>CAMTDV010000011.1:56746744-62616291 GCA_947069175.1 Scalesia atractyloides
AGTGGCCAGATACTTCTCCAAGATCGATTTGAGATCCGGATATCATCAACTGAAGGTTAGAAGTGAAGATGTTCCTAAGACAGCCTTCAGGACCCGCTATGGTCATTTTGAGTCCATGGTGATGCCTTTTGGGCTCACAAATGCACCAGCTGCATTCATGGACCTCATGAACAGAGTCTGCAAACTGTATTTAGATAAGTCTGTCATTTTCTTCATAGACGACATACTTATTTATTCTCGTAATCAAGCTGATCACGAGAAACATCTTTGGTGCATTCTAGAACTGCTAAGGCAAGAGAAGCTTTATGCTAAATTCTCTAAGTGTGAGTTTTGGCTTAGAGAAGTCCAATTCCTTAGACATGTTGTAAGTGAGCGTGGTATCCAAGTGGATCCCGCTAAAATTGAGGCCATAATAAATTGGGAAGTGCCCAAGACCCCAACAGAGGTTCGTAGTTTCTTAGGATTGGCTGGTTACTATAGAAGGTTCATTGAGAACTTTTCAAGAATAGCCACTCCTTTAACTTCCTTAACCCGTAAGAATATTAAGTATAATTGGGGTCCAAAACAACAAGAATCTTTTGAGATTTTTAAACACAAGTTGAGCAACGCTCCTGTGTTATCTCTACCCGAGGGTATTGAGAACTTTGTTGTCTATTGTGATGCTTCGCACACCGGCATGGGTTATGTGCTAATGCAAAATGGCAAGGTAATTACCTATGCATCATGACAACTAAAGGTGCATGAAAGGAACTACACCACCCACGATTTGGAACTGGGTGCCGTTGTATTTGCACTAAAGTTATGGAGACATTACTTGTATGGCACAAAGTGTATTATATATACAGACCATAAAAGTCTCCAGCATCTGTTCAATCAGAAAGAATTGAACATGCGACAACGCCGATGGATGGAAACGCTTTATGATTATTCGCTACCATCCAGGCAACGCAAATGTAGTTGCCGACACCTTAAGTCACAAAGAAAGAGTTAAACCTATTAGGATTAATGCCAAGAGCATTGAGCTCAGAAATAGCTTAAATAAGAAGCTATTAGATGCGTAAAAGCAAGCTCTATTAGAGGCTAATATCCCTAATGAGGGATTAGGCGGAACTGTTGATCAGTTAGCGTCTGGAAAGGATGGAATTCTTAGATTTAATGATAGAATTTGGGTTCTGATCTTTGGAGGACTTAAAGATTTAATCCTCCAAGAAGCGCATAGTTCAAGATACTCGGTTCACCCAGGTGGTGACATAATGTATCAAGACTTGAAGAAGAATTATTGGTGGATGGGTTTGAAGAAATCCATAGCCACTTATGTAGCAAAGTGTCTGACGTGTTCGTAAGTTAAGGCCGAACATCCGAAACCGTCAGGACTTCTAAAACAATTAGAAATTCCCACCTGGAAATGGGAAATGGTAATTATGGATTTAATTACCATGTTACGAAAGACCAAAAGTGGTAATGACACTATTTGGGTCATTGTAGACAGACTGACTAAGTCAGCTCATTTCTTGCCAATAAAGGAAACGTATAATTCAGATAAATTGACTAAGTTTTATGTGGACAAGATTGTGTCCCTACACAGTGTGCCGATATCTATTGTATCTGATAGAGACACTAGATATACCTCTCATTTTTGGAAAAGTTTCCAACAATCATTGGGCACACGATTAAACTTTAGTACGGCTTACCATCCGCAGACTGATGGGCAAAGTGAGCGTACTATCCAGACACTGGAAGACATGCTTAGGGCACGCGTGATTGATTTAGGTGGAAGCTGGGATGACCACTTACCCCTAATAGAATTCTCCTACAATAACAGTTATCATACGAGCATCAAGGCTGCTCCTTTTGAGGCCTTGTATAGGAGCAAATGTAGAACGCCCGTGTGGTGGGTAGAAGTTGGGGAAGCCCAACTATCCGGACCTGAGATTGTCCTGGAGACCACGGAAAAGGTTGTGCAAATCCGTGATCGTCTCAAAGCTGCCAGGGATAGGTAGAAGAGTTATGCTGACAAGAGGCGTAAACCTCTTAAGTTCCAAGTAGGGGACAAGGTCATGCTGAAGGTGTCACCCTGGAAAGGTGTGATGCGTTTTGGAAAGAAGGGCAAGTTGAGCCCAAGATATATAGGACCCTTCGAGATAATCAAATGTGTCGGCACTGTAGCTTATAAGCTTAGGTTGCCAGAGGAGCTTAGTGGAATCCATGATGTATTCCACATATCTAATCTTAAGAAATGTCTAGCCGGTGAGTCGCTAGCAATGTCGCACGAGGATGTGCAAATTGATGAAAACCTGAGGTTCATTCAGAAACCAATTTCGATCGAGGATCGACAGGTTAAAAGCTCCAAAGAAAATTGATACCTATAGTAAAGGTTAAGTGGGACGCATTTAGAGGTCCCAAGTATACATGGGAGGTTGAGTCCACTATGCGACAAAAGTACCCCTATCTATTTTAATAAAATCTCGAGGTTGAGATTTCTTTTAAGGGGGTGAGGATGTAACACCCTGTAAAAATTGTGTCCAATAATATAATGACATGTGTTGTATTTTTAATATAGTCAATTAAAAGACTAATAAGGACTAAAAGTGACAACATGCTCAAACTGAGCCTCGAATGACTTTCTAATGTCAACATGCATAAACCTAGCCTCTGAACGACCATTAGTGTCATTATGCATAAAAATGTAGCCTCTAAACGACCACTAGAATCGTTATGCTTAAACTCGGCCTCTGAGTGACCGTTGTGACAACATGCCTAGCCTCTGAGTGACATCGGAGTCAACATGCTTATACTGAGCCTCTGAGTGATCCTTTACGTAGTCCTAACTCTCATATGTCCTGTTTGTTGGATGAGAGTGATTAAATCCAATAATATGTGAAAATTGGATGATGGAGGGATTAAAAGTGTCAACATGTTAATTTAAAATCCCGGGTATGCCAAGTATTGGCTACGGAGGGCTAAAAGTGCCAAAAAGGTGTTTAAAAAGGTTTTTAGAAGCTTTAAAAAGTTAAGGGGTTAAAAGTGTCAAACTTTGAAACTGGCCATAGGTCGGTCGCGGGCCGCGAGAGACATGGCCTGTGTCTCTCGCGGGGCGCGACAGGAGGTCTGCAGAAAGTTTTGCTTGGTCTCTAAACAAAACTCCAAAACCATGTTTTCGAAACCATGGCTTCCCAAACTGCTATGCCACCTTTTGGGACACCTGTAAGCTTCCTCTTACACCCCTAAACACCTGGCTTCACCTCCTTTGAGCTCTCCAACTATAAATAGGTGTTCAAGTGCTTCATTCCAACTTGCACCTTTCTTATTCATACTCTTCTCCCTCCTTTGGAAGTTCCTAGCTAGAAGGAGCATCCAACATAGTTCTTTTTCACCTTAGGAATCACTGGTAAGTGTTCCTTCTTTGTGCATTTTCGTTTATAGGCTTTTATAGCCAAAAGTCAAGCGTTTTATGGCAAACGCTTTGACTTTCGGTTAAGACCATTATGGTCCATCCATTGTGCGCAAATGAACATGGCTAAGTGATCGTAATAAGGTAGGTGTTAATCCCTATAAAGGGCACCTCCTTAAGATCACGTTTGCTGGTCCAATTGACGGGTCAAAGTTACGATGTTAGAAAGTCAAACAGGCCATTTTTTGAAAAAATCATAAATTGATCTTATATAAGTTATGAAATCTGTTTTGACACTTAAACAAGTTGGTAATAATTATTAGAAAATGTAAGAACATGTTCGGCTCGTCAATTTCAGCTCTAGGGTCAGTTCGCAACCGAAAGTCGCGAAGTTTGACTTCTGCTTTGACTTTCGATTCTGACCCGATTTAGATTAGTTACCTACTGATCTAGAGTTGCATTATTATCATAATATTATGTAGCATAACCCTCTAAGGTTATATTACATGATCATACTCAGAATCCAAGTTTATGCACAAGTTCCATAATTATGCCATCTTTTACCAAAATGCCATTTTTCCATAAATCAAGGTTTTAATAATAATGAACTTGAAAATAAGTTTCTTACTGATGTAATATTATAAGTAGGATTATTTGGGATGTTAAACCAAGTTATAAACTGAGTTTTCAAGCAAGTCCTTAAACTATGTCGATAAATGACGATTTTAGCCCATGTGGCTCATAAAATGGTTTTAAGCAAATATTTTCAAGGTATATCATTTATCTACTGGTATGTTATATTAAATAACATATTTAAAATATTTTAATCAGACCTTAACATCAGTTTTCTTAAAAATCACATAAAGACGTCATTTTACGACATAAGCACCGTTTAGGCGCATAGTATGGTTTTAAACCATACTAATTAACCAAGACTTGTTACCTACTGTTTTTAAAACTTATTTTAAACATATTTACAGTAGGTACATGTTATAAACTCAGAATCCCAAATAATTTATAAACTATGTGTAAAATGACCAAAATGCCCCTTCGGTGCATAGTTTGGTCATAAAAGATAATTTACACATATAATTGATATCCTATTGATATTATATCATAAATAAAATATTTTTCCAGAATACTTATGGTTATAAACTTAAAATATGTTCAAGTTCCTTTTATACGGTATGAAATTACCAAAACGCCCTTATGAGGCATAGTTTTGTTTTAAAACCTTAACGGGCATACAAGTTGATATCCTACTGATATCTTAACTTATTTAAAGTACAATGGCATATAGAACTTTTCCATGACTTATCCAGTTACCCATTATCGCTTATGAGCATACGGTTGATCATACGTAACTAATTTACAGAATTTAACCGAAACGGGTTTAACATTGTCATTTAAACTTCAAAATCCAGATTGTTAATTGTTTACCCATATTATGCAAGTCAAAGTACTTGTCGGGTTAAACTACATTCTATCCGATCATCGTTTAACCAAGCATTATACGTAATGATCATGTACACTATTCGGTTTATAAGACCGTTAGTATTTAATTGGCTAGCTTATGCCGTAATCCAGACTAGAGCCTTCCTGGTAAATGCTCTCTGCACTTGGTACTTTTGTATACGGCTGAGTTATTTAATAATAAAAGAAGAAGACTAGCTCAGGTAAATACTCTCGACTTATTTTCCCTATACGGGCTTGGGATACGGTAAATTATTACCGCTTGGTCCAAAATGGGGTCAATCGAATGCCCGTTGTGGCTAGTAAACCTCATATTTTGTTTTAATCAGTTTTGTTTGATAACTTAAACATCAGGGGTTAAATTACCGTGTCCTGGATATCCTCGGCTCAATACATTAGTTATTGGCCACGACCTTAGCGCGGGGTGTAGGCATACACCTGACAAACGCTCATCTGCAATATTCCCAAGACGTTGGGGATGACTCCTTCGTGAGTCCTGAGTGGTGTGTATTTAATCATGTCTCGGTTTCTGTACTGGTCCTTGTATGTATTGACAAACATGTGAATCTGATACAAGGTTGCAAGGTTAACTTTCCCAAGTTAATAAAAGATTTTGTGCCGTTTTGCACTCAAAAACCATTTAAAGTTTTCAAAATGAGTCAGTTGGGTGTATTTACCAGCGTAAGCTGACGTATCGTCCAAAGGCTAAACTGCAGGTACAATACGAAATAGGCCGGAAGCTGCTCGGTAGTGAATAAGAGGATCTTTCAAATCCTTAGATCTGCCCTAAAGTCTGTTTTATATTCTTTCTTGTACATTTTATGATCCGCATGTGGATCTTCTATTACAAGCCTGTATATTATTTTATTTTGAACATTCGGTTTGTAATAGTAATTTTACTCCAAGACTTCCGCTGTGTTATGTTTAATTGACAATGATGTTATCAACTTACGTCACGATACTCCCCACCCGGGCCCACTGGTGTATGGATTTCGGGTTGGAAATCCGGGGTGTGATAGTTGAATTATGATCCAAAGATGATATTAAGTGTATGTGTATGATTGATTTCGTTAAACTTAAAGAAATTATGCACAATTTGATGTAAGATTACTTGTTAGTGATTAACAAGTAGATTATGAAGTAGGTTTTGATTATATGATGAAATTGATGATACATAAGTGTTCGTGATCATCATACTTGTATGTATGTGTAAGATATTTGAACAAATTAGAAGTTTGAATAAATGTTCATACATGACTTGAAATGGGTTTTGATGATAAGAAGAGATTAATGTTAAACACATGTTAATAGATGTTTAAAATCATTATGTGAATATGAATGTTTAAAGTATTTGGCTAAGTTTAATATTTGGGTAAATTCTATATATATAATGCAATGGGTTGTTTCATAATGATGAAACAATCCCAAGTTCTTGCATCAGACTAATAGATTAGCATATGATTGTAGAAACTATGTTAATTTGATATTAGCAATCATGTGAACTTGGTTTGGAAAACATAACTTAAATGGTGGCCTAAGAGTAGTGGTAATTAATGAAATGCGTAAATGAGTTGTTAAACTTATTCGCAAGTTTGTATGTGTAAATAGGAAGTTGACTTTTAAAAGTCAAACTGACCTATAATAAGATCGAATGATAAATTTGATGTAAAATCCGTAAGGTGGAATAGTATGTGTTAAATAAGTTCTTGCGAATGATAAATGATAGCGTGACGCTTGACAAGCTAGGTGGAGGCTTGGGAAGAAGCGCGTCAAATGGATCAAGTACGCGAAAAGAGCATAATTGGATTTCAAGGTAAGTAAAGATTACATATTTTAAGTGAAATACACACTTGTAGTATTGGTTAAGAAAAAGATACATCAGTATTGAAATATGATGTTCTGATGCGAAGTGATTCAAGTAGGAACAAGCGAAAATGGTAAGAAATCATGAATGATGGTAAAAAGGGTAAAATGGTAAATTAGTCATGTGATGACGAATAAATAAAGAGTATTGAAACATTACCTTATGGTGTAAACCATAATAGGCAATAAGGGGTAAAATGGTAATCCGGTCATGAATTGATGGATAAGTAAAGAGTTTTGAAAAAGACACCATATGGCTTAAGTCATAATGGTCAAATAGATTAAGAAACGATATTTTAATGTAACATGATCCCATTGTAAAATGAAATGGGCTAAATGGGTGAGATGACAAATAAATGCCATCTCACAAATATAAGTGGTCATTCTGGCCAAATGGATCAAATAGTGATGATATCACCACTTGACAATAATATCTAATAAACGTTTGTCGACTTTTGTAAACACAAGGAAATGACGTTTGGTTCGCATCGCTATTGATTTGTAATTAGCTATGCAAAGTATTTAAACGGGTCAATGCTATGACCCGAGCCAAGTACGTGTAACGGGTCAAACTCTCAACAAGGACTTAAAAGTCCGATGAGAGTTAAATGAGTCTTGAATGAACAATTGATTACCTAAGGTAAGGTAAATCTAATAATCTAAATAGTAGATATTATGTTCTTAAGAAACTAATGATTTTAAATAGGTTATAGATTAAATGTTCATGTTTGGTCGAAGTATGTTATTAAAAGACCTTCAACGTAAAAGAGGGATCTAGGTTGACCAAAATGCCCCTCGAGTGATGAAATAAGTAAACGACTCTAATATTAGTTAAAAAATGAGTTTTATAATATGATAGACCCCTTTAATAATGTAAAAGCGAAAAGCATAAGCCGTTTTGGCTTAATGCCTTATATTAGATCTTTTTCGTAAAATGCCAAACCGAAGGGTAGAATCGAAAATATAATATTTCTATAACCAATCCACCATAATGTATAGTTGTGGTGGAATGTAAATAGATATTTTAATATGAAAACGAGAAACAAAGTAAGAGGAAGTGAGATTTAAGTTTATACGCTTAAGTCTCTTAATGGGTCAAAATGAATATACGCATAAACCAAGAGTGAATGCGTAATTCATAAGAATTAAGAATCCGAGTTAAGAATTTCAAATTAAATATGTAGGTATACAAATTTCGGACAACTGGAAATAGATAGATATCTTAGTGTGGAAATGATTAGATAGATAAGAGTTGGTCGAAATAAGCGTTGGATTACGCTAAAACAACCAAACGGGTCAATTAATAGATAAATAAAGGTTTAGCTGAATAAGGCAACTATACGGATAATAATGGAGTGTTGATGCATACAAAAAAAGGATGCCTAAATGTATAGTTTGGTTTAAATAGGGTTAAAGGGCAAAATCGGAAAATAGGAGCATAAACCGGGGATAAATGCATAAATTATATGAAATAAGAATCCAGGTCAAGGATTTCGGGTTAAATATGTAAGAAAATATTCTACGGATATTTAGAAACAAGTTTCGTGTAAAACGGAGAAGAATTGAGGGAGTTACAGAAAATGTCGTAACTGAAACTGCAAACAAGAGAAATTTGCAGCAAGTCACCGTAGGCTACGGTGGCCTACCATTGCTTACGATGGGCAGCTGCTGTGTTGAAAATAGAAGTTTTAACCGTAAGACAGTGAGCTAGGACCGTAAGCTACGGCGGTCACCGTAGCTTACGGTGGAGCCTAAAACTAAAGTTTTGTTCTTATTTGTTTTAAACCTTCGGGTTTATTTGGTTATGTTATAATTTAGTTTAACTAACGTATTTCATAAAATATGAAATATAGGTGATGTTTGGAGCACCGGAGGAGGATCAAGCTATATGAAGAACCGAACACGATCAAAGACGAAGCTTCCGCACTTGGTTTTGATTATAATAAAACAAATCATTGATAACATGTTAAATTATTTAAATATGTTGAAAAAGTTTTATTAAACTTGAAAATAAGAATGACGTGTATTCGAAATTACATGTTTAAATACAAAAAATTTAATAGAAATTCAGTTAAGTAAGACAGGGCATTACAATATTGCAATATATTACTTCTATATTTACGTTTTGCATTATACATACTGCTTTAATTTTAACTTTTAATGATTTTCTTTTTTTAATATCACTGATACCGTCTGAACAAAAGCAGTGCCGTAACGTATAACATCGGTATAGTTTTTTAATTACTATTAGTGTCATCATGTGTTTATTATTATGTACGATTCGATAAAAGTTTTATTCGAAGAGACCATATAAAGTTGATTTTTTTATCATCACAAAACATATTACAACCCTAATTCTCTCTCCTAGCATGGCGATTTTGGTTCTTCTTGGTAATCCTATCTTTTGATCGTGGATAACTTGTGTAACAGATCTGTGATTAGTGTATGTTAATCATACATTGATACGAACTCTGGTAGCAAGTCTGAATCGGTCAGATTTTAGGGTTTTCTTGTTTCTCTTCATCTATCGCCGGCCATAATCACAGTTTCTGATCTAATTGAATAGTGTATTGGGTGTTTCGGTCCTACTGGTGTGGCAGTAACCTTGATTTACCTGGTTCTCTATTTGATTTCGTGAAGATCTATGGATTAGGGTTTTGCTAGATTAGGGTTTTCTTAATTTCTTCGGTTGAAGGTTTCTGGTTTTTCTCTCGATTTCTTTTGCATGGTTGGTAGTGTGTTTGCTGATGGAGGGAGTTGATGATGACACTAAGAATGTACGTAAAAAACCTGGTGGAAATTCACTCAACGATCGTGGGAAACATTCAATATCGTTCCTGGATTTGGCTTCAAGAGTGGTAGATGTTGAGGGTAGCACGTTAATGCCTCGGAGGGGTATTGTGACTCCTGCTCGACAAGTACCTGATATGTTTAATAGTATTGATGAATTGACCAAGATTACTGTGCCTGTCATGGAACAAGGTCAACCGGATCAAAAGATTGATGATGGTCGTACCGCATGTATTAGCCAAAACGACGAGGAGAAGGGGTCTAAGTCACTATCATATGCTGATTTGGTGGCCAAGCCGAGTAACAAAAAACTTAATTTCAGATCACTTGCTAGTCCAACGCAGCATGAGAATTGTGATGTGGTTTTGCCAAAGGATTTGATTCGGGTAGTTCAACACAAGCTAGCAAACACATTATACGGGTACTTCCTGGGGGATCGAATTGCCTACCCGGTTGTGGAGTATTATGTGAAAAATAACTGGAAAAGGTTTGGATTACAAAAATCTATGATGAATGCTAATGGTTTCTTTTTCTTCAAGTTTGCAGACCAAACTGGTATGATGGCTGTCCTCAATGAGGGCCCATGGATTATTCGATCACAGCCTTTGATTTTATGTGAGTGGACTCCCACTACTAAGCTGATAAAAAAGGAGGTTAAGAATCTGCAATTATGGGTCAAGATACATGATGTTCCTTTAGCCGCGTATACAGAGGATGGTCTTAGTTTGATTGCTACAACCATTGGTGATCCCAAGCATCTAGATTCTTACACTACTTCGATGTGCTTGGAGTCCTGGGGCCGAAGTAGTTATGCTAGAGCTTTAATTGAAGTGTCAGTTGATAAGGAGCTTAAAAAGGAAATTACTATGGCAATTCCAGAACTTGAGGGTGATGGGTATGTCAAGGAGACTATGTCTGTTGAGTATGAATGGAATCCACGTAGGTGCTCGCATTGTTGTGTTTTTGGCCACTCAGATGAGCATTGTCCTAAACATCATAAGAAGCCGGGAAAACAAGTGAGTGATGACAAAGCTCGTAAGCCTTATGTTCTAGGACAAAGACCTGATAAAAAGCCTGTTGTTGATGAGGAAGGGTTTACGAGAGTGTATACCAGGAGAGTGGCTCAGAAGACGGGTTTTCAAGTTAACAAACAAAAGTCGAAATTTGAGTATAGGCCGGTTGGAGCTAAGTCGAAGGATATCTTGTATAAGTCGGAATCTTTAAATACTGTTGTGTCTAGAAATCCGTTTGAGGTCTTAATTGATGATAATACGGAGAAAGGTCAAAGGAGTAAGGAGGGAGAAAGTGGACAACAGGAGGCGGATGATGAAGAGGTCATGGAAGTATATAATGAAACTGACGAGTTTATCACGGAAGGCACTTGTAATCCTAATGCTAAAAAAGGGGCAATCACTCCTATCCCGGAGGTTTCCAATGGTTAGTCTTGCTTCATGGAATATTAGGGGGTTGAACGCCCTCTAAATCAAAAGGAGGTTCGAAAGATAGTTAAAGATAGTAATCTCAGTTTTTGTGCTATTTTAGAATCTCATGTTGATGTCGGTAATCTTAGTAAGGTCTGTAACCCAGTGTTCCCTCGTTGGGATTGGACTTCTAATGGGGGGTTCTTGTGATAAAGGAACTCGTATTATCATAGGTTGGAACACGATGGTTTTTGATTTGATGGTGTTGTCTCAAACGTCGCAAGTCATGCATATTCAGTTATTCGTTAAAGAAGACAAGAAATGGTTATTCTGTTCGGTTGTGTACGCAGCTAATTACTATATCACTCGGCGAGAATTATGGTCCCAGTTATCTATGCATAAACTTATGGTAGGTGATAAGCCATGGCTGATTATGGGAGATTTTAACTCGGCTCTATACCTGGAGGATAAGTCTATGGGTGCCTCCTCTGTCTCAACGGGTATGCGAGACTTTCAAGCTTGTGTTTCAGATATTGAGGTGATGGACATTAACCAGTCGGGTCTCCATTTTACATGGAACCAAAAGCCAAAGAAGGGTGTTGGCTTGCTTAAGAAAATTGATCGTATCATGGGCAATACTCCGTTTATTACTGAGTTCCCTAATTCAGTGATTGTTTTTCATCCTTATAGATTGTCAGATCACTCTCCTTGTATTCTAACAATTAAACGAGTTGTTACTAGTAAGCCTAAGCCCTTCAAGTTTGCGAACTTTTTGGTTCATAAGCCTGATTTTCTAAGAATTGTGAAGGAGTCGTGGAAGATGAGTGTTAATGGGGTTTATCAGTTTAGGGTTGTGAAGAAGCTTCGGATGCTAAAGACTCCGTTACGTGCTTTACTCTTTAAGCAAGGCAATCTCCATAAGAAGATGGCTGATCTTCGTGGTAAACTGGATGACCTTCAAAAGGATATTGATAAGGATCCCATGAATGCTGACCTTAGAGCTCGAGAAAGGAAGCTGAATTCAGACTTTCAAGAAGCGTCTCTTGATGAGGAAAGGTTTTTAAAGCAGAAATCTAAGATGGAATGGTTAAGAGCTGGCGACGCTAATACTGCTTTCTTTCATGCAGCAGTGAAGAGTAGGAACCATCAAAGCCGAATCCAAGTTGTTTTGGATACGAATGGTGTAGTGCATGAGGGTGATGCGGTTCAAGATGCTTTTGTGAAACATTATGAAAATTTCTTGGGTAGCCAAGATGATTTATCCATGCATCCTACTCCTGATCTGTTTACTAAGGTGGTGAACCCGATTGATGCTTCCCTCATGATCCGTCCGGTTACGATGGATGAGGTTAAGAAAGCCATGTTTTCTATAGGTAATGACAAAACTCCAGGCCCGGATGGTTACACTGCTGCTTTCTTTAAAGTGGCTTGGCCAATTATAGGTAATGATGTTTCTATGGCAATCATTGATTTCTTTCATACAGGCAGATTACTGGGCCAAATCAACCATACTCTTGTTGCACTAGTGCTGAAGAAACCCTCGCCAGTTATGGTTTCTGATTATCGTCCTATAGCATGATGTAACGTATTATTCAAATGTGTTAGTAAGATTATTGTTGATCGTATAAAGGGTGTGCTCCATCAGGTTGTTAGTATCAACCAATCTGCTTTTATTCCTGGTAGGAAAATCTCGGATAACATCTTGCTGACTCAAGAGCTTATGCATAATTATCATAGAAATTCAGGTCCACCCCGGTGTGCTTTCAAGGTGGATATCCAGAAAGCTTATGATACGGTTGATTGGAGGTTCCTGAAAAATGTTCTGATTGGGTTTGGCTTTAACACAAAGATGGTGGATTGGATTATGGTTTGTGTTTCCACAACATCATATTCTGTTTGTGTTAATGGGAATGTGCATGGTTATTTTAAAGGTAAGCGTTGCCTTCGACAAGGAGACCCGTTATCTCCTTATTTGTTCACGCTGGTTATGGAGGTTTTAACGTGTATATTACAGCATGCTTCTAGGATTGATACATCCTTCAAATTTCACAATAAATGCGAAAGGCAGCGTATCATTAACCTGTGTTTTGCAGATGATTTATTCTTATTTGCGAGAGGAGATGTTGAGTCGGTGCAGTGTGTCTTCAAGTGTCTTTCGAATTTTTCAAACATGTCCGGTCTAATTCCTAGTATTCAAAAGAGCACAGGTTTTTCTGTAATGTGCCAGCTCATGTTAAAAACCATATCTTGTCTTTCATGCCGTTTATGGAGGGGTCTCTTCCAGTAAAATACTTGGGGGTTCCTCTTATTTCTTCTAGCCTTGTGTACAAAGATTGTAGTGCCTTAGTGGAGAGGTTGGATCAACGGATTTCAAATTGGAGGAATAAACTTCTTTCATTTACGGGTCAGCTGCAGCTTATAAACTCTGTTCTTTCTTCAATGCATATTTACTGGTCTTCAGTTTTTATCCTGCCTAACCATATCATTCAAGATCTGGAAGCCAAAATGTAAAACTTCTTATGGTCTTCGGATGGTTCCTATCATAAGGGGAAGGCTAAAGCTTCCTGGAAGTCTGTTTGTGTTCCAAAGTACGAGGGTGGCTTAGGTATTCGTCGTATTGGGGATGTTAATAAAGCGCTTATGTCTTCTCATATTTGGAGCATTCTTGTTGAGCGTGATTCTCTTTGGGTTGCTTGGATCCATTCGTACAGACTTAGAGGTAAAAGCTTTTGGATTTGTAAGTCGGTGGCGAGTTGTTGTTGGAGCTGGCGGAAAATATTACAGCTTCGGCGGTTTATTAGAGAATTTGGTTGGTCCAAGTTGGGTGATGGTAGTAATACTTCAGCTTGGTACGATTCGTGGTGTCACTTGGGGCCGCTTGGTAACTTCTTGACTCCTAGAACTATCTCAAGTGCAGGTTTTACTCTTAATAATACAGTTCAGGAGATTCATGTTAGTGGTGTTTGGAGGTGGCCAGTGACGTGGAGGGATATGTTCCCGGTTTTAAATCAGCTAGATGATATCCATACAGATCCGAATAGGTCTGACCAGCTCCTATGGAAGGATGATAATGAGTTAGTTGCATACTCTTCGTCTCAAGTGTGGCATTCGGTTAGACAGAGAGCAGCAGAGGTGGATTGGGTTAAGTATGTTTGGTTCTCGCAGTGTATTCCAAAACATGCTTTCTTTATGTGGCTGGTGATTCGTCGTAAGCTCCTCACTCAAGATAAAATTGGGCAATGGGATATCTCCAGAAGGAAAAATATGAATATGATGTGTTGTCTTCTTTGCTATGCGGAAATTGATTCCCATAACCATCTGTTCTTCAATTGTAACTACTCAACTCAAGTTTGGATCACGGTTCGCGGAAAAGGGGGTATGAGTACTGTTGGCCCAGAGTGGAATGCTATCGTTGACTGGCTGGGGGCTCGGGCTGGGTCTAAGTCAGCGACCAACTATATTAGTAGGCTTATTGTGGTTGCTGCGACGTATTTCATTTGGCAGGAACGTAATGCGAGACTTTTCAAAAACCAGACGAGACCGCCAGATGTTCTAAGTGATACAATTTTGAAAACGGTTCGATATAAGCTAATGGGAGTCAAGTTCAAGGATTGCCACAATGTGCGAAGATTGCTTGAAACATGGGAGATTTATAGCAACCGAGTGGAAGATGAAGAAGGCTGATTATTTATTAGTTTTCTTGTTTCTCTAGATTATTGTCTAGTAGTTTGTCTTCGATGTTCTTGGTAGTTTAGTGTGTTTTTTTCTTTGGCTTACATTCATGGGGAATTCCCATGTTTGAACTAGTATGGGTGTTTCCATGCTACTTGTTTTTTGGTTTGTTTATATATAAAATCACCGGGGTAACCCTTTACCCAAAAAAAACATATACTAACCAAACAACATTGGTAATGGTACCATATTTGTTCTTATAGTTTTCTCGACGTAACGGTATACAAACATTGTTAGTGAGCACACAATGTAACGTAATCTACATCTCAAAAGTTGATTCGAGATTCAAAAAGATTTTTCATAATTAAACACATTGAAATGACCAAGTCGGTTTAAAATTGGCTCCCAACTTTTTTTTAATGAAGGTTAGAAACCTAGGATATGTTGCAATCCTCTTTCCATCCAAAGGTTTGAACCATCTCAGCAATGTCTTCTACAATGTAAAAGATTTCAAGCCGACCCAAGCTAGCTCGTGAACTTTCAAGTTAAAACCTAACCCTTGCTCAGCTCAAGAATAGACCTAATCACAAAGTATAACCCTCATAGAAAACATATATTGATATCCAGACAGCAGCCCCACTTCGATGCAATGCAGAGATTAAGAAAAGATTGAACATCTTCGAATATTCCAACTTAAAATAATCCATGAATTGTGGGTTCAACCCTCCCCATCATATTTGCTCAACTTTTCCAGTTCATTGAAACGTTTTTCAATAAAACATAAACTTAAAGGAGTTATTTATTTTTATTTTAGAAAGTCAAAACTATTTCAAAACAATATATACGACAATGTCATTTGTTACAGCTATTAATGCATAAAGTTGTTTATTTCAACATTTGCATCAAGGTTTTGGGTTTATGCATTACAGCTTGCAAAGCAGAAGATGCAGATATATATTGATTTTGTTAGATGTCGATTCTTTCATCACCTAAACTAGTGGATATGATATTGATAAATCTTTTACTGGAATGGCCCACAGCCTGGGAAGTCTTCTTGGCCATCCCAACAACAACCTGTTGTATTGAGATCAAAGGAAGGTTTGCTCGTTTCTCAATCATCGCTGTTGTATGCAAAACAAGAAGCTAGAAATTTGAGCCTCAATACATGATTCGGAAAAAAATAGGTTCCAATTTCAATGAAGTTCTATTTCTGAAGGATCAAAATGCATACACATAGTTTTTTGTCGAGCCAATGAACCAATTTGTCTGACTCCAGCTTCTGCTGCTTGCACAGCTTGAGCAGACTTGTTTACCCCATCAGAGATCTCCAGGCTGAACTCAAAAGTTAAGACGATCATTAGTAAATCAGGCTCCCGTTTCAAGGTTAATGATGAAAGATTAGGGCAAGTGTTTGGCTGTTACTGAATACTGACAATGTAAAGAAATCTTGTGATCCAAAATCAATACAATCAATTATTCCAATGACCAAATAGCAGAAAATTGCAATCTTTTTGTAAACTAAACGAAAGTGACAACCAATAACCTCAAGTCACTAAGCTCGAGGGTAAGATCACTGATTTCCATGCCAGAAAGCCTGATTGTAGCCATGGTACTAGGAAGCTCCTCACGAGCAGTATCTGCCAGCTTTGTAACAGCAATTGCAGTTCTGCTCATCGCCTGTCACACACACAACTATGTTACTCGGCTACTTTGACCAAAATACACCAGGCCCTTATTTTAGTTCCTAATATAACGTGATTGCACAAACACAACTATGTGGTGCTACAAAGATTAAACAATTATATAGAAATGAAACCCATATAATCTATTAAGTAGTTATTGTTATGACATAAGATTAGATGCCAATGGATCAGCTAATGTTGAATGATTACTAAGAGACCCCCAAAAGTTCAAATGGATCAACCAGGAGACGATTTTGACAGCTTGGATAAACTAATGAGACTATCCCATGATATGATGAAAACCAAGTCCACAATTCATTTAATGAAACTGCACTGTCGTGCCTTCGGGCGAGTGTTCACGGGCTTCGGCCCTAGGTGAGGGTTTTCCCCGGTTTGGAGGCGAGTGTATCCCGATGTGGTGAATTTCTCCAGTAACCCATTTGGAGGATTCGTTGGCCGTTCAAAAAAAAAGAATCAAGCTTTCCATGAAAAGAACGATACACACTCTCTCTCAATCATCGCCACATTGTTCTTCTATTTGACATACGAACATTTGAACTTCATAGATATAGTGACCAAGTCATCATATCAATTCTCAACTACATATGTAGCCATTGAGCTTTAGAAATATTTAGAGTGATTTTGACTTACTTAAGAACGATAGTATGATTTGGAGGTGATTAAGGATTTTGTTTCATTTTATACTCTCATAATGTAAACTACATGTTCATGACTTCAACCAAGCTACAACCTAGTCGCGTTTGGATGTGACTCACTGACTCTAGGCCAGTTAATCAATTTATGCACAAAACCTCTAGATCAACACTTATAACACCTCAATGAATTTCACTGATCAACCAATAATAGCATTAACTGAAAGTAGGTGTAGGAACATTTACAGCTATGTTTGTAACATCCGTAAAAAAAAAACGGGTTTTCAAAACCCGCTTCGTTTATTAACCGAATAGTCAGTCAAAATTTTCGTCGCGTATATATTGTTTATTTTAATTTTAAACGATACATAATCAATAAATAAATTGGAATTTAAAAACCATAATTTATAATTATAATAAAAACTGAATAAAAAAATAAACAGGAGACGCCGGGATTCGAACCCGGATCTCGCATATAACCAAACAAACACTTTACCGCTCCACCACTTGACTTTTTTGTTATTAGATCGAAACAAATAATACTTACGATGAAATCCGAATTCAAACCGGACTTTCAGCGCGACAGAACTCGCAATCACCGGAAAATCCGGCAATTCACGAGTTCAGCCATTATTCCTTTTGACTATAACGCTATAACCGTCGACGACATCGGTTATAACCTATGTCTAGCCCTAATTTCAGTCATAACCGCCGAGTTAACCAAAATCAAATCTCACCATAGCAGCCTATAAATACAGGGCTAAATTCCTCAATCCAACCCGTTCAATCTCTCAAACTCTCTCTCGCTAAAACACTCTGAAGCAGTCGCCGCAAGTCGCCGGAATTTATCTGTGTTCGCCGGAATTCTCAGATACTTGCCGGAAAACCGGAGAATCTATTCCACTGTTGCCTTACCTTATAAATAGGACATCTAGAGCTCGGACCGAAATCACCCACACTCACCTTAAACTCCCTGTAGAGTCTCTGTCGCAAGAAATACATCGCCGGAATTTGGTGCACCCGCCGGAGATTTTCACCGGAAAACCGGGATTTTACTTCTAGTTGGTATATTCCTTTAACTTCTCTATCTATCATTCTGTATGTTACGAATCTTTGAATAATCACCCAGAATCGTCTAAAAATCGATGTCAGGCGGGTTATGTACTGCGCTTCGGGTTAATGAAGAAGATGAACTGAAATCAGTAGTTAAATGTAATTGAAATCGGAAATTATACCAGGTTAGACACACAGTCCAGTGGTGGACTGTGTGCATATTTAAATCAAGGTCGCGGGTTCGAGACCTGTCATGTGCACCGGTTCGACATGATTAAAATTCTTTTTAAAATAAATGATTTCTGAATAATCTAAATAGTATATAAGTATAATTAAAAACAGAAATATTTCGGGTTAGACACGTAGCTCAGTTGGTAGAGCTGCGTGCACGCGTACGGGAGGTCACGAGTTCGAACCTCACTCAGCGCATATAATAAACACGGTCCGACCGGTCAACGGTCCGGTCAACGGTCAACGCCCGTTCAACGGTCAAAGTCAAAAAGTCAACATTTTTATATTTTTTTATTTATTTATTTAATTTAAAAATCAATTAAAAATACTTAAAAATAATATTTTTAAAGTTAGAAAATGTCCTTAAACTCACAAAAAAATAAATCTAGAAATCCTATTAAGGTTATGAATTAAAATTATTAATCTCAAATAAAATCCACTTATTTACCGAACCATTATGTTATTATTTAGGTTAGTTTCTCTCGTGGTTAAATCCAAATTCGTGCGAATTCATCATCAATCCAAGAAACGCAACCACTGTGAGTGAATTCTTACAAATTCCCCTTTTTATTCATGTTTTGGGGTGTATCATATGTCGCTTAAATTAATTCGCTTATTCAAACTCGTGCTATACCATTATATGATCTAAACTTAGAATGTAAATATTGTTTGTTGTGATGTATTACATATTGTCAAGTTGTATGCAAATTATTTATTAGGCCCATCAGTTCCTCGTGGGAGACGAGTTGAACAACGCGTGCCTCAAAAACATTCATTAGGCCCATCAGTTCGTTGAACAACGCGTGCCTCAAAACTCATTCATTAGGCACATCAGTTCCTCGTGGGAGACGAGTTGAACAACGCGTGCCTTAAAACAATTATTTGTTGTATGTGTGTGCAATATTTAATATTATGTGTTTTGTGAATAAATTTACATCTATATTTACTCATATGTGGTTATGCACTTTATTTTATAATCAATACAATAAACACGTTTAAATGTTTTCATAGGATTCACTCGCCAACTTTTTGTTGACCCAAACCATTTTTACACATGATACAGGTGGACAGGATGAAGAAAGGAACACATAGGAAATTGCCTTAGAAGAAAAATAATGAAGTCTAGAAAGATGTATAGAACATGTTGTACTTGTATGATTTGATTGTATGATCTCCTTTAAATTGTAATAATAAATATGAAACATTATAATAAATGTCATGAGCTTTGATGAAAACCCAATCATGCCCCGATCACCTTTTTCCGCTGCGGGTCGGGGTGTGACAGATTGGTATCAGAGCTTTTGACTATAGGGATATAGGATAGGTTATTAGACTCTTAGAGCCTATACTATAGTTGATTAGATTTTAATTGTTTATGTGGTTACATGCAAACTCATGATGTTTACTTGTTTCATATTTATTACATACACAAATGCATGCAAACACTTCCAATATTATATTTTGTGATACTTAATGAATCATACTTATAGTCGAACATAACATGCTTACATATACAATCATCACGCATATTTCAATGTTCACGTATTCAAATCATCCTACTTCCGTTATTCAAGATTATGTCGCATTTTTCATTTTTCAATCTCATCAAAGTGAGTTCTACGACGGGCATGTAGTAACTGTAAGGGTACGAGTACCGGTAGTCGGAACGTCCTGTCTAGGTTAGCATTCGTATAAATCCAATATAACGGACCAGTTTGCCTACCTGGGGACCAACGATGAAGTACGAAGGACCTATTAGGCCAAAGCATGCCACACCAAATGTCGTTCGAACTGACCCCACTTTGAGTTGTCACCGTGTCCACACCCGGATGCACTCAGAATATCATACGTTACATACATATTTTTCGATTTTCTCCGGGTTTTAGTGTACGTTACCAGGCTAACACATGCGAACCATATGAAAGACCCGGTAATCATGGGGGCCCACATGATTACGAAGGTGAAGTATGGCGGCATACAAGGCCCAATTACGAGCAAAGCCCAAGACATCCTATGGATGTAGTAGATTTATTATTCTATATTTATCTTATGAATGTTCATTCCTAAATACGACACATGACCCCTAAAACGTCCAACTCATACTCTTGATACGTATTCCTTGTAGATGTCTTCTAGTCTCGCTCGTAGGAAGATGAGATCAGGAAAAGCTCGCGAGCGCATGGCTGCCCAAATCGCTCAACAAATGGCAGCCGTAATACCCAACATTGTAGTTCAAGTTCAACAAGCCCTTACCGCTAATCCCGTCAATCAAGAAGATCAAAATGTTGTCAACCATCCCCCAAATACCACTAAATGCACCTTCAAGCATTTCAAATCCTGCGACCCTCCAAAATACGAAGGGACTGAAGGTGTCACCGCTCTCCTCCATTGGTTTGAAGAAATGGAAAACACTTTTCTAAATTGCGATTGCCCCGATGATCGCAAGGTGCGATATGCTACCGGTCGTTTACTTGGACTAGCACTTACACGGTGGAATACAGAGAAGGCCAAGCGAGGTGTTGAAGATGCTATGACTTTGACTTGGGAAGAGTTGAAGGAAATCATGACAAGACGGTTTTGTCCAAGAAGCGAAATGAAGAAATTGGAAGATGAGTTCTATTCTTTGAAACAAAAGGAGCGCGACCACACCACATACAACAAGAGATTCCTTGAGTTAAATCAAATGGTCCCCAAATTGTTCACTCCTATCTACCGTTTGATCGAGCACTACATTCGAGGTCTTCCTTCAAAAATTCAAGACCCTATAATAAGTACCACACCTGCAACTTTGGAAGCAGCTATGGAGTTAGCTACAGAGCTCACCGAGAACCGCATATGAAATAAGGACTTCAAGGAAGAGAAGAAGGATAAAGTATCAACTGAAACCTCAAACTCCACCCAAACCGAATCCCCTTCTCAACCCATTTCTAAGAGAAAACGAGATGGGCAAATTTTCGCTGTCACCCAACGCAATCAACCAGCCTCACAAGCCGTACCCCTTCAAGCTATCCCAATCACTCAAGTAGCACCCAACGCAACTTACCCAAATAAGAAACCTTACTTTGGACCTCACCCTCAATGCAACACCTGTTTTTATCACCATCCATCTACCTTACCTTGTCGACTATGTGCGAATTGTGGACGCTATGGTCATTTGAGCAAGGTTTGCCGCACCCCTCAAAACCAAACCTCACCCCTTACTCAAAACATAATCCAAACATATCAACAACCCCAATACCCCATGTTTCCATATGTTCGAGCTTGTTTTAATTGTGGCGACCCTACCCACTTTAGAAACACGTGTCCTCGATTGGTTAACATCATAAACGCCCAAGCTCAAGCAAACCCAGTTAACCAAGCAAATCAAGAAAACCTAACCACTAGGCCACCAGCAAGAGGAAGAGCTTACAACATCAACGCCAATCCTGTTGAAGATAATAACGGCCCAAACGAACCACCCAACTAGTTTTCTTCACCAAAAATCAAGATTCAACTCCAACCGCTTAGTTTTTATGTTTTCTTTATGTTATCTCAATCCTCACGTATTTCAATTATAAAATGGAAAGTTATCCAAGAATCTTAATGCGAATTACTATTTCAGTTTTGTTTTATACTCATTGATTTAACATTCATATCATCATCCCTCATGACGTATCTCAGTCTCATCATTTAAAGAAGTTGGGTTGTGTCTCACTTTTACCTAGACTAACCCCTTCATCATAACAAACGAGAGAGGTACTATCATCATTCAATCATGTATACCTTCAGATTTGAGACTCAAGTTTTGGTTGTTGTGCTTGTTTATGTTTTAGAGTCACATAGAACTAATCATAATTTACTGATAAAGCCAATGAAAATTTGACAAGAATATGGTGGATACGCCGCTGGTACTTCCTATATATAAGTATTCTTGCCAAAGGATCAGAGGCATTGTCAGGCGGTTATGAGAAGTTCCATGTAGGATTTAGTAATGTCATGGTTGAAGTTTGTTTTATACTCACTGATTTTAGCATTCGTATCATCATACATCTCAACGTATTTCATCATTCAAAGAAGTTGAGTTGTGTCTCACTTCTACATAGACTAACCTCTTCATCATAACAAACGAGAGAGGTACTGTCATCATTCAAACATGTATACTTTCAGAATTAAGACTCAAGCTTTGGTTGTTGTGTTGTTTATGTTCTAGAGTCACATAGAACTAATCATAACTTACTGATAAAGCCAATGAAAATTTGACAAGAATATGGTGGATACGCCGCTGGTACTTCCTATATATAAGTATTCTTGCCAAAGGATCAGAGGCATTGTCAGGCGGTTATGAGAGGTTCCATGTAGGTTTTAGTAGTAGAAGTTTTGTTTTAGCGTATAACATTATCTTTCCAAACGTATCAAAACTCTTGTGCATGAGAGCATACCTAGTCAATCAACTCTGTTTATCAATATTCTTTATCTTAGGCATCAAAAAGCGATTCCTGTAGCAGGGTATTCAACCCTTACTAGGAACATTACCGCCTCAAATGAAATTTAAACTCTTACCCCCTTCTAAGTATGTAATTGTCAAAACCACCCTCCTTTCGAGTCAAACATACCACTACTTAAATTTCGGGACGAAATTTCTAAAAGTAGGGGATACTGTAACATCCGTAAAAAAACAGGTTTTCAAAACCCGCTTCGTTTATTAACCGAATAGTCAGTCAAAATTTTCGTCGCGTATATATTGTTTATTTTAATTTTAAACGATACATAATCAATAAATAAATTGGAATTTAAAAACATAATTTATAATTATAATAAAAACTGAATAAAAAAATAAACAGGAGACGCCGGGATTCGAACCCGGGTCTCGCATATAACCAAACAAACACTTTACTGCTCCACCACTTGACTTCTTTGATATTAGATCGAAACAAATAATACTTATGATGAAATCCGAATTCAAACCGGACTTTCAGCGCGACAGAACTCCAATCACCTGAAAATCCGGCAATTCGCGAGTTCAGCCATTATTCCTTTTGACTATAACGCTATAACCGTCGACGACATCGGTTATAACCGATGTCTAGCCCCAATTTCAGTCATAACCGCCGAGTTAACCAAAATCAAATCTCACCATAGCAGCCTATAAATACAGGGCTAAATTCCTCAATCCAACCCGTTCAATCTCTCAAACTCTCTCTTAAACTCTCGCTAAAACACTCTGAAGCAGTCGCCGCAAGTCGCCGGAATTTATCTGTGTTCGCCGGAATTCTCAGATACTTGCCGGAAAACCGAAGAATCTATTCTACTGTTGCCTTACCTTATAAATAGGACATCTAGAGCTCGGACCGAAATCACTCACGCTCACCTTAAACTCCCTGTAGAGTCTCTGTCGCAAGATATACATCGCCGGAATTTGGTGCACCCGCCGGAGATTTTCACCGGAAAACCGGGATTTTACTTCTAGTTGGTATATTCCTTTAACTTCTCTATCTATCATTCTGTATGTTACGAATCTTTGAATAATCACCCAGAATCGTCTAAAAATCGATGTCAGGCGGGTTATGTACTGGGCTTCGGGTTAATGAAGAAGATAAACTGAAATCAATAGTTAAATGTAATTGAAATCGGAAATTATACCAGGTTAGACACACAGTCCAGTGGTGGACTGTGTGCATATTTAAATCAAGGTCGCGGGTTCGAGACCTATCATGTGCACTGGTTCGACATGATTAAAATTCTTTTTAAAATAAATGATTTCTGAATAATCTAAATAGTATATAAGTATAATTAAAAAACAGAAATATTTCGGGTTAGACACGTAGCTCAGTTGGTAGAGCTGCATGCACGCGCACGGGAGGTCACGAGTTCGAACCTCACTCAGCGCATATAATAAACACGGTCCGACCGGTCAACGGTCCGGTCAACGGTCAACGCCCGGTCAACGGTCAAAGTCAAAAAGTCAACATTTTTATATTTTTATTTATTTATTTATTTAATTTAAAAATCAATTAAAAATACTTAAAAATAATATTTTTAAAGTTAGAAAATGTCCTTAAACTCACAAAAAAAATAAATCTAGAAATCCTATTAAGGTTATGAATTAAAATTATTAATCTCAAATAAAAATCCACTTATTTACCGAACCATTATGTTATTATTTAGGTTAGTTTCTCTCGTGGTTAAATCCAAATTCGTGCGCATTCATCATCAATCCAAGAAACGCAACCACTGTGAGTGAATTCTTACAAATTCCCCTTTTTATTCATGTTTTGAGGTGTATCATGTGTCGCTTAAATTAATTCGCTTATTCAAACTCGTGCTATACCATTATATGATCTAAACTTAGATTGTAAATATTGTTTGTTGTGATGTATTACATATTGTCAAGTTGTATGCAAATTATTTATTAGGCCCATCAGTTACTCGTGGGAGACGAGTTGAACAACGCGTGCCTCAAAAACATTCATTAGGCCCATCAGTTCGTTGAACAACGCGTGCCTCAAAACTCATTCATTAGGCCCATCAGTTCCTCGTGGGAGACGAGTTGAACAACGCGTGCCTCAAAACAATCATTTGTTTTATATGTGTGCAACATTTAATATTATGTGTTTTGTGAATAAATTTACATCTACATTTACTCATATGTGGTTATGCACTTTATTTTATAATCAATACAATAAACACGTTTAAATGTTTTCATAGGATTCACTCGCCAACTTTTTGTTGACCCAAAAACCATTTTTACACATGATACAGGTGGACAGGATGAAGCAAGGAACACATAGGAAATTGCCTTAGAAGAAAAATAATGAAGTCTAAAAAGATGTATAAAACATGTTGTACTTGTATGATTTGATTGTATGATCTCATTTAAATTGTAATAATAAATATGAAACATTATAATAAATGTCATGAGCTTTGATGAAAACCCAATTATGCCCCGATCACTTTTTTCCGCTGCGGGTCGGGGTGTGACAATGTTATCACTTTCCACAGCTAAAGAGAGATTTCTTAATTGTAACAAAGTGTTAAAAGATATTTCTAATTTCATATCTGAGTTCAATAATTTTGGGATCAAAAACTTTAAGTGTCACAAACATATAGTGCTTAGCATTTTGCCCCATCATTGATTCTAGACTGTAACCTTAAAGTCTCCTAAAACTGGGACAAAAACTAGAACTCTTCCTCAATTCAAAGTAATGGTTAATTGAATTCTTCTTCAAAGAAAGGTCATTAATAAAAGAAGTTTGGTCAAGGAAATTTGGATTGCATCAGCTCTAAAACAACATTTAAAAGCATCATTAGAGAGGCATCCACCAAACATTGCAGGGAGCACATGATGAAAGCAGATCAAAATGGTATATCAATCAGATGAGACAAATGGAAGCGAAAATCTTACATATAGTGCTGGAACAGCTGCCATGACAAAACCGACAAACGATGCTGTAGCCTGCAATGCATACATCAAACATTAAGCATTGTGCTACAAAATCCAAGTTGATTTCAGCAAACTATGATGGATGAATAGCAATAAAGGATGAGGAATGACCGTGCAAGCGATGAATGATAAGAGAAAGAAAGCCTGATCGCTTGAGCTTAAGCTTAATCTGACCGGAAATCTAGGGTTCCTAACTTCAACCGCAAAGTGTTTAGCAGTAACATTTTCCTGAAGAATTCCGATATTTATGCCGGTAGGAATAGGATTGGCGCGAACGGCAACAAAACGAGGGAGCAGTGGTGCTGATAGTGTAGACAGAGAGACACGATTCGTATGGCGGAGAGACCGAAATTGACTGGGGAAATTGACAGAAGCGGGATTCATTACTAATTTGAAGGTGGTGGTGGCGCCGGTGATAGGAGGTAAAGTGGTGGTAGCGCCCAAGGAACGCTGCGCGGTGTCTACTCAACCTTCGTAAAACTCCGGGAGTTAATTACAACTTTTCTATACAACAACGGTGAAAGAGCAGGGCTGCAAGAAATAGTCAAAATAGCTTTTTAATGCTCAAAATATCAAAAAATAGCCATATGAAACTCTATAAAATGAGATTCATAAATTTTTATACGGCTCCAATTAAAATTTAAGAACTTTCTTTAGTAACTATTTACCTTTTGTCATGTGGCACTAACATTTTTTTTAAACCCCATAACATGGGATTTCATGAATTTTTACACGACTTAAGTTAAAATCTAAGATCTTTCCTCAGCAACCACTCATCTTTTGATACGTGTAACTAACTACCCCAACTTTTTTTAAAACTTTATTGTGATGAAATAAAAAAGACATTAAATTTTAACTAATAATTATATTTTGATAAAAAAACTTTATACTTTAACTGAGTTTGAAGTTGAAAAAATACATATTGTTGTGATAGTGCCATGTGGCAAAAGATGAGTGGTTGTTGAGAAAACTTCTTAGATTTTAACTTGAGTCGGGTGGGAATTCGTGATATCCCCTTTTTATGGGGCTTCAAAAAAAAGTTAGTGTCACGTAGCAAAAGGTGAGTGGTTGCTGAGGAAAGTTCTTAGATTTTAACTTGAGCCGCGTAGGAATTCGTGAAATCCCATTTTATGGGGTTTAAAAAAAGTTAGTGTCACATAGCAAAAGGTGAGTAGTTGCTGAGGAAAGTTCTAAGATTTTAACTTCAGGTGCGTGGGAATTCGTGAAATTCGATTTTATAGGGTTTCAAATGGCTATTTTTGATATTTTGACAAGTCAAAGCCTATTTTGGCTATTTCCCCAATTTTGAAATGGTAAGTGTTGAGGTGTAAAGTCTAAATCATTAGGTGTTGAACCACTAACAGGTCAGAACCATTATGTGTTAAACTAGCAAGACGTTTGAACCATTAAGAGTCAGTATAATGCTTACCCTTTTAGAGGCAAATGTCTGACCAATTCAGATAAGAGGTCATTCAGAGACAAATGTCTGAACCATTCAGACATATGTTTGCGAAACAAGCAGTCTGAACCATTAACCACTAAACAAGTAAGAGGTCAGAATTATTAAAAGACCCGTTAAGAGTTAAACAAACAACCCCTAAAATAAATAACAAACGTAACAAAAGGAGAAAAAAGAAAATAGAAAAATGTAAATTTGATTGAAGTTTCTTAGTTGTTTTAACTATGGTTTAAGATTAGCTTTTATTTTTTATTATTTGAGTACCTAATTTTCAAGTTGTAATCATTTAAATCCAAGTTATTAACTCCGTACACCAAGTTGCACAAATAAGGTATAAATGTGTAGTGCACAAAATATAAGTTACAAGTTTTTAATGCCCAAATGGCGGTCGACGTTGATTTTGGGGATTTTGGGATGTAAGGGATTGAAGATTTGGTTTTGGGGATTTTGGGGTGGTGATTCAAATGTGATGGTGGTGGCAACTGTAATATTTGCATAAATCGGGTTTCGAAAGCCCGCCCTAAATTATCAATCGAAGCGTATTTATTCTTGTCGTTCGTTTATTTTTTTCTTATATAAATAATAATAATTAATCTTTAAAATAATCTTAATGAAATAATATAATAAATAACCTATTAAATAATAAATATTTATTCTTAATAGATAATTAAAAAGTGTAATGAAAAAATAGGTGAACCGGGAATCGAACCAGGGTCGCCCGTTTACTCACACACCACCAACACCACTAGACCACACACACACATTGTAACAAATCTCGCGCACCATCACTTATATTCACGTATATACGAGCGAGAAAACCTGCAACTACCCAGGTCGCTACAACGCGCCTTTCCTTTTTCATTGAACTTTCCGACTTTTGACTTGCGGCTATTCTTGGCAAACTCCAATCGAATAGTTGTCATCCTCCATAAACATTTGGCAATCATAGCACGTGGTTTCCTAAAACCGAACCCAAGCACCACTCTATAAATACCGAATGCAGCCCCCCTCATCCAAATTGCTCAGTCCTTCAATTTGCTTCCTCCACTCTATAACCCTCCCCCCTCTGTAGCTGGAATCCACTGTTCGTCGGAAGCCCCTGTTCACCGGAATACAGCAGGAGCCGAAATCAGTCACCGTCAATTAAATCAATTCGGTAGAATTTCTTGATACTTTGATATAATATTATCTTAATTATCTCATTTAAATCGTTTAAGGGAATTTGGAGAATGGTTTTAGGCGGGTGGATGTTTTGGGTAAAAGAGTTTGAATGAAGGAGACGAAGTGGGTTACGGGTTATATGTAATTAAAATCTAAGTTTTAACCGGGTTAGACACACAGTCCAGCGGTGGACTGTGTGCAAAACACGGCCTTCACGTCCCTGGTTCGAATCCGGCTCATGACCGCATAAATACACGTAACCGTTTTTATTTTGAAAGAGATATATCAGTGACAGTATGTATTCAAATGTAATTAAAACACAAGAGTTATCGGGTTAGACACCCAGCCCAGTTGGTTGGGCTGGTTGCAAAACACCACCAAGGTCCCGGGTTCGAAACCCTTGATGCGCGTCAGGTTCGATCCGGTATAACCTTTTTAAACTTAATTAAATTTGAATAAACCTAAAATGTGTATAAGAATAATTAAAATCCGGAATCTTACGGGTTAGACACGTAGCTCAGTTGGAAGAGCTGCGTGCACACAAACGAGAGGTCGCGAGTTCGAGCCTCACCCGCGCGTACGAGTCCACTGCTCGGCCGGCCTGACAGACATTGTCAGACTGACAGCTTTTTTTTATTTATTTATTATTTTTGCTTAATTAATTAATTAATTATTTATTTTATAGTTAGATTAAAAGAAAAGTTTATCAAAAATACCTAAAATACTAAGGTTTAAAATATTAATAAAAATCACAAAAATAAACTTAAAAATCTAAACAAAGGTTTTAATCAAAAACTTAGTTTATTTATTTATCAAGTTATCGCGTTGTTATTTTAGGTTAGTATTCTTTCGTCGGTCAAATTCTCAACTCGTGCGCACTCATCATCAACCAAGACTTCGCACCCACTGTGAGTGAATCTCTACAAATTCCCCATTTTAATCATGTTTTGGGTTGTATCATGTGTCGTACCATTCCTTTATTTTATTTAAACACTTGTGCTTATATCATTTTGTGATCAAATGTGAATTGCTTGTTGTGTGGTTTATATGTGGATTCAATTTATCATTTCAGTGCACTCATTTCATTAGGCCCATCAGTTTCTCGTGGGATACGGGTTGAGCATCAGGTGCCTCATTAGATCGGCTCTGTTTGATTGAGCCTTGATCTCAGATACATCATCATTCATGTCATATATTCATTCAATGTGGTTTGTGATTGGTTACATATCTATATTTGCTCACATGTGATTTATGCACAATTTTCTTTAATAAACAAAATAAGCAATTATTTAAATGTTTTATCAAAGGTTCACTCGCCAACTTTTGTTGACCCAAAATCTCCTCTGTTTTACACATGATACAGGTGATCAAGTTGAGGAAAAAACACTTAGGATGGCCTAGAAGAATAAACAAGTTATTGCGTTGAACAAACATTTAGATTTTTTTTTGTATTTGTATGAAATTTTTGTTGGATATTTAAATTTTAATTTGAATTTAATAAATATGAAACTTCTTAGTAAATATCATGAGCGTTGGTGATAACCCAATCATGCCCCGACTTTTATTCCGCTGCAGGTCGGGGTGTGACAGATTGGTATCAGAGCTGGTGACTATAGGGATATATGATAGGTTATTAGACCCCTAGAGCCTATACTATAGTTGATTAGATTTTAATTGTTTTAGTGTTACATGCAAAATTCATGATGTTTATATGTTTCATGTTTTTTATCACACCCAATATTATGCAAGCACTCTCACAAGTACATGTTAATATGCAATGCTCATCATAGTTCATATCCTCATAACATGTCATATCTATAAAAGCACGCACCTCACGATTTCACAATCTCCATGATTTCTTTTCAAAGATTTTTGCAATGTTTTCGTATTTTTCAAATCACATCAAAGTGAGTTTTCACGACGGGCATGTAGTAACTGGAAGGGTACGAGTACTGGTAGTCGGAACGTCCTGTCTAGGCTTGGCATTCGTATAAATCCAAAATAAAGGACCAGTTTGCCCACCTGGGGACTAACGATGAGAGTACGAAGGACCTATTAGGCCAAAGCATGCTATACCAAACGTCGTGTGAGCTAACCACACTTTTAGTTGTCATTGTGTCTACACCTGGACACCCTCCGACCATACATCTCGCAATCATGTTTTACGATTTTCATTCGGGTGGTGCGAATGTTAACCCGCCGACACCAATGTGAATCCTACCAAGCCCAATAGTCATGGGGGCCCACATGACTACACAGGCAATGGTATGGGGGACATTTGAAGGCCCAAACATGAGCAAACCCAAGACATCCTATGGATGTAGTTAAATTATTTTCAGTTATGTTGTTTTCATTCTTTTTATGACACATGACACCTAGGAAATTCTTGAACTCACAATATTTCTACATATGTTCCTGTAGATGTCAGCTAGGCAATTACGTGGAGGTAGAAGGTTAGGAAAGTCAAACGAACGCTTGGCCACGCAAATTGCTAAACAAATGGCCGCAGTGCTTCCTGACATCGTGCTACAAGTTCAGCAAGCCCTCACCGCTAATCCCATCAACCCTCCCAACCAAGAAGACCAAAGCGTCGCCAACCCTCCTCCTAAAACCCCCAAATGCACCTACAAACACTTCAAGTCCTGCGATCCCCCAAAATATGAAGGGACTGAAGGTGCCACCGCTCTCCTTCACTGGTTTGAGGAGTTGGAGAACACCTTTCTCAATTGCGACTGTCCCGAGGACCGTAAGGTACGTTACGCGACTGGAAGATTGTTTGGGGTAACCCTTACCTGGTGGAACACGGAAAAGGGTAAGCGAGGTGTTGAAGATGCCATGGCCTTAACATGGGAAGAGTTAAGGGAAATCATGACGAGACGCTTCTGTCCAAGAAGCGAAACGAGTTTCACGCATTGAAACAAAAGGAAGGAGACCACACTTCATACAATAAGAGATTTCTCGAGTTGAACCAGATGGTCCCCAATCTGTTCACCCCATTATACCGCCTAATTGAACACTACATTCGAGGCCTCCCCTCGAAAATCCAAGATTCGGTTCTAAGCACTTCGCCTGCAACACTCGAAGCCGCAAGGGAGTTAACTACGGAACTCACTGAAAATCCCATTCGAAATGGCAAATTTAATGATGAAAAGAAGAAAACACACAATGAGACCCCAACTCCAAACCACTCAGGTTCATCCTCGAAATTTGCTGGTAAGAGGAAGCGAAATGGCAAGAACTTTGCTGTCACCCAAACCAACCCTCCCATCACTGCTGCTCCAATCACCCAAGTTGCCCCTCCAGCCGCACCATTCAAAAGGCCATACACTGGCCCACACCCAAAGTGTAACCGTTGTCAATACCATCACCCTCCTGAAAACCCCTGCCAACATTGCACAAGTTGTGGCCGTGCGAGTCACACCATCCAAACTTGCCGTACCCTTCAACGTTTGAACCGCAGTCAACCTCCAACCCAAACCCAAAATCAAAATGTGGGCCAAGCCCAACAACCCTTACTTCTACCACCTGCACAACTCGCAGCCCAACCTTACTACCAACCCAACTACCCCATGATGCAACCCATGCGAGCCTGTTTCAATTGTGGGGACCCAAACCACTTCAGGAACACTTGCCCACGCCTAGTGAACATCATCCATGCCCAAGCTCAAGAAAACCCGGTAAACCAAGCTAACCAAGCTCCTCCACCTGCTAGAGGAAGAGCTTTCAATATCAACGCCAACCAAGCCAGGGCTGACAACAATGTGGTCAACGGTACGTTTCTCATCAATGGTAGTTATGCATCCATATTATTCGATACTGGTGCGGATAAGAGCTTTGTATCTTTAGGATTCGAATCTATCCTCGACCAACCTCGTGATAATCTTGTTGGATCTCTGACGGTGGAAGTTGCTGACGGAAAACCCATTTCATTAAATTCTATTATACGCGATTGTACTCTCACCCTAAATGATCACGATTTTCCAATTAATCTCATTCCTATGTAATTGGGAAGTTTTGATGTTATCATCGGCATGGACTGGCTCAGCCAGCATCATGCTGAAGTGGTGTGCCATGAAAAGTTCATTCGTATTCCTCTCGCCGACGGTCAGACACTACGTATCTTTGGGGAAACTCCTTCGAAAGGGCTCAAATTGATGTCCTGCCTTCAAGCCCGAAGTTATCTTCGCAAGAATTACGTCGCATTTCTAGCTCACGTCGTCAAGAAGGAAGGCAAGGTGAGGAAGCTCGAAGATATTCCAATTGTGAAAGAATTCCCGCAAGTTTTTCCCGACGACGTTTCAGGACTTCCTCCTGTGAGAGAAGTCGAATTTCGAATCGATCTTGTGCCTGGCGCTACACCGGTCGCAAAATCTCCTTATAGGTTAGCCCCATCCGAGATGCAAGAGTTGGCCAGTCAACTGCAAGAGTTGACTGACAAAGGATTCATACGTCCTAGCTCATCGCCTTGGGGTGCGCCTGTTCTTTTTGTGAAGAAGAAAGATGGAACGTTTCGCATGTGCATTGATTATAGAGAACTCAACAAGTTGACGGTTAAGAATCGCTATCCACTGCCTCGTATTGATGACCTACTAGACCAACTTCAAGGCACCACCTGTTTTTCCAAACTCGACCTTCCTTCTGGTTATCATCAGCTTAGAGTGCGCGAAGAAGATATTCCAAAAACTGCCTTCTGAACTCGTTATGGTCATTATGAGTTCATGGTTATACCCTTCAGTTTAACCAACGCCCCCGATGTCTTCATGGATTTAATGAATAGGGTATGCAAACCCTACCTCGACCGTTTCGTCATAGTCTTCATCGAAGACATTCTTATCTACTCCAAGTCAAAATCCAATCATGAGCGACACCTTCGACTCATTCTTACACTCTTAAGGACTGAAAAGCTTTACGCTAAGTTCTCAAAATGCGAATTCTGGTTAGGAGAAGTACAATTCCTTGGTCATGTGGTCAATGACAAAGGGATTCATGTCGATCCTTCAAAAATCAAGGCAATACAGGAATGGCAAGCGCCACGTACCCCTACCGAAGTTAGGTCATTTCTTGGCTTGGCTGGTTACTACCGACGCTTCATTGCCAATTTTTCCCGTATCGCTGTTCCGCTCACGGCCTTGACTCACAAAGGAAAACCCTTCATTTGGGGACCTAAGCAAGAGGAGGCCTTCCAAACTTTAAAGCAAAGGCTTTGTGACGCACCTATCTTTACACTCCCTGAGGGTTGCGATGACTTTGTGGTTTATTGCGACGCATCAGGGCAAGGACTAGGCTGTGTATTGATGCAAAGAGGAAAAGTGATAGCCTATGCCTCTAGGCAACTCAAAGTTCATGAGAAGAACTACACCACCCACGACCTGGAACTTGGAGCCGTCGTGTTCACTCTCAAGATATGGAGACATTACCTCTACGGTACCAAGTGTGAAATATACACTGACCACAAGAGTCTCTAACATATCTTCAACCAAAAAGAGTTGAATATGAGGCAACGAAGATGGGTCGAACTTCTCAACGATTACGACTGCGAGATTCGGTACCATCCTGGCAAGGCAAACGTGGTGGCCGATGCGCTCAGTCGAAAGGGATATGCGAACTCTATTCGTCTTCTATGTTCACAAATCATAACCGGTATCAAGGATCGAATCCTGGCAGCTCAACATATCTCTGTAACGGAAAATGACATACGCGATGAGCTGTCATGTGGAGCTGAACTCAAAATTGAAACCAAATCCGACGGTATTCTATATTATTTAAACCGCATATGGATTCCCGACCGCGACAACCTTCGTGATTTCCTCATGAATGAGGCACACAAAACACGATACTCTGTACACCCAGGAGCCAATAAGATGTATCAAGACCTACGATACACCTACTGGTGGCTTGGCATGAAAAAGGATATCGTTGTTTTTGTTTCCAAGTGCCTTACATGTTCCAAAGTGAAAGCTGAACATCAAAGACCTTCAGGACTTCTAGTCCAACCCGAAATACCTGTATGGAAGTGGGAAAACATAACCATGGACTTCATTACCGGGTTACCTCGCACCTCCAGTGGGTATGACACCATATGGGTAATAATCGATCGTCTTACGAAATCATCTCACTTAATTCCAATTCGCGAGGACTTCAAGAACGAGAAGTTAGCTCGTATCTACATCAGCGAGATCGTAAGCCGTCATGGTATACCGTTAAGCATCATTTCAGACCGTGATGGTCGTTTCACTTCACGAACATGGCAACCCGTACAAACCGCTTTGGGTACACGGTTAGACCTTAGTACCGCCTTTCACCCTCAAACTGATGGTCAATCGGAACGCACCATCCAAACCCTTGAAGACATGCTTCGAGCATGTGTCATAGACTTCAAAGGGAACTGGGACGCTCATCTACCGTTAGTCGAGTTTTCGTACAACAATAGCTATCATTCAAGTATCGGCATGGATCCTTTCGAAGCTTTATATGGTCGTAAATGCCGATCTCTAGTATGTTGGCACGAAATTGGTGAAGCGCAAATCACCGGACCTGAATTGATTCAAGAAACAACCAACAAAATCATTCAAATACGAAACAATCTTCTAGCGGCTCAAAGTCGTCAAAAGAGTTATGCTGACAAACGACGAAAGCCCTTGGAGTTTGACATTGGTGATCAAGTACTTTTAAAAGTATCACCGTGGAAGGGAGTGGTTCGTTTTGGCCAGAAGGGCAAGCTAGCACCATGCTACGTAGGACCTTTCAAGATACTCGAAAGAGTAGGTCCTGTAGCATACAAGCTTGCCTACCAGAAGAGCTTAACAGAATTCATCCCACGTTCCACGTATCAAACTTGAAAAAGTGCCTCGCCGACAAAAACCTCCATATCCCTTTAGAAGACATTCAAGTCGATGAATCAATGAACTTCGTTGAAAGACCAGTGGAAATCATGGATTTCGATGAGAAGCGTTTAAGGCGAAGTCGTATTCCAATCGTCAGGGTGCGTTGGGAGTCAAAACAAGGACCTGAGCTTACTTGGGAACGTGAAGACTCAATGCGCGAGAAATACCCGCATCTTTTTCCGGTTACAACTACTACTTAAATTTCGGGACAAAATTTCTAAAAGTAGGGGATACTGTAACATTTGCATAAATCGGGTTTCGAAAGCCCGCCCCAAATTATCAATCGAAGTATATTTATTCTTGTCGTTCGGTTATTTTTTTCTGATATAAATAATAATAATTAATCTTTAAAATAATCTTAATGAAATAATATAATAAATAACCAATTAAATAATAAATATTTATTCTTAATAGATACTTAAAAAGTGTAATGAAAAAATAGGTGAACCGGGAATCGAACCCGGGTCGCCCGTTTACTCACACACCACCAACACCATTAGACCAGACACACACATTGTAACAAATCTCGCGCACCATCACTTATATTCACGTATATACGAGCGGGAAAACCTGCAACTACCCAGGTCGCTACAACGCGCCTTTCCTTTTTCATTTGAACTTTCCGACTTTTTACTTGCGGCTATTCTTGGCAAACTCCAATCGAATAGTTGTCATCCTCCGCAAACGTTTGGCAATCACAGCACGTGGTTTCCTAAAACCGAACCCAAGCACCACTCTATAAATACCGAATGCAGCCCACTCATCCAAATCGCTCAGTCCTTCAATTTGCTTCCTCCACTCTATAACCCTCCCTTCTCTGTAGCCGGAATCCTCTGTTCGTCGGAAGCCCCTGTTCGCCGGAGTACAGCAGGAGCCGAAATCAGTCACCGTCAATTAAATCAATTCGGTAGAATTTCTTGATACTTTGATATAATATTATCTTAATTATCTCATTTAAATCGTTTAAGGGAATTTGGAGAATGGTTTTAGGTGGGTGGATGTTTTGGGTAAAAGAGTTTGAATGAAGGATACGAAGTGGGTTACGGGTTATATGTAATTAAAATCTAAGTTTTAACCGGGTTAGACACACAGTCCAGCGGTGGACTGTGTGCAAAACACGGCCTTCACGTCCTTGGTTCGAATCCGGCTCATGACCGCATAAATACACGTAACCGTTTTTATTTTGAAAGAGATATATCAGTGGCAGTATGTATTCAAATGTAATTAAAACACAAGAGTTATCGGGTTAGACACCCAGCCCAGTTGGTCGGGCTGGGTGCAAAACACCACCAAGGTCCCGGGTTCGAAACCCTTGATGCGCGTCCGGTTCGATCCGGTATAACCTTTTTAAACTTAATTAAATTTGAATAAACCTAAAATGTGTATAAGAATAATTAAAATCCGGAATCTTACGGGTTAGACACGTAGCTCAGTTGGAAGAGCTGCGTGCACACGAACGAGAGGTCGCGAGTTCGAGCCTCACCCGCGCGTACGAGTCCACTGCTCGGCCGGCCTGACAGACATTGTCAGACTGACAGCTTTTTTTTATTTATTTATTATTTTTGCTTAATTAATTATTTAATTATTTATTTTATAGTTAGATTAAAAGAAAAGTTTATCAAAAATACCTAAAATACTAAGGTTTAAAATATTAATAAAAATCACAAAAATAAACTTAAAAATCTAAACAAAGGTTTTAATCAAAAAGTTAGTTTATTTATTTATCAAGTTATCGCGTTGTTATTTTAGGTTAGTATTCTTTCGTCGGTCAAATTCTCAACTCGTGCGCACTCATCATCAACCAAGACTATGCACCCACTGTGAGTGAATCTCTACAAATTCCCCGTTTTAATCATGTTTTGGGTTGTATCATGTGTCGTACCATTCCTTTATTTTATTTAAACACTTGTGCTTATATCATTTTGTGATCGAATGTGAATTGCTTGTTGTGTAGTTTATATGTGGATTCAATTTATCATTTCAGTGCACTCATTTCATTAGGCCCATCAGTTTCTCGTGGGATACGGGTTGAGCATCAGGTGCCTCATTAGATCGGCTCCGTTTAATTGAGCCTTGATCTCAGATACATCATCATTCATGTCATATATTCATTCAATGTGGTTTGTGATTGGTTACATATCTATATTTGCTCACATGTGATTTATGCACAATTTTCTTTAATAAACAAAATAAGCAATTATTTAAATGTTTTATCAAAGGTTCACTCGCCAACTTTTGTTGACCCAAAATCTCCTCTGTTTTACACATGATACAGGTGATCAAGTTGAGGAAAGAAACACTTAGGATGGCCTAGAAGAATAAACAAGTTATTGCGTTGGAACAAACATTTAGATTTTTATTGTATTTGTATGAAATTTTTGTTGGATATTTAAATTTTAATTTGAATTTAATAAATATGGAACTTCTTAGTAAATATCATGAGCTTTGGTGATAACCCAATCATGCTCCGACTTTTATTCCACTGCGGGTCGGGGTGTGAAAGCAACGATGATGTATTGTTTTGGTCATGGTGGTGGAGTTAAAGAGAGAAGGGAGAAAGATTGGTTGTGTAAAGGAGATAGAGATAGAAAATATAAATTTACTTAGTTATTATTTTTAAATGGAAGTGATGTTTTGGTATTTCCAAAAGAAGTTAACAAATTTGGTTAATGACGTTGTAAATTTCAACTCAAATAGTTACAAAATGAAAATTCAGGTACTCAAGTAGTTAAATTTTTTATTTTATTTTATTATTTTGAACTCATGTTGTTAAAACCACTAAAACAAATGGACTCAAAAAGAATTTACTCAAAAGAAAAAGAGTAAACTATAATTTGCGTTCATGTGATTTCTTAACGGAGTTAACTTGCGTCCTTATTTTGAAAAAAAAATGGACATCTAAGTTCCCATCATTTGTTTTTCGCTACACTTTGAGTCCTTTTTTGAACACGGCATTACTACTATGCAACAAAAAAAACTATTTTGCGGTTTGTCATTTCAATATATGTCCCTATGGTTTATATATCTTCTCCAACTTCGTTCCGTCGCTTTGCATATTTTATCTCCCTCCAAATTCAAATGACATATTATGTTAAACCATTGCGATTATGAAAAATATTATGTAAACCATTAGGATTATCAATTTCCCGGATGTTTTACTATCAATTACCAAGCACATGATGTGACCAAAATAAAGCCAACCAAATCAAATCACAAAGAAATTGTTTTAGCATCAATTACCTGCATGTTTTAGCATCAAAAACAGGTTTTGTATCACTTGTATCAATTACCTTTGATTTAACTAATTTAAACACGTCATGCTTATGTCCAAGTAACTAACTACATAACCACATAAACCATGATGTAGATTAAAACAAAATCAAATGTTATGATTACATTAACATTACTACGCGTGCAGGCACAAGGGAGGGTTCATTGGGGAACACCAAAAAGTGAGGAACTTGGGCATTTTTGTCCAACTATATTTATTAATATAAAAAACACATATCCATCGATCACTTCAAAATGCTACCTCCTTTGAACAACAACCACCACCACCACCATCATCACCGCCACTGTCGCCACTTAAAAGCCTAAGTCGAAACCCTAACTTCACCTTCAAATTGTTCAGAATCAAATTCATCATTCAGAATTCCAATTCATCGGATTATTTTCATTGTTCGCTTTTAGTTTTGTTCTTAATTCATCAATTTTATTGATGTTTATATATTTTCTGTCTGATATTGTTCGAATTACTAGAAGATCTACGTGTTTTGTGGGTTTGATCATTGTGTTTTGTGCATATGATGATATAGTTTCAGATCTAGGGTTTCATCGTTTAGAAATGAATTCATCAGGTGCATTTTCATTGTTAGGTTTCAATTTTGTTTTAGATTCATCGGTTATGATGTCTCTAGGTTTTGTGTATGATTTTGTGCAAATTACTTATGGATCTATGTGTTTGATGTACGTGTATTGTGCGTTTGGTGATATAATTTCATATCTAATGACTCATTAGGTAGTTAAGTGTGGTGAAAATTAACCATTGATAATGAATTATGTCTTTTGAAATTTAAAATTTGGTTAATTCGTGTGAGGTTTAAACATATAGATTAAAAAAAAGTTTTAACATGTTAAATGGATTAACTTTTAAACGTAACACAACATTGTCATTTAATTATGTGACTATTTTTTAACAGGGATAAATAAAATTTCAAATGGATGCAAACAATGATAATCAGAAAACAATAGTCGATCAAAGCAATAGTCAATCAAGTCGAAGATGAAGGTAATTATAATTTTCTGAAATACATATATAAATGTTGTAGTTATTTCACATGTATAATAATGTTAACATTACTTTTTTTAACATGTTAAATTAGTTGTTTGTTGGGTTGGGAACTCAACATTCATAGAGGTGGTTAAAATGCTGGAACATGCTGAATATTATGCAAAATATATATATATATATATATATATATATATATATATATGTTTACACCATTTAAGTTCAACATATTCAATATTGTGGGTACTTTCTTAAAAAAAAATACTAGAAACACTCTAGTACTCTACGTTATTTTGTTTATGGTGTTCTCAAATTCTTATGCTTACCAAAATACAACTATGAACTGAAATATCTACCAACATACAAAGGGAAAAACAATGTAGAAAGACGAGCTTTAGCTGACAAAGATGTAGTTGACATATCAGAGCCTCTAGTTTATCAAGTATTAACATTATTGATTTTCATTGAAAATTCATCAGTTTTAAACAATTTTACATGTTAAAATTACATAAAAGGTGTGTTTCCCTAGTTCTGCACCTTCTTTGGTGATTGAATCTGCAGGTTGTGGTAGATCCTATTGTTGTGTCCACTTAAGAGTCAAGATGTTATAAGGATATTTTTAGGGAGTAGTGATGGGTATGCACTTAACTTTCTACATATACTTCTTATTCAATTTGATTTTTAGCAGCCAGTAAATACAAAAGATAAATAAATAAATAAGTGGCATTTGCTAATAATTCAAGATTTATAAAGCTTCTTTCTAATTTCCAACTGATAAAAGCAAAAATGTCAACTACTAGTAGATGTCGATTGATAATAATACTAGGAACTTTGAAGATAATATATCAAATTTTACGAGTACAAAACTATTAAAATTTTACATGTAAGACAAAAAACTGAACAACTCGATTCTGATGTGTTTATCTAGGTTTTCGGTATCTGCATTTTTCAGTAACATGATAACTACCTCCTTACAACAAAACATTTTTTTCTCCACTGATTGCGTGTCACACCTGGATTTCTCAGTAGGCCCTGGACTTGGGGTTTATGCGTGACGATTAATATCATTAATCACAATGCACAACAGGAGATGGGATTTTAAAATAAATATCACAAAGTCCAGAGTCCAGAGTCCAGAGTCCAAATTATTATACAGATGGTTCGTACTAAAAGATCCACAGGCGGATCAAAATATATGAAATAAGACTTGAGACTAATAAGGTCTTTCGTGGAGTGCAAATTCCAAATCTCCTAGACCGAGCATCTCTAGCCTATTTCGTATTTAGTAAATAACCTGCGCTTAGTCTTTTGAAAATACATCAGTTTTCACTGGTAAACATAATTAACCGACTCTTTTTGAAAATCTTTTCAAAAAAGTTTGATACCATTTGGTATATCATTTCAAAAATAACTTGGGATAAGATAATATTTCTTGTTACCAGTTTTACATGCTTGTCAATACATATGGGGACCGGAACTAAACGTCAGTACATGATTAACTGACACACCACATTTTCAATATCATGTAAAAAGTATTAGCGTCTCTCAGGTGTATGCCTACACCCCGCGCTTAGGTCGTGGTCACTTGCAATTAAATGAGCCGAGGATATACAGGACACGGTTCTATTAAACCCCTAACGTTTAAGTTATTAAGCAAAACGGATTAAAATGGGTTATTTAAATTTTTGGACATCATTCGTCATTGATTCAATACCCGACCAAGCGGCTAAAGCCGTATTCCAAGCCCTTATAAAGGAAAATAGGCTAAGAGTATTTACATATGCTAGTCTTTACAAATCAAAGGGGTTTAGCACAACCGTATATCAAAACATCTAAAACAGGCGCAATTTACAGGAGGCTCCTAGTCTGGAATGAACGGAACTATGATCCGTTAGAATGTTAACGAGTCTTATACAAGTCATTTGACTTTGACCAGTTAACTTTAAATGATAAGTACGGTTCGCTAGTTTAAGCGGGAACCGGGTATAATGTGGTTTATACCCTTCTGAACTTGTATGATATGGGTCAAATAACCAAACATTCTATAACACCTCGTAAAAATTGGGTCCAATAGTATAGTGACACGTGTTGTATTTTTATTTTAGTCTATTAAAGACTAATAGGGACTAAAGGTGTCAACATGCTAAAACTTAGCCTCTGAGTGACTTTATGATATGTTAACATGCTTAAACATTAGCCTCTGAGTGACTAATATGTCAACATGCTTATATTTAGCCTCTAAGTGATTGATATGTCAACATGCTTAAACTTGGCCTCTGAGTGACTGATATGTCAACATGCTTAAACTTGGCCTCTGAGTGACTGATATGTCAACATGCCTAGCCTCTGAGTGACATCAGAGTCAACATGCTTATAATGAGCCTCTGAGTGATCCTTTACGAAGTCCTAACTCTCATACGTGCCACTTGTTGGACGAGAGAGGTTAATACTGTAAATATGTGAAAGTTGGATGATGGAGGGGTTAAAAGTGTCAACATGTTAATTTATACCTTTGAGTGACCTTTTAACGAACCGAGAGCTCGATAATGTCCGGGCATACTCCCGGGTACGCCAAATATTGGTTACGGAGAGCTAATTATGCTATAAATGTAACATCCGTCAAAAACGGATTTACCAAACCCGCTCCGTTTATCAACCGAACAGTCAGTCAAAAATTTTGTTGCGAATTAAATGCCCAAAATATTTTTAAACGATACGTAATCAATTATTATACGGGACTATATATTTAGTTTTTGAAAAACTGTTGAAAATCGCAAAATAAAAATGAAATGATCCAGCCGGGTTTCGAACCCGGGTCACTCGCCGAGTCACTCAGCGACTTATCTCACACACAAAAACCACTGCGCCACTTGTTCTGTTTGGTAAATATTGAAATCATTTAATTGATAAAGTGACGTTACGAATTCAAAATCGGCGCCCATTAGTTCAGTCGTCGGAATCCCGGAAACCTCGCGAGTTTTTAACACCATTTTCAGTTATAACGTAAACCATTAACAAGACATCGGTTATAACCGATGTTTGAAGTCCGCGACCAAACCATAACCGCCGGAAAATTTAAATCGATGAATACAGTTGGAAATCAGACCAAGTGCATCTCGATTTTCCCCTATAAATTCACCCTCAACCCATTGAAAACCTTTTCGCTCAAAACCACACCTCTTTCTCGGCGAAAACTCCCTCGCCGGAATTTCTCTGCTCATCGCCGGAAAACCGGTTTCCTCATTTCTGAACCTCACTGAGCCTCTGAACTTATACCGGAGATACCCGCACCCTTTATAAGCTTCCTGGAGACTCGCTACTACAAGGAACACGTCGCCGGAGGTGATTTCTGTCGCCGGAGTTTCTGCCGGAAAACAGAGAGTCCAGTCGGTATATCTCTTCGCCTAAATTCTTTTTCTTTTCACTCATATCTCACCTTAATGAACTGTAAGACGCTAAGGAACCTGAATAAAACTCGAAACAGTCAGACTTTACCTCTGGTTATATTTCAGTGAAGAAGACGATGTATTCGTTATCATATAAGTTTAATTAAAATCAACTTATTAATCGGGTTAGACACACAGTCCAGCGGTGGACTGTGTGCACATATAACGCAAAGGTCACGAGTTCGAATCCGGTTTCACACACGCTGCCTAAATAAAAATCAAATTTTTGTTTAACTGAACCGGAGTCGATACTGGTATATGTTAAGTATATTAATAACCGGAATAATAACCAAGTTAGACACACAGTCCAGCGGTGGACTGTGTGTTTGTTTATATCACAGGTCACGAGTTCGAGTCCGGTCTACTGCACCGACTCGAACAATTATCTATTCTTTTTAATAAGGCAGAAAAGGAAATAACTAAATTGTATTTAAGTATAATAAAAATCGAATTATATAACATGTTTAACACACAGTCCAGCGGTGGACTGTGTGTTAGATTAAACCACAGGTCCCGGGTTCGAGACCTGTGGGGTGCACGTCCGGTTCGCTTAAAACTGTTTTTAAAATAAAATGATTTTCGGTTTAAACTAATTAATATATATATATATATATATATAATTAAAATCAGATATATAACGGGTTAGACACGTAGCTCAGTTGGTAGAGCTGCGTGCACGCGTACGAGAGGTCTCGGGTTCGAGCCTCACTCAGCGCACTTATATTCCGAATCGAACCGGTCAACGGTCAGGTCAACGGGCTGGTCAACGGTCAGAAAAAAATCAATTTTTTTATTATTTTTATTTAATTATTTTATTTAAAAATCAATTAAAAATACTTAAAAATAACATTTTTAAGGTTAGAAAACAGCCTCAAACTCACAAAAATACACCCAACAATCCTACTAAAATAGATTAATAAAATCCGTTTACTTACCAAACCATAATGCGATTATTCTAGGTTAAACTCACTCGTGGTTAAAACCACTTCGCGTGCATTCAACATCATCAACCGAACGCACCCACTGTGAGTGAATCTTACAACTTCCCCTTTAAAATTACACGTTTTGGGGTGTGTCATGTGTTATGAAAATAATTAATTTATTTATTTAAACTTGTGCCATACCACATCATGACCTAAACTTAGATTGTTTTTATTGTTGTGATTTGCTTATTGCCTTTTGTCAAATTATATGAAACTCATACATTAAGCCCATCAGTTCCTCGTGGGAGACGAGTAGAACAACGCGTGCTTCAAATCAAATTCATTATTGTTCATGTGTGTATCATTGAGTTTATATTGTTTGTAGTTGTGTCATTCATATTATCATGTTTATGCAATTCAATCATCAGGCCCCTCAGTTCCTCGTGAGAGACGAGTTGAGCATCGCGTGCCTCTAATTGTTCCATTATTATTCATGAGTGTTTCATTTAATATCTTATGATTGTTGATTAAGTTACATCTATTTTTACTCATGTTTGGTTGTGCACATATTTCATAATCAATTTAAATAAATTGTTCAAATGTTTTCCATAGGATTCACTCGCCAACATTATGTTGATCCAAAAACCCTTTTACACATGATATAGGTGAACAGGTTGAAGCAAGGAAAATATAGGATATGCCTTAGAAGAGAACAAAGAAGTTTAGATTGTTAGTTAGATCATGTTGTAACATTTATTGTAAAATTCCATTTAATTTGTATTAATGAATATGAAACGCTTAATAAATGTCATGAGCTTTGATGATAACCCAATCATGCCCCGATCACCTTTTCCGCTGCGGGTCGGGGTGTGACAGATTGGTATCAGAGCCATGACTATAGGGATATAGGATAGGTTATTAGACCCTTAGAGCCTATACTATAGTCTGCCTAAATTTTAATTGATTAGGTGGTTATATACAAACTTGTGATATTTATTTGTTTCATATTTGTTTACATTTCAGTCAAACATACATGCTTATATACATATTCATCATACATATATACATATTCATTATACATATATCGATGTTCATGTATTCAATTTATTTTCATACTCTCATTATCCAAAGATTTTGTGCAATTTTCAAATCTCATCAAAGTAAGTTCTGCGACGGGCATGTAGTAACTGGAAGGGTACAAGTACCGGTAGTCGGAACGTCCTGTCTAGGCTGGCATTCGTATAAATCCAATATAACGGACCAGTTTGCCTACCTGGGGACCAACGATGAGAGTACGAAGGACCTATTAGGCCAAAGCATGCCACACCAAACGTCGTTCGAACTAACCCTACTTTGAGTTGTCACCGTGTCTACACCTGGACACATTCCGAATATCACACGTTGTATACATATTTCTCGATTTTCTCCGGGTTTTTGTGTACGCAACCAGGCAAACCCGTGCGAACCATATGAAAAACCGGTATTCATGGGGCCCACATGATTACACAGGTAAAGTATGGCGGCATGTAGGGCCTAACAGCGAGCAAACCCAAGACATCCCATGGATGTAGTAATTTATTTTCTATAATTATTTTATGAATGTTCGTTCTTGAATACGACCCATGAACCCGAAAGCATCTAACTCATACTCTTGTCATGTATTCCTTGTAGATGTCTTCTAACCTCGCCCGTAGGAAGACGAGAGCAAGAAAAGCCCGCGAACGCATGGCTGCCTTAATCGCTCAACAAATGGCAGCCGTAATACCCAATATTGTAATCCAAGTTCAGCAAGCACTCACCGCAAATCCTGTCCATCAAGCAAACCAAAACATTTTCAACTCTTCCCCAAATACCACTAAATGCACCTACAAGCACTTCAAATCATGCGACCCTCCGAAATACAAAGGGACTGAAGGCGTCACCGCTCTCCTCCATTGGTTTGAAGAAATGGAGAACACATTTCTAAATTGCGATTGCCCTGACGATCACAAAGTGCGATATGCTACCGGTCGATTATATGGGGTAGCACTTACTTGGTGGAACACAGAGAAGGCCAAACGAGGTGTTGAAGATGCTATGTCCTTAACTTGGAACGAATTGAAGGAAATCATGACCAGACGATTTTGCCCAAGGAGCGAAATCAAGAAGTTAGAAGATGAATTCTACTCATTGAAGCAAATGGAAGGAGACCACATCACCTACAACAAAAGATTCCTCGAGTTACATCAAATGGTTCCCAACATGTTCACTCCCCTCTACCGTTTGATCGAGCACTACATTCGTGGTCTTCCGTCAAAGATTCAAGACCCTGTAATAAGTGCCAAGCCTGCAACTTTGGAAGCAGCAATGTAGCTAGCAACAGAGCTCACCGAGAACCGAATCCGAAACAAAGACTTCAAGGAGGAGAAGAAGAAGGATAAAGAATCGACTGAAACCTCCGACTCTACTCAAACCGAATCCCCTTCTCAACCCAATCCTAAGAGAAGAAGAGTCGGGCGACTTTTCGCTGCTACTCAACGAAATCAACCAGTTTTACATGCCATACCCATTCGAGCTATCCCAATCACCCAAGTGGCACCCAACTCAGCTTACCCAGATAAGAAACCATATCTTGGACCTCACCCTCGATGCAACAACTGTTTTTATCACCATCCCCATACCCTACCTTGTCGTCTATGTGCAACTTGTGGACGCTATGGTCATTTGAGCAATGTTTGTCGCACCTTTCAAAACCAAACCTTTTCCCCTACTCAAAACATGGCCCAAGCCTATCAACAACCCCAATACCCCATGTTCCCATATGCTCGAGCTTGTTTCAATTGTGGCGACCCTACCCACTTTAGAAACACATGCCCTCAATTGGTTAACGTTATCAACACTCAAGCCCAATCAAACCCAGTTAACCAAGTAAACCAAGAAAACCCAACCACTATGCCACCAGCAAGAGGAAGAGTCTTCAATATCAACGCCAACCCTGTCGAAGATAATGACGGCCCAGATGAAGATACTCAACTAGTCCTCTTCGCCGAAGATCCAGATTCAACCCCTATCGTTTAGTTTTATGTTTTTCCATGTGTAGACTGTTAGAGAAATTATTGGATATTATATATTATATATTGTTTTCAGTATATGCTTTTGCCGAGGCCGTGGCTCCCCATCCATCGAGGTTGAGTTGGATCCCCATTTTATTATGTGGTTGATCTTGGCGTGCCCGCACGATCGGCTCCGTTGTTTGAGCCTTGATCGGTCATTTCATTTTACATTTCAATACATGCAATACGCTCGGCTCCGTTTGATTGAGCCTTGAGCACACATTTCAATTTACATTTCCAGTTCATGCAATACGTTCGGCTCCGTTTGATTGAGCCTTGAGCGCACATACAATTTCATTATCAGTATCTTGTGGTTGTGTTGTTTGTAGTAGAGTCGCATCGAACTAACCATAATTTGCGGATAAAGTCAATGAAAATTTGACAAGGATATGGTGGATACGCCGATGGTACTTCCTATATATAAGTATTCTTGTCAAATGATCGGAGGCATTATCAGGCGATTATGAGAGGTTCCATGCATAGGCTGATTGTGTGATGGTTGTTTAGATTAAGTTGTTCAATTTCAGTACATTTAATACGTTCGGCTCCGTTTGATTGAGCCTTGAGCGCACATACAATTTCATTCAATACGTTCGGTCTCCGTTTGATTGAGCCTTGAGCGCACATACAATTTCATTCAATACGTTCGGCTCCGTTTGATTGAGCCTTGAGCGCACAGACAATTTCATTATCAGTATCTTGTGGTTGTGGTGTTTGTAGTAGAGTCGCATCGAACTAACCATAACTTGCGGATAAAGTCAATGAAAATTTGACAAGGATATGGTGGATACGCCGATGGTACTTCCTATATATAAGTATTCTTGTCAAATGATCGGAGGCATTATCAGGCGGTTATGAGAGGTTCCATGCATAGGCTGTTTGTGTGGTTAAGTTATTCATTTTCAGTACATGCAATACGCTCGGCTCCGTTTGATTGAGCCTTGAGCACACAATTTCAATTTCAGTACATTCAATACGTTCGGCTCCGTTTGATTGAGCCTTGAGCGCACATCCATTTCATTTTCAGTACATGCAATACGATCGGCTCCGTTCGATTGAGCCTTGATCGCACAGGTCTATTTCATTTCAGTATTTTATGTTTGTTGTATTGGTTGTAGAATTATAGGACTAATCATAATTCAATGATAAAACCAATGAAAATTTGACAAGAATATGGTGGATACGCCGCTGGTACTTCCTATATATAAGTATTCTTGTCAAAGGATCAGAGGCATTATCGGACGGTTATGAGAAATTCTATGTAGGATTTATTAGTTTCTTGGTAACCAATCATAACTTGTGGATAAAACTAATGAAAATTTGGCAAGAATATGGTGGATACGCCGCTGGTACTTCCTATATATAAGTATTCTTGCCAAAGGATCAGAGGCATTATCAGGCGGTTATGAGAAGTTCCATGTAGGATTTAGTATTGCCTTGGTTGGAATTTGTGTTACATTTATATCATCATGTTATTTAAAGAGATTGGATTGTGTTCCATTTCTACATAAACAAACCTCTCCATCATAACAAACGAGAGAGGAACTTCCACCATTCAAACATATATGTTATCAGAATGTGGATTCAAATATTTGCTGTTGTGTTTATTCATGTTCAAATATTTGCTGTTGTGTTTATTCATGTTTGAATATTAGCTGTTGTGTTTACTTATGTTCAAATATCAGCTGTTGTGTTTTTATTTATGTTCCATGTAAATTGTAGTGTTAGAAGTTTTGCCTTAGGATATAACCATACTTTCCCAACGTATCTAAACTCGTATGCATGATATCATTTTTAGCGAATCATTCCTGTTTATCAATACTTATACAGTAGGCAACAAAAAGCGATTCCTGAATAGGGTACTTAACCCTTACAAGGAACGTTACCGCCTCGAACAAAAACTTAAACCCTCATTTTTCTGAGCATACAACTGTCAAACAAAACATCACCATCCTTTTTAGTCAAAATATATCATTATTTAAATTTCGGGACGAAATTTCTAAAAAGCAGGGGATACTGTAACATCCGTCAAAAACGGATTTACCAAACCCGCTCCGTTTATCAACCGAATAGTCAGTCAAAAATTTCGTTGCGAATTAAATGCCCAAAATATTTTTAACGATATGTAATCAATTATTATTACGGGACTATATATTTAGTTTTTGAAAAACTGTTGAAAATCGCAAAATAAAAATGAAATGATCCAGCCGGGTTTCGAACCCGGGTCACTCGCCGAGTCACTCAGCGACTTATCTCACACACACAAACCACTGCGCCACTTGTTCTGTTTGGTAAATATTGAAATCATTTAATTGATAAAGTGACGTTACGAATTCAAAATCGGCGCCCATTAGTTCAGTCGTCGGAATCCCGGAAACCTCGCGAGTTTTTAACACCATTTTCAGTTATAACGTAAACCATTAACAAGACATCGGTTATAACCGATGTTTGAAGTCCGCGACCAAACCATAACCGCCGGAAAATTTAAATCGATGAATACAGTCGGAAATCAGACCAAGTGCATCTCGATTTTCCCCTATAAATTCACCCTCAACCCATTGAAAACCTTTTCGCTCAAAACCACACTCTTTCTCGGCGAAAACTCCCTCGCCGGAATTTCTCTGCTCATCGCCGGAAAACCGGTTTCCTCATTTCTGAACCTCACTGAGCCTCTGAACTTATACCGGAGATACCCGCACCCTTTATAAGCTTCCTGGAGACTCGCTACTACAAGGAACACGTCGCCGGAGGTGATTTCTATCGCCGGAGTTTCTGCCGGAAAACAGAGAGTCCAGTCGGTATATCTCTTCGCCTAAATTCTTTTTCTTTTCACTCATATCTCACCTTAATGAACTGTAAGACGCTAAGGAACCTGAATAAAACTCGAAACAGTCAGACTTTACCTCTGGTTATATTTCAGTGAAGAAGACGATGTATTCGTTATCATATAAGTTTAATTAAAATCAACTTATTAATCGGGTTAGACACACAGTCCAGCGGTGGACTGTGTGCACATATAACGCAAAGGTCACGAGTTCGAATCCGGTTTCACACACGCTGCCTAAATAAAAATCAAATTTTTGTTTAACTGAACCGGAGTCGATACTGGTATATGTTAAGTATATTAATAACCGGAATAATAACCAAGTTAGACACACAGTCCAGCGGTGGACTGTGTGTTTGTTTATATCACAGGTCACGAGTTCGAGTCCGGTCTACTGCACCGACTCGAACAATTATCTATTCTTTTTAATAAGGCAGAAAAGGAAATAACTAAATTGTATTTAAGTATAATAAAAATCGAATTATATAACATGTTTAACACACAGTCCAGCGGTGGACTGTGTGTTAGATTAAACCACAGGTCCCGGGTTCGAGACCTGTGGGGTGCACGTCCGGTTCGCTTAAAACTGTTTTTAAAATAAAATGATTTTCGGTTTAAACTAATTAATATATATATATATATAATTAAAATCAGATATATAACGGGTTAGACACGTAGCTCAGTTGGTAGAGCTGCGTGCACGCGTACGAGAGGTCTCGGGTTCGAGCCTCACTCAGCGCACTTATATTCCGAATCGAACCGGTCAACGGTCAGGTCAACGGGCTGGTCAACGGTCAGAAAAAAATCAATTTTTTTATTATTTTTATTTAATTATTTTATTTAAAAATCAATTAAAAATACTTAAAAATAACATTTTTAAGGTTAGAAAACAGCCTCAAACTCACAAAAATACACCCAACAATCCTACTAAAATAGATTAATAAAATCCGTTTACTTACCAAACCATAATGCGATTATTCTAGGTTAAACTCACTCGTGGTTAAAACCACTTCGCGTGCATTCAACATCATCAACCGAAGCACCCACTGTGAGTGAATCTTACAACTTCCCCTTTTAAATTACACGTTTTGGGGTGTGTCATGTGTTATGAAAATAATTAATTTATTTATTTAAACTTGTGCCATACCACATCATGACCTAAACTTAGATTGTTTTTATTGTTGTGATTTGCTTATTGCCTTTTGTCAAATTATATGAAACTCATACATTAAGCCCATCAGTTCCTCGTGGGAGACGAGTAGAACAACGCGTGCTTCAAATCAAATTCATTATTGTTCATGTGTGTATCATTGAGTTTATATTGTTTGTAGTTGTGTCATTCATATTATCATGTTTATGCAATTCAATCATCAGGCCCCTCAGTTCCTCGTGAGAGACGAGTTGAGCATCGCGTGCCTCTAATTGTTCCATTATTATTCATGAGTGTTTCATTTAATATCTTATGATTGTTGATTAAGTTACATCTATTTTTACTCATGTTTGGTTGTGCACATATTTCATAATCAATTTAAATAAATTGTTCAAATGTTTTCCATAGGATTCACTCGCCAACATTATGTTGATCCAAAAACCCTTTTACACATGATACAGGTGAACACGTTGAAGCAAGGAAAACATAGGATATGCCTTAGAAGAGAACAAAGAAGTTTAGATTGTTAGTTAGATCATGTTGTAACATTTATTGTAAAATTCCATTTAATTTGTATTAATGAATATGAAACGCTTAATAAATGTCATGAGCTTTGATGATAACCCAATCATGCCCCGATCACCTTTTCCGCTGCGGGTCGGGGTGTGACAATAAAGGTGTTTTAGGAGGTATTATAAGTTGAGGGGCTAAATGTGACAAACTTTGAAACTGACCATCGGGCGCTCACGGGGCGCGAGAGGCATGTGTCTGCAGAAAATTTGCTTGGCCTACACACATGTTGGCAAAAACCATTTGTTTCGAAACCATGGACTTCCAAACAGCTATGCCACATTCTAGGACACTTGTAAGCTCCCTCTAACACCCCTCAACACCTGGCATCACCTCCTTCAAGCTCTCCAACTATAAATAGGTGCAATGCTTCACCATTTGAACTTGTACCTATCACATTTATCACTCTATCTCCCTTCTCTGGAAGTTCCTAACTGAAAGGAGCATCCAACTTAGTTCTATTGCATCCTAGGAATCACTTGTAAGTGTTCCTTTCTCTTGCATTTTCGTTTATAGGCTTTTATAGCCAAAAGTCAAGTGTTTTACGGAAAACGCCTTTACTTTCGGTTAAGACCATTATGGTCTAGCCATTGTTCTTAACGAACATGGCTAAGTGATCGTAATAAGATAGGTGTTAATCTCTATAAAGGGCAAGTCCTGAAATATTAAAAAGTCAAAGAGGCCATTTTTCGGAAATGTTATAATCTGAGCTTATATATGTTATGAAACATGTTTTGACACTTAAACAAGTTGGTAATAATTATTAGAACATGTAAGAACATGTTCGGCTCGTCAATTTCAGTTCTAAGGTCTGTTCGCATCTGAAAGTCGCAAAGTTTGACTTTTGCTTTGACTTTTGCTTCTGACCCGATTTAGATTAGTTAGCTACTGATCTAAGGTTTCATTATGATCATAATATAATGTAGCATAACCCACTGAGGTTATATTACATGATCATAATCAAAATCTGAGTGTATGCACAAGTTCCGTAATTATGCCATTTTGACTTAAATACCCTTTTGCATAAAATGAGGTTTAAATGATAATGAACTTGAAAATGAGTTTTCTACTGATGTAGTATTATAAGTAGGATTATTCGGGATGTCAACCAGATTAAAAACTGAGTTTATGAACATTTTCTTGCATTATGTCGATAAATGACGATAAATCCCTTGTGGCTTATAAAATTGTTTTAACCATATCTTTTCAAAGTAAATCTTTTACCTACTGATATGTTATATTAAATAACATATCTAAGACATGGTAACTTGACCTTAACATCAGTTTACATTAAACATCGCATAAACCGTCATTTTACGACATAACGCTGCTTCGACGCATAGTATGGTTTTAGACCATATTTATCAACCAAGTCTTGTTACCTACTGATTTTAAACTTATTTAAAATACTTATACAGTAGGTACGTGATGTGAACTCAGAATCTCAAATAACTTATAAAACTATGTGTAAAATTACCAAAATGACTTTTCAGTGCATAGTTTGGTCATAAAGGATAAATTACACATATAATTAATATCCTACTGATATTATATCATAAATAAGTTATTTCTTTAGAATACTTATGTTCATAACATTAAATTATATTCGAGTTCCTTTTACACGGTATGAAATTACCAAAATGCCCTTATGAGGCATAGTTTCATTTTAAAACCTTTACAAGCATAAAAGTTGATATCCTACTGATATTAAAACTTATTTAAAGTAAATGGCATATAGAACTTGTCCATGACTTATCCGGTTACCCGATATCACTGATATGCGTACAGTTAAGTATATGTAACTAGTTTACGAAAATTAACCGAAAACGAGTCTAACCTTGTCATTTAAGTCTCAAAATCCAGAATATTTATAGTATATCCATATTATACAAGTCAAAGTACTTGTTGGGATTAAACTACATTCTATCCGATCATCGTTTAATCTAGCGTTATACGTTTTGATCCTGTACGCTACTCGGTCTAAGTCTATGACTTAAATAAGACCATTAGTATTTAATTGGTCAGCTTATGCCATAATCCAGACTAGAGACTTCCGGTAAATGCTATCTGCACTTAGTCCATTTTGTGCGCGGCTGAGTTATTAAGTCTTGCGTTTAAACGAAGACTAGCTCAGGTAAATACTCTTTACTTATTTCCCCTATATGGGCTTGGGTTACGGTAAATTATTACCGCTTTGTCGGAAATGGGATCAATCGAATGCCGGATTGTGGCTAGTAAATCCGCATATTCCGTTTTAATAAGTTTTGTTTGATAACTTAAACATCGGGGGTTAACTATCGTGTCCTGGATATCCTCGGCTCATTACGTTAGATAATGGCCACGACCTTAGCGCGGGTGTAGGCATACACCCGATAGACGCTTAAAATGCATTACCCACAAAGTTGGGGGAATAACTCCTTCGTGAGTTCAAAGTGGTGAGTACGTTAATCATGCCTCGGTCTCCATACCTGGCCCTGTATGTGTGGACAAACAAGTGAATCTTTTAACAAGGTTACAAAGTAACTTCCCAAGTTATAAAAGATTTTGTGCCAAAGTGCACTTAAATTTTTTTTTAAATGTTTTCAAAATGAGTCAGTTGGGTGTATTTACCAGCGAAAGTTGATGTATTTTCTAAAGACTAAGCATGCAGGTACAATACGAAATAGGCTGGAAGTGCTCGGTAGTGATGAGAGGATCTTGCAAATCCAAGATCTGTCCAAAGTCTGTTATACACATTTTTGTACATTTTATGATCCTCCTGTGGATCTTCTATTACGAGCAGTCTGTATATTATTTTGTACTTTGAACATTTGGTTTGCAACAGTAATTTAACTCCAAGACTTCCATTGTGTTGTGTATAATTGACTATGATGATATCAACTTACGTTATGATATTCCCCACCCGGGCCCACCGGTGTTTGGATTGGCTATGGAAAGCCGGGGTGTGACAGGTTGGTATCAGAGCAAACGTTTGAAAGAATTAAACACTTACCTTCTTGTGTTTAATCTCAAACTTACACAAGCACATTCCTTAGACTTCCGAGGCTAGGCGTTGACCTAGGATTACTCATTTCATTATTAAGTTATTAGTATTGTTTTTGATTTGATTTTTAACTGGAAAATGCCACCAAGAATAAGAGAAAGAGGTAAAGGACCAATGAGGGGAGGACCTTCTGGACATATTTCCTCACATCCCCATCACCCGAATCCCTATGAGGATTTGGGGGATTCATGGCCGTTATCGCAACATTCACCTTCTCATACTCAAAACTCGTACCACTCATATAATTCACATCGTTCACACCACTCCCACCACTCTCATCATTCTTATCATGATGAGTTTAACCCCAACCAATACTTTAATACACCCCTAGTCAACCAAAATAAGTTAGACCAACCCAATCTCATGGACGAGGACTCCAACTCGGAGATGCCGCCGACAGGATCACACACCCACCCCATCGAAATTTCAAGCAATTTGAACTCCTACACTGGATCGCCATACCAAGGTCCTAATGAATGGGACCAATATTGGAATCAATTTACCTTCGCAAACACTCCTTCTCATCACTCCCCAACTCTTCTTGTACAAGAAGATGTCCACATGGAACCGGTGGAACAACCCCAATCGCCACCTGAACCGCCAAGGAGGAAAAGAGGAGCACGTATGTTGGTATGTGCGGGCCAATGGTCGGGATCGCTGCCACTTTTGCCCAAAACTTACCCAACCATCCACGAGGACCCACAAAAGGGTGGACTCTCTAATGCTTCACCTGTGGTAGAACCAATACCACAACCAGTGGTTCAACCACCACCATCGGGTTATAATAACCCTATCCCAACATATCTGGATACATCTGGATATGATCCTTTTAACCCATCTACACCTGTGGATTACCAAGCATTGTCGCATGACCCTTACATGCAAGCGGTCATGGATAACACACTTTACTCGTCTCCTTTCCCACCTGTTTATCCACCTATTAGATATCCAAGTTATGGGTACTAGTATCCTGTTATGCCACAACCACAACCACAACCTCTACTGCTACTTGAGGCCATCAATGAGGCCCTAGAATGAATGAAAGAAATGCAACAACAAGCGGAGAAAACAGAGAAGAAAACGAACAAGTTCTTCAAGAAACTCTCCAAGTTGGTTAAGGGAAAGAAGGAAGAGTGAAGTCTCTTCTAATAATATATGTTAGTCCCTGCGAGGACACTGTTATTTCTTTAGTCCCTGTGTGGACATTTTTATTTCTTTTAAGTCGTTGCATGGACAATTTGTTTCATTTATTTATTTCTATTATTGTACTTCCTTATTTGGAATTTAATGAATTACTTTGGAATTATATATATGTATTCATCCTCTTCAAGCGAACGTCTCGATTTTACTCGAAATTTATGCTCTGCTATATAATTCCAAAAGACCTTAATGGATTTGATTATGCCAAGTGGCACAGACAACATATTGGCCAAGAAATGATAGTTAAGGATAAAAGGCCTTCTATTAGGATAGTTAAGGGAAGTTATCCTTCTATCCAGAGGTGGTGGACTAGGTTCAAGCCTCCAAAGTCGTTAAGGTCCAAAGTGACCGGGACTATTAATCAAACATTAAGGTACTCTTATGTTAACATTAGGAATGTTCATACTCCTGGTAGTGTGACTTGAGGAACCACACTAGCCGTCTAGGTAAAAAGGACTACGTCCTAAGACATATTATATAGGCTATGTGATTAATGTGACCCGGATAATGTCATCAATGTGATGACAAGTGATAGACAAACGTGCCATATGTTATGTCCAAGGTGACATGCCAACATACCATATGATATGTCCAAAGTGACAGGCCAACGTGCCATATGTTATGTCCAAAGTGACAGGCCCATGTGCCATATGATATATCCAAAGTGACAGGCCAATATGCCATATGACATGTCCAAAGTGAAAGGCCAACGTGCCATATGATATGTCCAAAGTGACAGGCCAACGTGCCATATTATTATGACCATTAGTGAAAAGCCTATGAGCTATATATAATTGTCAAATGACAATGACAGTTGTGACATTACGATCCACTGTCTAATAATATATGGACTACATCTAGATTGTAATTTGCCTTTGATGGTCCCTTTTGAGACCTAGGCCAAATATAGATATGATAAGCCTAAGAGTTGTGATGTTGTTCACACTAGCTTAGATAGGCGATGGATTGTTATATCCAATGTTTAAAGCCAATATGGTTCTTAATATCTTGGCTAAGAGAAGTTTTAATTGGTGTTTAGAACCAAAGTTTCAAGAATGGCTAACTCGGATGAGGCACAAAGTAGCCACCGGGATGTTAACTCTATCAACGTCGAAAACATAGCCATCGATAATGATAATTTCCAAGCTCGCATTGACGCAGCTGTGGGAAAAGCCATGGAAAAAGCCATGGAGAAATTTAATGAAATGAGCGCTACCCGCTCCAAACCCATATCAATTCCACATTCCTCAGCTCATAAGGAGAGCTCTGTTCACTCTTCAAATGCGAAGAGTGAACCAAAGAAGCTAGATTCTACTGATAGGTCCCGTTCTTCTAAAGACAGATGTACCGACAAATATTTCGTCTCCTGTAAGCCCTGAGATTTCAATGGGAAAAAAGGAGCAGTAGAAGCCTTGAAATGGCTTGATGAGATGGAAACGATTGTGGATATCAGCTGTTGTCCTGATAAGGATGTGGTAAAGTATGTATCACAGTCCTTCAAGGGCGATACCCTGATTTGGTGGAAGGCTATGATTCAATCTACAGGTAAAGTACACCTGTACAACTTAGGATGGTCTAAATTTGGAGCTCTTGTAAAGGAAACTTACTGCCCACCTCATGAGGTGGAGAAGATAGAGTCAGACTTTCTGACTCTTACCATGAAGAACCTAGACTGTCAAAAGTATGTTTCTGACTTCAATTCCCTGTCTAGGTTAGTTTCCTATTTGATTATCCCTGAACCCAAACACATTGCGCGTTTCATTCATGGGTTAGCGCCTGAGATAAAGGGCATGGTAAAGGCTGCTCAGCCTAGTACGTATAGGTCTGCTGTTGACCTATCTCTCTCTCTCTCACCCTAGATTTGGTGAGACAAAAGTCCGTTAAAGCTGAGACTGACGGGAAAAGGAAGAGAGAGGATGATAGCTCCCAAAGATTTAATAAGAAGAATAAAGGGAGATTTGGGTTCGAAAAGAACCAAGATAAGTCAGGCATAATGCCGACATGTAAAACCACAGGCATTGGGGACAGTGTAGTATTTATCCACAAGCTAGACCCTGTGGTATCTGTAAGAAAAAGGGACATAAGACCCTGGAGTGCAAGGATCTTAAAAATGTCGTCTGCTACGGCTGTAATGAAAAGCGTCATATTAAGTTTAACTGCCGTAAGAACCCCAGAAATAATGATGCAAAGCTTGGAGAGGCTAAGAAAGGGAATGCTCGTGCCTTCCAGCTGAATGCTAGGGAGGCCGTTAATGACAACAACGTCATAACAGGTACATTCCTCATCAATGACATATATGCTAGAGTTCTTTTTGATTCAGGTGGAGATAAATCTTTTGTTGACCAGAAGTTTGGTAAACTATTAAACTTGCCCATAAGAACTCTAGACATAACCTATGAGGTAGAACTCGCTGATGGAACGTTAGAGACAACATCTTCCATTCTTGATGGATGTTCTATATCCATTAAGAATCATTCTATTCCTATCTCTCTTTTGCCAATGAAGTTGGCGGGGTTTGATGTAGTCTTAGGCATGGATTGGTTATCCCATAACCAAGCCCGCATTGCCTGCGATAAGAAACTCATCGAGATTAAAACCCCATCTGGTGAAATAATCACCATTCTAGGAGATTCACACTACGAAATGCCAGACAAGTGTCGTTATTTAAGGCATCCATGTGTTTGGGGAGAGGTTGTGTCATTTACATGGCACAAGTTACTATCAACGAGCCTAAACCAGATATTAAAGACCATCCAGTTATTTCAGAATATTCCGATGTTTTCCACGAAGAATTACCAGGCCTACCTCCAGATAGGCAAGTGGAATTTAGAATTTATATCCTACCAGGATCAGCACCTGTAACTAGGGCTCTGTATCGATTAGCACCGACGGAAATGAAGGAATTAAGGACGCAATTAGATGAACTTTTAATGAAAGGCTTTATTCAGCCTAGTTCCTCACCTTAGGGAGCTCCTATTCTTTTCGTTAAAAAGAAGGATGGTTCAATGCGAATGTGCATTGATTACCGTGAGTTGAACAAGTTAACATTCAAGAACCGATATCCCTTGCCCAGGATTAACGACTTGGTCGATCAACTTCAAGGTGCTAGCTACTTCTCTAAGATCGATTTGAGATCAGGATATCATTAGCTGAAGGTTAGGAACGAGGATGTTCCTAAGACTGCCTTTAGGACCCAATATGGTCATTATGAATTCTTGGTGATGCCTTTTGGGCTCACAAATGCACCTGCAGCATTCATGGATCTCATGAATAGAGTCTGCAAACCGTATTTGGATAAGTTTGTCATTGTCTTCATAGAATACATACTTATCTATTCTCGTAATCAAATTGATCATGAGAAACACCTTCGGTGCATCCTAGAACTCCTAAGGCAGGAAAAGCTTTATGCTAAATTTTCTATGTGTGAATTTTGGCTTAGAGAAGTCTAATTTCTTGGACATGTTGTAAGTGAGCGTGGTATCCAAGTAGATCCCGCTAAAATAGAAGCCATAATGAATTGGGAATTGCCCAAAACTCCATCGGAGATTCGTAGCTTCTTAAAATTGGCTGGTTATTATTGGAGGTTCATTGAGAACTTTTCGAGGATAGCCACTCCTTTAACTACCTTAACCCATAAAAAATGTTAAGTTTGTTTGGGGTCCGAAACAACAAGAATCCTTTGAGATGCTAAAACACAAGTTGAGCAATGCTCCTGTGTTATCTCTACCTGAGGGTATTGAGTATTTCGTAGTTTATTGTGATGCTTCGCACACTGGCATGGGCTGTGTGCTAATGCAAAAAGGCAAGGTAATTGCTTATGCATCACGACAATTGAAGGTGCACGAAAGGAATTACACCACCCATGATTTGGAATTGGGTGCCGTTGTATATGCACTAAAGTTGTGGAGACATTACTTATATGGCACAAAGTGTATTATATAGACTGACCATAAGAGTCTCCAGCATCTGTTCAATTAGAAGGAATTGAACATGCGACAACGTCGTTGGATGGAAACACTGAATGATTATGATTGCGAAATTTGCTATCATCCTGGCAAAGCAAACGTCGTTGCTGACCGCTTAAGTCACAAGGAAAGGGTTAAACCTATTAAGATTAATGAAAAGAGCATTGAACTCAAAAGTGGCTTGAATGAGAAGCTATTAGATGCATAAAAGTAAGCCCTGTTAGAGGCTAATATTCCTAGTGAGGGATCAGGCGGGTCGATTAATCAGTTAACGCCTGGAAAGGATGGAATCCTTAGATTTAATGGAAGAATCTGGGTTCCAATCTTTGGAGGACTTAGAGATCTAATCCTCCAGGTGCTATCAAGATACTCAGTTCACCCAGGTGGTGACAAGATGTATCAGGATCTGAAAAAGAATTAGTGGTGGATGGGTTTAAAGAAATCCATAGCCACTTATGTAGCTAAGTGTCTGACGTGTTCGCAATCAGAAACCGTCAGGACTTCTACAACAACTTGAGATCCCCACTTGAAATGGGAAATGGTGACCACAGACTTGATTATCAAGTTACCAAAGAGCAAACATGGTAACGACATGATTTGGGTCATTGTGGGCAGACTGACTAAGTCAGGGCATTTCTTGCCAATTAAGGAAACGTATAATTCTGACAAATTGGCTAAGTTGTATGTGGACAAGATTGTGTCCCTACACGGTGTGCCGATATCTATTGTATCTGATAGAGATACTAGATATACCTCTCACTTTTGGAAGAGTTTCCAACAATCTTTGGGCACAAGATCACATTTTAGTAGGGCTTACCATCCACAGACTGATGGTCAAAGTGAGCGCACTATTCAGACCTTGCAAGACATGCTTAGAGTATGTGTGATTGATTTAGGTGGAAGTTGGGATAACCACTTACCCCTAATAGAATTCTCCTACAACAACAGCTATCATACTAGCATCAAGGCTGCTCCTTTTGAGGCCTTGTATGGGAGAAAATGTAGAACGCCCGAGTGTTGGGCAGAAGTTGGAGAAGCCCAACTATCAGGACCGGAGATTGTCCTGGAGACCACGGAAAAGATTGTGCAAATCCAAGATCATCTCAAAGCTACTCGAGAGAAGAGCTATGCGGAAAAGAGGTGTAAACCTCTTAAGTTCCAAGTAGGGGACAAAGTCATGCTGAAAGTATCACCTTGGAAAGGTGTAATGAGATTTGGAAAGAAGGGCAAGCTAAGCCCAAGATATATAGGACCATTCGAGATAATAGAATGTGTCGGCATTGTAGCTTATAAGCTTAAGCTTCCAGAGGAGCTTAGTGGAATTCATGATGTGTCCCACATCTGTAATCTTAAGAAATGTCTAGCCGGTGAGTCGCTAGCAATGTCACATCATGATGTGCAAATTGATGAAAACCTAAGGTTTGTTGAGAAACCAATTTCGATCGAGGATCGACAGGTTAACAAGCTCTGAAGGAAATTGATACCTATAGTTAAGGTTAAGTGGGATGCCCTTAGAGGTCCCGAGTATACATGGGAGGTAGAGTCCACTATGCGACAAAAGTACCCCCATCTTTTTGAATAAAATCTCGAGGACGAGATTTCTTTTAACGGGGTGAGGATGTAACACCTCGTAAAAATCGTGTCCAATAGTATAGTGACACGTGTTGTATTTTTTTATTTTAGTCTATTAAAGGCTAATAGGGACTAAAGGTGTCAACATGCTTAAACTGAGCCTCTGAGTGACTTTCTGATATGTCAACATGCTTAAACATTAGCCTCTGAGTGATTGATATGTCAACATGCTTAAACATCAGCTTCTGAGTGACTGATATGTCAACATGCTTAAATTTAGCCTCTGAGTGACTGATATGTCAACATGCTTAAACTTGGCCTCTGAGTGACTGATATGTCAACATGCCTAGCATCTGAGTGACATCAGAGTCAACATGCTTATAATGAGCCTCTCAGTGATCCTTTACGAAGTCCTAACTCTCATACGTGCCACTTGTTGGACGAGAGGGGTTAATACTGTAAATATGTGAAAGTTGAATGATGCAGGGGTTAAAAGTGTCAACATGTGAATTTTTACCTTTGAGTGACCTTTTAACGAACCGAGAGCTAGAGAATGTCCGGGCACACTCTTGGGTACGCCAAATATTGGTTACGGAGGGCTAATTATGCTATAAAGGTGTTTAGGAGGTTTTATAAGTTGAGGGGCTAAATGTGGCAAACTTTGAAACTGACCACCGGGCGCTCACGGGGCACGAGAGGCAAGGCACTGGCCTCTCGCGGGGCGTGAGAGGCATGTGTTTGCAGAAAATTTGCTTGGCCTCCACACATGTTGCGAAAAACCATTTGTTTCGAAACCATGGACTTCCAAACAGCTATGCCACGTTCTAGGATACTTGTAAGCTCCCTCTAACACCCCTTAACACCTGGCATCACCTCCTTCAAGCTCTCCAACTATAAACAGGTGCAATGCTTCACCATTTGAACTTGCACCTTTCTTATTTATCACTCTATCTCCCTCCTCTGGAAGTTCCTAACTGAAAGGAGCATCTAACTTAGTTCTATTGCATCCTAGGAATCACTTGTAAGTGTTTCTTTCTCTTGCATTTTCGTTTATAGGCTTTTATAGCCAAAAGTCAAGAGTTTTACGGAAAACGCCTTGACTTTCGGTTAAGACCATTATGGTCCAGCCATTGTTCGTAACGAACATGGCTAAGTGATCGTAATAAGGTAGGTGTTAATCCCTATAAAGGGCACCTCCTGAAGATCACGTTTGCTAGACCAATTGACGGGTCAAAGTTTAAATATTAAAAAGTCAAAGAGGCCATTTTTCGGAAATGTTATAATCTGAGCTTACATATGTTATGAAACATGTTTTGACACTTAAACAAGTTTGTAAGAATTATTAGAACATGTAAGAACATGTTCGGCTCGTCAATTTCAGTTCTAGGGTCTGTTCGCAACCGAAAGTCGCAAAGTTTGACTTCTGCTTTGACTTTTGTTTCTGACCTGATTTAGATTAGTTAGCTACTGATCTAAGGTTGAATTATTATACTAATATAATTTAGCATAACCCCCTATGGTTATATTACATGATCATAATCAGAATCTGAGTGTATGCACAAGTTCCGTAATTATGCCATTTTGACTTAAATACCCTTTTTGCATAAAATAAGGTTTAAATGATAATGAACTTGAAAATGAGTTTCCTGCTGATGTAGTATTATAAGTAGGATTGTTCGGGATGTCAACCAGATTATAAACTGAGTTTATGAACAAGTCCTTGCATTATGTTGATAAATGACGATAAAGCCCTTGTGGCTTATAAAATGGTTTTAACCATATCTTTTAAAGTAAATCTTTTACCTACTGATATGTTATATTAAATAACATATCTAAGACATGGTAACTTGACCTTAACATCAGTTTACATTAAACATCGCAAAAACCGTCATTTTATGACATAAGCGCCGCTTCGGCGCATAGTATGGTTTTACACCATATTTATCAACCAAGACTTGTTACCTACTGATTTTAAAACTTATTTAAAATACTTATACAGTAGGTACATGATGTAAACTCAGAATCCCAAATAACTTATAAAACTATGTGTAAAATGACCAAAATGCGCCTTCGGTGCATAGTTTGGTCATAAAGGATAATTACACATATAATTAATATCTACTGATATTATATCATAAATAAGTTATTTCTTTAGAATACTTATGGTCATAACATTAAATTATATTTGAGTTCCTTTTACTTGGTATGAAATTACCAAAATGCCCTTATGAGGCATAGTTTCATTTTAAAACTTTAACGAGCATAAAAGTTGATATCCTACTGATATTACAACTTATTTAAAGAAAATGGCATATAGAATTATCCATGACTTATCCGGTTACCCGATATCGCTGATATGCGTACGGTTAAGTATATGTAACTAGTTTACCAAAATTAACCGAAAATGAGTCTAACCTAGTCATTTAAGTCTCAAAATCCAGAATATTTATAGTTTATCCATATTATACAAGTCAAAGTACTTGTTGGGATTAAACTACATTCTACCCGATCATTGTTTAATCTAACGTTATACGTTTTGATCCTGTACGCTACTCGGTCTAAGTCTATGACTTAAATAAGACCATTAGTATTTAATTGGTCTGCTTATGCCATAATCCAGACTAGAGACTTCCGGTAAATGCTATCTGCACTTAGTTCATTTTGTGCGCGGCTGAGTTATTAAGTCTTGCGTTTAAACGAAGACTAGCTCAGGTAAATACTCTTGACTTATTTCCCTTATATAGGCTTGGGTTAATGTAAATTATTACCGCTTGGTCGGAAATGGGATCAATCGAATGCCGGATTGTGGCTAGTAAATACGCATATTCCGTTTTAATCAGTTTTGTTTGATAACTTAAACATCGGGGATTAACTACCGTGTCCTGGATATCCTCGGCTCATTACGTTAGATAATGGCCACGACCTTAGTGCGGGTGTAGGCATACACCCGATAGACGCTCAAAATGCATTACCCACAAACTTCGGGGAATAACTCCTTCGTGAGTTCAAAGTGGTGAGTACGTTAATCATGTCTCGGTCTCCATACCGGGCCCTGTATGTGTGGACAAATAAGTGAATCTTTTAACAAGGTTACAAAGTAACTTGCACAAGTTATAAAAGATTTTTTGCCAAAGTGCACTTAAAACATTTTTTTAAAATGTTTTCAAAATGAGTCAGTTGGGTGTATTTACTAGCGAAAGTTGACGTATTTTCAAAAGACTAAGCTTGCAGGTACAATATGAAATAGGCTGGAAGTGCTCGGTAGTGATAAGAGGATCTTGCAAATCCAAGATCTGTCCAAAGTCGGTTATACACATTTTTGTACATTATATGATCCGCCTGTGGATCTTCTATTATGAGCCGTATGTATATTATTTTGTACTTTGAACATTTAGTTTGTAATAGTAATTTAACTCTAAGACTTCCGCTGTGCTATGTTTAATTGACTATGATGATATCAACTTACGTCACGATATTCCCTACCCGGGCCCACGGTGTTTGGATTGGCTATGGAAAGACGGGGTGTGACACATTCTAACTAGAACTGATTTGGAAATGTTTTGACCCGATTCAGCTAGTTTGTATAATTTATGCTTATTAAACTAGCCGTACGCACATATGCGGTATCGGATGGTCGAATGGGTCTAAGACAAATCGAGAATGCCAAAATATATTTCATATTATCATATCATCAGTTTCATAATCATATTACATGTTCATTTGGTTTTAAAACAATCTTTTGTGCCATAAGGGCATTTATTCGGCATTATATATGGACTTTGCAATAGACCTAACAAAGGACATGATCAGAAGGTATAACCTCTAAGGGTTATTTCCTATAATAATATGATCATATAACACCCCTTAATTAGGCGCTAAACTTGCTCAAACGGGCCGGAATCGAAAGTCAAAGAAGAAAGTCAAACTGCTTGACTTTCGGTTTCAAAATGAGCTCTAAGCAGGAAATGACGAGTGACATGATCAAACATGTAACATCCGTCAAAATGGACATCCAAAATCCGACCCGTTTTGAAAATTTAATCGGAACCGTTGTCAACCGAAAACTTTTGCGTTTTTAAAATAATGATAATTCATTTATTAAATTGGTTATTAACCTATCATATTAGAACTGCAGAAAATAATGATATTTTTATTTTCATTTTTATATATAAAACTTTGTTAAAGTAGGCTAGAAATATAATTAACCAGGTTGGTGTGAGTTGAGATAATGTATCAAAGTTGAGGGACCTTTAGGTAATTAAATGAAACTTGTATAAAAAGGGAAATTGGGCCGACACCATGGATCGAACCCGGGTCTACTCCCTCCAAATATACCACACTAGCCACTCTAACACGGTTTCATTTGTTAATATTGTTCAACCTATTTACTTGTTAAGCAATAGAAAACGTATGTTTCGAATATGAACTTGCCGCCCAAAACAATTGCCAGCAAACCTTTAGCTGTATTTCCTTATATTGCTGATATATTTAATTCCGCGTTTCCTTTTCGAAAATCATGAACCTAGACACCATTCTGTACACCCTCGAACCAATATTTGTTTTCTTAAATCGGAAACTTACTTGTTTTCTAAAACAAGAATTCAAATGATTAAAAACTGAAAGGAAAATTGCCTCAACTAATTTCGACACAAGCACTCTCTGTTCCTCGATAAAACGTTCGCCAGAACTTCAAGACTCGCCGAAAAACCCAGACGCAGCCGGAATAACCGAGCTCGCCCGAAAAAAAAAAACCGTCAAGCGTTCACGCCACGCGTTTCAGTATAATTCCTTTTTATTTCAAGTTGATTAGTCTTCGTAATCCTTCATCATCAGCAGTGAATCAAGTTGAATAAACCAATTAATGAGCGGGGTGTTAATTCCGAGTTTCTGTTCGGTTGTAATGTAATGGAGAAGATGAACACGTATACCTAGTTTTAAATAGATTATAAACTATAAACGTTTTCAGAACTGATGATGTAGTATTGTGGTTGATTATCGCTTGAAACACATAAAACCGGTCGAGGTCACGGGGTCGAGTCCGGCCTCGACATACTCGCCGCACTTTGTTTTTTTATTTAAACCAACCAATGAAAGAACACAGTTTCAATATAAAAGAAATAAAATCTCAAAATCGACAGGTTAGACACAAAGTCCAGTTGGTCGGGCTGTGTGCACGTAAAAGAGAGGTCACCGGTTCGAATCCTGGTCCCTATACCTGTCGCTGCATTTTTCTCCTTTTTAATTAAACCTACGGATGGATGAACTTAGTTTCAGCATAAAAGTAATTAAAATCCCAATATTAACAGGTTAGACACATAGCCTAGTTGGTCGGGCTGTGTGCACGTACACGGAAGGTCACACGGGTTCGAAACCCGGCCTCATGTTGTTGCGCTGCATTATTATCATTTTTTAAGAACCAGTTAAGGAATCTATCCAGTTTGTATATAAAAGAATTAACAGTCAACATATTCAGTGGATTAGACACTTGTCCCAGTGGAAGGGACAGGTGCACGTAAACGGGAGGTCGCGAGTTCGAACCCGGCAAGGGCCGGTTTTGAGCGATTTTTAGGATAAATAGTTTTTTATTATTATCTTATTTTACTTAATTAAACCATTTAAATATTAACTTAAATAATACATAATTCATTATCATTCCTTTTTAACTAATAACTCATTAATACTAACATAAATAAATAATAGTAATATTATAATTTTATTTAACAAGGTCGTTATGTGCTATTTGAACATCTAGGATAACCTTTTCGTTCGTTCGTTCACCTTCCCAACTTTTACTCGTATGTTATTTTTCAAGGAATCGCAAACGCAACCACTGTGAGTGAATCTTGCAACTCCCCTTTTATTACACGTTTTGGGGTGTATCATGTGTCATATTTCATTATTACATTTACAAGAATTAAATTCGTGCGAACTCCCTTATGTGAAGTATATGTGTTACATGTGGATTGTTGTTTATCACTCGGTGCATTTCATACACGTTGGACATCACATCATTATAGGCTCGTCTGTTCCTCATTAACTATGAGCAGAACTCGACGTTGCCAACATATGAGGCGAGCTCCGTTTGATTGAGCTTAGACCTTGCAGCACACCGTAATACTGTGCAACATGCATTCATTTATTGGAATCATTACATTTAATTAATTTATTGTTTGAGGTTGTTTTTATGAGCTTTGACTTATGACATGTAACATACTTACTTACATTAATTGATGCACGCTTTTCTCAATAAACCAAATTTAAACATATTATTGTTCTAATAATATTAAGGTTCACTCACCAACTTTTGTTGACCCAAAAACTATTTTTACATATGATACAGGTTGACAGGTATGAAGAGAGGATTGGACAGAGGATAAGCCTTAGTTCACAAGAAACATATTAGTGCAGTCTATTTGTTATGAACAACGTCTTGTGTTTGTAATTGTTTACGTGAATTATTTGTATTGTGAGACACTTGATATGAATTAATGATTATTTAAAACAAGTAATAGCAAGTCATAAGCTCTTGAGTTAACCCAATCATGCCCCGATTACCTATTCCGCTGCGGGTCGGGGAGTGACAAAACATGTCCTAATATGTTATATAAACTGTTATAATGTCAAAAACTAAGGTTTTGATATTTAGAAGTTGATTTAGCGTAAGTTAATAAAATCTGCGTTTTGACTTTTGTTTAATAAAACGTTGACTCGTCATTTTGCCTGCTTAACGTGATCTTCAGAGGGTGCCATCATAAGAGATTAACACCTTCATTATTATGATCATGTATCCAAGTTCGATTCAAACTTTGGCTTGACCGGAATGGTTATAACCTAAATTCAAAGCAAAAGTCAATTTGCTTGACTTTCGACTAATAACTAGTCTAGAAATGGAACAAGGCTGAGATAGAACACTTACAAGTGTTCAAGGGAAAGATGGAACTTCAGAGAAGGACACTTCTTGGTCCAGAAGCTGCTCCAAATGATAGAAAGACAGAAGATGTGAAGGTGCAAGCTTGAAATGCTCAAGATCATGGCTATTTATAGTTGCACAATGATCATGAGATGATGCCACCTGTTAGTAAGGCCTCCCAGATGTTGATTAGTGTCCACATAGGTGGAGGAAGCAGGAAGAAGGTGGCAATTCACAAGAAATGTGGCATAATCTGTAGGCTGCAGCTGCCAACAAGCAGAATCTGCCAGCGACACCCTTATAGACCGTAAGGGACTGGTTACGGTCCGTAGGGACCCTGCGCGCCCACAGTTATTTTAATTGCCTTACCGAACATAAGGCTATAGCTTACTGTCCGTAATGGACCATTTGATGCCAAATTTTGGCATTTAGTCACATTTGATCCCTCCACTTCATTCATCTTCCATTTTGTACAATACGGTCCCTCTCGTCCAACATATCAGAAATATTTTAGAGTTATCGGACACGTTTTGCCATATCATTTGATAATTTTTCTGAGATGTCACATTGCGGTTTCATCTTTGCTTGAACCACTGCAAGTGAAGAAAAACACATAAGTTACTTTTTGTGAGAGATTTATCTTAGAATCCTAAGTATTAGAAAAAGGACCCTGTCACTTTCCCATATTTATTCGAATTATTTTATAGACAGACACATGGAATTAGTCGATGAAGTACATAGATTCATTGATGCTACTCTCATTTCTATACATAACTTATGCAACTCTTGGAATTAGGTTGATTTTTTCCACGGCCCTCACTTTTGTGGTTTAACTGTGCATGTTCATATATACGTTAATAAACAATAGCAATCAATCAATAAATCAATCATCATTCGTGTCCAGTAAATCCTACACATAGCAAAACTGTTAGTAGGGTCTGAGAAGGGTGAGATGTAGGCAAACCTTACCTCTATTCCTAGTAATAGAGAGGCTGCTTCTAAAGTGACCCCCGACTTAAGAACATACAGACAATACTAAAAGAACATATCTAGGAATGAACCAAATAACACAAGCAGTGATCAAACAGTACCATTATGTAACATAGACATATGTAGAATAAAGAAAACAAATATACGCAGGTAGTCGCATATATAGTTTCCCTAAAGGGTAAAAACATTGTTAATAAACAATAGCAGTATATGCATATTCTATCTTGTAGATGAGTCAACCGAGGTACCTTAGGTGCTAGATAGATTGCTTTTTAACGAACATTGGATGGGTCACTATTATGATATGACTGAAAGTTCCAATATATGTTAATAAACAATAGCAAAATACAAATTGCATATATTTTTTAAGCTTCAGTTTATTATATAACATTGTGTTTCGTTAGGCAATTTTACAATTCCGCTTACATGTAAAAATCGAAGACGTCGGTTTGGGTTGCAAGTATAAAGACGTCAGTTAGGGAAGTTATTGCATATCAATTTCATCTTAGACACATACACACACACACACACATATATATATATATATATATTTGTGTTATTTTGAAACCTTTTCAATTATGTGTTACTTAGAAACCTTTATAATTTTATTTTTTTTCTTGTATATTTTGTGTTCATTTTTAGTCATATATATTTTGTTTTAAGACAGTTTATCCTAAGATTTTCTCCTAATCAATTCTCGAAATGATTCTATGTATTTCTTTCAATTCACAGATTAATTTAACATGTACAATTACAAGAATAATAGTACACTTTAAGTGTCTGAAACTAAATATAAAATAAAAGAAATGAGTTTAAATCTAAAACGCAAACAATGCAAAAAGCCCTACAAATAAATACCAACTGTAACATCTATCTTATATATTATATAATAACTAAATCATAATATCAATGCCTTATTTAAAAAGTTATATTCCTTAAAAACTAAAAAAGTATTTTAAAATTAAGATAAAAACAATATTTAAAAAATTCTACAAAAGTATATTTAAAAAATCATACTCCTTAGAAACTTTTCTTAAAAATATTTCCATTTTTTTCATTTTTAAGTTTAAAAAAACCTTATATAAACCACCTAAAAATGTTTAAAAAGATATATTCCTTAAGAATTTTTAAAGGTTTTTTTAAGTTAATAAAAAGTCTTACATGAACCACATAAAATAACTCTGGATTGAAACTTAATATTTTAATAGGCAAGGACTCTTTACATGTAAAATAATTTAAATTTAACATGTTAAAATCAAAACTAAATATAAAAAGAACCGATTTCAAATCCAAACAATAAACAATACGAAAAATCCTAAAATATCAACTCTAAAATATATTTTATATATTATATAAAAATAGTTTCTAAATTTATTATACTAAGTAGCCTAATAATAATCCAGAACATATTTTAATAGAAAAGTTGTTTTATTTATAAAATAATTTCAATTTAAAATGTTAAACTCAAAATAAAAAAAATTATGTTTAATTCCTAACAACAAACAATTTAAATTCAACATGTTAAATTTGTAAAGTTTGAGTGTACAAGATTTGTGATTAATCAATAAATAAGAACAAAACAATTATGTATTGTGTAGATAAAGATAAACAATCAAAAAAGAGAAATCATCATCAACACCTGTTTTCCATATATAATCCAATGGTTACAATAATGTTTTATTGAAGAATGACTCTACAAGCCCTCCAGACCGATCATTAAACAATTTCGCTCGTATAAAAGAAAATGTGGTATGTAGTGATAAATAGAAAACTAACAAGTGAGATCTATTTATACTAAATACAAAAGCTCTTTTCATGATTGGTTGACATCATCCTGATAGTGACATCTAAATTTCTATTAGAATAGATTCCATAGATGTTGCAAACATCTGTGCAAATTAAACAACTGATCTACTATGCTAAACACTCCTAAAAAAGAAATACTATTACATTGGGAAACAACTGTTAAGCTATCCTCTGTTGCTTTGTTCCAAACATCTATTTGGCAAGATAGATTTTTGGTATTCTTCATCAGAACTTTGCTTTAACAAACTTTAGGATTTGAATAGACATTGTTTCTTCATGACCAACGATTCCAAGGCTTCAAACATATATTATCTGGTTTTCAACAGATGCTCTGATTTAGGTGTTTAAGATTCACTATCTTTGTGAGGAATCTGGTTCAAACTTTTTTTTCTTGATCATTTGATCATGTTTTGGCTTTTGAATATAATCTATTCTTTTGTAGGCCCAAGAAAATCTTTTTAATTTTACGTTTCTCGAATAAAATAATATACTATGTTAAATCAAATTTATTTTTCTTTTCTTTCTTTTTTTTAGAAAACAACAAATAATATTAATAAAAATCTAAATATTGTTATCTTAGTGTTAAATAAAACAAGTATATCAAGTAAATTTGTTTACTAATTTTAAAGTAAAGATTTAAAATAAAAATGAAAAACTAAAATATCCTTATTAAATCTTTAATTATATAGATATAACACATTAATATGTAACACTCCGTCCGCGTAAAACAACATGTGACAGAAACGTCGGGGAGTCACGTTAAAAATTGTTAACAACACATTATTCTAAAGTTTATGTTTTATTGAATTAATGTATTACAATGTCTTTTGAAACATAAACAAATACAAGCAACAATTCTTTATCTTAAAGCAAACTAAGGCCCAAGTCCATTCCTACGTGTAGCATACTTACATAAGTATCAAACATTTTTACCTGAAACATATGAGAAAATAACGGTCAACAATGAATGTTGGTGAGTAACATAGGTTTTCTGGTCATATTAATGGCTATGAATTCATATAGCAATACCTCGTACGACTACGGGAGTCGACAAGTAAAACCTTGTAACCAAACTTGTAGCAAATGTGTTTGGTATCGTAATATGTTTTACCAACTATGGGAGTTGGCACTAAAGAATACCTTGTAGCCATGAATCTTGACAAAAAACGTTTCTTTGTAAAATCGTGTAAGTAACCAATTGTTTTCTCGTAAATTGTATGGTTTATATATGTACTTGAAAACCAATCGTCATGTTATGAATAAACCAATCATCATGTTATGTATAAACTAATAGTCATGTTATGTATTAATCAATGGTCATGTTATGTTTTCCAAGGCTTCAAACATATATTATCTGGTTTTCAATAGATGCTCTTATTTAGGTGTTTAAGATTTACTATCTTTGTGAGAAATCTGGTTCAAACTTTTTTTGTTTCTTGATCATTTGATCATGTTTTGGCTTTTGAATATAACCTATTCTTTTGTAGGCCCAAGAAAATCTTTTTAATTTTACGTTTTACAAATCTGTATGAAACTCGAATAAAATAATATACCATGTTAAATCAAATCTATTTTTCTTTTCTTTCTTTTTTTTAGAAAACAACAAATAATATTAATAAAAATCTAAATATTGTTATTTTTATGTTAAATAAAACAAGCATATCAATTAAATTTGTTTACTAATTTTAAAGTAAAGATTTAAAATAAAAACGAAAAAACTAAAATATCCTTATTAAATCTTTAATTATATAGATATAACACATTAATATGTAACACTCCGACCGCGTAAAACAACCTGTGACAGAAACGTCGGGGAGTCACGTTAAAAATTGTTAACTACCACATTATACTAAAGTTTATGTTTTATTGAATTAATGTATTACATTGTCTTTTGAAACATAAACAAATACAAGCAACAATTCTTTATCTTAAAGCAAACTAAGGCCTAAGTCCATTCCTACGTGTAGCATACTTACATAAGTATCAAACAGTTTTACCTGAAACATATGAGAAAATAACGGTCAACAATGAATGTTGGTGAGTACATAAGTTTTCTGGTCATATTAATGGCTATGAATTCGTATAGCAATACCTCGTACAACTACGGGAGTCGACAAGTAAAACCTTGTAACCAAACTTGTAGCAAATGTGTTTGGTATCGTAATATGTTTTACCAACTATGGGTGTTGGCACTAAAGAAAACCTTGTAGCCATGAATCTTGACAAAAAACGTTTCTTTGTAAAATCGTGTAAGTAACCAATTGTTTTCTCGTAAATTGTATGATTTATATATGTACTTGAAAACCATTCGTCATGTTATGTATAAACCAATCATCATGTTATATATAAACCAATGTCATGTTATGTATTAATCAATCGTCATGTTATGTATAAACCAATTGTCTTGTGTAAATCATTCGTCATATTTTGATAAACCATTCATCATGTTTTGTATAAACAAATCGTCGTGTTTAAACCAATAAGTTTCATTTTATGTAAACAAGTGTGGTCGTATGGTGAATATATTCAAGTCTATGTTGACTCGTCGGACAAACCACCAAAGGGTTTGTCAAATGCACATTTTTCGTCGTTCCCCAAACTTCGTCACAAATCCCGTGAAATTTGGAAACGGGATTGTCAATCCTATGGTACCATAACATACTACCGGTCGACATGGTCAAAGTTCATAAACATACCTTGTTATGAATGACGCACCACCAAGTTTCACTCAAATGGAAAGCATATATATATATATATGTATGTATAAACCATATATGTAGTTTTGAAAACTCGGAAAACATTAGGTACTTATGGACTACCCCAAAACATTTTGAAAAGAAAACGTAAAAGTGGGGACTATGTAGTCACAGGTTGCTTAGATGATGTTTCTACACGTGCTCGCAAAGCCAAGTGCTTGATACTATTTTAGATAATTATGTAGTTAATGCGTATCGAGGATTAAATGGTTGATCAGATAGAATGCGGTTTATAATCAAATGAGGGAAGGATCTCGTGTAATATGATTTATTAAACCTTACATTCTGATTTGAAAGTGTCTAGAATTGTTTTGACCCGTTACGACTAGTTAAAATGGTTTACGCCATTTTAACGGGTCGTATTTGTAAATACAGGTCCGGATGGTCGAATGAGTCCTATGAAGAGTCCGACATGTCTAAAGAGGTTTATTTATGTTATATGATCAGTTCTTATAGTTAGAGCATAGACCATGTACTTTTGAAAGCATTTATGCCAAAAGGGCATTTTTGACATTTTAAAAATATGTATAGTTATCTCGTCATTTAACCCATCAAACGATACGACCATAAGGTATAACCTCAGAGGGTTATTCCCTATATTACTACGGTCATATAATTGGGCTTTATTGAATCCTAAAGTTGACCGAACGGGTCAGATTCGAAAGTTAAAGAAAAAGTTAAACTGCTCGACATTCAACAAGGAATAGAGCACTAAACTAGAAATGACGAGTTAGACATGCTAAAACATGTCTTATAGTGTTATATAAACTGATTTAGTGTCAAAAATTTTAGTTTTAATATTTAAAAACTTATTCGTCGTAAAATACAATTTTATGCATTTTTGACTTTTATTTCATAAAAGTTTGACTTTTCATTTCGCCTACTAAACGTGATGATCAGAAGGTGTAATCGCAAGTGATTTACACCTTCATTATTACGATCACATACCAAAGTTTATTTTGAACTTTGACTTGACCGAAATGGTAAGAACCGAAAGTCAAAACAAAAGTCAATTTGCTTGACTTTTGGCTCATAACTAGCCAAATAAATGAAATAGACTAGAAGAAACACTTACTTGTTGTTTGGAAGAAGGATTAGAACTAAGGAATGGAGGCCTCAATGTAGAAGCAAGCTCCAAGAAGATAAAAGGAAGAAACTTCACACTTTGACTTTGAAGTGTTTTGAAGTGGTGTGAAGAAAATTGAAGAATCAAGGGCTATTTATAGTGATCATGGATGCATTAGAGGTTGCCAAGTGTCTTAGGGAGTTGATTAGTGTCCTAACATGTGTCCTAACCAGATTAGAAGTGGCAAATATTGTGCTAGGTGTCAATACTTGAAGATAAGTGGCAAAACTTAATGATCAAAGCAATTTTCTGCATTTGGGCACCCCTTACGGACCGTATGGGTAGCCTTACGGTCCTTAAGGCCCTCTGATGCAAAACATTTTGCTATTTTCGATAATTTTGACCCATTGACTTGTACTATCACTTGTTTGCCATTTTTAACCCTTGTAACTCATTGTTTAGGTTACATGAAGGGTATTAAGGCATATGTAACTTGGATTTTGTTATGTAAATGTTGTGAATATCGTCTCTCGATCATACAATTGCGTATTTCGTAAATAAAATATAAAAATTTATTAAACACGGAAACGATCGAAAGTTCACAACTATTGAAATATTGCTAATATTACTGTTGGACCTATAAAAGAACAAATGATATCCAAAAGCCAAAACATGACTCAAAGATCAAGAAATAAGCAGTTATTGAAGCAATTCTCTCCCCAAATATGAACATCTATTCAAGAACAAAGCAAACATGTGATCAAGGCTTGGAACCGCTGTTCAAGAGGATATAACATCTGTTGATAGCTAAAGACTGTGGAAGATCAAAACATTGATGAGTCAAAGGTCTGATGAAGAAGACCAAACATCTATATGGCCAAACAGATGTTTGGACAACTACAATAGAGGATAGCTTAGACATTGTTTTCCCAATGAAACACTATTTATCTTGTATCAGTGTTTAGACTAGTTAGAACAGATGTTAGGATTTGACAGATGTTGGTAACATCTGTGGAATCTTTTCTGTTAGGAATGTTAGATGTCACTATCAGGGTGATGTCAACAAATCACGAACGGAGCTAGTATTTAGATGTCACTATCAGGGTGATGTCAATTGGTATCAGAGCTTGGTCATGTTAAACTTGATTTCACACTCAGTTTAACAATCAAAGATCAGCTCAACAGAGATCCAATACTATTCGTAGTTTAGAGTAGAAAAGGGTCTTACTCAAAAAGTGTTTTTCACATACTTTGTTCTTCTTTTAAAAAGATCAAAAGAGAATGTCACTTAACAACTATGATTCCCTTATCTCCGGTTGTGATAGAAAACCACCGATGCTTGATAGATCTAATTTCAATATCTGGTAATGTCTGATGGTACACTGTCTAGCTCAATAAGACTCAGGATGTTGGAGGTCTGTTTTATACGGACCACATATTCTAATTACACCTTGTGTCGAAAATCCTGATGTGTATAAGCTAAAGAAACCGAAAGATTACTCTACTCTAGATTTCAAAAAGTTTGAGATAGATGCCAAAGCTCTTGTCATAACTGCAAAGGCACTACCAGCTGAAATCTATGCAGAACTATTACACTGTAATAGTACTAGAGAGTTATGGGAGGAGTTAAAAGAGAAATTCAGTAAATCTGAGGAAACCGTTGAAAACAATCAAGAAAGTCCTAACATACAAAATGTTGAGAATATATCTAACGTAGGACAAACAATTGTTTGTGAAAAGGGTGATAATAGTGTTGTAAAAAACAATGATTCATGAATACACTTGAAGATGAAAATAAGTGCGAAAGTGCATTTATGGTCACCAAAATGGGAATATCTACATGCCTAGATAGCATATGGTATGTAGATAGTGGAGGGTCCAGACACATGACTGGATGTAAAGCTCTACTGACAAACTTCCATTCTCATGGAGGTGGTGACATCTCCTTTGGTAATAATGCTAAAGGAAAGTTGATGGGGTCAGGGACTGTCCAGGCTAGAAAGTTAAAATTTGAAAATGTTAATCTAATAGACAATTTGAAATTCAATTTACTCAGTGTCTCACAGATGAGTGACAAAGGCTATGGCTCATTTTTTACAAAGACAACTTGTAAAATCGTTGGACCTGAGGTTGTCAAAAAGATTGATAAAATCATAGTTGAAAGCACTGCACAACTTGCTGCTCATAGAAGTGGCAGTGTTTATGTAGTGGACATGCCTAAAGAAAACCCAAAATCCAATCTTTTCCTATTCTCTGTTTCCTCTTTAAAAGAGACAGAGTTATGGCATAGAAGATTGAGACATGTTAATTTAAAAACAATTAACACTCTGACAAAAGAAGAACTCATCAGAGGTTTACCAACCAAACAATTTAAGTGTGATGAACATTGTGTTTCTTGTCTAAAAGGAAAAGAACACAAGGTATCACACAAACCCGTTAAAGAGTCTAAAACAACCAAATGCTAACAACTGTTGCATATGGATCTGTTTGGCCCAGTAAGAATCATGAGCTTGAGGAAAAAAGCGTTATTGTTTGGTGATAGTTGATGATTTTTCTAGGTTTATATGGCCATTTTTCCTTCACTCAAAAGATGAGACAACAGGAATTTAGATTTATCATAAAAATATAAAACAATATCATCTTCCTGTAAAGTCCATCAGATGGGACAGAATTTAGAACCCAAAAGGTTTATGAATTCTACATATCCAAAGGAATACTGGGACGGTTCAGGCAAAAATAAAACCCTTATTGAGGCTGCAAGGACTATGCTTGCATATTTTGGGCAGACGCTGTGAATACTACATGTTATGTTCAAAATAGGGTCTTGATAATTCCTAGGCATTAAAAGACTGCCTATGAGATTTCGTTCAAAATAAAACCTCTAATATCATTTTTCAAAATCTTTGGTTGCTCGTGCTTTATATTGAATCTCAAAGATTCAATTTCAAAGTTTCAGCTAAAGTGGATTGTGGATATTTCTTGGGATATTCTTCTACAGCCAAGGCCTACAAAGTGTTTAACACAAGGACCATGACTATAGAAGAAACTTTAAATGTAAAATTCAATGAATTATCATCCTTGAAAATCCATAAAATCCTATAGAGCTATTTGATCTTGATAAATTCAATTTAGAAGAAGTAAATGCAAAGGTTAAGGTTGACACAGGTAGGCAAAAGGCAACATAACAGGATTACAGATTTGACATTGAGATGCCATCTCAATACAAAGTTTCTTCTGATCCACAAAGTTCATCTCCACAAAACAATAGTTAGTCCACGATAACTTGAACCACTGTTGACCAAAGTTAACCTCAAACCTCTGATGCTGCATGTGGTCAAACCACTGATCTATCCTCTTTATCAAATAATTCACCACTTGGGCTAATCTCACTACCACCATTTCAAACTATTGTTGACCATATTACAATGGCAACAGAGGTTTCACCAGACTATACCCAATTATGCCCATCACCACAAAATTCCATCATTTCATACACTGGTAACATCATTTGTCACAGTTTCATCGACCAGACCAAGTTATAGGAGACGTCAATGCTAGAGTGCTCAAAAGAAGCCAAAATTCAAATGTCTGCCTATTTGTAGGCTTACTACCACTCATCCAACTTGTCAAATACCAAGAGGCATTAAAAGACATCAGTTGGGTAGAAGCCATGCAAGAAGAGCTTTTTTTAGTTTAAAAGACAACAAGTATGGGAACTTGTGCCATTACTAGAGGACACATGTCTAATTGGTACAAAATGGTTCTTCAAAAACAAAACTGATGAACGAGGCTTTGTTATTAAAAACAAAGCCAAGCTTGTCGTTCAAGGTCATAAACATGAAAAAGGAATTGACTATGATGAAACTTTTGCTCTTGTAGCAAGGTTAGAAGCTATACGACTCTTCTTGGCCTTTGCTGTCAACCACAACATGAAGGTGTATCTGATGGATATAAAGAGTGTTTTTCTCTATGGAAAAAATCCAAGAAGAGGTCTATGGGTGTCAACCACCTGGATTTGAAGACTCATTCCATCCTGATTATGTCTACAAGCTAAGCAAAGCTTTGTATGGTTTAAAACAAGCAGCAAGATACTCTATCCACTTTTATCCTATCCAACAAATTTAAAAGAGGTAAAATTGATAAAACTCTTTTTCTAAAATGCGATGGGGAAGATTTATTAATAGTACAGATCTATGTGGATGATATCATCTTTGGATCCACATGTGTCAAACTATGTGATGATTTCAAACAATTGATGACAACTCAATTTGAAATGAGTGCCATGGGGGGGGGGGGGTTACATTGTTTCGTTGGTCTCCATGTACGACAACTTGAAAATGAAACTTTCATTCATTAAAACAATATGTTAAATCTCTTTTGAAAAAGTTCGACATGAATGACTATAAACCATGTGCTACCCCTGTGAGTACATCAAAACCATTGCATCTGATAAGACAACTTGATAGATCAGACACTTTACATATTATGATTGGGTCATTGATGTACTTAACTTCATCAAGGCCTGATATTATGTTTGCAACTTGTGTTTGTGCAAGATATCAAGCATCTCCTAGAAAGTTAAACCTAGTAGTTGTAAAAAGGATATTCAAATACCTAAAAGGTGCTCCCACACTTGGTATATGGTATCCAACTAATGGAAATATTGAGCTTTTAGATTTCTCACAAAACAAGGAAGTAAACATCAGGAGGCTGCCAATTCCTAGGTAATGCCTTGGTTTCATGGCAGAGCAAAAAGCAAACAACAGTCTGAAATTCTACAGTAGAGGCAGAGTACATAACTGCTACAAGTTGCACTGCACAACTCCCGTGGTTTCGGAATCAATTACTTGATTTTGGTAAAACTGCTCTAAAGACACCATTTATTTTGGACAGTTAAGTAGCTGAAAACATGATGGAGAACCCATTGTCACATAAAAAAACCACATTGACATTCTTCATCACTTTGTAAGAGATTGTTACAAAAAGGTATTGATCACACTTCATCATGTTCCCACTAAGATCAATTAGCAGATGTGTTCACAAAAGCATTGGACACATCTACTTTTGAAAGATTGAGCTCTAGACTTGGGATGTGATGTCTGTAGTGAAGAACATGCAAAAACCAACTAAACTATGTAGATAAGATAAGTCGCATATCACACCAGATGAGGATTGTGGAAAGTGTCACGATGTTAAGTATTACTTATCTATTACTGAAAAAGAAAACTCGATTGTGGATTTGGCTGATTATCTAAATTAAACAAACTAAAATTGAGACTTTATCAATATGAGAACAATGGTTCCTCCGAATTTCAGATTTGCAGATAGATTCAATTATGTGTTTGATCTAAACACTTACATAGACATAAGTGTTAACCTAATTAGCCAATTGTGATGTTCATAGACTAAGTTCTCCGGTCAATACATAACAGAGGTTATCAAATGAACATCAATCAAAATTACTAACCCTAATCTCACCTTAGATATATCCCGATTACTAGAACTCTCAGGAGTTGTATGATTAAAGATTAAAGTTTAATAAAATGTAACCGATTACAATCAGTTAATATAAATCAAAGGTTAAAAACATCGAATGCTTAGATCACCGAGTTCATACAATTTTCAAAAACACATAAAAGTAACTAACTTACACAAATCCTCCATCTGGAGGAAACCACAAAAGAACTCGCCGCTCATCTCGCACAAACAGTCTTCAAGAGCTTGAGAAATCAATGAGTTCATGATTGCAATGATGGATTTTGTGAGATTTTTGATGATGATAAGTGAAAAAGTCCCAAGCTTTTTGTCCTTGGTCGTTCCTTGAAGTCAAAGATCATAATTCCCATTCAGAGAAACCCTAATATACCTCCAAAACCCTTAAACACGTGTTTTTTTCCGTCAACGAACCGTAAGCTACGGTCTGGGACCGTACGCTATGGTCCATAGATGCTGAATAATTTGACAAACTTAACCGTAACATATGGTTATGTACCGTAAGTAACAGTTAACACTTGCTGGATTCGCTCTTGCCAACACTTATCAACCGTAAGTTACGGTCATGCGACCGTAGCCTACGTCGAAGTCCTCAAAGCTCTCTTTCTTTTGATTCAACTTTACATAAATTGCCCAATGGCCCTTGAACTTAACTCTTCCTTATTTCTTACATATTTAGTCATAAATCCACTTTAAATAATTACCATATAGCCCTTGGACTTCATTCGTTCTTATTTGTTCCACCTTCATGCTATCTTTCCAACCCGGACACACCCGGTTAGCACCGTACCATCTCTAACCTTCATAACTCCCTCGAATTAAGTGTTTAACCCGCAAACAATGATTCCTCGTAGTTATCTTATTCAATGCATATAAATGCATGTAACACTCAACATATAGGCACACTAAAGCTCGGGTTTCACCCTCTCCATCACATTCTCACACTTACCTTTGATTGTCCTCAAGCAAACTAATCTGGAACTACTCACCATAGTAACAACACGTAAATCGCTTAAACCGATTCAACAATTTAAGTTCCCAAGTCATACCCATTTCATAGACTAACACATTCGAGATTGACAGTCTGACAATCAATTAATGCAATTTCAAAACTCAAGACTTGTCTAAACTAACATGCTTACAACTCCAACACATGCTACACACCCCTCACAATATACTCTTCTCTCGGCTTAAATATCTGGACTAGCGTGTTATGTGCTAGTATGTATACACTCATTAACCAAACATAAAATTCTTCAATCATAAGCTTGTATAACAATAAAACCTCCACTGTAGCATGTAACACGACACATATCAAGAGGACTTTTGGGTTTTGGGCTTAGGATAAAGGTAGGAAAATTTTTGGCTTTTTATTTTTATGTGGCTGACGAACAAAAGACCAAACTGTGACAACTTATTTTCATAACATAATGACTCACACTTTTGGGTTTGTTTCTACCCAATACAATCATTATTCACAAATACTCTCTTTTTGTTCTTTTTCTTTTTCCTATTTTTTTCTTCCTTTTTCTCTCTCTTTTTTTCATAACTTTGTCATTCATGGTTGGTAATAACACTGTTCACATTGGGTGGACAAACGAAAGGTGTATAGGTTCAACAGGGCTACTAAGGTGATGGTTGGGTAGACTTATAAACAAACACGAAGGGTGTAAAGGGAATTCCTAATGCCTTTATCATTTATGTGCACATGTCAAATCCACTATCTCGGTATGCATCAAATCACACAAATTCTAACATAGAATAACATATGGCCTGCCCTCAACAAATGAATTCATAATGCAAATCATTCTATTAGTTCTACAGGCTCAGAGATCTAACCAAGAAAGGGTAAAAGGTTGCCGACATGTAGCATATGCAATCTAAAGCATGTTACCCCTAAATAGACATCTCTTTTCAACTCTTTTCTCTAAAAACATTTGCTAGACCTACCCTCATGAAACTTAAAGGAACAACCATGGTAATGGACTATGTATTACTACCGGCAAGGAACCCATTATGATTGAAACCTTAGGTTTTCATAACCAATTAGAATGCTTAAGATGATGAAAACTTTTAAAAAATGTCTAGTTTTTTCAATTTTCATCACTTTCAATTTCTTCAAGCCCTTGTCCACCAATCCCTTCCCGGGTTCCCACATCCCCACACTTGGGATACATTGTCCCAATGTATGATGCTCTTAAAACTAACCCGGGAATAACAAACTAAACAATCCCAAGAAACAGCTAATCCCTATCACAACAAACGACACCACACCGACATAAAAGTTCACACCACCAAAGACACAAAAACAACTAAAATGCAAGATAGAGAGACACATTCACCTGACCAGAAGATCCATGAGTGTCTGTAATGATGTAACTGCTGCGATCTAACTGGAACATACGCCTCTCATAGATTCTTTGATGTCTCACCGGGGATGTTGTCCCAGATCCCCACACTTGAATTATTGCATCCGTGAGTATGCAAGCGTAGTAATCTGTCAAAACGTAAACACCAAAACGAAACCAAACCAAGTACAATACTATACATCCTAGGGCTGCCTCTTGAGAGCGCTAAGTTTAAAGGTCTTTAGCCAGACCGTACATGACGTACTCTTGGTGGTTCAGATGAACACTTGCCCTCCCATTTCTCTCCATACATCTCTATCCAGTTTTTAGGAAGGTTCACAACTCCATGCCTTTTGGGGTCAAGCTCAGCCTCATTGCTCCAACGAATCCCACCATCGGGTGGTTTCCTTCCATCACATGCTCTCTCTCTCACATCTGCCTTTCTCACCTGCCTTCCATTTGTCCTCCCCCTAGATCTGTCAATCTCAACACCACTAAAACTAAATCATCAGTAGCACCCGCATGACCCAATTCATCCATAGGATCATAAGTAATAGACTTTAAAAACACATTGAAGTACAACTTACGATTCTCATAGCTCGTGGTGACCATCCCGTTCCTGCAGCCGATTTGGGTGTTTGCTGTATGCAAGAATGGGCGACCCAATATTACCTGCGGCTGCTCGTAGATCTGTGATGGTGCGTAATTGATCACCATAAAATCCACCGGATAATAAAACTCACCCAGTTGAATCACCACATCTTTCACGACCCCCCGGGGTTGTTTCCAACTCGCGTTCGCGAACATCGCCATGCTATCACATGCTTGAAGAGGACCAAAGTCGTACTGGTCACACAAGCTGCCTGGGAGGACACTCATTCCAGATCCATAATCCAGCAATGCTCGGTGGATCTTAAACTTCCCCACTCTTATCGGAATGACGGGTTCCCCTCCAATACCTTCTTCATTTGCTTCATTCACACCTGCCAACACATTAATAAGAGAACCAGTTAAACCATTTTTCAGAATGAAACTTACCCCGTGATCGGTATGTTCTTTGTGTTCTTCAGGTTAGTTTGGGTATCTTTAGGAAGCTTCTCATTCTGTTGCATCAATGCTGCTACCTCACTAGCTAGATGCCCCATCTGTATGGTTAGTGATTGGATGGCTTTGTCCCACATCTCATCTTTTTGTGCTCGAGCATCATCCAACTGATTCTTCCTTTGCATTTCCTACTGCATGGCCCTCAGCATCTCCATTATCTCATTACCACCGTGACCACTACCCTGAGAGAACCCAGATGGTCCTACTTGATTGTTGTTTTGGTACTAGGATTGACCAAAATTCCTTTGCCCATAAATTTGATTATTACCTTGATTACTTTGATTGTTTGCATTTCCGTAGTTGAAGTTTGGATGATTTCGGAGGCCTGGATAGTAGGTATTGTAATTTATATTGAAGTTCCTACCACCACCTCCACATTGTTGTGCCTTATTTTCAAGTGTGAATTGGAAAAGTACCAATTTCACATCATTTGGCGTGAACCCTTGGCCCCCGATGGTATTGTAGCGGGCATCATAAGCAGCGATATGTAGGTACGGTTCTTTGGTGGCCAACCCATGATACTTAGGCAAGCTTTGAATTGATTGTACTCGTACCTCGAACGACCGACCTCGTAATTAAGGGATGACTACCGGTGAGGGATTATTGACGATAGCTGGTTTAAAGTGACTCTCAACACCCTTCACCGGTTCTTGATCATATCTCCTTGGAATACCTTCAGGTTGGTTGATCGGTTGAGGTATATTTCTTGGAAGCGGTCTTTGCGGAGCTTGCATCTGTTGTACCGAGACTTGTTGTGGTACTGGTGGAATTGGTATTAGTTGGGGTGCCTGTGGAGCTGGTATGTTGACCGGTCTTGCATTAAGTGGTTGCTGATTTACTGGCTCAGGTGCATGTACTGGCTTTTAAAACCCTGGTGCTTCATAAATTGCCCCGTCAGCTGACCTAAATCCCGTATTGTACCCTTCTTGGATTTCCAAACCCATCATCTGTCGATCATACTGATTTCCCCCGTAACCCTCATATGCTTCGTACCCACTTCCATAATCCATTGTACCATCCCGTTGATCAAACATTGAAGTTCTACCAGAATACTATTGTTGTCGCTGTGAGGATTGGTAATATGTAGGTTGAGTTGGAGGGAGGAGATTAGTAGCTGAACTAGAGGGCCTAGTTTGAGTAGGCAGAATAATAGTGTCATCCGTGACAATCCTCACATAAGGTGAAGAATGCTGAATGTTGGAAGTTTGAGAGTATGTTTGGAAAAAGGTGGGAGATTATTGAGATTGGGAAATGGTGGTGGTGGCATTGGTGGCATTTGTGTAATAGCAGGTTGGGTGGCTTTGTGATGGTGGTTCAGATGGTATAGTCATGTTTGGTGCAGGCTGAGTAGGTGTCGATGAGAACTGGGTTTGTTGAGATGGGCTGACTGGTTAGTTCTCGAGATTACTTGAGCTCTCCATCGGTTTTGATGCTGATATTGGTGATTGCAAAATTTTTTTTCGCGATGCAAAACTCGGGTGTGCCGAACAGTCCTCTCAATTTCTGGATAAAAAACTAGTGGCAAAGACTTCCCGGATTTCCGAGATTGATGCATGCACGCACAAGATCACCTGCGCAACACAAATAAAAGAAACCTCCCGTAATTATGAATAAAACACAATGAAACTATTTTTAAATTTTTATTAATTTTTACTAAAGACTTAACAATAAACACTTTGCGCATGCCTCTCCAGCAACAATGACAAATTGATGTATGTCGTGAAGAACATGAAAAAATTAACTAAACTATGTAGATAGGATAAGTCGGATATCGAACCAGAGGAGGATTGTGGAAAGTGTCACGATGTTAAGTATTACTTATCTATTACTGAAAAAGAAAACTCGATTGTGGATTTGGTTGATTATCTAAATTAATCAAACTAAAATTGAGACTTTTATCAATAGGAGAACAATGGTTCCTCCAAATTTCAGATTTGTAGATAGATTCAATTATGTGTTTGATCTAAACACTTACATAGTCATAAGTGTTAACCTAATTAGCCAATTGTGATGTTCACAGACTAAGTTCTCTGCTCAAAACATAACGGGAGATTATCAAATGAACATCAATCAAAATTACTAACCCTAATCTCACCTTAGATATATCCGATTACTAGAAGTCTCGGAGTTGTATGATTAAAGATTAAAGTTTAATAAAATGTAACCGATTACACTTAGTTAATATAATTCAAAGGTTAAAAGCATCGAATGCTTAGATCACCGAGTTCATACAATTTTCAAAAACACATAAAAGTATCTAACTTACACAAATCCTCCAGGAAACCATAAAACAACTAGCCGCTCATATCGCACAAACAGTCTTCAAAAGCTTGAGAAATCAATGAGTTCATGATTGCAATGATGGATTTTGTGAGATTGTTGATGATGATAAGTGAAAAAGTCCCAAGCTTTTTGCCCTAATTGCTCCTTGGTCGTTCCTTGAAGTCAAAGATCATAATTCCCATTCAGAGAAACCCTAATATACCTCCAAAACCCTTAAACACGTGTTTTTTTCTGTCAACGGACCGTAAGCTACGGTCTGGGACCGTACGCTATGGTCCATAGATGCTGAATAATTTGACAAACTTAACCGTAACATATGGTTATGTACCGTAAGTAACAGTTAACACTTGCTGGATTCGCTCTTGCCAACACTTATCAACCGTAAGTTACGGTCATGCGACCGTAGCCTACGTCGAAGTCCTCAAAGCTCTCTTTCTTTTGATTCAACTTTACATAAATTGCCCAATGGCCCTTGAACTTAACTCTTCCTTATTTCTTACATATTTAGTCATAAATCCACTTTAAATAATTACCATATAGCCCTTGGACTTCATTCGTTCTTATTTGTTCCACCTTCATGCTATCTTTCCAACCCGAACACGTCCCGGTTAGCACCATACCATCTCTAACCTTCATAACTCCCTCGAATTAAGTGTTTAACCCGCAAAATAATGATTCCTCGTTGTTATATTATTCAATGCATATAAACACATAAAACGCATGTAAAACTCAACATATAGGCACATTAAAGCTCGGTTTTCATCCTCTCTAAATAAAAACATCAAATGTTGTTTTGAAAATTAAAATTGTGTTAATAAAAGAAAAAGGATTAAATCATCTAAAACAAAAAATCTGTTTAGAGGAGTATAACATCTGTTTTATCGGTTTAAAAGTCTGTTTAAGTGGAGGTAACCCCTGTTTAAGGCAAAAGAACCATTGGTTTCAAAACCATTGTTTGACTTCAAAAGTCAAACAGAGCCACTGTTCCATCAAATCTCACCATTGTTTTCTCACAAAACTCTGTTTAACCTTAAAAGGGTTTTAACAAGAGGTTTTTCAGAACTATGTTGACGAAAAGTCAAACAAACGTTTCAAAACACTTGATCATGTTGTTCAAAGGTCTATTGAGTACAACAGAGGTTTCAAACAGATATTTTGTAGGCAGATCTTTCATTTCTTCTTCAAAGTGTTTCCTCTGTAGGACCCATGCTCTGAACAGAGGTTTGCTACGAGAAATAGCATCTGACCACGTGGACTAAAAGGTAACCATTGTCCTATAAAAACCCATGAGAAATAGAGTTTACTTCTACCCTACATTATTGTTAAAATCAAACCTTTTTCAAAAGAGAAAACTCTAAATTAGCTTGCATCAAAATCTTCTTTTGATCAAAAGATATATGCTTAAATATTTTCAAAAGATTTGAACAATAGTTCATCATGGCCCTCGAATTAAAAACCACTCACAATTACCTGCCGTATCTTGTAAAGCATAACAAGAATATGTATTTTATCTCCATCATTGACATCATTACTTCATTAAAATATCATTTCATTCTTACTGCAAACATCCCCATCCATCTATTCACCCTCAGAGAATTTTGGGCATATGCGAAGTTTACACTTCAAAACAAAAAGCCCTTTCTCAAAAACCTCCACCATAAAAAACGAACATGTGGAAATCATCGCAGAATCCATGTTTCGATTAGAGGATTTGATAGGTATGGAATCTTACCCCAAAAATGACTTACATGCTGAGTTCATAGAAAGGGGCTATGAATGTCAAACGATGGGGTCAACAGTTTACAAACCAAAGTTCGCACCTGAAATGAAATTCTTTTTCCATACTCTCTTGGTTTGCCTATTTGCTAAAACCACAACTTTTAAGCAAATACCTCTTGAAACTCAGTACCTGGGGTATGCTATTTTGAGAAATTCAAATCCTAAGCTATCCCATATACTTTTTCTAGATTTGGTAGGAAATTTAATGGCTATCAAGAGAGGAACTGGGCAATCCTTTTCTCATCTATCCTATATTGTTAAGATTTTACCTTAAAATTGTTTTAATAAAAGAAAATTTTGAACAAGGTGAAGCACTTGGAAGTAACAGTCTTTCAAATGAAACTTTTACACGCATGATCGCCAAAATCCAGGAAAATGCTGTACAAGAAAACATTTTGGAAAACTAAGAAACAAATGTTACAAAATCTGTTGCTGAGCTCACTGCTCATGGTGGCCACATTGCACAATCTAGCATTGTGGAACCCGCACCAGACTCTTCCATATAAACCAATTGCATTCCCATACCCAAATCCAAAAGAAAAACAAAGGCAACAAACATCTTTGTTACTTCTGTTGGAATTGAACCCTCAAAAGAACAGATGATAGAAAGCCAAAATATACTACAACCTCTGATCCTAATAATTATAAAACATCTGCTAGAGTCAAGCTTTGCTGAAGACAAAATATTAAAGGTCTGTCATAGCAAAACTCTTTGAAGACTAAAGCTAAAGGTCTGCCAAGGAAAAACTCTGCTGAAGGCCACACAGAGGTTGTCTCATCAGTGTTTTCTACCAGTCTTTATAATGTTTAGTTATAGCAGTGGTTAGGTTAGCAGATATTGTTAGTTTATTAATTTTGTTAGATGTTGCTTTCCTGCTAACATCATCATAAGATGCTCAGTGGTTAGAATTTTAGTATAAATAGAACAGTGCCTATACTGTTCTATTTGATCATTTTTCATCACTTATCAATTTAATATCCTTCTTTAAATTCTGTACGAACAAATCAGCGATCTTGGACTGAGGGGCAGATTGTGAGTTATATGCAAGTGATTACAATCACGAAAGCATGACAATGAAAACAATCTGTCAATTGTTATGAATCAAAGTTCATCATTCTGCTGCATTTACATCTGATTTATCATCTTTCATTTTTCTTCTTTAGAACTTTCATAACAGTTTCAAACTCAGATCCTAACAATTGGTATGAGAGCTTGGTCAATCGAATTTGATTTAACAATCAATTTGATTTTAATAGATCAGCTCTCACTGCTAATTCAGTTTGTTCATTTTTATTTAAAACAGAGTCAATTACATTCTTAAAGTTTTTAAACAAAAATCTGTTTGTAAACAATCAGAATGTCACACACTTCACAAGATCCTCATAACACCGGCAACATGTTTAAACTACCGACCCTTGTCAGATCCGAGTATAATATTTGGCAAAGATGGATGGGTCGTGTCCTTGCTCAGTAAAACACCGGTTGCTAGAAGTTGGTCATCTTTGGATCTCATGTTCCAATGATACCGAGTACAGAGGACCCTAAAGTCCAAGTACCAAAGAATCCTGAAAATTATTCCAAGCAAGATTTCCAAAAAAATCGAGCTAGATGTAAAGGCATTTAGCATCGTGACCTCTACATTGCAAAACAATATCTATGGTGGGCTGTTGCATTGCAACAATGAAAAGGAATTATGGGATGCTTTAAAAGAGTAATTTGGTGGGACTGAGGAAGTGATCGAAAATAATAGAGATGTTTTAAATCAACAATAAGAAATGTTTTGTCATGTTAAAAGAGAGTCATTAACCAAACAGTTTGAAAGGTTTAGCTGTCTTAGTGAGCTTAAACTGGTTAATGTTGCATTTGCAAATTCGACTTTAAATAGACGTTTTCTTAGATCATTACCAGACAAGTGGGACACTATAGCTTTTGTAACTCGAAATTCGGTTGGGTTTGAAGAAATGAGTCCAACACAGCTTCATGGTAGGCTCTTCACTTATGAGAGAGAGCTGAACCAGAAAAAGAAGCTATGAGAATCTGGCAAGGTGGCTGATGACTATGCATTTGGTAGTACAAGACTTTTTGGTCAAGAAGAAGTCATTGGCAGTTATAAGGATCAGAGTTATGATCATTTCATTGATATAACTTCTAGTGGTAATTTCAACTCTGACCCTTACACACCTAATTATGCATTTGCTGCTAATGGGGAAAGCCAAACTTCCGACAACTTATGGTTTGAGTTGAATGACCTTCAACATTTTGACCCTTCAGATTTGGAAGAGATGGATATTTTGCACCAGTTGGCTCAATTAAGTATTAGGGCTAACAAGTATTACAAGAGAACTGGTAGAAAGTTTTCAAGGTTGCATGGCGGCTAAAAGTTGGACTGGATAAGTTAAAGATAAAATAATTCAAGTGTAATAGGCAAGGTCATTTTGCTAGAGAATGTAGGTCTCAAACATCTGGACCAATTATCACACATCCTAGCCCTAGACCTCAAAACACTCAAAACATTATCCATTATTCCCAATATACCCCTTGTTCCTCATATGCAAAACACTGCTCATTTTGCACATCTTGCTACCACTGTTCTTGTGCAATATGTTCAAACCACTGTTCCTTAAATTCAACATGTTCAACCACCAACTCCTTAGGTTCAAATGTAACCTGCACAACAAGTTAATCAAACCACTGCTCAAGCAGAGGTTAATCAACAAAGCTTCTTTACTCAGGGCTTTGTTGATTGGAGTAGCTTGCCTAAGGATCTGACTGATGAAAACTTTGCTCTAATTGCTGACACTAAAAAGAAACAAAATGAATTTTGCTTTATGGCATTGAATCTATAGTTGAGGGTGTTGAATTTGAAGAAGTGGAGCCTAATACTATTATGTCTGATGTTCATGATGAAACAATTGTTACACAAGAAAATGTTGATGAAGAATTAAAACTTCTGTCTGACCCATGGATGTTAGTGTTTGTAATGGTGAATGTGACTGTGCCATGATGGTTGCGACTAAGGTATCTCCTTAGGTCTTAAAAGATCTATGTTCAGATAAATGCATCATAGCTTTTGCTAACATAAAAGAGGTGAATGAAAACCTTAGGACCAAGATTTTAGATGATGAATTGAAGTTTGAAAAGCTTTCAAAAGAGCTAAAAACTAAATTGTTTGAAAAAGAATCTAAAATCAGTAGCTTAAAACATGAAGCTAGCATAACCAAGAACCAACTCCAAACTGAGAAAACTATCAGGTTTGTAAAAAGGAGTTAGAATCCACCCAAATAACTTGTGGAAAATGGGTTGAATCCTGTAAAGGTTATGAGATTATGTTAGAAAACCAGGTCAAGAGTAACATTAAATTTAGCATTGGTTTCAAAGAATTGACCAAATTTCTGAAAATGTTACTAGAAATGATTATGATGTGGTTGAAATGGTTCCAACAAACTTGGCTGGTCAAGAAATCAAAGTCACTGATAAAAATGGAAATAAAATTGTTTTAGAAAGACACGATGGATCCTCAATTTTTGAGGAGAATGAGAAATATCAATTTAAACCCACATGGTTTGATGAATGTGACATTCTTGAAAATTTCAAGCTAATGGACTTTTCAACCATTGAAGGTGTCAAAGCACCAAAGGCAAGAATCATTCCCATAATAGATTTACCAGCAGATGTTACAACAACATCTGTTGACAAAAAGTATGAAAAAGGGAAAAAGAAAGAAAAGATCAAAAACCTGTTTTGTGATTTCTATGAAAGAAGAACCATGTTACCAAAAACTGTTTTCTTCTAAAAGCTTATGACATTAACAAAAAAAGTGTGATCATTGATCCTCCAAACTGCACAATTTGTAGTAAAACAAATCATAAAACTCAAGAGTGTGTTTATCTCAGAAACTTTGATGTGAAAAAGAATGAGTATAAATCCAAAACGTTGGAGAGTTCAAAGACTAGTACTTCAAAAGGAAAGTCTAAACATACCTTTGTGCCTGTTGAAACACCTGTCACCAAAGTACTTCACAAAACCTTTGCTCCCAGAGAGGTGGAGGTAACATATGCACCACCTACCAACCAGTAATATGGCCAACCAGTTTACCAAAAGGTACCTCTTAGTTATGAGGGTTACAAAAGGCTCTCAAAACCAAGAGTAAATAGGCATCCTCATGGTGACTATCATCTAGTAGGAGATGGGTCTCAACAGATGTTACAAAGATCTATTCAAACCACTAACCATTCTTCTAAATTTGAGAATGGCATGTTTGTGACCCCTTCCAAAGCCATGTTGGCTTTGAAAACTCACCTAAACTAATTATTACCTCTGTGTAGGGAACTTCTACTTGCCTTGACAGTTTATGGTATGTAGATAGTGGAGGCTCCAGGCACATGACAGGGGTGTAGAGCCCTTCTCAAAGATTTCATGGCTTATGGAAGGGGTGATATATCCTTTGGTAATAAATCAAAAGGAAAGGTGCTTGGGTCAGGAACAGTTTAGGCTGGGAAACTCAAATTTGAAAATGTCAATCTTATTGACAATCTAAAATTTAATCTTCTTAGTGCTTCACAAATGAGTGACAAGGGCTATGGGTCATTCTTCACTAAGAAAACTCATCAGATTGTTAGGCCAAAAGTGGTTAAAAAGACTGATCAAATCATAGCTGAGAGCAAAGCACAACTTGTTGCTCATAGGAGTGGTAATGTGTATGTGGTTGATATGTTGAAGGATAATCCAATGACTGATTCCTGTCTGTTCTCAACTGCCTCAAGCAAAGAGACAAAACTATGGCATAGAAGACTTGGGCACACAAATCTGACGATTATCACCACACTCTCTAAACAAGGCCTTGTAAGAGGTCTACCACAAAAACTTTTCACAAGAGATGAACATTGTGTTTCCTATTTAAAAGGCAAACAATATAAAAGTTTATACAAACCCATTGGTGAGTCCAAAACAAGTCAGTGTTTACAATTGTTGCATATGGACTTGTTTGGCCCTGTAAAATCATGAGCCTTAAACAAAAAAAGGTATTGCCTTGTTATTGTTGATGATTTTTCTAGGTTTACCAGGACTTACTTTTTTCCCTCCAAGGATGAGACTGAAGGTATCTTGCAAGGATTTGTGAAACAATTTGAAAAGCAATTTGACCTGCCAATAAAAGTCTTCAGGAGTGACAATGGCACAGAGTTTAAAAATAAGGAGTTGAATGTGTTTTGTGTGTCAAAAGGAATTGTAAGGCAGTACAACATTCCAAGAACACCAAAACAAAAGTGGTTGAAAGGAAAAACAGAATTTTAATTGAAGCTGCTAGAACCATGCATACAGACTCTGGTTTGCCCTTGTCCTTTTGGGCAGAGGCTGTAAACACTGCTTGCTATGTTCAAAACAGAGCTTTGTTCAATCCCAGGCATCAATCCACTTCTTATGAAACTCTGTTCAAGATCAAACCACTGATCTCATACTTTAAAATCTTTGGCTGCCCATGATTCATTTTAAATCTAAAAGACTCAATTTTAAAATTTGCAGCCAAAGTAGATTGTGGTTATTTTCTAGGATACTCAACCACTGCTAAAGTCTATAGAGTCTTTAGTTCAAGGACTAGGTGTATGGAAGAGACCTTGAATGTAAAGTTCAATGAACTTTCTTCATTAAAAATCGCAGCAAACCCTGCAGAATTATTTGATCTAAATAAATTTATATATGATGATGTGTCTGTCAAGACTAACCCTGCATGTACACCCCAATCTTGACCACAAGATTATGGATATGACATTGTGATTCCACAATATAAAGTCACTTTCATAATCAGAGGAACATATATTTTTAACAATTATGAAAACTCTGCCACTGCTGGATCAACCACTGCTGATCCTCAATCCACTGCCTGCTCATCAAACATAACCTCTATTTATAAAAGTCCAACCACTGTGGATAAAAGTCAACATGTTATCACATCTCTCACACCAATGCCTCCACCTCCATTTCAAATAGATGTTAGCTCTTCAAAATTGCCAACGGATGTTAGCTCAGATGATTCCCATCTGCAGCCTTCACCTCAAAATGCCATTATCCCATATAAGGGAGATCTAATCTACCTTAAAAACCATCCATCCCAGCCTAATCATTGGCAACATCAATGAAGGGGTGCTCACTAGAAGTCAATCACAAAACATTTGTCTTTTGCTGGTTTCCTATCTCTCACACAACCTGTCAAGTACCAAGAGGCACTAAAAGACAACACTTGAGTAGAAACCTTGCAAGAAGAGCTCATTCAGTTTAAAAGACAACAAGTATGGGAACTTGTACCATTTCCAAAGGATGTAATTCCAATTGGCACAAAATGGATCTTCAAAAACAAAACTGATGAAATGGGTATTGTTGTCAAAAATAAAGCTAGGCTTGTGGTTCAAGGTTACAAACAAGACGAAGGCATTGACTTTGATGAAACTTTTGCTCCTGTAGTAAGATTAGAAGCCATCAGATTGTTCTTAGCCTTTGCTGCCAACCACAACATCAAAGTGTTTAATATGCATATCAAAAGTGCCTTCTTGTGTGGTAAGATCAAAGAAGAGGTATATGTTTGTCAACCTCCTAACTTTGAACATGCATTTTATCCTCATCATGTCTACAAGATTAATAAAGCTTTGTATGGCTTCAAATAAGCACCAAGAGCCTGGTATGAAACCCTTTCCACCTTTCTTTTATCCATTGGTTTTACAAGGGGTAAAATTGACAAAACTTTATTTTTAAAATAGAGAGGAAAGGATTTGATGCTTGTCCAAATTTATGTGGATGACATCATTTTTGGATCCACATACACTGCCATGTGTGAAGATTTCAGACAACTCATGTCAGCAGAGTTTGAAATGAGTGCAATTGGTGAGCTCCAATGTTTCCTTGGTCTCCAAGTTAAACAATTGCAAAATGGTACATTCATTCACCAAAGTAAGTATGTTAAAGAACTACTTACAAAATTTGATATGAATGATTGTAAACTATGCAGCATACCCATGGCAACTACAAAGCTTGTCATTGTTGATGACAAAGATGACTTGGTTGATCAAACTCTATATAGAAGCATGATAGGGTCTTTATTGTACCTAACTACATCAAGGTCGGACATCATGTTTGCAACATGTGTTTGTGCTAGATCCCAGTCATCACCTAGGAAGTCCAATCTCATTGTTGTAAAAAAGATATTCAGATACATAAAAGGTGCTCCCACACTTGGTATCTGGTATCCAGCTAATGGAAATATTGAGCTTTCAGGTTATTCAGACAGTGATTTTGCTGGATGCCACACCACAAGGAAGTCAACTTCAGGAGGCTGTCAATTCCTAGGCAATTGCTTAGTGTCCTGGCAAAGCAAAAAGCAAGCTGCAATATTAACATCCACAAAAGAGGCTGAGTATATTGCTGCTGCAAGCTGCACTACTCAACTCCTACGGCTTCAAAATCAACTATTGGATTTTGGTGTAACTGCGTTAAAGACTCCTCTGATGTTAGATAGTCAAGTAGCTGAAAACATCATCAAAAATCCAGTATCTCATTCTACCACAAAGCACATTGACATCAGACGTCACTTTGTGAGGGATTGCTATGAAAAAGGTTTGATTTCTCTGCATCACGTTCCAACTAAAGATTAACTGGCAGATGTTCTAACAAAAGTATTAGATACATCTACCTTTGAAAGTCTGATCTCTAGAATTGGTATGCTAAACATGGAATAAAAACAAGTATATGTGTTCCATAAATAAATAGCATTAAAATATTTTCTAAAAGTAAAAAATCCATCATTAAAAATAGCTAAAATTGAAATTTTTTAATAAATCTCTAAAGTCTGCTCATAACCACTGTTTCTCCAAACCTCTACTTGGCATGAAAATCTATCCATTGCTGAAAGAGTATTCTCTGCTCTACATCCACTATTGGTGAAACCACTGTTTTCCTAATCCACTAATAATCTATCCTCTGATAGTGTAAAATCATCACTGATCATTCATCTGTTCGGAACCACTGTTGGTATCCAGCAGAGATTTTCAAACAACTGTCTTCCATTATCCAATATGGTTACACGTGCACAGATGTTAGCCATCAGATCTTTTGAGAATCACTGCCACGTCAGCATTCACTTTTCACTTTATAAACACTATTTCATCCAAATAGAGTTCTACTTGCCGTTTCAATTTCAAAAGTTCTCCGTAAAAAATCTCCATTACTCTCATCTTCTTCCAAACTCTCAATAATCACTATTCAATCATGAATCTCATCATCAAAACTCCCCACAATTAGCTTCCTATTCTCGAAACAACAAATAATAATACTGCTTTTCATTCCTTGATCGATGCTCTACAAACATCATCATACAAAGATATTTTACTGGCTAAGGCTCCAATCTATCTGGACACCCTTAGACATTTTGGGCAAATGCAACAATCGAGATTTAAAACAAAAAACCGTTTGCCATTACGTCAAAGATTGGACAGTCTCTAGTCCAAATTTCTCCATCCACTATCTCCACCACGTTTGGTCTAAATGACATAGATGACCCCACTTCTTTCCCAAAAAAATTACATGCTGAATTCATTGAGAGTGGTTATGAAGGTCAACTGAAAGATATTACCATCTTTAAACTTGAATTCCCCGCTAATATGAAATTCTTTTTCCATACATTTTTGTTATGTTTGTCAGCCAAGACAACTGCTTTTAATGAAATACCTTTAAACATTCAGTACCTGGGTTATGCTATTTTAACAAAATCAAAATTTAACTTCTCCCAAGTATTGTTTTCTGACTTGGTTGCAAATTTTAACAATATTAAAAAGGGTAAAGCTTTTCTAATACACCCTAGGTTATTGAGTTTCTATTTACAAAAACAAGTTTCTGTAACGGATTTTCAACATGGTGTCGTATGTGAAGTTGGCAGCCTTAAACATGAAACTTTACTAGACTCTCAACTCAAAAACCAAAGCTTTTGAAAACAAAAGTAATAGAGACTTTGAAAAACTTAATTACTACCACATCGACTGCTCTTTCTTCTGTTATTGAGCCCACTACTCCTTGTGAACATGGCACTACAACCAGTGCTATGCAACCCCTACCAAAAAAACCCAAAAAGAAACCCTCAAAATCTAAAAAGCCCACCAAACAACCGAAAACAGTAACTCTGGAAGATGAGATCCCAGATGATTTACCTGTGACAGCACCAAATTCACATGAAACCAGTGCTGCTACTTCCTCATATAGATGGTCCAAAGATCTCCACCAACACCAGCTCCTCTTGCTTCCTCACAAAAGGAACAAGTTGTAAACACAGGGACACCACACTATGAGGCAGATGATTCAGTTGAACATCTGTTCTCAAGCCCCTCTCGCAAGGCTATGTCTCTTTCTACTCCACTACCTACCTCTCCAATTCCTTCCACATTCTTACCCCTGTTTCAAGCTATTGAGAAAACTCATATTACAAGCAGTCCCTCTCATTCACCTATCACTGAGAGTTTAACTCCATCATTGACTGAATCTGAGAAAACTCAATTGGCCAGCCTAGAAACAGCTGAGGAGGCTAACCCCATGAGTTACATGTAACTCTTGGTGGTAGTTCAAGTGAAGCAACTACTACAACTGCTACTACAACAGTGGCTCAGTTGGACAGTGGTTACATTGATAAGACTTCCTTGAAAGCAACGGCTGATGAGGCTACCATTGTATCCTTTGAGCCAGTTGGAAGTCCATAGTACCACGAACAAGGGGCATTTGGTTTTGAAAACATTGAGATTCCTCATGTTGATGATCCAAATACAACTACCTCTGGTAGGAATTTAGATGATCCTATTTACTTAGGTGATTCATTAAAATACCAAGAATTGATGGAGAGAATCAATACCATGGAATCATCTATTAATGAAATCAAATCAATGATGAAACAAGTTCTACAAAATTCTCAACCTCAACCATCCCAAACTCAAAATGCTGATGAGCTTTGGAAAATTGTCCAACCAATGATCCTAGCTCAGAAACAATTGGCAGACATTCAGCATGAAACACACATGAAATTGATCATAAATATAGTCGAGGCTCATTAAAAAGATACACATGTAGACATTAAAGCCATCAAGATCATTTACTAAAAACTACTGGCTTTGCCCCGGTTATTATTCTTCAAGTTGACATTGAAGATGATGCCAAAAGGGGGAGAAAGATAACTTGAGAAAGTTGTAACCTGATTCAACTGCTAAACCAAAGGTGCAACAACAGCCAGAAACCATTGATAGCACTGCTGAAGCATCTGAGGCAACTTTGGGAAAAGGGATTGATAAGACCCTCAACAAAGAAGCTGAAGGGATTGCTGTTGAAAAGTAGAAAAGACAAGATACACTTGAAGCTAAAGCTTTAATGCTAATTAAAGAAGAAAAAGCCAAACAATTGGAAAAAGAAGATGTTGGTACTTCAAGAAAAAGAAAGTATGCAAGAAAAGCAAGCCAACCAACTCTCAAATCTTTTACAACAACTGCTGAAGCTACTGCTGCTGTATCCTCTGTCTAGATAAACCCAACAGATGTTAGGATAGATGTTGTGACAACAGATGTTCCAACAGATGTTACCCAAACCATTGCCTTAATCACATTTCCCATATTAACCGAACCATTATCCACACCACCACAAATTCCTGTACATCTGCCATCACCCAAAATCAAATTCCAACGCAAAAGGAAAACTTTCGTTGATGATGATGATGATGAAAGAGTCAATCACCACTCCCCGTATCATCACAATCCATTTCACAACCATCCTCATTATTGCCATATCCTGAAACTCCATTTCCACCCATACACTTATCATCCTCATTTCTTCCAATGGGTGCCCTATACCATCTAGAACTTTTTGTTGTAAAAGGAGAAATAGAGGCTTTCCACAAGATAGAGGATCCAAAACAAAGAGAATTTCCATCGCTTCTTGGGTATCGAAAGCCTAAAAATCTTGATGAATATCTGAAGTTGAAGGCTAGACAAGCTGAGACCATAGCAAAAGAACGATCAAAGGGTAAGGATGACAGGGCTATACATATCCATGCAATTTCAACTAAGCAAACTTGAAGAATTTGCTAAGGATTTGAGCAAGTCAATGTCTGAAAATCTAATCACTGATGATCCAGAATTAAAGCAAGATTATCTTGATCATATAATGAAGTTCATGCCTTACAAAGCAACAAGGGCTCAATTGAAAGACTGGTCGGCAAATGAGCTACAAGAAGAGATTGAAAGAATCAATACCATGCTCAAGGATCCTTCAAAGAAGCCTACTCCTCCTGTCTAGAAAAAGGCTAAGCCTGAAAGCCAAGACCATGCTTTAAAGATCAAAGAATGAAAGCCGAACTTGTTAGTGCTCAATATGGATAACAAGGAAAATTGCTAGGTGGTCTGAATCTAAAGTTGTCGATACTTACAGAAGACTGGAAGAACTAAGAAAGATCCTTCCGTTCCAAGAAAACCAGTCTATTCACAGATAACCATCGCTCCTCAACAGACCCATGCTTCTAAAAGATCATCTTCAACCTTTATCTTACCCACAATTGCCTTAAATCAAGCAAAAAGGCAAAAGCAGATGGAAGAAAAGATCAAATGTTTCATGAAGAATTAAGAAAGGAGGGGATTAAAAACCAAATCTTATACCTCACTGATGCTGCAAGTGATAAGCTTATGGCCACACTTTCAACACTTGTCATCAGACCCATCTCACCAAACTCATCTCAGATAAACCTACTCCTAAGAAAACCATTTGGCTCAAAATTCTAAAATGGAAGTCATCCATAGACACCCATGAATTGACACTGCCCAGGTGAGATGGTAGAGCTTAAAAGATAAGAATGGAGGATGCATATGGTCTGGATGTAGCTGACCTCCAAGACCTGCTGAATCTTGAGCTTGAAAGGGATGTAGATGACATGATTGCCCTGGACTTTGAACTTTAATTCAAAGGATACATAAGGGAATCATTGATGAGGAATAAAGATCAGTAATAAAGCTTTTGTTTTGGCATCATCTGTTTTAGGGGGAGATTGTTGGAATTATAAAATATCTACTAGAGTCAAGCTTTGCTGAAGACAAAATGTTAAAGGTCTGTCATAGCAAAACTTTGTTGAAGACTAAAGCTAATGGTCTGCCAAGCCAAAGCTCTGTTGAAGACTAAAGCTAGGCAAAGCTCTGTTGAGACTAAAGCTAAAGGTCTGCGAAGGCAAAGTTCTGCTGAAGGCCAACAAAGGTTATCTCATCAGTGTTTTCTATCAGTGTTTGTAATGTTTAGTTATAGCAGTAGTTAGCTTAGCAGATATTGTTAGTTTGTTAATTTTGTTAGATGTCGCTTTCCTTCTGAGATCATCATATGATGCTTACTGGTTAGAATTTTAGTATAAATAGAACAGTGTCTGCATTGTTCTATTTGATCACTTTTCATCACTTATCAATTTAATATCCTTCTTTACATTCTATACGAACAAATCAGTGATCTTGGACTAAGGGGGTGATTGTGAGGTATATGCAAGTGATTACAATCACGAAAGCATGATAATGAAAACAACCTCTCAATTCTTATGATCAAAGTTCACCATTCCGTTGCATTTACATCTGATTTATCATCTTTCATTTTTCTTCTTTAGAACTTTCATAAAAGTTTCAAACTTAGATCCTAACAACTTCCTCACAACAGATGCAAGCATCTCCATGCATCCAAACTTCTCACTCATCCTCATAAAAGGAGACTGTTGTAAGCACAGGGGACATAAATCAAGGGGGGATATCTCACTTGAGTATATCTACTCAAACCCTTCTCTCAGTGCTTCTTCTCTTTCCACACCTCTACTCACTTCAACATTTTTATCACGCTTACAAAAATTGCTTGATGCAATAGATACATCTGACTTACGTATACCTAGTTCCTCTCAACAACACATCACAAAGAGTTCACTTCAACAAATGAGTAGGGCAAGATCAGGGACATGATGAAAATGTTGATCCAAAACTCCAAAAATCCTCCTTCAAATGCAGACATTGTAAAAGAAATATGGGTCCATGTTCAACCATTCCTACATCTTCAAAAGCAGGGTGTAACATCCGCCAAAAAACGGATTTTACCAAACCCGCTCCGTTTATTAACCGAGCAATCAGTTTAAAATTTCGTGGCGTATTTAATGCCCAAATTAATTTTAAACGATACATAATTAATTATTTTATTGGAATATATAATTTGTTTTTGAAAAATTGTTAAAAATAATGAAATAAAAAAAAATATGTTGCTGCCGGGTTTCGAACCCGGGTCAGTCAACCGGTTCAGCAAACTTAACACACACACACTCAACCACTGCGCCACTAGTGTTTCTTGTTAATTATTAGAATCAATTAATTCATATCATGAATCCCAAATTCAAAAACCGGCGCCCAAATTTCAGTCGTCGGAAATCCCGGCGATCTCGCGAGATTGGACGGTTTCTTCAAGTCTTAACGTAAACATTTAAACCTACATCGGTTATAACCGACGCCGAACCCGCACAAGCTATACCCGCCGGAGAATTTCTAACCGACGAATCAAGTCGGAAATCGGACCAAATTCATCGATGACCTGCCTTATAAATACCCCCTCAAACCTCTGCAAGCTTTTTCGCTCAAAACCGCACCTTTACCCGACGTAATTCCACTCGCCGAAAAAATTCTGCACCTCGCCGGAAAACCGAGCCCTTCACTTCTGAGCCTTACTGAACCCCCTGAGCTTATACCGAAGTCACCCACATCCTTTTCAAGCTTGTTGAAGACTCTCTGCTGCAAGACACACGATGCCGGAATCTTTTGCTGTCGCCGGAGTTCTGCCGGAGAAACAGAGGAGTCCAGTTGGTATACCTTACGCTTAAATCTTTCATTCTTTTTACATATCTCATCTGTAATTAACCTCAAAACACTAAAGAACATGATTTAATCTTCGAACCAGTCGGACTTCCGATTCTGGTTAAAATCTAACGAAGAAGACGAGTGTCCGTTGTCTATAAGTTTAATTTAATTCAAGTTATAACTCGGGTTAGACACACAGTCCAGCGGTGGACTGTGTGCACATTAAACACGTAAACGTCTCGAGTTCGAATCTTGTTCCGCGCCCCTTCGCCCTACTAAAAATGTCTTTTTTTGTTAACCGAACCGGAGTCACCGCTGTACATGTTAAGTTTAATAATAACCGGAATAATAACCAAGATAGACACACAGTCCAGCGGTGGACTGTGTGAATGTTTAAACACACGTCACGAGTTCGAGCCCGGTCTACTGCACCGATCCGGACAATTATCTAACTTTTTAAATAAGGCAGAAATGAAATAATGAAGTTTGTTTATAGGTGTAATATAAATCAGATTATTTAACAAGTTAGACACACAGTCCAGCGGTGGACTGTGTGTTAACTCAACCCACAGGTCCCGGGTTCGAGACCTGTGGAGCGCACCGAGTCACTGATTAAAATCTTTTTAGAAATAAGTTGATTTTCGGATTAATCTAATTAATATATAAATATAATTAAAAACAGAAATATTTCGGGTTAGACACGTAGCTCAGTTGGTAGAGCTGCGTGCACGTGTACGGGAGGTCTCGGGTTCGAGCCTCACTCAGCGCACACTTACACGCATACGAACCGGTCAAACAGTCAAGGTCAACGGTCAACGGTCAACGGTAAAAAAGTCAACATTTTTATTATTTTTATTTATTTATTTTAATTAAAAATCAATTAAAAATACTTAAAAATAACATTTTTAAGGTTAGAAAATAGCCTTAAACTCACAAAAATACACCCAACAATCCTACTAAAATGGATTAATAAAAACCCGTTTACTTACCGAAACATTATGCCATTATCTAGGTTAATTTCACTCGTGGTTAAAACCACTTCACGTGCATTCAACATCGTCAACCGAACGCACCCACTGTGAGTGAATCGTACAACTTCCCCTTTTTAATTACACGTTTTGGGGTGTGTCATGTGTCACAAAATAATTAACTCGTTTATTTAAACTTGTGCCATACCATATCGTGATCTAAACTTAGATTGTTTATATTGTTGTGATTATGTATTTCATTTTGTCAACTTATATGAAATTCATTCATTAAGCCCATCAGTTCCTCGTGGGAGACGAGTTGAGCAACGCGTGCCTCAAAACCAATCCATTATTGTTCATGTGTGTATTATTGAGTTTATATTGTTTGTAGTTATGTCTTTCATATTATCATGTTTATGCAATTCATTCATTAGGCCCATCAGTTCCTCGTGAGAGACGAGTTGAGCAACGCGTGCCTCTAAACGATCCATTATTGTTCATGTGTGTATTGTTTAATATTAAATTGATTTATGAATAAGTTTACATCTATTTTTACTCATGTGTGGTTGTGCACTTTATTTCATAATCAATTAAATAAACTTGTTCAAATGTTTTCCATAGGATTCACTCGCCAACTTTTTGTTGATCCAAAAACCCTTTTTATACATGATACAGGTGAACAGGATGAAGCAAGGAAAACATAGGAAATGTCTTAGAAGAACACAATGAAGCCTAGATTGATATTTAGGACATGTTGTAATATTGATTGTAATTTTCCTTTAAAGTGTATTAATGAATATGAAACGTTAAAATAAATGTCATGAGCTTTGATGATAACCCAATCATGCCCCGATCACCTTTTCCGCTGCAGGTCGGGGTGTGACACAGGGTGTAGAAGAAAGATATGCCATGGAAGCAGAGCTAATAGAAAACAGTGGATGCCAAGTACCAAATATACAGGCATAAGTTAAAGCCATCAAAGGCTTTATCTTTGAAAGGACTAGTAAAGCTCTCACTTTCCGTAAGTATGATGATGCCAAAATGGGGTGGAAGAATAATGCATTAGGAAGTTCCCACCCCAAGTCAAAGAGGCTAGAAAAAGGCCTGACATTGCTGCACTGAAAAGGTCAAGAAAGGAAGAAATTGCCAAAGAGGAGGAAAAGGAAAAGAAAATGGATACAAGCGAAGCTAATATGTTGATCACAGTGCAAGAAATTATTGAAAGAAAACATATCCCAGATAATCAAAGCACTTCTGTATCTATCCAAACCACTACCACACCTATAACCACTCAACCACTAGTCCCATTGTCCAAACATATGTTACCACTACAAAAGAGATAACATAGGTTACTACTTCATCACCACCACCACCAATACACAAGTCCCCCTAGGGACTTCTTATCCACAAAAGAAAACCTTCGTCACAACTTCCACAACCATCACCAAAAACACAAAAATCACAAATTATAACCAGGAGAACTTAGTTCATTGTCCAAGATGATGATGAAGAAACTCCTTATGCATCTCCTATCAAAACCGCAACCTCTGTTCCATTTCAAACTGCTGCATGCACTTTACCTCTAACATATGTTGGTACTACAAAAAGACCAACAGATGTTACAACCACACCACTCACCAAATCACTCCCACATATCCCTCAAACCAGAAAAAGAAAAATGATTATTTCACCTATTAAATCACCAATCAAAACTCCTACCACCAAAATCTCAACAATTTCTATCCCAACATCTTCACCAAATCATCATCAACACCATCTACAAACCTTCCAATCCCAGCTAGTGTTGAAGAATACTTAGAATTAAAGAAAAGGCAGGCCAAAAGAATGGTTTTAGAAAGAAATCGAGGGAAGGATGATAAGCAAATCATGTAGATGCTAGCAGAAGAATACAAAAAGGTAGAAGCTTCGAGAGGCTATGCCAACATGATCTGCAGGAACTGTTGCAAATAGGCTAGAGAGAGTGTGTATTGGATATTGTATAGATTAGATACGAACACATGACCCAAGTGCGAATGAGAACCGGCTTGTACGAGTGACAATGTGACTCATACGAGTGATAATAGACTTGTACGAGTGATAAACAACTCACTCGTACGGACACTTCGTACGAGGCCAACCTGCTCGCTTCGCACGAGCTGCTCATGTCTATATATATGTGTTGTGTTCATTGTTTAAAAAGTTTTGGAAGTTCCCTAGGGGGAAACGCTGGCGGATTCTCTCTAGGAATTCCGCCAGCCAGACAAGATGTATACTCTTTCGGTATGAATGAATGAATGCTTCCGCTGATTCTGTTTCTACTCCCGTTCTACCAAATTGGTACTACCATATGCCCAAACTTACGTCTTGAACCGTCGTCGCCGGACCCCAACTGGTATCAGAGCTACAGTATTGATTCACTCAATCTAACAGTTGTTGAATCACCTACGCTCATGAATTTTGGACTTATGACGGGTTTTAGACGTAAAACATCAAATAATCGGACAATCCACAGACATAATGTAAAATTGAAACCATAGGATTGTTAGAAACTGATTTTCGACCAGATCTGTGCAAAAATCATCTTGAAATTCGAAGAAATAAAGATTCTGGATCGAAAAAATGTAGCCAGGATCATTTGTACGAGTGAGCCTCTGTGGCTCGTACGAAGTGTGCCATGCCTAAAAAAAGGCATTTTTTTTATCAGATTGACGAGACGAGTGCCCAGAAAAAATTTGGTGATTACAAATTTTTTTCGAGATTTTAACGTCTAATTCGGGCTGTTCGGGGACACCATCTTGAACTTCAGAGTATAGATTTGATATGGTGACAAATTGTTGAATATATTGGGTTAGTCACTGATACCTTCATAAAAGGTTGATCATCTGGTATAGAGACTTTTATTGGGCCATAACGTTAAATCCGCATTTGATCAAAACTGCAATTTTGGAAAATTTTCCACAAAATTTGGTTTTGTGAAAAGATGCTCAAGACGTCAGAATTTGCAAAAATGAGGGGAATAAAAATTTTCACGTATATGTTAATATTCTGGCATTTTTGAAATTCGTGACCATGCAACAGTATTCGGGTGGTTCCGATTGCAGATTATCTGGGAAACACAGAGCATCGAAGATTCATTAGGGATGAGATAAAGTTGATGTCTATTTTTCAAACGAGTGGGGTTGCAATACTGAGTCTAGGAGGTGTTATTCATCGGATTCAGTAGTTGTGGTCATGTTGATGCCTAAGTCTTCGTACAAGCCGGTTGCACACATGACTGCTTAGTGGTACAAAGTATCCAATTTAACTCCGCAGGGCAAATGAACTGTTTTCCGGACTATCCGCCAGAAAATAAGGATGCTTTGTGGTTTCAGTTGTCACCGGGACTAACGAGGAAGGTTATATACTTGCAAATCATGACTAAAGAAGATGATATAATAAATCTTTCAGACAAAAAATGTGTACCAGCTGCTCACGAAATAGACTATACATTCGGAGTTTCGTGATCAAAGGATGTTCAGAATTTTCAGATCATGATAAAGATTGATGCTTAAGGGTTAAATACCTGATCCTCGATGTGGAAGTGGATGCACATACTACTGCTTATCTTTAACTTTGCAAGGCAAATGAACTGTTTTCAGGACTAACTGCCAGGAAATGAGGATGTTTTGTAGTTTTAGTTGCGCCATTCCAGCAGAGATAGCTATACATCTATTATTATGACTAAAAAGGAAGAATGTGATTCTGATTGCTGAAGAATGTTTCTCAGATTTGATGTGCTACCAGATAATATGATTTCGATGATGATTTGCTGATTGATAAGATTATCGATTTGCTGATTAATCGTGATTACGGAAATCGGGATTTCAGATTTACGCGGATATTTATTAATTCGAAGTTTATCATTGTGGTAACTCGAAGTTTCTATCAATTTCTGGTTGGGTTTTGAAGATCAGAGGATCGAGCATTGGAAGAGTGCGCTAAACCAAACACGGATGTGGTTAAAGTCGAAACGGAGAAGCTGCATTGATTAATTTCAAGTTGGTCATTATTCGAGAAAATTTGTAGATTAAGCAAATCAGAGGAGGTCTTGAACTGTGTAAACAAAGACCTGAAGATTAATTTCTGGAGAAAATTATTTCAGGGGGAATGTTGCTTAAAGTAGATAATGCAAACCCGGATCATCAATCAAGGGGGAAATTGTTAACGTGTTCTAGACATCGACAGATATCTGATTGAAGTTGCAGATATTCAAACATGACTCTCAGATTTCAAGATCAAGATCAAGCTTCGACACTGACATCCAAGGGGGAATTTGTCGATGGACTTTATGTCCGTCACTGCGAATAGACTAGAAAGAGTGTGTATTGAATATTGTATAGATTAGATACGAACACACGACTCAAGTGCGAACGAGAACTGGCTCATATGAGTGACAATATGACTCGTACGAGTGACAATATGACTCGTATGAGTGATAAACAGCTCACTCGTACGATGGACACTTTGTACTAGGCCAACCTGCTCGCTTCGCACGAGCTGCTCATGTGTATATATATGTGTTGTATATTCATTGTTTAAAAAGTTTTGGAAGTTCCCTAAGGGGAAACGCTGGCGGATTCTCTCCAGGAATTATGCCAGCCAGACAGATGTATACTCTTTTGGTATGAATGAATGAGTGCTTCCGCTAATTCTGTTTCTACTCCCGTTCTACCGAATTGGTACTATCATACGCCCAAACTTCCGTCTAGAACCGCCATCGCCGGGACCCACAGGAACCTATCCCTGATCCCATTGTAGATGCAGATCTCAAAAAGCTACTCAGAGAGGGTTACCTTAATCACATTATGATAACAAAATAATATGATGCTGATAATGAAAAGTTTAACGGATGGCCAACTGAATCCTTGCTAGATGAAATAGCAAGGATAGAAAAGTTGAAGATTTTCCAAAACATTACTCCTTCACCCCCCCCCCCAATTGGAAAGATAACAAAAAGCTAAATGACAAAAGGCCCCTGAAGATGAGAAGAATGAAGGAAGAACTGGTAGCTACAAAAAGAGGAACCATGAAAACAATGGCAAATGGAATGAGTCAACAACCCTTGAAATCTATGAACATTTGGAAACCCAAAGAGAAAAGGGCCCCTTGTTAGCAAAAACGCAAGAGTATGAGCAGCTAGACTTTCCTATCAAACCTTGGTCAGGCCTTCTTAGTTCCCATCAGCAAGAAACATTGCTTCAGCTGCAAGGGAATTTACCAAAAGAAAATATGAACAGAAGAAGGACACCATGAGAGAAGACCTAGTTGACATAATCATGTTAAGACAAGTCTCTCCAAGCTCATCAGCAATAACTATGGCCCCGACAAATCCTCTTAGTCAGAAAATTCTAAAATGCAGGTTAAACAAAGACACCAATGAACTGACTTTGCTTAGGCTAGTGGGGAGGTGGAGAAGATCACAATGAAAAGTGCCTCAGGCCTAAAAATTGAATATCTACAAGACTTGATAAGTCTACCACAAGAAAGAGAACAAGAAGACACTGTTTCTCTTGACTTTAAATTACAATTCAATGGTCTAAGAGAACAATTGACGAGAGAATAAAAGTTGATCAAATAAACATCTGTTTTGGCATTATGTGATCTAAGAGGAGATTATTGGACCTATATAAGAACATATGATTGTTGGGCCTATGTTACCAAAGGTTTACACATTAGAGCTATTTTGGGCCTTAGAGGGATTTGTGGGCTTCCTAGTGCTTTGTGGGCCTAGGGTTGTAAATGGTGGGCTTAGTGAGCATTATAAATATAAATCTTAGGTCAAGGTGAAAAGGTTGGAGAGTTGTATTTTGCAAAACTTGTATCAGACGCTTTGCTAATGTATGCAAGTTGTTCTTAATTCAAAGTTTGTTCTTCTTCCTAATCATTATTTCCGCTACTGAATAGGTTAGTGATACCTGTTAGATCCGTTATTAGGACTAACAATTGGGATCAGAGCCTGCTGTTCAAATACAGGGTCCAGGTATCACTGATTGAAGAAGGTGTTTCGAAGCCGTGTTGCTGTTGTTCTTAGTTGCCACTGTATAGGACAATAGTTCAGATTAGAAGAATCACTGTTTTCGTCTTCGGAATAGCTACTATTCCGAAGAACTCGAAGAAGATTTGAAGGTTTCGGATTTGCTACTGTTACGGATTCCGAAGAACTCGAAGAAGATTCACGTATTTCAGATCTGCTACTTTTATGGATTCCGAAGAACACGAAGGAGATCATCCATCTTGGATTGATCCCGGACTGTTGTTCAATCCGGATTACTATTTTTCCGAATCTGAGATACTGTTGGTGGTTATCAGTTCCTTGGAAGTCGGATTTCTGTTGCTGAAAATTCTGATTACTGGTGCAATCGGATAAGGTTGGATTCCAGATTCTCATCATTCCGGATTCTCTATTCTGGATTCGCATTCAGAATTTTTTATTCCGGATTCTCTCAGCTCGGATTTTTATTCCGAATTCTCAGTTCAGATTTACAGGTTTTCGGATTCATCAACTCAGACTTTTCAGTTTCGGATTCATCATCTCGGAGTTAATTTGGATTTATCAAATCGGATATATCAATTCGGATTTATCAATTTGGATTTATCAATTCGGATTTAGTTTCGGATTCATCATCTGGATTTGACCATATCGGACTGTCTTCAGAGTTGACCATTCCGGATCGATTTCGGATCAATCACTGTTCATCATAAAAAACTTAAAATAAACTGAATTTAAATATGTTTGGTAATTATAATTAATTTAATCATGATGAACGGATATATGACAGCACAAGACTTGACCAATGCCACTCTGGCTGCCCTGCAATCACAAACTCTAGCCCTCCATCAAGAGTTGGATAAAGTCATTGGCACTTCTACTAAAGTGCCACGTTTGTTGTATGGAGATGAGTATTACGAATGGAAGTTTCATTTCGAGCAATATTGCAAGGCAAAAGAGCCTGGTGTGTGGAGGTGTATCATTAATGGTCCGCGAACGATAATCTACAGTACCGAGCAAGATCCGGACACAAAAATTCCTAAGCCCAGTCACCTGTGGACTCTAGAAGATGTTAAGATAATTGAGGAAGATGAAAAGGCCTCGACTGTACTGACCATGGCGCTTGGAACTGATATTTCTATTGTTGTTAGAAATTGTGAGACTGCAAAAGAAGTATCGAGTGAACTGCAAAATCTCTATGAGGGAAATGCAGATATGAAGGCAAGCAGGGTAAATCAGCTGAATCAACAATTCAGCTCATTCAATCACATCTACGGGGAAACCATTGAAAACCAGATTCGTCGATATGTAAAGCTTGTTTCCTAGATGATTTCAGCTGAGATTACTCTCATAAAAGTGCTATGAACAGACAGTTGTTAAATTCACTGCCAAAGAGTTAGGATGCGGATGTGGGAATGATCAAAAAGACAAAGAAGCTAAATGATGTCACTCTCACATAAATGATAGCTACTATCAAATCATGTGAGATTGATAACAAGTAGAGAGACATAAATTATCAGAGCAGTTTGATGGCCGCCGGGATAACATGGAAAAATGCAGCATTGATGTCACAAAATTTGGTTTATAGCCCTCTACAAGGAAATTCACAAACACCGGGTAGCTTAAACATGGTTTGTAGTCCTCTGGACACGCCATAGAAAACCTAGTACGTGTATGGTCTTCAATCTCAGAATCCCACTATGATTTCGGCTGCTCAAGTTCAGACCCAGTACCATGCTCAGTATCCCAACATGGTGTTCAGTCCTGCAATTCCTCAAGCAGTTCAACAAGGCAACATTCCCCCAATTTGCTGCACCAGCGCCTGTACCTGCTCAACTTGTGTCTAACTCTGCGTTTCTCACTAAAGAAAACGAAGAGAAATTGGCTATTGCCGCTTCGATGATCAACATCTTGAACGCCTTTTTGGCAGGTGATATGACTCCTCCATCCATTCTTCCAACCGAAGTTGATCAAACAATAGAGGAGGACCTGGACGAGATCGATGTGTCCTGGAATCTAGCAATGGCTGCCTTTCGGGTTAACAACTTTCAGAAGAAGTATGGATGGCAACCAGTGTCAAATCTGAAGACTGGTCTAATAAAGGATAAACTCAGATGCTACAGATGTCACGAACCAGGACACTTTGCCAGGGAATGCAAGAAGCCACCATCCGGGTACGTGTCATCCAAGGTGGCAGACATACAGAGCAGCGACAGACAGCTGGTCCCCATCTCTCCCTCAAAGTCCACTACAAGTCCCTCGAGCAGCTCGGGCGGGAAGTCAACAGCATTGGTGGCCCAACAGCACAGAGGACTCAACTGGGCAGATGCTGCAGCTCAAATGGAAACTTTAAATCTCTCCAAGAACAGCAACAACTGCATGATGGCGCAGACAATTGAGACGCCCGATCTTTCGGAAACAGTAAATCGAATTCTCTGTTCTGATAGTTGTCATTTTAAATTATCACAAATACGCGCCCATAATTCAACTCTTGTAGCTGCATACCAACAAGCTGCGTCACAGAACATCGCTCTTAAACATAAGAACAAGCTTCTTATGGAAAAGGTCGAAGCTCAGAAACAAGATATAGCTCAGCTAAAGCTAGACTTGAACCAATAGCAGTGTTGGGTCTACGACTATAAGCTAAAACTAGCTGAAAAGGACGTAAAACTTCAAGCAGCCTTAGCCAAGCTAAATTCCTTGACAGGGAAGTTTCACGAAAATGAAATAAACATTAAAAAATTTGAAACTTCCAGTAAACTAGTCAAGGACTTATGTGACATTCAGCTAAATTACCAGAAAATTTTTACCAAAGGTCTTGGGTATAATAGGGCACCTCCACCATATAATCATAACTATACAAGAATGCTTGAATCTGAGGCTGATCTAGAAAATGCAGAAAAAAAGATTTATGGTAAACCTTCATATTATCTTTCTAAACCATGGAAGCCCTATTACCCAAAATTCTCTAAACCAACTGAACTTAAGAGGGATGATGCTTTTGTTACTTCAACACCACTTTCACATGAATCTGGTGATCATCCTTCTTGTAGTACAGATGATTTGGAGAAAGTAACTCCTAAGGAAGAGGAATCAACATCGTCCACAAAATCTAAAGGAGAAAAGTCTTCTGAAACTCAAACTGAATTCGTGAACGATACTAATGTGTCTACCTCATGTGCAGAAGACATTTTAGTTGAGGATATCACAGAGGGTGATCAAGAGGAATGTCTGAATGCAAATTCAGACAATTTGGCTGCTGATTATGAATTTTCTAACCCCGCTTTTGACATTTTAAATCAATTTCTTGCTGAACAATTTAAATTCTCAGACAGTGTTGGTTGTGTTGAGAACACAGACGGTTTTAGTTCTGGTTTTTCATCGAATGCTAATGTTTTGAATGATACTAATAACTGTAATAACTCTTATGATGAAAACATGAATTTAGCTGCAGGTCCAGCATCGACAGATTATTCGGTTTCATCAGTTCCAACTGAAGAGACCGGAAGTTCTTCTCCAAAGGTTTCGTCTGTTGATGCGAATCCCAGGGTTGACAGTGAAAAAGTCGACCAACCAACCGACCCTGTGAACATTGATGTTGGCATAATTCTAGAAGATTCGGACAACTCAGCTTATTCCAACCAAGCACAAGGGACTGATTCTGAAACGACAGATGATGAGCATTCTTTTTCTGATGATTCAAATGAAAATCTTAAAACTGATTTTGAATCGGATTCTCAAATTTTTCAAAATTTTGACATTCCACCTACATGTAACGTTTCAAGCTCATCTCCTGAAAATTCAGAAAAGGATATCCCTGCAGAGCCAACCGAGTCCTCTACAGATCTGTGACGAAATGTGATTTGAAAAGTAAAATTAAGAAACGGAGAACACGCCAATCCAAAAAGGAGAAAACCAAGCAGGCGTCTCCGACAAATGAAAAGGCAACTGCTGAGTCCCCTCATCACTCTGAGAAATTGACTTAGCAGTCGCAAACTGAATCTGTTAAGCAACCAGCAGAACATATATAAGTTAAAATTACGCCTAAATCTACACGTTCCAAATTGTCCAATTCAAATCACAAAACTAACAAGTGTGCTGATGGTTGTGCGCAGGACACCGTCAAGAACAACACCGTGCATCAGCCGTCAGTACCCGCAAGCAAGAAACTGACAGACAAATTGCCCAGAATTTCCCAAGCTGAACAGACTGTTTTCTTCCAAAAGAGGCAGACATGTTTCAATTGTGGATTTCCCGGGCATATTGCACGAAATTGTCAAAAGACCTTTACCCCGTTTAAGACTTTGTATTCACGATATCAGAAGACTATGCCTAATCGCCTACCTCAGGCTCGATTTATGGCTAAGTCTTCTGATCAAGACTAGAAATTGGCCAAGAAACAATCTCTCAAATTCTTCAGACCTTTAGGTTCCCAGAATCGGTAACTTGGAGGCCTAAGACATTGACCAAGACTCAGTCTTCTACCCACATTACAAACCAATCAAAAGCATCATCAACCTTATCCTCAACTAATTTAATTTTTCGTGAGGTTACTTACGTTGATGCTAATGGCATGCCCAGATCATCAATGGCCTGGGTTGCATCCTCTAACTAAAACCTGTTGAAACGTGAAGGAACAGCTCTGGCGAACTCTTGTCAGACTATGGTATATTGATAGTGGTTGTTCCAGGCACATGACCGGAGACATCTCGCAGTTGAATAACACTCAGTTTTTCGATGGCGGGTTTGTTTCCTACGCAGGTGGTGAGACAGGAAAGATTACTATGAGATGAACAGTTTCCAACGGAGCCCTTAGCTTTAAGAATGTTAATTACGTACCATAATTGAAGCATAGTCTTTTGAATGTGTCTCAACTCTGCGACAATCATTTGGACGTTCTTTTCACCAACAAAGGGTATTATGTGCTAAAACCAGGTCTTATTATTCCGGATGATTGGATTCTTCTTAAAGCTGCACGACAAGGAATCGCATATGTCATTGACATGAATAAGGCTCCCTCTGACAAGCTCACTTGCCTCTTCTCGTCTACAGCTGAACATGATGCAATGCTATGGCATTGTAGACTACGACACATCAACATGAAGAACTTAAATCGTCTTTCCAAAGGTGGTTTAGTTAGAGATCTACCAGTTCGCGACTTCATGCAAGTTGAAAAGTGTGAATCATGTGCACGTGGGAAACAACATCGACAGCCCCCACAAATCCAAAGCCGCTCCCTCCACGTCTCAAGTCTTAGAACTGCTTCATATGGATCTTTTTGGTCCGATAGACATACTGAGCATTGGCGAGAAGGCATACTGTCTGGTTATCATTGATGACTACTCACGATTCACCTGGGTTTTCTTTCTTAAACATAAAAGTGAAACCACTGAGTTAGTCAAACAGTTTGTCACGCTTATCGACAACCAGACAGACACCACTGTGAAGGTCATTCGGTGTGATAACGGGACAAAATTTAAGAATGTTACCTTAAATTCTTGCTGTTCCTCCAAGGGAATTGACCGTTAGTTTAGTGCAGCTAGAACCCCACAACAGAATGGGGTTGCAGAACGCATAAATCAAACGCTAATTGAAGCTGCACGTACTATGATGGTTGAATATGAACTACCTCTCATTTTCTGGGTAGAAGCAATCAATACTGCATTTTATATTAAGAATCATACCCTGATCAATAAATGACACATGAAAACTCCATACGAAGTGGTTGAAGGTCGCAAACCTTCGGTCAAGCCTTTTCGCAAGTTCGGATGCCCTTGCTTTCTCCTGCTCATGGACGCTAAAGGAAAATTTGAATCACGCGGCGACCCTTGTATCTTTGTTGGATATTCCAAAAATACTTCATACCGTGTTTATAACAAGATCAAGAAAGTGGTGGTTGAAACCTACAATGTGGGTTGGCTGGAGGAAAATCCCAAGGACACACGCATTGGTGCTGACTGGCTGTATGATTATTCCACATTATTTAACCATGTTGATGTTCCTTCCAATGTGTCTGCAGGTAAAAGACAAATTTCTGACCTTCCAGCAGTGACTATCTCACCCGAAGACGATGCTGATGCTGCACAACTCCATGAAACATTAAAGCAGCTAAGTGTGGATCCTCCTGGATTTAATGATGCTGTCTCTTCTTCCTCTGTATCGCAATCTCAAGCGCCATCACTCAATCCGCCTTCTCATGATGCTTCTTCTGAAGTTGGGGCTTCAGACACAGAGCCTCCTACGACAAATGAAGGGTCTACTCCTCCCGATGTCTTGGGTTCATCTCTGTTCTGTGTTGTTCGGTTGATTCCTCAGCAACTACTACTACTAGTGCACCTGTTGAGGGGGTGTCATCTAGAGTAGCTTCAGCAAGTGTTACCAACTTGCAAACGGATGTTCTTATTCCCGCTACACCAATACTGCAGCGTCTTTAGCGTGATCATCCCATTGAAAATATTATTGTCCTGTTCATTCTGTTGTTCGAACCCGCAGCCAATCCAGGGATATCAATACTTGTCTCTACTCTTGCTTTATTTCACAAATTGAACCTAAAAGTATTGATGTTGCTTTGCAGGAACCAGGCTGGGTGGATGCTATGCATGAAGTACTCAATCAATTTAGAAGCTTGATGTTTGGTAATTGGTGAAGCTGCCTCAAGGAAAGCGTGCTCTCGGAACTCGTTGGGTTTTCCGTAACAAACAGGATGACATTGGAGTTATTGTTCGAAATAAAGCTCGACTGGTGGTTCACGGTTTTCGTCAGATTGAAGGATTAGATTACGATGAGGTCTATGCCTTGTCGCTCGTTTGGAGGCTATACGCATTTTTTGGCATATCCATCTTACATGGATTTCACTGTCTATCAAGTGGATGTCAAGACTGCGTTTCTCTATGGCATGGTGAAAGAGGAAATCTACGTGGCACAACCACCAGGTTTTAATAATCCTGACAAGCCAGACTATGCATCAAGCGCCTTGCGCATGGTACGCAACACTCACAGAGCATCTGCTTGTTCATGGATACACTCGCGAAACCATTGATCAAACCCTGTTCATCAAACGTGTTGACAAGGACATTATTGTTGTTCAAATTTACGTTGATGATATCATTTTTGGCTCTACAAATGATGGTTTGTGTCGCGCATTTGAAGAAATTATGAAGAAGAAATTTGAGATGAGTTCATTGGAGGAGATGACCATGTTTTTGGGACTTCAAATTAGTCAGAGTCCACAGGGTATCTTGATTCATCAAGGAAAATATGTCCATGACGTTCTTGCAAAATTCAAGCTTACATATTCAAAGCCTATGGCTTCACCTATAGCAGATCGGCCTTTGCTAAATGAAGACGCTGAAGGAACGCCTATTAATCTGACTATGTATCGCTCAATGATTGGTTCACTCATGTATCTCACTGCAAGTCGGCCAGATATCATGTTTGCCGTCTGCTAGTGTGCTCGTAATCAGGCTACTCCTAAACTCTCTCATTTACATGCTGTTAAATGAATTTTTAGGTACCTCAAAGGGGCACCATCACTGGGCGTCTGGTATCCTAAAAATTCTGAATTTGAACTGTTTACTTTCTCTAAGTAATCTCGGAGGTACAGATAGGGATATGCGCTCAACTTCAGCTGGTTGTCAATTTCTGGGAGATCCCTTAATCTCGTGGCAATGCAAGAAGCAACAGACGGTCTCGCTTTCTACTGCAGAAGCAGAATATGTCGCAACCTCTGCTTGCTGCTCCTAGGTTTTATGGATGCAACACCAGCTTGCGGATTACGGTTTGACTTATCTAAACACCACAATTTACTGTGATAATGATGCCGCTATCCAAATCGTAAAAAATCATGTTTTTCACTCCAAAACCAAGCACATAAATATTAAAGTTCATTTTATCCGTGATTGCTATGAAAAGGGTCTCGTGAAGCTTGAACAAATCCACACTAATGCAAATGTGGCGGATTTGTTCACGAAACCTGTTAGCAACGCGCGTTTTCAAGTGCTTGTGAATCTTCTCAAAATGATTCGGTTTTCTACCTAGGCATCCTCTGTCTTTATGTTTAGTTTATTGTTTTTCCTTTATTTTTATTTGCTTCATAAATTTGTTCACTAATATGCACAAATTTAGGGGGACAAATCACAAAAAAACCAGCTTTTGCAAGGATAGGGAAATGAAATAATTTTTCGTGATAAAATGATTGACTAACACATGTAAGGTGTTGAAGCGGGAAAAGGTTTGGATCGAAGGTGATGTGTCGGTAGGTCTAATACTCAACCAGATAGTGTTAGTCAAATGATACAAACATAATGAACTATGTACTCAGTGGGTCACTTACTATAGGCGTATGATTTCATGGTCTTAAATCTTGTGTTGATAGATAGCCAACGTCTGAGGTTTCGGGTCTTTATGCTGTTGAGTCATCCGGGGATATCTTGGCTGCCCTTCTATTGCATCCAGATTATATGCAAACCTAGGCACAGTTAGGATATCTTTCTAAAAGAGCCAAAATAGAAGGGCCAAAAAACCTAAGAGAACGGAAGTTTCTTCATGAGAATATTCCATAAGTTCTTACATACCATATAAGGTATTTGCCTAAGCCTCGTCAGTCACTATTGGTCTCTCTGCTGTACGGAAGTACTGACCTGTTCACCAATAGCCTGACCTTGTAGAATATAAAGGATGACCACAGTATACTCACCTACTACGATAAATTGTTGTGCTTACCTTGATCGCGGGGGTATGTCATGGTATGGGACACACGGGTATCATAGTATAATACTACCTTAAGCGTATCATAAAGCTTGAACTGGAAGGGTTGAGTTTAGATTTAAATGGACAAGTATATTGACAATCGCTTAGACCAGTTTGACCATGCTCATACTGAAAAATGTTCCTCAGTTGATCTTCGAAACGATTTGATCTCTTAGAAAGGTTGTGTTAATATTTATGTCTGTGCTAAACAGCCTTCTCTTTGTAGATTGGTAAAAGGTGGTTGGATGCTTGGTTATTCAACTTGATGATTTTTTATTAGATGGTTTCTGTCAAGGGATATTGGACTGGTCTATTGAGTTTCAAAATTTGGGCCAATCTAATAGAATGTTGAAAGTCTTAAAAATTTGGAAAATCAAAATTCACATAACACTGTTCCGGATTGGGCTTTTCGGATAGGCCCACTTGAGCTACTGTTCCGGATTGGGCTTTTCCGGATAGGCCCACTTGTATTACTGTTCCGGATTGGGCTTTTCCGGACAGGCTCACTTGGACTTTACTGTTTCGGATTGAGCCTGACAAAAGCCCAATCCGGACTCTTTGGAATTTGAGGCCCAAGCCCATTCTTTGATACTGAAACATCATTTCGGATTATGCACAAATTTTTGAAATCTAAATTCTTCCCTGATTCTCTCTCTATTACACTGTTCATCTCAGAACTCATCCGGATTAGGTAAATATGCTTAAAATCATGAAATCCGGATGATAATTTTGATGTTTAAAGCATTCCGGATAGCATCTCGGATTAATCTTCAAAGACACATGCATTTCCAATTCCATTCCGGATGGTTATTCATCCGAATTGATGAACTCGGATTTCATCTCGGATAATCTTCATCCAGATTGATGATTTATCTGAGATACTGTTGGCTAATCCAGATTGCAAATTTATCCGAAATACAAGGACCTCTTGCTAATCCGGAATGACGAAAAGGTGCATCCGGATTAGTGTTGACCTGTAAGTAGATCCGGATTTAAGGTTTTGAACCTTTGAACTGTTTTGAACCTTTTCAACTATTGAACCCCTAAATCTGATTTGAACTCTTATATATTTGAACCTTAAAAATCTGCTTGAACTATCCAGTTAGTTTTAACCTTCATCATGGTAAACTCCGTTAACTCCCGTTAGTTGGAATTTAACTTGGTTATTGTCTTGAAAAAAATGGTTGAATAAGCTTTTGACGCCGTTATGTTGGTTGAGGAGCGGTTCCACAACCAGGCAGGATATCTTTCAGATCCGCCAGCTGAATTTTATCAGGAGTTCCAGTCGATGATCGTGGGTTTAAACGCATGCAAGATTGCCTATGCTCTTCGGGCCAATCCAGTCATATACAGAGACTTAGTGCATTCTTTCTGGAAGAGAGCTCGATTTCATCAGAGAGGCGCGGATGGGAGACCATATATCAGTTCACAGATACAAGGAAAGGAGATACTGGTAAATGAAGCTTGCGTCAAAGAGTTGCTCCAGATTATTGATACTTTTAGCGACCCAACAGTATATGCGAAAGAGAAGGTGGTGCCAGTATTAATGGAGATGGGTTATAAAGGGTCGTATCCACCGCTGCTTAAGAAGATGTTTCCAGCATACTGGCGGTTATTGGTTCATATGTTTATGTAGTGCGTCTCAGAAAAAAAAGGAGGTCTCGATCAGCCAAACCAAACTCAGACCTCTGCTATTGTGTCTCTGGTTATGGACTGGAAGTATAAGTACTCTGGTTATATCTTCAAAAATATGAAGAAAATTTTGGAGCAGTCCAAGAAGAGAATGTTTCTTTTGTATCCACGGTTTGTTCAGTTCATTCTCGATGCTCGCTATCCTGATCTGGCAAAGGATGCTTCAGATGTGAATTTGTTAAACATGAAGCCGATGTGACCAACCATTTTCAGTACCACGAAGAAGAATCGTTCGACATCTAAAACTGTATTTGTTGGTCGTTTTGCGCTAAAGAAATTTGGAAAATTTGCAGAGGTTGTCGGCCTGGACGTCCTAGCTCCTCCACCGGTAAATGCCATTGTGGCTAAAGAACATAATGTGCCGGTCAAAGAGAAAGAGATAGAGGTAGAAGATCTGGTTACAGATGACGAAACCGATGCCGAACAAGCTTTTCTAGATGATCTTACAGAGTTCAATGCGAATTTGACTCCAATTTTACCAGAGTTGTCCTCAGAGAACTTGGAAGCTTTGATTGCTCATCTAAAGGAAATTCAGGAAAAACATGGTGATCCTCCACTAGAAATTCCGTCTGTTGTTGCTCCGATTGGTATGGTTGAAGATGATGACGAAGATGAAGAGGACTAAGTTCCACTGATTAAGATGAGGCGAACAGAGCCGAGTGTTCTATCAAGTTAGTCTGAAGTTCGTGTTGCTGGTACTGCTGAAGAGTCTGTGTTGATGACGTCTACTGCTGTTGTATCTTCAGTCGCTAAATCTTTTATAGACACTCCGACAGTTGATACTCCCGTTTTATCTGAACGGATAACCACTCATATTGCTACGCATTCTACAGTTGTCTCAATTCCGGCTGACACAGTATTACAGATGATGGAGTTTGGGGGTAGTTCAACGGGTGCAAGAGGTTCTGAGGCGGGTGGAAGTGGTATAGGTCGTGGTGACGATGCTTCTGAGGAATTTTTGCGAATATCAGAAAAGCGTGCGTTTGAATTTGGTGGGTTGGATAGTGATGATGAGGATGTGGAAGTTGACGTTGTAGATCTGAAGAAAAGAGTGGTGGTCTTAGAGCAGGAAGTTATATTGAAAGATGCTCAAATTGCCTCATTACAAACTCGATTGGATGTTAGAGATCAAACTATAGATCAGTTGCAGGGAGATGTTACTATGCTCATGACCATGGTGTTCGATTTGAAAGCCAAGTTAGAGAATAAGTTTGGAAGGGAATTTTCTGATCCGACGGACGATCCGATGAATATAGAGCACATGCATCGCGCTGCTCAACAATGAGCGGCAGAGGAAACTGAGGCAGAAAGGCTAGCGGCTGAACAGTTGGCTTCTGAACGCCAAGCTGGTTTAGATGATTATCTGGGCGATCCACGAAAGAAATATACATCGAGCCAAAAGCGTGCAACGGGTCAAAAGAAGAAACAGATTGTACTGATGAAGAACGTTAATGTTAATCCTCTTGACAAAAACTTCCAGCTAAAAGATCCGACGAACTAATCGGAACGCTATATGATGGAGCTCGGTTCTAGCTACTATACAAAAGTCGGGAATAAATCCAAGGTGTTAAGCTGGATGTATGATCATGTAAAGAACATGTGGATAATTGTGTGCCAAGATGGAACTCGAGAGTATTATTAGAAGGAATCCCAGTTCGAGACGTGGACGAAAATTGCTCTTACTGATTTACTGCGAACTCCATATAGAGATGATGATACAATTGAGCGTGGTCCTGGATGGAGGTTTTTCAAGAAACTGGAGCGTGAGGTCAAGAACGGTTTTAAGATGATGAAGACTGCCGAACCCTACTTGCAAGCTGCAAAGGGCGTTCGTGATGTGCATACAGGGAAAAGATTTAAATCGATGATGTGGCCGCCAACTGACAAGGAATTAGTTATACCGGTCGCTCCAACATTTCCACGAGGGATTCTAAAGAACTTTAACTTTTGGTTGTACGATCCCAAGGTTGGCAGCGTTACGAATGTGACAAAAGAAAAGGCGTTCAGGGTGAATGACGTGGTCGACTTAGTAAGCTTTCACGATGAAGACTTGCAGGTTATTACTTCTCATCAGATCCGCACTGCAGAGTTATATGAGGTGTGTGCGAAGGATTGGACTGCAGCTGTTGTAGGTATTATAGCTAGAAGGCTAGGAGTGGATGCGCAACTGAAGGACTAGAATGACTGATGTTGTACACCTAGGGGGAGATTGTTGGGCCTATGTTTCCAAAGTTTTACACATTAGAGCTATTTTGGGCTTTAGAGGGGTTTGTGGGCTTCCTAGTGCTTTGTGGGCCTAGGGTTGTAAATGGTGGGCTTAGTGAGCATTATAAATATAAATCTTAGGTCAAGGTGAAAAGGTTAGAGAGTTGTATTTTGCAAAACTTGTATCAAACACTTTGCTAGTGTATGCAAGTTGTTCTTAATTCAAAGTTTGTTCTTCTTCCTAATAATTATTTCCGCTACTGATTAGGTTAGTGATACTTGTTAGATCCGTTATCGTGACTTACAATGATATCCAAAAGCCAAGACATGACTCAAAGATCAAGAAATAAACAGTTGATGAAGCAATTCTCTCCCCAAAGATGGTGAATATTGAACACCTATTCAGACCATCTGTTCAAGAACAACGCAAACATATGAATAAGGCTTGGAACCATTGTTCAAGAGGATACAACATCTGTTGAAAGCTAAAGACTGTTGAAGACCAAAGCACTAATGAAGTCAAAGGACTGATGAAGAATGCCAGACATCTGTATGGCCGAACAGATGTTTGGACAACTGCAACAGAGGATAGCTTAGACCATATTTCCCAATGTAGTAGTACTTATCTTGTATCAGTGTTTAGACTAGTTAGAACAGATGTTAGGATTTACACATATGTTTGTAACATCTGTGGATTTTTTTCTGTTAGAAATGTTAGATGTCACTATCAGGGTGATGTCAACAAATCACGAACAAAGCTTTAGTACTTAGTATAAACAAATATCACCGGTTAGAGATTTATTTCATCACTTCACATATTCTCTTTTGTACGAATAGTTCTAGTGAGTGAACAGTTGTGGAGGAGATTGTAGAATCATTTCTATAAAACTTTTGAATCATTTGAATCAACTGAAAAACATTTTTTGATAATATCTCTCTACTTGTGAATTATATTGTGTTTATCAGTATTTTTTTTTGTATGTACCAAACTCAGATTTTAACAGTTACATTATATAAAAATATAATTTATAACGTTTACATGTTAAAATTTATTAATAATTAAATTCGTTATTTCTTAAAAAAAATAGAATAAGATATGTTAACTAGGTTTTAAAATAACAAAATATCACAAAATGCAAAACAATTCAAATTTCACATATCAAAAATTAAACTTGCAAAACTCTATTTTTTCTGGTTTTTAGCAGCATAATCTAAAATCTATCCCTCTCGTTGAAATTAATCACCTTCTTTTATTACACCTTTTTTCAAATTCAGTTTTGATAATAAAATATTTATAACGTACTTCATTCTAAAAAAATTTAGCTGATTAAGTTGACCTAGGCATTCAACAAAAATTTCACAATGATATTTTTTTAGAATCTTACACATGTAAGTATCCATATGTCACATAACAAAAACTCAAGAATTTGTATGATTACGTTTCATACTCTAATGCAAATCTGGTTTTTTTGCTTTCACTTTATAAATTTCTTTTACATTTTTATGTTTAAAAGTATTTAGATACTTTCCAAATAATTTCCCTTACAAAAAAATGTATGTACTTAGTGATTTAATTACAATAACAATGCCTTTAAAATTATATTTTTATTTTTTTTTTAAAATATTTAGTTTTCTATTAAATATTTAAAATTTTTAAAAATCATAAAAGATTAAATAAATATCTAAAAATTTCGTTATCATTTTTTGTTTATAAAATTATATCCCTTAAAAATTTTAAAACTTTTTTGAAAAAAAAATTGTATTCCATAAAATATATAAAAATTTCGTTTACATTTTTTATATTAAAAAAAAACTCTTTCATGAGGCACCTATTTTTTAGATTATATTCCTTAAGATTTCAAAAGAATATTAAAAAAATTCCTTTTGCACTTTTTTGTTTAAAAAGAAAGAAACTTTACATTAACCACTAGAAAAAACTATCGGTCACAATTTAATATTATGATAACAATGCATTGTTTCATGTAAAATAATTTAATTTACATTTAACATGTTAAATTTGTATGAAACTAAATATAAAAAAAAGAAAATTGAGTTCAAATCTAAACAACAAACAATATGAAAAAAACCTACAAATAAATAGTAACTATAACACATAATCTATAAACTATAGGTTATAATCATGTTTATTAAAGTAGCTAAGTGCTCCCAGTGATCATGCTGATGAGGAGTTTGTAGAATCATTCTTATAATTGCAATCTTTTGATTTCAATAGAAAATAGTTAGATAAAACTTTCCAATCTTGAAGTTGACTTTAAATTTTGATGCATTCATTATACTTTCCATAATTCATATCAACCCTTATCTACATTTCTTTAATCCATATCATAGAACAAACACATGTGAAACACACAGATCCTAACAATTATAAAGAATGCAAATTAATTTAGTAGATTATGTGCTATTTGTTTGTGTGTTTATTTGGTTGGTATTTATGTTATTCAATTCAAGCAAACAAGCAAGCATATTGTGGACCCACTAGCTGACATTTCCCCATGGTTATGGGATGTTGGAATCGCCTTCATTCAGTCTCGCTCTTTGGGGCTTGGGACTCACGCATTGGTTTATTATAGTTATTGGTTATTGTTAAGTATTGGCAATATTCAATTAACACACCAATTGCATGTTATTTTCCAATAAATTATTTTATACAATTTTATATTTACTCACCAGCTCTTGTAGATGATGATCCAAATCTCTTACACATGGTACATGGAATGAAGTTTGAGGATGCAAGGATTAAAATCACATAGGAAATACCAATGGAATTTCTATGTATTGATATTTTGGATTGTGTTTGGATTATATGTAACTTGTTATGTATTGATGTGACATTATAATAAAGTGACTCAAATAATTAGAAATATTTAATAGTGTCATGAGCTTTGGACAATCAACTCACCACGATCGATAATCCGCCACGCGTTGGGGTGTGACATATGGCTAATAACTGTTTTCCGGCGATAAACACAATGATTACTGACACTCAGATGTGTTCTTCAGCGACCTAATCAGGGCAGAAAGTTACGAGTTAGACAATGCACTCTAGCAACTTATTTTTAACTTTTCAAAAATATCCCTCTGTGTTTTTAAGCCTTAAAATGTAATTTAATCTTAACCACTGATTAACTTAATCCAAGGGTTTCTAAGGGGGTTTCCCGGTTCCCCACTTTTTTGTGTTTCCCATTGAACCCCATTATATATATATATAAGAAGGCTAACGTACAATATTCCTTAACGCTCAATGTGTACGAGAGTATATCACGCATGTCATAAAATTCAAACCCTAACCACGCATGAAGAAATCATATAATCATGCATGAACAAAATTAGAAAATCACGCATGTGGTAATTGACGTGGTGTGAGTGGGTATGGATTTTAGATATATTTTAAGTATTTTTCACTCATTATTCAAGTTTTGAATCTGTAAAACATGATATAACACTATCAATCTCTACAACACGCTAGGGCAAGTGCACCCATCATTGGCGTAGTATAGTGATGGTAAGATACCGAGTTCGTCCAAGGACACAAGAGCTTTTAATAACGGATTAACCTCAACGACTAATCGACCCAAACTTTGAGAAAATATTTTTATAAGTAAACTAAAGAAACAAACTAGAGTAATAAAAGAAACAAATAAACAAGATAGATTAACTTGGTTTCGACTCGTCTTTCATATATCTTTTGATGATTTCTTCACTTTGGGGTTTTTAAAAGATTATCTTAGTTATAGTGGCATGTCCCTCTTTTGGAGGCAACGCTACCCTCGGCCATATTGGTCTGATTCAGCAGTAATACGGTCCTGCAAGGCCAGAATATTGAAAGATAATTAAGTGAGTTATTAATGCAAAATGTGGCATGTCGCTCTTTTGGAGGCAACGCTACCTTCGGCTATATTGGTCTGAGTAAATAGGGATACAGTCCCGCAAGGCTGGTTTAAAGTTTTAATAGTAGTTTATAATTGATTGAAGTTGTTCTTACCTCCTCCGATTATATGCTATCTGTCACACCCTCAATTTCCACTTGCGGAGTTTTACCGCGAGGCGTGTGATCAAACCAGAATATGAGACACTAGTAATATCGAACGACTCTATATGATTTATTTAAACGTTTTCCAAAAACATTTGTTTAACCATTCATAGTTATTTTCAAATTATCTTAGTTTCAAAGTTTAGCGGAAGCATTAGTTTCAAAGTTTAGCGGAAGCATTAGAGTAAAGTAAAGTAACGGGTGCCAACATAAACGCTAAAACCAAAAATCCCAAACAATATTCGTAAATAAGACTCGATAAAAATGTCTTGATCAATGCAAGTGAGTGCACCTAGCGCTCCTAGCGTCCTGAAAAACATGTATAGAAACAAGTGTCAACATTAAAGAAGAGTGAGTTCACAGGTTTTTATAAGTTCACAAGTTCGGTTAAAAGTTTGTTTTCCCCCGTTATCCCTAACCCGGGATAACGATATAGTTCCATTATTCCTAACCCGGAATAATAATGTTGGTTCGTAATTTAGTTCAATGTTAACATGTAGGTAGCGAGCCTAAAGTTACGTCACATAAGAGTTCGCGATCGAAGCTGACTGTTGTTGCCTCAGTGTTGCCAGGCCTATCACTGACCATGGCGAAAGTTAGGCCAAATTAATCACCTGTTGACCATACCCGGTCGGCTAGCCTGACTAGCTCGGGTGGGGCTTGTCGGGCCCAGTAGTACTACTTATAATTTCCCCGCTATCTAACCCAATACTAACGATCCGAGAGTTTGTTGAGGACTTCCGTGATATAGCTACTTAGTGACCATAACGTACATTAACATTAACTTAGTTACTGAGTAGTTTAACGACGTTAATTTCGCATAACGTAAAAGATAGAGTTATAGAGTGTATACATGTTTCTCCCCCTGTTGTTTAAAACCGGATAAAATAGAGGCCGTGAACTCACCTTAAATTGCTCGGTTAGAGTAACACAATAGTAGCAAATGATGGGACCGCTAATCGCGTCCTAACATGTCAACCGATTTAAAGTTAGTGTGTGAACACACTGATTCAAAACCCTACGCATAACTAACACACAGTGCGACACACGTAATAACCAATTCGAAAACACAATCATGCATGCAAAGTATCATCATACCAAAATAATGATCAAACCAACTTGTCATAAACACATATTAACTCATACAACACTTTGGTACACACAAACACAAGTTATCATGTTTCAGCTTGTACGCTCATAACTGGGCTGTTTTCGAGGATTTTTATAAAATAGCTCCAACGTTCCAAATATTCCAATTTTTTTACAGGAGTGTCAACTAAACTGTAGAATTTTATGTAAACATTTCAAGTCCTAAAGCCTTACCAATTATTTATAAACATTTATATACTAGGCTGCAGTCAGATTCGTCTCTTTCTGACTGCAGTCCACGGGAAAAATTCTTTAAAAATAATCGTTCATCCAATTAACAAAATTCCAGTGGGAGTTTTCCGGGAATTCCCGTCTCCAGTTACTGTAAAAATTTCGTGACCCAACCCCTACAGACAATGAGATCCGACTCGATAAACAACTAGCAAATTTTGCAGAATTTACGCAGCTTCAGCTGCTGCACTAAATGACCACTTAAAAATAGAAAACGACCTCAGAAAAATATGAATCTGGCGCCATTAGAAACGTTTTTCAAAAATACACGTTTTAGGCTTCAGAAAATCCACTTTTCGATAAATATGATCAGGTTACAGCCAATTGAAGTTGGCTGTAAATGTCATTAAGCAAACAGTTTTCGACTTTTATCGCATTAGAACATGCTTAAACGATCATGACTCTTAACAACAATGATTAACAACAGGTTTATTTGTCAAATATCATCATGTATATCAATATTCATGCAAACCCTAATTATGTAACATGATCTTTATCGCCAAAACGCAGCTTATGATTTTAGTATTCAACATAACATCAAAATCGCAAAGATTCGCACAATCATCCGAACTAATCATAAATCACAACACTTTTCATACTAATAATCCTACCATTACACACAATCATGATCAAGATTATACAAACCCTAATGTGAATCGCAAAACAATTAAACCCTAACCTTGAAACGATGATGATTAGCGAACCGGGACAAGATTGGAATCAATCCGGAAGTTGGAGACTTGTGATCGTGAGAGAGGGGGGGGGGGGCTGCCGTCGGCCTTCTCTTAGGGACTAGGGTTTGTTGTTGTTTTATTTTTTTAAACTATAACATGCATACATACAATTATATAGCACAAGGAAAAAGAAGGGGAAGGGGTGGGGGGCGTGACCGCAAAGGGGGGGGGGGGTTTGAGTAAGTGGCTTGGGCCTCAAGTTTAGGTTAGTTCCTTGGGCCGCAAGGAGGTGAGGTCGACACGTTTCGCGGCTCGGTTCGGTTCGGCTATTTATTTATTATTATTTTTTTATAACTAATAATCGCGAAATCAAGGCGTGATACAATAAACTACAAAATATACAAACGTTTAATAACAAATAGCACGTAATTCACCCAATAAATTCACAAAGTTAGCGTAGGTATTGCGAGCGTGTAATTTAATTCCCGAATTAAATCAGCGTAGGAATGAATAACCGTGAAGTAGCGCGTTTAAGATACCTGAAAAGCCGGGATGTCACATTATCCCCATGTTGAAAGAAATTTCGTCCCGAAAATTGAGTAAACGCGGTTTAGAATGCAACGCACAAAGATTCAGTTTGTTAGCAATGGTACAAGAAATTCACAGGCTGTCACATCATCTGTCACACCCCGACGCGCAGCGGAAAAGGTGATCGGGGCATGATTGGGTTATCATCAAAGCTCATGACATTTATTATAACGTTTCATATTCATTAATACAATTTAATGGGAAATATACAATCATAATTACATCATGTCCTAAACATCATTCTAGGCTTCATTGTTTTCTTCTAAGGCATTTCCTATGTTTTCCTTGCTTCATCATGTTCACCTGTATCATGTGTAAAAATGGTTTTTGGATCAACAAAAAGTTGGCGAGTGAATCCTATGAAAAACATTTGAACAAGTTTATTGAAATGATTATAAAATAAAGTGCACAACCACACATGAGTAAAAATAGATGTAAGCTTATTCACCAATCATTTAATATTAAATAATGCACACACGAACAATAATGGATTTGTTTTGAGGCACGCGTTGCTCAACTCGTCTCCCACGAGGAACTGATGGGCCTAATGAATGAATTGCATATAACTTGACAATATGAAATACATAACTACAGACAATATATACAATCTAAGTTTAGATCACAATATGGTATGGCACAAGTTTAAATAAACGAGTTAATTTTAGTGACACATGAACACCCCAAAACGTGTAATTAAAAAGGAGAGTTGTAAGATTCACTCACATTGGGTGCGTTCGGTTGATGATGTTGAATGCGCACGAAGTTGGTTTTAACCACGAGTGAAACTAACCTAGATAATGGCATAATGGTTCGGTAAGTAAGCGGATTTTATTAATCAATTTTTGTAGGATTGTTGGATATATTTTTGTGAGTTTAAGGCTATTTTCTAACCTTAAAAATGTTATTTTTAAGTATTTTTAATTGATTTTTAAATAAAATAAATAAAAATAATAATAAAAAAAGTTGACTTTTTGACCGTTGACTTGTTGACCGTTGACCGGTTCGGTCTGTAATAAGTGTGCGCCGGGTGAGGCTCGAACCCGAGACCTCCCATACGCGTGCACGCAGCTCTACCAACTGAGCTACGTGTCTAACCCGAAATATTTATGTTTTTAATTATATTTATATACTAATTGAATTAATCCGAAAATCATTTATTTAAAAAACAATTTAAATGACTCGCTCGGTGCTCTCCACAGGTCTCGAACCCGGGACCTGTGGTTTAGGTTAACATACAGTCCACCGCTGGATGTGTGTCTAACTTGTTAAATAATCTGATTTTTATTATACTAATATACAAACTAAAGAATTTCATTTTTGTCTTATATAAAAAGTTTAATAATTGCCCGAACCGGTGCGGTAGTCCGGACTCGAACTCGTGACGTGTGATTAAACGTTCACACAGTCCACCACTGGACTGTGTGTCTATCTTGGTTATTATTCCGGTTTTTATTAAACTTAACATCTATTGCAGTGAATCCGGTTCGGTTAAAAAAAAGAACATTTTTATTAAGGCGAGTATGCGTGGGACAAGAATCGAACTCGGGACGTAAGCGTGTTTATTTGCACACAGTCCACCTCTGGACTGTGTGTGTAACCCGAGATATATCTTGATTTAAATTAAACTTATATACTACTGAAACTTCATCTTCTTCGTTAATCTTAACCAGAATCGGTGTCTGACTGGTTCAACGATTTTAATCAAGTTCTTTTAGTGTGTTGCGATTAATTGTATGTGAGATTAATAAAAAGAATGAGAGATTAAGTGTTAGGTATACCGAACTGGACTCCTCAGTTTCTCCGGCGGAACTCCGATGTCAGCAGGTTATTCCGGCGACGTGTGTCTTGCGGCAGAGGGTCTTCAACGAGCTTGAGATGAATGTGGGTGGCTTCGGTATGAGCTCTGGGTGTTCAGTAAGGCACAGAGGTGAAAGGCTCGGTTTTCCGGCGAGTTGCAGAAGTTCTCCGGCGAGTGAAATTATGTCGGGAAAGAGTGTGATTGTGAGCGAAAAAGCTAACAGAGGTTAGGGGGTATTTATAGGGCAGAACATCGACGTATTTAGTCCGTTTTCTGTCTTGATTCGTCGGTCAATAAGTTTTCCTGCGGTTATGACTTGCGTCGCGGGTTCAGACGTCGGTTATAACCGATGTAGTAGTTAAGGCTTAGGTTAAAACTGAAGAAAACCATCCAATCTTGGCGAGATCGTCGGGATTTCCGACGACTGCGATTAGGCGGGTCGGTTTTGAATTCAAGACTTATGTTATGTATTAATTGTTTCTAATAATGAACAAGAAACACAAGTGGCGGAGTGGTTGAGCGTGTGTGTGTTAAGACTTTGCTGAATTCCTGGCTGACCCGGGTTCGAAACCCGGCAGAAGCCTTTTATTTTTATTTCCTTATTTTAAATACTTTTTCAAATATAAATTATATATTCCCATATACTTATTAATTATGTATCGTTTAAAAATAATTTGGGCATTAAATACGCAACGAAATTTTTAAATGATTGTTCGGTTAATAAACGGAGCGGGTTTGGTAAATCCGGTTTTTTACGGATGTTACAGTATCCCCTGCTTTTTAGAAATTTCGTCCCGAAATTTAAGTAGTGACATATTTGTCTAAAAAGGATGGTGTTTAGTTTGACAGTTACATGCTTAGAAAAAGAGTAAGAGTTTAAGTTTTTGTTTGAGGCGGTAACGTCCCTTGTAAGGGCTAAGTACCCTGTTACAGGAATCGCTTTTTGTTACCTACGGTAAAAATATTGATAAGCAGAGTTGATTCACTAAATATGATATCATGCGTAAGAGTTTTGATATGTTTGGGAAGATATGGTTATATCCTACAGCAAAACTTCTAATACTACAACCTACATGGAACTTCTCATAACCGTCTAACAATGCCTCTGATCCTTTGACAAGAATACTTATATATAGGAAGTACCAGCGGCGTATCCACCATATTCTTGTCAAATTTTCATTGGTTTTATCAGTAAGTTATGATTGGTTCTATGATGTGACTCTAGAACATAAATAAACGCCACAACCAATGTACCAAGAAATTACTAAATCCTACATAGTACTTCTCATAACCGCCTGACAATGCCTCTGATCCTTTGACAAGAATACTTATATATAGGAAGTACCAGCGGCGTATCCACCATATTCTTGTCAAATTTTCATTGGTTTTATCAGTAAGTTATGATTGGTTCTATGATGTAACTCTAGAACATAAATAAACACAACAACCAATATCTGAGTCCAAATTCTGATAGCATACATGTTTGAATGGTGACAGTTCCTCTCTCGTTTGTTATGATGGAGAGGTTAGTTTATGTAGAAATAGAACACAATCCAATTTCTTTAAATGGCGAGATGATATGAATGTCACACAAATTTCAACCAAGACAATACTAAATCCTAATATGGAACTTCTCATAACCGCCTGATAATGCCTCCGATCCTTTGGCGAGAATACTTATATATAGGAAGTACCAGCGGCGTATCCACCATATTCTCGTCAAATTTTCATTGACTTTATCCGCAAGTTATGATTAGTTCTATGTGACTCTACAACAAACACAACAACCAAAACTTGAGTCTTAATTCTGATAGTATCCATGTTTGAATGATGACAATACCTCTCTCGTTTGTTGTGATGGAGAGGTTAGTCTTTGTGGAAGTGAGACATAGCTCAACTTCTTTAAATGATGAAATTGAAATACGTTGAAATGTATGATGAACAAACTTTGACCAAAACATACTAAATCCTACATGGAACCTCTCATAACCGCCTGATAATGCCTCCGATCCTTTGACAAGAATACTTATATATAGGAAGTACCAGCGGCGTATCCACGATATTCTTGTCAAATTTTCATTGACTTTATCCACAAGTTATGATTAGTTCTATGTGACTCTACAACAAACACAACAACCACAACTTGAGTCTTAATTCTGATAGTATCCATGTTTGAATGATGACAATACCTCTCTCGTTTGTTGTGATGGAGAGGTTAGTCATTGTGGAAGTGAGACATAGCTCAACTTCTTTAAATGATGAAATTGAAATACTCTGAAATGTATGATGAACAAACTTTGACCAAAACATACTAAATCCTACATGGAACCTCTCATAACCGCCTGATAATGCCTCCGATCCTTTGACAAGAATACTTATATATAGGAAGTACCAGCGGCGTATCCACCATATTCTTGTCAAATTTTCATTGACTTTATCCACAAGTTATGATTAGTTCTATGTGACTCTACAACAAACACAACAACCACAACTTGAGTCTTAATTCTGATAGTATCCATGTTTGAATGATGACAATACCTCTCTCGTTTGTTGTGATGGAGAGGTTAGTCATTGTGGAAGTGAGACATAGCTCAACTTCTTTAAATGATGAAATTGAAATACGCTGAAATGTATGATGAACAAACTTTGACCAAACATACTAAATCCTACATGGAACCTCTCATAACCGCCTGATAATGCCTCCGATCCTTTGACAAGAATACTTATATATAGGAAGTACCAGCGGCGTATCCACCATATTCTTGTCAAATTTTCATTGACTTTATCCACAAGTTATGATTAGTTCTATGTGACTCTACAACAAACACAACAACCACAACTTGAGTCTTAATTCTGATAGTATACATGTTGGAATGATGACAATACCTCTCTCGTTTGTTGTGATGGAGAGGTTAGTCATTGTAGAAATGGAATACAATCCAATTTCTTTTAATGATAAGATGCCATAAATGCTAAATCAGTAAGTACAAAACAAACTTCAATCAAGACAATGCTAAATTCCACATGGAACTTCTCATAACCGCCAGATAATGCCTCTGATCCTTTGGCAAGAATACTTATATATAGGAAGTACCAGCGGCGTATCCACCATATTCTTGTCAAATTTTCATTGGCTTTATCCTTAAGTTATGATTGGTTCTATGTGATTCTAAAACATAAACAAACACAATCAACCAAAGCTTGAGATAACATAAAGAAAAGCAAAAAAAAAAAACATAAAAACTAAGCGGTTGGATTTGAATCTGGATTTTCGGTGAAGGGGACTAGTTGGGTGGTTTCGTTTGGGCCGTCATTGTCTTCAACAGGGTTGGCGTTGATGTTGAAAACTCTTCCTCTTGCTGGTGGCCTAGTGATTGGGTTTTCTTGATTTACTTGGTTAACTGGGTTTGATTGAGCTTGAGCGTTTATGATGTTAACCAATCGAGGGCACGTGTTTCTAAAGTGGGTAGGGTCGCCACAATTGAAACAAGCTCGAACATATGGGAACATGGGGTATTGAGGTTGTTGATATGTTTGGATCATATTTTGAGTAGGGGGTGTGGTTTGGTTTTGAGGGGTGCGGCAAACCTTGCTCAAATGACCATAGCGTCCACAATTCGCACATAGTCGACAAGGTAAGGTAGATGGATGGTGATAAAAACAGGTGTTACATCGAGGGTGAGGTCCAAGGTATGGTTTCTTATTTGGGTAAGTTGAGTTGGGTGCTACTTGAGTGATTGGGATAGCTTGGATTGGTATGGCTTGTGAAATTGGTTGATTACGTTGGGTAGTTGCGAAAAGTTGCCCGTCTCTTTTTCTCTTAGAAATGGGTTGAGAAGGGGATTCGGTTTGGGTGGAGTTTGAAGTTTCAGTTAGTGCTTTATCCTTCTTCTTCTCCTCCTTGAAGTCTTTATTCCGGATTCGGTTTTCGGTGAGCTCTGTAGCTAACTCCATTGCTGCTTCCAAAGTTGCAGGTGTGGTACTTATTACAGAGTCTTGAATTTTTGATGGAAGACCTCGAATGTAGTGCTCGATCAAACGGTAGAGCGGAGTGAACAAGTTGGGGACCATTTGATTTAACTCGAGGAATCTTTTTTTGTAGGTGGTGTGGTCGCCTTCCTTTTGCTTCAACGAATAGAACTCATCTTCTAATTTCTTGATTTTGCTCCTTGGGCAAAACCGTCTTGTCATGATTTCCTTCAACTCTTCCCAAGTCAAAGTCATAGCATCTTCAACACCTCGTTTGGCCTTCTCTGTATTCCACCATGTAAGTGCTATTCCAAGTAAACGACCGGTAGCATATCGCACTTTGCGATCATCGGGGCAATCGCAATTTAGAAAAGTGTTTTCCATTTCTTCAAACCAATGGAGGAGAGCGGTGACACCTTCAGTCCCTTCGTATTTTGGAGGGTCGCATGATCTGAAATGCATGAAGGTGCATTTAGTGGTAATTGGGGGAGGGTTGACAACATTTTGATCTTCTTGATTGACGGGATTAGCGGTAAGGGCTTGTTGAACTTGAACTACAATGTTGGCTATTACGGCAGCCATTTGTTAAGCGATTTGGGCAGCCATGCGCTCGCGGGCTTTTCCTGATCTCATCTTCCTACGAGCGGAACTAGAAGACATCTACAAGGAATACATATCAAGAGTATGAGTTGGACGTTTTTAGGGGTCATGTGTCGTATTTAGGAATGAACATTCATAAAATAAATATAGAATAATAAATCTACTACATCCATAGGATGTCTTGGGCTTTGCTCGTAATTGGGCCTTGCATGCCGCCATACTTCACCTTCGTAATCATGTGGCCCCCCATGATTACCGGGTTTTTCATATGGTTCGCATGTGTTAGCCTGGTTACGTACACTAAAACTCGGAGAAAATCGAGAAATAAGTATGTAACGTATGATATTCGGAATGTATCCAGGTGTGGACACGGTGACACCTCAAAGTGGGGTTAGTTCGAACGACGTTTGGTGTGGCATGCTTTGGCCTAATAGGTCCTTCGTACTCTCATCGTTGGTCCCCAGGTAGGCAAACTGGTCCGTTATATTGGATTTATACGAATGCGAACCTAGACAGGACGTTCCGACTACCGGTACTTGTACCCTTCCAGTTACTACATGCTCGTCGCAGAACTCACTTTGATGAGATTTGAAAATTGCGACAAAATCTTTGAATAACAAAAGTATGAGGATGATTTGAATATATGAACATTGAAATATGTATGATGAATGTGTATGTAAGTATGTATGTTTGACTGTAAGTATAAACAAATATGAAACAAATAAACATCATAAGTTTGTATGTAACCACCTAAACAATTAAAATTTAGGCAACTATAGTATAGGCTCTAAGGGTCTAATAACCTATCCTATATCCCTATAGTCATGGCTCTAATACCAATCTGTCACACCCCGACCCGCAGCGGAAAAGGTGATCGGGGCATGATTGGGTTATCATCAAAGCTCATGACATTTATTATAACGTTTCATATTCATTAATACAATTAATGGGAAATATACAATCATAATTACATCATGTCCTAAACATCATTCTAGGCTTCATTGTTTTCTTCTAAGGCATTTCCTATGTTTTCCTTGCTTCATCCTGTTCACCTGTATCATGTGTAAAAATGGTTTTTGGATCAACAAAAAGTTGGCGAGTGAATCCTATGAAAAACATTTGAACAAGTTTATTGAAATGATTATAAAATAAAGTGCACAACCACACATGAGTAAAAATAGATGTAAGCTTATTCACCAATCATTTAATATTAAATAATGCACACACGAACAATAATGGATTTGTTTTGAGGCACGCGTTGCTCAACTCGTCTCCCACGAGGAACTGATGGGCCTAATGAATGAATTGCATATAACTTGACAATATGAAATACATAACTACGGACAATATATACAATCTAAGTTTAGATCACAATATGGTATGGCACAAGTTTAAATAAACGAGTTAATTTTAGTGACACATGACACACCCCAAAACGTGTAATTAAAAAGGGGAGTTGTAAGATTCACTCACATTGGGTGCGTTCAGTTGATGATGTTGAATGCGCACGAAGTTGGTTTTAACCACGAGTGAAACTAACCTAGATAATGGCATAATGGTTCGGTAAGTAAGCGGATTTTATTAATCAATTTTTGTAGGATTGTTGGATATATTTTTGTGAGTTTAAGGCTATTTTATAACCTTAAAAATGTTATTTTTAAGTATTTTTAATTGATTTTTAAATAAAATAAATAAATAAAAATAATAAAAAAATGTTGACTTTTTGACCGTTGACTTGTTGACCGTTGACCTGTTGACCGGTTCGGTCTGTAATAAGTGTGCGCCGGGTGAGGCCCGAACCCGAGACCTCCCGTACGTGTGCACGCAGCTCTACCAACTGAGCTACGTGTCTAACCCGAAATATTTCTGTTTTTAATTATATTTATATACTAATTGAATTAATCCGAAAATCATTTATTTCAAAAACAATTTAAATGACTCGCTCGGTGCTCTCCACAGGTCTCGAACCCGGGACCTGTGGTTTAGGTTAACACACAATCCACCGCTGGACTGTGTGTCTAACTTGTTAAATAATCTGATTTTTGTTATACTTATATACAAACTAAATAATTTCATTTCTGTCTTATATAAAAAGTTTAATAATTGCCCGAACCGGTGCGGTAGTCCGGACTCGAACTCGTGACGTGTGATTAAACGTTCACACAGTCCACCACTGGACTGTGTGTCTATCTTGGTTATTATTCCAGTTTTTATTAAACTTAACATCTATTGCAGTGAATCCGGTTCGGTTAAAAAAAGAACATTTTTATTAAGGCGAGTATACGTGGGACAAGAATCGAACTCGGGATGTAAGCGTGTTTATTTGCACACAGTCCACCGCTGGACTGTGTGTGTAACCCGAGATATATCTTGATTTAAATTAAACTTATATACTACTGAAACTTCATCTTCTTCCTTAATCTTAACCAGAATCGGTGTCTGACTGGTTCAACGATTTTAATCAAGTTCTTTTAGTGTGTTGCGATTAATTGTATGTGAGATTAATAAAAAGAATGAGAGATTAAGTGTAAGGTATACCGAACTGGACTCCTCAGTTTCTCCGGCGGAACTCCGATGTCAGCAGGTTATTCCGGCGACGTGTGTCTTGCGGCAGAGGGTCTTCAACGAGCTTGAGATGAATGTGGGTGGCTTCGGTATGAGCTCTGGGTGTTCAGTAAGGCACAGAGGTGAAAGGCTCGGTTTTCCGGCGAGTTGCAGAAGTTCTCCGGCGAGTGAAATTATGTCGGGAAAGAGTGTGATTGTGAGCGGAAAAGCTAACAGAGGTAAGAGGGGGTATTTATAGCGCAGAACGTCGACGTATTTAGTCCGTTTTCCATCTTGATTCGTCGGTCAATAAGTTTTTCGGCGGTTATGACTTGCGTCGCGGGTTCAGACGTCGGTTATAACCGATGTAGTAGTTAAGGCTTCGGTTAAAACTGAAGAAACCGTCCAATCTTGGCGAGATCGTCGGGATTTCCGACGACTGCGATTAGGCGCGTCGGTTTTGAATTCAAGACTTATGTTAACAAGAAACACAAGTGGCGGAGTGGTTGAGCGTGTGTGTGTTAAGACTTTGCTGAATTCCTGGCTGACCCGGGTTCGAAACCCGGCAGAAGCCTTTTATTTTTATTTCCTTATTTTAAATACTTTTTCAAATATAAATATATATTCCCATATACTTATTAATTATGTATCGTTTAAAAATAATTTGGGCATTAAATACGCAACGAAATTTTTAACTGATTGTGCGGTTAATAAACGGAGCGGGTTTGGTAAATCCGGTTTTTGACGGATTTTACTTCATCCCCATGTTGAAAGAATTTCGTCCCGAAATTTAGTTGGTGGTAACGTCAGATTGCTGCTCCGCTGCAAAAAGGTGTGGGTATTTTCTTTTCATTTGGTCCTCTCTTTCCCACGTGAACTCCGGTCCACGCTTAGAGTCCCAACGAACCTTGACAATCGGTATCTTGCTGTGCCTTCGAGTCTTAATCTCACGATCCATGATCTCGATAGGTTGTCCACAAAATGCAGTTGCTCATCCACTTGAATCTCATCCAATGGAATAACTAGGGTCTCATCTGATAGACACTTCTTCAGATTGGACACGTGAAAAACGTTGTGAACTCCACTGAGTTCGGCAGGAAGGTCTAATTGATAAGCTACGGGCCCGATACGCTTCGAGATCACAAATGGGCCTACGTACCATGGGTTTAGTTTGCCTCGTTTCCCAAAACAGATTACACCCTTCCAGGGTGATACCTTCAGTAGGACGCGGTCGCCTACTTGAAATTCGAGCGGTTTGCGTCGTTGATCAGCGTAGCTTTTCTGTCGACCTCGTGCCGCTGCCATGCGGTTTCTGATTTGCACAATCTTTTCAGTAGCCTCAAGTATCAACTCAGGACCTGTGAGTTGACTGTAACCGACTTCTGCCCAACAGACCGGTGATCTACATTTGTGACCGTATAATGCTTCAAACGGTGCTGCCTGAATACTCGTATGGTAACTGTTGTTATACGAGAATTCCACTAAAGGCATATGGATTTCCCAACTGTTCCCGAAGTCTACCACACATGCCCTAAGCATGTCTTCCAAGGTCTGAATGGTCCTTTCACTTTGACCATCCGTCTGAGGGTGATAAGCTGTGCTCATATCTAAGCGTGTACCCAACGCTTTCTGAAGTGACTGCCAAAAGTTGGACGTGAAACGAGCATCTCTGTCTAAGATGATGGACGTTGGCACCCCGTGCCGAGAAACTACTTCCTTAATGTAGATGCAAGTCAACTTATCCATCTTATCTGTTTCTTTGATCGCTAGGAAGTGTGCGGACTTAGTTAGACGATCCACGATTACCCAGATGGTATCGCAACCACCCGGAGTTCGTGGGAGTTTAGTGGTAAAGTCCATCGAGATCTGATCCCATTTCCACACTGGGATCTCAGGTTGTTGAAGTAGCCCTGATGGCTTCTGGTATTCCACCTTGACTTTCGCACAAGTCAAACACTTGCTCACGTAGGTGGCTATATCCACTTTCATGTTGGGCCACCAGTACGCGACTTTAAGGTCTTGATACATCTTATCTGAACCAGGATGGACAGAGTATCGGGATTTGTGAGCTTCGTCCATAACTAGCTTCCTGAGGTCTCCATAGAGAGGTACCCATATACGATTCATGAAATACCGGGCACCATTGGGTTTCACTTCCCAATCGCGTTCCATCTTTCCCACAGATTCGGCCTTGATGTTTTCTTCCTTAACTGCTTCTAGCTACGCGTCGCGTATCTGTTCGGGTAACCCAGAATGAATCGTGAACTGTAGTGCTCGTACCCGACGAGGTTTCAAGTGCTCCTTTCTACTGAGGGCATCAGCTACCACGTTAGCCTTACCCGGGTGATACCGAATGGCACATTCATAATCGTTCAGGAGTTCGACCCAGCGACGCTGTCGCATGTTCAATTCCTTCTGGTCAAAGATATGCTGGAGGCTCTTGTGATCCGTGTAGATTGTGCACTTTGTTCCATATAGATAGTGTCTCCAAATCTTCAGTGCAAACACAACTGCTCCCAATTCCAGGTCATGTGTTGTGTAGTTTTTCTCGTGAACCTTCAACTGTCAGGATGCATACGCGATGACCTTATCACGTTGCATGAGTACGCATCCCAATCCCTGAATGGAAGCGTCACAATATACCACAAAATCATCTGTCCCTTCTGGCAAAGACAAAATGGGTGCACTGCAAAGTTTCTGCTTCCGCAATTGAAATGCTGCTTCCTGCTTGTCACCCCAAGCATACTTGGTGCCCTTCTGGGTGAGAGTGGTAAGCGGTTGTGCGATCTTTGAGAATCCCTCGATGAAACGTCTGTAGCAACTAGCCAAACCCAAAAATTTGCGGATCTCTGTCGGTGTCCTGGGTGCTTCCCAGTTCTTGATAGCATCGATCTTGGCGGGATCAACGTGTATACCCTTTTCATTCACGATATGCCCGAGGAACTGAACTTCTCGAATCCAGAAATCACACTTCGAAAACTTGGCATATAGTTTCTCCTGTTGAAGTAGTTCTAGCAATAATCGTAGATGCTCAGAATGTTCTTCTTCACCTTTAGAGTAGACGAGTATATCATCGATGAACACGATGACAAACTTGTCGAGATACGGCTTACACACGCGGTTCATGAGGTCCATGAACACCGCGGGTGCATTGGTGAGACCGAAGGGCATGACCAAGAACTCATAATGGCCATACCGAGTGCGAAATGCCGTCTTGGAGATAGCCTCATCCCTGACGCGTAACTGGTGATAACCGGACCGTAGATCAATCTTGGAGTAGTAGCTTGACCCTTGAAGCTGGTCGAAGAGATCGTCAATGCGAGGTAATGGGTATCGGTTCTTGACGGTAACATTATTGAGTTCCCTGTAGTCGATGCACATGCGGAAGGTCCCGACCTTTTTCTTGACAAAAAGGACCGGAGCTCCCCATGGCGAAGTACTGGGTCAGATAAATCCTTTTCCAACAATTCCTGAAGTTGGGTAGACAGCTCTTGCAGCTCTGCTTGAGCTAGGCGGTACGGGGCCTTGGTGATAGGAGTCGCATGGTTCGCCAATTCGATTTCAAACTCCACTTGTCGATGTGGTGGAAGACCAGGTAACTCCTCTGGAAACACATCGGAAAAGTCACGGACGACGGGGATATCTTCAATCTGCTTCTCGTCCTTAGGCTGCTCGGTGACCAGTGCGAGCAAAGCGAAGGAGTTCTTTCTCCGAAGATACTTCTGAGCTTTCATGTAAGAGATGATGTTTGTGACGGCGCCTGCCTTCTCGCCTTGCACCATCAAGACCTCGTCGTTAGAGAGCGGAATACGGATAGCTTTCTCAAAACAGAGAACTTCAGCTCGGACGTCAGATAGCCAGTCCATTCCGGCTACCAAATCAAAACTACCCAGGGTAGTTGCAATCAGATCAATGGTAAAGGTGTGACCCGCGAGTTTAAGTTGACAGTCGGTTACTAAATGGGTCACATCTACAGATTTACCATCGGCTAGTTCTATGACGTAAGGGGTCTCTAGGGGTTTAGGCGTGAGATTTAGGTTCTTCCTAAAAGACTCAGTTATAAAACTCTTATCCGCACCCATATCAAAAAGTACAGTAGCAAAATGATCGTTAAGGGGAAACTTACCGGTGACCACGTTCGAGTCGTTTCTGGCCTCTCCACGGCCCAGCGTGAATGCACGACCTTTGGAACCTCCTGTGCCACCATTTCCATTGTTGCCATTGTTGTTATTGTTGTTGTTGTTGTTGTTGTTGTTGTTCCCACCATTGTTGTTGTTGCGAAGCTGCGGGCAGTCTCGCTTGAAATGGGCAGTGCTACCGCACTGATAGCACCCCCGGTTAATACCTTGCTGTTGACCCTGGTGCTGATTCTGATTTTGTCGAGACATGATTTCCCCATGACAATCCTTTGCCGCGTGTCCCGCTTTGCCACATCGTTGGTAGCGATTTCCGGCGCAAGGGCCATGATGATGGAGGTTACAACGATTACATTGTGGCTTTCGACCCGCATAGCCGCTTGAGTTCTGGGTGTTGTTGGCCGACTGATTATTGTGACCCCGATTGTTGTTGAAATTGTTGGACCACTTCTGGTTTCCTTGTTGTGGCTGGGCTGACGAAGACTGTCGAGCAGGTGAGTCTTCAAATTTTCTTTTGTTATCAGGGACGACTTCGGTTGCACCCCGAGGTGGCAACTTCCTTTGCTCCACCGCCTTATCGGTGAGTTTATGCGCCAGCCTAATCGGTTGATGCTCCATCGTAGGGTTGCTAGACATTACCATTCCCTGGATCTCAGGGACCAGACCCCCAAGATAAAACTCAAGTCGTTTTTCGACGGTGTTAGCCAGATCGGGACATAGGAACACCAGATCATGATGTTTTGCCGTGTACGCTTCAATTTCAGACCCTACCATCTTGTGGTTCCATAACGCTTGCTCCAACTGCTGAACTCTGTCCCGCGGACAATATTCCTCCTTGATTAGGGCCTTAAACTCGGTCCAGGCCATTGCGTTCGCCACAACAAGTCCACGCGTTTGGACTTGTGCGTTCCACCAGGTTAATGCCCCATCTTCCAACGTTGAGGCAGCATACTTAACCTTATTGACTTCAAGGCAATTGCACATCTCGAACACCGATTCAGACTTTTCAATCCAACGGACCAGTCCTATGGGTCCTTCCGCACCCGTGAACTTGCTCGGTTTTGCATCAAGGAACATCTTGTAGGAGTTAAGACCCCCTCCTGGAGACAGAGGATAGGTAGTCAGTGAGAAAGTCTACTAGCCCAACTATTAGATTTTCCCATGAAAATTTAATAATGGTTACCTGCTGGTGGGTTTTGAACACCTGCCAGAGCAGCATTCACGTGTTCTTGGATCAATGCGGCCAATTCTTCAGGTGACATGTTGAGGTTTCCGCGACGTCCAGTTGCCATTTCAGATCTTCGCAAGACAACACAAACACACCGATAAGTATATATGTCCAATATAGTTATCATATTCCACGCGTCAATAATCACACAAATTATGTCAACCCGACAATTTAAACAATCAAAAGGAACATTCGATTAAATAAATTGCAATGTCTCACAAAATACCAACCAAACATCTCTGTTTAATTATAAAATTTCAAGTTCAAACATAAGTGGAAACAAACAAACTAAAGAAAACAAAGCGGAGATTGGCGAGACGAGTCAGTCTTCTACGTCTCCATCTCCTAAGTCGTTATCGTTGCCGTCATCCTCTGCGGCGTTTTCAGCTTCAACAGCCGGGTCCTGTTCCAGCTCCTCTTCCTCCGGATCCTCCTCCGGGTCTTCCTCTGGATCCTCCTCTGGGTCTTCCTCTAGATCCTCCTCTTCTTCCTCTACCGGCGCTGGAGGGGCCGGAGCTGGTGCGGCTACTGGGACAGGTGGTGCTTGGTTCTGCTCCAGTTCTTGAATCCTCCAACTGGACTCAAGAACTCTGTCTTTGAGCCAGTCAGCCCTCAGCTGCTCAGCACGAAGATCCTTAGCTAAAATGTTTCGAACTTTCCTATTCTAATGTTGCTCTTCCTCGAGCCTTCCAGTTTTACCAGTTAGTTGACGTATCATCCATCCTTGTGCTTTGATAGTCTCCTGCATTCTCTCTAGCTATTCCTGTTGTTTCCTTAACATATCCCTAAGTAGGCCGTCCCCTACTTCTAACGAGTTGACCGGTTCGACCGGTATAGCGATGGTCGGACGGGAGGACGACTCCCCTCCTAGAGCGAGTCTTTTCCTAGCAGCTGAGTGTGTCTCCACGCCATGAGGTGGTGAGGGTTCGACCATGGGTGCCTTCCCCGGCGCCCTTGATTGTCGAGATTTGTCGGATGATGATGACGACATTGCCTGTTGGGTTGTGTAGTTAGTTACGAGTTGCGTGCATCACAATATACATATATATCTCACATAAAGCAATTATAGTATAACACATACAAGATATCACAGTTCAGTGCCAACAAAGTCTAGTGTCGTGTAACAGCTATAGCTTAGGTCTACTTTTAATGCAAACCTGGTTCTCTATAGCTAGAGGCTCTGATACCAATCTGTCACACCCTCAATTTCCACTTGCGGAGTTTTACCGCGAGGCGTGTGATCAAACCAGAATCTGAGACACTAGTAATATCGAACGACTCTATATGATTTATTTAAACGTTTTCTAAAAACATTTGTTTAACCATTCATAGTTATTTTCAAATTATCTTAGTTTCAAAGTTTAGCGGAAGCATTAGTTTCAAAGTTTAGCGGAAGCATTAGAGTAAAGTAAAGTAACGGGCGCCAACATAAACGCCAAAACCAAAAATCCCAAACAATATTCGTAAATAAGACTCGATAAAAATGTCTTGATCAATGCAAGTGAGTGCACCTAGCGCTCCTAGCGTCCTGAAAAACATGTATAGAAACAAGTGTCAACATTAAAGAAGAGTGAGTTCACAGGTTTTTTAAGTTCACAAGTTCGGTTAAAAGTTTGTTTTCCCCCGTTATCCCTAACCCGGGATAACGATATAGTTCCATTATTCCTAACCCGGAATAATAATGTTGGTTCGTAATTAAGTTCAATGTTAACATGTAGGTAGCGAGCCTAAAGTTACGTCACATAAGAGTTCGCGATCGAAGCTGACTGTTGTTGCCTCAGTGTTGCCAGGCCTATCACTGACCATGGCGAAAATTAGGCCAAATTAATCACCCGTTGACCATACCCGGTCGGCTAGCGCGACTAGCTCGGGTGGGGCTTGTCGGGCCCAGTAGTACTACTTATAATTTCCCCGCTATCTAACCCAATACTAACGATCCGAGAGTTTGTTGAGGACTTCCGTGATATAGCTACTTAGTGACCATAACGTACATTAACATTAACTTAGTTACCGAGTAGTTTAACGACGTTAATTTCACATAACGTAAAAGATAGAGTTATAGAGTGTATACATGTTTCTCCCCTGTTGTTTAAAACCGGATAAAATAGGGGCCGTGAACTCACCTTAAATTGCTCGGTTAGAGTAACACAATAGTAGCAAATGATGGGACCGCTAATCGCGTCCTAACATGTCAACCGATTTAAAGTTAGTGTGTCAACACACGGATATAAAACCCTACGCATAACTAACACACAGTGCGGCACACGTAATAACCAATTCGAAAACACAATCATGCATTCAAAGTATCATCATACCAAAATAATGATCAAACCAACTTATCATAAACACAGATTAACTCATACAACACTTTGGTACACACAAACACAAGTTATCATGTTTCAGCTTGTACGCTCATAACTGGGCTGTTTTCGAGGATTTTTATAAAATAGTTCCAACGTTCCAAAAATTCCAAATTTTTTACAGGAGGTGTCAACTAAACTGTAGAATTTTATGTAAACTTTTTAAGTCCTAACGCCTTACCAATTATTTATAAACATTTATATACTAGGCTGCAGTCAGATTCGTCGCTTTCTGACTGCAGTCCACGGGAAAAAATTATTTAAAAAAAAAATCATCGTTCATCTAATTAACAAAATTCCAGTGGGAGTTTTCCGGGAATTCCCGTCTCCAGTTACTGTACAAATTTCGTGACTCAACCCCCTATAGACTATGAGATCCAACTCGATAAACAACTAGCAAATTTTGCAGAATTTACGCAGCTTCAGCTGCTGCACTAAATAACCACTTAAAAATAGGAAACGACCTCAGAAAAATATGAATCTGGTGCCATTAGAAGCGTTTTAAAAAAATACACGTTTTAGGCTTCAGAAAATCCACTTTTCGATAAATAATGATCAGGTTACAGCCAATTGAAGTTGGCTGTAAATGTCATTCAGGAAACAGTTTTCGACTTTTATCGCATTAGAACATGCTTAAACGATCATGACTCTTAACAACACTGATTAACAACAGGTTTATTTGTCAAATATCATCATGTGTATCAATATTCATACAAACCCTAATTATATAAGATGATCTTTATCGCCAAAACGCAGCTTATGATTTTAGTATTCAACATAACATCAAAATCGCAAAGATTCGCACAATCATCCGAACTAATCATAAATCACAACACTTTTCATACTAATAATCCTACCATTACACACAATCATGATCAAGATTATACAAACCCTAATGTGAATCGCAAAACAATTAAACCCTAACCTTGAAACGATGATGATTAGCGAACCGGGACAAGATTGGAATCAATCTGGAAGTTGGAGACTTGTGATCGTGAGAGGGGGGGGGGGCTGCCGTCGGCCTTCTTTTAGGGACTAGGGTTTGTTGTTTTTTTTTTTGAAACTATAACATGCATACATACAATTATATAGCACAAGGGAAAAGAAGGGGAGGGGGTGGGGGGCGCGACCGCAAAGGGGGGGGTTGAGTAAGTGGCTTGGGCCTCAAGTTTAGGTTAGTTCCTTGGGCCGCAAGGAGGTGAGGTCGACACGTTTCGCGGCTCGGTTCGGTTCGGCTATTTATTTATTATTATTTTTTTTATAACTAATAATTGCGAAATCAAGGCGTGATACAATAATCTACAAAATATACAAACGTTTAATAACACATAGCACGTAATTCACCCAATAAATTCACAAAGTTAGCGTAGTTATTGCGAGCGTGTAATTTAATTCTCCGAATTAAATCAGCGTAGGAATGAATAACCATGAAGTAGCGCGTTTAAGATACCTGAAAAGCCGGGATGTCACACTATCTACCTTGAAGGAAGTCCTAATAAGTTTGAATCAAGTTCTCGTAGGATCTATACACTAAACGAGGCAAGAACTTTACCCAAACCAACCTTCTATAACCCCCTTCCAGGTAGTTAACGCGCTTTATATAGACCGTAAAAACACAAATGTGTGAATCAACAAAACATGATAGGATAAAATTCACTTTCAATATAAAAAAAACCAGTTATTAAAGTCATTAGTACAAACCCGATTAAAAGTTAACCAAAGATTGGAATCAAAAGTAATGCATAAAAGACTTTGTCTTCACCAAGTGATGTAAGAGATTAGCAAAGCATGGCCATAGTTTGATGAAGGATCTTACAATCAATCTTGGATCTCGAGGCTACTACACACTCTAAACTCTAAAGATTGTGGTGGATGATGATGGTGGAATGGTGGTAAGTGTGAGAGAAATGGTTTACCAAGGGATGAGTTGAAATGAAACTAAGCACCCCCCTTTTATAGTTGGAAACAGACTGTTCACATGGCCCCGTGCCTTCCTTCTTCTTTGTCTTTATTTAATGAGTTTGTCAGACCAGATGCTCACATGGCCCCGTGTTTTACTTACACGGCCCCGTGGTCATTGTACTTGATAACTACCCAAGATTTTGCATATCTGGGAGTTGATGATGACCCGTGCTCCATGGGACATGGCCCCGTGTCTCTTGTCTGCTTCTGTTTGTCTTCTTCTTCTTGGATTCTTGAATGGGGCACGACCCGTTCTTGACTTCTGATTCGTTGTTTTTGGTCTTAGGGTGAAGCTCCCTAGGGGGGGGGGTTATAGTGTATCATCTTTCCTTCTCTTGTATTTATGTTGTTTTTACTGTTAGTTTGTTCCTTTTGTATGTTTAAGCTCTTTTAATACTGAATATCAAAAGTATACAAAGAAACACACTTTTTCCAATATAGTACTAACAGGGTCGATTTTATACCTTATTTTATATGTTTCATTTGGCGTATATAAAAACCCCCACACTTGAATCTTTGCTTGTCCTCAAGCAAATCTCTTTAATATTGCTTAGACACCCAAATGGAATTTGTAGAGAAGAAGCTTTATGGGTCTTGTTTGTAGAGTGTCGGGAATCCAAGTTCTTTTTATTCTTGTTTTTATTTTACTTACAATCCTGTTCGAAATGATTTATTTAGAACTCTTTTTAAGAAAAATAAATATATTTGGGAATAACATGCCTTTATAAAATTTCATTTAGCTATATACAAATATACACACCTCACAAGTGATCACTCAACACTCGGCCGAAGATGTATAAGTGAAACGTTCGAACCCGGTATGGTACTTACTCCTACCTTATGCTTGACAAGAAATCAAACCTACTCCTTTTTAACATAGTCTTTATAAATATCAAGAGCAGTTTAAAAATGGTAAGTTTTGGTTAGGGGTAGGGTAGTTTTATTTGAAAAGTGGCTAAAAGCGTAAATTGTCGGTTTTCTTTTGAAAATTTATTTATTTGTGACTTAGATTCAAACTAAAGGTTTATAAGCAATAATTTTGCTTGCTTTATTCAAAGGAACTAGAGATATTTTTTTTTTAAAATATAAGATAAGTAAGTCTTTTCAAAAAAACCACATTTTACTAAAATAAAGGGGTATAAAAATAACAATTGGTTTTGGGTGATAGGTGATTGTGAAAAATGGTATTTTACGGGTTTGAAATGAAAAGGTTTAGGCTCAATGGGGTTAACTAAGGGAAGTTTTTGTTTTTTTTTGTTGGGGAGATAAATAGAAAATAAGGTTGAAAATGAAAAATCCTAATGCATGAATCATATACTTATTTAGATTAGTTGGTAAGGACCGGGAATGTATTGTCCTATAAGAACCATATGGGCTATTCACACAAGAAATGAAAAAGAGCATTTTGTAAAGATATTACATTGAATGCTTGGTAAAGGCTCAAAACTCACATTTTGTGGGAAAAGGGGTAAAAGTGTGAAATATTATATACAATCAATTTTTTAAAAATAATTGTCATGCCTTTTTTTATAAAATTTTCTTATATGGTTCTTTTTATCACCGCGTTATCGGTTGTAAATTTGTAAAAGCTTGAACTTTTTAGAACTTGATTTCTAACTTAAACTAAAAACAAGACAAAACAAACTAAAAAACATTATTTTTGAAAAAGATTTGGGATGTTTTAGCGGTTCCAAATAGAGTTTTGTGTAAGGATCGATTTAGGACAAACAAATTCAATTACCCCCCCCCCCACACTTAAATTACAAATTGTCCTTAACGTGTCCAAAATTGGTCAGATTTCATTAAATGTGTAATGGGTTAAAAACAACAAAGTTTTCAAAAATCAGATACTGGACACGGGGGCGTGTCAAGGAGGCACGACCTCGTGTTTAAAGTGCCAGTATCAGTGTTCTTGCAAAACTTACAAAAGGTTGACACAGGTGTATGTCAAGGAGGCATGGCCCCATGTGGCAAGTTGAGAAGAAAAAGTTTCAGCAACAGGAGAGGCACGGGGGCGTGTTTGGGAGACTCGGTCCCATGTAAGGCTACTGTTTGTTTAAGAAAAAAGGTGGTAGGGTGACGGGCTTCCTTTTTCGGGCTCGGGGTGTCGTATGCTTGGTGGATCCAAGCATTCCAAGGCACCTGTAAGCTCATTCATACCACAACAACAACAATCTAACAAGAAAGTACAGATCCTACATTACGAGAGTTATAGTGTCATCATCCATCACACAAACATAAACATAAAAGGAGATGAAGAAAAGTAAATTGTTCAAAATAGGTCGCAGCCCACAAACCATCACCATTGTTTAGAAAGGAGAAAAGATTAACTTCTTACGTTGCCATCTTGCCACCACCTTCTCCTAATCCGAATCCATCTCCTCGCCACCCTCCTCCTCGTCCCGGCACGCCATGTGCTCCATAATTTACGTGATGTCGGAGCGCATAGAGGCCATGTTCCTCTCAATCCCACCAACACGGGTGTTGATGCCTTGGCCTATAGTGAGGGCATTTCGGGAGATGTGGAGTGTTTCCTTCATAAGATTATATAAATTGTGCATGTTAGGAAACTCACCACCACTTTGAGAGGATGATCTCGGGGCGTAGCCGTAGGAGTACTATCGAGGACAGTTGGGTCGTCTTCGATTGCGAGGACTTGGTCCGGGTCATTTGGGTTCCAAACACTTTCTTTTTTGTCGTTCAAGTGCAGGAGATCGTTGTTGCAATCGGCGATGAGGTTCAAGCTACGGCATAGCATGAGGTCGGCCTGGGTGACGCGAACTCCTTTTGAGAAGCTTTGTAGGATGCATCAGACATAGGACTTGTAGACCTGGGCGACCCAGCCACCGAAAAATATGGGTGTTGGGCGTGTAGCTTTGGCATTTGACGCCATGTTCTTCAGTAGCATGTAGCAACGTTTAGGGGATGTTGGTTCAGGATGTAGTAAAGGCAAGTGAGCTCCCAAAGATTAACAACGCCCCCGCAATCTTTCCTTTGGCACAAACTACCGCTCAGGACCTGATGTATGTAGAAGATGAGTGGGTCCCAGATTTTAGTAATTTTTGTGTTACTTAGGTTGTAGACCCCGTCTCCAATCTGTGCCCAAACAATGTTCCTTGTATTATCGGGCAACTTGATAATGTTGTCGTTGAAGATGGGCTTGCCAACCTTTTCCTTGGTGTAATCTCCACATCTACACCAAACTTGGCCACCGAAATCACGTACCAAGTATCACCACACCAGAACGTCACTACTTCATTATCGAACATATCCTTGATGTCTTTCTTGAGGGCAAAAATGCGTAAGAATTCAAGATTAAATTCATAAACCGATTGAAGTGGTGCCTCAAGAAAGAGTCGAATGGGTCCTGGCACTAAACTGTATTATCGTTCTCTCTGCCCTACCCTATCAAGGGTGTCATAGCAGACCTGTCTCGGTGGCTCTTAAGCTCGAGTCTTGAGTAATTCCATACACTCTTCATAGTGTGAATGTTCTGTCTTGAACCTTAGTCATTTATGGGTGCCATTATTCTGTAGAGAACAAACATGTAAACAATTAAATGTGGTAAAAATTGTGAAAAATCGAGAAATAGGGGTCTGGACATGGGTCTGCATCTTAGAGACACGACCCCGTGCCTCAGAGGCACGACCCCGTGTTCGGCTACTTTTTTGGCCAAAATCCCAACTTTTCGAGTCAGTTTGAAAACTCAAATTTTTTGGTCCCCTGTATACGGTTTACCCCGAAAAACAACCTCCAAGGATCAATTTCCACTTACCAACCTGTTTTACCCTTCAATTTTTAGTTTTTTCGGTTATGAACAAGGGTGTGCTAAAATAGGATGAAAGTGTCCAATTTTACGACAATGATTTGATGATTTACTCTTTAAAACACTATTACTAACTACTACTAACGAGATCTAAGAAAAAATTGGATTGACATGGGTCAGGTCAAAAACCCTAGATTTTTCCCTAAATCTAGATGTTAATTAACATGCAAAACATGAATCGAACTAATCTAGATGCTAGGAACATACCTCGTTGGTAGACTATGGAAAGAAATCATGAAAAAGTTGCAGGAGCGGGTAGGGAACCAGTGTTGGAAGGCGAACGGGCTGTGGGAGTTATGAAAAGAGAAAGGTAAACATAAGGATTTTATCCTGTCTCCAGATGGACACAGCCCGAATCATAATATATATTTTTTTACTCTCGTTTCTTTCTCCACTTGATTCCTTGGCTCGTTTTACATGGCATGTAAAGTTTTTTCGTGCATTATGTTCTTCCAAAATATACCTACAAGATGGATTATTAAAACAAAACAAATGTATACAAGTTTGTTAGTATTTTCTCTTTACTTATCTACCTCCTCCAAGGTCATTTCCGATTCCTCATACTTGAGGAACCCTTTACAGAATTTAAGCCTTTGTGCATTTACTTTAAACGGTTCTCCGTTTGGAGGCTTAATATCTATTGCACCATGAGAGTAAACTTTGGTGATGGTAAAAGGTCCGGACCATCGAGACTTAAGTTTTTCTCGGAAAAAGAAGTAGCCTTGAGTTAAAGAGGAGTACTTTTGATCTCCTCCCCTGAATTCGTTAGGTCCGCTTGTATATTTATCATGTATTATTTTTTAGCGTTCCTTATAGATTTCTCAGTTGGAATATGCTTGAATTCTCAATTCGTTTAACTCATTTAACTATTGTAGGCGATCTTCTCCTGAAATTTATTGGTCTAAGTTTACATTTTTTAATGCCTAATATGCTCTGTGTTCAATTTCTACTGGGAGGTGACAGTTTTTTTTCCATAGACTAACTTATATGGCGTGGTACCTATTGGTATTTTATAAGCTGTTCGAAATGCCCATAAAGCGTCGTCTAATTTATCTGCCCATTCTTTTCGATTTTGACCCACAGGTTTTTCTAAGATTCTTTTTAAACCTCGATTTGTTACTTCATCTTGACCATTGGTTTGAGGGTGATAGGCGGTGATAAACCCAATATCATGTTATAGTTTTTTCCATTTTAAGATTGCAAAAGTGAGTACCTCTATCACTGATTAGGGCTTTTGGAGTTCCAAAGCGTGAGAATAGTTTTTTCAGGATTTTTACCAGTACTCTTCCATTGTTGGTGGGAAGAGCTTCAACCTCGGCCCATTTAGAAACGTAGTCAATAGCCACTAAGATATATTTGTTTCCTATTGAAGGTAGGAATGGTCCCATAAAATCCAATTCCCACACGTCGAAGATTTTGAAAATAAGAATGCTATTTTGTGGCATTCGTTTATTCTTAATATGTTGTCTGCCCGTTGGTATGCATCACATGCTTTGAACAATACATATGCATCCTTATGTAATGTGGGCCAGTAAAATCCTCCATCATACACCTTTCGTGTGGTGCTGACTATTCCGTGATGTCCTACACGTGGTCCTTCATGACAGTGGTAAAGAATTTGTCTTGCTTCACGACGATCGACGCATCATCGAATGAGTTGGTCTACACATATCTGAAAAAAATATGGATCATCCAAAAAACAATGTTTTACATCTGCGAAGAATTTATTTCACTGATGATAAGACAACCCTTTGATGATAGTGCCACTAGCTAAGTAGTTAGCAAAATCTGCGTACCAAGGTTCTTCTTTGAACTCTACCATTTCTAAGGATTCTGTGGGGAATTTTTTTGTTGGTGAGTTCTTCTCGAGTTCCTTCCAAAGCAGGGTCTTCAAGACAAGACAGGTGGTCAGCAGTCGTGTTTTCTACTCCTCTTTTGTCTTTTATTTCTATGTCGAACGCTTGAAGGAGAAGAATACATCTTGTTTTTTTATGGAATTTATCAAATGAATTGAACAAGATAGTTTTGCGTAGTCGATTTCGATTCGTTGGTACGATCGTCATTCCACCTTTCTTTGATATGACTTGGACGGGACTTACCCATGGACTATCAAAAAATTAGGTAGATAAGTCTGACATCTTAGAGTTTTATTACTTCTTTTTTTACTACTTTTTGGACATTGGGATTAAATCTTCGTGGTTGGATTACTGCTTTACAGTCGTCTTCCATTAAAATTTTGTGTGTACACATGTAAGGATTTATTCCTTTATATCCATTAATTTCCATGCAATTACCATTATATGTTTTTAAGAAAATTAAGTACTTTTACTTTTTCTTGAGAAGTGACATGAGGAAATGATGACGAGAAGTTTAACTTGGTTATCTAAGAATGCGTATTCTAAGCCTTTTGGAAGTTCTTTAAGTTCTAAAGAAGGCAGTTCTTCGATAGATGGCTTAGTTTTTAGTTCGTCATTGCGGTCGATGGATGAAATGGTTTGGTTGGTAGTGACTTCCTCTTCAATGAATGGGTCATTTTGTTCCTCCTTATTGGGTGGCTCAACTTCATCTTCCAACAAGGGGTCATTATTGCCGATTGGGTATTTCATTGATTGATTTATATTAAAATCTTGCTTGTCGGCCCCAAGTTTAGTGGGAAGATTTTGATGTTCTTGTTTGAGTAGAGCTTGATGGGTTTTGAGAAAAGGTTGTCCCAACATGAGCGGAGCATCATCTAAGATGATGAAGTCAGTTGGTACAATTGTTTGGTTCGTTTGAACGAGGACATCTTCAATCATGCCCAAAGCATGTTTGATTTTCCGATTAGCAAAAAGGATAAGAATTTTGATAGGAAAAAAGTCACCAGTACCTAATCTTTCGAATACGTAGCTTGGCATTATGTTAATGCAGAGATCTTTGTCTATTGAGATGTTACTAATATAAATGTTTTGAATGAAACATGTTACTGATTTTATGTTTAATTCAATTTGTCATCTTGTATTAACGAAGTTTGATCTTTAGTTAAATTAACGCTTGCTGTTTCTTTGATGCTAGGATTAGTCGTTAATTCTTTTAAAAACTTCGCATGAGATGGAACCAAACTACGATTTTCAAAAGAAGGTTGTAGGATGTGTATTTGTTGAAGGTCTTTTTGTTCCTTCGAAATTTACCTTTAAAGACTTACCTTCCGAATGGCTTGCTTTGGGTTTTTCATCTTCATGTGTTGGTTTTTCTTCGAGTGGTTCCTCTTTTATCGGCTCTTGAGATTTTACCTCTTCTATGATCAACTCCTTGGTACAAATGGCCTCTTCTTTTGCACGAGATTGCTTGATCAAGAATTCTAAGTTCTTGAGACTTTGTATGAGGCTTTCAGCTTCGGGTACGGTTGTAGAGGGTGTCTCATATGTTTCAAACGCTTGAGTGTCCCAATCAAAACTTGATTTTGGAAGCTCAAACCTCGGTTCCTCATATGTTGTGTATGAGGTTGATGGTTAAAAGAGGTAACAATTTTGTACCGAATGGGTTCACCACGTATGGTACAATATGGTTCCTCATAATCATCATCATAGTAGTAGTCATAATCTCCCATGTAATAATACATTGTTTGGATAGTACCCAGGAGATAATGGCTCTTGGAAATAGAAAAGTTATATGAATACAGAAGGTTGACACGGCCCCATGCCTATACTGTGAATTATTCGGTACTTGGCGTTTTTACACGGCCACGTGTCAAACAAACACGGCCCCGTGTGAGCCTTCTATGAAAAAGTTTTGTTTGGCTTCCAGTTACTGTAGGATAGACACGGCCCCGTGTTAAGCTACTGTAACTGAAACTTTTAGAAAACAAACAGAAATTTAAACAGAAAACCTAAAGAAATTGATTAGGCCGCCGATTTTAAGCTTTCTTAAAATCCTTGTATCCCCTGCAACAGTGCTAAAAACTTGACGTGGTGTGAGCGAGTTTGGATTTTAGATATATTTTAAGTATTTTTCACTCGTTATTCAAGCTTTAAATCTATAGAACACGATATAACACTCACTCTCTACAACACGCTAGGGCAAGTGCACCCATCATTGGCGTAGTATAGTGATGGTAAGATATCGAGGTCGTCCATAGGACACAAAAGCTCTTAATACCCGATTAACCTCAATGATAATCGACCCAAACTTTGAGAAAAGATTATTGTAAGTAAAGTAAAGAAACGAACTAAAGTAATAAAAGAAACAAATAAACAAGATAGAATCACTTGGTGTCGACTCGTCTTGCAAGGCCGGAAAATTGAAAGATAATTAAGTGAGTTATTAATGCAAAATGTGGCGTGTCCCTCTTTTGGAGCGACGCTACCCTCGGCCATATTGGTTTGAGTCACTAGGGATACAGTCACACAAGGCCGGTTTTAAGTTTTAATGCTAGTTTATTTATAAGGGATTCAAGCTGTTCTTACCTCTTCCGATTTGATGCTATCTGCCTCGAAGGAAGTCCTAATAAGCTTGAATCAAGTCCTAGTAAGATCTATACACTGAACGAGGCAATAACTTTACTCAAACCACCCTTCTGACCCCTTCGAGGCAGTTAATGCGCTTTATATAGACCATAAAGACACTAATGAGTGAATCAACAACACATGAAGGAGTGATAGGATAGAATTCACTTTCAATATAAAATATTAGTTATTAAAGTCATTAATACAAACTCGATTACAAAGTTAACCAAAGGTTGCAAATCAAAAGTAAAACATAAAAGACTTTGTGTTCACCAAGTGATGTAAGAGATTAGCCAAGCATGGCCATAGTTAGATGAAGGCTCTTACGATCAATCTTGGATCCCAAGGCTATTACATAGTCTAAACTCTAAAGATTGTGGTGGATGATGATGGTGGAGTGGTGGCAAGTGTGAGAGAAATGGTTTGCCAAGGGATGAGTTGAAAGGAAACCAAGCACCCCCTTTTATAGCTGGAAACAAATTGTTCACACGGCCTCGTGCTTTCCTTGTTCTTTGTCTTCATTTAATGAGTTTGTCGGACCAGATGCTCACACGACCTCGTGTTTCACTGACACGGCCCTGTGGCTATTGTACTTGCTGTACTACCCAAGATTTTGTGTATCTAGGAGTTGAAGATGGCCCGTGCTCCATGGGACACGACACCTTGTCTCTTGTTTGCTTCTGTTTGCCTTCTTTTTCTTGGATTCTTGAATGGGGCACGACCCTACGCCCAGCACGCACGACACCGTGCTTGACTTCTGATTCGTTGTTTTTGGTCTTGGGTGAAGCACGGCCCTAATCACGCATGTTATATTTTGTTCCTGCGTTATTTAGTATCGTATGCATCGAACGTTAAGGATTATTGTATTTAAGTCTTTCTCTCTCTCTCTCTCTGTGTGTGTGTGTGTGTGTAGAAATGAGACAAGGAGAAAACGCCTAGAAGTGTGAAAACGGTGAGAATGATTTTCAGCCACAAGATCTTTATGATTTGTGGCTAAAATTGATGAGGTGATATTTTTGTAAATAATAGGAACTTTAGAACTATCAGGAGGGATAGTATGGGAAGATACAAATAAGGGTTCACATGCTAATCAAATGCTATGCCCCCCGTCATATTTAAACGCCAATAATTTTTTTAGACGTGATTATTTTTTTAATAAAATTACACCATAAAATTCAGCATTTTTTATCTTTACAATGAGTATACAATTGATATATTTTTTGAAAAGAAAATAACTAGGTTTTTATGGCGTTTTGAATTTTGTTTTTTATGACATTCTGAGCTTTGTTTTTTTATGGCGTTTTGAACTGGGTTTCATGTTTTTTGTCGTTTTCAACTAGATTTTCATGGTTTTTTCTTCAGAATTTAGGTGTTTTATGGTGTTTTCAACTGGATACTTTCATGGCGTGTTTTCTGAACTGGGTGTTTTATGGCGTTTTTAATTGAACACCAGTTCATATCATTTTTTTAATTTCAAAAGTATAGCAATATTATACTCGTTGGAAAGATAATAAAACACTCAATTTTATTGTGTATTTTTTTTAAAAATTATCACGTATAAAAAAGTTACAGGAGTTCAAAAAAAGGGGGATGTGCACGTGACTTGCATGTGGATAGTCTTTGGCATGTGAGTGGCATGTACATGGACTTTTTGACAATATTGCCTCTTAGGGGTCGGTTCAAATGAGAACCACCACGAGTTATGAGAACCGTGAGAACCTTCTCTTCCCGCACGAGTTGGGTCAAATTTTTTTTGCATAAACGTAGATGAAAATATTATAAACACATCTGTAAAAAAAGTAAAAAAGAATTGTCGAGCTGGTAGTTTTGACTGATAGAAGTTTTATTTACACGCTAATGTAAATTTTATACGAAAATAAATCTTTTTTTACGCTTCATGTAAATGTGGGTATGTGGCATTTTTTTAATTTTTGTTTTGCTGAAACAAGTGATTTTTAATGACTTTTGATAAAAAGAAAATTTGGAAAAACCTTTTGCATGTCCTAGTTCTCATGGTGCTCATAACTCAAGTTGGTTCTCATTTTAACTCATTTAAATTAATATATATAGGATAGTGTTCATGCAAGAACTAGTGTAAACACAAACAAAATAAACCCAAAACAAAAATGAAGCCCCCTCCCCAACCCCACAAAAACCTTAACCCCCCACCCATTCCACCTCACGCAAGCTAAATGCTAGAAACAAAACCCAAAACAAAATGCTAAAAAATTTTAAAGTTTTTTTTCCATTATAATCGGCACTTTTTATTAATAATTTAAAAAAATTGTGTGTTTTAAGCCTTTTAAGGTAATTTTGGTTGTGTTCATAAGTGGTTCTCGTGATAAATGGTGATTCATTAATGCTCATTACCGTATATGTATGTGTATATGTGTATATATATATATATATGGTGTAGGGTTTAAGAGTTAACCTAGTGTGTTTTAGAACAAATGAACCAATCTAGATGATTCATTCTTTTTTTTGTTTTTATAGATTAAAAAATAAATAAAAGGGTATAATAGTAAAATTTCAATACTTTTTCTCTCCAATTAAAATTAAATGCTTTCTCTCCAATTATACACATGTGTATGAAAATATATGTACAATAACAGTGTGTCTTAGTTGTTGTGTATAAAAAACAAACAGTCACTATACACCTATGTATAATAACTAATTACTCAACTAACAAAAATTATACACATGTGTATAAAAAAAAATTTGTCACTATACGTGTGACACCTCGCTTTTTGTAACTTTCCTCATTTATAAAGTTTGTCATGTATTATATTCTTGCAAACTTGTATTCCCTTATAATCATATTTCTTTTCTAATCATTGTAATACGAGGTTTTGATCGTAATAAAACTTGATCATTTACACAAATTATACGTTAATTATACATACTTATCATATGTTCGAATTGTATACGTGCAAACTCAATACAAACTCATACTTGTTTTACATACAATCAGTTGTAAATACTTGTTCTAAAACTTATTATACGTGCCAACACTTGTACATACCTTCTCGATACTTGAATCATACTCATATACATCATGCATACTCAAAAACATGTTAAATAATAAAGCTCATACTTGAATTGATAACAAATAGGATGTTTAGGGGCTAAATTGTGAAAAAACCAAACTTATGTCGAATAGAGGAAGCCCCGCGTCACGCGACACTTTTTTCTATACACCTACGTGTAACGTCTAGGTCCCTAATCCGCAGCAAGTTGTTTCCTTGCTGCAGATTGGTCATTTCTCTTCACCTCTTCATCACCCAATCACCATCTAACCTCCAGTAACACAAAACACTACCTCTTCTCTATATAAACAACCCTCCATTCACTCATTTTCACTTTCCAAACTCATCAACACTCTCAAATCATTTGCAAACATCAGAAAAGTCACCTTGTTCTAAGTGCCAAATTGAGCACTTCACTTCATTTTCTTCACTCTACTTCATCTCATCTTCCAATAGAAAGCTTGGAACACCTCTAGTAGTGTTTTCACGGGTTTATCATGGTTAACTAAGGTGGAACATCACCATTTTTTAGGTCTAAACTTTCTGTTTTGGAAGATTTTAATTTTAACTTTTATTAAACTTGTGTTTTCTTATACAATCTTGTACTTCCTTTGCTACTAACCAAGTCTATAGTTGGTAAGCTTTTCCAAGATTGATTTATACGAGTTAGAGGTGTAAATTACCCTCTAAACTTTCTGTTTTAATAGGGTTTATATAACCCACAAGTGATGAAACCATCAGAGCTTGCCATAATTCTTATGGCAAGACTTGTGTTTTTGGTATAGGTGTGAATACTTGGAAGCCTTGGCTATCGTAACTTCATTCTACCACCTCACTTGATGTTTTACCTTGCTATCTCAAGTAGTTTGCTAGACTTAAAGTAACTTAAACCCGTCTAGCCTCCGACACTTAGTTAACTCTTTCCATGTCGGGAATGACTCACCCGGGTTAAAGCTTACTGGGTTACTTGATATAGTAAGTAGTTGTACATTTCCTTTTAATTCATGACCATCCGAATCATCCTTGTGATGATTTGTGTACATTTCCTCAAAAAGGGCAAAATCAAATCATAAACATGGGTTGCAAAAGCTAAACCATCTAAAGTAGATCTGAAACCACAAGTTCCAACCAAAACCGAGCCTAAACAGAACGTTAAAAACAAAGTTGGTCTGAAATTTGATATTCCGAACCCACCCAAGACCAAGCAGGCTTGGGTTTCTTGTTTAAATAGTTTCTTCCTCATGTGTGCAGGGGCCCCTACGATGGATCATGTCAAAATGGATTATGGATAGTGGAGCTTCCCGACACATGACTGGGATGCTTGCGTTGTTACACGACGTCAAAGCTATCCGAGGAGGTTATGTAGGTTTTGCTGGAACACAAGGTGGAAGAATAGTCGGAGAAGGTATTCTTACCAATGGAGTGGTTTCGTTTGACAAAGTGAACTACATTGCGGAGCTAGAGAACAATCTTCTGAGTATTTCACAAATTTGTGATAAAAAGTTCACAACTCACTTCAACAACAAAGAATGTTTGATTTTAAAGCCGGGATTTAAGATTCCCGAGGAATGGATTCTTATGCGTGCATCAAGAGAGAATGATCTTTATGTCCTTGATATGAGTGTCACATCTACAACATCTAAGAAGGTTCAGTGCTTTGTTTCTAAAGCAACCGAGAATGAGTCTATTCTATGGCATAGGAAGATGGGGCACATTCATCTAAGAAAGATGAATTATCTAGTGCACAACGAGCTAGTGGAGGGTGTTAATCTGAAGAATTTTCAGTTATTTGATGATTGTCTGAGCTGTAAGAAGGGGAAACAGCACAAGAAATCACACCCAAGAAAGCTTCTAAATTCTATCAAGCTACCACTAGAGAGGCTTCATATGGATCTTTTTGGACTAGTAAACGTCAAAAGTATTTCTGGATCTATATTGCCTGGTCGTTACAGATGATTTCTGAAGATTCTCATGGGTTTTCTTTCTGGAGAGCAAAGATGAAACGTTTGAAAGTCTAATGGTTCTATTCAGAAAGCTTGAAAACTTGTATCATCTACCAATCAAGAGAATTCGCAGTGACAATGGTACGGAGTTCAAGAACAAAAGGATGCTTGAATTCTGCAACGAAAAGGGGATTCTTCACGAATTCAGCGCTCCCTATACTCCTCAACAGAATGGAGTTGCTGAATGTAAGAATCGCACACTGATCGATACTGCCAGAACCATGCTCGCCGATTCGAAATTGCCAATTAGTTTCTTGAGTGAAGCAGTCGCCTCAGCGTGTTACACCCTCAATCGTGTGTTAACAGTCAAGCCTCACAACAAGACTTGTTTTGAGCTGATAAATCAACGGAAGCCTAACCTTGCGTTTCTTGAGCCTTTTGGATCACCATGTACTGTATTGGACCCGAATGGTAAATTTGGAGCCAAATCCTTGGAATGATTTTTCGTCGGTTATGCTACTCCACAAAAACGCGTCTTTTTGCCGAGTCTGAACCAGGTTATTCTTGCACAACATGTTGATTGTCAACGTTATACTACGCCTACGCAGAAACCTTGGGATCCATGGCTGTTCAACTACGAAGGTTTGTGGAATTCTTTCGACCTACCAGACTTGCCATCTAAAGAAGAACTTTTTATGCTTTTTCAACAGCATCAAATCTTTAATCAAGAGCAAGTTACTAGACCGTTGGTGATTTCCCCGTCACTTCTTGTCAACACTTCTGATGTAGGTCTGAGCACTACTCTTCTAGAATCTGTCTCTGTACCTATCGTGAACACTGCTGAATCATCTGCCCAACAACCGCCCAATGCCGACTTTGATCGAGAACCAACTTTTGATGATGGAGGATCTAGTTCTGATGAAGGATATGAACATATTGAAAGCTTCTTGAATGCTCAAGCTGATCAATCAAACATCAGAAATGAAGTTACATCTTCTGCTCCGGTTGTTGATGAGGTGATCACGAATTTGCAGATTCAAGTGGATGTTCCCAATGAAGTGATGCCGAGGACACTTTCCTTTCACCCTTCGGATAATATCATAGGCAGTTTACAAACAAGAGTGCAAACTCGCAATCAGATCAATAAGGATCTAAGTTGTTTTTATACCCGTATTGCTCCATTACAAACCCAAATTTCTTATAGTTGTTTTGTTTCACAGGTTGAACCTGGGATTTGGAGAGACGTGTTAAAAGAAGAAAGTTAGGTGGAGGCAATGCAGGAGGAATTGATTCAATTCCAGAAGCTAGGAGTCTAGAAGCTTGTTGACCTAACAGATCAACACAAAAAGATAAACACTAGATGGGTCTTCAAGTGCAAGCGTGTTCATAGACGGATAGCGGTGCGAAACAAAGCTCGACTCCTGGTACAAGGCTTTCACCAGCAGGAAGGGATAGACTATACTGAAGTCTACACCCGAGTCGCTCGCCTCGAAGCAATTCACATATTCTTGGCTTCGTGGAAAGGTTTCAAGGTGTACCAGTTGGATGTCAAATCTGCTTTCCTATACGACAAAGTTAAAGAGGAGGTGCATGTTGGCCAAGTACCGGGGTTTATCGATCCCATACACAAAGATAAAGTCTACCTTATGAACAAACCCTTATATGGTCTACACCAAGCCCCAAGAGCTTGGTATGAAACGTTGTCACGACATATTCTAGACAATGGCTTTCTCAGAGGAACTGTAGATTCTACCCTCTTTACCAAGGAAGTGGATGGTCATTTGATTATCGTTCAAATATTATATGTGGATGATATCATCTTCGGATCGATAAATTATAAGCTATGCAAAGACTTCAAAGAAGTCATGAAGAAGAAGTTCGAAATGAGTGCAATGGGGGAGATGAAGTTCTTTTCAGGACTTCAGGTTGATCAATTACCTGATGGTATCTTCATCCATCAGACGAACTATGTTCATGATATATTTTAGGAATTTGATATGACAGGAACTAAGCATCTACCCCATTAGCTCCAAATCACGGCATTTGTCCAGACGTTCTTGGAGTCAAAGTTGATGACACATTATATCACTCCATGATCGGATCCTTGATGTATCTAACAACATCCCGACCTGATATCATGTATCCTACATGCCTGTGCGCCCGTTTTCAGTCCTGTCTAAGAGATTCACACTTGCTAGCCATCAAGTGTATCGTGAGTTATTTGAAAGGATGTCCAAGCACCGGATTGTGGTATCCTTGACACGACGACTTCAATCTTGCGGGTTACTTGGATTCTGATTTCGATTGCTGCAAACTCAATGCCAAATCTAAGAGGGCTAGTTGCCAGTTCTTTGGAACTCGTTTGGTAACGTGGCAATGCAAGAAACAGACCATGGTCGCTCTCTCTACGTGTGAAGCTGAATACGTTTCAGCATCCAGTTGTTGTTCCTAGATTCTCTGGATTTAGCAGTAGATGAAAGACTTCGGACTGCAATTTCTTGATACGCCATATATGTAGATAGTCGGGCTGCTATTGATATCACTAAAAACTCATGTCAACACTCACGTACTAAACATATTGAGATTCGACACCACTTTATCTGTGACTGCTACGAGAAAAAGTTGGTTAGAATTGAAAAACTCCACACTGATGACCAAAAAGCATATTTTTATACCAAAGCATTTGATCATTCAAGATTTAAAAATCTATTAAAATAAAATGGTTTAAGAAATCTAGCATCAGGGGATATTCATGAGGTTGAGTTTGAGGATGACGAGGACTTGACGTGATTCTCATCGGTATGACGTGTTTTCTATACATATATTCTTAAAAAAATTCTAAAAATCCAAAAATATGTTTTTGATTTTAGGGGGAGAAAGTTTGGGAAAATACAAAAACATTATAAAAGTCAAAGAGAGTTCTTGTGAAAAAGGGAGATCATATTACATCAATATGACAATTATAGTACGCTAAAGATATGGAATATTTATACAAGTAATTGAACAGGTCTTACTAAAAATGTGCCAATAGGCTTCATTCGTTCAGTAAATTGTTTTTCAAGATATAAACCTAAAAAGAAAAAAACTTAGTAACTTGTGGGTTAACATCTCTCGAATATATGGACTTAGTATTCCGAAATTTCGTTTGAGAGAATGCTAGCATCTGCGATACTAGGTCTTTATATTTAATCGATATCTGGGGTATTAGCCGAGTTCTTCTGATTTTGCGTCAGCATTGGCCTAGAACTTGTATAATACTTTACGCATTTTTCTTCCTACAAAAGCTGCATAAAAAATGATTGTGTCATATACTTTGTGACATCTGCAGTTCAAAAGATTCCTTTATGGAACACCACCTAAAGACGAGCCATCATCTCTTTGTCTGTATGGAAATAATAACCTGAGCACTCAAGGTCTCGCAATTCACCCTATTTACAGATATCAATTAGATATATTCACCTATGAAATGATATTCTGGGATTCTCGATACGGGAGTATATTCTAAGATGGGAAACACAGTTATTTCATGTTTGCTTAATATTACCTAACATATCTTGAAACATTTGAGAAACGAGAAGAAGTTTAAGTGGATAAATATATTGGCAATCTAGGTAAATTTGTTTAAGAACTTAATGATACTACCAAGATCAAGGGTACTGGTGATTTATTTGAATACTTGATATGATCCGTTTAACACAAATCTCACAAAAATATGTATGTAAATATATCTTTACTTGTTATTTCTTTTCAGAAGATTTTCAGCTTTTAGCAATTTATCTTAGATTTTAAGTCTACCTATGATGAAATTACCGACTCCAAGTCAAAGCGACGATTGTTGGAGGAAAGCTGAAGTCCACGGGTTGGGAGCGAATCATGAAAAGAAGAGTTTACCTAAACGTCAACAAAGTTCATTAATTTGAAACTTTACATTTTAAATAAATCTGTTTTGGTTAAACAATGGTCAACCAAGGTCATTAACTTGGACTTGGTAGGCAAATCAGATAACAATGGTCATTAACTTGGACTTGGCTAACTGAGTGGGTTATTAAACAGTTAAAAATTCATAAAAATAAAAATGATAACAAAGTGTTAGAACTGACTCGTACGAGTGACACTAACTCGTACGAGTGACATTAATATTTATTCGCACGAGCTATTGCTCGTACGAGCGACTACTGAATGAGTATAAAAGGCTCACTCATTCGCACGAGTCAGACTATTGACTCTATGCGGCTGAGAGAGACTTTTGTTCGAACCAGTTCTTTCACTTCACATTTCTTGATCTATACTACGTACTGATACATTGGGGAGGTTGATTTGCACACCTCTTGCAATGGGAGAGGTACTTATACTTGATTTAAGTCGTTATAATGCCGAATTTAGACCAAACGGACATAAAATGTAGATTTAGGAAGATTGGACCAGTAAAACTTGAAATTGAACTCAGAAACGTTAAAATCGGCCCTATTAACCTATAAATCGACCTTCAGTTTGATAAAATCTACACGTTTTAAGTTTGGTTTGACTTGGTGTTATTTCATACGATTCAGAACTCGTACGAATAGTCACTCGTACAAGCAGATTATCAAATGTTTGTTATTATTTTCACTCGTACGAGTGAGTATTCGGATGGGTACTATCCTTAAAAGTTAAAGTTAAAATTTTGAAATTTTGATGACTCGTACGAGACATCATTCGTACGAAGTAGATCTGGTCAAAATTCTTGAAAATTTCTCCAAGTATAATTGTTCATCTGTATGAATTAGTGGCTCGTACAAATAATGTTTTGATTCAGATCTTAATGTTTTGTTATTATATGTGACTCATACGAATGAATGGGTCGTACGAGTGACACTGAAAGTTGAAATATTTGAAAGATTTTCTAATGGTTTGAAATGTCTATTCTTGCAGGTCAAGAAATCATCTTTTTCTCTGTTCCATAACACATGCTGTCTTCTGGATGATTCTATTCCAGAAATCGCCGCTTATAGTGAAGTCTTAGATTTTTTAGGCAGACTTCCAATTTCTAAAGCTCTCACTGATCGCCATACTACATATAGATCTCATATTTAGTATTTCTGGAATGCGGCAGAATATGATGCAGAGGAGAATGCGATTGTTTCGGCTGTGAAGATTAAAGATGAAGATATTCAGGTTAAGATCACCGAAGACTTAATCAGAAAAGTGCTAGAATTCAATGACCACGAAGATGATCCTACATGATTTTCTAAGTATATGGTGAAGGGATGTTTTTATCGTATGGGTTATGCCAGTTATGTCAATGCTGCTCCATTCAAGAAGGCTAAACTAAGTGCGCTTTTCAAATATATTGCTCATGTGTCATACATGCACTTAGTCACCAGAAAGGAGGATTTGATGACTTAGTTGATTACCAAATGTGCATGATCATCGCACTTATTCTGAACCTATCGTACAACTTTTCGAAGGTGATATTTTCTCAGATGGTTCAGAAAGCTCGAGACTGATTGACGAATCAGAGCCAGAGGAAAATATTGAAGATATGGCTGTTGATATTGAAAGACATGCGTTTGGAGAAAAAGAAAAAGTGGTTGAAGAAGTACCCTCTTCCAGTACTGATTCAGAAGACAGGATTGCTGGAGAAAAGGAAAGGGCTAAAGAGATGGAGAAAGAAGGTTTAGCCGAACTGCAGAGAAAAGCTGAAGAAAAGAGACGTAAAGCGACATGAGAAGATGATTCAACATATATACCTTCAGGTTCTGACTACGATACTCCTGTGCACAAACCAGCTAAGAAGAAATCTCGACATACCAAAAGATCGGCAGTGAGAAGCACTGATTCTCCTAAAGACAAATCAAAGGAAAAAGTGCAAAAGTAGACTTTAAAAGAAGTGCATGTTGAGCCGACTCCACCGACACCACCATCACCGACTCGTCAACAAACACCTCAGCAACCACCATCTCCACCACAACAGCAAGCACCACCGCAGCCGACGCCACAACCCTCATAGTCTTAGCCCCATTTTGATTTTGACTTTGACTTTGGTGACATACCAAGGGGTGAAGATTTTACTGCTGACATGTTTAACGACCCACGTGTTGAAGAATTACAGAAGCAGGTTAAGTTAAACACGGTCAAGATTGCAGAACTGCAAGAACAACTCAATGTTTTAAACAAAGACAAACAGCAGCTCGAAGACATGTTAGCTAGTATTGTATCTGAAAATGAGCGTTTATGGATTCGTATGGCTGAATATGAAGAAGAACATCTCAGGAGAGATAGAAAGATGAATTTATTTGAGAAGATACTTACTAAGAAGCTTGGTATTAATATTGCTACTGAGACTGACGAGATTGAAAGAGCTGAAGCACGAGAACGGTTTGCAGAGCGCGAGTGTCTAGCTAAAGAATTATCTGACGCGCAAGGCAAAGGCAAAGCGAAAGTCGGTGAGGATCCTGTGAATGTTACAACTAAGCCAGAAGCTGAATCTGCGCCAGTTAATACTGATATTGTGGTGTATTCGATGACATAAAAGTTTGTACTGGTAGGTAAGCCAAAAGATGTTGATATCGATATGTCCAATCTTTCAGCAAGACATCGTGAATAGCTAATCAAGAAGAAGTTAGAGAAAGAGATTGACGCTGAGGTTGATGAGGTTAACGAGGATGCTGAAAAAGAGAAAGAGGACTTAGATGCTTTTAATGATCTATTTTCAGACAAGTCCGATGATGATGATAATGATGGAGGTGATGATGATATGGGAGGATCTGGTGCCGGGGTAACAGAAACTGATGAGACTGATGATATTGATAATTCTACTTACTTGGATGATTCACCGAATCAGGTAAGTGAAGATAGAGATTAGGGAAGATCAGAAGGATCTAAAGGTGCTTAGCAGGCAAGAATTCTCAAAGTAACTGATATATCTATCGTTCCTGTCGTGCCAAAGCCGAAGATTTTATATCTCGAGCACGATGTTGAAGAAGGAGAGTTCGTTCACAGCTACACTAAAGAAGAGATAGCTGAAATGCTGGGTGTGAACGAAGAAGAATTTGTGTTTGATTTTGAAAACAAGCTGAATGATATTAGTGCTTTCGAGCAAGTAGATTATGTCTTCGAGCATGTTGATGATGCGGATAATTATGATGGAGTTTTCGTGGAGGATGATTCTGATGAAGATGTTACTAATCTTGCCGATAAGGGTACAAATGACTCCCTAACTTTTGTTGAGTTGTTTGCAGCTGAAAGTAATGATCTTTTGAAACGAAAAGTTGAAGAAGCTGTTAAACAGGAACCGTTCCTCAACAACTATCATCTGAAGAAATTGCTGAGATGAGGAAACGGTGGTTCAAAGTTACACCAGTTGAGCGAAAGTTTAAATATCCCTTAGCGTTTTATACACGTGATGCAGATATTTCACTAGGGGATATAATTAGCTGGGGATGGATCGAGGAGCTTAATGTTTATGCTATTAAGAGGGAGTTTGGGATCCAGTATCTCAGATACTTGAGCGACATCAAGTCCTTGTCATATTGGGATATAAAAGAGCCCGTGCAAAGAAAGATGATTAATCTGAAGATGAAGTTTCACGATCAACGGCTATTGAAATTGATCAAGCTTGAAGCTACACACGAATTTACACACTGGAAGCCTCATTTCCCGAAGCGAATTACGAAGATTGATCCGATAATACAAGAGAAAGATGTTACGCTAATCATTAAGAGGCCAAAAGCGATGAAGAATATGCCTCTGATAAAGATGGAACAAGATTTCTTCAAGATCTTCAAATGGTGGCACTACGATTCAAATACAAGTGAAGCTGTTATATGTGTGAACCCAGATAATGACTCTTGGAAGATTACTGAGGAGCTGACCTAAGCCGTCATAGCACACAAAACGTATATATGGGCTATGGCGTGGCATTCGAGTACTAGACCCGATGTGGCTACTCAACTATTCTAAGAAAGATATCGAATATTTGTTCTACAGCAAAATCAGTTTTCAAGAGAGAGATAAAGAACAAGCACTCCAATTTCAGAAGATAGTTAATGTCTGTTTCGCCAACGATGTTTATTCCGGCACGACATGGAACACTTCATGGAGGAAACTGGAGGAGATTGAGCAAAGGAAGAAGGACAAAAAGGGAGAAAGAATTGCAGAGCGAGCTCGTATTGTGTCGCTAAGAAGTTTTCGGTTTGGCAATACAGTGAACCGACCTCCTCCTACAGATCAAACGCCAATAGCTTTGAGGAGCGTCGCAAGCCGCCGAAGCGTTTCTTTGGTCGATAAATGTCAGATTTTTGAAGATTTTTTGAAGATTATCCAAGACTACGGCAACAACCAAGGGGGAGTTTGTTGGTGCATAATGTCTATTGCCTGCTTCTAGGATACGTTGTTTACGTATATAGAGTTTTAAATGTCAAATTATAATTGTTTATATTTGGTTTATTTGTTTAGGGCTTGACTCGTACGAGTGAGTTAGTTGGCTCGTATGAGTGAAACTCTGTCACTCGTACGAAGCAGCTCTCGCATGAGTCACACACTCTATTACATACTCTCCTGTGCGAGTCATGTTGACCTATAAATAGAGGAGTGTTGTGTCAGAACTGGTAATCCTGTTGGTGTGGCGAAGCCCTGCTAAATTGTTTACTTACACTGTACTTGTTCACGTTTATCAATACATTCAAGGCATTTAAGCAGTATATCTCACTTATTTGTTTGTCAACCTCACTAACAATGAGTTCCGCCTCTTTTAGTTGAGTCAGATCGGTCCAGTACTCATCGGAGGAGAGCCGACCCCCCTCACACTTATGCTATATTAAACTTGTGTACAAGCCAATGCTTTGTGTGTTGAACTATACTTTTCAACATGTTGCAGGTTAATGATGTTGATATTGATGAAATCTAGTGGGGACGCCTTAGAAACGGATGTAGAAATGCTAGATTTTGTTATTGTATCATTAAATAATCTTGTCGTATTTTAAATTTCCAACTGTTGTATTTTTTTTCTTGTAATGTCCTTGACAATGATTATCTATGAATGAAATCAGTTTTGAATTAAATATTGTCACATTAGTGTTATGAAGTCTCAAGCAATCTCGTTCGTCTCACTTTGATGATTCCGTCATCAGTTGGGGTGTGACAGATTGGTATCAGAGCCATAACTATAGGGAATTAGGTAGAATTGTGATGTTCGACCTAGCCTATAGTAAGTACCAAACCTTAACCATTCTTGATTCTTGTTAAAGATGTTAATTCTTCCTATTTTGCTTCTTATCTATTCCTTTTATCTTAAACTACACATGCCTTTCCTAAGGCAACCACAATACACACTTGAATACATGAAGACACTCATACTTTACCAATGAGGCGATTTGCACCAAGATAGGCCTAATGGCCCACAATTCTTGGTGAAGTCCCTCATTCCGCGTGATCGATTTTCACGAAATTACGCCATCAAGTTAGGAGTGATACCCACATCTTGATGGAAAATTTCCATTTCATGCTCTAGTGACCTTACCAACGAGTCGGAATTTGCTCCTCGTTTAGTAAGTAACAACCACATTTAGGGTACGATGTTATCAAGTTAGGGGTGAAACCCGCACCTTGTTAACTAGTCCCACTCCTCGATTTTCAATCTCGCCAAAGTTTCGAATTTTTAATCAACTAGGGACATGTAGTAACTGGAAGGTAAAATACAACCGGTCCTCGGTGAGAGTATTTTATCTATTAGGCCAAAACATGTCTCCCTAATTTGAAAGGACTTACGACTGACTTTGGAATAGTCGAAGTTTCTAAACCCGAAGCACTCCAATATTTTATCAAGCCTCTCTTTTATGTTATCTCATTTTTTGTGTGTTTTAATACTTGTTACCTCGTTCATTTCAAAACCGATGCATGATCCGCACATCTCTCGCAATCAAGAACATTAATAATTCTTGAGAACAAACTAAATTTATACTTCTTTCCGCATTCATACGTGTTTATGCCTTTTGAATACTTGTTATGCTCATGTCAACCAGATGAACCGTACGTATTATGTGATACTTATATGCTTATACATGAAGTCCAAATCAGCAAGAAGAAGTCCAAATCAGCATCAGGCTCCAAAAGAGGTTCCAAAAACGACGAGTCAATGTCGAAGAACGACCTCATGAAATTTATGGCGAAACAAATGGCCAAGGTTATCCCCGACATCATCAGCAAAATCCAACCCCCACCAAACACTGAATCACCCAATGCCTCTGTTGACTCCAAGGTGGAAACACCTAAGTCGACGTTTACCTTCAAGCAGTTTTGTTCTTGCAGCCCCCTACCTTTCACTAGTGAAGAGGGTGTCACTAAGATGCTTCAATGGTTTGATGCCATTGAAGTGACGTTCCTTCAAAGCGGTTGCCCTGACCACCTGCGTACCATCAACGCAATGAGTGTTTTCCGATCAAGAGCCCTTGATTGGTGGACCTCCACAGCTCTCTTTAAGCAGCTAAGTACGATTTGTTCTAGCCCGGTTGACTCCATTGACAAGGCATCGCGAAGTACATACGATACCTTCCCCTTCGATCATGAACCTCGTTGAATCCACCTCACCCAAAACCCTAGAAGATACCTACCGCTTGGCCGCCAAACTCAACAACAATTGTGTTCTTCATGGAATCTCGGACAAGGTTTCATCAAAGAATGAGCACCAAGCCACCACCGATACCGTCGTTGAACCTACACCATCCAGACCACCAAGGAGCAACAACAAGGGCAAGAAGCGGAATGCTTCAAGCCAAAACTATGCGGTAGTCACTCTGCCAAACCCTCAACCTATCTAACAAATCACACCAACCAACCCCAAGCCTACCAAGAAGGCATACACCGGGACTCATCCCAAGTGTAATACATGTCTATACTATCACCCTGCTCATACACCATGCCACCTATGCACGAGTTGCAATAGGTTTGGGCATTTTGCCACCTAATGTCGAAGTGGTCCAAAGCCACTAGGCAATCAAAATCAAACCGTTATAGTAACCCAAAACCCTGCACCAAACCAATCCCAACCTCAAGCAGCCACTGGTCGAGACTGCTTCAAGTGTGGTGATCCTAATCATCTCGCCAATGTCTGCCCACAACGCATCAATAACAACCAGTAGCAGCAACAACCAGCGCGTGGTAGAGCCTTCGTCATCACTGCCGCTCAAGCCTAGAATGCCAACGACCTCATCAACGGCACGTTCCTCGTTAACAATGTCTATGATTTGTGTTTATTTGATACTGGCGCAGATAAAAGTTTTATATACGTTGAATTCGAACCTTTGTTAAAGTGTAGACGTTCTAAGTTACCCAAAGCATTCACGGTCGAAGTCGCTAACGGAAAGTTTGTCACTATCGATTCTGTCCTTTCTAAGTATTCTTTGAATCTTAACGACCATACGTTTTCAATCGACCTCATACCTATGCAATTGGGTAGCTTCGACATCATAATAGGCATGGATTGGCTTAGGCGACTTCATGCTGAGGTCATTTGTTCTGAAAAATTTATCCATCTTCCCCTTCCTAATGATGATTCTTTACATGTCTATAGTGAGAAACCTTCGAAAGGTCTTAAGCTTATGTCATGTGTCCAAGTGAACAAGTACTTACGCAAAGACTACATCGCCTTTCTTGCCCACGTTGTAGAAAAGAAGGATAAGGGTCCAAGCGTGAGTGATGTTCCTGTTGTTTGCGACTATCCTGATGTCTTCCCTGAGGATCTACCTGGACCTCCTCCTCCTTGTTTAGTTATTTTCATATCGATCTCATTCCTTGTGCGACACCCATTGCAAAATCCCCTTTATCGTCTAGCACCTTTGGAAATGCAAGAGCTATCTAGCCAACTTCAGGAGCTTCTTGATAAAGGCTTTATACGCCCCAGTACTTCTCCATGGGGCAATCCCGTTCTATTCGTCAAAAAGAAAGATGGATCCTTTCGGATGTGCAATGACTATCATGAGCTCAACAAGCTTACAGTCAAAAACCAATATCCTCTTCCTCATATCGACGACCTTTTTGATCAATTACAAGGCGTGACGTGCTTTTCCAAGATCGATCTCCGTTCTAGTTATCATCAACTTCGAGTCCTCGAAGAAGATATACCCAAAACTGCATTTCGTACACGTTATGGGAACTATGAGTTCGTGGTCATGCCTTTTGGTTTGACCAACGCACCTGCTGTTTTCATGGACTTGATGAACCGTGTGTGCAAACCTTATCTCGACCGTTTTGGCATTGTCTCTACTCCAAGACACAATAAGAACACGAGCGACACTTGCGTCTTATCCTTCAGCTTTTGTGTACTGAGCACCTTTACGCCAAATTCTCCAAGCTAAAAGAGGTTCAATTCCTTGGTCATGTTGTCAATGAACTTGGTATTCACGTCGACCCTGCAAAAATCAAAGCTGTGAAGAATTGGATAACTCCTAAGTCTCCATCTAAAATTCGTTCGTTCCTCAGTTTAGCTGGTTACTATCGTCACTCCATTTTGAACTTTTCCAAGATTGTCGTTCCTATCACCTCTGTCACACCCCGACTTTCCACAGCCAATCAAACACCAATGGGCCCAGGTGGGGAATATGGTGACGTAAGTTGATATCATCATAGTCAATTAAACACAGCATAGCAGAAGTCTTGGAGTAAAATTACTATTACAAACCAAATATTCAAAGTACAAAATAATATACAGATGGCTTGTAATAGAAGATCCACAGGCGGATCATAAAATGTACAAAGTGTATAACAGACTTTAGGGAAGATCTAGGATTTGAAAGATCCTCTTATCACTACCGAGCAGCTTCCAGCCTATTTCGTATTGTACCTGCAAGCTTAGTCTTTTGAAAATACGTCAGCTTTCTCTGGTAAATACACCCAACTGACTCATTTTGAAAACATTTGAAAATGATTTTAAGTGCACATGGCACAAAATCTTTTATAACTTGGGAAAGTTACTTTGTAACTTTGTTAACAGATTCACATGTTTGTCCGTACATACATGGCCCAATGCGAAAACCGAGAAATGATTAACGTACACACCACGTAAGAACTCACGAAGGAGTTATCCCCAACTTTGTGGGTAAGCTTTTAGCATGAGCGTCTGTCAGGTGTATGCCTACACCCCCGCGCTTAGGTCGTGCCCATTATTACTGTAATGAGCCGAGGATATCCAAGACACAGTAGTTAACCCCCGATGTTTAAGTTAATAAACAAAACTAATTAAAACGAAATATACAGATTTACTAGCCACAATCCGGCATTCGATTGATCCCATTTTCGACCAAGCGGTAATAGTGTTGATACAGTTTTGTGTCTGTCGCTTGTTCTTAATTATAGTGGTAATTGTACGGTCTTTGCTCAAGTGTCTGTATAGGTTTGGTCGTGTCGAATAGATCGAGATATCCTTCTATCTTGATCTAGTATGACATCTTAGCTTGTCTTTGTTAATCACTTGCATGTGTTCGTACTGATAAGTCTTGTAAACGACATGTCTACACACGTTCTCCAGAAAAAGGATTCTATGCAAGTCAAAGAATTCGTACAAATCACATGATTCGTACGAAATAATATGAGTAACAAGTGTGTTACTTGTTTCGTACGAAATAAGTATTTCGTACGAAACAGTGTCTCGTACAAAATCCTGGAGTTGTGACTCGTGTGAAATAGTGTGTTCAGTATGTCTAGACTCGTATTTCGTACGAAACTAGACAGACACTATATAATCTGACATGTACCTCTTTGTTGGGGTCTTAAAGAACTAGTTGGTGTTGCCTGGTTAGCTAGTTGGTCAGTCTAGAGAGCTTGTTACCCTTTAAGTTGGTTACCTCTCTAGATGAAGATACAAGAACACAGAAAGTTTGTTTGAGTCATACAAGCATTGTGTGTATATGTTTGTACTTGTTCTCAATCATTAACCAAGATAGTGAATCTTTGATTACCCCGTGTTCTTTACTTTGCTTTGGTTGCATGCACACTTGGATTCCACACTTGTGTGTGTGTCATATGAACAAGGAACTGGTTTAACACCATCCACAGGTGGACCTACAAGTGGTATCAGAGCTTTGGCTCTTTCCTTGTTCAAAACCGGGCTTAGTTGTGTCTGAGCTAGTTTGAAGATTTCTGAAGGTTCTTGATCTCCAACAGAAAACATAAGTTTTGGATAGTTAAATAACTTAAAACTTGGTTAAAATCTGCTGCATGCAGAAAATTTTATGGTAAAATTTTTTCCGAAGAACACCCTTGAAGAAGAAATCTGCAAAAAATTGAAGCTCATTAGTTTGGTAGGTTTGACATTTTCTGACTTGGATCTGGACTTGGACTATGGACTGTTAAAAATCTGTGTTTTAAACTAAAAGTGGGTAAGACAACAGGTATTTTCGAAAAAGCAGGTCTACACAAGAAAGGAAATTTCTCACCAAACCATTTCTGAAAAGATTCCTCTGAAAAACACTGAACAAAACAGTTTGTGCGATTGAAAAGTTTAGTGCGAAACATCTGATTCGCACAAAAACACCTTATCTCGTACAAACAACTGTTTCGCACGAAACTGTGTGGTTCGTACGAAATAGGGTGTTATCCGCACGAAATAAGTTTCGTACGAATAACTTTGGTTTTTGTTTGTTTTTCGTGTTTTTCAAAGCTTTGTGATTTTAAGAATTTTTCATATTTTCAGATCTGTGAATTTTTAAAAGGTAATTATAATCGTGAAACTTTAAAATCTTTAAATTTTCATTAAACAAGAAAATATAATGAGTTCTAACCCATGGGATTGGAGTTGTTCAAGCTCAAATCAGGAGTCTTCGCAAAGCTCCGCAACATCATGGGTAAAATATTTGATGCCACAACATACAACAATGATCTCTGCAAATCAATGGCCGTGTGTTGCGAATCAAAATCAAAGCATCCAAACTCTGTTAATGAGCGAAAGTGAAACAGGGAGTAACAACCATCCGCCCAAGCTAAATCATATGAATGATTATCCTTCCTGGAAAAGTCGTTTTCATACATACGTTCTTGGACAGAACACAGAATTGTGAACGTGTTTCACTACCCCCTACAATGAAGCACTTGAAGAAGCTGGATCAAATCTAACCACATTGGCCAATCTAGTCGAAAGTGACAAGAAAGCTTACGACCTAGAGAAAAAGGCATTTGCTATCCTCACACAAGCTCTGCATAAAGACATTTATCATCAGTTTGTGTATTGTACTGCAACGAAAAATTTGTGGAACACTTTGGAAGCAAGAGGTGAAGGTAATGCTGCTACCAGGAAGATTCGGCATGATCTGCTCAAGAAAGAGTTTGAAGGTTTCATCTTCATGGAGAACGAAACCTTGAATGATATGACCACTCGGTTTTATCATCTTCTCAGCGAGATGTACTCATATAAAGTGTTAGCAGTACCACAAGAAATTTTGATGCCATTTGCTGATGCTTTACCACCAAAATGGGGTCAATTTATTGATCTTTTAAAACATACAGGTGTTTTGGACTCAATAAGTATTTATGAATTTGTGCAGAAACTGGAGAACAAGAATCAAGAGGAACTCCGGAAGGCACAACGAGTCTCTGCTCCACAAAACCCTGAAATGTATTTTGGCGGTATAAATACAGGTACAAGCTCAAGTCAGCAACCGAAGCTGCAGACCGCGTTTGTGTCAAACGTGAACCCTTTTCTACCCCAACCAGTTCAGTCAAGTCAGTCTACAGGTTCGAGTAATCAAGCCTATGGACATAATTTTGATCCGAAAGCCTTCCTTCCACAGCCAAGGGATTTAGCGCATAAAGCTCCACAGCAAGCTCCTCAACAAGCATTCTATGGAAGCAACAGTCAATCTGCAAATCCCAACACTGTCAAACTTGACACGTCAAATCTCTCCAAAATCTACGTAGAAGTTGCACAGGAACATGCGGAACTTCTAAATACCATTGTCAGTGCGTATTGTGGTTTAGTTGCAGGTCAAATAGGGAACATCAATTTGACAAACGAAGACTGTGAACAAATCGACCGAGATGAAATGGAGCTGATGGACATCAAGTGAGCATTTGCAAGCGCTATGAGAAGAGCGAAGGAATATATGAGAAGAACGGGGAGAACCAGTTTGGAAAGCAAGAAGGATACCAAATACGGCTTTGACAAAACCGCCGTTACTTGCTTTAACTGTGGAGAAAGAGGTCACTTCAAGCGGGAATGCACAAGACCCAACAAGGAAGGAAATCACAACCACTTTCGAAATCAGTCTCAACCATCCAACACAGCACAATACAACAACGAAAGAAGAGTAGTAGCTGTTGGCAACTCTAACAACACCAATCAATCAGGACCTTCAAACACGCACAGAGCTACGGTAGTTCAGTCTGATGAAAGATGCGATTGGTCAGTACAGTTGGGAACAGAGAACAACGGAAGAACTGCATGCTATACATAGATCGTGGATCAAAACAAGCATGATCACATCATCAACACTCAAAATAATGATGATACATTTGGGGATGCTGGTAGTTATGATGAAGAATGTTCAAGTTCAGATGGTTATGAGTCTGATTCTGATGTGAAGAAAGGAAGTGAAGCTAAGGTTGAAGAGTTGCTGAGTGAAGCTGAGATGTTGAAGAGTGAAAAGGTAAGTATGACGAGGAATGCAGAAGCTGCGGAAAAAGAGACAGAGACACTCTGTACAGATGGTGCAGCTTTTTCTCATCACACTGCCTTTATGGCAAATGTTGAAGGTTCTTCAAAACAGGTAAATTTTGACCCTCCTACTATTTGCAATGACTGTGTTGAGTTGAAAATAAAATATGAAACCGTCAACAGTCATAATCAGAATTTAGTGGTTGAACTATCAAAATGAAAAGAGGCGAATTTGGCGCTAACTAGAAATGAAAAAGAATTCAAATCTGTAATAAAAACCCTTAAGAAAAGTGTTTCTGAATTGACAAAAATAGTTTTGAATAAATAGACAGGAATTAATAACTACATTAATCTCCTAGAAGAAACAAAGAAAGAGTTAACCATCGCCAAATGCAAATATGATTCGATCAAACGCAGGAAAGTTATTCTAACTCCCAATATGTGCTTGATCATATCATTGAAGTTCAAAAACTAAAAGGAGATGCTCAATGCACAGGGTATAATTCGTGTCCACCCCCAATGAAACACAACTATACCAAAATGCCCGATGAAGAGGAGATGCCTCGTTTTGAACCCTCTGTACCTTTGAATACTGAGGAATTCGCAGCAGGGTTAGGGTTCAAACTAGGCAATTCTTCTCAAGAACCAAGCAAGCCAGAAAGTTCATCATCTAATGAAGAAGAGGATGATACATCAGATGATGAATCAAGAAATTATGATCAGGATCAGCCTCTTGATGAAAGGAAAAAAGTAGAATTGTCTGCTACTCCTTGTACTCAATCTGTTGAGAATCAAGATATTGTTCCTAAGAAATCTGTGAAGACAAGTGTGTCTACACAAGAAGTAGATAATGTGTTGTATACTTTGGTTGGAGATAAGAAAATCTATTCAAACAAAGATTTTCCAATTAAAAACGTAAATCCAATCTCTATAGATCAGGTTTTTGAAAAGTCAACAACCAAACCTGTAGAAAAGAAAAAGCCGACCAAATCACAACCATTATCCGCTTCAAAAGAAAACAATGGAAGCGAGTTGAAAAGTCTACAGTTTCTCAACCGAAGGTTGAAGCAAAAGGCTCTCGTTACCAAAAAAGGCTAAAACTGTTAGATTTGTAAGTTCTAAAGGTACCGATAAAGTCGAAACTTTTCAAGGAAAATCTAATGTTGATTTTGTAAAGAAAGTTAACATTTTGAAAAGAACTAGTCAAAACAATTACACCCAATGCACTGATGGATGTAATGAAAATGAACACAGTACCTCAGGATCCACAAATTCAACATTAAGCCGAGAAACACGATCTCCTAGTTTTGTTGAAAGGAGAACATGTTTCAAATGTGGAGAATTTGGCCACATTATAAAGGATTGTCAAAATCCAGCCAAATCAAGATGTATAGAGAAAACCCCTCATGAACCAACTTGCAAACGTAAATCTATTTCTCCGACACAAGATAAACGAATTATTAAAGATCAAAAAGAGAAACAAAAACGTAAACAAGTAAAAGCAGTTGAGAAAGCTTTAAAATCGGATTCTTTGAAAAAGGATCAAAGATCTTCAAAGTCAACAAAACCAGACACTGTTAAAACTGTAAATCTGGTAATAAACAAGGATCTTGGAAATAGAAGATCGGAAATGGTTCAAAAGGAGTTTCTCAGTTTGTTAATCATCAAGAAATTGAGATTACATTTCTCGATGATAAGGGACGACCCAAGACCACTAAGGCTTGGGTCCCCATCTCAAACTAATCTTGTTTGTGGAATGTGCAGGGTGTTTCAGGAGGAACTGTAAACAGTCATTGGATTGTTGACAGTGGAGCATCAAGGCACATGGCAGGCGACTTGTGGCTCCTATATGATGTGAAAAGTATTAGGGGTGGTTATGTTGCTTTTGCTAGTGACAAAGGTGGATACATCACTGGAGAAGGAATGGTCTCCAATGGTGTTGTGAGCTTCAACAAGATCAATTATGTGCGGCAAATTGATCACAATCTTCTTAGCGTTTCTCAAATCTGCGACAAGAAGTACACGGTACATTTTGATGATGCCGGATGTAACGTGCTGAAGCCTGGATTCAAGATCCCCAAGGAATGGATTCTCCTGTCGGCTCCAAGAATTTATGATTTGTATATTCTTGATATGAGCCAAGCTATTACAACATCTGCACAAGTCACATGTTTTGTCTCTAAAGCCACCGAGAAGGAATCAATCTCCTGGCACAGACGTATGGGACACATTCACCTGAGGAAAATGAACTACTTGGTGAAGAACAATCTAGTGAATGGTGTACCAGTGAAGAACTTTCATCTTCAAGACGTTTGTGTATCATGCCAAAAAGGGAAGCAAGCAAGAAAGTCCCATCCTGTGAAGAGGATTAACACTGTGAATATACCACTAGAACCTCTTCATATGGACCTCTTTGGACCTATGAGAAACACAAGACAACCTGTGGTGATTCTTATTATCTGGTAGTTACTGATGACTATTCCAGATTCTCATGGGTAAACATGCTGGCACACAAGAGTGAAGTTCCTACTATCCTCAAGAATCTCCTGACTCTACTGGAAAATTTGTATAATCTGAAGGTGAATTAGAAGCGACAATGGCATGGAATTTAAGAATCAAGTTATGGATGAGTATTGTTCCTTAAAGGGTATTCTGTATGAGTAAAGTTCTCGATACACTCCACAACAAAATGGTGTCGCTGAGAGGAAGAATAGAACTCTTATTGAAACTGCAAGAACCATGTTAGTAGAATCAGAACTTCCTGTTCAATTTTGGGGAGAAGCTGTTGCTACTGCATGCTACACGATGAATAGAGTTCTGACGGTGAAGAGACATGGGAAGACATGCTTTGAGCTGTTACATAAAAGGAAACCGGATATTTCTTTCTTAGAACCTTTTGGAGCTCCATGCACTATGATCGACCCACATGGAAAATTTGGTCCCAAGGCTATTGAAGGTTTATTTCTTGGATATGCTACTCCTAATTTTCGGTTGTGGAATTTGTCTTCGAAGAAGATTGAAGAATGGGGTGAAGTCAAGGTTCAGAGATACACAGAAGCTACAAGAGCTCCAGGTGCTCCTTGGATGTTTGACTACGATGGGCTATTTGAATCCTTTAATCTGCCAACTTTTGATGATGCAACAGCTGCTGTCCAGATGTTATTGGAAAGTGATACTGCAGTAGACTCGTCATTAGTTCGACCAATTATTGTTAACCCTCAAGTGTCGACTTCGGTTAACAATCTTGTTCAAAATGAGGAATTCGAAGACATTGCGGATTATAATGTTTCATCAGAAGATGATGAGTTTCATGATGCAAATGAAGCTGCCTCTGGTGCGGTTCCTAGAATTTCAGATGGTATGTCAAATATTCAACCTCAAGGAACGACTGAAGGTCAGGCATCTACAACGTCATCAAATCCAGCTCTCAATTTAACTGTTGATCTGAATATCAACAATTTGGATATCAATTCTTGAGTTCCTGATGTGCCAGAAACTCGAATTCATAATATCCATCCTCAGCAGAATATTATTGGAGATGTCCAGAGTGGTGTGCAGACTCGTAATCAGCTTTGAAACAACCAGAATGCTGGATTGTATTCGGAAATCAGGGAATCTGATGGTCTAAATGATTGGTCTTTTGCCTGCTATGTGTGCCAAGTAGAACCAAAATCTTGGAAGGAGGCAATGAAAGAAGACTCATGGGTTAAAGCCATGCAGGAAGAACTTCAGCAGTTTCAGAAGTTAGACGTCTGGAAATTGGATGACAGGCCTGACAACTACAAGAAGATTGGTACACGATGGGTGTACAAGTGCAAGAAGGATGACCGAGGTGTTGTGTGAGAAACAAAGCGCGATTGGTGTTTCAAGGTTTTAATCAGGTCGAAGGGATCGATTACAATGAAGTTTATGCACTGGTTGCACGACTTGAGGCTATAAGAATCACTTTGGCTTATGCGTCCTTCAAGAAGTTCACCGTTTATCAGATGGATGTGAAGAGTGCATTTCTTCATGGTGTGGTAGAAGAGGAAGTATATGTTGAGCAACCGCCAGGTTTTGAAGATCCTCTCCATCCTGACAAGGTTTGGCTTCTCAACAAGGCGTTATATGGTCTTCATCAAGCTCCGAGGGCTTGGTATGAAACGTTGTCTACCTATCTGTTGAAGAATGGTTTTCGACGAGGCCTGATCGACTATACTCTCTTCATCAAGGAACAGGATGAGGATTTGCTGCTAGTACAGGTTTATGTTGATGATATTATATTTGGGTCTACTAACACTCGAATGTGCAAAGAATTCGAACAGGTTATGCAGGAGAAATTCGAGATGAGCGCTATGGGAGAAATGAATTTCTTTTTAGGTTTGCAGGTTCAGCAATCAAAGGAAGGGATTTTTATCCATCAAACCAAGTACGTCGGAGATATTCTCAAACGATGTCAGATGGACGACTCAAAGCCTTTGGGAACTCCATTAGCTCAAAATCATGGGATCACTCCAGACGGAATGGGTGAACATGTAGAACCATCTCTCTATCGTGCTATGATTGGATCTCTCATGTATCTTACTGCTTCAAGACCCAACATAATGTACCCAACATGCCTTCTAGCGCGCTATCAGTCTAGTCCGAAGGTTTCTCATTTGATGGCTGTGAAAAGGATCTTTCGTTATCTAAAGGGTCGCCCTGACACTGGTCTATGGTACCCTAAGGATGATAACTTTGATCTGACAGCATTCAGTGATTCTGATCATGGTGGCTACATAATCGATGCAAAATCAACAACAGCAGGATGTCAGTTCTTGGGAAATCGCCTAGTCACGTGACAATGCAAAAAAGCAGACTTGTGTAGCTACATCGACATGTGAGGCTGAGTATATTTCAGCTTCTAGTTGCTGCTCTCAAGTTCTATGGATTCAACAGCAAATGCGTGACTACGGTTTTGAATTTCTTACTACTCCTATTTTTGTTGATAATGAAGCAGCTTTACAGATCACTCGAATCCTATACAGCACTCAAAAACAAAACACATTAAGATTAAGTATCATTTCATACGAGATTGTTATGAAAAGAGACTTATCAATGTTGTTAAAATCCACATTGATCACCAACGTGCTGACCTTTTTACCAAAGCCTTTGATATATCACGTTTTGAATATCTACTTTTGGTCAATGGCATCAAGGTGAAACCCGAGTAACTCAACCATGGCTAACTATTTTTGTAAATACTTTTCTAAAAATCTAAAACTTCAAAAAGATTTTCAGTTTTATATTTTAGGGGGAGTAAATTTAAGAAAATACAAAAATATATCTTTTATTTACCTCCCTTGTTTAAGGGGGAGAAAATTCAGAAAAATACAAAAACAATAGAAAAACCAAAAATGAGTTTCTTGGATAAGTTGAAGATGATGAAATTCACCGGTAAATCTGTCAGAAATGGTTAAAAGCATAGAAAGAAGATTGATACGTAGATTTTACTTATGATGTATCGGTAGGCTCACAATCAAACTAAAATATGCAGGTTGATATAAACCTAACAGACAGAACGCCAGGTGGGAACCATTCATTGGTATATGGTCTTGGTACCGAAATTTCGTTTGATAGAGTGTCGAGGTTCTGAGATATACGGTCTTTATGTTGGCTTATCATCTGGGTATCATGGTTGAATCTTTTGCCGAAAAATAACGGTGGTGAAGTCTAGAACTTCCATGATATCATACATACGTGTACATACTGCATACGGCCATCAAATAAGTGATAAAAATATCACATCCCCAAAATAAGTGATAAAATATCACAATTTTATGCGGGAGCTAAGTTCGTCTCTTTTTCGGTACGATGGTACTAACCTGTTCACGGACTTACTCCTGTGCCCTGCATGCATATGAAATTCAAGTTCCTCATCAATAAGTGATTAAATCACAAAGGGCTTGTTTTCAATCAAAAATAAGTGAGTATCTCACATCATTCATATACGTCAAAACAGATGATAAAGCAGCATACTCACCGATAAGATTTTCTCTCGTGCATATCTTGATACGAGAATGTGTCGTGATGTGGTTGAACACCGGCTAGTAAGTATAAATCCATATCTTAATCATATCTCCTAATCATGATTACATTTGATAAGTCTGAGCTTACATTGAAAACAATACCGATAATCATAGTTGAATACTTATCTGTTTAATTTTGAAGTTTAAACCAAATATCGTTTTTGACAAAGATTAAAATGCCGGTATGATTCTTTTACCTTGAAACTCGAAAAAGATTTTTAAATAGATATATAGTTTATCTGTATATTTAGTCTTTAAGTCTAGTTTACTTAGTTGCTTTTGTAATTACTTTTTGAAAGTTAGCCAAAGTTGATACTCGAGATTTTCTACCAAGATACGCCAGAAAACCATCTGTTTGATATCGCAACTTCATAAAGTAATATCTTGCAACAAATAATCCATCAAAGAAATCCAAAATCTGAAATTAGTTTGAGTGTGTGTATCTCATACAAATGAACCTGGTCATTTGATTTGACTTGGTCACTTGTTTTTCTCAAATCTGCTGCTGGAATTCAAACGAGTGTGTGTATCTCGTTCAGGGAATACAATCATACGAAGATTTTATGATAAGTCTTTCGTTTGTATCCCCTGAGAAAGTTGTGTTCTAATTATATTTGTCTATTGAGTACAAACTGATACAAAAGAACATAAACAAAGACCAGCAACGAAGAAATCTGACAAGTCAGAAGAGGAAACAAGAAAGATTTAAAGTTTCTTAGAAGTTCGAAGACCTGATGCTCTAATCATTGGATAGCAGATCTATAAATGGATAGATGATCTTCAGGGGGAGTTTGTTGATACTCCAAACCATTCTATGTGAAGACCAAAGTCTTAAGACCAAAGACCGAAGACCAAGCAACATCCAAGGGGGTTTTTTGATAGAGTTTTGTGTCTGTCGCTTGTTCTTAATTACAGTGGTAATTGTACGGTCTTTGCTCAAGTGTCTGTATATGTTTGGTCGTGTCGAATAGATCGAGATATCCTTCTATCTTGATCTAGTATGACATCTTAGCTTGTCTGTGTTAATCAGTTGTATGTGTGCATACTGATAAGTCTTGTAAACGACATGTCTACACACGTTCTCCAGAAAAATGGATTCTGTGCGAGTCAAAGAATTCGTACGAATCACATGATTCGTACAAAATAATATGAGTAACAAGTGTGTTACTTGTTTCGTACAAAATAAGTATTTCATACGAAACAGTGTCTCGTACAAAATCCTCGAGTTGTGACTCGTGTGAGATAGTGTGTTCAGTATGTTTAGACTCGTATTTCGTACGAAACTAGACATACACTATAAAAGCAGACATGTACCTCTTTGTTGGTGGTCCTAATGAACTAGTTGGTGTTGCCTGGTTAGCTAGTTGGTCAGCCCAGAGAGCTTGTTACCCTTTGAGTTGGTTACCCCTGTAGTCGAAGACACAAGAACACAGAAAGTTTGTTTGAATCATACAAGCATTGTGTGTATGGGTTTGTACTTGTTCTCAATCATTAATCAAGATAGTGAATCTTTGGTTACCCCGTGTTCTTTACTTTGCTTTGGTTGCATGCACACTTGGATTCCGCACTTGTGTGTGTGTCATATGAACAAGGAACTGGTTTAACACCATCCGCAGGTGGACCTACAAATAGTTTACCGTAACCCAAACCCGTATAGGGGAAATAAGTTGAGAGTATTTACCTGATCTAGTCTTCGTTTAAACGCAAGATTTAATAACTAATCTATTAGATAGCATTTTCCGGAAGGCTCTAGTCTGGATTATGGCATAAGCTAACCAATTAAATGCTAACGGTCTTATATAAGCCGTAGACTTAGACCGACCAGCGTACATGATCAATAATGGTAAAATACGCTAGATTAAGCGATGACCGGATAGAATGTAGTTTAAACCCAACAAGTACTTTGACTTGTATAATATGGGTAAACCATAAAAATTCTGGATTTTTGAGACTTAAATGACAAGGTTAAGCCCGTTTTGGTTAATTTCCGTAAACTAGTTACATATACTTAACCGTACGCATATCAGCAATATCGGGTAACCGGATAAGTCATGGACAAGTTCTATATGCCATTATACTTAAATAAGTTGTAATATCAGTAGGATATCAACTTATATGCCCGTGAAGGTTTTAAAACGAATTATGCCTCATAAGGATTTTTGGTAATTTCATACCTTATAAAAGGAACTTGAATATATTTAATGTTATAACGATAAGTATTCTGGAAAAATGTTTAATTTATGATATAATATTAGTAGGATATTGATTATATGTATAATTTATCTATTATGACCAAACTATGCACCGAAGGGTCATTTTACACATAGTTTCATAAATTATTTGGGATTCTGAGTTCTTATCATATACATGCTGTAAAATTATTTAAAATAAGTTTTAAAATCAGTAGGTAACAAGTCTTGATTGATATATATGGTTTAAAACCATACTATGCGCCGAAACGACGCTTATGTCGTAAAATGACGAATTATCCGATGTTTAATGAAAACTGATGTTAAAATCAAGTTTATATGTTTTAGATATGTTATTTAATATGACGTATCAGTAGGTAAAAGATTTGATATGAAAAGATATGATTAAAACCGTTTTATGAACCACAAGGGCGTTATCGTCATTTATCGAAATAATACAAGAACTTGTTCATAAACTCAGTTTATAATCTGATTTGATATCCCAAATAATTCTAGTTATGATATTACATCAGTAGGTAATTCATTTTCAAGTTCATTATCGTTTAAACCTTATTTTATATAAAAAGGGCATTTTTGTCAAAATGGTATAATTATGGAACTTGTGCATAAATTCAGATTCTGATTATGATCTTGTAATATAACTCATGGGATTATGCTACATTATATTACGATCATAATGTAGATCAGTAGCTAACTAATCTAAATCGGTTCAGAATCAAAAGTCAAAGCAGAAATCAAACTTTGCGACTTTCGGTTGCGAACCGACCCTAGAACTGAAATTGACTAGCGGAACATGTTCTTACATGTTCTAATAATTACTACCAACTTGTTTAAGTGTCAAAACATGTTTCATAACATATATAAGCTTAGATTACAACATTTCCGCAAAATGGCATGTTTGACTTTTTAATATTTAAACTTTGACCCGTCAATTGGTCTAGCAAACGTGATCTTCAGGAGGTGCCCTTAATAGGGACTAACACCTACCTTATTACGATCACTTAGCCATGTTCGTTACGAACAATGGATGGACCATAATGGTCTTAACCGAAAGTCAAAGCGTTTTTCGTAAAACGCTTGACTTTTGGCTATAAAAGCATATAAACGAAAATGCAAGAGAAAGGAACACTTACAAGTGACTACTAGGATGCAATAGAACTAAGTTGGATGCTACTTTCAGTTAGGAACTTCTAGAGGAGGGAGATTGAGTGAAGAATGAGAAAGGTGCAAGTTCAAATGGTGAACCTTGGCACCTATTTATAGTTGGAAAGCTTGAAGGAGGTGATGGCAGGTGTTAAGGGGTGTTAGAGGGAGCTTACAAGTGTCCTAGAACGTGGCATAGCAGTTTGGAAGTCCATGGTTTCGAATCAAATGGTTTTTGGCAACATGTGTGGGTGCCAATCAAAAATTCTGCAGACACAACCCTCTGGCGGGCCGCGAGAGGCACATGCCTGGCCTCTGGCGCCCCGCGAGCGCCCTAAGGCCACTTTCAAAGTTTGTCACGTTTAGCCCCTCAACTTATAAAACTTCCGAAAACACCTTTATAGCATATTTAGCCCTCCATAACCAATACTTGGCGTACCCGGGGGTATGCCCAGACATTTTCGAGCTCTCGGTTCGTTAAAAGGTCACTCAAAGGTATAAATTAAGATGTTGACACTTTTAACCACTCTATTATCCAACTTTCACATATTTACAGAATTAACCTCTCTCGTCTAACAAATGGCACGTATGAGAGTTAGGACTTCGTAAAGGAACACTCAGAGGCTAAGTATAAGCATGTTACTCCAATGTCACTCAGAGGCATGTTGACACAAATAGTCACTCAGAGGCCAAGTTTAAGCATGTTGACACAAATGGTCACTCAGAGGCTAAGTTTAAGCATGTTGACACTAATGGTCACTTAGAAGCTATGTTTTAAGCATGTTGACACTAATGGTCACTCAGAGGCTTGGTTTATGCATGTTGACATCAGAAGGTCAGTCGGAGGCTTCATTTAAGGATGTTGATACATTTAGTCCTTATTAGTCCATAATGGACATAAAAGTAATGGCACGTGTCACTATACTATTGGACACGATTTTTACGAGGTGTTAGATCCTCACCCCCTTAAAAGAAATCTCAACCTCGAGATTTTATTCAAAAAGATGAGGATACTTTTGTCGCATAGTGGACTCAACCTCCCATGTATACTCGGGACCTCGAAGGGTATCCTATTTAACCTTTACTATAGGTATCAGTTTCCTCCAGAGCTTCTTAACTTGTCGATCCTCGATCGAAATTGGTTTCTCAATGAACCTCAGGTTTTCATCGATTTGCACATCATGATGTGACATTGCTAGCGACTCATCGGCTAGACATTTCTTAAGGTTACTGATGTGGAACGCATGATGAATTCCACTAAGCTCCTCAGGCGGCTTAAGCTTATAAGCTACAGTGCCGACACATTCGATTATCTCGAATGGTCCTATATATCTTGGGCTTAGCTTGCCCTTCTTTCCAAATCTCATTACACCTTTCCAAGGTGATACTTTTAGCATGACTTTGTCCCCTACTTGGAACTTAAGAGGTTTACGACTCTTGTCAGCATAGCTCTTCTGCCTATCTCGGGCAGCTTTGAGACGATCACAGATTTGTACAATCTTATCTGTGGTCTTCAAGACAATCTCTGGTCCTGATAGTTGGGCTTCCCCAACTTCTGCCCAACACACGGGCACTCGACATTTTCTCCCATACAAGGTCTCATAAGGAGCAACGTTGATGCTCGTATGATAACTATAATTATAGGAGAATTCTATTAGGGGTAAGTGGTCATCCCAACTTCCACCTAAATCAATCACACATGCTCTAAGCATGTCTTCCAAAGTCTGAATAGTACGCTCACTCTGACCATCAGTCTGTGGATGGTAAGCCGTATTAAAATTTAATCTTGTGCCTAAAGACTGTTGGAAACTTCTCCAAAAATGAGAGGTATATCTAGTATCTCCATCAGATACAATAAGATACCGGCACACCGTGTAGGGACAGAATCTTGTCCACATACAACTTAGCCAATTTGTTGGAGTTATACGTTTCTTTAATTGGCAAGAAATGTGTTGACTTAATCAGCCTATCTATAATGACCCAATTCGTGTCATTACCATGTTTGGTCTTTGGTAACTTGGCAATCAAGTCCATAGTTACCATTTCCGATTTCCAAGTGGGAATCTCAAGTTGTTGTAGAAGTCCTGATGGCTTCTGATGTTCGACTTTAACTTGCGAACATGTCAAACACTTAGCAACATAAGTGGCTATGGATTTCTTCAAACCTATCCACCAATAATTCTTTTTCAGATCCTGATACATCTTGTCACCACCTGAGTGAACTGAGTATCTTGTATTATGCGCTTCCTGGAGGATTAGGTTTCTATGTCCTCCAAAGATTGGAACCAAGATTCTTTCATTAAACCTAAGGATTCCATCCTTTTCAGGCGTTAACTGATCAATAGTTCCACCTAATCCCTCATTAGGTATATTAGCCTCTAGTAGGGCTTGCTTTTGTGCATCTAATAGCTTCTCATTCAAGCTATTTCTGAGTTCAATGCTCTTGGCGTTAATCCTAATGGGCTTAACTCTTTCCTTGCGTCTTAAGGCGTTAGCAACGACATTTGCCTTGTCGGGATGATAGCGAATCCAGCAATCATAATCATTAAGTGTTTCCATCCAACGGCGTTGTCGCATGTTCAATTCCTTTTGATTGAATAGATGCTTGAGATTCTTATGGTCAGTGTCTATAATACACTTTGTGCCATATAAGTAATGTCTCCACAACTTTAGTGCAAATACAACGGCACCCAAATTCCAAATCATGGGTGGTGTAATTTCTTTCATGCACCTTTAATTGTCATGATGCATAAGCAATCACTTTGACTTTTTGCATTAGCACACAGCCAATGCTAGTGTGCGAGGCATCACAATAAGCAACAAAGTCTTCAATACCCTCAGGTAGAGATAACACAGGAGCATTACTCAACTTGTGTTTTAGAATTTCAAAGGATTCTTGTTGTTTTGGACCCTAGTCAAATTTGACATTCTTACGGGTCAAGGTAGTTAAAGGAGTGGTTATCCTTGAAAAGTTCTCAATGAACCTCCTATAATATCCAGCCAATCCTAAGAAGCTACGAATTTCCGATGGGGTTTTGGGTACTTCCCAATTCATTATGGCTTCTATCTTGGCGGGATCCACTTGGATACCACGCTCACTTACCATATGTCCAAGAAACTGGACTTCTCAAAGCCAAAATTCGTATTTAGAGAATTAGCATAAAGCTTCTCTTGCCTTAGCAGTTCTAGGATGCACCAAAGGTGTTTCTCGTGATCAACTTGATTACGGGAATAGATAAGTAAGTCGTTTATGAAGACAATGACAAAATTATCTAAATATGGCTTACAGACTCTATTCATGAGATCCATGAATGCTCAGGTGCATTTATGAGCCCAAAAGGCATCACCAGAAATTCATAATGACCATAAAGAATCCTGAAGGCAGTCTTAGGAACATCCTCGTTTCTAATCTTCAGCTGATGATATCCTGATCTCAAATCAATCTTGGAGAAATAGCTAGCTCCTTGAAGTTGAACGAACAAGGCGTCGATCCTGGGCAAAGGATAACGATTCTTGATCGTTATCTTATTTAACTCACGGTAATTAATGCACATTCACATTGAACCATCCTTCGTCTTAACGAAGAGGATAGGAGCTCCCTAAGGTGAGGAACTAGGTTGTGTGAAACCTTTCTCTAAAAGCTCATCTAATTGCATCCTTAATTCTTTCACTTCTATCGGTGCTAACCGATATGGAGCTCTAGCTACCGATGCTGATCCGGGTAGAATATCAATTCTAAACTCCACTTGCCTATCTGGAGGAAGGCCTGGTAATTCTTCAGGGAAAACATCAGAATATTCTGAGATGATTGGAAGGTCCTCAATATTTGGTTTAGGCTCGTTGATAGTTACTTGTGCCAGGTAAATGACACAACCTTTCCCAAAACACTTGGATGCTTTAAATAACGACACTTTGTATGGCAATCCATATTGTGAATCTCCTAGAATGGTGATCATTTCACTAGATGGGGTTTTAATTTTGATGAGTTTCTTATCACATGCAATGCGGGCTTGGTTATGGGATAACCAATCCATGCCTAAGACTACATCGAACCCCGCCAATTTCATTGGCAAAACAGAGATAGGAATAGAATGATTCTTACTGGATATAAAACATCCATCAAGAATGGAAGATGTTGTTTCTAAAGTTCCATCAGCAAGTTCTACCTCATAGGTTATGTTTAGAGTTCTTATGGGCAAGTTAAATAGTTTACTAAACTTATGGTCAACAAAAGATTTATCTGCATCCGAATAAAAAAGAATTCTAGCATATATGTCATTGATGAGGAATGTAACTGTTATGATGTTGTGGTCATTAACAGCCTCCCTAGCATTCATCTGGAAGGCACGAGCATTCCCTTTCTTAGCCTCTCTAGGCTTTGCATCATTATTTCTGGGGTTCTTATGGCAGTTAAACTTAATATGCCCCTTTTTGTTACAGCCGTAGCAGACGGCGTTCTTAAGATCCTTGCATCCTAGGGAATTATGCCCCTTTTTCTTACAGATACGACTAGGTCTAGCCTGTGGATCAATACTACACTGTCCCCAGTGCCTACGGTTGCAATGTTTACATGTCGGTGTTATGCCTGACATATCTTGGTTCTTTCTGAACCCAAATCTCCCCTTGTTCTTCTTATTAAATCTTTGGGAGCTATCATCCTCTCTCTTCCTTTTTCCGTCAGTCTCAGTCTTGACTGATTTTTGCCTTACTAAGTCTAAGGTGAGTGAGAGAGATAGGTCAACAGCAGACCTATAGGTACTAGGCTGAGCAGCCTTTACCATGCCCTTTATCTCAGGCGCTAACCCATTATGAAACGCGTAATGCGTTGGGGTTCAGGGGTGATTAACTAGGATACTAACCTAGACAGGGAATTGTAGTCAGGCATATTTATGACAGTCTAGGTTTTTCATTGTGAGAGTCAGAAATTCTGACTCTAATTTCTCCACCTCATGAGGTGGGCAGCAAGTTTCCTTGACTAGGTAAACAAACTTAGACCATCCTAAGTTGTACAGGTGTACCTTACCCGTAGATTGGATCATAGCTTTCCACCAAATCAGGGCATCGCCCTTAAAGGACTGTGATACATACTTAACCACATCCCTATCAGCACAACAGCTGATATCCACTATCGTCTTCATTTCATACAGCCATTTCAAGGCTTCTACAGCTCCCTTCTCTCCATTAAAGTCTCGGGGTTTACAGGAGATGAAATATTTGTAGGTACATCCGTCTTTAGAAGAACGGGACCTATCATTAAGTTCTAGTTTTCTTTGTTCACTCTTCGCATTTGAAGAGTGAACAGAGCTCTCCTTACGAGCTGAGGATGGTGGGATTGATAAAGGGTTGGAGCGAGTAGTGCTCATTTCTTTAAATTTCTCCATGGCTTTTCCCACAGCTGCATCAATACGAGCTTGGAAATCATCGTTATTAATGGCTATATTTTCGGCGTTGTAAGAGTTAATCTCTCGGTGGCTACTTTATGCATCATCCGAGTTAGCCATTCTTGAGCTTTGGTTCTAAACACCAAATTAAAACTTTTCTTAAACATGGTATTAACAACCATATTGGCTTTAAACATTGGATATGCAAATCCATCGCCTAATCAAACTAGTGTGAATTTAATCATAACTCTTAGGCTTATCATATCTATATTTGGCCTAGGTCTCAAAAGGAACATCAAAGGCTAATTACAATTCAGACGTAGTCCATATATCATTAGACAGTGGATCGTAATGTCACAACTATAATTGTCATTTAGACAATTTTAAATAACTCATAGGCCTGTCACGAAGGACATTAAAACATGGTTCATTGTTTTGTCCCAATTTGGACATAAAATACAACACATAGGCCTGTCACTAATGGTCATATAATACGGTACGTTGGCCTGTCACCATTGGACAAATTACGGCACATTGGCTTGTCACCATTGGACAATTTACAGCACATTGGCCTATCACCATTGGACAAATTATGGCACATTGGTCTGTCACCATTGGACAAATTACGGCACATTGGCCTGTCACCATTGGACAAATTACAGCACATTGACCTATCACCATTAGACAATTTACGGCACATTGCCTGTTACTACTAGACAGTTTTACGGCACCTTGGCCTATCGCTATTGGATAATTTTACGGCACATTGGCCTGTCAATCGTCATCATATTGATGACATTAGCCGGGATCATATTGATCACAGAGGCTACAGGTTTTTAGGACATAGTCCATCACCTAGACGGCTAGTGTGGTTCCTCAAGTCACACTACCAGGAGTATGAACATTCCTTAATGTTAACATAAGAGTACCTTAATGGTTGATTAATGGTCCCGATCACATTGACCTTAATGACTAGAGGCTTGAACCTAGTCCACTACCTCTGGAAAGAAGGATAACTTCCCTTAACTATCATGATAGAAGACCATCTTATCCTTAGCTATCATTTCTGGGCCAAATGTGGTCTGTGCCACTTGGCTAATCAAATCCATTAAGGTCTTTTTGGAATTATATAGTAGAGCATAAATTTCGAGTAAAATCGAGACATTCACTTGAAGAGGATGAATACGTATATATAATTCCAAAACAATTCATTAAATGCCAAATAAGGAAGTACAATACTAGAAATAAATAAATGAAACAAACTGTCCATGCAAGGACTTAAAAGAAAATAAAAATGTCCATGCAGGGACTAAAGAAATAACAATGTCATCGCAGGGACTAACATATATTATTAGAAGAGACTTCACTCGTCCTTCTTTCCCTTAACCAACTTGGAGAACTTCTTGAAGAACTTATTTGTTTTCTTCTCTGTTTTCTCCGCTTGTTGTTGCATTTCTTTCATTCGTTCCAAGGCCTCATTGATGGCCTCGAGTGGTGGCGAAGGTTGTGGTTGTGGCATAACAGGATACTGGTACCCATAACTTGGATATCCAGTAGGTGGATAAGCAGGTGGGAAAGGAGACTCGTAAAGTGTGTTATGCATGACCGCTTGCATGTAAGGGTAATGCAACAAGGCTTGGTAATCAACTGGTGTAGATGGGTTAAAAGGATCATATCTAGATGTATCCAAAGATGTTGGGATAGGGTTATTATAACCCGATGGTGGTGGTTGAACCACTGGCGATGGTGTTGCTTCCACCACAAGTGAAGAATTGGAGGGTCCACCCATTTGTGGGTCCTCGTGGATGGTGGGGTAAGTCTTGGGTAACGGTGGTAGTGAACCCGGCTGTTGACCTGCACGTACTGACATATGCGTTCCCCGTTTCCTCCTTGGTGGCTCAGGTGGCGGCTGAAGTTGTTCCACCGGTTCCATGTGAACATCTTCTAGTACAGGAGGTGCTGGGGAGTGATGGGAAGGAGTGTTAGAAAATGTAAATTGGTTCCAATATTGGTCCCATTCATTAGGACCTTGGTATGGCGATTCGGCATAAGAGTTCGAATCGCTTGAGATTTCGATGGGATGGGTGTGTGATCCTGACAGCAGCATTTCTGGATCGGAGTCCTCATCCATTGGGTTGGGTTGATCCAACTAATTCTGATCAGCTGGGGGTATGTTAAAGTAATGGTTTGGGTTAAACTCATCATGATATAAACGATGAGTGTGATGGGAGTGGTGTGATTGGTGCAAATGATATGAGTAGTACGAGTTTGGGTATGGGTAGGTAAATGTCTTGATAGGGGCCAGGAATTCCCCGAATCTTCATAGGGATTCGAGTGATGGGGTTGAGAAGGATGTGTCCAGATGGTCCTCCCCTTATTGGTCCTTTACCACTTCCTCGTACTCTTAGCGGCATTTTCCTATTAAAAATCAAATAAAAAACAATACGAATAACTTAATAATGAAATGAGTAATCCTAGGTCAAAGCCTAGACTCGGAAGTCTAAGGAATGTGCTTGTGTAAGTTTGAGATTAAACACAAGAAGGCTAGTGTTTAATTCTCTCAAACATTGGATCTAATACCAACCTGTCACACCCTGGCTTTCCACAACCAATCCAAACACCAGTGGGCCCGGGTGGGGAATATCGTGATGTAAGTTGATATCATCATAGTCAATTAAACACAGCACATCGGAAGTCTTGGAGTAAAATTACTATTACAAACCAAATATTCAAAGTACAAAATAATATACAGACGGCCTGTAATAGAAGATCCACAAGCGGATCATAAAATGTACAAAAGTGTATAACAGACTTTAGGGCAGATCTAGGATTTGCAAGATCCTCTTATCACTACCGAGCAGCTTCCAACCTATTTCGTATTGTACCTGCAAGCTTAGACTTTTGAAAATACGTCAGCTTTCGCTGGTAAATACACCCAACTGACTCATTTTGAAAACATTTGAAAATGATTTTAAGTGCACATGGCACAAAATCTTTTATAACTTGGGAAAGTTACTTTGTAACCTTGTTAACATATTCACATGTTTGTCCACACATACAGAGCCCAGTGCAAAAACCGAGACATGATTAACGTACAGACGACTTAAGAACTCAGGAAGGAGTTATCCCCAACTTTGTGGGTAAAGTTTTAGCATAAGCGTCTGTCAGGTGTATGCCTACACCCCGCGCTTAGGGCGTGGCCATTATCTACTGTAATGAGCCGAAGATATCCAAGACATAGTAGTTAACCCCTGATGTTTAAGTTAATAAACAAAACTGATTAAAACGGAATATGCGGATTTACTAGCCACAATCCGGCATTCGATTGATCCCATTTCCGACCAAGCGGTTATAGTTTACCGTAACCCAAACCCGTATAGGGGAAATAAGTCGAGAGTATTTACCTGAGCTAGTCTTCGTTTAAACACAAGATTTAATAACTCATCCGTACACAAATGAACTAAGTGCAGATAGCATTTACCAAAAGGCTCTAGTCTAGATTATGGCATAAGCTAACCAATTAAATGCTAACGGTCTTATATAAGCCGTAGACTTAGACCGACTAGCTTACATGATCAATAATGGTAAAATACGCTAGATTAAGCGATGACCGGATAGAATGTAGTTTAAACCCAACAAGTACTTTGACTTCTATAATATGGGTAAGCCATAAAAATTCTGGATTTTTGAGACTTAAATGACAAGGCTAAGCCCGTTTCGGTTAATTTCCGTAAACTAGTTACATAGTTAACCGTACGCATATCAGCGATATCGGGTAACCGGATAAGTCATGGACAAGTTTTATATGCCATTATACTTAAATAAGTTGTAATATCAGTAGGATATCAACTTATATGCCCATTAAGGTTTTAAAACGAATTATGCCTCATAAGGGCATTTTGGTAATTTCATACCTTATATGGTTTAAAACCTTACTATGCGCCGAAACGACGCTTATGTCGTAAAATGACGAATTATGCGATGCTTAATGAAAACTGATGTTAAAATCAGGTTTATATGTTTTGGATATGTTATTTAATATCACATATCAGTAGGTAAAAGATTTGATATGAAAAGGTATGATTAAAACCGTTTTATGAGCCACAAGGGCGTTATCGTCATTTATCGACATAATACAAGAACTCGTTCATAAACTCAGTTTATAATCTGATTTGATATCCCAAATAATTCTAGTTATAATATTACATCAATTGGTAATTCATTCAAGTTCATTATCGTTTAAACCTTATTTTATATAAAAAGGGCATTTTTCTCAAAATGGCATAATTATAGAACTTGTGCATAAATTCATATTCTGATTATGATCTAGTAATATAACCTCATGGGGTTATGCTACATTATATTACGATCATAATGCAACCTTAGATCAGTAGCTAACTAATCTAAATCGGGTCAGAATTGAAAGTCAAAACAGAAGTCAAACTTTGCGACTTTCGGTCGCGAACCGACCCTAGAACTGAAATTGACGAGCCGAACATATTCTTACATGTTCTAATAATTATTACCAACTTGTTTAAGTGTCAAAAAAGGTTTCTTAACATATATAAGCTCTTATTATAACATTTCCGAAAAATGGCCTGTTTGACTTTTTAATATTTAAACTTTGACCCGTCAATTGGTCTAGAAAACGTGATCTTCAGGAGGTGCCCTTAATAGAGACTCACACCTACCTTATTACGATCACTTAGCCATGTTCGTTATGAACAATGGCTGGACCATCATGGTCTTAACCGAAAGTCAAAGCGTTTTTCGTAAAACACTTGACTTTTGGCTATAAAAGCCTATAAACCAAAATGCAAGAGAAAGGAACACTTGCAAGTGATTCCTAGGATGCAATAGAACTAAGTTGGATGCTCCTTTCAGTTAGGAACTTCCAGAGGAGGGAGATAGAGTGAAGAATGAGAAAGGTGCAAGTTCAAACGGTGAACCTTGGCACCTATTTATAGTTGGACAGCTTGAAGGAGGTGATGGCAGGTGTTAAGGGGTGTTAGAGGGAGCTTACAAGTGTCCTAGAACGTGGCATAGCAGTTTGGAAGTCCATGGTTTCGAATCAAATGGTTTTTGGCAACATGAGTGGGTGCCAAGCAAAAATTCTGCAGACACAGCCCTCTGGCGGGCCGCGGAAGGCACAGGCCTGGCCTCTGGCGCCCTGCGAGCGCCCCAAGGCCACTTTCAAAGTTTGTCACGTTTAGCCCCTCAACTTATAAAACTTCCTAAAACACCTTTATAGCATATTTAGCCCTCCGTAACAAATATTTGGCATACTCGGGAGTATGCCCAGACATTTTCGAGCTCTTGGTTTGTTAAAAGGTCACTCAAAGGTATAAATTAACATGTTGACACTTTTAACCCCTCCATTATCTAACTTTCACATATTTACAGAATTAACCTCTCCCGTCCAACAAGTGGCACGTATGAGAGTTAGGACTTCGTAAAGGATCACTCAGAGGCTCATTATAAGCATGTTGACTCCGATGTCACTCAGAGGCTGGGCATGTTGACACAAATGGTCGCTCAGAGGCCAAGTTTAAGCATGTTGACACGAATGGTCACTCAGAGGCTATGTTTAAGCATGTTGACACTAATGGTCACTCAGAGGCTATGTTTTAAGCATGTTGACACTAATGGTCACTCAGAGGCTCGGTTTATGCATGTTGACATCAGAAGGTCACTCAGAGGCTTCATTTAAGCATGTTGACACCTTTAGTCCTTATTAGTCCATAATGGACTTATAATAATAGTAATGGCACGTATCACTATACTATTGGACATAATTTTTACGTGGCGATACAACCTCCTTGACTCAAACGGATAAACCTTTTGTTTGGGGTTCTTAACAAGAGGAGTCTTTTTAAACGCTCAAGGGCATGCTTTGAAATGCTCATATCCTAGTTCTTCCTGATGGTAACGATGATTTCATCGTGTATTGTGATGCCTCTAATCAAGGTCTTGGTTGTGTACTATTGCAATGAGACAAGTTTATTGAGTACCCGTCGAGACAACTCAAAACTCCATGAAAAAAACTACACTGCCCACGATCTTGAACTTGGTGCAGTCGTTTTTGCGTTAAAGATTTGGCGACACTACCTTTATGGTACTAAGTGTGTGGTCTTCACCGACCATAAGAGCCTTCAACACATCTTTGACCAAAAGGAAGTCAACGTCGTTGGGTGGAGTTGCTCAATGACTACGATTGCGAGATTCACTACCATACTGGTAAAAAGAATGTCATCGTCGATGCTCTTAGTCGTAAAACTCATGTGAAGAGTATTCATTGTTTTCAAATTTTAAATAACCTTCGTGAACGCATTCATGACGCACAATACTCGTCTATTAACGAGAATAACATGTACAACGAAATGAAGTGTGGTGCTGAAGATCAACTCGTATTTAAACCTGATGGTATCCTTTACTATCTCGACCGTCCTGGATTCCAAACCGTGACAACCTTCGTGACTTCTTACTGCAAGAAGCTCAAAAATCTCGATATTCTGTTCATCCTAGTGCTAATAAGATGTACCAAGACCTTCGTGCGTCTTACTGGTGGCCTGGTATAAAGAAAGATATCGCCTCCTATGTTTCGAAATGCCTTACTTGCTCCATGGTAAAGGCCGAATATCAATGTCCCTCTGGCTTATTCGAACAACTAGAAGTCCCTGTCTGGAAATGGGAGTGTATAGCTATGGAATTTATCACTAAACTTTCTCGTATTTCTTCTGGTCACGGTCGCATCTGGGTCTCATTGACCGTTTGACCAAATCCGCTCACTTCCTCCCCATTGTGAAGACTACAAAGTCGAGAAATTGGCTCGTATCTACATGGTAGTCCCATTGACATCATTTCTGACCGTGATGGTCGTTTCACCTCACGTCTCTGGCAGACCCTTCAAAAAGCTCTTGGTACTCATCTCAATCTTAGTACCGCTTTCCATCCTCAAACCGATGGTCAAACCGAGCGTACTATCCAAACTCTAGAGGATATTCTTCGTTCTTGTGTAATCGATTTTGGCGGCACTGGGATATGCACTTACCCATGATCGAATTCTCATACATTAACAGTTACCACGCGAGTATTCAAATGGCACCTTTCGAGGCATTGTATGGTCGTAAGTGTCGTTCGCCTATTTGTTGGCACGAGATCGGAGAAGCTCAAATCACCGGTCCCGAGCTTATACAAGAGACGACGGACAAGATCTTACAGATTGGAGACAGCTTGCTCAAAGCCAAAAGCTGACAGAAAAGTTACGCTGACAAGCAATGCAAACCTTTGGAATTCAACGTTGGTGACTTTGTGCTTCTGAAGGTATCCCCTTGGAAGGGTGTAGTTCGTTTTGGTAAGAAGGAAAAACTCGCTCCTCGCTATGTAGGTCCTTTCAAGATTCTCGAAAGGATTGGCAAGGTAGCATACCGACTTGACCTACCTCAAGAGCTCAACAATGTCCATCCTACGTTTCACGTCTCAAACCTGACGAAATGTTTAGCTGAAGAAGGACTTCAAGTCCCACTCGAAGATCTTCAAATCAACGAGACTCTACTTCGTGGAGAAACCTGTCGAGATTATGTATCGAGGCATCAAGGAATTGAGGTGCAGTCAAATTCCCATAGTCAAGGTTCGATGGGAAGAAAACATGGCGCTGAGTTTACTTGGGAACTCGAAAGTAATATGAAGACTAAGTACTCACATCTGTTCGTTACACCTTCCTCCTGAATAAATATAGGGACGAAATTTCCTAAAGGAGGGGAGATTGTGACGCCTCGCTTTTTGTAACTTTCCTCATTTAGAAAGTTTATCATGTATTCTATTCTTGCAAACTTGTATTCCCTTGTAATCGCATTTCTTTTCCAATCATTGTAAACCAAGGCTTTGATCGTAAAAAAACTTGATCATTTACACAAATTATACGTCAATTATACATACTTGTCATACGTTCTGTAACACCCCAAAATGTAATATTTATGAAATATGGTCTTTGCTAGTACAATTGTATGAAATAACTAACCAAGTTAATAAATTTGGTTAGTTTAATAGGAGTAAAAGGTTGGGAATAAGTTGAAACCCTAAAAAGGTCACATAACTTAATCAAGAGGGGCCAAAAGTGAATATTTGGAAAGTAAATAACAAGAATAAAAATGTGCAGGTGTGTGTGTGTGATGTATGTATCGAGATTGAGAGAAAGGCAGGGGAAACACACACACACATTCATAATTCTACAAATTGACAAGCAATTGGAAGGAGGATTTCATGCATGAACGCAAATTATCCATCATTTAATTGTTCTTAACACAAGGTGAGTTGAAATTTCTGATTTGATGACTACCCATGAAGTGGGTTAGGATGAATCCGTGAATTTGGTTGAAATCATAATGAATACTTGTTAATGCTATCATGTGGAAGTTAATCATGGTTAAATTTTAGTTATTGGATGATTTAGATTGAAACCCAATTGCATAGTGTGAAAATGATGAACATGTAGACGTAATATTGATCATTATGTGATTTTGCTTGAATGTGATGGTTCATGAGATGAATCGGGAAGAACATGTTTAAAATACTTGTACATTATGCTTAGAAAGCAGTACGTACACCAAGTGTTTGATGAAATGTCTAAGTGACAAATATAGGAGGAATTGTATGCATATAATGGATAATAAATGTAAAATGTGATAATGATGTAATTTATAATAGATTAGCATAAAGAATGCATTTTATATTGAATACAAGTGGAAATTAGTTTGATAAAATGATTTAGTAAGAAACATGCATTAGAAGGTAGTACTACAAGCTTTGAAGGTGTGATGCACACCATATGTGGGATAAAGTGTTTGATCATGATTAGTAAATGATCATGTCCTAGATATGAAGTGTTTGAACTTATTAGCAAGTAAAGATGGTAGAGTTATGTAAATGGGCTAACTTTGAATGTGGTTGTCAAATTGTAAGATCATGAAAGTTGGACCGTTGACTTTTGAAAGTCAACAGTATATGAATGTAATGGATAGGCTTTTGGACACAATTGTAAGAGTAGAGAATTAGTGTGTTATGTAATAGATGATTTATGTGCTATGTGAGATAACAATTGAGTTGTGTGAGACTTGAATGAGGTAGCTATTTGTATATGTCTTATGTATGCAAAACTTGACTAATGAAAGTCAAATAATGTGTAAATAAAAAGCAATGAAGGTTTATATGTATGATCATATATGCTAACCTTGATATGAACGTGATGACATGTACGGATGGGAATCGTATCAATTGACTCAAGCATGGAGGGCTAACGGGTCAAGATGAGATTACACACGCTTAAGGTAAGTGATTTCCGGAATCACTCTTTAGTACTTAAAGGCAAATGTTATATTTTATTTTTTGAGAGGCTTGTAGGAATGTAAGATCAACTGAAGTACTAAGATAAGTTTGATGGTATTGGGTTGATAATGGTCAACTAAATTGGAAGTTGTATAATAAAAACCGAACGGGGCAAATCTAAGTAGTAAGATTTATCGCTTAAATGACAACTAAAGCACATATGGGCTTATGTAAATGTAGAATTTATTGTTAAAATGAGGCTATGGTAGTATAAAGAGAAACGGACCTCGTTAGATGTTACATGTTTAATTTGAAGTGGTTCGGAATAGGCATGAACGATCGGGACTCGAAACTGGTCAAATAAGCTGCAAGGCCAAAATCAGCAGCAGCTGACCTTAACCTACGGCTGCTGGCCATAGCTTACGGTAGATGATTTAAGTTTTGAAAGAATGTGGCTACCGTAAGCTACGGCAAGCAGGTCATAGCTTACGGCGGGTTTTGCCAATTTCCTGATTATTGTTATTTCTTGCATCCGACTAATCATGTTTTTGTCCCGGTATTCCGTAAGATGTTTTTAAAAGTTCTTAAGTGATGTTAGACTTGTAAAACTTAGTACATGTGAAAGTATCAGTCTTGAAATATGCATAATGATCGTGGTTTCGTATGTATATGCCATATACCCAATTGAATGATCAAAACTTGGATTGAGCAAATGTGTTATAGACATGAAAGGATTAACTTATTTGCATGTGTGGTTATTGATGAATAGTGAGTGTATAATTTAAGTTCTGTAATTAAATGTGAACAACTGAACGTGACATGCATGCATGTATTTAAGTATAGAGTCGTAGTGGGTACATGTCATGCATATTTGTATATGAGACATTTGTATGCGATGGGTATGTATGTATTTAGATATATACAAATGATAACACTGGTTGTAACTTATTGAATGTAGATTAAAGGTATGTGCCTATGCGAAGATGTGGGTTTTCAATACGTTAAGATTATATCTTGCTAACCGTTTTGCTGTTGAGAATGAAACATGAATGCAGGTATGTAAGTGTTTGGCTTTCGAAGATGCGAGGTCCGATATAAAGAACGAATTTAGAAGGATATAATTATGGAGTAGTAAACATAGTTAGAACACTATGTAGTTATTGATTAATTATATATTCATTTAATTATGTAAGATGTCACCCTTTACTAATGTGTTGGTTATGTATGTGGTGACCGCAGATTAGTCAGATCATCATTATCATCATGGGAGATATGTGGACGAAGATCGAGTCAAAGAGCAAGGATTGTACGGGAAGAGTGGTCTCATAACCTGTATTATGTATTACATTTAGCAAGTTAATAAAAAATGAATGTAGTAGATCTTTTCAAGAAAGTGTCTAATAATTTATAAATGAACCTTTAAGTATGTCATATAGTCAATAAAGAAAGAATTTTTGAGTTAGTATTTCCGCTGCGTCGTTTTGGGTCAAAACGTGTTTAGGGTGTTACACGTTCGAATTGTATACTATCTCATACTTGTTTTACACACAATTAGTCGTAAATACTTATTCTAATACTTATTATACGTGCCAATACTTCTACATACATTCTCGATACTCGAATCATACTCATATACGTTGTGCATACTTAAAAACATGTTAAATACTAAAGTTCATGCTTGAATTGATAACAAATAGGAAGTTCTGGGGCTAAATTGTGAAAAAACCAAACTTGTGTCGAATAGCAAAAAAGCCACGTCACGCGACGCCCTCCCTCTAACACCTACGCGTAACGTCTAGGTCCCTAATTTGCAACAAGTTGTTTCCTTGCTGTAGATTGGTCATTTCTCTTCACCTCTTCTTCACACGATCACCATTTAACCTCCATTAACACAAAAACCCTATCTCCTCTCTATATAAACAAGCCTCCATTCACCCAATTTCACTTTCCAAACTCATCAACACTCTCAAATCATTTGCAAACATCAGAAAAGTCAGATTGTTCTTGTAACGCTCCGCATTCGCAAACTTTCCTTATTTAGAAAGTGTATTCGAATTTCTATATTTGGAAACTTGTACCGTACTTATATCTTTCATTTTCCACCCTTGTACTCATAATGGAAATTCATTTTATACTTAAACATGTTACATACTTGAATTATACTTTACAATTCGTAATACGTAATTATACGCAAGAAACTCATACTTAAATGCTCGAATACTCGACTTTATGCACCACTATACTCATACGTTCTTCATACACACTAAAAATACTTAAAAACCAGCTAAACATACGAAAAACAACTCAAAACCAGTCAGTCTCGCATGTGCGTGTAGCCACCTCATGCAAAGTAAGGCCACTAACTCGTACGAAGTGACTCCAACTCGTACGAACCGACCTGTTTTCCTATAAATTCCTATGCACTTCGCCACTTCTCACTTCACGAATACTCTCACTTCAACTCTCCAAATCCTGGAATTTTAGCAGAAGTATCTCAGATTTGTCTAAGTGAGTTTAACTCATTAATGACTTGTGATCCCACAATCTTCCTTCTACTTTTCTTTTATTTTATTTACTTTTGCAACAAGTGTTATAAGTCCAACTGGTCCACCATCCCCATAGGATTGGATTGGAGTTCCGACTAGTGAGAATATTGGGAGCTTTGGCTACCCGAATTAAGTTCCACACCTCACTTGAACAATCTTACTTTCTATTAATTCATGACCAACCGGGTTGTATTACAACCTTGTGCTTTGATGAATCATACAAAGAGATTTAACATCTCCATGCTTGACTTCTATGACAAACGTGACTAAGTCATACATAAACCATACTTATTTTTCGTATTTTCTTAATAAGCCAGTCTGGACGTAACATTAATCATGTTCTGATCTAGTGTTATGGCCTCGACTATTATGCCTCGTTATTACGATCCCCGTTCACAGAAATCAGTGTCGAAATGGGTACAAAATGGGCTAATACATTTCAGGATTGTCACCTCACATGAGGTGAACAGTCAACTCGTAAGAGTTGCAAGTCAGCTAGCACGAGGTGGTCAGTCCACTTCGTACGAAGTGGCATTTTTCCCGTTTTCTTTCCGTGCTTTCTGCCTCAGAATCTGGATCAATCATTCCACTCAGGTTACTGACGTTCTCCTGATTACCCCATGTAGGGTAACTTCGGGTTGCATCACCTGATCACTCGTTCACCCTCGAACTTAATAAAGAAGCTTGCAAAATTTGAGCATACTCGATCCCATTTTACGCTTTATCACCTTTTGGTGCAATAAATGTACATTATGCAAAATTACACAAACATTCTTATGCTAAATTCGCAAACAATCTCTATACATGCTTTTGTGCTAAACTTGAAATCACACATACTTATACTTGATATGCATATACTCAGTCATTAATTTTGATCAAGCCTCCCTTAACATGTATAGCGCTATAGGAGTAACGCACCGCCTAGTAAACTTGGGGTCATGTTAAGTTATACACATCTGGTCTTTTCATTTCATGAAAAGATTATGCTTGCGGGAAACTTTGGGTTGACTAGTATACTAAAGCATGATAAGTTTAATGTATCTTAGCCTTAAGAATAGACAGGTACACATGAAGATTTTTTTAAAACGTTTATACTATGCTATCATTCAAACTTGAAAGCTCGCCAATACCTCATGTGTTAACTATAGTTTAACGTGTATTGTAGGTTGATTATTGATGAGGATGACAATAGAAACGAGTAGGACGACTTAAATACTCATCTAGAATTGTATTATTAATGATTGTCGTACTTTTATTTGTTCCAATTATGATGTTTTGATTCCAAATTATTGTACTTGATCTTTATTAAGGAAATGAAATTTTGTTATTTAAATACTTGTCACATTTTAGCGTTATGATGTCTCGAGCAATCTTTTTCGTCCCGCCCCGATGTTCCACCATCGGTTGAGGTGTGACAGTTATAAGTGCCAATTTGAGCACTTCACTTCATTTTCTTCACTCTACTTCATCTCATCTTCCAATAGAAAGCTTGGAACACCTCTAGTAGTGTTTTCACGGGTTTATCATGGTTAACTAAGGTGGAACATCACCATATTTTAGGTCTAAACTTTCTGTTTTGGAAGATTTTAATTTTAACTTTTATTAAACTTGTGTTTTCTTATACAATCTTGTACTTCCTTTGCTACTAACCAAGTATGGTTAGTAAGCTTGTCCAAGATTGATACATACGAGTTAGAGGTGTAAAATACCCTATAAACTTTCTGTTTTAATAGGGTTTATATAACCCACAAGTGTTGAAACCATCCGAGCTTGCCATAATTCTTATGGCAAGACTTGTGTTTTTGGTATAGGTGTGAATACTTGGAAGCCTTGGCAATCCTAACTTCATTCCGCCACCTCACTTGATGTTTTACCTTGCTATCTCAAGTAGTTTGCTAGACTTAAAGTAACTTAACCCCGTCTAGCCTCCGACACTTAGTTAACTTTTTCCATGTCAGGAATGACTCAACCAGGTTAAAGCTTACTTGGCTACTTGATATAGTAAATAGTTGTACATTTCCTTTTAATTCATAACCATCCAAATCATCCTTGGGATGATTTGTGTATTGGTGAATCATACAATGAGGTTAATCCTCCATGCTTGACTTACATGACACTATATGATACTGTTTATGGACTTAGCCTAGAATCATTATGTAAACTATATAATATATATAAACATAGATTTAACCGAACCCTTGATGATAATCGGATGGTTACATGTCATGGAAATAGGTTATATTATCTACGTCTTGAACCTCTCGTTACGATTCTAATGGGCAATTCGACCCATGAAATCACATCAACCCATACGGGATTCATAGTGTCAAAAACGGTTGTTTAAGACTAGATAATTACTTTCGAATACATATTTTTACATACTTTAATTATGAATCCGAACTCGCTACCAAATCCGAATGCTCACACACCTTCATTTACCCCATATAGGGTGACCTTTGTGTTCCATCTCCAACTCTTCACGGGATTATCAAAGGAAGCTTTGCAAAACCATGAGTGCACTCGAACGCCCTTTTTACGCTTTACACTTTTGGATGCAATATGTTTAACCTATCAGCATTACACATGCACACTTATATTTTATGCAAACACAGACAATCCATATATGCATGCTTAAAATATGTGATACTTGATTTGTATTCTTGGAACATTCTTATGTGATTCACTTGTCATTAACTTCGTACGAGCCTCCCCTTAACCTGTATAGCACTATAGGAGTGACGCACCGCCGGTAGTCTTGTGGTCATGTTAAGTCTTTTAAACTCATGCGGTAATCAGAGTATTGACTTGTATAATTGCATGCCATGATTACATTAATCTAGTTAACTATTTTGCCATGTAGATTTGTTTAAACCTTTTTACATACTTATGCTATATTAAACTTGTGTACTCGTCAATATTTTGTGTGTTGAACTATACTTTTAAACATGTTGCAAGTTGATGATGTTGATATTGACGAAATCTAGTAGGGACGCCTTAGAAACGCATGTAGAAATGCTAGATTTGGTTATTGTATCATCAATGAATCTTGTCGTATTTTAAATTTCCAATTGTTGTATTCTGTTTTCTTGTAATGTATTTGAATTGATTATCTATGAATGAAATCAGCTTTGAATTAAATATTGTCATATTAGTGTTGTGAAGTCTCGAGCAATCTCGTTCGTCTTACTCCGATGATTCCGCCATCAGTTGGGGTGTGACAATACGCATGTGTATAAAACAAAAATTATTTAGCGAACAACAAACAATCACTATACACATTTGTATAAAACCCAAATCGCTTAGCGAACATTAATTATACACATGTGTATAAAATACAGTCACTATATACCATCTACACCTTTAATTTTTAAATTAAAAAAAAAACTATAGCCAGACTATACTCAAATTAAAGAGAATAAAATATTCGTTTTATGATACAATTGTTTTTAAAAAAAATTATAAATGCATGAAAAGGTTATGGTCATTTAAAAATTATTGGGGTAGTTTATTTAAAAGTCAAAAAACATTTAAGGAAAGAAGATTATTTTACTTCCTATAATACCCTTTGAATTAAAAAATAAAAAGAAAAAGTCAACAAGATGAGTGGTATAGATTAGTTCATTTAGTTCACAAATATGAGGAGGTTCACAAATAAACCTAATCCATATATATAGGGTGGGGTTCTAGAGTGAACACTAATGTATTTGTTAACTAAGTGAAAAAATCCTGACCATTGATTTACACCATCAAATCGTAAAATGCATTAGTGTATTTTCATCATCAAATATTGACCATTGATTTACACGTATGTATTGATAATCAAGGGATAGGATTAGTTCACTTATGTTCACAAGCAAAAGGGTTGTTCACAAATGAACCTAACCCTATATATATATATATATATATATATATATATATAACAAATTGATCATCAAAGTTGTAACTAATTTATCAACAAAGATTAGCAAAAAAATCTAAATTATTCAAACACCTAGATTTCAAAAGCCTTGATCAACGAACAAACATGATCAGTAAAAAAAACATGTATCATCAAACCTACTCGATCCTATCTTCTTCCCTACCTCCTTTTTTATACCGGAATTTAAGGTTATGTTGTTCTAGAACCTCAAAACCACCCTCATGTGCACAGAGGTGATCCCGTCTACAAATGTTCAACTCAGTTGTGTTAAGTTCACTTTTCAAGATAACTACACTAATGAACGAGCAGTAATCAAGTACACATTATGACCTTCTAGACTTCATGTATACATGGTGGTGGCCTAGAGTTGAAAAGCCATTAAAGCTACGGGTTAGGTTGTGCATCAGAGGTGGGTTCCTCGGTGTAGTGGGTGCGTCGGGGGCATCAATCAGTGTAGTGGGCTCACTAGTCGTTGGAATGGGATGTTTTGCTGGTCGGAGGGAAGTGGTTAATGATCGTTGGTTGGTAATTATGGCGGGGGTGGAAATGGATGTTAGGAGAAATGGTGGAGTGAGAAAGAAGATAGGTGTGAATTGACTAGAACACCCCTATTCCGTTAGATAATTAATAGAAAAAAACACTAATAGTGTAGGCTTGAGGAACTCATAATGTAGTGAAAAGCCTCAGGTCTCCATTTTTTTTTTCAAAACAAGGATGCAAGTTGATTCCGGCAACAAACAATAGTGACGCAAAATGATCTAAAAAATGATAGATAAAAAAAGTGAAAAAAATGTAACAAAAATAAAAAAAGATAGAAAAAAGAAGAAAAGAAAGGTAGAAAAAAGGTTAAAGAAAGATACAAACGAAAAGGGACCCGGGCACAATCCCCACCTTTATCAAATTTTTCGATTTAGCCATAAAAAATTAATAAAAAGAAAAAAAACCTGAAAAAACGGGTTGTGCCTTGATTCGAACGTGTGACGCTCCCATTAAGCATACTTTCTAAGGACGAGGCGGGAACACTGGTTGACCCTCCACTTACCGAAGTCTAATTGGGTGTTTGAGATGCTTCATTTAGCACATGATTTGAGTTTCTTTATTGGACTCGTTACATGCAAGATCCAATAAGAGAATCTCACATGCAAACTTTGAGGCATAATATACGATATGTGAAGGGAACAAGTTCTTTTGTCTTATACTCGAGGGGTGGAAGCTGCCACCTTTATGGTTATTGTGATAGTAGCTATAGAGTTGATAAAAGAAAATGGAAAAAAGTACTTTATAGTTATTGTGATAGTAGCTATAGAGTTGATAAAGAAAATGGGAAAAAGTACTACCAGGCACGTGATTCAGTGTTAACTTGATGCACTAAAATATAGGCTATTGTGGCCTTGTCTTCATGCGAAGCCAAGCATTATGGCGAGGACTACTTAGTGAAGTTACCAGGTGGGCGACTCAAATCGGTGGTTTACATGTGGATAACAAATCCACCGTCTCCCTTGTGAAAAACCCGGCCTTTCACAGTTGAAGCAAACATATAAATACAATGTATCACTTTATTCTTGAAAGCATTGAGAAGGGTGAAGTTGGTGTGGTGATATATTGGCTAAAGCTTTACCACGAATAAAATTTAGAGAAATGCAAGCATTACTAGGCGTATGAGGTTTGATGCCCAAAATCAAGGTCAAAACCAACTTTAAGAGGGGTGAATCTTGGACCGTAATCTCATCTGGGCCAACCCACTACAGGCCTTATCGAGCATTTGAGTGGGCCAGTTTCTTGGGGCTTGTTCTTTTTCACACAATACACAAATAAACCTAGTTATATTAGTAATTTTAATCATGACCTAGTTAGTTTTCTTCTTTCCCAAGGTTTGTAATACTATAAATACCCGAGCATGTCGGATGTATAGGTTTATGAACTAAATTTCCGTTCTGTTTTGCTTATGGTTCTGGTTACCAATCTTCAAATTATAGATTACATGATTATGATTGGTAAAAGTTCATTAACGGGTTGTCCAAATCTGCACTTCGCTATACAGTGGTTATATTGGTAAGGTACAAACACAAAGCAAGGCGGAAAGTAGAGGAATCTCAAAATCGAATCCATGCATCCAGCTAGTGTCACTCATGATGAAAACCTAGTGCCAGAAAGAGTTGGAAGCTTTAAAGCTGCGAAGACACCGGCAGCAAGGGCGCTCAAGGAACCAAGAACAAATGCTGGTGCATTCCCTCCACCGAATAAGGCATCCCAAGGACCCGCGCCAAGGGAGACCACAATCTGTAGATTGAACACTTAGTTAATCGATGACCTACAAACAAACGATTGGCATGGTTTTTGTTTTCTTTGTAAATTGTTATTTTGGCCATCAATGGTTCATTTGTTGTTGTCCCAAACCACTAATTAATGTTCGAAATTATAGAAAACATGAAGCTGCAGAAAATAAATCAAGGTACCTGGGGCACCACAACTGCAAGATTTAGCACTCCGATCGCCAATCCTGGAAACAACAAACAAATGTAAATTTGCACATGTTAAGTGTCCTTATAATAGAGGAAGGAGAATTGATGTACAAACTTGCGTACAAACCTTGGCCACCTCCTATATCAGCAGTTAATTCTGCAGTGATAGAGAAGGGAACACTGGAAGTGATCTGAAAATTTATTGCATAAAAGAACGTGTCAAAGAAAAAAAGGAGGTTTGCATGCATGAAACGTAGAAGTAAATTCGTAGTTGTTACCGCAAGGGGAACACCAAGAATGGCAAAAATAACCAAGGATGCATTCCTGATCGCCTCATTTTCTCCAGCAACCATGTTTTGTTCAGTAGATTGTTTGACAGAAATTAAGGTAATTATAGCAGTTCCAGCCATGCAGGCGAACACCATAAAGTTGCCAAATGCCCACACTAATCTTGAACCCATCCATTGACACATTGGCTCAATCAGAAAAGAACTGATACCAAGAACTACCTGTCCCAACATACAAGGATATTGTGGTGAGACGAGCGACGAGAAAAGGAAAATAAAATAACTAAAAAGGTAATACTAAAACATGTCAAGTTAGTATACTTCTGAACCATAATGTTATTGTAAATTAAGGTAAGAGAAGGTTGTTGATGGTCAAATTAGTGTTCTTACTGAATTCAATAGCAAACCAAATGCACCTTCTCTGACACCTTGATCATAAGAGTGAATTTCAGCAACATCCCCTTCTGGGTTGCCATGATAAACTTCCCTGCCCATCCAATCCGTATCAAAAAGGAAAAAGGGGAACCATGAAAACTGCGAATGTGAATAATGTGATGGTGAATAATAGCAATATAGTATGTTATAGTTTGCATTGCCTTAAACTCACCCATGTAAGAGCCATTACAATAAGCACCGAGTGAATCCCTTTTGGTAGATGTCGTAAGCTAGTCAGCAAGTTAACCAAGACTGATCCAGGACTTTCATTGAAAGTTTCAACTCCATCTTCCGCATCCATTACACTAGTAGTATCATGTTCAGTTGGGGTATCCCCTTCAAGACCTGTTTTCTCTTTCAAGTCCCCAACCTCATCTAAAAGCGGAGAAGAACCTAATAGTGATCCGTGATGCTGCTTTGGTGCTAATGAAACTTCTTTTGCAAAGTAGAGTGTCACTGACGTACACAAACTTAGAAAAATCTGTCAACCACACACCAACAATATATGTTATGTACTTTATCCGATAGTTTTAAAAATCTAGTTCAACCAAACTAGAAGTAGAAAATGAATAGAAAAGGTTCATAAACCCTATTTCCTAACATATTACAAGTTATAAGAGCCATCTCATTCTCAAGTAAATTGTTTCGGGGATAAGAGGAAGGAGCATAATGTTGGGTTTGAATTTCTTTGCTTATTAGGCTTGGTAAAGGCTTAGAAGACTTTGGGCCTGTTACAAAAGAATGAGAAAGAGAACCCTGATCAAACATCTCTAGGCATACAATGCAAATCTTACTCGAAACAGAATTACCCCAAAGTTGAAGATTTGCCTATGCTGCTAATACCAACATCTAAAGACAAAGATCCAATAAGTTGTGATAACACATTGGGTGTGTTCTCATTATCTTCAGCAAATCAGTAGTATCAGGGACGATTACTAAAAACCAAATGAGATTGCTCCCAACAAGCTCGCTCAACTGTGTAGTTCTCTCATCCAAATTTAATGTGAAACACATTAGTGATAGTTGAGATGGGGGATTTCTTATGTTCCGGGAGAGATGTGGACAAAACGAAGCGATGTGAGATTTGCGTAAGGTGTCACTACATGAAAAAGTGTGATTAAACATAATCAAGTTTCTTACACACGCGCCTAAAAGTATGCCTAACATGAAAATTGATGCGTGGAAAAGTTGAAGGTAGGATGTTGTAAGAAATGTATCAACCATGAGTCAAACTGAATGGATTAGCCATACGGTTACGCATATGTAATGTCAAGACATCTAGAGCAGTCGAAACTTAACCTTAACTGCATGCAAATTGAAAAAGTACCTTGTTTTGTGAAAACTTAAAGATACATGAACAATTGTGCTTCTTCATACATGGATATCATTAGCTTACCACTGCAACTAAAAATGCTGCCTTCAGATTCCCGCATGCCTCGCAACAAGCTCTACTTCTCAAGAAGGGAAACCATCTGCCATTCAACGACCGTGAGAAAAATAAAACACAACACTAGCAATAGAGAACTTAAAAAGATAAGCGAGTTAAAGTGAAACTATTCTAAACTTTTTGTAGTAATAAATAATAATTTATACCTGTGCCAGTTTCCATATGAACCAGATAAAAAACCTAAAATGTTTCCAACTGCTATCCATGCACAAAATATGGCATTTGCTAAGTTTCGCTGATCAGGTCCTATCAAATAAACTTTAATATTAGCATTTCTTGTATAATATCTCATCTTGAGCTATTCAACAACAAGTTTAAAAAGTGTCATCTCATGATCTCACAAAAAAAAAAAGAAACATGGGTATGAACCTGCTAAATCAGCCAACAGAGCTCGAGCAGGGCCCTACAATATTGGGACATATACGTGATACTTAAAAACAATATAGTCAAGCTATATATATAGACATAAAACATGTGTTTAGATATCCTTACCTGAACAGTGTTATTAGCTAGATCCAGCATCCAGAAACCTATGATGAAAACAAAAGCAGCCCTTGTCCTTGTACCTTTGAATGTGCTGTGTTACTTAACCAAGTTTGTTAAAAATATATACCAAGTCAATTATATGTTTATGCTTTTTTTCTATGATTTGTTTAAGTTACAGGGGTTAAATTACACTAAATTACAGATTATCTAAGTTGAAGAGACAGAATGCTGGAGGGCATGGGGGCAATTGACTAAAGCTTGTGGACTGTTGGGTATATAAGTTCTTTGTTCTCTTGAGTGTTCATGTTGTAGAAGTGTCACTTGAGATTTTATTTCTAAGTTACTTTTATGGGTCTGCTCTGGTTTTATTTGATATACTGTTAGGGAGTGTATTCTTCCTAATTGTTTTGGTTTAAACACTCGGCACCTTCTCCAACGAGCTCCTGTGGCAAGTGTCACTTGAGATTTTATTTCTAAGTTACTTTTATGGGTCTGCTCTGGTTTTATTTGATATACTGTTAGGGAGTGTATTCTTCCTAATTGTTTTGGTTTAAACACTCGGCACCTTCTCCAACAAGCTCCTGTGGCAGGCACGATTAAGGGGAGTTAGTTAAGCACTTGCCATATGAGCAAGGTTTTTGCTTCTTTGTTACTTACATTTACTGCTTAAAGTAGAATGTAACCGTTGGTATGCATCTCAACCTCGAAACATGTTTGGAAGGCTTAAGAAATTTGTGGCTCCTTGATCATATATAACTTGGCATGTTCATTAAGTTTTCTATTGTTCTTTGTTGATTCCTTGATTGGTTTATACTTGCTAATTTATCGTTGATGTGTGGGGTAAGCTAGCATAACTGATACTTGTGTGCAATATGATTAAAGTTACTACTCATGTTTTAAGTACAACTACTCTAGAAAATTCACATGAAACACTCACAAGTTACTTCTCATGTGTCGAGTACAACTAGTCTAGAAATTCACATGAAGCACATATAACTAAACCGGGTATGCTCTATATCACCATGCAAGTGACACTAGTAACTTGTCTATTATAAAAAAGTAACTTGTCTATTATAGAAAAATAAGCTTGAATTTTTTGATGGTTCTTGTAAATAAAGAAAAATCCTTGTGAGACATTTTGACTAAGCAATGATTATAATTCTATATGAGAAGATTTATATATAGGGCATGTTATCCGGACATTGCATATGTTTACAAAAGATTTAAAACTCTAAAGTTTACACAAAAAAATGTTTAGTTAGTCAAAATGGGACTTCAATTTGACTTCTACCGGAGAAAAAATGATTCTCTTACAAACTTGCATCCTCGTGTAACACATTAAAAGAGATATTTGATTATTATCAAAGTATTAGACTAATACTGCTGCTTATCGTCTTGATGAAACTGCTATAGTGTCAAAAACCTTTAAAAATAAAAAAGCTTTCTAATGAGCATACATTTTCTTAACTTTACTGGATGTAGCAAAATGTACTTTGTATAATATAGATTCATATTTTTTAGAGAAACATTATGGCACGTGGATAGAAAAATCTAAATAGTGAATATGAGCAAAAACATGTTTGTGTAAAAAAATATTATATGTTTGCTAGATTCTTTTGGGAGCGGTTGCTAAAAACATCAATTCAATTCAGCTTTATTGTATGGCTTTTTGTTCTAGTTCAATATGTCTAAATTTTAAGGGTGAAATTTAGTTTATTGAATTTTGGCTCACTTGTGTTGAAGAGCTGGATACTCCGAGGGCATGATTACAACTGATTAATGTGTCGGAGATGACTGAAGCTGGGCACATGAGGTTACTTGCTGCGAATCTAGGACGGAATATTGTTCTTTGTGTTCTTGGTATAAGTGTTTATTGAGATTATAGGATTGTATTATTTTTGGATGAGAAATTCGTTGTGGTTTCATTGTAATATGCCATTAAAGATTTAGGCAATGTTAGGGCCTTCTTCCTTATTGATTTCGATTTAACTTCTTCATATTCAGTATTCTTTACGAGGTTATACAACTAATACTTATGAAATGAGACAATATAAAGAGTAGTAGAAACCTGCAATGCTCTTTCGTATCTCCAATCAAGTATCCAATGTCAGCAGAAAACCCAATAGATATCACCTAAAGTGGAAGGTGTAGTTTAGAGATCCAAGATTCACTACGCAAAATTAGCTAAAATCACAAATTCTGTAATGTAATGCCTACTGCGATTGATATCATGAGAGTTCCAACAAAAATAAATGGTCTTCTTCTCCCGTATTTTGAAGAGCATCTATCACTCCATATACCAACACAAGGTTGAGCCTAAAAAGTGACAATGATACATGCTTAGTTTACCAGGAGAAAAAAACAGAAAGACAAAAGGCTTGTAGGCTATTGATATCAAGGTGTGTAGTAAATGCAGGACGGAGGTTAGAAGGGACCAGGGGATCACATGTCAAAAATCTGCCCAAGATTTTTTTCCTGCTTCTCTTATATCACCCCTTCCTTACTTACAGTACTTACTTATACGTAATCTTAATCACATCTTATTAGGGTTGTTCACGAGCCGATCCGAGCCGAGCTTAGGGGAGGCTCAATTATAAACTTTGCTGGCTTGGGTCGGATTTGAAACCGAGCAAAAAAACTTAGCTCAAGCTCGGTTAGACTCGAATTTGAAAATAAATATTAATACATTGCTTCAAAATTCAATAGTTTAAGATACGAATCAATAGTTTAAAAAGACGCATAAAAAATAAGCTCAACCTACTATATTACAAGCAAAATTCAAGATGAATCATATACAAAATAAGTTTAAAATCTCAACAAAATACAATATATGTTTATTATCCAAATTAATTTCCAAACATGTCATAGATATCTAAGGGAATTTCTAAATACTTGCAAATAATAACCAATTTTCTATAATATATTATGTGTATATTAAAATAAATGTATATTATAAGTAAAATAATTTGAACTAAGCCGAACTGAGCAAACAAGCTAGCCAAACCGAGCCAATTTGGCTCGTTACAAACCGAGTCGAGCTAGGCTCACTTTCCAACGGAGTCGAGGCGGCTCGGCTCATTTTCAAATCGAGCCATATAAAGAGAGTTTTTTTCCGAGCTAAATCCGAGCCGCGATCTTTTTGGACAACCTTACGTCTTATATCAAAATATAATTTTATAATTCCAAAATCACCAATACTAACTATTAATATTTCCTTTATTCAACCTAGGTAATACACGAGTTTCTAACCTAAAATTGTTGCCAAACATTACATGTGTTTTATTTTTCTCATGATCTCAGACAAAGCAAGTGTTGCCAAATCTAATCGGTGGAATTCGACAATGTGTCTTGATGACAAGCAGGGAAACAACACATAATAATGGGTGATAAAAATGTGAAAACATGTACTAAATGTCCCCAACATGTTACAATATGAACTAGAATTATATATAGAAAACCAAAAGTCAAGATGAGTAATATTGTTCACCATTAGTTGGATTTTGATAAAGGTGGACAAGGTGGATTTCAAAAGGAAGTAGAAGAGGATGTCGATGCAGTGGAGGCATCAAGTCATCAAAAGAGTGGAGCAGATATTAATCAACAAGAGAAAAGAATGTATTCAAATGTGAAGGGTCATTTGTTCATGAGAAAAAAGGTAAAAAAAATGAACACAAATTTAGAGCAAACAACAATGATGCTAGTGGGAAAGAGCTCCTAAGCATGCATAACATTCAATGTTGCAACGTTAAATAATTATAAAGAGATGATTGGGCAATCTCCTAGTTATCATAGAATTAAAGAGTTCCACTTTTGAGGGAGGTAAGACAGTTTTGAAGAGTTGGCTGGGTTTATTATCGAGGGCTTAGGACCAACAAGAATGATGCTTGTGGCAAAGAGATCCAAGCATGCATAACATTTAGTGTTGCCATGTTAGATAACTTTAAAGAGATGATTGGGAATGTCCTACTTATCATAGGATTAAAGAGTTCCACTTCTTAAGGATGTAAAGACAGTTTGAAGAATTTATTTGAAGATTTGATTGGGCTTATTACTAAGGGCCGACTCTCAAGGGTCACATTTATAATAGAGTTAAAAGAGTTCCACGTCCTAAGAAGATGAGAGAACGTAAATGAGTGAATTTAAGGACATAAATAAGTGGTCAATACATGAGTGTTAGATGATGTCAAATGGTTGCAAGAATAGAAAGCAAAGAACTATGATTGTGGAGTCGATTCATGCAAGTTTAGGTCAAAGATGTTTAATCTACTAGAGAAAATATATCTAAAAAAGATAAGCCTATAGAGATGTGATTTTGAAGTGGATGTAGCAATTTGTTTTCACAATCACCGATCTCTAAAATATTAATTACTTGTTAAATAGAAAAAGGTTTCAACAAGTCAACTTAACTAATTTAAAACTATTTTCAATCGTATTAGAGGGCTACCGATTTTGGTCTTTGCATGTGGGCATGCATGAGGTCATTGAAATGATAAGCAAATGCAGCATAATGGTACATTTACAATCTAGTATATCACATTTCAATCAAGAAATGTAAAGAAATAAATTTCATAGACAGAGAGCAATGGTAATCTTTCATTTTAAATAAATTAGCATTATAACTTACCACAAGACCCGTAATAGGACCACAAAGCCAGATAAATGAAGAGAATTCATGCCCTATTCCAAGTGTCTACATTCAACAAAAAAAAACATGTCAATAGAAAGTTTAAGACGGGCCACATTTCGTTTTCAAACAAATGTGATTATGAGCATTATTGAGATAGACATGTGTCAGGTGGTAACAACATTATAAATAGCAACAATGTAACAGGCGGGCCACGTTTCGTTTTCCTCTTTTGAAATTTTATGTATCAGCTGGTAGCAACATTATAAACACCAACAATTAGATACAGACACAATCATATATATCCTTTCAAATGATTTTCAAACTTCCTAGATTTTGTTTCTACAGAAAGGTATCGTTACCAAGGGTGATCTAATCGCCAAACCTATACTCGAAACTAATTATAATTGCTTCAATATTTGATAGCCTCGATACACGAATAACTTAATACTCTCATAGACATCTATCCATCAATTTACAAATCAACTAATTAAACTGACCAATTTGGTTATCAAAAAAATCATTACGAATCAATAAATAGGTTATTGGGTTCAAGGTTTTTGAGTTATTAATTTGGTTTAAGCTGGTGAACCTAAAATTTGAAAAGTTATGGATCATTTGTAAAGTCTAAATGGTTTTTTGTTCAACCAAACTGTTTTTGTTATTTGGTTATATTGGTGATCTATTATTTATATGAATGCATGCATGCATGAATTAAGATCAAGCATGGAAAAAAACTATTTTTAACTCCAAAGATATGTTTTCCCGGGTGTTTTAGTTATCTTGTTTCTCCTATAGTGTTAGGTTTCTTCTTGATGGACGTTATGCGGGTATGGATGTATCTTTCCCCTTTGGGGATGTGGTTGAGTAAAGACGATATATAGATGTTTTCATTGCAAGTCCCACATCATTGAGGATAACCAAGCCTTCCTTATAAGGTCGGGAGTGAAAACCTTCTCTACCAAGGCCGGTTTTGTCTGGGCAAGAAATTCGTCGGGTGAAACTAAATCGTGAGTTGCTGGATGGGCAACTCATCGAGGACAAGGTGAACATTATCTTGGTATGATTTACTTGGGTTGTTACATTCACACTAAGAAATATATAATATATCTCTTAAAATACAATGATGACAAGAACTTATAACACCTCCATAAGACTTTTGCATAGGTGGTAGATGCATGTTATTTTTTTAGTGGGCATAAATGAACCACGTGCATCTTAAATTATGATAATTTAATTATTTTGGTGAACATGATAAACTACAAAAGAATGTGGATTTCGACCGGTCTTTATTTGTTTTTCACGAAATTTGTAAATAAAATGAGTATAAGATAAGCTTATTAACATTCTATTAGACACCACACTGCTCTAGGATATAGTGTTCTAACTTTTTTGTATGTAACTAATTAACCTTTGGGATGGATATAATGGAAACCCACTCGAGTTGATGAAATCCATAACACCCAATCAAACAAACAAATAATGTAATATATGTTATTATAAGGTATTACAAAAATTACAAAATATGAATATTAAAAAGACTGTACACACCTATTAAACAACAATGAAAAATGCTGCTAGTTGTGTTACACAGGCTAACACGTCTGTTACACATGTTATGGTGATTTTGTGTTATACATGTGTAACAGATAAATGCCTACAACTTGTTTTTTTTTGGAAAAAAAATCACATTTTAATAACCATAAAATCATATATTATCCACTTAAAGAAATGTAAAAAGAAATTGACTGTTACACTAGAGTTTAATAGGTTTCCCCAATTATATTTCTCCATTAACCTTAATTATACTTGTAGTGGTCTAGCACATAATGTTTATAGCTATCTAGTATCTTAGGGGACTCGCCTCAAGAAGCCTAGTTTCTGATACCTCAAAATATGAAATTAAATTCTTGGATCCAAGCATCAAACTCATTTGGGTGTAATACAATAGAATCAAGATTGAGTATAAATAAGAACAAGTTCTACAACCATTTCTCATACAATGTATGTGGTTAATAACATAATAAAGCAAAGCAACATTTATTTGATAGTAAGTATATTCAGTGTTAAATGGAATTCTAATTAGGTACTTGTTTTTAGGTTCTAAAAAAACAATTTGATTAAAACCGAGGACCCTAGATTACTTATTTGGGCTGCAGATTTTTTTATTTGTAAAGCCACTAGACATTTAGCTCATTACAAACTCGAGGAAACTGAATCAATACCCCGAAAATTCAAACCGATGAATACTATCTCGTCAAAATTCAAGTTTTCTGGTTTGAAGCCCAAACATAACTAAATTAGAATTCGGTTTCATTCACTTGAGATGTATAACACTTTCTAGAATGAAGGTAAAATATAAGTAGAAAACCTGGATATAAGGCGTAAGAAGCGAGAGCTGCAAGGCCCAACCAAATTGAACACCAGCAGCCACTGTACAACTCAAAATCAACGTAATCAAACTACAATTCTCCCCTTGTGGTGAAGAATTCAAATGTCCAGATTCAATACGGTCCTCACCCAAACTCGTCATTTCAACCTCCGCGTCCACATCATGCTTGAGGTTTTTGTAAGGCACACGTATTGACACCGCATCCATCCCTTCAAATTCACAATTAGAGTTGCTTTGATAATTTGAGGATTTTAGCAGCAACCAACACGTGGAGTTTAGTGACACTCAACACACACTTAAATTCTGCCAGGTGGATTTGTATCAGACTTTGGATTTGTGCAACCACCGACTTACACCTTCGAGTAAGATAGAAAAAACATAATTCCATAAATATCTAAAAGTGTTCACAAAAAATCCTAATATTTTAAATATATTACTAACTGTCAAAAGTTATGCTGCTAGCTATGTGACTTTTAGCTTACTTCACCGTTCCCCTTTTATCACTTTGAAAAGAAAGAAAGCGAAGAAGCAAATGCCACGAATGGATAATGAAAGTGAACAAATAATGTTCATAAATTGATAATTATAATAATACAGAGACACTATTGATATAACATGATTTGTAAACTTGAGAGTATTCAAAATGTTGTAACTTGTATACTTTCAAAACTCATAACTTGTAAACATGTAAGTTTGCAGAATTGGAAATATGTAAACTTGTGACAGTGTAAGCATGTAATCCTGTAAACATAAAAAGTCGTAAAGTCTAAAACAGGTAACTCAACACACATGTAAACATGTAAATAACATATTTCAAGAACTGTAAACATGGAAACAAACACTTGTAAACTCATGATAACATTCTAAAAGTTGTCACATTAACGGAGATACTCATTGAGCCAAAAATTGTCATATACTTAAAACGGAAATTGGCTGAATAGGGAAGCTAGCCCTTAACCAATGTGAGATGGTGTATAAGCGTAACACAAACCACCCACCATAAAATAAGCGTATGATCGATCCGTCAGAGGCTGAACATATAACAGGTACTTTGTAGAGTAAACCAAGCAAGACATCATGATTTAGTCTTGCTGTTACAGTCGGTGTCGCACCATCGATGTCGCAATGACATGCTTGTGGTCACCCCACAGGTAGGAGTATACATGAGTATCAGAGTGAAGATATGATGGTCATTACCCGGTAAAACACCACAACTTGAAATTGCTAGCCGTTGGAAATGGAGAGGGGTTGGAAGCAATCTGGACCAGGTCTACGATCAGGTTAATTTGGACAAAATGGGAAGTTGAAAAGTCCATGCCGAACCCATTAGCTATCTCGTCCACCACCATCAGTTATTGTGTTTATGTCATGTTAGTTTTGTTTACATGCTTCTTTGGTTTCCTTTTTTCCTAAATATAGATCATGGTTAGTAATGGTTTTCTTATGTATTTAATTCCATCGTAAAATTGATAGGAATGAAGAAATTCTATGTTAATTTTTTGCATCGAATAGAGAATTTTCGAATTGAATGGAATTTTTAGATTTTTATTTACTTTACTTTAATTCGTATCTGATTCAAATTCAATTCAGATTTAAATTATTTGATTTGAATTCATATTCAGATTTCCTTGGATTGGATTCCAATTTGAAACTTGAATTCGAATGGAATTCGAATAATTTGATTTAATTCAAATTCTATAGTGTCTTAAAAGCAAAGGTAGGTGGCCTGCCACCGACACAATTAGCCCCCAACTTTAAGAATTGACAAACAACCCCAACTTTCACAATTGACATTTACACGCCCTACCCTGTCTAAGAACTTTATAAAATGTCATTTTCACCTCCCTTACGTCGGTTGTGGGCAAGGAGGGATTCAAACCCGTTTGGCTTTGAGTTCTAACTTTTCAAATTTACCCCATATTTTAGTTCTTTAGCTTAAAATGAAAAAAAAACTACTTTCTCACATGCTTATTTTTATGTACGTCTCAGTATATATTCACGTGTCGACGTAAATTTTTTCGGAAACAAATCCAGTCAAATGTAATGCGTTTTCATGCTTGCTTTTACGTACGTTTTCAGTTGTTCTAAGTTTTGACGTAAACTAAAAAATAGTATTTTCCTGAGTACTTATTTTAATGTACGTGTCGGTATAAATTCAGGTTTTAACATAACCTTTTTCGAAAATGAGTTTCGTCAAATATAATACGTATTCATGCTTATTTTAGCGTACATTTTATTTTTTGCTCTACGTTTTGACGTCAACTAGAGTTAGGTCAAATATAATACATTTTCATTCGAAGGTATATATTCGACTTACTGTACGTCTTGACGTCGCTAAGTCTTGATTCAAAGGTAAGGATGATGTAGTTGTTAAGTGGAACCCTCACTAAACGAACTAACTCGGGTTTAATTCAGTTTCTTTTGTAACCGTAATGCTTATACAAGTTACACATAGTTAGATCGAATAAGTCGAAACACACGTATTCATATGGTTAACGCATCACATAATGTGTCGTCGACTACAAACAACTAAGATGTTGTCGCCGCTACGCGTGGCCTATGGCAACAATCTAGTTCACCCTAAATAATAAATTATTACTTATAATTTTATAACTACAAGTTAATTGTAAGGGCATTTACAGTTCGGCCTAAATATAGAAGATTTTTCTATGTCCGTATTCATGAATATATAGATGTAAAAATGTATATGTATAATTTGAATTCGAATTGAAAATCATAAATTCGAATTCGATTACTTGACTCGAATTCGAATCAAACTCGGGTATCTGAAAATCGAATTCGATTCTTGATAACCAAACTCAAATCGAGTCAAATTTCAAAATTTTCGAATCCGAATCGGATACCGAGAACCCACCCGTAACAGCTTTGAGTGGTGATCTTTAGAGTCTAGAGTTGGACTGATTGGTGACGTTTGTATCTCAACTCAAGTTTAGAATTTCCCTACGGATCGATCGAATGGTGTTTTTGTATCTCGATCAACTCGTAGCCTATCCGTTTCAATTGAATTCTAAATATCCTAACCAATGTGTACTTTGATTTCTATCAAGATACTTGACAATATATATTTTTAAACTTTAACCGGTACATATGCATAAGATAGTGGGTGTTTTGAAACCATTAATATCGTGTGTAAATATGTTTCACAGTTGAAATAGGTACACGGAATAAACAAATATAAAAGGTACTTGATTTCAAATATGTACATAAAGGAATTACCAACGAACTTAATGCAGTTATATGTTTGAGATACTAAATTAATTTTCAAGAACCCCATCCTATACAAACAGTAGTGTTAGATTCCACACCTTAAAAGATTGTATTGCTCCAAAAGTAGTACCCTAATCGATTGTAGCAATGCCGACCAAGTTCATGAACGTCCATAATAATCTACATACGAGTTAGCGTTAGAATTATACTAAGATATTAGTATTTGTTGAAGTTAAATTGTGTATCAATCACTTAATTTCAGTTGTTCATTATCTTAAAGCTTTTGGAAATTAATACTATTTAAAACCTTATTTCGACTATTATAACAAATCTTCTAGAATTATAATTATAATTTCGTTTATAAATCGTTTAAACATACTTTAACTACTTTAAAGTAACTATAACTTTAATGTGTAGTACATATATTACCTTGCTGGCACATTATGTTCTTCAACAGTTCGCTGAAAGATTTGAATGTGAAATACCATCAACCGTTGTTAACAAACTGGAAGCGTTTTTCGGAGATGAAATGGTGAGTTTGAGACTTCTCTATCACCGAGTTGCCTTTCGTATGATTTTGACTCGTGTTGCTGGTGACTCAGAAGATACATAACTATGAAGTACGTGGATTCTATGTATAGCTTGTTGGCAAAAATAAATTGGATTGTAGCTACACTGTCGACGTGGCAAGCCCATGAGTAGGCACGTTTCAGTTCTCCGGCTACGTGGCTTTGAGGCCAATCTTCTGCCAAAATCTTTGTTTGATTTTTGTTGAAAGTTTTCATGAAATAACCCCGTATATTTGATATAAAAATTTATGTGATAAATCTTTGTTTGATTTGCTTTTATTTATTTAATTAATTAATAATTAATTTCTTCTTTACACCTTTGGTTGTACTTTTTTATATTTTCTTTTTCTTCTAAATTTTGTACCTTTATATTGATTTCACTTAATTAGTATGATTCGATATAGTAACTGAAATGGAAAACCTAAAAACAAAGTCCGGACATACCCAAACGTGTATCGACATGTATCGCACCAAATGCCCGTGTAATGACGCAAATGGAAACCAACATTATGTATCAAAATTTATAAAAGAAAAACTAAATTCTAACTAAAAAAACTAAAAATATATTAGTATATTTGACTCAACTCGGTTTTAAATAAAACATATATTGAAACTTAGATAAAATAAGTGTGTCGTAATGATATATTCGAAAAAAATTTTCTTAAAAAGAATAAAAAAGCAATGTGACAGTGTCCGATTCAAATTGGGTTTTGGGTTCTTCGTGTCGGATTCTTTAGTTATTTTTATAAGAAAAACTTACCCAATAACCAAACCATTTAAAGGTTGTGTTCGGGTTGATTTGGATAAGGTTAATCAGTATTCAGGTTGGTGATTCTCGTAAATGTTCATCGTTTTCACTCCTACACAACTTAATATTTGTGTCGTAGACGAATTGGTGATTCTACTACATCACCCAAAATCTACTCCAAACTTTATACAATGATAAAATGTGATAACAATAGGAGAAACAACTAACAATACATGTTAATCAAGTTCGGGATCAACATTATTCGAGCTCGGGTTCCTTGTAAACGTGTCGGGTTTTGGTTGAAAATTCCATCCCCACATGGCATGTGACACTATGTGATTGAAGAGGGTATTGTACACAGGCTATCTAACTAATATATAGTAAATCATATATTCTACTGGAGGGGTGTCCACACGATGTAGCTAAAACATAATTAGAAAATAATTGGATTAAATTTGAATATAAAAAAATAACTTGTAAGAATTTAATTGATTTTAATATAAATAAGTTGGTTAGAACTAAAGAAATTTATTAATAATGATAAAATAAATACAATTCGTTTGCAAAGGTATAATCTATATGCGTAAGATAAAGAAAATAAAGAAATAAGACTATTACAATAAAATGATACTTTAAATTCAACCTATTATATTTTTTAACGGTAAATATAAATCTTTGACAATATATAATAACCAACTTCATAAGGTCCATAGTTACTCTACACACTACACCCCACCACTAGAGTGTGGCTCAACCATACCTTTTTTGTTCTACCTCTTGAGGAAAACTCATCGTCAGCAAGATAAAAAGTAACAAAATGATAAACAATATATGTTATTTATAAAACAATGTAAAGGGTAAAAGGTCTAAATCCACCCTCATCTGGATAAAAGGTAATAACAAAATGGTGAATAACATAAGTTATTTATACAACAATGTAAAAGGTAAAGGGCCTAAATGTACATGTTTGATTTACAGATAGGAACATTTTATTTACACATTTTGTAAGCAAACACAACGATGGAAAAATACATGTCCTTTCTCTTTCTCTGCATAGTAAGTACCACCATCGTTGGCCAAGATACGACACAAAAACACCACAACGCAACAGGTTTCCGTCGCTTTAACCCAATGGTAAACCCCAAGACCTCCGCATACTTGTCAACGACATATTTAGTGTAACAATAGCAATATTTCAAAGATTGTAAACTTTCGATCGTTCTCGTGTTTTATAAAGTTCTATATTTTATTTACGAGTTTCGTAATCGTATGATCAAGCAAAACGATATTCACAACATTTCCATTGCCACATTTCATCAACCTTGCAACCTTTATTTTTAGTTAAGACACATATGAGGACATTAATAAACATCCTAACACACTTGATAACACTTGTCATCACCTCCTTGATCCTCAATTAGTATTAATAGGCTTCAATTCTTTGTGTTTCATAACACCATTCTTTTTTTCTCTATTTCAAAATACTCTTGGACCTTGCATCTAAACTTGAAGCCTCCTTTGATAAGTTCTAATCTTTCCATTCAAACACTACTAAGTGTTTTTCCTAGTCTATTTCATTGCGTAGCTACTTATGAGCCAAAAGTAAAGTAAAGTAAATTGACTTTTGCTTTGACTTTCAGTTTTGGTCATTTAGGTCAAGTCAAAGTACAAATTGAACTTTGCTACATGATAGTAATAATGAAGGTGTTAATCCCTTGCAATAACACACTTTGATCATCATATTTAGTAGGCGAAATGATGAATCAAACATGTTTTAAATAAAAGTAAAAAACGCAGAAATTGCATTTTATGACAAATGAGTTTTTAAGTATTAAAACCAAAAGTTTTGAGACCGAAAATCTTATTATATAACATTTAAAGACTTGTTTTATCATGTCTAACTCATCATTTTAATTTAGTGCTCAATTCCTAGTCAAAAGTCAAACAGTTTGAATTCTGCTTTGATTTTCGAATCTGATGTGTCTGGTCAGCCTTAGGACCCAACAAAGCCCAATAATATGACCATAATAATATTGGGAATAATCCTCTAAGATAATGTCAAAATACCTTATGTTCAAGCCGTTTGATGAGCCAATTGACGAGTCAACTATTATATCTAAAAATGTCAAAATACCATTTTCGGATAAAATGGATTTAAACTTATATGATCTACATTTTGACTTCCATACTAAGCATATAACATCATAATACATATTTTGATATGTCAGACACGTCATAGGACTCATTCAATCATCTAGAGCTGTATTTATGCATACGACCCATTAAAATGGCGTAAACCATTTTAACAAGTTATAACGGGTCAAAACACTTCAAGACACTTTCAAATCAGAATGTAAGGTTTTATAAATCATATTACATGAGATCCTTTGCTCTTTTCATTACAAACCACATTCTATCCAATCTTTTGCTTAATTCATGATATACACTAACTATATAATCATCCAAATTTTTAGGAAACACTTGAGCTTTGCAAGCACGATTAAGCACACCATCGTCAATCAAGTGAGTACATAGTCCCCACTTTTATGTTTTCAAAATGTTTTGGGGTGATTCATATTTGCCTACTACTATTTTTCAAGTTTAAAAAACACTAGTACACATGCTTTATATAAATTCAATATGCATTTCAATTTTGTGTCAAACTTAGTGGTGTATTATCCATAACATGAGCACGTTCATTAACTTTGGCCAAGCCGACCAGTAGTATGTTATGGTGCCACAGGATAGATAACCCCATTCCCGCTTCTTGAGTTTGTGGGGATGTTCGGGGAATGACAAAAATTGTGCAATTTTGACAAACCCTTCTTGGGTTTGTCCGACGAGTCAACACAAGCTTCAATTTATTCACTTACGACCACGCTTATTTATACAAAACAAAACAATTGGTTTGTACAAAGCAAGATAATTGGTTTATACAAACTCTTGTAATCGGTTAACATATTGCAATACAAGTTCATAGCCATGAATTTGATAACAAAACTATGTTACTCGCCAACTTTATTGTTGACCGTTAATTTTCACATATGTTCTAGGTACAAGTGTTTGATGATATACAAGTATGCTACACATAGAATTCGGACTCAGGACTTTATTTTGCTTAAACTAAAACAGTTGTTTGTATTTGTTTTGTGTTTCTAAAGACAATGAAATTCAATCTAACAATATAATTAAACTTTAGTACCATGTGTTTCTAAAGACAATATAATTCAATCTAACAAAACCATCACCTATCCTTAGGTGATTACAGAACATATAAAATCGTCAGTTATCTATTAAAAGCCAAATTCTCAACATAAAATCATCATCTATCCTTAGATGATTTATTTTTAGGCTTTAAAGCCTTGATTGTTTTCAAAATCTCGTCAAATTTTTGGGTTTTAATAATGTGAACACGAGCAATCTAGAAGGGTGGATGCTTGTACCCTGAGTTTTCTGTCTAAGGCTAGAGTGTTCGTACAAATCCACATAATCAGACAAGTCACTCTTACTTGGGATCTCTTGGGATGAGTGTCCACTTCTAGGCTAAAGCATGTCTTCGCGAAACATTATAAAGACCAATTTACATTGATTAGTCATTTTGTCGTTTATTCGTTTGAAGTATGAATAAATGATTACAATACTTGTGCTTCGTTGATATTTTATTCTATGATTCGTAAATCTCACTCGTTTACCTTTGTGTTTATTCACTCATTTAGAATGCCTCCTCATCGCGATACTACCGAAACCACCGAACTGGCGACCTTGATCGCCCAATAAATGGCTGCAATACTTCCAAACCTTGTAAGATAACTCAATCAAGACAACAATAACAACAACAATAACAACAACAATGCACCTATAACTTGTAATTACAAGTAGTTCAACTCTGCTAAACCCATCAAGTTCTATGGGTTTGAGGGAGCTACTGGGCTCCTGCAATGGTTCGAAAGTATCAAGACCACTTTCCGCCATTGCTAGTGTTCCAATGATCGTAAGGTAGAATTTGCTTCGAGTGTTTTCCAAAAGATAGCACTCACGTGGTGAAATGGAATTATGAGGATCGTGGTGCAGACGAAGCTGTGGCACTATCTTAGGAGGATCTCAGAACTTTGATGATGAAAGAATTCTACCCACGAAATGAGATGAGGGCTCTCGAAAACGAATTCCATGATCTCAAACAAGATAGTGGAGAAATTGTGCCTACACAAATCAATACGAAGAGTTAAGCCTACTTTGTCCCACCATGGTCACGCCTTTAGATCAGGAAATTGAGAAGTATATTGAGGGTCAACCTCATCAGATCCAAGATATGGTCATTGGTAGCCAACTAGCCACTGTTAGAGAGGCTATCGAACTAGCTGCAACCTTAACTGATTCTCAAGTGAAGAAAAGAAAGCTCTTCCGCAAGGGTGGAAAGAAGCAATCTACTAACGTTACCCAAGAAAAACCAACCAAAGTGAAAGTTGAAACCTCTAAAAATTCAAACAAGCGTAAGGCTTTAAGGAATTTTGTTGTTACCCTAGCTTCTGTCAATCAAGTTGCTCCCAACCACACTGCTCCACCACCTACTAAGAAACCATATGCTGGTACTGCACCTTTGTGCAATCGAAGCAACGGTCACCACAAAACCTTTTACCCTGTAGTCAATGTACCCTCTGTGGGCGATTCGGTCATTTGGCCAACATCTTTCGATCTGTTCCAAATCAAGTTATCACCAATCATGTTCAACCTCAAGCAAATCCTACTCGTCCTCATTTTCTACCTGGGTCTTGTTACAATTGTGGCGAGATGGGCCACTACAAAAACAATTGTCCAAAGCTTGTTAATGCCAATCTAGCCCATGGACGTGCATTTAACACCAATGCTAATGAGGCTCGTGCCAATAACAACGTGGTTAATGGTACACTCCTTGTTAATAAGCAACCTGCTTCTATTCTTTTTTATTTGGATGTTGATAAAAGTTTTGTATCCTTAGCTTTTGAACCTTTTCTTTCGATGCCTCGAACTAAGCTAGGCAAACCTTCAACGGTAGAAATAGCTATTGGCGAACCCCTTGTGCTCGATGATATTATTTGAAATTGCCAACTAAACTTCAATAACCATCTTTTCCCATCGACCTCACGCCTATGCAACTTGGAAGTTTCGACATCATAGTAGGCATAGACTAGTTAACCAAAAACCATCCGGAAGTTATCTGTTTTGATAACAAATTTCGTGTGTCTCTTCCATCTGGCATAATCTTAGAAGTTCATGGAGAGAAACCTTCTAGGGGACTCAAACTCATGACTTATACCCAAGCTTAGGGATACCTACGAAAGAAGTATGTGGCCTTCTTAGCACATATCATAGAAGAGAAGGGCAAGAGTATCTCCAGTACGCCAAGTAAAATTTCACATCGATCTTATGCCTGGTGCCAGCCCGATTACCAAATCCACTTACCGTCTTGCAGCATTTGTGACGCAAGACATAGGAAAAAAAAACTCCAAGAGCTTTCAGACGAAGGTTTCATTGGTCCGAGTTTTTCACCATGGGGTGCTCCGGTGTTATTTGTGAAGAGAAATGATGGATCTTTCGGCATGTGTATTGACTATTATGAGTTTAACAAACTAAGTGATATCCCCTACCTCGTATTGATGATCTTTTCAATCAGCTACAAAGTGCTACCTATTTCTGCAAGATTGACTTCGTTCTAGGTATCATCAACTTCGTGTACTCGAAGAAATATTCCCAAAAATGATTTTGGTACTCAACACGACCACTACAAGTTCACTATCATGCCTTATAGCTTGACTAATGCTACTACCATTTTCATGGACTTAATGAATAGGGTTTTTAAACCTTATTTAGATAAGTTCATCATTGTTTTCATTGATGACATCTTGTTTTATTCAAAATCTCGAGCAAACCATGACAATCACCTCCATTTGACAATTGAACTCCTAAAGCCGGAAAAACTTTATGTCAAATTCTCAAAGTGTGAATTTTGGTTTAAAGAAGTGCAATTCTTAGGGCATATTGTCAACGAATAAGGTATACATGTAGATTCAACCAGAATCACAAAGATTGGAGTATGCCCACTAGCCCTACTAAAGTTCCTTCTTTTCTTGGTTTTGCTGACTATTATCGTTGCTTTATCATGAACTTCTCCAAGATTGCGGTTCCCCCAACTTCTTTAACTCAAAAGAGTAAACCCTTTGAGTGGGGACACAAACAAGAAGAAGCATTCCAAACCTTGAAGGAAACACTTGATGGCAACAATGAGTTTGTTGTATATTGTGATGCCTCAAATCTAGGCCTTGGCTGTGTTCTTACGTAAAGAGACAAAGTCATAGCCTATGCTTCGAGACAATTGAAAATCCAGGAAAAGAATTACACAACTCATGATCTTGAGTTAGGTGCAATTGTTCGCTATCAAAATTTGGAGACACTACCTCTGTTGGTTCATAATGTCTATTGCCTACGTCTAGGATATGTTGTTTATGTATATAGGGCTTAGAACATCAGATTTTGTATGTTAATATAAGTTTTATTTGTTTTATTGTCGGCTCGTACGAGTGAGTCTTAAGACTCGTACGAGTGACACTTTGTCACTCGTACGAGGCACCACTCGTACGAGTCACACTCAGACACACACTCTCCTGTGCGAGTCATGTCGACCTATAAATAGAGGAGCTTGAGTGTTGTTTCAGTGACGAGATTTTTAGTTGATGTACGGCGAAGCCCTGTCAAACTGTTTACTTGCTCTGTACTTGTTCACGTTTATCAATACAATTCAAGGCATTTAAGCAGTATATCTTACTTGTTTGTTTGTCAAACTCACTAATAATGAATTCCGAATCTGTTAGTTGAGTCAGATAGGTCTGGTGCTCATCGGAGGAGAGCCGATCCCCTCTCACAAGTGGTATCAAAGCCTTGAGGCTTGATCTGAGGACAAACATCAAGTTTCTGCATACTTCCAACAGTTTCAGATCCAGATTCAACCTACTTCTACAATTTCTCACACAAATCTCGGAATTGGACAAATTCATGGACAAATTGGACTAGGATTTTAGGATATCACGTTAAAATCAATTCTAATCAATCCTTGACAATTTAAGATCTAAAATCGAACTTAATCATGTCAAAATTTGTTAAAATCATCCGTTTGGTGACATGAGTTGTTTCGTACGAGTAGAGAGACAACTCGTACGAACGATTATCCGTACAAATTAAGTCATTCGTACAAACAAACAAGTTTACCTAAAAAACATACAAGTTTAAAAACTGTCATTCGCATGAAGCTTTCATTCGTACGAACAAGTCATTCGCACGAGTAATACTTCATTCACATGAACATCTTGTTCGCACGAAGCTTTGAATTGCAAAAATATATCACTCGCACGACCATCTCAGTCGCACGAGCAGTTTTTGTCATCCGCACGAAGAACATTTTGTCATATTTTTGTCATTCTAATCAGTTTTTTGAAAGTGTGTTTCTAAAACTTTTGTAGAAAAATGGAAGAAGAGTTTTATAACGCATTTGCTGCCTCAGTGGTCACAACTACTGCAGCTCAAAATATGAACCTCGAGAATGAGATGGGTACAATGACAAAGCCACCAAAGTTGATGAACCTTGAAGACTTTGATAGTTGGAGTGAACGTTTTATGAATTGGGTTCAAGCAAATCATTTTACCTACTGGTTTGCCATAGAAGAAAATATCTAGCTCCGATTAGAGAAAATGGTCTGGAAAAAACGTTAGCTCAACTCTCGGGTTTTGAAAGAGAGAAGTTCATAAACGAGAAAAAGATGATGAACATCTTACAAGAAACCATCAAGGAAGACATATTGACACTGTTACAACATGATAATGATGCACAATCGTTATGGAATGCTCTTCGATTGAAACAAAACAACCATCCATCGGAGAATATCATCGGCAACTTACAAACCGGAGTGCAAACTTGCAATCAGATCAACAAGGATCTAAGCTGTTTTTATACCAGTATTGCTCCATTACAAACCAGACTTTCTTATAGTTGTTTTGTTTCGCAGGTTGAACCTGGAAACTAGAGAGACGCGTTAAAAGAAGAAAGCTGGATGGAGGCAATGCAGAAAGAATTGCTTTAATTACAGAAGTTAGGAGTCTGGAAGCTTGTCGACCTACCAGATCATCACAAAAAGATTAATACTCGATGGTTCTTCAAGTGAAAACAAGATGATAGAGGTATCGTGGTCAGAAACAAAGCTCGGCTCGTGGTCCAGGGCTTTCACCAGCAAGAAGGGATAGACTACACCGAAGTCTACGCCCCAGTCGCTCGTCTCGAAGCTATTCGCATATTCTTGGCCTTTTCTTCTTGGAAAGGTTTCAAGGTGTATCAATTGGATGTCAAATTTGCTTTCCTTTACGGAAAACTCAAAGAGGAGGTGTATGTCGGACAACCACCGGGGTTTGTTGATCCTATACACAAGGATAAAGTCTACCTTCTAAACAAAGCTTTATATGGTCTTCACCAAGCCCGAGAGCTTGGTATGAAACGCTTTCAAGACATCTTCTTGACAACAGCTTTCTCACAGGAACTGTAGATTCTACCCTCTTCACAAAGGAAGTAGATGGTCATCTGATTTTGGTGCTAATATATGCGGATGATATAATCTTTGGATCGACAAATGATAAGTTGTGCAAAGACTTCGAAGAAGTCATGAAGAAGAAATTCTAAATGAGTGTTATGGAGGAGATGAAGTTCTTTTTAGGACTTCAGGTTGAATAATTGCCTGATGGTATCTTCATCCATCAGACGAAGTATGTTCATGACGTATTAGAGAAATTTGATATGTTACGAACTAAACCAGCATCAACTCCATTAGCTCCAAATCACGGCATTTGTCCTGACGCTCGAGGAGTGAAAGTCGATGAAAAATTATATCGCTCCATGATCGGATCCTTGATTTATCTTACAGCTTCGCGACCTGATATCATGTATCCTACATGTCTATGCGCCCATTTTCAGTCCAATCCAAGAGATTCACACATGTTAGCCATCAAACGTATCATGCGATATTTGAAAGGATGTCCAAGCACCGGCTTGTGGTATCCTCGTCACGACGACTTCAACCTTGCGGGATACTCGGATTTTGATTCCGGCTGCTGCAAGCTTAATGCCAATTCTACTACGGCTAGTTGCCGGAACTCGTTTAGTAACGTGGCAATGCAAGAAACAGACCACCGTCGCTCTCTCTACGTGTGAAGCTGAATACGTTTCAGCATCTAGTGTGTTCCCAGATACTCTGGATACAACAGTAGATGAGAGACTTTGGACTACAATTTCTTGACACGCCCATATATGTAGATATCAGGCTGCTATTGATGTCACTAAAAACTCTGGTCAACACTCACGCACTAAACATATTGATATTCGACACCACTTTATCCATCTGCTACTAGAAAAAGTTGGTTAGAATTGAAAAATTCCATACTGATGACCAAAAAGCAGATTTTTACACCAAAGCATTTGATCGTTCAAGATTTAAAAATCTTTTAAAATTAAATGGTTTAAGAAATCTGGCATCAGGGGATATTCATGAGGTTGAATTTGAGGATGATGAGGACTTGACGTGATTCTCATCGGTATGACATGTTTTTCTGCAAATATCTTTTCTTAAATATCTAAAAATATGTTTTTGATTTTAGGGGGGAGAAAGTTGGGGAAAATACAAAAATATTATAAAAGTCAAAAAGAGTTTTTGTGAAAAGGGAGATCATATGACAATCACAATATGCTAAAGATTTGGAATGTTTAAACAAGTAATTAAACAGGTCTTACTGAGGATGTGCCAATAGGATTCACTCGTTTAGTAAATTGTTTTTCAAGATAAAAACTTAAAAGAAAAACTGAGTAACTTGTGGGTCAACATCTCTCGGATATATGGACTTAGTACTCCGAAATTTCGTTTGAGAGAATGCCGGATTCTGCGATACTAGGTCTTTGTATTTAATCTATGTCTAGGGTATTATATGTGTTCTTCTATTTTTGCATCAGCAATGGCCTAGAACTTGTATAATACTTTACGCTTTATTCGCCTACAAAAGCTTCACAAAAAATGAGTATGTCATAAACACTTACGACATCTTCAGTTCAAAAGATTCCTTTATGGAAAACCACTTAAAGTCGAGCCTTCATCTCTTTGTCTGTGTGTAAATACTAACTTGAGCTCTCAAGGTCTAGCAATTCACCCCATTTACAGATATCAGTTAGATATATTCACCTGTGAAATGATATTCTTGGAATCTCGATGCAGGTGTATATTTGAGATGGGAAACACAGTTACTTCATGTTCCTTAATATTACTTAACATATCTTGAAACAATTGAGAAATGAGTAGAGCTTTAAGTGGATTAATATATTGGCAATCTATGTAAATCAGTTTAAAAACTTAAAGTTACTACCAAGATCAACGGTACTTGTGATTTGTCTAAATACTTGATATGATCCTCTAAACACAAAACTTACAAAAATATGTATGTATATACATCTTTACTTGTTATTTCTTTCAGCTTTAGCAATTTATCTTAGGTTTTAGTCTACTGATGATGAAAATACCGATATTCTAAGTCAAAGCGACGATTGCTGAAGGAAAGCTGAAGTCCACGGGTTGGGAGCTAATCAAGAAAAGAAAAATTTCCTGGATGTCAATAGTTCATTAATTTGAAACTTTACATTTTTAAAATGAATCTGTTTTTGTTAAAATGGTCAACCAAGGTCATTAACTTGGAATTGGTTAACTAAGTGGATTATAAACAGATAAAAAATCATAAAAAATCAAAAAGTTAAGAAAGTGTGAAGAACTGACTCGTACGAGTTACACTGACTCTTACGAGTAACAAAAGTCTTCATTTGCACGAGCCATTGCTCCTACGAGTGAATTCTGAACGAGTATAAAAGGATGACTCATTCACACGAGTCAGACTATTGACTCTGTGCGATTGAGAGCAAACTTTGTGCGAACAGCTCTATTCACTTCATTTTCTTGATCTATCGTTTGTATCTCGACATTGGGGAGGTTGATTTGCACACCTCTCACAATGGGCAAGATACTTATGTTCGTTTTAAGCCGTTACAATGCCAAAATTGGACCAAATGGACATAAAACGTAGATTTAGGATAATTGGACCGGTAAAACATAAAATTGAACTCAAAAATGTTATAATCGGCCTGTTAACCTATAAATCAACCCTCAATTTGTTAAAATCTACACGTATTAAGTTCGGTTTAACTAGGCGTTATTTGGTACGATTTACAATTCGTACGAATCGTCACTCGTACGAGCAAGTGTTCAAATGTCTCATAACGATTTTCACTTGTACGAGTGAGTATTCGTATGAGTAGGTCCTTTAATGTTTATAACTTGATGATTCGTATGAGGCATCATTCGTACGAAGAAGTTTGTTCAAAACCTTTGAAATTTGTCAAGTATAATTTTCATCAGTACGAAGTGGTGACTCGTACGAGTGAGGTTTTGACTTAGTTTAGTTGTTGTCATAATCTATGATCGTACGAATGGTTATTCGTACGAATGGCTCAAAGTTGAAATTTCTTGAAAAAGTTTCTAAGTGTTTGAAATTTCTTTGCTTGCCGGTCAAGAAATCTTCATTTTCGCCGTTCCATAATATTTGTTGTCTTCTCGATGATACTATCCTAGAGATTGCCGCATATCAAGAAGTTCTGTATTTTCTAAGCAGACTTCCAATCACCAACGCTCTCACATATCCCCACACAGCAGATAGATCTCATGTCAAGTATTTATGGAATGCTGTTGAGTTTGACGAAGATGAGAATGCAATTTTGTCTGCAGTAAAGATAAATGACGAAGACATTCAAGTTAAGATTGCTGAAGAGTTGATCAGAACTGTGCTAGAGTTCAACGACCATAAAGACGACCCCACCAGTTTTTCTGAGTATATGGTAAAGGGTGTTTTTACAGAATGGGTTATGTCGGATTCGTTAACGCTGCTCCATTCAAGAAGGCTAACCTCAGTGATCCGTTCAGATACATAGCACACTGCATTATTCACGCTCTTAGCCACCAAAAGGGCGGATTTGATGATTTAGTTGATTATTAAATGTGCATGATCACTGCACTCGTTCTAAACTTGCCATATAACTTCTCAAAAGTAATTTTCTCCCAAATGGTCCAAAACATTTAGCGTGAGAAGTTCTTGCAGTACCCACGTTTTATCCAAAAAGCTGCTTGACCATTTACATCCGAATCTGAAGAAGAAAAAAGATGATATTCTAAAGCTGGAGCATATGGATGTATCAACTTTAAAAAAGACGAATATGCATCTCAAAGCTTTCCCCAATGCAAAGCCAGTCTTCGGAGCAATTATTGATAAAGATTATATCATCCACCACAAGGGAAATGGAGGAAAGAAGATAGCGGTGACGAAGATGAAGAGCTTGAAGCATTAGATGGTTTCATTGCTAAGAGAAGCGCATGGTTTGTAAAAGAAGAGAAAAAGGGGGTTAAGGGGAAAAACAGAAAACAAACATCCACATCTTCTTCCAAAGCCCCCCAAAAGAAGCAGAAAGCATCAAAAAGTTCGAGATTGGTTGATGAATCTGAGCCTGAAGAAAACGTTGAATCTATGGCTGCTGAGATCGAAAGAAAAGCGTTCGGTGTTCGAGAAGGAGAGGTTGAGGAAGCATCATCTTCTAGTACTGATACTGAAGATAGAATTGCTAGTGAAAAAGAAAGAGCAAAAGAACGTGAGGTTGAACGTCTGGAAGGGCGTAAACGTAAAGCCGAAGAGAAGAAAAGAAAAGCGACAGGAGAGGATGATTCGACATCTGTGCCTTCAGGTTCTGATAGCGATACTCCTGTTCGTAAATGTCAAACCCTCAATTTCCACTTGCGGAGTATTACCGCGAGGCGTGTGATCAAACCAGAAGCTCAGATACTAGCAATGTCGAACGACTCTATATGATTTATTTAAACGTTTTCCAAAAACATTTGTTGTAAACATGCATAGTCATTTTCAAAATTTCAAGGTTTCAAAGTTTAGCGGAAGCATTAAAATAAAGTAACGGGCGCCAACATAAACGCCAAAACCAAAATCCCAAAAATTATTCGTAAATAAAGACTCGATAAAAATGCCTTGATCAAATGCAAGTGAGTGCACCTAGCGCTCCTAGCGTCCTGAGAAACATGCAAAGAAACAAGTGTCAACATTAAAGAAGAGTGAGTTCATAGGTTTTTATAAGTTCACAAATTCGGTTTAAAAGATTGTTTTCCCCCGTTATCCCTAACCCGGGATAACGACATAGTTCCATTATTCCTAACCTGGAATAATAAGGTTGGTTCGTAAATAAGTTCAATGTTAACATGTAGGTAGCGAGCCTAAAGTTACGTCACGTAAGAGTTCGCGATCGAAGCTGACTGTTGTTGCCTCTGTGTTGCCAGGTCTATCACTGACCATGGTGAAAGTTAGGCCAAATTAATCACCCGTTGACCATTCCCAGTCGGCTAGCGCGACTAGCTCGGGTGGGGCTTGTCGGGCCCAGTAGTACTACTATAATTTCCCCGCTAGCTAACCCAATACTAACGATCCGAGAGTTGGTTGAGGACTTCCGTGATAAAGCTACTTAGTGACCATAACATACATTAACATTAACTTAGTTACAGAATAGTTAACGGTGTTAATTTCGCATAACGTAAAAGATTGAGTTGTAGAGCGTATACATGTTTCTCCCCCTGTTGTTCAAAACCGGATAAAATAGGGGCCGTGAACTCACCTTAAATTGCCCGGTCCAATAAACGCAAAAGAAGCAAATGATGGAACCGCTAATCGCGTCCTAACATGTCAACCAATTCAAAGTTAGTGTGTGAACTCACTGACACAAAACCCTACGCATAACTAACACACAGTACGGCACACGTAATAACCAATTCGAAACCATAATCATGCATGCAAAGTATCACCATACAAAATAACGATCAAACCAACTTGTCATAAACTCAGGATAACTCATACAACACTTAGATACACACAAACACAAGTTATCATGTTTCAGCTTGTACACTCATAACTGGGCTGTTTTTGAGAAATTTTATAAAATAGTTACAACGTTCCAAAACTTCCAATTTTTTTACAGGAGTGTCAATTAGACTGTATAATTTTGTGTAAAATTTTCAAATCCTAAATCTTTACCAATTATTTATAAACATTTATATACTAGGCTGCATTCAGATTCGTCGCTTTCTGACTGCAGTCCATGAGAAAAATCATTTAAAAATCATCGTTCGTCTCCAGTTACTGTACAGATTTCGTGACCTAACCCCATACAGACTATGAGATCCGACTCGATAAACAACCTGCAAATTCTGCAGAATTTACGCAGCTTCAGCTGCTGCACTAAATGACCATTTAAAAATAGCAAACGACCTCAGAAAAATATGAATCCGGCGCCATTTGATGTGTTTTTCAAAAATACACGTTTTAGGCTTCAGAAAATCCACTTTTCAATAAATAATTATCAGGTTACAGCCAACTGAAGTTGGCTGTAAATGTCAATCAGCCTACTGTTTTCGACTTTATCGCATTATAACATGTGTAAACGGCCATGACGCTTAGTTGTATTGATTAACAGTAGGTTAACTTGTCAAATATCATCTAACATATCAATATTCATGCAAACCCTAAGTATATATCAATATCTTTATAGATAAAACGCAGCCTACGATTTTAATATTCAAACATATGATCACAACCGCAAAGATTCGCATATTCATCCGAACTAATCATACACCAAAACACTTTTCATAGCAACACTCATACGAGCACATAATCATAATTAATTCTACGGAAGATCATCACATGAATCGTAACAAAATCGAAAAACCCTAACCTTAAACGAAGACAACTTGCGAACCGGGACCAGCTTGGCATCGATCCGAGAGTTGTAGGGTTTGCGCGACCGAGAGGGGGGGGGGGGCTGCCGTCGCACACTTCTAGGGGATTACGGTTTTGAGTATTTTTTTGAACACCCCATGCATACATACGTATACATAAGGGGCAAGGGGGCGGTTTGGGCTTGCCCTTGTGGCCGCAAGGGTGGGGTGGCGGGTTGGGTTTGCTTGGTCGCGACGTCGAAACGTTTCACAGGCTTGGTTCAGTTCGGCTTATAAATAGAATTTACTAACCGATCATTATAATCTGATAAATAACTACACATAATACGACTCGACAATTATTCATAAACGTCTAATAACATGTAGCACGAAATTCAGATACAACTCGTTAGGATTTCCAAACATTGTGTATTCCCTAAATACTAAAGTTAGCGTAGTTATTGCGAGCGCGTAATTTATTTCTCCGAATTAAATCAGCGTAGGAATGAATAACAATAAAGTAAGATACCTAAAAAGCCGGGATGTCACATTATCCCCATGTTGAAAGAATTTTCGTCCCGAAAATTGAGTAAACGCGGTTTAGAATGCAACGCACAAAGATTCAGTTTGTTAGAATGGTACAAGTAAATCCCAGACTATCATATCATCCCCATGTTGAAAGAATTTCATCTCCAATTCAGTTGGCGGTAACGTCAGATTGCTACTCAGCTGCAAAAAGGTGTGGATATTTGCTTTTCATTTGGTCCTCTCTTTCCCACGTGAACTCCGGTCCACGCTTAGAGTTCGAACGAACCTTGACGATCGGTATCTTGCTGTGCCTTCGAGTCTTGATCTCACGGTCCATGATCTCGATAGGTTGTTCCACAAAATGCAGTTGCTCATCCACTTGAATCTCGTCCAATGGAATGACTAGGGTCTCATCTGATAGACACTTCTTCAGATTGGACACGTGAAAAACGGTGTGAACTCCACTGAGTTTCAGCAGGAAGGTCTAACTGATAAGCTACGGGCCCGATACGCTTCGAAATCACAAATGGGCCTACGTACCGTGGATTTAGTTTGCCTCGTTTCCCAAAATGATTACACCCTTCCAGGGTGACACTTTCAGTAGGACGCGGTCACCTACTTGAAATTCGAGCGGTTTGCGTCGTTGATCAGCCTAACTTTTCTGTCGATCCCATGCCGCTGCCATGCGGTTTCTGATTTGCACAATCTTTTCAGTAGCCTTAAGTATCAACTCAGGACCTTTGAGTTGACTGTCACCGACTTCTGCCCACCAGACCGGTGATCTACATTTGCGACCGTACAATGCTTCAAACGGTGCTGCCTGAATATTCGTATGGTAACTGTTGTTATACGAGAATTCCACTAAAGGCAGATGGATTTCCCAACTGTTCCCGAAGTCTACCACGCATGCCCTAAGCATGTCCTCCAAGGTCTGAAGGGTCCTTTCACTTTGACCATCCGTCTGAGGGTGGTAAGCTGTGCTCATATCTAAGCGTGTACCCAACGCTTTCTGAAGTGACCGCCAAAAGTTGGACATGAATCGAGCATCTCTGTCTGAAATGATGGACGTTGGCACCCCGTGCCAAGAAACTACTTCCTTAATGTAGATGCGAGTCAACTTATCCATCTTATCTGTTTCTTTGGTCGCTAGGAAGTGTGTAGACTTAGTTAGACGATGCACGATCACCCAGATGGTATCGCAACCACCCGGAGTTCGCGGGAGTTTAGTGATAAAGTCCATCGAGATCTGATCCCATTTCCACACTGGGATCTCAGGTTGTTGAAGTAGCCCTGATGGCTTCTGGTATTCCACCTTGACTTTCGCACAAGTCAAACATTTGCTCACGTAGGTGGCTATATCCGCTTTCATGTTGAGCCACCAGTACGCGGCTTTAAGGTCTTGATACATCTTATCCGAACCAAGATGGACATAGTATCGGGATTTGTGAGCTTCGTCCATAACTAGCTTTCTGAGGTTTCCGTAGAGAGGTACCCATATACAGTTCATGAAATACCGGGTACCATTGGGTTTCACTTCCCAATCGCGTTCCATCTTTCCCACAGATTCGGCCTTGATGTTCTCTTCCTTAACTGCTTCTAGCTGCGCGTCGCGTATCTGTTCGGGTAACCCAGAATGAATTGTGAACTGTAGTGCTCATACCCGATGAGGTTTCAAGTGCTCCTTTCGACTGAGGGCATCAGCTACCACGTTAGCTTTACCCGGGTGTTACCGAATGGCACATTCATAATCGTTCAGGAGTTCGACCCAGCGACGCTGTCGCATGTTCAACTCCTTCTGGTCAAAAATATGCTGGAGGCTCTTGTGAACCGTGTAGATTGTGCACCTTATTCCATACAGGTAGTGTCTCCAAATCTTAAGTGCAAACACAACTGCTCCCAATTCCAAGTCATGTGTCGTGTAGTTCTTCTCGTGGACCTTCAACTGTCGGGATGCATACGAGATGACCTTATCACGTTGCATGAGCACACATCCCAATCCCTGAATGGAAGCGTCATAATATACCACAAAATCATCTGTCCCCTCTGGAAAGGACAAAATAGGCGCACTGCAAAGCTTCTGCTTCAGTAATTGAAATGCTGCTTCCTGTTTGTCACCCCAAGTATACTTGGTGCCCTTCTGAGTGAGAGTGGTAAGCGGTTGTGCGATCTTGGAAAATCCCTCGATGAAACGTCTGTAGTAACCAGCCAAACCCAAAAATTGGCGGATCTCTGTCGGTGTCCTGGGTGCTTCCCAGTTCTTGATAGCATCGATCTTGGCGGGATCAACGTGTATGCCCTTTTCATTCACGATATGCCCGAGGAACTGAACTTCCCGAATCCAGAAATCACACTTTGAAAACTTGGCATATAGTTTCTCCTGTTGAAGTAGTTCCAGCAATAACCGCATATGCTCAGCATGTTCTTCTTCACCCTTAGAGTAGATGAGTATATTATCGATGAACACGATGACAAACTTGTCGAGATACGGCTTACACACGCGGTTCATGAGGTCCATGAACACCACGAGTGCATTGGTGAGACCGAAGGGCATGACCAAGAACTCGTAATGGCCATACCGAGTGCGAAATGCCGTCTTGGAGATATCCTCCTCCCTGACGCGTAGCTGGTGATAACCGGACCGTAGATCAATCTTGGAGTAGTAGCTTGACCCCTGAAGCTGGTCGAAAAGATCGTCGATGCGAGGTAATGGGTATCGGTTCTTGACGGTAACCTTATTGAGTTCCCTGTAGTCGATGCACATGCGGAAGGTCCCGTCCTTCTTCTTGACAAAAAGGACCGGAGCTCCCCATGGCGAAGTACTGGGTCAGATAAATCCTTTTTCCAACAATTCTTGAAGTTGGGTAGACAGCTCTTGCAGCTCCGCTGGAGCTAAGCGGTATGGGGCCTTGGCGATAGGAGTCGCATGGCTCGCCAATTCGATTTCAAACTCTACTTGTCGATGTGGTGGAAGACCAGGTAACTCCTCTGGAAACACATCGGGAAAGTCACGGACGATGGGGATATCTTCAATCCGCTTCTCATCCTTAGACTGTTCGGTGACCAGTGCGAGCAAAGCAAAAGAGTTATTCTTCCGAAGATACTTCTGAGCTTGCATGTAAGAGATGATGTTCGTGACGACGCCTGCCTTCTCGCCTTGGACCATCAAGACTCGTCGTTAGAGAGCGGAATACGGATAGCTTTCTCGAAACAGAGAACTTCAGCTCGGACGTCGGATAGCCAGTCCATTCCGGCTACCACATCAAAACTACCCAGAGTAGTTGTCATCAGATCAATGGTAAAGGTGTGACCCGCGAGTTTAAGTTGACAGCCGGTCACTAGATGAGTCACATCTACAGATTTACCATCGGCTAGTTCTATGACGTAAGGGGTCTCTAGGGGTTTAGGTGTGAGATTTAGGTTCTTCCTAAACTACTCAGATATAAAACTCTTATCCGCACCCGTATCAAAAAGTACAGTAGCAAAATGATCGTTAAGTGGAAACTTACCGGTGACCACATTCGAGTCGTTTAGGGCCTCCCCACGGCCTAGCGTGAATGCACGTCCCTTGGCACCTCCTGTGCCACCATTTCCATTGTTGCCATTGTTGTTATTGTTGTTGTTGTTATTGTTATTCCCACCATTGTTGTTGCGAATTTGCGGGCAGTCTCGCTTGAAACGGGCAGTGCCACCGCACTGATAGCATCCCCGGTTATTACCCTGCTGCTGACCCTGGTGCTGGTTCTGATTCTGTCGTGACATAATCTCCCCGTGACAATCCTTTGCCGCGTGTCCTGCTTTGCCACATCGTTGGCAGCGATTTCCGGCGCAAGGGCCATGATGATGGAGGTTACAACGATTACATTGTGGCTTTCGACCCGCATAGCCACTCGAGTTCTGGGTGTTGTTAGCAGACTGATTGTTGTGACCCCGATTGTTGTTGAAGTTGTTAGACCGCTTCTGGTTTCCTTGTTGTGGCTGGGCTGATGAAGACTACCGAGCAGGCGAGTCTTCAAATTTCCTTTTGTTGTCAGGGACAATTTCAGTTGCACCCCTAGGTGGTAACTTCCTTTGCTCCACCGCCTTATCGGTGAGTTTATGCGCCAGCCTAATCGCTTGTTGCTCCGTCGTAGGGTTGCTAGACATTACCATGCCCTGGATCTCAGGGACCAGACCCCAAGATAAAACTCAAGTCGTTTAACGATGATGTTAGCCAAATCGGGACAAAGGAACACCAGATCATGATGTCTTGTCGTGTACGCTTCAATTTCTGACCCGACCATCTTGTGGTTCCATAACGCTTGTTCCAATTGCTGAACTCTGTCCCGCGGACAGTATTACTCCTTGATTAGAACTTTGAACTCGGTCCAGGCCATTGCGTTCGCCGCAGCAAGTCCACGCGTTTGGACTTGTGCGTTCCACCAGGTTAATGCCCCATCTTCCAACGTCGAGGCAGCATACTTGACCTTATTAGCTTCGAGGCAATTGCACATTTCGAAAACCGATTCAGACTTTTTGACCCAACGGACCAGTCCTATGGGTCCTTCAATGAACTTGCTCGGTTTCGCATCCAGGAACGTCTTGTAGGGGTTAAGACCCCCTCCTGCTGGTGGGTTAGGAACACCTGCTAGAGCAGCATTCACGTGTTGTTGGATTAAAGCGGCCAATTCTTCAGCTGACATGTTGAGATTTCCGCGGCGACCGGTTGCCATTTCAGATCTTTGCAAGACAACACAAACACACACCGATAAGTATATATCCAATATAGTTATCATATTCCACACTTAAATGATCACACAATTTATGTCAACCCTACAAATTAAACAATCAAAAGGAACATTCAATTAAATAAATTGTAATGTCTCATAAAATACCAACAAAACATAGCATTTTAATTATCAAATTTCCAAGTTCAAACATAAGTGGAAACAAACAAACTAAAGGATACAAAACGGAGATTGGCGAGACGAGTTAGTCATCTATGTCTCCATCTCCCAAGTCGCTATCACTGCCGTCTTCCTCTTCAGCGTTTTCAGCTTCAACAGCCGGGTCCTGTTCCGGCTCTTCTTCCTCCGGATCCTCCTCCGGGTCTTCCTCTGGATCCTCCTCTTCGTCTTCTACCGGTGCTGGAGGGGCCGGTGCTGGTGCGGGTACTGGGATAGGTGGTGCTTGGTTCTGCTCCAGTTCGTGAATCCTCCAACTGGACTCAAGAACTCTGTTTTCGAGCCAGTCAGCCCTCAGCTGTTCAGCACGAAGGTCCTTAGCTAAAATGCTTCAAACTCACTTATTCTCATCTTGCTCTTCCTCAAGCTCTTCAGTTTTACCAGTCAGCTGACGTATCAGCCATCCCTGTGCTTCGATAGTCTGTTGCATTCTCTCCAGTTGTTCCTGTTGTTTTCTTAGCACAGCTCTAAGTAGATCGTCCCCCATTCCTGAAGAGTTGACCGGTTTGACCGGTGCAGCGGTGGTTGGACGGGAGGACGACTCCCATCCTAGAGCGATTCTTTTCCTGGCAGCTGAGCGTGTCTCCATGCCACGAGGTGGTGAGGGTTCGACCATGGGTGCCTTCCCCGGCGCCCTTGATTGTCGAGATCTGTCGGATGATGATGATGACATAGCCTGCTGGGTTGGTGGAGTTAGTTACGAGATGCGTATATCACAATATATATATATATGTATATATATATATATATATATATATATATATATATATATATATATATATATATCACATAGAACAATTGTAGTATAACACATAGCAAGATATCACATTTCGGTGCCAACTAAGTCTAGTGTCGTGTAACAGCTATAGTTTAGGTCTACTTTAAATGCAAACCTGGTTCTCTATAGCTAGAGGCCCTGATACCAATCTGTCACACCCACAATTTCCACTTGCGGAGTATTACCGCGAGGCGTGAGATTAAACCAGAATCTCAGACACTATCAATGTCAAACGACTCTATATGATTTATTTAAACGTTTTCCAAAAACATTTGTTGTAAACATGCATAGTCATTTTCAAAATTTCAAGGTTTCAAAGTTTAGCGGAAGCATTAAAATAAAGTAACGGGCGCCAACATAAACGCCAAAACCAAAATCCCAAAAATTATTCGTAAATAAAGACTCGATAAAAATTCCTTGATCAAATGCAAGTGAGTGCACCTAGCGCTCCTAGCGTCCTGAGAAACATGCAAAGAAACAAGTGTCAACATTAAAGAAGAGTGAGTTCACAGGTTTTTATAAGTTCACAAGTTCGGTTTAAAAGATTGTTTTCCCCCGTTATCCCTAACCCGGGATAACGACATAGTTCCATTATTCCTAACCTGGAATAATAAGGTTGGTTCGTAAATAAGTTCAATGTTAACATGTAGGTAGCGAGCCTAAAGTTACGTCACGTAAGAGTTCGCGATCGAAGCTGACTGTTGTTGCCTCTGTGTTGCCAGGTCTATCACTGACCATGGTGAAAGTTAGGCCAAATTAATCACCCGTTGACCATTCCCGGTCTGCTAGCGCGACTAGCTCGGGTAGGGCTTGTCGGGCCCAGTAGTACTACTATAATTTCCCCGCTATCTAACCCAATACTAACGATCCGAGAGTTGGTTGAGGACTTCCATGATAAAGCTACTTAGTGACCATAACATACATTAACATTAACTTAGTTACCGAATAGTTAACGGTGTGAATTTCGCATAACGTAAAAGATTGAGTTGTAGAGCGTATACATGTTTCTCCCCCTGTTGTTCAAAACCGGATAAAATAGGGGCCGAGAATTCACCTTAAATTGCTCGGTTAGATAAACGCAAAAGAAGAAAATGATGGAACCGCTAATCGCGTTCTAACATGTCAACCGATTCAAAGTTAGTGTGTGAACTCACTGACATAAAACCCTACGCATAACTAACACACAGTATGGCACACGTAATAACCAATTCGAAACCATAATCATGCATGCAAAGTATCACCATAAAAAATAACGATCAAATCAACTTGTCATAAACACAGGATAACTCATACAACACTTAGATACACACAAACGCAAGTTATCATGTTTCAGCTTGTACACTCATAACTGGGCTGTTTTCGAGAATTTTTATAAAATAGTTCCAACATTCCAAAAATTCCAATTTTTTTACAGGAGGTGTCAATTAGAATGTAAAATTTTGTGTAAAGTTTTCAAATCCTAAATCTTTACCAATTATTTTTAAACATTTATATACTAGGCTGCAGTCAGATTCGTCGCTTTCTGACTGCAGTCCACGAGAAAAATCATTTATAAATCATCGTTCATCCGATAATTCCAGTGGGAGATTTTCGGAAACTCCCGTCTCCAGTTACTGTACAGATTTCGTGACCTAACCCCATACCGACTATGAGATCCGACTCGATAAACAACCTGCAAATTCTGCAGAATTTACGCAGCTTCAGCTGCTGCACTAAATGACCATTTAAAAATAGCAAACGACCTCAGAAAAATATGAATCTGGCGTCATTTGATGCGTTTTTTCAAAAATACGCGTTTTAGGCTTCAGAAAATCCATTTTTTGATAAATAATGATCAGGTTACAGCCAACTGAAGTTGGGTGTAAATGTCAATCAGATTACTGTTTTCGACTTTATCGCATTAGAACATGTGTAAACGGCCATGATGCTTAGTTGTATTGATTAACAGCAGGTGAACTTGTCAAATATCATCGAATATATCAATATTCATGCAAACCCTAAGTATATATCATGATCTTTATAGATAAAACACAGCCTACGGTTTTAATATTCAAACATATCATCGCAACCGCAAAGATACGCATATTCATCCGAACTAATCATACACCACAACACTTTTCATAACAACACTCATATGAGCACATAATCATAATTAATTCTATGGAAGATCATCACATGAATCGTAACAAAATCGAAAAACCCTAACCTTAAACGAAGACAACTTGCGAACCGGGACAAGCTTGGGATCGATCCGAGAGTTGTAGGGTTTGCGCGACCGAGAGGGGGGGCTGCCATCGCACACTTCTAGGGGATTAGGGTTTTGAGTATTTTTTTAAACACCCCACGCATACATACATATACATAAGGGGCAAGGGGGCGATTTGGGCTTGCCCTTGGGCCGCAAGGGTGGGGTGGCGGGTTGGGTTTGCTTGGTCGCGAAGTTGAAACGTTTCACAGGCTTGGTTCGGTTCGACTTATAAATAGAATTTACTAACCGATCATTATAATCTGATAAATAATACACATAATACGACTCGACAATTATTCATAAACGTCTAATAACATGTAGCACGAAATTCAGATACAACCCGTTAGGATTTCCAAACATTGTGTATTCCCTAAATACTAAAGTTAGCGTAGTTATTGTGAGCGCGTAATTTAGTTCCCCGAATTAAATCAGCGTAGGAATGAATAACAATAAAGTAGCGCGTTTAAGATACCTGAAAAGCCGGGATGTCACATTATCCCCATGTTGAAAGAATTTTCGTCCCGAAAATTGAGTAAACGCAGTTTAGAATGCAACGCACAAAGATTCAGTTTGTTAGAATGGTACAAGTAAATCCCAGGCTGTCATAGTAAAACTCCAAATAAATCTTCTAGGCGTCTTAAAAGGCCAGCAGTTAGAAGCTCTGATTCTCCGATAGACATATCCAAAAGAAAAGTACAACAAAAGATTGTTCAAGAAGAGAATGTTGAGCCGTCTCCAAAACCACCACCATCACCGGCTCCTCAGCCAACTCCACAGCAACCACCATCTCCACCACAACAGCAAACAACACAACCACCACCGCAGCCAACATCATAACCCTCACAATCCCAACCCCAGTTTGATCTTGATTTTGATTTCGGTGACATACCGGGGGGAGGAGTTCTCTGTAGAATGTTCAATGTTGCGCGTATTGAAGAGCTTGAGAAACAAGTTATGTTGAATAATGTCAAAATTTCTGAACTTCAAGAGCAACGCAACGGGCTGAATGCAGAAAAATAGCAACTTCAGGGTAACTCAATGAGCTGATTGTAGAAAAACAGCAGCTTGAAGCTATTATCGCGAGTATAGTATCTGAAAATGAGCGTTTAAGAAATAGAATGGCAGAATATGATGTTGAACGTCTTAGGAACCAAAGGAAGATGAGCCTATTCGAGAAGATACTCATAAAGAAGCTTGGAATAAATATAGCTGCTGAAATTGATGAAATTGAGAAAGAAGAAGCAAGAGAAAGGGTTGCCGAGCATGAACAAATTGCCAAAGAACTATCTGATGCTCAAGGCAAGGGTAAGGCAAAGGTTGGTGAGGATCACGTGGCTGTTACATCTGTGCCAGTATCTACTGATATAGTGGTGTATTCAATGTCGAAGAAGTTTGTTTTGATGGGAAAGCCTAAGGATGTTGATATTGACACATCTAATCTTTCAGCAAAGCATCGAGAGTGGCTAATCATGAGAAAGATGGAAAGAGAGATTGAAGCTGAGATAGATGAGTTTGTTGAAGATCCTGAAAAAGAAAAAGAAGACTTAGATGATTTCGACGATCTATTTTTTGACAAGTCTGATGATGATAGTGGTGGTGATGATGATGATGATTTAGGTGGATCGGGTGTCCTTGTAACAAAGTCTTATTTGAATGATGATATTGATTATTTTGTGTACTTGGATGACTCAGCAAATCAAGTTGAAGAAGATAGAGATCACGGAAAGACTGATAGCTCTAAGGATGCTCAGCAGGCAGGAATCTTCACGGTTGCCGAAATGTCTACCGTTCCTGTCATGCTAAAACCAAAAATTCTATATTTAGAGCATGATGTTGAAGAAGGTGAGTTTGTCCACAGCTATTCTAAAGAAGAAATTGCTAAGATGCTGGGAGTGGATGAAGAAAACTTTGAGTTTGATTTCGAAGAAGAGCTTAATGATATAAGTGCTTTCGATCCGGTTGATTATGTCTTCGAACATGTGTCTGATGTACATGACTATGATAAAGTTATCGTGGAGGATGGTTCTGATGACGATGATACAGATATTGCCGATAAGGGTACATATGACTCCCAACTTTTAGCGATTTGTTTGCAGCTGAAAGCGATGATCTTTTGAAACGTAAAGTTGAAGAAGCTGTTAAACAAGGGACCATTCCTCAACAATTATCTGCTGAAGAAGTTGCTGAGATGAGGAAGCGGTGGTTCAAAGTAGCACCAGCTGAGCGAAAGTTCAAGCGTCCCTTAGCATTCTTACGCGTGATGCAGATATTTCTTTGGGAGACATTATTAGCTTGGGATGGATCGAGGAGCTAAACGTTTATGCTATTAAAAGGGAGTATGGGATTCCGTATTTTTTATACTTGAGCGATATCAAGACCTTGCCGTACTGGGATATCAAAGAGCTTGTGCAAACAAAGATGATAAATCTTAAGATGAGATTTCACGACCAGCGGCTATGGAAACTGATAAAGCTTGAGGCTATGCATGGTTTTACACACTGGAAGCTACATTTCCCTAAGTGAATTACGAAGATCGATCTAGTAACACAAGAAAAAGATGTGACGCTAATCGTAAAGAGGCCGAAAGTGATGAAGAATATGCCTCTTATCAAGATGGAACAAGACTTCTACAAGATCTTCAAATGGTGGCACTACGATTCGAGTACAGGTGAAGCTGTTATATGTGTGCATCAAGATGCTGAGTCTTGGAAGATCACTGAGGAACTAACCGAAGCCGTCATTGCATATAAACGTATATACGGGCTATGGCGTGGCATTCGAGTACTAGACCCGATGTGGCTTGTCAATTTTTCAAAGAAAGATATTGAATGCTTGTTCTACAGCAAGATTAGTTTTGAAGAGAAAGATAAGAACAAGCACTCTAGTTCCAGAAGATAGTAATGTCTGTTTTGCTAACGTTGTACATTCAGGAACAACATGGAACATTTCTTGGAGAAAGCTGGAGGAGATCGAGTAGAGAAAGAAAGATAAGAAAGAAGAAAGAATTATTGAGCAAGCAAGAATTGCGTCACTAAGGAGCTTTCGGTTTGGCAATACAATTAACCGGCCTCCTCCTACAGATCAGATGCCGATATCTTTTGAGGAGCGTCGCAAGCCACCGAAACATTTCTTTGGGCGTTTATAGTCAGATATTTTGAAGAACTTTTTGAAGACTATCCAAGACTGTGACAACATCCAAGGAGGAGTTTGTTGGTGCATAATGCCTATTGCCTACGTCTAGGATATGTTATTTATGTATATAGGGCTTAGAACGTCAGATTTTGTATGTTAATATAAGTTTTATTTGTTTTGTTGTTGGCTCGTACGAGTGGGTCTTATGACTCGTACGAGTGACACTTTGTCACTCGTACGAGGTACCACTCGCACGAGTCACACTCAGACACACACTCTCCTGTGCGAGTCATGTCGACCTATAAATAGAGGAGCTTGAGTGTTGTGTCAGTGACGATATCTGTTGGTTGATGTACGGCGAAGCCCTGTCAAACTGTTTACTTGCTCTGTACTTGTTCATGTTTATCAATACAATTCAAGGCATTTAAGCAGTATATCTTACTTGTTTGTTTGTCAACTCACTAACAATGAATTCCGCCTCTGTTAGTTGAGTCAGATAGGTCCGGTGCTCATCGGAGGAGAGCTGATCCCCTCTCTCAACCTCTGTGGTACCAAGTGTGTGATTTTCACTAACTACATAACTCTCTAACATATTTTCAATTAGAAGGAATTGAATATTAGCCAAGGACAGTGGTCAAACTGCTGAACTATTATGACTGCGGGATTCGTTACCATCCTTGTAAGACGAACGTCATAGCCGATGCACTTAGTCACAAATTATGTGTCAAACTTCATTGTGTTCGAGTCCAATCTGATATCCAAACACGTATTTTCCATGCCTAACACACTTCTGTAACCCAACTCATGATGTTTGATGAAATGCCACCTAATCTTGAGCTTCAGCTTGAAACTAAAGATGATGGGTTACTCTATTTCTTAAATCATTTTTGGGTGCCGAACTGTGATGATATTCGTACCTTATTGATGAACGAGGCCCACAAGTCTCGTTACTCTATCGATCCTGGTATAGAAAAAATGTACTTGGATCTTCGTACCCAATATAGGTGGCTGGGTATGAAGAAGGGCATAGCCTTATCATGTCGAAATGCCTTACTTGCTTTAAAGTCAAGGCAGACAATCAAAGTCCTTCTAGTTTGCTTGAACAACTAGAGTTCCGCTATGGAAGTTGGAGAATATCGCTATGGATCTCATCATAAATTACCACGCACTTCTAGAAGTCATGATGCCATTTGGGTAATCATGAACCGTCTGGCTAAGTCAATACACTTTTTTTCGATTCATGAAGATTTCTCTACTGACAAACTTGTTAAGATCTATATTGATGAGATTGTATGTCATCATCGTGTTCCTTAAACATCATTTCGGATCGTGATGCTCGTTTCTCTTCTCATTTTTGGAAAATCATGCATGGGAACTAAGTTAAATCTATGCATCGCTTACCATCCTCAAACTGATGAACAACCGAAATGACTATCCAAACACTTGAGGATATGTTTAGAGCTTGTGTGATTAACTTTGGTGGTAGTTGGGATTCGCATCTGCCTTTGATCAAATTCTCTTATAACAACAATTGTTACTCCAGCATCAACATGGCTCCTTTTAAGGACACTAATCAACATCCTAATACACTTGGTAACACTTGCCATCACCTCCTTGATACTTAATTAGTATAAATAGTCTTCAATTCATTTTGTTTCATCACACCATTCTTTCCTTCTCTACTTCAAAATACTCTTGGAGCTTACTTCTAAACTTGAAGCCTCCTTTGTTGATTTCTAATCTTTCCATTCAAACACTAGTAAGTGTTACTCCTAGTCTATTTCATTTAATAGCTAGTTATGAGCCACAAGTCAAGCAAATTGACTATTGCTTTGACTTTCGGTTCTGACCACTTCGGTCAAGTCAAAGTTCAAATTGAACTTTGCTTTGTGATCATAATAATGATGGTGTTAATCCCTTGCGATTACTCCCTCGAATCATCCCGTTTAGTAGGTGAAATGACGAGTCAAACATGTTTTAAATAAAAGTAAAAAATGCAGAAATTACATTTTATGACAAACGAGTTTGAAGTATTAAAACCAAAAGTTTTGACACCAAATCAGTTTATATAACATTATAAGACTTGTTTTATCATGCTGACTCGTCATTTCTAGTTAGTGCTCAATTCCTAGTCGAAAGTCAAACAGTTTGACTTTTGCTTTGACTTTCGAATTTGACGCATTTAGTCAGCGTTAGGACCCAACAAAGCTCATTAATATGACCATAATAATATAGGGAATAATCCTATAAGATTATACCTTTTGATCATTCCGTATGATGAGCCAATTGACGAGTCAACTATTATATCTAAAAATGTCAAAATACCCTTTTCGGATAAAATGGATTTAAACTTATATGATCTACATCTTGACTTTAATACTAATCATATAACATCATAGAACATATTTTGGCATGTTGGACTTGTCATAGGACTCATTCGACCATAGGGACTTATATTTACGTATACGACCCATTAAAATGGCTTAAACCATCTTAATACGTCGTAACGTGTCAAAACACTTCAAGACACTTTCCAAACATTATGTAAGGTTTTATGAATCTAATACACGAGATCCTTCGCCCTTTTGATTATTATCCACATTCCACAAAAACTTCCATTTAAGCCACGATATGCACTAACTATACAATCATCCGAATTATTAGAAAACACTGAGCTTTGCAAGCACGATTAAGCGCACCATCATCAATCAAGTGAGTACAAAGTCCCATCTTTTACATTTTCAAAACGTTTTGGGTTGATTCATATATTCCTACTACAAGTTTTCTAAGTTTACAAAACACTATTACATATGGTTTGTATAAATTCAATATGCTTTTTAATTTTGTGTGAAACTTGGTGGAGCGTTATCTACAACAAGAGTACGTTCATTAACTTTGGCCAAGCCGATCGGTAGTATGATGGTGTCATAGGATTGACAACCTCATTCCCATTCTCCAGGTCTGTGGGGAAGTTTGGGGAATAACATAAACTATGCAATTTTGACAAACCGTTCTTGGGTTTGTCCGATGAGTCAACACAGACATGAATGTATTCACCCACGACCACGCGTGTTTATACGAAACAAAACAATTGGTTTATACAAAACAAAGCAACTGGTTTATGCGAAACAAAGCAATTAGTTTAAACAAAACAATTGGTTTATACAAAACAAAACAATTGGTTTATACAAAATCACAAATAGTTTTCAAATATATAAACCATACAATTTATACAATCGGTTATTCACACGATTTTCACAAGAAACAATTTTTTGTCAAGTTTCATGGCTACAAAAGTTTATTTACTATGCCGACAATTGGTTTATACAAAATCACAAATAGTTTTCAAATATATAAACCATACAATTTATACAATCGGTTATTCACACGATTTTCACAAGAAATAATTTTTTGTCAAGTTTCATGGCTACAAAAGTTTATTTACTATGCCGACTCTTGTAGTTGGTTAAACATATTGCATTACCAAACACATTTGACACAAGTATGGTTACAAGGTTTTTTACACTCATCGGCTCTCGTAGTTAGACAACCTATTGTAGTACAAGTTCATAGCAATGAATTTGACCACAAAACTATGTTACTCACCAACATTATTGTTGGCTATTTATTTTCACATATGTTATAGGTACAAATGTTTAATGATATATAAGTATGCTACTCAAAGGATTCGGACTTGGTCCTTAGTTTTGCTTAAAAAAATAGTTGTTTGTATTTGTTTTGTATTTCAAAAGAAAATGAAATTCAATCTATCAATATAATTAAACTTGAGTAACATGTGCTGTGAACAATTTATAATGTGACTCCCTGACATTTCCGCCACAAGATTCCACGTGGTCGGGGTGTTACATTTAGCACCAGTTTTTCGCCATCCATATGGGTTGCCTTTGGCTAGGTCGGTGGTGGTGAAGGCAATTGGAGTTGGTGGTGATCCCGCCATTCACAACCGAAACCAACAACGACCAAAAACCATCATCACCGGAACAGATAGGTCTTCATCCCCCTTTCTCCCTCTCTCTCTCTCTGTCTCTCTTTGAATGGACCGAGAATATGAAAATCTTTGTGATGGTGAAGTTGCCGGAGATGATGAGTGTGGTGAAGCATGTGTTCACACCTATATGTTCTTATCTCTCTAAGTTTCTTCATGTATAAACCCTCAATTTTGCTTTTTTACTTCACACAAATCAACCAACTTCAGAACTGGGTTTTCAATTAAACCTAATTTTTGAAAGGGCATTTGGGACAAACCACGTGTGGGAGTGGTGGAATGAGTCATCGGAATATGCTAAAACATGACACATTAGAGCCGAGAAAGAGTTGAGCTTTGTTGCGACATCAATAGTCGTCATGATGGCTTAGTATTTATAATGAGATGAGGAGCATCGGTTTTATTGAGTCGTTATCAGAGGTTACACCCAAGCGTAACCATTGGCTTGAATTGACAACTCTTCAAAACCTAAATTCAATTTTACAGTTACAGAGCATTTAAATAAATCTTCCAACGCTTTTCCATCTTATTTATTCTTTTAGTTTATGATTCTTAACATGTGTTGATACAATATGTCTATCGCCTACATCTTTGAGTGATGTCCGTGTCATGTAACAGGGCTTTGAATGTTAGATTTTGATCTGTATGTTTCATTTCGTATGAAGGTAGCTAGTTAGCTTCGTACGAACTAGAATGTCTATATATACGGTTCGCGTGTTCTTGAGTCTGTAACAGTTTTGTGGATACAACGACGAAGCTCTGTCCAAGTGTTTCTTATTGTAAACGTTTATTAATCAATGAAACAGTGATTGAAAAGTAATCTTGAACTATTGTCACTAATCTAAAATGAATTCCGCACATTTAATGTAGGATTGGTTTATCCATATTAGCACAGGACCTAATATGATTAACTAATTATAGCATGTGCGGAATCCATTTTATGACAAGTGACAATATCAAGATTACTTTCAAAGTTTACTGTTTCATCAATGTTCAATACATGTACAATCCTGAAACAAAATATGTAGGGCTTCGTCGTACACTCTACATAAACTATTTCAGACTCAAGACATCACACACATATATATAGACCAGGTCAACTCCTGCGAGCTGAGTCTTGCCACTTCGTAACAACTTGTACGAAGTGGCTTACATACATCCAAAATGTAAATCTAACAACGTAAAGCCCTATTACAATGACACGGCATGACCCTAAGACATAGGCGATAGACATTCTTCATCAACAAAATCCCCCTTAGATATTGTCGTAGTCTTGGTCAGTCTTCAAAAATCTTCATAACACTAACGTTTAACGTCCAAAGAAGTGTTTCCTCGGCTTTCTACGTCTTCAGATGGAATCGGTGTTTGATCAGTAGTAGGAGCCCATTTCACAAACTGAAATCTTCTAAGTCGCGCTTCCTTTCTCATTTCGTCAATCTTTTCTAACCTTCTTTCTTCTTTCAAAAACTCTTTTCTTACCAGCTCTTGCCATTTTGATTGCCACATCTTTCCAGAATTTATACCATGTGCATAACATACATTGATTACACCTTGGTATTGCATCGCTTGAGTCTTCACTCGTGCTTCATAACATATCTTGTTAATGTATAAGCACTCAACATCTTTCTTAAAGCAATTGACTAGCCACATGGGTCTAGTTTGCGTATCATCCTCCAAATGTTTTCATCTTTCTACATGATCACTGCTTTACACGTCTCTATGTCATACTACCACCATTTGAAGTAAGCATGGAAATCTTGTTCAATCTTTAACAATGGAATGTTCTTCATAGCTCGTGGTCATTTGATAATCAACGTCACATCTCTTTCTTTCGTCATCGGATCAATCTTATTCGTTTCTTTGGAATATGCGGCTTCCCGTGATTGAATCCGTGGTCAGGTTCATATTTGATCAGCTTCCACAACCTTTGATCATGAAATTTCATCTGAAGGTTTATCTCTTTGTCTTCACAAGCTCTTCCGCATCCCAGTAGGGAAAAGTTTTAATACCACAGAGGTATCGAAAATATTGCACTCCAAACTCCCTCTTGATAGCATACACATCTAACTCTTCAATCCAACCCTAACTTAGGATATCACCTAGTGATTTATCTTGATCATGCGTATAAAAAGCTATTGGTCTTTGAATTTTTCTTTCTTTTGGTAACTCCCTAAACCATGTCTTCTTTGCTTCTCCAATCTCTTCTCTAGATAAGCGTTTAGGTACAGTTCCTTTTATTACTGTCTCCTCTACTCTTCTCTTTAAAAGATCATCAGATGATTCAGCAAACATCTCTTGAAATGTTGGAAAACTATCCGTACCATCTCTAGAATACTTCACATACTCATCTTCATCATCTGATACATCTTCAATAAAAACACTATCATAAGTATCATCATCTTGAGTATACTTATACTGGTAATCATTAGCTTCAAATGTGCTATTTTTTCTTAACTCTTCTTCAAAATCAAACTCAAACTTATTTTCATCAACCCCCAACATTTTTGCTATCTCTTCTTCTGTATAGTTGCAAACATATTCGCCGTCTTCAACTCCATGCTCTAAGTAAAAGACTTTAGGTTTTGGCAAATCAGGAATAGCTGATATAGGTGCAGCTACGAAGATTCCTAATCGCTCTGTGTCATTCACAGGGTCCTTCGTCTCCCCCTCTCTATCAGCATCTCTCTCCTCATTCACATCATTCAACATATAAGCATCATAGTCAAACGATTCATTTACTTTCGCATCTATCACTTTCACACCAGATCAACCTTGGTTATCATCATCACCATCACCTTTATCATCATCATCTTTTTTATTGTTCTTTTCACCCACAACATCATCACTCTCCTCATCCTTGTTTCGTCGAATGCATCAATCTCAGCATCTCTCTTCTGTTTCTCTAAGTACTTTTGATGCCTTTATTAAATTACAGTAACATCTCTAGGACCATCAATCATTACAAAGTTTATCGTTCTGGTTCAGTTTTAGCTTCAGTCTCAACTTCTTTTTCAACCTTGGATACGCTCACATTCTCAATCACTTGTTCAACATTCTCTATAGTTTGTGTTTCTGTTACTGGCACATATTCAGATCTGGCTAAGCTTGAACGATCACATGAATCTCATCATTTTTCCCTTTTCCTTTACCTAATGCTGCTGGTTCTGCTTCAGGTTTTCTTGCACGTTCTGCAGCCTTAGCTTTCGCCTCTTCAATCTTTATTACATCGTATTCAGAGCTGAAATTTATGCTGAATTCTTCTCTACCACTTTGAATAACATATCAAACTTTTCAGCATTAACCATCTTTTCCACTTCCAGACCTTTGACAACTCTATGTAACCTTTCGTTTTCAGCTGTTACACTTGTGAGCATTGACACTAACATCATGTTTTTTGTCTTGAGTTGTGTTATCTTGTTTTCGTGCTCTTTGATCTTTTGCTCCAGCTCAACATTCTTACTATCATTAAACAAGTCTGTATCAAAATCCCTAGCATCAAATCCTTCTGTAACGGTATTTCACCAAAATCAGTAGGGAAGCGATTATATAACGTTTGTCTAGGAGCAGACTGTGGTGTTGAACGTTGTTGAGGTGTTGTTTTTTTTTTTTGGTGTTGAATGAGTTTGTGGTGGTGTAACATGTTGAGTATGTGATGATGGTGGAGGTTGTATGGTGTTAATTATATGGTAAATGGTGGGATAATTGGTGGTTGTTGTATTGGTGAAGTGATAAATGGTGGTGTGATGGGTGGTTGTTGTTCATGTGGTGATGAAGTAGGTGGAATAACATATTCAACTCTCAGCCATAGATGTAATCACCTCAGGCATCTTCCTGGCTTTCTTATAATTTGGTCGAGACTTTTTAGCCGCTGGAGACCCTATCGTCTTCTTCGGTACATCAGACGCTTTACTTTTTGCTCTTCTTGTTTTCTTAACAGGTATCACATTTTCTTCTTCATGTTCAGAAGGAACATATGTAACATCATTGTCAACAACTTCTTTCCTTTTTCGCTGAAGTAATCGCTTATCTTCACGTTTCTTGGATGCAGCGATTTCACGATCAAATGCTATCTTCAGAGCTTTCTTCATTATCACCTTCTACCACCTCTTTTTCCACATCAACTTCTATCTTTACAACTTCACATCCTTTCTATCATTTTCAGATGATGCAGAGAATACCTCATCATGCACATTCTCAGCCAGCGGTTCATTAACCGGCTCATTAACCGGTGTCTCGTCAGGTTCATCAGCTAACAACGTTCATACAGTTGCACATTGGCGAGATTGGGTAGGCTTTTTCTTTGGCGTAGCCCTCTTTTTTTCTTTTCTTTTCTTCTTTCTTGAACCAACTGCTTCGTCTTGGAATGAAACCATCTAACTTATCCTCCTTGTCTCTTTCAGTTCCACTAGTATCCTTCCTCCACTTGCCCTTAGGCGGTGCGACATAATCTTTATCTTTAATCGCTCCAAACACAGGCTTTGAAATAGGCTCAGATTCTTGTTTAGATACATATTCTATCTGATCAACGTATCTCTATCCATATGCTCCAAAACAAGCTCGTCATCCTCATTCTTAGCCAAGTTAAGGAATAAATCATCTAACATCATTAGCACGAATCTTGGATATTGGAAAAACTTTTCTCGTGTAGTGTTAGCCGCCATTTGTTCAAAGATTAACTTCGTGAAGTTATACGGAAAATTCAGTGAAAGAGCAGCAACCATACACATATGATAATCCAAGATATCATCAAAACCGCCCTTCCTATGGCTGGACGCTTGAATAATAGAATGTACAAAGAACTTGTACGGCCTTTAAAGGTTTGCTTTCTTGAAATTCGGTGCATTCACGTGACTTTTGTAACCCATCCGATAAAAACAACCTTTAACTATCCTCTCTAGATAACCTGTCGGATCTTCATCTTTATCTTTCAGATCTAACACTCTACGAATCAGCTCCTCAGTAATTTTAATTTTAAATTCTGTCATCGATTTTCACAACAGAATGAATTGCCTGCGGCTCAGCAATATATTCAGCAGAATTCCAAAAGCGCTCTATATGAGATCTGTAAAATTATGCTTATGCTTATGCTTATGTCACTAGTAATCTTCCCATAAATTCAAGAACATTTTTAAATGGAGCTATTTTCGGGATCTTGTCATCAATTAAGCAGCAAATATTATGAATTGCCTCAAAAAGCGATTTCTTTTCCTTCACATACACAGAAAGTTCAACACTTAGAAAAAATTTTCTGAAAATTACACTAATACTACTTGCGAAGTGTCATATATGTGAAGCGGTAATTTGTCACTTCGTACAAAGTGATTATGTAACAAACATTATTCACCAAATACCACCTCGTGTGAAGTGTTTTCAAAATTCTTTATTTTCACTTTGTGCAAAGTGACATGTTCATTTCGTACAAAGTGTCACTTAGTTCCAAGCCTGTTTTGAACAACAAATTTCAAACTTGTGATTTTTATGAAATTGATGTTCATGTTGGAATTGAACCCTACAAAAGAACATATGATAGAAAGTCAAAATATACTACAACCTCTGATCCTAATAATAATAAAACATCTGCCGGAGTCAAGCTCTCCTAAAGACAAAATGTCAAAGGTCTGCCATAGCAAAACTCTGTTGAAGACTAAAGCTAGAGATCTGCCAAGGTAAAACTCTGTTGAAGACTAAAGCTAAAGGTCTACCAAGGCAAAACCCTGTTGAAGACTAAAGCTAAAGGTCTGCCAAGGCAAAATTCTGCTAAAGGCCAATAGAGGATGTCTCATAAGTGTTTTCTATCAGTCTTTGTAATGTTTAGTTATAGCAGTAGTTAGCTTAGCAGATGTTGTTAGTTTGTTAATATTGTTTGATGTCGCTTTCCTGCTGACATCATCATAAGATGCTCAGTGGTTAGAATTTTATTATAAATAGAACAGTGCATGTACTGTTCTATTTGATCACTTTGCATCACTTATCAATCTTATATTCTTCTTTACATTCTGTACAAACAAATCAGTGATCTTAGGCTGAGGGGGAGATTGTGAGTTATATGCAAGTGATTACAATAACGAAAGCATGATAATGAAAAGAATCTCTCAATTGTTGTGAATCATAGTTCATCATTCCGCTACATTTACATCTGATTTATCATTTTTCATTTTTCATCTTTAGAACTTTCATAATAGTTTCAAACTCGGATCCTAACAATTGGTATCAAACCTTCGTTAATCGATTTGATTTAACAATCAATTTGATTTGAATAGATCAGCTCTCACTGCTAATTTAGTTTGTTCATTTTTATTGAAACAGAGTTTAATTACATTTTCAAAGTTTTTAAACAAAAATATGTTTGTAAACAATCAGAATGTCACACACTTCACAAGATCCTCATAACATTGGCAACATGTTTAAACCACTGATCCTTGTTAGATCTGAGTATAATATATAGCAAAGACGGATGGGTCATGTCCTTGCTCAGGAAGTCGGTCATCATTGGACCTCATGTTCCAATGATACCGAGTACAGAGGACCCTAAAGTCCAAGTACCAAAGAATCCTGAAAATTATTTTGAGCAAGATTTCCAAAAAATAAGTTAGATGCATAGGTCTGTAGCATCGTGGCCTCTGCATTGCCAAACGATATGTATGCTTTGTTGTTGCATTGCAACAGTGAAATGATTTATGGGATGCTTTAAAAGAGCAATTCGGTGGGACTGAGGAAGTGATCGAAAATAATAGAGAAGTTTTAAATCAACAATACGAAAAGTTTTGTCATGTTAAAGGAGAGTCATTAACCCAACAGTTTGAAAGGTTTAGCTGTCTCATTAGTGAGCTTAAACTGGTTAATGTTGCGTTTGCAAATTCGACTTTAATAGTCATTTTCTTAGATCATTACCAGATAAGTGGGACACTATAGCTTTTGTAATTCTAAATTCAGTTGGGTTTAAAGAAATGAGTCTAACACAGCTTCATGGTAGGCTCCTCACTTATGAGAAAGAGCTGAACTAGAAAAAGAAGCTACAAGAATCTGGCAAGGTGGCTAATGACTATGCATTTGGTAGTACAACAATTTTTTGGCCAAGAAGAAGTTACTGGCAGTTGTAAGGATTAGAGTTATGATCATTTCATTGATATAACTTATGGTGGTAATTTCAACTCTGACCCTTACACATCTAATTATGCATTTGCTATTAATGGGAAAAGTCAAACTTCTGATAACTTATGTTTTGAGTTGAATGACCTTCAACATTTTAACCCTTCAGATTAGGAAAAGATTGATATTTTGCACTAGTTGGCTCTATTAAGTGTTAGGGCTAACAAGTATTATAAGCGAACTGGTAGAAAGTTTCAAGGGTTGCATGGGGGGCTAAAAGTTGGGCTAGATAAGTCAAAGATTAAATGTTTCAAGTGTAATAGGCTAGGTCACTTTGCTAGAGAATGTAGGTCTCAAACATCTGGACCAATTATCACACATCATAGCTGTAGACCTCAAAACACTCAAAACATTGTCCATTAGTCCCAATATACCCCTGCTCCTCATATGCAAAGCACTGCTCATTTTGCACACCATGTTATCATTGTTCCCGTGCAATATGTTCAAACCACTGTTCTTCAAATTCAATATGTTCAAGCACCAGCTCCTTAGGTTCAAATGCAACCTACACAACAAGTTACTCAAACCACTTCTCTGGCAGAGGTTAATCAACAGAGCTTCTTTACTCAGGGCTTTGTTGATTGGAGTAGCTTGCCTGAGGATCTAACTAATGAAAACTTTTCTCTAATTGCATACATGGAAAAGAAACAAAATGAATTTTGCTTTATGGCATTAGAGTCTATAGTTGAGGGTGTTGAATTTGAGGAAGTGGAGCCTAAGTCTTTTGTATCCGATGTTCATGATGAAACAATTGTTACAAAAGAAAATGTTGATGAAGATTTGAAATCTCTGTCTGACCCATGGGATGCCAGTGTATGTAAAGGTGAATGTGACTGTGCCATGATGGTTGCTACTAAGGTATATCCTCAGGTCTTAAAAGATCTATGTTCAGATAAATGCATCATAACTTTTGCTAACATAAAAGAGGTGAATGAAAACCTTAGGAATAAGATTTTGGATGATGAATTGCAGTTTGAAAAGCTTTCAAAAGAGCTAAAAACGAAACTGTTTGAAAAAGAATCTGAAATCAGCAGCTTAAAACATGAAGCCAACATAACCAAGGACCAACTCCAAAATATGATAGAAAAATATCAGGTTTGCAAAAAGGAGTTGGAATCCACCCAAGTAACTTGTGAAAAATGGATGGAATCCTGTAAAGGTTATGAGATTTTGCTAGAAAGCCAGGTCAAAAGTAACATAAAATTTGGCATAGGATTCAAGAAAAATGACCAAGTTTCTGAAATGTTACTGGAAATGATTCTAGTATGGTTGAAAGTGTTCCAACAAATCTATCTGGTCAAGAAATCAAGGTCACTGAAAAAAAGGAAACAAAATTGTTTCAGAAAGACATGAAGGATCCTCAACTTTCGAGTAAGTTGAGAATTATCAATTTAAACCCACATGGTCTGATGAATGGGACATCCTTGAGAATTTCAAACCAATGGATTTTTCAACTATTAAAGGTGTCAAAACACTAAAAGCAAGAATCATTCCAAGAACAGATATACCAGCAAAAGTCTGAAAAAATGGGGAAAAAGAAAAGATCAAAAACCTGCTTTGTGATGTCTGTGAAAAGAAGAACCATGTTACCAAAAATTGTTTTCTTCTAAAAGCTTTGACATTAACAAAACAAGTTTGATCATTGATTCTCCAAACTACACAATTTGTAATAAAAAATCATAAAATTCAAGAGTGTGTTTATCTCAGAAACCTTGATGTGAAAAAGAATGAGTATAAATCCAAAACACTAGAGAGTTCAAAGACTAGTACTTCAAAAGGAAAGTCTAAACATACCTTGTGCTTGTTGAAACACCTGTTACCAAAGCACTGCATAAAATATCTACTCCTATAGAGGTGCAGGTAACAGATGCACCGCCTCTAACCAATACCCAAGAGGATATGGCCAACCAATTTACCAAAAGGTACCTTTTAGTTTGTGAGGGTTACAAAAGGCTCTCAAAACCAAGAGTAAATAGGCATCCTCATGGTTACTATCATCTGGTAGGAGATGGGTCTCAACAGATGTTACAAATATCTGTTCAAACCACTAACCATTCTTCTAAATTTGAGACTGACATGCCTGTGACCCCTTCCAAAGCCATTTTGGCTTTGGAAACCCACCTAAACTAATTAATTACCACTATGCAGGGAGCTTCTACTTGCCTTGATAGTTTATGGTATGTAGATAGTGGAGGCCTGGGGTACATGACAGGATGTAGAGCCCTTCTCAAAGACATCATGGCTCATGTAGGTGGTGATATATCCTTTGGTAATAATTCAAAAGGGAAGGTACTTGGGCCAGGAACTGTTCAGGCTGGGAAACTCAAATTTGAAAATGCGAATCTTATTGACAATCTGAAATTTAATCTTCTTAGTGTTTCACAAATGAGTGATAAGGGCTATGGGTCATTCTTCACTAAGAAAACTTGTCAGATTGTTGGGCCAAAAGTGGTTAAAAAGATTGATCCAATCATAGCTGAGAGCAAAGCACAACTCGTTGCTCATAGGTGTGGCAATGTGTATGTGGTTGATATGTTGAAGGATAATCCATGACTAATGCTTGTCTATTCTCAGCTGCCTCTAACAAAGACACAAAACTATGGCACATAAGACTTGGGCACACATATTTGACAACTATCACTATACTCTCTAAACAAGGCCTTGTAAGAGGTCTACCACAAAAACTTTTCACAAGAGATGAAAATTGTGTTTCCTGTTTAAAAGGCAAACAATACAAAAGTTTATATAAACCCATTGGTGAGTCCAAAACAAGTCAGTGTTTACAATTGTTGCATATGGACTTGTTTGGCCCTATAAAAATCATGAGCCTTAAAAAAAAGGTATTGCCTTGTTATTGTTGATGATTTTTCTAGGTTTACATGGACTTACTTTTTGCACTACAAGGATGAGACTGTAGGTATCTTGCATGGATTTGTGAAACAAGTTGAAAAGTAATTTGACCTGCCAGTAAAAGTCTTCAGGAGCGATGATGGCACAAAGTTTAAAAATAAGGAGTTTGATGAGTTTTGTGTGTCAAAAGGAATTGTAAGGAAGTACATCATTCCAAGAACACCATAACAAAATGGGGTGGTTGAAAAGAAAAACAAAACTTTAATTGAAGCTACTAGAAACATGTTTACAGACTCTGGTTTACCCTTGTCCTTTTGGGCAGAGGCTGTAAACAGTGCTTTCTATGTTCAAAACAGAGTTTTGATCAACCCAGGCATCAATCCACTGCTTATGAAACTCTGTTCAAGATTAAACCACTGACCTCATACTTTAAAATCTTTGGTTGCCCATGCTTCATTTAAAATATAAAAGATTCAATTTCAAAATTTGCAGCCAATGTAGACTGTGGTTATTTTCTAGGATTCTCAACCACTACTAAAACCAATAGAGTCTTTCATTCAAGGACTAAGTGTGTGGAAGAGACCTTGAATGTTAAGTTCAATGAATTTTCTTCATTAAAAATCCCAGCAAATGCTGCTGAACTTTTTGATTTAAATAAATTTACTTTTGAAGCTATGTCTGTCAAGACTGACCCTGCAGGTACACCACAGTCTCCGCAACAAGACTATGGATATGACATTTTCATTCCACAATATAAAGGCACATCCACCATTAGAGTAGCAGATGTTACTAACAACTGTGAAAAAATTGCCATTGCTGCATCAACCACTGTTGATCAATCCTCTACCTGCTCATCAAACACAACCTCTATTGATAAAAGTCCAACCACGATGGATAAAGTCAACATGTTTTCACATCGCTCCCACCTATACCTCCACCTCCATTTCAAACAGATGTTGGCTCTTCAAAATTGCCAACAGATGGTAGCTCTGATGATTCACATTTGCAGCCTTCACCTCAACATGCCATTATTCCATATAAGGGAGATCTGATCTACCTTAAAAACCATCCATCTGACCTAATCATTGGCAACATCAATGAAGGGGTGCTCATTAGAAGTCAATCCCAAAACATTTGTCTTTTGCTGGTTTCCTATCTCTCACATAACCTGTCAAGTACCAAGAGGCACTAAAAGACAACAGTTGGGTAGAAGTCATGCAAGAAGAGCTCATTCAGTTTAAAAGACAACAAGTATGGGAACTTGTACCATTGCCAAAGGATGTAAGTCCAATTAGCACAAAATGGGTCTTCAAAAACAGAATTGATGAAAGGGGTATTGTTGTTAAGAATAAAGCTAGGCTCGTGGTTCAAGGTTACAGACAAGAAGAAGGCATTGACTATGATGAAACCTTTGCTCCTATAGCAAGATTAGAAGCCATCCGACTGTTCTTAGCCTTTGCTGCCAACCACAATATCAAGGTGTTTCAAATGGTAACAAAAGTGCATTCTTGTATGGTAAGATCAAAGAAGAGGTATATGTTCGTCAACCTCTTGGCTTTGAGGATGCATTTTATCCTAATCATGTCTACAAGCTTAATAAAGCTTTGTATGGCTTGAAACAAGCATCAAGAGCCTGGTATGAAACTCTCTCCATTTTTAACTTATCCATAGGTTTTACAAGATGTAAAATTGATAGAACCTTTTTTTTAAACTGGAGAGGAAAAGTTTGATGCTTGTCCAGATTTATGTGGATAACATCATTTTTGATCCAAATGCCATGTGTGAAGAGTTCAGGCAACTCATGGCAATAAAGTTTGAAATGAGTACAATGGGTAAGCTCCAATATTTTCTTGGTCTCCAAGTAAAACAATTGCATAATGGTACATTCATTCACCAAAGTAATTATGTCAAAGAACTACTTACAAAATTTGATATGAATGATTATAAACCAGGTAGCACACCCATGGCAACCACAAAGCTTGTCACTGTTGATGACAAAGATGACTTGGTTGATCAAACTCTTTATAGAAACATGATAGGTTCTTTATTGTACCTAATTGTATCAAGGCCAGACATCATGTTTGCAACATGTGTTTGTTCCAGATCCCAGTCAGCACCTAGGAAGCCCAATCTCATTGCTGTAAAAAGGATATTCAGATACATAAAGGTGCTCCCACACTTGGTATCTAGTATCCAGCTAATGGAAATGTTGAGCTTTAGGTTATTCAGCAGTGATTTTGCTAGATGCCACACCACAAGGAAGTCAACTTCAGGAGGCTGTCAATTCCTAGGCAATTGCTTAGTGTCTTGGAAGAGCAAAAAGCAAGTTGCAGTATCAACATCCATAGAAGAGGCTGAGTATATTGCTGCTGCAAGCTGCACTGCTCAACTCATATGGATTCAAAATCAATTGTTGGCTTTTGGTTAACTACTCTAAAGACTCCTCTCATGTTGGATAGTTAAGCAGCTGAAAACATCATCACAAATATAGTATCTCATTCTACCACAAAGCACATTGACATCAGACATGGAATAAAAACAAACATTTGTGTTCCATGAATAAATAACATTAAAATGTTTTCAAAAAATAAAAATTTCATCCTTAAAAATAGCCAAAATTAAAATTTTAACAAATCCTAAAATTATGTCCATAACCACTACCTTTCAAAGAAAACTCTGTTTAGCTTTCTCTATTCACTGTTAAAGGTACCCTCTGCTGTCCATATCCACTGTTAGGCAAGCCACTGTTTGTCTAACCTCTTATATCTATCCTCTGATAGTATAAAATCACCATTGTTCCTATCCTCTGTTAATTATCAATAGAGGTTTCCCAAACAACTATCATCCATTACTAACAGAGATTGCACGTGGATAGAGGATAGCCATCAGATCTTTTGAAAACCGCTGCCGCGTCAGCATTCACTTTTCACCTTATAAACCCTGTTTCATCCAAACAGAGTTCTACTTACCGTTTCAATTTCAAAAATTCTCCATACAAGTCTCCATTAATCTCATCTTCTTCCAAACCCTCAATAATCACTCTTCAATCATGAATCTCATCATCAAAACTCCCCACAACTACCTTCCTATCCTCGAAAAAATAAATAATAATACTGCTATTCATTCCATGATCGATGTTCTACAAACATCATCATACAAGGATATTTTACTGGCCAAGGCTCCAATCTATATGGACACCCTTAGGCAATTTTGGGAAAATGCTAAAGTCGAGATTCAAAACAAAAAACCATTTGCCATTACGTCAAATATTGGGCAGTCTCTTATCCAAATTTCTCCATCCACTATCTCCACCACGTTTGGTCTAAATACCTAGATGACCCAACTTCTTTCCCAAAGAAAGATTTACATAATGAATTCATTGAGCATGGTTATGAAGGTCAACTGACAGGTATTACCATCTTTAAACCTGAATTTCCCGCTGATATGAAATTCTTTTTCCATACGCTTGTGTTATGTTTGTCAGCCTAGACAACTGCTTTCAATGAAGTACCTTTAAACATTATATACCTGGGTTATGCTATTTTAACAAAATCAAAATTTCACTTTTCCCAGGTATTGTTTTCTGACTTAGTTGCAAATTTTAACAATATTAAAAAGGGCAAAGCTTTTCTGATACACCCTAGGTTGTTGAGTTTCTATATACAAAAACAAGTTTCTACAATGGATTTTCAACAAGGTGTCATCTGTGAAGTTGGCAGCCTTAAACATGAAACTTTTATTAGACTCTCAACTCAAAAACCGAAGGTTCTGAAAATAGAAGTAACAGAGACTGAGCAAATTTTAACTATTACCACATCCACTGCTCCTTCTGTTGTTGAGCCCACTGCAACTGGTGAACATGGCACTACAACCAACCACCACCAGAAAAAACCCAAAAAGAAACTCTCCAAATCTAAAAAGCCCACCAAACAACCCAAAACGGTAACTCTGGTCGATGAGATCCCAGACGATTTACCTGTGACAGCACCAAAGTCACATGAAACCACTGCTGCTACTTCCTCATAGTAGATGGTCCAAAGATCTCCACCAACACCAGCTCCTCTTGCTTCCTCACAAAAGGTACAAGTTGTAAGCACAGGGACACCACAATATGATGCAGATGATTCACTTGAACATCTGTTCTCAAGCTCCTCTCCCAGGACTATGTCTCTTTCTACTCCACTATCCACCTCTCTAATTCCTTCCACATTCTTACCCTTGTTTCAAGTTATTGAGAAAACTCATATTCCAAGAAGTCCCTCTCATTCACCTATCACTCAGATTTTAACTCCATCATTGACTGAATATGAGAAAACTAAATTAGCCAACCCAGAAACTGTTGAGGAGGCTACACCCCATGAGTTACATGTAACTCTTGGTGTAGTTCAAGTGAAGCAACTACTACAACTGCTGCTACAGCAGTGGCTCAATTGGACAGTGGTTACATTGATAAGACTTCCTTGAAGAAGACAATTGTTGAGGCTACCATTGTATCATCTAAGCCAGTTGGAAGTTGTGACAAATGGCAAATAACCGGTAATTCCGTACAATCTAATCACTATTTTTGGTACATAATCTCATGCATTTTATCGTAATTTGATTACGTAACTGAGTCGTACTTCATATCACAAGTGTTAGGACAAGTGAATCATGCTATAACATATATTGGTTTCTGTTACGATGTGAAACAAATCAAACTATACCCTAAAAGTGTTGGTTGAAAGCGTTGGGCGCACTATTCGCGGTTACACTATTCATGTCAGCAAAACTGTTGAACGAAACAGAACAATGAATAACGGCATACTAATGACACAACTGAGTCCATATATACATGAAAACACCAATGTGGGAACACATCTTGAAATAATACATAACTTTCCGGTACAACGCCTAAGTTACAAAAATTGTCCGTTTCGACTAAAAAGGTGACAATTTCAATTCGTCCGCAACATTAATTCGGCATTTCCAGACTCCATAATTTTAATAGAACAATGACAAACACCTTAAAACAATATGAGATATCAAAAATACATAAAACACATCTTTTCCGGTCGTACGACAAGTAGTGCACAACTTGACCGGAAAGCGACCGATTGTCGAACCGACAAAGATTTCAATAGCCAATAGCCTCGTACATTAATCTAGAGAGCTAGTTAAGCTTCAATTGGGATCCTAAAACCCTTCAACCATCTTGAGGTTACGGAAATACAACTCCCGGAAATATTCGGCGGTAATATATATAAGGGTCATTTTTTGGCAAATACCGAAACGGAAAGCGTTTTAGCCACCCAAACTCAACATCTACTCGACTAGTGAACTAGTTAACCATATTTCTATGTCAGAAGTACCCTAAATAAACACCATTGCCCTTATGGTAAACGAAAACCAAAGCTTCCGGTACGAAACAATAACTTTCGTATATCAATCGGTATCACATCGATGAGCAAACTAGTGGTCTTTTTGCCATCCAAAACTAATACCAACTAGTCTAGAGGACTAATTAATATTACTTAACACCCTAAACCCTAATTACTCACTAATGATGCAAGAAAAACCCCTAATTATCATACTTAACCTAAACACCTAAATATCTAAAAATTTAGCACATGTTAAAAAATAAACTTACACTTAACCCCCTATATATGGGCAATTTCAAGTGGGCCTCCACCCACTTGATTTGTGTTGAAAATTTAAAGATCTAAGTATGGTAGAAGATGTGATCTTAACTTGGTAGATTATATAATCATCATCACACCTCAACTTCGTCACTTCATTTCACAAAAAAAAAACAAGAAACCTCCTTGGTCTCCCCCCTCATTCACGGATACATCCCACCACCACAAGCCACCCTTTTTTCACCATTAAACACCACATTTTACTCACTTTCAAGCCCTCACAAGATCATCTAGGGAGTTTGCAAGCATGGGGGAGCATTAGAACTTTCTTTGGAGCTTCATTGTCTTCTTAATCTTCACTTAATCTTGTGCAAACTTGTAAGCTAATCTTTCACCATATTTAAGCTCCTTATCATATATGGTTTATGAAAGTACTTGTTGATCATCTTGAAAGTAAAGAAAAATCCAACTTAAAAACCCTAACCTCACCTTAATAATCCACTAAATATAGTTTATTATGTGTTGATGATGTGTATTAGTGTTAACTAGTTAGCTCGATTATGTTGATTATGTTAGAGTAAGTTTTTTAAAATGGATGATCTTGTATGAATAAGAATATAAATGATGATTTAAACATGGTGATGTTTAAATCTAAACAAGATCATCAACCTCATGATCCATGAACTTTACTACAACTTAAAAATGATTTATTAAATATATATATGACTCTTATAAAGAATAAACACCATGATTTATGTTATGATCATCCAAAAAAGTGTAGTAAACAAAGTGGTTTATAGTGGAAATCTTGATTAGAAGGTATAACAAAAATGATGTCTTAAATGTTCTAATAAATATGTGAAGATCTTATTATTTTTAAGTAAAGTTGTTAAAATATATATTTACAAAAGACCATGGAAATGAGGATGAATAGTGTATAAATCAAGCATACAACGGTGGTATATTAAACTTGAGTTGATGATTGATTGTGATTGTGGGTTTAAACATGATTTAAATATGTGGTTTGAAACGTGGAAAACGACTTAGTTTAGGGGAAACTATGATGAAATTTTCTAAAAATCTGATCGCGATTAAAGTATAATTAACGGGCTGATTAACGGGACTAAACGCGATTAGTGACCTAAACCGTCATTAAGGAAGTTTTAATGACAAGGGTTAAACCCTAACCTTCCCAGGATTTAACAAATACTTATATATTTTTACAAGTTAAAAATGAGCATTTATTTCACATATATATTTTTGGGAATAAAAATATATGCATATACTTTGTCACCAAAATTAAATGTGTAAAAATACATGTGTATGTATGTGTATGTATCTAGAAAGTTTAGGGTATAAAACACAAAATACCCAACTAATACAACACACCAAATACTTGAAGGTTACCAAGTATAAATAACATGAACACATACACCTTTACACAATTCTTGAAACAATAATCGGACGAGTGGACTAGGCAGACAATGGTCGAATTATACAATATACCGTCTCGCCATCGGTCAACGAAAATATCGCCAACATGAAGAGCTACTACGACATTTGGGCGATTTCGACGCGAGAATATATATATATTAAACGACAACGACGACATGTCTAAAAATAATATATTTTAGACACTTAACGAATATATATATTAACGATGACAAAATCCGGAAAGTTAGGATGTATAAAAATTATCAAGTGATTGTATAAACATACTTAAAAGCATAAACTTAGTAAAAATTTCCAAGTGCAAGATTATAAACATTTATGGACTCATGAAATTAAGTTGGGCTAGGCCCATTATATAAAAGACATGGGCAAGGCCCAAATACACAAAACATATAATAACATGGGCTAAGCCCAAAGGCATAAAATACATGGGCTAGGCCCAAATGTATAATTTCATGGGCTAGGCCCAAACATATAATTTCATGGGCTAGGCCCAAACTTATAGTTTCATGGGCTTGGCCCAAACATATAATTTCATGGGTTCGGCCCTTTCATGGGCTAGGCCCAAACATATAATTTCATGGGTTAGGCCCAAACACATAAATTACATGGGCTAGGCCCAATCACATGAATGCATGGGCTAGGCCTAATGGTATAAATTACATGGGCTAGGCCCAATCACATAAAGACATGGGCTAGGCCCAATGATATACATTACATTGGCTAGGCCTAATGACATACATGACATGGGCTAGGCCCAATGACACGCGTGCAAGGCACGAGGACATGTGAAGGGCAAGGGCCGTTCACACACGATCTAAGAGTGACAATATATATATATATCTACATGAACTCGCCAACTTTTGTTGACTCTTTTTAAAATTACATGTATTTCAGGACGCAAGACTTGAGCTGGTGAAACACTTCAGGAAATGGGAATAACATGACAACGTATGCCACCTTTTGGAGGATTTACCTCTTATATCCCAACCTTGTATGGGTATATAGGAGTCAAAACCTCATCATGCTTTTACGATGAAAACAATCTTTTATTATGTTGCAATGCATTTCAAACTATGTTTTTGAGGACGATGTGAAACCACTGAAAACTATGATTACACTTTTGGAAACTGGTACACGTTAGTTACAAATTAATATCAGTATGGCATCGTTTTTTATTTACATTTGTTTACAGGACTTGATGAAATGATTACCTCTTAGTCACACGTTAGCACTTCCGCTACGACCAGGGTGTGACAAATTGATATCAGAGCTCCGATTGTAGTGAACCGGGGAAAACTTTTATTAAACTTTGGTCTACAATCAGTAAAAGCTCTCACGTGGAAACAAAGTTTATAACATCACAAAATATTTTCGGAAATATGACAAAAGGTTTTCATTGTGTCACGATAACATGAGGATCTATCATACGAGCTCAACCATAAGTAACGAACAACGATCAATACATGATTTGTCTATAATGGATAGACACGAAACATTAAGATTACACGTGAAACCAAAGAACAAATTTTACATGAGAAGTGGTGATTAAGATAAAGTATATCATAAGTTATAATAAATTACTAACATGTATATATATATATGCATTGTACGGATTATTTGCTAGGACCATGTCTTCTTCGTCGAGTTACAAGGAGGATCCGATGGAGTACGTGTCCGATGATGGATACGGCTCCGACGCTGAGGCCATACCCCATGAGGACGGAGCCGACCACGAGGTCCCTGACGACGAGGACCTTGACGATTTTCAGCTTCTTGCCCTTCCCAACCCTGTGGCGGACGACGCCCCATAGGGAGATGATGTGTTGGCCATCCCGCAGCCTCCACATGACGTGATTTTTTATGGTCACCCGGAGGAAGAGCACGCGATAGTAGACGTAGCCATACCTCTAGCCATGGTCTCTCTCGTTATCGACCTAGATGATGACGATGGTGACATCCCCGTATTCCACGTCGACCATATGGAGGACGACTCGGAGACGGCGAGGTGTTCGATGACATAGCCATCCTTGAGATACCATCACCTGTTATATCAGTTGCCGATATCTCATCATCCTCAACCACTATCGAGAGCGAGCAGGTAGCGGATGATGCCTCTTCCGCCGCCCCAGCTTCACCTATACCGATGCACTTACCCTCTGTAGCCTCACCTGTTCGTATCAGCCCCTTCCCTACTGGTACCTCTACTCATGGACCCGCTCCATAAACTGGACCCGCAAGACACTACTCTTTGAGTGATACCCCACGTGTCCCTGAGCAGCTACCCCCGCCTTTCACTGAGAGGTCCACTTATCACCCTGTATACGATCCATGTGTGGCTGGACTCTCTCACCTAGTCGGACCCTCATTCTCAGCTGGACCACCACCCATGTATACCACCCGTCCCACACCACCTATCGCCGGCATGCATATCCCTATACCCCCACCGGGCATGAGCCCGTCTGACCCTTACTATCCCTCTCACCTCCCTCCGATTACTGTGGAGGAGAGGGTGACGTCTCACGACCTACAAATCTCCGTGATTTATCAGAGGATCTGGGAGCTGGAGACGCAGCGTGCTGCTCGTACCGCTGCTAGAGCCACACCCCCACCACCATCATCACCACTACCACCCCCACCACCATCATCACCACTACCACCCCCACCACCATCACCACCACCACTACCACTATCACCACCGACCCCACCATTCCGATGTCCCTTTCAGCACTTGTCTTGTCCATCTGAGGCGCGAGTGCGTGAGTTGGAGCACTTCCAGACTGTTGCCACTAGGCACATTTTTGGCCTAGAGGAGGAGGTGGCCTATCATCGCGGTTTACTCCACAGATCACCATCCCCACCACCCCCTCCACCGCAGTAGTATGTTTATTATTATCTTTTGGGGATCGGACCCACTTGTGACGAGCTAGCTCTTGAAGACCCAGCTTTGAAGATCCCGACTTTTGAAGACAACTTGAAGACATAAAGAAACAATGTAGAAGAAAATCTTACTTTTGTATTGCAAAACTTGTACTGACTAGGGTTATGTATCCCTAAGTCCTTTTGATCTTCATGAATAAAATGTAACAAGTGGTCGTTATATATAAAAGTGTATTTTCTTTATTTCACATTGTATCCCTTATATGTTGTGGTTGTTATTATTGTGATGTAATGATATTACGGTTGATATAGTTATAATGTGGTGAGCATATGATTGATGTCTTATGATGTGGTGATATTGTCCCTTAGATAGATATCTGCATCACGTGTAAAGAACGCTAGAGGACGTTTGAACTTTCACTCCGCTGGTGAAACTTTGAACCACTTTTTCCTCATTTCTACAATTTCAGCTCTATTCAACTGTTGAGGAATGGTACCCTGTTTTTCAGCTTCTTCAACTTTTCGTTTCGGAACATCGGCATAATTTGCTGCAAACAACTCATTAAAAGTTGTGGAGTCATCTGTACCCTGATCGGCAAGATTAGTAACATCGTCATCAGAATCATCCTCCACGACAACTATATCATAATCATGCGCTTCTTCAACGTGCTCGAAAACATAATCACTTGGCTCGAAAGCGCTGATCTCGTTCAACTCGTCTGCGAAATCAAACTCGAAATTATCTTCATCCACGCCTAACATTTCAGCAATCTCTTCCTTAGAATAGCTGTGGACAAATTCTCCCTCCTCAACATCATGCTCAAGATAAAAAAATCTTTGGTTTTTGCACGACAGGAACGGTAGATGTATCGGTTACCGTGAAGATTCCTGCCTGCTGAGCATCAGAAGGACCTTCAGATCTACCCTTACCACTTACTCAGGTCATATGATTCGCAGAGTCGTCTAAATACACAGAATGATCAATCTCTTCATTTAAACCAAATTCGGTTACACAAATACCCGCACCACCTACATCATCATCATCATCATCACTATCAGAATCAGAATCACCAGATAATAGATCATCTAAATATTCATCCTCTTTCTTAGTATCTTCATCAAATTCATCAACCGCTGCCTCAATCTCTTTTTCTAACTTTTTCTTCTGTAGCCATTCTCGGTGTCTCACAGAAAGATCTGTCGTACCAATATCCATATCATTTGGCTTTCCCACCAGAACAAACTTATTTGAGACTGTATACACCATGATATCTGTAATAACTGGCACAGATTCAGCTTCTGGCTCAGTTGTGACGTTCACAGGATCCTCAACCACTTTTGCTTTGCCCTTGCCTTGCGCATCTGATAGTTCTTTAGCAAGACATTCTCGTTCAGCTACACGCTCTCTGGCTTCAGCTCGTTCAATCTCAGCAGCAATATTAACTCCCAGCTTTTTCGTTAGTATCTTCTCAAAAAGATTCATCCGTCTATCGCTTCTGAGTCGCTCTTCCTCATATTCAGCCATTCGAATTCGTAAGCGCTCATTTTCTGACACAATATTGGCGAGCATAGCTTCAAGCTGATGTTTCTCTTCGTTTAGCGCATTGAGTTGCTCCTGTAACTCTGCAATCTTGACAATGTTTTGTATGACCTGTTTCTGTAAGTCTTCAATAAGAGGGTCATTAAACATGTCAATAGAAAAATATTCGCCCCCTGGAATATCCCCAAAATCAAAGTGAGGCTGCGACTGCGAAGTTTGCGGCGGCGGCTGTGGTGTCGGTTGTGGTGGCGGCTGTGGAGTAGCCTGACGTGGTGGAGATGGTGGAATTTGTGGAGTTGGTTCAACAACCTCTTCTTCGACCGTCTTCTCTTGCACTGTCTCTTTGTATTTGATGTTAGGAGACTCAGTGCTTCTTTTCGCTTATCGTTTGAGACGTCGTGTCTTTTTCTTTGTCGGCTTGCGTACAGGAGTATCATAATCTGAACCCGAAGGTATATAAGTCGTGTCGTCCTCTCCTGCCGCTTTGCGCTTTTTCTCTTTTTCTCTGCAAGTCGTTTGGCTTCTATCTTTTTAGCTCTTTTTCTTTCATCTGCTCGTCCATCTTCAGAATTTATGCTAGAAGACGACGCTTCTTCAGCTAGTTTATCACCACCAAAAGCTTGCCTCTCTATGTCTGCAGCTATATCTTCAATATTTTCTTTAATCTCTGGTTCATCTCTCAATCCAGAACTTTCAGCTGCTTGCTTTTTCTTTTGAGGAGCCGATGTGGAAGATGTAGCCATTGCCTTTCTCTTTGCACCCTTTTCTCCATCTTTAACAAACCAAGAACTACGCTTAGCAACAAAACCGTCTAGCACAGTCAACTCTTCATTCTCATCCCCACTATCTTCCTTCAGCCACTTGCCTAGTGTTAGAGCGATGTAGTCTTTGTCGATGATAGCTCCAAACACTGGCTTCGTGTTGGGGAAAGTCTTAAGATGCAAATTCATCTTCTTCAAGGTAGAGACATCCATATGTTCCAACTTTAACACGTCATCTTTCTTTTTCTACAAGTTTGGATGCAGGTGATCTAGTAGCATCTGTATAAAACGTGGGTACTGCAGAAACTTTTCCCTTTGAATATTTCGCACCATCTGTGTGAATATAACCTTTGAAAAGTTATATGGAAGATTCAGAACCAACGTAGTAATCATGCACATTTGGTAGTCAATCAAATCATCAAAACCTCCTTTACGATGACTCAAAGCATGTATAACAATGTGTGCGATATATCGAAACGGCGTACTTAGGCTACCCTTCTTGAAAGGAGCGGTATTCACGAATCCGGCGTAACCCATTCGGTAAAAGCAACCCTTCACCATATACTCTGAAAACCCTGTGGGACCGTCTTTGTTGTCTTTAAAATCCAACACCTTCCTGATCAAATCCTATATAATCTTCACCTGAATATCCTCATCACCAATCTTTACAACTGAAATAATCGCATTCTCTTCAGAATCAAACTCTGCTACGTTCCAAAAATACTCTACGTGAGATCTATACGCAGTATGGCGATCAGTGAGAGCTTTAGTAATCAGGATTCTGCTAAAAAAATCTAACACGTCTTGGTAAGCAGTAATCTCCGAAATAGATTCATCAAGCAGATAGCATATGTTTTGGAACGGAGAGAAAGATGTTTTCTTGACCTGCACACATAGAGAGTTCAAACCGTTATAAAATTTTTCATAAATTTCAATTTACAAGGTCACTCGTACGATCCATACATTCGTACGATTCAACACTTAGAAAATTTTACAAGATTGAATCAAAACATCATCACTCGTACGAGTCACTACTTCGTACGAGTGACTAAAGATTTATGAATTTTTCAAAGATTTTAATCAAACTTGCTTCGTACGAACGATGCCCCATACGAGTGAAAACAATATCTGGAACATTTTAAAAACTCTGCTGGTACGAGTGGACATCCGTACGAATTGTAAACCGTACCAAATAACACCAAGTTTAAACCGAACATAAAATGTGTTGTTTAATTGATAGTTTATTTATAGGCTATTGGGGCTGATATTAACGATTTTAAGTTCAATTTTAAGTTTTACCGGTCCAATTTCCCTAAATCTACGTGTGATGTCTGTTTGGTCTAAATTTGGCATTATTACGGCTAAGAACAAGCAATAGTACCTTTCCCATCGTAAGAGGTGTGCGAATCGACCTCCCCAATGTATTGGTACACGGTATATGTCAAGAAAAAATGATGTATAGAACTGGTTCGCACAATAGTTCTCTCTTAGTCGCACAGTGACATAAAGTTGGTTCGTGCGAATGAGGAGGGTTTTTATACACATTCAGTTCGCTCGTACGAATCAAAGACTTGTGCGGATGACAACAAATGTTACTCGTACTAGCTAGGACACTCATACGAGTTAGTTTTGATACTTTTTAAACTTTTTGATTTTTTATGAATATTTATCTGTTTAAAACCCACTTAGTTAACCAAGTCCAAGTTAATGACCCTGGTTATCTGATTTGCCTACCAAGTCCAAGTTAATGACCTTGGTTGACCATTGTTCGATCAAAACAGATTTATTTAAAAATACAAAGTTTCAAAGTAATGAACTTTGTTTACGTTCAGGTAATTTCTTCTTATGATTAGCTCCCAACCCGTGGTCTTCAGATTTCCTTCAGCAAGACGTCGCCATGACTTCAACTATCAGTGTTTTCATCATCGGTAGGCTAAAACAAAACCTAAAAGGCTAAGGAAACTGAAAATCTTTTTGGGTTTTAGAATTTTTCCGAAAAGAAATAACAAGTAAAGAAATATATTCATTCATATTTTTGTGAGTTTTATGTTCAGAGAATCGTATTAAGTTTTTTACAAATCACCAGTACTGTTGATCTTGGTATACTCATTAAGCTTTTAACCAGATTTACCTAGATTGCCAATATTCTTATCCACTTAAACCTCTTCTCGTTTCTCAACTGTTTCAAGATATGTTAGGTAACATTAGGAACATGAAATAACTATGTGTCCCATCTCAGAATATACTCACGTATCGAGATTCCCAGAATTTCATTCCATAGGTGAATATATCCAATTGATATCTGTAAAGGGATGAATTGCGAGACCCTGAGAGCTCAGGTTAGTACTTCCATACAGACAAAGAGATGAAGGCTTGTCTTTAGGTGGTCTTCCTTAAAGGAATCTTTTGAACTGCAAATGTCACAAAGTTTATGACATAATCATTTTATGCAGCTTTTTTTTTGCGAATAATGCGTAAAGTATTATACAAGTTCTAGGCCATTGCTGACGCAAAATCAGAAGAACTAGGATAATACCCCAGATATCGATTAAATATAAAGACCTAGTATCGCAGAATCTGGCATTCTCTCAAACGAAATTTTTTCTTTTAGGTTTATATCTTGAAAACAATTTACTGAACGAGTGAAGCCTATTGGCACATCCTCAGTAAGACCCGTTTAATTACTTGTTTAATCATTCCATATCTTTAGCATACTATGACTGTCATATTAATATAATATGATTCCTCTTTTACACAAAAACTCTTTTTTACTTTTATAATGTTTTTGTATTTTCCCAATCTTTCTCCCCCTAAAATCAAAAATATATGTTTGTATTTTTAGATTTTTTAAGAAAGAATGTACAAAAAAATTCGTCAAACCTATGAGAATCACGTCAAGTCCTCGTCATCCTCAAACTCAACCTCATGTATATCCCCTGATGTCAGATTTCTTAAACCATTTAATTTTAAAAGATTTTTAAATCTTGTACGATCAAATGCTTTGGTATAAAAATCTGCTTTTTGGTCATCAGTGTGGATTTTTTCAATTCTAACCAACTTTTTCTCATAGCAATCATGGATAAAGTGGTGTCGAATCTCAATATGTTTAGTTCGAGAGTGTTGACATGAGTTTTTACTAATATCGATTGCAGCCTGGTTATCTACATATATAGGCGTATCAAGAAATTGCAATCCGAAGTCTCTCATCTGCTGCTGTATCCAGAGAATCTGGGAACAACAGCTGGATGCTGAAACGTATTCAACTTCACAGGTAGAGAGAGCGACCGCGGTCTGTTTCTTGCATTGCCACGTTACCAAACGAGTTTTGAAGAACTGGCAACCAGCCGTCGTAGCTTTGGCGTTAAGTTTGTAGCAAGCAAAATCAGAATCCGAGTAACCCGCAAGATTGAAGTCGTCGTGTCGAGGGTACCACAAGCCGGTGCTTGGAAATCCCTTCAAATATCTCATCATACGTTTGATGGTGAGCAAGTGTGAATCTCTTTGATTGGACTGATAACGGGCGCGCAGGCATGTTGGATACATGATATCAGGTCGAGAAGTAGTGAGATACATCAAGGATCCAATCATGGAGCGGTATAATGTTTCGTCAACTTTGACTCCATTAAAATCTAGACAAATGTCTTGATTAGGAGCTAATGGGGGATCGGTAGAACAAAATTGATAAGTAGGCACAAAATCAGCGGAAGCTTTTCATTTCATTCATTCAAACCGAAAGAGTATACATCTTAACTGACTGGCGGAGTTCCTAGAGAGAATCCACCAGCGTTTCCCTTTAGGGAACTTCCAAAACTTACAAACAATGAACACACAACACCTATTTATAGACATGACAGCTCGTGCGAACCGAGCATGTTGTCACTCGTACGAAGGGTCATTTGTATAAGTGAGATGATATCACTCGTACAAGTAACAGAGTCACTTGTACGAAGCACTTTGTCACTCGTACGAGGCACATGTCACTCGTACGAGCCAGTACTCGTACGCACTTAGGTTGTGTGTTCGTTTCTAATTTATACAATATTCAATACACACTCTTTCTAGCCTATTCGCACAGTGACGAACATAAAGTGCATCAACACAAATCTTAATGGATTTTAATACAAAACTACCGCGGACCTCTCGAGGCCATGATATGATCTGGGTTATCATTGATCGGCTAACCAAGTCAGCTCACTTCTTACCAATCTGTGAGAAAGATAGCACTGAGAAGGTAGCTGAACTGTATCTTAAGGAAATCGTTACACATCATGGAGTGCTGATATAACACCTCGTAAAATCGTGTCCAATAATATAGCGACACGTTTCATTACTTTTATATTAAGTCTAATAAGGACTAAAGGTGTCAACATGCTCAAACTAAGCCTCTGAGTGACCCTTTACGAAGTCCTAACTCTCATATGAGCCACTTGATGGACGAGAGGGATTATTTGTGTAGTTATGTAAAAGTTGGATGATGGAGGGGTTAAAAGTGTCAACATGTTAATTTATACCTCTGATGACCTTTTAACGAAACGAGAGCTTGACAATGTCCGGGCATACTCCCGGGTACGCCAAATATTAGCTACGGAGGGCTAATTATGCTTATAAAGGTGTTTTAGAAGTTTAATAAGTTGAGGGGCTAGGCCGCTCGCGGGCCGCAAGAGACAAGGCCTGGTCTCTCACGGGCCGCCAGAGGACCTCGCTGCAGAAAATTTTGCTTCGCAGCCACACAAGCTACCAAAACCCATCCAATTCGAAACCATGGGTTTCTAAACTGCTATGCCACGTTTTAGGATACTTGTAGACACCCTCTAACACCTGCTAACACCTGACATTACCTCCTTCAAGCTCTTCAACTATAGATAGGAGCATTGGTTCTTCACTTGAACTTGCACCTTCTCATAAATCATTCTATCTCCCTCCTCTGGAAGTTCCTAACTGAAAGGGACATCCAACTTAGTTCTCTTTCATCCAAGGATCACTTGTAAGTGTTTCTTTCTCTTGCATTTTTGTTTATAGGCTTTTTATAACTAAACGTCAAGCATTGACGGAAAACGTTTTGACTTTCGGCTAAGACCATTATGGTCCAGCCATTGTTCATAACGAACATGGCTAAGTGATCGTAATAAGGTAGGTATTAATCCGTATAAAGGGCACCTCATAAAGATAACATTTACTAGACAAATTGACGGGTCAAAGTTTTATTATTAAAAAGTCAAACAGGCTAGATTTTGAAAAAGTTATGAGTTTATATATGTTATAAACATGTTTAAACACTTAAACAAGTTTTGCATAATTATTAGAACATGTGAGAACATGTTCGACTCATCAATTTCAGTTCTATGGTCGGTTCGCAACCAAAAGTCGCAAAGTTTGACTTCTACTTTGACTTTCGATTCTGACCCGATTTAGAATAGCTAGCTACTGATCTAAGGTTGCATTATGATCGTAATACAATGTAGCATAACCCTCTGCGGTTATATTATATGATCATAATCATAATCCGAGTTTATGCATAAGTTTCGTTACATGTCAAACTTGGACTAAAATGCCCTTTTTTACATAAAATAATGTTTTAATTGATCACGAACTTGAAAATGAATTTCCTACTGATGTAATATCATAAGATTATTTGGGATGTCAAGTCAGTTATATACTGAGTTTACATACAATTTCTTGCATTATGTCGACAAATAATGATAAAGCCCTTATGGTGTATAAAACGGTTTTAATCACACTTTTTATACCCAACCTTTTTATCTACTGATGTGTTATATTAAATAACATATCTAAAACAAATAAACCTGATCTTAGCATCAGTCTTCATTAAACTTCGTAGAAATCGTCAATTTACGACATAAACGTCGTTACAGCGCATAGTATGGTTTTACACCATATTTATCAACCAAGACTTGTTACCTACTGATTTTAAAACTCATTTAAAGTAGTTTATAGTAGGTACATAATATAAACTCAGAATCCCAAATAAGTTATCAAACTATGTGTAAAATGAACAAAATGCCCCTACGGTGCATAGTTTGGCCTTAAATGATAAATTACACATATGATCAAAATCTTATTGATATTGTACCATAAATTAAATATTTTTCCGGAATACTTATGATCATAACATCAAAATATATTCAAGTTCCTTTTATACAATATATAATTACCAAAACGCCCTTATGAGGCATAATTTCATTCTAAAACCTTAACGAGCAAGTAAGTTGATATCCTACTGATATTATAACTTATTTAATGTATAATGGCATATAGAACTTGTTCATGACTTATCTAGTTACCCGATATCGCTAATATGTGCACGGTTAAGCATATGTAACCAGTTTACGGAAATTAACCGAAACGGGTTTAACCTTATCATTTTAAATCTCAAAATATAGAATGCTTATGGTTTACCCATATTATACAAGTCATAGTACTTGTTGGGTTTAAACTACATTCTATCCGGTCATCGCTTAATCTAACGTCTTATACCGTTTTGATCCTTTAAGCTAGACGGTCTAAGTCTATGACTTTAATAAGACCGTTAGCATTCTAACTGGTTAGCTATGCCTTATTCCAGACTAAAGCCTTCTAGTATATGCTATATGCACTTATCTAATTGATTAAACGGCCGAGTTAATATAAACTTGCATTTAAATCAAGTGCTATCTCAGGTAAATACTCTTGACTTATTTTCCCTATACGGGCTTGGGTTATGGTAAATTATTACCGCTTGGTCGGAAATGGGATCAATCGAATGCCAGATTGTGGCTAGTAAATCCGCATATTCCGTTTTGATCAGTTTTGTTTGATAACTTAAACATTGGGGGTTAACGACCATGTCCTGGATATCCTCGGCTCATTTAAGTTACTAATGGCCACGACCAAAGCACGGGGTGTAGGCATACAACCGACAGATGCGAATGCTAAAATATTTTTACCCACAAGTTGGGGATAACTCCTTCGTGGGTTCATAAGTGGTGTGTCAGTTAATCATGTCTCGGTCTCTGTATGGGGCCCCATATGTATTGACAAACATGTGAATCTGTTAATAAGGTTATAACATAACTTTCCCAAGTTATAAAAGATTTTTCGTGCCAAATGCAGTTAAATCAAATTTTTGAAATGTTTTCAAAAAGAGTCAGTTAATTGTATTTACCAGCGAAAGCTGACGTATTTTCAAAATACTAAGTTGCAGGTATGGTACGAAATAGGCTGGAAGCTGCTTGGTTGTGATACAAGAGGATCTTGCAAATCCTTAGATCTGCCCTAAATTCTGTTACACATTTGTATATTTTACGATCCGCCCGTGGATCTTTCATTACAAGCCGTCTGTATATTATTTTCGTACTTTGAACATTTGATTTGTAATAGTAATATAAACTCCAAGACTTCCGTTGTGCTGTGTAATTGACTATGATGGTATCAACTTACGTCACGATATTCCCCACTCGGGCCCACCGAGGTTTGGTTGGACATTCGGGGTGTGACAGGTTGGTATTAGAGCCAACGTTTGAGAGAATTAAACACTAGCTTTTTGTGTTTAATCTCAAACTTACACAATAGCACATTCCTTAGACTTTCGGGAAAAGGTCCTATGAGGGGAGGACCATCGGGGTGCATCTCTCCACAACCTCACAACTCAGATTCCTACCAAGATTCGGGAGATTAGTCTCCTTGGCAACCAGCGAGACACTCTGTCTCTCATAGATACTCGCCCCCACATTCCCAAAATTCTTACCACTCTCACCATTCCCATCACTCACACCATTCTCACCATTACCATCATTCCCATTCACACTCTTACCACGAGGAATTTAACCCAGATCTGTATTTCAAGCTGGATCAACCAAACCCTATGGAAGAGGACCTGATCCAAAGATGCCACCGTCAGGATCGCTTGGACACCCCATCGAAAACTCTAGCCGTTCGAACTCTTATGCAGGGTCACCTTACCAACGTCCTAATGAATGGGACCAATATTGGATTCAATTCACTTTTGTTAACACTCCTTCGTACCACTCTCCAACACTGCCTCCTACACAGGAAGACGTTCAAATGGAACTAGTGGAGCAACCTCAACCACCACCTGAGCCACCAAGGAGGAAACGTAGAGCACGTATGTCGGTGCGTGTGGGACAACAGTCGGGCTTGCTACCACCATTGCCCAAAACCTACCCTACCATTCATGAGGACACAAAAATGGGTGGACCCTCCAATACTTCACCTGTGGTGGAAACAACACCACTACCTGTGGTTCAACAACCACTGTTGGGTTTTAATAATCCTATTCCTACATACCTAGATACGTCTGAGTATAATCCATTTAACCCAACTACGCCGATAAACCTAGATTACCAGGCACTATCACATGACCCTTATATGCAAGCGGTCATGCATAATGCACTTTACCCGTCTCCTTTCCCACCTGCTTATCCACCTACTTGATACCCAAATTATGGGTACCAGTATCCTGTTGTACTTCAACCACAACCACAGCCTCCGCCACCTCTTGAAGCCATTAATGAGGCTTTAGAGCGGATGAAGGAAATGCAACAACAGGTTGAGAAGACGGTAAAGAAGACAAATAAGTTCTTCAAGAAACTTTCCAAATTAGTCAAAGGAAAGAAGGACGAATGAATTTTCTTCTATTTTTAAGTTTTGTAATCTTTTCTTTAGTCCTTGTGTGGACATGTCATTTCTTTAGTCCCTACGTGGACACGTTATTTCTTTTAGTCCTAGCATGGACAATTAGTTTTAAATTTATTTCGAGTATGTTACACCCTGATAAATCCATCACATCAGAGCTGGGCATGAACTAAATTGGTATCTTAATTGCACAGCGGAAGTAACATGAGTGCTAAGACTCTTAAACAGTGAACACTCGCTAAGTACTCGAATCCCCATGGGTTCTCCTATTCCAACCGTGCCATACTTGAAATTATAACATGAGAAAGAACATGCGAAAAGTCAACATAAAGTTGGCGAGTTCATAGTTTGTCTGTTTTTGTTTCAAATGAATCTTTAAACATTTGAAAATCTTTCATTTAATAAACCAGTTTGTGGGATCATAATATCCCAAAGCCATGCACATAACTGTTATGTTTATAAACCGGTGATAAATTTTTTTCAATCGTATCTGTAAGCCGGTATTGAAATGTTTTCTGTTATCTTTGTAAATAGATATTGAAATGTTTTCTGATATCTTTGTAAACCGGTATTGAAATGTTTTCCGATATATTTGTAAACCGGTATTGAAATCGTGGTATGTAGTATGCCTATGGAATCTAAGGATTTGTCAGTGGTGTAGCTAATACACTGACCTATGTGCCATAAGTTAGTAACCAACCCGAGACAACTCTGACATCATTGGGATCACAAAAGCACTCCTAACCGGTTAACATACCAGGAGTGGAGCGTGTCTCAAACTCGATAGATCTATACCTTTTGCACCTTGGTCACTACGTTATTAATGGTTACTATTGTTGTAACATCCGTCAAAAAAACCGGGTTAACCAAACCCGCTTCGTTTATAAACCGAACATCCAGTTAAAATTTTCGTTGCTCATTTAATGCTTATTTTAATTTTAAACAATACATAACTAATAAATATTTTAGAATATGGAAATTAAAATTGTTAGAAAATAAAAATAAAGCAGTTAAAAATAAAAATGGGCTGCCGGGTTTCGAACCCGGGTCAGCCGGAAGAATTAATCTCCAAACAATTAACCACTCCGCCACTTGATGTCTTTGTGAAACCTAGGAAACAAATAAAACATAAGTTCGTCTGTGAAGTCATCTGTTTTGCGCCAAACTGAAACCGGTAATCGACTTTCAACTTTCCAGACGTTTGAGTGTTGATATTACTGGTTATAACCGATGCAACCATTACGACGCACGATCTCAATCAATTCGGTCTTTATTATTATTTCGATTCATATGATTTGGGAGTTAGAAACCAGAATCTTTTACTTCCTGAATTACTCTATCAATATCATCGTTCGCGACTTAAAAACACTCACAGAACCTCTAATTTCACTTTCGCTCTATTTTCTGTTTTTGTCAGAAACGCTTTCTGAACTCGCCGGACTTTCGCCGGAAAACCGTGTCTTCATCAAAACGGTAAATTTCTCAATTCTTTCATCTTCTATCTGTTGTTAGACTTTTACTAACTCAAACCCTCCAATCAGAATCGGTCCCAGACGACGATATCGGATAATCTATAGTCGCCGGAAAACTTCTAAAAATTTCTAAATCGCGCTGTGAATCGGTATAATCATCTAAACTCTCTGATAATCATTGTTTAGTAATTCAATTTCACAACTAACCGATCAAAACTGTTAATTTATCCGATCAGACGGAGTTCACGAAACAGAGCTGATGATCCTAGCCGGAGTTCTGAGAAAGACATCTGTTCGGTACATTCATTTCCAAAACTCTCTCTATTTCATCACATTTCAGTCACTTATAAGTTCGTTAATCGAATATAACAAGAACAGTTGAATAATCGTTGTCTGCATTTTTGAACGAAGAAGATGAAGTCGAACTAATGTATAAGTATAATTAAAACAAGATATATAACCGGGTTAAACACACAGTCCAGCGGTGGACTGTGTGCAAACAACTATCACACGTCTCGAGTTCGATCCCTGACCCAACCTCACTCTCTGAAATAAAAATGCTCTTTTTAAAACCGAACCCGGTTAACTCACTGAAAGATGTTAAGTATAATAAAAACCAGAATATTAACCAGGTTAGACACACAGTCCAGCGGTGGACTGTGTGCAACGTTGAATCACAGGTCCCGGGTTCGAGACCTGTTATATGCACCGGTTCGATATAATTAAAACCTTTTTAAAATGAATAGATTCGGATTAAACTAAATAGTGTATAAATATAATTAAAAACAGAAATATTTCGGGTTAGACACGTAGCTCAGTTGGTAGAGCTGCGTGCACGCGTACGGGAGGTCACGGGTTCGAGTCTCACCCAGCGCATACTTACACAAGACCGAACCGGTCAACAGTCAAAGTCAACGGTCAACGGTCAACCCAAAAAGTCAACATTTTTTTATGTATTTTTATTTATTTGTTTTATTTAAAAATCAATTAAAATACTTAAAAATAACATTTTTAAAGTTAGAAAGAGACCTTAAACTCACAAAAATAAACCTAAAAAAAATCCAATTAAAATTGTTAATAAAATCCACTTATTTACCGTACCTTTTCGTTATTATCTAGGTTAGTTATTCCTCGTCGATCAACTCTCTAAACTCGTGCGCATCCAACATCATCAAGAGAACGCACCCAATGTGAGTGAATCTCTACAAATTCCCCGTTTTTAATCACGTTTTTGGGGTGTATCATGTGTCTTATTATTTATTACATTTAAACACTTGTGCATCCATCATATCCATGATCAAATGTGTATTCAACATGTATCAACTGTTTGTGTGGTTATTGTTTAGATTAAATTTATCATTTTCAGTACATACATTATCATAGGCCGCCGCTCCCCATTACCTATGAGCGTGAGCCGTTCCCCATTACCTATGAGCGTGAACGAGGCGTTGCCAACATACGATCGGCTCCGTTTGATTGAGCCTTGATCGCACATACATTTCATCATAGGCCGTCTGCTCCCCATTACCTATGAGCGTGAGCCGTTCCCCATTACCTATGAGCGTGAACGAGACGTTGCCAACATTTACATTAGCATTCATGTAATATATTCATGCAAGGTGGTTTGTTATTGTATGTTATTGTTTGTTATTGCTATTGTTATTGTATGTTTATTTACGTTTGCTCACATATGATTATTGCACAATTTTCCATAATAAATATAACAAGAAATCAATAATAAATGTTTTCTAACAAGGTTCACTCTCCAACTTATGTTGACCCAAAAACCCCCATTTTACACATGATACAAGTGATCCAGATGCAGCAAGAAACATATAGGATGGCTTAGAAGAATAAACTGGTTTAGACTTTGGATTGTTTAGTTGGTTATTTTTCTTTGTAATTGTATGAACTTGTTTGGAAATATTGAGGATGTAATTTTGAATTTAATAAATATGAAACATATTAGTAAACATCATGAGCTTTGGTGATAACCCAATTATGCCCCGACTCTTATTCCGCTGCGGGTCGGGTGTGACAGGTTGGTATCAGAGCCATGACTATAGGGATATAGGATAGGTTATTAGACCCTTAGAGCCTATACTATAGTTGATTAGAATTTTTAAAATTATTTGTGTGTTACATGCAAAATTCATGATGTTTATATGTTTTATGTTTATTGTTACATTCAATGTTATGCAAGCATGTTCATAAGTACATATTATTATACAATGCCTACCATGAATCATATTCTCATAACATATCATATCCATGAGAACACACACCACACAATTTCCATGACTTTTGCAACGATTTTTGTATTTTCAAATCACATCAAAGTGAGTTCTCATGACGGGCATGTAGTAACTGGAAGGGTACAAGTACCGGTAGTCGGAACGTCCTGTCTAGGCTTGGCATTCGTATAAATCCAAAATAAAGGACCAGTTTGCCTACCTGGGGACTAACGATGAGAGTACGAAGGACCTATTAGGCCAAAGCATGCTATACCAAACGTCATGTGAGCTAACCCCACTTTGAGTTGTCATTGTGTCTACACCTGGACACCCTCCGACCATAGATCTCGCAAACATATTTCATGGTTTTCATTCGGGTGATGCGAGTGTTAAACCGTCAATACCAATGTGAATCCTACTAAGCCAATAGTCATGGGGGCCCACATGACTATACAGGTGAAGGTATGGGGGACACTTGAGGCCCAAACATGAGCAAACCCAAGACATCCTATGGATGTAGTTGCATTATTGATGTTTATGTTATTTTTATTATTTTTAACGACACATGACACCTAAAAAACTTCTTAAACTCACAATCTTCCTATGTACGTTCCTGTAGATGTCGACTAGACAACTACGTGGAAATAGAAGGTCAGGAAGGTCAAACGAACGCTTGGCCACTCAAATCGCAAAACAAATAGCCGCGGTGCTTCCTGACATCGTAATTCAAGTCCAACAAGCTCTCGCCGCAAATCCCAACAATCCTCCCCATCAAGAGGACCAGAACGTCGACAACCCTCCCTCCAAAAAATGCTCTTACAAACACTTCAAGTCTTCCGATCCCCTGAAATTTGAAGGGACCGAAGGTGTCAGTGCTCTCCTCCACTGGTTTGAGGAAATGGAAAACACCTTCCTCAATTGCGATTGTCCCGAGGATCGCAAGGTACGTTACGCAACCGGTAGACTATTTGGAGTAGCCCTGACCTGGTGGAACACAGAGAAGGGTAAGAGAGGAGTCGAATATGCTATGGCCTTAACATGGGAAGAGTTAAGGGAAATAATGACAAGACGCTTCTGTCCAAGAAGCGAAATCAAGAAGTTGGAAGATGAATTCCACTCGTTAAAACAAAAGGAAGGAGATCATACTTCCTACAACAAAAGGTTTCTAGAGTTGAACCAAATGATCCCCAACTTGTTCACCCCAGTGTACCGCTTGGTTGAACACTACATTCGAGGCGTCCCCTCAAAAATTCAAGACTCAGTTCTAAGCACTTCGCCTGCGACACTTGAAGCCGCAATGGAACTAGCTACCGAACTTACCGAAAATCGCATTCGAGACGGTAAATTCAAAGAGGAGAAAAAGAAAGCCCCCATTGAGGCTCAAACTTCAAACCATTCTGGCTCCTCTTCGAAGTTTACTGGTAAAAGGAACCGAAACACCAGAAATTTTGCTGTCACACAAACAAATTTCCCTATCCCTGCTGCACCCATCACTCAAGTTGCCCCCTCACTTGCACCACATAAAAAGCCATACTCCGGCCCATACCCAAAATGCAACCGTTGCCAATACCATCACTTTCTAGATCATCCATGCCAGCATTGCACCGGCTGTGGTCGCGCAGGTCACACCATACAAACCTGTCGCGTACCTCAGCGAACGAACCGCCATCAGCCCTCAACCCAAGCTCACCATCAGATAGTGGGTCAAGCCCAACAACCTTTACTACTACCACCTACCCAACATGTAGCCCAATCCTACTACCAACCCAACTATCCCATGATACAACCTATGCGGGCTTGTTACAACTGTGGAGACCCAAACCACTTTAGAAACACTTGTCCACGCTTGGTGAACATCATTCATGCCCAAGCTCAAGCAAATCCGGTGAATCAAGCTAACCAAGCTCCACCACCTGCAAGAGGAAGAGCTTACAACATCAACGCCAATCCTGTTGAAAATAATAACGGCCCAAACGAATCACCCAACTAGTTTTTCCTCACCAAGAATCAAGATTCAACTCCAATCGTCTAGTTTTAATGTTTTCTTTATGGTATCTCAATCTTTCCGTATCCCAGATGTAAAATTTGAAATTATGTATCCAAGAATTTTAATGCAAATTGATATTACAGTTTTGTTTTATACTCATTGATTTAACATTCATATCATCATACATCTCGACGTATCTCAATCTCATCATTTAAAGAAGTTGGGTTGTGTCGCACTTTTACATAGACTGACCCCTTCATCATAACAAACGAGAGAGGTACCGTCATCATTCAGTCATGTATCATTTCGGAATTGAGACTCAAGCTTTGGTTGTTGTGTTTGTTTATGTTTTAGAGTCACATGGAACTGATCATGATTTACTGATAAAGCCAACGAAAATTTGACAAGAATATGGTGGATACGCCGCTGGTACTTCCTATATATAAGTATTCTTGGCAACGGATCAAAAGCATTACCAGGAGGTTATGAGAAGTTCCGTGTAGGTTTAAATATCGTCATAGTTGAAGTTTTTGTTTTATGATACATACCTTACCATTTCAAACGTATCAATTCCCTCAAAACTATTATGCATAAAATCATAACCGACATCAAAGATCAAATCCGAGAAGCCCAACATGTTTCAGTAACGGAAAACGACATACGCAAGGAGCTGTCTTGTGGAGCTGAACTTAAAATCGAAACTAAATCCGACGGTATTCTGTACTATCTAGATCGCATATGGATTCCTGACCACAATAACCTTCGTGATTTCCTTATGAATGAGGCGCACAAAACACGATACTCTATACACCCAGGAGCCGACAAGATGTATCAAGACCTTCGATACACCTACTGGTGGCCTGTAATGAAAAATGATATTGCTGTTTTTGTTTCCAAGTGCCTTACATGTTCCAAAGTAAAAGCTGAACATCAAAGACCCTCAGGACTTATAGTCCAACCTGAAATACCTATATGGAAGTGGGAAAACATAACCATGGACTTCATTACCGGGTTACCTCGCACCTCCAGTGGGTATGACACTATATGGGTAATCATTGATCGTCTTACAAAATCAGCTCACTTCATTCCGATTCGCGAAGACTTCAAGAACGAGAAGTTAGCTCGTATACATCAGTGAAATCGTAAGCCGTCATGGTGTACCGTTAAGCATTATTTCCGATCGTGATGGTCGTTTCACTTCACGAACATGGCAAGCCATACAAGCCGCTTTGGGTACACGATTAGACCTCAGTACCGCTTATCATCCTCAAACTGATGGACAATCTGAACGCACCATCCAAACTCTTGAAGATATGCTTCGAGCATGTGTCATAGACTTCAAGAGAAATTGGGACGCTCATCTACCATTAGTTGAATTTTCGTACAACAACAGCTATCATTCAAGTATCGGCATGGCACCTTTCGAAGCTTTATATGGTCGTAAGTGCCGATCTCCAGTATGTTGGCACGAAATTGGGGAAGCTCAAATCACCGGTCCAGAATTGATTCAAGAAACAACAGATAAGATCCATCAAATTCGAAACAATCTTCTAGCGGCACAAAGTCGTCAAAAGAGTTATGCAGATAAACGACGAAAGCCTTTGGAGTTTAACATTGGTGATCATGTACTTTTAAAAGTATCACCGTGGAAGGGAGTAGTTCGTTTTGTCCAGAAGGGCAAGCTAGCACCACACTACGTAGGACCTTTCAACATACTCGAAAGAGTAGGACCTGTAGCATACAAGCTTGATCTACCAGAAGAACTCAACAGAATTCACCCCACATTCCACGTATCAAACTTGAAGAAGTGCCTCGCCGATGAAAACCTCCATATTCCCCTGGAAGATATTCAGATCGATGAATCTATGCATTTCATTGAAAGACCAGTAGAGATCATGGACTTCGGAGAAAAACGTTTAAGACAGAGTCGTATTCCAATTGTAAGGGTACGCTGGGAGTCGAAACGAGGACCTGAGTTTACTTGGGAACGTGAAGACTCAATGCGCGAAAAATACCCGCATCTTTTTCCTGCTACCACTACTACTTAAATTTTGGGACAAAATTTCTAAAAGTAGGGGATACTGTAACATCCGTAAAAAAAAACCGGGTTAACCAAACCCGCTTCGTTTATAAACCGAACATCCAGTTAAAATTTTCGTTGCTCATTTAATGCTTATTTTAATTTTAAACAATACATAACTAATAAACATTTTAGAATATGGAAATTAAAATTGTTAGAAAATAAAAATAAAGCAGTTAAAAATAAAAATGGGCTGCCGGGTTTCGAACCCGGGTCAGCCGGAAGAATTAATCTCCAAACAATTAACCACTCCGCCACTTGATGTCTTTGTGAAACCTAGGAAACAAATAAAACATAAGTTCGTCTGTGAAGTCATCTGTTTTGCGCCAAACTGAAACCGGTAATCGACTTTCAACTTTCCAGACGTTTGAGTGTTGATATTACTGGTTATAACCGATGCAACCATTACGACGCACGATCTCAATCAATTCGGTCTTTATTATTATTTCGATTCATATGATTTGGGAGTTAGAAACCAGAATCTTTTACTTCCTGAATTACTCTATCAATATCATCGTTCGCGACTCAAAAACACTCACAGAACCTCTAATTTCACTTTCGCTCTATTTTCTGTTTTTGTCAGAAACGCTTTCTGAACTCGCCGGACTTTCGCCGGAAAACCGTGTCTTCATCAAAATGGTAAATTTCTCAATTCTTTCATCTTCTATCTGTTGTTAGACTTTTACTAACTCAAACCCTCCAATCAGAATCGGTCCCAGACGACGATATCGGATAATCTATAGTCGCCGGAAAACTTCTAAAAATTTCTAAATCGCGCTGTGAATCGGTATAATCATCTAAACTCTCTGATAATCATTGTTTAGTAATTCAATTTCACAACTAACCGATCAAAACTGTTAATTTATCCGATCAGACGGAGTTCACGAAACAGAGCTGATGATCCTAGCCGGAGTTCTGAGAAAGACATCTGTTCGGTACATTCATTTCCAAAACTCTCTCTATTTCATCACATTTCAGTCACTTATAAGTTCGTTAATCGAATATAACAAGAACAGTTGAATAATCGTTGTCTGCATTTTTGAACGAAGAAGATGAAGTCGAACTAATGTATAAATATAATTAAAACAAGATATATAACCGGGTTAGACACACAGTCCAGCGGTGGACTGTGTGCAAACAACTATCACACGTCTCCGAGTTCGATCCCTGACCCAACCTCACTCTCTGAAATAAAAATGCTCTTTTTAAAACCGAACCGGGTTAACTCACTGAAAGATGTTAAGTATATAAAAACCAGAATATTAACCAGGTTAGACACACAGTCCAGCGGTGGACTGTGTACAACGTTGAATCACAAGTCCCGGGTTCGAGACCTGTTATATGCACCGGTTCGATATAATTAAAACCTTTTTAAAATGAATAGATTCGGATTAAACTAAATAGTGTATAAATATAATTAAAAACAGAAATATTTCGGGTTAGCCACGTAGCTCAGTTGGTAGAGCTGCGTGCACGCGTACGGGAGGTCACGGGTTCGAGTCTCACCCAGCGCATACTTACACAAGACCGAACCGGTCAACAGTCAAAGTCAAAGGTCAACGGTCAACCCAAAAAGTCAACATTTTTTTATGTATTTTTATTTATTTGTTTTATTTAAAAATCAATTAAAATACTTAAAAATAACATTTTTAAAGTTAGAAAGAGACCTTAAACTCACAAAAATAAACCTAAAAAAAATCCAATTAAAATTGTTAATAAAATCCACTTATTTACCGTACCTTTTCGTTATTATCTAGGTTAGTTATTCCTCGTCGATCAACTCTCTAAACTCGTGCGCATCCAACATCATCAAGAGAACGCACCCAATGTGAGTGAATCTCTACAAATTCCCCGTTTTTAATCACGTTTTTGGGGTGTATCATGTGTCTTATTATTTATTACATTTAAACACTTGTGCATCCATCATATCCATGATCAAATGTGTATTCAACATGTATCAACTGTTTGTGTGGTTATTGTTTAGATTAAATTTATCATTTTCAGTACATACATTATCATAGGCCGCCGCTCCCCATTACCTATGAGCGTGAGCCGTTCCCCATTACCTATGAGCGTGAACGAGGCGTTGCCAACATACGATCGGCTCCTTTTGATTGAGCCTTGATCGCACATACATTTCATCATAGGCCGTCTGCTCCCCATTACCTATGAGCGTGAGCCGTTCCCCATTACCTATGAGCGTGAACGAGACGTTGCCAACATTTACATTAGCATTCATGTAATATATTCATGCAAGGTGGTTTGTTATTGTATGTTATTGTTTGTTATTGCTATTGTTATTGTATGTTTATTTACGTTTGCTCACATATGATTATTGCACAATTTTCCATAATAAATATAACAAGAAATCAATAATAAATGTTTTCTAACAAGGTTCACTCTCCAACTTATGTTGACCCAAAAACCCCCATTTTACACATGATACAGGTGATCCAGATGCAGCAAGAAACATATAGGATGGCTTAGAAGAATAAACCGGTTTAGACTTTGGATTGTTTAGTTGGTTATTTTTCTTTGTAATTGTATGAACTTGTTTGGAAATATTGAGGATGTAATTTTGAATTTAATAAATATGAAACATATTAGTAAACATCATGAGCTTTGGTGATAACCCAATTATGCCCCGACTCTTATTCTGCTACGGGTCCGGGTGTGACAATTGTCATCATCCTACTTACGCACAGTGATCTGTTATCATCTAATCCCATAGCTACATATCAATTGTTATAAATCTGTGTTATTGAGTCGCGCCCATGTCATTGATGTTATTGGGCCTCGCCCATGTTATCCATGTTATTGGGCCTAGCCCATGTTATCCGTGTTATTGGGCCTCGCCCATGTTATCTGTCTCATTGGGCCTCGCGCATGTTATCCGTGTTATTGGGCCTAGCCCATGTTATAAATAAAATTTGGGGCCTAGCCCCTAGTTGTGACTAAGACAATCCCGTCACTAGTCATAAAACTCATGCATGTTTCGAAAAGCTTTGTATAGCTGTGAAAACCGGTAAGTTTAGCATAAACCTTTCGTAAACCATTTGAGTTCATTGAAATCTGTTTGTAACATGGTTTAGAAATATATGATTTTCTTTCATCGAAACATTGTGTAGTTTTGCAAAACTTGCATGTCTTTCCACCCCCGAAAACATTTATAAAAATGTAAAACGGTAAAAAGTGTGGGTTATGAACTCACCTTGATATCCTTGTGCAAAGCTAGCTTAATGTGATTCCATTGTGTTGTCTCCACAACTTGACTTGCTAGCATGCAATCTAATGTATTCCTAAAACGGAATAACTTGTAAGTTTCTAGATATAACGTAGCTAAACTACGTGTCACCGAGCTCTACCGAATCGTAACTCATACGATTCTATGAAATTGTCATTGTCTTAACTCGGTTAACCAACCTATGGTTTTCTTAGAAACGATTCTGCTCTCGAGCGACTTGAAATATATGTTTACATATAAACATAACTATATTTCATGAAATCATATTTAGTCGTCATGTACGTCGACGGATAATAGTATGACTCTTCATAGTTTTCGTAAGATATAATGTATATATACTCGAAAATATATCCGTATAGGTAACACATTTCGTATCCGAGCAAGAGTCTGGCATATCGTTTATAATAAATAAATAACGATGTAATCGTACGCTTGTTATAGTCTTGTGGGATCGTGTCGTACTTCGTTAGGCGTTTGAATCGAATATAACAAATAGCATTTGAAGTTCCCGAATCGTCGACGTTTGAAATAAATATAACTATATTTATTTTATAAAAGTATTCAACGTCTCGACATTCGAATATATATAATTTGTGTTATACGATTTCTGAATTCTAGACGCCTTTAATATATGAATTCGGAATTCCTTCGTTTGAAATACGCGCATTGTACTTATCTTGTAAAAGCGTTCGAAATCTTGGCGTTCGAAACAAATACAAATAATATACTTATTTTTATGTCATCGTTCAAATAAATTATCGATGTTTGACATCTAGTTTCTGAGTTTCGACTTTGAATTAAACTTAAATAAATATTATTTATTTTATAGTCGATTACCGAATCTTGTTATCTTGTAATCATGCTCGTTGAAATGTTATTTGATCTATTTGTAAGTGTCGTCAAAATAAATATACATATTAATATTTATTTTATAACAATCGTTTGTATTCGGATGTTTTATCTTTGAAATGTAACGCGTTTCGTGTTGCGTATTTTACGAAAATTTGGCAGAGTTTCTCTGTTTTTGGACAATCCCGACAATCACAAGTTGTTGATTTATTTGTCAAAACGCAATCAATCAATGGAATAATAATATATAACTTCTTGTCGCAATCAAATATAATGTTTCGTCAATTATAATTTCCGATTTATATATTTAACGACGTCGGTTTGATTTTAACTAATAGTTTTACGCGAATACGTAGTCGGATGATTTTTTTTTTAAATTTTGGCGATAGGTAATCGTTAACGGGTCGGTTTTGAGCTCGGTTTCGCGAAAAATATTATCAATATTTATAAACTATATAATTAAATTTCGCATCGAAATTAATTTTTACCGAGTCTTAGTTGACCCATTGACCCGATAGTTGACTGGCTTTGACCAGTTGACTGCGTTGACCAGGTTTGATCGAGTTGACTCGGTGTTGACTGAGTCGAACTGAACCTTTCAGGTGCCAACGAATCTGACTGAACCGAACCCGAACCCGAACCAAGACTGACCATATTGATCCTTTTGACTAGCTGACCGGGTTGACCAATTGACTGAGTGTTGACCGATTTTTGACTCGAACCAAAACTGAACCGAGTCGAGCGAAAACTGATCCGAGTGAACCGAGTGAGCTGTAACTCGAGCCGAGACACGCATCCGACCCTGAAAACAAACACTTAGACATCTAAACTGAACCGAAACTGATTCGAACTTGAACCAGGTCGAACCGTGTTGAACCAAACCTGAACCGAGTGAACCGAACTGAAACTTTGTGGACCAGAACCGAACCTGAACCACAAGCCGTGACCTGAGCCGTTGACTGTTGACTGGTTGAACCGAGACCCAAACAACCCGGTTTCATTGTAACCCAAATTGAACCGAGCACCAAATCACCGCCACCGCCATCGCCGGTTGAGCCGGAAAACCGCGGCAGCACCGCCGCTGCCGTCGCCGGTGACGTAGCGAAGTCGCCCGCTGAGACGCGGCGGCTGTCGTCGTCATCCTTCTCTCTCTTTGATGGTCTCTCTCTCTCTGTCTGATGCACGCGTGTGTGTATGGGTCGGAGATGGAACCGGAACCGCCGGAGATATGCGGGTGTGTGTGCGTCGGAGGGGGGGTGACCGGAGTCGCTGGAGATCCTCGCCGGATTCCGGTGACCGGATTAGAGGGACAGAGGAGCAGGGGTTTCATATGGGGGCTAGGGTTTTCAAATGGAGGAGAAGAAGCTTAAGAGGGCTTTTATTGCTAGGGTTTTAAGCGGGTTGGGCCCAAGGCCCGTTAGTGCGTGTGTAGTCTTCGTGCGGCCCAACCACTATCCACGGCCCGTTTTTGGAAACCCGAACGTCGTATAGTGTCGAATTATATTTATTTGGGGTTGAGAGTGCTTAAAATTATATTGGAGGTCGGGTTTTGACGCGTAAAATCCGTTCGTTGCGTAAAAAATCGCGTATTTCGCTACGGTTGTCATTTTTATCCGTTTTTCGATCTGGTTTCTACCGTGAGTATTAAAATTCGATTACGAAGCTAAGTATGTCATAACATATTAGTATCAACGTGTAATTCGAGTCCATTGCTTCCATTTCGTTACATGTGCGTTCCTGAGGACGCGTTTTTCGTTCACGTAAGCGTTTTGTGACGTTCGAAGTATGATGATTCATCAAAACGAGATTCTTACGCATAAATTGTACACGTAAATTCCGTATTTGTCGGCGTTGTCAGTATTTGTTCTGCATCAGTTCTTTTATCGTTCAATTTCATGTTTAGTGTTCTCGATTATCGCGTAACATGAATCAAGTAGACGTTCCTAGGCTCTCCAGGGGCCTGATCGAGTTAATTTACGTCTAATTACGCTAACTATAATGGTATTAATGTTTGTTATGCGCTTGATTAGAACCGAGAAACACCAGTTGTCACAGAGTATTGTATTTTTTGTTGTTATTTAATAAAATATTTGGAATTATATATATATATATGTGTGTGTGTGCGTGTGTGTGTACTCATTGTATCCTTTTCAAGCGATCATCTCTATTTTAACTCGAAATTTTTTATCAGCTAAATAATTCCCAAAAGATCTTAATGATTTTGATTAGCCAAATGACAAAGTCCATATTAAATGGCAATTTATAAAAGATAGTTAAGGATGGATAGTGTTCTATCATGATAGTTAAGGAATATTAATCCTTCTATCCAAAGGTAGTGAACTATGTTCAAGCCTTCAAGTCATTAAGGTTAATGCGACCGTGACTATTATAAACTCAGAATCCCAAATACGTTATCAAATTATATGTAAAATGACCAAAATGCCCCTACTGTGCATAGTTTGGCCTTAAATGATAAATTACACATATGATCAAAATTTTATTGATATTATACCATAAATTAAATATTTTTCCAGAATACTTATGATCATAACATCAAAATATATTCAAGTTCCTTTTATACGACATATAATTACCAAAACGCCCTTATGAGGCATAATTTCATTCTAAAACCTTAACGGGCATGTAAGTTGATATCTTATTGATATTACAACTTATTTAAAGTATAATGGCATATAGAACATGTTCATGACTTATCTAGTTACCCGATATCGCTTATATGCGCACGGTTAAGCATATTTAACCAGTTTACGGAAATTAAACGAAACGGGTTTAACCTTATCATTTTAAATCTCAAAATCCAGAATGCTTATGGTTTACCCATATTATACAAGTCATAGTACTTGTTAGGTTTAAACTACATTCTATTCCGTCATCGCTTAATCTAACGTGTTATACCGTTTAGATCCATTAAGCTAGTCAGTCTAAGTCTATGACTTAAATAAGACCGTTAGCATTCTGATTGGTTAGCTTATGCCATATTCCAGACTAAAGCCTTCTAGTAAATGCTATCTGCAATTATCTAATTGATTAAACGGCTGAGTTGATATAAACTTGCATTTAAATCAAGTGCTAGCTTACGTAAATACTCTTGACTTATTTTCCCTCTACGGGCTTGGGTTGCGGTAAATTGTTACCGCTTGGTCGGAAATGAGATCAATCAAATGTCGGATTGTGGCTAGTAATCCGCATATTACGTTTTGATCAGTTTTGTTTGATAACTTAAACATTGGGGGTTAACAACCGTGTCCTGTATATCCTCAGCTCATTTAAGTTACTAATGGCCACGACCAAAGCACGGGTGTAGGCATACACCCGACAGATGCGAATGCTAAAATATTTTTATCCACAAGTTGGGGATAACTCTTTCGTGGGTTGATAAGTGGTTTGTCAGTTAATCAAGTCTCGGTCTCTGTACGGGGCCCCATATGTATTGACAAACATGTGAATTTGTTAACAAGGTTATAAACATAACTTTCCCAAGTTATAAAAGATTTTTCGTGCCCTATGCACTTAAATCAAATTTTTGAAATGTTTTCAAAATGAGTCAGTTAATTGTATTTACCAGCGAAAGATGACGTATTTTCAAAAGACTAAGTTGCAGGTATAATACGAAATAGGCTGGAAGCTGCTTGGTAGTGATATAAGAGGATCATGCAAATCCTTAGATCTGCCCTAAAGTCTGTGATACATTTTTTGTCACACCCCGACCCGCAGCGGAATAAGAGTCGGGGCATAATTGGGTTATCACCAAAGCTCATGATATTTACTAATATGTTTCATATTTATTAAAGTCAAAATTACATTCTCAATAATCCAAACATGTCCATACAATACAAAGAAAATTAACCAACTAAACAATCCAAGCTCTAAACCAGTTTATTCTTCTAAGCCAATCCTATGTGTTTCTTGCTGCAGCTGGTTCACCTGTATCATGTGTAAAAATGGGGGTTTTTGGGTCAACATAAGTTGGCGAGTGAACCTTGTTAGATAAACATTTATTATTGATTTCTTGTTATTTTATCAAGGAAAAACTGTGCAATAGTCATATGTGAGCAAATGTAAATAATCAAACAATAGCAATAACAACCACAAACAATAACATACAATAACAGATGAACTTGCATGAATATATAACATGAATGAAACTGTATATGTTGGCAACGTCACATTCACGCTCATAATGTAATGGGGAACGGACGGCCTATGATGAATGTCTGTGCGATCAAGGCTCAATCAAACGGAGCCGATCGTATGTTGGCAACGCCAGGTTCATGCTCATAATGTAATGGGGAACTGCTCAACGCTCATAATGTAATGGGGAGCGGCGGCCTATGAAATTGCATGTACTGAAAATAATAAATTAAATCTAAACAATAACCACACAACAGTTGAAACAAGCTGTATACACATTTGTTCATGATATGATGTATGCACAATGATTTAAATATAATAAACGGTAAGACACATGATACACCGCAAAAACGTGATTAAAACGGGGAATTTTGTAGAGATTCACTCACATTGGGTGCGTTCGGTTGGAGATGATGAGATGCGCACGAGTTTGAAGAATTGAACAACGAGGATTAACTAACCTAAATAATAACGGAAGATATTGTAAATGAGTGGATTTTATTAATAATTTAATAGGATTTTTAGATATATTTTTGTGAGTTTAAGGCTATTTCCTATCTTTAAAAACATTAATTTTAAGTATTTTTAATTGATTTTTAAATTAAATTAAATAAATAAAAATATAAAAATATGTTGACTTTTGCGTTGACCGTTGACCGTTTGACCATAAGCGTTGCCTGTTTGACCGGTTTTATTGTGTGTATGTATGCGCCGGGCAGGACTCGAACCCGAGACCTCCCGTACGCGTGCACGCAGCTCTACCAACTGAGCTACGTGTCTAACCCGAAATAATTCTGTTTTTAATTATATTTATATACTAATTCAGTTTATTCAAAATTCCTTTATTTTCAAAAAGTGTTTAAATCATCGAACCGGTGCGATCAACAGGTCTCGAACCCGGGACCTGTGATTTATCGTTACACACAGTCCACCGCTGGACTGTGTGTCTAACTTGGTTAATATACAGATTTTTATTATATTTAACATCTAATTGCGAAAAGGATCCGGTTCAGTTCGAAAAATAAAACATTTTTATTACAGAGCATACGTGTGTCAAGGCTCGAACTCGCGGCGTATGATATGTATGTGCACACAGTCCACCGCTGGACTGTGTGTCTAACCCAAGATAATATCCAAATTATATTAAACTTATAATCAAACTAACTTCATCTTCTTCGTTACCGAATTACAGCCTACGATTACTCTATTCTTTCTTGTTTTATTTGAGTGACAAACATTCATAGGACTAAAGTGAAATGGCAGAGATGGTGTTGGAAGTAAACATACCGGAGGAATGATTTATCTCCGAATTCCGGCAAGGCGTCGGCTCTGTTTTTTATGAAGTTCGATTGAGCGGACAAATTAACAGTTTTGATTAGTTAATTGTGGAATTGAAGTACTAAACAAGAGTTATCAGAAGGTTTGAATGCCTATACCGTTTTACAGCGGAAGTTAGGAATTTTCAGAAGTTTTCCGGCGAGAATGAATTATCCGATATCGACGTCTGAAATTGATTCCGATTGAAGGGTTTGAGTTAGCAACAGCTTAACAACTGATAGACAATGAAAGAATTGAGTGACTTACTGATTTGGTGGAAAACACGGTTTTCCGGCGAAAGTCCGGCGAGTTCAAATAGCTTCTCCGGCGAACTGAAAGTTGTGCGAAAATGCAATTGAAGGTTTGCAGAATGTGTTTGAGTCGCGAGAGGGGACAATGATTGAAGTAATTCAGGAATTGCAGACTTTTCAGTTATTAAAACTGATCCCACATGAATTCAAGTCCATTCAAAGCTAAATTGATTGGAGGTGTCGGTGTATCGGTTAAACTCAGTAAACCGCGAACAATCAAACGTTTTTGGACGTTTGGTGACTGATTTCGGTTACAGTTAGCGTAACCAGATCGCTTTATGATTGACCATAAAATTTAATTGTTTCCTAGAATTTACAGAAAACATCAAGTGGCGGAGTGGTTATATGTGTGTGTGATAAGTCTTTGAGCTTAAACCCGGCTGACCCGGGTTCGAGTCCCGGCAGCCTAATTTTCTTTTTAATATTTTATTTTTACTTTTTATCAATTATAACTTTTATATTCTAGTTTGTTTATTAATTATGCATCATTAAAAATTAAAATGGACATAAATACGCAACGAAACATTTATAACTTGATATTCGATTACAAACGGAGCGGGTTTGGATAAACCCGTTTTTGACAAATGTTACAGTATCCCCTACTTTTAGGAATTTCGTCCCGAAATTTAAGTAGTAGTAGTAGGAAAAAGATGCGGGTATTTTTCGCGCATTGAGTCTTCACGTTCCCAAGTAAACTCAGGTCCCCGTTTCGACTCCCAGCGTACCCTAACAATTGGAAGGCGACTTCGTCGTAGACGTTTTTCTTCGAAGTCCATGATCTCTACTGGTCTTTCAATAAAATGCATAGATTCATCAATCTGAATATCTTCCAGAGGAATATGGAGGTTCTCATCAGCGAGGCACTTCTTCAAGTTTGATACGTGGAATGTGGGATGAATCCTGTTGAGTTCTTCTAGTAAATCAAGCTTGTATGCTACAGGTCCTACTCTTTCGAGTATCTTGAAAGGTCCTACGTAGCGTGGTGCTAGCTTGCTATTTTGACCAAAACGAACTACTCCCTTCCACGGTGATACTTTTAAAAGTACATGATCACCAATGTTAAACTCCAAAGGCTTCTGTCGTTTATCTGCATAACTCTTTTGACGACTTTGAGCCGCTAGAAGATTGTTTCGAATTTGATGGATCTTGTCTGTGGTTTCTTGAATCAATTCTGGACCGGTGATTTGAGCTTCCCCAATTTCGTGCCAACATACTGGAGATCGGCACTTACGGCCATATAAGGCTTCAAAAGGTGCCATGCTGATGCTTGAATGATAGCTGTTGTTGTATGAAAATTCAACTAATGGTAGATGAGCGTCCCAATTTCCCTTGAAGTCTATGACACATGCTCGGAGCATATCTTCAAGAGTTTGAATGGTGCGTTCAGATTGTCCATCAGTTTGAGGATGATAAGCGGTACTGAGATCTAATCGCGTACCCAAAGCGGCTTGTGTGCCATGTTCGTGAAGTGAAACGACCATCACGATCTGAAATAATGCTTAACGGTACACCATGTCGGCTTACGATTTCGCTGATATAAATACGAGCTAGCTTTTCGTTCTTGAAATCTTCACGGATAGGAATAAAGTGAGCTGATTTTGTGAGACGATCAATGATTACCCATATAGTGTCATACCCACCAGAAGTGCGAGGTAACCCGGTAATGAAGTCCATGGTTATGTTTTCTCACTTCCATATAGGTATTTCAGGTTGGACCAGAAGTCCTGAGGGTCTTTGGTGTTCAGCTTTCACCTTGGAACATGTAAGGCACTTGGAAACAAAAACAGCAATATCCTTTTTGATTCCAGGCCACCAATAGGTGTATCGAAGGTCTTGATACATCTTATCGGCTCCTGGGTGTATAGAGTATCGTGTTTTGTGAGCCTCATTCATAAGAAATTCACGAAGGTTGTTGTAGTCAGGAATCCATATGCGATCTAGATAGTACAGAATACCGTCAGATTTAGTTTCAATTTTAAGTTCAGCTCCACAGGACAGCTCCTTTCGTACATCCTCTTCCGTTACTGAAACATGTTGGGCTTCTCGAATTTGATCTTTAATGTCAGTTATGATTTGCGAACATAGAAGACGAATGGAGTTCGCATAACCCTTTCGACTGAGTGCATCAGCCACCACATTTGCCTTGCCAGGGTGGTACCGAATTTCACAGTCGTAGTCATTTAGAAGTTCGACCCATCTTCGTTGCCTCATGTTTAACTCCTTTTGGTTGAAGATATGTTGAAGACTCTTGTGGTCAGTGTATATTTCACACTTAGTACCGTAGAGATAATGTCTCCATATCTTAAGAGCGAACACAACGGCTCCAAGTTCTAGGTCATGGGTGGTGTAGTTCTTCTCATGAGTTTTGAGTTGTCTCGAAGCATAAGCTATAACCTTTCCTCTTTGCATTAGAACACAGCCTAGTCCTTGCCCTGACGCGTCGCAATAAACCACGAAGTCATCACCACCTTCAGGAAGAGTGAGGATTGGTGCATCACAGAGTTTTTGTTTAAGGGTTTGGAAGGCTTCTTCTTGTTTGGGTCCCCATATGAAAGGTTTTCCCTTATGAGTTAAAGCCGTGAGTGGTACAGCAATGCGAGAGAAGTTTGAAATGAAACGGTGATAATAACCAGCCAAACCAAGGAATGATCTTACTTCAGTTGGTGTGCGTGGCGCTTGCCATTCTTGTACCGCTTTGATCTTGGAGGGGTCGACATGTATTCCCTTGTCATTGACTACATGTCCAAGGAATTGTACCTATTTTAACCAGAATTCGCATTTGGAGAATTTGGCGTAAAGCTTTTCATTCTCTAGAAGTGTAAGGATGAGTCGAAGATGCCGTTCATGATCAGACTTAGACTTTGAATAAATGAGGATGTCGTCGATGAAGACAATAACAAAACCATCGAGATAGGTTTTGCAGACTCTGTTCATTAGATCCATGAAGTCAGCTGGAGCGTTGGTTAAACCAAATGGCATAACCATGAATTCATAATGACCATAACGAGTTCGGAAAGCGGTCTTTGGGACGTCTTCTTCATGTACTCTAAGTTGATGATAACCAGATCGAAGGTCGATTTTTGAAAAATAGCTGGCGCCTTGAAGTTGGTCAAGAAGATCATCAATGCGAGGTAATGGATAGCGATTCTTGATTGTTAACTTGTTGAGTTCTCTGTAGTCGAAGCACATGCGAAACGATCCATCTTTCTTCTTCACAAAAAGGACAGGTGCACCCCAAGGCGAGGAGCTAGGACGTATGAATCCTTTGTCAGTCAACTCTTGCAATTGACTGGCTAGCTCTTGCATTTCAGAGGGGGCTAACCTATAAGGAGACTTTGCAACTGGTGTAGCACCAGGTATAAGATCAATGCGGAATTCGACTTCTCTTATGGGAGGAAGTCCTGAAATGTCGTCAGGAAAAACTTGCGGGAAATCTTTTACTACTGGGATGTCTTCGAGTTTCTTCTCCATGATTCCCTTTTTGACGACATGGGTAAAAATGCGACATAATTCTTGCGAAGATATTTTTGAGCTTGAAGACAGGACATTAATCTGAGTCCTTTCGATGGGGTTTCTCCAAAGATTCGTAGGGTCTGACCGTCTGAAAGAGGAATGCGTATAAACTTTTCGCGGCATACAACTTCAGCCTGATGTTGGCCGAGCCAGTCCATACCAATTATAATGTCAAAGCTTCCCAACTTCATAGGAATGAGGTCAACTGGAAAATCATGGTCGTTTAAGGTGAGAGTATAATTGCATATAATAGAGTTTAATGAGACCGGTTTCCCGTCAGCAACTTCTACTGTTATGGATTCCATGAGCTTATCACGATTTTGGTTTAGGATGGGTTCAAACTCTAAAGACACAAAACTTTTATCCGCGCCAGTATCAAACAACATGGATGCATAACTACCGTTGATAAGAAACGTACCGTTAACCACATTGCTGTCAGCTCTAGCCTTATTAGCGTTGATGTTGAAAGCTCTTCCTCTTGCAGGTGGAGGAGCTTGGTTAGCTTGATTCACCGGATTGGCTTGGGCTTGAGCATGAATAATGTTCACCAACCGTGGACAAGTGTTTCTAAAGTGGCTTGGGTCTCCATAATTGTAGCAAGCCCGCATAGGTTGTACCATGGGATAGTTGGGTTGGTAGTATGATTGGGCTAAATGTTGGGTAGGTGGTAGTAGTAGGGGTTGTTGGGCTTGACCCATTATTTGTTGGTGGGTTTGGGTTGAAGGCTGGTGGCGGTTCGTTCGCTGAGGTATGCGACAGGTTTGAACAGTATGACCTGCGCGACCACAGCCGGTGCAATGTTGGCAGGGATGATCAGGAAAATGGTGGTATTGGCAACGGTTACATTTTGGTAATGGGCCAGAGTATGGCCTTTTGTATGGTGCAGGTGAAGGGGCAACTTGGGTAATGGGTGCAGCAGGGATAGGGAAATTGGTTTGTGTGACAGCGAAGTTTCTGGTGTTACGTTTCCTCTTGTTAGCAAACTTAGAGGAGGAGGTGGAATGGTTTGAAGTTTGGCCCTCAACGGGGGCTTTCTTTTTCTCCTCTTTGAACTTACCATTGCGAATTCGATTCTCGGTCAGTTCAGTAGCTAGTTCCATAGCAGGTTCAAGTGTTGCTGGTGAAGTGCTGAGAACTGAACTTGAATTTTCGAGGGAAGACCTCGAATATAATGCTCGATTAAGCGGTAAACTGGGGTGAACAAGTTAGGGACCATTTGGTTCAACTCTAAGAACCTCTTGTTGTAGGAAGTATGATCTCCCTCCTTTTGCTTCAAAGAATGAAATTCGTCCTCTAGCTTTTTAATCTCACTTCTAGGACAGAATCGCCTCGTCATGATTTCCTTTAACTCCTCCCACATTAAGGCCATAGCATCTTCGATTCCTCTCTTACCCTTTTCAGTATTCCACCAGGTGAGAGCTACCCCAAATAGTCTCCCGGTTGCGTATCGTACCTTGCGATCCTCGGGACAATCGCAGTTGAGGAAGGTGTTTTCCATTTCCTCAAACCAGTGGAGGAGAGCAGTGACACCTTCGGTCCCTTCAAATTTAGGAGGATCGCAAGACTTGAAATGTTTATATGAGCACTTGCTGGTAGGAGGGTTGCCGATGTTCTGGTCATTTTGCTGGGGAGGATTAGTGGGATTTGTGGCGAGAGCTTGTTGTACTTGAACCACAATGTCAGGAAGCATCGCGGCCATTTGTTTTGCGATTTGAGTGGCCAAGCGTTCATGAGACCTTCCTAATCTTTTACCCCCTCGTTGTTGTCTAGCCGACATCTACAGGAACATACATAAGAAGATTATGAGTTTATGGAGTCTTTTTAGGTGTCATATGTCTTAAAGAAAATGAAAATAACATAAATATCAATAATGCAACTACATCCATAGGATGTCTTGGGTTTGCTCATGTTGGGCCTCAAATGTCCCCCATACCTTCACCTGTATAGTCATGTGGGCCCCCATGACTATTGGCTTGGTAGGATTCACATTAGTATTGGTGATTTAACACTCGCATGACCCGAATGAAAACCACAAAATATGTTTACGAGATGTATGGTCGGAATGTGTCCAGGTGTAGACACAATGACAACTCAAAGTGGGGTTAGCTCACACGATGTTTGGTATAGCATGCTTTGGCCTAATAGGTACTTCGTACTCTCATCGTTAGTCCCCAGGTAGGCAAACTGGTCCTTTATTTTGGATTTATACGAATGCCAAGCCTAGACAGGACGTTCCGACTACCGGTACTTGTACCCTTCCAGTTACTACATGCCCGTCATGAGAACTCACTTTGATGAGATTTGAAAATACAAAAATCATTGTAAAAACAATAATGAAAATGATGTGATGTGTGCTTTCATGGATATGATATGTTATGAGAATATGATTCATGATAGGCATTATATGATAATATATACTTATGAACATGCTTGCATAACATTAAATGTAACATTTAACATAAAACATATAAACATCATGAAATTTGGCATGTAACACACAAAAATCTTAAAAATTTCTAATCAACTATAGTATAGGCTCTAAGGGTCTAATAACCTATCCTATATCCCTATAGTCATGGCTCTGATACCAATCTGTCACACCCCGACCCGCAGCGGAATAAGAGTCGGGGCATAATTGGGTTATCACCAAAGCTCATGATATTTACTAATATGTTCCATATTTATTAAAGTCAAAATTACATTCTCAATAATCCAAACATGTCCATACAATACAAAGAAAATTAACCAACTAAACAATCCAAGCTCTAAACCAGTTTATTCTTCTAAGCCAATCCTATGTGTTTCTTGCTGCAGCTGGTTCACCTGTATCATGTGTAAAAATGGGGGTTTTTGGGTCAACATAAGTTGGCGAGTGAACCTTGTTAGATAAACATTTATTATTGATTTCTTGTTATTTTATCAAGGAAAAACTATGCAATAGTCATATGTGAGCAAATGTAAATAATCAAACAATAGCAATAACAACCACAAACAATAACATACAATAACAGATGAACTTGCATGAATATATAACATGAATGAAACTGTATATGTTGGCAACGTCACGTTCACGCTCATAATGTAATGGGGAACGGACGGCCTATGATGAATGTCTGTGCGATCAAGGCTCAATCAAACGGAGCCGATCGTATGTTGGCAACGCCAGGTTCATGCTCATAATGTAATGGGGAACTGCTCAACGCTCATAATGTAATGGGGAGCGGCGGCCTATGAAATTGCATGTACTGAAAATAATAAATTAAATCTAAACAATAACCACACAACAGTTGAAACAAGTTGTATACACATTTGTTCATGATATGATGTATGCACAATGATTTAAATATAATAAATGGTAAGACACATGATACACCCCAAAAACGTGATTAAAACGGGGAACTTTGTAGAGATTCACTCACATTGGGTGCGTTGGGTTGGAGATGATGAGATGCGCACGAGTTGGAAGAATTGAACAACGAGGATTAACTAATCTAAATAATAACGGAAGATATATAGTAAATGAGTGGATTTTATTAATAATTTTAATAGGATTTTTAGATATATTTTTGTGAGTTTAAGGCTATTTCCTATCTTTAAAAACATTATTTTTAAGTATTTTTAATTGATTTTTAAATTAAATTAAATAAATAAAAATATAAAAATATGTTGACTTTTGCGTTGACCGTTGACCGTTGACCGTTTGACCATAAGCGTTGACTGTTTGACCGGTTTTATTGTGTGTATGTATGCGCCGGGCAGGACTCGAACCCGAGACCTCCCGTATGCGTGCACGCAGCTCTACCAACTGAGCTACGTGTCTAACCCGAAATAATTTTGTTTTTAATTCTATTTATATACTAATTCAGTTTATTCAAAATTCCTTTATTTTCAAAAAGTGTTTTAAATCATCGAACCTGTGCCGTCAACAGGTCTCGAACCCGGGACCTGTGATTTATCGTTACACACAGTCCACCGCTGGACTGTGTGTCTAACTTGGTTAATATACAGATTTTTATTATACTTAACATCTGATTGCAAAAAGGATCCGGTTCAGTTCGAAAAATAAAACATTTTTATTACAGAGCATACGTGTGTCAAGGCTCGAACTTGCGGCGTATGATATGTATGTGCACACAGTCCACCGCTGGACTGTGTGTCTAACTCGAGATAATATCCAAATTATATTAAACTTATAATCAAACTAACTTCGTCTTCTTCGTTACCGAATTACAGCCTACGATTACTCTATTGTTTCTTGTTTAATTTGATTGACAAACATTCATAAGACTAAAGTGAAATGGCAGAGACGGTGTTGGAAGTAAACATACCGGAGGAATGATTTATCTCCGAATTCCGGCAAGGCGTCGGCTCTGTTTTTCATGAACTTCGACTGAGCGGACAAATTAACAGTTTTGATTAGTTAATTGTGGAATTGAAGTACTAAACAAGAGTTTCAGAAGGTTTGGATGCATATACCGTTTTACAGCGGAAGTTAGGAATTTTCAGAAGTTTTCCGGCGAGAATGAATTATCCGATATCGACGTCTGAAATTGATTCCGATTGAAGGGTTTGAGTTAGCAACAGCTTAACAACTGATAGACAATGAAAGAATTGAGAGACTTACTGATTTGGTGGAAAACACGATTTTCTGGCGAAAGTCCGGCGAGTTCAAATAGCTTCTCCAGCGAACTGAAAGTTGTGCGAAAATGCAATTGAAGGTTTGCAGAATGTGTTTGAGTCGCGAGAGGGGACAATGATTGAAGTAGTTCAGGAATTGCAGACTTTTCAGTTATTAAAACCGATCCCACATGAATTCAAGTCCATTCAAAGCTAAATTGATTGGAGGTGTCGGTGTATCGGTTAAACTCAGTAAACCGCGAACAATCAAACGTTTTTGGACGTTTGGTGACCGATTTAGGTTACAGTTAGCGTAACCAGATCGCTTTATGATTGACCATAAAATTTAATTGTTTCCTAGAATTTACAGAAAACATCAAGTGGCGGAGTGGTTATATGTGTGTGTGATAAGTCTTTGAGCTTAAACCAGGCTGACCCGGGTTCGAGTCCCGGCAGCCTAATTTTCTTTTTAATTATTTTATTTTTACTTTTTATCAATTATAACTTTTATATTCTAGTTTGTTTATTAATTATGCATCATTAAAAATTAAAATGGACATAAATACGCATCAAACATTTATAACTTGATATTCGATTACAAACGGAGCGGGTTTGGATAAACCCGTTTTTGACAAATGTTACATTTTTGTATATTTTACGATCCGCATGTGGATCTTTCCTTACAAGCCGTCTGTATATTATTTTCGTACTTTTGACATTTGGTTTGTAATATTAATTTGAACTCCAAGACTTTCATTGTGCTATGTTAATTGACTATGATGATATCAACTTATGTCGCGATATTCCCCACTTAGGCCCACCGAGGTTTGGTTGGAAATTCGGGGTGTGACAGCCAGTCTCTAATAGAGATGGTCGCTTTGAGTCGCGGATTTGGCCATCATTTCAAGCTTCGTTTGGTTCTCGCTTAAATTTAAGCATGGCTTTTCATCCATATACCAATGGCTTTTCATCCATATACCAATGGCCAAAACGAGCAAACCATCTAAACGTTGGAAGACATGCTTCGTGCCTGTGTGATGGATTTGGGTGGAAACTGGGATACTCATTTACCATTGATAGAGTTTTCCTACAATAACAGCTATCACACAAGTATCAAGGCCACACAGTTCGAAGCACTTTACGGACGAAAGTGTCGGTCTCCGCTATGTTGGGCGGAAGTCGGTGACAAACAACTCTTTGGTCCCGAACTAGTCCTAGAGACCACAGACAAAATATTCAAAATCCGTGAGCGTATCAAAACGGCTCGGGATAGACAAAAGAGCTACGTAGATCGAAGACGCAAACCATTATCCTTCGAGGTCGGAGACAAAGTGTTACTAAAAGTCTCGCCTTGGAAGGGCATAGCTAGATTCGACAAGCGCGGAAAGCTAAAACCAAGGCCTTTTGAAATTCTAGCAAAGGTTGGAACAGTGGCTTACAAGCTAACACTGCCAGAAGAACTCAACAACGTACATGACACATTTCATGTGTCTAACCTAAAGAAAAGCCCGACTAATGACACGGTTATCATCCCAGCTGATGAAATCCATATTGATGACGAACTCCAGTTTACCGATGAACCCGTTGAGGTTATGGACTGGAAAGTCCAAAAGACAAGGAGCAATGGAATCAAACTAGTCAAAGTTCGCTGGAACGCACGTCACAGACCCGAGTATACGTGGGAACGTGAAGACCAAATCAAGATAAAGTACCCCCACCTGTTCAAGAAGACTCCTTCAGAGGATGCCCCAAAGTGAATTTCGGGACAAAATTCTTTTAACAAGGGGAGTATGTGACAAATGGCAAATAACCGGTAATTCCATACAATCTAATCACTATTTTTGGTACATAATCTCATGCATTTTATCGTAATTTGATTACGTAACTGAGTCGTACGTCATATCACAAGTGTTAGGACAAGTGAATCATGCTATAACATATATTGGTTTCCATTACGATGCGAAACAAATCAAACTATGCCCTAAAAGTGTTGGTAGAAAATGTTGGGAGCACTATTCACGGTTACACTATTCATGTCAGCAAAACCGTTGAAACGAAACAGAACAATGAATAACGGCATACTAATGACATAACTGAGTCCATATATACATGTAAAAACCAATGTGGGAACATATCTTGCGTTAATACATTACTTTCCGGTACAACGCCTAAATTACAAAATTGTCCGTTTCGACAAAAAATGTGACAATTTCAATTCGTCCGCATTAACTCAGCATTTCCGGACTCCAGAATTTTAATAGAACAATGACAAACACCTTAAAACAATATGAGGATATCAAAAATACATAAAAAACATCGTTTCCGGTCGTACGACAAGCAGTGCACAACTTGACCGAAAAGCGACCGATTGTCGAACCGACAAAGATTTCAATGGCCGATAGCCTCATACATTAATCTAGAGAGCTAGTTAAGCCTCATTTGTGATCTGAAATCCCTTCAACCACCTTGAGGTTACGGAAATACAACTCCCGGAAATATTCGGCGGTAATATAATAAGTGTCATTTTTTGGTGAATAACGAAATGGAAATCGTTTCAGCCACCCAAACTCAACATCTACAAGACTAGTGAACTAGTTAACCATATTTCTATGTCGGGAGTGCTCTAAATAAATGCCATGGCTCTTATGGTAAACGAAAGCCAAAGCTTCCGGTACGAAAGAATAACATCCGTATATCAATCGGTATCACACCGATGAGCAAACTAGTGGTGTTTTTGGATCCAAAACTAATACCAACTAGTCAAGGGGACTAATTAATATTACTTAACACCCTAAACCCTAATTACTCACTAATGATGCAAGACCAACCCCTAATTACCATACATAACCTAAACACCTAAATATCTAATAATTTAGCACATGTTACAAAATAAACTTACACTTATCCCCCTACATATGGGTGATTTCAAATAGGCCCCACCCACTTGATTTGTCTTGAAAATTTAAAGATCTAAGTATGGTAGAAGATGTGATCTTTAACTTGGTAGATTATATAATCATCATCACAGCTTAACTTCGTCACTTCATTTCACAAAAACAAAAAAGAAACAAGAAACCTCCTTGGTCTCCCCCCACATTCACGGCTACATCCAGCCACCACAAGCCACCCTTTTTTCACCATTAAACACCACATTTTACTCACTTTCAAGCCCTCACAAGATCATCTAGGGAGTTTCCAAGCATGGGGGAGCATTAGAGCTTTCTTTGGAGCTTAATTGTCTTCTTAATCTTCACTTAATCTTGTGCAAACTTGTAAGCTAAGCTTTCACCATATTTAAGCTCCTTATGATATATGGTTTATGAAAGTACTTGTTGATCATCTTGAAAATAAAGAAAAATCCAACTTAAAAACCCTAACCTCAACTTAATAATCCACTAAATATATTTTATTATGTGTTGATTATGTGTATTAGTGTTAACTAGTTAGCATGATTATGTTGATTATGTTAAAGTAAGTTGTCTAAAATGGATGATCTTGTATGAATAAGAATATAAATGATGATTTAAACATGGTGATGTTTAAATCTAAACAAGATCATCAACCTCATGATCCATGAACTTTACTACAACTTGAAAATGATTTATTACATATATGTGACTCTTATAAAGAATAAACACCATGATCTATGTTATGATCATCCTAAAAAGTGTAGTAAACAAAATGGTTTAAAGTGGAAATCTTGATTAGAAGATATAACAAAAATGATGTCTTAAATGTTCTAATAAATATGTGAAGGTCTCATTAGTTTTAAGTAAAGTTGTTAAAATACATATTTACAAAAGACCATGGAAATGAGGATGAAAAGTGTATAAATCAAGCATACAAAGGTTGTATATTAAAGTTGAGTTGATGATTGATTGTGATTGTGGGTTTAAACATGATTTAAATTACGTGGTTTGAAATGTGGAAAACACCATAGTTTAGGAGAAACTATGGCGAAATTTTCTAAAAATCTCATTGCGATTAAAGTATAATTAACGGGGTTTAACAGAATTAAACGCGATTAGTGACCTAAACCATCATTAAGGAAGTTTTAATGACAAGGGTTAAACCCTAACCTTCCAAGGATTTAACAAATACTTATATATATTTTTACAAGTAAAAAATTAGCATTTATTTTATATATATACATTTTTGGGAATAAAAATATATGCATATACTTTGTCACCAAAATAAAATGTGTAAAAATACATGTGTATGTATGTGTATGTATCTAGAAAGTTTAGGGTATACAACACAAAATACCCAACTAATACAACACACCAAATACTTGAAGGTTATCAAGTATAAATAACATGAACACATACACCTTTACACAATTCTTGAAACAATAATCGGACGAGCGGACTAGGCGGACAATGGTCGAATTTATACAATACACGTCTCGTCGTCGGTCAATGAACATATCACCAACATGAAGAGCTACTACGACATTGGGCGATTTTCGACGCGGAAATATATATATTAAACGACAACGACGACATGTCTAAAAATAATATATTTTAGACACTTAATAAATATATATATTAACGATGAAAAAATCTGGAAAGTTAGGATGTATAAAAATTACTAAGTGATTTTAGAAAAGTGTATAAACATACTTAAAAGCATAAACTTAGTAAAAATTTCCAAGTGTAAGATTATAAACATTATGGACTCATGAAATTAAGTTGGGCTAGGCCCATTATATAAAAGACATGGGCAAGGCCCAAATACACAAAACATATAATAACATGGGCTAGGCCCAAATAGATAATTTCATGGGCTAGGCCCAAACGTATATTCATGGACTAGGCCCAAACACATAAATTATATGGGCTAGGCCCAATCACATGAAGACATGGGCTAGGCCCAATGATATAAATTACATGGGCTAGGCCCAATCACATAAAGACATGGGCTAGGCCCAATGATATACATTACATGGGCTAGGCCTAAGGACATGCATGACATTAGCTAGGCCCAATGACACGTGTGCAAGGCACGAGGACATGTGAAGGGCAAGGCCCGTTCACACACGATCTAAGAATGATAATATATATATATATGTGTGTGTGTGTGTGTGAAATATATGTATATAAATAATAATCGAACAAACAAACGGCCAACACTATGATAACATTAAAGTTGTTCTAATATGATGAATATACACACAACAAGAATTCAAGATGAACAACTGGTACGAGGTCCAACGAGACCTAGGTGTCTAATGATGTTAATACACATGTAGGTTACACACGTGTATGGACACCCGAATTCAATGAGTACGAATTACGGAACGCAAAACAATTAGTTCATGTCCCTCCTTTCAAATATTTCAAAGTTATATTTTTAAAACAATTGAGGGGAAATACATGTCATAACAAATGGTATGTTAGCTATGGGGTTAGATGATAACACAATCAATGTGCGTAAGTAGGATGATGACAAGAGTAACCATTAATCACTTAGTGACCAAGGTGCAAAAGGTATAGATCTATCGAGTTTGAGACGCGCTCCAATCCTGGTTTGTTAACCCTTTAGGAGTGCTTTTGTGATCCCAATTGATGTCAAGAGTTGTCTCGGTTTGGTTACTTACTTATGGCACATATGTTAGGGTGCTCGCGACACACTGATAGATCTTTAAACTCCATGAATGCTAATAACATACTCAGATTTCATTACTGGATTACAAGCATGACATTTATAAGAAACATTAACTACATGAACTCGCCAACTTTTGTTGACTCTTTTTAAAATTACATGTATTTCAGGACGCAAGACTTAGCCGGTGAAACACTTCGGGAAATGGGAATAACATGACAACGTATGCCACCTTTTGGAGGATTTGCCTCCTATATCCCAACCTTGTATGGATATATAGGAGTCAAAACCTCATCATGCTTTTACGATGAAAACAATCTTTATTATGTTGCAATGTATTTCAAACTATATTTTTGAGGACGATGTGAAACCATTGAAAACTATGATTACACTATTGGAAACTGGTAAACCTTGGTTACAAATTAATAGCAAAATGGCATCGTTGTTGATTTACGTTTGTTTACAGGATTGGATGCAATGATTACCTCATAGTCACACGTTTTCGCTTCCGCTACGACCAGGGTGTGACAGAAGATCCCGGTACCACGAACAAGGGGCATTTGGTTCTGAAAACATTGAGATTCCTCATGTTGATGTTCCAAATATAACTACCCCTGGTAGGAATGTAGATGATCCTATTTACTTAGGTGATAAATTAAAATAGCAAGAATTGATGGAGAGAATCAATACCATGGAATCATCTATTGATGAGATCAAATCCATGATGAAACAAGTGCTACAAAATTCTTAACCTCAACCATCCCCAACTCAAAATGCTGATGAGATATGGAAATTTGTCCAACTAATTATCATAGCTCAGAGACAATTGGCAGACATTCAGCATGAAACATACATGAAATTGATAAAAAATATGGTCGAGGCTAGATACAAAGATACATAAGCAGGCATTAAAGCCATTAAAGATCTTTTGCTGAAAACTACTGGCCCTTCCCCGGTTATTATTCTTCAAGATGACATTGAAAATGATGCCAAAATGGGGGAGAAAGATAACTTGAGAAAGTTGTAACCTGATTCAACTGCTAAACCAAAGGTGCAACAACAGCCAAAAACCATTAATAGCACTGCTGAAGCATCTGAGGCAACTTTGGGAAAAGGGATTGATGAGACCCTAAACAAAGAAGCTTAAAGGATTGCTGTAGAAAAGGATAAGAGACAAGATACACTTGGAGTTAATGCTTTAATGCTAATTAAAGAAGAAAAAACTAAACAGTTGGAAAAAGAAGATGTTGGTATTTCAAGAAAAAGAAAGTCTGCAAGAAAAGTAAGGCAACCAACTGTCATCTCTTCTACAACAATTGCTGAAGCTACTATTGTTGTATCCTCTGTCTAGATAAACCCAACAAATTTTAGGACAAATATTGTGATAGTAGATGCTAGAACAACAGATGTTCCAACAGATGTTTCCTAAACCACTGCCCTAATTACATTTCCCACATTTAGCCAAACCATTATCCACACCACCTCGAATTCCTATACATCCACTGTCACCCAAAATCAAATTCCAACGCAAAAGGAAAACTTTTGTTTTTGATGATGATGATGAAGAGAGTCAATCACCACTCCCTGTATCATCACAATACATTTCACAACCATCCTATCATTACCATATCCTGAAACTCCAATTCCACCCATGCACCTATCATCATCATCATTCTTCCAATGGGTGCCCTATACCCTCTAGAACTTTTTGCTGTAAAAGGAGAAATAGAGGCTTTCTACAAGATAGAGGATCCAAAACAAAGAGAATTTCCATCTCTTCTTGGGTATCGAAAGCCTAAAAATCTAGATGAATACCCGAAGTTGAAGGTTAGACAAGCTGAGACCATAGCAAAAGAACAATCAAAGGGTAAGGATGACAGGGCTCTACAAATATCCATGCAATTCCAACTGAGCAAATTGAGAAAAATTGAAGAATTTGCTAAGGATTTGAGTAAGTCCATGTCTAAAAGTCCAATCACTGATGATCCAGAATTAAAGCAAGATTATATTCAGACTATTTCAGACTCAAGATATCACACCCCTATATATAGACCAGGTCAACTCCTGCGAGCTGAGTTTTGCCACTTCGTACGAGGTAACTATCACTTCGTACGAAGTGGCTTACATACATACAAAATGTAAATCTAACAACGTAAAGCCCTATTACAATGACACGACATGACCCTAAGACGTAGGCGATAGACATTCTTCATCAACAAAACCCCCTTGGATATTTTCGTAGTCTTGGTCAGTCTTCAAAAATCTTCATAACGTTAACGTTTAGCGTGCAAAGAAATGTTTCTTCGGCTTCCTACGTTCTTCAGATGGAATCGGTGTTTGATCAGTTGTAGGAGCCCATTTCACAAACTGAAATCCTCTAAGATGCGCTTCCTTTCCCATTTTGTCAATCTTTTCTAACCTTCTTTCTTATTTCAAAAACGCTTTTCTTACCAGCTCTCGCCATTATGATTGCCACATCTTTCCAGAATTTATACCATGTGCATAACATACATTGATTACACCATGGTATTGCGTCGCTTGAGTCTTCTCTCGTGCTTCATAGCATATATTGTTAAAGTATAAGCACTCAACATCTTTCTCTTAGCAATTGACTAGCCACATCAGGTCTAGTATGCGTATCATCCTCCAAACATTTTCATCTTTCAACACGATCACTGCTTCACACGTCTCTATGTCATACTGCCCCCATTTGAAGTAAGCATGGAAATCTTGTTCAATCTTTAAAAATGGCATGTTCTTCATAGCTCGTGGTCATTTGATAATCAACGTCACATCTATTTCTTTCGTCACTGGATCAATCTTCATTCGTTTCTTTGGAATATGCGGCTTCCCGTGATTGAATCCGTGATCAACTTCATATTTGATCAGCTTCCTTAACCTTTGATCATGAAATTTCATCTGAAGGTTTATCATCTTTGTCTTCACAAGCTCTTCAACATCCAAGTAGGGTAAAGTTTTAATATCACAGAGGTATAAAAAATACTGCAATCCAAACTCCCTGTTGATAGCATACACATCTCACTCTTCAATCCAACCCTAGGATATCATCCAGTGATTTATCTTGATCACGCGTAATGAAAGATAATGGTCTTTGAAATTTTCTTTCTTTTGGTAACTCCCTAAACCATGTCTTCTTTGCTTCTCCAATCTCTTGATAAGCGTTTAGGTATTGTTCCTTCTTTTACTGTCTCCTCTACGTTTCTCTTTACAGTTCCTTCTTTTGCTATCTCTTCTTTGTATAGTTGTGAACATATTCGCCCTCTTCAACTCCATGCTCCAAGTAAAAGACTTTAGGTTTTGGCAAATCAAGAATAGCTGATATAGGTGCAGCTAGGAAGATTCCTGATTGCTTTGTATCATTCACAGGGTCCTTCGTCTCCCCCTGTCTATCAGCATCTCTCTCCTCATTCACATCATTCAACATATAAGCATCATAGTCAAACGATTCATATACTTCCGCAACTATCACTTTCACACCAGATCATCATCACCATCACCTTTATCATCATCATCTTTTATATCGTTCTTATCACCCACATCATCATCATCATCCTCCTCATCCTCGTTCTCGTCGAATGCATCAATCTCAACATCTATCTGTTTTTTCTCTAGGTACTTTTGATGCCTTTCTGAAATTAGAGTAACATCTCAGGTACACCAATCATTACAAAGTTTATCGGCTCAGGTTCAGTTTCGGCTTCAGCCTCAACTTCTTTTTCAACCTCAGATTCGTTCATAGTCTCAATCTCTTGTTCAACATTCTCTACAGTTTGTGTTTCTGTTACTGGCGCAGATTCAGCTTCTGGCTCAGCTTGAACGATCACATGAGTCTCATCAATTTTTCCTTTTCCTTTACCCAATGCTGTTGCTTCTGCTTCTGCTTTTCTTGCACGTTCTACAGCCTTAGCTTTCGCCTCTTCAATCTTTATTTCATCGTATTCATAGCTGAAATTTACACTGAATTTCTTCTCTAACACTTTGAATAACATATCAAACTTTTCAGCATTAACCATCTTTTCCACTTCCAGATCATTGACAACTCTATGTAACCTTTCATTTTTAGCCGTTACGCTTGTGAGCATTGACACTAACGTCATGTTTTCTGTCTTGAGTTGTGTTACCTTGTTTTCGTGCTCTTTGATCTTCTGCCCAGCTCAACAATCTTACTATCATTAAACAAGTCTGTACCGAAATTCCCAGCATCAAATCCTTCTGTAATGGTATTTCACAAAAATCAGTAGGAAAGCGATTAGATAACGTTTGTCTTGGTGCAGACTGTGGTGTTGAACGTTGTTAAGGTGTTGTTTTTTGGTGTTGAATGAGTTTGTGGTGGTGTAACATGTTGAGTATGTGATGATGGTGGAGGTTGTTATGGTGTTAATGATGTGGTAAATGGCGGGATAATTGGTGGTTGTTATATTGGTGAAGTGATAAATGGTGGTGTGATGGGTTGTTGTTGTACATGTGGTGATGAAGTAGGTGGAATAACAGACTCAACATTCTCAATCGTAGATATAATCACCTCAGGCATCTTCCTGGCTTTCTTATACTTTGGTCGAGACTTTTTAGCCGCTGAAGACCTTATCGTCTTCTTCTGTACATCAGACGCTTTATTCTTTGCTCTTCTTGTTTTCCTAACAGGTATCACACTTTCTTCTTCATGTTCAGAAGGAACATATGTTACATCATCGTCACCAACTTCTCTCCTTTTTCGCTGAAGTAATCGCTTCTCTTCACGTTTCTTGGATGCAACGACTTCAAGATCAATGCTATCTTCAGAGCTTTCTTCATTATCACCTTCTACCACCTCTTTTTCCACTTCAGCTACTATCCTTACAACATTCACATCCTCTCTATCATTGTCAGACGTAGAAGAGAATAACTCATCATGCACATTCTCAACCACCGGTTCATTAACCGGCTCATTCACCGGTGTCTCGTCAGGTTCATCAGCTAACAAAGTTCGTGCAGTTGCACGTTGGCGAGATTGGGTAGGATTTTTCTTTGGAGTAGCCCTCTTTATTTTCTTTTCTTCTTTCTCGAACCAACTGCTTCATCTTGGAATGAAACCATCTAACTTATCTTCCTCGTCTCTTTAAGATCGACTAGTATCCTTCCTCCACTTGCCCTTAGGCGGTGCCACATAATCTTTATCTTTAATCGCTCCAAACACAGGCTTTGCAACAGGCTCAGACTCCTGTTTCAGATACATATTCAATCTGATCAACATATCTCTATCCATATGCTCCAAAACAAGCTCGTCATCGTCATTCTTAGCCAAGTTAAGTAATAAATCATCTAACATCATTTGCATGAATCTTGGATATTGGAAAAACTTTTCTCGTGTAGTGTTAGTCGCCATTTATTCAAAGGCTAACTTCGTGAAGTTATACCGAAAATTCAGTGTAAAAGCAGCAACCATACACATTTGATAATCCAAGATATCATCAAAATTGCCCTTCCTTTGGCTAAACAGTTGAATAATAGAATGTACAAAGAACTTGTATGGCCTTCCAAGGTTAGCTTTCTTGAAATTCGGTGCATTCACGTGACCTTTGTAATCCATCCGATAAAAACAGACTTTAACCATCCTCTCTGGGTAACCTGTCAGATCTTCATCTTTATCTTTTAGATCTAACACTCTATGAATCAGCTCCTCAGTAATTTTAACTTCAAATTCTTGTCATCGATTTTCACAACAGAATGAATTGCCCGCGGCTAAGTAATATATTCAGCAAAATTCCAAAAGCACTCTATATGAGATCTGTAAACTTTATGCTTATGCTTATGTGTTAGAGCCTTTTTCACCGGTAATCTTCCCATAAATTCAAGAAATTCTTTAAACGGAGGGATCTTGTCATCAATTAAGCCACAAACATTATCAATTGGCTCGAAAAGCGATTTCTTTTCCTTCACATACACAGAAATTTCAACACTTAGGAAAATTTTGCCGAAAATTACACTAACACTTCATGCGAAGTGTCATATATGTGAATTGGTAATTTGTCAGTTCGTACAAAGTGATTTTGTAACAAACATTATTCACCATATACCACCTCGTGCGAAGTGTTTTCAAAATTCTTTATTGTTCACTTTGTACGAAGTGATTATAAAACAAACATTATTCACTAAATACCACTTCGTGCGAAGTGTTTTCAAAATTCCTTATTGTTCACTTTGTTCCAAGCCTGTTTTGAACAACAAATTTTAAACTTGTGATTTTTATGAAATTGATAGTTCATGTTGGAATTGAACCTTACAAAAGAACAGATGATAGAAAGCCAAAATATACTACAACCTCTGATCCTAATAATAATAAAACATCTGCTAGAGTCAAGCTCTGCTGAAGACAAAATGTCAAAGGTCTACCATAGCAAAACTCTATTGAAGAATAAAGCTAAAGGTCTGCCAAGGCAAAACTCTGTTGAAGACTAAAGCTAAAGGTCTGCCAAGGCAAAACTCTGTTGAAGACTAAAGCTAAAGGTCTGCCAAGGCAAAACTATGCTAAAGGCCAACAGATGTCTCATCAGTGTTTTCTATCAGTCTTTGTAATGTTTAGTTATAGCAGTAGTTAGCTTAGCAGATGTTGTTGGTTTGTTAATGTTGTTAGATGTCGGTTTCCTGTTGACATCATCATAAGATGCTTAGTTATTAGAATTTTAGTATAAATAGAACAGTGCCTGTACTAGTCTATTTGATCACTTTTCATCACTTATCAATCTAATATTCTTCTTTACATTCTGTACAAACAAATTAGTGATCGTCGGCTGAGGGGGAGACTGTGAGTTATTTGCAAGTGATTACAATCACGAAAGCATGATAATGAAAACAATCTCTCAATTGTTATGAATCAAAGTCTATCATTTTGCTGCATTTACATCTGATTTTCATCTTTCATTTTTCATCTTTAGAACTTTCATAACAGTTTCAAACTCAGATCCTAACAGTTAATTATGATCCTATTAGTGCTGATTAACTCAATGATATGTTCAATTTTAGATTTGGCCAGTTTTATTTCCCTATATCTACGTTTAAAGGTCCGAAGGTCCAAAACCGTTCAATTATCAATCAAATCTTAGTCCAATACATTCATCATTGTAAGAGGTGTGTAGATCAACCTCCCCAATGTAAAATTTGACAGCACTTCGTCGTTTATCACACAAATTCACTCAAATCACTCTATATAGTCTCAGATCGCACAAACAGGTTATGTGCAACTCGTGTGAGTTGGATCCTATTTATAGGTGTCACACCCTAGTCGTAACAGAAGCACAATCGTGTGACTATGAGGTAATCACTGCAACCAATTGTGTAAACAAAAATAAATCAACAACGATGCCATATATGGTAAGTTGCAACCAAAGTTTACAAGTTCCCAACATAAGTTACAAGGTTCAGACAAGTTCACCATGTTATCTAAAGTATAGTTATTGAGTTGCATTACATTTAAACCAAAAGATTGCTTTCATCATAGCATGTTGAGTTTTTTACCCCTTTATACCCATACGAGGTTGGGATATAAGAGACAGATCCTTCAAAAAGGCATTCGTTGTCATGTTCATTCTCACTTCCCGTAGTCTTTCGTCGGCTCAAGTTTTGCATCCTTAAATACATGTAAGTTTGAAAACTCAACATAAAGTTGGCGAGTTCATGTAGTTATTGTTTTCGTATGAAATGTCTTGTTTGTAATCCGGTAATGAAATCTTAGTATGTTATTAGCATTCATGGAGTTTAAGGATCTATCAGTGTGTAGCTAGCACCCTGACATATGTGCCATAAGTAAGTAACCAAACCGAGACAACTCTTGACATCAATTGGGATCACAAAAGCACTCCTAAGGGTTAACAAACCAGGATTGGAGCGCGTCTGAAACTCGATAGATCTATACCTTTTGCACCTTGGTCACTAAGTGATTAATGATTACTCTTGTCATCATCCTACTTACGCACATTGATTGTCTTATCATCTAACCCCATAGCTAACATACCGTTTGTTATGACATGTATTTCCCCCCGATTGTTTTAAAAATAAAACTTTGAAATATTTGAAAGGAGGGACATGAACTAATTGTTTTGTGTTTCGTAATTTGTACTTATCGAATTTGGGTGTCCGTACACGTGTGTAACCTACATGTGTATTAATTTCATTAGACATCTAGGTCTCGTTGGACCTTATACCAATTGTTCATTAGACACCACACTTCTACTCTTGGCACTTTTTCAAGTGCCCTCATGAGGAAATTTTAACTTATCACATTTAGGATTTTAGTAAGTTATCAGCATATTTCTTGGTGCCAGCATCAATTATGGCAACAATTGCCTTCGTTTCTATCATCACAGCAGTTTCCTTCTGTTTGTTACTCACTCTCGATCCTGACTTAAGGGGCGAGTATTTTCTCTTCCCGTCGCTAGTAGATTCCACATGCGCTTCCTTCCTTTCCGCACCTTTCTTTGATAATTTCCCATTCTCACCGCATCCTTGGTGAGACTAACTGTGAGAGTTACTCTTTGAGTGATGAAGGTAGGGTGGAATGATGTGGTCATGTTATGGTTCTTAGAGGCTATACCCCAAATGCAACGCTCAATGCCTTTGATTTCAGGTGTTCCCTAGTATGGAACAACCCTTGAGAGATCGTGAAGGCGTCGATTGTAACCAACAACATTGGCTGCAATCATGATCGAGTTCTAGGATCCCGTTTCTACCCTTGGAATTCCAGTCAGCGAGCAATACTCTTCTCGCATAAGATTTTTGAGTTCTTCCATGATAACCTCTTCATAGTATCACTCCTTAAAGTTTCTACTTGGGGATTACACCAAGTTAATGCTGCATTCAGCAGGAGACTCTTTGTTTACCTAATCGTTTACTCAGGAGTGCATTTACTAGCACTGCTAATCGACTCTGTTATCTTTATTTAGCGGACATAACCAACCGCACCTCTCACACCAATGAGGTCTTGCGGCTTACAGTCCAGGAAAGCCTTAGAATTTAAAATCTTGTATGATCGCATCTTCAACTTAGCATTGCCACTCATTCCCAATCTGTTGTGCCCTAACATTGACTTAGCCTCATATGCTTTTGACAATAAACACGCCACCACAGTGGAAGTGTCCTTAGCACCCATGGCCATGAAATAAGTGTCATTTCTCCTTGGTGCTCTCATCACTATCCGATCATTCGGTATCACCAAACCAGGTTTCAACACCAAAGCTTCAGACTTAGTAAAGTGGGCCGAGTGACCCTTGTCGCAGACTTGAGACATGCTCATCAGATTGTGCTTCAACTGCTCGACATAGTTCACTTTGTCCAATTTGATCTTCCAGTTGGTCACTTTTCCTCGACCTGTAATGTGACCTCCTTTAGCACCTGCATAATTCACATAACCTCCATCTATATTCTCAAACTCAGTCAACAATCTCGCATCCTCTATCATGTGCCTGGAGCAGCCACCATCAACATACCACAAGTTGATTATACTCCTTAGCAGCTCCTGCACATCCCAACAAAAAATAGTTAGATTGGGGGACCCAAGCCTTAATGGTCTTAGGTCTTCCATATTCATCAACCACCGAAACATCCATCCAATATCCGTCATTCCTAACTGGAGTCTTGAATCTCATACCTATTGATGGAAATGGTTTTTGACTTCCATTCGGTCTCTGGTCCTGAGGTTTCCTTGAAGTGTTTGGACTTTGTAACCTTTGGAAATTTTGGATTTGATTTCTTGAATTTTGATGGTGATAATTTCTAAAGCCATTGTTATAACAATTTCGACTACCAACATTCTAATATCGAGACATTAACTTCTGAAATTACTTGATTGACCATTAAAGTTATTCATTCTTGGTGAGCTACTTCTAGGTCTTTCATCTCTGCCTCATGTAGATTCAGGCTGAAATCTTTGTTGATTTCTTTGAAAACGAGGAACTTGGTGAGTTCCTTTTTCAGCCTTATCTACACCAACCGTAACACTTTTTCGCTTAGTAGCAGATATCTTTGGTGAGTTAGAAACTTTCTGTTCACCATCACCAATCTTTTTTGGTGATTTTTCTCTCTTTCTCTCGGACACTTATGCTTCATTCCTTTTGTTAGCGCAGCAACTAGCTACATGTCCTTTTTTGTGACATTTGAAGCACGATATTCTAGCCAAAGACTTCTTAATTGAAGTCTATGGTTTAGATTCATCCGGTGATGATGATGATGATGATGATGATGCCCTTGAAGGATCTTTTTTAGTTTGATCAATTTCTGACTTTTTGGTGTTTTTATTTTTAGCGAACTACACATTTGACTCTATTTAGCGGTCTCTTCCTTCATATCACTCCCTTTAACAAATTCCATTTCTTTAACAAAAATTTGCTTTTTATTCTTATGGTGTGTATTCTTTGTTTTCATAATAGCTTCCCTGTTATTATCCTTCTTGGCATGTTCAGTCACATCAACATTCCCTGATGTGAAACTACTAGGTGTAGTTGACACAAAGTCCGATAGCTCATCTTCGTCTGGCAAGAAAGAATAGTCATGACCAAGTGGTGGTGGAACTTTATTGAAACCTTTGAAGCCCACACTTGTCTTGTCATTAGTTTTTCTTCAAGCCATTTATCATGTGTTTCATAACAAAAGATGAATCTCTGAATTGATTCAATTTCTTTTCAAGTTCACAAATTTTCAGTTGGGCTTCTGACAACTTTTTGCATTTTTCAAAAATCTCTTTTGTTTTCTCACTCATCGTATCATGAGCTAAGTCAATAATTTGAAGTTTTTCATTAGTTTATGGGTTAAAATATTGATTTCTTCTTAATAACACTTAATTTTCTTCAAATATAGTGACTCATTTTTTTTACGAAAAAGTTTGATTCTTTTACGCTCGAGAGCTCATTTACCAGACTTTGGTTTTGTTTTGTTAACCTATAAACTTCACTTTGCAGTTCACGACATTTTAAGCAAACAGAACTATCACAGTTAGAATGTACCTCTCCTGTTTATTTGCTTAGATCGGCCATGAAAGCAGCAAAATCAGCAGCCATCTTCTTATCTACAGTATTCTGTTCTACATCAGATTTCATGTTTTCAGCCGTCTGATCATCATCAACTTTTTCAGCTACAGTCTCTTGCTCTACCTCAGCATCAGCCTTTACTTCTGCATCATCAACTAGGGCTATCTCAGCCATGAAAGCCTGTGTGGTATTGTCATCACCTTCCAGATGAACATTCCAATCATAAGAACCTTCTCTAGCAGTAGAGATCAAGGCCTTTGATCCAGTGTTAGTTGATGCATTCCTGTGTTAGAAAGAGATTCAGTCTTAGGTCTTTGACATTCTCTAGCAAAATGTCCGTAATTTTGACAATTGTAACACCTCACTTTAGACTTGTCAAAACCTACATTCTTTCCAACGAACTTTCTTCCCATCCTATTCATGAATCTCTTCACTCTTCTAGAGATCATGGCCATCTGCCATTGTAAATCCATCTCCTCTAGGTCATCAGGGTCAATCTGATCATAATCTTCATCAAAAGTAGTAGGATCAGATGTTCTTCCCTAAATATAGTTCTCATATGAAGCAACAAATGAAGCAAGCAAGGCCAGATGATCTTCAGCAGCCTTGATACTCGGAGGCATAGACCTTGTACTGTTGTTATTATTGCTAGCTTGTTGTCTCTTTGCCCTTGACGATCCTCCTGAAGCAGCTATAAAACATACTTCACCATCAGCATTTGTCACAACCTGCTCATTTTCACATGAGAGAAATGCAGTTGCTGAATCACTTGAAGCATTGTTGGAGGACGAAGAAGGAATCCCTTTATAAATTCCTGGATCTTGAACCTAATCATATCCAGTTTCATTCTTCTTCATGTTGAGCTCAGTTTTCCAACAACCTCTTCCATGTCTTTATCTTCATAGTCAGCTTCACCCTTTATCATAAGAGTATAAATATCCCATTTGGCAAGTAAAGCATCTAGCAACTTATCGTTTATCGCAACATCTGTGTATCCCTCTATGTCATAATTGCTCATTTCTGACATTAGATGATAGTATCTCGTGATGATATCTTCGAGGGACTCATTTCGCATGCCTTTAAAGACAGCAAATTGCTTCTTCAGCAAGTCAACTTTGTTTTTCTTCACATCAGGATTGCCCTCATACCTCTTCTCTAGAGCATCCCACATCTCCTTCGAAGTGGTATATCACTTGAATGTACGTCTGATGCCATCTGGTAACGACATCTTTATAGCAGCTAAGGCCTTCTTCTCAGACTCATACATTCTCATATCAGCCTCTGACATGTTTACATAGGTAGTGACACGTTGTTTGCCTTCAAATTCATGAGTTGGGTTTACGTACCCATTTGAATATAGATCCACATCCGTGTGTCCTGATATTCATTGAACGACTGAAATCTATCCTTCCATGTAAGGTAATTATCTACCTTCAACATCTTTGGCGGGTTGTTAGTCGTTCCTGTTTCATGCTCCATTCTCACAATTCGTTCAAGTTTGACATATTCGACATTGTTACCGAACCGGCTCGCTAAAAATGTTTAAAAATTTGTCCAAAATGTGTGATTACCAAATTGTACCGTTAGACTCGTCTCGATAATATGAATCCAATGATGTATAATGTCCGAGAGCAATTTTAGGAACTTTCATGCCTTTTTGTCATAAGATCACAGTCTAACCGTACAGTCGGTTTGTTTAGATTGTTTACGGATCAAATCCTGTGTACGTAAACGTTTATCTCTGGTTATATCAGCTGGTTAACTTTCCACCTTCTTGAACTTAACTCTGAACAGTACCAAATTCGAAACATTAACTCGGATTAACAATCCGAGATGGAAATTCAGAACAGTGATCCGAGATACCAATCCGATATGGTGATTTGAGATGGTATCCGAGATGCTAATGCAAGATGCTATCTGAGATGATGATTCGAGATAGTATCCAAGATGCTATCGGAGATGCAAATCCGAGATGATCCGAGGTCAATCACCAATGATGCGAGATTGTTAGAACTTTTGGACCGTTGATGTTTGACCTAGTTTGTAATAGTAATGTTGAAGGGTCAAAAGTGAAATATTGTGAAAATAATATGTAAGCGGCGTAATTAATAACCCAGCATAATTAATAATTACATTGGGTGATCAATTTGTATAAATACATGGTTCAATGAATGTATGTCCATGTTTCTTGGACAAATTTTGGTGATTCTCTTGTGTTGTGATTTTTACTATTTTGCTTACATCCGAATATCCAGGTGTTGTTATTGATTACATGTTATTGGGATTTCATATACAACACTAGTTGTTTGATCCATTCAAGATTCTTCATCTTCTTTGCTTGGTTTTTCTTAATACTTGCACATTCAAACAACTAATCCATAGTTGTTTGGGTGATAACAATCAACCACTGTGATCCGAATCTATTTTGGGACTCACAATTCGGTATCAGAGCCTTTGTGCTCTTGATTTTTTGAGTTTTTGTTAAGATTTTTCAAGTTTTGAAGGTTTTACAAAAGTTTTCAAAGTTTTATGGTTTATCAAATTTTTAGGATTAAAATGGCTTGATCTGGTGCGTTTAATCCTTGGGTTGTTGTTAATCAGTGGTTTGGTAAACATTTTGGTCATTTAGCTGCAAAGAAACATAAATTTTGAGCCGTTTTTAGGTGATTAGAGGGTTTTTGTTCGTACTAAAACCCTTTTGGGCGTAATTATTCTTGAAGCCAGCGTAGATATATTTGAAGATAGCGTAATTATCTTTGAAGCTGGTGTACTTAACTTGATATCACGTACTTAACAAATACGCTGGTTTTAAACCAGCGGATTTGTAGAGTTATCAGCGTAATAGTACCAGCGAAATTAATCGAAGGCGACTTCGAAATCAGTGATACTAATCCTCAGCGATTTTATCACAGTGTTCAGCAAATTTAACTAAACCTTTGCTTGTTTTCGAATATCCAGCGGATTTAGCTTTTTGCATGACAAAGTCGCCGTTCCCCATCAGCGTAATTGATCACAAGTCCAGCGTATTTACCATATCGCCAGCGTGTTTGTCTTCTTCGCGGTGTAATTGTGTTCGGATTCAACAATATCCAGCGTATTTATTCACCAATCATCTATCATGTGTCTAAATCAACTCAATTCGGTTGCCCAAACCGAACTAGAAACTGGAACTGCTACAAGGCCACCAAAGTTGAAAGGTTCGGAAGATTTCAGCAGTTGGAAAAACAGGATCAAATCTTTTTTTGAGTATATCGATTATACTCAATGGATGCAGTCACCGTGGGTCCGCATGTTCCTATGATAATACGAGACGACATCCGTATTATCAATGAAGATCCTTCAACGTTTACAGATGAAGATAGGACACTCATTCGACGTGACCGTAGGGCTCACGCTGCTCTTACTATGGCTCTTTCGAAGGATGATAACAACATGTTTGAAGAATACACATCTGCACATGAACTGTGGTTGGCTGTAATCGACCATTATGAAGGTAATGAGGAACTCATGGAGAACAAATGAGACATGGTGCAAAAAGAATATGATATGTTTGGAAGTATCCGTGGCGAAAGCTTGTCCGACCACATAAGTCGATTTCTGGGGGTGTTGACCAAGATGAAGAAAGTGGGAAACCCCGTTGCAAATTATGCATCAATCAAGAAGCTGCTAGATTCTCTACCAAAAGAATAGAGCCTTCAATGCATGATGATTAAGAGAACTTTCCTCACCAGCACAACTCCAGTCACACTCTCGGAATCACCTTAAAAGCCTTTAAAATGGACATTGTCAAACGAGAGATGAATCAAACTGGATATTCTCAGAAGATGTCTCAGCAAGCTGCTGCAACCTCGGTCCCCAAGAATATGGCATTTCTTGCTCCTGTCACCTCATGTGGATTAAATTCCCAAAGTGCTATCGAATCCTATTCGAATGCTTCAGCAAGCTCTGTGGAGGCCTCGTCATCCTCCGAGAAGACGACCGTGGCCAACGACATTCAAGCACTTAAAATATCCACAGAACATGTCGCTCTGTTTAGTACTTTCTTAAGCAGCTATGAGGCGCTTATGTCGGGAGAGTTGAAGAGAGATTTCCTCACAACTGAAGACATGTATCAAGTAGATCCTAACGACATGGAGGAGATGGATCTGAAGTGGCAGATGGCAATGATCACTCTACGGCTGAAGAAATTCCAAGATAAAACGGGAAAAAGGTTGCCCCTTGGAAAAGCTGGATTTGACAAGTCCAAGCTTAGATGTTATAACTACAAAAACTTGGGCCACTTCAAAAGAGAGTGTCCGTTGCTGAAGAACGAGAATGCCGAAATCAACCAGACAAGGAGGGTGATTGCTATTGAAGGAAATGATAATGCTGCTGACAATAATCATAAGGCTTTAGTGGTGGAAGATTATGATTGGTCGGAGGAGATAGCTGAGGCGAAGGGAGAAGTAAACAAAGCCCTCATGGCAAACATCTCCACTGTCTCTACCACGTCTATTTCAAACGGTGTTGAAAAGCAAACCTCCAAGATTCCAAAAGATGACACTGGTTTGAAAAGCATTATCACTGCTGCCTCAGAGAAGAAACAACAGAAAGCTGAAATGAATGAGTCAAAGACTGCAGTTCAAGAAGTCATCAGTACCAGCAAGAATGAGGCGGTTGGAACTTCTACCACCGCCATGAAGTCAGAAGTCGAGGATAAGGATTTGGTAAACAACATTCCATATGAATTTAAAGCAAAGTTGTGCTCAAAACCATGTTTGAACGTCGTGGCACACTACAAATCACTCAACCGTGACATAATCAAAGAAAGAGAAAAATTTTGAAAATAAATCAAGAACTAAAAGAAAATGAAGCTGCATATCAGTGAAAGTTAACCTCAACCATAGCTGAAATGCAGACTTTAAAAGAATTTGTCTTCAGAAAAGATTTTATCATAAATGATTTGACCGAAAAACTAGGAAAATCTCAAAACGAAAATAATAAGTTGCAAATCATAATTGATAAATGGAAATTGAGTCAAAAAGCACTGATGATATTGTAAACTGTCAACGACCGACATTCATAAAGGATGGAATTGGATATAAGGATAAATTCGGAAACGAAAAAATTATTTCCTCCTCCGCACAAAAATTATGTCCCTATGCCATCTCCTCATCCTAAAAATGACTTAATTTATAAAAATGATCTTTTGGATCAAAGTACTTTTTATAAATCCGAAAACAACACTAACTTTTCTGAAAGCAATGCAGATCTGTGCGAGAGTAAGGAAGATGTGTGCAATGCAGATAGGAATAGGGTATTTAGACGACAGTTATTCAACAGTTAACTGGTTCGCCTGGAATTGCGATAAGATGAACAAAATTTCTATTCAAGATAACTGTAATAGTTTATCTATGGTGGATGACTGTAATGTCTTTAAGCCAAAATTGAATATTCGGAATGACTGTAATGGCCTTGTGCCTACACTTAAGACTCACAACCAAAGGCATGCTAAGGTTGAGGGTCATGACTAAAACTTCGTTCTTAATGATGAAAATGTTATGCTTGAATCTACTGTATTTGTGCCAGAATTAAAGAAAAACATATTTGGAAAGTTCCTCACAGAGGAAATTCCCGAGTTTGTTCCATTAGTTGCAGGTACTTCAGAGACTGATAAAGACTCTACTGAAGAAAGCAGCAGAGATGATTCGAGCACAACAACTTCTGAGAGCGACGGAGAAATGTCAAATGAAAGTCAAGTTTCAACAACCTCATCATCAGACAGTGAGAACAGTGAAGACGAAGTTGAAGATAAACATCATCCTGAGAAGAAGAAAGTCAAAGATTCAAGCCACGTTACATCATCAGACTCCTCAAGCAACTCCAGAATCTCATCACATACATCATCTTCGCACTCAGCACCCAGGAAGAAAACATCGAACTGCAAACAATGCTTTCGCTGTGGTCATTTAGGACATACTGCGAAACATTGCAAAAGCAAGAAATTTTCTAAACCTAGTCAAGATCTCGTTAAAAGTTTTACTGACTAATTTGACAATCTAAAGAAATCAGTAAAATGCATTGTTGACTCAACTTGTTTTTGGAAAAGAAAAGAAAATTCTATTGCTCAAAATCATGACAGATCTAATGTAAAGCAAGTCTGGGTTCCAAAAGCTAGCTAATCTGTACATATTTTTTTGTTGTTGTTGTATAACAGAATAAGATTCAGAAATGGCTTCGGATGTTCATGGAATATATCTGGCATGTTGACAGCGGCTGCTCCAGGCATATGACCGGGTTAAAGGATCTGCTTACAAACTTTCAAGTTATCGATGGTGATTTGTGTCCTTCGCCGGAGACGAAAAGGGAGGAAAGATCGTCAGAATAGGTGATGTCGTGTCGGAAGCACTTACTTTGGAGAATGTGAACTATGTTCCAGAATTGTGTTACAATCTCATGAGTGTTTCACAAGTCTGTGACAAAGGAATTGTGGTGCTGTTCAATGACACGGAATGCTTATTCCTCAAACCTGAATACTCCGTCCCTGAAGAAATGATCATGCTTAGAGCTCCCCGCCAAAATAATACCTACATGCTGAATATGAAAAATGCGAAATCAAACGAGCAAATGACATGTTTTATTTCAAAAGTATCTGAATCGGAATCACTGTTGTGCCACAGGCATTTGGGGCATGTGAATTTTAAGAACATAAATAAACTTTCTAAATTAAATCTAGTAAGAGGTTTACCTATGAAAGATTTTCCTTTTTCAGAAAAGTGCATCGCATGTGCCCAAGGAAAACAACATAAAAAGCCTCATAAGTCCAAAGCAGTGAATATGATATCTGCCCCACTGCAATTACTTCACATGGATCTTTTCGGCCCCATTAGTGTTAAAAGTTTAGCTAAAAGATCTTATTGTTTGGTGATTACAGATGATTTCTCTCGGTTTTCATGGGTATTCTTTCTTGAAGCCAAAAGCGAAACAACATCTATTTTGAAGAGCTTCATTCCCATGATTGAAAACGTGATCAACTGAAGGTCAAATCCGTCAGAAGCGACAACGGAACTGAATTTAAAAAATCACACGTTTGTCACTTTCTGTGAAGAAAATGGAATTCGCCTCCAATACAGTGCTGCTAGAAATCCTCAGCAAAATGGGGTAACAGAACGCAAAAACAGAACTCTCATCGAAGCTGCAAGAACTATGCTTGTCGACTCTAAGCTTCCCATCATCTTATGGGCTGAAGCGGTCAACACAGCATGCTGCGTTTTGAATCGTGTTTTGATTGTCAAACCTCACGGAAAGACAGCTTATGAACTACTTTTCAAAAGAAAGCCTCTGATAGATTTCTTCAGACCGTTCGGATGCTCATGCACACTTCTCAACACTGAAGACAAATTCATCAAGTTTGAAGCAGTCGGTGACGTGTGCTACTTCATGGGCTATTCATCTTCTCAAAAGGCATATCGAGTCTACAACAAACGGACCAAGATGGTGATTGAATCGTACTACATCGATTTTCAAGAAGGAAACTCCACTAACGCTGGAAGCGCTCCAAATTGGTTCTATGACGTAGACATTGTATTCAACACTTTCGACATTGCTGAACCCGTCACTGAGTCCGAACCTGCAGAATCCACTCCTTTAGAGCCATTGTTTGATCCTTCAGACATTGGTTTCACTCCTTTCACAACCCGTTTCACCCCTGCCTCTGCCTCTCCTACTCCTCCTGTTATCGAAGTAAATGGTAACACATCTGCTGAGAATGCATCCGCACATTATGATTCTTCTTCATAACAGGCTATGGATGAACCTTCTAATGAAGACGAAACTCCAATCATCTACGTCGATGAACACTTCACCAATCTGCCTCAACAAGTGGAAACTCACACCAACGCAGGGTACAAGACCAATCGAAACCATCCAATTGAAAATGTCATCAGTTCTGTTGAAGATGGAGTTCGAACACGCGAACAAATACATACCATCAACACAGGACTGTATGCAACTTTTCTCTCACAGTCTGTCCCAAGAAATATCAAAGAAGCAATTCAAGACTCCAGCTGGGTACAAGCAATGCAAGAAGAATTAGCCCAAGTTCGGAAACTTAAAGTTTGGGAACTCGTTTTACCAGATGGAAAGTATCTAATTGGTACCAAGTGGGTGTTTCAAAACAAGATGGATAACCGTGGTGTAGTTATCAAAAATAAGGCAAGATTAGTGGTTCAAGGTTTTCGGCAGGAGGAGGGGATTGACTATGAGGAAGTTTTGGCACCAGTTGCACGCTTAGAAGCTATCAGAATCTTCTTAGCCTATGCTTCGTTCAAAAACTTTAAGGTGTTTCAAATGGAGGTAAAGAGTGCTTTTCTGTATGGGAAAGTGAAAGAAGAAGTCTATGTCTGTCAACCTCCAGGTTTTGAAGATCCTCACTTCCCCACGAAATACTACAAGCTTGACAAATCTCTCTATGGTCTTCACCAAGCTCCTCGAGCATGATACGAGACTTTGTCAACATATCTTCTGGAATGTGGATACTCAAGAGGGAAAATTGATATGACTCTTTTCACAAAGCAGATAGGAGATGATGTGATGCTGGTGCAGATTTACATGGACGATATCATCTTTGGGTCAACTAATGAAGCCCTTTGCAGAGAGTTCGAGAAGGTCATGAAAGCGAAATTCGAGATGAGCATGATGGGAGAACTCACGTTTTTCTTAGGATTAGAAGTGAAGCAGAGAAAGGATTGCATACTCATTCATCAGGCTAAGTACATCAGAGATATTCTTTCCAAGTACAACATGAATGATTGCAAATCTGCAAGCACCCCTTTTGCTGCTCAGACGGAACTCACTTCAGATCTTCAAGGAAAGCCAGTAAACAAATCTTTCTATCGCTCAATGATTGGCTCGTTAATGTATCTAACCGCTAGCAGGCCTGACATAATGTGGGCTATCTGTCTCTGTGCTCGCTTTCAGACGAATCCCAAGGAATCGCATGATGCTGCCATTAAGAGAATCTTTCGCTATCTCAAAGGAACTCCAAAGCTTGGTTTGTGGTATCCTAAAGATAGTAATTTTGATCTAATTGCTTACTCTGACAGTGATCATGCAGGTTGCAAAGTAGACAGAAAATATGTCTCAGGAGGTTGCCAATTCTTAGGAAATCATCTTATTTCGTGGCAGAGCAAAAAGCAGACAACAGTCTCTACATCTACACGGCAGCTTACAGTTGTTGTTCACAAGTCCTTTGGATACAGAATCAGTTGTGGGATTATGGGATCAACATCATGAAGACTCCAATATTCATTGACAATGAAGCATGTATGGGGATTGTGAAGAATCCTATCCACCACTCCAGAACAAAACACATCGAAATTCACATTCATGCGATCAGAGATGCGTACGAGAAATGATACATCCAAGTGGTGCCAGTGGATTCAGTGCAACAAAAAGGCTGATATATTTACGAAAGCCTTCGATAAAGCTCGCTTCAACCAGTTGGTAACCTGGTTGGAAATGGTGAACTTCCTTGAATGCAATTGACTTTTGGTAAAAAAAATATGGTTTTTCAGAATAAATAATTCTCGTAAAAAATGTGCCATCAAAAAGATTTTCTGCAAACTTAAAATTTCTTTTCAAGTAATGGATCCTAGAAAATAAAATTTTAAGGGGGGAAGTATTCCAGAAAATATTGTTGAATCAGAATCCTTTATTTGACACCTACATGAGAAATGATAGAAAAATTGCTGACACTTTGTTTGATCTTAACACAAAATCAGGTTGAGGCACCAAGCAACGACGTGTCAGTAGATTCAGCAATACCTTTAAGTAAACTGCAAAAAGGAGACAAAAGAAAATGATCACACAAGAATTCTGGATACCCACAATGCTGTGCAACTTGCGGGTAACACGTTGCGGCGTATGGCTTAATAGTCTTAAATCTTGCATTGATAGATTGCCAAAGTCTGAGATTTCGGGTCTTTATATTGGCTAATCATTCGGAGATATCATAGTTGCTCTTCTGCTGCATCCAGATATATGTTCACCTAGACACAACTATGATATCTTTTCAAAAAGAGCCTATACGGCCAAAACCCTACACAAATGAAGCTCTCAATGAGAATCATTCAAGTGCTTGCTTCGTACCGCATTTGGTATCTGTCATAGCCCTCGTTAGACCTTAGTCTCTTTGTTGTACAGAAGTACTGACCTGAACACCAACTGTCTAACGTTGAAACTTCAAATACGAATGAAGTCAATATACTCACCTGTTATGAGGAATCTTTGTGCATACCTTGATCGCGGGGGTATGTCCTGATGTGGGACTCACGGGCACAACATTCTGACATTCCAGCATGAGTGGGGGGGCATCGAATTTCTTGTCAATACTACCACAACATGATGAAATGCTCTCTGAACGCATGTTGAAAGATAGGTGCATGGATTTAAAAGGACAAACATACTGACAGTTTTTCTGGTGCTTTGATTATTCAAAAGTATCCAATAGTTTATCTTAAACTAACAAAGTGTTATCGGTATGATCTTCTGAAGGAAAGTCACAGGAGCTGAAATCAGTAAGTGTAAAATTTTATGTGAAAAAGGAAGCTTTCTGGCCCCAAAAACAAATTTCTGGATCCAAACTGCAATTTTCTACTTTTCTTAAGCTTATTTTTAATTTCTTGCAATATTTTGAACCAAAATGGGCACATTTTTCGAGAAAATTTGAAGTTTTCGAGCGTAATTGATTTCAAAATTCTTAGGCTTGAAGAAACCTTAAAAAATATCTGGGCGGCGTAATTAATTGTCCAGCGTAATTGATAATTACGCTGGAATATAAAATCGTATAAATACTTGATTTAATCACCGTTTGTAAATATTTTCAACATTTACCCTAATCATCGTCTTCCTCAACCAATTCCCACACCCATACATCTCTCAAAGCACTCACCCTTCATTGTGTACTCACCCTTCATTGTGTAAATCTGATCGAACATTGAAAGATCTATATCGGTATGTTGTTTTTGGTTTTCAAATGTTGATCGATTGATTGTTGGGTATGTACATCATAATCGGGATTGTAATGGTAAATAGATTAAACAGTTATCATGGGTTTTCAGGGGTTTATCAAGAAATTTATGAATATGGCGTTTTTATTTTGAATATGGCGTAGTTAATTTGAAGATAGCGTATTTAGTCGGGTCAAGGATTGGCGGATTTAAGTCTTGAACGCGAGTTCAAGCAACCGGCGTATTAGACAAATACGCCGGTTAAGCTAGCTAGATAGTCATCTACGCTGGTTACACTTAAATACGCAAATCTATGATCAGCGTAAATATGTTCGATCAACGTATCTGTACGAAATGTCTAATGGTGGATTTAAGTTTTGAACGAAAGCTTAAGCAACTGGCCTATTAGGGTAATACGCCGGTCAAGACAGCGAAATAAATCATTTACGCTGAAGATCACTTAAGTTCGACAATCAGATGTTCTGCATATTTATCCTTGATGTTTCAGCATAGATAACAACGATTTAATTTTTATTTTTGTATATATATATATGTATATTTTTTTAATTCTCTTTAATATTTGTATCTATATATATATCCATATACTTTTGTATATAAATCTAACCTTGCTAGTTTCCACATTTCAGAAATGGCTCAACAATTGGTATGGGACGGTACGAGAAAGCATAATCAGCCAATCACTCTAGTTCCTCCGGAGCCCGATTTTGAAGACGTGATGGATTGGTTGTCATGGAGTAAAATTATCTATGCAATCCAAGAAAATCCCACTATTTACTCCATTCAAATAGAAGAATTTTGGAGAAGGGCAAGGGCAAGAACGCTGAACAACGTCAAACATATCACAACGACAGTGCAGAACAAGGAAATTAAAGTCACTGAGGAACAAATTCGAAAGGTGCTGACCCTCAGAGACAATGCCAGTGATCCATTGAAGTTAAAGAAGGAGGAAATTCTAGAGGGATTTCGTGGGATGAACTACATTGGAGACTTTCGTCACAAAAACGAGATCAAGAAGTCAGGGATTACGAAAGACTGGAGGTTCATTTTGCACACGTTCTGTATGAGTATCTATCATCGAAAGGGCGGTTATGATGGTTTGAATTTAGAGTGGTCTGCGGCTATGCTGAATCTGTGTACGAATCAGCCGTTCAACATTTCAGGATTGATTTTCTATTGCATGATCGACAACATCAATAAAGGTGCATGGGCGATGTATCCTAGATTTGTGCAATTACTTATTGATGATCAACATCGAAACCTGCCACATGATGGAAACACGTATCAGTTTCAACTACCAAAAGGAAGGCAGATTACTGAGTTAAAAACCAAAGATTGGGTGATGTTACACCACTGGATGTATCGTGAAGAAAGACTTCCAGTAGTTCTAGCTGCTTACAACAAATATCGAGAAAAGACAAGGAAAGGTAGAGAAGGCGGAAGTCATTCAGTTGATGTTGATGAAGAGGCTGAGGTAGAAGAAGAAATTCCACTGGTACGTAAGCGTAAGGAAAAAGGAAAGAAAGTGGTATAAGAGGAACCGTTAAGGAAGAAGAGCAAGAAAGATGAGCTAAACCCAGAGCGAATCATGGCTAATAGCATTCACGCTGGATCGAATAGGGAAGAGATTGAAAGAATGCAAGCCATCCATGCGGTGGCGGAGGCTAAGAAACGGGAGAGCAGAATCTTAAACCCCTGCGGTTGTTACATCAGAGCAAGAACAGTTGGATAGATTTGTGGAGGAACTTTTTGCTGATCCACTGGAGCCTTCTCCAAGCGAGGCTGTTGCGCCAAAGAAGAGAAAAACAGGAGAAGGATCATCTGCAAGCGTTCCACCCAAACCTCCAGTATCGGCTCAACCTCCTCGTCAGCAAGTTCGCTCTCGACCCAGACCTTTTCAAGAGCTTTACAACCGTATATCTAAAGAAATCGGTTCATTTTCTGCTAAGGAGTTATGTTTGTTGAAGAACAAAGTCAATGACACTGATGTTCTCAAGAGAAAGTTGAAAGAACAAAGATTGAAAAACAAAGAAATGCACGCATATGTTGATAAGCAAACATAATTTATTGGATTTCAACAAGAAGGGATGGAGAAGCTTCATGAAATGGTACAAGAGTTGTATGTGTCAGCAAACAGAAAGCCAAAGTACTCGAACGAAGATATCTTCAACTTTGACTTATTTAGGGAAAGAGAACTGAAAAAGAAAGCTGAGAAAGCTGAAAAGAAGAAAAAGCGTCTTGAATCAGCAGTTGACGTTAACCTTGATGACGACAGCGATGAAGAGGAAGTTGACAAAGCCGAAATGCCTTCAAAGTTCCTAGAATGGGGGTTGGAAGAAGATGTGCTGTATGAAACGGATAGGGGAGATGAATTTGAACCACAACATCCAGAGTGGTTTAAAAAGGAAAGAGCAAAGATGCCTGACTTTTATCAGGTAATCACAGTTGAGAAAACTGAGATCACTAATAAAATCATTAGTTGGAAGTACTGCAATCCAACCGGTTGGTTCGTGGTAAAATGAAGAGGTGGAGTGATTCAATACTTTCAAAGTGCTCACGATATGCAAAGCTTACCCACATGGGATATATGAGAGCTCAGCAAGCACGATCTGATTAATCCGACAAATAGAAGCATTGGCGGAGATTTAGAAAGATGAATACAAAGGGAATGCATGCGAGGATTTTCAGTGTTCAAGCCTCAGCGCCCCAGAAAACGTGTGTCTAAGACCACCAAGGACCCTTTCACCGGTAAGGAAAGATAACATGGGTTATAAATCCAGCAAAGGTGGTTACCAGGGTGAAGCTTCCTCCAGAACAACCTGTGATGCTCACTAATTTCAAGAAGTGGTTCTATGACGGCAAAACAGGTGAGGCAGTCATTAGGTCTAACATGAAGACATTCGCATTCTGGACCCTATGGACGTATTTATGTTCTGTCTTTCCGACCTGAATATCTTGTACGGACATAAGATAAACGTTGGGCCGGAAATGAATATCTTGAGGAAGGAATGCTCTTTCAGAGGGCAGTCGAGCGCGCGAGAGCTTGAAAGATTGAAGTAATGGAAATCTTACTCAGAATGGAAGCTAAAAAGGAAAAAGAAGAGTCCAGAAAGAAGAAAGCAGTTGAGCAAGAATCATCCTCTCCACCAACCAAAGATCCATCTCCAGATTCAGACGTCCAGATCATTCAACCACCTCCGACTTCATCCACATATGAAGTCACAATGGAGGACCATCCAACCATTAGTGAAGCTTTTGTCAAACAAACAACTGATGCAGCAACCGAACAACAAACAGAAGAACCAGCCGCAGACCCTGAAGCTCAGAAACAAGATTGAAGAAACTCAAGCACGCAACGGTTTAGGGGGGATATTGTTAGAACTTTTGAGACCGTTGGTGCTTGATTATCCATAGTTTGTTAGTTAGACAATGTTGAAGGGTCAAAAGTGCAATATTGTTAAAATCATATGTAAGCGGCGTAATTAATAGCCCAGCGTAATTAATAATTACGTTGGGTGATCAGTTTGTATAAATACATGGTTGAATGAATGTATGTCCAAGTTTCTTGGACATATTTTGGTGATTCTCTTGTGTTGTGATTGTGTTGTGATTTTTGCTATTGTGCTTACATCCGAATATCCAGGTGCATTTATTGATTACATGTTATTGGGATTTCATACACAACACTAGTTATTTGATCCATTCAAGATTCTTCATCTTCTTTGCTTGGTTTTTCTTAATACTTGCACATTCAAACAACTAATCCATAGTTGTTTGGGTGATAGCAATCAACCACTGTGATCCGAATCTGTTTTGGGACTCACAGAGATGCACTGTTCTGATCTGAGATACAAATTTTCTGATTCGAGATGCTTCACTTATGATCCGAGATACAACTCTGATGATCTGAGATGCAACCTTCAGATCCGAGATGCAAGATTTCTACCCGAGATACCTTGTTGATGATCTGAAATACCAAGTTTCTATTCGAGATGCCTTGCTGTTTATTCGAGATCAACAACAAAACCCTAGAATAGCCTTCAAACTTCGAACTAGCCGTCAAAAACTTCTAAAACTTCAACTTTCCTGCTGTTATGATTCTGAACCGAGCAAAACAAGAGCCGAATGCTCTAATACCAATTGTAGGTCCCCTAATCCGTATGGAACTTCACAGATCGTCTATCCAATCTAGAGTGCAGAATCCTATAGATCAGCTTATCACAGAAATACAAGTAGGAACAACAATCACAATAAACCCGATCTTTATTGATTATCTATCACAATGATTACAATCAATCAAGATCACTCGAATTCGTCCAAGCCAATCTCTCTATGAATTCTCTCTCAAGTCTCTCTGAAGTGACTAACTGAGCAACCTTAACCCTAATGCAAAAATCTCTTTATATAGAGACAGGTTTGCAACTGGGCTAGGGTTTCATCTAGGCCCAATTCGCCTACCACTCCCTATTATGTGAGTCTGGTTTGGTCCAATCACTATAACTAACTATTACAAAACTAAACCCGCTAACTGTTTATCGTTTTACTAATTACAAGATATCTAAAGACCAAATCTAAGCTGTTGTCACAAATATACCAGTTGTTCATCTTGAATTCTTGTTGTGTATATATTTATCACATTAGAACAACTTTAATGTTATTATAGTGTTGGTAGTTCGTTTGTTCGATTATTATTTATATACATATATTTCACAAATATATATATATATATATACATGTATTGTCATTATTCGATCATGTGTGAACGAGCCTCGCCCTTCACATGTCCTCGTGCCTTGCACGCATGTCATTTGGCCTAGCCCATGTCATGTATGTCATTGGGCCTAGCCCATGTCTTTATATGATTGGGCCTAGCACATGAAAGATTGTGTTATTGGGCCTAGCCATGTCTTTATGTCATTGGGCCTAGCCCATGTAATTATGTCATTAGGCCTAGCCCATGCCTTTATGTGATTGGGCCTAGCCCATGAAATTTATGTCATTGGACCTAGCCCATGTAATTATGTGTTTGGGCCTAGCCCATGAAATTTATATGTTTGGCCGTAGCCCATGAAATTTGTATGTTTGGGCTACCATGAAATTTGTATGTTTGGGCCTAGCCCATGTAAATATATGTTTGGGCCTGGCCGATGAAATTATATGATGTGTATTTAGGCCTTGCCCATGTCTTTTATATAATGGGCCTTGCCTAACTTAATTTCATGAGTCCATATCATTTATAATCTTGCACTTGGTGATTTTTACTAAGTTTAGACTTTTAAGTATGTTTATATATACTTTTATGAAATCACTTAGTAATTTTTATACATCCTAACTTTCCGGATTTTGTCATCGTTAATATATATATTCGTTAAGTGTCTAAAATATATTATTTTTAGACATGTCGTCGTCATCGTTTAGTGTATATATATACATATGTATATATATGTATATATATATGTATATATACATATACATATGTATATGTATATATACATATACATATGTATATGTATATATACATATACATATGTATATGTATATATACATATACATATGTATATGTATATATACATATACATATGTATATGTATATATGTATACATATATGTATATGTATATATGTATATATATATGTATATATATACATATATATATATAGATATATATATATTCGCGTCGATAATCGCCCAAATGTCGTAATAGCTTTTCATGTTGGTGATATGTTCGTTGATCGACGACGCGACGGTGTATTGTATAAATTCGACCATTGTCCGCCTAGTCTGCTCGTCCGATTATTGTTTCAATAATTGTGTAAAAGTGTATGTGTTCATGTAATTTATACTTGGTAACCTTCAAGTATTTGGTGTGTTGTATTAGTTGGGTATTTTGTATTGTATACCCTAGACTTTCTAAATACATACACATACGTAGCCATTGTATTTTTCACATTTAATTATGGTGACAAAGTATATGTATTTATTTTTATTCCCAAAAATATATATGTAATAAATACTCATTTTTAACTTGTAAAAATATTTTAAGTATTTGTTAAATCCTTGGAGGGTTAGAGTTTAACCCTTGTCATTAAAACTTCCTTAATGACGGTTCAGGTCACTAATCGCGTTTAGTTCCGTTAATCACCCCGTTAAATATACTTAATCGCGATTAGAGTTTTAGAAAATTCCGCCATAGTTTCCCCTAAACAATGGCGTTTTCCACGTTTCAAAAACATATTTAACTCATGTTTAAACCCACAATCAAAATCAATCATCAACTCAAGTTTAATACACCACCTTGTACGCATGATTTATACACTTTTCATCCTCATTTCTATGGTCTTTTATAAATATATGTTTTAACAACTTTACTTAAAAATAATGAGATCTTCACATATTTGTTAGAACATTTAAGACATCATTTTTGTTATATCTTCAAATCAAGATTTTCACTTTAAACCACTTTGTTTACTACCCTTTAGGATGATCATAACATAAATCATGGTGTTTATTCTTTATAAAAGTCACATGAGGTTGATGATCTTGTTTAGATTTAAACATCACCATGTTTAAATCATCATTTATATTCTTATTCATACAAGATCATCCATTTTAAACAACTTACTTTAATATAATCAACATAATCATGCTAACTAGTTAACACTAATACACAAAATCAACACATAATAAACTAGAGGCTAGGGTTTTTAAGTTGGATTTTTCTTTATTTTCAAGATGATCATCAAGTACTTTCATAAACCATAGATCATAAGAAGCTTAAATATGGTAAAAGTTTAGCTTACAAGTTTGCACAAGATTAAGTGAAGATTAAGAAGACAATAAAGCTCCAAAGAAAGCTCTAATGCTCCCCCATACTTGCAAACTCTTTAGATGATCTTGTGAGGGCTTTAAAATGGGTGAAATGTAGTGTTTAATGGTGGAAAAAGGGTGGATGGTGGTGGTAGTATGTAGCCATGAGGGAGGGAGGAATTCAAGGGGTTTCTTATGATTTTTTTTATGAAATGAAGTAAGGAAACAGGATGATGATTAATATAAATCATAAAGTCAAAATCAAATCTTTCCTTCATACTTAGATCTTTATTTTTCAACATAAATCAAGTGGGTGGGGGCCCACTTGAAATCACCTACCTGGGAGGGGGTTAAGTGTAAATATTATTTATAACATGTGTTGAAAATGTGAGATATTTAGGTGATTAGGTTAAGTATGGTAATTAGGGATTGGTCTTGCATCATTAGTGGATAATTAGGTTTTAGGGTGTTAATCAATATTAATTAGTCCCCTTGACTAATTGGTATTAGTTTTGGATGGCAAAAACACCACTAGTTTGCTCATCGGTGCGATACCGGTTGATCTACGCACTTCATTGTTTCGTACCGGAAGCTTTGGTTTTCGACCACCATAAGTGCCATGACGTTTATTTAGGGCACTTTCGACATAGAAATATGATTAACTAGTTCACTAGTCGAGTATATGTTGAGTTTGGGTGGCCGAAACGCTTTCCGTTTAATTATTCGCTCAATATCAGCTGTGACATCCCGGCTTTTAAGGTATCTTAAACGCGCTACTTTATTCTTATTCATTCTACGCTGATTTAATTCGGAGAATTAAATTACGCGCTCGCATTAACTACGCTAACTTTAGTATTTAGGGAATACACAATGCTTGGAAATTCTAACGGGTTGTATCTGAATTTCGTGCTACATGTTATTAGACGTTTATGAATAATTGTCGAGTCGTATTATGTGTAGTTATTTATCAGATTATAATGATCGGTTAGTAAATTCTATTTATAAGCCGAACCGAACCAAGCCTATGAAGCGTTTCGACTTCGCGACCAAGCAAACCCAACCCGCCACCCACACCACCCCTTGCGAACCCAACCCAACCCGCCACCCCTCCCTTGCGGCCCAAGGACAAGCCCAAACCGCCCCCTTACCCCTTATGTATACGTATGTATGCATGGGGTATTCAAAAAAATAGCAAACCCTAAAACCTACTCCCTAGAGGTGTGCGACGGTAGCAGCCCCCCTCCCTCTCGGTCGCGCAAGCATCCCACATCCCTCGGATCGATTCCAAGCTTGTCCCGGTTCGCTAATTGTCATCGTTTCAAGGTTAGGGTTTAATTGTATTACGATTCACCCTAGGTTTTGTGTATTCTTGATCATGATTATGTGCTTGTATGATATTATTATGAAAAAGTGTTGTGGTGTATGATTAGTTTGGATGAATATGCGAATCCTCGGTTGTGATGATATGTTTGAGTATTAAATCGTAGGCTGTGTTTTATCTATAAAGATCATGATATATGCTTAGGGTTTGCATGAATACTGATATATTAGATAATATTTGACAAGTTAACCTGCTGTTAATCGATACAACTAAGCGTCATGCCGTTTAACATGTTCTAATGCGATAAAATCGAAAACAGTAAGCTGATTGACATTTATAGCCAACTTCAGTTGGCTGTAACCTGATCATTATTTATCGAAAAGTGGATTTTCTGAAGCCTAAAACGTGTATTTTTGAAAAACGCTTCAAATGGCACCAGATTCATATTTTTCTGAGGTCGTTTGCTATTTTTAAATAGTCATTTAGTGCAGCAGCTGAAGCTGCGTAAATTCTGCAGAATTTGCAGGTTGTTTATCGAGTCGGATCTCATAGTCTGTATGGGTTAGGTCACGAAATCTATACAGTAACTGGAGACGGGAGTTTCAGAAAATCCCCCACAAGAATTTCGTTAATCGGATGAACGATGATTTTTAAATGATTTTTCTCGTGGACTGCAGTCAGAAAGCGACGAATCTGACTGCAGCCTAGTATATAAATGTTTATAAATAACTGGTAAAGATTTAAGATTTGAAAATTTTACACAAAATTGTACATTCTAATTGACATCTCCTGTAAACGAATTGGAATTTTTGGAACGTTGAAACTATTTTATAAAAATTCTCGAAAACAGACCAGTTATGAGTGTACTAGCTGAAAACATGATAACTTACGTTTGTGTGTATCTAAGTGTTGTATGAGTTATCCTGTGTTTATGACAAGTTGATTTGGTCGTTATTTTGTATGGTGATACTTTGCATGTATGATTATAGTTTCGAATTGGTTATTACGTGTGCCGTACTGTGTGTTAGTTATGCGTAGGGTTTTGTGTCAGTGTGTTCACACACTAACTTTGAATCGGTTAACATGTTAGGACGCGATTAGCGGATCCATCATTTGTCTCTTTTGCGTATATCTAACCGAGCAATTTAAGGTGAGTTCACGGCCCCTATTTTATCCGGTTTTGAACAACAGGGGGAGAAACATGTATACGCTCTACAATTCAATCTTGTACGTTATGCGAAATTAACACCGTTAACTATTCGGTAACTAAGTTAATGTTAATGTATGTTATGGTCACTAAGTAGCTTTATCACGGAAGTCCTCAACCAACTATCGGATCGTTAGTATTGGGTTAGATAGCGGGGAAATTATAGTAGCACTACTGGGCCCGACAAGCCCCACCCGAGCTAGTCGTGCTAGCCGACCGGGAATGGTCAACGGGTGATTAATTTGGCCTAACTTTAGCCATGGTCAGTGATAGACCTGGCAACACAGAGGCAACAACAGTCAGCTTCGATCGCGAACTCTTACGTGACGTAACTTTAGGCTCGCTACCTACATGTTAACATTGAACTTATTTACGAACCAACATTCTTATTCCATGTTAGGATTATGGAACTATGTCGTTATTCCGGGTTAGGGATAACGGGGAAAACCAATCTTTTAAACTGAACATGTGAATTTATAAAACCTGTGAACTCACTCTTCTTTAATGTTGACACTTGTTTCTTTATATGTTTCTCAGGACGCTAGGAGCGCTAGGTGCACTCACTTTGCATTTGATCAAGGCATTTTTATCGAGTCTTTATTAACGATTATTTTGGGGATTTTGGTTTTGGCGTTTATGTTGGCGCCCGTTACTTTATTCTAATGATTCCGCTAAACTTAGAAACCTTGGAACTTTGAAAATGACTATGCATGTTTACAATAAATGTTTTTGGAAAACGTTTAAATAAATCATATAGAGTCGTTCGACATTGCTAGTGTCTGAGATTCTGGTTTGATCACACGCCTCGCGGAAATACTCCGCAAGTGGAAATTGAGGGTGTGACAGATTGGTATCAGAGCCTCTAGCTATAGAGAACCAGGTTTGCATTTAAAGTAGACTTAAACTATAGCTGTTACACGACACTAGACTTAGTTGGCACCAAACTGTGATATCTTGTTATGTGTTATACTACAATTGTTCTATGTGATATATATATATATATATATTGTGATATACGCAGCTCGTAACTAACTAACTAACCCAGCAGGCTATGTCATCATCATCATCCGACAGATCTTGACAATCAAGGGCCCCGGGGAAGGCACCCATGGTCGAACCCTCACCACCTCGTGGCGTGGAGACATGCTCAGCTGCCAGGAAAAGACTCGCTCTAGGAGGGGAGTCGTCCTCCAGTCCAACCACCGCTGTACCGGTCAAACTGGTCAACTCTTCAGGAGTGGGGGACGATCTACTTAGAGCTATGCTAAGGAAACAACATGAACAGCTGGAGAGAATGCAAGAGACTATTGAAGCACAGGGTTGGCTGATATGTCAGGTGACTGGTAAAACTGAAGAGCTCGAGGAAGAGCAAGATGAGAATAAGAGAGTTCGAAGCATTTTAGCTAAGGATCTTCGTGCTGAGCAGCTGAGGGCTGACTGGCTCGAAGACAGAGTTCTTGAGTCCAGTTGGAGGATTCACGAACTGGAGCAGAACCAAGCACCACCTATCCCAGTACCCGCACCAGCACCGGCCCCTCCAACGCCGGTAGAAGACGAAGACGGAGGATCCAGAGGAAGACCCGGAGGAGGATCCGGAGGAAGAAGAGCCGGAACAGGACCCGGCTGTTGAAGCTGAAAACGCTGAAGAGGAAGACGGCAGTGATAGTGACTTGGGGGATGGAGACATAGATGACTAACTCGCCTTATGTTTGAACTTGGAAATTTTATAATTAATGATCTGCTTGGTTGGTATTTTGTGAGACATTACAATTTATTTAATCGAATGTTCCTTTTAATTGTTTAATTTGTTGGATTGACATAAATTGTGTGATCATTGAAGTGTGGAATATGATAACTATATTGGATATATACTTATCGGTGTGTGTTTGTGTTGTCTTGCGAAGATCTGAAATGGAAACCGGTCGTCGCGGAAATCTCAACATGTCAGCTGAAGAATTGCCGCTTTAATCCAACAACACGTGAATGCTACTCTGGCAGGTGTTCCAAACCCACCAGCAGGTAACCATTATTAAATTTTCATGGGAAAATATAATAGTTTGGCTAGTAGACTTTCTCGCTGACTACCTATCCTCTATCCTCAGGAGGGGGTCTTAACCCCTACAAGATGTTCCTGGATGCGAAACCGAGCAAGTTCACGGGAGTTGAAGGACCCATAGGACTGGTCCGTTGGGTCGAAAAGTCTGAATCGGTTTTTGAAATATGCAATTGCCTCGAAGCTAATAAGGTCAAGTATGCTGCCTCGACGTTGGAAGATGGGGCATTAACCTGGTGGAACGCACAAGTCCAAACGCGTGGACATGCTGCAGCGAACACAATGGCCTGGACCGAGTTCAAAGCTCTAATCAAGGGGGAATACTGTCCGTGGGACAGAGTTCAGCAATTGGAACAAGCGTTATGGAACCACAAGATGGTCGGGTCAGAAATTGAAGCGTACACGGCTAGACATCATGATCTGGTGTTCCTTTGTTCCGATTTGGCTAACACCATCGTTAAACGACTTGAGTTTTATCTTGGGGGTCTGGTCCCTGAGGTCAAGGACATGGTAATGTCTAGCAACCCTACGACGGACCAACAAGCGATTAGGGTGGCACATAAACTCACCGATAAGGCGGTGGAGCAAAGGAAGTTGCCACCTAGGGGTGCAACTGAAATTGTCCCTGACAACAAAAGGAAATTTGAAGATTCACCTGCTCGGCAGTCTTCATCAGCCAAGCCACAACAAGGAAACCAGAAGCGGTCCAACAATTTCAACAACAATCGGGGTCACAACAATCAATCTGCCAACAACACCTAGAACTCGAGCGGCTATGCAGGATGGAAGCCGCAATGTAATCGTTGTAACCTCCATCATCACGGCCCTTGCGCCGGAAATTGCTGCCAATGATGTGGCAAAGCAAGACACTCGGCAAAGGATTGTCGTGGGGAGATTATGTCACGACAGAATCAGAACCAGCACCAGGGTCAGCAGCAGGGTAATAACGGGGGATGCTATCAGTGCGGTAGCACTGCCCATTTCAAGCGAGACTGCCCGCAACTTTGCAACAACAACAATGGTGGGAATAATAATAACAATAACAACAATGGCATCAATGGAAATGGTGGCACAGGAGGTGCCAAGGGACGTGCATTCACCCTAGGCCATGGGGAGGCCAGAAACGACTCGAATGTGGTCACCGGTAAGTTTCCACTTAACGATCATTTTGCCACTGTACTTTTTGATACGGGTGCGGATAAGAGTTTTATATCTGAGTCTTTTAGGAAGAACCTAAATCTCACACCTAAACCCCTAAAGACCCCTTACGTCATAGAACTAGCTGATGGTAAATCTGTAGATGTGACTCATCTAGTGACCGGCTGTCAACTTAAACTCGCGGGTCACACCTTTACCATTGATCTGATGACAACTACTCTGGGTAGTTTTGACGTGGTAGTCGGAATGGACTGGCTATCCGACGTCCGAGCTGAAGTTCTCTGTTTCGAGAAAGCTATCCGTATTCCGCTCTCTAACGACGAAGTCTTGATTGTGCAAGGCGAGAAGGCAGGCGTCGTCACGAACATCATCTCTTACATGCAAGCTCAGAAGTATCTTCGAAAGAAGAACTCTTTTGCTTTGCTCGCACTAGTCACCGAGCAGTATAAGGACGAGAAGCGGATTGAAGATATCCCCATCGTCCGTGACTTTCCCGATGTGTTTCCAGAGGAGTTACCCGGTCTTCCACCACATCGAAAAGTAGAGTTTGAAATCGAATTGGCGAGCCATGCGACTCCTATCGCCAAGGCCCCGGACCGCTTAGCTCCAGCGGAGCTGCAAGAGCTGTCTACCCAACTTCACGAATTGTTGGAAAAAGGATTTATCCGACCCAGTACTTCGCCATGGGGAGCTCCGGTCCTTTTTATCAAGAAGAAGGACGGGACCTTCCGCATGTGCATCGACTACAGGGATCTCAATAAGGTTACCGTCAAGAACCGGTACCCATTACCTCGCATCAACGATCTTTTCGACCAGCTTCAAGGGTCAAGCTACTACTCGAAGATTGATCTACGGTCCGGTATTCACCAACTACGTGTCAGGGAGGATGATATCTCCAAGACGGCATTTCGCACTCGGTATGGCCATTACGAGTTCTTGGTCATGCCCTTCGGTCTCACCAATGCACCCGCGGTGTTCATGGACCTCATGAACCGTGTGTGTAAGCCGTATCTCGACAAGTTTGTCATCGTGTTCATCGATGATATACTCATCTACTCTAAGGGTGAGGAAGAACATGCTGAGCATCTGCGGTTATTGCTGGAACTACTTCAACAGGAGAAACTATATGCCAAATTTTCAAAGTGTGATTTCTGGATTCGGGAAGTTCAGTTCCTCGGGCATATCGTTAATGAAAAGGGTATACACATTGATCCCGCCAAGATCGATGCTATCAAGAACTGGGAAGCACCCAGGACACCGACAGAGATCCGCCAATTTTTGGGTTTGGCTGGTTACTACAGACGTTTCATCGAGGGATTTTCCAAGATCGCACAACCGCTTACCACTTTCACTCAGAAGGGCACCAAGTATGCTCGGGGTGACAAACAGGAAGCAGCATTTCAATTACTGAAGCAGAAGCTTTGAAGTGCGCCCATTTTGTCCTTACCAGAGAGGACATATTAATTTGTGGTATATTGTGACGCTTCCATTCAGGGATTGGGTTGTGTGCTCATGCAAGTGATAAGGTCATCGCGTATACATCCCGACAGTTGAAGGTCCACGAGAACAACTATACGACACAAGACTTGGAATTGGGAGCAGTTGTGTTTGCACTTAAGATTTGGAGACACTACCTATATGGAACAAAGTGCACAATCTACACGGATCACAAGAGCCTCCAGCATATTTTTTACCAGAAGGAGTTGAACATGCGACAGCGTCGCTGGGTCGAACTCCTGAACGATTATGAATGTGCCATTCAATATCACCCAGGTAAAGCTAACGTGGTAGCTGATGCCCTCAGTCGGAAGGAGCACTTGAAACCTCGTTGGGTACGAGCACTATAGTTCACAATTCATTCTGGGTTACCCGAACAGATACGCGACGCGCAGCAAGAAGCAGTTAAGGAAGAGAACATCAAGGCCGAATCTGTGGGAAAGATGGAACGCGGTTGGGAAGTGAAACCCAATGGTACCTGGTATTTCATGAATCGTATATTGGTACCTCTCTACGGAAACCTCAGGAAGCTAGTTATGGACGAAGCTCACAAATCCCGATACTCTGTCCATCCTGGTTCCCATAAGATGTATCAAGACCTTAAAGCCGCGTACTAGTGGCCCAACATGAAAGCGGATGTAGCCACCTACGTGAGCAAGTGTTTGACTTGTGCGAAAGTCAAGGTGGAATACCAGAAGCCATCAGGGCTACTTCAACAACCTGAGATCCCAGTGTGGAAATGGGATCAGATCTTGATGGACTTTATCACTAAACTCCCGCGAACTCTGAATGGTTGCAATACCATCTGGGTGATCGTGGATCGTCTAACTAAGTGTGCACACTTCCTAGCAACCAAAGAAACAGATAAGATGGATAAGTTGACTCGCATCTACATTAAGGAAGTAGTTTCTCGGCACGGGGTGCCAATGTCCATCATTTCAGACAGAGATGCTCGTTTCACGTCCAACTTTTCGCGGTCACTTCAGAAAGCGTTGGGTACATGCTTAGATATGAGCACAGCTTACCACCCTCAGACGGATGGTCAGAGTGAAAGGACCATTCAAACCTTGGAGGACATGCTTAGGGCATGCGTGGTAGACTTCGGGAACAGTTGGGAAATCCATCTGCCTTTCGTGGAATTCTTGTATAACAACAGTTATCATACGAGTATTCAGGCAGCACCGTTTGAAGCATTGTATGGTCGCAAATGTAGATCACCGGTCTGTTGGGCAGAAGTCAGTGACAGTCAACTCACAGGTCCTGAGTTAATACTTGAGGCTACTGAAAAGATTGTACAAATCAGAAACCGCATGGCAGCGGCACGGGATCGACAGAAAAGTTACGCTGATCAACGACGCAAACCGCTCGAATTTCAAGTAGGTGACCGTGTCCTACTGAAGGTGTCACCTTGGAAGGGTGTAATTCGATTTGGGAAACGAGGCAAACTAAATCCACGGTACGTAGGCCCATTTGTGATTTCGAAGCGTATCAGGCCCGTAGCTTATCAGTTAGACCTTCCTGCCGAACTCAGAGGAGTTCACAACGTTTTTCACGTGTCCAATCTGAAGAAGTGTCTATCAGATGAGACCCTAGTCATTCCATTGGATTAGATTCAAGTGGATGAGCAACTGCATTTTGTGGAACAACCTATCGAGATCATGGACCGTGAGATCAAGACTCGAAGGCACAGCAAGATACTGATCAAGGTTCGTTGGAACTCTAAGCATGGACCGGAGTTCACGTGGGAAAGAGAGGACCAAATGAAAAGCAAATATCCACACCTTTTTGCAGCTGAGCAGCAATCTGATGTTACCGCCAACTGAATTTCGGGACGAAATTCTTTCAACATGGGGATGATATGACAGCCTGGGATTTCCTTGTACCATTCTAACAAACTGAACTTTTGTGCATTGCATTCTAAACCGCGTTTACTCAATTTTCGGGACGAAAATTCTTTCAACATGGGGATAATGTGACATCCCGGCTTTTCAGGTATCTTAAACGCGCTACTTTATTGTTATTCATTCCTACGCTGATTTAATTCGGAGACTTAAATTACGCGCTCGCAATGACTACGCTTACTTAAGTATTTAGGGAATACACAATGTTTGGAAATTCTAACGGGTTGTATCTGAATTTCGTGCTACATGTTATTAGACGTTTATGAATAATTGTCGAGTCATATTATGTGTAGTTATTTATCAGATTATAACGATCGGTTAGTAAATTCTATTTATAAGCCGAACCAAACCAAGCCTGTGAAACTTTTCGACTTTGCGACCAAGCAAACCCAACCCGCCACCCACACCCCCTTTCGAACCCAACCCAACCCGCCACCCACACCCCCTTTCGAACCCAACCCAACCCGCCACCCCTCCCTTGCGGCCCAAGGACAAGCCCAAACCGCCCCCTTGCCCCTTATGTATACGTATGTATGCATGGGGTATTCAAAAAAAAGCAAACCCTAAAGCCTAATCCCCTAGAGGTGTGCGACGGCAGCAGCCCCCCTCCCTCTCGGCCGCGCAAGCATCCCACATCCCTCGGATCGATTCCAAGCTTGTCCCGGTTCGCTAATTGTCATCGTTTCAAGGTTAGGGTTTAATTGTATTACGATTCACACTAAGTTTTGTGTAGTCTTGATCATGATTATGTGCTTGTATGATATTATTATGAAAAAGTGTTGTGGTGTATGATTAGTTCGGATGAATATGCGCATCCTTGCGGTTGTGATGATATGTTTGAGTATTAAAATCGTAGGCAGCGTTTTATCTATAAAGATGATCATATATGCTTAGGGTTTGCATTAATACTGATATATTAGATGATATTTGACAAGTTAACCTGCTGTTAATCGATACAACTAAGCGTCATGCCGTTTACACATGTTCTAATGCGATAAAGTCGAAAACAGTAAGCTGATTGACATTTACAGCCAACTTCAGTTGGCTGTAACCTGATCATTATTTATCGAAAAGTAGATTTTCTGAAGCCTAAAATGTATTTTTGAAAAACGCTTCAAATGGCGCCAAATTATTATTTTTCTGAGGTCGTTTGCTATTTTTAAATAGTCATTTAGTGCAGCAGCTGAAGCTGCGTAAATTCTGCAGAATTTGCAGGTTGTTTATCGAGTCGGATCTCATAGTCTGTATGGGGTTAGGTCACGAAATTGTACAGTAACTGGAGACGGGAGTTTCCAAAAATCTCCCACTGGAATTTTGTTAATCGGATGAACGATGATTTTTAAATGATTTTTCTCGTGGACTGCAGTCAGAAAGCGACGAATCTGCCTGCAGCCTAGTATATAAATGTTTATAAATAATTGTTAAAGATTTAAGATTTGAAAATTTTACACAAAATTGTACATTCTAATTGACATCTCCTGTAAACGAATTGGAATTTTTGGAACGTTGAAACTATTTTATAAAAATTCTCGAAAACAGCACAGTTATGAGTGTACAAGCTGAAAACATGATAACTTGCGTTTGTGTGTATCTAAGTGTTGTATGAGTTATCCTGTGTTTATGACAAGTTGATTTGGTCGTTATTTTGTATGGTGATACTTTGCATGTATGATTATAGTTTCGAATTGGTTATTACGTGTGCCGTACTGTGTGTTAGTTATGCGTAGGGTTTTGTGTCAGTGTGTTCACACACTAACTTTGAATCGGTTAACATGTTAGGACGTGATTAGCGGTTCCATCATTTGTCTCTTTTGCGTTTATCTAACCGAGCAATTTAAGGTGAGTTCACAGCCCCTATTTTATCCAGTTTTGAACAACAGGGGGAGAAACATGTATACGCTCTACAACTCAATCTTTTACGTTATGCAATATTAACACCGTTAACTATTCGGTAACTAAGTTTATGTTAATGTATGTTATGGTCACTAAGTAGCTTTATCACGGAAGTCCTCAACCAGCTCTCAGATCGTTAGTATTGGGTTAGATAGCGGGGAAATTATAGTAGTACTACTGGGCCCGACAAGCCCCACCCGAGCTAGTCGCGCTAGCCGACCGGGAATGGTCAACGGGTGATTAATTTGTCCTAACTTTCACCATGGTCAGTGATAGACCTGGAAACACAGAGGCAACAACAGTCAGCTTCGATCGCGAACTCGTACGTGACGTAACTTTAGGCTCGCTACCTACATGTTAACATTGAACTTATTTACGAACCAACATTCTTATTCCATGTTAGGAATAATGGAACTATGTCGTTATTCCGGGTTAGGGATAACGGGGAAAACCAATCTTTTAAACTGAACATGTGAACTGTTAAAACCTGTGAACTCACTCTTCTTTAATGTTGACACTTGTTTCTTTGCATTTTTCTCAGGACGCTAGGAGCACTAGGTGCACTCACTTTGCATTTGATCAAGGCATTTTTATCGAGTCTTTATTAATGATTATTTTTGGGATTTTGGTTTTGGCGTTTATATTGGCGCCCTTTACTTTATTCTAATGCTTCCGCTAAACTTTGAAACCTTGGAACTTTGAAAATGACTATGCATGTTTACAATAAATGTTTTTGGAAAACGTTTAAATGAATCATATAGAGTCGTTCGACATTGCTAGTGTCTGAGATTCTGGTTTGATCACACGCCTCGCGGTAATACTCCGCAAGTTGAAATTGAGGGTGTGACATCGGCACTTACATATATTTTGCCGTCAAACATCTTCGGGAGTTGTGTTTCCGTGACCTCAAGATAGTTGAAGGGATTTCGGATCCTAAGTAAAGCTTAACTAGCTCTCTAGATTAATGTATGTCGCTATGGGCCAATGAAATAATTGTAGGTTCGACAATCGATCACTTTCCGGTCCAATTGTGCACTACTTGTCGTACGACCTAAAACGATGTCTTTTTTATATTTCTGATATTCACATATTGTTTTAGGGTGTTAATCATTGTTTTGTTATAATATTGGAATTCGGAAAAATACCGAATTAATGTTGTGGACGAATTGAAATTGTCACCTTTTTTTAATCGAAACGGACAATTTTGTAATTTAGGCGTTGTACCGGAAAATTATGTATTATTGCAAGATATGTTCCCACATTAGTGTTTTCATGTATATATGAACTCAGTTATGGAAGTAGCTTGCCGTTATCATTGTTCTATTTCGTTTCAGCGGTTTTGCTGACATGAATAGTGCAACCGCGAATAGTGCGCCCAACACTTTTAGGGCATAGTTTGATTTGTTTCACATCGTAACGGAAACCAATATATCTTATAGCATGATTCATTTATCCTATCATTTTTTATATGACGTATGACTCAGTTACGTAATCAAATTACGATAAAAAGCTTGATATTATGCACTAAAAATAGTGATTAGAGTGTACAGAATTACTAGTTATTAGCAATTTGTCACAATAAGAAGAGGTCCACCTCGTACGAGGTGACTCTTGTTTAGTGTGATGTGTACAACTCGTATGAAGTGGACTCAAACTCGTACGAGGTGACTATCAGACTTCACATTTTCAACTTTTTCGAGCATTTTATCAGTTTTAACAACCCACTAAGTTGACCAAGTCCAAGTTAATGACCCTTGTTAACTGATTTGACTACCAAGTCCAAGTTGAAGACCCTAGTTGATCACTTTGTGAACAAACTGATGTTTTCAGGCAATGTTATGTTCCAAATTAATGAACTTTTAATCATTTCAAGATAAGCTCCCAAACCGTTGTCTCAAGATTTTCTTCAGCAATCAGCATCTATGGACTTTGAAGATGTGTTTTCCATTATCGGCAATCGAAACAAAGATAGAAATAAAATCTTTTTGATTTTTCCAAAGTTTATGCTAAAACACACTGAAAATCTTTTTGGGTTTTTCTAAAATAAAATGCTACAGTTATGTACAAACATATTTACAGACATATTTTTGTGAGTTTGTGTTAGAGGATCATATCAGTTTTTTTAGACATATCACTAGTACCGTTAACCTTGATTAGACTTTAAGTTCTAAATAAATTCACCTAGATTGTCAGTATATTGATCCTCTTAAACCTTTACACATTTCTCAATTGTTCCAAGATACGTTAGGTAATTTTAAGAACTTGACTTAACAGTGTTTCCCACCTCAGAATATACTCTCGCATCAAGATTCCCTGGATTTCATCTTACAAGTTAATATATCTAACTGATATCTGTATCTGGGAAATGCGAAACCTTGAGAGCTCATGTTAGTACCACCGTACAAACAAAGAGATGAAGGCTCGATTTTAAAAGTGGTGTTCCAATCTGGAATCTTTTACTTCAGTTGTTGGATCTTTCGATACTTACAATATGCTACAGTTTCAGGTTTTTAAAGCAAAAGCATTCTACAAGTTCTAGGCCATTGTTGATACAAAATTCGAAGAACTTATATGATACCCCAAATATCAATTATCTATAAAGACCTAGTATCTCAGAATCCGGCACTCTCTCAAACAAAATTTCGGTGTACTAAGACCATGTATCCGAGAGATGTTAACCCACTAATAAAGAAGTTTTTCTTTATGTTTGTATCTCAGAAACAATCTACTGAATGTGCGAAGCCTACTTGCACATCATTAGTGAGATCTGTTTAAACATTTTGACTCTACAAATCCTTAGCGTACTATGATAGTCCACTGATGTACTATCATCTCCTCTTTTTACACAAAAACACTTTTTTGTCTTTTCAAGTTTTTTTACATTTTTTTATTTTTCATGTTTTTGTATTTTCCCCAAAATTTCTCCCCCTAAAATCAAAAACATATTTTTGTATTTTTTTGTTTTTTAAGAAAGAAATTCTAAAAATAGTAAAAACATGACTAAACCAATGAGGATCACGTGAACTCATCATCCGAGCCATATTCAACCTCTAATTTCCTCATTTGATGTCACATTTTTCATACCATTAAGTTTCAAAAGATATTTAAATCTCGTTCGATCAAATGGTTTAGGATAAAAATCTGCCTTTTGTTCATCCAAATGGATCTTTTCAAAAGAATCAACTTTTTCTCGTGGCAATCACGGATCAAGTGATATCAAAGTTCAATTTGTTTAGTTCTAGAGTGTTGAACCGGGTTTTTAGTTATATCAATAGCAGCCTTGTTATCTACATATATGGGCATGTCAAGAAACTACAATCCAAAGTCTCTCATATGTTGTTGTATCCACAAAATTTGGGAACAACTTGAAGCTGAAACATATTCTGCCTCACAAATAGAGAGAGCAACTGTGGTTTGCTTCTTGCATTACCACGTTACTAAGCATGTTCCGAGAACTGGCAACCAGCCGTTGTAGATTTAGCGTTTAATTTACAGCAACCGAATCTGAATCAGAATATCTAACGAGGTCAAAGTTGTCATTTCACGAATACCACAAGCCGGTGTATAGGCAACCCTTCAGATATCAGAGAATCCGCCTGATGATCATCATGTATGATACTCGAGCACTTGATTGATAACGGACGCAAAGGCATGTTGGATACATGATATCCGATCAAGATGTTGTAAGATACATCAATGATCCAATCATCGATCTATATAAGGTTTCATCTATCTTGACTCTGTGTTCAGTTGGGCAGATGCCATTATTGGTTGCCAATGGGGTAGATAATGGTGACGTTCCCAACATTTCAAATTTCTCCAAAACATCGTGGACGTACTTTGTCTGATGAATGAATATGCCATCGGACAACTGATCGACCAGAAGTCCCAAGAAGAACTTCATCTCTCCCATTTAACTCATCTCAAATTTCTTTTTCATGACTTCTTGAAATTCTTTGCACAACGCATCATTTGTAGACCCAAAGATGATATCATCCGCATATATTTGTACGATCAGCAAGTGTCCTTTCACTTCCCATGTGAAGAGTTTGCTATCAACAGTGCCTCTGATAAAGTCATTGCTTAACAGGTGCTGAGAGAATGTCTCATACCAGGCTCTCGGGGCCTGGTACAACCCTTATAGCGCTTTATCTAATAAGTAAACTTTGTCTTTATGCACTGGATCGACAAACCCTGGTGGTTGGCTGACATACACTTCCTCTTTCACTTTTCGGTAAAGGAAAGCTGATTTGACATCCAACTGGTACACTTTAAACCCTTTCCATGACGCAAAAGCCTGGATTACGCGGATTGCTTCTAGTCGTGCAACCGGAGCATAAACCTCTCTATAATCAATGCCTTCTTATTGATGAAAACCTTTAACAACAAGTCGAGCTTTGTTATGCACAATAACCCCTCGATCGTCACTTTTACACTTGAAGACCCATTTTGTAGTGATATCTTTATGATTAGCCGGTAGGTCGACAAGCTTTTCAAATTGTTGCATCTCTTCCTACATTGTGTTTACCCAGCTTTCATCGGCAAGTGCTTCTTTGTTTGATTTTGGTTCAACCTGTGAAATAAAACAACGATGTAAGCATATATCTGGAATAGTTGCAATTTTAGTGTAAAAACAACTTAGATCCTTGTTAATCTAACTGCATGTTTTAACACTAGCTTGCAACTTCCCAATTATATTCTCTGATGGGTGGTAGGATAGATTCCTTGGCATAACCCCATTAGAGACACTTACTTCATTCTCTAGATTTGTAATATTTTGTTCAGCAACCTGATTACTCATTGAAGCTTCATTCTGATTGCTAGGACTTGTAGATTGATTTAGTAGACTTGTAATCTACTCAGAACCTTCATCGGAGCTAGATCCACCATCATCATCATACGTCGGCCCACCTTCAGAATCAAAATCATTGTCAAATATAGACTCTGTGTTGTTCACTTCTGGTTCGACGACGGGTTCTTTTTTAGTATTGCTCGACCTGCCTCAGAATCTTTTATGCCAACAGGTGGTTGAGAAACCACTACTTGCCTCGGAAGTTGTTCTTGATTAGACGCTTGTTGTTGTTGATATAACAACACAAGTTCCTCATCTATAGTTTCTTTTGGCAGATCGAATGAATTCCAAAAACTGTTGTAGTTAAACAACCATGAATCACCAGGCTTTTGAGTAGGAGATGTATATCTACGACAATCTACGTGTTGAGCTAGAATAACCCCGTTTAAGCTAGGCAGATACACTCGTCTATGAGGACTAGCATATCCCACGAAAAATCCCTCCAGAGATTTAGCTTCGAATTTACCATCCGGGTCGATAACCATACACGGTGATCCAAACTGCTCCAAAAACTCCAAATTCGGTTTTTGTTGATTAAGTAGCTCGAAGCATGTTTTATTGTAAGCCTTGACTGTTAAAACCATGTTTAACGTGTAACAAGCAGAGGCAATGGCTCGCTCCAAAAATTCACTGGTAACTTCGAATCAGCGAGCATCGTGCGTGCTATTTCGATGAGAGTTTGATTCTTATGTTCAGCTACTCCATTTTGTTGCGGTGTAAAGGGGGCGCTGAATCCATGAAGAATACCTTTATCATTACAAAATTCGAGCATTTGATTATTCTTGAACTCCGTACCATTTTCACTGCGTATTCTTTTGATTGGCAAATGATACAGGCTTCTCTAGCTTTCTAAAGAGAATCATCATATTATCAAACGTCTCATCTTTACTCTCCAGAAACATAACCCATGAATATCTCGAGTAGTCGTCAATCACAACAAGACAATACAGATCACTAGATATACTTTTGACATTAACTGGCCAAAAAAAGATCCATATGTTGCCACTCTAGTGGCAGTTTAATTGAGTTCAGGAGTTTTCTTGGATGAGATTTCTTGTGCGGCTTCCCCTTTTTACAGTTGATACAATCATCATTCATGTGGAAACTCTTATGTTTAACACTCTCCACTAGATTGTTGTGCACCAAATAGTTCATCTTGCGTAAGTGGTGTGCCCCATCTTTCGATGCCATAAGATCGATTCTTTTTCCATAGCCTTTGATACAAAACATTGTATTGATTTCTTTGTAGTGGATGTGATGCTCATGTCGAGGACATAGAGATCATTTTCTCGTGGAGCGCGCATGAGGATTCACTCCTCGGGAATTTTGAATCCCGGCTTCGGAATAAGGCACTTGTTGTCTATAAAATGAGTTGTGAACTTCATATCGCAGATCTGTGAAATGCTTAGCAAGTTGTTCTCCAATTCAGCTATAAAATTCACTTTATCACATGAAACCACACCATTCGTGAGTATTCCTTCTCCGACTATTCGTCTACCTTGTGTACCCGCAAACCCTACATAGCCTCCACGTATTGATTTGACATCATAAAGCAAGGCTAACATCCTTTTCATGTGATGAGAAGCCCCACTGTCCATTATCCACTTAGAATTATTGACCTCGGGAGCCCCTTCACATGAAATTAAACAATTACTTGAATAGAGAGACCCAAGCCTTCTCGGTCTTGGGTGGGTTTGTGATATCAGACTTTGGAACTTTAACTTTAACTTCAACCACTTGTTCTACCTTTGGCTTGGTTGTAACACACGTTTTGACATCATCAGAAGATGGTTTAGATTTTATCACCCAAGTTTGTTGCTTAGAAGTTGCTTTTTTCGAGTAAAATATTGAATCTTTCTGATCTTTTTTGATCGATGATTCACCAGTTTCTTTGTTCAAAACATTAGTAGTTACTGGTTTCTCATTGTGGTTAGATTCAGTTTTTCTTTTCAAAATCTGTGTTGGAATAAACTCTGGGGATTTGTTTTTAACATCTTTTGATGACTTTTTACCATAGTAAACAGGTTTAGAATTTGGACAATTTCGTGCAATGTGTCCGACTTCATTACATTTGAAGCACATCTTGATGTAAGTGGCAGAGAATTTCTGAACTTGTTCACGACGCTTTTTCTCAGCGTAAAACTCATCATTTGATTGTTCTTTTGCACATTCTCTTTTTCATTTTCCGAGTTCGTTCCAAAAACAAAGTTTATATTCTTTTGAAAATTAGGTTTTCGAAATCTATCATTCTGCTTCTTTACATACCCCAACCCTTTCCTTTTGTTTTCAGGATAACTTTTACCTTTATTATTTTTATTGTAAGACCGTTTGGGTTGAGATTAGTAAGTTGCATTTAGATTTTCAAGCTCTGAAAGACTCATTTCAACCATTCTAAACATTTGTTCAACCTTTTCAAAATTCACATTCTGAATCGGAAATTCTTGATCAGAGTATACTTTGTCCGATCCTTTCATTTTGTAAGCAACTAAGTTAGGATCATCATCCGAACTAGATTCTGATTTGCCAAGATAATTCTTATGAAAACTTTCTTCATTTTCAGATGGTGAACTTGAACTAGTTTTCTCCAAACTCGACTCAGCACTTTCAAATTCAGTGCTATCACTCTCACTTCCTAAGACTTTTTCTACCACATTTTTTACCAATTCAGATTCACAGTCATTGTCAGATTTAGTGTAGGTTACATCAATGTTCTCAGGCAGCTCGTTATTCTTTTCAGTTTTCAATTTTAAATTGAGTATCTTTTCCACCCCATAAAGTTTCCTTCTTGCATAACTTTCCCACATGGGTGATGGAACTCGATTGTAACTTGCACTTTTGTCCTTACCGTTTTTATCATTTTCTTCCTTTTCACCTTTTTCAATTTTTGGAAGAATATGATCAATGACATATGAACTGGTGGAATAACTGATTAGCAATTTGTTAACACTCTTAGTTTCAGTTTTCATTTCCTACAGTTCAGTTTTTAGCTCGGCAATTGTATTCACATGAATATTTATGGCCATTTGCTTGTCCTTTACGGTTGCCTTGAGCATTGAAAGTGTAGTTAAATCCTCTAAACTAGCTTTTTCATATTGTATAATGATTCTACTTAATTTTTCATATGCTTCTTTAGTTTCTTTATAGTCGCTTGAAAAATTATCAGTAAGTTTATTCAAAACTTTGTATTTTTCATCTTTTTCAAAACATTGAATGCAAGGTTCAGCACATTTCTTGCAAGGTTTTTTAATTTCAACAATTTGAACTTTTACTTCATCCTTTACCAAGTCCTCGACGGACTCTTTTCATAACTTGATTTCTTTTTCTTCATCAGAAACTAACTCTTTCAGATTAGCCGTCGTAACTTTGTTGGCTATTTCGTAAGATTCTCGACATTCATCTCTTTGTCCACATCTATCAATTCCATGACCTCAAGCTTTGATTCTTCCTCTGATTTTACTTGGTAGCTTGAGTCGAAATAACCTGCAAAAGTTGGAAACATATTAGGTGGAATTAGATGTCTAAAAGCACTATGGAACAAACTTTCTTCTTCGAAACGTTTTTCCTGATAATATCCTTCAATTATAGCATCCTCAATCGCTTCATCAAAGACTGCATCAGAACTTTCTTCTTCCACTGGTTCGGGTTCTTCAATTATGTCTTCTAACAATGCCAGACTTTCATTCTTCGTGATATATTTGTTCCAATTAAAACCTTCATCCTCTTGAGCAACCACTAAAGGTTTATCTTTTGAGTTCGAGGGACCATCTTCGATCTGAATCATTCTTGTCGTAGATTGTTGTGGCGTCAGTCGATGATATATTGCCTTTTTATAATAATCATCTGCAAATGGATTCTGATTACCACTCACCTCGCAGTTTGGACATTCTCGTTTGAAATTCCCTTTCTCCCTACATTTAAAGCACGACACCTTTGCTTTATAAAAACCAAGTTTACCATCCAAACCTTCCAAACTATTTATGCCTGTGATTTCCTATAAGACCCTATCTTAAAATATATAAATTTATATTAAAATTTTCACGTTTAAATATATAAATGCGAATATACGTTACTACATATTTTTGAATTTATTAAAACTTTGTAAAAAATAAAACTAAGAGCGGAAGCTTGAGCTTAGGTCGTGTTTGGTTCTTTGGCATAGCTTGATCATCTTCTGTGATATTTGGTTACCGATCCCCTTTCACCTAAGATTTTGAAAATTTATTAGTATGATGTTAGATGAGTATATACATCATAACATTTTGCACAATAGATAGAGAAATCAGAAATTATACAATTTCCGGGATGGCGTCAGCGACGGCTATGTGTCGCGTCAACGACGCCATACCTTTTATGCCATCGGAACTGAACTACTGTAGGCAGTAGAATAGGGCATCGGACCTTGTTGCTGCCTCGGCGACGACCAGTTATGGCATCGGCGACGGCACTTTCTGCAACAGTTTTGCTGCTCTATTGTTTATTTGTCTATTCAGCCAGTTTCAAGTTCCGTACATCAAATCATGACTCAAGACTTACCAAAACACGTCCGCAAAATATCACTTCCTGTATTCATTACTATAGTAACTTTATTATGAGTGTCTACACCACTCGATTTTAATTTCGTAAGTTTTATAGTTTTGACCCGTTTGCGTATTTGAGTAAACAAACTTGATATACTTTATCTATCTTTCCAAAATTATTAATTTTATGAGTATATCCAATTCTTCGGGATAACTACCTTAAGGTTTATGCATCCGTTACTCGGTTTTACGCATATTTTTTTATTTTACCCTTTAACCGCATTGAAACCAAACTAAGTATTTACGCATCCATTTCGGTATGCATTAAAACTCCATTTTACCCGGTTAGCTGCCTTAGCGAAGACCATTGCTCTATTCAACCAAACCTTTATGTTATCATTTTGACCCGTTTGGTTGTCTTAGTGAAATCCAACGCTTATTTCAACCAAACCTTTATTTATTTTATCAACATGACCCGTTTGGTTGTCTTAGCGAAATCCAACGCTTATTTCAACAAAACCTTAGTCTAATTTATCATTTTCACACTAAGATATCCATTTATTTTCCACCACAACTATACTTGTGGTGGATTTGTTATTGTAAATTCATTTAATCCAATTTCCACCCTCGGTTCGACAATTTACGGAAAAGACCCGTTAAAAGGCATTAAACCAAAAAGGTTTATACTTTTCACTTTTACACTACCGAAAAGGTATACTAAATTATAAAAATCATTTTAAACTACCCTTAGGGTCGTTTACTTGTTTTACCACACGAGGGAATTTTGGTCAACTTAGGCCCCTCTTTTACGACGAAGGACTTTCAATATCATGTTTTGACTCAATGAGCACATTTTAACGATAATCTTATTTAAAATCATTATGTTCCTAAGAACCTAACGCCTGCAATTTAGATTATGAGAGTTACCTTGCCTTAGGTAATCCGATGTTCATTCATGACTCGTTTAACTCTCATCGGACCTTTAGTCCTTAATGAGAGTTTGACTCATTACACATACCTGGCTTGGGTCATAGCGTTGACCCATTTAAATACCTTGCACTATTAATTACCAATTAATAGCAACACAAGCCAAACTTTATTACCCTGTGAGCACAAAACTCAACAAGCAATCATTAGATATTATTGTCAAATGGTGATGACAACACCATTTGACCCATTTAGTCTAAATGACCATTTTATCATTATGAGATGGTATTTAATTTACCATCTCACCATTTAAGCAGTTTTGGTTTACGCCTTATGCTTATATTTCTTAAGGTCGTATCTTAATTCGTTCGACCCATTACGGTTTACACCATAGATTGCCCTTATTTTAAAGTTTAATATTTATTCGTCAACTCGTGACTAAATTACCATCTTACCCCTTTTTATTCCTTATGGTTAACACCATAATGTAACTTTTCATAATTCCTTGTTTATTTGTCATTACATGACTATATTATTACTATTTTACCCCTTTTTACCATCAATTATGGTTTAATACCATATTCATTTGTTCCGACCCGTATCAATTAACGTCAGAACCTTGTATTTCGAAAACTCGTTCCGAATACCAAATCACTTATTCTTAGTCAAATACCTAAGTAAATTTACAATTTTAAGGATGTAAGCGTTACTTACCTTAAGTCTGTTTATGTTTTCTCGCACCTTTGACCTGTTTGACCTATTCTTCTCCAGGCTTCCACCTAGCTCGTCAAGAGTCAAACTATAACACAATATCCATAAGATAGTTAGATTAGTCATTAATACCATGACCATCACCCTTATGGACTTTTTTACCATATTTCTTATTTGATTCAATTATAGGCTGATTTGACTTTAAAAGTCAAACTGTCGTTTTACATATGTATGCACTAACAGGTTGAATAAAACTCATTAGGCATTTTATCTAACACTTGGTAGGCATCATTTTTAGGCCACCAATTTGGCTAACTTCTTTCACCAAGTTTACCTTATTTCTTTCAATTCGTCATAACAAATCTCTCAAATTATCATAATAGAATTTTGGGGATTTTATTACTACCTTAAAAACCCATTTCACTATATACATGGACTTTAATCTAAACATCAATTTAACCAAGTATTCTCATTTTCTTGTAAATATGAAGACTATATGCATGCTTTGACATCACTATAATATCAATCTCATTCTATCATCAAAACCACTTTATGTCATGTATGAACACTTGACATAGTCTCTAAATTGTTCAAATATTTCATCTATACTAGTAAGTATAATGATCATCAACACAAATACATCATCAATTTCATCAGACTAATAATAATTTTGAACTCAATGTTATCACCTTCAAGTTCTTCTTAACACAAAATTGATGAAATCAAGTTTTACAACATACCTTATGATCCCCTAGTTTAGGTGATCAGCAATTCACATTCATGCAGGAATTTGAGGTTTGATTTCTCCTTCAATTTTATGATTTAGCTCACTAAGGGTTTACCCTTTTTTTCTCCTACTCAACATCGACCAAACACACATAAATTTGTGTTTCTTGGTGTTTATTTCATTTTAAAGATATTTATTTCAGATTTGGCAATTTTAGTCCCTCCCCAATGTTAGTTCTTGCACATTGTTGTTTATAACTAGGTTATATTTCTAGTTGTCTATCTCTTGTAAATTATCGACGGACATGATAATTCGAATTTTTCAACTTTAGGAATGCCACTACCCGACTTAAATTATGTCCTTTTAGCTCGTGCCTTTTATAAACTTTATTTACTAAAAAGCATTTGTTCACCTTTTGTTAACATTAGGTTTATTTATTTAAATTCTAATGTTTACTGGGTTAACTTTTACCACTAACGGTATTTTACCCGTTCATTCTCGGTTATTTAGTTTAAATAACAAACCCGTCTTTCGGGTGTTAAATTTCCATAAAGCGTTGAGCTCTTCAGACAATTGATGCCATACACCACTTTATATCAATCAGCTCCAATTCTTCTAAATCTATTTGATCATAATCTTCTTTGGTCATATCTGGATTTCCTATCTTTCCGACAACCAGGTTTTCATAAGATTCAAGAACTGAAGTGAGCAACGCATGTGCTTCTTAGCAGTGTTTTCGTTGAAATCTTGTGCATTTTGTATATTTACAGCAATGTTGCACTGTAGAATCCTCTGGTTTGAATTAGTATGCGTGTATTGACCGCACTGAGAGTTGTTTGAACCTTGCGAAGATTGAGGTGTTTGAGGAGAATTTGGTTCATAAGACAGAAATGATTGAAAACCACTAGATTGATTCAACGACGAACTTGTAGAATTGTTTGTGCTGAAGGTTGTCTGTATTTTTGGACTTTGTGTATTTGCCACGGAACTGCCTTTGAAGTACAAGTTTACGTCTTGCTGAATTTGCGATCGTTCATGACCTACAAGATTTTCTATAAACTTTGACAAATTATAACCACTATAATCTACACCATTTATCAGAATTGTCAAATAAGTAGACCATCTCCTTCTGGCAAGGCATCACCCAGTTTATCGACTAACTCTTCATTCGTTTTCTGAATCCCCAACCTCTTCATTTGAACAACGAGATGGCAGTATCGTTCAATCAACTACTTCATGCTCTCACATTTTAGCAGATTGAAAATGTCAAACTCTTTCCTTAGCAGTGCTTTCTTACTTTTTCTCATTTATGTACTTCCTAGGACCTTAAGTCTCAACACATTCCACAAAGATTGAGCATCATCATGCTGCAGAAGAGCCAAAATATCTTCTTTGATCAATTGTTGTAATATGTTCATCATTTTCTTTTCATTTACAAAGTTTTCTTTCTCGGTTGCTGAAAACTGTAACAACATTTTCTCCAAACCATTTTCGGTGACAGGTGCAGTATATTTTTCTTCAATTGCAAACTAGCAGCTAAAATGATTTGCCTAAACCCAATTAACAAACCTTTCATGCCAACCATCATAATCTTCTAAGTTCATCAGCTTCGAGGGATTCGTCATTGTCCCCATTTCATTTTCCAGATTTATGTTCTGTGATGCTACAGTTGTAGCGGCGGATGTCGTGAATGCATTAAAGAACTCAGTTTCCATTTTTTCGAGAAAAATTGACAAAATATGCTTTGTGCAAAGTGAGCCTTGTACGGAGTGCACTTCGTGCGACCTGGAATCAAACAGTAAAACACAGATTAAAATTTTCACTTCGTTCAAAGTGCAACACTTCGTGCGAGTTGAATGTCAACTTGTGCGAAGTAATGTTTAAACATTACAAAATATGTCACTTCGTGCGAAGTGAGTTGTGAGACGTGCAAAGTGAATTTAAGATTTCACGTTTTTTTGCAATTTTCGTCATGAATTCGATTGTATAAGCTCTGATCTTTTCAAGGGTTTTACTAGTATGGATTTGAAGTATTATACTGAAAAATTAGTCCATTAGTCCATGAATTTGGTGAAATTGAAACAAAAAGAAATAGGAGTAGAATAGAAGTATAGAATCTTGATCAAGTCTTCAAATCAGGCCATCCGTAGCTCTGATACCACTTGTAGGATCGGTTTGTCCATATAAGCACAGGACCTAATATGATTAACTAGTCATAGCATGTGCGAAATCCACTTTATGACAAGTGAGAATATCAAGATTACTTTCAAAGTTTACTATTTCATTAATGTTCAATACGTATACAATCCTGAAACAAAATGTGCAGGGATTCGCCGTACACTCTACATAAACTATTTTAGACTTAAGACATCACATACGTATATATAGACCAGGTCAACTCGTGCGAGCTGAGTCTTGCCACTTCGTATGAAGTGGCTTACATACATCCAAAATGTAAATCTAACAACGTAGAGCCCTATTACAATGATAAGACATGACCCAAAGACATAGGCGATAGACATTCTGCATCAACATTTAAGACTAGGATAAACAAATTAGGACCTGAGCTTATGGATGTAAACAGATCCTCACAAGTGGTACCAGAGCTTGGAGGCCTGATTTGAAGACAATCATCAAGATTCAACAATCTCACACTTCTATTCTACTAATTTTCACTCTTTTTATCATTTTTCAAAGATTTAATAGTCGATATGGGTTGAATTTTTCTAGGAATACTTAAATTCTACTTCTAACAAACCATTGAAAGAAGCAGACCTAAGATCAATCAAAATCATGATAAAATCAATGAAAAACATGAAAATTTGAAACTACCCTCGCACGAACTACCCACTTCGCACGAAGATAAAATTATCTTCGTACGAAGTGAAATTCTTTCAAATTTAAAACTCTAACTTCGTACAAAGTGAGTGTTTGAAAATTCTGGTTTTATCTTCGCACAAAGATAAATCTGAAAATCTTGGTTGTTTTATCTTCGTACGAATTAGGATTTAATTGTGTTTTTGTGTCAACTTCGCACAAGGTTATCTTCGCACAAGGCTATCTTCGCACCAGGCAATTGTGTTTAAAATTTTCAATGAAATGGATAATGAATTCTACAACGCCTTTGCAACCACAGCTTCAACGTCAGTCGTCCAAAATTTAAGTCTTGACAATGAGATGGGAATGATGACAAAGCCGCCCAAGTTGATGAACTTAGAAGAATACAAAGGTTGGCACAATGTTTTGTGAATTGGGTCCAAGCTAACTATCTTGACTGCTGGTATGCTATTGAGGAAGGGTATGTTGTTCCAACTAGAGAGAATGGTCTTGAAAAGTGAATCATGTAGTTAAATCAACAAGAAAAAGAAGCGTTATACTCGGGAAAAAAATATGATAAATATCTTGCAACAAGAGATCAAAGAGGATATCTTCACACTACTACAACATGAGGGATAGCTCAGTCAATATGGAACGCTTAAAGGTGAAGTTCCAAGTTAGCAAGTAGATGATCAATAGTAAACATGAATTTCTTAAAAAAAGAGTTCGACATCTTCAACTCATTAAAAGGTGAATCGATGAAGCAACTCATCGAGCAATATTGTCATCTAGTGGTTGAGATGAAGAGATTGGGTGTTAACAAAGATAATGAAGAGCTAGTTGATAAATTGGCTGATGCTTTACCAGAAAGTGAGTGGTCAACCTACTTGATGATTTTAAAGAACAGCCCAGAATACAACAGTACTTTAAGTTTAGCAAGAGTCATTGAGAAACTCAAGGGTCATGAACTAGAACTTCAGAAGATTACTAAGACAAGAATCTCACACGCTCAACAGGATGTGAATCTGTATTTCAAAGACAGTCCAATAGCCAACAATTAAAGCCAAAAATTCAGACGGCTTTTAGTGCAAACAATTCGTCAAATGCTTCTTCAAATTACTCAAGCAGTGGTAGCGGATTTCTCTCATTCCCAAGTTATGATCCAAATGCTCCATAGACACCTTAATCTTCTCAGGGTTCGAATAATTACAACAGCATCCAGAACAATCAAAACAACTCAAACCAACGAATCTTGTAGTACAATATAGTGTAAACCTCGAAAATGCACAATATTTTACTGACACTACTGCCAAACAGCACATGGCTTTACTCACCTCAATGTTGGAATCATATGAAAGTCTAGTAGCTGAAAAGATTGGTAATCCAAATATGACGAAGGAGGATTATGACCAGATCGATCCAGAAAAGTTGGAGCTTATATATATCAAATGGTGTATGGCTAGCATTGTTAGACGAACTCAAAGGTTTATGGAGATAATGGGAAGAAACAGTCTGGGAGGTCTTGATGCAAAGCTAGGGTTTGACAATTCAAAAGTCACCTGCTTTAAGTGATGTGAGAAAGGTCATTTTAAAAGAGAGTGTCTGAACCGAGAAGTGCATGGAAATCACAATCCATTCAGTGATGACTACTATATGAAAGCAATTTTTCACCGACCTTCTTCAGAACCTCAAAGCATGACAAAGCTAATCCAAATCGAGGATGGTTCAACAAAAATGAAGGATAAAGCTCTTATGGTCTCTTAGGAAGATGAAGGTTTTAACTAAAATAACTACATTTCAAAGACCGAGATTCTTGCACTTCTCGCCGAGATCAATAAGGAACCGGAACCAATTATAGAAGAAGTGGTCGAGGAAGTGTCAAACGAAGATTGTGAAGTCACTTTTGACGGGACGCTAGATGAAATTTCTAATGCTGAAGCATACTATTATGATCAGAGTGCTGAGGAGGACATTTTTCACTATGCTTTTAAATCTGTCATTCCACCTGACGTGTATAAATCTTTTGGAGGTTTCTTTGGAGGATCAAGCTAGTATCAGATTACACCAACTAATGAAGAAACCAAGAAGCCTATAGAAGAGATTATCGATGTCAACAAAGAAATGAACGCAGAAAATCTAAAAAATTGCTGACAAAGCTATGATGGCACAACTACATTAGGTAGTTTCTGAAAAAGTTCAAGAAGGTGTCAATGAGTCGGTCAAAGAAGAGGGTAAATCATTCAGTGTACATTAAGATCTTTGACTGAGATGAATGTAGCTTATAATATTAACCCTGATTTTGGAAAATATAAATCATTCAGTGTACACTTTTGTTTGCCTTACATTGTTTTGAATTATGTGCATCTATCTTGGATTGTTTAACAGTGAAATAGAAATTGCAACACAGATTTCAATCCGGTTTCTTATCATTTTCAAACTTAAATAGATCATTGAACATGAGGTAATAATGTGAATTACACTTTAGGATGCTTGCATCAAGTGAATTATCGATACGAGAACAAGGATAATTAGAAATTACACTTTTAATCATTTTCCATACTTACGCACTGCTTGTGGTATGCACATATAATGAATATATGTGTGAGTCCTTGGGGGCAAAAGTGAATGTGCACTAATTTTAACGTTATGTTACTAATTTCCATGAAAATAACGTTAAAAAGTGAGGGACGGTTTATCATGCATCATGTGCTGGCATTGATAGCCGAAAGACAAGGGGGTACATGCACTAATTGGCTTTTGTCCCAATTGTTGAATGTTATGTGCCCTATGTCCAAGACTTAATGCAAAACCACTATCGAGCCAGGGGTCTCACTTGAAGCAACCTCTCTATTCCTTTGGGGTAGAGGTAAGTTGTCTACATCTTACCCTCCTTAGACCCTACCTTAGCTTTGTTATAGGTGGGATTTACTGAGTATGATGATGATGATGATGAATCATTTGCCATACTTGAGCTCGATTATCGGCTTAAGCCATCTTTATTATACCATTTTAGGTTAAGCACTGCACATATATGACACGGGGAGCTCAGACGGCTCAAGCCCACCCTCTCAACCTGAGCGATGTTGTGGCTTCCGGTTTATATCATGTTGACCAGGTAACTTCAATGATTTTTTTTGTATTCATGAATGTATAATGGTCTATTAACTCCAAACATGTACATTAATGCTTGCCATAATTAGGGGACAACAATAGAGAAGAGTATGGGATCTACTCTACATTTGGCATGGCAGGTTTTTCATCCACATGCAGCTCCTAACTTCTCTGCTACTGAAGAATCATCAGTATTAGTGGAACTCACCCATTAGTTAAAAATATTAGTTTGAGATTTACTCCAAATAGATACACATAACTTGAAGTATTTAAATTCATATTTTATGATCCTTTATACTTTATTTCTTTTCTAAATAATTACTGCTTGAGCAGGCCATGAAAGTAGTAAATTTTGTAAAAATGAAAGAAAAACTTGATTACGAGTTTGGATACTTTTTATGTATAAAAAATGTAGAATTATCTCTAGCTACAAATTTATGCTTTTCAAATTCGGTTTGTTTGAAATTAATTTGGTTTGTTTATTGTAAAATGCTTTATAGTAGCAAAGTACAACGAACAAAGGCAATGATGTGGAGAAGTGCATGTCCCAGCTGAGCTCCAAGTCAACAAACCTAATATATAATTGGTGATTAGAAGTAATGCAAGGATTTATTAGCAAGAAAAAAAGGCAAGAATTGATTAGCAACCTCATTATACTTTCAAAAAAGGTAATTTATAATTGTTTTGTGTTTCATATCTTCTTTCAATTTGAAATTCAAGCTTATTATCTAGGTATATATGTGTGGTTTAAGGTAATTCAACTTAGGGTTAATTTTGAGAAAGATGTGGACAAGGCTGACTCAATATGGGAGATACAACATCGATATACTGCTCATAATATAATACAGAAGAGAACAAATGAATGATTCCATCAGGTTTGATACTTAATATTGTAATGATAAGTTACTTGAACTAAAGACATATTCATGATTTTTAATGTTTTATGATAACATATGTTAATATATTTATGTTTGTTTATTTTGTTAAGATCGAACAACATCTTCCAAGTAGTTATGGCTATTTTTAAGCAACATAATTTGAGATATAAGTTGGTGTTAGAAAGGTTAACATGATATGAAGCGTCATTATATTCTTTTTCATACTTGGTTCACTAGGATGAAGCTTTCAGCGATAATGTCATATTTAGTATTTACATACTACAAATAAAAATTGAAAACTAAAAGTTATTAATATTATACTTTATACATTTCTTATCACTTATCAATCAATATTTCTACTTAATGCAAACCAAAAAAATTGTCATTCTCATTTGGCCCATAATACATGGATTATTTTATTTACTTTGTGAACTTTTTGCATTCCATAAGAATTACTTTTAAAGAATTTATATACGTTCATTATAAACATATAATGTTCTTCGTCAATACCTCGAAACATATTATTTTGTTAAATCAGTGAAGTTCGCGGAAATTAGGAGTAGTTTACTATAAAACATATTTATATAGTTGTATTATTATTATTGTCATATAAATACTTTATTTTAATTAAACTTACATATAAATAAGAGTAAATTACAATATTCGCCCTATATATTTATACCAAATTGCAAAACTCGACCTTTGCCTTTAAAATTGACGAGAATTATACTTAACATTTGCAAATCTTATACATTGCATCTTAAGGTCATGTTCAAAGCACATGAGGGCAGTTTAGTCTTTTCCCCTACCCATTTCATTCCCCCGCCCCCATATATATCATCTAATACCCTCTTTCATTATAACTAAAGACATCAACGTCCTTTAGGTTTTAGGGTTCGTGAACAATAACTTTAATGTCGAACGAAGAGAGTTGCTACATTCAAGAATCATTCGATAATGTTGAAGTCCTTGATCTATATGGTAATGTTACAACTTTGCTCGGATCCTAATCCTAATTATTTAATATTTTTTGTTCTTTATTTGGTAATCTTATTTAACAAATAATTAACTTTAAAATTATTGAATATATGCAAATTGGATTTTCTAATCTTTTCAACATAAGCTTGCATCATGCTGGTAGTTTAAAAAAACCTCCTTGTTGCACGTGTGTGGGAGGTAAGATAGATCTTATAGACTTGATAGACATAGATGGTTCTCATTTCATGAGGTTGATGTCATGTTGGATATGTTAGGCTATAATGGTATTGTTCCTATGTATTACCAATTCTTATATCCTTCAAGAAAAACTTAGCCAATGGTCTTGAAGACCTAAGTAGTGACAAAGATGTTATAAACTTGGCTTAACATGTGGCAAAGCATAAGGTCATTAATATTTATATTTCACATGGGATAAGAAAACCTTTAAAGAATTAGGTAAGCTTACTATTGAAGAAATTGATGAACCTGAATAACATTCTCTTGTGCCTTTAAAGCTAAATCTAGATGGGGATTCAAATGTAGGGCAAAAGATCAGGGGTATGTAAGTAAGTGGGGTTGGGTAGGGTAATATTGAATACATGGTTTCACGTGATGTTCTAGAGGCTAACATACAACATGGTGAAAAGAAAATTAAAGAAGAGGTGCTAGATGTAGGATTTAATAAAGGTTTTGGTGGGGACAATAGTTTGGCTAACAATGAAGTAGATGGTGAAGCTTGTGTGGACAATGAAATAGATGGTGAAATTGAGGATATGGATGAAAATGACAGTGGAACTAAGGATATGGATGAAAGTGATAGTGATTACATTGTGGATGAAAAGAGTAATATGGCTGACCATGATGTAGACATGACTAATTTTATGTTGAATATTGATATAGATGTAGAAGATACTATCAATGATCACCAAGTAGTTCAAGAAGATGTGGATGTTTTAGACAATGAGAAGTTTGAAGTGGGTTAGCATCTAATGATAAGAACGATACATTTATAAGGAGACACAATCTACACCATTTAAGAAGGTCAAATGAAAACATGGCTAAGTTTTATCTAGGCCAAGGTTTTAGAAGTAAGAAAGATGCTAAGATGTTGACCATGAAACATTTTGTTGAAACTAGAAGAGTTTTTAAACTTTTAAAGATGATAACACAAGGGCATGGGCAATTTGTCAAGGTTTATACCAGAGATGTTGATGACAATGGGGTGCATATTTCTAGCCAGGAAAAACCGATTCAGTAACCATTTTTTTGGCATTTTTCGTACCGATTTTTTTCGGTTCGGTATGGTGCCGGTATTTTACCGAATTTTCCACACAAATACTGGTACCGTACCGAACATTTTCGGTACCAGTACTCATATTTGGCGATTTTTGGTACCGATGCTGAGTTCATCCCTACTTTCGTTAGTAACAGGCAAAAGGTATGGTCTTTGTGACTTTCATTATCTTGGCATTATAAGTAATTTAAATGTTTTAACTTAAATGATTCCTTGTTTGTGTTGAATAGAGTATTCATCCTACTATGAAGGGAAGCCTCAGAGGTAAGCTTTACAAAGATATGCTATAGAGGTGTGCAACGTCAACAACAATTCATGATTTACAACTGTAATAGATTAGTTGAAGGTATTCAACAAGGATGCCTACTTGTGGTTGTCAACGATTCCACCTTTACACTGGTTTAGGTCACGCTTCTCTTGTATGTAGTACAATTATATTGTATTAAATATGTGAAGTTATATTTGATATATTGCTTAAGTAGTGTTTGTTTCTAGTGATCATGGGAAGGGCACTTTCTGATGCATTGCTTAACAATATATGTGAGGTTTACAATGGAAAAATTGTGGAAGGCAAAGACAATAACATCATATGTGCACTTGAATACATAAGTGGGTATTTGATGAGTAGGATTCTGACTATGTTGAAGCTTATTAACAAAAGTGAAGGACTGATGAAACCTTGGGCCACAAATATGTTTGAGTCAATCAAGAAATATTGGACCTACAAAAGAACAGATGATATTCAAAATTGAAAAATGATGCACTGATCAAGAAATAAACAAAAGATTGAACTAGTCTCTCTCCAAAGATAGTGAATCTTGAACACCTAATCAGAACATATGTTCAAAAACAAAGTAAACATCTGATCAAGACTTGGAACCGCTATTCAAGAAGAAATAACACTTGTTGAAGGCTAAAGTCTGTTGAAGCCAAAGGTCTAATGAAGAAGATTAAACATTAGTATGACCAAATAAATGTTTAGATAACTGCAATAGAGGATAGCTTAGACAGTGATTTTCCAATGTAATGGTACTTATCTTATCAGTGTTTAGACTAGTTAGAACAGATGATAGGATTCACACAGATGTTTGTAACATCTGTGGAATCTTTTTCTGTTATAAATGTTAGATGTCGCTATCAGGGTACGTCAGCCATTCACAGAACAGAGCTTTCGTACTTAGTATTAATAGATCATACCTATTGGTGATCTATCTTTCATACACATCACCTTTTCTCTTGTACGTACTGATATTTTAATTGATCGGTTGAGGGGGAATCTATAAAGTAATTTGAATTGTGAAACATTTGAATGTTTATCGATTAATGAAAAACAATCATTGATGACTTTTTACTTGTGAACTTTAGTGTTAATTATCAATATTTGTTTACATGTATCAAAGTCAATTCTAACACTTGCTATCAGAGCTTGGTCATGTTAAACTCGATTTCACAATAAGTTTAACATACAAAGATTAACTCTACAAAGATCCAATACAGTTTGTAGCTCAGAGTTGTATAGTGAAGAACTAATCATTGTCTTTCACACACTTTGTTTTTATGGAAAAGAACTAGAGAAAATGGCATAGAATGATCCCCACAACACCGGCTTCAATAATAAACCACCTATACTTGTCAAATCAGAATTTAACATCTTGCAAAGTAGGATAGCGCATATATTTGCTCAACCAAATATAGGGTGTTGGAAGTCCGTCGTCTTCGGACCTCAAAGGTACCAGAGTGTCGAAAACCCAAATGTATTTGAGCTAAAGAAGTCGGAGAATTATTCCGAGCAAGATTATCAAAAATTCGAGTTAGATGCAAAAATCTTCAGTATCATAGCTATGGCTCTGCCAAATGACATCTATGTTAGGCTGTTGCATTGTATCACTGCCAAGGACTTGTGGGATGCACTGAAGGAACAATTTGGTAAAACGGAGGATGTTATCGAGAATACTCGTGAAATCCTTAACCAACAATATGAAACCTTCACTTATACCAACGGGGAAACCCTGACTAAGCACTTTGAACGATTTTCATGTCTATACCAGTGAAATAAAGTTTGTTAATAAAGAATTTACCAAAACAACTTTAAGTAACCGATTTCTAAGATCTATGCTTGAAAAATGGGACACTATGCCTGAAAATGAGACACTATTGCTATAGTGATGAGAACATCCCCAAATTTCAAGGACATGAACCTGACCCAGCTACATGGAAAGCTCCTAACCTTTGAGAGGGAGCTTGTCCAAAAGAAAAGGCACCAGGAAACTAGAAAGGTGTCTGATCATTACGTGTTTGGTAACACAACACTTTTAAGTCAGGAGGGATCATCCTTTGGAATGGGAAAAGATCAGAGCTTTGATCATTTTATTGATATATCAACAGGAATCAACTCTGATCAACATTCCACGAGTTATGCTTTTGCAGCAAATGATGATACTCATGTCACTGATAATCTATCATTTGTACTCGATGATCTTAAGCACATAGACCCAACTGACCTAGAGGCGATGTACATATTGCACCAGGTAGCCCTACTCAGCCTAAGAGCTAACAATTTTTACAAAAGGACTGGTAGGACTTACCTAGGATTAAGTGGGAGGTCGAAAGTGGGTTTGGGTAAATCAAAGATTAAATTAGGCTAGGACACTTAGCTAGGGAATGCAAGAGTCAAACAAGTAACTCCGCACCAATGATCACATACCCTAGTCAAAGATCTCAACAAAATACACAGCAATAGTTATATCCCCAAAATTATTCTAGACCAAATGTTCAAAACATAGCCCACTTTGCAAAAAAATCCTAAATCCCTTACCTATGCATTATGTCCCTGCACCACATGTCCCTCAGGTTCAGTACGTCCAAATGCCTATTGCACATGTTCAAGCACCATCAGCTACTCATGCTCCTGCATCTGCAGAACCTAGTCAACATATATTTTTTCACACATGGCTATGTTGACTAGAGTACTCTGCCAGAAAACCTAACAGATGCAAACTTTACTTTAATAGCACAAGATTATGATCAGCATGAAAACTTTTGTTTTATGGCTATTGAGCATGGTTCAAGTGAAGAAGATCAAGTTCAAACCGCTATTGGTGAAGAGATTGTTGGTGAAGCTGCTGAAAGCTCTGGTCAAACATCTATTAAGTGACCAGGTGTATGCAGAAAGGATGGATGAGAAATATCCCAAAAGTTCCACTGATTGCATTAGTGTGGATCAAATTGAAATGACTGCCTCTAAGGTATCACCTCAAACTCTTAAAGAGTTGTATTCAGATAAATGTATCATAGCTTTCGCTAACATAAAAAAGGTTAATGAAAACCTTAAAGAAAAGATACAAATCAGTGAAATAGTTCTTGAAAAATTGAAAAAAGATTTTAAAACAAGAATTGTTGAAAAAGACCTTGAAATAAGCAGCCTTAAACATGAAGCATCAATAACCAAGGACCAACATGTTCCAATGCCGTATATTCCCATGTATTGTGATAGTGAGGCCACACTATCTAAAGTATACAACACAGTGTATAATGGGAGGTCAAGACACATAGGTCTTCGGCACAATTATGTGAGACAACTTCTTGAAAGTGGTACCATCAAGGTTGTCTATGTCAAGACCAGTAAGAACTTGGCTGATCCGTTTACTAAACCTCTGACGAGAGATTTGGTAGTGAATACCGCGAGAGACATGGGTCTAAAACCACAATAGAATCGTTAGTGATGGAAACCCAACTTGAACTTAGTGCTCCTATTTCTCAAGTTTAATGGGTAAAAACGAAGTCACTTAATGATAGAAGGTACTATCAATTTTTTGATAGATCCATGTGAGGTATGATAGTACGTCGTTGCCGAGAACAAGGGTGAGCTAATGCTCTTAACAAAGTTTTGGAGGCATCCAAGCAACGTGGATGATGTAAAACTTTGCCTATATGATCTAGGGGTGGTGCCGCCTTGAGTGAAGATAAGTGGTTTGTCTTCTAAAGGGTCATGAAAAGGATTTATAGCGCACGGCCATATTCGCGCTCAGTGAGAACGCAAAGTCGGTCGATGATGTGTGGGGGTAAACCGAAGGGGGCTATCAGGTTAATGGTTTAATTCCATAGGACACCATTGGATCTGTCTCTTCTTGTTTATCAACATAAACTGGGTTTAATCTTCATGACACCTAGTGACATCATCTGTCTAAGTGAGAGAAAACATTCCAACTTGGTGGGGGATTGTTGGAAATATTAATGAGGAACATACAAGTTGGTATGTTTCCTCCATCCCACATTGGTGGGGGAGGTGAAATTTGAGTGCCTTATAAGGGATTACCTCTTATGGGCCTCCAAAGTGTTAAACGGGTTGAGAAGTGGGTCAAGCCCACACGTGCGCCGAGCCGAGCCGAGCCGCGAGCTCGCAAATGGGCGTGTTTGAGGCGCGAATGGGCGCGTTTGAGGCGCACTTTGCACTTCGCACGTACGCATCGTCGCTAGGAGCCGAGGAGCTTTTATTTTTAGCTAGGGTCCGGTTCAGGTGCGTTAGTGCTGTGATCGAGATCATGCTATTCGATTCAAAGTTATTTCTTCATCATACCACATGTTCAACTTTCCATAGAAATGCTCCCATATTTGTTTATGATCTAAAAATGCAAGAGCCATTTCTCTGTTTGAAAAAAATATAAGTACCTGCAATCTGCTAATGTATCTGGTAGAACATTTTTCTTTCCCAAAAATCTCTTCCATGATATCCCGTATATTGTTTAGTATTTTCATGTCCAACACCTCACCCACCAACGATACCCCCCATTAAGTACCGTTACTTCTGACGTCTTTATGTTATAGGTCATAGTGATATCCAAAGAATCACTCCTCCTTTTTCCATTGCTGATGAGTATTCCATCATAAGAACTAGGGCCAATGTATGTTTTCTTTTCCTCTCCAGCCTCTTCTCACACCTGTGCTTTGTTGTTTTGTCCCTTTGGTATCACTTGGTTCTGGTTCTCCAACGCTTTCCATCTCGGTCAAGCTTTGCCACATTCGCACCTATCTTGGCACCCCCTATCATTTTCTAGATTTAGTTCCTACATAACATCATTATAGTTTGCTACTCCCTTCACCCGAATAAAACCAAACTTGCTTCCAGACCATCCAGCCTCCATTGAACGTATGCATCCACAACCTTCCCAAATTTTTGCACTCTTCCAAGAAGATATCCCTTGTGATATCTGTTGGGAGATTGTAGATATAGAAAGTGACAACATTTTTGAACCAATATTCCCATGGAACACCATAATTCCTGCCTGCACCCTTATTTCTTCTCCTTTTATCCTCCTCGATACAACTCCTCTCCTCCTGTATCCCCTTCCTTTGCTATTCCAGTCTCCTTTGTTCCTGTTCAGTGGTTTCCCTAGGAACCCACCTCCTCTCCTGCCTCTCTTTCCTATTCCTCTCCATTAGGGATGTTTGATAGAAAATAGCGAGTTTTGTAAAAAGGCAATGGGAGTGGTGATTTCAATGGCGTTGTGGCTAGCATAGGGGGTAGAAACAAAAGAGTTTTTAAAGGGAAAACAAGCATCGTGGCAAACATATTGGATGAGCTAAAAGAAGAAATATATTTATGTATGAAATATAGAGTTGGATGGAAAAGGCTAGCATATGATAGTTGGTTAAAATTCGATGTTAATTTGTTTAGTTGATATTAGCCTCTGTTTCCAAATGTGTTAGTGGTGAAATCTTGTTGCAAGCACCTTGCTAGTGAAGATTGTATTGAAGATTTTGTGTTATAAGATTGGCTTGTTTGTTCAAAAAAAATCCTCTTCAGTTTGCTTGCTTTCGCTTGACTTTCTTTGACATTTTCCTTAAATAACTATTTGCTTGTTCCATATTGTTTTTAGCCCTAAGCAGACCAAGAATGATGTCCATACATCTTTGACACTTTTATGATTAAACCAATCTATGAATCCACATTTGATTCCTACTATATAAACAAACACATTTTAGAAAACCAATTTGATGAAGGCCATTGTAATCAGAAGAATTTACATAGTCAAGACAAGCATAGAATCGACGAACAGGGTTCTTGCTTATCCATGATGTGAGGATTATTGATTCTTTCCCACAATTCCAGAAAACCATAGTACATATGTCGATTTGATGCTTTCTTGGTCGATTGCTTAGGGATGCTATGAACCCTAATATCGTTTTCTACAAATATGTTATAACAAGGTTGTTTGTTCGTAATGAATGAGGGTCTATGATGATATAAATGGGGGAGAAAAGGGGAGTGCCTTGCCATGACCTTACTTAACGTTTAAAATTAACTAGGTTAGGGTTTAAATGCAAAGGTCGAGTTTTGCAATTTTAGTATTTAACAACTCATCATTAATTTTTTTTTTTTTTATGATCATTTTTCAAATTATTTAACATATTATGTGTAGTTTTCTTTATTGGTATTTTACGATTTTACAGGTATACAATTTACACACCTCTTGGAAAAATCGCACTCAAAATTTGAAATTAATTTTGACTACGATAAATCTATATCTATATCTATATCTATATCTATATCTATATATATATTTATATAATAAAGTAAATCAACGGGGGACGTGTGTCGTTCATATAAGCTATCTAGTTTTTTATTTTCCCGTCGTTATCATTACATTTTAATTAAAGCCTTTATCTTCTACTTAATTAAGGATAATTATTTTTATTTAAAAATTATTATATCATTATCTAAATAAACATCAATATCTATTTATATTTATATCTATCTATATCTAATCTAAATCTAATCTTCTAAATTCTTATAATAAATTTCAGTTAATGGCGCATGACATTCTTTCCATTAACCTAAAAAATTTAATTATATTTACTTTAACTTGTTTAACAATTTATTAATGCATGAATCTCACTTATCTTTATCAATAATGATAAAATTAATTTATAAATGATTTCAAATAATTAATTAATTAAAAATTTATAAAAAGTTTAATTAGTTACAAATCATTACACGGATTGGTGTAGTACCCGAAAGTTAATTTACATATTTAAAATATTTACTCATAAATATTAACGTATCAATATAATATAATAAACAATGGAAATATTTAATTGAAATATGTTATTAATTGTAATACAATGCAATGGGTTCATCATATATTACAACTAAAAATAAACTTTATAATAATTAGAGAAATTTACCCTTTTATAATAATTGACTAATTAACGATTCGAAATAATACTAACCCATTTTATACAGGGGTTTGTAATACACGTGTAATAATTAATTTATAAAGTCTATAATCTATATTTTCTTTTTTTAATATTCAACCTTTATAATATACGGGTTTCAAAAGAATATTACATATCACTCACTTATATTTAGTAACAAAATACTAACTTATTTATTTATCAACCTCATAATAATTATAAGCAACAAATTAACAATACTATATTTTTTAAAACTATTTGTTTACGATAATATTTATTTATTCAATATATGTAATACACGAGGTCTCAACCTAGTATAGTCAATGAATAAAATAACGATCCACACGAGTTCAGTAATTTAGTCGTGATTTTGTTAAAGGATTATCTAGATGTTCTGGCATGACCTCATAAAAAATTAGAAAAATTATGTCTTGAATTTAAATAGTTATGACGGATGATATAGATCCTAAAACAATAACCGTTATGTATCCTATATGTAACCGTAAATTCACAATTGTGTTAACAAACCGTAATATTTTAGGTAGTATCATAGACGTTTTTTAGTCATATATATCCTTTCTTTTTGTAGTGATGTCCAATTGACCATACCCCTTTTGTCTCATTTTTATTCCTAAACAAAAATCAGTTGTTATTAGTATGGGTATTAATGTGTCTAGCCACTCGTGACTTACTTGAGATCGGCTCGAAATAAGGGGAGCTTAAACATGTTCGGACTCAAGCCTAAAAATAAGCTTGTTGTTTAGTAAACAAGCTTAAATCTGAGCACTTATTGAGCTCGAACCGGCTCACAAGTCTAAACAAGCCTATTATTTAAATAAATTTAATTATAACTATATATATTGTTATAAATAAATTTATAAAAAGTAATATTTAAAATTATATAAGTTGATTAATAAGTAATAAACGAGGCAAGCCCGAGCTAAGCTAGAAAAACTACCAACGAGACGAGTTCGAGTTTTCGAAACAAAGCTCATACTTAGCCAAGCTTGAGCTCTCAAAAGTTAAACGAGCTCGAGCTCGTTTGCACCCCTAGTTGTGATATGTCCAAAAACCAAGTTTTGCCGTCTTTGCAAGGTCTTTATCACTGAAAAATTAGAGAATTTGATTAGCATTTGTTGAAACGCCCCAAACCCACGGGTCTCATCTATTGGATTTACGTATTGCAACATAGCACTTTAAAATCTCATTCATATGCAAGGGAAAACGTTCAAACATATCATCATACTCAGTAAATCTCACAAATAGTAAAACTAAGGTAGTCTCTGAGTAGTGTAAAATATAGACAACCTTGCCTCTACCCCGTAGAAATAGAGAGGCCACTTCTAGGGGACCCCCCCCCCCCCAGAGGCCACTTCCAGTGAGACCCCTGGCCCCCGGCTCGATAGTAGTTCTGCATCAAGCCTTGGAAATAAGGTGCATAACACTTAGCAATCGGGATTGGTTGTACCCTTTTGTCTTTCGGCTATCAACGTCACCACCTGATGCATGATTAACCGTCCGCCGTTTTTAACGTCATTTTACTGTGCACTTACATTTTAGCCCTCAAATAATTACACATGTGTACATTATATGCGCATAACATAGGCGATGTGTAAAACACGTTCAAACATAACAAAAGGGAAATCAGACTCTAAATAGGGTAGTCTTCACATTTTAGCCGATCACGTCTTCACAACCCTCAAAGAATACCTACATATTTACCTTTTGTAGATATTAAAAGTCAACTAACATAATATTTGTGGATTTTATAAAACTTCGTGAAGTCTTTAACATGTAACATAACATGTGCAATCATAACAAAACTTTGACATGAAAACACAATAAGTACGTAAGACAAAGATTACATGAGATTAAAGAAACATACTTTAAACAGGCATAGTAAGTCATGAAATTAAGAAAACATACTTTAAACAGGCATCATAACTAAAACAATTTAATTATCAAGTATCAAGTCTCTGCATGCATGCATACATAACATAACCATAACATGACCATGAGTAATTATCATCACTCTATACCATAAAAAATAAATTATATTATCCTAAACATATTATTATGTTCTATTATAATATCGTGTCTTATACGAATTAATAAATTAGTAATAAAAATATCGGATATTATTATATATATAATTGACTAACTTCTTAATTACAAGAATTTTTTAATGTTTTTGATATTGACCACAACTTTTTATAGATTTTTGTTTTTGGCAAATTTACAACAGTAAGAAGTAATTATTCAAAATTAAAACTTAAGTTGAACAACGTAGATTTTTTTATTATTTTATTATCAAAATACTTTTTGAGCATAATTTATTATCTCTTATAACTTTATAACTTTTTAAAGAATGATAATTTATATAATTTTAAGTATGTCGTTACAATATTTATAATTTTATTCAAGTCTTCATACAAATTGACGTTGTCCAACTCTTTTCGTTATTTCTGTGATATAATTAAATGCTTCATAAATTTATGAATATATCGTGACGTGTTTAGTTTTATTTACGTTTGGATAAGAATTTAGTTTCTTTTTGTTCTTTTTTGTGATGAACTAAATCGATAACGCCTGCTGTTTTCAGGAACTGAATCAATTTCGATCGAATAGCATCACTACTGGTATAGGTATTATCTGAACCAGTACCGATATTCATTTTTATGTTTTTTGATTGTTGTCGTTATGTTAATATTATAGTTAAATGCTTTATAATTTTTTGAATATGTCATTGCGATGTGCTTACTTTATCTACATTTTGATAAAAAGTTATTTTTATGTTCTTTATTGTGCAGTAACATCCAGTTTCGTCACGAACCAAACCGGTTCCGAACAAATAGCGTCAATACCGGTACCGATATTATCTGAGCCGATAGCGATATTCGTTTTTATGGTTCCGATAATTGTAAAGCACGTGTAGATTTCATCTTGGACATATCTTTTTCAGTTGCCGATATCGTACATGTGTCGTAACAAACGAAAATGGTACCGACTAAATAACAAACCCACTAGTTATAATTAAAATATATATACGGAAATAAATAAATGATAACGTAATTTGTGGTCGACCTAGTTGTAATCGACTTATACTAAATCAAATGACTCATCACTGACTATTTGATTTTTTTCTTTACTTAACCCGTGTAAGACATGGGGTCATTATGATAAAACAAATATATAAAAATTACTAAGATAATTATATTATATATTATACAATATACAAAATATGTAATGACCGTTTTCCATATGAATAGCTCAGGAAATATCTATTAACATACTCCAAATTGTGCAGAATCCAATTTAGTTAGGCGACAATACAAGATACTTAATTTTATTGTTTCATTAACTTGTTAACATTTACAATCCTGAAAACAAACTGACAGAGCTTCGCCGTCTGATCAGCAAAATTTATCTAACCCTGAGTCCACACGGCTATTTATACACATCACAACTACCTTCGTGCGGACTAGATTACTATTACTATCTTACGAACATGACTACCTCCGTACGGATGTATCACATCCGTGCGGACTAGCTTACCTCCGCACGAATGTGTTACCTCCGTATGAAAGTAACTTACAATTATCAAAAACATAATCTAACATTTGTCCTATTACATGACACGATTCAATGACGTAGGCAGCAAACATAGTGCATCAACAAACTCCCCTTGGATGTTGTCGTAGTCTCGATCGGTCTTCAAAAATCTTCGTAGCTTCAAAAACTTCAGCGTCCGAAGAAATATTTTCTAACTCTGACTTTTAAGCTCAGATAATGACATCGGCGTCTTATCTCTTGGAATAGGCTTGTTTATGAATTGAAATCTTCTGATAGAAGCCTTTTTCATTCGTTTCTTGATTCGTTCTTCCTTTTAACTTCCTTTATAAACTCTACTCTTTCAAACTCTCTTACTTGCTTTCTTTTTCAACGAAGACCCTGTCTTCTTTACATTAATAGCAGCTTTGCTCTTTTGTCTCTTTGATGGTTTCTTAACAGTTTCTGGATAAAAAGGCACATATGGTTCATCATCACTACTATCGTTGACTTTTTCTCTCTTTTAGAAGCTCTTTTCTCAGCCATTGCTCTTGATCCTGAGTTGTAGGAGCCATTTTGGTAATTGGAATTTCACCATCACTTTCTGTCTCTTCAGAATCAGCTTCATCACCTGATCATCCTTGAAATGCTCCTTTTTCTATATCACCAGTCATCTGAACAGTGTTCAGCTCAGCAATATCTCTTTCTGAAGTAGTAGAGGTTACATCAGCTTCAATGTTTACATTCACATTCTCTTCTTCACTGCTCTCATAACGAAGCATTGTTCTTTTTCTTGCAGTCTGCTTCGGCACTGTCTGCTTCTTTCCCCGTCTTTTCTTTCCATCACCATTTACACCTCTTAGCAACAAACCCTTCCAACTTATTCTCTTCATTGTCGGAGTTGCTTTCATCTTTCCTCCATTTTCCTGTCTGTGGCGCAATATAATCTTTATCTTTCAGACAATCAAACAATCTCTTATACCAAGGAATATCTTTTGACTTGTATTGCTGAATACGATCCAATGACATATTCGTCATATGTTCTAAAGGTAGCACCTCGGATTCTTCCTTAGCAAGATTCAAAACCAAATCATCCAGCAGCATTTGTACAAACCTTGGATATTGTAAAAATCTTTCTTGAACAATGGTTGTCTTCATCTGCTCAAAAATCAACTTTGAAAAGTTTTACGGTAAGTTTAAAGTTAAAGCAGCAATCATGCATATCAAGTAATCAACCGCAACGTCATAACCTCCCTACCTGTGCCCCATAGAATGAATAACTGAATGCATAAAGAACTTGTATGGCCTTGACACATTTGCTTTCGAAAAATTTGTCTCGTTAACATGCCCTATGTATCTCATTCGGTAGAAGCATCCCTTTACCATTCGTTCAGGGTAACCAGTTGGATAATCAGATTTATCACCAAAATCCAATACTCTCCTGATTTGATCTTCAGTTATAACCACTTCTTTGTCTTCGTTTCCGACTTTGACAAAAGAATGAATAGCTGGCGGATCAGCAACAAACTTTGCATGCTCCCAAAATCTTTCAACGTGTGATCTATACGTTGTGTGTTGATCCGTTAATGTCTTTTTGTTCTGAATACGATCCATGAATTCCAGAATAGGCTCAAAAGGTTCCATCTTTGATAATTTTTTATCTAACACACACATATGTTGTGTTTTGGATCGAAATTTTATACTTTTGCCTGCACAAACAAAATAATCCAATACTTATAAAATTTTCAAATTTGTCAAAATTTGGTGCGGATGTGTCTTGTATGGGTGTACAATGACATTGGTATGAATGTAAATATCTTCGTACGAAGGTACAACATTTTTACCAGACAATATTTACTTTCGTGCGAAGGTGAACATTTTTTACCAAACAATTTTACTTCCTTACGGAGGTAACTACATTTGTGCGAATGAGTTACTTCTGTACGGAGGTAATTTCATCCGTATCAAACTCTAATTTCAATTTTCTTGATTTTGACATGTTTTAATCAAATTGAATGTTCTATATGAATCTGAAAGTGCTAATTTTAACAAATATGTGTCCAAATTTATATTTTGAATATCTAATGTTCACAGATCTGAGAATTTGACCTTTAAGGTCTGAATGTTCAATTTTAAGTCCAATCTTTGTATGTTATACCTTTCCCATAGTAAGTTTTGTGCTAATCAACACCCTTAAGTTAATTTTGACAGCACTTCGTTACTTAGAAACTATTTTCTCTCAAAACTGTCAACTGGTGCGAAGGAAACAATTTCGTGCGAGTGAAGATACATTCGTGCGAAGAAACATTTATAATGCCACTGTATCTCTTTCGTGCAAAGGTAACTTCGTTCGTACGAATGTGACTACTTCCGTGCGAAGGAGTACCTTCGTGCGGATGTAACCAATTTTTTAAACATTTTACCAGTTTTAACAACCCACTCGGTTAACCAAGTTTGGTTAATGACCTTGGTTGAACACTTTGTGAACAAACTGATGTTTTCTGTCAATGTTAAGTTTCTAATTAATGAACTTCTAATCTTTTCAAAACATTTTTCCATTTTAGATTAGCTCCCAACCGTTGTTCTTCAGATTTTGTTCAGCAGCTTTGGATTTTGAAGATCAGCATTCCATCATCGGCAGTCGAAAATACGATGAAATAAAATCTTTTTTATTTTTCTAAAGTTTATGCTAAAACACACTAAAAATCTTTTTGGTTTCCGAAATGAAATAGCTATGTACAAACACATTTACAGACATATCTTTATGAGTTTGTGTAAGAGGATCATATCAGTTTTTCAGACTAGTCACTAGCATCATTGATCTAATTAAACTTTAAGTCTTAAACAAATTCACTTAAATTGTCAATATGTTTGTTCTTTTAAATATCTACACATTGCTCAATTGTTTCATATACGATAATTAGATGTCTTAGAACTTAACTTAATAGTGTTTCCCACCTTAGAATATACTCCTGTATCAAGATTCCCTGGATTTCATCTTACAGGTGAATATATCTAACTGCTATCTGTATCTGGTGTAACATCCATCAAAAACCGGGTTAACCAAACCCGCTTCCTTTATTAACCGAACATCCAGTTAAAATTTTCATTGCGTATTTATGAGTTATTTTAATTTTAAACAATACATAATTAATAAACAATTTAGAATTTAAAAACTATAATTGATAAAAAGTGAAAATAAAATAAATAAAAAAAGAAACCGGCTGCCGGGTTTCGAACCCGGGTCAGCCGGATGAAATCTCAAGACCTAACTCACACCCACTTAACCACTCTGCCACTTGACCCATTTGTGTTATATAATGAAACAAATAACATTTATAATAAAACTCGAATTCAAACCCAGTGAATCAGCGCGCCTATTTCGCAGTCGCCGGAAATCCCGACGACTTCGCCAATCATTGACGGTTTCTATTGACTTAACGGATGTATTAATCTCAACGTCGGTTATAACCGATGTCTAATCCCGCGACATCAGTCATAACCGCCGGAGAAAAGCTGACCAACAAATCAAGACAGAAATCGGACCAAATTCATCGAAATTCTTTCCTATAAATACACACCCAAGTCTATGGAAATCTTTTCGCTCAAAATCGCACCATTTCTCGAATCAATTTCACTCGCCGGAAATATTCTGCCATCACTAGACTTTCGCCGGAAAACCGAGACTCACAGCAACACGGTAAATACCTCGACTCTTTCTGTTTCAATCCATTGTTAGACTATTACTAACATCAATCCATCACCCAGAATCAATCCCAGACGACGTTGCCGAATATTCTGCTTTCGCCGGAAAACTTCTGGAATTTCCAGAATCACGCTGTGAATCGGTATAATCACCTAAACCTTCTGTTAATCATTGTTTAGTAACTCAATTTCACATCTAATCAATCAAAACTGTTAATCGATCCGAACAGACGGAGTTCACAAAACAGAGCCGACGATCCTTGCCGGAGTTCTGAGAAAGACATCTGTTCGGTACATTCATTTCCAAAACTCTCTCTATTTCATCGCATTACAATCGCTTATAAAGTTCGTTAATTGAATTTAACAAGAAATAGTTGAATAATTGTTGTCTGTGTTTTGAACGAAGAAGATGAATTCGAACTAATGTATAAGTGAAATTAAAACAAGATAATACACCAGGTTAGGCACACAGTCCAGCGGTGACTGTGTGCAAACACACAGCAAACGTCTCGAGTTCGATCCCTATCACGACCCTATCCTCGGAAATAAAAATGTTTTTTTTTTTTAAAACCGAACCGGGTTAACTCACTATAAGATGTTAAGTATAATAAAAATCAGTATATTAACCAGGTTAGACACACAGTCCAGCGGTGGACTGTGTGCAACACTAAACCACAGGTCCCGGGTTCGAGACCTGTTGACGGCACCGGTTCGATATAATTAAAATCTTTTTAAAATAAATGAATTCTGATTAAATTAAATAGTGTATAAATATAATTAAAAACAGAAATATTTCGGGTTAGACACGTAGCTCAGTTGGTAGAGCTGCGTGCACGCGTACGAGAGGTCTTGGGTTCGAGCCTCACCCAGCGCATACATACACACGACTGAACCGGTCAACAGTCAAAGTCAACGGTCAACTGGTCAACGGTCAACTGGTTAAAAAGTCAAAAAATTTTATTTTCTTTTATTTATTTATTTTATTTAAAATTAAATTAAAAATACTTAAAAATAATATTTTCAAAGTTAGAAAATTTCCTTGAACTCACAAAAATAAACCTAACAATCCTATTAAGAACACTAATTAAAAATATTAATCTCAAATAAAAGTTTATTTATTTATCGAACTATTATGTTATTATTTAGGATAGTTCCCTTGCCAATTAAATCCTAATCCGTGCGCATTCATCATCAATCCAAGAAACGCACCCACTGTGAGTGAATTCTTACAAATTCCCCTTTTTATTTATGTTTTGGGTGTATCATGTGTCACTTAAACTAATTCGCTTGTTCAAACTCGTGCTATACCATATTATGATCTAAACTTAGAATGTAAATATTGTTTGTTGTTATGTATTACATATTGTCAAGTTGTATGCAAATTATTTGTTAGGCCCATCAGTTCCTCGTGGGAGACGAGTTGAACAACGCGTGCCTTAAAACTCATTCATTAGGCCCATCAGTTCGTAGAACAACGCGTGCCACAAAACTCATTCATTAGGCCCATCAGTTCCTCGTGGGAGACGAGTTGAACAACGCGTGCCTCAAAACAATCAATTGTTGTATGTGTGTGCAATATTTAATATTATGTGTATTGTGAATAAATTTACATCTACATTTACTCATATGTGGTCATGCACTTTATTTTATAATCAATACAATAAACACGTTTAAATGTTTTTCATAGGATTCACTCGTCAACTTTTTGTTGATCCAAAAACCATTTTTACACATGATACAGGTGGACAGGATGAAGCAAGGAACACATAGGAAAGTGTCTTAGAAGAAAAATAATGAAGCCTAGGAAGATGTATAGAACATGTTGTATTTGTATGATTTGATTGTATGATCTTCTTTAAAATTGTAATAATAAATATGAAACATTATAATAAATGTCATGAGCTTTGATGAAAACCCAATCATGCCCCGATCACCTTTTTCCGCTGCGGGTCGGGGTGTGACAGATTGGTATCAGAGCTTTTGACTATAGGGATATAGGATAGGTTATTAGACCCTTAGAGCCTATACTATAGTTGATTAGATTTTAATTGTTTATGTGGTTACATGCAAACTCATGATGTTTATTTCTTTCATATTTATTACATACACAAATGCATGCAAACACCTCCAATATTACATTTTGTGATACCTAGTGAATTATACTTACAGTCAAACATACATAATTACATACACATTCATCATACATATTTCAATGTTCACATATTCAAATCATCTTCATACTTCCGTTATTCAAGATTTTGTTGCATTTGTCATTTTTCAAATCTCATCAAAGTGAGTTCTACGATGGGCATGTAGTAACTGTAAGGGTACAAGTACCGGTAGTCGGAACGTCCTGTCTAGGTTGGCATTCGTATAAATCCAATATAACGGACCAGTTTGCCTACCTGGGGACCAACGATGAGGGTACAAAGGACCTATTAGGCCAAAGCATGCCACACCAAACGTCGTTCGAACTAACCCCACTTTGAGGTGTCACCGTGTCCACACCTGGATACATTCCGAATATCATACGTTACATACTTATTTCTCGATTTTCTCCGAGTTTTAGTGTACGTAACCAGGCTAACACATGCGAACCATATGAAAAACCCGGTAATCATGGGGGCCCACATGATTACGAAGGTGAAGTATGGCGGCATGCAAGGCCCAATTACGAGCAAAGCCCAAGACATCCTATGGATGTAGTAGATTTATTATTCTATATTTATTTTATGAATGTTCATTCCTAAATACGACACATGACCCCTAAAAACGTCCAACTCATACTCTTGATATGTATTCCTTGTAGATGTCTTCTAATTCCGCTCGTAGGAAGATGAGATCAGGAAAAGCCCGCGAGCGCATGGCTGCCCAAATCGCTCAACAAATGGCTGCCGTAATAGCCAACATTGTAGTTCAAGTTCAACAAGCCCTTACCGCTAATCCCATCAATCAAGAAGATCAAAATGTTGTCAACCCTCCCCCAATTACCACTAAATGCATCTTCAAGCATTTCAGATCCTGCGACCCTCCAAAATACGAAGGACTGAAGGTGTCACTGCTCTCCTCCATTGGTTTGAAGAAATGGAAAACACTTTTCTAAATTGCGATTGCCCCGATGATCGCAAAGTGCGATATGCTACCGGTCGTTTACTTGGAATAGCACTTACATGGTGGAATACAGAGAAGACCAAACGAGGTGTTGAAGATGCTATGACTTTGACTTGGGAAGAGTTGAAGGAAATCATGACAAGACGGTTTTGCCCAAGAAGCGAAATCAAGAAATTGGAGGATGAGTTCTATTCTTTGAAACAAAAGGAAGGCGACCACACCACATACAACAAGAGATTCCTCGAGTTAAATCAAATGGTTCCCAACTTGTTCACTCCTCTTTACCGGTTGATCGAGCACTACATTCGAGGTCTTCCTTCAAAAATTCAAGACTCTGTAATAAGTACCACACCTGCAACTTTGGAAGCAGCAATGGAGTTAGCTATAGAGCTCACCGAGAACCGCATACGAAATAAGGACTTCAAGGAGGAGAAGAAGAAGGATAAAGCATCAACTGAAACCTCAAACTCCACCCAAACCGAATCCCCTTCTCAACCCATTTCTAAGAGAAAACGAGATGGGCAACTTTTCGCTGTCACCCAACGCAATCAACCAGCCTCACAAGCCGTATCCCTCCAAGCTATCCCAATCACTCAAGTAGCACCCAACTCAACTTACCCAAATAAGAAACCTTACTTTGGACCTCACCCTCAATGCAACACCTGTTTTTATCACCATCCATCTACCTTACCTTGTCGACTATGTGCGAATTGTGGACACTATGGTCATTTGAGCAAGGTTTGCCGCACCACTCAAAACCAAACCTCACCCCCTACTCAAAACATGATCCAAACATATCAACAACCCCAATACCCCATGTTCCCATATGTTCGAGCTTGTTTTAATTGTGGTGACCCTAATCACTTTAGAAACACGTGCCCTCGATTGGTTAACATCATAAACGCCCAAGCTCAAGCAAACCCAGTTAACCAAGCAAATCAAGAAAACCTAACCACTAGGCCACCAGCTAGAGGAAGAGTTTACAACATCAACGCCAATCCTGTTGAAGATAATGACGGCCTAAACGAACCACCCAACTAGTCTCCTCCACCAAAAATCAAGATTCAACTCCAACCGCTTAGTTTTTATGTTTTTCTTTATGTTATCTCAATTTTCACGTATCTCAGTTATAAATTGGAAATTTTATCCAAGAATCTTATGCGGATTACTATTTCAGTTTTGTTTTATACTCATTGATTTAACATTCATATCATCATACCTCAAGACGTATCTCAGTCTCATCATTTAAAGAAGTTGGGTTGTGTCTCACTTTTACCTGGACTAACCCCTTCATCATAACAAACGAGCGAGGTACTATCATCATTCAATCATGTATACCTTCAGATTTGAGACTCAAGTTTTGGTTGTTGTGCTTGTTTATGTTTTAGAGTCACATAGAACTAATCATAATTTACTGATAAAGCCAATGAAAATTTGACAAGAATATGGTGGATACGCCGCTGGTACTTCCTATATATAAGTAGTCTCGTCGAAGGATCAGAGGCATTGTCAGGCGGTTATGAGAAGTTCCATGTAGGATTTAGTAATGTCTTGGTTGAAGTTTGTTTTATACTCACTGATTTAGCATTCATATCATCATACATCTCAACGTATTTCAGTCTCATCATTTAAAGAAGTTGGGTTGTGTCTCACTTCTACATAGACTAACCTCTCCATCATAATAAACGAGAGAGGTACTGTCATCATTCGAACATGTATACTATCAGAATTAAGACTCAAGCTTTGGTTGTTGTGTTTATTTATGTATTAGAGTCACATAGAACTAATCATAACTTGCGGATAAAGCCAATGAAAATTTGACAAGAATATGGTGGATACGCCGCTGGTACTTCCTATATATAAGTATTCTCGTCGAAGGATCAGAGGCATTGTCAGGCGGTTATGAGAGGTTCCAAGTAGGATTTAGTAATGTCTTGGTTGAAGTTTGTTTTATACTCACTGATTTAGCATTCATATCATCATACATCTCAACGTATTTCAATCTCATCATTCAAAGAAGTTGGGCTGTGTCTCACTTCTACATAGACTAACCTCTTCATTATAACAAACGAGAGAGGTACTGTCATCATTCAAACATGTATACTTTCAGAATTGAGACTCAAGTTTTGGTTATTGTGTTTAGAGTCACATAGAACTAATCATAATTTACTGATAAAGCCAATGAAAATTTGACAAGAGTATGGTGGATACGCCGCTGGTACTTCCTATATATAAGTATTCTTGTCAAAGGATCAGAGGCATTGTCAGGCGGTTATGAGAGGTTCCATGTAGGTTTTAGTAGTAGAAGTTTTGTTTTAGGATATAACCTTATCTTTCCAAACGTATCAAAACTCTTGCGCATGAAATCATACTTAGTGAATCAACCCTGTTTATCAATATTCTTTATCGTAGGCATCAAAAAGCGATTCCTGTAGCAGGGTACTCAACCCTTACAAGGAACGTTACCGCCTCAAACAAAATTTAAACTCTTACTCCCTTCTAAGTATGTAATTGTCAAATTAAAACACCATCCTTTTGAGACAAACATGCCACTACTTAAATTTCGAGACGAAATTTCTAAAAGTAGGGGATACTGTAACATCCGTCAAAAATCGGGTTAACCAAACCCGCTTCGTTTATTAACCGAACATCCAGTTAAAATTTTCGTTGCGTATTTATGAGTTATTTTAATTTTAAACAATACATAATTAATAAACAATTTAGAATTTAAAAACTATAATTGATAAAAAGTGAAAATAAAATAAATAAAAAAAGAAACCGACTGCCGGGTTTCGAACCCGGGTCAGCCGGATGAAATCTCAAGACCTAACTCACACCCACTTAACCACTCCGCCACTTGACCCATTTGTGTTATATAATGAAACAAATAACATTTATAATAAAACTCGAATTCAAACCCAGTCAGCACGCCTATTTCGCAGTCGCCGGAAATCCCGACGACTTCGCCAATCATTGACGGTTTCTATTGACTTAACGGATGTATTAATCTCAACGTCGGTTATAACCGATGTCTAATCCCGCGACATCAGTCATAACCGCCGGAGAAAAGCTGACCAACGAATCAAGACAGAAATCGGACCAAATTCATCGAAATTCTTTCCTATAAATACACACCCAAGTCTCTGGAAATCTTTTCGCTCAAAATCGCACCATTTCTCGAATCAATTTCACTCGCCGGAAATATTCTGCCATCACCGGACATTCGCCGGAAAACCGAGACTCACATCAACACGGTAAATACCTCGACTCTTTCTGTTTCAGTCCATTGTTAGACTATTACTAACATCAATCCATCACCCAGAATCAATCCCAGACGACGTTGCCGAATATTCTGCTTTCGCCGGAAAACTTCTGGAATTTCCAGAATCACGCTGTGAATCGGTATAATCACCTAAACCTTCTGTTAATCATTGTTTAGTAACTCAATTTCACATCTAATCAATCAAAACTGTTAATCGATCCGAACAGACGGAGTTCACAAAATAGAGCCGACGATCCTTGCCGGAGTTCTGAGAAAGACATCTGTTCGGTACATTCATTTCCAAAACTCTCTCTATTTCATCGCATTACAATCGCTTATAAAGTTCGTTAATTGAATTTAACAAGAAACAGTTGAATAATCGTTGTCTGTGTTTTGAACGAAGAAGATGAATTCGAACTAATGTATAAGTGAAATTAAAACAATATAATACACCAGGTTAGACACACAGTCCAGCGGTGACTGTGTGCAAACACACAGCAAACGTCTCGAGTTCGATCCCTATCACGACCCTATCCTCGGAAATAAAAATGTTTTTTTTTAAAACCGAACCGGGTTAACTCACTATAAGATGTTAAGTATAATAAAAATCAGTATATTAACCAGGTTAGACACACAGTCCAGCGGTGGACTGTGTGCAACACTAAACCACAGGTCCCGGGTTCGAGACCTGTTGACGGCACCGGTTTGATATAACTAAAATCTTTTTAAAATAAATGAATTCTGATTAAATTAAATAGTGTATAAATATAATTAAAAACAGAAATATTTCGGGTTAGACACGTAGCTCAGTTGGTAGAGCTGCGTGCACGCGTACGAGAGGTCTCGGGTTCGAGCCTCACCCAGCGCATACATACACACGACCGAACCGGTCAACAGTCAAAGTCAGCGGTCAACTGGTCAGCGGTCAACTGGTCAAAAAGTCAAAAAATTTTATTTTCTTTTATTTATTTATTTTATTTAAAAATCAATTAAAAATACTTAAAAATAATATTTTTAAAGTTAGAAAATTTCCTTGAACTCACAAAAATAACAATCCCATTAAGAACACTAATTAAAAATATTAATCTCAAATAAAAGTTTATTTATTTATCGAACTATTATGTTATTATTTAGGATAGTTCCCTTGCCGATTAAATCCGAATTCGTGCGCATTCATCATCAATCCAAGAAACGCACCCACTGTGAGTGAATTCTTTCAAATTTCCCTTTTTATTCATGTTTTGGGGTGTATCATGTGTCACTTAAACTAATTCGCTTGTTCAAACTCGTGTTATACCATATTATGATCTAAACTTAGAATGTAAATATTGTTTGTTGTTATGTATTACATATTGTCAAGTTGTATGCAAATTATTTGTTAGGCCCATCAGTTCCTCGTGGGAGACGAGTCAAACGGTTTTGTATAAAAATCTGCTTTTTGTTCATCATTGTGGATCTTCTCAACACGAATCAACTTTTTCTCGTAGCAATCACGGATAAAGTGATGTCGTATCTCGATATGCTTTGTTTTAGAGTGTTAAACCCGATTTTTAGTTATGTTAATAGCAGCCTCGTTATCTACATATATCGGCGTGTTAAGAAACTGCAATCCATAGTCTCTCATCTGTTGTTGTAACCACAAGATTTGTAAACAACAACTGGAAGCTGAAACATATTTCGTCTCACAAATCGAGCGAGCAACTATGGTTTTCTTCTTATACTGCCACGTTACTAAAGTGTGCCAAAGAACTGGCATCCAGCAGTTGTAGATTTAGCATTGATTTTGCAACACCCAAAGTCAGAGTCAGAGTAGCCTTCCAGGTTGAAATTGTCAGCGCGAGGGTACCACAAGCCGGTGCTTGGACAACCCTTAAGGTATCGTAAGATCCTCTTAACAATCATTAGGTGAGATACTTTGGGACTCGACTGGTAGTGTGCGTAGAGGCATATTGGATACATGATATCTGGTCGTGATGTTGTCAAATACATCAAAGATCCAATCATCAAATGGTAAAGAGTTTCGTCAATCTTCTCTCCGGTTGAATCCGGTCCGATGCCGTGATTCTGAACTAATGGGGTTGACATCGGGTATGCGTCAGACATCTTGAATTTCTCCAAAACATCTTTTACATACTTCGTCTGATGTATGAAGATCCCGTCAGGTAGTTGGTCTACTTGAAGTCCAAGAAAGAACTTCATCTCCCCCATAGAACTCATCTCAAACTTTTTCTTCATGGCTCTCTCAAAATCTTTACACAAAGCATCATTCGTTGAACCGAATATGATATCATCCACGTAGATTTGTACAATTAGGATGTGGCCGTCTACTTCTTGCGTGAAGAGGGTGTTGGCTACTGTGCCTCGATAAAACCATTGTCAAGGAGATGTTGTGAAAGCGTCTCATACCAGGCTCTCGGGGCCTGTTGTAAGCCGTACAACGCCTTATCAAGCAAGTATACTTTATCTTTATGAATAGGATCGACGAACACCAGCGATTGGCTGACATAAACCTCCTCTTTCACCTTTCTATACAAGAATGTGGACTTGACATCTAATTGGTACACTTTTAATCCCTTCCAAGACCTGAATGCGAGGAAGATTCTGATTGCTTCTAATCTGGCTACGAGAGCATAAACTTCACTGAAATCTATTCCCTCTTTTTGATAAAAACCCTGAACAACAAGTCGAGCTTTGTCACGCACAATCACACCTCTAACATCATTTTTGCACTTGAAGACCCATTTTGTATTTATCTTCTTATGGTCTTCAGGCAGATCGACAAGTTTCCGCACACCAAGTTTTTTCGAATTAAGCGAGCTCCTCCTGCATGGCATTCACCCAGATTTCCTCTGTCAATGCTTCCTTATACGTTTTCGATTCTACCTATGAAATAAAACATTTGAATGAGAACCTATTTTGCAAAGGTACCACTTTCGAGTAAAAACAAATGAAACCCTGATTGACTGGATGTCGGGTTTTAACACTACTCTATAACTCTCTGATAATAAACTCCGGTGGATGGTACAACAGTATTCTAGGCATAACTTTGTTGGACACGCTCAATTCTTGTTGTGATTTTGTAACATTTTGTTCAACATTCTGATTAACAGGAGATGTTTCATTCTCAGCACTCGTTCCTTCAGTTTGATTGTTGAGTAAACTTTCAATCTGAATTTCACCATCATCAGAAGTAGATCAATCTTTGCCATATGTCAGTTCAGCTTCAGATTTAGAGTTGTCTGATTGATCAAAGGTAGGAGCTGTGTCATTCACCTCTAGTTCGTTTTCAGGTTCATTTGTTCCAGTAGTATGTGATTAAGGATGTTGAGTACTCGTACCTGCTTCAGCATCATGTGAACCAACGTCATGTGAACCAACGTGTGTCTGAGTCACAACGATTGATCTTGGAACTTGATCTTGCAAAAAAGATTGTTAATGTTGGTACCTCATAGTAAGTTCCTCCTCTGTTGGTTCAGCTGGCAGATTGAAAGAATTCTAGAGACCTTCAAAATCAAACAGCCAAGGATCTCCCAGTTTTTGTATCGGAGATGTGTATCTTTGACAATCTACGTGTTAAGCCTCGATAACCCGGTTGATGCTAGGAAGATGAACTCTCTTTAGCGGACTAGCATACCCCACAAAGAACACTTCTAACGATTTAGCCCCAAATTTGCCATCCGAATCGATTACCGTACATGGTGACCCAAAAGGTTCTTACCATTTTAGATTCGGCATTTGTTGGTGAAGCAGCTCGAAACACGTGTTCTTATGTGCCTAGACCGTCAATACTCTGTTTAGTGCGTAACATGTAGAGGCCACAGCTTCACTCCAGAAACTAACTTGCAATTTTGAATCGGCGAGCATGGTGCGTGCAGTCTCTATCAGCGTTATGTTCTTTCTCTCAGCTACACCGTTTTGTTGTGGGGTGTAGGGTGCACTGAATTCATGTAGAATTCCTTTCTCGTTGCAGTATTCTAACATCTTGTTATTCTTGAATTCTATTCCATTGTTGCTTCGAATACGTCTAAACAGCATATGGTACAGATTTTCCAGCATTTTGAACAAAATCATCAGACTATCAAACGTTTCATCTGTACTCTCCAGGAACATTACCCACGAGCACCTTGAATAGTCATTGATGCGTGGTCGTAAACCGATGTTCTTATTGTGCTTAAGTTTATGTTTTACATAACTTTTACTTTTCAATAGCCTAAATTTTATTGGATTTGGGTTTTACAGGTTTGCGGAGTCTAAGTAGCTATTCGGGAGATTTTCAGAGCATCGGGGCGGAAAACGGGTCAACCGGGTTTGCGAAATGGAAAAACAAAAAAAAAAGAATTGGAGGGGCCGTCGGCGACGCCCTCTAAATGTTTCGTCGGCAAAAATTTGTCGTAGGCAGTGGATTAGAGTGTCGGAGAAGAATCAGACAAACCAAAGGCCGTCAGCGACGCCCCTCCCAATTGTTAGACGCGAATTTTCTTGTTTGATGTTTGGGGATGGGATATATGAGTTTTGTTGACCATTTTCTTGGGGAGTTGCACAATTTTGAACCTAGAACACCTATCTGGAGCCAAGAACACCAAAACCTTCAACCACAATCCACCCAATTCATCCATCATCATCAAGATTGATCATCCATCATTCTAAACCCTAATCCATCATCATCAATCCTTCAATCCTTTCACCATCATCATCAACTCTAAACCCTAATCATCATCATCACCACCACCAAAGCTTCAAGATGTTCAAGTTTCAATCATCCGGTGACCAAGTTCTGTTCGTCATGAGCGGCTAATCTCTTTGGGTTTCACCCCGGTGTAGGTTTTTGTAAGTTCTAGGGTTTGACATTGTTTTGAGTTTTGATTTGTGACAAATTGTAGTTTGATTTTGAAACCTATGATAATTGACTTGCATTTGTATTGTATTCATGAATTGTCGAATGAGTTATGAAATATGACTTTGCGAAATGTTTATGTGCAATTATGCCTTGTCTAGGTTAGAATTTACATGTTCTTGGTAACATTGCAGACCGTCGTTTACAACGTTAATAGCTTTTGGCACCTAAGCCACGCAACACTAAACTCGTTGATCTTTTTTACAATTGAATTGTACCTAAATCGTGTAGGAACCCTAGGATTTCAATTATTGAACCGGGTGTGAACCTTGTTCTAAATTATTATTTTAAAATCGTTAATTAAGTTTCCATGCGATTATTCAAGTTCCTAGTAGTTAAGTAATCAAAAAAACTTGGTCAGAGTATTCCGACATCTTTTTCAAATACACATAATTAATCAAATTATTAGCAAGCTTTATAAAAGTGACAGTGTATGTTTAAATCAACATTGTCCGCACGCAAACCACAAACTCTTCGTGGTTTGGCCCCTTACTACCACTAACGCATTGTTAAGAGTAATTTGGGACTATAACTATTATCTTTGAACGGGGTGCGACACTCCGATCAAATTTTGGCGTCGTTGCCGGGGAGTTCATATTGTGTTTGGATTTTGTTTTATTTCGTGATTAACCGTTTACGTGCTTGTGTTCTTATTATCGTTTCTGCTTTTGTATTACACGGGTGTGTTACTGGTGCAGGTTACAGGTAGTGCATGCATACACAGAATTCCGGGAGGACCTCATCGTTAGTGTTCGAGCCGGAGATCGTGCGGGTCGTTAGAAGGAACCTAGCCAACCGATTAGAGGCAACTCTTTTATCTAATCCACCCAATATCAACTCACCACCTACAACATCCTTTGGACCCATTCCAATGGACCAACAAAATTCCAACCAACCCAACAACCAACACCAATACCATGATTACCAACCCCAAAACCAACACGTTCAAAACAACCAATCGGGGGTGGTAATAATTCGAGACCACCAATACCACCATTTCAAAACCGTGGCCGAAATCAAATCAATAGCCAACGTACACCCGCACCTCCACCTCAAAACCAAAACCCTTACCACCCAACCTCAACAACCGAAATGTTAACGCCAACCGTGGAGTTAACCAAAATCGTGGCATTCCCACGAATGAAGCTCGGTTTAGCGATCTCGACGAATTGAGAAACAACATTCCTGACGAGGCACCATATAGTGTTCCCGGTTATCAATCACCAGAACATGTGAGTATTCATTCGGAATACTCGGATGACGGTGGGAATTATAATGAGCGGTTCGAAGATGATGCTTGGGGGAATGAAAATGAAGGGAATTTTTACCAAGCTCGGGGTTTTGATTATGAAGAGGGTGGCTATCAAAATGCCAATTTCGTGGGGAATGACGATGGATACGGGTACAATTATGGTCGAGACTACGGCTACGGGAATAACTGTCAACCATGAAACAATTAAAGGAATCGGGATTACGGTAACAATAACAACAATAATGTCAACCATAACCGAATTCCGCAATTCGTGGGTGGCGGTAATCAAGGTGGTGATCGAAGAGGTAATAATCGGTCGATGAATCAAGAAGTAATGGTCCACGTCGGCAACAATAACAAGGCCCAAGAGGTGTTAATGGGCGATTTAGACCGGTGGTCACCGAAAATGACTCACCTATTGTGTCTACACCTCGGGGGACGAGATCGTTAGAGTGCAAGCCCAACTACATCAACATCCTACCTCACTTTAATGGTAGGGCACATGACAAACCGTATATCCACTTGGCGGAGTTTTCTGCCATTTGTAGTACTATTGGGGGCCACAACTTTGAGATTGAAGAAGTGAAGTTGAGACTCTTCAGTTTTCGTTGAAAGACAAAGCAAAACAGTGGTTCCTCACGCTTCTGGGCAATAGTATTCACAAGTGGGCAGAAATGCAACAAGTATTCCTTGACGAATACTATTCGATCACAAAGACGGATGATGCGCGAGATGAGATTTGGTCGTTTCAGCAATTGTCAGGTGAGTTGTTACATGAGGCACTTGCTCGATTCAAGGAGTTGGTTCTGAAATGTCCTCACCATCAAATTCCGAGGTGGGAGCTATTGAAGTGTTTTCTAAGGGGTTAGATGCCGAAGATCATAAGTACTTGCAATCGGCAAGTAACGGCACGTTGTTGAACAATCATGAGGAAGACAATTGGGATTTCTTGGAGAGAATGAGTAAAAACTCCAAGGCGGTTTCCATGGCAGACCGAGCCAAAAAGCATCCGATCTCATAGTCTTGGCCCAACTGCGATGCTAGTTTTAAGGATCGGATTAAAATATTAGAACGGGAGTTGGCATGCATGAAGAAGAAAGATGTGGGGGCGGTGAAATTCGCCGTTTGTGAAGATTATGGTGACATTGGTCATCGGACCGAGAAGTGCCAAGCTGATATGGCACAAGCCACCGAGGAGGTGAATCAAGCATTTGGGAGCGGATGCAATTTGATATGAGCTCCAACACTTATCACCCGGGTTTGAAGAACCATCCTAACTTTAGGTATGGTGATACCTCAAAGCAAATGAACCCGAATTTTCAGTCGGGTAACCAAGGTGGATTGACATTTCAAAACCGCCAAAGTGGTAACCAAGGGGTTACCAACGGTCCAACTACAACCAAGAAAGAAAGCAAGGATACAATAATCATGAAAACTACAACTATCAAAGGGGTTATTACCAAGGTGGACATGGTGGTGGTAACTCGAATTCACAATCGGGTGGTGATGACCCCTTAAACTCCAAACTTGACGCGATCATGAAAGCTATCAGAGATTCAAATCAAGAGATCAAGATGGAGATGAAGAAGTAGTTTGAGGTACGAGACAATTTGCACAAGGCATTGGAAAAGCAAGTGGGTCAACTTGCGGAAGAAATGGCCCATATGAGAGGAAGTGGAGGACGACTCCCAAGTGACACCACAATAAACCCAAAGCATCAAAGTTCAAGCATGAATAATGTGAGGAATGTGCACATTAGCACGGTAAGTCTTCTTTCAAATGACTCAGGAAGTAAAAATGAGCAAGAAACGATTTCACAAATTAAATCGAAAAAGTAAATAAAAATTCTTTTTGTGAAAGTTGTTTAAATGAATTGCATGCTAGGGCCGATGATATGGGTGTGGAGTTTAATACCATCCCATACCCACTGGCTCTATTAAAACCAGTTAATGCATCAAGGTTTGAAAAATGGTGCCCACCAAAGGACGAAAGGTGGGAAAATTTTAAACAAGCAAAAATTAATGTGTCGTTGCTTGATGACATCAAAAAGTCCCGGCTCATGTGGAATGTTTAAAAGAATTGAGCACTGAAAAACGGCACAACAATTACCTAGACAATTTGATTTAATATCTCATGTTAGTGTCGTTTTATCGAGTGCCCTCCCTCAAAAAGCTCAAGATCCAGGAGACCCTCTTATTCCAATCCAAATTGGTAAATTTAAAACTAAGAGGGGCTCCTAGATCTTGGAACTTGTGTGAGTATCTTGCCTGGGAGTCTATACGACCAATATGATATTGGTCCTTTGAAAAAGTTTGACACCCCCGTGGTGTTGGCTGAACAGACTCCCACACATCCAAGGGGGATGGTGGAAGATGTGGTAGTGAAGATTGAAGATTGCTATTACCCAGTTGACTTTTTGGTAGTTGACTATGTTGGGTGTGTTGAGGATACACAACCGATAGTCATACTGGGTAGACCGTTCCTGACAACTACTAATGCCATAATAAATTCTGCAACGGGAACGGTAAGCATGAAATTTGGGGACTGGGAACTAAACTTGAATGTTTTCCCTAAATTTACTAACCCGCTCGGTGAGGATAAGTGTCCTAAAGTGGGCATGAATCCGAACAAAAAGATATGTGCTATGGTTGGTAGGTTTGGAGAATCGAAGAAGAAACCGTCAAGAAGAAAAAGGTGAAGAAGTAACCTCAAGAGAAGAAGGCAAAGGAAGAATTAAGGAGGTTTGGCCCGTTTGGAAATAAATGGTATGAGTCACCGTTCGGTGATGTGGAAGAGTTCATGGGCGATAAACACTCCGTTCGACCAACATGAGGTGGTACGTTATTTGTTGTTGTATATTATTTTAGTTATTTTGTTTCGTTTATTCTTAGTTTTCTTGTATTTTCTGCCTTTAGTATCGTTACTCACTAGTTAAATGAACTTTGTCGGTATGTTCCCTATATAACCCTCACGAGACCTTCCTCGTCCTCCCGAGTTATCGAGAGGTTTAAAAGGGCTTGTTGCATGCGCTAAATGCAATCATGATTCCTACGAAAGTAGTTTAGTTTATGTTGTTGTAAAATCTTTTTCCACAAAATCAAAGTTGAATACAAATATGACTTGGTATTTTTTTTATTTTTTTTTTTTGTAAAAATGGTAGAACTAAGTAACTAACAAGTTTTGATGGTTGTGAGAAGCTTGCTTCTACACAAGGGTTGAGATTTGTAGGTACATTATGTTCGCGAGACGACCGTTTTTGTTGAAGAATGAAGAGCACACGAAGAATGAGCGAAAACCAGGTGCACACGCTTCTTTTAGCTTTGATTCTTAGGATTAATAAGTGGATTGTATTTTGTATTTTCTTTCTGGGGTGAAATTTTGGGGAAGGTTAGCCATGTCAGATCCCTTATGCGTTTTAAAAAGCTCTATTCCTACACATTGAGGATAATGTTAACCTCAAGTGTGGGGATGGAGAGAAAAAGTTTTTCGATTTTGACCCATTCATTTAAATGAGGAAATTGTTGACCTCAAGTTTGGGGATGGGGGAAAATTTCAAAAATTTTTCAAACTGTCTTTGTTTGAAGCAATCTAAAAAGCACAAGTAACTAGGTTAATAAGGGATGGCACAACCCATGTGGTCTTTTGTCATGGTCAAGTTCAAACTAATAACATGACGGGCATTTAGGGGGTGGTTATTTGGGAATAATCCGCCTACGAAACTTGCATTTTGTACATATCGCTTACCATACCCATTGTACGTGAGATTTTGAGCCACTTTTATACATCATATATGCGTATATTTCTTTGGTTGAGTGGAACATTAGTCGCGTATTGTAGAATTTGCAACTTTTGATGCGTTTGAGACCATAGACCGAATACGAGCACAAGAATGATTAAGGCATTAGGTAAACCTTTTCATTTTACACCATTTATATATCCTTACTCGAAATCAATCCCTTAGTCGCCAACTTTGAGCTTAAACCTTTCGTTTGACTAACTCAATTAGCCCTTGACCGTTTAACCTTTATTTTAAAACCCATGTGTTGAAAACTCGATTTTAGGTTTAGTTGCAATTGTATTGAAAAAAATCCAGAAAATATGATGAAAAATAAGAGAAAAATCGTTGAGAAAAGTATAAAAATATGTGTTGAGAGTTTGTTGAATAAAAGGCGAAATTGTTTGCCTCATAGTTTGTTTATTCGTATTAGTCGTTTTAGAGTAGTTGTGTATGTAATAAAAATTGAGTTTTCATCACCTTAGCCACTTTCAAAATACCATATTCCATACCCTTAGCCTAGCCCTCGTACAACCCATCAAAGACCTTTTGACTTGTGCTTAGTGTCGGTGTTCAATGGTGGAGAATGATTGAGTTGCAAGCCTATGCGGGTACGTGTTCTAATCGGTTTGAGTGATTACATAAAGAGTGCTAATGTATCATCTTTTAGCCAATTTTTAAACCGAGTGGAGAGAACATTGTGAGGGGTGTGTATGATTTGTGAGTTTCAAGGGGCGGGTTGATCTTGGATAATTATCTTTATGTGATTAATCACTTTATTGCTAAATGTTTGAAAATTGTTAAGATTTTTGAAACGGGTATGCCATTAGACCTTATCTTACGTCTCAAGAATGGGAAGTGTGTTTCTCATTCGACCCATGTGAAAGTGAAAAATAGATTTGCTTGAGGGCAAGCAAAAGACAAGTGTGGGGATGTGATACGTGGTTGAAAACCGATGTTCTTATTGTGCTTAGTTTATGTTTTACATAACTTTTAGTTTCGAATAGCCTACTTTTGATTGGATTTGTGTTTTACAGGTTTGCGGAGTTTAAGGAGCCATTTGGGAGCTTTTCGGAGCATTGGGGTGGAAAACGGGTCAACTGGGTTTGCGAAATGGAAAAACAGGAAAACAAGAATCAGAGGGGCCGTCGGCGACGCCCTCCAGATGTTTCGTCGGCAAAAATTTATCGTATGCAGTGGATTAGAGCGTCGGAGAAGAATCAGACAAACCAGAGGCCGTCGGCGACGCCCCTCCCAATTTTCATACTCGAATTTTCTTGTTTGCTGTTTGGGGACGGGATATATGAGTTTTGTTGACCATTTTCTTGGGGAGTTACGCAATTTTGAATCTAGAACACCTATCTTGGAGCCAAGAACACCAAAACCTTCAACCACAATCCACCCAATTCATCCATCATCATCAAGATTGATCATCCATCATTCTAAACCCTAATCTATCATCATCAATCCTTCAATCCTTTCACCATCATCATCCACTCTAAACCCTAATCATCATCATCACCACCACCAAAGCTTCAAGATGTTCATGTTCAAGTTTCAATCATCTGGTGACCAAGTTCCATTCGTCATGAGCGGCTAACCTCTTTGGGTTTCACCCCGGTGTAGGTTTTTGTAAGTTCTAGGGTTTAACATTGTTTTGAGTTTTGATTTGTGACAAATTGTAGTTTGATTTTGAAACCTATGATAATTGACTTGCATTTGTATTGTATTCGTGAATTGTCGAATGAATTATGAAATTTGACTTTGCGAAATGTTTATGTGCAATTATGCCTTTTGTAGATTAGAATTTACATGTTCTTGGTAACAAAGTGCATTGTAGTCCGTCGTTTACGACGTCGATAACTTTTGGCACCTAAGCCACGCAACACTAAACTCGTTGATCATTTTTACAATTGAATTGAACCTAAAACGTGTAGGAACCCTAGGATTTCAATTACCGAACCGGGTGTGAACCTTGTTCTAAATTATTGTTTTAAAATCGTTAATTAAGTTTTCGTGCAATTATTCAAGTTCCTAGTAATTAAGTAATAAAAATCAACTTGGTCGGAGTATTTCGACATCTTTTTCAAATATACATAATTAATCAAATTATTAACAAGCTTCGTAAAAGTGACAACATACGTTTAAATCAACATTTTCCGATGCAAACCACAAACTCTTCATTGTTCGACCCCTTACTACCACTAACGCATTGTTAAGGGTAATTTGGGACTATAAATATTATCTTTGAACGGGGCGCGACACTCCGATCAATCATCGGTAACAACTAGGCAGTACAGATCTCTTAAAATACTTCTTACATTTACCGAGCCGAAAAGATCCATAGGAAGCCTTTCTAGTGGAAGCATTATCGACTTCAGAAGCTTTCTTGGATGCAACATTTTATGTTGCTTTCCTTTCTTGCAGCTGATACAGTCCTCTTTCAAGTGAAAGCTCTTCCGGTTATCACCATCCATTATTTCATTGCGTAACAAAAAAGTTCATATATTTTAGAGATGAATGTGTCCCAGTTTTCTATGCCACAAAATTGACTCTTTCTTTGTCGCCTTTGACACCAAACACTGTGTTGTTTTTGTTCCTGTGGTTGCAACGCTCATGTCTAAAACATATAGATCGTTTTCACGAGGATCGCTCATTAAGATCCACTCTTCCGGCATTTTGAACCCTGGCTTCAGACTCAAACACTCTTTGTCTGTTAAGTGCGTGGTGAACTTCTTATCACAAATTTGAGAGATACTAAGAAGATTATTCTCTAACTCGGCTATGTTGTTGACTTTTTCAAACGATACCATCCCGTTGGTTAAGATCCCTTCACCTACTATCTGACCTCCCTGGTTCCCTACAAACCCGGCGTAGCCTTATCTTATAGGTTTGACATCATATAGGAGTGCTAACATCCATGTCATGTGTCGGGATGCTCCGCCATCCGTAATCCACTTCGATATGATGGATCTTGGAAGCCCCTACACATTCACTCAAATAGTTACTTGAAGAGTGAGACCCAAACCTTACAAGTCTTGGGTGGGTTACAAACTTGTTTTCACACACACTTTCACACTTCTGTTGACGCAGATAGTTTAACCTCTTAAGAAGATTATTTTTTCTTGATCACCCATGTTTGATTTTCCAAGTTGTTTTGTGTAAAATTTAGAATCTTTTTGCTCAACTTTGTTTGAAGATTCACCAGTTTTTTCAGTTGAAGCTTTGAAGCTTACTGGTTTCACTTTGTTTGTAGATTCATTATTTCGTTTTAAAATTCGAGTTGGAACAAACATCGGTGATTTTTGCTTTAAATCTTCTGAAGTCTTTTTAATACCATAAATAGGTTTTGGATTCTTTGGTGGACACCTATTAGCAATATGCCCAACTTGATTACATCTGAAGCAAGTCCTACTCCCTATTACAACAGAGGATCCCTCAACCTGTTCACGTTGTTTTTTCTAAGCAAAGAATTCTTCATTGGATTGTTTACTTAATTGACTCTCTTTATCACTTTCTGAACTTGTACCAGAAACAAAAATCATTTTCTTACCAAATTTCGATTTTCCAAACTTGTTGTTATTTCTCTTACCATATCCCATAATAGAATTTCTCTGTTGGTAATTAGAGTATGAGCTTTTTAGTTTAGAATAGTAAGATTTATCCCCTTTAAGTTTGAAAATCCTTGAAGTGTTGACAAGTTTTCAGTCTCAGATGTTTTGAATTCTACTAACTTGAAAAAATTTTCGACTTTGTTCATGTTCACATTCTGAATCAGAAACTCCGTAGTTTGTCAGATCCGCACCTTTTATACATAACAATATTTGGATCATCACTCAAACTATAGCCTAATTTTGGAATGTCATTTTTTATAAAAGCTATCGTCACTTTCAGAATGCGAACTCGAACTTGTTTTCTCAACCTTTGATTGAGCACTTTCAAAATCAGTGTTATCACTATCATTTGCAAAACCTTCTCAACAACATCTTTAACCAATTCTGATCCACACTCAGTTTCGGATTTGGTATAGGTCACATCGAGATTGTCAGGCAGCTGGTCTTTCTGATCAGTTTTCAATTTTAAGTTCAGCACCTTTTCCACCCCATCTGATTTCTTTTTTGAATAGTTGTTCCACATAGGAGGTGGAACTCGATGATAACCGAAACCTTTGTTATGATAACCATACACATCTTCCACTGTTTCATTTTTTCTTGTTGGTTTAGAGAGTATGTGATCCAAAACATAAGATGTTGTAGAGTAACTAATCAGCTTCTTATAAACCCGTTCCATTTCTATCCTAACGGTTTCTAGCTCTTATTTTAATTTGGTGATCATGTCAATATGATCACCAATTCCTATTTATTTATCAATGACAGTTCGTTTGAGTATAGAAAGCGTAGCTTCATTTTCTATGCTTGCATCACAATACGGGTTGATATTTTTGCTAAGTTTATCATTCGCTTCTTTTGTTTCTTTTAGATCACTTTTTAGATTATTTGTGTGCTTTTTCAACTCATTATATTTCTCATCTTTTTCTATGCAAGATTTGCACATTTCGTGCATTGAAATTGAGTTTCTGTTTTCTCCTTTTAACCTCATTTACCACTTACTCAACTTTCAGTTCGTTTTTAGAGGTTTCAACTACCTCTTATAATTGAGCCATCATGGCTTTCTCAGCGATCTTGGTGAGGTTTTCAGCATACATCTCCTTTGTTACATCTATAATCTCTTCTACAGGTTGTTTCTTTTCTTCTTCACAGTGTAGATCACAATAGTTTCTTGTCTTGCTGAAGAAACCTTCAAAAAGAATTAGACACATCAGGAGGCCTGATAGATTTCAATGCATTACAAATAACCTCTTGTGATGCTTTAGAATCATAATATTCTTCTTAATCTTCTGGAGTTACATCAAATGCAATCTCAGCACAAACTTCATCAACAGCTTGCTCAACTATCACTTCCTCAACAATCTGTTCTAGTTCTTCAATAATCTCAGCCAAAAGAGCAAGGCTTTCGGTCTTGGGATTATAATTTTTCCGGTTAAATTTTCGGAATCATCAATTACGTCGACCACTCGACTTGTGGTAATGCATCGGCTAGCTTATCCACCCACTCTTCATCTTCTTTTTCAATGCCCAAACGTTTCAACTCCGCAACAAGATGACAACACCTCTCAACAAGCTGTTTTAACAACTCTCCTTTCAAGGGCTGTGAAGATATCGAAGTCTTTCTTTAGCAAAGCTTTCTTGCTTTTCTGCATAGACATACTCCCTTGAAATTTCACTTTAAAGCCATCTAGGTGGATTGTGCATTTCCCTGGTGTTGGAGTAGCCTGAATATATCTTCTTTATAGCTTGCTGAAGAAGATTTAACATCTTTTTCTCTCTTATGAACTTTTCTTATTCAGCTGGAGTGAACTGGATTAGAGTTTTCTTTTGACCATTCTCTCCGACTGGAATAATATATTCTTCTTCAATTGAATACCAACAATCCAGATAATTGGCTTAGACCCAATTCTCAAACCTCTTGTGCCAACCTTTAAAATCATCCATACTAATAAGCTCTGATGGCTTTGTCATTGTTCCCATTTCGTTGTCTAAATTTAGATTTTGAACCACCGTTGTAGGAGTTGTGGCGAATGCATTATAAAATTCGTTTTCCATCGTAACAGTAGTTTCGTACGGATGTAAGGATTTTGGTGCGAAAGAGAGCTCGTGCGGATGTAATTGAAAAAAAAATCACTTTGGTGCGGATGTACAATCTCGTGCAAACTAACACAAAAACAAGCAAACTTGATTATGTTCGTGCGAATTCATGATATTTGTAATGTTGCAAAGGTATATATGATATTTTGAAAGTTCGTAGAAGTATATATGAAATTACCCAATAAATAAGCATTAGAGGTCCATTATGAATTCATTAGAAAAACATATATTATTAATACTAAAGAAACGTTTTACGCTATCTCACGGCCTAAGTTCGCATTTGTCTAAGTTAATGTTTGACGTAACGTCGCGGTATAAATTCATGTTTTTGTTTTATTATTTTTCTCGATTTGCTCGTTGTTTGATTACTACTTATTATGGTTTTACGACCCACGCCCCCGCAACGCGGGTTTAAACACTAGTTCCCTTGTAAATTTCAATTTTTCAAACAATGAAACTAATAGAATGAAGAACTGATTCGTTACTAAACTAGGGTTAATGGAAAATATAAATCAACATTAAAAGTTTTCAGGTATATAATTAGGTTAAACAGGTATATGTTTTCTGGTAATCGCGTCGCGTGTCTCGTTATCCTATGCCCGTCCAATACTCGCACAAATTTGTGTAAATAATCTTATACCTGATCCAATACCCGAATACCCATCCTATTTCCCACCCCAAATGTTATGGGCTTCGGGTTTGCCCATTTGAATAAGGTTCAATGGCCATTCTTAGCGTTTGTTAACTTTCTAAAAAAACTCTAAATGCACAGTTATTTTTATTTATTAAGTAAATTACTTTGTGAGTCCTTGTGTTTTAATGGTTTTAACCACTTGAATCTAAAATCAAAAAGTCTAACACCCTGAGTCACTAACCGCTTATTTTATAATATTCTGAATCCAATTGTTCTTTTTTTAACATTTTGAGTTCCATTTTGTTAATAAAATTGGACTCAAGACTCAAAAGGTTATAAAAAAGCCTATTTGATTTTGGACTAAAATGGTTAAAACCACGAAAATACAAGGACTCAAAAAGTATTTTACTCTTATTTATTTTATTTTTTTGTCAACATTTTGATTTAATTTGTTTGAAACCAACCCGGTATTGCCCAAACATCGGTGTCAATAGCGGCGTTCATATTTTTATGGTGTTTGGTTTCGATAATATCTCATTTATCATTTAGTTTTATTTTCCTCTAATTTCTTGTAATCATTAATTTTTTCTAAAAATCTAGCTATACCGTTATGTTAATTTTTTCTGTAAAAAAATATTGAAAACGGAGTTGAATTAAAAATAAATTACTTTTTAGGATCATTAACTCTACCGAGAAACCTAAAATTTGATTTGAACCGAATGAATAAATTTTAAATTCAGGTTTTGGATAATAGAATTTTCCTTATGAATCAAATCCCCAATTCATTGGTCGAATCGTTTTAAATTAAATCTATGAACTTCGACGAACAGAATTCAGTCGATTTACTATCCGTTTATCCGTAAAACCCAAAAATCGAGAAACCCCTATAGGATTACAAATTATTAAGACAAAAAAACTAATCATTAAGTTGGTAAACTATGTATTGCTTCGGGCTGATATTTCCTGGTCATCAAACAGTTTTAAATTTCAACTCAGGCATATCTGAAACACATAAATCTAAAAATAACTTTTTCAACATGTAATCTGTGTCTGATAATATCACCACTAAACATTAAACTAAGATGTGATTTGAATGTACCAAAAACACTGATAAACCATTGCTTACATGAACGAAAAGAAGCAATCTGGCACCTTAAAGTTCTATTAAAACCAAAACGAGTAGTGTTAACTAGTAACAACAAGGTTGAATTCTATACGCTCACCTTATTCATACGGGATTTGAATATACGCGGCATCAGAAACAAACGGAACATCAGCATACATCCCAACAAGACAACACCGAATGCACTCCAAAACCGTGAAAAGGAAAGCAAATGCAAAGGCCGTCCAAAAATGCATTCCGGCCTTACCCCAATACCAGGCGCGTGGAAGCCAGCGCCACACAGTTCCCGTCACCTGCAGAGCGATTTCCAATAACATCCCCGTCACCACATGGAATCTAAAAAAGTGGGGCCACTCTTTTCTTCTAACAACTGCCAGGTAAGCAACTATGAAATACGCGATTAAGAACCAGCTTGGCAAACCCCCCAGAGCACTTAAAAAAGGGTAAGTGAGGAACTCGAAACTTTCCAAGAAAGGGTGGAGGTGATAGGCGGTTTCTGCATACATCCATGTTTCATGAAGCGGCATTAGGTAGGGTAAGCATGCTAAAGTTCTCCAATACCATCGTGGTTTTTTCTCCATTGGGGGGTATTTGTAACTGAATGCACCAGCATCCTTTGATGCTCTTGGAAATACACGTCTTCGAGATGATGTGGGCGGTGTTTTGTGTGTGAATAGACCTAAATGCCCATACAGTGGAGATGAGGTAGCAGAGAGATGAACAAATGGACCTCCTGCTATCAACAATGACCAAAAAAGGTAAGTAAAAAAATCTTGCATTGATTATACAGCCATATATGGAATATAATAGCCGTAGTGGTTGAAACATGCTAAAAGATACGATTTTTAAGTTCTTAATTTACTTCTACTAAAAACTACATGATCATGGACATACTTAAGCACACCCTTTCTGATAGTTTGTTCAAAACACCAAGAGAGTTACAAACAGAACGCGTGTAAAGCCTAAGTTACACACAGACATGTTTGTTCACGATTTTCTTCATGAAAGCACACCATATCTTCAAATATGTTTGTCCCGAGCATGACCCCATCCCATCTATCTATCCTAGTTGTATATAAGCGGAGAAATGTTGGCTGGTTGAATAGATGAACCCAAACATGACCCCATCTATCTATCAAAATCCAAGACATAAACCCTAACCCACACACACTTAAAAATTGTGACCCATCTATCTAAACAAGTCAAACAGGTTGACTGGTTATTAATGGGTTGTAGTCGAGTTGTAAACAGGTTGGCGGGTTGGTTTGTAAATGGGTCGTAAGCTTTGCTTTTAAAGGCGCGAGGCACTTTGATGTGTTTTTATCCCAAAAGCCGATGCACAACGCGAGGCATTAGTTTTAAAAAACTTACTAAATTATTTATTGATAATAGTTTAACTTGTTAACTTTTAAACACTAAAATATAAGATATTCCCATCATATTTAACAAAGTTGTAATAATCGGGATTAATCGCTAATATGTACTCTACCAATACGATTAGGACCATAAAATCGGTAATCAGTCAAAGGCGGTCAAAATTGGTCTTAATTGGACCATAAAATCCGACTTCGACCCTCATATTCTCCAAAGTATTTGATCCAATATTTAATATTTGAATATTTAAGTGCATGATTTGTTATGTTTAAGTTTAATTGTTTATATTTAAATTTGAACTACGTTATGTGAACTTTGAAGTATTTTACTCAGTGTGTGTATAAGGTTGAAAAGTTACATATAAAATTCCAATCCAATTAATCCCTCGTCGTACTAGGGCTGCAAATGAACCAAACGTTTGGCAAACAGTTCGTGAACTGTTCGGCGGGAAGTTCGTTTGTGTTCGTTCGTTTAATAAATGAACGAACGCTAACAACAAATTTGGTTCGTTTAAACAAACGAACATGAACAGAGGCCGCGTTCGTTTATTTTCGTTTGTGTTTGATAGTTTATTAGGGTTTTTAACAATTATCTTTTGTTTAATACATCAAAATTGCCACTAAGATATTATTATTTAATAAGTAATAAACTATTTAATCATCTTTATCAAGATTATGTCAAGTATGTTTGGATGATTAGGTCAGTATATCTTGCCATCTTGGGCGGATCTAAGTCATGTGTCTGATAAAATAATTGTGTTAGTTTTTGTTAATGAACGCTTTTTTGTATTCGTTTGCGTTCATGAACATTCGTTCGTGTTCGACTGTGTTCATGAACATTCGTTTGCATTCGCCATATATCCAACACCTATAATTCACAAACAAACACGAACATGTTCATTTCCTTAATGAACAAACACAAACAAAAAATCTCGGTAGGTAAGTGTTCGTAAACACATATTTTCCTTAACAAACAAACACGAACAAGGCCTTATTCGTGTTCCTCTGGTTCGTTTGCAGCCCTACCGCCTGAGTGCCTAGCGATTTTTACAACACTGATCTCTGTTCGGATTTGTTCAATTGAAGGTCAAACTTGTTCAGTCATATTTGGAAAGCTCAAAACTCATTGCAAACGGTGGTCTAGTCTGGCCATATACATGTGCCGCATCAGCTGCATCACATGCGCATCAACTACAATGGTGCGTTTTCATCACTACATCAAGCGCATCTGACATTATATGCGTCTGATGGATGCATTTTTAAACGAAGGTCTTAATCGAGTTGTAATAATTGGACTTATGAGATAGGCTCGCTTAATTTACATTTGACTTAGAAGATCATTTACAAACTTGTGTATGATCTGATAAGTCCAATGTAAAACAAAATGGGGCACTGGATTATAATATTTAGCACAATAAACTAGCTTGAGACTAGACAAACCATGGGGAGATAAAGATCTCAGCTCCTGATGAGAGTTGAACGAACTCCTGATGCATCGATGAAGAACACGTTCAGACATCGACTTCAACGGCTTGGTCTTACAGGCCTCCAACTGCCCCAAATGTGTTGCATAACCACCATTCAAAATCATATTGGCCCAAACCTACACATCGTAATATCAGACGTAGAAATTCAATTGCCGTTAGGGCTCAGAGAGAGCTCGTATCATGATTTTGAAAAAGAACAAAACTATAAAGTATGAAGATACAATTGAGGACACGAACAACAGAACTAAATTCTCAAATTAGTGACTTAAAGGATTCAACCAAGACCTAAATCAGCAATAATCGAAATATCTGGGCGGTATATATCCAACAAATATACGAGTGATGTAGTTAAGATATATGATAGAAGAAGTTACTTGTTGATTGTTTTTCACCTGGACAGCGATTGCAAATGACGGTAGACGGCCAGTCTCCGAGAACAAGTTATCACCAGGGTTTTACTTGCATAAGATAATGTCATACAGAAATCTTATTCTTTATTCTTTTATTTATTTATTTATTTATTTTCTTTTACAGAAAAGAAGAAAACACACCCGGTTACCTAAATACAATTTTCCATGTAGACCATTCACAATCTATCCTCGAAATTTTGTGAGAGGCTTTTTATATCATGAAAATGAAAAGTAATTGTACTGGTTGGAAGTGATTCTGAGTAAAACAGAAAAAAACTGTGACGGACAAATGTTACAGTTTATCTGTAAATTTGAATAGACATTATTCACCCTCTAAAATTTTTAATATATTTTGAAAAGTGGTTGTGAATATAAGAGAGATAAAAATGTAATGATAAAAAATAGAAAAATATTATTTAATTGAAATGAGAGAAAAATGTAATTTAAGTGAAATTATAAGGTAAAAAAGATGAAAAGGATATGAATGCTCTAAGACTATATACTTGTAAAGCACCGTCTCAGCATCACATAGCTAAAAGTCTTTAACTAAACCGTACTTTTTACAATGAAGTAGTGGTTTTAAGGTTCAAATCCTAATAATTTATATTTTACATATTGTTTGTAATTTTTTTAATGGCTGGAAAAAAATGAAAATAGGTGATTGGTTAGAAAAAGACAAACTCCACTCACATCACTAGTCATGCCCATTAGTGGGCTAACTAAGTCACCTTTGACGCCCCCCTTAAATCAAGTGTAATGGTGTTTAGGGCACGAGTCATGAAATATGGCTTTCCCTTCACGACCCACTACACATATCCAGTAAATGAAACTTTCAAACTCTAAGGAACGGGTTATAGTGTATTTATGCTAGAAAATAAGAGTTGTTACAATCCATCGAGCAGGAAACTAACTACGAAAATCAAGCCCTAAAATCTCTCATTTATTGATTTCGAATCTACACACAATCTTCTTGTTTATTGCTTCTGATTCAACACAGAATCAATCCATAACCTCTCATTGGTTGCTTCCAATTCAATACATGGGGATCTAATAATGGTGAAAACAAAAGACAGAGGTAAACTTCATTTTACAATGCGTATCTTATTTGTTTTCAATTTCAAATCATAACAGTCCAAAATTGAGCATTCTTCCTAACTGAAAATCAGTTGAACAGGAGAGACGGAGCAAAGGATGTCACACCCTGACCCGCAGCGGAAATGGTAGTCAAAGTATGATTGGGTTTTCATCAAAACTCATGACATTTACTATAATAATGTTTCATATTTATTATTTCAATTTAAAACGAAAAAATTCCATCTAACACATAAATCATACAAGCATAAATTTGTTCTATACAAGACATTCAAGTAACGATTTATCCTTCTTCTAAGGCCCAATCCTATGTGTTCCTTGCTTCAACCTGATCACATGTATCATGTGTAAAAATAGAGTTTTTGGGTCAACAAAAGTTGGCGAGTGAATCCCCTTTAAACATTAGATAGAAATGATGTGTTGATTAATGTAATAAAAATGTGCATAAACCAAATATGAATAAACGTATATGTAAACAATCCACAAACCACATAATCATCTAGAAAAATACACGTGAGCATGATAAATGATGAACTGTGAGATCAAGGCTCAATCAAACGAAGCCGATCTAATTAGGCACGCGATGCTCTACCCGTCTACACAGGGAACTGATGGGCCTAATATGAATACTTGACTGAAATGAGAAAGTATAACCACAAATAACAATAAACAAATTATCACATAGCACGTTAGTTCATATAACGGTAATAGCACAAGTGTTTGAATAAAAGATATAAATAAACGACACAGGATACACCCCAAAACATGAATAAAAAGGGGAAGTTTGTAAGAATTCACTCACAGTGGGTGCGTTCCTTGAGTTGATAACGAACGCGCACGATTATAGATTCCAACCGATGAGAAAACTAACCTAAATAATCACGTAATACTTCGGTAAATATATTTCTTTTATTTGAAATTAATATTTTTATTTTTATACCATTTATTAGACTTTTAAGACTATTTTTATAGATATTTATTACAAATTTAATGCTTATAAAGTCTTATTTTTATCTATCATTTTAATGATTTTTGGGAAAAAAAAATAAAGAAAAGCTTAATTAAAAAAAGTGTACCCTTTTCAGGGTTGAACCGGTCACTTAGGTGATTTTTGGTAGCGTGTGAGGATCGAACTCGTGACCTCCCGTTTACGTGCACGCAACTCTACTAACTGAGCTACGTGTCTAACCCGAAATAATCTGGATTTTAATTATATATATATATAACTGAGTTAAACTATATTTTGTTTTATTTTAAAAAGTTTTTATGTTTGCAAAACCGGTTACAGAACCGGCTCGAACCCGCGCCCCAACGTTACGTTGCACACAGCCCTATCAACTGGGCTGTGTGACTAACCCAGAAATACTAAGATTTATATTAATATTATACACATTCTGAGAGTTAATGTATTACGTATTAAAAAGTTTTGGTTTAAATTCGGAAGTTGGCAACGTGTTAAGACTCGAACCCGGGACCTCTGCTTAAAATTTGCACACAGTCCGCCACTGGACTGTGTGTCTAACCCGGTATAAACTTTGATTTCAATTTATATTTATACTCTTACCAACTTCATCTTCTTCATTATATATAAAAACAGTTTGATCAATACCCGTTTATCACTTCTTTTAACTTGCCAATTAACCTATCACTGATAAACGTAAATGGAAAAGTAAGGATTTAAGAGATTTAGAATTATATCGAACAGGGACGATAACTTGTGATTTCTCCGGCAAGTTCCGGCGATTGAGCAAGATTCCAGCGGAGCGTTTTTGAGGAGCAGAAAGTTGGAAGGATTTTTAGGATGAATGTGCATTCCAAATGAATTCTTAACCCGCTATTTATAGTCGAATTCGCTCATCTGATTTGATTTTCTTTTCGGTTTCGGTCAAATCCCATTATGGGTGATGATTGTAACTCATAATTGGAAACATTTGACTGATTGGTTGAGTTTATTACACGATTTAAGAGCAGTTACAATTCGTTAATTTTAGAGGAAAAACCGAGATCTTGATGATTGCCGGTGATTTAGCGCGGTTGTTTCTATTTGAATCCGGATCAAAGGAACGAGAATACAAGTGATTAGTTGGTTTGAATTATAACAGATATGGGCAAGTGGTGTAGTGGTTTGTTGTGTGTTCGGTTTGGGTGGAGACCTAGGTTCGATCCTGTGGTCCACCCTTTTTTTATTTTGGACCAAATTGATATTATATTTATATTTTTTACTTATTATTATTATTATTCTATATATATATATATATACATTATTCATTCTATTAATAACACAATATTTATTAAACGACTAACATAAGTTCGAAACACAAGATTATAACATATATTCGATTACAAAAACGGAGCGGGTTTTAGAACCCGTTTTTCTTCAGATGTTACAGTATCCCCTACTTTTAGAAATTTTGTCCCTAAATTTAAGTAGTGGTAGGTTTGACTTGTAAGAGGTGTGGGTATTTTTCGCGCGTTGAGTCTTCGCGTTCCCAAGTAAACTCAGGTCCTCGTTTGACTCCCAATGCACTCTGACTATCGGAATTCGATTTCGTCTTAAATGTTTCTTACTGAAATCCTTGATTTCTACAGGTTGTTCTACGAAATGCGTCGATTCAAAAATATGAATATCTTTTAACAGAAAAAGGGGGTGTGATGTTTGGATTTGACGTTAATGGTTTACATAACCAGGTGAGTGATGTTTGGATTTTGATTGAGGCGGTAACGTTCCTAATAAGGGTTGTATACCCTGTTACAGGAATCGTTTTTTGATGCCTGAAGTGTAGAAAAGAGTTGTTTTTTGGAGATGAATGACTGGATATGGTCTCATGATAAAGGGTTTTGAGGAAATCGAAGCGTCGAAAAGATAAAGTTATATCACAAAACGAAGTCTTCAACCATATCGATATCCAAATTAAGATTTACACTACCTACACGGAACTTCTCATAACCGTCTAACAATGCTTTTGATCATTTGACAAGAATACTTATATATATGAAGTACCAACGGCGTATCCACCATTTCCTTGTCAACTTTTCATTGGCTTTGTCAGTAAGTCACGATTAGTTCTATGTGACCCGTCCTAAAATCTACAAAACATAAATAAACACAACAGCCAATACTTGAGTCTCAAATCTGAGGGATACAAGACTGAATGACGGCGGTACCTCTCTCGTGTGTTATGAGGAAGTGGTCAGTCTATGAAAAAGAGAGACACGACCCAACTTCTTTAATTGATGAGACGAGGTTCGTCGTGATGTACGATGACATTAATTTTAATCGATGAATAGAGACATGTAACGAAACAACTTGTCATAACGTGATATAAATTGCGTTAATGACATTAAAATATTGATACATTATTACCCAAATTGAAAACCAAGATAGCTTGAATAATTAAACAAGGAATGAAATTGATAGAAAACATTAAGAATAAACGGTTGGAGCGGAGCCTTGTTTCTTTGTGATGGAAGACTAGTTGGGTTACTCGTTTGCACTGTTGTCGTTGACTGGGATCGCGTTGATGTTGTAGGCTCTTCCCCTTGCTGGTGGAGGTGCTGGGTTTGCCTGGTTCGCTTGGTTAACTCGTTTGCTTGGGCTTGAGCGTTAATGATGTTAACTAGTCTAGGGCACGTGTTTCTAAAGTGGGTAGGGTCACCACAATTAAAGCAAGCTCGAACATATGGAATCATGGGATATTGAGGTTGTTGATAGGGTTGAATCATATTTTGGGCAGGGGGTGGAGCTTGGTTTTGAGGAGTACGACAAGTGTTACTCATATGACCATAACGCCTACGATTGGCACACAGTCGGCAGGGTACGGTGGGTTGATGGTGATAATGGCAGGTGTTGCATTGATGGTGAGGACCAGTGTAAGGTTTCTTGTTTGGGTATGTTGGCTGGGGTGCCACTTGGGTGATTGGGATAGCTTGGAGGGATACGGCTTATGGAGTTGGCTGACTGATTTGAGTGATAGCAAAATTTTTCTCGTTTCGCTTTCTCTTGGCTGTGAATCGTGAAAAGGATTTGGCTTGAGTTGAGTTAGGGGTTTCAGTTGGTGTTTTGCTACTTGTATCTTCCTTCTTTTCATCCTTGAAATCCCCATTCCTGAGGTGGTTTTCAGTGAGCTCAGTGGCTAGCTCCATTGCTGCTTCTAGAGTTGCATGTAACATTTCTATAAATCGGGTTTTGAAAGCCCGCCTCAAATTATCAATCAAAGTGTATTTATTCTTGTCGTTCGGTTATTTTTATTATTGTTTAAATATTTCATATATAAATAATAATAATAATAATTAATGTTTAAAATAATCTTAATGAAATAATATAATAAATAATCAATTAAATAATAAATATTTATTCTTAATAGATAATTAAAGGCGTAATAAAAATAATTAAAGAAAATAGGTGAACCGGGAATCGAACCCGGGTCGCCCGGGTAAACACACACAACAAGCACGACACGCGCACCTTTTGTTAAGATGTTCGAATAATCTTATTTATATATATATATATATATATATATATATATATATATGAAACCGAGTGATTTTTCCTGCAAATTCAAATCAGGAAAACCCGCGATCTTGTCTCTGTTTCTGGAATCCGGTAAGAACCAGCTGTTTGTCCGCGTAAACCCTTCCCAAATTTAGAACCAATCAATCCAAATCGCGAGCAATCAATCACTCAATTCGGTTTCCGATTCAGAATTCAAGCAACCCCTTTCAAGCCTATAAATACTGATCGAACTCCTCATTGTTAAACTCGCTCTCTCCTTTTCACTTCTAACCTCAAGATAACTCTGCTAAACACCCCTCCTCTGTCTCGCCGGAGCCACAGTTTTGTCGTCGGAATTTAACCACCGGAAGACAAGCCAAGATCCAGAGACATTAGTGGTATAAATCCTTAATCTTCCTTCTTTTATATTCGTATCATACTAATGAAATTCATAATAATCTGAGGAATGTCGGGTTCTGATCTGAAATCATACTCGTCGGAGAAGATGAACTATAACCGTTAACTGATTAGTATAATTAAAACGTGTGTTTTAAACAGGTTAGACACACAGTCCAACAGTGGACTGTGTGCATTATATACGCGTAATCCCGAGTTCGAGTCCACGCCCTTACACCGGCCTGACATTTTAAAACCCTTCTTAAATTCACCTTTTCTGTGTAAACTTGTTTAGCATATAAGTATAATTAAAATGCATGTATAGCCGGGTTAGACACCCAGCCCAGTTGGTTGGGCTGGGTGCTTCACACCGTCAAGGTCTCGGGTTCGAGCACTTTGGCACGCACCGGTCGGATTACTGAAACCTTTTTGTAAATTTAATTAAATTAGAAATTGTCTAAAGTATGTATAAATATAATTAAAATCCAGAATATGTCGGGTTAGACACGTAGCTCAGTTGGAAGAGCTGCGTGCACGTGAACGTGAGGTCCCTGGTTCGACTCTATACACACGCATGCCTTCCACACATTGAGCCGGTCTGACAGGGGTCTTGTCAGACTGACAAGATTTATTTATTTATTTATTTATTTATTTTTATTTATTTCAATTCTATTGTATTTATTTAAATGGAAGGTTAAATATATATTCTTTTAAGGGATTAAAATATCAGTACAATCCACGAAAAGAACTTAAAAATCTAAACAAAGGTTATAACCCGAAATATTAGTTTGCTTATTTATCGCGCTACTATTTCTAGGTTAGTACTTTCTCGCCGATTAAATTTCTCAAACTCGTGCACTCTCTCTTCCACTCAAGAATACGCACCCAAGGTGAGTGAATCTCTACAAATTCCCCGTTTTAATCACGTTTTGGGGTGTATCATGTGTCGTATCATTTCTTTTTATTATTTAACACTTGTGCTTATATCATTGCGTGATCAAATATGTATTGCTTGTAGTGTGGTTTATATGTGGATTCATTTTATCATTTCAGTGCACTCATTTCATTAGGCCCATCAGTTCCTCGTAGGATACGGGTTGAGCATCAGGTGTCTCATTAGATCGGCTCCGTTTGATTGAGCCTTGATCTCAGATACATCATCATTCATGTCATATATTCATTCAATGTGGTTTGGGTTTGGTTACATATACATATTTGCTCACATTTGATTTATGCACAATTTTCTTTGATAAACATAATAAGCAATTATTTAAATGTTTTATCAAGGTTCACTCGCCAACTTTTGTTGACCCAAAATTTCCTCTGTTTTACACATGATACAGGTGATCAAGTTGATGAAAGTTACACTTAGGATGGCCTAGAAGAATAAACAAGTTATTTCGTTGGAACAAACATTTAGATTTTTATTGTGTTTGTATGAAATTTTTTTTGGATATTTAAATTTTAATTTGAATTTAATAAATATGAAACTTCTTAGTAAATATCATGAGCTTTGCTGATAACCCAATCATGCCCCGACTTTTATTCCGCTGCGGGTCGGGGTGTGACAGATTGGTATCAGAGCTTGTGACTATAGGGATATAGGATAGGTTATTAGACCTTTAGAGCCTATACTATAGTTGACTAGATTTAAATTGTCTATGTGTTACATGCAAAATTCATGATGTTTATATGTTTCATGTTTATATTCACACACAACATTATGCAAACATTCTCATAAGTACATGTTAATATGCAATGCTCATCATAGATCATACCCTCATAACATATCATATCTATGAAAGCACACACCTCACAATTTCACAATTTTCGTTATTTCTTTTCGAAGACTTTTGCAATGTTTTCATATTTTTCAATTCACATCAAAGTGAGTTTTCACGACGGGCATGTAGTAACTGGAAGAGTACGAGTACCGGTAGTCGGAACGTCCTGTCTAGGCACTGCATTCGTATAAATCCAAAATAAAGGACCAGTTTGCCTACCTGGAGACTAACGATGAGAGTACGAAGGACCTATTAGGCCAAAGCATGCTATACCAAACGTCGTGTGAACTAACCCCACTTTGAGCTGTCATTGTGTCCACACCTGGACACCCTCCGACCATACATCTCGCAATCATGTTTTACGATTTTCATTCGGGTGGTGCGAGTGTTAACCCGCCGACACCAATGTGATTCCTACCAAGCCCAATAGTCATGGGGGCCCACATGACTACACAGGCAATGGTATGGGGGAAATTTGCAGGCCCAAACATGAGCAAACCCAAGACATCCTATGGATGTAGTTAAATTATTTTTAGTTATATTGTTTTCATTCTTTTTACGACACATATTCTTTTTACGACACATGACACATAGAAAATCCATGAACTCACAATCTTCCTACTTATATTCTTGTAGATGTCGGCTAGGCAATTACGTGGAGGTAGAAGGTCAGGAAAGTCAAACGAACGCTTGGCCATGCAAATTGCTAAACAAATGGCCGCAATGCTTCCTGACATCATGCTAAACAGCAAGCCTCATCGCTAATCCATCAACCCTCCCCAACCAAGAAGACCAAAGCGTCGTCAACCCTCCTCCCAAAACCCCCAAATGCACCTACAAACACTTCAAGTCTTGCGATCCCCCAAAATATGAAGGGACTGAAGGTGTCACCGCTCTCCTTCACTGGTTTGAGGAGATGGAAAACACCTTTCTCAATTGCGACTGTCCTGAGGACCGAAAGGTACGTTACGCGACTGGAGATTGTTTGGGGTAGCCCTTACCTAGTGGAACACGGAAAAGGGTAAGCGAGGTGTTGAAGATGCCATGGCCTTAACATGGGAAGAGTTAAGGGAAATCATGACGAGACGCTTCTGTCCAAGAATCGAAATCAAAAAGCTAGAAGATGAGTTTCACGCATTGAAACAAAAGGAAGGAAACCACACTTCATACAATAAGAGATTTCTCGAGTTGAACCAGATGGTCCCCAATCTGTTCACCCCATTATACCGCCTAATTGAACACTACATTTGAGGCCTCCCCTCGAAAATCCAAGATTCGGTTTTAAGCACTTCGCCTGCAACACTCGAAGCCGCAATGGAGTTAGCTACGGAACTCACTGAAAATCGCATACGAAATGGCAAATTTAATGATGAAAAGAAGAAAACACCCATTGAGACCCCAACTCCAAACCACTCAGGTTCATCCTCGAAGTTTGCTGGTAAGAGGAAGCGAAATGGCAAGAACTTTGCTGTCACCCAAACCAACCCTCCCATCACTGCTGCTCCAATCACCCAAGTTGCCCCTCCAGCCGCACCATTCAAAAGGCCATACACTGGCCCACACCAAAAGTGTAACCGTTGTCAATACCATCACCCTCCTGAAAACCCCTGCCAACATTGCACAAGTTGTGGCCGTGCGAGTCACACCATCCAAACCTGTCGTACCCTTCAGCGATTGAACCGCAGTCAACCTCCAACCCAAACCCAAAATCAAATGGTGGGCCAAGCCCAACAACCTTTACTTCTACCACCTGCACAACTCGCAGCCCAACCTTACTACCAACCTAACTACCCCATGATGCAATCCATGCGAGCCTGTTTCAATTGTGGGGACCCAAACCACTTCAGGAACACTTGCCCACGCCTGGTGAACATCATCCATGCCCAAGCTCAAGCAAACCCGGTAAACCAAGCTAACCAAGCTCCTCCACCTGCTAGAGGAAGAGCTTTCAATATCAACGGCAACCAAGCCAGGGCTGACAACAATGTGGTCAACGGTACGTTTCTCATAAATGGTAGTTATGCATCCATATTATTCGATACTGGTGCGGATAAGAGCTTTGTGTCTTTAGAGTTCGAATCTATCCTCGACCAACCTCGTGATAATCTCGTTGAATCTCTGACGGTGGAAGTTGCTGACGGAAAACCCACTTCATTAAATTCTATTATACGCGATTGCACTCTCACCCTAAATAATCACGGTTTTCCAACTGATCTCATTCCTATGAAATTGGGAAGTTTTGATGTTTTCATCGGCATGGACTGGCTCAGCCAGCATCACGCTGAAGTGGTGTGCCATGAAAAGTTCATTCATATTCCTCTCGCCGACGGTCAGACACTACGTATCTTTGGGGAAACTCCTTCGAAAGGGCTCAAATTGATGTCTTGCCTTCAAGCCCGAAGTTATCTTCGCAAGAATTATGTTGCATTTCTAGCTCACGTCGTCAAGAAGGAAGGCGAGGAGAGGAAGCTCAAAGATATTCCAATTGTGAAAGAATTCCCGCAAGTTTTTCCCAACGACGTTTCAGGACTTCCTCCTGTGAGAGAAGTCGAATTTCGAATCGATCTTGTGCCTGGCGCTACACCGGTCGCAAAATCTCCTTATAGGTTAGCCCCATCCGAGATGCAAGAGTTGGCCAGTCAACTGGAAGAGCTGACTGACAAAGGATTCATACATCCTAGCTCATCGCCTTGGGGTGCGCCTGTTCTTTTTATGAAGAAGAAAGATGGAACGTTTCACATGTGCATTGATTATAGAGAACTCAACAAGTTGACGGTTAAGAATCGCAATCCACTGCCTCGTATTGATGACCTTCTAGACCAACTTCAAGGCGCCACCTGTTTTTCCAAAATCGACCTTCGTTCTAGTTATCATCAGCTTAGAGTGCGCGAAGAAGATATTCCAAAAACTGCCTTCCGAACTCGTTATGGTCATTACGAGTCCCGCTGTCTTCATGGATTTAATGAATAGGGTATGCAAACCCTATCTCGACCTGTTTCGTCATAGTCTTCATCGACGACATTCTTATCTACTCCAAGTCAAAATTCGATCATGAGCGACGCCCTCGACTCATTCTTACACTCTTAAGGACTGAAAAGCTTTACGCTAAGTTCTCAAAATGTGAATTCTGGTTAGGAGAAGTACAATTCCTTGGTCATGTCGTCAATGACAAAGAGATACATGTCGATCCTTCGAAAATCAAGGCAGTACAGGAATGGAAAGCGCCACGTACCCCAACCAAAGTTAGGTCATTTCTTGGCTTGGCTGGTTACTACCAACGCTTCATTGCCAACTTTTCCCGTATCGCCGTTCCTCTCACGGCCTTGACTCACAAGGGAAAACCCTTCATTTGGGGACCTAAGCAAGAGGAGGCCTTCCAACTTTAAAGCAAAGGCTTTGTGACGCACCTATCCTTACACTCCTTGAGGGTTGCGATGACTTTGTGGTTTATTGCGACGCATCAGGGCAAGGACTAGGCTGTGTATTGATGCAAAGAGGAAAAGTGATAGCCTATGCCTCTAGGAAACTCAAAGTTCATGAGAAGAATTACACCACCCACGACCTGGAACTTGGAGCCGTCGTGTTCGCTCTCAAAATATGGAGACATTACCTCTACGTTACCAAGTGTGAAATATACACTGACCACAAGAGTCTCCAACATATCTTCAACCAAAAAGAGTTGAATATGAGGCAACGAAGATGGGGTGAATTCTCAACGATTATGACTGCGAGATTCGGTACCATCCTGGCAAGGCAAACGTGGTGGCCGATGCGCTCAGTCGAAAAGGATATGCGAACTCTATTCGTCTTCTATGTTCGCAAATCATAACCGATATCAAGGATCGAATCCGGGCAGCTCAACATATCTCCGTAACGGAAAATGACGTACGCGATGAGCTGTCATGTGGAGCTGAACTCAAAATTGAAACCAAATCCGACAGTATTCTATATTATTTAAACCGCATATGGATTCCGATCGCGACAACCTTCGTGATTTCCTCATGAATGAGGCACATAAAACACGATACTCTGTACACCCAGGAGCCGATAAGATGTATCAAGACCTACGATACACCTACTGGTGGCCCTGGCATGAAAAAGGATATCGCTGTTTTTGTTTCCAAGTGCCTTACATGTTTCAAAGTGAAAGCTGAACATCAAAGACCTTCAGGACTTCTAGTCCAACCCGAAATACCTGTATGGAAGTGGGAAAACATAACCATGGACTTCATTACTGGGTTACCTCGCACCTCCAGTGGGTATGACACAATATGGGTAATAATCGATCGCCTTACAAAATCATCTCACTTCATTCCGATTCGCGAGGACTTCAAGAACGAGAAGTTAGCTCGTATCTACATCAACGAGATCATAAGCCGTCATGGTGTACCGTTAAGCATCATTTCAGACCGTGATGTTCGTTTCACTTCACGAACATGGCGAGCCGTACAAACTGCTTTGGGTACACGGTTAGACCTCAGTACCGCCTTTCACCCTCAAACTGATGGTCAATCTGAACGCACCATCCAAACCCTTGAAGACATGCTTCGAGCATGTGTCATAGACTTCAAAGGGAACTGGGATGCTCATCTACCGTTAGTCGAGTTTTCGTACAACAATAGCTATCATTCAAGTATCGGCATGGCTCCTTTCGAAGCTTTATATGGTCGTAAATGCCGATCTCCAGTATGTTGGCACGAAATTGGTGAAGCGCAAATCACCGGACCTGAATTGATTCAAGAAACAACCGACAAAATCATTCAAATACGAAACAATCTTCTAGCGGCTCAAAGTCGTCAAAAGAGTTATGCTGACAAACGACGAAAGCCCTTGGAGTTTGACATTGGTGATCAAGTACTTTTAAAAGTATCACCGTGGAAGGGAGTGGTTCGTTTTGGCCAGAAGGCAAGCTAGCACCACGCTACGTAGTACCTTTCAAGATACTCGAAAGAGTAGGTCCTGTAGCATACAAGCTTGACCTACCAGAAGAGCTTAACAGAATTCATCCCACGTTCCACGTATCAAACTTGAAAAAGTGCCTCGCCGACGAAAACCTCCATATTCCTCTAGAAGACATTCAAGTCGATGAATCAATGCACTTCGTTGAAAGACCAGTGGAAATCATGGATTTCGGTGAGAAGCGTTTAAGGCGAAGTCCTATTCCAATCGTCAGGGTGCGTTGGGAGTCAAAAAGAGGACCCGAGTTTACTTGGGAATATGAAGACTCAATGCGCGAAAAGTACCCGTATCTTTTTCCAGTTACAACTACTACTTAAATTACGGGACGAAATTTAAAAGTAGGGGATACTGTAACATTTGTATAAATCGGGTTTCGAAAGCCCGCCCCAAATTATCAATCAAAGTGTATTTATTCTTGTCGTTCGGTGATTTTTATTATTGTTTAAATATTTCATATATAAATAATAATAATTAATGTTTAAAATAATCTTAATGAAATAATATAATAAATAATCAATTAAATAATAAATATTTATTCTTAATAGATAATTAAAGGCGTAATAAAAATAATTAAAGAAAATAGGTGAACCGGGAATCGAACCCGGGTCGCCCGGGTAAACACACACAACAAGCACCACTGAGACACGCGCACCTTTTGTTAAGATGTTCGAATAATCTTATATATATATATATGAAACCGAGTGATTTTTCCTGCAAATTAAAATCAGGAAAACCCGCGATCTTGTCTTTGTTTCTGGAATCCGGTAAGAACCAGTTGTTTGTCCGCGTAAACCCTTCCTAAATTTAGAACCAATCAATCCAAATCGCGAGCAATCAATCACTCAATTCGGTTTCCGAATTCAGAATTCAAGCAACCCCTTTCAAGCCTATAAATACTGATCGAACTCCTCATTGTTAAACTCGCTCTCTCCTTTTCACTTCTAACCTCAAGATAACTCTGCTAAACACCCTTCCTCTGTCTCGCCGGAGCCACAGTTTTGTCATCGGAATTTAACCACCGGAAGACAAGCCAAGATCCAGCGACATCAGTGGTATAAATCCTTAATCTTCCTTCTTTTATGTCCGTATCATACTAATGAAATTCATAATAATCTGAGGAATGTCGGGTTCTGATCTGAAATCATACTCGTCGGAGAAGATGAACTATAACTGTTAACTGATTAGTATAATTAAAACGTGTGTTTTAAACAGGTTAGACACACAGTCCAACGGTGGACTGTGTGCATTATATACGCGTAATCCCGAGTTCGAGCCAACGCCCTTACACCGGCCTGACATTTTAAAACCCTTTTTAAATTCACCTTTTCTGTGTAAACTTGTTTAGCATATAAGTATAATTAAAATGCATGTATAGCCGGGTTAGACACCCAGCCCAGTTGGTTGGGCTAGGTGCATCACACCGTCAAGGTCTCGGGTTCGAGCCTTTGGCACGCACCGGTCGAATTACTGAAACCTTTTTGTAAATTTAATTAAATTAGAAATAGTCTAAAGTATGTATAAATATAATTAAAATCCAGAATATGTCGGGTTAGACACGTAGCTCAGTTGGAAGAGCTGCGTGCACGTGAACGTGAGGTCCCTGGTTCGACTCTATACACACGCATGCCTTCCACACATTGAGCCGGTCTGACAGGGGCCTTGTCAGACTGACAAGATTTATTTATTTATTTATTTATTTTTATTTATTTCAATTCTATTGTATTTATTTAAATTGAAGGTTAAATATATATTCTTTTAAGGGATTAAAATATTAATACAATCCACGAAAAGAACTTAAAAATCTAAACAAAGGTTTTAACCCGAAATATTAGTTTGCTTATTTATCGCGCTACTATTTCTAGGTTAGTACTTTCTCGCCGATTAAATTTCCCAAACTCGTGCACTCTCTCTTCCACTCAAGAATACGCACCCAAGGTGAGTGAATCTCTACAAATTCCCTGTTTTAATCACGTTTTGGGGTGTATCATGTGTCGTATCATTTCTTTTTATTATTTAACACTTGTTCTTATATCATTGCGTGATCAAATGTGTATTGCTTGTAGTGTGGTTTATATATGGATTCATTTTATCATTTCAGTGCACTCATTTCATTAGGCCCATCAGTTCCTCGTGCGATACGGGTTGAGCATCAGGTGCCTCATTAGATCGGCTCCGTTTGATTGAGCCTTGATCTCAGATACATCATCATTCATGTCATATATTCATTCAATGTGGTTTGTGTTTGGTTACATATACATATTTGCTCACATTTGATTTATGCACAATTTTCTTTAATAAACATAATAAGCAATTATTTAAATGTTTTATCAAGGTTCACTCGCCAACTTTTGTTGTCCCAAAATTTCCTCTGTTTTACACATGATACAGGTGATCAAGTTGATGAAAGTTACACTTAGGATGACCTAGAAGAATAAACAAGTTATTTCGTTGGAACAAACATTTAGATTTTTATTGTGTTTGTATGAAATTTTTGTTGGATATTTAAATTTTAATTTGAATTTAATAAATATGAAACTTCTTAGTAAATATCATGAGCTCTGCTGATAACCCAATCATGCCCCGACTTTTATTCCGCTGCGGGTCGGGGTGTGACAGATTGGTAAGAGGGAGAAAATTGTAATGATAAAAAATAGAAAAATATTATTTAATTGAAATGAGAGAAAAATGTAATTTAAGTAAAATTATAAGGTAAAAAAGATGAAAGGGATATGAATGCTCTAAGACTATATACTTGTAAAGCACCGTCTCAGCATCACATGGCTAAAAGTCTTTAACTAAACCGTACTTTTTACAATGAAGTAGTGGTTTTAAGGTTCAAATCCTAATAATTTATATTTTACATATTGTTTGTAATTTTTTTAATGGCTGGAAAAAAATGAAAATAGGTGATTGGTTAGAAAAAGACAAACTCCACTCACATCACTAGTCATGCCCGTTAGTGGGCTAACTAAGTCACCTTTGACGCCCCCCTTAAATCAAGTGTAATGGTGTTTAGGGCACGAGTCATGAAATATGGCTTTCCCTTCACGACCCACTACACATATCCAGTAAATGAAACTTTCAAACTCTAAGGAACGGGTTATAGTGTATTTATGCTAGAAAATAAGAGTTGTTACAATCCATCGAGCAGGAAACTAACTACGAAAATCAAGCCCTAAAATCTCTCATTTATTAATTTCGAATCTACACACAATCTTCTTGTTTATTGCTTCTGATTCAACACAGAATCAATCCATAACCTCTCATTGATTGCTTCCAATTCAACACATGGGGATCTAATAATGGTGAAAACAAAAGACAGAGGTAAACTTCATTTTACAATGCGTATCTTATTTGTTTTCGATTTCAAATCATAACAGTCCAAAATTGAGCATTCTTCCTAACTGAAAATCAGTTGAACAGGTGAGACGGAGCAAAGGATGTCACACCCTGACCCGCAGCGGAAATGGTAGTCAAAGTATGATTGGGTTTTCATCAAAACTCATGACATTTACTATAATAATGTTTCATATTTATTATTTCAATTTAAAACGAAAAATTCCATCTAACACATAAATCATACAAGCATAAGACATTCAAGTAACGATTTATTCTTCTTCTAAGGCCCAATCCTATGTGTTCCTTGCTTCAACCTGATCACATGTATCATGTGTAAAAATAGAGTTTTTGGGTCAACAAAAGTTGGCGAGTGAATCCCCTTTAAACATTAGATAGAAATGATGTGTTGATTAATGTAATAAAAATGTGCATAAACCAAATATGAATAAACGTATATGTAAACAATCCACAAACCACATAATCATCTAGAAAAATACACGTGAGCATGATAAATGATGAACTGTGAGATCAAGGCTCAATCAAACGAAGCCGATCTAATTAGGCACGCGATGCTCTACCCGTCTATACAGGGAACTGATGGGCCTAATGTGAATACTTGACTGAAATGAGAAAGTATAACCACAAATAACAATAAACAAATTATCACATAGCACGTTAGTTCATATAATGGTAATAGCACAAGTGTTTGAATAAAAGATATAAATAAACGACACAGGATACACCCCAAAACATGAATAAAAAGGGGAAGTTTGTAAGAATTCACTCACAGTGGGTGCGTTCCTTGAGTTGATAACGAACGCGCACGATTATAGATTCCAACCGATGAGAAAACTAACCTAAATAATCACGTAATACTTCGGTAAATATATTTCTTTTATTTGAAATTAATATTTTTATTTTTATGCCATTTATTAGACTTTTAAGACTATTTTTATAGATATTTATTACAAATTTAATGCTTATAAAGTCTTATTTTTATCTATCATTTTAATGATTTTTGGGAAAAAAAAATAAAGAAAAGCTTAATTAAAAAAAGTGTACCCTTTTCAGGGTTGAACCGGTCACTTAGGTGATTTTTGGTAGCGTGTGAGGATCGAACTCGTGACCTCCCGTTTACGTGCAAGCAACTCTACCAACTGAGCTACGTGTCTAACCCGAAATAATCTGGATTTTAATTATATATATATACTAACTGAGTTAAACTATATTTTGTTTTATTTTAAAAAGTTTTTATGTTTGCAAAACCGGTTACAGAACCGGCTCGAACCCGCGCCCCAACGTTACGTTGCACACAGCCCTATCAACTGGGCTGTGTGACTAACCCGGAAATACTAAGATTTATATTAATATTATACACATTCTGAGAGTTAATGTATTACGTATTAAAAAGTTTTGGTTTAAATTCGGAAGTTGGCAACGTGTTAAGACTCGAACCCGGGACATCTGCTTAAAATTTGCACACAGTCCGCCACTGGACTGTGTGTCTAACCCGGTATAAACTTTGATTTCAATTATATTTATACTCTTACCAACTTCATCTTCTTCATTATATATAAAAACAGTTTGATCAATACCCGTTTATCACTTCTTTTAACTTGCCAATTAACCTATCACTGATAAACGTAAATGGAAAAGTAAGGATTTAAGAGATTTAGAATTATATCGAACAGGGACGATAACTTGTGATTTCTCCGGTAAGTTCCGGCGATTGAGCAAGATTCCAGCGGAGCGTTTTTGAGGAGCAGAAAGTTGGAAGGAGTTTTAGGATGAATGTGCATTCCAAATGAATTCTTAACCCGCTATTTATAGTCGAATTCGCTCATCTGATTTGATTTTCTTTTCGGTTTCGGTCAAATCCCATTATGGGTGATGATGTAACTCATAATTGGAAACGTTTGACTCATTGGTTGAGTTTATTACACGATTTGAGAGCAGTTACAATTCGTTAATTTTAGAGGAAAAACCGAGATCTTGATGATTGCCGGTGATTTAGCGCGGTTGTTTCTATTTGAATCCGGATCAAAGGAACGAGAATACAAGTGATTAATTGGTTTGAATTATAACAGATACGGGCAAGTGGTGTAGTGGTTTGTTGTGTGTTCGGTTTGGGTGGAGACCCGGGTTCGATCTCGCGGTCCACCCCTTTTTTATTTTTGGACCAAATTGATATTATATTTATATATTTTACTTATTATTATTATACATATATATATATATATATATATATATATATATATATTATTTATTCTATTAATAACACAATATTTATTAAACGACTAACATAAGTTCGAAACACAAGATTATAACATATATTCGATTACATAAACGGAGCAGGTTTTAGAATCCAGATGTTACAAAGGAAACAACTATAGGCTACAAGCAAAGAAGATGAATCCAGGTGTGTCTGTATTCCGTAATTAGTGTTTTAATAGCATGTGTTTGTATTCCTATAACATGCGTATGTGGTTCTATAACATGCGTCTAATATCTGTATAACGTGCGTGCGTGTCTGATAATATTATAACGTGTGTCCCTTATTTCTATAATGTGTGTCTGATAACTTGTATAACATGTGTCTGTTGATATTGACCTATTTTGTAAACTGTTCTTCATGTAGAGGTGTTCCCAGACTCAGATGATGACTTTGAACCACCAGTAAAGAAGTTGAAATTGCATAAAACTAATAAGAAGTAGAAAACAGTCAACAGAAAACAACTAGTTAATAAACAAGAGTCACTTAGGAAGGAGCCTAGACCTTCTATTAAATATCACCACACATCACAAAAGCTAAGGTCAACACCTTCGGTTTTCATGGAAGGCAGAAGAAAATTTACACCTCGACAAGTTGCTGATGTAAAGAGCATGGGGTTTGGCTTTGTTTTGGATATGGAAATTAATCACATAACACATTTAGGATATAGGTTGTTGGTAAATTATGTTGAACATAGGAAATCATACAATCCAAATAACATCAGACTGAGAGCGTGAAGTTTTTGGAATTCCGAAGAGTACTAATCCAATAGTTGAAGAAAAGTCGAGGAAATGATCCACGGCCATTATAGATGAATTCAAGAATCAGTGGCCCATCAATAGGATTACTTATGGGATGGTTTCGAATGCCATGGAAAGACAAAGAAAGGGTGGGAGGTTGTTTAAGCTAAACTTCCTAGTCTCCTCGAACACGATATTTGTTGAGATCACAAAGTCTACGACTATTAATCAGCGTTTTTGCTTGCAACTGAAAAAGATGAAGACATAGCACAACTAAATTAGTGCTCTTATTTAGTTGTGTCTCTAAAAAGGACCAAAGAGGGTTGAAAACGGGTGGATGCACAATACGTGGGGTCTATCGCCTTTCTCACGATATGGTACATATTTTATTATATAAAAATACAACATATATTCTAACATGAATATTGGATCTATATTATGAACATCTATTGTACACATGAGTATAACAAAAGGCATCACCTCTTCAATCGTGGCATTGAAACACCAGTAATATGGTATATCACATATGGCATGATGGATGAGATGGAAGAATATTTATTCAATAATGGGCCTATGATCGATATTGAAAATGGAAATAATGATAAAAGAAAATCCAGTAATAAAATAAATCTTTGAATCAAACAAAGGACATCAACATGAATAACCACAACAAGATCACCAAAATGTTGTAGTAGTAGAAGAAATCTTCAAACCCACTTATATTGCTAAATTGCAAACTGTTGAAGAGGGTGGATACAAGGAAAACGTTAATATTGCAGAAGGTACTCACTTTTTGTTACGCATGTTATTATTATTAATCCCGCATGTTATAAATACATAAGGTGGAGATAAGAATGAAGGAGATGAGGCTAAGAATGAAGGAGATGAGGATAAGAATGACGAATGTGGGGGCAAAACAAAAGTGTTGAACCAGGACGAGGTTATATCAGACACTTATATTGCTAAAATGCAAAGTGTTGAAGAGGGTGTATACAAAAAAATTGTTCAGATTGCAGAAGGTACTCACTTTTGTTATTTGCTAGTATAATCACGCATGTTATAAAAACAGAGGGTGGGAATAGAAATGAAGAAGATAGGGATAAGAATGAAGAAGGTGGGATAGGATTGACGAAGGTAGGGACAAAACAGAAGTGCTGACCTAGGACAGGGGTATATCAGACACTTCTAATGCTAAAATGCAAACTGTTGAAGAGAGTGTATACAAGCAAATCATAGAGACTGCAGAATATACTCACTTTTGTTATTTACTAGTATGTTATCAATAATTACGCATGTTATTTTTATCAAACACACATGTTAATAATACAGAAGGTGGGGGACAATAATGACAAATGTGGGGATACTGATATGGCAGAAGCATCTAATACACTTTGTATGATTTAGATTATTCGGTCTTGCTTTCTGAGTATATCATATACACTTAGATTGTTATTTTCATGATATTCTTTGGTTTTTAATCTATATCACAAAAATGATACTCATGCACTTGCTATTCTTGATTGAAATTAACTTTAGAAAAAGAATGGTGTTTATAATTAAACTAGATGAAACAGCTGCCGCGATGTAGCTAGGGCTTACAAATTACGACGCAATATATACGAACGTACGCAGCAGGGTATAGTTGTCAACCAAGCTTTTTTAAATAAAGAAGTGGAACTAATAAGCTCTGCTCGTTGTAGTTTAGCAGGTAAATGTAACCCCTAGTTTGGATGCCATAAAAATGCTACTTAGGACGCTACAATTATTCTTATAACAAAACAGATAGCATACCACCTACATTTCATAATCATAATTAAAAAAGTCCCTTACAGAAACATAATATTAAAAAATATGCGTATGTAGAGATTTCAAGGTATCAGAAAACCTCCTACAAAGACTTCAAGGTATCGGCAAACATCGTACCAAGACGCACATAGGCTGGGATGGTAAGGTGTGCATATCTTCTAGCAATGGTATGCCCTTGGTGTCCACACACCTCACTTTCTGAAGGTTGATTCCTAGTTACGCATGGTCCATTTCTTGACGCAAAAACCACCAGGACCATCAACAACCCACATATATAAATATTCAACTAACAAAAACTAAATGAAATATGAGACTCTTTTAATTTGAGTGTTCAAACTTTCACAATGAACAAAAGCAAACTATGATGACTTGAAAGCTCAAACAATTCTGAACCACTTCACAGATCAAACATGTCACAGATCTGCATAGTTGAATAGTTGTATCTAGCAACTCCAACCATGTCACAGATCTGCATACCCGAATAAGTAGTTAAAAGAATAATTTAAAGAAAGTTAAACAAATTAAAATTCAAGATTATAAGTCAATAACAAATGCACTTCTCTTGGCAGTTGATTAGGTCCACCATTGCAAGAAACCATCGGATTATCATTGTTCTTGTAAGCTACTAAATATGAACAAATTGCAATTCTAAATTATCAATATTTGATGCCAATAAATACGTTAAAATACCCAAAAAAATCCATTTTAAGCATTTGTAACGAAATTGCCACCAAATTCATTAAAAACATGTTTTCAACATATACAAAATAATCACCATTTCGACCACAAAGTGCTCCATTGTATAGCTTTACCTCCGTTCAAAACAACAGCTAACCTCCTAATTCTTGTTTCCTAATCAACCCATAACCTTTGAAAAAATAAATTCCCATGAACACATGAGCATTTCATGGAACACCATAAGTGCATAAACATACAACTTATGGATAAATGCATATTCAAGCGTCGATTGTCGAATAAGGTATTACATTCTGAACATCAAGAACCGGTAATCTAGAAACCATAGCCTTGAATTTTTTTTAACACAACCCAATATATCCATCGCAAAGAATAAATAAATAAACAAATACCTGCGATGCGATATATACTGACGATAACGTGAGAGCGAAGGTTGTGGCTAGCCACGCCGGCCTCCGGCGACGGTGACCGTCGCAATTAGGCACTAATCAGTTGCCACATACGACGACTATGGAGATGAATCGGTGTTCGGTGGCGACTGTGGGTTACTGTAACTGGTGATTCTCAATTCTCTACTCGTCCATGTCACCATCGTCTCTACCCTCTCTTCCACCGCCGTCTGAGTGACCAAACACAAAAAGGCCAGGCAGATTAGGTGAGTAAAACACTTATACTATCCCACTTAACTTGAGAAGCAAGAAAATTAGTCACAATACAAGTTCCTCATAACAGTTCATCACACTATAACAAATAAACTTCAATTCTACAATAAGAATTAGGACGAACAAATGTCAATCAACATTCAATAAGTTACCAAAAGAAACAACAGAAGAGATGAAAACCTTGACGCCGGCTAGAAAAAAAACGTTATGAAGACCTGATTTAGCATTGAAACCACTAATGGTCGTCGGCTCGTCACTCATCTTCTTCACATCTTCGATTTTATTCGTTTATTTGTAGAGATTAGGGGCCCTTCTCAATACAAGAGGGGAATCAATAATACAATGATTTACCCTCTCTTATAAGGTGGTATTTGTTTTCTCAGAGCTAAAACGTTAGCAGATTGCGGATCACATCTGCAGACATTTGAAGCAGGAGAGATGGATCAAATTTATGCAGTTTTCAAAAAGAAAACTGTTTGTTTTTTTTAACTTCGGCAAGCTAGGCGCGAATCAATTAAGCATAATTTCAGAATTTAAACACCAATAATTAACTTATTAAGAAAATCAAAAGCCATAATTATAATCAGAATTTAAACACCAATTCTCTACATAATAATTTGATAACACAAACTTAGATTCACCATCATAATCTCTCAAATTCATTCATCAGGTTAACACAAGCACCTTAATCAAACTCATTACCTGAATCCACTTACATCATACATGTAGATACCTAAATAGATACATATTTGTATATCTATAGATGAGGTGTAAGAACCATTACACCGACCTCACTAGCACCATCGACGTATGCTCCTGCTGCCTCTGTGAGCGTCTACTCTGTGTAATCGCTACTCAACAACCTCAATTTCAATCTCCCGTTCAAAACCATCAAAATTCCGATAATATTCCGGCGATACACCACCGCAAACGCAACCAATCCGACGGAGCTACCGCCCGGTTCAATTTCCGTACCTATCGTCTTCTTCATCCTCGTTCTGTGGCGGCGGCGTAGGAGGAGGAGCAGCGGCAGCGTGGAGGAGGAGGAGGAGCAGCGGAGAGGAGGGAGGAGGGGGAGCGGCAGCGTGGAGGAGGAGCGGTGGCTGGGGTGAAGGAGATGGTTTTGTGTGTTTGGTATCCGGCAAAAAAGGATGAGAAGAGGTAAGAAACCTTGACCAGATCTGCACAAAAAAAGGACTCACGGACCTTTTGTAATGGAATGTTTTCGAGAAAACAAAGTCTTTAGACCAAATGTCTACGCATGGTCTGCGCGACACAGAAATAAGAGTCCAGAAAGCTCGACTTGAAAAAAACAAACAGCACCTTAGTGTCTTCAAATACCCCTCTAGTTCAAAATTTTCCACATCAGTACACAGTTTAAACGTAAGTTCTACTTCATGTAGCCTTTTTTTGCCACAATTTCAGCCACTTTTCATTTAACTTTACTATCATGTAAGAAAAAACAGTCTATTGGATTATTTGATTCAAAAGGAGGAGTGGTATGGCTGAACACACATTCTCATCTTCTATTTCCAGTTCATATAACAACATCATCAACAACAAATTTCATATAAAAACCAAATGCACAAAGAATCCAAATCACAATCATTAACAAAAGCACATGCACTGATGCACCAACTTTCACAAAAAAAAAACAAGCAAATGATGTTCAAAGGAATCACTTTAAAAAACCAGCTACACCAACTAGAATTGTGGAAAAAACAACAAAGGGCAAGAAACAAAAAGCATAAATTGAGGACGACAACAATCGCCAATCGAACCGAGAAAGGCAAATCGGAGGAGAAATTCACCGGGCACACAAAACTGCGACGGTTGATCGGCAGTCGAAGCCATGAGTTGGAGAAAAATCATGCAATCCATCTATCATGTCATTTACCGAATCAAAGCATCAAGTCTCAATTCAAGCACTGTAACACCCTAAAAAACGTTTTGACCATAAGAGACCAGCGGAAATAACGACTCAAAAATTCTTTCTTTATTAACTATATGACATAGTTGAAGGTTCATTTATAAAATATCGAACACTTTCTTGAAAAGATTTACATCATTCATTCTTAATTAACGCATCAAATGTAATATATACATACAAGCTATGTGATTGCACTCTGCACTTCCCGTACAATCCTTGCTCTTCGACTCGATCTTCAACCCCTTAGACTCCTTAGAGATGTTAAATCCATACAACCTGCAATCACCACATACATCCGCATCATTAATATATAGTGACGTCATTCATAATTTTAAACATACGTATTTAAATGATCACTCTATATTCTTTCTACTCAAGCTAATCCTTTTGATTATCTTTCCGAGTACAATCTTGTATCCCAATCGTTAAATCTTCATAAGGTCAACATTAGCATACCTGTACTTTAGTTTCATTCTAAAGGCACAAGATTAGTAACGTTAATACTCAACGAATTGAAGCCATGTATACATATATACAAGCCCTATTCTTTCGTGTACAATGAATCCCACTTCGTGCATGCGTACATGCATCTATATATATATATACACACACACACACACATACATTCATGCATACCTTCATAACTAAGCTCTTACCTACCACTTATATTCCCATATGATTATACTAACAAATCCTAGTCACAACATACATATAAATGGGGCTCATAAGTACAAACCTACGTACATGTTCATTTCTACTCATGTTTACCTGGGAATTGCATTTCTAACATGTAGGTAAATCCATACCCATACCCATACATGCCTCTAGACTTATTTCATTCACACACTTACTTATGTACACGCTCACCACACCTCATAAACAATCTTCAATAAGTTTGGGGTACATTTCGGGCGCTTAACAGCGAGTTCCATACTTACCCGTAGCTCACCAAGCTATTTGGTAAGGTTGGGGTACGTTACAGAAGTTTAACGAGGCTTGGGAAAGGGTCTACGAAGTCCGGAATCGAAGAAACCGAAGAAAATAAAATTGCTGGCTGGAAACCCTACCATAACCTACGGCACCCAGCCGTAGGTTATGGCTGACTACTTTTGTTTTCGTTTACTCGCTTGGCCGTAAGCTACTGCTGACCTACCGTAGCTTACGGCGGGTTCTTCCATTTTATCCTCTCTTCCTTTTTAATATATTCAAGACAACCGTTAGGTCCCCGAACTTCCTTCTTCCACATTTTTCATGCTTCCTTGACTAACATGACCATAATTCAAGTTCCCACATCCTTCTACTACTTAACCCCAAGATCAAACCAACTACCGAATCACGCTATATTTCTTTCTATATTTTGACCCATTCACTTCTACCGTGTAATCCCAAACATAGATGACCACCTACGACTTGCCACATAAATATTAACCTTGGTACTTAACCTTACCCATAACTTCTTACATGATTCTTATATATACAACATACCAAACTTCATTTATAAATAAGAAGTGATTCCGGAAATCACTTACCTCGAGTTGCCATGTTCGTGCTTGCTTCATTGCCTCCTCTTGACCCGTTAGCTATCCATGCTTGAGTCCATATTGACATAATTCCTATTCTTTCGTGTCATCATGTTCACAACACTATTAGCATACATGCTTAATCATATAAACAATCATTCCAACTCCTATGTCACATTGACTTTCATTGGTCAACTACTATTATACATAAGACATAGATCCACTATCACATTGTTCATAATTCAAGAAATTCAACTTACCATCATGTATACCACATAGATAATCTATCTTGTATCACATGATCTCCTTAATTTCATAATCATGTTAGGAAGTCTAACCATGTTATTCATACATTATTGACTTTCTAAAAAGTCAACTGGAAACTTTTGACTTATGTACATGTACCTATCTTAATATAGTTGACCATGCTAATGATTACCATATGCACTTCATATTCATGTTGTAGGATACATACAATCTCATGACCAATCAATTACATACAAACACATATATAATAATAACAACACATACTAATGCTTTCATGATCCTTCAATAGACAACTGACGTGTGCGTATATATAGATGTTTTTACAATAAATTTTACACACGAACTCGGTTTTAATATTTATAAAGATGATTTCTACCTTAAATTAAAACACACACAAAAGGACAAGTGTACCCTGTCGTATATGTAATAAAGTATGGGTAAGAACCAGATGTCGATCCATGGACGCGGGCAGGTGCTTGTGTACTAAACCGTCGTCATTTATTTACCGGTAAAAAGGATATGTCAAATAGTTTTTCTAAAATTATTTGAAAATATATTTTAAGACATAAAAGAATTTAAGTACAAAAATACAATTTCTTTTTCTTTTGTCTTGTTTTATAAGCAAAATAAGCATGTTATAAAAAATGTCACAAAGGCACTTGATCAATTTTCCAATTATAAAGACAACTAGTATCCATTTCAGGAATCCTAATATGATAATTCTTCGGAAAGTTAACGCGATAAACACACTTTAACCACCTAAAATTATTCTTTAGCGAGCTATTGATATATTTTCATGTGAATCTTTAAAAATAAGTTAGTCATCCGTTAAGAGTTTTCTAACCTCACTTTATCAAGGAAAGCAATACCGATAAACACAATACAACCACCGAGACAAGCATAACGTAGATCATATCACAAACTTATCCATTTTGCAAGTCTTAAACATAAATCTACCAAGTTGGTTATTTTGGCCAAAAATATTCAACAAAGATTATGACCTATATTAAGAACCCACAATAACACCATCTAACCGGTTAGAGCCCTTCCGTGTAAGAAGGCATTCTTGATCAAAATCAGATTATCTTTTATTAAACCGATATCCATTTCTAGTTTCATGGTGTAAATATATTAATCAAGTTAACAGCTTACTAATAAATGATTAATTATGGGGTTTATTCAACTTATCCTAACTAACCATTTACTAATCATCCAAGATAAACAATCATAATCAAGAATTCAACATCAATGAAACAAGATTACCATATGATTATCAAGATTCAAACATGAACAGTTGTCTGAGCTTCATTTTAACTTGATAACAAACTAAATATTGATCATAAAACAAGTGTTTTTCATAATATTCATAACAATATTACATAAACATCAGCTCAATGCTTGCAAATATGATCAAAAAGTATATTAAGAACAAGAAATCAAACCATAAACAAGCAAGGATTTGATGGATTGGATGAATGATAAGCTTCTTGCAACCTTGATGCTTGAAACCGTCCTGATCAGAGAGCTCCCGCACCTCAGAAATCGCCCATAAACTTTGGAAAAATACCCAATATTTTGATCAGTCGCGAATGCTCTGTTTTATAGACGATTTTCATATCCGCACGGCCGTGCACTTTATCCGCACGGCCGTGCGCATCAGCATTACGTCACTGCAGGGCATGGGCAGACAAGTGGATGTTTGAGCGGCAAAATCTTCAGATGTGCACGGTTGTGCCAATGAATTGCACAACCGTGCCAAGGGTTCAGGTTACATGTAATCAGCAATCAAGTCGCGCACGACCGTGCCAATGGGCCGCACGGCCGTGCGTGCCGAGAAATGAGTTGCACTGCCTCTCGCACGGTCAGTGCTTCCGAGATTGCAAGTCTCGCCGGTCGTGCCAATGGGTTGCACGGCCGTGCGGCATCTGTAACTTTAGCAGAATCTGCAGAATTTATCCGGAATGCTCGTTAATCCCACTTTTTCTCCAACTTTGTCTGCGGCACGTCGTTTTGGACCTGAAAATATAAAATTGACCGATTAAGTACCTATACGACGACATTTTAGCCAAAAATGCACAAAACGGGGGCAAAATGGGGAACTAAATTATGTATATTTTCACGTATATCAAAATTCCCCACACTTGAACTTTTGCTTGTCCTCAAGCAAACAAGAAATAAAAGATGCGAACAAGCAAACGTATATCAAATCTCCCAAACGTTTCTATATAAATATCCGGCGGTTAATTGTTTTTCCAAAAAGTCAACATCAACGACATTAAACCGAACAAGCAAATGCGAATATAAGAAAAGATAACTAAAAAGCAATGATTCCACTTTCGATCGACTTAACATGAAAATCTTCACATTCTCACAATGTTCACACACACTCGGTTATATTTATGAGTCATACATGTAATGTGTATGTGCAAAACACTCAATGCCAAGGCGATGAATCATGCAATATAATAAGCTTGTTAAAAGATCTAATCTCCACCAACTAACATGCGAAAAACCATAATCAAGAGGTCTTTGAGGGTTGTAATGTTAGGCAATGGTTTCGGGTAGGAAATGGACATTTAAAATTGGCTAAAAGGTTAAAACTCGGCGGTTATTTCTAACAAGCGTAAATGAATTACAACTATACATAAGTAAGGCATAAACGGCCGACTATGACCATATCAAGCTAGTCAATGAGATTGTACCATTCAGCATCTAAAATTGCTCCGATTTGATCCCCCTTTTTCTATTTTTGTTGCTATTTTCTTCTTTTCTTCTTTTTTTTTATAATAAAACAAAATATTTACAAGTTAGATAATAACCATAACCGAGTTTTAACAAAAATAAGCTAAACGATAAAAAGGCTCAATTTGGTTAAGTGGGTTAAATGGGTGTCAACGGAAAAACACGGGGGATAGGCTCAACATGGTTTACTAATGGGATAATGGTGGTTACGGAAATTAAATTAATCAAAGAAAAAGGCTAACACAAAAGGGGTATCCTAAGTGCCTCTATCACATTCATGCTCTTTTCACATATTCATGGTTTTGAAAAGTATACTAATGACAAGTTCTAAATCACAAGAAACACCCGGCTCGCTCATATTCCGAACAAAAACAAGCATGATAAGAATTGAAAGGCTCAAGTATGCTTACGTAATTGAAGGAATGGGTATACATATGCATGCAAGTTTTTCTTTTGTTTGTCACGCTTTTAGTTGTTATCTCCTTTTTAAAAATCAATTTGGCTTGCCGGTTTTTATCGTATCAGTTGCTTTTTTAATGAAATACAATTGATCGTTTATTACAAATTTATTTATTTTTTAGGATAAACAAAGTTAACAAGTTAAACCCCTCCCCACACTTGAATTTCACATTGTCCCCAATGTGAATCGAAAATTAGTTACGCAGTTATTAATTAGCGAAACTGAAGTGTGAAAAAGGTGAATAATACCCCCCTCGAGCGGAATAAGACTTGGAGATATTTGGCATGACCATTCTTCTTTTCTTTCTGGCTCTGTGTGCATTTCCATTTACCTGCAAAACTTATCAAACTAACCAAAACACAGGCAACGCATTTGATCAAAATATTAGGTACATAAAGATTCATCCCAAAAGCTAGAAATTTAAATAACATGAGTACTAATAAAGTGTTTCGAAACAAAACGAAATACATATCTGCGGGTACTTTAAAGAAAGGCAGTCAAAAAGAAAAACCCCGAAAAGAGAACATAATAAACAACGATAAATAAATAATAAATGACACCAACAGTTTCGTCAGCTAAACTCTTCCCTCCTACTAGTCCTCCTCATCGTCTTGACGGGCACCAGATGGGCCCGCGTCGTCATGCCTGGGGTTCCCAAATGGGAACTGTGGAGGATCGCCAAAAGTAGTTCGGGAAGGCGTTGTGTAGCCCTCTAAAAATGTAAGAAAACCCAGCGTGCATCTCATCCCTCATGGTATTCTGGTTCACCTGCATTTGCTGGAACTGCTGGTAGAACTCTGGCTATGAGGGAATGCCAGGGGGCCAATCCTGATGTGACTGGTATTCAGGCTGGTGCTGGTACTAGTACTGATGCTGCTGCTGCTGCTCTGGTGGCAGTCCGATGAAAGCATCCCCTTGAGCATGTGCCTCTTGGGCATGCTCCATTTCGACGCCCGGCTCTTCGTCAGATGGTAGGGGTGGGAGTGGATCCCAAACTTCCCCACGTAGGCCCCTTAACCTTGGGCCATTTCCAGTATCAACAATCAAGCCCATCGCCCATAGGGAACGAATGTCCACCTCACCCCCAGAGTGGACCAGTGTCAATTGGTTGACCACATTTTACGTCATAATCCCGATAGAATGAGCAAGTTGGGTCACATACTCCCCATCGTGAATTTCACTGCTCACCGACCTCCCCGCGCTGTTAATAAAAAATTCTGCCATACGGGCGACGAGGTTGACGTGTACCCCATTCACGATAGAGTACAAGAATAGCAGATCCGGTGTGGGACAGTTCCCCGAACTGTCCATGCGCCCGCAAATAGTGTGGCTCATGACTTGGTGAAGAATCCTGAGAAGCGGGTCCCTCAGCTTCGACGCTTTTGCTCTCCTAGCATCATAAGGTGGCCCATTAGCTATGTGAGCCCAAAAATCAGCCCTCTCCTCATCACAGCTGAACTTGTAGATGTTGGTAAAAATCTTAGAATTTATATCATCATCCCCGTAAATACCCAAGTTCTTACCAAGCTTTGCCACGGACCATTTATGCCATCGTCCCCCAAGCCTGAAATGAATGATTTTAGCGCTTCGAAAGTCTGGGTTTTCGCTCATGGGCTTGTCGTATCCGTAGGAAGCGAAAAATTCCAATGTCAGCTCAAGGTAGACAGGTCGCTCTATGTTCAGTAACCTTGCCATCGGGATTGAGATCATCTCTTGTAGCCTTTCTGATTGATTCAAGGCTTGCAATGCTTCCCAACTCAGCCTTCTTGGTTCACCAATTTGGCCTCGTCTGTTCCATAGGGTTTGCAGTCGATTAACACAAGGACGCTCTTTTTGTTTGTCTGCATCGAATTGCAAGAACGGGTGATCCATCTGTATGCAGATAAGCAACAAAAACCAGGCCAGACCTAAAAATTTTTTATTCCAGCACCAGAACAGTGTCTTTGGAGTATTTTGTTTGCTGTCACCAGAAGCTGCACGGCCGTGCAGATGAGTTGCACAGTCGTGCGGATCGAAACCACACACTGTTTAAAGCCGGAGGTTACTGCAGCGATTTAGGCCCGCACGGCCGTGCGGATTAGGCGCACGGTCGTGCATCGTCTGCAGCTCCTAAAAATCAGGTCCATTCACTAAATTTGGTTGTCTAACCATAAATCAAGATGTTTTCTCAGTAAATGGACCGAGGGTTCCTGATTGGGGCCTTTATTCGCCCAATTTTGTCAAGAACAGGGTTTGATTGTCGTTTATGAAGAAAACCCCAAACATTTCTTGAACAAGAACTCTAATCTACTCCTAAAACAGAATTAAAGGTGTGAAACATAAAGGGGATTCATACCTTGACTGAAGATTACGAAAAATCCTTGCAAAATGTGGTGATTTTTGAGAGAGTCCGGGTGTGGAAACGGCAGTGCGGCTAGGGTTTCGAATGAGAGTTGCGGATTTGAAATCTCAGCACCCTGATCACTGATCTCGGGATGCACGGCATGCGGATCAGTCGCACGGTAGTGCGTGTCTGGAAGGCAGTCCGCACGGGCGTTCTTACAGATGCAACTCTAAAGTGCACGGCCGTGCGGATCAATTGCACGGCCATGCGACATCTGGCAGTCTGCAAGTTTTTCATAGAAAATGCACCCAACCCTGTATTTTCGCCAAAATTACCAACTTTTCAAGTGTTTTAGCCGTTTGAACATTGTTTTAACCACAGAACTCTCTAAGGCATGAATCAAACATGGAAAACCTATAATCTTAACGAAAAACGAATAAATCGAGAAATAAAGACTAAATATTGACATAATTACATATTTACCCTTGGCATGCAAATCACGCTCGCTAAATTTTTTCTCCGCGAGTCGATAGCTGGACTCTCCTCCCCACACTTATTACGCATGCGGGGTGTGGAGTTCGATGACCTCCACTGCTGCGTCAACCGGTCTGTTAACATAAAGCTTTAACCGATGACCGTTGACTTTGAGCGTTACCTCGTTTGAGTCCTCGATGACTATAGTGCCGTAGGGGAATACATCCTTGACTGTGTACGGCCCCGTCCATCAGGACTTCAACTTCCTGGGGAACAACCTGAGTCTCGAGTTGAATAACAGCACGAGATCTCCTACTTGGAACTCCTTGTGATCTTTCAGGTGCTTATCATGCAGTCTTTTTGTGCGCTCTTTATATAGGCAAGAGTTCTCGTAGGCGTGGTTCCTTAATTCTTCGAGCTCATGGATCTGTAAGAAGCGAGCCTCACCGCCGCTCTTCATATCCAAATTTGAATTCTTTAACGCCCACCATGCCTTGTGCTCCAACTCGACTGGGAGATGGCACGTTTCCCATAGACCAACCTATACGGAGTAGTCCCTATAGGTGTTTTGTACGCTGTTCGAAAAGCCCAAAGCGCGTCATCCAGCTTGTCTGACCAATCCTTGCGGTTCTGACCCACCGACCGCTCAAGGATCCTTTTCAGTCCCCGGTTTGTAACCTCTACCTGCCCGCTCGTTTGGGGATGGTATGGTGTGGCTAGTCTGTGATGAACACCATATCGAGACAGGGCTTTCTCTAGTTGCGCATTGCAGAAATGCGTTCCACGATCACTGATTAGTGCCTTCAGGGCACCAAACCGGGCAAACAAGCTTTTCAAGAACCTCACGACTACTCTGGCATCATTTGTGGGTAAGGCTTGCGCCTCGGCCCATTTTGACACGTAGTCCACAGCTACCAGGATATACTTATTACCGCGTGAGGATGGGAATGGTCCCATGAAGTCGATGCCCCAAACATCGAATACTTCACAGACCTGGATCGAATTCTGAGGCATTTCGTTGCACGCGGATAGATTCGATGCCCTATGGCATGCATCATACGCTCGCACCAACTTCTGCGCATCATGAAAAATTGTAGGCCAATAAAAACCGGCATCTAACACCTTCTTCCCGGTGTAGTTGGCTCCGTGGTGACCTCCGGTAGGCCCTTCATGACATTGGCGCAGAATGTCGACTGCCTCCTCTCCAGACACACATATACGAATCACGTGATCCGCTCCGACTCGAAATAAGAATGGGTCATCCCAAATATAATGCTTAAGGTCTGCAAAGAACTTCCTCTTCTGCTGATGCGTTAATCCTTTGACAAGGACTCCACAGGCTAGATAGTTCATGAAGTCAGCAAACCAGGGCGACTCATCTCTCACCTCTACGCTCATGAGGAACTCGTGGCGGAAATTGTCGTTTATTGGTTCCTTCCACGTCTCCTCGGAATCTTCACGCTCGAGTCTCGAGAGATGATTAGCCGCGACGTTCAGCGCACCCTTCTTATCTTAAATCTCGATATCGAATTCTTGCAGTAATAGAATCCATCTAATCAGACGTGGTTTTGCGTCTTGTTTGCTGAAAAGATATCGAATAGCAGCGTGATCCGTGTATACAATAGTCTTGGACAGCACAAGGTACGATCTAAACTTATCAAACACGAAAACTACCGCCAAAAGCTCCTTCTCCATAGTAGTGTAGTTTTCTTGCATCGTGCAAGGTCTTACTGGCGTAGTATATAGGATGAAAGTTCCTTTCCTTTCACTGTCCCAAGACTGCCCCTATAGCAAAATCGCTGGCAATGGCAACGCCCAATCTGGTGCAACCAAAATAGGGGCTTCAACAAACCTTCGCTTTAACAAATTGAATACCGTCAGGATTCTTTTGAAAACACACACGGAGCATCCTTCTCCAACAAAGGGGTCATGGGTCTTGCTATTTTTGAAAAATCTTTAATGAATCGCCTGTAGAACCCAACATGACCAAGGAAACTCCTAACTGCTCTGACTGAGGTAGGGGGTGGAAGTTTAGAAATAACATCCACTTTAGTTGGATCAACCTCCAACCCCGCTTGCGAGATCCTGTGTCCGAGAACTATCCCTTCTTTCACCATGAAGTGACACTTCTCCCAGTTGAGCACAAGATTTGTCTCTTCGCACCTCATCAACATCTTTTCAGATTTTTCAGACAATGATTGAAAGAACTCCCAAAAACAGAAAAATCATCCATGAACACCTCCATGGAGTCCTCAATCATGTCGTGAAAAATGGCAACCATGCAGCGCTGAAATTTCGCCGGTGCATTGCACAACCCAAAGGCATACGTCGGTAGGCGAATGTGCTGAAGGGACAGGTGAAAGTAGTCTTCTCCTGATCCTAAGGAGCGATCAGAATTTGAAAATAACCCAAAAACCCATCAAGAAACAATAAAATGACTTCCCCAACAGACGTTCCAACATCTGATCGATGAATGGAAGCGGGAAGTGGTCCTTGCGGGTGGCGTCATTGAGTTTGCGATAGTCGACGCAACTCGCCATCTGGTGACGGTACGGGTCAGAATAAACTCATTCCTGTCGTTTGAGACTACGATTACGCCTCCTTTCTTGGGAACTACTTGCACAGGGCTCACCCATACTGAATCAGAGATAGGGTATATTAACCCTGCATCCAGTAATTTGATCACCTCTTTCTTTACGACGTCTTGCATATTCGGGTTTAACCGCCTCTAAGGTTGCGCACGCGACTTGTAATCATCCTCCATCAGAATTTTATGAGTGCAAAAGGAAGGATTGATGCCTTTGATGTCCATAATCTTCCACACCATGGCTTTCATATGAAGTTTCAGTACTCGAGAAGTTTTCTCTTCTCCTCTTCTTCTAAGGATGATGAAATAATGACCGGAAGACGACATTCCTCGTCTAGAAATTCATACTCGAGATGTGGCGGGAGTTGTTTAAACTCCAATGACGGCGGATCCTCAACTGAAGGCTTCGAATTTCCTTCAACTTCACAATCAATCTCCACAAATCTATCTGGACTATGGGACCCATAATCACTGACTTGACAAACTAGCTGCTCAAGTCTGTGCATATCTGAATCGATCACCTCAATGGTGCCTTGAAAATGAGAGTTCACAAAGGTATCGACAATGTCGACATAATAAAGCGTATCATCTTGGCTTTGTGGGTGCTGCATCGACCGTTTAATGTCGAAGGTCACATGCTCATCATCAACTTGGAGCGTGATTTGGCCTGCGGCCACATCTACAATCGTCCTCACGATATTGAAGAATGGGCGTCCGAGTATCAAAGGCACCTTAGAGTCTTCATCCATGTCCAGAATGACAAAATCTACGGGAAACACGAATTTGTCGATCTTAACAAGCATGTTTTCAACAAACCCGCACAGATACTTGATTGATCGATCAGCAAGACTCACCTAGATCTAGCTTAGCAAAAACCTTATATGGCATGAGGTTTATGCTTGCTCCCAAATCAGCTAATGCGTGGCTGACAGACATGCTGCCTATAAGGCAAGGAAGGGTGAAACTGCCCGGGTCTCCCATCTTTTCGGGTAAACGATTTAGAAGAATAGCCGAACAATTTTCACTCATTAAAACACACAACATGTCCTCAAGCTTTTGCTTATTTGTGAGGATGTCCTTCAGGAACTTAGAGTATTTGGGCATTTGAGCCAACGCTTCAACAAATGGTATGTTTATATGCAACTGTTTGAACATCTGAAGAAACTTACCATATTGTTCTTCATTCCTTTGCTTCTTCAGTCTGCCCGGGTACGGAACTAGAGGAGTATAATCTATAACTGGCTTCTGGAGCTGTGTTGTACTTGCTGGGAGTCGCCTAGCGTGCACCTCTTCTGAAGCGTCAGTATGGACCGTCTCAGTGATCGGGGTGAGTCCGATATGTCAGGTCCCGTGGCTTTACCACTCCTCGTCATTACCGCAGTAACGTGCCCTCTTAGGTTGGGCTCTGTATTACCCGGAAGACCGCCCTGAGGTCGCTCTAACAACATCTTAGCTAACTGGCCCACTCGATTCTCAATGGCTTGGATGGAGGCCTTTTGACTCCTCATCTCCCCTTCTTGGTCCATGAAACGCTCCTGGTGCTGCTGATAACACTTTTTAGCCAACTTGTTCGCACTATTTGAATTGCTCAAAAGTTGTGCCATCATTTCCTCCAGCTTAGAGTTATTCTGAGGGGCTTGTTGTTGGGAACTACTCCCGGCACCCTGATTATGGTACATATTGGAATGCGGCTGGTAGGGGTGACTCTGAGACTGAAAAGATTGACCGTAGGATTGCTGTGGAGCGGGAGCGCGCTGAGTATACCCGAGTGGGTTTTGGTTACCTGAACCACCCTATAGGGGTTGTTTTGGGGTCTAGTTTGATTACCCAGATAATCCACCTCCTCGTGGCCTGTAAAGATAACACCTTGTTCGCATGCACCCAACTCATGTGAAATCCCACACTGCTCACATGAAGATTGAACCCGCGAAATATTATGAGCTTGATCGATTTTTGCAGCAAGGGCTCCAATCTGACAGTAAGGGACGTGTATGTATCAACAGCTTGAACTCCAGAACGAGATAATGTCCTAGCTCTCTCTCCGGCTTGACAAGAACTAGACTTCAAAACAGCTTTCTCGATAATCGCGTAAGCTTTATTTGGCGTCTTCGTTCCTAGATCTCCTCCTGCATACATGTCCAAACGCTCCTGCGAATCATAGTTAAGTCCTTGGTAGAAGGTTAATACGAGCTATCTTTTGGACAACCAATGATGTGGGACATCAATAAGAAGATCTCTAAACCTATCCCAAGAAGCGTGTAAGGACTCTCCATCATCCTGTCAAAATGTCATGATACAGTTCTTTAACTTAGTTGTTTTCTCTAGAGGGAAGTACTTTTGCATGAACACCTACGCCATTTCATTCCAGGTAGTAATGGATCCTACAGGAAGTGATAAAAGCTAAGCTTGGGCTTTGTCTCGCAAAGAGAACGGAAAGAGCCGCAATCGGATTGCATCGTCAGAAACATCTCGAATCTTGAAATAGAGCATATCTCAAGAAATGCAGCAATATGTTGACCTGGGTCCTCGTGATCCTTTCCATCAAACTGCACTGAATTTTGTAACATATTAATGATGCTGGATTTGATTTCGAAATTCGGCGCCACCACAGTTGGTCGGGCGATACTAGGCTGCAGGCCTTCGCCTCCCGGACGGCCGGTCTCATTCAATGGCCGGTCGTCGTCTGCCATGGTGCTCCCCCCTTCGACCTCTGAGTTTTCATTCTCAGCAGGTATCTCCGGCTCGTCTACTTCAGCTGAGATAAGTTGTGCAATAGCACGGGACCTTTCTCGAAGTCTCCTACTCCTCCGTAGGTCACGTTCCTCGTAGTCAGATGGCTCAGCAGCAGCGGGCGCGGGGGTTGAGGACATCAACCTGTACGGAAGGGATAAGCACATCTCGAAACGATTAAATAAATTATAATATAATATTAAACAATATTTTATTAATAAAATATTATTATACATATATTATGTATATAATTTTTTTACCAACCAATTTATTTTCGAATTCGGGAAATATCAATCTAGCAAAAAAACACACACACATATATATATATACACACACAAACGAATGAACAAATGAATAATTATAAACAAATATTCACAAGCATGTACACCGGTAAAGAAGTGACTCGGATCGTTCCAAAGGTTAGCCGCCTCCCCGGCAATGGTGCCAAAAACTTGACGTGTGCGTATATATACATGTTTTTACAATTAATTTTACACACGAACTCGGTTTTAATATTTATAAAGATGATTTCTACCTTAAATTAAAACACACACAAAAGGACAAGTGTACCCTGTCGTAAATGTAGTAAAGTATGGGTAAGAACCAGATGTTGATCCATGGACGCGGGCAGGTGCTTGTGTACTAAACCGTCGTCATTTATTTACCGGTAAAAAGGATATGTGAAATAGTTTTTTCTAAAATTATCTGAAAATATATTTTAAGACATAAAAGACTTTAAGTACAAAAATACAGTTTTTTTTCTTTTGTCTTGTTTTATAAGCAAAATAAGCATGTTATAAAAAATGTCACAAAGGTAGTTGATCAATTTTCCAATTATAAAGACAACTAGTATCCCTTTCGAGAATCCTAATATGATAATTCTTCGGAAAGTTAACACGATAAACACACTTTAACCACCTAAAATTATTCTTTAGCGAGCTATTGATATATTTTCATGTGAATCTTTAAAAATAAGTTAGTCATTCGTTAAGAGTTTTCTAACCTCACTTTATCAAGGAAAGCAATATCGATAAACACAATACAACCACCGAAACAAGCATAACGTAGATAATATCTCAAACTTATCCATTTTGCAAGCCTTAAACATAAATCTAACAAGTTGGTTATTTTGGCCAAAAATATTAAACAAAGATTATGGCCTATATTAAGAACCCGCAATAACACCATCTAACCCGTTAGAGCCCTTCCGTGTAAGAAAGCATTCTTGATCAAAATCAGATTATCTTTTATTAAACCAATACCCATTTCTAGTTTCATGGTGTAAACATATTAATCAAGTTAACAGCTTACTAATAAATGATTAATTATGGGGTTCATTCAACTTATCCTAACTAATCATCCAAGATAAACAATCATAATCAAGAATCCAACATCAATGAAACCAGATTGCCATATGATCATCAAGATTCAAACATGAACAGTTGTCTGAGCTTCATTTTAACTTGATAACAAACTAAATATTGACCATAAAACAAGTGTTTTTCATAATATTCATAACAATATTACATAAACATCAGCTCAATGCTTGCAAATGTGATCAAAATGTATATTAAGAACAAGAAATCAAACCATAAACAAGCAAGAATTTGATAGATTGGATGAATGATAAGCTTCTTGCAACCTTGAGGCTTGAAACCGTCCTGATCAGAGAGCTCCCGCACCTCAGAAATCGCCCAGAAACTTTGGAAAAATACCCAATATTTTGATCAGTCGCAAATGCTCTATTTTATAGACAATTTTCGTATCCGCACGGCCGTTCACTTTATCCGCACGGTTGTGCGCATCAGCATTGCGTCACTGCAGGGCATGGGCAGACAAGTGGATGTTTGAGTGGCAAAATCTTCAGATGTGCATGGTCGTGCCAATGAGTTGCACGGCCGTGCCAATGAGTTGCACGGCCGTGCCAAGGCTTCATGTTACATGTAATCAGCAATCAAGTCGTGCACGACCTTGCTAATGGGCCGCACGGCCGTGCGTGCCGAAAAATGAGTTGCACTGCCTTTCGCACGGTCAGTGCTTCCGAGATCGCAAGTCTCGCACGGTCGTGCCAATGGGTTGCACGGCCGTGCGGCATCTGTAACTTTAGCAGAATCTGCAGAATTTATCTGGAATGCTCGTTAATCCCACTTTTTCTCCGACTTTGTCTGTGACACGTCGTTTTGGACATGAAAGTACAAAATTGACCGATTAAGTACCTATACGACGATATTTTAGCCAAAAATGCACAAAACGGGGGCAAAATGGGGAACTAAATTATGTATATTTTAACGTATATCAACAACCTTATTTAGAGTAAACAATCAACATGACTCTATCACCCTTACTTGCTATACAATAACACGAATTTCGTTTCGTAATCCTTACTAAACCATCCATTAAACACATAATGTGCATCATACAATGCAAGTAAATAGTGTAAGCCACTAGCGCACATTTCTACCCAAACGAGAAATCAAGAAAATTTCCACAATTCCATCTTACACATGTTCCCTATGTAAGTATACTAACAATTTAAATCATTTCCACATTATATGCATATTCATCCACTACTTACATACGTTTTCACATAATATTGTCATTTAGACATTTCATCAAATACTTGGCGTGCGTACTACTATCTAAGCATAATATACAAGTCATTCATGCCTAATCTTTCAAGTTTACACATAATTCATCAACTCTTCTTACAAATCAACAAGTATTATTCACACATGGACATCAACATAGCAAAATCTTTGTTCATCCAACTCATTCATATTAAATCATAAACCATCAAAAACCCAAGTTCTTGAACATGGGTTCTTTCATTAAAACTCCCAAATGAGATGATTAAATCATTATTAACACTATATTAAGTGCATCTAAACCCAAATTCAACCATTCCATTCCTCCAATTTACCCAATCAAGGCTAATTCATCAAAACCCATTAGAATTTCAACTAGGAAGGTTTTAAGAGATAAATTTTGATACTTACATGATGAGTTGAAGATGATGAACACTTTGAAACTCATGGATTATACATGCAAACTTTCGAATTTATCCTCTTCCTCTTCTTAGATTGATTCTCAAGAACACACACACACTATGTGTGTGTCGACCCACACATCTGCCCACAAATGGGTTCTCCCCCTTTCTCCATGTTTTAATTAAAACATTTTCCAACTTGCCCCCTTTTAGCCCTTGTAGTTTTGATTGTTATTTGTTTAGTCACAAAACTTTATTACTAATATTAACTTGTAATTATAACCAAGTTAACTAACTTAGTTACTTCAAAATCACATTGTGTAAAATAAATCGTGCTTGAATTTAACATTTGTGTTTTTGGGGCGTTACAAGTCTACCCCCTTAAAGAAGGTTTCGTCCCCGAAACCTTTTAAATTTTTATTGCTACTTTTTTATTGTACTCATTTAAAGGGCACACAACAATACGAATACATTCGGGATCTTGGCCAAAGGTCTTATTCATAAATAAACATAATGGTACGCTTTGTCCCTACCTTCTTAAGTTAAGCAATTTTCTTTTATATTCACATAAAAATCGTAATCTTATCCAAAGCTCTTATTAGTGTCGTTTTCATTTTATAATGCTACTTCCTAGCACGCTTCACCACTAGTGATTCATTCATTGAATTCATTCATGATGTATACTATTGCAAGAACGTGCTTGCGGTCATATTAAGTTTACAGCTTGTTTCTACATTTCTAATTAAGCATAATACTTTCATATATTTATTAATTAAAAAAAAGGAATTGATTTGTTTCATTCTATTCATATGATGTACGATGTTTCATTTTGTTCACTATGAGCAAACTCCAATATCCCATTAATAACGTTTCTTCTAATTACTTTCATATTCATATGAGAGGTAAACATATCATCATATGCATACTATAAACATTCAATGATCTATTAATCTTACAACAAATATTCTTACTTATTCGTACTTGATCGAAGTGTCGCGCCCTGGTCAAAAATAAAATTTATAATCCCAAATTACCCTTAACAATGTGTTAGTGGTAGTAAGGGGTCGAACCATGAAGAGTTTGTGGTTTGCGTGCGGACAAGATTGATTTTAACGAAATGTCACGAATTATGAAGCTTGCTGATATTTTGATTAATTTTTGTGTGTTTGAAAGAGATGTCGGAATGCTCCGACCAATTTGATTTTTATTACTTACTACTAAAAACTTGAATACTTACACGAAAACTTAATTAATTGATTAAAACAATGATTTGAGAACAAGGTTCACACCCGATTCGGTAATGTAAATCCTAGGATTCCTACACGTTTTAAGTTCAATTCATTTATAACAATGACCAACAAGTTTAGTGTTACGTGATTTACATGCCAAAAGCTATCGACGTTATAAACAACGGACTACAATGCACTTTGTTATCACAAACAAGTAATCTCTAATCTAGACAAGGAATAATTGCACATAAACATTTCACAAAGTCAAATTTAATCTTCATTCGACAATTCATGAATTCAATACAAATGCAAGTCAATTATCATAAGATTCAAAATCAAAGCACAAATTGTCACAAATCAATACTCAAAACAATGTCAAACCTTAGAACTTACAAAACCTACACCAGGGTGAAACCCAAAGAAATTAGCCGCTCATGGTGAACAGGACTTGATCAACGAGTGATGAAAGCTTGAACATTGACATCTTGAGCTTGGTGATGATGATGGATGGTGATTAGGGTTTAGGTTTGATGGTGAGAATGAACGGATTGAAAGATGGATGAAGATGATGATGGTAGTGGATTAGGGTTAGGAATGATGAGGATGATGGATTTGATGATTGGTGTAGATTGGTGATGCCCCAGATGAAGCTTGGATGATTCTTGGCTCCAAGAACAAGTTCAAATCTCCCAAAACTCGTAACCCCCAGAATTGGTCAAAACATGTGTTATAACCCGTCCGAAGTTGAATTTCAGCGTCAACGATTTAGAAAGGGCGTCGCCGACGGCCATACGGGGCGTTGGCGACGGCTTCTGCTTTGTGTAGTTTTTCTCCGACGCTCTAATCTACTGTCTACGAACATTTTTGATCAACGGGGTTTCTAAGGGGTGTCGCCGACGGCCTCTCTAAAAACTGGTTTCCTGTTTTTCCGTTTTGCAATCCCGGATGACCCGTTTTCCTGTAACATTTGTCGTTAAACGGGTTCTAAAACCCGCTTCGTTTTGTAATTCAAATATACGTATGATGTTCGTAACGCATTTATGTTAAAAGTTCAAAATTTTTTATATTGTTATTAGTATTTAATAATAAATAAAATAATAAAGTAAAATAATAAATGTTAATAAATAAAATATGAATAACAAAAATAAAATAACAAAAAAAGTGAAGACCGCGGATATCGAACACGGGTCTCCACCCAACCAACACACACAACACACCACAACACTACACATACATAACTGAAATAATCCTAAATCAAATAAAATTTATATCAAAACAAACCCTGAAATCAATGTCAAAACATCCGCCTGAAATGGCTACAATCTTCAATTCATCATTAAACCTCCGTTTCAATTCCAATTTAAACTGGAGAAACGCTTCTTAAATGTGTGTTAAACTAAATCATTGGGTAAGCAATGATTGAAAACGGTTACGTAATTATGGAGGTAATTAAACTTTGACCGAAACCTTTTGAAACCGAAATCTAAACTCAAACCAGCATTCACCTATAAATAGCGATCCTTAAACCTTGTAGAACTCGCTCACACTCATAAATACTCTCGCAAAACCTCTCTAAACGCTCTCTGTGTTCAAAACCCACTTCGCCGGGATATCGGAACTTGCCGGAATAATCACCGGAGTTTCATCGTAACCTCATTTCGGTATAACTCTCAATTTTATTTCAATTCCCTCATGTCAATGATATCATGTGTAAACAAAAAAAATAGCAAAACCAGTTTTGGTTGAATTTGGCAGTTAACATTTTTTTTGAATGAAGAAGATGAAGTTGAAAGTGTGTATATATATAATTAAAACCGGTGTTTATACCGGGTTAGACACACAGTCCAGTGGTGGACTGTGTGCATCATAAACGAAGTGACCCGGGTTCGAGTCTTAACACGCTGCCGAATTCCTATATTATCCCAAACGTTTTTATAATCAATATATAAGTTAACTCAGTTAGTGTATAAATTTAATATAAATCCTAAATATTCCGGGTTAGTCACACAGCCCAGTTGGTAGGGCTGTGTGCAACACGAAGCAAGGGCGCGGGTTCGAGTCCGGTCGGTTACATGTTTATGAAATTATCAAACCTTTTTAATAAAATCAGAATATGGTTTAACTTAGTAAGTATATATAACTAATTAAATTCAAGAATATTTCGGGTTAGACACGTAGCTCAGTTGGTAGAGCTGCGTGCACGTAAACGAGAGGTCACGAGTTCGATACCCACCCGATCCGACCGGTTCGACCCCTAAAAGGGGTATATTTTTTTAATTAACATTTTCCTTTATTTTTCTCCAAAATCCTTAAAAATATATAATAAAATAAGTCTTTTTAAATATAAAAATTAGTAATAAGTACTATAAAATTGTCTAAAACGCCTAATAAAATTCATTAAATAAAAATACTAATTTTAAATAAAAAAATTATATTTACCGAATTATTACGTGAATATTAGGTTAGTTTTTCTCGTCGGTTGGAATCTTTAAATCGTGCGCGCTCGTTATCAAATCAAGAACGCACCCACTGTGAGTGAATTCCTACAAGCTTCCCCTTTTTATTCATGTTTTGGGGTGTATCATGTGTCGTTTTTTATATCATTTATTCAACACTCGTGCTACTACCATTATATGAACCAACGTGCTATGTGATATTTGGTTTATTATTATTTGTGGTTATACTTTCTCATTTCAGTCAAGCATTCACATTAGGCCCATCAGTTCCCCGTTTTTTACGGGTAGAGCATCGCGTTGCCTAATAGATCGGCTCCGTTTGATTGAGCCTTGATCTGACAACACATCGCTTATCGTGCTCACATGTACATTGCTAGATGATTATGTGGTTTGTGGATTGTTTACATATACGTTTGCTCATATTTGGTTTATGCATATTTTTATTAATTTAATCAACATATCATTTCTTTCTAATGTTTAAACCGGATTCACTCGCCAACTTTTGTTGACCCAAATCTCTATTTTTACACATGATACAGGTGAACAGGTTGAAGCAAGGAACACATAGGATTGGGCCTTAGAAGAAAAATACAACGTTACTTGAATATCATGTTTAGAACATTTTGTGCTTGTATGGTTTATGTGTTTGTTGGAATTTCTACTTTTAATTTGAATTAATAAATATGAAACTTTATTATAGTAAATGTCATGAGCTTTGATGAAAACCCAATCATGCCCCGACTACCATATCCGCTGCGATCAGGGTGTGATAGACTGGTATCAGAGCTTTGCACTGTAGGGATATAAGATAGGTTATTAGACCCTTAGAGTCTATACTATAGTCGATTAGATTTTAATTGCTTACATGTTAATTGGTTACATGCAAACTCATGATATTTATTTGTTTTACATTCCTCTCACATACAAATGCATGCAAGCACTCCTACTACTATATGATTTTGTGTGATATTCAATGTGATATACATATTGTTAACATAACATGTTTACATATATAAGCATCACACACCTCTCAATTTTCACATATTTGAACATTTTTTATGCTTTCTTTTTCAAAAAAATTTGTGATGTTTTCTTTTTTCAATCTCATCAAAGTGAGTTCTATGACGGGCATGTAGTAACTGGAAGGGTACAAGTACCGGTAGTCGAAAAATCCTGTCTAGGATTAGCATTCATATAAATCCAATATAACGGAGTTTGCCTACCTGGGGACTAACGATGAGAGTACGAAGGACCTATTAGGCCAAAGCATGCCACTCCAAACATTGTGTGAACTAACCCCACTTTGAGTTGTCACTGTGTCTACACCAGGAAACCTTCCGACCTTATATTTCTCAATCATGTTTTACAATTTTCATTCGTGTGGTGCAAGTGTTAACAGGCCAAAACCAATATGAACCATACGAAGCCCAGTAGTCATGGGGGCTCACATGACTACCTAGGCCAAGTATGGGGGACATATGGGGGGCCCAAACATGAGCAAGGCCCAAGACAATCTATGGATGTAGTAAATTTATTTTTCTCATTTGTTTTGTGGATCTTAATTTCTAAATGCGGCACATGAGAACTATACGCCAAACTCATAATCTCGTTACGTATTTCCTGTAGATGTCTTCTAGGCACTCTCGTAGAGGTAGGAGATCAGGAAAATCCGGCGAGTGCATGGCTGCTCAAATAGCCCAACAAATGGTCGTCGTGGTTCCCGATATCGTAATTCAAGTTCAACAAGCTCTCCCCGCTAATCCTGTCAACCCAATCAATCAAGAGGGACAAAATGCTGCCAACCCTCCCACAAACACCACCAAGTGCACTTACAAGCACTTCAACTCATTTGACCCTCCAAAAAACGAGGGAACTGAAGGGGTCACTGCTCTCCGTTGATGGTTTGAAGAGGTGGAGAGTACTTTTCTCAATTGTGACTGTCCCAACGACCATAAGGTTCGTTATGCTACTAGTCGTCTATTCGGAGTAGCATTAACTTGGTGGAATGCCGGAAAAGGCGGAAGACGCGCTGAAGCCGCTGTAGCGCTACCTTGGGAACAACTTTGAGAACTTATAACAGGACGTTTCTGCCCAAGAAGCGAAATTAAGAAGCTAGAAGACTAGTTCTATTTCCTAAAACAAAACGAGGGAGACCATGTAACCTACAACAAAAGGTTTCTTGAGTTGAATCAAATGGTTCCGCATCTATTTACTCCTCTTTACCGTCTGATCGAGCATTACATTCGGGGTCTTCCTTCGACGATTCAGGATTCTGTGATGAGTACCGTGCCTGCAACCCTGGAAGCAGCAATGGAGCTAGCTACTGAGCTCACCGAAAATCATATCAGGAATGGGGATTTCAAGGATGAAAAGAAGAAGGATGCAAGTAGCAAAACATCAACCGAAACCCCTAACCCAACTCAAGCCGAAACCTCTTCTCAAATCACTGCCAAGAGAAAGCAAATTGGGAAAAATTTTGTTGTCACTCAAACCAGTCAACCAACTTCACAAGCCGAAACCCTTCAAGCCATTCCAATCACCCAAGTGGCACCCAACACAGCATACCTAAACAAGAAACCCTACACTAGTCCCCACCCTCAATGCAACACCTGCCATTATCACCACCAACCCACCTTACCTTGCCGACTGTGTGCCAATTGTGGCCGTTACGATTATCTGAGTAACACTTGTCATACTCCTCAAAACCAAGCTCTACTCCCCGCTCAAAACATGATCCAACCCTATCAACAACCTCAATATCCCATGGTTCCATATGTTCGAGCTTGCTTTAATTGTGGTGACCCTACCCACTTTAGAAACACTTGCTCTAGGTTGGTTAATATCATTAACGCTCAAGCCCAAGCAAACCTAGTTAACCAAGCGAACCAGGCAAACCCAGCACCTCCAACAGTAAGAGGGAGAGCCTACAACATCAACGCAAACCCAGTTGAGGTCAACGCCGGTGCAAACGAGCAATCTAACTGTCTTCCTCCTATCCTGAAGACTCAAGACTCTGCTTCAGTTGTTTATTTTTTTTATTTCCAATCAAAGCTTTAATAGATTCCATTTCTTATTTTAACAATTCAAGTTCCCATTGTTTTAAATTTGGGAAATAATGATCCTATTATTTCATATTAATCCCATTAACGCAATTTATATCATGCTATGCAAATTTGTTTCATTACATGTCTCTAGTCATCGATTAAAATTCATGTCATCATCACGACGAACCTCTCATCACTTAAAGAAGTTGGACCGTGTCTCACTTTTTCATAGACTGACCACTTCCTCATAATACACGAGAGAGGTGTCGCCGTCATTCAGTCTTGTATCCCTCAGATTTGAGACTCAAGCATTGGCTGTTGTTTTTTGTTTATGTTTTGTAGATTTTAGGACGAGTGACATAGAACTAATCATGACTTGATGACAAAGCCAATGAAAATTTGACAAGGATATGGTGGATACGCCGCAGGTACTTCCTACGTATAAGTATTCTTGTCAGGTGATCAAAAGCATTGTTAGACGGTTATGAGAAGTTCTGTGTAGGTAGTGTAAATCTTAATTTGGATAACGATGTGGTTGAAGACTTCGTTTTGTGATGTAACTTTATCTTTTCGACGCTTCGATTTTCTCAAAACCCTTTAGTCATCTCCGAATTACAACTCTTTTCACTTCTACGCCTCAGGCATCAAAAAGCGATTCCTGTAACATGGTATTCAACCCTTACTAGGACCGTTACCACCTCAATCGAAATTTAAACATCACATTCACCTGGTTATGTATACCCTTAGCGTCATCTCAGATCGAGATGGGCATTTTACTTCCCAAACATGCAAGCCGTGCAATCAACGTTAGGCACTCACTTAGACCCTAACATCGCGCTATTTTGGACCTTTTAAATACTCAAGAGAGTTGGTCCTGTAGCTTATAAGCTTGACCTAACTGAAGGAATCGGCAAGATTCACCCACGTTCCATGTAACCAACTTGAAAAAAATGCCTTGCTGACGAAAACCTCCATATAACGTTAGAAGATATTCAAATTGACGAGTCAATGCATTTTGTAGAGCGATATGTAGAAATGATGGACTTCGGTGAGAAACGTTTAAGACGGCGTCGAATTCCGATAGTCAGGGTGCGTTGAGAGTCAAAACGAGGACCTGAGTTTACTTGGGAACGCGAAGACTCAATGCGCGAGAAATACCCTCACCTCTTTCAAGTCAAACCTACCGCTACTTCAATTTCGGGACGAAATTTCTAAAAGTAGGGGATACTGTAACATTTGTCGTTAAACCTGTTCTAAAACCCGCTCCGTTTTGTAATTCAAATATACGTATGATGTTCGTTACGCATTTATGTTAAAAGTTCAAAATTTGTTATATTGTTATTAGTATTTAATAATAAAGAAAATAATAAAGTAAAATAATAAATGTTAATAACAAAAATAAAATAACAAAAAAAGTGAAGACCGCGGGTAACGAACCCGGGTCTCCACCCAACTAACACACACAACACACCACTACACTACACAGACATAACTGAAATAATCCTAAATCAAATAAAATTGATATCAAAACAAACCCCTGAAATCAATTTCAAAACATCCTCCTAAGACGGCTACAATCTTCAATCCATCATTAAACCTCCGTTTTGATTCCGATTTAAACCAGAGAAACGCTTCTTAAATGTGTGTTAAACTAAATCATTGGGTCAACAATGATTGAAAACGGTTACGTAATTATGGAGATAATTGAACTTTGACCGAAACCTTTTGAAACCGAAAACTAAACTCAAACCAACATTCACCTATAAATAGCGATCCTTGAACCTTGTAAAACTAGCTCACACTCACAAATAAACTCGCAAAACGTCTCTAAACGCTCTCGGTGTTCAAAACCCACTTCGCCGGAATATCGGAACTTGCTGGAATAATCACCGGAGCTTCATCGTAACCTCATTTCGGTATAACTCTCACTTTTATTTCAATTCCGTCATGTCAATGATATCATGTGTAAACAAAAAAATAGCAAAACCAGTTTTGGTCGAATTTGGCAGGTAACGTTTTTTTAATGAAGAAGATGAAGTTGAAAGTGTGTGTATATATATATATATATATATACATATATATATATATATAATTAAAACCGGTGTTTATACCGGGTTGGACACACAGTCCAGTGGTGGACTGTGTGCATCATAAACTAAGTGACCCGGGTTCGAGTCTTAACACGCTGCCGAATTCCTATATTATCCCAAAGGTTTTTATAATCAATATATAAGTTAACTCAGTTAGTGTATAAATTTAATATAACTCCTAAATATTCCGTGTTAGTCACACAGCCCAGTTGGTAGGGTTGTGTGCAACACGAAGCAAGGGCACGGGTTCGAGTTCGGTCGGTTACATGTTTATGAAATTATCAAACCTTTTTAATAAAATCAGAATATGGTTTGACTTAGTAAGTATATATAACTAATTAAATTCAAGAATATTTCGGGTTAGACACGTAGCTCAGTTGGTAGAGCTGCGTGCACGTAAACGAGAGATCATGAGTTCGATACCCACACGATGCCAAAACCACCCGATCCGACCTGTTCGACCCCTACAAGGCATATATTATTTTAATTAACCTTTTCCTTTATTTTTCTCCAAAATCCATAAAAATATATAATAAAATAAGACTTTTTAAACATAAAAATTAGTAAAAAATACTATAAAATTGTCTAAAAAGCCTAATAAAATTCATTAAATAAAAATACTAATTTTAAATAAAAGAAATATATTTACCAAATTATTACGTGAATATTTAGGTTAGTTTTCTCGTCGGTTGGAATCTTTAAATCGTGCGCGCTCGTTATCAAATCAAGAACGCACCCACTGTGAGTGAATGCTTACAAGCTTCCCCTTTTTATTCATGTTTTGGGGTGTATCATGTGTCGTTTTATTTATATCATTTATTCAACACTCGTGCTACTACCATTATATGAATTAACGTGCTATGTGATATTTAGTTTATTGTTATTTGTTGTTATACTTTCTCATTTCAGTCAAGCATTCACATTGGGCCCATCAGTTCCCCGTTTTATACGGGTAGAGCATCGCGTTACCTAATTAGATCGGCTCCGTTTGATTGAGCCTTGATCCACAACACATCACTTATCATGCTCACATGTACATATACGTTTGCTCATATTTGGTTTATGCACATTTTTATTAAATTAATCAACATATCAGTTCTTTCTAGTGGTTAAACGGGATTTACTCTCCAACTTTTGTTGACCCAAATCTCTATTTTTACACATGATACAGGTGAACAAGTTGAAGCAAGGAACACATAGGATTGGGCCTGGGCCTTAGAAGAAAAATACAACGTTACTTGAATATCATGTTTAGAACATTTTGTGCTTGTATGGTTTATGTGTTTGTTGGAATTTCTACTTTTAATTTGAATTAATAAATATGTAACTTTTTTATAGTAAATGTCATGAGCTTTGATGAAAACCCAATCATGCTCCGACTACCATATCCGCTGTTGGTTAGGGTGTGACATTTCCTCCTCGATGCTCCGAAACGCTCCCGAATAGCTCCTTAAACTCCGTAAACCTGTAAAACACAAACCCGCCCTTGAAACTTACAAATCATACACATCCCTCACAATGTTCTCTCCACTCGGTTTAGAAAGTGGCTAATAGATGATGCATTAGCACTTTGATATAATCACCCAAACCGATTAGAACACGTACCCGCATAGGCTTGCAACTCAATCATTCTCCATCACCGAACACAAATACTAAGCACTAGTCAAAAGGTCTTGAATGGGTTGTAGCAGGGCTAGGCTAAAGGTATGGAATAGGATATTTTGAAAGTGGCTAAGGTGATGAAAACTCGATTTTTATTACAAAACAACTACTCTAACACAACCAACTTCGACTAAGAGGCAAAAGCTTTTGCCTTTTATTCAACAAACTATCAATACATTTTTTTCTTTTCTTTTCTCAACTACATTCTAATTTTTTTTTTTCACAACTAATCCTAAAATCAAGTTTTCATCACATGGGTTAAAGATAAAAAGTTTAACGGTCAAAGGCTAAATGGGTTGGTCAAACGAAAGGTTTAGGCTCAAGATTGGCTACTAAGGGATTGATTTTGGGTAAGGATATATAAATTGTGTAAAATGAAAAAGGTTTACCTAATGCCTTAATCATTCTTGTGCTCATATTCGGTCTATGGTCTCAAACGCATCCAAAGTTGCAAGTTCTACAATATGCGACTAATGGTCCACTCAACCAAAGAAATATATGCATATATTATGTATAAAAGTGGCTCAAAATCTCACGTATAAAGGGTATGGTATGCGATATGTATAAAATGCAAGTTTCTTAGGTGGATTATTCCCAAATAACCATCCGCTAAATACTCGTCATGTTATTAATTTGAACTTGACCATGACAAAAGACCACATTGGTTGTGTCACCCCTCATTAACTTAGTTACTTGTGCTTTTTAGACTGGTTCAAACAAAGACATTTTGAAAAATTTTTGAAAATTTTTCCATCCCCACACTTGAGGTCAACATTGTCCTCAATGTGTAGTGTTTAAATGAACGGGTCAAAATTGAAAAACTTTTTCTCCCCATCCCCACACTTGAGGTCAACATTGTCCTCAATGTGTAAGAATAGAGCTATTAAAAACACACAAGGGATGTGACACGGCTAACCTTCCCAAAATTTCACCCCGAAAAGAAGATACAAAAATACATTCCACTTATTAAAATTAAGAATCAAAGCTAAAGGAAACGTATGCACCTGGTTTTTCACTCATTCTTAGTGTGCTTTTCATTTTTCAACAAAAATGGTCGTCTCGCGAACATAGTTTACCTACAAATCTCAACTTTCGTGTAGAAGCAAGCTTCTCACAACCATTAAAATTTGTTAGTTACTTAGTTCTAACATTTTTACCAAAATAAATTACCAAGTCATATTTTTTTATTCAGCTTTGATTTTATGTGGAAAAAGATTTTACAACAACATACTAAACTCACTTTCGTCGAATCACGGTTGCATTTAGCGCATACAACAAGCCCTTTTGAGGGTTATCTAGGGAACACACCCACAAAGTTCATTTAACTACTAACAAAAAATGAAACACAAAATGAATAATTACACAAAAAATATACAACAACAAAAGAACACATATCGGTGATCATCGTTGGTATCGCTCATTGAGGTCTACCGGTGGATACGGCTAGTAAGGGTATCCCGTGAGAGTCGATATCATGTCATGGAAATCATCTAGCAGCCCTCTTTCGCCTTCAGCTGGTGCTTGAAACTGAGGTGGGATAAAACTGGAACCGACTGCTTCGGGCCAATGTGGAGATGGATCAGAAGACCAGGATGGAAGAGGAAGGTTCTCGTATGAAGTCCAAGGCGTGTGTTCTTGATATGGACGCCCCGCCTCCCAATCTCTATGGTGGCGCTCTTGGTCATGCAAGTGTTTGGCATTATTAACCGCCATCTGTTGAGCCACCGCCATAGCATTCCATCGGCGGTCTTCCAACACGTTGTGCTTAACACGCAACCTATCCTGATCCTCCTCCCAAGCTTGCCTTCTAGACAATTCTTGTGCTTGATACAAGTCTTGTCTTTCCATGTAGGCTTGTTGGGCAGCGCACTGTTCCTGCTATCTCTCCAATATTCCTGCTCCTTAGCTCGATGAGTAGCCTCTTCGGCCCAATGTGATTGTTGTTGGGCTTCCCAGTTTTGCTCCCACTTCTGTCGTCTCTGTTCGTATTCTCGATTCTCCCCAATACAAGCGGAGATCTTATCATACACTTCTTGTTGCCCCCGATTGTAATTAGGATAACCGGGTCTATGCCGGTTTGAAATAAAGCCGGCCACTCCTGATGAAATCTCTCGATGTGGCCAGGTATACCTTTGCCGGGGTCCCCTAGGACCCTGGGGCTCATCTTCATCTTCCTCGTCAACCATCTCCTCCTCTCTTGAACCTTCCTGTGCTCCACTCGGATCAGTGAATTGGAACCTTTGCCCTTGGTCATTAGTCAGTGTGTATTGATAACCATGTACTTGCACTTGGATCTTCCAATGTTGCTTCATCGATGCAAAACAGATCTGATCCATAGGTTTCAAAACCCACAATGATTCGGGTGGCAACCTATTCTGCTGCATAATCATAGCACTGGTGAGTCGTACATAAGGTATCTCCTTTCGGGTGTATGACTCACGGGTATCCCAAGTATTGATCATTACCAAATGTCGCATGATAACTTTGGTACTCCAAAAAGTAATGAATGGAGCACCCGCAAATCAGAAGCCTTCAATTTCCCCTGATCCCCTATTCGTACCATAATATTCTCGAGAGAGAGAGAAGCGTTGAAGAATCTTCCCTTCAACAGATAGCTGACTACGCAATGCTGCCCCACCATCAGAAAATGGCAACACCGATCCAACCATGCCATCGGGATCAGCTGAGTTCACTTTGTTGTCAAGAAATTGATCGACGTTGTAGTAGTAGTATTCGTCGATCCCCAACGAATCAAGCTGTGCGATGTAATTCATAGTTTCAAAGGACATAATCATTTTCCCTCTGCCCGTATCTCCCAACAATTGCTATGTGCTCGTGGGCCATCCCTATTGACAAATCGAAGCCAAGCCAACCACTCACAAACAGCGGCCAAATAAACCCTTGGTGTGATGTCTTCACACCAATCTAGAACTCGCTCCCAACCAATCCTTTCGAACATTTGGACAATGCCAATCGCCCTAAACTCCTCAACATTCAATGTGTGCTCGGGCACAACCCTTTCTAGGATAGACGTGGTAACCATGTGTACCATCTTCCACTTCCAAAGTTTGATTTCAAGTCGTTTGTCGTTAAACCTTGATAGTTGCCTTTTCTTGTTGTTTTCCCACGGTTCACCCACGTTGCTATCCCTAATTCTCTCCCAACCCCAATCCTGTCTATACAATCAACCATCATCCTCCTCAACCCCGCTTAACTGTTCCCATTTTCTTACTCTAAGAGCTGAAGATGACCCGACTCCGAAGATGAGCCTTGACCCGAAGTCATGCTTCTTTTTCGGCTCGCCATATCTACAAGCCATAATACAAGGAAAACAATTAAACATTTTGGAACTTCAAACATCTAAACTATCACTTCAAAACTTTAATTCAATTCAACTTCTTAATATGACATACAATGTTGAACCACAAATTAATTGATTAGACATAACTAGCCGGTTTAAACTTTCAAAAATGGCATTTTTGTTAACATCTAAACTTAATTTTTCATATTCTCATACTAAATACACAAAATTTAAACAAGGTTAAACATTGTGTTCATGTTCAAACATGCAACTAAAAAGTATAATCTTCATTACTAACTATGTTGCATGCTCAATCCCACCCAAATCAACCACCTACTCAAACTCAAGCTAGATATCATACATTAACATCATAAACAACTTACTCTTAAACATAAAGTTCAAAAGTTCGGAAGAAAATCACAACCATATGATAGCCATGCTCAAATTTAAGTAAAAATCATACCTTCAATGTTGTATAGTCGAAAGAACTTGGAAAAGATGTAACGTAAGCTTAAAGAACACTTTTCCTCAAAAACCCAAATTTTCAACTTCACCAATCCTGAAAACGAGCAAGAATTGAAAGAAACGGTGTTGGGGGGTTTTGTTCTACTCGAAAATCTACACAATTTAGACTCAAGAATCGTGTGATTTGGTGGAGAATTGAAGAAGATGCAAGAGATTGAAGGTTAGGGTTCTTGAAGGAAGAAAAAGAAGATGAATGGAGTTGTTGGTGGTTATTAAGAATCTTAGGGTTTTTAATGAGATGTTGGTTGGATAGGGTTCACCCGAGTCAGATTTGTGGCTAAAAAGGTGTTCGGGTCAAGTTTAGGTAGGTTTAAATGAGTTTGGATCCGATTTAACACATTAAAGCAAACATGCGTCGGCTGACAAACCAAGGGCCGTCACCGATGGTCCTTTGGTCCGTCGCCGATGCCACCCCCATTTGTTAACTTTTCTCCGACGGCTTAACCTCATGTCTACGGCACATTTTACCCAACGAACCCAACCACAAGCCTGTCACACCCCCTGTAATTCCTTCACATCAGAGCTGGGTGTGAACTAAACTGGTATCTTCATTGCACAGTGGAAGTAAACGTGAATGCTAAGACTTCTACTAAATGAACGCCCACTAAATACTCGTATCCCCATGGGTTCCACTATTCCAACCGTGCCATACTTGATATCATAACCTGAGAAAGAACATGCGAAAAATCAACATAAAGTTGGCGAGTTTATAGTTTGTTTATTTTCGTTTCAAATATATCTTAAAACAACATTTGAAATCTTGTACTCGAAAACGGTTTGTGGGATCATAGTATCCCAAAACATTTGAAATGTCGTATCTATATGCATGTATTGAAATGTTTTCCATGCTGTTGGTAAACCAATGCATATAATAGTTGTGTCTGTAAACCGGTAATAAAAGGTTTTCAATCGTATCTGTAAGTAAACCGGTATCGAAATATTTTCTGTTATCTTTGTAAACCGTATTGAAAAGTTTTATGTTATCTTTGTAAACCAGTGTTGAAATGTTTTCTGTTATCTTTGTAAACCGGTATTGAAATCGTAGTATGTAGTATGCCTATGAATCTAAGGATCAGTCAGTGTGTAGCTAATACACTACCCTATGTGCCATAAGTAAGTAGCCAACCCGAGACAACTCTGACATCATTGGGATCACAAAAGCACTCCCTAACCAGTTAACATACCAGGAGTGGAGCGTGCCTCAAACTCGATAGATCTATACCTTTTGCACCTTGGTCACTACGTGATTAATGGTTACTATTGTCATCATCCTACTTACGCACATCGATCTGTTATCATCTAATTCCATAACTACATACCAATTGTTGAAAATCTGTGTTATTGGGCCGCACCCATGTTATCCATGTCATTGGGCCTAGCCCATGTTATTCGTGTTATTGGGCCAAGCCCATGTTTTCTTGTCATTGGGCCTAGCCCATGTTATAAATAAAGTTAGGGCCCCGCCCCCTAGTTGTGACTATGACAATCTCGTCACTAGTCATAAAATGCATGCATGTTTCGAAATATATGATTTTCGTTCATCGAAACATTTTATGCTTTTGCAAAACTTGCATGTCTTTTCACCCCCGAAAACATTTATAAAAATGTAAAACGGTAAAAAGTGGGGGTTATGAACTCACCTTAATTTCCTTGTGCAAAGCTAGCTTAATGTGATTCCATAATGTCATCTCCACAACGTGGCTTGCTAAAACGGAATAACTCATAAGTTTCTAAATATAACATAGCTAAACTACGTGTCACCGAGCTCTACCGAATCGTTAACAATTCAATTCTATGAAAGTGTTATGGTCTTGTCTCGGAATAACCAATCTATGGTTTTCTTAGAAACGACTTAGTTTTCGAGCGATTTGAAATATATGTTTATATATAAACGTAAATATATTTCATAAAATTGTATTAGTCGTCATGTACATTGCTGGATAATAGTACGACCCTTAGTGTTTCGTAAGATGTAGGCATGCATACTAGTAGATATACCCATATAGGTAAAGCGCTTCATATCCGTACGCTTGTTATAATCTTACGGTATTGTGTCGTACTTCGTTTAGGCATTTGAATCGAATATTCCGAGTATCTTATTGTTATAAAATCATTCATAAGTTTCCAAGTTGTCGACGTTTGAAATAAATATAACTATATTTATTTTATAAAACTATTCAAAGGCGTTATCGATGTGTGAAATAATTATTCTGATTCGCGATGTTAGAAATGAATATAAACTATTATATTCATGTTACAGGAGTACTCGGAATCTCGGCGTTCTGAATAAATGTAAACACTATACTTATTTTTGTATCATCGTTCGAATAAATTATCGATGTTTGAAATCTAGTTTCCGAGTTTCGACTTTGAATTAAACATAAATAAATATTATTTAGTTTATAATCGATTACTGAATGTTGTTATCTTGTAATCACATTCGTTGAAAAGTTATCGGATTGATTCGTAAGTGTCGTCAAAATAAAATTATATATTAATATTTATTTTATAACAATCATTTGAATCGGATGTGGTGTCCTTGAAATGTAACGCGTTTCATGTTAGGTATTTTTACGAAAGTCGGGCAGAGTTTCCTCTGTTTTCGGACGATCCCAACAATACTAGTTGTCGATTTATTTATCAAAGGCAATATTCAATATACCAATAATATATAACTTCTTGTCGCAATCAAATATAATATTTCGTCGATTATAACTCATCGTCGTATTTCAAATATAATTTTTGTCGAATATAAATCCGATTTATATCATAATAACGTTGATTTTAACTAGTAATATTTACGCGAATATTGCACTTGGTTCGACTATATATTTTTAACTTTTTGGCGATAAGTAATCGTTAACGGGTCGGTTTTGAGCTCGGTTTCACGGTATATAATATTAACATTTATAAACTATATAAATAAATTTTGGCGTCGTAATTAAATTTTACTGAGTCTTGATTGACCCATTGACCCAACGGTTGACCGGGTTTGACCAGTTGACTGCGTTGACTAGCATTGACCAGGTTTGACCGAGTCGAACCGAACCCCAAACCGAGTTTGAACTGAGTGAGCCGGTACTGAGCCGAGTCGAACCATTACTGAACCGAGTTGACCGCTTCGGACCACCTTTGACCAGTCAACCCGTAGTGTTGACTGGGTTGACCCGAACCCAAAACGAGATCCAAACCCGAAACACGAGCCATGACGTCATCAAAACTGAAATGAACCTGTTGAATCGAATCAAGATCCAAACAATCCAAAACTGAAAGCATCCAAACTGAACTGTACCCTATCTCGAATCAGATATCACCACCGTCGCTGCCTTCGGGGTACCTCCGGTGGCCAACGCCGCCGTCGGCCCACCGCTACAATCATCCCGGCCGCCATCCGTCATCAACACTACCCATATTTGACCCAAATCTGAAACGAACCAAAATTTAAACTGAGACCCGAGTTGAATCTGGACCCAAAGGAAATCAAAATAACCCCTCCGCCACTGCCACCGACCGCGTCGAGCTGGCGCCACCGCCGCCGCCTTGAACCACAGCCGACCAACGCCGCTCTTTCTTTCTCACTGTTCTCTCTCTCTCTCTCTACCGGTCTATCTCTCTCTCTCATCTGTCTTCGCGCGCGTGTGAATGAGAGGGGAAGGGAATGTGTGTGTGTATAAAGGAGAAGGTGACCGGGATCGCCGACCAGTGGTCACCGGAATCCGGTGACCAGATTTGGAGAGGAGAGAGGTAGGGGAGCTTCATGTGGTGTGCTAGGGTTTGGTTTGAGAAAATGAGGGAGAAAGGGTGTTAAGTTTGTTTTTATACTTAGGGTTTGTTAGTGGGTCGGGCCTAAAGTCCGTTAACGTGTTCAGGCCCAATACGTATCCAAAGCCCGTTTTCATAACCCGAGTTTTTGTAAAATGTCATAATACGTTAATTTGGAGTTGAAACACCTAAAATTTATGTCGGTGTCGGTGTTTGACGTGTTAACCCGTTCGTCACGTTAAAATCACGTAAATGATTCGGTGGTCGTTTCTAATCCGTTTTTCGATCCGATTTTTACCGTGAGCATTAAAATTTGAAAATGATGCCAAATATATCATAATATATTAATATTTAGACGTAACTCTAGTCCGTGGCTTCCGTTTCATTGTCGGTGCGTCTCGATTTTCGCGTAACCTCTGCGTTGTGCTTTGCGACGTTCGATTATCCAAATATATCGTATAATTATAACCAATTGATAAATACAAGTACAAAATTCGTGTTTTTAGGCGTTGTCAGTAGTTGTTCAGCATCAGCTCGCTTATCGTTCAATTTCGCGTTTAGTGTTCTCGATTGTCGCCAAATCGCGTAACATGAATCAAGTAGACGTTCCTAGGCTCTCCAGGGGCCTGATCGAATTAATTTACGTCTAATTACGCTAATTATGATTGTATTATTGTTTGTTATGTGCTTGATTACAACCGGAAAATGCTGGTTGTCACATGTCGGCGACGGCCTGAAACCCCGTCGCCGACGGTTCACCGTTTTCCTTATTTTTTTAACACACGCACGCGTTTACACACCACCCTCCGAATAATCGTGTATTGTCCTCAATACAAAAAAAAGTTTAAAATATACCTTATGTCTTCATGACCCGTTTGCGACATTCGAACTTCACACGTTAACGAGATTAGTAGAAACGACCAAAATAAAATACAAAACACTACGCGCAAACAATATAAAAAAGTTTAAAATATACCTTATGTCTTCATGACCCGTTTGCGATATTCGAACTTCACACGTTAACGAGATTAGTAGAAACGACCAAAATAAAATACAAAACACTACGCGCAAACAATAAAAATTGTACAAAACTATACAACAATTGTTCTTGGCCCTTTAATTGTCATCATAAGTTGGCATGCTTACCAAGAAGCTTACCAATTCCTTGTTTGTTTCTTTGTTCTCCTCGTTACCATCGAGAAACGGTTTAAGACAATGACCTTAACCGTTTGTTTTGACCCATCCTTTGGGTCCTCAATGGTAACATCCCCTAGCTTGCCAACCCGCGTAATCACATACGGGCCCATCCACTTGCTCTTAAGCTTACCGGGAAAGAACTTGAGCCTTGAATTGTATAGCCAAACCTTTTGACCCACTACTAATTCCTTTGGCTTCAACTTGGCATCTTGTGCTCTTTTCATGCCATCCTTGTATTTTGAGGCACACTCATATGCTTCTTCCCGAAGCTCTTCCAGCTCGCACAGCTTCAACTTGCGTTCTTTACCTTCATCATCATACTTAAGATTAACTTCTTTAATCGCCCAAAATGCACGATGTACAAGTTCAACTGGCAAGTGACAATTTTTACCGTAAACTAAGCGGTAAGGAGTAGTGCCAATAGGTGTCTTATGTGCCGTTCGATAGGTCCATAAGGCATCGTTCAACTTTGTTGACCAATCCTTACGGTCCTGTTGAACGGTCTTTTGCAAAATCTCCTTAATTTGCCTATTAGACACTTCCACTTGACCGCTTGTTTGCAGATGATAGGGGGTAGCAATTCTATGGTCACACCATACCGTTTTAGTAGTTTCCCAAAATTAAAGTTCTTAAAATGAGATCCCCCATCACTAATAATCACCCGAGGTATCCCAAATCTAGAATTATATTAGTTTGCACAAAATTACAAACAACGGTATGGTCATTTGTTTTGGTGGCGATTGCTTCAGCCCATTTAGACACATAATCCACAGCCACCAAAATGTATGAATTCCCATGAGAATTCGGGAATGGGCCCATGAAATTGATTCCCCACACATAAAAAATATCGACAATGAGAATCGGTTGCATGGGCATCTCACCCCGCTTGGAAATTCCCCCCAATTTTTGACACTCAACACAGTTTTTCGCAAAATTGAAAGCGTCTTTAAAAATAGTCGGCCAGTAAAGGCCGTTATTGAGCACTTTATGTCCCATTTTGTGACCAATGAAATGGCCCCCACAAGCAAAAGAATGCAAGTGCATCAAGATACTCGGGATCTCCTCATCCGGTATGCATCTCCTCACAACTTGATCCGGGCATGTCTTGAATAACTATGGTTCTTCCCATGTGTAGTATTTGATTTGAGAGAGGAAATGCAATCTCCTACTCCTATCCCAATGAGCCAGCAAATCACCTGTCACTAAATAATTGATAATATTAGCAAACCAAGGTAATATTCACTCTTTAAGAATATGCTCATCTGGAAAGGTCTCATTAATCTCTACACGAGAAGAACCCTCTTCCACCAACAACCGGGATAAGTGGTCTGCCACCACATTTTCAGTACCCTTCTTATCCCGTATTTCCAAGTCAAACTCTTGTAGCAAAAGTACCCATCGAATTAACCGCGGCTTTGCATTTTCTTCTCCATGAGGTACCTGATTGCAGAATGGTCAGAATATAAAATCACTTTACTACCCCAAATGTAAGCCCATAATTTATCCAACGCATATACCACCACAAGTAGCTCTTTCTCCATTGTTGTGTAATTCAATTGAGAATTCGAAAGAGTCTTACTTGTGTAGTATATGGCAATGGGGTTCTTTTCTACCTTTGACCCAAAATGACCCCACCTCATAATCACTTGCATCACACATGATTTTGAACGGTAAAGACCAATTCGGTGATTGCAAGATTGGGCCCTCAACCAATTTCTTTTCAGCACGTTAAAAGCATTTTGACAATCTTTGTTAAAGTTTAACGGTTGGTCTTTTAACAATAAATTACATAAAGGTTTTGTTATATCACTAAACCCCTTTATAAACCGCATGTAAAACCCCGCATGACCCAATAATGTATAGACGTAGTAAATAAACAAATGAATCGAGCCGAACCGCGACACGAGCCGGCCTCTTTTCTTGCGACTCAAGGAACTAAACTTGGGGATCAAGTTTTAAACCCAAACCTTAAACTCAAACCATCCGGTCGCGAGCAAACAACCCAAACCGACCCACCCAAGTCCCTTCGGCCGCGAGAACAAACCCAAACCGCAACCCATTCCCTTCATCTCTTGCGCCTATATATATAAACACATGCATGCTTCCTTCACAACACAAAAACCCTAATATCTAAGAAGCCGACGGCAGCCTTGCTACACTCCCTTCGGTCGCGAGCAGCCCCTTGTTCACCTACTCGATCGCAAACAGCCCTGTTGTCCCTTGATCGCGAGCAGCCCTCCTTTCAGTCCCTCGACCGCAAGCAGCTTGTTACAACTCCATCTTCATCCTCGGTCGCGATTCTTTTGATCATTGGTTCCTCATCTCACTCACGGCTCATTGATCTTGTTATTAAAGGTTAGGATTATAATTGTTTGCAAGATCATATTCGGATTATATGTTTGAATGTAAGGTTATGTTAGCCGATTTATTGATAATGTTTGCAAGTTGATGTTTGTTCGAAATCTGGAATCATAGGCTGTGTTTTGTTTATAAAAACTAGAGATATTGATTAGAGTTTGCATGGATATGATATATGTATTGATCTATGATTGGAAAAATCAGTTCTTGATCGCCTAGGTTCATTGTATCGACGGTTATTGCGAATTAGTTGTGATAAAATGCTGAAACAGGTTGCTGAATGATAGTTACAGCCGACTTCAACTGGCTGTAACTCAGTCATTAGTTGTCGAAAAACGGATTTTCTGAAGTCTAAAACGTAGAGATTTGAATAACGAATCTAATGGCGATGGATTCATATTTTTCTGAAGTCGTTTGATATTTTTAAGTGGCCAATTAAGTTCAGTAACTAAAGCTGTGGAAATCCTGAAATTTTGTTAGTTGTTTATCAAGTTGGATTTTATAATCTGTAGGGAGTCGAATCATGAAATTTGTACAGAAACTAGGTATGGAAATTTCCGGGCAACTCCCACTGGAATTTTGTTAATTGGACGATCGGTGATTTTTAAATAAATTCTTCCGTGGACTGCAGTCAGAAAGCGACGAATCTGACTGCAGTCTAGTATATTAATATGTATGGTTAATTGTTAAAGTATTAGGACTTGAAAAATTTATATAAATTTCTACAGTATAGTTGTCACCTGCTGTAAAATAATTGGAATTTTTGGAACGTTGGAACTATTTTATAAAAATCCTAGAAAACAGCCGAATTATGAGTATGTAAGCTGAAACTTGATAACTTGTGAATGTGTGCACCAAAGTGTTGCATGGATTGGATTATGTTCATGATTAATTGTTTTGATTACTATGTTCACATGAGGATACTTGCATGCATGTTTGAGTGTTAGGAATTTTGATTGTGTGTATCACTTTGTGCGTAAATTATGTGTAAAATTTTGTATTGGTGTGTTCACACACTGACTTGAAATCAATTGGTTTGTTAGGACGCAATTAGCGGTCCCATCCTTTACGACTTCTTTGCTACACTAACCGAGCAACTAAAGGTGAGTTCACGGCCCCTAATTTTATCCGGTTTTAAACAACAGGGGGAGAAACATGTATACACTCTTCAAACTCAATCTCTTTACGTTATACGAATTTAACGTCACATAACTATTCGGTAACTAAGTTAATGTTAATGTAACGTTATGGTCACTAAGCAGCTATATCACATAAGTCCTCGACAATCTCTCGGATCGTTAGTATTGGGTTTAAATAGCGGGGAAATTATAAGTAGTACTACTGGGCCCGACAAGCCCCATCCGAGCTAGTCGCGCTAGCCGACCGGGTATGGTCAACGGGTGAATAATTTGGCCTAACTTCGCCATGGTCAGTGATAGGCCTGGCAACACGGAGGCACAACAGTCAGCTTCGATCGCGAACACTTACGTGACATAACTTTAGGCTAGCTACCTATATATGTTAACATTGAACTTAATTACGAATCAACTATATTATCCCGAGTTGGGGATAAAGGAAACAACAACTATATTATCCCGGGTTAGGGATAATGGAAACAACAACTTTATTATTCCGGGTTTGGAATAATGGAACCAACATCATTATTATTCCGGTTAAGGAATAATGGAACTATCGGTATTATTCCGGGTTGGGAATAATGGAACTAAATCGTTATCCCGGGTTAGGGATAACGTGGAAACAAACTCATAACCGAACAAACAAATTTATGAAAACCTGTGAACTCACTCATCTTTAATGTTGACACTTGTTTCTTTACATGTTTCTCAGGACGCTAGGAGCTCTAGGTGCACTCACTTGCATTGATTAAGACATCTTTTATCGAGTCTCATTTACAAACATTGTTTTGGGTTTTTCTTTGGTTTTGGCGTTTATGTTGGCGCCCGTTCCTTTACTTTACTTTATCTTCCGCTCAACTTTAAAAACTAATGCTTCCGCTAAACATTGGTAACTAATTAAGACAATATAAAATCTACGACAAATGATTTTTGAAAACGTATTATCAAATCATATAGAGTCGTTCGACGTACTAGTGTTTCAGATTCTGGTTTGTTCACACGCCTCGCGGTAAAACTCCGCATGTGGAAATTGAGGGTGTGACAGATTGGTATTAGAGCCACTAGCTATAGAGAACCAGGTTTGCATTAAAAGTAGACCTAAACTATAGCTGATTACACGACACTAGACGTAGTTTGGCACCGAACTGATTATATCTTATTATGTGATGTACCACAACTGTGTATGTAGATTATGACTTCATAATAAGAAATGAAAACAACTCGTAACTAACAACACAACCTAACAGGCAATGTCATCATCATCATCATCATCATCATCATCATCATCCGACAAACTTACGCCACCAAGAGCGCCAGGAAAGGCACCTATGGTGGAACCCTTACCATCTTATGGCATGGAGACACGCTCAGCTGCGAGGAAAAGGCTCGCTCTGGGGGAGGAGTCGTCATCACGCCCAATCATCGCTGTGCCGGTCAAACCGGTTAACTCTGTAGAAGTAGGAAATGACCTACTTAGAAACATGATACAGAAACAACAAGAACAATTAGAAAGAATGCAGGAAACCATCCTAGCACAGGGATGGATGATCCGACAACTGACAGGTAAACCGACTCGCTCGAGGAAGAGCAACATACGAGTAAGATAGCTCGTAACACCTTAGCCAGAGATCTGCGTGCTGAGCAGATAAGAGCCGACTGGCTCGAAGACAGAGTCCTGGAAAATAGTTGGAGAATTCAGGAGCTAGAGCAAAATCAAGCACCTGCACCAGCACCGGCCCCTCCAGTGCCGGTAGAGGAGGATCCGGAAGAGGATCCGGAAGAGGATCCAGAAGAGGACCCAGAGGAGGATCCGGAGGAGGACCCAGCTGCAGAAGCCGGGAATGCCGCGCAGGATGACGGCAACGATAGTGATCTGGGGGATGGAGACGTAGACGACTGACACGTCTCGCTTATTTTATTTACTTTCCTTCAGTCTATTTATTTTCCCACTTGTGTTTAAACCTGAGACTTTATAGTGAATTCATATGTTTGGTTGGCACTTTGTAAGACGTTGAAACTTCATTTAATCAAGTATTTCTTTTGACTATTTAATATATTTGAGTTGACATAACTTGATAATTATTTAAGTACGAAGTAGGATAACTATATTGGATATATAGACTTATCGGGGTGTGTTTATGTTGTTTTTCGAAGATCTAAATGGCAACTGGACGACGTGGAAACCTTAACATGACGCCCGAAGAACTAGCTACAATGATTCAAGAGCACGTGAACGCGGCTCTAGCGGGTGTTCAGAACCAACCGGCAGGTAACCATTATTAAATTTTCAGGAGAAAATCTAGTAGTTGGGCTAGTAGAATTCCTCGCTGACTACCTGTCCTCTGTCAGCAGGAGGGGGATTTAACCCCTACAAGATGTTCCTCGACGCGAAACCAAGCAAATTCTCGGGGGCAGAAGGGCCCATAGGACTGGTCCGCTGGATCGAAAAATCTGAATCAGTTTTGAAATGTGCAACTGTCTAGAGGCCAACAAGGTCAAGTATGCAGCCTCAACACTAGAAGATGGGGCACTAACTTGGTGGAATGCACAAGTTCAAACGCGTGGACTTATTGCTGCAAATGCAATGGCCTGGGCCGAGTTTAAGGCCCTAATCAAAGAGGAGTACTGTCCACGAGACAGAGTGCAACAGTTGGAGCAAGCCTTATGGAACCACAAGATGGTGGGATCTGAAATCGAAGCATACACAGCGAAACATCACGACTTGGTATTTCTATGTCCCGATCTGGCTAACACTGTGGAAAAACGACTCGAGTTTTACCTTGGGGGTCTGGTTCCGGAGATTCAGGGTATGGTAATGGCTAGTAACCCTGCAACTGAACATCAAGCAATCCGATTGGCGCACAAACTCACCGATAAGGCGGTGGAACAAAAGAAGTTGCCAGCTCGGGGTACAACTGAAGTTGCCCCTGATAATAAAAGAAAGTTTGAAGACTCGTCTGCTCGACAGTCTTCGTCATCCCAGCCACAACAGGGGAACCAGAAACGGTTCAATCATTACAACAGCCACCGGGTTCACCAAAATCAGCCCGCCAGCAACAACAACAACAACCAGAACGCAAGCGGCTATGTAGGTCGAAAGCCGCAGTGCAATCGCTGTAATCTTCATCATCACGGCCCTTGTGCCGGGAATCGCTGCCAACGATGTGGCAAGGTGGTACATGCGGCAAAGGATTGTCGTGGGGAAATCATGTCCCGACAGAACCAAAATCAACCCCAAGGCCCACAACAGGGTGTTAACCGGGGATGCTATCAGTGTGGTAGCACTGCCCACTTCAAAAGAGACTGCCCACAGCTTCGTAACAACAACAACAACAATGGTGGGAACAACTACAACCACAATAACCACAACAACAATGGAAATGGTGGCACAGGAGGTGCCAAAGGTCGCGCATTTACGCTGGGCCGCGGAGAGGCCAGAAACGATTCGAACGTGGTCACCGGTAAGTTTCCCCTTAATGAACATTTTGCTACTGTGCTTTTTGATATGGGTGCGGATAGGAGCTTTATATCTGAGTCTTTTAGGAAGAACCTAAATCTCACGCCTAAACCATTAGAGACCCCTTATGTTAGAGAATTAGCCGATGGTAATTCTGTAGATGTGACCCATATAGTATCTGGCTGTCAACTCAAACTCGCGGGTCACACTTTTACCATTGATCTTATGACAACTACCCTGGGTAGTTTTGACGTGGTAGTCGGAATGGACTGGCTATCTGACGTCCGAGCTGAAGTCCTCTGCTTCGAAAAATCTATCCGTATTCCGCTCTCTAACGACGAAATCTTGACAGTACAAGGCGAGAAGGCAGGCGCCGTCACAAACATCATCTCTTACATGCAAGCACAGAAGTATCTTCAGAGAAAGAACTCCTTCGCTTTACTCGCACTGGTTACCGAACAGCCTAAGGACGAGAAACGTATAGAAGACATCCTGTCGTCCGTGATTTTTCCGATGTATTCCCAGAGGAATTACCTGGTCTTCCACCCCATCGACAATTGGAGTTTGAAATCGAATTGGCGAACCATGCAACTCCTATCGCCAAGGCTCCATACCGCCTAGCTCCAGCCGAGCTGCAGGAGCTGTCTACCCAACTTCAGGAGCTGCTAGAAAAGGAATTTATCCGACCAAGCGCTTCGCCATGGGGAGCTCCAGTCCTTTTTGTCAAGAAGAAGGACGGGACCTTCCGCATGTGCATCGACTACAGGGAACTCAACAAGGTTACTGTCAAGAACCGATACCCGTTACCTCGTATCGACGATCTCTTCGACCAACTTCAAGGATCAAGCTACTACTCCAAGATTGACCTACGGTCCGGTTACCATCAGTTACGCATCAGGGAGGAGGATATCGCTAAGACGGCATTTCGTACTCGGTATGGCCATTATGAGTTCTTGGTCATGCCCTTCGGTCTCACCAACGCACCTGCGGTGTTCATGGACCTCATGAACCGTGTGTGTAAACCATACCTCGACAAATTTGTCATTGTGTTCATCGATGACATACTCATCTACTCTAAAAGTGAAGAAGAACATGCTGAACATCTACGATTACTGCTAGGATTAGTTCAACAGGAGAAGCTATATGCCAAGCTTTCGAAGTGTGATTTCTGGATTCGAGAAGTTCAGTTTCTCGGGCATATCGTAAATGAAAAGGGTATCCACGTAGACCCTGCCAAGATTGAAGCCATCAAAAACTGGGAAGCACCCAGGACACCGACGGAGATCCGCCAATTTTTTGGTTTGGCTGGTTACTACAGACGCTTCATCGAGGGATTTTCAAAGATCGCATAACCGCTTACTACCCTCACCCAGAAAGGCATCAAGTATGCTTGGGGTGACAAGCAGGAAGCAGCATTTCAATTGCTAAAGCAGAAACTTTGTAGTGCACCCATTCTGTCCTTGCCGGAAGGGACAGATGACTTTGTAGTATATTGTGATGCTTCCATTCAGGGGTTGGGATGCGTACTCATGCAACGCGATAAGGTCATCGCGTATGCGTCCCGCCAACTTAAGGTTCACGAGAAAAACTACACAACGCATGACCTGGAATTGGGAGCAGTAGTGTTTGCACTTAAGATTTGGAGACACTACCTCTATGGGACGAAGTGCACAATCTTCACAGACCACAAGAGCCTCCAACACATCTTTGATCAGAAGGAGTTGAACATGCGACAGCGTCGCTGGGTCGAACTCTTGAACGATTATGAGTGTGCCATTCGGTATCACCCGGGTAAAGCTAACGTGGTAGCTGATGACCTCAGTAGGAAGGAACACTTGAAACCTCGTCGTGTACGAGCATTACAGCTCACTATTCATTCGGGGTTACCCGAACAAATACGCGACGCGCAGTTAGAAGCAGTTAAGGAAGAAAACATCAAGGCCGAATCGATGGGAAAAATGGAACGCGATTGGGAAGTAAAACCCAATGGAGCCCGGTATTTCATGAATCGCATATGGGTACCTCTTTACGGAAACCTCAGAGAGCTAGTCATGGACGAAGCTCACAAATCCCGATACTCTATCCATCCTGGTTCGGATAAGATGTATCAAGACCTTAAAGCTGCGTATTGGTGGCCCAACATGAAAGCTGATATAGCCACCTACGTGAGTAAGTGTTTGACTTGTGCAAAAGTCAAGGTAGAGTATCAAAAGCCATCGGGGCTACTTCAACAACCTGAGATCCCAGTGTGGAAATGGGATCGGATCTCGATGGATTTCATCACTAAACTCCCGCGAACTTTGGGTGGTTGCGATACCATCTGGGTGATTGTGGATCGTTTAACTAAGTCCGCCCACTTACTAGCTATTAAAGAAACATATAAGATGGAGAAGTTGACTCGCATCTACATTAAGGAAGTAGTTTCTCGGCACGGAGTGCCAACATCCATCATCTCAGACAGAGATGCTCGCTTCACGTCCAACTTCTGGCAGTCACTCCAGAAAGCGTTGGGCACACGCTTAGATATGAGCACTGCCTATCACCCTCAGACTGATGGTCAAAGCGAAAGGACCATACAAACCTTGGAAGACATGCTTAGGGCATGCGTAGTAGACTTCGGGAATAGTTGGGAAATTCACCTGCCTTTAGTGGAATTCTCGTATAACAACAGTTACCATACAAGTATATCGGCAGCACCGTTTGAGGCATTATACGGTCGTAAATGTAGATTACCGGTCTGTTGGGCAGAAGTCGGTGACAGCCAACTTACAGGCCCTGAGTTGATACTTGAGGCTACTGAAAAGATAGTACAAATCAGAAACCGCATGGCGGTGGCACGAGATCGACAGAAAAGTTACGCTGATCAACGACGCAAACCGCTCGAATTTCAAGTAGGCGACCGCGTCCTACTGAAGGTGTCACCCTGGAAGGGTGTAATCCGCTTTGGAAAACGGGGCAAACTAAACCCACGGTACGTAGGTCCGTTTGTAATCTTGAAACGTATTGGACCCGTAGCTTATCAATTAGACCTTCCTGCCGAACTCAGTGGAGTTCACAACGTGTTTCACGTGTCAAATCTGAAGAAGTGTCTATCAGATGAAACTCTAGTTATTCCATTGGATGAGATTCAAGTGGATGAACAACTGCACTTTGTGGAACAGCCTATCGAGATCATGGATCGTGAGATCAAGACTCGAAGGCACAGCAAGATTCCGATCGTTAAGGTTTGTTGGGACTCTAAGCATGGACCGGAGTTCACGTGGGAAAGAGAGGACCAAATGAAAAGCAAATACCCACACCTCTTCGCAACTGAGCAGCAAACTAACGATACCAGTAACTAAATTTTCGGGACGAAAATCCTTTCAACATGGGGATGATGTGACAACCTGGAAATTTCTCATACTTTCGCGTACCATTGTTAACTAAATCCTTGTGCATGGCACTTGGGAATCTTTGTGCATGGCACTTGGGAACTTCTTGTAACTTCGCATACCATCGTTAACGAACTAACTCTTTGTGCGTGGCACTCTAAACATGTACGCTGCATTCTAAACCGCGTTTACTCAATTTTCGGGACGAAAATTCTTTCAACATGGGGATAATGTGACATCCCGGTTTTTCAGATAACTTAAACGCAATACTTGTCGAATAAATTATGTGCTACGTATTAAACGTTTATAAGTTGGTGCGTTATTATGTGATATCCGAGTTCGTGTTTTATGTTAGTTATAATGTATAGACGTAGTAAATAAACAAATGAATCGAGCCGAACCGCGACACGAGCCGGCCTCTTTTCTTGCGACTCAAGGAACTAAACTTGGGGATCAAGTTTTAAACCCAAACCTTAAACTCAAACCATCCGGTCGCGAGCAAACAACACAAACCGACCCACCCAAGTCCCTTCGGCCGCGAGAACAAACCCAAACCGCAACCCATTCCCTTCATCTCTTGCGCCTATATACACAAACACATGCATGCTTCCTTCACAACACATAAACCCTAATATCTAAGAAGCCGACGGCAGCCTTGCTACACTCCCTTCGGCCGCGAGCAGCCCCTTGTTCACCTCCTCGATCGCAAACAGCCCTCTTGTCCCTTGATCGCGAGCAGCCCTCCTTTCAGTCCCTCGACCGCAAGCAGCTTGTTACAACTCCATCTTCATCCTCGGTCGCGATTCTTTTGATCATTGGTTCCTCATCTCACTCACGGCTCATTGATCTTGTTATTAAAGGTTAGGATTATAATTGTTTGCAAGATCATATTCGGATTATATGTTTGAATGTAAGGTTATGTTAGCCGATTTATTGATGATGTTTGCAAGTTGATGTTTGTTCGAAATCTGGAATCATAGGCTGTGTTTTGTTTATAAAAACTAGAGATATTGATTAGGGTTTGCATGGATATGATATATGTATTGATCTATGATTGGAAAAATCAGTTCTTGATCGCCTAGGTTCATTGTATCGACGGTTATTGCGAATTAGTTGTGATAAAATGCTGAAACAGGTTGCTGAATGATAGTTACAGCCGACTTCAACTGGCTGTAACTCGGTCATTAGTTGTCGAAAAACGGATTTTCTGAAGTCTAAAACATAGAGATTTGAATAAAGAATCTAATGGCGCTGGATTCATATTTTTCTGAAGTCGTTTGATATTTTTAAGTGGCCAATTAAGTTCAGTAACTAAAGCTGTGGAAATCCTGAAATTTTGTTAGTTGTTTATCGAGTTGGATTTTATACTCTGTAGGGAGTCGAATCATGAAATTTGTACAGCAACTAGGTATGGAAATTTCCGGGCAACTCCCACTGGAATTTTGTTAATTGGACGATCGGTGATTTTTAAATAAATTCTTCCGTGGACTGCAGTCAGAAAGCGACGAATCTGACTGCAGCCTAGTATATTAATATTTATGGTTAATTGGTAAAGTATTAGGACTTGAAAAATTTATATAAATTTCTACAGTATAGTTGTCACCTGCTGTAAAATAATTGGAATTTTTGGAACGTTGGAACTATTTGATAAAAATCCTAGAAAACAGCCGAATTATGAGTATGTAAGCTGAAACTTGATAACTTGTGAATGTGTGCACCAAAGTGTTGCATGGATTGGATTATGTTCATGATAAATTGTTTTGATTACTATGTTCACATGAGGATACTTGCATGCATGTTTGAGTGTTAGGAATTTTGATTGTGTGTATCACTTTGTGCGTAAATTATGTGTAAAATTTTGTATTGGTGTGTTCACACACTGACTTGAAATCAATTGGTTTGTTAGGACGCAATTAGCGGTCCCATCCTTTACGACTTCTTTGCTACACTAACCGAGCAACTAAAGGTGAGTTCACGGCCCCTAATTTTATCCGGTTTTAAACAACAGGGGGAGAAACATGTATACACTCTTCAAACTCAATCTCTTTACGTTATACGAATTTAACGTCACATAACTATTCGGTAACTAAGTTAATGTTAATGTAACGTTATGGTCACTAAGCAGCTATATCACATAAGTCCTCGACAATCTCTCGGATCGTTAGTATTGGGTTTAAATAGCGGGGAAATTATAAGTAGTACTACTGGGCCCGACAAGCCCCATCCGAGCTAGTCGCGCTAGCCGACCGGGTATGGTCAACGGGTGAATAATTTGGCCTTACTTCGCCATGGTCAGTGATAGGCCTGGCAACACGGAGGCACAACAGTCAGCTTCGATCGCGAACACTTACGTGACATAACTTTAGGCTAGCTACCTATATATGTTAACATTGAACTTAATTACGAATCAACTATATTATCCCGGGTTGGGGATAATGGAAACAACAACTATATTATCCCGGGTTAGGGATAATGGAAACAACAACTTTATTATTCCGGGTTTGGAATAATGGAACCAACATCATTATTATTCTGGTTAAGGAATAATGGAACTATCGGTATTATTCCGGGTTGGGAATAATTGAACTAAATCGTTATCCCGGGTTAGGGATAACGGGGGAAACAAACTCATAACCGAACAAACGAATTTATGAAAATCTGTGAACTCACTCATCTTTAATGTTGACACTTGTTTCTTTACATGTTTCTCAGGACGCTAGGAGCTCTAGGTGTACTCAGTTGCATTGATCAAGACATCTTTTATCGAGTCTCATTTACAAACATTGTTTTGGGTTTTTCTTTGGTTTTGGCGTTTATGTTGTCGCCCGTTCCTTTACTTTACTTTATGCTTCCGCTCAACTTTAAAAACTAATGCTTCCGCTAAACATTGGTAACTAATTAAGACAATATAAAATCTACGACAAATGATTTTTGAAAACGTATTATCAAATCATATAGAGTCGTTCGACGTACTAGTGTTTCAGATTCTGGTTTGTTCACACGCCTCGCGGTAAAACTCCGCAAGTGGAAATTGAGGGTGTGACACCATGACTTGACATCACGTGTCCCAACACAATTCCCTCTTGAACCATAAATTGCTCTTTTCCCAACTCAAAACCAAATTTTTCTAAACCATCTTTTTAACACTTTTTCGAGTTGGTCATGGCAAACATTAAATGATGAACCAAAAATTGAAAAGTCATCCATGAAGATCTTTAAAGACTCCCCCACCATATCTGAAAAGATACTCATCATACACCTTTGGAAGGTGGCGGGGGCATTACATAACCCAAATGGCATTCGCCTAAATGCAAAAGTACTGTATGGGCAAGTTTATGTAGTCTTAGCTTGATCTTCTGGATGGATAGCAATTTGATTATAATTCCAATAACCATCCAAGAAACAATAATATTTTTGACCCGCTAACTTTTCAACAATTTGGTCAATGAAAGGTAAAGGGAAATGGTCTTTAGAAGTTGTGGAATTCAACTTCCTATAATCAATACAAATACGCCACCCGGTTACCGGCCGAGTGGCGACCTCTTCACCTACGTCATTTGTGATGACTTGAATGCCCGCCTTTTTGGGAACGGTTTATGTAGGGCTCACCCATTGGCTATCAGAGATGGGGTATATGATACCTGTAACATTTGTAAAAATCGGGTCTCCAAAACCCGCTCTGTTTGTAATCAAGTGCCAAGTTATGGAAGTGCATTAATTATGGTTATTATGAGTTAAAACGTTACATAATTAATAAATGAACTAAACTATAAAAATCATATTTGATAAAAAGTTAAAATAAAACAAATAAAAAAATAGTGAAGCTGCCGGGACTCGAACCCGGGTCAGCTGAGTCGCCAAGACTTAACATCCATTCCCCAAACCGCTCCGCCACAATGTATTTTCTGTTAACTATATGAAAACAAAAGAAACTTATACACAAACTCAGTTTAATCAATATTACCAACTGAAAACCGGTAATCGGTAAACCAATCGCTCAATCGATTGTTTACCTCACAATTTCAGTTATAACCGATATGCGACAGTTTCTAATTAAGTCAGAATTGATTGAACATTAAGCTTTATCATTTCGGCTTTTGAAACCGAAAATTTCATCAAGTTCTGATTTATTTCGAGCTCCAGATCATTTACACGATTCAGAACTATCACAACAATATCCAATTTCATTTTCGTCGCATTCCTGAACCATAAGATCTTCTGAATCTGTTCGCCGGAATTTTTCTGCAAGTCACCGGAAAACCAGGACTCACATTCTCACGGTAATTCCTCCGACTCTTTCAGTTTAAAACATGTGATTAATCAGTCTCTAACACAACTCTATCACCAGAATCGATTCTAGCCAACGTTTATCGGAAATCTTACCTTCGCCGGAAAGTTCCTGAGATTGCCGGAATCCCACTGTGAACTGGTAAGATATCCTGCACTTCTTTTAAACCTTGTTTAGGTGATTTAACTTTATGAATAATCGATCCACACTGTTAATTGGTTCAACAGTCGGAGTTCATTTCCAGTACCGACGAACCTTCGCCGGATTTCTGTGATTATCTTCAATCGGTAAATTCTGTTCCTTAAACTCTCGCCATTCTTTACTCTTGAATTGTTGTTAATGTCTAAAAACTTTGTAAACCACAAATCAATCGTAATCAGTCGAGTTATGTTGCCTGTGTAATCGGTGAAGAAGATGAAGTTCTATCAGAACATAAGTATAATTAAAATCGGTATTTTAAACGGGTTAGACACACAGTCCAGCGGTGGACTGTGTGCAAATTTCATATTCACGTCCCGAGTTCGATCCTTGCTACGCGCACGCTTGTGTAATAATATTCCTTTTTAATCATGAACTAACCCGGGTTAAAACAGGTAGTTGTTAAGTATAATAAAAACCAAGAATATAACCGGGTTAGACACACAGTCTAGCGGTGGACTGTGTGCAAGATAAACTTCACGTCGCGCGTTCGAATCCTGTCACGAGCACCGGTCCATGGAATTAAAACGTTTTTGCAAAATAAAGGAATTTTCGGTTAATTCAAATAAGTATATAAATATAATTAAAACCGAGTTTATAACGGGTTAGTCACGTAGCTCAGTTGGTAGAGCTACGTGCACGTGAACGGAAGGTCGCCGGTTCGAATCCCGCCCGGCGCAGAAATATCCGCTGACCGAACCGGTCAACGGTCAACGGTCAACAGTAAAAAAATAATAATAATGTTTTTTTTATATATTTATTTGTTTATTTTAATTTAAAAATCAATTAAAAATACTTAAAAATAACATTTTTAAAGATAGAAAATAGCCATAAACTCACAAAAATATATCTAAAAATCCCATTAAAATCCTTAATAAAATCCATCCATTTAATATATTTTTCCATTATTATTTAGGTTCGTATTCCTCGTCGATCCGCTCATCTAAATCGTGCGCATCTCACCATCTTCAATCCAACGCACCCAATGTGAGTGAACCTTTCAAATTCCCCGTTTTAATCACGTTTTTGGGGTGCATCATGTGTCTTTGTTTATTTACATATTATAACGAAACTATTGTGCATACATCATATCATGACATGTGTATTAGTTTGTTGCTGTTAAGTAGTTATTATTGGATGCAAATTATTATTTCAGTACATGCATTGCCGAGGCCGCAGCTCCCCATCCATGAGGTTGAGCTTGATCCCCATTTTATTATGCGGTTGATCTGTGGCGTGCCCGCACGATCGGCTCCGTTTGATTGAGCCTTGATCGGTCATTTCATTTTACATTTCAATACATGCAATACGCTCGGCTCCGTTCGATTGAGCCTTGAGCGCACAGTTCAATTTACATTTCCAGTTCATGCAATACGTTTGGCTCCGTTCGATTGAGCCTTGAGCGCACAGTTCAATTTACATTTCCAGTTCATGCAACACGATCGGCTCCGTTTGATTGAGCCTTGATCGCACAGTTCATTTATGTTAGTTATCTTATGATATTGGTATGCTCATGTATACTATCAAGTGTTATTGTATGTTATAATTGTAACTGCTATTTGCCAATGCTTGATTACTTACATTTGCTCTTTTATGATTATGCACAATATTTTATTGATAAACTAACCATAAAATCATTATCAAATGTTTATCTAATAAGGTTCACTCGCCAACTTATGTTGACCCAAAACCTCCCATTTTACACATGATACAGGTGAACCAGCAGCAGCTAGGAACACATAGGACCTGGATTAGAAGAATAAAACGATTTAGTTTTTGGATTGTTATGTTTGGTTATTTTCCCTTGTATTGAATGAACATGTTTGGATGTTTGAAAAATGTAACTTTGACTTCATTTAATTATGAAACATAATAGTAAATGTCATGTGCTTTGGTGATAACCCAATTATGCCCCGACTCTTATTTCCGCTGCGGGTCGGGGTGTGACAATACCCGCATCTAGCCACTTCAGTACCTCTTTCTTGACAACTTCTCGCATGTTAGGATTCAATCTCCTTTGTGTGTAACGAGAGGGGGTACTACCATCTTCATTGATGATTTTGTGCATCACTACAGAAGGGCTAATTCCCTTCAAATCAACAATGGTCCACCCAATAGCGGCTCTATTGGCGACCAACACCTCCATCAGTTTCTTTTCTTGCTCCCTGGTCAGATTTGATGCAGTAATGACCGGTAGCGTGTTGCCCTCACCACATAAGCATATTTCAAATCCTTGGGCAACACCTTCAACTCGACCATGGGAGGCTCTATCAATGATGGCTTTAGCTTAGTATCAATCTTCTCGGGAAGACTTTCCACTTGGTGTGTCCAAGGTGGTCTTCCTTCCTTCACCGCCGTCACCTCCATCTTCTTTTCTTCCTCATCCATGCCCCGATTTGTTTCCGGTTGTAACCCGTCAAACATGAAACACTCGTCTATTGTGTTTTCCTCCTCAACACCCATGTCATAGAGAGGTATACATTCGTCAACGAGGTCCGCCATATAGCATTCGGCATTAACTAGAGGATTTGTTAATCCAGAAAAAACATTTAACCGCAACCGATGGTTACCAAAAGTCATGTCAACCATACACGTTTTACAATTGATTTGAGCATTTGGTGTTGCCAAAAAAGGTCGACCGAGAATAACCGTAGGTTGCTTGGTTAGGCCCAACGAAACGTAATCAAGTACTAAGAAATCCAGCGGATAGTAAAGTCCTCGACCTTGACAATTACACCTGTGACTATTCCACGGGGTAGTTTAGGAGTCTAGTTGGCTAGCACTACGGTAGTGTTTGCCGCTCGAAGTGGACCAAACTCATATTGGTCATACAAACTACCCGGTAAAATACCCACACAAGCACCAAGATCCAAGAGTGCACTTGTCATTTTAAATTCTCCAACTTGAATGGAGATGATAGGCGCTCCCGGGTCTTGCAACTTATGTGGAAGTTCACCTGAAAGAATGGAACCCACATTTTCAGTTAAATCTAGTTTCTTTGGAAATTTGTGAGTCCATTTTTGAGTGTATAAATCTTTCAAGTACTTAGCATATGATGGGACTTGTTTTGTGGCATCCAAAAGTGGTAAATTGATTTTGAATTGTTTAAAAATTTACCACATTTCTTCTTGGTGGGGACCTCTTTTATTTACCACTTTTTTAGATGGTCCCAACAAAGCTTCAGGATAAGTGTCACACCCCAACTGATGGCGGAATCATCAGAGTGAGATGAAAACGCGATTGCTCATTTCTCACAACGCTAATAATGACAATATTTAATTAAAGTCGAATTTCATTCCAATAATAATTGTCAAGTACAACATCGAAGCAAATACAAATAACATAATACAACAAAATTGATACAATATTAACCTAAACCTCTAAATGTGTGTATCTAAATCCTTGCTATTCGTTTTCACATCATCCTCTTCAATCAACCTATAACATGTTTTAAAATACAATTCAATGCAAAAGCAAAGGTGAGTACACAAGTTTAAGCATAGCATACGTATATGATTAAAGTTTAAACAAATCCTCATGGCAACTATGATTTTACAAGAGCATATACAAGGCATGCAATACTACGCCAAACCCTTAACGCAATCATGTTGTTTTAACATGGCCTTAAGTTTATGCGATGGAGGAGGATGCGTGACTTCCTATAGCGCTATACATGTCAAACGAAGGCTTTAAACAAGTTAATGACTAAAGTATCACATAAAGAATGTCCAAGATGTAAGCATCACGTAAGCGTATCAAGTGTTCATGTGTATAGGATTCTTTGTGCATTTCATAAAGTTTAAGTGTTGTGGTTTGGTATAAGTAAGCATGTTACACCCAAAAGTGTTGTAAACGAAAAGTGGGTCGAGTGTACTCACGGTTTTGCTAGAGCTTCAAACTTGATAAATCCGCGATGTGGGTGGATGGATGGGATGAGCGCCAAGTTGTCCTACAAGAGGAATACGTAGGTTGGTAAGTATTCGAATGATAACAGAGGATTTAAGGAATTAAAATGCAATAAAGTAGTTTACACGAGAAAGTAATCACTTGGACTTAATATTCGTTTTTGACACTATAAGACCCATTCGGGTTGATGTGATTTCATGGGTTAGGATACCCATTAGAATCGTAACGAGAGATTAAGTACTTAGGTGATGTAACCTAGTACCATGACGGAAGATCATTTGATCACCATCAAGAGTTCGGTTAGTACGTATATATATATGTATGTATTATATAGTATAAGTAAATCAAAAACATTATGTAGATTCATAGAAGTCATGCATGGAGGTAGGAGGATAACCTTCCTTTTAAAACCTCTCGTATAGTTTACCAATGCGCAAGTCGTCACAAGGACGACAAGGATGGTCATGAGTAAGTTTGAACATAAAGGTACAAGACAAAAGTAAATTAAATCATCAAGTGAGGTGGTGGATCGAAGTTAGGATAGCCAAGGCTTCCACGTGATCACACTCTACCAACTCAAGTCTTGTTTCGAGAACAAGCTTGGAAGGACACAACACTTGTGGCTAAAACCCTATTAAAACCAAAAGAAAGCCTTTACTCTTGGGACCTTAGACATGGTGATGTTCCAAGTTAGTCTTCCATGAAAGACTTATGGAGACATTCCAAAAGGTATTTCCAAGTAGTAAAAAAAAGGAAAGATCAAAAGAGAGAGGTGAGTTAGAACTCACTTTTGGGAGCCTTGATCTTTGAGAGGAGAAGAGCTCTTAGAGCTTTAAGAGAGAAGAGAAGAGATGATTTGAGGTGTGAAATGAGAGAGGGAGGATGGTTCTATTTATTACGGGAATTAGGGTTTAGGTAATTAATGAAGTTGGTGGTGGTTGGGGGGTTGTTAGTTAGGTGTAATAAATGCAACAAACACAAAGTAGGCCAATCCATGAGCTTGAAACCAATTTCTCCTGATTATGCCATTTTTAGTCCTTGAACTTAGTTTATATTGTCATTTTTACATGTTTTAAGCATATAACGCATAATAGTATGATGTGAGTGTCGAGTGTGAATGTATGAATCTTTGCACGTATAACAAGTATCAGTTTGCATGTATTTAACGATTGAATGCATGTAAGACAAATATGTATCAAGTCTAAATTTCATTACGATTCAAGTCTCGGATTACAAAATTGGGAAGAGAAAGACGAATACAAGTTTTCAAAAATAAAAATACGATTATACTTTCTAATTAAGAAAGTACGAAAAAGCGAGGCGTTACAGTCTCCCCTCCTTTAGGAAATTTCGTCTCGAAATTTATTCAAGAGGAAGACTTTGGAAAGGATGTCATTTTGGTGAAAATGTTTGGCCAAAATCAAGATTTGAAGTTTAAAGTTTTTGCGGAGTTCATGTATAAGTGTGTCAATGTGTATCGAAATCTTGAAGATAAAAATGGTTGGTTCGTGAAAGTAATTTGTTTGACTAAGGTGTTTTCGGGACACCAATCGTAAATGTGTATGAGGATAAGTAAAAACGGGTATGTGTGTGTAAGCAAGTGAGTTTGACTGGGTCTGGACAACTCATTGGAAGGAATATTTTAAAAGAGTGCCACCTAAGAAGAAGGTTTTAGTATGACTAAGGATGTATTTTGATTAAAATGAGTGGTCCGCACCGAAAGCTGTAAGAAAAAGTTTTGTCAGTTCTAATGCGTTTTAGTTAAATCACTTCTTGTAGGAAAAAAATATGTTTATTGGAGAGAGCTAGGATGGTAAATATTTATGGTTTCTAAAAGGTTTTGGCGGTAATAGACCGACTGGCTGCAGTTTGCGCGTAGATAAGAGTGAAAGATAGTTTTCAAAGAAAAGGAACATTTGACCAAATTGAGCCGGTGGGGACGTTTATAAAAATGGATTGAACGTTTTAGGCTGATTTGCTGTAAATAAAGTTTGGATGAGAGGTTAAGGGAATAATTGGGAAAATCATGGTATGGTAGTGAATGATTCGGTAGGTGTATACGAGGGGTAAAATGGTATGAATATCGGATAAAATGCGACATGGAATGTTGAGAGATGCTAGTGATAGTTGTGGCGGTTAAAGCTAATGATTTTGAGAATGAAGCTTTGTCATGGGGAATCGAGTACTAATCATTTCAAAGTGGGGTCACCAAAGTTTGTTATGAATCAAATGTATTTAACAAGGTCCGGGAAAACACCGAATTTCTCATGGCATGTTTTACGAAAGTTTGGTAACATGGTAGGGACACTTATATATAGGAAGTACCAACGGCGTATCCACCATGTTCCAACCATGTTACGCCGTTTCGCTATTTGGTGTCATGTTATGTTCCGTGTTGCGGTACACAGTAGAAGCCACTATGGTTTTCATGCGCCTACCAATATAATCCCGTCTGCACCCGCGATTATTTTGGTTTGTGCATGATCCGCATAGTTTGTACTAGTAGTGTACAGGTCAGGTTACATCTAGTAAGCAAAGGGTATGTAAGATAGCGTATAAAAATTAAGTATGTAAGCATGATTGTATGTATGTATGAGTGTGTCGAACGTAGGCGAAACCACTCGGGTTATTCCTACTTATAGATTTCAAGTATGACTATCAAGTAGTGCGAACGCATAATTTTAATTATGATTGAAGACAAATACGTATAACATTAGCATGAAGTATCGAGCGTATAAGTGGAATAAAATGGGATTTAGCATATATAAGTTACTATGAAGTTGCGAGTGTGTAAAATACAAAGTGTAATGGTGATATGTGCAATATTATCATGTAATATTGATTGTATAAATAGAAATGTATAAGGCGGTATGCATGTGTGTTCTTTGCTTGAGTCCAAACAATGAGTTGGTTAAAATAAGTCGGGTTTGTCAGGAACGAAGGACCAAAATTGTGAATGTCGGGTGAATATTGAGAAAGTTATTAATTTTTTATGTAATATGTGGTTTGTAAAAAGAAATGCTACTTTTGTTTTACAATTTGTATTCTCATATGAAATTTTCTTGCCCATGTGTTGCGTATTTTGAAAAGGTTGTAAAATAGTGAGCTTGCTTTATTTTATTCTATTTTATTTTATTTATGCAAGAAAAGTCGTGTTTTGAAAATTTTTATGTAAAACTTAAATTTTTGAAAAGTATTTTAGCAAAGTACTTATACGTATGTGAGAGAAAGTTTTCGTTAGTTTCTTGTTGGAAATAAAATGTCTTTAGAATGGTAGTATAAAGTGAGTGTGTTTTGGACGAGTTGTGAAAATCGAGGGCAAGAGTTTCGTTTGACCGACTAAGTTGATGGGTAGATTTCATAAAGTTTTTAAAAAATTGTGAAAGAAACGTTTAAAGTGTCATTAGGGGTTTTGTGTATGTGATTTACGTAAATATGCTATAGGGTGAGAAATCGTTTGGATAAAATAGTAAGGTTCGAGGTTTATGCATAAATGAGAAAAATTGAAACAATGATAAAAGGTTTAGGTATAAGTTTTGATATAGTGATTGTTATGAAAATAGTCGAGTTGGAGTTGGACTTCGACTCATTTCTCCAACTTGAGTTTTGAGAAAAAAGACATCTAGGTGATCGACAATAAAAATCACGTTTGAGCATGTAAGTATTGTATAATATGTATGAGTTCACATAGGTGACATAAGCATAACAAGTATTCAATAGTATAAACACGTATGATTACGTAAGGAGTATGAATTTAGTTGGTTTACGAGAATTATTATTGTTTTTTATTGCGAAAGATGTGCGAATTGTGCATAACGAGGTAATAAGTATTAAAACACATAGAAATTGAGATAGCATAAAAGATAGGCTTAGTAAAATATTGAAGTGCTTTGGGTTGAGAAGCGTCGACTATTCCAAAGTGAATCGAAGATCCTTTCAAATTAGAGGAACGTGCTTTGGCCTATGAGTAAAATGCTATGATTAACGGCATTTCACCATTCCAGTTACTACACGTCTCTAATTGATTGAAATATCGAAACCTTGGCGAGATCCAAAATCAAGGAGTGGGACTAGTTGACAAGGTGAGGGTTTCACTCCTAACTTGACAACATCGTACCCTAAGCGTGGTTAGTACTTACCAAACGAGGAGCGAATTCCGACTCGTTGATAAGGGTCCACTAGAGTATGAAATGGAAAATTTTCATCAAGGTATGGATATCACTCCTAACTTAATGGCGTAATTTCATGAAAAATCGAATACGCGGATTGAGAGTGATCACCAAAGTGCGGGTTTCACCCCATATTTTGGCAAGATCGTCTCGTTAGTATGAGGGTGTCTTCAAGTCTCCAAGTGTGTATATTGTGCAAATGTCTTAGGAAAGACATATTGTATACATTAAGACCAAAAGAAACAGGAAGAAGCAAGGTAGGAAGCATAAAGTTTTAAGCATAAACAAGAATGGTCAAAACGGGTACTTAGAACTATAGACTAGGTCGAACATGGCAATTCTACCTAATTCCCAATAGTTATGGCTCTGATACCAATCTGTCACACCCCAACCGATGGCGGAATCATCAGAGTGAGACGAAAACGAGATTGCTCATTGCTCACAACGCTAATAATGACAATATTTAATTAAAGTCGAATTTCATTCCAATAATAATTGTCAAGTACAACATCGAAGCAAATACAAATAACATAATACAACAAAATTGATACAACAACATTAACCTAAACGTCAAAAATGTATGTATCTAAATCCTTGTTATTCGTTTTCATAGCATCCTCTTCAATCAACCTGTAACATGTATTAAAATACAATTCAATGCAAAAGCAAAGGCGAGTACACAAGTTAAAGCATAGCATACGTATACGATTAAAGTTTAAACAAATCCTCATGGCAACTATGAATTTACAAGAGCATATACAAGGCATGCAATACTACTAGCCAAACACTTAATGCAATCACGTTGTTTTAACATGGCCTTAAGTTTATGCGATGGAGGGGGATGCGTGACTTCCTATAGCGCTATACATGTCAAACGAAGGCTTAAAACAAGTTAATGACTAAAGTATCACATAAAGAATGTCCAAGATGTAAGCATCACGTAAGCGTATCAAGTGTTCATGTGTATAGGATTCTTTGTGCATTTCATAAAGTTTAAGTGTTGTGGTTTGGTATAAGTAAACATGTTACACCCAAGAGTGTTGTAAACGAAAAGTGGGTCGAGTGTACTCACGGTTTTGCTAGATCTTCAAACTTGATAAATCCGCGATGTGGGTGGATGGATGGGATGAGCGCCAAGTTGTCCTACAAGAGGAATACGTGGGTTGGTAAGTATTCGAATGATTACAGAGGATTTAAGGAATTAAAATGCAATAAAGTAGTTTACACGAGAAAGTAATCACTTGGACTTAATATTCGTTTTTGACACTATAAGACCCATTCTGGTTGATGTGATTTCATGGGTTAGGATACCCATTAGAATCGTAACGAGAGATTAAGTACTTAGGTGATGTAACCTAGTACCATGACGGAAGATCATTTGATCACCATCAAGAGTTCGGTTAGTTCGTATATATATGTATTATATAGTATAAGTAAATCAAAAACATTATGTAGATTCATAGAAGTCATGCATGGAGGTAGGAGGATAACCTTCCTTTTAAAACCTCTCGTATAGTTTACCAATGCGCAAGTCGTCACAAGGACGACAAGGATGGTCATGAGTAAGTTTGAACATAAAGGTACAAGACAAAAGTAAATTAAATCATCAAGTGAGGTGGTGGATCGAAGTTAGGATAGCCAAGGCTTCCACGTGATCACACTCTACCAACTCAAGTCTTGTTTCGAGAACAAGCTTGGAAGGACACAACACTTGTGGCTAAAACCCTATTAAAACCAAAAGAAAGCCTTTACTCTTGGGACCTTAGACATGGTGATGTTCCAAGTTAGTCTTCCATGAAAGACTTATGGAGACATTCCAAAAGGTATTTCCAAGTAGTAAGAAAAAAGGAAAGATCAAAAGAGAGAGGTGAGTTAGAACTCACTTTTGGGAGCCTTGATCTTTGAGAGGAGAAGAGCTCTTAGAGCTTTAAGAGAGAAGAGAAGAGATGATTTGAGGTGTGAAATGAGAGAGGGAGGATGGTTCTATTTATTACGGGAATTAGGGTTTAGGTAATTAATGAAGTTGGTGGTGGTTGGGGGGTTGTTAGTTAGGTGTAATAAATGCAACAAACACAAAGTAGGCCAATCCATGAGCTTGAAACCAATTTCTCCTGATTATGCCATTTTTAGTCCTTGAACTTAGTTTATATTGTCATTTTTACATGTTTTAAGCATATAACGCATAATAGTATGATGTGGAGTGTCGAGTGTGAATGTATGAATCTTTGCACGTATAACAAGTATCAGTTTGCATGTATTTAACGATTGAATGCATGTAAGACAAATATGTATCAAGTCTAAATTTCATTACGATTCAAGTCTCGGATTACAAAATTGGGAAGAGAAAGACGAATACAAGTTTTCAAAAATAAAAATACGATTATACTTTCTAATTAAGAAAAGTACGAAAAAAACAAGGCGTTAAAGTAAGGGGGTATTAACCTCCACACCCTTTTCCTTAGCTTTCGGGACAGGGACGGTCACAACGGGTGTATTTTCATCATTTTTCAAAACATTTTCTTTTTGACTCGTTTGACCGTCAACAACCTCATCATCACTATCCTCTTCCACCATCCCTTCGACAAACTAAGGTGGTGGTGACACAACACCATTATCAATGACTCGACCACTATGTAATGAAATTTTATTGATTGGTACCTCATGTGTGTTATTCGAGTTGGACCCTTGATGCTTAGGGTTCACTTTGGTGTCACTAGGCAATTTTCTGCCACTTCCACGCATCTGTGCCATCTCCTCCGCAAGTTGACCCATTTGCTTCTCTAAAGCTTTATGTGATTTACCACGTACCTCAAACTCCTTTTTCATTTCCATCTTTATTTCTTGATTCGAAGTCGTGATGGCATTCATAATTACATCCAGCTTTGAATTTAAAGAGTCTTCACCACCCATTGGAGGATTAGCGTTACCACCTCCATTACCACCTTGGTTGTAGCCCCTTTGATAACCACCTTCATGATTTTGATAGCCTTGACTACTTCCTTGGTTTTAATTTCTTTGGTACCCCCCTTGGTTACCGCCTTGACGGTTTTGATACATGGAACCTCCTTGATTCCCACTTTGGTTACCCGTTTGAAAGTTGGGGTTCATTTGGTTTGAAGCATTACCATAACGAAAGTTTCGATGATTTCTCAAACCCTGGTGATAAGTGTTAGAATTCACATCGAATTGCTTGCGATCACCATACACTTGATTCACCTCCTCAGTCGTATGTGCCATGCTCACTTGACATTCTTCAGTTCGATGCCCAATATCCCCACAATCTTTTCACACCGCGAACTGAACCGCACCAACTTCCTTCTTCTTCATATGGGCTAATTCCCGTTCCAAAGTAGCAATTCTATCCTGAGCGCTTGAATCAAGGTCGGGAAGAGATCGGGAAATAGGATGCTTTTTAGATCGGTCCGCCATAGCGACCACTTTGGAATTCTTGCTCATCCTTTCCAAAAAATCCCAATCATCTTCCTCATGATTGTTCAACAACGTTCCGTTACTTGCCGATTGCAAATACTTGTGATCATCGGCATCCAACCCCCTTACAAAGCATTTAAGTAATTCCCACCTTGGAATTTGATGATGAGGACACTTCCTAACCAATTCCTTGAAACGTGTCAATGCCTCATGTAATAATTCCCCGGAAATTGTCTAAATGACCGAATTTCATCTATTGCATCATCGGTCTTTGCAATTGAGTAGTATTCATCCAAGAAAACTTGTTGCATCTCCGCCCAAGTGTGAATACTATTTGCTGGAAGTGTGAGAAACCACCGTTTAGCTTTGTCATTCAATGAAAATTGAAACAACCTCAACTTCACCTCTTCTAGCGCAAAATCATGACCTCCAATAGTACCACATATGGCCGAGAACTCCGCCAAATGTGTGTATGACTCATCATTCGTTTTACTGTTGAAGTGGGGTAGGATGTTAATATAATTCGGCTTACAATCAAAAGCCCTTCTCCCGCAAGGCGTAGGAACAATGGGTGAGTCATTTTCAGTGACCACCAGTCTAAATCGACCATTTACACCTCGCGGAACTTGTTGATTGAATTGATGTCTCGGACCATTGACCTCTTGATTCATCGGCCTATTGTTGCCCCTTCGGTCACCACCCCTATCTCCACCTTGATTTCCACCGCCCACAAATTGTGGAATTTGATTATGGTTACCGTTGTTATTATTGTTGTTGCCATAATCCCGATTCCTTCGATCATTTCGTGGTTGATGGTTATTCTCGTAGCCATCGTCTCTACCATGATCATGCCCATATCCATCGTTGTTCCCCACAAAATTGGCATTTTGATAGCCAAAATCTTCATACTCAAACCCCCGAGCATTATAGAAATTCCCCATGTTGTTATCTCCCCATTCTTCATCAACAACCCGTCCATTGTAATTTCCACCGTCGTCCGAATATTCCGAGTGGACGCTCACATGTTCCGGTGATTGATAACCGAGAACACTATATGGTGCATCGTCGGGAATATTATTTCTTAATTCATCGAGAACGAGACACTGGGCTTCATTTGTGGGATTGCCACGGCTATGGTTAACCCCACAGTTGGCGTTAATATTTCGGTTGTTGAGATTGGGAGGTAATGGGTTTTGTCGGTTTTGTTCTGGAGGTGGAGGTGTGGGTGTACGTTGGCGGTTGTTTTGGTTTCGACTACGAGTTTGGAATGGTGGTGTTGGTGGCCTTGAGTTGTTACCACCCCCCGATTGATGGTTTTGGGTGTTTTGGTTTTGGGTTGGGTACCGTAGTATTGGTTTTGGTTGTTGGGTTGGTTGGAGTTTTGAGGATCCATTGGAATGGATCCAAAAGATGGTGTAGGTGGTGTGTTGGTGTTGGGTGGATTAGAGACAAGAGTTGCCTCTAACCGGTTGGCTAGATTTCTTCGAACGACCCGCTTGATCTCCGGTTCGAACACTAACGGCGAGGTCCTCCTAGAATTCCGTGTATGCATGCACTACCTGTAACCTGCACAAGTAACACACCTGCGTAACACAAAAGCAAAGACGATACAAGGAAACAAGAACTTTAAACAGTTAATCACAAAATCAAACAAATTCAAACGCAAAGTGCACGAACTCCCCGGCAACGGCACCAAAATTTGATCGGAGTGTCGCGCCCCAGTCAAAGATAAAATTTACAATCCCAAATTACCCTTAATAATGTGTTAGTGGTGGTAAGGAGTCGAACCACGAAGAGTTTATGGTTTGCGTGAAGACAAGATTGATTTTAACGAAATGTCACGAATTATGAAGCTTGCTAATATTTTGATTAATTTTTGTGTGTTTGAAAGAGATGTCGGAATGCTCCGACCAATTTGATTTTTATTAATTACTACTAAAAACTTGAATACTTACACGAAAACTTAATTAATTGATTAAAACAATGATTTGAGAACAAGGTTCACACCCGGTTCAGTAATGTAAATCCTAGGATTCCTACATGTTTTAAGTTCAATTCATTTCTAACAATGACCAACAAGTTTAGTGTTACGTGATTTACATGCCAAAAGCTATCGACGTTATGAACAACGGGGTACAATGCACTTTGTTATCACAAACAAGTAAACCTTAACCTAGACAAGGCATAATTGCACATAAACATTTCACAAAGTCAAATTTAATCTTCATTCGACAACTCATGAATTCAATACAAATGCAAGTCAATTATCATAGGTTTTAAAATCAAAGCAAATTGTCACAAATCAATACTCAAAACAATGTCAAACCCTAGAACTTACGAAACCTACACTAGGGTGAAACCCAAAGAAATTAGCCACTCATGGCGAACGGGACTTGATCAACGAGTGATGAAAGCTTGAACATTGACATCTTGAGCTTGGTGATGATGATGGATGGTGATTAGGGTTTAGGTTTGATGGTGAGAATGAACGGATTGAAAGATGGATGAAGATGATGATGGTAGTGGGTTAGGGTTAGGAATGATGTGGATGATGGATTTGATGATTGGTGTGGATTGGTGATGCCCCAGATGAAGCTTGGATGATTCTTGGCTCCAAGAACAAGTTCAAATCTTCCAAAACTCGTAACCCCCAGAATTGGTCAAAACATGTGTTATAACCCGTCCAAAGTTGAATTTCAGCGTCAACGATTTAGAAAGGGCGTCGTCGACGGCTTCTGCTTTGTGTATTTTTTTCTCCGATGCTCTAATCTACTATCTACGAACATTTTTTACCGACGGGGTTTCTAAGGGGCGTCACCGACGGCTCAGGGGCAGCGCCGATGGCCTCTCTAAAAACTGGTTTCCTGTTTTTTCGTTTTGCAATCCTGGTTGACCCGTTTTCCGCCCCGATGCTCCGAAACGCTCCCGAATATCTACTTAAACTCCGTAAACCTGTAAAACACAAATCCAATCAAAAGTAGTCTATTTGAAACTAAAAGTTATGTAAAATAGGCTTAATAAGAACATCGGTTTTCGACCTCGCATCAGTACTTGACACGAGAATGGAGCAACTTTCTATGTTTGCTACTGTTACTTTTATTGTGTACGCCTTCTGATTAAACATTCGAATCATTTCATTCATGCCACTTTATTATTTGAGCTCTCTCTCTTCATGCACCATTTATATTATTTAAGTAAGTATGTTGCAAAAGTTTCATCATACGAGTATTCAGCTAATACCCCAAAATTTTCACTCGAGGTTCTAATGGCAAGAGTTTAAAATGAAATTTCTTCTTATGTTGACCGAAAAAGTCCACATTCCATACTATCAATACTTATCCTACCATTCGTTAGTTCGTATATTGTATTCAATCTACCAATTCATACCTATAAATCATGAATTAAAATTTTACTTGTAACACCTCGTAAAATCGTGTCCAATAGTATAGTGACACGTGTTGTATTTTAATTTAGTCTATTAAAGACTAATAGGGACTAAAGGTGTCAACATGCTCAAACTGAGCCTCTGAGTGACTGTCTAATGTCAACATGCATAAACGTAAGCCTCTGAGTGACTGATATGTCAACGTGCTTAAAACAATAGCCTCTGAGTGACTGATATGTCAACATGCTTAATCATTAGCCTCTGAGTGACTGATATGTCAACATGCTTAAACTTGGCCTCTGAGTGACTGATATGTCAACATGCCCAGCCTCTGAGTAACATCAGAGTCAACATGCTTATAGTGGGCCTTTGAGTGATCCTTTACAAAGTCCTAACTCTCGTACGTGCCATTTTTTAGACGAGAGGGATTAAATCCGTAAATATGTGAAAGTTCGGTGATGGAGGGGTTAAAAGTGTCAACATGTTAATTTATACCTATGAGTGACCTTTTAATGAACCGAAAGCTTGACAATGTCTGAGCATACTCCCGGGTACGCCAAATATTGGTTACGGAGGGCTAAATATGCTAAAAAGGTGTTTTAGAAGGTTTTATAAGTTAAGGGGCTAAAAGTGTCAAACTTTGAAACTGGCCATAGGGCGCTCGTGGGGCGCGAGAGGCAAGGCCTGTGCCTCACGCGGGGCGCGAGAGGCCTGTGTTTGTAGAATTTTGGCTTGGCCTCTACACATGTTGCCATAAACCAATGTATTCAAAACTAAGGATTCCCAAACAGCTATGGCACGTTTTAGGACACTTGTAAGCTCCCTCTTACACCCCTTAACACCTGACATCACCTCCTTCAAGCTCTCTAACTATAAATAGATGCCAAGGTTCACCATTTGAACTTGCACCTTCCTCATTCACAGCTCTATCTCCCTCCTCTAGAAGTTCCTAACTAAAAGGAGCATCCAACTTAGTTCAATTGCATCCTAGGAACCACTTGTAAGTGTTCTTTCCTCTTGCATTTTCGTTTATAGGCTTTTATAGCCAAAAGTCAAGCATTATACGGAAAAAAACCTTGACTTTCGGTTAAGACCATTATGGTCCAGCCATTGTTCGTAACTAACATGGCTAAGTGATCATGATAAGGTAGGTGTTAGTCCCTATAAGGGCACCTCCTGAAGATCACGTTTGCTAGACCAATTGACGGGTCAAAGTTACTATATTAAAAAGTCAAACAGGCCATTTTTCGGAAATGATATAATTTGAGCATATATATGTTATGAAACCTGTTTGACACTTGAACAATTTGGTAATAATTATTAGAACATGTAAGAACATGTTCGGCTCGTCAATTTCAGTTCTTGGGTCGGTTCGCCACCGAAAGTCGTGAAGTTTGACTTCTGCTTTGACATTCGATTCTGACCCGATTTAGATTAGTTAGCTACTGATCTAAAGTTTCATTATGATCATAATATAATGTAGCATAACCCTCTGAGGTTATATTACATGATCATGATCATAGTCAGAATCTGAGTTTATGCACAAGTTCCGTAATTTTGCGATTTTGACTAAATTGCCCCTTTTGCATAAAAAGATGTTTAAATAATAATGAACTTGAAAATGATTTTCCTACTAATGTAATATTATAAGTAGGATTATTTGGGGTGTCAAACCAGATTATAAACTGAGTTTATGAACGAGTCCTTATATTATGTCGATAAATGACGATAAGGCCCTTGTGGCTTATAAAATGGTTTTAATCACATCTTTCCAAAGTAAATCTTTTACCTACTGGTAGTTATATTAAATAACATATCTAAAACATGTTAATCTGACCTAAACATCAGTTTTCTATAAACATCGCACAAATCGTCATTTTTCAACATAAGCGCCGCTTCGGCGCATAGTATGGTTTTAAACCATATTTATTAACCAAGACTTGTTACCTACTGATTTTAAAACTTATTTTAAATATTTTTACAGTAGGTACAAGATATAAACTCAGAATCCCAAATAATTTATAAACTATATGTAAAATGACCAAAATGCCCCTTCGGTGCATAGTTTGGTCATAAAAGATAAATTACACATATAATTAATATCCTACTGATATTATATCATAAATAAGTTATTTTTCGAGAATAATTATGGTTATAACATTAAATTATATTCAAGTTCTTTTTATAAGGTATTAAATTACCAAAATGGCCGTATGAGGCATAGTTTCATTTTAAAACCTTAACGAGCATATAAGTTGATATCCTACTGATATTACAACCTGTTTAAAGTATAATGGCATATAGAACTTGTCCATGACTTATCCGTTTACCCGATATCACTGATATGCGTACGGTTAAGTATATGTAACTAGTTTACGGAAATTAACCGAAACGGGTCTAACCTTGTCATTTAAGTCTCATAATCCTGAATGTTTATAGTTTATCCATATTACACAAGTCAAGGTACTTGTTGGGATTAAACTACATTCTATCCGATCATCGTTTAATCTAGCGTTATACGTTTTGATCAAGTACGCTAGTCGGTCTAAGTCTATGACTTAAATAAGACCGTTAGTATTTAATTGGTTAGCTTATGCCATAATCCAGACTAGAGACTTGCCGGTAAATGCTATCTGCACTTAGTACTTTTGTGTACGGCTGAGTTAATAAATCTTGCGTTAAACGAAGAATAGCTCAGGTTATACTCTCGACTTATTTCCCCTATACGGGCTTGGGTTACAGTAAACTATTACCGCTTGGTCGGAAATGGGATCAATTGAATACTGGATTGTGGCTAGTAAATCCGCATATTCCGTTTTAATCAGTTTTGTTTGATAACTTAAACATCTGTGATTAACTACCGTGTCTTGGATATCCCCGACTCATTACAATAGAAAATGGCCACGACCTTAGCGCGGGTGTAGGCATACACCCGATAGACGCTCAAAATGTATTACCCACAAGGTTGGGAAGAAATAACTCCTTCGTGAGTTCAAAGTGGTGTGTAGGTTAATCATGTCTCGGTCTTCGTATCGGGCCCTGTATGTATGGACAAACATGTGAATCTGTTAACAAGGTTGGACGGTCAACTTTCCCAAGTTATAAAAGATTTGGTGCTGATACGCACTTAAAACATATTTTTAAATGTTTTCAAAATGAGTCAGTTGGGTGTATTTACTAGCGAAAGCTGATGTATTTTCAATAGACTAAGCTTGCAGGTACAATACGAAAATAGGTTGGAAGTGCTCGGTAGTGATAAGAGGATGTTGCAAATCCTAGATCTGCCCAAAGTCTGTTTTATATTCTTTCTTTTGTACAATTTATGATCCGCATGTGGATCTTTTATTACGAGCCGTTTGTATAATATTTTGGTATTTCAAACATTTAGTTTGTAATAGTAATTTAAATCCAAGACTTCCGTTGTGTTGTGTTTAATTGTCTATGATGTTATTAACTTACGTCACGATATTCCGCACCCGGGCCCACGGTGTCTGGATTGGCTGTGGAAAGCCAGGGTGTGACAGGTTGGTATCAGAGCCAACGTTTGAGAGAATTAAACACTAGCCTTCTTGTGTTTAATCTCAAACTTACACAAGCACATTCCTTAGACTTCCAAGTCTAGGCTTTGACCTAGGATTTACTCATCTCATTATTAAGTTATTAGTATTGTTTTTGAATTGATTTTTAACAGGAAAATGCCGCTAAGAGTAAGAGGAAGAGGTAAAGGATCAATGAAGGGAGGACCTTCAGGACATATCCCTTCACATCCCCATCACCCGAACCCCTATGAGGATTCGGGGGATTCATGGCCGTTGCCACAACATTCACCTTCTCATACTCAATATTCATACCATTCCTATCATTCGCATCATTCACACCACTCCCACCATTCCCATCATTCTTATCATGTGTAATTTAACCCTAACCAATACTTTAATACACCCCCAGTCGACCAAACGAATTAGACCAACCCAATCCCATGGATGAGGACTCTGATCCAGAAATGCCGCCATTGGGATCACACACGCATCCCATTGAAATCTCAAGCGATTCGAACTATTACGCCGGATCACCATACCAAGGTCCTAATGAGTGGGACCAATATTGGAACCAATTTACTTTCGCTAACACTCCTTCCCATCATTCCCAACCACCTCCCGTGCAAGAAGATGTGCACATGGAACCGGTGGAACAACCCCAATCGCCACCTGAACCGCCAAGGAGGAAAATAGTAGCACGTATGTCGGTACGTGAGGGCTAACGGCCGGGATCGCTGCCATCTTTGCCCAAACCTTACCCTACTATTCACGAGGACCCACAAATGGGTGGACCCTCTAATGTGTCACCTGTGGTGGAACCAACACCACCACCAGTGTTATAATAACCCTATCCCAACATATCTGGATATGTCTGGATATGATCCTTTAAACCTATCTACATCTGTTGATTACCAAGCATTGTCGCATGACCCTACATGCAAGCGGTCATGCATAACGCACTTTACCCGTCTCCTTTCCCACCTATTTATCCACCTACTAGATATCCAAGTTATGGATACTAGTATCCTGTTATGCCACAACCACAACCTCCGCCGCCACTTGAGGCCATTAACGAGGCCTTAGAATGAATGAAAGAAATGCAACAACAAGCGGAGAAAACGGAGAAGAAGACAAGAAAATTCTTCAAGAAACTCTCCAAGTTGGTTAAGGGAAGGAAGGACGAGTGAAGTCTCTTTTAATATATGTAAGTCCCTGTGAGGACATTGTTATTTCTTTAGTCCCTGCGTGGACATTTTTATTTCTTTAGTCCTTGCACGGATAATTTATTTCATTGTTTCTAGTAGTGTAATTTCTATTTGGAATTTAATGAAGTATTTTTGGAATTATGTATATATATGTATTCATCCTCTTCAAGCGAGCGTCTCGATTTTATTTGAAATTTATGCTCTGTTATATAATTCCAAAAGACCTTAGTGGATTTGATTATGCCAAGTGGCGTAGACCACACATTGGCCAAGAAATGATAGTTAAGGACAAGGGGCCTTCTATCACGATAGTTAAGGGAAATTATCCTTCTATCCAGAGGTGGTGAACTAGGTTCAAGCCTCCAAGGTCGTTAAGGTCCAAGGTGACCAGGACCATTAAATCAAACACTAACGTACGATTATGTTAACATTAAGGAATGTTCATACTCCTGGTAGTGTGACTTGAGGAACCACACTAGCCGTCTAGGTAAAAAGGACTACGTCCTAAGACCTATTATATAGCCTATGTGTTCAATGTGATCCCGGCTAATGTCATCAATGCAATGACAACTGACAGGCCAATGTCCCCAATTTTATGTCCAAGGTGACAGGCCAATGTGCCCAATTTTATGTCCAAGGTGACAAGCCAATGTGCCCAATTATTATGTCCAAGGTGACAGGCTAATGTGCCCAATTGATGTCCAAGGTGACAGGCTAATGTGCCCAATTATGTCCAAGGTGACAAGCCAATGTGCCCAATTTTATGTCAAAAGTGACAGGCCAATGTGCCCAATTTTATGTCTAAGGTGACAGGCCAATGTGCCCAATTACTATGTCCAATATGACTGGCCAATGTGCCTAATTTTATGTCCAAGGTGACAGGCCAATGTGCCCAATTTTATGTCCAAGGTGAAATGCCAATGTGCCCAATTATTATATCCAATGTGACATGCCAATGTGCCCAATTTTTATGCCCATTAGTGACAAGCTTATGAATTGTATATAATTGTAAATTATGAAAATGACAGTTGTAACCTTATGATCCATTGTCTAATAATATATAGACTATGTTCAGATTGTAATTTGCCTTTGATGGTCCTATTAAGACCTAGACCAAATATAGATACGATAAGCCTAAGAGTTGTGATGTTATTCACACTAGCTCAAATAGGCGATGGATTGTTATATCCAATAATTAAGCCAATATGGTTGTTATACATGGCTAAGAGAAAATTTTGTTTGATGTTTAGAGCCAAAGCTTCAAAATGGTAAACTCGGACGAGGCACAGAGTAGCCACCGAGAGATTAGCTCTAACAAGGTTGAAAATATAGCCGTTAATAACAATGACTTCCAAGCTCGCATAGATGCAGCTGTATGAAAGGCCATGGAAAAGGCCATAGAAAAACTTAGGGAGTCGAGTGCTACTCGCTCCAGACCATTATCAATCACGCCATCCTCAGCTCATAAGGAGAGCTCAGTTCACTCTTTAAATGCGAAGAGTGAACCAAAGAAAATAGAATTTGCTGATAGGTCCCGTTCTTCTAAAGACGGATGTACCTACAAATATTTCGTCTCCTGTAAGCCCCGAGATTTCAATGGGGAAAAAGGAGCAGTAGAAGCCTTGAAATGGCTTGAGGAGATGGAAACGATTGTAGATATCAGCGAATGTGCTAATAAGGATGTGGTCAAGTATGTATCACAGTCCTTCAAGGGAGATGCCCTCATTTGGTGGAAGGCAATGGTTCAATCTACAGGTAAGATACACATGTACAACTTAGGATGGTCTAAGTTTGTCGATCTAGTCAAGGAGACTTACTGTCCACCTCAATGAGTTGAAGAAATTAGTGACAGACTTTCTGACTCTTTCAATGAAGAACCTAGACTGTCGGAAGTATGTTTCTGACTTCAATTACCTGTCTAGGTTAGTTTCATACTTAACCACCCCTGAATCCAAACGCATTGCGCGTTTCATTAATGGGTTAGCACCCAAGATAAAGGGCAGGGTAAAGGCTGCTCAGCCTAGTACCTGTAGGTCCGCTGTAGACTTTTCTCTTTCCCTCACTTTAGATTTAGTGAGGCAAAGGTCAGTTAGACTGAAACTGATGGAAAAAGGAAACGGGAGGATAATAACTCCCAAAGGTTCAAAAAGAAAGGAAATTTCGGGTTCAAAAAGAACCAGCACTCGTCTAATGACAAACCTCTATGCAAGAACTGTAAATATAGACATTGGGGACAGTGTAGTATAAATCCACAGACTAAACCCTGTGGTATCTGCAAGAGAAAGGGACATAAGACCCTAGAGTGCAAGGATCTTAATGATGCCGTTTGCTACAACTGTAATGAAAAGGGGCATATTACGTTCAATTGCCCCAAGAACACCAAAAGTAATGATGCAAAGCCTGGAGAGGCTAAGAAAGAGAATGCTCGTGCCTTCCAAATGAATGCCAGGGAGGCCGTTAATGACAATAACGTCATAACAGGTACATTCCTCATCAATGATGTATATGCTAGAGTTCTTTTCGATTCGGGTGCAGATAAATCTTTTTGTCACACCCCGTATTTTCAACCAAACACCGATGGGCCAAGGTGGGGAATATCGTGATGTAAAGTTGATATCATCATAGTCAATTAAACACAACACAACGGACCTCTTGGATTTAAATTACTATTACAAACCAAATGTTCAAAATACAAATTAATATACACTCTCGTAATAGCAGATCCACAGGTGGATCATAAATTGTACAAAGAAAGAATGTAAAACAGACTTTGGGCAGATCTAGGACTTACAAGATCCTCTTATCACAACCGAGCACTTCCAGCCTATTTTCATATTGTACCTACAAACTTAGTCTTTTGAAAATACGTCAGCTTTCGCTGGTAAATACACCCAACTTACTCATTTCAAAAACATTTAAAATAAAATGTTTTAAGTGCGTATTAGCACAAAATCTTTTATAACTTGGGAAAGTTGACCTTGCAACCTTCTAACAGATTCACATGTTTGTCACGAAGGAGTTATTTCTTCCCAACCTTGTGGGTAATACATTTTGAGCGTCTATCGGGTGTATGCCTACACCCGCGCTAAGGTCGTGGCCATTTTCTATTGTAATGAGCCGAGGATATCCAGGACACGGTAGTTAACCCCAGATGTTTAAGTTATCAAACAAAACTGATTAAAACGGAATATGTGGATTTACTAGCCACAATCCGCCATTCGATTGATCTCATTTCCAACCAAGCGGTAATAGTTTACCGTAATCCAAGCCCGTATAGGGAAAATAAGTCGAGAGTATTTACCTGAGCTATTCTTCGTTTAACGCAAGATTTATTAACTCAGCCGTACACAAAAGTACTAAGTGCAGATAGCATTTTCCTGCAAGTCTCTAGTCTGGATTATGGCATAAGCTAACCAATTAAATACTAACGGTCTTATTTAAGTCATTGACTTAGACCGACTAGCATACTTGATCAAAACGTATAACGCTAGATTAAACGATGATTGGATAGAATGTAGTTTAATCCCAAAAGGTATCTTGACTTGTATAATATGGATAAACTATAAACATTCTGGATTTTGAGACTTAAATGACAAGGTTAGACCCGTTTCTGTTAATTTTCGTAAACTAGTTAAATATGCTTAACCGTACGCATATCAACGATATCGGGTAACCGGATAAGTCATAGACAAGTTCCATATGCCATTATATTTTAAATGAGTTGTGATATCAGTAGGATATCAACTTGTATATCCGTTATGGTTTTAAAGTGAAACTATGCCTCACGATGGCGTTTTGGTAATTTCATACCGTATAAAAGGAACTTGAATTTAATTTGATGTTATAATTATAATTATTCTGGAAAAATAACTTATTTATGATATAATATCAGTAGGATATTAATTATATGTGTAATTTATCTTTTATGACCAAACTATGCACCGAATGGGCATTTGGTCATTTTACACATAGTTTATAAATTATTTGGGATTCTAAGTTTATATCTTGTACCTACTGTAAAATATTTAAAATATTTAAAATAAGTTTATATCATGAACTCAGAATCCCAAATAATTTATAAACTATGTGTAAAATGACCAAAATGCCCATTCGGTGCATTGTTTGGTCATAAAAGATAAATTACACATATAATTAATATCCTACTGATATTATATCACAAATAAGTTATTTTTCCAGAATAATTATGGTTATAACATTAAATTATATTTAAGTTCCTGGTATAAGGTATGAAATTACCAAAATGCCCATATGAGGCATAGTTTCATTTTAAAACCTTAACGAGCATATAAGTTGATATCCTACTGATATTACAACCTGTTTAAAGTATAATGGCATATAGAACTTGTCCATGACTTATCCGGTTACCCGATATCGCTGATATGCATACGGTTAAGTATATGTAACTAGTTTACATAAATTAACCGAAACGGGTCTAACCTTGTCATTTAAGTTTCAAAATCCAGAGTGTTTATAGTTTATCCATATTACACAAGTCAAGGTACTTGTTGGGATTAAACTACATTCTATCCGATCATTGTTTAATTGTGTTATACGTTTTGATCAATTACGCTAGTCGGTCTAAATCTATGTCTTAAATAAGACCGTTAGTATTTAATTGGTTAGCTTATGCCATAATCCATACTAGAGACTTGCCGGTAAATGTTATCTGCACTTAGTACTTTTGTGTACGGCTGAGTTAATAAATCTTGCGTTAAACGAAGAATAGCTCAAGTAAATACTCTCGACTTATTTCCCCTATACGGGCTTAAGTTACGTAAACTATTACCGCTTGGTCGGAAATGAGATCAATCGCATGCCGGATTGTGGCTAGTAAATCCGCATATTCCGTTTTAATCAGTTTTGTTTGATAACTTAAACATATGGGGTTAACTACCATGTCCTGGATATCCTCGGCTCATTACAATAGAAAATGGCCACGACCTTATCGTGGGTGTAGGCATACACCCGATAGACGCTCAAAATGTATTACCCACAAGGTTGGGAAGAAATAACTCCTTCGTGAGTTCAAAGTGGTTTGTACATTAATCATGTCTCGGTCTCCGTATCGGGCCCTGTATGTATGGATAAACATGTGAATTTGTTAACAAGGTTGGACGGTCAACTTTCCCAAGTTATAAAAGATTTGTGCTGATACGCACTTAAAACATATTTTTAATTGTTTTCAAAATAAGTCAGTTGGGTGTATTTACCAGCAAAAGCTGACGTATTTTCAAAAGACTTAGCTTGCAGGTACAATACGAAAAAATAGGCTGGAAGTGGTCAGTAGTGATAAGAGGATCTTGCAAACCTAGATCTGCCCAAAGTCTGTTTTATATTCTTTCTTTTGTACAATTTATGATCCACCTATGGATCTTCTATTACGAGCCGTCTGTATATTATTTAGGTATTTCGAACATTTGGTTTGTAATAGTAATTTAAATCCAAGACTCCCGCTGTGTTGTGTTTAATTGTCTATGATGTTATCAACTTACGTCACGATATTCCCCACCCGGGCCCACCGGTGTCTGGATTGGCTGTGGAAAGCCGGGGTGTGACATTACTAACCTCGATTTTTATCGCATAAATCAATGACCCGCGACCCGAATCGGCCCGCTCCTTCATGAGTCCATTCCATAATTGGTATGACCTTTTCCTTCATGTGATGAGCTTCCGCTCATGAGCATCCTTCCGCCAACTCTACTAGTTTAATCACTTCAAGCTTTCTACCATCTCATTTACCAAATTAAATGATTAGCACAATTCGTTCAACCATTCATTGTATTTGTTGTTTATTCAACTATAGTACTCTTACAAATTTCTCACTTACATCTATGCTTCATTACACATTTCGTTTCTTACGTACTTTTCTTATAATTCACTAATTATTTGTCAACTTTTGTATTTTGACTTTTCAAAGTCAAACTGCAACTTATTACTTATTACGTATACATATTGAAGTACGTGTTTGTACATGCTTTCGGTTTGACATACTTACAAAACGCTATTTCATAATTTTAGCATTTATTGCAAAAATTTTCCTTTCCCATCAATACTTAAGCCATTCGCTCAGGTCTTAGCCCGTCATTCGCTCAAATTCTCATGAGTCAAGTTACAATGTGTTTATCACGTAACCTTATTCAATACTCTCCTTCACTAATGTTTTCTTACTATTACACTTTTGACGGTTTTTGCTTGTTTAATAAACTGAAACTTTCATGTTCTTTTATTATTATTTGCCTATATTTAATCAATTTAATTTCGTTGACCCTTCAAAGGTCAAGCTATGGCTACATTCTAACTTACCTTTCATTCCTTACCCACAACTTGGTCCACGTGTGGTTCTTATGCACACTAGATGTACATGTACATTATTTTAGTCTAGCAAGACATACCTAACCCGATAAGGTTTCAATACACTCACTTACTGAGTTTATACCTTAGAATTGGGGAGAGAGATCAATTCCTCCTTCTTCCTTACCCGGCTCTTAATCGTTTATGAATCCGACCCTTTATTATCACGTGTTTTGTTCATACTTGCTTAAGGATTCCAATCTTTTCATTCTTACATATTACTCTTACATATTAGATCCATATTGCCTACATATATTACATTTCATTATTATGTTCCATGCTTATAAGCTTGATCCTTGGTTACCTACGGATTTCAACCTTTCACTCAAACTTTGCATTCTTTTATGTTTGAATTCGTTTATGGATTAAAAACCTTTCATTCTTACTTTTCATTCTTTTATGTTTGAATCTGTCAATGGATTCAAACCTTTCATTCTTACTTTTCATTCTCTTATGTTTGTATCCATCAATGGATTCCAACATTTCATTCTTACTTGGTTGGTCAGTTCTTACTTATGGACTCATACCCTTCCCACACAGCCACTTACTTCCCAATCCTACCGAACATACCTGTGATGGTTATCATGGTCTCAGGAGTGTCGTATGCTTCTTGCGCACTAGCCAGGCGCGCAATCCACATACTAGTTTCGTGTCTTCATGTAATCATCATCTTATGTCCGAAAAAGTGGGTTTCAGTTCCTGCAACATCTTTAAAACCTTTTTAAGACGATATCATTGTCTTTTGTTTAACATTTACCCTCCCCGAGAAGATTCTCTCAACACCGATACCCTTATATATTAATATTGTGTACCTGAGGTCCATCTGTCTAATTTCATGTTTTGGCATTCATCCTAGACTGCATTCTCGAATCTTCCTCCTTGAATACTTAACTTACCTTGCATATACAATACAATTAGTTTCTTTATATGTATATATAAATATATACTTACATTCAATTCTACCTTTAGATTTTGACCGAGTCTTGGATTGTACGGGTTCTTTGTTATAAGAGCACATGGGTTTGAGTTCAAGTACTTACCTCCTAGTACTTGATTTCTCTCAAACCAGGGCTTTGATACCAACTTGTAACACCCTAAATGCTTTGACCATAAGAGACGCAGTGGAAATACCAACTCAAAATTTCTTTCTTTATTAACTATATGACATAGTTGAAGGTTCATTTATAAAATATCGAACACTTTCTTGAAAAGATTTACATCATTCATTCTTAATTAACGCATCAAATGTAATATATACATACAAGCTATGTGACCGCACTTCCCGTACAATCCTTGCTCTTTGACCGTAGACTCCTTAAAAGATGTTAAATCCATACAACCTGCAATCACCACATACATCCGCATCATTAGTATTTGGTGACGTCATTCATAATTTTAAACATACGTAATTAAATGATCACTCTATATTCTTTCTACTCAAGCTAATCCTTCTGATTATCTTTCCGAGTACAATCTTGTATCCCAATCGTTAAATCTTCATAAGGTCAACATTAGCATACCTGCGCTTTTGTCACACCCAACCGATGGCGGAAACATCAGAGTAAGACGAAATAGATTGCTCAAGGCATCATAACACTATTTGCGACAATAATTTAGTCAAATCCGTTTCATTTCATAACAAAATAGTCAATTACAACATGAAATTTCAAATACAATTAATTCAACAACATAAATCCTAGCATTCTACGAGAGTTTCTAAGCCATCCCTACTACGTTCCATCATGATCAACATTTTTAACCTGCAACATGTTAAAAGTATAGTTCAATACAACAAGTATTGGTGAGTACACAAGTTTGATATAGCATAAGTACAAAAGGTTTAAATGAATCCATATGTTAAGCTAGCATACAAGATTTATGTAAACATGGCATGCAATCTACAGGTCAACCCTCGCGTGTACCGCAAAAACAGAATAAAACTTAAGATGACCTCAAGACTATGGGCGGTGCGTTACTCCTATAGCGCTATACATGTTAAGGGGAGGCTTTAGCCAAAGTTAATGACGAATAGCATCACATAAGAATGTTCCAAGTATACGAATCATGTATCACGTAACTATAGCATGTATGATGGATTGTTTGTGTGATTGCATAAAAGTATAAGTGTGATTGCGTGCATTTTGATAGGTTAACATATTGCACCCAAAAGTGTAAAGCGTTAGAAGGGTGTTCGAGTGTACTCACGGTTTTGCAAGCTTACACTTGGTATCTCCGTAAAGTGTTGGGGGAGCTTGGAGGATGGAGCACCGAGTTATCCTACATGAGGAAAACGTAGGTTGGTAAGTAGTCGGATGATAACGGAGGATTAGGAATTTAAATACACTAAAATATGTATACAAGAAAATAATCATATAGACCTAATACTCGTTTTCGACACTATAATACCCATTCGGGTTGATGTGTTTTCATGGGTTAGGATACCCATTAGAATCGTAACGAGAGATTAAGTACTTAGGTGATGAGTAAATACCATGACGGATAATCATTTGATTACCATCAAGAGTTCGGTTAGTATATATATATATATATAGTATACATAATAAGTAGATCATAAACATCATGGAAGTTCATAGAAGTCATGCATGGAGGTAGGAGGACAATCTTCCTTTTAACCTCTTTCGTATAGTTCACCAATGCACAAGTCGTCACAAGGACGACAAGGATGGTCATGAATAAGTTTAAACATAAAAGTAAAAGACAAAAAGTAATCAAAATCATCAAGTGAGGTGGTGGATCGAAGGTAGGATAGCCAAAGCTTCCAAGTGATCACACTCTACCAACTCAAATCTTGTTTCAAGAACAAGCTTGGAAGGATACATCACTTGTGGGTTGAAACCCTATTAAAACCAAAGGTTCTTACGCTTGAGACCTCAAAACATGGTGATGTTCTAAGTTGGTTTTCCATGGAAAACCTATGGAAACATTCCCAAAGGTAATTCAAGTGTTAAGAAGGAAGAAAGATCAAAGAAGGGAGGTAAGGGTGAGTTAGAACTCACTTTTGAAAGTCTTGAACTTTCAGATGGAGAGAGAGCTTTAGAGAGAAGAAGAGAAGTGTTTGAGGTGTGAAATGAGAGTGGGAGGAGGTGGCATTAATAGTTGAGGTTAGGGGGGGTTGTTAGCTGGGTGCATTTAATGCAGAAAACGCAAATTGGACCAATCAATGGGCTAGAAACCACTTTCTCCGGATTATGCCCCTGAACTTGGTTTTTCTTTCATTTCATGCTATAACTTGATATTTTTGCATGTTTTTAAGTGCATAAAGTATATTAAGTATATTTTAGGTATCAAGTATGAATGTGTGAGTATTTGCACGTATAACAAGTATTACTTTGTATGTAAGCACGTATTTAATGATTGAATGCATGTAAGACAAGTATATGTCAAGTATGAATTTTTGTTACGATCAAAGTCTCGAATTACAATACTGGGAAATGAAATAGGAATGCGATACAATTAAAGTTTCCGTAAATAAAAATATGATTACACTTTCTAATTAAGGAAAGTACAAAAAAGCGAGGTGTTACAACTTTAGTTTCATTCTCAAGGCACTAGATTAGTAACGTTAATACGTATTGAAGCCATGTATACATATATACAAGCCCTATTCTTTCTTGTATAATGAATCCCACTTCGTGCATACGTACGTACATCCAATATATATATATATATATATATATATATATATATATATATATTCATACACACATACATACATTCATGCATACCTTCATAACTAAGCTCTTACCTACCACTTATATTCCCATATGATTATACTAACAAATCCTAGTCACAACGATTATACTAACAAATCCTAGTCACAACATACATATAAATGGGGCTCATAAGAACAAACCTACGTACATGCTCATTTCTACTATGTTTACCTAGGGATTGCATTTCTAACATGTAGGTAAATCCATACCCATACACATACATGCCTCTAGACTTATTTCATTCCCACACTTGCTTATGTACACGCTCACCACACCTCACAAACATTGTTCAATAAGTTTGGGGTACATTTCGGGAGCTTAACAACGAGTTCCATACTTACCCGTAGCTCACCAAGCTATTTGGTAAGGTTGGGGTACATTATAGAAGTTTAATGGGGCTTGGGAAAGGGCCTACGAAGTCCAAAATCAAAGAAAATGAAGAAAACAAAATTGCTGGCTGGAAACCCTACCGTAACCTACGGCACCCAGCCGTAGGTTACGGCTGACTACTTTTGTTTTTGTTTACTCGCTTGGCCGTAAGCTACGGCTGACCTACCATAGCTTACGGTGAGTTCTTCCATTTTATCCTCTCTTCCTTTTTAATATATTCAAGACAACCGTTAGGTCCCCGAACTTCCTTCTTCCACATTTTTCATATAACATGACCATAATTCAAGTTCCCATATCCTTCTACTACTTAACCCCAAGATCAAACCAACTACCACATCACGCTATGTTTCTTTCTATATTTTGACCCATTCACTTCTACCGTGTAATCCCAAACATAGATGACCATCTACGGCTTACCACATAAATACTAACCTTGGTACTTACCCTTACCCATAACTTCTTACATGATTCTCTATATATACAACATACCAAACTTCATTTATAAATAAGAAGTGATCCCGGAAATCACTTACCTCGAGTTGCCATGTTCGTGCTTGCTTCATTGCCTCCTCTTGACCCGTTAGCTATCCATGCTTAAGTCCATATTGACATAATTCATATTCTTTCATGTCATCATGTTCACAACACTATTAGCACACATGCTTAATCATATAAATAATCATTCCAACTCCTATGTCACATTGACTTTCATTGGTCAACTACTATCATACATAAGACATAGATCCACTATCATAATGTTCATAATTCAAGCAATTCAACGTACCATCATGTATGCCACATAGATAATCTATCATGTATCACATGATCTCCTTAATTTCATAATCATGTTAGGAAGTCTAACCATGTTATCCATACATTGTTGACTTTCTAGAAAATCAACTGTCCAACATTTAAACTTTTGACTTATGTACATGTACCTATCTTAGTATAGATGACCATGCTAATGATTACCACATGCACTTCATATTCATGTTGTAGGACACATACAATCTCATGACCAATCAATTACGTACACACACATATATAATAATAACAACACATACTAATGTTTTCATGATCCTACAATAGACAACCATAGTTAGAGTAAACAATCAACATGACTCTACCACCTTACTTACTATACAATAACACGAATTTCATTTCGTAATCCTAACTAAACCATCCATTAAACACATAATGTGTATCATACAATGCAAGTAAATAGTGTAAGCCACTAGCGCACATTTTTACTCAAACGAGAAATCAACAAAACCTCCACATGGATTCCATCTTACACAAGTTCCCTATGTAAGTTTACTAACAATTTAAATCATTTCCACATTATATGCATATTCATCCACTACTTGCATACGTTTTCACATAATATTGTCATTTAGACATTTCATCAAATACTTGGCGTGCGTACTAATATACAAGTACTTCATGCCTAATCTTCATAGTTTACACATCAAGTCTTCTTACTAATCAACAAGTATCATTCACACATGGACATCAACATAGCAAAATCTTTAGTTCATCCAACTCATTCATATTAAATCATAAACCATCAAAAACCCAAGTTCTTGAACATAGATTATTTCATTAAAACTCCTAATTGAGATGATTAGATCATTATTAACACTATATTAAGTGCTTCTAAACCCAAATTCAACCATTCCATTCCTCCAATTTACCCAATTAAGGCTAATTCATCAAAACCCATTAGAATTTCAATTAGGAAGGTTTTAAGAGATAAATTTTGATACTTACATGATGATTTGAAGATGATGAACACTTTGAAACTCATGGATTATACATGCAAACTTTCGAATTTATCCTCTTCCTCTTCTTTGATTGATTCTCAAGAACACACAAACACACTACGTGTGTGTGTGTCGACACACACATTTGCCCACAAATGGGTTCTCCCCTTTTCTTTATGTTTTAATTAAAGCATTTTCCAAGTTGCCCCCTTTTAGCCCTTGTAGTTTTGATTGTTATTTGTTTAGTCACAAAACTTTATTACTATTATTAACTTGTATTTATAACACAGTTAACTAACTTAGTTACTTCAATATCACATTGTGTAAAATAAATCATGCTTGTAATGTAACATTGTGTTGTTGGGGCGTTACAAGCACAAAACTCCAAATACACAAATTACAAAATATCTAAAAAAGCTTAGTGATCTGATTCACCTAGCTCTTCCGGAGACGGTGTTTATAGCGGAGACGGTAACGGGTCATACGATCGTCGCTTCATTGGAAGTTGTTCAGTTGAAGCCATGCGGTGGTGGTTTCTGGTTGTGGTAAGAAGAAACAAAGGGGAAAAAAGGATAGAGGGGATGTACAGACACTTATGTAGGAGATGAAGCCCGTGTAATCCACCATTCGCTACACCACCGTCCAAATTAACCTATAAAAGAGGACAAAAGCAAATTAACTGGTACACCATGTATAGCCTAGCTTACAAGCATTGATTCCTAACAATGTTGGAAATTAAAGTAGGTTGTATGGATACTTATGTAGGAGATGACGCCAACACATGTAATCCACCATTTGCTACACCGCTGTCCAAATTAACCTATAAAAGAGGATAAACGCAAATTAACTGATACAACATGTAAAACTTAGCTTACAAGCATTAATGCCTAATAATGTTGTAAATTATAGTATATATAAATAATTTAGTGGTAATTCGTATTTCATATATATCTTTCACTTATACAAATATTCAAAGCAAAATAACTAAAATTGGTTTTCATTTAAGAAAAAAACACAAGAGTAAACTGTCAAAATGGTCTATGATGTTTGGTCACTTTTGCCATTTTAGTCCAAAACTCAAATCTTTTGAATCCGGGTCCTTTTGGTTTTAATTTTGTTGGCATTTTTATCAAAAATCAAAATCTGGTCAAATTTTTCAGTTAATATGCAACTTTTTTTTGTCTTTTTCCTCCCTTTTAATGAATGGCAAAATGGTCTTTTAACGTTTTATTATAACAAATTTTAAAAATCTAATCATTTTGATCTTTATTAAAAGGGAGGAAAAAGACAAAAAAATCGGATGTTTACTGAAAAATCTGACTAGATTTTACTTTTGGATGAAAATGATAATAAAATTGAAAACACAGAAACCCAAATTTAAAACGTTTGAGTTTTGAACTAAATTAATCAAGTCTTATGGACCATTTTGATAGTGTAATGAAAGCACAGCTTACTTATTTTAAGACTGGTTTTTATTTAAGAAAAAACACAACTAACTTTTAAGTTTTCACTAGATTGTTCATCTTAATAACTATGGAAAACGTGTGAGGGGTAGAATCCAGAAATAATATTAAAACGGATATTTCAACATCACAATGAGTCATCGCAAATCTTCGTGCCACACTTTTCTACATCTTTCCGCTATAATAATTCTAATTATAAATAAATACTACTTCTCTTCCTACACTACAACTGCTCGCACAATGGTGGGAAGAAAATGGTGGTGTTTCGGTAATCAAAGCTCCGATGATCTTGACCCGGTACTTTTAGTGACCGGCGTAGGCGGGTCTATTTTGAACTCGAAGCCCAAGAGCTGGTTCGGGTTCACGACCCGTGTTTGGGTCCGTATTCTTCTTGCTGATTTGGAGTTCAGAAAGAAAGTTTGGTCCCTTTATAATCCTGATACTGGTTCGTTTGTTTTCTCTCTAAAACATTTATGGGTTTTTTTTTTGTTGAATGTTTCGTAGTGCTTATAATGTTCAACCAGTGCCGGTGGATGGTGGATAAAATTAACTTTTTTTAACAGCAGCAATGAAATTTTCATAGCAGACTAGCGAAAACCCCAATAAAAACCTTCGCTGATAATTTCATAGAAAATGATATTTCTTACCGCATATACAGAGGTAAAAGTAGAAAAAAAGGAGTTTGAACCTAGCCAAAAAGTTACCCATGGACACCTCTAAGCCCCGCCCCTAACCTTAACCCAACTAATATATTTATTTATTCGTGTTAGTGTCGAGCCATTTAAATCGGGTCATGTTTCGTGTCGAATTGTTCATTTTAGAATAAGTATAAATGTGTTTAGTAGTTATCATGCATTGATGATCTAGTTTGAACAACCTGCTTCTGCTTGTTGGGTTAATCTACTGCTGATTATGTAATCTGGTTATTGAATATTGGATGCTAAAAGCATATCCAAACACCCGTTGATGTGTTTAAAACATGCTAGTCATGTCATGTCTTTACTGGCAGTTTTTTTCCTTTCGGGATTTTGTGTAATTGAAGTGTCGTTTTCGTTTAAAAAAGTGTGAGGCCCGCATCTATGTTGGACGTAATTCCCGTCCTCGAGCCTATGACACGGGTTGGACCGATTAAGTCAAATTATGGATTAGTGTGGTTGTTTGATTAAGTTAATCTTAGTTGAAGATAATTATAAGAGTTATAGATAATTATCAGATTCCTTGTTTTTAGATAGATATAGAAAAGGATGTTTATGTTTAACTAGAATTAGGATTTCTACCACTATTTACCCAATCCATCCTGGATCTTTGTGGTTATGAGTGATATTCATGTTTGAGCAGATTATCTGAACAATGGAGAGCTAATTCCTAAAACTCGTGTGTGTATTTTATCGATTGGGACTTGAATCTATGTACTACCAATAGGGTTGTCCTGTTTTTACCCGAAACCCAACCCGAATTCAAAGTCACCCGAACCCGAATTAGAGAATACCTAAAAAACCTGATTCCAACCAACCCTAACCTTAAATGGATTGGTTATCGGGTCACTTTTTCCAAGCCAAAAACCTGAAACTTGAAACCCGAACATTTATGTCCTATTTATAGATGCATTTTGGTTTGGAGTGTTTGGTATTTGAAACATTAGGTGGACTTTTGAACATTGTCATACCATATTCTTAAATGATATTTGAATTTTTATGATATTATTTTGGTACCATGATGAATTTTGATGATATTTTGTGGAAAAAAAAAACCTTTTCTTATCCATTTTACATCTAGACCCAAAATCCGAACAACCTGAACTTTAAATGAGTCGGTTATCAGATCATTTTTCCTAGTCAAAATCCGACATGCCTGTGACCTGCCGTTTTAGTTCATCATGGAAACCCTAGTTCATCATTATCGCTTGGATGTCCAAGAACAACAGATCAAACAACTTCAAGATGATGTTGCTGAAATCAAGTTCACTTTGCAAGTGTTAGAAGCGGATTTCGTTGAATCTGGTGAGTTTCGGAAGGGGGTAATTGCTTGGATAAAACGACAGAATTCCAGTTCCGTGGTTGAATCTTCATGTTTTCCGTCACCCCTTACAGATCGCTCTTCAGGTTCTGTCTCTCCACCTCCTTCTCTATTAGCTCAACTGGAGGCGCTTGTTTCCAGATTTGAAGAACGCTTGAGTGGCTATGGACATTTGATGTCGATTAGTCACACTGTATCACGTTCGTCAGGCAGTTCTACATATCCTTTGTTCAGATCTCCGTCATCTCTCCCTAATTCTCCGTCATTATTAGCTCCAGTGACGGCTATAACTTCCAGATCTGAAGAAAACTCACATGGCCATGGCCGTTTGATGTCACATAGCCCTAATGGAGCCATGTTGGACGACTTACAAGGGATGTTGGGCTCCGACACAGTGGTGAGCCACAGTGGGGAGCAACAACTTATTATGGGCCAGGACTCTCCAAATTTGGGCCTGGTGAGAAAATTCTTCCAGCCAGATTTGGTTCCACTATGGTTGGTGCAACACTACTACTGGAGGGGAAATCCAGCTCTAGGGATGCAGTTCTGCTCCTAGTGCCTCCAATTGCGTTTTCCTCCATTGATTTAGGGTTGCAATGGAATTCAACTTCACTTAAGGGCGTGCCTACACAATCTGCTTGTAGACTTGGGGGCTCCGAGGATGTTCTAATCACTATAATTTTGTGCCAGCAACCTCCACCGCTAGAAAAACAGCTTCCAAAGGCAACGGTGGTGTCTATGTTCAAAATTGGCGATAGACGCCTTGGTTAGAAAGGTGGCACGGTACCTTTGCGCTTTTGTATGAATGTCACTCTTCACGATCCATCTAGAGTCATATATGTTGGCTTAAATCCGTCGGTTTACGGAGGAGATTCCGATAGTTATTACGACAAGTTCTTCATCAAGTGGAATTCTCAGCTTTGGACCATTCATGTTGACTAGGTTCGGTCTTTTGGCACATTTGCCTATGTTGGAACTTTCTTTCCTACAAAACTATTGGGTATTCATTGGGGGTACACGACTGCAAGTCCTATAATGGAGTTAATTGTTGGATCCATTCATTCGTGGGTGGTGCATGGGCAGGGTCGGCCACCAGACGCCGTAGCCGATCCCAGTCTTGAGGACAAGAATGTTTTGAAGGAGGAGTAATGATGGGAATGAGCTATGAGGGGGGAAGTGAGCTATAGGTATTCTTAAGGGGCTAAAGTGTAATATGGGAGGTAGTATAAGTAACAAAGAAATAAAGCCTGTTAGGACAGGATTTGAGTCCGTTAGTTGTTGGGGCTTCTGCACTTGTGCGTGGAGAGAGGGCATCGCCCTGGTTCATCCTTGTAATCTTTCCTTTACGATTTCAATAATTCTATCATTTGGTTCTTTGTTCGTATTATCTTCTCTAGATCCAATTTATCACAATCATCACGTATCCGATCTCTATCACAACCCGACCCCCCAAAAAAAAAACCCAAGAATACCAATAAGCTTTATTTACATCTAGAAGCTGCACTCTGGTCGGTTTTTCATATAAACATATTTTTAGTTTGTTCATCGGTTAGGTCCACCCTAGTTTTGACCCAAAACTACATGAGGCTTGCCCTTTCTCGCCCCTGATGTTTTTTTCCTGAGCGCCTCAGGCACACCCATTTTAAACCATGAGTGTGATGTGATCATATCAATCTAGTTATGCTAAGTGGCATAGTGATTAAATGTTTATTATTCTGAATATGGGAATTTTGTTAATTAGGTTTATGAGGAGTTTCAGGCTACACAGAAGCATTGGATGATAGTTCTGATATTGTTATTCCACAAGATGATTATGGACTTTATGCGATTGACATTTTGGATCCGTCATATGTAAGTTTTTCTGGTCATCATATGGTGTGTTGTCTTCATCATCTGTACAAGTTAAACTTTGAGAAGCTACTTTATAAATATGATATTTATTGCATTCAAGAAAGAGTGATCGAGTTTATTTGTATCTTGTGGCACCTCAGTGGATAAAATGCTTGCACGTGACGGATGTATTCCATTTTCATGACATGATTGATATGCTTGTTAATTGTGGATACAAGAAAGGAACCACATTGTTTGGCTATGGATATGACTTTCGCCAAAGCAATAGGTAGTTGCTTTAGCTTTCAGTAATTAAGGGGTGTTTGGATGTTCGTTTTTATTATTTACAATCCAAACACCCCTTAAGAGACATCAGCATGTCAGCTTAGTTGACTATTAAATCAAAATAACAATTAAGCCTCCACATGTTGGCAGAATTGACCAGTCAATAGATGGCCTCAAGGAAAAGCTGGTGACTGCATATAAAGCTTCAGGGGGTAGAAAAGGCAACCTTATCTCACATTCGATGGGGGGATTGTTAGTATCGTGTTTCATATCACTTCATTCTGATGTATTACCTTCGTTTAGTTTCTTCTTATTGTGTGCATATAATAAATACTATGTTGGAATATAATTCATAGTGCCCTGACACATGTCTAGTTGCTATAGGTGTTTGCTAAGTATGTGAATAAGTGGATAACCATTGTAACCCCTTTCCAAGGTAACTACGTTTCTTTACATATTGGGTTGGACATCAAAACGTCAAAAGTGCATCTAGGGGATAGTAATTTGAGGTAGCTAATATTTATGTATACGTGTATTAGGTGCACCAGGATGCATCAATGATTCTCTTTTAACTGGATTACAATTTGTGGAAGGTCTTGAAAGCTGCTTATTTGTATCAAGGTGGTCAATGCATCAACTGGTAATGTTTCTGTATGGTGGCAAGAGCCCAGGCTGGGTAACGAGTCAAAATGTATTCGGGTTCATTTTAGTATGGGTCCAACGACAATGTCGGTTTTCTGTTGCCCCGAAAACAAAATTTGTGTCAAATTTTTATGGGTATAGGTAAATAAACTATACGTAAGTAATGATTACAAAAATAATGCTGTTATAGTAATAATCGAAAGAGAGTAAAAAAGATTTTGAAGATTGTATGTATGCTCTTTTCCTTTGAGAAAATAATTAGCTATAAAAAGTTATATCCATGACCATCAAGTTGTTTTGTGTTTTCAGTTGGTAGAATGCCCTTTGATCTATGAGATGCTGGCTAATCCCGAGTTCAAATGGAAAAAGCAACCTGAAGTTGTGGTCTGGAGAAACGATTCCGAAAATGGACAAGATTTGGTCAAAAGGGAAACATATGGCACATCTGGATGTGTGGACCTGTTTGTAGAAGCTTTGAAAGACAATGAGGTAAATCCTTTTACCTACTCCAATCCAATACCAAGATTTGAAATTTTAGAGCGTCTCGTGCATATTTTAACCATGAAAGAGACTATTATCTACCAACTGAAAAACCATTCTCAAGAGTGTATAATATTGTAGGGTTTTTGGAATGATACCATTGTTAATGGCTACATCTACTCTTTTGGTTTCTTCAACTGTGACAGATAGAATATAACAAGAAGACCATACCTTTGCCATTTAGTCATGATATCTACAAATGGGCTGCTACTACACGCAAGATGTTAAACAGTGTGCAGCTACCCGCAGGGATAGATTTCTACAACATTTATGGAACATCTTTGGATACACCTTTTGATGTTTGGTATGTTAGAATCCATATGATAAAGAAATTGAGATCTTTAACTAGATAACCAACTTTGGTTCAATTTTTTATTTCAGGTAAGAAACTGTCTGAACTTTCATTAGTTTCAGTTTTAGATAGTCCATACAGGTAGGTCAAAATGACGATGGAGACGTATCGCACCCAATTTCGTTGGTGTGGCATTGAGAAACCCTTTACGGGGTGACAGGGTTGAATCTTGAACTAAAATTTATAAGAAATTGTGGGGCTTACATGGGTGTAAACTTGGTTACCCCAAATAAAATTTGGGCTAAAGTTGGTTACAATTAACTACAAAAAGTAAAGTAATTAGTTTTTTGGCACTTCATGGTTATGATGTTTATGTTTTGTGTCGTGTGTGTGCTGAAATGCTTACTATGCTGCCTGCAGTTATGGTACAGAAACTGATCCAATTAATGATCCATCTGAGATATGCCATACACTGGTAAGTCATTCTAATCCATCAATTAACCATTCAATCCCCTTATGTATATTTTTAATTCAGCCCGTGTTGACCCGGACATGTTAACATCTCATCTATGCTTGTTCTATGAAGAGTTTAATGTTTTTGTTTGTGCAGCCTGAATACTCGTATGTGGATGGAGATGGAACAGTCCCTGCCGAGTCTGCAATGATACCTTAGATATCATATATAAAGTGTGTGTTTATGTGCCCCTCCCTTTAAACAATTGGGTGAAACACATCGATCCATCGGCTAATTAACTTCAAGTTTGATTGCTTATTCATCAAAATCTTTGAGACCCATGTTTTTACTATTAACAAAGCTGATTTAGAACTTAACACCGCATTATCTAATTTGACCACAAAAGTCAACTGGTATTCGCATTTTGTAGGTGGTAATTTTGACCCATTTAATTATGAATGTGTGTTTTTTACCCCAAAAACAGGTCAAATCAACAAGTTTAATTAAAATATGAACGCCGTCCCAATCCCGTCTTTTATGAATACATCCTCGTAAACTGTTTGATCCGAAGGTTTAAATTATTATTATTATTATTATTATTATTATTATTATTATTATTATTATATAATTGAATCTTGATTATTTGTAAAAAGAATCTTTAAAAAATGGCAAACTAAGTGTTTGCTGGTTAACCCAACCCGGCTAGTATTGACCCATTCTAGAAATGAGAACCGATTTTGACCTGCTTACCCCATCTTTACATAAGAGTATGTCGTGTGTAAAAGATTGTTTAATATCCTGGAACTGAAATATGATGTACAGGCAGATGGATTTAAAGCAATAGAGCGAGTAGGGGTTCCAGGTTCTCACCGGGCACTGCTAAGAGATGAAGTTGTATTTGAATACATACAAAAGTGGATGGGAATCCAAGAACAGAACGAGTCACAGGTAAAGAGCTCTAAAGTTGTTGATGTTGGGTCATCTTGAACATTACATAATGGTTTAGTATCCTCGTAAGTCATGATCCTATGAAGGGAAGAACATGCAAAAGTATTAGGAGGTTATTGTCATCATTGATGGAGTGGTGAGGTGATCATGTGTGCCTTGTGAAATAAGTGTTGCCATCATGGGTTGTCATGCTAAAATCCGTTGGCAAATTGTTAAATTAGTCGTTAGATATGTTTGTATTACTTATACGCCCCTTGCACTTTTGCCTAAATGATAATGTTGTACTGTATTACGCTACATGACTATTTTAATTAATATAGTATTGAGCCAATAAGATAGTGGTGGAGTGGTTGGGGAACGAATTGGTGTTCCTTGTGACCTAGGTTTGATTCCCACTTTGTGACATCCAGATGAAGAGCGAATACGGGTGGCGCCAGTTTGACCTGGATGGAAGGTGATGTTTTACCGATTATTCCATTGTCATGTCTTTGGGCGGGTGAAGGTCAGGTTTCTGCGCATATGGGGAGAGCCAAGGGGCTAGCGGCGGTCGAGTAGTCGACCTTGGCCACAACACCCTGTGTCATGGTAGTTACGGCATTTATAAAGCTGCGCTTGTATATACTGGTGCTATATAAAAGCTGACCAATTCTAATTCTAAGAAACTATGACATTGAAGTAGTATTTTTATAAATATTTTTTTATGTTATTTGTGTATCATCTCAAAACAATTTTTTTATGATTATCAAAGTAACATTTCAAAACTGATTATACTTGTTGTATACATTTCAAAAGTAACTATTACTTAACCTGTTATCCGTATTAACCCGTCAAAAATTTCTTCCAATAATCATATCTGCACGTCACTTTCCGAAAACATTTTTTGTGAACTATTGACGGGAGTGGAATGGTTGTGCTTGACCATTTCCTCAGGTAAGGCCCACTTCTGTCATACACAGTGGACTTTTGTTCATATCACACACAATAGACTTGAACCATTTAACCGCCTTACAGACATCGTGAATCACCTCCCCACACTACATGGGTCACAACCACTATGTCTACATAGAGGTGGTCAAATTAACCGGTTTAGCTTATTTAGTAACCGGCGGTTCGTAACTGGTTTCGCCCCCAGGTATAATAACCGATTTGTAATCGGTTATTATTACTGGTTTTTTTTATCATGAATAATCGGTTAACCGGTCTTATCTTTCCAACAAAAAAACACAGCGGCGCCTGCAGCCTCTATGTGAACGTTGGGAGCTGAAAAAAACGGTAATATGACCGTTATGTTACAGTTAGGGACGAATTTTAATGGGTTTTTGACCCACAAAACATGTATAAATAAGAGTTGGATGTATATGTTTAGTCCCACTACAATTCTTGCTCAAAAACAAACTTACAAATACAAAAAACGCATAAGTTTAATACGTTTCAAATGGCGAGTTCAAGTGCTCATGGCTCGGTTGGTTGGTATTGGTTATTCTAGCGAGTTGTTTGTGAAGAAGATCTTGAGCACGAATAGGGACCTAACACTATGGGTGAATTTTGATTCACGCGAGATGTCGAATGGAAAAGAAAAGGCAAGGTGCAAAAATTGCGGGGCGTTTCTTGTGGCGTTATCGAACTCTAATTCGAGAGCACATTTGGCGTCACATTGCAGGCCATTGAAAAAAAAAATCCCGCTAGTGATCAAGCGCAAATATCACGGGGTATGGGTGTTTGGAATTTCGACCCGGAGGCGGTTCGCCTAAGGATGGCTCAATTTGTTATTCAAGAATCTTGCCATTCGATCACTTTGACAATCCGCGCTTGACTAAGTTGATTCAAGAGATGCTTCATGTAAGTGCAGTATCCGGTGACTGAAGATTATCGATGCTACACAGAACTAATAGCAACAGTTAAGGGGGAGTCTGTAAGTACAACTCTTGCCGGGTAACTGTGCTTTATCAGTTCTGGTCAACCAAAGCAGAAGTCCAAGTCAAAGATAATGAAGGGGTTAACATGAGTTCCGGATTATCTGGATAACTTAGAATATGGGTTCCGAGTTTGTTACCTTGCTCGAACTTGTGTAACTTTTAGAATTTGTGAAGACATGAATTTGTGATTCTGAGTTTGTGGATGTAAACTCAGAATTATATTTAGTCCGAATTTGGGTTTGTTTGTAATGATTCCGAGTTTTAGTCTCAAACTCGGAATGTTTATTTTGTATATCCCGGACGATATGTTTTGTCCGGGTTAAGTCCCTAGTCTATATATATGTGTTGTATAACATATTTTAGGTCAAGCTTTGTGCAATCTTCTAGAGCTTCTTAGGTGTGCACATTCTAGAGAGAGACTATGTGTTAGAGAGAGAAAGCTAGGTTTAGATCTTCTAAACCGGCTTGTAGAAGATGATGTATACTCGTTCTGTATGTAATATGTGTTGATTATAATGAAATGAATGACAAACATCTTTTAAAAACAAGATAGATGGAGAAGAAGATCAACATTGCACTTGATTCATGACGTAAAACAACAAAAACAAGATAGGTGGTGAAGAAGATGTAGAAGAAACTCATTCATTTCATTACAATCAACACAGATTACATACCGAACGAGTGTACATCATCTTCTACAAGCCGGTTTAGATCACAAAGATCTAAACCTAGCTTTCTCTCTCTAACACATAGTCTCTCTCTCTCTTTCTAGAATGCGCACACATAGGAAGCTGTAGAAGATTGCACAAAGCTTGCCCTAATCTATGCTATACAACACCTATATATAAACTAAGGACTAAACCCAGACAAAACATATTGTCCGGGATACACAAAATAAATATTCCGAGTATGAGACTAAAACTCGGAATCATTACAAACAAACCCAAATTCGGACTAAATATAATTCCGAATTTACATCTCACAAACTCGGAGTCACACACGCATGTCTTCACAAATTCTAAAAGTTACACAAGTTCAGACAAGGTAACAAACTCGGAACCCTTATTCAAAGTTATCCTGATAATCCGGAACTCATTTTAATCTTCATTATCTTTGACTTTGACTTGGACTTCTGCGTTGGTTGATCAGAACTGATAAAGCACAGTTACCCGGCAAGAGCTGTACTTACAGACTCCCCCTTAACTGTTGCTATCAGTTCTGTGTGGCATCGATAATCTTCAGTAACCGAATACTACACTTACAAGCTCCCCCTTGCCTGATGATATCATGCCTGCTTTCAACTTTGGCTAAGACTTGATCTTTCCAGCAGAGCACAACGATCTTTAACCTTTCTAGTAAAAGACTTGATGATGAACACTTAAATGGCCGCTTTGTAAAACCTAAGGAATCAAACATTGTAGATCCTCCCCCTCAAACTACTCCCGAATCAAGTTAACGGGAACCATCCTACAGTCCTCATGTAAGAACATCGCTCGTTACCTTAATCTTCAAACCTAACCAACAGCAGAAAGAAACATTGGATTTCCAATGCCCAACCTTGAACACTTCAAACTTCACTAAGACATGAAGTTCAGTTCGATAACTTAACAACAAACTGAACTCCGTAAATGTACATCCACCATCTTGATCAAAAGTCTTCAACCCTTCATGTATGTTCTCATCTCGTTACGTATCTTCATGAATCAATCTCCTATATTACCGAATCCACCAATTACCCGATGGTTTTCATCTATGATCTTCCCCTCAAATCAAGAAGCACCACATTATTTTGAGAACAGACTAGCAACCGTCTTGGAAGAGGGACCAAGATACTAATCTTCTCTACTCTAAACAATAACTAATAAGGCTTAATCTTTAAATAGTCGTCAACCGAGAAATCAACTTCGTCACGTCAATACTTGATTAGAAACACACACACTTGACAAAACTCCATCACACACGAGCTTTTTCATGCACAAGCTTTAGACTTACAAAGAAAATAGGAAATTTTTACTCCCCTTTTTCTTTGTAAACTTTCAAAGTCCAAGTCACTTCACCTTCGTTTCTCCTCGAATGCCCGATAAAAGTCCCAAATTGTTCCAAAAACTTTAGTAAGGACCAAATCCAAACACCAAGAATCTAGAAAACAACCTACCGTACCAAAATTTAGAAAAAAAATTATATCACCATCTTTACTCCTGAAATCATTATCCTTGCGAACAATTGACTGAAATTCTGAACATATCGTGAACTCGGAACAATCTATTAATTCAGAATCATGGTTAAGTAATTCGGAATAAGTGTAAACTTGGATTACTAATTGTAAATTCAGAATAAATGGTAAACCCTTAACACTTCCACAAACCATGAACACTTGACAAAACCTAAAAGGCTTACAAAGCCTGAACACTTGATAAACCCTAAAGGTTTACAACCCTAACAAATAAAGAATAAATTCGGACCAACTTATGCTCTACAAACTCTGACACAGATTATCCAAACAAATTCAGACAGACAAGGAGCCAAACAAATTTGGACACAAGATGATCTAAACAAATTCGGATTCAGAGAAGGGATTCAATAAATTCGAATAAAAAAATTCGGATAGAACACAAGCTAAGCAAATTCGGAAAAGAGAATACTTAAGCAAACTCGGATAGATCAACAAATTTCCAAATTCAGACAAGATTAATTATCTAAATCCGGACTGGATAATATCCTCAACTTCTAACACTGTAAACTCGGAATGAAACTCCGGAGTGTCTAAATTCGAACTAATATCCAAGTAACCAGCTTCCGAATTTATTTCCCAAGCGTAACTCCACACTAGGTCATCAATAAATACAGATGGAACAAATACAGACAGTAATAGCAAATTCGGAACTTCTAACAAAATACATAAATTCGGACAGATGGAATTTTGGATCAAACCTCAGATCTGTTAAACTTGGAAAAAAAGACAACCATCTGAGATGACGAACAACTTCATTTTATTCAAATTTTCTGTAGAATCTTCACGTCTTCATGATTTGGAAGGCAGTTAGACCATTCTGAATCGGTAACCATGCTATGATACCACTTTTAAAGCATTGGATCGATGACGCATATCAACATTGCACTTGGAAGGCGGTTAGACCATTCCGAATCGGTAACCATGCTATGATACCACTTTTAAAACAAGATAGATGGAGAAGAAGATGCAGGAGAAACTCATTCATTTCATTACAATCAACACATATTACATATCGAACGAGTATACATCATCTTCGACAAGCCGGTTTAGATCACAAAGATCTAAACCTAGCTTTCTCTCTCTAACACATAGTTCCCCCCCTCTCTCTAGAATGTGCACACCTAGGAAGCTCTAGAAGATTGCACAAAGCTTGCCCTGATATATTCTATACAACACATATATATAGACTAGGGACTAAACCCGGACAAAACATATTGTCCGGGATATACAAAATAAACATTCCGGGTTTAAGACTAAAACTCAAAATCATTACAAACAAACCCAAATTCGGACTAAACATGATACATCTCATAAACTCAGAACCACAAATTCATGTCTTCACAAATTCTGAAAGTTACACAAGTTCGAACATGTCACACCCCGTATTTTCAACCAAACACCGGTGGGCCCGGGTGGGGAATATCTTGACGTAAAGTTGATCATCATAGTCAATTAAACACAGCACAACGGAAGTCTTGGATTTAAATTACTATTACAAACCAAATGCTCAAAATACAAAATAATATACAGGCTCGTAATAGAAGATCCACAGGCGGATCATAAATTATACAAAGAAAGAATGTAAAACAGACTTTGGGCAGATCTAGGATTTGCAAGATCCTCTTATCACTACCGAGCACTTCCAACCTATTTTCCTATTATACCTGCAAAGTTAGTCTTTTGAAAATACGTCAGCTTTCGCTGGTAAAACCCAACTGACTCATTTTGAAAATATTTGAAAATGATTTTAAGTGCACAAAAGGCACAAAATCTTTTATAACTTGGGAAGTTGACTTTGCAACCTTGTTAACAGATTTACATGTTTGTCCATACATACAGGGCCCAGTACAAAAACCGAGACATGATTAACGTACACACCACTTATAAACTCACGAAGGAGTTATCCCCAACCAGTGTGAGTAGTTGCATTTGAGCGTCTGTCAGGTGTATGCCTACACCACGCGCTAAGGTCGTGGCCATTATCTAATTAATGAGCCGAGGATATCCAGGACACGGTAGTTAACCCCCGATGTTTAAGTTATCAAACAAAATTGATTAAAACAGAATATGCGGATTCACTAGCCACAATCCGGCATTCGATTGATCCCATTTCCGACCAAGCAGTAATAATTTACCGTATCCCAAGCCCGTATAGGAAAAATAAGTCGAGAGTATTTACCTGAGCTATTCTTCGTTTAGACGCAAGATTTACTAACTCAACCGTACATAAAAGTGCTAAGTGCAGTTATCATTTACCGGCAAGTCTCTAGTCTGGATTATGGCATAAGCTAACCAATTAAATACTAACGGTCTTATTTAAGTCATTGACTTAGACCGAGTAGTGTACATGATCAAAACGTATATCACTTGATTAAACGATGATCGGATAGAATGTAGTTTAAACCCGACAAGTACTTTGACTTGTATAATATGGGTAAACTATAAACATTCTAGATTTTGAGACTTAAATGACAAGGTTAGACCCGTTTCGGTTAATTTTCGTAAACTAGTTACATATGCTTAACCGTACGCATATTAGCGATATCGGGTAACCGGATAAGTCATGGACAAGTTATATATTCCATTATATTTTAAATAAGTTATAATATCAGTAGGATATCAACTTATATGCTCGTTATGGTTATAAAGTGAAACTATGCTTCACAAGGGCGTTTCGGTAATTTTATACCGTATAAAAGGAACTTGAATATAATTTAATGTTATAACTATAAGTATTCTGGAAAAATAATTAATTTATCATATAATATCAGTAGGATATTAATTATATGTGTAATTTATATTTTATGACCAAACTATGCACCAAAAAGGCATTTTGGTCATTTTACACATAGTTTTATAATTTTTTTGGGATTCTGAGTTCATATCATATACCTACGGTAAAAATGTTCATATCATCCCTAGAATCAGTAGGTAACAAGTCTTGGTTAGTAAATATGGTTTAAAACCATACTATGCGTCGAAACGACGCTTTTGTCGTAAAATGACAATTTGTTTGATGTTTAATGAAACTGATGTATGGTCAGATTATCAAGTCTTAGATATGTTATTTAATATAACATAGTAGGTAAAAGATTTACTTTGAAAAGATGTGATTAAAACCATTTTATAAGCCCTAAGGGCCTTATCATCATTTATCGACATAGTACAAAGACTTGCTCATAACTCAGTTTACGATCTGATTTGATATTCCAAATAATCCCACTTATAATATTACATCAGTAGGAAACTCATTTTTAAGTTCATTATTATTAAAACCTCTTTTTATGCCAAAAGGGCATTTTAGTCAAAATGGCATAATTACGGAACTTGCGCATAAACTCAGATTCTGATTATGATCATGTAATATAACCTCAGAGGGTTATGCTACATTATATTATGATCATAATGAAATTTTAGATCAGTAGCTAACTAATCTAAATCGGGTCAGAATTGAAAGTCAAAGCAGAAGTCAAACTTTGCGACTTTCGGTTGCGAACCGACCCTAGAACTGAAATTGACGAGCCGAACATGTTCTTACATGTTCTAATAATTATTACCAACTTGTTTAAGTGTCAAAACAGGCTTCATAACATATGTAAGATCAAATTATAACATTTCCGAAAAATTGCCTGTTTGACTTTTTAATATAATAACTTTGACCCGTCAATTGGTCTAGCAAATGTGATCTTCAGGAGGTGCCCTTTATAGGGACTAACACCTACCTTATTACGATCACTTAGCCATGTTCATTACGAACAATGGCTGGACCATAATGGTCTTAACCGAAAGTCAAGGCGTTTTCCGTAAAACGCTTGACTTTTGGCTATAAAAGCCTATAAACAAAAATGCTAGAGGAAGGAACACTTACAAGAGGTTCCTAGAATGCAATAGAACTAAGTTGGATGCTCCTTTCAGTTAGGAACTTCCATAGGAGGGAGATAAAGTTATGAATGAGAAAGGTGCAAGTTCAAACGGTGAACCTTGGCACCTATTTATAGTTGGACAGCTTGAATGAGGTGATGCAAGGTGCTAAGGGGTGTAAGAGGAAGCTTACGAGTGTCCTAAAACCTGGCATAGCTGTTTAGGAAACTATAGTTTCGATTTCAATGGTTTTTGGCAATTTGTGTGGAGGCAAAGCAAATTTTCTGCAGATACAGTCCTCTCGTGCCCAACGAGAGGCACAGGGCTTGCCTCTCGCGCCCCACGAGCGTTCCATAGGCAGATTTGAAGTTTGTCACTTTTAGTCCCTCAACTTATTAAAACCTCCTAGAACTTCCTAAAACACCTTTTTAGCATATTTAGCCCTCCGTAGCCAATATTTGGCGTACCCGGGATTATGCCCGGACATTGTCAAGCTCTCGGTTCGTTAAAAGGTCACTCATAGGTATAAATTAACAACTTGCCACTTTTAACCCCTCCAATGTCCAACTTTTATATAATTACGGATTTAATCCCTCTCGTCCAATAAATGGGTTATATGAGAGTTAGGACTTCGTAAAAGATCACTCAGAGGCTCATTATAAGCATGTTGACTCCAATGTCACTCAACGGCTGGGCATGTTGACACAAGGTCACTCAGGGGCCAAGTTTTAGCATGTTGACACTAATGGTCACTCAGAGGCTATGTTTTTAAGCATGTTGACACTAATGGTCACCCAGAGGCTATATTTTAAGCATGTTGACACTAATGGTCACTCAGAGGCTCGGTTTATGCATGTTGACATCAGAAGATCACTCAGAGACTTAGTTTGAGCATGTTGACGCTTTTAGTCCCTGTTAGTCTTTAATAGACTTAAAAATAAAATACGACACGTGTCACTATATTACTGGACACAATTTTATAGGGTGTTACATCCTCACCCCCTTAAAAGAAATCTCGACCTCGAGATTTTATTCAAAAAGATGGGGGTATTTTTGTCGCATAGTGGACTCAACCTCCCATGTATATTCGGGACCTCGAAGAGCATCCCGTTTAACCTTTACTATAGGTATAAATTTCCTTCGGAGCTTCTTAACCCGTCGATCCTCAATCGATACTGGTTTCTCAACGAACCTCAAGTTTTCATCAATTTGCATTTCTTTATGTGACATTGCTAGCGATTCATCGGCTAGAAATTTCTTAAGGTTACTGATGTGGAACACATCATGAATTCCACTTAGCTCCTCGGGTAGCCTAAGCTTATACGCCACAGAACCAACACATTCGATCACCTAGAATGGTCCAATATATCTTGGGCTTAACTTGCCCTTCTTTTCGAAGCGCATCACACCTTTCCAGGGTGATACCTTCAACAATACTCTGTCCCCTATTTGGAACTTAAGAGGTTTTCGCCTCTTGTCTGCATAACTCTTCTGCCTATCACGGGCAGCCTTAAGACGATCACGGATTTTCAAAATCTTATTCGTGGTCTCCAGGACGATCTCAGGTCCTGATAGTTGGGCTTCCCCAACTTCTGCCCAGCACACGGGCTTTCAGCTTTTTCTCCCATACAAGGCCTCATAAGGAGCAGCCTTGATGCTCGTACGATAACTATTATTGTAGGAGAATTCTATTAGGGGTAACTGGTCATCCCAACTTCCACCTAAATCAATCACACATGCCCTAAGCATGTCTTCCAACATCTGAATAGTAAGCCATACTACAATCAGTCTGAGGATGGTAAGCCGTACTAAAATTTAATCTTGTGCCTAAGGATTGTTGGAAACTTTTCCAAAAATGAGAGGTATATCTAGTATCTCTATCAAATACAATAGATACTGGCATACCATGTAGGGACACAATCTTGTCCACATACAACTTAGCCAATTTGTCTGAATTATATGTTTCCTTTATTGGCAAGAAATGCGCTGACTTAGTCAGCCTATCTACAATGACCCAAATCGTGTCATTTCCACGTTTGGTCTTAGGTAACTTGGTAATCAAGTCCATAGTTACCATTTCCCATTTCCATGTGGGAATTTTCAATTGTTGTAGAAGTCCTGACGGCTTCTGATGTTCGGCCTTAACTTGCGAACACGTCAGACACTTAGCTAGAAAAGTGGCTATGGATTTCTTCAGACCTATCCACCAATAATTCTTTTTCAAATCTTGATACATCTTGTCACCACCCCGGTGAACTGAGTATCTTGAATTATGTGCTTCGTGGAGGATTAGATCTCTAAGTCCTCCAAAAATTGGAACCCAGATTCTATCAGTAAACCTAAGGATTCCATCCTTTCTAGGCGCTAACTGATCAACAGTTCTGCTTAATCCTTCATTAGGAGCATTAGCCTCTAATAGAGCTTGCTTTTGAGCATCTAATAGCTTCTCATTTAAGCTATTTCTGAGCTCAATGCCCTTGGCGTTAATCCTTAAAGGCTTAACCTGTTCTTTGCGACTTAAGGCATCAGCAACTACATTTGCTTTGCCCGGATGGTAGCGAATTTCGCAATCATAATCATTAAGTGTTTCCATCCAACGACGTTGTCGCATGTTCAATTCTTTCTGATTGAACAGATGTTGGAGGCTCTTATGGTCAGTGTACATAATACACTTTGTGCCATACAAGTAATGTCTCCATGGCTTAAGTGCAAATACAACGGCACCCAATTCTAAGTAATGGGTGGTGTAATTCTTTCGTGCACATTTAATTGTCGTGATGCATAGGAAATTACTTTGCCTTTTTGCATTAGCACACAGCCCATGTCAGTGTGTGATGCATCACAGTAAACAATAAAGTCTTCAACACCCTCAGGTAGGGATAACACAGGAGCATTGCTCAACTTGTGTTTCAGAATTTCAAAAGATTCTTGTTGTTTTGGACCCCAAATAAATTTTAATATTTTCTGGGTCAAGGTAGTTAAAGGTGTGGCGATTCTTGAAAAGTTCTCGATGAACATTCTATAGTAACCAGCCAATCCTATGAAGCTACGTATTTCTGACGGGGTTTTGGGTACTTCCCAATTCATTATGGCCTCAATTTTGGCGGGATCCACTTAGATACCACACTCACTTACAATGTGTCCAAGGAATGGACTTCTCTAACCCAAAACTCACACTTAGAGAACTTAGCATAAAGTTTCTCTTGCCTTAGCAGTTCTAAAATGCACCGAAGATGTTTCTCGTGATCAATTTGATTACGAGAGTAGATAAGTATGTCGTCTATGAAGACGATGACAAACTTATCCAAATGTGGTTTGCAGACTCTATTCATGAGATCCATGAATGCTGCAGGTGCATTTGTGAGCCCAAAAGGCATTACCAAAAATTCATAGTGACCATATCGGGTCCTGAAGGCAGTCTTAGGAACATCCTCACTCCTAATCTTCAGTTGATGATATCCAGATCTTAGATCAATCTTGGAGAAATAACTAGCCCCTTGAAGTTGGTCGAATAAATCGTCGATCCTGGGTATGGGTAACTGTTCTTGATTGTTATCTTGTTCAGTTCGTGGTAGTCAATGCACATCCGCATTGAACCGTCCTTTTTCTTAACGAAAAGAATTAGAGCTCCCCAGGGCGAGGAACTTGGCTGAATAAAGCCTTTCTCTAAGAGTTCATCTAACTGTGTCCTTAACTCTTTCATTTCCGTTGGTGCTAATCGGTACAAAGCTCTAGCTACGGGTGCTGATCCAGGTAGGATGTCAATCCTAAACTCTACTTGTCTACTTGGAGGTAGACCTGGTATTTCTTCCGGAAAGACATCGGAACACTCCAAAATAACTGGAAGATCTTGAATATTCGGCTTAAGTTTGTTGATAGTGACTTGTGCTATATAAATGACACAACCTTTCCTTAAACACTTGGATGCCTTAAATAAAGACACCTTGTCTGGCAATCCATAGTGTGAATCTCCAGTGATGGTGATTATTTCACCAGATGGGGTTTTAATTTCAATGAGTTTCTTATCATAGGCAATGCGGGCTTGGTTATGGGATAACCAATCCATGCCTAAAACTACAACGAACCCCGCCAATTTCATTGGCAAAAGAGAGATAGGAATGGAATGATTCTTAATGAATATAGAGCATCCATCAAGAATGGAAGATGCTATTTCTAAAGTTCCATCAGCAAGTTCTATCTCATAAGTTTTGTCTAGAGTTCTTATGGGTAAGTTTAATATTTTACTAGACTTATGGTCTACAAAAGACTTATCTGCACCCGAATCAAAAAGAACTCTAGCAAATATATCGTTGATGAGGAAAGTACTTGTTATGACGTTGTTGTTATTAACGGCCTCCCTAGCATTTATCAGGAAAGCACAGGCATTTCCTTTCTTAGCATCTCCAGGCTTTGCATCATTATTTGTGGGGTTCTTAGGGCAATTGGGCTTAATATGCCCTTTCTCATTACAGCCATAACAAATGACATCTTTAAGATTTTTGCATAGGTTTAATCTGAGGGTTGGTATTGCATTGCCCCCAATGCCTGCGGCTACAGGTCTTGCATAGAGGTCTATCATCAGACCTATGTTGGTTCTTCTTGAACCCAAAATTTCCTTTCTTCTTAAACCTTTGGGAGTTATCATCCTCCCATTTTCTTTTCCCGTCAGTCTCTGTCTTGACTGACTTTTGCCTCACCAAATCCAAGGTGAGGGAGAGAGATAGGTCAACAGCAGACCTATAGGTAGTAGGCTGAGCAGCCTTTATCATCCCCTTTATCTCGGGTGATAACCCATTAATAAAATGTGCAATTCGTTTGGTTTCAGGGGTAATCAGATAGGAAACTAACCTAGATAGAGAATTGAAATCGGAAACATACTTTCGACAATCTAGGTTCTTCATTGTGAGAGTCAGGAAATATGACTCTATCTTTTCCACCTCATGGGGTGGGCAGTAAGCTTCCTTAACAAGGTCCACAAACTTGGACCATTCCAAATTGTACATGTATACTTTACCTGTGGATTGGATCATAGCCTTCCACCAAATTAAGGCATCACCTTTGAAGGATTGTGATACATACTTTACCACATCCTTTTCAGCACAGCCGTTGATATCCACGATCGTTTCCATCTCATCCAGCCATTTCAAGGCTTCCACAACTCCTTTTCCCCATTAAAATCCCGGGGCTTGCAAGAGACAAAGTATTTGTAGGTACATCCGTCTTTAGAAGAACGGGACCTATCAGCAAATTCTATTTTCTTTGTTTCACTCTTCGCATTTGAAGAGTGAACTAAGCTCTCTTTATGAGCTGAGGATGATGCAATTGATAATGGTCGGGAGCGAGTAGCACTCGACTCCCTAAGTTTTTTTATGGCCTTTTCCAATGCCTTTCCCACAGCTCATTCTATGCGAGCTTGGAAATCATCATTATTAATGGCTATATTTTCTGCGTTATTAGAGTTAACATCCCGGTGGCTACTTTGCGCCTCATCCTAGTTGGCCATTCTTCAAAGCTTTGGTTCTAGACACCAAATTAAATTTCTTTTAGCTATGGTACTAATAACCATATTGGCTGTAAACATTGGATATGACAATCCATTGCCTAATCAAGCTAGTGTGAATAACATTACAACTCTTAGGCTTATTATATCTATTTTTTGGCCTAGGTCTCAAAAGGACCATCAAAGGCAAATTATAATTTGGACGTAGTCCATATATTTTTAGACAGTGGACCGTATTATCACAACTGTTATTGCCATTAGACAATTATAAGGACTTTTAAAATAAGGCACATTGGCCTGTCGCTAATGGACATACAATATGGCACATTGGCCTGTCACTAATGGACATAAAATATTGCACATTGGCCTGTCACTAATGGACATAAAATATGGCACATTGGCTAGTTACTAATGGACATAAAATATGGCACATTGGCCTGCATCTCTATTGGATGTCAATTATTATCATCATATTGATGATATTAGCCAGGATCACATTGATCACATAGGCTATAAATAGGTTTTTAGGACATAGTCCATTTACCTAGACGGCTAGTGTGGTTCCTCAAGCCACACTACCAGGAGTATAAACATTTCTGAATGTTAACATAAGAGTACCTTAATGGTTGATTAATAGTCCCGGTCACATTCGACATTAACAACTTGGAGGCTTGAACTTAGTCCACCACCTCTGGATAGAAGGATAACTTCCTTTAACTAGAAGGCCCTTTCATCCTTAACTATCATTTATAAACTGACCAAATATGTGGTATGTGCCACTTGGCTAATCAAAACCATTAAGATTCTTCTTGGAATTATTTAGTAGAGCAAAATTTTCAAATAAAATCAAGACGCTTGCTTTGAAAAGGATGAATACATATATATAATTCCAAAGATACTTCATTAAATTTCAATAGAAGTTACAATACTAGAAACAACGAAATAAATTGTCCATGCAAGGACTAAAGAAATAAAAATGTCCACACAGGGACTAAAGAAATAACAATGTCCTCACAAGGACTTACATATATTATTAGAAAAGACTTCACTCATCCTTCTTTCCCTTAACCAGTTTGGAGAGTTTCTTGAAGAACTTGTTCGTCTTCTTCTCCGTTTTCACCGCTTGTTGTTGCATCTCTTTCAATCGTTCTAAGGCCTCATTAATGGCCTCTAGTGGCGGCGGAGGTTGTGGTTGTGGTTGTGGCATACTAGGATACTAGTACCCACGCAGCGGATCTCTCTCTTTATCTATAGATATCTAAAAAGAGAGAGAGGTGTGAAAGTAATAGCTTTATGTTATGGCCGCCTATCCAGTAGGTGGATAAGTAGGTGGGAAAGGAGACGGGTAAAGTGCGTTATGCATGACCGCTTACATGTAAGGGTCATGCGACCATGCTTGGTATTCAACAGGTGTCGATGGGCTAAAAGGATCATATCCAGACGTATCCGGATATGTTGGGATAGGGTTATTATAACCCGATGGTGGTGGTTGAACCATTGGTGGTGGTGTTGGTTCCACCACAGGTGACGCATTAGAGGGTCCACCCATTTGTGGGTCCTCATGAATGGTAGGGTTTAGGCAATGGTGGCAGCAAACCCGACCGTTGACCTGCACGTACTGACATACGTGCTCCACGTTTCCTCCTCGGCGGCTCAGGTGGCGGCTGATGATGTTCCACTGGTTCCATTTGAACATCTTATTGTATAGGAGGTGGTTGAGAGTGATGAGAAGGAGTGTTTGCAAAGGTAAATTGGTTCCAATATTGGTCCCACTCATTAGGACCTTGATATGGCGATTCGGCATAAGAGTTTGAATCGCTTGATATCTCAATGGGGTGCGTATTTGAACCTAACGGCGGCATCTCCGGATCGGAGTCCTCGTCCATTGGGTTTGGCTGATCTAACTGATTCTGATGAGCTGGGGGTGTGTTAAAGTATTGGTTGGGGTTAATTCCATTCTGATAAGAATGATGGGAATGGTGAGAATGGTGAGAATGGTGTGAATGATGTGAATGGTATGAGTGATAAGAATTTTGGGTATGGGAAGGTGAATTTTGCGATAATGGCCATGAATCCCCCGAATCTTCGTAGGGGTTCGGGTGATGTGGATGTGGAGGGATATATCCTGAAGGTCATCCCCTCTTTGGAAATTTGCCTCTTCCTCATACACGTGGCGGCATTTTCCTATAAAAAATCAATTAAAAAACAATACTAATAACTTAATGATGAAATGAGTAATCCTAGGTCAATGCCTAGACTCGGAAGTCTAAGGAATGTGCTTGTGTAAGTTTGAGATTAGACACAAAAGATTAGTGTTTAATTCTATCAAACATTGGCACTGATACCAACCTGTCACACCCCATATTTTCAACCAAACACCGGTAGGCACGGGTGGAGAATATCTTGACGTAAAGTTGATATCATCATAGTCAATTAAACACAGCACAGCGGAAGTCTTGGATTTAAATTACTATTACAAACCAAATGCTCGAAATACAAAATAATATGCAGGCTCGTAATAGAAGATCCACAGGCGGATCATAAATTGTACAAAGAAATAATGTAAAACAGACTTTGGCCAGATCTAGGATTTGCAAGATCCTCTTATCACTACCGAGCACTTCCAGCCTATTTTCGTATTGTACCTGCAAACTTAGTCTTTTGAAACACGTCAGCTTTCGCTGGTAAATACACCTAACTGACTCATTTTGAAAATATTTGAAAATGATTTTAAGTGCACAAAAGGCACAAAATCTTTTATAACTTGGGAAGTTAACTTTGCAACCTTGTTAACAGATTTACATGTTTGTCCATACATACAGGGCCCAGTACAAAAACTGAGACATGATTAACGTACACACCACTTATAAACTCACGAAGGAGTTATCCCCAACCAGTGTGGGTAGTTGCATTTGAGCGTCTGTCAGGTGTATGCCTACACCCCGCGCTATGGTCGTGGCCATTATCTAATGTAATGAGCCGAGGATATCCAGGACACGGTAGTTAACCCCGATGTTTAAGTTATCAAATAAAACTGATTAAAACAGAATATGCGGATTCACTAGCCACAATCCGGCATTCGATTGATCCCATTTCCGACCAAGTGGTAATAATTTACCGTATCCCAAGCCCGTATAGGGAACATAAGTCGAGAGTATTTACTTGAGCTGTTCTTCGTTTAGACGCAAGATTTACTAACTCAACCGTACATAAAAGTACTAAGTGCAGATAGCATTTACCGGCAAGTCTCTAGTCTGGATTATGGCATAAGCTAACCAATTAAATACTAACGGTCTTATTTAAGTCATTGACTTAGACCGAGTAGTGTACATGATCAAAACGTATATCGCTTGATTAAACGATGATCGGATAGAATGTAGTTTAAACCCGGCAAGTACTTTGACTTGTATAATATGGGTAAACTATAAACATTCTGGATTTTGAGACTTAAATGACAAGGTTAGACCCGTTTCGGTTAATTTTCGTAAACTAGTTACATATGCTTAACCGTACGCATAGCGATATCGGGTAACCGGATAAGTCATGGACAAGTTCTATATTCTATTATATTTTAAATAAGTTATAATATCAGTAGGATATCAACTTATATGCCCGTTATGGTTATAAAGTGAAACTATGCTTCACAAGGGCGTTTCGGTAATTTTATACCGTAAAAAGGAACTTGGATATAATTTAATGTTATAACTATAAGTATTCTGGAAAAATAATTAATTTATGATATAATATCAGTAGGATATTAATTATATGTGTAATTTATATTTTATGACCAAACTATGCACCAAAAGGGCATTTTGGTCATTTTATACATAGTTTTATAATTTTTTTGGGATTCTGAGTTCATATCATATACCTACTGTAAAAATGTTTAAAGTAAGTTTTAGAATCAATAGGTAACAAGTCTTGGTTAGTAAATATGGTTTAAAACCATACTATGCGCCGAAACGACGCTTTTGTCGTAAAATGACGATTTGTGTGATGTTTAAAGAAAACTGATGTTATGATCAGATTATCAAGTCTTAGATATGTTATTTAATATAACATATCAGTAGGTAAAAGATTTACTTTGAAAAGATGTGATTAAAACCATTTTATAAGCCCTAAGGGTCTTATCATCATTTATCGACATAGTACAAAGACTTGCTCATAACTCAGTTTACGATCTGATTTGATATTCCAAATAATCCCACTTATAATATTACATCAATAGGAAACTCATTTTTAAGTTCCTTATTATTAAAACCTCTTTTTATGCAAAAAGGACATTTTAGTCAAAATGGCATAATTACGGAACTTGTGCATAAACTCAGATTCTGATTATGATCATGTAATATAACCTCAGAGGATTATGCTACATTATATTTTGATCATAATGCAATTTTAGATCAGTAGCTGACTAATCTAAATTGGGTCAGAATCGAAAGTCAAAGCAGAGAGTCAAACTTTGCGACTTTCGGTTGCGAACCGACCCTAGAACTGAAATTGACGAGCCGAACATGTTCTTACATGTTCTAATAATTATTACCAACTTTTTTAAGTGTCAAAACAGGTTTCATAACATATATAAGATCAAATTATAATATTTCCGAAAAATGGTCTGTTTGACTTTTTAATATAATAACTTTGACCCGTCAATTGGTCTAGCAAATGTGATCTTCAGGAGGTGCCCTTTGTAGGGACTAACACCTACGTTATTACGATCACTTAGCCATGTTCATTACGAATAATGGCTGGACCATAATGGTCTTAACCGAAAGTCAAGGCGTTTTCCGTAAAACGCTTGACTTTTGGCTATAAAAGCCTACAAACGAAAATGCAAGAGGAAGGAACACTTAAAAGAGGTTTCTAGAATGCAATAGAACTAAGTTGGATGCTCCTTTCAGTTAGGAACTTCCAGAGGAGGGAGATAAAGTTGTGAATGAGAAAGGTGCAAGTTCAGATGGTGAACCTTGGCACCTATTTATAGTTGGAGAGCTTGAAGGAGGTGATGCCAGGTGCTAAGGGATGTAAGAGGAAGCTTACAAGTGTCCTAAAACGTGGCATAGCTGTTTAGGAAACCATAGTTTCGATTTCAATTGTTTTTGGCAATTTGTATGGAGGCAAGGCAAATTTTCTGCAGATACAGTCCTCTCGCGCCCCACGAGAGGCACATGGCTTGCCTCTCGCGCCCCACGAGCGCTCCATTGGCAGATTTGAAGTTTGTCACTTTTAGCCCCTCAACTTATTAAAACCTCCTAGAACTTCCTAAAACACCTTTTTAGCATCCGTAGCCAATATTTGATGTACCCGGGATTATGCCCGGACATTGTCGAGCTCTCGGTTCGTTAAAAGGTCACTCAGAGGTATAAATTAACATGTTAACACTTTTAACTCCTGCAATATCCAACTTTTATATAATTACGGATTGAATCCCTCTAGTCCAACAAATGGGACATATGAGAGTTAGGACTTCGTAAAAAATCACTCAGAGGCTCATTATAAGCATGTTGACTCCGATGTCACTCAGCGGCTGGGCATGTTGACACAAGGTCACTCACGGGCCAAGTTTTAGCATGTTGACACTAATGGTCACTCAGAGGCTATGTTTTTAAGCATGTTGACACTAATGGTCACTTAGAGGCTATATTTTAAGCATGTTGACACTAATGGTCACTCAGAGGCTCGGTTTATGCATGTTGACATCAGAAGATCACTCAGAGACTTAGTTTGAGCATGTTGACGCTTTTAGTCCCTGTTAGTCTTTAATAGACTTAAAAATAAAATACGACAAGTGTTACTATATTATTGGATACGATTTTATAGGGTGTTATCCTGATAATCTGGAACTCATGTTAATCTTCATTATCTTTGACTTTGACTTGGACTTCTGCTTTGGTTGACCAGAACTGATAAAACACAGTTACCCGGCAAGAGCTGTACTTACACTTCAAGCACGTCACGTTCACGTAAGTCATTCGACTCTTAGACGCGATTGTTTAATGATGTGGGTAAAAGCTGAAAAAGAAATGATTTTAGGTTTTGAAAAATTAAATACCGGTGTTCATTTAACAACCGACGTATGGTCCGCTCCATTTGGTTTACCGGATTCTTATATTTGTGTTACCTCACATTGGATCGATCCCGATTCGTGAAAAATGATGAAACTTACAATCGCGTTCGATATATGTAGTTATCCACACATGGGGGAAAATTATTTCATGTCTAGACAATGTCATCAAAACTTATAAATTAGAAAATATAATACTTTCTGTTGCTTTTGATAATGCGTCGAACAACACAACTGCGGTGCAAACGTTAAAAATAAAATACAATCCGATTTGTGGCGGAGAATTTTATCATAGCCGATGTGTTGCGCACATCGAAGGTGATATTTATGAATAAATTATTGTCCCAATGAGTGAAAAGTTTAAAAAATGTTTTCATGAAATGCTACCGGTTTTTTCATGTGCTGTCGTTTGAACCCGACTATAAATATTTCGGGTGTTGAGATAATGATTTCGGATATTTGTTTGGATTTGGGGTTAAATGAAGAAGACCCAAGTTTTACAAGAAATGCAATAAAATGTTTTGACGTTTCTTAAAACAATCTTTTTGATCATTATTTTTAAAAATATGGTAACGTGTCATCGTAACACCAAACAATGGCGGTGAGCTCAAAGGTGTCGAGAAAAAATACGGAGTTAAATTTATATAATTCGTTAAAAAATGAAAATATAAACGTTCTCGAGGTGATGCCTCAAATAGTGAACTCAGAAGGTATAAATATACCGACTTTTTAGTAACAATGTCACCCGATGAGTTTTACAACTATGATATTTTGGCTTGGTGGAAGATACAAGAACCAAATTATCCCGTTTTAGCCGCAATGGCATGTGATCTACTAAGCTCCCAAGCTTCTTATGTAGCTTCGGATTCGGCTTTTCTCTTAGCGGAGAATATTATCCATTCGACGAACAAGACTAACACCGGTGGCGATGGAAATGTGTATTTCTTTGAAGGAGTACCTGGATGGCGTGGAACGTATGGCGAGCTTGCGATGGAAAAACAATTACATGATGTTGAAGTATATCAAGGATGGGCGCAACCACTTTCTGATGACGAACTCATGTACGATGAATCTGTACGCTCTACTAGCCCCCAAAGCGACTAAACGAAGAAACGACGAAACAACACCACGACAACTTAATTCTAGACTAGTTAAGAAAATTGTATTGGATATTTTTGTGTCTTTTAATGTAATGTTAGTTGAAAAACTATTAGAATTAAAAAAATGTATTTTATTTTGTTTATTTGTGTGTTTAATTATTTTTCAGCTTTTTTTTTTGTTTTTCTAGCTTTTTTTTTTTTTAATTTTTCCAGGTTTTTTTTTCTTTTTTCCAGTTTTTTAGATTTTATAAAAAAATAACCAAAAAAACCGGTTTTTTTTACCGGTACGTAGGTTAACCGGTTTATAATAACCGGTCGGTTATTGATACGAATGTTGAAAAACCGGTTACTAACCGCCCGGTTAATAACCGAAGCCGGTTTATTCTTTTTCGGCCAATAACTTATGCAATCGGTTAACCGTTTTGGTTATGGAAAAAAAAAAACAGTTTGAACACCTCTATGTCTGCACGTTTCAGTTTCAAACAACAAACTCTACCTGAAACCCTAGCCCATACCTTACCTGTAACCATCCATATGATACAACCAGTTTTATTTTGTTTTTAGAGGTTTTATGTCCTTTCATCCCGACCTAGGTTCCTAGATTCACCACATAAGTCAACCATTTTTACCATAGTGGCATAGTTGAAAACCATCTAAAGTAAAGAGTTTCAGTTGATTTAAAATTCATTTTTATGTTAGCTTGAAATTTGTTTTATGTTAGCTTGAAATTCCATAAAAACTATTCGTATAAGATTTTATGTCGATGAATGGTGTTTTAATTTTTTTAAGTTTCAATTTTTTATAATACTATGTTAGAACCCTGTATGTTACATTTAATATTTTTTCATTGTACACTTAAAAAAGTTATCTCATCTACTACTTTCACACTTTTATTTTTTCCTAGTATGCTATAATTTTAAAAAAGTTTCATAAAAAAAACCACGACCTGTAGATTGATATATCATACTTAGCATTACCATGCATACAAGTAAATAAACGTGGATGGAAAACAATCTTTTTCTTTTGCATATTTAAATTGCTGTAACATCAAAACAAAATTAAGCAGAATAATTCGTTCAAGTTGTTATGGTATTATCTTAAAATTTTAGTATTCTCCAAATAGTGAAATTAACCGTACAATTCATGGGTAAACATAGGTGTAATAATACAATAAAGGACATCCAGTGTGATATTATAGTTACAGGATATTCATAGTTAAAGGACACCGTCTGTAACTTCGTTCAAACATAATGTAAATGCAGCAAAGTGTAACAATAGATCAGTTGGTCATAAGGTCATTATGGGTATAACTGTAATATTCTAGTGTTTGTGACTTTATGACATAGGGCTATAAATAGGAGTCAAGCTTGTATTAGAAAAAAAAAACTTTGACTTTTTCTAGGGTTTGGATTGATCATTCTAGAGAAAGTGTGGGTTTACATGTAAACAACATCTTTGATAATATAAGCTAGATTGATATTTATATCTTCTGTTTAATCGTGTTACACCAAAGCGTGTTCGTTGGATTACGCACTCCGAGCACGTTTATTGAATGAATCTGTGCAATTACGAGGACTTATAGGTGGTATCAAAGCCACGTGCTCGAATTTGAAGTTCTTAATCATCAATTCATCTTAGATTCATTTCGATTCGTGGTGATTTCTAGCAAATTGTTTGATATTTGTTGAAGATTATTGCTTTGTGTTGAATTAACTTGAAGAATCTGATTGAATTTGTAAGTAGAAGATCAGATATGGCTTGATTCGACTTCTGTTATTTAGTGAGAGAAACAAAGTTTTAGACAGAGAAAGCTTCGAAGATCTGAGGAAAATGGTCTGTTGCTGGGTTTTTTATGTGTTCCGAGGTACTGGACTGGTAACTGGTCTTTATGAGTTTGCTCAGTTGATCCGAATCTATATTGTTCAGTAAAATGGTCTGATTTGCTAGGTTTTTTTATGTGTTCCGAGGGACTGGAGTGGTAACTGGTCTTTCCGAGTTTGCTCAGTTGATCCGAACCTATATTGTTCAGTATTACTTGTTTCGGATTTATGCTTCCATAGTATTGATAACCTTTATGTGAAGTCACATATTGGTAGATACTTTAGAAGAGAGTTTGGTAGTTCTGACATGTCACACCCCAACCTTTGGCGGAAACATCAAATTGAGACGTAATAGATTGCTCAAAGACTAAATTTGCGATAATAAATTAAAATTCAAAATTTTATTGTATTTCACTAAATCAAGCATTACATTGTTCATGAAAATGGAAAGTACGACAATTGGAATCTCAAACTAACAATATTAAAATACATAAATTAAAACTAGGCGGATATCTGAATCCACCTAAGTCTTTTCTTGCAAAATCATCATCAATTATTTCCTACAACATGTATAAGGTATCTATCAACACAAATTATGTTGGTAAACATACTAGTTTGTCTACATAGCATAAGTATCAATAAAATCTCAAATCCCTATGTTAATTGTATACTAAGTCATATAATTATACTAGCATGCAAGACTAAATATCAACCCAAAGTTTCCACTAGTGTAACTGTAACACCACAACCCGGATAGGGCTGACGTGTCACTTGCACAGTACTTCGGAGCTTAAAACACCATTCCATAAATTTATATAACTTTACATTATATCCAAATAAGTCAAAATATTGTACAAAACATTTTAAATTTTTATGAAAATCCATGTGCGTCTTTAATCCCTCGAACCATCCATCCTAGTCTTCTCGAATATCCTTGCAACCTAACGTTCATAAGAAGGCAAATGTACGCCTCAGTGGGACAACAGTAATACTATATACATTTTCTTAACTATATATATATATATATATATATATATATATATATATATATATATATACTCAGTTAGTCACATTCAGTAGTTCAATACATAGTCAGTTCACATAATCACATTCAGTAGTCCCCATTCAGTTTTTTAATGCGTCACCTTTCGATGGGACGCAATCAGTAATTCAGTGAGTCATAATTATTATTTACTAAATCAATACAACTATGTATATAAATATAATAACACATAATCTTGAGGATCACAAAAGCATGCAATAACGAATCTAAATCTCCAACTACAAAAGGTAGTGGAAACCCAAATTAATACACATAAGATCATTTTAGAGTCCGTACCTTTTAATGTCCCAAACCATGTCAACTCATTCGCGAAGGTTTGTAAATATCTACATGCGAGTTATATCCAATCTTAATTTTCATGATACGTTGGTTTTTTTAATTAAGTATTAAATTAGTTATACACATTTTGAATTATATCTGTAGAGCTCGTTGGTTTTAGAGTGTACACTTATTAAATTATTTAAACCTTGTAACTTCATTTCAAATTATATATATATATATATATATATATATATATATATATATGATAGGAAGTATTCTTGACCATCAATTAAATAATCAAGGTATTGCATTAAATGGATAGAATTGAACAAAAACAAATAGACGCGTAAGAATTTTAAGGATATTCTAGTTCATTCAAGTCAATAGTTTCTCTATCATCCAATTCCAACTCGTTTTAAAAAAGTTAATAACTTTTCATATGACATTATTTTTTTTATAAAAATTGCACCATAAAAATGAGCGTTTTTTTATCTTTAAGACGAGCACACTATTGCTATATTTTTGAAAAAAAATTTTCGATAACCCAAATACGTAAAACGCAATGCACAAAAAAATGATTTTTTTCTAAAACATAATGGACTAAAACACAAAAGAAAGTGTTCTTACTAAAACGTAGTGGACAAAAAACACAAAAGAAAGTGTTTTTTTTTCTTTCTAAAAAGCAATGGATCAAAAACACAAAACAAAGTGTTCTTTTTAAAACGCAATCGACTAAAAACACAAAAGAAGGTAATCTTTCTAAAACACACCAAAAAGGTCTTTTCTAAAACACAATTGATCAAAAACACAAAACAAAGTGTTATCTAAAACACAATAGACTAAAAACCCAAAAGAACATGTTTATTGTAAAACACAATTGACTATAAACACAAAATAAAATGTTTTTTTCTAAAACGCAATGGACAAAACCCAAAAAAAATTGTGTTTTTTCATTCTTTTGTATTTGTAAATGCAATGGACAAAAAACACACAAAAATGTGTTTTTTTATCTTTTTGTAAAACGCAATAGACAAAAAACTGTGTTTTTTCATTATTTTGAAAAACGCAATGGATAAAAAGCACACAAAAAATGTGTTTTTCATTCTTTTGAAAAACGCAACGGAAAAAAACGTTGCTTTTTCATTCTTTTGTAAAACACAATGGACAAAAAAAACACAAAAAAATATGTTCTTCCATTCTTATGTAAAACACAATTTATAATGAAAGTTTAAACTCAAAACTATTTTGTAATTTTCTTTGATACATTTTGTCAAACACTTGGTGTGCAACTTTTTACCACTGATTTCTTAATAAAATTGGAACCAATAATGTTTCTCAAACGCAAGAATACATCAAGAGAAGGTTAGAATCATAGATATATTCACTTTGCTTAGAAAATGTTTGAGAAATTTGAGAAGAGAAGTAATTGTTTCAATCGATTTCTCATGTTCCATCGTATTATGTTAAATTGAAAAAAATAAGAAATTGTATAAAAATAAACTAGGTTTCTTCAAAGAAATTGAAAAACACGTTGATTGAGTATTTAGACCATTCATTAATGAAGAGAATCGCACTACGATGTGGTAATTCTAGAGAGATAAAATGAATGAAAGGTTGAAGATGGTGGGTTTTGAAAATGGTGGGTTTTGAAGATACAAATAAAGATAAATATGATAGATGAAAGGATATTTAAAATGCCCCTTTTTAAATTTTTCGTTATTTACCATGTATCGTCATATTATTTTTTCCTACGCTTTCTATCCAAACTAAACTTTCTATTTCATCTTTTCCTATATAATCCTTTATATTCCAATATTCATATATTTTCTAATGTTAACGTTGAAAATGGTTTTATATGATAACTATCTAAAATATGACTTAAAAATTATTATTAAACTTATATATTCGTAACTTTGAAAAAAATCATGTTGTATTATTTGTACATAAAGTCTTTATTACTACAAATAATATGAATACTAATGTTAGTTTAAAACTTGTGTGATGATATATTTGAGAAGATCAATCAGATTCTATAGTATTTGAAGAAAGAAACTATTTTTGCCATGTGACTTAAGTCCCTGCTTTATCAAAATTTTAAATAATTATCCAACATAAATAAGTTTATAAGTTTATGACAGTGCCTAAGACTTAGTTAATTATTATTTAAAGTAATACTATTGGAGGGGTATGGTTCCAAAAACTCTACGCCTGCATAAGGGACCATACCCTCATAATGAACAGATCGCAAGAATAACCTTACGCGCAATACGCAACGGTGGGCCATTCTTGAAACTAGCAGGTCACACAACGAACCTTGCGCATTCTGCGCAACAGCAAGTTAGACCTGGAAGCGCAGTTGTCTTGAACCTGTGCTGATAGACAAACCTTGCGCGCAACACGCAATGGTGCTACAACCTTAATACTAGCAGGTTGCACAACGAACCTTGCGTACTTGGTGCAACGGCAAGTTAGACCTAGAAGCGCAAGTCTCTTGACCCTGCGCGGATCAAACAATCCTCTAGCCGCTAAGTCCTAAAACCTTGCACAAGGCCAAGACCAACATGAGAGCAACTCAGTCTTGAAAACAAAAGGAATTAATCCCTACAACCCTGCGCTAGCCAGGAAGCACTGATAAAGTCACGCAGAAGGGAGAAACGCAATAAGGCGTTGACTACATATAAGGGTATAAGTGGCAGAGCTGTGACCCAATAGCCGCTCGGCAGGTTGTGTCAGACTGCGTCGCATGACCAGTAATACAGAAGGCAAACTGCACACCAACCAAACTCACGCCAGCGACTGTCACACGATCTCCACTTTCGGCTGATTACAGGTCTGACAACAGGGACAACTGCCATGACACGTGGCTCCATTCAACATCCGACAAAGCGCACCTCCTGCCAGAGATCATTAATGATCGATGTATAGGAGACAAAACAGATATCCCTGGTCGTATGGGCCGGGCCTAAGGCCCATTAGCTCGTCTCCTACACACCTATCTTAGGCTGTAAATTAAAGATCAGACCACAAGGTAATACACATGCTTTCTAGTTCACCCATTAGTTACTACTTGCTAATTACCTTGCAATCCCAAATACTTATTCTCACACCGGAGTGTGGTCACGTAGAAACCCTCCCCCTTTCTCCCATGACGAGGCTAACGACATTGCTAGTTTTGGAGATAGTTTGAAGTGAGATCACCCAGAAGAGCAAACGAGAGACAACCTTTCATGTAGAGACACTAAGTTGTAACAAAGATATCCCCTGATATTCTCCTTGTTAAACCAGTGTTTCTTCATTGGCGCCATCCGCTTTTTACTCACTCCTGCATTCGTTTCCCGTTCGTTTTTTCACAAACCTCACTTTCAAATGGCTGATTTTCTATCAACACACCACGAGGTCCTCGGGCTGAGGGCAAGAACCCAGTTCATGCCCCTCGACCCGACGGACAAGTGGAAGAAAGTTCTTCCGGAAATGCTGGTGTTCATCACGACTCAGCTCGTGTGAACATCCCAGTAACTCCCAGACTTCAAATGGAGACCCCTGCGTACAATCACATCGGTCTTACCCCCAGGTGAAACTCCGATGTCTTGGTACATCAAATCTCAAGCGGCACTGAATGCCGTCTATGCGCAACTCTGCGCACAAACAAATGCATCCGCTGCGCCAGCGCAGCCACCAACTACTCATGTGCATGCTTCGCCTGTGTAACACCTCGTAAAATCATGTCCAATAGTATAGTGACACGTGTTGTATTTTTATTTAAGTCTATTAAATACTAATAGGGACTAAAGGTGTCAATATGCTCAAACTGAGCCTCTAAGTGACTGTCTGATGTCAACATGCATAAACTTAAGCCTTAAAGTGACTGATATGTCAACATGCTTAAACAATAGCCTCTAAGTGACTGATATGTGAACATGCTTAATCATTAGCCTCTGAGTGACTGATATGTCAACATGCTTAAACTTGGCCTCTAAGTGACTGATATGTCAACATGCCCAGCTTCTGAGTGACATCAGAGTCAACATGCTCATAGGGGCCTCTGAGTGATCCTTTATGAAGTCCTAACTCTCATATGTTCCATTTGTTGGACGAAAGGGATTAAATCTATAAATATGTGAAAGTTGGATGATGGAGGGGTTAAAAGTCTCAACATGTTAATTTATACCTCTAAGTGACGTTTTAATGAACAAAGAGCTTGACAATGTCCCGACATACTCCCGGGTATGCCAAATATTGGTTACGGAGGGATAAATATGCTAAAAATGAGTTTTAGAAGGTTTTATAAGTCAAGGGCTAAAAGTGTCAAACTTTGATTCTGGCCATGAGGCGCTCGCGGGGCGCATGAGACCAGGCCTGGGTCTCTCGCGGGGCGCGAGAGGCCTGTGTCTGTAGAAAATTTGCTTGGCCTCCACACAAATTGCCAAAAAACCATTTGATTCGAAACCACGGCTTTCCAAACTGCTATGCCACGTTTTAGGACACTTGTAATCTCCCTCTTACACCCCTTAACACCTGGCATCACCTCCTTCAAGCTCACCAACTATAAATAGGTGCCAAGGTTCACCATTTGAACTTGCACGTTTCTCATTTACAAATCTATCTCCATCCTCTGGAAGTTCCTAACTGAAAGGAGCATCCAACTTAGTTCTATTGCATCCTAGGAACCACTTGTAAGTGTTCCTTCCTCTTGCATTTTCATTTATAGGCTTTTATAGCCAAAAGTCAAGCGTTTTACGGAAAACGCCTTGACTTTCGGTTAAGACCAGTATGGTCCAACCATTGTTTATAACAAACATGGCTAAGTGATCGTAATAAGGTAGGTGTTAATCCCTATAAAGGGCACCTTCTGAAGATCACGTTTGCTAGACTAATTGATGGGTCAAAGTTATTTTATTAAAAAGTCAAACAAGCCATTTTTCGAAAATGTTATAATTTGATCTTATATATGTTATGAAACCTATTTTGACACTTAAACAAGTTGGTAATAATTATTAGAATATGTAAGAACATGTTCGGCTCGTCAATTTCAGTTTTAGAGTCGGTTCGCAACCAGAGTCGCGAAGTTTGACTTCTACTTTAACTTTCGATTCTTACCCAATATAGATTAGTTAGCTAGTGATCTAAAGTTGCATTATGATCATAATATAATGTAGTATAACCCTCTGAGGTTATATTAATGATCATAATCAGAATATGAGTTTATGCATAAGTTCCGTAATTATGCCATTTTGACTAAAATGTCCTTTTTGCATAAAAAGAGGTTTAAATGATAATGAACTTGAAAATGAAAATTATAAGTAGGATTATTTGGGATAATAAATCAGATTATAAACTGAGTTTATGAACAAGTCTTAATATTATGTCGATAAATGACGATAAGGCCCTTGTGGCTTATAAAACGGTTTCAATCACATCTTTTTAAAGTAAATATTTTGCCTACTTATTTTAAAATTTATTTTAAATACTTTTATAGTAGGTACATGATATAAACTCAAAATCCCAAATAATTTATAAACTATGTGTAAAATGACCAAGATGCCCATTTGGTGCATAGTTTGGTCATAAAAGATAAATTACACATATAATCAATATCCTACTGATATTATATCACAAATAAGTTATTTTTCCAGAATACTTATAGTTATAACATTAAATTATATTCAAGTTCCTTTTATACGGTATAAATTACCGAAACGCCCTTATGAGGCGTAGTTTCATTTTAAAAACTTAACGGGCATATAAGTTGATATCCTACTGATATTACAACTTATTTAAAATGTAATGGCATATAGAACTTGTACCTAACTTATTCGGTTACCCGATATCGCTGATATGCGTACGGTTAAGCATATGTAACTAGTTTACGGAAACTAACCGAAACGGGTCTAACCTTGTCATTTAAGTCTCAAACCCAGAATGTTTATAGTTTATCCATATTACACAAGTCAAGGTACTTGTTGGGATTAAACTACATTCTATCCAATCATCGTTTAATCTAGCGTTATACGTATTGATCATGTACGCTAGTCGGTCTAAGTCTATGACTTAAGAAAGACCGTTAGTATTTAATTAGTTAGCTTATGCCATAATCCAGACTAGTGACATTCCGGTAAATGCTATCTGCACTTAGTGCGTTTAAACAAAGACTAGCTCAGGTAAATACTCTTTACTTATTTCCCCTATACGGGCTTGGGTTACGGTAAACTATTACCGCTTGGTCGGAGATCAGATCAATCAAATACCGGATTGTGGCTAGTAAATCGGCATATTCTGTTTTAATCAGTTTTGTTTGATAACTTAAACATCGGGGGTTAACTACCGTGTCCTGGATATCCTCGGCTCATTACATTAGATAATGGCCATGACCTTAGCGCGGAGTGTAGGCATACACCCGACAGACGCTCAAATGCGACTACCCACGTCGTTGGGGATAACTCCTTCGTGAGTTCATAAGTGGTGTGTAGTTAATCATGTCTCGGTTTTCGCACTGGGCTCTGTATGTATGGACAAACATGTGAATCTGTTAACAAGGTTGCAACGTCAACTTTCCCAAGTTATAAAAGATTTTGTGCCGATATGCATTTAAAACATATATTTAAATGTTTTCAAAATGAGTCAGTTGGGTGTATTTATCAGCGAAAGCTGATGTATTTTCAAAAGACTAAGCTTACAGGTACAATACGAAAATAGGCTAGAAGTGCTTGGTATTGATAAGAGGATCTTGCAAATCCTAGATCTGCCCAAAGTCTGTTTTATATTCTTTCTTTTGTATAATTTATGATCCGCCTGTGGATCTTCTATTACGAGTCGTCTGTATATTATTTTGGTATTTTGAACATTCGGTTTGTAATAGTAATTTAAATCCAAGACCTCCGCTGTGTTGTGTTTAATTTTCTATGATGTTATTAACTTACGTCACGATATTCCCCACCCGGGTCAACCGGTGTTTGGATTGGTTGTGGAAAGCCGGGGTGTGATAGGTTGGTATCAGAGCCAACATTTGAGAGAATTAAACACTAGCCTTCTTGTGTTTAATCTCAAACTTACACAAGCACATTCCTTAGAGTTCTGAGTGTAGGCTTTGACCTAGGATTTCTCATCTCATTATTAAGTTATTAGTATTGTTTTTGAATTGAGGAAAATGCCACCAAGAGTAAGAGGAAGAGGAAAAGGACCAATGAGGGGAGGACCTTCAGGACATATCCCTTCACATCCAAATCACCCGAACCCCTATGAGGATTCGGGGATTCATGGCCATTGTCGCAACATTCACCTTCTCATACTTATAACTCTTATCATTCATACCATTCACATCATTCACACCACTCCCACCATTCTCATCACTCTTATCATGATGTATATAACCCAAACCAATACTTTAATACACCCCCAGCCGACCAAAACCAATTAGACCAACCCAATCCCATGGACGAAGACTCCGATCCAGAAATGCCGCTGTCAGGATCACACACGCATCCCATTGAAATCTCAAGCGATTCGAACTCTTACGCCGGATCGCCATACCAAGGTCCTAATGAATGGGACCAATATTGGAACCAATTTTTCGCTAACACTCCTTCCCATCATTCCCAACCACCTCCCGTGCAAGAAGACACATTGAACCGGTGGAACAAGCCCAATCGCCACCTGAATCGCCAAGGAGGAAAAGGGGAGCACATATTTCGGTACGTGCGGGCCAACGGTCGGGATCGCTGCCACCTTTGACCAAACCCTACCCTACTATTCACGAGGACCCACAAATGGGTGGACCCTCCAATGTTTCACCTGTTGTGGAACCAACACCACCACCCGTGGTTCAACCACCAGCATCGGGTTATAATAACCCTATCTATAACAACCATTTAAAAATGTACATAAAGTATTAAATAAGGTTCGTATTTCATAATATTTATGAAAGGAACACACACTTCATTTTTTTACATTTACAGTCTACCAAAAACACATAAGTTATTTGTTTTAAAAAAGATTTAGAACAAAACGCGAAAACTAGATTCTTCATTTGTGTTCGGTTCTTCTTGTTGCTTGATCTTCATTCTTAATCCCTAGCGATCACCTATGTATCAAAATTTATCAATTACGTTAGTTATTTTGAATGTATAACGTTTCTAGATAGACACATATATGTGTGTATATATATATATATCCAAACAACAATCAAAACCTTTTTGTTTCAATACCCGCCGTAAGCTACGGTTGAAGACCATAGCTTACGGTGCATATATTCTGTCCGAGACAGCAAGTGTCAACTGTAAGCTACGGTTAGGAACCGTAGCTTACGTTGCAGCTTGGCTGCAGATTTTCACTTTTTGGCTCTTTTAGGAAATTGTCCATAACTTCTACGTTTCTCATCCGTTTTGCTTCAAGTTTGTTTCTATATAATAGTAAATCAACCACCTTCATTTTAGCTTTAACCTCGTCAACCAAATAGTGAATTCTTACACTTAATGTTATCGACGTAAAATTTATTTATAAAGTTATTTTGACCCGTTAATCGATTCAACCAAAATTCCTTCACTCTTATGATGAGAATAGTTCCTTACGGAAGACTCAACTCTCCTTTAAGTTTACTAACTCTAGTTTACGCATCCGTCACTTGGCTTGCGCCTTGTTATACCTTTTTCTCTTATAGTTTACTCATTTGGCTGTTTTAGCCAAACAAGAACCTCTTTTCAACCGTACCTTAAGTTTACGGTTTATGATCTACGTTTCCGTTTACGCTTTCTCATATTCTTGGTTAATTATGTGGAATCCTCCACTTACAAACTAATTCCAGTTTATGTTCAAGCACCAATTGCTAGTTTGAAGCTGCGTGTCCTATTTTACCGCATATAATACACGGTTTGTCTTTGAAATAGCATTCACCCCGATGGCCATGACCGCACGTCTTACAGTTAGGTGATCCCCCTTTTGAACTTGTTTTCTTTGAGGACTCGGTTACCTTTGGTTTCTTTGTGGGACTTGGGTTTGCATCTAACCCCCTCCTTTCACCCCTTTCAACTTGTTTTCTCAACTCAATTTCACGCTCCCGTGTAGCATTGATAATCTCTGTGAGATTCTTATAATTTGAGGGAGTCAAAAACTCCCTATACTCTGCACTCAACATATTGTGGTAGTGATATACTTTTTGTTCCTCAGTTTTTACTAGCTCATCACTAAACCTCAACTTATCCAGGAATATTCCTGTGATCTTGTCGATCGTTTCACCCTTATGCCTCAAATGCATAAATTCTTCCGTTATCTTGTTGATCACAGCTCTGGGGCTATGGTGTTTGAGGAAGGGTTCTTTGAATTCTTCCCAGGTCATGGCTCGCGTAGCCTCAATCCCTTGTTCATTCTTAAGATTATTCCACCAATCTTTAGCTTGGCTTCTCAGTTGGCCAGTTCCATAGACTACGAAATCGTTGGTGTCGCAGTGCGTTCGTTCAAAGATACCCTCCATATCACTTATCCATCTTTGACAAGCAATTGGGTCAACTTCTCCGTTATAAATTGGGGGTTTGCATGCCATGAACTTGTGATAAGGATAAGCTTTCTTCTCTTTGTTCTTGTTTCTTTCTTGATTAAGACTTTTTTTTAGTTCGTTGATTCTTTCTTCAACAGTCATGAGTATCGTGGTTTGTAGCCTTTCCATGAATCCTGGTAGGCTGGCTTCAAGAGCTTTTCCGACTTCTTTGGAAATCTTTTCTCGTATTTCTTGAGTCATAAGGGATACCGTATCATCACCAGTTCCACTCGACATCTCTTAACTGAAATGTTCATAATAGTTTGATAAATAACTTGTTTAATCATCTCCATATCATCGTATGGTGATTTATTCTCATCCTTTAATAATGTATGAGGTGTGTCTTTCTTCTTTGATTTTGCCAATTATACAACTTGGATTGACCATTCTTACTTAATGCATTTTTCTGGGTTCGAGTGTATAATTACACCCCTCCCATATACTTTACTCTATTTCTTTTATAAAATATTTTATTAAGGTTTATTTCACAACCATTCTTACTGGATGTCTTGATCAAGCTTCGAACCGAACACATTCTTTAACCTTAGGCTCTGATCACCAAATTATAACAACCATTTAAAAATGTACATAAAGTATTAAATAAGGTTCGTATTTCATAATATTTATGAAAGGAACACACACTTCATTTTTTTTACATTTATAGTCTACCAAAAACACATAAGTTATTTGTTTTACAAAAGATTTAGAACAAAACGCGGAAACTAGATTCATCATTTGTGTTCGGTTCTTCTTGTTGCTTGATCTTCATTCTTAATCCCTAGCGATCACCTATGTATCAAAATTTATCAATTACGTTAGTTATTTTGAATGTATAACGTTTCTAGATAGACAAATATATATATATATATATATATATATATATATATATCCAAACAACAATCAAAACCTTTTTGTTTCAATACCCGCCGTAAGCTACGGTTGAAGACCATAGCTTACGGTGCATATATTCTGTCCGAGACAGCAAGTGTCAACTGTAAGCTACGGTTAGGAACCGTAGCTTACGCTGCAGCTTGGCTGCAGATTTTCACTTTTTGGCTCTTTTAGGAAATTGTCCATAACTTCTACGTTTCTCATCCGTTTTGCTTCAAGTTTTTTTCTATATAATCGTAAATCAACCACCTTCATTTTAGCTTTAATCTCGTCAACCAAATAGTGAATTCTTACACTTAATGTTATCGACGTAAAATTTATTTATAAAGTTATTTTGACCCGTTAATCGATTCAACCAAAATTCCTTCACTCTTATGATGAGAATAGTTCCTTATGGAAGACTCAACTCTCCTTTAAGTTTACTAACTCTAGTTTACGCGTCCGTCACTTGGCTTGCGCCTTGTTATACCTTTTTCTCTTATAGTTTACTCATTTGGCTGTTTTAGCCAAACAAGAACCTCTTTTCAACCGTACCTTAAGTTTACGGTTTATGATATGCGTTTCCGTCACTCGGTTTACGCGTTCTCATATTCTTGGTTAATTATGTGGAATCCTCCACTTACAAACTAATTCTAGTTTATGTTCAAGCACCAATTGCTAGTTTAATTCATTCGTGCGAAATCCATCGCTTATGAATAATTAAAATTTTCATTTAAGTATTTCTTCGGTTATTATCACACTAGCTATCAAGTAAATTAATAAAATCATACAAGGTATAAAACCACGTACCTTAAAGTTTCCCTTTCAGTCACGTGTCAACCTCGGCTTGGCGACTTGACGCCTTCCCCAAATTGCCTATAGAGCTCAACCCAATTCATCGCTTAGAACTCATAGTATAGCATATGACACAATTTATCGAAATCTCATTTATAAGATCTATTTCCGAAATATCTCGTTTCATTCAACTGTTAGTCTTGGGTTTAAGCATTTTATCAAACACCTTATAGGCATGGATCTTTCCATTGATTCTATCGAGTCTCTATTTCATGAATTTGTCATGTTTTGATTCAAATGAAATAATGTGACTAACATGTTTAATAACATCTCAAGTTCATTATAGTAACATCAATTTCAGTATCATATTTCATCTATTCAACCCATTTTCTCATACCCACTTACATTCCCATGGCTACGTTATTCAAACACTCAATTGATAGTGTTTGACCTAAAATTCTTCATCAAGGTTTGTTCTAAAGCATGTATACTACTATTATTTCACTTTGGTTTCAACAACTTATGCAAGAATTGAAATCTCTAGAACTCTATGATTCTTAATACATCATCAAATATCAAATTTCAACATACCTTATGATCCCCTAGTAGTGGTGATCAATATTCTATAGTCATGCAGAAAGTTGGTTTGAAGTAGGGTTTCACCTTCTTCTCCTTCTCTCTGCTCGAACTCAGTACACACACTTGTGTGTTTTTATTATATTTTTTATTTCCTATTTAATAAACTAAATATCAAATTAACCATTTTGTCCCTTATATTTGGTTGTTGTTCCATTGCCCACAATTTAATGTTTATTGAACATTGACATGTTACTAACCAGGTTACTTATTCTTAGTTATTACAGTCTATAGTTTTTACTCGAGCCAATGCCATATATATGTGTGTGTATATATATATATATGCGAAATCTTAATCATATAAGTTAATATTTTAGGGATGTTACACTATCCCAATATATCCGAGTACGTCTGGATATGATCATTTAACCCAACTACACCTATTGATTACCAAGCATTGTCGCATGACCCTTACATGCAAGCGGTCATGCATAACGCACTTTACCCGTCTCATTTCCCACCTGTTTATCCACCTACTGGATATCCAAGTTATGGATACCAGTATCCGATTATGCCATAACCACAACCTCCGCCTCCACTTAAGGCCCTGAATGAGGCCTTAGAATGAATGAAAGAAATGCAACAACAAGCGGAGAAAACGGTGAAGAAGACGAAAAAGTTCTTCAAGAAACACTCCAAGTTGGTTAAGGGAAAGAAGGACGAGTGAAGTCTCTTCTAACATATGTAAGTCCCTGCGAGGAAATTGTTATTTCTTTAGTCCCTGCGTGGACATTTTTATTTCTTTAGTCCTTGCATGGACAGTTTCTTTCGTTGTTTCTAGTATTGTAATGTCTATTGGAATTTAATGAAGTATTTTTTTGAATTATATACATGTATTCATCCTCTTCAAGCGAGCGTCTCGATTTTATTCCAAATTTGTGCTCTACTATATAATTCTAAAAGACCTTAATGGATTTGATTATGCTAAGTGGCACAGACCATACATTGGCCAAGAAATGACAGTTAAGAATAAAAGGTCTTCTATCAGGATAGTTAAGGGAAGTTATCCTTCTATCCAGAGGTGATGGACTAAATTCAAGCCTCCACGGTCGTTAAGGTCCAGCGTGACCAGGACCACTAATCAATCATTAGGGTACTCTTATGTTAACATTAAAGAATGTTCATACTCCTGGTAGTGTGACTTGAGGAACCACACTAGCCGTCTAGGTAAAAGGACCACGTCCTAAGACCTATTATATAGCCTTGTGATCAATGTGATCCCGGCTAAAGTCATTAGTATAATGACAATTAACAGGCCAACGTGCCATAGGCCAACATGCCATAAATTACATATGTTATGATGTAAGCCAACGTGCCATAAATTACATCTGTTATGATGTAGGCCAACGTGCCATAAATTACATATGTTAATGATGTAGGCCAACGTGCCATGAACTACAACTGTTAGTGATGTAGGCCGACGTGCCATATGTTATGTCGAAAGTGACAGGCCGATGTGCCATATGATATGTCCAACGTGACAGGCCAACGTGCCATATTATTATGTCCATTAGTGACAAGCCTATGAGTTACATGCAATTGTCAATTATGACAATGACAGATGTGACATTACGATCCATTGTCTAATAATATATGGACTATGTCCAGATTGTAATTTGCCTTTGATGGTCCTATTAAGACCTAGGCCAATCATAGATATGATAAGCCAAAGAGTTGTGATGTTATTCACACTAGCTTAAATAGGCGATGGATTGTTATTCCAATGTTTAAAGCCAATATGGTTGTTATACCATGGCTAAGAGAATTTTTATTTTGATATTTAGAGCCAAAGCTGCAAAATGGTAAATTCGGACGAGGCACAGAGTAGCCACCGAGAGATTAGCTCTATCAAGGCTAAGAATATAGCCGTTAATAATGATGACTTCCAAGCTCGCATAGATGCAGCCGTTGGAAAGGCCATGGAAAAGGCCATAGAAAAACTTAGGTAGTCGAGTGCTACTCGCTCCAGACCATTATCAATCCCACCATCTTCAGCTCATAAGGAGTGCTCATTTCATTCTTTGAATGCAAAGAGTGAACCAAAGAAAATAGAATTTGCTTATAGGTCCCGTTCTTCTAAAGATGGATGTACTTACAAATATTTTATCTCTTGCTAGCCCCGAGATTTAAATGGGGAAAAAGGAGCAGTAGAAGCCTTGAAATGGCTTGATGAGATGGAAACGATTGTAGATATCAGTGAATGTGCTGATAAGGATGTGGTTAAGTATGTATCACAGTCCTTCAAGGGAGATGCCCTCATTTGGTGGAAGGGAATGGTTCAATCTACAGGTAAGATACACATGTACAACTTAGGATGGTCTAAGTTTGTCGATCTAGTAAAGGAGACTTACTGTCCACCTCATGAGGTGGAGAAATTAGAGACAGACTTTCTGACTCTTTCAATGAAGAACCTAGATTGTCAGAAGTATGTTTCTGACTACAATTCCCTATCTAGGTTAGTTTCATATTTAATCACCCCTGAAACCAAACGCATTGCGCGTTTTATAAATGGGTTAGCGCCTGAGATAAAAGGCATGGTAAAGGCTGCTCAGCCTAGTACCTATAGGTCTGCTGTTGACCTATCTCTCTCCCTCACCGTAGATGTAGTGAGGTAGAAGTCAGTCAAATCAGAGACTGATGGGAAAAGGAAGAGAGAAGATGATAACACCCAGAAATTTAATAAAAAAAATGAAAGGGAGATTTGGTTTCAGAAGGAACCAAGATAAGTCGGGTGCAATACCGACATGTAAAAATTGCAACCGTAAGCATTGGGGACAGTGTAGTATTGATCCACAAACTAGACCCTGTGGTATCTGTAAGAAAAAGGGGGCATAAAACCTTAGAATGCAAGGATCTTAAGAATGTCGTCTGCTACAACTGTAATGAAAAGGGGCATATTAAGTTCAACTGCCCCAAGAACACCAAAGGTAATGATGCAAAGCCTGGAGAGGCTAAGAAAGGGAATGCTCATGCCTTCCAGATGAATGCCAGGGAGGCCGTTAATAACAATAACGTCATAACAGGTACATTCCTCATCAATGATGTATATGCTAGAGTTCTTTTCGATTCGGGTGCGGATAAATCTTTTGTTGATCATAAGTTTAGTAAACTATTAAACTTGCCCATAAGAACTCTAGATATAACTTATGAAGTAGAACTCGCTGATGGAATGCTAAAGACAGCGTCATCCATTCTTGATGGATGTTCTATATCCATTAAGAATCATTCTATCCCTATCTCTCTTTTGCCAATGAAACTGGCAGGGTTCAATGTAGTTTTAGGAATGGATTGGTTATCCTATAACAAAGCATGTATTGCCTGTGATAAGAAACTCATCGAAATTAGAACCCCATCTGGTGAAACGATCACCATCCCTGGAGATTCACACTACGGATTGCCAGACAAGTTGTTGTTATTTAAGGCATCCAAGTATTTGGGGAAAGGTTGTGTCATTTACCTGGCACAAGTAACTATCAATGAGCCTAAACAAAATATAGAAGACCTTCCGGTTATCTCGGAGTATTCCGATGTTTTCCTCGAAGAATTACCAGGACTGCCTCTAGATAGGCAAGTAGAGTTTAGAATTGATATCCTGCCTGGATGAGCATCGGTAGCCAGAGCTCCATATCGGTTAGCACCAACGGAAATGAAGGAGTTAAGAGTTCAATTAGATGAACTCTTAGAGAAAGGCTTTATCCAGCCTAGTTCATCACCTTGGGGAGCTCCTATTCTTTTTGTTAAAAAGAAAGACGGTTCAATGCGGATGTGTACTGATTACCGAGAGTTGAATAAGATAACAATTAAGAACCGATATCCTTTTCCCAGGATCGATGACTTGTTCGATCAACTTCAAGGTGCTAGCTATTTCTCTAAGATCGATTTAAGATCAGGATATCATCAGCTGAAGGTTAAGAACGAGGATGTTCCTAAAACTGCCTTTTGGACCCGATATGGTCATTTAGAATTTCTAGTTATGCCTTTTGGGCTCACAAATGCACCTGCAGCATTCATGGATCACATGAATAGAGCCTTCAAACCGTATTTGGATAAGTTTATCATTGTCTTCATAGACGACATACTTATCTATTCTCGTAATCAAGTTGATCACGAGAAACACCTTCGGTGCATTCTAGAATTGCTAAGGCATGAGAAACTCTATGCTAAATTTTCTAAGTGTGATTTTGGCTTAGAGAAGTCCAGTTTCTTGGACATGTTGTAAGTGAGCGTGGTATCCAAGTAGATCCCGCCAAAGTAGAAGCCATAATAAATTGGGAAGTACCCAAAACCCCATCAAAGATTCGTAGTTTTCTAGGATTTGCTGGTTACTATAGGAGGTTCATTGAGTACTTTTCAAGGATAGCCACTCCTTTGACTACCTTGACCCGTAAGAATATTAAGTTTGTTTGGGGTCCGAAACAACAAGAATCCTTTGAGATTCTAAAACACAAGTTGAGCAATGCTCCTGTGTTATCTCTACCTGAGGCTATTGAGGATTTTGTCGTTTATTGTGATGCTTCGCACACTGGCATGGGTTGTGTGCTAATGCAAAAACGCAAGGTAATTGCTTATGCATCACGACAATTGAAGGTGCATGAAAGGTATTACACCACCCATGATTTGGAATTGGGTGCCGCTGTATTTGCACTAAAGTTGTGGAGACATTACTTATATGGCACAAAGTGTATTATATACACTGACCATAAGAGGCTCCAGCATTTGTTCAATAAGAAGGAATTGAACATGCGACAGCGCCGTTGGATGGAAACACTTAATGATTATGATTGCGAAATTCGCTACCATCCCGGTAAGACAACTGTCGTTGCTGATGCCTTAAGTCGCAAGGAAATGATTAAACCTATTAGGATTAATGCCAAGAGCATTGAGCTCAGAAATAGCTTAAATGAGAAGCTATTAGATGCGCAGAAGCAAGCCCTCTTAGAGGCTAGTATTCCTAATGAGGGGTTAGGCAGAAATGTTGATCAATTAATGCCTGGAAAGGATGTAATCCTTAGATTTAATGGAAGAATCTGGGTTCCAATCTTAGGAGGATTTAGAGATCTAATCCTCCAAGAAGCGCATAATACGAGATACTCAGTTCACCCAGGAGGTGACAAGATGTACCAGGATCTGAAAAAGAATTATTGGTGGATGGGTTTGAAGAAATCCATAACCACTTATGTAGCTAAGTGTCTAACATGTTCGCAAGTTAAGGCTGAACATCAAAAGCCGTCAGGACTTCTACAACAATTGGAAATTCCCACATGGAAATGGGAAATGGTAACTATGGACATGATTACCAAGTTACCTAAGACCAAACGTGGAAATGATACGATTTGGGTCGTTGTAGATAGGATGACTAAGTCAGCGCATTTCTTGCCAATTAAGGAAACGTATAATTCAGGCAAATTGGCTAAGTTGTATGTGGACAAGATTGTGTCCCTACACGGTGTGCCGGTATCTATTGTATCAGATAGAGATACTAGATGTACCTCTCATGTTGGAAAAGTTTCCAACAATCTTTAGGCATAAAATTAAACTTTAGTACGGCTTACCACCCGCAGACAGATGGACAAAGTGAGCGTACTATTCAAACTCCGGAAGACATACTTAGAGCATGTGTGATTGATTTAGGTAGAAGTTGGGATGACCACTTACCCCTAAATAATTCTCCTACAATAATAGTTATCATACGAGTATCAAGGCTGCTCCTTATGAGGCCTTGTATGGGAGAAAATGTCGAACGCCCGTGTGTTGGGCAGAAGTTGGAGAAGCCCAACTATCAGGACCTGAGATTGTCCTGAAGACCACGGAAAAGATTGTGCAAATCCGTGATCGTCTCAAAGCTGCCCGAGATAGATAGAAGAGCTATGCTGACAAGAGGCGTAAACCTCTCAAGTTCCAAGTAGGAGATAAAGTCATGCTGAAAGTATCACCTTGGAAAGGTTTAATGAGATTCGAAAAGAAGGGCAAGCTGAGCCCAAGATATATAGGGCCATTCAAAAATAGTCGAATGTGTCAGCACTGTAGCCTATAAGCTTAAGCTACCAGAGAAGCTTAGTGGAATTCATGATGTATTCCACATATATAACCTTAAGAAATGTCTAGCCGATGAGTCGCTAGCAATGTCACACAAAGATGTGCAAATAGATGAAAACCTGAGGTTTGTTGAGAAACCAATTTCGATCGAGGATCGACAGATTAAGAAACTTCGAAGGAAATTAATACCTATAGTAAAGGTTAAGTGGGACGCCATTAGAGGTCCCGAGTATACATGGGAGGTTGAGTCCACTATCCGACAAACGTACTCCCACCTTTTTGAATAAAATCTCGAGGACGGGATTTCTTTTATGGGGGTGAGGATGTAACGCCTCGTAAAATCGTGTCCAATAGTATAGTGACACGTGTTGTATTTTTATTTAAGACTAATAGGGACTAAAGGTGTCAACATGCTCAAACTGAGCCTCTGAGTGACTGTATGATGTCAACATGCATAAACTTAAGCCTCTAAGTGACTGATATGTCAACATGCTTAAAAAATAGCCTCTGAGTGACTAATATGTGAACATGCTTAATCATTAGCCTCTGAGTGACTGATATGTCAACATGCTTAAACTTGGCCTTTGAGTGACTGATATGTCAACATGCCCAACCTTTGAGTGACATCGGAGTCAACATGCTCATAGTGGGCCTCTGAGTGATCCTTTATGAAGTCCTAACTCTCATATGTTCAATTCGTTGGACGAAAGGGATTAAATCTATAAATATGTGAAAGTTGGATAATGGAGGGGTTAAAAGTCTCAACATGTAAATTTATACCTGTGAGTGACCTTTTAACGAACCGAGAACTCGACAATGTCCGGGCGTACTCCCGGGTATGCCAAATATTGGTTACCGAGGGATAAATATGCTAAAAAGGTGTTTTAGAAGGTTTTATAAGTCAAGGGGCAAAAAGTGTCAAACTTTGATTCTGGCCATGAGGCGCTCGCGTGGTGTGAGAGACTAGGCCTATGTCTCTCGCGGGGCGCGGGAGGCCTGTGTCTGCAGAACATTTGCTCGGCCTCTACACAAATTGCCAAAAATCTATTTGATTCGAAACCATGGCTTTCCAAACTGCTATGTCACGTTTTAGGACACTTGTAAGCTCCCTCTTACACCCTTAACACCTGGCATCACCTCCTTCAAGCTCTCCAACTATAAATAGGTGCCTAGGTTCACCATTTGAACTTGCACATTTCTCATTCACAACTCTATCTCCCTCTTCTAGAAGTTCCTAATTGAAAGGAGCATCCAACTTAGTTTTATTGCATCATAGGAACCACTTGTACGTGTTCCTTCCTCTTGCATTTTCGTTTATAGGTTTTTATAGCCAAAAGTCAAGCGTTTTACGGTAAACGCCTTGACTTTCGGTTAAGACCAGTATGGTCCAGCCATTGTTAGTAACAAACATGGCTAAGTGATCGTAATAAGTTAGGTGTTAATCCTTATAAAGGGCACCTCATGAAGGTCAAGTTTGCTAGACCAATTGACGGGTCAAAGTTATTATATTAAAAAGTCAAACAGGCCATTTTTCGGAAATGTTATAATTTGATTTTATATATGTTATGAAACCTGTTTTGACACTTAAACAAGTTGGTAATAATTATTAGAACATGTAAGAACATGTTCGGCTCGTCAATTTCAGTTCTAGGGTCGGTTTGAATCCGAAAGTCGCAAAGTTTGACTTCTACTTTGACTTTCGATTTTGACCCGATATAGATTAGTTAGCTACTGATATAAAGTTGCATTATGATCGTAATATAATGTAGTATAACCCTCTGAGGTTATATTACATGATCATAATCAGAATCAGAATCTGAGTTTATGCATAAGTTCCATAATTATGCCATTTTGACTAAAATGCCCTTTTTGCATAAAAAGAGGTTTAAATGATAATGAACTTGAAAATGAATATCTTACTGATGTAATATTATAAGTAGGATTATTTGGGATATTAAATCAGATTATAAACTGAGTTTATGAACAAGTATTTATATTATGTCGATAAATTACGATAAGGCTCTTGTGGCTTATAAAACGGTTTCAATCACATCTTTTTAAAGTAAATCTTTTACCTACTGATTTTAAAACTTATTTTAAATATTTTTACAGTAGGTACATGATATAAACTCAGAATCCAAAATAATTTATAAACTATGTGTAAAATGACCAAAATGCTCTTTGGTGCATAGTTTGGTCATAAAAGATAAATTACACATATAATCAACATCCTACTGATATTATATCATAAATAAGTTATTTTTCCAGAATACTTGTAGTTATAACATTAAATTATATTCAAGTTCCTTTTATACGGTATGAAATTACCGAAAACGCCCTTATGAGCCATAGTTTCATTTTAAAAACTTAACGGGCATATAAGTTGATATCCTACTGATATTACAACTTATTTAAAATGTAATGGCATATAGAACATGTCCCTGACTTATTCGGTTACCCGATATCGTTGATATGCGTACGGTTAAGCATATGTAACTAGTTTACGGAAATTAACCGAAACGGGTCTAACCTTGTCATTTAAGTCTCAAAATCCAGAATGTTTATAGTTTATCCATATTACACAAGTCAAGGTACTTGTTGGGATTAAACTACATTCTATCCTATCATCGTTTAATCTAGCGTTATACGTATTGATCATGTACGCTAGTCGGTCTAAGTCTATGACTTAAGAAAGACCGTTAGTATTTAATTGGTTAGCTTATGCCATAATCCAGACTAGAGACAATCCGGTAAATGCTATCTGCACTTAGTGCTTTTTTGTACGGATGAGTTAATAAATCTTTCGTTTAAAGGAAGACTAGCTCAGGTAAATACGCTCGACTTATTTCCCCTATACGGGCTTGGGTTACGGTAAATTATTTCCGCTTGGTCGGAATGGGATCAATCAAATGCTGGATTGTGGCTAGTAAATCAGCATATTCTGTATTAATCAGTTTTGTTTGATAACTTAAACATCGGGGGTTAACTACCGTTTCCTGGATATCCTCGGCTCATTACATTAGATAATGGCCATGACCTTAGCGCGGGGTGTAGGCATACACCCGACAGACGCTCAAATGCCACTACCCACGTCGTTGGGGATAACTCCTTTGTGAGTTCATAAGTGGTGTGTAGTTAATCATGTCTTGGTTTTTGCACTGGGCCCTGTATGTATGGACAAACATGTGAATATGTTAACAAGGTTGCAACGTCAACTTTCCCAAGTTATAAAAGATTTTGTGGTGATATGCATTTAAAATATGCATTTATAAATGTTTTTTAAAATGAGTCAGTTGGGTGTATTTACCAGCGAAAGCTGACGTATTTTCAAAAGACTAAGCTTGCAGGTACAATACGAAAATAGGCTGGGAGTGCTCGGTATTGATAAGAGGATCTTGCAAATCCTAGATCTGCCCAAAGTCTGTTTTATATTCTTTCTTATGTACAACTTATGATCCATTTGTGGATCTTCTATTACGAGTCGTCTGTATATAATTTTGGTATTTTGAACATTTGGTTTGTAATTGTAATTTAAATCCAAGACCTCCAATGTGCTGTGTTTAATTGTCTATGATGTTATCAACTTATGTCACGATATTCCCCACCCGAGCCCACCGGTGTTTGGATTGGCTGTGGAAAGCCGGGGTGTGACAGGTTGGTATCAGAGCCAACGTTTGAGAGAATTAAACACTAGCCTTCTTGTGTTTAATATCAAACTTACACAAGCACATTCCTTAGACTTCTGAGTTTAGGCTTTGACCTAGGTTTTCTCATCTCATTATTAAGTTATTAATATTGTTTTTTAATTGATTTTTAACAAGAAGATGCCGCCAAGAGTAAGAGGAAGAGGAAAAGGACCAACGAGGGGAGGACCTTCAGGACATATCACTTCACATCCACATCACCCGAACCCCTATGAGGATTCGGGGGATTCATGGCCATTGTCGCAACATTCACCTTCTCATACTCAAAACTCTTATCATTCATACCATTCACATCATTCAAACCACTCCCACCATTCTCATCACTCTTATCATGATGTATTTAACCCAAACCAATACTTTAATACACTCCAACAGACCAAAACCAATTAGACCAACCCAATCCCATGGACGAAGACTTCTATCCAGAAATGCTGCTGTCAGGATCACACACTCATCCCATTGAAATCTCAAGCGATTCGAACTCTTACGCCGGATCGCCATACCAAGGTCCTAATGAATGGGACTAATATTGGAACCAATTTACTTTCGCTAACACTCCTTCCCATCATTCTCAACCACCTCCCATGCAAGAAGATGTGCACATTGAACCGGTGGAACAACCCCAATAGCCACCTGAACCGCCAAGGAGGAAAAGGGGAGCACGTATGTCGGTACGTGCGGGCCAACGGTCGGGATCGCTGCCACCTTTTCCCAAACCCTACCCTACTATTCACGAGGATCCACAAATGGGTGGACCCTCCAATGTTTCACCTATGGTGGAACCAACACCACCACCAGTGGTTCAACCACCACCATCGGGTTATAATAACCCTATCCCAACATATCCAGATACATCTGGATATGATCCTTTTAACCCAACTACACCTATTGATTACCAAGCATTATCGCATGACCCTTACATGCAAGCAGTCATGAATAACGCACTTTACCCGTCTCCTTTCCAACCTGTTTATCCACCTACTGGGTATCCAAGTTATGGATACCAGTATCCTATTATGCCACAACCACAACAACAACCTCCGCCGCCACTTGAGGCCATCAATGAGGCCTTAGAACGAATGAAAGAAATGCAACAACAAGCGGAGGAAACGGAGAAGAAGACGAATAAGTTCTTTAAGAAACTTTCCAAGTTGGCTAAGGGAAAGAAGGACGAGTGAAGTCTCTTCAAATATATGTAAGTCCCTGCGAGGACATTGTTATTTCTTTAGTCCCTGCATGGACATTTTTATTTCTTTAGTCCTTGCATGGACAGTTTGTTTCATTGTTTCTAGTATTGTAATTCTATTTGAATTTAATGAAGTATTTTTTGGAATTATATATATATATGTATTTATCCTCTTCAAGCGAGCGTCTCGATTTTATTCGAAATTTGTGCTCTGCTATATAATTCTAAAAGACCTTAATGGATTTAATCGTGCTAAGTGGCACAGACCATACATTGGCCAAGAAATAAGAGTTAAGAATATAAGGTCTTCTATCAGGAAAGTTAAGGGAAGTTATCCTTCTATCCAGAGGTGATGGACTAAATTCAAGCCTCCAAGGTCGTTAAGGTCCAATGTGACCAGGACCACTAATCAATCATTAGGTTACTCTTATGTTAACATTAAAGAATATTCATACTCCTGGTAGTGTGACTTGAGGAACCACACCAGCCGTCTAGGTAAAAGGACCACGTCCTAAGACCTATTATATAGCCTTGTGATCAATGTTATCCTGGCTAAAGTCATTAATATAATGACAATTAACAGGCCAACGTGCCATAGGCCAACATGCCATAAATTACATCTGTTATGATGTAGGCCAACATGCCATAAATTACATCTGTTATGATGTAGGCCAACGTGCCATAAATTACATCTGTTAATCATGTAGGCCAACGTGCCATGAATTACAACTGTTAGTGATGTAGGCCGACGTGCCATATGTTATGTCGAAAGTGACAGGCCGACGTGCCATATGTTATGTCGAAAGTGACAGGCCGATGTGCCATATGATATGTCCAACGTGACAGGCCAACGTGCCATATTATTATGTCCATTAGTGACAAGCCTTACATGCAATTGTCAATTATGACAATGACATATGTGACATTACAATCCACTGTCTAATAATATATGGACTATGTCCAGATTGTAATTTGCCTTTGATGGTCCTATTAAGAACTAGGCCAATCATAGTATGATAAGCCTAAGAGTTGTGATGTTATTCACACTAGCTTAAATAGGCGACGGGTTGTTATATCCAATGTTTAAAGCAAATATGGTTGTTATACCATGGCAAGCCTAAGCGTTGTGATGATATTCACACTAGCTTAAATAGGCGATGGATTGTTATATCCAATGTTTAAAGCCAATATGGTTGTTATACCATGGCTAAGAGAAATTTTATTTTGATATTTAGAGCCAAATCTGCAAAATGGTAAATTCGGGCGAGGCACAGAGTAGCCACAGAGAGATTAGGTCTATCAAGGCTGAGAATATAGCCGTTAATAATGATGACTTCCAAGCTCGCATAGATGCAGCCGTTGGAAAGGCCATGGAAAAGGCCATAGAAAATCTTAGGTAGTCGAGTGCTACTCGCTCTAGACCATTATCAATCCCACCATCTTCAGCTCATAAGGAGAGCTCATTTCACTCTTCGAATGCAAAGAGTGAACCAAAGAAAATAGAATTTGCTTATAGGTCCAGTTCTTCTAAAGACGGATGTACCTACAAATATTTCGTCTCTAGCAAGCCCCGAGATTTCAATGGGGAATAAGGAGCAGTAGAAGCCTTGAAATGGCTTGATGAGATGGAAAAGATTGTAGATATCAGTGAATGTGCTGATAAGGATGTGGTCAAGTATGTATCACAGTCCTTCAAGGGAGATGTCCTCATTTGGTGGAAGGCAATGGTTCAATCTACAGGTAAGATACACATGTACAACTTAGGATGGTCTAAGTTTGTCGATCTAGTCAAGGAGACTTAGTGTCCACCTCATGAGGTGGAGAAATTAGAGACAGACTTTCTGACTCTTTCAATGAAGAACCTAGACTATCGGAAGTATGTTTCTGACTTCAGTTCCCTGTCTAGGTTAGTTTCATATTTAATCACCCCTGAAACCAAACGCATTGCCCGTTTTATAAATGGGTTAGCGCCTGAGATAAAAGGCATGGTAAAGGCTGCTCAGCCTAGTACCTATAGGTCTGCTGTTGACCTATCTCTCTCCCTCACCCTTGATGTAGTGAGGCAGAAGTCAGTAAAATCAGAGACTGACGGGAAATGGAAGAGAGAAGATGATAACTCCCAGAGATTTAATAAGAAAAATAAAAAGGAGATTTTGTTTCAGATGGAACCAAGATAAGTCGGGTGTAATACCGACATGTAAAAATTGCAACCGTAAGCATTGGGGACAGTGTAGTATTGATCTACAAACTAGACCCTGTGGTATCTGTAAGAAAAATGGTGCATAAAACCTTAGAATGCAAGGATCTTAAGAAAGTCGTCTGATACAACTGTAATGAAAAGGGGCATATTAAGTTCAGCTACCCTAAGAACCCCAAAGGTAATAATGCAAAGCCTAGAGAGGCTAAGAAAGGGAATGCTCATGCCTTCCAGATGAATGCCAGGGAGGCCGTTAATGACAATAACGTCATAACAGGTACATTCCTCATCAATGATGTATATGCTAAAGTTCTTTTCGATTCGGGTGTAGATAAATCTTTTGTTGATCATAAGTTTAGTAAACTATTAAACTTGCTCATAAGAACTCTAGATATAACTTATGAAGTAGAACTCGCTGATGGAACGCTAAAGACAGCGTCATCCATTCTTGATGGATGTTCTATATCCATTAAGAATCATTCTATCCCTATCTCTCTCTTTTGCCAATGAAACTGGCAGGGTTCGATGTAGTTTTAGGCATGGATTGGTTATCCTATAACCAAGCACGTATTGCTATGATAAGAAACTCATCGAAATTAGAACCCCATCTGGTGAAACGATCACCATCCCTAGAGATTCACACTACGGATTGCCAGACAGGCTGTTGTTTTTTGAGGCATCCAAGTGTTTGGGGAAAGGTTGTGTCATTTACCTGGCACAAGTAACTATCAATGAGCCTAAACCAAATATAGAAGACCTTCCGGTTATCTCGGAGTATTCCGATGTTTTCCTCGAAGAATTACCAGGACTGCCTCCAGATACGCAAGTAGAGTTTAGAATTGATATCCTGCCTGGATGAGCACTGATAGCCAGAGCTCCATATCGGTTAGCACCAACGGAAATGAAGGAGTTAAGAGTTCAATTAGATGAAATCTTAGAGAAAGGCTTTATCCAGCCTAGTTCATCACCTTGGGGAGCTCCTATTCTTTTTGTTAAAAAGAAAGACGGTTCAATGCGGATGTGTATTGATTACCGAGAGTTGAACAAGATAACAATTAAGAACCGATATCCTTTGCCCAGGATCGACGACTTGTTCGATCAACTTCAAGGTGCTAGCTATTTCTCTAAGATCGATTTAAGATCAGGATATCATCAGCTGAAGGTTAAGAACGAGGATGTTCCTAAAACTGCCTTTGAGACCCGATATGGTCATTTTGAATTTCTACTTATGCTTTTTGGGCTCACAAATGCACCTGCAGCATTCATGGATCTCATGAATAGAGCCTTCAAACCATATTTGGATAAGTTTATCATTGTCTTCATAGACGACATACTTATCTATTCTCGTAATCAAGTTGATCACGAGAAACACCTTCGGTGCATTCTAGAATTGCTAAGGCAGGAGAAATTTTATGCTAAATTTTCTAAGTGTGATTTTGGCTAAGAGAAGTCCAGTTTCTTGGACATGTTGTAAGTGAGCGTGGTATCCAAGTAGATCCTGCCAAAATAGAAGCCATAAGGAATTGGAAAGTACCCAAAACCCCATCGAAGATTCGTAGTTTTCTAGGACTTGCTGGTTACTATAGGAGGTTCATTGAGAACTTTTCAAGGATAGCCACTCCTTTGACTACCTTGACCCGTAAGAATATTCAGTTTGTTTGGGGTCTGAAACAACAAGAATCCTTTGAGATTCTAAAACACAAGTTGAGCAATACTCCTGTGTTATCTCTACCTGAGGCTATTGAGGATTTTGTAGTTTATTGTGATTCTTCGTACACTGGCATGGGTTGTGTGCTAATGCAAAAATGCAAGGTAATTGCTTATGCATCACGACAATTGAAGGTGCACGAAAGGAATTACACCACCCATGATTTGGAATTGGGTGCCACTATATTTGCACTAAAGTTGTGGATACATTACTTATATGGCACAAAGTGTATTATATACACTGACCATAAGAGTCTCTAGCATTTGTTCAATAAGAAAGAATTGAACATGCGACAGCGCCGTTGGATGGAAACACTTAATGATTATGATTGCGAAATTCGCTACCATCCCGGTAAGACAAATGTGGTTGGTGATGCCTTAAGTCACAAGGAAAGGATTAAACCTATTAGGATTAATGCCAAGAGCATTGAGCTCAGAATAGCTTAATTGAGAAGCTATTAGATGCGCAGAAGCAAGCCCTATTAGAGGCTAGTATTCCTAATGAGGGGTTAGGCAGAAATGTTGATCAGTTAATGCCTGGAAAGGATGGAACCCTTAGATTTAATGGAAGAATCTGGGTTCTAATCTTAGGAGGACTTAGAGATCTAATCCTCCAAGAAGCGCATAATACGAGATACTCAGTTCACCCAGGAGGTGACAAGATGTATCAGGATCTGAAAAAGAATTATTGGTGGATGGGTTTGAGGAAATCCATAGCCACTTATGTAGCTAAGTGTCTAACGTGTTCGCAAGTTAAGGCTGAACATCAGAAGCCGTCATGACTTCTACAACAATTGGAATTCCCACATAGAAATGGAAATGGTAACTATGGACTTGATTACCAAGTTACCTAAGACCAAACGTGGAAATGATACGATTTGGTTCATTATAGATAGGCTGACTAAGTCAGCGCATTTCTTGCCAATTAAGGAAACGTATAATTCAGGCAAATTGGCTAAGTTGTATGTGGACAAGATTGTGTCCCTACACGGTGTGCCGGTATCTATTGTATCTGATAGAGATACTAGATATACCTCTCATTTTTGGAAAAGTTTCCAACAATCTTTAGGCATAAAATTAAACTTTAGTACGGCTTACCACCCGCAGACAGATGGACAAAGTGAGCGTACTATTCAAACTCCGGAAGACATGCTTAGAGCATGTGTGATTGATTTAGGTGGAAGTTGGGATGACCACTTACCCATAATAGAATTCTCCTACAATAATAGTTTTCATACGAGCATCAAGGCTGCTCCTTATGAGGCCTTTTATGTGAGAAAATGTCGAACGCCCGTGTGTTGCGCAGAAGTTGGAGAAGCCCAACTATCAGGACCTGAGATTGTCCTGGAGACCACGGAAAAGATTGTGCAAATCCGTGATCGTCTCAAAGCTGCCCGAGATAGATAGAAGAGCTATGCTGACAAGAGGCGTAAACCTCTCAAGTTCCAAGTAGGAGACAAAGTCATGCTAAAAGTATCACCTTGGAAAGGTATAATGAGATTCGGAAAGAAAGGCAAGATGAGCCCAAGATATATAGGGCCATTCGAAATAGTCGAATGTGTCGGCACTGTAGCCTATAAGCTTAAGCTACCAGAGAAGCTTAGTGGAATTCATGATGTATTCCACATATATAACCTTACGAAATGTCTAGCCGATGAGTCGCTAGCAATGTCACACAAAGATGTGCAAATAGATGAAAACCTGAGGTTTATTGAGAAACCAATTTCGATCGAGGATCGACAGGTTAAGAAACTTCGAAGGAAATTAATACCTGTAGTAAAGGTTAAGTGGGACGCCATTAGAGGTCCCAAGTGTACATGGGAGGTTGAGTCCACTGTGCGACAAAAGTACTCCCATCTTTTTTAATAAAATCTCGAGGACGAGATTCTTTTAAGGGGGTGAGGATGTAACACCTTGTAAAATTATGTCCAATAGTATAGTGACACGTGTTGTATTTTTATTTAAGACTTATAGGGACTAAAGGTTTCAACATGCTCAAACTGAGCATCTGAGTGACTGTCTGATGTCAACATGCACAAACTTAAGCCTCTAAGTGACTGATATGTCAACATGCTTAAACAATAGCCTTTGAGTGACTAATATGTGAACATGCTTAATCATTAGCCTCTGGGTGACTGATATGTCAACATGCTGAAACTTGGCCTCTGAGTGACTTATATGTCAACATGCCCAGCCTCTGAGTGACATCGGAGTCAACATGCTCATAGTGGGTCTATGAGTGATCCTTTATGAAGTCCTAACTCTCATATGTTCCATTCGTTGGACGAAAGGGATTAAATCTATAAATATGTGAAAGTTGGATGATGAAGGGGTTAAAAGTCTCAACATGTTAATTTATACCTGTGAGTGACCTTTTAACGAACCGAGAGCTCGACAATGTCTGGGCGTACTCTCGGGCATGCCAAATATTGGTTACGGAGGGATAAATATGCTAAAAAGGTGTTTTAGAAGGTTTTATAAGTCAAGGGGCTAAAAGTGTCAAACTTTGTTTCTCGCCATGAGGCGCTCGCGGGGCGTGAGAGACAAGGTCTGGGTCTCTCGCGGGGCGCGGGAGGCCTGTGTCTGCAGAACATTTGCTTGGCCTCACACAAATTGCCAAAAAACTATTTGATTCGAAACCATGGCTTTCCAAACTGCTATGTCACGTTTTAGGACACTTGTAAGCTCCCTCTTACACCCCTTAACACCTGGCATCACCTCCTTCAAGCTCTCCAACTATAAATAGGTGCCAAGGTTCACCATTTGAACTTGCACATTTCTCATTCACAACTCTATCTCCCTCCTCTGGAAGTTCCTAACTGAAAGGAGGATCCAACTTAGTTCTATTGCATCATAGGAACCACTCGTAAGTGTTCTTCCTCTTGCATTTTCGTTTATAGGCATTTATAGCCGAAAGTTAAGCGTTTTACGGAAAACGCCTTGACTTTCAGTTAAGACCAGTATGGTCCAGCCATTATTAGTAACGAACATGGCTAAGTGATCATAATAGGTTAGGTGTTAATCCTTATAAAGGGCACCTCATGAAGGTCAAGTTTGCTAGACCAATTGACGGGTCAAAGTTATTATATTAAAAAGTCAAACAGGCCATTTTTTGGAAATGTTATAATTTGATCTTATATATGTTATGAAACCTGTTTTGACACTTAAAAAAGTTGGTAATAATTATTAGAACATATAAGAACATGTTCGGCTCGTCAATTTCAGCTAAGGTCGATTCGCAACCGAAAGTCGCAAAGTTTGACTTCTGCTTTGACTTTCGATTCTGACCCGATATAGATTAGTTAGCTACTGATCTAAAGTTGCATTATGATCGTATTATAATGTAGTATAACCCTCTGAGGTTATATTACATGATCATAATCAGAATCAGAATCTGAGCTTATGCACAAGTTCCGTAATTATGCCATTTTGACTTAAATGCCCTTTTTGCATAAAAAGAGGTTTCATGATAATGAACTTGAAAATGAATTTCCTATTGATGTAATATTATAAGTAGGATTATTTGGGATATTAAATCAGATTATAAACTGAGTTTATGAACAAGTATTTATATTATGTCGATAAATTACGATAAGGCTCTTGTGGCTTATAAAACGTTTTCAATCACATCTTTTTAAAATAAATCTTTTACCTACTGATTTTAAAACTTATTTTAAATATTTTTAGAGTAGGTACATGATATAAACTCAGAATCCAAAATAATTTATAAACTATATGTAAAATGACCAAAATGCCTCTTGGTGCATAGTTTGGTCATAAAAGATAAATTACACATATAATCAATATCCAATAAGAATTTTTTCCAGAATACTTATAGTTATAACATTAAAATATATTCAAGTTCCTTTTATACGGCATGAAATTACCGAAAACGCCCTTATGAGGCATAGTTTCATTTTAAAAACTTAACGGGCATATAAGTTGATATCCTACTGATATTACAACTTATTTAAAATGTAATGGGATATAGAACTTGTCCCTGATTTATTCAGTTACCCGATATCGTTGATATGCGTACGGTTAAGCATATGTAACTAGTTTACGGAAATTAATCGAAACGGGTCTAACCTTGTCATTGAAGTCTCAAAATCCAGAATGTTTATAGTTTATCCATATTACACAAGTCAAGGTACTTGTTGGGATTAAACTACATTCTATCCAATCATCGTTTAATCTAGCATTATACGTATTGATCATATACGCTAGTCGGTCTAAGTCTATGACTTAAGAAAGACCGTTAGTATTTAATTGGTTAGCTTATGCCATAATCCAGACTAGAGACATTTCGGTAAATCCTATCTGCACTTAGTGCTTTTGTATACGGCTGAGTTAATAAATCTTTCATTTAAACGAATACTAGCTCAGGTAAATACTCTCGACTTATTCCCCTATACGGGCTTGGGTTACGGTAAACTATTTCCACTTGGTCGGAAATGGGATCAATCAAATGCCGGATTGTGGCTAGTAAATCAACATATTCTGTTTTAATCAGTTTTGTTTGATAACTTAAACATCGGGGGTTAACTACCGTGTCCTGGATATCCTCGGCTCATTACATTAGATAATGGCCACGACCTTAGCGCGGGGTGTAGGCATACACCCGACAGATGCTCAAATGCGACTACCCACGTCGTTGGGGATAACTCCTTTGTGAGTTCATAAGTGGTGTGTAGTTATATCATGTCTTGGTTTTCGCACTGGGCCCTGTATGTATGGACAAACATGTGAATCTGTTAACAAGGTTGCAACGTCAACTTTCCCAAGTTATAAAAGATTTTGTGGTGATATGTATTTAAAACATATTTTTAAATGTTTTCAAAATGAGTCAGTTGGTTGTATTTACCAGCGAATGTTGACGTATTTTCAAAAGACTAAGCTTGCAGGTACAATATGAAAATAGGCTGGAAGTGCTCGGTAGTGATAAGAGGATCTTGCAAATCCTAGATCTGCCCAAAGTCTGTTTTATATTCTTTCTTATGTACAATTTATGATCTGCCTGTGGATCTTCTATTACGAGTCGTCTGTATATTATTTTGGTATTTTGAACATTTGGTTTGTAATAGTAATTTAAATCCAAGACCTCCGCTGTGCTGTGTTTAATTGTCTATGATGTTATCAACTTAGGTCACGATATTCCCCACCCGGGCCCACCTGTGTTTGGATTGGCTGTGGAAAGACGGGGTGTGACAGCCTGCACCACGAGTACTGAGTTATTACTCGCCGGCCGGAGCGAGTGTCCCATCACACCTCCGAACCATGGAGGCGGAGTATTCTCAATTGCTGCCTAAACATGAGTCTCACACTCATAGGCGAGCGTCCATCGACTCACGGCTGGGCCTGCGTCCTCTAGAGTGGCGGGACACCCATTAGGATGAGGATAGAACATATGGTGAGGGTGATAGCGTCGGTGTGTTTCATCGGCTACCCAAAGATCATGATGTTTACAAGTCTGCGCCACGGGCTGTATACAGTCCGGAGGCGGAGTACAATTATAACCTGATCTACAGGCCAGCTGAAGCAGCTGAACAGTCAAAGTTCATAAAGGAGATCACGCTCGCAGCACTGGAGCACGCGAAACTTCTCTCCAATGTGGGAAAGTAAAATGGGTTGACAAACCCAGATGATCACATGCGCTTGTTCGCGGGCACATGTCTAATCGGAGGCTGGACGCTACCCATGTGGTGTCATTAGTTTGTTTAAACCCTTATAGGTGCTGCGCGCCTATGGTTTGACAACTTACCCACGGGTAAGCTCACATCATGGAACGACCTCAAAGACAAGTTCTTGACGCATTTCAGCCAGCAACGGCGGTACGTCAGAGATTCCTCTGACGTTATGAACATATGGAGGCGAGATGATGAAAATCTTGAAGATTTCATCACCCGATACAATAAAGAGGTGTTGGAGATTGGAGACGTGCATGAAGACCTGATTCGCACACAATTCAAATATGATGTCCGCTACGACGAGATGATCAAAGTCTTGTCGGAAACTACTGGCCTCCCAAAAAGTTGGGAGAAATTAATGGTGGCAGCAAAGGTATACGCGCAGTCGGAGCACAACCTAAACTCCAACAGACCTCCCATCCCCCAATATCGTCCGCAAGACATGAGTAGGAGTTTTGCGAAGAAGAATAAGAAGAATTGGAGGGAGTCCAACCAAAATCCATCCTACTCACCGGTCGACGCCCACGCAACCATAAATAAGATTGCTACCCAAAGAGCAATCAAGCAAGATAATCGCAATTGTCAGTGGACGCCATTGACGAAGAGCCCGGCGGAGGTGCTCAGCACAGAAGATCACCAGTTCAAACAACCACCGCCGATGCGCAACAGAACAGGTCAAAAACGTAACCTTTTTTGCGATTATCACAAGGATACAGGACATACAACAGATAACTACATCTCCTTGCGCACGGAGATCGAGAAGGCGCTGAAAAGTAGGATGCTTACCCACTTACTTCAAAACGTACGCAAGGAGGTGCGCCAAATTACTCGAGACAAAAAAGGCTCGTGTAACAAGAAGATGAAGGTATTTATTCATATGATTTAAGGTGGCCCGTCGCGCAAGCGCGGCCATCAAAAGAGTTGTACGCCTCACTGGCGCAAACAACAGGCCATCTTCCCCATAGTTCCCGGGGTCCACAAGAAGAACGTCTGGTCGTGATAACTGGCATCTTTGTCCATTATCGCACCTGCTACATGTTCATAGACCCGGAAAGCTCTATGGACATCATATACGAACAATGCTTCCAACAGTTGGACCCAGAGGATAAGGCGCGCTTAGAGCCGGTCGATTTTCCACTGACGGGTTTCTGCAACGAAGCCGTCTTTCCACTGGGTCAAATCTCATTCCCGATAACTTTTTCCTATTGCCGACACTCGCGCACGGTCTCAGTCAACTTCATGGTCATGCCCGCTACATCGCGCCATGACGTGCTGCTTGGCAGGCGCGCCCAAAGAGAGTTCAGCAAGATCACCTCCACTCCTCATGCTGCCTGCGGTTTTCCCATAGAAACCAGGGTGGCTATCATGTACGCGAGGAATGAGATCTTGTCCATCGAAGAGGAACCACCAACGAAGATACCGAAATCATCATCTAATGGCGAGCTGGAGAAATGGGTACTAAACAACAAGTACCCGGAACAAAAAGTATTGTTAGGACCCGCTATGATTCCTGCAGTCAAGGCGTGGTTAAAACAACTTTTGTTCCGCAATATAGATATTTTCGCTTTGTCGCCAGTGGATATGACAGGGGTACCGAGGGAAATTGTTGAGCACGCGCTGCAGACATTCACTTCAGTTCAGCCTATTGTTCAGAAAAAAACGCAGTTTTGGTCCTGAAAAAACTCACGCACTAAACGAGCAAGTTTCAGAGCTCCTCCAAGCCGGCATCAACAGGGAAGTACACTATCAGACATGGGTAGCCAATCCTGTCATGGTCCAGAAGCACAACGGCAGTTGGCGCATGTGCGTCGATTTCAAAGATCTAAACAAAGCATGTACCAAAGACTGCTCTTTACCCCGAAATCGAAAAAAAGGTGGACTCCCTCGCTTCATTCAGGTGGAAATGCTTTCTTGACAACTACAAAGGCTACCACCAGATACAAATGAAGAAAGAGGACGAAGACAAAACCGCATTCCGCACTGACAAGGGAAGCTTTTGCTACACAAAGATGCCCTTCGGATTGCGCAACGTAGGAGCCACCTACCAGCGTTTGGTGGACCATGTCTTCGGAGACGACATTGGTGAAATCGTAGAAGTGTACATTGATGACCTTGTCATCATGAGCTCGGATGAGGAGAAGATGCTGACAAACGTTAAGAAAATGTTTGCATCCTTGCGCAAGGAAAATCTGAAGCTGAACCCTAGTAAGTGCTCGTTTGGAATGGAAGAAGGCAAATTTTTGGGATTCATCGTCACGCGCGACGGTTTCAAAGTCAATCCTGAGAAAGTGGAAGCGATTCAACGTATACCTTCCCTCTCGACCATCAAAGAAATGCAACGGTTGGCGGGGAGACTGGCTGCGCTGAACAGGTTCTTGGCCAACCACGCGATGAAATCCTTCCCATTCATCAGCACTTTGAGGAATTGTGTCAAGCAGAACAAGTTTCAATGGACTTTGGATGCGGAGAAAGCCTTCACACAAATGAAGGAGTGCTTGATTCAGCTGCCTACGCTCACGACACCGCAAAAGAACGAGCCATTGATCCTTTACCTTTCTCACTTCAGATATCGCTCTGGGCGCAGTCTTGCTAGTAGAGCGCGCAGGAGTCCAAACTCCAATCTACTACATCAGCGAAATGCTAACTGACCCGGAGACAAGATATCCCGTGATGGAAAAGCTTGCTCATGCTATAGTCCACGCATCCCGCAGGTTGCGTCGGTATTTTTCCGGCCATGTGATTACAGTTCTCATGAATTATCACTTAGGCCAAATTTTGTCTAAACTGGACATATCTGGTCATCCAGCAAAGTGGCCGATTGAGCTAGGTGGACACAACATCGTGTACAAACCACGCCCAGCAATAAAAGGCCAGATATTAGCCGATTTTGTTACAGAAGTACCAAACAATAAAGCGCAAGAGTGTGAAGTTGTACAGAACCCAGTGCCGGTCACAGATGATCGCGCATGGATACTTCACACAGACGGTGCATCCAATGATGATGGCGCAGGGGCAGGTCTCCACCTAATAAGCCCCGACAACCAAGAGTTCACCTATGCCATCAGGTTGGATTTCAAAAGCATGAATAATGAAGCTGAGTATGAAGCCTTTCCGGCAGGCCTTCGGTTAGCCATCAAAATGGGGGCCAGGAATTTGGAAGCACACGTCGATTCCCTTTTGGTCGTAGGACAGATCAATGGCCTATATGATGCAAAGGGCAAAAGGATGATCCTGTATCTTGAACAGGCGCAAGCCTTAATTACCAAATTCCAAAGTTTCAAATAACCCATGTCAACCGAAGCGAGAATAAACATGCCAACGCGCTCAGCAAATTGGCTGCTACAAGCTTCAAGCACCTTGCGCGTGAAGTGCGTATTGAGCTACTCAAGAACCCTTCTGTTCCTTTGCGTCAAGTAAACATCATCGAAATGGGCTGGATGTCTCCCATCATCATGTTCTTGCAGTACGCGACCCTCCCTAAAAACAAGGTGGAAGCAAGAAAAGTCCAGAACAAGGCACTCAACTACGAAATGACAGACGATATCTTTTACCGGAAGTCATACCTTGGACCTTTTCTCCACTGCGTTGACCTGCAAGATGCGCAATACTTAATCCGTGAAATACATGAAGGGTTATGCGGAATTCACCCCGGTCCGCGCATGGTCGTTGCAAAGATCATGCACGTCGGCTACTACTGGTCTGACATGCACTTAGATGCAGTCGAAACGTTGTGAAAATGCACATCGTGCCAGCGCCATGTGCCGAAGATGTTGCGCCCCAAGAATCCCTTGATCCTAGTGACAACAGGAAGGCCCTTCCAACAACGGGCAATCAATATGGTGGGACCTTTCCCAGATGCCCCAGGCACGGTGAAGTTCATAATCGTAGCCGTCAATTACTTCACCAAGTGGGTAGAAGTAAAGCCCCTTGCATCCACCACAGCAACTGTAGTGCCCAAATTCATTTGGGAGCATATCATTTGTTGTTTCGGGTTACCCTTGCGCATTTTCGGTGATAACGGCCCCAATTTTGCAGCGGAAGAACTACAACGGTGGATGGAGGCAATGCGTATCGAACATGTGTTCACTTCGGCAGCGCATCCCCAAGGGAATGGCCAAGTGGAAAGCAGAAACAAGAGTATCTCGAAGGGATCAAGATGAGATTGGAGACGGCGCGGAGAGGCTGGGCAGATGAGTTGCCAAGTATCCTTTGGGCTCACTGAACCATGCAAAAACCCAGCACCGGCGAAACTCCATTCAGCCTGGTGTATGGGACGAAGGCAGTAATTCCCGCAGGAATAGGCCTCCCATCACCGCACATGCTAGCTATGCAAAACCAGAATAATGAAGACGAGCGTAGACTCGACTTGGACCTCCTTGAAGAAAGGCATGAAAACGTCACAATCAACGAAGCGAAGTACAAGTCAAAGCTTTAGAAATACTACAATGCGCGAGTTCGCATATGTACCTTCCTACCTGGCGATTTCGTTCTACGAGAAAATGAAGCGTCCAACGCTGAAAGTCCTGGAAAACTCGCACCTAATTGGGAATGACCTTACATAATCCATGAAGTCCTAGGAAAGGGTGCATACACCCTCAAACTTTTGGACGTCACAAACATTCCTAGGACCTGGAATGCGCAACAGCTAAGGCGGTGCTACATGTAAATTAGCAAACTTATGATCTTATTGTCTACTCTGTACATGCCTCTTATGCCTTATTGTTAATAAAGAGAATGGATACATGAATTTCTTTGTCGAGATGTTTTGTTACAAATGCGCGAAACTACTTTGGGTCTACGCGAAAACACCATGTTACACTGACTCATGAACAAAATTCACTACTTACTGCATGCGCATGGGATGTAACGTTCATACACGAGTTCATTACCAGTTTTATTCGCTCTACCTACATAAAGTCGTTATCTTCACGCAAATATTGTAATTTGAAATAAAAACATCCTTTTCATTAAAAGATAAAAGATATGTACAAGCATGCGCAACGTGTAGTTAAATTCCAGATATTACAATTAAGATCCTACAAACATCACTCATCACTCTCTTCAACTTCGTCTGCGTCCGAGAATATGTCTTTTAGGCGATCAACATAGTCATCGTGCTGGAGCGCTTCGCTCACCAAATCCATAACCGGGAGTTGAAGACGATCATACTCACGCTTGGCCTGGGAGAAGGCAGCTTCGGTATCGACTCCATGAGTGGTAGCGCGGCTAGTATCCCAGTGAATGTCCAGCGTATGAGTGACATGGTGTGCACACTCAGCGTAGCCCTGCGCGTATCCATCATCGCACGCGGTGACCATCAGCTTGGCCACTGCGTCGTCCAACTCTACCAAGTTAAGGATAGAGTTCGCGATCTGCAATACAAGGAAAACAGGATGAGAATTAAGACAAAGCGATCAAAATAACAACGGAGCACTTACATTCACAACTCCATGCTGTTGCATCCGCAGCATGTTGTTGGTCAGCGACTCTACCAGACTTGCAGAGATGGCGCGGGCGGGTTCAGAATCTACTAGTATTTTCTCGCCCGCACCCACCTTAGCCTCCGCCAAGCGCAACCTCTCCTTGTCCTCCAGGTGTCTGCGCTGAAGTTCGGCTTTTCCCACCAAGGCCACCTGGAGATCCTTCTTCGCCCTTTCAAACGATGCGCAAACCTCCACCTGTTTACATACAAGGTTAGTCTGGCAATCTTTGATCAATGTAAAATAAGCAAAAGGAAAATTTCTTACATCCTTTTGCTCACTACGTTCGCGGTGCGCCCTGGCCTCCGCGGCAGCAGCATCCGCTGCCTCCTTCTCCGCTTTCAAACGTGCAGCCTCGGCGCGTAGGCTCACTATTTCGTCCCTTAGAAATTTTTTCTCGTTGTTGTCCCGGTCACAAGCCTCCCTCCACAGCTTGCGCTCCTCCACAAGCGTGGCAGTGGAACTCTCCGCCTTTTCTTCCACCCCAGAACAGACCACTCTTCGGTCTGTTTAGCTTTCGGCAAATTTAGCCTTGTCAGCCTCCAGCTCTGATATTTGCGCAGCCACTTGGGCTTGCTCCTGGACCAGGTCCTTCTTAGCAGCTTAAAATTTTTCCTGTTCTTTATGCATGCTCCGCCACTCCCGAACAATCTTGTGTGTGTTGGAGGCGGAGCTAGCAGCTGCATGGAGGTACGCACGTATGTTTGTTCATGATTTTACTCCACGCGTGCGCACCTTTGCTGGGGGGAATGCACCTTTGAACCACTCACGGCACGCCGGCCAGTGAGAAAAATTATCACATTTCTTCAGTTTCCACACAGGGGTGTAGATCTCTTCAGCGCGGCCGTCAGTATATCACCTGTAATAGTAATCACCCGGGGTTTCGTCCGGGCAGATCGGAGACCCTTCATCAGAACAGTGCTCCCTAGATCCTCCGACCTTACCCCGAGGCGCCGGCTTTGCTGCATGAGCCCCCTACAGAGCATCTTCTTCAACCACAACACCTTCACCACCACCAACTTCCTCCACCACCTTCTCTGGCTCAACAGCCTCAATCTCCACATGTACCTCCGCTGCCCCCGCAATTATTTCCCCACCATGTGCACTTGACGCTTGCGCTGTCTCATCCACAAGTGGGGCATATAAATCTCAACGGGCATGGCCGGAGCGGTGGGAGCAACAAAAACTGTTTCACTTCCCCCTGCATGATGACAAACAGTTAGACAAGTGCAACAGGAAGAAAAGTGGTGTAAAACACAAGTTAAAAGGTGTTTACCTAAGGAAAGTTTAGCGGCAAGCGCGTCTAAACTCCCGTGCTTCCCTATAATCTTCCGCGCAACCTTTTTAGGGTGCTGCGCAGAGATATCACTTTTTGGAGCTCTCTTCTTCTTGAGGGGTTCCGGGCTAGACTCTACGTCTATTAGCTCATCCGGGTTGGCAGCCGGGATATCCGCCGCCTTTCGCGGCTCTGGCTTTGGCTTCCGCAAACCTACAGGCGCAAGACCCGCCAAGGAACCAGAGACTACTACATAGTTATTCCAAGTGTCGGGCACAGAGCACATACCTTTGGGCGGGTCTGCCCTGGGCTGAGCCACCTTCCGCTCCGCCACCGCGTTTGGCCACGCGCGCCTTTTCTTTTTGGGGTCCGAGCCAATGCCCAAATTTTTCAATGAGCCTGCATCAATGCACACATAATAAGCAGTCTGAAAAGATGTGAACAATCAAAATTATGAAGGCTTATCACTCTTGGCGTGGGGGCCGCCAAGTCCTCACTCCTGGGAAGTTCAAAATTCCCCAGGATTTGCGTGTAGCATGTGGGCTCCTCCGGGCCAAGTGTGATATTTTCTATCCTCCCCTGCTCCCTTTGGAACGCCACCACATACAATGCCACCCCTGCAAAAAAGCGCATACAGTTAGTCTGTGTACAAGGAGAAATCAAGAAATAATGGAAAAATGAGACAGAGAATACTTACTCTTCTCCCCCTCCATGTAAACGGGCTTCTCCCGGCGGTTGGGCTCCACACCAAACTCATGCCCGCCGCCACCAGCGCCCTCTCAGGCAACTGAACCGCCTGGATCTCCTTGAGGTCCTTATACCAGGATTCAACCACTAGTATAGGAGAGGTCTCGACAGCAATGTCCTTCGCCCCCCGGAAGTGCATCCGAGGGGTATAACGCCAACCTTTATGTAAAAAAATTTTGTCTTCTAGTTATGGTAACACCTTGGAGGCGTGTGTAAAATCTTTTCGCCTGGATTCTGTGTTGGAAAGAGTAGAATCCCAGGGAACAGTGTAGTTGGTAAAAAACCCTAAACCGATTAACGGTTGGGATAATGCCCATAGAGCGGCACAAAAACTCAAAATATTTATTCTCAACATCCCATTGGATTGAGTTGGGAGATGTGGAATTGGTAGTATTCAAGAATATAAAGAAAAAATTTGGTGGCCGGTAACCAGAAGTTACCATCAGCAAAAAAATCAAAGAATAAAGTAATATAGTCAGCCGGAGCATCGACGGCAGTCTCTCCCTCAGCCGGAAACCGGGCATCCCAGTCCGTAGGGAACCGGAAGCCGGAGACCAAGCGTTGGAAACTCGCAGCAGACCACTTCAACGCCGGCAAAGATGTCGACGCCTCCATGGCAGATGCACTTTCTAGACCCTTGGTCGCCATTAGAAGATCTTAGAGAAGAAAACACAAAAAGATTAAAGAGAGAAGAGAACAAGAACTCAAGAATTCAGAGAATTTCAAAGAAGAAGTTTTGAAGGTGTGAATGGAAACCATAGACGGTTCCCTTATTTATACCCATCGCATTTAATGCGATGGGGAACTATGAAGCACGCGCAGAGTCAATAACCAATCCGCGCAGGATGCGTGGAAAGCAAGTGGCAACTGATAGTTGTCACACGCGCGTGGCTGGTACCTCCCCTGTCAATTCGTTAATGAAAGAGAGGTTGCACTGTTAACAGCATGCCATAGCTGTCAAATGTCACCTCCAGGGCACCCTTTTTCTTACCAACTCGCCTGCAACATCAGCATGACAGAGATTCAAATTTCAAAGACCTCATCTTGAGCAAAGTTTCCCTCACAAAAAGGTTTTGAAGAAACATTGGTCTGAACCGAGAGGTATCCGGAGATATCTTAGTTACAGCCTAGTTTTTCTGCATAAAAGGTTGTCTCTTGTTCGCTCTTTTGGGTGATCTCACTTCAAGCTGATCTTCAAAACTAGCAGTGCTGTTAGCCTCGTCACGGGGAAATGGGAGGGTTTTCTCCGTGACCATACTCCGGCGTGAGAATAAGTATTTGTATATTGCAAAGTAATAGCGAGTAAGTAGTGAGTGAGCAGGAAATCATGTAGATGGTTTTACCTTGTGGTTTAATACTCATTTTATAGCCGAAAATAAGTGGGTTTAGGAGATGGGCTGATGGGCCTTGGGCCCGGCCCAGACGACCAGGGTTATCCATTCTGTCCCTCTACAGCAATCATTTAATGATCCCTGGCAGGAGGTTTGTCTTGTCGGATGTTGAATGGTGCCATGTGTAAAGGCAGCTGTCCCTGGTGTTAGGTCTGTCATCAGCCAAAAGTGAAGCATGTGTGACAGTCACTGGAGTGTGTATGGTTAGTGTGCAGTCTGGCCTCTGCATTCACTGTTCATGTGACGCAGTCTGACACAACCTGCCGAGCAACCATTGGGTCACAACTCTGCCATTTTGTACCCTTGTATATAGTCAACGCCTCTTTACGCTTATCCCTTCTGCGAGGCTTTGTCAGTGCTTTCTGGCCAGCGTAGAGTTGCAGGGATAAATCCTTTTGTCCACAAGACTATGATTTGCTCTCATGTTTATCTTGGCCTTGCAAGGTTTGGGACTTCGCGGCTAAAGGGTTGTTTGATCCGCGCAGGGTCAAGTGTCCTGCGCGTCTAAGTCTAACTCACCATTGTGCTAAGTACACAAGGTTCGTTGTGTGACTTATATTGTTTGGTCTAACTTGCCGTGGCGCTGAGTGCGCAAGGTTCGTTGGATGACCTTTATGAGTTGGTCTAACTTTCCGTTACGCTGAGTGCGCAAGGTTCGTTGTATGACTTATAAGAGTTGGTCTAACTTGCCGTTGCGCTGAGTGCGCAAGGTTCGTTGTGCGACCTATTAGTATTGGAGTTGTAGTACCATTGCGCGTTGCGCGCGAGGTTTGTCTGTCAGCACAGGGTCAAGGGGCTTGTGCCTCCAGGTCTAACTTACCGTTGCGCAGGCTACGCAAAGTTCGTTGTATGACCTGCTAGTTCCAAGAAAGGCGCACCATTGCGCATTGCGCGCAAGGTTATTCTTGTTAATTTGTCATTGAGAGTATGGTTCCTTGCGCTGGCGCAGAGTTTTTAGGACCATACCCCTCCAGGTTTCCTCCATCCTTATTAAGTTCATGTCGTTGAAATAAACGCGCATACATGAATTTTTATAGTCCAGCAGTCCACCTACTTTCCAACATGCGCAGAGGAGCACCACTGGACTTGGAGGGGTATGGTCCTAAAAACTCTGCGCCTGCGCAAGGGACCATACCCTCATAATGAACAGATCACAAGAATAATGTTGTGCGCAATACGCAACGGTGCGCCATTCTTGAAACTAGCAGGTCACACAACGAACCTTGCGCATTCTGCGCAACAGTAAGTTAGACCTGGAAGCGCAGGTCCCTTGACCCTATGCTGATAGACAGACATTGCGTGCAACGTGCAACGGTGCTACAACCTTAATACTAGCAGGTTGCACAACGAACCTTGCGTACTTGGCGCAACGGCAAGTTAGACCTAGAAGAGCAGATCCCTTGACCCTGCGCGGATCAAACAACCCTCTAGCCGCTAAGTCCTAAAACCTTGCACAAGGCCAAGACCAACATGAGAGCAACTCAGTCTTGAGAACAAAAGGACTTAACCCTACAACCCTGCACTGGCTAGAAAGCACTGATAAAGTTACGCAGAAGGGAGAAGCGCAAAGAGGCGTTGACTACATATAAGGGTATAAAGTGACAGAGCAGTGACCCAATAGCCGCTTAGCAGGTTGTGTCAGACTGCGTCGTATCAACAATAATGAAGAGGGCAAACTTCAGACCAACCAAACTCACGCCAGCGACTGTCACACGATCTCCACTTGATTACAGGTCTGACACCAGGGACAGCTGCCATGACACGTGGCTCCATTCAACATCCGACAAAGCGCACCTCCTGCCAGAGATCGTTAATGATCGATGTAGAGGAGACATAATGGATATCCTTGGTCGTCTGGGCCTGGCCCAAGGCCCATCAGCCCGTCTCCTACACACCTATCTTAGGCTATAAATTAAGGATCAGACCACAAGGTAACACACATGCTTTCTAGTTCACCCATTAGTTACTACTTGCTAATTACCTTGCAATCCCAAATAGTTATTCTCACGCAGGAGTGTGGTCACGGAGAAAACCCTCCCCCTTTCTCCCGTGACGAGGCTAACGGCGTTGCTAGTTTCCAGATAGTTTGAAGTGATATCACCGAGAAGAGCAAACGAGAGACAACCTTTCATGTAGAGACACTAAGTTGTAACAAAGATATCCCCAGATATTCTCCTTGTTAAACCAGTGTTTCTTCAAGTATTTTTTTTCATAGAAGTTAAAATTTCCAAAATCTTGGAACATGTAAAATCAAGTTAATTTGTCATTTACAACTTTTAGATTTCCTAAAATTATTATTTTAAATATTCATTATATAAGAATCTAAACTTTATATTATTTTCAGTATATACAAATAATACTAGAATAAATTAGAAAAATAAAATACCTTTTAATAGTATACAAATAATACTAGAATAAATTAGAAAAATAAAATACTTTTAATAGTTGTTGATGGTTTTATTTGTGGTTGACACAGTGGCGGAGCGGAGTTTGACAAAAAATTTTGAGGGGCGAAAAGTAACGGGACCAAATTTTTTTCCTAACGCTATGTTTCGGGTTATATGTTCGGGTCAGATATTCGATTCGGGTCGTGTCAAACAATAATAACTCCAAATAAAATTACATGATCTTCATTCATTCAAATAACACGTTATTACACAAAACTAAAAAAGCTAAATAATTATTTAACAAAAATAATGACTAAAATAGTTATATGATGCGAGATAAATGGTAAGTACTTAGACGAAGGATTACAACTCAGCCCGACGACCTTTAAGCAATGTTTTAAAAACCAGTTTATACCAGCCGGTTGAACCAGTTAAACCGGATGTCGGAAGCTTGGTCGGCACAAATCATATGAGGGAACGACAAAGAAGTTGTACCGCCGGTAAATTAGGTTATACCAGCTTAAACCGGTATACCGGTACCGGGTCGAAGGCTAAAATTTGGACTTTTAATCTTTCATACGCCAAAAAATGTGATGATTTACTTTCTTAATAAAACCTAGCGCCAAAAAGGTATCAATAGTGAATTTTTGAATTATATCTTATTATGGATTAAGTTTTGGAATATTTTTTTTATTATGCAATGATTTAGTTTTGGATTAATTTTTGAGTAAAAGTTGTATTTTATGGATTTATAGGTTAATTAGTCAACCCGGTTGAACCCCCCGGGATAATCCGGTTAAATTATTTCTAAGCATAACCCAGTATGATTTAAAAACCGATTTTTAAAACATTGCATTTAAGATAAATGGTATGTAGTTTTAAGACATTTTAAGTTAAAAAGAACCCTCAACTTATATTTATATATAAGGTAGTAACAAAATTTACTTAAAATCTATAAATAATTATAAAAACTTACTAACAGCCCGTTCTTCATATTTTTTAACTCAATACGAAAATATGTATAAGTATTTTGGACAAAGCTTGGTAGGGACAAGGGAATTTTAGGCAAAATAATTGATGGAGACGAATCTATATAATTATAAATTTTTCGGACGAGAAACCGAAATATAACGCTTCTAGCCAAAACATTGTGTGGGGGGTGGTTTGCACCCTCCCATCCCTTAAAAGCTATGTCCCTGTTTGACCATCTCGTGGCTGTGAACGGTAACAGATCAAAGGTTTAAAAGTTAAAGTGGTAAAATATTTATAGTGGCTATGAGGCAGGAGATATATGTGTGGTTTGAAAGGATTTGAGTCTTGGCTATTTATAATTGTGATTTATTTTAGAATAAATTACATTTTTCATCTTTTATGTTTCTATTGGATTGTAACAGATAATCTTTAAATTTAATAATTACAGTCACAGACTTTTATTTGCAAAATTCGTTACACTATACGTTCTTTGAGTCTAACTTGATTAAAATTTTCAGTTAAACCTAACTATTAAGGATGATTTAGTCACTTTACCAACTTAATCAAAAAAAATTAAAACAAAATTTAAAAAACCCACATCATCAGTTCTATCTTTTTCTTTTTTACATTTTGTCATTTCCCTTTCTTCACAAACACCATAACCACTCTCTCTCTCCAATTACCACGACCACCCCCTCTCTCCAACCAACCCCCACCTTATCACCACCAAATCTACAGCCGCCACCATCACCACAAAATCCGCCGCTAACACCACCACCAAAGCTGCCGCCACCACCACCAAATCCGCTGCCACCACCGTCACCACCAAATCCGCCGCCGCCACCACCACCAAAGCTGCCACCACCACCAAAGCTGCCGCCACCACCATAACCTCCATCTAGCTCGTGACTAAAGTAACCACCACACCACCGCCTCCATCTAGCCGACGACCATCACAGAACCCTCACCACCATGTGCCCGACAACCACCACAGAACCCCCGCCATTAGCACTGCCATGTGAACGATAATCAGTGATGTTCTTGAAATGTGTCAAAGGGTGAAGCACAACACCAGGAAACTCTGTATCCATTGCAATATAAGGATACTTATCAACAATTTCTGTAATTATTGCAAATTCTTGTTCAAGATTATCACTCCATACTTGATTATAACAGATCTTGAAGAATAAAAAGAGGAAACTGAATGGCTATATTTTTTTTCAAGATTGTGGAAAGGTCTTACTGTAGAACAGATCTTGAAGATCTGAATAAGCTGGATTGTTTCTGATTTTTTGGAATATTGGAAGTATGAGATGAGAATTTGGGATTTGGGGGTGTTTGGGATTAGAGAGGGAAAGAGATGTGTGTAGAGAGAGAATAGGGTGTTTATATGTTTTTTTACTTTTTATGTTTTATTTTTAATTTATTTTTTAAATATATTGATAAAATGACCGAATTAGCTTTATGGGCAAAACACATACCATATCTAACTAAAAATTTGAATTTGATTAGATTGTAACGAGTTTTGCAAATAAATGATTGTGACTGTCATTATTAAAGTTAAATACTATTCATTGCAATCTGATACAAACATAAACGATGAATTAAATTACCCTTTATTTTGTTTAGTTTTGTTTTTATCTTATTATTTACTTTGTAACTAAGCTAAAATAATTTTCTTATTAAATAGATGCCTCACACGTTTGAGTGACTCACCTATAACTCCTCCACGTATCCTTAAATCTTGGGGCTCAGTGTATTATATTCTTATCCTGTATTTTATTTTTTTATTTTATTTATATTAACTAAACTTATTTAACTATTATATATTATAATTTTATAGCATGTTTGTGTATGGTGGATTGTTTTGTTTTGTTGGTTGTACATGTAAGACACAGCAGGCACCCGTTATTAATCCCATGTAAGATGAAAACCCTAAACCATCTTCCTCACACAGAAACCAACCATCAAACAAGTTCTCATGCTCTGTTTATCACAATCGGAAGAACCCTGAATGAAATCTTTGACTGAAACTGGTCTACATAGATAAATTCAGACCAACCCCTCATAGATCAAAAAGAACGAACCCTACACGAAAATCTTTTATAGAAATTGAACAGAGCCTACATCGATCATTTAAGGTTAGATGGCGGTGTCGATGATGATTTGAAGTTCTAAAGGGCAGATGATTGCCGTGTTTAGACCCAAACACATAGAGAGAGAGAGAGTGAAATTTGGAGATTAACACGTAAGAGAGATAGCGAGAGATGATAGTGAGAGAAGAATCACCCGCCGGACTTTATCTTACAACGGCTTTTTGTTATCATCTTTTGCGGCGTTTCAAATCATTATAACCCTAACCAGCCCCCAAACTGAGTTCAGCCTGATTATAACCTTAATTCGATTAGCAAAACCTTCAAATCAGTCGCCCTAATGAGATCCCAAATTGAGTCGTCGGATCTACAGCTCCAGTTCTTCATTTGTATAGCCTTCTTCATTAGTAACCCAGGTTTGTCTTTTTTCTTTTTTTGAGATTAATTAATTTTTATATGCAAATATTAGTAGTAATCGAAAGTTAAGCAAGAAAGAGATTTTAATTTTGATGATTACGATGATGTAATGTTGAACTCTTCATATTACAGTTTTCTTCGATTGTGGGGTTCGGGTTTAGATATATGCATTTAGCATCTCTGATCAGGTGCTGGCGAAGAGAGTAACCATGCACGCGAGCTTTCTAAGAGGTATATTTTTTTTCTTTATGTCTCTACTTTCAGAGATTTAAATCTATATACTACTAGAAACCATATCAATATACTACTAGAAACTATATCAGAAACATTTGTCATCATATTAGGCCATGTCTTATCTCTTATGAGTAATTATTATTTTACTTTAATCTTTTCTAATTAATTATAGATAACTTTTCTATTAAATATTATTTAGTTTAATATCTTATGGATAATTATTATGTAATTTAGTCTTTCTAATTAATTATAGATAACTCTCATAATAAATATAATTTTGTTTAATCGCTTCTACTTAACTATAGATAATTATTATTTAGTTTAAATTTAATATGACTTTCTACTTGCAATATACAAATTTCCTCTTATTCTTTTTGATGATGTAATTATCTATAATACACTTTAAACTTTTACCATAGTATAGATAATGCTAGACATAAAATCGAAAAACATTTTGAATGACATCAATAATTTAAGACATAATATAATTATATGTATAATATGCACTTTTTAATAAAATAATATCAAGCAAAATTGCAAATATAAAATCATTTATTTTACTACTAATAATATAGTTCTAATTTTTTTTAAATAATTCAAAAAATATATAACTAAAAACATTTGACATTATAATACAGTTAACCCATTTATCATCATACAACCTCCCAACTATTAAATCATATTTTTTTCTATCTTATTTTACTAATAAATAAAAATTAATAATAAATATTATCATACTATAAATGAATAAAATACTTCTATTTTCTAATAAAATATTATCCTTAATTTAAATTGTTAATTTAAGATATTTTTAAATAACCAAATTATTTATCACCAAAACAAACTTTGTATTAGTATATTTTTATTTTTATTTTCATTATTAAAGGGAAAAGCATAGGCGTGCGGACTCAGCTCAATTATTATATTGATTTTATTACATAATTTTTAAACAAATTGTATATAACTTACAATATTACTTTATATATAAAATTAGATTTATTATGGGTTTTCTTTAAATATAATTTATATTTTATCACTTAAATTGCTGCTTATTTTCTTTTTGAATAACATGTTTGACCACTGTATCTTCTTTTCAATAATCATCTTCGCAATCACTATATCTATCGCGTACCGAGTATATCCATTAGTTTTTCAAAATATACTTTTCTTATTATTGGGTACATGAAATCATATTTATTCAAGCCGTGTAATACAAGAGAGTTTTTAAAGATATAACTTTTTTTATTATTTGGTAAACAAACCGTATAATACACGTGGTTTTAAAGATATAATTTTTTTTATTATTTGGTATATAAAATTACGTTTATTCAACCCGTACAATAGGTTCTTATAGATATAATTTTTTATTATTTAATATATAAATTACATTTATTCGATGTGTAAAAAGGGAGGTTTTTAAAGATATATTGTTTTATTATTTAGTATATAAAATTTATTTATTTAACCCGTGTTCAAAGATTAATACATAGAGATCGACGTTCTGTAATTACTTTTCCACTTTAAGTGCACTATTAACATCATTAGAATGAAGTATAAAGCTATATGTTTTATTCAAGTTATCCAAACCTTGGTCTCCAATGTGTATTTTATTTTTGTTTTGTTCGCTAAACCAATAACAAGACAAACAAGAGGCTTTATATGTTTTTTTATATTATATTCTTGAACGGTTTTTATATTGTTCAAATAAAATTGAGAGAACCTGTTAAGGTCAAGCCTCAATCCTCTGGTCTTTAACCCAACTACTGACCTAAAGATGAATTAGAGATGGGCATAATCGGGTTTTATTATTACCCAGAACCGGTTCTAACCCGGACCCGGTTCTGCTTGGATGTCATTGGAACCGGGTATGGTGTGGAACCGGGTCCAGTTTCTACCCGGGTTCACACCCAAGAATATGGAACCGTGTAGAACCGGGTACGGGTATTATGGAACCGGGTATGGTGTGGAACCGGGTATGGTGCGGAACCGGTTTCTGATAGTGTGGGAGCTGGTTCCTGGCAGTCAAACCTGTCATTTACTGTTCAGAACCGGTTCCTGACAGCCATTTACTGTTCAGTCAAACCTACAATTTTACTATTGGGAACCGGTTCCTGACAGTCAAACCTGCCATTTACTGTTCAGAACCGGTTCCTGATAAAATGTTACCGTTGGAACCGGTTCCTGATAAATGTTACCGTTGGAAACCGGTTCCTGATTAAAAAATCGGTTTTTGTATATAAACCCCTTCCTACTTACCATTTCTAAACTTAACACTTTACACTTCAAATCTAATACTATCAAAGAGATAACGATGGCTTGCAACGATGAGGTCGTGGATGTTTTGGAAACCAAAAGAAACCCCGCTATTTGGAAGCACTTTGACTTGTGCTTGATGTCGGATAGCCATGAAATGGCTAGATGCAAGGGGTGCGGGAAGTTCATGAAGGCGTCGGCCAACTCGACGCTCAAGAAACATACCGACCGCCATTGTCTGGTGAGAAAGGCGAAAAACAATGAAAAGGGTGAAGCATCCGGGACCGGGTCATCAAAAGTTTAGTTTGTTTTATGTATTGTAAACCCATTTGTGTTTTATGATTAGTATGTTTAGTGTTTTATGTGTTTTGTTTAACGTTTCTTGTTTAGGTTGTTTGTGTAACGGGGTACTTGTTTCTCGTAATAAATAGTTTTATGTTTATGTATTATACCTTGTTCTATCAAAGACTTATAAAAAAACTCACATTAAAAATATATTGACGCCGGGTCTGGAAGGTTACCGTAGGAACCGGGTATGATAAGAACCGGTTACGGGTACAACCTGGGTACGGGTTGGAACCGGTTGCGGAACTTATTTTTTTCCAAAAATGTGGAACCGGGTAGGAACTATCGGGTATTTTGAACCCGAAACCGGTTTTACTATATGTCGGGTAGGAACCGGAACCGGTCCCAGGTAGGTTCCATCGGGTCGGGTTTGGAACCGGTTATTATGCCCATCTCTAAGATGAATACCATTGACCCAATGTGGAAGCCCAACACAAGAATGAGGAAGCCAGACCCCGGCTAGCAAATCGGGTGACTTCATTGGATTTGTTTTTTTAGTTGATTTTATTTCCTCTTTAGATTATTGATGCTAATGTAGTATGATAGATCCAATCACTTAATGGTCCATTAACAGCTAATGACCAACCTTGGTGCATTACCTTTAGAAGTTTTGAACTAAATATAGCGGTCCATTTGCTGTATTTTTATTTTTTTAGTATGGCTATCCTTTTATTTAAAGGGTTTATATATATATATGAGGGTTTAAATGAGAACGCTAAATATCACGAGAACCGTGAAAACAAATGAAAAACCACTAGAACTTGGTTAAAAAACAAGCGAAATTCAAAATTTCTTTTTACACTTGTCATTATTATTTGAATAAAATTCTAGAAATTTAATTTACACATTTAAATTTACGTGAATTCGGAAATAAAGAAAATTTACACATGTGTAAAAAATCTAATAAGAGTGATTTTGAGAGAAAAAATGAATTACTTGATGTTGTAATTTCTTTTTTTGATGTTGTATTTTAATTAAAATGATGATTGTATTAAAAAAATGGTTTTGATTGGTTTTCTCATTCGTTCTCACGGTTCTCGCAATATATATATATATATATATATATATAGTGGGGGAACTTGAAAAAAAAATAGGGGCATCCCAATTTTTTATCATATATTCATACAATGCAATTTTTTTACTCTACATTCATAGAATCAAATACACATTAACAACTAAAATTAGTAACTAAACCTTACCTAAAATCCAATTTCGTTTCTTACGTGCTATAATACTTTTGCTCAGACAGTAACAGAACCATAAGCTTTTAACTAAGGGTCCTAACATAACTTTAGTATTAAATGCTAACAAAATAAAAATCTAAAACTAATTCTGAGATATATATATATATGTATATATATATATGGGAAGATTTAAATGAGAACGCTAAATATCGCGAGAACCATGAGAACAAATGAAAAAACCGCAAAAACTTGGTCAAAAACATTTCAAATTCAAAATTTCTTTTTACACTTATCATTATTATTCGAATATAATATTAAAAATTAAATTTACATGTATTCGGAAATAATGAAAATTTACACATGTGTAAATTTGTTGTATTTACACATGTGTAAAATTTTTATTAATAGTGAGTTTGAGAGGATAGATGAATCATTTAAACGGTAAATTCTTTTTTTAATGTTGTATTTTAACTATAATGAAGTTTGTATTAAAAAAAATTGATTTTGATTGTTTTTTTTATTCGTTTCTCACGGTTCCTGCAATATTTAGCGTTCTCAAGATAACCCTCTCATATTTATATATTAAGAAAATAGAGTAAAAGATATTTAATATTGAACATTAACAAAATAAAATTTTAACCTTTAGATAATATAGTAATTTTATGTTTTTGACCTATATTAAGAAAAAGAACAATATATAAAAGCATATAAATTTTGCTTTGACTAGCAATATGTTGTCAGAAACCTTGCTTGTTGTGCCTCTAGTATCTTTTCTAAATCTCAAAAGATAAATATATAATTAGAAAAAGCAGGTCATCTTCTTCTTTCTTAACCAGATCGAGCTCTTCGCCGGAAAACAAAGAAAAACCACCACTATGTTCTATATCTTCTGATCTATTATCTTTCACTTTTAGTGTTCTCATATGGTTCCGTAGAGCACACAGAGTATCCTAATAAGGGTATACGATACATAAACGGAGAAGAGAAAATTATACATTTCCCTAAGGTATGTCAGGGGTATCCCGAGCAACCCCTGACATACCTATAAGTCCGCCCATATATATATATATATATATATATATATATATATATATATATATATATATATACTAGTCATTTACTCCCGCGATGCGGCGGGAGTGACGATTTACAATAGGATACTCGTTTACCATTAGTTTATCAGTCGTCTCGTGATATATTGTATAGTATTTAAGTTAGTTTTCTTATTCATGATATGTTGGCAGTTGTCATCAGTGGTTTGCATTAGTGGTTTCTAATCAGTGGTAGTTTGGAAGGAATAACATCAGATGTTAGACAAACAATGTTGATGTTGCTAACCTTTGATGAGTAATAACACCGGATGTTAGGCAAACACTATTGGTGGTAGCCAACCACTGCCGAGTATAACATCAGTGGTTTTGCTATACAACTACTATTCGTGTGTTAGCAGTGGTTTGGGGTTATCAGTGGTTTCTGATAAGTGGATAGGATTACAAGTTGCAGATTTAACAGATAAAGCTGAACAAACAGTAACTTAATTATGAGACGTGCCATCTTTATTACTAAACAAACAGTAACTTATAGATAATTCCCGTCCAAACTACGCGCCAAAAACATCTTATATAAACAACCTCAGGCCCTTCCATTGATTACACCAAAAGCAAACGCCATACTTTACTAAATACCTAATGGCAAACCTCGTTTCTTATAACATCAGTTTTGTTCTCCATAAAGTTTCACTGAATGATGTGGACAACATTCTTAGGTCATTATTAAGTGAGCATAACAATGTTGTCCATCTCATTCAGCAAAATTTTATTGAGATAAACCTCACCTTGTTCAAATTAGAACACCAAAAAGTTCAAAATAACAGAGGGCAAACCTGTAAGCTGTGTGTTGTAAAAGATTTTGCTGAATGAGATGGACAAATCCTCAAGACAAATAGAATGATGATTGTGATATGTCATTTTTTCTGCTTTGTTCTTGAGGAAGGCTTGGACGAGAATGAGAGAAATACGCCAGTGTAAACGCTATTTTGGACTCCATTTGAAATGATGGAGCGTGGCATGAGCATGATGATGATAGCCAAATATCATCAAAGCGAAAAACCCACTCACAATCACACCCAAAAGAATAGCCGTCCACAAAACGGCATCAATCTATGTCTCCACCCTCCACAAAACCACTTCACAAATCAACATCAAAAGATAGAACCAAAAACTAAAGCACCATATTTTTTGTTGATCGATCAGCTTCGCCTAGAGCAGGGCGTTTCAGCTGTGTAGGGAAATCGGCACGTATCTAAGGAATTCAAAGGTTCAGTCTTAAAAAACTTCAAGAATAAGAGAGTGATGGTAGTGAAGATTTGGATTAGAAATTGGATTAGCATTTTTATTTTTTTTTTCTTTTCTGCATCTTTTTTGGTGTCATTTTGTGTGGTTTGTTATTGTGAACGGGGGATCGGCTCCTCCGATGAGCAACCGGTCTGATCTAACTCAGCCAGCAGAGGCGGTATTCATTGCTAGAGAGGATGACAAACGAACAAGAAAGATCTTACTGTTTAAATGCTCTGAATTGTATTAACTGACGTGCAAGTACAGACACGAGTAAACAAATCAGCAGGGCTTCATCGTACCAACTGAACTAACACTATTTGGCTTTAACACAACACTCCTCTATTTATAGGTCGACATGACTCGCACTGAAGTGTGTGATACAGAAGCTGTGACTCGTGCGAGTGGTTGCTTCGTACGAGTGACAGAGTGGCACTTGTACGAGCCAACTGACTCACTCGTACGAGTCAACTGCTAAACATATAAAACATTTAATAACATTTTTACAAATGACGTTTAAGCCCTATATACAATATCGACACATCCTAGACGTAGGCAATAGACATAATGAACCAACAAACTCCCCCTTGGATGTTGCCGCAGTCTGGATGGTCTTCAAAAAATCTTCACAAGATTTGACGTTTAACAACCAAAAAATCTCTTCGGTGGCTTGCAACGCTCCTCAAATGCAATTGGCGTTTGATTCGTTGGAGGAGGTCGGTTCACTGTATTTCCAAACCGAAAACTCCTTAGCGATGCTATACGAGCACGCTCAGCTTTTCTAGCTTCCTTCTTTTCTTTCTTTTTCTGCTCAGTCTCCTCCAGCTTCCTCCAAGATGTATTCCAAGATGATTCAGAATGGATATCATTAGCAAAGCATACATTAACGATCTTCTGGAACTTGAGAGCTTGTTCTTTATCCTTTTCTTCATAACTGATTTTGCTATAAAACAAGCAATCAATATCCTTTTTTGAGCAATTAACTAGCCACATCAGGTCTAGTACTCGAATGCCACGCCATAGCCTGTATATTCGTTTGTGAGCTATAACGGCTTTGGTTAGTTCCTCTGTGATCTTCCACGGGTCTTCATCCGGGTGCAAGCAGATAACAGCCTCTCCTGTGTTCGAATCATAATGCCACCACTTGAAGCTCTTGTAAAAATCCTGCTCCATCCGTAACATAGGCATATTCTTCATGACTTTCGGCCTCTTAACGATGAGCGTCACATCCTTCTCTTTCGTAACTGGATCGATCTTCGTGATGTGTCTAGGGAAGTGAGGTTTCCATTGAGTAAAACCATGTAAAGCCTCAAGCTTTATCAATTTCCAAAGCCTCTGGTTGTGAAATTTCATCTTGAGATTGATTGTCTTTGTCTGCACCAATTCTTTAATATCCCAGTTAGGTAAGGACTTGATGTTGCTCAATATCGGAAATACTGAATACCAAACTCCCTTTTGATCGCATAGACATTAAGCTCTTCAATCCAACCCAGCTAATGATGTCCCCTAGAGAAATATCAGCGTCACAAGTAAAGAACGCTAGAGGACGTTTGAATTTACGCTCCGTAGGTGCATTCTTGAACCACTTCTTCCTCATCTCAGCAATCTCAGCTCTGTTCAACTGTTTAGGAATAGTGCCTTGCTTTGCAGCTTCTTCAACTTTACGTTTCAGCACATTTACATTTTCTGTTGCAAATAATTCGGTAAAAGTTGGGGTCTCCTCTGTACCCTGATCGGCAATATTGGCATCGTCATCAGAATCATCCTCCACGACAACTCGATCATACTCGTTAGCGTCTTCAACATGTTCAAAAACATAATCATTTGGCTCGAACGCGCTAATCTTGTTCAGCTCATTCTCAAAATCAAACTCAAACTGTTCTTCATCCACACCTAGCATTTCTGCAATCTCTTCTTTAAAATAACTGTGGATGAATTCACCTTCCTCAACGTCATTCTCAAGATATAAAATCTTTGGTTTTGGCACGACAGGAACGGTAGATGTATCAATCACCTAGAGGATTCCTATCTACTGAGCATATGAAGAACCTTCTGATCTATCCTTTAACACCTTCTTCAGTAGTTTGGTTCGCAGAATCATCGAGGTACACTGAATAATCAATCTCTTTATTCACATTAGAATCCGTTACACGAACACCAGTACCTCCAACATTATCATCATCATCATTACCCATATAAGAATCTGATTCAGTATCACCATCTAAATCTTCATCTTCCTTTTCAGCATCCTCCTCGAACTCTTCAGCTGCTTTCTCAATTTCTTTTTCTAACTTTTTCTTCACAAGCCAGTCACGGTGTCTCGCAGATAGATTCGACATATCAATCTCCCGATCCTTTGGCTTCCCGATCAACATACACTTGTTCGACACTTGATAAACAACGATACCTGTACAAGTAACTGGCGCAGACTCAGCTTCTAGCTCAGTTTCAACAATCAAAGGATCCTTAACAACCTTTGCTTTTCCTTTTCCTTGCGCATCAGATAACTCTTTAGCAAGGCGCTCCCTTTCAGCAACTCGTTCTTTAGCCTCTGCACGCTCTATCTCGTCTATTTCTGCCGCAATATTCACTCCCAGCTTTTTCACCAAAATCGTCTCAAACAAACTCATTCTACGATCACTGCGGAGTCTTTCTTCCTCATACTCAGCCATTCAAAGACGTAGACATTCATTTTCAGACACAATATTTGCGAGCATGGCTTCTAGGTGTTGTTTATCTTCAGACAAAACATCGATCTGCTCATGTACCTCTTGTTTCTCTTCATTCAACACACTAATCTGTTCCTACAACTTCGCTATCTTCACAGTATTCAACAAGACCTGTTTTTGTAAATCATCAACATGCGGGTCATTGAATGAAAAATCTTCCCCCCTATATCTCTGAAATCAAAGTCAAAATCGAACTAAGATTGGGGCTGTGAAGTGTGTGGTTGCGGTTGCGGCGTAGCTTGTCTTGGTGTTGGCTATGGAGGCGGTTGAGGCGCAGACTGTTGTGGTGGAGTAGATTGTTGTGGTGGCGATTGTGGTGTTGCCTGACGAGGTGGTGATGTTGGAATTTGCTGAGCTGGTTCAACAGTAACCTCTTCTTCGATCGTCGGCTCTTGTACAGTCTCTTTAGATCTGATGGTTGGAGACTCGGAGCTTCTAGCAGCTTGGCGTTTAAGCCTTCGTGCCTTTTTCTTCATCGGTGTGCGAACAAGAGTATCTGGATCTGACCCTGAAGGTACATATGTTGTATCATCTTCTCCTGCCGCCTTGCGCTTTCGCTCTTCTGCTTTTCTCTTTATCTCAGCTTGTCGCTCTGCCTCAATCTTTTTGGCTCTTTTATGTTCTCCAACACGTCTTTCATCAGAGTTAGTGCTCGAAGACAATGCGTCTTCAGCTTCTTTCTCTCCCCCAAATGTTTGACGCTCGATATCCGCAGCGATGTCTTCAATGTTTTCTTTAACTTCAGGTTCATCGCGGAACCCAGAACTTTCTGCAACTGATTTTTTCTTTGGCATCGCAGTAGCAGAAGATGTAGCAGTTGCTTTTCTTTTAACACCTTTTTCGCCTCCTTTCACAAACCACGAACTTCTCTTAGCAATAAAACTTTCAAGCACAGTTAGTTCTTCACTCTCATCTCCACTATCATCTTTTCTCCACTTACCCGACGCTGGAGAAATGTAATCCTTGTCAACTATAGCACCAAAAACGGGTTTAGCATTCGGAAAGGTCTTCAAATGTAAGTTCATCTTCTTGAGCGTGGAAACATCCATGTGCTCTAACTTTAACACATCATCTTTCTTCTTCAGGTTCGGGTGTAAATGGTCTAACAACATCTGTACGAACCGAGGGTATTGCAGAAACTTTTCCCTCTGAATGTTTTGCACCATCTGTGTGGATATAACTTTAGAGAAGTTATATGGCAGATTTAGGACCAGTGCTATAATCACACATTTGATAATCAACCAGATCATCAAATCCCCCTTTCTGATGGCTCAACGCGTGAGCAACAACATGTGCAATGTAACGGAAAGGTGCGCTGAGATTTCCTTTCTTGAACGGCGTTGCGTTGACAAAACCAACATATCTCATCCTGTAAAAACATCCCTTCACCATGTATTCCGAAAACCCAGTAGGATCATCTGCATTATCATTGCAATCCAAAACCGTTCGGACCAACTCTTCAGTTATCTTGACCTGGATATCTTCATCATCAATCTTTACCGCCCGACACTATCGCATTGCTACGTTCCAGAAGTATTCAACGTGAGATCTATAAATAGTATGTCGATCTGTGAGCGCTTTTGTAATGGGTATCCTGCTCAAAAAATCTAGTACATCTCTGTATGCAGCTATCTCCGGAATAGTCTCGTCAATCAGACAACAAATGTTGTGAAATGGAGAAAATGACGTTTTCTTGACCTGTACAAAGAAAATTCAAAACCGTTAGAAAAATTTTCAAAATTTTCAACTTTCACTATCGTTCGTACGAGCCATGCATTTCTACAAATCAACACTTAGACATTTTACAAGTTTGGAACAAGTGACCATTCGTACGAATCACTACTTCATACGAGTGATTAAAAGAGAAACAATTTTCAAAAATTTTCCAAACTTGCTTCGTACGAACCATGCTTCGTATGAATCATCAGCACTTAAACACAATTTTGAAATTTTGACATTTAAGAATTTTACTTCGTACAAACACTTCATTCGTACCAATGAAAAGGATATTTCAAATTGAAATCTTAGTTCGTACTAACAACCCATTCGTACAGATCATGAACCGTTCCAAAAACACCAAGTTTAATCCGAACTTAAAACACGTTTTTTTAACAAATTGATAGTCGCTTTATAGGTTATTAGAGCCGATATTAACGTTTTTTAAGGTCAATTTTAAGTTTTACTGGTCCAATCTCCCTAAATCTATGTTTCAAGTCCGTTTGGTTTAAATCTGGCATTATAACGGCTAGGATTGAACAAAAGTACCTTTCCCATTCTAAGAGGTGTGCGGATCAACCTCCCCAATTAATAGTACTCGAAAAATGTCAAGAAATGTGAAGTTTAGAACGTATCTGCACACGGTTCTCTCTGTTCGCACAGTAACATTAACTTTGGTTCGTAGGAAGAGAGTGAGGTTTTATACTAGTTAGGCTCATTCGTACGAACCAATGGTTCGTGCGAAGGAAACCCAAACTTGGTTCGTACGAGCTAGTGAAACTCGTACGAATCCGTTCTAAAACTTGAAAAAACTTTTTGATATTTTTGATTTTTTAATGCAATTTTTATCTGTTTAATACCCACTCAGTTAACCAAGTCCAAGTTAATGACCCTGGTTATCTGATTTTCCTACCAAGTTCAAGTTAATGACCTTGGTTGACCATTTTTGACCAAACAGATTTATTTTAAAATGTAAAGTTTCAAATTAATGAACTTTATTGACGTTCAAGAAAGTTTTTCGATTAAGATTAGGTCCCAACCCAAGGTCTTCAGGTTCCTTTTAGCAAGATGTCGCCATGCCTTCAACTATCTGTGTTTACATCATCGGTAGACTAAAACAAAAACTATAAATTTAAGGAAACTGAATATCTCTTTGGGTTTTGGATTTTTTCTGAAAAGAAATAACAAGTAAAAATACATATTTTTGTTAGTTTTGTGTTTTAAGAAGATCATATTAAGTGTTTAACAAATCACCAGTACCATTGATCTTGGTATACTCATTAAGTTTTTAACCAGATTTACCTAGATTTCCAATATTCGTATCAATTTAAACCTCTTCTCGTTTCTCAACTGTTTCAAGATATGTTAGGTAATATTAAGAACATGAAATAACTGTGTGTCTCATCTCAGAATATACTCGCGTATCGAGATTCCCAGAATTTCATTTCACAGGTGAATATATCTAACCGATATCTGTAAAGGGATGAATTGCGAGACCTTGAGAGCTCAGGTTAGTACTACCGTATAGACAAAGAGATGAAGGCTCATCATTAGGTGGTGTTTCTTAAAGGAATCTTTTGAACTGTAGATGTCACAAAGATTATGACATAATCATTTTTATGCAGCTTTTTAGGCGAATAATGCGTAAAGTATTATACAAGTCATAGGCCATTGCTGACGCAAAATCAGAAGAACTCGGATAATACCCCAGATATCGATTAAATATAAAGACCTAGTATCGCAGAATCTGGCATTCTCTCAAACGAAATTTCGGAGTACTAAGTCCATATATCCGAGAGATGTTAACCCACAAGTTATTCAGTTTTTCTTTTTAGGTTTGTATCTCGAAAATAATTTGAACGAGTGAAGCCTATTGACACATCCTCAATAATACCTGTTTAATTACTTGTTTAATCATTCCAATTCTTTAGCATACTGTGACTGTCATATTGATATAATATGATCTCCCTTTTTCAAAAAAAACTCTTTTTGACTTTTATAATGTTTTTGTATTTTCCCAAAATTTCTCCCCCTAAAATTAATAACATATTTTTGGATTTTTTAGAGTTTTAAAGAAAGAATATACATAAAATTCGTCAAACCGATGAGTAATCACGCCAATTTGTCGTCATCCTCAAACTCAACCTCGTGTATATCCCCTGATGTCAGATTTCATAAACCATTTAAATTTAAAAGATTTTTAAATCTTGTTCGATCAAAGGCTTTGGTATAAAAATCTGCTTTTTGGTCATCAGTGTGGATTTTTCAATTCTAACCAGTTTTTTCTCGTAGCAATCACGGATAAAGTGGTGTCGAATCTCAATATGTTTGGTTCGAGAATGTTGACATGAGTTTTTAGTGATATCGATCGCAGCCTGGTTATCTACATATATTGGCGTATCAAGAAATTGCAGTCCGAAGTCTCTCATCTGGTGTTGAATCCAGAGAATGTGGGCATAACAGCTGGATGCTGAAACGTATTAAGCCTCAAAGGTAGAGAGAGCGACCGCCGTCTGTTTCTTGCATTGCCATGTTACCAAATGGGTTCCGAAGAACTGGCAACCAACCGTCGTAGATTTGGTGTTCAGTTTGCAGCAACCGAAATCAGAATCCGAGTAGCCCGCAAGATTGAAGTCGACATGTCTAGGGTACCACAAGCCGGTGCTTGGAAATCCTTTCAAATATCTCATAATTCGTTTGATGGCGAGCAAGTGCGAATCTCTTAGATTGGACTGATAACGGGCGCACAGGCATGTTGGATACATGAAATCTGGTCGAGAATCAGTGAGATACATCAAGGATCCCATCATGGAGCGGTATAAAGTTTCGTAAACTTTGACTCCTGTAAGATCTGTTAAAAACCGTGATTAGGAGCTAATGGGGTTGATGCTGGCTTAGCTCCTGCCATATCGAATTTCTCCAATATGTCATGAACATACTTCATCTGATGGATAAAGATACCATCAGGAAACGGATCGACCTGAAGTCCTAGAAAGAACTTCATCTCCCCCATCGCGCTCATTTCAAATTTGCGCTTCATGACTTCTTCAAAGTCTTTACACAGCTTGTCATTTGTCGATCCAAAGATAATATCATCCACATATAGCAGTACAATAATTAAATGCCCATCCACTTCCTTTGTAAAGAGGGTAGAATCTACGGTTCCTCTGATAAAGCCATTGTCTGTAAGATGTCGTGATAGGGTTTCGTACCAAGCTCTCGGGGCTTGATGCAGACCATATAAGGCTTTGTTCAGAAGGTAGAACTTATCTTTGTGCATTGGATCGATGAACCCCGGTGGTTGACCGACACACAACTCATCTTTTACTTTTTCGTACAAGAAAGCAGATTTGACATCTAACTGGTACACCTTGAACCCTTTCCACGAGGCAAAGGCCAAGAATATGCGGATGACTTCAAGACGGGCGACTGGGGCATAGACTTCGGTGTAATCTATCCCTTCCTGCTGATGGAAACCCTGAACCACATGTCGAGCTTTGTTGCGCACTACAATCCCTCCATCATCACGTTTGCACTTGAAGACCCATCTAGTGTTTATCTTTTTGTGATGATCGGGCAGGTCAACAAGCTTCCAGACTTCAAGTTTCTGGAATTGAAGCAACTCCTCTTGCATCGCATCCACCCAGCTTTCTTCCTTTAGCGCGTTTTTCCGATTCCTAGGCTCAAAACAAAACAACTATTAGAAAGTCTGGTTTGAAGTGGAGCAATACGAGTATAGAAATTAGATCCTTGTTGATCTGATTGCGAGTTTGCACTCCCGATTGTAAGATGCCTATAATATTCTCCGAAGGATGATATGAAAGCGTCCTCGGCATCACTTCATTCGGAACATCTACTTGCGTTTGCAAATTTGTGATGACTTCATCCACAACCGGTACAGATGATGAAGCTTCATTCCTGAGATTTGACTGATCAGCCTGTGTGTTCAAGAAGCTTTCAATCTGCTCAAATCCTTCATCGCAACTGGATCCACCATCATCGAAAATCGGTTCCCGATCAGAGTCAGCATTTGGCTGTTGCTAGGCAGATGATTCGGCAATGTTGACATTAGGTACGGGGACAAAGTCTTGAAGAGTAGTGCTCGGACCTACATCAGACGTGGTAGACACAGGCGGTGATGGGGAAATCACTAATGGTCTGGTAACTTGCTCATGATTAGAAATTTGATGCTGTTGAAAGAGCATAACAAGTTCTTCTTCTGATGGCACATCTGGCAGGTCGAAAGAATTCCACAAACCATCATAGTTAAACAGCCACGGATCCCCAGGTTTCTGCGTTGGCGTCGTATATCTTTGACAATCAACATGCTTCACAAGAATAACCTGATTCAGACTCGGCAAGAAAACACGTTTCTAAGGAGTAGCATAACCCACGAAGAATCCTTACAGGGATTTGGCACCAAATTTACCAGCCAGGTCCAATACAGTACACGGTGATCCAAAAGGCTCCAGAAATGGAAGATTGGGATTTCGCTGATTATGTAACTTGAAACACGTCTTGTTGTGAGGCTTAACTGTTAACACACGATTCAAGGTGTAACACGCTGACGTGACTGCTTCACTCCAGAAACTGATTAGCAATTTTGAATCGGCTAGCATAGTTCTGGCAGTCTCGATCAGTGTGCGATTCTTTCGTTCAACAATTCCATTTTGTTGTGGAGTATAAGGAGCACTGAATTCATGAGGAATCCCCTTCTTATTGCAAAATTCGAGCATCCTCTTGTTCTTGAACTCTGTACCGTTGTCACTGCTGATTCTCTTGATTGGCAAATGATACAGGTTTTCGAGTTTTCTGAAGAGAATCATTAGAGTTTTGAATGTTTCATCTTTGCTCTCCAGAAAGAGAATCCATGAGAATCTTGAATAATCATCTGTAATGACAAGGCAATATAGATCACCAGGAATGGATTTGACATTTACAGGTCCGAAAAGATCCATATGTAACCTCTCTAGTTGTAGCTTGATAGAATTCAATAGCTTTCGTGGGTGCGATTTCTTGTGCTGCTTCCCCTTTTTATAGCTCAAGCAATCATCAGATAATTGAAAATTCTTCAAATTAACACCCTTCACTAGGTCGTTATGCACAAGATGATTTATCTTTCGCTGATGAATGTGCCCCATCTTTCTATGCCATAATATCGACTCTTTCTCGGTAGCTTTGGAAACAATGTTGTTGATGCGACACTCATATCTAGAACATACAAGTCATTTTCTCTCAGTGCATGCATCAGAATCCATTTCTCTGGAATCTTGAAACCCGGTTTTAAGATCAAGCATTCTTTATCATTGAAATGTGTCATGAATTTCTTGTCACAAATCTGTGAACTAATGAGTAGATTATTCTCAAGTTCAGCAATGTAGTTCACTTTATCAAACAATACAACTCCGTTCATGAGAATTCCTTCACCGACAATCCTCCCTCCTTGCGTTCCTGCAAAACCTACATACCCTCTGCGGATAGCTTTAACGTCGTGTAACAACGCAAGCATCTCTGTCATGTGCCTGGAGGCTCCACTATCCATTATCCATTTAGACATTATCGATCGTGGGAGTCCCTGTACACAAGCGAAAGAAACTATTTAAACAAAGAAACCCAAGCCATCTTGGTCTTGGGTGGGTTCGGAATGTCGAATTTCGGACCTACTTTGTTTTTAACGTTCTTTTTAGGCTCGGTTTTGTTTGGAACAGAAGGTTTTGGTTCAACCTTGGACGGTTTCACTTTTGCCACCCATTTTTGCGTTTTCAGATTTGCCTTTTTAGCATAAAATTTAGAATCCATTTGGCGATGTTTAGTTGATGTTCACCAATTTCAAATTTTGAATGACATTGAAAAATTGGTTTAACATTTTTGTAGGATTCATTTGTTCTTTCCAAGATATGCTTTGGCAAAACCATAGGTGATTTCTTTTATTCGTCCTTGGTGAACTTTTAGAATGAGAAACAGGTTTTGGAGATTCTTGTGAACAATATCTTGCAATGTGCCCAACAGTTTGACATTTGAAACAAGTTCTACTGTCCTTTCAAACAGAAGACTCCAAAACTTGTTTCCTTTCCTCTTTCTTGAAATCATCATTCGATTGTGTTCCGATGATTTCTTTTTTCTTCTCTATTGTTGTCCCAAAAACAAAGTTGATTTTCTTGGTAAAATTAAGTTTTTGAGTCTTGTTGTTCATTCGTTGCTTTTGGAAACGCAACCCTACCCTCTTATTTTCAGGATAATCTCTATTTTTATGATAGTAGGGTCGGTTGTCACTTTTTGATTTAGAGTAGAAAGATGCATCATGTTTATCTAATCACAATGACTTACCTCCACAAGCTTGAACATTTTATCAACACGATCCAGATTCACGTTCTGGATGGGAAAGTCTTCATCAGAAAATAGTTTATTTGATCCTTGCATTTTATAAACTATGACGTTCGGATCATTGGTCAAACTATTTTCTGATGGTTCAGCATCTGACTCAAACTTTTCAGATTCGCTTTTTAAAACATTTTCTACCACAGTTTTAACCACCTCAGAGTCACATTCACTATCAGAGGTTGTGTAAGTTACGTCGATGTTTGTAGGCAACTCATTTGATTGTTCAGTTTTAGATTGAGTGTCTTCTCCACCCCTGTTGGCTTTTTACACGCATAACTATTCCACATAGGGGGTGGAACTCGATCGTAACTTGCACTTTTGGTTTCAACCTTTTCTGATGCTTCTTTTTTTTCCATTTTAGGTAAAATGTGATCAATGACATAAGAGCTTGTTGAATAACTGATTAACAGTTTGTTAACCCGTTCAGTTTCAATTCTTACCTTCTCAAGCTTACCCTTTAGCTCAACAATAGTATTTAAGTGAATATTAATGGCCATTTGCTTGTCCATTACTGTCGGTTAGAGCATCAAGAGTGTTGCGTCACTTTCTCTGAGTGCTTTTGTGTATTGTTTAATAGAGTTACTTAATTTGTCGTATGCTTCTTTAGTTGATTTGTAATCACTTGACAAATTATCTGTTAAACTTTGGAGCTCAGTATACCGTGTGTCTTTTACAACATAATCATTACACGGTTTAGCACATTTCAGACACGGTTTTTCAACCACAACCTCACTCTTAGACTCATTTACCTCATTGATGTTTGCGATGCATGCCTTGCTGATGTCATCTGACAACTTCTCCAGCTTTTCATCAATTTTCTCTTGAGCATCAGACGTCTTTTGTTCTGAGCAAGATGATTGTTGACCTGGTACAAAGTAACCTGCAAAAGTTTTCAACATATCGTTAGGCAGGAGGTGTTTAAATGCACTGTTTAAAATTTTCTCCTCTTCTGATGATGTGTGATAATAATAATCATCTTCTGGTGCCTCATCAAAAGCTGCCTCCGATTCTTCTTCAGGTTCTTCGATTATCTCAGCAACCAAAGCCAAACTTTCATTCTTGGAAATATATTTGTTCCAATTAAAGCCCTCATCTTCTTGAGTAACCACTAGCGCCTTATCTTTGGTCTCTGGCTGTTTGTCTTCGATCTGCACCATGCGAGTTCTTGGTTGGGGACGGTGGTAAATAGCCTTCTTGTAATAATCATCGGCAAATGGGTTCTGGTTCCCTTGAGCTTCTCTATTAGCGCATTCACGCTTAAAGTGACCCTTTTCCCGACACTCAAAACAAGTAATTTTGGATTTATCGAATCCCAGTTTTCCATCCAAACATCCCAAGTTCTCCTTTCCCGTAATTTCCATGAAGCGTTGTGCGCGCCGAACGATAGATGCCATACACCACTTTATGTCGATTAACTCCATTTCAACCGGATCTATCTGGTCGTAGTCCTCTCTGGTCATTTCAGAATTTCCAATCTTTCCTGCTACAAGACTATCATAGGATTCGAGAACCGATGCTAATAGAGACATGTGTTGCTTCGCGATTTTCTTATCGAAGTTTTGTGCATTCTGGAAATCCACTGCGATATTGCACTGAAGAACCCTTTGAGTAGGATTTGACTGACTGATCTGGTTGATTTGAGGAGTGTTGATCCATGTGACGACTGTGGGCTTTGAGACGTGTGAGGATTAACTGTAGCAAATAATTGAAAGCCACTGTTTTGGTTCGATGGCGAGCTTGGCATGCTGTACGCGCTGAAGGCGGTCTGGATCTTCGGAGACTGAATTTGAGTAGCAGAATTGTTCTTGAAGTACAGATTAACATCTTGTTGAACTTGGACGGTTTTGTTCTTCGCCTTCTTTTGCATTTCAAGTTCATGTCCCTCCAGTCTTTCAATGAAACGTGGCAATGAAAAATTACCATACTCGGTTCCATTCTTCAAGATGGTCAAATACCTGGACCATTCGCCTTGCGGTAGAGAATTTGCCAACTTGTCAACAAGTTCTTCGTTGGTTTTGATGATTCCCATTTTCTTCATTTACACCACCAAATGACAATATCTTTCGATTAATTGTTTCACAGTTTCTCCTTTAATTAACATAAAGATATCAAGCTCTTTACTCAACAACGCCCGTTTACTCTTTCGAAGCTAAGCACTTCCCTGAAACTTAAAACAAAGAGCATTCCACAATGATTGTGCATCATCATCGTGTTGTAATAATGCCAGAATATCTTCTTGTCACACCCCATATTTCCAACCCAAATCCATACACCGGTGGGCGCGGGTGGGGAGTATTGTGACGTTAGTTGATAACATCATAGTCAATTAAACACGGCACAACGGAAGTCTTGGAGTAAAATTATTATTACAAACCAAATGTTCGAAAATACAAAATAATATACAGGCTTGTAATAGAAGATCCACAAGCGGATTATAAAATGTACAAAGAAAGAATATAAAACAGACTTTAGGCAAATTTAAGGATTTGCAAGATCCTCTTAATCACTACCGAGCAGCTTCCGGCCTATTTCGTATTGTACCTGCAATTTAGTCTTTGGACGATACGTCACTTTCCCTGGTAAATACACCTAACTGACTCATTTTGAAAACATTTTAAAATGATTTTAAGTGCACAGGGCACAAAATCTTTTATAACTTGGAAAGTTACTTTGTAACCTGTTAACAGATTCACATGTTTGTCCATACATACAGGGCCCAGTACAGAGACCGAGACATGATTAAATACACACCACTTAGAACTCACAGAGGAGTTATCTCCAACGTCTTGGGTAATTTGCATTTGAGCGTCTGTCAGGTGTATGCCTACACCCCGCGCTAAGGTCATGACCATTAACTAATCTAATGAGCCGAGGATATCCAGGGCACGGTAATTTAACCCCTGATGTTTAAGTTATCAAACAAAATTGATTAAAACAGAATATGCGGATTTACTAGCCACAATCCGGCATTCGATTGATCCCATTTCTGACCAAGCAGTAATAGTTTACCGTATCCCAAGCCCGTATAGGGAAAATAAGTCGAGAGTATTTACCCGAGCTAGTCTTCTTTTAATTTCAATAACTCAGCCGTATACAAAAGTAGTTAATTGCAGATAGCATTTACCGGCAAGGCTCTAGTCTGGATTATGACATAAGCTAACCAATTAATACTAACGGTCTTTATTTAAGTCATAGACTTAGACCGAGTAGTGTACATGATCAATACGTATAACGCTTGATTAAAAGGTGATCGGATAGAATGTAGTTTAAACCCGACAAGTACTTTGGCTTGCATAATATGGGTAAACAATTAACATTCTGGATTTTGAAATTTAAATGACAAGGTTAAACCTCTTTCGGTTAAATTTCGTAAACTAGTTACGTATAATCTACCGTCCGCTTATAAGCGATAATGGGTAACCGGATAAGTCATGGACAAGTTCTATATGCCATTATATTTTAAATAAGTTAAGGTATCAGTAGGATATCAACTTGTATGCCCGTTAAGGTTTTAAAACGAAATTATGCCTTATAAGGGCATTTTGATAATTATATACCGTATAAAAGGAACTTGAATATATTTTACGTTTATAATCATAAGTATTCTGAAAAAATAAGTTATTTATGATATAATATCAGTAGGATGTCAATTATATGTGTAAATTATCTTTTATTACCAAACTATATACTAAAGGGGCATTTTGGTCATTTTACACAAAGTTTATTAATTATTTGGGATTCTGAGTTTATAACATGTACCTACTGTAAATATGTTTAAAATAAGTTTTAAAATCAGTAGGTAACAAGTCTTAGTCAATTAATATGGTTTAAAACCATACTATGCGCCGAAACGGCGCTTATGTTGTAATATGACGTATTATGCGATGTTTAATGAAAACTGACATTATAGTCAGATTAAAATGTCTTAGATATGTTATTTAATATAACATATCATTAGGTAAAAGATTTACCTTGAAAAGATTTGATTAAAACTATTTTATGAGCCACAAGGGCTAAAATCGTCATTTATTGACATAGTTTAAGGACTTGCTTGAAAACTCAGTTTATAACTTGGTTTAACATCCCAAATAATCCTACTTATAATATTGTATCAGTAGGAAACTCATTTTCAAGTTCATTACTATTTAAAACTTTGTTTTATGCGAAAAGGGCATTTTGCTCAAATATGGCATAATTATGGAACTTGCGCATAAACTTGGATTATGATTATGATAATGTAATATAACCTCAGAGTGTTATGCTACATAATATTATGATCATAATGCAACTTTAGATCTGTAGGTAATTAATCTAAATCGGGTCAGAATCGAAAGTCAAAGTAGAAGTCAAACTTCGCGACTTTCGGTTGTGAACCGACCCTAGAACTGAAATTGACGAGCCGAACATGTTCTCACATGTTCTAATAATTATTACCAACTTGTTTAAGTGTCAAAACAGGTTTCATAACATATATAAGATCAATTTATAATTTTTCCAAAAAATGGCCTATTTGACTTTTTAATATCATAACTTTGACTCGTCAATTGGTCTAGCAAACGTGATCTTCAGGAGGTGCCCTTTATAGGGATTAACACCTACCTTATTACGATCAGTTAACCATGTTCATTTCGAACAATGGCTGGACCATAATGGTCTTAACCGAAAGTCAAAGCGTTTTCCGTAAAACGCTTGACTTTTGGCTATGAAAGCCTATAAACGAAAATGCACAAGGAAGGAACACTTATCAATGATTCCTAGGGTGCAAAAGAACTAAGTTGGATGCTCCTTTCAGCTTGGAACTTCCAGAGGAGGGAAAAGAGTGAATGAATGAGAAAGGTGCAAGTTGGTATGGTGAACTTAAGCACTATTTATAGTTGGAGAACTCAAATAAGGTGAAGCCTGGTATTTAGGGGTGTAAGAGGAAGCTTACAAGTGTCCTAAAAGGTGGCATAGCAGTTTGGGAAGCCATGGTTTCGAGTAAATGGTTTTTGGAGCTTTGTGTGGGAGCCAAGCAAAATTTTTTGCAGCAGAGGCCTTCTTGCGCCCCGCGAGAGACCCAGGCCTGGTCTCTCGCAGCCCGCGACCGCCCCTTCGCCAGTTTTAAAGTTTGACACTTTATCCCCTTAACTTTAAAAAGTTTTTAAAAATCTTTTAAAACACCTTTTTGGCACTTTTAGCCCTCCGTAGGCAAAACTTGGCATACCCGGGATTACGCCCGGACATTGTCGAGCTCTCGGTTCGTTAAAAGGTCGCTCAGAGGTATAAATCAACATGTTGACACTTTTAACCCTTCCATCATCCAACTTTCACGTATATACAAAATTGAACCCTCTCGTCCAGTAATTGGCACTTATGAGAGTTAGGACTTTACAAAGGATCACTCAGAGGCTTATTATAAGCATGTTGAGTCCGATGTCACTCAGAGGCTAGGCATGTTGACATATCAGTCACCCAGAGGCCAAGTTTTAAGCATGTTGACATATCAGCCACTCAGAGGCTGTTATTTATGCATGTTGACATCAGACCGTCACTCAGAGGCTCAATTTGAGCATGTTGACGCCCTTAGTCCTTATTGGTCTTTAATAGACTATATTTAAAATACAACACGTGTCACTATACTACTGGACACGATTTTTACAGGGTGTTACACTTCTTTGATGGATTGTTGCAGAATGTTCATCATTTTCTTCTCGTTTATGAACCTTTCCCTTTCAACATCCGAGAGTTGAGCTAGAGTCTTTTGAGGCCATTTTCACCTACATGAGCTTAATATTTAACTTCGATAGCGAACCATCAAGTAAAATGATTTGTCTGGACCCAATTCATGAACCGTTCGCTCCAACTGTCTAAATCTTCTAGGTTCATTAACTTCGGCGGTTTGATCATGGTACCCATCTCGTTTTCGAGATTCATGTTTTGAGCCGCTGTGGTCGTGATTGTAGATGTAGCGAATGCGTTGTAAAACTCGTCTGACATTTTTCTGTAAAAAATCAAAAACACACTTTTTGAACAAACTGATTAGTATGGAAAAATTCTTTCGTGCGGATAACAAATATAATTCGTGCGACTAAGATCCGTTCGTACAAACCAGAGATTCGTACGGACAAGGTGATAAAAACAAGTAACTCGTGCGAACAAGAATGCAATTCATAGGGATGGAGTTTCACTCATACGAACAGAAGCTCGTAAAGATGTGTAACTAGTGCGAATCATACTTGAAAATTTTGAAACTTGTAAATTTATAGGAACTTCTGGTTACTTGTTTGTACGAATGGTCTAAAGTTGTTCGTGCAAGTGGTCTTTCTACTCGTCTGAAATAACTAAGTCTCCAAACGGATGAATTTTACCAATTTTAACATGATTAAGCTCGATTTTAGATCTGAAATTGTTAAGGATTGTTTAGAATTGATTTTAACGCAATATCCTAGAATCCTAGTCCAATTTGTCCACAATTTCGTCCAAATCCGAGATCACTTTGGGAGAAATGTAGAAGTAGAAAGCTGCAACAGTGAATCTGATATGAAATAGTTGGTAGCCAGCAGAACTTGACGTTTGTCAGCAGATCAGGCCTCAACGCTCTGATACCACTTGTGAACGGGGGATCGGCTCCTCCGATGAGCAACCGGTCTGATCTAACTCAGCTAGTAGAGGCGGAATTCATTGCTAGAGAGGATGACAAACGAACAAGAAAGATCTTACTGTTTAACTGCTCTGAATTGTATTAATTGACGTGCAAGTACAGACGCGAGTAAACAAATCAGCAGGGCTTCGACGTACTAACTGAACTAACACTATTTGGCTCTGACACAACACTCCTCTATTTATAGGTCGACATGACTCGCATTGGAGTGTGTGATACAGAAGTTGAGACTCGTGCGAGTGGTTACTTCGTACGAGTGACAGAGTGTCACTCGTACGAGCCAACTGTCTCACTCGTACGAGTCAACTACTAAACATATAAAACATTTAATAACATTTATACAAATGACGTTTAAGCCCTATATACAATATCGACACATCCTACACGTAGGCAATAGACATAATGCACCAACAATTATCTAATTTTCAGCTAATAAAATACAATATTTTTCAAATTGCTTATAACATGCCAAAATGCCACAAACGCCAAACACCAAAACTAAAAATAAAATTCCTTTCGTTACGTATTATTATTAACTCCAAACAATTACTGAAATGTATAAAACAAGGTGCAAGAGAATAACATCAGATGTTAGGCAAACACTGATAATGTCAGACAAACACTGATGATGTTGGTACCTTCTGATAGAGTAGTAACATTGGATGTTAGGCAAACACTGTTGGTGGTAGCCAACCACTGCTGAGGTACTCCACCCCGTGCCATTACACAGGCCATGTGATGGATCGATATTCTGTAACAATATTATTGGGCATCCAATTTTTAAACGAAGATTATGAGGCGGCAAACCACTAACATTTAGCGAGTTTAAGAACCACTAACATGACTAAGATGTTTTGGTTGTCCATCATTCATTGTAAACTGATAAAGTGTCAAATACCTTGCAAATTAAATAAACGATAGTCATAATAGATGATGAAATAAAGCCAAACTACCAATGGGCTAGCATCTGATAGAATCCTTGCCAAACCTTTGATGAGTTTGCTAACTTCTGATAGAGTAATAACATCAGATGTTAGACAAACAATGATGATGTTGCTAACCTCTGATGGAGTAATAACATTAGATGTTAGGCAAACACTTTTGGTGGTAGCCAACCACCGCTAGACACCACTTCTGAGTATAACATCAGTGGTTAGTGAGTCTGTGGTTTTGCTATACAACTATTGTGGTTCTGAAACAATAAATCTTTAAACTCATAAAAATAAGTATTAAAATACTAACTACATATGGAAAAGAAAACTACTCAGACATTTAAACTCTAATAACAATATTCAAGAAACTTTAACTTCAACTACATCAAGCACTGAACCTCTCGATGTATGTCCTTTATTGGTGTCATGAACTCTAGATCTCTATCTCCGCACTCTATATTACTCACAACACACAGGTCACGAACGGAAGTCGTAGGCATCGCCCTTAGGTCTCTTGAAACCTAGTCTCTCGTCAGCAGACCAAGTTGCAGTCCGTTAGAACACCTCTTCAGCTCTTGAAGAGTAGACCTATCAGTATAAACCTGGTCTTCGATTTGTTTAATAAGTCGTTGCTTTAATTCGTCTGATTGTGAAGAACTATATGATGCCATTTTAATGTATTTATAAGAACTGATGCAAAACAATAACAATTGCTCTTCTATTTCACTGAGTGAATCGGTGTATGATGAAAAAACTTTTGAATTGGCAAAGGTATTATATAGTGAAATATCTACCAACCCAAAGGTCAGATTTGAATGCAAGCATTAAATAAAAATTTATATTCAAAAACCATGTCTTTATTTAATGATTTAAGAGGGAAACGTGTACATCTATACTATAAACATGTACATTTATATTCAAAAACCCTGTGCATTTAATGCAAAAACTTTCAAAAATGAGTTTTTATGGGAAAACAAGTAAAAATATCTAGAAACCTAAAGGAAAAACTTTAAACCTTCAAAAGCAGGATATCATCATTAGGAGTGATCTTTTCATTTAAGATATAAAAAATTTTAAACACTATAAAAGGCTCATGATTAGCTTAGTTGAAAACATCAACAATTCACTTTTAGAAATTTGTTCATCTAAAAACAAACCATCCAAAAACCACACACTATTTCTAAATGGCAAACAGATCCTTCTACCACTGGGCAGACACTAACGCTGTTAAAATGGAATTTTCAAGACGGTCACTCCAAGAACAGAGGACGAATGAAGAAGTCAACCAAAAGTTGCTATGCTGAGTGACAATTATTATAAGCAAACCTGGAGTACCATGGCACTGCTGGATAAAGTTGTCCATTCTCCTCCATCAGAGTTCAACGATATAGTAGAAGAGTTTATCACACAGCTGCTTAAACTGTAGGTCCCCTAATCCGTATGGATCTTCACAGAATCGTCTATCCAACCTAGAGTGCGGAGTCCCCTAGATCAGATTATCACTATTAAACCGAACAATGTCAAGAACACGAACAAACACTTTTAATCTGTCTTCTATTGATTATCCAACACGAATGTTTACAATAGATTCAAGACTCACACTAACTCTCTCTCAACTCTCTCTGAAGTGATTAACTTAACATCCTTAACCCTAATGCAAAAATCTCTTTATATAGAGACAAGTTTGCAACTGGGCTAGGGTTTCACCGCATGGGCTGCAAATGGGTCTAGGCCCAAGTCGCCTACCACTCACTAAAATGCGACTGGTTTAACCCAATCACTTCTAATCAACTACTACAATACTAAACCCACTAACTATTTATCCGTTTTACTAATTACATGATATCCAAAGATCAAATCTAAGTTGTTGTCACAAATATTGCACCAACAAACTCCCCTTGACAATAGCTTCATAAAACAACTTTGTCTTCAGTTATCTTGCAATCTTCAACGTCTTTTAAAAATCTTTGGTCTTTGGATAGCTTCAGCTTTAATAGCTTTTGTCAGCAACAGACTCCCCCTAAACTGATGTATCCAATCACAAAATCTTCTAAATCGTTAGCGCTCGAGTAAACTCCAGTTTAGCACTTGCATAGCATTCTTCATACTCTTCAACTTTATTTGCAATGTAGAAAGGAGGTTCTACCATGCATCCATTCAAACTCCTCATCACCAAACTTCTCAGCAACACACTGCTACAATCTGTATACTAAAAATAAATATCTCGAGAAACCATAAGAATTTTCAACGCAAGTTAACAAATTATTATTATTCAAGAGATAGTAAAACTGTATAACAGATTAAACAATTCTCAATTCAAACCACACACTTAAAATTTTAAGCACACTGAACCTGCCAGATTTTAGAAGTTTTGAACTCATCTTCTAACACCGTCTCCCCCTATCGGTAACAACTCCTCATGAACAACCATATTCCGTACACTAAGAATTTACAAGAAAATGAAATCTTTTTGGATTTTTATATTTTCTGAAAACAAATAAATGACGAAATAATAAACACTTTGGTTTTGTGAGAATCACCGGTAAGATCATATCTGCAACATCAAACTGTTTTCACACTATTAGATAATTCTATATGTAATTTTCATGAAAAGCAGTTCAAGATGATTACCAGTATTTTTATCAACTTAAAAAAATACATGAACATTTCAAGTACCATTACCTAGTCATATGTTAAGATAATTTATACTGTTATACTAGTGTGTCCCACTTCAGGACATACCCCCATGATCAAGGTATGCACAAAGATTCCTCGTAGTAGGTGAGTATACCGAAATTCATCCTTTTTGATTTACAACGTTAAATAATTGGTGATCAGGCCAGTACTTCCGTACAACAAAGAGACCAATATCCAATGAGGGTTAGGGCAAATACCAAATTTTGATACGATTAATGCAATTTGCACATTTGAATGACTCTCTAGGAGAGCTTCTTCAATTTCTAGGATTTGGCATTTTAGCTCTTTTAAGATATCCTGGTTGTGCCTAGGTCAGCATATATCTGGATGCAGCAGAAGGACAACCTTGATACCCCGGATGAAATAACGATATAAAGATCTAAAACCTCAGATTTTGGCAATCTATCAACACAAGATTTAAGGTTATAAAACCATACGCCACTGATATGTTACCCACTCATACACAGTTCGTTATGTTTATATCACCAAGGTAAGTTGATTATTTCATGCCTTTTGCCTGCTGATACATCATATAATGAAGCTGCTATCACACTTAAGCAATTTAATTTAATTTTAGTGTGACAGTCTAACTTGCTGATGTACTATCATTTCTTCTTTTCCACACAGTGAAAACTCATTTTTGATTCTCTATTTTTTATGTTTTGATTTTTGAAAAACAGTAAATTATTTACAAAATTCTTATGGAAAACTGGTTATTCAGGATTCCTCATCCCGTTGAGTTCGACTAAATGTTCAAAACGAGCCTTGTCAAATGCTTTTGTATAAAGATCTGCCAGGTTATCTAGTGTGTCGACTTGATGCAGTTCAATCAATTTCTTTTCAGCACAATCCCGTATAAAATGATGACGAATGTCAATATGTTTTGTGCAACTGTGTTTTACGGGATTGTTGGTGATTGAAATAGTGGCATTATTGTCTATCATAATAGGAGTACGAGTGAAATTCAAACCGTAATCGCGCATCTGCTGTTGGATCCAGAGAACCTGAGAGCAACAACTACCCGCAACAATATATTCAGCTTCACATGTAGAGGTAGACACACACCACTACTTCTTGCATTGCCCTGACACGATCCTTCCTCCTAAGAACTGACAACCACCTGTGGTTGACTTTCTAGTTGATTTGCATCCTCCAAAGTCCGAATCAATGAAAGCAACAAACTTGAAATCACTAGCAGCTGGATACCATAACCCAAGTTTAGGTTTCCCCTTCAAGTAACGAAGAATCCGCTTCACCGCTTTCATGTGTGACTCTTTTAGATTCGCTTGATATCTGGCACAAAGACACATGGCGAAAATGATGTATGGTCTTGAAGCAGTCAAGTACATTAGAGAACCAATCATTGCCCTGTATTGAGTTGGATCAACATCCTCCACACTCTTATGATCTGGACCAAGATTGTGATTCTCACAAATAGGAACGTTGAAAGTGGCACAATCCTCCATTTTGAAACAAGAGAAAATGTCATACACATACTTCGTCTGATGTAAACACATCCCATCCTTCTTCTGTTCAACTTGTAAACCCAAAAAGTAGGATAGTTCACCCATCGCACTCATTTCAAACTTGCTATTCATTACCTCGAATTCATGACACATGTTCTCATCAGATGACCCAAAAATGATGTCATCTACGTATACCTGTACCAGTAGAAAGTCTTCCTTCTTCCTTTTAACGAAAAGTGTACTGTCAATCTGACCTCTTTCAAAACCATTCTTTAACAAATGTGCTGACGGTGTCTCATACCACGCCCTAGGTGCTTGATGCAATCCATATAATGCCTTATCAAGTCGATAGACTCGATCTGGATAATCTGGATCAGTAAACCCATCTGGTTGTGAGACATATACCACTTCTTGGACTTTCCCGTAAAGAAATGCACTCTTCACGTCAAGTTGGTAAACTTTGAAGCTCTTGAATGAAGCAAAAGCTTGGAACAAACGAATTGCCTCCAACCTTGCTACTGGTGCAAACACTTCATTGTAATCAATCCCCTCTTGCTGATTGAACCCTTTCACCACTAACTGAGCCTTATTCCTTATCACGATCCCTCGGTCGTCTTTCTTGCACTTAAAACACCCACTTGGTGCCTATTTTCTTCTCTCCTTCAGGCAAGTCAACTAGCTCCCAAACTTTCAACTTCTTAAACTTAGATAGTTCCTCCTGCATAGCTTCAACCCAACAATTATCTGTTAGAGCCATGTGAATATTCTTCGGCTCCTCTTGGGCAATAAAGCAGCTATACATCAACCTTCGCTCACACCTCTTCTTGTCTGAACACCTGCAGCAGCATCACCAATGATGTTCTCAACTGGATGATCTCTATTGCGCGTGTAGTAGCAGTGGTGTCAACAACTATATTATCTCCCAGATTAGATCCAATCTCCCCCTGAATGTCCTTATTAGCAAACGAATTAATAAAATCCCTCCCCTGAATAGGTTCAAACTCACTATCACTGGAGTCATGCGGAGCTGCACTGGAAGAAGTTTCTGGAGCATCTGTCATTGATATACTCGATCTAGGCATGAAGTCACCCCTTCATCTACACTGATCACAATGTGAATCACTTAAGACTCATCTACATTGGAAAAATCAGGAATATTAAATGATTTAAAAACGCTATTATAATCATATAATATAGTAGGACCACTCATTGATTGTTGAGGTGAATAACTAGTGATTTCCATGTTAAACACAACCTCAATTTTACTAGTTTTTAGATTAAAAACCCTTTTATTCGGTGTTCCAGGCATATAGCCTAGAAAGTAACCCTCGTCAGCTACATCACCGAATTTTTTCTATCTTTATTTCGCACGATGGTGCAGGGTAATCCAAAAGGTTCAAAGCCTTTCAAGTTTGGTTTTCGGTTAAACAATAGTTCGTGACATGTTTTGTTAAACCGTTTAATCGTCAAAACTTTGTTTAGGACATAACAAGCTGTGTTGACAGCTTCTCCCTAGAAAAGAACTAGAACCTTTGAATCAGAAAGCATAGTCCTAGCGGCTTCAATCAACGTCCTGTTTTTCCTCTCAGCGACTCCATTCTGTTGAGGTGTATAAGGAGCAGAATATTGATGTTCAATTCCCTTGCGAAGATAATAGAGATCCAGAATCGGATTCTTGAACTCTGTGCCATTGTCACTCCTAATCCTCTTGATCCGTGCATCATGGACATTTTCCGATTTTGTAAAAAGATCTATCAACGTCTCCGCCGTCTCATCTTTTGTACCTAAAAAGAAAACCCATAAATATCGTGAGTAATCATCTGTGACAACTAAACAATAATACTTTCCACCTATGCTCACTCCTTACGTTCACCGGACCGAAAAGATCCATATGAAGTAATTCATAAGGGGCATCTATGGAATTAACTGTTTTGGACTTGTGAGGTTTTTTATGTTGTTTTCCCTTTTGACATGGAAGACATTTATCTTCCACGTGAAACCTCTGCACTGGCACCCCTTCCACTAAACCATTTTTAATAATATAATTCATTTTTCGGTCGTGGATGTGGGCCATGTGTCTGTGCCACAGCAATGACTCAACCTCAGATGCTTTTGACAATAAACACGCCACCACAGTGGAAGATTCCGTAGCACCCATGTTCATGACATAAGTGTCGTTTCTCCTTGGCGCTCTCATCACTATCTAATCATCCGGTATCACCAAACCAGGTTTCAACACCAAAGCTTCAGACTTAGTGAAGTGGACTAAGTGACCCTTTTCACAGACTTGAGACACGCTCATCAGATTGTGCTTCAGCTGCTCGACATAGTTCACTTTGTCCAATGTGATCTTCCCGTTGGTCACTTTTCCTCGACCTGTAATGTGCCCTCCTTTAGCACCTGCAAAATTCACATAACCTCCATCTATATCTCAAACTCAATTAACAACCTCACATCCTACGTCATGTGCCTGGAGCAGCTACAATCAACATACCACAAGTTGATAATCCTCCTTAGCAGCTCCTGCACAACATAACAAAAATTAGTTAGATTGGGGGACCCAAGCCTTAATGGTCTTGGGTCTTCCAGATTCATAAACTACTGGAATATTCATCCAATATCCATTACTCCTAACAGGAGTCTTGGAGCTCAGACCTGTTGATGGAAATGGTTTTTGATTTCCATTCGGTCTTCGGTCCCGAGGTTTCCTAAACAAGTTTGGACTTTGTGACCTTTGGAACGTTTTGTTTTGGTTCCATGAATTTTGATGATAATAATTTCTAAAGCCATTTTTATAAAAATTTCGACTACCAACATTCTGATATCGGGTTTGATATTTACCTTTACTTCTGAAATTATTTGATTGACCATTAAAGTGATTCATTCTAGGTGAACTACTTCTAGGGCTTTCATATCTGCCTGATGTAGATTCAGGCTGAAATCTTTGTTGATTTCTTTGAAAACGAAGAACTTGGAGATTTCCTTTTCAGCCTTATCTACACCAATAGCAACACTCTGTCGCTTGGTAGTAGATATCGTCGGTGAGTTAGTAATCTTCTTCTCACCATCACCAAGTTTTTCTGATGATTTTTCTCTCTGTCTCTCACTCACTTATGCTTCATTCTTTTTGTTAGGACAGCAGCTAGCTACATGTCCCTTGTTGTGACATTTGAAGCATGATCTTCTAGCCGAAGACTTCTTAATTGAAGTCTCTGGTTTAGATTCATTAGGTGACGATGATGATGATGGTGATGCATTTGAAGGATCTTGTGTAATTTGCTCAATTTCTCATATTTCTTTGTTTTTATTTTTAGCAAACTGCACATTTGATTCTCTTGTAATAACAGTGGTCTCTTCTTTCATATCACTCCCTTTAACAAAATCAATCTTTTTAACAAAAAAATGCTTTTGATTCTTAGGGAGTGTATTCTTGTTTTCTAAACCGCTTCTCTGTTATTATCCTTTTTGGCATTATCAGACACATCAACATTCCCTGATATGGAACTACTAGGTGTACTTGACCCAAAGTCTGTTAGTTCTTCTTTGTCTGGCAAGAAAGAGTAGTCATGACCAAGAGGTGGTGGAACTTCATTGAAACCTTTGAAGCCCACACTTGTCTTGTCATTACTTTTCTTCAAGTCATTCATAATTTGTTTCATAACAAAAGATGAATCTCTGAATTGATTCAATTTCTTTTCAAGTTCACAAATTTTCAGTTGTGCTTCTGACAACTCTTTGCATTTTTCGGAAATCTCTTTTGTTTTGTCACTCATCGTATCATGAGCTAAGTCAATAATTTGAAGTTTTTCATTTAGTTTACAGGTTAGACTATTGATTTCTTCTTCATAACCTTTAATTTTCTTTAAACATAATGACTCATTTCTTTTTACAAAAAACTTTGATTCTTTTACGTTCAAGAGCTCATTTACCAGACTTTGGTTTTGTTTTGTTAACGTGTCAACTTCACTTTGCAGTTCATGACATTTTAAGCAAACAGAACTACCAGAGTTAGAATGTACATCTCCTATTGATTTGCTTAGATCGACCATGAAAGCAACAAAATCAACAGCCATCTTCTTTTCTACAGCATTCTATTATACATCAACTTTTTCAACTACCGTCTCTCGCTCTACCTCAGCATCAGCCTTCACTTCTTCATTATCAACTGGGGCTATCTCAGCCATAAACGCTTGTGTGGCATTGTCATCACCCTCAAGATGAACACTCCAATCCTAAGAACCCTCTCTAGCAGTAGAGATCCGGGTCTTTGATCCAATGTTAGTTGACGCATTCCTGTTGCTTGAACCATGACCAGGAAAATCTTGAAAAGATGAGCTAGAACGAGATTCAGACTTAGGTCTTTGACACTCTTTAGCAAACTGTCCATAATTTTGACAATTGTAACATTTCACTTTAGACTTGTCAAACACATTCTTTCCAACGAACTTCCTTCCTGTCCTATTCATGAATCTCTTCACTCTTCTAGAGATTATGGCCATCTGCCATTATAAATCCATCTCTTCTAGGTCAACAGGGTCAATCTGATCATAATCTTCATCAAACGTAGCAGGATCAGATATTCTTCCTTGAATGTAGTTCTCATAAGAAGCAACGAATGCAGCCAGCAAGGCCAGATGATCTTCAGCAGCCTTGACACTCAGAGGCATAGACCTAATATTGCTATTATTGTTGCTGGATTGTTGTCTCTTTGCCCCTGATGATCCTCATGAGGCAGCTACAAAACAGACTTCACTATCAGCGTTTGTCGCAACCTGCTCATTTTCACATGAGAGAAACACAGTTGCAGAATCACTTGAAGCATTGTTGAAAGATGAAGATGTAAGCCCTTTATAAATTCGCGGATCTTGAACCTGATCATATCCAGTTTCCTTCTTCTTCATGTTGAGCTCATAAGCTCTCAGTTTCCCAACAACCTCTTCCAAGTCTTTATTTCCATAGTCAGCTTCACCCTTTATCATAAGAGTATAAATATCCCACTTGGCAGGTAAAGTATCGAGCAACTTATTGTTTATCTCAACAGCTGTGTATTCCTCTATGTCATAATTGTCCATTTCTGACATTAAATGATAATATCTCGTGATAATATCTTCAAGGGACTCATTTCTCATGCCTTTAAAGACAACAAACTGTTTCTTCAGCAAATCAATCTTGTTCTTCTTCACATCAGGATTGCCCTCATACCTCTTTTCTAGAGCATCCCACATCTCCTTCGAAGTGGTATATCACTTGAATGTATATTTGATGTCATCAGGTAACGACATCTTTATAACAGCTAAGGCCTTCTTCTCAGACTCATACATTCTCTTTTCAGCCTCTGACATGCTCACATAGGCAGTGACATGTTGTCTGCCTTCAAAGTCATGAGTTGGGTTAGCATACCTATCTTGAATATAGATCCACATCCGTATGTCCTGATATTCAATGAACGACTGAAACCTATCCTTCCATGTAAGGTAATTTTCTACTTTCAACATCTTAGGCCGTTTGTTAGTCATGCCTTCCTAGTGCTCCATTCTCAACAATTCATTTAAGTTAGACATATTCGACATTTTTACCGAACCGGCTCATTAAAAACGTCAAAAATTTGTCCGAAATGAGTGATCACCAAATTATACTGTTAGACTCGTCTCGACGATACGAATCCAATGATGTATAATGTTCGATAGTAATTTTAGGAATTTCCGTGCCTTTTTTTCTAAAAGTCACACGAGTCTAACCGTGCAATCGGTTTGTCAAGATTGTCTATGGATCAAATTCTATGTAAATGTTTAACTCTGGTTATGTCAGCTGGTTAACTTTCCACCTTTGTGGTACAACTCAGAATAGTACCAAGTTCGAAACAGTAACTCGGATTAACAATCCGAGATAGGAACTCGGAACAGTGATCCGAGATGCTGATTCAGAACAGTGATCCGAGATAGTATTCGAGATGATCCGAGATCAATACCAAAAATCCGAGATGCACTGTTATGATCCAAGATGCAACTATTGTGATCCGAGATGCTTCACTGATGATCCGAAATACAACTCTGATGATCCGAAATGCAAGCTTTCTGATCCGAGATGCTTCTCTAATGATCCGAGAAGCACTTCCTCTATCCAAGATGCTTGCTGTTTATCCGAAATACCAACAGAAACCCTAGAACAGCCGTCAAAACTTCGAACCAGCCTTCAAAAACGTACAAAACTTCAATTTTTCCTGCTATTACGATTCTGAACTAAGCAAAACAAGAGTCAAATTGTTCTGATACCAATTGTAGGTCCCCTAATCAGTATGGATCTTCACAGAATCGTCTATCCAACCTAGAGTGCGAATCCCCTGGATTAGATTATCACAGAAAACTGAACAATGTCAAGAACACGAACAGACACTTTCAATCCGTCTTCTATTGATTATCCAACATGAATGTTTACAATCAATTCAAGACTCACACTAAGTCTCTCTCAACTCTCTCTGAAGTGATTAACTGTAGGTCCACTTGCGGATGGTGTTAAACCAGTTCCTTGTTCATATGATACACACACAAGTGCGGAATCCAAGTGTGCATGCAACCAAAGCAAAGTAAAGAACACGGGGTAACCAAAGATTCACTATCTTGATTAATGATTGAGAACAAGTACAAACATATACACACAATGCTCGTATGACTTAAACAAACTTGCTGTGTTCTTGTGTCTTAGTCTACAGAGATAACCAACTCAAAGGGTAACAAGCTCTCTGGTCTGACCAACTCTCACACGCGAGTCAACTAGTTCTACCTCACTGAGAGGTGCATGTCTGCTTATATAGTGTCTGTCTAGTTTCGTACAAATCACGACTCTAGACATATGGAACACACTATTTCACACGAGACACAACTCTGAATTTGGTCATAGACACTGTTTCATACGAAACAAGTAACACTATTGTTACTCAAGAATTTCTTACGAATCACCTGATTCGTACGAAAACTCTGACTCGCATAGAATCCTTATTTCAGGAAAACGTGTGTAGACTTGACGTTTCCAAGATTCATAAGTATGCACACATGCAACTGATTAACACAGACAAGCTAAGATGTCCTACTAGATCAAGATAGAAGAATATCCCGATTTATTCGAATGACCAAACCTGTACAGACATTTGAGCAAAGACCGTACAATTACCAATGTAATTAAGAACAAGCGACAAACACAAAACTGGATCAATAAACTCCCCCTTGGATGTTGCTTGTTCTTCGGTCTTCGGTCTTTGGTCTTCACATAGAATGGTTTGGAGTATCAACAAACTCTCCCTGAAGATCTGCTATTCATTGATAGATCTGCTATCTAATAATTAGAGCATCAGGTCTTCGAACTTCTAAGAAACTTTAAATCTTTCTTGTTTCCTCTTCTGACTTGTCAGATTTCTTCGTTGCTGGTCTTTGTTTATGTTTTTTTGTATCAATCTGTACTCAATAGACAAATATAATTAGAACACAAATTTCTCAGGGAATACACACGAAAAACTTACCATAAATTCTTCGTATGATTGTATTCCTGAACGAGATACACACACTTGCATGATTTCCAGCAGCAGATTTGAGTAAAACAAGTGACCAAGTCAAATTAAATGACTAGGTTCATTCGTACAAGATACACACACTTGAACAAAATTCAGATTTTGGTTTTCTTTGATGGTTACTTGTTGCAAGATATTACTTTATGAAGTTGCGATATCAAGCAGATGGTTTTCTGGCGTATCTTGGTAGAAACTTTCGAGTATCAACTTTGACTAACTTTCAAAAAGTAATTACATAAGCAACTAAGTAAACTAGACTTAAAGACTAAATATACAGATAAATTATATATCTATTTAACAATCTTTTTCGAGTTTCAAGGTAAAAGAATCATACCAGCATTTTAATCTTTGTCATAAACGGTATTAGGTTTTCAAAATTAAACAGATAAGTATTCAACTATGATTATCGGTATTGTTGTCCACGTAAGCTCAGACTTATCAGATGTAATCATGATTAGGAGATATGATTAAGGTATGGATTTATACTTACTAGCCGGTGTTCAACCACATCACGACACATTCCCGTATCAAGATATGCATGAGAGAAAATCTTACCGGTGAATATACTGCTTTATCATCTGTTTTGACGTATATGAATGATGTGAGATACTCACTTATTTTTGATTGAAAACAAGCCCTTTGTGATTTAATCACTTATTGATGAGGAACTTGAATTTCATATGCATGCAGGGCATAAGAGTAAGTCCGTGAACAGGTTAGTACCATCATACCGACAAAGAGACGAACTTAGCTCCCGCATAAAACTGTGATACTTTATCACTTATTTGATGGTCGTATGCAGTATGTACATGTATGTATGATATCATGGAAGTTCTAGACTTGCACCACCGTTACTTTTCGGTAAAAGATTCAACCATGATACCCAGATGATAAGCCAGCATAAAGACCGTATATCTCAGAACCTCGGTACTCTATCAAACGAAATTTCGGTACCAAGACCATATGCCAATGAATGGTTCCCACCTGGCGTTCTGTCTGTTACGGGTTTATATCAACCTGCACATTTTAGTCTGATTGTGAGCCTACCGATACATCATTAGTAAAAGCTACCTATCAATCTTCTTTCTATGCTTTTAACCATATCTGACAGATTTACCGGTGAATTTCATCATCTTCAATTTATCCAAGAAACTCATTTTTTATTTTCTATTGTTTTTGTATTTTTCTGAATTTTTCTCCTCCTTAAACAAAGAAGGTAAATGAAAGACATATTTTTGTATTTTCTTGAAATTTACCCCCCCTAAAATATAAAACTGAAAATCTTTGTGTAGTTTTAAATTTTTAGAAAAGTATATACAAAAATAGTTAGCCATGGTTGAGTTACTCGGGTTTCACCTTGATGCCATTGACCAAAAGTAGATAATCAAAACGTGATTTATCAAAGGCTTTGGTAAAAAGGTCGGCACGTTGGTGATCTGTGTGGATTTTAACAACATCGATAAGTCTCTTTTCGTAACAATCTTCTATGAAATGATACTTAATCTCAATGTGTTTTGTTTTTGAATGCTGTACATGATTCCGAATGATCTGTAAAGCAGTTTCATTATCAACAAAAATAGGAGTAGTAAGAAATTCAAAACCGTAGTCGCGCATTTGCTGTTGAATCCATAGAACTTGAGAGCAGCAACTAGAAGCTGAAATATACTCAGCCTCACATGTTGATGTAGCTACACAAGTCTGCTTTTTGCATTGCCACGTGACTAGGCGATTTCCCAAGAACTGAAATCCTGCTGTTGTTGACTTTGCATCGATTTTGCAGCCGCCATGATCAGAATCACTGAATGTTGTCAGATCAAAGTTATCATCCTTAGGGTACCATAGACCAGTGTCAGGGCGACCCTTTAGATAACGAAAGATCCTTTTCACAGCCATCAAGTGAGAAACCTTCAGACTAGACTGATAGCGCGCCAGAAGGCATGTTGGGTACAGTATGTCGGGTCTTGAAGCAGTAAGATACCTGAGAGATCCGATCATAGCACGATAGAGAGATGGTTCTACATGTTCACCCATTTCGTCTGGAGTAATCCCATGATTTTGAACTAATGGAGTTCCCAAAGGCTTGAGTCATCCATCTGAAATCGCTTGAGAATATCTCCGACGTACTTGGTTTGATGGATAAAAATCCCTTCCTTTGATTGCTGAACCTGCAAACCTAAAAAGAAAGTCATTTCTCCCATAGCGCTCATCTCGAACTTCTCATGCATAACATGTTCTAATTCTTTGCGCATTCGAGTGTTAGTAGACCCAAATATAATATCATCAACATAAACCTGTACCAGTAGCAAATCCTCGTCCATTTCCTTGATGAAGAGAGTACAGTCGATCAGGCCTCGTCGAAAACCATTCTTCAACAGATAGGTAGACAACGTTTCATACCAAGCCCTCGGAGCTTGATGAAGACCATATAACGCCTTATTGAGAAGCCAAACCTTGTCAGGATGGAGAGGATCTTCAAAACCTGGCGGTTGCTCAACATGTACTTCCTCTTGTACCACACCATGAAGAAATGCACTCTTCACATCCATCTGATAAACGGTGAACTTCTTGAAGGACGCATAAGCCAAAAAGATTCTTATGGCCTCAAGTTGTGCAACCGGTGCATAAACTTCATTGTAATCGATCCCTTCGACCTGATTAAAACATTGAACAACCAATCGCGCTTTGTTTCTCATAACAACACCTCGGTCATCCTTCTTGCACTTGTACACCCATCGTGTACCAATCTTCTTGTAGCCGTCAGGCCTGTCAACCAATTTCCAGACGCCTAACTTCTGAAACTGCTGAAGTTCTTCCTGCATGGCTTCAACCCATGAGTCTTCTTTCATTGCCTACTTCCAAGATTTTGGTTCTACTTGGCACACATAGCAAGCAAAAGACCAATCATTCAGACCACCTGATTCCCTGATTTTCGAATACAATCCAGCATTCTGGTTGTTTCGAAGCTGATTACGAGTCTGCACACCACTCTGGACATCTCTAATAATATTATGCTGAGGATGGATATTATGAATACGAGTTTCTGGCACATCAGGAACTCAAGAGTTGATATCCAAATGTTGATATTCAGATCAACAGTTAAATCGAGAGCTGGATTTGATGACGTTGTAGATGCCTGACCTTCAGGCGTTCCTTGAGGTTGAATATTTGACGTATCATCTGAAATTCCAGGAACCGCACCAGAGGCAGCTTCATTTGCATCATGAAACTCATCATCTTCTGATGAAACATTATAATCCGCAGCGTCTTCGAATTCCTCATTTTGAACAAGATTGTTAACCGAATTCGACACTTGAGGGTTAACAATAATTGGTCGAACTAATGACGAGTCTACTGCAGTATCACTTTCCACTAACATCTGAGCAGCAGTTGTTGCATCATCAAAAGTTGGCAGATTAAAGGAGTCAAATAGCCCATCGTAGTCAAACATCCAAGGAGCACCCGGAGTTCTTGTAGCTTCTGTATATCTCAGAACCTTGACTTCACCCCATTCTTCAATCCTTTTCGAAGACAAATTCCACACTCGGAAATTAGGAGTAGCATATCCAAGAAAGAAACCTTCGATAGCCTTGGGACCAAATTTTCTATGTGGGTCGATCATAGTGCATGGAGCTCCAAAAGGTTCTAAGAAAGAAATATCCGGTTTCCTTTTATGTAACAACTCAAAACATGTCTTCCCATGTCTCTTTACCGTTAGAACTCTATTCATAGTGTAGCATTCAGTAGCAACAGCTTCTCCCCAAAATTGAACGAGAAGTTCTGATTCTACTAACATGGTTCTTGCAGTTTCAATAAGAGTTCTACTCTTCCTCTCAGCGAAACCATTTTGCTATGGAGTATATCGAGAACTGTACTCATGCAAAATACTCTTTGAGGAACAGTACTCATCCATAACTTGATTTTTAAATTCCGTGCCATTGTCTCTTCTGATTCTCCTTACTTTCAGATTGTACAAATTTTCTAACAGAGTCAGGAGATTCTTGAGGATAGCAGGAACTTCACTCTTGTGTGCCAGCATGTTTACCCATGAGAATCTGGAATAGTCATCAGTAACTACCAGACAATAAGAATCACCAAAGGTTGTCTTGTGTTTCATAGGTCCAAAGAGGTCTATATGAAGACGTTCCAGTGGCATATTTACAGTGTTGATCTTCTTCACGGGAGGGGACTTTCTCGCTTGCTTCCCTTTCTGGCATGATACACAAACGTCTTGAAGATGAAAATTCTTTACTGGTACACCATTCACTAGATTGTTCTTCACCAAATAGTTCATTTTCCTCAGGTGAATGTGTCCCATATGTCTGTGCTAGGAGATTGATTCCTTCTCGGTGGCTTTGGAGACAAAACATGTGACTTGTGCAGATGTTGTAATAGCTTGGCTCATATCAAGAATATACAAATCATTAATTCTTGGAGCCGACAGGAGAATCCATTCCTTCCGGATCTTGAATCCAGGCTTCAGCACATAACATCCGGCATCATCAAAATGTACCGTGAACTTCTTGTCGCAGATTTGAGAAACGCTAAGAAGATTGTGATCAATTTGCCGCACATAATTGATCTTGTCGAAGCTCACAACACCATTGGAGACCATTCCTTCTCCAGTGATGTATCCACCTTTGTCACCAGCAAAAGCAACATAACCACCCCTAATACTTTTCACATCATATAGGAGCCGCAAGTCGCCCGTCATGTGCCTTGATGCTCCACTGTCAACAATCCAATGACTGTTTACAGTTCCTCCTGGAACACCCTGCACATTGCACAAACAAGATTAGTTTGAGATGGGGACCCAAGCCTTAGTGGTCTTGCCGGTCGTCCCTTATCATCGAGAAATGTAATCTCAATTTCTTGATGATTAACAAACTGAGAACCTCCTTTTGAACCATCACCAGCCTTTTGTTTTCAAGATCCTTGTTTATTACTAGATTTACTATTATTTACAGTTTTAACAGTGTCTGGTTTTATTGACTTTGAAGATCTTTGATCCTTTTTAGAAGAATCCCATTTTAAAGCTTTCTCAACTGCTTTTACTTTTTTATGTTTTTGTTTCTCTTTTTGATCTTTAATAATTCGTTTATCTTGTGTTTGAGAAACAAATTTACGTTTGCAAGTTGGTTCATGAGGGACTTGCTCTATACATCCTGATTTGGCTGGATTTTGACAATCCTTTATAATGTTGTCAAAATCTCCACATTTGAAACATGTTCTCCTCTCAACAAAACTAAGAGATCGTGTTTCTCGGCTTGATGTTGAACTTGTGGGTCTTGAGGTACTGGGTTCATTACATCAATCAGTGTGTTGGGTGTAATTGTTTTGACTATTTCTTTTCAAAATCTTAACTTTCTTTACAAAATCAACATTAGATTTTCCTTGAAAAGTTTCGACTTTATAGGTACCTTTAGAACTTACAAATTTAACAGTTTTAGCCTTTTTATGGTAACGAGAGCCTTTTACTTCAACCTTCGGTTGAGAAACTATAGGCTTTTCAACTCGCTTCCATTGTTTTTATTTTGAAGCGGATAATGGTTGTGTTTTGGTGGCCTTTTTCTTCTCTAAAGGTTTGGTTTTTTACTTTTCAAATACCTGATCTATAGAGATTGGATTTACGTTTTTAATTGGAAAATCTTTGTTTGAATAGATTTTCTATCTCCAACCAAAGTATACAGCACATTATCTACTTCTTGTGTAGACAGACTTGTCTTCATAGATTTCTTAGGAACGGTCTCTTGATTCACAACAGATTGAGTACTAGGAGTAGCAGAAGATTCTACTCTTTTCCTTTCATCAAGAGGCTGATCCTGATCATCATTTATTGATTCATCATCTGATGTTTCATCTTCTTCTTCATCAGACGATGAACTTTCAGGCTTGCTTGGTTCTTGAGAGGAATTGCCTAGTTTGAACCCTAACCCTGCTGTGAATTCCTTGGGATTCAAAGGTACAGAGGGTTCAAAACAAGGCATTTCCTCTTCATCAGGCATTTTTGGTATAGTTGTGTTTCATTGGGGGTGGACACGAATTATACCCTATGCATTGAGCATCTCCCTTTAGTTTTTGAACTTCAATAATATGATCAAGCACATATTGGGAGTTAGAATAACTTTCCAATTTGTGTTTGATTGAATCATATTCGCATTTGGCGATGGCTAACTCTTTCTTTGTTTCTTCTAGGAGATTAATGTAATTATTAATTCCTGTCTGTTTATTCAAAACTGTTTTTGTCAATTCAAAAACACTTTTCTTAAGGGTTTCTATTATAGATTTGAATTCTTTTTTCATTTCTAGTTAGCGCCAAATTTGCCTCTTTGCATTTTGATAGTTCAACAACTAAATTCTGATTATGACTGTTGACGGTTTCATATTTTATTTTCAACTCAACACAGTCATTGAAAACAGTAGGAGGTTCAGAATTTACCTGTTTTGAAGAACCTTCAACATTTGCCATAAAGGCAGTGTGATGAGGAAAAGCTGTACCATCTGTAGAGAGTGTCTCTGTCTCTTTCACCCCAGCTTCTGCATTCCTTGTTATACCTACCTTTTCAGATTTCAACATCTCAGCTTCACTCAGCAATTCTTCAACTTCAGCATCACTTCCTTTCTTCTCAGTAGAATTAGATCCATAACCATCTGAACTTGAACATTCTTCATCAGAACTACCAGCAGCCCCTGATGTATCATCATTATTTGGAGTACTAATGCTGTGATCATGCTTAATTTGATCCATGATCCTTGCATAGCATGCAGTTCTTCCGTTGTTCTCTGTTCCCAACTGTACTGACCAATCGTATCCTTCATTAGGCTAAACTACCATAGCTTTGTGTGTGTTTGAAGGTCCTGATTAATTGGTGTTGTTAGAGTTGCCAACAGCTACTATTCTTCTTTCGTTGTTGTACTATGCTATGTTGGATGGTTGAGACTGATTACGAAAGGGGTTGTGATTTCCTTCCTAGCTGGGTCTTGTGCATTCCCGCTTAAAGTGACCTCTTTCTCCACAGTTGAAGCAAGTAACTGCGGTTTTGTCAAAGCCGTATTTGGTATCCTTCTTGCTTTCCAAACTGGTTTTTACCCGTTCTTCTCATATAGTCCTTCGCTCTTCTCATAGCGCTTGCAAATGCCCACTTGATGTCCATCAGCTCCATTTCATCTCGGTCAATTTGTTCGTAGTCTTCGTTCGTCAAATTGATGTTCCCTATTTGACCTGCAACTAAACCACAATATGCACTGACCATGGTGTTTAGAAGTTCTGCATGTTCCTGTGCAACTTCTACGTTGATTTTGGAGAGATTTGACGTGTCAAGTTTGACAGTGTTGGGATTTGCCGATTGACTGTTGCTACCATAGAAAGCTTGTTGAGGAGCTTGCTGTGGAGCTTTATGCATTAAATCCCTTGGCTGTGGAAGGAAGGCTTTCGGATCAAAAGTCTGTCCATAGGCTTGATTACTCGAACCTGTAGTCTGACTTGTTTGAACTGGTTGGGTAGGAAAGGGTTCAAGTTTGACACAAATGCGGTTTGCAGCTTCGGTTGCAGACTTGAGCTTGTACCTGTATTTATACTTCCAAACATCTCAGGGTTTTGTGGAGCAGAGACTCGTTGTGCCTTCCGGAGTTCTTCTTCATTCTTGTTCTCAAGTTTCTGCACATATTCATAAATACTTATTGAGTCCAAAACACCTGTATGTTTTAATAGATCAATAAATTGATCCCATTTTGGAGGTAAAGCATCAGCAAATCGCATCACAATCTCTTGTGGTGTTGCTAACACTTTATACGAGTACATTTCGCTGAGAAGATGATAAAACCGTGTGGTCATATCATTGAAGGTTTCGTTATCCATGAACATGAAACCTTCAAACTCTTTCTTGAGCAGATCATGCCGAATCTTCTTGGTAGCAGCGTTACCTTCACCTCTTGCTTCCAAAGTGTCCCACAAATTTTTCATTGTAGTACAATACACTAACTGATGATAAATGTCTTCATGCAGAGCTTGTGTGAGGATAGCAAATGCCTTTTCTCTAGATCGTAAGCTTTCTTGTCACTTTCGACTAGATTGGCCAATGAGGTTGGATTTGATCCAGCTTCTTCAAGTGCTTCATTATAGGGGGTAGTGAAACACGTCCACAATCCCGTGTTTTAAACGAGAACGTACGTATGAAAACGACTTTTCCATGCAGGATAATCGTTCATGTGATTTAACTTTGGCGGTCGGTTATTACTCCATGTTTCACTTCGCTCATTAATAGAGTTTGGATGCTTTGATTTTCATTCGCAACACACGCCCATTGATTTGCAGAGATCATTGCTGTATGTTGAGGCATCAAAGATTTTACCCATGATGTTGCGGAGCTTTGAGAAGACTCCTGATTTGAGCTTGAACAACTCCAATCCCACGGGTTAGAACTCATTATATTTTCTTGTTTGATGAAAATTTAAAGGTTTTAAAAATTCAAAATTATAATTACCTTTTAAAATTTTCAGATTTGAAAATATGACAAATTCTTAAAATCACAAAAGCTTTGAAAAACGCAAAAACAAACAATTCTGTTTCGTGCGAGACACCTGTTTCGTGCGAAACACTGATGTTTCGTGCGAAATGGTTGTTTCGTGCGTGTCAAGATGATTCGCACGAAATAATTCAGTCGCACCAAATGTTTAGTTTAGCGTTTTTCAGAGAATCTTTTCAAAAATGGTTTGGTGAGAAATTTCCTTTCTTGTGTAGACCTGCTTTTTCGAAAATACCTGTTGTCTTACCCACTTTTAGTTAAAACAAAGATTTTTAACAGTTCACAGTCCAAGTCCAGATCCAAGTCAGAAAATGTCAACCCTACCAAACTAATCAGATTCAAATTTTTGCAGATTTCTTCTTCAAGGGTGTTCTTCAGAAAAAAATTACCATAAAATTTTCTGCATGCAACAGATTTTAACCAAGGTTTAAGTTAGTTATCTATCCAAAACTTAAGTTTTCTGCTGGAGGCTCAAGAACACTTCATAAATCTTCAAACTAGCTCAGACACAACTAAGCCCGGTTTTGAACAAGGAAAGAGCCAAAGCTCTGATACCACTTGTAGGTCCACCTGCGGATGGTGTTAAACCAGTTCCTTGTTCATATGACACACACACAAGTGCGGAATCCAAGTGTGCATGCAACCAAAGCAAAGTAAAGAACACGGGGTAACCAAAGATTCACTATCTTGATTAATGATTGAGAACAAGTACAAACTTATACACACAATGCTCGTATGACTCAAACAAACTTGCTGTGTTCTTGTGTCTTAGTCTACAGAGATAACCAACTCAAAGGGTAACAAGCTCTCTGGTCTGACCAACTCTCACACGCGAGTCAACTAGTTCTACCTCACTGAGAGGTGCATGTCTGCTTATATAGTGTCTGTCTAGTTTCGTACGAATCACGACTCTATACATATGGAACACACTATTTCACACGTGACACAACTCAGAATTTGGTACGAGACACTGTTTTGTACGAAATACTTATTTCGTACGAAACAAGTAACACTGTTGTTACTCAAGAATTTCGTACGAATCACCTGATTCGTACGAAAACTCTGACTTGCACAAAATCCTTATTTCAGGAAAACGTGTGTAGACTTGACGTTTCCAAGATTCATCAGTATGCACACATGCAACTGATTAACACTGACAAGCTAAGATGTCTTACTAGATCAAGATAGAAGGATATCCTGATCTACTCGACACGACCAAACCTATACAGACACTTGAGCAAAGACCGTACAATTACCACTGTAATTAAGAACAAGCAACAGGCACAAAACTGTATCAACATTAACTGAACATCCTTAACCCTAATGCAAAACTCTCTATATATAGAGACAAGTTTGCAACTGGGCTAGGGTTCCACCACATGGGCTGCAAATGGGTCTAGGCCCAATTCGCTTACCACTCTCTAAAATGTGTCTGGTTTATAGCCCAATCACTTCTAATCAACTACTACAATACTAAACCCACTAACTATTTATCGTTTTACTAATTACAAGATATCCAAAGACCAAATTTAAGCTGTTGTCACAAATATGCACCAACATAAACAGGATCAGGAGACTTGTGATATGCTAGATGATTTTCAAATTAAAAGAAAAAATGAAATTGCTTAGAAGAAGGCGAGAGTAATAGATATCCTAGGAAGTTTTTATTGTAGCATGTAATTTTTTATATTTTTCAAACTCAAAATTCTGTAATACAATTTATATGGAATGAAGAAAATTCGGACTTTACCCTTAAATTCCTGATAGAACTTATTAGTGGTCCAAATTAGCAAACAAAGTATAACATATGTAAATAACGTATTGATTTCAAACATTCCATCTATCAAATGTTAAAATTTAAACAAACTAACATGCAAACATCGTACCGATACTCCAAAATGAAGAATCCGTCTAGTAAATGAAAGAAGACAAATCATCTGTGCACGTGTAAACTCTGTTGAGTAATGGATGACAGTTGTTTGGTAACCTTAGTAGTGGTTGTTCAGCAGTGGTTCTGAACAGAGGAATGAATAGTGGATTCGGAAAACAGTGGTTTCACTAACCGTGGAAGTAGGAACAGAGGATACACTTTCAGCAACAGATATATATTCAAGGAGTAATAACATCAGATGTTAGGCAAACACTGTTGGTGGTAGACAGCCACTGCTGGACAACCACTGCTGAGTATAACATCAGTGGTTAGTGAGTCAGTGGTTTTGCTATACAACTACTGTTGGTTTGTCATCAGTGGTTTCCGATCAGTGGATAGGCTTACAAGTTGCAGATTTAACAGATAAAGCTAAACAAACAGTCACTTAATGATGGGACGTGCCATCTTTATTACTGAACGAACAGTAACTTATAGATAATTCCCGCCCAAACTACGCGCCAAAAAATCTTATATAAACAACCTCAGGCCCTTCCATTGATTACACCAAAAGCAAACGCCATAGTTTATTAAATACCATATGGCAAACCTCGTTTCTTATAACATCTTTTTGTTCTCCGTAAAGTTTCACTGAATGAGGTGGACAACATTCTTAGGTCATTATTCAGTGAGTTTAACAATGTTGTCCATCTCATTCAGCAAAATTTTATTGAGATAAACCTCACCTTATTCAAATTAAAACGCCAAAAAGATCAAAATAACAGATGGCAAACCTGTAAGCTGTGTGTTCTAAAAGATTTTGCTGAATGAGATGGACAAATCCTCAAGACCAAGAGACTGATGACAGTCATATGTCATTTTGTCTGCTTTGTTCTTGAGGAAGGTTTGGATGAGATGGAGAGACCTATGCCAGTATAAACGCTATTTTGGACTCCATTTGAAATGATGGGGGTGGGATGCGCATGATGATGATGGCCAAGAATCATCAAAGCCAAAAACCCACTCACAATCACACCAAAAACAATAGTGTCCACAAAAACGGCATCGGTGTCACCACCATCCACACAACCACTTCACGAATCAACAAGAAAATGTCTTCACTATCATGTTAAAACGACATATTTCTTGTTGATTGATTGATTGATCAGCTTCGCCTAGAGCAGGATGTTTCAGCTATGTAGGGAAATCGGCTCCTATATAAGGAATTCAAAGGTTCAGGGGACAAAAACTTCAAGAATAAGAGACTGGTGGCAGTGAAGATTTGGATGAGAAACTGGATTAGCATTTTTAATTTTTTTTCTTTTCTGTATATTTTTTGGTGTCATTTTGTGTGGTTTGTTATCTAATTTTCAGCTAATAAAATACATTATTTCTCTAATTGCTCATAAAATGCCAAAATGTCACAAACGCCAAACACCAAAACTATAATAAAATTTCTTTAATCATGTGTTATTATTAACTCCAAATAATTACTGAAATGTATAAAACAAGGTGCAAAAGAATAGAACAAAAGGGTGCCTTACGTTAATTTTGCCATGTTTATCTGTATAGATGGATTAAAATACAAAACGCCAAACTTAAAAAGATGGGACGTGTTACAGCCTTAATAGATAAAAGCGAACACATAGTAATTGCAAACAGTAACTGACATGAAGGAAGATTCATTACTAAAATTTATTATATTAAAAACCACACTTTGGCAATTGAATTTTTTTACATTTTCATAACCCCATAATTACATGTCACATTATAGGTTTGCCTGCTACATCACACAACATCAGATACAAAAAGTACACATAAAAAATTACTATTGTGGTTGAATCACTGCTGAGTATAACATTAGTGGTTAGTGAGTCGGTGGTTTTGCTATACAACTATTGTTGGTGTGTTAGCAGTGGTTTGCATCAGTGGATAGGATTACAAGGACTGATACCTATTTTCTTATAAGTTCAGGGGGCATTTACATCAAGTCTGCATTTATGTCAGTCTCGTGATATATTGTGGAGTACTTAAGTTAGTTTTGTTATTCGTGATATGTTGGCACTTATTTTTCTATTAGTTTATCAATTCTTTGGTGATATATTTTTCCTCATTTTTTTAGTTGTAGCTTCGGTGTGATCGATATACAACAAGAGTACAAAACAAGGAAATCGATCTAATTAAAAACAAGAAGAGTACAATACAAGCAAGAAGCTGGGCAAAACACCAAAAACAAAATACGAGGACTCTCTTGTAACTCTTCCTGTTTTACCAATACACCCGTTCGCTCATGAATTTCTTGTATCTTTTCCTCTGCTGTACCAGATTACGACACATAAAGAAAACAGTGTTAGACGCTCACACCTTCATATGTTGTCTTGAAATCTCTCTTGATAACAACACATAAAGTTATCCATGTGAAAATAAAAAATCCGGTAAATAAACACCAACGTGCAGAATTGTTTGACCTTGAGCGTTATTAATCATTATGGAAAAGCTCAGTCGAATTGGAAACTGTTTTCTTTTCAGCTTAAATGGGAACATGTCATCTTCAGAAAGGGTTAGAGGGATTCTTGGCAAAAATACTTGTTTACCAGCATGTTGGCCGACTGCAATTTCTACATCAATAACATTTCACATGAAGCCTTTACATATCAACCGCGTGCCATTACATAGGCCATGTGATGGATCGATATTCCGTAACAATATTATTGGGCATCCAATTTTTAAACGAAGCTTATGAGGCGGCAAACCACTAACATTAAGTGTGTTTAAGAACTCGATCAGATAGAAGTTGTGCTGATCGTCTTCAGCTTCGTCAAAATTGCAATACACTTTTCCCTTCCCTTGAAAAATGTCGATCATTTGATTATTAATCTCGTCAACACTCTCATATTTAGTGGACAATATCGCTCTAGAGATTATATAATCTGAAGAGTATACACTATCTTCAATTGATGGAAAGATGGCATTGATCAATTCTTTTATAGAGTTTTTCTCTATTGTTGCACTGAATTGTCATGTCATCGGGTATGCGGATATAGTTTCCTCGATTGGTTCTTCAGTTTCATCGCCGACTCTTAAAAGAAATTCAGAAAACCATGGGTCTTTCAACGCTCTCATATTTATGGTCAATCGCATCTGTTTAGTCAAAGACCAAAGAGGTGACATTCGTAGGCTGGAGTCTACGATCTATCTTCGAGTGCCACGTTTAATAACCGGCAACACATGTCTGAAGTCACCTCCCATAACCATTATCTTCCCACCAAATGGGAGACTAACACCTATAATGTCTAGCATTGTACAATCAACTGCCTCTATCGTCTTTCGCTTAGCCATCGATGCTTCATCCGATATGATTATTTTGGCAGACCGTAGTAGTTTAGCAGCCCCACTCTGTTTTTTTGATACCACACATTGAATTATTTTCAAGATTAATAGGAATCTTGAATCTTGAGTGAGTCGTCCTACCTCCTGGCATATTATTAGCCGCAACACCTGATGAAGCTGTTGCCACAGCAATAAGACCACGTGACTGAATTTCAGCAAGCAAGACATTGTACAAAAATGTTTATCCAGTTCCACCCGGACCATCAATAAAGAAGACACGTGGAAGATCATATTCAACGTGCATCATGATCTCATCAAACACCTTTTTTTGGTCCAGATTAAGTTTATCTTTGGCACGCAAGTGTTCAGGTTCAAAAACAATCCCATACTCCTCTTGTAACTCACGGTAACCTATATCCTGTAAGTTAACATCATCTATTATCTTAGGAAGGTCAAATTCGTTGATATTTTTACCCATGGATTGTAGAAAGACACTAATTTCGGTAAGGACCATATTCTGAACTCCTTCGATACTTTGACAGTGTAACCGATGATCTTTAGAAAGTGAATCAAAGTGGTCATTCCGTAACTTCCGAATATCTTCAGGTTGGAAAAAAATCATTATGGTCGCAAATAACCTTATAAGAGCATTGTGAACTGGAATATAGAGGCTTGTTCCAGACGTTGTGATAGATATTCATTGTTTTCTATTAAGCCTAACTCAAGAGCTGCTTTTCGAAATGTCTCACACCTTTGACCATTGACCGTGCAAAGATGTTCAAAAGTAGTAGGCCCTCTGACATTTGACAAAGGTTGGCGTAAGTAGTACCTTTCTCCTTCGACTGGATTAGCGGAAACGATACGACCTCTATGTTTTTTACCTAAACGAACATTCCACCGGCGTGTGCTTCCATTCCACGTGAAGTGTTTTGGAAAATCTTTATACAGATATACCCTTGCTGTTTCATCGATTCTATTTTTCTCAAAAAATGTGAAATATCTCACACCTTTGACCATTGACCGTGCAAAGATGTTCAAAAGTAGTAGGCCCTCTGACATTTGACAAAGGTTGGCGTAAGTAGTACCTTTCTCCTTCGACTGGATTAGCGGAAACGATACGACCTCTATGTTTTTTACCTAAACGAACATTCCACCGGCGTGTGCTTCCATTCCACGTGAAGTGTTTTGGAAAATCTTTATACAGATATACCCTTGCTGTTTCATCGATTCTATTTTTCTCAAAAAATGTTGTTAGAATGGTTCTCTTATCCCTTTCTCTATCAACAATGTTAGACATTATCTCATCATCTCTAAATCTAACCATCTGATTATTTGGTAAATGAAGTTGTAAGGCTAGAACAGAAGGAAAGATTTGAGAACGAGAGAAGGAAAAAATGTGCCACATAGCCTCTGGGGGCAATATGTATCGTGCATCCTGAAATCTCTTTATCTCGTTAATAACAACCCCTTGCTCACTTTGATCAACTTGAATAACCTGTTTGTCATGCCTTTATAAACATATTTGAAAGATATATCACAGATTTTTTGCTTGAGCAAACTTCAACATTGATGTGGCAGTTAAACATCATCAAAAGCCTTGGGTTATATGGGACCACCCATCTATTATCAAGTGTTTTTCCTCGTACGTCCACTTCTATTCCGGTGTCTCTCCTTTGATACAACATATACGCATCTTCTCCTTGTGTTGTCTCTCCATTAAATTGTCTGGGGTAGTGAAAACGACAAATTTTAGGATCACCCTGCATACAAGGACTGCTTAATCGTAAACCGCTGCAAGGGTCGTGAGTCATGTGCTTCACAACAATCTCATGCAGCTTGGGATGTCTTAGTTTGTTAGGAATCTCAGCACACACAACCTTATCATAATGGTCCGCGTTATTGATTTTGTGTTGCGGGTACATGATAAGGAGAAAAAGTGCGTGCGGCAAACCACGCTTTTGAAATTCGATGACATAAACGTATGCCTTAACTTCCCCGGGGATATGTTTCTTGAAGAGTTGTTCCTTAAGATCTTCTAATTTAGCCCGAAACACTCTTGAAACAAGGTCTAGACGATCTTGTGCAGTTTGACCAACATGTAAATTATCACATATCTCAGGCCACTTAGGATTACACGTCATTGTAAGGAATATATCAGGCTTGCCGTCATCTTGAACTAAAGTCATCGCATCTAGAAATCGACGTTGCTTGTCACAAGGCCCTCCGATGAAAGATGCATGCAACACAATTCTTTTTCCCACACTGTTTGCATGAACCTCACTACCATTGACGCAATCCACAATACCTTGGTACAAATCGACCCGTATCTTAGCCCGGTTTCTCTCACAAAATTCTAAACGTGACGTCTCAATCTTTATGTAAATATCTACCACAAACTGTTGTAGAAGTTTACTACCGAACAGAAGCACGTTGCCGGTAGATCGAATATGGAACTTGTAACAGTAGTACTCTCGTATTGCCACGGTTGTTCTACCACTTCGTGTGTTAGCCTCTAAACGATGAAGATATTTTAAAAACAAACAGTTAATAAAATAATACGCATTAGGGTACTTTTATGATCGTCACTTAAAAGAATAATAAATTGTTGGTACCTTCCATTTCTCCTTCGATGTTGTCATTGTTGCGAACCTCATCGATCAATACTCCATGACGTGCTATGTTAGCATGCCAACCCGACTCACCGTTAGGAAAAAATAGAGGATACGACAATGGATCGTAACAACTGAAGTACGGCTGAATAGTTTGGCTATATTGACATCTAACGTAAATAACAATACTTCGTCTATACGAAGTGATGTTGTCATTACCTTCAACCCAAATACCAGCAACCCAAATACCGGCAACCTATACAATCGTCAACTATAAGTAAGTAAAATAAGCAATACTATTTAATAATTGTAATTAATACAATATTTTATGTTGAAGAGAGTAACAATTCAGTTGGTCAAATAAGGTCAAATAAAGTCAAACTACCGATGAGCCAACATCTGATGGAATAAAGGCAAACCACTGATGAGTTTGATATCATCTGATAGAGTAATAACATTAGATGTTAGCATGCCAACCCGACTAACCGTTAGGAAAAATAGAGGATACGACAATGGATCGTAACAACTGAAGTACGGCTGAATAGTTTGACTATATTGATCCACCGTAAATAACAATACTTCGTCTATACGAAGTGATGTTGTCATTACCTTCAACCCAAATACCAGCAACCCAAATACCAGCAACCTATATAATCGTCAACTATAAGTAAGTAAAATAAGCAATACTATTTAATAATTGTAATTAATACAATATTTTATGTTGAAGAGAGTAACAATTCAGTTGGTCAAATAAGGTCAAATAAAGTCAAACTACCGATGAGCCAACATCTGATGGAATAAAGGCAAACCTCTGATGAGTTTGATATCGTCTGATAGAGTAATAACATTAGATGTTAGGCAATTACTGATGATGTTGTGAACCTCTGATGGGGTAATAACATCAGATGTTAGGCAAACACTATTGGTGGTAGATAACCACTACTGAGTATAACATCAGTGGTTATTGAGTTTGTGGTTGAATCAGTGGTTTTGCTATACAACTACTATTGGTGTGTTAGTAGTGGTTTGTCATCAATGGTTTCTGATCAGTGATAGTTTGTGATCAATTGTGTATATTTCACGGTGTTTTTATAACATTTTATATACCTCCGAAGTCGTTGGTCAGTTGTACACCCTTTGGTCAAGTTCAACCGAAGTATTCGAAGTGACTCTATAGTTGTCCAGAGGTCCTAGTTCCGCAAGTCTTCGAAATGTATCAACATATGGGTTTGTAGAAAGAACGCGTGTCAAAATCTGAGTAATACGTCGATCAAGATTTGGCCATTGGAGTCTGAGATCTAACTCCGCATCAGGATAATAAAAATACAAGGTACCTAGGGGTTCCATCCCTTGGAACTAATTGGTCGATTTTATGATAAATTCCTCTATGATAAATTCCTCTATTTGCACGAAAAGTATATACACCGTCTCTCATATTGCTCAATGTATCATCCAACGTCACTCCCATTGAGGCAAAAGAAAAACTAGTGATATAAGCATGAATGTTTTGCCTAAAAATATTTCTAATTTCTTCTTGTGATGTGAAAAGCAAGTGCAATTCCTCTGGAATTTCTGAATTTGCTAACACCGTTTTCACACCCATATAACAAAAGGTATCAAACTCAAATTAAACGTTTTGCTCCACAATCAGGACATGCACCCTGTTCGTTAAAACACGATGCTCTCTAGGTACACGATCATAAACAAAGTTATATGGATCATCTTCTACGTTCTCAGCTGCGAAGGAAGGTTGATCAACTACTTCACAAAATTGAGGAAGCGGTTGAATGTGAACACCTAAAAAATCATTGTCTCAAGTAATGAAGGTTGTTAAAGATGTCAAGTTCGACAAAGAAATCATTATTAAATACATAGAAACCTCGTGATGTTCTATGCACGACTTCATCAATTATAGAGGAGAATGTGCTTGATGCGTTCTCATTTGTCATTTGGGTAAATTGAGTAATATTACTTTCTAAACTTCTTAAGGGTGTCCTTTCTGTTGATCTATTACTCATTAAAGATATTGATGAAGAACTTCGGGAGATCTCACCACTCCCAAATTTTGAGACTTTGTCATTTTCTTTGCGTGCAACATAATATCTTTTGTTATACTCTTTTCGTTTTTCGGCTCTAGTAGATGCACTCGAGCTAGAAGCATGGTTAAGATGCTTTTGTTATCCGTTATTCATTGTAAATAGATAAAGTGTCAAATTCTTTGCAAATTAAATAAAAGATAGTCATAATAAATGATGAAATAAAGTCAAACTACTGTTGAGCCACGATCTGAAAGAATCCTTGACAAACCTCCGGTGACTTTGCTAACCTCTGATAGAGTAATAAAAGCAGGTGTTAGACAATCACTGATGATGTTGCTAACCTCTGACGGAGTAATAACATCAGATGTTAGGCAAACACTGTTGGTGGTAGCCAACCACTGTTGGACAACCACTACTGAGTATAACATCAGTGGTTAGCGAATCAGTGGTTTTACTATACAACTACTGGTGGTGGGTTGGTATTGGTTTGTCATCAGTGGCTTTGCTTAAAACATGATTAAAATTAAACAACAACATATTTAAATTTAAAACTAATACATAACTAAAAGTAAAACAACTACATGATTAATATTCAAACTAATTCGAGAAAAAAGAATACATGGAAATAAAGTTAAGTAACCCATAATAAAACATTAGATAAACCACAAATTATATCATTATCATCATCATTGCGGTCGAGGCAGCCATCATCAAAATTGATCTAAGGTTCCTAAACCATTTCCTCATCCAACGGTGATTCGTATTCCGCCCAGGGTCAGTTTCGTACCTTAAGCCCAACTCGCCAGTTCTTGTGTTTGACTGGGGTTTTCGACATGAGGGCGGTTAGAAGGTGGAGGATGTTGTGGCGGTACAGGAGTGTTTACCACCGGACGGTGATGCCCCTCCCCAATTCGTAGTCCACCAAATTGTAGTTGAGCAAAGGTATAGTCATATGCCCAATTTAATTCTTCATCCGTCAAAAACCAAGGATAATCATGTTTAGCATTTGTCACCGGCGGAGGGTTTGTAACCGGCGGAATTGGATAAGGCGGAATTGGATAACCACCACCCATAACTCCCAGTTGATATGTGTTCGGAGTGGATTGTGAACTGAAAAATCAATTTTAAGGCAATATAAAAATATCTTGGTGATATATAAAGAAAAATTTAAAGATTTATAAATTAACTTTACATATTTAAATTTATATATAAGTATTATTTCTAATTACACATGTATATAAAGATACTAATTACAAACCAAACCAATAAATAAACATTATGATAGGTATGTTTATAGCAGTTAAAAGTTACAAAACAAACCAATAAAAGCGAGAAAGGTTACAACAATGCAAGACCTAGAAGTAGAAAAGCTTACAACAATGCAAGACCCAGAAGTAGGAAAGCTTACAACAATGCACTCTGGACTGTAATGTGGAGTGATGGTAGAGTCTTACAGATTTATAGAGCTCCAAGCATGCTTTACCACCCACCCAGTCTGTGAGAGGGGATCGGCTCTCCTCAGATGAGCACCAGACCGATCTGACACAGCTAACAAAGGTGGAATTCATTGTTAGCGAGTTTGACAAACAAACAAGTAAGATATACTGCTTAAATGCCTTGAATTGTATTGATAGACATGAACAATTATAGAGAAAGTAAACAGTTTGACAGGGCTTCACCGTGCATCAACCAACGGATCTACTGACACAACACTTAGGCTCCTCTATTTATAGGTCGACATGACTCGCACAGGAGACTGTGTGTCTGAGTGTGACTCGTGTGAGTGGAGGCTCGTACGAGTGACGGAGTGTCACTCGTACGAGTCATGAAACTCACTCGTACGAGCCAAGCTACAAACAAATAAAACATATATAAACATATACAAACTGACGTTCTAAGCCCTATATACATAATCAACATATCCTAGACGCAGACAATAGACATTATTCACCAACACAGTCACTGTTTGCTTTACAGCTGTAAAAGCAACTGTAAAAGCAAGACTGATAGGTTAAGTAGTAAAAATATAAAGTACAGCAGTACAAAATGAAAAGATTCTCTGACTTAGGGAGTTGCTATTTGAAAAGGTTAGTATTTCCCAGTTGTTAAACCAAACCTTGTACTCAGAAGATTAACTGAGAATATGTCAGTTTAAGGTAGATTGTAACTAATTGTAACTAAAAGGTTTGGTATTGAAAAGAGCTCGATTCATGACAGGTGTACGGAAAGTTGAATATAACATCAGTGGTTAGTGAGTCAATGGTTGAACAAGTGGTTTTGCATTAGTGGTTTCTGATCAGTGAGTTAGTGGTTTGCATCAGTGGTTAGTTTGCATCAGTGGTTAGTGAGTCAGTGGTTGAATTAGTGGTTTTGCATCAGTGAGTCAGTGGTTTGCATCATTGGTTTGCATCAGTGGTTAGTGACTACAACATCAGTGGTTTTCATAACAGTTGAGAGATTGTTTTCATTGTAATGCTTTCGTAATTATGATTACTTGCATATGACTCACAATTTCCCTCTCAGCCTAAGATCACTGATTTGTTCATACATAATGTAAGGAAGATAGCTTAGATTGATAATCAATGAAAGTGATCAAATAGAACATTAATGATGCCAAAACAAAACATTAAAAGAACTTTATTATGATTACTTGATGTATGCAAAACATTACAAGAACAGACAAAACTAAACTTTATTACTGATCTTTATTTCTCATAAATGATTCCCTTTTTGGCCTTTGAACTGAAGTTCAAAGTCCAAGGCAATCATGTCTTCTACATCTCTTTCAAGCTCAAGATTCAGTAAGTCTTGGAGATCAGCTACATCCAAACCATATGCATCCTCCATCCTTATCCTTTGAACTCTACCATCTAACCTGAGCAATGTCAATTCATGGTTGTCTTTGTTAGACTTCCATTTTAAAATTTTTGAGTCAGATGGTTTTCTTGGGAGTAGCGTTATTTTTAAAGAGTTGGGTGAGGTTGGTCTGCGTCCAAGTGTGGATAGAGGCTCTAAGCTTCTCACTTGCAGCATCTAAGCCAAACAAAATTTGGTTCTTTATTCACTTTTTTCTCAATTCCTCATGCATCCTTTGATCTTCTTCTTCTACCAACTTTTGCCTCTTTGCTTGATTCAAGTCAATGAGGTGGATAAGCTGGTGCTTGGAGTTAATCTTTTAGGACCAAGGGTCTGTTTAAGAGCAGAGATTGTTTGCTCATAGATTGGCTTTCTTGGAATAGAAGTATCCTTTTTTCTTAATTCTTCCAACCTTCTATAGGTATCTACCACTTTAGATTCTGACCATCTAGCAATTTGCCTTGTTGTTCCATATAAAGCATCAACAAGCTCGGCCTTCATTCTCTTAATCTTCAGAGCATGGTCTTGGCTTTCAGTTTTTGGCCTTTTTCCAAACTGGAGGAGTAGGCTTCTTTGAAGAGTCTTTGAGCATAGAATGAATTCTTTCAATTTCTTCTTTAAGCTCATTAGCCGACCAACCTTTAAATTGTGCCCTTGTTGCTTTGTAAGGCTATGCTTCATGACATGATCAAGATAATCTTGTATCAGTTTTGGATCATCAGTGGTTGGCTTTTCAAACATAGACTTACTCAGCTCCTTAGCAAATTCTTCAATGCTTCTGACCTTGCTCAGTTGGTATTGCAAGGAGAGTTGTAAAGCCCTATCATCTATCTTTTGAATTTGCTTTTGCAATGTATTCAGCCTGTTTAGCCTTCAGCTAAAGATACTCATCCAAGTTCGTAGGCTTTCTATACCCCAGCAAGGATGGAAATTCTCTTTTTTTGGACCTTCTATTTTGTAGAAAGCTTTAATCTCACCTTTAACTGATAAATCTCCAACGGGGATTTTGCATCCAATGGGAGGAACAAGGAGGGTTGGTGCATGGTAGGAAGTGGGGGAAATGGAGTTTGAGAGTGTGGAGGTGATGAGGATGGTTGTGATATGGATTGTGATGAGGTGGGAAGTGGTGATTGGTTGTCTTCATCATCATCAAAAACAAAAGCTTTTCTTTGTGTTGAAATTTAATTTTGGGAGAAGGTGGATGTGTGGGAATTCGGGATGGTGTGGGAAGTGGTTCAGCTGTGGTTGGAAAGGTGATCTAGGCAGTGGTTTGAACAACATCTGTTGGAGCAGCTGTTATTCCAGCATCTGCTGTCACAACATCTGCCCTAACATCTGTTGTGGGTAGAGTGACAGAGGATACCTGAGCTATGGTTTTAGCAGTGGTTATAGAAGATATGGGAGTTGGTTGTCTAGTTTTTTAGAAGAGCTTCTTTGTCTTGAAGTACCAATATCTTCCTTTTCCATCCGCTTAGCCTTTTCTTCTTCAGTAAGCATTAAAGCTTTGGCTTCAAGTGTATCTTGTTGTTTCTGCTTTTCGATAACAATCCTTTCAACTTCGTGGTTTAATGTCTCATCAATTTCTTTGCCCAAAGATGCTTTGGATGCTTCAGCAGACGTTGTGGTTGTTGCTGGCTGTTGTTGCACATGTGATTTAACTTGGGAATCAGGATGCAACTTTCTCAAAGAATCTTTCTCCCCCTTTTTGGCATCATCTGAAAGAATGATAACCGGGGCAGAGCCAGTGGTTTGTAACAAGTGGTCTTTGATGGCTTTAATATCAGCTTGAGTATCTTTATATCTAGCCTCGACCATGTTGCGGATGAGTTGCATTTGAACTTTATGCTGAAAATTGTCTAATTGTCCCTGAGCTAGGAAGACTGGTTGGAGAACTTTCCATAGCTCATCAACATTTGGTATGGAGGATGGTTGATGTTGGGAGTTTTGTAGGACCTGCTTCGTCATGGTTTTGAGGTCATCTGTAGATGATTCCATGGAAGACATCCTATCCATCAATTCTTTATACCTTAATTCATCACCTAATCTAATAGGCTCATCTGAATTCCTACCAGAGGTAGTTGTATTTGGATCTTCTAATGGATTAAACTCCATAGCATCAGACCCAAATGCCCCTTGTTCTTGGTTTTGGGGACTTACAACTGGCTCAGAGAATACAATTGTAGCCTCAGCAGTTGTTGCCGTCAAGGAAGTCTTAATTATGTAACCACTGTCCAACTGAGCCACTGTTGTAGCAGCAGTTGTAGTAGTTGCTTCACTTAACCTACCACCAAGAGTTACATGTAACACTTGGGGTGTAACCTCCTCAATTGCCTATTGGCTAGCAGATAGAGCTGTCTCAGACTCAGTCAAATGTAGAGGTTGACTCTCTTTACTGGGTAAGTGAAAGGGACTGTTGAGTGACTAAGTTTTCTCTATAGCCTCAAGCAAAGGTATAAATATGGGTGGAATTGGAGTAGTGGGTGCGAGAGTAGAAAGAGACATAGCCCTGGGAGAGGGGCTAGAGAACAAATGCTCAAGTGAAACATCTGCCTCATAATGTGGTAACCCTTGTGCTTACAACTTGTTTCTTTTGTGAGGAAACAAGAGGAGCTTGTGATGGTGGAGATCTTTGAGCCATTTGATGTGAGGAAGTAGCAGCAGTGGTTGTAAGTGACTTTTGTGATGTCACAGGCAAGACATCTGGGATCTCATCTTCCAGAGCTACCGTTTTGGGGTATTTGGTGGGCTTGGTGGGCTTGGTGGATTTGGTTGGTTTCTTTTTGGGTTTAACTGGTGGGGGTTGCACAACACTGGTTGTAGTGTTGTGGTCACCAGGAGCAGTGGGCTCAGCAACAAAGGAAGGAGCAGTGATTGTAGAAGTTGTCAAAATCTGCTTAATCTCTGTTGCTTTAGTTTTCAACACCTTAAGCTTTTTAGTTGAGAGTCTAGTAAAAGTTTCATGTTTGAGGCTGCCAACTTCACAAGTGACACCTTGTTTATAATCAAACTCAGAAACTTGTTTTTGTAAACAGAAACTCAACAACCTAGGGTGCATCAAAAAAGCTTTACCCTTTTTAAGATTCTTAAAATTAGCAACCAGATCAGAAAACAATACCTGAGAAAAGTTAAATTTTGATTTGGTTAAAATAGCATAACCCAGGTATTGAATACTCAAAGGTATTTCGTTGAAACCGGTTGTTTTTGCTGACAGACACAGTAAAAGGGTGTGAAAAAAGAATTTCTTATCAGCGGGAAATTCAGGTTTGAAAATCGTAATACTTGAAAGCTGACCTTCATATCCACGCTCTATGAATTCTGCATGTAAATCTTTCTTTCAGAAAGATTTGGAGTCACTAAGACTGAAAGTGGTGGAGATAGTAGAGGGAGAGATTTGGACCAATGACTGTCCAATCTTTGATGTGATGGCAACGGCCTTTTTGTTCTGAATTTGGAGTTTAGTTTTTGCCGAGAACTGGCGGAGGGTGTCGATGTAGATGGGGGCTTTTGCAAGTAACACATCTTTGTATGATGATGTTTGTAGAACATCAATCATGGAGTGAAATGCAGTATTATTAGTTCTTTTCTCGAATATTGGAAGGTAGTTATGGGGAGTTGTGAGGATAAGATTCATGGTGAAGTTAGGGTTTGAAAGTAGAAGAGAGTAATGGAGAAATTTATAGGAGATTTTTTGTTTTTGAAATTGAAACGGGAAGTGGAAACTCTATTGAGATGAAATAGGTTTTATAATGGGAAGAGTGAATGCTGACGTGGCAGCGGTTTCCAAAACATCTGATGGCTATCATCCATGCACGTGTAAACTCTGCTGGAGACCAGTAGTGGTTCTGAATAAATGAATGATCAGAGGATTTGGAAAACCGTGGTTTCACCAACAGTGGAAGTAGGAACAGAGGATACACTTACAGCAACGGATATATTTTCATGGAGTAATAACATCAGATTTAGGCAAATACTGTTGGTGGTAGACAACCACTGCTGAGTATAACATCAGTGGTTGAATAAGTGATTTTGCTGTACAACTAGTGTTGGTGTGTTAGCAGTGATTTGTCATCAGTGGTTTGCATCAGTGGTTTCTGATCAGTGGATAGTATAAGTTTGGGGGGCATTTATGTCAACTTTGCATTTATGTCTGTGACATCCCGGCTTTTCAGGTATCTTAAATGCGCTACTTTATGGTTATTCAATCCTACGCTGATTTAATTCGGAGAATTAAATTACACGCTCGCAATAACTATGCTAACTTTGTGAATCTATAGGGTGAATTATGTGCTATGTGTTATTAGACGGGTTGTATCTGAATTACGTGCTATGCGTTATTAGACGTTTGTGAATCTATTGCGTCTCACTCCAAATACGTGATCTAATATTTTATAAACTCCATGTCGCAAATAATATTGTGGTAACTTTTATTTATAAACCGAACCAAGCCTGTGAAAAGTTTCGACTTCGCGACCAAGCAAACCCAACCCGCCACTCACACCCCCTTGCGACCCACACCTCCTTGCGGCCCAAGGAAATAACCCAAACTTGAGGCCCAAGGCACATACCCAAACCGCCCCCCCCCTATCGCGACCACCCCCCTCCCTTGTTATATTTATATGTATGTATGCATGGGATGTTTTTAAAAAAAATATCAAAACCCTAATCCCTAGAAGAAGTGCGACGGCAGCCCCCCCCCCCTCTCACGGTCACGCAAGTCTACGCCCCTCGGATTGATTCCAAACTTGTCCCGGTTCGCTAATCATCATCGTTTCAAGGTTAGGGTTTAATTGTATTGCGATTCACACTAGGTTTTGTGTAATCTTGATCATGATTATGTGCTTGTATGATTATTAGTATGAAAAAGTGTTGTGGTGTATGATTAGTTCGGATGAATATGCGAATCTTTGCGTTGTGACGATACGTTGAATACTAAAATCGTAGGCTGCGTTTTATCGATAAAGATCATGATATATATTTAGGGCTTGCATGAATATTGATATATATGATGATATTTGACAAATTAACCTGCTATTAATCAATACAACTAAGCGTCATGACCGTCTAAACATGTTCTAGTGCGATAAAGTCGAAAACAGTAAGCTGATTGACATTTACAGCCAACTTCAGTTGGCTGTAACCTGCTCATTATTTATTGAATAGTGGATTTTCTAAAGCCTAAAATGTGTATTTTTGAAAAACGCTTCAAATGGCTCCAGATTCATATTTTTCTGAGGTCGTTTGCTATTTTTAAGTGGTCATTTAGTGCAGCAGCTGAAGCTGCGTAAATTCTGCATAATTTACAGGTTATTTATCAACTCTGATCACATAGTCTGTATGGGGTTAGGTCACGAAGTTGGTACAGTAACTGGAAACAAGAATTTCCAAAAATCTCCCACTGGAATTTTGTTAATTGGATGAATGATGATTTTTAAATAATTTTTCTCGTGGACTGCAGTCAGAAAGCGACGAATCTGACTGCAGCCTAGTATATAAATGTTTATAAATAATTGGTAAAGATTTAGGATTTGAAAATTTTACACAAAATTCTATAGTCTAATTGACATTTCCTGTAAAACAATTGCAATTTTTGGAATGTTGGAACTATTTTATAAAAATCCTCGAAAACAGCCCAGTTATGAGCGTACAAGCTGAAACATGATAACTTGTGTTTGTGTGTACCTAAGTGTTGTATGAGTTAATCTGTGTTTATGACAAGTTGGTTTGATCATTATTTTGTATGATGATACTTTGCATGCATGATTAAGGCTTCGAATTGGTTATTACGTGTGTCGTACTGTGTGTTAGTTATGCGTAGGGTTTTGTGTCAGTGTGTTCACACACTAACTTTAAATCGGTTGACATATTAGGACGCGATTAGCGGTTCCATCATTTGCTTCTTTTGCGTTATTCTAACCGAGCAATTTAAGGTGAGTTCACGGCCCCTATTTTATCCGGTTTTTGAACAACAGGGGGAGAAACATGTATACGCTCTACAACTCAATCTTTTTACGTTATGCGAAATTAACTCCGTTAACTATACGGTAACTAAGTTAATGTTAATATACGTTATGGTCACTAAGTAGCTTTATCACGGAAGTCCTCAACCAACTCTCGGATCGTTATTATTGGGTTAAATAGCGGGGAAATTATAGTAGTACTGCTGGGCCCGACAAGCCCCACCCGAGCTAGTCGCACTTTCACCATGGTCAGTGATAGACCTGGCAACACTGAGGCAGCAACAGTCAGCTTCGATCGCGAACTCTTATGTGATGTAACTTTAGGCTCGCTACCTCAATGTTAACATTGAACTTATTTATGAACTGACATTATTATTCCGGGTTAGGATAATGGAACTATATCATTATCCCGGGTTAGGGATGAAGGGGAAAAACAATCTTTTAAACCGAACTTGTGAACTTATAAAATCTGTGAACTCACTCTTCTTTAATGTTGACACTTGTTTCTTTACATGTTTCTCAGGACGCTAGGAGCGCTAGGTGCACTCACTTGCATTGGATCAAGACATTTTTATCGAGTCTTTAATTACGAATAATTTTTGGGATTTTGGTTTTGGCGTTTATGTTGGCGCCCGTTACTTTACTTTAATGCTTCCGCTAAACTTTGAAACCTTAATATTTTGAAAATGACTATGAATGTTTACAACAAATGTTTTTGGAAAACGTTTAAATAAATCATATAGAGTCGTTCGATATTGCTAGTGTCTGAGATTCTGGTTTGATCACACGCCTCGCGGTAATACTCCGCAAGTGGAAATTGAGGGTGTGACAGATTGGTATCAGGGCCTCTGGCTATAGAGAACCAGGTTTGCATTAAAAGTAGACCTAAACTATAGCTGTTACACGACACTAGACTTAGTTGGCACCAAACTGTGATATCTTGTTGTGTGTTATACTACAATTGTTCTATGTGAGATATATATGTATATTGTGATATACGTAACTTATAACTAACTACACCAACCCAGCAGGCTGTGTCATCATCATCATCCGACAGATCTCGACAATCAAGGGTGCCGGGGAAGGCACCCATGGTCGAACCCTCGCCACCTCGTGGCGTGGAGACACGCTCAGCTGCTAGGAAAAGACTCGCTCTAGGAGGGGAGTCGTCCTCCCGTCCGACCACCGTTGTACCGGTCGAACCGGTCAACTCTTTAGGAGTGGGGGATAAACTACTTAGAGATGTGTTAAGGAAACAACAGGAACAACTGGAGAAAATGCAGGAGACTATCGAAGCACAGGGATGGCTGATAGGTCAGCTGACTGGTAAAACTGGAGAGCTCGAGGAAGAGCAATATGAGAATAACAGAGTTCGAAACATTTTAGCTAAGGACTTTCGTGCTGAGCGGCTGACGGCTGACTGGCTCGAAGACAGAGTTCTTAAGTCCAGTTGGAGGATTCACGAACTGGAGCAGAACCAAGAACCACCTATCCTAGTACCCGCACCAGCACCGGCCCCTCCAGCGCCGGTAGAGGACGAAGAGGAGGATCCAAAGGAAGACCCGGAGGAGAATCCAGAGGAAGAAGAGCCGGAATAGGACCCGGCTGCTGAAGCTGAAAACGCTGAAGAGGATGACGGCAGTGATAGAGACTTGGGAGATGGAGACATAGATGACTAACTCGTCTCGCCAATCTCCGTTTTGTTTCCTTTAGTTTGTTTGTTTCCACTTATGTTTGAACTTGAAAATTTTATAATTAAACTGAGATGTTTGGTTGGTATTTTGTGAGACATTGCAATTTATTTAATCGAATGTTCCTTTTGATTGTTTAATTTGTTGGGTTGACATAAATTGTGTGATTCTTGAAGTGTGGAATATGATACCTATATTGGATATATACTTATCGGTGTGTGTTTGCGTTGTCTTGCGAAGATCTGAAATGGCAACCGGTCGTTGCGGAAACCTCAATATGTCAACTGAAGAATTGGCCGCTTTAATCCAAGAACACGTGAATGCTGCTCTGGCAGGTGTTCCTAACCCACCAGCAGGTAACCATTATTAAATTTTCATGGGAAAATCTATAGTTGGGCTAGTAGACTTTCTCGCTGACTACCTATCCTCTATCCTCATGAGGGGGTCTTAACCCCTACAGGATGTTCCTGGATGCAAAACCGAGCAAGTTCACGGGTGTTGAAGGACCCATAAGACTGGTCCATTGGATTGAAAAGTCTGAATCGGTTTTCGAAATGTGCAATTGCCTTGAAGCTAATAAGGTCAAGTATGCTGCCTCGACGTTGGAAGATGGGGCATTAACCTGGTGGAACGCACAAGTGCAAACGCGTGGACTTGTTGCGGCGAACGCAATGGCCTGGACCGAATTCAAGGCTCTAATCAAGGAGGAATACTGTCCGCGGGACAGAGTTCAGCAATTGGAACAAGCGTTATGGAACCACAAGATGGTCGGTCATAAATTCAAGCGTACACGGCAAGACATCATGATCTGGTGTTCCTTTGTCCCGATTTGGCTAACACCGTCGATAAACGACTTGAGCTTTATCTTGGGGGTCTGGTCCCTGAGATCCAGGGCATGGTAATGTCTAGCAACCCTACGACGGAGTATTAAACGATTAAGCTGGCGCATAAACTCACCGATAAGGCGGTGGAGCAAAGGAAGTTGCCAACTAGGGGTGCAACTGAAATTGTCCCGGACAACAAAAAAAGGAAATTCGAAGACTCACCTGCTCGGCAGTCTTCATCAGCTCAGCCACAACAAGGAAACCAAAAGCGGTCCAACAACTTCAACAACAATCGGGGTCACAACAATCAGTCTGCCATCAACACCCAGAACTCGAGCGGCTATGCGGGTCGAAAGCCGCAATGTAATCGTTGTAACCTCCATCATCACGGCCCTTGCGCTGGAAATCGCTGCCAACGATGTGGCAAAGCAGGACACACGGCAATGGTTTGTCGCGGGGAAATTATGTCACGACAGAATCAGAACCAGCACCAGGGTCAACAGCAGGGTAATAACCGGGGATGCTATCAGTGCGGTAGCACTGCCCATTTCAAGCGAGACTGCCCGTAACTTTGCAACAACAACAATGGTGGGAATAACAGCAACAACCACAACAACAACAACAATAATAACAATGGCAACAATGGAAATGGTGGCACAGGAGGTTCCAAAGGACGTGCATTCACGCTAGGCCGTGGAGAGGCCAGAAACGACTCAAATGTGGTCACCGGTAAGTTTCCACTTAACGATCATTTTACTACTGTACTTTTTGATACGGGTGCGGATAAGAGTTTTATATCTGAGTCTTTTAGGAAGAACCTAAATCTCTCACCTAAACCCCTAGAGACCCCTTACGTCATAGAACTAGCCGATGGTAAATATGTAGATGTGACCCATTTAGTAACCGGCTGTCAACTTAAACTCGCGGGTCACACCTTTACCATTGATCTGATGACAACTACCCTGGGTAAGTTTTGATGTGGTAGCCGGAATGGACTGGCTATCCGACGTCCGAGCTGAAGTTCTCTGTTTCGAGAAAGCTATCCGTATTCCGCTCTCTAACGACAAAGTCTTGATGGTGCAAGGCGAGAAGGCAGGCGCCGTCACGAACATCATCTCTCACATGCAAGCTCAGAAGTATCTTCGGAAGAAGAACTCTTTTGCTTTGCTCACACTGGTCACCGAGCAGTCTAAGGACGAGAAGCAGATTGAAGATATCCCCATCGTCCGTGACTTTCCCGATGTGTTTCCAGAGGAGTTACCCGGTCTTCCACCACATCGACAAGTAGAGTTTGAAATCGAATTGGCGAGCCATGCGACTCCTATCGCCAAGGCCCGTACCGCTTAGCTCCAACAGAGCTTCAAGAGCTGTCTACCCAACTTCATGAATTGTTGGAAAAAGGATTTATCCGACCCAGTACTTCGCCATGGGGAGCTCCGGTCCTTTTTGTCAAGAAGAAGGACGGGACCTTCCGCATGTGCATCGACTACAGGGAACTCAATAAGGTTACCGTCAAGAACCGATACCCATTACCTCGCATCGACGACCTTTTCGACCAGCTTCAAGGGTCAAGCTACTACTCCAAGATTGATCTACGGTCCGGTTATCAGCAGCTACGCGTCAGGGAGGAGGATATCTCCAAGACGGAATTTCACACTCGGTATGGCCATTATGAGTTCTTGGTCATGCCCTTCGGTCTCACCAATGCACCCGCGGTGTTCATGGACCTCATAAACCGCGTGTGTAAGCCGTATCTCGACAAGTTTGTCATCGTGTTTATCGATGATATACTCATCTACTCTAAGGGTGAAGAAGAACATGCTGAGCATCTGCGATTATTGCGGGAACTACTTCAACAGGAGAAACTATATGCCAAGTTTTCGAAGTGTGATTTCTGGATTCGGGAAGTTCAGTTCCTCGGGCATATCGTGAATGAAAAGGGTATACATGTTGATCCCGCCAAGATCGATGCTATCAAGAACTGGGAAGCACCCAGGACACCGACAGAGATCCGCCAATTTTTGGGTTTGGCTGGTTACTACAGACGTTTCATCGAGGGATTTTCCAAGATCGTGCAACCGCTTACCACTCTCACTCAGAAGGGCACCAAGTATGCTTGGGGTGACAAACAGGAAGCAGCATTTCAATTACTAAAGCAGAAGCTTTGCAGTGCGCCCATTTTGTCCTTGCTAGAGGGGACAGATGATTTTGTGGTATATTGTGACGCTTCCATTCAGGGATTGGGATGTGTGCTCATGCAATGTGAAAAGGTCATCGCGTATGCATCCCGACAGTTGAAGGTCCACGAGAAGAACTACACGACACATGACTTGGAATTGGGAGCAGTTGTGTTTGCACTTAAGATTTGGAGACACTTTCTATATGGAACAAGGTGCACAATCTACACGGATCACAAGAGCCTCCAGCATATTTTTGACCAGAAAGAGTTGAACATGCGACAGCGTCGCTGGGTCGAACTCATGAACGATTATGAATGTGCCATTCGGTATCACCCGGGTAAAGCTAACGTGGTAGCTAATGCCCTCAGTCGGAAGGAGCACTTGAAACCTCGTCGGGTACGAGCACTACAGTTCACAATTCATTCTAGGTTACCCAAACAGATACGCGACGCACAGCTAGAAGCAGTTAAGGAAGAGAACATCAAGGCCGAATCTGTAGGAAAGTTGGAACGCTATTGGGAAGTGAAACCTAATGGTGCCCGGTATTTCATGAATCGTATATGGGTATCTATCTACGGAAACCTCAGGAAGCTAATTATGGATGAAGCTCACAAATCCCGATACTCTGTCCATCCTGGTTCGGATAAGATGTATCAAGACCTTAAAGCCGCGTACTGGTGGCCCAACATGAAAGCGGATATAGCCACCTACATGAGCAAGTGTTTGACTTGTGCGAAAGTCAAGGTGGAATACCAGAAGCCATCAGGGCTACTTCAACAACCTGAGATCCCAGTGTGGAAATGGGATCAGATCTCGATGGACTTTATCACCAAACTCCCGTGAACTCCGGGTGGTTGCGATACCATCTGGGTAATCGTGGATCGTCTAACTAAGTCTGCACACTTCCTAGCGACCAAAGAAACAGATAAGATGGATAAGTTGACTCGCATCTACATTAAGGAAGTAGTTTCATGGCACGGGGTGCCAACGTCCATCATCTCAGACAGAGATGCTCGTTTCATGTCCAACTTTTGGCGGTCACTTTAGAAAGCGTTGGGTACACGCTTAGATATGAGCACAGCTTACCACCCTCAGACGGATGGTCAAAGTGAAAGGACCATTCAGACCTTGGAGGAGATGCTTAGGGCATGCGTGGTAGACTTCAGGAACAGTTGGGAAATCCATCTGCCTTTAGTGGAATTCTCGTATAACAACAGTTACCATACAAGTATTCAGGCAGCACCGTTTGAAGCATTATATGGTCGCAAATGTAGATCACCGGTCTGTTGCGCAGAAGTTGGTGACAGTCAACTCACAGGTCCTGAGTTGATACTTGAGGCTACTGAAAAGATTGTGCAAATCAGAAACCGTATGGCAGCGACACGAGATCGACAGAAAAGTTACGCTGATCAACGACGCAAACCGCTCGAATTTCAAGTAGGCGACCGCGTCCTACTGAAAGTGTCACCCTGGAAGGGTGTAATTCGTTTTGGGAAACGAGGCAAACTAAATCCACGGTACGTAGGCCCATTTGTGATATCGAAGCGTATTGGGCCGTAGCTTATCAGTTAGACCTTCCTGCCAAACTCAGTGGAGTTCACAACGTTTTTCACGTGTCCAATCTGAAGAAGTGCCTATCAGATGAGACCCTAGTCATTCCATTGGATGAGATTCAAGTGGATGAGCAACTGCATTTTGTGGAACAACCCATCGAGATCATGGACCGTGAGATCAAGGCTCGAAGGCACAGCAAGATACCGATCGTCAAGGTTCGTTGGAACTCTAAGCGTGGACCGGAGTTCACTTGGGAAAGAGAGGACCAAATGAAAAGCAAATATCCACACCTTTTTACAGCTGAGCAGCAATCTGACGTTACCACCAACTGAATTTCGGGACGAAATTCTTTCAACATGGGGATGATGTGACAGCCTGGGATTTACTTCTACCATTCTAACAAACTAAACTTTTGTGCGTTGCATTCTAAATCGCGTTTACTCAATTTTCGGGACGAAAATTCTTTCAACATGGGGATAATGTGACATCCTGGCTTTTCAGGTATCTTAAATGCGCTACTTTATGGTTATTCACTCCTACGTTGATTTAATTCGGAGAATTAAGTTACACGCTCGCAATAACTACGCTAACTTTGTGAATCTAGAGGGTGAATTACGTGCTATGTGTTATTAGACGGGTTGTATTTGAATTACGTGCTATGTGTTATTAGACGTTTGTGAATCTATTGCGTCTCACTCCAAATACGTGATTTAATATTTTATAAACTCCATGTCGCAAATAATATTGTAGTAACTTTTATTTATAAACCGAACCAAGCCTGTGGAATGTTTCAACTTCGCGACCAAGCAAACCCAACCCGCCACTCACACCCCCTTGCGATCCACACCTCCTTGCGGCCCAAGGAAATAACCCAAACTTGAGGCCCAAGGCACTTACCCAAACCCCCCCCCCCTATCGCGACCGCCCCCCTACCCTTGTTATATTTATATGTATGTATGCATGGGATGTTTTTTAAAAAAAATATCAAAACCCTAATCCCTAGAAGAAGTGCGACGGCAGCCCCCCCTCTCACGGTCGCGCAAGTCTACGCCCCTCGGATTGATTCCAAGCTTGTCCCGGTTCGCTAATCATCATCGTTTCAAGGTTAGGGTTTAATTGTATTGCGATTCACACTAGGTTTTGTGTAATCTTGATCATGATTATGTGCTTGTATGATTATTAGTATGAAAAAGTGTTGTGGTGTATGATTAGTTCGGATGAATATGCGAATCTTTGCAGTTGTAATGATATGTTGAATACTAAAATCGTAGGCTGCGTTTTATCGATAAAGATCATGATATATATTTAGGGTTTGCATGAATATTGATATATATGATGATATTTGACAAATTAACCTACTATTAATCAATACAACTAAGCGTCATGACCGTTTAAACATGTTCTAGTGCGATAAAGTCGAAAACAGTAAGCTGATTGACATTTACAGCCAACTTCAGTTGGCTGTGACATGATCATTATTTATCGAAAAGTCAATTTTCTAAAGCCTAAAACGTGTATTTTTGAAAAAAGATTCAAATGGCGCCGGATTCATATTTTTCTAAGGTCGTTTGCTATTTTAAGTGGTCATTTAGTGCAGCAGCTGAAGCTGCATAAATTCTGCAAAATTTGCAGGTTGTTTATCGAGTCGGATAACATAGTCTGTATTGGGTTAGGTCACGAAATTTGTACAGTAACTGGAGACGGGAATTTTCGAATTCTCCCACTGGAATTTTGTTAATTGTATGAACGATGATTTTTAAATAAGTTTTCTCGTGGACTGCAGTCAGAAAGCGACGAATCTGACTGCAGCCTAGTATATAAATGTTTATAAATAATTGGTAAAGATTTAGGATTTGAATATTTTATACAAAATTCTACAGTCTAATTGACATCTCCTTTAAAAGAACTGCAATTTTTGGAACGTTGGGACTATTTTATAAAAATCCTTGAAAACAGCATACTTATGAGCGTACAAGCTGAAACATGATAACTTGCGTTTGTGTGTACCTAAGTGTTGTATGAGTTAATCTGTGTTTATGAAAAGTTGGTTTGATCATTATTTTGTATGATGATACTTTGCATGCATGATTATGGCTTCGAATTGGTTATTACGTGTGCCGTACTGTGTGTTAGTTATGCATAGGGTTTTGTGTCAGTGTGTTCACACACTAACTTTAAATCGGTTGACATGTTAGGACGCGATTAGCGGTTCCATAATTTGCTTCTTTTGCGTTATTCTAACCGAGCAATTTAAGGTGAGTTCACGGCCCCTATTTTATCCGGTTTTGAACAACAGGGGGAGAAACATGTATACGCTCTACAATTCAATCTTTTTACGTTATGCGAAATTAACTCCGTTAACTATACGATAACTAAGTTAATGTTAATATACGTTATGGTCACTAAGTAGCTTTATCACGGAAGTCCTCAACCAACTCTCGGATCGTTAGTATTGGGTTAAATAGCAGGGAAATTATAGTAGTACTACTGGGCCCGATAAGCCCCACCCGAGCTAGTCGCGCTAGCCGACCGGGAATGGTCAACGGGTGATTAATTTGGCCTAACTTTCGCCATGGTCAGTGATAGACCTGGCAACACTGAGGCAACAACAGTCAGCTTCGATCGCGAACTCTTATGTAACGTAACCTTAGGCTCGCTACCTACATGTTAACATTGAACTTATTTACGAACCAACATTATTATTCCGTGGTAGGAATAATGGAACTATATCGTTATCCCAGGTTAGGAAAACAATCTTTTAAACCGAACTTGTGAACTTATAAAAACCTGTGAACTCACTCTTCTTTAATGTTGACACTTGTTTCTTTACATGTTTCTCAGGACGCTAGGAGCGCTAGGTGCACTCACTTGCATTGGATCAAGACATTTTTATCGAGTCTTTAATTACGAATAATTTTTGGGATTTTGGTTTTGGCGTTTATGTTGGCGCCCGTTACTTTACTTTAATGCTTCCGCTAAACTTTGAAACCTTAATATTTGAAAATGACTATGAATGTTTACAACAAATGTTTTTGGAAAACGTTTAAATAAATCATATAGAGTCGTTCGATATTGCTAGTGTCTAAGATTCTGGTTTGATCACACGCCTCGCGGTAATACTCCGCAAGTGGAAATTGAGGGTGTGACAATGTTAGTGGATAGGATTACAAGGACTTATACTTATTGTGTTAAGTAATGAAGGTTGTTAAAGACAGGTGTAAGAAAAGTTGACTATATTGACAATGGTTCAAATGACATGTGTAAGAAAAGTTGACTATATTGAGAATGGTTCAAATGAAGTTATTTGTATATTGTTAGGATCTGAGTTTGAAACTGTTTATGTAAGTTCTAAAAATGGTAAATGAGAGAAGATAAATCAGATGAACTTGCATCATTGGTTTGCATCAGTGGTTAGTGACTATAACATCAGTGGTTAGTGAGTCAGTGGTTTGCATCAGTGGGCATTTATGTCAAGTTTGCTTTAATTCATAACAGTTGAGAGATTGTTTTTATTGTCATGCTTTCGTAATTATGATTACTTGCATATGATTCACAATCTCCCCCCAGCCTAAGATCACTGATTTGTTCGTACAGAATGTAAGGAATATAACTTAGATTGATAATCGATGAAAGTGATCAAGTAGAACACACAGGCACTGTTCTTTTATACTACAATCCTAACCACTTAGCATCTTATTATGATGTCAGCATGAAAGTGACACTTAACAAAAATAACAAACTAATAACATCTGCTAAGCTAACCACTTCTATACACTAAACATTACAAGGACTGATAGAAAACACTGATGATACATCATCTGTTGGTCTTCAGCAGAGCTTTGCCTTAACAGACCTTTAGCTTTGTTCTTCAGCGGAGCTTTGTCTTGGCAGACCTTTTACCTTTAGTCTTTAGCAGAGCTTTGCCTTGGCAGCCTTTAATTTTAGTCTTTAGCAGAGCTTTGCCTTGGCAGACCTTCAGCTTTAGACTTCAGCAGAGCTTTGTCTTCAACAGAGTTTAGCTACGGCAGACCTTGGACATTAAGTCTTCAGCAGACCTTGACTTGGGCAGATGTTACATTATTGTTTGGATTAGAGGTTGTAGTATATTTTGGCTTTCTATCTCTATTCTTTTGTAGGGTTCAATTCCAACATATATTTTATATCCAACATATATTTTTACTGAATTTAGTGTAGTTTGACAAATTACATATACAAATTTTCTTTTCCTTGTAAGGGGAAGATGGGTGGTTCTCTCCACAGGGCTTACAAAACACAGGTTATGTGCAGCAGTCCACCATATTTAACATATAAAGCTTTTTTATATGTTAAATAAGCGGGGCGGTGCCAATACCTGTGTTTTGTAAGCCCTAGGAGAGAAGCACCTATCTTCCCCGTAAAAAGCAAAGAAAACATATCACGCAATTTAAACCTTCTTTCGATTTCTCTTCATCATAATCAGACATGCTACACTTAGTTGTTGATCAAATCTGACAAACAATAACGATTAATATTAATGTTATTTCTTGAGATATAGTTTACGAAATCATTTTAGTGGAAGTGCACCTATCGCTTACTGTATAAACTTGTTACGGTTGCGCTTGTTGCGGCGTTGCATCTACTTGTAAACAAAGAGGGGTCAAGATTTAGGTTTTCTTTTACCATAAAGTTCATAGTTCTAACTTGAATTAATAAATGGTTTTATTTAGCTTACCTTAATTTGCACAATTCAACTTCTAGGCGAGTGACCTGATCTTCAGATGAGCTATAAAGCATTATATTAAGAACATTTAAAATTTTGTCTGCAAATTGAAAAATAAGCAATATAATTACCGTATGAGAGAGGAAATGTTGGTACTCACCAAGATCTGGATCTTGAATGGATGAAGAAACATAGAGAATGAGATGAAAATGAGAGCTCTGAACCTGAGATGAGATGAAAATGAGAGGGGGTCAGTGAAGATCTCAAATCGTTTGGATTGGATTTATCGATTGGATCTTGTGAGACCTTGAACATCTTGTGAAATCGCCATCTCTTAAATTGCCAGAGAGAGAAAGGGGGTAGAGGATTTTGAAAATGAAGAATGAATCTAGAAAGCCCTTGATATATATCCGTGGTAGGGGTGTATGGGGAACTAGGATGAGCGGGAATTGAAAAATTGAATGCAAACTTTGGCCGCTCAAACATATTGTGCTTAAAGATCTTGTACTTCATGTATTAAAGGAGTTTTAAGGAAGGTGGCTAATTACTTTAGGTTTCCCTTTGGATATGCTTATTAATATAGTATATATATACATACATATATATATATATTCATTTTCTTTAGCAGTTCTTAAAGTCGGTGTGTTGTTTATTTAATTAAGTAATTGAATCTCACCAAAAAACTTGTAGCCTAGAGGTTCAAGATGTATAGTAATAGCGTTTCTTTACAAGTGATAAGAGTTAAGTTCAAATAAATAGACATTAGTGTAGATTTTGGTGTGGGTATAATAGGTGTATAAGTTAGTTGTTTAAGAAAAAATTAATTGAATCTCATATGACATTACTTGTAATAATAGTTCACCTTATAATGAATTTGAATAGACATTAGACACTATTTTATCGTTGTCAAGTGTTTATCGGTCACCCACAAGTTTATTAGAGTACTCGAATTCCATGTTACATTGCTCTGTTTTACGTATATTACAAATATGTAATAACGTAACTAATGAGAGGTGTTATTTTCATGTGATGTTTTGTAGTTGTAAGATCAAAAGGCAAGTTGGAGGACAAGGACAAGAAGCATAAAAAGCACAAAGACAAAGAGAACGAGAAAATTGAAGAACATAAAAAACACAAAACATTATCATCAGGATAAGAAAAACAAGAATGATAAAATCATTCATCATTGCTCTGGTTTTGAGCATTTGAAAAAACCCCATGAAAAGGTTAGGTTCTTCTATCATATTTTATTGCTTTTATTTTGATAAGTATTAAGAAAATTGAGTAATGTATTAACTCGCACACATGTTTAAACCACACAATTAACTTTATTTCTTTCAGTGGTGCCAGAAAAGGATGGTTGATGAAGATTAGGACCCCAGTGCTATTCAAAAGCACCCAAATACCAAGGTAAATTTGATCAACTTTTTTTTCCAATTTAAAGTGTTATACGCTTTTAGTTACCTATTTGTATTATAGTGACCTATTTGTATTATAGTTACCAGTGTTGCTTGCTGTGGTGTTTTCGAGAATTGATCACAAGTTTGATTTGATGTATGCAAAGAGGGCGTTTGTACATTGGTATGTTGGTGAGGGTATGGAGGAAGGGTAGTTCTCGGAGGCAAGAGATGATTTGGATCCTTTTGAGAAGGATTATGAAGAGGTCGGGCTCGATTCTGCTAATAACGAAGAAGACGATGGTGAAGAGTAATAGTTTGATTAGCATTAAGTATGGTTTTTATGTGTCCTAAGTATAAAAACCAATGTGTTTAAAAGCAGTATAAGCAGGTACTACTCTTATTATGAAGAGATTTCCCTCCAACGTTGGGAAGTACAATGGGTTGACAAACCCAAATTAGCACCTGCGCCTCTTCACCGGCGCAGGACTGATCGGAGGCTGTACGCTACCTATGTGGCGTCACCTGTTCGTCCAAACCCTTACAGGCGTTGCGCGCCTATGGTTTGACAACTTGCCCACAGGCAAGTTCGCATCATAGAACGATTTAAAAGACAAGTTCCTGACGCACTTCAGCCAGCAACGGCGTTACGTCAGAGACTTTTCTGACGTAATGAACATTTGGCGGTGTGATGATGAAAGTCTTAAAGACATCATCACTCGTTACAATAAAGAAGAGTTGGAAATAGGGGATGCACGAAGACCTGATTCGTGCACAGTTCAAATACGTTGTACGCTGCGACGAGATGATCCAAGTCTTGTCAGGAACTACAAGTCTCCCCAAAAGCTGGGAAAAACTCATGGTAGCGGCAAAGGTCTATGCGCAGATAGAGCGCAACCTCAATAATAGTAGACCTCCCCTACCTCACCACCGCCCCCAAGACATGATCAAAAGTTTTGGGAAGAAGAATAAGGGGTGGAGGGATCACAACCAGAACCATCCGCACTCACCGGTCGACGCACGCACGACCATCAATAAACTCGCTACCCAGCGAGCAATAAAGCAAGATAATCGCGATCGCCAGTGGACCCCACTGACAAAAACACCGGCGGAGGTCCTCAGCACTGAAGACCATCAGTTCAAGCAGCCGCCACCGATGCTCAATAAGAAAGGTCAAGACCCCAACATTTTCTGTGATTATCACAAGTATACGGGGCACACAACCGATAACTGCGTCTCCTTGCGCATGGAGATCGAAAAAGCACTCAAGAATGGGAAGCTCACCCACTTACTGCAAAACGTGCGCAAGGAGGTGCGCCAAATCACTCGAGGCGGCGAGGGCCTGGGTAATAAAAAGATGAAGTCTGTTTATATGATCCAGAGTGGCCCATCGCGCAAGCGCAGCCACCATAGAACATGCATGTCTCACTGGCGTAAACAACAGGTCATCTTCCACGTGGTCCCCGGGGGCCCACAAAAAGACCGACGGTTCATCTTCGGCCATTATCGCACCGACTATATGTTGATAGACCCTAGTAGCTCTATAGACATCATCTATGAAGAGTGCTTCCAGCAGCTAGATCCAGAGGATAAGGTGCGCTTAGAGCCGGTGGATTTCTCACTCATTGGTTTCTACAACGAGGCCGTTTTCCCTCTGCGCCAAATTTCTTTTCCGGTGACTCTTTCCGACGGGCGACACTCCCGCACGCTCTCGGTGAATTTCATGGTCATCCCACAACCTCGCGCCATGACGTATTACTGGGCCGGCGCGCTCAATGGGATTTCAGCATGATCACTTCCACTCCCCATGCTGCCTACGGTTTTCCAGCAGAACACCGGGGGGGGGGCATCATGTACTCAAGGAAGGAAATCATGTCCGTTGAAGAGGAACCACCGATGAAGCAACCAACGCCATCATCCAATGGTGAACCAGAAAAGTGGGTACTAAACAAGTACCCGGAGCAAACACTCCTGTTAGGACCCGCCATGACTCCCGCAATCAAGGCGCGATTAAAGCAGCTGTTGTTCCGCAACATAGATATTTTTGTGTGGTCACCGGCGGATATAATTGGAGTGCCAATGGAAATCGCTAAGCATGTATTGCACCCATTTCCTTCAGTTCAGCCCATAGTTCAGAAGAAGGGCAGCTTCGGTCCTGAGAAGACCCGCGCCCTGAACGAGCAAGTGTCAGAGCTTCTCCAAGCAGGAATCATTCGAGAGGTACGCTATCAAACATGGGTAGCCAACCCAGTCATGGTCCAAAAGTCCAACGGCAGTGACGTGTGCGTATATATACATATTTTTACACTTAATTTTACACACGAACTCGGTTTTAATATTTATAAAAATGATTTATACCTTAACATTAAATCACACACAAAAGGACAAGTGTACCATATCATATATGTAGTAAAGTATGGGTAAGAACCAGATGTCGATCCATGGACACGGGCAGGCGCTTATGTACTAAATCGTCGTCATTTATCTACCGGTAAAAGGATATGTGAAAGAGTTTTTACTAAAATTTTCTAAAAATATATTTTAAAATTTAAAACACATAAGATCCAAATAAAAAATATAATTTCTTTTTCTTTTGTCTTGTTTTATAAACAACCTAAGCATGTTAACTAAGTCAGAAATGTCGTAAAGGCACTTGATCAATTTTCCAAATATAAAGACAATTAGTATCCCTTTCGGGAATCCTAACATGATAATTCTTCGAAAAGTTAACGCGATAAACACACTTTAACCACCTAAAATTATTCATTAACGAGCTATTGATATATTTTCATGTGAATCTTTTAAAAATAAGTTAGTCATCCGTTAAGAGTTTTATAACCTCACTTTATCAAGGAAAGCAATACCGATTAACACAATACAACCACCAAGACAAGCATAACGTAGATCATATCACAAACTTATCCATTTTGCAAGTCTTAAACATAAATCTACCAAGTTGGTCATTTTGGCCAAAAATAATCAACAAAGATTATGAAACATGTTAAGAACTTACAATAACACCATCTAACCAGTTAGAGCCCTTACGTGTAAGAAAGCAATCTTGATCAAAATCAGATTTATCTTTTATTAAACCAATACCCATTTCTAGTTTCATGGTGTAAACATATTAACAAGTTAATAGTTTACTAGCAAATGATTAATTATGGGTTTTATCAACTTATCCTAACTAACCATTTACTAATCATCCAAGATAAACAACCTCAATCAAAAATTCAACATCAATGAACCAAGTTTGCCATATGATCATCAAGATTCAAACATGAACAAGTTGCCTGAGCTTCATTCCAACATAATTACAAAATAAATATTGTTCATAAAACAAGTATTTTACTAGCATTCATAATAATAATACATAAACATCAGCTCAATGCTTGCAAATGTGCTTAAAATGTATGTTAAGAACAAGAACTCAAACCATAAACAAGCAAGGATTTGATGGATTGGATGAAAGATGAGCTTCTTGCAACTTTGAGGCTTGAAATCGACCAGAATCGGCAGCTCTCGGACCTCAGAAATCGCCCAGAAACTTGGAAAATTACCCAGCATTTTGATCAGTAGTGAATGCTCTATTTTATTGAGATTTTCATATCCGTACAGCCGTGCACTTTATGTGCACCGTCGTGCACGTCATCATTATGTCAGCTGCAGGGTATGGGTCGACAAGTGAACGTTTGGGCGACAAAGTCTTCATATGTACACGTGTCGTGCACTTGGGTCGCACGGTCGTGCAAGATCTCCAGATAAGCTGTGATCGCTGATCAGCTAGTGCACGGGCCTGCACATGGGTTGCACGATCGTGCACGCCGACAAATGAGCTGCACTGCCTTGCGCACTGCCAGTGCTCCCGAGATCGCAAGTCGCGCACGATCGTGCCAATGGTTTGCACGGTCGTGCGTGCTCTGTAACTTTAGCATTTTCTGCAGAATTCATCCGGAAAGTTCGTCAATCCCATTTTTTCTCCAACTTTGTCTGTGGCACGCCGTTTTGGACCTAAAAATATAAAAGTGACCGATTAAGTACCTAAACGACGTATTTTTAGCCAGATACGCACAAAACGAGGGTAAAATAGGGGACTTGAATATGTATATTTTAACGTATATCAAACCTCCCCACACTTGAACTTTTGCTTGTCCTCAAGCAAACTGAAAGCTAACGAACGTGGGCCAACGAGGGACCCGAACGTCAAATATTTACAACACTACATATATATTCGGCGGTCAATTGGTATTTCAAAAAGTCAACATCAAAGATTTCATACCAAACAAGCATATGCGAATATAAGCAAAGATAACCAAAAAGCATTGATTCCACTTTCGATCGACTTAACATGTAAATCCTTACATCTCTCACAATGTTCACACACACTCGGTTATATTTATGAGTCATACATGTAATATGTATGTGTAAACACTTGAAGCCAAGTCGATGAATCATGCAATGTCATAAGCTTGTCAAAAGATCTAATCTCCACCAACTATCATGCAAAAAAGACATAAATCAAGAGGTCTTTGAGGGTTGTAATGATAGGCAATGGTTAAGGGTAGGAAAGGGACATTTAAAAGTGGTTAAATGGTTAAACTCGGCGGTTATTTCTAACCAACATAAATGGCATAAACTATACATAAATAAAGCATAAATGGACGATTTTGACCATATCGAGCTAGTCGACGAGATTGTACTATTTAGCGCCTAAAATTGCTTCGATTTGATCTTCTTTCTTCTATTTTTTATTGCTGTTTTCTGTATTTTTTGAACAAATTACGCAAGTTAGATAATAACTATAACCAAGTTTTAACACAAAGGTTTAAACAATAAAAAGGCTAAATTTGGCTAAGTGGGTTAAAATGGGTGTAAGCGGAAAAACACGAGATATAGTCTCAACATCGTTTAACTAATGGAATGATAGTGGTTACGGAATATATAAACAAAGAAAAAGGCTTAACAAAAAAGAGTATCCTAAGAGCCTCTATCACATTATGCCCATTTTACATATTCATGATCTTGAAAAGTATACTAGTGACAAGTTCTGCACTACTTGAAACATCCGGCTCACTCGTATTGTGAACAAAAACAGCATGTTAAGAATTGAAAGGCTCAAATATGCTCACGTAATTGAAGGAATGGGTATAAGTGTAAAGATAAACATGTAAGTCTTTTCTTTTTGTTTGTCACGCTTTTAGTTACCATTATATAAAAATCAATTTAGCTTGTCGGTTTTGATCGTATCTGATGCTTTCTAAAAAACACAACTGACCGTTTTTATATAAAGATTTTTTTTAACGAGGACAAACAAAGTTATGCAAGTTAAACCCCTCCCCACACTTGAACTTCGCATTGTTCCCAATGTGAACCAAAAATTAGTTACGTAATTATTAATAGCGAGACTAAATTGTGAAAAAGGGCGAATAAGACTCCCCTCGAGTTGAAGAAGACTTGGAGATATTTTGCATGACGGTCGTTCTTTTCAACTTTGTTTGCATTTCCATGTACCTGCAACACTTGTCAAACTAACCGAAACTCAAGAAACGCCATTGATCAAAAGATGAGATAAGTAAAGTTTCATCCATTAATTAAAAATTAAATAAAATAAGTACTAATAAAGTGTTTCAAAAGAAATACATATCCGAGGGGTTTTTAAAATACTGTCAAAATGAAAACCCCCAAACAAAGACAAAGAAAACCATAAAAATAAACAGTGACACCAGCGATCTTCAGACTCTACACTCTGCCTTCCGACTAATCCTCCTCATCATCTTGGCGTGCCCCCGATGAGCCCGCCTCGTCGTGTCTCGGGTTCTTGAACGGGAACTGCGGAGGATAGCTGAAGTAGTTCGGGAAGGCGTTGTGCAGCTCTCCGAAAATGTAGGAGAATCCAGCATGCATCTCTTCTCTTATCGTATTTGGTTCACCTGCATTTGCTGGAATTGCTAGTAGAACTCTGGGTATGAAGGGATGCCAGGTGGCCAATCCTGGTGTGCCTGATACTCCTGCTGGTGTTGGTGCTGATGTTGCTGCTGATGAACCGGAGGTGGTTCTATGTATGAACCCTCGTGAGCATGTGCCTCGTGGACATGCTCCATCTCGACATCCTCTTCGTCCTCATCATCTGGTAGCGGCGGAAGTGAGTCCCAGATTCCCGTTTAGGCCCCTCAACCTCGGGCCATTTCCTGTGTCTACAATCAAACCATCGCCCGCAGAGAACGAATATCTACATCATCTCCGGAGTGAACAAGCGTCAAATTATTCACTACATCCTCGGTCATGATTCCAATGGCATAAGCTAGTTGGGTTACATATTTCCCACCGTGAATCTTGCTACTTATCGACCTCCCGACACTATTGATATAAAATTTAGCCATGCGAGCGGCGAGGTTGACATGCACTCCATTTACTATCAAGTACAAAAATAGCAGGTCTGGTGTGGGACAGTTCCCAGAACTGTCCATGCGCCCACAAATGGTGTGGCTCATTACCTGGTGAAGAACCCTAAGGAGTGGGTCCTTCAGTCTCGGCGCTTTAGCCCTTCTAGCCTCGTAAGGTGGCCCGATCGCCACATGAGCCTAAAAGGCTGCTCTGTCTTCATCGCTGTCGAACTTATATATGTTGGTAAAGAGCTCGGTGTCAATTTCTCCATCAGTGTAATTACCCAATTTCCACCCGAGCTTTGCCAATGACCACTTATGCCATTTACCTCCGAGCCTGAATTGCACAATTTTCGCATGCTTGAAATCCGGGTTCTCGCTTCTTGGTTTGTCATATGCATACGAAGCAAAGAACTCTAAAGTTAGCTAGAGGTAGATGGGCCGCTCAACATTTAACAATCTCGCCATTGGTAAGGAAATCATTTCTTGAAGCCTCTCAGGCTGATTTAGGGCTTGGAATGCAGCCCAATTTGTCCTCCTTGGTTCATCGATTTGGCCTCTTCTGTTCCAAAGTGTATGTAGCTTATTAATGCATGGACGCTCCTTTTGCTTGTCGGCGTCGAACTGGAGCAAAGGATGATCCATCTACACGCAGTCAAATAACCAAAATCAGACCAAACCTAAAGAATTTCGACCCCGGCACCAGAACAGTGTTTTTCGAACATTTTGTTTGCTATTTTCAGGTGGCGCATGGCCGTGTAGGCCATGTGCACGGCCGTGCGGATCCAAATCGCACATTGTTGTCGGGTTAACTACAGCGACTCAAGGCCGCACAATCGTGCGGATGAGGCGCACGGTCGTGCATCGTTTGCAGTTTCCAAAAATTGGTTCCATTCACTGAATTTCGGCCTTTTAATCACAAATCAAAGTGTTTTCTCAGTGAATGAACCGAGGGTTCGTGATTGGAACTTTGATTCGCCCAATGTTTTAAGAATTAGGGCTTGATTGTCGTTTATGAAGAAAACCCCAAAATTTCTTGAACAAGAACCCTAATCTACTCCTAAAACAAGATAAAAGTGAAAAACATGAAGGGATTCATACCTTAACCGAGGATTGAACGAAATCCTTGCAAAAAGTGGTTAAATTTAGGGGAGTGCGGAAGTAAGAACGGTAGTGCGGCTAGGGTTGCAAGTGAGAGTAGGGTTTTCCGAAACACATGTATTTATACTATTCTAGGAACTGTTCAGAAAAAGCCGTGCACGGCTGTGCGTAGATGTGCACGGTCGTGCAGATTCAAAATCACAACTCTTTAGTTTACTGCTTCTCGGGTTGCACGGTTATGCACCTTGGCCGCACGGTAGTGCGTGTCCGAGAAACCAGGTCGCACAGGCGTTCTTTGTAGATGCATATTTGAGGTGCACGGCCGTGCGGATGAGGCGCACGGCCGTGCGGCATCTGGGCATTTCTGCAGAAAGTTTACACAGAATGTTTCCAACTCCATTTTTCAACACAAATCACCATTTTTTTCAAGTTTTCAATGTTTGGACAGTATTTCAACTTCGGAACTATGTAAGGCACGAATCAAAACAGTACAAACCTACAAATAACCGAAAAAACGGAAAACATAGAATAAAGACTAAAAATTAAAAAAATTACAATTTTACCCTTGGCGTGCTAATCACGCCCGCTAAATGTTTCTCAACGAGTCGATAGCTGGACTCTCCTCCCCACACATATTACGCGTGCGAGGCATGGAGTTCGATGACTTCCACCGCCGAGTCAACCAGTCCGTTGACATAGAGCTTTAGCCTGTGACTGTTAACTTTGAACATTACCCCGTTTGAGTCCTCGATGACGACGGTTCCGTACGGGAATACTTCTTTGACAGTGTACGGTCCCGTCCATCGGGATTTCAACTTACCGGGGAATAACCGAAGCCTCGAGTTGAACAACAATACTAGATCTCCCGCTTAAAATTCCTTGTGATCTCTCAAGCGCTTTTCATGTAACCTTTTTGTGCGCTCTTTATATAAGCTAGAGTTCTCGTATGCATGACTTCTCAATTCTTCAAGCTCATGGATCTGCAAGAAACGAGACTCACCGCCGCTCTTCAAATTCAAATTTGCTGTCTTTAATGTCACACCCCGACCCGCAGCGGAATAAGAGTCGGGGCATAATTGGGTTATCACCAAAGCTCATGATATTTACTAATATGTTTCATATTTATTAAAGTCAAAGTTACATTTCCAAACATCCAAACATGTCCATACAATATAAAGATAATAAACCAAACATAACAATCCCAAACTCTAAATCATTTTATTCTTCTAGTCCAATCCTATGTGTTCCTGACTGCAGCTGGCTCACCTGTATCATGTGTAAAATTGGGGTTTTTGGGTCAACATAAGTTGGCGAGTGAACCTTATTAGATAAACATTTATTATTGATTTACTTGTTAGTTTATCAATGAAAAATTGTGCATAATCATAATGAGCAAAATGTAAATAATCAAGCAGTGGCAAATAGCAACCATAACTATAACATACAATAACATATGATAGCATACATAAACATACCAACATCATACGATAAATAACATAAATGAAACTGTGCGATCAAGGCTCAATCAAACGGAGCCGATCGTATTGCATGTACTAAAAATGAAAATGTCTGTGCGATCAAGGCTCAATCAAACGGAGCCGATCGTATTGCATGTACTGAAAATGAAAATGTCTGTGTGATCAAGGCGCAATCAAACGGAGCCGATCGTATGTGGGCACGCCAGGTTCACGCTCATAATGAAATGGGGAACATGCTCAACGCTCATAATGTAATGGGGAGCGGCGGCCTATGAAATTGCATGTACTGAAAATAATAAATTGCATCTAACAATAACTACACAACAGTTGAAACAAACTGAGTACACATGTTCATGATATGATGTATGCACAATGGTTTAAATATAATATATATAACAAGACACATGATACACCCCAAAACGTGATTAAACGGGGATTCTGTAAAGATTCACTCACATTGGGTGCGTTTGAATGGAGATGATGAGATGCGCACGAATCGGGAGAATTGAACAACGAGAATTTCTAACCTAAATAATAACGGAAAAATATAGTAAATGAGTGGATTTTATTAAGGATTTTAATGGAATTTTTAGATATATTTTTGTGAGTTTAAGGCTATTTTCTATCTTTAAAAATGTTATTTTTAAGTATTTTTAATTGATTTTTAAATTAAATTAAATAAATAAAAATAAAAAAAAATTGTTTATTTTGCGTTGACCGTTGACTTGTTGACTTGTTGACCGGTTCGGTCAGTGAAATTGTTTGCGCCGGGTGAGGCTCGAACCCGAGACCTCCGGTACGCGTGCACGCAGCTCTACCAACTGAGCTACGTGTCTAACCCGAAATAATCTTGTTTTTAATTATATTTATATACTAATTCGGTTTAACCAAAATTCTTTTAATTTCAAAAGCATTTTAATTCAACAAACCGGTGCCAGTATCAGGTTTCGAACGCGTGACGTGCGTCTTAGTGTTGCACACAGTCCATCGCTGGACTGTGTGTCTAACCTGATTAATATCTCGGTTTTTATTATACTTAACAACTAACGGAGTTAACCCGGTTCAGCTTTTATCAAAAAGGCATTTTATTACTTAGAGGGTGCGTGTATCAAGGATCGAACTCGTGACGTGCGACTATGTTTTGCACACAATCCACCGCTGGACTGTGTGTCTAACCCGTTTAAAATACCAATTTTAATTATACTTATAGTGTTATCACAGTCATCTTCTTCATTGAATTTTACAGGCAGTCGATTATACCGTTATATCTTGTGTAGTTCGATTGTTAAACATTGTACAATCTAATATGAAATGGCAGAAACGATAATTAGAGGTGAACATACCGATGAACGGTTTAGTTCAGAATTCCGGCAATGTGTCGGTCCCTGTTTTTATGCTCTTCAACTGAACAAGACAATTAACCGTTTTGATTAGCTAATCGTGAAATTAAGGTGATCAGCAAATGTTTAACACAGGGTTTGAATGCCCTTACCTATTCTCAGATGAACATAGAGATTTTCAGAACTTTTCCGGCAAACTGAAATTAGCTGAATACAGTGCCTGAATTCGATTTCAATTGAAAGGTTTAAATTAGAAATAGCTTAACAATTGTTGGACTACAACATTATTGAAAGAATTACCGTTTTGATGATGAATACGGTTTTCCGGTAAATCTGGAAGAAATTTCCGGCGAGTTGATTTAAGCGTTCTGACGGACTGAAAGTGTGACGAAAGTGAAATGGAATGTTGGTATGATGTTTCTGAGTCGCGAGAGGGGTCTTTAGTTGAAGTAATTGGGACTTGATTAATTTCGGTTATAAAAACCGATGATTATGAAAATTGATGTTCATTCAATCCGAATTGATTAAAAATCGTCGGTGCATTGGTTATAAATCTGATTGTGCGACTAATCAAACGATTAAACGGTTGATTTGCCGATTTTCGGTTTCTCAGTTGGCTCAACCGGTTTAACTGGGTTTGTGTATAAAAGTTATTTGATTCCTAGAGATGACAGAAAACAACAAGTGGCGGAGTGGTGATGTGTGTGTGTGTTAAGTCATTGAAATTGTGAACCGGCTGACCCGGGTTCGAGTCCCGGCAGCAACTTTTTATTTTTATTTATTTTGTTTTCACTTTTTATCAAATATAATTTTTATAGTTTAGTTTGTTTATTAATTATGTATCATTAAAAATCAAAATAACCATAAATATACAATGTGACATTTATAACTTGATATTCGATTACAAAACGGAGCGGGTTTTGGAAACCCGTTTTTGACAAATGTTACAGTATCCCCTACTTTTAGGAATTTCGTCCCGAAATTTAAGTAGTAGAAGTAGTAGGAAAAAGATGCGGGTATTTTTCGCGCATTGAGTCTTCACGTTCCCAAGTAAACTCAGGTCCCCATTTCGACTCCTAGCGTACCCTAACAATTGGAATGCGACTTCACCGTAAACGTTTTTCCCCGAAGTCCATGATCTCTACAGGTCTTTCAATAAAATGCATAGATTCGTCAATCTGAATATCTTCCAGAGGAATGTGGAGGATTTCATCAGCAAGGCACTTCTTCAAGTTCGACGCATGGAATGTGAGATGAATCCTGTTGAGTTCTTCTGGTAGATCAAGCTTGTATGCTACAGGACCTACTCTTTCGAGTATCTTGAAAGGTCCTACGTAACGTGGTGCTAGCTTGACCTTCTGACCAAAACGAACTACTCCCTTTCACGGTGATACTTTTAGAAGTACATGATCACCAATGTTAAACTCTAAAGGCTTCCGTCGTTTATCTGCATAACTCTTTTGACGACTTTGAGCCGCTAGAAGATTGTTTCGAATTTGATGGATCTTGTCTGTGGTTTCTTGGATCAATTCTGGACCAGTAATTCGAGCTTCCCCAATTTCGTGCCAACATACAGGAGATCGGCACTTACGACCATATAAGGCTTCAAAAGGTGCCATGCCGATGCTTGAATGATAGCTGTTGTTGTATGAAAATTCAACTAATGGGAGATGAGCGTCCCAATTTCCCTTGAAGTCTATGACACATGCTCGAAGCATATCTTCAAGAGTTTGTATGGTGCATTCAGATTGACCATCAGTTTGAGGGTAATAGGCGGTACTGAGATCTAATCGCGTACCCATAGCGGATTGTACTGCTTGCCATGTTCGTGAAATGAAACGACCATCACGATCAGAAATAATGCTTAACGGTACCTCATGTCGGCTTACGATTTCACTGATATAAATACGAGCAAGCTTTTCGTTCTTGAAATCTTCGCGGATAGGAATAAAGTGAGCTGATTTTGTAAGTCGGTCAATTATTACCCATATAGTGTCATACCCACCCGAAGTGCGAGGTAACCTGGTAATGAAATCCATGGTTATATTTTCCCACTTCCATATAGGTATTTCAGGTTGGATCAGAAGTCCTGAGGGTCTTTGATGCTCAGCTTTTATTTTGGAACATGAAAAGCACTTGGAAACAAAATCAGCAATATCCTTTTTCATTCCAGGCCACCAGTAGGTGTATCAAAGGTCTTGATACATCTTGTCGGCTCCTGGGTGTATAGAATATCGTGTTTTGTGCGCCTCATTCCTAAAAAGTATCACGAAGGTTATTGGGGTCAGGAATCTATATGCGATCTAGACAGTATAGAATACCGTCGGATTTAGTTTCAATTTTAAGTTCAGCTCCACAAGACAGCTCCTTGCGTACGTCTCCTTTCTGTTACTGAAACATGCTGGGCTTCTCGGATTTTGATCTTTGATGTCGCTTACGATTTTATTTATAACAGTTTTGAGGGAACCGATACATTTGTAATGATAAGGTATGTATCATAAACAAAACTTCAACCATGACGATATTTAAACCTACACGGAACTTTTCATAACCTCTTGGTAATGCTTTTGATCCTTTGCCAAGAATACTTATATTTAGGAAGTACCAGCGGCGTATCCACCATATTCTTGTCAAATTTTCGTTGGCTTTATCAGTAAATCATGATCAGTTCTATGTGACTCTAAAACATAAACAACACAACGAACAAAACTTGAGTCTCAATTCTGAAATGATACATGACTAAATGATGACAGTACCTCTCTCGTTGGTTCTGATGAAGGGGTCAGTCTATGTAAAAGTGTGACACAACCCAACTTCTTTAAATGATGAGATTGAGATACGTCGAGATGTATGATGATATAAATGTTAAATCAATGAGTATAGAACAAAACTGTAATATCAAATCGCATTAAAATTCTTGGATACATAATTTCCAAATTTTACAACTGGAATACGGAAAGATGGAGATAACATAAAGAAAACATTAAAACTAGACGATTAGAGTTGAGTCTTGATTCTTGGCGAGGAAAAATTAGTTGGGTGATTCGTTTGGGCCGTTATTATTTTCAACAGTATTGGTGTTGATGTTATAAGCTCTTCCTCTTGCAGGTGGTGGATCTTGGTTAGCTTGATTCACCAGATTTGCTTGAGCTTGGGCATGAATGATGTTCACCAAACGTGGACAAGTGTTTCTAAAATGGCTTGGATCTCCACAATTGTAGCAAGCCCGCATAGGTTTACCATGGGATAGTTGGGTTGATAGTATGTTTGGGCTAAATGTTGGGTAGGTGGTAGTAGTAGGGTTGTTGGGCTTGACCCATTATTTGTTGGTGGGTTTGGGTTGAAGGCTAGTGGCGGTTCGTTCGCTGAGGTATGCGACAGGTTTGAACAGTATGACCTGCGCGACCACAGCCGGTGCAATATTGGCAAGGATGATCAGGAGAATGGTGGTATTGGCAACGGTTGCATTTTGGTAACGGGCCAGAGTATGGTCTTTTGTATGGTGCAGGTGAAGGGGCGACTTGGGTAATAGGTGCAGCAGGAATAGGGTAATTGGTTTGTGTGATGGCGAAGTTTCTTGTGCTTCGATTCCTTTTACCAGTAAACTTCGAGGAGGAACCAGAATGATTTGAAGTTTGAGCCTCAATGGGTGCTTTCTTCTTCTCCTCTTTGAATTTACCGTTTCGAATGCGATTTTCGGTCAATTCAGTGGCTAGTTCCATAGCAGCTTCAAGTGTTGCTGGTGAAGTGCTGAGAACTGAATCTTGAATTTTCGAGGGAAGACCTCGAATATAATGCTCAACCAAGCGATAAGTTGGGGTGAACAAGTTAGGGACCATTTGGTTCAACTCTAAGAACCTCTTGTTGTAGATGGTATGATCTCCATCCTTTTGCTTTAAAGAATGAAATTCGTCCTCCAACTTTTTAATCTCACTCCTAGGACAGAAACGCCTAGTCATGATTCCCCTTAACTCCTCCCATGTTAAGGCCATTGCATCATCAATTCCCCTCTTCCCCTTTTCAGTATTCCACCAGGTGAGAGCTACCCCAAATAGTCTCCCGGTGGCGTATCGAACCTTGCGATCCTCAGGACAATCGCAGTTGAGAAAGGTGTTTTCCATCTCCTCGAACCAATGTAGGAGAGCAGTGACACCCTCGGTCCCTTCAAATTTAGGAGGATCACAAGACTTAAAATGTTTGTATGAGCACTTGCTGGTAGGAGGGTTGTCGATGTTCTGGTCATGTTGTTGGGGAGGGTTAGTAGGATTTGTGGTGAGAGCTTGTTGTACTTGGACCACAATGTCAGGCAGTATCGTGGCCATTTGTTTCGCGATGTGTGTAGCCAAGCGTTCGTGAGACCTTCCTGATCTTTTACCCCTTCGTTGTTGTCTGGACGACATCTACAGGAACATACATGAGTAGATTGTGAGTTTATGGTGTCTTTTTAGGTGTCATGTGTCTTTAAGAAAATGAAAATAACATAAATATCAATAATGCAACTACATATGTCTTGGGTTTGCTCATGTTGGGCCTCAAATGTCCCCCATACCTTCACCTATATAGTCATGTGGGCCCCCATGGCTATTGGCTTGGTAGGATTCACATTAGTATTGGCAATTTAACACTCGCATCACCCGAATGCAAACCACAAAATATGTTCATGAGATGTTTGGTCGGAACGTGTCCAGGTGTAGACACAATGACAACTCAAAGTGGGGTTAGCTCACACGACGTTTGGTATAGCATGCTTTGGCCTAATAGGTACTTTGTACTCTCATCGTTAGTCCCCAGGTAGGCAAACTGGTCCTTTATTTTGGATTTATACGAATGCCAACCTAGACAGGACGTTCCGACTACCGGTACTGGTACCCTTCCAGTTACTACATGCCCGTCATGAGAACTCACTTTGATGAGATTTGAAAACACAAATATCATTGTAAAAAAAATCATGATGTGGTGTGTGCTTTCATGGATATAATGTGATATGAGAATATGATTCATGATAGGCATTATATGATAATACATACTTATGAACATGCTTGCATAATATTGAATGTAACATTTAACATAGAACATATAAACATCATGAAATTTGGCATGTAACACACAAAAATTTTATAAGTTTCTAATCAACTATAGTATAGGCTCTAAGGGTCTAATAACCTATCCTATATCCCTATAGTCATGGCTCTGATACCAATCTGTCACACCCCGACCCGCAGCGGAATAAGAGTCGGGGCATAATTGGGTTATCACCAAAGCTCATGATATTTACTAATATGTTTCATATTTATTAAAGTCAAAGTTACATTTCCAAACATCCAAACATGTCCATACAATACAAAGATAATAAACCAAACATAACAATCCCAAACTCTAAATCATTTTATTCTTCTAGTCCAATCTTATGTGTTCCTGACTGCAGCTGGCTCACCTGTATCATGTGTAAAAATGGGGGTTTTTGGGTCAACATAAGTTGGCGAGTGAACCTTATTAGATAAACATTTATTATTGATTTACTTGTTAGTTTATCAATGAAAAATTGTGCATAATCATAATGAGCAAATGTAAATAATCAAGCAGTGGCAAATAGCAATCATAACTATAACATACAATAACATATGATAGCATACATAAACATACATAAATGAAAATGTGCAATCAATGCTCAATCAAACGGAGCCGATCGTATTGCATGTACTGAAAATGAAAATGTCTGTGCGATCAAGGCTCAATCAAACGGAGCCGATCGTATTGCATGTACTGAAAATGAAAATGTCTGTGCGATCAAGGCTCAATCAAACGGAGCCGATCGTATGTGGGCACGCCAGGTTCACGCTCATAATGAAATGGGGAACATGCTCAACGCTCATAATGTAATGGGGAGCGGCGGCCTATGAAATTGCATGTACTGAAAATAATAAATTGCATCTAACAATAACTACACAACAGTTGAAACAAACTGAGTACACATGTTCATGATATGATGTATGCACAATGGTTTAAATATAATATATATAACAAGACACATGATACACCCCAAAACGTGATTAAACGGGGATTCTGTAAAGATTCACTCACATTGGGTGCGTTTGAATGGAGATGATGAGATGCGCACGAATCGGGAGAATTGAACAACGAAAATTTCTAACCTAAATAATAACGGAAAAATATAGTAAATGAGTGGATTTTATTAAGGATTTTAATGGAATTTTTAGATATATTTTTGTGAGTTTAAGGCTATTTTCTATCTTTAAAATGTTATTTTTAAGTATTTTTAATTGATTTTTAAATTAACTTAAATAAATAAAAATATAAAAAAATTATTTATTTTGCGTTGACCGTTGACCGTTGACCGTTGACTTGTTGACTTGTTGACCGGTTCGGTCAGTGAAATTGTTTGCGCCGGGTGAGGCTCGAACCCGAGACCTCCCATACGCGTGCACGCAGCTCTACCAACTGAGCTACGTGTCTAAACCGAAATAATCTTGTTTTTAATTATATTTATATACTAATTCGGTTTAACCAAAATTCTTTTAATTTCAAAAACATTTTAATTCAACAAACCGGTGCCAGTATCAGGTTTCGAACGCGTGACGTGCGTCTTAGTGTTGCACACAGTCCACCGCTGGACTGTGTGTCTAACCTGATTAATATCTCGGTTTTTATTATACTTAACAACTAACGGAGTTAACCCGGTTCAGCTTTTATCAAAAAGGCATTTTATTACTTAGAGGGTGCGTGTATCAGGGATCGAACTCGTGACGTGCGACTATGTTTTGCACACAGTCCACCGCTGGACTGTGTGTCTAACCCGTTTAAAATACCAATTTTAATTATACTTATAGTGTTATCACAGTCATCTTCTTCATTGAATTTTACAGGCAGTCGATTATACCGTTATATCTTGTGTAGTTCGATTGTTAAACATTGTACAATCTAATATGAAATGGCAGAAACGATAATTAGAGGTAAACATACCGATGAACGGTTTAGTTCAGAATTCTGGCAATGTGTCGGTCCCTGTTTTTATGCTCTTCAACTGAACAAGACAATTAACCGTTTTGATTAGCTAATCGTGAAATTGAGGTGATCAGCAAATGTTAACAGAGGGTTTGAATGCCCTTACCGATTCTCAGATGAACATAGAGATTTTCAGAACTTTTCCGGCGAACTGAAATTAGCTGAATACAGTGCCTGAATTCGATTTCAATTGAAAGGTTTAAGTTAGAAATAGCTTAACAATTGTTGGACTACAACGTTATTGAAAGAATTACCGTTTTGATGATGAATACGATTTTCCGGCGAATCTGGAAGAAATTTCCGGCGAGTTGATTTAAGCGTTCTGACGGACTGAAAGTGTGACGAAAGTGAAATGGAATGTTGGTATGATGTTTCTGAGTCGCGAGAGGGGTCTTGAGTTGAAGTAATTGGGACTTTATTAATTTCGGTTATAAAAACCGATGATTATGAAAATTTATGTTCATTCAATCCGAATTGATTATAAATCGTCGGTGCATCGGTTATAAACCTAATTGTGCGACTAATCAAACGATTAAACGGTTGATTTGCCGATTTTCGGTTTCTCAGTTGGCGCAACCGGTTTAACTGGGTTTGTGTATAAAAGTTATTTGATTCCTAGAGATGACAGAAAACAACAAGTGGCAGAGTGGTGATGTGTGTGTGTGTGTTAAGTCATTGAAATTGTGAACCGGCTGACCCGGGTTCGAGTCCCGGCAGCAACTTTTTATTTTTATTTATTTTGTTTTCACTTTTTATCAAATATAATTTTTATAGTTTAGTTTGTTTATTAATTATGTATCATTAAAAATCAAAATAACCATAAATATACAACGTGACATTTATAACTTGATATTCGATTACAAAACGGAGCGGGTTTTGGAAACCCGTTTTTGACAAATGTTACATTTAACGCCCGCAACGCCTTATGTTCCAACTCGACCGGCAGATGACATGTTTTTCCGTAAACTAACCTATACGGAGTAGTCCCTATAGGCATTTTATATGCAATTCGGAAAGCCCAAACCGCGTCATCTAGCTTCTCTGACCAATCCTTGCGGTTCTGACCCACCGACCGCTCGAGGATTCCAATCAATCCCCGGTTTGTGACCTCTACCTGCCCGCTCGTTTAGGGATGGTATGGTGTGGCTAATCTGTGATGAACACCATAGTGAGACAGGGTCATTTCCAGCTGCGCATTGCAGAAATGCGTTCCTCGGTCACTGATGAGTGCCTTCGGGGCACCAAACCGGGCAAACAAACTTTTCAGAAACCTCACGACTACCCTGGCATCATTTAAGGGTAAGGCTTGCGCCTCAACCCACTCATACACGTAGTCTACTGCCACCAGGATATATTTATTACCGCGTGAGGATGGGAACGGGCCCATGAAGTCGATACCCCATATATCGAATACCTCATAGACTTGAATCGCATTCTGAGGAATCTCATTGCGTGCGGATATATTTGCTGCCCTCTTGCACGCATCGCACGCTCTCACCCACTTTTGCGCATCATGAAAGATCGTGGGCCAATAAAAACCGGCATCTAACACCTTCTTCACGGTGTAGTTGACTCCGTGATGACCTCCGATAGGCCCTTCATGACATTTGCGCAAAATGTTGGCTGCCTCCTCTCCAAACACACATGTACGAATCACGTGATCCGCTTCAACTCGAAACAAGAACGGGTCGTCCCAAATATAATGCTTAAGGTCTGCGAAGAACTTCCTCTTTTGCTGATGCGTCAATCCTTTGACAAGGATTCCACAGGTGAGGTAGTTCGTAAAGTCAGCAAACCAAGGCGACTCATCACTCACTTCTATACTCATTAGGAACTCGTGGGGAAGTTGTCGTTTATCGGCTCCTCCCCTGCATCTCCACCATTTTTTGCGTGCACGACATGGAACACTAAATATTCATTATTATTTCTGTTATTAATTTTTCAAAATAGCCAATCAATTAATCTTAAATTTCAAAAGAATAATTTAATAAATAATCTTACGGAATATATATATATATATATATATATATATACCAATAAATGAACAAATAAACAAACACGTATGAACAAATATTCACAAGCATATACACCGGTAAAGAAGTGACTCGGATCGTTCCAAAAACTTGCTGCATCCCCGGCAACGGCGCCAAAAACTTGACGTGTTCGTATATATACATATTTTTACAATGAATTTTACACACGAACTCGGTTTTAATATTTATCAAAATGATTTATACCTTAACATTAAAGCACACACAAAAGGACAAGTGTACCCTATCGTATATGTAGTAAAGTATGGGTAAGAACCAGATGTCGATCCATGGACGCGGGCAGGCGCTTATGTACTAAATCATCGTCATTTATCTACCGGTAAAAGGATATGTGAAAGAGTTTTTACTAAATTTTCTAAAAATATGTTTTAAAATTTTAAAACATATAAGATCCAAATACAAAAATATTTTTTTTTTCTTTTGTTTTGTTTTATAAACAACCTAAGCATGTTAACTAAGTCAGAAATGTCGTAAAGGCACTTGATCAATTTTCCAAATATAAAGACAATTAGTATCCCTTTCGGGAATCCTAACATGATAATTCTTCGGAAAGTTAACGCGATAAACACACTTTAACCACCTAAAATTATTCATTAACGAGCTATTGATATATTTTCATGTGAATCTTTTAAAAATAAGTTAGTCATCCGTTAAGAGTTTTATAACCTCACATTATCAAGGAAAGCAATACCGATTAACACAATACAACCACCAAGACAAGCATAACGTAGATCATATCACAAACTTATCCATTTTGCAAGTCTTAAACATAAATCTACCAAGTTGGTCATTTTGGCCAAAAATACTCAACAAAGATTATGAAACATGTTAAGAACTTACAATAACACCATCTAACCAGTTAGAGCCCTTACGTGTAAGAAAGCATTCTTGATCAGATTTTATTTTATCAAACCAATACTCATTTCTAGTTTCATGGTGTAAACATATTAACAAGTTAATAGTTTACTGGCAAATGATTAATTATAGGTTTTATCAAGTTATCCTAACTAACCATTTACTAATCATCCAAGATAAACAACCTCAATCAAAAATCCAACATCAATGAACCAAGTTTGCCATATAATCATCAAGATTCAAACATGAACAAGTTGCCTGAGCATCATTCCAACATAATTACAAACTAAATATTGTTCATAAAACAAGTATTTTACTAGCATTCATAATAATAATACATAAACATCAGCTCAATGCTTGCAAATGTGCTTAAAATGTATGTTAAGAACAAGAATTCAAACCATAAACAAGCAAGGATTTGATGGATTGGATGAAAGATGAGCTTCTTGCAACTTTGAGGCTTGAAATCGACTAGAATCGGCAGCTCTTGGACCTCAGAAATCACCCAGAAACTTGAAAAATTACACAACATTTTGATCAGTAGCGAATGCTCTGTTTTATAGAGATTTTCATATCCGCACGGCCGTGCACTTTTTGGGCACCGTCATGCACGTTATCATTACGTCAGCTGCAGGGTATGGGTCGACAAGTGGACGTTTGGGCGGAAAAGCCAATGTGCACGATCGTGCACTTGGGTCGCACGGCCGTGCAAGGTCTCTAGATAAGCTGTGATCGCTGATCAGCTAGTGCACGGGCGTGCACATGAGACGCACGGTCGTGCGCGCCGAGAAATGATCTGCACTGCCTTGCGCACTGCTAGTACTCCCGAGATCGCAAGTCGCGCACGGTCGTGCCAATGGTTTGCACGGCCGTGCATGATTTGTAACTTCAGCATTTTCTGCAGAATTCATTCGGAACGTTCGTCAATCGAATTTTTTCTCCAACTTTGTCTGTGGCACGCCATTTTGGACCTAAAAATATAAAAGTGACAGATTAAGTACCTAAACGACGTATTTTTAACCAGAAACGCACAAAACAAGGGTAAAATAGGGGACTTAAATATGTATATTTTAACGTATATTAGGCAATTGGCGCATGTGCATTGATTTCAAGGATCTCAACATGGCATGTCCTAAGGACTGCTACGCCTTACCTGAAATCAATAAAAAGGTGGACTCACTCGCTTCATTTAGGTGGAAATGCTTCCTTGATTACTACAAAGGTATCGCCATATCCAAATGAAGAAAGAGGATGAAGACAAGACCGCTTTCTGAACCGATAAAGGGATGTTTTGTTACACAAAAATGTCTTTCGGACTGTGCAACGCTGGAGCCACCTACCAACGTTAAATGGACCATGTCTTTCGGGACGACATCGGTGAAATCGTAGAAGTTTACATCGATGGCCTCGTCATCATGAGCTCGGATGAGGAGAAGATGCTGGCAAACTTCAAAAAGACGTTTACATCCTTGCGCAAGGCAAACCTGAAGCTGAACCCCAGCAAGTGCTCGTTTGGAATGGAAGAAGGCAAATTTCTTGGATTCATCGTCACACGCGATGCTTCAAAGTTAATCCCGATAAGGTGGAAGCGATTCAGCGTATGCCATCACCCTCAAATATCAAAGAGATGCAACAGTTTGCGGGGCGATTGGCTGCGTTGAAACACCTCAGTACACAATGACTCTCGAACCAAAATTCATTACCTACTACTTGCGCATGGGAGTGAGTGTTCATACACGAGTTCATTACCAGTTTATTTGCTATACCTACACAAAACTAGCCTTTCTGTTCACGCAAATATTGTAACAAGGAAGAAACATTTCATTTAAGATAAAAATATTTACAAACTTGCGCAGTGTGCAGTACAGTCAAAGATCCTACAAAGATATTACAATAAGGATCCTACACTATTCTTCATCCACAGCTGCCTCGGCTTCTTCCGGAAATATGTCTCTTAGGCGATCAACGAAGTCGTCATGGGTGAGCGCCTCGCTCACCAATTCCAAAGCTGGGATGTCAAGATAGTCGTACCCTTGCTGAGCCCGAGCGAAAGCAACTCCAGTATCGACCCCATAAATGGCAGCGCGGCTGGAATCCCATGGAACATCCATTGCATAAGTGACATGTTGCGCACACTCAGTATAGCCCTGCGTGTAACCGTCACGGCCCGCAGTGAACACCAGCTTGGCCATTGCGCGATCCAACTCCACAGAATTTAGAATGGAGTTTGCAACCTGAAATACAAGAACAGGGTTAGAATCAACATGGAGTGACCAAAAAATAAATGGAGTACTTACACTGGTAACTCCATGTTGTGGCATCCACAGCATGTTGTTTGTCAGTGACTCCACCAACGACTCCGAGATGGCGCAGGCATCTTCAGAATTCTCCAATTTCTTCTCGCCCACCTCCACCTTGGCTTCCGCTAATCGCAACCGCTCCTTATCAGCCAGGTGCCTGCGCTAGAGTTCAGACTTTTCCACCAAGGCCACCTGGAGATCTTTCTTCGCATTCTCTAGAGCAGAATGAGCAGCAACTTGATCATACATAAAGATTAGCACAACAATCTTGCAGCTCATACAAAAAAAAGAAAGAAACAAGACAAGTTTTTTACCTCTCTCTGCTCATTGCGTTCGCGGTCCGCCTTGGACTCCACAGCCGCAGCAGCAGCTGCCTCCTTCCCTTTCTTCGTGCGCAACCTTAGCACACAACAGGGCCAGTTCATCCCTTAAGGATTTTTTCTCGTTGTTGTCTCTTTCACAAGCCTCCTTCCACAACTTGCGCTCCTTTGCAAGTTTGGTATCAGAGGCTTCAGCCCTTCTCTTCCACCCTAGCGCGGCCCACTCTTCAACACGCTAGTGGTCGGCATAGGCAGTTTCTCTAGCCGCCACCTCAGCTTCTCGCGCAGCCACTTGGGCTCGCTCTTTGATCAGGTCCGCTTAGGCAGCTTCAACATCTTTCTTTTCCTTAAGCAAACCCTGCCATTCACGAACAATCTTGTGGGTAACTGAGGCAGAGCTTGCAGCTGCCTGGAGGTACGTGCGGTACGTGGTTTTTTGTTCATGTTCAACAAATTTCCGCACCTCCGCTGGAGGGAAGGCTCCCTTAAACCACTCACAGCACTCCAGTGAGATAAGTCATTACCCTTCTTCAATTTCCACACAGGGGTGTGGATCTCTTCAGCATGAGCCTCAGAGTAAGACCTGTAATATTAACCACCCGGGGTCTCGTCCGGGCGGATTGGAGATCCTTCGGCGGAAGGGCTTCTACCAGATCCCCCAGTTTCACCCCCGGGTGCCGGCTCTTCCACATGCACCCCCTGTGGGGTATCAGTCTGCGCACCCTCGACGGAAGCCATCACCACCGGCCACGTCTCTTCAGCAACACTCGCGCCACCACCCATCAACAACCACAGCGGGTTCAACCATCACCACCCGCGACTCCTCCTCCACCTGCGCGCGTTCTTCCACCACCACAGAACCCTCGTTAATATCCACCCCAGAACCTTCCACCACCTCGTGAGGCCTTTCCCTCACCACTTCAAGTTCTGCCGCCCCAGCAGAAAACTCCTCGCCTTCACAAACAGGCGGGGGCATTGGAGTATCCTAGGGCATGGACGGTGTGCTGGATTCCACAAAAACTGGCTCATCACCCACTGCGCAATGACAAACAGTCAGTTATACGTTGTATGAAAACGTGGAGGAATCAACGTAAGTTATAAGGTTACCTAGGGAGATCTTGGCGGTGAGTGATCCCAGAATCCTCCTCTTCCCTATCACTTTCCGCGCAACCTTCTTAGGGGGACTCTGCGGAGAAGTCCTCCTTTGGACGCCTCTTGCTATTAAGAGGCACCTCCGCGCTAGACTCGGCCTCCACCGGACTAGCAAGTTTGGCGGTCAGGATAACCACTGGCTTCGGCGCGGGCTTCTTCACACCTACAAGATCGAGACCCTCCCACGAATCAGACACTACTACATAATCTTTCCAACAGTCAGACACAATGCACTTACCTTTGGGAGGGCTTGCCCCGGGTTGAGTCACCTCCTTCTCAACCGCTGCGCTCTGGGCCAATGCCCAAGTTTTCAAGGCGCATACAACATGGCGCAACAACAAATAAGTCACCCACAGAGATACCAACATTCAACAACAGAGACTTACCAGTTGAAGGCGCGGGGGAATCTAGATCCGCATTCCTGAGAAGTGCAAAATTCTCCAGGACCTGCGCATACCAGGTGGGCTCATCTAGGCCCAGGGCGAACCTCTCAATCTGCCTTCCTTCCTTTGGAAGGAGGCCAAAAACAACGGCGCCCCTGCAAATGAGAAATGCATGTTAGCCTACACAAAAGGCAAAATCCAGAACCACAACAATGAAGTAGAAATACTTACTCTGATCCCCCTCAATGTACACTGGTCTATACCGGCGGTAGCGTCCAGCCTCCGATCAGTCCTGCGCCGGTGAAGAGGCGCATGTGGTCATCTGGGTCTATAAACCCATTGTACTTACTCTTATTATGAAGAGATTTCATGTGGAATAACATCAAACAGTAAAGGCTACAAATCTAATCAAATGCACATTCGTGATGTTTCTTTTCTACCCTCTTGCACGCGCTGCAACGCGCGTGGATCAACCTTCTAGTTATTATTATTTTCCATATAAAACCGTATGTCTTTATATATATTTATATTGCTTTATAGCTTTATAACTTAAGTTTGTTATTTAATTTTTATTATGTTTACTATAACAAAACATTTCAATGTAATGTTTTTTTATCTTTTATTTTTAAAATCGCTATGATTTTATAATTTATAAATTTTTTCGGGTGTTTCAGTAACCTTCTCACCGAAGTGAATAAGATTGTAAATATTTAATACTTAACAATGAACCAACAAACGGGGCAATATGCTAATCCTATAGCACTATACATATTAAGGGAGACTTTATGAAGTTAATGATAGATAGCATGCATAAGATTATCCTAGTATGCATAAACAAGTAGTATACTAAGTAAGCATGTTTAATGATTGAGTGTTTACATAAAATTGATTGTATGAGTGATTGTGATTTTAATACGGTACATGTTGCAACCCAAGTAGTGTTTTTAAAGCGTAAAATGGGTCGAGTATGAACTCACGCTTTGCGAAGATTTTCACACAAGCGAGTAATCCGTCTTGAAGGATGGAGTCACCAAAGTTTACTCTAAAATGGTAAACAAAGGTGTACAAGTGTGAGGATTTTAGGATTTAAATATAAATGGGAAACTTATAAGTATGAATATATAAAACATATCTTGCCTAAATCCTTATTTGGACATTATTTTTAGTTTGTGTTTTTCATGAGTGTTACACTCATTAGAAGTCCATAATAAGGAGTCTAGAACTAAGATAATTTCCACCTTAACACATAGCATTCAATAATGTTTTTGGTTGATATTATGGTTTGGTTTTTGGAAGTATTATATATGTATATTATTAGATATATTATAGTCATGTATTTGCCATGTATTAGAGGTAGGCTAATCCACTAACCTCAAGAGTTCACCAATGCACAAATTGTAACACCCCATTATGCGTATACGTGATTATCTTAATTCTCGTAGTATGCCCTAGTACAAAAAATAACATAACTATTTGATTACATGTAGTTTTATAAATGACAAAAATGTTTGTAAATTTAAGTATGAGTCAAACATGAAGGGCCATTTGTAGCAAAATGGAAAGTTGAGGTTAAAGATTAAGAAGTGCAGAATTTAGTGTGTGTGAGTAAGTGTGTGTTCTGTACGAGAGAAAGGGGGAGAAGGGAAAAACCTTCTCCTTCAACAACAACAAGGAATTCAGGAAATTAAAGAAGTTCTAGGGCTGAAATTGAATGCATGTATTGAGATTCTCGATCAACTAAGTGTCTCTAACATAAGGTAAGTTGAATTTTATGATTCGGTGATCATTCGTGAAATGGGTTCTAATAAATCCGTGAAATTTTATGGAATTAAGCATGGTTATTGGTTAGAATCATCATGTAGAAGATGAAATATGCTTGAATTCGATTATCTTGATAATTGAAGTAAAACTCACTTGTAGTAGTAGTATGATGAAATGTTATGATCATGTAGATGCAAGAAATTAAGTACAATATTGATGTATGAATGTGTGTGTAGTAGAGAAGTGTTAAATGAATTTGATAGAGAATGAAGATTATGTGAATTTAGTTGAATTGATGATCCATGATATGAACTAATAGGAATATGCATAGAATACTTGTACTTTATGCTTTGATCTTAGTACGCACACTAAGTGTTTGATGAAATGTTTAGAATAGAAGTTTTTTTATGTGATTTCAATGATCAAATGTAATTAAAGTACTAATTGGCTCATGTCAAGAATGTGAAGAATTACTATATATGCTATGTCAAGAAAAGAATGAGTTGAAAACATAAGATTTAAGCATGTTAAATTTGATATTTTAGGAGTGAAAGAAGAAGGTACGAGCAATACCGGATCACCATCAAAACAGGACAAAGGAAGTACTAGTAGTTTTAATGTTTATGTTACATTTTATGTAAAGAATATAAATTGCTTTTGTTACAAGAAAATACATGGAAGTTCGATTCGTGCATACGAGTCGAATAAGTACGAATGTTATATGTATGTATTCGGAATTGGGTTCGAACCAGAATTAGAAGTTTGAAGGAATTTGATATCAAAACCCGCTAGAAAGTATATTTGAATGAATGTTAATGAACGGATTATTATCGTGATCGAGAGAAGTTTGAATTCCATGTTAGTTAATTATGATATAACTAATTTTGTTGGTATGGTTGTAGGAAGATCATCATGTTAGGTGGCGCCAAGCTTGGAACGAACACATCATCCACATATCACGTTTCCGCATTTCATGTTCAAACGGGTCAAAACATTTCGTAAATTATGTTAAAAACTTATGTTAGTATGTTATTCACTAGTAAACTTTTAAGTTATCATATTTCGCTTGTAAACATTGGGTTTTTACATGATAATGAATGGCAAAACTTTTGTTAAATGTTCATACGGTTGAAAGATGCGTTAACTTTGACCTCGTGTATGAATGGGCGTTACAAGTTGGTATCAGAGCCGAGGTTTGAGAGATTCGAGCTTGGATAGGAATGCTCGAACTCAAACCGAAAGCTCTCACAAAGGGTGTGTTCGCTCCAAGACGCAAAAGGAAGTAAGTATGCAATGATTTTAATAGTTACATGTTTAAATGGGTTTTGTTACGGGAAGGGTTGTAAAGAATTGAAAACAGAAAAGTTATTAGTAAAGGGCGTTTTTGGAAGTCACGGGGTAGGTTTGACTGAACGGGACTCAAAACGGGTCGAACAGGCTGAAAAACATGAAACAGCAGCGTTTTTGTGCTAGGGGTGGTGTCGCCGACGCGGCTTTGTGCCGTCGCCGACGCAACATCTAGGTATCAAACCCAGCGACGTCCTAAAACATTGTCGACGCGAATTTTTACCTGACGCCAAAAAGAAAGAGGCGTCGTCGACGCTGCCTTAAGCCGTCGCTGACGCTATCCGTGTAACCAGAATGGTTGTTTTTGTTGCTTTTTGCGTTGTTGAACTTCCACACCCCCTAAAGCCTATCCAAAAGCCCCGTTAAACTTCTGAAACACACCATAAGGGTTATTAGGACCCATAAAAGTATTTAATCTGGTCATGTCAAAGTGTCTTGAAATGTAAATGCGTTTGATTAGAAAGTCACGAATGCCAAATTTTATCGAATTCATTGACTTTATGGTAAAAAGTATGAAGTATGTGGTCGTGAGAGACTATTAACCCCTAGGATGAACGGAAGGAAAGTCATGGAAATTCAGAACATTGGGATGAATTAAGTATGTTGAAAAGAAGAATGATAAAAGTATGCGTAAGAATGAAATTTTAAAGTGGATGAATAAGAAGTGGTATTGATCTAGAATGTTGTTGTAGATGTCAGATGAGTAAGTGTGATTCTTATAAATTAACTATATTGTATAAGCAAGGTGAGTTTAAGTGTTCGAGGAGGATGATCGAGGATGCAATCTAGGATGAATACCGAGCATGTAATTAGATAGATGGACCCCAGGTACACAATATTAATATATATGCGTATTGGTGCAAAAAAAAACTCCTCAGGGAGAGTAAATGTTAAACGAAAGACAATCTTACTGTCTTGGTAAGGTTTTAAAGATGTTGCACAAACTGAAACCCACTTCTTTGGGCATAAGGTGATGATTACATAAAGGCATTAAGCTAGTATGTGGATTGCTCGCCTGACCAAGTATGCAAAAAGTATGTGACATTCGTAAGACCATGATAATCATCACAAGTGTGTCCGGTAGAATTGGGAAGTAGGTTGACCTGTGGATAAAAGGAGTTGTAAGACTCTTAAATGTGAAGTATTCTATGCGAATGAAAAAGTTTGAATCCGTAGGTAAGTACAGATCAAACATATAAGAAAGAAAGGTATGAATGAATAGTTTGAATCCGTAGGTAAGTACGTATCAAACATATAAGAAAGAAAGGTACGAATGAAAAGGTTTGAATCCGTAGGTAAGTACGGATCAAACATATAAGAAAGAAATGTACGAAGGAAAAGTTTGAATCCGTAGTTGATGTACGGATGAAACTTATAAGAATGGAACATAATAATGAAAGGTTAAATCTTTAAGCAAATATGAATCAAACATATAAAAGTCATAGGTAAGAATGAAAAGACTTGAATCCATAAGTATCTGCGAACCAAACACGTAAGTACAAAACGTGGAATGCATAAACAAGTGGGAATGGGTAAGAGTGATGGAAGGAATGTGTTTCTTTCTCCTACTAAGGTAGGTATAGATCTTGTAGGTAAGTGGTGCCGATAGCCTTGTCGAGTCAGATAGGTCACTTGACTAACATGATGCATATATACATATGGTGCACTTACTAACAAGCGAGGGATGGTTTGTGTTAAAAAAAAAAGAGAATAAAATTAACCTATCTAAATATGTATTGACGATTTGACATTGTTGGAGTAAAACGGGTTATGTGAGTAAGTGCAATGACAAAATGATGACAAGGGAGATGAAGCTAAATTTCACATAAACAAAATTTCGTAAGAAAAATATTAAAAGTCAACTCATGAGAGTTGGGGTGAACGATGGGTTACGACCCGGAGAATGGCATAAGTATAGATGAGGAAGAAAAGTTGTCCACGAACTGCTAAAACGGTAAAGTGGTGTATTATCAGTATGTTTGAATTGAAAATATGTACAACACATGATCTAACACATGTATACAATAAGTAATATGTGGCAGATTGACCTTGAAAAGTCAAACTGCCGAAATTGGCATATAATTGATGAACTTCAAGAGAAGTACATAAGAAACAAAGTGTGCAACGTAGTATACCAAAAAGAAATATAGGTAAGTTAACACCAAATACAATGAATATCTAAATGAAAATAGTATGTTAAAGAATGGTTGCTATTGACCCGTCATAAATGGGTCAAACGAATGAAAATGATATGTTAAGGAATGGTCAGGTATTGACCCGTTACGAACGGGTCAGACAATTTAGTGTTTTAAAAAGAATTTAGAAAGGGCTAGTATGTAAATAAGATGATTTGAAAAATTGCATGTTTAAGGGAAAACCGAATGAAATGTGCTAACACCAAATTTGTAGATGAGTATGATCAAACTCGTGGTGTGATAAAACCAATGGAGACGGAGAAAAGATGAACACATAAGGAAGCTCATCGCATGGATGGACAAGGTCAGTCTAGTCTTTGACACGCGCTCATGAAGGGGCGGGTTGAACCGGGACTCGGACCATTGTTTATGTAAATAATAAGATTAGTAAAGTATTTGAGTTGTGAATGTTAAATAGAAAGTTATAGATGGAATAATGTTTCCATACGAACAAATGGTAACACAAGTATGACGCGGTTTGGAAGGTTTGACTTTAGAGGTCAAGAAAAGAATGAAATTCTTAGTTCAAACTTAATATCATTAATCAAGGCATAGGCATGTATAGTAAGTAATGCGAAAAAAAAAAAAAAGACAAATCTTGGTGATCTGAATGAAACAATACGGAGTTTAACCTAGGAATGTACTTAGTACCATGTAACGTTAACCAACCTAAGACGATGTTAAACTCTCGAGACAAGTACGGATGACTAAGAAGGAAATAATGGTTGGGCTGTGATAACTATATCTAAGATGAAATGTCTAGCGAAGTTAGGTCGTGAGATTGTAGGAAAGACTTGACATATATCAATGAAATATGATAATGATGTAATTAGTAGTAAACTAACTTGAGGAATGTGTTATAGATGGGACTCGTCCAAGAATCCGGGTTGAAAATACATGTTTTGGAAAGGATTATGCTATAAGGGCTTGTATATTGTGCTTGAATAGGTGATACTCGCCATCTGTTATATTACTTACTCAAAATTGCGATTAAGAAGTGAATGTGCACTAAAAGTAAAACATATGAACTTGCTAGTGAATGATGATGTTAACTGACTAACCTTATATGTGATTGTTAAATGTAAGATAATGGAGACATTAACATGTGTAAAATCGATTAGTTGTATTTGTGTATGTAATTAGGTGATTACATGGTTGTATGTATTTCACTAAATGGGTATGAAATGTTTATGGCGCTATTAGCATAACTGACTACATTGATATAGACATATGTTCCTAAGCTGGAAGTTTGCATACTTGATCATCGACATTCAAAAATATGACTGTAAGAATAGAAGGATTGAATGATGCATGATGGATCCTTACACGTTATACTTGATGATATGTTAAATTTGTGTGAATTTGGAATGATGCATTGTTGAATATATGCCTTGTGCTTGTTACAAATGATAAGTGAAAGTCAAATACAAGATATGAACTTGATATGATAGGTGATATATGATATTCTGTGTGCTAAAGAGAATGTGAATGTGATGACATGTAAGGATAAGCATCATGTCAAGATGACGCAAGCACGAAAGGCAAATGGGTCAAAAGGAGGTGAGGAAGCGATCACGAATATAGACGCTTAATGTAAGAGACTATCGATCTCACTTCTTATTTTATTTAGATAAAGTTATCTATATTTATTAATTGAAATCAAGTAAGGATGTAGAAATAAGGGAATTGCTACGATGAGAATGGTTGTAATGGTCGCTCGATGTCAATCCGGTGAAACCTCAACGTAGGGGCAAACGAGTCAAAACTTTCAGTAGAAGGATTTAGGCGAAGAATCTGTGAACTGAATTGAAAAGGTGTGGAATGAATTGTGAACTTGAATAATGATTTATTTCACGTATTAGAACTCTCGGAAAACACGGTTAGTGAGTAGAAATAACAAAACACAAAATCAGCGTTTAGCTGTAGAGGAGGTGTGTGCAAGAACAAAAAATTTAGGTGGGCAAGTACGAAAATGTGGCATGTATGTTGATATGATTACTTTATGAACATGGCTATGTTTTTAATAAGTAAAACTTATTAGCACACTATAGATACGTGAAGTGACGGAACTAGTACATGGTAACATGCTTTTAAAAAAAAGAAAGAAAGAAAGAGGGAATATAACGCCTATTATAATAGGATCTTCAAAGGAAATTAAGTGAATGTGTATGCACGTGATGTAATTTAAAATATAAACTATAGTTAAATATAGTAAGACATGAGTGTACGCGTAGACTAGTATGTAAAAGAATCATAACCGATGGCGATAAAAGATTATAAAGTAAAGCTCCTTCGCAACAAAGCCATTAGACAAGTTTTGGTCCAATGGCAACATCGAAAGGGATCAGATCTTACTTGGGAGACAGAAGATGAGATGCGTGAATACTACCCAGAATTATTTGGTACGTAATTAGGTTTCGAGCACGAAACCTCCTTTAAGGGGGGTAGATTTGAAACACCCTATTATGTGCATACGTGATTATCTTAATTCTTGTAGTATGCCCTAGTACAAAAAATAACGTAACTATTTGATCACATGTAGTTTTATAAATGATAAAAATGTTTGTAAATTTAAGTATGGGTCAAACATGAAGGGCCATTTGTAGCAAAATGGAAAGTTGAGATTAATAAATTAAGAAGTGCAGAATTTAGTGTGTGTGAGTTAGTGTGTGTTCTGTACGAGAGAAAGGGGGAGAAGGGAAAAACCTTCTCCTTCAACAACAACAAGGAATTCAGCAAATTAAAGAGGTTCTAGGGCGGAAATTGAATGCATGTATTGAGATTCTTGATCAACTAAGTGTCTCTAACATAAGGTAAATTGAATTTTATGATTTGGTGATCATTCATGAAATGGGTTGTAATAAATCCGTGAAATTTTATGGAATTAAGCATGGTTATTGGTTAGAATCATCATGTAGAAGATAAAATATGCTTGAATTCGATTATCTTGATAATTGAAGTAAAACCCACTTGTAGTAGTAGTATGAAGAAATGTTATGATCATGTAGATGCAAGAAATTAAGTACAATATTGATGTATGAATGTGTGTGTAGTAGAGAAGTGTTCAATGAATTTGATAGAGAATGAAGATTATGTGAATTTAGTTGAATTGATGATCCATGATATGAACTAATAGGAATATGCATAGAATACTTGTACTTTATGCTTTGATCTTAGTACGCACACTAAGTGTTTGATGAAATGTTTAGAATAGAAGTTTTTTTATGTGATTTCAATGATCAAATGTAATTAAAGTACTAATTGGCTCATGTCAAGAATGTGAAGAATTACTATATATGCTATGTCAAGAAAAGAATGAGTTGAAAACATAAGATTTAAGCATGTTAAATTTGATATTTTAGGAGTGAAAGAAGAAGGTACGAGCAATACCGGATCACCATCAAAACAGGACAAAGGAAGTACTAGTAGTTTTAATGTTTATGTTACATTTTATGTAAAGAATATAAATTGCTTTTGTTACAAGAAAATACATGGAAGTTCGATTCGTGCATACGAGTCGAATAAGTACGAATGTTATATGTATGTATTCGGAATTGGGTTCGAACCAGAATTAGAAGTTTGAAGGAATTTGATATCAAAACCCGCTAGAAAGTATATTTGAATGAATGTTAATGAACGGATTATTATCGTGATCGAGAGAAGTTTGAATTCCATGTTAGTTAATTATGATATAACTAATTTTGTTGGTATGGTTGTAGGAAGATCATCATGTTAGGTGGCGCCAAGCTTGGAACGAACACATCATCCACATATCACGTTTCCGCATTTCATGTTCAAACGGGTCAAAACATTTCGTAAATTATGTTAAAAACTTATGTTAGTATGTTATTCACTAGTAAACTTTTAAGTTATCATATTTCGCTTGTAAACATTGGGTTTTTACATGATAATGAATGGCAAAACTTTTGTTAAATGTTCATACGGTTGAAAGATGCGTTAACTTTGACCTCGTGTATGAATGGGCGTTACAAGTTGGTATCAGAGCCGAGGTTTGAGAGATTCGAGCTTGGATAGGAATGCTCGAACTCAAACCGAAAGCTCTCACAAAGGGTGTGTTCGCTCCAAGACGCAAAAGGAAGTAAGTATGCAATGATTTTAATAGTTACATGTTTAAATGGGTTTTGTTACGGGAAGGGTTGTAAAGAATTGAAAACAGAAAAGTTATTAGTAAAGGGCGTTTTTGGAAGTCACGGGGTAGGTTTGACTGAACGGGACTCAAAACGGGTCGAACAGGCTGAAAAACATGAAACAGCAGCGTTTTTGTGCTAGGGGTGGTGTCGCCGACGCGGCTTTGTGCCGTCGCCGACGCAACATCTAGGTATCAAACCCAGCGACGTCCTAAAACATTGTCGACGCGAATTTTTACCTGACGCCAAAAAGAAAGAGGCGTCGTCGACGCTGCCTTAAGCCGTCGCTGACGCTATCCGTGTAACCAGAATGGTTGTTTTTGTTGCTTTTTGCGTTGTTGAACTTCCACACCCCCTAAAGCCTATCCAAAAGCCCCGTTAAACTTCTGAAACACACCATAAGGGTTATTAGGACCCATAAAAGTATTTAATCTGGTCATGTCAAAGTGTCTTGAAATGTAAATGCGTTTGATTAGAAAGTCACGAATGCCAAATTTTATCGAATTCATTGACTTTATGGTAAAAAGTATGAAGTATGTGGTCGTGAGAGACTATTAACACCTAGGATGAACGGAAGGAAAGTCATGGAAATTCAAAACATTGGGATGAATTAAGTATGTTGAAAAGAAGAATGATAAAAGTATGCGTAAGAATGAAATTTTAAAGTGGATGAATAAGAAGTGGTATTGATCTAGAATGTTGTTGTAGATGTCAGATGAGTAAGTGTGATTCTTATAAATTAACTATATTGTATAAGCAAGGTGAGTTTAAGTGTTCGAGGAGGATGATCGAGGATGCAATCTAGGATGAATACCGAGCATGTAATTAGATAGATGGACCCCAGGTACACAATATTAATATATATGCGTATTGGTGCAAAAAAAAACTTCTCAGGGAGAGTAAATGTTAAACGAAAGACAATGTTACTGTCTTGGTAAGGTTTTAAAGATGTTGCACAAACTGAAACCCACTTCTTTGGGCATAAGGTGATGATTACATAAAGGCATTAAGCTAGTATGTGGATTGCTCGCCTGACCAAGTATGCAAAAAGTATGTGACATTCGTAAGACCATGATAATCATCACAAGTGTGTCCGGTAGAATTGGGAAGTAGGTTGACCTGTGGATAAAAGGAGTTGTAAGACTCTTAAATGTGAAGTATTCTATGCGAATGAAAAAGTTTGAATCCGTAGGTAAGTACAGATCAAACATATAAGAAAGAAAGGTATGAATGAATAGTTTGAATCCGTAGGTAAGTACGTATCAAACATATAAGAAAGAAAGGTACGAATGAAAAGGTTTGAATCCGTAGGTAAGTACGGATCAAACATATAAGAAAGAAATGTACGAAGGAAAAGTTTGAATCCGTAGTTGATGTACGGATGAAACTTATAAGAATGGAACATAATAATGAAAGGTTAAATCTTTAAGCAAATATGAATCAAACATATAAAAGTCATAGGTAAGAATGAAAAGACTTGAATCCATAAGTATCTGCGAACCAAACACGTAAGTACAAAACGTGGAATGCATAAACAAGTGGGAATGGGTAAGAGTGATGGAAGGAATGTGTTTCTTTCTCCTACTAAGGTAGGTATAGATCTTGTAGGTAAGTGGTGCCGATAGCCTTGTCGAGTCAGATAGGTCACTTGACTAACATGATGCATATATACATATGGTGCACTTACTAACAAGCGAGGGATGGTTTGTGTTAAAAAAAAAAGAGAATAAAATTAACCTATCTAAATATGTATTGACGATTTGACATTGTTGGAGTAAAACGGGTTATGTTAGTAAGTGCAATGACAAAATGATGACAAGGGAGATGAAGCTAAATTTCACATAAACAAAATTTCGTAAGAAAAATATTAAAAGTCAACTCATGAGAGTTGGGGTGAACGATGGGTTACGACCCGGAGAATGGCATAAGTATAGATGAGGAAGAAAAGTTGTCCACGAACTGCTAAAACGGTAAAGTGGTGTATTATCAGTATGTTTGAATTGAAAATATGTACAACACATGATCTAACACATGTATACAATAAGTAATATGTGGCAGATTGACCTTGAAAAGTCAAACTGCCGAAATTGGCATATAATTGATGAACTTCAAGAGAAGTACATAAGAAACAAAGTGTGCAACGTAGTATACCAAAAAGAAATATAGGTAAGTTAACACCAAATACAATGAATATCTAAATGAAAATAGTATGTTAAAGAATGGTTGCTATTGACCCGTCATAAATGGGTCAAACGAATGAAAATGATATGTTAAGGAATGGTCAGGTATTGACCCGTTACGAACGGGTCAGACAATTTAGTGTTTTAAAAAGAATTTAGAAAGGGCTAGTATGTAAATAAGATGATTTGAAAAATTGCATGTTTAAGGGAAAACCGAATGAAATGTGCTAACACCAAATTTGTAGATGAGTATGATCAAACTCGTGGTGTGATAAAACCAATGGAGACGGAGAAAAGATGAACACATAAGAAAGCTCATCGCATGGATGGACAAGGTCAGTCTAGTCTTTGACACGCGCTCATGAAGGGGCGGGTTGAACCGGGACTCGGACCATTGTTTATGTAAATAATAAGATTAGTAAAGTATTTGAGTTGTGAATGTTAAATAGAAAGTTATAGATGGAATAATGTTTCCATACGAACAAATGGTAACACAAGTATGACGCGGTTTGGAAGGTTTGACTTTAGAGGTCAAGAAAAGAATGAAATTCTTAGTTCAAACTTAATATCATTAATCAAGGCATAGGCATGTATAGTAAGTAATGCGAAAAAAAAAAGAAAAGACAAATCTTGGTGATCTGAATGAAACAATACGGAGTTTAACCTAGGAATGTACTTAGTACCATGTAACGGTAACCAACCTAAGACGATGTTAAACTCTCGAGACAAGTACGGATGACTAAGAAGGAAATAATGGTTGGGCTGTGATAACTATATCTAAGATGAAATGTCTAGCGAAGTTAGGTCGTGAGATTGTAGGAAAGACTTGACATATATCAATGAAATATGATAATGATGTAATTAGTAGTAAACTAACTTGAGGAATGTGTTATAGATGGGACTCGTCCAAGAATCCGGGTTGAAAATACATGTTTTGGAAAGGATTATGCTATAAGGGCTTGTATATTGTGCTTGAATAGGTGATACTCGCCATCTGTTATATTACTTACTCAAAATTGCGATTAAGAAGTGAATGTGCACTAAAAGTAAAACATATGAACTTGCTAGTGAATGATGATGTTAACTGACTAACCTTATATGTGATTGTTAAATGTAAGATAATGGAGACATTAACATGTGTAAAATCGATTAGTTGTATTTGTGTATGTAATTAGGTGATTAAATGGTTGTATGTATTTCACTAAATGGGTATGAAATGTTTATGGCGCTATTAGCATAACTGACTACATTGATATAGACATATGTTCCTAAGCTGGAAGTTTGCATACTTGATCATCGACATTCAAAAATATGACTGTAAGAATAGAAGGATTGAATGATGCATGATGGATCCTTACACGTTATACTTGATGATATGTTAAATTTGTGTGAATTTGGAATGATGCATTGTTGAATATATGCTTTGTGCTTGTTACAAATGATAAGTGAAAGTCAAATACAAGATATGAACTTGATATGATAGGTGATATATGATATTTTGTGTGCTAAAGAGAATGTGAATGTGATGACATGTAAGGATAAGCATCATGTCAAGATGACGCAAGCACGAAAGGCAAATGGGTCAAAAGGAGGTGAGGAAGCGATCACGAATATAGACGCTTAATGTAAGAGACTATCGATCTCACTTCTTATTTTATTTAGATAAAGTTATCTATATTTATTAATTGAAATCAAGTAAGGATGTAGAAATAAGGGAATTGCTACGATGAGAATGGTTGTAATGGTCGCTCGATGTCAATCCGGTGAAACCTCAACGTAGGGGCAAACGAGTCAAAACTTTCAGTAGAAGGATTTAGGCGAAGAATCTGTGAACTGAATTGAAAAGGTGTGGAATGAATTGTGAACTTGAATAATGATTTATTTCACGTATTAGAACTCTCGGAAAACACGGTTAGTGAGTAGAAATAACAAAACACAAAATCAGCGTTTAGCTGTAGAGGAGGTGTGTGCAAGAACAAAAAATTTAGGTGGGCAAGTACGAAAATGTGGCATGTATGTTGATATGATTACTTTATGAACATGGCTATGTTTTTAATAAGTAAAACTTATTAGCACACTATAGATACGTGAAGTGACGGAACTAGTACATGGTAACATGCTTTTAAAAAAAAGAAAGAAAGAAAGAGGGAATATAACGCCTATTATAATAGGATCTTCAAAGGAAATTAAGTGAATGTGTATGCACGTGATGTAATTTAAAATATAAACTATAGTTAAATATAGTAAGACATGAGTGTACGCGTAGACTAGTATGTAAAAGAATCATAACCGATGGCGATAAAAGATTATAAAGTAAAGCTCCTTCGCAACAAAGCCATTAGACAAGTTTTGGTCCAATGGCAACATCGAAAGGGATCAGATCTTACTTGGGAGACAGAAGATGAGATGCGTGAATACTACCCAGAATTATTTGGTACGTAATTAGGTTTCGAGCACGAAACCTCCTTTAAGGGGGGTAGATTTGAAACACCCTATTATGTGCATACGTGATTATCTTAATTCTTGTAGTATGCCCTAGTACAAAAAATAACGTAACTATTTGATCACATGTAGTTTTATAAATGATAAAAATGTTTGTAAATTTAAGTATGGGTCAAACATGAAGGGCCATTTGTAGCAAAATGGAAAGTTGAGATTAATAAATTAAGAAGTGCAGAATTTAGTGTGTGTGAGTTAGTGTGTGTTCTGTACGAGAGAAAGGGGGAGAAGGGAAAAACCTTCTCCTTCAACAACAACAAGGAATTCAGCAAATTAAAGAGGTTCTAGGGCGGAAATTGAATGCATGTATTGAGATTCTTGATCAACTAAGTGTCTCTAACATAAGGTAAATTGAATTTTATGATTTGGTGATCATTCATGAAATGGGTTGTAATAAATCCGTGAAATTTTATGGAATTAAGCATGGTTATTGGTTAGAATCATCATGTAGAAGATAAAATATGCTTGAATTCGATTATCTTGATAATTGAAGTAAAACCCACTTGTAGTAGTAGTATGAAGAAATGTTATGATCATGTAGATGCAAGAAATTAAGTACAATATTGATGTATGAATGTGTGTGTAGTAGAGAAGTGTTCAATGAATTTGATAGAGAATGAAGATTATGTGAATTTAGTTGAATTGATGATCCATGATATGAACTAATAGGAATATGCATAGAATACTTGTACTTTATGCTTTGATCTTAGTACGCACACTAAGTGTTTGATGAAATGTTTAGAATAGAAGTTTTTTTATGTGATTTCAATGATCAAATGTAATTAAAGTACTAATTGGCTCATGTCAAGAATGTGAAGAATTACTATATATGCTATGTCAAGAAAAGAATGAGTTGAAAACATAAGATTTAAGCATGTTAAATTTGATATTTTAGGAGTGAAAGAAGAAGGTACGAGCAATACCGGATCACCATCAAAACGGGACAAAGGTAAGTTCTTATACTTATAAGTACTAGTAGTTTTAATGTTTATGTTACATTTTATGTAAAGAATATAAATTGCTTTTGTTACATGAAAATACATGGAAGTTCGATTCGTGCATACGAGTCGAATAAGTAAGAATGACATGTGTATGTATTGGGAATTGGGTTCGAACCGGAATTAAAAGTTTGAAGGAATTTGACATCAAAACCCGCTAGAAAGTATATCTGAATGAATGTTAATGAACGGATTATTATCGTGATCGATAGAAGCTTGAATTCCATGTTAGTTAATTATGATATAACTAACTTTGTTGGTATGGTTGTAGGAAGATCATCATGTTAGGTGGCACCAAGCTTGGAACGAACACATCATCCACATATCACGTTTCCACATTTCATGTTCAAACGGGTCAAAATATTTCGTAAATTATGTTAAAAACTTATGTTAGTATGTTATTCACTAGTAAACTTTTAAGTTATCATATTTCTCTTGTAAACATTGGGTTTTTACATGATAATGAATGGCAAAACTTTTGTTAAATGTTCATACGGTTGAAAGATGCGTTAACTTTAACCTCGTGTATGATGGGCGTTACACAAATCATCACATGGATGATTTGGATGGTCATGGATATAAGTATGAAGAACATAAAAATAAACTATCCAATTCACTAAGTAACCAAGTGATGATAACTAGATGAGTGCTTCCAACATTGTATGGTTGGAGACTTGGTGTAGTTTGTTCACTTTATTGCTTGGAAGTTCCTTAGAGGATTAGGAAGCATGAAACGGAGGCAGGTGAATCTCAAAGGTTCTAGATTTTAAACCTTAAACAAGTCCCTCTACATAGAGCTTGTTGGTAACTTGGTTTGGTGTGCAAAAGTTCCAAGAAACAAAGTAAAGATGAACATGTTTGAAAAGTTTTTAAAAGAACCAAGAAATGTGACAAACGACAAAATATCCGGTAATTATGTACAACTTAATCACAGTTTAATATACAATTATATGCATTAGACTTAATTATGATATGATTGAGTCTCATAAGTCTAGCAATCCCAGGATACACATACATATTTACATATCACATGATCGTATTCACCGCATCGCGATGCGATACAAATTATTACAAAGACCGTTGGTAGATTATCCGGTTAAACTAGTCGTGTCATGAGGGTTCCGGCACTCCCCTAAACGTCAAGTATAGGACTTATAATCATGTCCAACGTGATATATACAAAAAACCCCAAGTGGGAAAGCAAGTATACAAGATATAAGTTTCCGAATAATATACAAACATTTAAATTGTCCGATCCGAGCCATAAACTTGCGAATTTCAATAAACTAACAACAATTTAATAATTGTTGAAAACATATATGATCAATGGATGATGTTAAGCATCATAAATGATATCAAAGGCATTGGATATGCCCTAATGGTATCAAAACAATGATTACCAAACAAAGCCCCATAAGTGATGTTAAACGAATCGCAAGCACAATATTTATCTGTTCAACAACCGGAAACCATCAATATATAAGCTATTATACCAGTTAACATTGTTTAACATTATAACACTAGTATAATTCGTTAAACATCCTAAATCATCCTATTTGTGTTGGTCAAAGTCAATAAAGCATTGTCTTGTTACCATAAGGACTTGAAGTTTTATAAGGGACCAAACACCTTATCCTTTCACAACCACCATCATTTTCACCTTCAAAAACACACAAACTATCTCATTCCTCCCTATTTTCGGTTTTCATCATCACCCATTATCCTCCATTTTCAAGTTTCTTACAAGTTTCATAAGAGTTGCAAGTCTATAAAAAGAACATCTAAAGTGTGTACACGCTTGGTAATCATCAGGGAAGCTCTTATCCAAGACTTGAAGCTTTTCATCTTCTTACTTTCTTCATAAAGATCTTCCTTAGTCTTATGCTAGTTGTAAGTGTTACAACCCTTAATCTTGTTTCTTATTATGTAAAGATCATAAACATACAAGTTGTTCATGAAGAAACCTTGTTAATACATAAAATGTAACCTCCGTCAAATATGGATTCCCGAAAACCCGAACCATTTTAGAATTCGTGCAAAATTACTTGACTTTGTATCCAACTTAGAAATAAAAAAAATATATATATATATATATATATATATATATATATATATATATATATAATATATATATATATATTGATCTTATTTTTTTTATTTTTTGTTTTACTATAAAATTTATAGATATAGATACACATGATTAGAATCATTTGTGAACAACTTATTGAGAGTGAACTAAGTAAACTAATCTTGGCCTTTGATCACTTTTTAGATTAAAAGGGTAAGATTGATATTCGTCAAGTACTTTTAATTAAAATCCTTTAATTTTCTCATCTTTTAACTCTCTCTCTCTCTCATTTTTAATTATTTCTCTATTATTTTAATTATAAGAGATAAAAGAGCTAATGTTAGTTTTAAATAAACTCTTATGTTCTTTTTAAAATTAAATATTAAACCTAATTAAATTATTATTTTTACATATGTGTATAGAGATCAGTATATACAAGACTTATACACTTGTGTATAATTACATCTTTTTCCCACATGTCGGTATAAAACCAGATTTATACACATATGTATTATTCAAGTACATATGTGTATAAACTAACAACTTTGTATCTTGTATAAATTTATAGTTATCGAGACTGTACACATGTGTATAAACTAACATTTGTGTATCTTGTATAAATAATACTATCGAGACTGTACACATGTGTTTACACTAACAACTGTGTATCTTGTATATACGGAAACTAGCAAGATTTTAGGAATTTTGATTATATTGTTTAATAAATGCAATTTACAAAAGACGCAAATACCCTTCTGTCAATTAATTTAAAGGAAAGTTACAACATTATAAATCTTAGCATTGTTTAAAAATCTCTATATGATATAATCCAATGGCTCAGATTAGTTCACACAGTTTACTCTCAACCTAGTGTTCACTCTAGAACCCTACCCTAGATACACAATACATATCTATACATTATTACATACTAAATGGCAATTCATTATTACATACTGATCTTGGAATTATTTAAGGGACTAAATGGCAATTGAATAATGGTAAAGTTAGAGGTTCGGGTTTGCAAATTAGGAAAAAGGGGTTTAAAAAGAAAAAAAACGAAAACAGTAAAGGAGGACCGGTACCGCGGGACTAGAACCCGGGTTACCCGCTCCGAAAGACATATCAAGGATCTTTAGATCCAACCCACTGCCTTTTGTTTCATGATATAACCTCCGACATTAAACCACTTAACCAAAGGTGGAAGTTTGAAATCATACTTGCCGCTTAAATCCAGCCGTAGACAGCATGAGCTTTCGAAATTCATTCACGCGTGTTACCTAAAATTAGCATTTCCTTATATGGACTCTGAACATAGCCACATTCTTGAACTCGTGCATGATCCCTTAACCACTGAATCAATCAAGATCATGCATTTAAAGAATTTCCATCTTTCGATTTGGACTAGGGCTAGGATATCGGCGCCAAGTCTTTGATTATATAACCACACCATCCAAGTTCATTTAGAGCTGCCGCCCTAAATCATTCTAACGAAGATACCTCTCGCAACCGTGTTCACCGTCGGAGTCGGGAGCTCTCGCCGGAGTAGCCGGAGACCACAAACTCTTGTTTCGGTACACCTCATTTTGTGTTTTTTTCTCTTCAGTTCGTTTATTTTTCTTAAGTTATAACGTGCATGCGGTTTATACGTTGAGATTCCGGGAAATGGGGTTGTGAAATGTTGATTAAAGAAGAAGGCACAGTTCCGGTGTGATTCAAACATTTAAAATACGTTTTTGATAACAATATAAAACAGTGGTTGGTGGTGTTGGGTTCTGTCCAAATACACAAGTGGTCTTGGGTTTGAAATGAGGACCTTGTTATTGTCTTGTTTTTTTTAAATTCCACTGCAAGTTTTGTAATATTGTAACACAAGGATTTCTTAAACTGTGTATGAAAGACCTAAAGAAACTATATATTTGCAACAAAGAAACAGACAATTTAGTCGCCAACACAATTCTGAACAACATTGGGGTTACGGGTTCGGCCCCCCTTGCTTAGTGCATTCGTTTCTTTTTATTCTTTTAAGAAATCTTATAACCAATAACCTCTTCGAGACAATCTAATAATTTGGAAACAAAATATAACCACGTTAGACCATCTGGCCCAGTGGTTGAATTAACATAACTTCACCCGAAGAACCCATGCATCTCGCGGGTCTACGTAAACAATTTATATCATAATCTATCTATTGTACAACTGTGTATTTATTTCAAGCAGTTTAATAAAAACAGTTTATAAAACAAGTTATTTACAAGACCAGGATATTGTAATAAATCACAATTATCACTGAGTTAATAGGTTCATAAAAACTAAACTAAACAAATCAATTATTTTTTTTTTTTATTAAAACATAGTTACCTTATTTAATTTATTAGAATGTTATGATAAATACAAATATGGAAAATTTTTCTTAAACGTAACGGTATGTAGTCGGGAAGACCTAACCTTCCAAATAGAGACGATTTTTGTTCTTGCCCAGATCTTCGGGTTTAGGAACCCGTAATGACATAAGACGTATCTTACATGTAAAAATAAAATAGAATTTATTTGATTACCAAAATTCCTTTTATTTAGTAGTTTTTTTAAATTATTGTCTTAGGATAATATTGGTTGTTCCACGTTTCCCAAAATCCTATTCGGGCGCTTAAGTTTACGAGGAAATCGCAAACGCAAACAGTAAGTAAATCTACAACTCCCCTTTTATATCATGTTTTGGGGTGTATCTCATGTCAATTACCGTATGTTGTGTTATGTGATTGCTTGTTGTTTAATTACTTATATGACATTAATCATAGCTGATGGGCCTATTTGGCCACCCGTTCCCCATTACCTATGAATGGAACGAGATGATGGCAATACACGAGATTGGCTCTGTTGGATTGAGCCTAGATCTTGCATTACAAAACCGCACACCATGATATCATGCACCTTTATATACCATGAGTTGCTTATTGTTTGAGGTTGTTATGAGGTTTGTCGTAATACCGTATAACATATTTATGTACTACAAGTTAATACATATTCTGCTACAAACAAATAATTTTTGCAAATAACAAATGAGATTTACTCACCAACCTTGTTAATCCCAAACTACTTTTTACACATGATACATGTGAACAAGTATGAAGAAAGAATCACATAGGACTTGGGCCTTAGAAGAATAAAGAAATTTATTTAAACATTTTGGATATGTACTTGATATTTGGATTTGGTGTTACTAGTTTTTTTTTTAAATGTTGAATTAATAAATATTGAAACTTTTAATAACATGTCATAAGTTTTGGATCAACCAATCATGCCCTAGTCACCTTGCCCGCTGCGGGTCAGAGTGTGACACGAAAACCCTAAACTAAAGTAACAAAATCCACTTAATAAAAGTGTTCTTGTTGAAGATCTTGTGTTGTTTTTTGTAGATCTTGTGTTATACATGAAAAGTAAGACATATAAACTTTCTAGATGTTATTAAAGTGTAGATCTAACAAGTATATATGTAGATCTAACAAAATACATGAGCAAAAGTTATGATGAACATGATGGTCTTGAACTGTCACTTAAAAAAAATGATATGTTAAAGTTATTATAAGCTTCTATGAAATTTTTGAAGTTATAAAAGTTCATGCTCATCAACTTGGTTTAAAAATGTGTATAAAAGTCTAGTAACAACTTGATCTTTAAAATAAATGAACTTGGTTAATTGTGAAGATCTAGACTTTTATACAAGATGTTCTTGATTTTTGTTAAAATATATAAAGTTTGTGTTATTGTTGTTTAAAATTGTTTATGATGAGTTTTGGAACTTGATTTTGAAAATGTTGAAAAACATAGAAATATTCATATTTTAAGAGAAACTATGGCAAAAAATTCTAAAAATTTAAATATGATTAAACAAGGATTTACAAGTTAAAAAATGGTCACTAAATATGTTTATACAAAGTTTTGGGTGAAAAAGTTTAAGAAACTCGAGTTTTTATAAACTTAAAATGGATATATATATCTATATATATATAGCAAAATCACATAAAAATGTTCATATGTGTATATATTGTTCGTTATGTGTATTTAGTGTAAAGATATAGGAAATCATATCTAATTAAGTACCAACAAAAATACACCTACAAGAACATCTAAGAAAAATGACAAAGTGTGTGTGTATATATATATATATATATTTACATATACATATCTACAAAAACACATGGACAAAAATACAAGAATATATATCCATGGCAATGATATTGGACAAATTGGACAAACGGACAAGTATGTATGTATGTGTGTGTATATATATATATATATGGTGGAATTCCTCTATAAAGTGTGTTTTTAAAAAGGTAAAAAGTGATCATGACCATTAGATTAGGGTAATTGATGGATAAGATTAAATGGGCGGTAAAATTGTAATGTTTGTTAATATGAAATTAATTGAATTCTTAGATTAAGGTATAAAAGTAAATTTAGGAACTCACATGCAAGTCATATGCAACTTTCACCCGTCTTTTTAAAACACAAATAACATTTTTATATGTAGTTTGTTTTTAAAAAAAGTTACACCATAATAACGAGATTTTTTATCTTTAATCTAATGGCATTGTGGTTTATATTATCATATAGAATGTTTACTTTATTGAATGCAATGAGAACCTTTCAAGGTCACACACATGCGCTTCCACTACGAGTAGGGTGTGACTAGAAAAATCCTAACTTTAGACCTTAATATGGTGGTATACAATCTTTGTTTACCTTGGTAAACATGTGGTAATTCTCCTACAGGTTATCCAAGGAAGGAGAAGAAGAAAAACAAAAAGAAAAGCGTAAAAAGGAAGACCAAAACTCACTATTTTGATTCTTGAACTTTCTACCCAAAGTGGAAGGATTGGAAGATTAGAGAGTGTTTGAAAGTGATTTAGAAGTTTTAAAGATATTTAGAAGGTGTTAGAGGTTTGCATTTATAAGTGGGATATATGGTTGGGGTTTTAAATGAGTTGGTTGGAAATTAAGAGTAAGGAAATTTCATTTTTGGTCTTTGTGGTTGTTTTGTTGGTTATTTGGTGTTCAAAACACATAATTAAGCATGTTTTTAGGTGTTCTAGTTGTATACGAACATGTGTAATATTAAATGACGTATAATTAATATCTCAAAAAAAAATAGAGTAAACTGTCTAAATGGTCCCTGAGGTTTGGTCACTTTTGTCACTTTAGTCTGAAAGTCAAATTTTTTGAATCTGGGTCCCTGTGGTTTCAATTTTGTTGCCATTTTCATCCAAAATCAAAATTTGGTCAAAATTTTCAGTTAACATCCAGTTTTTTTAATCCTTTTCCTCCCTTTTAATGAAGGGCAAAATAGTCTTTGAACGTTTTATTATAAAAAATTAAAAAAAATCTGACCATTTTGCCTTTCATTAAAGGGAGAACAACACAAAAAGCTGGATGTTAACTGAAAAATCTGATCAAAATTTGCTTTTGGATGAAAATGACAACAAAACTGAAACCAAAAGGACCCAGATTCAAAAGGTTTGAGTTTTGGACTAAAGTGGCAAAAGTGACCAAACCTCAGGGACCATTTTGACAGTTTACTCAATAAAATATGATTTCGATGTACGGCTCGGTTGTGAATTAAAAACGCGTATTCCTAAATGCTTACGTTTAATTAGGCAAAATTAATAAAAAAATATGTTTCCCATTATGATCAAGTCTCGAATTACAAAACATTGAAAATAGAATACGAATTAAAATAAAATGGAAAAAGAATAAAAAATACGAAACATTACAAGTTAAACTTTGCTGAATTACTGGATTTATTTAGGAATAATGTCCGAATTACCAGTGTTCCGAATTTTTAAACATTCCGAGTTACTCAAAATCTTTGTCCAAGGATTTGTTTCGAGTTATCATACTTCGGAAGTGAATGTTACGGATTTCAGAATTGTCCGGAGTATTAGTTATTCAGAATTAGTTGAAGATTGTCCGAGGTATATATTGTTTTTGGAGTTTCACACAATATTCCAAAGTAAACATACAAAAATTTTTAATGTATTCCGAACTTGTACAATAATTCCAAACTTGGTGTTTGGGATAAATAGTTATTTAGTTCCAAATTCGGAATTAGCCAAATATTTCCAAAGTTACATATTAACAAGCCCAAGTTCTTTAAATAATAGTTCGAATAAAAAAAATTAAGTGGATATGATAGTTCGGATTATTGATGTTTGGATGTCCAGAATTAGTGCTTATTCTAAAAAAAAATCCTTAATATGATTTCGAATTAAAAACAATAGTCCAGAATGATAGTTTGAACTTTGGGTGATATCAATTATTGTGTGTTATACTTTGAAATTAGTTTTCTTAGAATTGGGCTTGGATTTTTAAGACACAATCATATCAAATTAATACTTGGGCTGAGGGATAAATGGGCCGGTGCAAATTCGACCAGAATTAGTGAACCAAATTAAATTTGAAGTTTTGTTGTGGGCCAAGAACTATTGTTGGGCTGAGATTTTCAGTTGCATAATATTTTGATCTGCTGGATTAATTTGTTTGGACCGTAAGTTGCTTTAATATGCATTTGGGTCTACTTCATAAATTCAATTGGGTCAAGAGTCTGTGTAGGGTTGTGTCTATTCATTAATCTTTGGGCCAAGTGAAGGTAAAAAAATTGATTTGGAATTGTTTGTTAATCGGGTCAGTTTCAGATAATTGTTTTGGGCAATGATTATAGTGTTCAAGGCCAGTGTTGTCACTCTAGGATTCATTTTCGGTGTATCTTAAAAATTGTTTTAGGATACAATTTTTAAGAGGTTCGTGGACCATTAGTTAAATTTCAGAGAAGTTCGATCCGCTTTGATTTGTTTGAAGAAAGAGCGATAATTTTGAATTTGCATTGAGTTCACTTAGTGTGATTTTGTTCATGATTTTGGAAAATTTTCAAAGATGGATATTTTTCAAACAAGCCACCGATGTTTTTTGTCTACTTCTTAGTATCCGGAATGGAAAGAGAGTTTTAAACGACATTTGAACTCTCTTGATGAGAGAATGTAGATATGCATAATAGAAGGGCTTGGTGATTTACCTAGCAAAGATAAGAGAAGGAATTGGTGATTTAAAGGAAAGTTTATGAAGCTGAGGAAAGAGCAATGTCAATGATTAAGATGTTCCTTTCACACTCAATTCTACATACTCCCATAGCCAAAGATCCGTCTAAAGATTTATGGGATTGTTTGGAAGAAAGATTTGAGGATCAAGCAAAGAATGTAGTTTTTGACACATCAGAGGTAGATAAAGCAAAGAATTCATGTTCTATGACATCACAGGTAAATTCTAACCCATTAGATAAAAAAAATGTCTTAGATGTGCTGAATTTGAAGCTGAAATTGACAGGTATACAATGCATAATAGTAACTTGATTAGTGGTCTTGAAAAGCTGAGAAAGGCACATCTTGCTTTGATCGAAACCGATAAGCAACATAGAGTAAAAGTAGTAGCTTTTAAAAAAGATATTTCGGAATTTGAAAGAAAATTGGCTTGGTGCAGTTTAAAAATTGACAATTTAAATAATGAACTAGATAAATCTCGTCAATAAGTTTTAACAAAAAGTCATCTTTTACTTGAAAAAGAAAACATAATTCTTGGTTTGAATAAACAACTAGAAAAGTTTAATAATTGTTAGACCCTTAAAGGTTTATGCATTAGATACTTTACATAGTTGAGCTAGCTTCTATTAGAATGGGCTTGGAAGGCTAGTGGGCCTAGGGTTTAGGGAAATGGTGGACTAATCCCTTGGTATATATATATTAAATGATGTATTAGGGTTTAGTGGTTATTTGGTAATTTCCATTAGCTTGTATTAGACAAACTTTTGTATGCAATTTAATCCCCTGAATCATTTCTAATTCATCTTATTTCTCTTATTTGAATCAAGCTTAGTTGTGTGATTTCGCCACCAATCAAGCTTCGTGTGATATTGTTAGATCTGGTTTTTCAGGACTTACAATTGGTATCAGAGCCTGTTGAACCTGTTTCAAGGCTCAAATTTGATGTCACACTGATTCGGATCGTTGATGTATTACTGGTTTGCTGCTGTTTCGGTGATGTTCGAGCTTTCTGCCGTGTTTCGGATAATCTGCTTAAATTTTGAACAGATTTCGGATAAATCAGTTGAGTTTAGAGTGGATTTCGGATTGATCTTTTGAACTTCGGATGATCTTCTCATCTTTCGGATGGATTTCGGATCTTCTTGTTTGAGTTTCAGATAATTCTTGTTGAAGATTGCCTGCATTTCGGATAAACCTCAAGGATTTCGGATAAATCTTCATCCTGTTTTGGATAATCATTCGAATTCGAACCCCTGTTCCAAATTCGAACCACTGTTCCGAATTGCACTATTTCGAACTCCTGATACTATTTCGAGTGGACTTTTCGGATTGAACTGTTTCGAATTTGACCTTTGCTGTTATTGGATTGTTCACCTTTATTATTTACTATAAACTTAATCCTATTCGGTAATTTTAAAAATGATGAACCCGAATGGTGTTATGACTGCTGCGGATCTTGTAAATGCCACTTTGGCTGCCATCCAGACTCAAACTCTGGCATTGCATCAGGAACTCGATCAAATCATCGTCACGTCTACAAAAATCCCAAGGCTGTTGTATGGTGACGATTACTTCGAGTGGACATGGCGTTTTGAGCAGTATTGTAAGGCAAAGGAGCCTTGGGTTTGGAGGTGTATTTGAGATGGACCTCACACCATCATGTATGCTACGGAAGATGACCCTCTAACTTAGATTCCTAACCTTGAGAATCTATGGACGGATGATGACCGAAGAATTAAAGACGAGGATGATAAAGCTATGAAAATCTCACTATGGTTCTTGGTCTAGACATTTCAATCGTTGTTAGGAACTGCACGAATGCAAAAGAAGTTTGGGATATGCTTAAGAATCTGTATGAGGGAAACACTGACATGAAGGCTAGCAGGGTGAATATGTTGAATCAGCAATTTAGTTCATTCAACCACATTTATGGGGAAATTATGGAAAGTCAAATCAGAAGATTCGTCAAACTAGGCTCACAAATGATAAGTGCTGGTATCACTATCACAAACAGTGGAATGAATCGTCAACTTTTGAATTCCTTGCCAAAGAGCTAGGATGCTGATGTTTCTATGATCAAGCGTACAACAAATTTGAACGAAGTCACACTTACTGAGTTGATTGCTACAATCAACTTATTTTAGATTGGCAATCAGCAAAGAGAACTTAATCATATAATTTCAATTATTGTTGCTGGGATGACCAGTTCTCACATTGCTTTAATGTCTCAGAGTCATGCTAACATTGTTTTCAGTCCTGTTCATGGAGAATCAAACAGTAACCCGAATGTTGTTTTCAGTCCGATAACACAAGCTCAGCTGCAAGCTCAAAAGACCAACTATGTATACCGAAATGTCACTTCCTAACACCGCTGCCACAACCGCTACACCCCAGCAATACCCTCGGCATGCCAATGTGGTTTTCAGTCTAGTGAACCTGTCGTCATCTCAAAATGTCCCATCCACACCTTTTGTAGAAAACCTAGCCTTTTTGACCAAGCAAAATGAAGAAAAATTGTCCCTTGTTGCTTCTATGCTTAACAACTTGCATGCTTTCTTAGCAAGTGATATTTTTCCTCCATCTGTTCTAGCAACTGAAAATCAATTAAGTGGTCGAAGAAGATATAGAAGAGCTGGATGTGTCCTGGAACTTGGCCATGGCAGCATTTCAAGCTGAAAAGTTTTAGAAAAGATACGGTCGTCGTCCTATGTCGAATCTTCGCACTGGATCTTTGAGAGATAAACTAAGATGCTACAAATGTCATGAGCCGGACTCTTTGCAAGGGATTGTAAGAAGACATCGGTTGAATAGAGGCTACTCAGGCGACTGCTGCTCAGAAGTCAGAGAGATCTATGGTCCCTGTTACACCTGTTCAAACTTCAACTTCAAAGGAAAGGCTTTGATGGCTCAAGAGCAACGTGGTTTCAGCTGGCTAGATGCTGCGGCACAGGTGGAATTGCTCAAGATCTTTAAAGTTGCAGATGTCCATCATCAATGCTTAATGGCACAAACTAAGGAACCTAAGTTGCTTTTTGAAACGATAAACTCTCTTTTATGTTCCGAACATTGTAGAAATAAAATTGCACAGAACAAAATATTACAATAGTGCCATGTTTAAGTGCATCAATATTCGAGAGAACAATAAAATTCTCTATGAAAAGATTGGTGCACTAAAGAAGGACATAGCTCAACTCTACTTGGACGTAAATCAACAAAAATTTTGGGTCCGTGATTACAAAAATAAATTGAATGCAAAAACTTTGGAATGCGAATCCGTTAGAGCTGAGCTAGATTTCTCACTAGAAAGTATAAAAAAATGAGTTAAATTTAAAAAAGTTTGATATTTCCAGCAATACTGTTCGTAACCTATGCAATGTGCAACTGGCATTCAAGGAAAACAAGGGCAAAGGGTTGGGTTATAAGCAGGTTCCTCCGGCATATAATCATAATTATTCTAGAATGCCTGTTACTGAACAAGAGCTAGAAAACTATGATAAAATGATGTATGGCAAACCACGTGATTATATTCCATGGGAACCTTTCAAACCAAAGAATGTTGGACCCACTGATTTTCAAAAACCCATGAGTTTTGTCAAAAACATGGATAAAAAAATTTCAAATGAATTAGATAATAAGTTAGAACAAGAAAAGGAGTTAATGAAAACTGCATCCGAGGAGCTCTAAGAAAATGTATCACCTTTTGATTCTGTAGACAATATTAACTGTTTAGTGCATGTGCAAAGTCAGTGATAGTTGAGGAGAAGTCGGAAGTGGATGATGAACCACATCCAAATGTTGCTGATGATTCAGATGTTTCTTTATGTGTTGAACATGATTTTTACATTTGGAACTATGTTCAGTCTATGCCTTTTGAGACTAAGGGTTTTTCTATTGATGTTGCGAAAACTGAAACTTTAAATGTTGTGGTTTTTTATTCTGATTGTGATTTTACTGTTTTACCAGAGGAGTCTGGTGCATCTGGTGATGAACTCGAAACATCTGTTTCGAGTGATTCAGACAACTGCTCTAGTTTGCATGGAACTCTCACTGATGCTTCAGAGCCCTCTAAACATGATGAAGTTGAAACTATTATTGTGTCTAATTGTGTGAATGAAATTGTTGATAAACAGGAATTGTCTGATAAATCTGACAATCAAACTAAAGATTCTAGTGCATCAGATAATGAGCATAGGGTTTCTAAAGATTCTGATATGGCTACAAAGTCTGAATCAGATAACGATTGTCAAACCGCTTTGGCAAAAGTTGCTCATCATCTAGCAAACAAGAATCAGCTGATCCTGAAAGCTTCGTGTTTGAAGAAATGATTTCTAAATAAACTGATCCAGTTGATCCCAAAAGCTCAGTTTTTGAGGAAATAGTTTCTAATGAAACTAAGCCTACATAATCCGCTCCTTTAAAGAAAAGGCGATCACGTAAAAACTAGAAAACAACACAAAAAAGAAAACTCAATACAAAATTTCCTCAGATGTTGTTAATGAAAATCAAAAGAAAAACCCACCTCAAAAGCTAAACTAAACCTAAGTTGATGGGTAAAATTATCGATACTCACTCTGGTGCTGATGATTGTGAGCAGGTTTCATCGAAGACTAAACATGCACACAAGAAATCAGCACCAAGTGGAAAGAAGAGACCCAATCAGCTTCCTAGAATAACACAAGTAGAACTGAATGTCTTTTTCTCAAAAGACAAGCTTGTTTTACTTGTGGAATTTCGGGGCACATAGCTAGAAATTGTGTTCATCGTCCTCTTATGCCTTACTATTCAAGGAACACCTATCATTAGATGGCTTCGCATTATCGACTTTATGGAATCCAATCGTTCGACCCAAGCCCTCTGATGGAGACTGGAGTCAGGTAAAGAAAATTAATCAAAAGCTTTCAAACTCAAACGATTTCCAAAATCAGCCTATGAACTTAAAAGCAACATCAACAAAAATTGTTTCAAACAACACTGATTCAAAATATAGAAACCTAAAATTTTTGCTAGATCTTAGTCTCAGTGTCTACGATCGTCAAACTCAACATCCTTCTTCTCTCAAACCTCTAACTCTACTAAAGACATATGACCTTTTGTGAGGTTTCACGAACAAAGAGTGATGATCAACCCAGATCAACAATGGTCTGGGTTCCAGTTTCTCATTAATCTCGTTGTGTGTGTAGGAACGACTATGGAGGGCTGTTGTCAGACTTTGGTTTGTTGATAGTGGTTGTTCCAAACACATGACAGGGGACATCTCCTAGTTGAACGACATCAAAATCTTCGACGGTGGATTTGTCAACTTTGTAGGAGGGGAAACTGGAAGAATAATAATGAAGGGTACAGTCAGAAACAGGGTCCTTAGCTTCTCAGATGTCAATCATGTTCCTGAACTCAAGCACAACCTTTTGAGTGTGTCACAAATGTGCGACAAAGGATCAGAGGTTCTCTTCACCAAAAGTGGATTCGTAGTTTTGAAGCCAGGGATTGTTATACTTGAAGATTGAAGCTGAACGTCGGGAATGCTTACGTGATTGATATGAATAAGGCCCTTATTGATCAAGTTACATGTTTGTTCTCAGAAATTGCCAAACAAGATGCTATGTTGTGGCATCGCTGGCTGGGTCATTTGAACATGAAGAATCTTAATCGACTGGCAGAAGGAGGTTTAGTCAGAAACTTACCCATCAAAGATTTCATGCAGGTCGAGAAATGTGAATCATGTGCTCGTGGGAAACAACATCGTAAGCCTCATAAGTCTAAGCTCGTGCACACGACATCCAAAGTTCTAGAATTGCTTCATAAGGATATCTTTGGTCCCGTTAATTTGCTGAGTATTGGAGGCAAGGTTTACTGCTTAGTTATTACAGATGATTTCTCCGTTTCACTTGGGTGTTTTTCCTGGAACAAAAGAGTGAGATGCCAAGTTTGATCAAGAAATTAATAACTCTCATGGAAAATTAGGCAAATGAGCGAGTGAAAATTATTCGAGGCAAATGGGACAGAGTTTAAGAATGTTGAGCTGAATAATTTTTGTGCCCTAAAAGGAATTGATCGCCAATATAGTATAGCTCGAACTCGTCAACAAAATGGAGTTGCTGAAAGACGTAATCGAATTCTCATTGAAGTTGCTCGTACGATGCTGATAGATTCTGGCCTTCCACTAATAGTTTGGGCAGAAGCAGTGAATACTGCTTGCTATGTTCAAAATCATGCTTTAATCAACAAGCGTCACATGAAAAAGCCTTATGAAATTGTTGAAGGACAAAAACCCTCTGTACAACATTTCCGCACCTTTGGTTGTCCCTGTGTTCTCTTGCAAATGGATGCCAAAGGTAAATTTGAAGCGAATGCTATTTCATTGGTTATGCTAAAACACATCATATAGTGTGTACAACAAGATCAAGAAGCAGACCGTGGAGTCGTACTATGTAGATTGGCTAGCAGAGAATCCCAAAGATGCACGAATTGGACCAGATTGGTTATATGATTATTCCTCCTTGTTTAAGTCGTTTAATATTCTATATGACGTGATTGTTACTGTAGATGTCTCAAGTACAGTGACACCCATTCCCATTGTACATGAAGATGACATCGTGCCTCTACGAGATGCGTTCAAGAAACTTACAGTGGATCCACCGGGATTTCACGAAGCTGCTACGACACCGCATCATACTTCATCAATTCAGGAGTCGGTTCCTGAATCTCCTACAATAGCTACTCCTGATGATATAACTCAAAACACTGAAGCCTCCACATAACATACATATGCGAGACCCTCTGATCCCAATCTTTAAGGAGCTTCACTGTTTCCAGAGCCGATTCCGTCTGACTGCACTGTAGATCCACCGGTGATCAACAGTACTGCTGCATCAAATAAGGGGGAGCAAACTGGGATAGTATTAGGAAGGTTTTCAAATCTACAATCAAACTTGCAGGCTTCTGCTGTAGCAATACCACAACGTGTTCTGAGAAGCTACCCAATTGAGAACGTTATTGGTCCTGTAACTGCTGGTGTTCAAACCAGCAGCAGATCAGGAACCACTAACACATGTTTATACTCATGTTTTATTTCTCAGATTGAGCCTGAGAGCATTGATGTTGCTTTTTAGGAACCTGGATGGGTTGATGCAATGCTTGAAGAGCTCAATCCATTTGAAAAGTTGGGGGGGTTTGGAAGTTAGTAAGCTACCTAAAGGAAAACGTGCTCTTAGAACACGCTGGGTATTTAGAAACAAACAAGATAACACTGGCGTAATTGTGAGAAACAAAGCCCGATTAGTGGTCCAAGGCTTCAAGCAGATTGAAGGCTTAGATTATGATGAGGTGTACGCTCCGGTAGCGCGTCTGGAGGCCATTCGTATCTTCTTGGTATATGCATCCTACATGGGATTTACTGTTTATCAGATGGATGTCCAGACAACATTTATGTACGGGAAGGTCAAGGAGGAAATTTATGTCGTTCAACCCCCTGGATTTGTTGATTCAGAGAAACCAGGCTATTCCTACAAGTTAGATAAAGCTTTGTATGGGCTGCACCAAGCACCTCGTGCATGGTATGCAACCTTAACATAGCATCTACTTGCACATGGATATACTTGGGGGATAATAGATCAAAAGCTATTCATCAAACACGTTGACAAGGATCTTATTCTTGTTCAGATCTATGTTGACGATATTATTTTTAGGTTAACGGATGAAGATTTATGCAAGAAATTTGAAGAAGTAATGAAGAAAAAGTTCGAAATGAGCTCATTGGGTGAAATGAAAATGTTCTTAGGCTTGCAAGTTTGTCAGAGTAGTCAAGTGATCTTGATTCATCAAGGCAAATACATTCAGGATGTTCTCGCAAAATTCGACATGACAAATTCTAAGCCTATGGACTCCCCATTGCAGAACGACCTTTGCTGAAGGAAGCCCAGTTAATCAGACAATGTACCATTCTATGATTGGTTCTGATGTATTTAACTGCAAGTCGTCCTGACCTTATCAGGCCAATCCTAAACTTTCTCATCTTACTACCATTAAAAGAATCTTTAGATACCTGAAGGGAGCTCCAAAAATTGGACTCTGGTATCCTAGATATTCGAACTTTGATCTGTTCGCTTTTTCTGACAGTAATCTTGGAGGGAAAAATAGGGGCATGAAGTCTACATCGGCTGGATGCCAATTTCTAGGAGAGAGACTCATCTCATGGTAGTGCAAACAGCAACAGACCGTGTCACTATCGACAGCTGAAGCTGAATATGTTGCAACATCTGCTTGCTGCAACTAGGTTATTTGGATGCAACACCAGCTCGAGGATTATGGTTTGACTTATCTAAACACTATATTATATTGTGAAAATGATGCCGCTATCCAAATTATTCAAAACCCCGCCTTTCACTCTAAAACCAAGCACATTGACATCAAAGTTCATTTTATTCGAGATTGCTATGACAAAGGATTGATTAAACTTGAACAAATCCATATTGATGCAAATACAACGGATATTTTTACAAAACTTGTCAGCAACTGAGATTCAAGGTGCTTGTGGATCTTTTAAAAATGATGCATTTCACCGACTCGGCAACAGTTTATGTTAAAAAATAATAATAATATATAGCTTTTTGGAATGAAATAACTAAATTTGAGCGTAAAGTATTCTACTTATGCACAAATTTAGGGGGGAGAAATATTTGCCGGGGAGTCATATAAATTTTCGTGCTAAAATTTTTGATTAACACATGTAAGGTATCGAAGCTGAAAAGGCAAGGATCCACTGTGAAGTGTTGATCGTCCTATCGCTCAAGAGGCAAAAATATACCAAGTGACAAAAATATAACAAGCTATACATTATGCGGTTAACATATTATCGACATATGATTTCATGATCTTAAATCTTGCTTTGATTGATAGTCGATGTCTGAGGTTTCGAGTCCGTATACTGGAGAGTCATCTGGGATATCTTGGCAGTCCTTCTGTTGCATCTAGACTATATGGAGACCTAGGCATAGTTAGGATATCCTAAAAGGAGGCAAAGGAGGGCCAAAACCATTAAAGAAAGGAAATCTCATCACGAGAAAATTTTCGTGTGCTTGCAAAGTTGAATATACCGTATAAGCTATTTGCCTAACCCTCGTTAGATGTTTTATTAGTCACTCTGCTGTACGAGTGTACTGACCTATACACCAATAAGTCTGACGTTGTAAAACCCAAGGGTGAACTTGGTATATTTACTCGCTATGATGAATTGTTGTGCTTACCTTGATCGCGGGGGTAGGTTATGATATGAGACACACTTGAAGATTGAAGCAATAAGTTTAAGTAGACAAATATATTGGCAATCGCGTGGACCAATTTGATTAGGTAAGAGCTGAAAAGTGTTCCTTAATCAGTTCGAGAACGGTTTGAACCCGTAGCATTTTCCCTCATCATTTATTATTTTATTATTTTTTATCTTTATTAATTTTATTATTATTTGTGTTTTGAAGAGGTTGCTCGGTTGGTGGGACGTTGAATTTGAAAAGGGTGTTACTGTTCTGAACAAGGATATAGATGGGCCTACTGATTCGGATGGGCCCACATCTTTCGGATAGGCCCACTGATTCAAATTGAGCCCACCCATTTCGAATAAGATTACTATTCCGAATGGGCCCACTAATTCGACCAGGACCATCATTTCGGGTGGACCACTGTTCCGAATTGGGCTAGGCCACTATTTCGGACTAGTGTTCCGAATTGGGCCACGCCCAATTCGTAATAGTATAAAATGGGCGTTTCAAATCATCTGAATTATCATTTCGAACATTTGAGCATTTCGGACTTCTCTCTCTCGAACTATCATTTCGGATTACAAAGGTTTGCGGATTCCTATGCTTTCGGATGCATTTCGGATGGATTTCAGATGCCTATGCTTTTGGATGCATTTCGGATGGATTTCAGATCAACATCAAGCATTTCGGATAATCATCTTAAATCTGACAAGAATTTATCTAAAATGTCAGACCATTTCGGATGACTGACAAGGGGTCCATCCGAATTCCTTTTTGAACCTTTGACAATCCGATTCAATGTTTGACCAGTTCAAACTATTTTTTAACCCTTTTGAACCTTTGACCTATGTTAATTGTGTTTGACCCCTTGACCTTTTCACTCTGACCCGTTTGACTTGTTGACTCGTTTGACTTTTGTTGAACCAGTCAATTAGTTAATTAAGTTAACTCTTTTAATGATAAAACTTGACGTGGTTGTTTCAAGTGTAGAAAATGGCTCAAAATATGGTGGATGAACATAAATTGGATGTGGAAACCTTCGATAACCAGGCCGCATATCTTTCAGATCCTCCTGGGGGGCATTATGAATACTTCAAGTCCATGATCGTTGGCCTGAATGCTTGCAAAATCACTCACGCGCTGAAGATCAACCCAGATATATGCCAAGACACCATACAGGACTTTTGATTATTTGACAAAGTAAAAAGAGATGGGGATTCGATAGAAGCAAAAGTGAAAGGTAAAGAGATCATCGTCACTAAAGAGATAATTCGAGAAGTACTTAAGTTTGAGTATAAATCGAGTGATCCAACAAATTTTGATCGAGACAGAATTTTAAGGCCTTAAGAAAGATGAGCTACGAGGGTGATTTTCCAACGGTGTTGAAGAAGCTCTTTCCGCCTTATTGGAGACTGTTGGTGCACGTCCTATTGTTATGCTTTTCAGAGAACAAAGGTGGCTTGGATCAGTTAAACCAAACCCAAACAGCTGCAATGATTGCATTGATGAACGACTGGGATTACAACTTCTCTGCTTTCATTTTCGACAACATGAAGAAGATGTTTGAGAATCCAAAAAAGAAGATATGCATGCTCTATCCTCGATTTCTACAAATGATTCTTGACAAAAAGTACCCAGATCTTGTCAAAAGCACCAACTTTCTAAACTTAAAGCCTATGGGTCCAGGTTGTTTTGATGAAGTAAGCAAAAGTAGAGGTACGGTGAAGAAGCATAGGTTTTTTTGGCAGAATTCCGTTAGAGAAGCATGGAAAGTTTGGACCGATTGTACCTGCACCAAGACCTGTGAATGCGATGATTGCTGAAGAACATGATATACAGATTATAGGAGTTGGAGAGAAAGCAGTGACTGAAGTTGAAGATTTGGTGACAGATGAAGAAGATGATGAGGTTAAGTTAGATCAGATGGACTTTGAGAAAGTTGAGGAACCGTTAGTGGACTGAATGTGATAACCCCTGAGAATCTTCAAGCATTACTCGCATCGTTACAGGACAATTCTAGGAACCCACCTCCTGAAATTGTTCCTACTCAAGAAGTGCATACTAAAGATGATACTAGTGCTGAACAACAATCCCGAAAAAAAGCAAAGAACCGAATCAGATGTCTCTGCTGATCCTAAACCCACAAGTCCAAGTGTTAATCCTAAGCCAATTATGCAAGCTATACCTAAAGACACTACAGCTGTTCTAGACACAAATATTCCAGATATTTCAAACTCGGAAGCAACCGCTGGATCACAGCCAGAGAGTTCTAGTGGCGTTTGATTTGAAGCTTATAGTTCCAGTGGTGGGTTTACTGAGCATGATGATGCATCAATGCGAATTGCTGCAAATAAGATGAAGTTTGTTGAACAATCAGAAAGTGATGATGAGGATGTAGATGTCTGGAAGCTGCAAAGAAGAGTAATCGTGTTAGAACAAGATTCTGCCCTAAAGGATGCTCAGATTGATTTGCTACAAGTTAAAGTATCCAACAAAGATCAAACGATTGAACAACTACAAGGCGATGTGACTCTGTTGATGTTAGTGGTTGATTTGAAGACAAAGTTAGAAAAGAAGTTCGGTAGTGAGTTTGCTGACAAAGACGATGATCCTATGAACGTAGCTCATCATGAAAGGACCGTTGAAGAGAAAGTCGTTGCTGATGCAGAATGTGAAGCAGGGTTAGCAGCCTATCTAGCATCTGCATAAAAGAAGAAAATAAAGTTGCCTTTAAAGAAACAGAATAACAAGAAAATGCTAATAATGAAGAATCAAGATGTGAATCCTCTTGATAAAACTTCAAACTGAAGGATCCAACAAAAATGTCTAACCGACATGTTAGGGAGTTGGGATCGAGTGTGTATGATATAATCGGGAACAAATGAAGGTCGCAAGCTGGAGATTTGATCATGACAAAAACATGTGGCTGATTACTCGTGAAAGTGGACAAAGAGAATACTACTTAAAGTGGTCACAATTTGAGTCATGGACGAAGATTGATTTGAAAAATTTACCACGTGCTCCATATCATGACTCTGATCCAATTAACAAGGGAGAGGTTGGGCGTTTGGTAATAGGCTTAAAAGAGAAGTGACGAATAATTTCCCAACAATGAAAACTGCTGAATCATATTTGAAGAATAGTCCTGGTGTTTGTGATCCACACACCAAACGAACAATTCAGAACGTGATGTGGCCTCCTATCGATAAAGAAAAGTCATTCTGTTGCTCCAAAGTTTCCAAAAGGTGTGCTCAAGAACTTCAACTTCTGGGCACACGATCCAAAGATGGTCGAAGTTGTGATCGTGACTAAAAAAAGCTCATTTCGATTAGCAGACACATTGGATCTCATTAGCTTTCATGAAGAAGACATCAAATTCGAAAAAATGATCAGTATCAAGTTAGTGCGAAGTCATGGACGAGCGCGGTGGCAAACGTGATCGAAAGCAAGTTGTATGTGGATGCTAGTCCATTATTTGGAGGTGGTGCAGCTGGTGGATCTTCAAGCTAAAGCAGTACTAATACAATAAACCGAGGGGGAGATTGTTAGACCCTTAAAGGTTTACGCATTAGTTACTTTACATAGTTGGGCTAGCTTGTATTAGAATGGGCTTGGGAAAGCTAGTGGGCCTAGGGTTTAGGGAAATAGTGGACTAATCCTTGGTAGAAAAAGTAAATGGTGTATTAGGGTTTAGTGGTTCTTTGGTGATTTCGGTCACACCCGCTAAAATCAGAGTTAGGCATGATCTGAATGGTATCTCCATTGCACAACGGAAGTAAATATGTGCTAAGATTTCTAGAAGTGAACGCCCGCTAAGTACTCGAACCCCCATGGGTTCCCCTGTTCCAACTGTGCCATTGTTTGAAAATATGACCTGAGAAAGAAATATGCGAAAAATCAACATAATGTTGGCGAGTTCATAGTTTGTTTGTTTTGTATTAAATGAATCTTAGAACATTTGAAATATTTGCATTAGAAAACCGGTTTGTGAGATCACAGTATCCCAAAGCATTTGAAATGTCGTATCTATATGCCGGTTTTGAAATGTTTTCTGTTGTGTCTGTAAATTGATACATGTAACTGTTGTGTTTGTAAACCGGTAATGAAATGTTTTCTATCGTTTCTATAAACCGGTATTGAAATCATAGTATGTAGGATGCCTATGGAATCTTAGGATCAATCAGTGTGTAGCTAATACACTAACCTATGTGCCATAAGTAAGTAACCAAACCGAGACAACTCTGACATCATTGGGATCACAAAAGCACTCCTAAAGGGTTAACAAACCAGGAGTGGAGCACGCCTCAAACTCGATAGATCTATACCTTTTGCACCTTGGTCAATACGTGATTAATGTTACTCTTGTCATCATCCTACTTACGCACAATGATCTGTCATCATCTAATCCCATAGCTACATACCAATTGTCAAAAATATGTATTTTCGATGTGTACGAACGGGCCTCGCCCTTCATATGATTTTCGTGACTCACACTTTTGATATTGGGCCTAGCCAATGTCATTTATGTTATTAGGCCTAGCCTATGTCATTTGTGTTATCGGGCCTAGCCCATATTAGAAATAAAATTAGGGACTAGCCCCTAGTTGTGATTAAGACCATCCCGTCACTAGTCATAAAGCCCATGCATGTTTCAAAAATACGCGTGTGTTTTGTAAACATGTATCTTTAGCATAAACCTTTCATAAACCATTTGATTTTATTGAAATCCATTCGCAACATGGTTTAGAATTATGTGATTTTTGTTTATTGAAACATTGTGTGCTTTTGCAAAACTTGCATGCCTTTCCACCCCCGAAAACATTTATATGAATGTAAAAGGGTAAAAAGTGGGGGTTATGACTCACCTTGATATCCTTATGCAAAGCTAGCTTATTGTGATTCCATAATGTCATTTCCACAATGTGACTTACTAGCATGCAATCTAAGACATTCCTAAAACAGGATAACTTGTAAGTTTCTAAATATAACATAGCTAAACTACGTTTCACTGAGCTTTACCGAATCATTAACCATACGATTCTATGAAAGTGTTATTGTCTTGTCTTGAAATAGCCAATCTATGGTTTTCTTGAAAACGACTTAGTTTCCGAGAGATTGGAAATATATATTTATATGTGAACATAAATATATTTTATGAAATCATATTAGTCGTCTCGAGTAGAAGGCGTCGATGAATAGTAGTACGACTCTTCGTAGTTTTCGTAAGATGTAATACATATATACTCGTAGATATACCCATACATATGTAAAACATTTCGTATCTGAACAATAGTCTTGCGTATCGTTTATAATTAATAAAATAATTATATAATCGTATGTTTGTTATGATCTTATGGTATTGTGTCATACTTATTTAGGCATTTGAATCGAATATAACAAGTATATTGTTGTTATAAAAGCATTCGAGAGTATTCGAGTCGTCGACGTTTGAAATAAATTTAAACCATTATATTTATTTTATAAAAGTGTGCGAAGTCGACGTGTGAAATAAATATTCGGATTCACGATGTTTGAAATGAATATAAACTATTACATCTATTGTGTATTAGTATTTGAAATCTCGACGCTTGAAGTGGATATTAATGATTATATTTATGTTATATGTTTTTCAAATACTAGACTTTTGAAAGATAATGTCCGAATTCTGACGTTTGAAATAAATATACACATTATATTTATCTTATAAAAGTACTCGAAATCTCAGCGTTCGGAAATAAATATAAACATTATATTTATTTTATAAAAGATTCGAAAATATTCGAATTATCGATGTTTGAAATCTAATTTCCGAATTCCTCTACTTAGTAACCCCGTTCGTTTAAGGGGTTATAAACTTGTTTTACGAGTTATAAAGTGTCGTCGAGAATAAATATACGCTTGAATTCGATAGGTTTTATCTTTGAAATAAAACTTGTTTTACGAGTTATAAAGTGTCATCGAGAATAAACTTGTTTTACGTGTTTCGATATTTTCAAAACACAACATTATAACAATAAATATTTCATGTTCGATACGTAGATAACGACGTCACAATTTCTAAGTTTTATACAAGTATCTCATTATTTATATTATAACTATATATATATATATAAAAATGTCAAACTTTTGCGTAGTCGGTCGATAGACGGATAAATTATGCCGCTAATCTCAAATGTTGCCAATGTGTAACGTTAGTTGATCGGGTCGAGCTCGGTTTCACGTTTAAATGACGTATATAAAAGAAATATTATAAATTTCACGTCGTAATTAATTTTACCAAGTCCTTCATTGACTAGTCAACCACGTGTTAACCGATTTTGACTTGTTTGACCGAGTCGAGCCGAGTTAAACCAAGACTGAGTTAAGACCAAGCAAACCCAAACTGAACATGGTTGAGTGAAACCCCAACCCGAACCCGAGCCTAAACCCTCACTATTGCTATCGCTGCCCGGCCCCAGACCGCTGCCAGCGGTTCTCTGCCGTGACTGTCGTCGAGCACCACCGGTACCCCTTTCGTCTTCACCACAGCAGCGCGCAACCCCTTCGATCCTGATTGCGGCGTTTCTGGCCGATAGTGCGGCGGTTCCGTCGTCGAGTCGCCGTCGCCTCACCTGTGGTGGTTCCCCGCATCGCCTCCCCCTTGAGTCACCACCCCAACCCTGAAACAACAAGAAACGATCAGAACTAACGTGGATCTAAGAGGATCTAAAAGAAAACGAGAGTATCTAGGGCTTACCAGAAAAAGCGCGACTGTCGGAGTTAAAACCGCCACTTTTGTTGCTCAAACGAAAAAAATGGAGGCTAGAAATGAGTTCAGGAGGTAGGATTTGGGGGGTACACGCGCTCACGTGTCGGAAAAATGTCGCCAGAACTCCACCGTGTATCGACCGGCTCCGCTGGGTTGGGTGTCGCCGAAAGAGAGAATGAGAGAGAGAGAGAGAGCAGATGTGATTCTTGGTGGCTAGGTTTGGTGTGGAGAAGAGAATGAATAGATTGCGTTATAAATGGGTATTTATAGTTAGGGTTTCTCAAGTGGGCTTAGGCCCAAGGCCCACAAGCCTGCTATTGTGTTTTTGAGCGGCCCAATAACGGCCCAATAACGTTTCTTGAACCGTTTTCACACCGTTAAAACACGTAATTTTCTTCGGTTGTTGTTTTTTGTCCGTTTTTCAATCCGATTTCATCTATGAATAATAAAATTCGATTACGATGCTAAATATATCATAATATATTAATATCGAGGCTTAGCTCGAGTCATTGCTTCCATTTCGTTGTCGGTGCGTTCCTGCAGACTCGTTTTTCGTTCACGTATGCGTTTTGTGACGTTCGAATGCATGATAATTCATCAAAACCATTTCATGTGTTTAAAATATATGTATAAGGCTCGTATTTGTTGGCATTGTCAGTATTTCGTTCGGTGTCAGTTCGTTATCGTTTGACGTTCAGTAGTTTTCCCGCAATTCACCATTCGCATACCGAAAGTCGGATAGACGTTCCTAGGCATACTAAAGGCCTAATCAAGTTAATTTACGTCTAATTACGCTCCATTTTATTGTCTTAATGTATGTTATTCGCATAACTACATCCAGGAATTGCCGGTTGTCACATTCTCCCCTTGTTACAGAAATTTCGTCCTCGAAATTTAGACTATGTTATCTCCTTAGGGTTTTGTCATGCGTAGGTAGGTATTAACAATACCAACGTAAATGATCATGTAATTGAATCAATACTTGTTCAAATTATGTGAATACAAGGACATACTACCACAATAAGAACCCAACGGTTCAACTGAATTTGTTTTAGAATCAATACCAAGTGAACAGAACGTAGTGATATAATCACCAATGTCGCTAAGCTTACAGGGGTCCAACAAAAGAGGATCTCGACAAATAGATTTCCACATTGACGTTCACAATCTACAAATGAATTTTATAAACAATAGGAATTTCTACCAACGGAAACTTACGTTGGTCGTTAAATAAATGAAAATTAGAACCAACGAGTTCAATGAAATAGAAACATGAAAATGATTTGTCAACTTTCAACCATAACATGAATAAAATTAGTGTGTTAACATTATTGATTGCAAGGATACACTGGTATACAACAAAACTTAGTGTATCATTGTCTTAACACATAGTTGCATTAAGACTATTCAATTGACGAGTCAAACGAAAGGCACACAAAGTTGTGCATGAAATGATTGGTCATGATTAGCACAAGCTAATTGTTATACTGACGCCACAAGGTGTCGTGGTGATAGAAATAATTCAATGTTAACGGTGACCTATCAAATTCACTGTGGTTGCAATCAGATGAGAGGTTCAACGAAGAAATTCTGAATATTTGATCAAAATAAACCTCATAGGATTAATTTTTGGTCAATATTGGAAGAACAATATATAGTGACACGTGTCATTACATTTATAATAAGTCTATTAAGGACTAATAAGGAATAAAGGTGTCAACATGCTCAAACTAAGCCTCTGAGTGACTCTCTGGTGTCAACATGCATAAACTTAGCCTCTGAGTGACCATTAGTGTCAACATGCTTAAACTGAGCCTGTGAGTGACCATTAGTGTAAGCATGCTTAAACCGAGCCTCTGAGTGACCATCAGTGTCAACATACTTAAACTTAGTCTCTGAGTGACCATCAGCATCAACATGCTTACACTGAGCCTCTGAGTGACCCTTTACGAAGTCCTAACTCTCATATAAGCCACTGGTTGGACGAGATGGATTAATTATGTAATATGTAAAAGTTGGACTATGGAGGGGTTAAAAGTGTCAACATGTTAATTTATACATCTGAGTGACCTTTTAACGAACCGAGAGCTGGACAATTTCCGGGCATACTCCCGGGTACGCCAAATGTTGGCTACAGAGGGCTAAATATGCTATAAAGGTGTTTTAAGAGGTTTATTAAGTTGAGGGACTAAATGTGACAAAGTTTGAAAGTTCCTTAGGGGTGCTCGCGGGCCGCGAGAGACATAGGCCTGGTCTCTCGCAGGCCGCCAGAGGCCTCTGTCTGTAGAAAATTTTGCTTGGCTCCCACACATGTTGCCAAAAACCATTTGATTCGAAACCATAGACTTCCAACTGATATGCCACGTTTTAGGACACTTGTAAGCTTCCTCTAACACTCCCTAAAACCTGGCATCACCTCCTTCAAGCTCCCCAACTATAAATAGGTGCATTGGTTCACCATTTAAACTTGCACCTTTCTCATTTTCATTCTATCTCCCTCATCTGGAAGTTTCTAACTGAAAGGAGCGTCCAACTTAGTTCTATTTCATCATAGGAATTAGTTGTAAGTGTTCATTTCTCTTGCATTTTCGTTTATAGGCTTTTATAGCCAAAAGTCAAGCGTTTTATGAAAAACACTTTGACTTTCGATTAAGACCATTATGGTCCAGCCATTGTTCGTAATAATCATGGCTAAGTGATCGTAATAAGGTAGGTGTTAATCCCTATTAAGGGCACCTTCTAAAGATCACGCTTACTAGACCAATTGACGGGTCAAAGTTTTATTATTAAAAAGTCAAACATGCCAGTTTTCGAAAATATTATAATCTGAGCTTATATATATTATGAAACATGTTTTGACACTTAAACAAGTTGATAAACATGTGAGAACATGTTCGACTCGTCAATTTCATTTCTAAGGTCGGTTCGCAACCGAAAGCCGCAAAGCTTAACTTCTGCTTTGACTTTCCATTCTGACCCGATTTAGATTAGTTAGCTACTGATCTAAGGTTGCATTATGGTCATAATATAATGTAGCATAACCCCCTGAGGTTATATTAAATGATCATAATCAAAATATGAGTTTATGCACAAGTTCTGTTATTATGCCAATTTTGACTAAAATGCCATTTTTATATAAAATAAGGTTTTAATCGATAACGAACTTGAAAATAAATTTCCTACTAATGTAATATCATAAATAAGATTATTTGGGACATTAAATCAGTTTATATATTGAGCTTACATACAAGTCCTTGCATTATGTCGACAATTGGCGATAAAGCCCTTATAGTGCATAAAATGATTTTAATCATACTTTTTATGCCAAACCTTTTATCTGCTGATGTGTTATATTAAATAAGATATCTAAAACATATAAACCTGGTCTTAGCATCAGTTTTTATAAACTTTGCTCAAATCGTCATTTTTCGACATAAACGCCGTTTCGGCGCATAGTATGGTTTAAAACCATATTATCTACAAGACTTGTTACCTACTGATTTTAAAACTTATTTAAAATATTATTATAGTAGGTACATAGTTTAAACTCACAATCCCAAATAAATTATAAAACTATGTGTAAAATGATCAAAATACCCCTACGGTGTATAGTTTGGTCATAAAGGATAAATTACACGTATGATCAATATCTTACTGATATTATTTCATAAATAAAATATTTTTTTCAGAATACTTATGATCATAACATCAAAATATATTCAAATTCCTTTTATATGGTATATAATTACCAAAACGCCCTTATGAGGCATAGATTCATTTAAAAACCTTAACGGGCATGTAAGTTGATATCCTACTGATATTACAACTTATTTAAAATAAAATGGCATATAGAACTTGTCCATGACTTATCCGGTTACCCGATATTGCTTATATGTGTTTGGTTAAGTATATGTAACTAGTTTACGGAAATTAACTGAAACGGGTTTAACCTTATAATTTTAATCTCAAAATCAGAATGCTTATTGTTTCCCCATATTATAACATTCATAGTACTTGTTGGGTTTAAACTACATTCTATCCGGTCATCGTTTAATCTAGCGTATTATACCGTTTTGATCCTGTACGCTAGTCGGTCTAAGTCTATGACTTAAATTAAGACCGTTAGCATTTTAATTGGTTAGCTTATGCCATATTCCAGACTAGAACCTTCCAGTATATGCTATCTGCACTTATTTCATTTTGAATACGGCTGAGATATTAAATCTTGAAATTTAAATTAAGACTAGCTTAGGTAAATACTATTGACTTATTTTCCCTATATGGGCTTGGGTTACGGTAAATTATTACCGCTTGGTTGGAAATGGGATCAATCGAATGTCAGAATGTGGCTAGTAAATTCGCATATTCTGTTTCAATCATTTTTGTTTGATAACTTAAACATCAGGGGTTAACGACCGTGTCCTGGATATCCGCGGCTCATTACATTAGTTAATGGCCACGACCAAAGCTCAGGGTGTAGGCATACACCTGACAGATGCTCATGCTAAATTATTTTTACCCACTAGTTGGGATAACTCGTATGTCGGAGGAAACGTGGAACGCGTACGAGCCACCAGGGAGGAAACATTGAACGCGTATGTCGGTACGTGCGGGTCAACAGTCGGGTTCGCTGCCACCATTGCGCAAAACCTACCCTACCATTCACGAGGACCCATAAATGGGTTGAATCTCCAATGCTTCACCCGTGGGGAACCGACACCATCACCTGTGGTTCAACTATCACCATCGGGTTTTAATAACCCTATCCCTATATATCCAGATACATCTAGATATGATCCTTTTAACCCATCTACGCCGGTAAATTACCAGGCACTATCGCATGACCCTTATATGCAAGTGGTCATGCATAACACACTTTACCCATCTCCTTTCCCACCTGCTTATCCACCTACTGGATACCCAAGTTATGGGTACCAATATCCTATTGTACCTCAACCACAACCACAACCTCTGCCCCCTCTTGAGGCCATTAATGAGGAATTGGAGCAAATGAAGGAAATGCAACAGCAAGCGGAGAAGACAGAGAAGAAGACGAATAAGTTCTTCAAGAAGCTCTCCAAGTTGGTTAAGGCAAAGAAGGACGAGTGAAGTCTCTAACATTAATATATTTAGTCTCTGCAAGGACATTGTTATTTCTTTAGTCCATGCGTGGACAAGTTATTTCTTTTTAGTCCTTGCATGGACAATTAGTTTTATTTATTTATTTCTAGTATTGTAATTTCTTATTATCATTTAATGAAATATTTTGGAATTATATATATATATATATATATATATATATATATATAGCGAACGTCTCAATTTTACTCGAAGTTTATGTTTTGCTATATAATTCCAAAAAGATCTTAATGGTTTTGATTAGCCAAGTGGCACAGACCACATTAATTGGCCAACTTATAAATGATAGTTAAGAATAAATAGCCTTCTATCATGATAGTTAAGGAGAGTTATCCTTCTATCCAGAGGTGGTGAACTATGTTCAAGCCTCCAAGTCGTTAAGGTCAATGCGACCGTGACTATTAATCGACCATTAAGACACTCTTGCTAAAATTCAAGTAATGTTAATACTCCTAGTAGTGTGACTTAGGAACCACATAGTCGTCTAGATGATGGGTTACGTCCTAACCTTATAGCCTATGTGATCAGATCCCGGCTAATATCATCAATGCGATGATAATAATTGGCATCCATTAGTGATGTAATGCCTACGGGCCATAATTGAACATCCATTAGTGATGTAGTGTCTACGAACCATGATGTAACATCCATTAGTGATGATTTGCCTATGAGAAATATTATATTGTCAATTAAGACAATGGCAGATGTGGTTAATATAACCCTCTGCCCAAAATTATGTCCATTAGTGACATGCCAATGTGCCGTATTTTTATGTCCATTAGTGACAGGCCAATGTGCCGTATTTTTTGTCCATTAGTGACAGGCCAATGTGCCATATTTTTACGTCCTTAGTGACAGGCCTATGTGCCATAATAATAAGTCCATAGTGACAGGCCTATGAGCCATACTTTAATGTCTTTCGTGACAAGCCTATGAGCTATTTATAATTTTCTTATGATAATGGCAGTTGTGAAATTAAAGTCCATTGTCTAAAGTATATATGGACTATGCCCAAATTGTAATTTGCGTTTGATGGTCCATTTGAGACCTAGGCCAAATATAGATAACAATTATAGAAAAGTTAAGCCTAAGAGTTGTGATTATATTCACACTAGTTCAAATAGGTAATGGATTTATATATCCAATTTTAAAGCCAATATGGTTATTAAGACCATGGCTAAGAGAAGTTTAATTTGGTGTTTAGAACCAAAGCTTCAAGAATGGATAACTCGGATGAGGCGCAAAGTAGCCACCGAGATATTAACTCTAACAATGCCGAAAATATAGCCATTAATAATGATCATTTCCAAGATCGCATAGATGCAGCTGTTGGAAAGGCCATGGAAAAGGCCATGGAGAAATTTAAGAAAGTGAGCGCTACTCGCTCCAAAGCTTTGTCTATTCCACCATCGACAGCTCGTAAGAGCTCTGTGCACTCTTCAAATGCGTAGAGTGAACCAAGGAACTCAGAATTTAATGATAGGTACCGTTCTTGTAAAGACGGATGTACCTAGAAATACTTCGTCTCCTGTAAGCCCCGAGATTTTAATGGAGAAAGGGGAATAGTGGAGCCTTAAAATGGCTTGATGAAATGGATACGATAGTGGATATCATCGGTTGTGCTGAAAAGGATGTGGTAAAGTATGTATCACAGTCCATCAAGGGTGATGCCCTGATTTGGTGGAAGGAAATGGTCCAATCAACAGGTAAGGTACACATGTACAACTTGGGATGGTCCAAGTTTGTTGAACTAGTCAAGGAGACATCTGCCCGCCTCATGAGGTGGAGAAGACAGAGTCAGACTTTCTGACTCTTACGATGAAAAATCTGGACTGTCAAAAGTATGTATCTGACTTTAATTCCCTATCCAGATTAGTCTCCTATCTAATTACTCCTGAAACCAAACGCATTGCACGTTTCATTAATGGGTTAGCGCCCGAGATTAAGGGCATGGTAAAGGCTGCTCAGCCTAGTACCTATAGGTCTGTTGTTGACCTATCTCGCTCTCTCTCACCTTAGACTTGGTGAGACAAAAGTCAGTTAGGACTGAGACTGACGAAAAAGGAAACAGGAGGATGATAACTCCCAAAGGTTCAAAAAGAGAGGAAATTTTGGATTCAAGAAGAACCAGCACAGGTCTGATGATAGACCTCTGTGCAGACCTGTAGCCGCAGGCATTGGGGATACTGCAATGCTGACCCACAGGTTAAACCCTATGGTATTTGCAAAAGAAAAGGGCATAAGACCCTAGAATGCAAAAATCTTAAGGATACAGTCTGTTATGGCTGTAATGAGAAGGGGCATATTAAGCCTAATTGCCCCAAGAACCACAGAGGTAATGATGCAAAGGCTGGAGACTCTAAGAAAGGAAATGCACGCGCCTTTCAGATGAATGCTAGAGAGGCTGTTAATGACGACTATAACAGGTACATTCCTCATTAATGACGTATATGCTAGAGTCCTTTTTTATTCGGGTGCAGATAAGTCATTTGTAGACCATAAGTTTAGTAAACTATTAAACTTACCCATAAGAACTCTAGACATAACTTATGAAGTAGAACTTGCTGATGGAACTTTAGAAACAGCATCTTCCATTCTTGATGGATGTTTTATATCCACTAAGAATCATTCTATGCCTATCTCTCTTTTGCCAATGAAATTGGCGGGGTTCGATGTAGTCTTAGACATGGATTGGTTATTTTATAACCAAGCCCGCATTGCCTGTGATAAGAAACTCATCGAGGTTAAAACCCCATCTGGTGAAATGATCACCATCCTTGGAGATTCACACTACGGATTACCAGACAAGTGTCATTAGTTAAGGCATCCAAGTGTCTGGGGAAAGGTTGTGTCATTTACATGGCACAAGTAACTATTAATGAGCCAAAGCCAAAAATTGAAGACCTTCCAATCATCTCGAAATATTCTGATGTCTGTCCTGAAGAATTACCAATTCTACCTCCAGATAGGCAAGTGGAGTTAGGATTGACATCCTACCAGGATCAACACCTGTTGCTAGAGCTCCATATCGGTTAGCACCAATGAAAATGAATGAATTTAGAATACAATTAGATGAACTTTTAGAGAAAGGCTTTATTCAGCCTAGTTCCTCACCTTGGGGAGCTCCTATTCTTTTTGTTAAAAAGAAGGACGGTTCAATGCGGATGTGCATTGATTACCGTGAGCTAAACAAGATCACAATCAAGAATCGTTATCCTCTGCCCAGGATCGATGACTTATTCGATCAACTTCAAGGGGCTAGTTACTTCTCTAAGATCGATTTGAGATCAGGATACCATCAACTGAAGGTTAGAAGTGAGGATGTTCCTAAGACTGCCTTCAGGACCCGTTATGGTCATTATGAATTCTTGGTGATGCCTTTTGGGCTCACAAATGCACCTTCAGCATTCATGGATCTCATGAATAGAATCTGCAAGCCGTATTTAGATAAGTTTGTCATTGTCTTCATAGACGACATACTTATCTACTCTCGTAATCAGGTTGATCACGAGAAACATCTTCGGTGCATCCTAGAATTGCTAAGACAAGAGAAGCTTTATGCTAAGTTCTCTAAGTGCTAGTTTGGCTTAGAGAAGTCTAGTTCCTTAGACATGTAGTAAGTGAGCATGGTATCCAAGTGGATCCTGCCAAAATAGAAGCCATAATGAATTGGGAAGTACCCAAAACACCATCGGAGATTCGCAGTTTCTTAGGATTGGCCGGTTATTATAGAAGGTTCATTGAGAACTTTTCGAGGATAGCCACTCCTTTAACTACCTTGACCTGTAAGAATGTCAAGTTTGACTGGGGTCCAAAAGAACAAGAATTTTTTAAGATTTTAAAACACAGGTTGAGAAACGCTCCTGTTGTTATCTCTACCTGAGGGTAATGAGAATTTTGTTGTTTATTGTGATTCCTCGTGTTGGTACATAATGTCTATTGCCTATGTCTAGGATTTATCTGTAATGTTTATAAAGTTTACACGTTAATGTTCAAATGAGAAAATGTAAATTTTATGCATTGATACATTGTGATTCGCACGAAACATAAGTGTGTTTCGTACGAGTGAGTCACTCGTACGAAATACTATTTCGTACGAATCATAGATGCTTGTTATTGCACGCACTTCAGTACAAGTCATGTCGACCTATAAATAGGGAAGTGTTGTGTTAGAGCTATGAACAGATTTGTCATTTCATATGGCGAAGCTCTGTCAGTTTGTTTACTTGCGTCTGTAACTTGAAGGTCATTAATAGATCAGAAGCATTTAAACAGTAAGTTCTATTTGTTTGTCATGTCTACCTCTCTAGCAATGAATTCCGCCTCTGCTAGTTGAGCGAGATCAGATCGACTGCTCATTTCGGAAGCTCGATCCCCGTTCACAAGTGGTATCAGAGCCATGAGATCTGATCTACAGATAGACAACAAGTAGTTACTGTTCTGACTTGGACATATATTCATCTTCATCATTTTTTGACCTTTGCTGGATTTTGGACAAATTTCGGACGAATACATGGACAAAATGGACTAGGTTTTTAGTAACTCAAGTTAATCTTCAATCTAATCAATCCATACCATAATACGGACATAAAATTGAACTAAATCATGTTGAAATTGATAAAATTTGATCAGTTTGAAGTTTGAACCGCATGAAATATAGTTGTTTTGATTTTGGTACGAACCAGCAGCTTTAAAATTTTCATACGGGTCAGTTAAAATTTCATAAAATCTTAAAATTTTTTCAGAATTTTAAACTTGATTCGTACTAAATGATTTGATTCGTACTAAATTCATCCGCACAAAAATTCACTCAATTAAAAACACCTGTTTCGTGTAAAAAATGAGCTGATTCGTACGAAATTGTAACTTTTGTTAGAAAATTTGAATCGTACTAAAATCTACTTCATGCAAAATCATTGTTATTTGTTTCGTACAAATTTCTTGTCCGCACAAAAGTTGTCTAATCTGATCTGTTTGTTTTTGTGAAGGGTGCTCTAACTTTTTACAGGAAAAATGTCTAAAGAGTTTTACAATGCGTTTGCCACATCGGTTGTTACCACTGGAGCAGCTCAAAACATCAATTTAGAGAATGAAATGGGAACAATGACTAAACTCCAAAGCTTATGAATCTGGAAGACTTTGATAGTTGGGGCGAGAGGTTTATGAACTGGGTGCAAGCTAATCATATTACTTGCTGGTTTGCAATCGAGGCAAAATACATCACACCAGTTGGCGAAAATGGGCTTGAAAAGACCCTTGCCCAATTCTCTGATGTTGAACGAGAAAGATTTATCAACGAAAAGAAGATGATGAACATTCTTCAGCAATCGATCAAAGAAGACATCTTGGCTTTACTGCAACATGATGATGATGCGCAATCTTTATGGAATGCTCTTCGACTCAAATTTCAAGGTAGTGCTCAACTCCGCAAAAGCAAAAGGACATTATTGAGCAAAGAGTTTGATGTATTCACATTGATCAAAGGAGAAACGGTTAAGCAGCTAAATGAGCGATACTGTCATCTGGTGGTTCATATGAAGAGAATGGGAATTGTGAAGACAAATGAAGAGCTTGTTGATAAGCTAGCTGATTCTCTGCCACAAGGTGAGTGGTTGACTTACTTAACCATTTTGAAAAATGGGGTTGAATACAGCAATTTCTCGTTGCCTCGCTTTATCGAGAGATTGGAAGGTCATGAATTAGAGATGCAAAAGATGGCCAAAAACAAGACTATTCAAATGCAAACAAGATGTTAATCTTTATTTCAAAAACAGTTCTGCTGCTCAAATCCAAGCGCCAAAGATTCAAACTGCGTTCAGTGCATATAGTTCACCAAGCCCACCTCCAACTCAGTCAAGTGGTTACCAATCATACCTAACAGTTGATCCAAATACACCTTCTAGTCAACAATCTTCTTTCGAATCAAATCAATCTCAGAACAATCAAGCTACTCCATCATCCAATGCAAGTCAAAGAATTCTGCAATGCAACATTGCCGTTGACTTTCAGAACGCACAAAATTTTGACGAAAAGACGGCAAAACAACATATGTCTCTACTTGCTTCAGTTCTTGAGTCATATGATAGTCTTGTTGCTGGAAAGATTGGAAATTCTGAGATGACATGTGAAGACTACGATCAAATTGATCCAGTTGAAATGGAGTTGATAGGTATAAAATGGTGTATGGCTTCGATCGTTCGACGAGCACAGAGATTTATGGAAATCAATGGTAAAGAAAATTTGGGAGGTTTGGATGGGAAACTTGGATTTGATAAGTTTCAAGTGTCGGGAGAAAGGTCACTTTGAAAGAGAATGTCCAAACCGAGAGGTTCAAGGGAATCGGAATCCTTTCACAGACGATTATTACAAAAGAGCGATCTGTCACCGACCACAACCGAGAACAAGAATCATGCCGATTGAAGAAAAGCAACCTGAAACTAAAGATAAGGCTTTGGTTGTTACACAAGAAGATGAAGGGTTTAATTGGAACAAGTTTATTTCGAAAGGAGAAAGTTTGGCATTGGTGGCTGAAATTATTGATGAACCAGAAGAAGAATTGGAGCATCTTTTGATGAAGGACCCGAGGACGAGGATTATTATTATCATACTTCATCAGAGGAGGAGGAGCTTTTGAATGGTCATTCAAACATCTTTTGCCTAACGATGTTTTAAAAACTTTTGCAGGATATTTCGCACCTACCCAACATTCAACAGATGAAGAGCAAAAGAAGCCGGTTGAAGTTGTCAAAGTGGATGAGAAAAAGGAATTGCTGAAAGAAGACATAATTAAAGCGTGCATGGCGAATGGAAATGAGGTAAACAAGTCATCTGAGAATGAAAAATCTTGTTCAAAGTGTGATGAACCATGTGGTGAGTGTCTTGTAAAAGACAAAAGATTTGCTGAATTGCAAAGTTTAACAGACAATTTGTCAAGCGATTACAAATCCACAAAAGAAGCTTATGACAAATTGAGTGCGTCTGTTAAACAATATAATAAAGCACTCAGAGAAAATGATGCAACACTTATGATGCTTAAAGCAACAGTGATGGATAAACAAATGGCAATTAATATTCATCTAAACACTATTGCTGAGCTCAAAAGTGAGCTTGAAAAAATGAGAATTGAAACCGAACGAGTTAACAAACTGTTAATTAGTTATTCCACAAGCTCATATGTCATAGATCACATTTTACCAAAAATTGAAAATACTGAGGAATCTAAAAATGGTGAAACAAAGAGTGGAAGTTATGATCGAGTTCCTCCACCCATGTGGAACAGTTATGCTTGCAAAAATCCATCTGGGGTGGAAAAGGCGCTAAATCTAAAATTGAAAACTGAACAGCTGCTTGAGGATATCGATGTAATTTACACTAAAAATGATGGTGAATGTGATTCTGAAGTAGTAAAAGATGTGGTTGACAAAGTGTTAAAAAATGAATCTGAAGTGGCTGAGTCTGAAAAGTCTGAGAAGTCAAAGTCTGATGATATATCAGAAAATAGTTTAAGTGATGATCCCGATGTCATAGTTTATAAAATGAAAGGATCTGATAAACTATTTTCGGATGAGGATTTTCCCATCAAGAATGTGAAAAGAGATTGTGTTGATAAAATGTTCAAGCTAATGGAGGTAAGTCATAATGATTTAGATAAACATGATGCATCTTTCTATTCTAAATCAAACACTGACAACCAACCCTACTTTCGGAAAAATGGAGATTATCCGGAAAACAAGCGTGCAGGGTTGGGTTTTCAGAAGCAACATAAAACCAACAGATCCCAAAAACTGAATTTTACAAAGAAAATTAATTTTGTATTTGGGACAACAACCGAGAAAGAAAAAAAGATCATCAGAACTCAATCGAATGATGATTTTCTTAAAGAAAAAGAAATACAGAAACAGGTTTTGAATACTTCTGTTCATAAGGACAGCAGGACATGCTATAAATGCAAGAAAGTTGGACATATCGGACGATATTGTTCACAAGAAAGTTCAAAACCAGTTTCTTCTCCGAAAAAGTTCACCAAGGATGAAAAGCAAAAAGCACCCATGGTTATGTCGAAACAAATTCTTAAAAGAAAGACTGAATCTCATCAAAATGTTAAACCAATTATTAAACCTCATTCTAAATTTGAAATTGGCGAAACATCACACAAACATCAACAAGTAGATTCAAAATTCTATGTGAAAAGGGCTAAACCACAAACACAGAAATGGGTTGCTAAAATTGTTAAAATCAAATCATCCAAGGATGAATTCAACCCTGATGTTCCAAACATAATTGAGCTTAAAAAGATTGAAAAGAACAAAGTGGGTCCAAAGTTCGGCATTCCAACCCTACCCAAGACCAAACAGGCTTGGGTCTCTTTGTTTAAATGAATTTTGTTGATCATGTGTGCAGGGGCTCCAACGTTCGATATTGTCAAAATGGATCATGGATAGTGGAGCGTCTCGTCACATGACAGGAATGCTTGCGCTGCTCAACGATGTTAGAGCTATTCGAGGAGGATATGTTGGATTTGCTGGAACACAAGGAGGGAGGATTGTCGGAGAAGGGATTCTCTCGAATGGAGTTGTATCGTTTGATAAAGTGAACTATATCGCCGAACTTGAGAACATTCTGCTTAGTATCTCGCAAATTTGTGACAAGAGTTCACGACATATTTCAACGATAAAGAATGTCTTATTCTAAAACTCGGTTTCAAGATTCCAGAAGAATGGATTCTGATGCGAGCTCCGCGAGAAAAAGTTGGTACGAATTGAGAAAATCCACACTGATGACCAAAACGCATATTTTTATACCAAAGCTTTTGATAAAACAAAGTTTAAAAATTTGTTAAAGCTTAATGGTTTAAAAAATATGATCTCAGGGGATATATTTGAGGTTGAGTTTGAGGATGATGACGACATGATGTGAATTTATCATCGGTTTAACGTTTTCTGTACATTCTTTCTAATCATTTCTTAAAAATCCAAAAATATGTTTTTGATTTTAGGGGGAGAATGTTTGAGGAAAATACAAAAACATTTAAAAAAACCAAAAAGAGTTTTGTGTAAAAAAGGAGTGATCATAGTAAATTAAAAAGATAGTCACAGTATGCTAAAGAATTGTATTGTTTTCTAAAGTAATTAAGCAAGTCTTACTATGGATATGCCAATAGAATTCACTCATTCAGTAGATTGTTATCAAGATATAAACCTAAAACACAAAAACTGATTAACTTGTGGGTTAACATCTCTCGGATATATGGACTTAGTACTCCGAAATTTCGTTTGAGAGAATGCCAGATTCTGCGATATTAGGTCTTTATATTTGATTGATATCTGGGGTATTATTCGAGTTCTTCTGATTTTGCGGAAGCAATGGCCGAGAACTCATATAATATTTTTGCATTATTTCCCGAAAACTGCATGGAAAATGATTATGTCTTAAGCAATTATGACATTTGCAGTACAAAAGATTCCTTAATGGAACACCACCTTAAGACAAGCCTTCATCTCTTTGTCTGTACGGTAGTACTAACCTGAGCTCTCAAGGTCTCGCATTCACCCTATATACAGATATCAATTCGATATATTCACCTGTAATATGACATTCTGGGAATCTCGATACGGGAGTATATTCTGAGATGGGAAACACAGTTATTTCATGTTTCTAATTATACCTTAACATATCTTGAAACAGTTGAGAAACGAGAAGAGGTTAAATGGACAAATATATTGGCAATCTAGGTAAATTTGTTTAAAAGCTTAAAAAGTGTGTCTAGACTAACGGTACTGATGACTTATATGAATGCTTGAAATGATCCTCTGAAAACACAAAATTCACAAAAATGTTATTATTCATTGAAAATTTTCTTGAAACCCAAAAAGATTTTTAGTTTTCTTAGCTTGATAGTTTTATTTTTGTTTACCGATGTTAAAAACACTGATGGTTGGATTCATAGCAACATCTTGCTGAGGAAAGCTTGGAATCATGGGTTGGGAGCTAATTTTTAGCAAAAAAGTTTACTCAAATGTCAAGAAAGTTTATTAATTTGAAACTTTACATGTTAAAATAAATCTGTTTGGTCAAATATGGTCAACCAAGGTCATTAACTTGGACTTGGAAGGCAAATTGGATAACCAGGGTCATTAACTTGGACTTGGTTAGTCAAGTGGATTTTCGAAACAGATAATTTTTTTTACAAAAATGAATGAAAAAAATACAAAAAATAAAAATTGGAATTGAAAAAGTTTAAAAAAGTTTAAAAGTTTTTAGATTTGATTCGTACAAAATGAAATTTCATGTGGTTAAGTCGTTTTTGTACGAAACAAGGGTGAATATTTGGTGCGATTCACGAGTTTTCGTACGATTCACAGAGTGAGTATAAATATACTTTGGTTCGCACAAAAATGAGATTTCTGTTCTTTGAGAACTGTTGAGCGATTCAGAGAGATTTTGTGCGATTCATCTCTAAAACTTCATTTCTTGTATCTTGTGCTTGCTATTCACATTGTTGAGGTTGATTTGCACACCTCTTACAATGGGCAAGGTAATTTCGTCACGATCTCATTGTTATAATGTCAAAATTTCATACGATTCGAACTAAAACTTAGATCTAGGGAAATTGGACCGGTAAAACTTAAAATTGACCACAAAATCGTTAATATCGGCTCTAATAACCTGAAAATCAATTATCAATACGATAGTGGTGACGATGAGGAGGAAGTGAAATCTTTATCATTGTTTGTGGCAAAGAGAAGTCCGTGGTTTGTGAAAGACGGAGAAAAGGGAGGAAAGGCTACATACAAAGGGAGAAAGAGAAAAGCTGCGTCTACTGTTGAAAGTTCAGGGTTGAGGGATGAACCTGAGGTTGAAGAAACAGTTGAAAAGATGGCAGAAGATATAGAACGTCAGGCTTTCGGAGTTGACAAGGCACCAGATGAAGAAGTACTATCTTCTAATATTGATTCTGAGGATAGACGAGCGGGAGAGAAGAAAAGAGCAGAGAAATTGGCAAAGAAACGTGAAGATGAGCTGAAGCGTAAAGTGGAAGAACGAAAAAGAAAGGCAACAGGCGAAGACGATACTACTTACGTTCCGTCTGAATCTGAGCTTGAATCTAGTTTTAGAACTCCGGTCAAGAAAAGACAAAGAAGGATGAAAAATCTGTAGCTCGCATATCTCCGACTGTTAATCTAACAGATGCTGGAGCTGATCCTATCACCGAAGAAAATGTGGAGGAACCTTCGCGGAATATTCCATCTCCTCCACATTATATGCATCCAGAGCCAGATCAGCAACATGTTGAACCAGAGATACCTGTTCACCAACCACCAGTTCCTGAACAAGAACATGAACAGCAACAACCAACACCGCAACAATCTGTGCTAGAATCTGTTCAACAAACCTATGCCTGATCCAGAACCTGTCTAAAAACCAGCACCACAACAGTTGGCTCAACAAAAGTCTCAACCATCTCATGCTCAACAATCTCGTCCTACATCACAGCCGTTTACTGCACAAGCATTTTTTGACGAGATTAATTTAGACGATCTACCTGGAGGAGATTAGTTTCGGTTTGATGATCCTAGAATTGATGATTTACAGAAGCAGGCGACAATGAACATTGTGCGCATCGCTGAATTGCAAGAATAGATAAACTTGTTAACAGCTGAGAAGTTTGAGATGCTTGAAAGAATTGGAGGTTTAATTGTTGATAAACAGCAACTTGAAGCAATGATGGCAAGTATTATTTCTGAGAATGAAAGATTGCGTTTGCGGATGACTGAGTACGAAGAAGAATGGTTGAGAAATAATCGAAGGATAGATGTATTTGAGAAGATTCTTGAGAAGAAGTTTGGTTTGAGAATATCGGCAGCAATTGATGAGATTGAACGTACTGAAGCTAGAGAAAGAGTTGCAGAGCGAGAACGGTTGGCAAAACAACAATCTGATGCATTAGGGAAAGGTAAGGGTAAGATTGTGGAGGATTCTGTGACTGAAGAAGCTGTGCCAGAAGCTAAATCTGGGCTAGTACAGTGTTGGGATATCGTAGTATATGAGGAACCGAAGAATTTTATTCTGATAGGAAAGCCTGTTGATGTTGATATAGCATTTTTGGATATTTCCCAACGACATCGAGAGTGGTTGATGAAAAAGATAGGAAAAGATAGTAAAGAATCAGTTGAAGAAAATAAAAAGAGACAGAAGAAGAAGATACTGAAGAAGTTGACGTTAATGATAAAGATTCTAGTGATTCGGATGATGGTAATGATGATGATAATGTGGGTGGATCGGGTGTTCGTGTAATAGATTCAAATATTAATGAATTAGTTGATCTTTCCGAGTATTTTGATGATTATGAGAACCAAACTGCTGAAGAAGAAAGGATGGACAAATCTGATGAAGTAGATGCTCAGCAGGCAGGAATTTTCACAGAGAATGTTACATCTTCTGTTCCTGTGGTGCAAAAGCCATTTGTTCTATATCTTGAGCATGATGTTGAAGAGGGAGAGTTTGTGCATAGTTACTCAAAAGAAGAGATAGCTGAAATGCTCGGAATTAGTGGAGAAAAGTTCGATTTTGACTTTGAAGACGAACTGAATGAGATAGATGCTTTCAAACCGAATGCTTATGTTTTTGAAGAAATAGAAGACGCAAACGTTTATGATAACCTTATCGTTGAAAGTGACTCTGATGAAGATGCTAATGATGTCGTTCAGGGTACAGAGGATTTACCAACGTTTATCGATTTATTTACAGCAGAAAGCTCCGAAATGTTACAAAGGAAAGTATTGGAAACTGTTAAAGAAGGAACGATTCCTGAAAAGATGTCTACAGCTGAGATTATCGAACAAAAGAAGAAATGGTTTAGGGAAAGTCCAGTTGAGCGAAAGTTTAAGAGACCCCTGGTGTTTTTCACTAGAGATGCTGATATTTCCTTAGGGGATATTTTAAGTTGGGGTTGGATTGAAGAGCTGAATGTTTATGCTATTAAGAGAGAATTTGGGATTCAATACTTCCCGATATCTAAGTGACATCAAAACTCTGCCATATTGGGACATTAAGGAACTTGTACAAACAAAGATGATAAACCAAAAGATGAAGTTCCATGATCAAAAGTTGTGGAGATTTATCAAATTTGAAGCGAAGCATGGTTTTGTTCACTAGAAACCGCATTATCCGCGTCGCATTATTAAAGAAGATCCAGTGACAAAAGAAAAAGATATTACGTTTATTGTGAAGAAACCACGGGTATTGAAAAACATGCCGATGATCAAAATGGAGCAAGATTTCTATACGATCTTCAAGTGGTGGCATTACGATTCTAATACAGGTGAGGCTGTTATTTGTGTACACCCAGATGAAGATTCGTGGAAGATAACTGAGGAATTAACCGAAGCCGTCATAGCACACAAAAGAATATTTGGGTTGTGGCGAGGCATTCGAGTACTAGACCCCATGTGGCTAGTAAATTGTTCGAAGAAAGATATTGAATGTTTATTTTATAGCAAGATCAGTTTTGAAGAAAAGGATCAGGAGCAAGCACTTCAATTTCAAAAGATTGTTAATGTGTGCTTTGCAAATGATATTCACTCGGGATCAGACTGGAAGACAACCTGGAGAAAGATTGAGAAGAAGGAGTTGAAGAAAACTGAAGAAAAGGAAGCCCGGATCGCTGAACGTTCAAGAATAACATCGTTAAGGAGTTTTCATTTTTTGAAGCGACGTCCTCTGACGGATCAAACGCCTATTGCTTCTAAGGAACGTTGAAAGCCGTTAAAGAGATTTTTTGGGCGTTAAAGTCAAATCAAAGTGAAGTTTTGAAGATTATCCAGACTATGGCAACATCCAAGGGGGAGTTTGTTGGTGCATAATGTCTATTGCCTATGTCTAGGATTTATCTGTAATGTTATAAAGTTTACACATTAATGCTTAAATGAGAAAATGTAAATTTTATGTATTGATACACTGTGATTCGCAAGAAACATAAGTGTGTTTCGTACGAGTGAGTCACTCGTACGAAATACTATTTCGTACGAATCATAGATGCATGTTATTGCACACACTTCAGTACGAGTCATGTCGACCTATAAATAGGGAAGTGTTGTGTTAGAGCTATGAACGGATTTGTCATTTCATACGGCGAAGCTCTGTCAGTTTGTTTACTTGCGTCTGTAACTTGAACGTCATTAATAGATCATAAGCATTTAAACAATAAGTTCTATCTTGTTTGTCATGTCTACCTCTCTAGCAATGAATTCCCCCTCTGCTAGTTGAGCGAGATCAGATCGACTGCTCATTTCGGGAGCTCGATCCCCGTTCACACCTTGCACACTAGCATGGGCTGTGTGCTAATGCAAAAAGGCAAAGTGATTGCTTATGCATCACGACTATTAAAGGTGCACAAAAGGAATTACGCCACCCATGATTTGGAATTGGGTGCTGTTGTATTTATACTTAAGTTATGGAGACATTACTTATATGGCACAAAGTGTATTATATACACTTACCATAAGAGTCTCCAACATTTGTTAAATCAAAAGGATTTGAACATGCAACAACGCCGCTGGATGGAAACACTTAATGATTATGATTGTGAAATTCGCTATCATCCCGGCAAGGCAAATGTAGTTGCTGACGCCTTAAGTCGCAAGGAAACAGTTAAGCCTATAAGGATTAATGGCAAGAGCATTGAGCTCAGAAATAGTTGAAATGAAAAACTATTAGATATACAAAGGCAAGCCCTATTAGAGGCAAATATTTCTAATGAAGGATTAGGCAGAACTGTTGATTAGTTAATGCCTGGAAAGGACGGAATCCTTAGATTTAATGGTAGAATCTGGGTTCCAATCCTTGGAGGACTTAGAGATCTAATCCTCCAAGAAGCGCATAATTCAAGATACTCAGTTCACCCGGGTGGTGACAAGATGTATCAGAATTTGAAAAAGAATTATTGGTGGATGAGTTTGAAGAAATCCATAGCCACTTATGTAGGTAAGTGTCTGACGTGTTCGCAAGTTAAGGCCGAACATCAGAAACCGTCAGGACTTCTATAACAACTTGAAATTCTCACTTGGAAATGGGAAATGGTAACTATGGACTTGATTACCAAGTTACCTAAGACCAAACGTGGTAATGACACGATTTGGGTCATTGTAGATAGGCTGACTAAGTCAGCACATTTCATGCCAATTAAAGAAACGTATAATTCCGACAAATTGGCTAAGTTGTATGTGGAGAAAATTGTGTCCCTACATGGTGTGCCGATATCTATTGTATCCAATAGAGATACTAGATATATCTCTCACTTTTGGAAAAGTTTCCAACAATCATTAGGCACAAGACTAAACTTTAGTACGGCTTACCACCAGCAGACGGATGGACAAAGTGAGCGTACTATTCGGACTTTGGAAGACATGCGTAAAGCATGTGTGATTGATTTGGGTGGAAGTTGGGATGACCACTTACCCCTAATAGAATTATCCTATAATAATAGTTACCATACGAGCATCAAGGCTACTCCTTTTGAGGCCTTGTATGGGAGAAAATGTCGAACGCCCGTGTGCTATGCAGAAGTTGGGGATGCCCAACTATCGGGACCAGAGATTGTCCTGGAGACCGCATATAAGATTGTACAAATCCGTGATAGACTCAAAGCTGCCCGTGATAGGTAGAAAAGCTATGCTGACAAGAGGCGTAAACCTTTTAAGTTCCAAATAGGGGACAAAGTCATGCTGAGAGTATCACCTTGGAAAGGTGTAATGAGATTTGGAAGGAAGGGCAAGTTAAGCCCAAGATATATTGGACCATTCGAGATAATCGAATGTGTCGGCGTTGTAGCTTATAAGCTTAAGCTGCCAGAGGAACATAGTGGAATTCATGATGTATTCCACATATGTAATCTTAAGAAATGTCTAGCCGATGAGTCGCTAGCAATGTCACATCAAGATGTGCAAATTGATGAAAACCAGAAGTTCTTTGAGAAACCAATTTCGATCAAGGATCGATAGGTTAAGAAGCTCCGAAGGAAAAAGATACCTATAGTAAGTGGGATGCCCTTCGAGGCCTCGAGTATACATGGGAGGTTGAGTCCACTATGCGACAGAAATACCCCCATCTTTTTGAATAAAATCTGGAGTTCGAGATTTCTTTTAAGGGGGTGAGGATGTACCTCCTCGTAAAATCGTGTCCAGTAATATAGTGATAGGTGTCATTACTTTTATAATAAGTCTATTAAGGACTAATAAGCACTAAAGATGTCAACATGCTCAAACTAAGCCTCTGAGTGACTCTCTGGTGTCAACATGCATAAACTTAGCCTCTGAGTGACCATTAGTGTCAACATGCTTAAACTGAGCCTCTGAGTGACCATTAGTGTCAACATGCTTAAACCGAGCCTCTGAGTGACCATTAGTGTCAACATGCTGAAACCAAGCCTCTGAGTGATCATTAGTGTCAACATGCTTAAACTTAGCCTCTGAGTGACCATCAGTGTCAACATGCTTACACTGAGCCTCTGAGTGACCCTTTACGAAGTCCTAACTCTCATATGAGCCACTGGTTGGACGAGAGGGATTAATTATGTAAATATGTAAAAGTTGGACTATGGAGGGGTTAAAAGCATCAACATGTTAATTTATACCTCTGAGTGACCTTTAACGAACCGAAAGCTTGAGAATGTCCGGGCATGCTCCTGGGTACGCCAAATGTTGGCTCTGGAGGGCTAAATATGCTATAAAGGTGTTTTAAGAGGTATATTAAGTTGAGGGGCTAAATGTGACAAAGTTTGAAAGTTCCTTAGAGGCGCTCGCGGGCCGCGAGACATAGGCTTAGTCTCTCGCGAGCCGCCAGAGGCCTGTGTTTGCAGAAAATTTTGCTTGGCTCCCACACATGTTGCCAAAAACCATTTGATTCGAAACCATGGACTTCCAAACTGCTATGCCACGTTTTAGGACACTTGTAAGCTTCCTTTAACACTCGCTAATGCCTGGCATCACCTCCTTGAAGCTCCTAAACTATAAATAGGTGCATTGGTTCACCATTTGAACTTGCACCTTTCTCATTTTCATTCTATCTCCCTCTCTTAGAAGTTCCTAACTGAAAGGAGCATCCAACTTAGTTCTATTTCATCCTAGAAATCACTTGTAAGTCTTCCTTTCTCTTGCATTTTCGTTTATAGGCTTATATAGCCAAAAGTCAAGTGTTTTACGGGAAACGCTTTGACTTTCGGTTAAAACCATTAAGGTCTAGCCATTGTTCGTAACGGACATGGCTAAGTGATCGTAATAAGGTAGGTGTTAATCCCTGTTAAGGACACCTCCAGTTTGCTAGACCAATTGACGGGTCAAAGTTTTATTATTAAAAAGTCAAACATGCCAGTTTTCAAAAACATTATAATCTGAGCTTATATATGTTTTGAAACATGTTTTGATACTTAAACAAGTTAATAAACATGTGAGAACATGATCGACTCGTCAATTTCAATTCTAAGATTGGTTTGCAACCGAAAGTCGCAAAGTTTGACTTCTGCTTTGACTTTCGATTCTGACCCGATTTAGATAGGTTAGCTACTGATCTAAGGTTGCATTATGATCGTAATATAATGTACCAACCCCCTGAGGTTATGTTACATGATCATAATCAGAATCTGAGTTTATGCACAAGTTCCATTATTATGCCAATTTTGACTAAAATGCCCTCTTTATATAAAATAAGGTTTTAATCAATAACAAACTTGAAAATAAATTTCCTACTGAGGTATATCATAAGTAAGATTATTTGGAATATTAAATCGGTTTATATACTGAGTTTACATACAAGTCCTTGCATTATGTCGACAATTGACGATAAAGCCCTTATGGTGGATAAAATGATTTTAATCATACTTTTTATGCCAAACCTTTTTATCTACTGATGTGTTCTATTAAATAGCATATCTAAAACATACAAACATGGTCTTAGCATCAGTTTTCATAAACTTCGCTCAAATCGTCATTTTTAAACATAAATGTCGTTTCGGCGCATAGTATGGTTTAAAACCATATTTATCAACCAAGACTTGTTATCTACTGATTTTAAAACTTATTTAAATATTTTTACAGTAGGCACATAGTATAAACTCAGAATCCCAAATAAATTATAAAACTATGTGTAAAAAGACCCAAATACCCCTATGGTGTATAGTTTGGTCATAAATGATAAATTACACATATGATCAATATCTTACTGATATTATTTCTTAAATAAATTATTTTTCATAATACGTATGATAATAACATAAATATATTCAAATTCTTTTTATATGGTATATAATTGCCAAAACGCCCTTATGAGGCATAGATTCATTTTAAACCTTAACGGGCATGTAAGTTGATATCCTACTGATATTACAACTTATTTGAAACAAAATGGCATATAGAACTTGTCCATGGCTTATCTGGTTACCCGATATTGCTTATATGCATTCGGTTAAGTATATGTAACTAGTTTACGAAAATTAACCGAAACGGGTTTGACCTTATCATTTTAATCTCAAAATTAGAATGCTTATGGTTTACCCATATTATACAAATTATAGTACATGTTGGGTTTAAACTACATTCTATCCGGTCATCGTTTAATCTAGCGTATTATACCATTTTGATCCTGTACGCTAGTCGGTCTAAGTATATGACTTAAATTAAGATCGTTAGCATTTTAATTGGTTAGCTTATGTCATAATCCAGACTAGAGCCTTCTAGTAAATGCTATCTGCACTTATTTCATTTTGAATACAACTGAGATATTAAATCTTGCATTTTAAATCAAGACTAACTCAGGTAAATACTCTTGACTTATTTTCCCTATACGGGCTTGGGTTACGGTTAATTATGACCGCTTGGTCGGAAATGAGATCAATCAAATGCCGGACTGTGGCTAGCAAATCTGCATATTCCGTTTTTATTAGTTTTGTTTGATAACTTAAACATTGTGGGTTAACGATCGTGTCCTGGATATCCAAGGCTCATTACATTAGTTAATGGCCACAACCAAAGCGTGGGGTGTAGGCATACACCTAACAGATGCTCATGCTAAATTATTTTTACCCACTAGTTGGGGATAACTCCTTCGTGGGTTTTTAAGTGGTGTGTACGTTAATCATGTCTTGGTCTCTGTACTAGGCCCCATATGTATGGACAAACATGTAAAGATGTTAACAAGGTTACAAGGCTGACTTTCCCAAGTTATAAAAGATTTTTCGTGCCCTATGCACTTAAATCCATTTTCAAAAATGTTTTCAAAATGATTTAGTCGGGTGTATTTACCAACGATGGACGTATTTTCAAAAGACTAAGATGCAAGTACAATACGAAATAGGCTCGAAGCTGCTCGGTAGTGATATAAGAGGATCTTGCAAATCCTTAGATCTGCCCAAAGTCTGTTACACATTTTGTGCATTTTACGATCCGCCAGTGGATCTTTCATTACAAGCCATCTGTATATTATTTTCCGTACTTTGAACATTTGGTTTGTAATAGTAATTTAAACTCCAAGACTTCCGGTATGCTGTGTTTAATTGACTATGATGATATCAACTTACATCACGATATTCCCCACCCGGGCCCACCGGTGTTTGGTTGTAAATTTCGAGGTGTGACATCTAGTCATCATCCTACTTACGCACAGTGATCTGTCATCACCTAATCCCATGACTACATACCAATTGTTAAAAATATGTATTTTCGATGTGTATGAACGGGCCTCGCCCTTCATATGATTTTCGTGCCTCACACTTTTGATATTGGGCCTAGCCCATGTCATTCGTGTTATTGGGACTAGCGCATGTTATAAATAAAATTGAGGCCTAGCCCCTAGTTGTGACTAAGACCATCCCGTCACTTGTCATAAAACTCATGCATGTTTCGAAAATATGTGTGTGTTTTGTTAAACCAGTATGTTTAGCATAAACCTTTCGTAAACCATTTGAGTTTACTGAAATCCATTCGTGACATGGTTTAGAATTATATGATTTTCGTTTATCGAAACATTGTGTACTTTTGCAAAACTTGCATGCCTTTCCACCCCGAAAACAATTATATGAATGTAAAACGGTAAAAAGTGGGGGTTATGAACTCACCTTGATATCCTTGTGCAAAGCTAGCTTATTGTGATTCAATAATGTCATTTCCACAACGTGACTTGCTAGCATGCAATCTAAGACATTCCTAAAACGGAATAGCTTATAAGTTTCTAAATAACGTAGCTAAACTACGTGTCATCGAGCTCTACCGAATTGTTAACCATACGATTCTATGAAAGTGTTATTGTCTTGTCTCGAAATAACCAATCTACGGTTTTCTTGGAAACGACTTAGTTTCTGAGAGATTTAAAATATATATACTTATATATAAACATAAATATATTTTATGAAATCGTATTAGTTGTCTCGAATAGAAGGCGTAGATGAATAGTAGTACGATTCTTCATAGTTTATGTAAGATGTAATACATATGTACTCGTAGATATACCCATATATGTAAAACATTTCGTATCCGAACAATATTCTTGCGTATCATTTATAATAATAAAATAATTATATAATCGTATGCTTGTTATAATCTTATGATATTGTGTTGTACTTCGTTTAGGCGTTTGAATCGAATATAACAAGTATATGATTGTTATAAAAGCATTCGAGAGTATTCAAGTCGTCGACGTTTGGGATAAGTATAACAACTATATTTAGTTCATAAAAGTGTTTAAAGTCAACGTTTGAAATCAATATAAACCAATATATTTATTTTATAAAAGTGTGCGAAGTCGACGTGTGAAATAATATTTGGATTCGCGATGTTTGAAATGTATATAAGTATTTGAAATCTCGACGTTTGAAATGGATATAAATGATTATATTTATGTTATTTGTTTTTCAAATACTAGACTTTTGAAAGATAATTTCCGAATTCCAAAGTTTGAAATATATATACACATTATATTTATCTTATAAAAGTACTCGGAATCTCGGCGTTAGGAATAAACGTAAACACTATATTTATTTATGTAAAAGTGTTCGGAAATCTCGACGTTCGAAATAAATATAAACATTATATTTATTTATAAAAGTATTCAAAGGTATTTGAATTATCGATGTCTGAAATCTAATTTCCGAATTCCTCTACTTAGTAACCCCATTCGTTTGAGGGGTTGTAAACTTGTTTTACGAGGTATAAAGTGCCGTTGAGAATAAATATGCACTTGAATCCTATAGGTTTTGTCTTTGAAATAAAACGTGTTTTGTATTACGTACTTTACAAAAAAAAAACGGGCGGAGTTTCCTCTATTTTTGGACGATCCCGACAATGGAAGTTGTCGATATATTCAAAACACAACATTAACAATAGATATTTCATGTTCGATACTTAGATAACAACGTCACAATTTATAAGTTTTATACAAGTATCTCGTTCTTTATATTATGTATATATATATATATATATATATAAACATGTCAAACTTTTGCGTAGTCGGTCGATAGATCGATAAATTATGCCGCTAATCTCAAATGTTGCCAATGTGTAACGTTAGTTTGTCGGGTCGAGCTCGGTTTCGCGTTTAAATGATGCATATAAATAAAATATTATAAATTTCACGTCGTAATTAATTTTACCAAGTCCTTCATTGACTAGTCGACCCGGTGTTGACCGCGTCGAGCCGAGTTAAACCAAGACTGAGTTGAGACCAAGCAAACCCAAACTGAACATGGTTGAGTTAAACCCCAACCCGAACCCGAACCCGAGCCTGAACCCTCACTGTTGCTACCACTGGCCGGCCCCAGCGCCGCCGCCGGCGCCGGCAGTTCTCCGCCGTGACTGTCGTCGAGCACCACCAGTCCCCCATTCGTCTTCACCACAGCAGCGCTCAACCCCTTCAATCTCGACGCGAAAACCACACGCCACTAACAGCGATTGCGGCGTTTCTGGCAGCTAGTGCTACGATTCCGCCGTCGAGTCGCCGTCGCCTCACCTGTGGTGGTTCCCCGCACCTCCTCTGCCTTGAGTCACCACCCCAATCCTGAAACAACAAGAAACGAATAACGTGGATCTAAGAGGATCTAAAAGAAAACGAGAGTGTCTAGGGCTTACCGGAAAAACCGCGGCTGCCGGAGTTAAAACCGCCACTTCTGTTTCTCAAACGGAAAAACGGAGGCTTGAAATGAGTTCATGAGGTAGGATTTAGGGGGGGGGGTTACGGGCGCTCACGCGTCAGAAAAATGTCGCCAGAGCTCCACCGGGTTGGGTGTCGCCGGAAGAGAGAACGAGAGAGAGAGAGAGCGGATGTGATTCTTGGGGGCTAGGGTTTTGTGTGGAGAAAAAAATGAAGAGATTGTGTTATAAATGGGTATCTATAGTTAGGGTTTCTCAAGTTGGCTCGGGCCCAAGGCCCACAAGCCCGCTTTTTGTGTTTTGAGAGGCCCAATAACATTTCTAGAACCCGTTTTCACACCCGAATGTCGTATATTATCATTTTAAGATAAAAATTATGAGAAATAGTGTCAGTAATCGTTATTAGTCGCGCATGTTCGTTGGTTACGTTAAAACGCGTAATTTGCTTCGGTTGTCGTTTCTTGTCCATTTTTCGATCCGATTTCGGCTACGAATAATAAAATTCGATTATGAATCTAAATATATCATAATATATTAATATCGAGACGTAACTCGAGTCAGTTGCTTCCGTTTCATTGTCGGTGCGTTCCTACATACGCCTTTTTCGTTCACGTATGCGTTTTGTGACGTTCGGAAGCATGATAATTCATCAAAACCTATTCATGTGTTAAAATATATATAAGGCTCGTATTTGTCGATGTTGTCAATATTTCATTCAGTGTCAGTTCGTTACCGTTTGACGTTCAGCAGTTTTCCTGCAATTTACTATCCGCGTACCAAAAAGTCGGATAGACATTCCTAGGCATACTAAAGGCCTAATCAAGTTAATTTACGTCTAATTACACTCTGTTTTATTGTCTTAATGTATGTTATTCGCGTAATTACAACCAGGAATTGCCGTTTTCACAATTTCCATTAGCTTGTATTAGACAAGTCAAAGAAGATTTAGGGAAAAGTGATGAATGTGAAACAAGTCAAAGAAATTATATCAGTGCATCTAATATTGAAATTCTTTTAAAAGAGAAAATTATAAAAAATTTTGAAGAAGTGAGAGGAATGTATGATTTAGAAAATGTTAAAAGTGACAAGATTTAAAGATCTTTGAGAAGGTTAGTGAGAAACCCAAGGTGTCTAAATCAGTTTTTAAACCAAGGATACCTAACACTTAGAAAAATCTAAAGAAATTTCAAAAAGATTTTGTCAAAAGCGGAATGTTAAATGAAGAAAGTTCAAAAATTGAAGAATTAAATGAAAAGTTTTTTAAACAATTAATGAAAAGTTTTTTAAACAATCTGTTAAAGCTAATGATTCCTGTTATATGTCGGCCAAGTGTAGTTTCAAAGATAATTTTTTTCTTAGATGTGGAAACAAGGGGCATGTAGCAAGAAAGTGTCAGGTGGAGAAAAAGAATGACCAACTATACAAGAAGACATCAAGTGAAAGCGTTGATTGGAGAACAAAAGATCGGATGAGGGAGGTTCCATCCAGATCAGATGGTATGAAGAATGTCCAGTTTGTTATAAAAGTTTCGAATTTTACAAAGTACAATCAAACAAACAAGTCTGAGTCTTTTGCTTATGGTTTTTAATAGAAATTTGTTTCAACAATCACGTCTTTCAAAAATAAGTTTTTTGAACCAAAATAGCTTTGGCAAGTCAAACCGAAAGTTGAAATGATAATTAACGAAACAAAGACCATGTCATATGAATATGTTACATACTTAGATTCAAACGGACAATCTAGGACCACGATGATCTGGGTTCCACTTTTTGACTAGTTTGATAAATGAGTGCAGGACAATCGAGGAGGTTTGTTGATAAGTTCGACAGGGGTAGTTCCTGAAAAGCATTTGAGGATGGTTTGCGTTGGTAACAAATCAAATTTAATTTTTGAGATAGTTATTTTCTTTGTACATCTTAATGTCATTTCACATCTAAACAAACATTTTTTTCTCGATTTCACATTTAACAATTTTTTTTTGTTTAATGTGGGAGATTATTATTTTGTAAATTTATGTTTTTGAACGGGTCCATAAAAACAAAAACTTAGGGGGAGAAATTTCCCTAAACCAAAACAATGTTAAATCTTTGCGTGAGTTTAGGGGGAGTAATCAAAATTTGAATAATTTAAAAAGATTTGATCTTTGTTTAGAAAAAGGTTAAAATTAGTTCATGGAGCGATAACCAAAATTGATCTTTGATAGTACATCGATGGACTCTCAATGCATGTTAAAGAATTGTAACGTTTAAAAGTTTTAAATAATCTCACTAATGATGTGTCGGTAGACTCTCTAAGACTAGTAGTTTTGAGATAACGATACAAACCTAAAGAAAATCCTAGCTCTAGTGGGAAACATGATCAATGTTGCATAGTACCTAGTTTTGTCCTTCTTGATTGTGTGCGTGTACGGTAATTGTCGAGTGTTGAAAAGTACAAAAATAAGTTAGTTTGTTAACTTTCACAACTTTCTAAAAAGTCTATGTATATTTGTGCATTTTTTTAAAGATTTAAACTTGTATCATTTCTTTATTTTGTTTAAGCATTGGATCTCATCTGCGTGTACTCACAAGTATCAACCCTGAGGTTATTACCTAAACGTTCTGTTTATTTTACTTTGTGTTTCATTAAATCTTGGACTTCCTCTGCGTGTACTCACAAGTACCGACCTGGTTGTTAAGATTTAAACAAATTCAACTTGTTTTATTTCTTATTTTTTTTAAATATTGAACTTTCTCTGTGTGTACTCACAAGTACCGACCTGATTGTTAATGTTTAAACATTCAGCTTTATTTTTGAACAAATCACAATTGATAATGTTTAAAGGCATTACTCGTGTTAATGTACTACAGGATGAGGGGATGTGCTGAGATTGTGGGGCTCGTAGGGACTTAGTGCATTTAATGTACCTTAATCGTATCGGTAATCATTACATAAGTATTAGTTGAGTTTAAGTGGATAAACAATATCGATAATCCATGTGAATTGCTTAACCTTAGTGTTTTTATGAAATGAATAGCTAGCTAGTCTCAATCAAACTGATATGATCCTCTTGTACATGATACTCAGAAAACACATGGGTTGTATATAGTTTCTTTGTTTGATTTGAAAATTCCAAAAAGATTTTAGGGGTGTTTTAGCATAAACTTTATAAAATCTAAAAAGAATTTATTTTCAATTTGTTTTTGATAGTCTTCCATAAAGAGCTAATAAAATGAAATTTTCATATGCACAGAGGCATATTTGATATAAGCACAGGTTTATCCAGAAATACGAATTAGTCTAACAGGACTTTCGAGAAACTGTTTGTGACAGTGAACAGATTGGTGCTGATAAACGCGTGAGGTGCAGAATTCAGAATACTCACCGGAGTACAGAATTTGAGAAGATCACGGGATACTTCAACACCTCTCAGCAACCAAATGTGTGCTAAAGCTTTCACATGAGGGTCTACAAAATTGATTACATGATGGACGATCATCAGTCATACTTGAAATCTCCTGAGCTATATTTAAGTTTACCACATTGCTGAAGACCTAATCCTTAGATGTTCAGAAGCACTCAACAACAAGAGTCGGAAATGATCCTGATAATTAGTGAAGTCAAGTTTGTTAGATCAGTTTTCTTGATGATTAATGGTTCTTGGAAGGATTAAAGATCAGATGCATCAGCTTACGGGGAGTCTATAAATGCAGTAAAGCTGAAGCATTCTGAAGATACAAAGTCATCGAAGAAATGAGAGATTGATGCTATTGTTAAGGGGGAGTCTGTAAGTGCAGCAAAGTGTAACAATAGATCAATTTGTCATAAGGTCACTAGGTGTATAATTGTGATATTCTAATGTTTGTGACTTTACGACATGGGGCTATAAATAGGGAGTCAAGCTTGTATTAGAAAAAAAACTTTTAAACATTTTCTAGGGTTTAGATTGATCATTATAGAGAGAGAAAGTGTGGGTTTTACATGTAAACAACATCTTTGATAATACAAGCTTGATTGATATTTAGATATTGTGTTCGTTCGTGTTACACCACATCGTGTTGGTTGGATTCCGCACTTCTAGCACATTTATCGAACAAATCGGTGCGATTACGAGGACTTACACATAAAGGATGTAAAGTGCAATTAACCTTATTGTTATTATTATAATTATGTATGTTAAAAGAAAAGGATACAGATTAGTAATAGCCATATATTAATTATTAAAATAATTAAAATAAAATATAAATAAAATTATGAGGTTGAATAAGACAATGCCGCGTAAAATTAATTAGACTTGTTAGTATTTAGTTTAGATTTGGAATATGTGTGATATGAGACTCAATATATAAAATAATAAAAACGATATGCCTATAAACATTATTCCCAAGAAAAATAGCCCACGTGTGATAATTCAAATAAATCTTGAGTAGGTTTCGAGAAAAAAAATCAAAATTGACCATCAACATTTTTTAGAGAAGTAACTGTGAATATTAAATGGTTGATTTTGAGGGTTTCGACAGGTAAATTTAATTAGGAAAGATTATATTTTAGTTTGGAACTTCCAGAATAATTGAATCAGACAAAAGAATTGATTTTTATGGAGTTTTCTTTATTTAATAGAAACTAAATCGGAAGAGGAAGATTTAATTAATTTTGAAACTTCCACAATAATATAGATTTTTTTTTACTAATCATCTTGAACATAAGCAAAACCGAACACAATTTTTTTTCGTTATTGATACTTTGTTAGTAAGTATGTATTTTGAATTTTTTTTAAGTTGATGATATTGTAATAACCGAAATTTTTATATAGTTTTTTTTTATATGGTTTATAAAAGCAAACGTATTTGAGGGTAATTGTTTTCTATTATACAATTCAAAGGATATATATATTTTTTTGGTTTTGTTTTTATATATTTGATTCCATAAATATAATAGTTCTAAGATATTTTAATAAACAAATGATGTCTATTTAATATTTTTAAAGAAGATGAACATTATCGAATGAATAATTTGGTAAATAATAATATTTCATATTTTCAGGTTAATACTTTGTGCAGGAAAGGACAATTTGAGAGGGTCTATAAATTTGGCACGTGTTTTTAATAGGTTTTTTTATTATATGTATAGAAGATATGCTATCTCACATAACCTATATGTATCCAATTTCTTAATTAAAATAAAATAAAGCAATAGTAATAAACCATATATTCAGGAACAAACAAAATACACTAAAATGATTTAAAGTAAACTGTTGTTTTATCCCTGTGGTTTGGGGGTGGAATCACTTTTACCCTTTATTTTCAAAAGTTTGTTATCTTACTCTCGTTTGCATCAATCTTGGACCTTGTTAAATGACATCACATTTCTGTTAGTTGTGATGCAAATTAGTATTTATACCCTTTGTTGATGTAGATATCCATAGCCTACGTCTTATGATCATGTCGTGCCGATTTAATAGGGCTTCGATGTAAGATCTTGTGATTTAATATATGTAATACGGCCACTTCATATGAAGTGATGTCCACCTCGTACGAAGTGTAGCTCACTTTGTGCGAAGTGATCAACTCGTACGAAGTGGCAAAGGCCAAGGCGCACAAAGTGTCAAAGTCTATAAATAGGCGAGTTGTGGTCTTGGTTAACTAGCTGTTTTATGAATTGTGAAGGCGAAGCCCTGTCCAGTTAGTTTCAGAATTGTAAACATTGAAAGATATTAATGAAACTGAGCATTCAAACAGTAAAGATCATATTGTCACTAGTTAATCATAAATTCTGCATATATTGACTAGATTTCAAGTTAGGTCCTATGCTTATATGGATAAGCCGATCCTACAAGTGGTATCAGAGACATGGAAGCCTAATTTGAAGACGATTTGATCAAGATTCAATCTTTGAAGACTTTTTATTCTACTCATTCTTCTTATATTTTTTCACTTTTAAAACGAATTCATGGACAAAATGAACTAATTTTTCAGTATAACACATAAAAACTAGTTTAGACAAACCCTTGCAAAATTTGTGAAAAGGTAACATACTTCACACGATCTGTAACTCCACTTCGCGCGAAGTGTCCATCCATTTCGCACGAAGTGAGCATTTTTCCAAAACTTAAATTTCCACTTCGCACGAAATGAGTATTTTTCCAAAACTTAAATTTCCACTTCGCACGAAGTGTCAGATCGCTCGAAAACCCCACTTCGCACAAAACCCACTCCGCATGAACTGATTTTTGACCCAACTTTTTCGTAGAAATGGAGAACGGGTTCTTTAACGCGTTCGCTTCATCAGCAGTTACGACCGCAGCCGCTCAAACCTTAAACTTAGATAACGAGATGGGCACGATGGCTAAATCACCCAATTTAATGTATCTTGAGGATTATAAAGGATGGCATGAAAGATTTACAAATTGGGTACAGGCGAATCATCTCGATAGTTGGTATGCGATAGAAAAAGGTTATAAGATTCCAATAGATGAGAATGGTTTGTTGAAAGGGGGGATGCAATTGAATGATCAAGAAAAATTGTTGTTTACTCGTGAGAAAAAGATGATGAATATCTTACAACAGGCCATTAAAGAAGATATTTCAAAACAGCACGAAAACTATGCTCAATCAATATGGAATGCACTCAAGGTTAAATTTCAAGGAAGTGCACAAATGATCAAGAGCAGGAAATCAGTGTTGAAAGAATTCAAAATTTTTCGATCATTAACAGGCGAAACAATGAAACAGATGATTGAGAGGTACTGTCACCTCATAGTCAAATTGAGATGTTTGGGAGTGAACAAAGAAATGAAGAGTTGGGGGATAAACTAGCTGATGCACTACAAGAGGGCGATTGGTCAACCTATCTCATGGTTTTAAAGAATAGTCCTGACTACAACAGTACGTTGAGTCTTGCAAAGTTTATTAAGAAAGTTGAAGGCCATGAATTGGATTTACAAAAGATGGCAAAATCCAGAAGTGCACATGCACAATAAGACTTTAATTTGTACTATAAAGGAAGTGCTAGTGCCAATAACCAAAGCCCGAAGATTCAAACGGCTTTCAGTGCTAACAATTCTTCACATACTTTGTCAAGTAGTAGTACTGGGTTTACCTCATTTCCGAGTTATGATCCAAATACCCCTAGTACTCCATAATCATCCCAAAGTTATAACAACTACAATAGTAGCCAGAACAACCAATCAAATTCAAATCAGAAGATTCTTCAGTGCAACATAGCTGTGAACTTGACAAATGCACAAGATTTTACTGAAAATACAACTAAGCAACATATGGCTATACTCACATCAGTGCTTGAATCTTATGAGAGCCTTGTAGCCAGTAAGATCGGGAATCCCAGTATGACAAAAGAGGATTACGATCAAATCGACTCTGAAGAACTGGAATTAATAGATATCAAATGGTGTATGGCTAGTATAGTTAGACGAGCTCATCACTTTATGGAAATACAAGGCCTAACAGTTTGGGAAGACCAGATAGTAAACTGGGATTTGATAAAGCGAAGGTGAGATGCTTTAAATGCCGAGAGAAGGGTCACTTTAAGCATGAGTGCCCGAACAGAGAAGTCCAGGGTAATCATAATCATTTGCTGATGATTACTACAAGAAAACAATCTATCACAAGACTTCTCCTCTTCAAAGCACATAAAAGCTTATCGCCATTGAGGATGGTTTGGCAAAAGCTAACAAAGCACTCGTGGTGACTCAAGAGGATGAGGGATTTAATTAGAACGATTATATTCTGAGAAAAAGAGTTTGGCATTGCTTGTTGAGATAATAGAAGAACCAGTGTGTGATGAGGTTATCAAGGAAAGTTTGAATGAAGAATGTGAAGTTGTGTTTGATTAAACGCCTGATAATAGTGCTGAAGAGCTGGCTGAAGCAATTTATTATGAACGTTGTGCTGAAGAAGACATATTTCACCATGCTTTTAAATCCGTGATTCCTCCTGATGTTTATAATTCTTTTGTAGCTTTCTTTGGAAAATCAAGTCAATACCAATGCGTGCCAAAGACATAAGAATCCAAGAAGCCAGTTGAATAAATTATTGACGTTACAAAGGAGATGAACGGTGAACATTTGAGAGATAACTAACAAAGCCATGATGACTCAGTTACAAGAAGTAGTTCTTGAGGAGAGTCATGAAATGAAAGAGTCGGTCAACGAGTTGATTAAAGAAGAGGTTAAGGTTGTAATCAAAGAAGTCAAGAAAGCATGCACGAAATGCTTGGAGCCATGCAAGGAATGCTCAGTAAAGGATTTAAAATATAAAAAACTAAAAAAACAGACTGATAACTTGTCAAGTGACTTAAGAGACACCAATGTTGCGTATGATAAATTGAGTAAATCAAACAAGCAATTTCAAGAAGTCAGTAAAGAGGACATGACAATAAAATTAATGCTAAAAGCTACTGTAATGGATAAACAAATGGCATTAATAATCACACTGACACCATTGCTAAGCTTAAAGCTGAACTTGAAGCCATAAAGATTGAGTCTAAACGAATCAACAAATTGTTGATTAGTTACTCAACGTCCTCTTACGTGATTGATCATACTCTTCCACAACAACTTGAGAAAACCAAACTGGAAGAAAATGATTTTGAAAAAACAAAACACATGTTTGGGTTACAATAAATGTCCACCCCACTATGGAACAATTATGCTAAAAACTATCCTGGAAAAGGCACTGAATTTAAAACTAAAAACTGAACAAAAAGAAGACGAGCTGCCTGAAAACATTGATGTGACTTATGAATGTGAGTCAGATGTGGTGAAAAAAGTTGCTGAAATGTTTTAGGAAATGAATCTGATAGCACTGATTTTGAAAGTGTTGAGTCAAATTTGGAAAAGGCTGAATCAAGCTCTCGTTCTGAAAATGAAGAAAGTTTTCCTAAGAATTACATTTCAACATCGGAAAGCAGTCTGAATGATGATCCTAATGTTGTAGTTTACGAAATGAATGGATCAGACTAACTGTATTCTGATGGGGAATTTCCGATTCAGAACATGAATTGTGATAAAGTTGATAAATTGTTCAAGTTGGTCGAAGTTAGTCTTTCTGATCTTGAAAAGCAAAATTCTACTTAGTATTCAAAACCAAAGAATGTTTTTAATAAAAACCGTTGAAAGGGAAGGGATTATCCTGAAAACAAAAGGATTGGTTTGGGTTTTGACAAGAAGAAAAATAACAACAGGTTTTGAAAACTAGATTACGAAAGAAAATTGAATTTGTTTTCGGAACAAGAATTGTTAATGAGAAAGAAAATTTGACTAAAGAACAATCAAATGATAAATTTTATGGAGAAAAGAAATGTCGTGAACAGGCTTTGGGTTCATCTGATGAAAATGATAACATGACACGTTACAAATGCCACAAAGTCATGCATATTGCACGACGATGTTCTCAAAACAACCTAAAACCTGCTTACAGTGTGAAGAAGTCTACAGAAGATGTGAAACAAAAAAACCTCTAATTTTGTACCTACACAGATTTTAAAGAGGAATAATGAATCCAACAAAGATGTGAAACCTACAACTTTCAATGATTCAAAATTTGAAGTTGGTGAATCGTCAACTCAAAACAAACAAAAGGATTCAAAATTCTATCCTAAAAAGGCATTTTTGAAAACACAAACTTGGGTGGTTAAATCCAAACCATCTTCTGTAGAAGTGAAAACAACACCTGTTCCAACAGAATTGGAAGTTAAAATTGAGTCAAAGGTTGAACAGGATGTTGAAGTCAAAGATGAAATTTGTGGACCAACATTTGATATCCCAAACCCACCCAAGACCGAGAAGGCTTGGGTTTCACTGTTTAAATAACTGCTTAATCACATATGTAGGCGTTCCCAAGGTCAATCATTTGTAAGTGGATAATGGACAGTGGGACTTCTCGACACATGACAGAAATGCTAGCCTTGCTTTACGATGTAAAATCAATACGTGGAGCCTATGTAGGGTTTGCGGGAACTCAAGGAGGACGAAGAGTTGGAGAGGGAATACTCACGAATGGTGTGGTATCTTTTGACAAAGTCAACTACATCTCCGAAATAGAGAACAACTAGCTAAGCATTTCACATATTTACGATAAGAAGTTTACAACTCACTTTATAAAGGATGCTTAATTCTGAAGCCGGGATTCAAAATTCCTGAGGTGTGGATCCTCATGCGCGCTCCACGAGAAAATGTTTCTATGTCCTTGACATGATTGTCGCATCCACTACTACAAAATTGGCTCAATTTTTTGTATCAAAGGCTATAGAAAAGGAATCGATCTTATGGCATCGAAAGATGGGATATATCCAGTTACGGAAGATGAATTATTAGGTGCATAAGAATCAGGTGGAGGGTGTGAATCTTAATAGTTTCCACTTGAGTGATGAATGAACTCTATCAAGCTGCTACTGGAGAGGTTACATATGGATCTATTTGGGCCAGTTAACGTGAAGAGTATATCTACTGATCTATATGGTCTTGTTGTGACTGACGACTACTCAAGATTTTCATGGGTTCTATTTTTGGAAAGCGAAGACGAGACGTTTGAAAATCTGATGATTCTTTTCAGAAAGTTGGAGAACTTGTACCATCTACCGATAAGAAGAATTTGTAATGACAATTGTACTGAGTTCAAAAACAAAAGAATGGAAGAGTTCTGTAACGCCAAAGGAGTACTTCATGAATTCAGCGCGCCCTATACTCCTCAACAAAATGGAGTCACTGAATGAAAGAACCGAACTCTTATTGAAACAGCACACACAATGCTCGTACATTCTAAATTACCTATCAGTTTTTGGAGCGAAGCGGTTGCCTTTGCTTGTTACACGCTTAATCGAGTATTAACAGTCAAGGCTCATAAGAAGACATGCTTTGAGTTGCTCAATCAGCAAAAACCAAATTTGGACTTTTTAGAACCATTTGGATCTCCATGTAAAGTCATTGACCCGGATAGTAAATTTGGATCTAAATATCTAGAGGGGTTTTTCGTGGGGTATGCTAGACCTTTGAGAAGAGTATTTTTACCTATCATAAATCGGGTTCTTCTAGCTCAACATGTTGACTGCCAGAGATACACGACACCTACACATAAGCCTGGTGATCCTTGGTTGTTTAATTATGAGAGCTTGTGGAATTCTTTCGAACTACCAGAAGAACCTACTAAAGAGGAGCTTGTATTGCTATATCAACAACAACGATTGTCTACTCAAGAATAAATTTTGAGACCAATAGTGATTTCACAATCACAAGTTGTCACAAATATTCTTGAAGCAGGTCCGAGTAATACTCAACAAGAACCCGTATTCGAACCAGATATGAATATCGCAACACCCACTTTTGATCAGTCCAATGATTTTGATTCTGATTCTGATAGAGAGCCAACATATGATAATGGAGGATCTAGTTCCGATGAAGGTCCCGAGCAGATAAGAAGTTTACTTAATCAATTTGCGGGTCCTATCAATCAGAATGAATATTCAATGAGTAATCAGGTTACCGAACAGAACATTATGAATCTGGAGAATGAAGTGAGTGTTTCTAATGAGGTCATGCCAAGGACGATGTCTTATCACCCTTCAGACAACATTATTAGGGAGTTGCAGGCTAGAGTAAAACTGAGAAATCATATCAATAAGGATCTAAGTTTTTTTTATACTAAAATTGCACCTATTCAAGAAAAATTCTTATATAGTTGTTTCATTTCATAGGTTAAGCCTAAAACATACAAAGAAGCGCTTACCGAGGAAAGTTGGGTAAACGCAATGCAGGAAGAGCTGCAACAATTTGAGAAGCTTGGAGTCTGGAAGCTTGTAGATTTACCTGATAATCACAAGTTAATCGGTACTAAGTGGGTCTTCAAGTGTAAGTGAGACGACAGAGGAGTTATCATATGCAATAAAGCTCGACTGGTTCTCCAAGGTTTTCATCAGCAGGAGGGTATTGATGCCACAGAGGTTTACGCTCCTGTAGCCCCGCTAGAAGACATCCGCATATTCCTGGCCTTTGTGTCATGGAAAGGTTTTAAGGTGTACCAGCTTGATGTTAAGTCCGCTTTTCTATACGGCAAGGTGAAAGAGGAAGTGTATGTCGGCCAACCACCAGGGTTTGTCGATCTAGTGCATAAAGAAAAGGTTTACTTATTAGATAAGGCGATGTAGGGTCTGCACCAAGCCCCGAGAGCCTGGTATGAGACACTCTCTCAACACCTGTTGAGCAACGGTTTTTATCAGAGGCACTGTTGATAGCTATCTCTTCACATGGGAAGTGATAAGACACTTGTTGATTGTACAAATCTATGTGGATAACATGATATTTGGTTCTACAAACGACAACCTTTGCAAAGAATTTGAAGAGGTTATGAAAAAGAAGTTTGAAATGAGTTCAATGGGAGAAATGAAGTTTTTCTTGGGACTTCAAGTTGATCAGTTACCTGATGGTATCTTTATCTATCAGACGAAGTACGTTCATAGTGTTTTGGAGAAATTCAACATGTCGGGATCGTCACCATTATCTACTCCCTTGGCACTTAATCAGGGCATAGAACCAGATATTCATGGAGTAAAGATTGATGAGACCTTGTACAGATCTATGATTGGGTCATTAATGTACCTTACATCGTCAAGGTTGGATATCATGTATCCAACATGCTTTTGCGCCCGATATCAATCGAATCCACGAGTATCACACTTGGAGATCGTCAAGAGGATTTTTAAAAACTTGAAAGTTTGCCCAAGCACCGGCTTGTGGTATCCGCGACATGATAATTTCAATCTCGCTGGATATTTTGACTCTGATTTCGGTTGCTGCAAATTAAATGCTAAATCTACAACGGCCGGTTGCTAGTTTTTCGGAACACGATTAGTAACGTAGCAATGCAAGAAGCAAACCATGAGCACTCTCTCTACTTGCGAAGCAGAATATGTTTCTGCTTCCAGTTGTTCCCAAATCTTGTGGATACGACAACAGATTAGAGACTATGGATTACAGATTCTTGATATGCCTATATATGTAGATAACAAGGCTGCCATTAATATAACTAAAAACTCAGTTCAACACTCTAAAACTAAACACATTGAAATTCGACACCACTTTATCCGTGATTGCCACGAGAAAAAGTTGGTTAGAATTGAAAAAAATCAACACTGATGAACAAAAGGCAGATTTTTACACCAAGGCTTTTAATAAAGCTACATTCAGATATCTTTTGAAACTTAATGGGTTGAAAATCTGACATTAGGTGGGATACTAGAGGATGTTGAATTTGAGGGGGACGATGAATTGACGTGATCCTCGTCGATATAGTCATGTTTTAGTGTTTTATAATTTCTTTAAAACAAAAATCTAAAAATATGTTTTTGATTTTAGGGGGAGAAATGATGTGGAAAATACAAAAACATATAAAAAGTAAAAAAATACAAAAACATGAAAAAGACAAAAAGAGTTTTCGCATAGAAAGAGGATATGATAGTACATCAGTGGACTATCATAGTATGCTAAAGAAATGTAGTGTCAAAATGTTTAAACAGGTCCCACTGAAGATGTGCCAGTAGGCTTCACACATTCAGTAGATTGTTTCTGAGATATAAACATAAAAAGCTTCTTAATTAGTGGTTTACCATCTCTCGGATATATGGTCTTAGTACACCGAAATTTCGTTTGAGATACTAGGTCTTTATAGATAATTGATATCTGGGGTATTATACAAGTTCTTCTTATTTTGCGTCAGCAATGGCCTAGAACTTGTATAATACTTTTTCTTTTAAAACTTAAAACTTTAGCACATTGAAAGTATCGAAAGATCTAACAATTGTAGTCAAATGATTCCAAATTGGAACATCACTTTAAGTTGAGCCTTCATCTCTTTGTCTGTACAGTGGTACTAACCTGAGCTCTCAAGGTCTCGCATAACCAAGATACAGATATTAGTTAGATATATTCACCTGTAAGATGAAATCTAGGGAATCTTGATACGTGAGTATATTTTGAGGTGGGAAACACGATTAAGTCTAGTTCTTAAAATTACCTAACATATCTTGGAACAATTGAGAAATGTCTAGAGGTTTAAGTGGACAAATATACTAACAATCTATGTGAATCTGTTTAGAAGTTAAAGTCTTATCAAGGTCAACGATACTGGTGATTTGTCTCAATAACTGATATGATCCTCTAACACAAACTCACAAAAATATGTATGTAAATATGTTTGTACATAGTTGTTGCATTCATTTTAGAAAATCCAAAAAGATTTTAAGTGTGTTTTAGCATAAACTTTAAAAAAATCAAAAAGATTTTATTTCTATCTTAGTTTCGACTGCTGATGATGGAAAGCGGATCTTCAAGGTCCAAAGATGTTGTTTGCTGAGAAAAATCTAGAGGACAACGGGTTGGGAGCTTATCTAAAATGAGAAAATATTTGAAATGATCAAAAGTTCATTAATTTGAATTTAACATTGCCTAAAAACGTCAGTTTGTTCATAAATTGTTCAACCAAGATAATTAACTTAGACTTGGTAGACAAATCAGTTAACCAAGGTCTTTAACTTGGACTTGGTCAACTGAGTGGGTCGTTAAAACTGTTAAAATGTTCGAAAAATTAAAACTTGAAAAACCTGCATCACACTTCGCAAGAAGTAGGTCACTTCATACGAAGTGAATCACTTCGTACGAAGTGCACCTGGTCTATAAATAGACCTCAGTTTGCACGTAGTGAACACAACTGCTTCGTACGAACTGAGAGACCATTAGAGCGATTTGGAGTTTTTGTACAATCTAAGTTGAACTACTGCCAAATTTTTCATTGGGGAGGTTAATTAGCAGACCTCTTACAATGGTTAAGGTATTAGATCGTGATTTGACTCCCGATTGAACGATTTTCGGTGAACCGTATATAAAAACGTAGATCTAGGAATATCGAACTGGCCAAATCTAAAATTGAACATATATCTATGTTTATCGGCCTGTATAGGTTACATTAGAACGATAAATTTCTTAAAATCATCAAGTTTAAAAATTGTACTCAAAACAGTTGGTACGAAGTGCCACTTTGTATGAAGTGACATTGTCACTTTGCACGAAGTGAAATATGGTAAATTTCAAACATCACTCCAGACGAAGTAGGAATGGTCAGAATGATTATTGTTTGGCTCACTTCATATGAAGTGTAAATTACCACTTTGCACCTAAGTCACTCCGCAGGAATGTTACTGGAACTTTGCATATGCGCAGGAAAAGAAATCTTTGTTCAAACCAACGCACAATGTTTGTTGTATTCTCGATGACAAGATTCCAGAGATAGCTCCGTTCAATGAAGTACTCGTGTTTATGGGACGATTATCTGTGACAAAGGCTTTAACATATAATCATAAGGTTTACAAGTCTCATATAGAACGATTTTGAAGTGCCGCAAGATTTGTCGAGAAACCAAGAGCCATAAATTCAGCAGTAAAAATTGATGATAAAGAATATGAAGTTAAAATCACTGAAGAGCTTATTCGCATAGTTTTGAATCTAAAAGATAAAGATGATGATCCAACAAGTTATCCGGTGAGAATGGTTAAAGGTTGTTTTTATCAGATGGGCTACAAAGGTCTCGTGAATACACCCAATTTCAAGAAAATCTCGGAAGGCCGTACAAGTTTTTCGTGCATTCCATCATACATTCCTTCAGCCATAGGAAGGGTGATTTCGATGATATCTTGGATTATCATATGTGTATGGTTGCTGCTTTAACACTGAATATGCCTTATAACCTCACGAAGTAAATTTTTGAACAAATAGCGGCAAACACTACAAGTGAGAAAATTTTCCAATATCTAAGACGTGTGTAAATGATGTTAGATTATTTATTCCCTAACTTGGCAAAGGAAGAGGATGATGAGCTTGTATTAGAGCATATGGATAGAGAGACCTTGGTCAAATTGAATCTTTATTTGAAGCAAGAGTCTGAGCCAGTTGCAAAGCCAATGTTTGGAGCCATTCTTGATAAGAATTACAATGCACCTCTTAAGGGCAAATGGAGAAAAGATACGAGTGGGTCTGAAATAGACAAAAAAAGAAAAGTTAGATGGTTTAATTTCAAGGAGAAACAGTTGGTTCGCCAATGTACAATAGTACGAACATTATTAGTTGATGAACTAGAAGAAACACCAGTGAATAAGCCTGTTAATGAACCGGTGGCTGAAACTGCTGATGATGATGTGTATTCTGCAACGTCTGATAATGATCGAGTGGAAGTGAATTTTGAAAACATAGAAGCAAATGTCGAGAAAGATGTGGTCGAAGGTGATGACGAGGAAAGCTCAGATGATAGCATTGATCGTGCAATAGCAGCAGCTAAGAAGCATGAAGAAGAGCGATTACTTCAACGTAAATGCAAAGAAGTTGATGATGACAATGTTACATATGTTCCTTCAGAACATGAAGAGGAAATTGAGATGCTAGTTAGAAAGACAATGAGAGCAAAGAGTAAAGCATCGGATGTTCAAAAGAAAACAACAGGATGTCCTATGGCTAGAAAGTCACGACCAAAGTATAAGAAAGCCAGGAAGATGCCTGAGGTGATAATATCTACTGTTGAAAATGTTGAATCTATTGTACCACCATCACCACCACAACAACCACTTCCAGCACAACAACAACCACCAATTACACCACCATTTCCCACATCGCCACTAAAACAACAACCACCGGCATCGCCACAACAAATTACACCACCATCACAACCAGCTTCAACACCAAAACAACCAACATCTCAAGCACAACAGAGAACGCCACAATCTGCACAAAAACGTCAATCATTCCCATCAGATATGTTTGGTAATATTCCTGAAACTCAGTATGAAGGATGGTCAGATGCTAATTTCTTTAACGATACTAAGATTGCAGAGTTAGAAAGTAGGATCAAGTATTTGGAAGATGATCGTAAGAATCTTGAAATAGTGTTATCAAGTTTTCTGTCTAAGAATGAACAATTGAGAAAATTGATTGTTGATTATGAAGCAGAACGTATTTGAAGCGATAAAAAGATAGAAATGTTTCAGAAGATTTTATTTAAGAAGTTGGGCATAGACTTTGAAGCTGAATCAGAGTTAGTAGAGATTGAAGAGGCTAGGGCTAAAGCTGCTGAGCGTGCGCGTAAAGCAGAAGCTAAAGCTGCAGCATTGGGAAAGGGAAAGAACAAAAATGATGAATATTATTGTGCCAACAGAGCCTGAATCAGAAGTAGTTGTTGAAATGGAAGCTGAGGTGGTTATACTGACAGAAATTGAAAAAGAAGATGAAGCTGAAACTGAACAGAACCGGTTAACTTTGTAATGATTGGTGGACCTATAGATGTTACTAAAATTTCTACAAGACACCAACAGTATTGGATAAAACGAGGAGGGATGCAGAAATTGATGTTGAAGTCGATGCATTTGATGAAGATGATAATGTTGATGGTGAGGGTGATAAAGATGATAATGATAAGAAAGATGATGATGACAAGGGTGACGATGATGACAACACCTAGGGTGGAACAGGTGTGAAAGTGGTGGATGCGAAAGTGAATGAGTCATTTGACTTTGATGCTTATTTAAGAATGATGTGAAACAAGAGAGGGAAGCTGATAGACAGGGAGAGACGAAGGACCCTGTGAATGATGCTGAGCAATTCGGAATCCTCATAGTTGCACCATTATTAGTTGTACAGGATGTGCCAAAACCAAAAATTTTCTGTCTAGAGCATGATGTTGAAGAAGGAGAGTTTGTACATAACTACAGTAAGGAAGAAATAGCCAAAATGTTGGTGTGGACAAGAATCTTTCGAGTTTGATTTTGAAGATGAACTTAACAACATTAGTGCATCAAGGCCTGAAGATTATGTGTATAAGTACGTAGCTAAAGTTGATAACTACAACAAGGTTGTCATGGAGGATGATTCTGATGACGAAACTGAGAAATACGCCGGTGAAGGTATAGATGACTTCCCAACCTTCCAAGAGATGTTCAATGAAGCTACGATGATTTGTTGAAATGAAGAGTTGAAGAGACGGTGAAAGAAGGTTGTGTGCCTAAGAGGTTATCAAAAGAAGAGATAGCTGAAGCTAAGAAGACTTGGTTTAAAGAATTGGCCAAAGAAAGAAAGTTCATGTAACAACTGATGAAAAACGGGTTCTAAAACCCGCTCCGTTTTTGTAAATATATGTTATAATTTTTTTTTGTTTTGAAACTTATGTTAGTCGTTTAATAAATATTGTGTTATTAATAAAATAAATAGCAATAAAGATAATAAAGATAATAATAATAATAAATAAAGTATATAAATATAATACTTATTAAAAAAAAGAGTGGACCGCTGGATCGAACCCGGGTCTCCACTCAAACAACACACACTACACATCGCTGCATCACACACACAACATTTGAAAGAAACCAAACCCAATAATCATTTATATCTTCGTTCTTTTGATCCGGAAACTCACGCTTGTCGCCGGAACTTCACCGGAGAATTTGAAGAACACCACTGATCGGTATAAATTCACTTAAATCCTTTTCATTCTTGTTATTTAACATCACTAGTAGTTGTTTTAATCGTTAATCAGAAATCCAATCGGGTAACTATCTGTGTATTTTGAAATGAAAAAGATGAAGTGGAGTCTGTGTTTAAATGGATTTAAAAACGGTATTTAAACTGGGTTAGACACACAGTCCAGTGGTGGACTGTGTGCACATGAACCATAAGGTCATCGGTTTGAGTCTTATAGATGTTCCGATTCGCCCCATATTCAAACCTTTTTAATTAAATTAAATTGTGAGCTGCGCTAGTAAGTATATAAGATTAATAAAAATCTTATATCCTTCGGGTTAGACACGCAGCCCAATTGGTCGGGCTGTGTGCAACACGAGGCAGAGGTTATGAGTTCGAATCCGGTTCCACACACCATTTTGATAATAAACAAACATTTTTAATTAAATAAAAATATGTTAGCTGTAGTATGTGTATATATATAATGAAATTTCAATATATTCCGGGTTAGACACGTAGCTCAATTGGTCGAGCTACGTGCACGTAAACGAGAGGTCACGAGTTCGATCCCCACACACTGCGTATTGTCTGGCCAGTTCGATCCGAAAAGAAACATATTTTTTATTAGACTTTTGATTATTTCTCCATAAAAACTGTAATAATATATAATCAAATAAACTCTTTTTAAGCAAATAAAAATAGTCATAAGTACAATAAAAATTATCTTATATATCTAATAAAGATGTGTAAATAATAAAGTAAGTAAAAACACTAATTTTAACCAAAAGAAATATATATACTTATCGAATCTATTATATGAATCTTTAGATTCGTCGTTTGTTATCTCAAACGCTTAATCGTACGCAATCTTCATCAAATTAAAAACGCACCCACTGTGAGTGAATTCTTACAACTCCCCTTTTTATTCATATTTTTGGGGTGTATTATGTGTCGCTTTTGTTTATTTCACTAATTCAAACATCGTGCTATTACCATTATGTGATCTAACGTGCTATGTGATATTGTTGTTTATTGTTATTTGTGTTTATATTTCTCATTACAGTAAAGCTCTCACATTAGGTCCATTTGTTCCCCGTTACTTACGGGTGGAGCGTCGCCTTGCCTAATATATTAGATCGGCTCCGTTTGATTGAGCCTTGATCTCACAGCACATCGCATATCGTGCTCACATGTACATTGCTAGTTGATTGTGTGGTTTGTGGATTATATTGCATATACGTTTCTCATATTTGGTCAATGCACATTTATTAAAGATTATGAGCATATCATTTTTTTCTTAAATAATTAAATGGGATTCACTCGCCAACTTATGTTGACCCAAAACTCTATTTTTACACATGATACAGGTGAACAGGTTTGAAGCATGGATCACATAGGACATGGGCCTTAGAAGAAAATAAATTGTTATTTGCAAGTTGTTTGGAACATTATAGTGTTTGTATGAATTATGTGTTGATTGGAATGTTTTATTTAAATTGGGAATAATAAATATGAAACTTTTATAATAGTAAATGTCATGAGCTTTGATGAAAACCCAATCATGCCCCGACTACCATATCCGCTGCGGGTCAGGGTGTGACAGATTGGTATCATAGCTTTTTGATATAGGGATATAGGATAGGTTATTAGACCCTTAGAGCCTAAACGTTAGTCAATTAGAATTTAATTGCTTACGTGTTAAGTTGGTTACATGCAAACTTATGATATTTACTTGTTTTACATCTCTCTCACACACAATTTCATGCAACCAGTTTCATTACTATATGATTTTGTGTGACATTCAATATGTTATAAATATTGTCAATATAACACGCCCATATACACATATATTATCGTCTTAATGCACGCCTTGATTCTCACCTATTTAAACATTTTTCCTTCTTTTCTTTCATTTGGGATGTTTTCATTTTTCAATCTCATCAAAGTGAGTTCTACGATGGGCATGTAGTAACTGGAAGGGTACAAGTACCGGTAGTCGAAACGTCCTGTCTAAGATTGGCATTTGTATAAATCCAAAATAATGGACCAGTTTGCCTACCTGGGGACTAACGATGAGAGTACGTAGGACCTATTAGGCTAAAGCATGCCACACAAAACGTCGTGTGAACTAACCTCACTTTGAGTTGTCACTGTGTCTACACCAGGACACCTTCCGACCTTATACCTCGCAATCATGTTTTATGATTTTCATTCGGGTGGTGCGAGTGTTAACAGGACAAAACCAACGTGAACCCTACAAAGCGCAGTAATCATGGGGGCCCACATGACTACCTTGGCCAAGTATTGCGGATATATGGGGGCCCAACCCAAGACATCCTATGGATGTAATGGATTTGTTTTTCTCATTAGTTTTATGGATGTTTATTTCTAAATGCGACACACATGACACTTATACGCCAAACTCATAATCTCGTTACGTATTTCCTGTAGATGTCTTCTAGGCATTCTCGTGGAGGTAGGAGATTAGGAAGATCCGGCAAGCGCATGGCTGCTCAAATAGCCCAATAAATGGCCGTCGTGATTCCCGATATCGTAATTCAAGTTCAACAAGCTCTTGCCGCCAACCCTATCAACCCAATCAACCAGGAGGGACAAAATGCTGACAACCTTCCCGCAAACGCCACCAGGTGCACTTACAAGCACTTCAACTCATGTGACCCTCCAAAGTATGAAGGAACTGAAGGGGTCACTGCTCTCCTTCGATGGTTTGAAGAGATGGAGAGTACTTTTCTCAATTGTGACTGTCCCAACAATTGTAAGGTTCGTTATGCTATTGGTCGTTTGTATGGGGTAGAACTCACTTGGTGGAATGCTGAAAAAGGCCGAAGAGGCGCCGAAGCTACAGTAGCCCTAACTTGGGAACAACTTCGAGAGCTTATGACAAGACGCTTCTGCCCAAGAAGTGAAATTAAAAAGCTGGAGGATGAGTTCTATTTCTTGAAGCAGAAAGAGGGAGATCATATAACCTACAACAAGAGGTTTCTCGAGTTGAATCAAATAGTTCCCAATTTGTTCACTCCTCTATACCGACTGATCGAGCACTACATTCGGGGTCTTCCTTCGAAGGTTCAGGACTCTGTGATGAGTACTACGCCTGCAACTCTGGAAGCAGCAATGGAGCTAGCTATTGAGCTCACCGAAAACCACATCAGGAATGGGGATTTCAAAGATGAGAAGAAGAAAGATAAAACACCAACCAAAACCCCTAACCCAACTCAAGTTGGATACTCTTCTCGATTCGCTGGCAAGAGAAAGCGAAATGGGAAGAACTTTGCTGCCACATAAACTAATCAGCCAACTCTACAGAATCAACCCATTGCAGCCGCTCCAATAACCCAAGTTGCTCCCCCTACCGCTCCATACAAGAAGCAATACACAGGACCTCACCCGAAGTGCAATCTATGCCAATACCATCACCCTCCTGAGAACCCATGTCTCCATTGTACAGGGTGTGGCCGAGTAGGTCATACAATCCAAACCTGCCGCTCACTTCAAAGACAAGCTTGCAACCAACCACAAGCACAACCCAACAACCAAACAGTGGGCCAAGTTCCCTACCAACAACCTCTACTACTACCACCTGCTCAGCCTATGGCCCAACCCTTTTACCAACCTAACTACCCTATGATGCCACCCGTCAGAGCTTGTTTCAATTGGGGTGATCCAACTCATTTCCGCAACACTTGCCCGCGTTTAGTGAACATCATTAATGTGCAAGCCCAAGCAAATCCTGTGAACCAAGCCAATCCGCCAGCAAGAGGTAGAGCTTTTAACATCAACGCCAATCAGGCTAGGGCGGATAACAACGTGGTCAACGGTACATTCCTTATTAATGATAGTTATGCATCTATTCTTTTTGACACTGGCGCGGATAAGAGTTTTGTGTCCCTAGAATTTGAATCTATTCTTGGTTTACCTTGCATTAGTATAGCCCAATCGTTTACAGTGGAAGTAGCAATCAGTGAACCTATTACGTTGGATTCTGTTATTCACGACTGTACTCTTACTCTTAATGATCATAATTTTTCAATCGATCTCATTCCCATGAAATTGGGAAGCTTCGACGTTATCATTGGTATGGACTGGCTCAGTCAACATCATGCCGAAGTTGTATGTTATGAAAAATACATTCGAATTCCACTCGCCAATGGCCAAACCCTTCGTATATTTGGAGAGACCCCAACCAAGGGACTCAAGTTAATGTCGTGTCTTTAAGCCCGAAAGTATCTTCGCAAAGATTACATAGCATTCTTCGCCCACATCATCAAGAAAAAAAGGCAAGGAGAAGAAACTCAAAGACATTCTGATTGTTGGAGATTTTCCTCAAGTCTTTCCAAACGACGTCTTAGGACTTCCTCCTATGCGAGAAGTCGAATTTCGAATCGATCTTGTACCTGGTGCCACTCCATTTGCAAAATCTCTATATCGGTTAGCCCCATCTGAAATGCAAGAGTTAGCTAGTCAGCTGCAAGAGCTGACTGACAAAGGGTTCATACACCCTAGCTCATCACCTTGGGGTGCGCTGGTTCTTTTCGTCAAAAAGAAAGATGGAACTTTCCAAATGTGTGTCGACTATCGTGAGCTCAACAAGCTAACCATCAAAAAACTGTTATCCTTTACCTTGCATTGATGATCTTCTAGACCAACTTCAGGGTGCCACCTCTTTCTCAAAAATTGATCTTCGATCTGGCTATCATCAGCTTAGAGTACGTGAAGAAGACATTCCAAAGACTGCCTTTCGAACTCGCTACAGTTACTACGAATTCATTACATGCCTTTTGGATTGACCAATGCTCCCGCCGTTTTCATGGATTTGATGAATAGGGTGTGCAAACCCTACCTCGATCGTTTCGTTATTGTTTTTATCGATGATATTCTTATTTATTCCAAGACTAAGTCAGATCATGAACGACATCTTCGTCTTATTCTAACACTTTTGAAAATGGAAAATCTTTACGCTAAGTTTTCAAAATGTGAATTTTGGTTAAAAGAAGTTCATGTCCTTGGTCACGTCGTCAACGACAAAGGAATTCATGTTGACCCTGCAAAGATCAAAGCAGTGCAAGAATGGCAGGCGCCACGCACTCCTACCGAAGTTAGATCATTCCTCGGCTTAGCGGGTTATTATCAACGTTTTATCACCAATTTCTCCCGTGTTGCCTTACCACTCACAGCCTTGACTCATAAGGGCAAGCCCTTCGATTGGGGGCCCAAACAGGAAGAGGCTTTCCAAACCTTGAAACAGAGACTTTGTGATGCACCTATTCTCACTCTCCCTGACGGTTGTGAAGACATTGTGGTCTATTATGACGCATCAAGGCAGGGACTAGGGTGTGTCTTAATGCAAAGAGGAAAGGTGATAGCCTACGCCTCAAGGCAACTCGAAGTCCACGAGAAGAATTACACCACTCATGACCTGGAACTCGGAGCTGTCGTGTTCGCTCTAAAGATATGGAGACATTATCTCTATGGTACAAAGTGTGAGATTTACACTGACCACAAGATCCTTCAACATATCTTCAATTAGAAAGAGTTAAACTTGAGGCAACGACGATGGGTTAAACAGCTGAATGATTACGATTGTGAAATTCGTTATCACCCTGGTAAAGCCAATGTTGTAGCTGATGCTCTTAGTCGTAAATAATATGCTAACTTCATTCACCTGTTGTGTTCTGAGATCGTAACTGACCTTCAAAGACGCATTTGCGAAGCTCAACATACCTCTGTCACGGAAAATGATTTGCGAGATGAATTATCTTGTGGAGCTGAAACCAAATTAGAATCAAAGTCCGATGGTATTTTTTTATTATCTGAATCGTATTTGGGTATCTGATCGGGACAATCTTCATACATTTCTCATGAATGAGGCCCAAAAAACACGATACTCCATACATCCGGGTGCTGATAAGATGTATCAAGATCTACGATACTCCTATTGATGGCCTGGAATGAAAAAGGATATTGCCATTTTTGTCTTCGAGTGCCTCACATGTTCAAAAGTTTAAGCTGAACACCAAAGACCCTCAGGATTACTTGTTCAACCCGAAATACCCGTTTGGAAGTGGGAAAACATAACCATGGATTTTATTACCGGGTTACCTCGCACCTCCAGTAGGCATAACATGATTTGGGTTATTGTCGACCGTCTTACCAAATCAGCTCATTTCATTCCGATCCGCGAAGATTACAAAAACGAGAAGTTAGCTCGCATTTTCATCGATGAAATTGTAATTAGACACAGTGTGCCTATGAGCATCATCGGCAAGTCGTACAATTAACGTTAGGTACTCGCTTAGATCTCAACACCGCCTTTCATCCTCAAACAGATGGGCAATCTGAGTGCACCATACAGACCCTTGAGACATGCTACGATCATGTGTTATCGACTTCAAAGGCAATTGGGATACTCATCTACCATTGGTCGAATTTTCTTACAATAATAGTAATCACTCGAGCATTGGTATGGCTCCTTTTGAAGCACTATACGGTCGTAAGTGCCAGTCACCTGTATGTTGGCACGAAATCAGTGAAGCACATATCACTGGACCCAAATTAACCCAAGAAACAACTGACAAGATTCTTCAAATCTGCAATAATCTTCTAGCAGCTTAGAGTAGTCAAAAGAGTTATGCTGACAAACGACGAAAGCCGCTCGAGTTTTGTGTTGGCGATCAAGTACTTTTGAAAGTATCACCATGGAAGGGAGTTGTTCGATTTGGACAAAAAGGCAAGCTATCACCTCGCTATGTTGGACCATTTAAAATACTCGAGAGAGTCGGTCCTGTAGCCTACAAGCTTGACTTACCTGAATAACTCAGCAAGATCCATCCAACATTCCATGTTTCTAAATTGAAAAAGTGCCTTGCCGACGAAAATCTCCATATACCTTTAGAAGATATTCAGATAGATGAGTCGATGCATTTGTAGACTGACCGGTAGAAATTGGACTTCGGTGAGAAACGTTTAAGACAAATTCGAATTCCGATAGTCAGGGTACGTTGGGAGTCAAAACGAGGACCTGAGTTTACTTGGGAACGTGAAAACTCAATGCGCGAAAAATACCCTCATCTTTTCCAAGATAAACCTACTACCACGTAAATTTCGGGACGAAATTTCTAAAAGTAGCGGATACTGTAACATCTGACAAAAAACGGGTTCTAAAACCCGCTCCATTTTTGTAAATATATGTTATGATTTTTTTAAACTTATGTTAGCCGTTTAATAAATATTGTGTTATTAATAAAATAAATAGTAATAAATATAATGAAATAATAATAATAAATAAAGTATATAAATATAATACTTATTAAAAAAAAGAGTGGACCGCGGGATCGAACCCGGGTCTCTACTCAAACAACACACACTACACACCGTTGCATCACACACACAACATTTGAAAGAAACCAAACCCAATAATCATTTATATCTTCGTTATTTTGATCCGGATTCAAAAAGAAACAGTCGCGCTTAATCACCTGTAATCATCAAATCTGTTTTCCTTTGCAAATTAACGGATGTAACCATGCAATTAGACTCAATTATTGAGTCAAACATATTCAATTTCGGAGTTTCAAGCCTCGTCCATCTGGCTTGGCCGAAACCGAAAATTAAAACTGGGTAATCATCTTCACTTATAAATAAAGAGCCTATACTCTTTTAGATTGCACACACACCCTTGCACGCTCTCCCTAAAACTCTTTCCAAGACTCTGTGCACTCATAAAACGTCGCCGGAAACTCACGCTTGTCGTCGGAACTTCACCGGAAAATTTGAAGAACACCACTGATCGGTATAAATTCACTTAAATCCTTTTCATTCTTGTTATTTAACATCACCAGTAGTTGTTTTTAATCGTTAATTAGAAATCCAATTGGGTAACTATCTGTGTATTCTGAAATGAAAAAGATGAAGTGGAGTCTGTGTCCAGTGGTGGACTGTGTGCACATGAACCATAAGGTCATCGGTTCGAGTCTTATACATGTTCCGATTCGCCCCATATTCAAACCTTTTTAATTAAATTAAATTGTGAACTGCGCTAGTAAGTATATAAGATTAATAAAAATCTTATATCCTTCGTGTTAGACACACAGCCCAATTGGTCGGGTTGTGTGCAACACGAAGCATAGGTCGCGAGTTCGAATCCGGTTCCACACACCATTCTGATAATAAAACAAACCTTTTTAATTAAATAAAAATATGTTAGCTGTAGTATGTGTATATGTATAATTAAATTTCAATATATTCCGAGTTAGACACATAGCTCAGTTGGTCGAGCTGCGTGCACGTAAACGAGAGGTCACGAGTTCGATCCCCACACGCTGTGTAATGTCTGGCCGGTTCGATCCGAAAAGAAACATATTTTTTTTTATTAGACTTTTGCTTATTTCTCCATAAAAACTATAATAATATATAATCAAATAAACTCTTTTTAAGCAAATAAAAATAGTAATAAATACAATAAAAAATTATCTTAAATATCTAATAAAGATGTGTAAATAATAAAGTAAGTAAAAACACTAATTTTAACCAAAAGAAATATATATACTTATCGAATTTATTACGTGAATCTTTAGGTTAGCCTTTCTCGTTGTTTGGTATCTCAAACGCTTAATCGTGCGCAATTTTTATCAAATTAAAAACACATCCACTGTGAGTGAATTCTTACAACTCCCCTTTTTATTCATATTTTTTGGGTGTATCATGTGTCGCTTTTGTTTATTTCACTAATTCAAACCTCGTGCTATTACCATTGTGTGATCTAACGTGCTATGTGATATTGTTGTTTATTGTTATTTGTGTTTATATTTCTCATTACAGTCAAGCTCTCACATTAGGTCCATTTGTTCCTCGTTACTTACGGGTGGAGCGTCGTGTTGCCTAATATATTAGATCGGCTCCGTTTGATTGAGCCTTGATCTCAAAGCACATCGTATATCGTGCTCACATGTAGATTGCTAGTTGATTATGTGGTTTGTGGATTACATTGCATATACGTTTCTCATATTTGGTCAATGCACAATTTATTAAAGATAATGAGCATATCATTTTTTTCTTAAATAATTAAATGGGATTCACTCACCAACTTATGTTGACCAAAAACTCTATTTTTACACATGATACAGGTGAACAGGTTTGAAGCATGGATAACATAGGACCTGGGTCTTAGAAGAAAATAAAATGTTATTTGCAAGTTTTTTTGGAACATTATAGTGTTTGTATGAATTATGTGTTGATTGGAATGTTTTATTTAAATTGGGAATAATAAATATGAAACTTTTATAATAGTAAATGTCATGAGCTTTGATGAAAATCCAATCATGCCCCGACTACCATATCCGCTGCGGGTCAGGGTGTGACAGTTCAGACGCCCACTAGCTTTCTTTACACGTGACCAAGATAAAATCTCTAGGAGATATTATCAGTTGGGTTTGGATTTAAGATTTATATGTTTATGCGATCAAGAGGGAGTTTGGTGTACAATACTTCTGATACTTATTTGATCTCAAGACGTTACCATTTTGGGATGTTGATGAACTGGTGCAAACAAAGATGATAAACTATGAGATGAAGCTGTATGATCAACGATTGTGGAAACTGATCAAGTATGAAGATGCTCACGGTTTCAATTACTGGAAACCACATTTACCGAAATAGATATTCAAGATTGATCCAGTTACAAAAGAGAAAGATGTGACATTGATTGTGAACACCCCATGCGCCATGAAGAATATGTCGTTAAAGAAAATCGAACAAGATTTCTATGAATTCTTCAAGTGGTGGCAATATGATGAAGAAATAGGTGAGGCGGCGATAGTATTAAAGAATGAAGGTATATGGAGAATGATATGCATACTAGACCCGATGTGGCTAGTTAACTATTCAGAGAAAGATATAGAGTGTTTGTTCTTTAACAAGATATGTTACGAAGTTAGAGAGAAAACTCAGGCTGCTCATGGGATTAACTCCGGAAAGATATGGCAATCGAAATGGAGGGAATTGGAACGTAAATAGTTTATGAAAGAGATTAGAAAAGAAGAACGGATTGCTGATATGATGAAGAAAGTTGGAATTAGAATATTTCAAGTCATCAAGTGGGCACCGGCTACTGATCAGACACCGATACCATCTGAGGAACATAGAAAGCTGAGGAAGAATTTCTTTGAATGATGATTGTTAAAGTTATAAAGATTTTGAAGACTGACCAAGACTGCGGCAATATCCAAGGGGAGTTTGTTGATGCTGTTGTTTAAAGCCTACGTCTTAGGGTCATGTTGTGTCGATGTAGTAGGGCTTCAATGTTAGATTTTGTGATTTAATATATGTAATAGGGCAACTTCGTACGAAGTGATTGTCACACCCCAACCGATGGGGAATCATCGGAGTGAGACGAAGTAGATTACTCAAGACATCATAATACTATTTGCGACAATATTAAATTCAAAACTTGTTTCATTTCATTGATCAAATAGTCAATTACAACATAAATCCAAATACAACAAATTCAACAACATTATAACATAAAACCTAGCATTCTAGATGCGTTTCTATGCCGCCCCTACTAAGTTTTCGTCATGTTCAACATCCTTAACCTGCTACATGTTAAAAGTATAGTTCAACATAAAAGCATTGGCGAGTACACAAGTTTTAAATTACATAGCATAAGCATAAAAGAGTTTGCTCAAATCCCACATGGCAATTGTATGCAAGGTAAGCTAGCATGCAATACTAAATGTCAAACCCAAGTGTCCACAAGAATTAAGTGTCCTTTGCCACAAAAGTAACGAGACTAAATAAGAATAAGCTTAACAATACTCCAACGGGCGGCGTGCTACTCCTATAGCGCTATATATGTTAAGTTCGGGCTAGCTAAGTTAATGACAAGAAGCATGTATGTATCTAGCATGAACCAAGCATAACAATAAGCATGTATAACGGATCGAGTGTATAAAGTATGTTGTGTTTATTTGTGTATTTTGTAAGTTAACATGTTACAACCCAAATTGTGTAAAAGGAAAATGGGTCAAGTGTATTCACGGTTTTGCAAGCTTCCACTTGATAATTCCATGAAGTGTTTTGAGGATGGAACACCGAGTTATCCTACGTGAGGAAAATGTAGATGTGTAAGTATATGGATGATAACGGAGGATTAGGAATTTAAATATACCAAAGTCTGTATACAAGAAAATAATCATCTAGACTTAATACTCGTTTTTGACACTATAATTCCCATTTGGGTCGATGTGTTTTGATGGGTTAAGATACTCATTAGAATCGTAACGAGAAGTTAAGTACTTAGGTGATGTAACTTAATACCATGATGGAAAATCATATGATTAACATCAAGGGTTCGGTTAGTGTGTGTGTGTGTGTATATATATATATTATAGTATAAGTAATTATTCTATCATGTTTATCATGGAAGTTCATAGAAGTTATGGATGGAGGTAAGAGGAAACCTTCCTTTAACCTCTTTCGGATGTTCACCAATGCACAAGTTGTCACAAGGACAACAAGGATGGTCATTAATAAGTTTAAAAAATGAAAATGAAAGTTGCATAATATTCAAAATCATCAAGTAAGGTGGTGGATTGAAGGTAAGATAGCCAGGCTTCCAAGTAATCACACACAACAAACTCAAATCTTGTTTCAAGAACAAGCTTAGAAGGATACAACACTTGTAGGTAAAAACCCTACTAAAACAGAAAGTTTCTTACACTTGTGACCTCAAATATGATGATGTTCCATATTGGTTTTCCATGGAAAACCTATGATAACACTCCTAGAGGTGTTCCAAGTGTTAAGAAGAAAGAAAGAGTGGAAAAGTGAAGTGGAGGTGAGCTAGAACTCACTTGAAAGTCTTGAACTTTCTGGATTGAAACTGAGTTTAGAGAGTTTTGAGGGAGAGATTAGTGTTTGTGAGGTGCAAAGTGAGTGAAGAATGGGGTGGATTTATAGTTGAGGTTTGGGGGTGAGTTAGGTGCGGATTTAATGAAAGAAACACAACCAACAAACACACTTTTTGCCGATATCAGTACATATCTTCTTATTTTTACCATTCGTCTTTCTTCTTATTGCTGCTATTGGTGTTTTAAGTCTTCATTGTTAGTTGATATTGTTAAATGTTAGTGTTTTAAGTCTTAGTCAGTCCTTACTTGCAACAATGATAGTGTTTTGCAAGTTGCAAAAGGTTAATTTGTTAATGGTAGGAGAGTATACTGAATTGTTAGTGTTAAATTGCTATATATATATATATATATATATATATATATATATATAAATTAAGCATGATATCACAAAGTATCGATACCCCACCTATATCCTACTGCGATAACCTATATCTCAAATATCAGTCCTTGACCCATATCCGATATTTTACCGCATTAACTACTTAGGTTTACAATTAGATCATGTTTCAAATATTGGCACCTTTGTCTTTTGATATAAAACTACCGCCTATATCTCAAATATTGGCCCTTGATCTTTATTTGATTTGGACCGATAAACTACATTGGGCAAATCTTACACATAGCCAAGCTATTGGTAGGGTCTGGGGAAGGCGGGATGTAGGTAAAACATACCTCTACGGAGCGTACCACAATTTAGTTAATCTTGAATGATAAAAGTGATGGATTATTGCTTTTGGTTAAAAGTTGATTGGCATGCATGGGATGCTTTTAGTTTATTAGTACATATATATATACTGCATAGATATGTCATGATAGAATATTTGATATCTTGTGTGCTGCTTTTTATCCAAATCAAACACTTTGTTGGAAGAGCATATAGCAATGAGAGTACTAACAGGGGCTTTCAAGTATTTAGTTATTTTTTGCTCAAAGGTGTGTGCCTTTTTTGCATCTAGGCAAGCCTTGTGACTTTGACTACTATGGGTATAACTTTGCATTGTTTTAAAGCATGTTAAATTTGGGGTATACAACACATGATGTCATGGTTGTTTTGGAAATGATTTCACATGTTTTGATAGATAATTCAATTTGCCTGTTTTGATTAAACAGCAAGGTACACTGTGAGATCTTTTGGTATCAGGCGTAACGAGAAGATTGCGTGTTACGTCACTGTTAGAGGAGACAAGGCTATGCAGCTTCTGGAGAGTGGTTTGAAGGTGAAGGAATACGAGTTGTTGAGGCGCAACTTTAGTGACACAGGATGCTTTGGGTTTGGTATTCAGGAGCACATTGATCTTGGTATCAAGTAAGTCATTCTTATAACCAGATTGAATTCTGACTATTTAAATGTTAGATTCAAAAAAATGGATTAGCCATATATGATAAAACATTCATGGGATGAATGTAGTTGATATTTGATATAGAATGCATTTTTATTTTCCATTTATGTCATTGTAGGTATGACCCATCTACGGGTATCTATGGTATGGATTTCTTTGTGGTTCTAGAACGCCCTGGTTACCGTGTGGGGCGTCGCCGCCGGTGCAAGGCTCGTGTTGGGATACAACACAGGGTCACCAAGGAGGATGCTATGAGGTGGTTTCAAGTGAAATATGAGGGTGTCATCCTTAACAAGTCCCAACAAATTGGAGCTTAAATTGCTGGTTTTGTATAATTTTCTACTTGAGGGTTTAACAGTTTTACCAGCAAGGATATTTGGTAGATTTATGTTTTGGACCCTTTTGGATTCCAGTACCATATTATGGAGAATGGTTTCTTTTAACTAGCATGCATATAGTTATGCATTTGAAAATGTTCAAATTGTTACTTTAATTCAGTCAAAAAAATCTGACATGAGAAAAATTCAGGTCATTTAAAAAAAAATGTTTAAGAGCCTTATGCTTTAGTGTTTACATGTTACTTTAGCACAACCATAAAAAAAGCAGCAGTATTTTTTTAGCTAGTGTGCACAACCAAAAAAATACAAGCAGTAATTTTTTAGCTAGTGTCCCACACTCTCATGTGCGAAAGTGAATGTGGCATGTAATAATAAAATATCATCTATAGGACATGAAGCAAACCTGTAAAAGAGAAATCTGAGAATTGACAATGGCTTTGTAATATATGGCAAATTCTTTTTGTGACTATGTTGTTGGTAAGGAATGTACCAAGACTCCCAACGACTTCAAGTAAACTCTCGGTTGGACCTCATAAACGTTACATATAAACCTTCTCATCTTCTCTAGATTTCTAAAATTAGGATAGGCCTCGAGCACCAATGGGGTGGTGGCCTTGGTTTAGGAGGGGAGGTCTTGGGTTCAAGTCCCACAAGACAAGGAAATTTGCCCTTACAACAAAAAGGATAGGCCTCGAGCATTGCCACCGTTGTGGAAGTTTAAAGATCGTTCTATTTTACGTTGTGGAAGTTTAAGGATCCATTCTTTTTTAGTTCACATTCCTGTATGTCTTTTCCATCCTCTTGATCAATCTAGCTAGCAAAAACTCTGATTAGCAAATTGCAAGTCAATTTATCCGGGAAATATCCACTTGATTCAATTGTCTTCCCACATTTTGCCATTTCATCTTACAAACCATTCTTTCGCATAATATTTTATTAGCCTGTTATTGTTCCATCACCTCAAAATGAAACACTGCCTCTTCAAATCGACTTTTTTCCAAACTTTGGCGATTAGGCGATTGAATGGTAAATCTCTGAATTCTCATCTCTTATAAAGCCAACACCCCAAAAACATTAAACTGGAGATAATACTGGCGATTGAAGAGGACTTTAAATTGGATATAATGGCTAGCTAAAACTTTAAACGACTTGTGTTTGTGATGTTTGCTTTTTCTGTATAGGTCGAAGTCAACCTTAATTTGCCCATGAAAATAATTAGAAGTTGGAGATCGAGGATGATCTTTTGCAGCAGATGTATTAAATATGAGCACAAAGCAAACTGATCATTTTCTAGAATGGCCTGACCCGATTGCCCATTTTTCTAGGTCTAGGTCGGTGTGTATGCTTGACGCCAACTTGAACAAATAAATTTTTGACTTGAAAATTCTGTCCATTATTAAGACAACCAGTACATCATGTTTGTCATCTGTGTCAAGTTCTTCATCATATTTAAGCTACTCAGACGTTGTTACACTATAAAATGAACAGGGGCTTAGTTGTTAAATGAATTGTAGACAGGGGGTTAAATTTAACATTGTGATAGTGTAGGGGGTTACAAATGCTCCTGCCACCTTCCAATGCTGAGGAGATGTGCTTTGGTTTTCTTTGAGGATATCCTGGTCTACAGTAAGACTATAGATGGATTTGCAGGAAGTGTTACGGTTAATGAGAATGAATTCTCTAAAAGCAAAATAGTCTAAATGTCCTTTTGGTGGCAATAAAGTTGAGTACTGAGGGCACATAATTACAAGGTCAGGAGTGGCAACTGATCCTTTAAAGATTCAGGCAGTACAAGACTCGCCAACAGCTACTAATGTCAAACAGTTTAGAGGTTTCTTGGGGTTGGCTGGTGTTATGGAAGATTTATAAAAGGATTGGGTATTTCTAGACATGTGACCAACTTATTAAAGAAGGATGCTTTCAAATGGCATGATGATGCACAACAATCTTTTGATGCCTTGAAGATTGCTTTGTCTACAACACCTGTGCTAGCACTACCAGATTTTTCTTCTGAAGTCTTGTGGTCGAAACTGATGCATTAGCCAAGGGTCTAGGGGCAGTTCTGATGAATGGCATCCTATTTCTTAACCTTTGCTTAGAGGACCGGCTATACTACTAGTGACTTAGATCTTGTGAGAAAGCAGAAAGTCGGGTGCCCGCAACTACTTTAAATGTGAAAGGAGTGAAGTTAGCCTATCAGTAAGCACTTATTCTACTCTTTAGGAATCCCCTGGAAATAGAATGATAATATGATGGGTAAGCTCAAGTAATCCCTCCCTTCCCTAGAGAACTGAGAAAAGATAGAAGTCGGATTAGCTCTCCAAAAAGAGTAGAGAAGAAAGTCTAGTTTCCCAGGGAGTAAAGACGGGAAAGCCTTACCTCTTACGAGTTAGAAAGAACCTCAGAGAACGGAAAGAGCCAAGGTCGTAAAGACAAAGTAAAGGGTTGTCTATTAGACAACAAGCTCTTTCTGTTTATGAAAAAGAGTTATTAGCTATATTGTTGGCTGTTATGCACTAGCATCATTATCCGACTTTAAAGCATTTCATCATCAAAACTGATCAGCAAAGCCTTAAATATTTGTTATCTCAGAAAATTATTACCCTAGTGCAATAGACATGGCTATCTAAACTACTAGGTTATGATTATGAGATTTGTTACAAGAAGGGTAGTGAAAATTCAGCAGCTGATGCCTTATCAAGACTGCAAAGTCTCACTTTTTTTGAGTTGCAATCAGCTCAATTCATCCCTTGTTGTGGCAGAGTATTCAAGAAACTTGGAAACAAAATCCAGACAGTCAACTGTTGATCAATCAGTTACAACAGGGTCAAGTTATTAACTTGGTTTTAAAAAGCACAAAGCGCACTAAAGCGACAAGGTCTAAAACCAAGGCGCAGAGCGCAAAAGCGCAAGGCCTTTCGTACGTGAAGCGCAAGGTATTAATTTTAATAAATTACAAATTACTATAATATTAAGTTTTTTACACCCTAAATTTAGATAAATAAAAGAGATATATAGTTTAATTTGTTAATGACTTCTTTGTGCAACACAAAGAGCTAAACATACAACCTGAAGTAGCACAAACCTTCATGGTACACTTAAACAAATAAACATAGTAGAAGTTTAAGATCAAATTTGATAAATACGTAAACATTAAGGGTGAAAAATGTAACTTAGTAAAAAGAAATATATACAAAATAAGAAGATACATAAGTTTTAACCCTATTTCTATCTCCATCACATTCTTTTTTTCTACCCTAAAATCCAGCCGCCATCCAAAATCCTTTCCATCTGCTCATCTTTTCCCCAGCGTCACTACATCTGCTCATCTCTATCGCGCATTTTCATCACAAGTAAGCTTTATTTTCTTCTTATTCTAACATATATGAATACATTCTTAAGAAAAATGGCTTGATTTTATCTCCTTGTACATGAAGCGCTCGCTTCAACATTTTACAAGAAAAGCACCATAAGCACTGACTTTATGTACGACCCTCGCCTAGTGTAACACAAGGCACAACAACTTGGGCCTAAGGTCGCTTTGCGCCTAGGCGAGCCTAAGGCACACATTTTAAACCAAGGTTATTAGGAACAAAACTTGGGATGGTACAACATTAAGAAGGAAGCATAAACTGTTAATAGCTAATGATAGTTCATTAAGAACTATAAGTATTGCCATTCATCTCCTATTGGAGGTCATTCTGGTTTCAAACCTACATTGATGAGGTTAAAGGAGGCATTTTGTTGGAAGGGTAGGATTACATAGGTGTCTTCCCAGGAAGGGTCGGGAATCCTGTTCGATATTCCTTAGGATTTAGTTCTGTTGTAATTTAAGATCCTAGTTCCTATCACACTATAAATCAATTTTAAAAATATTTAATAGTAATAAAGAATCTAACTTAGGTAGCCATTCCACCATTGTTGAATTAAACCTCCAATTCAAAAGTCCGTCCTAATTCGCCTTACTTAAGTTAATGTTAGTTTAATTATAAATTTAGGATTTTTAATAACCCCCCAAACATAAATAAGTGTGTCAATTTAGTCTAGATAGAGTCGTCAACGTAATTAGAGAGTCTTGTAGGTTCGATATCCGGACTTACTTAAGCTTTTCTACAATTGATCGGTCCACTTGCCGTTAGAAGTCTAGTTGAGTTTAGGAATCTAGGGTATAACTTTGAGTGTAGAATTAGGTTAATTTCAACTGTTTTTATTAGACTACTTTTGGGACATCAAGTTTTTGATGCCGTTGCCGGGGATTCTATTTGGCAATTGCGTTTATTACTTTGTTTAGACTTCATTGTTTCATACGTGTTTTCCGTTTTTGTTTGCGTCGTAGGAGTCTAAATAATTTAGTTAGTTTAATATTTTTTCTAGTTTAATATATTTTTGTTAAGTGTCTTTTCTGAATTTTCTTACTTGTCTCGTTTCCGGTTTTTAGTGGATGCCCCATACGCGTTCGCATGGACCTCCGCCGAAGTCGCCAACGGACACGTCTCCTTCTCCCACGCAAAAGGTTAGTACTTCTTCATCCTCATCTTCCGGTTTTTCCGATTCTCCCTGCCCGTTTATACCACCAAACTTTGACTTTACACCAAAGCCCTCACCGCACAATTCCCCACCTCACCATATAATTCATCGAAACGCAAGTCCACCACCTGTTTTCCACATGGCTCATAATCAAACCGTTTAACAACAAGCAACCACCGGTTTCACCGGTGCGAACTCGCCCATCACTCTTCCCCCAATGAATAATGACAAAGGCTGGAAAATCCCATCTTACATCATGACCGCTATAACCAACTCGTGCCAATTCCACGGTCGTGATGGCGAAGATGCGCCCGCCCACATTAACCGCCTTACCCGCCTCTGTCACACCTTTAACATGGAAGGTGCGGGCAGTGATGCCCGTTTCCTTCAAGTATTTTCTTTTTCTCTTGGAGGTCGAGCCGCCGTCTGGCTTACTCTCAACCGCCTGGTACTTTTACTAGTTGGGCCGCCCTACGAGATGCTTTCCTTAAGAAATATTTTCCACCCACAAAAGCATCTCGTCTTCGCGATCAGATCCGTTCGTTCCGGATGGAACCTGACAAGCCTCATCATTTAGCATGTGAGTGTTTCCAAACCTTAGCCGCGTTGTTCTCAACACGGTTTGTCTGATTGGGCACTTGCAGAGAAATTCTACAACGGTCTCACCCCTGAAACCTGAGCCCGATTTGACACTTCTGCTGGCGGGGACCTAATGGGAAAAAAGATGGTTGTTGAGTGTAACGACCTCTTCGAGAGTTTCGCACATTCGGATATAGACTATAGCACCTACCGGTAGGAATGCAATCCCCACTTCTCGTACCACTCCGGTCAACTGGGGGTTACACCAAGTTAGCTTGGAAACTACGGTAGCGGCTGCATTAGATAGCTTTAAGCGTGAGGTCACTAAGGAGATTCAAAAGTTGAAAAAGAAGGTCGATAGATGTGAGGTGTGTTGAGGAGGTCATGATATGATAGAGTGTCCTACGCTCACTGTCGAGCAAGTAGAGTTCATTACGGGTCAGAGTCGAGGCCAAACGAATCCCTATAATAATAATTCTAACTATAACCCTAACTAGCGTAGTAATAATAATAACTTCCATTCTTCCGGTAACCCCCCCTGGTTTCCAATCAGGTCAATATCAAAACAGGGGGCAGAGTCATTACTCTAGTGGAGGTTCAGGTCATCCAGGTCAGTTTAGTGGTGGGGGTTCAAACCAAGAGGGTTAAAACAGGAGTGGAGGTTCGGGAGGTAGTTTGGATAGGATAGAGGAACTTCTGTCTTAGCTAGTGGTTAAGGATCAAGCTACCCAGAAAACGTTAGCGGAACATGATCTTCTTTTAAAGAATCAACAATCCGCACTCTTAGATCTTCAAAGGTCCGTAGGTAGTATCGCTAAGAAACTGCAAGAGCAACCACGCGATCAGTTCTCGGGTAACACTCAACCTAACCCGGCGAACCAACATGCAAAAGCGATAACCACCCGAAGCGGTAAGAGCCTAGGAGAGGTGGTTAGAAGCGAGTAGGGCTTGAGGATAAGGACGAGGAGGTAGATGAGGAGATAGAGATGGAGGCTCCACCTAGGGTGCAAAACAGGCTAGACCCAGCAAGTACCACACCAAATAGTGGATCTTCAGTCGAGAGTAGAGGCGAAAAGAAACCGGTAGAGGTTAGGTCGTCCCCATATGTAGATCCTTCACGCTTACCCTACCCCGCCCACCTTAAGCAGCAAAAATATGCTAAGGAATACGGGAATTTTCTCGACATGTTCACCCACTTGAAAATCAATCTTCCATTCATTGAGGCCCTCCAGCATATGCCAAAATATGCCAAGTTTTTGAAATACCTTCTTAAACGCAAAGATAGGCTGGGGGAGATTTCAAATGTTCCTTTGACTGGAGGGTGTTCCGCCGTAGTTCTAAATACGTTACCGGAAAAACTCACTACCCGGGTATCCTTAGTATTCCATGTCTATTCGGTGGTTCCATCGCTCCTGCTCATGCATTAGCCAATTTAGGTGCTATCATCAATTTGATGCCTTTCTCACTCTATGAGAAATTAGGTCTAGGGGATCTTACTCCTACTCGTATGTCACTGTCTCTAGCTAATCAGTTAGTTAAGTATCCTCGGGGAATCATACAGAACTTGTTAGTTAAGGTCGATAAATTCGTTTTCCCCGTGGATTTTGTTATCTTAGATATGGAGGCTGATGAGAAAGTCCCCATCATATTAGGTCGTCCGTTCTTCCGTACTGCGAAAGCAATTACCAATGTTCATGACGGTCACACTTCACGTTGGGGATGAGAACGTCACTTTCAAAATCGCTAGGTCTATGTAACACCCTAGTGGTGGAGATAACGATAGTGGCCCATGTCATTCCGTTTACTTTCTCAATTCATTCATTTCGTGCGTAGATCATTGTCTCGAGTATATTAGTGGAGCCGATATAGTGAATGAGAGGGTAGTAGATGAGGAAAGTGAGGAGAGGACATAGAGGATGACCCACTTTGGGTCCCCAAGACACTAGACTTCTGTGAGATTGGTGAGGAGAGTGAGAGTAAACTTGCAGACACTCCGGTCCCGTTAGAGCTTAAGGTCCTTCCCTCCCACCTAGAGTATGCTTTCCTAGGTGCAAATTCGAGCTTACCCGTCATAATTTCTTCGAAATTGTCGATGGAGGAGAAGGTGAAATTGATAGATGTTCTGAAAGAAAATAGAGAGGCCATCGCGTGGAAATTATCCGATATCAAGGGGATAAGCCCAACTTTCTGTACTCACTGGATCCTCATGGAGGATGTCTATAAGTTGGTGGGATAACCTCAACGACGCCCCAATCCGAATATACAAGAAGTCGTTAACAAAGAGGTGCTCAAGTTGATGGAAGCTGGCCTAATCTATCTTTTATCCGATTCTACTTGGGTGAGTCCTACTCAGGTTGTTCCCAAGAAGGGCGGAATGACAGTGGTCATGAATGAGAAAAATGAACTCATCCCATCGCGTACGGTCACCAGTTAGCGGGTGTGCATCGATTACCGAAAATTAAATGACGCCAGCCGAAAAGACCACTTCCCACTTTCGTTCATCGATCAGATGCTAGAGTGTCTCGCGGGTCAACAATTCTATTGTTTTCTCGACGGTTTTCAGGTTACTTCCAGATTCCCATCGCTCCGGAGGATCAAGAGAAGACGACCTTTACATGTCCTTACGGCACATACGCCTACCACCGCATGCCCTTCGGATTATGTAACGCTCCAGCGACATTTCAGTGGTGCATGGTCGCCATTTTCCAAGATATGATCGAGAACTCGATGGAAGTTTTATGGATGACTTTTCTGTCTATGGAAATTCCTTCGATCAGTGCCTTCGTAATCTTGAAGCGATGATGAAGCGGTGTGTGGAGACTAGGTTGATGTTGAACTGGTAAGAAGTGTCACTTCATGGTGACAAAGGGAATCCTGTTAGGTCACAAGATATCTCGAGCCGGTATAGAGGTTGATAGAGCTAAGATCGATACCATTAGTAGACTTCCTCCACCGACGAGCGTGAAATCTATCCGTAGTTTCCTTGGTCATGCGGGTTTTTATAGGCAATTTATTAGGGATTTCTCTAAGATTACATGACCCATGACCCGACTTCTAGAGAAGGATGTTCCTTTCGTCTTCGATGAAGAATGCCTTAAGGCCTTTGCTATCTTGAAAGAGAAACTCGTGAGTGCCCCCATTCTCGTGTCACTCGACTGGAGCTTGCCTTTTGAGCTCATGTGTGATGCGGGCGACTATGCAGTTGGTGTAGTTTTAGGCCAAAGACGAGACAAACACTTCCACCCTATCTATTATGCTAGCAAAATCCTTAATGACGCCCAAGAGAATTATACCACTACAGAGAAGGAACTCCTAGCTGTAGTTTTTGCATTCGATAAGTTCCGCTCATATCTCATCCTTTCCAAGACCATAGTCTTTACCGATCATGAGGCTTTGCATTACCTCTTCCAAAAGAAGGACGCTAAGGCTCATCTTATTTGGTGGATTCTCCTGCTCTCTGAGTTTGATATAGAAATTAAGGATAAGAAGGGAGCATAGAATGTAGCTTTCGTTCATCTATCTCGATTAGAAGATCCGAGTAGAGAAGAAATTCATGAGGAGGAAATCGGTGATAGATTCCCTCGTGAATTGGTAGAGTTTGTGGCGGTAGAGAAGGAGGGTATGCCGTGGTTTTCGAATTTGCGAACTACCTCGCAAATGGAGTAGTTCTGAACCACTCAACAGAAGAAGAAATTCTTCCGTGACGTTAGGCGGTACATTTTGGATGACCCGTTTCTATTTAGGGTAGGAGGCGATAGAATTCTTCGACGATGTGTGAGTCGAGGAGAGGGGGTAGAGATCCTTAGGCATGTGCATGAGGGATTGACGGGAGGTCACCATGGGCCACAAAGTCTTCGATTGCGGTTTTATTGTCCTTCGGAAGTTAAGGATGCCTTAGAGTTCTTAGGAAATGTGATCGTTGCTAGCGTACCGACAATATTTCATCGAAGGACGAGATGCCATAAATCCCGATCCAAATTCTTGAAATCTTTGATGTTTGGGGGATCGACTTCATGGGACCGTTTCCCGTCTCTAGCTGGAATCGGTACATCCTCGTGGCAATTGATTACGTCTCCAAGTGGGCGGAAGCTCAAGCTTTACCTACAAATGACGCCCGAGTGGTGATGAGATTTCTAAAGAAGCTATGCACTCGATTCGGTACACCTCGAGCAATCATTAGTGACCGTGGCACTCACTTCTGTATGCCGTAGTGGAGAAGGCATTAGCACGCTACGATGTCACTCATCGTTTTTCTACAGCTTATCATCCTCAAACAAGCGGTCAAGTTGAGAATGCGAACCGAGGGGTTAAGAAGATTTTAGAGAAAACGATAGGCAAGAGTAGGAAGGATTGGTCCGATAAGCTTGACGATGCATTATGGGCATTTAGAACCGCCTATAAGACACCTTTAGGTACCACTCCGTTCATGGTTGTTTATGGCAAAGCTTGCCATCTTTTGGTAGAGCTCGAGCACCGTGCGTTATGGGCCCATAAAACCATGAACTTAGACCTTACTGAAGCGGCTAAGAAACTACTTCCAAATTCATGAGTTGGAAGCACTTCGAGACGCAGCCTATAAGCGATCATGGAGTATCAAAGAGAAAACAAAGGCTTTGCATGATAGGAAGTTGAAAGGAGTGAAAGAGTTTAAATTCGGTGATAAAGTGCTTCTACACAATTCGCGATTGAAATTGTTCACCGGGAAGCTGAAGTCCAAGTGGATGGGTCCTTATGTGGTGAATGACGTATTTCCATACGGGACAGTAGAGTTGAGAGATGAAGCCGATGGAGTCACTTGGAAAGTTAATGGCCATAGGTTGAAACATTATCTAAGAGGGCCGATCGATTATACCGAGATGGTGGAAACTCCTCTCGAAGTTCCACCTCGCCCTACCGCATAGGATCTTGAGTGAAAACTCAAGTGTAGAGTTTGTAATATTTAGGAGTAATTTACGTTTCATGATTTCCTAGTGCTAATTCTTGTTTCTTGTTGTTTGTGTTTTGTTTGTTTTTGTGTCGTTTAGTCGTTTGCAGGTTATATCACCAACATGGAGCCACAACCGACGAGGAATTGGCGTTTGCAGGTAAGTTCTCGTACATAATGGGTGTCAAGCGGGTTTTCACAAAGTTGCATTGAATTACAAATTTTTGTAAGGCATAAGAACTGGCCAAATTGCAAAACTTTCTGTGAAAACACCCTTCTCGCGGACCGTGAGAGGCATGCATCAAGCCAATCGTGGCCCGCGAGAGACCAATAGCCTGGATACTTTTCGCTCGGTCGCGGCCCGCGAGAGGTTTCCTCACCTCTCTCGCGGCCGCGAGAGGTTTCCTCACCTCTCTCGCGGCCCGCGAGAGACCCCAACATCAGACCTGCAGCCTTAAAACCTCAATTTCTTCACTTTTCTAACCTAATTTTTCCAATTTCATTACGGCTATCACCCCACCCACCACCATAATCCGCCTACTTTCACTTCCATTCACCCAAATCTTGTCCCACCACTTCACCACATCGTCCCTAACTGTTTTCCCAAGTAAAGTTTCAACCTTTTGACATTTAAACAAGCTTTTCAAGGGATTTGCAACTTACACTCTATTTTCTTAGTGCTTCTTGTAGATCGACGAAGAGATGTCTGGTGAAGTCAGTTCGAGCAGACCAGGTAAAAAGAAGAGAGGGCATGCAGCCCAGCCTAGAGGAGATCCATCAGAAACCCAACCGCTGCCCCCGAATTTTGGGCAGAAAAGGAGCGTCCGATACAGAGGGATGGTGTTCCCCATGGGCAGAGTACGCGACTAAGGGATAGTCCTTTGCTGCAGTTCGATTTAGACTCACACGAGTGAGCAACTGGCCAACCTAATCACAATAGACTTAATGTCGTATCGACGGATAGATTGGGATATGTTAGACCATCTGCGTTAGTAGGGTAGAATCGAGCAGCTGTTGGGCGATAAATTCAGGAGAGTGCTAGATTGCGACGAGCGACAATACAAGGAAATCACTCTTGAATTTCATTCAACCTTCGAGTACCAGCAAGGGAAGTTTTCTGAAAGTGATGCTGTGTCTTTTGCCTTGGGAAGGCATGTCTACGAGATGACCATCCCTTAGTTCTCCGTAGCTACCCAGTTTTATACGGTGGACGAGGTCTAGTTGCCGGTGTTCTTTACTAGCCTGCAAGGGGTATTCAAGAGGAGGCACCCACACAGCGTTCAAACAGACGAGTTGGTTAGGTTCTAGGGTACAATTTCAGCCGCGCCATACTCCAACAACATGGTTGCTAGCAACATTAGCGATCCGGTTTACCGGCTTATGTGACATCCCGGTTTTTCAGGTATTTTAAACGCGCAACTTTATCATTATTTACTCCTACGCTAATTAGATTCGGAGAATTAATTACGCGCACGCTATAATTACGCTAACTTTAGTATTTCAGGAATACACGATGTTCGGGAATTTTATCAGATCGTATCTGAATTACGTGCAACGTGTTATTAGACGTTTGGTTATTTATCGCGTCACGCTCCAATTACGTGATTTCATATTTCATAAATTCCGTGTCGTGAATAAATTGTCGAGTTGTAAAATACGTAGTTAATAAAAGAATTAAAAATTAGCAGAACCGAGAACCGAACCGAACCGAGCTTGTGAAACCATGCGACTTCGTGACCAAGCAAAACCCAAGCCGCCAACCCACTCCCTTACGGCCCAAGCAAGCCCAAACCGCCCCCACCCTTCCTCTTATTTATAAAAATGCATATATGTGTGTGCATAGAGTTTAAAAAAAATAACCAAACCCTAATCCCCTCCCTTGGTGTGCGACGGCAGCCATACCCCTCCCCCTCTCTCGGTCGCGCAAACAAACCTCACTCTCCTCTCCCTTGATCGATTGCAAGTTCCGGTTCGCTAGTTATCATCGTTTCAAAGTTAGGGTTTTAATCGTGTTATGATTTGACGTATTGATTTTGTGTGATATCGATCATGATCATGTTATGTATGATAATATTATGAAAAGCGTTGTTATGTATGATTTTGTTCGGGTGAATATGCGGTTCTTAGGGTTTGTGATGATATGGTTGGGTATTAGAATCATAGGCTGCGTTTTTCTCTATAAAATCATGATATATGTTTAGGTTTTTGATACTATGATTATAGATGCACGATAATTAAAGTATAACCTGCTGCAAATCGTTATAATAAGTCGTGGTGATCGTTAGGAGGGTTTCGGGTGGAGTTTTAGGGTTAAACCGGAAGCTGATGCGCGAAGACAGCCAACTTCAGTTGGCTGTAAACGAACCGTTATACTCGAAAAATCGATTTTCTGAAGCCTAAAACATACTTTTTCGAATAACACTTCTAATGGCACTGGAATCACATTTTTCTGAAGTCGTTTGCTATTTTAAATTAGTGATTTCGTGCAACAGCTGAAGCTGCATTTTTTCTATAGAAAATTACGTAATGTTTTCTATCATAACCTTTAAACCGAAAAGAATTAAGTCACGAAATTTATACAGTAGATACTCCTAGGTTTTCAGAGAGATCTACAACTGGAATTTCGTCAATCAGACAAACGAGTATTTTTAAATGATTTTTCTCGTGGACTGCAATCAGAAAGCGACGAATCTGACTACAGCCTAGTAAATAAATTCTTATAAATAATTGGTAAGGAACCAAGACTTGAAAAGTTTATACAAAATTCTAAAGTCTAATTGACATATTCTATAAAAATATTGAAATTTTTGGAACGTGGAAACTATTTTATAAAAATTCCCGAAAACAGTCCAGTTATGAATGTATAAGCTGAAACATGACAACTTACATTTGTGTGTATCTAAGTGATGTATGTGCTATCCTGTGTTTGTGACAAGTTGTTGGTCGTTATTCGTATAGTGACACCTTGCATGCATGATTAGGTTTTGAACTTGTCATTACGTGTTTCGTACGGTGTGTTAGTTACGTATAGGGTTTTGTGTCAGTGTGCGTTCACACACTAACCTTGAACCGGTTGACATGATAGGACGTGATTAGCAGTTCCATCCTTTACTTATTTTGTATTTATCTAACCGAGCAACTTAAGGTGAGTTCACGGCCCCTATTTCTTTAAACGTTTACTAAACACAGGGAGAGAAAACATGTACACGTTACAGTGATATATGGGTTGATTATATTACGGTACAGTAACGTCTTTCTATTTAAAACATGTACACATTACAGTGACGTATGGGTGGCATACATCACGGTACAGTAACGCCTTTCTATTTAGAATTATGTTATACGGTCATGGTCACAAGAGAGCATATATCACATGTCAGTCCCCTTAACACTTACAATGCCGTTAGTATTGGGTTATAGCGAGGGAATTTTAGTAGTACTACTGGGCCCGACAAGCCCCACTCGAACTGGTCGCGCTAGTTAGACCGAACGTTGATGGTCACGAGTGTAGAATTTGCCTAACTTTTTAGCCATGGTTGGTGATAGGTCTGGCACAACACGGGCAGCAACGTCAGCTTCGGATCGAACACTTTGTTGACATGACCTAGGCTAGCTACCTAAACATATAACATGAACTGCTAAACTACATAATATTAATCTGATTCGGGTTGGATCAGGGTAACTTATGAGACACTGGTTCAAGGTTGAACCAGTGGGGAAACACTTATGTTTAAACTTGTGAACTAAAACATGTGAACTCACTCATCATTATTGTTGACACTTGATTTTACATGTTTTCTCAGGTTGCTAAGGTAGCACACATCAGGACTAGGATGCATTATGGTGTCGCATTGATTTAATCAAATATTTAGACAATACTTTAAAATTTCATTAGCTATTTTTGTTTTGTAATTGATTGCGCTTCCGCAACTCAATGTATAAAACAGTATTTTCTCATGAATGAGCAAACAGGAAAATTTTTAAACTCATATAGTGGTCATTCAATATGACTAATGACTTTGATCCTGGTTCGTCACACGCCTCGCGGTAAAACCCCGCAAGTGGATTTTTGAGGTTGTGATAGATTGGTATCAGAGCCAATGGTTATAGTGAACTAGGTTTGCATTAGAGTGTAGACTTAGTCTATAGCCTTAGACAATGCATTAGTCACAAACCAACACAAACACTCATACCTGACATACAAGAACACTCATACATGATATGCCTACGGACATGGCATCAAAATTTACATTGAAATTGCGGGGATGTCTACAGCATCCACTAAACCCCTTACTGACGAGGAACACACCAAACACTTTGTATATTCATCCCTAGTGGTGATGTCTGTGGAATCGCCAACAACGTGAATCTACTCCTATCTGAGGGCGACGGAGCCTCTAGAGGAGCGTTTCCCATCACAATCACCTGTACTTCTTCCTACACCACACATATGAGCAAAAACACTAGCTTGAGCCTACCGATGGTACTATCGGGTATGGTGAGCTTTCTCAGGTCCATGATTGGGACGACATACAACATTGATGCATATCTCTTGGGAGTTGAGTTTATTGAAAACGAGTCCTTTCTCTACCTACCAACGACATTACCCCGGCCCCACTAGTTCCATTTTCTTTCAACCTGAGCACGTGGGCCTCTCATGAGGCACCCCGCGTTAGGGTAGTCCGTTCCACATGTTATTGCATAAACCATTGACATCGAGATGTCATCATTTTTCCTGAGCCACGTTCTACATCTTTGGGTAATATTCTTCGAGAGAATGGTTGACCACGAAGCTAAGAACACTTTGCCTATTGCACACCTGAACCCTAACCTGACTTGGATGGTGGAGTGGTTGCTTTGCTTTTTCTGGTAACCTATGTTAATGAACCAGTTTCATCTCTCAAAGTCACATATCATGTTCATGTTTGTTTCATGCGCACTCTTACCTCTACGATCCGCTGGATTGGATTCTCATGGTGTGTTTCAGCTTGAGTAGATCCTTAGATCAATTGATCCCACATTACTCTTTCTGATATACTATGAGTTTATCAACATTTGGATTATTGACTAAGCTTTTGATAACCCTATAATTTTGACAACACTTCGTACTTGAAAAATTAAATCTGAGGGACATTTTGACACAAGATAGATGGAACTAGGGTGAACATGCAAACCAAATTATCATTACGGGTGCACACGTAGTAGTAATTTGCGTTGCATGTAAGTCCTTGTAAAACCCTGTGAGTGGATAAATTGTCCTAACCTGTGAATCTCATATTTAAAACTTCCACTGTCAATAGAATATCTCGTAACTCATTCAACGACTAACTGGTATCGTTAAACTTGTCCAGCAGTTGATGGACGCAACAATTAGATTTAAGATCTTGTAGACACATTGAGCTATCGTCAATGGAATCCCTCGTTATTATTTATTTATTTATTTGTTTTTTTCTCATGTACGAGTCTTAGTGAAACTATTATTCTCATCAGAACCTGTTATCTCGATTGAAACCCTATTAGAAATCGTAGGGTAAACCCATCAACATCAGCATATAAACGAATTATGAAGAATCTCTCGTACGCTCACACCTTATCCCTTGCCTTAGCTATAAAATCTCCTTTGACCCCTTATACTTGGTCCTGTTGCTAATCTTAAGTCTAACCTGATCAACATTGCAACATATCCAACCCTACAAACGGATTTCCACAAAATGGTCCAATCATCTTATGGACATCTGAAGACAAGATGTAAGTTATTCAACACCCAGATAAACACGATGACATAAACAATAATCTTACTCCTCCTATTGCTAGGATAGTTATTCCATAACAGTTTTCCCTTCTGAGCTAGTCTATCTCCTAGCCATTGCATTGATCGATGCTTACTGTTTAATGCGACAGTTAGTTACTGTTGACGACGTAGACAAATCTCTCACTCCAGTGTCGTGGTCTTATACATCTTTGAAACTTTACGCATAATCTCCCATTAAATCTGTGTTCAATTTTTTTTTTCAAGAACTCGGTGAACTCGTCTTTTTGATCCTTGGTGATCACTTCTTGAAACCTTGAGGATGGGGACGAGTTGTTGATACGATCATAGCCCCTTAAACATGTTTTCACGTCCTTTCTTTGAAACCTCTTGACTCCACAGGCATATTTTAGATTCATTCACACAACCTAAGGAAACTCCTCCGAATTCGGTTTGCTTACTGACATGATAAATCGCACACTCATCTAAGTTCATGGATCAAGGTGAATTATTCCTCCTTCGCGTGTGGACGAGCCCGACAACTTAGAGGGAGGTTTCGGTGAATCTTAACACTTCAAACTCATGCGGCGACCATCTTGGATGGTAAATTCTTGTTATGATTGATATATCCACGTGACACCCTTTTTGACAAATGGCGTTCTTCAATTTTTTTATGCAACTTGTATACGACCAGCTATACCCCTGACATCAAGTAAACCCCTGTTACAGATCCTCACACGCTTACGCATCGATTGCGACTACCCTTTTTGCATGTTTCCACATCCATTCGGGATATACTTCTCGGATTCTATGATCCTTATCCTAACCACATTCTTCGCGAACTCTCGCTTAGATGGGTTACTCTCTACAAAGATTACTCGAGGAGCAATGGGCCATGAATATCACAGATATGGAGGTACCACGAGAACTGTCCTTAGAACTCGTTACGAATGAGGCAGGTTCCCAGTCACGACATTCGAATTTAGCCTACCATGACGAATATGCCACTTGTTTTCTTTGACGACATCCGAATCTACTCCAAGAACTAGTAGGAATCTAAAGATACCTACACCTTACCATGGAGCCCCTACCACACAAACAACCTTATGTTTAGCTTCTAACAAAGGACTTTTAATGTTGCGAAGCCGGTTTTTCTTGATCATAGGCACAAACCCTCGCAATTCTAACTCGAAAGACTACTCAGTAATCCGCGTTTCAACAGTTGAAGGTGAAACTCTGTAGTACACCCATTATTTCGCTACCAGAAGGCGCAGACGATTTCGTTGTTTAGTGTGACGCGTCTATCCAAGGACTAAGATACGTGTTGGTGCAACATGAGAAAGTCATCGCTTACGCAATCGCGCCAACTCAAGGTTCACGAAAAAGAACTACACTACCCACGGTTTGGGGGTTGGAGAGTAGTAGCTTTTGCATTCAAGATAGAGAGACATTTCATATACGGTACCAAGTGCACCGTCTACACCGATCACAAGAGTCTCCAGCATATCTTCGATCAGAAGGAGTTGAACATGCGACAGCGTCGATGGGTCGAACTCCTCAACCACTATGAGTGCGTGATCTAGTATCATCCAGGCAAGGCCAACGTGGTGGCCGATGCCCTCAGTCATAAGGTTACCAAACCTAAGCATGTACGTGCGTTATAGCTTTCTATCCACTCCAGTCTTCCTACCCTGATTCGTGACGCTCAGATTCGCGAACCTCAAAGCAGAATCCCTGCTGGGCATGGAGAAGAAACTTGAACGCAAGGAAGACGACATTTATTATTTCATGGAACGTGTATGGGCCCCATTCTATGGAAACTTACGAGAGCTTGTGATGGACGAAGCACGCAAGTCTCGTTACTCGGTGCATCCTGGTTCTGACAAGATGTATCAGGATCTCAAGCTTTATACTGTGGCCCCACATGAAAGCTAACATAGCGACTTATGTTAGTAAATACTTTACATGTGCTAGGGTTAAGGTTGAATACCAAAAGCCGTCAGGACTACTTCAACAACCAGAGATCCCAACATGGAAATAGGAGCAAATTTCCAGGGATTTCGTCACTGGCTTACCCAGATCCCAACGAGGAAATGATATCATCTGGGTGATTGTTGATCGACTGATAAAGTCTGCACACTTTCTGGCAATCAAGGAAACTGACAAGTCTCCTACACTCGCATACATCAATTTGAAGGAAATAGTCGCTAGGCACGGAGTGCCAACTCCTATTGTTTCCAATCGTGACCCGCGCTTTGCATCTGATTTGTGGCAGGCGATGCACAAAATCCTTTGGCTCACGCCCAGACATGAGTACAGCTTATCACCCTCAGACGGATGGGCGGACTGAACGCACCATCCAGACTCTAGAAGACATGCTTTGAGCATGTGTTATCAACTTTGGTAACGGCTGGGAAAGGCATCTACCTTTAGTGAAGTTTTTATACAACAATAGTTACCACGCCAACATCAAGGTTGCTCCGTTCGAGGCTTTGTACGGCCGAAAATACCAATCACCTCTATGCTGGACAGAAGTTGGCGACAGCCAAATCACTGGCCCAGAAACTCGTTATCGACACAACTAGAAAAGATTGCCCAAATCCGACAACGAATGGCGGCAGCTCGTGACTGTCAGAAATGCTACACTGATAAGCGTAGGAAACCTCTCGAGCTCCAGGTTAGGGATCGAGTGCTACTTAAAGTCTCACCTTGGAAATGTTTGGTTCGCTTTGACAAACGGGGCAAGCTTAATCCGCGGTATGTCGGACCTTTCAAAATCATTGAGAAAATCGGTCAGGTAGCTTATGAGTTGAACCTTCCTGATGAACTCAGTGGAGTTCACAACGTTTTTTTTTCATGTCTCAAATCTGAAGAGGTGTCTATCAGATGAAACATTAGCCGTTCCATTGGATGAGATCCATGTGGACGAACAACTGCAGTTCATTGAAGAACCAATCGAAATTATGGACCGTGAGGTCAAAACACGAAGACATAGTAAAATACCAATTGTCAAGGTTCGTTGGAACTTTATGCATGGACCGGAATACACTTGGGAAAGAGAGGATCAAATGAGAGAAAAATTTCCTCACCTCTTTACAACCGAATCACAAAATCCAAGTAGCGCAGCTGAATTTCGGGACGAAATTCTCTCAACATGGGGATGATGTGGCAGCCTGGGATTTTCTTGTACCATTCTAACCAACTAAACTTTCGTGTGCTTGCATTCTTAACCGCGTTTACTCAATTTTCGGGACGAAAATTCTTTCAACATGGGGATAATGTGACATCCCGGTTTTTCAGGTATTTTAAACGCGCAACTTTATCGTTATTTACTCCTACGCTAATTAGATTCGGAGAATTAATTACGCGCACGCTATAATTACGCTAACTTTAGTATTTCGGGAATACACGATGTTTGGGAATTTTATCGGATCGTATCTGAATTATGTGCTACGTGTTATTAGACGTTTGGTTATTTATCGCGTCACGCTCCAATTACGTGATTTCATATTTTATAAATTCCGTGTCGCGAATAAATTGTCGAGTTGTAATATACGTAGTTAATAAACGAATTAAAAATTAGCCGAACCGAGAACCGAACCGAGCTTGCAAAACCTTGCGACTTCATGACCAAGCAAAACCCAACCCGCCAACCCACTCCCTTGCGGCCCAAGCAAGCCCAAACCGCCCCCACCCTTCGTCTTATTTATAAAAATGCATATGTGTGTGCATGGAGTTTAAAAAAAATAACCAAACCCTAATCCCCTCCCTTGGTGTGCGACGGCAGCCATACCCCCCCCCCTCTCGGTCGCGTAAACAAACCCCACTCTCCTCTCCCTTGATCGATTGCAAGTTCTGGTTCGCTAGTTATCATCGTTTAAAGGTTAGGGTTTTAATCGTGTTATGATTTCATGTATTGATTTTGTGTGATATCGATCATGATCAAGTTATGTATGATAATATTATGAAAAGTGTTGTTATGTATGATTTTTTTCGGGTGAATATGCGGTTCTTAGGGTTTGTGATGATATGGTTGGGTATTAGAATCATAGGCTGCGTTTTTATCTATAAAATCATGATATATGTTTAGGGTTTTGATATTATGATTATAGATGCATGAAAATTAAAGTATAACCTGCTGCAAATCGTTATAATAAGTCGTGGTGATCGTTAGGAGGGTTTCGGGTGGAGTTTTAGGGTTAAACAGGAAGCTGATGCGCGAAGACAGCCAACTTCAGTTGGCTGTAAACGAACCGTTATAACTCGAAAAATCGATTTTCTGAAGCCTAAAACATATTTTTTCGAAAAGCGCTTCTAATGGAACCGGAATCACATTTTACTGAAATCGTTTGCTATTTTAAATTAGTGATTTTGTGCAGCAGCTGAAGCTGCGTTTTTTCTGCAGAAAATTCACGTAATGTTTTCTGTCATAACCTGTAAACTGAAAAGAATTAAGTCACGAAATTTATACAGTAGATACTCCCAGTTTTTCAGAGAAATCTCCAATTGGAATTTCATCAATCGGAGAAACGAGTATATTTTAAATGATTTTTCTCGTAGACTGCAGTCAGAAAGTGACGAATCTGACTGCAGCCTAGTAAATAAATTCTTATAAATAATTGGTAAAGAACCAAGACTTGAAAAGTTTATAAAAAATTCTAAAGTCTAATTGACATCTTCTGTAAAAAGATCGGAATTTTTGGAACGTGGAAACTGTTTTATAAAAATTCCCGAAAACAACCCAGTTATGAATGTACAAGCTAAAACATGACAACTTACATTTGTGTGTATCTAAGTGATGTATGTGCTATCATGTGTTTGTGACAAGTTGTTGGTCGTTATTTCGTATAGTAACACCTTGCATGCATGATTATGGTTTTGAACTTGTCATTACGTGTTTCGTACGGTGTGCTAGTTACGCGTAGGGTTTTGTGTCAGTGTGCGTTCACACACTAACCTTGAACCGGTTGACATGATAGGACGTGATTAGCGGTTCCATCCTTTACTTCTTTTGCATTTATCTAACCGATCAACTTAAGGTGAGTTCACGGCCCCTATTTCTTTAAACGTTTACTAAACACAGGGGGAGAAAACATGTACACGTTACAGTGATATATGGGTTGATTATATTACGGTACAGTAACGTCTTTCTATTTAAAACATGTACACATTACAGTGACGTATGGGTGGCATACATCACGGTACAGTAACGCCTTTCTATTTAGAATTATGTTATACGGTCATGGTCACAAGAGAGCATATATCACATGTCAGTCCCTTAACACTTACGATGCCGTTAGTATTGGGTTATAGCGAGGGAATTTTTAGTAGTACTACTGGGCCCGACAAGCCCCACTCGAACTGGTCGCGCCAGTTAGACCGAACGTTGATGGTCACGAGTGTAGAATTTGCCTAACTTTTTAGCCATGGTTGGTGATAGGCCTAGCACAACAGGGGCAGGAAGGTCAGCTTCGGATCGAACACTTTGTTGACATGACCTAGGCTAGCTACCTAAACATATAACATGAACTGCTAAACTACATAATATTAATCTGATTCGGGTTGGATCAGGGTAACTTATGAGACACTGGTTCAGGGTTGAACTAGTGGGGAAACACTTATGTTTAAACTTGTGAACTAAAACCTCTGAACTCGCTCATCATTTTTGTTGACACTTGATTTTACATGTTTTCTCAGGTTGCTAAGGTAGCACACATCAGGACTAGGATGCATTATGGTGTCGCATTGATTTCATCAAATATTTAGACACAACTTTAAAATTTCATTAGCTATTTTTGTTCTGTAATTGATTGCGCTTCCCAACTTAATTGTATAAACAGTATTTTCTCATGAATGAGCAAACAGGAAAATTTTTAAACTCATATAGTGGTCGTTCAATATGACTAATGACTGTAATCCTGGTTCGTCACACGCCTCGCGGTAAAACCCCGCAAGTGTGGGACAGTTTATACACAAGATTTTGGCAACCACACTGTTTAGTAGGGGGCACGGGGATAATAAAGTGAACCAGGTCAGCTTATTCTACTTCATGTGTATGGTTGAGCAGCGACTCGCGAACTTGGCCACTATTTTTGCATGGTCGTGAAGCGGTTATATAGAGGAGGCCCGGGGGCTAGGATAAACTGTGGGCCCTGATTACATGGTTAGTGGAAAGTCTTGAGGTGCTCGATAGGTACCTATGAGACAAGATGAGAGAGGGCCCATCTCCGTGCTTCATGGGGGTGCGAGATCTTCAGGTTGTCGGGATTTTGACATCTCACGAGCCTATCACCTGGGAGGCTATTAGACATGATCCTTAGGTTCAGCCTCCTCCTGGTTTTGAGGCTGCTTCGTCCATGCAATTCCGCGTTCCTACACGATACCAGAGACCGATGACCCGCCAAGAGCTCTGGGCAGGCAGTATCCTCTTAGACAGCCCCGTCCTGACCCACTTACGTTAGATTCTTTGTATGACAGGATGGAGACTGGGTTCGGAGACTTGAGAGGTTATGTGGATCAGCAGTTCGGTGGGGTTTAGCAGGTGATGATGGAAAGTAGGAGGATGCACGAGGAAGACCAGCGCAGGTTGGAAGACGGTATGAGATACATGATGGAGAACCTCCACATGGGGGTTCCATCTTACTTTCAGCATCGAGGGCAGCCGGGTCAGTCAAGCGGTATGGAGGATGTGCAACCATTCCAAGTGTTCAAAGCAATCAGAGGAAGAAGAGGATGATGACTAGTCACCAGCAGCGGTTCTTTAAGGATTTCTATTTTTTTTTTATGTTGTTTTCATCTTCTATTGGTCTATATTTTAAACACTTTACATTTGGGATATTTGGGATGGATTGGGTATGGTTGTGGTAAACTTCTTTTGAACAATTTATTTATTTACTATTTTATGTTTGGAAGTTATCTATGTTGGTTGATAGGTTGGTGATATTTTTGTCGCTTCCGTTCGCGTGTGAGAGTTGAGAGTTGTTTGCTGAGCGTGTTCGGATTGGAGGGCATGGGTGGAATTGACTGGCACATTGACAGTCTTGCATATCAGCTAAGTTGTTTCACTTGTATAGTTTGTATTTTATTTATTTATTTTTCAGCTTTTATTATTGTTAGTAGTTAGTCTCCTCATCCTTGCATTAGGGACAATGCAACATTTAAGTGTGGGGATGGGATAGTTGAGTCGTAGGGTAGTTTTAAGTAGTAGCTTTTTTTTAAAAAAATAAAAGAACTCAGAAAATGTCTTTTGAAGAAGAAGTTTGAAAAAATAAAAACGGAAAATTATAGAAAAGTTGAGTTTTTATTCGGTTTCAAATAAAAGGTTGAGTTTGTGTCTAACTTGGGATATGAGGGTAGGCTCGATTCGGTTCTTAGTTTCTTTGAGATTAATATACCTTAAATGTCGGTCTACTAGTGGGTACTAATCTAGGAAAAATGGGAAGCCGAAACTGCCAAAAATAGTATAAGGAATGCTGTTATAAACTAAAATCTTTAGAATTTTTGATCATGTAAAAAGATGAAAAAAATGAGCTTGATTTGAAAAAGTAGACGAGGCCTATGGAATCTCCCTTGAGGATGGTGACTCTAATCGAAAATCCCTCTAGGATAAGTAGAAAAATTGCTTAAATATCGAAGTCCACGTTGTCGCTCTCGGGATGGTGACTCTGGTTGAGACAACCTCTAGGTTAGGTATGCAAAAAGAAATCAAGTGCTCAAAAGAAAAGAGAAACAAAAAAAGAAAAAGAGAAAAAATTTACTTGGTCTTTAATTCTCTTGATTTTGGTATAAAACGACTAGGAAATGGGTCTAATGATTCCTTCCTTTTGTTCCATAAGCTTGAGGTGGGATTAGGTGTACTCTGTTAGCTAGTGTGAGACCTTAGGTAGATTGACCGAACTTAAACTAAATTCACATGATAAGAACTTTGAACTGAGTTTTGAGTTTAAGAGGACAAAATTACTTGCAATCGCGGTTAATACGAATTTCAACCTTAATAAAATAATCCTATTTTTGAAATCAAATAATTACTTGGTTATGATTCGTTTGCATAATTCTTTTTCGAGGACGAAAAAGAGTAAGTGTGGGGATATTTGATGTATTGAATAATACACCTATTTATCGTGTATAGTTTGTATTAGTTTAGTTAATATTCGTTTCGGTTTTAAAAGAATATATCTACTTTTAATCGAAATACGTTTCGCAAGTCTTGGTTCATGGAAGTAGCTGAAAAGACGAGAAAACGAGCTGAAATGGTGAAAGAAAACCGAGCCGGATCGTAATTGGAAGCCGAGAGAAGAAACGAATCGAAAAACGGGGAAAACCACCTTCTGGCGGCCCGCGACGCCCTAGCTCAAGCCTCTCGCGGAGGTGTATAAGTCACCGGAGAAATTTAACCCGGTCACGGGGCGCGACCGGCTGCCTAATCCCTCTCGCGGGTGGCGAGAGGGCTGTTTGGTTAGAGAGTTTCGTAAATTGATCAGATTTGTGAAAGATAAGTTATATAATTAGAGTTTAACTCTATTTACAACATATTGGACGAACTTGGGAGCTTTAGAGGCATAATTTTGGAGATTTGGAGCTAACTTTGGACTTGAAAGAATCATCAGGTTGAAGCGAAGAGCCTAGAGATCGAAGCAATCACAGTTTTATTACCGATTTTCTTAATCTCTAGTTTACTTGTTCTTTGATCTTGATGAATTCAGTTTTTGACTTTTTTTTTAATCATGCTTAATAAGACTATGATACTTGGCTAAATTCACTACTGCTACCTAGGTTTTGATTATTTATTATGAAAGTTTTGATTTTTATTTGAATTGATAATGTGTTAATGAGATTTTTAATAAAGTAATGAACTTTGATTATTTGATTTGGTGTATTTACATGTTTTGGGTTAATTATTGATTAGTTGATTGTTTTACATGAATCTAGTTGGATGTCTTCTATAGAATAGGTTTGTGTTGTTGTCGGGTCTCAACGGATCCGGGTAATCGTTCGGTAAATTGGCCAATAAACCTTAAAAACAATTAAGTAAAACATATAATTAAATTTTAACATTATACTAAATTTAATTTTTGAGAAGTAATAATTTATTAACTGAATTAAATAGGTAAATTGCTAGGATTAGGTTCTGAGAGAAAACAGTTTTAGTTTACTTACCATATTCGAGTCGGTTAAACCAAATCAAGAGTCATAGTTAGTCTAGGCTTCCTATTGAGAGATAGTTAGCTAATTTAGACACTTTATTAAATTATTAGATAACTGAGAGGAAATCTCATAAACCGGTAAGCCTAACTACCTTTAGGATTACATAGGTGTCTTCCCAAGAAGGGTCGGGAGTCCTGTTCGATATTCCTTAGGATTTAGTAATTTAAGATCCCGGTTCCCTATCACATTATAAATCAATTTAAAAACCATTAAACAGTAATAAAGAATCTAACCTAGGTAGCCATTTCACCATCCTTGAATTAAACCTCCAATTCAAAAGTCCGTCTTAATTCACGTTAGTTAAGTTAATATTAGTTTAATTATAAATTTGGGATTTTTAGTTAACCCCCCCAAACATAAATAAGTGTGTCAAATTAGTCTAGATAGAGTCGCAACGTAATAAGAGAGTCTTGTGGGTTCGATTCCGGACTTACTTAAGCTTTTCTACAATTGATCGGTCCACTTGCCGGTTAGTAGTTTAGTCGAGTTTAGGAGTCTAGAGTATAACTTTGAGTCTAGAATTAGGTTAATTTCAATTGTTTTTATTAGACTACTTTTAGGACATAAAAAGTTCCTTATAAAGACATCAGAAAGTTACTAACCCTTTACAACAAACCTGGTTGGCCAAGCTTATGGGATATACTTATGAAATTTCATATAAGAAGGGTGTAGAAAACATGGTGGCACATGGGTTATCTAGGGTAACTGGTTTAGCCTTATTTGAAATGGGGTTGAGATCTATAGATCCTATGTTGCTGCAAAGAATAAAAAAAATCTTGGGAGAAGGATGGACATCTTCTGCTAACTCTTATACAGAAACTCCAGCAGGGTCAATTGGTGGAAAAAGTTCCATGAGATGGTCAATTGTTAAAAAAGAAAGGCAAATTATGGGTGGGGAATGATATTCAGGGTACACACCAACTTTGAAGAAGGTTAAAAAAATGTTGTTATTGGAAGGGATGCGCTAAACAAGTCTATACTTTTGGAATGTCATGAACCTATTGCTAATCCTGGGCTGTTGCAGCCATTGCCTATTCCTACACATGTTTTCACGAATATCTCTATGGATTTTTATATCCGGATTACCAAAAGTTCAAGGCAAAGAAAACTATCTTAGTGCTCATTGATAGGTTGACTAAGTATGCTCATTTTTGGTTTTGAATCATCCTTATACTGCACCTACTGTGGCTCAGCTATTCTTAGATACTGTGTGCAAGTTACATGGCTGTCCTATGACTATTGTTTCAGATAGAGACTCCTTATTCCTTAGTTTTGGAAGGAGTTTATGAGGTTGCAAGGGGTTCAGCTTTCTTATTCCATTGCTTACCATCCGCAAAGTGATGGCCAAACTGAGGTATTAAATCGCTGCTTAGAGTCTTATCTAAGATGTTAGTGCATGCATTGTCCTAATCAGTGGGTCAAATGGCTGAGTTTAGCTGAGTGGTGGTATAATACCACTTTCCATTCTGCTATAAAAACTAGTCCTTTTGAAGCCTTATATGGTTTTCCACCACCATCCAGGTAACACTAACATTGAGGCAGTGGAAATACTTTATAGAGATAGGGAGGTTATGATCAATCAACTTAAGCAGTCTTTAGTACAAGCTAGGAATCGAAAGAAGCAGTATGCTGACAAGAAAAGAACTGAAAGACCTTTTGTGCGAACTTCCTTAAGATTACACAAACATTCCATATTAGGGCCCAAGTATTTTGGTCATTTCAGGTGTTACAAAAGATTGGAACTGTGGCTTATAAATTGGATTTACCTGCAAGTGCACAACTCCATCCAGTGTTTCACGTGTCTTTATTGAAGCCAAACCACGTTAATAATGTACCAGCTGTTCCATTATCGGCGGGTTCACGATTCTTGTTGCAGCTATGTTCTAAGAGAGTGGTTAGGAGAGGTGATAAAATGGTACAGCAATTACTTGTTCATTGGAAAGATTTACCTGTGTTGGAAGCATCGTGGGAATTTCAAGAGTATTTTGAGCTTCAATTCCCTTTTTTTTTTTTGGGGGGGGGGGGGGGGGGATTATGATAAGGGTCGTAAATGTAATATTTGTATAATACGGGGATTAAAGGGTCAAAATGGTATTAATGGTAGAATTTGTTAGTTTGAGCGGGAAAAGTCGTTGTAACTGGTATATGTAGTTGGTTAACAGTTGGAATGAATAGCTATGATTTGAGACTTCTTCTCCTATTTTGATTCTATCAATTTGTAGCTAGCAGCGATGGGCGTTATTGTTAACTTGCACGATGTGGAATAGAACCCCCATTTACTAAATATAAAAAAGAGAAAAAAACACTAAAAAAAAGAAGAAATATGTTTGGTTGTGACTCACCCTCTCCCCTTTCACGCCCGCTAACCCACTGGCGGAGGCATGCCATAGCACCCCCTTTGGCTATGGCGGGACAGGGGAGGGGCACCATGGGGCGCCAAAATGGCTAAGGTAGCCGGGGGCGCTAGGCCACACCGAGTGGTCTTATTGAGAAAGTAGGAAATGTTGCTTAACGTTTGGATCTCTCACTAGAAGCTTAGATTCCAACCACGTGCTGTCATTTGGAAGATGATTAATCAACGTGGGAAAGTTGCTATCATGGTGTTAGTTCATTGGTGCGATTTGCCTTTGACTGAAGCTACCTGGGAGTATTTGGATGAACTACAATGGTGATTTCCCGTGATAGTGTAGGGATTGTTTGTACAATATGCTGTTACGAACTTGTAAGAGTTTGGTAGTTAAATAACGAACTGAGCTAATCGAGTTGGTTAGCTTGGAACTTGATTGAACTCTCTCTTATCTCTCTCTAGTTTTCGAGCTAACGACGTTAACCTTTCTTATATTAATTTTTGACTTGTTTAGGCCTCAGAACTCATCATACAGCTTCTGATTCAGGGGTTGAACCCATCGTGAAAATTTTGAATGAAACAGTCAACTTCTCATGTCTGGTAGAGTTGCAACATCTGGCCCTAGGCTTGAATAAATGAACTATATGTTATTATTAAAAAAATTAAGTATAAATAATATAGGTTATTTTCATACTCTTTAACTGATTAGAACCTTAGAGGGGATCCAGCAGTTGTGACACTTGAAATTTATCTATCTTTTTAATACCATATACCAGTAGAAAATAATTGTGCAAAATCGTCTTGAAGGCACAGGAACAATGTTTTGCAGAGAACAATCACCATACAAAAACTCAAGAACACATTCATCAACCAATTATCAAACTGGTTTAAAAAAGCATGAAGCGATCCGAGTCATTTAAAACCCAAAAGCCGAGGCATGCACATCACAAACATGAGATGTTCATAAATGCACAACCAAATAATAAGCTTTATTTACAACCAAGAGTTGTCCCTTCTCATTTATTTCACATATCAACCTTTTATAAAGCACACCTTCCATAATATCTTCACCCATTTGGTTGTTTTTACCCATTAGTCTCCTAAAAAACCCTAACTTTGACCAATTTTGACCCAGAAGTACAGAGGCGTCGCCTCATTGCTCTGATGTGTTTTCCCGAGTGCCTCACGGACAACAATTAACTCTACTGAGTCTAATGGCAAAACTAGGGTCATATACATAATCAAACTCAAAAAATTGAACTTCATATGCAGAATCTATCACATGCTTTGTCTACAAACATATGATTATGTAAAATCACAAAGCATCCGAGGTTGCAAGAAAAGAATAGATACAGTCAGGATGTACATACAACATTTATTGCTGGTCACATCTATTAGCACAACACCAGGCCCCATCAACAACAAAATTAAGAAATTTTTTCTGCAGATAATACCAGTCGTTCACCAACGTTCTCCAGTGGCATGTCTTGATTCAACCTACAAAAACTTGTCACAAAAAGAAAAAACAGATCCGCACAAAGAACAAACAAAACCTGACAAATTCAACCAAATACTTCTTCCATTGACGGTAGAAAAATCGGTAAACATCACGATGAAAGACCAAAATCCATGAAGAAGAAAATTTCCTGTTATCCGTTTTTCTTTTTAAAATCTTTTGGACCAATAAGATCCTTCCGATGTTCATTCATCTCCTCCAAGAACTTTAGTGCTAACTCAGACTTGCCCAATTTCTTCAAATTATTGATCAGAGATCGATAAATGTAAATTGAAGGCCGTACATCCCCATGCTTCATGTGTTGAAAGAATCTCAACGATTCTTCAATGTTACCTGATTTGAAAAAACACTCAATCAGTGCAGTGTAAGTTATCAAATCAGGCTGCAATCCCACTTTTCCCATTTCTTTTATGATCTCGACACACAAATCAAACCTACCAACCCTCCTCAAGCTATGTAACAAGGTATTATATGAAAAGATATCAGGGTCAATATCCGCCTTTTTCATTGAAGCAAACACGTCGAGCATCTCGTCTACCCGTCCAGCTTTACCTAATATCCCTAACACGGTATTATAAGTAACCAAATCCGGGTTTAACTTGAAAGTCTTCATATGATCAAATACAAGCATAGCATTATGCACATGCCCACAATCTGCAAATGCATAGATGATCCTGTTAATAATAATCGTAACTCTTGCTGCATTAACCAGTTGTGAGACTTCCTTGACAAAAGATTGCACTAAGGTCAAATCATTGCTCTTTGAAACAGCCTTTGCGATGTTAAAAAAGGTAGCTGAATTCATTTGTAGATGGTTACCTAACATGTCGTAAAAAACATGCAATGCAATCTGTGTATCATTTTTTTCAGAAGCTGCAGCCAGAAGAAAATTATACGCTGGCAGACTGCTGATGGCGTGTTTATCACGTAATAACTGCAGTAGCCTAGCAGCTGCGTGTAGCTGTCTCTTTTTACAGAGTTCATTGATGTGATTAGTACACAGATCCTTGATGGAAGTGGGATCTTTTTGTAATTCAAAACCAATTACATCCAAAACTTGAGAAGCTGCTTCCTCATCCTCGATTGATGGTTTAGTTACCAATGATCGGGTTGTAAATGTTATCATGGGATATGGTGCACATATCCATGAAATGGGAAGTTTAACCGCGGTTGTAGTCATATGTTTCTGCATTTATTGCAATTGGTCATAAGCATAGTGATAAAATAGAATATTGCATCTAGTAAGAAACATGCGTTGTGTTTCAACAGAAGCAAACCAAAGATCGTGAAGGTATAAATAAGTCAATACCATGATCTTTTGGTGGTAATTAGAACTCAGAGGCAAACCACCTACCCCCACCCACCCTTTTAGCCTTTTCGATATACCAAATATGGATTTATTTTAGGTGGAGATACATTAGCAGAAGATAAAATCACGAAAGTAGCCATTTTTTTTGTGCATTATACCTGTTTGGACAGGTCAAAACAATTGTAAGAATACAGCCACAAGATACATGAATCATCAGATGTCTCTAAACTCGCTTATATCCCAAAACATTTTCATTCTATATGCAAATAAACAACAGGTAAGCAAATAACAATGCATATGCGATATGGTGTCGCGTACAAAATGAGTGTTTTCTTTCAGCTACAGAGGAATAACAAACTTAAGAAATGCAAAAGCCCCAAACAGAGAATACAACAATATCAATCACCGACTATATGTAAAGGTATGACTTACAGTGTTCAATAACTGAGAGATTGATCCATGTAGTTTCGTGAAAGACAAATCTCGATCAAAACCTTTGTAGCTGTAAGGATTGAACAAGAAGGAAGAAATGCAATACAATTTGGGGGTTCTCCATGCGACTTGTTTGAAGCGATTGGAAGCAGGGAGCATTTAATTGGATTGTAATGTTTTCCAAAATTAGGGTTTATCCAGGGTTTATGAACAGCATTATACCAGACCCAAAACCAATTGCTCTTGTTGGGGGGTTTTAACGTTTGACGAACCATGGTTCAAAAAGTTTTAGCTAAACAGACGCATAATAACTACAGGAGTAAACTCCCCTTTTACCCACTAAGTTTTGGGGTGCTTACACTCTTACCTAATATTTTTAAAATCTTGTTATCTCATACTTTAACATTTTCTGATTGCATCAATCTTAGACCCTCCGTCAAGTCAACAATTGTTTGTGTTCACTTTATGGTTGTTACTGTGCGAATAGGCTAGAAAATAGTGTGTATTGAATATTGTATAAATTAGAGACGAACACACGGCCAAGTGCGAACGAGTACTGGCTCGTACGAGTGACATGTGCCTCGTACGAGTGACATGTGCCTCGTACGAGTGACTTTGTTACTCGTACGAGTGACATCATCTCACTCGTACGAATGACCCTTCGTACGAGTGACAACATGCTCGCTTCGCACGACCTGTCATGTTTATAAATAGGTGTTGTGTGTTCATTGTTTGTAAGTTTTTGGAAGTTCCCTTAGGGGAAACGCTGGCGGATTCTCTCCAGGAACTCCGCCAGCCAGTCAAGATATATATTCTTTCGGTATGAATGAATGAAATGAAAATCTTCCGCCGATTCTGTGCCTACATGTTTATTTCGTTCTGCCGAATATGTTTATCCCCAAAGCTTCCGTCTAGAACCGCCGCCGACCATGGGACCACAACTGGTTCTTAGAAATTAAACTCAAACTTTCTTCATCCACGCCTAACATTTCGGCAATCTCTCCTTAGAATAGCTGTGGATAAATTCTCCCTCCTCAACATCATGCTCAAGATAAAAGATCTTTGGTTTCGGCGCGACAGGAACGGTAGATGTATCAATTACTGAGAAGAGTCTTGCCTGCTGAGCATCAGAATGACCTTCAGTTTTGTCCTTATCACCTTCCTCAGTCGTTTGATTCGCGGAGTCGTCAAGATACACAGAATAATCAATCTCTTCATTTACACCAGACTCTGTTACACGAATACCCGCACCACCTACATTATCATCATCATTACAATTATCCGAATCAGAATCACTAGATAAGATATCATCTAAATCTTCATCCTCTTTATCAGCATCTTCATCAAATTCTTCAACCGCTTTCTCAATCTCTTTTTCTAACTTTTTCTCCAGTAGCCATTCGCGGTGTCTTGCAGATAAATCAGACATATCGATATCCACATCCTTTGGCTTTCCTATCAGCACAAACTTGTATGACACTTGATACAACACGATATCTGTGATAACTGGCGCAGATGCAGCTTCTGGCGCAGTTTCGACATTCACGGGATCCTCTACCACTTTCTCTTTACCTTTGCGTTGCGTGTCTGATAGTTCTTTAGCAAGACATTCTCTTTCAGCAACACGCTCTCTGACCTCTGCGCGTTCAATCTCATCAATCTCCGCAGCTATCTTAACTCCCAGTTTTTTCGTCAAAATTTTTTCAAACATATCATTCTTCTATCACTTCTGAGCCTTTCCTCGTCGTATTCAGCCATACGGAGTCGTAAACGTTCATTCTCTGACACTATGCTGGCGAGCATGGCTTCTAATTGTTGTTTATCTTCATTAAGCACATTAAGTTGCTCCTGTAACTCCGCAATTTTCACCATGTTTAACAAGACCTGTTTTTGTAGCTCTTCAACGCACGGGTCGTTAAACATGTCTGTAGTAAAGTCTTCACCCCTGGAATGTCTCCAAAATCAAATTCGAAATCAAATTGAGACTGGGGCTACGAAGTATGCGGTGGCGGCTGCGGTGTAGCCTGTCGTGGTGTTGGTTGTGGTGGTGGCTGAGATGTTTGTTGTTGCGGCGGAGTAGATTGACGTGGTGGCGATTGAGGAGTAGCCTGTTGAGTTGGTGATTGTGGTGCAGATTGTCTTGGTGGAGAAGGTGGAATTTGTGGAGTTGGTTCAACAACAACCTCTTCTTCAATCGACTGTTCTTGCACTGTCTCTTTGGTTTTAACAGTAGGAGACTCAGAACTTCTAGCTGATTGGCGCTTGAAACGTCATGTCTTTTTCTTTGTTGGTGTGCGTACAGGAGTATCATCGTCTGAACCTGAAGGTATATACGTAGTATCATCCTCACATGCCGCTTTGCGCTTTTTCTCTTCAGCTTTTCTCTTTTTCTCAGCTAGACGTTTTGCTTCTATCTTTTTGGCTCTCTTTCTTTCACTTGCTCTTCTATCTTCTGAATTAGTGCTCGAAGACGATGCATCTTCAGCCACTTTATCTCCACCAAACGCTTGTCTTTCAATGCCTGCAACAATATCTTCAATATTTCTTCAATTCTGGTTCCTCTCTTAACCCAGAACTTTCAGCTGCTTGCCTTTTCTTTTGAGATGCAGAAGTAGAAGATGCAGCTGTCGCTTTTCTCTTTGAACTCTTTTCTCCATCTTTCACGAACCAAGAACTACGCTTAGCAACAAAACCATCTAGCGCATTCAACTCCTCACTCTCATCCCCACTCTCTTCTTTCCTCCATTTTCCCGGAGCCAGAGCAATGTAATCTTTATCAACAATAGCACTACAAACTGGCTTGGCATTCGGAAATGTCTTTAAATGTAAATTCATCTTCTTGAGAGTTGAGACATCCATATGTTCAAGCTTTAACACGTCATCCTTTTTCTTCTTCAAATTTGGGTGCAAGTGATCTAGCAACATCTGTATAAACCGTGGGTATTGCAGGAACTTTTTCCTCTGTATATTCTGCACCATCTGTGTAAATATAACCTTTGAAAAGTTATATGGCAGGTTCAGAACCAAAGCAGTAATCATACACATTTGGTAATCGACCAAATCATCAAACCGTCCTTTGCGATGACTCAACGCATGAACAACAACGTGAGCTATATAATGAAATGGCGCACTGAGGTTTCCCTTCTTGAAAGGTGCGGCGTTTACAAATCCAGCATAACCCATTCGGTAAAACAAACCCTTCACCATATACTCAGAAAATCTTGTAGGATCGTCTTCATTATCCTTGAAATCCAAAACCTCCCTGACCAAATCTTCCGTAATCTTAACCTGTATATCCTCATCATCTATCTTCACAGCTGAAACTATTGCATTCTCTCCAGCATCAAACTCTGCCGCGTTCCATAAATATTCGACATGAGATCTATATGTTGTATGACGATCAGTAAGCGCTTTGGTAATGGGATTCTGCTCAGAAAATCTAAACTTTGTGAAAAAAATGATTATGTCATAAACTTTGTGACATTTGAAGTTCAAAATATTCCTTTAAGGAACACCATCTAAAGACGAGCCTTCATCTCTTTGTCTGTACGGTAGTACTAACCTGAGCTCTCAAGGTCTCGTAATTCACCCCTTTACAGGTATCAATTGGATATATTCACCTGTGAAATGAAATTCTGGGAATCTCGATATGGGAGTATATTCTGAGATGGGACAAATAGTTATTTCATGTTCTTAATATTACCTAACATATCTTGAAACAATTGAGAAACGAGAAGAGGTTTAAGAGGACATGAATATTGGCAATCTAGGTAAATCTGGTTAAAAGCTTAATGAGTATACCAAGATCAACGGTACTGGTGATTTGTTTAAACACTTGATATGATTATCTTAAAAAACACAAAACTCACAAAAATATGTATCTTTACTTGTTATTTCTTTTCGAAAAAAAAAACCTAAAACCCAAAAAGATTTTCAGTTTCCTTAGTTTTTTAGTTTTTTTTAGTCTACCGACGATGTAAACACTGATAGTTGAAGTCTGGCGACATCTTGCTGAAGGAAATCTGAAGGCCATGGGTTGGGAGCTAATCTATAAACGAAAAATTTACCTGAACGTCAACAAAGTTCATTAGTTAACTTTACAAGTTAAAATAAATCTGTTTTGGTCAAACATGGTCAACCAAGGTCATTAACTTGGACTTGGTAGGCAAATCAGGTAACCAGGGTCATTAACTTGGACTTGGTTAACTTAGTGGGTTTTAAACAGATAAAATATCATAAAAGATCAAAAAAGTGTTTAAGAAAAGTTTAAAAAAGTTTCATAACTTATTCGTACGAGTATCACTAACTCGTACGAATGACTGTTGGTGTTCATTCGCACAAGCCTTTGGTTTGTACGAATGACACTGAACTAGTATAAAAGGCCATCTTCTTCGCACGAGCCAACTTCATGTTACTGTGCGTCTGAGAGAGACTTTTGTGCGAACTAGTTCTAAACTTCGTTTTTCTTGACATATACCGTGTATCATTACATTGGGGAGGTTGATACGCACACCTCTTTCGATGGGAGAGGTAATATTGCCTGTTCTTAGCCGTTATAATGCCGAATTTGGACCAAACGAACATAAAACATAGATTTAGGGAGATTGAACCGGTAGAACTTAAAATTGAACTTAAAAACGTTAATATCGGCCCCAATAGCCTATAAATCGACTATCATTTATTAAAAACAACATGTTTTGAGTTCGGTTTAAACCTGGTGTTATTTGGAACGGTTCACAATTCGTACGAAAGACCACTCGTACAAACTGAGTCTTAAAATTTTGAAGTATTGACTCGTACGAAGCAAGTTTGGTAAAATCTTTTGAAAAATCCAAGTCATTAGTCACGCGTACAAAGTAGTGACTCGTACGGATGATGATTTGATCCAAACTTGAAAATTTTCTAAGTATTAACTCGTACGAATGTATGGTTCGTACGAATGATCTTATATGTTGAAAGTTTTGAAAATTTTCTAACGGTTTGAATTCTCTTTGTGTACAGGTCAAGAAAACGTCATTCTCTCTGTTCCACAATATCTGTTGTCTGCTTGACGAATCTATTCCAGAGATTGCTGCTTATCATGATGTGTTAGATTTTCTGAGCAGAATCCCGATTACTAAAGCGCTTACTGATCGCCATACACCATATAGCTCTCATGTCAAATATTTTTGGAACGAGGCAGAGTTTGATGCTGGAGAGAATGCAATAGTTTCAGCTGTGAAGATTATGGAAGATTTGGTCAGGGAGGTTTTGGATTTCAAGGATAATGAAGACGATCCTGCAGGATTTTCCGAGTATATGGTGAAGGGTTGTTTTTACCGAATGGGTTATGCTGGATTTGTAAACACCACACCTTTCAAGAAGGGAAACCTCAGTGCGGCATTTCGTTATATAGCTCACGTTGTTGTTCATGCGTTGAGTCATCGCAAAGGAAGGTTTGATGATTTGGTCGATTACCAACTATGTATGATTACTGCTTTGGTTCCGAATCTTCCATATAACTTTTAAAGTGCAAAATATATAGAGGAAAAAGTTCCTACAATACCCACGGTTTATACAGATTTTGCTAGATCACTTGCACCTGAATTTGAAGAAGAAAAAGGATGACGTGTTAAAGCTTGAACATATGGATGTCTCAACTCTCAAGAAGATGAATTTGCATTTAAAGACATTTCCGAATGCCAAGCCAGTTTTTGGTGCTATTGTTGATAAAGATTACATTGCTCCGGCTCCAGGAAAATGGAGGAAAGAAGAAAGTAGGGATGAGATGTAAATCAAAACTTGAAGAACACCCTTGCTAAAAACATGGAAATTCAAATTCACAAATCTTGTAAACGAGCAAGAATTGATGAAAACCGTGATAGGGTCTTGTTCCTCTTGAAAAACTACAGAAAATAAGCTTAAGAATCACTAGATTTGGTGGAGAATTGAAGAAGTTATGGAGGATTGAAGGTTTAGGGTTATTGAGGTGTTTGATGAAGAAGATGAAGTGTTTGGTGAGTTGTGAGGGAGTGGGATGCACAATTCTTGTGGTTTAGACAAATTATGGATCAGGTTAGGTGTTCCCGGGTCAAGCATGTGGCTAAAGTGAGTTCGGGTCAAGAAAAAACGGGTTTGAAGGGACTTGGATCGCAATTAAGACCAAACACAAACCAGCGTCGGCTGGCTTTAGAAAACCCGTCAGTGATGGCCTTGGGACCCATCGCCGACGCCTTTTGGTTTTGCTCAAAATCTCCAACGGCTTAATTGATTGTCTACTACGTTTGACACCAGATGGCCCCTAACAAGCACTGTCGGCGACGGCCTGAAGCCCCGTCGCCGATGCCCCTTCTTTTCCTAATTTTTTTATTTTTCAAAAAAAAATATCTTTATTTACTTATTTATTTATATTTTCTTAACAACAAATCGTTCAATGATTCCTACCACCCCCTGAAAAGTCGTGTATTGTCCTCAATACACAAAACAAGTCTAAGACATACCTTGCATCTTCATGACCCATTTGTGATGTCCGGAACTTTACACCTCAAAGAGATTAATTCGAAACGAAAACAATACTAAAAAAACAATGCACAACAAACAATGAAAATATACAAAACTCTACACAAATGTTACCGGTCCTTTAGTTAACCTCATAAGTTGGCACACTTACAAAAAAGCTTACCGACTCCGTGTTCGCATCCCTCTTCTCATCGTTACCATCAAGAAATGGTTTAAGGCCGTGGCCGTTGACCGTTAGTCATGACCCATCCTTTGGGTCCTCAATGGTAACATCAACCAATTTTCCAACCCGTGTAACCACGTACGGGCCCATCCACTTGCTCTTGAGCTTTCCGGGAAAGAATTTGAGCCTCGAATTGTAGAGCCAAACCTTTTGACCCACAACGAACTTTTCCATGAGGTACCTAAATTAGAATGGTCATACTATATAATCACTTTGTGATCCTAAATGTAAGCCCGAAATTTATCCAATGCATATACCACAACTAGTAGTTCTTTCTCGGTAATTGTGTAATTTAATTGAGCATCCGAGAGAGTCTCTCGCGTAGTATATAACAACAGGTTTCTTTTCTACCCTTTGACCCAACACGGCCCCCACCGCGTAGTCACTTGCGTCACACATGATTTCGAATGGTAAAGACCAATTCGGTGATTGCAAGATTGGGGCCTCAACCAACTTCTTGTTCAACACATTAAAGGCATTTTGACAATCTTTGTTAAAGTCAAATAGTTGGTCTTTTAACAACAAGTTACATAAAGGTTTTGTTATGTCACTAAACCCTTTTATAAACCTTCTATAAAATCCTGTGTAACCTAAGAATGACCTAACACCCTTAACATTCATGGGATACGACAAAGTAGAGACGACTTGCACCTTTGCATGGTCAACCTCTATCCCATGACTCGACATTATATGTCCCAACACAATCCCCTCTTGAACCATGAAATCGCTCTTTTCCAACTTAAGACCAAATTAGTTTCAACACATCTTTTTAAAACTTTTTCTAATTGGTCCAAGTAAGCATCAAATGATGACCTAAATATTGAGAAATCATCCATGAAGATTTCCAAAGACTCTCCCACCATATCCGAAAAGATACTCATCATACACCTTTGAAAGGAGGCGGGGGTGTTACATAATCCAAATGACATTCTCCTAAATGCGAATGTGCCATACGGACAAGTAAACGTGGTCTTAGCCTGGTCTTACGGATGAATAGCAATTTGATTGTAACCCGAATACCCATCCAAGAAACAATAGAATTTTTTACCCTCTATTTTCTCAACAATTTGGTCAATAAAAGGTAAAGAGAAATGGTCTTTAGAAGTTGCGGAATTCAACTTCCTATAATCAATACAAATACGCCTCCAGGTTACCAACCGAGTGGCGACCTCTTCACCTGCGTCATTTGTGACGACTTGAATGCCCGCCTTTTTGGGAACGGTTTGTGTAGGGCTCACCCATTGGTTATCAGAAATGGGGTATATGATACCCGCATCTAGCCACTTTAGTACCTCTTTCTTGACCACATCTTGCATATTCCGATTCAATCTCCGTTGTGCGTCACGAGAAGGAGTAATACCATCTTTGGTGATGATTTTATGCATTACCACAGATGGACTAATTCCCTTAAAATCTGCAATGGTCTGCGCTATTGCTGACCAAAACCTCCATCAATTTCTCCTCTTGCTCCCCGGTCAAGTTTGATGCAATAATGACTGGTAACGTGTTGCCCTCACCCACATATGCATATTTGAAATGCTTGGGCAACACCTTCAATTCAACAACTAGAGGCTCTACCAATGATGGCTTCAATTTGGTGTCAATCTTCTCCGAAAGACTTTCCACTTGATGTGTCTAAGTGGGTCTCCCTTCCTTTGCTGCCATCACCTCCATCTTCTTCACCCCCTCGTCCATTCTTCAATTTGTCTCCACTTGCAACCTGTCGAACATGAAACATTCCTCTATTGTGTTTTCCTCTTCGACACCCATGTCATATAGAGGTATACACTCGTCAACAACGCCCACCATATAGCATTCGTTGCTACCTAGAGGATCCGTTAATCCCAAAAAGACATTTAACCGCGACTGACAGTTACCAAAAGTCATGTCGACCGTACCCGTTTAAAGAACTTAAACGTCACAATGGTATGATTTGGGCATTTGATGTTGCCAAAATAGTCGACCGAGAATAACCATTGGTTGCTTGGTTCGGTCCAAAGAGACGTAATCTAGTACTAGAAAATCCACCGGATAGTAAAAGTCTTCGACCTTGACAATTACATCCTTGACTATCCCAAGGGGTAGTTTAGGAGTCAAGTCACCAACACCACGGTGGTGTTTGCCGCTTGAAGTGGACCAAATTCATATTGATCATACAAACTACCCAACAAGATACTCACACTCGCCCTAAGATCCAAAAGTGCCATTATCATTTTAAATTCTCCTACTTAGGTGGAAGTACACCCGGGAGAATCAAACTCACATTTTCAGTAAAATCAAGTTTCTTTGGAAAATTGTGAGTTCGTTTCTGAGTGCACAAGTCCTTCAAGTACTTAGCATACGAAGGCACTTGCTTGATAGCATCCAAAAGTGGTAAATTTATTTTTACTTGTTTAAATTTTCCCACATCTCTTCTTGATGGGGCCCATGTTTGTTTACCACTTTCTTTGATGGTCCCAACAACACTTCGGGGTAAGGAGCGGTATTAACCTCCACACCCTTTTCCTTAGTCTTTGGGACGGGGACGGTCACAACGGGGGTGTTTTTATCATTTTTTTAAACATTTTCATTTTGACCCGTTTGACCATCAACAATCTCATCATCACTAACATCTTCCACCACCCCGTCAACAAACTGGGGTGGTGGTGACACAACACCGCTATCAATGACTCGACCACTACGTAAAGAAATTTTATTTATGGGTACCTCACGTGTGTTCTTCGAGTTGGACCCTTGATGCTTAGGGTTCACGATGGTGTCACTTGGCAATCTTCCGCCATTTACTCGCATTTGAGCCATCTCTTCCACAAGTTGTCCCACCTGCTTTTCCAATGACTTATGCAATTTATCTCGTACCTCAAACTCTTTTTTCATCTCCAACTTGATCTCTTGATTAGAAGTGGTGATAACATTCATGATTGCATCAAGTTTGGAGTTCAATGAGTCATCACTACCCATTTGATAGTTTGAGTTACCACCCCCACTACCGCCTTTGTTGAAGCCCCGTTGGTAATTTCCTTCATGATTTTGATACCCTTGGCCACTCCCCTGGTTATAGTTCCTTTGGTAACCCCCCTGGGTTACCACTTTGGTGGTTTTGGTATGTCGATCCACCTTGGTTACACCTTGATTTCCTAGTTGAAAATCCGGGTCCATTTGATTCGATGCATTACCATACCTAAAATTAGGATGGTTCCTCAAACCCGGGTGATAAGTGTTGGAGTTCATATCAAATTGTTTTCGCTCCCCAAACACTTGACTCACCTCCTCGGTGGTGTGTGCCATACTCACTTGGCACTCTTCGGTCCGATGACCAATGTCTCCATAATCCTCACAAACCGCGAATTGAACCACACTCGCATCCTTTATATTCAGCTGAGATAACTCTCCTTCTAATGTGGTGTACGTTCCTTAGCATTTGAATCGAGATCGGGAAGAGATTGGGAAACATGATGCTTTTTGGCTCGGTCCGCCATAGCAACCGCTTTAGAATTCTTGCTCATCCTTTCCAATAAATCCCAATCGTCCTCCTCATGATTGCTCAACAAGGTACCGTTTCTTTCCGATTGCAAGTACTTGTGATCATCATCGTCCAATCCCCTTACAAAGCATTTCAACAATTCCCACCTCGGAATTTGATGATGAGGACACTTCCGAACTAACTCCTTGAAGCGTGCCAAAGCCTCATGTAGCAACTCCCTCGGTAATTGTCGAAATGACTGAATCTCATCTCTTGCATCGTCGGTCTTTGCTATCAAATAGTATTTGTCAAGAAACGCTTATTGCATTTTTGCCCAAGTGTGAATACTATTAGCCGGAAGTGTGTGGAACCACTGTTTTGCTTTGTCTTTCAACGAGAACTGAAAGAGTCTCAACTTCACTTCTTCAATCTCAAAGTTGTGGCCCCTAATAGTACTACAAATGGCAGAAAATTCCGCCAAGTGGGTATACGGTTCGTCGTGTGTCCTACCATTAAAGTGAGGTAGGACGTTGATGTAGTTCGGCTTGCATTCAAAAGACCGTATCCCTCGAGGTGTAGGAAGAATAGGTGAATCATTTTCAGTGACCACCGATCGAAATTGACCATTTACACCTCGAGGTTCTTGTTGTTGTGGTTGACAGCGTGAAACATTAACCTCTTGATTCCCCGGTCTTTGAATACCTCTTCGATCACCACCCCTTTGATTTCCACCACCCACGTTGCGGAATCCCATTACGATTGACATTTTGATTGTAGTTGTTATTGTAATTACCGTTATTCCGGTTCCGTTGGTTGTTACGTGGTTGACGGTTATTCCCGTAGCCGTCATTCCTACCCTGCTCGTATCCATAACCTTCGTTGTTCCCACGTGTTCCGTTGATTGATAACCTAGATCACTATACAGTTCATCATCGGGAATGTTGTTTCTCAATTCGTCAAGATTGGGAAACTGAGCTTCATTCTGGGAATGCCACAAGGTTGGTTAACTCCACGGTTAGCGTTAACATTTCGGTTGTTGAGGTTGCGTGGTAATGGGTGTTGTCAGTTTTGGTTTTTCAAGCTCACTCAACAACCTCACATCCCCGACATGTGCCTGGAGTAGCCACTATCAACATACCACAAGTTGATAATCCTCCTTAGCAGCTCCTACACAACCCAACAAAAATAATTTAGATTGGGGAACCCAATCCTTAATGGTCTTGGGCCTTCCAGATTCATCTACCACCGGAACATTCATCCAATATCCATCACTCCTAACAAGAGTCGTGGATCTCAGACCTGTTGATGGAAATGGTTTTTGATTTCCATTCGGTCTTTAGTCTTGAGGTTTCCTAAACATGTTTGGACTTTGTGACCTTTGGAAATTTCGGTTATGATACCTTGAATTTTAGGTAATAATTTCTTAAGCCATTGTTATAAAAATTTTGACTACCAACATTTTGATATCGAGTTTGATATTGACCTTGACTTCTGAAATTACTTGATTGACCATTAAAGGTATTCATTCTAGGTGAACTAGTTTGAGGTCTTTCATATCTGCCTGATGTAGATTCAGGCTGAAATCTTTGTTGATTTCTTTGAAAACGAGGAACTTGGTGAGTTCCTTTTCCAGCCTTATCTACACAAATAGCAACACTCTGTCGCTTTGTAGCAGATATCTTTGGTGAGTTAGAAACCTTCTGCTCACCATCACCAATATTTTCTAGTGATTTTTCTCTCTTTCTCTCAGACACTTGTGCTTCATTCTTTTTGTTAGGACAGCAGCTAGCTACATGTCCCTTGTTGTGATATTTGAAGCACGATCTTCTAGCCGAAGACTTCTTAATTGAAGTCTCTGGTTTAGATTCATCATGTGACGATGATGATGATGATGATGATGATGATGATGCCTTTGAAGGATCTTGTTTAGTTTGCTCAATTTCTGATTTTTCTATGTTTTTATTTTAGAAAACTTCACATTTGACTCTCTGGTAATAACAGTGGTCTCTTCTTTCATATCACTCCCTTTAACAAAAATCAAATTTTCCCAAAAATTTGCTTTTTATTCTTAGGGTGTGTATTCTTTGTTTTCAAAACTGCTTCTCTGTTATTATCCTTCTTGACATTCTTAGACACATCAACATTCCCTGATGTGGAATTACTAGGTGTAGTTGACCCAAAGTCTGTTAGCTCTTCTTCGTCTGGCAAGAAAGAATCGTCATGACCAAGAGGTGGTGGAACTTCATTGAAAACTTTGAAGCCCACACTTGTCCTGTCATTACTTTTCTTTAAGCCATTCATCATGTGTTTCATAACAAAAGATAGATATCTGAATTGATTCAATTTCTTTTCAAGTTGACAAACTTTCAGTTGTGCTTCTAACAACTCTTTGCATTTTTCAGAAATCTCTTTTGTTTTATGACTCATCTTATCATGAGCTAAGTTAATAATTTGAAGTTTTTCATTTAGTTTACAGGTTAAAATATTGATTTCTTCTTCATAACCCTTAATTTTCTTCAAATATAATGACTCATTCCTTTTTACGAAAAGTTTGATTCTTTTACGCTCGAGAGCTCATTTACCAGACTTTGGTTTTGTTTTGTTAACCTGTCAACTTCACTTTGTAGTTCACGACATTTTAAGCAAACAGAACTACCAGAGTTAGAATGTACCTCCCCTATTGATTTGCTTAGATCGGCCATGAAAGCCGCCAAATCAGCAGCCATCTTCTTATCTGCAGCATTCTGTTCTACATCAGATTTCATGTATTCAATCGTCTAATCAGCCTCAACCTTTTCAGCTACAGTCTCTTGTTCGACCTCATCATCAGCCTTGACTTCTGCATCATCAACTGGGGCTATCTTAGCCATGAAAGCTTGTGTGGCATTGTCATCACCTTCCAGATGAACACTCCAATCATAAGAACCTTCTCTAGTAGTATAGATCAAGGCCTTTGATCCAGTGCTTGTTGATGCATTCCTGTTGCTTGAACCATGACTAGGAAAATCTTGTAAATATGAGTTAGAACGAGATTCAGTCTTAGGTCGTTGACATTCTCTAGCGAAGTTTCCATAATTTTGACAACTGTAACACCTCACTTTAGATTTGTCAAAACCTACATTCTTTCCAACAAACTTTCTGCCCGTCCTATTCATGAACCTTTTCACTCTTCTAGATATCATGGCCATCTGCCACTCTAAATCCATATCCTCTAGGTCTTCAGGGTCAATCTGATCATAATCTTCATCAAAAGTAGCAGGATCAGATATTCTTCCTTGTATGTAGTTCTCATACGAAGCAACGAATGAAGCAAGCAAGGCCAGATGATCTTCAGCAGCCTTGACACTCAGAGGCATAGACGTTGTATTGCTGTTATTATTGCTAGCTTGTTGTCTCTTTTCCCATGACGATCCTTCTGAAGCAGCTACAAAACATACTTCACCATCAGTATTTGTCACAACCTGCTCATTTTCATATGAGAGAAATGCAGTTGCAGAATCACTTGAAGCATTGTTGGAAGATGAAGATGTAAGCCCTTTATAAATTCCTAGATCTTAAACCTGATCATATCCAGTTTCCTTCTTCTTTATGTTGAGCTCATAAGCTCTCAGTTTCCCAACAACCTCTTCCAAGTCTTTATCTCCATAGTTAGCTTCACCCTTTATCATAAGAGTATATCCCACTTTACAAGTAAAGCATCGAGCAACTTATTGTTTATCTCAACGTCTGTGTATCCCTCTATGTCATAATTGTCCATTTATGACATTAGATGATAATATCTCGTGATAATATCTTCAAGGGACTCATTTCTCATGCCATTAAAGACAACAAATTGTTTCTTCAGCAAGTCAACCTTGTTTCTTCACATCAGGATTGCCCTTATACCTCCTCTCTAGAGCATCCCACATCTCCTTCGAAGTGGTATATCACTTGAATGTATGTTTGATGCCATCAGGTAACGACATCTTTATAGCAGCTAAGGCCTTCTTCTCAGACTCATACATTCTCTTATTACCTCTGACATGTTCACATAGGCAGTGACACGTTGTCTGCCTTCAAAGTCATGAGTTGGGTTAACGTACCCATCTTGAATACAAATCCACATCCGTCTGTCCTTATATTCAATGAATGACTGAAACCTAGCCTTCCATGTAAGGTAATTCTATACCTTCAACATCTTAGGCCATTTGTTAGTCGTTCCTGCCTCACGCTCCATTCTCAACAATTTGCTCAAGTTTGACATATTCGACATTTTTACCGAACCGGCTCGTTAAAAACATTAAAATTTGTCCAAAATGCGTGATCACCAAATTACACCGTTAGACTCGTCTTGACGATACGAATCCAATGATGTATAATGTCCGAGAGTGATTTTAGGAAAGTTCGTGCCTTTTGTTTTGTCCTACAAATCACACGAGTCTAACCGTGCAGTCGGTTTGTCAAGATTGTCTATGGATCAAATTCTGTGCACTAAAATGTTTATTCCGGTTACGTTAGCTGGTTAACTTTCCACCTTATTGAATTCAACTCGGAACAGTACGGAATTCAAAACAGTAACTCGGATCAACAATCTGAAATGGAAACTCGGAACAGTGATCCGAGACGGTGATTCGGAACAGTGATCCGAGATGGTATTAGAGATGATCCGAGATGATATTCGAGATGATCCAAGATGATCCGAAATCAATACCAAAAATCCGAGATGCACTGTTATGATCCAAGATGCAATCTGAGATGCAATCTGAGATGATTAGAGATCAACACCAATGATCCGAGATGTACTTTTTCTGCCAAAATGCAAGTTTTCTGATCCGAGATGCAAATTTCTAATCCGAGATGCTTCTCTTATGATCCGAGATGCACTTCCTCTATCCGAGATCCTTTCTGTGTATTAAAAAAACAACAGAAACCCTAGAACAACCGTCAAAACTTCGAACTAGCCTTCAAAAACCTCCAAAACTTCAACTTTTCCTGCTGTTACGATTCTGAACCGCGCAAAATAAGAGCCGAATGCTCTGATACCAATTGAAGGTCCCCTAATCCGTATGGATCTTCACTGAATCATCTATCCAATTTAGAGTGCGGAATCCCCTAGATTAGATTATCATAGAAAACCAAACAATATCAAGAACAAGAACAAACACTTTCAATCCGTTTCTATTGATTATCCAACACGAATGTTTACAATCACTTCAAGACTCACACGAATTCTCTCTCAAGTCTCTCTGAAGTGACTAACTGAGCAACCTTAACCCTAATGCAAAATCTCTTTATATAGAGACAAGTTTGCAACCGGGCTAGGGTTTCACCACATGGGCTGCAAATGGGTCTAGGCCCAATTTGTCTACCACTCCCTATAATGTGTCTGGTTTTGCCCAATCACGTCTAATCAACAACTACGATACTAAACCCACTAACTATTTATCGTTTTACTAATTACAAGATATCTAAATACCAAATCTAAGCTGTTGTCACAAATATGCACCAACAGTCAGCCAAATAGTCTTCCAAAGCTTGAGATTTGATGGCAGTCCTTGGTTCATATTTTATGTCATATGCACTAAGTTTTACTTCCCACTTTGCCATTCTTCCTAACATTTCAGGTTTCCTGAGAACATTCTTGAAAGGAAAATTAGTTTTCACAACAATTGTATGTGTTTCAAAATAATGTTTAAGTTTAGTGGAAGCCATAATTATGCAAGAATTAATTTCTCTAAATGAGAGTACCTGGCTTCAGCATCAAGATGGCTTTTATTTACATAATACTTTGGGTGTTGTTGGCCTTCATAATCCTTAACCAACACTACACTTACTGCTTTACCCGAAACAGCTAAATACTCTAGTTTCATCAGGGCTAGAGCTGAAGATAAATAATACTTGAGAGCCTTAAGTGTAGCTTCATGCTTCTCAGTTCACTCGAAATTCTTATTCTTCCTCAAGATATCGTAGAAATCCTTGCACTTCTCTGAGGACTTTGAAATGAACCTATTTAGGGCCGCAATCCTTCCTATCAGTCTTTGGACATCCTTGGCATTGGTAGGGGATTTTATATTCACAATTGCCTTAATCTGCTCAGGGCTTGCTTCAATTCCTCTTTTTGTCACCATGTAGCCTAAGAACTTCCTAGCTTTAACACCAAAATGAGACTTTGAAGGATTCAGCATCATGTTGTATTGGTCAAGGATGTTGAATGCTACTTCAAGATCTTTAAGATGATCCTCTGCCCTCTTGGACTTAACCACCATGTCGTCTATATACACCTCCATTGTGTCTCCAATCTACTTTTTGGACATCATATTGACTAGTCTTTGCTAGGTGGCACCTGCATTTATTAGTTCAAAAGGCATTGCAATATAACAGTATATGCCAGTAGGAGTCATGAATGTTGTATCCTCATGATCAGATGGTTCCATCTGAATTTGTTGGAATCCAGATGAAGCATCCATAAAGGTTAGTAACTCATGTCCTGTTGTTGCATCCACCATGGAGTCAGTGTTTGGAAGTGAGAAAGGATCCTTGGGACATGCCTTATTTAGGTCTGTAAAATCGACACATACCCTCCACTTTCCGTTTTCTTTTAAATAACCACCATTGGCCAACCATCTTGGATACTTGACCTCTCTAATCATACATTCTTTCACGAGTTTGTCTACCTCCTCTTGGATGATAAAGTTCCTTTTAGGTGAAAATTGTCTTCTTTTTTGATGAATTGGCTTGAAAGATTTATCAATTGAAAGTTTATGTGTTATAATATCTTTAGATATACCTGTCATAACCTTGTGTTTCCAAGCAAAGGTAGACTTTCTTCTCTTTAGGAAGGATACCAGATCCTGCTTGATACTATCAAGGACCTCGGATCCTATGAAGACTTTGATTTCCGGATCCTGTGGGTCCAGTATTACATCTTTGATATCTTGCTCTACTGCCTCCAAGACACTCCTTGGAGGTTTCTGTGATTACTATGTCACCCTTGGTTTCGATGCCGGTTTCATTGAAGAGGTGTAACAATTCTTGGCCTCTTGTTGATCGCTTTCTATCTACACTACCCCCCAAGGTGTTAGCAGTTTTACACATTGGTGGTAGGTTGATGGGATAGCTTTCATTTCATGAATCCACGGCCTACCAAGGACAACGTTGCAACAAGATAAGTAGTCAATAACACAAAATTTTTGTACAGAGTTTACCCCACCCAATATAGATTTGGAGTTTGATATCTCCCAACGTATTTTTTGTTTCACCGCTGAATCCCACAAGGACAGATGATCTTGGAATTATCTCTGTTTTCGGGATATTCATCTTTTGTGGATATCAAGTTGTATGATGTTCAAAGAGCTTCCAACTTTGATGAGGATCATGCGAACAAAGTGATTAGCTATAAATAAAGTAATAACTAAGCCATCATGATGAGGATCCTGAATATCAACACGATCATCCTCATCAAAGGATATAACTTTCTGCTGAGTTAGAGTGGAGGTCCTAATGGATCTGTCTCCATTCTCCAACTTGGTTTCTTTGACATGCCTTTGCTGCCGAGAACGAGGTTCCACAGATATCGGACCCTCCGGAGATAAATTTTATAATTTGTGCATCGGTCGGAGGTGGAGCAGCTTTCTCTGGGACATTATCAGGATCCTGGATCCTTGACTTCTTTCTACCTAGCAACTCTTTCAAGTGCCCCTTACTAAGGAGATAGCCAATTTCTCTCCTTAGAGCTATGCATTCGTTTGTAAGATGTCCAAAGTTTTCATGTTATGCACACCAATTGGACTTATCCTTGAAGGAGTTAGACTTCTCGTTCTTCTTCGATCATCTATCTTTTTCACCTAAGTTCTGCAAGGCAAGCATCAATTCATTGTTATTAACAGAAAAGCAATATTAAGATAGTCGAGGATATTCCTCCTCATCATCATCATCTTGTTCAACTGCATGAACATTTTGATTATCAGATTTGGAGTACTGCTTAGATCTATTATTCTTGTAGAAGGATCCTTGCTTCTTGTCATTGTACTCCTTTTTATTAGAACCAGTGATTCTATTTTGTATTATCTTATCATCCTCTAATCGGATGAATTTCAGAGCCCTGTTTCTTACTTCGTCCAAGTTCCTGAAAGGGTCATGACAAGGTATTTTAAATGCCTCAACCGCAGTTGCAACATCTAGATTCGGGATTTCTAAGGATTCTCTACCAAACTTGGTAACATAATCCCTTAAGGATTCATCACGAGCCTAGGTTATCCTATACAAGTCACTATTTAGCCTTTCAAAAGTTCTACTACATGAAAACTGATTATTAAATAGGTTAACTAAATGAGAGAATGAAGTAATGGAATAGGGAGGAAGACTTAGCAGCCATTTGAGTGCTGATCCAGTGAGTGTGGATTCGAAGCCCTTACACAGGCAAACTTCTTTTAACCTTTCAGGGGTTTATCTCCATTCTCACTCAGTATTGAGCCACGTGTTCCTCTAGATCAGTTGTTCTGTCATACAACTTCATATTGGGTGTCTAGAAGCATTTTGGAATCTCTGCCTGGCATATGGGTGGTGCAAAGCGAGACACCTTGTGACTTCCATCCGAAATTTCAGGAATAGGTTTAACTATCCCTGGAACGCTGGAAATCATATACTTGAGCTTCTGTAGCTCCCTGGCCATGACTTAACTGATCCTTGCATCCTGCATGAAACCATAGTTAATATCCATAAAGGTGTTATTAGTATTGTTGTCACACCCCGTATTTTACAACCAAACACCAGTGGGCCTGGGTGGGGAATATCATGACGTAAGTTGATATCATCATAGTCAATTAAACACAGCACAACATAAGTCTTGGAGTTAAATTACTATTACAAACCAAATGTTCAAAATACAAAAATAATATAAAGACGACTTGTAATGGAAGTTCCACAAGCCGTTCGTAAAATGTACAAAAAGTGTATAACAGACTTTGTGCAGATCTAAGGATTCCAAGATCCTCTTATATCACTACCGAGTAGCTTCCAACCTATTTCGTATTGTAAAGCATAGTCTTTTGAAAATACGTAAGCTTTCGCTGGTAAATACACCCAACAGACTCATTTTGAAAACATTTTGAAAATCGTTTTAAGTGCATAGGGCACGAAAAATCTTTTATAATAAAGTCAGCTAACCTTGTTAACAGATTCACATGTTTGTCCATTCATATGGGGCCCAGTAAAGAGATCGAGACATGATTAACGTACACACCACTTATGAACCCATGAAGGAGTTATCCCCAACTAGTGGGTAAAAATAATTTAGCATGAGCATCTGTCAGGTGTATGCCTATACCCCGCGCTTTGGTCGTGGCCATTAACTAATGTAATGAGTCGAGGATATCTAGGACACGGTGGTTAACCCCCAATGTTTAAGTTATCAAACAAAACTAATTAAAACGAAATATGCGGATTTACTAGCCACAGTCCAGCATTCGATTCATCCCATTTCCGACCAAGCGGTAATAGTTTACGTAACCCAAGCCCGTATAGGGAAAATAAGTCGAGAGTATTTACCTGAGCTAGTCTTGATTTATAAAATGCAAGATTTAATATCTCATGGAGGTCCCCTATTCCTTATGGATCTTGACAGAATCGTCTATCCAACCTAGAGTGCGGAATCCTCTAGATCAGATTTCACAGAAAACACAAGAACACGAACACCAATTCCTTTAACAGTCTTCTATTGATTATCCAACACTATGTGTTTACAATCAATTCAAGACACTCTAGAAATCTCTCAGCCAGTCTATGTAGATTTCTCCCAACTTTCTCTCTTCTGACTCTTTTGTGTCTGCCCTAAAACCCTAATGCACAACATGTATATATACTACATGTTTACATACTAGGCCTTAGACTGGGTTAGGCCATTCTCCAAGCCCATTACAACTCCAAACAAGCTAAACACAAATACTAAACCCAATACAAAATATCCAAAGACTAACTATTAAACTATTAAGCTGTTGTCACTAATTATGCACCAACAGACTCCCCCTTGACAATAGCTTCATAGTGTAACTTTGTCTTCAAACATCTTGTAATCTTTTGGTCTTTGGATAACTTCAGCTACATGTAGATTCTGACAACAACAGACTCCCCCTAAGCTGATGCATCCAATCACCAAAATCTTCATTCATTGTAGATTAGTGAGCTAGCATTCTCTGGTTAAGCTTATATCACCAAATTCCTCTATATCTCCCTTTGCAATGTAGTTGAAGGATCCTACCATGCACCTTCACACATTCTTCACTTGATTCTTAAGATGTACTTTACTTGAATTCTGCACTTCATTTTGATAACTGCATTAATCTGTTTAGAAACACAAGCAAGTAACTCGAAAAAACCATTAGTCCTTTTCTACATTAAAGATAAACCAATATTTTATCTTATCATGCAAAAACAAACAACTTATCAGTTCAAACTGGGAGACTTTAAAAACAAAACTTATTGTATTTTTATATTTTCTGAAAACAAATAACTAACAAGAAAACAAACACTCTGTTTTTGTGAGAATCACCGTTAAGAAGATCATATCAGCACTGTCAAACTGTTTTCACACTATCTGATTATTTTTATATGCAATATTCATGAATACGCAGTTCAAGATGATTACCAGTATTGTTTATCCACTTAAACACAATACATGAACATTTCAAGTACAATTACCTCGTGATCTGTTTAGTTAATTTATACTGATATACTAGTGTGTCCCACTTTAGGACATACCCCCGCGATCAAGGTATGCACAAGGATTTATCGTAGTAGGTAAGTATACCGAAATTCATCATTTTTTATTTACAACGTTAGATAATTGGTGATCAAGTCAGTACTTCCGTACAGCAATGAAACCAATATCCAACGAGGGTTAGGACAAATACCAAATTTTGGTACGAATAATGCAATTTGCACATTTGAATGACTCTCTAGGAGAGCTTCTTCAATATTTGGGATTTGGCATTTTTGCTCTTTTAAGATATCCAGGTTATGCCTAGGTCAGCATATATCTGGATGCAGCAGAAGGACAACCTTGATACCTCAGATGAAATAACGATATAAAGACCTAAAACCTCAAATTTTGGCAATCTATCAACGCAAGATTTAAGGTTATAAAACCATACGCCACTGATATGTTCCCCACTCATACACAGTTTATTTTATATTTGTATCACAAAGGTAAGTTGATTATTTCATGCCTTTTGCCTACTGGTACATCATATGATGAAGCTGCTATCACACTTAAGCAATTTTATTTTTAATTTCAGTGTGACAGTCTAACTTGCTGATGTACTATATTGCTTCTTTTTCACATAGTGAAAAACTCATTTTTTTTTCTATTTTTTTATGTTGTTGATTTTTGAAAAGCAGTAAATTTATTTATAGAAATTTTTATGAAAAAATTTAAACTTTTCAACTTACTCTCCCTAAACTCACGCACTAACTAAACTCTTTTTGGCTTAGGGAAATTTCTCCCCCTACATTTTTGTTTTTATGGAGTAAGGTTATAAAAACAGAAATTTAAATACAAATAGACTCCCACTTTAACCTGACAAGTAGGTTTCTCACTTTTAGTAAACCAGTATCTAACACAGAAGTAAATAATTCGTTACCATGTGTAACCTACTATTCACCTCAGATGATTTACAGGAACAACCACTGTTGAACACATCAACAGTCCTTCTTGGTCATCCTGCACACACTCAACAATTTAGTTAGACTGGGGGACCCAAGCCTTAAAGGTCTTGGGTCGTCCAGATTCATCAACCATTGGAACATCCATCCAATATCCATCACACCCTACTGGTGTTTTGGATGTCTTCCAAGTTGTTGAACACGATTTATAATTTCCACTAGGTCTTTGGTAGCGAGAGTTCCAATAAACTCTCAGATTTTCCGACCTTTGAAAATGATTATCTCGAAACCTTTTTCTCCTGTTATCATAATCTGATCGTTGAAAAATATTTGGATTGTTTTGAATATTTGAGTTACAAAAACCCCTATATTCGTTTCTTCTTTGAAAGTTTTGATTTCCAGAAGTTTGGTATCGATTTTGATATCCAAAACTTTTACTTTGAAAAGAATTTGTTTGACCCTTATTATGACATGGTTTAGGAGAAGAGTTTCTTGAACCAACAAATCTTCTTAATGTTGAAGGTTTAGGTTGAAATCTTGGTTGATTTGTCTGAACACTTGATTTAACATTTTTCTTTGAACCAACCTGATTCCCATCCTTAACCTCAACCTCAGCCTTTGCTTTCTTACCCTTTTTAAAAGGACAACAACTAGCCACATGTCCTTTGTTATGACATTAAAAACAAGATCTTTTCTTAAAAACTTTCTTTCGGTTAGATCTCTTTTTAAATGTTTTGACTGTTTGGTATTTAGTATCCTCATCCACTTTATGAGGTGTACTGTTAGACCTATCTGATTCTTTCAAAGAACCTGGACTATCGGTATGTCAACTGTTATTGGATCCACTACAGCTGGTGTAGTAGGCACAAAATCTGTTAGCTCTTCTTCATTTGGTAAAAAGTAGCAATCCTTATCCTGAGAAGATGGAGCTTTACTAAACCCCACTCCTGTTTTATCACTACTCCTTTTCAAACTTTTCTGAATTTGAGTCCTGACTAACGAGGATTCTCCAAAGTTGTCTAACTTTCCATGAAGTTCAACAATTTTGGCATGTGCACCAACCAATTCTGTGCACTTTTCAGAAAGCTCGTTAGTCTTATCCTTCATAGTTTCACGAGCTAAATCAATGATCTGTAATAGTTCATTGACTTTGCTGGTCAAACTGATGATTTCTTGTTCATTTGAATTGAGTGTATTTAAAAAATTGTACTCCCTTTTACTCAAAAGAATATTTGACGCTTTCAGTTTTTCTAATTCAACTAACGGAATTTTGTTTTACTCCGATAATTTGTCAACTTTACCCTGTAGTTCAGTGCAATTATGACAAGTTTGACTTACAGATTGAAATTTTACCTGTACCTTTGCTGTAAGCTCATCCGTATCATCCATGCACACTGTAGCTTTTGCATCCTTGACTTCCATTCTCTCCTTATCAGCTTCCTTCTTCTCTTCTTTCTTAGCAGCTGTTTCTTCAATCCTCACATCTCCAGACTCAGCTAAACATGCTTGTTCACATGTACTTCGTCTTGAAGAACTCTGATAACGTTTTCCTAAAGCTTCCCACAAATCTCTAGATGATCCATACCTATTACAGATGTTTTTCATATCAAATGGCAAGGACATCTTTATTGCTGCTAAAGCTTTTCTCAGCATCATACATCTGTTTCTCAGAGTCTTTCATCTTCTCATTTGAAAGTACCAGAATTCTCCCGTTAACTCGACGTGTGGGAGCAATATACCCATCAATCATACAGCTCCACATCTTAGAATCTTCACATTGAACAAATGCCTCAAACTTCTCTTTCCAATCTACATATTGTTCAGCATTAATCAACTTTGGATATTTATTAACACCCTCACTCATATTATTCAATCTGGCCATCTTTACCACGCAGAGTATCAGTTTAAATGGATTTTAGTATACCTGTGTCAAAATCCAAATAACCTCTCTTCTAGTCCTTCTTTATGTTTTACCGTAACTGTACTGTTAAAAACGTTCAAAAATTTGCCCGAAAAGTGTGGTTACTAAATTGTACTGTTAAACTCGTCTCGACGATACGAATCCAATGATGTATATTGTCCGATAGTGATTTTAAGAATTTTTGTGCCTTTTTTTGTCCTAAAAATCACACGAGTCTAACTGTCAAATTGGTTTGTCAAAATTGTCTATGGATCTATGTCCGAAAACGTTTAACTTTGGTTACGTCAGCTGATTAACTTTCCACCTTTTTGTAGATAATCCGGAACAGTAATCCGAGTTGACAATCTGAAATGATGATCCGAAATAGTGATCCGAGATGAAATCCGGAATGCACTGTTCTGATCCGAAATGGAAATCCGAAAAAGACTACTCTGATCCGAGATGGAATCCGGAATAGTTCTAATCTGAGATGGAATTCGGAATACAATTATGAGTCGAAATTCAATCTGAAATAGCTTCTGATCCAAATTTCAATCTGAAATAGAATCCGAAATGGCCTTTTCTGATCCGAATTGCAAGTCTGAGGATCCAAAATGCAGGTTTCTTATCCGAAATTCAACCCTTCAATCCGAAATACTATGTTTTTCAATTCGAAATGCCTGCTGCCAATCCGAAATCCCTGCAGAAAATCCGAAATACCTGCAAAAAAAATCCGAAATACCTGCTGAAAACCCTAATTCAGCCGTCAAACACTCCAAAACAGCCTCCAAAACTCCAAAAACGCAGATTTTTCTGCTGTTACAATTCCGAACCGAGCAAAATTAAGATCCGAATGCTCTAATACCAATCGTAGGTCCCCTATTCCTTATGGGTCTTGCTCATCTATCCAACCTAGAGTGCGGAATCCTCTAGATCAGATTTCACAGAAAACGTAAGAACACGAACACGAATTCCTTTAAACAGTCTTCTATTGATTATCCAACACTATGTGTTTACAATCAATTCAAGACACTCTAGAAATCTCTCATCCACTCTCTGTAGATTTCTCCCAACTTTCTCTATTCTGACTCTCTTGTGTCTGCCCTAAAACCCTAATGCACAACATGTATATATACTACATGTTTACATACTAGGTCTTAGACTGGGCTAGGCCATTCTCAAAGCCCATTACAACTCTAAACAAGCTAAACACAAATACTAAACCCAATACAAAATATCCAAAGACTAACTATTAAACTATTAAGCTGTTGTCACTAATTATGCACCAACATCTCAGCCGTATCCAAAATGAAATAAGTGTAGATAGAATTTACCAAAAGGCTCTAGTCTGGATTATGGCATAAGCTAATCAATTAAAATACTAATGGTCTTAATTAAGTCACAGACTTAGACCGACTAGCGTACAAGATCAAAACGGTATAATACGCTAGATTAAGCGATGATCGGATAGAATGTAGTTTAAACCCAACAAGTACTATGACTTGTATAACATGGGTAAACCATAAGCATTCTAGATTTTGAGACTGAAATGATAAAGTTAAACCCACTTCGGTTAATTTCCGTAAACTAGTTACATATACTTAACCGTGCGCATATAAGCGACGTCGGGTAACAAGATAAGTCATGGACAAGTTATATATGCCATTATACTTTAAATAAGTTGTATTATCAGTAGGATATCAACTGTCATGTCCGCTAAGGTTATAAAATGAAATTATGCCTCATAGGGGCGTTTTGGTAAATATATACCGTATAAAAGGAACTTGAATATATTTTAATGTTATGATCATAAATATTCTGGAAAAATATTTAATTTATGATATAATATCAGTAAGATATTGATCATATGTGTAATTTATCATTTATGACCAAACTATGCATCGTAGGGGCATTTTGGTCATTTCACACATAGTTACATAATTCATTTGGGATTCTAAGTTTATATTATGTACCTACTGTAAAAATATTTTAAATAAGTTTTAAAATCAGTAGGTAATAAGTCTTGGTCGATTAATATGCTTTAAACCATACTATGCGCCGAAACGACGTTTATGTCGTAAAATGACGATTTGTGCGAAGTTTAATAAAAATTGATGTTAAGATCAAGTTTATTTATTTTAGATATGTTATTTAATATAACATATTAGTAGGTAAAAGATTTGATATGAAAAGGTACGTAAAACCATTTTATGAGACACAAGGGCTTTATCGTCATTTATCGACATAACACAAGAACTTGTACGTAAATTCAGTATACAATCTGACTTGATATCCCAAATAATCTTACTTATGATACTACATCAGTAGGAAATTTATTTTCAAGTTCGTTATCGATTAAAACCTTATTTATTGTAAAATGGGCAATTTAGTCATAATATGCATAATAACGGAACTTGTGCGTAAACTCAGATTCTGATTATGATCATGTAATATAACCTCAGGGGGTTATGCTACATTATATTATGATCATAACGCAACTTTAGATCAGTAGCTAACTAATCTAAATCGGGTCAGAATCGAAAGTCAAAGTAGAAGTCAAACATTACGACTTTCGGTTGTGAACCGACCCAAGAACTGAAATTGACGAGCCGAACATGTTCTAATAATTATTCCCAACTTGTTTAAGTGTCAAACATGTTTCATAACATATATAAGCTTAGATTATGATATTTTCAAAACTGGCCTATTTGACTTTTTAATAATAAAACTTTGACCCATCAATTGGTCTAGCAAATGTGAACTTTAGGAGGTGCCCTTAATAGGGATTAACACCTACCTTATTTCAATCACTTAGCCATGTTCGTTATGAACAATGGCTGCACCATAATGGTCTTAACCGAAAGTCAAGGCATTATCCGTAAAACGCTTGACTTTTAGCTATAAAAGCCTATAAACAAAAATGCAAGAGAAATGAACACTTACAAGTGATCCTTAAGATGAAATAGAACTAAGTTGGATGCTCCTTTCAGTTAGAAACTTCCAGAGGAGGGCGATAGAGTGATAAATGAGAATGGTGCAAGTTCAAGTGGTGAACTAATGCACCTATTTATAGTTGGGGAGCTTGAAGGAGGTGATGCTAGGTGTTAGGGAGTGTTAGAGGGAGCTTACAAGTGTCCTAAAACGAGGCATAGCAGTTTGGAAGTCCCTAGTTTCGAATCAAATGGTTTTTTTGGCAACATGTGTGGAGGTCAAGCAAATTTTATGCAGACACAGTCCCCTTGCGCCCCGTGAGAGACCAGGCCCGTGTCTCTCGTGGCTCGCGAGCGCCTCCTGGGAAATTTCAGAACTTGTCACATTTAGCCCCTCAACTTATTAAACCTCCTAAAACACCTTTATATGCATAATTAGCCCTCCGTAGCCAACATTTGGTGTACCTGGGAGTATGCCCGGACATTTTCAAGCTCTCAGTTCGTTAAAAGGTCACTCAGAGGTATAAATTAACATGTTGACACCTTTAACCCCTCCGTCATCCAACTTTTAAATATTTACATAATTGATCCCACTCGTCCAACCAGTGGCTCATGTGAGAGTTAGGACTTCGTATAGGGTCACTCAGAGGCTCGGTGTAAGCATGTTGACACTATTGGGTCACTCAGAGGCTAAGTTTAAGCATGTTGACACTAATGGTCACTCAGAGGCTCAGTTTAAGCATGTTGACACTAATGGTTACTTAGAAGCTTGGTTTATGCATGTTGACACTAGAGGGTCACTCAGAGGCTTAGTTTGAGCATGTTGACACCTTTAGTCCTTATTAGACCTTAATAGACTTATTATAAAAGTAATGACACGTGTCACCATATTATTGGACACGATTTTACAAGGTGTTACATCCTCACCCCTTTAAAAGAAATCTCGACCTCGAGATTTTATTCAAAAAGATGGGGGTATTTTTGTCGCATAGTGGACTCAACCTCCTATGTATACTTGGGGCCTTGTAGGGCATCCCACTTAACCTTTACTATAGGTAGATTTTTCTTTCAGAGCTTCTCACACGGTATCACAACCACTAATCGATTGCAGAAATAAAGATTAGATGAACAGAATAAGAACAATCTCTGATTAATCAACTTGCATACATCGAATGGTGTCTGACACAAGATATCTGAATAACAAACTTACTAGCAACCTAAACCCTAACCCCAGTACATGGTATTTATACTAATCTCAAAACCCACTAGTTTCAACCCTAGGCCCATAAGGCTCTAGGAAGCCCATTCCTTCACCTTTAGCCCAAAATGCAACACTAATGTGTAAACCTTTTAGCTAGGGCCCAACAATCTCCCCCTAGGTTTACAACATTAGTCGAGTAATCCTTTGGTAGCTCATCAACTCCCATTCTGCCATCTATGATCCCTGCAACTGCTGCCGTCCAATCTTTAGCACATGCCTCATACAACTCTGCTGTTTGAATCTGGTTCGCTGTTAGAATCTGCAGGTCTTCATCGTGAAAGCTCACTAAATCAACTACATTGTTCACGTGAAAGGCTTTCTCTTTAGTCACAATCGCCACACTCCCGACCTTCGGATCATACATCCAAAATTTAAAATTCTTCAAAATGCCTTTGGGAAATGTTGAAGCAACTAGTATCACTAGTTCCTTATCAGTCGGAGGCCACATCACAGACTTAAACCTTCTACCAGTTCTCGCATCTCTAACACCTTTAGCTGCCCGTAGATACGGTTCAGCTTTCTTCATCATTTTGAATCCATTCTTCACCTCTTGGTCCAACTTCTTAAAAAATCTCCATCCTGGACCATGCTCAGTCGTATCGGTATCAGTATACAGAGCCCTTAGAAGATCAGTCAATGCAACATTCGTCAAGGTCTCAAACTGGGACTCCTTGGAGTAATATTCGCGTGTACCATCCTGTCAAACAATCAACCACATCTTCTTAACATGATAATAAGTCCAGCTCAGCACACGTGACTTGTTCCAAACCTTACTGTAATAACTCGATCCAAGTTCCATGACAAATCTCTCAGACTGATTAGTAGGATCTTTCAACTGAAAGTTCTCGTCCAGCGGATTTACATCAACGTTCTTCATCAAAACCATCTGTTTCTTCTTTGGAGCAGTTTGCTTCTCTGACTCGCAGTAAACTTCCACTTTGGGTCGCTCAGATAATCATTTAATCCAGCCTGACGTTCAGCTGCGAGTTGTTCAGCAGCTATTCTGTCAGCTTCCCTCTTTTCAGCAGCTTGATGACAATGATCAACATTCATAGGGTCATCACCGGATCAGAAAGCTCACGTCCAAATTTATTCTCCAACTTCGCCTTCAGATCGAAAACCATAGTCATCAATAACGAAACATTACCCTAAAGTTGGTTTATCATCTGATCATGTGCATCTAATCGAGTCTGTAGAGAAGCTATCTGTGCGTCCTTAAGAATAACCTCCTGCTCGAGCACTACTACCCTCTTCTTTAGATTGACTACATCAACATCTTCCTCATCCCTATCAACCCCGCTGAATTCAAATGCTCTCTTTTCAGATCGCCTCAAATACTTAGTATCTTCATCCTAACCACCACCAGAACCACTACCCCTGCCCACGAGGCTCCAGCACCTACAGAACTACCACTACCACCACCAAAATCCATCATCTCAAGTACCGATTCAGCTGGAATGGACACGACAGTAGACTGAGTGGCAACAAGAGGAACTGTCGGTTCTTTAGCAGTAACAGGCTCAATAGTGGAAGTATCGGTCAAAGATACAATGACCTTGGATGTAAAAGTGATTGGTTCTTCAATAGTATAATCAATATGAGCTTCGGTTTGTATCTAGACTTCTGTATAAATGGGTTCTTCGGTTGCTTCTGTTCGTCGCCTTTTCAATAATGGTACTTCCTCTTCTTCAACCTCTTCAGCTATATCAGCTTCAACAACTGGGATGTCAGAAGGAGGCAACACGAGAATAGGATTCCCTTACTACTCCTGAATCTCCTTTAGATGTACAATAAGAGCTGCTAAGTTCTAAGTAGTAAGCTCTAGAATCGGATGAACTTCAGATTCTGTAATAGATTCCAACAGAGCTTCTTCATCATCAATATCTACATCAGAAACTAAATCCTCAACCTCAATCTCTTTCTCTACCATTGGTACGTCATGCTCTTCAGCCACCATAGCATTTACCGGCTTAGGTGTTGGAATATCCTAACCAATCACCTCAGAAAACTTCCCAAACTTCTTCAAAGGTACACGTCCAACAAAAACTGTCATTGATGTCGATCTGTTCTTCTTCATCGTACTAAAAATAGTCGGACCCATAGGCTTCATATTCAGTAAGTTCGCATGAGAAGAATCCTTAGCTAAATTAGAATAACGAGCATCCATAATCAACTGTACAAATCGAGGATACAACAAAAACATCTTCTTCTTCGACTGCTCAAGAATCTTCTTCATATTCTTGAAAATATAACCAAAAAAGTTATATTTCCAATCCATCACCAAACAAAATATCGCTGAAGTCTGCCTCTGGTTCGGCTGATCTGACCGCCCTTGTTCTTCGATACACACTGCATAAATATGTGAACTAAAAATCTCCAGTATGCCGGGAACATCTTCTTCAACAACGGTGGATAAGTTCCCTCATAACTCATCTCTGTCAATACCAGCGTCAACTTCTCCTTAGCTATTAATGTCAGACCACCTGCTACATCTGTAAACTTCAACACATCTCGAATACATGCTTCGTTCACGACAATTTGCTTCCCCTGAATAGATGAACTAATATAAGGCTTCCCGTCAGCACCCCTCAAATGAAATCTCACCCGCTTCCAAAACATGTGCACTAGGTCACGATAGATAAACGAATTCGCTCGCAGTGCAAATGTAATCCTGCAGTCATTCAGACCCACCATCATAGAGTTGAACTCTTGGAAAAAATCTGCTGGTGGATCTGACAAATAACCCGCCTGGTTATGGAACTACTCTTCTACCAATAAAACGACATCAAAGGCCTCTTCAGCCATTTATGTCAGAAGAACAAGAGATTAAACCATACTCAGCAAAACATTTACTAATCAAACCAGATATCCAGGTTAACATAAGTTAACTGGTCAATTTCAAACTAAGAGGTCAAAAATCCATTAGTCCAAAACTAATTGACAGATCAATAAGCAGGTCAAGAAAAAGGTCATTAATGAATTTGACAGGTTCAAGGTTCAATTAAGGGTTCATTTTAAAGGTTCAGTTTAAAAGTACAACATTCAATCCGGAAGGTTCAAAAACCATATCAGAGAGTTCAAACACTGAGATCCGGAATCAAAAGGGTTCAAACAGGAATCCAGAGGAACCCCTTATCATCTCAGATGAACGCCATCCGAAATGGAATCCGAGTTCATCCATTTCGGTTGAATACTCATCCGAGATGGAATCCAGAATGCACTATTTGTTGAAGTTCATCCGAGATGCTTAATTACATGAAGATTTGAAGATTAACATTTAATTTTGATGATTAATGAGCATTTATACCTAATTTGGATGTAATCATCGGATGAATGTGAAGAAAATCTAATTCGGATGATGATTAGAGCATTTCGGAGAAAAACTTTTAGTGAATGATCCGAAATGAAGCAATGAGAATCTGATATACTATTTTGGAATGGGCTTGGGCCTGAGAATTTGGGCCCAAGTCAATCTGGATCCAAGTAAACATCATCCAGTTTCCAAATGGACACAATCCGGAATGGGCTCAGTCAAAATTATTTGGGCCCAATCCGGAATAGTAACCAGTCTAAAACGGTCAACGGAGGAGGGGCCCAATTCAGTCAATGGGCCCGGAATGAGTCAAAAGGCCCAATCTGGAACAGTACCATAATGGGCCCAAGAATATTCAATTTCAAAATTTTCAAAAATTCTGTTGGATTCAGCCCAATTCCAAAATTCAGTAGGCCAGTCCAATACCCCTTGACATAAATCATCTAACTTAAAAATCAACAATTTAAACTAACCGAGCAACCAAACAGACTTTACCAAATATACAGAAATAACCAAAGCATTTAAACAAAATCAACACAACATATACACAGTTTTGCTATGGGATCAAATCGTTTTCAGGCAGACTAAGAAACACTTTTTAGTGTGAGCTTGGTCAGATTGGTCTAAGTGATTGCCAATATATTTGTCCATTTAAACCTAGTGCTCAACCTTCCACTTTTTGCTTTATGATATGCTTAAGGTAATGTTATACTATAATACCCGTGTGTCCCACTCCATGACATACCCCCGCGATAAAGGTAAGCACAACGGTTACGACGTTTTGGTAACTTATACTGGAATCATCCTAGCTTTACAACGTTAGACCATTGATCACTGGTATACACCATCGTGCAGTCAATGTTTTCAATGTTTTGTGTCCAACGAGGGTGAGACATACACCTTTTGGTGCGAATTATGCTTTTAGGAGCAATTAGGGTTTTTGTCCAAATTTGGATCTTTTAAGATATCCGGGCTGTGTCTACGTCTGCATATGACCTGGATGCAACAGAAGGACAACCAAGATATCCCCGGATGACTCAACAATATAAACACCTAACACCTTAAATATTGGCCAACTATCAACGCAAGATGTAAGACCATAAAATCATATGCCGATGGTATGTGACCTACTAGATATATAGTTCTTTATGTTTATATCATTTAGCTTATAATATCCGTTTGAGCTCTAAGCCTATCAATATATCACCTTCGATCCAAGTCGTTCCAGCTACAACACCTTACATGTGTTAGCCAAAACCTTTATCACGAGAAATCATTTCATTTCCCAATCATTGCAAAACTGTTCGAAACTATTTTTGTCATTTTCTGAATTTTTTAATGTTTTTGTGTTTTTCTAATTTTTCAAATGTTTTTGTATTTTTGTGATTTTTCTCCCCCTAAATTTGTGCATATATATGAACAAATTTACGAGGCAAACAAAAAGAAAAGAAAATGAGAACAAACTAAAAGGAAAGGATAAAGGATGCTCAGTTAAAAAACGGGATCATTTTGAGAAGATCCACAAGCACTTGAAACCGCGTGTTGCTAACGGGTTTCGTGAACAAATCCGTATATTTTCTTCGGTGTGGATTTTCTCAAGTTTAACGAGACCCTTTTCATAACAATCACGAATAAAATGAACTTTGATATTTTTGTGCTTGGTTTTGGAGTGAAAAATAGGGTTTTTGACAATTTGGATAGTGCCATCATTATCAAAATAAATTGTTGTGTTTAGATAAGTCAAACCGTAATCCGCAAGCTGATGTTGCATCCATAAAACCTGGGAGCAGCAAGCGGATGCTGCGACATATTCTGCTTCCGCGGTAGAAAGCAAGACTGTCTGCTGCTTCTTGCATTTCCAAGAGATCTTTCTATCTCCCAAGAATTGGCATCCAGCTGAAGTTGATCGCATGTCTCTGTCTGTACCTCCAAGATTACTGTCAAAGAAAGCATACAGTTCAAATTCAGAATTTTTAGGATACTAGAGCCCTAGTGACAGTGCCCCTTTGAGGTACCTAAAAATTCTTTTAACAACATGTAAATGATAGAGTTTAGGAGTAGCCTGATATCGAGCACACTGGCAAACGACAAACATGATGTCTGGCCGACTTGCCATGAGATACATGAGTGAACCAATCATAGACCGGTACATGGTTGGATTGAAAGGCGTTCCTTCTGTATCTTCATTCAACAGGGGCCGGTTAGCAATAGGCGAAGCGATAGGCAAAGCCATAGGCTTTGAATCTGTAAGCTAGAATTTGGCACGAATGTCATTGACATATTTTCCTTGATGAATCAAAATTCCTTGTGAGCTCTGACGAACTTGAAGACCCAAAAACATAGTCATCTCCCCCAATGAACTCATCTCGAATTTCTTCTTCATGACCTCTTCAAATTCGCGACACAACCCATCATTCATAGAACCAAAAATAATATCATCGGTGTAAATTTGTACAAGAATGATATCCTTCTCAACACGCTTGATGAAAAAAGTCTGATCAATGGTTCCCCGGGTATATCCATGAGCAAGCAGATACTCTGTTAGGGTTGCGTACCACGCACGAGGCGCTTGATGCAACCCATACAAAGCTTTGTCCAACTTACATGCATAGTCTGGCTTGTCAGGATCGGTGAAACCTGGTGGTTGCACCACGTATATCTCCTCTTTCACCGTGCCGTAAAGAAACGCAGTCTTGACATCCATTTGATAGACTGTGAAGTCCATGTATGATGCATATGCCAAGAAAATGCGAATGGCTTCCAATCTAGCCACCGGTGCATAAACTTCATCGTAATCCAACCCCTCGATATGTCAAAATCCCTGAACAACCAGTCGAGCTTTGTTCCTCACAATCACACCAGTATCATCCTGTTTGTTGCGAAATACCCAACGAGTTCCATCTTAGGACGTTTTGAGACCGTTGGTACTTGAGTATTAATAGTTTTAGCTAGTTTGTAATAGTCTGTTAAACTAGAAGGGTCAAAAGTGCAAATATGTGAAATCTAGAACAGGGCGGCGTATTTAATAATCCAACGTATTTAATAAATACGTTGGGTAGTCAGGTCTGTATATATATGTTCTTCAATGAATATCTTGTCCAAGCTTCTTGGACAGATTTTGGTGATTACTCTTGTGTTGTGATTCTTGTTATTGTGCTTAATCCGAATATCCAGGTGCTTTTATTGATTACATCTTTTTGGGATTTCATATACAACACTTGTTGTTTGATCCATTCAAGAATCTTCATCTTCATGGTTTGGTTTTCTTAACTTTTACACATTCAAACAACTAATCTATAATTGTTTGAGTGATAACAATCAACCACTATGATCCGAATCTGTTTTGGGACTCACAATTTGGTATCAGAGCCTTTGCGCTCTTGACTGTGTGAGTTTTTGTTAAAATTCTTCAAGTTTTGAAGGTTTTTCAAAAGTTTTCAAAGTTTCAAGGTTTTTCAAATTTTTGGACTTAAAATGGCTTGATCTAGTATGTTTAATCATTGGGTTGTTGTTAATTAGTGTTTTGGTAAACATTGGGATCATTTTGGTGCAAAGAACCATGAATTTTGAGTCGTTTTTAGGTGATTAGAGGGTTTTTATTCGTACTAAAACCCTTCTGGGCGTATTTATTGTTGAAGTCAGCGTAGATAATCTTGAATATAGCGGATTTAACTTGAATATCGCGTATTTAACAAATACGTTGGGTTACACCAGCGAATTTATTGATTTTCAGCAAAATAGTGGCATCATATTTAATCGAAGGCGACTTCGAAGTCAGTGATAAAAATCCTCAGTGATTTTATCACGGTGATCAGCGTAATTAACCAAACTTATGCTTGTTTTTTATGTTCCAGCGGATTTAGCTATTTTCGCAGGATAAAATCGCCAGAGATATCAGCGTATTTGATTCAAGTGCAGCGTATTTGATTTATGTGAAGCGTAGTTGATTCAAGTGCAGCGTATTTGATTCATCTGCAGCGTATTTCTCTTCTGACTTCATTCATTCCAGCGTAATTAATCACTGATCAACCAAAATGTCTCTCAATCAACTCAACCCAATTGCCCAAGCCGAGTTGGAAACTTGAACAACTACAAGACCTCCTAATTTGAAAGGGTCTGAAGATTTCAGCAGTTGGAAGAACAGAATCAAAGCCTTCTTTGAGTATACCGACTATACTCAATGGATGTTCGTCACGGTAGGTCCACATGTTCCAATGATAATTCGCGACGACATTCGTACAATCAACAAAGATCCATCAACGTTCACCGAAGAAGACAGAACTCTCATTCAACATGACCGCAGAGCTCATGCTGCTCTTACTATGGCCCTGTCCAAGGACGACAACAACTTGTTCGAAGAGTACACCTCCGCTCATGAATCGTGGTTGGCTCTTATTGACCACTATGAAGGAAATGAGGAGCTCATGGACAACAAAAGAGACATGGTTCAGAAAGAGTACGACATGTTTGGAAGTGTTCGAGGCAAAAGCTTATCCGATCACATCCGTAGGTTCCTGGGAGTGTTGACTAAAAAATGAAGAAAGTGGGAAATCCTGTTGCAAACTATGCATCAATCAAGAAGCTGCTAAACTCACTCCCTAAAGAATGGAGCCTTCAGTGCATGATGATTAAAAGAACTTTCTTAACCAACACAACTCCTGTCACACTCTCGGAACTCATCAACACTCTGAAAGCCTTTGAAATGGACATCGTCAAGAGAGAGATGAACCAAACAGGGTATTCATAGAAACTTACTCAATCAGCTGCTGCAACCTCTGCTCCCAAGAATATGGAGTTTCTTGCTCCCATCACCTCATGTGGAGTGAATCCTCAAAGTGTTGTCGAATCTTATCCCAACACTTCCGCAAGCTCTCTAAAGGCCTCGTCATCCTCCGAGAAGACTATCGTGGCCAGCGATGCTCAAGCACTTAAAATATCCAGAACATGTCGCTTTGTTTAATACCTTCTTCAGCAGCTATGAGGCTCTCATGTCAGGAGAGTTGAAAAGAGATTTCCTCACAGCTGAGGACATGTATCAAGTGGATCCTGACGACATGGAGGAGATGGCTTTGAAGTGGCAGATGGCGATGATCACTCTTCGATTGAAGAAATTCCAAGATAAAACAGGAAAAAGGCTAGCTCTCGGAAAAGCTGGATTTGACAACTCCAAGCTGAGATGTTACAATTGCAAAAATCTGGGACATTTCAAGAGGGAGTGCCCGTTGCTGAAGAACGAGAATGCCGAACTCAACCAGACAAGAAGGCCGGTGGCTATTGAAGGGAGTGACAGTATTGCTGAAAATAACCAAAAGGCTTTAGTTGTGAAAGATTATGATTGGTCAGAGGAAATAGCTGAGGCTAAAGGTGAAGTTAACAAGCCCTCATGGCAAACATCTCCACTGTCTCTGTCACGTCTGCATCTAATTGTGTTGAAAAGCAAACCGCCAGGATTCCCAAAGATGACAAGGGTCTGAAAAGCATCATTATTCCTGCTGAACAAACTTCAGAGAAGGGAAAACAAAAAGCTGAGATGAATGAGTCGAAACCTGCAGCTCAAGAAGCCATCAGTAGCAGCAAGAATGAAGCGGTTGGAACTTCTACAACCGCCATGAAGTCAGAAACCGAGGATAAGGATTTGGTAAATAGCATACCATATGAATTTAAAGCAAAGCTGTGCTCCAAACCATGTTTGAACGTCGTGGCACACTACAAATCACTCAACCGTGACATAATTAAAGAATAAGAAAAGGTTTTGAAAATTAATCAAGAACAAAAAGAAAATGAAGCTGCATGTCAAAGAAAGTTAAATTCAACCATAGCTGAAATGCAGACTTTAAAAGAATTTGTTTTCAGAAGAGATTTTATCATAAATGATTTGACTGAAAAACTAGAAAAATCACAAAACGAAAATTACAAATTGCAAATCATTATTGATAAATGGAAAATTAGTCAAAAAGCACTGGTTGATATTGTAAACTTCCAACGACCGACATTCATAAATGATGAAATTGGATATAAGGATAAATTCGGAAATGAAAGAAAATTATTCCATCCTCCGCACAGCAAAAATTATGTCCCTATGCCATCTCCTCATCCTAAAAATGACTTAATCGATAAAAATGATCTTGTGGATCAAAATGTTTTTTACAAACCACAAAACAATACTAACATGTCTGAAAGCAATGCAGATCTGTGTAAGGGTCAAGAAGATGTGTGCGATGAGGAAGATGATTGTGGAGGTTCAAAAATAGGAATCGGTTACTCAGGCGACAGTTATTCAACAGTTAACTGGTTCGCCTGGAATTGTAATAAGACATACAGAATTTCTATTCAGGATAACTGTAATAGTTTATCTAGGATGGATGACTATAACGGCTTTATGCCAAAATTGAACATTCGGGATGACTGTAATGGCCTTGCGCCTACACTTAAGATTCACAACCTAGTGCATGCTGAGGTTGAGAGCCATGACTTAAACTCTGTTTCTAATGACAAAAATGTTATGCTTGTATCTCCTGTATTTGTGCCAGAATTGAAGAAAAACAGATTTGGAAAGTTCCTTACAGAGGAAATTCCCGAGTTTGTTCCATCAGTTGCAGGTACATCAGAGACTGATAAAGACTTCACTGATGAAAGCAATAGAGATGATTCAGGCACAACAACTTTAGAGAGTGATGGAGAAATGTCAAGTGAAAGTCAAGAATCAATCTTGTCACCAGAATGTCAAGTCAGTGAAGACGACATTGAGGATGCAGATCATCTTGACAAGAAATTGAAGAAAGTCAAAGACAAGCCATGTTACGTCATCAAATTCCTCAAGCAGCTCCAGATTCTCATCACATACATCATCTTCACACTCAGCACCCAGGAAGAAAAGATCGAATTGCAAACAATGCTTTCTTTGTGGTCATTTACGACATACTGCGAAACATTGCAAAAGCAAGAAATTTTCTAAACCTAATCAAGATCTGGTTAAAAGTTTCACTGATCAATTTGGCAATCTGAAGAAATCAGTGAAATGCATAGTTAATTCAACTTGTTTTTGGGAAAAGAAAAGAAAACACTCTTGCTTAAAACCATGATAGAACTAACGTAAAGCAAGTCTGGGTTCCAAAAACTAGCTAACTTATACATATTTTTTATTGTTGTTGTTGTTGTATAATAAACTTCAAAAATGGCTTCGGATGCTTATGGAATATATCTGGCATGTTGACAGCGGATGCTCCAGGCATATGACCGGCTTAAAGGATCTGCTTAAAAAACTTTCGAGTTATCGATGGTAATTTCGTATCCTTTGCCGGAGACGAAAAGGGAGGGAAGATCGTCAGAATGGGTGACGTCGTGTCTGAAGCACAGGCCCTAGAGAACGTAAACTATGTTCCAGAATTGTGTTACAATCTCATGAGTGTATCACAACTCTGTGACAAAGGAATTTTGGTGCTTTTCAACGACATGGAGTGCTTATTCCTCAAACCCGAATACTCCATCCCTGCATAAATGATCATGCTTAGAGCTCCCCATTAAAATAATACCTATGTGCTGAATATGAAAAATGCCAAATCAAATGAGCAAATGGCCTGTCTTATTTCAAGAGCATCTGAATCGGAATCACTGCTTTGGCACATGCATTTGGGGCATGTGAACCTCAAAAATATAAATAAGCTTTCAAAATTAAATCTTGTAAGAGGTTTACCTATGAAAGATTTTCCTTTTTCAGAAAAATGCATCGCATGCGCCCAACGAAAACAACAAAAAGCCTCATAAATCCAAAGCAGTGAATACGATATCTGCCCCACTGCAATTACTTCACATGGATCTTTTCGGCCTTATAAGTGTTAAAAGTTTAGCTAAAAGATCTTATTGTTTGGTAATTACAGATGATTTCTCAAGGTTTTCATGGGTATATTTCCTCGAAGCGAAGAGTGAGACAGCTTCCATTTTGAAAAGCTTCATCCCTATGATTGAAAACATAATCAAGTTGAAGGTGAAATCCGTAAGAAGCGACAACGAAACTGAATTCAAGAATCATACGTTTATCTCCTTCTATGAAGAAAAAGTAATCCGTCTTCAATACAGTGCTCCCAGAACTCCTCAGCAAAATAGGGAAGCAGAACGCAAGAACAGAACTCTCATCGATGCTGCTAGAACTATTCTTGTAGACTCCAAGCTTCCCATAATCTTCTGGGCTGAAGCGGTCAACATAGCATGCTATGTTTTGAATCGTGTTCTCATTGTCAAACCTCACGGAAAGACAGCTTATGAACTACTTTTCAAAAGGAAGCCTCTGATAGATTTCTTCAGACCGTTCGGATGTTCATGCACACTTCTCAACACTGAAGATAATCTCATCAAGTTTGAAGCGGTCGGTGATGTATGTTACTTCATGGGCTACTCATCTTCTCAAAAGGCATATCGAGCCTACAACAAACGGACCAAGATGGTGATTGAATCATATTACGTCGATTTTCAAGAAGGAAACTCCACTAACACTGGAAGCGCTCCAAAATGATTTTATGACGTAGACATTATATTCAACACTTTCGACATCGCTAAACCTGTCACTGAATCCGAACCTACAGAATCCACCCCATTAGAGCCATTGTTTGGTCCTTCAGACATTGGTTTCACTCCTTTTACAACCCGTTTCACCCCAACGTCTGCCTCTCCTACCCTTCCTGTTATCGAAGTAAATGGTGACACATCTGCTGAGAATACATCTGCACATGATGATTCTTCTTCACAGCAGGTCGTGGATGAACCACCTAAAGAAGACGAGACTCCAATTATCTACGTCGATGAACATTTCTCTAATCTGCCTCAACAAGTGGAAACTCACACCAACGCAGGATACAAGACCAATCTAAACCATCCAATTGAAAATGTCATCGGTTCTGTGGAAGATGGAGTTCGAACTCGCGGTCAAACACATATCATCAACACAGGACTGTATGCAGCTTCTCTCTCGCAGACTGTCCCAAGAGACATCAAAGAAGCCATTCAAGACTCAAGCTGGGTACAAGCAATGCAAGAAGAATTAGCCTAATTTCAGAAACTTAAAGTCCGGGAACTCGTTGATTTGCCAGATGGAAAGTATCCAATTGGTACCAAGTGGGTGTTTTGTAACAAGATGGACGATCGTGGTGTAGTTATTAAGAATAAGGAAAGATTGGTAGTTCAAGGTTTTCGGCAGGAGGAGGGGATTGACTATGAGGAAGTTTTTACACCGGTTGCACGCTTAGAAGTTATCAGAATCTTCTTGGCCTATGCTTCGTTCAAAAACTTTAAGGTGTTTCAAATGGATGTAAAGAATGCATTTCTGTGTGGGAAAGTGAAAGAAGAAGTCTATGTCTGTCAACCTCCACGTTTTGAAGATCCTCACTTCCCTGCAAGATACTATAAGCTTGACAAAGCTCTCTATGGTCTTCACCAAGCTCCTCGAGCATGGTATGAGACTTTGCAACATATCTTCTGGAATGTGGGTACTCAAGAGGGAAAATTGATATGATTTTTTTCACAAAAAGGACCGGAGATGATGTGATGCTGGTACAGATCTACGTAGATGATATCATCTTTGGGTCAACTGATGAAGCTCTTTGCAGGGAGTTCGAGAAAGGTATGAAAGCAAAATTCGAGATGAGCATGATCGGAGAACTTATGTTTTTCTTGGGATTAGAAGTGAAGCAGAGACAAGATGGCATACTCATTCATCAGGCTAAGTATATCAGAGATATTCTCTCTAAGTACAACATGAATGATTGCAAATCTGCCTGCACTCCCTTTCCTGCTCAGGCTGAACTTACTTCGGATCTTCTAGGGAAACCCGTGAAAAAATCTTTCTACCGATTTCATACAGATCCGAAAGAATCTCATGAGTTTGCTGTCAAAAGAATCTTTCACTATCTGAAAGGAACTCCCAAGCTTGGTTTGTGGTATCCTAAAGATAGTAATTTTGATTTAATTGCATATTCTGACAGTGATCATGCAAGTTGTAAAGTTGACAGAAAGTCCGTCTCTGGAGGTTGTCAATTTTTAGGAAATCGTCTCATTTCGTGGCAAAGAAAAAAGCTAGACAACAGTCTCCACATCTACTGCTCAAGCTGAATACACGACAGCTTACAGTTGCTGTTCTCAAGTTCCGTGGATACAAAATTAGTTGTTGGATTATGGAATCAACGTTATGAAGACTCCTATATTCATCGACAATGAAGCGTGTCTTGGAATTGTGAAGAACCCTATCCACCACTCTAGAACAAAACACATTGTAATTCACATTCATGCGATCAGAGATGCGTATGAGAAAGGATATATTCAAGTGGGGCCGGTGGATAAAATGCAACAAAAAGCTGATATATTCACGAAAGCCTTTGATAAAACTCGCTTCAACCAGTTGGTAACCTGGTTGGAGATGGTCAATTTCCTTCAGTGGAAGTGATTAAAAAAACGGTTTTCATAATAAATAATAATCTTATAAATGTGTCCAACAAAAAGATTTTCTGCAAATTTAAAATTTCTTTTCAAGCAATGGATTCTCGACAATAATATTTTAAGGGGGAAGTATTCCAGAAAATATTGTTGAAACAAGAATCCTTGTTTGACTCCTGCATGAGAAATGATAGAAAAACTGCTGACACTTTGTTTGATCTTAAAACAGAAAAAGATTAAGGCTCCAAGCAACAACGTGTCAGTAGATTCAGCAACACCTTGAAGTAAACTGCGAATAGGAGACAAAAGCTAATGATCACCCAAGAATTCTGGATACCCACAATGTTGTGCAACTTGCGGGTAACACGTTGCAGCGTATGGCTTAATGGTCTTAAATCTTGCGTTGATAAATTGCCAAAGTCTGAGATTTTGGTTCTTTATATTGACTAATCATTCGGGGATATCATAGTTGCTCTTCTACTGCATCAAGCTATATGCTGACCTAGACACAACTATGATATCTTTTCAAAAAGAGACAATGCAGCCAAAACCCTACACATATGAAACTCTTATTGAGAATCATTCAAGTGCTTAAATTGTATCATATACGGTATCTGTCATAGACCTCGTTAGACTTTGGTCTCTTTGCTGTACGGAAGTACTGACCTGATCACCAATTGTCTAACGTTGAAATTTCAAGAACGAATGAGGTCAATACACTCACCTGCTATGAGGAATCTTTGCGCATACCTTGATCGTGGGGGTATGTCCTGATGTGGGACTCACGGGCACAACATTCTGACAATCCAGCATGAGTGAGGGAACATCGAATTTCTTGTCAATATTACCACAACATGATAAAATGTTCTCTGAACGCATGTTGAAAGATAGGTGCATGGATTTAAAAGGACAAACATACTGACAGTTTTTCTTGTGCCTTGATTATTCAAAATATCTAATATTTTATCTCAAACTAACGAAGTGTTACCAGTATGATCTTCTTCAGGATAGTCACAGGATCAGAATCAGTAAGCATAAGTTTTATGTGAAAAAGGAAGCTTCCTGGCCCTAAAAATAATTTTCAGAATTCAAATTGCAAATCTTCACTTTTCTTAAACTTATTCTTAAATTTTTGTACTATTTTTAACCAAAAAGGGCATATTTTTCGAGAAAATTTGAGAGTTTCGAGCGTATTTGTTTTCAAGATTCTTAAACTTGAAGATATCTCACAAAATATCCAAGGCGGCGTAATTATTGCTCCAGCGTAATTATTAATTACACTAGAATTTAAATTTGTATATATACTTCATTTTTCGTTTTATGTAAATATGTTAAAATTCAACCGAACCCCACTCTTAAAATTCTCAAACTTCATTAAACAATCCGTTCGGCTTTTGTAAGATCAATATCGGTATTTTTTTTCAGTTTTCAAATGTTGATTGATTATTGTTGTGTTTGTAAATCATCAATACAAGATCAGAGTTAGTTAATGTAAATAGATTGATCAGTTTTCATGGGTTTATCAAGAAAGTTTTGAATATGGCGTATTTACTTTTGAAGATGGCGTATTTGATCAGAACCATGATTGGCGGATTTAAGCCTTGAACGAGAGTTCAAGCAACCGACGTATTAGACAAATACGCCGGTCAAGCTAGCGTAGATAAGCAACTACGCTGGATATACATAAATTCGCTGGTATATGATCAGCGTAAATATATCATATCAGGCATAAATATTATTTCGCTGAGTTTATGTAAATTATTTACTCAGCGTATTTGTCGGTCTTCTCAGCGTATTTGTGTATAAAGTTGTATGTTCGGCGTAAATTAAATCAGTGTCCAGCGTAAATAATAGCGGATTTATAATTTCCATTTTAATTTCTTTTTTGTTTTTATTTATTATCCAAATATATTTTATGTATAAATATTTTTGTATAAATATGTGTTTACATTTCTCTGCTATCTAATTATTATGCTCTGCAACTGAAATCTAACTTGACTAGTTTTCACGTTTCAGAATGGCTCAACCATTAGTATGGGACGGCACAAGAAAGCACAATCAGCCCATCACTCTAGTTCCTCTAGAGCCCGATTTCAAAGATGTGATGGAGTAGCTATCGCGGAGCAAAATAAGTTATGCAGTCCAGGAAAATCCAACGATTTACTCAATCCACATAGAAGAATTCTGGAGAACTGCAAGGGTAAGAACACTGAACAAGGTCAAGCACATCACAGCGACAGTGCGAAACAAAGAGATAAAAGTGACTTAGGAGCGGATTCAAAAGGTTCTCAGCCTTGGAGACAATGCCAGTGATCCATTAAAGCTAAGCAAAGAGGCAATTCTAGAAGGTTTTCGTGGGATGAACTATGTTGGAGATTTTTGCAACAAAAATGAGATCAAAAAGTCGGAGCTTACATTGGAGGTTCATTCTTCACACGTTCTGCATGAGCATTTGTCATAGAAAAGGCGGTTACGATGGGCTAAACTTAGAGTGGTCCGCGGCAATGCTAAACTTGTGCACCAATCAGCCCTTCAACATTTCTGGCTTAATCTTCTATTGCATGATCGACAACATAAACAAAGGTGCATGGGCAATGTATCCAAGATTTGTGCAATTGCTTATTGATGATCAGCATCAGAACCTACCACACGATGGAGATCTGTATCAATTTCAACTCCCCAAAGGAAGACAAATCACAGAGTTAAAAACAAAAGAGTGGATGATGTTACACAACTGGATGTATCGTGAAGAAAGACTTCCTGTGGTTCTGGCTGTGTACAACAAGTATCGGGAAAAGTCAAGGAAAAGTAGAGAAGGTCGAAGTGATCCCGTTGATGTTGCAGAAGAGGCTAAATTAGAAGAAGAAATACCACTGGTTCGTAAGCGTAAGGATAAAGGAAAGAAAGTGGTTAAAGAAGAACCGTCAAAGAAATGAAGCAAGAAAGATGCACCCGATCCAGAATGAATCATGGCCGATAGCATTCGTGCTGGATCAACGAGAGAAAAAATCTAAAGAATGCAAGCCATCCTCGTGGTTGCGGAGGCTGAAAAATGAGAAAGGAGAATGAAGAGAAGAGAAATGACAGAATCCGAAACTCCTCTGGTAGTTACGTCAGAACAGGAACAATTGGATCAATTCGTGGAAGTGCTTTTGACTGATCCACTAGAACCCTCACCAAGCAGAGCTGCTGCGTCAAGGAAAAGAAAAACAGGTGAAGGATCCTCCGCAAACATTCCACCCAAACCACCTGTATCGGCTCAACCTCCTGCTCAGCAAGTTCCCTCAAGACCCAGACCATTTTAAGAGCTTTATAACCGTTTATCCATAAAATTGGTCTATTTCCTGCTAAGGAGTTTTGTTTGCTGAAGAATCAGGTGAATGATACTGATGTGCTAAAGAAAAAACTGAAAAACAAAGAAAGAAGAACAAAGAATTGCACTCCTCAGCAAGTTCCCTCAAGACCCAGACCATTTTAAGAGCTTTATAACCGTTTATCCATAAAATTAGTCTATTTCCTGCTAAGGAGTTCTGTTTGCTGAAGAATCAAGTGAATGATACTGATGTGCTAAAGAAAAAACTAAAAGAACAAAGAAAGAAGAACAAAGAATTACACTCCTACGTCCATAAGCAATCATAATTCATCAGATTTCAACAGGAGGGTCTAGAAAAACTGCATGAGCTAGTGTAGGAGCTGTATGGCGCTGCAAATAGAAAGCCAAAGTACACGAGCGAAGACATTTTCAACTTTGACTTGTTTAGAGAAAGAGAACAGAAAAAGAAAGCTGACAGAGCCAAAAATAAAAAGAAACTTCTTGAATCAGCAGTTGATGTCAATCTTGATGGAAGACAGTGATGAAGAGGAAGTAGACAAAACTGAGATGTCTGCAAAGTTTCTCGAATGGGGATTGGAAGATGATGTGTTATATGATACGGATGGCGGAGAAGAGTTCGAACCGCAACATCTAGAATGGTTTAAGAAGGAAAGAGCGAAGATGCCAGACTTTTATCAAGTGATCACAGTTGAGAAGACTGAGATCACGGATAAAATCATCAGTTGGACATACTGTAATCTTACTGGATAGTTTGCGGTAAAGCGACGGGGTGGAGTAATTCAATACTTTCAAAATGCCAACGACATGCAAAGCTTACCAACATGGGATATACGAGAGCTCAGCAGGCATGATCTGATAAATCCGACAAATAGCAACATTGGCGGAGATATGGAAAGATTAATTCAAAGAGAATGCATGCGTGGATTTTCAGTCTTCAAGCCTCAACGCCCAAGAAGACGTGTGTCAAAGACCACCAAACACCCGTTCACTAGAAAGGGAAAGATAACATGGGTCATCAATCCAGCGAAATTGGTAACAAGGGTGAAGCTTCCTCCTGAACAGCCTGTGACTCTCACTACGGGTGCAGTCATCAGGTCAAACTCAAATGAAGACATCCGTATCCTAGATCCTATGGATGTATTTATGTTTTGTCTTTCCGATCTGAATGTTCTGTAGAGTACTTCGAGGAGGGGATGCTATTTCAAAGGGCAGTTGAGCGTGTGCGAGCTCGAAAGATTTAAGTGATGGAAATTTTGCTGAGAATGGATGCTAAGAAAGAAAAAGATGAACCCAGAAAGAAGAAAGCAGTTGAGCCTGAACCATCTTCTTCGCCAAGCAAAGATCCTTCATCTGACTCCGATCTTAAAATCGTTCCACCACCTCCGACTTCATCCACAGATGGAGTCACTATCGAGGCCCAACAAACCACAAGTGAAGCTATTATTAACCAACCCACTGAAGCAACAACCGACCAACAAACAGATCAAGCTGCACGAGAAAAGGATCAAGGATCAGCCGCAGTCCCTGAAGCTCCGAAACAAGACTGAAGAAGCTCAAGTACGCAACAGTCTAGGGGGATATTGTTAGGACGTTTTGAGACCGTTGGTACTTGAGTATTAATAGTTTGAGTTGTTTGTAATAGTCTGTTAAACCAGAAGGGTCAAAAGTGCAAATATGTGAAATCTAGAACAAGGCGGCGTATTTAATAACCCAGCGTATTTGGGGTAGTCAGATCTATATATATATGTTCTTCAATGAATATCTTGTCCAAGCTTCTTGGACAAATGTTGGTGATTACTCTTGTGTTGTGATTCTTGTTATTGTGATTAATCCGAATATCCAGGTGCTTTTATTGATTACATCTTTTTGGGATTTCATATACAACACTTGTTATTTGATCCATTCAAGAATCTTCATCTTCATGGTTTGGTTTTACTTAACTTTTACACATTCAAACAACTAATCTATAGTTGTTTGAGTGATAACAATCAACCACTGTGATCCGAATCTGTTTTGGGACTCACATTCCAAGAGCACGTTTTCCCTTAGGAAGCTTCACCAATTGCCATACCCAAGTTTCTCAAACTGATTGAGTTCTTCATGCATAGCGTAAACCCAGCCTGGTTCCTGCAAGGCGACATCAATGCTTTTAGGTTCAATTTGTGAGATAAAACAAGAGTTAAGACATGTATTGATATCTCTGGATTGACTGCGAGTCTGGACTCCAGCAGTAACAGGACCAATAACATTGTCAATTGAATGATTGCGCTGTAGACGTTGTGGTATAGGCGTAGCAGGAACATGAAGATCTGACTGCAAGTTTGTAAAGCTCTATGATGTGATTCCAGATGGCTCCCCTCATTAGTTGCACTAGTGGGAATGTTGACTGATGAATCAACAGAACAGTAAGGTGGTGTAGGCACAGGAAACAGAGATGATCCTAAGACATCAGGAGTTGTAGCGCCTTCATTTGCCACAGGAGTTTTTGTGTTTGGAGCCTCAACTTTAAGGGAACCCGTATGAGGAATATGTTCAGAGACAGTTTCCTGATTCTTCGATGCTGGTGGAGGTGTCGACATAGCTTCATTAAATCCAGGTGGAACCACACTCAGCTGCTTGAAAGATTCTTGCAGTTGTTCAGCATCTTCATCATCCTCATTTAAGATAGGCATCCGTGGAGGTTCAGAACTTGTGCCTGTACCTGCATGCATATCAGAGGAGACATCAACATATTTAAATAAAGGGGAATAATCATAGAGCCAGTCGGTGCCAATTCATGCGTCCTTGGGATTCTCCTCCAACCAACCCACATTGTAGGTTTCAACTACCATTTTCTTGATCTTGTTGTAGACACGATAAGAAGTGTTCTTAGAGTAGCCGACGAAGATGCATGGATCTCCGCGTGATTCAAATTTTCCCTTAGCATCCACGAGTAGAAGAACACAGCGGCATCCGAATTTGTGGAAATGTTTGACCGAAGGTTTGTGACCTTCAACCGTTTCATACGGTGTTTTCATGTGCCTTTTGTTAATCAGGGCATGATTCTGAATGTAGCAAGCGGTATTGACTGGTTCTGCCCAGAAAAAAAGAGGTAGTGCTGATTCGACCAACATAGTACATGCTGCTTCAATGAGTGCGTTTTCTGCATTCCGCAACCCTATTCTGTTGAGGAATTCTGGTTGCACTGAACTGTCGATCTATTCCCTTGGAGGAGCAAAAAGAATTCAAAATGTCGTTCTTGAACTCTATACCATTATCACATCGAATAGCCTTCACTGTGGTGTCTGTCTGATTTTCCCTTAAGATGATAAATTGTTTGACTAACTCAGTTGTTCCCCTCTTGTGTGCCAGAAAGAATACCCAATTGAAACGAGAGTAGTCATAAATGATAACCAGACAGTATGCCTTCCCACCAATGCTTCGAATATTGGTTGGACCAAAAAGATCCATATGAAGCAATTCCAAGACTTTTGACATGGAGGGTGCGGGTTTCGACTTGTGTGGCTTTCGATGTTGTTTCCCATGAGCACATGGTTAACACTTTTCAATTTGCATAAAATCCCAAACAGGCAGATCTCTGACTAAACCACTTTTTGCAAGTCTGTTGAGATTCTTCATGTAATGTGTCCTAGTCGACTGTGCCACAACATTGCATCGTGCTCAGCGGTCGACGAGAACAAACAGGTAAGCTTATCGGTGGGGGCCTTGTTCATGTCGATGACGTAAGCGTTTCCTTTGCATTCAACTTTGAGAAGAATCCATTCATCAGGAATAATGAGGCCTAGATTCAACACATAGCAACCTTTTTTTGTAAAGAGCACATCTAAATGATTATCACAGAGCTGAGACACACTGTGCTTCAACTCTGGGACATAGTTCACGTTCTTGAAGCTGAGAGCTCCATTGCACACCATTCCTCTCATCGTTATCTTTCCTGTTTCACCACCTGCGAAGGAGACAAACCCGCCATCGAAAACTGAATGTCATTCAATTGCGAGATGTCTCCTGTCATGTGCCTAGAACAACCACTGTCGACATACCAAAGTCTAACGAGAGTCCTCCAAAGCTGATCCGTTATCAGGTGTCTTAGCTATCTGCGCCATCATGCAATGATTGCTGTTCTTGGAAAGATTCAGAGTCTCCATCTGAGCTGCAACATCTGCCAAGTTAAACCCTTCATGCTGCTATAACACCAAGGCTGATTTCCCACTACAGCTGCTCGAGGGACTTGAAGGAGACTTTGAAAGAGAGACGGACATGAGCTGTCTGTCACTGTTCTGAATATCTGCCACTCTGGATGAGACATATCTAGATGGCGTCTTCTTGCATTCCCCTGCGAAGTGCCCTGGCTCATGACATCTATAACACCTGAGCTTACCTTTCATTAGCCCAGTCTTCAGATTCGACAATGGTTGCCTCCCATACTTTTTCTGGAATTTGTTGACACGGAAAGCAGCCATCGCAAGATTCCAAGACACATCAATCTCGTCCAAATCCTCCTCCATGATCTGATCTACTTCAGTCGGGGGAACAAATGCAGGGGTCAAGTCACCTGCTAAGAAAGCGTTTAAACTGCTAACCATTGAGGCAGCTATTGCTAGTTTCTCCTCATTCTCTTTTGTGAGAAAGCAGAATTTGACATAGCTGGAGTAGGAGCTGGTGCGAGAACAACAGATTGAGGAATGCCACCTTGTTGAGCTGTTGCAGGAATGGCAGGACTATAAACCATGTTAGGATACCGGGCATGAAATTGTGTTTGAACCTGTGCTGCAAAGATCATCATATGAGTCTGAGATTGAAGACCATAAGCATACCGAGTCTTCTGTGCAGAGGTGAGAGGACTGTACATCAAGTTAGAGCTACCCGGTGTATGTGAGCTTCCTTGCAGAGGGCTGTAAACAAGATTCTAAGACATTAATGCCGTGTTCTGCCCTGTAATACCAGCTGCCATCAGACCTCTTTGATGATTGATGTCCCTCTGTTTATTGTCTATCTCACATGACTTGATAGTTGCAATCATTTCCGTGAGGGTGACATTGTTCAGATTTTTCGTCTTTTTGATCATGCCCACATCAGCATCCTAGCTTTTGGGCAAAGAGTTCAACAGCTGTCTATTCATAGCATTGTTCGTAAGAGAGATTTCAGCTGAAATCATCTGAGAGACAAGCTTCACGTATCTTTGAATTTGATTCTCAATAGTTTCTCCATGTATGTGGTTAAATGAGCTGAACTATTGATTCAGCTGATTAACCCAACTTGCTTTCATATCAGCGTTTCCTTCATAGAGATTTTGTAGTTCGCTCCACACCTCCTTAGTCGTCTTGCAATTTCTGACAGCTATGGAGATGTCGGGTCCGAGTGCCATTGTTAGAACAACCGAGGCTTTCTCATCTTCTTCGATTATCTTCACCTCTTCAGAAGTCCACAAATGACTAGGTTCCGGGATCTTTTTGTCCGGATGTTCAGCAGTGCTATAAAAAATGGTTCGAGGACCATTCATGATACATCTCCGAACCCCCGACTCTTTAGCCTTGCAGTATTGCTCAAACCTGAACTTCCATTTATAATATTCGTCACCATATAGCAGATGGGGCACCTTTGTAGAAGTGCCAATGACTTGGTCTAGCTCTTGATGAATAGCCAGCGTCTGCGACTGCAAAGCTGCCAGGGTGGCATTTGTCAGATCCTAAGTTGTCATGTAATTGTTCATTTTTAAATTTTACCAAGTAAAATTAAAGTTAATTTTAAATTCTGATTATGAATAGTCCTTAATGAGTCCGAGATAGTGGTTCGAAATGAGAATCCAAAACAGTAATCCGGAAAGCTATCAGAGAAAAAGCAACAGTAACTCGGATGAATCCGAAATGCTTTCTTGATCCGAGATGAAAAGTCAATCTAGAATGGAAATGAATGCCAATCCGAGATGAGAAGTGATCCGAAATAGATCCGATATGAGAAGTAATCCTAAAAGATTCAAGATGAGAAGTGAGCTGAAATAGGAAAACAAATCCGGAATGGAGGCTTGATCCGGAATGAGAGTCTCATCCAAAATAAGAACCCTTATCTGAAATCAACAGTATTCCGAAATTCCTGCAATGATAAACACATGTTAATTTAAACAGTGATCCTTATCAGGAATGCGAGTAATCCGGATAAGTTTGTTGAGAAGACTGATGAATAGTTGTCCGGAATGAATCCGAGATGGATGATCTTCTTCGTGTTCTTCGGGATCTTCTACGATTTCGGATCTGAATTGCTTGAATCTCCTTCGGTTTTCTCGGAACACTAGCAGTCCAAGATGAGAAAACAGCAGCAATCTTCAATATATCTTCAACAGTGACATTCCGAGATGACTAATAGCAATAGCTCTTTGAGATCTGAACAGTTCTTCAGTCCGTGACACCGAGAGCCTGTATCAAACAGCAAGCTCTGATACCAATTGTAAGCCCAGGAATCGGATCTGTACACGGTATCACAACCACTAATCGATTGCGGAAATAAAGATTAGATGAAAAGAATAATAACAATCTCTGATTGATCAACTTGCATACACTGAATGGTGTCTGATACAAGATATCTGAATAACAAATTGACTAGCAACCTGAACCCTAACCCCAGTACATGTATTTATACAAATCTCAAAACCCACTAGTTACAACCCTAGGCCCATAAGGCTCTAGGAAGCCCATTCCTTCACCCTTAGCCCAAAATGCAACACTACTGTGTAAAACTTTTAGCTAGGGGCCCAACACTTAACTTGTTGATCCTCAATCGAAATTGGTTTCTCAACGAACCTCAGGTTTTCATCAATTTGCACATCATGATGTGACATTGCTAGCGACTCATTGGCTACACATTTCTTAAGATTGCAGATGTGGAATACATCATGAATCCCAGTAAGCTCCTCTGGCAGCTTAAGTTTATAAGCTACAGCGCTGACACATTCAATTATCTCGAATGGTCCTATATATCTTGGGCTTAACTTGCCCTTCTTTCCAAATCTCATTACACTTTTCCAATGTGATACTTTTAGCATGACTTTGTCCCCTATTTGGAACTTAAGAGGTTTACACCTCTTGTCACATAGCTCTTCTGCCTATCACGGGCAGCTTTGAGTCTATCACGGATTCGCACAATCTTATCCGTGGTTTCAGGATAATTTCCGGTCCTGATAGTTAGGCTTCCTCAACTTCTGCCCAACACACGGGCGTTCGACATTTTCTCCCATACAAGGCCTCAAAAGGAGCAGCCTTGATGCTTGTATGTTAACTATTATTATAGGAGAATTCTATAAGGGGTAAGTGGTCATCCCAACTTCCACCTAAATCAATCACACATGCTCTAAGCAAGTCTTCTAAAGTCTGAATAGTAGGCTCACTCTGACCATCAGTCTGTGGATGGTAAGCCATACTAAAATTTAATCTTATGCCTAAAGATTTTGGAAACTTTTCCAAAAGTGAGAGGTATATCTAGTATCTCTATCGAATACAATAGATATCGGCATGCCATGTAGGGACACAATCTTGTCCAGGTACAACTTAGCTAATTTGTCAGAATTATACGTTTCTTTAATTGGCAAGAAATGCGCTAACTTAGTCAATCTGTCCAAAATAACCCAAATTGTGTCATTACCACGTTTGGTCTTAGGCAACTTGGTAATCAAATCCATAGTTACCATTTCCCATTTTCAAGTGGGAATTTCAAGTTGTTGTAGAAGTCCTGACGGTTTTTGATGTTCGGTTTTAACTTGCGAACACGTCAAACACTTAACTACATAAGTGGCTATGGCTTTCTTCAAACCTATCCACCAATAATTCTTTTTCAAATCTTGATACATCTTGTCACCACCTGGGGTGAACTGAGTATCTCGTATTATGCGCTTCTTGGAGGATTAGATCTCTAAGTCCTCCAAAGATTGAAACCCAGATTCTGCCATTAAATCTAAGGATTCCATCTTTTCCAAGCATTAACTGATCAACAGTTCAGCCTAATCCCTCATTAAGAACATTTGCCTCTAATAGGGCTTGCCTTTGTATATCTATTAGTTTTTCATTTAAGCTATTTCTGAGCTCAATGTTCTTGGCGTTAATCCTTATAGGCTTAACCATTTCCTTGCGACTTAAGGCGTCAGCAACGACATTATCCTTGCCAGAATGATAGCGAATTTCACAATCATAATCATTAAGTATTTCCATCCAGCGGCGTTGTTGCACGTTCAAATCCTTTTGATTGAACATATGTTGGAGACTCTTATGGTCAGTGTATATAATACACTTCATGCCATATAAGTAATGTATCCACAGCTTAAGTGCAAATATAATAGCACCCAATTCCAAAACCCAATTCCAAATCATGGGTTGTGTGATTCCTTTCGTGCACCTTTAATTGTCATGATGCGTAAGCAATTACCTTGCCTTTTTGCATTAGCACACAGCCCATGCTAGTGTGCGAGGCATCACAATAAACGACAAAATCCTCAATACCCTCAGGTAGAGATAACACAGGAGTATTGCTCAACTTATGTTTTCGAATTTCAAAGGATTCTTGTTGATTTGGACCCCAGTCAAACTTGACATTCTTACGGGTCAAGGTAGTTAAAGGAGTGGCTATCCTCGAAAAGTTCTCAATGAACCTCCTATAGTAACCAGCCAATCCTAAGAAGCTATGAATCTCTGATGGAGTTTTGGGCACTTCCCAATTCATTATGACTTCTATCTTGGCGGGATCCACTTGGATACCACGCTTACTTACAACATGTCCAAGAAACTGGACTTCTCTAAGCCAAAAATCACACTTAGAGAATTTAGCATAAAGCTTCTCTTATCTTAGCAATTCAAGGATGCACCGAAGATGTTTCTTGTGATTAACTTGATTATAAGAATAGATAAGTATGTCATCTATGAAGACAATTACAAATTAATCTAGGTACGGCTTGCAGACTCTATTCATGAGTTCCATGAATGCTGCAGGTGCATTTGTGAGCCCTGGCATCACTAGAAATTCATAATGACCATAACGGGTCCTGAAGGCGGTTTTCGGAACATCCTCACTTCTAACCTTCAATTGATGATATCCTGATCTCAAACGACATTAGAGAAATAACTATCCCTTGAAGTTGATCGAACAAATCGTCGATCCTAGGCAGAGGATAATGGTTTTTAATCGTTATCTTGTTCAACTCACGGTAATCAATGCACATCCGCATTGAACCGTCCTTCTTCTTAACGAAAAGGATAGGAGCTCCCCAAGGTGAGGAACTAGGCTAAATAAAGCCTTTTTCTAGAAGTTCATCTAGTTGTATTCTTCATTCCTTCATTTCCATCGGTGCTAACCGATATGGATCTCTTTCAACAGGTGCTGATCTTGGTAGGATGTCAATCCTAAACTCGACTTGCCTATCTGGAGGTAGTCCCGGTAATTCTTCACGGAAAACATCGGAATACTCCGAGATAATTGGAAGGTCTTCAATATTTGGTTTTGGCTCGTTGATAGTTACTTGTGCCAGGTAAATGACACAACCTCTTCTCAGACACCTGGATGCCTTGAGTAATGACACCTTGTCTGGTAATCCATAGTGTGAATCTCCAAGGATGGTGATCATTTCACCAGATGGGGTTTTAATCTCGATGAGTTTCTTATCGCAGGTAATGCGGGCTTGGTTATGAGATAACCAATCCATGCCTAAGACTACACTGAACCCCGCCAATTTTATTAGCAAAAGAGAGATAGGAATAAAACGGTTCTTAATGGATATAAAACATCCGTCAAGAATGGAAGATGCTGATCTAAAGTTCCATCAACAAGTTCTATCTCATAAGTTATATCTAGGGTTCTTACGAGTAAGTTTAATAGTTTACTAAACTTATGGTCTATGAAGGACTTATTTGTACCCGAATAAAAAAGAGCTCCTGCATATACGTCATTAATGAGGAATGTACCTGTTATGACGTTGTTGTCATTAACATCCTCTCTAGCATTCATCTGAAAGGCACGTGCATTTCCTTTCTTAGCCTCTCCAGGCTTTCCATCATTATCTTTAGGGTTCTTAGGGCAATTGGACTTGATATGCCCTTTCTCATTACAGTCATAACAGACTGTATCCTTAAGATTTTTGCACTCTAGGGTCTTATGCCCTTTTCTTTTGCATATAACACAGGGTTTAATTTGTGGGTCAGCATTGCATTGCCCCTAATGCCTGTGGTTACAGGTCTTGCACAGAGGTCTATCATCAGACCTGTGCTGGTTCTTCTTGAACCCAAAATTTCCTTTCTTTTTAAACCTTTGGGAGTTATCATCCTCCCGTTTTCTTTTCCCGTTAGTCTCTGTCCTAACTGACTTTTGCCTCACCAAGTCTAAGGTGAGGGAGAGAGATAGGTCAACAGCAGACCTATAGGTACTAGGCTGAGCAGCCTTTACCATGCCCTTAATCTCGGGCACTAACCCATTAATAAAACACACAACGCGCTTGGGTTCAGGGGTAATTAGATAGGAAACTAACCTAGACAGGAGTTGAAGTCAGAAACATACTTCCGACAGTCTAGATTTTTCATTGTAAGAGTCAGAAAGTCTGACTCTATCTTCTCCACCTCATAAGGTGGGCAGTACATCTCTTTGACTAGGTTAACAAACTTAGACCATCCCAAGCTGTAGAGGTGTACCTTACTTGTTGATTGGATCATTGCCTTCCACCAAATTAGGGTATCAACCTTGAAGGACTGTGATACATACTTTACCACATCCTTATTAGCATAACCACTGATATCTACTATCGTCTCCATTTCATCAAGCCACCTCAAGGCTTCTACAGCTCCCTTTTCCCCATTGAAATCTCGGGGTTTACAGGAGACGAAGTATTTGTAGGTGCATCCGTTCTTGGAAGAACGGGACCTATCGTTAAATTCTAATTCTTTTGTTCACTCTTTGTATTTGAAGAGTGAACAGAGCTCTTCTTATGAGCTGAGGATGGTGGAATAGACAAAGGTTTGGAGCGAGTAGCGCTCATTTCCTTATATTTCTCCATGACCTTTTCCATGTCCTTTCCAACAGCTGCATCTATGCGAGCTTGGAAATCATCGTTATTAATGGCTATGTTTTCGGCATTGTTAGAGTTAATATCTTAGTGGCTACTTTGCGCCTCACCGAGTTAGCCATTCTTGAAGCTTTGGTTCTAAAAACCAAATTAAACATCTCTTAGCCATGGTATTAATAACCATATTGGCTTTAAAATTGGATATATAAATTCATTGCCTATTCAAATTAGTGTGAATAATCACAAATCTTAGGCTTAACATTTCTATGAATGTTATCTATATTTGGCCTAGGTCTCGAAAGGACCATCAAAGGCAAATTACAATTTGAACATAGTCCATATATATATTAGACATTGGATCTTAATGTCACAATTGCCATTATCATAAGACAATTTATAAATAGCTCATAGGCTTGCCATGAAGGACATTAAAATATGGCTCATAGGCTTGTCACTAATGGACTTAAAAATACCGCACATAGGCCTGTCACTAATGGACATAAAATACGGCACATTGGCCTGTCACTAATGGACATAAAATACGACACATTACCCTGTCACTAATGGACATAATTTTGGGCAGAGGGTTATATTAACCACCACTGTTATTGTCTTAATTGACAATATAATATTGCTCGAAGGCAGATCATCACTAATAGATGTTTAATCATGGCTCGTAGGCACTACATCACTAATGGATGTCAATTATGGCTTGTAGGCACTATATCATTAATGGATGTTTAATTATTATCATCGCATTGATGATATTAGCCGGGATCATATTTGATCACTAGGCTAAATAAGGTTTAGGACTTAGTCCATTACCTTGATGGTTAGTGTGGTTCCTTAAGTCACACTACCAAGAGTATGAACATTTCTTGAATGTTAACATAGGAGTATCTTAATGGTCGATTAATAGCCACGGTCGCATTGACCTTAACGACTTGGAGGCTTGAACATAGTCCGCCACCTCTAGATAGAAGGATAACTCTCCTTAACTATCATGATAGAAGGCTATTCATACTTAACTATCATTTATAAGCTGGCTAAATATTGTGGTCTATGCCATTTAGCTAATCAAAACCATTAAGATCTTTTGGAATTATATAGCAGAGCATAAATTTCGAGTAAATCGAGACGTTCGCTTGAAGAGGATGAATACATATATATAATTCCAAAAGATTTCATTAAATGCCAATAAGAAATTACAATACTAGAAACAAATAAATAAAACTAATTGTCCATGCAAGGACTAAAAAGAAATAACTTGTCTACTCAGGGACTAAAGAAATAACAATGTCCTCGTAGGAACTAAATATATTAATAGAAGAGACTTCACTCGTCCTTCTTTCCCTTAACCAACTTGGAGAGCTTCTTGAAGAATTTATTCGTCTTCTTCTCCGTCTTCTCCACTTGTTGTTGTATTTCCTTCATTCGTTCCAAGGCCTCATTAATGGCCTCAAGTGGGGGCGGAGGTTGTGGTTGTGGTTGAGGTATAACAGGATACTGGTACCCATAATTTGGATATCCAGTAGGTGGATAAGCAGGTGGGAAAGGATATGGGTAAAGTACATTATGCATGACCGCTTGCATATAAGGGCCATGCGATAGTGCCTGGTAATTTACCGGCGTAGATGGGTTAAAAGGATCATATCTAGATATATCCGGATATGTAGGAATAGGGTTATTAAAACCCGATGGTGGTGGTTGAACCACAGGTGATGGTGTCGGTTCCACTATAGGTGAAGCATTGGAGGGTCTACCCATTTGTGGGTCCTCGTGAATTGTGGGGTAGGTTTTGGGCAATGGCGGCAGCGATCCCGACTGTTGACCCACACGTACTGACATACGTTCTCCATGTTTCCTCCTTGGCAGCTCAGGTGGCGGTTGAGGTTGTTTCACAAGTTCCATATGAACATCTTCTTGTATAGGAGGTGTTGTGGAGTGGTGGGAAGGAGTGTTAACGAAAGTAAATTGGTTCCAATATTGGTCCCATTCGTTAGGACCTTGGTCTGGTAATCCGGCGTAAGAGTTCGAATCACTAGAGATTTCGATGGGATGTGTGCGCGATCCTGACGGCGGCATCTTCGGATCCGAGTCCTCGTCCATTGGGTTGGGTTGATCTAATTAATTTTGATCAGTTGGGGGTGTGTTGAAGTAGTGGTTAGGGTTAAACTCATCATGATACAAATAATGAGAATGATGAGAATGGTGTGATTTGTAGAATGATATGAGTGGTATGAGTTTTGAGTATGAGTAGGTGAATGTCTTACTAGTGGCCAGGAATCCCCTGAATCCTCATAAGGATTTGAGTGATGGGGTTGTGAAGGGATATGCCCAGATGGTCCTCCCCTCATAGGTCCTTTACCTCTTCCTCATACTATTGGCGGCATTTTTCCTGTTAGAAATCAAATAAAAAACAATACTAATAACTTAATAATAAGATGAGTAATCCTAGGTCAAAGCCTAGACTCGGAAGTCTAAGGAATGTTCTTTTGTATAAGTTTGAGATTAAACACAAGAAGGCTAGTGTCTAATTTTCTCAAATGTTAGCTCTGATACCAACCTGTCACACCCCATATTTTACAACCAAACACCGGTGGGGCCGGGTGGGGAATATCGTGATGTAAGTTGATATCATCATAGTCAATTAAACACAGCACAATGGAAGTCTTGGAGTTAAATTACTATTAAAAACCAAATGTTCAAAATACGAAAATAATATACAGATGGCTTGTAATGGAAGATCCAAGGCGGATCGTAAAATGTACAAAAAGTGTATAACAGACTTTGGGCAGATATAAGGATTTGCAAGATCCTCTTATATGACTACCCAGTAGCTTGCAGCCTATTTCGTATTGTACCTGCAAGCTTAGTCTTTTGAAAATACGTCAGCTATCGCTGGTAAATACACCCAACGGACTCATTTTGAAAACATTTTGAAAATCGTTTTAAGTGCATAGGGCACGAAAAATCTTTTATAACTTGGGAAAGTCAGCTTGTAACTTTGTTAACAGATTCACATGTTTGTCCATACATATGGGCCCAGTACAGAGACCGAGACATGATTAACGTACACACCACTTATGAACTCATGAAGGAGTTATCCCCAACTAGTGGGTAAAATAATTTAGCATGAGCATCTGTCAGGTGTATGCCTACACCCCGCGCTTTGGTCGTGGCCATAACTAATGTAATGAGCCCGGTGGTTAACCCCCAATGTTTAAGTTATCAAACAAAACTGATTAAAATGAAATATGCAGATTTACTAACCACAGTCTGGCATTCGATTGATCCTATTTCCGACCAAGCGGTAATAGTTTACCGTGACCCAAGCCCGTATAGGGAAAATAAGTCGAGAGTATTTACTTGAGCTAGTCTTGATTTTTAAATGTAAGATTTAATATCTCAGCCATATCCAAAATGAAATAAGTGCAGATAGCATTTACCGGAAGGCTCTAGTCTGGATTATGGCATAAGCTAACCAATTAAAATGCTAACGGTCTTAATTAAGTCATAGACTTAGACCGCTAGCGTACAGGATCAAAACGGTAAAATACGCTAGATTAAGCGATGATCGGATAGAATGTAGTTTAAAATCCAACAAGTACTTTGACTTGTATAATATGGGTAAACCATAAGGATTCTGGATTTGGAGACAAAAATGATAAGGTTAAACCTGCTTCAGTTAATTTTCGTAAACTAGTTACATATACTTAACCGTGCGCATATAAGCGATGTCGGGTAACTGGATAAGTCATGGACAATTTCTATATGCCATTATACTTTAAATAATTTGTAATATCAGTAGGATATCAACTTTCATGCCCTTTAAGGTTTTAAAATGAAATTATGCCTCATAAGGGCGTTTTGGTAAATATATACCGTATAAAAGGAACTTGAATATATTTTAATGTTATTATCATAAATATTCTGGAAAATATTTAATTTATGATATAATATCAGTAAGATATTGATCAGATGTGTAATTTATCATTTATGATCAAACTATGCATCGTAGGGGCATTTTGGTCATTTAGCACATAGTTTCATAATTTATTTGGGATTCTAAGTTTATATTATGTACCTACTGCAAAAATATTTTGAATAAATTTTAAAATCAGCAGGTAACAAGTCTTGGCCGATTAATATGGTTTAAAATCATGCTATGCGCCGAAATGACGTTTATGTCGTAAAATGACGATTTGTGCGAAGTTAAGTAAAAACTGATGTTAAGATCAAGTTAATATGTTTTAGATATGTTATTTAATATAACATATCAGTAGGTAAAATATTTGATATGAAATGGTATGATTAAACCCATTTTATGAGCCACAAGGGCTTTATCGTCATTTATCGACATAACACAAGAACTTGTACGTAAACTAAGTATATAATCTGACTTGATATCCCAAATAATATTACTTATGGTACTACATCAGTAGGAAATTCATTTTCAAGTTCGTTATCGATTAAAACCTTAATTATTGTAAAAAGGGCAATTTAGTGATAATAGGCATGATAACGGAACTTGTACATAAACTCAGATTCTGATTATGATCATGTAATATAACCTCAGGGGGTTATGCTACATTATATTATGATCATAATGCAACTTTAGATCAGTAGCTAACTAATCTAAATCGGGTCAGAATCGAAAGTCAAAGCAGAAGTCAAACATTGCGACTTTCGGTTGTGAACCGACCCTAGAACTGAAATTGACGAGCCGAACATGTTCTCACATGTTCTAATAATTATTATCAACGTTTTTAAGTGTCAAAACAATTTTAATAACATATATAAGCTCAGATTATAATATCTTCCAAAACTGGCCTGTTTGAATTTTTTATAATAAAACTTTGACTGTCAATTGGTCTAGCAAATGTGATCTTTAGGAGGTGCCCTAAATAGGGATTAACACCTACCTTATTACGATCACTTAGCTATGTTTTTTACGAACAATAGCTGGACCGTAATGGTCTTAACCGAAAGTCAAGGCGTTTTCCGTAAAACGCTTGACTTTTGGCTATAAAAGCCTATGAACGAAAATGCAAGAGAAAGGAACACTTACAAGTGATCCCTAGGATGAAATAGAACTAATTTGGATGCTCCTTTTAGTTAGGAGCTTCCAGAGGAGGGAGATAGAGTGATAAATGAGAATGGTGCAAGTTCAAGTGGTAAACTAATGCACCTGTTTATAGTTGGGGAGCTTGAAGGAGGTGATGCCAGGTGTTATGGAGTGTTAGAGGGAGCTTACAAGTGCCCTAAAATGTGGCATAGCAGTTTGGAAGTCCCTAGTTTCGAATCAAATGGTTTTTGGCAACATGTATGGAGGCCAAGCAAATTTTCTGCAGACACAGTCCCCTCGCGCCCCGCGAGAGACCAGGCCAGTGTTTCTCTCGGCCCCCGAGCACCTTCTGGGAACTTTCAAAACTTGCCACATTTAGCCCCTCAACTTATTAAACCTCCTAAAACACCTTTATATGCATAATTAGCCCTCCATAGCCAATATTTGGCGTACCCGAGAGTATGCCTGGACATTATCAAGCTCTAGGTTCGCTAAAAGGTCACTCAGAGGTATAAATTAACATGTTGACACTTTTAACCCCTCTGTCGTCCAACTTTTACATATTTACATAATTGATCCCTCTCGTCCAACAAGTGGCTCATGTGAGAGTTAGGACTTCATATAGGGTTACTCAGTGGCTCGATGTAAGCATGTTGACACTATTGGGTCACTCAGAGGCTCAGTTTTAGCATGTTGACACTAATGGTCACTCAGAGGCTTGGTTTATGCATGTTGACACTAGAGGGTCACTCAGAGGCTTAGTTTGAGCATGTTGACACCTTTAGTCCTTATTAGTCCTTAATAGACTTATTGTAAAAGTAATGACACGTGTCACTATATTATTGGACATGATTTTACGAGGTGTTACAATTGTAGAATGCGATGCATTGAGAAAAAGAGATGTATGTTGTCATAGTAGGGCCTGATGAAGCAATAGTTTGCATTGGAAGGAGTACCCATCGTGGACTTTAGAATTTCTAAGTGGTTGACTCCTTGAGGATCCTTGATCCTGAAAGATGTTGTATCCAAGATACATTGGTGTGGAGGGCCTTGATGGATAATCCATGGATCCTTGAATCCGAGCTAAGGATTCTTGATGCTGAAAGTAGGATCCTTGAGACTGGTACATTCCCTATGATCCTCCCAATTGGGTCGAAGGATCGTTGAGGCTACATAGTCTCCAGTGATCCTTGCCGAAGGATAGAGGATCCTTGAGGTTGGTAGTAGGATCCCTGAGGCTGCGTCGTTGCTAGTGATTCTTGCTGAAGGTTGGAGGATCCTTGAATCTGGACATTGGATCCCTTAGAATGTTGTTGATGATGGAGTAGCAAAATCCAATGACCTAGGCCTCAGTGGAGACTGGTCTTCTGCCTGTCTCTTCTGCTTCTTGATTTCATCAATTTTGCGAAGGATACTCTGATTAGTTTTGTCTTGCTGCTCCATGTAGCCTTTCATCTGCAACATCAAAACAAAAAGATCATTGTTAGTAGTTCTAGAAGAAGAAACATTAGAGGTTTTTGATCCTGTAAGACGGATGATGTCTTCTTCTGAGCATTTTCAGCATTCTTCTAAAATGTTGGGGGAATGGGAGGCCAGCATGGCACTTGAAGTAGCTTTCCCCTGAGAGGCCATGAAGTTGATGGAAATGAATGAAAATTCTTAGAATTGAAGCACCACTTGCCCCACGGTGGGAGCCAAATTGTATGGTCAAAAATCGGTTCAAGGATAATGTAACCAAATCTTGATTGTGAGGTTTAGTGCTTAAATGTATGAACAACAATGTAATCGATTGTAAAACGAAAATGACAATGAACACAAGATTTGTACAAGGAAAAAGTCCTTGATCCTTGTCAGATCTTCGGCACAAAAAACCTTGGATAGTGAAAACTATCACTATCAACTATATTGCATAAAAGGAATTACAACTTCGGATGATATTGAGCTCGTTACAACTTCGGATGATATTGAGCTCGTTAGCGAGAGTAATAGAAATGTGCCAGTATCCCTAATCAAGCTCAATATCCCTTGATATAATCCGTAAAATATCATGTAACTAACTAAACAAAAAATGGGGGAGCTCCCACATTCACCCATAATGGCTCTTGCCTCTTTTGCACGTGCTCTAATCCAAGCATATTCCATAATATTCCAGCTTGACCAAGTCCATCTATTGTACCTGCAGTAAATTCAAATAGCATACCGAAGACAATTATTAGATACCGTTACAAGCATTAAGGATCCTTGATCCTTCCAGTATCCGCTACACAATGTGAGGATAACATATCCTTGATAAACAGAAGGATCACTGATCCACAAGTAATAAGAACCAGCCCTAACAATTAGGATAGAATACTTAAAAATGACCCCAAAACGGGTAGAGTGATACTCTTATAGCGCTATACATGTAAAGGTAGGCTTGCAAAGTTAATGACAAATAGTATGCATAAAAGTATCCTAGCATGTATAAACATAAAGTATAACAAGTAGCATGTTTAAACGGATTGATTGTTTGCATAAGATTGATTGTATGCGTTTGTGTGTTTAAGAATTATAGATGTTGTAACCCAAAGTGAATTAAAATAAAATTGGTCGAGTATACTCACAGTATGTGAAGGTTTCCACAAAAATGAGTTGAATGATTTGGAGGATGGAGCACCGAAGTTACCCTAAAATGGGAAAGAAGGTGTGTGAGTTTTATGGCATTTGATGACGGAATGAATTCAGAAATTTAATAGTATGAAAGTATTCAAAAGTATATCTTGTTTAGACACTCATTTAAACACTATGAGTTGTGTTTTCCATGAGCACTAAGTCACCCAATAGAAGACCAAATTAAGGAATCTAAAACTAAGATGACATCCACCTCAACACATGATATTCAACTATCATTTTAGTTGGTATCATGGTTTAGTTCGGATTGTATATTATATTTATTTATACATGCAAAGGTAGGATAAATCCTTTAATCTTGAGATTTCACCAAAACACAAATCACCACAAGAATGATTCAGATGGTCATGAATATAAACATAAGAACAAAAACGAAACCCTCTAGTTCACCAAACAATCAAGTGATCTAAACTAGACGAGTGCATTTCAAACAATGATAGTGGAGACTTGGGGTAGTTTGCTCACTTTGTCAATTTGGAAGTTGTTTGGTGACTTAAATGGTATAGAATGTAAGCTAACTAACTAAGTAATCAAATGAGGTAGGTGGAATCCTAGTTGTAGAACCAAAGTTCTATCGTTCACACCATTCACCATAACACAAGCCTTACTATATTGCAAGTTGAGGACTTCGTTTGGTTCCTCTCACTATGGAGATTACTTAGGGTCTTTCAAGCATAATAAAAGAGGTATATGAACCACATGTTTTCTGGAATAAACCTTAACTCAAGCCCCTCAACATAAATATTAGTTGGGAACTTGGTTTGATACATAATATCCCAAGAAAATAAAGTAGAGAGAATAAGTATGATTGTTTTTACAAAACTCATAAATTAATCATAACTTGGACCTCAAAATGGTGATGTACCAACTTGGTTTACCATGGAAAACTTGTGGTAACACTACTAGAGGTTATCCAAGTAGGATGGAAGCAAGAAACAACAAAAAAATGAGAGGAAGAAGGTCCAAAACTCAGTGTTTTGGACTTGATGTTTTCTACCTGAAAATTGAGATTCTTGAGGATTTAGGAGGATTAGAGAGTGATTTGAGAGAGTGAAAAGTGTTTAGGAGATGTGGAGGAGGGGTATATATAACGTGGTATTATGGTTTGATTTTTAATGAGGTTAGTTGGGCCTTTATAGTGGAGAGAAAGGTGTTTGAACTCAAAATTCGCGAGCTGAAAATGCTCCTTCCTATCAAACCCCTTTGCGGACTATAAGACCTTTTAAATTATTTTTAACCTTTAACCTATATATCTTGTTATTTTATGCCTTTAACTCCAAATTAAGCATGATTAGGGTTTCAATGTGTAATTTAGACATGTTATAAGCATGATACATGTATGATTAAAATCCGAACATTGTATAAACATATGTGAGTCTCGGTTTTGCATAAAAATGTGTGTATTCGAGATTGTTTGCGTATAGTGTAAGCATGAATAAACAAGTGTGATATAAAATGTATTTCTATTATGATCAAAAGTCTTGGATTACAAGATTGAAATTGAATATGAATACAAGCTTTCTAAAAGATAGAAAGTACGAAAACACGGAGCGTTACAATTCAATCCTAGATATTTAAAACCCAAATGTAAATAAAAAAAACATAGAGCATGCGTAATGGTTAATGCTCCCTAAGGGATATTTTTCGCCACGTCAGCATTATAACGGTCATTCAAAAAATGCGTAAACGTTAATGCCTTTTAATCCCATTTCATTCAATACTTTCCATTTTCCCTCTTTGGGCATTATTCTAGAAATGTCTCTCACTCTTCATGATCATATAACGCCCATGGAGAAGGTACTAAATGCGTTATCAAACCCTTTTATGCCCATTACGAATGACCGTATAACAAAATCGACCCCATAAATAAAGCCAAATTTGATTTGTGTTTGAGCCACGACCCATGTACACTTTCACACCCTTGTCTAAAACTACTCATTCATTTATACATGTTTAAGGTCATCAATATACGAAATTACAAATAAAACAAAGCAATACAAAAAGTCAAATTTAAACCTCACTCCCGAATACATAAAGATTTATATAACTAAGGAGAATGTTGAAATCAGAACTAAGAAATATAATAAAATCAACATAAATAGGTTAAATAAACACTAAAGTTGACTATATGATCATGCGTTACACTCCCAAATCCTTTAAACAACCAAGAACTCGAGAATAGCTCAACGAGAAATAGGTGGATGCTCTACAGTCAAAAGGTATATCGCCCGTAGATCGATTATAATGATTATGCTCCTTTTCTGTAGAATTAAAGACAAGAGCATCAAGGATTCAAGCCCACTTAAAATTAATGGGCTCGGAACAGGACAAGAAGTCCACAATTGATATCATGGTTTGTCCATAGACCGACTGTATCACCTTCTGAACAAGAATATTCAAGGCACGGGTTCAAACACGAATGCTCTTCAACACCATATCGGAAATCAACATATTATAAAGAAACTCAAGGATAAAAAAGCTTGTAAAGTTTTTTAGAAACATTGCTTTAATACAAATTGAGAATGCTTTGTATGGGAAAGTAGTGTGGTAATGGTCGACTTCTCTGTCGATGGATCATTGAGACCAAAAACAACAAATTGAAGAGAGTAATCTTAATTGATTATAGATATAAAGAACATATACTTAAATTTAATGGTCATGATTTTTTTTTATTTAGAAACTTTTGTAAAAAAGATACTCGTGCTAAAGGATAGGGAAAGGGTAAAATGAGAACAACTTGAGTTGTGATAACAATGAGAACTAGGTCTTTCAAAAGATTTTCTCAAAACTTTTAAAAAAAATTCACTTGTTCCAGAAAAAAATAAAAAAATATCACATGCAAAATTTTATATCGGGTGTAAAAAAATGTAAATCACCGTAAACAAATTTTACATCAGGCGTAAACAAAATTACATCAGGCATAACTACCGACTCGACATATTTTTTTTGTTTTTGTTTTTATTGATGTGTTTATAACACTTTGATCTACGTTTGTACAAAAAAATGTAGCTCAACTCGTGCGAAAAGTAGGAGTTCTCATAGTTCTCACAACTAAAAGACCATAAATATTTGGACTAACAGAACAATATATATATATATACACCTCATAAAATAGTATCCAACAATATAGTGACACGTGTTGTAGTTTTATTTAAGTCTATTAAAGACTAATAGCAACTAAAGGTGTCAACATGCTCAAACTGAGCCTCTGAGTGACTGTATGGTGTCAACATTCATAAACGTAAGCCTCTAAGTGACTGTCTGATATGTCAACATGTTTAAACAATAGCCTCTGAGTGACTGATATGTCAACATGCTTAATCATTAGCCTCTGAGTGACTGATATTTCAACATGCTTAAACTTGGCCTCTGAGTGAGTCATATGTCAACATGCCCAACCTCTGAGTGACATCGAAGTCAACATGCTCATAGTGAGTGTACTATTCAAACTAAATATACCTCTCATTTTTTGAGAAGTTTCCAACAATATTTAGGCACAAAATTAAACTTTAGTACGGCTTACCACCCGCAGACAGATAGACAAAGTGAGCGTACTATTCAAACTCTAGAAGACATGCGTAGAGCATGTATGATTGATTTAGATGGAAGTTGGGATGACCACTTAACCCTAATAGAATTCTCCTACAATAATAGTTATCATACGAGCATCAAGGCTGCTCCTTATGAGACCTTGTATGGGAGAAAATGTCGAACGCCCGTGTGTTGGGCAGAAGTTGGAGAAGCCCAACTATCAGGACCTGAGATTGTACTAGAAACCACGGAAAAGATTGTGCAAATCCGTGATCGTCTCAAAACTCCCCGAGATAGACAAAAGAGCTATGCTGACAAGAGGCGTAAACCTCTCAAGTTCCAAGTAGCAGACAAAGTCATGTTGAAAGTACCACCTTGGAAAGGTGTAATGAGATTTGAAAAGTAGGGCAAGCTGAGCCCAAGGTATATAGGCCATTCGAAATAGTCGAATATGTCGGCACTATAGCCGATAAGCTTAAGCTACCAGAGAAGATTAGTGGAATTCATTATGTATTCCACATATCTTACCTTAAGAAATGTCTAGTCGTTAGCAATGTCACACAAAGATGTGCAAATACATGAAAACCTGAGGTTTGTTGAGAAACCAATTTCGAACGAGGATCGACCGGTTAAGAAACTCTGAAGGAAATTAATACCTATAGTAAAGGTTAAGTGGAACGCCTTTAGAGGTCCCTAGTATACATGGGAGGTTGAGTCCACTATGCGACAAAAGTACCCCCGTCTTTTTTAATAAAATCTCGAGGATGAGATTTCTTTTAAGGGGGTGAGGATGTAACACCTCGTAAATCATGTCCAATAGTATAGTGACACATGTTGTATTTTTTATTTAAGTCTATTAAAGATTAATAGGGACTAAACGTGTCAACATGCTCAAACTGAGCCTCTGAGTGACTGTTTGATGTCAACATGCATAAACGTAAGCCTCTAAGTGACTGATATGTCAACATGCTTAAACAATAGCCTCTGAGTGACTGATATGTCAACATGCTTAATCATTAGCATCGGAGTGACTGATATGTCAACATGCTTAAACTTGGCCTCTGAGTGACTGATATGTCAACATGCCCAGCCTCTGAGTGACACCGGATTCAACATGCTCATAGTGGCCTTTAAGTGATCCTTTACGAAGTCCTAACTCTCATATGTTCCATTCGTTGGACGAAAGGGATTAAATCTATAAATATGTGAAAATTGGATGATGGAGGGGTTAAAAGTGTCAACTTGTTAATTTATACCTCTGAGTGACCTTTTAACAAACCGAGACCTCGACAATGTCCGGGCATACTCCCGGGTATGCCAAATATTGGTTACGAAGGGCTAAATATGCTAAAAAGGTGTTTTAGAAGGTTTTGTAAGTCAAGGGGCTAAAAGTGTCAAACTTTAATTCTGGCCATGAAGCGTTCTTGGGGCACGAGAGGCTTGTGTCTACAGAAAATTTGCTTGGCCTCCACACAAATTGCCAAAAAACCATTTGATTCGAAACCATGGCTTTCCAAACTGCTATGCCACATTTTAGGACACTTGTAAGCTCCCTCTTACACCCCTTAACACCTGGCATCACCTCCTTCAAGCTCTCCAACTATAAATAGGTGCCAAGGTTCACCATTTGAACTTGCACCTTTCTCATTCACAACTCTAGCTTCCTCCTCTGGAAGTTCCTAACTGAAAGGAGCATCCAACTTAGTTCTATTGCATCCTAGGAACCACTTTTACAGAAAACGCCTTGACTTTCGGTTAAGACCAGTATGGTCCAGCCATTGTTCGTAACAAACATGGCTAAGTGATCGTAATAAGGTAGGTGTTAATCCCTATAAAGGGCACCTCCTGAAGATCACGTTTGCTAGACCAATTGACAGGTCAAAGTTATTATATTAAAAAGTCAAACAGACCATTTTTTGAAAATATTATAATTTGATCTTATATATATTATGAAACCTGCTTTGACACGTAAACAAGTTGGTAATAATTATTCAAATATGTAAGAACATGTTCGGCTCGTCAATTTCAGTTCTAGGGTCGGTCGCAACCGAAAGTCGCGAAGTTTGACTTCTGCTTTGACTTTCGATTCTGACCCTATATAGATTAGTTAGCTACTGATCTAAAGTTGCATTATGATCGTAATATAATAAGTATAACCCTCCAAGGTTATATTACATGATCATAATCAGAATCTGAGTTTATGCACAAGTTCCGTAATTATGCTATTTTGACTAAAATGCCCTTTTTGCATAAAAAGAGGTTTAAATGATAATGAACTTGAAAATGAATTTCCTACTGATGTAACATTATAAGTAGGATTATTTGGGATATCAAATCAGATTATAAACTGAGTTTATGAACAAGTCTTTATATTATGTCAATAAATGACGATAAGGCCCTTGTGGCTTATAAAACGGTTTCAATCACATCTTTTTAAAGTAAATCTTTTACCTACTAATTTTAAAACTTATTTTAAATATTTTACAGTAGGTACATGATATAAACTCAGAATCCCAAATAATATATAAATTATGTGTAAAATGACCAAAATGCCCATTCGGTGCATAGTTTGGTCATAAAAGATAAATTACACATATAATTAATATCCTACTAATATTATATCATAAATAAGTTATTTTTCTAGAATACTTATAGTTATAAGATTAAATTATATTCAAGTTCCTTTATACGGTATGAAATTACCGAAACGCCCTTATAGCTTCATTTTAAAACCTTAACGGGCATATAAGTTGATATCCTATTGATATTAAAACTTACTTAAAATGTAATGGCATATAGAACTTGTCCCTGACTTATCCGGTTACCCAATATCGCTGATATGCGTACGGTTAAGCATATGTTACTAGTTTACGACAATGAACCAAAACGGGTCTAACCTTGTCATTTAAGTCTCAAAATCCAGATTTTTTATAGTTTATCCATATTACACAAGTAAAGGTACTTGTTGGGATTAAACGACATTCTATCCAATCATCGTTTAATCTAGCATTATACGTATTGATCTGTACGCTAGTCGGTCTAAGTCTATGACTTAAGAAAGATCGTTAGTATTTAATTGGTTATCTTATGCCATAATCAAGACTAGAGACATTCCGGTAAATGCTATCTACACTTAGTGCTTTTGTGTACGGCTGAGTTGCGTTTAAACGAAGACTAGCTCAGGTAAATACTCTCGACTTATTTTCCCTATACGGGCTTGCGTTACGGTAAACTATTATCGCTTGGTCAGAAATGAGATGAATCAAATGCCGGATTGTGGCTAGTAAATCCGCATATTCTGTTTTAATCCGTTTTATTTGATAACTTAAACATCGGGGGTTAACTACCGCGTCCTGGATATCCTCGGCTCATTACATTAGATAATGGCCACGACCTTAGCGCGGGGTGGAGGCATAGACCCGACAGACGCTCAAATGTGACTACCCACGTCGTTGGGGAAAACTCCTTCGTGAATTCATAAGTGGTGTGTAGTTAATCATATATGAGGTTTCTCACTGGGCCCTGTATGTATGGACAAACATGTGAATTTATTAACAAGGTTGCAACGTCAACTTTCCCAAGTTATAAAAGATTTTGTTCTGATATGCATTTAAAACATATTTTTAAATGGTTTCAAATGAGTCAGTTGAGTGTATTTACCAGCGAAAGCTGACATATTTTCAAAAGACTAAGCTTGCAGGCACAATACGAAAATAGGCTAGAAGTGTTAGGTAGTGATAAGTGGATCTTGTAAATACTAGATATGCCCAAAGTCTTTTTTATATTCTTTCTTTTGTACAATTTATGATCCTCCTGTGGATCTTCTATTACGAGTTGTCTGCATATTATTTTTATATTTTGAACATTTGGTTTGCAATAGTAATTGAAATCCAAGACCTCCGTTGTGCTGTGTTTAATTGTCTATGATGTTATCAACTTACGTCACGATATTCCCAACCCGGGCCCACCGGTGTTTGGATTGGCTGTGGAAAGCTGGGGTGTGACAGGTTGGTATCAGAGCCAATGTTTGAGAGAATTAAACACTAGCCTTCTTGTGTTTAATCAAACTTACACAAGCACATTCCTTAGACTTCCGAGTCTAGGATTTGACCTAGAATTTCTCATCTCATTATTAAGTTATTAGTATTGTTTTTGAATTGATTCTTAACAGGAAAATTCCGCCAAGAGTAAGAGGAAGAGGAAAAGGACCAATGAGGGGAAGACCTTCAAGACAATCCTTTCACATCCACATCACCCGAACCCCTATGAGGATTCGGGGGATTCATGGCCATAGTCACAACATTCACCTTCTTATACTCAAAACTCTTATCATTCATACCATTCACATCATTCACACCACTTCCACCATTCTCATCACTCTTATCATGATGAATTTAACCCAAACCACTACTTTAATACACCCCCAGCCGACCAAAACCAATTAGACCAACCCAATCCCATGGACGAAGACTCCGATCCCGAAATGCCGCCGTCGGGATCACACACGCATCCTATTAAAATCTCAAGCGATTCGAACTCTTACGCCAGATCGCCATACCAAGGTCCTAATGAACGGGACCAATATTGGAACCAATTTACTTTCGCTAACACTCCTTCCCATCATTCCCAACCACCTCCTGTGCAAGAAGATGTGCACATGGAACTAGTGAACCCCAATCGCCACCTGAACCATCGAGGAAAAGGGTAGCACGTATATCGTTACGTGCGGGCCAACGGTTGGGATTGCTGCCACCTTTGCCCAAACCCTACCCTACTATTCACGAGGACCCACAAATGGGTGGACCCTCCAATGTTTCACCTATGGTGGAACCAACACCACCACCATCGGGTTATAATAACCCTATCCCAACATATCCAGACACGTCTGGATATGATCCTTTTAACCCAACTACACCTGTTGATTACCAAGCATTATCGCATGACCCTTACATGCAAGCGGTCACGCATAACGCACTTTACCCGTCTCCTTTCCCACCTGCTTATCCACCTACTGGATATCCAAGTTATGGATGCCAGTATCCTATTATGCCACAACCACAACCTCCACCGCCAATTGAGGTCATCAATGAGGCCTTATAACGAATGAAAGAAATGCAACAACAAGCGGAGAAAACGGAGAAGAAGACAAATAAGTTCTTAAAGAAACTTATATGTAAGGGAAAGAAGGACGAGTGAAGTCTCTCCAAGTTGGTTAAGGGAAACAAGGACGAGTGAAGTCTCTTCTAATATATGTAAGTCCTTGCGAGGACATTGTTATTTCTTTAGTCCCGGCATGGACATTTTTATTTTTTTAGTCCTTGCATTGATAGTTTGTTTCATTGTTTCTAGTATTGTAATTTCTATTTGAATTTAATGAAGTATTTTTGGAATTATATATATGTATTCATCCTCTTCAAGCGAGCGTCTTGATTTTATTCGAAATTTGTGCTCTGCTATATAATTCCAGAAGACCTTAATGGATTTGATTATGCCAAGTGGGACAGACCACACATTGGCCAAGAAATAATAGTTAAGAATAAAAGGTCTTCTATCAGGATAGTTAAGGGAAGTTATCCTTCTATCCAGAGGTGATGGACTAGGTTTAAGCCTCCAAGGTCGTTAAGTTCTAACGTGACCGGGACCATTAATCAATCATTAGGGTACTCTTCTATTAACATTAAAGAATGTTAATACTCCTGGTAGTGTGACTTGAGGAACCACACTAGCCGTCTAAGTAAAAGGACCACGTCCTAAGACCTATTATATAGCCTTGTGATCAATGTGATCCCGGCTAAAGTCAATAATATAATGACATTAACAGGCCAACGTGCCATAAATTACATTATTATGATGTAGGCCAATGTGCCATAAATTACATCTGTTATGATGTAGGCTAACGTGCCATAAATTACATCTGTTAATGATGTAGGCCAGCGTGCCATGAATTACATTTGTCAGTGATGTAGGCCGACGTGCCATATGTTATGTCCAAAGTGACAGGCCGATGTGCCATATGATATGTCCAACGTGACAGGCCATCGTGCCATATTATTATGTCCATTAGTGACAAGCCTATGAGTTACATACAATTGTCAATTATGACAATGACAGTTGTGACATTACGATCCACTGTCTAATAATATATGGACTATGTCAAGATTGTAATTTGCCTTTAATGGTCCTAATAAGACCTAGGCCAATTATAGATATGATAAGCATAAGAGTTGTGATGTTATTCACACTAGCTTATATAGGCGTTGGATTGTTATATCCAATGTTTAAAGCTAATATGGTTGTTATACCATGGTAAGCCTAAGAGTTGTGATGATATTCACACTAGCTTAAATAGGCGATGGATTGTTGTATCCAATGTTTAAAGCCAATATGGTTGTTATACCATGGCTAAGAGAAATTTTATTTTGATATTTAGAGCCAAAGCTGCAAAATGGTAAACTCGGACGAGGCACAGAGTAGCCACCGAGAGATTAGCTCTAAGAAAGGTGAGAATATAGTCGTTAATAATGATGATTTCCAAGCTCGCATAGATGCAGCCGTTGGAAAGGCCATAGAAAAACTTAGGGGGGCGAGTGCTACTCGCTTCCAGACCATTATCAATCCCACCATCTTCAGCTCATAAGGAGAGCTCAGTTCACTCTTCGAATGCAAAGAGTGAACCAAAGAAAATAGAATTTGCTGATAGGTCCCGTTCTTCTAAAGACGGATGTACCTACAAATATTTCGTCTCCTGCAAGCCCCGAGATTTCAATGGGGAAAAAGGAGCAATAGAAGCCTTGAAATGGCTTGATGAGATGGAAACGATTGTAGATATCATCGGTTGTGCTGATAAGGATGTGGTCAAATATGTATCACAGTCCTTTAAGGGCGATGCCCTGATTTGGTGGAAGGCCATTATCCAATCTACAGGTAAAGTACACCTGTACCACTTAGGATTGCCTAAGTTTGTCGGTTTAGTCAAGGGAACATACTTCCCACCTCATGGGGTGGAGAAATTAGCGACAGACTTTCACACTCTTTTAATGAAGAACCTTGACTGTCGGAAGTATGTTTTTGACTTTAATTCTTTGACTAGGTTAGTTTCATATTTAATCACCCCTGAAACCAAACACATTGCACGTTTTATAAATGGGTTAGCGCCTGAGATAAAAGGCATGGTAAAGGCTGCTCAGCCTAGTACCTAAGGTCTACTGTTGACCTATCTCTCTCCCTCACCCTAGATGTAGTGAGGTAGAAGTCAGTCAAATCAGAGACTGACGGGAAAAGGAAGAGAGAAGATGATAACTCCCATAGATTTAATAAGAAAAATAAAGGGAGATTTGGGTTCAGGAGGAATCAAGATAAGTCGGGTGTAATACTGACATGTAAAAATTGCAACCGTAAGCATTGGGGAAAGTGTAGTATTTATCCACAAATGAGACCCTGTGGTATCTGTAAGAAAAGGGTGCATAAAACCTTGGAATGCAAGGATCTTAAGAATGCTGTTTGCTACAACTGTAATGAAAAGGGGCGTATTAAGTTCAACTGCCCTAAGAACCCCAAAGGTAATGATGCAAAGCCTGGAGAGGCTAAGAAAGGGAATGCTCGTGCCTTCTAGATGAATGCCAGGGCCGTTAATGACAATAATGTCATAACAGGTACATTCCTCATCAATTCTGTATATGCTAGAGTTCTTATCGATTCGGGTGCAGATAAATCTTTTGTCGATCATAAGTTTAGTAAACTATTAAACTTGCCGATAAGAACTCTAGATATAACTTATGAAGTACAACTCGTTGATGCAACGTTAGAGACAACGTCATCCATTCTTGATGGATGTTCTATATCCATTAAGAATCATTCTATCCCTATCTCTTTTTTGTCAATGAAATTGGCAGGGTTTGATGCAGTTTTAGGCATGGATTGGTTATCCTATAACCAAGCCTGTATTGCCTATGATAAGAAACTCACCAAAATTAGAACCCCATCTGGTGAAACGATCACCATCCCTGGAGATTCACACTACGGATTGCCAGACAAGCTGTCGTTATTTAAGGCATCCAAGTGTTTGGAGAAAGGTTGTGTCATCTACCTGACACAAGTAACTGAGCCTAAACCAAATATAGAAGACCTTCCGGTTATCTCGGAGTATTCCGATGTTTTCCCCAAAGAATTACCAGGACTGCCTCCAGATAGGCAACTAGAGTTTAGAATTGATATCCTGCCTGGATCAGCACCAGTAGCCAGAGCTCCATATCGGTTAGCATCGACGGAAATGAAAGAGTTAAGAGTTCAATTAGATGAACTCTTAGAGAAAGGCTTTATCTAGCCTATTTCATCACCTTGGGGAGCTCCTATTCTTTTTGTTAAAAAGAAAGACGGTTCAATGCGGATGTGTATTGATTACCGAGAATTGAACAAGATAACAATTAAGAACAGATATCCTTGCCCAGGATCGACAACTTGTTTGATCAACTTCAAGGTGCTAGCTATTTCTCTAAGATCGATTTACGATCAGGATATCATTAGCTGAAGGTTAAGAACTAGGATGTTCCTAAAACTGCCTTTAGGACCCAATATGGTCATTTTGAATTTCTAGTGATTCCTTTTGGGCTCACAAATGCACCTGCAGCATTCATGGATCTCATGAATAGAGTCTACAAACCGTATTTGGATAAGTTTGTTATTGTCTTCATAGACGACATACTTATCTATTCTCGTAATCAAGTTGATCACGAGAAACACCTTCGATGCATTCTAGAATTGCTAAGGCAGGAGAAACTTTATGCTAAATTTTCTAAGCCTGAATTTTAGCTTAGAGAAGTCCAATTTCTTGGACATGTTGTAAGTGAGCGTGGTATCCAAGTAAATCCCACCAAAATAGAAGCCATAATGAATTGGGAAGTACCCAAAACCCCATCAGAGATTCGTATTTTCTAGGATTGGCTGGTTACTATAGGAGGTTTATTGAGAACTTTTCAAGGATACCACTCCTTGGACTACCTTGACCCGTAAGAATATGAAGTTTGTTTGGGGTCTGAAACGATAAGAATCCTTTGAGATTCTAAAACATAAGTTGAGTAATGCTCCCATGTTATCTCTACCTGAGGGTATTGAGGATTTTGTAGTTTATTGTGATGCTTCACACATTGGCATGGGTTGTGTGCTAATGCAAAAAGGCAAGGTAATTGCTTATGCATCACGACAATTGAAGGTGCACGAATGAATTACACCACCCATGATTTGGAATTGGGTGCCATTATATTTGCATTAAAGCTGTGGAGACATTACTTGTATGGCACAAAGTGTATTATATACACTGACCATAAGAGTCTCCAGCATTTGTTCAATCAGAAGGAATTGAACATGCGACAACACCGTTGGATGGAAACACTTAATGATTATGATTGCGAAATTTGCTACCATCCCGGTAAGGAAAATGTCGTTGCTGAGGCCTTAAGTCGCAAGGAAAGGATTAAACCTATTAGGATTAATGCCAAGAGCATTGAGCTCAGAAATAGCTAAGATGAGAAGCTATTAGATGCGTAGAAGCAAGCCTTATTAGAGGCTAATATTCCTAATGAGGGGGTAGGCGGAAAAGTCGATCAGTTAATGCCTGGAAAGGATGGAATCCTTAGATTTAACGGAAGAATTTGGGTTCCAATCTTAGGACTTAGAGATCTGATCCTCCAAGAAGCGCATAATACGAGATACTCAGTTCACCTAGGAGGTGACAAGATGTATCAGGATCTGAAAAAGAATTATTGGTGGATGGATTTGAAGAAATCCATAGCCACTTATGTAACTAAGTATCTAACGTGTTCGCAAGTTAATGCTGAACATCAGAAGCCATCAGGACTTCTACAACAATTGGAAATTCCCACATGGAAATGGGAAATGGTAACTATGGACTTGATTACCAAGTTACCTAAGACCAAACATGGAAATGACACGATTTGGGTCATTGTAGATAGATTGACTAAGTTAGCGCATTTCTTGCCATTTAAGGAAACGTATAATTCAGACAAATTGGCTAAGTTATATGTGGAAAAGATTGTGTCCCTACTCGTTGTGCAGGTATCTATTGTATCTGATAGATATACTAGATATACCACTCATTTTTGGAAAAGTTTCCAACAATCTTTAGGCACAAAATTAAACTTTAGTACGGCTTACCACCTGCAGACAGATGGACAAAGTGAGCGTACTATTCAAACTCTGGAAGACATGATTAGGGCATGTGTGATTGATTTAGGTGGAAGTTGGGATGACAACTTACCTCTAATATAATTCTCCTACAATAATAGTTATCATACGAGCATTAAGGCTGCTCCTTATGAGTTCTTGTATGGGAGAAAATGTCGAACGCCCGTGTGTTGGGCAGAAGTTGGAGAAGCCCAACTATCAGGACCTGAGATTGTCCTGGAGACCACGGAAAAGATTGTGCAAATCCGTGATCGTCTCAAAGCTACCCGAGATAAAAAGAAGAGCTATGCTGACAAAAGGCGTAAACCTCTCAAGTTCCAAGTAGGAGACAAAGTCATGCTGAAAGTATCACCTTGGAAAGGTGTAATGAGATTCGGAAAGAAGGGCAAGCTGAGCCTAAGATATATAGGGCCATTCGAAATAGTCGAATGTGTCGGTACTGTATCCTATAAGCTTAAGCTACCAGAGAAGCTTAGTGGAATTCATGATGTATTCCACATATCTAACCTTAAGAAATGTCTAGCCGATGAGTCGCTAGCAATGTCACACAAAGATGTGCAAATAGATGAAAACCTGAGGTTCGTTGAGAAACCAGTTTCGATCGAGGATCAACAGGTTAAGAAACTCCGAAGCAAATTAATAACTATAGTAAAGGTTAAGTGGGACGCCTTTAGAGGTCCCGAGTTTACATGGGAGGTTGAGTCCACTATGCAACAAAAGTACCCCCATCTTTTTGAATAAAATCTCGAGGCCGAGATTTTTTTAAGGGGGTGAGGATGTAACACCTCGTAAATCGTGTCCAATAGTATACTGACACGTGTTGTATTTTTATTTAAGTGCATTAAAGACTAATAGGGACTAAAGGTGTCAACATGCTCAAATTGAGCCTCTGAGTGACTGTCTGATGTCAACATGCATAAACGTAAGCCTTTAAGTGAGTGATACGTCAACATGCTTAAACAATAGCCTCTGAGTGTGTTGGGCTTGGAGCTTTAAGGTTTATTCATTTATAGTGTATTTGGGCTTTTGGGGTTAGTTTGGGCTTCCTAGTGCCTAGTGGGCCTAGGGTTGTACTTTTGGGCTTTGTCATATTTATAAATAGAGGGGTTAGGTCATTTGTTAGGGGTTAGAGAGTTGACAACAAAAACTTGTATCTGACATCCTCTGGTATATGCAAGTTATATTATTCAAGTTATTCAAGTTGTTCTTCATCCTAATCATAATTTCCGCTATTGATTAGGTTAGTGATATCTGTTTGATCGTTTATGGGACTTACAATTGGTATCATAGCCTGCTGTTCTAATACAGGCTCCGGCTATTGTTGATTGAAGAAGTTTTTGAAGTGTATTGCTGCTGTTTGGATCGATTTCTGATATTCCGGATTGCTGTTCATCGACGAAGGATACTATTCCGAAGAACTCGAAGAATCTGTGAAGATTTCGGATTTGACACTGTTCCAGATTCCGAAGAACACGAAGAAGGTTCTCATAATTTGGATTCACTACTGTTCCGGATTCCGAAGAACACAAAGGAGATCGTCCATTCCGGATTGATCCCTGACTATTGCTTTATTCCGGATTGTGATCCGAGTTACTGTTGCCGTATTTGACTTCCTTGAGTTCCGAAATTCGGTTGCAGAAAAGGCGGGGACACTATTACGGATTGGGTCATTGTTCCGGATTTTTAGAAGATAAGTCAGGCATTTCAGATTCTTCGTTCCGGATTCTCGATTTCGGATTTCATTTCAGAGTTGATTATTCCGAATCTTGTATTTCAGATCTGCATTTCGGATCTGCATTTCGGTCTTCTTATTTCGGATTTCTTCTCGGGTTTTCTATTTCGGATCTTCAAATCGGACACCTAATTCCAGATTGTTCATTCCAGATTCCTAATTCCAGTTTGCTTATTTTGGATAGTCCTTCCAGGTTGACCAATTTTGTCTTCCGGATTGCCATTTCGGAAAAATCTTCCGGGTTGGCCATATTGACTGCAGAATTGACCGTTTCGGATTAAGCACTGTTCATAAGAATCACTTAAATTAATTAAACTTTAAATCAACTTTGGTAAATTTTTAATTAATTTAATTTCAATGGCTGGATTCATGACCACACAAGACCTGACAAATGCCACACTGGCAGCCTTGCAATCGCTAACTTTAGCCCTCCACCAAGAGCTGGATCAGGTGATTGGCACTTCCACCAAAGTGCCTCATTTATTATACGGAGATGAATATTATAAGTGGAAGTTTCGCTTTGAACAATATTGCAAGGCAAAGGAACCCGGAGTGTGGAGATGTATCATGAACGGTCCAAGAACCATAATGTACAACACAAAGCAAGATCCCTAAACGAAAATTCCCATGCATGTGCACTTATGGACTCCAGAAGACATCAAAATCATAGAGGAAGATGAGAAGGCTTCTGCAATACTAACCATGGCTCTAGGACTTGATATTTCTATCGCGGCCAGGAACTGTAAAAATGCTAAGGAGGTTTGGAGTGAGTTGCAAAATCTCTACAAAGGAAATGCTGACATGAAAGCGAGTAGGGTGAACCAGCTGAATCAGCAATTCAGCTCGTTCAATCACATATATGGGGAAACCATTAAAAATCAGATACGTCGCTATGTCAAACTGGTTTCCTAGATGATTTCAGCTGAGATCACCCTCACCAGCAGCAATATGAACCGACAGTTATTGAATTCACTGCCCAAAAGTTGGGATGCAGACGTGAGCATGATCAAAAAGACAAAGAACTTGAATGATGTCACTCTCACTGAGATGATAGCTACTATCAAATCATGTGAACTTGACAACAAACAGAGGGAGATCAACCATCAGAGCAGTCTGATGGCCACAGGGATGATAGGTCAGAACGCAACTTTAATGTCACAGAATCTCGTCTATAGTCCTCTGCAAGGAACTACACAAGCACCGGGTGGATCAAATGTGGTGTACAGTCCTCTTGTCACGCCTCAGAACACTCAGTATGTGTATGGTTTTCAATCTCCAAATCCTACAACGGTTTCAACTGCTTAAGTTCACACATAGCACCATGCTCAGTATCCTAACGTGGTGTTCAGTCCCGCAACTCCTCAAACCGTGCAACAAGGCGTTATTCCTCAAACAGCCGCACCAGTCCCTGGCTCTGCTCAACCCGCGCCCAACTCTGCATTTCTCACTAAGGAGAACGAAGAGAAGCTGTCGATTGCTGCATCGATGATCAATAGTTTAAACGCCTTCCTGGCAGGAGATCTGACCCCTCCATCTATTCTTCCAACAGAACTTGATCAGATCATGGAGGAGGACCTGGATGAGATCGATGTCTCCTGGAATTTAGCAATGGCTGCTTTTCGGGTCAACAAATTTCAGAAAATGTATGGAAGGCAACCCTTGTCCAACCTGAAGACTGGTCTCACAAAGTACAAACTCAGGTGCTATCGATGTCACAAACCAGGCCATTTCGCTAGGGAATGCAAGAAGCCACCATCAGGGTATGCATCATCTAAAGTCGCTGATATACATAGCAGTGACAGACAGTTGGTTCCCGTCTCTCCTTCCAAGTCAACTACGAGTCCATCCGGCAGCTCAGGCGAGAAGTCCACAACACTGGTGGCCCAACAACATGAGGGTTTCAACTGGGTAGATGCTGCAGCTCAAATGGAAACCTTGAATCTATCCAAGAACAGCAACCACTGCATGATGGCGCAGACAACTGAGACACCCGATCTTTCGGAAACAGTAAATCGAATACTTTGTTCTGATTGTTGTCGTTTTAAATTATCACAAATGCGCACCCATAATTCAACTCTTGTGGCTGAATATCAACAAGCTGTGTCACTGAACATCGCCCTTAAACATAAGAACAAGCTTCTTATAGAGAAGGTTGAAGCCCAAAAACAATATGTGGCTCAGCTAAAGCTAGACTTGAACCAACAACAATGTTGGATCTACGACTACAAGCTAAAATTAGCTGAAAAGGACGTAGAACTTGAAGCAGCCTTAGCCAAGCTGAATTCCTTGACTGGGAAGCTTCATGAAAATGAAATAAATATTGAGAAAATTGAAACTTCCAGCAAATTAGTCAAGGACCTATGTGACCTCCAGCTTAATTATCAAAAGAATTTCACTAAGGGTCTTGGGTACAATAGGGCGTCTGCACCATATAATCATAACTACACTAGAATGCCTGGATCTGAGGAAGAGATAGAAAATGCTGAAAAAATGATGTATGGTAAACCGTCAGATTACTTATCTAAACCATGGACGCACTATTACCCTAAGTTCTTCAAACCCACTGAACTCAAGAAGGATGATGTGTTTGTTGCTTCTACATCACTTCCTCGTGAAACTGGTAATCATCCATCTGAGAGTGCAGTGGGAGTGGAGAAAGAAGTGCATGAGGCAGAACCATCCACATCTTCCACGAAACTTAATGAAAAGGAATCTTCTGATGCTCAAACTAAATTTGCGAACGATACTAATGTGTCTAATTCATGTGCAGCAGAAATTTTAGTTGAGGACATCACACAGGATGATGAGGAAGAATGTCGGAATATACATTCAGACAATGCAGCTGATGATTATGCTTTTTATAAACCTGCCTTTGACATTTTAATCAATTTCTTGCTGAAATACATGTTCAAACAGTGTTGGTTGTGTTGAGAATTTAGACAGTTTGAATTCTGATACTAATGTTTTGAACGATGATAATAGCTGTGATAACTTGTGTGATGAGAAAATGAATTTAGCTGCAGGTTCTGCATCAACAGACGACTCGGCCTCATCAGCTTCAGCTGAGGTACCGAATGTTCATCTTCAGCTGAGGATATCGAATGTTCACCTTCAGAGGCCGCGTCTTTTGATGCATCTCTTAGGGATGACAATGTTAATGATGACCAACCAACTGTTTCTGTCAATGTTGATGGTGACATAATTCTAGAAGATATAGGCGACTCAATACAAGGGACTTATTCTAAAATGACAGCTGATGAACACAAATCTCAATTTGATTCAAATGAAACTTTTAAACCTGATTGTGAATTGGAACCTCAAACTTCTCTAAATTGCAAGGTTCCACCATCATCTGCTGAAATTTCTGAACAAGATGTCCCTGTAGAGCCACTCGTGTCCTCTATAGATTCTGTCACAAAGTGTGATTTGAAGAATAAGACTAAAAAGAGGAGAACTCGCCGATCTAAAAAGAAGAAAACCAAACAAGCATCTTCAAACACATCAAAGGCAACTGCTAAGTCCTCTCATCAAACTGAGGAAATAACTCAGCAGTCGCCCGTTACATCTGTTTTGCAAATATGTCCATGTTCAAAATCTTGCAATTCAAATCATAAATCTAACCAGTGTGCTGATGGATGTGCGCAGGACACCGCCAAGACCAAGACCGTGCATCAGCCGTCAGTAAACGCCAGCAAGAAACTGACCGACAAATTGCCTAGAATTCCCAAGTTGAACGGACTGTTTTCTTCCTGGAGAGGCATACCTGTTTCAATTGTGGATCTACCGGGCACATTGCTCGAAACTGTCAAAAGACCTTTACCTCTTTCAAAACTTTGTACTCTAGACATCAGAAGGCTATGCCTAATCGCCCATCTGAGGCTCGATTTGTAGCTAAGTCTGCTGATCAAGACTGGAACTAGGCCAAGACACAGATGTAAACCCTTGAGACCTTCGGTTTCCCAGAATCCCTCTAGCACTCCTAGGAATGTGCAGAGGTCTGATTCGGTAACCTGGAGGCCTAAGATAGTGGCCAAGAATCAGTCTACTAACCCATTTTCTAATAAATCAAAAGCATCATCAACCTCATCCTCAACTAATTTGATCTTTCATGAGGTTACTTATGTTGATGCAAAAGGCAAACCGAGATCTTCCGTGGCATGGGTACCCGTTTCTAACTAAAACCTGTTGAAATGTGCAGGAACAGCTCTGGCGCGCTCTTGTTCGATTATGGTATATTGATAGCGGTTGTTCCAGGCACATGACAGGAGACATCTCGCAGTTGAATGACATTCAGTTTTTCGATAGCGGGTTTGTTTCCTTCGCAAGTGGAGAAACCGGGAAAATCACAATGAGAGGAACTGTTTGCAATGGAGCACTGAGTTTTAAGAATGTCAACTATGTACCAGAATTGAAGCACAGTCTGTTGAGTGTGTCTCAACTCTATGATAGTCATCTGGATATTCTCTTCACAAAGAAAGGATGTTATATGCTAAAACAAGGCTTAATCATTCCAGATGATTGGATTCTTCTGAAAGCTACAAGAAAAGGAAACGCATACGTCATTGATATGAACCAGCTCCTTCTGACAAGCTCACATGCCTTTTCTCTTCGACTGCCGAACATGACACCATGCTATGGCATTGCAGACTGGGTCACATCAACATGAAGAATTTAAATCATCTTGCAAAAGGTGGTTTAGTCAGAGATCTACCTGTTCGTGACTTCATGCAGATCGAAAAATATGAATCATGTGCTCGTGGGAAACAACACCGTCAGCCGCATAAAACCAAAGCCATACCCTCCACTTCTCAAGTATAAGAACTGCTCCATATGGATCTCTTCGGTCCAACAGACATCCACAGCATTGGAGGGAAGGCTTACCGTCTGGTTATTATTGATGACTACTCTCGATTCACCTGTGTTTTCTTTCTCACACATAAAGGTGAAACCGCTGAGATAGTCAAACAATTTGTCACGCTTATGGAAAACCAGACAGATTCGAAGGTAAAGGCTATTCGGTGTGATAATGGGACAGAGTTTAAGAATCTTACCTTAAATCCTTTCTGCTCCTCCAAGGGGATTGACTGACAGTTCAGTGAAGCCAGAACCCCACTACAAAATGGGGTTGCAGAATGCAAAAATCGCACACTCATTGAGGCGGCACGAACTATGCTCGTTGAATCCGAGCTACCTCTCATCTTATGGGCAGAAACAATTAACACTGCATGCTATATTCAGAATCATGCCCTGACCAACAAACGCCACATGAAGACTCCATACGAAGTGGTTGAAGGTAGCAAACCTTCGGTCAAGCATTTCCGCAAATTTGGATGTCCTTGTGTACTCCTGCTCATGGACGCTAAAGGAAAGTTTGAAGCATGCGGAGATCCTTTCATTTTCGTTGGTTATTCTAAAAATACGACATATCGTGTTTATAACAAGATCAAGAAGATGGTGGTTGAAACCTACGATGTGGGTTGGCTGGAGGAAAATCCAAAGGACAAACGCATTGGTCCTGACTCGTTGTATGACTACTCTACCTTATTTAATAATTTTGATGTGCCTTCTAATACGTCTACAGGAAATAGTTCGACTTCTTTCCCTCCAACGATGCCCATTACTTCCGATGATGATGCTGACGCTGCCACGCTAATCGAGACTCTAAAGCAGCTAAGTGTGGATCCTCCTGGATTCAATGACACTATCTCGCCATCCTCCATAGTTTCACAATATCAAGACCCATCTATCTCTTCGCCTGTTCAGCCAAATCCTACTGAGGATGTGGTTTCAGCTCCAGAGCCACCTACGACAGATGAAGGCCTTCCTCCTGATGTTTTGGGCTCCTCCTTGTTTCCCGAGCCTACTCCCCTCGATTGTGCGGTGGATTCTTCACCACATACCTCTACAAGTGCCTCGGTTGAGTGGGAGGCATCTGGAGTTGCTTCATCTAGTGTCACCAACTTGCCAACCGATGTTTTGGTTCCCGCTACACCAATACCACAACGTTTACAGCGTGATCACCCCATTGAGAATATCATTGGTCCTGTAAATGCTGTTGTTTGCACACGCAGTCAATCTGGGGATATCAATACATGTCTCTATTCTTGCTTTATTTCCCAAATTGAACCTAAAAGTATTGATGTTGCCTTGCAGGAACCAGGCTGGGTTGATGCCATGCACGAAGAACTCAATCAATTTGAAAAACTTGGCGTTTGGCAATTGGTGAAGCTGCCTCAGGGAAAGCACGCTCTTGGAACTTGCTGGGTTTTCCGCAACAAGCAGGATGACACTAGAGTTATCGTTCGGAATAAAGCTAGACTGGTGGTCCAAGGGTTTCGACAGATTGAAGGTTTGGATTATGATGAGGTCTATGCACCTATCGCGCGTTTGGAGGCTATATGTATCTTCTTGGCATACACATCTTACATGGACTTTACTGTCTATCAAATGGATGTCAAGACTGCGTTTCTATACGGCAAGGTGAAAGAGGAGATATACGTGGCACAACCACCAGGCTTTACTGATCATGACAAGCCAGATTATGCCTACAAATTAGACAAGGCTTTGTACGGGTTGCATCAAGCGCCTCGCGCATGGCACGCTACTCTTACAGAGCATCTGCTTGCTCATGACTACACACGTGGAACCATTGACCAAACTCTGTTTATCAAACACGTTGATAAGGACATTATTCACGTCCAAATCTACGTTGATGATATTATTTTTGGTTCCACCAATTATGGTTTGTGTCGCGAGTTCGAAGAAATCATGAAGAAGAAATTTGAGATGAGCTCATTGGGAGAGATGACCACGTTTTTAGGACTTCAAGTTCGTCAGAGCCCACAGGTTATACTCATTCATCAAGGAAAATACGTATACAACGTTCTTGCCAAATTCAAACTTACAGATTCCAAGCCAATGGCTTCCCCTATTGCAGAACGGCCTCTACTAAATGAAGATGCTAAAGGAACACCTGTTACTCCTACCATGTATCGCTCAATGATTGGATCACTCATGTATCTCACTGCTAGTCGGCCAGATATCATGTTTGTCGTCTACCAGTGTGCTCGTTATCAGGCTACTCCTAAACTTTCTCATTTACATGCTGTTAAATGATTTTTTAGGTACCTCAAAGGGGCTTCATCACTGGGCCTCTGGTATCCTAAAAATTCTGAATTTGAACTGTTTGCTTTCTCTGACAGTAATCTAGGAGGTACAGATAGGGACATGCGCTCAACTTCAGCTGGTTGCCAATTTCTGGGAGATCGCTTAATTTTGTGGCAATGCAAGAAGCAACAGACGGTTTCGCTTTCCACTGAAGAGGCAGAATATGTTGCAGCTTCTGCTTGCTGCTCCCAGGTTTTCTGGATGCAACATCAGCTTGCAGATTACGGTTTGACTTATCTAAACACAACAATTTATTGTGATAATGATGTCGCAATCCAAATCGTTAAAAAACCATGTTTTCCACTCCAAAACCAAGCACATCAACATTAAAGTTCATTTTATCCGCGATTGCTATGAAAAGGGTCTCATAAAGCTTGAGCAAATCCACACTGATGCAAATGTTGCGGATTTGTTCACGAAACCCGTTAGCAACGCACGTTTTCAAGGCTTGTGGATCTTCTCAAAATGATTCGGTTTTCTAACTAGGCATCTACTATCTTCGTGTTTGTTTACTGTTTTTTCTTTTCTTTTCATTGCTTCATAAATTTGTTCATATCTCTATGCACAAATTTAGGGTGAGAAAAAGCCAAAAAATTTTTTTGCAAGGATAGGGAAATGAAATGAATATTCGTGATAAAATGTCTGACTAACACATGTAAGGTATAGAAGTGGAAAAGATTTGGATCGAAAGTAATGTGTCAGTAGGTCTAAACTAAACCGGATGGGGAAAGTCAAATGATATAAACATAACGAAGTTTGTACTCAGTGGGTCACTTACTATAGGCATATGATTTTATGGTCTTAAACCTTGCGTTGATAAATAGCCAACATCTGAGGTTTCGGTCTTTATGCTGTTGAGTCATCCGAGGATATCTTGACTGCCCTTCTGTTGCATCCAGATTAGATGCAGACCTAGGTACAGTCAGGATACCTTTATAAAAGAGCCAAAATGGAAAGGCCAAAACCTAAGAGAACAAAAGTTTCTTTCTAAGTTCTTACGTACCTCATGAGGTATTTGCCTAACCCTCGTCAGTCACTATTGGTCTCTCTGCTGTATAGAAGTACTGATCTGTTCACCAATAGCCTAATGTTGTACAATAAAGGATGATCACGGTATACTTACCTACTACAATGAATTGTTGTGCTAACTTTGATCGCGGGGGTACGCCATGGTATGGGACACACGAGTATCTTAGTATAATATTACCTTAAGCATATCATGGTGCCTAAACTACAAGGGTTGAGTTTTGGATTTAAGTGGGCAAGTATACTGACAATCGCTTAGACCAACCGAACCTGCTCATATCGAAAAATGTTCCTTGGTCAGCGTTTCAAACGATTTGATCCCTTAGCAATGCTGTGTTAATTGTTTATGTTTGTTTTAATAAGTCTCCTTGTGATGGTTGGATGCTTGGTTAGTTTACTTGATGAATTTTGGTGGGATGGTTTTTATATCAAGAGATATTGGACTGGCGCAGTGTGCCTTGGGATTTGGGCCAGTCTAATGAAATTGGTTTTTAAGTCTAAAAATTGAAGTTAAGATTACTGTTCTGAATTGGGCTCACTTGGGCCATAGATTATTGTTCCAGATTGGACTTGTCCGGAAAGGCCCATTTAAATCTTTCCAGACAAGCCCAATGTGTTACTGTTCCGGATTGGGCCTGTCACAAGCCCAATCCGGATTCAACTTTCACGCCCAAGCCCATTTCGGAATCTACTATTGGCATCTTTGTTCTCGTTTCGGATTATGCGAAATCCGAATTACTATTTGTCTTCTCTGATTCTCTCTCGAATTAAGCATTTCGACTGCTCTTTTCGGATTAGACATGGTGGAAGAAGCTTTCGATGCAGTGATGCTGGTTGAAGAATAGTTTCACAACCAGGCTGGATATCTTTCAGACCCACCATCTGAGTATTTTCAGGAATTTCAGGTGATGATTGTGGGGCTTCACACTTGCCGGATTGCCTACGCCCTCCGTGCGAACCCGGTGATATACAGAGATTTAGTTCATTCATTTTGGAAAAGAGCGCGGATACAGCCGAGAGGTGAAGATGGTAGACCTTTCATACGTTCACAGATTCAAGGGAAGGAGATTGTGGTTAATGAGGCCTATGTGAGAGAGGTGCCACAGCTGACAGATACCTTCAGTGATCCAACTACATATGTCAAAGAAAAGGTGCTGCCGGGTACTCATGGATATGGGATATGAGGGTTCTTATCCGCCACTGCTGAAGAAGATGTTTCCGGCTTACTGGAGGTTACTAATAGACATGTTCATGCAATGTGTGTCGGAAAACAAAGGTGGACTGGATCAGCCCAACCAGGCGCAGACATCGGAGATCGTTTCATTAGTCAGGGATTGGAAGTATAACTATTCTTGTTATATCTTTGAAAATATGAGGAAAATATTAGAGCAGTCCAAGAAATGGATGTTTCTATTATATCCACGTTTTATCCAGCTGATACTCAATGCTCGTTATCCAGATTTAGCAAAGGATGCTACAGACGCTAATCTACTGAATATGAAGCCAGTGGAACTACTATCTTTGCTACTATGAAGAAGAATCACTCTACTTCGAAGACGCTATTTGTAGGTAGGTTTCCTCTGAAGAAGTTTGGCAAGTTTTCTGAAGTAGGTTTGCATGCTCCACCACCACCTCCTCCTCCTCCTCCAGTAAATGCGATTATGGCTGAGGAACACGATATACAGGCAAACGAAAAGGAGATAGAAGTCGAGGATTTGGTTACAAATGATGAGGATGATGTTGGACAAGCCTTTCTGGATGATCTTGATGTGTTCAATGCTACATTAACTCCTGTTCTACCAGAGCTATCGTCTGAGAATCTAGCTGCCCTATTCGCTCAATTGAAGGATATTCAAGAGAAACATGGTGATCCCCCGCTTGACATTCCGTCTGTTGCTGCTCCAACTGTTCAGCCTGAAGAAGATGACGACGACGAAGAAGATGAAGTACCGTTGATTAAGAGGCGCAGAACTGGGCCAAGTATTTCAGCTAGTACATCTGAGGCTCCTGTTGTTGTTACTGTTGCTGCTTCTGATTTGATTACATCCACTGCTGCTGAGATCACTGTTGCTGAGACTATTGTTGCTGAATCTGTTGTTTGCACATCGATGGTTGACACTCCGATTATTTCTACACAGCCCACAGTTCCTATCATTACACAATCCACAGTTGTATCCATACCTGCTGCCACAGCGTTGCAAATGATGTTATTACACAATCTATAGTTTGTCTGGTGCCGGTGGTTCAGAAGCGGGTGGTAGTGGGGCTGGTCATTCTGATGATGTTGCTGACGATTATATGTGCAGATATGAGAAGCGGGCATTTGAGTTTGAGGGATTAGACAGTGATGATGATGATACAGAGGTGGATGTCGTTGAGTTAAAGAAACAGGTTGTTGTGCTGGAACAGGAGGCTATGTTAAAGGATGCTCAGATTGCCTCCCTGCAGAATCGCTTGGATATTCGAGATCAAACTATCGATCAGCTACAGGGGGATGTGATGATGCTTATGACCATTGTGTTCGATTTAAGGGACAAATTGGAGAACAAGTTTGGCAGGGAGTTTAGCGATCCAACCGATGATCCCATGAATGTTGAAACCCGACATCGTGTAGCACAGCAGCGTATGGCAGAAGAAACCGAAGAGCAGAGGTTGGCGGCTGAGCAGTTAGCAGCAGAACGTCAAGTTGGTCTTGATGATTACTTAAGTGATCCACGTAAGAAGTTCACTACTAGTCAGAAACGCAATGCAGATCAGAGGAAGAAGAAGCAGATGGTATTGATAAAGAATGTGAACGTGAATCCTCTGGACGACAATTTTCAGCTGAAAGATCCAACCAATCAATCTGAGAGATACGTGATGGAGTTGCGATCCAGTTATTACAGTAAGGTGGGCAACAAGTCAAGGTGCTAAGTTGGATGTATGATCATATCAAAAACCTGTGGATCATTGTGCGACAGGATGCAACGAGGGAATATTATTCGAAAGAGTCACAGTTTGAGACATGGACTAAAGTAGCACTGACTGATCTTCTAAGAGCTCCATACACTGACGACGATACTACAGAGCGTGGCCCGGGTTGGAGGTTCTTTAAGAAGCTTGAACGGGAGGTTAGGAGCGGTTTTAAGAGTATGAAGACTGCTGAACCGTATTTGAGAGCAACCAAGGGAGTACGTGATGCGCACACAGGCAAAAGGTTCAAGTCGGTGATGTGGCCTCCTACAGATAAAGAGTTGGTTATTCCCGTTGCTCCTACCTTTCCAAAGGGAATTCTGAAAAACTTTAACTTCTGGTTATACGATCCAAAGGTCAGAAGTGTAGCTATCGTAACGAAGGAAAAGGCATTTAGGGTGAATGATGTGGTGGATCTGGTTAGCTTCCATGGTGAAGATTTACAAGTTCTGGCTTCTCATCAAATACGTACTGCTGAGCTATATGAGGTGTGTGCTAAAGACTGGACGGCTATAGTTGCTGGGATTATTGCTGGACGTTTGGGTGTGGATGCGGCACCGAAGGACAAATGAAGAAACCTAGGGGGAGAATGTTGGGCTTGGAGCTTAAAGGTTTATTCATTTATAGTGTATTTGGGCTTTTGGGGTTAGTTTGGGCTTCCTAGTGCCTAGTGGGCCTAGGGTTGTACTTTGGGTCTTTGTCATGTTTATAAATATTGGGTAAGGTCATTTGTTAGGGGTTAGAGAGTTGACAACAAAAACTTGTATCTAACATCCTCTGGTGTATGCAAGTTATATTATTCAAGTTATTCAAGTTGTTCTTCATCCTAATCATAATTTCCGCTATTGATTATGTTAGTGATACCTGTTTGATCCATTTACGGGACTTACAGAGTGACTGATATGTCAACATGCTTAATCATTAGCCTCTTAGTGACTGATATGTCAACATGCTTAAACTTGGTCTCTGAGTGACTGATATGTCAACATGCCCAGCCTTTGAGTGACATCAGAGTCAACATGCTCATAGTGGGCCTCTAAGTGATCCTTTACGAAGTCCTAACTCTCATATGTTCCATTCGTTGGACGAAAGGTATTAAATCTATAAATATATGAAAGTTGGATGACAGAGGGGTTAAAAGTGTCAACATGTTAATTTATACCTCTGAGTGACCTTTTAACGAACCGAGAGCTCGACAATGTCCGGACATACTCCTAGGTATGCCAAATATTGGTTATGGAGGGCTAAATATGCTATAAAGGTATTTTTCAAAGGTTTTATAAGTCAAGGGGCTAAAAGTGTCAAACTTTCATTCTGGCCATGAGGCGCTCGCGGAGCGCGAGAGGTTTGTCTACAGAAAATTTGCTTGGCCTCCACACAAATTGCTAAAAACCATTTGATTCAAAACCATGGCTTTCCAAACTGCTATGCCACGTTTTAGGACAATTGTAAGATCCCTCTTACACCCCTTAACACCTGGCATCACCTCCTTCAAGCTCTCCAACTATAAATAGGTGCCAAGGTTCACCATTTGAACTTTCACCTTTCTCATTCACAACTCTATCTCCCTCCTCTGTAAGTTCCTAACTGAAAGGAGCATCCAACTTAGTTGTATTGCATCCTAGGAACCACTTGTAAGTGTTTCTTCTCTTGTATTTTCGTTTATAGGCTTTCATAGCCAAAAGTCAAGCGTTTTACAGAAAACGACTTGACTTTCGGTTAAGACCAGTATGGTCCAGCCATTGTGCGTAACAAACATGGCTAAATGATCGTGATAAGGTAGGTGTTAATCCCTGTAAAGGGCACCTCCTGAAGATCACGTTTGCTAGACCAATTGACGGGTCAAAGTTATTATATTAAAAAGTCATATAGGCCATTTTTCGAAAATGTAATAATTTAATCTTATATATGTTATGAAACCTGTTTTGACACTTAAACAAGTTGGTAATAATTATTAGAACATGTAAGAACATGTTCGGCTCGTCAATTTCAGTTCTAGGGTCGGTTCGCAACCGAAAGTCGCGAAGTTTGACTTCTGCTTTGACTTTCGATTCTGACCCGATATAGATTGGTTAGATACTGATCTAAAGTTTCATTATGATCGTAATATAATGTATTATAACCCTCTAAGGTTATATTACATAATCATAATTAGAATCTGAGTTTATGCATAAGTTCCGTAATTATACCATTTTGACTAAAATGTCCTTTTTGCATAAAAAGAGGTTTAAATGATAATGAACTTGAAAATGAATTTCCTACTGATGTAATATTATAAGTAGGATTATTTGGGATATTAAATAATATTATAAACTGAGTTTATGAACAGGTCTTTATATTATGTCGATAAATGACGATAAGGCCCTTGTGGCTTATAAAACGGTTTCAATCAAATATTTTTAAAGTAAATATTTTACCTACTTATTTTAAAACTTATTTTAAATATTTTTACAGTAGGCACATGATATAAACTCAAAAGCAAAATAATTTATAAACTATGTGTAAAATGACCAAAATGCCCCTTTGGTGCATAGTTTAGTCATAAAAGATAAATTACACATATAATCAATATCCTACAGATATTATATCATAAGTATAATGCCGGATTGAGGCTAGTTAATTCTCATATTCTGTTAATCAGTTTTTTTGATAACTTAAACATCAGGGGTTAACTACCGTGTCCTGGATATCCTCGTCTCATTACATTAGATAATGGCCACGACCTTAGCGCGGGGTATAGGCATACACCCGACAGACGCTCAAATGCAACTACCCACGTCATTGGGGATAACTCCTTCGTGAGTTCATAACTGGTGTGTAGTTAATCATGTCTCGGTTTTCGCATTGGGCCCTGTATGTATGGACAAACATTTGAATCTGTTAACAAGGTTGCAACGTCAACTTTCCCAAGTTATAAAATATTTTGTGCTGATATGCATTTAAAACATATTTTTAAATGTTTTCAAAATGAGTCAGTTGGGTTTATTTACCAGCGAAAGCTGACGTATTTTCAAAAGACTAAGCTTGCAGGTACAATACGAAAATAGGCGGGAAGTGCTCGGTAGTGACAAGAGGATCTTGCAAATCCTAGATCTGCCCAAAGTCTGTTTTATATTCTTTCTTTTGTACAATTTATGATCCGCATGTGGATGGTCTATTACGAGCCGTCTGTATATTATTTTGGTGTTTTGAACATTTGGTTTGTAATAGTAATTTAAATCCAAGACCTTCGATGTGTTGTGTTTAATTGTCTATAATGTTATCAACTTACGTAACGATATTCCCCACCCGGGCCCACCGGTGTTTGGATTCGCTGTGGAAAGCCGCGGTGTGACAATATAGGGGATAGTTATCTTGATAACCCTAAATATTGTCAGAACTGTGAGAACGAATGAGAAAACCAATCAAAACCAATTTCTTTTAATACAAATCTCATTATAATTAAAATACATAAAAAAACTTACAACATCAAATTTCAAGATCACTCTTAATAAGTTTTTTACACATGTGTAAATTCAACAAATTTACACATGTGTAAATGACAAATTTACAAATATGTAGTTTTTCTTTATTTACGAATACATGTATTTTAGACATGTAAATGTAATTTATTATATTGTTTTCGAATAATAATGATAAGTGTAAAAAGAAACTTTGAATTTGAATTGTTTTTTACCAAGTTCTCGTGGTTTTTTCATTCGTTCTCATGGGTAGGGTTCCTAAGCGAAGTCCACCCTATTTGAGAAACTTGAGAAACATTAAGGAAAATATGCGGTCTAAAATGTTTCTCAAGTTTCTCAAATAGGGTGGTCTTCTCTTAGGATCCCTACCCATGAGAAGGAATAAAAAAACCACGAGAACTTGGTCAAAACAATTCAAATTCAAAATTTCTTTTTACACTTATCATTATTATTCAAAAACAATATTAGAAATTTAATTTACCATTTAAAATACATGTATTCGTAAATAAAGAAAATCTACACATGTGTATGTTTGTATAATTCAAATACACATATGTATATAGTCACTTTTAAATTATGCATATGTGTATATTACGAAAAGGTTAAAAAATGTATGATCTAGAATGCTTCTCAAGTTTCTCAATTAGCCTAGTACTGTTTATACGATCCTAATCCTATATATATCTTTAACTAAACATCTATAATAATATATACTTTTGGGTTTATTTATAATCATCTTTTGTGCGACTATATTAATTTTATTAAAATCAAATACTTAGTATACTTTAAGATAGAAACAATCAAATGTGAGTCATTTATAAACTAACGTAGTGTTTGGTATATGAAAATGAAAGACATAAAAGAATGGTCTATTACAATGGAATGGAAAAAAATGCGTTTGGTTGATCATGGTAATAGAATCCCTATTACACAAAACATTCCATTCCCTAAAATTCATTCCATCCACCACCATTGTTTTTTTCATTCCATTCACTCTCTCACCCTTCATCACTCCGCCGCCTTCCACCATCACCACCCTCCGACGCCCACCACCACTACCCGCCGCCTTCACCATCCGCCACCTCCACCTCCACCTCCACCACCACCAGCACCTGTCGTCGTCACCACCCGCCATCGCCACCACTAACCACCACCACCTGTCGTTGTCACCACCCGCCGCCGACCACAACTGGAAACCACCGTTTACTACCACCAGACCACAACTACCCACCGCTTTCACCACTCCGCGATCGACCACCACCACCGACACCGACCACTGCCACCACCACCAACCACCGCCACCCGCCACCACCGACATCTTCCATCGTCGCCACAGACCACCGGCGCCAACGCTGCCCACCGTCACCGCCACCCTGTGCCACCACTGCTGATAATTGCCACCCATACTATTGCCGCTAGCACCGGCCTCCACCGCTACCACCCACTACCACCACTCATCGCCGGTTTTATTCCTTTGTGCCTTCCTGTCTTACAAACAACACAAAATAATTGAAGAAACACTGGACCAAACTATATCCGGAGATATCTAAGTTCTGGTACAAAGTCTCTACATATAAAGGTTATCTCTCATCTGCTCTTTGATATGATCTTGGTTCAAGTTCACTACAAAACTGAAAACACGGTTAGTCTTGTCACGGGACAAAAGGGGAGGGTTTTCTCCGTGACCACACTACAATGTGAGAATAAGTATCAAGGTTTGCAAAGGATAATGCAAGTAATTAGTGAGTGAGCAAGAAACAGTGTATTTTACCTCAAGGTGTGATCTTTACTTTATAGCCAGAGAGATATGTGAAGGAGATGGGCTGATGGGCCTTGGGCCTAGAACCGATAACCAGGAATATCCATTATGTCTCCTCTGCTACGACCGTTAATAGTCTATAGCAGGAGGGGCATTTGACACACGGTGGATGGGGCCACATGTCCTGGCAGTTGTCTTGGTTGTCGGGCTTGTCATCAGCCGTTAGTGGAGATCGTGTGACAGTCGCTGGCGTGAGCTGGTTGGTGCCACGTGTACGTCTTTGCGTACTTTTTGCCCTCCACACGACTGCTCATCATGCGACATGGACTGGCACAACCTGAGCGGTTATTGGGTCACAGCTCTGCCACTTTGTACCTTTGTACTTGATCAATGCCTATTTGCGCTTCTTCTTACCGTGTTGCCTTATCAGTGCTTTTTGGCCAGCATGAACTTGTAGGGATCAAGTCCTTTTGTTCTCAAGGCTAAGTATGAGTTGCTCTCATCTTAGTCTTGACCGTGTGCAATGTTTTAAGAATTCAGAACTAGAGGCTTGTTTAATTAGCGCAGGGTCTGGGGCCTGCGCTTTCAGGTTTAACTTGCCTTTGCACAAGTTTTGTTGAGCAACCTGCTGTTTTTAAGGTTGGCATACCATTGCGCATAGCGCGCAAGGTTATTCAAGCGACCTGTTATTATTGTGAGGGTATGGAATCCTGCGCAAGAGCAGGGTTTTTGGGACCATACCCCTCCAAATCCCCCAGTCCAGTGGTGCTCCTATACGCAGCTTGGCAAGTAGGTGGAGTGCTGGACCATAAGAACTCATGTATGTGCGCTTATTTCAATGGCAACAAATCAACAAGGTATCTGGGAGGAAAGGAATAAAGAAAACGATTATGTGGGGGAAACCTTTGTTCAGGATAAGGTTTTTGAAATTTTAATTTTCGTCATGCTGAGGGTTGTAGACGAGTTGTTGAGAAAATAGGTGAGTCGGAAGTGACCTCTGATGGCTGTAGCAGGCTGTCAATAGTGCAGCTGCCTTTTCATTAATGAATTGTAGAGAGAGTACCAGCCACGTGTGTCTATCAGTTTCCCACTTGCCCTCCATGCGTCATCTGTGGATTCACTACTGGGCCTGCGGGGTTGTCATGCTTCCCCATCGCATTAAATACAATGGGTATAAATAGGTGATCCGCCTAGGTTAGAAATCACTCTTCCTCTTCTTTGTTCTTTCTTGGGAACTTCGAGTTACCTCAATGTGCAAATCTGCCAGCCCCTGCGCATGGAAGTGGTAAGCATTTATTGTTTGTTACTTGCATCCTTTTAGATTGCTTAGTATGTTGCTCCATGATCCGGGTGCGCTGAAGAATTTGGGTGTCGGCCCAGATTCGAAAAAGAAGAGGCGTGGGGGGCCCAGTGTTGTGGCCACTAAGAAGCCCGCGCAACCCAGGGCGGACCCACCTAAAGGTACGTGTTCTGTGCCTGATACTTGGAATAACTATGTGGTAGTCTCTGATTCCATGGAGGGTCTTGCACCTGTTGGTTTGAAGAAACCCAAGCCGGAGCCTCGAGATGTGGTGGAGATTCCGGCTGCAAATTCGGATGATCCGATAGATGTGAAGTCAAGCCCGGAGCCGCTTATGAGGAAGAGGGCCCTTCCCAAGGGCGATACGACGGTGCAACCTCCAAAGAAGGCTGCGTGGAGGAAGATTATTGGTAAGCGTGGGAATCTGATGCGCTTGTAGCTAAGTTTTCCCCAGGTAAACACTTTCTAACTTGTGCTTAATTTTCTATTCTTCATGTTTGATTGTTTTGTGATTTCATTTTGTAGGGTAAGATGAGACACCCTTTATCGCCTCGTCTGCTCCGACCGTGCCGGTCGAGACTTCTATGCCACCACCCATTTATGAGACGGCGCAAGTGTCCAGTGTTAAAGGTGGTGAAACGAGTGCCGGGGTAGCGGAGGTAAGTGTGGATGCGGAGGCCGTTGTGCCGGGAGAGGAGGTTGTGATTGAAGAGGGTGGTGTGGTTGAAGAGGGTGAAGGGAAGGTTGTTGAGGATGTGCCTCAGGGGCTCAGACAGCAGAGCAAGTGCCCGGGGGTGAAGCTGGGGATTTGTGGAGCGCCCTTTTGGGGAAGGTTCCCCGGTTCGTCCAGACGAAACCCCGGGTGATTACTATTACCGGTCTTATTCTGAAATCCTAGGGGATCAAGAAGTTAATGTTAATCTTGAAGTTTTTCTAAGTATGTATAATATTTGTGTTTGCAGATCAAGAAGTCTATATTCTCACTGTTCCACAACGTTTGTTGTCTTTTGGATGAGACTATTCCAGAGATAGGTGCATACAGAGATGTGTTAGAGTTTTTGAGTAGACTACCGATTACCAAAGACCTTACTGATAGACAAACTGCATATCGATCTCACGTTGAGTATTTTTGGAGCGTGACCGAATATAATGAGGAAGAGAATGCTATTATGTCTGATGTGCACATCAACAATGATGATATTGAAGTCAAGATTACAGAAGGTCTTGTTCGTACAATGTTGGAGTTTAAAGACAATGAAGATGACCCGACCGATTACCCTGAATATATGGTCAATGGGTGTTTTTATCAAATGGGCTATGCTGGATTCGTGAACGCTGCACCTTTCAAGAAAGAAAATCTTAGTGCCCCTTTTCGCTACATTATGCACTGTATAATACATTCCTTTAGTCACAGAGAGGGCGGATTTAATGATCTCATCGACTATCAAATGTGCATGATAACAACACTAATTCTCAATCTACCTTGCAACTTTTCGAGACTTATATTCTCTCAGATGGTACAGAACATACAACGTGAAAAGGTTCTTTAGTACCCGCGATTCGTACAGATGCTGCTCGATCGTTTACATCCTAACTTGAAGAAGAAGAAGAAAGATGATATTTTGAGGCTTGAGCATATGGATGTATCGACATTAAAGAAGATGAATTTACACTTGAAAGCCTTCCCCGACACCAAGCCTGTGTTTGGGGCTATCACGGATAAAGATTATTTGGCACCGCCGAGGGGGAAGTGGCGTAAAAATGATAGCGGTGACGAAGCCGATGAGTTGGAAGCTCTAGATGGTTTTGTTGAGAAACGAGGTGTGGTTTACGAAGGAGGATAAGAAAGGGGGAAGGGGACGAAACATAAGCAAACTGCTACATCTTCCTCCTCTACTCCTCAAAAGAAGAAATGTGCACCTACCAGCACGAGATTGGTTGATGAGCCAGAGATAGAAGAAAATATTGTGACAATGGCTGCTGATATTGAAATAGAAGCTTTTGGTAATAAAGAAGGTAGAGTTGATGACGCATCCTCCTCGAGTACAGATGAAGAGGATAGGATAGCCGGTAAGCAAGAGAGAGCCAAAGAAATAGAGCTAGAAAGATTGGCTGAAGATAAGCGTAAAGCTGAGGAGAGGAGACGGAAAGCGACAAGGGAATATGATTCTACATATGTGCCTTCATATTCCGACAGTGACACCCCTGTACGCAAATCATCAAAGAGGCCATCAAAATGTTTCAAGAGGCCAGCAGCAAGAAGTACCAACTCTCCGACAGAAAGGTTAAAGAGAAAGGTGCAAAGGAAAACTGATTCAGGACAACCAACTCCACAATCACCACCATCACCACCTCCACAACCAACTCCTCAACCACCACCATCACCACCTCCACTACCAACTCCTCAACCACCACCATCACCACCTCCACAACTATTGGGCCCTAGATGAAAGGTTTACACATTAGTGTTGCACGTTGGGCTAAGGTTGGGAGAATGGGCTTCCTAGAGCCTTATGGGCCTAGGGTTGTAATTAATGGGTTTTGTGACAAGTATAAATACATGTGTTAGGGTTAATATTTTGGTTGCTAGTCAGTTTGTTATTCTAAAATCTTGTATCAGACACCATTCAGTGTATGCACGTTGTTTAATCAAAGATCGTTCTTGTTCTATTAATTCTAATCTTTGTTTCAGCAATCGATTAGTGGTTGTGATACCGTGTTAGATCCGAATTGGGACTTACAATTGGTATCAGAGCCTGCTGTTCGATACAGGCTCTCGGTGTCACAGATTGAAGAACTGTTCAGATTTGGAAGACTTGTTGTTGTTCATCTCAGATTGTGATTGTCGAAGATATATTAAAGATTGCTGCTGCTCCCATCTCGAACTGCTACAGTTTCGAGAAAACCGAAGAAGATTCAAGTATTTCGGATACGGAACTGTTGAAGATTCTGAAGAACACGAAGAAGATTCAAGCATTTCCGATACGGAACTGTTGAAGATCCCAAAGAACACGAAGAAGATCATCTATCTCGGATTGATCTCGGACTACTGTTCATCTATTTTCTCAACAACCTTATCCGGATTATTCGCATTTCGGATAAGGATCACTTTTGAAGTCTCTTGTTGCAGAAATTTTGGAATACTGTTGATTCCAAATAAGGATTCTTATTTCGGATCGGACCATTCCGGATAAGACTTCCATTCTGGAAAGAGCTTTCATCCCGGATCAGGCTTTCATTCTGGATCTGTCACTCTATTTTGGATTTGATCTTCATTCCGAATTTATCGCTCATCTCAGATTGGCACTCGTCTCTGATAGCATTCCGGATTACAATTTCGGATACTCATCTCGGACTTGTCTTGGATTCTCATCTCGGACTCATCTCGGACTCATTACAGACTTGTTTCGGACCATTGTTCATAATAAGCATTTAAAATTAACTTTAATTTACTTGGTAATTTTTAATAAAGTTAATAATGAACATTTATATGACAGCTCAGGACCTGACAAATGCCACCTTGGCAGCATTGCAGTCATTGACACTGGCTCTTCATGAAGAGCTAGACCAAGTCATTAGCACTTCTACAAAGGTGCCTCATCTGCTATACGAATATCAATATTATAAGTGGAAATTCAGGTTTGAGTAGTACTGCAAAGCCAAAGAGCCTTGGGTTTCGAAATGTATCATGAACGGTCCTCGAACCATAGTTTACAGCACTCCTGAAGATCCAGACACAAAGATCCCTAAACCCAGTAATTTGTGGACCCCAGAAGATGTGAAAATAATAGAAGAAGATGAGAAAGCCTCAATTGTTCTGACGATGGAACTCAGACCTGACATTTCCATAGCTGTCAGAAATTGCAAGACAGCTAAAGAAGTATGGAGTGAATTACAGAATCTCTATGAGGGAAATGCTGACATGAAGGCAAGCCGAGTTAATCAGCTGAATCAACAGTTTAGCTCATTTAACCACATATATGGGGAAACCTTGAGAACCAAATTCAAAGATATGTGAAGCTTGTCTCTCAAATGATTTCAGCTGAAATCTCTCTTACGAACAGTGTTATGAATAGACAGTTGCTGAACTCTTTGCCAAAGAGCTGGGATCCCGATGTTGGCATGATCAAGAAGACAAAAAGTCTGAACGATGTCACTCTCATAGAAATGATTGCAACTATCAAATCATGTGAGATAGATAATAAGCAGAGGGACATCAATCATCAAAGCAGTATGATGGCAGCTAGTATTACAGGGTAAAACGCAACATTAATGTCTCAGAATCTTGTTTACAGCCCTCTGCAAGGAAGCTCGCACACACCGGGTAGCTCAAACTTGGTGTATAGCCCTCTCGCCTCTGCATAGAAGACCCAGTATGTCTATGGTCTTCAGTCTCAGACTCCTACTATGATTTCTGCAGCGCAGGTTCAGACACAATATCATGCATAGTATCCTAACATGGTGTACAGTCCTGCCATTCCTCCAACAGCTCAACAAGGTGGCATTCCTCAATTTGTGGCTCCCACACCGGCTCCTGCTCCAACTGTGTCCAACTCTACTTTTCTCACAAAAGAGAATGAGGAGAAATTGACCATAGCTGCCTTAATGATTAACAGTTTAAATGCATTATTAACAGGTGACTTGACTCCCCCATCTGTTCTCCCAACTGAAGTAGACCAAATAATGGAGGAGGATTTGGACGAGATTGGCGTGTCTTGGAATCTTGCAATGGTGCTTTCCGCATCAACAAATTTCAAAAGAAGTACGGGGCAACCATTGTCAAATCTGAAGACTGGGCTAACAAAAGATAAGCTCAGGTGTTATAGATGTCATGGGCCAAGACATTTTGCACGGGAATGCAAGAAGCCGCCATCTGGATATGTCTCATCCAGAGTAGCAGACATACAGAGTAGTGACAGACAGATCGTGCCACTCTCTCCTTCAAAGTCTACTTCAAGTCCCTCGAGCAGCTCCGACGGGACCTCAACAACTTTGGTGGCACAACAGCACGAAGGATTCAACTGGGCAGATGCTGCAGCTCAGATGGAGACTCTGAATCTTTCCAAGAACCACAATTACTGCATGATGGCACAGACAACTGAGACACCTGATCTTTCAGAAATGGTAAATCGCATTCTCTATTCAGATAGTTTCCGTTTTAAATTATCACAAATGCGCGCCCATAATTCAACTCTTGTAGCGGAATATCAACAAGTTGCATCGCAGAACATCGCCCTTAAACATAAGAACAAGCTTCTTATGGAAAAGGTCAAAGCATAGGAACAAGACATAGCTCAGCTAAAGCTTGACTTGAACCAACAGCAATGTTGGGTATGTGACTACAAGCTAAAATTAGCTGAAAAGGACGTAGAACTTCAAGCAGCCCAGCTAAATTCCTTGACAGGAAAGTTTTAAGAAAATGAAATAAATATTAAAAATTTTGAAACTTCCAGCAAGCTGGTCAAGGACTTGTGTGATCTGCAGCTTGAATATTAGAAAAACTATACAAAAAGCCTTGGGTATAATAGGGCTCCTCCACCATATAATCATAACTACACATGAATGCCTAATTCTGAGGCAGAACTAGAAAATGAAGAAAATATGATGTATGGTAAACCCTCAGATTATCTTTCAAAACCGTGGAAGCCCTATTACCCAAAGTTTTCTAAGCCAACTGAACTCAAGAAGGATGCTGGTTTTCTTCACTTCCACACCATTTTTGCAAGAATCTGGTGACAATCTCTCTTGTAGTTCAGATGGTTTGGAGAAAATGACACCTAAAGAAGAGGCAGCGACACCACTTAAAGAATAAAAACACGAAAATCATCCTGAAACTGACTCGGTGAACGCTACTAATGATTCTACTTCATGTGCAAACGAAATATTAGTTGAGGATATTACTGATGGTGATAAAGAAGAATGTCTGAATTCAAATTCGGACAATTCAGTTGCTGATTGTGATTGTTATAAACCTGCTTTTGACATTTTGAATCGTTTTCTTGTAGAACAATCTAAATTCTTAGACAATATTGGTTGTGTTGATAACTTAGACGTTTTTAATTCTGGTTTTTCATCTAATGCTCATGTTATGAATCCTGATAATGCATGTGATAACTCTTGTGATGAAAACATAACTTTTGCTACAAATACAGCGTCGGCAGATGATTCGGTTTCCTTAGTTCCTACTGAAGAGACTGGAAGTTCTTCTAATGAAGTACCATCTGTTGATGCTATTCCTAGGGTTAACAATGAGGAAATCAACCAACCAACTGACTCTGTGATGAGTGTCGCTGGCATAGTACTAGAAGAATCGGCAAATCAGATTCTTTGAACGAAGATCGGTGGACTGATTCTGAAATGATAGAAAATGAGCAATCTCCCTTTGCTAATTCAGATAAAACTTTTGAAACTGAATCTAAATCGGAATCTCAAACTTTTCAAAATATAGAGATTCCACTTGCTACTAAAGATCAAAGCTCATCTTCTAGCAGTTTAGAAAAGGATGTCCCTACAGATAACTCGTCTCCTCTGAAGAATCTGCCAAGCAAAATGGTTTGAAATCTAATAAAAAGAAATGGAGAACACGTAGATCCAAAAAGAAGAAAACCAAACAGACGCTTTATTCTAATGAAAAGGCAATTGCTGATTCACTTCCTCATTCTGAGAAATTGCCTCAGCAACCCCAAACTGAATCTGTTAAGCCACCAGCTGAAAAGGAATCAGTTAAAATTGTGCCTAGGTCTACCAACTCCAAATTATCTAATTCAAATCATAAAACTTACAAGTGTGATGATGGTTGTGAGCAGGCTACAGCCAAGACTAAGACCTTGCACCAGCCATAAGTACCAGCAAGCAAGATACCGACAGACAAGTTGCCTAGAATTTCCTAGGCTGAACGCATTGTTTTTCTTCCAGAACGAAATTGTCAAAATGCATTTATGCCTTTCAGCGCCCTATTATCAAAAAATTAGAAAGCTATGCCGAATCGCCTACATCAGGCTCAATTTGCTACGGCTAAGCCCTCTGATCAAGACTAGAACATGGCAAAGAGACAAAATCACAAAACTCTAAGACCTTCAGGTTCTCTAAATCCTTCTAGTACTCTGAAAGTTGTGTAGAAGTCTGACTCGCTAGCCTGGAGGCCTAAGATCTTGACCAAGACCCAGTCTTCTGTCCCGAAATCGAACAAATCAAAAGCATCATCGACCTCATCCTCAACTAATTTAATTTTATGTGAGGTTACTTATGTTGATGCAAATGGAACACCCATATCGTCAATGGCATGGGTTGCAGCTTCTAACTAAACCTGTTGAAATGTTCAGGAACAACTTTGGAGGACTCTTCAGACTTTGGTATGTCGACAGTAACTATTGCAGACACATGACAGGAGATATCTCGCAGTTGAATGACATTCAGTTTTTCGATGGTGGGTTTGTCTCCTTCGCAGGTGGTGAAACGGGAAAGATAACTATGAGAGGAACGGTGTGCAATGGAGCTCTTAGTTTCAAGAACGTGAATTATGTCCTAGAGTTGAAGCACAGTCTCTTGAGTGTGTCTCAGCTCTGTGATAATCATTTAGATGTGCTCTTCACAAAGAAAGGATGCTTTGTGTTGAAACCAGGCCTCATTATTCCTGATGAATGGATTCTTCTCAAAGCTAAACACAAAGGAAATGCTTACATCATCGACATGAACAAGGCCCCCCATAAACAAGCTTACATGTTTGTTCTCGTCGACTGCTGAGCATGATGCAATGTTGTGGCACAGCCGACTAGGACACATCAACATGAAGAATCTCAACAGACTTGCAAAAAGTGGTTTAGTCAGAGATCTACCTGTTCGGGATTTTATGCAAATTGAAAAGTGTGAACATGTGCTCGTGGGAAACAACATCGAAGGCCACACAAGTCAAAACCCGCACCCTCCACATCAAAAGTCTTGGAATTGATTCATATGAATATTTTTGGTCCAACAGATATTCTAAGCATTGGCGGGAAGGCATACTGTCTGGTTATCATTGATGACTACTCCTGATTTACTTGGGTATTCTTTCTAGCACAAAAGAGTGAAACCGCTGAGTTAGTCAAACAGTTTATCACCTTAATGGAAAACCAGGCAGACACCACTGTGAAGGCTATTCGATGTGATAATGGACCAAAGTTTAAGAACACCACCTTGAATTCTTTTTGCTCCTCCAAGGGTATTGATCAACAGTTCAGTGCAGCCAGAACTCCTCAACTGAATGGGGTTGCAGAATGTAGAAACCATACACTCATTGAAGCTACACGTACTCTGATGGTCGAATCAGAACTACCTCTCATTTTCTGGGCAGAAGCAGTCAATACCGCTTGTTATATTCAAAATCATGCCCTGATCAACAAAAGGCACATGAAAACGCCGTATGAAGTGGTTGAAGGTCACAAACCTTCGGTTAAGCATTTTTGCAAGTTCAGATGCCCTCGTGTTCTTCTACTCGTGGATACTAAGGGAAAATTTGAATCACGCGGGGATCCATGCAACTTCGTCGGCTACTCTAAGAACACTTCCTATCGTGTCCATGAACAACCATATTCCGTACTTAAGAATATACAAGAAGAATGAAATAATTTTTGGATTTTTATATTTTCTGAAAGCAAATAAAAACAAAATAATAAACACTCTGTTTTTTTGAGAATCACCGTTAAGATCATATCAGCAACATCAAACTGTTTTCACACTATTTGATAATTCTATATGCAATATTCATGAAAAACAACTCAAGACGACTACCAGTATTGTTTATCCACTTAAACAAAATACATGAACATTTCAAGTACCATTACCTAGTGATCTGTTTAGATAATTGATACTGATATACTAGTGTGTCCCACTTCAGGACATACCCCCACGATTAAGGTATGCACAAAAATGCCTCGTAGTAGGTAAGTATACCAAAATTCATCCATTTGAATTACAACGTTAGATAATTGGTGACCAGGTCATTACTTTCGTACAGCAAAGAGACCAATATCCAACAAGGGTTAGGGCAAATACCAAATTTTGGTACGAATAATGCAATTTGCACCGTTGAATAACTCTCTAGGAGAGCTTCTTCAATTTTGGGATTTGGCATTTTAGCTCTTTTAAGATATCCCGGTTGTGCCTAGGTCAGCATATATCTGGATGCAGCAGAAGGACAACCTTGATACCCCGGATGAAATAAACGATATAAAGACATAAAACCTCAGATTTTGGCAATCTATCAATGCAAGATTTAAGGTTATAACACCATACGCCACTGATATGTTACCCACTCATACTCAGTTTATTATATTTTTATCACCAAGGTAGGTTGATTATTTCATGCTTTTTGCCTACTGGTACATCATATGATGAAGCTGCTATCACACTTAAGCAATTTAGTTTTAAATATTAGTGTGACAGTCTAACTTGATGATGTACTATCATTTCTTCTTTTCCACACAGTCAAAACTCATTTTTTTTTCTATTTTTTTATGTTTTTTATTTTTGAAAAGAAGTAAATTATTTACAAAATTTTATGAAAACTGGTTATTCAGGATTCCTCATCCCGTTGAGTTCGACTAAATGTTCAAAACGAGCCCTGTCAAAAGCTTTTGTCTAAAGATTTGCCAGGTTATCTAGTGTGTCAACTCGATGCAGTTCAACCAATTTTTTTCAGCACAATCCCGTATAAAATGATGACGAATGTCAATATGTTTTGTGCGACTTTGTTTTACGGGATTGTTAGTGATTAAAATAGTGGCATTATTGTCTATCATAATAGGAGTATGTGTGAAATTCAAACCATAATCGGGCATCTGCTGTTGAATCTAGAGAACCTGAGAGCAACAGCTACCTGCAGCAATATATTCAGCTTCACATGTAGAGGTATACACGCAAGACTACTTCTTGCGTTGCCATGACACGAGCCTCCCTCCTAAGAACTGACAACCACATGTGGTAGACTTCCTTGTTGATTTGCATCCACCAAAGTCCGAATCAGTGAAAGCAACAAACTTCAAATCACTAGCAGCTGGATACCATAACCCAAGTTTAGGTTTTCCTTTCAAGTACCGAAGAATCCGCTTCACCGCTTTCATGTGGGACTCCTTTGGATTCGCTTGATATCTGGTACAAAGACACACTGCGAACATTGTGTCTGGTCTTGAAGCAGTCAAGTACATCAGAGAACCAATCATTGCCCTGTATTGAGTTGGATCAATATCCTCCACACTCTCATGATCTGGACCAAGATTGTGATTCTCGCAAATAGGTGTGTTGAAAGTAGCGCAATCCTCCATTTTGAAACGAGACAAAATGTCATACACATACTTCGTCTAATGTATAAACATCCCATCCTTCTTAACTTATAAACCTAGAAAGTAGGATAATTCACACATCGCACTCATCTCAAACTTTCTCTTCATTACCTCCTCGAAATCATGACACATGTTCTCATAAGATGACCCAAAAATGATGTCATCTACGTATACCTGTACCAGCACAAAGTCTTCCTTCTTCCTTTTAATGAATAGTGTACTGTCAATCTGACCTCTTTCAAAACCATTCTTTAACAAATGTGCTGAAAGTGTCTCATACCACGTCCTAGGTGCCTGATGCAATACATACAATGCCTTATCAAGTCGATAGACTCGATCTGGATAATCTGGATCAGTAAACCCATCTGGTTGTGAGACATACACCACTTCTCGACTTTCCCATAAAGAAACGCACTCTTCACGTCAAGTTGGTAAACTTTGAAGCCCTTGAATGAAGCAAACGCTAGGAATAAACGAATTGCTTCCAACCTTGCTACTGGTGCAAACACTTCATTGTAATCAATCCCCTCTTGCTGATTGAACCTTTCACCACTAACCGAGCCTTATTCCTTATCACAATCCCTCGGTTGTCTTTCTTGCACTTAAACACCCACTTAGTGCCTATTTTCTTCTCTCCTACAGGCATGTCAACTAGCTCCCAAACCTTCAACTTCTTGAACTGAGCTAGTTCCTCTTGCATAGCTTCAACCCAACAATTGTCTTTTAGAGCCATGTGAACATTCTTCGGCTCCTTTTTGGCAATAAAGCAGCTATACAAACAATCATGAATCAACCTAGTCTTCTGCATCAAAGTAAACAAACAACAGCATCACATAGGTTATTTTCAACTGGATGATCTCTGTGTACACGTGTGGTAGCAATGGTGTCAACAACTAGATTATCTCCCAGATTAGATCCAACCTCCCCCTAAATGTTAGTATTAGCAAATGGTTTAGTGAAGTCCTCCCCCTGAATAGGTTCAGACTCATTGTCACTAGAGTCCTGTGGAGCTGCACTAGAAGAGGTTTCTGGAGCATCCGTCATCGATATACTCGATCTAAGCATGAAGTCACACTCTCCATCTTCACTGATCACATATTGGATCACTTGAGACTCATCTACATTGGAAAAATCAGGAATATTAAATGATTTAAAAACACTGTCATAACCATATAATATTGGAGGACCACTCGTTGATTGTTAAGGTGAATAACTAGTGATTTCCATGTTAAACACCACCTCAATTTTACCAGATTTTAGATTAAAAACCCTTTTATCAGTGTTCCAGGCATATAGCCTAGAAAGTAACCCTCATCAGCTACCTCACCGAATTTTTTCTTATCTTTATTTCGCACAATAGTGCAGGGTAACCCAAATGGTTCAAAGCCTTTTAAGTTTGGTTTTCGGTCAACCGTCAAAACTTTGTTCAGGACATAACAAGCTATGTTCACAGCTTCTCCCTAGAAAAGAACTAGAAGCTTGAATCAGAAAGCATAGTCCTAGCGGCTTTAATCAATGTCCTGTTTTTCCTCTTAGCGACTACATTCTGTTGAGGTGTATAAGGAGCAGAATATTGATGTTCAATTCCCTTGCGAAGACAATAGAGATCCAGAATCCGATTCTTGAACTTCGTGCCATTATCACTCCTTATCCTCTTGATCCGTGCATCATGGACATTTTCCAATTTTGTAAAAAGATCCATCAACATCTCCGTTGTCTCATCTTTTGTACCTAAAAAGAAAACCCATGAATATCGTGAGTAATCATCTTACATTCACCAGACTGAATAGATCCATTTGAAGTAACGCATAAGGGGCATCTTTGGAATTTACTGTTTTAGACTTGTGAGGTTTCTTATGTTATTTTCCCTTTTAACATGGAAGACATTTATCTTCCACATGAAACCTCTGCACTGGTACCCCTTCCACTAAACCATTTTTAATAACATAATTCGTTTTTCGGTAGTGGATGTGGGCCATGCATCTGTGCCACATTAATGACTCAACCTCAGATGCTTTTGATAGTAAACACGCCACCAGAGTGGAAGAATCCTTAGCTCCCATGTCCATGACATAAGTGTCGTTTCTCCTTGGCGCTCTCATAACTATCGAATCATCCGGTATAACGAAACCAGGTTTCAACACCAATGCTTCAGACTTATTAAAGTGGACCGAGTGACCCTTGTCGCAGACTTGAGACACGCTCATCAGATTGTGCTTCAGCTGCTCAACATAGTTCACTTTGTCCAATGTGATCTTCCCGTTAGTCACTTTTCCTCGACCTGTAATGTGCCCTCCTTTAGCACCTGCAAAATTCACATATCCTCCATCTATATTCTCAAACTCAGTCAACAACCTCGCATCCCCCGTCATGTGCCTGGAGCAGCCACTATCAACATACCACAAGTTGATAATCCTCCTTAGCAGCTCCTGCACAACCCAACAAAATTAGTTAGATTGGGGGACCCAAGCCTTAATGGTCTTGGGTCTTCAAGATTCATCAACCATAGGAACATCCATCCAATATCCATCACTCCTAACAGGAGTCTTGGATCTTAGACCTGCTGATGGAAATAGTTTTTGATTTCCACTAGGTCTCTGGCCCTGAGGTTTCCTAAACATGTTTGGACTTTGTGACCTTTGGAAATTTTGGTTTTGGTTCCATGAAATTTGATGATAATAATTTCTAAAACCATTGTTATAAAAATTTCGACTACCAACATTCTTGTATCGAGTTTGATATTGACCTTGACTTCTGAAATTATTGGATTGACCATTAAAGTTATTCATTCTTGGTGAACTCCTTCTAGGTCTTTCATATCTGCCTGATGTAGATGCAGGCTGAAATCTTTGTTGATTTCTTTGAAAATGAGGAACTTGGTGAGTTCCTTTTTCAGCCTTACCTACACCAGTAGCAACACTTTGTTGCTTGGTAGCAGATATCTCTGGTGAGTTAGTAACCTTCTTCTCACCATCACCAACTTTTTCTTGTGATTTTCCTCTCTGTCTCTCACTCACCTGTGCTTCACTCTTTTTGGTAGGACAGCAACTAGCCACATGTCCCTTTTCATGACATTGAAACACGATTTTCTATCCGAAGACTTCTTAATTGAAGTCTCTGGTTTAGATTCATCTGGCGATGATGATGATGATGATGATGATGATGATGCCTTTGAAGTATCTTGTTTAGTTTGCTTAATTTCTAGTTTTTTTTTTAACAAACTTCACATTTGACTCTTTTGTAATAACAATGACCTCTTCATTCATATCACTCCCTTTAACATAATCAACATTTTAAACAAAAAATGGTTTTTGATTCTTAGGATGTGTATTCTTTGTTTTCAAAACTGGTTCCTTGTTATTATCCTTCTTGGCATTCTCAGTCACATCAACATCCTCTGATGTGGAACTACCAGGTGTAGTTGACAAAAGTCTGTAAGCTCTTCTTCACCTGGCAAGAAAGAATAGTCATGACCAAGAGGTGGTGAAACTTCATTTAAACCTTTGAAGCCCACACATGTCTTGTCATCACTTTTCTTCTGGCCATTCATCATGTGTTTCATAACAAAAGATGAATAGCTGAATTGATTTAATTTCTTTTCAAGTTCACAAATTTTAAGTTGTGCTTCAGATAACTCTTTGCATTTTTCAGAAATTTCTTTTGTTTTCTCACTCATCGTATCATGAGCTAAGTCAATAATTTGAAGCTTTCATTAAGCTTACAGGTTTGAATATTGATTTCTTCTTCATAACCTTTAATTTTCTTCAAATATAATGGCTCATTTCGTTTTACGAAAAAGTTTGATTCTTTTAGTTTTGAGAGCTCATTAACCAGACTTTGGTTTTGTTTTGTTAACTGTCAACCTCACTTTGCAGTTCACGACATTTTAAACAAACAGAACTACCAGAGTTAGAATGTACCTCTCCTATTGATTTGCCTTAGATCATCCATGAAAGCAGCAAAATCAGCAGCCATCTTCTTCTCTGCAGCATTTTGTTCTCCATCAGCTTTTTCAGCTACCGTCTCTCGCTCTACTTCAGCATCAGCCTTCACTTCCACATTATCAACTTGAGCTATCTCAGCCATAAACGCATGTGAGGCATTGTTATCACCCTCCAGATGTAACTCCAATCAAAAGAACCCTCTCTAGCAGTAGAGATCAGGGCCTTTGATCCAGTGTTGGTTGATGCATTCCTGTTGCTTGAACCATGACCAGGAGAATCTTGAAAGGATGAGTTAGAACGAGATTCAGTTTTTGGTCATTGACATTCTCTAGAAAAATATCCGTAGTTTTGACAATTGTAAAACTTCACTTTAGACTTGTCAAAACCCACACTCTTTCCAACGAACTTCCTACCCATTTTGTTCATGAACCTCTTTACTCTTCTAGAGATCATGGCCATCTGCCATTGTAAATCCATCTCCTCTAGATCATCAGGGTCAATGTGATCATAATCTTCATCAAACATAGCAGGATCATATATTTTTCCCTGAATGTAGTTCTCGTAGGAATCAACAAAAGAAGCAAGCAATGCTAGATGATCTTCAACACTTTTGACACTCAGAGGCATAGACCTAGTACTGCTGTTATTATTACTTGATTGTTATCTCTTTGCCCCTGACGAGCCTCCTGAAGCAGTAACAAAACATACTTCACCCTCAGCATTTGTCACAATCTGCTCATTTTCACATGAAAGAAACGCATTTGCAGTATCACTTGAAGCATTGTTGGAAGATGAAGGTGTAAGACCTTTATAAATCCCTGGATCTTGAACCTGATCATATCCAGTCTCCTTATTCTTCATATTGAGTTCATAAGCTCTTAATTTCCCAACAACCTCTTCCAAGTCTTTAGTTTCATAGTCAGCTTCACCCTTTATCATCAAAGTATAAATATCCCACTTTGAAGGTAAAGCATCTAGCAACTTATCGTTTATCTCCACATTCGTGTATCCCTCTATATCATAATTAACCATTTCTGACATCAGATGATAATATCTCGTGATAATATCTTCAAGGGATTCATTCCTCATGCCTTTAAACACAGCAAACTGTTTCTTCAACAGATCAACCTTGTTCTTCTTCACATCAGGATTGCCCTCATACCTCTTCTCTAGGGCATCCCACATCTCTTTCAATGTAGTATAACGCTTGAATGTATGTTTGATGCCATCAGGTAATGACATCTTTATAGCATCTAAGGCTTTCTTCTCAGACTCATACATCCTTTTTTTCAGCTTCTGACATGTTCACATAAGCAGCAACACGTTGTATGCCCTCAAAGTCATGCGTTGGGTTATCGTATCCATCTTGAATACAGATCCAAATCCGTGTGTCCTGGTATTCAATGAACGACTGTAACCTATCCTTCCAAGTAAGATAATTTTCTACTTTCAGCATTTTTGAAGGTTTGTTAGTCGTGCCAGCCTCGTGCTCCATTCTTAACAGTTCATTAAGGTTAGACATATTCGACATTTTTTGTCCTAAAAATCACACGAGTCTAACTGTGGAACCGGTTTGTCAAGATTGTCTGTGGATCAAATTATATGTCTTAAAACGTTTAACTCCGGTTACGCCAGCTGATTAACTTTCCACCTTTTTGTATAGAACTCGGAGCAGTTCCGAATCCGGAACAGTAACTCGGATAGTCAATCCGAGATGGAAACCCGGAACAGTAATCCGAATTGCTTATCCGAATTGGTGATTCGGAATAGTGATCCGAGATGGAATCCGGAATGTACTATGCGGATCCGAGATGGAATCCGGAATAGACTATTCTGGTCCGAGATGGAATTCGGAATAGACTTTTCTGATCCGAAATTCAATCCGAGATGGACTTATCATAATCCGAGATAGAATGTTCTTATCCGAAATGCAACTCTAATGATCTGAATTGCACTTTTCTGATCCGAAATTCAAGTTTGATGAACCGAATTGCAAGTCTGATAATCCGAAATGCAAGCTTTCCTGATCCGGAATTCAAGCTTTCAATCCGAAATGGTTCACTTTTGATCCGAGATGCAAGACTTCTATGTGAAATCCCTTGTTGTTAATTCAAAATCGCTGCAAAAACCCTAGAACAGTCGTAGAAACCCTAAAACAGCTGTCACAAACTTCAAAATTGTCTCCAAAACGTCCAAAAACCCAACTTTTTATGTTGTAACAATTTCGAACCGAGCAAAAACAAGAGCCGAATGCTCTGATACCAATTTTAGGTCCCCTAATCCGTATGGATCGTCACAGAATCGTCTATCTAATCTAGAGTACGGAATCCCCTAAATCGGATTTCACAGAAAACCAAACAAGAACACAAACAAATACTTTCCAACTATCTTCTATTGATTATCCAACACAATGGTTTACAATCAATTCAAGACTCTCTCTTTTAATTCTCTCTGAAGTAATTGTCTAATTCTCTGATCAACTGAACAAGCAACCTAAAACCTAATGCAAAACTCCCTTTATATAGAGACAGGTTTGCACCTGAGCTAGGGTTTCACCATATGGACTGCTAATGGGTTTAAGCCCAATTCGCCTACCATAAGCTATGTGATGTCTGGATTAGCCCAATTACTTCTAATTAACTATTACAAAACTAAACCCGCTAATCATTTATCATTTTACTAAATACAAGGTATCAAAATACCAAATCTAAGTTGTTGTCATAAATATGCACCAACAGGTTGGCTGGAGGAGAATCCCACAGACGCACGTATTTGTGCTGACTAGCTCTATGATTATTCCTCTTTGTTTAAATCTGTTGATGTCTCTTCTAATATGAATGCAGGTACAGGCAAACCTTCTTACCTCCCACCAATGCCTCTCTCAACTGACGAAGATGAAGATGTTGAACAGCTGCAAGAGTCTTTCAAACAGCTGAGTGTGGATCCACCTGGATTCAATGAAGCTGTGTCTACATGTCCACCAGTGTCGCTGAATCAGGAAACTGTTTCTGAACAGATTTCTCAGATGGATTCCCCTGAAGTTGAGGTTCCAAACACAGGAACTCTTGTAGCAAATGGCGGAGCTACAACTCCAGATGTCTTAGACTCATCTCTCTTTCCTGAGCCTACACCACCAGACTGTTCTGTTGATTCATTAGTCAACATTCCCACTGGTGCATCTAATGAGGCGGAGCCATCTAGAGTCGCATCACAGAGCTTTGCAAACTTGCAGTCAGATCTCCATGTTCCTGTTACGCCTCTGCCACAACGTCTACAGAGCGATCATCCGATTGAAAATGTTATTGGTCCTGTTACTAGTGCAGTTCGGACTCGCAGTCAATCAGGAGATATCAATACATGTCTTTACTCTTGTTTTATCTCACAAATTGAACCTAAAAGCATTGATGTTGCATTGTAGGAACCAGGCTGGGTTGATGCTATGCATGAAGAAATCAATCAGTTTGAGAAACTTGGGGTATGGCAATTGGTGAAGCTTCCTCAGGGAAAACATGCTCTTGGAACTCATTGGTATTTCGCAACAAACAGGATGATACTGGTGTGATTGTGAGGAACAATGCTCGACTGGTTATTCAGGGTTTCCGCCAGATCGAGGGGTTGGATTACGATGAAGTTTATGCACCGGTGGCTAGATTGGAAGCCATTCACATTTTCTTGGCATATGCATCATACATGGACTTCACAGTCTATCAAATGGATGTCAAGACTGGGTTTCTTTACAACACGGTGAAAGAGGAGATATATGTGGCACAACCACCGGGTTTCACTGATCCTGACAAGCCAGACTATGCATACAAATTGGACAAAGCTTTGTATGGATTGCAACAATCGCCTCGTGCGTGGTATGCAACCCTAACAGATCATTTGCTTGCTCATGTATATACCTGAGGAACCATTGATCAAACTTTGTTCATCAAACGTGTTGACAAGGACATCATTCTTGTTCAAATTTACGTCGATGACATAATTTTTGGTTCTACGGACGATGGGTTGTGTCGGGAATTTGAAGTGGTCATGAAGAATAAATTTGAGATGAGTTCATTGGGGGAGATGACTAAGTTTTTGGGACTTCGAGTTCGTCAGAGCCCACAAGGAATCTTGATCCATCAAGGAAAATACGGTAATGATGTTCTTGCCAAATTCAAGCTTACAGATTCAAAGCCCATGGCCTCACCTATCGCTAAACGGCCTCTGTTGAATGAAGACGTTGAAGGAACGCCCGCCAATCCAACCATGTACCGGTCTATGATTGGTTCACTCATGTATCTCACAGCCAGTAAGCCAGACATCATGTTTGCCATTTGCCAGTGTGCTCGATATCAAGCTACTCCTAAACTCTCTCATTTACATGCTGTTAAAAGAAGCTTTAGATACCTCAAAGGGGCACCGTCACTGGGCCTCTGGTATCCTAAAAATTATGAATTTGAATTGTATGCTTCTCTGACAGTAATCTTGGAGGTACAGACAGGGACATGCGATCAACTTCCGCTGGATGCCAATTCTTGGGAGATAGATTAATCTCTTAGCAACGCATGAAGCAGCAAACGGCTCGCTTTCTACAACGAAAGCAGAATATGTCGCAGCATCAGCTTGCAGCTCCCAAGTTTTACGGATGCAACTCCAACTTGCGGATTACGGTTTGACTTATCTAAACACAACAATTTATTGTGATAATAAACCCTGTTTTTCACTCCAAAACCAAGCACATAAACATCAAATTTCATTTTATTCGTGATTGCTATGAAAAGGGTTTCGTTAGCTTGAGAAAATCCACACCGATGCAAACGTTGCGGATTTGTTCACGAAACCCGTTAGCAACACGCGTTTTCAAGTGCTTGTGGATCTTCTCAAAATGATCCGTTTTTCTAACTGAGCATCCTCTATCTTTTCTGTCTAGTTTGTTATCTCTCTTTTATTCTTGTTTGCCTCATAAATTTGTTCATGTGTATGCACAAATTTTAGGGGGAGAAATATTACAAAAATCCAAAAACATTTGAAAAATTAGAAAAACACAAAAACATTTAAAAAATTCAGAACATAACAAAAATAGTTTCAAATAGTTTTGCAATGATTGGGAAATGAAATAATCATGTTAAAGGTTTTGGTTAACACATGTAAGGTGTTGCAGATGGATTGACTTGGATCAAAGCGATATGTTGATAGGCTTAGAGCTCAAACGAATATTATAAGCTATATGGTATAAACATAAAGAACTATATATCCTGTGGGTCACACACTATAGGCAATATGATTTTATGGTCTTAAATCCTGTGTCGATAGATAGCAAACTTCTGAGGTTTCGGGTCTTTATGTTGTTGAGTCATCCGGGGGATATCTTGGCTGCCCTTTTATTGGATCCAGATTATATTCAGATCTAGGCACAGTCAGGATATCCTCAAAAGAGCCAAAATAGAAGGGCTAAAACCTTAAAAGAAAGGAAATCTCATCATGAGAACATTCCATGAATTCAAAAATACCATATAAGGTATCTACCTAACCCTCATCAGATACTATTGGTCACTCTGCTATACGAAAGTCCTAACCTGTTCACCAATAGTCTGACGTTGTAGAAGATAAAGGATGATCTCAATATACTCACCTGCTATGAGGAATTGTTAGGCTTACCTTGATCGCGGGGGTATGTCATGGAGTGGGACACACGGGTATCATAGTATAATATAACTTTAATTGTATCATAAAGCATATAGCAGAACGTTGAGCCCTAGGTTTAAATGGACAAATATATTGGCAATTGCTTAGATTAGTCTGACCAAGCTCACATTCAAAAGTGTTCCTTAGCCTAAAAACAATTTGATCCCATAGCAAGACTGTGTATAGGCTAAATTTATTTGTTTAAATGTTTTGCTTATCTCTGTATTTAGGTAAAGTCTGCTTGGTTGCTCGGTTAGTTAAACTATTAAAATTATGAGTTAGATAATTTATGTCAAGTGGTATTGGACTGGACTGCTGAGTTTTGGAATTGGGCCAATCCAACGGAATTTTTGAAAGTCTTGAAATTGAAGTGCTTTGGGGCTATTATGGTATTGTTTCGGATTGGGCCTTTAAACCCATTCCAGATAGGCCCACTGACGAAATTGGATTCTTCACCTCTGTTTGTTTCGGATTGGTTACTGTTCCGGCTTGGGCCAGAATAACATTGACCAAGTCCATTCCGGATTGTGTCCGAATTGGATCTCGGATGATTGGATCCGAATTGACTTGGGCCCAAAATTCTTAGGCCCAAGCCCTTTACAGAATAGTATATAAAGATATCAGTGTTTCATTTCAGATCATTCACTAATATTCTTCTGAAACACTCTGATCATTATCCGAATTATATCTTCTTCACATTCATCCGAATTCGCATCAAATTAGGTATAAACAACTTAAATCATGAAATTAGTTGTTAGTCTTTAAATCTTCATGAAGTCAGGCATCTCAGATAGCATTTCGGATGAAACTTTAACCAACTGTGCATTTTAGATTTCATCTCGGATGAACATTCAACCGAAATGGATGAACTCGGATTCCATTTCGGATGGTGTTCATCTTTGATGTAAGAGGTTAATCCGGATAACTGTTTGACCGCTATATATTCTGGATTTCAGTGTTTGGACCTTTCCGGATTATCTTTGACCTCTTAGGATTGTCCTTGACCCTTCTGGTTCAGTTTTGACCCTTCCGAATTCGTTATTGAACGGTTAAATGAATCTTCAATTGAACTGTGTTTTGACCTTCTACTTTTAAATTGACTAGTTAATTCATATTAGTTTGGATATTTGGTTTAATTAGTAAATATCTTGTTGAATATGGCTTAATATGTTGTTCTTCTAACAGAAATGGCTGAAGAGGCTTTCGATGTTGTCATGTTGGTAGAAGAGCAGTTTCACAATCAAGCGGGTTATCTATCAGATCCACCAGCAGAGTTTTTCCAAGAATTCAGATCTATAATAGTGGGTTTGAATGATTGTAGGATCTCATATGCACTTCGAGCAAATCCGATTATATATCGAGATACACATATTTTGGAAGCGAGCTGATTTCATCTGGTACTGATAGGAAGCCATGCATTAGTTCATCTATTCAGGGAAAAGAGATTGTTGTGAATGAAGCTTATATTCAAGAGGTGTTGAAGTTTACTGATGCTGCAAGTGATCTAACATTATATACTAACGAAAAGGTGATGCCGGTATTAACAGATATGAGCTATGAGGGAACTTATCCACCTTTGTTGAAGAAAATGTTTCCAGCATATTGGAGATTATTAGTGCACATTTTTATGAAGTGTATATCGGAGAATAAAGGAGGATTGGATAAGCCGAATCAGACACAGACTTCTGCGATAGTGTCTCTGGTGATGGACATGAAATATCTCTTTTCTAGTTATATTTTCGAAAATATGAAGAAGATTCTAGAGCAGTCAAAGAAGAAGATGTTTTTGCTGTATCCTCGATTTCTCCAGCTGATTCTGGATGCACGTTACTCTGATCCGGCTAAAGATGCTTCTAATGCAAACTTGTTAAATATGAAGCCTATGGGTCCAACTATTTTTGGGACAATGAAGAAAATAGATCGACATCATAGACGGTTTTTGTTGGACGCATACCATTGAAGAAGTTTGGAAAGTTTTGCGATGTTTTTGCTGTATCCTCGATTTCTCCAGCTGATTCTGGATGCACGTTACTCTGATCTGGCTAAAGATGCTTCTGATGCAAACTTGTTAAATATGAAGCCTATGGGTCCAACTATTTTTGGGACAATGAAGAAAATAGATCGACATCAAAGACGGTTTTTGTTGGACGCATACCATTGAAGAAGTTTGGAAAGTTTTGCGAGATAATCAGTCAGGATATTTCAGTACCTCAGCCGGTGAATGCAATGGTGGCTGAAGAACATGATGTATCGGTTGTGGAAAGAGAAGTTGAGATTCAAGATTTAGTTTCTGAGGCAGGTACTGATGATGAAGAAGCTTTGTTGGAATCTATTACATAATTTGACGCCCATTCGATTCCAGAGCTTACTACGGAGAATTTAGAAGCTCTCATTGCACATTTAAAGGATATTTAGGAGCAACAAGGGAATCCTCCTCTCATGTTGCCTCGTGCTGATATCCTAGTTGCTAGAGTCAATTCAGATGAAGATGTTGAAGAAGAGGAGGTACAGTTATTTAAAAGGCGACTGATAGAGGTGATCAAAGAACCCATTTATACTGAAACTCGGATGCAAACCGAAGTTCATGTTGATGATGCTACTGAAGAACCAATTACTGTTTCATCCTCAGTTGTTGTTTCTTTGACTAATACTTCTATTGTTGAGCCTACTATTGCTGAAGAACCGACAGCTCCTCTCATTGCTACTCATTCTACTATCGTGTCCGTTCCAGCTGATTTTGTGTTAGAAATGATGGATTTTGGTGGTAGTTCCACGGGTGCAGGAGGATCAGGAGCTGGTAGTAGTGGTTATGGTGGTGTTTAGGGTGAAGATATAGAGTATGTGAGGCGGTCTGAGAAAAGAACTTTTGAATTCAGCGGGGTTGACAGTGAGGAAGAGGATGTGGATGTAGTTGACCTGAAAAAGAGAGTGGTAGTGCTTAAACAAGAGGTCATTCTTAAAGATGCACAGATAGCTTCGTTGCAGACTCGATTAGATGCATGTGATCAGACGATAGACCAACTTCAAGGTGATGTTTCGTTATTGATGACTATGGTTTTCGATCTGAAGGGGATGTTGGACATAAATTCTCTGATCAGACTGATGATCCTATTAATGTTAAACATTGTTTTCGAGTTGCTGAACAGAGAGAAGCTGACAGATTAGTTGCTGAACAGCTTGCTGCTGAGCATCAGGCTAGATTGGATGATTATCTGAGCAATCCGAAGAGAAAGTTCTGCGAGTCAAAAGCGACAAACTACTCAAAAGAAGAAACATATAGTTTTAATGAGGAATGTTGATGTAAATCCGCTAGACAAGACCTTTCAGTTAAAGGACCCCACCAACCAGTCTGAGAGATTTGTTATGGAGCTTGGATCGAGTTATTATAGTAAGGTTGGAAATAAGTCGCGGGTGCTGAGTTGGGCCTACGATCATGTAAAGAGAATGTGGCTGATTGTCAGACAAGATGGTACACGAGAATATTACTCAAAGGAGTCTCAGTTTGAGACCTGGACGAAGGTTGAACTGACTGATCTTCTAAGGGCTCCATATACTGACACGGATACTACTAAACGTGGACCAGGGTGCAGCTTCTTTAAGAGGCTGGAGCAAGAAGTAAAGAGTGGATTCAAAACAATGAAAACTGCTGAACCATATCTGCGAGCAGCTAAGGGTGTTCGAGATGTAAGAACCGGTAGAAGGTTTAAGTCCGTAATGTGGTCTCCAACTGAAAAGAACTTGTGATACCAGTCGCTCCAACATTTCCAAGAGTTATTTTGAAGAATTGTAATTTTTGGATGTATGATCCGAAGGTTGGGAGTGTGGCGATTGTTACTAAAGAGAAAGCATTTCGAGTGAATGATGTGGTTGATCTAGTGAGCTTTCATGATGAAGACCTACAAGTTCTAGCAGCGAATCAAATTCAAACTGCAGAGTTATATGAAACATGTGCTAAGGATTGGACGGCAGCAGTCGCTGGGATATAGCCGAAAGAATGGGAGTTGATGCACTACCAAAGAATTAAACGCCTAATGTTGTAAACCTAAGGGGAGATTGGTGGGCCCTAGCTGAAAGGTTTAAACATTAGTGTTTCATGTTGGGCTAAGGTTAGGAGAATTGGAGCCTTATGGGCCTGGGGTTGTAATTAATGGGTTTTGTGACTAGTATAAATACATGTGTTAGGGTTAATATTTTGGTTGCTAGATAGTTTGTTATTCTAAAATCTTGTATCAGAAACCATTCGGTGTATGCAAGTTATTTAATCGAAGATCGTTCTTGTTCTATTATTTCTAATCTTTGTTTACGCAATCGATTAGTGGTTGTGATACCATGTTAGATCCGAATCGGGACTTACAACAACCAACACCACAACCTACACCTTAACCTCAACCTCAACCTACTCAATCTCAACCCCGGTTCTCAATAGGATCTAGATTAGAAGATCAGTTTGACTTCGACTTTGGAGATATTCCAGGGGGAAGAATTCTCAGCTGCCATGTTCAATGATTCACGAATTGAAGAGTTCGAAAATCAAGTGATGCTAAACAGTGTCAAAATCGCTGAGTTACAGGAGCAGATTAAAGGGCTTAAAGAAGATAAACAGCATCTTGAGGTTATCTTGGCAAGCATCGTTTTCCAAAATGAACCACTGAGGAATCGAATGGCTGAATATGATGCAGAATGCCTTAGAAATCAAAGGAAGATGAACTTGTTCGAGAAACTCCTTACAAAGAAGCTTGGAATTAATCTGGCTGCTGAGACTGACGAGATTGAGAAGGAAGAGGCCTGACAAAGAGTTGTTGAGCGGGAACGTATAGCCAAAGAAATATATGACGCTCAGGGAAAAGGTAAAAAGAAGGTTTTAGAGGAACCTGTGATTGATATAACTGAGCCAGAAGCTGAATCTGTGTCAGTACCTTCAGAGATAACGGTGTATGAGCAGACAGAGAAGTTTGTGTTGGACGGAAAGCCAAAGGATGTAGATATTGACAAGTCGAATCTATCTACAAAACATCAAGAATGGCTAAGGAAAAGAAAGATGGCGAAAGAGATTGAGGAAGAATTAGATGTGTTTGCTGAGAATCCTGAGGAGGATGATGAAGACTTGGACGAAACTGATGGTGCATCAAAGAAAAAGTCTGATAGTGATAGTGATGGTGATGATGATGATATGGGTGGTTCGGGAATTCGTATAACAGAATCTGATGTGAATGAAGTCATTGATTTTTCTGTATACTTCGACGATTCGGCCAACCAAGTCGAAGAGAACAAAGAACAAGGAAAGGTGTTTGAGAGCTCTAAGGATTTTACGCGGGCAGGAATCTTCACAGTGATTGATGTGTCAACTGTTCCTGTTGTGCAAAAACCGAAGATTTATTATCTAGAGCATGATGTGGAGGAGGGAGAATATGTTCACAGCTACACAAAGGAAGAAACTGAAAATATGTTAGGCTTGGACAAAGACACATTTGAATTAGATTTCGAAGACGAGCTGAATGACATCAGTACTTTCCAGCCTTAGGATTATATCTTCCAACATTTTTCTGATGCACACCATTATGAAAAGGTTGTCGTGGAGGATGATTCCGATGACAATGATACTAATATTGCCGGAGAGGGTATGGATGACTTCCCAACCTTTAGTGAGATCTTTTCAGCCAAAAGTGATAATTTATTGAAGCGTAAAGTTGAAGAGGCTGTGAAACAAGGAACCGTTCCTCAACGTTTATCTAAAGAAGAGATAGCCGAGATGAGGAAACTGTGATTCAAGGAATTACCAGCAGAGCGTAAATTCAAACGTCCCATATCAATTTTCACACGTGTGCTAACATTTCTCTGGGGGACATCATAAGCTGGGGTTGGATCGAAGAGCTTAACGTCTATAGGATTAAGAGGAGTATGGGCTCTAGTACTTCCGACACATGAGCGATATCAAGACCCTGCCGTTCTGGGATATTAAAGAATTGGTGCAGATGAAGATGATAATCTAAAGATGAAATTTCATAACCAGCGGCTGTGGAAACTGATTAAGCTGGAAGCTACTCATGGTTTTAGACATTGGAAGCCACATATGCCCAAGAGAATCACAAAGATTGATCCTATTACAAAGGAAAAGATGTGACTTTGATTGTGAAGAGGCCGAAAGTAATGAAAAATATGCCTCTGATAAAGATGGAGCAAGATTTCTTCAAGATCTTCAAATGGTGGCACTACGATTCTAGTACTAGTGAAGCTGTTATTTGTGTTCATCCAGATGAAGATTCTTGGAAGATAATGGAAGAGTTATCAGAAGCCGTCATAGCACACAAACGCATACATGGTCTATGGCGTGGCATTCGAGTACTAGACCCTATGTGGCTAGTCAATTGTTCTAAGAAGGATATTGAATGTTTATTTTACAGCAAAATTTCAATTTTGAGGAGAAAGACAAAGAACAGGCTCTCCAGTTCTAGATGATTGTTAATGTTTGTTTTGCTAATGACATACATTCAGGAACAACATGGAACACTTCTTGGAGGAAGCTGGAAGAGATAGAGAAACGAAAGAATGAAAGAGAAGAATGTAGAAAGCATTGCAGAGCGAAATCGGATTGCATCGGTTAGAAGCTTTCGGTTTGGCAACACGTACAATCGGCCTCCTCCAACAGACCAAACACCAATATCTTCTGAGGAGCGTCGCAGGCCACCGAAACGTTTCTCTGGACGTTAACTGTCAAATTTTTGAAGAATTTTTTTGAAGTCTATCCAAGATTACGGCAACATCCTAGGGGAGTTTGTTGGTGCATAATGTCTATTGTATGTTTATATAGGGCTTAGAATGTCAAATATTGTATGTTTATATATGTTTTGTAAGAGGCTCGTACGAGGCACTACTCGCACGAGCCAAACACGCCTCACTCCTTGTGCAAGCCATGTTGGCCTATAAATAGTGGAGCTTGAGTGTTGTGTTGTAGAGCTGTTGGTGTGTGACTATGGTGAAGCCCTTTCAAAGTGTTTACTCGTCTGTAACCTTCACGTTTATTAATATGAATCAAGGCGTTTAAGCATTATATCTTTCTTGTTTGTTTCTCCAATTCGCTAACAATGAATTCCGCCTATGTTAGATGATTCGAATCAGTCCAGTGTTCATAAGAGGAGAGCCGATCCCCTCTCACAACACCCATGTCTGGAAGTTGAGCCAGGGCGAGAAGTTCAGCCATTGGCAAGTTTGCCGAGAATAGTTCAAGGGTGCCTTTCCCCAGTAGAGGTAAGGGTGCGCGGGGAACAAAGTGATGAACAAACATACTGTGCATACCTACAGCTAGCTGCCAGCTCCACCTCCAATACTCATAAGATTATCAGGGAGTGGTGCAGCATGCACCAGGACCAGGAAAGGTTTGAGGCTTGATCGGAGTGTCGCGCCCTGGTTAAAATAATATTTGTAGTCCCGAATTACCCTTAACAATGCATTAGTGGTAGTATAGGGTCGAACCACGAAGAGTTTATGGTTTGCGATTGGATGCGATTGATTCTAAATAAAATTGTCACTTGTATGAAGCTTGCTATAAGATTGATTAATTTGGTTTGTTTTGAAGAGATGTCGAATTGTTCCGACAAAATTGGTTTGACTACTTAATCACTAAGTTGAACAATTGCATGAAAACTAAATTACTTGATTAAAACAATGATTTGAAAACAAAGTTCACACCCAGTTCAGCAATTGCACAACCTAGGGTTACTAAATGATTTTTGATTGATTCAACTGAATTTCTCATTACCGGTTTTGATATCACAAAGCTTAGATGCCAATTGCTATCACGCATATGACGGACCACACTGCATTTTGTTACTTCGGACAAATAATCCATTTTGAAAGATAAGGCATAAATACACAAACTTGTTTCACAAAGTCAAATTTTATAATCATTCGACAATTCGCAAATATAGTTCAAATGCAAGGAAATTATCAATCAATTCAAATACAATTCAACTTGTCATGAATCAATTAAGAACATAAAGCAACCCTAAATCTTACAAAAGTTTACACCGGGGTGAAACCCTTGAGAATTAGTTGCTCATGGTGAACGGTGCACGATCAACGATTGATGAAAACTCGAACTTCAACATCTTGAACTTGGAGATGGTGATGATTGATGAGTAGGGTTTAGGGTTGATGGTGAGGATGAACGGACTAATGGATGGATGAAGATGATGATGATGATGATAGTGGATTAGGGTTAAGGATGATGAGGATGATGAATTGGATGATTAGTATGGATTGATGGAGTTGGAGATCAAGGTTGGTGGTTGCTAGGCTCCAAGAATAAGTGCAAGGCTCAAGAAATTCATAACTCCTTGCAAATGGGTCAAACAAATCATTAAAAACCGTTCAAAATTGAATTTCAGCGACAAGAGAATAGGAGGGGCGTCGCCGACGGCCATATGGGGCGTCGCCGATGGCCTCAGTTTCTTGTGGTTTTCCTCTGACGCGTTAATCCACTATCTACGACCATTTTTCACTGACGGCACTTCTGAGGGGCGTCGCCGACGGTCCAGGGGGCGTCGCCGACGACCTCTCTAAAAGATGCTTTCCTGTTTTCCCAATTCGTGATCCCGGTTGACCCGTTTTCCGTCCCGATGCTCCAAAACGCTTCCGAAAAGCTCCTTAAACATCGTAAACCTGTAAAACACAAATCCAATCAAAAGTAGGCTATTGAAAACTAAAAGTTACGTAAAACATTAACTTAAACTTAATAGAAACATCGGTTTTCAACCACGTATCACATCCCCACACTTGTCTTTTGTTGGTCCTCAAGCAAATCTATCTTTCACTTTCATGTAGGTCGAATAAGGAACACATTTCCCATTCTCGAGACAAGAGTTAAGGTCTAATGTCATACTTGGTTCATTATTTTTATCATTTTCAAACTATTTAACGTTAATATGATTAACACATACAAAAATGGTTATCCAAGATTAACCCGCCTTTGAAACTCACAACTCATACACATCCCTCACAATGTATATTAGCACTTTTGATGTAAACACACAACCGATTAGAACATATACCCGCATAAGCTTGCAACTCAATCATTCTCCACCACCGAACACAAATATTAAGTACAAGTCAAAAGGTCTTGAACGGGTTGTATTGGGTCTAGGATGAGGTATGGAATAAGATGGTTTGAAAGTGGCTAAGGTGATGAAAACTCGATTTTTATTACAAACACACTATACTAGTATAATCGACTACTAAACAATAACTAGAGGCAAAAATTTTCCTCCTTTTATTCAACAACCATCAATACATGCATTTTTCTTTTATTTTCTCAATTGTTTTTTACTAATCCTAAAATCAAGTTTTCATCACACGGGTTAAAAATAAAAGGTTCAACGGACAAGGGCTATATTGGTTGGTCAAATGAAAAGTTTAGGCTCAAAATTGGCGACTAAGGGATTAATTTCGGGTAATGGTATATAAATGGTGTTAAGTACAAAAGGTTTACCTAATGCCTTAATCATTCTTGTGCTCATATTCGGTCTATGGTCTCAAACGTATCAAAAATTGCAAGTTCTACAATACATGACTAATGATCCACTCAACCAAAGAAATATATGAATATATGATATGTAGAAGTGGCTCAAAATCTCACATTTAGAAGGTATGGTATGCGATATCTATAAAGTGCATGTTTCTTAGGCTAACTATTCCCAAATAACCACCTGTTAAATACCCGTCATGATATTAATTTGAATTTGACCATGACAAAAGACCACATGGGTTGTGCCATCCCTCATTACCTTAGTTACTTATGCTTTTTATACCACTTCAAACAAAGACATTTTTGAAAAAATTTTGAAATTTCCCCATCCCCACACTTGAGGTCGACATTGTCCGCTATGTATAGTGTTTGAACAAACGGGTCAAAATTGAAAAAGTTTTTCTTCTCCCTATCCCCACACTTGAGGTTAACATTGTCCTCAATGTGTAAGAATAGAGCCATTTAAAGCGCACAAGGGATGTGACACGACCAACCTTCCCAGAAATTCACCCCGGAAAAATAAAATACACAATACAATTCACTTATTTAAACAAAAGACAAATCAAAGCTAAAATAAACGTATGAACCTGATTTTTCGCTCATTCTTCATGTGTTCTTCATCTTCAACAAAAACGGTTGTCTCGCGAACACAGTTTACCTACAAATTTCAACCTTCGTGTAGAAGCAAGCTTCTCACAAGCATTAAAATTTTGTTAGTTACCATTTTTATTAAAGTAATTACCAAGTCATATAATTTTTCAGCTTTGATTTTCTTGTGGAAAAAAGAATTTACAACAACAACCTAAACTCACTTTCGTAGGAATCACGGTTGCATTTAGCTTATGCGACAAGCCCTTTTAAACCTTCCGATAGCTCAGAAGGACGAGTAGGTCTCGTGAGGGTTATCTAGGAAACACACCCACAAAGTTCATTTAACTACTAACACGAAATGAAATATAAACTAAAATATACACAAAAGTATACAACAACAAAAGAGAACAAACCGGTGATCATCTCTGGTATCGCTCGTTGGGATCCATCGGTGGATACGACTGTTAAGGGTATCCGGTGAGGGTCGACATCATGTCATTAAAGTCGTCGAGTGGCCCTCTCACGCCTTCAGCTGGCGGTTGGAACTGCGGTGGGATAAAACTTGACCCGACTGCTTCGGGCCAATGCGGAGATGGGTCAGAGGGCCCAGTTGGAAGAGGGAGGTTCTCATATGATGTCCAAGGCATGTGCTCCTGGTATGGACGCCCCGCCTCCCAATCTCTATGGTGCGCTCTTGGTCATGCAAATGTTTAGCGTTATTAACCGCCATCCATTGCGCCACCGCCATAGCATGCCACCGGCAGTCTTCCAAAGCGTTCTGCTCAACACGCGCCCTTTCCTGCTCCTCCTTCTAGACAATTCTTGTGCCTGGTACAAGTCTTGTCTCTCCATAAAAGCTTGCTGGGTGGCCCTTTGCTCTTGTAATCCGTCCCAATACTCATTCTTTTTGGCCCGATGCACAGCCTCTTCAGCCCAATGAGATTATTACCAGGCTTCCCAATTTTTTTCCCACTGCTGCCTCCTTTGCTCATGCTCACGGTTCTCCCTAATACAAGCAGTGACGTTGTTATAAACTTCTTATTGTCCTTGATTGTAGTTGGGATAACCGGGCTTACACCGGTTAGGAATGAAGGTAGCCACCCCAGCTGAAATTTCTCGATGTGGCCGGGTGTACCTCTGCCGGGGTCCCCTCGGACCCTGAGGCTCATCTTCATCCTCCTCTTCAGCCATCTCCTCCTCTCTTGCAGCCTCTTGAGCTGCACTTGGATCGACGAACTGGAACCGATGCCCTTAGTCATCAGTGACGGTATATTGATGACCATACACTTGAACCTAGATCTTCAGTGTTGCTTCATTGATGCAAAGCAAATTTGATCCACCGGCTTCGAAACCCACAATGACTCGGGCGGCAACCTGCTTCGTTGCACTATCATGGCGCTAATGAGTCGTACGTATGGTATCATCTTCCGAGTGTACGACTCACGAGTGTCCCAAGTGTTGATCATGACAATATGATGCCAAGATAACTTAGGTACTCCAAAAAGCAATGAATGGAGTACCCGGCAATCCGAGGCCTTCACCTTCCCCCGGTCCCCGAATCTAACCATGATGTTCTCAAAAGAGAAGGGTTGAAGGGTCTTTCCTTCAACCGATAACTGAATACGCAGAGCAGCCTCACCATCAGCATAAGGCAAAACCAACTCAACCATTCCATCAGGATCAGCAGTATAACCTTGTTGTCCAAAAATTGGTCGACATTATAGTAATAATAGTCATCGACCCCCAGTGAATCAAACCGGGCGATACAGTTCATGGTCTCAAAAGACATGACCATTTGCCCTCGACCCGTATCGCCTACCAACTGCCATGTATTCGCTGGGCCATCCTTGTTGATGAACCGGAGTGAGGCCAACCATTCACAGACTGCCGCCAGATAACCCGTGGTGTGATATCCTCACACCAATCCAACACTCACTCCTAGCCAATTCTCTCAAACATCTCGACGATCCCAATCGTCCTAAATTCCTGCACATTTAATGTGCGCTCCGGCACAACCCTTTCCGGAATAGACGTAGACACCCCATGAACCATTTTCCACTTCCAAAGTTTAACTTCCAACAGCTTGTCGTTAAACCTTGAAACTGCTCTTCTTTTGTTGTTCTCCCATGGCTCCCCTACATTACTATCCTAGATTCTTTCCCACACCCAGTCTTGTCTGAACAATCTATCATCATTGTCTTCCAATCCACTTAGTTGTTCCCATTTCCTTGCTCTATGCCCCGAGGATGACCAGGCTCTTGAAGACGAACCTTGACCCGAACTCTTACTTTGCTTTCGGCTTGCCATACCTACACGACATAATACAAAGAAAAACAATTAAACATGGTCAAACTTCAACATTTAAACCCTCACTTCAAATTCAAACCACAATGACTTCTTGAACATATTGTACAATGTTGAATCATAACTTAAATGGTTAGACAAACTAGCCAGTTTAAATCTTCAAAATTAGCACTTTTGTCAACATTTTAAATTTAAGCTTTTATGTTCTTAATCCTAAGTATATAAGATTTTAAACAAGATTCAACATTGTGTTCATGCTCAAACATGCAACTTAAACAATCACAAACTCATTACATAGCTATGTTGCATGTTCAATCCCACCCAATCAACCATAAACTCAAATTCAAGCAACCACTCATATCATAGCATCATAAACAACCTACTCTAAAACCTAAGTTCAAAATTTCGGAAGAAAATCACATACCATATGAAATCGATGCTCAAATTTAAGTAAAACTCATACCTTTAGTGTTGTATAGACGATAGAACTTGAAAACGATGTAATGCAAAACTTGAAGAACACTTCTCCTTGAAAACCCAAAAAAAATTGAAGTTCACCAGTCTTGCATACAAACAAGAATTGAGGGAAACCGTGTTAGGGGTTTTGTTCTACTTGAAAAACTATACAAAATAGGCTCAAGAATCAGGTGATTTGGTGGAGAATTGAGGAAGTTATGAAGGTTTGAAGATAGGGTTCTTGAAGAAGAAGTTGGGGAAGATGAAGAATGGATGATGAATGTGCAGGGAGATGGGTAGTTTTAAAGGGATATTGGTTGGATAGGGTTAAACCGGGTCGAAATTGTGGCTAAAAAGATGTTCGGGTTGAGTTTCGGTTGGGTAAAATGAACTAAGATCCGAAATTTTACGTTAAAAACAATTCAGCGTCGGCTGACTAACCAAGGGTCGTCGCCGACGGCCCTCTGGTGCGTCGTCAACGCCTCCTAGAAATAAGCAAAACCTCCGATGGCTTATTTTCCTGTCTACGACACTTGTGACCCGACGCTCATAACCACCAGCCGTCGGCGGCAGCCTGAAGCCCCGTCGCCGACGGTTCACCATTCTTTTACAATACTAACAAATACTTACGTTTAGCATACCACCCCTCGAAAAATCGTGTATTGTCCTCAATACACAAAACATATTAAAAAAACATACCTTATGTCTTCATGACCCGTTTGCGAAATCCGAGCTTTATAGGTTAACGAGATTAATACAAAAACGAACTAAATAAGATACAAACAACGCGCGCAAACAATTAAAATATTCAAAACTTTACAACAACTATTCTTGGTCCTTAATTGACCTCATAAGTTGGCATGCTTACCAAAAAACTTACCAGTTCTCTGTTCCTGTCGGTGATTACCTCATTACCATCGAGAAACAGTTTAAGACGATGACCGTTAACCGTTTGTTTTGACCCATCCTTCGGGTCCTCAATGGTAACATCCCCAAGCTTGCTGACCATCGTGATCACATACGGGCCCATCCATTTGCTCTTTAGCTTCCCGGGAAAGAACTTGAGCCGTGAATTGTATAGCCAAAGCTTTTGGCCCACTACAAATTCCTTCGGCTTCAATTTGGCATCATGTGCTCTTTTCATGCCATCCTTGTATTTTGACGCACATTCATATGCCTTTTCCCGAAGCTCCTCTAGCTCACAAAGCTTCAACTTGCACTCTTTACCTGCGTCATCATATTTAAGGTTAACTTCTTTAATAACCCAAAACACACAATTACAAGTTCAACCGGCAAGTGGCAATTTTTACCGTAAACTAAGCGGTAAGGAGTAGTGCCAATAGGTGTCTTATGCGTCATTCGATAGGCCCATAAGGCATCGTTCAACTTCGTTGACCAATCCTTACGGTCTGGTCGAACGGTCTTTTGAAAATTTCTTTAATTTGCCTATTGACACCTCTACTTGACCACTTGTGTGCGGGTGGTAGGGGGTGGCAATTCTATGGTCAACACCATACCGTTTAAGCAATTTCCCAAAATCAAAATTCTTAAAATGAGATCCCCCATCACTAATGATTACCCGAGGTATCCCAAATCTAGAAATAATATTTTTTTGCACAAAATTGCAAACAACAGTATGGTCATTCGTTTTGGTGGCGACTGATTCGACCCATTTTGACACATAATCTACCGCCACCAAAATGTATAAGCTCCCATGAGAATTGGGGAATGGGCCCATGAAATCGATTCCCCACACGTCAAAAATATCGACAATAAGAATCGGTTGCATGGGCATCTCATCTCGCTTAGAAATACCCCTAACTTTTGACAGTCAACACAATTTTTAGCAAAGTTAAAAGCATCTTTAAAGATAGTCGGCCAATAAAGGCTGCTATTAAGCACTTTGTGTCCCGTTTTATGACCACTAAAATGGCCCCCACAAGCAAAGGTATGCAAGTGTATCAAGACACTCGGGATCTCCTCATCCAGAATACATCTTCTCAATACTTGATCCGGGCATGTCTTAACATATCCGATTCTTCCCATATGTAGTACTTGATTTGAGAAAGGAAGTGCAACCTTCTTCTCCATCCCAATGAGCCGGCAAATCACTTATCACCAAATAATTTATAATGTTAGAAAACCAAGGTAATATTGACACTTTAAGAATGTGCTCATCTGGGAAGGTCTCATTGATCTCTGCACGAGAAGAACCCTCTTCCACCAATAATCGGGATAAGTGGTCCGCCACCACATTCTCGCTATCCTTCTTATCCCGTATCTCTAGGTCAAATTCTTGTAACAAGAGAACCTATCGGATCAACCACGGCTTTGCATCCTTTTTCTCCATGAGGTATCTGACAGCGGAATGGTCAGAATAAACAATTACTTTGTTACCCCAAATATAAGCCCGAAATTTATCCAAAGCATATACCACTGCGAGTAGCTCTTTTTCAGTTGTCGTATAATTTAATTGAGCATCTGAAAGAGTCTTACTTGCGTAGTATATTGCAACGGGTTTCTTTTCTACCCTTTGACCCAACATGGCCTCAACCGCATAATCACTCACATCACACATAATTTTAAACGGTAAAGACCAATTCGGTGATTGCAAGATTGGGGCCTCAACCAACTTCTGTTTCAACACGTTAAAAGCATTTTGACAATCTTTGTTAAAGTCAAACGGTTGGTCATAACAATAAATTACATAGAGGTTTTGTTATATCACTAAACCCCTTTACAAACCTTCTATAAAACCCCGCGTGACCCAAAAATTACCTAACACCTTTAACGCTCGTGGGATATGGCAAAGTAGAAATAACTTGAACTTTTGCCCTATCAATCTCTATCCTATGACTCGACACCACTTGGCCCAACATGATTCCCTCTTGAACCATAAAATGGATCTTTTCCCAACTCAAAACTAAATTCTTTTCAACACATCTTTTCAAAACCTTTTCGAGTTGGTCAAGGCAACCATCAAATGATGACCAAAAATTGAAAAGTCATCCATGAAGATTTCTAAAGATTCCCCCACCATATCTGAAAATATACTCATCAAACACCTTTGGAAGGTGGCGGGAGCATTACATAGCCCAAACGGCATTAGCCTAAATGCGAAGGTACTATGGGCAAGTAAAAGTAGCCTTAGATTGGTCTTCCGGATGAATAGCTATTTAATTGTAACCCGAATACCCATCCAGGAAACAATAGTATTTTTAACCCGCTAACTTTTCAACAATTTGGTCAATAAAAGGCAAAGGGAAATGGTCTTTGGAAGTTGCGGAATTTAACTTCCTATAATCAATACAAATACGCCACCCGGTTACCGACCGAGTGGCGACCTCTTCACTTGCGTCATTTGTGATAACTTAGATGCCCGCCTTTTTGGGAACCGTTGTGTGGGGCTCACCCATTGGCTATCAGAGATGGGGTATATAATACCCGTATCTAACCACTTTAGCACCTCCTTCTTGACCACTTCTCGCATGTTCGGATTTAGTCTCCGTTGTGTGTATTGTGAAGGAGTGCTACCATCTTCAGTGACGATTTTATGCATCACTACGGAAGGGCTAATCCCCTTCAAATCAGAAATGGTCCACCCAATAGCGGCTCTATTAGCGACCAACACATCCATCTACTTCTTCTCTTGCTCCCCGGTCAGATTTGCCGCAATGATGACCGGTAGCGTGTTGCCCTCACCCACATAAGCATACTTCAAATGCTTGGGCAACACCTTCAGCTCAACAACAGGAGGTTCGAGCAACGACGGCTTAAGCTTTGTGTCAATCTTCTCGGGAAGACTTTCCACTTGGTGTGTCCAAGGTGTCTTCCCTCCATTCTTTTCTCCTCCTCATCTATGTTTTGATTTGTTTCCGATTGTAACCTATCAAACATAAAGCACTCCTCTATTGTGTTTTCCTCCTCGACACCCATGTCACAAAGAGGTATACACTCGTCAACAACGTCCACCATATAGCAATCGTCATTGACTAGAGGATCTGTTAATCCGGAAAAAAACATTAACCATAACCGACGATTACCGAAAGTCATGTCGAACGCTCCTGTTTTACAATTTATTTGAGCATTTGAAGTTGCAAAAAACGGTCAACCCAGAATAACCGTGGGTTGCTTGGTTAAGTCCAATGAAACATAATCAAGTACGAGAAAGTCCACCGGATAGTAAAAGTCCTCGACCTTGACAATTACATCCGTGATTATTCCACTGGGTAGTTTAGGGGTCAAATCGGCTAACACTACGGTAGTGTTTGCTGCTCTAAGTTGACCAAACTCGTATTGGTCATACAAACTACCTGGTAAAATACTCACACTAGCCCCAAGATCTAAGATCGCCCTTGCCATTTTAAATTTTCCAACCTTAATAGAGATGATAGGCGCTACCGGATCTTGTAGCTTAGGTGGAAGTGCACCCGAAAGAATCGAACTCACGTTTTCGGTTAAATCAAGTTTCTTTGGACATTTGTGAGTTCGCTTTTGGGTACATAAATCTTTCAAGTACTTAGCATAAGATGGGACTTGCTTTATGGCATCCCAAAGTGGTAGGTTGGTTTTGACTTGTTTAAAAACCTCTCACATTTCTTCTTGGTGGGGACCTCTTTTATTTACCACTTTTTTGGATGGTCCCAACAAGGCTTCTGGATAAGGGGTGGTATTAACATCCACACCCTTTTCCTTAGCTTTTGGGACAGGGACGGTCACAACGGGTGTATTTTTATTATTTTTTAAAACATTTTCTTTTTGACTCGCTTGACCGTCAACACTCTCATCATCGCTAACCTCTTCCACCACCCCTTCAACAAACTGAGGTGGTGGTGACACGACACCATTATCAACGACTCAACCACTACGTAATGAAATTTTATTAATTGATACCTCACGTGTGTTCTTCGAGCTCGACCCTTGATGCTTCAGGTTCACGGTAGTGTCACTAGGTAGCTTTCCACCATTACCACGCAATTGCGCCATTTCCTCCACAAGTTGACCCACTTGCTTCTCCAAAGCTTTATGTGACTTGTCACGAACCTCGAAGTCCTTTTTCATTTCCATTTTGATTTCTTGATTCAAAGTTGTGATGGCATTCATGATTGCATCTAACTTAGAGTTTACGGAGTCTTCACCACCCATTGAGGATTAGAATTACCACCTCCATTACTACCTCGGTTGTAGCCCCTTTGATACCCACCTTCGCGGTTTTGATAATTCTGGCGACTCCCTTGATTGTAACTTCTTTGGTACCCCCCTTGATTACCGCCTTGACGTTTTTGGTACATCGAACCCCCTTGATTCCCACCTTGATTATTCATCTGAAAATTGGGATTCATTTGGTTTGAAGCATTCCCATAGTGGAAGTTGGGATGATTTCTCAAGCCTGGGTGATAAGTGTTTGAATTCATGTCAAATTATTTTCGCTCACCTTACACTTGATTCACCTCTTCATTCGTATGTACCATGCCTACTTGACATTCCTCGGTTTGATACCCATTATCCCCACAATCTTCGCATACCGCGAATTGCACTGCACCAACATCTTTATTTTTCATCCGCGCCAACTCCCTTTCCAAAGTAGCAATTCTATCCTTGGCGCTTGAATCGAGGTCGGGAAGAGATCGAGAAATTGGATGCTTCTTCGACCGATCCACCATAGCGACCGCTTTGGAATTCTTGCTCATCCATTCCAAAAAGTCCCAATCATCTTCCTCATGGTTGTTCAACAACGTTCCATTACTAGCCGATTGTAAATACGTGTGATCATTGGCATCCAACCCCCTCACAAATCATTTGAGTAACTCCCACCTTGGAATTTGGTGATGAGGACACTTCCTAACCAATTCCTTGAAATTGGTCAAGGCCTCATGTAGTAATTCCCCAATAATTGTCTAACCGACCGAATCTCATCTCTTGCATCATCGGTCTTTGCAATAGAATAGTATTCATCCAAAAAGACTTGTTGCATTTCCGCCCACGTATGAATATTGTTTGCCGGTAGTGTAAGAAACCATTGTTTCGCTTTATCTTTTAGTGAAAATTGAAAGAGTCTCGATTTCACTTCTTCCAACGTAAAATCATGACCGCTAATCGTGCCACATATGGCCAAAAATTACGCCAAGTGTGTATACAGCTCGTCATTAGTTCTACCGTTGAAGTGGGGTAGAATGTTGATGTAGTTCGGCTTGCAATCAAATGCTCTTCTTCCTCGAGGTGTAGGCACAATTGGTGAGTCATTTTCGGTGACCATAGGTCTAAATCGCCCATTGACACCCCTCGGAGCTTGTTGATTCACCTAGCGTCTCGGATCGTTTACCTCTTGATTCATCGACCTAAAATTACCCCTTCCATCACCACCCCCGTTTCCACCTTGATTCCCGCCGCCAACAAATTGTGGAATTCAATTACGGTTACCATTGTTATTGTTGTTGTTGCCGTAATCCCGATTCCTTCAATTATTGCGTGGTTGACGGCCATTCGCGTAGCCGTCACCTCTACCCATCTCTTGCTCGTATCCACCATTGTTTCCCACGAAATTGGCATTTTGATAACCAAAATCGTCATAATCAAAACCCCGATCATTGTAAAAATTCCCTATATTATTATCGCCCCACTCATCGTCCATAACTCTTTCATTGTAATTCCCACCATCATCCAGATACTCCGAGTGAATGCTCACGTGATATGGCGATTGATAACCGGGAACACTATATAGTGTATCATCAGGAATATTATTTCTCAACTCATCAAGGTCAAGAAATTGGGCTTCATTTGTGGGATTGCCACGACTATGGTTAACCCCACGGTTGGCGTCAACATTTCGGTTATTGAGATTTGGAGGTAACGGGTTTTCTCGGTTTTGGGTTGGAGGAGGAGGTATGGGTGCACGTTGGCGGTTGTTTGGGTTTCGGCTACTGTTTTGGAATGGTGGTGTTAGTGGTCTTGAGTTGTGTCAATCCCCCGATTGGTTGTCTTGATTGTTTTGAGCTTGGGGTAGGTAGTCATGGTATTTGTTGTTGGGTTGGTTGGAATTTTGAGGATCCATTGGAATGGGTCCAAAGGCTGGTGTAGGTGGTGAGTTGGTGTTGGGTGGATTAGAAGCAAGGGTTTCCTCTAACCGGTTGGCTAAATTCCTCCTAACGACCTACTCGATTTCCGGCTCGAACACTAACGGCGAGGTCCTCCTGGAATTCCGTGTATGCATACACTACCTGTATCTTGCACAAGTAACACACCCGCGTAACACAAAAGCAAAGACGATATAAAAAAACAATCACTTTAAATAGTTAATCACAAAAATCAATTTAACCCAAACACAAAGCGCACGAACTCCGCGGCAACGGCACCAAAATTTGATTGGAGTGTCGCGCCCCGGTCAAAGATAATATTTATGGTCCCGAATTACCCTTAACAATGCGTTAGTGGTAGTAAGGGGTCGAACCACGAAGAGTTTGTGGTTTGCGATTGGATGCGATTAATTTTAAATAAAATTGTCACTTTTATGAAGCTTGCTATAAGGTTGATTAATTTGGTTTGTATTGAAGAGATGTCGAATTGACCCGACAAAATTGGTTTGACTACTTAATCACTAACTTGAACAATTGCACGAGAACTAAATTTCTTGATTAAAACAATGATTTGAAAATAAGGTTCACATCCGGTTCAACAATTGCACAACCTAGGGTTACTAAATGATTTTAGATTGATTCAACTGAATTTGTCATTACCGGTTTTGATATCACAAAACTTAGATGCCAATTGCTATCACGCATATAACGGACCACAATGCACTTTGTTACTTCGGACAAATAATCCCTTTGGAAAGATAAGACATAAATACACAAACTTGTTTCACAAAGTCAAATTTTATAATCATTCGACAATTCGCAAATATAGTTCAAATGCAAGGCAATTATCAATCAATTCAAATACAATTCAACTTGTCACGAATCAATTAAGAACATAAAGTAACCCTAAATCTTACAAAAGTTTACACCGGGGTGAAACCCTCGAGAATTAGCTGCTCATGGTGAACGGTGCACGATCAACGATTGATGAAAACTCGAACTTCAACATCTTGAACTTGGAGATGGTGATGATTGATGAGTAGGGTTTAGGGTTAATGTGAGGATGAACGGATTGATGGATGGATGAAGATGATGATGATAGTGGATTAGGGTTAAGGATGATGAGGATGATGAATTGGATGATTATTATGGATTGGTGGAGTTGGAGATCAAAGTTGGTGGTTGCTGGCTCCAAGAACAAGTGCAAGGCTCAAGAAATTCGTAAATCCTTGCAAATGGGTCAAACAAATCATTAAAACCGTTCAAAATTGAATTTCAGCGACAAGAGAATAGGAGGGGCGTCGTCGACGGCTTCTGTTTCTTGTGGTTTTCCTCTGAAGCCTTAATCCACTATCTACGACCATTTTTCTCAGACGGCACTTCTGAGGGGCGTCGGCGACGGCCTCTCTAAAACATGCTTTCCTGTTTTCCCATTTCGTGATCGCGGTTGACCCGTTTTCCCTCCCGATGCTCGAGAACGCTTCCGAAAAGCTCCTTAAACTTCGTAAACCTGTAAAACACAAATCTAATCAAAAGTAGGCTATTCGAAACTAAAAGTTACGTAAAACGTTAACTTAAACTTAATAGAAACATCAGTTATCTACCACGTATCAAGGCTGCAAAGAAGGAGATGGTCTAAGAGCGGGCCCAAGTGGCTGCATAAAAACAAGAACGACAGGCTGAGAGAGCCAAGTTTGTTGAAGCTCAAAGGACCGAGGAATGGTCCGTGTTGGGGTGGAAGAAAAAGGCTAAGGGCGCCACCGCCACACTTGCTGACGAGCGCAAGCTGTAGTGGGAGGCTTGCTAAAAAGACAATATGAGAAAATATCATTAAGGAATGAGGTGGTGGGCCTTCGCGCTGAAGTTGAGCGCCTGAAGAAGGAGAAAGAGGAAGCCGCAGCTGCCGCCAAAGAGGCGAGGTCGCATCATGAACGAAGCGAACAAAAAGAGGTAGAAACTTCTACCCTTCTTATTTTATGGGATCAAGAGATTGCCAGACTAACATTGTTATTGCGTATCAGGTGGAGGCTAGGGCAGCGTTTAAAAGTGCGAAAAAGGATCTCCAAGCTGCCATGGTTGAAAAGGCAGAACTACAGCGTAGGCGCTTGGAGGATCAAGAAAAGTTTCACCTTGCTGAGGTGAAGGTGAGCACGTGTGAGCAAAAACTAGAAGATTCTGAGGTAGCCTGCGCCACCGCAGAGAGTATGATCGAGCCCTTGACGAGCAATACGCTCTGGATGCAGCAGCATGGAGTCGTGAATGTAAGTTTGCTGTTGTTATTTTGATCACCATTTATCTTGATTCTCATTTTATTTCCCTTGCGCTGTGTAAATTGCCAATTCAATCCTTAACTCGGTGGAGTTAGACAGTGTTGTGGATAAATTGATGGTCACAGCACGCCATGATGGATATGCGCAGGGTATGCAGAGTGTGCTCACCACGTAACTCGTGCTTTGGACGTTCAATGGGATACTAGTTACGTCTCTACCCATGGGGTCAATACCGATGCTGCATTCTCCAAGGCGAAGCAAGAGTATGATCGTCTGCAACTACCAGTGATGGATCTGGTAAGTGAAGCGCTCCAGCATGACGACTTCGTTGACCATTTGAAGGAAGTTTTTCATGATGCTGCTGAGATTGAGGAGTTGGAAGGGTAGGATGAGAGTGCCTTGATTGATGTTTAGGATCTTTAAGAATCTTGATTGTAATCGTGCAACATGCTTCTGTTTAATCACATTGTACTCATTCTAGAGATGTTGGTATGTTTGAAATGATAATCCGATGTGTATATTTGAAGTTACAATTTTTGCATGAAAATAACTACTTTGAGTAGGTAGAGCGAATAAAACTGGTGTTGAGCTCATGTATGACGTCACACCTCATGTGCCTACAATAGTTAACTGCTGAAATTGAGGTGAATTTTGTTCATGAGTCATGTTATACCATGGTGTTTTCGCGTATACCCAAAGTGGTTTCGCGCATTTGTAACAAAATGTCTAAATAATGAATGCCATGCATGGATTTTGTTCTTTGTATTAACAATAAGGCGTAAGAGTCGTGTACATAATCGATAAGATTGGATCATAGGTTCACTATTTTGTTGCGCAAACATTGATAAAGCATAAGGCCTTAGCGTTTAAGGATGCTCGGATTACATATAATTGCCTTAATTGTTGCGCATTCCAGGTCCTAGGAATGTTTGTGTCGTCTAGACGTTTGAGGGTGTAAGCCCCCTTTCCTAGGACTTCGTGGATTACGTACGGGCCTTCCCACTTAGGCGCAAGTTTTCCTGGACTCTCAGTGTTGGATGCTTCGTTATCTCTTAAAACAAAATCACCGGTAGGAAGGTATAAATGCGGATTCGCGCATTGTAGTATTTTCGAGCTTGGACTTGTATTTTGCTCCGTTGATTGCGGCATTTTCACACCTCTCTTCCAAGAGATCCAAATCAAGCCTGCGCTCTTCCTCATTATTCTGGGTTCGCATAGTGACCAGCGTGGTGATGGGAGGCCCATCTCAGGCTAAATGATGTCTCACCGGTGCTAGTTTTTGGCATGGTCTGATGAGACAAAGGATACTTGGCAACTCATCTACCCAACCTCTCTGCGCTGTCCCTAGTCTTGTCTTGATCCCTTCGATTATACTTTTGCTTATACTTTCAACTTGGTCATTCCCTTAGGGATGTGCGACTGAAGTGAACACGTGCTCGATATGCATCTCAGCCATCCATTGTTGCAGCTCTTCAGAAGCAAAATTGGGGCCGTTATCACTGACAATGCGCAGAGGTAAACAAAAACAGCAAATGATGTGCTCCCAAATGAATTTGCGAACTACCGTTGTTGTGGTGGATGCAAGAGGTTTAGCTTCTACCCACTTGGTAAAGTAACTGACAGCTACGATTATGAACTTTACGGCACCTGGGGCATCAAGAAAAGGTCCCACCATATCGATTGCCCATTGCTGCAAGGGCCATGTTGTTGTCACTGGGATCAAGGGGTTTTTGGGGCGCAACGTCTTAGGCGCATGTCGCTGACATGATGTGCATTTTCGCAGCGTTTCGACTGCGTCTAAGTGCATGCCCGGCCAATAGTATCCAGCATTTATGATCTTTGCGAATACCATGCGCGGACCGGCATGAATTCCACACAACCCTTCATGTATTTTGCGGATCAAGTATTGTGCGTCTTGTGGATCTACGCAGCGGAGGAGTGGTCCCATTTATGACTTCCGGTAAAGTATTATGTCTGCCATTTTATAATTCAGCACCTTGTTCTGGACTTTCCTTGCCTCCACCTTGTTTTCTCGGAGTAACCTAGACCGCAAGAACATGATGATGGGAGACATCCAATAAGGATTTCCCATTTCTATGACATTCACTTGACGTACCGGAACAGAAGGGTTTTTTAGCACCTCGATGCGCACTTCTCGTGCGAGGTGTTTGAAGCTCTAGCCGCCAGCTTGCTGAGCGCATTTGCATGCTTGTTTTCACTTCGGCTGATATTGGTCACTTTAAAATTTTGGAATTTGTTTATCAAGGACTGTGCCTATTCAAGGTATAGGTCCATCGTCTCGTCTTTTGCGTCATACAGGCCATTGATTTGCCCTGCGACGAAAAGAGAGTCGACATTTTAATGGCTAACCGAAGGCCTACCAGAAACGCTTCATATTCGACTTCATTGTTTGTGCTTTTGAAGTCCAATCTGATGGTGTGTGTAAACTCCTGGTTATAAGGGCTTATTAGACGAAGACCAGCCCTTGCGCCAGAATCATTGGATGCGCCGTCAGTGTGAAGGATCCATGCGTGGTTGTCTGTGACAGGCGCTATATTCTGGACAGCTTCACATTCTTGCACTTTGTTGCTCGGCACTTCCGTGACCAAATCGGCACTTTGTTGCACAGCCAACCGTTGCATTTCCTTGATACAGGGTGAAGGCATACGCTGAATTGCTTCCACCTTTCAGGGTTGACCTTAAAACCATCACGCTTGACGATAAATCCCAAAAATTTTACTTCTTCCATCCCGAACGAGCATTTCCCAGGATTCAACTTCAGGTTGACCTTGCAAAGGGATGCAAAAGTTTTTAGAATGTTTGTTAGCATCCTTTCCTCATCCGGACTCATGATGATTAAGTCATCGTTGTACACTTCCACAGTCACGCCTATGTCGTCTCCAAAGACATGATCCATCAAATGATGATAGGTGGCTCTCGCATGCGCAACCCAAAGGGCATCTTTGTGTAGCAAAAGATCCCTTTGTCTGTGCGGAAGGCTGTTTTGTCTTCATCCTCTTTCTTCATCTAAATTTGGTGGTAGCCTTTATAGCAATCAAGGAAACATTTCCACTAGAAAGAAGTGAGGGAGTCCACCTTTTTATCGATTTCTAGCAAAGAGTAGCAGTCTTTCGGACATGCTTTGTTCAAGTCTTTGAAATAAACGCACATGCGCCATCCGCCATTGTGATTCTAGACCATAACTGAATTGGCCACCCATGTTTGGTAGCGCACTTCTCGGAGAATGCCAGCCTTGAGGAGCTCTAAAACTTGCTCGTTCATTGCGCGAGTTTTCTCTGCTCCAAAATCGCGCTTTTTCTGAACTACCGGCTCGAGTGAAGGAAAAATTTGCAGCGCATGCTCTGCGATCTCTCTTGGTACCCCTCGTCATATCTGCCGATGACCATGCAAAAATATCCATATTTCGGAACAAGAGTTGTTTAAGTCGCGCCTTGACTGTAGAGGTCATAGTGGGACCTAACAACATTGTTTGTTCTGGGTACTTGTTGTTGAGTACCCATTTTTCTTGTTCACCGCTTGAGGATGACTTCGCTACCTTCACCGGCGGTTCTTCCTCTCTGGACATGACCTCTTTCTTAGAATACATGATTGCCACGCCAGTTTCAGTTGGAAAACCGTATGCGGCGTGACGAGTTGATGTAATCATGTTGAAATTTCTTTGCGCGCGACGGCCTAGTTACACGTCATGGCGCGATGTTGCTGACATTACCATGAAGTTAACAGGGACCGTGCGCGACTGACGTCCTTCCGAAAGAGTTACCTGAAAGGAGATCTGCCCCAGGGGAAAAACAGCTTCGTTACAGAAACCAGTCAATGGGAAATCAACCGGCTCTAAGCTCGCTTTGTCCTCCGGGTCTAGTTGCTGGAAACATTGTTCATAGATGATATCTATAGAGCTTCTCGAGTCAATGAACATGTAATCGGTGCGATAATGGCCAAAGATGCCAGTTATCATGACCGGTCGCTCCTCCTGGGGGCCATCGGGAACTATGGGAAAGATAACTTGTTGTTCGTGCCAATGTGGCGTACAACTCTTCTAATGGCAACGCTTGCGCGCTGGACCACCCTGTATCATATGAACGAAAGCTTGCTTCTTTTTCTTTTTACTCGGGCCTTCTTCGCCACGAGTAATTGACGCACTTCCTTGCACACATTCTGAAGCAGATGAGTGAGCTTCCCACTCTTCAAAGCCTTCTCTTTCTGTGCGTAGACTGATGCAGGTGTCGGTTATGTGCCCGGTGTCTTTGTGATAATCGGAAAAAAGGTTAGAATCTTGACCTTTTTTATTTCTCATCGGCGGTGGCTGCTTGAACTGATGATCCTCCGTGCTGAGCACTTCCGCCGGGGTCTTCGTTAATGGTGTCCACTGTTTATCGCGATTATCTTGTTTTTTGCTCTTTGGGTAGCAATCTTGTTGATTGTTGTGCGCGCATCGACTGGCGAGTAAGAAGGGTTCTGATTGGACTCTTTCCAATTTTTCATGCTTTTCTTCCCAAAACTCCTGCTCGTATCTTGCGGGCGGTACTGAGGTAAAGGAAGTCGGTTGGAGTTCAACTTGCGCTACTTTGCGCGTAGACCTTGGCTGCCGCCATGAGTTTCTCCCAAATTTTTTGGAGGCCAGCGGTTCCTAACAAGACTTTTATCATCTCATCGCATCGGACAACATATTTGAACCGTGCACGAATCAGGTCTTCGTGTACATCAACGATTTCCAAAACCTCTTTGTTGTAGCGCGTGATGAAATCTTCCAAACATTCATCATCCCTTCGCCAAATATTCATGACGTCTTTGCTGGCTAAAGTGGGTCAGGAACTTATCCTTGAGATTGTTCCATGAAGTGAGCTTACCTGTTGGTAAGTTGTTAAACCATAGGCGCGCGACACCTGTAAGGGTTTAGACAAACATATGACACCAATAGGCAGCGACCAACCTCGATAAGCCCTGCGCCAGTGAACAAGCGCATGTAGAGGCGTACAAATCGGTTAAAAACGAAAATCGGTTTCGGTTAAAAACCGGTTCAGTTTTTGTTAGGCACATTAATAACCGGTTATTAAAAAACCTGTTCCAGTTAATAACTGGTTTTTTCAATGGAAACATGTAACCGATAGTACCCGGTTATAACCAGTTTTATAATCAGTTATAAAATAACCGGTTTTGTAACTGGTTTTTTAACCAATCAAAAAAACTGGTTAAAAACCGGTAAAAAACCGATAAAAATCGGTTTTATAAAATATGCAGAATTTTGGTTTTTTTTCAACTTTTTTTTTTCTGAAAATGCAGTTTATTAATATAGAAACTTAACTATAAAAATATAAAAACTTAAAATATAATATCATTAAGTCTTTGAACAAACGGTTTAACATATCAGTGAAAATACGAACGATAAATGTAACAAATCAAATACATAACTTAAAATATTAATCCGCAAGAAGGGCCACTAATATATATATTAAAGCAAGGGTTTAAAGCGGCGGCATAAGTGAAAACCTCGGGTAGTTCGCTAAAAATTTTCTTAGTTTTTCCTTCATTGGGTATACCATATCACAATATGGTCTACCTCTAACTGACATCTCATTTAATTTTAAACAAATTGTGAAGCACCAATGAACTTGTTGGATAATAAACCCCCGAAAAAGTTTTTGTTGATGTTTTGAAAACTTGAAGCAATTGTGTAACCGTTTCAATAGTAGCCAACCCGATGGGTGGTAAGGCGAAACCTTTCTACGACTAGACAAAGATTTATGAAATTCTATTAAACTTTCTTTTTGTAAAATAGTCTTTTCAAACATGGTGCAAGTCGAGTTCCATCTATGAGCAACGTCCCTATTGGGTCCTAAGCATATTCGACCTGTTTCCTTACACATTTTTTTGAAAGCTTCTTTTTGTGGTTCAATAACCTTTAAACCGTCTTGAATGACCAAATTTATGATGTGTGCAATACATCGACTATGGAAAAATACCGTCACAAATCGGTTTGTATTTTAATTTTAAATGCATTACCGAAACCGTATTGCATGAGGCTTTGTCAAAAGATATTGAAAAAACTTTTTTTTCCTATTTGTATGTTGTAACACATTGTCGATTGCTTTATAAATAGCTTCACTGGTGTGAGGGTAATCAAATAATTTAAACAAAATTGTGCGTTTCATCATTTGTCACGTCGCCAGTTCAATCAAATGGGCGGTGACACAAATATACGAGTCGGGTGAACCGTGCGGTATAGACCAAACATCACTAGTCAAGTTAACACCGGTTTCTAATTTTTCAAATAAGAAATTAATTCTTGTTTAGCATTTTTCCACACTTTTAAACAATCCCTCCTAAGAGTAGCATGACTTACATGGGTGTATCGTGGTTGAAGAGTTCTTTGAACCATCTTTGTGTAGCGTTGGTTGTCGAAATGGTTGAACGGCAAACTTTATTGGATTACAAACTTCGCCATTTCCACCCTAGCCATTTTGTAATTGTAGGCGAACAAAGAAGCGCCTTCACTTGCCATGGAAGCTTGACCACTAGTGGGTTGTTGTTTTATCGCCTTGCAAAATGGTTTTTCGATGTGTTGTCTCAATGTGGTGTTTGCTCCTTCGGCGTAGAAACCATTACAATGATGACAACGCGCTTTTTTTCTCCCATTGGCCATCTCGCAAAAATCTAAATGTGACCAAATTTCAGGGTTACGCTTCGTTGGAATAACACAAACCACTGTATCGGTTGTAGACTCGCCAATGTTGACCGAATCATGAGCACTAGAGCTTGCCATACTTTTTCAGGAATTATCGAACAAGATTGTGAGCGATTTTAAGAGTTTTTAGAGGTTTAGAGAGTGGTGTAGTTGAACCTAAACACCCACAACCCTTTTATACTAGTTGGAGATGATTTCTAGGCCCAAAAAACACCAATAACGGTCACAATGGACTCCAATGGTCATATGACCATTTCTGCACGCTGCACATAATAACTAGTTTAACCGGTTATTATAACCGGTTTTTAATTAGCCGTTTTCGGTTAACTGGTTGTTAACCGGTTTTTTAATACTAACCGGTTTTCGTGGCAAATATATCTAACCGGTTACAAAAAACTGGTTAAAAATTAACCGGTTTCGGTTAATTTGCTGGTTACGGTTTTACAACCGGTTTTTTTGTACATCTCAAAGCACATGTGGTCGTCTAGGTCTGTCAACCCATTAAACTTTCCCACATTAGAAGGTAATTTTGCGCGTTCAAGTGGGGCTAGCGCAATCTCCTTCACGAACTTAGAATGTCTAGCTGCTTTAGTTGGCCTGTAGATCAAGTTGTAATTATATTCAGCCTCCGGATTGTACACAGCTCGTGGCGTAGGCTTATATGCAGCATGATCTTTTGGCAGTCGGTGGAACACACTAGCGCTGTCACCTTCGCCATACGTTCTGTCGACTTCTTCACGCTGGGTCTCCCGCCCCTCTAATGGGCGCGGGCCCAGGCGTGAATGAATCGACGCTCGCCTTTGAGTGTTTGACTCATATCTTGGCAGCAACTAAGAATGTTCTGTTTCTCTGGTATGGAGATGTGATGGTACATTTTCTCCAGCTGTCGAATTGTAACTTAGTACTCGCGGTGCAGGCGAGGCATGCACGTGAGCTGCAGGCGGTTGCGCCGGCACAGCAGATGTGTGGGTTTGCGCACAAAGTTGTGCATAAACGGCGTTTAAAGCCGTTTGAGATTTGATGTACCATGACATTGGAGTTTCACCGGAGGTAATATTGATGAAATTGGTACAAAAGGAGTTTCAGCTTGGATTCCGGGAGTCACCGGGATATTCACACGACCTGAATCGTGGTGAACACCATCGTCTTCGGAAACCCTTCTTCCACTTGTCCGTCGGTCCGAGGAGCATGAACTGGGTTCTTGCCCTCGGCCCGAGGACCTCGTGATACACTTGATGGACCATCAGCCATTGTTATGGAATTTAGAGAAAACAAACAAGAGACAAAGGTGTAAGAAAAGAAAAAATCGGATGGCGCCAATGAAGAAACACTGGACCAAACTATATCCGGAGATATCTAAGTTCTGGTACAAAGTCTCTGCATATAAAGGTTATCTCTCATCTGCTCTTTGATATGAGCTTGGTTCATGTTCACTACAAAACGGAAAACACCGTTAGTCTCGTCACAGGAGAAAAGGGGGAGGGTTTTCTCCGTGACCACACTGCGGTGTGAGAATAAGTATCGAGGTTTGCAAAGGATAATTCAAGTAATTAGTGAGTGAGCAAGAAACAATGTATTTTACCTCAAGGTGTGATCCTTACTTTATAGCCAGAGAGATGTGTGTAGGACATGGGCTGATGGGCCTTGGGCCTAGAACCGACAACCAGCAATATCCATTTTGTCTCCTCTGTTACGACCGTTAATGGTCTTTGGCAGGAGGGGCGTTTGGCGCACGGTGGATAGGGCCACGTGTCTTGGCAGTTGTCCTTGTTGTCGGGCCTGTCATCAGCCGTTAGCGGAGATCGTGTGACATTCGCTGGCGTGAGCTGGTTGGTTCCACGTGTACGTCTTTGCGTACTTTTTTTTTCATGTGCACGACTGCTCATTATGCGACGTGGTCTGGCATAACCTGCCGAGTGGTTATTGGGTCACAGCTTTGCCACTTTGTACCTTTGTACTTGATCAATGCCTCTTTGCGCTTCTTCTTACCGCGTAGCCTTATCAGTGCTTTTTGGCCAGCGTGAACTTGTAGGGATCAATTCCTTTTGTTCTCAAGACTAAGTATGAGTTGCTCTCATCTTAGTCTTGGCCTTGTGCAAGGTTTTAGGGATTCGCAACTATAAGCTTGTTTAATTAGCGCAGGGTATGGGACTTGCGCTTTCAGGTTTAACTTGCCTTTGCGCAAGGTGCGCAAGGTTTGTTGAGCAACATACTGTTTTTAAGGTTGGCATACCGTTGCGCGTAGCGCGCAAGTTTATTCAAGTGACCTGTTATCATTGTGAGGGTATGGTATGCTGCGCAAGCGCAGGATTTTTGGGACCATACCCCTTCAATAATGATTCGTTTCATTCCCACATGGTAACCAAACAAGACTATGGAATGGTAATGATCCATTTAATTTTTGTCCATTTCATTATCTCGTCTATTGCATTCACTCGTCCTTTCCATCGTCTATTACATTCCCTCGTCCATTCCATTATCTCATACCAAACAGAACTGTTGTTATATATCAATAATCATTCTTTTGTGACTATATTAATTTTATTAAAATCATTTACATAATTCTCATTATGTCCTAATACTTCAAGATTGGTGATTTGGTTCTAACAAAAGCCAATATCAATTTGGCCATGTTCGCTTGTTTACAATATATCAAACTTTAACTATATATCTATTTTAAACTTTAACTATATATCTAAAAAACCAATAATCAAATGCGAGTCATATTACAAACCAACCGTTGTGCATATCAAAAATCATATTCAAATTCTCATACTGGCCTAATACTTCAAATTTCAAAACAAAAGCCCAACATCAATTTGGCCATGTTCTATTTAAGTAGTGTTCTTCCATCAATGAAATTATGAAGGAAATATGAATTGAATTGTCTCACTTCTATTCTAAATTGCTTTCTGGTCATCTTAATCTCTATTCTTTTTTTTAATCAAATTCTAGTGGTACATAACAAACTACATACTAGCATTAAGCAGCGAAGTAATTTTAAATTAGTGAGGGCATACACAAGAGTAACCAATTCAAAATTAATTCATTCAAAGTTCAAATGTCCCTTTGGAGGCATTTTCTGTCACATCAACATTATAACATCATTTTAAAAATGTGTATTGGTTAATGTCTCATAATACCTTTTCAATCAATACTTTTCGTTTTGTTTTCTCTCAATTGAGCATTATACTAGGAGTATCAAAGCCCCTCTACGCCTTTATAATGCCCATTACATATGTGAATGTAATAATCAACAATTTTGGAATGTAATCACCTTCTTATTATTACCATCAATATTCATTTAAAGAAAGCAAAATCAAGCTTTGCCCGAACCCAACCCAACCCAATTCATTACAATTCACAAACGAAGCAAACAAAAGCAAAAAAACATATGCTGACATGTTCTTGAAGCCTCAATCTTGTTCATCAAAACTCAGTTGTTGACACACTGCCTCTTCATCAAAGTATGACTTCTTCCCAACCAAGTCAACCACCCTCTTGGCAGGACCAGAATCGCGCCCTGCCTCTTCCATATACCGAACCACCCGAATCCTGGGCAATAACACCTCTGGCATCACCACATCCACAGAATTCTCATCCTCATTGCCATCAAGATTGAATCTGTTTGGGATCACAATCGCACTCGGAATATCCCACTTCTTCACTCGACTCTCACGTGGTTTCCGTTCAACATCATCAGTGGTGAATGAAGACCTCTTCTTCATCGATGAGTTAACCGTAGCCTGGTTGTAGCGACTTGGAATAACCCGACCACCCGGTTTTACAGGCCTCTTAGCAGGAACCGATTGGTCTCCAAACAGCTTCTTCGGTTGAATGCTTCCCAGAATCGAATCGTCTTTCTTCACCCTCTTTTTCAATCCAACCGTAGTAACCGCTTGTCTAAGATTAGAACTTTTCCGTCTTGAAAACCCACATTTTTCTTCTTCAATATCATCCAACTTCCAAAAACAAGATTTCCTTCGGTTCTGCATCGATTCAACCGGAGTCATACCCGATTGTTTAGACTTGGCAGCAGCCGACATGATCTCATTCGGCCCCAAACTAAACCCCCTAGTTTGAATCTTGTTTGGGATCTTTTTAACACCAGATTCTTTCTTCTTTTCAACACACTTGACAGCTCTTTCGCGTCTAATGGATTCCAATTTCGCATACAACCGACTGATCTCTTTCTCAATCTCTATCTCATCAGTCTTCTCGACAGGGTCCAACGAACCAATCTTGCTCACATTCTTAAAAGGTTTCGATTCGTGAACAAGAACAGAGGATTTCGAGTTAAACCCAATCGGGCTCTGGTTTTCCTTACTGGAAAACGAAGAATCTGAAGACACAACAACTGGTTTCTTCATCACCCACGATGGCGATTTGAAGCTCTCTGAATCACCAGCGTCGTCGAACGCTGAATTGTTCCAAATCTGCAGGTCTTTCTTGTTAATCGCATCTGGGTATTCGCCAAGAACACTCATGGTTACTCAAGAACACGGAATCGAGAGAAGGAAAGAATGATGAAATTGATTAGGGTTTGGTGAAGAGGAGAGGTTAAATTGGGGGAATATGACCGCTGAAGAAAATTAGACGTTTGATTTGAGTGTGCGCTCCTCTATCATACGCTCCGTTGTGATTTAAAGGGTTAATTATTATTACAATGATAGTTGTAAGAAAAAGGTTTAGAGTTAAATGCTTGGTTGGTCCTTGTGGTTTGTAAATTTTGCAGACTTGGTCCCAGTGGTTCACTAATTACACACTTGATCACAGTAGTTTTAAATTTTGCACTCGGATGGTCCTTACCACTAACCTTTGTTAGATTTCTCAGTTAAGTATACATAAAATGTCTATTATACCCCTCGTCTTCTTTGTTTGTCTCTAAACGCCATAGCAATCGCATACTCTGCAACCTCAGTTTTTCCAGCGGACGTATGCGCTGATACTAAAACCGACTCTTTTCGCTCCAAACACGAAATGGATATCTGCTGAAACGGGTCAAGGACAAATGGGTAGGTTTTAGCCATCTCTCAATGTCCCATGCATAGTTTCGTCTTTACTCGCGGTATACCCTTTGGGAACCGCTACCTCATGAACACAATCTTGCCACAACCCCTTGCTTCTTCAATGCCGATTCTTCGTTCTCGGTTTCCGCATTATCCACGGAGGGTTCTTCCGGTAACTTCCGTTTTTCAGAAGCTGAATTACCCTCCATTATTAACTATTTCTGGTACAAATTCACCCTTACAAATGAGCCATTTCTATAATCTCTAATAATAATAATAATAATAAAGGAAAAGAGATACAGTTATACAGACACAATTACAGTAATATTAATATATATATATATATACACACAGTAATATACAATGGGGGATTTGTATTAAACTATGTGAACCCATTATAAATCAATTTCTGTTGAATGATTTTTACGGAAAAACTTCAAATAAGAATGAATGGTGAAGCGAATGAACATATGTTACCTTATGATCCGCTATAATGGCTGCTGAAATTATTAAATTAATGTGGATAAACCCTAAACCCAATTGAATTCATCTTCTGTTGTTGCTAAATGGAGGGTAAAAAATAATGGAGGGTTTAGGTCTCTTATATGACTGTCGCCACCATGGGGAAGGATAGAAAGGATGAAGAAGACGAGGGGTATAATAAACATTTTATGTATACTTAACTGAGAAATCTAACAAAGGTTAGTGGTAAGGACCACCCGAGTGCAAAATTTGAAACTACTGGGACCAAGTGTGTAATTAGTAAACCACTGGGACCAAGTCTGCAAGATTTGCAAACCACAGGGACCATCCAAGCATTTAACTCAAAGGTTTATATGTTAATGTCGGTATGAAAGTAAAACTTTTAAGATTTTGGTAAATTTAAATTCGAGATCCGTTCTTGTAAGTGTTACAATCTTTATTACGCTTAAATATAAATGTTGATAGTAGCCAATGATAGGTTACAACCTTCTTTACTTTTGTTTTAAAGAAAAATTTAAATGTTGAAGCCATTGATAGATGATGTGAAATTTGGCTTGGTTTAGTTTTGGTTGTATTCTTTTTCATCCTAATAAGCCCAAACTTTGAAAAAAAAAACCCAGCCCTTGGCTTTGGTTTAAATTGCAATAATTTGGATTTTGCTTTAGTTTGGTTTATAATTATTAAAAAATTTACTAATGATTTAACTCGGGGTACGACCAATAATCGACTAATCCGCATCGTGTACACCTTAAATTTTTTTAATAGTATTTTCACTTATCTACCTGAAAATAAAATGAAATAAATCAAGATAATGCATTTAGTTTTTCTTTTCTTTTTATGTCATATATTTTTATAAATATTTAACTAATTTCAATTGATCGTCCTACGCATAAAAGAATTACGTATAATCGACTTATTATTAGATTTATTTTGTCAAAATGCTTAGTTATTTTAAAAATGATTCTAAATGACCAAATAGTAAATTAGAAACGATACATGTAGGTCCACCTGCGGATGGTGTTAAACCTATTCCTTGTTCATATAACATACACATAAGTACGGGATCCAAGTGTGCATGCAACCAAAGCAAAGTAAAGAACACGGGGTAACCAAAGATTCACTATCTTGATTAATGATTGAGAACCAGTACAAACATATACACACAATGCTCGTATGACTCAAACAAACTTGCTGTGTTCTTGTGTCTTCGTCTTCATAGATAACCAACTCAAAGGGTAACAAGTTCTCTGGTCTGACCAACTAGCTAAGCATGCAACTCCAACTAAGAGATACATGTCTGCTTATATAGTGTCTGTCTAGTTTCATACGAAATACGAGTCTAGACATACTGAACACAATATTTCACACGAGACACATCTCCAAAAGAATTGGTACGGAACAGGTGTTTTGTATGAAATACTTCATTTCGTACGAAACAAGTAACACACTTATTACTTGAGACTGTTTCGTACGAATCCTGTAATTTGCACAAAATACTTGATTCGTACAAATCCTCTGACTCGTACAGAATCCTGATTCTTAGAGAACGTGTGTAGACATGACGTTTACAAGACTTATCAGTATGCTCACATGCAACTGATTAACACAGACAAGCTAAGATGTCATACTAGATCAAGATAGAAGGATATCTCGATCTATTCGACACGGCCAAACCTATATAGACACTTGAGCAAAGACCGTACAATTACCACTGTAATTAAAAACACGTGACAGACACAAAACTGTATCAACAAACTCCCCCTTGGATGTTGCTTTGTCTTCGGTCTTTGGTATTTGGTCTTCATATGTTGGTCTTCACATGAATGGTTTGGAGTATCAACAAACTCCCCCTGAAGATCTGCTATCCATTGATAGATCTGCTATCCAATGATTAGAGCATCAGGTCTTCGAACTTCTAAGAAACTTCAAATCTTTCTTGTTTCCTCTTCTGACTTGTCAGATTTCTTCGTTGCTGGTCTTTTGTTCATGTTCTTTTGTATTAATCTGTACTCAATAGACAAATATAACTAGAACACAACTTTCTCAGGGATACACATGAAAGACTTATCTTAAAATCTTCGTATGATTGTATTCCCTGAACGAGATACACACACTCGTATGAATTCCAGCAGCAGATTTGAGAAAAACAAGTGACCAAGTCAAAACAAAGGACTAGGTTCATTCGTATGAGATACACACACTCAAATGAATTTCAGATTTTGGATTTCTTTTATGGATTACTTGTTGCAAGATATTACTTTATGAAGTTGCGATATCAAACAGATGGTTTTCTGGCGTATCTTTGTAGAAACTCTCGAGTATCAACTTTTGCTAACTTTCAAAAAGTAACTACATAAGCAACTAAGTAAACTAGACATAAAATCAAAATATACAGATAAACTATATATCTATTGAACAATCTTTTTCGAGTTTCAAGGTAAAGGAATCATACCAGCATTTTAATCTTTGTCAAAGACGGTATTAGGTTTTCAAAATTAAACAGATAAGTATTTAACTACGATTATCGGTATTGTTGTCCACGTAAGCTCAGACTTATCAGATGTAATCATGATTAGGATATATGATTAAGGTATGGATTTATACTTACTAGCCGGTGTTCAACCACATCACGACACATTCCCGTATCAAGATATGCACCAGAGAAAATCTTACCGGTGAGTATACTGCTTTATCATCTGTTTTGACGTATATGAATGATGTGAGATACTCACTTATTTTTGATTGAAAACAAGCCCTTTGTGATTTAATCACTTATTGATGAGGAACTTGATTTTCATCTGAATGCAGGGCATAGGAGTAAGTCCGTGAACAGGTTAGTACCATCGTACCGACAAAGAGACCAACTTAGCTCCCGCATAAAGCTGTGATATTTTATCACTTATTTTGGGGATGTGATATTTTTATCACTTGTTTGATGGCCGTATGCAGTATGTACACGTATGTATGATATCATGCAAGTTCTAGACTTGCGCCGCCGTTATTTTTCGGCAAAAGATTCAACCATGATACCCAGATGATAAGCCAGCATAAAGACCGTATATCTCAGAACCTCGGCACTCTATCAAACGAAAGTTCGGTACCAAGACCATATGCCAATGAATGGTTCCCACCTGGCGTTCTGTCTGTTAGGTTTATATCAACCTGCACATTTTAGTCTGATTGTGAGCCTACCGATACATCATAAGTAAAGCTACTTATCAATCTTCTTTCTAAGCTTTTAACCATATCTGACAGATTTACCGGTGAATTTCATCATCTTCAACTTATCTAAGAAACACATTTTTGATTTTTCTATTGTTTTTGTGTTTTTCTGAAATTTTCTCCCCCTTAAACAAAGAAGGTAAATAAAAGACATATTATTGTATTTTCTTGAAATTTACTTCCCCTAAAATATAAAACTGAAAATCTTTTTGTAGTTTTAGATTTTTAGAAAAGTATATAGAAAAATAGTTATCCATGGTTGAGTTACTCGGGCTTCACCTTGATGCCATTGACCAAAAGTAGATAATCAAAACGTGATTTATCAAAGGCTTTGGTAAAAAGGTCGGCACGTTGGTGATCAGTGTGGATTTTAACAACATCGATAAGTCTCTTTTTATAACAATCTCGTATGAAATGATACTTAATCTCAGTGTGTTTTGTTTTTGAATGCTGTACAGGATTCCGAGTGATCTGTAAAGCAGCTTCATTATCAACAAAAATAGGAGTAGTAAGAAATTCAAAACCGTAGTCGCGCATTTGCTGTTGAATCCATAGAACTTGAGAGCAGCAACTAGAAGCTGAAATATACTCTGCCTCACAAGTTGATGTAGCTACACAAGTCTGCTTTTTGCATTGCCACGTGACTAGGCGATTTCCCAAGAACTGACATCCCGCTGTTGTTTACTTTGCATCGATTTTGCATCCGCCATGATCAGAATCACTGAATGCTGTTAGATCAAAGTTATCATCCTTAGGGTACCATAGACCAGTGTTAGGGCGACCCTTTAGATAACGAAAGATCCTTTTCACAGCCATCAAATGGAAAACCTTCGGACTGGACTGATAGCGCTCCAGAAGGCATGTTGGGTACATTATGTCGGGTCTTGAAGCAGTAAGATACATGAGTGATCCGGTCATAGCACGATAGAGAGATGGTTCTACATGTTCACCCATTCCGTCTTGAGTAATCCCATGATTTTGAGCTAATGGAGTTCCCAAAGGCTTTGAGTCATCCATCTGAAATCGCTTGAGAATATCTCCGACGTACTTGGTTTGATGGATAAAAATCCCTTCTTTTGATTGCTGAACCTGCAAACCTAAAAGAAAGTCATTTCTCCCATAGCGCTCATCTCGAACTTCTCCTACATAACCTGTTCGAATTCTTTGCACATTCGAGTGTTAGTCGACCCAAATATAATATCATCAACATAAACCTGTACTAGCAGCAAGTCCTTGTCCTGTTCCTCGATGAAGAGAGTACAGTCGATCAGGCCTCGTCGAAAACCATTCTTCAACAGATAGGTAGACAACGTTTCATACCAAGCCCTCGGAGCTTGATGAAGACCATATAACGCCTTGTTGAGAAGCCAAACCTTGTCAGGATGGAGTGGATCTTCAAAACCTGGCGGTTGCTCAACATATACTTCCTCTTCTACCACACCATGAAAAAATGCACTCTTCACATCCATCTGATAAACGGTGAACTTTTTAAAGGACGCATAAGCCAAAAAGATTCTTATGGCCTCAAGTCGTGCAACCGGTGCATAAACTTCATTGTAATCAATCCCTCCGACCTGATTAAAACCTTGAACAACCAATTGCGCTTTGTTTCTCACAACAACACCTCGGTCATCCTTCTTGCATTTGTACACCCATCGTGTACCAATCTTCTTGTAGTTGTCAGGCCTGTCAACCAATTTCCAGACGCCTAACTTTTGAAACTGCTGAAGTTCTTCCTGCATGGCTTCAACCCACGAGTCTTCTTTCATTGCCTCTTTCCAAGATTTTGGTTCTACTTGGCACACAAAGCAGGCAAAAGACCAATCATTCAGACCACCAAATTCCCTGATTTCCGAATACAATCCAGCATTCTGGTTGTTTCAAAGCTGATTACGAGTCTACACACCACTCTGGACATCTCCAATAATATTCTGCTGAGGATGGAGATTATGAATTCGAGTTTCTGGCACATCAGGAACTCGATAATTGATATCCAAATTGTTGATATTCAGATCAACAGTTAAATCGATAGCTGGATTTGATGACGTTGTAGATGCCTGACCTTCAGTCGTTCCTTGAGGTTGAATATTTGACGTACCATATGAAATTCCAGGAACCGCACCAGAGGTAGCTTCATTCGCATCGAGAAACTCATCATCTTTTGATGAAACATTATAATCAGCAGCGTCTTCGAATTCCTAATTTTGAACAAGATTGTTAACCGAAGTTGACACTTGTGGGTTAACAATAATTGGTCGAACTAGTGATGAATCTACTGCAGTATCACTTTCCAATAACATCTGAGCAGCAGTTGTTGCATCATCAAAAGTTGGCAGATTGAAGGAGTTAAATAGCCCATCGTAGTCAAACATCAAAGGAGCACCCGGAGCTCTTGTAGTTTCTGTATATCTCTGAACCTTGACTTCACCCAATTATTCAATCTTCTTCGAAGACAAATTCCACACCCGGAAATTAGGAGTAGCATATCCAAGAAAGAAACCTTCGATAGCCTTGGGACCAAAATTTCCATGTGGGTCGATCATAGTGCATGGAGCTCCAAAAGGTTCTAAGAAAGAAACATCCGGTTTCCTTTTATGTAACAACTCAAAGCATGTCTTCCCATGTCTCTTCACCGTCAGAACTCTATTCATCGTATAACATGCAGTAGCAACAACTTCTCCCCAAAATTGAACAGGAAGTTCTGATTCTACTAACATGGTTCTTGCAGTTTCAATAAGAGTTCTATTCTTCCTCTTAGCAACGCCATTTTATTGTGGAGTGTATCGAGAATTGTACTCATGCAGAAAACCCTTTGAGGAACAGTACTCATCCATAACTTGATTCTTAAATTCCGTGCCATTGTCGCTTCTGATTCTCCTTACTTTCAGATTGTACAAATTTTCCAAGAGAGTCAGGAGATTCTTGAGAATAGTAGGAACTTCACTCTTGTGTGCCCGCATGTTTATCCATGAAAATCTGCAATAGTCATCAGTAACTACCAGACAATAAGAATCACCAAAGGTTGTCTGGTGTTTCATAGGTCCAAAGAGGTCCATATGAAGACGTTCCAGTGGCATATTCACAGTGTTGATCTTTTTCACGGGATGGGACTTTCTTTCTTGCTTCCCTTTTTGGCATGATACACAAACGTCTTGAAGATGAAAGTTCTTCACTGGCACACCATTCACTAGATTGTTCTTCACCAGATAGTTCATTTTCCTCAGGTGAATGTGTCCCATACGTCTATGCCAAGAGATTGATTCCTTCTCGGTGGCTTTGGAGACAAAACGTGTGACTTGTGCAGATGTTGTAGTAGCTTGGCTCATATCAAGAATGTACAAATCATTAATTCTTGGAGCCGACAGGAGAATCCATTCCTTGGGATCTTGAATCCAAGTTTTAGCACATAACATCCGGCATCATCAAAATGTACCGTGAACTTCTTGTTGTAGATTTGAGAAACACTAAGAAGATTGTGATCAATTTGCCACACATAATTGATCTTGTCAAAGCTCACAACACCATTGGAGACCATTCCTTCTCCAGTGATGTATCCACCTTTGTCACCAGCAAAAGCAACATAACCACCCCTTATGCTTTTCACATCATATAGGAGCCGCAAGTCGCCCGTCATGTGCCTTGATGCTCCACTGTCAACAATCCAATGACTGTTTACAGTTCCTCCTGGAACACCCTGCACATTGCACAAACAAGATGAGTTTGAGATGGGGACCCAAGCCGTAGTGGTCTTGGGTCGGCCCTTATCATCGAGAAATGTAATCTCAATTTCTTGATGATTAACAAACTGAGAGACTCCTTTTGAACCATTACCGGTCTTCTGTTTCCAATATCCTTGTTTATTACCAGATTTACTATTATTTACAGTTTTAACAGTGTCTGGTTTTATTGACTTTGAAGATCTTTGATCCTTTTTGAAGAATCTGATTTTAAAGCTTTCTCGACTGCTTTTACTTGTTTACGTTTTTTGTTTCTCTTTTTGATCTTTAATAATTCGTTTATCTTGTGTTGGAGAAACAGATTTACATTTGCAAGTTGGTTCATGAGGGGCTTTCTCTATACATTTTGATTTGGCTGGATTTTGACAATCCTTTATAATGTGGCCAAATTCTCCACATTTGAAACATGTTCTCCTTTCAACAAAACTAGGAGATCATGTTTCTCGGCTTGATGTTGAATTTGTGGTCCTGAGGTACTAGGTTCATTTTCATTACATCCATCAGTGCGTTGGGTGTAATTGTTTTGACTATTTCTTTTCAAAATCTTAACTTTCTTTACAAAATCAACATTAGATTTTCCTTGAAAAGGTTTGACTTTATCGGTACCTTTAGAACTGACAAATTTAACAGTTTTGGCCCTTTTCTGGTAACGAGAGCCTTTTGCTTCAACCTTCGGTTGAGAAACTGTAGACTTTTCAACTCACTTCCATTGTTTTTCTTTTGAAGCGGATAATGGTTGTGATTTGGTTGACTTTTTCTTCTCTAAAGGTTTGGTTGTTGACTTTTCAAAAACCTGATCTATAGAGATTGGATTTACGTTTTTAATTGGAAAATCTTTGTTTGAATATATTTTCTTATCTCCAACCAAAGTACAACACATTATCTACTTCTTGTGTAGACACACTTGTCTTCACAGATTTCTTAGGAGCAGTGTCTTGATTCTCAACAGATTGAGTACTAGGAGTAGCAGACAATTCTACTCTTTTCCTTATCAAGAGGCTGATCCTGATCATCATTTCTTGATTCATCATCTGATGTATCATCCTCTTTTTCATCAGATGATGAACTTTCTGGCTTGCTTGGTTCTTGAGAGGAATTGCCTAGCTTGAACCCTAACCTTGCTGCGAATTCCTCATAATTCAAAGGTACATAGGGTTCAAAACGAGGCATCTCCTCTTCATCAGGCATTTTGGTATAGTTGTGTTTTATTGGGGGTGGACACGACTTATACCCTATGCATTGAGCATCTCCCTTTAGTTTTTGAACTTCAATGATATGAACAAGCACATATTGGGAGTTAGAATAACTTTCCAATTTGCGTTTGATCGAATCATATTCGCATTTGGCGATGGCTAACTCTTTCTTTGTTTCTTCTAGGAGATTAATGTAGTTATTAATTCCTGTCTACTTATTCAAAATTGTTTTTTTCAATTCAGAAACACTTTTCTTAAGGGTTTCTATTACAGATTTGAATTCTTTTTCATTTCTAGTTAGCGCCAAATTCGCCTCTTTGCATTTTGATAGTTCAACCACTAAATTCTGATTATGACTGTTGACGATTTCATATTTTATTTTCAACTCAACACAGTCATTGCAAACAATAGGAGGGTCAGAATTTACCTGTTTTGAAGAACACTTGCAACTGCCCACTTGATGTCCATCAGCTCCATTTCATCTCGGTCAATTTGCTCATAGTCTTCGTTCGTCAAATTGATGTTCCCTATTTGACCTGCAACTAAACCACAATATGCACTGACCATGGTATTTAGAAGTTCTGCATGTTCCTGTGCAACTTCTACGTTGATTTTGGAGAGATTTGACGTGTCAAGTTTGACAATGTTGGGATTTGCCGATTGACTGTTGCTTCCATGGAAAGCTTGTTGAGGAGCTTGCTGTGGAGCTTTATGCGCTAGGTCCCTTGGCTGTGGAAGGAAGGCTTTCGGATCAAAAGTTTGTCCATAGGCTTGATTACTCAAACCTGACTGACTTGATTGAACTGGTTGGGGTAGAAAAGAGTTCACATTTGACACAAACGCGGTCTGCAGCTTCGGTTGCTGACTTGAGCTTGTACCTGCATTTATACCGCCAAAATACATTTCAGGGTTTTGTGGAGCAGAGACTCGTTGTGCCTTCCGGAGTTCTTCTTCATTCTTGTTCTCCAGTTTCTACACAAATTCATAAATACTTATTGAGTCTAAAACACCTGTATGTTTAAATAGATCAATAAATTGACCCCATTTTGGAGGTAAAGCATCAGCAAATCGCATCACAATTTCTTGTGGTGCTGCTAACAATTTATATGAGTACATCTCGCTGAGAAGATGATAAAACCGAGTGGTCATATCATTCAAGGTTTCGTTCTCCATGAACATGAAACCTTCAAACTCTTTCTTGAGCAGATCATGCCGAATCTTCCTAGTAGTAGCGTTACCTTCACCTCTTGCTTCCAAAGTGTCCCACAAATTTTTTGTTGTAGTACAATACACAAACTGATAATAAATGTCTTTATGCAGAGCTTGTGTGAGGATAGCAAATGCCTTTTTCTCTAGGTCGTAAGCTTTCTTGTCACTTTCGACTAGATTGGCCAATGTGGTTGGATTTGATCCAGCTTCTTCAAGTGCTTCATTGTAGGGGGTAGTGAAACACGTCCACAATTCTGTGTTCTATCCAAGAACGTATGTATGAAAACGACTTTTCCAGGAATGATAATCGTTCATATGATTTAGCTTGGGTGGACGGTTGTTACTCCCTTTTTCACTTTCGCTCATTAACAGAGTTTGGATGCTTTGGTTTTGATTCGCAACACATGCCCATTGATTTGCAGAGATCATTGTAGTATGTTGTGGCATCAAAGATTTTACCCATGATGTTGCGGAGCTTTGCTAAGACTCCTGATTTGAGCTTGAACAACTCCAATCCCACGGGTTAGAACTCATTATATTTTCTTGTTTAATGAAAATTTAAAGATTTTAAAGTTTCACGATAATAATTACCTTTTAAAAATTCACAGATTTGAAAATATGATAAATTCTTAAAATCACAAAGCTTTGAAAAACGCGTGAAGAAACCCTAGATCAACTAGACCGGAATCACAGTAAATCTATGGAATGGGCTCTGCATAAAAGGGTTAACCATCCGTTTGGTTTCATGATGGATGATGAATAGAACAATATTCCGGCTGATCTTGCAAAACAGAACACCGTTAGCTCGTCACGGGGAGAAGGGGGGTTCTCTCCGTGACCACCCTCCGGCGTGAGAATAAGTACAGGTAGTCGGAAGCAAGTATTGTAAGTGAGAGAAGTTGAGTGTGAATACCTTTCCTTGAACTCTAAGTTACTTATTTGTAGCCGGTGTTTGGCGCCAAAAAGAGAGATTGTTAACTTTAACGGAATCTTTCCCTATTCCGTTAACGTTTGTTGGTAATCCGTTAGTGCACACAGATCGTGAGCTCATCAGCGGTTAGGGAGGTGCCACGTGTCAACATGAGATCACTATATCTTATAAATGTGAGCATGCCATCACCGTGATCTTCCTCAGCCGTCCAGATGCTGCCATGTGGCAATTGGTTATAACCGAAAAGATGCTTGCACGATTGGGTGTTAATGGCTTCTAGAAGGTTTCACAACTGCTACCCATCTATTATTCGCCACGTGTACATTCTGTTACAACAGAAAAGATTCCCTTTGCTTCTGCACCAAGTCAAGGATTTTGCTAAGGGAAAGTTTCTCAGGATTTACTGTTTCCTTGCGCGAGAAGCGCAAGTTAGTTAACTGATCTTCCTTCTTCTCCTTACTGCTTAGCACAACGTTTGGTGGATGCTTGCTTTGATATAAATATCTGCGCAAGGTTTATGCATGGAGCATTATCAAACAGGAATGTTCAAGGTTAACTTTGAACCTTGCGCGAGCCCGCGCAAGGTAGTTAAATGAAGCATTATCAAACAAGAATGTTCAAGGTTAACTTTGAACCTTGCGCGAGCCCGTGCAAGGTAGTTAAATGAAGCATTATCAAACAAGAATGTTCAAGGTTAACTTTGAACCTTGCACGAGCCCACGCAAGGTAGTTAAATGAAGCATTTATCCAAAGAGAGTGTTCAAGGTTAACTTTGAACCTTGCGCGAGCCCGTGCAAGGTAGTTAAATGAAGCATTTATCCAAAGAGAGTGTTCAAGGTTAACTTTGAACCTTGCGCGAGCCTGCGCAAGGTAGTTAAATGACGCTTTCCTCTCTTGAATATTTGGCGCAGAGTTCTAATAAATCTTATTTTGGCAAAGAAGTCTACGCGCAGTGTTCTTAAAAGTTATTAATGGGTATGGTTTCCTTGATTGGCGCAAGGTTTTTGGGACCATACCCCTTCAAGTCCCCTAGTCCAGTGTTGCTCCTATGTAAGAATAAAAAGTAGGTGGAGCACTGGACTTAAGATAAATGTGCTGCACTAGGTAAGGACTAGCTTTTTGTTGCTTTATGCATCTTGATGACGTGTCGTAAGTGAATTTTGAAAAAGTATTTGAATTTCAAATATGCTTAGACACATGTCACTTATCTGGATGGTGTAGTTGGTGACGATGCACGTTCTTGAGACGTGGTGGTACGGTTGACAGGCTGTCAATAGTACATGTCTTACCGTATTTAATGCTTTTTAGCGACACTCGCACGCGTTGGGCGGTTACTGTTCCCCACTCGCCCCTGCAGTTACTTGGGGATACGTGACAGTCACAAAAGTCCCTGCAGTCAAATCATGCATTAATTGCGGTTAGTATATAAAGGGATCAACGATCCATTTGCTTCCTCACCCAATTATATCTTGATAGAAATTTGTGTTCAAAAATTCCGCCGACCTTCAAAGTTTTCTTCAAAGTTCGAGTTATGGCCACCGGTGCAAGTTCTGCTGAGATGTCGTCATCAAGTTTACCACCGCTAAAGTGGTCGAAGAAAGATTTTGTTAATCTTGCCACCAACTTCCTTTTCGTTCCATCCTGGAAAGCGTTTCTTCCGAAGGCGAATGCCACGGCGGCTAATGCGCCGGCCGGCTACATTAAATTATTTTACGATTATTTTGCCGAAGGGAACTTCCGGCTGCCAGTGACCCATTTCTTGCTGGAAATTCCTTGTTTTTACAAGATTCATATTTCTCAGTTGAGCCCGATGGGAATGGTGAGGATCCGGCATTTTGAGTTTGTTTGCCGATCGATGCAGATGGTGCCGTCGGTCGAGAAGTTTAGAGTTTTCTACCAGTTGCACTGCTCGTTGGGTTTTTATTCGTTCCAACAGCGTGTGCAAGCCAAACGATTGCTGTTGGTGCCGCCGAAGTCCTACCACGACTGGAAGCAGAAGTTCTTCTTTATCAAGGCGGCGGTGATCCCGATGAAGATGACACTTCGGGCCAATGATGAGATCGAGCTGGAGACCCTTCCCATACCTGCCGACGAGGTATGGTATCAAGACATTAAAGATGTGCCCAATATTGTTTTGCCGGAGGGGGCCCTCATCGCTGCCGGGATGAGTATTTTCTGGAAGAAGGAACGCCGAGAAAAACCGGTGTATACAGAAGATGGAACTGGTATGTAACCCTCTAACTTCTTAGCAATATCTCTCAGTAGATATGCATTGATGCAAAAATGTTTGTTATGTAGCTGCGCGTCTCTACTTGGTCTCTTTCAAGAGAGAGAGAGAGGAAAAATGGCCGTTATGCCTGTTGCTGATGGTGAGGACACTTGGTTCTCACAAATTTTGGGGAACTTTGAGTTGCCCAAGCAGGAGGATCTGGAGCCATACAAAGCCTAAGTTGATACAAAGCCTAAGTTGATATTGCAATATAACTTACTGGTGCAACCTTTACTCAATATGATTGATTATGTAGGTGACTTGCTAAGCTTGGGCGTAGGCCCTGATTCAAGGAAGAAGAAAAAACCAACTGCTGCTACAGCTGCTGCGCCTCCCCCTTCCAACCCAGAGCAAAAAACCAAGCCATCAGCTGCTGCGAAAGCTGAGGGCAAGAAAGGTACACTTCCCGTATCTGACTCTTGGTGCAATTATGTGGTGGTGTGGGACTCACTGGAGGGTCTTGCGCCTGTAGGTTTGAAGAAACCAAAGCCAGAACCCGTTGACACCTCATCTCTTCCTGCTGCGAACCCAGATGATCCTTTGGAAGTACCTTCTAGCCCGGAAGAGGCGCTGAAGCGCACTTCTAAAAAGAGGAAGGAGGCGGAGTCTAAAACTCCTGCGGCGACCAAAGTTACGCGCCCGCGCATTGGTAAGAAGGGGAATCTGGATGCATTCGCAAAGAAGTTCTCACCTGGTACGTTTAGTTTGTTGCGTGTTTCTGTCATAAAAGTTGCGCAGAATCTGATACTTGGTATTTGTTGATATGCTTTGCAGAGAAAATGGTGAAGGCTGCGCCGGCCACCTCATCTGCTATACCATCGCCGTGCAGGCCTGAGAATGTTGAGGGAGATGCGGGGCAAGAAACTCCTGTTCCTGAAGCCGACCCCATCGTCTCGGAAGATATTGAGAAAGTGGCTCCAGAAGAAGAGCCCAAAAATTTTGATACTGAGAATCCTGCTGGCGAGCAGGTTAAAGATACGGCTACAGATGTTGGGGAACCGTCAAAGTTGATATCCAAGGGAGCCGGACCTTCAACACAAAGTGAAGGCTTTGTGTTTGTTGAGGATTCAGAGGGGGAATCGCCTATTCGCCTAGAAGAGACGCCTGGGGATTATTATTATCGCTCTTATTCTAAGAGGCGGGCCTCTACGATTCATCAGCCCGTGTGGAAGGTTAAGCAGGGCGATGTTTTTAATGATTGGCACTCCTGTAGGGAGTGGTATAAGGGCACCTTCCCGCCGGTGGAGGTGAAGCGCCAGGAGGAAAAAGACCATGAAGCTACTTACGAGTCATATCTGCAAGAGTCTGCCCTTGCCTCGTCCACCATAAATACAATTGTGCGCGAATGGCGCAGTATGAACAAGGAGTGGGACGAGGTTGAGCTTGAGAAGGCGAAGGTCAAGCTTGAGAAAGAGAAGACGTTGAAGATGCTTGTTGATTTTGAGGCGGAAAAGGCCCAATTTGAGAAAGAGAAGAAGAATGAAGAATGGGCTGCGCTATCTTTGAAGCGCAAGTGTGAGGCTTCTGCTGCGCAATATGCAGACGAACGCAAGCGCTTTGTGGAGGCTTGCGAGCGTCACAACCAAGAAAAAGCTCTCTGCGCAATGAAATTGAGAAACTCAAAAAAGAGAAAGCTGATGCAGTTGCGGCAGCAGAAGAGGCGCGCTCACATAGAGAAAGGAGCGAGCAGAATGAGGTATCAACCAAAATGACTCTTCTTCTTAAGAATAAAGAAATTGATGATCTAACTGCTATGCTCTTTGACAAGGAGCGGCTGCAAGCTGAGGTTGACAGTTTGAAAAAAGATGTCAACCTTCACCGAACAGAGAAAGCTGAGTTGATTCACCGTTTGACTGAAGGCGAACAAAAACTTAACAACACGGAGGTCGCTCGCGCTACTGCAGAAAGCTTGACCGAATCCCTCATGAACCAGCTTACCTGGTTGCGGGAGTACGGGATTTTGGAGGTAATATTCACTTTTCTTTATACATGTCTAGTTTGATTGTCGTATCATATACTGATTGTATTTGTGTACAGATCGCAAATGCCATCCTGAACTCTACGGAGTTGGATGAGAGAGTGGCAGAATTGATGATCGCGGTGCGCAATGACAGGCATGCCGAGGGCTATAGAGAGTGCACTTTGCACGTGGCCCATGTGCTGAAGACCGAATGGGATACAAGTCGTGCTGCCACGCATGGGCTAAATACTGCCGCCATTTATTCTGCTGCCAAAGAAAAATATGATCAATTGCAAATTCCGATTATGGACCTTGTGGACGCTGCACTGCAACAAGACGACTTTGTTGATAAGCTAAAGGAGATCTTTTCTTCAGCAGAGAAGCAGGCGGGAACCAAGTCCATAGAATAGGAATTTTGTAATTTTTCTGTATGATAACTTGTAAGGTTGCGCTTCTGCGCAAGTATTGTGAATATAATATATTTCATTTTTACAATGTTTGCATGGAACCAAATACTTGTGTTGGATAGACAAATGAACAATTTCTTCTCATGTGTGAGCGTAAGTATTAAAGTAGCTTGTAGCTCATGACTTTGTGTTTTTGTTTATCCAAAGGAATTGCATGCATTTGTAAATGAACATATATAAGACTGTAAGTAGTGGCAAAGTAATTTATTCATACTGAGAAAGCGCAAGGCTATGGCTGCCACTAAGATTACATAACAAAATAAAGTAAGCAGCCTCGTTACGAAACGCTCAGAAGTTGCTTAGAGGACTGAGATTACATATAACATCGGCGTAGTTGTTGGGCGTTCCAGGTTTGAGGAACGCTGGATCCGTCCATACGCTTCAGAGTGTACGCGCCTTTTCCCAATACTTCATTTATCACGTACGGACCTTCCCATCGCGGGGCTAACTTCCCCGGTTTTTCGGCATTCGACGCTTCATTATCACGAAGAAAAAAGTCATTGGGCAAAAAGGAACAGATGCGCACCCTTTTGTTGTAATACCTTTCAAGCTGGGACTTGTATTTAGCTTCGCGAATCGCTGCAATTTCTCGTCGTTCTTCCAGTAAGTCTAGGTCGATGCGCCGTTGTTCTTCGTTATCTTGTTTTTCCAAAGCTAGCATTCTTGGAGATGGCAACCCAATTTCGGCAGGAATCACAGCTTCAGTGTCGTACACAAGGCTAAAAGGAGTTTCTCCAGTGCTAGTCTTGGGCATAGTTCGGTGTGCCCACAAGATGCTAGGCAATTCGTTAACCCACCCCCGCCGTGCCGTGCCAAGGCAGGCCTTGATACCGTCGACCAACTGTTTGTTTATGCTTTCAACTTGACCATTTGCTTATGGATGTGCAACGAAAGCGAAAACATGTTGGATTCCCATTTCGGTCATCCATGTTTGCAACTCTTCAGCCATTAAATTTGGACCGTTGTCTGTAATAATGCGCATGGGCAGACCAAAACGGCAAATAATGTATTCCCAGATGAATTTGCGAATTACCATCGCTGTAGTAGAAGCTAAAGGTTTGGCTTCAACCATTTGGTGAAGTAATCGACCGCAACGATGATAAACTTTACTGCGCCGGGCGCATCTGGAAATGGTCCCATTAAATCAATGGCCCATTGTTGAAATGGCCAAGCTGTTGTGACGGGTACCAAAGGATTCTTTGGGCGCAACATTTAGGGGCATGCTTTTGGCAGGACATGCACTTGTGCAAGATTTCTACCGCGTCAATGTACATTCCGGGCCAATAATACCCTGCGCTTTTTACTTTGGCTACGACCATGCGCGGCCCAGAATGTATGCCACATAGCCCTTCATGAATCTCCCTGATCAGGTATTGCGTGTCATGTTTGTCAACACAGCGGAGCGAAGGACCCATGTAAGAGCGTCGGTACAGAATACCGTCAATCATTTCATAATTGAGGGCTTTGCATCGTAACTTTTATGCTTGTGCTCTATCTTCTGGTAAAGAACCATGCAACAGATACATCATTATTGGAGACATCCATGATGGAACTCCTACTTCGGCCATTGTTACTTGCCTGAGAGGGACTGATGGATTACTTAAAACCTTGATGCGAACTTCCTTAGCCAAATGTTTGAAACTAGTTGCTGCGAGTTTACTTAAAGCATCAGCATGTTTGTTTTCACTTTGCTTGACGTGTGTAACTTTAAATTGTTGGAGCTGTGCTATAAGAGCCTTGGCTTGCGCCAAGTATAAAGCCATGATATCTCCCTTTGCATCACGTTCCAATTACTTGCTCAGCAACTAGTAATGAATCAACATGGGCTTCTAAATTTGTTGCGCCCATTTTGATAGCGAGGCGTAAGCCTGCTAGGAAAGCTTCATATTCGGCCTCGTTGTTGGTGCTTTTAAAATCCAACCGAATTGCATATGTGAATTCTGCTCCCTCTAGACTCATTAATCGAATACCTGCTCCAGCCCCATCACTGTTTGATGCGCCATCTGTAAACAATGTCCAGGCTCTGTTGTCGATGACTGGGACTGGGTTTTGGATTGCTTGGCATTCTTCAAGCTTATCAGCAGGAACTTCAGCGATGAAATCTGCCAAAACTTGGCCTTTGATAGCTGGTCTAGGTTTATAACAGATGTTATAACCTCCCAATTCTATTGCCCATTTCGCAAGTCGTCCAGAAACGTCTGGTTTGGCCAGGACTTGGCCAATGTGAAAATTTGTTAAAACTGTAATAACATGTCCTGAAAAGTATCTTCGCAGCCTACGCGAAGCATGGACCAGTGCTAAAACTAATTTTTCCATGATCGAATACCTTGTCTCTGGATCGTTCAGCATTTTGCTGATATAATAAATTGGAGACTGGACCCCTTCGCTGCTACCTCAGATGCAGCAAGATATAAGACCATGGGTTCTTTTTCTCGAGGAGCAGTAAGTGTGGGAAGTTGAACTAAACAATCTTTCATCTGCTGGAAAGCTTGATCAGCTTCAGGAGTCCATACGAACTCTTTGCTCTTCGTACAATTGCGCAAGGTTCGAATAAATGGATAAGATTTTGCAGCATGATTGGCGAGGAAGCGGTTTAGCGCAGTTAACTTTCCAACCAAACGTTGCATCTCTTTGATGGTAGTAGGAGAAGACATTTTTTGTATTGCATCGACCTTTTCGGGATTAACCTTGAAACCGTCTTTGGTGACGATGAAACCCAAAAATTTGCCCTCCTCCATGCCGAAGGAGCATTTGCTGGGATTTAACTTTAGATTTACCTCGCGCAGAGAATCGAAAGTTCTTTGGATGTTATCTAGCATAGTTTCTTCTGAATTACTCATAACAACCAAATCATCAATGTAGACTTCCACAGTTTTCCCGATGTCATCTCCAAACACTGTATCCATCAATCTTTGATAAGTAGCTCCCGCATTGCGGAGACCAAAAGGCATCTTGGTATAATAAAAAATGCCCTTCTCCGTGTGAAAAGCGGTTTTATCTTCGTCTTCTTTTTTCATCAAGACTTGATGATAACCTTTATAACAATCTAGAAAACATTTCCAGCAAAAGGAAGCTAATGAGTCAACCTTTTTGTCAATCTCAGGAAGAGAATAACAATCTTTTGGACACGCCTTATTTAGATCTTTAAAATCTATGCACATCCGCCATCCGCCATTATGTTTCTTTACCATGACTGGGTTTGCCACCCAGGTCTGGTATTTGACTTCGCGCAGACTACCAGCATTTAATAACTCGATGCCTTGTTCGTTCATTGCCTCTGTCTTTTCTGACCCGAGGCTGCGCTTTTCTGCACAATTGGCTCTGCTGATGGAAATACATTCAGGCAATGTTCCGCAACGTCGCACGGGACGCCAACCATGTCGGCAGGTGTCCAGGCGAAAATGTATTTGTTGCAAAACAACAGTAGTTTAAGCTTTGCGCGTATTTCAATACTGACTGCAGGTCCTAATAAGATTGTCTGCTCAGGGTACTTATTGTTAAGTACCCACTTTTCTGGTTCATTGCTTGGCAATGTCTTGCCAGCCTTCATAATTGGTTCCTCAATTTGACATGATTTCTTTTCGCGCATAAAGTATAGCTACACCATTTGGTGTCAGAAAACCACAAGCAGCATGCGGAGCGGAGGTAATCATACTAAAATCACGTTGCGCGCGGCGTCCCAATAGTACATCATGACGGGAATTTGCCGGCATCACCATGAAGTTGACGTTACTCGTTCGAGAACACCTCCCATTAGATAAAGTAACAGGAAAAAGGATTTTTCCTAGAGGAAAGACAGCCTCATTGCAGAACCGTTTAATGGAAAATCAACTGGTTCCAAGCGTGCCTTATCCTCAGGATCTAGTTGCTTGAAGCACTGCTCATACATGATATCCATGGAACTACCCGGATCTATAAACATATACTCTGTTTGGTAGTGCCCAAATATACCGGTGATAACTATTGGCCGGTCTTCTTGAGGACCCCTTGGAACGATAGGAAAAATGACTTGCTGTTCGCGCCAATTGTTGTTTTGAAAATGTTGAAGGCTACGCTTGCGCGATGATCCACCTTGAATCATGGAAACGTGCTGTTTCATTTTCTTGTTGCTAGGCCCTTCGTTCTCGCTCATGATCTGTTTAATCTCTTTGCGCACATTCTGGACTAGATGTGTCAGCTTCCCATTTTTAATGCTTTTTCAATCTCCGTGCGCAGACTGATGCAGTTATCTGTTGTGTGGCCTGTGTCTCTATGATAGTCACAGAACAAATTTGGGTCTTGCCCTTTTTTGTTTTTCTTTGGTTGCGGCTGTTTAAACTGATAATTCTCAGTGCTGAGAACCTCAGGCAGAGATTTCGTTAAGGAAGTCCACTGACGTTCCCTATTATCCTGCTTAATCGCTTTTTGAGTTGTTATCTTGTTGAATGTTGCTCGCGCATCAATTGGTGAATAAGGAGAATACGAATTCTGACTTGACTCTTTCCAATTTTTCTTATAATTGCGACTACCTCTACTCAAGTCTTGCGGACGATTCTGAGGCAGAGGTGGCCGGTTAGAACTTAAGTTGCGCTCAGTCTGGGCGTAAACCTTGGCTGTCGCCATGAGTTTATCCCAGTTTTTTGGAAGGCCAGTTGTACCGGACAACACTTTAATCATTTCGTCGCACCTTACCGCATACTTGAACTGCGCGTATAAGGTCTTCATGGACATCTCCAATCTCCAACACTTCTTTATTGTAACGTGTTATAAAATCTTCGAGGCTTTCATCGTCCCTCCACCAGATGTTCATTACATCTGAGGAGTCGCGCACGTATCGCCGTTGCTGACTAAAGTGTGTAAGAAATTTTTCTTTTAAGTCATTCCAAGAGGAAAGTTTACCTGCCGGCAAATTATCAAACCAAAGGCGCGCAGCGCCAGTAAGGGTTTGTACAAATAAGTGACACCACATTGGCAGTGTCCAGCACCCAAGTAACCCTGCACCGGTAAAGAGGCGCATGTGATCATCGAGATCGGTCAAACCGTTAAACTTTCCAACGTTGGATGGTAATTTCGCTCGCTCCAACGGAGCCAGTGCTATCTCTCTGGTAAACTTTTATTGTTCAGCTGCTTCGGTTGGGCGATACACCAAATTGTAATCATGCTCAGCTTCTGGATTGTATACTACGCGTACTTTTGGCCTCTAATTAGCATGATTTGCAAATATTCGATTAAAAATACTTGCACTATCCCCTTCCTCATAGGTTCTATCGAGCTCATCATGTTGGGTGTCCCGTTTCTACGAAGACCGCGGGCCCAAACGAGAGTGGACAGATGCGCGACGCTGAATTTTGTCTTCTTGCCTTCTATTACTAGAATGAACAGGATCATTCCTGGTTTTAGAATACATTTCTATTCCATCTTCAGGCATGCGTGAAAGGGAACGAGCATGACTTTAAGTATTATAACTCAAAACTCGAGGTGCCGGCGAAGCACAGACCTGGGGAGCGTTAACCGGAGCTTGAAAAGCTGGAGTTCCGGTTTGGGCACATAACTGAGTATACATAGCGTTTAGAGTTGCTTGAGACTTGATTAACCACGATAATGGAGTCTCTCCAGGTGGTAAAATTGACGCAACATCAACCTGAGGAGCCGCCGGTGTTACAGGAATACTCGCATGATTAGGATCATACTGAGCATTAGCTTCGCTGGAAGAATCCTCAACTATTTGTCCGTCGATCTGAGGTCCGACAACGACGCGTCGAATCCCTGATCGAGGACCTTGAAAAGATGATCCGTCAGCCATGACGCTGCAGATCTAAGTGAAACGAAACGAAAGGTGAGAAAGAATCGAAATCGATGGGCGCCAATGAAGAAACCCTAGATCAACTAGAAAGGAATCACAGTAAATCTATGGAATGGGCTCTGCATAAAAGGGTTAACCCTCCGTTTGGTTTCACGATGGATGATGAATAGAACAATATTCCGGCTGATCCTGCAAAATAGAACACCGTTAGCTCATCATGGGGAGAAGGGGGTTCTCTCCGTGACCACCCTTCGGCGTGAGAATAAGTACAGGTCGTCGGAAGTATGTATTGTAAGTGAGAGAATAGTTGAGTGTGAATAGCTTTCCTTGAACTCCAAGTTACTTATTATAGCCGGTGTTTGGCGCCAAAAAGAAAGATTGTTAACTTTAACGGAATCTTTCGCTATTCCGTTAATGTTAGTTGGCAATCCGTTAGTGCATGCGGATCGTGAGCTCATCAGCGGTTAAGGAGGTGCCAGGTGTCAACATGAGATCACTATATCTTATAAATGTGAGCATGCCATCGCCGTGATCTTCCTCAGCCATCCAGATGCTGCCATGTGGCAATTGGTTAAAACCGAAAAGATGCTTGCATGATTGGGTGTTAATGGCTTCTAGAAGGTTTCACAGCTGTTACCCATCTATTATTCGCCACGTGTACATTCCGTTACAACAGAAAAGATTCCCTTTGCTTTTGCACAAAGTCAAGGATTTTGCTAAGGGAAAGTTTCTCAGGATTTACTGTTTCCTTGCGCGAGAAGCGCAAGTTAGTTAACTGATCTTCCTTCTTCTCCTTGCTGCTTAGCGCAACGTTTGGTGGATGCTTGCTTTGATATAAATATCTGCGCAAGGTTTATGCATGGAGCATTATCACACAAGAATGTTCAAGGTTAACTTTGAACCTTCGCGAGCCCACGCAAGGTAGTTAAATGAAGCATTATCAAACAAGAATGTTCAAGGTTAACTTTGAACCTTGCGAGAGCCCACGCAAGGTAGTTAAATGAAGCATTTATCCAAAAAGAGTGTTCAAGGTTAACTTTGAACCTTGCGCGAGCCCGCGCAAGGTAGTTAAATGAAGCATTTATCCAAAGAGAGTGTTCAAGGTTAACTTTGAACCTTGCACGAGCGCGCGCAAGGTAATTAAATGACGCTTTCCACTCTTGAATATTTGTCGCAGAGTTCTAATAAATTTTATTTTGGCAAAGAAGTATGCGCGCAGTTTTCTTAAAAGTTATTAATGTGTATGGTTTCCTTGATTGGCGCAAGGTTTTTGGGACTATACCCCTTCAACGCCAAAAACAAACAATTCTGTTTCGTGCGAGACACCTGTTTTGTGCGAATCGTGCGAAATGGTTGTTTCGTGCGTGTCAAGATGATTCGCACGAAATAATTCAGTCGCACCAAATGTTTAGTTCAGCGTTTTTCAGAGGAATCTTTTCAGAAATGGTTTGGTGAGAAATTTCCTTTCTTGTGTAGACCTGCTTTTTCGAAAATACCTGTTGTCTTATCGACTTTTAGTTAAAACACGGATTTTTTAACAGTCAATAGTCCAAGTCCAGATCCAAGTCGGAAAGTTTCAACCCTACCAAACTAATTAGATTCAAATTTTTGCAGATTTCTTCTTCAAGGGTGTTCTTCAGAAAAATTTTACCATAAAATTTTCTGCGTGCAACAGATTTTAACCAAGTTTTAAGTTAGTTAACTATCCAAAACTTATGTTTTCTGCTGGAGATTCAAGAACACTTCAGAAATCTTCAAACTAGCTCAGACACAACTAAGCCCGGTTTTCAACAAGGAAAGAGCCAAAGCTCTGATACCACTTGTAGGTCCACCTGCGGATGGTGTTAAACCTATTCCTTGTTCATATAACATACACACAAGTGCGGAATCCAAGTGTGCATGCAACCAAAGCAAAGTAAAGAACACGAGGTAATCAAAGATTCACTATCTTGATTAATGATTGAGAACAAGTACAAACATATACACACAATGCTCGTATGACTCAAACAAACTTGATGTGTTCTTGTGTCTTCGTCTTTAGAGATAACCAACTCAAAGGGTAACAAGTTCTCTGGTCTGACCAACTAGCTAAGTAGGCAACTCCAACTAAGAGATACATGTCTGCTTATATAGTGTCTGTCTAGTTTCGTACGAAATACGAGTCTAGACATACTGAACACAATATTTTGCACGAGACACATCTCTAAAAGAATTGGTAGGGAACAGGTGTTTCGTACGAAATACTTCATTTCGTATGAAACAAGTAACTCACTTGTTACTTGAGACTGTTTCGTACGAATCCTGTGATTCGCACAAAATACTTGATTCGTACAAATCCTCTGACTCGCACAGAATCCTGATTCTTGGAGAATGTGTGTAGACATGATGTTCACAAGACTTATCAGTATGCTCACATGCAACTGATTAACACAGACAAGCTAAGATGTCATACTAGATCAAGATAGAAGGATATCTCGATCTATTCGACACAACCAAACATATACAGACACTTGAGCAAAGACCGTACAATTACCATTGTAATTAAGAACAAGCGACAGACACAAAACTGTATCAACAATACAATATGAAAACGATGTTGTATATCCGTAACACAATAATTTGAGAAAGCTTCATAATCCACCATACCCTTTTATTTAAGAAATAACAATGAGATGGCCGACGGGGATGCAACACGAGAAGGAACATGCTTTACATAGTGTTATAATAGAAATGTATATTATTTGAAAACTAACAGTCAACATGGCAAAGTTCAAACATCAGTAACAACCACCTTTCGCTTAAGTCAACATTCAAATCGCGATACCCTAGAGACACAACCATTCTCCAACAAAGAGCTTGTGACAGTTCAAATTTGGATTAAGCGTATTAAAGGCATTGGTCTTTGATACTGAAGCATGTGTCCCCGTCTTGTATCCCATAGATCTTGTTGCATTCAAATGCTATTTGCTTTGGAATCCCTATAATAATACACAAATACCATATACGCTATTTGCTTTGGAATCCCTATAATAATACACAAATACCATATACACGTTACACCGATCAAAACCATAGAAAACGCATGTCAGTTAAAAAAAATATGATACTTACTACTGCTAAGGGGCATTCTACTTTCTCCCATGGAGATAAAGAGAGCAAATGAAAACAAGAGAACAACGTTGAAAACAATGTAGGTTTTCCTTTCAGCCATGTTTTATCTCTAACTTCTTCTAGCAAAGCTTTATCAATAAAGGAAAAAAAGATCTATGCTTTTATTTTTGAAACTAAACAAGTATAAATAGAGTAAACGTAAACAACGATGGCAAATAGAACCAAATCTTTAACATAGAAAAAATAGACAGCTTCATCGTATACAACATGAAACAATGATTATTCTACATAGGAACCATCAACATCGTTACATAGGCAATTAATGGTATGTTTTTTTAACACCTCAGATTGGATGGACTGAGTATCACAATATCATTGTTTCAGAAACAAAAGTCGTAATTCTATTCATTTATTTGTCAAAGGTACAAGCCAAAAGGTTAACATATAACAAAACTCCAACTAATGCACTAATTTAACTAACATCTTCTTTATTAAGTTCATAAGCTTTATTGCTCTCTCATAATCCCGCCTAAAGTAACCTTGAACCTGTATATAAAAAAAGATTTACGAAATGAGGTGAAGGCCCAATACGGTATAATAGGCTCAAATAAAAAAAATGCTTAAGTAAAATGGTATTTAGATAGAACTTATAGTATACAATGCAATACAAAGTAACGAAATTTCATAAATTAAATCGTCTCATACATATGTGCCCATGAGTCAAACGTAAAACGTGACAGCACACAGGTAGCTACTCCTACACATATATCACATAAGATGGCGAGTTGGCATTCCCTTTATCCACTTTCTTAACATAAATCATGTAACATCCGCCAAAATGGGTGATAGAAAAATTCGACCCGTTTTGAAATTTGAATCCGAACCATTTGTAAGCCCATTTGAACCGTTATAAACAAAATATATTATTTTTGACCCTACTCTGATTTTTATAAAACTTAGATTATATCATAAAGACAAATACGCTCGTTCCAACGGTACATTCGTATTTTTATAAAACGTTATATTTTTCGAGTTATATAATAGAAAACAAGTTAAGCAGCTGACTTAATTATATAATATAATAATATAAAAAAACTTAATCTTGTTTCAAACTTGCTTAATTAAGTGGTGTTCGATGAGATCATGAGGAAACTTTAAAAAATTTGTTTCCATACTCCAAGTTATGAACCTTGACAATATCGAAAACATCATAGTTTCACATCAAGTCCAACCGAATCATGCCTCAAATCAATCTCTACCTACTATTTTCGTATATATTTCATATCTAATCGTCCCCCTACTCGTTTACCCCATCAAATTTTCACTCAGAACTCTCTGTTTTCGTCGAACTCGGTCTCGCCGAAGAAAAAACTAGCATCCCCGTTAGGAAACGGAACTCGGGCATCTACCCTTTTATGAATGTTTCTTCGCAAATCCGTAAGTTTATTACGTTCATTACACTCGCCAAAAGATTTTGATTAAAAGCCCCGTATTGTATTTCACCATCAGTGACGTTATCATGTCCGGTTTCTGCCAATATGAAACTAGGGTTCTTTGTGTGGTAATTGGGAATTAGGGCAATACGTAAGGAATTCATATAACCAGTCTATTAGTTTCTTTTTACTCACCCAAAACTACCAGTTTACATGTATAACCATTATTTTCCTCTGTTTCGAGATGTATTAATTTTTTTCCTTGTTTCGAGATGTAATGATTTGAACAAGTTTGTGAGGTTGACTTTTCTTATAATAAATGTTTATTAAACTACAAACCTGCTTTATAAAAAAAACAATCCATCAAACATTTGTCTGTTTAATGTTTTTCTTATACAATTCATAACCAATTGTTTTGTCTAAATAATTATAATCTTGTTTACATTATAAAAGAAAATAAACTTGAAATCTAACCTTTATAACAAAAATAAGAGAGAACTCTTCTTCTTCTTATTATTATTATTATTATTATTATTATTGTTATTATTATTATTATTATTATTATTTTCAATAAAGACTGTCATACTCGAGCATTTTTTACTTAATAAACTTTACTTAATAAAGATAGTTTGACTAAAATAAACTGATGCAATGGATTATTTTTCCTACAATTATTCATTTAACTATATAATTATCTCTAGTAATTGTATATAACAATGACCAATTACTTATATTTTTGTCCAAAACATTTTAATTTGTAACTTGTTTAGTTGTACCTTGTTTATATTTAACTAACTAATGATGCTCAAACTAATCATAAATGTTTTATAAACATTTAATAACCTGTCCAATACACCGAACACCTTTGTTGATCTACACCTTAATAAATTCCTAAAATATTCTTAGTAGTATAATGTCGGGAAAGCTCTTAACCTTCTACGTGGTGATGTATCTCTGATCTCACCTGGATCCTTCGGATCTAGGAAATCATGGTGACACAAGACATACCTTGCGTTAATTATACAAATTTTTTTAGTTGTGTTCATTTATGTTATATTTTAGTGCTTTTATTCTATATCTAGGATCATCTCTTCGTCTTTTAGAACTCTTTATTTTCTCGTGCGCTTATTTCAAGGAACTACGGAACGCAACTTGTGAGTGGATCTTTCGTTTCCCCTTTTTAATAACGTTTTGGGGTGTATCATTGTTACATTTTCAGTTATTACTTTAATATAATTCCATACGTGCAAATACCAACTTGCCTAGTTTATGTGTTTTGCGAGACTTGCTTGGTTATCATTTTGTGCATTACATTCATGAGACAGTTACATATGGATCCATTGGATCGTCTGTGTCCCATTACCATGAGAGGAACCTGACGTTGCCAACACACGAGATCAGCTCCGTTTGCTTGAGCTCGAATCTTGCAATACAAACCAGCACACCATAATACCATGCACATTTACATATAGTTGTGTGATTATTGTTTGAGATTGCACATAGTTATCCCATGCAAGATACATACATTCATTGAATCATTACATTATTTGCTGATTGGTTGCTTGAGGTTTGATACATTTATGTACAACACATTCAATTATATTTGGTTATATGCACATTTTCTATATATAAAAATAAACTTATTATTTTAATAAAAACAATAATATTCACTCACCAACCTTTGTTTACACAAAAATTAGTTTTTACACATGATACAAGTGAACAGGAGTGAAGAGTAGATCAACATAGGACTGGATCTTAGTAACAAGAAATGGACTTATAGTTGATTATCTATTTTATACAATGTCTTTTATGTAATTGTTTCATTTGGATACTTTGTTATGTGAAAGCTTTAACATGGGATTAATGGATATTTAATTATTTAATAGCAATTCATAAGCTGGATCAATCAATCATGCCCGGGTCAACTATTCTGCTGCGGGTCAGGGTGTGACAAATCCTAGGATCGATCCATACGCCTCCTAATAACTTTGTATCACACTTGTACCTAAGGACGCCGTGGACTAATCTTTCCGTCACGAAGGAGCACATATTGTTGATGCCACAACAATACGCTCGTGGGGCACTCAACGAGAAGCTAGGACTTAGGGTAAAAGAGCAAAAATATCTTAATAACATAATCTATACAATAACCATAATAATTGAGTAGTCATTTTAACATGTAACATATATCAGAGCATGTGATAAGGAATTTAAGAAAGTACGAATCTACCACATGAAACAATGTCGAAGTCAAGATGTATCACTGACCAAAGCATAAAAAATAGGAGAGCTGATCTTAACATGAAACTCTATGTCCCGATTAACGGGGCCTTAATAATGTAGCCGGATGTTTATATATAGGAAGTACCGCAGCGTATCCGCCACATGCGAATACGTTATTAAAATTTTGTTTATCAAGATATTTGAGATTCATATCACTTTCCTTGAAATAAACAGATTTACAATGTCAAAGATGTTAGAAGTTCCAAGGTATATATAATTAAAAAAGGTTCATAAACAATCGAACCGGATAACAAAGACATTGGATAAAAATATGTACCTTTAATATTTCAAAGCAATGCCAACTTAAGAGCGTTCATAAGTATCTACATACCATGCTTATATTTAGTTAGAGTTGTGCTTATTTTTCATTATTTACTTTACTAATTGGTTGTAATGAAATATACTATAGTTTATAGGATTATCTTTAGTTATAATAGATGTTAATTTGAAAAAATCTAATTTATACTAATTCAAGTTTGAGATTATATACTATAAGGTTATTATATGGATGTTTTCCAGATTGTTTAAAAAATATTAGGCTTATCAATATAGCGATCTTATATGCAAGAGAAGGATTTAAAATTCATATTAAAGAACTATTAAAATATAAATTTGAGGAAATTTAAGAGTGAGGATGAATAAGAAAATTGTCATATGATATTTATTCGAATCCTTTATTATAATTAGATATAGTGGGAGGTTGAATGGGGAATAGAGGGGAACCTACTCAAACGAACTCCGATTGAACTAATTACAGTGACATTAGAAGCGACTCGTCAAACTCTATAATATATACTTATGGTTAGGGTTTAGATTTTAGGATTTAGGGTTTTTCTTTAGAGTTTAGTTTTAGAGTTATCATTAGAATTTAGAGTTTAACTTTAGGTTTTAGCCTTTAGGATTTAGCTTTTAGGTTTTATAGTTTAGATTTTACAGTTTACCTTAGATTTTAGTCTTATGGTTTAGGTTTAGGTTTAGGTCTAGGGTTTAGGGTTTAGGATTTAGGGTTTAGAGTTTCTAGTTAGGATTCTATGAGCCAGTTCCAGTGTCGCTGAAATGAGTCAAATCAGAGTTCGTTTGAGTTGGTTTCCCCCGATTCCCCACTCTTTAGTGTTCCCTATATATATATTCACACACACACACCACATGTTTAATAAAATGAAAATCAATAGTTTATCGCAGGCACGACGCTCCAACGCTGCAAGCTCCTGAGCTGTACCTAACGACCTTCAAAGCATGCACAAACATATCAACAAAGGTTGGCGAGTTCACAGTTCCAGTATTATTGTAAAAGTAAGTTCGTTTAAATAGATGAGTTTGCAAAACATGTCATGGGTAGCTAACCCACGGTTAAGCTACTAAACTGTATGGTGCCGAAAACTTAACTGTAGTAAGTTGTTGTGCCCCGTATCAATGTCTATCGTCATTGATATGAAGTCAAGGTCAATAGTTCACGCCCGGCTCCCAGTACAGTGTGAGGTTTGTCGAACATAATAGCGCTATCAACTAATACCCTGTTTGCCAAACCCGACTACTAACCAATATAATGTATAGGGACGGATAGACTTTCGTTTTGTACACAATAGACATGAAAGTAAACTACGATATTTAATTAGAGGTGCTCCAATCTAGGAATATAAGTGGTCCCAATTCAAGGGATAATATGGTTCCCAAACCCGGGAATGCACGCTTTTAGTAAATGTGTGAACTCACCTTAGATTAGATCGGTAGTTTAGTTATGCGAGCTAGGATGGTCAACCACGTCCTATTATGGTTACCAAGAATATTAGGGGTTGTTTGTGTAATTAACACAAGTCGTACACGTATCTAGTAAATAACATGCGTACAAGTTGTCACAAATATATTACCGTGTAGTTTTCAAACACATGTTCACAATATAACCTAAGATGTACAATACACCATTTATACAATCATTAAGCATGTGCGGACACTAAAAGTAGCAAGTTTAACACTTTAAAACTTATAATCATGCATAACAAAATTCACTGAAATTAGGCTGTTTTAGGACGCTCGTTTACCATATTTACAAGGTTGTAAAACTTATGATCTTTTTATGGGACGTGCCTCTTAGTGGGATTGGCCTTGTGTTAAAGTTTTAAGGTCTAGCTCTTTACCGAAAAATTTAGAAAAATCATTTACTAAGCAACAATCAGATTCGTCACTTTCTGACTGCAGCTCACGGAAAAATTTATTTAAAAATACTCGGTCATCCGATTGACGTAATTAGAGTTGGAGGTTCGCGTAGACACCTAAGACCATCTACTTTATAAATTTCATGACCTAACTCTACGTATTCACCATGTTATGACTTCAAATACAACGCACAAAATCTACAGAAAAATGTAGCTTTGACCACTGAAAAGAAATAATTTGTTTAAAATACCAAATGACATCCAAAAATTGTGATTCCAGCACCATTAGAAGCGTAGTTCGAAATACCATGTTTTATGCTCAAGAAACTCTAGTTTTCGTTATATTATGTCCCGGTTACAGCCGACTAAAGTCGGGTGTAACTGTTGGACAATGGTTGATTCGTTACCGGATCTCCCCAACCGATTATCTAATGCACCCAACGACCCGTAAACGTTTATTTATAGTTGATTATCATCAACATATGTCATCTACATCACTAAATCAGCTGGATTCAACCGAAAACCATTCAAGATCCATCCCTAACAAGTAACTGAGTTCTGAACCAATCTAAACATTATAAACACACAATTTTAGCAACCCAAACTACTATATATTTAGCAAGATCTTCAGTACTTAACACACATCAGAATACACAGTCGAGTCACTTGGTAAAAATCATGCATGAACCTCTAGTTATATCGCAAGACACGTAATTTAAGCAACTCATGATCATATATACATATATATATATATATATATACATATATATATATATATACATGTATATATATATAATATATAACATCAATACGATTTCTAGCATTCCCCTTCCATACACGTAGCATTAACGATTCACCAAGTTCACAATTATTCACATAACACCAAGCATCAATATAAAGATAAAACGCAACCATGTAGTGCAAGAACCACAAATCGCAAATAACCGAAACACACTAACCGTAAGAGATGGTGTGCGAGAGAGCTAGAGCGGGAGGGAGAGTGCACCGAGTGAAAGGAATCGTGATCGGGGGGTGCCTTCTTGTTGCCATCGATCTTCAAGAGGGAGAGCAGTTGTAGAGTTTGCAGGTTAGGGTTTGTTGTGAGGTGAGTTATAAAACAATAACAACTCATGCATTATATACGTAATATGTTGAGAATAGGAGTTGTGGCGGTTTGGAGCTGCACATGGGCCGAAAAGAATAACAGAAACTTGGGCTGATTTTTTGGTGTAAGTGGTCACGCATAGGGGTGTGGGCTTGGCAGCTACTAAAACGCAACAAAGGGATGGGGTGGCAACGAATTGTGTGGGCTTGTTTTATATTTTGTTTCTTTTTTTAAACAACTAATAACAATAACAATATAGTTAAGCCTCAACTTGATTAATATATATATATATATATATATATATATATATATATATATATATATATATATATATATATATATATATATATATATAGGGTGGGGTTAGTGTAAAAAGGGGTGGATTTATGAGAAGTGCAAGAAGTGTTTTATGCCCTTAGATCTTGTAGTTAATGGTTGAGATCAAGAAGGACTTAAAGTGTAAATTATGTATTATTTGTTTTGACTAGTTTGGCTAGATTAGGGGCAATAGTGTCTTTTTATATTGTATTTTTAAATAAAGAAACTGCCATCAACTTTAATGCAAGTGCAAGTTCCACCCATCTTTTTTGAACGTCAATAAGTTTTTATACGTTACGTTTTTTTTAAATTACACCATAATAACGAGCTTTTTTTTATATTTAACATGAGCACCATATTGTTATATTTATATAGATAAAAAATTACGTATAGCATGATATGAAGCCTACTGGAATGAAGGTTTAAAACACCAAACGAAGAACATATACTGGAATGTAGGTGTAAAACACCCTGAATGCAGGTGTAAATGTAGGTTTAAAACACCATACGAACAACACATACTGGATTGTAGGTTTAAAACACCATGAATGCAGGTTTAAAACACCATACGAAAAACACATACTGGACTGCATGTTTAAAACACCATGAATGCATGTTTAAAACACCATACAAAGAACACATACTTGACTGCAGGTTTAAAACACCATGATGCAAGTTTAAAATACCATACGAAGAACACATACTAGACTGCAGGTTTAAAACACCATGAATGCAGGTTTAAAACACCGTACAAAGAACATACGAAGAACACATACTGGACTGCAGGTTTAAAACACCATGAATGCAGGTTTAAAACATCGTACAAAGAACATACGAAGAACACATACTGGACTGCAAGTTTAAAACACTATGAATACATGTTTAAAACACCATACGAAGAACACATACTAGACTGCAGGTTTAAAACACCATGAATGCAGGTTGTGGTGTTTTCTAGAATTCGTATGGTGTTTTATACGAACTAATGATTCAAAAAAAATATGAACTGCTGATTCAAAAAAATACAAATTGTAATTTCCTTCGATCTATATGAATCAGACGATAATGATTTATAAAATCTCTGAGTTGGTATATAAAACTGAATTATTAAATCTTTATGAAAAATAAAATTAAGTCACTAACCTAAAATAACTCACTAGAGGTTAGAAAGAATATTTTATCAATTAATTGAACTTTGAAGTAAATTACATTATTACCCTTTTTAATTAATTAAATTGAAGGACACATGTCAACACCATTTATTTCCTACACTTCTCTTACTATTAACCTTTTTTACAGGATCCTTAATCTATATATATGTATATTAAAAGTTACGGTTCGGGTCTCATAAGTATCGGGTCGGGTTATGTCATAAGTTAGGTATGCATAACTAATTCGCCACACAAGTTCGTTCGGTTTCCTAAATAAAATGTGCATAAAAGTTAATATATATATTGCGAAAACCAACGGTTTTTACCTTGGAATTTCGAGTTGTCACATCATCCCTAAGTTGAAAGAAATTTCGTCTTGAAATTTAGCATGCAGTCACTAAGAAGTTAGTGTGGCTGAGTGTTTTTGCGGGGTGTCACATCATTCCCAAGTTAATTTGGTATTTCATCTAGATAGCTTCAGTTCTGGATGCATTATTTTTGAACAACGAAGGATACTTGCGCATCATTTGATCTTCCCATTCCTAGGTGAACTCTGGTCCACATTTTGAGTTCTAACGAACCCGAACAATGGGAATCTTGCTGCTCTTGAGTGTTTTGATCCCCGATCCATGATTTCAACCGGTTCCTCAATGAAACGAAGATGATCATCAATCTTGAGTTCTTTGAATGGATCCACAAGTGTTTCGTCGGATAAGCACTTCTTCAGGTTAGATACATGAAAAACGTTATGCACACCACTGAGTTCTTCAGGTAAGTTCAGTCTATACGCCATTGTACCAATTCTCTCTGTGATCTCAAATTTTCTAACATAACGCGAATTTAGTTTGCCCCGTTTACCGAAACGAACAACACTCTTCCAAGGTGCTACTTTTAACAAGACTATGTCACCAACTTGGAATTCCATCGGTTTCTTACGCTTATCAGTGTAGCTTTTCTGATGGTCGTGAGCTTCTGCCATTCAGTTTCTGATTTGAACGATCTTCTCCGACGTTTTAAGCACGAGTTCAGGGCCAGTGATCTGACTTTCTCCAACTTCGGCCCAACAAAGAGGTGATAGGCATTTTCGTCTGTACAATGCTTCGAACGGAGCGGCCTGAATACCGCTGTGGTAACTATTGTTATAAGAGAATTCGAGCAGAGGTAGGTGTCTTTCCCAACCGTTACCGAAATCCATGACACATGCTCGTAGCATGTCTTCTAGTTTTTGAATGGTGTGCTCGGTTTGACCATCGGTTTGTGGGTGATAGGCTGTGCGCATGTCTAGACGTGAGGCGAATGATTTGTTCATAGCTTGCAACAAAACCAACGCGAAGCAAGGATCACGATCGGAGATGACGGAGATCGGCACTCCGTGCCTAGAGACTACTTTGTTCAAGTATATACTGGTGAGTTTGGTAAAATTATCTGTTTCTTTGATCGCAAGGAAGTGGGCAGATTTAGTTAGACGGTCCACGATCAACCAAATGGTGTCGTTCCCGTTCTGAGTTCTGGGTAAACCAGTAATGAAATTCATGGAAATTTGCTCCCATTTCCACATTGGTAGTTCCAGTTGTTGCAGTAACCCTGATGGCTTTTGGTATTCAATCTTGACCCTGGCACAGGTCAATCACTTTCTCACGTATGTGGTTATGTTAGCTTTCATATTCGGCCTGGTTTTCAGGTCATGATACATCTTATCAAAACTAGGATGAACATAGTAGTGAGATTTGTGAGCTTCATCCATAACGAGATCCCTCAAATTTTCGTTTAGTGGAACCCATATCCGCTCCATGAGATAGCGAATACCGTCCGATTTAGTTTCAAGTTGCTTTTCCATGCCACGCATGGACTCAGCTTTAAGGTTTTGCTCCTTTAATGCTTAGGTTTGTGCAGCACGGATCTGATCAGGAAGGTTACAATGAATGGTAAGTTGCAAGGCTCGAACACGCTTAGGTCCAGTTTCTTTTTGACTGAGGGCGTTGGCTAATACATTAGCCTTGCCTGGATGATACTTGATCGCACAGTCATAGTCATTTAGTAGTTCAACTCAACGACGCTGCCGCATGTTGAGCTCCTTTTGGTCGAGAATATGCTGAAGACTCTTGTGGTCGGTGTAGATCATACACTTAGTTCCATATAAGTAGTGTCTCTAGATTTTAAGGGCAAAAACTACAGCTCCCAACTCCAAATCATGGGTAGTGTAGTTCTTTTCATGAACCTTAAGCTGACGAGATGTGTAGGCTATTACTTTCTCGCGTTGCATCAGAATGCAACCGAGACCTTGGATAGATGCGTCACAATACACGGCAAAATCGTCGGTACCTTCTGGCAGGGATAAGATGGGCGCACTACAGAGTTTCTGTTTTAACAAGTGGAAGGCAAACTCCTAGGCATCACCCCACCTGTAAGTGGTACCCTTCTACATTATAGTAGTGAGAGGTTGGGCAATCTTGGAGAATCCCTCAATGAATCTACGATAATAACCCACTAGACCAAGGAATTGGCGGATTTCAGTTGGAGTTTTAGGCGCATGCCAATTTCGAATGGATTCAATTTTGAGAGGATCGACATGTATTCAAGCTTCATTGACTACATGCCCAAGGAAATGCATTTCCCGAGTCCAGAAGTCACATTTTGATAGTTTTGCGTAAAGCTGCTCGTTCCTCAGAAGCTCAAAGATAAGTCGTAAATGCTTGCGTGCTCCTCTTTAGTCTTAGAGTAGATCAGGATATTGTTTAGGAAGATGACGACAAACTTGTCGAGATAGGGTTTGCACACATGATTCATAAGATCCATGAAAACTGCTGGTGCATTGGTTAACCCGAACGACATGACAAGGAACTCGTGATGGCCGTATCGGTTTCTGAAGACAGTCTTTGAGATATCTTCATTTTGAACTCTCAACTGATGATAGCCTAATCTCAGATCGATTATGGAGTAGTAGTTGTACCCTTTCAACTGGTCAAACTAACCATCAATACGTGTAAGAGAATAATGATTCTTAATGATCACTTTGTTCAACTCTTGGTAGTCAATGCACATACGAGAAGTCCCGTCTTTCTTCTTGACAAACAAACGGGGGCTCCCTAAGGTGATGAGCTGGGTCGGATAAAGCCTTTATCCAACAGCTCCTACAATTGAGTAGACAGCTCTTGTAGTTTGGTTGGCGCTAGCCTATACAGTGCACGAGCTATAGGCGCTGCTCCTAGTGCTAGATCAATTTGGAATTCTAATTGCCTATGCGGTGGAAGACCAGGCAATTCTTCGAGAAAAACCTTAGGAAAGTTACGAACGACAGGATAGTCTTCGATCTTCTTATCTTCAGTTTGTTTGTCGACGACTAGGGCTAAGATGGCATTGTGACCCTTGCGTAGGCGTTTCTGAGCTTTTAAGTACGAGATATAGCACCACCTCTCTCGCCTCGAACGATAAGAGGTTCACGGATAGAACAGGGAATGAGGACAATCTTCTCATGATAGAGTATTTCATATCGATGATAGGATAACCAATACATTCGGACGACAACGTCGAAACTTCCAAGAAAGACAGGGATGAGGTCGATATCAAAACTCTGACTAGATAATTTAAGCTTACAACTGTTGATGATGTGAGTTGCCTTGATGTTTTTGCCATTGGCTAGCTCGACCATGTGCTTTGAGTTCAAAGGGGTTGGAGTAGACTTAAGCAACTTACTAACACTTAGGGACATATAAATATAATCGGCTCCAGAATCAAACAATACGGAAACATAGTAATTGTCAAGTAGGAACTTACCCGTCACCACAATAAGATCGTTTCTAGCTTCCCCCGAGCCAATCACAAAGGCTCAACCCTTGGAACCATTCCCACCATTGTTGTTGTTGTTGTTACAAGTGCCATTGTTGTTGTTTTTGTTTTGATTAAGTTGGAGACAATCCTTCCTGAAATGCCCTTCAGCTCCACACCTGAAACAACCTTTCCCGTTCCCCTGTTGCTGCTGTTGTGACCTTTGGTTCTTCTGAGCTAGTTGTTGTTGCTGTTGGTTCTGCCTTACCGAGAACTTGCTTATACAGTCTTTGGTTGCGTGCCCCTGCTTTCTAGACCGCTGATAGTTGTTCTTCTCGCATTGGCCAAAATGGTGCAATTTGCACTTGTCACATTTTGGCCGGTTCCTTGATAACCACCTTGACCCTGATTTGTAGATGACTGCTGATTAGGGTTCTTGTTGTTGTCAAAATTCTTTGTTATGCTGGGGGTTGAGTAGAGCTGGAACCCTTTCCTTGATTCCCGTCCCATTTGGGTTTGTTGTTAGTTGGGGTGTCTGGGACTGAGGAGTTCCGTTTGGGCAACTTGCTCTGTTTGACCGCTTGATTCGTGAGCCTGTGAGCTAGTCTAATGACTCTCTGAATTGTAGGTAGATTGTCCGAGGTTACCAAATTTGACTTTCGGGGCTAAACCTTGAGATAGAGTTCGATTCGTTTGTAAGCTGTGTGAGGATCTGCTTTCAATCCGATAACCTCAGATCTAATCTATTTAACCTAGTCCAAAACACACGTAATTCATTTTAGGTTAGATGACAAGTATAACAAGATTACTTTTCAATTACTGTTTCATTAATCTTGTAACAGTTACAATCCTGGAAACACTTCGACCGGGCTTCTCCGTATCATTCGCAAACTAATCTATCTAACACTAAGCTCGCACTAATATTTATAAAACTCACACCCTTGTACGACCTTAAGTGTCTCACCTTCGTAAGAACTACCTTAAGACACCTTCGTACGATGTTAGTTTGGTCCACATTCGTACGAAGGTGGTTGCTTCGTACGATGGTACTCATTTACAAACAATATGAAATCTATCATTATGATCTTGTACAGACTCGATACGACTCAATGACGTAGGCAACAGACATATGCATCAACAGTCTCCCCTTTGGATGTTGCCGCAGTCTTGATGTCGCCATCTCGATCAATCTTCAAGAATTCTTCAGAAATTTAATAACTTTAACATTCTTGCTTGTATAAAAAAACATCTCAGATCTTTGACTTTTTAGCTCAGCATATTCCATCAACAATCTCCCCCTTACTTTGAGCTTTCTTTTCATTATTCAACATTTTATCTTGCTCCCCCTTTCTTTCAACTTCCTGTTCAATCGCATCATCATTCAAATAAACATTCCAGTTTAGAACTTTGAAATTTTCAACTCAAATACTAACAAATTTTCAAATTTCAAATTTAAACATTTATCAGTTATAACAACCCTCTCGGTTAACCAAGTCCAAGTTAATGACCCTAATTATTTGATTTTCTAGGAAGTTCAAGTTAATGACCTTGATCGAACATTTTGTGAACAAACTGATGTTTTCTATCAATTTTAAGTTTCAAATTAATTAACTTTGATCATTTCAAATCTTCTCATTTGAAATTAATAAAGCTTCGTCATATACTTCGGATTTTGTAGATCAGTTTTCCATCATCGGCAGTCGAAAATTAAGATGAATTAAAATCTTTTTTGATTTTTCCAAAGTATATGCTAAAACACACTGAAAATCTTTTTGGATTTCTGAAATGAAATAACTATGTACAAACATATTTATAAACATTTTTTTGTTAGTTTTTGTTAGAGGATCATATCAGTTTTTGAGACTTATCACTAGTACCGTGGATCTTAATTAAATTTAAGTTCTAAACAGATTCACTTAGATTGTCAGTATACTGGTCCACTTAAACCTCTACACATTGCTCAATTGTTTCAAGATACGTAATTAGAAGTCTTAGAACTTGACTTAATAGTGTTTCCCACCTCAGAATATACTCCTGCATCAAAATTCCTTCGATTTCATCTTACATGTGAATACATCTAACTGATATTTGTATCTGGGTTATGCGAGACATTGAGAGTTCAGGTTAGTACCACCGTACAGACAAAGAGATGATGGCTCGACTTAAAAGTGGTGTTCCAAATTCTGGAATCTTTTGACTACAATTGTTAGATCTTTCGATACTTTCAATTTAATGAAGTTTTAGGGTTTTAAAGCAAAAGTATTCTACAAGTTCTAGGCCAATGCTTACACAAAATCAGAAGAACTTGTATAATACCCAAGGTATCAATTATTTATAAAGACGTAGTATCTCAGAATCCGACAATCTTTCAAATGAAATTTCGGTGTACTAAGACCATATATCAGAGAGATGTTAACCCACTAAATAAAATGTTTTTCTTTATGTTTATATCTCGGAAACAATTTATTGAATGTGCGAAGTCTACTGGCACATCATCAGTGAAACATGTTCAAATATTTTGACACTACATTTATTTAGCATACTGTGATAGTCCACTATTGTACTATCATTTCCTCTTTTTACACTAAAACTCTTATTGTCTTTTTCATATTTTTGTACATTTTCAAATTTTTATATGTTTTTGTATTTTCCACATCATATATTTCTCCCCCTAAAATCAAAAACATATTTTTGGATTTTTTGTCTTAAAGATAGAAATTTGAAAAGCTAAAAATTGACAAACCGATGAGGATAACTTCAAATCGTCATCCATTACTGCTTCACAATTTTTGTTTATCCTTTACCCCTCATGATTACAAAACCTTGATACATGATTTTAAAACATTTTCAAATCTGTTTTATCAACTAGTTTTATTTGTTCAACAGTGAGGGTTCTGTGATTTTGTTCAATCTTTTTCAAAATGATAATAAACTTTTTCTTATCAAAACCCATCATGGCCTTTTCTAAAATTTATGATATATAAGTAACACGGCCACATCCTCGTCATGTGCCAAGGGACCTCATTATCCGTGATTTACTTTTAGCTCGGAATTCCCTGCACCAGAAAATAACTGATTATTTGAATAGTGACACCCAAGTCTTTCCGACTTGGGTGCGTTATCAGCAATCTTTTCATTCTTTCCATTCTTATTTTTCTGTTCAACCTTTTCAAAAATTTTCATTTGAAACGTATTTTTTTTTACTTTTTCTTGATATTCTTTTACTTTTTATCACCCATGTTTGATTTTTTAACATTGCTTTCTTGAAGTAAAACTTACAGTCTTTTTGTTCAGCAGTGTTTAAAGATTCACTAGTTTTATTATTTGAAATTTTAAAGTAAAATGGCTTTACTTTGTAGCCAAATTCTTTATTTTGTTTCCAAACTTGAGTTGGAACAAACACCGGTGATTTCGGTTTATCATCTGAATTTTTCTTAAATCAGAAACATGTTTAAGCTTCTTTTGTGGATATCTTTTAGCAATGTGTCCAGATTGGTTACATCTAAAGCGCGTCATACTGTCTGTTACAACAAAGGATCCATCAATCTGCTCTCGTTGTTTTTGAGCGAAGAATTCTTCATTAGATTGTTCTGAAACTTGGCTTTCTTTTGCACTCTCTATACTTGCAGAAACAAAAGTCGTTTTCTTTACAAACTTCGTTTTTTCAAACTGGTTATAATTTTTCTTATTATATCCTGAACCATTCCTTCCCCTGTAATAATTTTTCTGTTGATAGTTAGGGTAGAAATTTCTTGGTTTGGAATAATAAGATTTATCCTTTTTTAAGTTTGAAAAATTTTGATCTTGAAAAATTTTCAATTTCAGAGACAAGCTTGAAAACGTTTTCGACTCTATTAAAATTCACATTCTGAATCGGAAATTCAGAATCATAATATGGTTGATCAGATCCACACATTATGTACATTAAAACATTAGGATCATCATTTGAACTATGTTATGATTTACGAAGATAGTTACCATGAAAGCTTTCGTCACTTTCAGGTTGTGAACTTAAACTCTCTCTTTTAACCTTTGATTGAGTGTTTTCAAAAACATTGTTTTTATTTTCATTACCCAAAGCCTTCTCAACCACATTTTTAACTACTAATTCATAATCATTTTCAGATTTTGAATATGTCACATCAATGTTGAAAGGATGTTGGTCTTTCTGTTCAATTTTTAATTTCAAATTCAACGCCTTTTCCACCACATCTGGCGTTTTCTTTGAATAACTATTCCACATTGGGGGTGGAACACAATGATAACCCAATCCTTTATTTAATAACTCTATACATCTTCCCCTTTTTCATCTTTTCCTGTTTGTTTGGGGAGAATGTGATCCAAGAAGTAAGATGCTCTTGAATAACTGGTAACTTCTTATCAACCCGTTCCGTCTCTATTTTAATAGCTTCTCATGCTTCAATTTGGAAATCGTGTCAATGTGAATATTTATAGCCATTTGTTTATCCATGACCGTTGCCTTAAGCATAGAAAGCATAGCATTATCTTCTCTACTTGCTGCACGTTATTGGTTGATAGTTTTGCGCAGCTTATCATAAGCTTTTTTCCTTTCTTTGAAATCACTTGCTAGGTTATCAGTGTAACGTTTAAGCTCTTTATACTTCTCGTCTTTCTCAAAAAACGACTTGCACGACTCTAAACATTTTGTGTGTTGTGTCTCTACTTCAACTTTCTCAATTCTACTCTCTTCTTTGACTTCTTCAACCATGAATTTCTGATCAACTTTAAAGGTTTCAGCTTCCTCGTTTGATTGAGCCATCATCACTTTCTCAGCAATAGCTTATTCTTCACATTGATTCTTTTCTTCTTTGCATTGTGTGTTTTGATAGTATCTTTGAATACTGAAGAAACTTGCAAAAGAATTAAACACGTGAGGAGGCATAGCAGATTTAAAAGCAATACGAATAAAATCTTCATCCTCATCGGAAACAATACTAGCACAAATTTCCTCACCTGCTTCTTCAACAATTACTTCTTCCTCAAATGGTTCTGGTTCCTCGATAACCTCAGCCAAAAGTGCACTATAACATTCATTCTCCATATTGTCGGAAATTTTGAGCAAAGAAGATTTGGTGCGAAGGTAGCATCGTGCGAAGGTAGCTTCATGCGAAGGTAACGGAAACTAAGTTTTTAAAAACTATCTTTCCACGAAGGAATACGTTCGTAGGTGTTACCTTTTTACGAGGGTGTTACCTTCTCACGAGGTGTTACCTTTTTACGAGGATGAAATTTCAAATTTTCTATTTTTTGTCGATTTGATCATGCATTGATTTTAGGTCCAATTTTTTCAAGGGTTTGTTAGAAAGATTTTAAGTATTTCTTGAAAAATTCAGGCCATTTCGACGGTTAATTTCGTGAAAAATGATAAACATGAGATGAAATGAGTAGAACAGATTTGCTGTTTGTCTTTAGAGTAGGTCCCTAGGCTCTGATACCACTTGTGAGGATTCGCTTTCAATCTGATAAGTTCAGGTCTAATCTATTTAACCTAGTCTAAAATACGCGAAATTCATTTTAGATTAGATAACAAGTATAACAAGATTACTTTTCAATTACTGTTTCATTAATATTGTAACAATTACAATCCTGGAAACACTTCGACAGGGCTCCGTATATTTGCATAACTAATCTATCTAACACTAAGCTCGCACTAGTCTTTATACTACTCACACACTCGTACGAACTTAAGTGTGTCACCTTCGTACGAACTACCTTAAGATACCTTCGTACGAAGTTAGTTTGGTCCACCTTGGTAGGAAGCAATCACCTTCGTATGAAGGTAGTCATTTACATACATTATAAAATCTATCATTATGATCCTGTTACAGACTTGATGCGACTCAATGACATAGGCAATAAACATATGCATCAACAAGCTGGCTCAGACATGATGGGGCAGAGAGCAGCTAGATCGTTTGAGCGTTTGGTGTAAGCTACAATCTCAGAACCGACCCTCTTGAGATTGTAGTGCTCCACTTTGAGCTTCTGTATGTCATTTCGATAGCAATACTCCTCCTTAAGAAATTCCTTGAAATCATTCCAAGGTGTAGCATTAGCAGCTGCCAGGCTAAGCATTTGCACCTGGGCATTCCATCAGGACAACACATTCCCTTCCAAGGTACTAGTCGTAAATTTGACCCAGCTGTTGGCGGGACAGTCACACATCACGAAAACAAACACCACCTTCTCAATCCAATACAGTAAACCAACTGCTCCTTCAGTACCGTTAAAGAAACGAGGTTTGCAATCCATAAACGTTTTAAAGGTATAGGCTTGGGGTTGATCAAGTTGACCTTTCGCGTAAAAGCAAAGTGGATAAGAATCGGAGAGTTAAGATAACAGAAAAATAGGATTAAACATTCTAGAGTGGTATAGAACGATTGTTTTACCTCCCGGGTGAGCTGCAAGAGCCTCGACAACCCGCGCGTTGATCAAGGCCATGAGCTGAGCCGGTGTTATGTTGTTTCCACCACGTCTGCTCATTGTCTTTTCATTAACAAAATACAAAATGAGAATAATATAGCACACAAAATTCATCATAATGGTATAAGTAAAATAAAGAAGAATTAACCACAACACATAATATCCAAATAATTTTTTTTTCATGAGAATCGTTTGTAAGTTCCACAAATGAGTTCTAAATCAAATATTAAATCCAGTATCAATTGTCGGATGAGGAACAACCATCCTCATTTAAGTCAAATACAAAGAAATAGGAATGCAAAAACGATAGATGGTGATGTCAACTGTCATCATCGGCGAATGAGATAACTGATCCTTTGTCATCACTGTCTTCTGGTGCCTCCTCCGGATCTTCTTCGGGTTCCTCCTCTGGATCTTCCTCAGGTTCCGTGATGTTGTTCAGCGCCTTAGTAAGCCTCTCGTCCAAGCCTGAATCATGTTGCAGTAATCCTCCGTATAATAGTGCAAGCTGACCACTTGTGCTTGTAATTTCCTTGTGTAGTCGACCAAGTTATTGTGTTGCCTAGTCATAAGAGCCTGGCTTTCCCTTAGCAACCGGATTTCCTTAACTGCCACTTTGAGAGTTAGCTCTTAGGGGTTTATGCTAGGACCCGCATCAAACTTTTTAAGATCAGGCATCTCTATGAGACGTTTCTCATGTGTAATTCTCCTCGAGCTAGGGAAAGATTTAGGTTTAGAAGAGGGATGAGTTGGGGTCAATTGGTCTCTTACCGTTAGGCTGTTGAGAACTAGACATATCTGAGATGCAATGTATAAATAAATAACAAGTAGGCACATACATGAATTTTGTAATAAAAATGTTAGGACTTGCACTTTGGAGTGTAGTGCCGTTGCGCCTTGCTCAATATAGAAGAGGTTATAGTATGGTTTTTCTCAAAAAGTGTTAAACCAAGTTCACTATAACCACTGGCTCTGACACCAATCTATCACACCCTCAAAATCCACATGCGAAGTTTTACAGCGAGGCGTGCGACTAACCAGGATCAAGCCAATAATCATATTGAACAATTATTAAAGTTATCAAAATACATCACAATCAACACGATTAGTGATTAAGTTTCTAAAAGTCTAAAACACAGTTCAATGAACAACGAAAGCAAAATGTAAAAATCCGGACAATAGTTTTAAAACCACATGTTTAATAAAATCAAAATCAATAGTTTATCGCAACCGCGACACTCCAACGTTGCCAGCTCCTATGCTGTACCTAACGACCTGCAAAGTATGCACAAGCGTATCAATAAAGGTTGGCGAGTTCACAGTTCCAGTTTTGTTGTAAAAGTAAGTTCATTTAAATACATTAGTTTGTAAAACATGTCATGGGTAGCTAACCCACGGTTAAGCTACTAAACTGTGTGGTACTAAAACCTTGACTGTAGTAAGTTTTGTGCCCCTTATCAATGTCTATCATCATTGATATGCAGTCAAGGTCAATAGTTCACGCCCGACTCCCAACACGGTGTGAGGTTTGTCGAACCTAATAGCGCTATCAACTAATACCCCGTTTACCAAACCCGACAACTAATCGGTATAATGTGTATGGACTTTTAGATAGAATTTTGTGTATTACACTATAGACATGAAAAGTAAACTACGGTATTAATTTAGAGGTATTCCAATCCAGGAGTATAAGGTCGTCCCAATTCAAGGGATAATGTGGTTCCAAAACACGGGAATGCACGCTTTTAGTAAATGTGTGAACTCACCTTAGATTAGATCGGCAGTTTAGGTTATGCGAGCTAGGATGGTCACACGTCCTATTATGATAAAGACTTGAACACTTTTACAAATTACAAAACAGACCCTTGAGTATCTTCGAGTTAGTAGATCCAACACCTTCACCAAAACGGTGCACTTACAGACTCCCCCTTGATATTTGCAGATCTTTAAAACTTATAGACGTCTTCATCAAGTCTTTGAATAGTCACTCCCAGCTCCTATCTTATTCTTTATGCAGAACTGGACGACCCTGATATATTGAAGAGCTAGCTCCCTATCTTCTTTCAAATACTGTAGAGAGTCTCTATACAACTTCTTTAGGTCTTTGAGCTTGAAGTTCACCAAGCAGACGGGATCTAGAATCCTGATTATCTCACTAGTTACCTTCTTATATGTTAGTAATCTTTATGAAAATAATAAATAATATGTGTAGCTCGATGAGCTACATACATGTAGCTTATCAATACACACACACACATATATATATTTAAATTGTTTTTTTTTTAATTTTCACAATAATAATTTTTTATAAAAATAAGTTGATTTTTTAAAATATATGGTATGTGTATCCATATAATTACACACATTTTTATTGTTGTAGTAGTTTGGACTCATTAGTTTAATCACATATATTGTTTATTGTAAGGTCGCTTACGTACATCAAACACTCAACACACGAGGTGTGCGGAATCCACCACATGAGGCGTATCGCTCCGTAAGTCGCGTGACATAAGGTGCAGCTGATGAGGGATGAAACAGATCTCTGAATACACCAAGTATTCACAGATTACACAACCGTCGATCACGGAGTGAGCACACACACTAATTTAGGGTTTGTTTCTCTCTAGAATGTTAGCTTGCACATATAGTTTTTCCCAAAAATTCTCTTCGTCGTTGCATATCAAATCAATATGTATACAACACCAAATCCGGAACACATGAGTTCCAGATTCATAACATAAACTCAGACAACACATGTCCACAATCTAACCTTCCGAATTTACAAGACAAATTCAGAATATACAAAATCCTATTACGAATTTGGACAAATCAAAATAATAAGAACCTTTCCAGTTTATCCATAAACTCAGAATCATCATTATATACAAACAAGGACAATGATAAAGACTTGAGCACTTTTACAAATTACAAAATAGACCCTGAATATCTTCGAGTTAGTAGATCCAACACCTTCACCAAAATGGTGCACTTACAGACTCCCCCTTGATATGTGCGGATCTGCAAAACTTGTAGACGTCTTCATCAAGTCTTCGAATAGTCACTCCCAACTCCTATCTGATTCTTTACGTAGAACTGGACGACCTTGATATACTGAAGAGCTAGCTCCCTATCTTCTTTCAAATACTGTAGAGAGTGTCTATACAACTTCTTCAGGTCTTTGAGCTTTAAGTTCACCATGCAGACGGGATCTAGAATCCTGATTATCTCACTGGTTACCTTCTTCTTAGTAATTACAGCTTCACCTGTCTTACCATCCACATACTAGTAGCTAATACCATCCAAGCTATACAGGTGGAACTGCCTCATCGGAATCTTTCTCAAGCATCTAGCAGCCTTGTACAACCTTGAAACGTTTCCAATGGATGTTTCTTCTTTGTTTCAACAAATTCTTTATGTTTCCGTTGGTGGTAGGATTGTTTAGGTCGAGCTGGGCAATATGATGTAGGTCATGCGCTGGAAGTGTGTGTATAGGTGTTTGATACGTGCCTTGAAGTATTGAACACAATCGGATCTCGTGATCATCACTAACCGGTTTTGAGGGTCAAAATCCTTACTGCGGATTTGACCTGAATATTCAACTCTGATGTCATTGTTGGTGCATATTTGTGACAACAACTTAGATTTGGTCTTTGGAAATCTTGTAATTAGTAAAACGATAAACGGTTAGCGGGTTTAGTTTTGTAATAGTTAATTAGAAGTAATTGGGCTGAACTAGACATCATATAGCACATGGTAGGCGAATTGGGCCTAGACCCATTAGCAGTCCATATGGTGAAACCCTAGTCCAGTTGCATAACCTATCTCCATATAAAGGGAGGTTTGCATTAGGGTTTAGGTTGCTGATTTAGTTGCTCATTCAGTTGATCAGAGAATCACTTCAGAGAGAGTTGAGAGAGAGAGATAGAGAGTCTTGAATTGATTTAAACCATTGTGTTGGATAATCAATAGAAGACAGTTTGAAAGTAATTGTGTTAGTGTTCTTGTTCGGTTTTCTGTGAAATCTGATCTAGGGGATTCCGTACTCTAGATTGGATAGACGATTCTGTGACGATGCATACGGATTAGGGGACCTAGCTTTCACTGATTCGGACTTTAGAGGATGCAAATCAACAAGGAAGTCTACCACAGGTGGTTGTCAGTTCTTAGGAGGGAGGCTCGTGTCATGGCAATGCAAGAAGCAGTCTTGCATGTCTACCTCGACGTGTGAAGCTGAATATATTGCTGCGGGTAGCTGTTGCTCTCAGGTTCTCTGGATCAAACAGCAGATGCGCGATTACGGTTTGAATTTCACTTGTACTCCTATTATAATAGACAATAATGCCACTATTTCAATCACCAACAATCCTATAAAACATAGTCGCACAAAACATATTGATATTCATCATCATTTTATACGGGATGCTGAAAAGAAAATAATTGAATTGCATCGAGTCGACACACTAGATAACCTGGCAGATCTTTACACAAAAGCTTTTGACAGGGCTTGTTTCGAACATCTAGTCGAACTCAACGGGATGAGGAATCCTGACTAACCATTTTTTCCATAAAAATTTTTTGTAAATAAATTTACTGCTTTTCAAAAATAAAAAACATAAAAAAATAGAAAATCAAAAAATGAGTTTTTTCACTATGTGAAAAAGAAGAAATAAGAAGAAATGATAGTACATCAGCAAGTTAGACTGTCACACTAATATTTAAAACGAAATTGCTTAAGTGTGATAGAAGCTTCATTATATGATGTACAAGTAGGCAAAAAGCATGAAATAATCAACTTACCTTTGTGATACACATATAATAAACTGTGTATGAGTGGGTAACATGTCAGTGGCGTATGGTTTTATAACATTAAATCTTGCGTTGATAGATTGCCAAAATATGAGGTTTTAGGTCTTTATATCGTTATTTCATCCGGGGTATCAAGGTTGTCCTTCTGCTGCATCCAGATATAAACCTAGGCACAACCAGGATATCTTAAAAGAGCTAAAATGCCAAATCCCAAAAATTGAAGAAGCTCTCTTAGAGAGTCATTCAAATGTGCAAATTGCATTATTCGTACCAAAATTTGGTATTTGCCCTAACCCTCGTTGGATATTGGTCTCTTTGCTGTACGGAAGTACTGACCTAATCACCAATTATCTAACATTGTAATTCAAAAGGATGAATTTCGAGATACTCACCTACTATGAGGAATCTTTGTGCATACCTTGATTGTGGGGGTATGTCCAGAAGTGGGACACACTAGTATATCAGTATTAATTATCTAATCATATAACTAGGTAATGGTACTTGAAATGTTCATGTATTTTATTTAAGTGGATAAACAATACTGGCAATCATCTTAAACTGCTTTTCATGTATATTGCATTTAGAATTATCAAATAGTGTGAAAACAGTTTGATGTTGCTGATATGATCTTCTTAACAGTGATAATCACAAAAATAGAGTGTTTATTATTTCGTTATTTATTTACTTTCAGAAAATATAAAAATCCAAAAATAGTTCATTTTCTTGTATATTCTTAATGTACGGACTATGGTTGTTCATGGAGGAGTTCTTACCGATAGGGGGAGACGATGTTAGAAGCTGAGTTCAAAATTTTAAGATCTTGCAGTTTCAGTGTGCTTAAAATTTTGAGTATATGGTTTGAGTTGAGAAGTGCTTAATCTGTGATACAGTTTGACTATCTCTTGAATTATAATAATTTGTTTAACTTGTGTTGAAAAATTCTTATGGTTTCTCGAGATGTTTGTTTTATAGCATACAGATTGTAGCAGTGTGTTGCTGAGAAGTTTGGTGAAGAGGAGTTTGCTTGGATGCATGGTAGAACCTCCTTTCTACATTGTGGACAAAGTTGAAGAGTTTTGAAGATGGCTATGCAAGTACTAAACTGGAGTTTACTCAAACGCTAACGATTTAGAAGATGTGGTGATTGGATACATCAGCTTAGGGGGAGTCTGTCGCTGACAGAAGCTATTAAAGCTGAAGCTATCCAAAGACCAACGTTTTTTCAAAGAAGTTAAAGATTGCAAGAAGACTGAAGACTAAGTTATTTTATGAAGCTATTGTCAGGGGGAGTTTTTTGGTGCATATTTGTGACAATAGCTTAGATTTGGTCTTTGGATATCTTGTAATTAGTAAAATGATATACAGTTAGCGGGTTTAATTTTGTAATAGTTAATTAGAAGTAATTGGGCTGAACTAGACACCATATAGCACATGGTAGGCGAATTGGGTCTAGACCCATTAGCAGTCCATATGGTGAAACCCTAGCCCAGTTGCATAACCTATCTCCATATAAAGGGAGGTTTGCATTGGGGTTTAGGTTGCTGGTTTAGTTGCTCATTCAGTTGATCAGAGAATTACTTCAAAGAGAGTTGAGAGAGAGAGAGTCTTTAATTGATTATAAACCATTGTGTTGGATAATCAATAGAAGACAGTTTGAAAGTAATTGTGTTAGTGTTCTTGTTCGGTTTTCTGTGAAATCTGATCTAGGGGATTCCGCACTCTAGATTGGATAGATGATTCTGTGACGATCCATACGGATTAGGGGACCTACAGTCATGGTAACGCTTTTTCCTGTGTTAGATCTCCTGATGGAGCTTTAAACTATTTATGTCATACTTTATGCGCTTCCTCATGCACCACTTTTGGATTCGACACCTCTTCAGTTGGTTTGTCAGTGAAGACATGTTCTCTTAAATCTTCAAAGTCAACTTTAGCACCTTCAACTATACCAATGTTCATAGTGTACGCAATATTATCGCCCTTGCTAATCAAAACATGATTAATGTTTTCAACTGATCTGAACTCCTCCGTAATCCCTTCAACTTTATCATCTTTTCAAGGTATTCATTTGATAAGAAATGTTCAAAAGTTGTATCCTCCGCATCCGAATCATCGGATGTACCCGATAAACTAGGTTCATCCTCAGCTGGACCTTTGCCTTTGTCACCACCCGCTCCACTAGTCGACTCCCCCTCAACTGCAGCCTCGGTTGCAGCTTCAGTGGCTTGTGAGCTACTTGGTTGCTCCCTCTACTATGAAATGTGTGATCTTTGTCTTTGTTAGATCATCTTGAATCTTTTAAATCTTGTCTAACTTGCATTGCGCTTGGACTTTAAATTCTTTATTGTTGTTGCTCCCCCCTGAGCAGCAAATAGCTCCACAAGCTTGGTTCCAAGTCAACGTATTTGCTGGTTTGCTATGCACAGTTCTTGATGTCTAGTGGTGGTGGCAAGATCACGTTTAACGAGGACAACAATCTATTTACTTTGACTATGTATATTTATGAATAAGAATAAGAATCAGCTTAATATTAACAATATCCCAACGGGCGGTGTGCTACTCCTATAGCGCTATATATGTTAAGTTGGGGCTAGCTAAGTTAATGACAAGAAGCATGTATGAATCTAGCATGAACCTAAGCATAACAATAAGCATGTATAATGGGGCGAGTGTATAAAGCATGTTGTGTCTATTTATGTATGTGGTACGTTAACATGTTACAACCCAAATTGTGTAAAAGGAAAATGGGTCAAATGTACTCACGGTTTTGCAAGCTTCCACTTGGTATTTTCGTGAAGAGTTTTGAAGGATGGAAGAACACCGAGTTATCCTACATGAGGAAAACGTAGGTTGGTAAGCATTCGGATGATAACGGAGGATTAGGAATTTTAAATGTACTAAAGTATGTATACAAGAAAATAATCACTTAGACTTAACACTCGTTTCCGAAACTATAATACCCATTCGGGTTGATGTGTTTTCATGGGTTAAGGTACCCATTAGAATCGTAACAATAGGTTAAGTACTTAGGTGATGTAACCTAGTACCATGACGGACAATCATTCGATTGTCATCAAGGTTTCGGTTAGTGTGTATATATATATATATATTATATGCTATACGTAATAAGTAGATCATATTTATCATGAAAGTTCATAGAAGTCATGCATGGAGGTAGGAGGATAACCTTCCTTTAACCTCTTTCGTATTGTTCACCAATGCACAAGTTGTCAGAAGGACAACAAGGATGGTCATGAATAAGTTAAAATGAAAATAAAAGTTGTAAAATAATCAAAAATCATCAAGTGAGGTGGTGGATTGAAGGTAGGATAGCCAAGGCTTCCAAGTAATCACACATAGCAACTCAAGTCTTGTTTCATGAACAAGCTTGGAAGGATACAACACTTGTGGGTTAAAACCCTATTACAACCGAAAGTTTCTTACACTTGGGACCTCAAATATGGTGATGTTCCATGTTGGTTTTCCATGGAAAACCTATGGAAACACTACTAGAGGTGTTCCAAGTGTTAAGAAGGAGAGTAAAGAAGGGAGGTAAAGGTGAGTTAGAACTCACTTGAAAGTCTTGAACTTTCTGGATTGAGAGAGAGATTTAGAGAGAGAGAGAGAGATGAATGTTTGAGGTGTGAAATTAGTGTGGGTGGAGGTGGGTATTTATAGTTGATGTTAGGGGGTGAGTTAGGTGGGTGTAATAAATGCAAGAAACACACATTTGCCCAATCCATGAGCTAGAAACGAGAATATTTGGATTATGCCCTCTCGCGGGCCACGAGAGACACCAGAGAAGATGATCGCGGGGCGCGAGAAGGGGTATTTCAGAAACTTCTTTGATTTTTGTCACTTTTAGTCCCTGAACTTTGTTTTTCGTTCATTTCATGCTATAATTTGATTTTTTGCATGTTTTTAAGTGTATAATGTATTTGCAAGTATAATTTAGGTATCAAGTATGTATGCATGAATATTTGCACACATAACAAGTATCGGTTTGTATGTAAACACGTATTTAACGATTGAATGCATGTAAGACAAGTATGTATCAAGTATAGATTTTATTACGATTCAAGTCTCGGATTACAAAATTAGGAAAAAGAAATACAAATGCGAGACGAATACAAGTTTCTACAAATAGAAATACGATTACACTTTCTAGTTAAGGAAAGTACGAAAAAGCGAGGCGTTACACACTACTAGTACAAACTATGCGGATCATGAACAAACCAAAATAATCGCGGGTGCACACAGGATTATATTGGTAGGCACATGAAAACCATAGTGGGTTCTACTGTGTATCGCAACAGGAACATAACATGACACCGAATAGCGAAACGAATGTAACATGGTGTGAAAATGGTGGATACGTTGCTGGTACTTCCTATATATAAGTGTCCCTGCCATGTTACCAAACTTTTGTAAAACGTGCCATGAGAAATTCGGTGATTCCCCGGAGCTTGTTAAATACATTTGATTTAGAAAAAAACTTTGGTGACCCAACTTCGAAATGCTTGGTACTTGATTATCCATGACAAAGCTTCATTCTCAAAACTGTTAGATTTAACCGCTACAATTATCACTAGCATCTTTTAACTTTTGTGTTCGTAGTTCATTTAATATCCACACCATTCTTACCCCTCGCTTACATCTACCGAATCGTTCGTTCACTCTCATCCCACGAATATTCCCAATTCTCCCCTTAACATTTCATCCAAACTTTATTTTCAGTAAATCAGCCTAAACGGTTTATCCATTTTTACAAAAATCCCCACCAGTTTGAGTCAGTAAAATACTTTTAAGGTATCTTTCGTTCTTTATTACGCGCAAACTTCAACTAGACGGCCTACTACCGCTAAAACTTTTTGAAACCATAACTACCTGCCATCCTAGCTTCTCAATTATGAACATTTTTTTCTACATGTGATTTTACTAATACGCATTTGAACCAATGAAAAATTTTTCTACAACCTACGGTGCGGGCATCACATTTTGTCGAACTACATCGTTACTTACAAAAAAAACTTTTTAGGTCACCTCCTTTTAAAACATTTTCTCCCAATTGAGTTGTTCAAACTCGCTTTGCACTACACACATATACACGTCTTAATTATTCTTGCACTCACTTACGTTTGAAGCCTCAAAACGCCTTAGTCAATGAATTACTTTTACAAACCTTGCTTTTTATCTCACGCAATTTCCATACATTTCAACTCTCTTATACATAAACCCCACGTAGACTTTACACTTCAAATTTCGATTGTAGTCAAACGTTTTAATCAAAATGCCTTTTTCCAAAAGTGTTCCTCTTGAATAAATTTCTTGATGATTTTTTTAGAAAGTTCGTATTCGTATTCTATTTTTAGAAACGTTACAAGCGTACTCCATCTCGCTTATCACAATTTGAGGCGTTAATCATAATGGAAATTCATTTTATATATACGTGTTACATTTCATATTTGTGTTATACACAATCAGTATTTAAATGCTTGTTTATACGCAAAACCGAGACTTAAAATACACTTTGGATACCTAAAAACAAGCTAAAATACAAGAAAACGACATAAACTAACCTACTTACAAAGTGCAAGGACTTAAAGTGAACAAAACCAAAAGATTGTCCACCTCCTTTCTCCTCCAATCACCTTCCACCTTTTTTTTAAGCCAATCATATTTCACCCGTCTCCACCTCCTTTCTCCTCCAATCACCTTCCACCTTTTTTTAGCCAATCATATTTCATCCTTCTTCATCTCCTTTCTCCTCCAATCACCTTCCACCTTCATTAACTCCCAAACCCTAATCCCCACTTATACATACAAGACTTCATACACTCCTAAACACACTCCAAACACTCAAATCACTCTCAAATTTTCTTGGTTACTCTCCAATTTCCAAGATTTGGTAGAAAGTTGCAACTATTCTAAGTGAGTTTTAGCTCACTTTTCTTCTTATTTTCTTATATTTTTCTTCTTTCTTTCTACTTGGATAATCTCTACGAAGGTTTTCACAAGCTTGCCTTGGCAAACTAAGTTGAAACCTCACCACATTTGAGGTCCGAAGTAGGATTAAAAAATTATGCTTTCATTTATAGTAATTAATGTACTTCCCTTTCATTCATGACCATCCGAATAATCCTTGTGATGATTTGTGTATTGGTGAATCTTACAATGAGGTTAAAGGATGGTTATCCTCCTACCTCCATGCATGACTTATATGACAATCTATGATATCCTTGATAGATTTAGCTTAGAATTATTATATAAACTACACGAAAAATATATATACGTAACCGAATCCTTGACGATGATCAACATGGTTACTTGTCATGGTAATAGGTTATATTATCTAAGTGTTGAACCTCTAGTTAACGATTCTAATGGTTATCTTGACCCATGAAATCACATCAACCCATACGAGATTTATAGTGTCAATAACGAGTGTTTTAAGACTAGATAATTACTTTGTGTATACATACTTCTTGTAATTAAACTCTAAACCACTCATAAACCCCGAGTGATCTTATACCCTGGATTCCCCATTCTCAAACAACTCGTCACTCACGGATAATCGGAAAGCTTTGGAAACTTATGAGTATACATGCCCCTTTAGCTTTTATACTTTTGGGTGCAATATGTTATACTATTAAACACATGCAATCAATTATACTTTATGCAAACAAAAACAATCCAATCATTACATGCTTAAATACGTGATACTTGATTTGATTTCTTGGAACATTCTTATATGATTTACTTGTCATTAAATTTGTTTAAAGCCTCCCTTTAACATGTATAGCGCTATAGGAGTAACGCACCGCCCATATTCTTGTGGTCATGTTACGCTGACGTTCTATCGTTGCGACGATAAGATTACGCTTGTGGTAAACTTTGGGTTGACTTGTATAATTGCATGCCTTGGTACATTAATCTAGTTAACTATTTTTGTCATGTGGATTGTTCAAACATTCTTTACATATATGCTAGTACTCAAACTTGTATGCTCGCCAATACTTTTCTATTGAACTATACTTTAATACGTATTGCAGGAATTCTATGATGATGACGATGAATGGAACTTGATAGGAAGGACTAGAAACAAACCGAACTTTAAATTCATGTTTATAGATTAATCATGCAATATTTGTTGTATTTTTGTTTTCCAATTCATGTACTTGAACCATTAGAATTTAATATTATTTATTAAATACTTGTCACATTCAGTGTTATGAAGTCTCGAGCAATCTAATTACGTCCGCCCCGATGATTCCGCCATCGATTGGGGTGTGACAACATCCATTTCTACATCTTCTTGAATATGTTCTTGAATGGGTTCAAGAATGTTTGGCTCAGCCACAACGGGTTGTTCTACAATCGGTTCTTTAACCACTAATCCTTCATCAACCAGTTTCTCAATAACCACCGATGGATGTTGAAGATCAACCTAAGGTTTAACAGCTGTGGCTGTTAAGGAATAACTGGTGATGCTATGTCGCCATCTTCACCTGCTCCAAACTATTGATTAACTCCAGCAGAGATTTGAATCCATGTCTGATTAGCAGCAGGATCATAGTTTTCAACTAAGATTGCACCAAGCATCGAATGAAGCACTAGAAGCATGTTCAAGTGTACTAATGGTTTAATATTGCGACAATATCCAAAAATACGTCTTCCCATTGGTGTCTAAACAACAGATGAGATACTATGGATTGCAGTTTCGTGGTACGCCTATATATGTAGATAATGAGGTTGCTATAAACATAACTACAAACGCCGTTCAACACTCTAAAACTAAACATATTGAAATTCAACACCACTTTATCCGTGATTGCAACGAGAAAAAGTTGGTTAGAATTGTAAAGATCCACACTGATGAACAAAAAGCAGATTTTTACACCAAAGCTTTTGATAGAGCTACATTCAGATATCTTTTGAAACTTAATGGGTTGAAAAATTTGACATCAGGGGGATTTTAGAATAGGTTGAATTCGAGGCGGATGATGAAATGACATGATTCTTATAGGTTTGTCATAGTTTATAGTTTTTAGAATTTCTTTCCTTAAAAACAAAAATCCAAAAATATGTTTTTTATTTTAGGGGGAGAAATGTTATGGAAAATATAAAAACATATAAAAATTTGAAAATGTACAAAAACATGAAAAAAGCAAAAAGAGTTTGTGTAAAAAGAGTAAATAATAGTACATCAGTGGACTATCACAGTATGCTAAGGAAATTTAGTGTCAAAATGTTTGAACAAGTCTCACTAGGATGTGCAAGTAGGCTTCGCACATTCAGCATATTGTTTCTAAGATATAAACATAAAGAAACACTTCTTAATTAGTGGGTTAACATCTCTCGGATATATATGGCCTTAGTAAACCGAAACTTTGTTTAAGAGATTGCCGGATTCTGAGATACTAGGTTTTATAGAAAATTGATAGAATACTTTGCTTTTAAACTTGAAAAATGCATAAAATTGAAAGTATTGAAAGATTTAACAATTGCAATACAAGAGATTCCAAATTTGGAACTCCACTTTTAAGTCGAGCCTTCATCTCTTTGTTTTACAGTGGTACTAACCTAAGCTCTTAAGGTCTCGCATAACCCAGATAAAGTTATCAGTTAGATATATTCACCTGTAAGATGAATCCAGGGAATCTTGATACGGGAGTATATCCTGAGGTGGGAAACATTGTTAAGTCAATTTCTAAGACATCTAATTAACGTAGCTCAGAGCAATTGGGAGATGTGTATAGGTTTAATTGGACAAGTATACTAACAATCTAAGTGAATTAGTTTAAAACATACAGTTTTCAAGATCAACCGTACTAGTGATTTGTCTCAAAAACTAATATGATCCTCTAACACAAACTCACAAAAATATATCTGTAAATATGTTTGTACATAGTTATTACATTTATTTTAGAAAAATCCAAAAAGATTTTCAGTATGTTTTAGCATAAACTTTAGAAAAATCATAAAGATTTTATTACTATTTTAGAATCGACTACGATGATGGGAAGTAGATCTTCAAAGTCCAAAGATGCTAGTTGTTGAAGAAAATCTAAAGGACAACGGGTTGGGAGCTTATCTAAAATGAGGAAATGTTTTGAAATGATCCAAAAATTCATTAGTTTGAAACTTAACATTGCCTGAAAACATCAGTTTGTTCATAAAGTGTTAAACCAACGTCATTAAGTTGGACTTGGTAGACAAATCAGTTAACCAGGGTCATTAACTTGGACTTGGTCAACTGAGTAGGTTGTTAAAACGATAAAATGTTCGAAAATTTTGAAATTTTGAAAAATTGTAAATCACTTCGCACGAATTGGTATTCACTCCGCACAAATTGGATCACTCCGCACGAAGTTAGAAACCTAACTATATAAAGGATCTAGACCGCACGAAGTGATCAGTTACCTGTTTGTATGATCTAAGAGACCATAGTGCGATTTGAGTTTTTAGAGCGATCTAAGATGAAGTGCTGGCAATATTAACATTGGGGAGGTTGATTAGCAGACCTCTGACAATGGTGAAGGTAATAGGACTCAGTTTGGACCTTAATTGGACGTTTTCGGTAAACCGTACATATAAATGTAGATCTAGGGAAATCTAGCTGACCAAAAGTAAAATTGAATATATATTCATGCTAACCGACAGTTTTAGAACATAATAGAATCATCAATTTCATTAAAATCGATAGTATTTTGGTTCTTGGTAAAGACGGTGTTTGGAACGGAGTGAGGACACTTCGTACGAAATTGTTGAAATGTTTAAAAACCACTCCGCATGAAGCATTTTGGTCAAATGTTTATTTTTATTATACCACTTCGTACGAAGTGGAAATGACCACTCCGCACCAATGCCACTTCGAATGAAATTTTTGGTATGTTAAGTGTTGAAATTCTAAGTGTTATTGTTATGTTTTGCAGGAAATGAAAACATTGTTTGAGCCAATACACACCACATGCTGTGTACTTGACGATACTATACTAGAAATTGCTCCGTTCAAAGATATCTTAGAGTTTATGGGACGCTTGTCAGTAACAAAAGCATTAACTCATCAACATAAAGCCTACTAGTCACATATCAAACGTTTTTGGAATGCTGCAAGATTTGTTTATGATCCAAGAATGATACATTCAGTGGTAAAGATAGGAAATGACGAATTCGAGGTCAAAATCATCGACGAATTGATTCGAAAGATTTTGGATTTAAAAGATAAAGATGGTGATCCCACTGGCTACCTAGAAAGAATGGTGAAAGGGAGTTGTTACAGAATGGGATATAAAGGACATGTGAATGCTCCAAACTTCAAGAAAGCTAATATTGGTAGGCCATATAAATTTTTCGTACATCAAGTAATACATGCGTTCAGTCATAGAAAGGGAGGTTTTGATGATTTACTTGATTTACAAATGTGCATGATTGCAGCACTAGCGCTAAATCGGCAATACAACTTCACCAATGTTATATTTTATTAGATGGTGTCATTCATTACAAGAGAAAAGTTTCTTTAGTATCTAAGATTCTTACAGATGATGTTGGATGATCTGTTTCCAAACTTAGAGAAGAAAGTTGATGATGAGCTGATACTTAATCATATGGATAAAGATTGTTGCTGATGTTGAGAAAGAAGTAGTTGAAGGTGATAATGAAGATAGTTCAGATGATAGTGTTGATCTAGAGAAAGTTGTAGAGAAAGAAAGGGCAAAATTGCAAAAGCAAAAATGAAAAAGAAAGGAGGTTGGAGATGACGATGATACCTATGTTCCTACTGATCCAAAGGAAGCATCTGAAAGGCCAACAAAGAAAACTAGACGTGTCAAAAGCAAGCCTTCAGATATAAAAAGACAACAGGGTCTCCAGCGGCAAAGAAAGCTCGTCGAAAGTGTAGGTCCCTAATCTACGGATCTTGCATAGAATCTTCTATCCAACCTAGAGTGCGGAATCCTCTAGATCAGATTAATCAAGAAAACGAGTAATGCGAAGAACAAGAACAATCACTTTCAAACTATCTTCTATTGATTATCCAACAAGAACGTTTACAATCAATTCAAGACACATTAGAAATCTCTCAGCCACTCTCTGAAGATTTATCACTCAATCTCATAGCCATTATCTGTGTAATTGAAACTCTAACTCTCTAGCTCTCTCAAGATTAGCCAAAACCCCAATGTAAAACATGTTTATATACTACATGTCTGCATACTTGGCTTTGGACTAGGCTAGGCCATTCTCCAAGCCCATAACAACTCTAAACAAGCTAAGCACAAATGCTAAGCCCAATACAAAATATCCAAAGACTAAACTATTAAGCTGTTGTCATAAAATATGCACCAACAGAAAGTTTATGAAGGCTTGGAAGACACCCCTAAGGCTGAAGCTACATCTGAAAAAGTTGAATCTGTTATTCCACCGTCACCACCACAACAACCATCTACATCACCACATCATGTTACTCCACCACAACCATCTTCATAACCAAAACAACCAACACCTCCAATACAACAAAAAACTCTACAATCTACTCATAGACGTCGGTCCTTTCAAACAGATGATTTTGGTGAAATTCCTTATAATCGGTTTGAAGGAGGATTAGATGGTGATTTCTTCAACAACACAAAGATTGCACAGTTAGAAAGCAAAATCAAGTATCTTGAAGATGACAGAAAGAATTTAGAAGCTGTGTTAGCAAGTTTTCTTTCCGAGAATGAAAGATTAAGATGGTTGGTTGAAAAGTATGAAGCTGAGAGATCGAGGAATGATAAAAAGTTTGATCTATTTGAGAAAGTGGTTATCAAAGAAGATAGGAATTGACTTTGATGCGAAATTTGATTTGTTCGAAATTGAAGAGGGAAAGGCTAAAGCTGCTGAACATGCGCGTAAAGTAGAAGCTGAAGCTGCAGCATTGGGTAAAGGAAAGGGAAAGATAGATGAAATTCCTGTGATTATCCCTACTGAACCAAAATTGAAGCTGAACCATTAATTAACTATGTGCAGGTTGGAGAACCTGTTGATGTTTCTAGAGTTTTAGCTAAGGAGAAATACTTGGAAATGAAAAAAGCTGGATGCTGAGATAGATGAAGAGGTTGATGATTATGATGAAAATGATGATGAAGATGTTAGTGGAAATGATAAGAAAGATGACGAAGAAAAAGGTAATGATGATGACAACACTCACGGTGGTACAGGGGTGAAAGTGATAGATGCTAAGCTGAATGAGTCGTTTGATTATGATAGATACTTGATAGATAATATGAATGAAGAAGATAGTTCTCAGAGATAGGGGGAGCAAAAGGATCCGGTAAACGATGCAGCGCAATCAGGAATCCTCACAACTGCACCTATATCGGCTGTTCCTGATTTGCCAAAGCCTAGAGTTTTCTACTTGGACCATGGAGTCGAAGAAGGTGAATTGTTCACAATTACATCAAGGAGGAAATTGTAGAAATGTTGGGTGTTGATGAGAATTATTTGATTTCAATTTCGAGGAAGACTTGAATAACATCAGTGCATCTGAGCCTAAAGATTATGTATACAAGTATGTTGCTGATGCAGATAACTATAACAAGGTTGTCGTGGAGGATGATTCCGACGATGAAATAGTCAAATATTCTGGAGAGAATACGGATGATATCCCTGTCACACCCTGGTCGTAGCGGAAGCACAAGTGTGTGACTATTAGGTAATCATTGCATCCAATGTAGTAAACAATATAATTTAACAACGATGCCATGCCATTAATAAGTTTCGTTCCCTAATTACAACCATCCAAAAGTGATATCATATTGTTATTTGTTTCAACTTGTCATCATAAAAGATGATACAAAATACATCATTTTCCAAAATAAGACATTGTTTTCATTATAATTGCATAATGAGGTTTTGACTCCTATATACCCAGACGAAGTTGGGATATAAAAGGCAAACCCTCCAAAAGATGGTACACCTTTGTCTTGACTTTTTCCCATACCCGAATCATATCACCATCTCATGCCTTGCGTCCTGAAATACATGTAATTTTAAAAAGTCAACATAAAGTTGGCGAGTTCATGTAGTTAATGTTTTCATATAAAAATGTCATTCTTGAAGTCCAGTAATGAAATCCGAGTATGTTATTAGCATTCATGGAGTTTAAGGATCTATCAGTATGTAGCTAGCACCCTAACATATGTACCATAAGTAAGTAACCAACCAGAGACAACTCTTGACATCATTTGGGATCACAAAAGCACTCCTAACCGGTTAAACACCAGGAGTGGAGCGTGTCTCAAACTTTATAGATCAACACCTTTTACACCTTGGACACTAAGTGATTAATGGTTACTCTTGTCATAATCCTACTTACGCACATTGATCGTGTTATCAACTAACCCCATAGCTAACATACGTTTGTTGTGACATGTATTTTCCCTCGATAGTTATTAAAACAAAACTTGGAAATAATTGAAAGGAGCGACATGAACTCACAGTTTTACTTTCCGTAAGTCGTACCAGTAACGGTCGATGTCCGTACACGCGTGTAACCTACAGGTGTATTAAGTTTATTAGACACCTAGGCCTCAATGGACCTTATACTCGTTGTTCATCTTGGATTCTTGTTATGATAGAACAACTTTTAATGTTATTTAGTGTTGGTAGTTCGCTTGTTCGATTAATATTGTTATATATTTTTCTCAAAAATATATATTTATATAAATTGTTATCATTCTTTGATCATGTGTATCTTGTCATTGGGCCTAGCCCATGTTTTCTTGTCATTGGCCGAGCCTATGTAACTTATGTCGTTGGGCCTAGCCCATATTGTTTATGTCTTTGGGCCTAGCCCATATTATTTATATCTTTTTGGGCTTTGTCCATATGTGTTATGGAATTGGGCCTAGCCCAAATTTATTTACAAGAGCCCATTTTTAATAAGTTTACACTTATATCATTTTTAACCTTCCGGATTTTATGTTTCGATAACATATATATATATGTTAAACGTCTAAATATATACTTTAGACTCGTCGTCGGCGTCGTTTATTATGCTTTTTCTTGTCGACGATCACCCGTCGTCATAATGACTCTTCGTATCGGCGATTGACCCATTGGTTGTCGATGCACCGATGTATTCGTGAACGTTCGCCCATTTTCCGTATTGCTTCGTTTTTCCGATTTTTGTTTCGACGCTTTGTAAGAATATATTTGTTTATGTCACCAACACTTGGTATTATTTTCAAGTGTTTGTATTTTTGTATATGATTGGGTATTTTTATTGTGAATACCCTAAGCTTCTAAATACATAAACATACGATACACGTATGTATTTATACAAAATTCTTGGTGACAAAATATGTATACATATTTTTATTTCCCCAAGTAACTATATATTTTTTTATAAAAGTTACTTATTTTTACTTGTAAAAGTATATATATGTACTTGTTAAATACTTGGGTATTTAGGGTTTAATCCATGTCATTAGAATTTACTTAATGAAAATTTAAGTTGTTTAGTCCCGCTAATCACCCCACTAATCAAGTTTTAATCACGATTAGATTTTTAGAAAATTTGGCCATAGTTTCCCTAAACTATGGCGTTTTCCACATTTCAAAAACGTATTTAAAACATGTTTAAGCTCATAATCAAGATCAACAACCCGTCACAAATATTTCTATTATTTATTTACAATTTCTAATACATCATCATCCATGACTTTTTAATGGTAAAACTCTCATTAAATCATGATGACATTTCCAATATTTATTAGCACTTTTACACCACCACTTTTGTTATATCATTTAATCAAGTTCATCACTTTAAACCTCTTGATTTCTATACTTCTTAAGATTGTTACATCTTAAATAATAAGGTTTATTTCTTATAAAAATCCTTCATATGTAGTAAAGTTATCTTTAAGTTGTAGTAATCTTCATGGATGATGTAGTTGATGATCTTGTTTAGATTTAAACAGTATCATGTTTAAATCTTTATTTTCATACTTAATCATACAAGATCATCCAACTTTTATACCCTACTTTAACATAAACAACATCAACATGCTAACTAACTACCATATAACACATAATCAACACAAAATAAACAATATTTAGTGTTATTATTATGGTGTGAGTTAGGGTTTTTGGTTTATCTTTTCTTTATTTTCAAGATGATCAACTTGTACATCACTAATCTAGACATAAAAATAAGCTAGATTATGGAAGAATTTGCCTTACAACGGGTGCACAAGTTTATGATGATCTTAGAAGGAAAATGTAGCCCCAAAGAAGACCTAATGATCCTCCATCCTTGCTAGCTTCTTGAATGGTCTTGATGAGGCTTTAAAGTGAGTGTGGAGTGGTGTTTAATGGTGGTTAAATGGTGGTGTGAAGGTGGTGTGGAGCCATGAGTTAGAGAGAGAGAGAGAGAGAGAGGGAAATGGTTGCAATTTTTTCTTGTGAGGAATATGATGAAGATCAAATGTGAGTTAAGTTACATAATCATCATACATCAAGTCACAACTCTTTTCTACCCACACCATGCTTCTCAACCACCATTTTAAACAAAATCAAGTGGGTGTGGGACCCACTTGAAACCGTCAAAATGGGGGGGGGGGTAAAGTGTAATTATTTTTTTACACATGTTAAAATAAAAAGATATTTTGGTCATTAGGCTAAGTATTTGTGCTTAGGGGTTTAATCTTGCATTCTTAGTACAAAATTAGGGTTTAGGGTGTCATTACATGCTAATTAGTCCACTTGATCCTCCAATATAAGTTTCGGATGACGGAAATGTCGTTAGGCCGCTCATCGATGCAATAATCGCTAATAAACGAACTTATTTATTTAGCACCGGAGGCTTTAGTTTTCGACCACCACAATTGTCATGGTGTCTAATTAGTGCATTTCCAACCTAAAAATATGCATAACTAGTTCGCTAAATGAATATTCGATGAGTTAGGATGGCCGAAATGCCTTTAGTTCCATCGTTCGCTCGATATCGGCACTTTTATATTCTACCGTCGAACTTTTCCAAAAGTTGTGTTTTCGTGAACTCATTTTAGTTGAATGGATTCCGAGTTCCAAATGAGCCTTAACTAGTTAATTAGGTGCATAAATGCGGCTATTGGCCACTAAAATGTTCGTTGTTTCGACAAACGGTCGCTTTCCGGTCGAATTGTGCACTGTTTGCCGAATGCCCGGAAACGATGTATTTTATGCATTCTTGCTATTATCACATTGTTTTGGGATGATTACCATTGTTTTATTAATATTCTTACATCCAAAATCCACCGAATTAGTGATGCGGACAAACTGACATTTGTCGCCTTTTTGGTCGAAACGGACAATTTTGCAATTTAGGCGTGGTACCGGAAAGTTATGTATTTTTGAAATGGTTGATCTCATATCAGTGTTTTCATTTATATATGGACTCAGGTATGGCATTAACATGCCGTTAATCCTTGTTTTGATTCGTTTTAGCGGATTTACCGACACAGTTAGTGTCATCAAAATTAGTGCGCCGAACACTTTCTACCAACACCTTTAGGGCATTGTTTTGGTTTGTTCCATGTCGTAACGGAAACCAGTATATGTTATGATCAGATTTACTTGCACTAATACTTATTATACGACGTGCGACTCAGTTACGAAATTAAACTACGATAATATGCATGAGATTATAGAATAAAATTAGTGATTAAATTGTACGGAATTACTGGTTATTTGCCATTTGTCACATACTCCCCCTATTAAAAAGAATTCCGTCCCAAAATTCAGTTGAAGGCATCCTCTGAAGGATTCTTCTTGATCAGGTGGGGGTATTCTGATTTGATCTGATCTTCACGCTCCCACGTGTACTCGAGACCGTGACGCGAATTCCAGCGAACCATTACCAGTTTGATTGGCTTCTTCTTGTCTTTTGGACTTTCTAGTCCATAACTTCAACTGGTTCATCGGTGAATTGTAATTTATCTTCAGATTAGACACATAATGTGTCGTGTACATTATTGAGTTCTTCTGGAAGTTTCAACCTGTAAGCCACTGTACCAATCTTTGCCAGAATTTCAAAAGGTCCAATATATCTTGGGTTGAGTTTTCCGCGCTTCCCGAATCTAGCTACGCCTTTCCAAGGTGAGACCTTTAACGATACTTTGTCTCCGACCTCGAGGGATAATGGTTTGCGTCTCCGATCTGCGTAGCTCTTTTGTCTAACTCGGGCTGCTTTGATACGCTCACGGATCTTAAATATCTTGTCTATGGTCTCTTGTACTAATTCGGGACCAATGAGTTCTCAGTCACTGACTTCCGCCCAACATAACGGCGATCGACACTTTCGTCCATATAGTGCTTCGAATGGCGCGGCCTTGATACAGGTGTGATAACTGTTATTATAGGAAAACTCTTCCAACGGTAAATGAGTATCCAAGTTTCTGCCTAAATCCATCACACATGCCCGAAGCATGTCTTCCAACGTTTAGATGGTTCGCTCGCTTTGACCATCGGTCTGCGGGTGAAAAGTTGTGCTTAAATCTAAGCGAGAACCAAACGAATTTTGAAATGATTGCCAGATCCGCAACACAAAGTGACCATCTCTATCAGAGATTATCGAGATTGGCACTCCATGACGTGCCATGATTTCTTTAAGATATAGCTCAGCTAACTTCTCTGTACTGTCTTTTTCACGGATGGGTAAGAAGTGAGCTGATTTGGTTAGCCTATCAATGATAACCCAGATCATGTCATGACCTCGCGAGGTCCGTGATAATTTTGGGATGAAATCCATTGATATTTGTTCCCACTTCCAAACCGGGATCTCAGGTTGTTGTAATAAACCAGATGGTTTTTGGTATTCGGCCTTGACCTTTGCACAAGTTAGGCATTTCCCAACGTAGGTCGCAATATCTCCATTCCTCGTAGTGATTCCACTGGAACGTAGGTCGCAATATCTCCCATGAAATATAGAGTTCCATCCTTGTTTGGTTCCAATTGTTTCTCCATTCCCCGTAATGATTCCACTAGAATGTTTTCTGGTTTCAATGCTTCTTGTTGTGCTTCGCGCACCTGAGTTGTGAAGTTCGTCTGGATCGTCATTTCTAAAGCTCGTACCCGTAATGTTTTGACTCGTTCTTTTCTGCTCAAGGCATCTGCCACAACATTTGCCTTGCCCGGGTTATACTTGATCTCACAGTCGGAATCACTCAACAGTTCCACCCAACGTCGTTGGCACATATTCAGTTCCTTTTGATTGAATATGTGTTGAAGACTTTTATGATATGTGAATATGGTACACTTAGTGCCATATAGATAATGACGGCCAAATCTTCAAGGCAAATACCACTGCGCCTAATTCCAGGTCATGTGTGGTATAATTCCTTTCATGAACTTTCAACCGACGTGATGCGTACGCAATGACTTTCTCGCGTTGCATTAATACGCAACCCAAACCTTGAAGCGATGCATCACAATACACCACAAAGTCATCGGTACCGTCTGGGAGTGATAATATCGGTGCTTTACATAATTTCTCCTTTAACACTTGAAATACCGATTCTTGCTTTTCTCCCCGTACAAACTTCCTATCCTTCTGTGTTAGCGAGGTTAGTGGCTGAGCAACTTTTGAGAAGTTCTCAATGAATCTTCTGTAATATCCCGCTAAGCCTAGGGATTACCGTATTTCTGTGGGGGTTCTTGGCGTGGTCCAGTTCTTTATAGCCTCGATCTTCAAAGGGTTAACATGTATTCCGTTCTCGTTCACCACGTGATCGAGAAATTGCACTTTGCGAATCCAAAATTCGCATTTCGAGAACTTAGCATACAATTTGCCCTTCTTCAATAATTCAAGTATGTTCTCAAGTGTTGCTCGTGTTCTTCCTCAGTTCGTGAGTATATCAATATGTCATCTATGAAAGCTATCACGAACTTGTCAAGATATGCTTACATACCCGGTTCATCAAATCTATAAACACTGCAGGGGCATTCGTTAGGCCAAAAGGAACAAAAGGAACTCGTAATGACCGTAACGAGTCCTAAACGCTGTCTTAGGAATGCTTTCCTCTTGGATTCTCAACTGATGATATCTGGATCTTAAATCGATTTTTGAGTAGAAACTCGACCCTTGCAACTGATCGAATTGATCATCGATCCTTGGTAATGGGTACCGGTTTTTGATAGTTAACTTGTTTAGTTCCCGGTAGTCGATGCACATGCGAAAGGTTCCGTCCTTCTTTTTCACAAACAGCACCGGAGCTCCCCAAGGCGAGAAACTCAGTCTTACGAAACCTTTGTCAAGCAGCTCTTGCAACTGCGTAGATAATTCTTGCATCTCAGAGGGCGTGAATTGATATGGAGCTTTTGCCACAGGTGCAACTCCTAGCACTAAATAATTACGGAATTTGACTTGTCGCTGTGGAGGTAGTCCTGGCAAGTCTTCCGGAAAGACTTCAGGTTATTCCCTAACTACCGGTATGTCCTCCACCTTACGCTCCTCGGCCTTTATATCTACTACATGGGCAAGAAAGGCGATGCATCATTTCCTCAAACATTTTTGAGCTCTCATGCAGTTTATGATTCGTAGAGGCATGTCATGCTTCTCACCGTGAATCATCAAATGTTCTCCATCGGATAAGGGAATGCGAATGATTTTCTCATGACATATAACTTCGGCTCGATTCTCGGATAGCCAATCCATCCCAATGACGACATCAAGACTACCCAGTTGAACTGGTAATAAATCTATATTAAACTTTCGTTCACCCAATTCTATCGTACATTTCTTTATTATTTCACCCGACTCTACTAATATCCCGTTAGCTAGTTCAAGCGAGTACGGAACATCTAATTTACTCGACTCTACCCTAAGTATATCTCTAAACTCCTTAGAAATAAACTGAAATCTGCCCTGATATAAAAAAGAATAGATGCAAAGGGATCATTGATAGGGAACGTACCGTTGACCACATTCGGGTCCTGGCGAGTATCCTTAGCTCCAATCACGAATACTCTTCCCCGTGCTTGGTTTTCCTTAGGACAATCTTTCTTGAAATGCCCTTTGTCTCCGCATCCAAAGCAACATTGTTCTTTAGTATTTGTTCCCCGGCACACATCGGTGCGATGTCCAAACCTACCACATTTTCCACACTTGGGGCCTCGACATTCCCCATAGTGGTGGAAAGGGCATTTGGGGCATTTCGGTGCTTCCCCAGTATAAGATTTCTTAACAGCAGTGTTTGTGGTAGTTGTAACATATGCCTCGGTTTCCTTGACTTCTCTCGCGGCTTGTTTCTTGTTACTGTTATTATTGCCTCGAGAGCCTTTCTTGAAATGGGAGAATTTCTGTTTATTGGAGTCCGTAGTCTCCTTCCTCAGTGTTTTCCTTCTTGTTCACACTACATTTAGGCAAACTTCCCTAACGTACAACCTCCTCAGTAAGGCTGACAGCTAGATCAATCGCTTCTCCAATCTCGGTGGGCTTTGAAGAGGTAACCAGACTTAGAATTTCAGGGGAAAGTCCCTAGATGTACCTCTCAATTCGCTTATATTCAGGCTCCACTAAGTATGGCACCACACGAGATAATTCATGAAATCTTTGTGTGTAGCCAGCAATATCTGAACCAACCATCTTTAAATTCCAGAATTCTGTCTCCAACTTTTGAATTTCCGATCTTGAACAATACTTCTTTCTCATCATTTCTTTAAGTCCCTCCCAGGTCAGGGCATATGCAGCATCATCGCCCTTAGTTTGGACCTGGAGGTTCCACCAAGATAAAATTCCATCAATGAAGAGTCCAGTAACATAAGTGACTCTTTGCTCAGTAGGGCACTTGCTCATACGGATGACTGAATCAGTCTTCTTAGTCCAACGTACGAAGGCTACAGCACCTCCGGTACCATCGAAATTCAGAGGTTTGCAGTCTAGAAACTGCTTGTTAGTGTAACCAGTTGGAGGGTTTCCTCAGGTTGAACCTCCGGTACCTCCGCTGTGTTTAGAGCGGTTAGCTTCGTACTGGGCAATTGCTTGTGAAATGCATTCATCTAACTCTGCTTGTGTTGTCAGCAGTGTATTATTGTTGGAACTACTTCGGCTGGGCGGCATCATCTTCTGTTATAATATGTCGCTCACAATTAGCCGATTACTCAATAATCAATCCGTATTTATTATTATATTTATTCATTTATTCATTATTATTATTCTTATATTTTTTTATTGACCATATATGTATAAATGCATCGGTACATAATGAATAAAAAAATATGCATACGCCATACGCACACCCATCGTCATCATAAACATATAACTCATCGCATAGGTAGTCGCCACATCACAAGATATTAATCATAGCATCACCATGACAAAATACATCAACCATAATATCACCACATCATGACACTATCAACCATAACATAAAAGAAATACAATGTGAAATAAAGAAAATACACTTTTATACAATGACAACTTGTTACATTTTTTCCGTGAAGATCCAAAAAGGACTTAGGGATACATAACCCTAGTCAATACAAGTTTTTACATTACAAAAAGTAAGATTTTCTTCTACATTGCTTCTTCACGTCATCAAGTTGTCTTCCAAAAGTCGGGATCTTCAAAGCTCAGTCTTCATGAGCTACGTCATCAAAAGTACATTTGATCCCCAAGAGATAATCACAAATATGCTACTGAGGTGGAGGGGGTGGTGGAAATGGTGTTTGGTAAAGAATATCGTGATGGTAAGCCACCTCCTCCTCGAGGCCAGAAATTCGCCTAGTAGCATCAGTCTAGAACTGCTCTAACTCCTATACTCGCGCCTCCGATGGGCATGACGAGTAGTGAAATGGCAGTAAAAAGGTGGGGTCGGTGGTGGTGATAGTGGTAGTGGTGGTGGTGATGGTGGTGGGTATGATGTTGGGGGTAGTAGTGGCGATGATGGTAGTGGTGATGGTGGTGGGTATGATGGTGGGGGTAGTAGTGGCGATGATGGTGGTGGGTATGATGGTGGGGATTGGCTCTAGCAGCAACATGAGCATTGCGCTAGGTCTCTAATTCCCAGATCCTGCAAAAGATCAAGGAAAGCTAAAGATCATGCGAAGTCACTCTTTCCTCCACAGGAATTGGAGGAAAGTGTGAGGGGTGGTAGGTGTCAGAAGGGCTCATACCCGGTGGGGGTATCGGGGTAAACATACCCACAGTAGGTGGTATAGGGCGTGGGGCATATATGAGAGGTGATCCAGCAGAGAAAGAAGGTCCTGCCATGTGGGAAGGTCCAGCTGCAGATGGGTTGTAAAGAGGGGGTAAGTGGACCTCCCAGAGAAAAATGGGGGTGGATGCTCCGGGGCACGTGGAGTACAGCTCAGTGAATAATATCGGGCGGGTCCAGAGTAGGGAGCTGGTCCAACGTATGGAACGGGTCCATGGGTCGGGCTACTAACTGGAAATGAGCTGACACGGGCCTATGAGGCTACAAGGGTTAATACATCGATACAAGCGTATCTGGGGCGACAGAAGAGACATCGTCTGCCATATGCTCACTCTGGGTGGCATCTGAGGATGATGAGATGTCAACGACTGGTATAACAGGAGGTGGGATCTCGAGTATAGCTATATCATCAAAGACCTCTCCGTCACCAAGGTCATCCACCATATGCTCGACATGGAACACTGGTATGTCATCATCATCATCATCATCGTCCGGATCAATAACTGGAGGAACCATAGCAAGAGGCACAACCAAGTGTACAATCGCATGCTCGCCCTCTGGATGGCCATAAATGATAACATCATGCGGGGGCTGTGGAATGGCTAGCACATCGTCTGCCGGTGGTGCATCGTCCTCCATAGGATCAATAAGAGCAAGCGACTGAAGGTCATCAAGATCTCCATGGTCGGCTCCATCCCCGGGGGTATGGCCTGAGCATCAGGGTCTTATCCATCATTAGATACATACTCCATAGGGTCCTCTTCGTAACTCAACGAGGAAGACATAGTCCTGGAAAATAATCCGTACAATGCATATATATTCATGTTAGTAATTTAATATTATTTATAATATATTTTATATTAATCACCACTTCTCATGCACGACTTGTTCTCTTCTGTTTTCACATGTAATCTTACTGTTTTGTGTCTATCCACTATAGACTAATCATGTATTGATCCTTGCTCGTTACTTATAGTTGAGCTCGTGTGATAGATCCTCATGTTATTGTGACACAATGAAACCTTTTTGTTATCTTGTTATAATTCCACAACATTTCTATTATGTTTTAAACTTTGTTTTCATGTGTGAGCCCCGATTGAATGTAGACCAAACTTTAATAAAAAGTTTTTCCCCAGCTCACTACAATCGGAGCTGTGATACCAGCCCGTCACACCCTGTCGTAGCGAAAGTTCAAGTGTGTGACTATTAGGTAATCATTGCATCCAATCTAGTAAACAATATAATTTAACAATGATGCTATGCCATTAATAAGTTTCGTTCCATAATTACAACCATCCAAAAGTGATATCATATTGTTATGTATTTCAACTTGTCATCATAAAACATGATACAAAATACATCATTTTCCAAAATAAGACATTGTTTTCATTATAATTGTATAATGAGGTTTTGACTCCTATATACCCAGAAGAAGTTGGGATATAAAAGGCAAACCCTCCAAAAGATGGTACATCGTTGTCTTTACTTTTTCCCATACCCGAATCATATCAACAGCTCATGCCTTGCATCCTGACATACATGTAATTTTAAAAAGTCAACATAAAGTTGGCGAGTTCATGTAGTTAATGTTTTCATATAAAAATGTCATTCTTGAAGTCCAGTAATGAAATCCGAGTATGTTATTAGCATTCATGGAGTTTAAGGATCTATCAGTATGTAGCTAGCACCCTGACATATGTACCATAAGTAAGTAACCAAACCGAGACAACTCTTGACATCATTTGGGATCACAAAAGCACTCCTAACCGGTTAACACACCAGGAGTGGAGCGTGTCTCAAACTTTATAGATCAACACCTTTTGCACCTTGGACACTAAGTGATTAATGGTTACTCTTGTCATAATCCTACTTACGCACATTGATCGTGTTATCAACTAACCCCATAGCTAACATACGTTTGTTGTGACATGTATTTTCCCTCGATAGTTATTAAAACAAAACTTTGAAATAATTGAAAGGAGGGACATGAACTCACAGTTTTGCTTTCCATAAGTCGTACACACGTGTAACCTACGTGTTATAACATGTATTTTCCCTCGATAGTAATGGTCGGTGTCCGTACACATGTGTAACCTACGTGTGTATTAAGTTTATTAGACACCTTGGCCTCAATGGACCTTGTACTCGTTGTTCATCTTGGATTCTTGTTATGTATTTCCTGGTTATGATAGAACAACTTTTAGTGTTATTGTAGTGTTGGTAGTTCGCTTGTTCGATTAATATTATTATATATTTTTTCTCAAAAATATATATATTTATACATATTTTTATCATTCTTTGATCATGTGTATCTTGTCATTGGGCCTAGCCCATGTTTTCTTGTCATTGGGCCTAGCCCATATAATTTATGTTGTTGGGCCTAGCCCATATTGTTTAAGTCTTTGGGCCTAGCCCATATTATTTATATCTTTTTGGTCTTTGTCCATATGTATTATGGAATTGGGCCTAGCCCATGCTTTTATAAATTGGGCCTAGCCCAAATTTATTTACAAGAGCCCATTTTTAATAAGTTCACACTTATATCATTTTTAACTTTTCGGATTTTTGGTTTCGATAACATATATATATGTTAAATGTCTAAATATATATTTTAGACTCCTTGTCGTCGGTGTCGTTTATATGCTTTTTCTTGTCGACGATCGCCCGTCGTCGTAATGACTCTTCGTGTCGGCGATAAACCCGTTGGTCGTCGACGCGCCGATGTATTCGTGAACGTTCGCCCATTTTTCGTATTGTTCGTTTGTCCAATTTTTGTTTCAACGCTTTTAAGAACATATTTGTTTATGTCACCAAAACTTGGTATTATTTCCAAGTGTTTGTATTTTTGTATATGATTGGGTATTTTTATTGTGAATACCCTAAGCTTCTAAACACATACACATACAATACACATATGTATTTATACAAAATTCTTGGTGACAAAATATGTATACATATTATTATTTCCCCAAGTAACTATATATATATTTATAAAAGTTACTTATTTTTACTTGTAGAAGTATATATATGTACTTGTTTAATATTTGGGTATTTAGGGTTTAACCCTTGTTATTAGAACGTACTTATTGATGATTTAAGTTACTAATTGCATTTAGTCCCACTAATCACCCCACTAATCATGTTTTAATCGTGATCAGATTTTTAGAAAATTTTGCCATAGTTTCCCCTAAACTATGGCGTTTTCCACGTTTCAAAAACGTATTTAAAACCTGTTTAAGCTCATAATCAAGATCAACAATCCATCACAAATCTTTCTGTTATTTATTTACAATTTCTAATACATCATCATCCATTGCTTTTAATGGTAAAACTCTCATTAAATAATGATGACATTTCCAATATTTATTAGCACTTTTACACCACCACTTTTGTTATATGATTTAATCAAGTTCATCACTTTAAACCTCTTGATTTCTATACTTCTTAAGATTGTTACATCTTAAATAATAATGTTTATTTCTTATAAAAATCCTTCATATGTAGTAAAGTTATCTTTAACTTGTAGTAATCTTCATGGATGATGTAGTTGATGATCTTGTTTAGATTTAAACATTATCATGTTTAAATCTTCATTTTCATACTTAATCATACAAGATCATCCACCTTTTATACCCTACTTTAACATAAACAACATCAACATGCTAACTAACTACCATATAAACACATAATGAACATAAAGTAAACAATATTTAGTGTTATAATTATGGTGTTAGGGTTTTTTGTTTATCTTTTCTTCATTTTCAAGATGATCAACTTGTACATCACTAATCCAGACATAAAAATAAGCTAGATTATGGAAGAATTTGCCTTACAATGGGTGCACAAGTTTATGATGATCTTAGAAGGAAAATGAAGCTCCAAAGAAGACCTAATGATCCTCCATCCTTGCTAGCTTCTTGAATGGTCTTGATGAGACTTTAAAGTGAGTGTGAAGTGGTGTTTAATGGTGGTTAAATGGTGGTGGAGCCATGAGTTAGAGAGGGAGAGAGGGAAATGGTTGCGATTTTTTTGTGAGGAATATGATGAAGATCAAATGTGAGTTAAGTTATATAATCATCATACATCAAGTCACAACTCTTTTCTACACACACCATGCTTCTCAATCACCATTTCAACAAAATCAAGTGGGTGTGGGACCCACTTGAAACCGTCAAAATGGGGGGGGGGTAAAGTGTAATTATTTTTTTTACACATGTTAAAATAAAAGATATTTTGGTCATTAGGCTAAGTATTTGTTCTTAGGGGTTTAATCTTGCATTCTTAGTAGGGTTTAGGGTGTCATTACATGCTAATTAATCCCCTTGATCCTCCAATATAAGTTTCGGATGACGGAAATGTCGTTAGGTCGCTCATCAATGCAATAATTGCTAATAAATGAACTTATTTATTTAGCACCGGAAGCTTTCGTTTTCGACCACCACAATTGTCATGGTGTCTACTTAGTGCATTTCTGACCTAAAAATATGCATAACTAGTTCGCTACACGAATATTCGATGACTTAGGATGGCCGAAATGCCTTTCGTTCCATCGTTCGCTCGATATCGGCACTTTTATATTATGCCGTCGAACTTTTCCGAAAGTTGTGTTTCCGTGGCCTCATGTTAGTTGAATGGATTCTGAGTTCCAAATGAGCCTTAACTAGTTCGCTAGGTGCATAAATGAGGCTATCGGCCACTAAAATTGTAACAACCGTAAAAAAACCGGATTTACCAAACCCGCTCCGTTTATTAACCGAACAATCATTTAAAAATTTCGTTGCGTATTTAATGCCCAAATTAATTTTAAACGATACATAATTAATAAGTATATTGGAATATATAATTTATATTGGAAAAAGTATTTAAAATAAGGAAATAAAAATAAAAGGCTGCTGCCGGGTTTCGAACCCGGGTCAGCCAGGGAATTCAGCAAAGTCTTAACACACAAACGCTCAACCACTCCGCCACTTGTGTTTCTTGTTCATTAATGGAAACCATTAATACATAACATAAGTCTCGAATTCAAAACCGACGCGTCCAATCGCAGTCGTCGGAAATCCCGACGATCTCGCCGAGATTGGACGGTTTCTTCTGTTTTTAACCGAAGCCTTAACTATCACATCGGTTATAACCGACGTCTGAACCCGCGACGCAAGTCATAACCGCCGGAAAACTTATTGGCCGACGAATCAAGACGGAAAACGGACTAAATTCGTCGATGTCCTGCCCTATAAATACCCCCTCTAACCTCTGTTAGCTTTTTCGCTCACAATCACACTCTTTCCCCACGTAAATTCACTCGCCGGAGAATTTCTGCAACTCGCCGGAAAACCGAGCCTTACTGAACACCCAGAGCTCATGCCGAAGCCGACCACACTCATCTCAAACTCCCTGAAGACCCTCTGCCGCAAGACACACGTCGCCGGAATAACCTGCTGACATCGGAGCTTCGCCGGCGGAACAGAGGAGTCCTGTTCGGTATACCTTACACTTAATCTCTCATTTTTTTATTAATCTTACATGTAATTAATCACAACACCCTAAAGAAACTTGATTAAATCGTCGAACCAGCCGGACACCGATTCTGGTTAAGTCCAACGAAGAAGATGAAGTTTTCAGTTGTCTATATGTTTAATTTAAATCAAGATATATCTCGGGTTAGACACACAGTCCAGCGGTGGACTGTGTGCACATAAACACGCATACGTCCCGAGTTCGATTCTTGTCCCACGGACACTCGCCTTAATAAAAATGTTCCTTTTTTAAACCGAACCGGATTCACTGCAATAGATGTTAAGTTTAATAAAAACCGGAATAATAACCAAGATAGACACACAGTCCAGTGGTGGACTGTGTGAACGTTTAAATCACACGTCACGAGTTCGAGTCCGGACTACCGCACCGGTCCTGACAATTATCAAACTTTTTATATAAGACAGAAATGAAATTATTTAGTTTGTATATAAGTATAATAAAAATCAGATTACTTAACAAGTTAGACACACAGTCCAGCGGTGGACTGTGTGTTAACCTAAACCACAGGTCCCGGGTTCGAGACCTGTGGAGAACACCGAGCGAGTCATTAAAAATCGTTTTTGGAAATAAATGATTTTCGGATTAATTCAATTAGTATATAAATATAATTAAAAACAGAAATATTTCGGGTTAGACACGTAGCTCAGTTGGTAGAGCTGCGTGCACGTGAACGGGAGGTCTCGGGTTCGAGCCTCACCCGGCGTACACATTTGCACAATAAAATTCGGTCAACAGGTCAACGGTCAACAAAGTCAACAGTAAAAAATCAACATTTTTTTATTACTTTTATTTATTTATTTACATTAAAAATACTTAAAAATAACATTTTTAAGGTTAGAAAATAGCCTTAAACTCACAAAAATATATCCAACAATCCTACTAGAATTGATTACTAAAATCCGCTTACTTACCGAACCATTATGCCATTATCTAGGTTAGTTTCACTCGTGGTTAAAACCCACTTCGTGTGCATTCAACATCATCAACCGAACGCACCCAATGTGAGTGAATCTTACAACTCCCCTTTTTAATTACACGTTTTGGGGTGTGTCATGTGTCACTAAAATTAACTCGTTTATTTAAACTTGTGCCATACCATATTGTGATCTAAACTTAGAATGTAAACATTGTTTGTAGTTATGTATTTCATATTGTCAAGTTGTATGCAAAACTCATTCATTAGGCCATCAGTTCCTCGTGGGAGACGAGTTGAGCAACGCGTGCCTCAAAACCATCTATTATTGTATGTTGTGCGTTATTTAATATTAAGTGTTTTTGTGTGATTAGGTTTACATCCATATTTTGCTCATATGTGGTTACGCACTTTATTTTATCAATTCAATAAACTTGTACAAATGTTTTTCATAGGATTCACTCGCCAACTTTTTGTTGATCCAAAAACCAGTTTTACACATGATACAGTGAACAGGATGAAGCAAGAAAAACATAGGAAATGCCTTAGAAGAAAACAATGAAGTCTAGAATGATGTTTAGGACATGATGTAATTATGATTGTATATTTCCCATTAAATTGTAATAATTAATATGAAACGTTATAATAAATGTCATGAGCTTTGATGATAACCCAATCATGCCCCGATCACCTTTTCCGCTGCGGGTCGGGGTGTGACAGATTGGTATCAAAGCCATGACTATAGGGATATAGGATAGGTTATTAGACCCTTAGAGCCTATACTATAGTTGACTAGATTTTTATTGTTTATGTGGTTACATGCAAACTTATGATATTTATTTGTTTCATATTTGTTTATACTTACAGTCAAACATACATACTTACATACACATTCATCATACATATTTCAATGTTCATATATTCAAATCATCTTCATACTTTTGTTATTCAAAGATTTTGTCGCAATTTTCAAATCTCATCAAAGTAAGTTCTGCGACGGGCATGTAGTAACTGGAAGGGTACAAGTACCGGTAGTCGGAACGTCCTGTCTAGGTTGGCATTCGTATAAATCCAATATAACGAACCAGTTTGCCTACCTGGGGACTAACAATGAGAGTACGAAGGACCTATTAGGCCAAAGCATGCCACACCAAACGTCGTTCGAACTGACCCCACTTTGAGGTGTCATCGTGTCCATACCTGGACACATTCCGAATATCATACGTTATATACATATTTCTCGATTTTCTCCGGGTTTTAGTGTACGTAACCAGGCTAACACATGCGAACCATATGAAAAACCCGGTATTCATGGGGGCCCACATGATTACGAAGGTGAAGTATGGCGGCATGCAAGGCCCAATTACGAGCAAAGCCCAAGACATCCTATGGATGTAGTAGATTTATTTTTCTATATTTATTTTATGAACGTTCATTCCTAAATACGACCCATGATCCCAAAAACATCCAACTCATACTCTTGATATGTATTCCTTGTAGATGTCTTCTAGCCTCGCCCGTAGGAAGATGAGAGCAAGAAAAGCTCGCGAGCGCATGGCTGCCCTAATCGCTCAACAAATGGCTGCTGTAATACCCAACATTGTAATCCAAGTCCAACAAGCACTTACCGCTAATCCTGTCAACCAAGAAGATCAAAATGTTATCAACCCTTCCCCAAATACCACTAAATGCACCTACAAGCATTTCAAATCATGCGACCCTCCAAAATACGAAGTGACTGAAGGTGTCACCGCTCTCCTCCATTAGTTTGAAGAAATGGAGAACACTTTTCTAAATTGCGATTGCCCCGATGATCGCAAAGTGCGATATGCTACTGGTCGTTTATATGGAATAGCACTTACTTGGTGGAATACAGAGAAGGCCAAACGAGGTGTTGAAGACGCTATGACTTTGACTTGGGAAGAGTTGAAGGAAATCATGACAAGATTGTTTTGCCCAAGGAGCGAAATCAAGAAATTAGAAGATGAGTTTTATTCGTTGAAGCAAAAGGAAGGAGACCACACCACATACAACAAAAGATTCCTCGATTTAAATCAAATGGTTCCCAAATCGAGCACTACATTCGAGGTCTTCCGTCAAAGATTCAAGACTCTGTAATAAGTACCACGCCTGCAACTTTGGAAGCAGCAATGGAGTTAGCTACAGAGCTCACCGAGAACCGCATCCGGAATAAAGACTTCAAGGAGGAGAAGAAGAAGGATAAAGCATCGACTGAAACTTCAAACTCCACCCAAACCGAATCCCCTTCTCAACCCATTTCTAAGAGAAAACGAGACGGGCAACTTTTCGCTACCACCCAACGTAATCAACCAATTTCAAAAGCCATACCCATCCAAGCTATCCCAATCACTCAAGTAGCACCCAACTCAACTTACCCAAATAAGAAACCATACCTTGGACCTCACCCTCGATGTAACACCTGTTTTTATCACCATCCCCCTACCTTACCTTGTCGACTATGTGCGAATTGTGGACGCTATGGTCATTTGAGCAAGGTTTGCCGCACCCCTCAAAACCAAATCTCATCCCCTCCTCAAAACATGATCCAAACCTATCAACAACCCCAATACCCCACATTACCTTATGTTTGAGCTTGTTTTAATTGTGGCGACCCTACCCACTTTAGAAACACGTGCCCTCGATTGGTTAACATCATAAACGCTCAAGCTCAATCAAACCCAGTTAACCAAGTAAATCAAGAAAACCCAATCACTAGGCCACCAGCAAGAGGAAGAGTTTTCAACATCAACGCCAATCCTGTCGAAGATAATGACGGCCCAAACGCAACCACCCAACTAGTCCCCTTCACCAAAAATCAAGATTCAACTCCAACCGCTTAGTTTTTTTTTACGTCTTCTTTATGTTATCTCAATTTTCCAGTATCCCAGTTATAAATGGGAATCTTACCCAAGGATCTTAATGCATATTACTATTTCCGTTTGTTTATGTTTTAAAGTCACATAGAACTAATCTTAACTTACAGATAAAGCCAATGAAAATTTGACAAGAATATGGTGGGTACTTCCTATATATAAGTATTCTTGCCAAAGGATCAGAGGCATTATCTGGCGGTTATGAGAAGTTCCATGTGGAATTTAGCATTGTCCAGATTGAAGTTTGTTTTGTCCTTACTGATTTAGCATTTATGGCGTCTTATCATTTAAGGAAATTGGATTGTATTCCATTTCTACATAGACTAACCTCTCCATCACAACAAACGAGAGAGGTATTGTCATCATTCAAACATGGATACTATCAGAATTAAGACTCAAGTTTTGGTTGTTGTGGTTGTTTTAGAGTCACATAGAACTAATCATAACTTGCGGATAAAGTCAATGAAAATTTGACAAGAATATGGTGGATACGCCGCTGGTACTTCCTATATATAAGTATTCTTGTCAAAGGATCAGAGGCATTATCAGGCGGTTGAGAGGTTCTATGTAGGATTTAGTATGTTTTGGTCAAAGTTTGTTCATCATACATTTCAGCGTATTTCAATTTCATCATTTAAAGAAGTTGAGCTATGTCTCACTTCCACAATGACTAACCTCTCCATCACAACAAACGAGAGTGGTATTGTCATCATTCAAACATGGATACTATCAGAATTAAGACTCAAGTTTTGGCTGTTGTGTTTGTTGTAGAGTCACATAGAACTAATCATAACTTGCGGATAAAGTCAATGAAAATTTGACAAGAATATGGTGGATACGCCGCTGGTACTTCCTATATATAAGTATTCTTGCCAAAGGATCAGAGGCATTATCAGGCGGTTATGAGAAGTTCCATGTAGGATTTAGTATTGTTTGGTTGAAGTTTGTGTTATACTCCCTGATTTAGCATTCGTATCACCTCATTATTTAAAGAAATTGGATTGTGTTTCCATTTTCTACATAGACTAACCTCTCCATCATAACAAATGAGAGAGGTACTGTCATCATTTAAACATGTATACTATCAGAAATTAGACTCAAGCTTTGGTTGTTATGTTTGTTTATGTTTTAGAGTCACATAGGACTAATCATAATTTATTGATAAAACCAATGAAAATTTGACGAGAATATGGTGGATACGCCGCTGTACTTCCTATATATAAGTATTCTTGCCAAAGGATCAGAGGCATTATCAGGCGGTTATGAGAAGTTCCATGTAGGATTTAGTATTGTCTTGGTTGAAATTTGTGTTACATTCACTGATTTAACATTCATATCATCTCGCCATTTAAAGAAATTGGATTGTGTTCTATTTCTACATAAACTAACCTCTCCATCATAACAAACGAGATAGGAACTGTCACCATTCAAACATATATGCTATCAGAATTTGGACTCAGATATTGGTTGTTGTGTTTATTTATGTTCTAGAGTTACATCATAGAACCAATCATAACTTACTGATAAAACCAATGAAAATTTGACAAGAATATGGTGGATACGCCGCTGGTACTTCCTATATATAAGTATTCTTGTCAAAGGATCAGAGGCATTGTCAGGCGGTTATGAGAAGTTCTATGTAGGATTTAGTAATTTCTTGGTACATTGGTTGTGGTGTTTATTTATGTTCTAGAGTCACATCATAGAACCAGTCATAACTTACTGATAAAACCAATGAAAATTTGACAAGAATATGGTGGATACGCCGCTGGTACTTCCTATATATAAGTATTCTTGTCAAAGGATCAGAGGCATTGTTAGGCGGTGATGAGAAGTTCCATGTAGGTTGTAGTATTAGAGATTTTGTTTTAGGATATAACCCTATCTTTCCAAACATATCAAAACTCTTACGCATGAAATCATACTTAGTGAATCAACTCCGCTTATCAATATTTTTACCGTAGGCAACAAAAAGCGATTCCTGTAGTAGGGTACTTAACCCTTACAAGGGACGTTACCGCCTCAAACAAAAATTTAAACTCTTACTCTTTTTCTAAGTATGTAACTGTCAAACTAAACACCATCCTTTTTAGACAAATATGTCACTACTTAAAGTTCGGGACGAAATTTCTAAAAAAGCAGGGGATACTGTAACATCCGTAAAAAAACCGGATTTACCAAACCCGCTCCGTTTATTAACCGAACAATCAGTTAAAAATTTCGTTGCATATTTAATGCCCAAATTAATTTTAAACGATACATAATTAATAAGTATATTGGAATATATAATTTATATTTGAAAAAGTATTTAAAATAAGGAAATAAAAATAAAAGGCTGCTGCCAGGTTTCGAACCCGGGTCAGCCAGGGAATTCAGCAAAGTCTTAACACACACACGCTCAACCACTCCGCCACTTGTGTTTCTTGTTCATTAATGGAAACAATTAATACATAACATAAGTCTCGAATTCAAAACCGACGCGCCCAATCGCAGTCGTCGGAAATCCCGACGATCTCGCCGAGATTGGACGGTTTCTTCTGTTTTTAACCGAAGCCTTAACTATCACATCGGTTATAACCGACGTCTGAACCCGCGACGCAAGTCATAACCGCCGGAAAACTTATTGACCGACGAATCAATACGGAAAACGGACTAAATTCGTCGATGTCCTGCCCTATAAATACCCCCTCTAACCTATGTTAGCTTTTTCGCTCACAATCACACTCTTTCCCGACGTAAATTCACTCGCCGGAGAATTTCTGCAACTTGTCGAAAAACCGAGCCTTTCACCTCTGAGCCTTACTGAACACCCAGAGCTCATACCGAAGCCACCCACACTCATCTCAAACTCCATGAAGACCCTCTGCCGCAAGACACACGTCGCCGGAATAACCTGCTGACATCGGAGCTTCGCCGGCGGAACAGAGGAGTCCTGTTCGGTATACCTTACACTTAATCACTCATTCTTTTTATTAATCTTACATGTATTTAATCACAACACGCTAAAGAAACTTGATTAAATCGTCGAACCAGCCGGACACCGATTCTGGTTAAGTCTAACGAAGAAGATGAAGTTTTCAGTTGTCTATATGTTTAATTTAAATCAAGATATATCTCGGGTTAGACACACAGTCCAGCGGTGGACTGTGTGCACATAAACACGCATACGTCCCGAGTTCGATTCTTGTCCCACGCACACTCGCCTTAATAAAGATGTTCCTTTTTTAAACCGAACCGGATTCACTGCAATAGATGTTAAGTTTAATAAAAACCGGAATAATAACCAAGATAGACACACAGTCTAGTGGTGGACTGTGTGAACGTTTAAATCACACGTCACGAGTTCGAGTCCGGACTACCGCACCGGTCTTGACAATTATCAAACTTTTTATATAAGAAAGAAATGAAATTATTTAGTTTGTATATAAGTATAATAAAAATCAGATTACTTAACAAGTTAGACACACAGTCCAGCGGTGGACTGTGTGTTAACCTAAACCACAGGTCTCGGGTTTGAGACCTGTGGAGAACACCGAGCGAGTCATTAAAAATCGTTTTTGGAAATAAATGATTTTCGGATTAATTCAATTAGTATATAAATATAATTAAAAACAGAAATATTTCGGGTTAGACACGTAGCTCAGTTGGTAGAGCTACGTGCACGCGAACGGGAGGTCTCGGGTTCGAGCCTCACCCGGCGTACACATTTGCACAATAAAATTCGGTCCACAGGTCAACGGTCAACAAAGTCAACAGTCAAAAATCAACATTTTTTTTATTACTTTTATTTATTTATTTACATTAAAAATACTTAAAAATAACATTTTTAAGGTTAGAAAATAGCCTTAAACTCACAAAAATATATCCAACAATCCTACTAAAATTGATTAATAAAATCCGCTTACTTACCGAACCATTATGCCATTATCTAGGTTAGTTTCACTCGTGGTTAAAACCAACTTCGTGCGCATTCAACATCATCAACCGAACGCACCCAATGTGAGTGAATCTTACAACTCCCCTTTTTAATTAGACGTTTTAGGGTGTGTCATGTGTCACTAAAATTAACTCGTTTATTTAAACTTGTGCCATACCATATTGTGATCTAAACTTAGAATGTAAACATTGTTTGTAGTTATGTATTTCATATTGTCAAGTTGTATGCAAAACTCATTCATTAGGCCTTATCAGTTCCTCGTGGGAGACGAGTTGAGCAACGCGTGCCTCAAAACCATCTATTATTGTATGTTGTGCATTATTTAATATTAAGTGTTTTTGTGTGATTAAGTTTACATCCATATTTTGCTCATATGTGGTTACGCACTTTATTTTATCAATTCAATAAACTTGTACAAATGTTTTTCATAGGATTCACTCGTCAACTTTTTGTTGATCCAAAAACCATTTTTACACATGATACAGGTGAACAGGATGAATCAAGAAAAACATAGGAAATGCCTTAGAAGAAAACAATGAAGTCTAGAATGATGTTTAGGACATGATGTAATTATGATTGTATATTTCCCATTAAATTGTAATAATGAATATGAAACGTTATAATAAATGTCATGAGCTTTGATGATAACCCAATCATGCCCCGATCACCTTTTCCGCTGCAGGTCGGGGTGTGACAAAAATGTTCATTGTTTCGACAAACGGTCGCTTTCCAGTCGAATTGTGCATTGTTTGCCGAATGACTGGAAAGGATGTCTTTTATGCATTCTTGCTATTCTCACATTGTTTTGGGATGATTAACATTGTTTTATTAATATTCTTACATCCGGAATCCACCGAATTAGTGATGCGGACAAACTGACATTTGTCGCCTTTTTGGTCGAAACGAACAATTTTTCAATTTAGGTGTGGTACCGCAAAGTTATGTATTTTTGAAATGGTTGATCTCATATCAGTGTTTTCATTTATGTATGGATTCAGGTATGGCATTAACATGCCGTTAATCCTTGTTTTAATTTGTTTTAGCGGATTTACCGACAGAGTTAGTGTCATAGAAATTAGTGCGCCCAACAGTTTCTACCAACATCTTTAGGGCATTGTTTTGATTGGTTCCGCGTCGTACGGAAACCAGTATATGTTATGTTAGATTTACTTTCCCTAATACTTATTATACGACGTATAACTCAGTTACGAAATTAAACTACGATAATATGCATAAGATTATGGAATAAAATTAGTGATTAAATTGGAAGTACCGGTTATTTGCCATTTGTCACATTCCCAACCTTTCAAGAGTTGTTTGCTGAAGCTTCTAATGATTTGTTAAGTCATAGGGTTATGGAGACCATGAAAGAAGAAAATATTCCTAAACGTCTATCTAAAGAAGAAATTGCTGAGGCGAAAAAGTCATGGTTCAAAGAGCTACCCAAAGAATGTAAATTTTGAAGACAATTGCCTATCTTTAGACGAGATCAGGATATATTGTTGGGTGATATTCTTAGCTGGGGTTGGATTAAAGAATTGAATGTTTATGCTATTACAAGGGAGTTTGGAGTGCAATACTTTAGATTTCTCTGTGATATTCAAATGTTACCCTGGTGGGATATGAAAGAGTTAATTCAAACGAAGATGATCAATTATGAGATGAAGTTTCATGACCAACAATTGTGGAAGCTAATAAAGTATGAAGCTGATCACGGTTTTAATCATTGGAAACCGCATATACCTAAGAAGAAGATAAAGATTGATCCAGTGACAAAAGATAAGGATGTAACTTTGATTGTTAAACGTCCATGCACTATGAAGAACATGCCTTTAACGAAAATAGAACAAGATTTTCATGAATTCTTCAAGTGGAGGCAATGCGATGTTGAAACGGGCGAATCAGTAATTGTTTCTAAGAATAAAGAATTATGGAGGATGATACGAATACTAGACCTGATGTGGCTAGTAAATTGTTCAGAGAAAGATATGGAGTGTCTATTCTTTAACAAAATATACTACGAGACTTGAGAAAAGACTCAAGCAATGTAATACCAAGGTGTTATTAATGTTTGCTATGCACATGGTATTAATTCAGGGAAAATGTAGAAGTCTAAATAGAGAGAGTTGGGAATGAAAAGAGTTTATGAAGCAGATATGAAAAGAAGAAAGGATTGATGCTGTTACACAGAAAGCTGTTCTTAGAAGATTTCAATTTTTGAAATCGGCGCCTCTGACTGATCAAACGCCTATTCCAAGTAAAGAGCACTGAAAGCCTAGGAAAAATTTCTTTGGACATTAAAGTTTAATGTTATGAAGATTTTGAAGACTAACCAAGACAATGACAATATCCAAAGGGAAGTTTGTTGATGCAGAATTTCAATAGCCTACGTCTTAGGGTCATGTCAAGTCATTGTAATAGGGCTACGTATGTTAGATTTACATTTTTGATGTTTTGTATGTCACTTTGCACGAAGTTATGTTCACTTCGCTTCGTACGAAGTGGTAAGGCCAACTCGTACGATCTGGGCAAGTTTATATATAGTTGAGTTGTGGTCTTGAGTCTATGACAAAGCCCTGCAAGGTTTGTTTCAGGATTGTACACGTTTACCACATTAATGAAATAGTAAACTTTAAGCAGTAATCTTGATATTCTCACTTGTTATAAAAAGGATTCTACACATGTTTTAACTAGTTAATCAGAGTAGGTTCTGTGCTTATTGGATAAGAAGATCCTACAAGTATTGAGAGTCAAGGATCCGACGGTTCCAGTTGGAAGTTTAGGTAAAAAAAGACTAATTCGGTAGATTGTTATCAAGAAAGGAGTAGAAGCAGTGGAATTTAATGTTTCATTCATAATGAAAGAGTATACATCTTGTCAAGCTAGGGAAATCCTGGAGAAAATCCGCCAGCGTTTCCCCTCCGGGAACTCCAAAACTTACAAAACAATGAACACACAACACATATATATAGACCTGCTCACCTCGTGCGAACTGAACTATTGACTTCGTACGAAGTGAGCTTCTCTTCATAACTTTACACACCTCTCACGTTTGTACTTAGGTCATGTGTTCATAACTAATCTATACAATATTCAACACACGCTCTACTAGCGGACATAAAATGCATCAACAATTCCCCCTTGGATGTCACTGTCGAAGCTTGATCTTGCAATATGAGCCGTGTTTGAATATTCTTCAACTTCAGTCAGTATTCTGTCAATTTCGTAGAATGCGTAAACAAATTCCCCCTTGAAAATAATGCCTCTAGAAATTAATTTTTAGGTCTTTGTTTGCATGATTCCCAACCTCCTCTGATTTATTTAATTGACAAATTTTCTTGAATAATCACAAACTCAAAATTACTCAATGCAACATCTCTGTTTCGATGATAACCATATCCGCATTCGGTTTTAGTGCACTACTCCTATGCTCGATCCTCTAATCTTAAAAAACCCAACCGACAATTGATAGAAACTTTGAATCACCACACCGGTAAACTTCAAGTTTGTGAATACCTGCAAAAATCTGAAATCACGATTTCCATAATCACGTTTAAGCATACTCCTGAACGGTTGATCAGCAAATCGGTAATCTATTTAATCAGCAAATCTTCATCGGAATCAAATTACTTGTAACACATTCAGATATGAAGAACTTTCTTCCGCAATCAAAATCACATTCTTCCTCTTTAGTCACAATAATAGATATATAGATATCTCTGCTAGACAGGCACAACTTAATCAGCAAGCATCGTCATTCAACAACGGATAGTCGAAGAAGAACAATTCATCTGCTTGAAGACTAAAAATACCGGCACCTAAGACCATCATTGAGCATTCGTGTATGCAATATAACTCGAATGACCTCACATCTCCTTGGTAATTTTTGAGACAACTAGCCTTGTTAACACCTAAGAGCATCACTGAACATTCGCGTATGCAATATAACTTGAACATCCTCAAATCCTCTAGGTATCAACAAAAACTGCTAATCCCGCAACTCGTCGCATAACGAAGATCAGGACTCTAACCCTTAAGCATCAATTTGTATCATGATCTGAAAATTCTGAACCTCCTGTGATCATGAACTAATGAAACTAGATATTCTGCATCCCCGGATAATCTGGAGCTAAAACCACCCTAATACTGTTGCATAGTCATGAATTTCAAAAATGCTGGAATCTTAACATATACATGAAATTTTTATTTCCCCTCATGTTTGCATTCTGATCGTACCACTTAATTTCCCCCTCAAATCTTGAAATTCCTTTTTTCATCAATCCGGATTTTACGTTAAGGCCCATTAGTAGTCACTATACCAAAAAGATAATTTTTCTACATCGGTATCAATGACTACCCCATTATCTTCAAACCTCTGTGATCGCATCATTATATCTATTCTCTGAATCCATTGATGGTGTCCCCGAACATCCCATATTTGTCGTTAAAATCTTGAAAAAATTAACAATCACCAAATTTTTTCTAGACAATCGTCACGTCACCGCGATAAAAAAATTCCTTTTTAGGCATTTTAGTTTCACTTCGTACGAGATGGATTCTCACTTCGTGCAAAGTGGATCCTCAGTTCGTGCGAAGTGACTCTTTTCACACTTTTCGATCCAAAATCTTTATTTCTTCGAATTTATAGATGATTCGAGTACAGATGTGGTCGAAAATCATTTTCTAACAATCCTATAGACTCAATTTTACTTTTTGTCCATCATTGTCCTTTTATTTGATGTTTTACGTCTAAAACCCTCCTAAGTCCATAATCTATGAGCGTAGGTGATTCAATCGCCGATTAGTTCGATTAAATCGGTATCGTAGCTCTAATACCAATTGAGAGTCAAGGATCCAACGCTTCTATACAGAAGCTTGGGTAGAGATAGAACTAATTTAGTGGAACGTTATTAAGAAATGAGTAGAAGTAGCGGAAGTCTAATGTTTCATTCATACCGAAAGAGTATACATCTTGTCAAGCTAGCGAAATCCTGGAAAAATTTCGCCAGCTTTTCCCCTCTAGGAACTCCAAAACTTACAAAACAATGAACACACAACACATGTATATAGATGTGCTCACCTCATGTAAACTGAGATGTTGACTTCGTACGAAGTTACTTCACTTCATATGAAGTGAGCTTCTCTTTGTATGAAGTGAGCTTCTCTTTGTACGAAGTGAACTTTACACACCTCTCACGTTCGCACTTAGGTCGTGTGCTCATAACTAATCTATACAATATTCAAGACACGCTCTATCTTGCCTATTCGTACAGTGGCGGACATAAAATGCACCAACAACAAGTTCAGTCTCTTCATTTATCAAATCAGGCAGATTAATCGAGTCAAAGAGGGTATCGTATTGGTAACTAAATTGGGACTAAATTCAGATGGTGGTAGATCGTAAGTCAACAGAGTTATATCAAAGACCACCTCCACCATCCGTTTCTTGACGTTATAGACTCACTTGTTTGGTGAGCCTAGGTCGTAATCGAGGAAGAAACCAATTTCCCGAATTCCACCAAATTTTGGAGTTTCCTTTATTTGTTTTATAACCACTTAATCCCAAATGGATGGAAACCGTGAAAATTCGGTTTCTTTCCCTCTAGAATTTCATAACATGTTTTATCTTCCCTTTTTACTACAAGGACATGCTTTAGCACATACCAAGCCGTGTTCACAGCTTCGGCCCAAAAGAAAACGGGCAATCTAGATTTTGAGAGTAAGGTACGTGCAGCCTTGAAAAGGGTTCGGTTCTTCCTTTCTGCTACTCCTTTTTTTAAGGAACGTATGGAGCGTTGAATTGATTAACTATACCCATTTTATGACACAACTCATCCATATTTTGATTTTAAAATTAAGTTCCTTTGTGACTTCTGACTCTTTTGATCAACAATGAGTAATTTTCTCAAGTTGTTTAAACAAATCTTTCAGAATTCCAAATGTTTGATCTTTTGTTTTAAGAAAAATACCCACGAGTATCTTGAGAAATTATCAGTGACAACTAAACAATAAGACATACCACCAATGCTGGTTACATGGATTGGACCAAACAAACCACGTGACGCAGTTCTAATGGTTTTTGGATTGATTTTATGCGTTTAGACTTATGAGGTTTTCTTTTAATTTTCCCTTTTTAACAGAATTCACATTTACTATGCATATTAAAACTACGTTATGGAATCCCCAACACTAAGTTGTTCCTTATCAAATGGTTCATCTTTCGTAAGTGCACGTGGCACATTCTCCGATGTTAAAGGAAATAATGATCTTCTATTGGCTTAGATAACAAGAACATCGCCGGTCAAGAGGAGCTTACAACTGGACGCATGTCCATAACATATGTGTTGTTCACTCTTGGAGCCCTCATTATGATCCAATCCTCTAGTATAGCAAAATCTGGCTTGAGAACAAAGCAAGACTTATCTGTGAAGTGCATCGCGTACTTGTTGTTACAGATCGGAGATACTAACAACAAGTTGTGCTTCAGCTCTTCAACATAGTTCACCTTGTGTAAGGTAATCATGCTGTTAGACAACGATCCTTCTCCCATGATGTATCCACCTTTCTCACCAGTGAAATTAACATAACTTCCTCTAATAGCTTTTACATTCGTCAGCAACTCCTTATTTCCTATTGTATGCCTGGAACAACCACTATCGATATACCAAATAAAGATAGCCCACTTCAGTTGTTCCTGCATTCCCAAAGAGGAAACTAGTTAGAATTGGGGACCCAAGCCGTGATGGTCTTGGGTCGTGCGAATTCATCAACAAAGGAAAATTCCTTAAAATATCCATCTTCATTGTTATTCCTAACATTTCCGCTTCTGAAATTGTTGGAATGTCCTCCCGGAAATCGAGGATAGTGCGCGGTAGAAGAACGGTTATTATAACCGAAATTTCCACTATAACGATTTCCAGAGTTTTGATAACGATGTTTTGACTATGTTGAGGTCTAAAACTTCTATCAAACCATGGATGTTCATTGTCACTAAAAACATTTCTCTATTGATTCCAGAATGTTGTCTTTGACCTTGGAATTTGGTCGGTGATACGTTTTGGTTTTCAACTAATCGATTTTGAACATAAAGGTCTTACATTGTGGTTGTAAGTACCTCCTAGTGGATTATCATTTTCATGTGGTAGGAGAGTACATGATTTTGTCGTCGATCAGGGGTTTTCAGACGAACCTCGTTTTTGTAGATGAACTTTCCGATCCACGACCACTGTAATCATTGGAAAGTTCTACCTCGTGATCCATATTTTGTTGATTCTTTACCTTTGGTTTAAAAACTTGTTTAGTTTCTTGTTTTACCACCCTAGGTTTTTTTACCTTTTTACCACTTTTCTTTTCATCCTTTTCAATTTTAGGTTTGTTGGTGCATAATGTCTATTGCCTACGTCTAGAATATGTCTGTAATGTTTATAGAGTTTACACATCAATGTTTATTTGTTTAAAAAGTAATTTTTATATGTTTTGATACTATGCTTCGTACGAAGTATATACATTTTCGTACGAGTGTCTAACTCGTACGAAGCATAAGTACGTATGAAATATAGTCAGGTCCCTGTTTAGCACGCACTTTGGTACGAGTCATGTCGACTTATAAATAGGGAAGTGTTGTGTTAGAACTAGTTAGTGATTTGTCAATTGGTAACATTAGCATCATCATCTAATAACTTTCCACGACAATGTTATCGTACATATTTGCATCTTCCACGTCTTCGAAGACATATGCGTTTGGCTCAAAAGCATCTATCTCGTTTAGTTCGTCTTCAAAATCAAAATCAAACTTCTCTTCACTAATGCCAAGCATCGCTGCTATTTCTTCCTTTGAGTAAATGTGAACAAACTCTCCCTCCTCTACGTCATGCTCAAGATATAACACAAACGGCTTTGGCACGACAGGAACAGAAGATATAACATTTTCTGTGAAAATTCCTGCCTGTTGAGCATCAACAGACTCGTCGGCTTTGTTCATTTTTCTTCTTCAGTGGTCTGATTCGGCGAATCATCAAGATACTCAGAAAGATCTGCTGGTTCACTAATACTTAAATCTGTTACAAGAATTCCAGATCCACTAACACTATCATCATTATCATCACCATCCGAATGACTAGAATCATCAATATAAACATCAGTATCCTCTAACTCTGTTTCCTTTTCAATCTCTTCAGCCGCTTCTTCTATTTCTTTCTCAAACTTTTTCTTTAATAGCCAATCCCGATGCCTTTGAGAAATATCAAGCGACGCAATATCCACATCTGTTGGCCGTCCTATCAAGATAAATTTCCTCGGCTCTTCATAAACAACGATATCCCAACATGTTACTGGCACAGAACCAGCTTCTGGCGCAGTTTCGTCAATCATAGGTTCCTCCACTATCTTTTCTTTTCCCTTCCCCTGAGCGTCAGATTGTTGCTTAGATAAACCTTCCTTTTCGGCAACTCGCTCTCTTGCTTCTGCTCGTTCTATCACATCTATCTCGGCAGAAATATTCAAACCCAATTTCCTTCCCAAAATCTTCTCAAACAAATTCATTCTTCTATCATTCCTCAAACGCTCTTCTTCATATTCTACAATCCATAATCGTAACCTTTCATTCTAAGATACAATACTCGACAACATCACTTCTAACTGCTGCTTATCAACAATCAACCCTCCGATTCGTTCAAACATTTCGAGCTTTTCAGCAGTTAGCTCATTGATTTGCTCTAGTAATTCAGCTATCCTTACAGTATTCATCATAACTTGTTTTTGCAAATCATCAACCCTTGGATCATCAAATCAAAATTCATCACCTCCAGGTAAATCATCTAAACCAATATCATCAAAAAACAATTGTGACTCATATGGCTGCTATGTTGGATGAGGTTGTTGCGGATGAGATGACTGTGATTGTTGTTGAACTGGCTGTTGTTGCGATTGTTGCTGAGCTGGCTGTTGTTGTTGCGATTGTTGTGGAGCTGGCTCTTGTTGAGGAACTGGTTGTTGTTGAGGAACTGGTTCTGGCTTAACAAGTTGTGGTGGAGATGGAATATACTGTGACGGTTCATCCACATTTTCTTCAACGATAGGTTCAGCAGCAGTTTCTTTCGGAATAACATTTGGCGATACTCTAGCAGCAGATCACTTCATTCTTCTCTGTTTCTTCTTGATTAGAGTATGAAGAACATCTTCAGTGTCAGACTCAGATGGAACATACGTCGTATCATCATCACTTGTTGCTTTACGTTTACGTTCCTCTGCTTTACGTTTAAGCTCATCCTGTCGTTTCTTTTCTAACTTTTCTGCTCTTTTCTTCTCACCAGCTCGTTTATCTTCTGAATCAGTACTCGACGATAGAACTTCTTGAGCTACTTTGTTAGAACCAAAAGCTTGACGCTCAATCTCTGCAGCCATATATTCAACAGTTTCTTCAACATCTGGTTCGTCTCTTAGACCCGAACTTTCAGCTGCAGAAGTAGTTTTTCTCTTTTGTACTTTAGGAGCCGATGAAGATGCAGCTTTGGGTTTCACACCTTTTCCACCATCTTTTATAAACCATGGACTTCTTTTTGCCATGAACATAGATAAGGCTTCACGTTCTTCGACTTCATCTCCACTATCATCCTTTCTCCAATGGCCTGGTGCTGGTGAAACATAATCTTTATTAATAACTGCACCGAACATTGGTTTAGAAACAGGAGCCGTCTGGAGATGCAAATTCATCTTTCTCAGTGTAGATACATCCATATGTTCCAGCTTCAACATATCATTTTCACTTTTCTTTAGATCCAGATGAAGATAATCAAGCATCATTTGAACAAATCTCGGATACTGCAAGAATTTCTCCTTTTGAATGTTCTATACCATTTGAGTAAAAATAACTTTTGAAAAGTTACATGGTAGATTCAGGATTAATGTCGTAATCATGCACATTCGATAATTTACAATATCATCGTATCCTCCTTTTCTATGACTCAGTCCATGAGCTATCACATGCGCCAAATATCTAAATGGTGCGTTCAAATTTGCTTTCTTGAAAGGTGCAGCATTAACGTATCCAGTATATCCCATCCTATAAAAGCAACCCTTCACCATATATTCAAAAAAACCTGTAGGATCATTTTCGTTATCCTTAAACTCCAACACCGTTCGAATCAAAGCTTTTGTAATTTTAACTTGAACATCCTCGTCATTAATCCTTCCTGTAGAAATAATAGCATTATCTTCAATACTATATTCAGATGCATTACAAAAGAATTCCACATTAGATTGATAAACAGTGTGTCTATCTGTCAGAGCTTTGGTAACTCGTATCCGTGTCAGAAAGTCGAGAATTTCTCTCAAAGCAGTGATTTCAGTAATTGATCCATTCGTCAGACAGCAAATATTATGAAATGGTGAGAATGCAGATTTCTTGGCATGTACACAGTCATAACAAACAAGTGTTAGAAAATTATTAAACTTAAAAAAACACTTTTCATTCGTACGAAATACAGACTTATATGAAGCAGATACTTAGCAAAAATTTGACTTTCATCCTTTTCTATTTACTTCGTACGAAATAACATTTCATACGAAGCATACACTTAAACCAATTTTAACATTCAAAATTTCATACTCACTTCGTACGAAACATTTCTTCGTACAACAATCAGAACAATCAAGACAAAATTATTCCATACGAACCATTTCTTTGCACAAAATATCAAACCCTTGAAATTTGTTCTATTCGATTCATTTCTTCGTACGATATACATCGTCGTCCCAAAAAATGACAAAGTGTAATCTGAACTTAAAACTTGTTGATTTTAACAAATTAATAGTCGATTTTCGGGTTATTAGTGCCGTTATTATCATTTTTGAAGTCAATTTTAAGATTTATCGGTCCAATCTCCCTAGATCTAAGTTCTAAGTTCGATTTGCTTAGATCTAACATTATAAGGACATGATTTCTGCAAAATTACCTTCCCCATTGTAAAGGGTGTGCCAATCAACCTTCCCAATGTGATTTGGATCGAGAATAAGCGAAGAACAAGAATTTCAGCGGATGTTTGGTACCAACTTCTCTAACTCGTTCAACAGTTCTCCAAAACAAATAACCTTTTTTTCGTACGAAATTCAAAAGCTTATATAGTGGAGACTTGCTTCATACGAAATAATTGGTTCGTACGAAATATTTGGTTTGTACCAAAAAAGAACTTATCATTGTATTTCATACGAATTAAAGAATTTCGTATGAATCATCGCTGAAATTTTGAACTTTTGATTTTTGATTTTGATTTTTTATTTTATATTTGACTTTTTCATTTTATCCATTTTTATATGTTTTTAAAACCCACTTGATTAACCAAGTCCAAGTTAATGACCTTGGTTGACCATGTTTGACCAAACTGATTTATTTTAACATGTAAAGTTTCAAATTAATGAACTTTATTGACATTCATGTAATCTTTTCGATAAAAATTAGCTCCCAACCCATGACTTCAGATTTCCCTCAGCAAGATGTTGTTATGAATCCAACTGTCAGTGTTTTTATCATCGGTAAACTAAAAATAAGACTATCAAGCTAAGAAAACTGAAAATCTTTTTGAGTTTTTTGAGATATTTTTGGAAAGCAATAACGTATTTTTGTGAATTTTGCCTTTTTAGAGGATCATTTCAAGCATATATACAAGTCATTAGTACCGTTGATCTAGAAACACCCTTTAATCTTTTATACAAATTTACCTAGATTGCCTATATATTTGTCAATTTAAACCTCTTCTCGTTTCTCAACTGTCTCAAGATATGTTAATGTAATATTAGAAACATGAAATAACTGTGTTTCCCATCTCAGAATATACTCCCGTATCGGGATTCCAAGAATGTCATTTACAGGTGAATATATCGAATTGATATTTGTATATAGGGTGAATGCGAAACCTTGAGAGCTCAGGTTAGTACTTCCGTATAGACAGAGAGATGAAGGCTCGTCTTTAGGTGGTGTTCCAAAAGGAATCTTTTGAACTGCAGATGTCGTAATTGCATATAACATATCCATATTTTCATGCAGCTTTTGGGGAAATAATGCCAAAATATTATAGGAGTTCTAGGCCATGCTTCCGCAAAATCAGAAGAACTCGAATAATACCCCATATATCAATCAAATATAAAGACCTAGTATCGCAGAATCTGGCATTCTCTCAAACGAAATTTCAGAGTGCTAAGTCCATATATCCGAGAGATGTTAACCCACAAGTTATTTAGTTTTACTTTTAAGTTTATATCTTGAATACAATTTACTGAACGAGTGAAGTCTATTGGCATATCCATAGTAAGACTTGCTTAATGACTTTTAAACAATACATTTCTTTAGCATACTATGACTATCATTTTTGATTTACTATTATCACTCTTTTACACAAAACTCTTTTTGTCTCTTTAAAATGTTTTTGAATTTACCTCAAACATTCTCCCCCTAAATTCAAAAACATATTTTTGAATTTTTTAAGAATTTATAAGAAAGAATGTACATAAAAACGTTTAACCGATGACAAATTCACATTAGGTCGTCATCATCCTCAAACTCAACCTCAAATACATACTCTGAGATCATATTTTTAAACCATTTAGCTTTAACAAATTATTAAACTTTGTTTTATCAAAAGCTTTGGTATAAAAATCTGCCTTTTTGTCATCAGTGTGGATTTTCTCAATTCGCACCAACTTTTTCTGGTAGCAATCACGGATAAAGTGGTGTCGAATCTCTATATGTTTAGTGTGTGAGTGTTGGCATGAGTTTTTAGTGATATCAATCGCAGCCTGGTTATCTACATATATATAGGTATCAAGAAATTGCAAACCAAAATCCCTCATCTCTTGCTGTATCTAGAGAATCTGAGCACAACAATTGGATGCCGAAACGTATTCAGCCTCACAAGTAGAGAGAGCAACCGCAGTTTGTTTCTTGCACTGCCACGTTACCAAACGGGATCCAAAGAACTGGCAGCCGGCCGTTGTAGAATTTGTATTCAGTTTGTAGCATCCGAAATCAGAATCCGAATATCCTGCAAGATTAAAATCATCATGTCTAGGGTACCACAAGCCGGTGCTTGGAAAACCCTTCAGATATCGCATTATGCGTTTGACAGCAAGCAGGTGTGACTCTTTTGGATTAGACTGATAACGGGCGCGCAGGCATGTTGGATACATGATATATGGTCGTGAAGCTGTAAGATACATCAAGGATCCGATCATGGAGCGATATAAAGTTTTGTCAACTTTTTCTCCAATAAGATCTGGACAAATGCCGTGATTTGGAGCTAACGGAGTAGATGCTGGTTTAGCTCCTGTCATATTGAATTTCTCCAATATGTCATGAACATATTTCGTCTAATGAATAAAAATACCATCAGGCTATCAACCTGAAGCCCTAGAAAGAACTTCATCTCCCCCGTTGCGCTCATTTCAAATTTGCACTTCATGACTTCTTCAAAGTCTTTACACAGTCGGTCCAAAAATAATATCATCCACATATATTTGTACGATGATTAGATGCCCGTCTACTTCCTTTGTGAAGAGGGTAGAATCTATAGTTCCCCTGATAAAACCATTGTCCAGAAGATGACTCGATAACGTTTCATACCAAGCTCTCGCGGCTTGATGAAGACCGTATAAGGCTTTATTCAGAAGGTAGACTTTATCTTTCTACACTGGATCAACGAACCCCGGTGGTTGGCCGACGTACACCTCCTCTTTCACATTTCCATATAAGAAAGCAGATTTAACATCTAATTGGTACACCTTGAACCCTTTCCATGAGGCAAAGGCCAAGAATATGCGACTCGCTTCAAGACGAGCAACTGGGGTGTAGACTTCGGTATAATATATCCCTTCTTGCTGATGAAAACCTTGAACCACAAGTCCAGCTTTGTTGCGTACCACAACTCCTCGATCGTCTCTTTTGCACTTTAAGACCCATCTTGTGTTAATCTTTTTGTGATGATCTGGCAGGTCAACAAGCTTCCAGACTCCAAGTTTCTGGAATTGAAGCAACTCCTCTTGCATTGCATCCACCCAACTTTCTTCTTTTAACGCATCTTTCCAGCTTCCCGGTTCAACCTGAGAAACAAAATAACTATGAGAAAAACGAGCTTGAAGTGGAGCAATACTAGTATAGAAACAGCTTAGATCTTTATTGATCTGATTTCGAGTTTGCACTCCAGTTTGTAAGCTGCCTATGATGTTCTCTGATGGAGGATATGAAAGTGTTCTTGGTATCAGTTCAGTTGGAACATCTACTCGTGGTTTCAAATTTGTTAGAATTTCATCGACAACCGGTACAGATGAAGATTCTTTATTCCTAGCATTAGACTTGTCTACCTCTCTAGCAATGAATTCCGCCTCTGCTAATTGAGCGAGTTCAGGTCGATTGCTCATTTCGGGAGCTCGATCCCCGTTCACAAGTGGTATCAGAGCCTTGGGATCTGATCTACTGATATACAACAAGTAGTTACAGGCTACTAGGTGTTCAGACGTGGATTCTTCTTTATCTTCATCATTTTCTTGACCTATACTGGATTCTAGACGAATTTTGAATGAATTCATGGAAAAAATAGACTAGGATTTTAGTAATTCAAGTTAATCTTCAATCTAATCAATTCGTATCATAATTTGGACTTAAAATTGAACTAAATCATGTTGAAATCGATAAAAGTTTTCAGTTGGAGACTGAGTTATTCCGTACTGACTTAACTTTTGTATGAACGAGTTTAAAATTTCATACGAACAAAGTCTAAAAAGTTCAAAGAATTTTATAATTTTTCTGATTTTCAAAGTAATTCGTACCAAATTTACATTCATACGAGTATCTTATTCGTACGAAGTTCTTTGATTCGCATGAAATATTGTTTGTATGAAAAACCTAATTGTTTTTTTGAAAACTTGTTTTGTACGAACAGTTTGTCTGCACAAAGAATTTTACGATCTAATAAGTTGGTTTCCGAAAAGTGTGTTCTTAATTTTCACTGGAAAATGTCTGAGGAATTTTACAATGCTTTCGCCACATCAGTCGTTACCACTGCAGCAGCTCAAAATATCAATCTAGAGAATGAGATGGGAACAATGACAAAACTGCCAAAGCTCATGAATCTAGAAGACTTTGATAGTTGGAGTGAAAGGTTTATGAACTGGGTTCAAGCTAACCACTTTACTTGCTAGTTTGCAATCGAGGCAAAATATATCGCACCAGTTGGTGAAAATGGTCTTGAAAAGACCCTTGCTCAATTCTATGATGTTGAACGTGAAAGGTTTATCAACGAAAAGAAAATGATGAATATTCTTCAACAATCGTTTAAAGAAGACATCTTGGCTTTAATGCAACATGATGATGATGCTCAATCTTTATGGAATGCTCTTCGACTAAAGTTTCAGGGTAGTGCTCAACTTCGCAAAAGCAAGAGGGCGTTGTTAAGTAAAGAATTCGATGTATTCACACTGATTAAAGGAGAAACGACAAAGCAACTGATTGAGCAATATTGTCATCTGGTGGCTCATATGAAGAGAATGGGAATTGTAAAGACAAATGAAGAGCTTGTTGACAAGCTAGCTGATTCTTTACCACCAGGTGAATGGTCGACTTACTTAACCATACTAAAGAATGGAATTGAGTATAGCAATTTCCGATGCCTCGTTTCATTGAAAGGCTGGAGGGTCATGAATTAGAGATGCAAAAGATGGCAAAAAACAAGACTGTTCAAGTTCAACAAGATGTTAATCTTTATTTCAAAAACAGTTCTGCTGCTCAAATCCAAGCGCCAAAGATTCAGACCGCTTTCAGTGCATACAGTTCACCAAGCACACCACCAACTCAGACAAGTGGATTCCAATCATTTCCATTAGTTGATCGAAATACACCTTTAAGTCAACAATCTTCTTTCGGATCAAACCAACCTCAGAACAACCAGACTACTTCATCATCCAATCTGAATCAAAGAGTTTTGCAATGCAACATTGCCGTTGATTTTCAGAATGCGCAACATTTGATGAAAAGGCAGCAAAGCAACACATGTCTCTACTTACTTTAGTTCTTGAGTCATATGATAGCCTCGTTGCTGGGAAGATCAGAAATTCTGAAATGACACGTGAAGATTATGATCAAATTGATCCAGATGAAATGGAGTTGATAGATATAAAATGGTGTATGGCTTCGATCGTTCGACGTGCACAGAGATTTATGGAAATCACTGGTAAAGAAAATTTGGGAGGTTTGGATGGGAAACTTGGATTTGATAAATCTAAAGTTACTTGTTTCAAGTGTCGAGAGAAAGGTCACTTCAAAAGAGAATGTCCAAATCGAGAGGTTCAAGGAAATCATAATCCTTTCACCGATGACTATTACAAGAGAGCGATCTACCACCGACCTCAACCAAGAACAAGAATCATGCCGATTGAAGATAAAGCAACCTGAAACTAAAGATATGGCATTGGTTGTTACGTAAGAAGACGAAGGGCTTAATTGGAACAAGTTTATTTCGAAATGAGAAAGTTTGGCGTTGGTTGCTGAAATTATCGAGGAACCGGAAGACGAATCGGGGGCATCTTTTGATGAAGGACCTGATGATGACGATTATTAGTATCATACTTCATCTGAGGAGGAGGAGGAGGAACTTTTGAATGGTCCATTCAAACATCTTATGCCTAACGATGTTTTAAAAACTTTCGCAGGATATTTCGCACCTAGTTAACATTCAACAGATGAAGGGCAAAAGAAATCGGTTGAATATGTCAAAGCTGATGAGAAAATGGAAATGTTGAAAGAAGACATCATTAAAGCTTGCATGGCAAATGGCAATGAGGTAAACTAGTCAACATCTGAAAGTGCGAATTAAAAACCTTGTTTATAGTGTGTAGAGCCGTGTGGTGAGTGTCTTGTAAAAGACAAAAGATTTGATGAATTGCAAAGTTTAACAGACAATTTGTCAAGCGATTACAAATCTACAAAGGGAGCTTATGACAAATTAAGTGCGTCTGTTAAACAATATAATAAAGCACTCAGAGAAAATGACGCAACACTTATGATGCTTAAAGCAACAGTGATGGATAAACAAATGGCTATTAGTATTCATCTAAACACTATTGCTGAGCTCAAAAGTGAGCTTGAGAAAATGAGAATTGAAACTGAACGGGTTAACAAATTGTTAATCAGTTACTCCACAAGCTCATACGTCATAGATCACGTTTTACCGAAAATTGAAAATACTAAAGAATCTAAAAATGGTGAAACAAAAAGTGCTAGTTATGATCGAGTTCCACCACCTATGTGGAACAGTTATGCATGCAAAAATCCATCTGTGGTGGAAAAGGCGTTAAATCTTAAACTGAAAACTGAACAGCTGCTTTCGGATATCGATGTAACTTACACTAAAAATGATGGTGAATGTGACTCTGAAGTGGTAAATAATGTGGTTGAAAAACTGTTAGAAAATGAATCTGAAGTGTCTTCGGAACAATCTGAGAAGTCCAAGTTTGATAATATATCAGAAAATAGTTTAAATGTTGACCCCAATGTCATAGTTTACAAAATGAAAGGGTCTGATAAACTATTTTCGGATGAGGACTTTCCGATCAAGAATGTGAAAAAGGATTGTGTACATAAAATGTTCAACCTTATGGAGGTAAGTCATCATGATTTAGATAAACATGATGCATCTTTCTATTCTAAACCAAAAACTGACAACCGATCCTACTATCATAAAAATGGAGATTATTCGGAAAACAAACGAGCATGGTTGGATTTCCAGAAGCAACATAAAAACAAAAGGTCCCAAAAATTGAACTTTACAAAGAAAATCAATTTTCTTTTTGGGACAACAACAGAGAAAGAAAAGGAGGTCATCAGAACACAATCAAATGATGATTTTCTTCAAGAAAAAGAGAAACAAAAACATAAATAAGTTTTGGATACCTCTGTCCATAAGGACAGCAGGACATGCTTTAAATGCAAGCAAGTTGGGCATATCGCACGATATTGCTCACAAGAAAGTTCAAAACCAATTTCTTATCCAAAAAAGTTCACCAAGGATGAAAAACAAAAAGCACCCATGTTCATGCCGAAACAAATTCTTAAAAGAAATAATGAATCTCATCAAAATGTTTAACCAACTTTTCTAACTCAATCTAAATTTGAAATTGCTGAAACATCACACGAAATTTAACAAGTAGATTCAAAATTTTATGTTAAAAGGGCTAAACCACAAACACAGAAATGGGTTGCTAAAGTTGTCAAATCAAACCATCCAAGGTTGAACCAAAACCTTCTGTTCCAAACAAAACTGAGTTTAAAAAGATTGATAAAAACAAAGTGGGTCCAAAATTTGACATTCCAAACCCACCCAAGACCAAACAGGCTTCGGTTTCTTTGTTTAAATAAGTTTTATTAATCATGTGTGCAGGGCTCCAACGTTTGATATTGTCAAAATGGATCATGGATAGTGGAGCATCTCGCCACATGACAGGAATGCTGCGTTGCTCAACGACGTTAAAGCTATTCGTGGAGGTTATGTAGGATTTGTTGGAACGCAGGGAGGTATAATTGTCGGAGAAGGGATTCTCTCGAACGGAGTTGTATCGTTTTGATAAAGTGAACTATATTGCTGAACATGAGAATAATCTGCTTAGTATCTCGCAAATTTGTGACAAGAAGTTCACGACACATTTCAATGATAAAGAATGTTTAATCTTAAAACCCGGTTTCAGGATTCCAGAGGAATGGATTTTGATGCGAGCTCCAAGAGATAATGATTTATATGTTCTTGACATGAGCATCTCTTCTACCACGTCAAAGAAAGTTCAATGCTTTGTTTCCAAAAGCTACCGAGAAAGAGTCAATATTATGGCATCGAAAGATGGGGCACATTCATCTCCGAAAGATGAATTTTCTTGTGCATAACGACTTAGTGGAGGGTGTTAATCTGAAAAGTTTTCATTTATCTGATGATTGTCTTAGCTGTAAAAAGGGGAAGCAACATAAGAAATCATACCCGAGAAAGCTGTTGAATTCGATAAAGCTACCACTAGAAAGGCTACACATGGATCTCTTTGGGCCAGTCAATGTCAAAAGTATTTCTGGAGATCTATACTGCCTTGTCGTTACAGTTGATTATTCTCGATTCTCATGGGTGTTCTTTCTTGATAGTAAGGATGAAACGTTCGAAACTCTTATGATCCTTTTCAGAAAACTCGAAAGTTTATGTCATTTGCCTATTAAGAGAATTCGCAGTGATAATGGAACGGAGTTTAAGAACAAGAAGATGAAAGAGTTTTGCAATGAAAAGGGGATTCTTCATGAATTTAGCGCCCCCTATACTCCGCAACAAAATGGAGTAGCTGAACGAAAGGATCGCACACTGATAGAAACTGCAAGAACAATGTTAGCTGATTCGATATTACCAATCATTTTTTGGAGTGAAGCAGTAGCATCAGCTTGCTATACCCTAAATCGTGTGTTAACAGTTAAGCCTCACAAAAAGACATGTTTCGAGTTACTGAATCAACGAAAGCCCAACTTAGCATTTTTGGAACCTTTTGGATCACCGTGTATCGTTTTGGACCCGGCTGGTAAATTTGGAGCCAAATCCTTGGAAGGATTTTTGTTAGTTACGTTATTCCTCAAATACGTGTTTTCTTGCCGAGTCTGAACCAGGTAGTTCTAGCGCAACATGTAGATTGTCAAAGATATACAACACCTACGAAGAAACCTCGGGATCCGTGGCTGTTTAACTACGATGGATTGTGGGATTCGTTTGATCTATCAGATGTGCCAACAGAAGAAGAACTTGTTATGTTATTTCAACAACATCAGTTATCTAATCAAGAACAAGTTCCTAGACCATTGGTGATTTCTACATCATTACCGGTCAACACGTCTGATATCGGTCACAGTTCTTCTGTTCAAGTTCCTGTTCTTGCACCAAATGTCAATACTGCTAAATCATCTGCCCAGCCAAATGCTGATGCTAACTCTGATCGGGAACCAACTTTCGACGATGGAGGATCCAGTTTAGATGAAGGATCCGAACAGATTGAAAGCTTTTTGAAACAACAGGCTGATCAGTCTAATGCTAGGAATAAAGCTTCTTCATCTATACCGGTTGTCGATGAAATTCTAACAAATTTGCAACCACGAGTAGATGTTCCAACTGAAGTGATACCAAGAACACTTTAATATCATCCATGAGTGCAAACTCGAAATCAGATCAATAAAGATTTAAGCTGTTTCTATACTAGTATTGCTCCACTTCAAGCTCATTTTTCTCATAGTTGTTTTGTTTCTCAGGTTGAACCAAGAAGCTGGAAAGATGCGTTAAAAGAAGAAAGTTGGATGGATGCAATGCAAGAGGAGTTGCTTCAATTCCAGAAACTTGGAGTCTGGAAGCTTGTTGACCTGCCAGATCATCACAAAAAGATTAACACAAGATGGGTCAAGTGCAAAAGAGACGATCGAGGAGTTGTAGTACGTAACAAAGCTCGACTTGTGGTTCAAGGTTTTCATCAGCAAGAAGGGATATATTATACCGAAGTCTACACCCCAGTTGCTCGTCTTGAAGCGAGTCGCATAATCTTGGCCTTTCCCTCATGGAAAGGGTTCAAGGTGTACCAATTAGATGTTAAATCTGCTTTCTTATATGGAAATGTGAAAGAGGAGGTGTACGTCGGCCAACCACCGGGGTTCGTTGATCCAGTGTAGAAAGATAAAGTCTACCTTCTGAATAAAGCCTTATACGGTCTTCATTAAGCCGTGAGAGGTTGGTATGAAACGTTATCGAGTCATCTTCTGGACAATGGTTTTATCAGGGGAACAATAGATTCTACCCTCTTCACAAAGGAAGTAGATGGGCATCTAATCATCGTACAAATATATGTGGATGATATTATCTTTGGACCGACAAATGATAAGCTGTGTAAAGACTTTGAAGAAGTCATGAAGTGCAAATTTGAAATGAGCGCAATAGGGGAGATGAAGTTCTTTCTAGGGCTTCAGGTTGATCAGTTGCCTGATGGTATTTTTATTCATCAGTCGAAATATGTTCATGACATATTGGAGAAATTCAATATGACAGGAGCTAAACCAACATCTACTCCGTTAGCTCCAAATCACGGCATTTGTCCAGATCTTATTGGAGAAAAAGTTGACGAAACTTTATATCGTTCCATGATCGGATCCTTGATGTATCTTACAGCTTCACGACCAGATATCATGTATCCAACATGCCTGCGCGCCCGTTATCAGTCTAATCCAAAAGGTCACACCTGCTTGCTGTCAAACGCATAATGCGATATCTGAAGGGTTTTCCAAGCACGGGCTTGCGGTACCCTAGACATGATGATTTTAATCTTGCAGGATACTCGGATTCTGATTTCGGATGCTACAAACTGAATACAAGGTCTACAACGGCCGGCTGCCAGTTCTTTGGATCCCGTTTGGTAACGTGGCAATGCAAGAAACAAATTGCAGTTGCTCTCTCTACTTGTGAGGCTGAATGCGTCTCGGCATCCAGCTGTTGTGCTCAGATTCTCTGGATACAGCAATAGATGGGGGATATCGGTTTGCAATTTCTTGATACGCCTATATATGTAGATAACGAGGCTGCGATCGATTTCACTAAAAAACTCATGCCAACACTCATGCACTAAACATATCAAATTTCGACACCACTTTATCCGTGATTGCTACGAGAAAAAGTTGGTGCGAATTAAGAAAATCCACACTGATGACCAAAAGGCAGATGTTTATACTAAAGCTTTTGATAAAACAAAGTTTAATAATTTGTTAAAGCTAAATGGTTTAAAAATATGATCGCAGGTGATGTATTTGAGGTTGAGTTTGAGGATGATGACGACCTACTATGAATTTGTCATTGGTTAAACGTTTTTATGTACATTCTTTCTTATAAATTATTAAAAAATCCAAAAATATGTTTTTGATTTTAGGGGAGAATGTTAGGAAAATTCAAAAACATTTTAAAAAGACTAAAAGAGTTTTGTGTAAAAGAGTGATCATAGTAAATCAAAAATGATAGTCACAGTATGCTAAAGAAATGTATTGTTTAAAAGTGATTAAGCAAGTCTTACTATGGATATGCCAATAGACTTCACTTGTTCAGTAAATTGTATTCAAGATATAAACTTAAAAGTAAAACTGAATAACTTGTGGTAACATCTCTCGGATATATGGACTTAGTACTCCGAAATTTCGTTTGAGAGAATGCCAGATTCTGCGATACTAGGTCTTTATATTTGATTGATATCTGGGGTATTATTCGAGTTCTTCTGATTTTACGGAAGCAATGGCCGAGAACTCCTATAATATTTTTGCATTATTTCCCTAAAAGCTGCATGAAAATATGGATATGTCATAAGAAATTACGACATCTGCATTTCAAAAGATTCCTTAATGGAACACCACCTAAAGATGAGCTTTCATCTCTCTGTCTGTACGGAATTACTAACCTGAGCTCTCAAGGTTTCGCATTCACCCTATATACAGATATCAATTTGATATATTCACCTGTAAAATGACATTTTGGGAATCTCGATATGGGAGTATATTCTGAGATGGGAAACACAGTTATTTCATGTTTCTAATATTACATTAACATATCTTGAAACAGTTGAGAAACGAGAAGATGTTTAAATGGACAAATATATTGGCAATCTAGGTAAATTTGTTTAAAAGTTTAAAGAGTGTTTCTAGATCAACGGTACTGATGACTTGTATATATGCTTGAAATGATCATCTAAAAACGCAAAATTCACAAAAATATATTATTGCTTTTCAAAAATATCTCAAAAAACTCAAAAAGATTTTCAGTTCTCTTAGCTTGATAGTCTTATTTTTAGTTTACCGATGATAAAAACACTGACAGTTGGATTCATAACAACATCTTGCTGAGGGAAATCTGAAATCATGGGTTGGGAGCAAATTTTTATCGAAAAGATTACATGAATGTCAATAAAGTTCATTAATTTGAAACTTTACATGTTAAAATAAATCTGTTTGGTCAAACATGGTCAACCAAGGTTATTAACTTGGACTTGGTAGGAAAATTGAATAACCAGAGTCATTAACTTGGACTTGGTTAATCAAGTGGGTTTTAAAAACATATAAAAATGGATAAAATGAAAAAGTCAAAAATAAAATCAAAAATCTAAATCAAAAATCAAAAGTTCAAACTTTCAGCGATGATTCGTACGAAATTCTTTAATTCATATGAAATACAATGATAAGTTTTTTTGCTAAGAACCAAATATTTCGTACGAACCAATTATTTCGTACAAAGCAAGTCTCCACTATATAAGCTTTTGAATTTCGTACGAAAAAGGGTTATTTGTTTTTGGAGAACTGTTGAACGAGTTAGAGAAGTCGGTACGAAACATCAGCTGAAATTCTTGTTCTTGCCTTATTCTCGATCCAAATCACATTGGGATGGTTTATTCGCACACCTTTTACAATGGGGAAGGTAATTTTGCAGAAATCGTGTCGTTATAATGTCAGATCTGAGCAAATCGAACATAGAACTTAGATCTAGGGAGATTGGACCGATAAATCTTAAAATTGACTTAAAAAATGATAATATCGGCACTAATAACCCAAAAATCGACTATGAATTTGTTAAAATCAACAAGTTTTAAGTTCAGATTACACTTAGTCATTTTTGGGACGACGATGTATTTCGTACGAAGAAATGAATCATACAGAATAAATTTCAAGGGTTTGATATTTTGTGCGAAGAAATGGTTCGTATGGAATAATTTTGTCTTGATTGTTCTGGTTGTTGTACGAAGAAATTTTTCGTACGAAGTGATCATGAAATTTTGAATGTTAAAATTGGTTTAAGTGTATGCTTCGTATGAAATGTTATTTCGTACGAAGTAAATAGAAAAGGATGAAAGTCAGATTTTTGCTAAGTATCTGCTTCGCATAAGTCTGTATTTCGTACGAATGAAAAGTGTTTTTTTTAAAGTTTAATAATTTTCGAATTGTTTGTTATGATTGTGTACAGGCCAAGAAATCTGCATTCTCACCATTTCATAATATTTGTTATCTGACGAATGGATCGATTCCTGAAATCGCTGTTTTAAGAGAAATTATCGACTTTCTGACACAGATACAAGTTACTAAAGCTCTGACAGATAGGCACACTGTTTATCAATCTCATGCGGAACTCTTTTGGAACGCAGCTGAATATAGTTTTGAAGATAATGCTATTATTTCTGCAGTAAGGATTAATGACGAGGATGTTCAAGTTAAAATTACAGAAGATTTGATTCGAACGGTGTTGGATTTGAAGGATAACGAAAATGATCCTACCGGTTTTTCTGAATATATGGTGAAGGGTTGCTTTTATAGGATGGGATATACTGGATACGTTAATGCTGCACCTTTCAAGAAAGCAAACTTGAGCACACCATTTAGATATTTGGCGCATGTGATAGCTCATGGATTGAGTCATAGAAAAGGAGGGTATGATGATATTGTATATTATCAAATGTGCATGATTACGACATTAATCCTGAATCTACCATATAACTTTTCAAAAGTTATTTTTACTCAAATGGTACAGAACTTTCAGAAGGAGAAATTCTTGCAGTATCTGAGATTTGTTCAAATGATGCTTGATTATCTTCATCCGGATATAAAGAAAAGTGAAGATGATATGTTGAAGCTAGAACATATGGATGTATCTACACTGAGAAAGATGAAGTTGCATCTCAAGACGGCTCTTGTTGCTAAACCAATGTTCGGTGCAGTTATTGATAAAGATTATATTTCACCAGCACGAGGCCATTGGAGAAAGGATGACAGTGGAGATAAAGCCGAAGAACGTGAAGCCTTATCTATGTTCGTGGCAAAAAGAAGTCCATGGTTTATAAAAGATAGTGGAAAAGGTGTGAAATCCAAAGATGCATCTTCATTGGCTCCTAAAGTACAAAAGAGAAAAGCTACTTCTGCAGCTGAAGGTTCGGGTCTAAGAGACGAACCAGATGTTGAAGAAACTATTGAAGATATGGCTGCAGAGATTGAGCGTCAAGCTTTTGGTTCTAACAAAGTAGCTGAAGAAGTTCTATCGTCGAGTACTGATTCAGAAGATAGACGAGCTGGTGAGAAGAAAAGAGCAGAAAAGTTAGAAAAGAAATGACAGACAGAGCTTAAGTGTAAAGCAGAGGAACGTAAACATAAAGCAACATGTGAGGATGATACGACGTATGTTCCATCCGAGTCTGACACTGAAGATGTTCTCCGCACTCCAATCAAGAAGAAAAAGAGAAGAATGAAGCGATCTGCTGCTAGAGTATTGCAAGATGTTATTCCGAAAGAAACTGCTGCTGAAGCTATCGTTGAAGAAAATGTGGTTGAACCGTCACATCATATTCCATCTCCACCCTAACTTGTTCAGCCAGAACTAGTTCCTCAACAACAACCAGTTCCTCAACCAGATCTAGCTCCGCAACAATCGCAACAACAACCGCAACAACAGCCAGCTCAGCAACAATCGCAACAACAGTCAGCTCAACAACAATCACAGTCATCTCATCCGCAACAACCTCATCCAACACAGCAGCCATATGAGTCACAATCGTTTTTTGATGATATTGGTTTAGATGATTTACCTGGAGGTGATGAATTTCGATTTGATGATCCAAGGGTTGATGATTTGCAAAAACAAGTTATGATGAATACTATAAGGATAGCTGAATTACAAGAGCAAATTAATGAGCTAACTACTGAAAAGCTCGAAATGTTGGAATGAATCGGAGGGTTGATTGTTGATAAGCAGCAGTTAGAAGCGATGTTGGCGAGTATTGCATCTGAGAATGAAAGGTTGCGATTACGGATGGCAGAATATGAAGAAGAGCGTTTGAGGAGTGATAGAAGAATGAATCTGTTTGAGAAGATTTTTGAAAGGAAATTGGGTTTGAATATTTATGTCGAGATAGATGTGATAGAACGAGCAGAAGCAAGAGAGCGAGTTGCCGAAAAGGAACGTTTATCTAAGCAACAATCTGACGCTTAGGGGAAGGGAAAAGAAAAGACAGTGGAGGAACCTATGATTGACGAAAGTGCGCCAGAAGCTGGGTCTGTGCCAGTAACATGTTGGGATATCGTTGTTTATGAAGAGCCGAGGAAGTTTTTCTTGATAGGACGACCAACATATGTGGATATTGCGTCACTTGATATTTCTCAAAAGCATCGGGATTGGCTGTTAAATAAAAAGTTTGAGAAAGAAATAGAAGAAGCGGCTGAAGAGATTGAAAAGGAAACAGAGTTAGAGGATACTGATTGATTCTAGTAGTTCGGATGGTGATGATAATGATGATAGTGTTGGTGGATCTGGAATTCTTGTAACATATTTAAGTATTAATGAGCCAGTATATCTTTCTAAGTATCTTGATGATTCTTCGAATCAGAACACTGAAGAAGAAAACACGAACAAAGCCGACGAATCTGTTGATGCTCAGCAGGCAGGAATTTTCACAGAAAATGTTATATCTTCTGTTCCTGTTGTGCCAAAGTCGTTTGTGTTATATCTTGAGCATGACGTAGAGGAGGGAGAGTTTGTTCCGAGTTACTCAAAGGAATAATTGGCAACGATGCTTGGCATTAGTGAAGAGAAGTTTGATTTTGACTTCAAAGATGAACTAAACGAGATAGATGCTTTTGAGCCAAACGCATATGTCTTCGAAGACGTGGAAGATGCAAATATGTACGATAACGTTGTCGTGGAAAGTGATTCTGATGATGATGCTAATGTTGCCGATCAGGGTACAGATGATTCCCCAACGTCTACTGATTTATTCGCAGCAGAAAGTTCAGAGATGTTACAAAGAAAAGTATCTGAAGCTGCTAAAGACGGAACCATTCCTCAGCAAATGTCTAAAGCTGAAATTGTTGAACAAAAGAGGAAATGGTTTCACGTGAATCCAGCTGAGCGTAAATTTAAAAGACCCCTATCATTCTTTACCAGAGATGCTGATATTTCTCTGGGGGATATTCTAAGCTGGGGATGGGTTGAAGAACTTAATGTGTATGCGATAAAGAGGGAGTTTGGTATCCAATACTTCAGATATTTGAACGACATCAAAACATTGTCGTATTAGGATATAAAGGAGCTTGTTCATACAAAGATGATAAATCTAAAGATGAAGTTTCATGATCAAAGCCTTTGGAGATTGATTAAGTTTGAAGCTATGCATGGTTTTACACATTGCAAACCTCACTATCCTTGTTGTATCATTAAAGTTGATCCAGTAACGAACGGGAAAGATGTTACATTGATTGTGAAGAAGCCGCGTGTGATGAAGAACATGCCTCTTATTAAAATGGAACAAGATTTCTTCAAGATCTTCAAATGGTGGCACTATGATTCGACTACAGGTGAAGCTGTTATTTGTGTGCATCCACATGATGACTCTTGGAAAATTACTGAGGAATTAACCGAAGCCGTCATAGTGCACAAATGAATATATGGTCTATGGCGTGGCATTCGAGTACTAGACCCAATGTGGCTAGTCAACTTGTGACATGCCGGCTTTTCAGTTATCTTAAACGCGCTACTTTACGGTAATTCATTCCTACGCTGATTTAATTCGGAGAATTAAATTACACGCTCGCAATAACTGCGCTAACTTTGTGAATCTATTGGGTGAATTACGTGCTATGTGTTATTAGACGTTTGTAGATTTTGTAGATTATTGTATCACGCCTTGATTTCGCGATTATTAGTTATAAAAAAAATAATAAATAAATAGCCGAACCGAACCAAGCCGCGAAACGTGTCGAGCTCACCTCCTTGCGGCCCAAGAAAATAACCTAAACTTGAGGCCCAAGCCACTTAACCAAAACCGCCCCCCCATCGCGGTCGCGCCCCCTCCCCTTCTTTTCCATTGTTATATTTATATGTATGTATGCATGGATTGTTTGTTAAAAAAAGCAACAAAACCCTAGCACCTAGAGGAAGGCGACGGCAGCCCCCCCCTCATGATCGCAAAACCTCACATCTTCCGGATTGATTCAAATCTTGTCCCGGTTAATCATCATCGTTTCAAGGTTAGGGTTTAATTGTTTTGCGATTCACATTAGGGTTTGTGTAATCTTGATCATGATTATGTGCAATGGTAGGATTATTAGTATGAAAAGTGTTATGATTTATGATTAGTTCGGATGATTGTGCGAATCTTTGCGATTGTGATGTTATGTTGAATACTAAAATCATAGGCTGCGTTTTAGCGATAAAGATCATGTTATATAATTAGGGTTTGCATGAATATTGATATCATGATGATATTTGACAAATAAACCTGTTGTTAATCATTATTACTAAGCGTCATGATCGTTTAAACATGTTCGAATGCGATAAAAGTCGAAAACAGTTTGCTGAATGACATTTATAGCCAACTTCAATTGGCTGTAACCTGATCATTATCTATGGAAAAGTGGATTTTTTGAAGCCTAATACGTGTAATTTTGTAAAACGCTTCTAATGGCGTCGGATTTATATTTTTCTGAGGTCGTTTGCTATTTTTAAGTGGTCATTTAGTGCAGCAGCTGAAGCTGCGTAAATTCTGCAGAATTTGCAGGTTGTTTATCGAGTCGGATCTCATAGTCCGTAGTGGGTTAGGTCACGAAATGTTTACAGTAACTGGAGACAGTAATTTCGGAAATCTCCAACTGAAATTTTGTTATTGGATGAACGCTGATTTTTAAATAATTTTTCTCGTGGACTGCAGGCAGAAAGCGATGAATCTGACTGCAGCCTAGTATATAAATGTTTATAAATAATTGGTAAAGTGTTAGGACTTGAAAATTATACATAAAATTCTGCAGTTTAGTTGACACCTCCTGTAAAAAAATTGGAATTTTTGGAACGATGAAACTATTTTATAGAAATCCTCGAAAACAGCCCAGTTATGAGCATACAAGCCGAAACATGATAACTTACGTTTGTGTGTACCTAAGTGTTGTATGAGTTAACCTGTGTTTATGACAAGTTGGTATGATCATTATTTTGTATGGTGAAATTTTGCATGCATGATTTTGGTTTCGAATTGGTTGTTGCGTGTGCCGTACTATGTGTTAGTTATGCTTAGGATTTTGTGTCAGTGTGTTCACACACTAACTTTAAATCGGTTGTCATGTTAGGACGCGATTAGCGGTTCCATCATTTGCTTCTTTTGTGTTATTCTTACCGAGAAATTTAAGATGAGTTCACGGCCCCTATTTTATCCGGTTTTCAACAACAGGGGGAGAAAAATGTATACGCTCTAAAAGTCTATCTTTTACGTTATGAGAAATTAACGTCGTTAAACTATTCGGTAACTAAGTTAATGTTAATGTACGTTATGGTCACTAAGTAGCTTTATCACGGAAGTCCTCAACCAACTCTCGGATCAGTAGTATTGGGTTAGATAGCGGGGAAATTATGGTAGTACTACTGGGCCCGACAAGCCCCACCCGAGCTAGTCGCGCTAGCCGACCGGGAATGGTCAACGGGTGATTAATTTGGCCTAACTTTCGCCATGGTCAGTGATAGACCTGGCAACACTGAGGCAACAACAGTCAGCTTCGATCGCGAACTCTTATGTGACGTAACTTTAGGCTCGCTACCAACATGTTAACAGTGAACTTAATTACGAACCAACATTATTATTCCGGGTTAGAAATAATGGAACTATGTCGTTATCCCGGGTTAGGGATGTGACACCCGGCTTTTCAGGTATCTTAAACGCACTACTTTACGGTTATTCATTCCTACGCTGATTTAATTCGGAGAATTAAATTACACACTCGCAATAACTACGCTAACTTTGTGAATCTATTGGGTGAATTACGTGCTATGTGTTATTAGACATTTGTAAATTTTGTAGATTATTGTATCACGCCTTGATTTCGCGATTATTAGTTATAAAAAAATAATAAATAAATAGCCGAACCGAACCGAGCCGCGAAACGTGTCGACCTCACCTCCTTGCGGCCCAAGGAAATAACCTAAACTTGAGGCCCAAGCCACTTAACCCAAACCCCCCCCCCCCCATCGCGGCCGCACCCCCTCCCCTTCTTTTCCCTTGTTATATCTATATATATGTGTGCATGGATTGTTTGTTTAAAACAAAAAAAACAACAAAACCCTAGCACCTAGAGGAAGGCGACGGCAGCCCCCCCTCTCACGATCACAAAACCCCACATCTTTCGGATTGATTCCAATCTTGTCCCGGTTCGCTAATCATCATCGTTTCAAGGTTAGGGTTTAATTGTTTTGCGATTCACATTAGGGTTTGTGTAATCTTGATCATGATTATGTGTAAGGTAGGATTATTAGTATGAAAAGTGTTGTGATTTATGATTAGTTCGGATGATTGTGCGAATCTTTGCGATTGTGATGTTATGTTGAACACTAAAATCATAGGCTGCGTTTTAGCGATAAAGATCATGTTATATAATTAGGGTTTGCATGAATATTGATATACATGATGATATTTGACAAATAAACCTGTTGTTAATCATTATTACTAAGCGTCATGATTGTTTAAGCATGTTCTAATGCGATAAAAGTCGAAAACAGTTTGCTGAATGACATTTACAGCCAACTTCAATTGGCTGTAACCTGATTATTATCTATCGAAAAGTTGATTTTCTGAAGCCTAAAAGGTGTATTTTTGAAAAACGCTTCTAATGGTGCTGGATTCATATTTTTATGAGGTTGTTTGCTATTTTAAGTGGTCATTTAATGCAGCAGCTGAAGCTGCGTAAATTCTGCAGAATTTGCAGGTTGTTTATCGAGTCGGATCTCATAGTCTGTAGGGGGTTAGGTCACGAAATTTGTACAGTAACTGAAGACGGGAATTTCCGGAAATCTCCCACTGGAATTTTGTTAATTGGATGAACGCTGATTTTATATTTTTTTCCCGTGGACTGCAGTCATAAAGCGACGAATCTGACTGCAGCCTAGTATATTAATGTTTATAAATAATTGTTAAAGCGTTAGGACTTAAAAATTTTACATAAAATTCTACAGTTTAGTTGACACCTCCTGTATAAAAAATTGGAATTTTTGGAACGTTGGAACTATTTTATAAAAATCCTCGAAAACAGCCCAGTTATGAGCGTACAAGCTGAAACATGATAACTTGCGTTTGTGTGTACCTAAGTGATGTATGAGTTAACCTGTGTTAATGACAAGTTGGTTTGATCATTATTTTGTGTGGTGATACTTTGCATGCATGATTTTGGTTTCGATTGGTTGTTACGTGTGCCGTACTGTGTGTTAGTTATGCGTAGAATTTTGTGTCAGTGTGTTCACACACTAACTTTAAATCGGTTGTCATGTTAGGACGCGATTAGCGGTTCCATCATTTGCTTCTTTTGTGTTATTCTAACCGAGCAATTTAAGGTGAGTTCACGGCCCCTATTTTATCCAGTTTTGAACATCAGGGGGAGAAACATGTATACGCTCTAAAACTCTATCTTTTACGTTATGCGAAATTAACGTCGTTAAACTATTCGGTAACTAAGTTAATGTTAATGTACGTTATGGTCACTAAGTAGCTATATCACGGTAGTCCTCAATCAACTCTCAGATCGTTAGTATTGGGTTAAATAGCGGGGAAATTATGCTAGTACTACTGGGCCCGACAAGCCCCACCCGAGCTAGTCGCGCTAGCCATCCGGGTATGGTCAACGGGTGATTAATTTGGCCTAACTTTCGCCATGGTCAGTGATAGACAAGTTTGTCATCGTGTTCATCGATGATATACTCGTCTACTCTAAGGGTGAAGAAGAACATGTTGAGCATCTACGATTATTGCTGGAACTACTTCAACAGGAGAAACTATATGCCAAGTTTTCGAAGTGTGATTTCTGGATTTGGGAAGTTCAGTTCCTCGGGCATATCGTGAATGAAAAGGGTATAGATATTGATCCCGCCAAGATCGATGCTATCAAGAACTGGGAAGCACCCAGGACACCGACAGAAATACGCCAATTTTTGGGTTTGGCTGGTTACTACAGACGTTTCATCGAGGGATTTTCCAAGATCGCACAACCGCTTACCACTCTCACCCAGAAGGGCACCAAGTATGCTTGGGGTGACAAGCAGGAAGCATCATTTCAATTACTGAAGCAGAAACTTTGCAGTTCGCCCATTTTGTCCTTGCCAGAAGGGACGGATGATTTTGTGGTATATTGTGACGATTCCATTCAGGGATTGGGATGTGTACTTATGCAACGTGATAAGGTCATCGCGTATGCATCCCGACAGTTGAAGGTTCTCGAGAAAAACTACACGACCCATGACCTGGAATTGGGGGCAGTTGTGTTTGCACTTAAGATTTGGAGACACTATCTATTTGGAACAAGGTGCACAATTTACACGGATCACAAGAGCCTCCAACATATTTTCGACCAGAAGGAGTTGAACATGCGACAGCGTAGCTGGGTCGAACTCCTGAACGATTATGAATGTGCCATTCGGTATCACCCAGGTAAAGCTAACATGGTAGCCGATGCCCACAGTCGGAAGGAACACTTGAAACCTCGTCGGGTACGAGCACTACAATTCACCATTCATTCGGGGTTACACGAACAGATACGCGATGCGCAGCTAGTAGCAATTAAGGAAGAGAACATCAAGGCCGAATCTGTGGGAAAGATGGAATGCGATTGAGAAGTGAAACCCAATGGTGCCCGGTATTTCATGAATCGTACATGGGTACCTCTCTACGGAGACCTCAGGAAGCTAGTTATGGACGAAGCTCACAAATCCCGATACTCTGTCCATCCTGGTTCGGATAAGATGTATCAAGACCTTAAAGCCGCGTACTGGTGGCCCAACATGAAAGCGGATATAGCCACCTACTTGAGAAAGTGTTTGACTTGTGCGAAAGTCAAGGTGGAATACCAGAAGCCATCAGGGTTACTTCAACAACCTGAGATCCCAGTGTGGAAATGGGATCAGATCTCGATGGACTTTATCACTAAACTCCCGCGAACTCCGGGTGGTTGCGATACCATCTGGGTAATCGTGGATCATCTAACTAAGTCTGCACACTTCCTAGCAATCAAAGAAACAGATAAGATGGATAAGTTGACTCACATCTACATTAAGGAAGTAGTTTCTCGGCACGGGGTGCCAACGTCCATCATCTCAGACAGAGATGCTCGTTTCACGTCCAACTTTGTTGGGTACACGCTTAGATATGAGCACAACTTCTCACCCTCAGACGGATGGTCAAAGTGAAAGGACCATTCAGACCTTGGAAGACATGCTTAGGGCATGGGTGGTAGACTTCGGGAACAGTTGGGAAATCCATCTGCCTTTAGTGGAATTCTCATATAACAACAGTTACCATACGAGTATTCAAGCGGCACCGTTTGAAGCATTATACGGTCGCAAATGTAGATCACCGGTCTGTTGGGCAGAAGTCGGTGACAGTCAACTCACAGGTCCTGAGTTGATACTTGAGGCTACTAATAAGATTGTGCAAATCAGAAACCACATGGCAGCGGCACGAGATCGACAGAAAAGTTACGTTGATCAAAGACGCAAACCGCTCGAATTTCAAGTAGGTGACCGCGTCCTACTGAAAGTGTCACCCTGGAAGGACGTAATTCGTTTCAGAAAACGAGGCAAACTAAACCCACGGTACGTAGGCCCATTTGTGATTTCGAAGCGTATCGGGCCCGTAGCTTATCAGTTAGACCTTCCTACCGAACTCATTGGAGTTCACAACGTTTTCCACGTGTCCAATCTGAAGAAGTGCCTATCAGATGAGACCCTAGTCATTCCGTTGGATGAGATTCAAATGGATGAGCAACTGCATTTTGTGGAACAACCTATCGAGATTATGGATCGTGAGATTAAGACTCGAAGGCGCAACAAGATACCGATTGTCAAGGTTCGTTGGGACTCTAAGCGTAGACCGGAGTTCACGTGGGAAAGAGAGGACCAAATGTAAACCAAATACCCACACCTTTTTGCAGCTGGGCAGCAATCTGACGTTACCACCAACTAAATTTCGGGACGAAATTCTTTCAACATGGGGATGATGTGACAGCCTGGGAATTACTTGTACCATTACTAACAAACTGAATATTTGTGCGTTACATTCTAAACCGAGTTTACTCAATTTTCGGGACGAAAATTCTTTCAACATGGGGATAATGTGACATCCCGGCTTTTCAGGTATCTTAAACGCGCTACTTTACGGTTATTCATTCCTACGCTGATTTAATTCGGAGAATTAAATTACACGCTCGCAATAACTATGCTAACTTTGTGAATCTATTGGGTGAATTACGTTTTATGTGTTATTAGACGTTTGTAGATTTTGTAGATTATTGTAACACGCCTTGATTTCGCGATTATTAGTTATAAAAAAAAAGTTAATAAATAAATAGCCGTACCGAACCGAGCCGCAAAACGTGTCGACCTCACCTCCTTATGGCCCAAGAAAATAACCTAAACTTGAGGCCCAAGCCACTTAACCCAAACCGCCCCCCCCTATCGCGGCCGCACCCCCTCCCCTACTTTTCCCTTGTTATATCTATATATATGTATGCATGGATTGTTTGTTAAAAAAAACAACAAAACCCTAGCACCTAGAGGAAGGCGACGGCAGCCCCCCCTCTCACGAACGCAAAACCCCACATCTTCCGGATCGATTCCAATCTTGTCCCGGTTCGCTAATCATCATCGTTTCAAGGTTAGGGTTTAATTGTTTTGCGATTCACATTAGGGTTTGTGTAATCTTGGTCATGATTATGTGTAATGGTAGGATTATTAGTATGAAAAGTGTTGTGATTTATGATTAGTTCGGATGATTGTGCGAATCTTTGCGATTGTGATGTTATGTTGAATACTAAATCATAGGCAGCGTTCTAGCGATAAAGATCATGTTATATAATTAGAGTTTGCATGAATATTGATATACATGATGATATTTGACAAATAAACCTGTTGTTAATCATTGTTACTAAGCGTCATGATCGTTTAAGCATGTTCTACTGCGATAAAAGTCGAAAACAGTTTGCTAAATGACATTTACATCCAACTTCAATTGGCTGTAACCTGATCATTATCTATCAAAAAGTGGATTTTATGAAGTCTAAAATGTGTATTTTTGAAAAAAGCTTTTAATGGCGTCGGATTCATATTTTTCTGAGGTCGTTTGCTTTTTTTAAGTGGTCATTTAGTGCAGCAGCTGAAGCTGCGTAAATTTTGCAGAATTTGCAAGTTGTTTATGGAGTCGGATCTCATAGTCTGTAGGGGGTTAGGTCACGATATTTGTATAGTAACTGGAGACGGAAATTTCCGAAAATATCCCACTGGAATTTTGTTAATTGGATGAACGATGATTTTTAAATAAATTTTCCCGTGGACTGCAGTCAGAAAGCGACGAATCTGACTGCAGCCTAGTATATAGATGTTTATAAATAATTGGTAAAGCGTTAGGACTTGAAACTTTTACATAAAATTATAAAGTTTAGGTGAAACCTCTTGTAAAAAAATGGAATTTTTTTGGAACGTTGGAACTATTTTATAAAAATCCTCGAAAACAGCCCAGTTATGAGCGTACAAGCTGAAACATGATAACCTGCGTTTGTGGGTACCTAAGTGATGTATGAGTTAACCTGTGTTTATGGCAAGTTGGTTTGATCATTATTTTGTATGGTGCTACTTTTCATGCATGATTTTGGTTTCGAATTGGTTGTTACGTGTGCCGTACTGTGTGTTAGTTATGCGTAGGATTTTGTGTCAGTGTGTTCACACACTAACTTTAAATCGGTTGTCATGTTAGGACACGATTAGCGGTTCCATCATTTGCTTCTTTTGTGTTATTCTAACCGAGCAATTTAAGGTGAGTTCACGGCCCCTATTTTATCCGGTTTTGAACAACAGGGGGAGAAACATGTATACGCTCTAAAACTCTATCTTTTACGTTATGCGAAATTAACGTCGTTAAACTATTCGGTAACTAAGTTAATGTTAATGTACATTATGGTCACTAAGTAGCTATATCACGGAAGTCCTCAATCAACTCTCAGATCGTTAGTATTGCGTTAAATAGCGGGGAAATTATGCTAGTACTACTGGGCCCGACAAACCCCACCCGAGCTAGTCGCGCTAGCCGACCGGGTATGGTCAACGGGTGATTAATTTGGCCTAACTTTCGCCATGGTCAGTGATAGACCTGGCAACACTGAGGCAACAACAGTCAACTTTGATCGTGAACTCTTATGTGACGTAACTTTAGGCTCGCTACCTACATGTTAACATTGAATTTAATTACAAACCAACATTATTATTCCGGGTTAGGAATAATGGAACTATATCGTTATCCCGGGTTAGGGATAACGGGGAAAACAAACTTTTAAACCGAACTTGTGAACTTATAAAAACCTGTGAACTCACTGTTCTTTAATGTTGACACTTGTTTCTACATATTTCTCAGGATGCTAGGAGCGCTAGGTGCACTCACTTGCATTTGATCAAGACATTTTTATCGAGTCTTATTTACGAATAATGTTTGAGATTTTTGGTTTTGGCGTTTATGTTGGCGCCCGTTACTTTACTTTACTCTAATGCTTCCGCTAAACTTTGAAACTAATGCTTCCGCTAAACTTTGAAACTAAGATATTTTGAAAATGACTATGAATAGTTAAACAAATGTTTTTGGAAAACGTTTAAATAAATCATATAGAGTCGTTCGATATTACTAGTGTCTCAGATTCTGGTTTGATCACACGCCTCGTGGTAAAACTCCGCAAGTGGAAATTGAGGGTGTGACAAGGGACAACGGGGAAAAACAAACTTTTAAACCGAACTTGTGAACTTATAAAAATCTGTGAACTCACTCTTCTTTAATGTTGACTCTTGTTTCTTTACATGTTTCTCAGGACGCTAGGAGCGCTAGGTACACTCACTTGCATTTGTTCAAGACATTTTTATCGAGTCTTATTTACGAATAATGTTTGGGATTTTTGGTTTTGGCGGTTATGTTGGCGCCCGTTACTTTACTTTACTCTAATGCTTCCGCTAAACTTTGAAACTAATGCTTCCGCTAAAATTTGAAACTAAGATATTTTGAAAATGACTATGAATGGTTAAACAAATGTTTTTGGAAAACGTTTAGATAAATCATATAGGTCGATTGATATTACTAGTGTCTCAGATTCTGGTTTGATCACACGCCTCGTGGTAAAACTCCGCAAGTGGAAATTGAGGGTGTGACAGATTGGCATCAGAGCCTCTAGCTATAGAGAACCAGGTTTGCATTAAAAATAGACCTAAACTATAGCTGTTACACGACACTAGACTTAGTTGGCACCGAACTGTGATATCTTGTTATGTGTTATACTACAATTGTTTTATGTGAGATATATATGTATATTGTCATGCACTTAACTCGTAACTAACTACACCAACCCAGCAGGCAATGTCATCATCATCATCCGATAAATCTCGACAATCAAGGGCGCCGGGGAAGGCACCGATGGTCTAACCCTCACCACCTCATGGCGTGGAGACACGCTCAGCTGCTAGGAAAAGACTCGCTCTAGGAGGGGAGTCGTCCTCCCATCCGACCACCGCTATACTGGTCGAACCGGTCAACTCGTTAGGAGTAGGGGACGATCTACTTAGGGATATGTTAAGGAAACAACAGGAATAGCTAGAGAGAATGTAGGAGACTATCGAAGCACAAGGATGGATAATACGTCAACTAACTGGTAAAACTGGAAAGCTCGAGGAAGAGCAATACGAGAATAAGAGAGTTCGAAACATTTTAGCTAAGGATCTTCATGCTGAGCAGCTGAGGGCTGACTGGATCGAAGACAAAGTTCTTGGGTCCAGTTGGAGGATTCAAGAACTGGAGCAGAATCAAGCACCTGTCCCAGTACCCGCACCAGCACCGGTAGAGGAAGAAGAGGAGGATCCAGAGGAAGACCCGGAGGAGGATCCAGAGGAAGACCCTGAGGAGGACCCGGAGGAAGAGGAGCCGTAACAGGACCCGGCTGTTGAAGCTAAAAACGCCGAAAAGGATGACGGCAGTGATAGCGACTTAGGAGATGGATACATAGATGACTAACTCGTCTCGCCAATCTCCGCTTTGTTTTCTTTAGTTTGTTTGTTTCCACTTATGTTTGAACTTGTAAATTTTATAATTAAACTGAGTTGTTTGGTTGGTATTTTGTGAGACATTGCAATTTATTTAATCGAATGTTCCTTTTGATTGTTTAATTTGTTGGGTTGACATAACTTGTGTGATTATTGAAGTGTGGAATATAAACTATATTGGATATATATACTTATCGGTGTGTGTTTGTGTTATCTTGCGAAGATCTGAAATGGCAACTGGACGTCGCGGAAATATCAACATGTCAATTGAAGAATTGGCCGCTTTAATCCAAGAACACGTGAATGCTGCTCTGGCAGGTGTTCAAAACCCACCAGCAGGTAACCATTATTAAATTTTCATGGGAAAATCTAACAGTTTGGCTAGTGGACTTTCTCGCTGACTACCTATCCTCTATCCTCAGGAGGGAGTCTTAACCCCTACAAGATGTTCCTCGATGCAAAACCGAGCAAGTTCACGGGTGTTGAAGTACCCATAGGGCTGGTCCGTTGGATTGAAAAATCTGAATCGGTGTTCGAGATGTGCAATTGCCTTGAAGCAATAAGGTCAAGTATGCTGCCTCAACGTTGGAAGATGGGGCATTAACCTGGTGGAACGCACAAGTCCAAATGCGTGGACTTGTTGCGGCAAACGCAATGGCCTGGACCAAGTTTAAGGCCCTAATGAAGGAGGAATATTGTCCGCGGGACAGAGTTCGGCAGTTGGAGCAAGCGTTATGGAACCACAAGATGGTCGGGTCAGAAATTGAAGCGTACACGGCAAAATATCATGATCTGGTGTTCCTTTGTCCCGATTTGGCTAACACCGTCGAAAAACGAATTGAGTTTTATCTTGGGGGTCTGGTCCCTGAGATCCAGGGCATGGTAATGTTTAGCAACCCTACGACGGAGCATAAAGCGATTAGGCTGGCGCATAAACTCACCGATAAGGCGGTGGAGCAAAGGAAGTTGCCACCTCGGGGTGCAACTGAAGTTGTCCCTGATAACAAAAGAATATTTGAAGACTCGCCTGCTCGACAGTCTTCGTCAGCCCAGCCACAACAAGGAAACCAGAAGCGGTCCAACAATTTCAACAACAATCGAGGTCACAATAATCAGTCTGCCAACAACACCCAGAACTCGAGCGGCTATGCGGGTCGAAAGCCGCAATGTAACCGTTGTAACCTCCATCATCACGGCCCTTGCGTCGGAAATCGCTGCCAAAGATGTGGCAAAGCGGGACACGCGGCAAGGGATTGTGGCGGGGAAATCATGTCTCGACAAAATCAGAATCAGCACAAGGGTCAACAGCAAGGTAATAACCGGGGATGCTATCAGTGCGGTAGCACTGCCTATTTCAAGCGGGACTGCCCGCAGCTTCGCAACAACAACAATGGTGGGAACAACAACAACAACCACAACCACAACAACAACAACAACAACAACAATAACAAAAATGGCAACAATGGAAATGGTGGCACAGGAGGTGCCAAAGGTCGTGCATTCACGCTGGGCCGTGGAGAGGCCAGAAACGACTCGAACATGGTCACCGGTAAGTTTCCCCTTAACGATCATTTTGCTACTGTACTTTTTGATACGGGTGCGGATAAGAGTTTTATATCTGAGTCTTTTAGGAAGGACCTAAATCTCACACCTAACCCCTAGAGACCCCCTTACGTCATAGAACTAGCCGATGGTAAATCTGTAGATGTGACTCACCTAGCAACCGGCTGTCAACTTAAACTCGCGGGTAACACCTTTGCCATTGATCTGATGACAACTACCCTGGGTAGTTTTGATGTGGTAGCCGGAATGGACTGGCTATCCGACGTCCAAGCTGAAGTTCTCTGTTTCGAGAAAGCTATCCGTATTCCGCTCTCTAACGACGAAGTCTTGATGGTGCAAGACGAGAAGGCAGGCGCCGTCACGAACATCATCTCTTACATGCAAGCTCAGAAGTATCTTCGGAGAAAGATCTCTTTTGCTTTGCTCGCACTGGTCACCGAGCAGTCTACGGACGAGAAGCGGATTGAAGATATCCTCGTCGTCCGTGACTTTCCCGATGTGTTTCCAGAAGAGTTAACTGGTCTTCCACCACATCGACAAGTGGAGTTTTAAATCGAATTGGCGAACCATGCGACTCCTACCGCCAAGGCCCCGTACCGCCTAGCTCCAGCAGAGCTGCAAGAGCTGTCTACCAAACTTCAGGAATTGTTGGAAAATGGATTTATCCGACCCAGTACTTCACCATGGGGAGCTCCGGTCCTTTTTTCAAGAAGAAGGACGGGACCTTCCGCATGTGCATCGACTATAGGGAACTCAATAAGGTTACCGTCAAGAACCTATACCCATTACCTAGCATGGACGATCTTTTCAACTAGCTTCACGGGTCAAGCTACTACTCCAAGATTGATCTACGGTCCGGTTATCAACAGTTACGCGTCAGGGAGGCGGATATCTCCAAGACGGCATTTCGCACTCTGTATGGCCATTATGAGTTCTTGGTCATGTCCTTCGGTCTCACCAATGCACCCGCGGTGTTCATGGACCTCATGAACCGCGTGTGTAAGCCGTATCTCGACAAGTTTGTCATTGTGTTCATCGATGATATACTCGTCTACTCTAATGGTGAAGAAGAATATGCTGAGCATCTACGATTATTGCTGGAACTACTTCAACAGGAGAAACTATATGCCAAGTTTTCGAAGTGTGAATTCTGGATTCGGGAAGTTCAGTTCCTCGGGCATATCGTGAATGAAAAGGGTATACACGTTGATCCCGCCAAGATCGATGCTATCAAGAACTGGGAAGCACCCAGGACACCGACAGAGATCCGCCAATTTTTGGGTTTGGCTGGTTACTACAGACGTTTCATCGAGGGATTTTCAAAGATCGCACAACCGCTTACCAATCTCATCCAGAAGGGCACCAAGTATGCTTAGGGTGACAAGCAGATTACTGAAGCGGAAACTTTGCAGTGCGCCCATTTTGTCCTTGCTAGAAGGGACGGATGATTTTGTGATATATTGTGACGCTTCCATTCAGGGATTGGGATGTGTACTCATGCAACGTGATAAGGTCATCGCGTATGCATCTCGACAGTTGAAGGTTCACGAGAAAAACTACCCGACACATGAGCTGGAATTGGGAGCAGTTGTGTTTGCACTTAAGATTTGGAGACACTATCTATATGGAACAAAGTGCACAATCTACACGAATCACAAGAGCCTCCAGCATATCTTTAACCAGAAGGAGTTAAACATGCGACAGCGTCGCTGGGTCAAACTCCTGAACGATTATGAATGTGCCATTCGGTATCACCTAGGTAAAGGTAACGTGGTAGCCGATGCCCTCAGTCCGAAGGAGCACTTGAAACCTCTTCGGGTACGAGCACTACAATTCACCATTCATTCGGGGTTACCCGAACAGATACGCGACACGCAGCTAGAAGCAGTTAAGGAAGAGAACATCAAAGCCGAATCTGTGGGAAAGATGGAACGCGATTGGGAAGTGAAACCCAATGGTGCCCGGTATTTCATGAATCGTATATGGGTACCTCTCTACGGAAATCTCAGAAAGCTAGTTATGGACGAACTCACAAATCCCGATACTCTGTCCATCCTGGTTCAGATAAGATGTATCAAGACCTTAAAGCCGCGTACTGGTGGCCCAACATGAAAGCGGATATAGCCACCTACGTGAGCAAATGTTTGACTTGTGCGAAAGTTAAGGTGGAATACCAGAAGCCATTAGGGTTACTTCAACAACCTGAGATCCCAGTGTGGAAATGGGATCAGATCTCGATGGACTTTATCAATAAACTCCCGCGAACTCCGGTGGCTGTGATACCATCTGGGTAATCGTGGATCTTCTAACTAAGTCTACTCACTTCCTAGCGATCAAAGAAACATATAAGATGGATAAGTTGACTCGCATCTACATTAAGGAAGTAGTTTCTCGGCATGGGGTGCCAACGTCCATCATCTCAGATAGAGATGCTCGTTTCACGTCCAACTTTTGGCAGTCACTTCAGAAAGCGTTGGGTACATGCTTAGATATGAGCACAGCTTATCACCCTCAGACGGATGGTCAAAGTGAGAGGACCATTCAGACCTTGGAAGACATGCTTAGGGCATGTGTGGTAGACTTCGGGAACAGTTGGGAAATCCATCTGCCTTTAGTGGAATTCTCGTATAACAAAAGTTACCATACGAGTATTCAAGCGGCACCGTTTGAAGCATTACACGGTCGCAAATGTAGATCACCGGTCTGTTAGGCAGAAGTCGATGACAGTCAACTCACAGGTCCTGAGTTGATACTTGAGGCTACTGAAAAGATTGTGCAAATCATAAAGCGCATGGCAGCGACACGAGATCGACAGAAAAGTTACGCTGATCAACGACGCAAACCGCTCGATTTTAAGTAGGCGACCGCGTCCTACTGAAGGTGTCACCCTGGAAGGGTGTAATTCGTTTTTGGAAACGTGGCAAACTAAATCCAAGATACGTAGGCCCATTTGTGATTTCGAAGCGTATCGGGCCCGTAGCTTATTAGTTAGACCTTCCTACCGAACTCAGTGGAGTTCACAACGTTTTCCACGTGTCCAATCTGAAGAAGTGCCTATCAGATGAGACCCTAGTCATTTCATTGGATGAGATTCAAGTGGATGAGCGACTGCATTTTGTGGAACAACCTATCGAGATCATGGATCGTGCGATTAAGATTCGAAGGCACATCAAGATACCAATTGTCAAGGTTCGTTGGGACTCTAAGCGTGGACCGGAGTTCACGTGGGAAAGAGAGGACCAAATGTAAACCAAATACCCACACCTTTTTGCAGCTGAGCAGCAATCTGTCGTTACCACCAACTAAATTTCGGGACGAAATTCTTTCAACATGGGGATGATGTGACAGCCTGGGAATTACTTGTACCATTACTAACAAACTGAATCTTTGTGCATTGCATTCTAAATCGTGTTTACTCAATTTTCGGGACGAAAATTCTTTCAACATGGGGATAATGTGACATCCCGGCTTTTCAGGTATTTTAAACGCGCTACTTTACGGTTATTCATTCCTACGCAGATTTAATTCAGAGAATTAAAGTACACCTCGCAATAACTACGCTAACTTTGTGAATCTATTGGGTGAATTACGTGCTATGTGTTATTAGACGTTTGTAGATTTTGTAGATTATTGTATCACGCCTTGATTTCGAGATTATTAGTTATAAAAAAAGTTAATAAATAAATAGCCGAACCGAATCGAGCCATGAAACGTGTCGACCTCACCACCTTGCGGCCCAAGGAAATAACCTAAACTTGAGGCCCAAGCCACTTAACCCAAACCGCCGCCCCCCTCGTGGTCGCACCCCTTCCCCTTCTTTTCCCTTGTTATATCTATATATACGTATGCATGGATTGTTTGTTAAAAAAAACAACAAAACCCTAGCACCTAGAGGAAGGCGACGACAGCCCCCCCCCCCCTCACGATCGCAAAACCCCACATCTTCCGGATTGATTCCAATCTTGTCCCGGTTCGCTAATCATCATCGTTTCAAGGTTAGGGTTTAATTGTTTTGCGATTCACATTAGGGTTTGTGTAATCTTGATCATGATTATGTGGAATGGTAGGATTATAAGTATGAAAAGTTTTGTGATTTATGATTAGTTTGGATGATTGTGCGAATCTTTGCGATTGTGATGTTATGTCGAATACTAAAATCATAGGCTGTGTTTTAGCGATAAAGATCATGTTATATAATTAGAGTTTGCATGAATATTGATATACATGATGATATTTGACAAATAAACCTGTTGTTAATCATTGTTACTAAGCGTCATGATCGTTTAAGCATGTTCTATTGCGATAAAAGTCGAAAACAGTTTGCTAAATGACATTTACAGCCAACTTCAATTGGCTGTAACCTGATCATTATCTATCAAAAAGTGGATTTTCTGACGTCTAAAACGTGTATTTTTGAAAAAAGCTTCTAATGGCGCAAGATTCATATTTTTCTGAGGTCGTTTGCTATTTTTAAGTGGTCATTTAGTGCAGCAGCTGAAGCTGCGTAAATTCTGCAGAATTTGCAGGTCACGTAATTTGTACAGTAACCGGAGACGGGAATTTCCGGAAATCTCCCACTGGAATTTTGTTAATTGGAGGAACGATGATTTTTAAATAATTTTTCCCGTGGACTGCAGTCAGAAAGCGACGAATCTGACTGCAGCCTAGTATATAAATGTTTATAAATAATTGGTAAAGCGTTAGGAGTTGAAACTTTTACATAAAATTCTACAGTTTAGTTGACACCTCCTGTAAAAAAATTGGAATTTTTGGAACGTTGTAACTATTTTATAAAAATCCTCGAAAACAGCACAGTTATGAGCGTACAAGCTAAAACATGATAACTTGCATTTGTGTGTACCTAAGTGTTGTATGAGTTAACCTGTGTTTATGACAAGTTGGTTTGATCATTATTTGTATGGTGATATTTTGCATGCATGATTTTGGTTTCGAATTGGTTGTTGCGTGTGTCGTACTGTGTTTTAGTTATGCTTAGGATTTTGTGTCAGTGTGTTCACACACTAACTTTAAATCGGTTGTCATTTTAGGACGCGATTAGCGGTTCCATCATTTTCTTCTTTTATGTTATTCTAACCGAGCAATATAAGGTGAGTTCACGGCCCCTATTTTATCCGGTTTTGAACAACAGGGGGAGAAACATGTATACGCTCTAAAACTCCATCTTTTACGTTATGCGAAATTAACGTCGTTAAACTATTAGGTAACTAAGTTAATGTTAATGTACGTTATGGTCACTAAGTAGCTTTATCACGGAAGTCCTCAACCAACTCTCAGATCATTAGTATTGGGTTAGATAGCGGGGAAATTATGCTAGTACTACGGGGCCCGACAAGCCCCACCCGAGCTATTCACGCTAGCCGACCGGGAATGGTCAACGAGTGATTAATTTGGCCTAACTTTCGCCATGGTCAGTGATAGAACTGGCAACACTGAGGCAACAATTGTCAGCTTCGATCGCGAACTCTTATGTGACGTAACTTTAGGCTCGCTACCTACGTGTTAACATTGAACTTAATTACGAACCAACATTATTCCGGGTTAGGAATAATGGAACTATGTCGTTATCCCGGGTTAGGGACAACAGGGAAAAACAAACTTTTAAACCGAACTTGTGAACTTATAAAATCTGTGAACTCACTCTTCTTTAATGTAGACACTTGTTTCTTTACATGTTTCTCAGGACGCTAGGAGCGCTAGGTGCACTCACGTGCATTTGATCAAGACATTTTTATCGAGTCTTATTTACTAATAATGTTTAGGATTTTTGGTTTTGGCATTTATGTTGGCGCCCGTTACTTCACTTTACTCTAATGCTTCCGTAAACTTTGAAACTAATGATTCCGCTAAACTTTGAAACTAAGATCTTTTGAAAATGACTATGACTGGTTAAAAAAATGTTTTTGGAAAACGTTTAAATAAATCATATAGAGTCGTTCGATATTACTAGTGTCAGAGATTCTGGTTTGATCACATGCCTCGCGGTAAAACTCTGAAAGTGGAAATTGAGGGTGTGACACAACTGTTCAAAGAAGGATATAGAATGTTTATTCTACAATAAGATAACTTTTGAAGAGAAGGATAAAGAACAAGCGCTCCAATTTCAGAAGATCGTCAATGTTGTTTTGCAAATGACATACATTCTGGTTCTGATTGGAAGATGACTTGGAGGAAGCTTGAAAAGAAAGAGACAAAGAAAAAAGAAGAAAATGAAGCTCGGATTGCAGAACGTGCAGGAATAGCATCTCTAAGGAGCTTTCAGTTTGTGAACCGACCTCCTCCGACTGATCAAACACCAATTGCTTTTGAGGAGCGTCGCAAGACAATGAAGAGATTTTTTGGACGTTGAGTCAAATCTAGTTGAAGATTTTTGAAGACTATTCAGACTGCGGCAGCATCCAAGCGGGAGTTTGTTGGTGCATAATGTCTATTGCCTACATCTAGGATATGTCTGTAATGTTTATAGAGTTTACACATCAATGTTTATTTGTTAAAAAGTAATTTTTATATGTTTTGATGCTATGCTTCGTACGAAGTATATACATGTTTCGTACGAGTGTCTAACTCGTACGAAGCATAAGTTCGTATGAAATCTAGTCAGGTCATTGTTTAGCACGCACTTTGGTACGATTCATGTCAACTTATAAATAGGGAAGTGTTGTGTTAGAACTAGTTAGTGATTTGTCAATTTGTACGGGGAAGCTCTGCCAGTTTGTTTACTCGCGTATGTATTTGAACGTCATTAATACAACATAAGGAGTTAAACAATAAGTACTATCTTGTTTGTCTTTTCTACCTCTCTAGCAATGAATTCCGCCTCTGCTAGTTGAGCGAGATCAGGTCGATTGCTCATTTCGGGAGCTCGATCCCCGTTCACAAGGTTGCGGTTTGTTTACAAAAGGTTTTTCTAAAGTAGGATCAACGAGGCCTTTTCCATTTTCTTTCGGACAATCTGCAGCTAAATGTCCATTTTGGCGACAGTTGTAACACCGTTGCTTGTCGACCTTTTCAACCTTCTCAGGTTGCTCGTCTAGACTTTGACCACTGGAAGACGATGATGATTCATTTGAAGTTTTCAAAATTTGTTTTACAAAATATGACATTTGATCCCTTTTCAATCTTGTCAAGTTCTTGATTATACGTTCCACTTTTGAAAAAAATGGTTTTCAGAATGGTTTTCACATTCTTTTTGTCCTTTTGATTAGGTTTTGACTTTAATTTATCATTTTGAACTTGGTTTAGAACTTCCAAAATTTTAGTGCTTATTAAGTTCTCAAAATTATCAAGTTTATTTCATTTTGTTTAGCATCATCCGTCTTTGACTATTCTGAACCCGATTCAGCTTTCATTTCATATTCTTGTTCACTAGTAGGGTTAACAGTCAATGGAGCAATTGAAACAAAGTTCACAACTTCCGGTTCTATGAATGGCATTGGCATGTAATTGTTGTTAAAGGGTGGTGGTACATTCTTGTAACCAACCCCAAACATCTCTTCTTTCGTGTCCTAAAGACGCTGGCTATTTATGAAATAATTCAACACGTTAGTTGAACTATCAAGCTTTTTGATTTTCCGTTGTAATTCTAAAATCAAGTTGTCTTTTTTCCAAAATAGTTTTATTCTTTTCCAAGACTTTGTTTTGACTAGATTCTAAATCAACTTTTAAATCTTGAATTTAACGGTTGCTTGAGCTAGACGGCTTTTGAATTTGGAGATATCCTTTTCAATGCATTTATCTTAATTCCGTGCTCTTTGATAATGCGATAATAACTCTCTAGACCTCTCCAAATCAGTAATCAGATTACTGTTGTGGAGAGCATACCTATCACACTTTACTACAAAATCAACACACCTAGCACATCGTTTATCTAAAGGTTTAGATTGTACCTCGATGTTTGCCATGAAAGCTTGGTATGTTCCATTTGTAGAATCTGCTGCTTTCTTTTCCATTTCTGCTTCAGCGAAACACTACGTCTCTACGTTCATAATCTTGAACTCAAACCGACTTCTTTCTTCTTCCTTTTCTTTTCTTTGTTCTTCCTCCTTTTCGTTCATTAAGGTTTCTTTAGCCTCATTTACTTTATAAATCTCTAACTTCTTACTTAGAACTTCAACAACCATAGATAATTTCTCAATGTCTACACTTTCCAGACTAGCTTCAAGGTCTTCTTCAACAATTTCAGCTATGAATGCTTGTAAATTAATAGCTCCACTTGTGTCTTCCGTCATGATACCCAATCAAGTGGTTCTGTTATTGATTGAATGGTTGAACTACTAAAGTCTTATTGGAAGATGGCGTAAGATTTTCTAATGAAGCTGCAAGAGGGGTTAAGAAGTTATTTTGATGGATTGTCGTTAGATCTTGATGAACTTTCTTTACTTGAGCTGTTTTCTCTGTTTGGTCTCTCCGTCTTTGGTTTACCACATTCTCTTGTGTAGTGTCCATATATGCCATAGTTGTAGCACTTGACTTTATTTATATCCACACCCATACGTGTTTTTGTGTGTCTATCTCCTCGTGGTTAATTTGATTGAAGTCTTCGTCAAGACTTGAAGATTATTAGGATATGTGTTTGATTTATTGTGAAAGTTAAGATAAAAAAATGAACGAAGATAAAAAAAGATGAAATAGTGCAGCAGAATGATAAACTTTTGAATCACAACAAATGTGTGAGAGGGGATCGGCTATCCTCTTATGAGCACCTGACCGATTTGACTGAACTAACAGAGGCGGAATTCATTGCTAGCGAGTTGGACAAACAAACAATCAAGTATGCTACTTAAACGGCTTTGCTTCGTATATTAATAAACATGAAAGTTACAGACGAGTAAAAAACTGGACAGGGCTTCGCCGTAGTCACACAACACTCAAGCTCCACTATTTATAGGCCAACATGGCTCGCATAGGAGTGAGTGTTGTAGGCTTGTGACAGTGGTGGCTCGTACGAGTGACAAGATTGTCACTCGTACGAGCCACAATAGTCACTCATACGAGCCATACTAAATACATAAAATACGACATTTTCTAAGCCCTATATACACAACTGACATATCCTAGACGTAGGCGATAGACATTATGCACCAACAAACTCCCCCTTGGATTTTGCCGCTGTCTTGGATAGTCTTCAAAAATTATTCAAACATATTTGACATTTATCATCCAAAGAAGTTTTTCGGTGGCCTGCGACGCTCCTCTGAAGATATCGGCGTTTGGTCAGTATGAGGAGGCTGATTGTACGTGTTGCCAAACCGAAAACTTCTCAGAGATGCAATCCTAGTTCTCTCCGCAATCCTTTCATCATTCTTTTCCTTCTTCCGCTGTTCCTTCTCTTCCAGCTTCCTCCATGAAGTGTTCCATGTTGTTCCTGAATGTATATGGTTAGCAAAACATACATTAACAATCTTCTGGAATTGGAGCGCCTGCTCTTTATCTCTTTCCTCATAGCTAATCTTGCTGTAGAGTAAGCATTCTGTATCCTTCTTTGAGCAATTTACTAGCCACATTAGGTTTAGTACTCGAATGTCGTGCCGTAGACCATATATACGTTTGTGAGCGATGACTGATTCAGATAGTTCTTCAGAAATCTTCCAAGAATCTTCATCCTGTTGGACACAAATAACAGCTTCACATGTGCTTAAATCATAGTGCCACCATTTGAATATCTTGAAGAAATCTTGTTCCATCTTAATAAGAGGCATGTTTTTCATCACTCTTGGCCTCTTAACGATCAACGTCACATCCTTCTCTTTCATAACATGATCAATCTTTGTGACTCTTTTGGGCATATGTGGCTTCCAGCGGCTAAAACCATGAGTAGCTTCCAGCTTTATCAGTTTCCACAGCTGCTGGTCATGAAATTTCATCTTTAGATTTATCATCTTAGTCTATACCAGTTCTTTAATATCCCAGAACGGCAGGGTCTTAATATCGCTCAAGTGTCAGAAGTACTGGAGCCCATACTCCCTCTTTATCGCATATACATCAAGTTGCTCGATCCATCCACAGCTAATGATGTCCCCCAGAGAAATATCAGCATCTCGTGTGAAGAATGCTAGGGGACGTTTGAACCACAATTTCCTCCCTTAGCTATCTCTTCTTTGGATAAATGTTGAGGAACCGTTCCTTCTTTCACAGCCTCTTCTACTCTACACTTTAACAAGTCATCACTTTCGGCTGCAAACATCTCACTAAATGTTGGGAAGTCATCTGTACCCTCTCTGGCGACATTTGTAGTATCATCGTCATTGGAATCATCCACCACGACAACCTTATCGTGTGCTTCAGAAAAGTGTTCGAAGAGATAATCTTCATGCTGGAAAGCACTGATGTCGTTCAGCTCATCTTTGAAGTCAAATTCAAACGTTTCTTTGTCCACAACCAACATTCTCGCAATCTCTTCCTTTGTGTAACTGTGGATAAATTCACCTTCTTCCATATCATGCTCCAAATACAAAATCTTTAGTTTAGGCATATCAGTCACTTTGAGGATTCCTGACTGCTTAGAATCCTTCGAGCTAGCATATGTCTTTTCTAGATCTTTTTCATCATCAAATTGGTTGGCTGAATCGTTGAAGTACATAGAAAAATCAATAACTTCATTCAAACCAGATTCTGTTACAAGAATTTCCGAACAACCCATTTCACTATCATCACCATCATCACTATCACTATCAGACTTTTTCTTTGACGCATCATTTGTTTCGTCTAAGTCTCATCAACCACCTCAGGATTTCCAGCAAAAGCATCTACCTCTTCCTTAATCTCTTTCAACATATTTCTTTTCCTCAACCACTCATGATGTTTCACAGATAGTTTCGACATGTCAATATCTACATTCCTCGGCTTTCCAATCAACACAAACTTCTTTGTCTGCACCCACACTACTAACTCTGAATATACTGGCGTAGATTCAGCTTCTGGCGCATTTTTTCTATCATAGGTTCCTCTCCAACCTACTCTTTTCCCTTTCCTTGAGCGTCGGATAGTTCTTTTGCAATACGTTCATGCTCTGCAACTCTTTCCCTTGCCTCTTCCCTCTCAATCTCATCAATTTCAGCAGCCAGATTAATCCCGAGCTTCTTGATAAGGATTTTCTCGAACAAGCTCATCTGCCTTTGACTCCTGAGGCGTTCTTCATCGTATTATTCCATTTTCTTCCTTAGTCTTTCATTCTCTGACACGATACTTGCCAAAATAGCCTCAAGATGCAGTTTATCTTCTTTTAGGCCCTTAATCTGCTCCTGTAACTCAGCAATCTTAACACTGTTCAGCATGACCTGATTATCTAACTCTTCAATCCGCATGTCATTGAACATATCCGCTAAAAATTCTCCCCCCAGAATATCTCCGAATCGAAGTCAAACTGATCTTCAAGTCTAGAGCCTGTTGAGAATTAGGGTTGAGATTGAGTAGGTTTAGGTTGAGGGGTGGGTTGAGGTGGTGGTTGTGGTGATGGTTATGGAGGTGGTGATGGTGGTGGTTGTGGCATAGATTCAACATTATGTGCTATATCAACTTTCTTCTGCACCTTTCTAATTGATCTAGCTTTCAGAGAGTCTGTACTTCTAGCCGTTGGCCTCTTCAAATGTTTTGATAGCCTCTTCATGATCTGAGAATAGCAGCGTCACTTTCAGACTCATATGGCACATATGTAGTATCGTCTTCTCCTGTATCTTTTCTTCTTCTCTCCTCAGCTTTTCATTGTACTTCATCCAATCACTCTAATTCTTTCTCGTTGGCTCTTTCCTTTTCACCAGCAATCCTATCATCTCATTAGTGCTAGAAGAGGATGCCTCTTCATCTCTACCGACTTTTCAACCAAACACCTGTCACTCTATATCAGCCGCAACTGTCTCGATATTTTCTTCAGGCTCTGGCTCGTCAACCAAACTCGTGCCAGCAGATGCATGTTTCTTCTTCTGAGGGGCAGCGGAAGAAGAGGTAGCATCTTGCTTTCGTTTAGTCCCCTTACCCCCTTTCTTATCTTCTTTGGTAAACCACCCACTTCTCTTCGAGATAAAAGCATCCAATGCTTCTATCTCATCAGCCTCATCCCCACTGTCATCCTTTCGCCACTTCCCCCTGGGCGGTGCCACATAGTCTTGGTGTTAGGGAAGGCCTTTAGGTGCAGATTCATCTTCTCCAAAGTAGATATATCCATATGCTCAACTCTAAGAATGTTGTCTTTCTTCTTCTTCTTCTACAGATTGGTATGTAGATGATCTAGCAAAATTTGCACAAATCTCGGGTACTGTAGAAATGTTTCTCGTTGAATGTTCTACACTATCTACGAAATTATGAGTCTTGAGAAGTTGTACGGTAGATTGAGAATAAGTACCGTAATCATACACATCTGATAATCAATCAAATCATCGAAACCACTCTTTCTGTGACGTAGGGCGTGAATAATGCAGTGAGTGACGTATCGAAAGGGAGCACTGAGATTTCCCTTTGCGGTGTTGACGAATCCAACATAGCCCATCCTGTAAAAACATCCTTTGATCATGTATTCCGGATAACTAGTTAGGTCTTCTTCACTATCTTCGAATTCCAACACTGTTCGAATCAGATCTTCAGTGATCTTGACTTAAATATCTTCGTTATGAATGCGCACTGAACACAATATGGCATTCTCTTCCTCACTATACTCGCAGCATCCCAAAAATATTCGACATGTGATCGGTACGCCGTATGTCTATCTCTAATGGCCTTTGTAATAGGCAGCCTGCTCAGAAAATCTAACACTTCTCTATATGCTGCTATCTCTAGTATATTCTCACCTAGTAGACAATAAAGGTTGTGGAATGGTGAGAACGAAGACTTCTTGATCTGCAAACACAAGAATTTCAAACACTTAGAGAAAAAATTTCAAAAAATTCAAATCTTACACACTCGTACGAGTTAGATACTTACTAAGACAAAGATTCAAGTCTGGTCTTCGTACGAGTTGTAATTCATACTTAAAGGTTTTTTGGATTTGAACAGACTTGCTCATACGAGTCAAAGAGTTTTATGACATTTAAGGACATGCTCGTATGAACGATCACTCATACGAGTGATGATGATAATCTGACATTTAAAAAGCTTGCTCGTACAAGTGACAATTCGTACGAGTTACAAATCGCACCAAATAATACCTTGTCAAACCGAACTTAAAATGTATAAAAACTTTAACAAATTGAATGATGATTTAGGGGCTAAAAGGGTCGATTTGTACGAATTTGAGTTCAATTTTACATTTTACCGGTCCAATTATCCTAAATCTACGTTTTATGTCCTTTTAGTCCAATTTCAGCATCATAACGGCTCACAACTTGTAGTAGTACCTTTCCTATCGTGAGAGGTGTGCCAATCAACCTCCCCGAAGTATAAGATACGTAAAATGATCAAGAAAATGTGTAGAAGGAACTGAATCGCACAGAGAGAATTTTCAGTCGCACAGAGTTACTAATGTGACTCGTGCGTGTGAAAGCCCCTTTTATACTTGCTAGGTCATTCGTACGAGTCACCATTCGTACGAATGTAGCCTTTTATCACTCGTACGAGTTAAATAAGTCACTCGTAGGAATGTAACCTTTTATCGCTTGTTACTTTTTGATTTTTTTTTGAAATTATCTGCTTTTACGACCCACTCAGTTGACCGAGTCCAGGTTAATGACCCCGGTTAACCAAATTGCCTACCAAGTCCAAGATAATGACCTTGGTTGACCGTTGTTTGACCAAAACAGATTTCTTTTAAAAGTTTTAAAGTTTCAAGTTAATGAACTTTTTGACATTTCAGGATATTTTCTTTTCAGATTAGCTCCCAGCCCATGATCTTCAGCCATCCTCCAGAACCTGTCGCTTTGACTTGGACTAACGGTGTTTTCATCATCGGTAGACTAAAATCTAAGAAATATTGCTAAAAATAAACTGAAAACATCTTTGGTTTTTTTCTGAAAAGAAAGATAAAGTAAATAAAGACGTATTTACAGACATATTTTTGTGAGTTTGTGTTAGAGGATCACATCAGTAATTTAGACAAATCACCAGTACCGTTGATCTTGGTAATAACTTTAAGGTCTTAAACAGATTTACCTTGATTGCCAATATACTTATCCACTTAAACCTCTACACATTTCTCAGTTGTTTCAAGATATGTTACATAATTTTAAAGAACATGAAGTAACTGCGTTTCCTATCTCAGAATATACTCCCGCATCGAGATTCCCAGAATTTCATCTTACAGGTGAATATATCTAACTGATATATGTAAATGAGGTGAATTCCGAGACCTTGAGAGCTCAGGTTAGTATTTTCTTACAGAGAAAGAGATGAAGGCTCGACTTTAGGTGCTGTTCCTATTAGGAATCTTTTGCACTGCAGATGCCGTATTTTTTATGACATATATTCATCTTTTATGCATCTTTTGGAGGTGAATAATGCGAAAAGTATTATACAAGTTCTAGGTCACTGCCGACACAAAATCAGAAGAACTCGGATAATACCCTAGATATTAATTAAATATAAAGACCTAGTATCACAGAATCTAGCATTCTCTCGAACGAAATTTCGGAGTACTAAGTCCATATATCCGAGAGATGTCGACCCACAAATTACTCAGTTTTTCTTTTAGGTTTATATCTTGAAGAACAATTTACTGAACTTGTGAAGCCTATTGGCACGTCATCAGTAAGACCTGTTTAATTACTTGTTTAAACATTCCATATCTTTAGCATACTATGATAGAGCACTGATGTAATATGATTCCCTCTTATTCACAAAAACTCTTTTTGTTTTTTTGTAATGTTTTTGTATTTTTCACAACTTCTCTCCGCCTAAAATCAAAAACATATTTTTGGTTTTTAGTTTTTAAGGAAGCTAGAAAAGTATTTACAGAAAACATATGTTATACCGATGAGAATCACGTTAAGTACTCGTCATCCTCAAATTTTCCAACCCCTGATGTCAAATTTTTTAAATCATTTAATTTCAAAACAGTTTTAAATCTTGATCTATCAAAAGCTTTGGTGTAAAAATCTGCTTTTTGGTCATCAGTATGGATTTTTTAAATTCTAACCACTTTTTCTCGTAACAATCACGGATAAAGTGGTGTCGATTTTCTATGTATTTAGTTTGTGAGTGTTGAACATGGTTTTTAGTGATATCAATAGCCTCCTTGTTATATACATATATGGGTGTGTTAAGAAATTGCAGTCCGAAGTCTCTCATCTACTGTTGTATCTAGAGTATCTGGGAACAACAGCTGGATGCTGAAACGTATTCAGCTTCACACGTAGAGAGAGCGACCACTGTCTGTTTCTTACATTTCTACATTACCAAACGGGTTCCGAAGAACTAGCAACCAACCGTTGCAGATTTGGCATTAAGCTTGCAGCAACAAAATCAGAATCTAAATAACCCGTGAGATTGGAGTCGTCATGTCGAGGATACCACAAGCTGGTGCTTGGACACCCTTTCAAATAGTGCATGATTCTTTTGACGGCTAACATGTGTGAATCTCTTGGTTTAGACTGATAATAGGCGCACATGCATGTTGGATACATGATATCAGGTCTTTGTAAGATACATCAAGGATTCGATCATGGAGCGATATAATGTTTCATCGACTTTGACTCCATGAACGTCTAGACAAATGTCATGGTTTGTGGCTAATGGAGTTATTCCTGACATGTCAAATTTATCAAACACGTCATGAACATACTTCGTCTGATGAATGAAGATACCATCCGGTAATTGCTCAACCTAAAGTCATAAGAAGAACTTCATCTCCCCTATAGCACTCATTTCGAATTTTTTCTTCATGACTTCTTCAAAGTCTTTATACAGCTGATCATTTGTTGATCCAACGATTATATCATCCACATAGATTTTTACTATAATCAGATGTCCATCCACTTCCTTTCTAAAGAGGGTACTATCATTTGTGCCTCTAGAGAAACCGTTCCTAGAAGATACTTGGAGAGCGTCTCGTACAAGGCTCTCGGGGCCTGGTGCAGTCCGTATAATACTTTGTTCAACAGATAGACCTTATCCTTGTGTATCAGATCGACAAATCCTGGTGGTTGGCCGACGTACACCTCCTCGTTTACCTTTCCGTAAAGGAATGTATACTTCACATCTAATTGGTACACCTTGAAACCTTTCCATGATACAAAGGCCACGAAAATGCGGATTACATTAAGACGTACGATAGGGGCATAGACTTCGTTGTATTCTATCCCTTCTTGCTGATGGATGCCTTGGACCACGAGCCAAGCTTTGTTTCTGACCACAATACCTCTGCCATCTCTCTTGCACTTGAAGACCCAATGAGTATTAATCTTTTTATGATCGGTAGGTCAAAAAGCTTCCAGACACCTAGTTTCTGGAATTGAAGCAACTTTTCCTGCATTGCATCCACCCAGCTTTCTTCCTTCATGGCGTCTTTCTAGTTTCCTGGTTCAACCTGCGAAACAAAACAACTGTAAGAAAGTCTGGTTTGCAGTGGAGCAACATTTGTATAAAAGTAACTTAGATCCTTGTTGATCTGGTTTCGAGTTATCACTCCGTTTTGTAAGTTACCAATAATATTCTTTGACGAACGGTAAGATAGTGTCCTTAGCATCACTTCACTCGGAAGATCTACGTGACTTTGCAAATACGTGACAACTTCATCACCAACCGGATAAGAGGATGTAGCTTCATTTCTGACATTGGATTCATCAGCTTTAGTATTCAGAAAGCTTTGAATTTGCTCGAATCCTTCATCGGAACTGGTTCCTCCATCGTCAAAAGTTGGTTCAGGATCAGAGTCGGCATCAATTGGTGGATGGGCAGACGATTCAGCAGTATTAAAGACTGGTATTGATACTGATTCTTGTAGAGTATTGCTCGGACCTTCTTTAGAAGAGTTAGAGACAGGAAGTGATGGGGAAATCACCAACGGTCTTGATACTTGTTGTTGATTGGAGATTTGATGCTGTTGAAAAAGCATAACAAGTTCTTCTTCTGATGGTACTTCTTGTAGGTCAAATGAATTCCACAACCCTTCGTAATTGATCAACCATGGATCCCCAGGTTTCTACATAGGTGTCGTATAACTTTGATAATGAACATGTTGTGCTAGAATAACCTGGTTAAGACTCGGCAAGAAGACTTGCTTTTGTGGACTAGCAAAACCGACGAAAAATCCTTCCAAGGATTTGGCTCCAAATTTACCGTCCGGGTCTAGAATAGTACACGGCGATCCAAAAGGTTCCAAAAACGCTAGGTTCGGCTTTTGATGGTTTAGTAGCTCAAAACATGTCTTGTAATGAGGGTTGACTGTCAAAACACGGTTAAGGGTGTAACACGCTGACGCGACTGCTTCGCTCCAGAAACTAATTGGAAGCTTTGAATCAGCGAGCGTAGTTTTGACAGTCTCAATCAGTGTGCGGTTCTTACGTTTAGCTACTCCATTTTGTTGAGGAGTATAGGGAGCGCTGAATTCGTGAAGAATACCCTTATCATTGCAGAATTCAAACATTCTCTTGTTCTTGAACTCAGTACCATTACCGCTGCGGATTCTCTTGATTGGCAAGTGATATAGGTTCATCATACTTTCAAACGTTTCATCTTTACTCTCTAGGAAGAAAACCCATGAGAATCTTGAATAATCATCTGTCATGACAAGGCAATATAGATCTCCAGAGATACTTTTTACATTCACTGGCCCAAATAGATCCATATGAAGCCTTTTTAATGGTAGCTTGATAGAGTTAAGTAGCTTTCTCTGGTGTCATTTGTTATGTTGCTTCCCCTTTTTGCAGTTCAGACAATCATCAGATAAATGAAAATTCTTCAGATTAACACCCTCCACTAGGTCATTATGCACCAAATAATTCATCTTTCGAAGGTGAATGTGCCCCATCTTTCGATGCCATAAGAGTGACTCTTTCTTGGTAGCTTTAGAAACAAAGCATTGAACCTTCTTTGACGTAGTGGATGTGACGCTCATGTCTAAGACATAAAGATCATTTTCTCGTGGAGCAAGCATGAGGATCCACTCCTCAGGAATTTTGAATCCTGTTTTGAGAATTAAGCATTCCTTGTCATTGAAGTGGGTTGTGAATTTCTTGTCACAAATTTGCGAGATGCTCAGTAGGTTGTTCTCAAGCTTAGCAATGTAGTTCACCTTGTCAAAAGATACCATTCCGTTTGTGAGAATATCTTCACCCACTATTCTTCCACCCTATGTCCGAGCAAACCCAGCGCAACCTCCCCGGATAGCTTTTACGTCGTATAACAACGCAAGCATCCATATGATGTGTCGGGAAGCTCCACTATCCATAATCCACTTTGACATGATTGACCTTGAGAGCCCCTACATAAATGTGGAAGAAACTATTTAAACAGAGAAAACAAGCCTGCTTGGTCTTGGGTGGGTTTGGAATATCAAACTTTTGAACTTTGATCTTGTCATTTTGTTTGGTTTTGTTTCAGGAGGAATAGGTGTTTTCATTTCTACTGAAGATGGTTTGACTTTTGCTACCCAACTTTGTGTTTTCAGAATTGCCTTTTAGAATAGAATTTTGAATCCTTTTGACGATTCTTGGTAGATGTTTCACCAAACTCAAATTTAAATTTAGTTGAATCGTTGATGTCACTTTTTTGTTGGATTCATTGTTTCTTTTTAGAATTTTTTTTGGTACAAACTTGGTTGTTTTTTTGCTTCACATCTTTTGTAGATCTGCTTGAGTTGAAAACAGGTTTTGGATTTCTTTGAGAAAATTGTTGTGCAATATGCCCGACATTGTTACATTTGTAGCACGTCCTGCTGTCATTTCTAACAGAGGAATCCAAATCCTATTTTCTACTCTCCTTTTCCTTTTTAAATTCAACATTAGATTGTTTACCAATGCTCTCCTTTTCTTTTTCAGTTGTTGTCCCATAGACAAAATCAATTTTCTTTGCAAAGTTCAATTTTAAGACTTGTTCTTTCTTTGGTTTTAAAAACCCAAACTTGCTCTCATGTTTTCAGGATAGTCCCTGTCCCTCTGATGGTGGTTTTTGTAGAGACATTATGATTTAGAATAGAATGATGCATCTCTTTTTCTAAATCAGAATGACTGACTTCAATTAGCTTGAACAACTTATCAACTCGATCAAGATTAACATTCTGAATTGGGAAATCCTCATCAGAATATAGTTATCAGATCCGTTCATTTTGTACACGACTACATTTGGATCATTGTTTAAAAGATTTTCTGATGATACAACATCCAGTTCAGATTTTTCAGACTCATTCTCAAAAACAGTTTTTACCACTCAGATTCATAGTCACTTTCTATTTTGGTGTATGTTACATCAATGTTCGCAGGCAGCTCATTTTTCATTTCAGTTTTCAAACTTAAATTGAGCGCTTTTTGCACCCCCGATAGTTTCTTACTTGCATAGCTATTCCACAAGGGAGATGGAACACGATCGTAACTTACACCTTTGTGTTTCTCAATTTTACTGTCTTCGTTGCTTTCATTTTTTGGAAGAATGTGATCATTGACGTACGAACTTGTAGAATAATTGATTAACAACTTGTTAACCTGTTCTGTTTCGATTTTCATTTTTTCAAGTTCACTTTTTAGCTCGACAAATATATTTAATGAATATTGATGGCCATTTGTTTGTCCATTACAGTCGCCTTGAGCATCGAAAGTGTCTTGTCATTTTCTCTGATCACTTGTTCAAATTCTTTAATTTTTTTGCTTAATTTGTCATAAGCTTCTTTTTTTGTATTATATCACATGGCAAATTATCTGTATGACATTTCAGCTCTTTGTATCTCTTTTCTTTTTTGACACACTCAATGCATGGCTCTTTGCACTTCATGCAAGGTGTTTCTTTTACTAACTCATTACTGACAAATTTACCAATTTGACTCTAGCTTCCTGAGCTTCCTCAGTATCTACCTCATTCACGTTATCCATTAGAGCTTTGTCGGCTATGTCAGTCAGATTCTCCAAAGTCAACTCTTTGGTCACATCGATCATCTCCTCTACTTCAGGCTTTTTCTCTTCTGCACATGGTTATTGATAGCTTGAGTCGATACAAACTGCAAAAGTTTAAAGAATGTCAGAAGGAAAAAGACGTTTAAATGCACTATTTAAGAGTTCTTCTTCCTCTGACGACGTGTTGTAATATTCTTCAAGTGCTTCGTCAAAGGACGCTTCAGCAAATTCTTCTTCTGACTGTTCTGTTTCTTCAAAACTCTCAGCTACCAGTGCGAGGCTTTCATTCTTTGAAATGTATTTGTTCCAGTTGAACCTTCATCTTCTTGGTAACAATCAAAGCCTTATCCTTTGAGTTTGAAGGACCATCTTCGATCTGCACTAACCTTGTCTGAGGTGGTTGGGGTCGATGATAGATTTTTCTTTTGTAATAATCATCTACAAATAGATTCTGATTTCCTTAGACTTCACTGTTTGGGCACTCTCTCTTGAAATTCCCCTTTTCTCTGCACTTGAAACATGTAACTTTGGCCTTATCAAAACAGAGTTTCCCATCAAGACCTCCCAGACTGTCTCTTCCAATGATTTCCATAAAGTGTTGAGCTCTACAGACTATTGACGCCATGCACTATTTAATATCAATTAACTCTAGCTCAACTGGATCAATCTGATCATAATCTTCTTTGGTCATTTCAGGATTCCCAATCCTTCCGGCTACCAGACTTTCGTAAGATTCGAGAACTGATGCAAGCAAAGCCATGTGTTCATTGGAATCTTGTGTGTTTTCAAGATTTACAGCAATGTTGCATTGAAGAATTCGCTGGTTTGCATTAGGTGGATTGTTTTGACCGTTTGAGTATTACTTGAGCTTTGCGAAGATTGAGGAGCTTGAGGAGAAATAGGGTTGCATGATGAAAATGATTGAAACCCACTTGGTTTGATGGTGGACTTGTAGCATTGTTGGCGTTGAAGGCAGTTTGAACCTTGGGACTTTGTATGTGACTAGCAAAACTACTTTTGTAGTATAGATTCACGTCTTGTTGCATATGAGCACCTTTGTTCTTTACCATTTTCTGCATTTCTAGTTCCTGACCTTCTAATCTTTCAATAAATCTTGGCAATGTGAAGTTACTGTATTTTGTGCTGTTTTTCAGGATAGTTAGATAGGTCGTCCACTCTCCTTCTAGTAAAGAATCAGCGAGTTTATCAACCAGTTCTTCGTTGGTCTTAAAGATCTCCATTCTTTTCATCTGAATCACCAAATGACAATATCGTTCGATTAGCTGCTTTATTGTCTCACCGTTCATCATATTGAAAATATCAAACTCCTTGCTTGGCAGCACTTTCCTTCCTTTTCGAATTTGAGAATTTCTTTGAAACTTGAGTCGTAAAGCATTCCACAGTGACTGAGCGTCATCATCGTGTTGAAGAAGTGCCAGGATATCTTCTTTTACTGCATGTTTCAGTATGTTCATCATCTTCTTTTCATTGATAAACTTTTCTCTCTCCATATTCGCTAACTGAGCAAGAGTCTTTTCGAGACCATTCTCACCACTAGGTGTTATGTACTTTGACTCGATGGCAAACCAACACGTCAAATGATTAGCTTGTACCCAGTTTATGAATCTCTCACTCCAACTATCATAGTCTTCTAAGTTCATGAGCTTCATAGGTTTCGTCATGGTTCCCATTTCGTTTTCTAGATTCATGTTTTGTGCTGCGGTAGTCGTAACCGTAAATGCGTTGTAAAACTCTTCTTCCATTAAATCTGAAATTTTTAGAAATACAAACTTTCGAAAACACTGATTAGATTGACAAAAAATGCGAAATTTAAGAAAAACTCCTTAAAATTTTCTTCGTGTGAATGAACAGCTACTTGTGCGAATCACTTGGTTTGTGCGAGCGAGATACTCGTGCGAATCAGTGGTTCGTGAAAGCAGGATACTCGTGAGAGAGAGAGATATTCATGCAAGTGACTCTTCGTGCGAATCACTCACTCGTACGATTGACTGTTTTAGAACTTCTAAATTTTAAGAAAACATGTTTTTTTCTTGGTTGTACGAGTGGTTAATTCGTACGGATGGCCATTCGTACGAGTTATCCTTCTACTCGTATGGGTCAGATCAGGTCACCAAACGGATGATTTCTGCAATTTTTGTCATGAATTTGGTCGATTTTAGATATGTATGTTTCAGGGATTTATTAGAGTTGATTTTAACGTGATATACTAAAATCCTAGTCCAATTCGTCAATGAATTCGTCTAGATCTGAAATCTTTATCAAGAAAGAGTAGACATAGAAAATCTTCAATGGTGGAATCTGGATTTGCAACTGCTGAAACTTGATATTTGTCCTCAAATCAGGCCTCAAGGCTCTGCTACCACTTGTGAGTCCCGGTGATGGTGGTTCTAGACAGAAGCTTGGGCGTATCATAGTATCGATTCGGTGTATATTCAATACACACTCTTTCTAGCCTATTCGCACTGACACTCCTAAAGTACATCAACAAATTCCCCCTTGGACGTCACTGTCGAAGCTTGATCTTGATCTTGATCTTGAAATCTGAGAGCCGTGTTGAATATTCTACAACTTTAATCAGGTATCTGTCGATGTCGTTGAATGCGTTAGTTGATGATCCGGGTTTGCATTATCTACTTTAAGCAACATTCCCCCTAAAATAATTTCCTCCAGAATTTAATCTTCAGGTCTTCGTTTGCACGGTTCAAGACCTCCTTTGATTTGCTTGATCTACAAATTTTCTCGAAAAATCACCAACTTAAATTAATCAATACAACTTCTCCGTTTCAACTTTAACCACACCCGTGTTTGGTTTAGCGCACCCTCCAAGCTCGATCATCTGATCTTCAAAATCCAACCGAAAATTGATAGAAACTTTGAAGCACCACAACGATAAACTTCAAATCAATAAATATCCGTGTAAATCTGAAATCCTGATTTCCTAATCACGATTAATCAGCAAATCAGTAATCTTCTCAATCAGCAAATCATCACTGAATCATATTATCTGGTAACACATCAAATCTGAGAAACATTCTTCGGAAATCAGAATCACATTCTTTCTTTTTAGTCACAATAATAGATGTATAGCTATCTCCGCTGGAATGGGGCAACTGAAACTACAAAACATCCTCATTTCCTCACAGTTAGTCATGAAAACAGTTCATTTTCCTTGCAGAGTTAAAGATAAGCAGTCCTATGTGCATCCACTTCCACATCAAAGATCAGGTATTTAACCCTTAAGCATCAATCTGTATCATGATCTGAAAATTCAAAACATCCTTTAATCACGAAACTCCAAATGTATAGTCTATTTCGTGAGCAACTGGTACACACTTTATGTCTGAAAGATTTATATCATCTTCTTTAGACATGAGTTGCAAGTATATAGCCTTCCTCGTTAGTCCCGGTGACAACTGAAACCACATAGCATCCTTATTTTCTGGCGAGTAGTCCGGAAAACAGTTCATTTTCCCTGCGGAATTAAAGTGGATACTTTGTACCACTAAGAAGTCGTGTGTGCAACCGGCTTGTATGAAGACTCAGACATCAACGTGAACACAACTACTAAATCCGATGAACAACTCCCCCAAGACTCAGTTATGCAACCCCACTTTTACGAAAAGTAGACATCAACTTTATCTCATCGCTAATGAATCTTAGATGCTCTGTGTTTCCCATATAATCTACAGTCGGAACCACCTGAATACTGTTACATGGTCACGAATTTCAAAAATGCCGGAATATTAACATATACGTGAAAATTTTTATTCCCCTTCATTTTTGCAAATTCTGGCTTCTTGAGCATCGTCTCACAAAAACCAAATTTTGCGGAAAATTTCCCAAAATTGCTGTTTTGATCAAATGCGGATTTAACATTAACGCCCACTAAAAGTCACTACACTAGATGATCAACCTTTTGTGTAGGTATTAGTGACTACCCCAATATCTTCAACATTTTGTGACCGTATCATCAAATCTATATTCTTAAGCTCTACGGTGTCCCCGAACAGCCCGAATTAGACATTAAAATTTCAAAAAGAATTTATAATCACCAAATTTTTTATTCCCCCTCATTTTTTAGGGATGCCACACTTTGTACGAGGTGTCTGATTACTTTGCACGAGGTGGCCCCAACTTCGTATGAGGTGGACTTTGTACGGGTGGTGCTTCGTACGAGCCACAGAAGCTCACTTGTATAAACGGGCCTACTTACGTTTTTCGATCCAGAATCTTTATTTCTTCGAATTTCAAGATGATTTTTGCACAGATCTTGTCGAAAATCAGTTTCTAACAATCCTATTGTTTTAATTTTCCATTATGTCCATGGATTGTCCAATTATTTGATGTTTTACATCTAAAACCCCTCATACGTCCAAAATTCATTAGCGTAGGTGATTCATCAACTGTTAGATTCAATGAATTGGTACCTGTCTCTGATTCAAGTTGTGAGTCCCAGTGACGACAGTTCTAGACAGAAGTTTGGGCGTATGATAGTATCGATTCAGTAGAACATTATAAAAAGGGAGTAGAAACAGAATCAGCGGAAGCATTCTTTCATTCATACCGAAAGAGTATACATCTTGTCTGGCTGGCGGAATTCCTAGAGAGAATCCACCAGCGTTTCCCCTTAGGGAACTTCCAAAACTTTCAAACGATGAACACACAACACATAATATAAGACATGAGCAGCTCATGTGAAGCGAGTAGGTTCGGTTCATACGAATGTTCCTTCGTACTAGTAGAGCTTTTTATCACTCGTACGAGTCACATTGTCACTCGTACGAGCTAGTTCTCGTTTGCACTTGGGTCGGTTGTATCTAATTTATACAATATTCAATACACCCTCTTTCTAGGCTATTTGCACAGTGATGGACATAAAATGCATCAACAGAATGAAATATTACTTTCATCAACATGTTTTTGTAAATTGTAATTCACGTATGCATGAAGATTACAACTCCCCCTCAGCCTGATCACTTCTAATTTGTTCGTACAAGAATGTCAAAATGAAAAGTGATGAAAAGAACAGTACAAGCACTGTTCTATAGGACAAAGCAAACATCTGAAGCATCTTGGCTGCTCACCTTGATAGTGAAATGTAATGATCTAACAAACTCTATCATCTGCTAGACCTAAACACTATTACATTGAATTACAAATAAACTCTGTTGTTATCATATGTTGAGCACTAACCTCTGTTGAACTTTATCCTTTGTTGGTTTTTAGTAGAGCTTTGCCTCAACAATCTTTAGTCTTTATCAGAGGTTCTCTTTAGCAGACCTTTTACTTTAGATTGAGTTTGTCTTCAACTGTTCTTTGTAAATAGACTTTAGCTTTAACAGACTTTAGAGCAGCAGATGTTAAGTCTTTACCATTGGGAAGAGCAGATCTTCAAAGCACTGTTTATTTATTATCAGTAGTTATAGATTATTTTGGCTTTCCAATAATCTGTTCGTTTGTGGGGTCCACTAGATCCAACAATCTCCCCCTGAACAGATGATGCCAAAACACTTCTTTATTTTTTATCTTTATTTCTCATCAACATTTCCCTTATTTGACCTTTGAATTGTAATTCAAAATCCAAGGAAATCATGTCTTCAAAATCCCTTTCAAGTTCAAGTTTCAACAGATCTTGGAGGTCATCTGCATTCAGACCATATGCATCTTCCATTCTAAGCTTTTGAACTTCACCATCTGATCTGAGCAAGGTTAACTCGTAGGTATCTAAGCATGACTTCCACTTTAGAATTTTTGGACAAGATGATTTTATTGGGTGAAGGTTTATTGTTGATGAGTTAGGTGATTAAGGCATGCTGACAAGATTTGCAATTGTTTCTCTTAATTTGTCACTTGCTGGATTTGTGTGATATAACAGTTGGTTCTTTATTCCCTCCTTTTTGTGTTCTTCAAACATCTGTTCATCAGCCTCAGCCATCTTCTTTTGCCTTTTTGCTTGGTTCAAGGCAATTGTGGATAAGCGAGAGGTTGAGGTCTGCTTTTTAGAAGTCAGGGTCTGTTGGGGGATAACCATTGCTGGGTAATCTGGCTTTCTAGGAACTGTAGGATCCTTTTCTCTTAGCTGCTCTAGTCTTTTGTTAGCTTCTACAACTTTTGATTTTGACCATCTAGCAACACCTCTAGTGGTACCATACTTAGCAGCCATAAGTTCTTCTTTCATTCTCTTATGCTTCAAAGCCATGTTTTGATACACTTTCTTGTATTTCTACCAATCTGGTGGAGATGGCTTATACAAATGATTGTTAAGCATCTTTTGTATTCTTTCTATTTCTTCTTTGAGCTCATCTGTTGACCAGTCTTTGAACTGTGCTCTATTTGCTTTGTATGGTTTATGTTTCATGATATGATCCAGGTAATCCTTCCATAGTTCCTTATCTAGCTCAGCATTTATTGGATTCTCTGACATGGACTTGCTTAGGTCCTTAGAAAAATCTTTAATCTTTCTAACTTTGCTAAGCTCTATTGACAAGATTCCCTGAGCAGTCATGTCATCCTTCCCTTTACACATCTCTTTTCTAATGTTTTCACCCTGCCTTGCCTTTAGCTTCAAGTATTCATCTATGTTCTTAGGCTCTCTTTAATGAGAGATGAGAAGGATCTTTTTGATGCATCCTCTATAGAGAAAAATGATTCAATTTCACTTTGAACAACAAAAATCTCAAGAGGATACTGAGAAGCTAATGGAATTGGTTGTGGTGGTTTAGAGGATGGTAGTGAAATGGATTTTAGGTGGAAGTGATGAGAGTGGTGTAGTAGTAACGGGGGCAGATGATAAGGGGATTGGCGATAGAACCTTCTCACTATCTTCATTCACAATAAAAGTTTTCCTTTTGCGTGTGAATTTGATTATAGGCGAAGGTGGGCGTGTTGGAATTCTTGGTGGTGTGGATAATGGTTGTGTTAAGGTAGGAAAGGTTATCATGGCAGTTATTTGGGTAACATCTGTTGAGACATTTGTTGTTTGGTTTGGTGGTAATTTTGTAACATCTTCTGATACATCTATTGTACAAGCATCTGTTGGTTGATTTGGTGATGGTGAAGGTTTCTTTTTGGCTGATTTTTGTAGTGAAGGTTGGGTTTTGGTTCGAGTAGAGGATACACTCTTTGTAGAGCCAGCAATGGTTTTAGGAGATGTGGAAATCGTTGTCTAACTCTTCTTGTTGACTTTCTTCTTATTGAAATGCTAATATCCTCCTTTTCCCTCTGCATGGCCTGTTCTTGTTCAATTAAGAGCGAAGCTTTGCTTTCTAGTGTATCACCCAGAAATGATACATTGGAAGAATCCGTTGTTTGCCTTCTTTGCTTTTCTAAGGCAATCTCTTCTACTTTCTTGTTTAGGTCTCATCAATCCCTTTTGCACTTCTAGCATCAGATTCCATAGAAGAGGTTTGTGTTGTAGTAGACCCTGGCTTTTGCTATTGCACCATTGGTTTTGCTTGTGAAGAAGGCTGCAACTTTCTTAACTTGTCATTCTCCCCCTTTTTAGTATTTTCTACTTCTTCTTGAAGTACTGTTGGAGGGGAAGAGCTAGTGGTCTGTAACAGATGTTCTCTTATAGCCTTAATATCTTCTTGTGTAACCTTGTATCTGGCCTCAACCATATTTTTTATCAACTTCATGTGAGTATTGTGGTTGATATCAACCAAATTCCTTTGAGCTTGGATAATTAGTTGCAATGATTTCCATAGCTCATTGGCAATTTGCTGAGTTGAAGGCTGATTTTGAGAATTTTGTAACATCTACTTCATCATGCTTTTCATCTCATCTATTGAAGACCCCATTGATGTCATTCTCTCTGTCAATTCCTTGTATCTTAATTAATCACCTAACTTAATAGGATCATCTAAATCCCTACCAGAGGTAGTTATATTTGATTCCTTAACAGGAGAAAACTTCAAGTTAATATAACCAAATGCCCCTATGTTTTGGTACTTGGGACTTCCAACTGGAACAGAGGTTACAATTGTAGCCTCAATAGATGTTGCCTTTAAGGAAGAGTAATAGATGTAACCACTGTCCAACTGAAACATTGTTGTATCATCAATTGTAGTGGCTGCTTCACTTGAACTACCACCAAGAGTTACATGTAACTCATGGGGTGTAGCATCCTCAACTATTTGCGGGTTAGCAAATGATCTATCTCAGACTCAGTCACTTGTGGAAGATTACTCTCTTTAATTGGTGATTGAGAGGAACTGATTTGTGTCTGGGTAATACCAATTGCTGCAATCAGGGGTATAAATGTGGGTGGAATTTAAGGTGAAAATTGTGGAGTTGAAAGAGAGATAGCCCTAGGACTGGGGCTGTGAAACATACTTTCAGGTGAAATGTTTGCTTCATAATGTGGTGTCCCTGTACTTACAAGTTGATCCTTTTGTGAGGATGAAGGAGGAGTTTAGATAGGTGGAGATCTTTCCATCTACTGTAAGGAAGTAGCAACCGTGGTTTCAAATGGCATTGGTGTTGCCACAAGGTTATCCTCTGGGATCTCATCTTCTAGAGGTGCCTTTTTATGTTGTTTTGTTTTGGTGGGCTTTTTAGATGTAAGGGGTTTCTTTTTGGATTTTGCTGGTGTGGGTTTCGAAACACCGGTTATGGTGTCATGTTCACAATGAGCGGTAGGCTAACAATAGAGGTTTGAACAACTGATATGGACTCATCTAAAGTAAGCTCATCCCTCTTTGCTTATATTTTGGATACTTTTGACACTTTGTCTTGCATTCTTGTAAAAGTTTCATGAGTAAGACTCTTCGTTTTAAAAACATTCCTTGTTGAAAATCCTTTTCAGACGCTTGTTTTTGGAGATAGTAGCTTAAAAGTCTGGGATACATAAGAAAAGCTTTATTTTTGTTCCCTTTTATAACATTCACTTTTGCAACCAAGTCCAAGAACAATGCCTGGGATAGATTATAATATGATTTAGTCAAAATTGAATATCCCAAGCATTGAACTTTTTATGGAATCTCATTAAATGAGGTGGTCTTGGGTGAGAGACATATCAGTAGGGTATGGAAAAAATATCTCATTTTAGGAGGAAATTGAGGTTTGAAAATTGTAACTCCTATCAATTGACGCTCATATCCTCTTTCTATGATCTCCATCTATAGAGGCTGTTTTTCAAAAGAATTATTACCTTCTTGGTCATTCAATGTAAATGTTGTGGATATGGAAGATGAGGATATTTGAGCATGAGTTTATCCAATCTTTCATGTGATAGCATATGGCTTTTTATTTTGAAGTTGAACTTCAGCATTACCCCATAATTGTCGGAGAGTATCCACATATATTGGTTTTGTATTTTGATGATGTTAAAATATCAATTATTGAGTGAAGGATTTATTTTTGTTGGTTTTCTTGAAAGTAGGGAGGTAGTTATGAGGGAGTTTGATGTGAAGAGCCATGATCGGAGATGGAAAGTAAAGATTAGTGAAGAAGATGAGAGTAGTAACCGGTTTTTTGTAAATTTTGAATTTGAGTCGGAAGTAAAGGCTGTGTTTTGGATGGAACAGGGATATATAAAGGGAAAAACTGAAAGCTGACATGACATCTGTTTAAAAGATCTGATGGCTACATCTATCCACGTGGAACCTCTATTGTGATTGTAACATCCATAAAAAAACGGGTTCTAAAACCCGCACCATTTTATAATCAAGTTTATAATATGATTTCGTTGCATATTTATGTTAATCGTTTAATAGATTCATTATAAATATAAGATAATAATAAATAATATATATAAGTAATAATAAAAGGACATTGTAAAAAAAATAAAAAAAATATATATACATGTGTTGACCGCGGGACTCGAACCCGGGTCGCACAAGTATACAAATACACAACGCACCACTGCATTACCCGCACTACATCTGAATAAACCCATCAAGAAAATCTTTTAAACCTTTCTACGCATTCTTCTTCCTGAAACTTGCTGCCAAGTAACGACTGCACATAATCCGGCAATCATCAAATGGTCGTTTCCTTGCAATTAACTGAAGAAACCGTTCCTAAACGTGAACCTAGACTCAATTGCGAGTCAAACCGCACTCAATTAAATGTGCAAACAACCGGCCATAACCGAAATTGAACAAAACCGAAATATTGTTGCACAACTGTCTTCATCTATAAATAGAGGCTCTGGGAACCTTAGAATGCACAAAACACTCTCAGTCAGTCTCGGCTCTTTTGAACACCTCGCCGGTGTTGATGCATTATGTCTATTGCCAACGTCTAGGATGTGTCTGTATTGTTTATAGGGCTTAAGTGTCGAATGTATATATGTTAAATGTTTATTTTATACGCTTTGTATGGCTCGTATGAACGAGATTTGTATGGTTCGTACGAGTGACCCTTGTTCGTACGAATCTCATCTCTGTTTAACACACACTGCAGTACGATACATGTCGACCTATAAATAGAGGAGTGTTGTGTCAGAGCTAGTGAGACGGTTCAGATAGTACGGCAAAGCCCTGCTAGTTTGTTTACTCGCGTCTGCATTTTGCACGTCTTTGAATACAATAGGGCAGTTAAACAGTAAGTTCTATCTTGTTTGTTTTGTCAACCTCTCTAGCAATGAATTCCGCCTCTGCGAGTTGAGTTCGATCAGATTAGTTGCTCATCGGAGGAGCCCGATCCTCGTTCACAAGTGGTATCAGAGCTTTGAGATCGGATCTATTGATAAACGATAAGTAATTCCAGGCTACCAGTTGTTTCAGACTTGGATTTATCTTCTTCGTTTTTTACATATTCTCGAACTGAACTGGATTTTGGACTCGAAGCCGGGTCGCACAAGTATACAAACACACAACACACCACTGCATCACACGCACTACATCTGAATAAACCCATCAAGAAAATCTTTTAAACCTTTCTACTCAGTCTTCTTCCAGAAACTTGCTGCCCACTAACGGCTGCACATAATCCGGCAACAACTGAAGAAACCGTTCCTAAACGTGATCCTGGACTCAATTGCGAGTCAAACCGCACTCAATTAGATGTGCAAACAACCCGCCATAATCGAATTTGGCAGTAACCGAAACATAAATCTCTGCAACTGTCTTCATCTATACATAGAGGCTCTAGGAACCTTTAGAATACACAAAACACACTCACAAACTTTTATGTTAGTCTCGGCTCTTTAGAACACTTCGCTAGAATAATCTACCATCGCTGGAATCTTCACCAGAAAACCGAAGTAGCCTCTATTCGGTATATCATTTCATCTAATCCTTTTCATTTTTATTAATCTCATGCATAGTTGTTTAAGGTTTAGTTGTTAATTGAATTTATCCAAGAGGGTTTAAAAGTCTGTGTTTCTGAAATGAAGAAGATGAACTGAGTTTATGTTTAAAAGAATTTAAAATTGTATTTAAACCAGGTTAGACACACAGTCCGGTTGGTTGGACTGTGTGCAAATGAAGTCTAAGGTCCCGGGTTCGATTTTGTTCACGTTCCGATTTGCTACAATATACAAAAACGTTTTATAAAACCATATTTTTAAACTCAGCCGTAAGTGTTTAAAAGAAATAAAAATCAAGTATTCTTCGGGTTAGACACACAACCCAATTTGTCGGGCTGTGTGCACACACGAAACAAAGGTCGCGAGTTCGAACCAGTTTTCATACACGGTCCCTATAAGCCTTTTTATTAAATCAATATATGAAAAGCGGCAGTAAGTATATAAATATAATTAGAAACCAATATCTCCCGGGTTAGACACTGCCCAGTTGGCCGGGTTGCGTGCACACGAACGAGAGGTCACCAGTTCAACTCCCACACGCTGCGTATCCGACCAGTTTAATCCGATTTAGTTGAGAGAAAAACATATTTTTTTAAATAACTAAACCTTTAATTATTCTACCAAAAACTATATTATTTTATAACCAAATAATATTATTTGCAAATAAAAGTTTAAGCAAATAAAAATATAGTAAATAACATAATAAAATTAATCCAAATTATCTAATAAAATGTATAGGCTAATTAAAAATATTAAATTCAACCAAAAGAATATATTTTCATCTAAATTATTATGTGAATATTTAGATTAGTCATTTTGTCGCTTGGTATCCCAACCACTCACTCGTGTGCTATCTCCAACGAATCTTAATGGCACCCACTGTGAGTGAAACATACAACTCCCTTTTTCATTCACGTTTTTGGGGTTTATCATGTGTCGCTATTGTTATCTTGTTATTTAAATCTCGTGCTATTAACATCATGGGATCTAATGTCTTATGTGATATTGTTTTATTTGTTGCCCTTTAGTGTTTATATTCTCAGTACAGTCAATCTCTTACATTAGGCCCATTTGTTCCCCGTTATCTACGGGTGGAGCGTCGCGTTGCCTAATATATCATATTTGCTCCACTTGGTTGAGCTTTGATCTCGCAACACATCGCTTTTCGTGCTCACATGTATATTATTAGTTGATGATATGGTTTGTGATTTAGATTACATGCACAACATTTCCATATTTGGTTAATGCACATTTTTATAAAATACAATATATTATTGTTCTTAACGATAAAATGGGATTCACTCGCCAACTTATGTTGACCCAAAAACATTATTTTTACACATGATACAAGTGAACAGGTTTGAAGTGCGGATAGAAGAAATAAAATATTATTTGCAAGTTTTGTTTGGAATAATACTGTGTTGTTTGATTTATGTTTTGTTGGAATATTTTAATCAAATTTGGAACGATAAATATTAAATCTTTATAATAGTAAATGTCATGATCTTTGATGAAAACCCAATCATGCCTCGACTACCTTATCTGCTGCGGGTCAGGGTGTGACAGATTGGTATCAGAGCTAATGACTATAGGGATATAGGATAGGTTATTAGACCCCTAAGAGCCTATATTATGGTCAATTAGAATTTTATTGCTTACATGTTAAGTTGGTTACATGCAAACCTATGACATTTACTTATTTTACACTTCTCTCACACACAATTACATGCAAGCACTTTAATTGCTATTTTAGTTTTGTGTGATATGCAACGTGTTACAAATTTTGTCAATATAACATGCATATATATATATATATGTATATATATATACGCATATGTTACCGTCATAACACACGTCTCGATTCTCACATACTTAAACAATTTCTTGCTTTTCTTTCCAAATTTGTGATGTTTTTTTATTTTCAAATCTCATCAAAGTGAGTTCTTACGACAGGCATGTAGTAACTGGAAGGGTATAAGTACCGGTAGTCGGATGTCCTGCCTAGAATTGGCATTCGTATAAATCTAAAGTAACCGACCAGTTTGCCTACCTGGGAATTAATGATGAGAGTACGAAGGACCTATTAGGCCAAAGCATGCCACACCAAACGTCGTGTGAACTAACCCCACTTTGAGTTGTCACTGTGTCTACACCAGGACACCTTCCGACCTTACACCTTGCAATCATGTTTTACGATTTTCATTCGGGTTGTGCAAGTGTTAACAGGCCAAAACCAATGTGAACCCTACAAAGCCCAGTAGTCATGGGGCCCACATGACTACCTAGGCCGATTATGGGGGACATATCAGGGCCCAAACATGAGCATAGCCCAAGACATCCTATGGATGTAATGGATTTATTTTTCTCATTCATTTTATGGAATTTTAGTTTTATCTCTAAACCCTATGTGACACACATGATACCTATACGGCAAACTCATAATGCTCGTTACGTATTTCCTGTAGATGTCTTCTAGGCACTCTCATGGAGGTTGGAGATCTGGAAAGTCCGGCGAACGCATGGCTGCTCAAATAGCCAAACAAATGGCCGCCGTGATTCTCGATATCGTAATCCAAGTTCAGCAAGCTCTTGCTGCTAACCCCGTTAATCCCAACAACCAAGAGGCACAAAATGCTGACAACCCTCCTGCAAACACCACCAAGTGCACTTACAAGCACTTCAACTCATGGGACCCTCCAAAATACGAAGGAACTTAAGGGGTCACTTCTCTCCTTCGGTGGTTTGAAGAAATGGAGAGTACTTTTCTCAACTGTGACTGCCCCAACGACCGTAAGGTTCGTTATGCTACTAGTCCTCTATTTGGGGTAGCACTCATTTGGTGGAATGCCAAAAAGGGTAGAAGAGGCGTTGAAGCCGCAATAGCGCTAACTTAGGAACAACATAGAGAACTCATGACAAGGTGTTTCTGCCCAAGAAGCGAAATCAAGAAGCTGGAAGATGAGTTCTACTTCCTAAATAAAAAAGAGGGAGATCATATAACCTACAATAAGAAGTTTCTTGAGCTAAACTAGATGGTTCCTAACCTATTCACTCCTCTCTACCGCCTGTCGAGCATTACATTCGAGGTCTTCCTTCGAAGATTCAGGATTCCGTGATGAGTACTGTGCCTAAAACCTTGGAAGCAGCAATGGAGCTAGCCACTGAGCTCACTGAAAATCACATCAGGAATGGGGATTTCAAGGACGAGAAGAAGAAGGATGCAAGTAGCAAAATACCGACCAAAACCCCTAACCCAACCTAAGCCGGATGCTCTTCTCGATTCACTGGCAAGAGAAAGCGGAACGGGAAAAATTTTGCTGTCCCCTAAACCAATCAGCCAACTCTATACAACCAACCCATTTCAGCCGCCCCAATCACCCAAGTTGCTCTCCCTACCGCTCCATTAAAGAAGCAATACACAGGACCTCACCTGAAGTGCAATAGATGGCAATACCATCACCCCCTTGAGAACCCATGTTCCCACTTCACATGGTGTGGCCGAGTAGGCCATACAATCCAAACATGTCGTTCACTTCAAAGATAAGCCCGCAACCAACCTCAAGCCCAACCCAACAACCAAATGGTGGGCCAAGTGCCTTACAAACAGCCACTAATGTTACCACCTGCTCACCCATAGCCCAACCCTTTTACCAACCAAACTACCCCATGATGCCACACGTTAGGGCTTGATTTAATTGCGGTGATCCAACTCATTTCCGCAACACCTGCTCGCGATTAGTGAACATCATCAACACACAAACCCAAGCTAATCCTGTGAACCAAGCCACTCAAGCCAATCTGCCAGCAAGAGGAAGAGCTTTTAACATCAACGCCAATCAGGCTAGAGCGGATAACAACGTGGACAACGGTATGTTTCTCCTTAATGATAACTATGCATCTATTCTATTTGACACGGGTGCGGATAAGAGTTTTATGTCCCGAGAGTTCGAATCTATTCTTGGTATACCTCTCGTTAGTCTAGCCAAATCATTCATAGTGGAAGTAATAGACGGCGAACCTATTACGTTGGATTCTATCATTCGCGACTGCACTATTACTCTTAACGAGCATGATTTTCCAATCGATCTCATCCCCATGAAATTGGGAAGCTTCGACATCATCATTGGTATGGACTGGCTCAGTCAACATCATGTCGAAGTCGTATGTTATGAAAAATTCATTCAAATTCCACTCGCCGACAGCCAAACCCTTCGTATCTTTGGTGAAACCCCATCCAAAGGACTCAAGTTGATGTCGTGTCTTCAAGCCTGAAAGTATCTTCACAAAGACTACATAGCATTCTTAGCCCATATTGTTAAGAAAGAAGGCAAAGAGAAGAAGCTCGAAGATATCCCAATTGTTAGAGATTTTCCTCAAGTCTTTCCAGACGATGTCTCAGGACTTCCTCCTATGCGAGAAGTCGAATTTCAAATCGATCTTGTACCTGGTACCACACCAGTTACAAAATCTCCCTATCGGTTAGCCCCATATGAAATGCAAGAGTTAGCTAGTCAGTTGCTAGAGCTGACTGACGAAGGGTTCATACGCCCTAGCTCATCACCTTGGGGTGCGCCGGTTCTGTTCATCAAGAAGAAAGATGGAACTTTTCGAATGTGCATAGATTATAGAGAACTCAACAAGCTGACTATCAAGAACCATTATCCTTTACCTCGCATCGATGATCTGCTAGACCAACTTCAGGGTGCAACCTGTTTCTCAAAAATTGATCTTCGTTCGGGCTATCATCAGCTTAGAGTACGTGAAGAAGACATTCCAAAGACTGCCTTTCAAACTCGCTACGGTCACTACGAATTCATGGTCATGCCCTTTGGGTTGCCAATGCTCCAGCCGTTTTCATGGATCTAATGAATAGGGTGTGGAAACCCTACCTCGATCGTTTCGACATTGTATTTATTGATGATATTCTCATTTATTCCAAGACTAAGTCAGATCATGAGCGACATCTTCGACTTATCCTAACCCTTTTGAATACGGAAAAGCTTTACGTTAAGTTTTCAAAATGTGAATTCTGGTTAGAGGAAGTTCAATTCCTTGGTCACGTCGTCAACGACAAGGGAATTCATGTCAACCCTGCAAAGATCAAAGCAGTGCATAAATGGCAGGCTCCACGCACTTCTACCGAAGTTAGATCATTCCTTGGTTTAGCGGGTTATTATCGATATTTTATCGCCAATTTCTCCCGTATTTCCTTACCACTCACAGCCTTGACTTATAAAGGCAACCCCTTCGATTGGGGGCCCAAACAGGAGGAGGTTTTCCAAACCTTGAAACAGAGACTTTGTGATGCACCTATTCTCACTCTCCCTAACGGTTGTGATGACTTTGTGGTCTATTGTGACGCATCAGGGCAGGGACTAGGGTGCGTCTTAATGCAAAGGGGTAAGGTGATAGCCTACGCCTCAAGGCAACTCAAAGTCCACGAAAAGAATTACACCACTCATGACCTTGAACTCGGAGCAGTCATGTTCGCTTTGAAGATATGGAGACATTATCTCTTTGGCACAAAGTGTGAGATTTACACTGACCATAAGAGCCTTAGCATATCTTCAATCAGAAAGAGTTAAACATGAGGCAACGACGATGGGTCGAACTTCTGAATGATTATGATTGCGAAACCCGTTATCACCCTGAATCGTAACTGACATTCAAAGACGCATTCGCAAAGCACAACATACCTCTGTCATGGAAAATGATTTGCGAGACGAGTTATCTTGTGGAGCTGAATCTAAGTTAGAATCAAAATCCGATGGCATTCTTCATTTTCTAAATCGTATTTGGGTACCTGATCATGACAATCTTCGCATATTTCTCATGAACGAGACCCACAAAACACGATACTCCATACACCCAGGGGCTGATAAGATGTATCAAGTTCTACGATACTCTTACTGGTGGCCTGGAATGAAAAAGTATATCGCCGTCTTTGTCTCCAAGTGCCTCACATGCTCGAAAGTTAAAGGCGAGCATCAAAGACCCTTAGGCTTACTTGTACAACCCAAAATACCCATTTAGAAGTGGGAAAATATAACCATGGATTTTATTACCGTGTTACCTCGCAACTCCAGCTGGCATGATATGATTTGGGTTATTGTCGATCGTCTAACCAAATCCGCTCATTTTATTCCGATCCGCAAAGATTACAAAAATGAGAAGTTAGCTCATATTTACATTGATGAAATTGTAAGTCGTCATGGTGTGCCTTTGAGCATCATCTCGGATCGAGATGGGCGTTTTACTTCATGAACATGGCAAGCCGTGCAATCAGCGTTAGGCACTCGATTGGACCTCAGCACTGCCTTTCATCCTCAAACTAATGGTCAATCTGAGTGCACAATAAAGACTCTTAAAGACATGTTACAATCATGTGTTATCGACTTCAAGGGAAATTGGGATACTCATCTACCAGTGGTCGAATTCTCATACAATAACAGTTATCAATCTAGCATCCGTATGGCTTCTTTTGAAGCATTATATGGTCGTAAGTGTCGATCACATGTATGTTGGCAGGAACTCGGTGAAGCACAGATCACCAGACCGAGATTAATCCAAGAAACAACCGATAAGATTCTCCAAATCCACAACAATCTTTTAGCATCTCAAAGTCGTCAAAAGAGTTACACAGACAAATGACGAAAACCTTTCGAGTTTTGTGTTGGCGATCAAGTACTCTTGAAAGTGTCACCAAGGAAGGGAGTTATTCGGTTTGGACAAAAAGGCAAGCTAGCACCTCGCTATGTTGGATTTTAAAATACTCGAGAGAGTTGGTCATGTAGCTTATAAGCTAGACTTACCTGAAGAACTCAACAAGATTCATCCAACATTCCATGTTTCTAATCTGAAAAAGTGCCTTGCCGACGAGAACCTTCATATACCACTAGAAGATATCCAAATTGATGAATCGATGCATTTTGTAGAGTGACCTGTACAAATCATGGATTTCGGTGAGAAACGCTTAAGACGAAGTCGAATTCCTATAGTTAGGGTTTGTTGGGAGTCAAAACGTGGACCCGAGTTCACTTGGGAACGTGAAGACTTAATGCGCGAAAAATACCCTCCTCTCTTTCAAAATAAACCTTCTACCGAGTAGGGGATACTGAAACATCCATAAAAAACGGGTTCTAAAACCCGCACCAATTTATAATATGATTTTATCGTTGCGTATTTATGTTAATCATTTAATAGATTCATTATAAATATAAGATAATAAATAATAATAAATAATATATATAAGTAATAATAAAAGGATATTATAAATAAAAATAAAAAAATATATATATAAACATGTGTTGACCGCAGGACTCGAACCCGGGTCGCACAAGTATACAAACACACAACACACCACTGGATCACCCGCACTACATCTGAATAAACCCATCAAGAAAATCTTTTAAACCTTTCTACTCTTTCTTCTTCCTGAAACTTGCCGCCCAGTAACGGCTGCACATAATCCGGCAATCATCAAATGGTCGTTTCCTTGCAATTAACTGTAGAAACCGTTCCTAGACGTGAACCTGGACTCAATTGCGAGTCAAACCACACTCAATTAGATGTGCAAACAACCGGCCATAACCGAAATTGACCGAAACCAAAACATAAATCTCTGCAACTGTCTTCATCTATAATTAGAGGCTCTGGGAACCTTTAGAATACACAAAACACACTCAGTCAGTCTCGGCTCTTTAGAACACTTCACCGGTGTTGATGCATTATGTATATTGCTTACGTCTAGGATGTGTCTATATTGTTTATAGGGCTTAAGTGTCGAATTTATATATGTTAAATGTTTTTTTTATACCCTTTGTATGACTTATACGAACGAGATTGTATGGTTCGTACGAGTGACTCTCAGTCACTCATACAGAGCAGTTGTTCGTACGAATCTCATCTCCGTTTAACACACACTCTAGTACGAGTCATGTCGACCTATAAATAGAGGAGTGTTGTGTCAAAGTTAGTGAGTCGGTTCAGATAGTACAGCGAAGCCCTGCTAGTTTGTTTACTCGCGTCTGTACTTTGCACGTCTTGAATACAACAGAGCAGTTAAACAGCAAGTTCTATCTTTTTTGTTTTGTCAACCTCTCTAGCAATGAATTACGCCTCTACGAGTTGAGTTAGATCAGATCAGTTGCTCATCGAAGGAGCCCGATCCTCGTTCACAAGTGGTATTAGAGCTTTAAGATCTGATCTATTGACAAACGACAATTAATTGCAGGCTACCAGTTGTTTCAGACTTGGATTCATCTTCTTCTTCTTCTACAGATTCCCAAAGTGAACTGGATTTTGGACGAATTTACTGACGAAATGGACTAGAATTCTAGGAATTCATGTTATACTACATTCTAATCAATCCTTAACAAATTCAGACCTAAAATCGGATTTAATCATGTTGAAATTGGTAAATTTCATCCGTTTGGAGACGTAGCTGTTTTGTACGAGTAGAGAACCCACTCGCACAAACAACTTTCTTAAAATTTGAACCATTCGTTCGAACAAGTCACAAGAAAGTTCCTAAAATTTATAAATACTAAAATTTACAACTGTGATTCACATAAACCGTACATCCATACGAGCATTTCACTCGTACGAATGAAACTTGATCACTCGCACGAACGAATCTTGTTTGCACGAGTAATTGTTTTGTGAAAATCATCTTGTTCTTACAAATTTTATGGTTTGTACGAATGGATCTCATTCGCACGAAGGAAGTTTTCCGCACTAATCAGTTTGTTCGAAAAGTGGGTTTTTGAATTTTAACAGAAAATGTCTGAAGAATTTTACAACGCCTTCACTACATCGGCTGTTATAAACACAGCGGCACAGAACATCAATCTCGAAAACCAGATGGGGACAATGACCAAATCGCCAAAGTTAATGAATCTAGAAGACTTCGATAGCTGGAGTGAGCGGTTCATGAATTGGGTCCAGGCAAATCACTTTACTTGCTGGTTTGCGATTGAAGCTAAATATCAAGCACCGGTAGGTGAAAATGGCCTTGAGAAGACTCTTGCTCAACTTTCAGATGTTGAAAGTGAAAGATTCATCAACGAGAAGAAAATGATGAATATTATGCAACAATCCATTAAAGAAGATATCATTGCGTTACCTCAACACGATGATGATGCTCAATCATTGTGGAATGCTCTCTGTTTAAAGTTTCAAGGAAGTGCTCAACTTTGCAAGAGTAAACGGGTGTTGCATAGTAAAGATTTTGATATCTGCACGCTGATTAAAGGTGAAACTGTGAAGCAATTGATAGAGAGATACTGTCATTTGGTGGTTCAGATGAAAAGAATGGGAATCATGAAGACCAATGAGGAACTTGTTGAGTATGGAAATTTTTCTTTACCGCGTTTCATTGAAAGGCTGGAGGGACACGAACTCGAAATACAGAAGATGGCAAAGAACAAAACCGCCCAAGTACAACAAGATGTTAATTTGTAGTTCAAGAACAATTCTGCTGCTCAAATTCAGTCACCAAAGATTCAGACAGCTTTCAGCGCCTACGGTTCACAAAGTTCGCCACCATCAAACAAGAACAGTGGCTTTCAATCTTTTCCATCAGTTGATCCTAACACGCCTTCAAGCCCACAATCATCTTATGGTTCTAGCCAACCTCAGATCAACGAGACTACTCCATCTCATTCTAATCAGAGAGTCTTACAATGCAACATTGCTGTAGATTTCCAGAATGCGCAGAATTTTGATGAGATGACCGCGAAGCAACACATGTCTTTACTAGCTTCAGTGCTCGAGTCTTATGATAGTCTAGTCGCAGGAAAAATCGGAAACTCAGAAATGACACGAGAAGATTATGATAAGGTAGATCAAGTTGAGATGGAGCTGATTGACATCAAGTGGTGTATGGCATCGATCGTTCGTCGTGCACAGAGATTCATGGAGATAGGCAAAGACAACTTGGGAGGTCTAGATGCAAAACTTGGGTTTGATAAATCCAAAGTTACTTATTTTAAATGTCGGGAGAAGGGACGCTTCAAACGTGAATGTCCAAACATAGAGGTTCAGGGTAACCATAACCCTTTCGCTGATGATTGTTACAAGAGAGCAATTTACCATCATCCTCAGCCAAGAATACGAATGGTGTCGATTGAAGACAAACAGCCAGAAACCAAAGATAAAGCACTGGCGGTTACTCAAGAAGATGAGGGCTTCAACTGGAATAAATATATCTCAAAGGGTGAAAGTTTGGCTTTGGTTGCTGAGATTATAGAGGAACCTGAAGAAGAATCAGGGGCATCCTTTGACGAGGGTCCTGAAGATGATGATTTCTATTATCACACATCGTCAGAGGAGGAGGAACTTTTGAACAGTCCGTTCAAACACCTTTTGCCTACTGATATCTTAAAAAAATTTGTAGGATATTTTGCACCAAGTCAGCATTCATCATGTGAAGAACAAAAGAAGCCAGTTGATGAGGAAACAGTCGATGAAAAGATGGAGAAGTTGTTAGAAGACATCATCAAAGCTTGCATGGCAAATGGCAATGAGGTAAACGAGTCAAAGACTGAGTCTGTGGTTGAAAAACCTTGTTTAAAATGTGTAGAGCCATGTAGTGATTGTCTTGTAAAAGACACACGATATGCTGAACTCCAAAGTTTAACAGACAATTTGTCTAGTGATTACAAATCCACTAGGAAGCATATGACAAATTGAGTGCATCTGTTAAACAATATAATAAAGCACTCAGAGAGAATGACGCAACACTTTTGATGCTCAAAGCGACAATATTGGATAAACAGATCGCCATTAACATTCACTTGAATACTATTGCTGAGCTACAAAGTGAGCTTGAAAAGATAATAACCGAATCTGAATGGGTTAACAAATTGTTAATCAGTTATTCAACAAGCTCGTACGTCATTGATCACATTCTGCCCAAAATTGAAAATAGTGATGAATCTAAAAATGGTGAAACTAAAAGTGCAAGTTACGATCGTGTTCCACCACCCAATTGGAATAGTTATGCATGCAAAAAGCCATCTGGGGTGGAAAAGGCACTTAACTTAAAGTTGAAAACTGAACCCTCTAATGAGCTACCTGTGAACATCGACGTAACTTACACCAAATCTGAAGGTGAATGTGACTCTGAAGTGGTGAACATAGTGGTTGAAACTGTGTTAAAAAGTGAATCTGAAAATTCTGAGTCTGAAAAATCTGACAAGTCTAGGTCTGATGATAAATCAGAAGATAGTTTAAATATTTATATAAATGTCATCGTTTATAAAATGAAAGGATCTGATAAACTATTTTCCGATGAGGACTTTCCGATCCAAAATGTGAACATGGATCGTGTGGATAAAATGTTCAAGCTTATGGAGGTAAGTCATGCTGATTTTGATAAACATGATACATCTTTCTACTCTAAATCAAAAAGTGACAACCGACCCTACTATCATAAAAATAAAGATTATCCTGAAAATAAAAGGGCGGGTTTGGGCTTCCAGAAGTGACACATGAACAACAGGTCCCAAAAATTAAAATTTACAAAGAAAATCAACTTTGTTTTTGGGACAACAACCGAGATAGAAAAGGAGATCATCGGAACTCAATCAAACGATGATTTTCATAAAGATAAAAAGAAACAAGTTTTGGATACCTATGTTCATAAGGACAGTAGGACATGTTTTAAATTTAAGAATGTTGGGCATATCGCACGATATTGCTGACAAACAAGTCCAAAACCTCTTTCTCATCCTAAAAGGTTCACTAAGGATGAAGAACAAAAAGCACCCATGTTTGCGCCAAAACAAATCTTAAAAAGAAACAACAAATTCCACAAAAATGTTAAACCAACTATTCAACGTCAATTTAAATTTGAAACTGGTGAGACATCAAACAAAAATCGTCAACTGCATTCAAATTTTATGTTAAAAAGGCTAAACCTCAAATGCAAAAATGGGTTGCTAAAGTTAAACCATCCAAAGTTGAACCAAAACCTTCTGTTTCACACAAAACCGAGCTTAAAAAGATTGATACAAAGTGGGTCCAAAATTTGACATTCCAAACCCACCCAAGACTAAACAGGCTTGTGTTTCTTTGTTTAAATAGTCTCTTCATCATGTGTGTAGGGGCTCCAGCGTTCGATAATGTCAAAATGGATAATGGATAGTGGAGCTTCTCGCCACATGACAGGAATGCTTGCGTTGCTCAGTGACGTTAAAGCTATCCGTGGAGGGTACGTGGGTTTTGCTGGAAAGCCGGGAGGTAGGATTGTAGGTGAGGGAATTCTCACGAACGGAGTTGTATCATTTGACAAAGTGAACTACATCGCTGAGCTTGAAAACAATCTACTCAGCATTTTGCAAATTTGTGACAAGAAGTTCACAACGCATTTCAATGATAAAGAATGTTTGATCTTAAAAACCGGTTTCAAGATTCCGGAGGAATGGATCCTGATGCGTGCTCCACGAGAGAATGATTTATATGTTCTTGATATGGGTATCGCTTCTTCCACGTTAAAAAATGTTCAATGCTTTGTATCTAAAGCTTCAGAGAAAGAGTCGATTCTATGGCATCGGAAGATGGGGCACATTCATCTACGAATGATGAATTATCTTGTACATAACGACCTAGTGGAGGGTGTAAATTTGAAGAATTTTCAACTATCTAATGATTGTCTGAGCTGCAAAAAGGGAAAGCAGCATAAGAAATCACACCCGAGAAAGCTGTTGAATTCTATCAAGCTACCACTAGAAATGCTACACGTGGATCTTTTTGGACCAGTCAACGTCAAAAGTATTTCTGGTGATCTATACTGCCTTGTCATTACAGATGATTATTCGCGATTCTCATGGGTTTTCTTTATGGAGAGTAAAGACGAAACGTTTGAAACTCTTATGATCCTCTTTAAAAAACTTGAAAACCTATATCACTTGCCAATCAAGAGAATCTGTAGTGACAACGGAATAGAGTTCCAGAACAAGAAGATGCTAGAATTCTACAATGAAAAGGGGATTCTTCACGAATTCAGCGCCCCCTATACTACTCAACAAAATGGAGTAGCTGAACGTAAGAATCGCACACTGATCGAGATTGCCAGAATAGTGTTAGCTGATTCGAAATTGCCAATCAGTTTCTGGAGTGAAGCAGTCGCGTCAGTGTGTTATACCTTGAATGGTGTGTTAACAGTTAAGCCTCACAACAAAACGTGTTTCGAGTTACTGAATCAACGAAAGCCCAACCTTGCATTTTTGGAACCTTTTGGATCTCCGTGTCCTGTATTAGACCCGGGTGGTAAACTTGGAGCCAAATCCCTAGAAGGATTTTTGGTCGGTTATGCTACTCCTCAGAAACGTGTTTTCTTGCCGAGTCTGAACCATGTCATTCTAGCACAGCATGTTGACTGTCAAAGATATACGACGCCAAAGCAGAAACCTGGGGATCCGTGGCTGTTTAACTACGATGGATTGTGGGATTCATTCGACTTGCCAGATGTGCCATTAGATGAAGAACTTGTTCTGCTCTTTCAATAGCATCAAATATCTACTCAAGAACAACTCTCTAGACCGTTGGTGATTTCTACATCACTTCCAGTCAACACGTCTGATGTTTGTCACAGCTCTTCTCAACAAATTCCTGTTGCTGCACCAAATGTTAATACTACCGAATCATTTGCCTAACCGAATGCTGATGCTGACTCTGATCAGGAACCAACTTTTGACGATGGTGGATCCAGTTCTGATGAAGGATCTGAACAGATTGAAAGCTTCTTCAACAAACAGGCTGATCAGTCAAATGCCATGAATGAAGCCTCTTCGTCTCTACTGATCGTTGATGAAGTTCTTATGAATTTGCAACCGCAAGTAGATGTTCCAACCGAAGTGATGCCTAGAACACTTTCATATCATCCGTCGGAGAATATTATAGGCAGCTTACAAAGCGGAGTGCAAACTCGCAATCAGATCAACAAGGATCTAAGCTGTTTCTATACTAGTATTGCTCCACTCCAAACCAGATTTTCTAATAGTTGTTTTGTTTCTCAGGTTGAGCAGGGAAGCTGGAAAGACGCGTTAAAGGTAGAAAGTTAGGTGGATGCGATACAAGAAGAGTTGCTTCAATTCTAGAAACTTGGAGTCTGGAAGCTTGTTGACCTGCCTGAACATCACAAAAAGATAAACACTAGATGGGTCTTCAACTGCAAGCGTGATGATAGGGGTGTTGTGGTCCGAAACAAAGCTCGACTTGTGGTTCAAGGTTTTCACCAGCAAGAAGGGATGGATTATACCGAAATCTATGCCCTAGTTGCCCGTCTAAAATCGATTCACATATTCTTGGCCTTTGCTTCATGGAAAGGTTTCAAGGTGTACCAATTTGATGTTAAATCTGCTTTCCTATACGCTAAATTTAAAGAAGAAGTGTATGTCGGCCAACCACCGGGGTTCGTCGATCCAGTGTACAAAGACAAGGTCTACCTTCTAAACAAAGCCTTATACGGTTTTCATCAAGCCCCGAGAGCTTGGTATGAAACGCTGTCAAGTCATCTTCTAAACAACAACTTTATCAGAGGAACTGTAGATTCTACTCTTTTTTACCAAGGAAGTGGATGGGCATTTAACCAACGTACAAATATATTTGGATGATATTATCTTTGGATCGACAAATGACAAGTTGTGTAAAGACTTTGAAGAGGTCATGAAGCGCAAATTGAAAATGAGCGCGATGGGGGAGATGAAGTTCTTTCTAGGACTTCAGGTCGATCAGTTGCCTGATTGTATCTTTATCCATCAGACAAAGTATGTTCATGACATATTGGAGAAATTCAATATGACAGGAGCTAAGCCAGCATCTACCCTATTAGCTCCAAATCACGGCATTTGTCCAAATCTTATTGGAGAAAGAGTTGATGAGAATTCATATCGCTCCATGATCAGATCCTTGATGTATCTTACAGCTTCTCGACCTGATATCATGTATCCAACGTGCCTGTGCGCTCGTTATCAGTCAAATCCAAGAGAGTCGCACCTGCTCGCCATCAAACGCATTACGAGACTTCGGACTGCAATTTCTTGATACGCCAATATATGTAGATAACTAGGCCGCGATCTCGGTATCACTAAAAACTCATGCCAACACTCACGCACTAAACATATTGAGATTCGACACCACTTTATCCGTTACTGCTACGAGAAAAAGTTGGTTAGAATGAAAAAATCCACACTGATGACCAAAAAGCAGATTTTTATACCAAAGAATTTGATAAAACGAGATTTAAAAATCTTTAAAATTGAATGGTTTAAAAAATCTGATATCAGGGGATGTTCATGAGGTTGAGTTTGAGGATGATGACGACCTGATGTGATTTTTTCATCAGTTAGACGTATTTCTGTACATTCTTTCTTAAAAAAAATTCTAAAAATCGAAAAATATGTTTTTGATTTTAGGGGGAGAATGGTTTGGGGAAATACAAAAACATTATAAAATTCAAAAAGAGTTTTTGTGAAAAAGAGTGATCATATTATATCAAAAAGACAGTCACAATATGCTAAAGAATTGGAATGTTAAATAAGTGATTAAATAGGTCTTACTAAGGATGTAACAGTAGGCTTCATTCGTTCAGTTAATTGTTTTCAAGATATAAACCTAAACGAAAAACTGAATAACTTGTGGGTTAACATCTCTCGGATATATGGACTTAGTACTCCGAAATTTCGTTTGAGAGAATGCCAGATTCTGCGATACTAGGTCTTTATATTTAATCGATATCTGGGGTATTATCCGAGTTCTTCTGATTTTGCATGAGCAATGGCCTAGAACTTGTATAATACTTTACTCATTATTCGCCGAAGCTGCATAAAAAATGAATATGTCATAAACTTTGTGACATCTGCAGTATAAAAGATTCCTGTATGGAACACCACCTAAAGATGAGCCTTTATCTCTTTGTCTGTATGGAAATACTAACCTGAGCTCTCAACGTCTCGCACTCACCCCTTTACGAATATCAAAGGGATATATTCACCTGTAAAATGAAATTCTGGGAATCTCGATGCGGGAGTATATTCTGATATGGAAAACACAGTTATTTCATGTTTCTAAAATTACCTAACATATCTTGAAATAGTTGAGAAACGAGAAGAGGTTTAAATGGACAAGTATATTGGCAATCTCAGTAAATCTGGTTAAAAGCTTAATGAGTATACCAAGATCAACGATACTAAGATCAACGGTACTGGTGATTTGTTAAAGTACTTGATATGAATCTTTTAACACAAGACTTACAAAATATGTTTGTTCTTTTGATAAAATTCTAAAAACTCAAAATGATTTTCAGTTTCCTTAGCTGTGTAGTGTTATTTTTAGTCTACCGATGTTGAAAACACTGATGGTTGAAATCATGGCGACAGCTTGTTGAGGGTGGAAGCTAAAAACCATGGGTTGGGAGCTAATCTTTATCGGAGTTTTTCAAGAACGTCAATAAAGTTCATTGATTTGAACTTTACATGTTACAATAAATATGTTTTGGTCAAAAACGTTCAACCAAGGTCATTACCTTTGACTTGGAAGGCAAATCGGATAACCAGGGTCATTAACTTGGACTTGGTTAACCGAGTGGGTTTTTAAACAAATAAAATTGGATAAAAATAAAAATTACAAAAATAAAATCAAAAAGTTTAAAAAAGGTTTCAGAATGATTCATGCGAATCACACTAATTCGTATGAATGAAGTTTACTTTAATTCACATGAGATGATGTTTCATACAAATGACTCCTGACTAGTATATAAGTTCTCGTTCTTCGCACGAAATAAGTTTATGTTACTATGTGTACTGTTGTGCGAACTAGAGAGAATTTTGTACTAACACGTTTTGAAATCTTTGTTTCTTGACATATTTTGGTTCCTGTCACATTGGGGAGGTTGATTGGCACACCTCTTACAATGGGCAAGGTATTGTTGCTGAATCCAAGTCGTTATAATGCTGAAATCGAACCAATCGGACTTAAAACATAAATTTAGGGAGTTTGGACCGGTAAAACATAAAATTGACCATAAAAACGTTAATATCGGCCCTAATAACCCGTAAATCGACTATCAATTTGTAAAAATCTACATGTTTTAGGTTCAGGTTAAAACTTAGTAACTGTGGAACGATTCAAGATTCGTTCGAAGAAGTCTTTCATACGAAGCAAGGTTCTTCAAGATGTTATTGTTTTCATTCGTATGAATTGGTTGTTTCGTACGAAGCAACTCTTAAAAGTTAAATTGCAAAAATTACCCTAAGTGCTAATGATTCGTAAGAAGTTGTGTTTCGTACGAAGCAAGTTTGGACACACTTTAAAATTTTTTCTAACTCTAGAATCATCCGTATGAAGTAGTGATCCGTACGAATGACGTTTGTTTCAAACTTGTGAAAGTTTGCTAAGTATTGATTCGTACAAAGTTGTGGCTCGTACGAATGTTGTTGTGTTGTTTGAAATATTTCTAACGGTTTGTTGTTATCTCTGTGTACAGGTCAAGAAATCATCATTTTCGCCGTTCTACAACATCTGTTGATTGACTGATGAAACCATTCCAGAGATTGCAGCATACCGTGATGTATTAGATTTTCTCAACCGTATTCGGATCATGAAGGCTCTAACAGATAGACACACTGTTTACAGATCACACGATGAATATTTTTGGAATGCTGCTGAGTACAGTACTGAAGACAATGCGATTGTTTCTACTGTTAAGATTGACGATGTTGATATTGAAGTAAAAATTACTGAGGAGTTGATTCGCACAGTTCTAGATTTCAAAGACAATGCAGATGATCCTACGGGCTTTTCTGAATATATGGTCAAATGATGCTTTTATAGAATGGGATATGCTGGATTCGTTAATGCTGCATAATTTAAGAAAGGGAATTTGAGCGCACTGTTTCGTTATCTCGCACATGTTGTTGCTCATGCCCTTAGTCACACGAAGGGAGGGTTTGATGATCTTGTCGACTACCAGATGTGCATGATTACTGCGTTGGTTCTGAATTTACCATATAACTTCTCGAAAGTTATTTTTACACAGATGGTACAGAACATCTAGAGAGAGAAACTCTTGTAGTATCCGAGATTCGTATAGATGATGTTGGATTATTTACATCCGGAACTGAAGAAAAAGAAGGAGGATATTCTGAAGTTGGAACATATGGACGTATTTACGCTGAAGAAGATGAACTTGCATCTGAAAGCTTTTCCAAACGACAAACATGTTTTTGGTGCAATTATAGACAAAGATTATATCTCTCCGGCACCTGGCAAGTGGAGAAGGACAACAGTGGTGACGAAAGCGAGGAATTGATGGCTTTATCTGGTTTGGTTGCGAAGTGAAGTCCTTGGTTTATCAAAGATGGAGAAAAGGGTGCGAAACGTAAAGCTACTGTTACTACTTCTGCACCAGCGCAACCGAAAAAGAAAGCTACATCTGAAAGTTCTGGTTTGAGAGACGAACCAGATACGGAAGAAAATGTTGAAGATAGCAGTTGATATTGAACGCCAACCATTTAGGGAAGAAAATAGCAGCTGAAGATGTCTCATCTTCGAGCACAAATTCTAACGAAAGAAGGGCTGGTGAGAAGAAACGAGCGCAGAAGCTAGAGAAAAAGCGCTAAGCCGAGTTGAAAGGAAAAGTTGAAGAACGCAAGGGTAGAGCAACAAGAGAAGACAATACTACTTATGTCCCATCAGATTCTGATACTGATACTCCATTTTGAACTCCTGTTAAGAAGAAACAAAGAAGGCTTAAACGTCCTGCATCAAGAAGTTCTGAGTCTCCTACCATCCGATCTAAAGAGACAACATCAGAACAGACAGCTGAAGAGGAAGTTGTGGTTGAGCCTACTCAGCAAATACCGACTTCACCACCACAACAGGCTCCACAACCAACACCACAACAACAGCAAACACCCCAATAACCGCAACAGCAACAAACATCACAACAGCAGCCAACACCACAACAACAGACAACACCGTAACAACCACTGTGTACTACTCAGACTTCACAACCCATTTTAACTTTGACTTTGATTTCGGTGATATACCGAGGGGTGAAGATTTCTCTTTCAATGATCCACTGGTGGATGAATTGCAGTAACAAGTTTTGTTGAATACGGTGAGAATCACTGAGCTACAAGAACAGATCAACATGTTAAATGAAGAAAAACAGGAAATGATTGAGAAAGTTAATGTTTTATCTGAAGATAAGCAGCAATTGGAGGCTATGTTAGCAAGTATTGTATCGGAGAATGAAAGATTAAGATTGCGTATGGCTGAGTATGAGGAAGATAGAATTCGTAGTGAAAGACGAATGCGTTTATTTTAGAAGATTTTAGTGAAGAAGCTTGGTGTGAATATAGCGGCTGAGATTGATGAAATTGAACGTGTAGAGGCTCGCGAATGTGTCGCCAAGAGAGAACGTCTTGCGAAAGAACTGTCTGACGCACAGGGTAAAGGCAAATCTAAAGTTGTTGAGGATCCTATCATCATACAAACTGAACCAGAAGCTGAATCTGCGCCAGTTACATGCACATATATTGTAGTTTATCATGAGCCGAACAAGTTTATTCTTATTGGGAAGCCGACAGATGTTGATATTGACTCGTTAGATCTTTCTCAAAGGCATTGTGAGTGGCTGTTAAAGAAAAGGCTTGAAGATAGAAAAAGCAGTTGAAGAATTCGAAGAGGATGCTGAAAATGTTGATGTGAAGATAGATGTTGATTGTTCTAGTAGTTCTGTAGTGATGATGATAATGATGATAATGTAGGAGGAACATGTATACGGGTTACTGAATCAAGCGTTAATGAAGAAATTGATTTTTCTGTGTACCTTGATGACAATATTAATCAGGCTACAGAGGAAGGAGGGAACGATAGAGTTGATGAATCTATTGATGCTCAGTAGACAGGAATCTTCCCGGAGATAGACTTATCTTCCGTTCCAGTCGTGCAAAAACCTAAGGTATTTTATCTTGAGCATGATGTGGAAGAGGGAGAATTTATTCATTGTTATACTAAGGAAGAGATAGCTGATATGTTAGGAGTAGATGAATAAAATTTCAATTTGATTTCGAGAATGAGCTGAACGAGATTGATGTGTTCGAGCCAAAAAAATATGTGTTCGAGAATGTTGAAGACGCAAATGATTATGACAGAGTTGTCATGGAAGATGATTCTGATGACGATGCAAATCTAGCTGATCAGAGTACAGATGATTCCCCAACTTTTCCTAAGTTATTTACAGTAGAGAATTCTGATATGATGAAGAGAAAGGTTGTTGAAGCCGTAAAAGAAGGAACAATTCCTCAACAAATGTCGAGTGCTGAAATTGCTGAAGAGAGGAAGAAGTGCTTTCGAAATGTACCAGCTGAGCATAAGTTTAAACATCCCCTAGAATCTTTCACACGTGATGCTGGCATATCTTTAGGGGATATTATTAGCTGGGGTTGGATCGAGGAATTAAATGTATATGCGGTGAAAAGAGAGTTTGGAATTCAGTATTTCAGATATCTACGCGACATCAAGTCCTTGCCGTTCTGGAATATCAAAGAATTAGTTCAAACAAAGATGATAAATCTAAAGATGAAGTTTCAGGACCAGCGGCTATGGAAATTGATTAAGCTAGAGGATCTACATGGTTTTACTCACTAGAAACCTCACTTTCCTCAACCTATCGTAAAGATTGATCCAGTAACACAAGGGAAGGATATAACGCTCGTCGTCAAAAGGCCCAAAGTGATGAAAACATGCCAATGATACGAATGGAGCAAGATTTTTATACGATCTTCAAGTGGTGCCATTACTATTCTAATACAGGAGAGGCTGTCATCTGTGTGCACCCTGATGAAGATTCGTGGAATATAGCTGAGGAGCTGACCGAAGCCGTTATAGCCCCCAAACGTATATATGGGTTATGGCGTGGCATTCGAGTGCTAGACCCTATGTGGCTAGTCAACTTTACTAAGAAGGATATTGAATGTTTATTCTATAGCAAGATAAGCTTTGAGGAGAAGGATAAGGAACAAGCTCTCCAATTCCAGAAGATCGTTAGTGTCTGCTTTGCCAATGATATTCACTTTGGATCAACATGGAACACTTCATGGAGGAAGCTTGAGGAGATAGAGAAGAAAAAGAAAGAGAAGAATGAAGCTCGGATTGTAGAGCGTGCTCGTATAGCATCGCTTAGGAACTTTGGCTTTGGCAATACAACAAAACAACCTCTTCCAACAGACCAACCGCCGATTGCATCTGAGGAGCGTCACAAGCCACCGAAGAGATTCTTTGGGCGTTGAGTCAAATCAGTTGAAGATTTTTTTGAAGACTATCCAGACTGCAGCAACATCCAAGGGGAGTTTGTTGATGCATTATGTCTATTGCCTACGTCTTGGATGTATCTGTATTGTTTATAGGGCTTAAGTGTCGAATGTATATATGTTAAATGTTTATTGTATACGCTTTGTATGGCTCGTATGAACGAGATTGTATGGTTCATACGAGTGACTCTCAGTCACTCGTACGGAGCAGTTGTTCGTACGAATCTCATCTTTGTTTAACACAAACTCCAGTACAAGTCATGTCGACCTATAAATAGAGGAGTGTTGTGTCAGAGCTAATGAGTCGGTTCAGATAGTACGGTGAAGCCCTGCTAGTTTGTTTACTCGTGTCTGTACTTTGCACGTCTTTGAATACAACAGAGTAGTTAAACAGTAAGTTCTATCTTGTTTGTTTTGTCAACCTCTCTAGCAATGAATTCCGCCTCTTCTAGTTGAGTTATATCAGATTAGTTGCTCATCGGAGAAGACCGATCCTCGTTCACAGATGGAATAATCTACCATCATCGAAATCTTCACCGGAAAACCGAAGTAGCCTTTGTTCGGTGTATCATTTCACTTAATCCTTTTCATTTTTATTAATCTCATGCATAGTTGTTTAAGGTTTTGTTGTTAATTGAATTTATCCAAGAGGGTTTAACAGTCTGTGTTTTTGAAATGAAGAAGATGAACTGAGTTTATGTTTAAAAGAATTTAAAATTGTATTTAAACTAGGTTTGACACACAGTCCGGTTGGTTGGACTGTTTGTAAATGAAGTCCAAGGTCCTAGGTTCGATTCTGTTCACGTTCCGATTCGCTACAATATACAAAAACCTTTTTATAAAACCAAATTTTGAAACTCAGCAGTAAGTGTTTAATAGAAACAAAAATCAAGTATTCTTTGGGTTAACACAATTAGTCAGGCTGTGTGCACACACGAAACAAAGGTTGCGAGTTCGAACCAATTTTCATACACGGTCCCTATATTAAATCAAGCCTTTTAATAAATCAATATATGAAAAGCAGCAGTAAGTATATAAATATAATTAGAAACTAATATCTCCCAGGTTAGACACTGCCCAGTTGGCCGGCCTGCATGCACACGAATGAGAGGTCGCCGATTTGACTCCCACACGCTGCGTATCTGACCGATTTAATCCGATTTAATTCAGAGAAAAACATATTTTTTTAAATAACTAAATCTTTAATTATTCTCCCAAAAACTATAATATTTTATAACCAAATAATATTATTTGCAAATAAAAGTTTAAGCAAATAATAATATAGTAAATAACATAATAAAATTAATCCAAATTATCTAATAAAATATATAAGCTAAGTAAAAATATTAAATTCAACCAAAAGAATATACTTTCATCTAAATTATTATGTGAATATTTAGACTAGCCATTTTGTCGCTTGGTATCCCAACCTCTCATTCGTGCGCTATCTCCAACAAATCGTAATCGCACCCACTGTGAGTGAATCTTACAACTCCCCTTTTCATTCATGTTTTTGGGGTGTATCATGTGTCGCTATTGTTATCTCGTTATTTAAATCTCCTGCTATTACCATCATGGGATCTAATGTGCTATGTGATATTGTTTTATTTGTTGCAATTTAGTGTTTATATTCTCATTATAGTGAATCTCTCACATTAGACCCATTTGTTCCCCGTTATCTACGGGTGGAGCGTCGCGTTGCCTAATGTATCAGATCGGCTCCTTTTGGTTGAGCTTTGATCTCGCAGCACGTCGCTTTTTGTGCTCACATGTACATTATTAGTTGATGATATGGTTTCTGATTTAGATTACATGCACGACATTTCCATATTTGGTTAATGCACATTTTTATAAAATACAATATATTATTGTTCTTAATGATAAAATGGGATTCACTCGCCAACTTATGTTGACCCAAAACTTTATTTTTACACGTGATACAGGTGAACTGGTTTGAAGTGCGGATCACATAGGACATGGGCCTTAGAAGAAATAAAATATTATTTGCAAGTTTTGTTTGGAATAATACTTTGTTTGATTTATGTGTTGTTGGAATTTTTTAATCAAACTTGGAACAATAAATATTAAATCTTTATAATAGTAAATGTCCTGAGCTTTGATGAAAACCCAATCATACCCCGACTACCTTATCCGCTGCGGGTCAGAGTGTGACAACGGGAACAAATGGGCCTAATGTGAGAGATTGACTGTAATGAGAATATAAATACTAAATGACAACAAATAAAACAATATCACATAGCACGTTAAATCACATGATGGTAATAGCACGAGATTTAAATAATGAGATAACTATAGCAACACATGATACACCCCAAAAATGTGAATGAAAAGGGGAGTTGTAAGATTCACTCACCAACTTATGTTGACCCAAAAACTTTATTTTTACACATGATATAGGTGAACAGGTTTGAAGTGCGATCACATAGGACATGGGCCTTAGAAGAAATAAAATATTATTTGCAAATTTTGTTTTGAATAATACTGTGTTGTTTGATTTATGTGTTGTTGGAATATTTTAATCAAATTTGGAACAATAATATTAAATCTTTATAATAGTAAATGTCATGAGCTTTAATGAAAACCCAATCATGCCCCGAGTATCTAATCCGCTGCGGGTCAAGGTGTGACAATGATATTAGAAGACAGTTGTTTGATAACCTCTGTTGGAGAGCAACAGAGGTTGGGAATAGTGGATAGGACAGTGGTGATTTTCGTCTATCAGAGGATAGACATCAGAGGTTAGGATAAGCAGTGGTTATGCCTATGAGATGTTGTGAATAATGGTGAATGGTAGCAGAGGAAACCTATTTAACAGTGGATAAGATTAAGCAAAAAAGAGATTTTAGAAACAGTGGTTTAGAACAGACTCTAAGAATTTTGTGAAAAAAACTTTCAATTTTAAAGCTATTTAAGGATGGACTTTTGATTTTCTGAATACATTTTAATGCTTTTTATTGATGACAACAAGATTTTGTTTTTAATCTATATTTAGCATGTCAATCCTAGAAATCAAGCTTTCAAAGGTGGATGTGTATAAAGCTTTTGTTAACACATCTTCCAATTGATCTTTAGTTGGAACATGATGAAGGGAAATCAAATCTTTTTAACAGCAATCCCACACAAAGTGATGTCTAATGTCAATGTGCTTGGTTGTGGAATGTGAAACTTGATTTTTAATGATGTTTTCAGCTGCTTGACTATCCAACATGAGAGAAGTCTTTAAAGAAGTTACACCAAAATATAGTAGTTGATTTTGAAGCCATAGAAGTTGTGTTGTACAACTTGCAGCAGTAGTATACTCAGCCTCTGCTGTTGATGTTGAAACTGCTGCTTGCTTTTTGCTTTGCCATGAAACCAAGCAATTGCCTAGAAACCGGCATCCTCCTGATGTGGACTTCCTTGTTGCATGGCAACCCGCAAAATCACAATCGAAATAACCTGAAAGCGCACTATATTTCCATTAGTAGGATACCAGATACCAAGTGTGGGAGCACCTTTTATGTATCTAAATATCCTTTTCACAGCTATAAGGTTGGACTTTCTAGGTGTTGACTAGGATCTGGCATAAACACATGTTGCAAAGATGATGTCTAGTCTTGAAGAAGTTAGGTACAATAAAGATACAATCATGCATTTGTAAAGTGTTTGATCAACCAAGTCATCTTTATCATCAATAGTGATCCATTTTGATGTGGTCATTGTTGTACTACATTGTTTATAATCATTCATATCAAATTTTGTTAATAAGTCTTTGACATATTTGCTCTGATGAACGTATGTACCATTTTGTGATTGCTTAATTTGAAGACCAAGAAAGCATTGAAGTTAAGCCATGGCACTCATCTCAAACTCTACTGTCATGAGTTCCCTAAACTCTTCACACATGGCATTGCATGTGGATCCAAAAATGATGTCATCCACATTGTTGGTGCATAATATCTATCACCTACGTCTAGGATATATCAGTTGTGTAAATAGGGCTTAGAATATCATTTTTATATGCATTTAGTATGGCTCATCGAGTGACTATTGTGGCTCGTACAACTGAGATCTTGTCACTCGTACGCGGCACCACTCGCATGAGCCTACAACACTCACTCCTGTGCGAGCCATGTTGTCCTATATATAATGGAGCTTGAGTGTTGTGTTGTGATCTGTTGGTGTGTGACTACAGCAAAGCCCCGTCCAGTTGTTTACTCGTCTGTAACCTTCACGTTTATTAATACGAATCAAAGGTGTTTAAGCAGCATACTTGATTGTTACTTTGCCCTACTCGCTAACAATGAATTCCGCCTCTGTTAGCTGAGTCGAATCAGTCTGGTGCTCATAAGAGGAGAGTCGATCCCCTCTCACAAAAGGTATTAGAGCCTTGAGGCCTGATTTGAGGACAAACATCAAGTTTCAGCAGACAACCAACAAGTTTCAGAAGCTTCAAATCCAAATTCAACTGTTGAAGATCTTCTATATCTACTCTTTCTTCATACAAATTTCAGATCTAGACAAATTAACTAGGATTTTAGTATATCACGTTAAAATCAACTCTAACAAATCCCTAAAACTTACAGCTCTAAAATCGACAAAATTCATGATGAAAATTGAAGAAATCATCCGTTTGGTGACTTGAGCTGAGCCGTACGAGTAGAAGGACATCTCGTACGATCGAGCATCCGTATGATTTAGCCACTCGTACGAACAAGAAAAACAAGTTTTTTTTATTAAAATTTACAAGTTCTAAAATAGTTAATCGTACGAGTGAGTAACTCGCACGAAGTGTCATTCGCACGACTTACTCTCTCTCTCTCTCGCACAAGTATCTCGCTCGCACGAACCAACTGACTCGCACGAGTAGCTGTTCATTCGCACGAAGAACATTTTAAGGATTTTTTCTTAAATTTCGCATTTATGTCAATCTAATCAGTGTTTTTGAAAGTTTGTGTTTCTAAAAGTTTCAGATTTATGGAAGAAGAGTTTCACAACGCATATGCTGCTTCAACGGTTACGACTACCGCAACACAGAACATGAATCTAGAAAACGAAATGGGAACCATGGCTAAACCTCTGAAGCTCATGAACTTAGAAGACTATGGTAGTTGGAGTGAGAGATTCATAAACTGGGTACAAGCTAATCATTTCACATGTTGGTTTGCCATCGAGTCAAAGTACACAGCACCTACTGGTGAGAATGGTCTCGAAAAGACACTTGTCATAATATCTCTTTGACTCGTACGAGGCACCATTCGTACGAGCAAGTCTGTTCAAATACTAAAAATGTTAAGTATCAATTACAACTCGTACAAAGAGTGGGTTTTGATTCATACTTGATTCTTTGTCCAAGTATCTGACTCGTATGAACGGTGAATCGTACGAGTGTGTAAGAGTTGAAAATTTTTAAAATTTTTCTAAGTGTTTGAAATGTTTGTGTTTGCAGATCAAGAAGTCTTCGTTCTCACCATTCCACAACGTTTGTTGTCCACTAGATGAGAATATACCAGAGATAGCAGCATATAGAGAAGTTTTAGAATTCTGAGCAGGTTGCCTATTATAAAGGCTCTTATAGATAGACATACGCCGAGTATAGTGAGGAAGAAAATGCCATCTTGTCTACAGTCCACATTGATAACAAAGATATTCAAGTCCAGATCATTGAGGATTTGATTCAAACAGTGTTAGAGTTCAATGATAGTGAACAAGACCCCACCGGTTACCCAAAATACATGGTCAAAGGTGCTTTTATGAAAGGGTGGCTTCAATGATCGCTCGCTGCATTATTCACGCCCTAAGTCATAGAAAGGGTGGCTTTGATGATTTGATAGATTATCAGATGTGTATGATTATGACGCTTATTCTCAATCTGCCGTACAACTTCTCTAGACTCATATTTTTGCAGATGGTACAGAATATTCAGTGAGAAAAGTTTCTGAGTACGCAAGATTTGTACAAATGCTGTTTGATCATCTACATCCAAATCTGAAGAAGAAGAAAGACGATATTCTTAGACTTGAGCATATGGATGTATCTACTTTGAAGAAGATGAATCTGGACCTAAAGGCCTTCCCTAATGCCAAGCCTGTTTTTTGGGGCTATTATTGATAAAGACTATGTGGCACCACCTAGGGGGAAGTGGCGAAAGGAAGAAAGTGGGGACGAGGCTGATGAGATAGAAGCATTGGATGGTTTTATAGCGAAGAGATGTGTGTGGTTCTCCAAAGAAGATAAGAAAGGGGGTAAGGGGTCTAAACGAAAGCTAGCGGCTACATCTTCCTTCGTTGCCCCTCAAAAGAAGAAACGTGCATCTACTAGCACGAGTTTGGTTGACGAGCTAGAGCCTGAGGAAAATATTGAGACAGTTGCGGCCGATATGGAGAGACAGGCATTTGGTGGAAAAGATAGCAGAGATGAAGAGGCATCCTCCTCTAGCACTGATGAAGAGGATAGGATTGCCGGTGAAAAGGAAAGAGTCAAAGAGAAAGAATTAGAGAGATTGGGTGAAGTACAATGAAAAGCTGAGGAGAGAAGAAGGAAAGAGACATGAGAAGACGATACTACGTGTATACCATTTGAGTGTTACAGTGACACTCCTTTTCTCAAATCATCAAAGAGGCCAACATAACGTTTGAAGAGGCTGGCGGCTAGAAGTACTAACTCTCCACAAGCTCGATCAAAACGAAAGGTGTAGAAGAAAGCTGACGAGGCTCCTAACGTTGAATCTACTCAGCAAACTCCACAACCACTACCATCACCAACTCCACAACCACCACCATCACCACCTCCACAAACATCACCACAACCACCACCACAACCTACCCCTTAACCTCCACCCACTCAATCTCAACCCCAATTCTCAACAGGCTCTAGACTTGAAGATCAGTTTCACTTTGATTTCAGAGATATTCCGGGGGGAAGATTTTTCAGCCGATATGTTCAATGACACGCGAATTGAAGAGTTAGAAAATCAAGTTATGCTGAACAATGTTAAGATTGCTGAATTAAAGGAGCAGATTAAGGGCCTAAAAGAAGATAAACAGCATCTTGAGGTTATTTTGGCAAGTATCGTGTCGGAGAACGAAAGACCGAGGAAGATAATGGAAGAATACGATGAACAACGCCTTAGAAATCAAAGGCAGATGAGCTTATTCAAGACAATCCTTATCAAGAAGCTTGGATTAATCCATTAGTAGTCACTATACCTCAAATCTGGAAAATCAGTTTCCGTGTCGGTATCAAGGACTACCCCCATATCTTCAACCCTATGTGATCGCATCATCATATCTATTCTCTGAAGCCCTTTATGGTGTCCCCGAACATCCCGTATTAGATGTTAAAATCTCGAAAAAATTTACAACACCAAAATTTTTCTAGACACTCGTCACATCACCACGATCAAAAAATGCCCTTTTTTTGGCATTTTGGTTCACTTCATGCGAAGTGAATTCTCACTTCGTGCGAAAGTGATTCTTAAAACACTTTGAATTTTTTTTTTATGTTTTTCATGAAATTAATTGTTCTAACATGTAGTACACATGTTGATAAGCTCATATCTATGTTCAATTTTAATTTTGGCACGCTAAATTGTCTTAAATCTAGCTTTTTAGGTTCGTTTACTGAAATCATCAATTTAATATCCCATTCGAGCCCAATCTTGTCCAAACTACCTTAGACATTGTAAGAGGCGCGCCAATCAACCACTACAAGTCTATAATCGGGCAACACTTCGTCTCTAGGTTTACAAAATCTTCAGTCCGCATGAGGAGCTAACAGTAACAATGAACTTCTCTTCGTGCGAAGAGATATTTACAGACGACTTAATTCTCTTTGTACGGATTGAAGAATTCTCTTCGTGCGAAGTGAATTGTTCACTTCTTATGAAGTGAAATTCACATTTTCAAAATTTCAAACTTTTTCAAATTTTAACATGTTTAACGACCCACTCAGTTTACCAAGTCCAAGTTGATGACCCTATTTTAGTGATTTATCTACCAAGTCCAAGTTAACGACCTTGATTGACCACTTTATGAACAAGCTGACGTTTTAAGGCAATGTTAGGTCTCAAATTAATGAACTTTTGATCTTTTGAAAACATTTTCTCATTTCAGATAAGTTCCCAACACGTTGCCATTTAGATTTTCTTTAGCAATCAGCATCTTTGGTAGTCGAAACTAAATTATAAATAAAATCTTTTTAATTTTTCCAAAGTTTATGCTAAAACACACTAAAAATCTTTTGGGTTTTTTTGAAGTTAAATGCAATAACTATGTAGAAATATATTTACATGGAGTCTCTTTTTAATAATTTTCAATCCAAAATCTTTATTCCTTCGAATTTCAAGATAATTCTTGCATAATCCATTAGTAGTCACTATACCTCAAATCTGGAAAATCAGTTTCTGTGTCGGTATCAAGGACTACCCCCATATCTTCAACCCTATGTGATCGCATCATCAAATCTATTCTCTGAAGCCCTTTATGGTGTCCCCGAACATCCCGTATTAGATGTTAAAATCTCGAAAAAATTTACAACACCAAAATTTTTCTAGACACTCGTCACATCACCACGATCAAAAAATGCCCTTTTTTAGGCATTTTGGTTCACTTCATGCGAAAGTGATTCTTAAAACACTTTGAATTCTTTTTTATGTTTTTCATGAAATTAATTGTTCTAACATGTAGTACACATGCTGATAAGCTCATATATATGTTCAATTTTAATTTTGGCACGCTAAATTGTCTTAAATCTAACTTTTTAGGTTCGTTTACTGAAATCATCAATTTAACATCCCATTCGAGCCCAATCTTGTCCAAACTACCTTAGACATTGTAAGAGGCGCGCCAATCAACCACTACAAGTCTATAATCGGGCAACACTTCGTCTCTAGGTTTACAAAAATCTTCAGTCCGCATGAGGAGCTAACAGTAACAATGAACTTCTCTTCGTGCGAAGAGATATTTATAGACGACTGAATTCTCTTTGTACGGATTGAAGAATTCTCTTCGTGCGAAGTGAATTGTTCACTTCTTATGAAGTGAAATTCACATTTTCAAAATTTCAAACTTTTTCAATTTTAACAAGTTTAACGACCCACTCAGTTTACCAAGTCCAAGTTGATGACCCTAGTTTAGTGATTTATCTACCAAGTCCAAGTTAACGACCTTGATTGACCACTTTATGAACAAGCTGACGTTTTAAGGCAATGTTAGGTCTCAAATTAATGAACTTTTGATCTTTTCAAAACATTTTCTCATTTCAGATAAGTTCCCAACATGTTTCATTTAGATTTTCTTTAGCAATCAGCATCTTTGGTAGTCGAAACCAAATTATAAATAAAATCTTTTTGATTTTTCCAAAGTTTATGCTAAAACACACTAAAAATCTTTTTGGGTTTTTTTTGAAATTGAATGCAATAACTATGTAGAAATATATTGACATGGAGTCTCTTTTTAATAATTTTCAATCCAAAATCTTTATTCCTTCGAATTTCAAGATGATTCTTCCATAATCCATTAGTAGTCACTATACCTCAAATCTGGAAAATCAGTTTCTGTGTCGGTATCAAGGACTACCCCCATATCTTCAACCCTATGTGATCGCATCATCATATCTATTCTCTGAAGCCCTTTTGGTGTCCCCGAACATCCCGTATTAGATGTTAAAATCTCGAAAAAACTTACAACACCAAAATTTTTCTAGACACTCGTCACATCACCACGATCAAAAAATGCCCCTTTTTAGGCATTTTGGTTCATTTCATGCGAAGTGAATTCTCACTTCGTGCGAAAGTGATTCTTAAAACACTTCGAAGTTTTTTTATGTTTTTCATGAAATTAATTGTTCTAACATGTAGTACACATGCTGATAAGCTTATATCTATGTTCAATTATAATTTTGGCACGCTAAATTGTCTTAAATCTAGCTTTTTAGTTTCGTTTACTGAAATCATCAATTTAACATCCCATTCGAGCCCAATCTTGTCCAAACTACCTTAGTAATTGTAAGAGGCGCGCCAATCAACCACTACAAGTCTATAATCGGGCAACACTTTGTCTCTAGGTTTACAAAAATCTTCAGTCTGCATGAGGAGTTAACAGTAACAATGAACTTCTCTTCGTGCGAAGAGATATTTATAGACGACTGAATTCTCTTTATACGGATTGAAGAATTCTCTTCGTGCGAAGTGAATTGTTCACTTCTTATGAAGTGAAGTTCACATTTTCAAAATTTCAAACTTTTTCAATTTTAACAAGTTTAACGACCCACTCAGTTTACCAAGTCCAAGTTGATGACCCTAGTTTAGTGATTTATCTACCAAGTCCAAGTTAACGATCTTGATTGACCACTTTATGAACAAGCTGACGTTTTCAGGCAATGTTAGGTCTCAAATAAATGAACTTTTGATCTTTTCAAAACATTTTCGCATTTCAGATAAGTTCCCAACACGTTGTCATTTAGATTTTCTTTAGCAATCAGCATCTTTGGTAGTCGAAACCAAATTATAAATAAAATCTTTTTGATTTTTCCAAAGTTTATGCTAAAACACACTAAAAATCTTTTTGGGTTTTTTTGAAATTGAATGCAATAACTATGTAGAAATATATTGACATGGAGTCTCTTTTTAATAATTTTCAATCCAAAATCTTTATTCCTTCGAATTTCAAGATGATTCTTCCATAATCCATTAGTAGTCACTATACCTCAAATCTGGAAAATCAGTTTCTGTGTCGGTATCAAGGACTACCCCCATATCTTCAACCCTATGTGATCGCATCATCATATCTATTCTCTGAAGCCCTTTATGGTGTCCCCGAACATCCCGTATTAGATGTTAAAATCTCGAAAAAACTTACAACACCAAAATTTTTCTAGACACTCGTCACATCACCACGATCAAAAAATGCCCCTTTTTAGGCATTTTGGTTCATTTCATGCGAAGTGAATTCTCACTTCGTGCGAAAGTGATTCTTAAAACACTTCGAAGTTTTTTTATGTTTTTCATGAAATTAATTGTTCTAACATGTAGTACACATGCTGATAAGCTTATATCTATGTTCAATTATAATTTTGGCACGCTAAATTGCAAGTCTATAATCGGGCAACACTTTGTCTCTAGTTTACAAAAATCTTCAGTCGCATGAGGAGTTAACAGTAACAATGAACTTCTCTTCGTGCGAAGAGATATTTATAGACGACTGAATTCTCTTTATAACGGATTGAAGAATTCTCTTCGTGCGAAGTGAATTGTTCACTTCTTATGAAGTGAAGTTCACATTTCAAAATTTCAAACTTTTTCAATTTTAACAAGTTTAACGACCCACTCAGTTTACCAAGTCCAAGTTGATGACCCTAGTTTAGTGATTTATCTACCAAGTCCAAGTTAACGATCTTGATTGACCACTTTATGAACAAGCTGACGTTTTCAGGCAATGTTAGTCTCAAATAAATGAACTTTTGATCTTTTCAAAACATTTTCGCATTTCAGATAAGTTCCCAACACGTTGTCATTTAGATTTTCTTTAGCAATCAGCATCTTTGTAGTCGAAACCAAATTATAAATAAAATCTTTTTGATTTTTCCAAAGTTTATGCTAAAACACACTAAAATCTTTTGGGTTTTTTTGAAATTGAATGCAATAACTATGTAGAAAATATTGACATGGAGTCTCTTTTATAATTTTCAATCCAAAATCTTTATTCCTTCGAATTTCAAGATGATTCTTCCATAATCCATTAGTAGTCACTATACCTCAAATCTGGAAAATCAGTTTCTGTGTCGGTATCAAGGACTACCCCCATATCTTCAACCCTATGTGATCGCATCATCATATCTATTCTCTGAAGCCCTTTATGGTGTCCCCGAACATCCCGTATTAGATGTTAAAATCTCGAAAAAACTTACAACACCAAAATTTTTCTAGACACTCGTCACATCACCACGATCAAAAAATGCCCCTTTTAGCATTTTGGTTCATTTCATGCGAAGTGAATTCTCACTTCGTGCGAAAGTGATTCTTAAAACACTTCGAAGTTTTTATGTTTTTCATGAAATTAATTGTTCTAACATGTAGTACACATGCTGATAAGCTTATATCTATGTTCAATTATAATTTTGGCACGCTAAATTGTCTTAAATCTAGCTTTTTAGTTTCGTTTACTGAAATCATCAATTTAACATCCCATTCGAGCCCAATCTTGTCCAAACTACCTTAGTAATTGTAAGAGGCGCGCCAATCAACCACTACAAGTCTATAATCGGGCAACACTTTGTCTCTAGGTTTACAAAAACTTCAGTCCGCATGAGGAGTTAACAGTAACAATGAACTTCTCTTCGTGCGAAGAGATATTTATAGACGACTGAATTCTCTTTATACGGATTGAAGAATTCTCTTCGTGCGAAGTGAATTGTTCACTTCTTATGAAGTGAAGTTCACATTTTCAAAATTTCAAACTTTTTCAATTTTAACAAGTTTAACGACCCACTCAGTTTACCAAGTCCAAGTTGATGACCCTAGTTTAGTGATTTATCTACCAAGTCCAAGTTAACGATCTTGATTGACCACTTTATGAACAAGCTGACGTTTTCAGGCAATGTTAGGTCTCAAATAAATGAACTTTTGATCTTTTCAAAACATTTTCGCATTTCAGATAAGTTCCCAACACGTTGTCATTTAGATTTTCTTTAGCAATCAGCATCTTTGGTAGTCGAAACCAAATTATAAATAAAATCTTTTTGATTTTTCCAAAGTTTATGCTAAAACACACTAAAAATCTTTTTGGGTTTTTTTGAAATTGAATGCAATAACTATGTAGAAATATATTGACATGGAGTCTCTTTTTAAAATTTTCAATCCAAAATCTTTATTCCTTCGAATTTCAAGATGATTCTTCCATAATCCATTAGTAGTCACTATACCTCAAATCTGGAAATCAGTTTTTTGTCGTATCAAGGACTACCCCCATACTTCAACCTATGTGATCGCATCATCATATCATTCTCTGAAGCCCTTTAGGTGTTCCCGAACATCCCGTATTAGATGTTAAATCTCGAAAAATTACAACCCAAAATTTTTAACACGTCACATCACCACGATCAAAAAATGCCCTTTAGGCATTTGGTTCATTTCAGCGAAGTGAATTCTCACTTCGTGCGAAAGTGATTTTAAAACACTCGAAGTTTTATGTTTTTCATGAAATTAATTGTTTCTACATGAGTAACATGCTGATAACTATATCTATGTTCAATTATAATTCTGGCACGCAAATTGTCTAATCTACTTTAGTTTCGTTTATGAAATCACAATTTAAACATCCATTCGAGCCCAAACTTGTCCAACACCTTAGTAATTGTAAGAGGCGCGCAATCAACCACTACAAGTCTATAATCGGGCACACTTTGTCTCTAGTTACAAAATCTTCATCCGCATGAGGAGTTAACAGTAACAATGAACTTCTCTTCGTGCGAAGAGTATTTTAAGACTGACTGAATTCTCTTTATACGATTGAAGAATCTTTCGTGCGAAGTGAATTGTTCACTTCTTATGAAGTGAATTCACATTTTCAAAATTTCAACTTTTTCAATTTTAACAAGTTTTAACACCCATCAGTTTACCAAGTCAAGTTGATGACCTAGTTTAGTGATTATCTACCAAGTCCAATTAACGATCTTGATTGACCACTTTAATGAACAAGCTGACGTTTTCAGGCAATGTTAGGTCTCAAATAAATGAACTTTTGGATCTTTTCAAAACATTTCGCATTTCAGATAAGTTCCCAACACTTTCATTTAGATTTTTTAGCAATCAGCATCTTTGGTAGTCGAAACCAAATTATAAATAAAATCTTTTGATTTTCCAAAGTTTATGCTAAAACCACTAAAATCTTTTTGGGTTTTTTTGAAATTGAATGCAATAACTATGTAGAAATATATTTACATGGAGTCTCTTTTTAATACTTTTCAATCCAAAATCTTTATTCCTTCGAATTTCAAGATGATTCTTCCATAATCCATGAGTGTGGATTGTTTGTTTTTTTGATGATTTACGTCTAAAGCCCCTAAATGTCCATAATCCATGAGCGTAGGTGATTCAATCAACTATTAGATCCATTGAATCGGTACCATAGCTCTGATACCAACTGAGAGTCAAGGATCCGGCGGTTCATCACGGAAGTTTGGGGGAAATATAACTAATTCGGTAGACTGTTATTAAGAAAGGAGTAGAAGCAACAGAAGTCATAAGTTTCATTCGTACCGAAAGAGTATACATCTTTACAAGATGGCGAAATCCTGGAGAAATTTCACCAGCGTTTCCCATCTTGGAACTACAATCTTCAGTTATGACATTGTCACTTATTGGAGCGTCAACAGAGGAAGGTTTTGTAATAATATGATCTAACATTAAAGAGATGTAACAAAACCTTTTCAAGTTGAGTTATTTTCTCAAGATGAAACTTTATTGCGCTTTGATTTTCAAAATTATTTTTATTCAAAACTATTTTTTCATTTTCAAAAATTTTTGTTTTATTTTTAAAATCTTTTTCATTTTCAAAAATTTTTATTTTGTTTTGAAATTCTGTTTCATTTTCAATTAAAATTTTATTTGCTAATGTCAAACTCTTCAAATTAATCAAGAGTTTGGCATTATCTGCCAGATAACATTCCAATCTTCATCAGAGTTTGGGCATATTGGTTTAGAACTTGAATACTCATTTATAAAGATACTTGAATCTTTGACATCACAGTTTGTCGCCATAATTTTTCTTCTCTCCAATTCTAACCTCTTATATTTTAGACACATTAAATTTTTCCATTTCTAGAAAATTTTTGTATATCTTTCATAACCATCTTTCATTGACTCATCATCTTTGATCTTAAACTTTTCGAATCTATCTTTTAACACCTCTTGTAATCTGTATTTTTCAATAGTTTAAGTCATCAATTTAATATCATCTGTTATAATTTTTAAAAGTTTGTTAATACAAATCAAAATTCCTTCATGTAAAGGTAATCAATTTGTACAAACGGACTTATCTTTGGGCGTAGTAAAAAAATTTCAAACGAATTTAACCACCCTCGTGCGAAGTGAACTTTCAAATATTTAGTTTGTGCAAAGTTAGAAGTCAAAATAAAAAAAAAAACAATTAACAATTTCACTTTGTACGAGGTGAAATATTACTTCGTGGGAAGTGAGTTTTGGATCGTGTGAAGTGAGTTTTAGATCATGCAAAGTGGATCACTTGGTACGAAGAGGATCACTTCATGTGAAGAGAAACATGATTTTCACAATTTTTTAAAATTTTGACCTGAAAACATCTGAATTTTAAGTTGGTTTTAAAATGTTGTTCAAATATGTGTTTTTTACGATCCCTGAAAAAATCAGTGATTTTTAACCGTGGAATTTATGAAAGCCAAAGAAAATTGAGTAGAAAGAAGATTGTTCAATCCAAATCTTGTTGTTTTAGTAGAGATCAGTCTCTAGCTCTAATACCAATTGAGAGTCTAGGATCCGGCAGTTCTAAACAGAAGTTTGGGTATAATATCACTAATTCGGTAGAATGTTATTAAGAAAGGAGTAGAAGCAGCGGAAGTCTAATGATTTCATTCATACCGGAAGAGTATACATCTTTATAAGCTGGCGAAATCCTAGAGTAATTCCGCCAGCGTTTCCCCTCTGGGAACTCCAAAAGTTGCAAAACAATGAAGACACAACACCTATATATAGTCTGTCTTACCTCGTGTGAACTGAGCACTTGACTTCGTACGAAGTGAATTACCTTCTACGAAGTGACCACTTTGTACGAAGTGACACATATGCTCCTCTCACGTTTGCACTTGATTCGTGTGTTCATGTCTAGTCTATTCAATATTCAACACACGCTCTATCTAAACTATTCGTACAATGACGGACGTAAAATGCACCAACAATTTCCCTCTTGGACGTCACGTTCGCAGCTTGATCTTGATCTTGAAATATGAGAATCGTGTTTTAATATTCTGCAACTTCAATCAGGTATCTGTCAATGTCGTAGAATGCGTCAACAAATTTGTCACACCCTCAATTTCCACTTGCGGAGTTTTACCGCGAGGCGTGTGAACAAACCAGAATCTGAGACACTAGTAACGTCGAACGACTCTATATGATTTGTTTATACGTTTTCCAAAATCATTTGTTTAACCATTCATAGTTAATTTTAAATTGTCTTAGTTTGGTTTCAATGTTTAGCGGAAGCATTAGTTTTTAAAGTTGAGCGGAAGCATTAAAGTAAAGTAAAGGAACGGGCGCAAACACAAACGCCAAAACTAAAGAAAAACCCAAACAATATTCGTAAATGAAACTCGATAAAAAAAGATGTCTTGATCAATGCAAGTGAGTGCACCTAGAGCTCCTAGCGTCCTGAGAAACATGTAAAGAAATAAGTGTCAACATTAAAGAAGAGTGAGTTCACAGGTTTTCAAAAGTTCATTTGTTCGGTTATAAGTTTGTTTCCCCCGTTATCCCTAACCCGGGATAACGACTTAGTTACATTATTCCCAACCCGGAATAATACAGATGGTTCCATTATTCCTTACCCGAAATAATAATGATTTTCCATTATTCCTAACCCGGAATAATAACGTTGTTGGTTCCATTATCCCTAACCCGGAATAATATTGTTGACTCGTAATTAAGTTCAATGTTAACATGTAGGTAGCGAGCCTAAAGTTATGTCACGTAAGTGTTCGAGATCGAAGCTGACTGTTGTGCCTCCGTGTTGCCAGGCCTATCACTGACCATGGCGAAGTTAGGCCAAATTATTCACCCGTTGACCATACCCGGTCGGCTAGCGCGACTAGCTCGGGTGGGGCTTGTCGGGCCCAGTAGTACTACCTATAATTTCCCCGCTATCTAACCCACTACTAACGATCCGAGAGTTTGTCGAGGACCTGTGTGATATAGCTGCTTAGTGACCATAACGTACATTAACTTAGTTACCGAATAGTTTAATGACGTTAATTTCGTATAACGTAAAGAGATAGAGTTGTAGAGTGTATACATGTTTCTCCTCCTGTTGTTTAAAACCGGATAAAATTTGGGGCCGTGAACTCACCTTTAGTTGCTCGGTTAGTGTAACACAGAAGTAGCAAATGATGGGACCGCTAATCGCGTCCTAACAAGTCAATCGATTTAGAGTTAGTGTGTGAACACATTGATACAAACCCTACACATAACTATCATACAACGCGGCACACATGATAACAATTTCGAAAACACAATCATGCATGCAAAGTATTATCATACCAACATAGTGATCAAACCAACCTATCATGAACACAAATCAATCCATACAACACTTTGGTACACACATTCGCAAGTTATCAAGTTTCAGCTTGTATACTCATAATTAGGCTGTTTTCGAGGATTTTTATAAAATAGTTCCAACATTCCAAAAATTCCAATTTTTTTACAGAAGGTGTCAACTAAACTGTAGAATTTTATGTAAATTTTTCAAGTTCTAAAACTTTACAAATTATTCATAAATATTAATATACTATGCTGCAGTCAGATTCGTCGCTTTCTGACTGCAGTCCACGGGAGAATTTATTTAAAAATCACCGTTCATCCAATTAACAAAATTCCAGTGGGAGTTTCTTGGAAATTTCCATCTCCAGCTTCTGTACAAATTTCGTGATTCAACTCTCTACAGATTTTGAGATCCGACTCGATAAACATCTAACAAATTTTCAGAATTTATACAGCTTCAGTTACTGCACTTAATTGGCCACATAAAAATATCAAACGACCTCAGAAAAATATGAATCCAGCGCCATTAGAAGCGTTTTTCAAAAATATACATTTTAGGTTTCAGAAAATCCGTTTTTCGATAAATAATAACCAAGTTACAGGCAATTGAAGTTGGCTGTAAACACCATTCAGCATCCTGATTTCAACTTTTTATCGCAATATAACACGCTTAAACAATCGAGACGTTAAATATAAACGATCAAGAACAGATTTATCAATCATATATCATCATGTACATCATACTCATGCAAACCCTAATCATATTATATGGTTTTTATCACACAAAACGCAGCCTAATGATTCTTGATTCCAACTAATCATCATAATCGCCAAACTTGCACAATCAATCGAACTAACATCATAACACTTTCATAAACCATGATTCTACCATTACATACGAGCATAATCAATAGTTCATAACCCTACATGATTTACGAAACAATAGAAAACCCTAACCTTTAACAATGAAGATTAATGAACCGGGAACGAGATGGGAGTCGATTCAGATGTTGAAGAAGATCGCGACCGAGAGAAGGAATGGGGAGAAGGCTGCCGTCGGCTGGTTTAGTGCTAGGGTTTCTCTCTTTTTTTTTTGTTAAAACAACCCTCATGCATACACATCTATATATAGTATGAGGAAGGAAGGAAAAGAAAAGGGTTGGGCGACATGTGCTTGCGGCCGCAAAGGTTTGGGTGGGGCGGGTTGGGTCTATAACTTGAACCTCAAGCTTTGGTTAATCCCTTGAGTCGCAAGGAACTGAGGTCGACTCGTTTCGCGGCTCGGTTCGATTCGTCTATATATTTACTATATATATTTTATAACTAAAAATCATGAAATCGAAACATAACATAATAACTCACCGAACGTATAAACGTTTAATACACATAGCACGTAATTCACTTGATAAGTTCACAAATTAACCTAATTATTTCAAGCGTATAATTTAAATATCCGAATCAATTTAGCGTAGGAATGAATAACCGTGAAGTAGTGCGTTTAAGATATCTGAAAAACCGGGATGTCACATTATCCCCATGTTGAAAGAATTTTCGTCCTGAAAATTGAGTAAACGCGGTTTAGAATGCAACGCACAGGTTTAGAATGCCACGCACAAAGATTTAGTTCGTTAACAATGGTACACGAAATTACAAGAAATTCCCTGGTTGTCACATCATCCGCATGTTGAGAGAATTTTCGTCCCGAAAATTTAGTTGGTGGTATCGTTAGCTTGTTGCTCAGCTGCAAAGAGGTGTGGGTATTTGCTTTTCATTTGGTCCTCACTTTCCCACGTGAACTCCGGTCCACACTTAGAATCCCAACGAACCTTGACGATCGGTATCTTGCTGTGCCTTCGAGTTTTGATCTCACGATCCATGATCTCGATAGGTTGTTCCACAAAATGCAGTTGTTCAGCCACTTGAATCTCATCCAATGGAATGACTAGGGTTTCATCTGATAGACACTTCTTCAGATTTGACACGTGAAAAACGTTGTGAACTCCACTGAGTTCGGCAGGAAGGTCTAATTGATAAGCTACGGGTCCGATACGTTTCAAGATCACAAACGGGCCTACATACCGTGGGTTTAGTTTTCCTCGTTTCCCAAAACGGATTACACCCTTCCAGGGTGACACCTTCAGTAGGACGCGGTCGCCTACTTAAAATTCGAGCGGTTTGCGTCGTTGATCAGCGTAGCTTTTCTGTCGATCTCGTGCCGCCGCCATGCGGTTTCTGATTTGTATAATCTTTTCAGTAGCCTCAAGTATCAACTCAGGGCCTGTGAGTTGACTGTCGATATGCTTCAAACAGACCGGTGATCTACATTTACGACCGTATAATGCTTCAAACGGTGCTGCCGATATACTTGTATTGTAACTGTTGTTATATGAGAATTCCACTAAAGGCAGATGGATTTCCCAACTATTCCCGAAGTCTACCACGCATGCCCTAAGCATGTCTTCCAAGGTCTGTATGGTCCTTTCGCTTTGACCATCAGTCTGAGGGTGATAAGTTGTGCTCATATCTAAGCGTGTACCCAACGCTTTCTGAAGTGACTGCCAAAAGTTGGACGTGAAACGAGCATCTCTGTCTGAGATGATGGACGTTGGCACTCCGTGCCGAGAAACTACTTCCTTAATGTAGATGCGAGTCAACTTATCCATCTTATCTGTTTCTTTAATCGCGAGGAAGTGTGCGGACTTAGTTAAACGATCCACGATCACCCAGATGGTATCGCAACCACCCAAAGTTCGTGGGAGTTCAGTGATGAAGTCCATCGAGATCTGATCCCATTTCCACACTGGGATCTCAGGTTGTTGAAGTAGCCCCGATGGCTTCTGATACTCTACCTTGACTTTTGCACAAGTCAAACACTTGCTCACGTAGGTGGCTATATCAGCTTTCATGTTGGGCCACCAGTACGCGGCTTTAAGGTCTTGATACATCTTATCCGAACCAGGATGGACAGAGTATCGGGATTTGTGAGCTTCGTCCATGACTAGCTTTCTGAGGTCTCCGTAGAGATGGACCCATATACGATTCATGAAATACCGGGCTCCATTGGGTTTTACTTCCCAATCGCATTCCATTTTTCCCACCGATTCGACCTTGATGTTTTCTTCCTTAACTGCTTCTAACTGCGCGTCGCGTATCTGTTCGGGTAACCCCGAATGAATGGTGAACTGTAGTGCTCGTACCCGACGAGGTTTCAAGTGCTCCTTCCTACTAAGGGCATCAGCTACCACGTTAGCTTTACCCGGGTGATACCGAATGGCACATTCATAATCGTTCAAGAGTTCGACCCAGCGACGCTGTCACATGTTTAACTCCTTCTGGTCAAAGATGTGTTGGAGGCTCTTGTGATCTGTATAGATTGTGCACTTTGTTCCATATAGGTAGTGTCTCCAAATCTTAAGCGCAAACACGACTGCTCCCAATTCTAGGTCATGTGTTGTGTAGTTTTTCTCGTGAACCTTCAATTGTCGGGACGCATACGCGATGACCTTATCACGTTGCATGAGTACGCATCCCAATCCCTGAATGGAAGCATCACAATATACCACAAAATCATCAGTCCCTTCTGGCAAGGACAGAATGGGTGCACTGCAAAGTTTCTGCTTCAGCAATTGAAATGCCGCTTCCTGCTTGTCACCCCAAGCATACTTGGTGCCTTTCCGTCTGAGGGTGGTAAGCGGTTGCGCGATCTTTGAAAATCCCTCGATGAAACGTCTGTAGTAACCAGCCAAACCCAAAAATTGGCGGATCTCCGTCGGTGTCCTGGGTGCTTCCCAGTTCTTGATAGCATCGATCTTGGCGGGATCAACGTGGATACCCTTTTCATTCACGATATGCCCGAGGAACTGAACTTCCCGAATCCAGAAATCACACTTTGAAAGCTTGGCATATAGTTTCTCCTATTGAAGTAATTCCAGCAGTAATCGTAGATGTTCAGCATGTTCTGCTTCACCTTTAGAGTAGATGAGTATGTCATCGATGAACACAATGACAAACTTGTCGAGATATGGTTTACACACAAAGTTCATGAGGTCCATGAACACCGCGGGTGCGTTGGTGAGACCGAAGGGCATGACCAAGAACTCATAATGGCCATACCGAGTACGAAATGCCGTCTTAGCGATATCCTCCTCCCGGACACGTAACTGGTGATAACCGGACCGTAGATCAATCTTGGAGTAGTAGCTTGACCCTTGAAGTTGGTCGAAGAGATCGTCGATGCGAGGTAATGGGTATCGGTTCTTGATAGTAACCTTATTGAGTTCCCTGTAGTCGATGCACATGCGGAAGGTCCCGTCCTTCTTCTTGACAAAAAGGACTGGAGCTCCCCATGGCGAAGTACTGGGTCGGATAAATCCTTTTTCTAGCAATTCCTGAAGCTGGATAGACAGCTCTTGCAACTCGGCTGGAGCTAAACGGTATGGGGCCTTGGCGATAGGAGTTGCATGGTTCGCCAATTCGATTTCAAACTCCACTTGTCGATGTGGTGGAAGACCAGGTAACTCCTCTGGAAATACATCAGAAAAATCACAGACGACGGGGATATCTTCTATACGTTTCTCGTCCTTAGGCTTTTTGGTAACCAGTGCGAGCAAAGCGAAGGAGTTCTTCCTCCGAAGATACTTCTGTGCTTGCATGTAAGAGATGATGTTTGTGACGGCGCCAGCCTTCTCGCCTTGCACCGTCAAGATTTTGTCGTTAGAGAGCGGAATACGGATAGATTTCTCGAAACAGAGAACTTCAGCTCGGACGTCGGATAGCCAGTCCATTCCGACTACCACGTCAAAACTACCCAGGGTAGTTGTCATCAGATCAATGGTAAAGGTGTGACCCGCGAGTTTGAGTTGACAGCCGGATACTAAATGGGTCACATCTACAGATTTACCATCGGCTAGTTCTATGACGTAAGGGGTCTCTAGGGGTTTAGGCGTGAGATTTAGGTTCTTCCTAAAAGACTCAAATATAAAACTCCTATCCGCACCCGTATCAAAAAGTACAGTAGCAAAATGTTCATTAAGGGGAAACTTACCGGTGACCACGTTCGAGTCGTTTCTGGCCTCTCCACGGCCTAGCGTAAATGCACGACCTTTGGCACCCCCTGTGCCACCATTTCCATTGTTGTTGTTGTTATTGTTGTTGTTGTGGTTGTTGTGGTTGTTGTGGTTGTTGTTGTTCCCACCATTGTTGTTGTTGTTACGAAGCTGTGGGCAGTCTCGTTTGAAGTGGGCAGTGCTACCACACTGATAGCACCCCCGGTTAATACCCTGCTACTGACCCTGGTGTTGATTTTGATTTTGTCGGGACATGATTTCCCCGCGACAATCCTTTGCCACGTGTCCCACTTTGCCACATCGTTGGTATCGATTTCCGGCACAAGGGCCGTGATGATGAAGGTTACAGCGATTACACTGCGGCTTTCGACCTACATAGCCGCTTGTGTTCTGGTTGTTGTTGGCGGGCTGATTATTGTGACCCCGGTGGCTGTTGAAATTATTGAACCGTTTCTGGTTCCCTTGTTGTGGCTGGGCTGACGAAGACTGTCGAGCAGACGAGTCTTCAAACTTTCTTTTATTATCAGGGGCAACTTCAGTTGTACCCCGAGATGGCAACTTCTTTTGTTCCACCGCCTTATCAGTGAGTTTGTGCGCCAACCTGATTGCTTGATGCTCAGTCGCAGGGTTGCTAGCCATTACCATACCCTGGATCTCGGGGACCAGACCCCCAAGGTAAAACTCGAGTCGTTTCTCCACGGTGTTGGCCAGATCGGGACAGAAATATCAAGTCATGATGTTTCGCTGTGTATGCTTCAATTTCAGATCCCACCATCTTGTGGTTCCATAATGCTTGCTCCAACTGCTGAACCCTGTCTCGCGGACAGTACTCCTCTTTGATTAGGGCCTTAAACTCGGCCCAGGCCATTGCATTTGCAGCAATAAGTCCTCGCGTTTGGACTTGTGCATTCCACCAAGTTAGTGCCCCATCCTCCAACGTTGAGGCAGCATACTTGACCTTGTTGGCCTCCAGACAATTGCACATTTCGAACACTGATTCGGACTTTTCAATCCAGCGGACCAGTCCTATGGGTCCTTCTGCACCCGTGAATTTGCTCGGTTTCGCATCGAGGAACATCTTGTAGGGGTTAAGACCCCCTCCTGCTGACAGAGGACAGGTAGTCAGCGAGAAAGTCTACTAGCCCAACTATTAGATTTTGCCATGAAAATTTAATAATGGTTACCTGCTGGTTGGTTTTGAACACCTGCCAGAGCAGCATTCACGTGTTCTTGGATCATTGCGGCTAATTCTTCGGGTGTCATGTTGAGGTTTCCGCGACGTCCAGTTGCCATTTTAGATCTTCGCAAGACAACATAAACACACACCGATAAGTATATATATCCAATATAGTTATCCTACTCCACACTTGAATAATTCCTCAAATTATGTGAACCCAAATAAATTAAACAATCAAAAGAAATATTCGATTAAATAAAATTTCAACGTCTTACAAAATGCCAACCAAACATATCAGTTTACTATAAAATCTCAAGTTTAAACATAAGTAGGAAAATAAATAGACTGAAGGAAGCAAATGGAATAAGCGAGACGTGTCAGTCTTCTACGTCTCCATCCCCTAAATCGCTATCGTTGCCGTCATCCTCCGCGGCGTTTCCAGCTTCTATAGCCGGGTCTTCCTCCGGATCCTCCTCTGGATCCTCCTCTAGATCCTCCTCTACCGGCACTGGAGGGGCCGGTGCTGGTGCAGGTACTGGTACAGGTGCCTGATTCTGTTCTAGTTCTTGAATTCTCCAGCTAGACTCAAGAACTCTGTCTTCGAGCCAGTCAGCCCTCAGCTGCTCAGCACGAAGATCTTTAGCTAAAGTGTTACGAGCTATCTTACTCTCATGTTGCTCTTCCTCGAGCGCTCCAGTCTTACCCGTTAATTGTCGTATCATCCATCCCTGTGCTAGGATGGTTTCATGCATTCTCTCTAGTTGTTCTTGTTGCTTTCTTACCATATCTCTAAGTAGGTCGTTCCCTACTTCTAATGAGTTAACCGGTTCGACCGGCATCGCGATGGTCGGGCGTGAGGATGACTCCTCCCCTAGAGCGAGCCTTTTTCTCACAGCTGAGCGTGTCTCCACACCATGAGGTGGTGGGAGTTCCACCATAGGTGCCTTCCCTGGCGCCCTTGGTTGCAAAAGTTTGTCGGATGATGATGATGATGACATTGCCTGTTGGGTTGTGTAGTTAGTTACGAGTTGCGTTTATTTCAATATGCCTTTATATTTTACATAACATAGTTGTGGTACAACACATAACAAGATATAACAGTTCAGTGCCAAACTAAGTCTAGTGTCGTGTAATCAGCTATAGTTTAGGTCTACTTTTAATGCAAACCTGGTTCTCTATAGCTAGAGGCTCTGATACCAATCTGTCACACCCTCAATTTCCACTTGCGGAGTTTTACCGCGAGCCGTGTGAACAAACCAGAATCTGAGACACTAGTAACGTTGAACGATTCTATATGATTTGTTTATACGTTTTCCAAAATCATTTGTTTAACCATTCATAGTTAATTTTAAATTGTCTTAGTTTTGTTTCAATGTTTAGCGGAAGCATTAGTTTTTAAAGTTGAGCGGAAGCATTAAAGTAAAGTAAAGGAACGGGCGCCAACACAAACGCCAAAACTAAAGAAAAACCCAAACAATATTCGTAAATGAGACTCGATAAAAAAAGATGTCTTGATCAATGCAAGTGCCGGCACCTAGAGCTCCTAGCGTCCTGAGAAACATGTAAAGAAACAAGTGTCAACATTAAAGAAGAGTGAGTTCACAGGTTTTCATATGTTCATTTGTTCGGTTATAAGTTTGTTTCCCCCGTTATCCCTAACCCGGGATAATGATTTAGTTCCATTATTCCCAACCCGGAATAATACTGATGGTTCCATTATTCCTTACCCGGAATAATAATGATGTTCCATTATTCCTAACCCGGAATAATAACGTTGTTGGTTCCATTATCCCTAACCTGGAATAATATTGTTGATTCGTAATTAAGTTCAATATTAACATGTAGGTAGCGAGCCTAAAGTTATGTCACGTAAGTGTTCGCGTTCGAAGCTGACTGTTGTGCCTCCGTGTTGCCAGGCCTATCACTGACCATGGCGAAGTTAGGCCAAATTATTCACCCGTTGACCATACCCGGTCGGCTAGCGCGACTAGCTCGGGTGGGGCTTGTCGGGCCCAGTAGTACTACCTATAATTTCCCCGCTATCTAACCCACTACTAACGATCCGAGAGTTTGTCGAGGACTTGTGTGATATAGCTGCTTAGTGACCATAACGTACATTAACTTAGTTACCGAATAGTTTAATGACGTTAATTTCGTATAACGTAAAGAGATAGAGTTGTAGAGTGTATACATGTTTCTCCCCATGTTGTTTAAAACCGGATAAAATTAGGGGCCGTGAACTCACCTTTAGTTGCTTGGTTAGTGTAACACAGAAGTAGCAAATGATGGGACCGCTAATCGCGTCCTAACAAGTCAATCGATTTAGAGTTAGTGTGTGAACACACTGATATAAACCCTACACATAACTATCATACAACGCGGCACACATGATAACAATTTCGAAAAGACAATCATGCATGCAAAGTATTATCATACAAACATAGTGATCAAACCAACCTATCATGAACACAAATCAATCCATACAACACTTTGGTACACACATTCGCAAGTTATCAAGGTTCAGCTTGTATACTCATAATTAGGCTGTTTTCGAGGATTTTTATAAAATAGTTCCAACGTTCCAAAAATTCCAATTTTTTTTACAGAAGGTGTCAACTAAACTGTAGAATTTTATGTAAATTTTTCAAGTACTAAAACTTTACCAATTATTCATAAATATTAATATACTAGGCTGCAGTCAGATTCGTCGCTTTCTGACTGCATTCCACGGGAGAATTTATTTAAAAATCACCGTTCATCCAATTAACAAAATTCCAGTGGGAGTTTCTCGGAAATTTCCATCTCCAGCGCTGTACAAATTTCGTTATTCAAGTCTCTACAGATTTTGAGATCCGACTCGATAAACAACTAACAAATTTTCAGAATTTAAACAGCTTCAGTTACTGCACTTAATTGGCCGCATAAAAATATCAAACGACCTCAGAAAAATATGAATCCAGCGCCGTTAGAAGCGTTTTTCAAAAATATACGTTTTAGGCTTCAGAAAATCCGTTTTTCGATAAATAATAACCAAGTTACAGCCAATTGAAGTTGGCTGTAAACACCATTCAGCATCCTGATTTCAACTTTTTATCGCAATATAACACGCTTAAACAATCGAGACGTTAAATATAAACGATCAAGAACAGATTTATGAATCATATATCATCATGTACATCATACTCATGCAAACCCTAATCATATTATATGGTTTTTATCACACAAAACGCAGCCTAATGATTCTAGATTCCAACTAATCATCATAATCGCCAAACTTGCACAATCAATCGAACTAACATCATAACACTTTCATAAACCATGATTCTACCATTACATACGAGCATAATCAATAGTTCATAACCCTACATGATTTGCGAAACAATAGAAAACCCTAACCTTTAACAATGAAGATTAATGAACCGGGAACGAGATGGGAGTCGATTCGGATGTTGAAGAAGATCGCGACCGAGAGAAGGAATGGGGAGAAGGCTGCCGTCGGCTGGTTTATTGCTAGGGTTTCTCTCTTTTTTTTTTGTTAAAACAACCCTCATGCATACACATCTATTTATAGTATGAGGAAGGAAGGAAAAGAAAAGGGTTGGGCGACATGTGCTTGCGGCCGCAAAGGTTTGGGTGGGGCGGGTTGGGTCTTTAACTTGAACCTCAAGTTTTGGTTAATCCCTTGAGTCGCAAGGAACTGAGGTCGACTCGTTTCGCGGCTCGGTTCGATTCGTCTATATATTTACTATATATATATTTTTATAACTAAAAATCACGAAATCGAAACATAACATAATAACTCACCGAACGTATAAACGTTTAATACACATAGCACGTAATTCACTTGATAAGTTCACAAAGTTAGCGTAATTATTTCGAGCGTATAATTTAAATCACCGAATCAATTTAGCGTAGGAATGAATAACCGTGAAGTAGTGCGTTTAAGATATCTGAAAAACCGGGATGTCACAAAATTCCCCATGATTGATGATTCGAGTTTGCAATTTCTTCAATACATTTCCCCTGTAATAAATCTTCAGGTCTATGTTTGCACGGTTCCCGACCTCCTCTGATTTGCTTAATCAACAAATTTTCTTGAATAGCCACTAACTTGAAACTAATCAATGCAGCTTCTCAGTTTCAACTTTAACCACCACTGTGTTTGGTTTTAGCGCACTCCGCTACTCTTCAAAACCCCAACCAACAATTGATAGAAACTTCAAATCACCACACCGGTAAACTTCAAGTTTGTGAATATCAGCGAAAATCTGAAATCCTCTTTTATGTAATCACATTTATGCATACTCCTGAAAGATAGATCAGCAAAACGGTAATCTTCTCAATCAACAAATCTTAATCGGAATCAAATCATCTGGTAACACATTCAGATCTGAGAAACATTCTTTCGTGATTAGAATCACATTCTTCCTCTTCAGTCACAATAACTGATCTATAGCTATCTGCGACAGACATGCGCAACTTAATCAACAAACATCGTCATTCAACGGTGGTTAATCCAAGAAGAACAATTCATCTGCTTGAAGACTAAAAATCTAGTACCTAAGACAGCATTTGTGTATGCAAGATAAATTGAATGACCTCAGATCTCCTCGGTAATTTTTGATACCACTAAGCTAATCCTTCTAACCCCTAAGACCATCACTGAACATTCATTTATGCGATATAACTTGAACATCCTCAGATCCTATAGGTATCAAACAAAATTGCTAATCCTGCTAACCCGCCCTTCATTGAAGATCAGGACTCTAACCCTTAAGCATTAATATGTATCACGGTCTGAAAATTCTAAACCTCCTTTGATCACAAACTAACGAAACTAGATCAAATGCAACTCTAGACAATCTGAAGTCAGAACCACCTGAATACTATTGCAGAGTCATGAATTTCAAAAATGTCGAAATCTTAATATATACATGGATTTTTTATCCCCCCTCATTTTTGCAAATTCTGACCGTACCATTGAAATTCCCCCTCAAATCTGGAAAATCAGTTTTTCATCAATGCAGATTTTACATTAAGGCCCATTAGTAGTCACTATACCTCAAATCTGGAAAATCAGTTTCTGTGTCGGTATCAAGGACTACCCCCATATCTTCAACCCTATGTGATCGCATCATCATATCTATTCTCTGAAGCCCTTTATGGTGTCCCCGAACATCCCGTATTAGATGTTCAAATCTCGAAAAAATTTACAACACCAAAATTTTTCTAGACACTCGTCACATCACCACGATCAAAAAATGCCCTTTTTTAGGCATTTTGGTTCACTTCATACGAAGTGAATTCTCACTTCGTGCGAAAGTCATTCTTAAAACACTTTGAATTTTTTTTTATGTTTTCCATGAAATTAATTGTTCTAACATGTAGTACACATGCTGATAAGCTCATATCTATGCTCAAATTTAATTTTGGCACGCTAAATTGTCTTAAATCTAGCTTTTTAGGTTCGTTTACTGAAATCATCAATTTAACATCCCATTCGAGTCCAATCTTGTCCAAACTACCTTAGACATCGTAAGAGGCGCGCCAATCAAGCACTACAAGTCTATAATCCGGCAACATTTCGTCTCTAGGTTTACAAAAATCTTCAGTCCGCATGAGGAGCTAACAGTAACAATGAACTTCTCTTCGTGCGAAGAGATATTTATAGACGACTGAATTCTCTTTGTACGGATTGAAGAATTCTCTTCGTGCGAAGTGAATTGTTCACTTCTTATTAAGTGAAATTCACATTTTCAAAATTTCGAACTTTTTCAATTTTAACAAGTTTAACGACCCACTCAGTTTACCAAGTCAAGTTGATGACCCTAGTTTAGTGATTTATCTACCAAGTCCAAGTTAACGACCTTGGTTAACCACTTTATGAACAAGCTGACGTTTTAAGGCAATGTTAGGTCTCAAATTAATGAACTTTTGATCTTTTCAAAACATTTTCTCATTTCAGATAAGTTCCCAACACATTGTCCTTTAGATTTTCTTTTGCAATCAGCATCTTTGGTAGTCGAAACTAAATTAGAAATAAAATCTTTTTGATTTTTCCAAAGTTTATGCTAAAACACACTAAAAATCTTTTTGGGTTTTTTTGAAATTAAATGCAATAACTATGTAGAAATATATTTACATGGAGTCTCTTTTTAATAATTTTCAATCCAAAATCTTTATTACCTCGAATTTCAAGATGATTCTTCCATAATCCATGAGTGTGGATTGTTTTGTTTTTTTTTATGATTTACGTCTAAAGCCTCTAAATGTCCATAATCCATGAGCGTAGGTGATTCAATCAACTATTAGATCCATTGAATCGGTACCATAGCTCTGATACCAATTGAGAGTCAAGGATCCAGCGGTTCTTCACGGAAGTTTGGGGGAAATATAACTAATTCGGTAGACTGTTATTAAAAAAGGAGTAGAAGCAACGGAAGTCATAAGTTTCATTCGTACCGAAAGAGTATACATCTTTACAAGTTGGCGAAATCCTGGAGAAATTTAACCAGCGTTTCCCATCTTGGAACTAAAAAACTTACAAAACAATGAACACAGAACACACACATATATATATATAGACTTGACTCACCTTGTGCAAATTGAGCATTGACTTCGTACGAAGTGACTTCACTTTGCATGAAGTGAGTTACTTTTGTACGAACTGTCACATCTGCATCATGGCGCAATCACATTTGTCAGAACATAAGTTTTTAAGAATTTGAGATGATACCTTAGCAGCAACCATTAGGGCACAATCACATCCTCCTTCACAAACACTGGAATCCCATAGGTTTGAAATAGGATTTAACATTTCTTCACCAACCTTTTGTTCACCAATCTGTTCTTCTTAAACATTTGTTTGAACATTATCACAAGCCACATCAATATTGGACACCACTTCCTCATATTCACCCCTTCTAGTATTGGCAACTAGGGAAAAGTTTTCATTACTTAGTTCTTCAGGTAAGTTACTCCAATCAACAAAGCCTTGTGTAAAGAAGCTTTGTTGACTGGTCTCTATAGGAGAAGAGGTTTGTGTTGCTTGTGGTGCAGGTTGCACTTGAACCTGAGGAACTAGAGCTTGAATATATTGTATCTGAGGAACAATGGTTTGGACATACTGTACTTGAGTAGTGATTGTAGGGTGTGCAAAGTGAGTAGTGTTTTGCATATGTGGGGCAGGGGTATATTGGGAAAAATGGATAGTGTTTTCAGTCTGTTGAGGTCTAGGACTTGGATGTGTGACAATAGGGCCACTTGTTTGGATCCTTCACTCTCTAGCAAAATGACTTAGCATATTACACTTGTGAACACTTGATTTTAGATTTATCCAACCCAACTTTCCACCCCCCATGCAACCCTAGAAATTTTCTACAAGTTCTTCTGAAAAATTTGCTAGTTCTTACACTGAGCAAAGCAAGTTGACGCAAGATGTCCATTTCTTCCAAATCAGTGGGATCAAAATGTTGAATATCATTTAACTCAAAGGCTAAGTTATCAAAAACTTGGTTTTCCCCCATTTGTTGTAAAAGCATAATTGGGTGAGTAAGTATCACAGTTAAAACCTCCACCAGATGTTATGTCAATAAAATAATCATAACTCTGATCCTTACTTCCACCAGAGATTTTCTCTTGACCAGAAAGTGTTGTACTATCAAAAGCATAGTCATCAGCAACTTTTCCTGACTCTGGAAGCTTCTTTTTTTGGTTAAGCTCTCTCGTATAAGTCAAGAGCCTACCATGAAGCTGAGTTAAACTCATCTCTTTAAAACCAAAAGAGTTTCTAGTTAGAAAGCAATAGCGTCCCATTTATCTAGTAGTGATCTTAGAAATTGGATATTCAAGGTTGAATTAGGATAATTAACATTTACCAGTTTTAGTTCACTTATTAGACGACTAAAAGTTCGAACTGTAGGGTTAATGATTCTCCTTTAATGTGACAAAATGTTTCATAGGTTTAAAACTTCTCGGTTGTTTTCGATAACTTCCTCTATACCACCAAACTGTTCCTTCAAAGCATCCCACAACTCCTTAGCACTGTTGCAATGCAAAAGGCCAGCATAGATGTAATTTGGCAAAGTCGTAGCAACGATACTAAATGCCTTTGCATCTAGCTCAGTTTTCTGAAAATCTTGTGCGGAGTAGTTTTCTAACTTTTTAGGATCTTGAACTTTTGGGTCTTCAGGTCTTGGTACCATCCGAACATGTGGTCCAAAGATAACCGATATCCAACAACCCGTGTTCTACTGAGCAAGTATGTGACCTATCCGACATTGGCAGATGTTATATTCCGATCTGACAAGTATTGGAGGTTCGTACGTAGTGCCAATGTTTTGTGGATCTTGTGAATTTTGAGACATTTTTTATTGTTTACAAACAGGTTTTTGTTTAAAATACTTTGAATGTAAATAAACTTTTACTGTGTTTTCAATACAACAAACAAACGATCACAATAGTGAGAGCTGATCTGTTTATATCAAATTGATTGTTGATCAAATTTGAATGACCAAGCTCTGATACCAATTGTTAGGATCTGAGTTTGATTTGTTGTGAAAGTTAAGATGAAATAGTGCAGTGGAATGATAACTTTTAAGTCAAAACAAATGGGATATTGCTTTTATCAGCATGCTTTTGTAAATTATAATTCGTATGCATGAAGATTACAACTCCCCCTCAGCTTGATCACGTCTAATTTGTTCGTATAAGAATGTCAAGAAGAAAAGTGATGAATAGAACAGTACAGACACTATTCTATTTATAGTACAAAGGAAACATCTGAAGCATCTTGGCTGACGTCACCTTGACAATGACATTTAACAACCTAACAAACTCTATCATCTACTAGACCAAACACTATTACATTGAATTAAAATAACTCTGTTGTTGTCATCTGTTGAGCATTAACCTTTGTTGAACTTTATACTCTGTTGGTCTTCAGCAGAGCTTTGCCTCAAAAGTCTTTAGCCTTTGTCTCTCAAGCTCAAACTTCTGCAACAATTTCAACTTCAACTAGCCAAGGAGGCATTGGAGCAGGAAAGGCACTGATGGCCCAAGAACAATGAGGTTTCAGCTGGGTGGATGCTACAACACAAGTGGAGTCTCTCAAGATCTCAGAAGTTGGAGAAATTGTGCACCAACGCTTGATGGCGCTGACTGAGGAACCCAAAACTCTCTCCAAAACAGTAAACTCTCTCTTGTGCTCCGAACACTGTAGAAATAAAATTGCATAGATGAGAGCACATAATTTCAATCTCATTAGTGATTACAACAGTGCCATGTCTAAATGCATCGGTCTTCGAGAGAACAATAGAATTCTCTACGAAAAGATTGATGCGCTAAAGAAGGACATAGCTCAGCTCCACCTGGACATCAATCAACAAAAAAGTTGGGTCCATAATTACAAAATTAGATTAAATTCAAAAACTTTGGAATGTGACTTGGTGAGAGCTGAGCCGGAACTTCTTACTGGAAAATATCAACAAAATGAGTTGAACATTAAGAAATTTGATACTTCCAGTGATAATGTATGTAATCTTTGTAATGTACAATTGGGGTACAAGGAAAACAAGGGCAAAGGGTTGGGTTATACACAAGTTCCTCTGCCATATAATCATAATTATTCAAGAATGCCCATTACTGAGCAAGAATGGGAAATTATGATAAAATGATGAATGGCAAACCAAGCGACTACCTTCCTTGTGAACTTTTCAAAACAAAGAACGCCCGACCCACTGATTTTCAAAAGCCAATGAGTTTTGTTAAAGATATTAATCAAGAATGCTTCAATGAATCAGTTGAAAATTTAAAACATGAAAAGGAGTCGATAAAAACTCCATCCGAGGAACCACAAGAAACGGCTTCTACCTCTGATTCTGTAAACAATGTTAACTATTTTATTGCATATGCAGAGTCAGTGATAGTCAAGGAGCAGTCAAAAGTGGATCATGAACCACATCCAGTTGATGCTGATGGTTCAGATGTTTCTTTGTGTGATAAACATAATAATTATGTTTGGAACTTTGTTCAAACCATGGTTTTTGAGACTCAGCGTTTTTCTGTAGTTGTTGAAACTAAAACTTTGAATGATGTGGTTTTTGATTTTGATTGTGACTTACTGTTTTACTAGAGGAGTCTGAGGAATCCGTTTCGAATGATTCAGAAAATTGTTCCAGTTTACCTGAAACCTCAACTAATACTTCAAATTTCTCTAAAAATTGTGCAGTTGAAAATATTGTTGTGATGGATTATATTAATAAAATTATTGATGAACATGAGTTGTCTAATAAATCTATGGATCAAGTGAAGATTCTGAATCATCAGATAATGAGCAAGGTGTTTGTGATGGTCAAATTATTGATGAAATCTGCTCATCATCTGGTAACCTAGAATCCACTGATCCTGCAATCTTTGTATCTGATGAAACGACTTCCAAAGAAACTAATTCAGTCGTCTACATAAGCTCAGTTTCTGAAGAAAAGGTTTCAAATGAGACTAAGCCTACAGGATCCACTCCTATAAAGAAAAGGCGATCTCAAAAAACCAGAAAACAACACAAAACGAAAACTAAAGAGGAAATCCCCTTAGATGTTGTTAACCAGAATCAAAAGAAAAACCATCTCCAAAACTAACTAAACCTAAGTTAAAGAGTAAAGGTATAGATACTCACTCTTGTGCTGATAATTGTGAGCAGGTTTCATCCAAGAGTTAATATGCAGACAAGAATCAGCACCTAGTGGAAAGAAGAGACCAAATCAGCTCCCTATAATAACACAAGCAGAACTAAGAGTCTTTTTCTTGAAAAGATAAACTTGTTTTAATTGTGGAATTTCGGGGCACATAGCTAGATCGTGTTCGTCGTCCTCTCGTGTCATACAAATCCAAGAACACTTATCATCAGACGGCTTCGCACCATCGACATCATGGACATCAATTACATCATGCCAAGCCCTCTGATGGAGACTGGAATCTAGAAAAGAAAAACAGTTAAAAGTTTTCAAACACAAATGGTTTCCAAAATCAGTCCAAGAAATTAAACGCAACATCAAATAAAGTTGTTTCAAACAACAATGATTAAAAATATGGAGACCTAAAATTCTGGCTAGATCTCAGTCTCAGTGTTCTCATCTTCAAACTCTACAACCCCTTCTTCCAAAATCTCGAATTCTACTAAAAGTCATATGACCTTTCATGAGGTTTTGCGAATGAAGTGTGATTATCAACCCAGATCGAATATGGTATGGGTTTTAGTTTCTCACTAATTCTGTTATGTGTGCAGGAACGACTATGGAGGGTTGTCATTAGACTCTAGTTTATCGACAGTGGTTGTTCCAGACATATGACCGGGGACGTTTCCCAGTTGAACAACATCAAAATCTTCGACGTGGATTTTTCACCTTTGCAGGTGGAGAAACGGGAGGAATTACCATGAAAGGCATGGTTAGAAACGGGGTTCTCAGCTTCTCTGATATAAATTATATTCCTTAACTCAAACACAATCATCTTATTGTCTCACAAATGTGTGGCAACGGATTAGAAGTTCTCTTCATATGGGGGTTGGATGGTGTTGAAGCCCGGGATTGTCATACCCGTGGATTGGTACTTGATTGAAGCTAAACGCCGGGGTAATGCCTACGTGATCGATATGAACAAAGCCCCCTGATCAAGTTACATGTTTCTTTTCCGAAATTGCTGAACATGATGCAATGATGTGGCATCGACGACTTGGCCATATGAACATGAAGAATCTTAATCGACTTGCAAAGGGAGGTCTAGTCAGAAACTTACCAACCAAAGATTTTATGCAAATTAAAAAATGCGAATCATGTGCTCGTGGGAAGCAGCATCATAAGCCTCATAAGCCCAAACTCGTGCACATGACATCTAAAGTTCTAGAACTGCTTCACATGGATATTTTTGGTCCCGTCAATGTGCTGAGTATTAGAGGAAAGGCTTATTGCTTAGTTATCCCTGATGACTTTTCTCGCTTCACTTGGGTGTTTTTCTTGGAACAAAAGAGTGAAACTGAAGGTCTGATAAAGAAATTTGTCACTCTCATGTAAAACCAAGCCAACGAGCGAGTGAAAATTATATGTTGCAAAAACGGGACGGAGTTCAAGAACCCTGAGCTGAATAATTTCTATGCTTTAAAAGGAATTGATCGTTAATATAATGCAGCTTGAACTCCTCAATAAAACGCAGTGCTGAAAGACGCAATTGAACTCTCATTAAAGTTGCTCGTACATTGCTGATAGATTCCAGCCTTCCACTGATATTTTGGGTAGAAGCAGTGAACACTGCCTGCTATGTTCAAAATCGTGCGCTAATCAACAAATGTCACATGAAAACACCGTATGAGATAGTTGATGGACAGAAACCCTCTATACAACATTTCTACACTTTTGGGTGTCCTTGTTTTCTCCTAACCATGGATGCCAAAGGTAAATTCAAAGTAAGAGGTGATCCATGCTATTTCATCGGCTATGCTTAAAATACCACATATCGAGCCTACAATAAAATCAAGAAGCAAATCATGGAGAGACGTACTACGTGGATTGGCTGGAAGAAAATCCCAAAGACACACGAATTGGACCTGATTGGTTATATGATTATTCCTCCTTGTTTAAGTCATTTAATATTTTTCCTGATGTGATTGTTGCTGTAGATGTCTCAAGTATAGTGATTCCTATTCCCATCATAGCTGAAGATAATGTTGTACCTCTTCAAGACTCTTTCAATAAGCTTACTATGGATCCACCGGGGTTTCATGAAGCTACTACTAAACCGCATCCTTCTTCACCAATTCAAGAGTCGGTTATTGAACCTACTATGACAACTACTCCTGATGATGTAGTTCACAACAATGAACTCTCTACACAACAGACTGTTGCTGGTCCTTCAAATACAAACATTCAAGGAGCCTCATTTTTTTCGGAGCTGATTCCGTCATATTGCACTCTAGATCGACCAGTGATCAACATTGTTGCTGCATCAAATGAGGTGGAACAATATGGGATGGTGTCAAGAAGTTTTTCTAATCCGATTACAAACGTTATTGGACCTATAACTACGGGTGTTCAGACCCGCAGTAGATCATGAACCATTAACACATGTTTAAAATCATGTTTCATCTCACAGATTGAGCCTAAGAGCATTGATGTTACTTTGTAGGAACCTGGATGGGTGATCCAATGCATAAAGGGCTCAATCAATTTGAAAAGCTGGGAGTATGGAAGTTGGTGAAACTGCCGGAAGGAAAGCATGCTCTTGGTACTCGCTGGGTATATAGAAATAAACAAGACGATACCGGCGTGATTATGAGAAACAAAGCTCGGTTGGTGGTCTAGGGATTCAAACAAATTGAAGGTCTTGATTATGATGAAGTGTACGCACAAGTAGATTGTGTAGAATCCATACGCATTTTCTTGGCATATGCTTCCTATATGGGTTTCACTATTTATCAAATGGATGTCAAGACGGCGTTTCTTTACGGAAGGTCAAGCAGGAGATTTATGTCGCTCAACCCCCTAGGCTATGCCTACAAGTAAAATAAAGCTTTATATGGTCTGCACCAAGCACCCTGTGCATGGTATGCAACCCTAACAGAGCATTTGCTTGCACATGAATATACCCGGGGGATGATATATCAAAAGCTATTCATTAAAAGCATTGGCAAGGATCTCATCCTTGTTCAGATCTATGTTAACGACATCATTTTCGGGTAATCAATGAAGATCTATGCAAAGAGTTCAAGGAGGTGATGAAGAAGAAGTTCGAAATGAGCTTATTGGGAGAAATGACTATGTTCCTAGGCTTGCAAGTTCGTCGGAGCAGTCTAGGGATCTTGATTCATCAAGGAAAATTCGTTCTAGACGTTCTTGCAAATTCGACATGACAAATACTAACCCTATGGACACTCCCATTGCAGAACGGCCCTTGCTGAATAGGATGATGAAGGAAGCCCGGTGAATCAGACAACGTACCGATCAATGATTGGTTCATTGATGTACTTGACAGCGAGCCGGCCGGATATTATGTTTGTTGTTTACCAATGTACTCGATATTAGGCTAATCCTAGACTTTCTCATCTCACTGATGTTAAACGAATATTTAGATACCTAAAGGGAGCTCCGAAACTAAACTCTTGTATCCTAGAAATTCGCACTTTGATTTGTTTGCTTTTTCTAACAGTAACCTTGGAGGGATGGACAGGAATATAAAGTCTACATCGGCTGGATGTAAATTCTTGGGAGACAGGCTTATCTCCTAGTAGTGCAAGAAGTAACAAACAATGTCTCTATCAATTGCAGAAGTAGAATATGTTGCAGCATCTGCCTATTGCTCCAAGTTATTTGGATGAAACATCAACTCGAGGATTATGGTTTGACTTATCTTGACACTACTATCTACTGTGATAACGATGCCGCTATCCAAATCATCAAAAACCTTTTTTTCACTCCAAAAACAAGCACATTAATCTCAAATTTCATTTCATTCAAGATTGCTATGACAGAGGTTTAATTAAACTTGAATAGATCCACACTGATGCCAATACGGCGGATCTTTTTACAAAACCTGTCACAACTCGAGATTTAAGGTGCTTGTGGACCTTTTAAAAATGATGCGTCACACCAGCTAAGCAACCACATTAAAATTTTTTTTGTACATAGCTATTAGCAAAATAACTAAATTTGAGCATAAAGTATTCTACTTTTGTGCAAATTTAGGGGGAGAAATATTTGCTGCTTTGGGAGAATAGAATTAAATTATTCGCTCTAATGAATTCAGTTAACACATGTAAGGTATCGATGCTAAAAAGGCGAGGATCCACTGAGATGTGTTGATAGGCTTATCACTTAAAAGGCAAAAACATACCAAGTGAAAAATTCTACAAGCTATACTTCTCGTGAGTAACATATCATCGACATATGATTTCATTGTCTTAAATCATGTTTAATAGATAGCCAACGTATGAAGTTCTGGGTCGGTATACTGATGAGTCATCCGGGATATCAGGGTTTCCCTTCTGTTGCATCTGGATACATGTAGACCTAGGCGCAGTTAGGATCTCCTCAACAGGGTCAAATATGATGGCCAAAACCTTGATAGAAAGGAAATCTCATCACAAGAAAATTCCATGTGCTTAATAGTCAAATATACCATATAAGGTATTAAGCCTAACCCTTGTCTGATGTTGATTAGTCACTTTGTGGTACGATGTACTGACCTGCTTACCAACAAGTCCGATGTTATAAAATGAGAGGATGCTCTCGGTATATTCACTCGTTACGATGAACTATTGTGCTTACCTTGATATGGGAGGGGGATCGGCTCAACTCCGTGAGCACTGGACTGACTTGACTCAGCTAGCAGAGGTGGAATTCATTGCTAGTGAGTTAGACAAACAAACAATAAGTATGCTGCTTAAACGATGTTACTTCTTTGATCAATAAACGTGGAAAGTTACAGATGAGTAAACAAATGGACAGGGCTTCGCGTCAGACACACATCAACAGCTATTGGACACAACACTCAAGCTCCACTACATATAAGCCAACATGGCTCACACAAGGACTAACATTGTTGGCTCGTGCGAGTGGTGCCTCGTACGAGTGACAAGGTGTCACTCGTACGAGCCACATAAGCTCACTTGTACGAGCCATAAAAATTATATAATATTTGACAAAACTAAGCCCTATTTACACGATTAACATATCCTAGACGTAGGCGATAGAAATCGTGCACCAACAAACTTCCCCTTAGATGTTGCCGTAGTCTTGGATAGTCTTCAAAAAATTTCTTCAAAAAATTTTCAAAATCATTTTACAATTAGCGTCCAAAGAAATATTTTCGTGGCCTACAATGCTCCTCAGATGATATCGGCGTTTGGTCTGTAGGAGGAGGTCGGTTGTACATGTTGCTAAAACGAAAAGTTCGTAGCGATGCAATCCTTGATCTCTCGGCAATCCTTGCTACGTTCTTCTCTTTTTTGCGTTGCTCCTTTTCTTCAGCTTTCTCCAAGAAGTGTTCCATGTTTTATCTAAATGTATATCATTAGCATAACAAACATTAACAATCTTCTAGAATTGGAAAGCCTACTCTTTGTCTTTCTCTTCACAACTGAGCTTAACATAGAATAGACATTCAATATCTTTCTGATAGCAGTTTACTAGCCACATCGGGTCTAGTACTCAAATACCACGCCATAAACCACATATTCGTTTGTGCGCAATGACGGATTTAGATAATTCTTCTATGATTTTCCAAGAATCTTCATCTAGTTGGACACAAATTACTACTTCGCCTTTGCCCGAGTTGTAGTGCTACCATTTGAATATCTTGTGAAAATTTTGTTCCATTTTGATCAAAGGCATATTCTTCGTCACTCGTGGCCTTTTTATAATCAACGTAACATCCTTCTCCTAAGTTACTAGATCAATCTTTGTGATTCTTTTAGGGATATGCAGCTTCAAGTGATTAAACCATGTGTAGCTTCAAGCTTTATCAATTTCCACAGCCGCTCTTCAGATTAATCATCTTTATCTACAGAAGCTCTTTGAAATCCTACAACGGCAGGGTCTTTAAATCGCTTAAGTGTCTAAAGTACTGAGCCCATATTCCCTCTTTATAGCATATATGTTTAATTCTTCGATCCAACCCCAACTAATAATGTCCCCAGAGATATATCAGCATCGTGAGTGAAGAATGCTAGGGGACATTTGAATTTACGCTTTTCGGGTAACTCTTTAAACCAAAGCTTTCACATCTTAGCAATCTCTTCTTTTGATAATGTTTAGGCACACTTCTTTGCTTCACAGCCTCTTCCACCTTTTATCTCAACAAATTATTGTTTGCGGCTGAAAACATTTCATTGATGGTTGGGAAGTCATCCGTACCCTCACCGGCATAATAGCAGTATCATCATCATCGGAATCATCCTCCACGACAACCTTATCATAGTCATTTGCTTCAGAGATATGTTCGAAGTGATAATCTTCAGGCTAGAAAGAGCTGATGTTGTTGAGCTCATCTTCGAAGTCAAAGTCAAACGATTCTTCATCCACTTCTAACATTTTAGCAATTTCTTCCTTTGTATAACTGTGGACGTATTCGCTTCTTCCATATCGTGTTCCAAGTAAAAATCCTTTGTTTAGGCACAACAGGAACAATCAACATAGCAGTCACTATGAGAATTCCTGCCTGCTGAGAATCCTTTGAAGTATCATACGACTCCCCCTGAACATGGTCAGAATCAAGTTGGTTTGCCGAATCATCCAAGTACACAGAATAATCGATATCATCATTAATTCCAGAATATGTTACAAGAATCCCGAACCTCCTTGATCATTATCATTATTCTTTCTATCACTATCAGGTTTTGTCTTAGATACGTCACCAGCTTCATCTATATCGTCATCATCTTCTTTAAATGAATCAATCTCTTCATCAATTTCCTTTAACATCTTCTTTTTCTTCAAGATTTCCCGATGCTTCTCAGAAAGATTTGACATATCTTTTTCCACATCTCTCGGTTCTCTGATCGAAACGAACTTGTTTTGCGGTTCATACACACCATATCAGTAGTTACTGGCATGGATTTAGCTTCTGGGACAGATTTTTTTGTCAAAGGATCCTCTCCGACCTTCTGTTTACCCTTTCCCTGCGCATCAGATACAGCTTTAGCAATTTTTTCACATTCAACCACTCTTTCTCTCGCTTCCTCCTTCTCGATCTCATCTATTTCTCCTACAAAATTAATTCCCAGCTTTTTGATATGAATTTTATGAAATAAGCTCATTTGTCTCTGATTTCTTAAGCGTTCTTCATCATATTCTATCATACACTTTTGGAGCCTTTCGTTTTCCGACACAAAACTCGCTAATATAGCCTCAAGATTCTGCTGATCTTCTTCTAAATTCTTTATTCGCTCTTGCAGCTCTGCAATCTTTACATTGTTCATCATGACATGATTTTCTAACTCTGTTATTCTTGAATCATTGAACATATCCGGTGTAAATTCTTCCCCCCTGGAATATCTCCGAAGTCAAAATCAAATTGATCTTCTAACCTTGAGCCCTTTGAAAAATGGGGAGGAGATTGAATAGAATGTGGTTGAGCAGTTGATTGTGGTGAAGGTTGTTGAGGTGGTTGTGGCGGTGGTGATGGAGGTGGTTGTGGTGTTGGTTGTGAAGGTGGTGATGGAAGTGGTTGTGGAGTTGGTTCAACACTCGATGCTTCAGCAACTTTCTTCTTTATCTTGCGTTTTGAATGAGCTGTTGGAGAGTTTGTTTTCTGGATGCGCCTTTTTAAACGCTTTGTTGTTGGTATCTTAGCTATCTTGAGAACAAGAGTATAACTATTAGGATTTGATGGAACATAAGTTGTATCGTCCTCTCCTGTTTCTTTTCTCTTTCATTCTTCAGCTTTACGACGTTCCTCTGCCAACCGCTTTAATTCTTTCTCTTTTTCTCTTTCTCTTTCCCTCGCAATCCTATCCTCAGAATCAGTACTCGAGGAGGACGCCTCTTCATCTCTATCAACTTCTCCACCAAATGCTTGTTGCTTTATGTCAGCAGCAACTGTTTCAATGTTCTCTTCAGCCTGAATAGTTCTTCGACCTGTATATCTGTAGTTTCTGGTTCATCAATCAAACTTGTACCAACAGATGTACGCTTCCTTTGTTGATGGGCAGAGAAGGAGGATGTGTCAGCTTGTTTTCTGTTTGTTCCCTTGCTCCCCTTGTTGTCTTCTTTCTAAACCAAGTGCTTCTCTTTGACACAAACCCGTCTAACGCTTCAAGTTCTTCATTTTCATCGTTTCTCCACTTCCCTTTTGGCGGTACCAAATAATATTTGTCTATGATAGCCCCAAAAACTGGCTTGGCATTCAGGAAGGCTTTCAAATGAAGATTCATCTTTTTCAATGTTGAAACATCCATGTGTTCAAGCTTCAGAATATCTTCTTTCTTTTTCTTCAAGTTATGGCGAAGATGATCTAGCAGCATTTGAACAAACCTCGGGTATTGAAGAAATTTTTCTCTTTGTATATTCTGCATCATCTACATAAAGATAAGCCTCGAGAAGTTGTACGGCAGATTGAGAATTAGAGCTACTATCAGGCACATTGATAGTCAACCAAGTAATCAAAACCACTCTTTCGGTGACTGAGAGCATGTATGACACTGTGTGCAATATATCTGAAAGGTGCGCTCAAATTTCCTTTCGAGAATGGTGCTGCGTTAACAAACCCTACATATCCCATCCTGTAGAAGAACCCCTTGACCATATATTCAGGATAACCAGTTGGGTCTTCTGCACGCTCCTTGAACTCTAACACTCTTCAAATCAAATCTTCAGTGATTTTAACTAGAATATCTTCATTGTTGATCCTCACCGCAGAAAAAATAGCGTTTTCTTCCTTATTGTATTTAGCGGCATCCTAGATGTATTCGACGTGCGATCGGTAGGCCGTGTGTTTGTCAGTTAAGGCCTTCGTAATTGGTAGATGACTCAAAAAACCTAGCACTTCTCTGTAAGCAGGAATCTCTGGAATATTCTTGTCTAATAAGTAGCATATATTGTGGAACGGCGAAAACGAAGACTTCCTGACCTGCGCACACAAAAAAATTCCAACACTTCGAAAATTTTCAAACTTTTTCAACAACTTTGTCACTCGTACGAGTCATCATTCGTATGAGTCAGATGGACATTAACGCAAAGGTTCAATTTTGAAAAACCCACTTGTATAAGTGACTCCTCGTGCGAGTCAAATTGATACTTAACAGTGTAGGTTTGAGCAGACTCGCTGGTACGAGTGACTCCTGGTACGAGTCAATGAATTTCAGAACATTAAGGTCTTACTCATACGAACGATTACTCATACATGTGATGAGAATAATCTGACTTAAAAAGCTTACTGGTATGAGCGACTATTCGTACGAGCTATGAATCACACAAAATAACATCTTTTCAAACCGAACTTAACATGTGTAAATTTTAACAAATTGAATGAAGATTTAAAAGCTAAAAGGGCTAATTTGTACCATTTGTGTTCAATTTTACATTTTACCGATTCAATTAGCCTGAATCTACATTTTATGTCCTTATGGTCCGATTTCAACATTTTAACAGCTCAAAACTTGGATTAGTACCTTTCCCATCGAAAGAGGTGTGCAAATCAACTTCCCCGAAGTCAAAGATACGTGATATGATCAAGCAAATGTGATGAAAGAACTGGATCGCGCAAAGAGTTTCAATCGCACAGAGTCACTTATGTGACTCGTGCGAGTGAGTGTCCCTTTTATACTAACAAAGTTATTCGTACAAGTGATGCTTTGTACGAATAATGCTTTTTATCCCTCGTACGAGTCAGATAGTCACTCGTACGAGCCAGTTCCTTTCACTTGTTTTCTTTTCAAATTTTTGTGAAATTATCTGTTTTAACGACCCACTCAGTTGATCAAGTCCAAGTAAATAACCTTTTTAACCAATTTGCCTATCAAGTCCAAGTTAATGACCTTGGTTGACCGCTGTTTGACCAAAATAGATGTTTTTCATGAATTTTTGAATATTTTAAGTTTCAAGTTAATGAACTTTTTAACGTTATAGAATACCTTCATTTCAGATTAGCTCCCAGCCCGTAACCTCTCAGCTTTCCTTCAGAAAATGTCGCAAGTACCATTGACTTTGACACACGGTATTTCCATCATCGGTAGACGAAAAACTAAGAAAGAAGATTGCTAAAAATAAACTGGAAATCTTGTTGGGTTTTCTGAAAAGAGAAATAAACTCAGTAAAACATATTTACAGACATATTTTTGTGAGTTATGTGTTAGAGGATTATGTTAGAGGATTATATATGTTTTTAGACATATCACAAGTACCGTTGATATTGGTAAAACTTTAAGTTCCCAAACAAATTTACTTAGATTACCAATATACTTATCCACTTAAACCTCTTCACGTTTCTCAATTGTTTCAAGATATGTTAGGTATATTTAAGGAACATGAAGTAACTATGTTTCCCCATCTCAGAATATACTCCCGCATCGAGATTCTCAGAATTTCATCTCACAGGTGAATATATCTAACTGATATCTATAAATGGGTGAATTACCAGGCCTTAAGTGCACAGGTTAGTACTTCTATACAGATAAAGAGATGAAGGCTCGACATTAGGTGGTGTTTCATTTAGGAATCTTTTTGTACTGCATATGTCGTATCTTTTTATGACATATACTAATATTTTATGCAGCTTTTGGAGGGTGAATAATGTGCAAAGTATTATACAAGTTCTAGGTCATTTCCGATGCAAAACCAGAAGAACTCGGTTAATACCCAAGGTATCAACTAAATAAAAAGACCTAGTATCACAGAATCTAGCATTCTCTCAAATGAAATGTCGGAGTACTAAGTCCATATAAAGACCTACTAGTACATCATTAGTAAGACCTATTTAAAAAACCTGTTTAAAAACTTCATATCTTTAGCATACTGTTACAGTCCACTGATGTACTATCATTACCTCTTTTATAGAGAACTATTTTTGTCTTTTTAATATTTTTTTATTGTTCACAATTTTTTCTTCCCCTAAAATCAAAAACATATTTTTGGATTTTTGTTTTTTTAAAAGCAAGAAAAGTATTTATATAAAAACATGTGTCATATCGATGAGAATCACATTAAGTCCTTGTCATCCTCGAATTCAACCTCATTTGTATCCCTGATTTCAGATTTCTTAAACCATTTAATTTTAAAAGATTTTTAAATCTTGATCTATCAAATGCTTTGGTGTAAAAATCTGCTTTTGGTCATCAGTGTGGATTTTCTCAATTCGAACCAACTTTTTCTCGTAACAATCACGGATAAAGTGGTGTCGAATTTCAATATGTTTAGTGCGTAAGTGTTGAACCGGGTTTTCGGTGATATCAATTGCCGCCTTGTTATCTACATATATTGGTGTGTCAAGAAATTGCAGTCCGAAGTCTCTCATCTGCTGTTGTATCCATAGAATCTAGGAACAACAGTTGGATGTTGAAATGTATTCAACTTCACAGGTAGAGAGAGCGACCATGGTCTGTTTCTTGCACTGCCACGTCACCAAACGAGTTCCAAAGAACTGGCAACCAGCCGTTGTAGATTTAGCATTAAGCTTGCAACATCCACAATCAGAATCTGAATAACCCGTGAGATTGAAGTCGTCATGTCATGGATACCACAAGCTGGTGCTTGGGCATCCTTTTAAGTAGTGCATGATCCTCTTGACGGCTAGCAAGTGTGAATCTCTTGGATTAGACTGATAACGGGCACAGAGGCATGTAGGATACATGATATCAGGTATTGAAGCTGTGAAATACATCAAGGATTTGATCATGGAGCGACATAATGTTTCATAGACTTTGACTCCATGAAAGTCTGGACAAATGCCGTGGTTGGTGGCGAATGGAGTTGATGCTGGTTTAGTTCCTAACATGTCAAATTTCTCTAACACATCATGAACATACTTCATTTGGTGAATGAAGATACCATCACGCAATTGCTCGACCTGAAGTCCTAATAACAACTTCATCTCCCCCATAGCACTCATTTCGAATTTTCTCTTCATGACTTACTCAAAGTCCTTACACAGCTTCTCATTGGTCGATCCAAAGAGGATATCATCCACATAAATCTGTATGATAATTAGATGTCCGTCTACTGCCTTTGTAAAGAGGGTACTGTCTACTGTTCCTCTGAAGAAGCCGTTGTCCAGAAGATGTCTCGAAAGCATCTCATACCAGGCTCCCGGGGCCTGGTGTAGTCCGTATAATGCTTTGTTCAAAAGGTAGACCTTATCCTTGTGTATCGGATCGAAAAGCCCTGGTGGTTGGCCGACATACACTTCCTCTATTACATTACCATAAAGGAAAGCAGATTTCACATCCAACTGGTACACCTTGAAACCTTTCCACGATTCAAAGGCCAAGAAAATGCAGATAGCTTCAAGAAGTGCGACATGGGTGTAGACTTCGTTGTAGTCTATCTCTTCTTGCTGATGCAAAAACAAACAGCTTATCAGATCAAAACTGGGAGACCTTACGTTCAGCTACTCCATTTTGTTAAGGAGTACAGGGGCGCTGAGTTCGTGAAGAACACCCTTAGAGTTGCAGAATTCGAGCATTTTCCTGTTTTGAAACTCTACCATTATCACTTCGGATTCTCTTGATTAGCAAGTGATATAGGTTTTCCAGCTTTTGAGAGAGAATCATATGATTTTCAAACGTTTCATCCGTACTCTCTTGAAAGAAAACCCATGAATATCTTGAGAAGTCATATGTCACAACTAGGCAGTATAGATCTCAAGAGATACTTTTCACATTAACTAGTCCAACGAGATCCACATGAAGCCTTTCTAGTGGAAGCTTGATGGAGTTAAGCAGCTTTCTCGGGTGTGATTTCTTGTGCTGCTTCCCCTTTTTACAGCTCAGACTGTTGGTGCATATTAGTGACAACAGCTTAATAGTTTAAGAGTTTAGTCTTTGGATATTTTTTATTGGGCTTAGTATTTGTGTTTAGCTTGTTTAGAGTTGCAATGGGCTTAGAGAATAGCCTAGCCCAGTCTAAAGCCTAGTATGCAAACTTGTAGTATAAATGCATGTTATGCATTAGGGTTTGTGGTTACACAAGTTGATCAGAGAGGAGTGTGAGAAATCTACATAGAGTGGCTGAGAGATTTCTAAAGTGTCTTGAATTGATTGTAAAAAAATTGTGTTTGATAATCAATAGAAGACAGTTTAAAGGAATTCGTGTTCGTGTTCTTGTGTTTTCTGTGAAATCTGATCTAGGGGATTCCGCACTCTAGATTAGATAGACGATTCTGTCAAGATCCATAAGGACTAGGGGACTTACAATTGGTATCAGAGCATTCGGCTCTTGATTATTGGTGCTTGCTGAGAGTTGCTCGAATACGAAATCACCAACTGTCTGGACACTTGTTCTTGATTTGAGATTTGATGTTGTTGATACAGCAAGACACGTTCTTCTTCAGAAGGTACTTCAGGTAAGTCAAAGGAGCTCCACAACTCGTCGTAATTGAACAACCAAGGATCTCAAGGTTTCTGTATAGGCGTGGAACATTTCTGGCAATCAACATGTTGTGCCAAGATAACCTGGTTTAGACTCGGCAAGAAGACTCTCTGTTGCGGACTAGCATAAACCATGAAAAATCCTTCCAAGGTTTGGCCCAAATTTACCGTTCGGGTCTAGAATAGTACACGGTGATCCAAATTCCAAGAACGCTAGATTCGGCTTTCGTCGGTTTAGTAGTTCAAAACATGTCTTGTTGTAAGGCTTTACTGTTAACACACGGTTAAGGGTGTAGCACGCAGAGGCAACGGCTTCGCTCCAGATGCTGATAGGGAGTTTTGAATCAGTGAGCATTGTTCTTGCCGTCTCACTCAGTGTGCGATTCTTACGTTCAACTACTCCATTTTGTTAAGGAGTACAGGGGGCGCTGAGTTCGTGAAGAACACCCTTAGAGTTGCAGAATTCGAGCATTTTCCTGTTTTTAAACTCTACCATTATCACTTCGGATTCTCTTGATTGGCAAGTGATATAGGTTTTCCAGCTTTCGAGAGAGAATCATAAGATTTTCAAATGTTTCATCCGTACTCTCTTGAAAGAAAACCCATGAAAATCTTGAGAAGTCATATGTCACAACTAGGCAGTATAGATCTCAAGAGATACTTTTCGCATTAACAAGTCCAAAGAGATCCACATGAAGCCTTTCTAGGGGAAGCTTGATGGAGTTAAGCAGCATTCTCAGGTGTGATTTCTTGTGCTGCTTCCCCTTTTTGCAGCTCAGACTGTTGGTGCATATTAGTGACAACAGCTTAATAGTTTATGAGTTTAGTCTTTGGATATTTTTTGTTGGGCTTAGTATTTGTGTTTAGCTTGTTTAGAGTTGTAATGGGCTTAGAGAATAGCCTAGCCCAGTCTAAAGCCTAGTATGCAAACTTGTAGTATAAATGCATGTTATGCATTAGGGTTTGCGGTTACACAAGTTGATCAGAGAGGAGTGTGAGAAATCTACATAGAGTGGCTGAGAGATTTCTAAAGTGTCTTGAATTGATTGTAAAAAAATGTGTTTGATAATCAATAGAAGACAGTTTAAAGGAATTCGTGTTTGTGTTCTTGTGTTTTCTGTGAAATCTGACCTAGGGGATTCCGCACTCTAGATTAGATAGACAATTCTGTCAAGATCCATAAGGACTAGGGGACTTACAATTGGTATCAGAGCATTCGGCTCTTGATTATTGGTGCTTGCTGAGAGTTGCTCGAATACAAAATCACCAACTGTCTGGACACTTGTTCTTGATTTGAGATTTGGTGTTGTTGATAAAGTAAGACACGTTCTTCTTCAGAAGGTACTTCAGGTAAATCGAAGGAGCTCCATAACTCGTCGTAATTGAACAACCAAGGATCTCCAGGTTTCTGTGTAGGTGTGGAACATTTCTGGCAATCAACATGTTGTGCCAAGATAACCTGGTTTAAACTCGGCAAGAAGAATCTCCTTTACGGACTCGCATAAACCATGAAAAATCCTTCCAAGGATTTGGCCCAAATTTACCGTCCGGGTCTAGAATATAACACGGTGATCCAAATTACACAAACGCTAGATTCGGATTTCGTCGGTTTAGTAGTTCAAAACATGTCTTGTTGTGAGGCTTGACTGTTAACACACGGTTAAGGGTGTAGCACGCAGAGGAAACGGCTTCGCTCCATAAGCTGATAGGGAGTTTTGAATCAGCGAGCATTGTTCTTGCCATCTCACTCAGTGTGCGATTCTTACGTTCAACTACTCCATTTTGTTAAGGAGTACAGGGACGCTAAGTTCGTGAAGAACACCCTTAGAGTTGCAGAATTCGAGCATTTTCCTGTTTTTAAACTCTACCATTATCACTTCGGATTCTCTTGATTGGCAAGTGATATAGGTTTTCCAGCTTTCGAGAGAGAATCATAAGATTTTCAAACGTTTCATCCGTACTCTCTTGAAAGAAAACCCATGAAAATCTTGAGAAGTCATATGTCACAACAAGGCAGTATAGATCTCAAGATATACTTTTCGCATTAACTAGTCCAAAGAGATCCACATGAAGCCTTTCTAGTGGAAGCTTGATTGAGTTAAGCAGCTTTCTCGGGTGTGATTTCTTGTGCTGCTTCCCCTTTTTGCAGCTCAGACTGTTGGTGCATATTAGTGACAACAGCATAATAGTTTAAGAGTTTAGTCTTTGGATATTTTTTATTGGGCTTAGTATTTGTGTTTAGCTTGTTTAGAGTTGTAATGGGCTTAGAGAATAGCCTAGCCCAGTCTAAAGCCTAGTATGCGAACTTGTAGTATAAATGCATGTTATGCATTAGGGTTTGTGATTACACAAGTTGATCAGAGAGGAGTGTGAGAAATCTACATAGAGTGGCTGAGAGATTTCTAAAGTGTCTTGAATTGATGTTAAAAAAATTGTGTTTGATAATCAATAGAAGACAGTTTAAAGGAACTCGTGTTCGTGTTCTTGTGTTTTCTGTGAAATCTGATCTAGGGGATTCCGCACTCTAGATTAGATAGACGATTCTGTCAAGATCCATAAGGACTAGGGACTTACAATTGGTATCAGAGCATTCGGCTCTTGATTATTGGTGCTTGCTGAGAGTTGCTCGAATACGAAATCACCAACTGTCTGGACACTTGTTCTTGATTTGAGATTTGGTGTTGTTGATATAGCAAGACACGTTCTTCTTCAGAAGGTACTTCAGGTAAGTCGAAGGAGCTCCACAACTCGTCGTAATTGAACAACCAAGGATCTCCAGGTTTCTGTGTAGGCGTGGAACATTTCTGGCAATCAACATGTTGTGCCAAGATAACCTGGTTTAGACTCGGCAAGAAGACCCTCCTTTGTGGACTAGCATAAACCATGAAAAATCCTTCCAAGGATTTGGCCCAAATTTACCGTCCTGGTCTAGAATAGTACACGGTGATCCAAATTCCAAGAACGCTAGATTCGGAATCCGTCGTTTAGTAGTTCAAAACATGTCTTGTTGTGAGGCTTGACTGTTAACACACGGTTAAAGGTGTAGCACGCAGAGGCAACAGTTTCGCTCCAGAAGCTGATAGGGAGTTTTGAATCAGCGAGCATTGTTCTTGCCGTCTCACTCAGTGTGCGATTCTTACGTTCAGCTACTCCATTTTGTTAAGGAGTAAAGGGGGCCTGAGTTCGTGAAGAACACCCTTAGAGTTGCAGAATTCGAGCATTTTCCAGTTTTTAAACTCTACCATTATCACTTCGGATTCTCTTGATTGGCAAGTGATATAGGTTTTCCAGCTTTTGAGAGAGAATCATAAGATTTTCAAACGTTTCATCCGTACTCTCTTGAAAGAAAACCCATGAAAATCTTGAGAAGTCATATGTCACAACTAGGCAGTATAGATCTCAAGAATACTTTTCACATTAACTAGTCCAAAGAGATCACATGAAGCCTTTCTAGTGGAAGCTTGATGGAGTTAAGCAACTTTCTCGGTTGTGATTTCTTGTGCTGCTTCCCCTTTTTGTAGCTCAGACAGTTGGTGCATATTAGTGACAACAGCTTAACAGTTTAAGAGTTTAGTCTTTGGATATTTTTTATTGGGCTTAGTATTTGTGTTTAGCTTGTTTAGAGTTGTAATGGGCTTAGAGAATAGCCTAGCCCAGTCTAAAGCCTAGTATGCAAACTTGTAGTATAAATGCATGTTATGCATTAGGGTTTGTGGTTACACAAGTTGATCAGAGAGGAGTGTGAGAAATCTACATAGAGTGGCTGAGAGATTTCTAAAGTGTCTTGAATTGATTGTAAAAAAATTGTGTTTGATAATCAATAGAAGACAGTTTAAAGGAATTCCTATTCGTGTTCCTGTGTTTTCTGTGAAATCTGATCTAGGGGATTCCGCACTCTTGATTAGATAGACGATTCTGTCAAGATCCATAAGGACTAGAGGACTTACAATTGGTATCAGAGCATTCGGCTCTTGATTATTGGTGCTTGCTGAGAGTTGCCCGAATACGAAATCACCAACTGTCTGGACACTTTCTTGATTTGAGATTTGGTGTTGTTGATATAGCAAGATACGTTCTTCTTCAGAAGGTACTTCAGGTAAGTCGAAGGAGCACCACAACTCGTCGTAATTGAACAACCAAGGATCTCCAGGTTTCTGTGTAGGCGTGTAACATTTCTGGCAATCAACATGTTTTGCCAAGATAACCTGGTTTAGACTCGGCAAGAAGACTCTCCTTTGCGGACTAGCATAAACCATGAAAAATCCTTCCAAGGATTTGGCCCAAATTTACCGTCGGGTCTAGAATGGTACACGGTGATCCAAATTCCAAGAACGCTAGATTCGGATTTTGTCCGTTTAGTAGTTCAAAACATGTCTTGTTGTGAGGCTTGACTGTTAACACGGTTAAGGGTGTAGCACGCAGAGGCAACGGCTTCGCTCCAGAAGCTGATAGGGAATTTTGAATCAGCGAGCATTGTTCTTGACGTCTCACTCAGTGTGCGATTCTTATGTTCAGCTACTCCATTTTGTTAAGGAGTACAGGGGGCGCTGAGTTCGTGAAGAACACCCTTAGAGTTGCAGAATTCGAGCATTTTCCTGTTTTTAAACTCTACCTTTATCACTTCGGATTCTCTTGATTGGCAAGTGATATAGGTTTTCAAGCTTTCGAGAGAGAATCATAAGATTTTCGAATGTTTCATCCGTACTCTCTTGAAAGAAAACCCATGAAAATCTTGAGAAGTCATATGTCACAACTAGGCAGTATAGATCTCAAGAAATACTTTTCACATTAACTAGTCCAAAGAGATCAACATGAAGCCTTTCTAGTGGAAGCTTGATGGAGTTAAGCAACTTTCTCGGTTGTGATTTCTTGTGCTGCTTCCCCTTTTTGCAGCTCAGACTGTTGGTTCATATTAGTGACAACAGCTTAATAGTTTAAGAGTTTAGTCTTTGGATATTTTTTATTGGGCTTAGTATTTGTGTTTATCTTGTTTAGAGTTGTAATGGGCTTAGAGAATAGCCTAGCCCAGTCTAAAACCTAGTTTGCAAACTTGTAGTATAAATGCATGTTATGCATTAGGGTTTGTGGTTACACAAGTTGATCGGAGAGGAGTGTGAGAAATCTACATAGAGGGCTGAGAGATTTCTAAAGTGTCTTGAATTGATTGTAAAAAAATTGTGTTTGATAATCAATAGAAGACAGTTTAAAGGAACTCGTGTTCGTGTTCTTGTGTTTTCTGTGAAATCTGATCTAGGGGATTCCGCACTCTAGATTAGATAGACGATTATGTCAAGATCCATAAGGACTAGGGGACTTACAACTGGTATCAGAGCATTCGGCTCTTGATTATTGGTGCTTGCTGAGAGTTGCTCGAATACGAAATCACCAACTGTCTGGACACTTGTTCTTGATTTGAGATTTGGTGTTGTTGATATAGCAAGACACGTTCTTCTTCAGAATGTACTTCAGGTAAGTCGAAGGAGCTCCACAACTCGTCGTAGTTGAACAACCAAGGATCTCCAGGTTTCTGTGTAGGCGTGGAACATTTCTGGCAATCAACATGTTGTGCAAAGATAACCTGGTTTAGACTCGGCAAGAAGACTCTCCTTTGCGGACTAGCATAAACCATGAAAAATCCTTCCAAGGACTTGGCCCAAATTTACCGTCCGGCTCTAGAATAGTACACGGTGATCCAAATTCCAAGAACGCTAGATTCGGATTTCGTCGGTTTAGTAGTTCAAAACATGTCTTGTTGTGAGGCTTGACTGTTAACACATGGTTAAGGGTGTAGCACGCAGAGGAAACGGCTTCGCTCCAGAAGCTGATAGGGAGTTTTGAATCAGCGAGCATTGTTCTTGCCGTCTCACTCAGTGTGCGATTCTTACGTTCAGCTACTCCATTTTGTTAAGGAGTACAGGGGGCGCTGAGTTCATGAAGAACACCCTTAGAGTTGCAGAATTCGAGCATTTTCCTGTTTTTAAACTCTACCTTTATCACTTCGGATTCTCTTGATTGGCAACTGATATACGTTTTCCAGCCGTACTCTCTTGAAAGAAAACCCATGAAAATCTTGAGAAGTCATATGTCACAACTAGGCAGTATAGATCTCAAGAGATACTTTTCACATTAACTAGTCCTAAGAGATCCACATGAAGCCTTTCTAGTGGAAGCTTGATGGAGTTAAGCAGCTTTCTCGGGTGTGATTTCTTGTGCTGCTTCACCTTTTGCAGCTCAGACTGTTGGTGCATATTAGTGACAACAGCTTAATAGTTTAAGAGTTTAGTCTTTGGATATTTTTTATTGGGCTTAGTATTTGTATTTTGCTTGTTTAGAGTTGTAATGGGCTTAGAGAATAGCCTAGCCCAGTCTAAAGCCTAGTATGCAAACTTGTAGTATAAATGCATGTTATGCATTAGGGTTTGTGGTTACACAAGTTGATCAGAGAGGAGTGTGAGAAATCTACATAGAGTTGCTGAGAGATTTCTAAAGTGTCTTGAATTGATTGTAAAAAAAATTGTGTTTGATAATCAATAGAAGACAGTTTAAAGGAACTCGTGTTCGTGTTCTTGTGTTTTCTGTGAAATCTGATCTAGGGGATTCCGCACTCTAGATTAGATAGACGATTCTGTCAAGATCCATAAGGACTAGGGGACTTACAATTGGTATCAGAGCATTCGGCTCTTGATTATTGGTGCTTGCTGAGAGTTGCTCGAATACGAAATCACCAACTGTCTGGACACTTGTTCTTGATTTGAGATTTGGTTTTGTTGATATATCAAGACACGATTTTCTTCAGAAGGTACTTCAGGTAAGTCGAAGGAACTCCACAACTCGTCGTAGTTGAACAACCAAGGATCTCCAGGTTTCTGTGTAGGCGTGGAACATTTCTGGCAATCAACATGTTATGCCAAGATAACCTGGTTTAGACTCGGCAAGAAGACTCTCCTTTGCGGACTAGCATAAACCATGAAAAATCCTTCCAAGGACTTGGCCCAAATTTACCGTCCGGGTCTAGAATAGTACACGGTGATCCAAATTCCAAGAACGCTAGATTCGGATTTCGTCGGTTTAGTAGTTAAAAACATGTCTTGTTGTGAGGCTTGACTGTTAACACATGGTTAAGGGTGTAGCACGCAGAGGCAACGGCTTCGCTCCAGAAGCTGATAGGAGTTTTGAATCAGCGAGCATTGTTCTTGCCGTCTCACTCAGTGTGCGATTCTTACGTTCAGCTACTCCATTTTGTTAAGGAGTAACCCTTAGAGTTGCAGAATTCGAGTATTTTCCTGTTTTTAAACTCTACCTTTATCACTTCGGATTCTCTTGATTGGCAACTGATATACGTTTTCCAGCTTTCGAGAGAGAATCATAAGATTTTCAAACATTTCATCCGTACTCTCTTGAAAGAAACCCATGAAAATCTTGAGAAGTCATATGTCACAACTAGGCAGTATAGATCTCAAGAGATACTTTTCACATTTACTAGTCCAAAGAGATCTACATGAAGCCTTTCGAGTGGAAGCTTGATGGAGTTAAGCAGCTTTCTCAGGGGTGATTTCTTGTGCTGCTTCTCCTTTTTGCAGCTCAGACTGTTGGTGCATATTAGTGACAACAGCTTAATAGTTTAAGAGTTTAGTCTTTGGATATTTTTATTGGGCTTAGTATTTGTGTTTAGCTTGTTTAGAGTTGTAATGGGCTTAGAGAATAGCCTAGCCCAGTCTAAAGCCTAGTATGCAAACTTGTAGTATAAATGCATGTTATGCATTAGGGTTTGTGGTTACACAAGTTGATCAGAGAGGAGTGTGAGAAATCTACATAAAGTGGCTGAGAGATTTCTAAAGTGTCTTGAATTAATTGTAAAAAAATTGTGTTTGATAATCAATAGAAGATAATTTAAAGGAACTCGTGTTCATGTTCTTGTGTTTTCTGTGAAATTCGATCTAGGGGATTCCGCACTCTAGATTAGATAGACGATTATGTCAAGATCCATAAGGACTAGGGGACTTACAATTGGTATCAGAGCATTCGGCTCTTGATTATTGGTGCTTGCTGAGAGTTGCTCGAATAGGAAATCACCAACTGTCTGGACACTTGTTCTTGATTTGAGATTTGGTGTTGTTGATATAGCAAGACACGTTCTTCTTCAGAAGGTACTTCAGGTAAGTCGAAGGAGCTCCACAACTCGTTGTAATTGAACAACCAAGGATCTCCAGGTTTCTGTGTAGGCGTGGAACCATTCTGGCAATCAACATGTTGTGCCAAGATAATCTGGTTTAGACTCGGCAAGAAGACTCTCCTTTGCGGACTAGCATAAACCATGAAAAATCCTTCCAAGGATTTGGCCCAAATTTACCGTCCGGGTCTAGAATAGTACACGGTGATCCAAATTCCAAGAACGCTAGATTCGGATTTCGTCGGGTTCGTAGTTCAAAACATGTCTTGTTGTGAGGCTTGACTGTTAACACACGGTTAAGGGTGTAGCACGCAGAGGCAACGACTTCGCTCAAGAAGCTGATAGGGAGTTTTGAATCAGCGAGCATTGTTCTTGCCGTCTCAGTCAGTGTGCGATTCTTACGTTCAGCTACTCCATTTTGTTAAGGAGTACAGGGGGCGCTGAGTTCGTGAAGAACACCCCTAGAGTTGTAGAATTCGAGCATTTTCCTGTTTTTAAACTCTACCTTTATCACTTCGGATTCTCTTGATTGGCAAGTGATATAGGTTTTCAAGCTTTCGAGAGAGAATCATAAGATTTTCAAACGTTTCATCCGTACTCTCTTGAAAGAAAACCCATGAAAATCTTGAGAAGTCATATGTCACAACTAGGCAGTATAGATCTCAAGAGATACTTTTCACATTAACAAGTCCAAAGAGATCCACATGAAGCCTTTCTAGTGGAAGCTTGACGGAGTTAAGCAGCTTTCTCGGGTGTGATTTCTTGTGCTGCTTCCCCTTTTTGCAGCTCAGACTGTTGGTGCATATTAGTGACAACAGCTTAATAGTTTAAGAGTTTAGTCTTTGGATATTTTTTATTGGGCTTAGTATTTGTGTTTAGCTTGTTTAGAGTTGTAATGGGCTTAGAGAATAGCCTAGCCCAATCTAAAGCCTAGTATGCAAACTTGTAGTATAAATGCGTGTTATGCATTAGGGTTTGCGGTTACACAAGTTGATCAGAGAGGAGTGTGAGAAATCTACATAGAGTGGCTAAGAGATTTCTAAAGTGTCTTGAATTGATTGTAAAAAAAATTGTGTTTGATAATCAATAGAAGACAGTTTAAAGAAACTCGTGTTCGTGTTCTTGTGTTTTCTGTGAAATCTGATCTAGGGGATTCCGCACTCTAGATTAGATAGACGATTCTGTCAAGATCTATAAGGACTAGGGGACTTACAATTGGTATCAGAGCATTCGGCTCTTGATTATTGGTGCTTGCTGAGAGTTGCTCGAATACGAAATCACCAACTGTCTGGACACTTGTTCTTGATTTGAGATTTGGTGTTGTTGATATAGCAAGACACGTTCTTCTTCAGAAGGTACTTCAGGTAAGTCGAAGGAGCTCCACAACTCGTCGTAATTGAACAACCAAGGATCTCCAGGTTTCTGTGTAGGCGTGGAACATTTCTAGCAATCAACATGTTGTGCCAAGATAACCTGGATTAGACTCGGCAAGAAGACTCTCCTTTGCGGACTAGCATAAACCATGAAAAATCCTTCCAAGGATTTGGCCCAAATTTACCGTCCAGTTCTAGAATAGTACACGGTGATCCAAATTCCAAGAACGCTAGATTCGGATTTCGTCGGTTTAGTAGTTCAAAACATGTCTTGCTGTGAGGCTTGACTGTTAACACACGGTTAAGGGTGTACTACGCAGAGGCAACGGTTTCGCTCCAGAAGCTGATAAGGAGTTTTGAATCAGCGAGCATTGTTCTTGCCATCTCACTCAGTGTGCGATTCTTACGTTCAGCTACTCAATTTTGTTAAGGAGTAGAGGGGGCGCTGAGTTCGTGAAGAACACCCTTAGAGTTGCAGAATTCGAGCATTTTCCTGTTTTTAAACTCTACCATTATCACTTCGGATTCTCTTGATTGGCAAGTGATATAGGTTTTCCAGCTTTCGAGAGAGAATCATAAGATTTTCAAACGTTTCATCCGTACTCTCTTGAAAGAAAACCCATGAAAATCTTGAGAAGTCATATGTCACAACTAGGCAGTATAGATCTCAAGAGATACTTTTCACATTAACTAGTCCAAAGAGATCCACATGAAGCCTTTCTAGTGGAAGCTTGATGGAGTTAAGCAGCTTTCTCGGGTGTGATTTCTTGTGCTGCTTCCCGTTTTGCAGCTCAGACTGTTGGTGCATATTAGTGACAACAGCTTAACAGTTTAAGAGTTTAGTCTTTCGATATTTTTTATTGGGCTTAGTATTTGTGTTTAACTTGTTTAGAGTTGTAATGGGCTTAGAGAATAGCCTAGCCCAGTCTAAAGCCCATTATGCAAACTTGTAGTATAAATGCATGTTATGCATTAGGGTTTGTGGTTACACAAGTTGATCAGAGAGGAGTGTGAGAATTCTACATAGAGTGGCTGAGAGATTTCTAAAGTGTCTTGAATTGATTGTAAAAAAAACTTTTGTTTGATAATCAATAGAAGACAGTTTAAAGGAATTCGTGTTCGTGTTCTTGTGTTTTCTGTGAAATCTAATCTAGGGGATTCCACACTCTAGATTAGATAGACGATTCTGTTAAGATCCATAAGGACTAGGGGACTTACAATTGGTATCAGAGCATTCGGCTCTTGATTATTGCTCGGTTCAGAATCTTGACAGCAAAAAATTGGGTTTTTGGGCGTTTTTGAAGGCTATTCTTGAAGTTTGTGACGGCTGAATTAGGGTTTTGACGGCTGTTTTAGGTTTTTGCAGGTATTTCGGATTTTCTGCAGTGATTTCGGATAAACAGCAAGCAATTCGGACTGAAGAAAGGCATTCCGGATTAAAAAGCATAGTATTTCGGATTGAAGACTTGGATTTCGGATCACAATCTGCATTTCGGATCATCAGACTTGCAAGTCGGATCTGGAAAAGTGCAATTCAGATTGAATTTCTGATCAGAAGCCATTTCGGATTCCATTTCGGATTCCGTTTCAGATCAGAAGCTATTCCGGATTGAATTTCGATTCAGAATTGTATTTCGGATTCCATCTCGGATTGGGAACTATCCCGGATTCCATCTCGGATCGGAGTAGTCTATTCCAGATTTCCATTTCGGATCAGAACAGTGCATTCCAGATTTCATCTCGGATCACTATTCCAGATCACCATTTCAGATTAGCAATCCGGATTACTGTTCAGGATTCCTATCTCGGATTTACTATCTGAGTTACTGTTTCGGATTTGGTACTGTTCCGAGTTATACACAAAAAGGTGGAAAGTTAACCAGTTGACGTAACTGGAGTTAATCGTTTTCGGACATAGGATTTGATCCATAAACATTCTTAACAAACTGGTTGCACGGTTAGGCTCGTGTGATTTTTAGGAAAAAAGGCACGAAAAATCCTAAAATCACTATCGGACAATATACATCATTGGATTCGTATCGTCGAGACGAGTCTAACGGTACAATTTGGTAATCACAATTTTCAGACAAATTTCTGAACGTTTTTAATGGTTTGGTTACAATAAGCTGCGGGTTTGATTTGGATTTTGACACAGGTATATCAAAATCCATTTAAACTGTTAGCTGCGTGTTAAAGATGGGCAAATTGAACAATCTAAGTGAGGGTGTTAAAAACTGGCCAAAGCTGATAAATGTTGAACAATATGTAGAATGGAAGAAACAGTTTGAGGCATTTGTTCAAAGTGATGATACTAAGATGTAGAATTGTATGATCGATGGGTACATTGCTCCCATACGTCGAGTTAACGGGAGAATTATGCTACTCTCGTATGAGAAGATGGAAGATTCTGAGAAACGTATATACAATGCTGAGAAGAAAGCTTTAGCAGCGATAAAGATGTCCTTGCCATTTGATATGAAAAACATTTGTAATAGATATGGATCGTCTAGAGAGCTGTGAGAAGCTTTAGAAAAACGTTATCAGAGTACTTCAAGACAAAATACATGTGTGGCTGAGACTGCAGCTGTGAAGATTGATGAAGAAGCGGCTAAGAAAGAAGAGAAGAAGGAAGTTGAGAAGGAGAGAATGGAAGTCAAGGATGCAAAAGCTATGATGTTCATTGATGATACAGATGAGCTTACAGCAAAGGTACATGTAAAATTTCAATTTGTAAGTCATACTTGTCATAATTGCACTGAACTACAAGGTACTGTTGACAAACTATCAGAGCAAAACAAAATTCTGTTAGCAGAATTAGAAAAAAACTTAAAGCGTCAAATGTTCTTTTGAGTAAAAGGGAGTCAATTTTTTTAAATACACTCAATTCAAATGAACAAGAAATCATCAGTTTGACAAGCAAAATCAATGAACTTTTACATATCATTGATTTGGCTTGTGAAACTGTGAAGGATAAGACTAACGAGCTTTCTGAAACTGTGAAGCACAGTCCAAAATTGTTGAACTTCATGGAAAGTTAGACAAATTTGGAGAATCCTCATTAGCCAGGACTCAAATTCAGAAAAGTTTGAAAAGGAGTAGTGATAAAACATAAGTGGGGTTTAGTAAAGTTCCATCTTCTGAGGAACAGGATTACTCCTTTTTACCAAATGAAAATGAGCTAACAGATTTTGTTCTTGCTATACCAGTTATATTGGATCCGATAACAGTTGACATACCTAGTAGTCCAGGATCTTTGAAAGAATCTGTTAGGTCTAATAGTACACCTCATAAATTGGATGAGGATACTAAAGACAAAGCAGTCAAATCATTTAAAAAGGGATCAAACAGAAAGAAAACTTTTAAGAAGAGATCCTGTTTTAAATGTCACAACAAAGGGCATGTGGCTAGTTGCTGTCCTTTTAAAAACGGTAAGAAGGTGGAGACTGAGGTTGAGATTAGGATGGAAATCAGGTTGGGTCAAATAAGAATGTTAAACCAAGTTCTCAGACAAATCAACCAAGATTTCAACCTAAATCTTCAACATCAAGAAGATTTGATAGTCCAAGAAAATGTTCTCCTAAAGCAAGTCATGTTAATAGAAAATCAAATTGTTTTACAAAGAAAAATTTTAGATATCAAAATCGAAACCAGTCGTCTGGTAATCGAAACTTTAAAAGAAGAAACGAATATAGGGGTTTTTGTAACTCAAATGTTCAAAATAATCCAAAAAATTTTCAAAGTTGTGATTATAATAGAGGGAGCAGTAGGCTTCGAGATAATAATTTTCAAAGGTCGGCAAATCCGAGAGTTTATTGGAATTATCGCAATCAAAGATCTCGTGAAAATTATAAATCGTGTCCAACAACTTGGAAGACATCCAAGACACTAGTAGGGTGTGATGGATATTGGATTGATGTTCCAGTGGTTGATGAATCTGGACGACCCAAGACCTTTAAGGCTTGGGTTCCCTAGTGTAACTAAGTTGTTGAATGTGTGCAGGATGACCAAGAAGGACTGTTGATGTGTTCAACTGTGGTTATTCTTGTAAATCATCTGAGGTAAATAGTAGGTAACACATGGTAACGAATTATTTACTTATGTGTTAGACACTCGTTTACTAAAAGTGAAAAACCTACTTGTCAGGTTGAAATGGGAGTCTGTTTGTGGTTAAATTTTTGTTTTTAAAACCTTACTCCATAAAAACAAAAATTTAGGGGGAGAAATTTCCCTAAGCCAAAAAGAGTTTTAGTTATTGCATGAGTTTAGGGGGAGTAAGTTGAAAAGTTTACATTTTTCCATAAAAATAGTTGTGTAAATAATTTACTGCTTTTCAAAAATAAAAAAAAAAGAAAATAAAAAATGTGTTTTCACTGTGTGAAAAAGAAGAAATGATAGTACATCAGCAAGTAAGATTGCCATACTGAAATTAAAATTAAAATTACTTAAGTGTGAGAGCAGCTTCATCATATTATGTACCAGTAGGCAAAAGGCATGAAATAATCAACTTACCTTTGTGATACAAATATAAAAGAACTGTGTATGAGTGGGTAACATATCAGTGGCATATGGTTTTATAACCTTAAATCTTGCATTGATAGATTGCCAAAATCTGAGGTTTTAGGTCTTTATATCGTTATATCCGGGGTATCAAGGTTGTCCTTCTGTTGCATCTATGCTGACCTAGGCACAACCGGGATATCTTAAAAGAGCTACAATGCCAAATCCCAAATATTGAATAAGCTCTCCTAGAGAGTCATTCAAATGTGCAAATTGCATTATTCGTACTAAAATTTGGTCTTTGTCCTAACCCTCGTTGGATATTGGTCTCTTTGTTGTACGGAAGTACTGACCTGATCACCAATTATCTAATGTTGTAATTCAAAAGGATGAATTTCGGTATACTCACCTACTACGATGAATTTTTATGCATACCTTGATCGCGGGGGTATGTCCTGAAGTGGGACACACTAGTATATCAGTATAACTTATCTAAACAGATCACGAGGTAATGGTACTTGACATTGTTCATGTATTTTGTTTAAGTGGATAAACAATACTGGTAATTGTCTTGAACTGCTTTTCATGAATATTGCATATAAAATAATCAGATACTGTGATAAAAGTTTGATAGTGCTGATATGATCTTCTTAAACGGTGATTCTCACAAAAATAGAGTGTTTATTTTCTTGTTAGTTATTTGTTTCAAAAATTCTAAAAATACAAAAAGATTTGTTTCTAAGGTCTCCCAGTTTTGATCTGATAAGCTATTTGTTTTTGCATGATAAGATAAAATATTGGTTTATCTTTAATGTGGAAAAGGACTAAGGGTTTTTCGAGTTACTTGCTTGTGTTTCTAAACAGATTGATGCAGTTATCAAAATGAAGTGCATAATTCAAGTAAAGTACATTTTAAGAATGGAGTGAAGAATGTGTGAAAATGCATGGTAGGATCCTTCTACTACATTGCGAAAGGAAGATATAGCTGAAGTTGGTGAGATGAGCTTAACCAGAGAATGCTAGTTCGCTAATCTACAGCGAATGAAAGTCTTGGAGATTGGAAGCATCAGCTTAGGGGAGTCTGTTGTTGTCAGAATCTACATGTAGCTTAAGCTATCCAAAGATCACAAGATGTTTGAATACAAAGTTACACTATGAAGCTATTGTCAAGTGGGAGTCTGTTGGTGCATATTAGTGACAACAGCTTAATAGTTTAATAGTTTAGTCTTTGGATATTTTGTATTGGGCTTAGTATTTGTGTTTAGCTTGTTTAGAGTTGTAATGGGCTTGGAGAATGGCCTAGCCCAGTCTAAAGCCTAGTATGCAAATTTGTAGTATAAATACATGTTATGCATTAGGGTTTGAGGTTACACAAGTTGATCAGAGAGGAGTGTGAGAAATCTACAGAGAGTGGCTGAGAGATTTCTAAAGAGTCTTGAATTGATTGTAAAGCAATTGTGTTTGATAATCAATAGAAGACAATTTAAATGAATTCGTGTACGTGTTCTTGTGTTTTCTGTGAAATCTGATCTAGGGGATTCCGCACTCTAGATTAGATAGATGATTCTGTCAAGATCCATAAAGACTAGGGGACCTACAATGGTATCAGAGCATTTTACTGTTTTTAAACTCAGTACCCTTAGAGTTGCAAAATTCAAGCATTTTCCTGTTTTTAAACTCAATACCATTATCACTTCGGATTCTCTTGATTGGCAAGTGATATAGTTTTTCCAGCTTTCGAGAGCATAAGATTTTCAAACGTTTCATCCGTACTCTCTTGAAAGAAAACACATGAAAATCTTGAGAAGTCATATGTCACAACTAGGCAGTATAGATCTCAAGAGATACTTTTCACATTAACTAGTCCAAAGAGATCCACATGAAGCCTTTCTACTGGAAGCTTGATGGAGTTAAGCAGCTTTCTCGGGTGTGATTTCTTGTGCTGCTTCCCCATTTTGCAGCTCAGACTGTTGGTGCATATTAGTGACAACAGCTTAATAGTTTAAGAGTTTAGTCTTTGGATATTTTTTATTGGGCTTAGTATTTGTGTTTAGCTTGTTTAGAGTTGTAATGGGCTTAGAGAATAGCCTAGCCCAGTCTAAAGCCTAGTATGCAAACTTGTAGTATAAATGCATGTTATGCATTAGGGATTGTGGTTACACAAGTTGATCAGAGAGGAGTGTGAGAAATCTACATAGAGTGGCTGATTGTTAACACACGGTTAAGGGTGTAGCACGCAGAGGCAACGGCTTCGCTCCAGAAGCTGATAGGGAGTTTTGAATCAGCGAGCATTGTTCTTGTCGTCTCACTCAGTGTGCGATTCTTACGTTCAGCTACTCCATTTTGTTAAGGAGTACAGGGGGCGCTGAGTTCGTGAAGAACACCTTAGAGTTGCAGAATTCGAGCATTTTCCTGTTTTTAAACTCTACCATTATCACTTCGGATTCTCTTGATTGGCAAGTGATATAGGTTTTCCAGCTTTCAAGAGAGAATCATAAGATTTTCAAACGTTTCATCCGTACTCTCTTGAAAGAAAACCCATGAAAATCTTGAGAAGTCATATGTCACAACTAGCCAGTATAGATCTCAAGAGATACTTTTCACATTAACTAGTCCAAAGAGATCCATATGAAGCCTTTCTAGTGGAAGCTTGATGGAGTTAAGCAGCTTTCTCGGGTGTGATTTCTTGTGCTGCTTCCCCTTTTTGCAGCTCAGACAATCATTTGATATGTGAAAATTCTTGAGATTAACACCCTCCACTAGGTCGTTATGCACCAAATAGTTCATCTTTCTTAGGTGTGTTTGACCCATCTTACGATAGCATTGAATTGACTATTTTTCGGTAGCTTATGATACAAAGCATTGAACCTTCTTTGAAGTAGTTGATGCGACGCTCATGTCTAAGACATAAAGATCATTTTCTCATGGCGCGCGCATGAGGATCCCCTCCTCGGGAATTTTGAAACCCGGTTTAAGAATTAGGCATTCCTTCTCGTTGAAGTGGGTAGTGAATTTCTTCTCACAAATTTGCGAGATGCTCAAAAACTTGTTCTCAAGCTCAGCGATATAGTTCACATTGTCAAATGATACCACTCGTTAGTGAGAATACCTTCACCCATGATCCTACCGCCTTGTGTTCCAACAAACCCAACATATCCTCCTCGGATAGCTTTCACATCGTTCAATAACGAAAGCATCCATGTCATGTGTCGAGAAGCTCCAATGTCCATAATTCACTTTGAAATAAATGACCTCGAGAGCCCCTCCACACATGAATATGAAATTACTTAAACAGAGAAACCCAAGCCAATTTGGTCTTGGGTGGGTTTGGGATATCACACTTTGGCACGACATTTTTCTTAGCTTCTTTCTTTACCTCCACCCATTGTTCAACCTTTGATCCTTTTTCAGTTTTAAGTTTAGTTGGAACAACGGTGGTGTTCACAGCAACAGAAGATGATTTCTTCTTAACAACACAAGTTTTGCACTGGAAAAAGCTTTCTTAGAGTAGAACATAGAACTCTTGCTCATTTTTCTTTGATGATTCACCAACCTCATACTTCGAAAAATTTGCAGTGATTGGTTTCACATTTAAGTTAGACTCAACATTTCTTTTCAAAATTTGTTTTGGCACAACTTTGGACCTTCTTTTTAATATCTCTGTGCATTTTCTAACTTCATTAGCATGTTTCATTTTGGATGGTTTATATTGACGTGCAATGTGCCCAACTTTGTTACACTGGTAACATATCATGTTGTCGTTACCAACAGATGCTTTTGAAACTTGCTCACGGAGTTTTCTTTCTTGTTCAAATTCCTTATTTGACTGTTTACTAATGATTTCCTTTTCATTTACAATGTTAGTTCCGTAAAAAAAAAGTCATTTTTCTTGGTAACATTTTGCTTTTGGAATTTGTTGTTTTTCTTATTTTCATACCCTACCCCAGCCCTTTTGTTTCCAGGATAATTTCTACCATTCCCACTTGGTTGTATGTTTTTGTGAAACTCCTTTTGTTTTGAGTGGAAAACGGCATCTTGCTTATCAAGCTCAGAGATGTTAACTTCAACCTGCTTGAAAAGCTTGTTAACGCGGTCTAAGTTTACATTCTTGATTGGAAAAGCTTGTTACCTTTTAATTTATAGACGACTATATTGGGATCATTCTTTAAACTATTTTCTGATATAGAAATGAAGTTCTCGTGACAACTTTTCTCACTTTCAGAATGTGAACTAGACTCAGATTTCTCATTACTTGACTCTGTATTTTCATAAACTGAGCTGTCATATTCATTTTCAAAAACACTTTCGATTACTTTGGTTACCACATCAGATTCGCAAACTTTTTTTGTTTTGGTATAGGTTACATCGATGTGTTTAGGCAGCTTGTTACCCATTTTAGTTAACAAATTTAAATTTTGCGGCTTTTCCACCCCATTTGGCTTTTTCTTTGCATATCCAATCAACATGGTGGTGAAACACGATCGTAACCTTTACCTTGGTTAACAAGAAATTTCTTACCTTGTTTAACCTTAATTTTCTGAAGAATGTGATCAATGACATATGAACTGGTAGAGTAATTGATTAACAATTTGTTAACCTGTTCAGTTTCAATTTTCATTTTCTCTAGTTCACTTTTCAGCTCAGCAATCGTATTTGTATGCATGTTTATGGCCATTTGTTTGTCCATAACGGTTGCTTTAAGCATAGAAAGTGTATTGTCATCTTCTTTGATTGCTTTCTCATATTGTCAAATTTATTTTGCTTAATTTGTAATATTCTTCTTTTGTTGCGACATAATCATATGACAAATGATCAACATGTGTTTTGAGTTCTATATATTTTTCGTCTTTTTCAACACACTCCTTGCATGGCAATTTGCATTTCATGCATGGAATTTCCAATTCAACATAATGAGTAGCTTCATTCTTTTTCACGGTTTCACTTATCGACTTCTTAACCAATTCAACATTTTCTACCTGAGCTTGCTCAATAACTACCTCATTCAGATTTTCCATTAAAGCTTTGTCAGCAACACCAGTCAGATTTCGTCAGTCATCTCCTTGGTTATATCAATCAATATGACAACTTCTGACTTTGGTTCTTCTTCACATGTTGATGGCTGGCTTGAATTGAAATATCCTGCAAAAGTTTTAAGAATATCAACAGCAAAAAGATGTTTAAAAGCACTGTTTAGAAGTTCTTCTTCCTCAAGTGAGGTTCCATAAAATTCTTTGGGTGCTTCATCAAAGGAAGCCTCTGCATATTCTTCAATATCTTCAGGTTCTTCAATAATTTCAGCTACTAATGCCAGACTTTCACTCTTTGTGATGTACTTGTTCTAGTTGAAACCTTCATCTTCTTGAGTGACGATGAGAGCTTTATCCTTTGAGTTTGACGGGCCGTCTTCCATCTGCACCATTCTAGTTTGAGGTTGAGGTCGATGATATATGGCCTTTTTTAGTAATCATCAGTAACGAGTTCTGATTGCCTTTGACCTCTCGATTTGGACATTCTCTTTTGAAGTGCCCCTTTCCCTTTGGCATTTGAAGCACATAACCTTGGACTAATCAAAGCCTAGTTTGCCGTCAAGTCCTCCCAAATTCTCTCTTCCAGTAATTTCCATAAATTGTTGAGCTCTTTGGAGAATGGAAGCCATACACCTCTTGATATCAATCAATTCCATTTCAACCGGATCAATCTGATCGTAATCTTCTTTCATCATCTCTAGATTTCCGATTCTTCTAGCTACCAAACTTTCGTATGATTCCAGTACTGAAGCAAGTAAGGTCATGTGTTGCTTTGCGGCTTTTTCATCAAAGTCTTGGGCGTTCTGGAGATTTACAGGGATATTCAATTATAAGATTCGTTGATTGGATTCGATTGATTATGTTGGATGTTCTGTGGATTGCTTGAGCTTTGGGATGATTATCGCCCTTGAGGCTTATTTGGATTGAAGGAAGCAAAAGATTGAAATCCATTGGTTTGGCTTGAAGGTGGACTTTGTGTGTTGTTGGCACTCAATGGAGTTTGAATATTAGGACTTTGTATGTTTGCGACAGGACTGCCCTTGTAGTATAGATTCACATCTTGTTGTATATGTGCGCATTTGCATTTGCCATCTTCTACATTTCCAACTAATGCCCTTATAATCTTTCAATGAATCTTAGCAATGAGAAATTCCTATACTCTGTGCCGTTCTTCAAAATAGTCAAATAAGTAGATGATTCTCCTTTAGGTAGAGAATCTGCAAGTTTATCGACCAATTCTTTGTCGTTTTTAGATTTCCCAAACGCTTCATTTGTACCACCAAGTGACAGTATCTTCCAATTAACTGTTTCATTGTCTCTCCCTTGATAAGAGTGAAAATATCGAATTCTTACTCGATATCGCTCTCTTCCCCTTTCGCAGTTGCGAACTTCCTTGGAATTTTAAACGTAAGGCTTCCATAAAGATTGAGCATTGTCATCGTGCTGTAATAGCGCCAAGATATCTTCTTTATAGCGTCCTGCGAAATATTCATCATCTTCTTTTCATTAATGAATTTTTCTCTTTCGATCTCTGAGAGTCGTGCTAGCGTCTTCTCAAGACCAGTTTCTCCAACAGGAACTTAATACTTTGACTCAATTGCAAACCAGCAACTGAAGTGGTTAGCTTGAACCCAGTTCAACCTTTCGCTCCAACAATCATAGTCTTCTAGATTCATAAGCTTTGGAGGCTTCGTCATTCTTCCCATTTCATTCTCGAGATTCCTATTTTATGCTGCGGTAGTGGTAATAGCTGAAGCAACAAACACATTGAAAAACTCTTCTTCCATTATTTCTGCAATTTTTCAGAAACCCAAACTTTTGACAGCGCTGATTAGATATTACTTGACAAAAACACGAAATTTTAGAAAACTCTTTAAAATGTCCTTCGTGCGAGTGAACCAATACTCGTGCGAATTAGGTGCCTTGTGCGAGTGATAGTTACTCGTGCAAGTGACCAAAATTGTTTCGTGTGAGTGATGCGTCATGTGAATCAATACTTGTGCGAATGATTGTTTTAGAACTTTAAAAGTTTAAGAAAACTTGTTTTTCTTATATGTGACAGATCATACGAGTGGCTCATTCGTACGAGTGGCTATTCGTACGAGTTGTGCTTTTGCTCTTACGAGTTAGCTCCGGTCAACAAACGGATGTTTTCTGCAATTTTTGTCATGATTTCGTTCGATTTTAGATCTGTAAGTTTCAGGCTTTGTTAATGTTGGTTTTAACATGTTATACTAAAATCCTAGTCCAATTCGTCCATGAATTCTTCAAGATCTGAAGTCTGTATCAAGAAAGAGTAGAAATAGAAATCTGCAATGGTTGAATCTTGATTTTCAACCGCTGAAACATGTTGTTTATCTGCTGAAACTTGTTGTTTGTCCTCAAATCAAGCCTCAAGGCTCGGATACCACTTGTCGGAGGGGGATCGGCTCTCCTCCGTGAGCATGGGGCTAACTTGACAGAGGCAGAATTCATCGCTAGCGAGTTAGACAAACAAACAATCAAGCATGCTGCTTAAAAATGTTACTTCTTTGATTAATAAATGTGGAAAGTTACAGACGAGTAAACAAACGGACAGGGCTTTGCCACAGTCACACACCAACAGCTATTGGACACAACACTCAAGCTCCACTATATATAGGCCAACATGGCTCGTACAAGGAGTGAGGTTGCTGGCTCATGCAAGTGGTGCCTCATACGAGTGACAAGATGTCACTCATACGAGCCACATAAGCTCACTCGTACGAGCCACATAAGCTCACTCATACGAGCCATGAAAAATACATAATATTTGACAAAACTAAGCTCTATTTACACGACTGACATATCCTAGACGTAGGCAATCGACATTGTGCACCAACACTTGATCGTGGGGGTATGCCTTGATATGGAACACACGGATGGTACAACAAACTTATTTAATTAAGTCACAAAGTTAAAACTAGAAGGTTGATGTGATAAGTTCAAGTAGACAAATATATCAGCAATCACATGGAAAAGTCTAACTAAGCTGGTGCTGAAAAATGTTCCTTAATCGGTTGAAAAATAGTTTGATCCCATGGCAATTCTCCCCTTTTTATTATTTTTATTATTATTTTTTATTATTATAAATAGGTTCCTCGGTTGGTAGGATCGCGGATTTTGACAAAAAGTGTTACTGTTCAGAACTTGTAAAAGGTGGGGCCCACATAGTTAAGTTAACTGTCTCGGATGGGGCCACCCATTTCGATTAGGCCCACCCATTTCGGATGGGACTCGAAATGGGCAATCATCCCGAATCACTATTCCGAGATGGGCCTAGCCCAATATCTGAGGCCCATTTAGAGTCTATATAATGGCATCTCGATTAGTTTCGAGTCATTTCGGACTCATTTACGTATCTTGGGTCTATCTCGGACATATTGACTCGAACTCATAGGTTAGACTTCTCCCTAGCATCTCGGATGGAACTCAGATGAACATCATGGTATCTCGGATAAACTTCTAGACCTAGTTCATACGTATCCGAGATCTGACACCTTCATCCGAGATGTCAGGAAATCACGGTTGACTGACAGGGGGCCATTCGAGTTGAACCCTTGTCATCCGAAATACTCTAGACCTAGTTCATCCGAATCATATTGACCTAGTTCATCCGATTTATTTTGACCGGTTCAGTCTAGTTTGAACCTTTTAGTTCAAAATTGTTTTGAACCATTGTTTGACCTCTTGACCTCCTTTATTTGAACCGTTGACTTGTTGGCTATTTGAATCTCTTTATTTAGGATCAAACAATCAAAAGGGTCAATTTAGTTGATTTTTGCTATAAGGATTGGCGTTTTGTTCAAGTGTAGAAAATGGCGCAAAAGATGATGGAAAAACGCAAACTTGAAGTCGAGGCCTTCCATAATCAAGCATGCTATTTGTCGGATCCACCAGCCGAGTATTACGAAATATTTCATTCCATGATCGTCAGTCTTAACAACTGTTGACTCACTCATGCTTGGACAAATCCAATTATATGTGAAACATAATTCAGGATTTCTGGACGAACACGAAGATGAATAGAGGGGGACCAATGGAAAAGGAACTATCCAATCGAAGATTCAAGGAAAGGATATCATTATTTCAGAGGCAACTGTATGAGAGGTATTAAAGTTTGAAGATTCAGATCATCATCCTACATCCTTTGAAAGAGATAATGTTATCAAAGAGTTATGAAGGATGAGCTACGAAGGCACTTTCCCAACAGTGTTAAAGAAATGTTTCCGCCTTATTGGAGATTCCTCGCACACATCTTTCTCTGATGCATTGTAGAGAATAAAGGCGGACTTGATAAGCTAATTCACATGTGGATAACTGCACTTGTTGCTCTCCTGAATGATTGGGATTATAACTTCTCAACATTTATCTTGACAACATGAGAAATATGCTTGAGAACACCAAGAAGAAGGTTTTCCTTCTAAACCCATGGTTCGTGCAAATGATTCTTGATGTGAAGTATTCAAATATAGTGAAGAGCAGTAATTTCCTAAATCAAAGCCGATGGGTCCAAGTTGCTTCGAAGCAGCATGCAAACACCGAGATATAGCTAAGTTCAAGTTTACTGGAAAGTATGCTCTCGAGAAACATGGAATGTCCGGACCTGTGTTATCTGCAACTAAACTAGTAAATGCCATAGTTCTGAGGAACATGATGTACAAATCATTGGTGCTCAATAGAAGCTAGAGCCTAAAGTTGAAGATCTGTCACAGACGAAGAAAATGAATAAGGGTTGGAACATGTTGAGTCAGAGAAAGCTGAAGAAACTGTTAGAGATTAGAATCTGGTTTCTTTAAAGAATCTTGCAACAATTCTTGCATCAGTACAAGGTAATTCTGGGATCCCTCCTCCTAGCATGGTTCCTCCTAAAGAAGTGCAGACTGAAGAAATTCAAGATACAACTGAGGATGAAGCTCGAAAGAAGCGGAGAATAAAAACAAAAACCCCCATTAACCCCAAGCCTACAAGTTCAAGTGCCATCCAAGAGCCAATCACACAAGATGCCCCCCAACTCACATCTGTTGATAAAGAAATGAACATTCCTGATTTCTTCACCACTAGATCACAACCAGAGAGCTCTAGTGGAGCTAGTTTGGAAGCAGGCAGTTCTAGTGGTGGGTTTACTGAATAAGATGAAGCTGCAATAAGAATCGCTGCTGAAAGATGAAGTTTGTTGAGCACTCTGATAGTGACGATGATATTGATGTAGAGATCAGGAAGTTGCAAAAAAGAGTGGTGATATTAGAACAAGATGTTGCATTGAAAGACGCATAAATAGCATCTCTGCAAAATCAAGTGACAATTAGAGATCAAGCTATTGAGCAACTTTAGGGCGATGTCAACTTGTTAATGGCAGAGATATATGAAATGAAAGTCAAGTTACAAAACAAGTTTGGAAAGGATTTTGTTGATAAAGATGACGATCCTTTGAACGTTGCACATCATGAACGTATAGCTGGAGAGAAAGCCGAAGCTGATGCTGAAAGAGAAGCTAGTTTAAATGCCAATCTAGTTGTAGAGCAAAGAAAGAAAAAAAAGTAAACTCAAAAGAAGCAAAGCAGTAAGCAGATGCTAGTCATGAAAAACCAAGATCTGAATCCACTAGATGAGAAGTTTCAACCTAAGTATCCGATCGTTATGTGATGGAACTAGGATCAAGTCACTACGACAAGGTCGGAAACAAATCCGAGGTGAAGTGTTGGAGATAAGATCACGATCGGAAGTTGTGGTTGATAACCAAAGAGAGTGGGCAAAGAGAATATTATGCAATGTAGTCGCAATTTAAATCATGGACCAAGATTGATCTGAAAAGTTTATTGAGAGCTCCTTATTATGATTCAGATCCGAATTAATGTGGTCCTGGATGGGCATTCCACACTAAGCTCAAGCATGAAGTGACACACAACTTCCCAACTATGAAGACTTCAGAGTCCTATCTGAAGAAAAGCCCTGGCATTCGTGATCCTCATACCGATAAACGACTTCAGAACGTCATTTGGCCACCAACCGATAAAGTGGTCATTACTGCTCCAAATTTCCAAAAGGTGTGCTAAAGATCTTCAGTTACTTGGCATATGATCCAAGGATGGTAGAGGCGGTGATTGTGACAAAGAAAAGGCATTCAGATTGGCAGGCACGTTGGACCAGTACAGTGGCAACTGTGATTCAAAACAAGTTATATGTGGATCCAACTCCATTATTGGAAGCAGTGGAGCTGGCAGATCCTGAAGTAGCAAGCCACACTAATGCAGTTAACCTAGGGGGAGATTGTTAGACCCTAGTAAGGTTTATACGTTAGTTATATTAGTGATATGGATTATCCTGTGTATATGGACTTGGGGAAGGCTTTTGGGCCTTAGGGTTTTAGGTTAATGGTGCACTAACCCTCTAGTATCAATAGAAAATGTTGTATTAGGGTTATGGGCTTTTTGGTGGTTCTCTCATACTTGTATTAGACAAATTCCAAGATTCGTATGCAAGTTGATCTTTATCTATTTCATCTTATTTCTTCCCTCTTGATTCATAGCTTGTTTGTGTGATTCTGCCACCAATCAAGCTACGTGTGATATCGTAAGATCCAGTTTTCGGGACTTACAGGTCCACTGGATCCAACAAGATTGCCAAGTGCGAATTTTTCATATGCTGTCATGAACGAGGCTAAAAGACTCATGTTATCTTCAATAAGTTTTATACTATTTGGGTCAAGCTTTGGCGCATTAATACTTTGCAAATTAGGTCTTTCACTTGCATTTAATGATGAAGTTCCTTGATATGTATGTGAACCATTAGCAGAAACTCCACTACTTTGCAAACAAAGGGACTTTGACTCAACGACTCGTTATAATTGCTACTTTCTATGTAAATAGCAACACCCACTCCATTGTTGTTATCCGCTTTCTTAGCCCTATATAAAGAAGGATCTTGTAGTTTTTCAAAGTCGGTATTCTCATCCTCCCTACTCCAAGCATACCCCTTCATCTTCTGAACCGCTTGTTCTAGTGTAACATAATCATAAAGCAGACTAACCCTTATCAAAGTAGTGTACATATTCTTTTATGTTCATTTGTTAAGGCCATGTAACTAGTGATCGTAAGGTTTCTAATTGGAGGTGCTCTATGTCTCAAATCTATATTCCATTCAAGATAATCCGTATTGTGAGGTTTATCACTGCTACAACTTCCATATTTTTCTTGATATTTTGAACAACCGTGGTCAGATTGTTCGCCATTGTGAAATGAGTTTTAAGGACAGTAGGTTTAAATTGCAAAAGTTTCGAACACTTTCAAAATTCTTACAAGACTGGAAGAAAACTAGAGATTAACAAACCCTGATCTACAACATGATAGAACAAACTCAAAGCCTTTCTACAAATCTGGACCAAAGCACACCTTAACAAAATCGGACTGAAACACTTACCAACAAGTTCAGAATCCACAATCCCTAAACACCACAAACTCGGACTGAATAAATGGTAAATTCGGAATGGAATAAAGTGGTAATTCACACACAAATTTGGACCATAGTAGTGGAAAGGTAAACTCCGAATACGATTAACCATAAATTCGGACTAGACCAATAACACAAATTCAAAAAGATGTAGTCTATACCAAATGTCAAATTCGGACTAGATCAATTACAAATTTTGACTCTATAAAATTCACTAACTCGGAGAAGTTTGTAAATAACCAAACTCGGATAAATTCCAAATCACAAATTCGGACACCTTTAAACTTGGAGTAAAAATCCGGAGTGTCTTAAATTCGGATAGGTAAATTCGGAACAGCCAAGTAACCAAACTTCCGGATTATTTCCCAAGCGTGACTTCACATTAGGTCATCAATAAACACGGAAGGTAACAAATTCGGATATAATAAGCACATTCGAAACAAGGAAAAAACCAAACAAATTCTAAGAAATGCTTACCTCAGCAACCTTCTTCACCGTTTTCCAAAAACCCAGAGAATTGTAGAACCTTTTTCAAATCTGACATAACCTAAACAAGATCTTTGCAATGTAATCTAGAACATAGCTATAATGCTCAAATCTAATCACCATCCATGACTGAAAACTCAATGAAATAGCTGAAAAAGCAATGAAGAACACTCAAACAAGATGAAAAACCCTAGAAAAGAGAAAACCCACTAAATGTCAAACAATCTAGAATCTTACCTTCAAAACAAGAAACCTACAATGGTAAAAGCACTCTCTATACAGAGCCTACTCTGCTACCACTTGTAAGGTCACCTACGTACCTTGAACACTCTAAATCAGATCACTCGCTCAACACACATGGTGTGCGAAATCCACCACATGAGACGTACCGCTCCGTAAGTCGCGTGATAGAAGGTGTAGAAGATGAGAGATGAAACCGATCTGTGAAAACACCGAATATTCACATATTACACAACCGCCGATCACTCACAATGAGAACACACAATAAGTTAGGGTTTGTTTCTCTCTCTAGAATGTTAGTTTGCATAGAAAGTTTTTCCCAAAAAGTTGCTTCGTCATTACATATCACATCAGTATATATACAAGACTAAATCCAGAGGACATGTGTTCCGGATTCATAACATAAACTCGGACAACACATCACAATCTAACCTTCCAAATTTACAAGACAAATTTAAAATATACAAAATCCTTTTAAAAATTCAGACAAATCACCATTATATATAAATACAGACAATCATAAAGACTTGAGCGCTTTTACAAATTACAAAACAGATCCTTGAATATCTTCAACTTAGTAGATCTAGCACCTATCACCAAAACGGCGTTGAACAATTTAGACATACATTTGTAAGTTAGACGCATAATTCTTATTGGTTTAGACACACATATGTAACTAATTTTAGTGCACCACTATGATTACTAGTAGTCATTGTTATTGTAAGCCCACCTACGAACCTCGATCACTCGTACAGGACCACTAACTCGAATAACCGACTCACGTGGTATGCGGAATCCGCCACGCGAATACCACTGTGAAGGTCTCGGACAGAAGGTGTAGAAGAGCATATTATGAGAAGCAATCTGTGAATACACCAAGTATTCACAGATTATCCACATAGTAAACACTCAGTAATTAGGGTTTTGTTTCTCACACTAGAAAGTAGCAAGCTTAGAAATATAATTCTCAAAGTCGTATCAATTGCATTCATCCACTGAGAATATATGCAAAAGACCAAATCCGGAACACAACGGTTTCGGATATAACATACATAAATATGGACCACACAAGTCTTGACCATCTAGTCCGTACATATACTAACAAATTCAGACATAACATAAAACCCTAAAATTAAACTCTAACAAAATAAAAACCAGGAGGTCCGAATTTAGCCTAAATTCGAACTCCTTTACATCCATATATTCAGACACAATACATCATACTTGAACTATTCTTCAATTTATAAAATAGACACTGAAGTAGCTTCACTTTGTAGAATCCAACATGTATCATTAAAAGGTGCACTTACATACTCCCTCTAGATATATGCTGGATCTACAAGTCTTGTGAAGGTCTTCATCAGATCTTTGAGTTGTCTCTTCCCAATCCAGCCTTGTTCAAATCTTTAAACTTGAAGTTGACCAACCAAATCGAATCCAACACTTTAACAATCACATCAGTCTCTTTCTTCTTGGCGATCACTACCTCTCTCGTCTAACCATCAACATACCAATACCCGGTGCCTTCCATACTGTCAAGGTCGAACTGCCTCATTGTAATTGTTATTAGAGACCAAGCGGGCCGGTAAACAACCTTGTATTTGATCTCTCTAGTGAACTTGTATTTCTATTTAACACGCCGACCCATAGCAGGATTGAAACGGTTCCATTTGCTTGATATGCTCTCTTCTTCTAGAGCCCTTTGTAAGCTATAAAGACCCCGTTTGAGGTTGGTGTGTTTAAATCAATCTGAGCTATGTGATGTAAGTCATGTGCTGGAAGAGTACTAAGATGTTTGAAGCTATGTGATGTAAGTCTCCAATGAGCTTGTTTTGCGATTTAACACCATTTGTTCATTTGATCAACACCAAGTTGTTTTATTCGTCGAAATCCCAGCTTCTTATCTGCCATGATAATTCTCCCCTGATACTCCCAAAACGTTTCTTCTGAGTTAGATCTAGAGGAGGAGCTCTTAGCCTTAACACCCTTTGAACTTCTTTAGGAACAGGCTCGGGATTAGGATTCGCTTCCATCAGTGTATCATTATATGCAATATCCCGTAAGTCTTCAAAATTAACCTCAACACCTTCCACAGACTACAGATTCATAGTATACGGTACATTGTCCCCTCTACTCATCGTCACATGATCAATGTCTTCAGCCGATCTAAATTTTTCAACAACTCCAACTACTTCATCATCTTTTATAAATCATCATTAGACATAAAGTGTTCACCAGCTAAGCCTTCCAAATCTAAATCATTAAATGAATCCCCAAGATCACCTTCAACCGGGCCTTCTTTTCTATTACTACCAGCACCACTACCAGACTCCCCCTTAACTACAGCTTCGCTTGCAGCTTCCATAGCTTGTGAGCTACTTGGCTTCTCCCTCTGCTAGGCAGTGTTAGGATCCTTGTCTTTATCTAAGTTGTCTTGAATCTTCTTCAATTCATCCAACTTACATCTTACTTGGACTTGTAGTGGTGTATTCTCCCCCTGAGTAGCAAATAGCTCCACAAGCTCAATTACAATCCGACGGACCTAATTAGTTGCAACAGTTAGATTCTAGTGACGAGTAGTATAAACAACATCCCTATTAATAAGAACACTCAGTTGGAGAGGTTGACATTTAGATTGAAAAGGTACACCCTTGATCTGCTTATCTTGCTCTTCTTCTTTCTTCTTAAGGTCATCCAATTCCTTTGTTGCTTCATAATTAGACATGGTTGTCATTAATATGCTTGATTTATCTTTCATAGCTTGATAGTGGTTGCAAACAAAATCCGGGAAAGGAATCACTTCATTGCTATTAGATGTACCTCTAGGTATTGGAGCCGAAGTCAAAGCGGTAGGCCTTGGAGCGACAGGACGATGAGGTCTAGGACCAAAGGGAACTTTTGTACCAATCTTTTTAGAAGACTTTGGTGTAGACGATGTTGCAGCAGGTCTCTTCATTTGAGGACTAGCAGGTCGAGTATCACTAGGACGAACAAAGCTCGAAGAAGATCAAGGAGACATAGCCTGAAAAATTGGAGGCAATGATGAAGAACTAACTCCCATGGATGTAGCAAACACATTGCTTGAACCCAGAAGAATCAGAAACCTAGAAAACAATGGAGTAGTGGACACACAAGATGCAATCACCAAAAACTTGAACTAGAGGACTGACCTTGAAGAGAAGCACTAGAAACAGATGGAGCATCTATTATGCTAGGAATAGACAAGGCAGCTCAAACTAATGGTAAAGAAACAAGAGCACCTAAAATAGATAAGCCACTAGTAACTGTAGTGACTACTACGGCTGAGACATCAACTGATGAAACATTCTCTACTTCTGAAGACCCGGGAGCTTGTCACACCCCGACCCGCAGCTGAATAAGAGTCGGGGCATAATTGGGTTATCACCAAAGCTCATGATATTTACTAATATGTTTCATATTTATTAAAGTCAAAGTTACATTTCCAAATATCCAAACATGTCCATACAATACAAAGAAAATAAACCAAACATAACAATCCCAAACTCTAAATCATTTTATTCTTCTAGTCCAATCCTATGTGTTTCTGGCTGCAGCTGGTTCACCTGTATCATGTGTAAAAATGGGGGTTTTTGGGTCAACATAAGTTGGCGAGTGAACCTTGTTAGATAAACATTTGTTATTGATTTTCTTGTTAGTTTATCAATGAAAAATTGTGCATAATCAAAAATGAGCAAATGTAGATAACCAAGCAGTAGCAATAGCAATCACAACTATAATATACAATAACACATGATAACATACATTAACATACCAACATCATACGATAAATAACCTGAATGAAACTGTGCGATCAAGGCTCAATCAAACGGAGCCGATCGTATTGCATGTACTGAAAATGAAAAATGTCTGTGCGATCAAGGCTCAATCAAACGGAGCCGATCGTATGAGGGCACGCCAGGTTCACGCTCATAATGTAATGGGGAACATGCTCAACGCTCATAATGTAATGGGGAGCGGCGGCCTATGAAATTGCATGTACTGAAAATAATAAATTGCATCTAACGATAACCACACAACAGTTGAAACAAACTGAATACACATGTTCATGATATGATGTATGCACAATGATTTCAATATAATATATAGCAAGACACATGATACACCCCAAAACGTGATTAAAACGGGAATTTGTAAAGATTCACTCACATTGGGTGCGTTTGAATGGAGATGATGAGATGCGCACGAGTCGGGAGAGTTGAACAACGAGAACTACTAACCTAAATAATAACGGAAAAATATACTAAATGAGTGTATTTTATTAAGGATTTTAATGGAATTTTTAGATATATTTTTGTGAGTTTAAGGCTATTTTCTATCTTTAAAAATATTATTTTTAAGTATTTTTAATTGATTTTTAAATTAAATTAAATAAATAAAAATATAAAAAAATTGTTTATTTTTGCATTGACCATTGACTTTTTGACCTGTTGACCGGTTCGGTCAGTGTGCATGAATGCGCTGGGTGAGACTCGAACCCGAGACCTCCCGTACGCGTGCACGCAACTCTACCAACTGAGCTACGTGTCTAACCCGAAATAATCTTGTTTTTAATTATATTTATATACTAATTCGATTTATTCAAAATTCATTTGTTTTAAAAAGAAGATTTTAAATCATCGAACCGGTGCCGTTAACCAGACTCGAATGCGTGACATGCGACTTAGTGTTGCACACAGTCCACCGCTGGACTGTGTGTCTAACCTGGTTAATATTTCGGTTTTTGTTATACTTAACAACTAACGGGGTTAACCCGGTTCAGCTTTAATCAAAAAGGCATTTTATTACATAGAGGGTGCGTGTATCAGGGATCGAACTCGTGACGTGTGCGTATTATTTGCACACAGTCCACCGCTGGACTGTGTGTCTAACTCGTTCGTTAAACTGATTTTTATTAGTCTTATAATAACCCCATCTTCGTCTTCTTCGTTAGACTTTACCCAGAAAACATATTCCTACTGTTTTGACCGATTCATGTCATGTTCGATTTTCAAACATTATAAGTAATTTAAAGGTAAAGAATGGAGAGAGTTTGGGGGAAAGGATGTACCGATCAGTGTTGTCACAGAATTCCGGCAGAGGTCCGTCGGTTCTGAAAGTGAACTCCGGCTGTTAAAATCAATTAACAGTTTTGTTCGATTATTTATGAAGTTGAGGCACTTAAACAAAGTTTAACAGAAGTTTGGAAGGTCATACCAGTTCTCGGTGTGTTTCCGGAAGTTTCAGAAATTTTCCGGCGAAGGTAGGAATTTCGACAAACGTTGACTAGGATTGATTCTGATGGTGGAGTTGTGTTAGAGACAGATTAATCAAATGATTGAAACAGAAAGAGTCGAAAGAATTACCGTGTCGATGTGAGTCTCGGTTTTCCGGCGAACTTGCAGAATTTTTCCGGCGAGTTCAAATAGCTTCTCCGGTGGACTGTAAAGTGTGCGGAAATGTAATTGAAGGTCTTGCAGAGTATTTTGAGTCGCAGGAGAGGTCTAAGATTGAAGTAATTTGGACTTTGATTATTTTCGGTTATAAAAACCGATGATGATAAAAATTTAATTCATTCAAATCCGAATTGATTAAAATCGTCGGTGCATCGGTTATAAACCTGAATGTGCGATTAATCAAACGATTAGACGGTTGAATTGCCGATTTCGGTTTCTCAGTTGGCGCAACCGGTTTAACTATATTTGTGTATAAGACTTATTTGTTTCCTAATGATGACAGAAAACAAACAAGTGGCGGAGTGGTTATGCGGGTGAGTGTTAAGTCTTTGAAGTTATAATCCGGTTAGCCCCAATTTATTTTTATACACTTTATTTTTACTTTTTATCAATTATAACTTTTATGGTTTAGTTTTTTTTATTAATTATGTATCATTAAAAATTAAAATAACCATAAATACACAACGTGACATGTATAACTTAATATTCGATTACAAAACGGAGCGGGTTTTGGAAACCCGTTTTTGACAAATGTTACAGTATCCCCTACTTTTAGGAATTTCGTCCCGAAATTTAAGTAGTAGAAGTAGTAGGAAAAAGATGCGGGTATTTTTCGCGCATTGAGTCTTCACGTTCCCAAGTAAACTCAGGTCCCCGTTACGACTCCCAGTGAACCCTAACAATTGGAATGCGACTTCGTCGAAGACGTTTTTCTCCGAAATCCATGATCTCTACAGGTCTTTCAATAAAATGCATAGATTCATCAATCTGAATATCTTCCAGCGGAATGTGAAGGTTCTCATCAGCGAGGCACTTCTTCAAGTTGGATACGTGGAATGTGGGATGAATCATGTTGAGTTCTTCTGGTAGGTCAAGCTTGTATGCTACAGGTCCTACTCTTTCGAGTATCTTGAAAGGTCCTACGTAGCGTGGTGCTAGCTTGCCTTTTTGACCAAAACGAACTACTCCCTTCCACGGTGATACTTTTAGAAGTACATGATCACCAATGTTAAACTCTAAAGGCTTCCGTCGTTTATCTGCATAACTCTTTTGACGACTTTGAGCCGCCAGAAGATTGTTTCGGATTTGATGGATCTTGTCTGTGGTTTCTTGGATTAATTCTGGACCAGTGATTTGAGCTTCCCCAATTTCGTGCCAACATACAGGAGATCGGCACTTACGACCATATAAGGCTTCAAAAGGTGCCATGCCGATGCTTGAATGATAGCTGTTGTTGTACGAAAATTCAACTAATGGTAGGTGGGCGTCCCAATTTCCCTTGAATTCTATGACACATGCTCGAAGCATATCTTCAAGAGTTTGAATGGTGCGCTCAGATTGTCCATCAGTTTGAGGATGATAGGCGGTACTGAGATCTAATCGCGTACCCATAGCGGATTGTACTGCTTGCCATGTTCGTGAAGTGAAACGACCATCACGATCAGAAATAATGCTTAACGGTACCCCATGTCGGCTTACGATTTCGCTGATATAAATACGAGCTAGCTTTTCGTTCTTGAAATCTTCGCGGATAGGAATAAAGTGAGCTGATTTTGTAAGTCGGTCGATAATTACCCATATAGTGTCATACCCACCAGAAGTGCGAGGTAACCCGGTAATGAAATCCATGGTTATATTTTCCCACTTCCATACAGGTATTTCAGGTTGGACCAGAAGTCCTGAGGGTCTTTGGTGTTCAGCTTTCACCCTGGAACATGTAAGGCACTTGGAAACAAAATCAGCAATATCTTTTTCCATTCCAGGCCACCAGTAGGTGTATCAAAGGTCTTGATACGTCTTGTCGGCTCCTGGGTGTATAGAATATCGTGTTTTGTGCGCCTCATTCATAAGAAAAAATATCACGAAGGTTATTGTGGTCAGGAATCCATATACGAGCTAGATAGTATAGAATACCGTCGGATTTAGTTTCAATTTTTAAGTTTAGCTCCACAAGACGGCTCCTTGCGTACGTCTCCTTTCTGTTACTGAAACATGCTGGGCTTCTCGGATTTTGATCTTTGATGTCACTTACGATTTTATGTATAATAGTTTTGAGGGAACTGATACATTTGTAATGTTAAGGTATGTATCATAAAACAAAAACTTCAACCATGACGATATTTAAACCTACACGGAACTTTTCATAACCTCCTGGTAACGCTTTTGATCCTTTGCCAAGAATACTTATATATAGGAAGTACCAGCGGCGTATCCACCATATTCTTGTCAAATTTTCGTTGGCTTTATCAGTAAATCATGATCAGTTCTATGTGACTCTAAAACATAAACAACGCAACGAACAAAACTTGAGTCTAAATTCTGAGATGATACATGACTAAATGATGACAATACCTCTCTCGTTGGTTATGATGAAGGGGTCAGTCTATGTAAAAGTGTGACACAACCCAACTCCTTTAAATGATGAGATTGAGATACGCCGAGATGTATGATGATATAAATGTTAAATCAATGAGTATAGAACAAAACTGTAATATCAAATCGCATTTAAATTCTTGGATACATAAATTTCCAAATTTTACAACCGGAATACGGAAAGATTGAGATAACATAAAGAAAACATTAAAACTAGACGATTGGAGTTGAGTCTTGATTCTTGGCGAGGAAAAATTAGTTGGGTGATTCGTTTGGGCCGTTATTATTTTCAACAGTATTGGCGTTGATGTTATAAGCTCTTCCTCTAGCAGGTGGTGGAGCTTGGTTAGCTTGATTCACCGGATTTGCTTGAGCTTGGGCATGAATGATGTTCACCAAACGTGGACAAGTGTTTCTAAAATGGCTTGGATCTCCATAATTGTAGCAAGCCCGCATAGGTTGTACCATGGGATAGTTGGGTTGATAGTATGTTTGGGCAAATGTTGTGTAGGTGGTAGTAGTAGGGGTTGTTGGGCTTGACCCATTATTTGTTGGTGGGTTTGGGTTGAAGGCTGGTGGCGGTTCGTTCGCTGAGGTATGCGACAGGTTTGAAGTATGACCTGCGCGACCACAGCAGTTGCAATATTGGCAAGGATGATCAGGAGAATGGTGGTATTGGCAACGGTTGCATTTTGGTAACGGGCCTGAGTATGGTCTTTTGTGTGGTGCGGGTGAAGGGGCGACTTGGGTAATGGGTGCAGCAGGAATAGGGTAATTGGTTTGTGTGACGGCGAAGTTTCTTGTGCTTCGATTCCTTTTACCAGTAAACTTCAAGGAGGAACCAGAATGGCTTGAAGTTTGAGCCTCAATGGGGGCTTTCTTCTTCTCCTCTTTGAATTTACCGTTTCGAATATGATTTTCGGTCAGTTCAGTGGCTAGTTCCATAGCAGCTTCAAGTGTTGCTGGTGAAGTGCTGAGAACTGAATCTTGAATTTTCGAGGGAAGACCTCGAATATAATGCTCGATCAAGCGATAAGTTGGGGTAAACAAATTTGGGACCATTTGGTTCAACTCTAAGAACCTCTTGTTATAGGTGGTGTGATCCCCCTCCTTCTGTTTTAAAGAATGAAATTCGTCCTCCAACTTTTTAATTTCGCTCCTAGGACAGAAACGCCTGGTCATGATTTCCCTTAACTCCTCCCAAGTTAAGGCCATTGCATCATCAATACCCCTCTTCCCTTTTTCAGTATTCCACCAAGTGAGAGCTACCCCAAATAGTCTCCCGGTGGCGTATCGAACCTTGCGATCCTCAGGACATCGCAGTTGAGAAAGGTGTTTTCCATTTCCTCGAACCAATGGAGGAGAGCAGTGACACCTTCGGTCCCTTCAAATTTAGGAGGATCACAAGACTTGAAATGTTTGTATGAGCACTTGCTGGTAGGAGGGTTGTCGATGTTCTGGTCATGTTGTTGGGGAGGATTAGTGGGATATGTGGCGAGAGCTTGTTGTACTTGGACAACGATGTCAGGCAGTATCGTGGCCATTTGTTTCGCGATGTGTGCGGCCAAGCGTTCGTGAGATCTTCCTGATCTTTTACCCCCTCGCTGTTGTCTGGACGACATCTACAGGAACATACGAAAGAAGATTGTGAGTTTATGGAGTCTTTTTAGGTGTCATGTGTCTTTATGAAAAATGAAAATAACATAAATATCAATAATGCAACTACATCCATAGGATGTCTTGGGTTTGCTCATGTTGGGCGTCAAATGTCCCCCATACCTTCACCTATATAGTCATGTGGGCCCCCATGGCTATTGGCTTGGTAGGATTCACATTAGTATTGGCGATTTAACACTTGCATCACCCGAATGCAAACCACAAAATATGTTTACGAGATGTATGGTCGGAATGTGTCCAGGTCTAGACACAATGACAACTCAAAGTGGGGTTAGCTCACACGACGTTTGGTATAGCATGCTTTGGCCTAATAGGTACTTCGTACTCTCATCGTTAGTCCCCAGGTAGGCAAACTGGTCCTTTATTTTGGATTTATACGAATGCCAGCCTAGACAGGACGTTCCGACTACCGGTACTGGTACCCTTCCAGTTACTACATGCCCGTCATGAGAACTCACTTTGATGAGATTTGAAAACACAAAAATCATTGTAAAAGCAATCATGATGTGGTGTGTGCTTTCATGGATGTGATATGTTATGAGTATATGATTCATGATAGGCATTATATGATAATATATACTTATGAACATGCTTGCATAACATTGAATGTAACATTTAACATAAAACATATAAACATCATGAAATTTGGCATGTAACACACAAAAATCTTATAAGTTTCTAATCAACTATAGTATAGGCTCATGGCTCTGATACCAATCTGTCACACCCCGACCCGTAGCGGAATAAGAGTCGGGGCATAATTGGGTTATCACTAAAGCTCATGATATTTACTAATATTTTTCATATTTATTAAAGTCAAAGTTACATTTCCAAATATCCAAACATGTCCATACAATACAAAGAAAATAAACCAAACATAACAATCCCAAACTCTAAATCATTTTATTCTTCTAGTCCAATCCTATGTGTTTCTGGCTGCAGCTGGTTCACCTGTATCATGTGTAAAAATGGGGGTTTTTGGGTCAACATAAGTTGGCGAGTGAACCTTGTTAGATAAACATTTGTTATTGATTTTCTTGTTAGTTTATCAATGAAAAATTGTGCATAATCATAAATGAGCAAATGTAGATAACCAAGCAGTAGCAATAGCAATCACAACTATAATATACAATAACACATGATAACATACACTAACATACCAACATCATACGATAAATAACATGAATGAAACTGTGCGATCAAGGCTCAATCAAAAGGAGCCGATCGTATTGCATGTACTGAAAAGGAAAATGTCTGTGCGATCAAGGCTCAATCAAACGGAGCCGATCGTATGTGGGCACGCCAGGTTCACGCTCATAATGTAATGGGGAACATGCTCAACGCTCATAATGTAATGGGGAGCAGCGGCCTATGAAATTGCATGTACTGAAAATAATAAATTGCATCTAACGATAACCACACAACAGTTGAAACAAACTGAATACACATGTTCATGATATGATGTATGCACAATGATTTAAATATAATATATAGCAAGACACATGATACACCCCAAAACGTGATTAAAACAGGGAATTTGTAAAGATTCACTCACATTGGGTGCGTTTGAATGGAGATGATGAGATGCGCACGAGTTGGGAGAGTTGAACAACGAGAACTACTAACCTAAATAATAACAGAAAAATATAATAAATGAGTGGATTTTATTAAGGATTTTAATGGAATTTTTAGATATATTTTTGTGAGTTTAAGGCTATTTTCTATCTTTAAAAATATTATTTTTAAGTAATTTTAATTGATTTTTAAATTAAATTAAATAAATAAAAATATAAAAAACTTGTTTATTTTTGCGTTGACCGTTGACCGTTGACTTGTTGACCTGTTGACCGGTTCGGTCAGTGTGCATGAATGCGCTGGGTGAGACTCGAACCCGAGACCTCCCGTACGCGTGCACGCAGCTCTACCAACTGAGCTACGTGTCTAACCCGAAATAATCTTGTTTTTAATTATATTTATATACTAATTCGATTTATTCAAAATTCATTTGTTTTAAAAAGAAGATTTTAAATCATCGAACCGGTGCCGTTAACCAGACTCGAACGCGTGACATGCGACTTAGTGTTGCACACAGTCCACCGCTGGACTGTGTGTCTAACCTGGTTAATATTTCGGTTTTTATTATACTTAACAACTAACGTGGTTAACCCGGTTCAACTTTAATCAAAAAGGCATTTTATTACATAGAGGGTGCGTGTATCAGGGATCGAACTCGTGACGTGTGCGTATTATTTGCACACAGTCCACCGCTGGACTGTGTGTCCAACCCGTTCATTAAACTGATTTTTATTAGTCTTATAATATACCCCATCTTCGTCTTCTTCGTTAGACTTTACCCAGAAAACATATTCCGACTGTTTTGACCGATTCATGTCATATTCGATTTTCAAACATTATAAGTAATTTAAAGGTAAAGAATGGAGAGAGTTTGGGGGAAAGGATGTACCGATCAGTGTTGTCACAGAATTCCGGCAGAGGTCCGTCGGTTCTGAAAGTGAACTCCGGCTGTTAAAATCAATTAACAGTTTTGTTCGATTATTTATGAAGTTGAGGCACTTAAACAAAGTTTAACAGAAGTTTGGAAGGTCATACCAGTTCTCGGTGTGTTTCTGGAAGTTTCAGAAATTTTCCGGCGAAGGTAGGAATTTCGACAAACGTTGACTAGGATTGATTCTGATGGTGGACTTGTGTTAGAGACAGATTAATCAAATGATTGAAACAGAAAGAGTCGAAAGAATTACCGTGTGGATGTGAGTCTCGGTTTTCCGGCGAACTTGCAGAATTTTTCCGGCGAGTTCAAATAGCTTCTCTGGTGGACTGTAAAGTGTGCGGAAATGTAATTGAAGGTCTTGCAGAGTATTTTGAGTCGCAGGAGAGGTCTAAGATTGAAGTAATTTGGACTTTGATTATTTTCGGTTATAAAAACCGATGATGATAAAAATTTAAGTTCATTCAAATCCGAATTGATTAAAATCGTCGGTGCATCGGTTATAAACCTGAATGTGCGATTAATCAAACGATTAGATGGTTGAATTGCCGATTTCAGTTTCTCAGTTGGCGCAACCGGTTTAACTATATTTGTGTATAAGACTTATTTGTTTCCTAATGATGACAGAAAACAAACAAGTGGCGGAGTGGTTATGCGGGTGAGTGTTAAGTCTTTGAAGTTATAATCCGGCTGACCCGGGTTCGAGTCCCGGCAGCCCCAATTTATTTTTAAACACTTTATTTTTACTTTTTATCAATTATAACTTTTATGGTTTAGTTTGTTTATTAATTATGTATCATTAAAAATTAAAATAACCATTAATACACAACGTGACATTTATAACATAATATTCGATTACAAAACGGAGCGGGTTTTGGAAACCCGTTTTTGACAAATGTTACAGAGCTAAACTTGAACTTTCACCCAATCTTCTTCTTATATAAGTTATGACAAGTCGAGATTCAGCAACCGAAATAGCAATTGCTCTTCTATCAGGATCCCCACCACCGTCACTATCAAAAAAATCATTCGACAAATCATCCAAATCTAATGTCTTTAGCTGACAAGCGAGACAGATGTAAGGCCCACTCGGAAGAGAGACTAAGAGAATCGACCTTATAACGAAAAGCCATATGCTTTTCTTGTCCTTTAGGTGACAACTTAGCCAAGAAGTCTTTACGCACCAAGGCTATATACTTTCTTTCAGTTAACACTCAACATTATCTTCTTCTTCAACTAAAATACCCTTTCCTTTAGAAGTGCTTGAAGATGGAGCACCAGACTCTAAAGCAGCATCAATCGAAGCTAATACTCTATAAAAACTAATATCTTCAAGATTCGGGTCGGGTTGATCAAAAGAGATATTGTGTATGACTTCTTCCGTCTCGACATCTTGCAAAGGATGATTTATGGGCTCAACAACCGGTTTAGTAACATTCTCAACTACAACGGGTTCCGCCACAGCAGGCTTCGGAACCAATGGTTCTTCAATAACCACTGGCAGCTGTTGAAGATCAACCTGAGGTTGAACACTACCAGTTGTTAAAGAACAATAGGCGCCACACCATCTTCATCTTCACCTTATCCAAAAATCTAATTAACACCTTTAGAAATATTTCTCCAAGTTACATCATTTTCTAGAATTTTCGACCAAAACAACACCCAGCATTGGTCGAAGTTCAAGCAAACGATGAGAATGAATAGATGCTTTAGAATGAAGACTATCGCTAAAAATACGTCTACCCATAGATTTAGTACAAGTGGAAGATCTGGAATATGATGTCAAAAGATAATCATAAGGAAACGAGGATATAGCATCATTAACCGGGAATCACCCTCTTCATACCCAATTTGAGCCTTTAGAGCTTGAAAATCACGCGTGCGAAGTTGTACGACTTATTAAACGTAAGACTAATCATAGCCGACAGAAACTTATGACCCATGACATCCATTCCCGACTTTCTTGGGGTGAAACACTCCATAATGACATGATAAAATAAATGCCAATTCTCAATAAGCATTAACTTTTAAACTCGTCTTGTTGGCAGATTTCCCATGTACCCAAAGCTAATAAGAGACCTTTCTCAAATTTGAGTAACATAACAAACTTCACCAAAATCAAAGCTCCTAACTATAATGCATTTCAAACAACTTCCTCCGTTATAACTAACTGATGACTGTTGACTGTAGCCACGATTACATTGTTGTTTACACGAGTAGTTCTCTAGAAATCCTGCATATAAGCTGCTACTATCCGAATGTCGGTCAAAATAGCATAGAATACTCGTGATCTCCTAAGAAACAGATGATTTGCATATAATCTTTAATCCCACGCAATCCTTCATTCAAGATCGCTACTTAGTTATGTTTTGGAATGAAGATGCGTTCCGGAAGTAGCAGTTGGTTTGGAGGAGGTTGGTTTGGTTGTTCGGCATAACTGAACAAAACAAACGAACTCAAGTGAGTTTTATAAACACTTAGTATAAACACTTAGTAAAGTCTACAAATTATACAAACATTTAGTAAATACTACAGACCAACACACTGTGTAAAGGTTACACAAACCTTACACATCAGAATAGGACAATCAAACCCATTTTAAGTAAATCCAGAAAAATATGTAATCAAATAATAAAAACTGACAAAGAACAACAATTTAAATCCGGACTTAAACAGCCTAATTATATCCGGACTTTGTGTGTTATACTTGAAATACGACCAAGTTAATCGATTAAATCCGTAATTAAATCCAGAAGATATATAACACATAAAACCTTTATACAACCGGAATAAAACAAATAAAGATCGGGCAGACAGTAAATACGAACATGAAAGATTGATTAAATCCGGACAAAATTGAATCTGGAATATAGTTTTAAATTCGGATGAATTTAAAAAATTTGACACATCCAGACAGGTTTGATAAACACTAAGTTTATCAAACTCGGAATCAATTTGATTATCCCGATAACTTATCAAATACCAAGTCTAAACCCATTCGAACTACGCAGGGATAAACCCGGTATCTCAGAAATCCGGTAAAGAGTTTGATTTAGTTTTCAACAAAAATTTTGGATCAAAAAGGGAGTTTTTCAAAAACCTTTCATCTTCTTCAAGAAGACACTAACCAAAATACCCTCAAAGAACACCGAACAAACTAAATTCAAAAACATAACCAAACACTGACATTTAACATGCTAACCAACCATATCAATAAGGATTGCAACAAAACCTAAGCAAATAACATGTAATCTTACCAAGATTATCACTAGAACATTCAAAGTTTTAACCCAACATCAAGAACACCAAGTTCTTGAAGTTTAACCGTAAACCCCCAAAAACATAAACCCAAAACCAAACCCAAATCAAATTATCATTACTAACAAGTTATCATCTTAACACACCCAATCAACTATTCAAACAAGAAGATCCTAAAATTGTAAGCACACTAAGTTTTAAGCAAGTAAGAACCAAGCACACCCAATTCCAAGCCTTAGATGAGGTATAATCACATGTTTATAAAAGAATATGATGTTTATGAGAAGAAATCATACTTGATTGTGAAGATCAAACTTGAAAAAAAAGGAAATCAAACAAGAACACTAAAGCAGGGGTTGTAAGTCGACAGGGTTAAAGGAAACGACTGGGTTTTAGAGAAGACAGAACATATCAGGAGCCAATCCTTTATTTATAATCTCTCAAACTCGGAACATGGATAAATTCAGAGAGACTACACTATTTTGACAAACCCGGAACACCCTAAGAACCCTTTAAATCCCAAACCAAAGTATAAATGCAGACGTATCAGGTTTTAAGAAACCCGAACCACCTACATTGTATTTAAATCCAGATAAGACAACCCTAAAATTTAGTTTAAAACCAGACAAACTATTTTGTGCAAACTCGGACTTCAAACAACATTTTTATAAACCCGGGAAACCTTAGGGACTTATTAAATCCGAACACACACACCAAAGTGTAAATCTAGATGGACGAACCCTGACCCAATAAGTTTAGATATAAGAGGCCCAAATCAGTTATATTTCTCACAACTAGAAAAATTTGATATGCTTCTCACACGGATAACCCACACTTTGACAAACTTTGCGAGACCGATTTTTATTAAAAAGACTTATTTTGTAAATTACCTCACCGGATTATTTTAACCCGTTTTCAAAATTGTAAAACCCCATTTGAGTATCTTTAAAAATATAAAGCCCACACATGGAAACGAGAAATAAAATCTTTTTGAATTTTTTGAAATTTATATTAAAACACAACAAAAATCTTTTTGTATTTTTTAATACGTGAAAAGGAATGAATAATTACAGAGATGCGAAAGTAAATGTTTACAAGCAATGTCTTTTTGTGAAAACGCGGACAAGAAGATCATATCGGTTTATCTGTCAAAATCTATCATACTTAGTATCCATTTAAGCACTTAGAATGATAATGACAGTTCAAGATGTTTAACGATATACTTGTCCACTTAAGCTTTAGCACGTGTTCGAACACTGTTTTCGAGGTATGCATTTAAGTGTATTAGTAAATGATGTAACTGTGTTCCCTACCTCAGAATATACTCCCATATCAAAACTACCAAAAATTACATCTTATAGGTGAATATATCTAACTATTATCTGTATCTAACTAAAATTGCGAAACCTTGATCAAAAAGGAGTTCGATATTTTTACTTCATTAAAAGGCGAATCAATGAAGCAGCTCATAGAAAGATATTGCCATCTGGTCATAGAAATGAAGAGGTTCGGTATTCATAAAGAGAATGAAGAATTAGTTGATAAGTTAGCCAACACATTACCGGAGGGTGAATGGTCGACTTACTAAATGATCTTAAAGAATGGTTCAGAGTACAATAGTAATATGAGTCTAGCAAAGTTCATTGAAAAAACTTGAACCACGTGAGCTAGAGCTCAAGAAAATGGCTAAAACCTGAAATGCACGAGCCCAATAAGATGTGAACTGATACTTCAAAGGAAGCACGATAGCCAATAATCATAGCCCAAAAATTCATACTGTGTTCAGTGCAAACAACTCATTAAGTGCTTTTTCAAACCATTCCAATAGTGGTATTGGGTTTCCCTCATTTCCAAGTTTTGATCAAAATACCACAACATAGACACCTCAGTCTTCCCAGAGTTCCAACAATTACAATAGCCAAAACTGCTAGAACAACCAAAAAAACTCCAATCAACGAATCATGCAGTGCAAGATAGCAGTAAATCTTGAAAATGCTTAGGACTTTACCGAGACAACAACTAAACAACACATGGCTTTACTTCCTCAGTCTTGGAATCATACAAGAGCTTGGTTGAAGGAATGATCTATAATCCAAATATAACAAAGGAGGATCACGATCAGATTGATCCAGAGGAGTTAGAGCTTATTGATATTAAGTGGTGTATGGCTAGTATTGTTCGTCGAGCTCAAAGATATATGGAAATAACAGGGAGAAATAGTCTGGGTGGTCCGAAAACGAAACTGGGATTTGACAAATCAAAGTTTACCTACTTTATGTGTCGAGAGAGTCATTTTAAAAGAGAGTGTCCGAACCGAGAAGTACATGGAAACCATAATCCATTAGATGACGAGTATTATAAGAAGGCAATATACCACCGAACTTCTCAAACCTCAAAGTACAACAAAGCTTATTCAAATTGAGGATGGCTTGAATTTGAACAACTACATTCCAAAGACCGAAAGTCTTGCACTTCTAGCAGAAATCATTGAAGAACCTGAACCAGCGGTTGAAGAAACAGTCGAAGAAGTTACAAGTGAAGATTATGTTGAAGTCGCTTTTGATGACACCCCATATGAAATTCTGATGAATATTACTATGATCAGAATGCTGAAGAAGATATTTTTCATAATGCTTTTAAATCAGTCATACCACCTGACGTTTATAAATCTTTTATAGGTTTCTTTGGAGGTTCAAGCCATTATCAAATCACACAAATTGATGAAGAAATAAAGTAGTCTGTAGAAGAAATTATTGATGTGAACAAATAAATGAATGCTGAAAATCTCAAAGAGATTGCCGATAAAGCTATGATGGTACAATTACAAGAGGTAGTCTCTGAGAAAGTTAAGGAGGTTGTGATTGAGTCAGTCAGAGAGGAGGGTAAGAGTGAGAAGAAAGAAACAGAAAAACAATGCATGAAGTGCTTAACTAGTACCGTGATGCTACAAAGAAGATAATGCAACGCTTTCTATGCTCAAAGCGACAGTCATGGAAAAAAATGGCAATAAACATTCACATTGACACGACCGCTAAATTAAAACAGGAGCTAGAAAATGTAAGAATCGAATCAAAAGGGTTGATAAGAAACTAGTTAGTTATTCAACAGCTTCTTACGTATTGATTCACATCCTCCCTAAACAAACGGGAAAAGATGAAATGGGACAGGATGTGTATGGTTATCTTAATAAAGGTAGGTTATAATCGAGTTCCACCCTCGATGTGGAATAGTTATTCAAATAAAAACCTGACGGGGTGGAAAAGACGCTTAATTTGAAACTAAGAACTGAAAAGAAAGAAGAGCTGCCTGAAAACATCGATATAACCTACACCAATACAGAAAATTATTGTTAGTTAGAGGTTGTGAAAAAAGTCGTTGACAAAGTTTTAGAAATGATAGTGAAAGCACTGAGTTTGAAAGTACTAATTCAAATCTTGAAAAAACAAGTTCAAGCTCACATTCTGAAAATGACCATAGTTTTCACAAACATTATGTTTCAAAATCAGAACATGGTTTGAATGATGATCCGAATATTGTTACTTACAAAACGAACAGATCTAACAAGTTGTATTCTGATGATGAATTTCCGATTCAGAGTGAGAACCTAGAGAAATTTGATAAAGTGTTCAAGTTGGTTGAAGTTGATATGTCCGAGATTGATAATATGTATAATCTTATTACTCCAAACCGAAACGCTCCTATTCTAACAATCATAAGAGAAATCACAGTGGTAGGAAGCAGGGTTCGGGGTATGATAAAAGAAACAATAACATGTTTGGAAAATAAAAATTCACAAAGAAAATGGTGTTTGTTTCCGGCACAAGCTCGGAGAGTGAGAAAGAATGTTTGTCAAGTAAACAATCAAACAAATAATTCTTTGCTGAAAAACGACAACATGAACAGGTTCTAGGATCCACTATTGTAACAAACAGTCAAAAGTGTTTGAAATGTAACCAAGTGGGGCATACTGCAAGACGATGTCCACAAAATACCTCTAAACCTGTTTACAGTGTCAAGAAACTAGCAAATTTTATCGTTTCAAATGAAAAGGCTGGTGAATCATCATTCAAAATGGAACAAAAAGATTCGAAATACTATCCCAAAATTGCATTTTCAAAAAATCAAACTTGGATGATTAAATCAAAAGCATCATCTGAAGCAATCAAAACATCTGCTCCAACTATGATTGATGAAAAGGTTGAACAAAAGTTGAAAAGATTGTTGAAACAAAGAATTAAAGTGTATGTGATTCAACCATCGAAAACCCACCCAAGACCGTTAAGGCTTGGGTATCGTTATTCAAATAATTGTTTAAGTGTATGTGCAGGGGCTCCCAAGATCAATTATTTCCAAGTGGATTGTGGATAATGGAGCATCCAAGGCACATGTCGGGGATGTTGGCTATCTTATACGACATTAAATCTATTCGAGGGGGCTACGTCGGGTTTGTAGGAAACTAGGGAGGTAGAATTGTAGGTGAAGGGATTCTAACTAATGATGTGGTGTCGTTTGACAAGGTCAACTACATAGCAGAGTTAGAGAACAACCTACTGAGTATCTCTCAGATTTGTGATAAAAAATTCACAACACACTTCACTGATCAAGAATGCCTTATTCTAAAGCCATGATTCTAGATACTGGAGGAGTGGATCTTTTTGCGCGCTCCTCGAGAAAATGATTTATATGTCTTAGACATGAGTGTTGCGACCACAATGACAAAAGCCGTGCAAATGTTTTGTGTCAAAAGAAACAGAGAAAGAATCAATCATGTGGCATAGAAAAATGGGACACATTCATCTCAGAAAGATGAATTTCTTCATACACAACAATCTAGTGTAGGGGGTCAATTTAAAGAGTTTTCACTTAAATGACAACTACATGAGTTGCAAGAAGGGCAAACAACACAAAAAGTCGCATCCAAGGAAGCTCCTGAACTCAATAAAGTTCCCGCTAGAAAGACTACACATGGATCTCTTTGGACCAGTCAATGCTCGAAGTATCTCAGGAGATCTATATTGTCTATTGCTGATGACTATTCAAGGTTTTTGTGAGTGATGTTCTTTGAAAGCAAGGATGAAACATTCAAGAATCTGATGATCGTGCTCCAGAAATCAGAGAATTTGTACCACTTCTAATTCGACACATTAGAAGCGATAATGGTATAGAATTTAAGAACAATCGGATGTTATATTTTTGTAATGCGAAGGGAATTTTGCATGAAGTCAGTGCACCATACACCCCACAACAAAACGGTGTACTTGAATGTAAAAACAGAATGCTTATAGAGATAGCTAGAACCGTGCTCGTCGATTCAAAACTCCATGTTATACATTGAACAGAGTATTGATAGTCAAGCCACACAAGAATACATGTTTCGAGCTACTTAATCAATGAATGCCAAACCTAAAATATTTAGAACCATTTGGGCCACCATGCACGGTAATCGATGCAAATTGCAAATTTAGGCTAAATCAATGGAAGGTTTCTTCGTGGAGTATGCTAGTCCGCTTATGAGAGTTTATCTTCCTAGCATAAACCGGGCTATTGAAGCTTAGAATGTAGATTGTCAACGATACACATCTCCAATACAGAAACCAGGAGATGCTTGGCTGTTCAATTACGAAAGTCTTTGGAATTCCTTTGAGCTGCTAGATGAACTGACCGAAGAGGAACTTGTGATGCTTTATCAGCAACAACAATCTTTGTCACAAAAACAAGTTCCTAGACCAATTGTTATAACTCAAACACCTTTTGGTACTCATGATGCTGAAGTAGGCCCTAGTTTTCAACATCTAGGATCACAGACTATTGGAACAGGTGATCCCACAACCGAACAAGAGTTGAATGAACTTGCTCCCATGTTTGATCAATCCGACGATTTTGAATCTAATGCTGAGCCGACATATAACAATGATGGATCTACCTCCGATGATGGTGAAGATCCGATTGAAAGTTTACTCAACAATCAAGCTGTAGGAACGAGTTCTCAGAATGAAGCATCTACAGTTAATCAGAATGTTGATCAAAATATTACAAATCTGGAACACGTTGTGAACGTTTCCAATGAAGTTATGCCGAGGACAATGTCGTACCACCCACCAGAATACATCATTGGAGACATGCAGACTGATGTTAAAATGCAAAACCAGATCAATCAAGATCATAGATGCTTTTATACTAGTGTAGCACCATTACAAAACACGGTCTCATATAGATTTTTTATTTCGTAGATAGAGCCAAAAACATATAAAGAAGCTCTCACAGAAGAAAGCTGGGTGAATGCTATGCAGGAAGAGTTTTTGCAATTTGAAAAATTCGGTGTATAGAAACTTGTTGATCTGCTAGATGACCACAAGAAGATTAATACAAAATGGGTCTTCAAGTACAAAAGAGATGACAAAGGAGTAATTGTGTGTAACAAAGCTCGACTCGTTGTTCAAGGATTTCATCAACAAGAGGGAATAGACTAAACTGAAGTCTATGCTCCAGTGGCAAGATTGGAAAGAATCTGCGTCTTCCTTCATTCGCGTCATGGAATGGATTCAAAGTGTATTATTTGGATTTCAAGTTCGCGTTTCTGTTTCAAAAAAGTGAAATAGGAGGTGTATGTTGGCCAACCACCAGGGTTCATCGATCTGATACATAAAGACAAGGTTTATCTATTGGATAAGGCATTATACGGCTTGCACCAGGCCCGAGAGCCTAGTATGAGACGCTTCCTCAACATCTTCCGGACAACGGTTTTACCAAATGAATAGTAGACAGGTACCCTCTTCACACGGGAAGCAGCAAGACACATCTTGATTGTACAAATTTTTGTGGATGACATCATATTCGGTTCGACCAACGATATGTTATGAAAAGATTTCGAAAGAGTCATGAAGAAGAAATTTGAGATGAGTTCTATGGGGGAGATGAAGTTCTTTTCGGGACTTCAGGTCGATCAATTGCCTGATAGAATCTTTATACATTATACGAAGTATGTAAATGGCATTTTATAGAAATTCAAGATGTCTTAACCATCACCAGTGTCCGCCCCATCAGCTCTAAATCACGGCATCGGACTAGATACAGCTGGGAGTAAAGATATACGAAACTCAATATCGTTCGATGATTGGTTCTTTAATTTATCTAACAGCATCATGGCCGGATATCATGTATCTGACATGCCTCTACGCAAGCTACCAGTCAAGTCCCAGAGTGTCGCATTTTTTGATCGTCAAAAGGATCCTGCGATACCTGAAAGGTTGCCCAAGCACCGGCTTGTGGTATCCCCGTACCGACGATTTCCATGTTGCAGGATACTCTGATTCTGACTTTGGGTGTTGCAAATTAAATGCTAAATCTACAACAATCGGTTGCCAGTTCTTTGGTACGCGATTAGTAACGTGGCAATGCAATAAGAAAACCATAGTCGCTCTGTTTACTTGTGAAGAAGAATACGTTTCAGCTTCTAGTTGTTGTTCCAAAATCTTGTGGATACAATAGATGAGAAACTATGGATTGTATTTTCTTGATACGCCTATATATGTAGATAACGAGGTTGCCATTAACATAACAAAAAATCCGGTTCAACACTCTAAACTAAACACATTGAAATAAGACATCACTTTATCCGTGACTGCTACGAGAAAAAGTTGATTCGTATTGAAAAGATCCACACTGATGAACAGAAAGTAGACTTTTATACAAAACCGTTTGACAGAGCAAAATTTAAATACCTTTTAAAACTAAAAGGGATGATATAATGACATCACGGGGGACACAGAGGTTGAAGCCGAGATGGATGACGATTTGACGTAATCCTTATCGATTTGTCAAGTTTTTAGTTTTCAAGTTCTTTCTTTAAAACAAAAAAAATCCAAAAATATGTTTTCGATTTTAGGGGGAGAAATATGTTGTGGAAAATACAAAAACATATAAAAAATTGAAAAACTACAAAAACATGAAAAAGACAAAAAGAGTTTTCATGTAAAAAAGGAAATGATAGTACATCAGTAGGTTATCACAGTATGCTAAAAAAAGTAGTGTCAAAAGGTTCTTAATCAGGTCTCACTGATGATATGCCAGTAGACTTTGCACATCCAGTAAATTTTTTTCGAGATATAAACATTAAGAAAAAAACTTCTTAATAGTGGATTAAAATCTCTCGGATGTAGATCTTAGTACATCGAAATTTCGTTTGAGAGATTGCCGGATTCTGAGATACTAAGTCTTTATAAATAATTGATATCTAGGGTATTATACAAATTCTTCTGATTTTTCCAAAGCAATGGCCTAGAACTTGTAGAATACTTTTTTTAAAACCCTAAACTACATCAAACTGAAAGTATCAAAATATCTGACAATTGCAGTGAAAAGATTGCAAAATATGGAACACCACTTTTAAGTCGAGCCTTCATTTCTATGTCTGTATGGTGGTACTAACCTGAGCTCTCAAGGCCTCACACAACCCAGATATAGATATCAGTTAGATATATTCACCTATAAGATGAAATTCAGGGCATCTTGATACGGGAGTATATTCTGATGTGGGAAACACTATTAAGTCAAGCTCTAAGACATCTAATTAACGTATCTTGAAGTAATTGAGTAATGTGTAGAGGTTTAAGTGGACCAGTATACTGATAATCTAAGTGAATATGTTTAGAACTTAAAGTTTAATCAAGATCAACGGTACTGGTGATAAGTCTCAAAAAGTGATATGATTTTCTTACACAAACTCACAAAAATGTCAGTAAATATATTTGTACACAATTATTTCATCTTAGAAAACCCAAAAAGACTTTTTAGTGTGTTGTAGCATTAACTTTGTAAAAATAAAAAAAAGATTTTATTCTCAACTTAGTTTCAACTACTGGTGATGGAAAACTGATCTTCAAAATCCAAAGTTGCTAAATCACGGCATCGGACTAGATACAGCTGGAGTAAAGATAGACGAAACTCTATATCGTTCGATGATTGGTTCTTTAATTTATCTAACAGCATCATGGCCGGATATCATGTATCCGACATGCCTCTACGCAAAAGTGTCGCATTTTTTGATTGTCAAAAGGATCCTTCAACACCTGAAAGGTTGCCCAAGCACCGGCTTGTGGTATCCCCGTACCGACGATTTCCATGTTGCAGGATACTCTGATTCTGACTTTGGGTGTTGCAAATTAAATGCTAAATCTACAACTATCGGTTGCCAGTTCTTTAGTACGCGATTAGTAACGTGACAATGCAATAAGAAAACCATAGTCGCTCTTTTTACTTGTGAAGAAGAATACGTTTCAGCTTCTAGTTGTTGTTCCAAAATCTTGTGGATACAATAGATGAGAAACTATGGATTGTAGTTTCTTGATACGCCTATATATGTAGATAACGAGGCTGCCATTAACATAACAAAAACTCCGGTTCAACACTCTAAAACTAAACACATTGAAATATGACACCACTTTATCCGTGACTGCTATGAGAAAAAGTTGATTCGTATTGAAAAGATCCACACTGATGAACAGAAAGTAGACTTTTATACAAAACCGTTTGACAGAGCAAAATTTAAATACCTTTTAAAACTAAAAGGGATGATATAATGACATCACGGGGGGACACAGAGGTTGAAGCCGAGAGGGATGACGATTTGACGTAATCCTTATCGGTTTGTCAAGTTTTTAGTTTTCAAGTTCTTTCTTTAAAACAAAAAAAAATCCAAAAATATGTTTTTGATTTTAGGGGGGAAATATGTTGTGGAAAATACAAAAACATATAAAAAATTGAAAAACTACAAAAACATGAAAAAGACAAAAAGAGTTTTCATGTAAAAAAGGAAATGATAGTACATCAGTGGGTTATCACATTATGCTAAAAAAGTAGTGTCAAAAGGGTCTTAATCAAGTCTCACTGATGATGTGCCAGTAGACTTTGCACATCCAGTAAATTTTTTTCGAGATATAAACATTAAGAAAAAAACTTCTTAATTAGTGGCTTAAAATCTCTCGGATGTAGATCTTAGTACACCGAAATTTCGTTTGAGAGATTGCCGGATTCTAAGATACTAAGTCTTTATAAATAATTGATATCTAGGCTATTATACAAATTCTTCTGATTTTTCCCAAGCAATGGCCTAGAACTTGTAGAATATTTTTTTTAAAATCCTAAACTACATCAAATTGAAAGTATCGAAAGATCTGACAATTGCAGTCAAAAGATTCCAAAATATGGAACACCACTTTTAAGTCGAGCCTTCATTTATATGTCTGTATGGTGGTACTAACCTGAGCTCTCAAGGCCTCACACAACCCAGATACAGATATCAGTTAGATATATTCAGCTATAAGATTAAATCAAGGGAATCTTGATATGGGAGTATATTCTGAGGTGGGAAACACTATTAAGTAAAGCTCTAAGACATCTAATTAACGTATCATGAAGTAATTGAGCAATGTGTAGAGATTTAAGTGGACCAGTATACTGATAACCTAAGTGAATATGTTTAGAACTTAAAGTTTAATCAAGATCAATGGTACTAGTGATAAGTCTCAAAAAGTGATATGATCCTCTTACACAAACTCACAAAAATGTCAGTAAATATATTTGTACACAGTTATTTCATCTTAGAAAACCCAAAAAGACTTTTTAGAGTGTTGTAGCATTAACTTTGGAAAAATCAAAAAGATTTTATTCTCATCTTAGTTTCAACTACTGGTGATGGAAAACTGATCTTCAAAATCCAAAGTTGCTGAATGCTGCATGAAATCTAAAGAGGAACGTTTAAAAGAATATTTGTTTAAAAAGAGCAAATGGTATGTGAAAGATACAAGAAAAAGAAGTAGATGCTTACAAGAAAAAAAGCATCAAAGAAAGCTGCAACATCGTTAGTATATGAGGATGCTGATGAAGAAGCACATGTTGAAGCGATGTAGAAACTAGAGTGTTCTCTGCCACATCAGATCATGAACAGGGTGAAAGGAGTACAGCTGATATTGCTAGAAATATTGAAAGACACGCTTTTTAAGGTGATAATGGATCTAGTTCTGATGAAACTCCTATTGCAAGTTATGAAGATGTTGGTCCAAGTATTGCACCAAGAACATTTGATCCAAGAGCTGAAGTAGAGAAAAGAGAAGCTAAGAAAAAGAAAAGAAACGAGGATGATGATGATCATATGTGCCACCTAAGAAGGAAAAGAGAGTAAAAAGCAAGCCTAAAGATGTTAGTAAGAAGAAAACAGGATCTCCACTTACGAAGAAAGCTAGAAGAAAGTACTTAAAGAAGACAACTGTTAGGGCTAATCCAGTAGTTCATGAAAAGGAGACACTGGCGATTGAAGCAGAAACAGAAGCTGTTATTCCAATACAAACCCCTCCATCACCACAAGTACAACAACCACCATCACCACCAAAACATTCATCACCACCAAAACAATCAACACCACCGAGACAACCACAATCCTCAAAGCCATGACAATCTGACCCTACCAGTCCTGCTTTCAGAGATGTTGTACATATCTTTGATGATGATTTCCAATTCCCAATTATTTCATCAATGGGTGCAATAGATCTTGATTTTCTAGACAACCAGAAAGACCAAAAGATAAAATATTTGGAGAACAGGGTGAAGTTTTTGGAGGAAGATCGGAAACATATGTAAGCTGTTATAGCTAGTCTTGTCTCTAACAATGAAAGATTAAGAAGATTGACAGGAGAGTCAAAGGCTGACAGAATGAGGAAAGATAGAGAAATTGATATGATTTAGAAATTTTGGCAAAAAAAATTGGGTATAGACTTTGAGGCAGAGTTTAATCAAATTGAGATCGATGAAGCCAAGGAGAGAGCAGCTGAACGAGCTAGAAAGGCTGAAGCTGAAGCTGCATCAGCAGGCAAAGAAAAGATTGATGATGTTCCGATTGTTACACCTGAGCTAGAAAAGGAATCAGAACCACTAGTTAATTATGTTCTTATTGGTGATGTTATTGATATTCCTTACAATATTAAAAGAAAGAAAAGGTTGCAGCAAGAACAAGAGAAAGAAACTGAGGAGGATAACAAAGAGGATGATGAAAATGTGGATGTTGATGGTGATGATGATAATGATAATGATGATAAGGGTGATGATGATGACAACATGCAAGATGGTACAGGATTAGTGATTTATAAAGCTAAGATTTCTGATTCTTTCAATTATGATGAGTTCTTGAATGACAATACTAATCAAGAAGATGATTCTCATCGAGAGGGGGAGAAAGATGATTCAGTACACGATGTAGAAGATTCAGGAATTTTCATAGACGTTACTCCATTAACGACTGTTCCTGGAATCCAACGCATAATTATTTTTTTAGAGCATGATGTTGAGGAAGGTGAATGTCTTCATAGTTATACTAAAGAGGAGATAGCAGCTATGATGGGTGTTGATGAAAGCTCATTTGAGTTCGATTTTGAAGAAGAGCTGAATAATATTAAAATCACAAAGCCAGATGATTATATCTTCAATTGCGTTGAGGAAGCCGACAATTATAACTATGTTGTCGTGGAGGATGATTCGGACGACGAAACATTCAAATATTCAGGTGAAGGAACAATAAAAGATGGCAAATCTTCATGGTTTATCGTAATGAGGTTAGAGTTGCTAGAAAGGCGTCATTCAAAGAGATGGCTAAAGAAAGAAAATTCAGACGTCAGTTAGCATTTTTCACAAGGAATCTCGATGTTTCACTTGGTGATATTATTAGTGGGGGATGGATTCCTGAGCTAAATGTCTGGGGAATTAAGAGGGAGTTTGGAATACAATATTTCAGATATTTACAAGATATAAAGACGTTGCCATAGTGGGACGTGAAAGAGTTGTGCCAAACAAAGCTTATCAATTTTCAAATGAAGCCGGGAGAACAGAAACTATGGAAGTATATAAGATACCAAGCGCGACATAATTTTCCTAACTGGAAGCCGCATTATCCAAAGAAGATTACAAAGATTGATCCTATTTCACAGTTACCAAATGTAACGTTGATTATAAAGCGCCCAAGAATTATGAAACACATGCCCCTCATGAAAATAGAACCAGATTTTTAACAAGATTTCAGGTGGTGGGAGTATGATACAGAAATGGGTGAAGCAGTGATTATGTTAAAAACTAATGGTTTGTGGAGAGCTATTCGAGTACTAGACCCAATGTGGTTAATAAATCTATCTGGGAAAGATGTGGAAAAGTGTACTACAATAAATTTGCTCGTCAAGTACAAGATGCAGTACAGGCGATGCAATATCAAGGGGTGATCAAAATCTGTTACGCATACAAGATCAATTCTCAGAAAATGTGGAATACAAAGTGGCATGAAATTGAAAGAGTCGAATTTATGGAAGATATAAAAAAGGAAGAAAGAATTGCAAAAAGAATGAAGACAACATCGATTGCAAGATAACAGTTTGTGAAGCCGTCGAAGACTAACCAAACATCAATGTCTATTTTTGAGCTGAAGAAGCAAAGGGTAAGGAAACATTTCTTTGGGCATTCATGTTAATGTTATGAAGTCTTGAAGACTGAAGACCGACGAGATTGTGGCAACATCAAAGGGGGAGTTTGTTGATATGTATGTATGCTGCCTGCGTCTATGAGTCGTGTCCGTGTCTGTAATAGGCTTAATTGTTAGACTTTGAGTTTGTAAATGGTTTACTTCGTACGAAGGTGGTTGCCTAGTTCGTACAAAGGTAGGTGTGATTCACTTCGTACGAAGATATTCATGTTTAAGTTCGTATGGAGGTAGTTACTTAAGTACGCAAGAAGATAAAGTACTATATATAGGTGTGTGGTCATTGAGTCTGTAAGTTGTTTTGCGGACGATACAGCGAAGCCCTATCGAATTGTTTCCAGATTGTAACTGTTAAAAGTTTAATGAAACATTAAATTGAAAAGTAATCTTGTTATATTTGTCACCTAATCTAAAATGGATTCTGCATGGTATGGGCTAGGTTAAACAGATTAGACCTAACCTTATCGGATTGAAAGCATATCATCACAATATCTTGAAAAATCAATCGTGACAACTAAACTAAGACATACCACCAATGCTGGTTACATGGATCGAACCAAACAAATCTGTTTGAAGCAGCTCTAGTGCTTTAGGCTCATGAGGTTTGCATTTAATTTTCCCTTTCTCATAGAATTCACATTTACTATGCATATTAAAGCTACGTAAAGGAACACCCAACACCAAGTTGTTCTTTGGTTAATTTTGCGTAGATGCACGTGGCCCATTCTTCTATGCAAAAGGAAAGATTGATCTTAATTTGCCCTTGAAAGTAGACACGTTGCCAGACAAGAGGAGTTCACAACTGGATGCATGCCCATCACGTAAGTGTTGTGCACTCTTGGAGCCCTCTTCACGATCCAATCTTCTAGTATTACAAACCCCGGCTTAAGAATGAAACAAGCCTTATCCGTGAAATGCATTGTATACTTGTTATCACAGATCTGAGATACTGACAACAAGTTGTGCTTCAGGTCTTCAACAATTTTCACCTTGTACAAGGTGATCTTATCGTTTGACACATAACTTTCACCGTGATGTAACCACCCTTTTCACATGGAAATTAACATAACCACCTCGAATAGATTTTACATTTTTTAACAATTCCTTGTTTCTCGTCATATGCCCTGAACAGTTACTATCGATATACCAAATATAGAGGCTTTAGTTGTTCCTACAGTACCAAAAAGGAAACTAGTTAGAATGGGGGACCCAAGCCGTGATGGTCTTGGGTCGTTCGAAATAAGAAACAAATGAAAGTTCCTTGAAATAACCATCTCCATTGTTATTTCTAACATTTCCACCTTGGTAATTATTAGAATGTCCACCCGCAAATTGAGGATTATGCGGAGTTTGAGAACGGTTATTATGCCCGAAATTTCCACCAAAACGGTTATAAGAATTTTGATACGTGAAGTTTTGACTGTACAGAGGTCTAAAACTCCTATCAAACCTTGGTTGTTCGTTATCATGAAAGACATTTCGTCGTTGGAATCCTGAATTTTGTCTCTAACCTTGATATATGGTCGGTGACATCTTTCGTGTAACACCCCGACCGCGTAAACAACGACCGCGGTAGAAACGTCGGGGAGTCATGTCATAGAACTATTGTTTCACAACTCACGGAATTTAAAATTTTGTTTTATTAAGTTAAATGTTTACATTGTCTTGGGATAAACAGAAACAACACATAAATAAATTGTCTTTCATGTTTTAAGTCACTAAGCCCCATGTCTATTCCTACGTGAAGTATGCATCATATTATCAAGCATTGACTCCTGAAACATATGTGAAAAGAGAGTCAGCATAAAAATGCCGGCAAGTACATAGGTTTTGTGAGTGTGTCAAATTCATGGCTTTGTATACATAGTGCAACACCTTGTCCCACTACAAGAGTCGTTAAGCGAAAACCTCGGATCAAAAGTGTTTGATATTGCAATAAAACTAACCAACTAAAAGAAGTTGGTTAGAGTTGTGAAAACCTTGTAGCCATGAATCTTGACCAAAACGTTTCTTTTGTAAAAACCATGTAATAGATTCATTCAAAAGAAAATTTCATATGGTTTATATCTTTAAGTGAAAATCATTGCGTGACATTGTTCAAAACCATTTGTCTGTGTTATAAACCATTTGTCCGTGTTATAAACCATTCGTCTGTGTTATAAATCAATCGTTCGTGTCATAAACCAATTGTCCATGTCATAAACAAATCGTCCGTATTTTTAATTGTGAAAATTTTTTATCGTTCTTTAATGAACACATTCAAACCTGTGTTGACTATACCACCAAAGGGTATCTTTAATAGAACACCAAAGGGTCTCTTTAACTAGACTAACAAATCAAAAACTGATTTGTTAATCACAAACAGTTTCTGTTATTACCCAAACTTCCACCAAATCCAGTGAACAACCGTTAATGGGATTGTCAGTCCTATGGTACCAAACATACTACTGGTGCTCGGCCAAAGCTAATGAATGTCATTCGTGTTATGGATAACACATCAACAAGTTGGTCACATTATTGAAATCGTATTGTTTCGTATATAAACCATAGACATTGTTTTTTTTCTTGAAAACTTGAAAATGATTTAGCACATATGAGTCACCCCAAAACATTTGCAAAATGTAAAAGAGGGGAACTATGTACTCACTTGGGATCACGAAAGTGTTCTTGATCAACGGAATAAACAAAGCTCAAACGTGTCCTAATGTGTCAGATAAATATGTTAGCGTGTCGGGACTATAGACGGGAGATCGGATAGAATGAAGTCTAATAAACCAAATGAGTGTTGGAACTCATGTGATATGGTTTAACAAACTTAACATTCTGATTTAGAATTTGACCCATTATGACTCGCTAAGGTAGTTTATGCTACTTTAACGGGTCATTAGCGTAAACGCGTGATCGGATGGTTAAACATGTCCTATGATAAGTCTTAAATGCCCAAACATGTTTGAAAATGTTATAACATTAGTTTATATGTAAAAAATTTGGTTACATGTGTTAGAATGGATTTATGCACAAAAGGGCATTTTGGTCATTTCTAAGAATATAGAAGTAACTTATCATAACATTAACCAAACAAACGTGACCATAAGGTATAACCTTAGTAGGTTATTCCTTATACAACTATGGTCACAAATATGTGTTTGGTCGGATTCTAAGATCGACCAAACGGGTTGGATTCGAAAGTCAAAGCGGTGGTCAAGACTGCTCGACTTACAACCTTAAATAAGCACTAAACTAGAAGTGACGAGTTAAACATGTCAAAATATGTCTACCTAAGTTTATAAAACTGATTTGATATCAAAACTTGGTGTTTTGATACTCGAAACTATTTCGTCGTAAAATGCACACCATGCGCATTTTTTACCGAAACTTTGACTTGTCACTTCGACTAGTAAACGTGGTAATCAGATGATGAAATCGCTAGAGATTATAACCTTCGTGATTATAATCACGTTGCAAAGTTCAATTGAACTTTGACTTGACCAAATATGGTCAGAACCAAAAGTCAATCAGGAAGCCAAACTGTTCGACTTTTAGCTCAAAATAGCTAAAATAATGAAAAACTAGGAAGAGTACTTACTCGTGTTGAAGAACACTTTCAGAACTCAAGATGGGAGGCTTCCAAAGGTTGGAAACAAGATCCAAGAAGGATAGAAAGAAGAACTTCACACTTTCCTTTGAATTGTTTTGAAGTGGTGTGAAAAAAAAAATTGGAAGAATTATGGGGTATTTATTGTATTTTAGGATCAAGGAGGTGATGAAAAGTGTCCTCAAGTGTGGATTAGTGTCCTAACATGTGTCAACACAAAATTAAGTGTGGCAAAATGAGTGCTAGGTATCAAAAATTGGAGATAGGTGGCAAACTTGGTGAAGAAACAAAAATCTTTATTATTTTTTTTGACATTTTTGGCCCTTGGAATTGTATTTTCACTTGTTTGCCATTTTTAACCCCTTTAAGCTAATATTTAGGTTATATAAAGGTGTTAAGACACGTGTAACTTGGATTATGCCCGAAAATGTCGTGGATGTCGGTTCGTTTGGTTGTACGCTTACGCGTGTCACACCCCGACCCGCAGCGGAATAAGAGTCGGGGCATAATTGGGTTATCACCAAAGCTCATGATGTTTACTAAAATGTTTCATATTTATTAAATTCAAATTACAACTTCAATATTCCAAACAAGTTCATACAATTACAAGGAAAAAGTAACTTAGTAAACAATCCAAAGCCTAAACTGATTTATTCTTCTAGGTCGTCCTATATGTTTCTTGTTGCAACTGGATCACCTGTATCATGTGTAAAAATGGGGGATTTGGGGTCAACAAAAGTTGGCGAGTGAACCTTGTTAAAAACATTTCATATTGATTTCTTATTGTATTTAATATGGAAAAATTGTGCAATAATCATATGTGAGCAAACGTATATAATCAAACAAACACAAACCACCTTGAATGAGTATATGACATGAATGATAATGTAAGTTGGCAACGTCACGTTCCGCTCATAGGTAATGGGGAACGGACGAGCCTATGATGATGTATGTGAGATCAAGGCTCAACCAAACGGAGCCGATCATATGTTGGCAACGCCACGTTCCGCTCATAGGTAATGGGGAACAGACGAGCCTATGATGATGTATGTGAGATCAAGACTCAATCAAACGGAGCCGATCATATGTTGGCAACGCCACGTTCCGCTCATAGGTAATGGAGAACAGACGAGCCTGTGATAATGTATGTACTGAAAATAATAAATTTAATCTAAGAATTAACCACACAAATAATTGATACATATTGGATACACATTTGATCATGGATATGATGGATGCACAAGTGTTTAAATGTAATAAATAATAAGCGACACATGATACACCCCAAAATGTGATTAAAACGGGGAATTTGTAGAGATTCACTCACATTGGGTGCGTTCGTTTGATGATGTTGAATGCGCACGAGTTTGGAGATTTGATCGACGAGAAATAACTAACCTAAAATAATAACGAAATGGTTCGGTAAAGATTTTATTAATAGGATTTTTAGATTTATTTTTGTGAGTTTAAGATCATTTTCTAACTTTAAAAATATTATTTTTAAGTATTTTTAATTGGTTTTTAAATTAAATAAATAAAAATAAAAAAATAAAAAAAAATTGACTTTATGGTTGACCGTTGACCGGTCCGTTGACCGGTCGGACAGTGACTTATGTGTGCGCTGGGTGAGGCTCGAACCCGAGACCTCTCGTACGCGTGCACGCAGCTCTACCAACTGAGCTATGTGTCTAACCCGAAATATTCTGTGTTTTAATTATATATATACTAACTAAATGTTAATTTGTTTGGTTTATATTAAAAGGATTTAAACTGGTTGAACCGGTTACAGGGAAGCCGGATCGAACTCGGGTCCTTTGGTTTGTAAGCGCACAGCCCAACCAGTTGGGCTGTGTGTCTTATCTGTTTAATTTACGATTCATTTTAATCTTATAGACATACCGTGGCTTGATCTGATTCTGTTTAAAAAAATTGGTTTTAATTCGAAAAGTCGGTGCGTTTGTAAGGTTCGAACTCGTGACGTGCGCTATGTGTTTGCACACAGTCCACCGCTGGACTGTGTGTCTAACCCGGTTTAATATCTTGGTTTAATTAAACTTATACATAATATTCAACTTCGTCTTCTTCATTCAAAGACACAGACAAATGATATTCAACTGTTCTGGTTAAAATCGTTCGTCTAACATATAAATGATTGAAATGTAATGGATAGAGAGGGTTTTGGAAATGAATGTACCGGAACAGATGTTTTTCTCAGAACTCCGGCAAAGGTCGTCGGCTCTGTTTTGTGAATTCCGTCTGATTGAATCAATTAACAGTTTTGATCGATGAGTTGCGAAATTAAGTTACTAAACAAGGATTATCAGAGGGTTTAAATGTTTGTACCGATTCACAGCATGTTTTCGGAAATTTTCAGAGATTTTCCGGCGAGTACAGATTATCCGACAACGTCGTCTGGGACCGATTCTGGTTGAAGGATTTGAGTTAGTAAAAGTCTAACAATGGATTGAAAATGAAAGAATCGAGAAATTTACCGATTTGATGAATGTCCCGGTTTTCCGGCGAAAGTCTGGCAATAGCAGATAACGTTTCCGACGAACAGAAGTTAGAGTGAAAATGAAATTGAGGGTGCTGCGAGTGTTTCCGAGATATGAGGCGATGGTATTATCAGTGTAAATCATGAATAATATGATTTCGGTTTTCAATCTCGAAAATCTTATGAATCGAGTTCATTGAAGACGGAATTGATTAAGAACGTGGGTTGTAATTGATTTATCGGTTATATTCAGTAACTCGCGATCACTCAAAAGTCTCTGGATATTTGAAAGCCGATGAGCGATTTCAGTTCTTGACGCAAACAGATAGATTCACGGGTGAAACTTAAGGTTTATTTGATTCATTGATTACACAAACGAGTCAAGTGGCGGAGTGGTTAAGTGTTGCTTGTTTCATCCGGCTGACCCGAGTTCGAAACCCGGCAGCCTTTTTTCCTTTTTATTTAATTTATTTTTACTTTTTAACAATTATAGTTTCTAAATTCTAAAATGTTTATTAATTATGTATTGTTTAAAATCAAAATTAATCATAAATACGCAACGAAATTTTATAACTTGATATTCGATTAATAAACGAAGCGGGTTTTGGAAACCCGTTTTTCGACGGATGTTACAGTATCCCCTACTTTAAGAAATTTCGTCCCGAAATTTAAGTAGTAGTGGTAACTGGAAAAAGATGCGGGTATTTTTCGCGCATTGAGTCTTCACGTTCCCAAGTAAACTCAGGTCCTCGTTTCGACTCCCAGCGTACCCTAACAATTGGAATACGACTCCGTCTTAAACGTTTTTCTTCAAAGTCCATGATCTCTACTGGTCTTTCAATGAAGTGCATAGATTCATCGATCTGAATATCTTCTAGGGGAATATGGAGGTTTTCATCGGTGAGGCACTTCTTTAAGTTTGATACGTGGAATGTGGGGTGAATTCTGTCGAGTTCTTCTGGTAGGTCAAGCTTGTATGCTACAGGTCCTACTCTTTCGAGTATCTTGAAAGGTCCTACGTAGCGTGGTGCTAGCTTGCCCTTCTGGCCAAAATGAACTACTCCCTTCCACGGTGATACTTTTAAAAGTACTTAATCACCAATGTTAAACTCCAAGGGCTTTCGTCGTTTGTCTGCATAACTCTTTTGACGACTTTGTGCCGCTAGAAGATTGTTTCGAATTTGATGGATCTTGTCTGTTGTTTCTTGAATTAATTCTGGACCGGTGATTTGTGCTTCCCCAATTTCATGCCAACATACTGGAGATCGGCACTTACGGCCATATAACGCTTCGAAAGGAGCCATGCCGATACTTGAGTGGTAACTATTGTTGTACGAAAATTCAACTAATGGTAGATGAGCGTCCCAATTCCCTTTGAAGTCTATGACACATGCTCGAAGCATATCTTCAAGAGTTTGGATGGTGCGTTCAGATTGTCCATCAGTTTGAGGATGATAAGCGGTACTGAGGTCTAATCGTGTACCCACAGCGGCTTGTACGGCTTGTCATGTTCATAAAGTGAAACGACCATCACGGTCTGAAATAATGCTTAAAGGTACACCATGACGGCTTACGATCTCGCTGATGTAGATACGAGCTAACTTCTCGTTCTTGAAGTCCTCGCGAATCGAAATGAAGTGAGCTGATTTTGTAAGGAAATCAATGATTACCCATATAGTGTCATACCCACTGGAGGTGCGAGGTAACCCGGTAATGAAATCCATAGTTATGTTTTCCCACTTCCATACAGGTATTTCGGGTTGGACTAGAAGTCCTGAGGGTCTTTGATGTTCAGCTTTTACTTTGGAACATGTAAGGCACTTGGAAACAAAAACAGCAATATCCTTTTTCATGCCAGGCCACCAGTAGGTGTATCGAAGGTCCTGATACATCTTGTCGGCTCCTGGGTGTACAGAGTACCGTGTTTTGTGCGCCTCATTCATAAGGAAATCACGAAGGTTATCGTGATCGGGAATCCATATGCGATTTAGATAATATAGAATACCGTCGGATTTAGTTTCGATCTTAAGTTCAGCTCCACAAGACAGCTCCTTGCGTACGTCGTTTTCTGTTACTGAAACATGTTGAGCTTCTCGGATTCGATCCTTGATGTTGGTTATGATTTGCGAACATAGAAGATGAATGGAGTTCGCATAACCCTTTCGGCTGAGCGTATCGGCCACCACGTTTGCCTTGCCAGGATGATACTGAATTTCACAGTCGTAGTCATTAAGAAGTTCGACCCATCTTCGTTGCCTCATATTCAACTCCTTTTGGTTAAAGATATGTTGGAGGCTCTTGTGGTCAGTGTATATTTCACACTTGGTACCGTAGAGGTAATGTCTCCATGTCTTAAGAGCGAACACAACGGCTCCAAGTTCCAGGTCGTGGGTGGTGTAGTTCTTCTCATGAATTTTGAGTTGCCTAGAAGCATAAGCTATCACTTTTCCTCTTTGCATCATTACACAGCCTAGTCCTTGCCCTGACGCGTCGCAATAAACGACGAAGTCATCACAGCCTTCAGGGAGTGTGAGGATAGGTGCGTCACAGAGTTTTTGCTTTAGAGTTTGGAAGGCTTCTTCTTGTTTGGGTCCCCATATGAAGGGCTTTCCTTTATGAGTCAAAGCCGTGAGTGGTACAGCAATGCGGGAGAAATTTGCAATGAAACGGTGATAATAACCAGCCAAACCAAGAAATGATCTTACTTCGGTAGGTGTACGTGGCGCTTGCCATTCTTGTACTACCTTGATTTTTGAGGGATCAACATGAATTCCCTTGTCATTGACGACGTGTCCAAGGAATTGTACTTCCCTTAACCAGAATTCACATTTCGAGAACTTAGCGTACAGCTTTTCTGTCCTTAAGAGTGTAAGGATGAGTCGAAGGTGTCGTTCATGATCAGACTTAGACTTTGAGTAGATAAGGATGTCGTCGATGTAGACTATGACAAAGCGGTCGAGGTAGGGTTTGCAGACTCTGTTCATTAGATCCATGAAGACAGCTGGAGCGTTGGTTAAACCAAATGGCATGACCATGAATTCGTAATGACCATAACGAGTTCGAAAGGCGGTCTTTGGGACGTCTTCTTCATGTACTCTGAGTTGATGATAACCAGAAGTAGGGTCAATTTTTGAAAAACAGGTGGCGCCTTGAAGTTGGTCTAGAAGATCATCGATGCGAGGTAATGGGTAGCGGTTCTTGACCGTTAACTTGTTGAGTTCTCTGTAGTCGATACACATGCGAAACGTTCCATCTTTCTTCTTCACAAAAAGGACAGGTGCACCCCAAGGCGATGAGCTAGGACGTATGAATCCTTTGTCAGTCAGCTCTTGCAGTTGACTGGCCAGCTCTTGCATTTCGGATGGGGCTAACCTATAAGGAGATTTTGCAACTGGTGTAGCTCCAGGTATAAGATCAATGCGGAATTCGACTTCTCTCACGGGAGGAAGTCCTGAAATGTCGTCAGGAAAAACTTGCGGAAATTCTTTTACTACTGGGATGTCTTCGAGTTTCTTCTCCTTGGTTCCCTTTTTGACGACGTGAGTTAGGAATGCGACATAATTCTTGCGGAGATATTTTCGGGCTTGAAGACAGGACATTAATTTGAGTCCTTTCGAAGGGGTTTCTCCAAAGATTCGTAGAGTCTGACCGTTTGTAAGAGGAATGCGAATGAACTTTTCGCGGCATACAACTTCAGCATGATGTTGGCTGAGCCAGTCCATACCAATTATAATGTCGAAACTTCCCAACTTCATAGGAATGAGGTCAACTGGAAAATCGTTATCGTTTAAGGTGAGAGTACAATTGCGTATACTAGAGTTTAATGAGACCGGTTTTCCGTCAGCAACTTCAACCGTTATGGATTCCATGAGTTTATCACGAGTTTGGTTGAGGATGGGTTCAAATTCTAAGGACACAAAACTCTTATCCGCGCCAGTATCAAATAACATGGATGCATAACTACCATTGATGAGAAACGTACCGTTAACCACATTGTTGTCAGCCCTAGCTTGATTGGCGTTGATGTTGAAAGCTCTTCCCCTAGCAGGTGGAGGAGCTTGGTTAGCCTGGTTTACTGGATTTGCTTGAGCTTGGGCATGGATGATGTTCACCAAGCGTGGACAGGTGTTCCTGAAGTGGTTCGGGTCTCCACAGTTGTAACAAGCCCGCATAGGTTGCATCATGGGATAGTTGGGTTGGTAGTAGGATTGGGCTACATGTTGGGCAGGTGGTAGGAGTAAAGGTTGTTGGGCTTGACCCACTATCTGATGGTGGGTTTGGGTTAGGGGCTGATTGCGGTTCGTTCGCTGAAGTGTGCGACAGGTTTGGATGGTGTGACCTGCGCGGCCATAGCCGGTGCAATGTTGGCAGGGATGTTCGGGAAAGTGATGGTATTGGCAACGGTTGCATTTTGGGTATGGGCCGGAGTATGGCTTTTAATATGGTGCAGCTGAGGGGGGCAACTTGGGTGATGGGTGCAGCAGAAATAGGGAGGTTTGTTTGTGTGACAGCAAAGTTTCTGCCGTTTCGTTTCCTCTTACTAGCAAACTTTGAGGAGGAGGTGGAATGGTTTGAAGTTTGTCCCTCAATGGGGGCTTTCTGTTTCTCATCCTTAAATTTGCCGTTTCGGATGCGATTCTCGGTAAGCTCGGTAGCTAGTTCCGTAGCGGCTTCAAGTGTTGCAGGCGAAGTGCTTAGAACTGAGTCTTGAATTTTCGAGGGGAGGCCTCGAATATAGTGTTCGACTAAGCGGTATACTGGGGTGAACAAGTTGGGGATCATTTGGTTCAACTCTAGAAACCTTTTGTTGTAGGAAGTATGATCTCCTTCCTTTTGCTTTAACGAATGGAATTCATCCTCTAACTTTTTGATCTCGCTTCTTGGACAGAAGCGTCTCGTCATGATTTACCTTAACTCCTCCCATGTTAAGGCCATTGTATCATCGATTCCTCTCTTACCTTTTTCTGTATTCCACCAGGTAAGAGCTACTCCAAACAGTCTCCCGGTTGCGTAACGTACCTTGTGATCCTCGGGACAATCGCAATTGAGGAAGGTGTTTTCCATTTCCTCAAACCAGTGGAGGAGAGCAGTGACACCTTCGGTCCCTTCATATTTCGGGGGATCGCAAGACTTGAAGTGTTTGTAAGAGCACTTTTTGGAGGGAGGGTTGTCGACGTTCTGGTCGTCTTGGTTGGGAGGGTTGATGGGATTTGCGGCGAGAGCTTGTTGGACTTGAATTACGATGTCTGGAAGCACCGCGGCCATTTGTTTTGCGATTTGGGTGGCCAAGCGTTCATTTGACCTTCCTGACTTTCTACCTCCACGTTGCTGCCTAGCCGACATCTACAGGAACATACATAAGAAGATGGTGAGTTTAAGGAGTCTTTTTAGGTGTCATGTGTCGTCAAATGAAATAAAAATAACATAATTATCAATAATGCAACTACATCCATAGGATGTCTTGGGTTTGCTCATGTTTGGGGCCTCCAATGTCCCCCATACCATCACCTGTATAGTCATGTGGGCCCCATGACTATTGGCTTAGTAGGATTCACATTGGTGTTAGCGGTTTAACACTCGCATCACCCGAATGAAAACCATGAAATATGATTGCGAGATGTATGGTAGGAGGGTGTCCAGGTGTAGACACAATGACAACTCAAAGTGGGGTTAGCTCACACGACGTTTGGTATAACATGCTTTGGCCTACTAGGTCCTTCGTACTCTCATTGTTAGTCCCCAGGTAGGCAAACTGGTCCTTTATTTTGGATTTATACGAATGCCAAGCCTAGACAGGACGTTCCGACTACCGGTACTTGTACCCTTCCAGTTACTACATGCCCGTCATGAGAACTCACTTTGATGTGATTTGAAAAAAAATACAAAAATCGTTGCAAAAATCATGGAAATTGTGTGGTGTGTGCTCTCATGGATATGATATGTTATGAGGATGTGATTCATGATGAGCATTGTATAGTAATATGTACTTATGAACATGCTTGCATAACATTGAATGTAACAATAAACACAAAGCATATAAACATCATGAATTTTGTATGTAACACATAAACAATTTAAATAATTCTAATCAACTATAGTATAGGCTCTAAGGGTCTAATAAACCTATCCTATATCCCTATAGTCATGGCTCTGATACCAATCTGTCACACCCCGACCCGCAGCGGAATAAGAGTCGGAGCATAATTGGGTTATCACCAAAGCTCATGATGTTTATTAAAATGTTTCATATTTATTAAATTCAAATTACAACTTCAATATTCCAAACAAGTTCATACAATTACAAGGAAAAAGTAACTAAGTAAACAATCCAAAGCCTAAACTGATTTATTCTTCCAGGCCGTCCTATATGTTTCTTGCTGCAACTGGATCACCTGTATCATGTGTAAAAATGGGGGATTTTGGGTCAACAAAAGTTGGCGAGTGAACCTTGTTAAAAACATTTGATATTGATTTCTTATTGTATTTAATATGGAAAAATTATGCAATAATCATATGTGAGCAAACGTATATAATCAAACAAAACAAAACCACCTTGAATGAGTATATGACATGAATGATAATGTATATGTTGGCAACGTCACGTTCCGCTCATAGGTAATGGGGAACGGACGAGCCTATGATGATGTATGTGAGATCAAGGCTCAATCAAACGGAGCCGATCATATGTTGGCAACGCCACGTTCCGCTCATAGGTAATGGGGAACAGACGAGCCTATGATGATGTATGTGAGATCAAGGCTCAATCAAACGGAGCCGATCATATGTTGGCAACGCCACGTTCCGCTCATAGGTAATGGGGAATAGACGAGCCTGTGATAATGTATGTACTGGAAATAATAAATTTAATCTAAACATTAACCACACAAATAATTGATACATATTGGATACACATTTGATCATGGATATGATGGATACACAAGTGTTTAAATGTAATAAACAATAAGCGACACATGATACACCCCAAAATGTGATTAAAACGGGGAATTTTTAGAGATTCACTCACATTGGGTGCGTTCGTTTGATGATGTTGAATGCGCACGAGTTTGGAGATTTGATCGACGAGAAATAACTAACCTAAAATAATAACGAAATGGTTCGGTAAATAAGTGGATTTTATTAATAGGATTTTTAGATTTATTTTTGTGAGTTTAAGGTCATTTTCTAATTTTAAAAATATTATTTTTAAGTATTTTTAATTGATTTTTAAATTAAATAAATAAAAATAAAAAAAATATAAAAATTTGACTTTTTGGTTGACCGTTGACCGCTCCGTTGACCGGACCGTTGACCGGTCGGACAGTGACTTATGTGTGCGCTGGGTGAGGCTCGGACCCGAGACCTCTCGTACGCGTGCACGCAGCTCTACCAACTGAGCTATGTGTCTAACCCGAAATATTCTGTGTTTTAATTATATATATATACTAACTAAATGTTAATTTGTTTGGTTTATATTAAAAGGATTTAAACTGGTTGAACCGGTTACAGGGAAGCCGGATCGAACTCGGGTCCTTTGGTTTGTAAGCGCACAGCCCAACCAGTTGGGCTGTGTGTCTTATCTGTTTAATTTACGATTCATTTTAATCTTATAGACATACCGTGGCTTGATCTGATTCTGTTTAAAAAATTTGGTTTTAATTCGGAAAGTCGGTGCGTTTATAAGGTTCGAACTCGTGACGTGCGCTATGTGTTTGCACACAGTCCACCGCTGGACTGTGTGTCTAACCCGGTTTAATATCTTGTTTTAATTAAACTTATACATAATATTCAACTTCGTCTTCTTCATTCAAAGACACAGACAAATGATATTCAACTGATCTGGTTTAAATCGTTCATCTAACATATAAATGATTGAAATGTAATGGATAGAGAGGGTTTTGGAAATGAATGTACCGGAACAGATGTTTTTCTCAGAACTCCGGCAAAGGTCGTCGGTTCTGTTTTGTGAATTCCGTCTAATTGAATCAATTAACAGTTTTGATCGATGAGTTGCGAAATTAAGTTACTAAACAAGGATTATCAGAGGGTTTAGATGTTTGTACCGATTCACAGCGTGTTTTCGGAAATTTTCAGAGATTTTCCGGGGAGTGCAGATTAACCGACAACGTCGTCTGGGACCGATTCTGGTTGAAGGATTTGAGTTAGTAAAAGTCTAACAATGGATTGAAAATGAAAGAATCGAGAAATTTACCGATTTGATGAATGTCCCGGTTTTCCGGCGAAAGTCCGGCGATAGCAGATAACGTTTCCGACGAACAGAAGTTAGAGTGAAAATGAAATTGAGGGTGCTGCGAGTGTTTCCGAGATATGAGGCGATGGTATTATCAGTGTAAATCATCAATAATATGATTTCGGTTTTCAATCTCGAAAATCATATGAATCGAGTTCATTGAAGACGGAATTGATTAAGAACGTGGGTTGTAATTGATTTATCTGTTATATTCAGTAACTCGCGATCACTCAAAAGTCTCTGGATATTTGAAAGCCGATGAGCGGTTTCAGTTCTTGATGCAAACAGATAGATTCACGGGTGAAACTTAAGGTTTATTTGATTCATTGATTACACAAACGAGTCAAGTGGCGGAGTGGTTAAGTGTTGCTTGTTTCATCCGGCTGACCCGGATTCGAAACCCGGCAACCTTTTTTCCTTTTTATTTAATTTATTTTTACTTTTTAACAATTATAGTTTCTAAATTCTAAAATGTTTATTAATTATGTATTGTTTAAAATCAAAATTAATCATAAATACGCAACGAAATTTTATAACTTGATATTCGATTAATAAACGAAGCGGGTTTTGGAAACCCGTTTTTCGACGGATGTTACAACGCGTTTCGCAAAAATGCGTAAAACGCTTTAACGAACACGAAAATGATCGAAATTGTGCAACGATTGACATTTTTGCATTCTCATCAATAAAATACAAGATTTTATTGAATACAAAAATATTTGGATTGTTACACATGGTTTATATCTTGAAAACGGACCTATAGACTTTCACAGTTTGATGAAAATAGTCCCTTGATTTGTATATGCGTGTTTTTATCATATCTAACCCTTCAAAACTTATATATAAGTTATATAAAGGGTATTTAGGCTATGTGTAGCTTATGTCCTTGTTTCGGAGTGTAAGTCGCGTTATACTGATTGCGTTTGAGTGTCAGTTAACGAATTACTTCCAAAAAAATTTTGAGGGTTCGAAATCGTGCAAGAAAGTGAAATTGTGCAAATGTCTTAGATAATTATACAAATTTCAGAAATAAAACACAGGGTTTCATTTAATACGAAATTGTTTGTAATTGTACAATGATTGAAAATGCACAAATGTCACATTTCGTTTTTCAACATAACAGTTTTGAGCATGAGGTCTTACATTGTGGTTGTAAGAACCTCCAGATTGAAAATCTTGCTCTTGTGGTCAGAAAGTCACTTGATTCTGTCGTTGAGCAGGGGTTTTCTGATGACTCTCACGTTTCACGGAAGAACTTTTCGAACCACGATCTAAACTACAACCACTTCAATTATTCAAAAGGTCAATTGTCTTATCCTTTTCTTGTTGATTTTAACTTTTAGTTTATAAACTGGGTTGGTTTCTTGTTTTTCAACCTTAGGTTTTTCTACCTTTTGTGTTTTACCAGTTTTCTTTTCATCATTTTTAGGTTCATTTTGTGGTATAGTGACAAAAGTTTTACCTAGATCAGGATAAACACGGCCTTTTCTGTTGTCATTCGGACGATTTGCAGCTAAATGTCCTTTCAATTGACATTTATAGCATCGTCGTATATCAACATTTTCAAGCTTTTCTTGTTGCTCATCTTGACACTGACTGCTAGAGGACAAGGATGCTTCATTTGAGCTTTTGACACTTTGTTTTAAAAAATCAGAATTTGAACTCTTCTCGATCTTTTCAAGTTCGTTGTTAAAAGTTTCGCCTTTTACAAAATTCGTTATCTTAATGTTCTTTACATTGTTTTTACTCTTTTTGTTAAGCTTTGACTTTTGTTTATCATTTTGAACTTGATTTAGAGCTTCTAAAATTTTTGAGTTAATCTACAAGATTGCTCAAATTAACTTCATTTGCTCTAGCATCACAAGGCCTCTTTTGTTCCGAACCTGATTCAGATCCGGATCCAGGCTCTTGCTTGCTAATTGGATCAACAGTCAGAGGAGCAACAGGGACAAAGTTTACAATTTTGGGATCAACTGAAGGCGTCGATGTATAGTTGTTGTTAAAAGGTGGTGGAACCTTTTTATAACCAACTCCATACATCTCTTCTTCTGAGTCTTTGAGACGTTGACTGTTTATACAAAAAATCATCACTTTTGATTAACTCTCCAATTTCTCAAGTTTTCGTTGTAAATCTAGAATCAAGTTATCTTTGTCTAATATTATTTTGTTCTTTTCTAAAATAGTGCTTTGACAAATATCAAGTTCACATATTAAATCTTGATTCTTTACTGTTGTTGAGCCAGTAGTGTCTCAAACTCAGATATGTCCTTTTTCAAGGTAATCACCCTACTTCTATGTTCTTTGTCGGCACTAGAAAGTGCAACAATTAACTCTCTAGACTTATCTAGATTAGTAATCAAATTGTTGTTATGGAGAGTATCTGTTACGCCTAGCAAAAAAGTCTACACATCTAGCACATCTTTTATTAGCAGGTTTAGATTTTACCTCGATATTCGCCATGAAAGCTTTATCCGAGCTTCCTGCATTACCCACTTCATGCTTTGCCATTTCTTCTTCAGCAAAATGTTGCATTTCTTCATTCATTATCTTGAACTCAAACCGATTTCTTCCATCTTCCTTTCCATCTTTCATTCTAGTTTCCTCTTCCTCATTCTCTTTTCTCATGCATTCTTCAGCTTCATCAACTTTATCCATTTCTAGCTTCTCACTTAGAGCTTCCGCCACCACATTTAATTCTTCCACATTCGCCTTTTCAAAATATCTTCATACCCTTCTTCAACAATTTAAGCTATGAATATTTGTGAGACGATAGAAGTAGTTGTATCTTCCATAACAATACCCCAATCGCCTGGCTCATTAATGGCTTGAAGTAGTTGAACAACCAATGCGTTGTGTGGAGAAAAAGTAAGATTATCATATGAGGCGGCAGTTGTAGGAGTGGCAGGGGTTGTATTGGACGGGGTTCGACTGTTGTTAGATCTTGATGAGCTTCCTTGACCATTGTTACCTTCCCTATTCTGTCTTTCCCTTTTTGGTTTGCGGCATTCTCTAGCATAATGTCCATAGATACCACATTAGTTGCACTTGACCTTGGTCATATCAATTCCCATGTGTGTGTTTGTGTTACCTCCAATGAAACTCTTCCCAGTTCGCTGAAGATATTTCTTTGCTCGTCTGACCAACAAAGCCATATTTAATTGTAAATCGAGCTCTTCCATCTCGTCTTGATCGATCAAGATCTTCATCAAGAATTGATGGTTCAACTAATTTTCCAAGAGCAAAGTTTTCAAATCCTATCATGAATGATGCTAGAAGTCCCATGTTTTCTTCAATGAGTTTTAAACAATGTGAAACAATTTTAGGCACATTCAAGCTTTGCATGCTCAGTCTAGTACTAGCATTTGAAGATGAAGTTCCATGGGATGCATGCGTTCCACCAGCAACACTTCCATTATTGCTAGAAACAAACGCACTTTGATTCATGAATTCTTCTTGAGAAGTATCTTCTAAAAGAAGAGCAACACCCGCACTACTTCCTTTTTCAACTTGTTTAGCTCGATACAATGTAGGGTCTTGGAGTTTCTCTAAATCCGAATTTTGATCTTCTAAAGTCCATGCATAACGTTTCATTTTCTAAATAGCTTGCTCAAGAGTAAGTTCATCATATTACGGACTTTCTTTGATTAAAGCAATTAACATGTTCCATTGCTTCGGTAAGAAATTAATGAACTTTTCCACTGTGAAAGTCCACGGGACCTGGTGAATCATCGATGAACAACATCTCCAACCCTCGATTCAAGATATGAAACAACAAAATATAAAAGATAGAAAGATGTAGAATATGAAAACCCTTTATTACTAAATAAATCATCACATATTACAAACCGAAAGAGTATACATCATCTTCCCCAACCTGGTTTAGGTCACACATACCTAAACCAGGACTTTCTCTCTCTAGAAATGCTCACCTAAAACTCTTTAGAAGGATTCTCCAAGGATTGACCTAATCTAACCTACTCAACACATATATATAGGCTAGACTAGAGCCCAAACCTGGACAAAACATATTGTCCAGGAAACAACAAACTCAAACAACAAGCCCAAAACAAATCTGTCTGAACATAACCTAAATTCGGACAAGAAAACAACTAAATAGACCATTCCGAATTTACATGGTAAATTCGGACATGAAATACATAAAAATTCGGACAACTTAATTTGACTTCTTTGACTTGGACATTTGACTTCGCTGACTAGAACTGATAAAGCATAGTTACCCTACAAGAGTTGCACTTACAGACTCCCACTTAACTGTTGCTATTAGTTCTGTCTGACATTAATATCTTTAGTCACTGGGTATTGCAATTACAGACTCCCCCTTGACTGATGGTATCATGCATGCTTTCAACTTTGGCTGAGACTTGATCTTTCTCATAGAGCACAACGATCTTCAACCCTTCTAATAAAAGACTTGCTGACGATCACTTAAATGGCCGTTTCGAGAAACCCGGAGAATCCAACATCAAGCATTGTCGATCTTTCCCCTCAAACTACTCCCGAATCAAGTTAACGCGAACCGACCTACAACTAAATGTAGGAATAACGCTAGATCCTTGATCTTCAAACTTAACCGACAGAAGAGCGAAACGTTAGATTTCCAACGCCCAACATCGAACACTTCAAATTCCGCAAAGACATGAAGTTTGGTTCGATAAGTTAATAACAAACCAAACTCTAAAAATGTAGATCCACCATCTTGATCAAGATCTTCAACTGAGTGTCTGAAATCATTTCGTCTCGAATCTTCAAGATCCAATATCGTATCTTCACGAATCCGCCAATTACTCGATGACAGTCGTCTCTGATATCCCACTCAATGTAAGAACATCGAAATTATTTCGAGAATCCGACTAGTCATCAACTCAGAAGAGGGACCAAGAACACTAATCTTCTCTCCTCTAACCGGCATATCATAGGCTCAACGTTTAACTAATCGCCAAACAAACAATTAGCTTCATCACGTCAACACTTGATCAATCCTTGAACAAACTCAATGAAACTCAATCACACACTATCTCTAAACTATATCATGTATTAAGCTTTTCTGCACCGACAAGACTAAACCTCATTTACTCTCAAAATTGTAAACACGAACTTGTTTCACTATTGCACCATGAGCTTTTAAGAATTTACAAAGAAAATAGGATATTTTAAATTTTTACTCCCCCTATTTCTTTGTAAACTTTCAAAGTCCAAGCCACTTCACGTTCATTTAACCTCAAATGTACAATAAAGTCCCAACTTGTTACACGAATCTCTATTAAGAGCCACATTCCAACACCGAGAATCTTGTAAATAAACATGGACCACCATTACCGAACAAAAGTTCTCAATCAATATTTTTATCACCGTATTTACTCCTGAAATCACTATCCTTCCGAACTACTGAAATTCTGAACAGATCATATACTCTGAATAATCTAGTAATTCGGAATCATGGTTAAGTAACTCGGAATAAGTGTAACTGGGATAACCAATTGTAAACTCAGAATAAATGGTAAACAACCGTGAAAGGTTTACAAACCCTGAACATCTCATAAACCTTGAACACTTTCACAGACCCTGAAAGGTTTACAAACCCTGAAAGGTTACAAACCCTGAACAATTCAAATTCAGAACCCACAAAAACAAACCCCTTAAATTCGGACAACGCTAGTAAATTCGGAATAGATGGTATTTGAGTAAATTCAAACGGGTATCTATTGCAAATTCAGACAAGGCTAACATTATAAATTCAGACACTAATACACTTCACAAACTCGGAGAAGTTTGTTAATTCCCAAACTTGGACTCATTCCAAATTCACAAATCCGGAACCTTGATAAAACTCGGAAGCAAACCCGGAGTTCCTTAAACCCTAGATAAGCAAACTCAGAACAATTATCTAGGATTATTTCCTATGCGTGACTCCACACAAGGTCATCAATAAACTTGGAAGGTACAAATTCGAACAAAAGGAAGCAAATTCGGAACACTTTGAATCCTAACACTTACATAATGTCGGACAAAGCCTTTTTCATATCAAAATCCCAGATCTGCAAAAACTTGCAAAACAAGAGAACCAATTTGAGATCCGAAAAACGCTAACATAGCTCCAATTTCCACAGATCTGAACCAAAATCATCCAAATTTCTTCAAGTTTTCTGAAGAAACTTCATTCGAACATATCAAACAACTTCATTTTGATCCGGAAATTAGAAACACACTATGAAATCATCAAAATCTACTGAAACTTCACGTCTTCATGATGTTTGGCTGAAACAACCAACTAATCAAGAACAATGGCGATTTAGAAGGCGGTTAGACCAATCCGAATCGGTAACCATGATCTCATACCACTTGTAAGCCCACCTACGAACCCGAACACTCGTACAGGATCACTAACTCGAATAACCGACTCACGTGGGGTGCAGAATCCACCACGCGAAGCGTACCATTGTGATGGTCTCGGGACAGAACGTGTAGAAGAACATATTATGAGAAGCAATTTGTGAATACACTAAGTATTCACATATTATCCACACACAATAAACACTCAGTAATTCAGGTTTTACCACATAAATTCAGATTACAAAAACCAGTTTTACAAACTCGGACATGATATCAAACTAGGAACCCGCTATTCCGAGTTACTTGTAATCCGGAATTTGTCAAGCTTCACCATCTTTACTTCATTGACTTGGACTTTGACTATGTTGACCGTTGACCAGAACTGATAAAGCACAGTTACCCAGCAAGAGTTGCACTTACAGTTATTTTTGTTTTAAAACATATAAAAATGTTATACTCAAATTAAAAATAATAAATATCACAATTTTATGATATAACTATTTGTAAGATGATAGAACGATAACATACCTAATAGAATCCCACCAATAGTAAACTATTGGCAGGGCCTGAAAGAGTGATATACATCCATACTTCTATCTCAAAGAGTAGAGAATTGTGTTTCCTAAAAGATCTCCTCTAAATATGAAATTCAGACAAAAACAATACAAAAATATATTTCTACACATGACACCTAATCAATAGTATACAAAAAAATAAAAGGTAGATAGAAAATATAGTAAGACACAAGATCAAACAAGTAAATCTACTTCTACAACCTAATAAATGAATAAAAAATTAGATACACGTCACCATTATATTTCACCTCTTCAAATTTTTTCTGTTAAACTCCCTCGATTACCTAAATAAAGAGATTTTTATAATATAGGAAATAGAAACTTAATCCTATTTTGATGTTAAAAAAATCTTTTCTTACTCATTTGCGATGTATACATATATATGTATATATATATGTATATCTAGACATGTGTGTATATATATATATATACATGTATATATATATATATGTGTGTGTGCGCGCAACGTCGTGTTGCATTGGTATTTATAATCTTGGCATTCATGGTTGTACCCACTTGGTTTTCATTTTCTTTCTTTTTATAATTTTTAATTTTTGTTTTACTTAAAACTCTAAAACTTTTACATCTTTTATGTAAGTGTAGAAAATTGTAACAATAGATCAATTAGGTTTTACTGACATTAGGGGTGATATTGTAATATTCATGTAATGTCCAAGGGGTTTTCACAACTTTTGAGAGATTCTTAGGAGTTTTCACACACACATCAATGTAATAGAATATTGGGTGTGCAAAGATGAATACAAGCTTCGAATAATTTTTAGGTTTGATCTTGATTCATCACATCGTGCTTGACATATTCCACATGTCGAACACGTTTATCGAACGAATCGGTACGGTTACACGATTCTACAAGTGGTATCAGAGTAGGCTCTATATCGAGAGTGCTCATACTACTGGAGGTTTTCATTTTAAGGTTTAGAATTCAAGGAACTTTTTGAGTTCTTGATGAGTTTTCTTATTTTTTTTGTTGATTTTCAACGATTTTTCAGTGACTTGCATTAGTTTTCATCAGATTTCAGCTAATTGGTGATGCATTTTGATTTGGTTTTTGATTTGATTTGGTTTAGATCTGAGATTTGCATAAAATCGAGTTCAATTTGGTTTAGATATGAAGAAGATAGTATGATTTGCTAGGTTTTGGAGTGTTCCGAGGTACTGGATAGGTAACTACGTTGTCCGAGTTTGCTAAAGTTTGTTAGAGTTCAGAATTACATGTTCTGTATTTCTTGTTCCTATAGTTCTGATCTAAGCTTTTAAAGAATTCTGAGTTTTCAAGTATGTTCCGAATTTCTTGTTTATCAGAAGGGTGTGCTTTTAGGTTAAGTGATCCGGGTTATTGTCTCTGATAACTATTCCGAAGTACATAAGTTAAGAATTCAAAAGATTGTTCAGAAGTATTGATTATTCAGTATTACTAAGTTGTGCTTGGTAATAGTTTGTGGATTTCGAATTACGAAGACTTGAAATATTTTCTAAGCGTTGAATAGAAAAATATGTTGGTCAAATTTTTCAAAATGGCAAATAGTTTGACAACAGTTGTACACAATATCAAACAAAAGATTAAAGTGGGTAGTAGCTGTTCTTCAACACGCTATAGATTATCCAAAATGGAATGACAGATTTGAACGTTTTATTAAATCAAAGGATGTGAAAATGTGGTTGTGTATTACCAAAAATAATACATTTATTTTCACTTACTTTAAATAAAAGTTATATTTGAAAGATACAATCATAAAAAAATATTATTTATATATATTATAGTATGTAATGTAATACGTATTTTCATTCATATGAAATATATGTATATGTGTGTGTGCGTGTGCGCGCACGCACGTGCGCGCATATTACATATTTCCTAGTATTCAACCCATGTAATACATGGGCTACTGTTGTATTTTCAGTGTTACTAATTAACATAAGTCGGCTTTTGTGATTATTTAAGGTAGTTGTATGAACTGACATATAGAAATAAAATATACATACGTCCGTTTTATGAATTTTTTTATAAAATATATAATTATATCGATTTTATTGTAATCTTCTATATAATACATAAGTGTTAATCTAGTAAATATATATAATAATTAATAGTAAAAATTTCAACCAAAAGGACATTAAAGTAGACCTTAAAATAATAAAGTCCATGAAAGCATTTTAGCAAAAGCAGATTTTACCTAAAAAATGTTCAATAATTGATGCTATTTAGTATTTGCCCTTTTGAGTTATTATTACTTTTCAGATAATTACGATCTTCCCATGTACTCAGTTTTAATCATAAAATGGATAATAGTTTAAAATTACTCGGGTTCATTAAAAATACATTAGAACCTGAAATTTCTCAAATCAAACATTTTTTTCTCAGTTTCTTTTAAGTATAATGTTAGTATAGTAAAATAAAAAAAAATAAAAAAATATATATATTTCACAAAGCTACGTATATATTACTCATGAAGTTACATATCTGTATCTTAATAAAATACCAAAAGAATAAAAAAGAAATAAAAAGGAATATATTTAAAAGTGATTTTTTTGAAATTTTCTAATATCTTTTAAGTTTTCTTATAACTTCCCTGTATAATCTATGTATATGTATGTGTATCTATATTAAACAAATAACCATATATTAACCATTTGTCCCTTGCGTGTTAATTTATTATGATCATCCAATCTCTATCTGTGTCCATCGATATGCTCCAAGAGAATCATTCCGTAATCGTAATTGTTGAGCACAAACACACCAAGGTATATGATCCAAAGAATGGGACTAATTAATGAGAAAATCTTATGAATAAATAATATCCATGCATTATTGGTAGTACCAAATACTTTAAAGGAGTTGTTAGCATTGACCAAAGAGCTAGTATCGTATACCACTAAAAGACAACCATAGAAACAAACATACCCTTGGTGTCAACCTTTTACTTTTTCCCAAATGCTTCAAAGTTTACTAGATTTCAATTTTCAAATGTTAATCAATTCAATAGTTAAATGTTTTGTTAATTGAAAAAGAATTGAATAATAAAAAAGGTGTATTTAAATTGAGCATTAAACTTGTATTATTGTTTATGAAATATATGAAACAACCATAGAAACAAACATACCCTTGGTGACAACCTTTTACTTTTTCCCTAATGCTTCATAGTTTACTAGATTTCAATTTTCAAATGTTAATCAATCTATAGTTAAGTGTTTTGTTAATTGAAAAAGAACTAAAAGTTGTCGTAGTTTTAGCTTACTTAGTGTTATGTATCGAACCCTCTAATATAATATGATATATAGAGGGAGACTACACATACAATTTATTTTGAAATAACTAAAGTATTGGATTTTCATTTTCGTAAAACAATAATATAAAGAGGAATCAAATAGATCTTGAAAGTTAATTAAAGGCTTTGGGGAAGGAAAGAATATTCTATGGACACCTAAGATCAAACGCTAAAATCCAAAGAGTTAATGTTAAACAAAGTTAAAAGGTGAAAATATGATTAGATTATGATTAAGGGTTTGCCACAAAGGTCAGCCCACAAGTAGACGACCGCCCACATTTCCAAAAATTCACTGCCTTTGTCAGTTATATGTCTTTTATCTAAGTTTTTTTAAAGCTCAAGTGACCCGACACACAGATATATATAAGATATTGACTCGACCTGCATATATAATATATTGCCTCGTTTTAAAACTTTATCAAACTTGTCCTATAGCTTCATCATTGCATGTGTAACCCTAATTCAAAATAATCATCTATATCCATGCTTGTGTTGCAAAGAGTCAAAACGTACCAAAGACACTAATAAAATAATATGTGTTAATTCTAATTTATTTTATATCATACTACACATCTTACGCACCAGAAGACTTTACAAAACAACACTCATCATTCATAATTCATTAATTACAAGTTACTACTTTAAAGAAAACAACTACTCTGTTGGTCTAGGATGTCATTATATCGCTTTGTTAAATGCTCAGAGAGGCTCCGCTATTTCCACTTAAACTTACACAAAACACGTATTAAAATTGTCAGTTTTACTGGTGAGTCTATTCTTTAAACACAATTTTCCACTTGCACCTTATTAAAATGGCAAAGACTCAAATTAACCAAAATAGGGATTTTTATCTTAATATCATATTACCACTACCGCCACTAATCAGTAAATTACACAAAACACGTATTAAAATTGTCAGTTTTACTGGTGAGTACTTGCACCTTATTAAAATGACAAAGACTCAAATTAACCAAAATAGGGATTTTTATTTTAATATCGTATTACCAATACCGCCACTAATCAGTAAATGATTCCACACACAACTCTACTCTTGATTAACTACATACTATAGCCAACCACTGAACAACATTACATCTTTCAAATGAACTCTAATGTCTAAACCACTATAAAAGTCAATTATGTTCAAAATACAACTCCACCACTCTAAGATTATCATATACACTATTTGTAACTTTCCCAAACCACTTCCTGTTGACTGTTAGAAGGCATGGGATGATTGTGCTCGACTGTATCACCTTGTGAGACCTACAACTGTCTTGCCAAGGATAATGGACTTGAACATTCAACCATCTTACATGGACTTGGACCCACTATGCCACCTCACGTGGACCACAAACCATTATGCCTACACCTTTTAGTCACGAAACATAACTCTACCTAGAACCCTAGTCCAAAATTCACCAAACCATCCGCAATTACTACTAAGTTATTAATTTAACTATTTTAACCACTTTTACTACAAATCAATTATTCAAACAAGATCATATGGTTTCAATTATATAACCACAAAACCTATCCATGTGAGTTTTGCTACTTAGAATCCATCATATAAAACTAATTCTTGTGACATCATCTATATAAACTCACTCACACAAATTGCTCATCCACCATGCATTACACAAATCACATGACTTCATTCACACAGTCTCATCCCAAATAACCCACAAACACACACCACTAGCATATCGATTCACAACACAACCTTCTACATGCAATCATACCATAACTCTTTGCAAATTTGTAATCATGCACAACTACTAACTATGGACACACCACACACGCCCACACCCATTCCTAAAACTAGTTGCAAACCATGCACAAATCAATTCACAACATACTACGATGCATGAACCATCGATTCACCACTTTAACCCACTTAATTAAACTCACTAATTCATTGCTTTTATATTGTTAAAATATTTAACTGATGCTTGTATATATACGTTACATCGTGTTAAATAATGAAGTTGTCTAATTATTTTTTGTTTTATTTTATTAACTTGTACAAAAAGGATGTTTGTATTGTTAGTTGTTGAACAAAGTTGTTTTAGATTTCTTTATTTCTAGGAATCTCTTCTCTCTTCTTGGTATTCTTGTAATAGCTAACGTTGCAAATATGTTGATAAATAAACTCGTCCTAGGCCACCTCATCTTCTCTTCATATGATATAAAAAGGTAACACTGCAAAACTAAAAAAGATCTATCAATAACGAATATACAATGCCCGAGTCCCACCATTTAATAAACAATAGATTGCGATTATTAACTTATGAAGACAACTAAGCATCATTTTGAGGTTATAGATACTCATTGCTTGATGGGGAGCTTAGTATGTACTTTAAATTGATCAATGTATGAGAATATGTGTTGATTAATTGCTTCATATTGTGTTTTTTTTTTACTATTTTTATGGTTAATTATATAATAATTGAATTTAGTTACTACGCCATTACAAAACACACCATCATATCCTAACTAGAATGAAGTCCAATCACATTTTGGAATAAGTTTATTACAACTTTGATATGTGGAGGTCCAAACTTAATGAAAAAAATTAGACTCCTCAAGTATTGTTAGCTCTAACCGATTAAGATATGTTTTTCATTTAACCCGTGAAAAAGGTAATCAACATTAGTCGTAGCATTTGACCTGGCTAGATTTGAAGTCTAATAGGATCTCCTATGAATATAACGCGATTGGATTTACAAGTTATGAATACATCTTACAACATTGGTGAAGTGTGCTCGCAGCAAGTCTCACTTACGTCACCGATTTCCAAGCATTCTTTGTTACATATGGTTATGAAATCCTCTATGGATTCGTTTTCTCTGAACCAGATATTCATAACATCTATGGTGTCCCGGGCATGACGCCTTTGTTGCCTAAAATGTTGTAAAAACTTTTTCTTTAGGTCACTAAACGACTTGATTCTCTCTGTGGGCAAGCTGTCGAACCATGCGCGCACTGCGCTTGTTAACGTCTCCATGAAAAGATGACACCTCATGGGGTGCGTCCAGCAGCCGACCAAACCTACGCTAGTGAACAGGCGTATGTAATCATTAAGGTCTAATGTGCCAACAAATTTCCTATGTTTGGTGGAAGCTTTGCCTTTTTCCAATGGGGCAAAGGCGACTTTTGGGATAAACTTTGATTCTTCTGGTAGTTGGTCTGTATACCAGGCTGTAATCATACTCTGTTGTTGGATTGTAATCGAAGCCAGTGCGCGGCTTGTAAGGCTGTAATCGTACTCTGCTATTGGATTGTAATCGGCGCTAGTGTGCGACTTGTAAGACCTGTGGTCTTCATTGATTATGTCAAAAACACTAGATCTTTCACCTCCTCTATATGTTGGATCTAACTCGCCTGTGTACGCATCACATTCGTTACACATGGCGCAGCGCAGGCCGAGTCTATTTTGAAAGGGGGTGCGGTGTCGCAAGTGTTCGTCAGATGTCTGCTCACTGTAACGTTCCGTACTTTTGTACCTTCTAATTTCGGAAACTTGAATTCGTATTCATTGCCACATTTGTAACCTGGGACTTCGATCATAATGGAAATTCATGTTTTTGTTCCACATTACATTCATACTTGATTATTATTCAATCAATCAACAAATACGCGTTTATACATAAAAAACAAATTTAAAATACTTTGAAAATATCAATCATATATGTATTATACTCATATCATACATGAATACACTTTGAATACCTAAAAACAAGCTAAAATACAAGAAAACAACATAAAATAACCTAAAAACAAAGTGGAGGGGCTAAAATTGACAAAATGAAAAAGTATGGAAAATATGACCCGTCACGCCATGCGACGGGGAATATTGGGATGGTCGCGTGGTGGGAATAGTCACGATCCAGAACACTCAAATTCTCTCAAGAAAATTCTGCCTTTCAGCAAAATACTCTCCAGTATTCAAAGTGAGTTCTAACTCACTTCTTCGACTTTTCTTTATGCTTTTCTTGTTTTAAACCCCTTGGACAACACCAAGGGTTGTTACCCAATGTTTACCAAGGTAAACAAAACAGGTAAAACACCATATATGAGTTCCAAAGTGGGTTGTAACTTTATCTTTTTGACAAACATTCAAATCATGTTCATACTTGTTTTGTTCTTACTTGTTTTATGGAAATCCTTAACCAAACCATATCCCCCAACCAAACTCATGTTGTGGGGCTTCTGTTATGGTGTAGTTCCAGAAAATTCAAGGTTTATAAACTCTTTTGCGTGATGGTCTAATTGTTCCAAGTAACCTTCAAGTGTGAAACCATCCAATCCTTCAACCATCAATATTGAAAGACTTGTATTTTGGTTTTGTGTGAACAATGGAAACTGTGGTTCTCCAAATATGATTCCACCTACCTCAGTTGTGTATCTAGTTAAATAGTTCATCTAAGTAGTTGCCAAGAAATCAAAGTAAGCCAACCCCACCTTGTCTCTAACATTGGCTATGTTGAGTATGTACACCTCCAGGTTGTTCGTATTTGGCTACTTAGTATAGATGCTATTACATACTTACATATTCTTGACAAACCGAAATTATCAACTAAGTTAATGATTTTGTGCTTGGTGAATTCACATAATGAGGTTAAATGGATGGAATTCATCCTACCTGCCTGTACAACAATCTGGACTTGGACTAAATAACTAAATGTACACACACACACACACACACACACACACACACACATATATATATATATATATATATATATACCATAGTGCCAACCAAATCATGGTTGAGTATTATGAGTTATGGTATTCACCATATTAGTTCTTGACTCTTCAAAATTTGGATTCTAATGGATGAGTTAATATCTATGAAAACACACTAATACATAGTGTTCAAACGAGTGTCTAAGACAAGATGTATATATATATGATGCGTGCTAACTATGTTATGTTTCATACCTTAGTATACTTTTATGCCATGTATGATTGATGATAACTTTTCTATCTATACTATCAGCCAAAACTTATATGCTCACCAATGCTTTATGTGGTGACCATTACTTTAATATATATATTGAAGGAAATTGATGCTATGATTTTCAAGAATCTAGTGGGATGGATTTTAGAAACACATTTTTTAAGTTTATGTACTTTTCATTTTGTCGTACTTGAATTTCCTTGGTGTATTTTCCATTCCAAACAATGTCACACTTAGTTCATCAATAAAAATGGAACTTTATTTAAATATTATCCTATTTAGCAAGTTGTGATGTCTCGAACAATCTATTTCGTCCCGCCCTGATGTTTCCATTATCGGTTGGGGTGTGACACTCATGTCTTCGTGTATTGGCTCTAGTGCCCCTTGTGGTACTAATGTCTTCATACGAATCTTCTTGTTGGTACTGGTTAACTCCTGTACGCGGACGATCACCGTGTGGGGAAGCATAATCCAGCACCCTTGGGGTTGCTGGGGCCTGTGGTGTTTGCTGTGTCGTTGTCGGAGCTTGGGCGCATAGTTGTGCGTATACTACGTTTAATGCAACTTGAGACTGTATGAACCACGAAGCGAGTGTTTCCCCTTCTGGTAGTAGTGCTGCTATTTGAGCGAAGGGGCCCACGTTTTGGTTTGTTAGAGTCTAGTGTTGTGCGCCGCGCGCTGCACTGCTATGTGCGAGTGTGACCCCCTTCCATGAAATTTCCTTCGTTGTACCCTTCAACATGCTGGGTTTTGACTTGCACGTTGTCCGCGCCTGGGCGATGATCAGAGCTTGAACCGTCATGAAAGTAAGATGGTCCATGGTCAACCATGATGGTGAATAGGTACATGAAAAAGAAGGAAGATGGTTAAGTTGTAGAAAACATAGGTGGGCGCCAGTGAAGAAACACTAAGTCAATCCAAAGAGGTTAAATTAGGGGGTTAGTCTCATTCACAAAGGTTAATCTTCTTTTCGTTCACAAAGGTTAATCTTCTTTCTTTCCTAGCCAAACTGTTATATGCTTTGAATCTGATCCTACAAAACAACAAAACACCATGAAACTCGTTACAAGGAGGGGAGGTAGGGGGTTCTCCTTGTAACCCCCCTCCGGCATGAGAATAAGAACTTGTTTTGAGGATAATAAGTGTGTGTGTGTAAAGTTAGAGAGCAAGTGAGCAATTCTAAAACCTGGTAATGAAGTTTTCTATTTATAACTAAAGGGTTGTGAAAGAGGTAGAAGCTAGCTAGGCCTTAGCCAACTGTCAGCTCTGGAAAATATCCATATGGTCTTCTCTGGTAGGACAGGATCATTGATCACGATTTGGGATGGCATGGGACGACTTTATTCGTTCCATCTTAGTTTCCCTCAATACTTCCTGTTGGGTTATCGCTAGCTGTCCTTTGAGGATTATGAAGCAGGATCTGAGGACCAATGATTTGTGCCACATATCATCCTTTTCATTAGCTGTTTTATGTACTCCCCCTGTCATTGTCGGTAATAGGCCACGTTTATCACCAGCTCTGTCTGCTAGCTTTCATGCTCTATTTGAACGACGTTTCTTCTATGATATGGTCCATTGAGTGTACGTTTGCGCATGATTTTTGGGACCATACCCCTTCAATATAACTTCTCCGTATTTGTACTATTCTTCAAGCATGGTATAAAACCTAATAGTGCGTGCTTATCTTTACACGTGTTTTTCACTTTCATCATTTAACCCATACGTCTCCTCTATCATCTTTCCACCGCTCTAACCTCCTTCTTGTCTTCCTTCATTATGTCCATGTACAAGGAATCCACTTCTTGGTTTGTTTTATTGTTCCGGATTTCACTAATTCTTGAAATAATTTTATTTATATTGCTTTGGATTACACTGATAATTACTTTATTTTGTACTATGGTTTACAAATTAGGGATTGGTTTATACATGTATGTTTGATAACAAGGTAATGTCCAGAATAAACCAATTAAGCGTTAGTTGCTCTTAACGGTAGCGAGTAATAGTAAATAGTTAAAAGGCAGTAGCGAGTAATATTAAATAGTAAAAAGAGGGTAGTAATAGTAGAATTGTAGTCATTGAATAATACTTTTACTTATTTTTGTGTTTCTATTTAACTTTCTTGTTATTTAATTGTGATATTTAATCTTGAACATACTATTCTTTCTTTTATATTTTTAACGATAGGATTTTTATAAACTTTGGAATATGTTGTTACGTGGCTATTTTTATCCAAGCCTCTTTATACATCTTTTTAAAACCGGATTGTAAGTAATAATGTACAAGTAATCAAAGCGTAAACATACATGTTATCAAAACTACCTCAACTTTTTTGTATAGACTGACGAGTTTTCCGTATGATTTATGCCATTGTTACGTGCCATTTTCTTTATCTACATATCGATATAACTCTTTTTTCTTTGAAACCGAGTTGTGAGTAGTAATCAAAGCACAAACGTACATATTATTCAAAGCGAACTCACATTTTGTTTTCCTTTTTTTTTGTATAAAGTGACTTCGTATACTTTTTTTGTTATTCTAATAATATAATGTAATACTTTATAAAATCTTGAAGATATCTTTGTGACGCACAATTTTGTCAACATTTTGATATAGGTTGTAACAACCCAAGTAAACTGTGCCAAGATATTGTCCGCTTTGCCCCCGATGGGTAGCCCATTCAGGAACTCACAGTTTTGTTTTCACCTAACGAGTTGCTCAGCCAGGCAAAACGTGTCATGGTAGAGAAGGTTTCCACCCCCTTATAAGGAAGGGTTCGTTCTCCTCCTCAACCGATGTGGGACTTACAACTCCACCCCCCTTAGGGAGCCCAGCGTCACCGTTGGTACACCGGTCCGTCCCTTCGCTCTGATACCATTTGTAAAGCCCAACTAAACCGTCCCAAGATATTGTCCGCTCTATCCCCGATGGGTTGGCTATCCAGGAACTCACGGTTTTGTTTTCACCCGACGAGTTACTCGTCCAGGCAAAACGCATATTGGTAGAGAAGGTTTCCACCCCTTACAATGAAGGCTTCGGTCTCCTTTTCAACCGATGTAGCACTTACATCTATTTGTAACAGCCTAAGTAAACTGTGCCAAGATATTGTCCGCTCTGCCCCAACGGGTTGGCCATCCAGGAACTCACGGTTTTGTTTTCACCCGACGAGTTGCTCGCCCAGGAAAAAACGCTTCTTGGTAAAGAAGGTTTTCACCGGCTTAAAAGGAAGACTTCGTTCTCCTCCTCAACCGATGTGGGACTTACATCTCCACCCCTCTAAGGGATCCCAGCGTCCTCGCTGGCACACCGGCCCGGCCCCTGACTCCAATACCGTTTGTAACATCCCAATAAACCGTGCCAAGATATTGTTTGCTCTGCCCTGATGGGTTGCCCACTAGTAACTCACGGTTTTGTTTTCACCCGATGAGTGCTCGCCCAGATAAAACGTGTCTTGGTAGAGAAGGTTTCCACAACCTTATAAGAAAGGCTTCATTCTCCTCCTCAACTGATGTGGGACTTACATAAGTTTTTATCAAAACCGAACTATTAATAAAATTCTTCTTTTTCTATTTGCCATGATGAACCAAACTGATATCATTCGAACAACTTGGTACATCTACCGTTATTTGTTTTAATAGTTTCTGGTATAATTATTGTTGAGAAAAAAGTTGTATTTGCAATATAGTATAGCGATTGTCGGCACCAAGTTGGTACTTAGTACTGTGTCAACCAAAACTCATACCGTCGTAATAATATCGGTACTTATACTGGTATTCGTATTTATTTATTTCGGTTGCTATACCTATAGTGACTATAAAATATTGATCTTGTGTTAAACCTAATTGATATCGATCGAATTCCCGTGTGTATAGTTCCATTAGATCAACTTTATTTACCGTAGAGCAGATTCGATGAATTGAAATTATCTTGAATCAATTCTAATAAATTTTGAAAAGAAAAGCATTTGCGCAAATAATATTTTTGTAAATGCCATATTAACACGGATCCAACCAAGCATTCACTTAAAATTATCATGTGAGATTCCTTTTACATATCTGGAAAGCCTAGAGATCAGCTGCATCTGATTTAGTATATACTATTTAAGTAGTAAGCAATTTATGCGTTTCTTGACACAAAAGAATGGTAAATCATTTTCGAAAGAGAGGAATATAGTTCCTTTTTATGAATATTTAATATATAGTATTTCTATAATAAAAAAGCTGTATAAAAGTTTTGGAACCAAACATTAACATTTTACAATTGTGTTGTAAAAAGTTTTTGCCCTCTTTGTGTTGTGAAACACTAAACTGAATATTTCTCTCTTATGGTATGTATGTTTATGTTTTGATTACTTATACATACTACTCATAACATGATCTTAAAAAAATTACATCAAGTCAACCAACTAAATCAAAACGCTACCATAGTTTTGAAAAAAAAAAACTAAAATGATGGAAATACTATAATTTTAAACTGGCTGTAAAATTGTAATTTTTCAAGACAAATGAGCGTGATAGTTTTGTAAAAAAAACTACAACGATCGCATGGTTCTAATTTTAACACCGGAGGCAAAATCGTAATTTAACAAAAAAAAACAAAAAACAATGACAAAACTGTAAATTTTAACTGAGGGCAAAATTGTAATTCGGTTGGGTGGAAAAAAAACCAATCCGAATATTTCTCAACCAATTAAAACAAAATACTAACATCGTTTTTTAGAAAAAAAGAACTAAAATGACGGCAAGACTATAATTTGAGCTAGGGTAAAACTGTAATTTGTCAGGAACAATGAACGATTGCTAGACAACCGCTTGGCACAAATATAAATAATATCGAGTCAACCATTAAAAACAAAACACAACTATAATTCTGCTAAAAAACGATAGCAAGATTGTAATTATGAACTGGGGCAAAAATGTAATTTTGAAATGAGGTAAAATCATAATTTGTCAAGATCTAAAATGATGGCAAGACTATAATTTTGAAAACGGGCAAATTCGTAGTTTTTAGTTAGAAATAAAACGTATTTTTTCTGCACCAATGGGGGAGTGTCAGGCGAGGGCAAAATCGTAATTTGTCAAAATTTAAAATGATTGTAAAACTGTAATTTTGAACAGAGATAAAAAAGTAATTTTATATAAGGGCAAAATCATAATTTTAAATAGAGACAAAATTATACTTTTTAATTCAGGATAAAATCGTATTTTTTCTTTATTAATAGAAGAGTGCAAGACAATTGGCTTGCCCTCCCCTTGTAGATGTTGTATTGCCTGTGACTATTTTGTTTAATAAAATAACGTTTACTTTGGGTCTAAATCAAATCATAGCTCTTCGCTAGCACAAAAATAGTCCGTTGTTCTTTGTCTTGAAAAACACACATATTTGCAACACCTTAAATTTTAATAATATATTATATTTATCATTAAATTAAATTTGTTATAATCATTAAAAGTAAGTTCTCTAGTAATAAAAAATCAATAAAATCCAAGCATGGGGTCAAAGTTAACACAACTTATGTTTATTGCTAAATGAAATAAAAAATGGGAGTCGAGGGTTTGTTTTGCTAATTGAGTTAAGTGAAATTTCTGGCAAAACAAAATAGACATTTTCTTTCATGTGTGAATTCATTATGAATATGAATATTTAAGGATGCGTGATTGCTAATCTAGAAGAGAACTCATTCAATCTAAATTTACTTTGCGTTAAAAGGTAGAACAATATTTATGTGTTTTACGATGGTTAGGAACACCAGCCGCCGGCTTAGGGCAAAAAGATTTAATCAAAATTTGGTGAACACTTACCAATCATCAGGGAAGTGGGGAAAGTGTGGGGGGGGGGGGGGGTAATTTTGTGTTGAGGAATTTTGGGAAAACCGGGACGACAACATTCAATCTGGGGAAAATTAAAAAAAAGTGAGTACAAAATAAACATGGCATTTGTGGGGAAAACGGGATGACTTCCTTGACTATTATTATTTCACGAATAAGCAATGGGAATTGAGGTGTGTGGAACGAGGTTGGGTGGGTGGGGGTGTGGTGAGGGGGTTTCGTTCCTTTGACAATGGAAGAGCCATTGTATGTGATTAAGTGTATAATTAGCAATCTCACATAGAACTAACTAAAATGCAGAAATTCGTGTTTTGGATTACTTCTATGTTTAGTTCCAACGATACTAAAAGTAAGAAGTGATCTTCCTCGTCTATTGATAAGTATTCTTAAACTATGTATTAGACGGTTTTAAACTATGTTTAGATGGAGATCCATGTGATAATATTATTTATTTCCTAAAATTTTAAACTTAGTGATCTTGTCTTAGTATGACCTAAAATGGTGAATGACTGAAATGAGTCACACAATGATCAACATGGTTCAAGGAACTACAAGACAACAATTTACTCAATCAATCTCAAAAGATTGGTAAATAAATGACTAGGACTCATTTAGATGGGCTAACAGATTGGATTTTAGAAACAAATTATAGCTTTGAAATTAAAGTTAGAAGTGAAGCTAGGAGGAATGTTCACAAGTATAAGTGAAAGAAAAGATCAACTGAATAATTTTGGTTGAGTTTTGCTCAAATGATCCAAATTATTAGTTTGATAAAATTGGATATTTTCAATAAACACATACTTATGCAATAAAAGAGTTATAAGTACATGTGGATTTCAAGAAACTAATGCAAATGTAATTTTAAAGTTTGGTATAGGTTAGTGAAATGAAGATTTTAAAAACATTCAATAAAAAGGAGTTTTAACAAAAATTGAAATTCAATTTGGTCCACAATAGGGATCAGTGTTGGACCCTCCTCCATTCTTATGGTCTATAAATACCAGATCCAATTCGTGTATTCACATTCGATTCGAGCTCACACACTCCTTTCATGTTTGTTTTTGGAGTTCCCTGCAAATTAGCTCGTTTCCATCGTTCCTTGGTACAAAATTAGGATTGCCTTTGGCTTCTAGTAAGCTTCTAAGATTGATACTAGTAGCAATTCCATTATTTGCTTAAATTCGATTTTGATCAGTTAATTTCTTAGGTTTTCAGCTGTTTAAGTCCCACCTATTCCAAGCCCGTCACTCGTTTGGTTTTGCAATCAAAGGCACATAACCTTGTGTTTTGAGTTAAGGTATGCTGCCATTACTTCAATTTCGGCATTTGAAGTCGATAATAGTAAAATTGCTTAGGATTAGAATTCGTAATATAAATGGGTTACCGGCCGTAAGCCAAAACCACGTAGTCTCATACGGTTAGTAAGATTGATATTTTGACCGGATTAACTTATTATGGGTAACGGATCGTAAGCATTATCCACGCTTCTTCATACGATCCGTAAGGAGAATGTTCTATCCAAACCCTAAACACATGGGTTATGGACCGTATGGCCAAGCATAGGCCAAGATCCATAATTGACCAAATTACACTTCAAACTGATTTCAATAATTTACCGTAAGGATGTCCATACGGTTTTGTAAGACCCTTATGATAAGAAACAAACCCTTTCATTTAGACGTTGCAAACATGTTTTCAAACTCAATTTGTAACTGATCAGACTAATATGATAAATAATAAATAACATTCATTATGGATATATTCCACTCATTTTGTGACTATAGAACCAATTCAGTAAAACGTTACTCGCGATCGATAAAAATTGATACGGCTGTTCTTCCTTGGAAATTAGGTAAATACATATGAATTATTTTAAAACCTCAGATACTAGTATAAAACCTATTGGCTATTGTTTCAAAACAATTGGTGCATGTTTAGTTACATATTTCTCAAAATGATAATTCGATTTACTTTAATATGTTTATCGTAAATAGCATATGCGTTATACGTATATCAGTATGAGTCACAAATTGGTCACTAAGCAAAAGTTGGTAGTCATACATAAGTATTTGCATGTGATGCATGTACTTTGTGAAACCATTACGTTTCACTTTGTGAAACTAGTATGTTTCTAAATCAGATGCTTAAACTGTAAAATTGGTAAAATAAGATACTTATCTCATGATTAACATTAAATACTTTATAAAATGTGTGTGTTAGTTATATTTATCAGCGAAATTTGATGTATTTTAAAAATTGACTCACAGGTGGTTAATCGTTAAGAGCCGCTTTGGACCGCTTTTACCATCTTTGGAACTTTGAACTCCTTATACCAGAACCTATGATGTCACCATTTCTTTTTGAAATTTAGATCTGTAGTTGTGCTTTGTTTTATACACTATTATATTACTTTGACATTTTGAGTTTTGTGTTTTTGTACAAACTTGTATTTTCATATAATGCTATCTTACTTCTGCTGCAAGGTAAATCTGATAACAATAAGTTATGCTTAAATTACCCATGCCCTAGTTGTGTAGCTCAGTTGGTTAAGGGGGCGTGAGATTTGCACAATAATCATCACTGTTTTCTTGGCGACAACTTTGAGAATAGGCAGATTTGGACAAACTGGAACATATATGTACAAATTGGTTTTGGTGGATATGGGATATATAGATAGAGATAGAAAAAAACGAGGATAAAGGTTGGTGGTGACGGGTTTCCGATCATGGATGCGTTGGCGATGTGCCACCAAAAAAAAAACCCAAGGGTAGAGAAAGGTGCTAAATTAGGTTTTCTGATTTATTGTTTTTTTATTATTAAGTATGCTTTAGTCATTTTCTAAAACTCTATAGAAAAAGTTAACCCATCCAACTCAGAATCCTTTTTGTTACTTTTGTGCATAGTTTAGCATTGTCTATGTAATATATCATGATGAGGGACTAAATCTAAAATTTTGACATATCATAGGAGTTGTTCGTATACTTAACTCCAACATATTAACATAGATTACTAGAGCTAAACACTTTATGATTATTAACATATTACTTTTTCTTAAAACTTAAAATCAATAACTACGATTTGATATCGGGTAAAAGAATGTTGCCAACATTTTTTTCAACTTGATATTTTGGTTTTACAACATTTCACCAACATGCACGTACGGAATGCTGTCAAATACTGTATTGCCACGAGTTACTTAAGCGAACGTAAAGGCATAAATTTTAATAATGAAAAAAAAGTTAAACAGGAAAATAAATTAATTTTCTGAAGGGACTTATTTCTCATTAGTTTAAAACAAAAATTGATTCCTAATATCAATTGCATCAGTCCCCTAAAATCTAAAGTTCAATTCACAATAATTCCTATATCTGTATTCCTATTTGAACCAGAGATTACATATTTGTACCGCGATGTTTTTTTATATATATTATTTCAAGTAAATACGTTGAACAGTTTATTTTTTTAAGAAATTCATCTTTAACTGCCTCGTAAATCGACGTTGTAAAATTTGATGGGAGTGGAGACATATATTAATATAATCCCCTACCAAAAGTGGTTACCAGGCCACACACATACATGTACTAAAGATGCACAGAGGGAGAGAGAAAGAGAGATCTAACCCTTGATATAAATTCTTATAATTTAGAATGTAACCTTGAGTTGGTTGTGCTCTGAGTTTTGAACATACTTCTTTTTACCTAACACACTGAAGATCTACTCTGAATATTTGAGAAGTACAACAACAACACCATCACTAAAAGATCATCAGAGGAGTTCAAGATGATAGATAAGCTTGTGACAGAAGAAAATATAAATGGTTTCTCTAACACCAACAATCTTCAACCAACTTCTTCCTTTCCTCCCCCATAAAGAAAAAAAGAAACCTTCCAGGAACCCCAGGCATGTACCATACTTCAAACTCTCAAACTGATGTTCTTTAGTCGTATTTCACTAAAATTAGCTACGATCATGAATATGCAATCTTCGTATTTATTGCCCTTGGAACTTGATCCATATGAAGTGGATCTTTGATCCTTTATGTAATAATCATATTTTACCAAAAAAAAAAATAGGTCCTTTTGGACACCTGCAACCCTAAATTTTAGTCATCTTCTTTTAGATATATATTCGTTCAATAGTTTTTTTTACTTTTTATTTTAATCTTGTTTCACAACTCTGTAGATCCTGAGGCAGAAGTCATCGCACTATCACCGAAGACGCTAATGGCCACAAACAGATTCATGTGTGAGATTTGTGGAAAGGGTTTTCAAAGAGATCAAAACCTTCAACTTCATCGGCGGGGTCACAACCTTCCATGGAAGCTAAAGCAAAGGACAAGCAAAGAAGTGCGAAAGCGCGTTTACGTGTGCCCTGAGAAGTCTTGTGTCCATAATCACCCATCAAGGGCACTTGGAGACTTGACTGGTATTAAGAAGCATTTTTGCAGGAAACATGGTGAGAAGAAATGGAAGTGTGCAAAGTGTTCCAAGTGTTATGCTGTTCAGTCGGACTGGAAAGCTCATTCCAAGACATGTGGAACTAGAGAATACAAGTGTGATTGCGGAACTATATTTTCAAGGTAACTTTTTATTTAATCTCAGTTCCGCGATTAGTAAAACGTAAAACTTAAGAGGCTAAGATAATATTGTAAACTTTGTTACGTACTCATCCAAATATTTATGTTTTTATTATAAAGTATATGTTATCACAAAACGCAAATTATTTTAAATAATAATGAACTATATAAATATAAAAAAGTTTATCTCTAGTGTAAGCTACTTTTCATTTATCTAACCACTTAGTATAGGTAAATATTTCACTTTAATTAATCTGATTGGAGTTTCATGAAAGTATAGTTATGTTGTAAAACATTTTTAGTTTAGAATTTAACTACAACAGATTTTTATTAAATTCAAAATATGCAATTCGTCCAAAGTTTCTCTAATAATGGGTCTTGATCCTTGTGTTTAAATGAGTAAACATTTTCACTCAACTAACGTTTTAGAGGAAATATGTAATATACTTAACCTCGGATCAACTCTCATATTTGAGATAAAACTTTTGGGACATAATCCCTAATTAGTTCTTTACGATATATAAAAATCTATTTCTTTTAGTTTTAAAGGGTGGCATCCCTAAGTTTGCAAATGCTATGCATGGTATACTTATTTATTTCATTAAAGAACATAATTAGTAAGAGATGTTTGCTAGGTATTTGATAATTGGTCCTAAGTTCGATTCCATAAATAGGTTTTCCCCAGATTTATTGGTTTTATACTGAATTGATTTATATTCGTTATGTCTAGTGGAGATATATATGATTGGATGGTTCTGTTGAGAGCATGATAATAGTTTAACGATCTATCAGTGATTCAAATTTGTCATTCAGTTTTTTTTAATAATTGGTCAAATCACCGTTTAATGACCTCTTTCACATATATAATTATCGTCCACATAAATTAAGGTTGTTATTGCCTCAAATTTAACAAATGCACAACTTAAATTGTTTAAAACGTGTTGTAACATGATATGATTAATTACTACAAATTATATTTGAGACAATATCAAGTTCATGTTCTTTACAAGAAAATCGAATATTTTTTTACAAAGCAACAAATAGCACTATATCCAGATAACGAAAATGACACCAAAAAGCCTTAAAAAGGATGTCTTACACTTGCAATTGGGTCCATAATTTTATTTTCTAAAATGATTTCAAAGAACTAGGCATGTTTCCCAAGTTCTGTTTTCTTTTTTAAATAAAAACCAATAGTTAATTATTAATGTGATATCTCTTTGTTTGTAACTGCAAATCTAAGGCTAGTTGGAAGATACAAACATATTATTATACCTTTTTTTGGATGATAATATATATCATTGTATACGTATTGAAAAATCAGTTTTTTTTGTGTATTTTATTGTTTAGGACAAAAACTTATGAAAATAAAAACGATATCTTTTTTCTATATAACACTGTTTTGTCCTTAACTCTAGAAATGGACAAGCAGGTGAAATGTAAAACATAACAGTATCAGTAGTCTTTACAAAATTGAAATAAAATTAAACATAACAGTATGAGAAGTCTTTAAAAAAGAAATAAAATTATTATCTGAATTAAACGTAGATTTGAACTGTCTATTTTTTTAATCAGATTAATGACTATAATTTAAGTTGAGTTACATGAATTGAGTTAGGCTTTTGATGCATTTTCTTATATTTATAATGCAATAATGATCTATATACAGGAGAGACAGCTTCATCACTCATAGAGCCTTCTGCGACGCTTTGGCTGAGGAAACTGCAAGGGTTACCGCAGCTTCTCATTTCAACAACGTAACACCATCAGGATCAGTTGGAAACATAAACTACCACTTTGTCGGACCACCAGTTCTTGCTGGTCCAACATTGGCTCACCACTTCTCTAACTCTTCTAGCATCTTCAAGCCTATCTTAACCAACCATGAAAACCATCTTGACCCAACCCAACAAGCTGGACTTTCACTCTGGACCAGCAGTAACAATAACAGTAACGGTACCCTTAACAATAATGAACTGCGAGACTTGCATCAATTAGGCTATCATAACCATCCTCCTCATTCCGAATACCAACCAAAGTGGGGCGTGTTTGGAGTGAAAACTACTTCGGATCATGAAGCTAATGTAAGCGCGCCTTCGTTATTAAACAATTTGCCTCAAACACACTCGTCTGCAAGCATGTCCGCGACCGCTTTGCTGCAGAAAGCTGCACAAATGGGCTCAACCTCCTCAGCAACTACCAATCATACATCTTTCTTAGGAAGCTTCGGAGTAAACTCTAGCAACAACTGCAATATTGCTCCTGATACGGTTGCTACACATGTTCAAGATGAGAACAAGTTTTGTGGGTTGTATGGCACAAGTCCTATGATGAACAGTTATCATGGAGGTGACTTGGAGAATGATTTTTCAAGTTTGGACGAGATGTACCCTCCATCTAAAAGAAGGCACATACATGTTGAAGAACATCATGGAGGGCAAACTAGGGATTTCCTTGGTGTGGGTATACAACCCATCTCCCACCCTAGGATAAGATTTGATCATGTGTAATAAAGTGGTTGCATGACAGAGAGAAGAGAAGATCCATGCATCCTCAGATGGTTGAGGACTTTTAAGAAAATGAGCGGTGCTTTTTTTATTTCATGAAAAAGAAGTGGCGTTGGTAGTGGTGAGGCTAAATTAGAAAATACGAAAAGGCCTTTTAAACTCCATTATTGCTTATCTTTAGTTATCGTCTTACATTATATTATAATGAAAGAGTTTAATAACATAAGGTGAACTAAATTCATGCATGGGCATATCCATGTTACATGGGTAATATATGTGTATTACCTTACATGCTTCCTTAAAAATAAAAGATTAGAGACACGAATTTAGATGTTGTGTATTACCTTACATGCTTCCTTAAAAATAAAACATTAGATACACACGTATTTAGATGTAAAAAGTTGTTTATAAAACGTTTATATATTCTAACATTAATATGAATTTTAACCATCCATTTACAATCTTTTCTAATGTTAGTTTATTGCAATTTTACCCATAACAAATATAAGATAAATTGATATATGTAAATAATCATGTAATGTATACATGTAATAAATAACTGGATGAATTAACGAAAAATCCCACAAAATACAATATATATATATATATATATATATATATATATATAAATTAAGGGTGTGTACCGTTCAGTTCGGTTTGGTTTTTGGGCAAAACCAAAACCGAAACCTAAAGGTCGGCTTTTGGTTTCTGTAAACCGTTCGGTTGCGTTTTTTTTAACATCGGTTCAATACGGTTTTATCAGTGATTTTGCTTTTGTAACAAAATCTGTAAGATTCAAATAATAATAAGTATAATTTAAAAATTAAGAATGTTTCATATATGTTTACGTATAACTTATTATGTTTAACCTTTCTAATTAATATTATTCATATAAACCTTTAAGTCTAATCTATTTTTATATCTCAGCATAGTTTTTATAATGACATTTTATTTTATAATACTTTAAAAATTATTTAATTTTTATATTAAATTTTGTTACTTGTTATCGTCAATAAATAATTCAGTTCAATTATAAATAAACTTGTTGACGTTTTTATTATAAATACTTAACATTTAAGAATAAAATCAATAATTTCTACTAGCATGAGTTAAATTCTTAAAAACTTAAACTTAGTAGTTGTTTGTGATTAATCTCATTTTTTCCTTATCTCCTTTTTTATCTTCTTTTCTTTTTTTCTTAAATGTTACAACTAACTAACTTTTCAAAAACATCATTTCAAACTATTACCCAAAAATCATTTTTCTAAAACATTTCTTTTGCAAAAAGTTTTAAGTTATAAGGAGGTGAGAAAATGGAATTCCAAACACCCGTTTAAACATAAAAATACGTGGAATAGGCCTATACTATAGTAACTTATCGGTTCGGTTCTTTTCGGTTGTTGAAAATGGTTATTCGAAAACCGAACTACAAGTTTTGGTTATTAAAAATCCAAAATTCGAATTGTCTGTTTTGTTTAGTTCCGTTTTTTTTCGGTTATTTCGATTTTTTGCTAACCCTGGCATAAGCATCTGATCGCAATTACCAATAGAACACCGGAAGACGATCTAAATATCTAAATCCCAGAAAGACTTTTACGAACGGAAAATTCGAGGGTGATTAATACTGAGAGATCTCCTACACATATAGGATTCCAGATGATATTTTCGCTAGGTTATTTGTCGTCAACTGAAAATGATTGGTGATGGACAAACCCATTAGTGTCAGCGAATCAAATTATTTATCAGACCATCTGATTATTTATAAATGCACTGTGTTATATTCTACATTTTTTATGATTCTACAATTTTCATTGTCGACATACATTCTTAATAAATATTATGAATTATGTATACGCTTCAATTGATATCATCCATGCACATGCAAATGAATATGATGGAGGAGATAGGGATAGGAGTATGCATAGTCACTCGGTGTGCTCGCCATATGAAATGGGTGGTTAACTAATGCTACAATTGTTGGAGTTGAGGGTCATGAAAATAAAAATGGCAACGTGTTTGTAGAGAAGTACGAGTATATCTATTTTATTTTATTGAACATATAATACAAAATACTTCTCCTATCTATATTATAAATTCTAGTGCAACACAAGAATATTCATTTTTTTAACTGTAATGTAGTACAAAAATATTTGTATCTTGCTTCATATATAGCAACAAAGAAGCAAAAAATCTGTTCATAAACTTCGTCAGTAATCTCTCAAAAAAATTATAAGAATTTGCGACAGATCTTTCATTTGTAATCCTTAAGTGGTCAAACTTTTACAAAGGATATTGCATCACTAGTTCGTCGGTAAATGTGAAGATATGATTTCGGATAAGATACCCAACCAAGCTTTGTAGTGGTTGTGGGTGGGTATAACTTTTAACAGACAAATATAGATGCATGAACATGTATTCTATAATAAAACTTCTAAAACAACCCATCACGGATACATATGTAAGCTACAAGAAACTTAAATCCATTGACCAATGTGTTTAGAATAACAAACTTTGATAGGAACACTTTGAAAAACCTAAATAAACAACTTTCTTTCGTCACCAAATGTTAACAAGTATTTGGCAACTTGCTTTTGAAAACCGTGTTACTTTTGATGGTCACCTGGTGCCTAAAAAAGTTACTACTAATGGTAATTTACAATCGCTGAAAATTTAAGTTGTTGTCAATGCACCTTAGTGACAATGAAGCTGTTCATGCTGGTTAGCAAGTTACGAATTTTTAAGAGGATACATTTATAATGTCATTGTAACCATATAAGTCTAGTGTTGTGGATGATTTGCAAGACTTATCCTATATATGTAAATTTGTTGTAATTGTAGCATTTATCTTGGCTTTTGGAATCGTTGATATGTAATATTCTAATAGATTGCATGTTGTAATAACTATTTGGAATATGAGTTGAACAAACTATTAGGAACATATGTGTTTGTATGTTCTTGTGTGGTCTTCATTTAGATAGTTTACCATTGTTGATGAATTTTATTTCGCTGAATCTATATTTCAGTATAATAATCAACTAGGATATTAGTCAAGTTAATTTGGAAAAGAATCGTTAGAGATTGATGTAACAACTCTCAAAAAGGTCCCGTAAAAACCCATAATCGAAACTTCGAACCGAAGATTTGTTGGATCATTTAAGATTATCAAGTGAATGGGACCAGCTAATTAAGCGAATTGGGCCAGTAGCTTATCAACTACAGTTACAAGAGGAAATGGTTGGTATACATGATGTATATCATGTATGCAATCTAAGGAAATGCTTAGCTGACGTGTCTTTAATTGTACCTCTTCAAGATATAGAGGTAAATGAAATATTAAAGTTCGTTGAGAAGCCCCTACAGATTGAAGATAGGAATATCAAGAACCTTAAACATCAGAGATTAGTTCTAGTCAAAGTAAAGTGGGATTGGAAACTAGGACCAGAGTATACCTGGGAATTAGAATCAGAAATGAAACGAAAATATCCTTACTTATTCCAGTAAATCTCGAGGACAAGATTTAGAACAAGGTGGGGAGGATGTAACAACTCTCAAAATAGTCCCTCAAAAACCTATAATCGAAACCCAGAACCGAAGAAATCCAGAATGAAAATAGTTAAAAAAAGTTCCTCGTCGTGTGGCGCGACAGAGCGAGATTCATTGGAGGCCATGTGTCTCCACGTGGCAAGCCTACGTGTCTGACTAGGCTAACCTAGCCCTAGACCACTCCATCGTGTGGCACGATCGAGCCATTTTCCAACAATAAATAGAGCAGTTCAGAAGCAGTCCCAGTGTACCATTCGTGTTGATACACTTTTGTATCTATCGCTTGTTCTTAGTTACGTCTGTAATTGTACGATCTTTGTTTACTGTGTCTGTATAGTTTGGTCGTGTCGACCGAATCAAGATATCCTCCTATCTTGGTTTAGTACGACATTTAGTTTGTCTGTGTTAAACAGTTGCATGTGTGCATACTGTTGAGTCTTGTGTACGTCATGGCTATGGAACGTTCTCCAAGGAAAACACTTTGTGTGAGTGGACATGCTTCGTACGAGCAAGATGTTGCTCGTACAAGCCATCTGTCATTCGTACGAACGATTCCCTCTAAACAAGTATCATACTTGTCTCGTACGAGCTAGTTGATGCTCGTACGAACCAGCTTGTTCGTACGAGTATCTTTGGAGTAGTTCTCTGTGTCTTTTGGTGTTTCGTATGTCCAGCAACATACTTCGTATAGTTGTTGAGCATGGACACTATATAAGCAGACATGCACTCCTCAGTTTTAGGTTACCCGTTACAGACCTGAGTTAGACATATGTGTGAGACCTGCTAGAAAGAGAGAAACAAGAGCACAAAGTGTGTTGTATGAGAGTGTATGAACATTGTTTGTATATGTTTGTATCAATTCTCTTCAGTTAATCAAGATATTGAATCTTTGGTTATCCTATGTTCTTACTTTGCTTTGGTTTGTATTCATACGAGGATTCCGCACTCGTATATGTGTTGTATGAACAAGGAAGCAGGTTTCTCTTGATCCTTCAAGTGGACCTACAAGTGGTATCATAGCTTTGGCTCTCTTCCTTGTTCAAAACCAAGCTTAGTGATTGTATATGAGCTAGTTGAGAGGGTTTCTTGAAGTGTTCTTGAACTTTCAGCAGAAACTTAAGTTTTTGAAAGATAACAAACTTAAAACTTGGTTAAAATCTGTTGTATCCAGAAAATTTTCATAAAAACCTAGTTAGAACACATGGAGACATGTTAAAATCTAGTTTTTCTTAAAATTTTCATCTAAGTTGAATACACTTGCAGGAGAAACTCACCGGAGAAACTCACCGGAATATTGTTGTAGGGTTGACCAAATATCTGACATTCTGCACTTGAATGTTAAAGCTGATGGAATGTTTCTTTTTTAATTTAAAATTGTGTAGACAACAGAACACTTTCTAAAATCAGTCTGTGCAGAAAAGGAAATTTTTCACCAACCAGCCCTGCAAAAAGATTCCTCTGCGAAAAACATCTGTGCGAATAACCTATCCGCACGAAGAACTAGATTATTCGAACGAAAGACTAGTCATCCGCATGAAAAACCTGGTTCGCACGAAGGACTTAGTTGTTCGCACGAAGTAGTATCCTCCGTACGAAACAAGTAGTTCGTACGAAGAATATATCATTCGTATGAAACAGTTGTTCGTACAAGAACAACTCAGTCTGCTTTTTGTGTTTCAGTTTTTCAAACCTTATGATTTCTCAAACTTTGTAATCTTTAAAATTGTGAATTTTTAAAAGGGGCACTGTTATTTTCGAAAATCAAACTTTAAACCTTTTAATTTTCATAATCAAGAAAAACATAATGAGTACTAATCCGTGGGATTGGAGTAGCAGTTCGAGCACAAATCAAGACTCTTCGCAAAGCTCCGCAACCTCATGGGTAAAATCGTTGATGCCTCAACATACAGCTATGATTACTGCAAATCAATGGGCGGGTGTCGCAAACCAGAACCAGAGCATTTAGACTCTTCTAATGAGTGAGAGTGAACCGAGAGTAATAACCGTCCACCTAAACTGAACCATATGAATGATTTTCCGTCCTGGAAAAGTCGTTTCCACACATATGTTCTCGGACAGAACACCGAATTAAGGACATGTTTTACTACGCCCTATAAAGAATCACTCGAAGAGGCAGGATCAAACCCAACCTCCTTAGCCAATCTAGATGATGGTGATAAAAAGGCTTACGATCTAGAGAAAAAGGCGTTTGCTATCCTAACACCGGCACTCCATAAAGATATTTACCATCAATTTGTGTATTGTACGATCATGAAAAATCTGTGGGATACCCTGGAAGCAAGAGGAGAGGGTAATGCTGCAACCAGAAAAATTCGGCATGATCTGCTAAAGAAGGAGTTTGAAGGTTTCATGTTCAAGGAAAATGAAACATTGAATGATATGACCACACGTTTTTACCATCCTCTTAGCAAAATGATATGACCACACGTTTTTACCATCTGCGCAAGAAATCGTGATGCGCTTTGTTGACGCATTACCGCCAAAATGGGGTCAATTTATTGACTTATTAAAACATACAGGTGTTTTGGACTCAATCAGTATTTATGAATTTGTGCAGAAATTGGAGAACTTCGGAAGGCACAAAGAGTTCCTATTCCACAAAACCCTGAGATGTACTTCGGAGGTATTAATACAAGTATTAGTGCAAGTCAGCAACCAAAGCTTCAAACCGCGTTTGTGTCAAACGTGAATCCCTTTCTACCACAACTTGTTCAATCAAACCAGTATGCAAGCTCAAGTACTCAAGATTATGGACAAGTTTTTGATCGAAAGCCTTTTTGCCACAACCACGAGATCTTACACCTCAAGTTCCACAGCAAGCTCCTCAACAAGCTTTCTATGGAAACAACTTTCAAGCCACAAACCCCAACACAATCAGACTTGACACATCACATATTTCCAAGGTCAGCGTAGAAGTTGCTCAAGAACATATGGAACTTCTAAACACCATGATCAGTGCCTAGTGCGGATTAGTATCTGGTCAAATTGGAAACATCAATTTGATAAATGAAGAATACCAGCAAAGAGACAGAGATGAGATGGAGCTAATGGATATCAAGTGGGTGTTTGCTAGTGCAATGAGAAGAGCCAAGGATTACATGAGCAGAACAGGAAGAACCAGTTTAGAGAGCAAGAAAGATACAAAATATGGTTTTGATAAAATTGTTGTTACTTGCTTCAACTGTGGAGAAAGAGGTCACTTTAAACGTGAGTGCACGAGACCCAACAAACAAGGAAATCACAACCCCTTCCGAAATCAATCTCAACCATCCAACATAACTCAAGTCACCAATGATAGAATAATAGTAGCTGTGAGCAACCTAAACAATACCAACTAATCAGGACCTTTAAATAACACACATAGAGCTTTGGTAGTTCAATCTGATGAAGGATGCGACTGGTCAGTATAGTTGGGAATTGGGAATAACGGAGGAATTGCATGTTATGCCACGATCATCAATCGAATCAAACATGTTCACAGAATTGATGGTTCTGATGATGATGATGATAGTTCAGGGTATAATGGTGGTTCTGATGAAGAATGCTCAAGGTCAGGTGGTTATGGATCTGATTCAGATAGCAAAGAAGGAAGTGATGTTGAGGTCAGAAAGTTACTGAAAGAAGCCGAGAAGATGAAGAGTGAAAAGGTGGGTTTGATGAAGAAAGTAGAAGCTGCATCAAAGGAAACTGAAAAATTCTTTACAAATAGTGCAGCCTTCCCTTATCATACTGCCTTCATGGAGAATGTTGTCAGTTTGACAAGTCAGATAAATTCCGACTCTCCTGAAGTTTGCAATGACTGTGCTAAATTAAAAACAAAATTTGAAAAAATTAATAGTCATAATCAAAACATAGTTGTTGAATTATCAAAATGCAAAGAGGCGAACTTGGCTTTAACTCGAAACGAAAAAGAATTCAAATCTGTAATAGAAACCCTTAAGAAAAGCGTTTCTGAATTGACAAAGACAGTTTTGAATAAACAGACAGGAATTAATAACTACATTAATCTCTTAGAAGAAACAAAGAAAGAGTTAGCCATCTCCAAATGCAAACATGATGCGATCATGCTAAAATTGGACAGTTATTCTAACTCCCGATGTGTACTTGATCATATCATTGATGTTCAAAATCTAAAAGGAGATGTTAAATGCATTGGGTATAAGTCGTGTCCACCCCCGATGAAACACAACTATACCAAATTGCCTAATGAAGAGGAAATGCCACGCTTTGAACCCTCCGTACCTCTTAATCCTGAAGAATTTGCAGTAGGATTAGGGTTCAAGCTAGATAATTCCTCGGTTGAATTAAGAAAGTCCGAGAACTCATGATCAGTTGTTAATCAGAAACCCTCTACAGCAGAGGAGGATGATTCATCAGATGATGAGTTAGAGAAATTGATCAGGATCAATCTCTTAAAGAAGAAAAGGGAATAGAAATATTTGCTACTCCCAGTGTAAAAATTGTCAAAACTCAAGAGAATGATCCTATGAAATCTGTCAAGACAGAAGTGTCTACAGATGAAATTGATAATGTGTTGTATACTTTGGTTGGAGACAAGAAAATCTATTCAAACAAAGACTTTCCGATCAAAAATGTAAATCCAACATCTATTGATCAAGTTTTTGAAAAGTCAACAACCAAATTTTTGAAGAAGAAAAATCCAATCAAATCACAACCATTATCTGTTTCAAAAGAAAAACAAAAGGAAAAGTGAGTTGAAAAGCCTAAGGTCCCCCAACAAAATGTTGAGACAAAAGGCACTCGCGACAAGAAGAAGCTTAAAAATGTTCAATTTGTGAGTTCTACGGGTACTAATAAAGTCGAGACTTTTCAAGGGATGTCTAATGTAGATTTTATCAACAAAGTCAAGATTTTAAAACGTAACAGTGAAAACAATTATACCCAACATACAAATGGGTGTAAGGAAAATGATACCAGTACCTCAAGACCCGCAAGTTCAACATCAAGTCATGGAACACGATCTCCTAAATTTGTTGAAAGGAGAACATCTTTCAAACATGGAGAGTTTGGCCACATTATCAAAAATTGTACAAACCCAGCAAAGCCTAGATTTGTTAAGAAAGCTCCTCCTGAACCAACTTGCCATCGTCGATCTGTTTCTCCAAAACAAGACAAACGGATTGTTAAAGAACAAGAAGAAAAACAGAGACGTAAACAAGTAAAAGTAATTGAAAAAGCTTTAAAACCGGATTCTTCAGAAAGGAATCCAAGATCTTCAATTTTAATAAAACTAGAAATTGTTAAAAACTGTAAATAATAGTCATTTTGCTAAATTTCAAAAATCTTGGAAACCTAAGACTGGTGATGGTTCACGAGGAGGCACACAATTTGCAAATCATCAAGAAATAGAAATCACATTTCTTGATGATAAGGGTCGACCCAAGACCACTAAGGCTTGGATCCCCATCTCAAACTAATCTGGTTTTTGAAATGTGCAGGGTGTTCCAGGAGGAACTGTGAATAGTCATTGGATTGTTGACAGTGGAGCATCGAGGCACATGACAGGCGACTTATGGCTCCTTTATGATGTGAAAATCTTTAGGGGTGGTTATGTTGCTTTTGCTGGTGATAAAGGCGGATACATCACTAGAGAAGGAATGTTCTCCAATGGTGTTGTGAGTATTGATAAGATCAATTATGTTCGTCAAATTGATCACAATCTTCTTAGTGTTTCTCAAATCTACGACAAGAAGTTCACGGTTCATTTTGATGATACCGGATGTTATGTGCTGAAACCTGGTTTCAAGATTCCCAAGGAATGGATCCTCCTGTCGGCTCCAAGAATCAACGACTTGTATATTCTTGATATGAGCCAAGCTATAACCATGTCTGCACAAGTCACATGTTTTGTCTCAAAAGCCACCGAAAAAGAATCATTCTCTTGACACAGACGAATGGGACACATTTACTTGAGGAAAATGAACTATTTGGTGAAAAACAATCTTGTGAATGGTGTACCAATGAAAAACTTTCTTCTTCAAGACATCTGTGTACCATGCCATAAAGGAAAGCAAGCGAGAAAATCTCATCCTGTGAAGAAGGTCAACACGGTGAATATGCCTCTGGAACGTCTTCAATGGACCTCTTTGGACCTATGAAACACAAGACTACATTTGGAGATTCATAATTGTTTAGTAGTTACTGATGACTACTCAAGATTTTCATGGGTGAATATGTTGGCACACAAGAGTGAGGTTCCCGAAATCCTTAAGAATCTCCTACCTCTGCTTGAAAATTTGTACAATCTGAAGATAAGGAGAATCAGAACAACAATGCACCAAATTCAAGAATCAAGTTATGGACGAGTTCTATTCTTCTAAAGGCATTATGCATGAGTACAGTTCTCGATACACTCCACAACAAAATGGTGTCGCTGAGAGGAAAATTAGAACTCTAATTGAAACAGCAAGAACTATGCTAGTAGAATCAGAACTTCCTGTTCAATTTTGGGGAGAAGCTGTTGCTACATGTTATACGATGAATAGAGTTCTTACGGTGAAGAGGCACGGGAAAACATGTTTCGAGTTGTTACATAAAAGGAAACCGGATGTTTCTTTCTTAGAACCTTTTGGAGCTCCATGCACTATGATTGATGCACATGGTAAATTTGGTCTGAAAGCTATCGAAGGGTTCTTTCTTGGATATGCTACTCCTAATTTCAGAGTGTGGAATTTGTCAACAAAGAAGATTGAAGAATGGGGTGAAGTCAAGGTTCAAAGATACACTGAATCAGTAATCCGGGTGCTCCTTGGATGTTTGACTACAATGGCCTGTTTAACTCCTTTAGTCTGCCAGCTTTAGATGATGCTTTGGCAGCGGCTCAAATGCTACTTGAAAGTGATACTGCAATTGACTCATCATTAGTTCGACCAATTATTGTTAACCCTCAAGTATCTACTTCGGTTAACAATCTTGTTCAAAATGAGGAATTCGAAGATGCTGCTAATTATAATGTTTCGTTTGAAGATGATGAGTTCCATGATGCAAATGAAGCTACTTCTACTCCGGTTCCTGGAATTTCAGATGTCACATCAAATATTCAGAATCTAGGAACAAGTGAAGGTTATGCGTCTACTTCATCATCAAATCCAGCAAACGAATTAGCTGTTGATCTGAATATTAACAATTTGGGTATAAACTCTCGAGTTCCTGAAACTCGAATTCATAATACTCATCCTCAGCAGAATATTATCGGAGATGTCCATAGTGGTGTGCAGACACGTAATCAGCTCAGGAATAATCAGAATGCTGGTTTGTATTCGGTTATTAGGGAATGTGGGGAACAGAATGATTGGTCTTTTGCCTGCTATGTTTTCCAAGTAGAACCGAAATCTTGGAAGGAGGCTATGAAAGAAGACTCATGGGTTGAAGCTATGCAGGAAGAACTTCAGCAGTTTCAGAAGTTAGGCGTGTGGAAATTGGTTGACAGACCTGACAACTATAAGAAGATTGGAACAAGATGGGTTTACAAATGTAAGAAGGATGACCGAGGTGTTTTTGTGAGAAACAAAGCAAGATTGGTCGTCCAGGGCTTCAATCAGGTAGAAGGCATTGATTACAATGAAGTTTATGCACCAGTAGCTCGTCTTGAGGCCATAAGAATCTTCTTGGCTTATGCGTCCTACAAGAAGTTTATTGTTTATCAAATGGATGTTAAGAGTGCATTTCTTCATGGTGTGGTTGAAGAAGAGGTATATGTTGAGCAACTTCCTGGTTTTGAAGATCCAATCCATCCTGACAAAGCTCAGAATCATGGAAGACTCAAAGCCCTTGGGAACTCCATTAGCTCAGAATCATGAATGGGTGAACATGTGGAACCATCTCTTTATCGTGCTATGATCGGATCTCTCATGTATCTAACTGCTTCAAGACCCGATATAATGTACCCAACATGTCTTCTAGATCGCTACCAGTCCAGTCCGAAGGTTTCTCATTTGATGGCCGTGAAAAGGATCTTTCATTATTTGAAGGGTCGCCCGGACACTGGTCTATGGTACCCTAAGGATGATAACTTTGATTTGACAGCATTGAGTGATTCTGATCTTGGTGGCTGCAAGATCGATGCAAAATCAACATCAGCAGGATGTCAGTTCTTGGGAAATCGTCTAGTCACATGGCAATGCAAGAAGCAGACTTGTGTAGCTACGTCAACCTGTGAGGCTGAGTATATTTCGGCTTCTAGTTTCTGCTCTCAGGTTCTATGGATTCAACAGCAAATGCGCGACTATAGTTTTGAATTTCTAACTAATCCTATTTTTGTTGATAACGAAGCTTCTTTACAGATCACTCACAATCCTGTACAACACTCAAAAACCAAACACATTGAGATTAAGTATCATTTCATACGAGATTGTTATGAAAAGAAACTTATCAATGTTGTTAAAATCCACACCTATCACCAACGTGCCGACCTGTTTACAAAAGCTTTTGATAAATCTCGTTTTGATTATCTACTTTTGGTCAATGGCTCAAGGTGAAACCCGAGTAATTCATCCTTGGCTAATCATTTTTCGTAAATATTTTCTTCAAAATCTAAAATTACAAAAAATATTTTCTATTTTCTCTTAGTTTTATATTTTAGGGGGAGAATATTTCAAGAAAATACAAAAACATGAGAAAATGCAAAAATACAAAAATATGTCTTTTATTTAGTTTAAGTTTTTATTACCTTCTTTATATAAGGGGGAGAAAAAAAAATCAAAAATGAATTTCTTGGATAGATAAGTGAAGATGATGAAATACACCAGTGATCTGTCATAAACAGTCAAAAGCACAACATGAAAATTGATAAGTAGCTTTACTAATGATGTATCGGTAGGCTCACAATAAGATTAAAATATGCAGGTTGATATAAACTTAACGAATTGCAAGCCAGGTGGGAACCATTCATTGGCATATGGTCTTAGTACCGTAATAATGTTTGATATTATGCCGAGAATCTGAGATATGCGGTCTTTATACAGACTTATCATCTGGGTATCATGGTTGAATCTTTTGCCGAAAAATAACGGTGACGCAAGTCTAGAACTTCCATGATACCATACATACGTGTAAATACTGCATACGACCTTCAATAAGTGATAAACATATCACATCCACCCAAAAATAAGTGATAAAATATCACAGCTTTATGTAGGAGCTAAGTTCGTCTCTTTGTTGGTACGATGGTACTAACCTGTTCACGGACATACTCCTAAGCCCTACATGCATCTGAAAATCAAGTTCCTCATCAATAAGTGATTTAATCACATAGGACTTGTTTTCAATCAAAATAAGTGAGTATCTCACATCATATACGTCAAAACAGATGATAAGCAGTATACTCACCGGTAAGATTTTCTCTCGTGCATATTTTGATTCGAGAATGTGTCGTGAAGTGGTTGAATACCGGCTAGTAAGTATACTTCATACCTTAATCATATCTCCTAATAATAATTACATCTGATAAGCTGAGCTTATATGGACAACAATACCTATAATCATAGTAGAATGCTTATTTATTTATTTAATTTGATGTTTTAAACAAAACTCATTTTTGACAAGATTAAAAGCTGGTATGATTCTTTTACCTTGAAACTCTGAAAAAGATTATCTAGTAAATATAAAGTTTACTCCTATCTGTTAGTAGTTATTTTAATTTAGTTTACTTTACTTTGTTGTTTAATAAAGTTTTTTTTTGAATTAGCCCAAATTGAAGCTCAAAAGTTTTCTACCAAGATACGCCCTAAAAACCATTCGCTTTGATATCATAACTTCATAATTGTACTTTCTTACAATGATTAAACTCATCTCTCAAGACAATATCTGTTTAACAAGCACTTTTCCTAACTTAACATGTGATCAGTGTGGATCTGTGCAAAGTTCTAAACAAGTCAACGAAAATCCTAAGGTTCTCGAAGAACTGAAAGTCCAGTTTTTGATAAACTTGGACTCGTACGAATCCTATCATTCGTATGAGCCTTTGTGCTTCATACGAATGACCATTGATTTTTGTACATGTGGAGTTCTTCGTACGAGCCTGGTAATTCGCACGAGTGTCTTGATGTGGTATAAAATGTGATGAAGCTCTTTGGTAGAACCTCACTTTCACTTTGCTCACGTCATCCTTACACCTCTCCTTAAGTTGTTTTTTATTTCTTTAAAGATATACTTGACTATGATGGCATACTTTGAAGTTGAACAACTTAAACATTATCTGACCATGTGACTTTGACTGACTTGAACAACAAAATTTAAGCGAAGAATCATTTTTAACCAAAAAACAAGTAACTTCCTTTGAAGTTGTTTGTACGAACTAGATTTGTAGGAATGAAACATCATTCGCACGGATAACCCATCATTCATACGAGTCAGCTATCCGTACGAATTAATCAGTTTCTTGTTATAATCAAAAGTTCGTGAAAATGAGTTGTTCTTCGTATGAATAAATTGTTATTCATACGGGTCAGTAGTTCTTTGTTCACGGAATATATGCACACAAAAGGTTTGGAATAAAACTTTTTGTGTATATTCCCTAATAAATTTATGTTCTTATCGTGGTTGTTATATGTGACAGAATGGAACAAAAGGAACATAAAAGAAAACCCACAACAAAGAGAACTGACAACTCAGAAGTGGAAATTATGTCGGAACCTAGACATAACATGGTGGCCTACTTGGATCCGGAAGACAAATTTGTTGAGTACAACGGTATAATGAAGTTTTTGCGCGACTCGAGGATACATTATGCTATCACGCACAAGACTACAGTATACAAAACGTTGATCAAGGATTTTGGGATTCAGCTAAAGTTGTTGAAGTGAATGGGAAGGAACTTATCTGCGGGGAAGTAAATGACTTGAACGTAGATGTGACTGTTGAAACCATTAACTCAGTATTACAGCTTGGTGATGATCCTGAAGCTCCATTCTCAATGCCATTGAAATGTCAACGTGGATGTTTGCTTAGAATGAAATGTATTGGAGATTTCCTCGTGGGACAACTAAACAAAGCATGGTTGCCACTCCGATACAAGTTCTTTCTACATGTTTTAGTTAAGTGTTTGAGCAACAGATGAAGTGGTTATGACATGGCAAATAACGACTTGGTTGGAATGATGATAGCTTTGACATTGAACAAACCGTTTAGTGTTTAAAAGTATATTTTTGCTAACATGAAGGAAAACCTGAGAAGAATCGGATATGGTGGTAACAAGTTTTAGATGTATCCTCGTTTTCTCCAAATTATCATGAATGTGCAGCATCCGAATCTTCCGAAGAACGACAACGATGTTCTAAAAGTTGAAATTATGATGGAAAATTCGTTGAAGATCTTTAGAGGTGTAGCAGCAAAACGTTACAAGGAAAGCATACCTCCTCGTAGATTGATCGGTTTTCTGGCAAATGGTACATATGTTGCACCAGAAAATGACAAGTGGTGCCATGATGACAGTGATTCAGATAATGAGGACCAAACTTGAAAAAATGATCGAAGATAAGCTTGGTCATAAAAAGCGAAAGTGTAATGATGATGACGGTGATAATGTTGGTAAGGATGGTACAAGTGAACCAATTGCAGAAGTCTAGCCTATCTTTACAATAGAGGAGACTGAACCTGTAATAACGGAACCATCTACAATTCCTGAACCACAACCTTCAAATACCACAACAGCTTAAACACCTTCAGGTGAAGATACTCTAGTTCAACCGCAACCTACTACTTCTTCAGCTCAACAATCCCGATCTACATCTCACCAAAATGCAAAACAAAGCAGTCGCTTGTTCTCTGAAATGTAAAAGGATGAGAAAGTTGATTTTCTGTTCTCTCAGTGGCAAGCTGCAGCAATCCAGATTAACAAACAATCAGAGTTTATATCTTCAAATCGGAACACAGTTGTCAAACAACAGTTGGAGATAAAATCTCTGAAAGAGATTGTTAGAAAATAGGATTCTGAAATTGTGCAGTTAAGAAAAGAAAATGAGCAACTGAAGGCTGTAGATTCTGAAAGAGCAGCTCAACTACAACAGATGAGAGCAGCTGATAACTCTCGAGGGATTGAGATAAATAGACTTAAAAAACGTAGTGCGGCTATACAACGATTTGCGGAAACATTAACTGCTAAGCATAATGACTTGAAAGAATGGTATCATTCTCGTAATGCTACATTGGTTGATGGCTTTAATGGTATTTAAGACGTGTTTGAAATGAGCTGAAAGCGAGTGAATATTCTATGGAATGATAGATGCAAAGCGCAGGAGATCAAGCGAAAACATGATTAAGTTAATGAAGACATTGGCAATCCTGATGCTTCGGCCTCATCCTCGCAATCAAAGGTTTCTGCTTCAACTCAAGTGGTAGAGTCTAATGCGCAGCAGATCGTGACCGATCCAGTTGCCTCAAGTGCTACTCAAGAGGAAACACGAAAGGTTTGATGTTTCCAGAAAGTTTTTGAAGACCTGATGTTCTATCAACATTAGATAGTAGATCTTCACGGGGAGTTTATTGATACTCCAGGCCATTTAGTATGAAGACCAAAGACTAAAGACCGAAGACCAAACAATAGCCAAGGGGGAGTTTGTTGATACTCCAGGCCATTCAGTATGAAGACCAAAGACTGAAGACCAAGCAATAGCCAAGGCGGAGTTTGTTGATACACTTCTGTGTCTGTTGCTTGTTCTTAGTTATGTCTGTAATTGTACGGTCTTTGTTTACTGTGTCTGTATAGTTTGGTCGTGTCGACCGAATCAAGATAACCTCCTATCTTGGTTTAGTACGATGTTTAGTTTGTCCATGTTAAACACTTGCATGTGTGCATACTGTTGAGTCTTGTGTACGTCATGTCAGTGGAATGTTCTCCAAGGAAAACACTTTGTGCGAGTGGACATGCTTCGTACGAGCAAGATGTTGCTCGTACAAGCCATATGCCATTCGTACGAATGATTCCCTCTAAACAAGTATCATACTTGTTTGGTACGAGCTAGTTGATGCTCGTACGAACCAGCTTGTTCGTACGAGTATCTTTGGTGTCGTTCTTCGTGTCTTTTGGTGTTTCATATGTCCAGCAACATACTCGTATAGTTACTGAGCATGGACACTATATAAGCAGACATGCACTCCTCAGTTTGGGTTACCCGTTACAGACCTGAGTTAGACATATGTGTGATACCTGCTAGAAAGAGAGACACAAGAGCACAGAGTGTATGAACATTGTTTGTATATGTTTGTATCAATTCTCTTCAGTTAATCAAGATATTGAATATTTGGTTATTTTATGTTCTTACTTTGCTTTGGTTTGCATTCATATGAGGATTCCGCACTCGTATCTGTGTTGTGTGAACAAGGAAGCAGGTTTCTCTTGATCCTCCAAGTGGACCTACAATTTGTTTTCGAAATCTCGCACTCTTGAATCTCGTATCTCTAATCCCGAATCTCTGTCTCGATTCCCGTATACTAAACCCTAATCGCTATACCCTATCCGATTGATCGAAAACCCTAGCAACGAAAAGCTGAAGTTCTGCCTGAATAAGGTGATAATTTATACGTTTCGGTTTGATCTCATGATTATCATTAGAACGTTTTGAGACCGTTGGTATTTGAGTTTTCTAGTTGAAGTCATTAATGATTTGGTTGTTGTTAATCAGTGTTTAGAGTATCATTTGGGTCATTTTGTTGCAAGATGCCAAAGTTTTTGGGCTGTTTTTGTGTGATTAGAGGGTTTTTGTTCGTACTAAACCCCTTCTGGGCGTATTTCTGTTGAAGATAGCGTAGATAATCTTGAAGACAACGTAGATCTTGTTGAAGTCGATTACGCCAGTTCTAGCGTCAGCGTTTTTATCCTAAGGCGACTTCGGGGCCAGTGATATAAATCGTAGCAATTTTATCACGGTGTTCGACGACATTAGCCAAATCTAAGTGCGTTTTTGGTTTGTCAGTATAATTGTCTGCTTATTTGTTTGTTGTCGCTGGTCCATGAAACTTTTCATATTTGAGCGTGATAGTGAGCGTATTACATCTGATTTGTGACTTGATATCTCAGCGTATTTAAGGACTTGTAGCGTAATTAAGCCCAGTAACACATATTTCAGCATATTTGTGCCCAATACCATTAAAACAGCGTATTTAACCTTCTGTGAACAATTTGAACCTAAAATTGAATCAACAAGTCACTTAATCAACTAAATCCTGTCGCTCAAGCCGAGCTCGATACTGGAACTGCAACTAGACCTCCAAAGTTGAAAGGATTTGAAGATTTCAGTAGCTGGAAGAACAGAATCAAGTTGTTCTTTGAGTATATGGACTATACCCAATGGATGTCTGCCACCGTCGGACCCCATGTTCCTATGGTGATTCGTGATGATGTTCGTACAATCAACGATGATCCCTCGACTTACACTAACGAAGATAGGGCATTAATTAAATGTGACCGCCGGGCTCACGCTACTCTAACAATGGCTCTATCAAAAGATGACAACAACTTGTTTGAAGAGTACACCACAGCTCACGGATTATGGTTGGTACTAATTGATCACTATGAAGGCAACCAAGAACTAATTGAGAACAAGAGAGATATGGTTCAGAAAGAATATGATATGTTTGGAAGTTTTCGTGGTGAAAGTCTGTAAGATCATATTAGCCATTTTCTGACTATGTTGACAAAAATGTAGAAAGTTGGTAATCCTGTTACCAACTATGCTTCAATCAAGAAGCTTTTAATCTCTCTTCCAAAAGAATGGAGCTTACAGTGTATGATGATGAAAAGATCCTTCTTGAGCAGTACAACTCCGGTCACTCTTTCGGATCTGAACATCACACTAAAGGCTTTTGAAATGGATGTGCTCATGAGAGAGATGAATCAAACAGGAAACTCACAGAAATTTGTCCAATCCACTGCTGTTGCTGCTCCCAAGAACATGGCATTCCCTACCCCCATAACCTCCGGTGGTTCAATCTCTCAGAGTGCTAATGCATCTTACTTTAACGCTTCCGCAAACTCTACAAAGGCTCCACAGTCCAACGAAAAGACTACTGTGGTTGGTGATGCTCAAGCTCTCAAAATATCTACTGAACATGTTGCATTGTTTAACACCTTTCTAAGCAGTTATGAGGCTCTTATGTCGGGTTAGCTAAAAGGAGATTTCCTTACTGCCGAAGACATGAATCAAGTTGATCCAGATGATATGGAGGAAATGGATTTAAAATGGCAAATGACAATGCTAACCTTACAGCTAAAAAAGTTTCAATGCAAAACGGGAAAGAGATTGGTAAAGCTGGTTTTGACAAGTCCAAGCTGAGATGCTACAACCGCAAGAATTGGGGGTACTTCAAAAGAGATTTTCCGCTGCTAAAGAATGAAAACGTTGATACTACTCCAGCTAAAAGAACAATCGCTATTGAAGGAAATGAGAATGCTGCTGATAACACTCCAAAGGCGTTGGTGGTGGAAGATGTAACGATTCGCATTTGTAACTTTCTGTTTTTTAGTAAGTTCACTTCGTGTTTCTATAATTGGAAAGTCCAAAACTTGTAAAGTATTTCCATTTCCCAATCATGGTAAATCTAAGGCTTTGATTGTAATCAGATTGATCAATTATGCGAATTTCATAAACTTTATACACACTTAAACTTATGAACGTACGTTATTTTGTTACTCGATAAATCAATTCAAAAGAACTCGTAAATACTTATTTCAAGTTGTGAATCTTGGAATTCAAGTCAAGCAAGATTATTAGTGATTCTAATGTAAATTATTCAAGCTTTCGGTATCATAAAACTTGTCAAAATTATATTGTAACACTTCTACATAAACAAGTCTTTTTTTGGTTTATGTAAGACCCTTAAGCCTCGGTTTTGATCTTCCAAACATGTCACAATTGTATGAATATAATGTACATCAATTAATCAACACTTAAACCTAATCTTATTTAACAAAAAAAAATAATGACAGCTTGCGGCCGCAAGCTGTCAATTGTGATTAGGTTTTATTTTTTCAAGTTTAACAACTACCAAACCCCATTAAATGCTAACTTAACATAACCCTAATCCCTTCCCTATAAAAGCAAGCCTTCCTCCACCCATTTCTCACTTTTACAAGCCTCCAAATATTTCAAACATCCTCTCAAACTTCCAGAACTCACCGTTGTCCCAAAACAGTTTGCAAGTGAGTTTCAGCTCACTCCCCTTCTTCTTCAAGCCTTGTTTTTCTTTCTGACACCCTTGGATAACCTCTAGGAAGGTTCTCACAAGTTTTCTTGGGAAAACTAAGGTGAAAGCCCATCATTTTGAGGTCCAAAAGTGTGTTGTTAACTTTCTGCCCACTTTTTATCTTTTCAAACTTTAAGATCTTCAAAGTTTTCTTCCTCAACATTGTTTGCTAAACCCTATGGGATGTTACCATACGTTTTCCATGGAAAACAAAGGTGGAACAATACCAATTTTAGGGCCAAACTTTCTGTTTTGGAAGTTAAACTTATAAACTTTTTTGAACTTGTTTTTAAACTTAACAACTCTATGCTACTTGTGCCTCTAATCAAGTTAATGGTTAGTGAGCTAGCTAGACTTGTTCCATACAAAATCAAGAGGTATAACATGCCTCTAAAATTGTGCTTTTACAAGGGTTTTAAACCCACAAGTGTTGAGCTATCTAAGCTTACAAGCTTGTGTTGGTGAATGTTTGATTACATGGAAGCCTTGGCTATCTAACTTTTCAATCCACCCCCCACTTGATGATTTCTATCCATTACGCTAGGGTTCACTTTCACTAGAGTAACAAGGCTACGACACGTCCCCAAACGTTGCGATGTTTGGGATGCACACACCTAACTTGCTTATTGGGTTCGAAGCGTAGCTTAGTGAAGTATTATATTCTTGACATCTGGATTGTCCTTGTGGAAATTTGTGTATTGGTGAATCTTACGAAAGAGGTTTAGGACGGTTATCCTCCCACCTCCATGCATGACTTCTATGACTTATATGATATCCATGAATTATATGAATCTATGATAAACTTGTAATAATATATGTAAACTATATATGTAGATAATAAGTATAACCGAACCTTTGACGATGACCATATTGTTAACTTATCCTAATATTAGGTTATTTTATCTAAGACCTAACCATCGTTATGATTCTATTGAGCATGACCCATAAAAACACAAACACCCTTCGGGGCTTATAGTGTCAAAAACGAGCGTTAACGTCTAGATAAATACTTTCAACTGTACATACTTTTTTCTTACTTTAAATTCCTAAAATTACCGAATTCCACCTTTATTCCAATACTCACACACGTTTCCTTGTGTAGGATAACTTGGTGTTCGTCCCCCTAATCAACCTAAACGCTTTCACGGAACTTAACTTTGCAAAACCGTGAGTACACTCGACACCCTTTTTACGCTTTACAATTTTAGGTGCAATATGTTAATCTATCATAAACACACTAAATCACACTTTTATTCCATAACATCACACAAACAATCCATCATACATGCTATAGTTATGTGATATTTGAATTGTTACTTGGTACATTCTTATGTGATACTAAATGTCATGAACTTCGATCAAGCCTCCCTTAACATGTATAGCACTGTAGCACTAACGCACCGCCCGTATTCTTGTGGTCAATGTTAAGTTTTTAATCTATTATGCCCTACACTAGAGGATTAACTTGTAGTTCACATGCCTTGTTTACATTTATCTCGCATACTAGCTTATCCTGTGGATTTGTTTAAATGTTTTATTACTTATGCTATATATCAAACTTGTGTACTCGCCAATACTTTGTTATTAAACTATACTTTTTAACATGTTGCAGGTTGATGAGATTAACATGACGAAACTTAGTAGGATCGACATAGAAACACGCTTAGAATGCTAAGTTATCTAATATGTTTTGTTGGACATGTCTCGTATGTTGTTGTTTCGTATTTGAATTGTATTGTATTTGACAAATTTGGTGATTTGAAATGAAATGAGTTATTTAATTAAATATTGTCATAATTAGCGTTATGATGTCTCGAGCAATCTAGTTCGTCTCACTCTGATGATTCTGCCATCGGTTGGGGTGTGACATATTGGTATCAGAGTCATAACTATAGGGAATTAAGTAGAATTACCATGTTCGACCTATTCTATAGTTTAAGTGACCAACTTGACCTTTCTTGCTTCATGATTAAAATGTTAAATTCTTCCTATTTGCTTCTCCCTATTTCTTTTGTCTTGATACATATGGAATGTGTTTTTCCTAAAACACTTACACAACTTACACACTTGAAGACTTGAAGACACTCATACTATAAACGGGACGAACTCACCAAAATAGGGGTGAAACCCGCACTTTGGTGATCATCTCAATCCGCGTGTTCGATTTTACACGACATTACGCCATCAAGTTAGGAGTGAAATCCATATCTTGATGGGAATTTCCATTTCATACTCTAGTGGACCCTTACCAAAGAGTCGGAATTCGCTCCTCGTTTGGTAAGCACCAACCACGCTTAGGGTCGATGTTGTCAAGTTAGGGGTGAAACCCGCACCTTGTTAACTAGTCCCATTCCTTGATTTACAATCTCGCCAAAGTTTTGATTTTTTGATCGGTTAGAGACGTGTAGTAACTGGAAGGGTAAAGTACCGTTAATCGCTTCTCGACCAGAGCACTTTACCTATAGGCTAAAGCACGCTTCTCTAATTTGAAAGGATCTCGATTCACTTTGGAAAAGTCGACGTTTCTCAACCCGAAACACTCTTATGTTTTATCAAGCCTATCTTTTATGTATCTCAATTATTATGTGTTTTAATACTTGTTCCTTATTCATTTCTAACCCGATGCACAACTCGCACCCTTTCATAACCAAAAACAATAATAATAACTCTCGTGAACCAACTAAATTTATAATCTTTACGCAAAAAATACGTGATTATTGTTTTCGAATGCTTGAATGCCCATGCTATCTATGTCAATTCACACGTGTTACATGATACTTATATGCTCAAAAATGATTTCTTTTTATAAAGACGCATTATGATCAAAGCCTTAATCTCTCTTCTATTGTCGAACCCTTTAGATGTCTTCCTCTCAAAGCGTTATGGGCAAGAAGAAGTCCAAGTCAAAGTCGAGGTCCCAATCCGATTCTATGTCCAAAAAGGATTGCATGAAGTTCATGGCCGAACAAATGGCCGAGCATATGGCCAAGGTCATACCCGAGATCGTCAGCAAAATCCAACCTCCACCCACTGCCAAATCACCCCACACCTCTGTCGACTCCAAGGCGGAACCACCTAAATCAACCTTTACCATAAGCAGTTTTGCTCCTGCAACCCCTAGCCTTTCACCGGCGAAGGGGACGCCACCAAGTTACTCCAATGGTTTGACGCCATTGAGGTGACTTTTCTCCAAAGTGGTTTCCCCGACCACTTGCGTACCATGAAGGCTACATGAGTGTTCTGATCGAGGGCTCTCGATTGGTGGACTTCCGAGCGTAACGCTCGTGGTAAAGATGCCGCTCATGCCCTCCCGTGGATCGAGCTCAAGAAGCTAATGGAGAATGAATTTTGTCCTCCTCACGAGCGCTAACGACTTGAGAACGAGTTTTGGAACCTTAAACAGGTGGGGAATGACAATGCCGGCCTCACGGCCCGTTTTAAGCAGCTAAGTGCGATTTGCCCTAGCCAAGTCGACACGGCCGAAAAGGCAGTTGCCAAGTACATACGCTGCCTCCCTCCTCACCTCACGGACAGCTTTTCGTCTATCTGCCCAACTGAACAATAATCATGTCCTTCGTGAAGCCTCCAAGTCTTCATTATGGAAAGCCCATCAAGCCACCACCATAGCTCTCATCGAACCTACCTCACCCAAACCCCCAAGGAGCAACACCAAAGGAAAGAAGCGAAAGGCTTCGAGCAAGAACTGTGCGGTAGTCACTGCACCAAACCCTCAAACCTCCCAACAGCTTGCCTTAGCCTTTCCCGATCCCATCAAGAAAACATACACTGGTCCGTATCCCAAGTGTAACACATGTCCTTTCCACCATCCGGTTACCGCCCCTCGCTGCCTATGCACTATCTGCAATAGGTATGGGCACTTCGCGCAGCAATGTCGAACTGCTCCGCAAGCCCCAATCAACCAAGCCCGAGCCATAACCGCGCCCCAAAACCCTGACCAGTTGCACCTACCGCTCGTGCCTACTTCAGATGCAGAGATCCAAACCACTTCGCCAGCAACTGCCCGCAGCGCAACAACAACAACAACCATCAGCAGCAGCAAGCTCGTGGCCGAGCATTTATCATCACAGGTACGTTTCTCATTAACAATGTTTACGCTATGTTTTTATTTGATACTGGTGTGGATAAAAGTTTGTATCCATTGAATTCGAACCTTTGCTTATGTGTAGACATTCTTAGTTGCCTAAATCATTCGAAGTCGAAGTCGCTGAAGGAAAATCCGTCACTGTTGATTCTGTCTTATCCAATTGTTCTTTGAATCTTAACGATCATATGTTTCTATTGACCTCATACCCATGCCAATGGGTAGCTTTGATATCATAGTTGGTATGGATTGGCTTAGGCGAGTCCATGCTGAAGTTGTTTGTTCAGAAAAGTACATTTGTCTTCCCCTTCCCAATAACAATTCCTTACACGTCTATGGCAAGAAACCTTCCAAAGGTCTCAATTTTATGTCGTGTATCCAAGCGAACAAGTACTTGCACAAGGAATACTTCGCCATTCTTGCTCACATTGTGGAGAAGAAGGATAAGGGTCCAAGCATGAGTGAAGTTCCCGTTGTGATTGATTTCCCTGACTTCTTCCCTGAGGATCTTCCTGGTCCTCCTCCACCTCATCTGTTGACTTTCATATCGACCTCATCCTGGCGCAACTCCCGTTGCAAAATCCCATTATCGTCTAGCACCCTTGGAGATGCAAGAGCTGTCAAGCCAACTTCAGGAGCTTCTTGATAAAGGCTTCATACGCCCTATGTCACACCCCGGCTTTCCACAGCCAATCCAAACACCAGTGGGCCCAGGTGGGGAATATCGTGACGTAAGTTGATAACATCATAGTCAATTAAACACAATACAGTGGAAGTCTTGGATTTAAATTACTATTACAAACCAAATGTTCGAAATTCAAAATAATATACATGCTCGTAACAGAAGAACCACAAGCGGATCATAAATTGTACAGAGAAAGAATATAAAACAGTCTTTTGGCAGATCTAGGATTTGCAAGATCCTTTTATCACTACCGAGCACTTCCAGCCTATTTTCGTATTATACCTACAAACTTAGTCTTTTGAAAATACGTCAGCTTTCGCTGGTAAATACACCCAACTGACTTATTTTGAAAACATTTGAAAATATGTTTTTAGTGCATATCAACATAAAATCTTTTATAACTGGGAAAGTTGACGTTGCAACCTTGTTAACAGATTCACATGTTTGTCCATACATACAGGAACCACTACAAAAACCGAAACATGATTAACGACACACCACTTACGAACTCACGAAGAAGTTATCTCCAATGACATGGGTAGTTGCATTTGAGCGTCCGTCGGGTGTATGCCTACACCCCGCGCTAAGGTGGTGGCCATTATCTAATGTAATGAGCCGAGGATATCCAGGACACGGTAGTTAACCCCTGATGTTTAAGTTATCAAACAAAGCTGATTAAAACATAATATACGAATTTAATAACCACAACCGGCCTTCGATTGATCCCATTTCCGAACAACCTGTAATAGTTTACCCTAACCCAAGCCCGTATAGGGAATATGAGTCGAGAGTATTTACCTGAGCTAGTCTTCGTTAAACGCAAGATTTATTAACTCAGCCGTACACAAAAGCACCAAGTGTTGATAGCATTTACCGGAATGTCTCTAGTCTGGATTATGGCATAAGCTAACCAATTAAATACTAACGGTCTTTCTTAAGTCATAGACTTAGACCAACTAGCATACATGATCAAAACATATAGCGCTATATCAAGCGATGATTACATAGAATGTAGTTTAATCCCAACAAGGACTTTGACTTGTGTAATATGGATAAACTATAAACATTCTGGATTTTGAGACTTAAATGACAAGGTTAGACCCGTTTTGCTTAACTTCCATAAACTAGTTACATATAATTAACCGTACGCATATCAACGATATCGGGTAACCGGATAAGTCATGGACAAGTTCTATTTGCCATTATATTTTAAATAAGTTGTAATATCAGTAGGATATCAAATTTTATGCCCGTTATGGTTTTAAAGTGAAACTATGCCTCATAAGTGCGTTTTTGTAATTTCATTCCTTATAAAGTAATTTTGAATATAATTTAATGTTATGACCATAAGTATTCTGGAAAAATAACTTATTGATGATATAATATCAATAGGATATCTTTTATGACCAAACTATGCACCGAAGGGGAATTTTGGTCATTTTACACATAGTTTATAAATTATTTGGGATTCTGAGTTTATATCTTGTACCTACTGTAAAAATATTTAAAATAAGTTTTAAAATCAGTAGGTAACAAGTCTTGGTTCATAAATATGGTTTAAAACCATACTATGCGCCGAAACGACGCTTTTGTCGTAAAATGACGATTTATGTGATGATTAATGAAAATTGATGTTAAGGTCAGGTTAACATGTCTTAGATATGTTATTTAATATAACATATCAGTAGGTAAAAGATTTACTTTAAAAGATGTGATTAAAATCATTATATAAGTCACAAGGGCCTTATCGTTATTTATAGACATAATACAAGGACTTGTTCATAAACTCAGTTTATAATCTGTTTTGACATCCCAAAATAATCCGACTTATAATATTACATCAGTAGGAAACTCATTTTCAAGTTCATTATCATTTAGACCTCTTTTTATGCAAAAAGGGCATTTTAGGCAAAATGGCATAATTACGGAACTTGTGCATAAACTCAGATTCTGATTATGATCATGTAATATAACCTCAGAGGGTTATGCTACATAATATTGCGATCATAATGCAACTTTAGATCTGTAGTTAACTAATCTAAATCGGGTCAGAATCGAAAGTCAAAGCAGAAGTCAAACTTTGCGACTTTCGGTTACGAAACATCCCTAGAACTAAAATTGACGAACCGGACATGTTCTTACATGTTCTAATAATTATAACCAACTTGTTTAAGTGTCAAAACAGGTTTCATAACATATATAAGATCAAACTATAACATTTCCGAAAAATGGCCGGTTTGACTTTTTAATATAATAACTTTGACCCGTCAATTGGTCTAGCAAATGTGATCTTCAGGAGGTGCCCTTTATACGAACTAACACCTACCTTATTACGATCACTTGGCCATGATTGTTACAAACAATGGCTGGACCATAATGGTCTTAAACGAAAGTCAAGGCATTTTTCATAAACGCTTGAATTTTGGCTATAAAAGCCTATAAACGAAAATGCAAGAGGAAGGAACACTTACAAGTGGTCCAAGGATATAATAGAATTAACTTGGATGCTCCTTTCAGTTAGGAACTTCCAGAGGAGGGAGTTAGAGTTGTGAATGAGAAAGGTGCAAGTTCAAATGGTGAACCTTGGCACCTATTTATAGTTGGAGAGCTTGAAGGAGGTGATGCCAGGTGCTTAGGGGTGTGAGAGGAAGCTTATTAGTGTCCTAAAATGTGGCATAGCTGTTTAGGAATCCATAGTTTCAAATACATTGGTTTTTGGCAATTTATGTGGAGGCCAAGGCAATTTTCTGCACACACAGGCCTCTCGCGCCCCGCGAGAGGTCAAGGCCCTGCCTCTCGCGCCCCGCGAGAGGCCAAGGCCCTGCCTCTGACGCCCCGTGAGCACCCTGTGTCTTTTTTCAAAGTTTGACACTTTTAGCCCCTCAACTTATAAAACCTCCTAAAACACTTTTTTAGCATATTTAGCCCTTCGTAACCAATTTTTGGCGTACCCGGGAGTATCCCCAGAGATTGTCGAGCTCTCAGTTCATTAAAAGGTCACTTTGAGGTATAAATTAACATGTTGACACTTTTAACCCCTCCATTATCAATTTTCAATTAATTACGGATTTAATCCCTTTTGTCTAACAAATAGGACATATGAGCGTTAGGACTTCGTAAAGGATCACTCAGAGGCCCACTATAAGCATGTTGACTCCGATGTCACTCAGATGCCAAGTTTAAGCATGTTGACATATCAGTCACTCAGAGGCTAATGATTAAGCATGTGGACATATCAGTCACTCAGAGGCTATTGTCTTAAGCATGTTGACATATCAGTCACTCAGAGGCTTACGTTTATGCATGTTGACATCAGACAGTCACTCAGAGGCTCAGTTTGAGCATGTTGACACCTTTAGTCCCTATTACTCTTTAATAGACTTAAATAAAAATACAACACGTGTCACTATACTATTGGACACGATTTTACGAGGTTTTGCATCCTCACCCCCTTAAAGGAAGTCTCGTCCTCGAGATTTTAGTCAAAAAGATGGGGGTACTTTTGTTGCATAGTGGACTCAACCTCCCATGTATACTCGGGACCTCTAAAGGCGTCCCACTTAACCTTTACTATAGGTATTAATTTCCTTCGAAGCTTCTTAACCTGTTGATCCTCGATCGAAATTGATTTCTCAACAAACCTCAGGTTTTCATCTATTTGCACATCTTTGTGCGACATTGCTAGTGACTCATCGGCTAGATATTTCTTAAGGTTAGATATGTGGAATACATCATGAATTCCACTAAGCTCCTCTGGCAGCTTAAGCTTATAAGCCACCGTACCGACACATTCGACTATCTCGAATGGTCCTATATATCTTGGGCTTAGCTTGCCCTTCTTTCCAAACCTCATTACACCTTCCAAGGTGATACTTTCAGCATGACTTTGTCCCCTACTTGGAACTTAAGAGGTTTACGCCTCTTGTCAGCATACCTCCTCTGCCTATCACGGGCAGCTTTGAGATGATCACGGATTTACACAATCTTATCCGTGGTCTCCAGGACAATCTCAGGTCCTGATAATTGGGCTTCCCCAATTTCTGCCCAACACACGGGCGCTCGACACTTTCTCCCATACAGGGCCTCATAAGGAACAGCCTTGATGCTCGTATGATAACTATTATTGTAGGAGAATTCTATTAGGGGTAAGTGGTCATCCCAACTTCCACCTAAATCAATAACTACTATTCTCCGAATAGTACGCTCACTTTGACCACCGTCTGCGGGTGGTAAGCCATACTAAAGTTTAATCTTGTGCCTAAAGATTGTTGAAAACTTTTTCAAAAATGAGAGCTATATCTAGTATCTCGATCAGATACAATAGATACCGACACACCATGTAGGGACACAATCTTGTCCACATACAACTTAGCCAATTTGTCAGAGTTATACGTTTCCTTAATTAGCAAGAAATGTGATGACTTAGTCAGCCTATCTACAATGACCCAAATCGTGTCATTACCATGTTTGGTCTTAGGTAACTTGGTAATCAAGTCCATAGTTACCATTTCCCATTTCCATGTGGGAATTTCAAGTTGTTGTAAAAGTCCTGACGGCTCCTGATGTTCAGCCTTAACTTGCGAACACGTCTGACACTTAGCTACATAAGTGGCTGTGGATTTCTTCAAACCCATCCACCAATAATTCTTCTTCAGATCCTGATACATCTTGTCACTTCCTGGGTGAACTGAGTATCTCGTGTTATGCACTTCCTGGAGGATTAGATTTCTAAGTCCTCCAAATGTTGGAACCCAAATTCTTCCATTAAATCTAAGGATTCCATCCTTTCCAGCCGCTAACTGATCCACAGTTCCGCCAAATCCCTCATTAGGAATGTTAGCCTCTAATAGGGCTTGCTTTTGCGCATCTAATAGCTTCTCATTCAAGCTATTTTCTGAGCTCATAGCTCTTTGTGTTAATCCTAATGGGCTTAACTCTTTCCTTGCGACTTAAGGTGTCAGCAACGACATTTGCCTTGTCGGGATGATAGCGAATTTCGCAATCATAATCGTTAAGTGTTTCCATCAACGGCGTTGTCGCATGCTCAATTCCTTTTGATTGAACAAATGCTAGAGACTTTTATGGTCAGTGTATTTAATACACTTTGTGTCATATAAGTAATGTCTCCATAGCTTTAGTGCAAATACAACGGCACCTAATTCCAAATCATGGGTGGTGTAATTTCTCTCGTGCACCTTTAATTGTCGTGATACATAAGTAATTATTTTGCCTTTTTGCATTAGCACACAGCCCATGCCAGTGTGCAAAGCATCACAATAAACTACAAAATCTTCACTACCCTCAGGTAGGGATAACACAGGAGCATTGCTCAACTTGTGTTTTAGAATCTCAAAAGATTCTTGCTGTTTCGAACCCCAAACAAATTTGACATTCTTACGGGTTAAGGTAGTCAAAGGAGTGGCTATCCTTGAAAAGTTCTCAATGAACCTCCTATAGTAACCAGCCAATCCTAGAAAACTACGAATCTCTGATGGGGTCTTGGGTACTTCCCCATTCATTATGGCTTCTATTTTGGCGAGATCCACTTGGATACCATGCTCACTTACAACATGTCCAAGAAATTGGACTTCTCTAAGCCAAAATTCACACTTAGAAATTTTAGCATAAAGCTTCTCCTACTTTAGCAATTCTAGAATGCACCGAAGGTGTTTCTCGTGATCAGTTTGTTTACGAGAATAGATAAGTATGTTGTCTATGAAGATAATGACAAACTTATCCAAATACGGTTTGTAAACTCTATTCATGAGATCCATGAATGTTGCAGGTGCATTTGTGAGCCCAAAAGGCATCACTAGAAATTCAAAATGACCATATCGGGTCCTAAAGGCATTTTTAGGAACATCCTCGTCCCTAACATTTAGCTGATGATATCCGGATCTCAAATCAATATTAGAAAAAATAACTAGGCCCTTGAAGTTGGTCAAATAAATCAACGATCCTGGGCAAAGGATATCGGCTCTTAATCGTTATGTTATTCAATTCTCGGTACTCAATGCACATTCGCATTGAACTGTCTTTCTTTTTAACAAAAAGAATAGGAGGTCCTCAAGGTGATGAACTAGGCTGGATAAAGCCTTTCTCTAAAAGTTTATCTAACTGAACTCTTAACTCCTTCATTTCCATCGGTGCTAACCAATATGGAGCTCTGGCTACCGGTGCTGATCCAGGTAGGATATCAATTCTAAACTCCACTTGCCTGTCCAGAGGTAGGCCTGGTAATTCTTCGGGGAAAACATCAGAATACTCCGAGATAATTGGAAGGTCTTCTATATTTGGTTTAGGCTCATTGATAGTTACTTGTGCCAGGGAAATGACAAAACCTTTCCCCAAACACTTGGATGCCTTAAATAACGACACCTTGTCTGGAAACCCGTAGTGTGAATCTCCAGGGATGGTGATCGTTTCACCAGATGGGGTTTTAATTTCGATAAGTTATCGCAGGCTTGGTTATGGGACAACCAATTCATGCCTAAGACTACATCGAACCCTGCTAATTTCATTGGCAAAAGAGAGATGGGGATAGAATGATTCTTAATGGATATAGAACATCCATCAAGAATGCAGGATGTTGTCGCTAACGTTCCATCAACGAGTTCTACTTCATAAGTTATATCTAGAGTTCTTATGGTCAAGTTTAATAGTTTACTAAACTTATGATCAACAAAATATTTATCTGCACCCGAATCGAAAAGAACTCTAGCATATACATAATTGATGAGGAATGTATCTGTTATGACATTATTATCATTAACGGCCTCCCTGGCATTCATCTGCAAGGCACGAGCATTCCCTTTCTTAGCCTCTCCAGGCTTTGCATCATTACCCTTGGGGTTCTTGGGGCAGTTGAACTTAATATGCCCTTTTTCATTACAGTTGTAGCAGATGGCATTCTTAAGATCTTTGCACTCTAAGGTTTTATGCCCCCTTTTCTTAAAGATACCACAGGGCCTAGTTTGTGGATCAATACTACACTGTCCCCAATGCTTACGGTTGCAATTTGCATTACACCCGACTTATCTTAGTTCCTCCTGAACCCAAATTTTCCTTTATTTTTCTTATTAAATCTCTGGGAGTTATCATCATCCCTCTTTCATTTCCCATCAGTCTCGGATTTGTCTGACTTCTGCCTCACCAAATCTAAGGTGAGGGAGAGAAATAGGTCAACAGCAGACCTATAGGTACTAGGCTGAGCAGCCTTTACCATGCCTTTTATCTCAAACGCTAACCCATTTATAAAACACGCAATGCGTTTGGTTTCAGGGGTGATTAAATATGAAACTAACCTAGACAGGGAATTGAAGTCAGAAACATATTTCCGATAATCTAGGTTCTTCATTGAAAGAGTCAAAAACTCTGTCTCTAATTTCTCCACTTCACTAGGTGGGTAGTATGTTTCCTTGACTAAATCGACAAACTTAGGCCATCCTAAGTTTTACAGGTGTACTTTACCTGTAGACTGGATCATGGCCTTCCACCAAATCAGGGCATTGCCTTTGAAGGACTGTGATACATGCTTGACCACATCCTTATCAGCACAACCGTTGATATCTACAATCATTTCCATCTCATCTAGCCATTTCAAGGCTTCTACTGCTCCTTTTTCCCCATTAAAATCCCGGGGCATGCAGGAGAAAAAATATTTGTAGGTACATCCGTCCTTAGAAGAACGGGACCTATCAGCAAATTCTATTTTCTTTGGTTCACTCTTCACATTCGAAGAGTGAACTGAGCTCTCTTTATGGGCTGAAAATGGTGGGATTGATAATGGTCTGGAGCGAGTAGCACTCGACCCCCTAAGTTTTTCTATAGCCTTTTCCATGGCCTTTCCCACAGCTGCATCTATGCGAGCTTGGAAGTCATCATTCTTAACTGCTATATTTTCAGTTTTGTTAGAGCTGATCTCTCGGTGGCTACTCTGTGCCTCGTCTGAGTTTACCATTTTGCATCTTTGGTTCTAATCATCAAATAAAAATTTTCTGTTAGCCATGTTGTAACAACCATATTGGCATTAAACATTGGATATAACAATCCATTGCCCATTTAAGCTAGTGTGAATAACATCACAACTCTTAGGCTTATCATATCTATATTTGGCCTAGGTCTTAATAAGACCATCAAGGCAATTTACAATCTGGACATAGTCCATATATTATTAGACAGTGGACCGCAATGTCACAATTGTCATTGTCATTTAGACAATTATATACGGCTCATGGGCTTGTCACCAATGGACATAATAATATGGCACGTTGGCCTGTCACGTTGGACATATCATATGGCACGTTGGCCCACATCACTAACAGATGTAATTTATGGAATGTCGGCCTACATCATAACATATGTAATTTATGGCACGTCGGCCTACATCATAACAAATGTAATTTATGGCACGTCGGCCTACATCATAACAGATGTAATTTATGGCATGTCGGCCTACATCATAACAGATGTAATTTATGGCACGTTGGCCTTTGGCACGTTGGCCTGTCAATTGTCATCACGTTGATGACTTTAGCCGGGATCACATTGATCACAAGGGCTAAATAATAGGTCTTAGGACATGGTCCTTTTACCTAGACGGCTAGTGTGGTTCCTCAAGTCACATTACCAGGAGTATGAACATTCCTTAATGTTAACATAAGATTACCTTAATGATTGATTAATGGTCTCGATCACGTTGGACCTTAACGACCTTGGAGGCTTGAACCTAGTCCATCACCTATAGATAGAAGGATAACTTCCCTTAACTATCCTGATAGAATACCTTTTATTCTTAACTATCATTCCTTGGCCAATGTGTGATCTGTGCCACTTGGCATAATCAAATCCATTAAGGTACTTTCGAATTATATAGCAGAGCAAATATTTCAAATAAAATCAAGACGCTCGCTTGAAGAGGATGAATACATATATATAGAATTCTAAAAATTACTTCATTAAATTTCAATAGAAATTACAATACTAGAAATAAAAAAACTGTCCATGCAAGGACTACCGAAATAAAAATGTCCATGCAGGGACTAAAGTTAACAATGTCCTCGCAGGGACTAACCTATATTAGAAGAGACCTCACTCGTCCTTCTTTCCCTTAACCAACTTGGAGAGTTTCTTAAAGAATTTGTTGGTCTTCTTCTCCGTTTTCTTCGCTTGTTGTTGCATTTCTTTCATTCGTTCTAAGGCCTCATTAATGGCCTCAAGTGCTGGCGGAGGTTGTGGTTGTGGTTGTGGCATAACAGGATACTAGTACCCATAACTTGGATATCCAGTAGGTGGATAAACAGGTGGAAAAGGAAACGGGTAAAGTGTGTTATGCATGACTGCTTGCATGTAAGGGTCATGCGACAATGCTTGGTAATCAACAGGTGTAGATGGATTAAAAGGATCATATCCAGACATATCCGGATATGTTGGGATGAGGTTATTATAACCCGATGGTGGTGGTTGAACCACTGGCGGTGGTGTTGGTTCCACCACAGGTGAAACATTGGAGGGTCCACCCATTTGTGGGTCCTCGTGAATTGTAGGGTAAGGTTTGGGCAAAGGTGGTAGTGATCCCGACCGTTGGCCCGCACGTACTAACATACATGCTCCTCTTTTCCTCCTTGGCGGTTCAGGTGGCGATTGGGTTGTTCCCGGTTCCATGTGCACATCTTCTTGCACGGGAGGTGGTTGAGAATGATGGGAAGGAGTGTTAGCGAAAGTAATTTGGTTCCAATATTGGTCCCACTCATTAGGATCTTGGTATGGTGATCCGGAATAAGAGTTCGAATCGCTTGAGATTTCAATGGGATGCATGTGTGATCCGACGGCGACATTTCTGGATCGGAGTCCTCGTCCATAGGATTGGTTGGTCTAATTGGTTTTGGACGGCTGGGGGTGTATTAAAGTATTGGTTGGGGTTAAATTCATCATGATAAGAATGGTGGGAATGGTGGGAGTGGTGTGAATGATGCGAATGATAGGAATGGTACAAATTTTGAGTATGGGAAGGTGAATTTTGTGACAACAGCCATGAATCCCCCGAATCCTCATAGGGGTTCGGGTGATGTGGATGTGAGGGAATATGTCCTGAAGGTCCTCCCCTCATTAGTCCTTTTCCTCTTCCTCGTACTCTTGGCGGCATTTTCCTGTCAAAAACCAATTCAGAAACAATACTAATAACTTAATAATATGATGATAAAATCCTAGGTCAAAGCCTAGACTCGGAAGTCTAAGGAATGTACTTTTGTAAGTTTGAGATTAAACACAAGAAGGATAGTGTTTAACTCTCTCAAGCATTGGCTCTGATACCAACCTGTCACACCCCGACTTTCCACAGCCAATCCAAACACTAGTGGGCCCGGGTGGGGAATATTGTGACGTAAGTTGATAACATCATAGTCATTAAAACACAGCACATCGGAAGTCTTGGATTTAAATTACTATTACAAACCAAATGTTCGAAATATAAAAATAATATACAGGCTCGTAATAGAAGATCCACAGACAGATCATAAATTGTACAGAGAAAGATTATAAAACAGACTTTGGGTAGATCTAGGATTTGCAAGATCCTTTTATCACACTTCCAGCCTATTTTCATATTGTACCTGCAAGCTTAGTCTTCTGAAAATACGTCAGCTTTCACTGGTAAATACACCCAACTGACTCATTTTGAAAACATTTGAAAATATGTTTTTAGTGCATATCAGCACAAAATCTTTTATAACTTGGGAAAGTTGACGTTGCAACCTTGTTAACAGATTCACATGTTTATCCATACATACAGGGCCCAGTGCGAAAACCGAGACATGATTAACTACACACCACTTACAAACTCACGAAGGTTTATCTAATGTAATGAGCCGAGGATATCTAGGACATGGTAGTTAACCCCCGATGTTTAAGTGATCAAACAAAGCTGATTAAAACGGAATATGTGAATTTACTAGCCACAATCTGGCATTCGATTGATCCCATTTCCGACCAAGCGGTAATAGTTTACCGTAACCCAAGCCCGTATAGGGGAAATAAGTCTTGAGTATTTACCTGACTAGTCTTTGTTAAACACAAGATTTATTAACTCAGCCGTACACAAAAGCACTAACTGCAGATAGCATTTACCGGAATGTCTCTAGTCTGGATTATGGCATAAGCTAACCAGTTAAATACTAACAGTCTTTCTTAAGTCATACACTTAGACCGACTAGCGTACATGATCAAAACGTATAACGCTAGATTAAGCGATGATTAGATAGAATGTAGTTTAATTCAAACAAGTAATTTGAATTGTGTAATATGGATAAACTATAAACATTTAAGTATTTTGAGACTTAAATGACAAGGTTAGACCCGTTTCGGTTAATTTCTGTATACTAGTTACATATACTTAACCGTACACATATCAGCGATATCGGGTAACCGGATAAGTCAACTATATGTGAAATTTATCTTTTATGACCAAACTATGCACCGAAGGGGCATTTTGGTCATTTTACACATAGTTTATAAATTATTTGGGATTCTGAGTTTATATCTTGTACCTACTGTAAAAATATTTAAAATATGTTTTAATATCAGTAGGTAACAAGTCTAGTTGATAAATATGATTTAAAACCATACTATGCGCCGAAACGACGATTATGTCGTAAAATGACGATTTATGCGATGAATAATGAAAACTAATGTTAAGGTCAGGCTAACATGTCTTAGATATGTTATTTAATATAACACAACAGTAGGTAAAAGATTTACTTTAAAAGATGTGATTAAAATCATTTTATAAGCCACAAGGGCCTTATCGTCATTTATTGACAAAATACAAGGACTTGTTCATAAACTTAGTTTATAATCTGTTTTGATATCCCAGATAATCCAACGTATAATATTACATAAGTAGGAAATTCAATTTAAAGTTCATTATCATTTAATCCTCTTTTTATGCAAAAAGGGCATTTAAGTCAAAATGGCATAATTTGTGCATAAACTCAGATTCTGCTTATGATCATGTAATATAACCTCAGAGGGTTATCCTACATTATATTACAATCATAATTCAACTTTAGATCAGCAGTTAACTAATCTAAATCGGGTCAGAATCGAAAGTCAAAGCAAAAGTCAAACTTCGCGACTTTCGGTTGTGAATCGACTCTAGAACTGAAATTGACAAACCGAACGTGTTCTTACATGTTCTAATAATTATTACCAACTTGTTTAAGTGTCAAAGCAGGTTTCATAACATATATAAGATCAAACTATAACATTTCCAAAAAATGGCCTGTTTGACTTTTTAATATAATAACTTTGACCCGTTAATTGGTCTAGCAAACGTGATCTTAAGGAGGTTCCCTTTATAGGGACTAACACCTACCTTATTACGATCACTTAGCCATGTTCATTTGAAACAATGGCTGGACCATAATGGTCTTAACCGAAAGTCATGGCATTTTCCGTAAAACGCTTGACTTTTGGCTATAAAAGCCTACAAACGAAAATGCAAGAGGAAGGAACACCTACAAGTGGTTCCTAGGATACAATAGAACTAAGTTGGATGCTCCTTTCAGTTAAGAACTTCCAGAGGAGGGAGTTACAGTAGTGAATGAGAAAGGTGCAAGTTCAATGGTGAATCTTGGCACCTATTTATATTTGGAGAGCTTGAAGGAGGTGATGCCAGGTGCTAAGGGGTGTAAGAGGAAGCTTACAAGTATCCTAAAACGTGGTATAGTTGTTTGGGAATCCATAGTTTCGAATACATTGGTTTTTGGCAATTTGTGTGGAGGCCAAGGCAATTTTCTATAGACACAGGCCTCTCGCGCCCCGCGAGAGGCTAAGGCCCTGCCTCTCGCGCCCCGTGAGCGCCTTGTGTCAGTTTTCAAAGTTTGATAAGCCAATTTTCTACTGACGGATCTTTCCACATGTGCATCGACTGTCGTGAGCTCAACAAGTTTACGGTCAAGAACTGATACCCTCTTCCCCGAATCGACGACCTTTTTGACCAGCTTCAAGGCGCAACATGTTTATGGAAGATCGAACTTCGCTTTGGTATCATCAACTTCGAGTCCTTGAAGAAGATATACCCAAAACCACATTTCGCACGCATTATGGGCACTACGAGTTCGTGGTCATGCCATTTGGTCTGAGCAGCGTAACCGCCGTGTTTTGGATGTAATGAATCGCGTGTGGTAGCCCTTTCTCGACCGATTCGTGATCGTCTTTATTGTCATATCCTAATCTATTCCAAGATGTGAGAAGAGCATAATCGATACTTGTGTCTTATCCATCAGTTGTTGCGTACTGAACGTCTTTATGCCAAGTTCTCCAAGTGTGAATTTTGGCTAAAGGAGGTTCAATTCCTTGGTCATGTCGTCAACGAACTTGGTATTCACGTTGACCCTGCAAAAATCGAGGCGGTGAAAAATTGGATTGCTCCTAAGACACCCTCCGAAATTTGTTCGTTTCTCGGCTTAGCCGGTTTTTACCTTCGGTTTATTTCGAATCTCTCTAAAATTGTCGTACTCTCACCTCTTTGACCCAAAAGGATAAAAATTCTGTTTGGAGTTCCGAACAAGAGGAGTCTTTTCAAACGTTCAAGAACATGCTTTGCAATGCTCCTATCCTAACCTTTCCCGATGGTACCAACGAATTTGTCGTGTATTGCGATGCCTCAAGACAAGGTCTTGGTTGCGTTCTTATAAAACGAGACTAGGTCATCTCTTACGTGTCACGACAACTCAAAGTTTCAAGAGAAAAACTATACTACGCACGACTTGAACTTGGTGCAGTTGTTTTTTTCATTAAAGACATGGCGAAACTACCTTTACGGTACAAAGTGTACGGTCTTCACCGACCATAAGAGCCTCCATCATATCTTTAGTCAAAAAGAACTCAACATGCGTCAGCGACGTTGGGTGGAATTATTAAACGACTATGACTGCGATATCCGCTACCACCCTAGTAAAGCGAATGTTGTGGCCGATGCACTTAGTCAGAAAACTCATGTTAAGAGTGTACGTTGTTACCAAACTTTGGGAAAGCTTCAAGAGATGATTCGTGAGGCACAATACTCGACCATTAATGAGGGTAACCTCGATAATGAGTTAAAGTGTGGTGCCAAAAACCAAGTCGTGGCAAAATCTAATGGCATCATGTGCTATCTTGATCGTATATGGATTCCAAACCGTGATACTCTTCGTGACCTCTTGATGAGTGAAGCTCATAAGTCTCGGTATTCTATTCATCCTGGTGTCACTAAGATGTATCATGACCTTCGAGCATCATATTGGTGGCCTGGGATGAAGAAAGATATCGCCTATTACGTTTCAAAGTGCCTTACTTGCTCCGAAGTAAAGACCGAGCATCAATGACCCTCTGGCTTACTCGAGCAACCGGAAATTCCTGTTTCGAAATGGGAGAGTATTGCTATGGATTTCATTATCAAACTCCCTCGAACATCGTTTGATCACGATAGTATTTGGGTAATCGTCGACCATCTGACCAAGTCACCTCATTTCCTCCCCATACGTGAAGATTATCGAGTTGGGAAATTGGCTCGTATCTACACGGATGAAGTCATTTGTCGTCACGGTGTCCCCATTGATATTATTTCGGATCGTGATGGTCGTTTCACTTCTCGTCTTTCGCAAATGTTTCAAAAAGCTCTTGGTACTCACCTCAATCTGAGTACTGCTTTCCATCCTCAGTCTGATGGTCAAATAGAGCGTGCTATCTAAACTCTAGAGGACATGCTTCGTTCCTACGTAATCGATTTTGGTGGCAACTGGGACATGCCCTTGCCTTTGGTCAAATTCTCGTACAATAACAGTTACCATGCGAGTATTCAAATGGCACCATTCGAGGCATTGTATGGACGCAAGTGCCGCTGACCTATTTGTTGGCACAAGATCGGGGAAGCTCAAATCACCGTTCCCGAGCTTATACAACAGACGATGACAAGACTTTGTAGATTCAGGAAAACTTGCTCAAAGCTAGAAGTCGACAAAAGAGCTAAGTAGATAAAAGACGCAAGCCTTTCGAATTAAACGTTGGTGACTTTGTACTTCTCAAGGTATCCCCGTGGAAGGGTGTGGTTCTTTTCGGGAAAAAGGGAAAGCTCGCTCCTCGCAATGTGGGTCCTTTTAAGATTCTCGAAAGGATTGGCAAGGTAGCATACCGACTGGACCTACCAAAAGAGCTCAACAACATTCATCCTACCTTCCACGTCTCAAACTTGAAGAGATGTCTCGCCGGAGAAGGACTCCAAGTTCAACTTGAAGATCTTCAAATCAATGAGACCTTACACTTCGTGGAGAAACCAGTCGAAATCATGGATCGAGGCACTAAGCAACTAAGGCGCAATCGAATTCCTATCGTGGAGGTTCGATGGGAAGGAAGACGTGGTACTGAGTTTACTTGGGAACTTGAAAGCAACATGAAGACTATGTATCTGCATTTGTTCGTTGCATCTTCCTAAATTTCGGGACGATATTTCTAAAGGAGGGGAGACTGTAACGCTTCGCATTTGTAACTTTCCTTTTTTAGTAAGTTCGCTTCATGTTTCCATAATTGGAAAGTCTAAACCTTGTAATCGTATTTCCATTTCCAAATCATTGTAAATTTAAGGCTTTGATTGTAATCAGATTGATCAATTATGCGAATTTCACAAACTTTATACACGCTTAAACTTTTGAACGTATGTTATTTTGTTACTCGATAAATCAATTCAAAATAACTCGTAAATACTTATTTCACATTGTGAATCTTGGAATTCAAATCAAGCAAGATGATTAGTGATTCTAATGCAAATTATTCAAGCTTTCGGTATCATAAAACTTGTCAAAATTATATGTAACACTTCTACATAAACAAGTCTTCTTTTTTTTTTATGTAAGACCATTAAGCCTTGGTTTTGATCTTCCAAACGTGTCACAATTGTATGAATATAGTGTACATCAATTAATCAACACTTAAACCTAATCTTATTTAGCAAAAAAAAAAGAATGACAGCTTGCGGCCGCAAGCTGTCAAGTGTAATTAGGTTTTGTTTTTTCAAGTTTAACAACTACCATACCCCATTAAATGCTAACTTAACCTAACCCTAATCCCTTCCCTATAAAAGCGACCCTTCCCCCACCCATTTTCATTTTTGCAAGCCTCCAAACACTTCAAACATCCTCTCAAACTTTCATAATTCACTACTGTCCCAAAACAGTTTGCAAGTGAGTTTCACTTCCCTTCTTCTTCAAGCCTTGTTATTCTTTCTAACACCCTTGGATAACCTCTAGGAAAGTTCTCACAAGTTTTCTTAGGTAAACTAAGGTGAAACCCCACCATTTTGAGGTCCAAAAGTGTGTTAACTTTCTGCTCACTTTTTATCTTTTCAAACTTTAAGATCTTCAAAGTTTTCTTCATGTTTTGTTCCTCAAAATTGTTTTCCAAGCACCATGGGATGTTACCATAGGTTTTCCATGGAAAACCAAGGTGGAATAATACCATTTTTAGGGCCAAACTTTCTATTTTGGAAGTTAAACTTATAAACTTTTTCGAACTTGTTTTTAAACTTAACAACTCTATGCTACTTGTGTCTCTAATCAAGTTAATGGTTAGTGAGCTAGCTAGACTTGTTCCATACATAATCAAGAGGCATAACATGCCTATAAAATTGTGGTTTTACAAGGGTTTTAAACTCACAAGTGTTGAGCCATCCAAGCTTACAAGCTTGTGTTGGTGAAGGTGTGATTACATGGAAGCCTTGGCTATCCAAATTTTCAATCTACCCCTCACTTGATGATTTCTATCCATTAAGCTACGGTTCACTTTCACTAGAGTAACAAGGCGAGGACACATCCCCAAATGTTGCCATGTTCGGGATGCACGCACCTAGCTTGCTTATTCGGTTCGAAGCGTAGCTTAGTGAAGTACTATATTCTTGACCATCCGGATTATCCTTGTGGCAATTTGTGTATTGGTGAATCTTACGAAAGAGGTTTGGACGGTTATCCTCCTACCTCCATGCATGACTTCTATGACTTATTTGATATCCATGAATTATATGAAATCTATGATAAACTTGTACTAATATATGTAAACTATATATGTAAATGATAAATATAACCAAACCTTTGACGATGACCATATGGTTAACTTGTCCTAATATTAGGTTATTTTAACTAAGACCTAACCATCATTACGATTATATTGGGCATGACCCATAAAAACACAAACACCCTTCGGGGCTTATATTGTCAAAAACGAGCGTTAACATCTAGATAAATACTTTCAACTATACATACTTTTTGCGTACTTTAAATTCCTAAAATTACCGAATTCCACCTTCATTCCAATACTCACACACGTTTCCTTGTGTAGGATAACTTGGAGTTCGTCCACCTAATCAACCAAAACGCTTTCACGGAACTTAACTTTGCAAAACCGTGAGTACACTCGATACCCTTTTTACGCTTTACACTTTTGGGTGCAATATGTTAATCTATCATAAACACACTAAATCACATTTTTATTCTATGAAATCACACAAACAATCCATCATACATGCTATAGTTATGTGATACTTGAATTGTTACTTGGTACATTCTTATGTGATACTAAATGTCATTAACTTCGATCAAGCCTCCCTTAACATGTATAACGCTATAGCAGTAATGCACTGCCCGTATTCTTGTGGTCAATGTTAAGTGTTTAATCTATTATGCGGTACACTAGAGGATTGACTTGTAGTTCACATGCCTTGTTTACATTTATCTCGTAAACTAGCTTATCATGTGGATTTGTTTAAACGTTTTATTACTTATGCTATGATATCAAACTTGTGTACTCGCCAATACTTTGTTATTGGAACTATACTTTTTAACATGTTGCATGTTATTGAGATTGACATGACGAAACTTAGTAGGATCGGCATAGAAACACGCTTAGAATGCTAAGTTATCTAATATGTTTAGTTGAAGATGTCTCGTATGTAGTTGTTTTGTATTTAAATTGTATTGTATTTGACAAATTTGGTGAATTGAAATGAAATGAGTTGTTTAATTGAATATTGTCACAACTAGCGTTATGATGTCTCGAGCAATCTAGTTCGTCTCACTCTGATGATTCCGCCATCAGTTGGGGTGTGACAGAAGATTATGATTCAGCTGAGGAAATTGCTAAGACAAAGGAAGAAGTTAACAAATCTCTAATGCCAAAGATATCCTATGAACTGGTTCCACGTCCTTCACACTTCTTAGTAACAAAAAGGAAGGTATTCCCAAGGGAGATATGTCTACTGACAAAGGACTTAAGAGCATAGTCAACCCGACCAAGTCCATAGATGACCAAGGAAAGAAAGAGGCTAAAATCTCCGAGTCAAAGGAGAAGGTTCAAGAAGCAAGTAGCAGTCCAAAGAAGGAAAAAGGTCAAGCTCCTGCAGCAGCAATGAAAGTTGAGTCTGCTAAAGAGAAAGAGAAGAAAGACTTAGTGAACATCATTTCCTACGAATTTAAAGTCAAATTTTTCTCATAACCGTGTGTCAACGTAGTGGCTCACTATAGATCCCTCAACCATGACCTTATCAGAGAAAGAGAGAGTTTTGAAATTTAACAATTAACTAAAACAGAATGAAGCTGCATATCAGAGAAAGTTGAACTCCACTTTAGCTGAAATGTAAACTTTAAAAGAATTTGTTTTCAGAAAAGATTTCATTATAAATGGTTGAACTGAAAAACTTGAGAAATCTGAAGTTGAAAACACTAAATTGCAACTCATTATTAACAAATGGAATGTAAGCAATAAGCCACTGGTTGACATTAAAACTGCCAATGACGGACATACATCAAAGAGGGCATTGGGTACAAAGATAAGCTTGGGAATTAAAGAAGAATCTTTCCGCCTCCTCATAGCAAAGACTATGTACCCATGCCAACTCCTCATCCAGAAAATGATTTAATTGATAAAAATGACTTAATTGCTCAAAGTGTCAATTGTGAAAATGACAAAAATACTAACGTTTCTATAAGCAATGCAGATGCAAATGAGTGTGAGGAGGAAGTATGTGATGAATAATGTGAAGGCACAAAAATAGGGATAGGGTATTCAGGCGATAGTTATACTACGGTAAACGGGTTCAAGTGAAAATCAAGAATCAGCCTCTTCAACAGCTTTTGAGATTGATGAAGATAGCATAAATGATGAAAGTCGCACTGACAAGAAAATGAAGAAAATCAGAAGATCAAGCTCCACTGCATCTTAGACATCGCTTCATGCACTTCAAGACACTCATCACATACATCATCTTCTGACGCCTTAATCTTTAAGAGGAAAAAGACTCGTTGCATTAAGTGTTTTCACTGTGGTCATTTAGGACACACTGCGAAACATTGCAAAACCAAGAAATGTTCAAAGCCAAACCAAAATTTTGCTAAAAATTTCACCGATCAATTTGATAAATTTAAGAAATGAGTCATAAACTTTGTTAAACAAAGTGTTTTTGGGAAAAAAAAAAGACGAAATTATCAAAGAAGATCATGATAAATTAAAAATTAAGCAAGTATGGGTTCTGAAAGCTAACTAACTTATATATATTTCTTATTTCTTGTTGTATAACAGAATAAAATTCAAAACTGGCTTCGAATGCTAATGGAGTACATTTGGCACGTTGACAGTGGATGCTCTAGGCATATGACGGGATTGAAGGAACTTTTGAAGAACTTTAGATTCATTGACGGCGACTTTGTCTCATTCGCCGGAGATGAGAAAGGAGGGAAAATAGTTGGACTTGGGGATGTTGTCTCAGATGCTATAACTTTGGAAGACGTTAACTATGTACCAGAATTGTGCTATAATCTTATGAGTGTATCACAAGTCTGTGATAAAGGAATATCAGTGCTCTTCAATGATGTAGAATGCATCTTTCTCAAGCCTGGCTACTCTGTTCCTCCGAAAATGATTATGCTTAAAGCACCGCATCAAAAGAATACTTATGTGCTAAACATGAAAACTGCAAATTATGCTGAACAAATGACATGCTTAATTTCTAAAGCATCAAAATCGGAATCAACTTTGGCACAGGCGAATGGGCCATGTAAATTTAAAAAATATGAATAAACTTTCTAAATTAAATTTAGTAAGAGGTTTACCTATAAAATAATTTCCTTTTTTAGAAAAATGTATTGCATGCGCCCAAGGTAAACAACACAAGAAGCCTCATAAGGCCAAAGCAGCGAATACGATAACCACACCTCTGCAATTGTTGCATATGGATCTTTTTGGTCCCATTAGTGTTAAAAGTTTAGCTAAAAGATCCTATTGCTTGGTAATTACAGATGATTTTTCTCGATTCTCATGGGTTTATTTTCTTGAAGCTAAAAGCGAGACTGCATCCATTCTTCAGACCTTCATTCCCATGATCGAAAATGTCATTGGTCCTGTGGAAAACGGCGTGCGAACTCGTGGACAGGCATATGTTATCAACAAAGGATTGTACGCTGCTTTTCTTTTGCAACCTGTACTAAGTGACATCTAAGAAGCCATTCAAGACTCAACCTGGGTGTAGGCAATGTAGGAAGAACTGTCACAATTTTGGAAGCTCAAAGTATGAGAACTGGTTGATCTACTAGAAGGAAAGTTTCCAATTGGGACAAAATAGGTGTTCGGTAACAAAATGGACGATCGTTGTGTGGTAATTAAGAACAAGGCAAGATTGGTAGTTCAGGGTTTTCGACAGGAGGAATGGATTGATTATGAAGAAGTTTTTGCTTCGGTGGCGCGATCGGAAGCCATTAGAATATTTTTGGCATATGCATGGTACAAAAACTTCAAACTGTTTCAAATGGATGTGAAAAGTGGGTTTCTGTATGGTAAGTTGAAAGAAGAATGTATGTTTGTCAGCCTCTCGGGTTTGAAGACTCGTAATTCCCCAAACGATACTACAAGCTTGACAAAGCTCTCTATGGTCTTCATCAAGCTCCTCGGGCCTGGTATGAGACTTTGTCAACATACTTTCTGGAATATGGATACACAAACGGTAGAATAGACATGACTCTCTTCACAAAAAGGATTAGAGACAATGTGTTCAGATTTATGTAGACAATATCATCTTTGGGTTAACAGATGAAGCGTTATGCCAGGAATTCGAGAAGGTTATGAAAGCAAAGTTCGAAATGAGCATGATGGGGAGTTGACATTTTTATTGGGATTGGAGGTGAAGAAACGAGAAGACGGAATCCTCACTCATCATGCAAAATACATCAGGGACATTCTAGCTAAATATAATATGAATGACTGTAAAACTGCAAGCACTCCGTTCGTATCTCAAACTGAACTCACTCCAAATCTTCAAGGAAAACCAGTGAACAAATCTTTATATCACTTAATGATAGGCTCGCTGATGTATCTAACCACAAGTAGGCCTAACATTATGTGGTTTGTCTGTATCTGCGCTCATTTTTAGACGAATCCCAAAGAATCTTCATGAAATTGCGGTTAAACGTATCTTTCGCTATCTGAAGGAACACCTAGCTTGGACTTTGGCATCCTAAAGATAGTAATTTTGATCTTATTGCTTATTCTGACAATGATCATGCAGGTTGTAAGGTATATAGAAAATAAGTTTCAGGAGGCTGTTAGTTCCTAGGGAATCGTCTCATATCGTGGCAAAGCAAAAAGCAGACAAAAGTTTCCACCTAACTGCTCAAGCGGAATATACGGCGGCCTACAGTTGTTGTTCACAAGTTCATTGGATACAAAATCAGTTGCTGGACTACAGGATCAACATTATGAAGACTCCAATATTCATCGACAACGTGGCGTGTCTGGGAATTGTGAAGAATCCAATTCATCACTCGAGAACTAAACATATCAAGTTTTGCATTCATGCGATACGAGATGCGTACAAAAAAGGATACATTCAAGTGGTACTAGTGGATACTATGCAACAAAAAGCCGATATCTTCACGAAAGCCTTCGATAAAACTCGTTTCAACCATTTGGTAACTGGTTGGAAATGATCAATTTCCTTGAGTGGAAATGAACTTTGCTGTTAAAACCGTCTGCACATACTCTATAAAAAACTGCTTTCCAAGATAAATGAGTATCGTTAAACAGTGTCCATCAAAAGGATTTTCTATTTATTAAAATTTTATTTTCGGGCAATGGACATACAAAAATCAAATTTTAGGGGGAAAGATATCAAGAAAATAAATTTTGACCTTCGTTTGTCACCTGTTTAAGAAATGATAGAACACTACTAACACTTGTTCATTCTTGAAACAGAAAAAGCAAGGAGAATCGGGGTGCCAAGCAACGACGTGTTAGTAGATTCAGCAACACTAGCGATTAAACTGCGGTTAGGCGACAAAAAGATAAAGCATACACAAATTAGTGATACCCACAATATTGTGTATCTTGCGGGTAACATGTTGTGGCATATGGCTTAAAGGTCTTAAATCTTGCATTGATAGATTGCCAAAATCTGAGATTTCGGGTCTTTATATTGTTTTTCATTCGGGGATATTATAGTCACTCTTTTGTGGTATCCATATATATGCAGACCTAGACACGATTATGATATCTTTTCAAAAGAGCTAAAGAGGCCAAAAAACACTAAAATTGAAAAAGCTCAACCAAACGAGCCAATCAAAAGAAATCGTACCACATTGAGCTATCTGCCTAACCCTGGTCAGGAAAATATTGTTCGCTTTGACTGTACGAAAGTGCATACCTGTTCATCAATGCGCTGATCTTGTATCTTTCAAACTAATGAAATCAATATACTCACTTGTTATGAGGAAGCATTATGCATACCTTGATCGTAGGGGTATGTCCTTACGTGGGACTCACAGGCACAATATTCTAATTCGTCTAGCTCGAGTGAGGGCCATTGCAATGTTTGTCAATATTACTACAACATGATAAAATGCTCACCTAAAGAATGTTGAAAGAAGGATGCAAGGATTTAAGGGGACAAACATACTAACAGTTTTCTCGTGCCTCGATTATTCAAAATTAAAATAATAAACTAACAAGTGTTGCTTGTATGATCTTTTGTAGGATCGTCAAGGAGCTTTAAACAAAAGAAAATTGCGAAAAAAGAAAAACCCTCGGTTCAAAAAACAGATTTTAGTGTCTAAATTGCCAAAATTTTATTGTCTCAACACTACTTTTCTATTTTTGCATGAATTTTTAGCAAAAGGGCATGTTTTTCGAGAAATTTAAAATTTTCGAGCGTATTTGGTTTGGTTTCTTAGACATGAAGAATCCTTTCCAAATATCTATGGGAAAGTAAAATCTCATATGTATATATACTTTTCAGTTTCTTTTTCACAAAGTTTGAATGTTCATACCTTCTTTTTCATCTTAAGCTCTCATAAACCACTACCAATACATCTTTAATATAGTAACATTTTCGGATCGATCGAACAAGTTTGCTAAGCTATAGCTTATTCGGAAAATGGATGGAACGTTACAAACTGTCACACGAATCATTTCGTGTCGAATGTTTGATATATTGAATAGGTTTTGGATAAATTTGGGTTTTGGGGTTTATGAAGAAATTGTTGTATATGGCGTATTTGATGGATATAGCATATTAATGCGAAGACGAAGGGACGCGTAATTACGAGTCTCAAATATGAGTTCAAGCACCCGTTGTAATTGACTATTACGCAAGGAGTTCAGCGTAGATGGACATCTACACTGACCACATTCTCAAAGAACTGAACTAATTACGCGACCCACAGTTAGCGTAGTTAAATCTTTTAAATGGCGTAATTGAATAGGATCCGTATATAAATATTGTTAAAACTGGCGTAGTTAATTTCTTTCTAGCGTCTTTAATAGCGTAATTAGGGTTTTAAAATATGAATCTAACTTAATAGTTAAGTTTCAGAACCCAGATCTCACTTAGCTCGTTTCCATATTTCAGAATGGCACAACCGTTGGCATGGGATGGAACGAGAAAGCACAACCAGCCCATTACTCTAGTTCCACTAGAACTTGACTTTGAAGACGTAATGAATTGGTTATCCTGAAGTAAGATAAGTTATGCAGTTTACGTGAATCCAAAGATCTACCACATTCACATAGAAGAATTCTAGAGAACAACAAAGGTGAAAACAATCAATAACAGTTTGAAACAAAGAAGTGATTGTAACCAAAGAAAGGATACGAAAAGTACTATGTCTTGGAGACAACACAAGAGATCCAATGAAGCTGAGTAGAGAAGAGATACTAGAAGCCTTTAGAGGGATGAAATATGTTGGAGATTTTAGAGGAAAGAACGAGATTAAGAAGAATGGGCTAACAAAAGATTGGAGATTCATCTTGCATACATTCAGTCTAAGTATGGCCCACAGGAAAGGCAGGTAAGACGGATTGAACTTGGAATGGTCGGCAGCCATGCTTAACTTGTGTACAAATCAGTCGTTCAACATGTCTGGATTGATTTTCTACTGCATGGTTGATAATGCTAACATAGTGACATGGGGTAGTATCCAAGATTAGTCTAACTACTTGTCAACGATCAACATCAAAATCTACCTTACGACAGAAATCTGTATCAGTTTCAGCTACCCACCGGGAGACAAATCACTAAGCTGAAAACTGAAGAATGGGTGATGTTACATAATTGGATGTACAGAAAGGAAAGACTTCCAATAGTTCTTGAAGCTTACAACAAATACAGAGAAGGTGTGAGGGAAGCTAGAGAAAGACAAGAAAAGCAAGCTACTGAAGAACAAGAACAGGAAGTTGAAGAAGAACCACAACTAATTCACAAGCGAAAAGACAAGGGAAAGAAAATAGTTGTAGGAGAGGGATCGAAGAAAGGCAAGAAAGATACATCTCACCCAGAAAGAATTATGGGTGACAGCATTCGTGCAGGTTCAACTTGAGAGGAGATTGAACGGATGCAAGCTTTGAACGCAGTAAGAAAAGCTGAGAAAAGGGAGAGGAAATTAAAGAGAAGAGAAATGACCGAGTCGGAGACACCCGTTGTGGTTACATCAGAACAAGAACAGGTAGATCAGTTTGTTGAAGGGTTTCTAGCTGATCCTACCGAATCCACGCCGAGTAAATCTCCCTCTCGCAAAAGGAAGAAAACTGGAGAGGGATCTTCAAAAGACGCTCCACCCAAACCAACTTCAACTACTCAAGCACCTACTCATCAAGCTCTAGCGAGACCACATCCATTCCAAGAGTTGTATGATCTTCTATCAAGAGAAATCGGGTCATTTCCTGCCAAAGAGTTAGTTTGTTAAAGAATCAGGTTAATGACACCAATGTGCTAAGAGAGAAACTGAAGGAACAGCGAAAGAAGAACAAGGAACTACACAATTTTGTGTCAAATCAAACAAAGTTTCTAAAGTTACAGCATGAGAGAATAGTTAAGATGCATGAAATGCTCCAAGATCTATATGCCACAACCAATCAAGAACCAAAATACACTAGCGAATATATTTTTAACTTAGAAAAATTCCGAGAAGAGGAAGAAAAACGTAAAGCCATGATAGCTGAAAAGAAAAACAAACCACTTGAATCGGTAGTTGATGTGAACATTGATGGAGATCTTGAAGAAGAAGAGGTGGACAGATTTGAGATGCCTGCCAAGTTTATTGAATGGGATTTAGAGGATGATGTAGTGTACGAAACTGACGGACAAGAGGAAGTAGCTCCACAGCACCCTGAATGGTTAAAGAAAGAACGAGCTAAGCTTCAAGACTTCTATCAGGTTGTGATGATCGAGAAAACTGAAGTGACCGATAGAATCATCAGCTAGAAGTACTACAATTTGACAGGGTTTTTATAGTAAAGTAAAGAGGCGGCATTATCCAACACTTCCGAACGGGGAATGACATGCAAAGTATACCAACTTGGGATATTCGGGAGCAAAGCAAACTTGATATGATAAACCCTACAAACAACATCATTTGAGGAGACTTTTGAAAGACTTATTTTTCGAGAATGCGTACGTGGATTCACCGTGTTCAACCTCAACGACCAAGAAGACGCATCTCAAAAACCACCAAAGACCCGATAACTGGAAAAGGCAAAGTTATGTGGGTAATTAATCTAGCTAAGGTGGTTACGAGGATGAAGATTCCTCCGGAACATCCAGTGATGCTCACCAATTTCCAGAACTGGTTTTATGATGAAAAAACTGGTGAGGCAGTGATCAGATCGAAAACAATGAAGATATCAGGATTGTTGATTTGATGGACATGTTTGTGTTTTGCCTGTCTAACCCGAATATCTTTTATGGGCATAAGATACACATGGATGCTGGAAATGAATACTTGGAGGAAGGTATGCTCTTTCAACGAGCACTTGAGAGAGTCGGAGAACGAAAGAGATGATGGAGATTTTACTCAGGATTGAAGAACATAAAGAGTAGGATGAAGCTAGAAAGAAGAATGCTGCAGAAAAGCCTGCTGAACCACAATCATCTCCTCCTCAGACCAAAGATCCTTCATCTGAATCTGATGTTCAAGTCATACCACCACCACCTCCGACTTCATCCACATATGAAGTCACTATGGAAGACCCTCCAACAACAAGTGAAGCTATTACTACTAAAGTTACACCACCAACAAACACTCAAGAAGCAACCGCCAGCCCTAAAGCTCAAGACAAGGAACAAAGACTCTCGAAGTACGCAACGATCTAGGGGGATATTGTTAGAACGTTTTGAGACCGTTGGTATTTGGGTTTTATGGCTTAGAGTTGTTTTGTAATAGTTAGTTAGACTTCGGGGGCTGAAAGTGAACTTTCTATAAGTTGTCACATCAGTGGCGGCGTAATTAATCTCCTAGTGTAATTAATAATTATGCTGGTGATCAGATTCTATATATATATGAATGCCATGAATCCTTTAGCTCCAAGTTTCTTGGACCAAGGTTATTTTTCTATCATCTTTATGTTTGTGTCTCTGATTTACATGTTCTTAATCGATATCAAGGATCTTTGAATGTTATCATCTTTATGGGATTGTATCTTGGACAAGATTCTTTACCTTCATCTTAGCTCTTCTTGTTTTTCTTACTAGTATCATTCAAGCACCTAATCTATAGGTGTTTGGGTGTTTGTCAATCACCATCACCGTGATCCAAGAATGATTTGGGACTCACAATTATCATGAAAGTTTGATTTAGATTCTTACACTAATACGTGTTACATTGTGTGTATATCTAGAAACCAGGACTTAAACCCGGGTGGCTTAAAAATCATAAATTCTACAATGTGAGTCTTTCTTTTTTTATCAAATGCTTTCAAAATCGTAAATGTTTTCTATTATTACTTATATTACAATGATTAAGTCTTGTATTCTTACTGGAAAGCAACAGTAAGTATGTGGGGTTTTGTATACACTATGTGATAAGGTTCACTAGTTGGGAGAATGATCAATAGTGATATGAGTAGAGTCACAGGAATTGCCGAGTGACAAATACCTTTGGGTAGTTGTAAGATATAAACAAATGTAAAACCTCTTAATGTTGTAATTATAAGAAACTGTCTTTTTATAAAATTGAATAAACTCATCAATATTTTCCATTAATGTTTTTAAAACGCGTTTCACGTGATTTACTATGAAGAAAAGGAAAAACTACACAGTAAAGCTTATATAAGTGGCTATGTAACCTGAATAAAACGTGTTTTTAAATTAAGGGTTTATCCCCGTGATAATCCTTTATTAAATATAGGTTTTATTCCACAATTTATAAAATGAAAACTCTTATATTTTTCCTTAGACCTGGTCCTGATGAAATTTCTAATGTGATAATTTTAATGAACACTGGTACCACTTGGTCTCTCCACAGGCCCCATCCGGGGTATAGTCGAGGGTTGTGACAATTGATTCAAACAAGTTTTATCAAAGAGGGTTATTGAAAGTTTGATCTAAAAACTAATTTTAATTCACACATTCCTTTTCAAATTTGTGTGAATTTGAAAATCTACAAACACCAAACATTCTATACTATTCAATTCCATAGAGATGGATAATTCTGATAATAGAGTTCTTAGTGTGGTAGCGCAAAATGAAGCACTTCCATGTGACTTTTGATGGACCTTTTGTTCCAATGACAATTTTAACTTATAATGGAGGGATTTCAGTTCTCAAATAACCGCCTAAATATGCCCAAAAAAACATGAATAAGGTGTATGCGGACAATGAATTATATAAGGATTATTTCATTGTGAGAGCACCAAAGAGATATGGGATAGCTTGTATAAATGCCTAGAAGGAACCTGATGATTTAACAATAGTGTAGAATTATTAGTTCAAAATATGCTAGTTTTTTTCTTAATGTTAGTGTAAAGTCAATAACACAATAGTTTGAGAAATTCACATCATCGGTGAGTGAACTCAAAACTTGTTGTATAGTTTATAAGAATTAAAATCTATTCAAGAAGTTTATGAGATCTCTACTAGGTCATTTTGCATATTGTGGTAACAAGAAATTACATAGTCAACTAAAAACACATGACTTAGAATTGATTGTGGCTACGAAAATTACCCAACGGGGTCAGCAAGTTGAAGATTAAACTTAGGGATTTGTTGCTTTGGTAACACAATTAAATGTTTCTTTGCACATAACCACATAGAACATGTCAAAAGTACCAACACTTTCTCAAAAACACTTTGGTTAATCACTTGTATCATTATTGTAAACCACACTTTGTTTTGGTTAATCACTAGTTATAATACCAAGATTACATCACCAAGTGTTGGTGATGTGTTAAAAGTAATTTAACAGTTAATAACTAAATTGGCCCTAAACTAGACACTCTAAAGCTAAAATACTCACTGGCAAGTGTATCAATCGACTCTAGAATACCTAAGTAAGCCTGTATATCGAAACCACGAGACCCTATTAATTACATTAACAAGACTCAATTAACTTATCTACTGACACGACTGCATTGGTTTTATATTTTAAGGGATGTGGGTTTTCTAATAACCTAATTACAATTAGTTAAAACTAACCCAACATGAACCAAGACACAAAATGGGATTTTGGATTGATTTACATGGTGATAAAGACACTACCTAGGTCAGAATCCTACACGCATGGGGTTAGCTTTCTATTGGTTATGAAACTGTTGTGGAACCGAGATCTTAAATTACTAAACTTACCGGATATCCTAAACGACCCTCAATCCTTCTCGAGAAGAAACCTATGGAACCCTAATAAGCTGTTAAATTACCGGTTTTAGTGGATTTCCTCACTGACTGTCCAACTATACTAATAAAGTACCTTAAACAACAATCTACTTCACAACACGAAAGTCAAGGGTAACTATGGATACCTGATTAGACTTGATAAGCAAGTATTTGAAGGAAAAATAAAGTGGTCTTCTCACAAAGTCCTTAACCCGATGGATACTAGGTCCACCAAACCATAAACTAATCAAAGAGACACATTAATTCTTCTAACATGAACTTATCAATGAAAGAGATTCGACAAGGAAGCATGTGAAATTATAATTCTAAAATCAAGCAAGTTTAGATACGCATATACATCGAATCAAAGACACCAAGTTGTTACTTTATTAATTAATCACAAACAGTATTCAAAACTGATAAAAATCAAATCTTTAGTGTGTATTCATCACTAACCTAGGTAGCATACAAAGATTTAGCCGTGAATCATTGTTTGAACAAGAACCAAAAAAAGTTTATGTAGAGAAATTATGGTTTGAAATATCAAAAGCAAAGAACTAGAGAAACCGGAAGTGTGAACCTGATAATATTCAATCCCGTGCTTCAATCCTTCAACCTTCAACCTTCAACCTTCGTGCTTCCGTGCATTAAATTCCTCAACTTTGATGTTCCAAAGTTCTAATTTTCGCCTAGGGTTTGTAGAATTTCATCCAAGAATGATCATGTTCAATTATGAACAAGATTGTGTTTTTATAACTCAAATCCTGACCAAACCCATATCTGTCTATGAAAATCCTTCCCTCGTGTCGCGTGAAGGGTAATGAACTAAAGTGTCGCGTAGCACGAGAGGTATAAAGTCAACATGAGGTCAAAACCCTCCCTCGCGTCACGCGAGGGAGTTTTTGAACACGACAGGGTGATTTCTCTAGTTTTCTTCGACATTTCGTTGTTCGATCTCTCGTACACGTTCCTGTACTCGTTTTTCTTCCTACTTAGATCATGACTAGGAAATCACAAACAAATCAATAATATACACATTCTACCTAAAAATGACACAATTAGACTTGTAAATTATACAAACCATACACGGAAATTGGATGTATTTTGCAATAAATCAAGTATCCCCACACTTACTCTTTTGTGTGTCCCGAAGAAGAATTATGCTATGGAATAATAATGAGGTTCACATCCGGTTTCAAAAACTATGTTACTTAATTAAAATTTACAAACGTGTTAACCGTGATTGTGGGTATACATATCCACCAAAATCCAACACCATTTTCCAAGCCCTCATCATGTTTATTTAGTTCAAGTGAAATTAGACAACCTAGGGTCTCACACTTTGGAAACCACAATTCTACCTAATCCTGCCTCAAGCTTATGTAACAAAAAGAACAGTCAATTGACTATTTCCTAACCGTTTTATGCCACAATTGTACCTAATCCCGCCAGAATTCTACCTAGGGTCTCACACTTCAGAAGCCACAATTTCTCCTCTTTTTTTCCTTTTCTTTCATGAGCACTAGACATAATTATACCTAACAAAGAGGTTTTCCAAACAAGAGTCACCATCCCTAATAACGACAACATGAGCTTTATTAATTTTAGCATTTTTTTCCTAACTTAACCTAGAAGGATTCTCGATAAGAGTCACCATCCCCAAGGGAGATGCCATAGGCCTTGTTGTTTTTATCTAGCTCATTTATTCCAATTTTAACGCATCTTTTTTCGGTTTCCGTATTTCTCCTAGATGAGAACCCACAAGGTATGCTAACATTATTAGCTATAGTTAAGCTCAAAGGAAACCTATCAACTGGTTGGGTCTATCCACATATCCCTAACTAGACACGTTTTCAACTTAGTTATCGTCTCATATTATTATTATTATTTTAAAACAGGACACATTACTTTATCCATCATCACCAATAATTTATATAAATACAAACTTCAAAATCAGGGTCATTTTTCAATTTTTTATTTTTTGGGATTTTCTGTTTTTTTTTCTTTTATATTTTTCTGACTCAAATGACTCACCTAATACTGAATAACTAACACTACGATATAAGTGTCCCATCCCCACACTTAAAATTTGCATTGCCCTTAATGCAAAAGTGGAAACATGACTCAAAATGAAAAATAAAGACTAAATATAAAAATAATCAAAAAATAAAAATAAAGGTACAAAATATACAATAGAAAAGACTTATCTGGTAATTTGCGTGACTGTCAATGTGCCAGTCAATTCCATAAATGCCCTCGAATTTGAATGTGCTCAGCAACCAATTCATAATCCACACAGACGAACAAAAACGGTTATATCTCCCACGTCGGCATTCTGAGCAAACATCATCACAACCAAACAAACATAAGATATAATATCATAGCAAAACAAACATACCTCCTAACCGACCCAAAGCCAAAGTATCAAGTATATTAGTACCAGTACAGATCAGGGAAAAAACATAAAAAGAAAATAAATTAAAAGATAGTACTCCTGCTCCTGCTGCTATGCCATCCCCACACTATTCCTCATCATCGCTATCAATGTCGTACTCCTGCCTACTCTCTTGATCACTTTGACCTGGGCTGTAAAGAAACTCGGAATACCCATGTTTAGACTCCCAATCATGAACCGGTGTGCGTCCTCCTACTTGTTCTGACCTGTCAGAATCATGTCCTGCAAATCCCCACACTATATATTCATCATACCTGTATGTTCCCGAAACCCGTATCCATCCTCTCGTATAAAGTCTATAAAGTAAGCGGCACTGGAGGCGGCTTTCAGAGAGGGGAGGGTAATAAGGCGTAGGCATCTCTGATCTATGTAAAGGCCTCTGAAAACACGTAGGGATCCCAGCATGCAGGGCCTCTACTCTTGCTGATCCCTTTAAGCGCTGCACCTGAGGACCGTCCTTAACCGGTTCCCACATGATTGGCTCGGTCATCGTAAAAATACCAACCTGCTGAAGCTCTCAAATACCAAAATAAGTCGTCACCGGCCCCTTCCTCAAATGCTTCTCTTTATACCTGTTGAAAACATCCAAACTCTTAGCCAACCTAGTAATGTATCAACCCATGTCTAACCCAGCCGTGGTCCTCCTCTACGGACCCTCGTAAACAGCCAAGCTAAAACACGCGCAAGGTTTCACTGACCTCCGCTCAATCATACATAACAAATAGAAAAGTTCCACCCAGTTGACTGTGTTCTCACCTGACTTCCTTCCAACCAATGTAGGCGACAAGATCTTATGAATATAGCTGTACACCGGTTCTCAAATCTTTGTCCCTAACATGTTGCCCAAAAAATGGTGTATTAGCAATGGAAGCCTAGAAGCTGGCCAAATCAGGAGCCATAAACTATAATCCTTCTGCTACTGATATGCACCTCTCAAACTCAAAAGAAACTCCAGAGCCTCAACCTCCTCTTGAGTGTAAAACTGGCTAGCCACTGCATCTCATGCACTCTTCGGCCCAAAGAAAACAAGACTGTATCATACTCATCAAAAGTTCCTTCCTTATGCTTGAAGGTCAAGTGGAACTCAAGTGTGAGCTCCTCATACTGTGCCGAGTAACCGTCAACTACAACTCAAAACTTGTCTCCCAATAGTGCTGCAATCTTAACCCGCTAACCAACCTAACCTAAGAATGTGTAATCAGTCGTCCTACATTGCAACATCTCAATGTCGATTAAAAATCCAACTTCTTAACTTCGCCCGTACCCAGCTCAAACTTCAATAAAGGACTATCCCTAAGCATCGTACTATGACATAACGGTAATTGCTCCTTCATATGATACTTTAACTTTCGATGGCGCAGGCCTACCACATTCACTTTCCTAGCCGGATCTCCTTGCTGACGCAGGGTTGGTCTGTATCTTCTTTGCCACCTCCTGCACCACTCGATGATCCTTCGCCTGACATGTCTGCAAAACAACGCTAAACACAAACAAGCAAACAAGGAAGCATTAGTATTCACAAACTATTTGTTTTGGTATTTTTAAATTTTATTTTTTAGAATTTTTCAGATTTTTTTTGTATTGTATTTCAATTTTATCAAAATGGAAACGACCATATAGCATTTCATTCGCGGTCGTGACCAAAAACAAAATTACAAAAACAATTGGGTTACCATTTACAAAAGTATGGTTTTCGGACCAAAACTCGCCAAATGGAGATTGAGTACGGGCGAACGGTCTTGTACCTATCAAATCATATAAGTATCCCAAAGACTCTATCAAAATTCAACTAAACTATGACCAACTCGACAAAACTAGACACGACAATTACCAACTCAATATACTTGACTCAATGTACACTACCCTATCCCAACACTTTAATTATCCGCAATTAAACCCAAGTGCCTGAAACAATCGAACATCAAGTCCTGAACCAATTAAAATTTTAATTTGTGAAGCGTAAAAAATTCCCCTTAGCAAAAGGGGTTATGTCCGTTTAATGCAACTTATTTCAAAACTCCACGTAATATCCGCAATGTCATCAAACAAGCATAATCTCAATGTCTGAATAACCATCCCATTCCATCCCACAAAACATAAACATTCTACAAAACCAACCATCCATAATCTTAAAACAAACACAAACCAACTACTAAACTCCTAGTAACTACGACTCGAACAAGACACAAACACAAAACAACTAAGACTTGACTCACTACGAACATAAATAATGACTCGAAACTATCTACACAATATAAAAGTTCATAGAAAATCATAACTGAACATCGATGGAAAATTACAAGAGATAAATATTTGAGTTTTATACGAAACCTGGTTTGAAGACTGTTTTGTGGTGAAAATCGGAGGATTGGTGGTGGGTATTGAATGGTATATGATATAGATAATGTATGGTGGTTGTAGGAGGTGATGGTTGTGTTTAAGTTGAGAAATGGTGGTGGTTGGTGGTAAATTGTTGTATAAAAAAAGAAATAAAAGTTTTGAAAATGTGAAGTGATTTGGGAATTTTTAGCAATAACAGCGTTTTACAAGGCCATCGCGCTACGCAACCAAAATTAGGTTACCCCTCGCATGACACAAGGGGCTTTTTGAACCTGAGTTCAATTTTAGGGGTCTTGCACGACGCGATATTGGTAATGCATGACCCTCGCATGATGCTAGGGCTCATTAAGCTTGTTTGGGTAGTAAGGGTCTTGCGTGACGCGGCTATGTGTAAAGGTTCCTCTCGCGCAAGAAGGCCTTTTTCATAGAAAATTCATTCTTTTTTTGTTTTATGCCTTAGAAAAAACTTTTCTCTTCACCCAAACCTCCCAAAAAAAACATTATAAACAAAATTTTGTTGTGGGACTTACCTGGAACCCAATTTTTTGTCATTTTCTGCTCCATGATGAGGATGATTCCCTACATAAGACTCAAAACACAAAAACAAAAACTTAAAAATCTACCGAAAATAACTGAAAAACATGAGACTATGACCTATATAAAACAATAAAAACTCTACACTCGGGTTTTCACCCAAGTCCTCTAATTACTCATTTTAGCACTTATGGAAGATTTTTAAGATCCAGCTCACCTCCACAACTAACCTTATTTTAACACCCCGACAGCGTATATAAAAACAACCCGCGGCGGAATCGTCGGAGAGTCACGTTATAAATTGCTCACAACACATGGTACTAAATAGTTTCATCATATTAACATTGTTTTTCAATGCAAATAGTACAAGTAATTGTTTTTAAATTAAAGAAGACTAAGGCCCGAGTCCATTCCTACGTGTAGCATACTTAAATAATCATCATATGTATTAACACTTGAAACATATGTGAAAATAACATCAACACTGAATGCTGGTAAGTAACATAGATTTTGTGGTCAAGTTCATGGCTACAAGTTTTGTGTTAAAAAAAAGGGTTAACCAACCGCACGAGTTGATAAGAAAATATTTGTAGCCTTGAACCTTAACAAAAATGTTTGTTTTGTAAAATTGTGCAAGTAATCGGAAAAAAATTATATGGTTTACATATCTTTAACTTAAAACATTATCTTGTCGAGTATAAAACCAAATTGTCTTGTCGAGTATAAAACCAAATTGTCTTGTCGAGTCTAGTATGAAACTAAAATATAGTTTGTTGGTGAGTACATTCAAGCATGTGTGGACTGATAGATAATCCCTAGAAAGGATATATCAATTTGGATTTCTCGGATTCGGTCATTCCTAGAGGAACTTCCAAACATACCTAGGAAGTGGGAATGGGGCTGTCAATTCTATAGCACTAGAACCTATGAATCACCCCAAACCATATGAATCACCCCAATACATTTTGAAAACATAAAAGACGGGAACTATGTACTTACATAGATTGTGTATATATCTTGTTCAACTGATTAAGCAAAGCTCAGGTGATTCAAGTGTTTCCTAATCTGGTCGGATAATTAAGGTTAGTGTATATCGAGGCTTAAACAGAAGATTGGATAGAATGTGGTTTATTAACCAAACGACTGAAGGATCTCGTATAATATGGTTTATTAACCTTACATTCTGATTTGGAAAAGGGTTTCTAGGTGTTGTAACCCGTTACAACTTGTTAAAGTGGTTTATGCTACTTTAACGGGTCGTATGCGTAAATATGGGTTCGGATGGTCGAATGAGTCATATGACGAGTCCGATATGTCAAAACATGTTTAATAATACTGTAAGAAAAGTTTATATGTTAAAAATAATGATCATATATGTGTAAAACTATTTTATGTAAAAAAGGGTATTTTTGTCCAAATAAATATTATCTAAGGTTAACTCGTCATTTGACTAACCAAATGACATGGCCATGATATAACCACTGAGGGTTATTCCCTATATTACTATGGTCAAATAAATGGGCTTGGTTGGATCCTAAGAGTGACCAAACGGGTCAGATTTGAAAGTTAAAGCAGAAGTCAAATCGCTCGACTTTCGATAAGGAATAAACGCTAAACTAGAAATGATGAGTTAGACATGTTAAAACGTGTCTAAAAATGTGCTAAAAGTAGTTTAAAAAATTAATAACCAAACTGACCTTAAACAAGACACTAAGTTAAACTCTAATCTATCTAAAACTAAACTACTGACCGGCTAGAATAGCTAAGTAAGTTCGGATATCGAATCCATGAGACTCTATAATTACATTAACTAGACTCGATTAACTTATCTACTGACACGACTACATTTTTTGTAATATTTTAAAGGATGGTGGTTTTCTAATAACCTAATTGCAATTAGTTAATGATGATCCGAGGATAATAATGCTCTTTAACTAAATTTGGTAAGTAATTTCAACATATATGAAAATAATGCACATAAATGGAAATGAAACTTTCAAGAAACACAACTGCAGAATTTTCAAGTTTATATAACTTTGAAACAAAAAGAGTTTACATGGTGCTTGTGTGGTTATTGGCTATTACAAACGAATACTTCAAGAATTCTATAATGAACGACAATGGAGTTTTGTAGTATGTAATAAATGATGGGATTAACTCATTATCCTTCGGTGATGACTTCTCTATTTATAGAAGTCTTTAGCCTAAATAAACAATTGTTTATTCATGTACTTGCTCTACATAAAGAAGCTTTTTGGCATTTTCATTGAATCTATCAAGGTCAACTTGCTACTTTACAAATGTGGCAGAGCCTTATCTTTTAGACAAGTTGGCTCATCAAAAATTCTAATAGCAAGCCCATCAGAAAATCTATTGAACAGATCATCTGATTTTCTGATGATCAGAGTTTACTAGATTCTGTTCATAATTATCAGAATTATCATCAGACTCATCAGATTGGTCCTTTCTATCGTCTTCCTTCAACTGTGATCAACTTTTGACATCTGTTGAAGATGTGACTTCCTTTCTTCTTTTGTCATGTTTATCTTGTATCTCTTTTCTGTTTGATCTTCTTGAGTTTATCTTACAAAAGTTTCCTAACAATTTCCCCCTAAGTATTGGAAGAAAAATAACAACTCATAACAATGAACAGAAAGAAAATTTCAAACAACAGAAATTCAAAACACAAACACAAACATTGTTCAAAGATAAGGAAATAATAGAGATAAATTGTTTGTTTCAAGCTCTCTTTAGGTTAACTCTGTAGAGATCATCATTCTTCAGCTTCTTCTTGTAGTCAATCATCTTGTGACATTCTTTGAACATCTCCTTGTTCCATCCTCTTGTTGTAATCCATTCATTGATGATTCCTTCTATCTCTTTCCTCAGCACCTCCTTGTTACATCCCTTATCTTTGAGTTGTTCTTGTTCATGCAATCTTTAATGTATTAGATAGTCTAATTTAAGTATTTGCATATGTCATCAACTCTGAAGAGAGCCTTCTTTCATTAAGATCCATGAAAACAAAAGATAATTCTAGTTTTTCAGAAATGACACCTATTCTGGCTCCTTCTTCAAGTTCAGCTCAGATGGATGTATTTGGAAGGGCAGATATACTTTCTGCTATACATATAATCAAAATTAATACAAAGATCAAAGTCTGATAAAGCTGCCCTTTTGAACAGTTTTACCCCAGCATTTGTCAAGTTGTGAAGGGCTCTTCTGATGAACTTTGTATTTCCTTTGTCTTGATCATACAACTTTTTCAGCATGGTTATGTCCAAAGGATGAAATTGGTCTACTAAGTCACCATCTGTGACAGTCTCTTCACTACCATCTTTTCTGAGTAGAGTGTAGTTGGTCTACTCATGGATTCCTACCATATCATCATGTGTGGTTTGGGCATCAACTTTGAGTACTCTTACTATTGGATTCGTAAGAACAATGTGAAGGCTGCCTTTTCCTCTTTCAAGTCTCTCTTGTCTCCACATTCTACTCATGGGGCTAAGATGTTTGTCTAACTTGTCTTCCTCAGTCTAGTAGAATTCTCTGAGATGATACTCTAGGAACATCATTACGTCCTTTTCAATTTCTTGCACCAGAATAACTTTCCCTTCTGAGTCCTTCCTTTCTACAATCTTTGGCCTCTTTGAAGAAGTTGCAGAGTCATACCAATTCCTTTTCTCTGACAAATTTAGGGATTCACTAAAAGTTGTTTCTCCTGATGATGTTCTTCTTGGTTGTGCTTGTTGTTTTTCTCTATCTTTTGGAGAAGCACTACTTAAGTTGGATATGACAAGAGGGGTGACTTTAAATCTTTTCAGCATCTCTGATTTTGACACAGGTGGTGGGGGCCCATTGATGTAGACCCTGATTGACCGATTAGTGTGGCTGGTTTTGACTGTGTTGGTCTGATGATCCTTGGTACCTCCGCATGTGAAGCTTCTTTGGGAATGGGGGTTCTCAACTCTTGAATGTCTATATTTACCAATCTTGCAACATTATAGTGCATCCTTTTCATTAGTGATTGTACATCACTCATGAGTTGAGCATTTTTCTTTTCTTATTCATGCACCTTTTCAAATTCTGATTTTTTTGTTCTTTCTGTGTTGCCCATGCTTTGTTGTTGCTTGCTCTTAAATTGTTGATTTCTTGATTTCTTGTTCTTTCTGTGTTGCCTAGAATTTGTGGACTCTCTTGTTTCAACAACTTCCTTCATCTGTGTTTTGATATTCTCCATTTCTTCAAACATTCTTTTGAAGTCTGCTATGAATATGTTGCTTCCTGGTGGCTACTGCAAGTTTTTCAGAGTTTCAGTGTTTTTCTCTATTTGGCTTCTGATTGCTTCCACTGAATCTGTAAGTTTTTCAAAGATATCCCATCTGGGTCAGGGTGTTGTTTAGGTCCTTGTGAGTGAATGTTGTTACGTTTTTGTCATCATTGAGATTTAAAACCTCCCTAATGATTTGCTCGCTTAGGACTATGTCCCTCCCTATCACTTGACTGCTAACGCTAACATTTCTTCCATGGAATACGAGTAGGGCATTAAGCCATAAATCTTGCAATATATCTGGATGGATCCAGATATAGGTTGTTAAAGCATAGGCCAGAGGACTATTTAGCAGCATGCCAAGGATTGTACTACAATCTTCCCATGCAGGACCATCAAGGTTCCTTCGAATCCACAGGTTGTGTGTGTGTGGTGGAATTGGAGTGGGAAGAGTGAGATATCTAGGTGAGCTATTATTAGGGTTTGGAAGATAAAGAGGTTTTTAGGGTTTCTGAGAAAATAAGAAGATGAAAGTGACAGGTGAGATGAAGATAATGTCCAAGTGGTAGTTATTTATAAGTGAAAGTTGGCTTTGCCATAAATGGCTCCTACCAACTTAGATTTTATCCCCATTTTTCTTAATTGCTAAGATCCTTTTGTCAGAGGTATAAAAGAATATTGTGAGATAAAATTTCTCTTCATTTATGATCTAGGTGGCTATTATCTCAGAAATAATCATCAACATCTGTCCCGGTGTCCCTTCTTTTCTTTATAAGTATTGATGAGTAAGCATTGAAGGTTAAGAGAGAGTGGGGGTATGCATTGGATTTTTGCTCAGAAATTTTACTTTGTGACGCAACCAACCCTAAGCTGAAGAGATTTTAATTGGATTTTTGAATTTTGTAAAAAAAAATGAACAAAAAGAGATGATTAAAAGAAACTGTAAGTCCCGAAATACCGGATCTCACGATATCACACGTAGCTTGATTGGTGGCGGAATTACACAAACAAGCTATGGATTGAGATAGAAGAAATAAGATGAAATAGAATAGATGAAAGATTAAGTTGCATAATAAATGTGGAAATTTGTCTAATACAAGTTGTGAGAGAACCACCAAAAAGACTCTAATCCCTAAACATCATTTACTATTTATAGTAAGGGACTAGTGCCCATTACCTCAAACCCTAAGGCCCAAATTCCTACTCAAGCCCAACCATTACAAACTAGCCAAAATTACTAAAGTGACTAATGCATAAACCTAACAGGGCCTAACAATCTATCCCTAGGTTTACTGCATTAGTGCTGCATTCAACTCGAACATAGGACTAGCATCCATATATAATCTATTTCCAATCACATTTACCACTACACTTGTCCATGACTTTGCATAAATTTCATATCGATTGTTGGTGCGAATCTGATGCTGACCCAGGATCTTGATGTCTTCTTCGTGAAAGCTTATAAGATCCAATGTGTCTATTAATTGGAAAGAGCTTTCTTTTGTAACGATCCCGCTTCAGCCATCTTTGGATCGTATGCCCAGAACTGGAAGTTCTTGATCACACCCTTTGGAAATTTAGGAGTAGCTAGAATTATCTTTTCTTTGTCAGTTGGCGGCCATATCACATTCTGGATCGTTCGTTTAGTATCTGGCTCGCACTCCAGGACTCTTCTTAAGGTATGATTCAGTTGTTTTCATTATTGGAAAGTTATTTTTCACATCCCTTTCAAGCTTGTCACAGAAATCCCAACCTCTACCCCTCTGATTTAGATCAGAATCATGATAAGGAGCACACACTAGGTTTTGCAAGTCGATCTTCGTCCATAATTCAAATTGTGACTGTTTTGAATAATACTCTCGGTGTCCACTCTCTCGTGTAATAAGCCACATATCTTTGTTATGATCGAACCTCCAACTAGCCACCTTTGACTTGTTTCCGATCTTATCATAAATGTTCGATCCCAACTACCGATCAGACATTTTCATTGGATCTTTCAATTGGAAGTTTTCATCAAGCGGATTAACATCTTGATTTTTCATGATTAGCATTTGCTTGTTGTTCTGTTTCTTTTGTGTTAACTTTCTCTTCTTCTTTTGTTCAGCAGCTAGATATGCATTCAAACCAGCTTCTCGTTCTGCATCAGCAGCTGCCTTTTCTTCAGTGATTTGTTCATGATGTGCAACATTTAAGGGATCGTCATCTTTGTCAGCGAATTCACTACCCAACTTCTTTTGAAGCTTTGCTTTCAACTCATAAATCTCTGCCATCAGTAAACTCGCATCACCCTGAAGTTGTTTGATTGCTTGACCTCTAATCGTCACTTGGGTTTGCAGAGATGATATTGAAGCATCCTTTAATGTAGCATCTTCTTCCCAATACGATTACTCTCCATTGCAGCTTTTTGACATTCACATTCATCATCATCATCACTATTTGATTGTTCAACAAACTTCATTTTGTCTACAGCGATTCGTGTTGCTACTTCATCGTGTTCACTAAATCCACTACTAGAACTACCAGCCTCCAAATGAGCACCGATCGAGCTTTCTGGCTATGATTCAGTAGTGAAGAAGTCTGGAATAAACTGGCTCTTTATCTGCAGTAGTGATTTCAAGGGCATCCTGCATAATAAGCTTGGAAATGGTACTTGAGATTGTATAACTTAGGATCAGGGGTTTCTAGTTCAGTTCTTTGCTTCTTTCTTGATTCTAGATCAACATCTGAGATATCCTCAGCATGTGTTTCTTGTGTAGGAGCAGTTTCAAAAGGATGGTTTCCAAAACTATCATGTAGTGATGAAAGCAATGCCTAAAGATTCTCGGCAATTATCAGGTTCAAGTCTCTAACGGTCTCCTCAACTTTCTCCAACTCCATATGTTCTAACTCATCCTTTGTCTCTTCATCATCAGTAACCAAATCTTCAATTTCAGGTTCTTGCTTTCATTTAGCACAAATGATCTATATATCATGTTCCTCGGCCACTATGGCAATTAATGGTTTAGGTGCAGCAACAACTACTCCAAACTTTCCGTGTTTCTCTAGATTATACTTTCAAGTAAACTTTATCTTTCTAGTATCTCACTCTTTGCATGCCGCTTGAAAGCAGCTTGGACCCATAGGCTTTAGAGTTAAAAATTTGGTGCCTTTTGTCAGATCTGGATACTTTTCATCGAGAATCATCTGAATAAATCTTAGGTAGAGTAGGAAGACCTTCTTCTATTCTCCAACATATTCTTCATGTTATCGAAAATAAAAGTGGAGAAGTTGTAATCCCAGTTATTCACCAGTGCGACTAATGCAGATGTCTGGGTCTAATTAAGTTGATCCAGTCCGCCTTTGTTCTCACTAATGCATTGCAAGAAGATGTGTGCTAAAAATCTCCAATACGGCAGGAACATCTTCTTTAAAACTGTTGGATAGGCACCCTCGTAGCACATACGTCACAAAGCTTTAACGACATTGTCTCTATTGTATGGCGTCGGGTGGTGAGCTTGATCATCAAACTTTAATACTTCACATACCACTACTTCCGAGATAATAACATCCTTTCCTGGAATCTTTGACTCAATAGTTCCTTTCTCGTCAGCTCCGCCTCTCTTTGCTTTGGCATTCAACCAGAAATCTTGAATCATATCTTCGCAATGATCGGATTAACCTTTAGAGCATACAAAATACGGCAAGAATTCAGTCCGACTATCATTGAATGAATGTGAACGTCTCGTAATAATCCATTGGAGGATCCGATAAGTAACACGCTTGATTATGAAATGCTTCCACGTCGAGTTTACGCCTTTCCATCATCTTTTGAGCCATTTTCTGCACTTTTGAACAAAAAAGTCATGTTTCGTCATAATAAATTAACTTGGTTAACCTTGTCGACCGTTCAATCTTATATCAAATGGGTCAAAAAGTCTACAAGTCAACAAGGTTCAAGGAAGGGTCAAGGGGTCAACAATATAGGTCAGCAGTTCAAAAAGGTTCAAAACAGTTTTGAACCGGTCAATTAATGAAAAGGTTCATAAGGTTTGAACTGGTCAACCTAGTTCGAATGGAATAGGTCAACAATGTTTTGGATGGACAAGGGTTCAAGAGGTAATTCGAATGAACGCTTGTCAGATGTCCGAGATGACCTAACATTTCAGATGGAACATATTAGATTTCGGATGATTATCCAAAATGCATATATATGATCCGAGATCCATCCAAAATACATGCAGTCATCCGAGATCCATCCAAAATTCTAAATTCATCTGAGATCCATCCGAGATCCAATAGAAACATCAAACCTATGAGTTCGAATTAGAGATCCAAAATGGGCAAATGCTCGATATGATTCTAAATTCCTTATATAGATTCAAAATGGGCATGTTCGAGATACTCGGCCTGGCCCATTTCGAAACAATGGACTACCCGAGTTGATGCACCTGTCCGAAATGGTGGGCCCAATTCGAATCCATCTGAATTGTGTGGGCCCATCTGAGATGAGTGGGCCCATTCGAAACAGTAATTTCAACTATGTGTGCCCCCCTCTTGTTCTGAACAGTAACATCTTTGAAAAAATCAACTTTCCAACCAACCAAGCAACATTTTTGGTATCCATAAATAAATAATTAATAAAATAATAATAAAATAATGAAATGAGGAAAATTGCCATGGGATCAAACAATTCTTGAACCGATTAAGGAACAATTTTCAGCACAAGCTTAGTCAGACTGGTCCACGCGATTGCTGGTATATTTGTCCACTTAAACTTATCACGTCAGCCTTCAATTTTCAATCTTGTGACTTAATTAAATAAAGTATGCTATGACATTCGTGTGTCCCATATCAAGGCATACCCCCGCGATCAAGGTAAGCACAACAGTTCATCGTAACAAATGAGTATACTAAGATCATCCTTCGATTTGTACAACGTCAGACTTGTTGGTGAGCAGGTCAGTAGATCATACCACAAAGTGACCAAACAATATCTGACGAGGGTTAGGCATTATACCTTATACGGTATATTTGATTTTTTAAGCACATGGAATTTTCTCGTGATGAGATTTCCTTTAGATTGAGGTTTTGGCCTTCGATTTGGCTCTTTTAAGGATATCATGACTAAGCCTAGGTCTACATAAATCCAGATGCAACAGATGGGTAGTCCTGTGACATTTGTACATTTTTAGTCATTGAACAATTCCGAAAAAATTCCGTATTTAATAAAATCTTATGTTTTATTGCGAGAATGTATATTTATCAATCATTAAACAATCCCGCTTATTCAATAAAATCTTGCATTTATTGGTAAGAATGCAAAAATGTCAATCATTACACAAATTTGGTCATTTTCGTGTTCGATAAAGTTTTATAGTTTATTTACAAAATTCGTAACAGTACAATCGAACGAACCGACATCCACAACATTTCCAGACAAAATCCAAGTTACACATGCCTTAACGCCTTTATATAACCTAAATATTAGGTTAAGAGGGGTTAAAAATGAAAAACTTGACAATACAAGTCCATGGGCCAAAATTGTCAAAAAAAAGTTGGTTTTTTCACCAAGTTTGCCACCTATTTCCAATTTTTGACACCTTGCACTCATTTTGCCACACTTAATTTGTTAGGACACTAATCCACACATGGTAACACTTTTCATCAACTCCATGATCCTAAAATACTATAAATACCCTTTAATTCAACCATTTTTTTCACAACCCTTCAAAACAATTCAAAGCAAAGTGTGAAGTTCTTCTTTCTATCATTCTTGGAGCTTGTTTCAAGCCTTTGGAAGCCTCCTATCTTGAGTTCTAAAAGTGTTCTTCAACACAAGTAAGTAATCTTCCTAGTTCTTTCATTAATTTAGCTATTTTGAGCTAAAAGACAAACAGTTTGGCTTCCTGTTTGACTTTCGGTTCTGACCATTTTGTCGAGTCAAAGTTCAAATTGAACTTTGCAATGTGATCGTAATCACGAAGGTATTAATCCCTTACGATTGCACCTTCTGATTACCACGTTTAGTAGGCGAGACGACGAGTCAAAGTTTACGAGTTAAAAGTAATATACATATATATATATATATATACATATATATATATGCATTTTACGACGAAAACATTTTTGGGTATTAAAACATAAGGTTTTGATACCAAATCAGTTTTATAACATTACTAGAAATGTTCAAACATGTCTAACTCGTCATTTCTAGGTTAGTGATGTTTTTTCTTTGTCGTAAGTCGAATGGTTTTACTACCACTTTGACTTTGGAATCTGACCAAACTCCCGTTTGGTCAATCTTAGGATTTTACCAAGCACATTTTTATGACCATAGTAATTTAGGGAATAACCCTTTGAGGTTATACCTTATAGTCATATAGTTTGGTTAATTATATGATGAGTCGATTTTATGTACTTTTAAAATGTCGAAAACATTCTTTTGGCGCATAAAATTGTTTTAAATATGTAAGACCATAGTTTTGACATCTAAACTGATATTATAACATAATCAAACTTATTTTGACATATAAGACTCATCATAGGACTTATTTAACCATCCAAACCCATAGTTACGCTTGCGACCGGTTAAAGTGGCGTAAACCATTTTAACAAGTCGTAACGAGTCAAAGCACTTAGAAACTCTTCCAAATCAGAATGTAAGGTATTATAAACCATATCATACGAGTCCCAACACTCATTTAGTTTGTAAGACCTCATTCTATCCAATCCTCCGATTAAAGTATCGACACACTAACATAGTATTCCGATACATTAGGACATACTTGAACTCTTCAATCCTTAAGCTTTGTTTGATCATTTTGAAGACATTTACGCAATCCCAAGTGAGTACATATCCCCCATCTTTTATATTTCAAATGTTTTGTGGTGATTCATATGTGCATATCACTACTTTCTTGTTTTCATGACATTATACATGTTTTCCTTATCTAGTACATATAGTACATGATTTCAAAGAAATTTTGCTTCGTATGTTGACTTAGCATGCTAGCACATGATTTCGAAGACATTTTGGCTTCATATGTTGACTTAGCATTCCTAGTACATCATTTCAAAGACATTTTTTGCTTCGTATGTTGACTTAGCATACCTAGTACATGATTTCAAAGACTTTTTGCTTCGTGTGTTGACTTAGCATACCTAGTACATGATTTCAAAGACATTTTTACTTCGTAGACTTAGCTTACCTATTACATGATTTCAAAGACATTTTTGCTTGGTATATTGACTTAGTATGCCAAGTACATGATTTTAAAACATTTTCATGACTTACTTACATTGTTTAAGACATATTGGTGCGTTGAATATACAATGATACATTCATTAACATTGATCATGTCGACAGGTAGTATGCAATGGTACCATAGGATTGATAATCCAGTTCCCGCTTCCTAGGTTTGTTTGCTAGCGACTTTAGGGAATGACAAAATCCGATGAACATTTGATAAACCTTTGTCTTTATAAGGGTTTTGTTGGTGCATAATGTCTATCGCCTACGTCTAGGATATGTTGGTTATGTATGTATGGCTTAGAATGTTAAGTATTTTATGTTTATATATGATTTATATGTTTTGTAAGTGGCTCGTACGAGTGACCTTAGTGGCTCGTACGAGTGACACCTTGTCACTCGTACGAGGCACCACTCGCACGAGCCAAACACAACTCTCTTCTGTGTGAGTCATGTTGACCTATAAAGAGTGGAGCTTGAGTGTTGTGTTTGTAAGTTGTTTTTGTGTGCTACTTTGGCGAAGCCCTGTCAAGTTGTTTACTCGTCTGTAACCTTCATGTTTATTGATACGAATCAAGGCATTTAAGCAGCATATATTTCTTGTTTGTTTTTCCAATTTGCTAACAATGAATTCTGCCTCTGTTAGCTGAGTTATATCAGTCCGGTGCTAATAAGAGGATAGCCGATCCCCTCTCACAGGTGTATCCGACAGTCAACAAGGCTTGAATGTATTCGCCAACAATCTATATATACGTGTCTACACAATAAAAGCAATTGATTTATAAGACTAGATTTTTTCTAACAAGACCTTTGTTTATTCAAAACACCTGTTTTATACAAGACATTTGACAAGACAATACATTTTGATTATTTTATACAAGACATTTACTTTATGGTTTAAGCAAGAGGCCATACAAGACATTGGTTTATACATAGACATTTGTTTATAAAAGACATTTGGTTTATATATGTCATTGGTTTATACATGACATTGGTTTAAACAAGACATCTCAATTGTTGGCTCATGGTAAGTGATTTAAATGACGAGACGTGTGTAATATGATAAAAGCATGGTGTATATGCCATTGGTACTTCCTATATATAAGTGATTTCATTATATTACATAATGTAGCGTTATCTAAACCACTTCAAACAGAATACAAGACATGACATATTTTATACAAGGCACGAGTTACTTTGGTTATTAAGTTAACCGTGCATCATTTCTTTTAAATCATTTGATTTTCATATGATTTCATAAAAGAAACATTTTTGTAAAGGATCATAGCTACTTTTTTAATAGTTAAACATTTCTTTTAACTTTCAAAGCCATGAATCTTCATCACAAAACCTATGTTACTCACAGGCATTTTTATGTTGACATTTTATTTTCACATATGTTTCAGGAGCTAATGTTTGACTTTGAGCATGCTTCACATAGAGCGGACTTGGGCCTTAGTAACTTTAAATTTACAAGACAATTGTTATGTTTCCCAAGACAATGTAAATAATTAAATTCAACAATACAAAACTTTATATACCATGTGTTGCGAAACAATAGTTTTGTGACATGACTCCCCGACGTTTCCGCCGCGGTTTGTTGTTTTAGGCGGTCGGGGTGTTACAGAAAGATTGGTATCAGAGCTCATGGTTATAGGGAAGTAGGTTATTAGTAATACTTTGACCTAGACTATAACCTTCCTAGGTCCCTAATACAAGTTATCTTGTGTTTAGTTCTTAACACAATACCATCACCTATCCTTAGGTGATTACCAAAACAAATTCACAAGTTACAAATTCGTTTTGAAAATCAATCATCTATCCTTAAATGATTTGTTTTTTTAGGCTTCATGTCTTCAAAGTTTTCAAAATCTCATCAAAGTTTGTGAACACGTGCAATCTGGAAGGGTGGATGCCTGTATCCTGAGTTCTCTGTCTAAGGCTAGAGTGTACGTACAAATCCGCACTATCGAATCTGTCACTCTTACCTGGGAACTCTTGGGGTGAGTGTCCACTTATAGGCTAAAGCATGTCTTTGCGATACATTATAAAGACCCATTTACTTTGATTAGTCACTATGTGTCATTTGTTTGTTTTAGGTAACAAACAGATGATCACAATCCTTATTTTCCGTCGATATTTATAATGTTTTCTTTTGATTATCCAATATCACTCCTCACCCGTTTTCTCTCATATTTCCTTCTCTTTTAGAATACCTCCTCGTCGAAACGCTGCTCAGGACTCCGATATGGCAGAAATGATAGCTCAGTAGATAGCTGCTATGCTACCAAATCTTGTGACTCTATTTTTGAGTGTTTTGGTTTTAAAATTAGACTTAGCTAAAGAAATTGCAATTCAAAGACTGGTTGTTAAAAACAGACTAGGAGCAAGTAATCATCCTAAGTTTCCGGTTTCAATTAACATTTGTGTTTAAATCCAACTAGAAAGAATCACATAGACATGATTTATGTATGACTATTTGTTCATGATAAAAGGGAACTAAGTACTCAGATTATATAGATGCGAGGTTGTTACCTGATTACCAATTAACCAATATCCAACCCTAAACCCTCCCGTGATATCTCGATTGTCTACGACACCAAGAACGTGCGATTAAGGCTAAGATCAAAACATCAATCAATAGCTTACAAACAAACATTCAAACACCATAATAAACTACAAGCGTTGCAAGTCTATTATTCTAGAAATTTTGGATAAAAGCACAAATGTTTCAAGCAAACCTTCAACCTAGGATAATCACAATGAGTTTAGCCACTCATGGTCTTGAAAATCATCACACCATCAAATGCCATGTTCATATGAATCATAAACACCAAAAAAATGTTATAAATTGTTCTTGAACCAAGTATTACACTCAAATTCACCTCTAGAACTCTGCCAAAACGTCCCCAATGATTGATATCTCAAAAGACACTTCAAAACCGACTTAAAAAAGGCAGTTACACTTTTCTCGTAGGTCACCACCGTAAGCTATGGTGCCCACTGTAGCTTACGGTGGTCACTAATCTCCTTACGGTCTTAAGCGTCTGGCTTACGATGCATAGAAAGATCAGACACCACCGTAAGCTACGGCACCTGCCATAGCCTACGGTGGTCATCAGCTTTTCCACTCTTATTCTCTTATCAACTCTCTATGTTTCCACCTTCTTTTGGCCAAGTATGTCACACCCCCATGTAATCCCTTTCACATCAGAGCCGGGGCGTGAACCGAATGGCATCCTCATCGCACAGCGGAAGCAAATGTGATGGCTAAGGTTTCTAATAAGTGAACGCACGCTAATCACTCGAATTCCCATGGGTTTCATTATTCCAACTGTGCCATACTTGTGATCATAACCTCAGAAAGAACATGCGAAAAATCAACATATAGTTGGCGAGTTCATAGTTTGTCTGTTTTTGTTTCAAATGAATCATAAAACATTTGAAAGTCTTGCATTCGAAAAACCGGTTTGTGGGATCATAATATCCCAAAGCATTTGAAATGTCATATATGTATAACAGTATTGAAATGTTTTCTCATGTTGTTTGCAAATCCATGCATATAACTGTTATGTTTATAAACCGGTAATAAAATGTTTTTAATCGTATCTGTAAGTAAACCGGTATTGAAAACCAAGTATGTTATTATCATTTATCATGGGTTTAAGGATCTATCAGTGGGTAGCTAGCCCCCTGACATTATGTGCCATAAGTAAGTAAATAACCAAACCGTGACAACTTTGTCATCAATAGGGCTCACAAAAGCACTCCATGGTTAACAGCTAGGAGAGGAGCGTGTCTCAAACTCGATAAATCTACACCTTTTGCACCTTGGTCACTAAGTGATTAATGGTTACCAATGTCATAATCCTACTTACGCACATTGATCATTGTCATCATCTAAACCCGAAGCTAACATACCAATTGTTATGAATCTGTGTTATTGGGCCTAGCCCATGTTTTCTTGTCATTGGGCCTAGCCCATGTTTTATTGTCATTGGGCCTAGCCCATGTTTTCTTGTCTTTGGGCCTAGCCTATGTTCTTTTGTCATTGGACCTAGCCCATGTTATAAATAAAATTGGGGTCTCACCCCTAGTTGTGACTATGACAATCCCGTCACTAGTCATAAAACTCATGCATGTTTCGAAAAGCTTTGTATAGTTGTGAAAATCGGTAAGTTTAGCATAAACCTTTCGTAAACCATTTGTGTTCATTGAAATCTGTTTGTAACATGGTTTAGAAACATATGATTTTCGTTTCATCGAATCATTGTGTGCTTTCGCAAACTTGCTGTCTTTCCACCCCCGAAAACATTTATAAAAATGTAAAACGGTAAAAATTGGGGGTTATGAACTCACCTGGATAATCCAGTGCAAAGCTAGCTTAATGTGATTTCCGTAGTGTTGTCACCACAACTTGACTTGCTAGCATGCAATCTAGTGTATTCCTAAAACGGAATAACTCGTAAGTTTCTAAGAATGACGTAGCTATACTACATGATACCGAGCTTTACCGAATCATTACTCATACGATTCTATGAAAAGATTATTGACTTAACTCGGTTACCAACCTATGGTTTTCTTAGAATTGTCTTAGTTTTTTAGCGACTTGAAATACATGTTTATATAAAGCATAACTATATTTCATGAAATCATATTTAGTCGTTACGTACGACGGATGATAGTACGACTCTTTGTAGTTTTCGTAAGGTATATTATATATATATATACTCGAAAATATATCTGTATTGATAATACGTTTCGTATTCGCGCGATAGTATTATGGAGTTGCGTCGTACTTCGTTTGGCATTGAAATCGATTATAAACAATATATTATTGTTATAATATCATTTGAAGTATTCATACGTGTCCGCGCGGTCGACGTTAGAAATAAATATAACTATATTTATTCTATAAAAGTATTTGACATCTCGCCGTTCGAATAACTTATCGAGGTTTGAAATCTAGTTTCTGAATTTCGAAGTTGAATCAACATAAATAGTTATTATTTATTTTATAGTCGATTGCCGAATGTTTGTTATCTTGACATCGCGCTCGTTGAAATGTTGTCGGCTCGAGTTTTGAAAGTTTTCATATCGTCGTCAAATAAATATATACCTATACTTATTTTATAATAACCATTTGAAATCGGACGTTTAATCTTTGAAATGTGTCGCGTTTTCGTATTACTTATTTTTACAAAAATTGGCAGAGTTTCCTCTGTTTTCGGACGATCCCGACAACACAAGTTGTCGATTTATTTATCAAAACGCAACCTGCAATATACACAATCAAACAATATATATAATGTTTCATCGTTTTCAAATATTAAGTTTTCGCCGATTAATATTTCCGATTTATTTTATACTATCGTTGGTTCGGTTAACTATTAGTGTTTACGCGAATATTATAGTTAGATCGGTTGTTATTTTTAGCTTTTTGGCTATGCGTATTCGTTAATGGGTCGGGTCGAGCCCGGTTTCGTGATAACTTAATATTAAGATTTATATAAACTATATAATTAAATTTCGCGTCGTAATTAATTTTTACAGAGTCGTGGGTTGACCGTTGACCGGGTTTGACCAGGTTTGACTGGATTGACTCATGTTGACTGGGTTTGACCAGTTGACCGTGTTGACTTTTGTTGACTGAACCGAACCGAACATCAAACCTGAAACAAACACTTCAATGTTTATACTGAACCGAAAACAAACTTAAATTGAACGAAGCTGAAATATTGAAACTATTTTGAACTAGAACCGGGTCGAACCCGAAACCTGAACCGGAGATGAACCGGACTGAACAGAGACACGAGACCCGAGCCGTTGACTGATCTAAACATCCAGAACTGGCCCGACTTGAAACCAATTCGACTTGAACCGGGTTTGAACTGAACCCGGTTTGGACTGAGTCGTCTCGAGTGAACCGAGCCCGAGCCGCATTTGAACAAACCCTAACCAAAACTGTTGCGACCCTTTTCGAACCCAAACTGAGACCCGAGACAAACTGACCGCGTTGAACCGAGTCGAACCGCGTTGAAACGAGTTGAGCCGTGTTAACCAAGTTGAACCGAACCTGAAAATGGACACGAATCAGAACTGAACCGGAGTTGACCAAACACCACCGCCGCCGTCTTCGGTCGGCAAGACGCTGCTGTTGGAGCCACCGCCGTAGCGGCGCCCCACTGCGCTGTTCCCCTCTCTCTCTCTGCCGCACCTTCTCTCTCTCACTCACTGCTCTGTCTCTATCACTCTGTCTCCCTCTTTCTGATCAGTCTCTATGCGGGTGTGCGAGTAAAGGGGAAGGAGATATGCGGGTGTGGGTGTGTGTAGCCGTCGGAGAAGATGACCGGCACCCACCGGTCTCGTCGCCGAAGCTAATCCGGTGACCAAACTATGAGGAGAGAGAGTAAGGGAGTTGTGTGCTAGGGTTTAAGTTTAAGTGAAAATAAGAGAAAGTTAGGGTTAGGTAGTTTATATATGTCTAGGGTTTAAAGCGGGTTGGGCCTGAAGCCCGTTATCGCGTTCAAGCCCAATACACATCCGGAGCCCATTTTCAAAACCCGAAAGTTGTTATTTACCAAAATGTACTCGTTTTAGACTCGAAAGCGTTTTAAAATTACATCGGAAGTCGGGTTTTGACGCGTAATCTGTTAGTTACGTTAAAAATCACGTAGTTGCCCTGTTTGTCGTTTCTGGTCCGTTTTTCGTTCTGGTTTCAACCGCGAATAATAAAATTAAATTACGGAGCTAAATATATCATAATATATTGATGTCGAGGTGTAACTCGAGTCCGTTGCGTCCGTTTTGTTGTCGGTGCGTTCTGGTTTTTCGCATAACTTCCGCGTTGTGCTTTGCGACGTTCAACGATCCAAATTTATCGCATAATTAAAACTGTATGACAAATACAAGTATAAAATTCCTAATTTTAGGCGTTGTCAGTATTTGTTCGGTATCAGTTCGCTTAACGTTTAATTTTGCATTTAGTGTTCTCGATTGTCGCCATGTCGCGTAACGTGAAGTAAGTAGACGTTCCTAGGCTTTCCAAACGCCTGATCGAGTTAATTTATGTCTAATTATGTTGTTTATGATGATATTACTGTTCTTTGAGCGCTTAATTAAGACAAAAAAATGCCGGTAGTCACAAAGTACAAGTTCCCATCAAAGCACATTAAAATCGCTTATTATGCTCTTCGGTACTTGCAAAGCCATACACACCATAGTTATCAAATCCTAATATTTAGCCCAATTAAGTGCGAATATTGATCATTTTAAAGCACTTGAGGGTTGTCCAATGGACCACCCATCACATCCCCACACTTAACCGTTGCTTGCCCCAAGCAACACATCAAAAACCTTTCCAAACCTACAAGTGATCAGAGTGTAAACCAAACACAAACATGTCGTCCAATTATTAATTTACCATCATACCAAATGATACACCCCTCACAATAACTCTCCTCTTGGTGACAAAAAGGTACTAGCAAGATTGTGCTAGATCACTCAATGCGAGCACGTGATTGTGCGACAATATGCTTGTGTAATAATCAAATCTCCACTTACAAAATGCCTAACATGCTTACGAATCTAAAGGACTTTCGGATTGTAACGAGGCTATGTATAAGGGTGAGAATTGGTGGGATATATGAGTATGTAGCTCATTGAATCGACCCGGTTTTATTATTACAAATAAACAAAAACAACCATTACTACTTACATAACTTCACTATCTTTTTCCTTCTTTTTTTTTCATTTTTTTCTTTTTTTTTAACTATGAACAAAGAACACATACACATCAACATCAAACACTATATACTAAAGCTCCTAAACCGGGTCGAACAATAGGTAGAATTTTTGTAGGACATAGGGTTGGGTTACATATGAATGGTATTAAGCTCAATTTTGGCTACTAATGACCAAACCCCCGTCCCTCTCGCTACCAAGCTCATATATTTATCTTATGAGGTCCAACCCCTCAAACCCACACTCTCACACATCCAGACGAGGCTACCTAAATGCCCTTATCATCTTCAAAAGCATTTTACACCTACCTTTCGACAAGCATGTATTACACAAGTTCTATTAATACAAATCACACACTGCCACTCAAACCAAAGAAATAATATTAGTAGGCATCCATGTGGCCCAAAAACTCACCATGAAAGGATAAAAAGATATACCGATGTGTTTTGTAGAGTAATGGTAAATTTCAAATTTGACAATTGTTTCGCTTGGTTTAAAAATTTTCAAAATCTAAAAAATTTCCCCATCCCCACACTTGTGATACATTGACTGCAATGTATGGCTTTGAAGGAAACGATCACTAAAACTACCTCAACCTCACTTCCAGCTCAACTCTCAAATCCCAAGTTTCTTTTTTTGGTTTTTTTTAAACTATGAAAATATATAAACACCACCAATACTACCACAACCCATAACATGAATATCAACCACAATACACCACCCTTCCACCCAACCATAAACAAAACAAAATAATGTCTACAATAACATACAAGACAATAACACCGCCTGACTAGTAGTAGCGCGGCTGAGGAAAAAGATAGATGGCATCATCTCTGAAAACTCTCCAAATGCAAACGCGCCATTCCACTACCACTTCCACCTTCACCATGAACGGCTAACAACCTGATCATGTGTCTGTACTAATGCGGCTATAACGCTCTCCAAAATAAACGCATCCCTTGGATTCTATGATATCTCATCAGGGATGTTGCCAAACATTCCCACACTTGAATCATTGCATCCGTGAGGATTGAAGCGTATAAACCTGCCACAACACAAACATACACCAAACGAAACAAACCAAAGTACACTACTCTACATCCTTGGCTGCCTCCCGAGAGCGCTAAGTTTTAGGTCTTCAGCCAGACCGTACCTGACGTACTCAAGGTAGTTCTAACGAACCCTTTCTTTCCCATTTCTCTCCATATTCCATCCAATTTCTTGGAAAGTTTGCAGTTTCACGCCAATTGGGGTTAAATTCAGCCTCATCACCCCATCTAGTCCCACCATCGGGAGGTTTTCCTTCGCCCGCTTTCCTGCTCACACTAGCCTTCTTCCTTGCCTAATTTTCACCGTTCTTCAACTGAAACCTATACAATTCAACACCACTTGCAGTTAACCTGACTGTGCTAACACTTGAAGCATGTTCGTTAGTAGCGACTATGTGACTCAAGTCATTAACAAGATCGTAATAAATGGATTTTAAAAACACATTAAAGTACAAATTACGATTCTCGTAGTTCATGGTGACCATTCCGTTTCTGCAATCGATTTGAGTGTTTGTCGTATACAAGAATGGACGACCCAACACTACCTACAGCTGCTAGTAAGTCTTCGATGGTGCGTAGTCAATCACCATAAAATCCACCGAGTAGTAAAACTCGCCCAATTGTATCACTACGTCTTTCACAACCCCTCGGGGTTGCTTCCAACTCGCATCTGCGAACACCGCCATGCTATCAATTTCGTGTAACGGACCAAATTCGTACTGGTCATACAGGTTACCCGGGAGAACGTTCATCCTCGCTCCGTAATCCAACAATGCTTTGTGTATCTTGAACTTCCCAACTTGAATCGGGATAACTGGTTCCCCTGCATCACTTACAGCTCTCTCGACACTTGTTTCATTCACACCTGCAATCACATGAACAACATAACCAGTTAAACATTTATCTTTTTAGGAACGAAACTTACCCCACTAATCGGTATGTTCTTTGTGTTCTTCGGGTTAGTTTGCGTATCACTGGGAAGCTTCCCATTCTGTTGCTTCAGTGCTACTACCTCACTAGCCAGATGTCCCATCTGTGTAGTCAGTGATTGAATGGCTTTGTCCCGAATCTCATCCTTTTGTGCCCGAGCGTCATCCAGTTGATTCCTCCTTTGCATATCTTGTTGCATCATCCGGAGCATATCCATAACTTCATTCCCACTTGATGAAGTTTGACCTGTGGTACCACTTTGGCCATCCGGTTGTTGAAATTGTCCTTGGTAGCCTTGACTATTTCCACCTCTGAAATTACCTTGATTTTGTTGTTGGTGTGGAACTAAATTTCTTTGAGCTCCTTGGAAATTTGGGTTCGCTTGATTGGCCGGGTTCCCATAATGAAAATTGGGATGATTCTTAACCCGGGGTGGTACGTGTTCGAGTTCATGTTAAAATTACGGCCACCCCCTTGAATAGCATTCACCTCTTCTACTTGACCTTCAACCACATCCACTAAGCAAACATCCGCTGAATGACCCAATTCATTACAATTTGTACAAACGTCATATACCTGATAGTTGCTTGTACCACTCCATCATCTACCACATAAACTTGAGGTCTTATAATAACGTGCCTTGCCCTTCTTGAAGATTGCACTTTTCTCTTAGACGTGACCACCATTTGCTCCAAAAAATGCCCAATCATCTTGTCAAAATTTGTACCAAACATACCATTAGTAATTGACATTAGGTCACGAACATCCTTCGAACTCAACCCCTCATGAAATGCATTCAATAACTCCCAAAGTGCAATGCCATGATGAGGACAATTTTTCAACATCATATTAAACCTCTCAAATGCTTCATGAAACATATCACAAGAATGTTGTCGAAAACTTCTTAAGCTCCGCCTAGCCTCATTAGTCTTTTGGGCCGTGAAAAACTCTTCTAAAAACCTTTGTTGCATGTTAGCCCATGTGTAGATTGATGCGGATGGTAAAGTATGGAACCATCTTTTAGCCTTGTCTTCCAAAGAGAATTGGAAGAGTACCAACTTGACATCATCCGAAGAAAAACTTTGCCCTCCAATAGTGTTGCAAATAGAATCATATGTCTCAAAATGAAAATACAGTTCCTCCGTTGCTAGTCCTTTGTACTTCGGCAAACTTTGAAGTGCGGTTGTTCTAACCTCAAATGTCCTTCCATCCGGGTGATGAGGTATCACCACCGGAGAAGGGTTATTAGTGATAACGGGCCTAAAATGCGCTTCAATCCTCGTCACCACCTCTCGGTGATGTCTTCTCAGAGTACCCAATGGTACTCTTGGTCGACCGCTTGACCTTGCCTTAGTCCTTGAGGTGCAAACTGTTGTTGGTATTGAGGTGTTGCATTTGTGGTTGTTGCATCGGCCTTTGAAATTGAGGTTGTTGATGTTGAAGTTGAACTTGTTGTAGAGGCATTGGTCGTCGAAACTGTGGCCCTTGCGAACGAATTTGTTGTACCCCGTGGGTTGCCTAACCACTTATTGAACTTGTTCCACTTGTTGTCTTTGTTGGTAAACCATTCCTCCTTGAGGTCCCAAATTACCTCCATCTCCTCCATAATAGTAACCCTCTTCTTCGTACCCTCCAAATTCTTCCTCATACCCGTCATCAAACCCATCTCCTCCTACACCCGAAGATTGCACAAACTGAGAAGATGTATAATGAAAACCCGGTTGGTTTTGTGGTTGGAGTGTAGAAGTAGTATGAACAATGGTTGAACTTGGTGGAAATGGATTTGGTAATGGTTGTTGGGTGGAAGATGATTGACCAGAAGTCGGGAAGAAAGATGAAAAAGGTGGAACCATTGATGTGGGGCTAAAAATGGGAACAGGTCTGGTTTGGGTAGTTGTGGATGATGTGGTATTGGTTGAGTTGACTTCATGTTTTGAAGTAGGATGGGTGGTAGGAATTGGTGGAGGTGTGGATGGTGCTGTTTGACTTGTAGTGGAAGGTAATGGATCCATTGTGTTAATCGGTGAAATTGGTGTTGTAGGTGTTGTTGGTAAACCACTGATTTTATTTTCTCGTAATAAAACCCTCTTTCTTCGCGAAGTTTGTTCGATCTCTAGATCAAATGCCAATGGTGATAGCTTGTGAGAGCCTCTAGTATGCATGCACCTATAAATACCTAATAGCTTGTGAGATCAAATGCCAATGGTTCGTTCGTTCGATCTCCGACAGTCAACAACGCTTGAATGTATTCGCCAAAAATCTATATATATATGTGTCTACACAATAAAAGCAATTCATTTATAAGACTAGAGTTTTTTCTTAACAAGATCTTTGTTTATTTAAAACACCTGTTTTATACAAGATATTTTGACAAGACAAAACATTTTGGTTATTTTATACAAGACATTTATTTTATGGTTAAAACAAGACTTTGGTTTGCCAAACAAGACATTGGTTTATACATAGACATTTCTTTATAAAAGACATTTGGTTTATACATGGCATTGGTTTAAAAAAGACATCTCAATTGTTGGCTCATGGTAAGTAATTTAAATGACGAGACGTGTGTAATATGATAAAAGCATGGTGGATACGCCGCTGGTACTTCCTATATCTAAACCACTTCAAACAAAATACAAGACATGACATATTTTATACAAGGCGCAAGTTATTTTGGTTATTAAGTAAACCATGCATCATTTCTTTTAAATCATTTGATTTTCATATGATTTCATAAAAGAAACATTTTTGTAAAGGATCATGGCTACTTTTGTAATAGTTTAACATTTCTTTTAACTTTCACAGCCATGAATCTTCATTACAAAACCTATGTTACTCACATGCATTTATATGCTGACGTTTTATTTTCACATATGTTTCAGGAGCTAATGTTTGACTTTGAGCATGCTTCACATAGGGCGGACTTGGGCCTTAGTGACTTTAAAATTTGCAAGATAATTGTTATGTTTTTTTTATTTCATTCTCCCAAGACAATGTAAACAATTAAATTCAATAATACAAAACTTTATGTACCATGTGTTATGAAACAATAGTTCTATGTCATGACTCCCTGACATTTCCACCGCGGTTTGTTGCTTTCCGTGGTCGGGGGTTACAAGTCCTGATATCCCAGATGACTCAACAGTATACAGACCCAGAACCACAGACGTTGGTTATCTATCAATGCGTGGTTTAAGACCATGAAAATCATTTGCCGATTATATGTTACCCACTTGATGTAGAGCTTGTAGAATTTTGTCACTTAGCATCTTTTTGCCCTTTGAGCGATAAGCTTATCAAGACATACCAGTGGATCCTCGCCTTTTTAGCTTCAACCATACATTTGTTAATCAAATTCTTTAGCACTTAAATTTATTTCATTTCCTAGCGTGTATCTCTCCCGCAAATAAATATTTCTCCCCTAAATTTGTTCAAAAGTAGAATACTTTATGTACAATTTTTTTATTAACTTATTTACAAAAACCCTGGTTTTTTTAATTGCTCAGTCAGTGTACCGCATCATTTTTAAAAGGTCCACAAGCACCTTGAATCTTGAGTTGCTGACAAGTTTTGTAAAAAGATCCAATGTATTAGCATCAATATTCATCTGTTCAAGTTTAATCAATCCTCTGTCATAGCAATCTCCATTGAAATGAACTTTGATATCAATGTGCTTGGTTATGGAGTGAAAAATAGCGTTTTTGATTATTTGGATAGCGGCATCATTATAACAATAGATAGTAGTGTTTAGATAAGACAAACCATAATCCTCGAGCTGGTGTTGCATCTAAATAACCTGGGAGGAGTAAGCTGATGGTGCAACGTATTCTGGTTTGGCAGTTAAGAGTGACACTGTTTGTTGCTTTTTGCATTGCCACGAGATGAGTCTGTCTCCTAAGTATTGGCATCCAGCCGATGTAGACTTCATTTCCCTATCTGTCCCTCTAAGATTAATGTCAGAAAAAACAAATAAATCAGAGTTTGAATCTCTAGGATACAAGAGTCCTTGGAGCTCCCTTCAGGTATCTAAAGATCTGTTTAACAGCAGTAAGATGAGAAGTTTAGGAGTGGCCTGAAAATGAGCACATTGACAGACGGAAAACATAATGTCTGGTCGACTTGCAGTCAAATACATCAGTAATCTAATCATAGATCGGTAGAATGTTGGATTGACCGGACTGCCTTCAGCATCTTCATTTAGTAGTGGCCGTTCAGCAATGGGAGAGTCTATGGCTTAGAATCTGTGATGTCAAATTTGGAAGAACGTCCTGAACGTATTTTCCTTGATGAATTAAAATTCCTTGACTACTTTGATGAACTTGCAAACCTAAGAACACTGTCATTTCACCCAGTGAGCTCATTTCAAACTTCTTCTTTATTACCTCCTCGAATTCCTTGCATAAATCTTCATTGGTTGACCCGAAAATGATATCGTCAACATAGATCTGAACAAGGTTGAGATCCTTGTCAACATGTTTAAATAGCATTTGATCTATCGTCCCCCGGGTATATCCATGTGCGAGTAGATGCCCTGTTAAGGTGGCATACCATGCACGAGGTGCTTGGTGTAGTCCATACAAAGCTTTATCTAACTTTTAGGCATAGCCTTGCTTCCTTGAATCAACAAACCTAAGGGGTGAGCGACATAAATTCTTCCCTGACCTTCCCGTACAGAGTCTTGAGATCCATCTAATAAACAATGATCCCATGTAGGATGCATATGCCAAGAAGATGCGAATGGCTTCAAGTCTTGCTACGGGAGCGTACGCTTCGTCATAATCTAGACCTTCAATCTGTTTGAAACCTTGGACAACTTATCGTGCTTTGTTTCTTATTATCACTCAAATATCATCCTGTTTATTCCTGTAAACCCATCGTGTTCCAAGACCACGTTTTCTTTGAGGCAGCTTCACCAATTTCCATACACCCAACTTTTCAAACTGACTTCATGCATTGCATCGACCCATCCAGGTTCTTACAAAGAAACATCAATGCTCTTAGGCTTAATCTATGAAATGAAATGTGAACTTAAACATGTGTTAATGGTTCCTAATCTATTGCGGGTGTGTACACTAGCAGTTACAGGACCAATAAAGTTTGCAATTGGATGGTGTCTCAAAACACGATGTGGAATTGCTACAGTAGGAGCCTGCAATTTTGGTTGCGGATTTGAAAAACTTCCTGATACTATCCCAGTTTGCTCCCCCTTATTTGCTGTAGTAGCAGTGTTGATCACCGGTGGATCTACAGTGCAATCTGACGGAATCGGCTCCGGAAACAATTGAGCTCCATGGATGTTTGCATTTGAAGGATTAACATAGTTTACTCTGTGGAGGTTTCAATGTTATGAACTGCATCATCAGGAGTAGCTATTGAAGTAGATTTAGGAAGCGGCTCCTGAACAGGTAAAGAAGGATGCGCAGTAGTAGCACCTTCGTGAAATCCCAGTGGATCCACAATAAGTTTCTTGAAAGTGTCTTGTAGTTGTATGGCATCATCTAACGGGAATAGGTATCACTGTACTTGAGACATCTGCTGTAACAATCACATCAGATAGAATATTAAATGGCTTAAACAAGGAAGAATAATCATATAACCAATCAATTCCAATTCGTGCGTCTATGGGATTTTCTTCCAGCCAATCCATGTTGTACGTCTCCAAGATCTGCTTCCCGATCTTTTGTATACTTAATATGTGGCGTGTTTTGCATAGTCAATAAAATAGCATGGATCTCCAATTGCTTCAAATTTACCTTTGGCATATATAGTTAGGAGAACATAAGGACAACCAAAAGTGCGGAAATGTTGTACAGAGGGTTTCTGTCCTTCAACTATTTCATAAGGCGTCTTCATGTGACGTTTGTTGATAAGCGCATGATTTTGAACATAGCATGCGGTGTTCACTGCTTCTGCCCAAAAGATCAGTGGAAGGCCAGAATCTATCAGCATCGTACGAGTAGCTTCAATGAGAGTTGAATTACATCTTTCAGCGACTCCATTTTGTTGAAGAGTTCGAGCTGCACTGTATTGACAATCAATTCCCTTCAACGCACAGAAATTATTCAGCTCAGCATTCTTAAAGTCTGTTCCATTGTCGCAGCAAATGATTTTCACTCGCTCGTTTGCTTGGTTCTCCATTAGTGTGACAAATTTCTTTATCAGACCTGCAGTTTCACTTTTTTATTCCTAGAAGAACACCCAAGTGAAGCGAGAGAAATCATCAGTGATGACCAAGCAATAAGTTTTTCCTCCAATACTCAGCACATTAACCAGACCAAAGAGATCGAGGTGAACCTGTTCTAGAACTTTGAACATCGTGTGCACGAGCTTGGACTTGGGAGGCTTACGATGCTATTTCCCACGAGCACAAGATTCACATTTCTCTATCTGCATAAAATCTTTGATGCGTAAGTTTCTGACGAATCCTCCTTTGGCCAGTCGATTAAGATTCTTCATGTTCAGATGACCCAAACGACGATGCCACAACATAGCATCATGTTCGGCGATTTCAGAGAACAAACAGGTAACTTGATCAGATGGAGCTTTGTTCATCTCAAGCACGTAAGCATTTCCATGACATTCGGCTTCAAGCAAGTACCAATCCTCCAGATTACTATCCCTGGCTTTAAAATTACGCATCCACCTTTTGTGAAGAGAACTTCTAGACCTTTATCTCACATCTCAGAGACGCTCAAGAGAACTTTATCACACATCTGAGAGACGCTCAGGAACATAATTGACATCGGAGAAGCTGAGAACTCCTTTTTTTACTGTACCCTTCATAGTAATTCTTCCTGTTTCTCCTCTTGCAAAGTTGGCAAGTCCGTCGGCGAAGATTTTGATGTCGTTCAACTAGGAAATGTCCCCTATCATGTGTCTAGAACAACCACTATCGATAAACCAAAGTCTGAAGATAGCCCTCCAAAGTCGTTCCTGCACGCATAATGGGATTAGTGAGAAACCGGAATCCAGACTATATTCGATCTTAGTTGATCATCACTCTTCATTCGTGGAACCTCACGAAAGATCATACGACTTTTCGTAGAGTTGGAGGTGTGAGAAGAAGAGGTTGTAGAGTTTGACGATTGTGAACACTCAGACTGAGATCTAGCAAGAATATTGGGTCTCCATATTTTTGAATCAGTGTTATTTGAAACAAATTTGGTTGATGTTGAGTTTAAGTTCTTGGACAAATTTTGGAAACCATTTGTGTTTGAAAACTTTTGATTGATTTTCTTTGCTAGATTCCAATATCCATCAGAGGGCTTGGCTCGAGTGAATTGATGCCCATGACATCGATGGTGTGAAGCCATCTGATGATAGGTGTTCCTAGAATGGTAAGACACGAGAGGACAATGAACACAATTTCTAACTATGTGCCCCGGAAAGCCACAATTGAAACAAGTTTGTCTTTAGAGAAAAAGACATTTAGTTCTGCTTGTGATCTTCTGGGGAGCTTATTAGGTCTCATCTTTCCACTAGGTGCAGATTTCTTATGTGCAGCTCAAAATCATCAACACAAGAGTGAGTATCAATAATTTTACCCTTCAACTTAGGTTCAGTTAGCTTTTGAGGTGGGTTTTCTTTTTGACTTTTATTAACAACATTTTAGGAGACTTCCTCTTGAGTTTTCTTTTTGTGATGTTTTCTTGTTTTTCGTGATCGACTTTTCTTTGCGAGAGTGGATCCTGTAAGCTTAAGTCTCATTTGAAATGTTTTCTTCAAAAACTGAGCTTTTGGAGAAGACTAAATCAGTTTCTTTAAAAATTGTTTCATCAGATACAAAGCATATAGGATCATCTGATTCATGTTTACCAGATGATGAGCAATTTTCGTCAAAAACAGTTTGACTATCAGAAACACATTGCTCATTGTCTGATATACGAGAATCTTCAGTATGATTGACAGATTGATCAGACAACTCCTGTTTATCAACAAGTTCATTCACAGAATCAAACACCGTAATATTTTCAACTTCACAATGTTCAGAGAGATCTGAAGCATTAGTTGATGTTTCAGGCAAACTAGAATAGTAGTCTGAATCACTCAAAACAGATATTTCGGACTCAGCACCATATGCTTCAGAGTTCTTTGATCAAACAGTTAAATCACAGTCAAAATCAAAAACCACATCACTTAAAGGTTCAGCTTTAACAACTTCTTCAGAATAACCCTAAGTCTCAAAAACCATGGACTTAACATAGTTCCAAACGTAAATATCATGTTTATCACATAAAGAAACATCCGAATCATCAGCATCATTTAGATGTGGTTCATCATCCACCTCCGACCGCTCCTCAACTATCACTGACTCTACGCATGAACTAAAACAGTTAATATTGCCTACAGAATCAGAAATTGATATGTTTTCCTGAGATCCCTCTAATGGAGTTTTTATTGACTCCTTTTCATGTTCTAATTTTTCAACTGCTTCATTTAAGCATTCTTGATTAATGTTATTAACAAAGCTCATGGGTTTTTGAAAATCAATGGGTCTACAGTTCTTTGGTTTGAAAGGTTCCGATGGAGTGTAATCACTTGGTTTGCCATACATCAGTTTATCATAATTTTCTATCTCTTGCTCAGTAACAGGCATTCTAGAATAATTATGATTATATGATGGGGGAACCTGCTTATACCCCAACCCTTTACCCTTGTTTTCCTTATATACCACCTGTACATTGCATATATTATAAATAGTGTCACTGGAAGTATCAAATTTCTTTAAATTTAACTCATTTTATTGATACTTTCCAGTAATTCCAGCTCAACTCTCACAGAGTCGTAGTCCATAGTTTTTAAATTTAGTCTATTTTTGTAATCATGGACCCAACATTTTTGTTGATTAACGTCAATTGGAGCTGAGCTATGTCCTTCTTCAGCGCGTCAATCTTTACATAGAGAATTTTATTGTTCTCTCGAAGGCCGATGCACTTAGACATGGCATTGTTGTAATCGCTGATAAGAGCCAAATTATTGCTCTCATCTGGGTAATTTTATTTCTACAATGCTCGAACATATAAGAGAGTTTACCATTTTGGAGAGAGTTTTCGGTTCCTCGGTCTGCACCGTCAAGCATTGGAGGTTTGTTTTCGAAACTTCCAAGATCTTCAGAGATTCCACTTGAGTTGCAGCATCTACCCAGCTGAATCCATGTTGCTCTTGTGCCATTAGCGCCTTTCCTGCTCCAATGAAGTTGAAAATGATGTTTGAGCTGGAGTAACAGGAACCATGGATCTCTCTGAGTTCCTTGCAGCAGCAGCTTGAGTTGCTTCATAACCCATTGGTGACTTCTTGCAATCCCTGGCAAAGTGTCCCGGTTCATGACATTTGTAGCATCTCAGCTTGTCTTTCACAGATCCACTCTGAATGTTTAACATGGGATGACGTTCGTATCTTTTCTGAAACTTTTCTGCTCTAAACGTTGCCATAGCCAAATTCCAAGACGCATCCAGTTCTTCTATATCTTCTTTAACCACCTAATTAATCTTTGTTGCAAGAATGGATAGGGGCGAAAGATCACCTGCGAGAAAGGCGTTCAGACTATTAAGCATGGAAGCTGTGATAGCCAACTTTTCTTCATTCTGTTTGGTCAGAAAGGCTTGATTTTCTGCAGAGGGAGTGGATTGGACATTTTGAGATAATGAAGGGTTCACTGGACAGAAAACCACATTGGCATGCTGAGGGTATTACAGAGCAGGAGTGGGTGTAGGTGAATTGTTTGGAAGAGACATGTTGTACACATAGTTTGTCTTCTAAGCTTGCAACTTAGCTTGAGTTATCAGACTGAAAACAACTTCGGATTACTATTCGACACTCCATGAACAGGGCTAAAAACAATGTTAGGATGACTCTGAGACATTAAAGCAGTGTTGGAACTAGTCATTCGGGCAACAATCATTGAATTCTTGTGGTTTAACTCTCTCTACTGATTGTTAATCTTACTTGACTTGATTGTAGCAATTAGCTTGGTGAGTGTGACTTCATTTCGGTTTGTTGTACGTTTATCATCGAGACATCAGCATCCCAGCTTTTTGGCAATGAGTTCAGAAGTTGGCGATTCATCCCACTATTAGTAATAATGATGCCAGCACTTATCATTTATGAGACCAGTATGACTAATCTTCTCATTGGCTTCTCCATAGTCTCCCTGTAAATGTGATTGAACGAACTGAACTAATGGTTTAGCATGTTTACCCGGCTATCCTTCATGTCAGTGTTGTCTTAATACAAATTCTTAAGCACATCCCAAATCTCCTTCGCATTCGTGCAGTTCCTAACAATGATTGAGATATCCAGACCAAGAGCCATAGTGAGATTCACCATTGCCTTATCATCTTCGTCTTTGATTCTTCGATCATCATCTGGCAACAGATTCTCAGGTTTAGGAATCTGAGTTAGAGGATCACCTTCAGTAGCGTACATAATGGTACGAGTACCTTCTCGAATACACCTCCAGACCCCCGGCTCCTTTGCCTTACAATATAGCTAAAAATGCTAGGTCCAATCAAAGTAATCATCTCTATACAACAACCACAGAATTTTGGTAGACGTGCCGATGATCTGATCGAGTTCTTGATGCAATGCTAGAGTCTGAGATTGGATTGCATCTATGGTAGCGTTGGCGAGATCCGCAGCAGTCAAAACATTGTTCGGGTTCATCATTTTTAATATTACCGAATAGAAATTAATTTTTTTTTAAATTAAAGGTGAATAGTCCAAAAAATCCAATCCGAAATGGTCAACACGAAAAGTTCCACTCGAAACAGTATCATATCCGAGATGAAAAGTCAATTCAGAACAGTAGTTCGAACACGGAACAGTGACTCGAACTCGGAACAGTAATTCGAAATCGGAACAGTAACTCAAACTCAGAACAGTAATTTATCCGAAATGCAGGAAATCTTCAACAGTGATTATCCTAAATGAATTCGAAATGCTAGTTATTTATCCGAGATGAATCTGAAACTCAACTCAATTATCCAAAATGCACTTGAAACACAAACTGTTGATCCGAAATGTATTCAAAACTTCAAAGTATGATATGAGATGAGTCTGAAACCCAAACAGATGATCTGAAACACGAGCAGAAGCTTAAAACACACCCAAACAGTAGCAGACCAGCAATAGTAGCAATCCGAATCAGTATGATATCAGATCTAGGCCTGGAAATAAGTTTAAACAGGCTCTGATGCCAATTGTAAGTCCCGAAATACCGGATCTCACAATATCACACTTAGCTTGACTGGTGGCAGAATCACACAAACAAGCTATGGATCGAGATAGAAGAAATAAGATGAAATAGAACAGATGAAAGATTAACTTGCATATAAATATGAAAATTTGTCTAATACAAGTTGTGAGAGAACCACAAAAAAGCCACTAATTCCTAAACATTATTTACTACTTATAGTAAGGGATTAGTGCACCATTACCTCAAACCATAAGGCCTAAATGCCTTCCAAAGCCCAACCATTACAAACTAGCCAAAACTACTAAAGTGACTAATGCATAAACCTAAAAGTGTCTAACAGAAATTATGAAAAGAAGAAAAAAAACGTAATGTTGTGCTGATAATATGCATGTATGGAGTATGTGAGAAAAGGATAACAAAAATAATGAGTTACATCAGATTTTCTGTTGAGTTGGTCAAATCTGATAAATCACCAGAATTTCTGGTGGATTAATGCAGTTTCAGATGGAATATCAAAATTTTTGACAGAATTCTGATCAAGTTTTGATGAATCAAAATTTTTTGTTTTGTGACAAAAGGTTTTCTGAAGTTTTCTCATTTCTCATGTTGACTATGCCTAACTTATTGACCAAAAAATTATGTCTCTTCTCATCAAGAGGTTTTATGAAAATCTGACAATTTATCTTTCTGTTGGAACAAAATACATCTCAGTGTTACCTTTCTCCACATGATCTTTTATGAAGTGATATTTGACATCAATGTGATTTGTTCTTGAGTGACGCACAGAGTTTTCTATTATGGCAAATTGCACTCTTTGAATCACATAGTATGGGAATTTTTGTCAGATTTACTCCATAGTCTCTTAGCTAAGTTTGCATCCATAGCACTTGAAAGCAGCAACTTGCTGCTGCAACATATTCTGATTTAGCTATTGATGTGGATACACAGTTTTGTTTCTTTCTTGCCCAACAGACCAATTTATCTCCCAACATTTAACAAGCACCAGATGTGCTTTTCTGTCAATTTACATCCTACATGAGTTGCATCTATGTATGCAATAGCTCTAAACATGTAGCAATTCTCCCGATAATTGCCTAAACGACCGAATCTCATCTCTTACTTCACCGGTCTTAGCAATAGAATAGTATTCATCCAAAAATACTTGTTGCATCTCTGCCCATGTGTGAATACTATTTGTTGGCAATGTGAGAAACCATTGCTTCGCCTTATCTTTTAGTGAAAACAGAAAGAGTCTCAATTTCACTTCTTCTAGAGTAAAATCATGACTACCAATAGTGCCACAAATAGCCAAAAATTCTGCCAAATGTGTATACGGCTCGTCATTGGTTCTACCATTGAAGTGGGGTAGAATGTTGATGTAGTTTGGCTTGCAATCGAACACCCTTCTTCCTCAAGGTGTAGGCACAATTGGTGAGTCATTTTCGGTGACCACCGGTCTAAATCGCCCGTTAACACCCTCGGAGCTGGTTGATTCACTTGGTGACTTGGACCGTTTACCTCTTGATTCATTGGCCCATAATTATCCCTTCGGTCACCACCCCATTTCCACCTTGATTCCCGCCGCCTACAAATTGCGGGATTCGGGCACGGTTATCGTTGTTGTTGTTGTTATTACCATAATCCAGATTCCTTCTATCATTTCTTGGTTGGCGGTCATTCCATAGCCATCATCTCTCCCGTACTCTTGCCTATAGCCGCCATTGTTCCCCACGAAGTTGGCATTTGGATAACCAAAATCTTCATAATCAAACCCCCGCGCGTTGTGGAAGTTCCCCATGTTGTTATCCCCCCCCCATTCATCATCTACGACTCTCTCATTATAATTTCCCCCGTCATCCGAGTATTCCGAATGGATGCTCATGCGATCCGGTGATTGATAATAGCAGGAACACTATATGGTGCATCGTCAGGAATATTATTCCTCAATTCGTCAAGGTCAATAAACTGAGCTTCGTTCGTGGGATTGCCACGGCTATTGTTAACCCCCCGATTGGCGTTAATGTTTCGGTTGTTAAGATTGGGTGGTAAAGGGTTTTGACGGTTTTGGTTTGAAGGTGGAGGTGTGCATTGGCGGTTACTAGGGTTTCGGTTATGGTTTTGGAATGGTGATGTTGGTGGTCTTGAGTTGTGACCCGATTGATGGTTTTGAGTATTTTAGTTGTTGGGTTGGTTAGAATTTTGAGGATCCATTGGATGAGTTCCAAAGGATGGTGTAGATGGTGAATTGGTGTTGAGTGGATTAGAAGCAAGGGCTGCCTCTAACCGGTTGGCTAAATTTCTTCTAACGACCCGTTCAATTTCCGGCACGAACACTAATGGCGAGGTCCTCCCGGAATTTCGTGTATGCATGCACTACTTGTAACCTGCACAAGTAACACACCCGTATAACACAAAAGCAAAGACGATAATAAGAAATAAGCACTTTAAACAGTTAATCACAAAATCAAACAATTCCAAACACAAAGCGCACGAACTCCCCGGAAACGGCGCCAAAATTTGATCGGAGTGTCGCGCTCCGGTCAAAGATAATATTTATATGGCCAAATTACCCTTAACAATGCGTTAGTGGTAGTAAGGGGTCGCACCACGAAGAGTTTGTGGTTTGTGCTTGGATGTGATCGATTTTAAATACAATTGTCACTTTATGAAGCTTGCTACTTAGATTGTTTGATTTGGTTTATTGGTTTGAAAGAATGTTGGAATGGTCTGACAAATTTGTGTCTACTTTACTAACTTTGAAAACTCAGTTGGTTGTAAGAAAACTTTGATTAACTTGATGAAAAAAATAGTTTGAGAACAAGGTTCACACCCGGTTCGGTAATGCAAATTCTATGGTTCCTACACGTTTTTAATTTCAACTCAATTGCAAACAATGATCAACGAATTTAGGCTTGCGTGGTTTAGGTGCAAAAGCTATCAACGTCATAGACAACGGACTACAATACACTTCATTACCAAGAACATGTAACCTCTAACCTAGACAAGGCATAATCGCACATAAACATTTCGCAAAGTCAAATTTCATAACTCATTCGACAATTCACAAATACAATACCAATGCGAGACGATTATCATAGGTTTTCAAATCAAATCACAATTTGTCACAAGTCAAAACTTAAAACAATGTCAAACCCTAGAACTTATAAAAACCTACACCGGGGTGAAACCTTCGGAAATTAGCCGCTCATGGTGAACGGAACTTGATCAACGGACGGTTGGAGCTTGATCATGATCATCTTGAAGCCTTGGAAGTGAGGATGATGATGGTTAAGGTTTGGGATGGAAGATGGAATTGGATGGATGATGATGAAGATGATGATTAGGTTAAGGTTATGATCCAAGATGATCAATTGGGTGATAGGATGGATTGGAATTGGTTGTAGATCAAAAGGTATCTTGTTCTTGGCTCCCAAGAGGTGTTTTTAAACTCTCCAACTCGTAACCCCTCACAAATGGGTCAAACAAACATAAAAACCCGTTCAAAATTGAAATTCAGCGGCCAGATTGTCACACCCCGACCCGCAGCGGAATAAAAGTCGGGGCATAATTGGGTTATCACCAAAGCTCGTGATATTTACTAATATGTTTCATATTGATTAAAGTCAAAATTACATTTCAAATAATCCAAACATGTCCATACAATACAAAGAAAATAACCAAACAAAATAATTCCAAGCTCTAAATCATTTTATTCTTCTAGTCCAATCCTATGTGTTTCTGGCTGCAGCGGGTTCACATATATCATGTGTAAAAATGGGGGTTTTTGGGTCAACATAAGTTGGCGAGTGAACCTTGTTAGATAAACATTTATTATTGATTTACTTGTTAGTTTATCAATGAAATATTGTGCATAATCATAAATGAGCAAATGTAAATAATCAAGCAGTAGCAATAGCAATCACAACTATAACATACAATAACATATGATAGCATACATTAACATACCAACATCATACGATAAATAACATGAATGAAACTGTGCGATCAAGGCTCAATCAAACGGAGCCGATCGTATTGCATGTACTGAAAATGATAAATGTCTGTGCGATCAAGGCTCAATCAAACGGAGCCGATCGTATGTTGGCACGCCAGGTTCACGCTCATAATGTAATGGGGAACTTGCTCAACGCTCATAATGTAATGGGGAGCGGCGGCCTATGAAATTGCATGTACTGAAAATAATAAATTGAATCTAACAATAACCACACAAACAGTTGAAACAACTGAATACACATGTTCATGATACGATCGGCTTGGGTGCATTTGATTGGAGATGGTGAGATGCGCGTGATATAAATAAAATATATAGCAAGACACATGATACACCCAAAACGTGATTAAAATGGGGAATTTGTAAAGATTCACTCACCTTGGGTGCATTTGATTGGAGATGGTGAGATGCGCACGAGTTGTAAGAGCGGAACAACGAGAATTAACTAACCTAAATAATAACGGAAAATATAGTAAATGAATGGGTTTTATTAAGGATTTTAATAGAATTTTTAAATTAAATAAAATAATTAAAAATATAAAAATATGTTGACTTTTTGGGTTGACCGTTGACTTTTTGACTTTGACTGTTTGACCGGTTTATTGTGTGACTGAAATGCGCTGGGTGAGGCTCGAACCCGAGACCTCCCGTACGCGTGCACGCAGCTCTACCAACTGAGCTACGTGTCTAACCCGAAATAATTCTGTTTTTAATTATACTTATATATTAATTCAATTTATCCAAAATTCTTTTAACTTCAACAACATTTTAATTCATCGAACCGGTGCCACTAACAGGTCTCGAACCCGGGACCTGTGCTTTAACGTTACACACAGTCCACCGCTAGACTGTGTGTCTAACTTGGTTAATATACAAATTTTATTATACTTAACAACTAACAGAGTTAACCCGGTTCAGTTTTAAACAAAAATGGCATTTTATTACTGCGAAGGTGCGTGTGTCAAGAATCGAACTCGGGACGTATGCGTGTTTTTGTTCGCACACAGTACACCGCTGGACTGTGTGTCTAACCCGTTCAAAATACCAATTTTAATTATTCTTATATTGTTAGCGCAGTTCATCTTCTTCGTTAGATTTTACAGGCAGTAGATTACACCGTTGTATCTTGTTTAGTTCGATTGATAAACATTGTACATACTAATATGAAATGGCAGAAACGATAATTAGAAGTAAACATACCGATGAACGGTTTATTTCAGAATTCCGGCAAGGTGTCGGTCTCTGTTTTTTGTGCACTTAAACTGAACAAGACAATTAACCATTTTGATTAGCTGATCGTGGAATTGAAGTGATAAACAAACGTTAACAGAGTGTTTGAATGTCCTTACCGATTCACAGATGAAAATAAAGATTTCCATAACTTTTCCGGCGAACTGGTATTATCCGATAGCAGCGTCTGAATTCGATTTCAAGTGAAAGGTTTGAGTTAGAAATAGCTTAACAATTGTTAGACTACGACGGTATTGAAGGACTTACCGTTTTGATGAAGAATACGGTTTTCCGGCGAACTTGCAGAAATTTCCGGCGAATAAATTAAACTTCTCCGGTGGACTGTAAAGTGTGTGGAAATGTAATTGGAGGTTTGTGGAATGTTTCTGAATCGCGAGAAAGATGTTTGATTGCAGTAATACGGATTATTGGATAACTTCGGTTATAAAACCCATCATCATCAGAATTCAAGTCAATTCAAGTCTGAATTGATTAGAATTGTCGGTGCATCGGTTATAAACCTGAATTCGCGATTATTCAAACGTTTTAGACGGTTGAATAGCCGATTTCGGTTTTCAGTTGGCGCAACCGGTTCATCTAGGTTTGTATAAAAGACTTATTTGTTTCCTAGAGTTGACAGAAAACAAACAAGTGGCGGAGTGGTTATGCGTGTGAGTGTTAAATCTTTGATGTTACAACCCGGCTGACCCGGGTTCGAGTCCCGGCAGCCCCAATTTATTTTCAATCACTTTATTTATATTTTTTTCAATTATAACTTTTATGGTTTAGTTTGTTTATTAATTATGTATCATTAAAAATTAAAATAAGCATAAATAGGCAACGAACATTTATAACTGAATATTCGATTACAAACGGAGCGGGTTTGGTAAAACCCGTTTTCGACAAATGTTACAGTATCCCCTACTTTTAGGAATTTCGTCCCGAAATTTAAGTAGTAGAAGTAGTAGGAAAAAGATGCGGGTATTTTTCACGCTTGAGTCTTCACGTTCCCAAGTAAACTCAGGTCCCCGTTTCGACTCCCAGCTTACCCTAACAATTGGAATGCGACTCCGTCGTAGACGTTTCTCCCCGAAGTCTATGATCTCTACTGGTCTTTCAATAAAATGCATAGATTCATCAATCTGAATATCTTCCAGAGGAATGCGGAGGTTTTCATTAGCGAGGCACTTCTTCAAGTTAGATACGTGGAATGTGGGATGAATCCTGTTGAGTTCTTCTGGTAGTCAAGCTTGTATGCTACAGATCCTACTCTTTCGAGTATCTTGAAAGTTCCTACGTAGCGTGGTGCTAGCTTGCCTTTTTGACCAAAACGAACTACTCCCTTCCACGGTGATACTTTTAGAAGTACATAATCACCAATGTTAAACTCTAAAGGCTTCCGTCGTTTATCTGCATAACTCTTTTGACGACTCTGAGCCGCTAGAAGATTGTTTCGAATTTGATGGATCTTGTCAGTAGTTTCTTGAATCAATTCCGGACCAGTGATTTGAGCTTCCCCAATTTCGTGCCAACATACTGGAGATCGGCACTTACGACCATATAAGGCTTCAAAAGGTGCCATGCCGATGCTTGAATGATAGCTGTTGTTGTACGAAAATTCAACTAGTGGGAGATGAGCGTCCCAATTTCCCTTGAAGTCTATGACACATGCTCGAAGCATATCTTCAAGAGTTTGAATGGTGCGTTCAGATTGACCATCAGTTTGAGGATGATAGGCGGTACTGAGATCTAATCGCGTACCCATAGCGGCTTGTACTGCTTGCCATGTTCGTGAAGTGAAATGACCATCACGATCAGAAATAATGCTTAACGGTACCCCATGTCGGCTTACGATTTCGCAGATATAAATACGAGCTAGCTTTTCGTTCTTGAAATCTTCGCGGATAGGAATAAAGTGAGCTGATTTTGTAAATCGGTCAATTATTACCCATATAGTGTCATACCCACTAGAAGTGCGAGGTAACCCGGTAATGAAGTCCATGGTTATATTTTCCCACTTCCATAAAGGTATTTCAGGTTGGACCAGAAGTCCTGAGGGTCTTTGGTGTTCAGCTTTCACCTTGGAACATGTAAAGCACTTAGAAACAAAAACAGCAATATCCTTCTTCATTCCAGGCCACCAATAGGTATATCGTAGGTCTTGATACATCTTATCGGCTCCTGGGTGTATAGAGTATCGCGTTTTATGAGCTTCCTTCATAGGAATTTCACGAAGATTGTTGTGGTTAGGAATCCAGATACGATCTAGGTAGTACAGAATACCGTCAGATTTAGTTTCAATTTTAAGTTCAGCTCCACAGGACATCTCCTTTCGTACATCATCTTCTGTTACTGAAACATGTTGGGCTTCTCGAATTTGATCTTTAATGTCAGTTATGATATGCGAACATAGAAGACGAATGGAGTTCGCATAACCCTTTCGACTAAGTGCATCGGCCACCACATTTGCTTTGCCGGGGTGGTACCGAATTTCACAGTCGTAGTCATTTAGAAGTTCGACCCATCTTCGTTGCCTCATATTTAACTCCTTTTGATTGAAGATATGTTGAAGACTCTTGTGGTCAGTGTATATTTCACACTTAGTACCATAGAGATAATGTCTCCATATCTTAAGAGCGAACACAACGGCTCCAAGTTCTAGGTCATGGGTGGTGTAGTTCTTCTCATGCGTCTTGAGTTGTCGCGAAGCATAAGCTATAACTTTTCCTCTTTGCATTAGAACGCAGCCTAATCCTTGCCCTGACGCGTCACAATAGACCACGAAATCATCACAACCTTCAGGAAGAGTGAGGATTAGTGCATCACAGAGTTTTTGTTTAAGGGTTTGGAAGGCTTCTTCTTGCTTGGATCCCCATATGAAAGGTTTTTCCTTATGAGTTAAAGCCGTGAGTGGTACAGCAACGCGAGAGAAGTTTGAAATGAAACGACGATAATAACCAGCCAAACCAAGAAAAGATCTTACTTCAGTTGGTGTACGTGGAGCTTGCCATTCTTGTACCGCTTTGATCTTTGAGGGGTCGACATGTATTCCCTTGTCATTGACTACATGTCCGAGGAATTGCACTTCTTTTAACCAGAATTCGCATTTGGAGAATTTGGCGTAAAGCTTTTCATTCTCTAGAAGTGTAAGGATGAGTCGAAGATGACGCTCATGATCGGTTTTAGATTTTGAATAAATAAGAATGTCGTCGATGAAGACTATAACAAATCGATCAAGATAAGGTTTGCAGACTCTGTTCATTAGGTCCATGAAGACTGCTGGAGCGTTGGTTAAACCAAATGGCATGACCATGAATTCATAATGACCATAACGAGTTCGGAATGCGGTCTTTGGGACGTCTTCTTCATGTACTCTAAGTTGATGATAACCAGATCGAAGGTCGATTTTTGAAAAGCAGCTGGCACCTTGAAGTTGGTCAAGAAGATCATCAATGCGAGGTAATGGATAGCGATTCTTGATTGTTAATTTGTTGAGCTCTCTGTAGTCGATGCACATACGAAACGATCTATCTTTCTTCTTTACAAAAAGGACAGGTGCACCCCAAGGCGATGAACTAGGACGTATGAATCCCTTGTCAGTCAACTCTTGTAATTGACTGGCTAGCTCTTGCATTTCAGAGGGGGCTAACCTATAAGGAGACTTTGCAACTGGTGTAGCACCAGGTATAAGATCAATACGGAATTCGACTTCTCTAACTGGAGGAAGTCCTGAAATGTCGTCAGGAAAAACTTGCGGGAAATCTTTTACTACTGGAATGTCTTCAAGTTTCTTCTCAATGATTCCCTTTTTGATGATATGAGCTAAAAATGCGACATAATTCTTGCGAAGATATTTTTGAGCTTGAAGACAAGACATTAAGCTGAGCCCTTTCGACGAGGTTTCTCCAAAGATTCGAAGAGTCTGACCGTTTGAAAGAGGATTACGTATAAACTTTTCGCGACATACAACTTCTGCCTGATGTTGACTGAGCCAGTCTATACCAATTATAATATCAAAACTTCCCAGCTTCATAGGAATAAGGTCAACTGAGAAGTCGTGGTCGTTTAATGTGAGTGTACAGTTGCGAATAATAGAGTTTAATGAGACCGGTTTCCCGTCTGCAACTTCTATTGTTATGGATTCCATGAGCTTATCACGATTTTGGTTTAGGATAGGTTCAAATTCTAAGGACACAAAACTTTTATCCGCGCCAGTATCAAACAACATGGATGCATATCTACCATTTATAAGGAACGTACCGTTAACCACATTGCCGTCAGCCCTAGCCTGATTAGCGTTGATATTGAAAGCTCTTCCTCTTGCAGGTGGAGGAGCTTGGTTCGCTTGATTCACCGGGTTGGCTTGGGCCTGAGCATGAATAATGTTTACCAACCTTGGACAAGTGTTTCTGAAATGGCTTGGGTCTCCGCAATTATAGCAAGCCCGCATAGATTGACCCATAGGATAATTGGGTTGGTAATATGTTTGGGCTAATGTTGGGCGGGTGGATATAGTAGGGGTTGTTGGGCTTGACCCATTATTTGCTGGTGGGTTTGGGTTGAAGGCTGGTGGCGGTTCGTTCGCTGAGGCATGCGGCAGGTTTGAACAGTATGACCTGCGCGACCACAGCCGGTGCAATGTTGGCAAGGATAATCAGGAGAATGGTGATATTGGCAACGGCTGCATTTTGGTAACGGGCCAGAGTATGGTCTTTTGTATAGTGCAAGTGAAGGCGCAACTTGGGTAATGGGTGCAGCAGGAATAGGGGAGTTGGTTTGTGTAACAGCGAAGTTTCTGGTGTTGCGCTTCCTCTTGTTAGCAAACTTAGAGGAGGAGATGGAATGGTTTGAAGTTTGACCCTCAACAGGGGCTTTCTTTTTCTCTTCTTTAAACTTCCCGTTGCGAATTCGATTCTCGGTCAGTTCAGTCGCTAGCTCCATAGCAGCTTCAAGTGTTACCGGTGAAATGCTGAGAACTGAATCTGGAATTTTTGAGGGAAGTCCTCGAATATAATGCTCGATCAAACGATAAGTTGGGGTAAACAAATTAAGAACCATTTGGTTCAACTCTAAGAACCTTTTGTTATAGGTGGTGTGATCTCCCTCCTTCTACTTTAAAGAATGAAATTCGTCCTCCAACTTTTTAGTTTCACTCCTAGGACAGAAACGCCTAGTCATGATTTCCCTTAATTCCTCCCAAGTTAAGGCCATTGCATCATCAATTCCCCTCTTCCCTTTTTCAGTATTCCACCAGGTGAGAGCGACCCCAAATAGTCTCCCGGTGGCATATCGAACCTTGCGATCCTCAGGACAATCGCAGTTGAGGAAGGTGTTTTCCATTTCCTCAAACCAATGGAGGAGAGCAGTGACACCTTCGGTCCCTTCAAATTTAGGAGGATCACAGACTTGAAATGTTTGTATGAGCACTTGCTGGTAGGAGGGTTGCCGATGTTCTGGTCATTCTGTTGGGGAGGATTAGTGGGATTTGTGGCGAGAGCTTGTTGTACTTGAACCACAATGTTAGGCAGTATCGTGGCCATTTGTTTCGCGATTTGTGTGGCCAAGCGTTCGTGAGACCTTCCTGATCTTTTACCCCTCGTTGTTATCTGGACGACATCTACAGAAACATACATAAGAAGATTGTGAGTTTATGGAGTCTTTTTAGGTGTCATGTGTCTTTAAGAAAAATGAAAATAACATAAATATCAATAATGCAACTACACCCATAGGATGTCTTGGGTTTGCTCATGTTGGGCCTCAAATGTCCCCCATACCTTCACCTGTATAGTCATGTGGGCCCCCATGACTATTGGTTTGGTAGGATTCACATTAGTATTGGCGATTTTGTCACACCCCGACCCGCAGCGGAATAAGAGTCGGGGCATAATTGGGTTATCACCAAAGCTCATGATATTTACTAATATGTTTCATATTTATTAAAGTCAAAGTTACACTTCCAAATATCCAAACATGTCCATACAATACAAAGAAAATAAACCAAACAAAACAATCCCAAACTCTAAATCATTTTATTCTTCTAGTCCAATCCTAAGTGTTTCTTGCTGCAGCTGGTTCACCTGTATCATGTGTAAAAATGGGGGTTTTTGGGTCAACATAAGTTGGCGAGTGAACCTTGTTAGATAAACATTTATTATTGATTTACTTATTAGTTTATCAATGAAAATTGTGCATAATAATAAATGAGCAAATGTAAATAACCAAGCAGTAGCAATAGCAATCACAACTATAACATACAATAACACATGATAGCATACATTAACATACCAACATCATACGATAAATAACATGAATGAAACAGTGCGATGAAGGCTCAATCAAACGGAGCCGATCGTATTGCATGTACTGAAAATGATAAATGTCTGTGCGATCAAGGCTCAATCAAACGGAGCCGATCGTATGTGGGCACGCCAGGTTCACGCTCATAATGTAATGGGGAACATGCTCAACGCTCATAATGTAATGGGGAGCGGCGGTCTATGAAATTGCATGTACTGAAATAATAAATTGAATCTAACAATAACCACACAAACAGTTGAAACAAGCTGAATACACAAGTTCATGATATGATGTATGCACAATGGTTTAAATATAATATATAGCAAGACACATGATACACCCCAAAACGTGATTAAAACGGGGAATTTGTAAAGATTCACTCACATTGGGAGCGTTTGAATGGAGATGATGAGATGCGCACGAGTCGAGAGAGTTGAACAAAGAAAATTACTAACCTAAATAATAACGGAAAAATATACTAAATGAGTGGATTTTATTAAAGATTTTAATGGAATTTTTATATATATTTTTGTGAGTTTAAGGCTATTTTCTATCTTTAAAAATATTATTTTTAAGTATTTTTAATTGATTTTTAAATTAAATTAAATAAATAAAAATATAAAAAAATTGTTTATTTTTGCGTTGACCGTTGACCGTTGACTTGTTGACCTGTTGACCGGTTCGGTCAGTGTGCATGTATGCGCTGGGTGAGACTCGAACCCGAGACGTCCCGTACGCGTGCACGCAGCTCTACCAACTGAGCTACGTGTCTAACCCGAAATAATTCTGTTTTTAATTATATTTATATACTAATTCGATTTATTCAAAATTCATTTGTTTTAAAAAGAAGATTTTAAATCATCGAACCGGTGCCGTTAACCAGACTCGAACGCGTGACGTGTGACTTAGTGTTGCACACAGTCCACCGCTAGACTGTGTGTCTAACCTGGTTAATATTTTGGTTTTTATTATACTTAACAACTAACGGAGTTAACCCGGTTCAGCTTTAATCAAAAAGGCATTTTATTACATAGAGGGTGCGGGTATCAGGGATCGAACTCGTGACGTGTGCGTATTATTTGCACACAGTCCACCGCTGGACTGTGTGTCTAACCCGTTTAAAATACCAATTTTAATTATACTTATAGTGTTATCACAGTTCATCTTCTTCGTTGGATTTTACCGACAATAGATTACACCATTAAATCTTGTCAATTCGATTGTTAAACATTGCACCGACTAATATTAGATAGCAGAGATGATAATTAGAGGAAAACATACCGGTGAACGATTGATTACAGAGTTCCGGCAAGGCGTCGGTCTCTGTTTTTAAGAACTTCAACTGAGCAAATCAATTAATCATTTTGATTAGCTAATCATGAAATTGAAGTGCTAAACAAACGTTATCAGTGTGTTTGAAGGTCCTTACCATTTCACAGACGAAGATAAAGATTTCCAGAAATTTTCCGGCGAACTGGAATTATCTGATAACAGTGCCTGAATTCGATCTCAAGTGGAAGGTTTGAGTTAGAAATAGCTTAACAACTGTTAGACTACGATGGTATTGAAGAACTTACCGATTTGAGGAAAAATACGGTTTTCCGGCGAACTTGCAGTATTTTCCGGCGAGTTGATTTAAGCTTTCAGATGGACCGAATGTGTGACGAAAGTGAAATGGAAAGTTTGTATGATGTTTCTGAGTCGCGAGAGGGGTCTTTATTGAAGTAATTCAGACATTGATTATTTTCGGTTATAAAAACCGATTATAATCAAAATTGAAGTTCATTCAAATCGGAATTGATTAGGATCGTCGGTGCATCGGTTATAAACCTGAAATCGCGATTATTCAAACGTTTAGACGGTTGAATAGCCGATTTCAGTTTTTCAGTTGGCGCAACCGGTTTAACTAGGTTTGTGTATAAGACTTATTTGTTTCCTAAAGTTGACAGAAAACAAACAAGTGGCGGAGTGGTTATACGTGTGAATGTTAAACCTTTGGAGTTACAACCCGGCTGACCCGGGTTCGAGTCCCGGCAGCCCCATTAATTTTTTTATTGCTTTATTTATACTTTTTATCAATTAAAACTTTTATGGTTTAGTTTGTTTATTAATTATGTACCATTAAAAATTAAAATAAGCATAATTAGGCAACGAACATTTATAACTGAATATTCGATTACAAACGGAGCGGGTTTGGAAACCCGTTTTTGACAAATGTTACAGTATCCCCTACTTTTAAGAATTTCGTCCCGAAATTTAAGTAGTTGAAGTAGTAGGAAAAAGATGCGGGTATTTTTCACGCATTGAGTCTTCACGTTCCCAAGTAAACTCAGGTCCCCGTTTCGACTCCCAGCGAACCCTAACAATTGGAATGCGACTTCGTCGTAAACGTTTTTCTCCGAAGTCCATGATCTCTACAGGTCTTTCAATAAAATGCATAGATTCATCAATCTGAATATCTTCCAGCGGAATGTGGAGGTTTTCATCAGCGAGGCACTTCTTCAAGTTCGACATGTGGAATGTGGGATGAATCCTGTTGAGTTCTTCTGGTAGGTCAAGCTTGTATGCTACAGGTCCTACTCTTTCGAGTATCTTGAAAGGTCCTACGTAGCGTGGTGCTAGCTTGCCTTTTTGACCAAAATGAACTACTCCCTTCCACGGTGATACTTTTAGAAGTACATGATCACCAATGTTAAACTCTAAAGGCTTCCGTCGTTTATCTGCATAACTCTTTTGACAACTTTGAGCCGCTAGAAGATTGTTTCGGATATGATGGATCTTGTCTGTGGTTTCTTGGATCAATTCTGGACCAGTGATTTGAGCTTCCCAATTTCGTGCCAACATACTGGAGATCGGCACTTACGACCATATAAGGCTTCAAAAGGTGCCATGCCGATACTTGAATGATAGCTGTTGTTGTACGAAAATTCTACTAATGGTAGATGAGCGTCCCAATTTCCCTTGAAGTCTATAACACATGCTCGAAGCATATCTTCAAGAGTTTGAATGGTGCGTTCAGATTGACCATCAGTTTGAGGGTGATAGGCGATACTGAGATCTAATTGCGTACCCATAGCGGCTTGTACTGCTTGCCATGTTCGGGAAGTGAAACGACCATCACGATCAGAAATAATGCTTAACGGTACCCCATGTCGGCTTACGATTTCGCTGATATAGATACGAGCAAGCTTTTCGTTCTTGAAAGCTGATTTTGTAAGTCGGTCAATTATTACCCATATAGTGTCATACCCACCAGAAGTGCGAGGTAACCCGGTAATGATATCCATGGTTATATTTTCCCACTTCCATACAGGTATTTCAGGTTGGACCAGAAGTCCTGAGGGTCTTTGGTGTTCAGCTTTCACCTTGGAACATGTAAAGCACTTAGAAACAAAAACAGCAATATCCTTCTTCATTCCAGGCCACCAATAGGTATATCGTAGGTCTTGATACATCTTATCGGCTCCTGGGTGTATAGAGTATCGCGTTTTGTGAGCTTCCTTCATAAGAATTTCACGAAGATTGTTGTGGTTAGGAATCCAGATACGATCTAGGTAGTACAGAATACCGTCAGATTTAGTTTCAATTTTAAGTTCAGCTCCACAGGACATCTCCTTTCGTACATCATCTTCCGTAACTGAAACATGTTGGGCTTCTCGAATTTGATCTTTAATGTCAGTTATGATTTGCGAACATAGAAGACGAATGGAGTTCGCATAACCCTTTCGACTAAGTGCATCGGCCACCACATTTGCTTTGCCAGGGTGGTACCGAATTTCACAGTCGTAGTCATTTAGAAGTTCGACCCATCTTCGTTGCCTCATGTTTAACTCCTTTTGATTGAAGATATGTTGAAGACTCTTGTGGTCGGTGTATATTTCACACTTAGTACCATAGAGATAATGTCTCCATATCTTAAGAGCGAACACAACGGCTCCAAGTTCTAGGTCATGGGTGGTGTAGTTCTTCTCATGCGTTTTGAGTTGTCTCGAAGCATAAGCTATAACTTTTCCTCTTTGCATTAGAACGCAGCCTAATCCTTGCCCTGACGCGTCGCAATAGACTACAAAATCATTACAACCTTCAGGAAGAGTGAGGATTGGTCATCACAAAGTTTTTGTTTAAGAGTTTGGAAGGCTTCTTCTTGTTTGGGTCCCCATATGAAGGGTTTTCCCTTATGAGTTAAAGCCGTGAGTGGTACAGCAATGCGTGAGAAGTTTGAAATGAATCGACGATAATAACCAGCCAAACCAAGAAAAGATCTTACTTCGGTTGGTGTACGTGGAGCTTGCCATTCTTGAACCGCTTTGATCTTTGAGGGGTCGACATGTATTCCCTTGTCATTGACTACATGTCCGAGGAATTGCACTTCTTTTAACCAGAATTCGCATTTGGAGAATTTGGCGTAAAGCTTTTCATTCTCTAGAAGTGTAAGGATGAGTCGAAGATGACGCTCATGATCGGTTTTAGATTTTAAATTAATAAGAATGTCGTCGATGAAGACTATAACAAATCGATCAAGATAAGGTTTGCAGACTCTGTTCATTAGGTCCATGAAGACTGCTGGAGCGTTGGTTAAACCAAATGGCATGACCATGAATTCATAATGACCATAACGAGTTCGGAATGCGGTCTTTGGGACGTCTTCTTCATGTACTCTAAGTTGATGATAACCAGATCGAAGGTCGATTTTGGAAAAGTAGCTGGCACCTTGGAGTTGGTCAAGAAGATTATCAATGCGAGGTAAAGGATAGCGATTCTTGATTGTTAATTTGTTGAGCTCTCTGTAGTCGATGCACATACGAAACGATCCATCTTTCTTCTTTAGAAAAAGGACAGGTGCACCCCAAGGCGATGAGCTAGGACGTATGAATCCCTTGTCAGTCAACTCTTGTAATTAACTGGCTAGCTCTTGCATTTCTGAGGGGGCTAACCTATAAGGAGACTTTGCAACTGGTGTAGCACCAGGTATAAGATCAATACGGAATTCGACTTCTCTAACTAGAGGAAGTCCTGAAATGTCATCAGGAAAAACTTGCGGGAAATCTTTTGCTACTGGGATGTCTTCAAGTTTCTTCTCCATGGTTCCCTGGTTGATGATATGAGCTAAAAACGCGACACAATTTTTGCAAAGATATTTTTGGGCTTGAAGACAAGACATTAAGCTGAGCCCCTTCGACGAGGTTTCTCCAAAGATTCGAAGAGTCTGACCGTTTGAAAAAGGTTAACGTATAAATTTTTCGCGACATACAACTTCTGCCTGATGTTGACTGAGCCAGTCCATACCAATTATGATATCAAAACTTCCCAGCTTCATAGGGATAAGGTCGACTGAGAAATCGTGGTCGTTTAAGGTGAGTGTACAGTTGCGTATAATAGAGTTTAATGAAACTAGTTTCCCGTCAGCAACTTCTACCGTTATGGATTCCATGAGCTTATCCCGATTTTGGTTTAAGATAGGTTCATATTCTAAGGACACAAAACTTCTATCCGCACCAGTATCAAATAACATAGAGGCATATCTACCATTTATAAGGAACGTACCGTTAACCACGTTGCCGTCAGCGCTAGCCTGATTAGCGTTGATATTGAAAGCTCTTCCTCTTGCAGGTGGAGGAGCTTGGTTCGCTTGATTCACCGGATTGGCTTGGGCCTGAGCATGAATAATGTTTACCAACCTTGGACAAGTGTTTCTGAAATGGCTTGGGTCTCCGCAATTGTAGCAAGCCCGCATAGGTTGACCCATAGGATAATTGGGTTGGTAATATGTTTGGGCTAAATGTTGGGCGGGTGGATATAGTAGGGGTTGTTGGGCTTGACCCATTAATTGTTGGTGGGTTTGGGTTGAAGGTTGGTGGCGGTTCGTTCGCTGAGGCATGCGGCAGGTTTTAACAGTATGACCCGCGCGACCACAGTCGGTGCAATGCTGGCAAGGATAATCAGGAGAATGGTGATATTGGCAACGGTTGCATTTTGGTAACGGGCCAGAGTAGGGTCTTTTGTATGGTGCAGATGAAGGAGCGACTTGGGTAATGGGTGCAGCAGGAATAGGGGAGTTGGTTTGTGTAACAGCGAAGTTTCTGGTGTTGCGCTTCCTGTTGTTAGCAAACTTAGAGGAGGAGATGGAATGGTTTGAAGTTTGACCCTCAACAGGGGCTTTCTTTTTCTCTTCTTTAAACTTCCCGTTGCGAATTCGATTCTCGGTCAGTTCAGTTGCTAGCTCCATAGCAGCTTCAAGTGTTACTGGTGAAATGCTGAGAACTGAATCTTGAATTTTCGAGGGAAGACCTCGAATATAATGCTCGATCAAACGATAAGTTGGGGTAAACAAATTTGGAACCATTTGGTTCAACTCTAAGAACCTCTTGTTATAGGTGGTGTGATCCCCCTCCTTCTGTTTTAAAGAATGAAATTCGTCCTCCAACTTTTTAATTTCACTCCTAGGACAGAAACGCCTAGTCATGATTTCCCTTAACTCCTCCCAAGTTAAGGCCATTGCATCATCAATTCCCCTCTTCCCTTTTTCAGTATTCCACCAAGTGAGATCAACCCCAAATAGTCTCCCGGTGGCGTATCGAACCTTGCGATCCTCAGGACAATCGCAGTTGAGGAAAGTGTTTTCCATTTCCTTGAACCAATGGAGGAGAGCAGTGACACCTTCGGTCCCTTCAAATTTAGGAGGATCACAAGATTTGAAATGTTTGTATGAGCACTTGCTGGTAGGAGGGTTGTCGATGTTTTAGTCATGTTGTTGGGGAGGATTAGTGGGATTTGTGGCGAGAGCTTGTTGTACTTGGACCACAATGCCAGGCAGTATTGTGGCCACTTGTTTCGTGATGTGTGTGGCCAAGCATTCCTGAGACCTTCCTGATCTTTTACCCCCTCATTGTTGTCTGGACGACATCTACAGGAACATACATAAGAAGATTGTGAGTTTATGGAGTCTTTTTAGGTGTCATGTGTCTTTAAGAAAAATGAAAGTAACATAAATATCAATAATGCAACTACATCCATAGGATGTCTTGGGTTTGCTCATGTTAGGCCTCAAATGTCCCCCATACCTTCACCTGTATAGTCATGTGGGCCCCCATGGCTATTGGCTTGGTAGGATTCACATTAGTTTTGGCGATTTAACACTCGCATCACCCGAATGCAAACCACAAAATATGTTTACGAGATGTATGGTCGGAATGTGTCCAGGTGTAGACACAATGACAACTCAAAGTGGGGTTAGCTCACACGACGTTTGGTGTAGCATGCTTTGGCCTAATAGGTACTTCGTACTCTCATCGTTAGTCCCCAGGTAGGCAAACTGGTCCTTTATTTTGGATTTATACGAATGCCAGCCTAGACAGGACGTTCCGACTACCGGTACTGATACCCTTCCAGTTACTACATGCCCGTCATGAGAACTCACTTTGATGAGATTTGAAAACACAAAAATCATTGTAATAGCAATCATGATGTGGTGTGTGCTTTCATGGATGTGATATGTTATGAGAATATGATTCATGATAGGCATTATATGATAATACATACTTATGAACAGGCTTGCATAATATTGAATGTAACATTTAACATAAAACATATAAACATCATGAAATTTGGCATGTAACACACAAAAATCTTATAAGTTTCTAATCAACTATAGTATAGGCACTAAGGGTCTAATAACCTATCCTATATCCCTATAGTCATGGCTCTGATACCAATCTGTCACACCCCGACCCGCAGCGGAATAAGAGTCGGGGCATAATTGGGTTATCACCAAAGCTCATGATATTTACTAATATGTTTCATATTTATTAAAGTCAAAGTTACACTTCCAAATATCCAAACATGTCCATACAATACAAAGAAAATAAACCAAACAAAACAATCCCAAACTCTAAATCATTTTATTCTTCTAGTCCAATCCTAAGTGTTTCTTGCTGCAGCTGGTTCACCTGTATCATGTGTAAAAATGGGGGTTTTGGGGTCAACATAAGTTGGCGAGTGAACCTTGTTAGATAAACATTTATTATTGATTTACTTATTAGTTTATCAATGAAATATTGTGCATGATCATAAATGAGCAAATGTAAATAACCAAGCAGTAGCAATAGCAATCACAACTATAACATACAATAACACATGATAGCATACATTAACATACCAACATCATACGATAAATAACATGAATGAAACTGTGCGATGAAGGCTCAATCAAACGGAGCCGATCGTATTGCATGTACTGAAAATGATAAATGTCTGTGCGATCAAGGCTCAATCAAACGGAGCCGATCGTATGTGGGCACGCCAGGTTCACGCTCATAATGTAATGGGGAACATGCTCAACGCTCATAATGTAATGGGGAGCGGCGGCCTATGAAATTGCATGTACTGAAATAATAAATTGAATCTAACAATAACCACACAAACAGTTGTAACAAGCTGAATACACAAGTTCATGATATGATGTATGCACAATGGTTTTTAAATATAATATATATCAAGACACATGATACACCCCAAAACGTGATTAAAACGGGGAATTTGTAAAGATTCACTCACATTGGGTGCGTTTGAAAGGAGATGATGAGATGCGCACGAGTCGGGATAGTTGAACAACGAGAATTACTAACCTAAATAATAACGGAAAAATATACTAAATGAGTGGATTTTATTAAAGATTTTAATAGAATTTTTATATATATTTTTGTGAGTTTAAGGCTATTTTCTATCTTTAAAAATATTATTTTTAAGTATTTTTAATTGATTTTTAAATTAAATTAAATAAATAAAAATATAAAAAAATTTGTTTATTTTTGCGTTGACCGTTGACTTGTTGACCTGTTGACCGGTTCGGTCAGTGTGCATGTATGCGCTGGGTGAGACTCGAACCCGAGACCTCCGGTACGCGTGCACGCAGCTCTACCAACTGAGCTACGTGTCTAACCCGAAATAATTCTGTTTTTAATTATATTTATATACTAATTCGATTTATTCAAAATTCATTTGTTTTAAAAAGAAGATTTTAAATCATCGAACCGGTGCCGTTAACCAGACTCGAACGCGTGACGTGCGACTTAGTGTTGCACACAGTCCACCGCTGGACTGTGTGTTTAACCTGGTTAATATTTCGGTTTTTATTATACTTAACAACTAACGGAGTTAACCCGGTTCAGCTTTAATCAAAAAGGCATTTTATTACATAGAGGGTGCGGGTATCAGGGATCGAACTCGTGACGTGTGCGTATTATTTGCACACAGTCCACCGCTGGACTGTGTGTCTAACCCGTTTAAAATACCAATTTTAATTATACTTATAGTGTTATCACAGTTCATCTTCTCCGTTGGATTTTACCGACAGTAGATTACACCATTAAATCTTGTCAATTCGATTGTTAAACATTGCACAGACTAATATGAGATAGCAGAGATGATAATTAGAGGAAAACATACGGTGAACGATTGATTACAGAGTTCCGGCAAGGCGTCGGTCTCTGTTTTTAAGAACTTCAACTGAGCAAATCAATTAATCGTTTTGATTAGCTAATCATGAAATTGAAGTGCTAAACAAACGTTATCAGTGTGTTTGAAGGTCCTTACCGTTTCACAGACGAAGATAAAGATTTCCAGAAATTTTCCGGCGAACTGGAATTATCTGATAACAGTGCTTGAATTCGATCTCAAGTGGAAGGTTTGAGTTAGAAATAGCTTAACAACTGTTAGACTACGATGGTATTGAAGAACTTACCGATTTGAGGAAAAATACGGTTTTCCGGCGAACTTGCAGTATTTTCCGGCGAGTTGATTTAAGCTATCAGATGGACCGAATGTGTGACGAAAGTGAAATGGAAAGTTTGTATGATGTTTCTGAGTCGCGACAGGGGTCTTGATTGAAGTAATTCAGACATTGATTATTTTCGGTTATAAAAACCGATTATGATCAAAATTGAAGTTCATTCAAATCCGAATTGATTAGGATCGTCGGTGCATCGGTTATAAACCTGAAATCGTGATTATTCAAACGTTTGGACGGTTGAATAGCCGATTTCAGTTTTTCAGTTGGCGCAACCGGTTTAACTAGGTTTGTGTATAAGACTTATTTGTTTCCTAAAGTTGACAGAAAACAAACAAGTGGCGGAGTGGTTATGCGTGTGAATGTTAAACCTTTGGAGTTACAGCCCGTCTGACCCGGGTTCGAGTCCCGGCAGCCCCATTAATTTTTTTATTTCTTTATTTATACTTTTTATCAATTATAACTTTTATGGTTTAGTTTGTTTATTAATTATGTACCATTAAAAATTAAAATAAGCATAATTAGGAAACGAACATTTATAACTGAATATTCGATTACAAATGGAGCGGGTTTGGAAACCCGTTTTTGACAAATGTTACAGATTTAACACTCGCATCACCCGAATGCAAACCACAAAATATGTTCACGAGATGTATGGTCGGAATGTGTCCAGGTGTAGACACAATGACAACTCAAAGTGGGGTTAGCTCACATGACGTTTGGTAAAGCATGCTTTGGCCTAATAGGTACTTCGTACTCTCATCGTTAGTCCCCAGGTAGGCAAACTGGTCCTTTATTTTGGATTTATACGAATGCCAGCCTAGACAGGACGTTCTGACTACCGGTACTGGTACCCTTCCAGTTATTACATGCCCGTCATGAGAACTCACTTTGACGAGATTTTAAAACACAAAATCATTGTAAAAGCAATCATGATGTGGTGTGTGCTTTCATGGATATGATATGTTATGAGAATATGATTCATGATAGGCATTATATGATAATATATACTTATGAACATGCTTGCATAACATTGAATGTAACATTTAACATAAAACATATAAACATCATGAAATTTGGCATGTAACACACAAAAATCTTAAAAATTTCTAATCAACTATAGTATAGGCTCTAAGGGTCTAATAACCTATCCTATATCCCTATAGTCATGGCTCTGATACCAATCTGTCACACCCCGACCCGCAGCGGAATAAAAGTCGGGGCATAATTGCGTTATCACCAAAGCTCATGATATTTACTAATATGTTTCATAATTATTAAAGTCAAAATTACATTCCAAATAATCCAAACATGTCCATACAATACAAAGAAAATAACCAAACAAAATAATTCCAAGCTCTAAATCATTTTATTCTTCTAGTCCAATCCTATGTGTTTCTGGCTGCAGCGGGTTCACCTGTATCATGTGTAAAAATGGGGGTTTTTAGGTCAACATAAGTTGGCGAGTGAACCTTGTTAGATAAACATTTTTTATTGATTTACTTGTTAGTTTATCAATGAAATATTGTGCATAATCATAAATGAGCAAATGTAAATAATCAAACAGTAGCAATATCAATCACAACTATAACATACAATAACATATAATAGCATACATTAACATACCAACATCATACGATAAATAACATGAATGAAACTGTGCGATGAAGGCTCAATCAAACGGAGCCGATCGTATTGCATGTACTGAAAATGATAAATGTCTGTGCGATCAAGGCTCAATCAAACGGAGCCGATCGTATGTTGGCACGCCAGGTTCACGCTCATAATGTAATGGGGAACTTGCTCAACGCTCATAATGTAATGGGGAGCGGCGGCCTATGAAATTGCATGTATTGAAAATAATAAATTGAATCTAACAATAACCACACAAACAGTTGAAACAAACTGAATACACATGTTCATGATATGATGTATGCACAATGATTTAAATATAATATATAGCAAGACACATGATACACCCCAAAACGTGATTAAAATGGGGAATTTGTAAAGATTCACTCACCTTGGGTGCGTTTGATTGGAGATGGTGAGATGCGCACGAGTTGTAAGAGCGGAACAACGAGAATTAACTAACCTAAATAATAACGGAAAATATAGTAAATGAATGGGTTTTATTAAGGATTTTAATAGAATTTTTAGATATATTTTTACGAGTTTAAGGCTATTTCCTATCTTTAAAAACATTATTTTTAAGTATTTTTAATTTATTTTTAAATTAAATTAAGTAATTAAAAATATAAAAATATGTTGACTTTTTGGGTATACCGTTGACTTTTTGACTTTGACTGTTTGACCGGTTTATTGTGTGACTGAAATGCGCTGGGTGAGGCTCGAACCCGAGACCTCCCTTACGCGTGCACGCAGCTCTACCAACTGAGCTACGTGTCTAACCCGAAATAATTCTGTTTTTAATTATACTTATATATTAATTCAATTTATCCAAAATTCTTTTAACTTCAAAAACATTTTAATTCATCGAACCGGTGCCACTAACAGGTCTCGAACCCGGGACCTGTGCTTTAACGTTACACACAGTCCACCGCTGGACTGTGTGTCTAACTTGGTTAATATACAAATTTTATTATACTTAACAACTAACAGAGTTAACCCGGTTTAGTTTTAAACAAAAATGGCATTTTATTACTGCGAAGGTGCGTGTGTCAAGAATCGAACTCGGGACGTATGCGTGTTTTTGTTCGCACACAGTCCACCGCTGGACTGTGTGTCTAACCCGTTCAAAATACCAATTTTAATTATTCTTATATTGTTAGCGCAGTTCATCTTCTTCGTTAGATTTTACAGGCAGTAGATTACACCGTTATATCTTGTTTAGTTCGATTGATAAACATTGTACAAACTAATATGAAATGGCAAAAACGATAATTAGAAGTAAACATACCGATGAACGGTTTATTTCAGAATTCCGGCAAGGTGTCGGTCTCTGTTTTTGTGCACTTCAACTGAACAAGACAATTAACCGTTTTGATTAGCTAATCGTGGAATTGAAGTGATAAACAAACGTTACCAGAGTGTTTGAATGTCCTTACCGATTCACAGATGAAAATAAAGATTTCCAGAACTTTTCTGGCGAACTGGTATTATCCGATAGCAGCGTCTGAATTCGATTTCAAGTGAAAGGTTTGAGTTAGAAATAGCTTAACAATTGTTAGACTACGACGGTATTGAAGGACTTACCGTTTGGATGAAGAATACGGTTTTCCGGCGAACTTGCAGAAATTTTCGGCGAATAAATTAAACTTCTCCGATGGACTGTAAAGTGTGCCGAAATGTAATTGGAGGTTTGTGGAATGTTTCTGAGTCGCGAGAAAGATGTTTGATTGCAGTAATTCGGATTATTGGATAACTTCGGTTATAAAACCCATCATCATCAGAATTCAAGTCAATTCAAGTCTGAATTGATTAGAATTGTCGGTGCATCGGTTATAAACCTGAATTCGCGATTATTCAAACGTTTTAGACGGTTGAATAGCCGATTTCGGTTTTCAGTTGGCGCAACCGGTTCATCTAGGTTTGTATATAAGACTTATTTGTTTCCTAGAGTTGACAGAAAACAAACAAGTGGCGGAGTGGTTATGCGTGTGAGTGTTAAATCTTTGATGTTACAACCCGGCTGACCCGGGTTCGAGTCCCGGCAGCCCCAATTTATTTTTAATCACTTTATTTATACTTTTTATCAATTATAACTTTTATGGTTTAGTTTGTTTATTATCATTAAAATAAGCATAAATAGGCAACGAACATTTATAACTGAATATTCGATTACAAACGGAGCGGGTTTGGTAAAACCCGTTTTCGACAAATGTTACACAGATAATCAGAGGGGTGTCGCCGACGGCCCCTGGAAACTCCATCTTTTCTCCGACGCTCTAAATCACTGTTTACGGAAAATTTTCTCCAATGGATTATCTAAGGGGCGTCGCCAACAGTCCCACTGGGCGTTGGCGATGGCCTCTACAATGCTTGAGTTCCTGTTTTCCCATTTTGTGATCCCGGTTGACCCGTTTTCCGTCCCGATGCTCCAAAACGCTCTCGAATAGCTCCTTAAACTTCAAAACCTGCAAAACACAAATCCAATCAAAAGTGGGCTATTCAAAACTAAAAGTTACGTAAAACATGAACTTAAACTTAATAAACCCATCGGTTTTCAACCACATATCAATTACATTGATATCTTGCTAGAAAACATGTTGAAAACATTATGTCTGATCTACTTGCAGTTAAGTATTACAGTGAACCTATCATTCCCTATAGGTTTTTATATCAACACTCTTTCCATCTGGATCAGAATCAAGTTTGTTTCTAGTGGCCATGGGAGTTTTTGAGGTAGAGAAATTTTCAAGTGAAAATTTTCTTAAAATTGTTCTAACATATTTTGATTGACTCAGGAATATGCCACCACTTTGTTGTTTTACTTGCAAGTGTACATAACAATATCTTAGGCTTGCAAGTAAAACAACAAAGTGGTGGCATATTCCTGAGTCAATCAAAATATGTTAGAACAATTTTAAGAAAATTTTCACCTTCTTCTGGGTTCCCAATTATGTCTGATTAGGAGTGTCCCTTGATCCATCTGATATTGTTATGTGAACTTGTGCGTACTAATGATTCTAAAGGTTCCCCCTGATTCAAGGCCTCTATAGTATTGAGAGGATCAAAATTCTAGTGTGTACTTAGATTTTCGGATGAGTTTCTAGAATTCTGATCTTCTTGTACAATTTCTGATAAGTGCTCCAGATTTCCTACAGGGTTACTACATGACTGGTTTATGGATGACACATTATTCGTTTAGTCAAATTCAAGAAGTTCATCTGTTAATTGCTGGAGAAGATGTTCAAAATTTCCTTGTAAGTTTGAAAAGTTTATTTCTTTCATATTTCACCAGAAACCTCAGTTTCTGATGAATCATCAAATGATACATATAAACTTTCCCTTAGTGTCCTTGAGTTTAAAATAAAGACTCTATATGCTTTTGAGGACAATGAGTAACCAAGAAAAATTCATTTTTCAGCTTTTCTGTCAAATTTTTCCAGTCTATCAAAATCATTAAACTACAACCAAAGGTGTGCAAAAATTTGAAGTTAGGAACCCTTTCGTTGATGATGTTACAAGGGGTTTTCTGGTGTCTTTTGTTTATGATAGATCTATTTTGTGTAAAACAAGCATTGTCAATTGCTTTCTTCCAAAAGTAAGTGGCTAGTATGGCATAAGCAAGCATGGTTCTTGCTGCTTCAACCAAGATTTTCTTTCTTCTTTCTACCACTCCATTTTTTGTGGAGTTCATGGAGCAGAAAAATCATGAGAAATTCCTTTGCTTATCAGGAACGTCTCAAGTTTTGTGTTTTTAAATTATGTTCCATTATCAGATGTGATCCTTATGACAGGCAGTTTTAATAGATTTTTTGTTTTTCTGATAAAATTCATGATCAGATCTGGGGTTTCACTTTTCTTTCTTAGAAATTGAACCTAAGTGTACCTGGAGTAGTCATCTACAATGACTAGAATATATTTCTTACCAGAGAAACTTGATGTGCTGACAGACAAAGGTCCATATGCAAAAGTTTCAAATTTGAGTGATTGAAGACTTAGAAATTGTTTTGTGTAAGCCTCTCTTCGATTTTCCAAACTCACATGCTTCACATATTTTATCCTTTTTGGATGAAATAAAAGGAAATCATTTTACCAAATTTTATTTGCTAATTGGTTTACAGTTTTGAAATTTAAGTGGGCTAGTCTTTTGTGCCATAACCAACTATTACCTTTGTTTTCTTTTAAAAATAGACATAATTGAGGATAACCATTTTTTTCTTTAAAATCAAAATAATAGATGGACTTTCTTATTCTTTTTCCACTTAAATAAATTATGTTGTCTTCTAAACCAATGAATAAAGATTTTTTTGATAAAATAGTTACGTGGAAGACTTTGTCACAAAATTGACCACAACTTAGTAGATTTTAATTTAGACCTTGTACATAAGCTACTTTGTCAATGGTTAAGTATCCATACTTGATACAACCATAACCCAACGTTCTCCCTTTTACCCATTTCCAAATTTGCTAATTTACCCGTAGCTTTGGTATAAAATTACTGAGTAAGCTCCTGTCCCCAGTCATGTGTTTGGAGCTTCTAGAATCACAGTATCTGCTACACATGATGGTCCTGAAATGGTAAGGTTAGAGTTTTATTGGTACCCAAACCTATTTGGGTACTTTTTTTGTGAAAGTTTGCTTAAAGTTTCTTCTTCAGATGAGTAGTTTTCATCAGAATTTCTGTCAAATAATGAGCTATAAACAGATTGTTTGTCTTTTGAGAGATGTTGTTGAATCACCTTCAGTATTTCAACATACATACAATCAATTTTGTCAGAACCTTTTGACAGAATTGATTATGATGGAAGGTTAACAGATATTTGAAATTTGGGATGAATTCTCTTTGTATTATCTGAAAATATTTGTTTTGATTCATGCCTCTTTCCCTTTGAATTGTTTTTAGATGATAAAGAAAAATTATCTGAGCTAATAGATTTGCAAGATTCCGCATCAGATTCTGATGTTATTTTATCATAATTTTGATCAGATGCTATTACAAAGGTGGTAGGGTTTCTGATGTTCGTCAGTATATAGCCTAGCACCTCTGTTTTTTGATGTTGTTTCAATAAAGTTTATAAAATATTTGGCTTGTTGAAAACATTTCACATTGATTTCATTGTGATGAATTTTTTATGTAAATCTTTCCTTTCCTTTTCATAAAATTCAATTTTTATTTCTTTTGTTAAATTTTCTTTAATCAATACTTGATTTTCAATTATGACTTTATCTAGCATTCTCTACAAATCATCATATTTCTTATTTTCTAAACTTTGTTCCTCTTGTAAGATCTTAAAATCTGTGATAAGCTTATTTAATTGATGTTCTAAGTCAAGATTGTTTGTGCTTACCTTGGGTTCTGAAGCATCAGATTCTTCATTAGAAATTTTTGCCATAAGACAAAACTTAGCAATTTCTTCTTCTTCATCAGAAGAATTATCAGTTAGCCAGGTGTCTATCCCTGCAATTAGGCTGACCTACTGTTGTCTTTTAGCTTCTTCAAGCTTTTTCTCATAATAAGCAACATCTTTCAGTTTCTTGTTTTTTGCATTCTAATGTATAATGTCCTTTTTGCTTACATTTGTAGCACACAAGTTCTAGTTTTGCTTTACCTTTTGATCTTCCTTCCATCCTTCCTTTATCACTTTTCTGGTACTTGGAACCTCCATTTTTAACCTTTACTCAAATGTCTTGGTGAGTAGAGCAATTGCCTCAGGAAATGCAGAGAAGTCTGATAAAGGATCAGAATTTTCTATATTTTGACATTGAGAGGTTTGTGGATCAGAATTATTTGCTCTTTATGAGTTTGAAATGGGAGCAATGGGTCCTCCTCTTTGGTTTGATTCTTCGTATATTTCTTCTTCCCTTGGAACAAGAATGCTATAGAGATCGTGTAAATTCATATTTCCCAGCTCTAGGGTGGAGGCCAAAGTCAGTGTTAGACTTCTCATTCGCTTGGAAGAGCGTCAAGAACTCATCATTAGATTTCCCAATACCAAATTTTTTAAGATCATTTAAAATTTTAGCAAATCTGTTATGTGTTTCGGAAAGACTTTCAATTGGAAGACTCTTAAATCTTTTATATGAAGAGACATAGTTTGTACGTTTGTTTCTTTTCATTCTTCCTCCTCCTTCACAAAGATTTTCCAACTAATCACATATCTACTTAGAAGAAGGACATGCATCTACTTGAGAGAATATGTCATTTGGAAATGCCATGATCATTAATGATTAACCCTTTCATCGGCTTCCACCTTTAACTTGTCCTCATTGCTCCACATTTCTTTCCTTCTTTGGTGCCCATGAGGCAGGTATTTCTTATGTTTGCTCAGTTACTGGAACAATCAGTATTTCAACCATGGGTATATGTGGGCCACTCACAATGGATTGAAGCAAAGCTCGATCATGTCCATTAAGGAAATTAATCATCTTGATTTTCCATTGGGAGTACTCCTCTCTGACTAAAGTCGGAGGCTTTGATATAGACTCAATATTGAAAGCATTGTTCCATGCTTGAAAGTTTGCCATATTTAGTTAAAAGAAGTTAAAAAAATGAGCAATTGATCGTTTGAAAATGATTTATTCAATCTACTCTGATACCAATTGTTGATCCTAGATAACAATGCTCTTTAACTAAATTTGGCAAGTGATTTCAACATATATGAAAATTATGTGCAGAAATGGAAATCAAACTTTTAAGAAACACAACTATAGAATTTTCAAGTTTATATCAATTTGAAACAAAAAGAGTTTACAAGGTGATTGTGTGCTTATTGTCTATTACAAATGAATACTTCAAGAATATGTAATGAACGACCATGGTGTTTTGTAGTATGTAATAAATGATGGGCTTAACTCATTATCCTTCGGTGATGACTTCTCTATTCATAGAAGTCTTTGGCATGAATAAACATTTATTTATTCATGTACTTGCTCTGCATAAAGTAGCTTTTTGGCATATTCATTGAATCTATCAGAGTCAACTTGCTACTTCACAAATGTGGCAGAGCCTTGACTTTTAGACAAGTTAGCTCATCAGAAATTCTGATAGCCAGCCATTAGAAAATCTGTTGAACATATCATCAGATTTTCTGATGATTAGAGTTTACTAGATTCTGGTGATAATTATCAGAATTATCATCAGACTCGTCAGATTGGTCCTTTCTGATTGTCTTCCTTCAACTGTGATCAACTTCTGACATTTGTTGAAGATGTATCTTCCTTTCTTCTTTTATCATGTTTACCTTGTATCTCTTTTTTGTTTGATCTTCTTGACTTTATCTTCAGCACATGATTAAACTTGATCATATTTTTCTTCAATACTTACAAAAGTTTCCTAACAACTAAGACACTACCTAGGTCAGAATCCTACACGCATTGGGTTGGCTTTCTATTGGTAATGTAACTATTATTGAACCAGGATCTTAAAATACTAAACTTACCAGATATCCTAAAGGGCCCCCAATCCTACTCAAGAAGAAACCTATGGAACCCAAGTAAGTTGTTGAATTACCGGTTTTCATAGATTCCCTCACTAACTGCCCAACTATAGTAATAAAGTACCCTAAACGACAGTCTACCTCACAACGCGAAAGTCAAGGGTAACTCTGGAAACCTAATTCGACTCAGCAAGTATTGGAGGAAAACTAAAGTGATCTTCTAATAAAGTCCCCAATCCTAGTAATCTAACAACCCATACAGATCGATATTCTCTCACCTCACGGATAATAAGATTTGTTGAACATCTAGATCTACTTGATTCATGAGAATAACTTCTATTGATACTACGTCTAGCAAATCATAAAGTTATCAAAGGCACATAATAATTGATCTAACATGAACCTATCAATAAAAGATATTCAACAAGGAAGCATGTGAAATTATAATCAGGAAATGTAGTAAGTTTAGATACGCATATACATCGAATCAAAGTAACCAGGTTGTTACTTTATTAATTAATCACATGCAGTATTCAAAACCTATAAAAATCAAAACTTTTATGTGTATTCATCATTAACCTACATAGCATTCAAATACTTTGTCATAAATCATTGTTTAAAATAGAACAAAACAAAGTTTAACTAGAGAATTCATGGTTTGAAAGATCAAAAACAAAAAAATAGAGAAACCGAAAGTGTGAACCTGATAATATTCAATCTCGTGCATCAATCCTTCAATCTTCATGATTCCGTGCGTTAAATTCTTCAACTTTGATGTTCTAAAGCTCCAAATTTCGCCTAGGGTTTGTAGAATTTCGTCCAAGAATGGTCATCCTTAATTATGCACAAGATTGTGTTTCTATAACTCAAATCCTGACCAAACCCCGTATTTGTCTATGAAAATCCTCCCCTCGCGTTGCACGAGGAATAATGAACTAAGGTGTCGCATAGCGCGAGAGGTATAAAGTCAACATGAGGTTAGAAACCTCCCTCGTGTCACGCAAGGGAGCTTCCCAATCCCTATCTCACGGCGCGACAGGGTGATTTCTCTCATTTTCTTTGACATTTCGTTGTTCGATCTCTCATGCGCGTTCCCATACTCGGTTTTGTTCCTACTTAGCTCGTTCCCTAGACCTAGAAATCGCAAACGAATCTGTAATATACAAATTTTACCTAAAAACAACACAATTGGTCTTGAAAACTGTACGAACTATACACGAAAACTAGAAGTATTTTGCAATACATCGATTGATAATTATGTGTATATGGCCACTGGTGGCTAGCCTTCTTGTATCACTTTGAAGTACTTAAACCTTGTATGAATTTATAATATTTGACTTTTACTTAATGGTGTTTTTTACTTTTGAATTTTTTTAGATATGATTATTCTTTTTGAAGATGAACACTTAGTCTTTATTTACTTAAGCTTTGAACTTGTGCATGTATATATTAGCCCGATATGGTCTTTGCATGAATTCTGGGTTTGTATGATTTATACACAAAACGTAGTTATCACACTAGAGAGGGTAGATTGAGTTTTTAAAAAGTAAAAATGTTTTATTTCATGTAATTGGCTTTTACGCCTTTAATTGGTAGTCATCTCTTCAATGGTTATAATTTCAAGCTCATAGTATCCATTGTGTGTCTCGGGTATTCCCATCTATGGATGAGGGTTTTATACTTAAAGATAATTATGGTTAAAATGTTTTTAACGCTTTCTTATCCAGGGGTAGGGTGTCTTATATCGCCTAGGTTTGCAAGTAAGTCGTGGAAAATGTACGCACGATATGGTCTTTCCATTTTATGTGAGAGTATAAAGAGTCACATGAGCATTCACCCAACGTGGTGTTTTTATCTTATGATGAAAACCCCAAATGACCGCACCATTTAATCATTTTCAAGTGTGTGTGTATCTTAGATTGATTGTCATCCTCTCTTATATTTTACTTGTGTTTCCCCTCAACAACGATCAATTATTGAGAGCTACCGTGTTGTTGGTGATACTTGATTTTTACCTAAACTATACTAGGTCACATTAGATATACTTGCCTTATTGTGTGTAGTTGTGTTAAGTGTTTTAACCATTTTATGAATTTAAAACAATGATTTGTGTAAGAAAAATCTTTAAAAAATATATACTAATTTGTGTAAGAATAACTTTCAAAAATATGTACTCTCAGATACATTAGTAATTTACAGAGTAGAGATGAAAGAGAAGTAGTTAATTTGAGAGAGAAATTACTTAATATCTTACATTTATTTACTTTAAAAATACATATTGATTTTAATTGGTTTCTTGCGACTTCTCTCTATATTTAGAATTCTCAAACTACACACACTTTAACTACAAAAGGGTTTCAAAGAGTTTAAAGTTCTAACATTTGGGTGTCCTGCACTTAATGTCCAACTTAATAAGCAATTACCTTAAAATAACTAAAAATTTGAAATTTAGTAATCGGCTTTAAGCCCTCTAATCTCTATCACCACTCTTTCCACTTCTAATATATCAAAATCCATATCACAGCTTCCACAATTGCACTCCATTCAAGAAACAATAATTGATTGAATAACCCCTACTTTGTCGTTATCTCGACCCTTGGCAGCTCTCAAAGCTAGTTCACAAAACCGCTTCCATGGTTTCACTCCAGGCGAGTGCCATCATTGAAGAGCAATAAATAAAGAGTTTTTACAGGATTCAATCGTTCAGATATGAATTGAACTGTTATGATTTTCAACCCCCTATGGATTTTATTAACTTTGAATACCTAAACAGTAAAAAGATTTTTGACCCATACGAGAAGGCACAATGTTTTGCGTTCATACGAGAACAACAACGATAGTGTAGAAGGTATATCATCTACAAAAACACATAGCTCTGAGTTTCAAAGAAAGCCTATTGAATTTATCAACATCAGAAAGTCTATGGATAGTGTTTTCTAGTTATTTATAACTCTCTCTCTCTCTATATATATATATAGGGGAAAGCTAAAACGAAAACCTGCTTGAGTTGAGAAAACTTAAAAACTTTTGTAAAAACTCAGTGTAACATTTTTATTTTTTTCTAAAAAATAGAAAATGTAACATACATATATTTGAACATTTTTATAAAAGAAATAAAAAAAACGCCGAGTAGTGTATTTTTTTTAAATGTTAAAAATGTCATGTTACATACTATATATGTCCAAAAAAATGTAACATACAAATTTTGAACATTTAAAAAAACAAGTAGGCGCTTTTTACATTTTTTTATAAAAATGTTCAAGTATATTAATATTACATTCCCCTTTTTTTTAGAAAAAAATAAAAATATTACATGGGTTTTCTTAAGTTTTCTCAACTTAAGTGGGTTTTCATTTTATCTTTCACACACACACACACACACACACATATATATATATATATATATATATATATATATGTATAGGTAGAGGATCCTGTAAAAGGACCCAAAGTGTGAGAAATGTGAGAAATATTATGGATATGACATATTTCCTCAGTCTAAATTAATTTAAAAGAGTAAACAAGTAATTTTCTCATTGATTCAATTAATTGATAATCTTCTATAACCTCCACCCATTATTATAAAAATACGATTTTGTAACAGGTCTACGATGGATGTATAGTGTTATATAGTGTTATGTATTCTGTAACAGGTTTATGATAGATGTATAGTGTTATAGTATTATATATTTCTGCTAGCAGGTCTATGATGGATGTATAGTATTATATAGTGTTATAGTCTTATATTCTTGTAGTGGTTCTATGATGGATGTATAGTGTTATATAGTGTTATGTATTCTGTAACAGGTCTATGATGGATGTATAGTGTTATATAGTGTTATACATTTCTGGTAGCAGATCTATGATGGGTATATAGTGTTATTTCTGGTAGCAAGTCATTATTTGCAATGTTATGGTGTCTTATTTTACGTTCATGGTGTTTATCTGTAAAACACAACGTCTTGAATCTCAATACAATTAAAACACCATTGTATGAACATAGAAAAAACAACATGGACTAAAACATCCAATCGAAACGTAATTTTTTCTTACATAAGTATAACAATATGGTACTCATATTAAAGATAAAAAACACTCATTATTATCGTGTAATTTTTTTTAAAAAGAGTTACGTGTAAAAAGTTATTGACGTTTAAAAAAGGAGGGAACTTGCATGTGCATTAATGTTAGTTTCTTAATTTAAAAATGTTAAATTTACCTTTATACCCTTAATCTATAAAATTAATTATTTTAATGGTAAAAACTATTTACAAGGTTGTCATCAAGATCTCAACCATTAGATTAGAGGTCTAATGGTTTAACTTCTTTCTTACCCTTCTCACAAAAAAAACACTTTTTTACAATAACCTCACCATATATATATATATATATATATATATATATATATATATATATATTATATATATATATATTATATATATATATATCGGATGGGTTAAAATAAGAACCACCTTAAGTTGTGAAAACCGTAAGGAATTGGCCATCCAAAAGGTTTTTCTGAATTTTTTTCTCAAAAGTTAAAAAAATATCACTTGTTTCAGAAAAAAAAATTAAAACAAATGTTGCACACCCACATTTACATGAGGCATAAAAAATATTTATTTTCATGCAAAATTTACGCCAGCGCGTAAAAAAGTTTGATCAGTCAAAACTATCGACTCGATAACTTTTTTTACTTTTTTATTACATATGTTTTTATAATATTTTCATCTACGTTTGTGCAAAAAAAAAATTAACTCAACTCGTGCGAAAACTAAAAGTCTTACGATTCTCGCAAATTGTGATTGTTTTTATTTGAATCGAGCCTTGTATATATACATATATACTTTAAGGAAAGGTGTAGCAAAATAAAACTTAAAAACTTTTATAAAGGTGATTTTAGTGGTAATTAATTTGGAAAAGTTTACATGATTATAGGTTGGGTGGCCTACTCTAGGATATTTATGTCGTTCACTTTTTAATTTTGATTTGGTCTACCTTGTCGAGTATCTTACAATCATAGTTTCATCACTAATTATTGAGTACACCAACCAGGATTAACCCAACATTCAAATTATTATTATTATTATTATTATTATTATTATTATTATTATTATTATTATTATTATTATTATTTAGTTTAAAATGAACCGGTTAAAATAATAACTAAAAGTCCATGGCTTTATATCCTAGTGATATTTTTTGGTAGAGTAAGATTTTGGGACCACTAGATCCTAGGTTCGATACTCATAAAGGGGTTTTCCCGTATTTATTGGGTTTGCTCCTGAATTAGTGTATATGTATTTTGTCTAGTGGAGTTGGATATGATCGGGTGATTCCACTGGTGATACGATGATATTCAATGGTCCGTCAGTAATCCAAATTTGCCGTTAAAAAGTAATAATTAAAGAAGAAATCATACGTTTTGGACTATGTGTGTGTGTGTATATATATATTAGAACGAAAAATTTTAATCACCAGCGAAACCACTCGATCATATCCATATCCAATAGGCTATATACCAATTTAGAAGGAAACCCAATAAATCAGGGAAAAACTCTTTATGGGAACCGAACCTAGGACCTAATGATCCTTAAACCTTATTCTACTCTAAAGATACCACTAGACTATAATACCAATGATAAATGTTATACTATATATTTTAATAAACAAAATGGTGAAGTTATTTTATTAAAAAATCAAAATATTGGTGTTTTACATAGATTTGAGAAGTGTATTTAAGAAAACTATTAGAATTGTGTTTAACCATATGTATTATAACGATGATCTTGATTATTATATACTATATTACTAGTCGGGTGTTCGCGTGATTTGACGGGGACGACACATTACATTGTGGTACTCGTTTCTAATAGTTTTCATATTCGTATAATATATATTGTAGCATTATTATGGTGGATATACATCATAAGCGAAGTCATGAGTTAGTCCATTTCACTATGGTACGCATGGTACGGTCGGTTTAGTAATTATCCCGAACCGAAGCCATCAGTTAGTCTAGTAGGATACCGCACAATATTGCGGGGCGAAAATTAACAATGTGATATTCGTTTATGTTAGTTTATTAATCATCTCATAATATATTGAATAGTACTTTTGCTTGTTTCTTATTTGTAAATATTTTACAAAAGTCTATTATATTTTTTACATGCCATTTTTATTTTATTTTTTATGTTAAGATTTTCCAAACATTCCGTATTTACAGTATGTTTAATATTTTTTAAACAACAAACAAAATGTATAAGGGCACTCTAAAAAAAACATCTTTCCATTTCTTATGGCTCTACTCTTTTAAAAATGTTTGCTTAAGTAAAATTTACGATTTAATTAAGTCCCAGTTAAAAAAAAGAACTTTCACCATTTAAAAATTATAATAATACAACATAGATATAGATACAGATTTATAGGGTAAAACACTATATGTTTAAATTTTAAAAATTGTTTTTCACTTAGTATTTTGCCATTTTTTTCGTAGAATGTTGTTATAGCATCTATACTAACATGTAACGAAAAAGTCATTTTATAGTAAGTCAAACTCATACTAAAAAAAATAGCACATATATCTAGTCATTGTTGACTTTGTCAAATAATATCTATACAAAATCTAAAAATTTGTTTTAAAATGAGTCAAACTCATCCTAATAATAGCAAATATCTAGTTATTTTTTACTTTGTTAAATAATATCTATACAAATTCGAAATATTCACATATGTTGTGTAACATTTGCGTTAAACGGGTTCTAAAACCCGCTCCGTTTAAAATTAAGTATTTATCAAAAGCTCCATTACTTATTCATTTATTTTATAATTGGTGTTGATTAATGGTTAATAAATAAGCTATATAATTAAAATATTAAATAAATAAATGAAATAAAATAAATAATATTAACTAATGAAACCTAAAAAAATAAGAAAAGAATATAGGGGTAGCCGGGTTTCGAACCCGGGTAATCAACAAATTCACACACACAAAACAACACTGAACCACACACACCACTTGTTTCTAAAACCGAAACAATTAACTTTTATAATCAACCAAAGGTCAACCTGAAAAATTGAAGTTTCAAACTTGTAACTGACATACAATTCAATCAAGCTTAATTAACGATGTCGGTTGTGAAATCCGCATAATCAATCTTGTACATCAGTTTCAATTCAGAAATTGAAAACTAATTAGTCTTGTAAATATTTCGAAATCAATGTTGTTTTGAAAACCGATTTAATGATTGAATCAAAATTGAAATCAATGATTGACTATAAATATTGAATCATTTCACCACATACAACTCGTTCATACAAATTCATAAACACGCAAACATATTGCACACTCTCTATTCAAGATCTATGTCGCTGGAATTTTCAGTCATCTGCCGGAATTTCATTAGAAAAGTTAAGGTCGCGTGTGTCTGGTATAATCCTTTTGAATCTTCTTTTCAAAACCTTTAAATGTGCAGAACTTAAAACAAGTATGTTAAATTAAACACAATCGGGTTTAAACTTCTGGGTTTTATTCATGAAGAAGATGAAGTTTTGTTAAAATATAAATATAATCGAAAACGGGTTTTTAATCGGGTTAGACACACAGTCCAATGGTGGACTGTGTGCGATATTAACATATACGTCCCGGATTCGAGCCTTATGCGTGTGCGATTCCCCGAAATAAAAACCATTTTTTTTTATTTTAAAACATTCAGAGCATCTTTGAAGAAGTTTATAAGTATAATAGAATATCATATCATACTAGGTTAGACACCCAGCCCAGTTGGTAGGGCTGGGTGCAACACAGTCGAAGGTCGCGGGTTCGATTCGGGCACTATACACCGGTTCAATTACTTTAAAAAAAACCTTTTTAAATAAATAATTTCAGAAATTACATAACTAGTGTATAAGCATAATTAAAATAGACATTATTTCGGGTTAGACACGTAGCTCAGTTGGTAGAGCTGCGTGCACGTATACGGGAGGTTACGAGTTCGAACCTCACACGCTGCCAATAATTTCCATAGTCAAACCGGTTGAACCGGTCAACCCTGAAAAAGGATATAATTTTTTAATAACTAATTTCTTTAATATTTTAATTAAAAGTCAATTAAAATACTTAAAAATAAGACTTTTTAGGTTTAAAAACTCCATTAATTACCCCAAAAGTAAACCTAAAAATCTAATAAAAAGCATTAATTAAAAATATTAACTTTTATTTATTTATCGAATTATTGCGTTATTATTTAGGTTAGTTTCTCTCGTCAGTTAAATCCTAAATTCGTGCGCGTTGGTCATCAATCCAAGGAAACGCACCCACTGTGAGTGAATCCTTACAAATTTCCCTTTTTAATCATGTTTTGGGGTGTATCATGTGTCGCTTATATATTTTATTTATTCAAACACTTGTGTTAACACCATTATGTGGTCTAGTGTGTATATTTTTGTCGTTGTTGTTATATGTGTTACATTAAGTCATTTCAATGCAAATCATTCATACAAGGCCCATCAGTTCCTCATTGGATACGAGTTGAGCATCGCGTGCCTCATTAGATCGACTCCGTTTGATTGAGCCTTGATCTCACAGTTTATCATTTATCATGCATGTGTACATTGTTGCTATTATGTGGTTTGTGGTTTGTTTACATATATATACATATGCTCATATAGGGTCTTTGCACAATCTTTTAAATTAACCAATGTAATTGAATTGTTTAAATGTTTAATCTAGATTCACTCGCCAACTTTTGTTGACCCAAATTTTTATTTTACGCCATGATATAGGTGGACAGGCTGAGGAGAGGAACACTTAGGATTGGCCTTAGAAGATGAAATAAGATACATCATGTTTAGAACAATATTTCTTGTGTTTGTATGTTTCTTTGTGATTGGATATTTTCCTTTAAATTAGAATTAATAAATATGAAACTTAATTGTAGTAAATGTCATGAGCTTTGATAAAAACCCAATGATGCCCGACTTCTACTTCTGCTGCGGGTCAGGGTGTGACAGATTGGTATCAGAGCTCTGACTATAGGGATATAGGATAGGTTATTAGACCCTTAGAGCCTATACTATAGTTGATTAGAGTTTTAAATGCTTACGTGTTACATGCAAACTCATAATGTTTAATTGTTTCATATTTATTTCACACACAAATGCATGCAAGCACTTTCACTTTTACATGTTACTGTGTGATATTTATTGTGGCCTATATATTCTTAACATATCATGTCTATGTAAACACATACAACATAAATTCACAAATTTTCATGTTTTCTTTCTCAAGGATTTTGAAATGATTTCATGTTTTCAATCTTATCAAAGTGAGATCTACGATGGGCATGTAGTAACTGGAAGGGTACGAGTACCGGTAGTCGGGACGTTCTGTCTAGGATTGGCATTCGTATAAATCCAATATAATGGACTAGTTTGCCTACCTGGGACGATGAGAGTACGAAGGACCTATTAGGCTAAAGCATGCCACACCAAACGTCGTGTGAACTAACCCCACGTTGAGTTGTCATTGTGTCTACACCTGGACACCCTCCGTCCTTATATCTCACAGTCATGTTTTACGATTTTCATTCGGGTGATGCGAGCTTTAACAGGCCAACACCAATGTGAACCCTACAAAGCCCAGTAGTCATGGGGGCCCACATGACTACCTAGGCCAAAGTATGGGAGACATTTGGGGCCCAAACATGAGCAAAGCCCAAGACATCCTAGGGATGTAGTAAATTTATTTTCTCAATTATTTTATGAATGTTGCTTTCTATTTTTACGACGCATGACACCTAAAAACGATCAACTCGTAATCTCGCTACGTATTTCCTGTAGATGTCTGCTAGGCACTCTTGAGGTGGTAGAAGGTCAAGAAGATCTGGCGAGTGCATGGACGCTAAAATAGCTCAACAGATGGTTGTCGTACTTCCCGACATCGTCGTACAAGTCCAACAAGCTCTTGCCGCCAATCCCATCAACCCTACCAATCAAGAAGGTCAAAATGTCGCCAATCCTCCCCCCAACACCACCAAATGCACCTACAAGCATTTCAAATCATGCGATCCTCCAAAAGACGAGGGGACTGAAGGTGTCACCACCCTCCTCCGTTGGTTTGAGGAAATGGAAAGCACTTTTCTCAACTGCGATTGTCCCGAAGATCGCAAGGTGCAATATGCTACTGGTCTTTGTACGGGGTAGCACTTACATGGTGGAACACAGAGAAAGGAAAATGAGGTGCTGAAGCTGCTATGGCCTTAACTTGGGAAGAGTTGAGGGAGCTCATGACAAGACGCTTCTGTCCAAGAAGCGAAATCAAGAAATTGGAGGATGAGTTCTACTCTTGAAACAAAAGGAGGGAGACCACATAACATACAATAAGATATTTCCCGAGTTGAATCATATGGTTCCCAACTTGTTCACTCCACTCTATTATTTAATTGAGCACTACATTCGAGGTCTTCCCTCGAAAATTTAAGATTCTGTGTTGAGTACTACACCTGCAACCCTCGAAGCTGCAATGGAGCTGGCTACTGAGCTCACAGAAAATCGCATCCGAAATGGCGATTTTAAAGATGAGAAGAAGAAAGACAAGATACCTGCTGAAACCCCAACCCCAATCCAAACAGGTTCGTCTTCTAAGTTTGCTGGTAAAAGGAAACGCAATGGGAAGAATTTCCCCGTTACCCAAACCAATCCCCTATCGATGTTGCCCCAATCACACAAGTCGCTCCTCCTGCCGCCCCATTCAAGAAACCCTAAACAGGCTCACACCCAAAATGCAACCGATGCCAATATCACCACCCTCCTGAGAACCCATGTCAATATTGCACAAGTTGTGGCCGTGCAGGTCACACAATTCAAACTTGTCGCATTCTCCAAAAGCTAAAATGCAATCAACCTCAAGCCCAACCCAACAATCAAGTGGTAGGCCAAGCCCAATTTCCAACAACCTCTACTCTTACCGCCTGCTCAACCCATGGCCCAACCCTACTATCAACCCAATTACCCTATGATGCAACCAGTCAGAGCATGTTACAACTGTGGTCATCCAACCCATTTTCGAAACACCTGCCCACGTTTGGTGAACATCATAAATGCCCAAGCTCAAGCCAACTCAGTGAATCAAGCCAACCAAGCTAATCCACCTGCAAGAGGAAGAGCTTTCAACATCAATGTCAATCAAGCTAGGGCTGATAATAATGTGGTTAACGGAACGTTTCTCATTAACGGTAGTTATACATCTATACTATTTAACACTGGTGCGATTAAGAGTTTCGTGTCCTTAGATGTGAACCGATACTTGAATTACCCCACGTTACTCTAGTCGAATCATTCACAGTGGAAGTTGCTGATGGTGAACGTATTACGTTAGACTCAATTATTCGAGATTGCACTCTCACCCTCAATGATCATGATTTCTCAATTGATCTTATCCCTATGAAATTGGGTAGTTTTGACGTTATCATCGGTATGGACTGGCTTAGTCAGCATCACGCTGAAGTTGTTTGTTACGAGAAGTTTATTCGAATTCCTCTCGCTGACGGTCAAACTTTACGTATCTTTGGTGAAACCCCGTCCAAAGGGCTCAAACTGATGTCATGCCTTCAAGCTCGAAAATACCTTCGCAAAGATTATATCGCATTTTAGCTCACATCGTTAAAAAGGAGGGCAAGGAAAAGAAGCTCGAAGACATTCCCATCGTTAAGGAATTTCCTCAAGTTTTTCCTGACGACGTTTCAGGACTTCCTCCTGTGCGAGAAGTCGAATTCAGAATCGATCTTATACCTGGTGCTACACCAGTCGCAAAATCTCCATATCGGTTAGCCCCATCTGAGATGCAAGAATTAGCTAGTCAGCTGCAAGAGTTGATTGACAAAGGATTTATACGTACTAGCTCATCACCTTAGGGTGCGCCGGTTCTTTTTGTAAAGAAGAAAGATGGTACCTTCCGTATCTGTATCGACTATAGAGAGCTTAACAAGCTGACTATCAAGAAGCGCTATCCTTTACCTCGTATCGATGATCTTCTAGATCAACTTTAGGGTGCCACCTGTTTCTCAAAAATTGATCTTCGTTCTGGTTATCATCAACTTAGAGTACGTGAAGAAGACATTCCAAAGACTGCTTTTCAAACTCGTTATGGTCACTATGAATTCATGGTTATGCCTTTTGGTTAGACCAATGCTCCTGTTGTTTTCATGGATTTGATGAATAGGGTGTGTAAACCCTACCTTGATCGTTTTGTCATAGTCTTCATTGATGATATTCTTATCTATTCTAAGACCAAAACTGATCATGAGCTACGTCTTCGACTCATTCTAACACTCTTGAGGACCGAAAGGCTTTATGCTAAGTTCTCGAAATGTGAGTTTTGGTTAAAGAGGTACAATTTCTTGGTCATGTCGTTAACAATAAAGGGATTCATGTTGACCCTGCAAAGATCAAAGCGATGCAAGAATGGCAAGCACCACGGACTCCTACCGAAGTTAGATCATTTCTTAGTCTAGCTGGTTATTACCGACGTTTTATCACAAATTTTTCTCGTATCACCGTCCTACTCACAGCCTTGACTTACAAGGGCAAACCCTTCATTTGGGGGCCCAAGCAAGAAGAGGCTTTCCAAACATTGAAGCAAAAGCTTTATAATGCACATGTCCTTACACTTCCTGATGGTTGCGAAGACTTTGTGGTTTATTGTGACGCGTCAGGGCAAGGTTTAAGTTGCGTTTTAATGCAAAGATGAAAGGTGATAGCCCATGCCTTAAGGCAACTCAAAGTGCATGAAAATAACTATACCACTCATGACCTAGAACTTGGAGCAGTCGTGTTCGCTCTAAAGATATGGAGACACTATATCTACGGTACCAAGTGTGAAATCTACACTGACCACAAGAACCTTCAACATATCTTCAATCAAAAAGAGTTGAACGATGATGGGTCTAACTCTTAGATGATTACGATTGTGAAATTCGATATCATCCTAGCAAAGCCAATGTTGTAGCTAATGCCCTTAGTCGAAAAGAGTATGGAACTCCATCCATCTTTTGTGTTCTCAAATTGTGACCGATCTTCAAAACTGAATACGAGCAGCTCAACATATTTCCGTCACGGAAAATGATGTGCGAGATGAATTGTCTTGTGGAGCTGAAACCAAACTAGACTCCAAGTAAGATGGTATCCTCTATTACTTAAATCGTATTTGGGTACCTGATCGTGACGATCTTCGTGTTTTTCTCATGAAAGAGGCTCACAAAACACGATACTCTATACATCCAGGTGCCGATAAGATGTATCAAGACCTACGATACTCATACTGGTGGCCTGGCCTGAAGAAAGATATTGCCATTTTCGTCTCTAAATGTCTCACGTGTTCTAAGGTTAAAGCTGAGCATTAATGACCTTCAGGATTACTCGTCCAACCTGAAATACCTATTTGGAAGTGGGAAAATATAACCATGGACTTTATTACCGGGTTACCTCACACCTCCAGTGGGTATGACACAATTTGGGTTATCATTGATCGTCTCACTAAATCAGCTCATTTCATTCCAATCCGTGAGGACTACAAGAACGAGAAGTTAGCCCGTATCTATATTGATGAAACTGTAAGCCGTCATGGTGTGCCCTTAAGTATCATTTCAGATCGAGATGGTCGTTTTACTTCATGAACGTGGCAAGCCATACAATCAGCTCTGGGTACTCGTATAGATCTCAGCACTGCCTTTCACCCTCAAACTGATGGTCAATCTGAGCGCACCATACAAACCCTTGAAGACATGTTGCGAGCATGTGTCATAGACTTCAAGGGTAATTGGGATACTCATCTATCATTAGTTGAATTTTCGTACAACAATAGTTATCATTCAAGCATCGGCATGGCATCTTTTGAAGCCTTATATGGTCGTAAGTCTCCGGTATGTTGGCACGAAATTGGTGAAGCACAAATCACTGGACCTGAATTGATCCAAAAAAACGTCTGACAAAATTCTTCATATCTGCAATAATTTTCTAGCAGCTCAAAGTCGTCAAAAGAGTTATGCTGATAAATGACGAGAGCCACTGGAGTTTTGTGTTGGTGATCGAGTACTTTTGAAGGTATCACCGTGGAAGGGAGTGGTTCGTTTTGGTCAAAAAGGCAAGCTAGCACCACGCTATGTGGGACCATTGAAAATACTGTAAAGAGTTGGTCCTGTAGCATACAATCTTTACCTACCAGAAGAACTCAACAGGATTCATCCCACATTCCATGTATCAAACTTGAAAAACTGTCACGCCGACGAAAACCTCCATATCCCATTAGAAAGATATTCAGATTGATGAATCTATGCATTTTGTTGAAAGACCTGTAGAAATCATGGACTTCGGTGAAAAGCGTTTAAGACGAAGTCGTATTCCAATAGTCAGGGTGTGCTGGGAGTCAAAATGAGGACCTGAGTTTACTTGGGAACGTGAAGACTCAATGTTTGAACATTTTGTGACCGTTGGTACTTGAGTATTCATAGTTTGAGCTGGTTTGTAATAGTTAGATAATCTAAAAGGGTCAAAAGTGCAATTATGTGAAAGTAGTATGTTGGCGGCGTAATTAATAACCCAGCGTATTTGTTAAATACGCTAGGTAGTCAGTCTGTATAAATATGTGGTTCAATGAATGTATTGTCCAAGTTTCTTGGACAGATTTTGGTGATTACTCTTGTGTTGTGATTCTTGTTATTGTGCTTACATCCGAATATCCAGGTGCTGTTATTGATTACATCTTTTTAGGATTTCATATACAACACTAGTTGTTTGATCCATCACGAATCTTCATCTTCATGGTTTAGTTTTTCTTAACTTTTACACATTCAAACATCTAATCTATAGTTGTTTGAGTGATAACAATCAACCACTGTGATCCGAATCTATTTTGGGATTTACAATTTGGTATCAGAGCCTTTATGCTCTTGATTGTTTGAGTTTTTGTTAAGATTCTTCAAATTTTGAAGGTTTTTCAAAAGTTTTCAAAGTTTTAAGGTCTTTCAAATATTTGGGCTTAAAATGGCTTGATCTGGTGTGTTTAATCATTGTGTTGTTGTTAATCAGTGGTTTGGTAAACATTTTGGTCATTTTGCTGCAAAGAAACATGAATTTTGAGTCATTTTTGGGTGATTAGAGGGTTTTTGTTCGTACTAAAACCCTTCTGGGCGTATTTGTTTTTGAAGTTGGCGTAGATAATTTTGAAGACAACGTATTTAACTTTGAATATCGCGTATTAACAAATACGCTGGGTTTAAACCAGCGGTTTGTTGAGTTTCAGCGTAATAGTGCCAGCGAAATTAATCCTCAGCGATTTTATCACGGTGATCAGCGAAATTAACCCAACTTTTATTTGTTTTTCATTATCCAGCGGATTTAGCTTTTTCGCAGGATAAAGTCGCCATACTTCATCAGCGTAATTGATATCAAGTGCAGCGTATTTGTCTCATCTGCAGTGTATTTGTTTCCTTTGCAGCGTAATTGTCTCCTGTTTTAATACTCCCAGCGTATTTAATCACTGATCAACCATAATGTCTCTCAATCAACTCAATCCGATTGCCCAAGCCGAATTAGAAACTAGAACTGCTACAAGGGCACCGAAATTGAAAGGATCGTAAGATTTCAGCAGTTGAAAAAACAGGATCAAAGCCTTCTTTGAGTATACCGACTATACTCAATGGATGTCAGTCACATTGGGTCCGCATGTTCCAATGATAATTCGTGACGACATTCGTACAATCAACGAAGATCCATCAACGTTCACAGAAGAAGGTAGAACTCTCATTCAATGCGACCGGAGGGCTCATGCTGCTCTTACTATGGCTCTGTCCAAGGATGATAACAACTTGTTTGAAGAGTACAGCTCCACTCATGAACTGTGGTTGGCACTAATCGACCACTATGAAGGAAACGAGGAGCTCTTGGACAACAAAAGAGACATGGTCTAGAAAGAGTATGACATGTTTGGAAGTGTTCGTGGCGAAAGCTTATCCGACCACATCAGTCGATTTCTGGGAGTGCTAACTAAGATGAAGAAAGTGGGAAATCCTGTTGCAAATTATGCATCAATCAAGAAGCTGCTAGATTCTCTTCCTAAAGAATGGAGCCTTCAATGCATGATGATTAAGAGAACTTTCTTGACCAGCACAACTCCTGTAACACTCTCGGAACTGATCAACACACTGAAAGCCTTTAAAATGGACATTGTCAAGAAAGAAATGAACCAAACTGGGTATTCTCAGAAGATTAGTCAGCAAGCTGCTGCAACCTCGGCCCCCAAGAATATGGCGTTTCTTTCTCCTATCACCTCATGTGGATTGAGTTCTCAAAGTGCTGTCGACTCTTATCCGAATGCTTCCTCAAGCTCTGTGAAGGCCTCGTCATCCTTCGAGAAGACAACCGTTGCCAGCGATGCTCAAGCACTTAAAATATCCACAGAACATGTCGCTCTGTTTAATACCTTCTTAAGCAGCTATGAGGCTCTCATGTCAGGAGAGTTGAAGAGAGATTTCCTCACAGCTGAGGACATGTATCAAGTGGATCCTGAAGACATGGATGAGATGGATTTGAAGTGGCAGATGGCAATGATCACTTTTCGATTGAAGAAATTCCAAGATAAAAGGGAAAAGGCTAGCTCTCGGAAAAGCTGGATTTGACAAGTCCAAGCTGAGATGTTACAATTGCAAAAATCTGGGCCATTTCAAAAGGGAGTGTCTGTTGCTGAAGAACGAGAATGCCGAACTCAACCAGACAAGAAGACCGGTGGCCATTGAAGGGAGTGACAGTATTGCTGAAAACAACCAAAAGGCTTTAGTTGTGGAAGATTATGACTGGCCAGAGGAAATAGCTGAGGCTAAAGGTGAAGTTAACAAGGCCCTCACTGTTTCTGTCACGTCTGCTTCAAATTGTGTTGAAAAAGCAAACCGCCAAGATTCCAAAAGATGACACTAGCCTGAAAAGCATCATCAATCCTGCTGAACAAACCTTAGAGAAGGGACAACAGAAAGCTAAAATGAATGAGTCGATGTCACACCCCGACCCGCAGCGGAAATAAGAGTCGGGGCATAATTGGGTTATCACCAAAGCTCATGATGTTTACTAATATGTTTCATATTTATTAAATCCAAATTACATTTCAAAGTTCCAAGTCAAATTCATACAATACAAGGAAAGGAAAGATTAACTAAACAAATCCATAATCTAAACTGGTTTATTCTTCTAGGCCGCCCTATATGTTTCTTGCTTCAACTTGATCACCTGTATCATGTGTAAAAATGGGAAATTTTGGGTCAACAAAAGTTGGCGAGTGAACCTTGTTTAAAAACATTTGTTATTGATTTATTATTTAATTTAATTTTGGGAAAATTGTGCAATAATCATATATGAACAAATGTATGTAAACATAACAATCACAAACCACCTTGCTTAAACATGAAATAAGAATGACAATGTATGTGTTGGCAACGTCCCGTTCACGCTCATAGGTAATGGGGAACGGACGGCCTATGCTAATGTATGTGAGATCAAGGCTCAATCAAACGGAGCCGATCTTATGTTGGCAACGCCTGGTTCACGCTCATAGGTAATGGGGAACAGCTCACGCTCATAGGTAATGGGGAGCGGCGGCCTATGAAATGTATGTACTGAAATGATAAAATTTAATCTAAACTTCAACCACACAAACAATGAATACACCTTGAATACGCATTGATCATAAACATGATGGATGCACAATGATTATTTATAATAAATAAATACGACACATGATACACCCCAAAATGTGATTAAAACGGGGAATTTGTAGAGATTCACTCACATTGGAAGCATTTGTTTGAAGATGTTGGATGCGGACGAGTTTAGGGGACTGATCGACGAGAGATAACTAACCAAATAAGTAATGAAAAGGCACGGTAAGTATGTGGATTTTATTAACTATTTTAATAAGATTTTTGGGTATAAATTTGTGAGTTTAAGGCTACTTTCTAATCTTGAAAACGTTATTTTTAAGTATTTTTAATTGATTTTTAATTTAAATAATTGATTTAATAAATAAAATAAATAATAAAAAAAAGTTGACTTTGACCGTTGACCGAGACCGTTGACCGTTGACCGTTACTGTTGACCGGTTTAATTGTGTGAAATTGTGCGCTGAGTGAGGCTCGAACCCGAGACCTCCCGTACGCGTGCACGCAGCTCTACCAACTGAGCTACGTGTCTAACCCGAAATAATTCTGTTTTTAATTATACTTATATACTATTTACTTTAAACCGAAAATTATTTATTTTTAAAAAAGCTTTTAAACGTAACGGACCGGTGCTGACCACAGGTCTCGAACCCGGGACCTGTGGGTTAGCGTACACACAGTCCACCGCTAGACTGTGTGTGTCACTTGGTTATTAACTCGGTTTTTATTATACTTAACATATACTGTGCGTCAACCCGGTTCAGTTAAAAAGGCGGATTTTTATTTCAAGTGGGTAAAGCTGGGACAGGATTCGAACTCGCGTCTCGTGTATGTTTGTTGCACACAGTCCACCGCTGGACTGTGTGTCCAACCCGTTTATTAAACCGATTTTAACTATTCTTATATTATACCACACTTCATCTTCTTCGTTCAAAACATAAACATCGATCAAAAGACTGTTATTTGCTAAGTTAGCTCAATGAAGGTTATGAGCCATCGAAAAGAAAATGAATGGAAAGAGATTGGAAGGTTGATTGTACCAACTGTTCGCTTTTCTTCAGATGTCCGGCAAGGTCGTCGGCTCCGTCTTGGTGAGCTGCGGCTGAATAGATTCTACCAACAATTTGGAGGGATTAGATGTGAAGTGGGACTACTGGGTAATGACTATCAGTGAAACAGAAGAATCATACCGATAATCAGCAGTTCCCCTGAAAAGTTCAGAAATTTCTCCGGCGAATCAGATAATCCGGCAACGTCGACTGCAAAGGATTCTGGGTGAGGGATTTATATTAGAATTTGTCTAATAAATGAATGAGCCAGAAAAATCGAAGTAATTACCGTGCAGGTGGAAGTCTCGGTTTTCCGGCGACTTGCAGATGTTTTCCGGCGAGTAAATTTTCGTCGAGAAAAAGTGCGATTTGGGAGCGAAAAGGTTTCTGGCGAATTGTGGGTGAATTTATAGGGTAGTATCGAGGTGAATGGGGTCTGAATTCGGTCTTAATTCGAAGTCAGCCGTTCTCCGGCGGTTACGGCTGTTGTGCGGGTTCAGACGTCCGTTATAACCGTCGCTAGAGTTAATTCAATGGTTAATTCGAGTGGAAACGTAATTTATCGGCGAAGTCGTCGGGATTTCCGACGACTGCTGTTTGGGCGCAAGTTGACCGAGTTTGAATTCCGCACATCATTATTTGATTTAATAAATCCATTAACTTAACAGAAAATCAAAGTGGCGGAGTGGTTTATGGCGTGTGAGTTAAGACTTTGGGGAAATAACCGGCTGACCCGGGTTCGACTCCCGGCAGCCGGTTTTCCTTTTTAATTAATTCATTTTCATATTTTTACAATTTTAATTTATATCTTTTAATTTGTTGATAAATTATGAATCGTTTAAAATTAAAATAAGCCGTAAATGAAGAACAAAATTTTAAAACTGATTGTTCGGTTATTAAACGAAGCGGGTTTCGAAAACCCGTTTTTCGACAAATGTTACAGTATCCCCTACTTTTAGAAATTTCGTCCCGAAATTTAAGTAGTAGTAGATACAGGAAAAAGGTGTGGGTATTTTTCGCGCATTGAGTCTTCACGTTCCCAAGTAAACTCAGGTCCTCGTTTCGACTCCCAGCGCACCCTGACAATTGGGATGCGGCTTCTTCTTAAACGTTTTTCTCCGAAGTCCATAATTTCTACTGGTCTTTCAATAAAATGCATAGATTCATCAACTTGAATGTCTTCTAGAGGAATATGGAGATTTTCATCGGCGAGGCACTTCTTCAAGTTCGATACGTGGAATGTGGGATGAATTCTGTTGAGTTCCTCCGGTAAGTCAAGCTTGTAAGCTACAGGTCCTACCCTTTCGAGTATTTTGAAAGGACCTACGTAGCGTGGTGCTAGCTTGCCTTTTTGGCCGAAACGAACTACTCCCTTCCACGGCGATACCTTTAAAAGTACTTGATCGCCAACGTTAAACTCCAAGGGCTTTCGTCGCTTGTCAGCATAGCTCTTTTGACGACTTTGTGCCGCTAACAGGTTGTTTCGGATTTGATGAATCTTGTCAGTTGTTTCTTGTATTAATTATGGACCAGTGATTTGAGCTTCTCCAATTTCGTGCCAACATATAGGTGATCGGCATTTACGACCATATAACGCTTCGAAAGGTGCCATGCCGATACTTGAATGAAAACTGTTGTTGTACGAAAATTCAACTAATGGTAAGTGAGCGTCCCAATTCCCTTTGAAGTCTATGACACATGCCCGAAGCATGTCTTCAAGAGTTTGAATGGTGCGTTCAGATTGACCATCAGTTTGGGGATGATAGGCAGTGCTGAGATCTAATCGCGTACCCAAAGCGGCTTGTACAGCTTGCCATGTGCGTGAAGTGAAACGACCATCACGATCTGATATAATGCTTAAAGGTACACCATGACGGCTTACGATTTCACTGATGTAGATGCGGGCTAGCTTCTCATTTTTGAAGTCCTCGCGAATTGGAATGAAGTGAGCTGATTTTGTAAGACGATCAATGATTACCCATATTGTGTCGTACCCACCAGGAGTGCGAGGTAACCCGGTAATGAAGTCCATGGTTATATTTTCCCACTTCCATACGGGTATTTCAGGTTGGACCAGAAGTCCTGAGGGTCTTTGGTGCTCAGCTTTCACTTTTGAATAGGTAAGGCACTTGGAAACAAAAACAGCAATATCCTTCTTCATGCCAGGCCACCAGTAGGTGTATCGAAGGTCTTGATACATCTTGTCGGCTCCTGGATGTACAGAGTATCGTGTCTTGTGAGCCTCTTTCATAAGGGTATCGCGAAGATTGTTGTGATCAGGAATCCATAGGCGATCGAGATAATACAGAATGCCGTCAGATTTCGTTTCGAGTTTAAGTTCCGCTCCACAAGATAACTCATTGCGGATGTCGTATTCTGTTATGGAAACATGTTGAGCTTCTCGGATTTGGTCTTTGATGTTGGTCATGATTTGCGAACTTAGAAGACGAATAGAGTTCGCATAACCTTTTCGACTGAGTGCATCAGCCACCACATTTGCCTTGCCAGGATGATACCGAATTTCGCAGTCGTAATCATTAAGAAGTTCGACCTATCTTTGTTGCCTCATATTCAACTCCTTTTGGTTAAAGATATGTTGGAGGCTCTTGTGGTCAGTGTAAATCTCACACTTGGTACCATAGAGGTAATGTCTCCATATCTTAAGAGCGAATACAACGGCTCCAAGTTCTAGGTCGTGAATAGTGTAGTTCTTCTCATGAGTTTTGAGCTGCCTAGAAGCATAGGCTATCACTTTTCCCCTTTGCATTAAGACACAGCCTAACCCCTGTCCTGATGCGTCGCAATATACTACAAAGTCTTCGCAACCTTCGGGGAGTGTGAGGATAGGAGCGTCACAAAGCTTTTGCTTAAGAGTTTGGAAGGCTTCTTCTTGTTTAGGTCCCCATGCGAAGGGTTTTCCTTTATGTGTCAAAGCCGTGAGTGGTACAGCGATACGAGAGAAATTCGATATGAAACGATGGTAGTAACCAGCCAACCCAAGGAAAGATCGTACCTCGGTTGGGGTACGTGGCGCTTGCCATTCTTGTACTGCCTTGATCTTTGCGGGGTCGACATGAATTCCTTTGTCATTGACGACATGACCAAGGAACTGTACTTCTTGTAACCAAAATTCGCATTTGGAGAATTTAGCATAAAGCTTTTCGGTCTTCAAAAGTGAGAGGATGAGCCGAAGGTGTCGCTCATGATCAGTCTTAGACTTTGAGTAAATGAGAATATCGTCGATGAAGACTATAACGAAGCGATCAAGATAGGGTTTACAAACTCTGTTCATTAAGTCCATGAAGACGGCTGGAGCGTTGGTTAGACCAAAAGGCATAACCATGAATTCGTAGTGACCATATCGAGTTCGAAAGGCGGTCTTTGGAACGTCTTCTTCATGTACTCTGAGTTGGTGATAGCCGGAATGAAGGTCGATCTTTGAAAAATAAGAGGCACCCTGGAGTTGGTCTAGAAGATCATCGATGCGAGGTAACGGATAGCGATTTTTGACCGTTAATTTGTTGAGTTCCCTGTAATCAATGCACATGCGAAAAGTCCCATCTTTCTTCTTTACAAACAGAACAGGTGCACCCAAGGCGATGAGCTAGGACGTATGAATCCCTTGTCGGTCCGTTCTTGTAATTGACTGGCCAGCTCTTGCATCTCGGATGGGGCTAACCTATAAGGAGATTTCGCGACGGGTGTAGCGCCAGGTATAAGGTCGATACGGAATTCGACTTCTCTCTTGGGAGGAAGTCCGGTGATATCGTCGGGAAAAACTTGCGGGAATTCCTTCACTACGGGTATATCTTCGAGTTTCTTCTCTTTGCCTCCTTTCTTGACAACGTGGGTTAGAAATGCTACATAATTTTTGCGGAGATATCTTCGGGCTTGAAGACAGGACATCAGCTTGAGTCCTTTCGAAGGGGTTTCTCCAAAGATTCGTAGAGTTTGACCGTCTGCAAGAGGAATGCGAATGAACTTCTCACGGCATACTACTTCAGCCTGATGTTGGCTGAGCCAGTCCATGCCGATTATAATGTCGAAACTTCCCAACTTCATAGGAATGAGGTCAACAGAAAAATCGTGATCGTTTAGAGTAAAGGTGCAGTTCCGGATAATGGAGTTTAATGAGACCGGCTTTCCGTCAGCAACTTCTACCGTTATGGAGTTCATAAGCTCGACACGAGTTTGATTGAGGATGGGTTCGAATTCTAAGGACACAAAACTCTTATCCGCACCAGTATCAAATAATACAGATGCATAACTACCATTGACGAGAAACGTACCGTTAACCACGTTGTTGTCGGCCCTAGCTTGGTTGGCGTTGATGTTAAATGCTCTTCCTCTAGCAGGTGGAGGAGCTTGGTTAGCTTGGTTCACTGGATTCGCTTGAGCTTGAGCATGTATGATGTTTACCAAGCGTGGACACGTGTTTCTAAAATGGTTTGGGTCACCGCAATTATAGCAAGCCCGCATGGGTTGCATCATGGGGTAGTTGGGTTGATAGTAGGTCTGGGTTGTATGTTGTGTAGGCGGTGGTTGAAAAGGTTGTTGGGTTTGACCCATCATTTGATGGTGGGTTTGAGTTGTGGGTTGGTTGCGGTTCATTCGTTGCAGCGTGCGGCAGGCTTGAATGGTGTGCCCTGCACGGCCACAGCCGGTGCAGTATTGACAGGGGTAATCGGGGGAGTGATGGTATTGGCAACGGGTGCACTTTGGGTAAGGGCCAGAGTATTGCCTTTTGTGTGGTGCGGGTGAAGGAGTAACTTGTGTGATGGGGGCAACAGGGGTGGGGAAATTTGTTTGAGTGACGGCAAAATTTCTGGTATTTCGTTTTCTCTTGTTTGAAAATCTTGAGGGAGGTGGGGTGGTTGGAAGTTGGGCCCTCAATGGGGGCTTTCTTTTTCTCCTCTTTGAACTTACCGTTTCTGATGCGGTTCTCGGTAAGTTCGGTGGCTAATTCCATGGCGGCCTCGAGCGTTGCAGGCGAAGCGCTGAGGACTGAGTCCTGAATCTTCGAGGGAAGGCCTCGAATATAGTGTTCCACCAATCGGTACACGGGGGTGAACAAGTTTGGAACCATCTGGTTCAGCTCAAGAAATCTTTTGTTGTAGGAAGTGTGATCCCCTTCCTTTTGCTTCAGTGAGTGGAATTCATCCTCTAACTTCTTGAGTTCGCTTCTTGGGCAGAAGCGTTTTGTCATTACTTCCCTTAACTCTTCCCAAGTTAAGGCCATCGCGTCTTCCACTCCTCTCTTACCCTTCTCGGTGTTCCACCAGGTCAGGGCTACCCCGAATAATCTCCCAGTCGCGTAACGTACCTTGCGATTCTCGGGACAATCGCAATTTAGGAAAGTGTTTTCCATCTCCTCAAACCAGTGGAGGAGAGCGGTGACACCTTCGGTTCCTTCGAACTTCGGGGGATCGCAAGACTTGAAGTGCTTGTAGGAGCACTTCTTGGAGGAGGGGTTGTCGATGTTTTGATCCTCTTGGTTTGGTGGATTGACAGGATTTGCAGTGAGAGCTTGCTGAACTTGAACTACAATATCAGGAAGTACTGTGGCCATTTGTTTTGCTATCTGAGCGGCCAAGCGTTCGTTTGACCTTCCTGACTTCCGTCCTCCACGTAGCTGCCTACCCGACATCTACAGGAATATACATAGGAAGATGGTGAGTTTATGGAATGTTTAGGGGTCATGTGTCAAAAAAATGAAATTAACATAAATATCAATAATGCAATCACATCCATTGGATGTCTTGGGTTAGCTCATGTTGGGCCTCAAATGTCCCCCATACCTTCACCTGTATAGTCATGTGGGCCCCCATGACTATTGGCTTGGTAGGATTCACATTAGTATTGGCGATTTACACTCACATGACCCGAATGAAAACCACAAAATATGTTTACAAGATGTATGGTCGGAATGTGTCCAGGTTTAGACACAATGACAACTCAAAGTGGGGTTAGTTCACACGACATTTGGTATAGCATGCTTTGGCCTAATAGGTACTTCGTACTCTCATCGTTAGTCCCCAGGTAGGCAAACTGGTCCTTTATTTTGGATTTATACGAATGCCAAGCCTAGACAGGACGTTCCGACTACCGGTACTGGTACCCTTCCAGTTACTACATGCCCGTCATGGGAACTCACTTTGATGAGATTTGAAAATACATAAATCATTGTAAAGCAATCATGAAAATGATGTGGTGTGTGCTTTCATGGATATGATATGTTATAAGAGTATGGTTCATGGTAAGCAATATATGATAGTATATACTTATGAATATGCTTGCATAACATCGAATGTAACAATAAACATAAAGCATACAAACATCATGAAATTTGCATGTAACACACAAAAAATTTTAAATTTTCTAAGCAACTATAGTATAGGCTCTAAGGGTCTAATAACCTATCCTATATCCCTATAGTCATGGCTCTGATACCAATCTGTCACACCCCGACCAGCAGCGGAAATAAGAGTCGGGGCATAATTGGGTTATCACCAAAGCTCATGATGTTTACTAATATGTTTCATATTTATTAAATCCAAATTACATTTCAAAGTTCCAAGTCAAATTCATACAATACAAGGAAAGGAAAGATTAACTAAACAAATCCATAATCTAAACTGGTTTATTCTTCTAGGCCGCCCTATATGTTTCTTGCTTCAACTTGATCACCTGTATCATGTGTAAAAATGGGAAATTTTGGGTCAACAAAAGTTGGCGAGTGAACCTTGTTTAAAAACATTTGTTATTGATTTATTATTTAATTTAATTTTGGGAAAATTGTGCAATAATCATATATGAACAAATGTATGTAAACATAACAATCACAAACCACCTTGCTTAAACATGAAATAAGAATGACAATGTATGTGTTGGCAACGTCCCGTTCACGCTCATAGGTAATGGGGAACGGACGGCCTATGCTAATGTATGTGAGATCAAGGCTCAATCAAACGGAGCCGATCTTATGTTGGCAACGCCTGGTTCACGCTCATAGGTAATGGGGAACAGCTCACGCTCATAGGTAATGGGGAGCGGCGGCCTATGAAATGTATGTACTGAAATGATAAAATTTAATCTAAACTTCAACCACACAAACAATGAATACACCTTGAATACGCATTGATCATAAACATGATGGATGCACAATGATTATTTATAATAAATAAATACGACACATGATACACCCCAAAATGTGATTAAAACGGGGAATTTGTAGAGATTCACTCACATTGGAAGCATTTGTTTGAAGATGTTGGATGCGCACGAGTTTAGGGGACTGATCGACGAGAGATAACTAACCAAATAAGTAATGAAAAGGCACGGTAAGTATGTGGATTTTATTAACTATTTTAATAAGATTTTTGGGTATAAATTTGTGAGTTTAAGGCTACTTTCTAATCTTGAAAACGTTATTTTTAAGTATTTTGAATTGATTTTTAATTTAAATAATTGATTTAATAAATAAAATAAATAATAAAAAAAAAGTTGACTTTGACCGTTGACCGAGACCGTTGACCGTTACTGTTGACCGGTTTAATTGTGTGAAATTGTGCGCTGAGTGAGGCTCGAACCCGAGACCTCCCGTACGCGTGCACGCAGCTCTACCAACTGAGCTACGTGTCTAACCCGAAATAATTCTGTTTTTAATTATACTTATATACTATTTACTTTAAACCGAAAATTATTTATTTTTAAAAAAGCTTTTAAACGTAACGGACCGGTGCTGACCACAGGTCTCGAACCCGGGACCTGTGGGTTAGCGTACACACAGTCCACCGCTGGACTGTGTGTGTCACTTGGTTATTAACTCGGTTTTTATTATACTTAACATGTACTGTGCGTCAACCCGGTTCAGTTAAAAAGGCGGATTTTTATTTCAAGTGGGTAAAGCTGGGACAGGATTCGAACTCGCGTCTCGTGTTGCACACAGTCCACCGCTGGACTGTGTGTCTAACCCGTTTATTAAACCGATTTTAATTATTCTTATATTATACCACACTTCATCTTCTTCGTTCAAAACATAAACATCGATCAAAAGACTGTTATTTGCTAAGTTAGCTCAATGAAGGTTATGAGCCATCGAAAAGAAAATGAATGGAAAGAGATTGGAAGGTTGATTGTACCAACTGTTCGCTTTTCTTCAGACGTCCGGCAAGGTCGTCGGCTCCGTCTTGGTGAGCTGCGGCTGAATAGATTCTACCAACAATTTGGAGGGATTAGATGTGAAGTGGGACTACTGGGTAATGACTATCAGTGAAACAAAAGAATCATACTGATAATCAGCAGTTCCCCTGAAAAGTTCAGAAATTTCTCCGGCGAATCAGATAATCCGGCAACGTCGACTGCAAAGGATTCTGGGTGAGGGATTTATATTAGAATTTGTCTAATAAATGAATGAGCCAGAAAAATCAAAGTAATTACCGTGCAGGTGGAAGTCTCGGTTTTCCGGCGACTTGCAGATGTTTTCCGGCGAGTAAATTTTCGTCGAGAAAAAGTGCGATTTGGGAGCGAAAAGGTTTCTGGCGAATTGTGGGTGAATTTATAGGGTAGTATCGAGGTGAATGGGGTCTGAATTCGGTCTTAATTCGAAGTCAGCCGTTCTCCGGCGGTTACGGCTGTTGTCGCGGGTTCAGACGTCCGTTATAACCGTCGCTAGAGTTAATTCAATGGTTAATTCGAGTGGAAACGTAATTTATCGGCGAAGTCGTCGGGATTTCCGACGACTGCTGTTTGGGCGCAAGTTGACCGAGTTTGAATTCCGCACATCATTATTTGATTTAATAAATCCATTAACTTAACAGAAAATCAAAGTGGCGGAGTGGTTTATGGCGTGTGAGTTAAGACTTTGGGGAAATAACCGGCTGACCCGGGTTCGACTCCCGGCAGCCGGTTTTCCTTTTTAATTAATTCATTTTCATATTTTTACAATTTTAATTTATATCTTTTAATTTGTTGATAAATTATGAATCGTTTAAAATTAAAATAAGCCGTAAATGAACAACAAAATTTTAAAACTGATTGTTCGGTTATTAAACGAAGCGGGTTTCGAAAACCCGTTTTTCGACAAATGTTACAGTCGAAGCCTGCAATTCAAGAAGCCATCAGTAGCAGTAAGAATGAAGCGGTTGGAACTTCTATCACCGCCATGAAGTCAGAAACTGAGGATAAGGATTTGGTAAATAGCATACCATATGAATTTAAAGCGAAACTGTGCTCCAAACCATGTTTGAACGTCGTGGCACACTACAAATCGCTCAACCGTGATATAATTAAAGAAAAAGAAAAGGTTTTGAGAATTAATCAAGAACTAAAAGAAAATGAAGCTACATATCAGCGAAAGTTAAATTCAACCATAACTAAAATGCAGACTTTAAAAGAATTTGTTTTCAGAAAAGATTTTATCATAAATGATTTGACCGAAAAACTAGAAAATCTCAAAACGAAAATAACAAATTGCAAATCGTTATTGATAAATGGAATATTAGTCAAAAAGCACTGGTTGATATTGTAAACTGCCAACGACCGACATTCATAAAGGATGGAATTGGATATAAGGATAAATTCGGAAATAAAAGAAAATTATTTCCTCCTCCGCACAACAAAAATTATGTCCCTATGCCATCTCCTCATCCTAAAATGATTTAATCGATAAAAATGATCTTTTGGATCAAAATGCTTTTTGCAAACTACAAAACAATACTAACATGTCTGAAAGCAATGCAGATCTGTGTGAGGGTCAAGAAGATGTCTGCAATGAGGAAGATGATTGTGGAGGTTCAAAATTAGGAATCGATTACTCAGGCGACAGTTATTCAACAGTTAATTGGTTCGCCTGGAATTGTAATAAGACAAACAAAATTTCTATTCAGGATAACTGTAATAGTTTATCTAGGATGGATGACTATAGCGGCTTTGTGCCAAAATTGAACATTCGGGATGATTGTAATGGCCTTGCGCCTACACTTAAGACTCACAACCAAGTGCATGCCAAGGTTGAGAGTCATGACTTAAACTCTGCTTTTAATTTTGTGCCAGAATTGAAGAAAAACAGATTTGGATAGTTCCTTGTAGAGGAAATTCCCGAGTTTGTTCCATCAGTTGTAGGTACTTCAGAGACTGATAAAGACTTTACTGAAGAAAGCAGTAGAGATGATTCAAGCACAACAACTTCAGCGAATGATGGAGAAATGTCAAATGAAAGTCAAGAATCAACCTCGTCATCAGATAGTGAGCATAGTGAGGACGACATTGAAGATACGCATCATCCTGACAAGAAGTTGAAGAAAGTCAAAGATTCAAGCCATGTTACGTCATCAGATTCCTCAAGCAGCCCCAGATTCTCATCACTTACATCATCTTCGCACTCAGCACCCAGGAAGAAAAGATCGAACTGCAAACAATGCTTTCGCTGTGGTCATTTAGGACATACTGCGAAACATTGCAAAAGCAAGAAATTTTCTAAACCTAATCAAGATCTCGTTAAGAGTTTTACTGATCAATTTGACAATCTAAAGAAATCAGTAAAATGCATAGTTGACTCAACTTGTTTATGGAAAAGAAAAGAAAATTCTCTTGCTAAAAATCATGATAGAACTAATGTAAAGCAAGTCTGGGTTCCAAAAGCTAGCTAACCTGTACATATTTTTGTTGTTGTTGTTGTATAACAGAATAAAATTCAGAAATGGCTTCGGATGCTCATGGAATATATCTGGCATGATGACAGCGGATGCTCCAGGCATATGACCGGGTTAAAGGATCTACTTAAAAACTTTCGAGTTATCTATGTTCCAGAGTTGTGTTACAATCTCATGGGTGTATCACAAGTCTTTGACAAAGGAATTTCGGTGCTGTTCAATGACACGAAGTGCTTATTCCTCAAACCCGAATACTCCGTCCCTGCAGAAATGATCATGCTTAGGGCTCCCGTCAAAATAATACCTATGTGCTGAATATGAAAAATGCCAAATCAAATGAGCAAATGACATGTCTTATTTCAAAAGCATCTGAATCAGAATCATTGATGTGGAACAGGCGTTTGGGGCATGTGAACTTTAAAAACATAAATAAGCTTTCTTAATTAAATCTAGTAAGAGGTTCACCTATGAAAGATTTTCCTTTTTCTGAAAAATGCATCGCATGTGCCAAAGGAAAGCAACATAAAAAGCCACATAAGTCCATAGCAGTGAATACGATCTCCGCCCCTCTGCAATTACTTCATATGGATCTTTTCGGCCCTATAAGCGTTAAAAGTTTAGCTAAAAGATCTTATTGTTTGGTAATTACAGATGATTTTTCAAGGTTCTCATGGGTGTATTTCCTCGAAGCTAAGAGTGAGACAGCTTCCATTCTGAAAAGCTTCATCCCTATGATTGAAAATGTAATCAAGCTGAAGGTTAAATCCGTAAGAAGCAATAATGGTACAGAATTCAAGAATCATACGTTTGCCTCCTTCTGTGAAGAAAAAGGAATTCGTCTTCAATACAGTGCTGCTAGAACTCCTCAGCAAAATGGAGTAGCGGAACGCAAGAACAGAACTCTCATCGAAGCTGCTAGAACTATGCTTGTAGACTCCAAGCTTCCCATAATCTTCTGGGCTGAAGCGGTCAACACAGCATGCTATGTTTCGAATTGTGTTCTCATTGTCAAACCTCACGGAAAGACAGCTTATGAACTACTTTTCAAAAGGAAGCCTCAGTAGATTTCTTCAGACCGTTCGGATGCTCATGCACACTTCTCAACACTGAAGATAATCTCATCAAGTTTGAAGTGGTAGGTGACGTCTGCTACTTCATGGGCTACTACTCATCTTCTCAAAAGGCGTATCGAGTCTGCAACAAACGGACAAAGATGGTGATTGAATCATCTTACGTCGATTTTAAAGAAGGAAACTACACTAATACTTGAAGCGCTCCAAATTGGTTTTATGACGTAGACATTGTATTCAACACTTTTGACATTGCTGAACCTGTCACTGAATCCGAACCTGCTGAATCCACCCCATTAGAGCCATTGTTTGATCCTTCAGACATTCGTTTCACTCCTTTTATAACCCATTTCACCCCAGCCTCTGCCTCTCCTACTCTTCCTGTTATTGAAGTAAATGGTGACACATCTGCTGAGAATGCATCTGCACATGATGATTTTTCTTCACAGCAGGTTGTGGATGAACCTCCTAAAGAAGACGAAACTCCAGTTATCTATGTTGAAGAACATTTCACTAATCAGCCTCAACAAGTGGAAACTCACACCAACGCAGGGTACAAGACCAATCGAAACCATCCAATTGAAAATGTCATTGGTTCTGTTGATGATGGAGTTCGAACACGCGGACAAACACATACCATCAACACAGGACTGTATGCAGCTTTTCTCTCGCAGTCTGTCCCAAGAGATATGAAGAAGCAATTCAAGACTCCAGCTGGGTACAAGCAATGCAAGAAGAATTAGCCCAATTTCAGAAACTTAAAGTCTGGGAACTCATTGATTTACTAGATGGAAAGTATCCAATTGGTACCAAGTGGGTGTTCCGAAACAACATGGACGATCGTGGTGTAGTTATCAAAAATAAGGCAAGATTAGTGGTTCAAGGTTTTCGGCAGGAGGAGGGGATTGACTATGAGGAAGTTTTTGCACCGGTTGCACGCTTAGAAGCTATCAGAATCTTCTTAGCCTACGCTTCATTCAAAAACTTTAAGGTGTTTCAGATATGGAAAAGTGAAAGAAGAAGTCTATATCTGTCAACCTCCAGGTTTTGAAGATCCTCACTTTCCCGCGAAGTACTATAAGCTTGAAAAAGCTCTCTATGGTCTTCACTAAGCTCCTCGAGCATGGTACGAGACTTTGTCAACATATCTTCTAGAATGTGGGTACTCAAGAAGGAAAATTGATATGACTCTTTTCACAAAGCGGATCGGAGATGACGTGATGCTGGTGCAGATCTACGTAGACGATATCATCTTTGGGTCAACTAATGAAGCTCTTTGCAGGGAGTTCGAGCACGTTATGAAGGCAAAATTCGAGATGAGCATGATGGGAGAACTTACGTTTTTCTGGGATTAGAAGTGAAGCAGAGAGAAGACGGCATACTCATTCATCAGGCTAAGTATATCAGAGATATTCTCTCCAAGTACAACATGAATGATTGCAAATCTGCCAGTACTCCCTTTGCTGCTCAGACAAAACTTACTTCGGATCTTCAAGGAAAACCTGTGAATAAATCTTTCTATCGTTCTATGATAGGCTCGTTAATGTATCTGACCGCAAGTAGGCCTGACATTATGTGGGCTGTCTGTCTCTGTGCCCGATTTCAGACGGATCCGAAAGAATCTCATGAAGCTGCTGTCAAAAGAAACTTTCGCTATCTGAAAGGAACTCCCAAGCTTGGTTTGTGGTATCATAAGGATAGTAATTTTGATTTAATTGCTTACTCTGACAGTGATCATGCAGGTTGTAAAGTTGACAAAAAGTCCGTCTCCGGAGGATGTCAATTTTTAGGAAATCGTCTCTTTTCATTGCAAAGCAAAAAGCAGACAACAGTCTCCACATCAACTGCTCAAGCTGAATACACGGCAGCTTACAGTTGCTGTTCTCAAGTTCTCTGGATACAAAATCAGTTGTTGGATTATGGACTCCACATTATGAAGACTCCTATATTCATCGACAATGAAGCGTGTCTTGGAATTGTGAAGAACCCTATCCACCACTCCAGAACTAAACACATCGAAATTCGCATTCATGCAATCAGAGATGCGTATGAGAAAGGATATATTCAAATGGTGCCGGTGGATACGATGCAACAGAAATCTGATATATTCACGAAAGCCTTCGATAAAACTCGCTTCAACCAGTTGGTAACCTGGTTGGAGATGGTCAACTTCCTTGAGTGGAAGTGATTAAAAAAATAAATAAATAATAAAAATAAAAAAATCTGCCCACCAAAAAGATTTTCTGCAAATTTAAAATTTCTTTTCAAGCAATGAATTATCGAAAATAAAATATTAAGGGGGGAAGTAATTCCATAAAATATTGTTGAAACAAGAATCCTTGTTTGACTCCTACATGAGAAATGATAGAAAAACTGCTAACACTTTGTTAGATCTTAAAACAGAAGTAGATTGAGGCCTCAAGCAATGACGTGTCAGTAGATTCAGCAATACCTTGAAGTAAACTGCGAAAAGGAGGTAAATTCTAATGAACACACGAGAATTCTGGATACCCACAATGTTATGCAGCTTACGGGTAACACGTTACGGCGTATGGCTTAATGGTCTTAAATCTTGCGTTGAAAGATTGCCAAAGTCCGAGATTTTGGGTCTTTATATTGACTAATCATTCGGGGATATCATAGTTGCTCTTCTGCTGCATCCAGATATATGCTGACCTAGACACAATTATGATATCTTTGCAAAAGAGCCAATGCGGCCAAAACCCTACACAAATGAAGCTCTCATTGAGAATCATTCAAGTGCTTGAATTGTACCGTATTTGGTATCTGTCATAGCCCTCGTTAGACTTTGGTCTCTTTGTTGTACGGAAGTACTGACCTGAACACCAATTGTCTAACGTTGAAATTTCAAATACGAACGAGGTCAATATACTCACCTACTATGAGGAATCTTTGAGCATACCTTGATCGCGGGGGTATGTCCTGATGTGGGACTCACGGGCACAACATTTTGACAGTTCAGCATGAGTGGGGGAATCTTGTCAATATTACCGCAACATGATAAAAAGGCTCTCTGATCGCATGTTGAAAGATAGGTGCATGGATTTAAAAGGACAAACATATTGATAGTTTTTCTTGTGCCTTGATTATTCAAAATATCTTATATTTTATCTCAAACCAACGAAGTGTTACCAGTATGATCTTTTGCAGGAAAGTCACAGGATCCGAATCAGTAAGCATAAATTTTATGTGAAAAAGGAAACAACCTGGCCCTAAAAAATGATTTTCAGGGTCCAAATTGCAATTTTCCATTTTCCTTAAGCTTATTTTTAAATTCCTGCACTATTTTAACCAAAAAGGGCATATTGTGATATCCCGGGTTTTTTGGATAACTTAAACGCGACACTTGTCGAATAATGTATATGCTAAGTATTAAACGTGTACGAGTTAAATGAATACGTGATGTGTGTTGTGTGATTGTTTTAGTTATAGAGTAAGTATGGTAGATATGTACACGAACTGAACCGAACCACGACACGAACCAACCTTGATTCATTGTGACTCTAGGAGTTAACAAAGTTTTAAGGTTTAAACTCAAGTCTTCGGCCGAGAACAAGATCAAGCCCAAAACCGCAAACTTATTGTATTCAATCCATTCTCGGCCGTGTGCAACCCAAACCGAGATCAAACCTAAAACTTTAAACGCTAACCACTCGGCCGCAAGATCAAACCAAGCCAAGTTCTTGGCCGCGAGATCAAGCCCAAACCAAACCAACCCAAGTTTCCTCGGCCACAGATGCTTATCCAAACCGTAACCCTTATCATCTTTTGCGCATATATAGATACAAACTCTCAATGCATGTTTCATTCTAAAACACAAACCCTAAGAAGAAAACTGCCGTCGGCAGCCCCTTCCTCCTTCCAACCGATTGAGATCAGCTCCTTTGTTCACCTTTTCAATTGCAAACAAACAGCCCTACACTTCCTTGGTCGCGGCAGTCATCACTGATCACTTTCCTCGATCACAAACAATCTACTTCATCATCACCTCTCGGCCGCAAGCATTGTTGATCACCGGTTCCTTAACATACTCACGGTTCGATTACCTTATCATTAAAAGTCTAGAATTTATCATATGTTGCTAGATCATAGTCGGGTATATGTGTATTGATTTTGTTGTTCTCGGATTTGCATGATTGAATGAGATGGATGATTGTATTGTTTCGAATTGTTAATACTAGATTGAAAGTTGGAATGTTGTTTGAAAGCTGAATATATAGGCTGTGTTTTGTTTGTAAAAACTAGAAGTAAGAACTAGGGTTTGCATGGATAGGTTATTAGTATTAACCAATGATTAGAAATCAGTTCTTGATCACCTAGGTTAATCGCATGAACGGGTTATACGAGTTTATGATAAAGATATGCTGAAAACAGTCTGCTGAATAATAGTTACAGCCGACTTCATCTGGCTGTAACTCGGTCATTAGTAGTCGAAAAACGGATTTTCTGATGTCTAGAACGTAGAGATTTGAATAAGGAATCTAATGGCGCTGGATTTATAATTTTCTGAAGTCATTTGATATTTTTAAAGGGCCAAATAAGTTCAGTAACTAAAGCTGTGAAAATCCTGAAATTTTGTTAGTCATTTATCGAGTTGGATTTTAAAATCAGTAGGGAGTTGAGTCATGATTTTTGTACAGCAACTAGGTATGGAAATTTCCGGGCAACTCCAACTGGAATTTTGTTAATTGGACGATCAGTGATTTTTAAATAAATTCTTCCGTGGACTGCAGTCAGAAAACAGTAAATCTGACTGCAGCCTAGTATATTAATATTTATGGTTAATTGGTAAAGATTTAGGACTTGGAAAAATTATATAAATTTCTATGGTATAAATGTCACCTACTGTAAAAATATTGGAATTTTTGGAATGTTAGAACTATTTTATAAAAGTCCTAGAAAACAGCTGAATTATGAGTGCTAAGCTGAAATTGGAAAACTTGTGATTTTGTGCACCGAATTATGGCATGAATTGGTTTATGTTTAAGATAAGTTGTTTGATCACTAGGTTCACATGAGAATACTTGCATGCATGTTTGAGTGTTAGATATGTTGTTTGTGTGTATCACTTTGTGTGTAAATTTCGTGTAAAATTTGTATTGGTGTGTTCACACACTGACTTGAAATTAATTGGTTTGTTAGGACGCAACTAGCGGTCCCATCTCTTATAACTTCTTTGCTACACTAACCGAGCAAATAAAGGTGAGTTCACGGCCCCTAACTTTATCCGGTTTTTAAACAACAGGGGGAGAAACATGTATACGCTCTCAAACTCAATCTCTTTACGTTATACGAATTTAACGTCACATAACTATTCGGTAACTAAGTTAATGTTAATGTAATGTTATGGTCACTAAGCAGCTTTATCACTTAAGTCCTCGTCAATCTCTCGGATCGTTAGTATTGGGTTTAATAGCGGGGGAATTATAAGTAGTACTACTGGGCCCGACAAGCCCCATCCGAGCTAGTCGCGCTAGCCGACCGGGTATGGTCAACGGGTGAATAATTTGGCCTAACTTCGCCATGGTCATGTGATAGGCCTGGCAAAACGGAGGCACAACAGTCAGCTTCGATCGCGAACTCTTACGTGACATGACTTTAGGCTAGCTACCTATATATATTAACATTGAACTTAATTATGAATCAACTGTATTATCCCGGGTTGGGGATAATGGAAACAACAACTTAATATTCCGGGTTTGGAATATTGGAAACAACAACTTAATATTCCGGGTTTGGAATATTGGAAACAACAACATAATATTCCGGGTTTGGAATATTGGAAGCAACAACTTTTTATTCCGGGTTGGAATAATGGAACCAATACGTTATCCCGAGTTAGGGATAACGGAGAAAACAAACTATAACTGAACAAACGAATTTATGAAAACCTGTGAACTCACTCATCTTTAATGTTGACACTTGTTTCTTTACATGTTTCTCAGGACGCTAGGAGCTCTAGGTGCACGCACATGCATTGAACAAGACATCTTTTATCGAGTCTTATTTATTAATATTGTTTTGGGATTTTTCATTTGTTTTGGCGTTTGTGTTGGCGCCCGCTTCACTACTTATTTTATGCTTCCGCTCAAACTTTAAAAACTGATGCTTCTGCTAAATATTGGTAATATAAAATCTACAACAAGTGATTTTGGAAAACGTATTATCAAATCATATAGAGTCGTTCGACGTACTAGTGTTTCAGATTCTGGTTTGTTCACACGCCTCGCGGTAAAACTCCGCAAGTGGAAATTGAGGGTGTGACAGATTGGTATCAGAGCCACTAGCTATAGAGAACCAGGTTTGCATTAGAAGTAGACCTAAACTATAGCTGATATCACGACACTAGACTTAGTTTGGCACCGAATTATTATATCTTGTTAAGTAATATACCACAACTGTGTTTGGTAGATTATACCTTCATAATAAGAAATGAAAACAACTCATAACTAACTACACGACCTAACAGGCAATGTCATCATCCTCATCGTCATCATCATCCGACAGACTTACGCCACCAAGGGCACCAGGAAAGGCACCAATGGTGGAACCCATACCACCTTATGGCGTGGAGACACGCTCAGCGGTGAGGAAAAGGCTCGCTCTGGGGGAGGAGTCGTCGTTACGCCCAACCATTGCTGTACCGGTTGAACCGGTTAATCCTGTAGAAATAGGAATTGACATGCTTAGAATCCTAGTGCATACACAACAAAAACAGTTAGAAAGAATGCAGGAAACCATCCTAGCACAAGGGTGGATGATTCGACAACTTACAGGAAAGACCGACTCGCTCGAGGAAGAGCATCGTACGAGCAAGATAGCTCGTAACACCATAGCCAGAGATCTGCGTGCTGAGCAGATAAGGGCCGACTGGCTTGAGGACAGAGTCCTGGAAAATAGTTGGAACATTCAGGAGCTACAAAACCAAGCACTTGCGCCAGCACCAGCCCCTCCAGAGCCGGTAGAGGAGGATCCAGAGGAGGACCCTGAGGAGGATCCAGAGGAGGATCCGGAGGAGGACCCAGCTGAAGAAGCTGGAAATGCCGCACAGGATGACGGCAACGACAGTGACTTGGGGGATGGAGACGTAGACGACTGACACGTCTCGTTTACTTTATTTGTTTTCCTTCAGTTTATTTATTTTCCCACTTGTGTTTAAACTTGAGACTTTATAGTGAATTCGTATGTTTGATTTGCACTTTTGTAAGACGTTGAAATTTCAGTTAATCAAGTATTTCTTTGACTATTTAATATATTGAGTTGACGTAACTTAATAATTATTAAAGTACGAAGTAGGATAACTATATTGGATATATAGACTTATCGGGGTGTGTTTGTGTTGTGTTTCGAAGAGCTAAATGGCAACTGGAAGACGTGGAAACCTTAACTTGACTCCCGAAGAGCTAGCTGCCATGATTCAAGAGCACGTGAACGCAGCTTTAGCGGGTGTTCAGAACCAACCGGCAGGTAACCATTATTAAATTTTCGCGTGAAAATCTAATAGTGAGGCTAGTAAAATTCCTTGCTGACTTCCTGTTCTCTGTCAGCAGGAGGGGGCTTTAACCCCTATAAGATGTTCCTTGACGCAAAGCCAAGCTAATTCTCGGGGGCGGAAGGACCCATTGGACTGGTCCGCTGGATCGAAAAGTCTGAATCCGTTTTTGAAATGTGCAACTGCCTAGAGGCCAACAAGGTCAAATACGCAGCCTCAACACTGGAAGATGGGGCACTGACATGGTGGAATGCACAAGTCCAAACACGTGGACTTATAGCTGCGAATGCAATGGCATGGGCCGAGTTCAAGGCCCTAATTAAAGAGGAGTACTGTCCACGAGACAGAGTGTAACAGTTAGAGCAAGCTCTATGGAACCACAAGATGGTGGGATCGGAAATTGAAGCTTACACCGCAAAACACCATGACTTAGTATTTCTGTGTCCCGAACTGGCCAACACGGTGGAGAAAAGACTCGAGTTCTATCTCGGGGGTCTGGTTCCGGAAATTCAGGGTATGGTAATGTCTAGTAACCCTGTAACTGAACATCAAGCAATCCGATTGGCTCACAAACTCACCGATAAGGCGGTGGAACAAAAGAAACTGCCAGCTCGGGGTACAACTGAAGTTGCCCCGGATAACAAAAGAAAGTTTGAAGACTCCACTATTCGACAGTCTTCGTCATCTCATCCGCAGCAAGGGAACCAGAAGTGCTTCAATCATTTCAACAGCCACCGGGGTCACCAAAATCAGCCCGCCAACAACAACAACAACAACAACAACCCGAACGCAAGCGGCTATGCAGGTCGAAAGCCGCAGTGCAACCGCTGTAATCTCCACCATAACGGCCCTTGTGCCGGGAACCGCTGCCAACGATGTGGCAAGGTGGGACATGCGGCAAAGGATTGTCGTGGAGAAATCATGTCCCGACAAAATCAAAATCAGCCCCAGGGTCAGCAGCAGGGTATAAACCGGGGATGCTATCAGTGTGGTAGTACTGCACACTTCAGAAGAGACTGCCCACAGTTGCGTAACAACAACAATAATGGTGGAAACAACCACAACCACAATAACCACAACAACAATAATAACAACAACAATGGGAACGGTGGCACAGGAGGTGCTAAAGGTCGCGCATTTACATTGGGCCGCGGAGAGGCCAGAAACGACTCGAACGTGGTCACCGGTAAGTTTCCCCTTAATGAACATTTTGCTTCTGTGCTTTTTGATACGGGTGCGGATAGGAGCTTTATATCTGAGTCTTTTAGGAAGAACCTAAATCTCACGCTTAAACCATTAGAGACCCCTTATGTTATAGAATAGCCGATGGTAAATCGGTAGATGTGACCCAAATCGTATCCGGCTGTCAACTCAAACTCGCGGGCCACACTTTTACAATTGATCTGATGACAACTACCCTGGGTAGTTTTGACGTGGTAGTCGGAATGGACTGGCTATCCAACGTCCGGGCTGAAGTTCTCTGCTTCGAAAAATCTATCCGTATTCCGCTCTCTAACGACGAAATCCTGACGGTACAAGGCGATAAGGCAAGCGCCGTCACCAACATCATCTCTTACATGCAAGCGCAGAAGTATCTTCGGAGAAAGAACTCCTTCGCTTTACTCGCACTAATTACCGAACAGCCTAAGGACGAGAAACGTATAGAAGACATCCCTGTCGTCCGTGATTTTTCCGATGTATTCCCAGAAGAACTACCTGGTCTTCCACCACATCGACAATTGGAGTTTGAAATCGAATTGGCAAGCAATGCAACTCCTATTGCCAAGGCTCCATACCGCCTAGCTCCAGCCGAGCTGCAGGAGCTATCTACCCAACTTCAGGAGCTATTAGAAAAAGGATTTATCCGACCAAGCGTTTCGCCATGGGGAGCTCCAGTCCTGTTTGTCAAGAAGAAGGACGGGACTTTCCGCATGTGCATCGACTACAGGGAACTCAACAAGGTTACTGTCAAGAACCGATACCCGTTACCTCGCATCGACGATCTATTCGACCAACTTCAAGGGTCAAGTTACTACTCTAAGATTGATTTACGGTCCGGTTACCACCAGCTACGCGTCAGGGAGGAAGATATCGCCAAGACGGCATTTCGCACTCGGTATGGCCATTACGAGTTCTTGGTCATGCCCTTCGGTCTCACCAACGCACCTGCGGTGTTCATGGATCTCATGAACCGCGTGTGTAAGCCATACCTCGACAAGTTTGTCATTGTGTTCATCGATGACATACTCATCTACTCCAAAAGTGAAGGAGAACATGCTGAACATCTACGATTACTGCTAGGATTACTCCAACAGGAAAAGCTATATGCCAAGCTTTCGAAGTGTGATTTCTGGATTCGGGAAGTTCAGTTTCTCGGGCATATCGTGAATGAAAGGGGTATCCACGTAGACCCGGCCAAGATTGAAGCCATCAAAAACTGGGAAGCACCTAAGACACCGACGGAGATCCGCCAATTTTTGGGATTGGCTGGCTACTACAGACGTTTCATCGAGGGATTCTCAAAGATCGCACAACCGCTCACTACCCTCACCCAGAAAGGCATCAAGTATGCTTGGGGTGACAAGCAAGAAGCAGCATTTCAATTGCTGAAGCAGAAACTTTGCAGTGCACCCATTCTGTCCTTGCCGGAAGGGACAGATGACTTTGTAGTGTATTGGGATGCGTACTCATGCAACGCGATAAGGTCATCGCGTATGCGTCGCGACAACTGAAGGTTCACGAGAAAAACTATACGACGCATGACCTGGAATTGGGAGCAGTAGTGTTTGCACTTAAGATTTGGAGACACTACCTCTACGGAACGAAGTGCACAATCTTTACGGACCACAAGAGCCTCCAACACATCTTTGATCAGAAGGAGTTAAACATGCGACAGCGTCGCTGGGTCGAACTCTTGAACGATTATGAGTGTGCCATTCGGTACCACCCGGGTAAAGCTAACGTGGTAGCTGATGCCCTCAGTAGGAAGGAACACTTGAAACCTCGTCGTGTACGAGCCTTACAACTCACTATTCATTCGGGGCTACCCGATCAAATACGCGATGCCCAGTTAGAAGCAATTAAGGAGGAAAACATCAAAGCCGAATCAGTGGGAAAAATGGAGCGCGATTGGGAAGTAAAGCCCAATGGAGCCCGGTATTTTATGAATCGCATATGGGTACCTCTCTACGGAAATCTCAGAGAGCTAGTCATGGATGAAGCTCACAAATCCCGATACTCTGTTCATCCGGGTTCGGATAAGATGTATCAAGACCTTAAAGCTGCGTATTGGTGGCCCAACATGAAAGCCGATATAGCCACCTACGTGAGTAAATGTTTGACTTGTGCAAAAGTCAAGGTGGAGTATCAAAAGCCATCGGGGCTACTCCAACAACCTGAGATCCCAGTGTGGAAATGGTATCAGATCTCAATGGATTTCATCACTAAACTCCCGCGAACCTTGGGTGGTTGCGATACCATCTGGGTGATCATGGATCGTTTAACTAAGTCCGCACACTTCCTAGCTATTAAAGAAACAGATAAGATGGAGAAGTTTACTCGCATCTACATTAAGGAAGTAGTTTCTCGGCACGGAGTGCCAACGTCCATCATCTCAGACAGAGATGCTCGCTTCACGTCAAACTTCTGGCAGTCACTCTAGAAAGCGTTGGGAACACGTCTGGATATGAGCACAGCTTATCACCCTCAGACTGATGGTCAAAGTGAAAGGACCATACAAACCTTGGAAGACATGCTTAGGGCATGCGTAGTGGACTTCGGAAATAGTTGGGAAATCCACCTGCCTCTAGTAGAATTCTCATATAACAACAGCTATCATACGAGTATTTCGGCAGCACCGTTTGAGGCATTATACGGTCGTAAATGTAGATCACCGGTCTGCTGGGCAGAAGTCGGTGACAGTCAACTCACAGGCCCTGAGTTAATACTTGAGGCTACTGAAAAGATTGTACAAATCAGAAACCGCATGGCGGCGGCACGAGATCGACAGAAAAGCTACGCTGATCAACGACGCAAACCGCTCGAATTTCAAGTAGGCGACCGCGTCCTACTAAAGGTGTCACCCTGGAAGGGTGTAATCCGCTTTGGAAAACGGGGCAAACTTAACCCACGGTACGTAGGCCCGTTTGTAATCTTGAAACGTATTGGACCCGTAGCTTATCAATTAGGCCTTCCTGCCGAACTCAGTGGAGTTCACAACGTATTTCACGTGTCAAATCTGAAGAAGTGTCTATCAGATGAAACTCTAGTCATTCCATTGGATGAGATCCAAGTGGATGAACGACTACACTTTGTGGAACAGCCTATCGAGATCAAGGATCGTGAGATCAAGACTCGAAGGCACAGCAAAATTCCGATCGTTAAGGTTCGTTGGGACGCTAAGCGTGACCGGAGTTCACGTGGGAAAGAGAGGACCAAATGAAAAGAAAATACCCGCACCTCTTCGCAACTGAGCAGCAAACTAACGATACCAGTACCTAAATTTTCGGGACGAAAATTCTTTCAACATGGGGATGATGTGACAACCTGGAAATTTCTCATACTTTCGTGTACTATTGTTGACTAAATTCTAGTGCATGGCACTTGGAAATCTTTGTGTATGGCACTTGGGAACTTCTTGTAAACGAACTAACTCTTTGTGCGTGGCACTCTAAACATGTACGCTACATGCTAAACCGCGTTTACTCAATTTTCGGGACGAAAATTCTTTCAACATGGGGATAATGTGATATCCCGGGTTTTTCGGATAACTTAAACGCGACACTTGTCGAATAATGTATATGCTAAGTATTAAACGTGTACGAGTTAAATGAATACGTGATGTGTGTTGTGTGATTGTTTTAGTTATAGAGTAAGTATGGTAGATATGTACACGAACTGAACCGAACCACGACACGAACCAACCTTGATTCATTGTGACTCTAGGAGTTAACAAAGTTTTAAGGTTTAAACTCAAGTCTTCGGCCGAGAACAAGATCAAGCCCAAAACCGCAAACTTATTGTATTCAAGCCATTCTCGGCCGTGTGCAACCCAAACCGAGATCAAACCTAAAACTTTAAACGCTAACCACTCGGCCGCAAGATCAAACCAAGCCAAGTTCTTGGCCGTGAGATCAAGCCCAAACCAAACCAACCCAAGTTTCCTCGGCCACGGATGCTTATCCAAACCGTAACCCTTATCATCTTTTGCGCATATATAGATACAAACTCTCAATGCATGTTTCATTCTAAAACACAAACCCTAAGAAGAAAACTGCCGTCGGCAGCCCCTTCCTCCTTCCAACCGATCGAGATCAGCTCCTTTGTTCACCTTTTCAATTGCAAACAAACAGCCCTACACTTCCTTGGTCGCGGCAGTCCTCACTGATCACTTTCCTCGATCACAAACAATCTACTTCATCATCACCTCTCGGCCGCAAGCATTGTTGATCACCGGTTCCTTAACATACTCACGGTTCGATTACCTTATCATTAAAAGTCTAGAATTTATCATATGTTGCTAGATCATAGTCGGGTATATGTGTATTGATTTTGTTGTTCTCGGATTTGCATGATTGAATGAGATGGATGATTGTATTGTTTCGGATTGTTAATACTAGATTGAAAGTTGGAATGTTGTTTGAAAGCTGAATATATAGGCTGTGTTTTGTTTGTAAAAACTAGAAGTAAGAACTAGGGTTTGCATGGATAGGTTATTAGTATTAACCAATGATTAGAAATCAGTTCTTGATCGCCTAGGTTAATCGCATGAACGGGTTATACGAGTTTATGATAAAGATATGCTGAAAACAGTCTGCTGAATAATAGTTACAGCCGACTTCATCTGGCTGTAACTCGGTCATTGGTAGTCGAAAAACGGATTTTCTGATGTCTAGAACGTAGAGATTTGACTAAGGAATCTAATGGCGCTGGATTTATAATTTTCTGAAGTCGTTTGATATTTTTAAAGGGCCAAATAAGTTCAGTAACTAAAGCTGTGAAAATCCTGAAATTTTGTTAGTCATTTATCGAGTTGGATTTTAAAATCAGTAGGGAGTTGAGTCATGATTTTTGTACAGAAACTAGGTATGGAAATTTCCGGGCAACTCCAACTGGAATTTTGTTAATTGGACGATCAGTGATTTTTAAATAAATTCTTCCGTGGACTGCAGTCAGAAAACGGTAAATCTGACTGCAGCCTAGTATATTAATATTTATAGTTAATTGGTAAAGATTTAGGACTTGGAAAAATTATATAAATTTCTATGGTATAAATGTCACCTACTGTAAAAATATTTGAATTTTTGGAATGTTAGAACTATTTTATAAAAATCATAGAAAACAGCTGAATTATGAGTGCTAAGCTGAAATTGGAAAACTTGTGATTTTGTGCACCAAATTGTGGCATGAATTGGTTTATGTTTATGATAAGTTGTTTGATCACTAGGTTCACATGAGAATACTTGCATGCATGTTTGAGTGTTAGATATGTTGTTTGTGTGTATCACTTTGTGCGTAAATTTCGTGTAAAATTTGTATTGGTGTGTTCACACACTGACTTGAAATTAATTGGTTTGTTAGGACGCAACTAGCGGTCCCATCTCTTATAACTTCTTTGCTACACTAACCGAGCAAATAAAGGTGAGTTCACGGCCCCTAACTTTATCCGGTTTTTAAACAACAGGGGGAGAAATATGTATACGCTCTCAAACTCAATCTCTTTACGTTATACGAGTTTAACATCACATAACTATTCGGTAACTAAGTTAATGTTAATGTAATGTTATGGTCACTAAGCAGCTTTATCACTTAAGTCCTCGTTAATCTCTCGGATCGTTAGTATTGGGTTTAATAGCGGGGGAATTATAAGTAGTACTACTGGGCCCGACTAGCCCCATCCGAGCTAGTCGCGCTAGCCGACCGGGTATGGTCAACGGGTGAATAATTTGGCCTAACTTCGCCATGGTCATGTGATAGGCCTGGCAAAACGGAGGCACAACAGTCAGCTTCGATCGCGAACTCTTACGTGACATGACTTTAGGCTAGCTACCTATATATATTAACATTAAACTTAATTACGAATCAACTGTATTATCCCGGGTTGGGGATAATGGAAACAACAACTTAATATTCTGGGTTTGGAATATTGGAAACAACTTAATATTCCGGGTTTGGAATATTGAAAACAACAACATAATATTCCGGGTTTGGAATATTGGAAGCAACAACTTATTATTCCGGGTTGGAATAATGGAACCAATACGTTATCCCGGGTTAGGGATAACGGAGAAAACAAACTATAAACGAACAAACGAATTTATGAAAACCTTTGAACTCACTCATCTTTAATGTTGACACTTGTTTCTTTACATGTTTCTCAGGACGCTAGGAGCTCTAGGTGCACGCACATGCATTGAACAAGACATCTTTTATCGAGTCTTATTTATTAATATTGTTTTGGGATTTTTCATTTGTTTTGGCGTTTGTGTTGGCGCCCGCTTCACTACTTATTTTATGCTTCCGCTCAAACTTTAAAAACTGATGCTTCTGCTAAATATTGGTAATATAAAATCTACAACAAGTGATTTTGGAAAACGTATTATCAAATCATATAGAGTCGTTCGACGTACTAGTGTTTCAGATTCTGGTTTGTTCACACGCCTCGCGGTAAAACTCCGCAAGTGGAAATTGAGGGTGTGACACATATTTTTCGAGAAAATCTGAGGTTTTCGAGCGTAATTGATTTCAAGATTCTTAGTCTTGAAGAAACCTTAAAAATCCTCTGGCAGCGTATTTAATGTTCCAGCGTAATTATTAATTACGCTGGAATGAAAGTTTGTATATATACTTCTTTTTTTACTTTATGTAAATATTTTCAAAATTCTCTATCACCGTCTTCTTCATTTCAACCGAAACCCACATTTTTCAATCTCTCAAATCATTCACACTTCATTCTGTAAATTTGATCGGCATTGAAAGATCAATATCGGTATGTGTTTCAGTTTTAAAATGTTGATTGATTGTTGTTGAGTTTATACATCATAATCGGGTTTGTTATGGTAAATAGATTAAACAGTTCTCATAGGTTTTCATGGGTTTATCAAGAAAATTTTGAATATGGCGTATTTAATTTTGAATATGGCGTATTTATCTTGAAGATGGCGTATTAGACAAATACGCCGGTCAAGCCAGCGTAGATAAGCATCTACACTGGATAAACTTAAATTCGCCAGTCCATGATCAGCGTAAATACATTTTATCCAGCGTAAATATAATTTCTTGTCGACATCGTATTTGTATGAGGCATCAAAATGGCAGTTTTATGTCTTGAACGAGAGTTCAAGCAACCGGCGTATTAAAGAAATATGCCTTCAAGCCAAGCGTAGTTAATCATCTTCGCCGGTTTTACTTAAATTCTCCATTAAATGATCTGCGTATATATTTTTTTTTTCTTCGGCGTAACTGTCCCTGAGCCACATGTATATATCTGTTGTGTTCTGCGAAAATATCTTGGTGACCAGCGTAGATAATAGCGGTTTTATAACTTTCTTTTTAAATTTCTTTTCTATTTTTATTTATTATCCAAAATATGTTTTATGTATAAAATATTATGTATATATTTATGTATATAAATCTAACTTGGTTCGTTTTCACCTTTCAGGAATGGCACAACCTTTAGTATGGGATGGCACAAGAAAACACAATCAGCCGATCACTCTAGTTCCCCCGGAGCCAGACTTCGAAGATGTGATGGACTGGCTGTCGCGGAGCAAAATTAGTTATGCGGTCCAGGCGAATCCAACAATTTACTCAATCCACATAGAAGAATTCTGGAGGACTGCTAGGGTAAGAACGCTAAACAATGTCAAGCACATCACCGCAACAGTGCGGAACAAGGAAATAAAGGTGACTGGGGAACGAATTAGAAAGGTTCTGAGCCTCGGAGACGACGCCAGTGATCCATTAAAGCTCAAGAAAGAGGAAATTCTAGAAGGCTTTCGTGGGATGAACTACATTGGAGACTTTCGCCACAAGAATGAAATCAAGAAATCAGGGCTTACAAAAGACTGGAGGTTCATTCTACACATGTTTTGTATGAGTATTTGTCATAGAAAAGGCGGTTATGATGGGTTGAATTTAGAGTGGTCCGCGGCTATGCTAAATCTGTGCACGAATCAGCCGTTCAACATTTCTGGATTAATATTCTATTGCATGATCGACAATGTTAGTAAAGGTGCATGGGCAATGTATCCTAGATTTGTGCAACTGCTTATTGACGATCAGCATCGGAACCTGGCATACGATGGAAACACGTATCAGTTTTAGCTTCCCAAAGGAAGGCAAATTACCGAGTTGAAAACCAAAGAGTGGGTGATGTTACACAACTGGATGTATCGTGAAGAAAGACTTCCAGTGGTTCTAGCTGCATACAACAAGTATCGAGAAAAGGCAAGGAAAAGTAGAGAAGGTGGAAGTCATCCCGTTGATGTTGCTGAAGAGGCTGAATTAGAAGAAGAAATTCCACTGGTTCATAAGCGTAAAGAAAAAGGAAAGAAAGTGGTTGAAGAGGAACCGTCAAAGAAGAAAAGCAAGAAAGATGCACCCAATCCAGAGCGAATCATGGCTGATAGCATTCGCGCTGGATCGACTAGGGAAGAAATTGCAAGAGTGCAAGCCATCCATGCGGTTGCGGAGGCTGAGAAACGAGAAAGAAGAATGAAAAGAAGGGAAACGACTGAATCTAAAACCCCTGCGGTTGTTACGTCAGAACAAGAACAGTTGGATAGATATGTGGAAGGACTTTTGACTGATCCACTAGAACCCTCTCCGAGCGAGGCTGCTGCGCCAAAGAAAAGAAAAACGGGCGAAGGATCATCAGCAAACGTTCCACCCAAACCACTTGTATCGGCTCAACCTCCTCCTCAGCAAGTTCCATCACGACCCAGACCATTTCAAGAGCTTTATAACCGTTTATCAAAGGAAATTGGTCAATTACCTGCTAAGGAGTTCTGTTTATTGAAGAATCAAGTGAATGACACTGACGTGCTAAAGAAAAAGTTGAAAGAACAGAGAAAGAAGAATAAGGAATTGCACTCGTACGTTCACACCCAATCAGAATTTATCAGATTTCAATAGGAGGGTCTCGAAAAACTGCATGAGCTAGTGCAGGAGCTATATGGTGCTTCGAATAGAAAGCCAAAGTACTCGAGCGAAGACATCTTCAACTTTGACTTATTTAGAGAAAGAGAACAGAAAAAGAAAGCTGACATAGCCGAAAAGAAGAAGAAACATCTTGAATCAGCAGTTGACGTTAGTCTTGATAACGATAGTGATGAAGAGGAAGTAGACAAAGCCGAAATGCCAGCAAAGTTTCTCGAATGGGGGTTAGGAGATGATGTATTGTATGAAACGGATGGAGGAGATGAGTTCGAACCGCAGCATCCGGAGTGGTTTAAAAAGGAAAGAGTGAAGATGCCAGACTTTTATCAAGTGATCAAAGTTGAGAAGACTGAGATCACGGATAAAATCATCAGTTGGAAATACTGCAATCTTACCGGATGGTTTGTGGTAAAATGACGAGGAGGAGTAATTCAATACTTTCGAAATGCCCATGACATGCAAAGCTTACCAACATGGGATATACGAGAACTCAGCAAGCACGATCTGATAAATCCGACAAATAGCATCATTGGCGGAGATCTAGAAAGATTAATTCAAGAGAATGCATGCAAGGATTTTCAGTGTTCAAACCTCAGTGCCCTAGAAGACGAGTATCTAAGACCACCAAAGACCCATTCACCGGAAAGGGAAAGATTACATGGGTCATCAATCCTTCGAAAGTTGTAACTAGGGTGAAGCTACCTCCTGAACAGCCTATGACTCTCACGAACTTCAAGAAGTGGTTTTACGATGGAAAGATGGGTGAAGCAGTCATCAAGTCAAACTCAAATGAAGACATCAGTATCCTAGATCCAATGGACATGTTTATGTTTTGTCTTTCCGATCTAAATGTTCTATATGGACCCAAGATAAACGTTGGAGCAGGAAACGAGTATTTAAAGGAAGGGATGCTTTTTTAAAGGGCAGTTGAGCGCGCGCGGGCTCGAAAGATTGAAGTGATGGAAATTCTGCTCAGGATGGACGCAAAGAAAGAAAAGGAGGAATCCAGAAAGAAGAAATCAGCTGAGCCTGAACCATCCTCTCCACCAAGCAAAGATCCATCATCTGACTCTGATCTTCAAATCGTTCCACCACCTCCGAATTCATCCACATATGGAGTCACTAAGGAGGGCCAACAAGCCACAAGTGAAGCTTTTGTTAATCCAACTTCTGAAGCAACAACTGAAGCAACAACCGACCAACCTACCGATCAAGCTGCGCAAGAGAAGGATCAAGGATCAACAGCAGGCCCTGAAGCTCCGAAGCAAGACTGAAGAAACTCAAGCACGCAACAGTCTAGGGGGATATTGTTAGAACATTTTGAGACTGTTGGTACTTGAGTATTCATAGTTTGAGCTGGTTTGTAATAGTTAGGTAATCTAAAAGGGTCAAAAGTGCAATTATGTGAAAGTAGTATGTTGGCGGCGTAATTAATAACCCAGCGTATTTGTTAAATAAGCTGGGTAGTTAGTCTGTATAAATATGTGGTTCAATGAATGTATTGTCCAAGTTTCTTGGATAGATTTTGGTGATTACTCTTGTGTTGTGATTCTTGTTATTGTGCTTACATTCGAATATCCAGGTGCTGTTATTGATTACATCTTTTTGGGATTTCATATACAACACTAGTTGTTTGATCCATTTAAGAATCTTCATCTTCATGGTTTGGTTTTTCTTAACTTTTACACATTCAAACAACTAATCTATAGTTGCTTGAGTGATAACAATCAACCACGGTGATCCGAATCTGTTTTGGGATTTACACTCAATGCGCGAAAAATACGTGCATCTTTTCCCAGTTACAACTTCTACCTAAATTTCAGGACGAAATTTCCAAAAGTAGGGGATACTGTAACATTTGCATTAACCCCCTTAGTTTAAGATTAAGTATTTATTAAATGCTCCATTACTTATTCATTTATTTTATAATTGGTGTTGATTAATAGTTAATAAATAAGGTATATAAATAAAATATTAAATAAACAAATGAAATAAAATAAATAATATTAACTAATGAAACCTAAAAATAATAAGAAAAGAATATAGGGTAGCTGGGTTTGGAACCCGGGTCACCCACAAATTCACACACACAAAACACCACTGAACCACACACCACTTGTTTCTAAAACCGAAACAATTAACTTTTATAATCAACCAAAGGTCAACCTGCAAAATTGAAGTTTCAAACCTGTAACTGACATCCAATTCAATCAAGCTTAATTAACGATGTCGGTTGTGAAATCACGCATAATCAATCTTGTACATCAGTTTCAATTCAGAAATTGAAAACCAATTAGTCTTGTAAACGGTTCGAAATCAATGTTGTTTTGAAAACCGATTTAATGATTGAATCAAAACTGAAATCAATGATTGACTATAAATATTGAATCATTTCACCGCATACAACTCGTTCATACAAATTCATAAACACGCAAGCACCTTGCACACTCTCTGTTCAAGATCTTTGTCGCCTGAATTTTCAGTCATCCGCTGGAATTTCATCGGAAAAGTTAAGGCCGCGTGTGTCTGGTATAATCTTTTTGAATCTTCCTTTAAAACTTTTTAATTATCTGTGCAGAACTTAAAACAAGTATTTTAAATTAAACACAATCGGGTTTAAACTTCTGGGTTTTATTCATGAAGAAGATGAAGTTTTCTTAATATATAAATATAATCGAAAACGGGTTTTTAATCGGGTTAGACAGATAGTCCAGTGGTGACTGTGTGCAATATTACCATATACGTCTTGGGTTCGAGTCTTATGCGTGTCCGATTCCCCGAAATAAAAGCCATTTTTTTATTTTATTTTAAAACATTCAGAGCATCTTTGAAGAAGTTTATAAGTATAATATAATATCAGATCATACTGGGTTAGACACCCAACCCAGTTGGTAGGGCTGGGTGCAACACAGTCGAAGGTCGCGGGTTCGATCCAGGCACTATACACCGGTTCAATGACTTTTAAAAAAACCTTTTTAAATAAATAATTTCAGAAATTACTTAACTAGTATATAAGAATAATTAAAATAGACATTATTTCGGGTTAGACACGTAGCTCAGTTGGTAGAGCTGCGTGCACGTATACGGGAGGTCACGAGTTCGAACCTCACACGCTGCCAATAATTTCCACGGTCAAACCGGTTGAACCGGTCAACCCTGAAAAAGGGTATAATTTTTTAATTACTAATTTCATTAATATTTTAATTAAAAATCAATTAAAAATACTTAAAAATAAGACTTTTTAGGTTTAAAAACTCCATTAATTACCCCAAAAGTAAACCTAAAAATCTAATAAAAAGCATTAATTAAAAATATTAACTTTTATTTATTTATCGAATTATTGCGTTATTATTTAGGTTAGTTTCTCGCGTCGGTTAAATCCTAAATTCATGCGCGTTCGTCATCAATCCAAGGAAACGCACCCACTGTGAGTGAATCCTTACAAATTTCCCTTTTTAATAATGTTTTGGGGTGTATCATGTGTCGCTTTATTCAAACACTTGTGCTAACACCATTATGTGGTCTAGTGTGTATATTTTTGTCGTTGTTATATGTGGTTACATTATGTCATTTCAGTGCAAATCATTCATACAAGGCCCATCAGTTTCTCGTTGGATACGAGTTGAGCATCGCGTGCCTCACTTGATCGGCTCCATTTGATTGAGCCTTGATCTCACAGTTCATCATTTATCATGCATGTGTACATTGTTGCTATTATGTGGTTTGTGGTTTGTTTACTATATATAACATATGCTCATATATGGTCTTTGCACAATCTTTTAAATTAACCAAAGTAATTGAATTGTTTAAATGTTTAATCTAGATTCACTCGCCAACTTTGTTGACCCAAACTTTTATTTTATGCATGATACAGGTGGCCAGGCTGAGGAGAGGAACACTTAGGATTGACCTTAGAAGATGAAATAAAATACATCATGTTTAGAACAATATTTCTTGTGTTTGTATGTTTCTTTGTGATTTGATATTTTCCTTTAAATTTCAATTAATAAATATGAAACTTAATTATAGTAAATGTCATGAGCTTTGATAAAAACACAATCATGCCCCGACTTCTACTTTCGCTGTGGGTCAGAGTGTGACAGGTTGTTGGAGTTCTATAATATAACTAATATTTAATCATTGAATCTACGCTATAATACATTTATTTTTTCTAGTATAATCAAATACAAATATGACACAATTATTCTAGTAGAACCGACAAATTTAACTCTTCAAATGATTACATAAGTTTATTGATTTATTTTATTATACTGTTTTGCAATAGTGACTGAGACAAACATCAAAATGTCGACAAAAATAAGCAGGTCGTTATAGTACTTTCGATTGTTTTATAACGTCATAGTTTAAAGAAATGACAATAATACATAAAAGAATTAAAGTGGATTGAGAAAAGTGTAAGTACTACCTAATTATTCATAATTTTGTTAAAATTGAGGGATTAAAGTGTAATAAGATGAGAAGATTAAATGTAATTAATGTTTAGAAGATTAATTTACCCTTATTTTAGGGTTGTACCTTACACGTTAAGGAGAAAAAAATTTCTTTTTTTTAGTATCATAAAATGTCTTTCTCTCTCATGCATTATAAAATAGTAGGGCTTTATTCACTTGTACACTAATGGATCATCTACTTGTACCTCTTAATTCACACGTCAATATTGACCAATACAACTATGGAAGCATCGACAAAAATAAGTAGGTCGTCACGGTACTTTTGGAATTTTTAAAACATTACAGTTTATAAGATATGACAAAAATACGTAGAAGAATTATAAGTTTTTGTGAAAGAAGAAAAGTGTAACTATTACCCATAATTATGTTAAAACTTAGGGATTTAAATGCAATAAGATGAGGACTAAAATATAATATTTTTTTAAAAGACCCATTTACCCCCATTTTAAGAGTATACTTATAAATTAAGAGAGAATTTTTATTTTTATTTTTTGAATATCTTAAAATTTCACTCACTCATACATTATAATATAGAATAGATATGGTGGATTTTTATTTGGTCTTATAATGTTAATTTTATTTTCAGTATTTTATATATTTAAAACTTTATACTTTTTAATTGAAAAAATGTATGACTCGTTCTTCTCATAATATATTGTGTTTGGAGGAGATAAATGCTAAGATAGTCTTTTGTTGTTTACTCAAATTTTATCTTTAATCCTAACTTTTTAAAGTTACGTTATTATTATTACTTATGGCTTAATTAGTTGTTAGATGTTAGTTTTATCAGTTAAATGGGTGTAAAACCCAAAAATACTATTTTAAAAAAAATAATAATTAAACATTAAAACAAAATTTGTTTGACATATAAGAATTTATATGGGCCCTCGTTTTTTATTTAGAACATAAAACACCCCTCTACACCCCCATCCACCATCTTCTTCATCCCTGTTCTTCTCCAACTAAATTCTAACAACAAATTTCCATTGTGTTTACAAGTATATCAGATTTAGAATTAGATGCATATATTGAATAATGATTTCGTGGAACTCGATTGAAATTGGTGAAAGGTTGATAAAATAACTTAATAAAAAAGAGACTAGTTTGCGACTTTCTTCAATATTATGTCAAGGACTTCAATATATGAAACTTAATTGTGATCCCTCATCTCTCCGCTACAACTTCTTGCCCCCTTCAACCCCAAAACCGAACCGAACCGAACCTGAACCCATTCACACCTCCGTCAAATCCTTCGGTCCCACCGCCATCACCAATCTGGCCCCGACTTTGACTTCCTGGGTTGCGCCGTTGACAGAATCGGTGATTACGTCACCCTCATGGTCGACCCACAAACCCCACTCGGCGAAATCTCAACTGCCAACATGACCGGAACAGGTAACTCTGTTGTTAATAAACTCACCAAAACATTAACTTGAATTGCCGCTGCTACCGCCATGAAGATGCTCTGGTCACTCTTTATGGATGAGGACCCATCGGTCTCTCTTTATCACTCAAAGAGGATTGCCGTCGCCTTAACAATCTGTTTGGCAGGAAGTTGATGGCTTCAGAATTGGTAATCGCCAGACCTGAATCGGACGCTAAAATGCCCGGTAATTTGTTATGGTCGATGCCTCCCTTTTAATGTTGGCTCATCACGATTCATGTTTTGATTATTGGGATGAAACCTTTCCATTTACAATTTGGTTCCAGTTGCAAGAATAATATATGGATTTTTATGTGTTATGGTTTAAAACCCAAGTCTATTCACCCTACTCGATTGTGGTGCTCAATTTTGTATTAACAAATGAACTTTGCCTTTACCTTATCCAACATTTTGCCACTTGAATTGGAAAGTGGTGGTAAAAGGTGGAGATGAGTGAAAGAGCATTATGAGTTTTAGGGTTTTAATGGAGGGATTTACTGAAGATTGTTGTTCCTCGTGGTTATGGTAAAGGTGAATGGTGATATAGTGGTTTAAGGTGGTGTTTTGTGGTATGAAAGAAGAGGTCGAGGGTGGGGATAAGACCCACAAGGCGTTTTCTAAATTAAATAGTTTTTATTTAGGTGAGGCTCACTTGATTTTAAATGATTAATTAAATGCTAGTAGTGTGCCCATGCGATGCAGCACGAGCACAACACTAAGATTAAAAGAATATTAAAGATTAGGAAATCTTTTAAAACAATATTTATTAAGTTACCGCTAACAAAGAGGGACCCTCCCATTAAACATGTCAAATCGTCAAAACAACACCAATCACAACATTCATTTCACTAATATTCACATTACTTTACCAAAACATTTCTCGTGGAAAGCTTAATAAAACAATATTCATATTTACAGTGAACACTTTACATTCCACAAACAAATGCGTCGACTATGGACGTTTTTTTGGAAGGGCTTGTACCTAGCTTCTATAGACACTGATTTGGTGCGTATTGATCTACATGAAGCTTAACGATTTGATATCTCTAATAATTCTACATAGGCTCCTACGTGTTTGTAAACCTCAAACAAATCTTGGGCCGAAAATTGTCAAATTACAAAAGATACAAAACAAGAGGTGAACAGATGATGCCCGGCTTCACGACACGAATTGCACAAATAACATGAATCCGAGACCACTTGTAGATTCCTTTTTGCTACACTATCAATAGTTGGAAGACATGAAGCATTAATTTCCATCCAAAAAATATCAGTTTCATTGGAACCCAATTGTTCCAAACAATGTGGCCACCGAGACAATAAGCTTCTTCATCGATGCAACCACTGGTATCTTCAATGTTCCATACCCATTTATCAGGACCGTATCCATAGGCTGGCTTGCTTTGTGTTGATTTTAAACTTGTCAAATAAACAAATACCTTATTATAACTCCATTTCTAATCATTTATCAAATAAAAAATATACCATAAAACAAAGAAATTTAAGCATGATATGGATATATCTCAACATACCTCAGCTGAATAAGTAAGTCTTCAGGACTGATCTACCGGATTTCAAATTCAATGCCTTTCCAATGTTAAACAATGATGTTGTCAAAAGCCTATTATATATGATGATATCTGATGTACCAACATCATGTACAATGACGTGAGCGAGGGTGTGTATAATTTTAGATATATTTTAGGTACTTTTTCACTCTTTTATTCAAACTTTATATTTATAAAAACCATATAACACTATCACTCTCTACAATACGTTAGGGCAAGTGCACACATCGTTGGCGTAGTGTACTGATGGTAAGATACCTAGATCGTCCAAGGACGCAAGGGCTTTTAATGCCGGATTATTGTCAACGTCTAATCGACCCAAATTTTGAGAAAAGATTTTAGTAAGTAAACTAAAGAAATAAAACAATAAAAGAAACAAATAAACAAGATAGAATCACTTAGTTCCGACTCGTCTTTTATGTATCCTTTGATAATTTTCACACTTTGGGTTTTTTAAGAGATTTTCTTGGTTATAGTAGCATGTCCCTCTTTTGGAGGCAACGCTACCCTCAGCCATATTGGTCTGAGTCAACAGAGATACAGTCCCGCAAGCCCGGAATATTGAAAGATAATTAAGTGAGGTATTAATGCAAAATGTGGCATGTGCCTCTTTTGGACGTAACGCTACCATTGGCCATATTGGTCTCAGTTAGTAGGGATATAGTCCCGCAAGGCTGGTTTAAAGTTTTAATAGTAGTTTAATTATAAGGGATTCAAGCCGTTCTTATTTATCCCGATTTGATGCTATCTGTCTCAAAGGAAGTCCTAATAAGCTTGAATCAAGTTCTCGCATGATCTATACACTGAACGAGACAAGACTTTTACCCAAACCACCCTTCTAACAATCTTTCAGGCAGTTAACGTGCTTTATCTAGACCGTAAAGACACAAATGAGTGAATCAACAAAACATGAAGGAATAATAGAATAACATTCACTTTCAACATAAAAAACTAATTATTAAAGTCATGAATACAATTCCAATTAAAAAGTTAGCCAAAGATTGGAAATCAAAAGTGATATAAGAGATTAGCCAAGCATGCTCATAGTTTGACAAAAGCTCTTACGATCAATCTTGTATTCCGAGACTACTACACACTCACTACAAATAAAAAGTCATTTAATGGCATAACATTTAGCATTTGTGCCATTAATATAGGTTTTTAATAGTACTTTGTATATGTCACATTTTATTAACACATGTTATTAGTGGCATTTAAATTTTATACCATTAATTTAGATTTTTAATGACACTTTGTGTGCCATGTTGTGATAGTTGTCATTTAGTTTTTTTATGCTACTAATTCAGTCTTTCGATCTCACCATATAATTCTCTTTCTTACACTAATCCTTCGATATATCAAAATTTAAAAACTTCATATGCCTTCATAATTTTCCAAAAACTTTAGTAGCAGATTATCTCCCTCCAATTTAAGTCTAATTTTTTTTTTCCTTTGCCTCTCAATCTAGTCACTTATTTAGATTACGTTTTTTCACTAATTTCATCATTTAATATTTTTTTTTTCTAAAAAACATATGCCTTCAAACTTTCCTAAAATTTTAATAGCATATTATTTCCCTACAATTTAAGTCTAATTTTTTCCTTTCCCTTTCAATCTTGTCGCTTATTTAGATTGTGTTTTCCACAATTTCATCATTTAATATACATTTTTTTTCTAAAACTTGCGTTCTATGTATTTTTCTAAATATTCTGATATAAATTTTATTAAAATTGAATACTTTGCCATTATTGTATCAGATCGAATTAAAATCAATCGAACATCTGTAGCAATACCGGTATTTATTTTAATTATTTTTGCTTTTGAAAAAATGACATTGTATTCTTTTTTAATGGTTTTATGATTGATAATGGATATCATGTTGCTAACGTAGTGAACAAAACTGAAACCGACCGAACGACATCGGTACATGTAGGGGTGTAAATGAGTCGAGCCAATCCGAGCCCAAGTCCAACTAGACTTGAGCTCGGCTTGTCATGCTTTTATGAAGTTGGAGCTCGATATACATTTTGAGATCGAGCTCGACTCGAAATAAAACCCAAGAGCTCGATTTCGGCTGAGCTTGGCTAGAGATAATTTGAGAACAATTTTAAAATAGCTAAAAGCTCGGCTCGAACTCGCTATGATCCAAAACTTGGTCAGAGCTCGGATCGCCAATGTTATATACAGAAAAATAATATAAAATTGTTTGGCCTACACGAGCTTTGCATCTAAAGTTCGAGTCCAAACTCAATAACTAAACGAGTCATAGTTTACCCTTGAGCTCGGGCTCACGTTCGTTGAGGCTCGGCTTGTTCGAGCTTTTTGCCAATCTGATCCCGAGTAGCTCTCGATCGTTTATATCCATCCCTGGAACGTGTATTATGTATTTCAATTTCTTGATTGATAATTTGGTTTCCTAATTGATAACGGATACCATGCTCCTACCATAGGGAAGCAAACCGAACCAACCGAAAAAAATAAGTACTTGTACCATATTCCATTTTTATCGTTTTCGTATTGATAACGAATACCATGTTGCTACCTTAGTGAACCAAACCAAAACCGACGGTACCTTTACCAATATTCCATTTTTATGGATTCCTTACTGATAACGGATGCTGTGTTATGACCGTAGGGAACCAAACCGAACCTGACCAAGAAACATAAGTATTTGTATCAATATTCTATTTTTATGATTTCCTTATAGATAACGGATACCGTGTTGCTACCATAGTGAACCAAACCGAAACCGCTCGAACAACAATGGTACATGTTTCCATGTCTATGATTTTCGGTTTCCATAATTTTTCATTTATATAACTCTATCTGGGCGATAATTAAATATTGGTACCAGTGCCATAAATGATAACATGAACTAATTGATACCTTTCAAATAATATCAGTGCTTGTAATGATGTTTGTTTTTATCGTTTTGGTCAATATAAAATACGTGTTGATTTATATACCGAATGTATATATCCTACCGGTACTTTAACGAACCAATAATATAGACTAAATGCCCAAAATAACGTACTTTAACAACGCGTGAGCAAATACCTCGAAGGTAATCAAAAACTAAAAAACCTCACCATATTTACCATCAGAAATTTCTAAGACTTGCTAAAAAGAAGTCTCCCGCTTTCATTTTCCCTCCCACTCTCATCTCTACTCCCAGTTGCCTAGGGGTTCATGCTCTGCAAAAGTTATCATAAAACCACCCTAACCCTGGTGGCAGTACAAATCCAGTTTCTACTTGAAGGTAATATGTTCAATTTTGGGTTTCTAAAACACACCGAGAGTGAGAATCTGTGTGTTTCGTAGACAATTTGATGATCTAGAGTTTCATATCACAAATCACTTATTTCTTCACGACAAATCAATTCTAAAGTAATTTCAAATCGATTTTAGGTTATCATCGTGTTAAAAGTAGATATCTTCCGTCTTGGCTTGAGATCTGGGTCGAGCGCAGTGGAAGAAGATAAATATGTTTGAAATTATATCGATTATTATTGTATTGAAATCATATCTAATCTCTTTGTAGGTGAACAAAGGTAGTTGATGGATCTATTTTGTGATGAATTTGTGTTAGATTGATGTTGAGATTAGGGCTTTTTTTTGTAGGGTTTGCGAGTGGAAATGACGGTGCCACGTGAGGGGTTTCTGGTTGATTTACAGAGGGAGTTTTTTTGGCATGGTAACTGAGAGCTCGAAGGTTTTGTCATCGTTGCCGAAGTCGCCGTTGTGGTTGATGTTTTCCTGAGTTCTCATCTCGAGGGGCAGTATAGTTCCCAAAAGGTATTACTCTATTTCTAACAAGATTCATGGTTTTCATATGTTATTTGAATGGGTTATGACTATACATTGTCAGATTTGACGGGTCTTTAGTTTTTCTTTGTTTTGAATATGTAACACACTTTTAGATCTGTGTTCAGATTGTGTTTTGTAATGTTATTATGAAATGATAATGTGAATCAAAAGATACTATGGTGCCAATTGTTCTAGTTGTAGATGCATGTTGGTTGTTTAGATCTATGGTTCCTATGGACATTTTATGTTCTTTAGTGGATTTGCTGTTCTAAGGGTCAATGTAACTATTTTCTATGCGTGTTCATTGTAATAATTTTGATGGATGTTTAGATCTACGATTCATGATACGTTGATAATTATCGATTAACGGTTTTTTAACTTGGGTTTGAATCACCATATGAATGTCGATGCCTGATCCTTTTCCACAGATCCAATTTCCTTTGGATTGTATGTGGTAGTGAGAATAAAATCAAGAGGAATATATCCAAGCATGTAGGAGTGGTAAGGCGAGTTTGGTTTTGCTTCAGTTTCATTGATGATTTGTTGATGATTTTGGTTCAGTGTTGTAAATGTAAAGGTCGTGCTACGTCGGTCAAGTGATTGTCTCTCTTCAGGTATAATGCGTTGGTCGTTACTACCTTTATTATTTATGCTTATTAAACAGTAGCATCTTTAAGAGTATTTGACAAATGTTTGTAAAACAAACAAAAATCAAGAAAATAAATCTATATAAAGTCATGTGAATGCATCTGCTTTGAAATTGTGGGACTTTTTCTTGGAAGTAGTTACCAAAAATGCCTTTGTATACTTGGAAGTAGTTACCAAAAAATGGCTTTGTATTAGTGACATTAGACAATGTAGTAGTGTATTTAGAAGTGTTAGGATTTGAGTTTGAAACTGTTTATGAATGTTTTAAAAGTGATAAATGAAAGATGATAAATCAGAGAAACATGCAGCGGAATGATGAACTTTAATTCATAATAGCCGAGAGAATGTTTTTCATTATAATGCTTTTAGTGAATTGTAATCACATGCGTATAGATCACAATCTCCCCCTCAGCCTAAGATTACAGATTTGTTCGTACATAATGTAAGAAAGATATGTTAGATTGATAATTGATGAAAGTGATCGAATAGAACAGCGGTACAAGCACTGTTCTATTTATACTACAATCCTAACCACTGGGCATCTTATGATGATGTTAGCATGAAAGAGACACTTAACAAAAATAACAAACTAACAATATCTGCTAATTTAACCACTGCTATAAACTAAACATTACAAAGACTGATAGTAAAAACACTGATGAGACATCCTCTGTTGGTTTTCAGCAGAGCTTTGTCATGACAGACCTTTAGCTTTAGAGTTCAGTAGAGCTTTGTCTTCAACAGAGTTTTGCTATGGCAGTCCTTTGACATTTAGTCTTCAACACAGCTTGACTTGGGTAGATGTTATATTATTATTAGGATAATATATTTTGGTTTTCTATCATCTGTTATTTTGTAGGGTTCAATTCCAACAAGAAGAATAAATATAAAATTTAAATTTTTTACAAGATCTAAGAAAGTAGACATACTTGAATCACTGTCTAGGTACAAAGTCCTCGCATGGGCTAAAACAAATATGCATCTTTTATTATGAAACAAACGATACGTTTTCTCATTCCCACTGTTTCCTTTTATTTTTAAGCTTTCTCTTCATTACGTCCTCTTAAATAACTCAGCGCCCACTTCATAAGTTTTACCAACTAACTGGTTGCCCACTCTATAAATTTTATTGGCAATAGTAATGGCAGGTTTGAAGTTTTTTTGACTGTTTATTGTTTGAACTTTATTTATTGCTTGGATTGAGACCTGGAAGAAGAGTAAAACAATTCTTTAGAAAGCAATTAGGTATTATGCCTTTTATTTATATCTTGGATTGAGATCTGGAAGAATAGCAAAACAACAATTCTTTAAAAAGCAAATAATTATTATGCCATAGAATGGTGCATATCGTGTGAATATCCCATCATGGGCTTCGAGTAATGTGTTTTGGAGGAAACATTTGCTGAATTGTCTTGTTTGTAACTAGAGGAGAGGATGTGTTAATTAATTTTGGATTTCTGATATATTATTGCTGTTAAATAAGGTTATTATGCTATTAATTTATTCACATATATAAACAAAAGATAACTCAATTCGACCTGTTATAACTAACGGGCAAACATTCACATCATGAACTCTCTTGTTGTTAGGTGAACGCAATTCTGACAACCAGACGTATTGAAAAACCATCCAATCTTTGGCTGAAGAGCTTAAAGTGTTGTCGAAAGAAGTGAGTTTGCCTTTTATTCATTTCTCGTACATCTTTGATAGCTATGGTTATGAAATCTAATCAATTTAACATGACCTGTAAAATTTCAGGTTGAGTATAGCGAGTTGGCTGATGCGGCGACACTAAATAGTAAGCCCAGGGAACAACTATGAAGTGGGAAATATGATTGCTAAGAAAGAGTTAACATGACGATTATTTAACTTGCATGAAGATTGGGAAAGAGCCTCAGGAACACAAAATGGAGTTTTGAGTATTTATTCAAACATTTATTAGTTTTAGGTTATATGGTTGATATAGAGACTTAGGTGGACGTTTACTAGACATTTGGAATCTCTGAAAGATTAATTGAAGTGATTATATTATGTTATCTACAGTTTACAGTTTTATTTTTAATTTCATTTTAATGTAAATAAATAATAATCGTAATTAATATGAGAAACGTCAATGACATTTAATTTGATATGATTTGTGGCAAAAAAAATATACTAAAAGCCCAAAAGTTTGTACCGGCAGATAAAAAAATGCCACTAAACCTAAAAACTTTGTGCGTCACACCGAAAAAGTACCACTAAAACCGTGCGGCACATTGAAAAAGTGTCACTAAAGGCTTTAATGTGTGCCGCTCATTCCTACAGGGGTCTTTGGTGGCACTTTTTTGTTTTTTTTGTCACTTTTTACATGTCACTAAATGTCATTTTTTTAGTGACTCTAAACTCTAATGATTGTGGTGGAGTGGTAGCAAGTGTGAGAGAAATGGTTTGCGAAGGGCTGAGTTGGAATGGAACAAAGCACCCCTATTTATAGCTAAAATAGAAGATTTACACAGCCCCGTGCCTGATGGGCACGGCCCCGTGTCTTCCCCCTTCTCTATCATCATTTAATGAGCTTGTCAGTCTAGATGCTTACACGGCCCCGTGTGTCAACGACATGGCCTCGTCTGTCAACGGTATGTCCCCGTGGCCATTGTACTTGATGTACTATCCAAGATTTGCAAATCTGGAAGTTGACCACGACCTGTGTCCCAAAAGTTTGTACCGGCAGATAAAAAAATGCCACTAAAAACCTAAAAACTTTGTGCGTCACACCGAAAAAGTGCCAAAGCCTAAAAACCGTGCGGCACATTGAAAAAGTGTCACTAAAGGCTTTAATGTCAGCGATTCTAGTGGCAATTCTTTTGTGTGCCGCGCATTCCTACAGGGGTCTTTGGGCGGCACTTTTTGTTTTTTGTGTCACTTTTTACATGTCACTAAATGTCATTTTTAGTGACTCTAAACTCTAATGATTGTGGTGGATGATGGTAGTGGAGTGGTGGCAAGTGTGAGAGAAATGGTTTGCGAAGGGCTGAGTTGGAACGGAATCAAGCACCCCTATTTATAGCTAAAATAGAAGATTCACTCAGCCCCGTGCCTGATGGGCACGACCCCGTGTCTTCCTCCTTCTCTGTCATCATTTAATGAGCTTGTCAGTCTAGATGCTTACACGGCCCCGTGTGTCAACGATATGACCCCGTGTGTCAACGGCATGGCCCCGTGGCCATTGTACTTGCTGTACTATCCAAGATTTGCAAATCTGGAAGTTGACCACGACCCGTGTCCATGGGACACGGCCCCGTGTCTCTTGTTTGCTTCTGTTTGTCTTTTTCTTTTTGGAATCTTGAGTAGGGCACGACCCCGTGCTTGACTTCTGATTCATTTTTTTTGTAGGTCCGTGCTCGGATCTAATTAGCTCAGATCTAACTGAATAACCTAGTCCATCATGTGCGGAATTCATTTTAGATTAGGTGACAAATCACAAGATTTACTTTTTAATCACTGTTTCATTAATTTTCAACTGTTACAAATCCTGGAAACAATTGGACAGAGCTCCGCTGTCGTGTCCGTCAAAATCCTATATCAGACTCAAGAACACGCTAACCTATATATAGACCTCTAGCTTCGTGCGAACTCGACTGCTTACCTTCGTACGAAGTGGATCACCTTCGTACTAAGTGACACACTCACTACTTTCTACCTTCGTACATTCTTGACTTACCTTCGTACCAAGGTAGTGATACAATCATAAAATCTAACATGTGCGTTCCTATTACAGACTTGATAAGACTTGATGACGTAGGCAACATACATATGCATCAATAGTCTTCCCCTTGGATGTTGCCACAGTCTCAAAGTCGTAGTCTTGAGCAATCTTCATATCTTTAATATCTTTGATGTTTTCAACACAACAAATTCCATCATCAATCCCTCCTTTACTTTGAGCTTGTATTATAAACGTTAATCATCAACATGCTCCCCCTTTCCTTGAGCTTCTTTTATCTTTGATCAACGTTTCATTCTTGCTCCCCCTATCTTTGAACTTCCTGGATAATCTCAAAATCATTTAAATAAACATTTCAGATTCAAACTTTGAAATTTTTTAAACTTAAACATTCATCAATATTCTCAAAATTTCAACTTTTAAACATCTTTGTCAGTTTTAACAACCCTCTCAGTTAACCATGTCTAAGTTAATGAACCTGTGTTAGGATCTGAGTTTGATATTGTTGTGATTGTTTAAGATGGGAATCAATGAAAGAAGATAAACAGTAATGAAATAGTGCAGTGGAAATAATAAACTTTCAAATCACAACAATAGAGACATTGTTTTCATCAACATGCTTTTGTAAACTTTGATTCACGTATGCATGCAAATATTACAACTCCCACTCATCCTAAGATTACTCTAATTTGTTCGTATAGAATGTTAGAAGGAAAGTGATGAATAGAACAATACATGCACTGTACTATTTATAGTACAAATCAAACCACTATGGCATCTAGGCTAATGCCAACTTGATAGTGACATCTAACGACCTAACAAACTCTAACATCTGCTAAGCTAAAACACTGTTACATTAATATATCAAAATTCTATTGATCCAGCATCTGTTGAAAGAAACTCTAATGAGCCTTAACCTCTGTTGGTTTAGCAGACCTTTGACTTTAGGTAGAGCTTGTCTTCAACAGATCTTGTATAATAGACTTCAGCTTCAACAGACCTTTTAGTAGCAGATGTTTTATGTCTTTGCCTTTGGGAGGAGTTAAATATTCAAAGCATTGTTTATTGTTGATCAGATGATATAGATCATTTTGCTTTCCACTTATCTGTTCTTTTATAGGTTCAATAGATCCAACACCCTGGTTACTTGATTTATCTATCAAGTTCAAAATGAATGACATTGGTTGATCACTTTGTGAACAAACTGATGTTTTCTATCTTTCAAGTTTCAAATTAATGAACTTCTAATCGTTTCAAAACTATTTCTCATTTCAACATAAAAATTTCAATTTCTAGATTTAGTTCAACAGCTTTAGGCTTTGAAAATCAGCTTTCCATCATCGGCAGTCAAAACTAAGATGAACATAAAATCTTTTTGAGTTTATGAAATGAAATCTTTATGTACAAACATATTTACATACATTTTTTGTGAGTTTGTGTAACAGGACCATATCAGTTTTTGAGACATTTCACTAGTACCGTTGATATGATAAAACTTTATGTTGTAAACAGATTCACTTAAATTTTCAGTATATTGGTCCACTTAAACCTTTACACATTTCTCAATTGTTTCAAGATACGTAAGTTAAATGTCTTAGAACTTGACTTAATCGTGTTTCCCACCTCAGAATATTCCCGTACCAAGATTTCCTCTTATAGGTAAATATATCTAATTGATATTTATATCTTGGTTGTGCGAGACCTTGAGAGCTCAGCTTAGTACCATCGTACAAATAAAGAGATGAAAGCTCAACTTAAAAGTGGTGTTCCATATTTGTAATCTTTTGACTGCAATTGTTAGATCTCTCGATACATTCAATTTGATACATTTTTAAGGTTTTAAAACAGAAGTATTCTACAAATTTTAGGCCATTTCTAATGCAAAATCAGAAGTACTTGTATAAGATCCCAGATATCAGTTGTCTATAAAGACCTAGTATCTTAGAATCCGGCAATCTCTCAAATGAAATTTCGGTGAACTAAAACCATATATGCGAGAGATGTTAAACCACAAATTAAGAAGTTTTTCTTTATGTTTATATCTCGAAAACAATTTACTGAATGTGCGAAGTCTACTAGCACATCATCAGTGAGACCTGATTAATCACTTTTTAATAATACATTTCTTTAGCATACTATGATAGTCCATTGATATACCATGATTTCCTTTTTTATACACGAAAACTCTTTTTGTTTTTTTTTTTCATGTTTTTGTTTATTTTGTATTTTTATGTGTTTTTGCATTTTCTCCAACTTTTCTTCCCCTAAAATAAAAAACTTGTTTTTGTATTTTTGTTTTTAAAGAAAGAAACATTAAACGACCGATTAGAATCACTTCAATTCGCCATCCATTACTGATGTGTGCAAAACAACATATAAATTACATAAATCAAGGCATAAAATCAACCCTTTTTCGGTACTAATGTTGGAAAAAGCATGTTTCTTTGTTTACTTTTAAATTGCAGGATCAAAAGAGCTTAAAACGAGTAAAAGGAACAAGTTAACAGGAGAAATCAACACAAATACAAAGAGGAAGGATTGACGTAACCTACCAAACCCCTATCCATATCTAAAGCAACAAAATAACTTAAACAGAAGCTTAGGCACGGGGTCGTGCTGTCACACCCCGGAATTCCAACCTAAATCCATACACCGGTGGCCCCGGGTGGGGAGTATTGTGACGTCAGTTGATAACATCATTGTCAATTAAACACGGCACAAAGGAAGTCTTGGAGTAAAATAATTATTACAAACCAAATGTTTGGAAATACAAAATAATATACAGGCTTGTAATAGAAGATCCACAGGCGGATCATAAAATGTACAAAGAAAGAATATAAAACAGACTTTAAGGCAGATCTAAGGATTTACAAGATCCTCTTAATCACTACCGAGCAACTTCCGGCATATTTCTTATTGTACCTGCAATTTAGTCTTTGGACGATACGTCAGCTTTCGCTGGTAAATACACCAAACTGACTCATTTTGAAAACATTTTATAATGATTTTAAGTGCACAGGGCACAAAATCTTTTAACTTGGGAAAGTTACTTTGTAACCTTGTTAACAGATTCACATGTTTGTCCATACATACATGGCCCAGTACAGAGACCAAGACATGATTAAATACACACCACTTAGAACTCACAGAGGAGTTATCCCCAACATCTTGCGTAATTTGCATTTGAGTGTCTGTCAGGTGTATGCCTACACCCCGTGCTAAGGTCGTGGCCATTAACTAATCTAATGAGCCGAGGATATCCTGGACACGGTAATTTAACCCCCAATGTTTAAGTTATCAAACAAAACTAATTAAAACAGAATATACGGATTTACTAGCCACAATCCGGCATTCGATTGATCCCATTTCTGACCAAGCGGTAATAGTTTACCGTATCCCAAGCCCGTATAGGGAAAATAAGTCGAGAGCATTTACCTGAGCTAGTCTTCTTTTAATTTCAACAACTCAGCCGCATACAAAAGTACTTAATTGCAGATAGCATTTACCGGCTAGGCTCTAGTCTGGATTATGGCATAAGCTAACCAATTAATACTAACGGTCTTTATTTAAGTCATAGACTTAGACCGAGTAGTGTACATGATCAATACTATAACGCTTGATTAGACGATGATCGGATAGAATGTAGTTTAAACCTGACAAGTACTTTGGCTTGCATAATATGGGTAAACAATTAACATTCTGGATTTTGAAATTTAAATGACAAGGTTAAACCCGTTTCGGTTAAATTCCGTAAACTAGTTACGTATAATCTACAGTACGCTTATAAGCGATAATGGGTAACCGGATAAGTCATGGACAAGTTCTATATGCCATTATATTTTAAATAAGTTAAGATATCAGTAGGATATCAACTTGTATGCCCGTTAATGTTTTAAAACGAAATTATTCCTTATAAGGGCATTTTGGTAATTATATACCGTATAAAAGGAACTTGAATATATTTTAAGTTTATAATCATAAGTATTCTGGAAAAATAATTTATTTATGATATAATATCAGTAGGATGTGAATTATATGTGTAAATTATCTTTTATGACCAAACTATGCACTGAAGGGGCATTTTGGTCATTTTACACAAAGTTTATTAATTATTTGGGATTCTGAGTTTATAACATGTACCTACTATAAATATGTTTAAAATAATTTTTAAAATCACTAGGTAACAAGTCTTAGTCAATTAATATGGTTTAAAACCATATTATGCGCCGAAACGGCGCTTATGTCGTAAAATGACGTTTTATGCAATGTTTAATGAAAACTGATATTATGGTCAGATTAAAATGTCTTAGATATGTTATTTAATATAAGATATCAGTAGGTAATAGATTTACCTTGAAAAGATTTGATTAAAACTATTTTATGAGCCACAAGAGCTAAAATATCCATTTATTGACATAGTTTAACGACTTGCTTGAAAACTCAGTTTTTAACTTGGTTTAACATCCCAAATAATCCTACTTATAATATTATATCAGTAGGAAACTCATTTTCAAGTTCATTACTATTTAAAACCTTGTTTTATGCAAAAAGGGCATTTTGGTCAAAGATGGTATAATTATGGAACTTGCGTATAAACTTGGATTATGATTATGATCATGTAATATAACCTCAGAGGGTTATGCTACATAATATTATGATCATAATGCAACTTTAGATCAGTAGGTAACTAATCTAAATCTGGTCAGAATCGAAAGTCAAAGCAGAAGTCAAACTTCACGACTTTCGGTTGCGAACCGACCCTAGAACTGAAATTGAAGAGCCGAACATGTTCTCACATGTTATAATAATTATTACCAACTTGTTTAAGTGTCAAAATAGGTTTCATAACATATATAAGATCAATTTATAATTTTTCCGAAAAATGGCCTGTTTGACTTTTTAATATCATAACTTTGACCCGTCAATTGGTCTAGCAAATGTGATCTTCAGAAGGTGCCCTTTATAGGGATTAACACCTACCTTATTAAGATCACTTAACCATGTTCATTTCAAACAATGGCTGGACCATAATGGTCTTAACCGAAAGTCAAAGTATTTTTCGTAAAACGCTTGACTTTTGGCTATGAAAGCCTATAAACAAAAATGCACAAGGAAGGAACACTTACCAGTGATTCCTAGGGTGCAAAATAACTAAGTTGGATGCTCCTTTCAGCTAGGAACTTCTAGAGGAGGGAGAAGAGTGAATGAATGAGAAAGGTTCAAGTTGGAATGATGAAGTTAAGCACCTATTTATAGTTGGAGAACTCAAAGGAGGTGAAGCCAGGTGTTTAGGGGTGTAAGAGGAAGCTTACAAGTGTCCCAAAACGTGGCATAGCAGTTTGGGAAGCCATGGTTTCAAGTAAATGGTTTTTGGAGCTTTGTGTGGGAGCCAAGCAAAACTTTCTGCAGCCGAGGCCTTCTCGCGCCCCGTGAGAGACCCAGGCCTGGTCTCTCGCGGCCCGCGACCGCCCCTTGGCTAGTTTTAAAGTTTGACACTTTCGCCCCTTAGCTTTAAAAAGCTTCTAAAAATATTTTAAAACACCTTTTTGGCACTTTTAGCCCTCCGTAGCCAATATTTGGCATACCCGGGATTATGCCGATACATTGTCGAGCTATCAGTTCGTTAAAAGGTCACTCAGAGGCATAATTAACATGTTGACACTTTTATCCCCTCCATCACCCAACTTTCACATATATAAAAAATTGAACCCTCTTGTCCAGCAATTGGCACGTATGAGAGTTAGGAGTTCACAAAGGATCACTCAGAGGCTTATTATAAGCATGTTGACTCCGATGTCACCAGAGGCTGGGCATATTGACATATCAGTCACTCAGAGGCCAAGTTTTAAGCATGTTGACATATCAGTCACTCAGAGGCTGTTATTTACGCATGTTGACATCGGACCGTCACTCAGAGGCTCAGTTTGAGCACGTTGACGCCCTTAGTCCTTATTGGTCTTTAATAGACTATATTTAAAATGCAACACGTGTCACTATACTATTGGACATGATTTTTACAGGGTGTTACGCGTGCCCAATCAAGATTCTCTACAGAATAAGACAACAGCAAAAGAGAAACCAACATGGGGTCGTGCCACCCAAAATGGGTTGTGGTCAACTCTAAAGTTCGTAGAATTTGTGATAGTACAGCAAGTACACTGACCACGGGGCCGTGCATGTCACCACAGGGCGTGTTGGTACACAATCTGAAATCTGAAGTTAATGAAGGGAGAGAATATGAAGACCATGGGGCCTTGCCAGGTGGGCACGAGGCCGTGGTTGCCTTCTATTTCCAGCTATAAATAGAGGTGCTTGGTTGAAGAGAAAGGCATCCCTTGGCAAACCATTTGTCTCACACTTGCCATCAGTCCACCACCACTACAACACAAACACCCACCACCATCATCCATATTTCATCTTTTAGAGTTTGTAGTAGTCTCGGGATCCAAGATTGATCGTAAGAGTTCTTGCCAAACAAAGGCCATGCTTGGCTAAATCTCTTATATCAGTTGGTGAAGACAAATTTTTATGTATTACTTCTGATTTTCAATCTTTGGCAACTTTTTTCTTTGGGTATGTATTAATGACTTAGTAACTAGTTTTTTATATTGAAAGTGAACTTTGCTTAAACTTTCGTCATGTTTTGTTGATACACTAATTCATGTCTTTACGGTCTATATAAAGCGCTTTAACTGACTGGAAGGGGGTTAGAAGGGTGTTTGGGTAAAGTTCTTGCCTCGTTCAGTGTATTGATCCTACGATAACTTGGTTCAAGCTTATTAAGACTTCCCTTGAGGCAAGTAGCATCAAATCAGGGGAAGTAAGAACGGCTTGAACCCTTATAAAAAACTACTATTAAAACTTATCCGGCCTTGCGGGACTGTATCCCTGCTGACTCAGACTAATATGGACGAGGGTAACATCGCCTTCACAAGAGGGGCCTACCACTTTTCGCATTAAAAACTTATTTAATTATCTTTCAATATTTCGGCCTTGAGGGACTATATCCCTACTGGCTCAGACCAATATGACCGAGGGTAACATCACCATCACAAGAGGGGCCTACCACTAAAACTAAGATAATCTCTTAAAAAGCCCAAAGTGCGGGAATCATCAAAGGATACTTAAAGAGGAGTTGAAACCAAGTGATTCTTTCTTGTCTATTTTTTATTTATTTCTTTACATTTTTGCATTTAGTTTTATCTTTTAAAACTCTCAAAACTTTAATCAAATTTGGTTAGATTAGACGTTAACGATAAACCGGTATTAAAAGCTCTTGTGTCCTTGGACGACCTCGGTATCTTACCATCACTATACTGTCACACCCGCTCATAGGCGGAAGCACGAGGTGCGATCTGATTGATTCTCATTGCATACAAATATAAGTGAACATACTAAATGAATTAAATAAGCTCCAATGCCATTGCCATAATCGTTCCAAAAGGCAACATAAGTTAAGTATATATTTACAAACCATCAAATGAAAATTAGTTGTCATAATGTCGTACAACAAAATGCAAGTTTTTTTAAATATTAAGGCTTTGACCACTATATCACTGCAAGGAGGCGGCATATAACGGGCAAATCCTTCAAAAGGTGGCATGGAGCCTTGACACTTGCTTTCTTGCTTGAATTTCTCCGCATGGTCCATTAGTTTTCTGAAATACATGTTAAGTTGAAAAATCAATAAAAGTTGGCAAGTGCATGTGTATTAGTTGCATGCGATAATTTCGTAAAATGTAAGATGTATTTGTATCAAAATCCAGTATGTAAAGCGTCAATGAAATCGTTGATCATTAATGTTTTGCAAGGACTTAATATGTGTGACGACATAGGAAGCAATCCAACCCTTGACGATTTTCCGTTGATTACCCTCGACTGTGGCACAAATGCACTCTACCGTGTGGATCTATGACCAAGAGTGGGGCTCACCAAAACCCACTAGGTCTAACCCTTTGGTCCTTGGTCTATACAAGATTAATAGTGCTTAAGTACCTCACTATTCGCACATGATCTAAGTTGTTTCATTCCCTAGCTTATCATACCATTGTATATGTATTTCCCCCCTGATAGTTGTAAAACTGTAAACGTTTAATATGAAAAGGGGACATGAACTCACAAATTGCATTCCGTGAGTATGCTAGCAAAATCAAATGTCCAAATTAATTCCCGACCTACACCTGTCCTAACTCAATAAGACACTTAGGTCCATGACATAAAGCCCGAGCATATGTGTTGGTGATAATCAAATCATCCATGAAATTCAAGCATTTTACCAAAAGAGTCTGTAGCTTTATACGAAACAGTCATCCACACTTGTAAAAGCTTTATGACACATAAATGCATATTTATGACCTTTTATTCTAAAAATTCTTTCAAGTCCATAATTGACGGATTCATGTAATTTGGTCTTATAGTTACATAATGTGCCCTTCTATTTTATGAACTTTTAATTTACCATTTCCAAGATTTTATAACTCAAAATCATTATTTCTCTTTGGTGTTTCGAACTTTCTGTTTGGTGTTTGGGTTTTGCCTAGTTCCTTGCTAGGTGGAGCCCTTGTTGTTATATATTGGCTGTTTTTGATGTAAAAAAGAATTGTTTTTATAGTATATATAAAAGCTCTAAATTCTTAACATCCCAACTGTACCATACGTTATCCAATATATATATATATATATATATATATATATATAAACACTATATATGATACAAAATATATATACTGCATATATTATACAAAATATGTACACCCGAAGGTTCAAAAGAAGAATAATTATTAAACATTCTATAAAGATTTTGTGAGCCATTAGTACAACTCTCTGTGAAACCAACTTTGTGAACCTTTTTTTTTTGTGAAATAGCCAAGTTTAGCCAAATATATAACTAAATAGATTCCTGGATCTTCAAGTGGTAAATCACTACTCGGATAACTATTACGTATGACCAACATGGGAAGTTCAAAGGATAACCATGATAAATACTTACAAAAGCAAGCGAGAATGTGTTTTAAAGATGAGATGATGAAGAACTCGAGCTCACTTTCCGTGGGTGTTCGAGACTTGATTCTTTCGGATCGTGACTAGTTTTGATCATAAAAGCGACTAGATAAGAAAGATATTAATGAAAGCTAGTTACTTAGGATTGAGCTTGGAGGACTTACACTAAAGTGAGCTCGAACTAGAACTAGAATAATAACGGGTATTAGAAATAGTATAAAGCCCGTATATAAATCCTATTATTTATAGCTATATGGTTTGTTCAGTAAAAACCTGACAACAAAGCCGGTACAGTAACTGAACTCAAAATGACAAATTTATTAGTCTGAAGAGCTAGATTAATTAATAGAACAATAAATATTGTACTAGAACTATTTTGTAAATAAAATTTATAAGTAACACATATATCAGTATTTGACCCGGTACAAGACCCGAACCAACTTTACCAACCAAACAACAAAATAATAAGACTAATGAGTTATTTTGGCATGTTATAACATCACTTTAAAGTGTTTGGGCATTAGTTTTTATCAAAAATTATATATAAGATTATTAAAGTTTATAAAAGTACACATTATATATATATAACACCAACCATCACACCTCACGGCTACATGGGGCTTTTCCCATGCCACTAATCTTTGTTTAATGTGTTGGCAAGATTATATGAATGGTTAGTGTGAAATGAGTTGTAAGAACTTAATACAAAACCAATTTCATAACCACATTCATTTCACTTTCATTTTCTAAACAGTAAAACTTATGATTAGCAAGATTCATTAACAAAAATAGTCATGAACATGATTTCATATTTTAAAAATGATCATACATGTTATAGATTACTAAATAAAAGTTATGATTTAGAAATTTTGTTTAAAAGTGATTATAAAGTTTCCATTTTAGGAAAGATTAAAACTATAAAAGTTTATGACATTTTTGTTAATACATTTGTATAATATTTGTGATTGATGATGATTTGAGTTAGAAAAATGATTTAAAACATGTTTATAAAAATATGGGAAACTTATATTTTAAAAGAAACTATGGCAAAATTTTTGTAAAAATTAATCTTGATTAAGATGTGATTAAACTAAAGATTTTGTGATTAAAAGTGATTAGGAACTTTAATCTTGTTTAAAAAAAGGTTTGGATGGAAAAGTTAAGAATATAATTACATATGTTTACTTAAACTAAAAAGGAGAAATATATATATATATTTTTGATAAAAAATATATATTTTGAAATCACCTAATATGTATATATGTATTTTTGTATAAAAACTATATATTTTGATCATGTTGAATCAAATACAAAAATATATAAGTGTTCAACTTTTTATCAAACAATTCGAACAACTTGGACAATTTAGACAAATAAAGTATATGTTATAAACGAAACAAACGACAAAGACAAAACGAATAAAATAGTCGACGCCAACATAACAGTCAAAATGAACAAATCAATCGTTACATCTTATATTTATTAGAATTTATAAAAATCAACTTATAACTAGTAGTTTTTACAAATAAATTTTTATAAGTTATAACATTTACTAGTAAGTATTTTAAAAACTTGGATTAAGCCCAACTAAACAATTATTAAACTAAGACCATTTTATAAAAATTATATTGGGCTAAACTTATTTTTATTAAATATATGGACTAGCCCATTTATATAAATTAGTTGGGCTAAGGCCCACTTGTATAAAATTCAAACTTGGGCTAAGCCCACTTTTATAAAATTAACTTTGGGCTAAGCCCACTTTTATAAAATTTACAATTGCTAGGCCCGTTGTATAAAAATTAACTATTGGGCCAAGCACACTTTTATAAAAACTAAAATTGGGCTAATTCATTTCTATAAAAACTAAATTTGGGCTAAAGCCCACTTTTATAAAACTAAACTTGGGCTAATCCAATTTGTATAAACTATATTGGGCTAGGCCCAATCTTTCATTTTAACTTAGGCTAGACTCACTTTACAAACCAATTGGGCTTAACTCACTTTAAACAAAATTAAGATTGGGCTAGGCCCACATACATGAAACAAATTGGGCTAGGCCCATATGTAATGAATTATTAGATTGAGTTATTTGCAATCAAATTATGGACTAGGTCCATTTACATATAATCAATCTAATATATATATATATATATATATATATATATATATATGTGTGTGTGTGTGTGTGTGTGTGTGTGTTTATCAACAAAGAAAACCAACAATTACAAGTATGAAACTAAAGATAAAATACTTGTACGAAAAACAAAAGAAAGCCTAAGTGTCCAATAGATTAGAACACTTGTAGGTCGAGAAACAAACAAAGCATCAAGAATCGAATAGAGATTTGCACGCAACGCAAATCAGTGAGTTCATGCTTCCCCTTTTATTTTAACGTTTTTATGGTTTTTAAACGTGCGGGGATGTATACATGTTACATTTAGTATAGCTGGGAAATGAAAATATTTAGATCACATGTGAATAAGGCTCAAGCATTGAGACCATTAATGAATAACAAGTACCGAGGAACAAGGGGATAGATCTATTGGGTTTGGGCTAGCCCCACTCTATTACGACAATAATAACAGATCGTATTAGAGTGCTTTTGTGTCTAAAACAAGTGTCTCAAACACAAAAAATCGTCAAGGGTTCGTTGCCAATTTATTCGGCATACAAATTAGTGTCCTTGCAACACACTAATGATCTTACAAGTTTCATTAAGCTATATTAAACAAATTTATTATTTCAAACGTTTTTGAAGATTAATTTGATACGAAAATTTATAACATGAATTCACCAGCTTTTGTTGACGTTGTTTTTCAAAATTAACATGTATTATAGGAAACTAGTGAACGCCTTCGGGGAAAATCTTGTTTGTATGTTGTGAAGTCAAGACGTTATAATTCATCTAGACTTTTGTTATGTTTTATAAACTTATGTTTAAATTTTAAGTAAAGTTGTTAACTTCTGGTATGTTTTAAAAACAAAAGTTTGTATGTGAATTATGGTTAAATAAAAAGTATGGATGAATATTTTGTAATGTATTACGATTGTCGTTTACTTGGTTGAATGCAACAATTGCCGCTCTGGCCACACCTCGCGCACGCTTCTGCTACATCGAAAACTGGGGTGTGACACATAGCGGCGAATGACATTTTCGACCATAATGAGCTTCGAACGGTGCGGCTTGTATACTTATGTGATAACTATTGTTGTACGGAAACTCAATCAAAGGTAGATGAGTATATTTTTGTTGGATGGTCCGTTCGCTCTGGCCGTCGGTTTGTGGATGGAAGGCCGTGCTCAGATCCAAACGAGAACCAAAGGCCTTCTTAAATGACTGCCAAATTCTTAACACAAAGCGACCGTCTCGCTCTGAGATGATAGAAATAGGCACTCCATGACGAGCCACTATTTCCCTAAGATACGAGTCGGCTAACTTCTCTGTGCTATCTTTTTCGCGAATGGGTAGAAAGTGAGCGAACTTTGTCATTCTATCCACTATTACCCAAATCATGTCATGACCTCTTGAGGTCCTGGGTAACTTTGTAATAAAGTCCATGGATATTTGTTCCCGTTTCCACATGGGAATCTCAGGTTGTTGTAGCAATCCCGAAGGTTTTTGATACTCAGCCTTAACTTTCGTGCAAGTTAAGCACTTTCCGAAATAAGTTGCGATGTCGCTCTTGAGGTTAGGCCACCAACAATATTCCTTCAAGTCTTGGTACATTTTGTCCAATCCCGGATGGATCGAGTACTTAGACTTGTGTGCTTCGTCCAACACTACTTCCCGAAGACCGCCAAAAAGTGGAACCCAAATTCGACCCATGAGATACAAGGTTTCATTTTCCTTTGGCACTAACTGTTTCTCCATACGTCTAAGTAATTCTGCTTGAATATGTTCTTCCTTGAGTGCTTCTAGCTGCGCGTCATGAATCTGTGTGGTAAGGTTCCTTTGAATTGTCATCTCTAGAGCTCGAACCCTTAAGGTTTTAACTCACTCATTGCGGCTCAAGGCATCTGCTACAAGGTTCGCCTTGCCCGGATGGTATTTGATTGCACAATCATATTCGTTCAATAATTTAACCCTGTTAGGTCCTAGAAGTGTGAGACTGAGGCCTGGATGGTATTTGATTGAAGAAGAAAAGAGCTGCTAAGGTTCCTCCTCTCACATTCTTTTTGACAAAGATGTTTCAAGCAAAGCTGATCAAGATCCTGATATGAAGCTAGCCACAACAGCTGAAGAAAGATACCCAGTGCTGAGAGTTCGTCGAAGTGTGAGGTCCAAGAAGTTTAAGACTGACTTCCACAACACTTACAGCATAGCGACAACCATAGTCTCTGTTGAAGACGTTGCTGAATTGATGCTATGAAGACAATTTGATGCATCAGTCTAGGGGGAGATTGTTAGGTCCTGAAAGTGTGAGACTGACGCATCAAATATACGCAACGGTCTATGGTGGTTAACTAGGTTAGTTTGTATTAGTTTTGGACCTTTATAGGTTATTTAGGTATGCCATAGGCCATGTAGGCCAGGCAAGTCCATAGGCTAGCCCATGAGGGGCATGCACTTACCCTAGGTATATAAGCTAAGCTTATTCATTTCTAGGGTAAGACTTTTGGGATTTCTCTAGAGAGAGCCTCCATCTTGTACCAGACGGTTTTGCTTGTTCAAGTAATAGAATCGTGTGCAAGGTGTTAAAGTTGATCGTGTTGTTCTTCCATCTTTTCAGTTTTCTTGATTATCATCAAGTTTGGATTCCACCCATCCTTGGTGATCGTGTGATATTGTTGTCAGATCTGGATTATCGGGACTTACAAGTGGTATCAGAGCCTGTTGAACCTATTTTCCTGGCTCAGATCTGATATGAAACTGATTTTGTTCAGTTTCTACTGAAAAACAAGCATTTCGGATCAACATTCAAGCATTTCGGATCAATATTCAAGCATTTCGGATCAACATTAAAGGATTTCGGATAAATTCTTTGAATTTCGGATAGATTTTGGAATGATTTCGGATGAATTTGTTGAATTTCGGATTCGAAATCGTTGAAGATCCCGAAGAAAACGAAGAATATCATCCATCTCGGATTGATTCCAGACAACTGTTCTTCAGCCTTCTCAACAACCTTATATGGATTACTCGCATTCTAGATAAGGATCTGTTATTTCGGATCAGGCTCTTATTTCGGATTGCATCTCGGATTGCATCTCGGATTGCATCTCGGATTGCATCTCGGTTTGCCTCTCGGATTGCATCTCGGATTGCATCTCGGATTGAAACAAGGCATCTCGGATACCATCTCAGATCACTGTTCCGAATCACCATCTCGGATTAGTATCTCGATTAGTATCTTGGATCACTGTTTCGAGATTCCATCTCGGATTGTTAATCCGAGTTACTACTTCAAACTCGATACTGTTCCGAATTCCTAAAACCACTATCGGACATTATATATCATTGGATTCATATCATCGAGATGAGTCTAACGGTACATTTGGTAAAGACAGTTTTCGGACATTTTTTGTCGTGTTTACCGGTACGGTTTCGATTATCCGAAGATGTTTACAGCCCAAGCTCAGCACTCGAACATAGTTTTCAGTCCAGCACAAAATCAAAACCCGAACCTACGGGATGAAGTGAAGGAAAAGCGGATTGAGTTTATCGGAAACTACAATGTTGATCCGGTTGCTGACTATGTGATGCGTTTGCTTGAACGTGGGAGGCGAAAAGAGGAAGTAAGAGATGAGATGAATAGCGTTATGGGTGATGAAAAAGACTCCTTTATATCTTGGTTGTGGGATCATTTACAATCAAACCAAGATCTCCAAGATCTACACTAAATCAACAGGGTCTCATCCTGAAGAAGTGTCCGAACAGAAACCTCAAGCCCAGCAAGCAGCAATCAACAACCCAACACCCCAAACTCTACCTCAAGCCCAAACTCACGATGACAAACCAAGCTCGCACACTGACACAGTCAACTACCTTTTGTGCACTGAACCTTGTAGGAATAGGGTTGCTCAACTCAGGGCACTTAATTCCAAAATGGCTGATGATTACAACAATGCAATGGCTTAGTGCATTAGCCTTCGAGAAAGTAACAAGTTACTAACATAAAAGGTTGAAGCACAAAAGAAAGACATAGCTCAGCTCCACCTGGACGTAAATCAACAGAAATGTTGGGTCCATGATTACAAAACCAGATTAGATTCAAAAACCATGGAATGCGACTTGGTAAGAGTTGAGCTGGGACTTCTTACTGAGAAATATCAACAAAACGAAGCTAATATAAAGAAGTTTGATACATCCAACAAGCTCGTTCAAGACGTGTGCAATGTGCAGCTGGCATATAAGGCGAACAAGGGGAAGGGTTTGGGATTCAATCAGGTTACCCCACCGTATAATCATAACTACACGACAATGCCTGAAACCGATGAAGATATTGAGATAGCACAAAATATGGTGTACGGCAAATCCAATGATTATACGTCAGCCACACGGGAACCATATGGTGACATTTATAATGATTCAACTAATGAAGAGAGAGCTGATGTGAACAAGGCTCCAAGTGCGCAAACTGAACAATCTGAACCTTCTGCTTCTGATGAAAAGGTTCAGAGCAAGCTAAAAGAGCAGAAACGAGCAAATCGGAGACAAAGAAAGCAGAAGTCCAAACGTCAAGGACAGTCACGCTCTCCAAAATCATCAGTGGGCAGCAATAGCCCTCAAAGGGCCGGTGTTGTGAAAACTGCTTTTGTTAAGCCGACCTTTAATGGCAAATGTAAAAAATATGCTTTTGACCATGCTAGCAAAGCTTTTGGAAAGGTTGGGGAGATTTCTGAACAAGACTTGATGTCTAAACAAAACAAGAAGAATCCAAAGAAATCTTCACAACAGAATAAGGCCCTAGCAAACGACAAGTACAAACATCCAAATTCATCTTCGTCTTCAAGAAACATGCAAGGAAATCAAGCACATAAGGGATCAATTCATCCTTCAAGGCCTGCAAGAGCAAATCAAGCTGATCAGAATGCTTTACATGTGAAGAGACAAACGTGATTCAATTGCGGCATTCCTGGTCACATCGCTCGAAACTGCACACATAGTCCCCATGTTCCGTATCACGTTCAAAATCAGAAGGATACACCTAAGGATAACAATCATTCGAAGCCGATGAAGGTATCATCACCTAAGGTAATGAAGAATGTGAATCCCAAGGTTAAACCATCTTATGGGGATTGGAATGTTGCCAAAAACAAATGCAAGGCTGTTCAGAAACAATAATCTTTTACTAAAACGACTAAACCTGAAACAGCAAAAGTTGCTCAATCAAAGGCAACAACCGCGTTTGTTAAAACGAAACAGATTTGGAAACCCAAATCCAAAGCGGTAGCAACATCACCAATCCTTGAAACAAAAGGGGATTTGTGTCTGAAAGAAGTGTCTTATTTGATGCTTCAGGGAAACCCAGGACCATGATGGCCTGGGTCCCACTGTCTTACTAATCTTCTTATTTTTCAGGAATAACCAAGGACGAGTTGTTGACAATCGCTGGAGTGTTGATAGCGGTTGTTCCAGGGATATATCGGATAACATCTCACTATTGCAAAAAGTTCAAATTTTTTACAAGTGCGATGTTTTCTTTGGAGGAGATGAGGTAAGAAAAGATCAGCAAAAAGGTACAAATTTAAATTTCAAACTTTAATTTTGAAATTGATTTGTCTTTAATCTAATGACGGAACGGTTAAGCAAAAACAAAAAAATAAAAATTTCTTTTTCTTTCGTTTAAAACTTTGTACATACGTTTTCTTTATTAGATAAATTTGTGCATAAAGTATGATGCACAAAGTTAGGGGGGAAGTGGGCGATATATGTATATATGCATTGTTTGAGGGGGAGAAAATCAGAAAAATACAAAAACATTTGAAATAAAGAAAAATACAAAAACATTTGAAAAATTGAAAAATACAAAAACATTTGAAAAACTGAAAAATCCAAAAGGTCTTTTTGGATCGAATGGGAAATGAAATGAATATTTGTGATAAAGGGAGTGACTGACACATGTAAGGTGTCACAGCTGAAAAGACTAGGATCTAATGTGATATGTCGGTAGGCTTAACGCTCAAAGTGATTAAAAGATACTAATGATATAAATATAACGAACTATGTATCTTGTGGGTAACACACTATCGGCATATGATTTTATGGTCTTAAATCCCGTGTTGATAGATAGCAAACGTCTGAGGTTTTGGGTCTTTATGCTGTTGAGTCATCCGGGGATATCTTGGCTACCCTTCCGTCTTTATGCTGTTGAGTCATCCAGAATATCCTTAAAAGAGCCAAAATAGAAGGGCCAAAACCTTAAAAAAAGGAAATCTCATCATGAGAAAATTCCATAAATTCAAACATACCACATAAGGTGTTTGCCTAACCCTCGTCAGATATTATTGGTCACTCTGCTATACGAAAGTACTGACCTGTTCACCAATAGTCTGACGTTGTAAAAGATAAAGGATGATCTCAGTATACTCACCTGCTACGTTAAATCGTTGTGCTTACCTTGATCACAGGGGTATGTCATGGTATGGGACGCACGAGTATTATAGTATAATACTACCTTAAGCATATCACCAAGTTGGAAAATGAAAGTGGAGCGTTAAAGTTTAAATGGACAGACATATTGGCAATCACTTAGACTAGTCTGAATAAGTTCACACTGAAAAGTGTTCCATGGACCGCCTGAAAACGATTTTGATCCCATTGTAATTGTATAGTTGTAACTATTGAGTTAGTTTCTTTGTTTATTTGTGTTTCTGTTTATGTTCTTATATTTTAAAAATTAAAAAATATAAAATTCAAAAATCCAAAAATAGAGTGCTTTATTTGTTTTATTAAAAATTATTAACCGTTCTTGAAGATTTGACTAATCATTAAAGGATGAAAGAAATTTGATTTTCAATCTGAGTACAAGTACTTGGATGTACAAAGTGTTCATGCGATACTCTCTTTGTTGCATAAGAATGTTTGCTTATAAATTTCTGAGAATTGTGCAGATCTTGACTTAGATCAAGAAACAGGGGTTGCTGAAAATTGAGATGCTGTTAGTTGTCGACAAAGCATGAAGCATCACAACTACAAAGTGTACCTGAGTTAGAAGAACCAGATGCCAGTCATCGTCTGACAGTGATAGCACATTTAAAGAAGTACCTGAGAACCTGCTTGCTTGAAAGAGAACGATTGAAGAAGAAAAGAGCTGCTAAGGTTCCTCCTCTCACATTCTTTTTGACAAAGATGTTTCAAGCAAAGCTGATCAAGATCCTGATATGAAGCTAGCCACAACAGCTGAAGAAAGATACCCAGTGCTGAGAGTTCGTCGAAGTGTGAGGTCCAAGAAGTTTAAGACTGACTTCCACAACACTTACAGCATAGCGACAACCATAGTCTCTGTTGAAGACGTTGCTGAATTGATGCTATGAAGACAATTTGATGCATCAGTCTAGGGGGAGATTGTTAGGTCCTGAAAGTGTGAGACTGACGCATCAAATATACGCAACGGTCTATGGTGGTTAACTGGGTTAGTTTGTATTAGTTTTGGACCTTTATAGGTTATTTGGGTATGCCATAGGCCATGTAGGCCAGGCAAGTCCATAGGCAAGCCCATGAGGGGCATGCACTTACCCTAGGTATATAAGCTAAGCTTATTCATTTCTAGGGTAAGACTTTTGGGATTTCTCTAGAGAGAGCCTCCATCTTGTACCAGACGGTTTTGCTTGTTCAAGTAATAGAATCGTATGCAAGGTGTTAAACTTGGTCGTGTTGCTCTTCCATCAGTTTTCTTGATTATCATCAAGTTTAGATTCCGCCCATCCTTGGTGATCGTGTGATATCGTTGTCAGATCCAGATTATCGGGACTTACAAACCCAATGTCGTTGACACATATTTAACTCTTTTGATTAAATATATGTTGAACACTTTTGTGATCCGTGAATATAGTACATTATGTACCATATAGATAATGTCACCAAATTTTCAAAGCAAATACTACCGCGCCTAGCTCAGGGTCGTGCGTGGTATAGTTCTTCTCGTGAACCTTTAGTTGGCGTGATGTATACGTGATGTCTTTTTCCCGTTGCATAGGCATGCAACCTAAACCTTGATGCGAAGCATAACAATGTACCATGAAGTCATCGATACCGTGGGGAAGTGATAGAATCGGTGCATCACATAATTTATCCTTTAGAAGTTGAAATGATTCTTCTTGTTTTTCTCCCGAATCGAACTTCTTTTTTTTTGCGTGAGTGAGGTTAGCAGTTGAGCAACTTTGGAAAAGTTCTCAATAAATCTCCGATAATGGCCTGCTAATCCCAAAAATTTTCGAACCTCAGTTGGAGTCTTGGGCGCTTCCCAATTCTTAACTGCTTCAATCTTTGACGGTTCTACATGAATTCCTTTCTCATTCACCACATGCCCGAGAAATTGCACTTCATGAATCCAAAATTCGCACTTAGAAAACTTCGCATATAGTTTTCCCTTTTTTAGTAGCTCCAAAATAGTACTCAAATGTTGCTGGTGCTCGTTCTTTGACCGTGAATATATCAATATATCATCAATAAATACTATCATGGATTTGTCTAGATACAGCATGCACCCGCAATTCATTCAATCCATAAAGACCACCGGTGTGTTTGTTAAGTCAAAAGGCATAACAAGAAACTCGTATTGACCATAACGAGTCCTAAAGGCCGTCTTTAGTATGCTTTCTTCTTGTATCCACAACTGGTGATATCCAGACCTTAAGTCTATCTTGGAGTAGAAGCTCGAACCTTGTAGTTGGTCGAATAAGTCATCAATCCTTGGCAGTGGGTACCGTTTCTTGATAGTGAGCTTATTCAACTCTCCATAATCTATACACGTTCTAAACGTCCCGTCGTTCTTCACAAATAAAACTTGAGCTCCCCAGGGCGAGAAGCTTGGTCGAATGAGTCCCTTATCCAACAAATCTTGAAGTTGTGTAGATAACACTTGCATCTCCGAAGGTGCTAGACGATATGGAGACTTGGCTACGGGTGCAGCTCCCAGCACCAAGTCGCTGTGAAACTCGACTTGTGGTTGTGGTGGCAATCCTAGTAAGTCCTTAGAAAGACTTTGGGGAATTCCTTTACAATGGGGATATCTTCAAGCTTAGGCTCCTCGGCCTTCTTGTCAACCACGTGTGCTAGAAAGGCTATGCAACCTTTCCGTAAGCACTTTTCGGCTTTCATGCCATTAATAATCCGCAAAGGTATGTCGCGCTTCTCTCTATGTATAACAAGCATCTCCCCATTTGGTAGTGGAATACGAATGATCTTCTCATGACATACGACTTCGGCTCGATTATCGGATAGCCAATCCATACCAACTACTATCTCAAAACTACCAATTGAATAGGTAACAGATTGATATTGAATTTTTGTTCGCACAGTTCCAAAGAACATCCTTTAATGACTTCCCCCTAACTTACTTGTTTCTATACCAAGTATACTTTTAAATTCCTTAGAAATAAAACTAAAATCGGCACCGGTATCAAACAAGATAGATGCATAATGATTGTTTATAAGAAACGTACCAGTGACCACGTTAAGGTCTTGGCGTGCATCCCTTGCTCCAATCACAAAAGCTCTCCCGCGAGCTTGGTTCTCTCTAGGACAATCCTTTCTCCATTGGTCCTTGCTTCCGCAACCATAACATCCTATTCCACACCCGTTACCATTCCCATTTCCATTTCTGTTTCCATTCCCATTCCTATTGCCATTTTCGTTACCATTACCATTTCCATTTCCTCCTCTTCCTACAGTTCCCCAACACGCCTCAGTACGATGGCCATTCTTACCACATTTATCATATTTTAGTAATCTGACAAGCACTTAAATGATGGTACTTGCATTTATCACACTTGGGGTATAGGCCTTCGTACTTCTTGGGGCCTGTTTTGGTTGCGGCTACAAACGCTCTTGCATCCCTATGCTGGTTAGCCTCTCTCCTTTTGTTGCTATTGTGGTTGTTGTAGTTGTTGGTGTGGTTGTTGTTGTTTTTGTTGTTGTGGTTGTTGTTGTAGTTGTTGTTGTTATGGTTATTATTGTTGTTGTGGTTGTACACTTGAGTACCCTTATTGAAGTTCGAGTACTTCCTTTTCCCATCATTTGAAGACTCAACATGAGATTCTTCTTTTCCGATCCTTTCACAAACAACTTCTTCATCCTAACCGCGTCTTCAGTGAGATTAACTACCAAGGTCACCGCTTGAGTAATGGTGGTAGGGTTCACCAAAGTAACCATACTACGAATCTCAGGGGCCAATCCCCAGATGTAGCGCTCAATACGCTTAAACTCGGGTGTTACAAGGTAGGGAATCAAATGAGAAAGGTCGTGGAAAATTTGCGTGTATCCTATGATATCAGCTCCTACCATGGTGAGATTCCAGAATTCGGTTTCCAGTTTTTGTAGCTCAGCCCTCGAACAATACTTTTCCTTCATCCTTTCTCAGATCTTCCAAAGACATTCCATACGCAACATTGACACCTAGAGTTTGCACAAATTCCACCAGGTAAGTGCCTCGTCAAGAAATAGACAAGTAAAAAAGTAACTTGCTGATTAGTAGAACACTTGCTCATTCGGATAGTGGAGTCCGTCTTCTCAGTCCATCGCACAAATGCCACAGCATCGCCGGTGCCATCATTGTTTAATGGCTTGCAGTCTAAGAACTGCTTGTAAGTGCATCCTGAAAGGTTATAAACGGATTATTAATGATCAAATAATGAAACACACGAATAGATTATAAAGAGAATTGTTTGAGTGTAATAAAGTAACTAAATATTACCATTGACATTGTTTCCGCCAGAGGACCGCCTTGTCCTTGACCTCCAGATCCGCCAGTTCCACCGCTATGTTCGGTTCAGGTTGCTTCATACTATGCCAGTGCTTGGGATATCCTTTATTACAACAAGGATTTTAGTTCCGCCTTGGTTCTAGGCATTGGCGAGGGTTGGTTCACAGTTCGGGTGTGAGCAGCTCTCCTCCTTGGTGGCATGATCTTTCAAGATAATACGATAGTAAGATCATGTGTTTATTTAATAAATATTATTTCAGCTAATTATAATTTATAAATATTCATATATATATATATATATATATACATATACAAATAATTAAATAAGCAAATAAGTGAATAAACACAAAATTAATTAAATAGATAAGTGATTCATTGTATGAATAATTCAGCCCCCCCGCAACACATCATGCATTATAATCAAATAAAATACATCATAATGAAGACATCAAGTTTTTTATATAATAAGACAACTTGTTACATAATCGTTTGCAAAGGAAACAAAAATGTACTCGGGCTACATCACCCGGTCATAAAAGTTTAATACATATAAAAGTAAAACTTTCCTTCACATAAGCGATCTTCAGTCTTCTACTTGTCTTCAAAACTTGATGCATAGTCTTCACAAAAACAGGTATCCAGTTCCCGTGCCCAAAGTACCTGTAAGTAAAAGTGTAGACTGCAGGAGGGGATGGTGATGGAGTAGGGAAAGCTAGGCTACGGAGGTGGGGGCCTCCTCCTCGAGCTCATAGACTCGACGGAGTAGAGTGCTCACCTGCTGCTCGAGTAACAGCACACGAGCAGCAAGATCCACTGGTGGCATGGGGGGGGGGGTGGTGGTGGTAGGGATGATGGTGGGGGTGGGGCATAGTATCCGTAAGCTTCTCCAAATCATAGACCCTTTTACAAAGGATCTTGACCTGGAGCTCCAAAGACAAGATGAGATCATCAGTAGTGTAGCCAATGTGGTGAGATGGGTGATACGGGTCTGATGGAGACATAACGTGGGGTGGTGAGTATCTAGCAGACGGGTGAGGTGGCTGTCGTGAAGAGCCCACCTCGTAGTGGGGTTGTGGTGATAGTCGTGACGGTCCAGCAGCAGAGGGATCATGGAGGTGATCATAGCGACCACATGGTGGAGGAAAACGAGAGAAATCAAGTCGTATAGAGTCCATCTGATAGCTTCGGTCAGCAGGGGCCGAGGGGTGTATTGTCGGATCATCAGTAGGGATAGTGGGGGTGCGTACATGTGTGTGAGTAGGTGATGGGGTGGGGGTCAGGGTAGCAATGGGAACTATATCGGTACTGCTATCAGTAGCATCCGCTCGAAGCCCTGCTCGACGGATAGCAGAGGAAGAAACGCGATCGCTCGCGTCAGATGAAGAAATAGCTGCAACTGAAACAACAGGAAAGGACATCTCTAAGATGGCTATGTCAATAACCTCCCCGTCGCCAATGTCCTCATTAAGATGGTCGACATGAAAAATAGGGACCACGTCGTCGTCATCGGACATATCAATGATAGGAGGCCACATGGCGAGTGGGATAGCATCAAGACATGTGATCTAAATGAGGTGCTCACCCTATGGGTGGCCAATGACGACCTGGTCGGGGTACTGAGGATGTAAAGCGAGAACATTGTCCATTAGAGGGATGTCATTGTCGGCCTGATCAAGTAAAGCAAAAGGATGGAAATCTTCCATGTCCTCATCGTTGGACACAAAATCTGGGTCCTCCTCTCGCTCGGACAAACTGTCTGAAGATATGATATGTATGATGGGTCCGACCTCGTCATCGGAAATAACCTCCATGGGGTCGTGTCATCGTACACGCCACTCTCGGATGACGACATGATAACCTGGAAAAAATAGTTTGTACGACATATATATTAATAATTAATTGTTATTTAGTATATATATACACGAAATGTAGGAATCACATAATGTCCATTTTAAGTTATCCTATTAGTTTTGTGAGGATCAACTTAATGTTTTGTGTCTATTCCTTATAGACTAAGTCTAATAATGTCCTTGCATTATTTTATAAAATGAGTTTATGTAGTGGACCTTGCGAAATGTTTATGCAATGAAAATCTCTTGTTCATGTAAAAATTGTTTTCATGAGAGGATCCTAGTGATTGTCACTAGACACAAGAAAGAATCCTGGTTCACTACAATCGAAGCTCTGATACCAATCTGTCACACCCGCTCATAGGCGGAAGCACGAGGTGTGATCTGATTGATTCTCATTGCATATAATATAAGTGAATATACTAAATGAATTAAACAAGCTCCAATGCCATTGCCATAATTGTCCCAAAATACAACATAAGTTAAGTATGTAGTTTACAAACCATCAAATGAAAATAAGTTGTCATAATGTCGTACATCAAAATGCAAGTTTTTTTAAAAATACTAAGGCTTTGACCATAATATCACCGTAAGGAGGCGGCATATAACGGGCAAATCCTTCAAAAGGTGGCATGGAGCCTTGACACTTGCTTTCTTGCTTGAATTTCTCCGCTTGGTCCATTAGTTTCCTGAAATACATGTTAAGTTGAAAAATCAATAAAAGTTGGCAAGTTCATGTGTTTTAGTTGCATGCGATAATTTCGTAAAATGTAAGATTTATTTGTATCAAAATCCGGTATGTAAAGCTGATGTTCTAAAAGTAGTTAATTAAATTAAAACAAATTATCCTAATTCTAGACTCAAATTATACTTTAGACTTCTAAATTAAACTAAACTACTAACCGGCAAGTCAACCGATCAATTGTAGAATAGTATTAAGTAAGTCTGGATTATCGAACCCACAGGACCCTCTAATTGCTAAGACTACTACTTTAGACTCAATTACACACTAGGTATATTTAAAAAGGGGGTGTTACTAATAATTGTATCAATTTAAATAAAACTACTAAAGATAAATGACCAAACTATGAACTTCAGGGACTTATTAGAACTTTTAACAAGAGATGATAAACTAGTTACCCAGGTTGAATTTTTAGAATACTATTCCCTCAATTACAATTATTAGTCTGGTTGAATATTTTACCGGGATCTTAACATATCAAAGTTTAGGTTTATTAAAAAGGACTCCCGTTCCTTCTCAGAAAGACACCTACAATAACCTAGCCTTTTTATTCGTTTATTAGTTTTAAAGATTCTTTTTCAATTATATTTTCAATATAGTAAAGTGCCTAATTATTAATTACTTCTCAATAATTAACCTAGACCAACTTAAATTTTCTACTGATTTAATTATGACAAGGAAATTAGACTCGGAAATTTCTCTAAACCCTAACCTAACAATTTACCAAATTAATTCAGCCAACTAATTGCAATTTCTCAATTAACAAATTAGGTATAATGACAAAGTTAATTTAATGGTTAATCTAATTGTTTTCTCGGTTTTATTGGCCAATTTTACCGACACCTTCACGAATTCTTAAGACCACGAAAAGTAACATAAACCTATTACATGAAAGACATTCACCAAAGTTTATGTAAAACAACTAAACAATCATCAAACAACCAAGATCATGCAAATACCCTAAACTAGATTATTAAAGTTGCAAACTTTAGCAATTTAAATATTCAAACCATAAACTAAATTAAAGTAAATCAACGTTTCATAATTCCATAATCCAAAACCTAGGTAACCAAAAGAAAATCTAGCCTAACAACATATTTTAAAAACTCAATAAAACCAAGTTGATAACAAGAAAGCATGATTGACCAAAAACAAGAAATCAAAGACGAGAATGGTATGATAAACCGTGCAAAGCTCCTGCCTTTAACTTCCGTGATCACCAACACCGTTCCTGCAGCTTAGATATGCCTTGTGTTGCTTCAAACCTCCAGAAAATAGCTCCAAAGTTGCTCTATATCGTCCACAAATGACCAAGATGTGTTTTACTATGATCATGAGTCTAATATAACCAAAACCACTCCCAAAACAACTCTGATTTCAAAACTTTCTGGATAAAGTCCTCTCTCGCGGGCTGCGAGAGAGTTTGGGGAGTCCGGTCGCGCCCCGCCACCGACGGTTTCATCCGGAAGATAATTACCCTCTCTTGCGGGCCGTGAGAGAGGATACTTGTACCAATCGCGCCCCGCGACCGGGTGGAATTCCTTGATTTTGCGTTTCGTTTTCCGTTTTCGATCCATTCACGTCCCGGCTCGGTTCTTTTCACCATTTTCGCTCGTTTTCCCCATCCTTCCAACCGTTTTCACGAACCAAGACCTGCAAAACGTGTTTGGATTAAAAGTAGATAAATTCTTGACAAATCGAATCGAAAACGCGCTAGAACTGTACAAACTCTACAAGATAAATAGATGTATTATTCAATACATCAAATATCCCCACACTTGCTCTTTTTTCGCCCTCGAAAAAGAATTGTGCATAAACGGAATCATAACTCAACAATTACTCGATTTCAAAAATTACTATTACTTTCATTAGGGACAAAATTCATGTTAATCGCGATTGCAATTATTGGATCCACTTAAACTCAAAATTCGGCTCAAACCTCTTATCATGTGAATTTAATTTAAGTGCGGTCAATCCACCTAGGGTCTCACACTAAAGTCCACAGTATTCCTAATCCCACCTCAAGCTTATGAAACACAAGGAATGAATTGTCTAACCCATTCCTAACTGTTTTATACCAAAATACAAAGAATTTAGAATCAAGCACATCTCTTTTTCTCTTTATTTCCATTTTTTTTTTCATTTGAGCATTTTGATTTCCATTTGCATATCTAACCTAGAGGCTGTCTCAACCAGAGTCACCATCCCCGAGAGCGACAACATGGGCTTCAATACTTAAAATTTCAATTAATCCTAGAGGGATTCTCGATCAGAGTCACCATCCCCAAGGGAGATTCCATAGGCCTTAGTCTACTTTTCAATCAAGCTCACTTTCTAATTATAATTTTTTTTACCTGATTAAAAATTCTAAATATTTTGGCTTATAACGGTATTTCTTATACTATTTTTGGTGGTTTCAGTTTCCCATTTCTCCTAGATAGTACCCACTGGTAGACAAACTATTAAGGTGTATTAAGCTCAAAGAAAATAAGAACCGAATCGAGTCTACTTGCGCATCCCAAATTAGACATAAACTCACCCCTTTTTATTCTCATATTATTATTATTTGAAACCGAATAGAAGTTAAATTTTGTTCATCATTTTCCGTTTAATTTTCATGCAAACTTCCTTTTCAAAAGACATTTTCGGATTTTTATTTTTTATATTATTTTTATTTTTTTTCTTTTTAAAGCAAATAAATACTACTACTCTACTACTACTCTACTATCCCATCCCCACATTTAAAGTTTGGCATTGCCCCAATGCGAGGACGAGACAATTACGACTCAAAATAACTAAAACCGAGAAAACCAAGAAAAAATAAAATACAGAAAAGGAAGCGACTTAGCTGGTAGTGCAAGCCTGTCGACGTGCCAGGCAAACCACTTGTGCCCTCCAAACCGAACACTCTTAAAGTGCAATCTTAACCCTCAATGACGCACAGGAGAACTACACCACTACAGAGAAGGAGCTTTTAGCAGTAGTGTTCGCGTTTGATAAATTCCGCTCTTACCTCGTCCTGTCTAAGACCATCGTCTTTACGAACCACACGGCTCTGCGTTTCCTTTTCCAAAAGAAGGACGCGAAGCCTCGTCTCATACGATGGATTCTCCTGCTCTCTGAGTTCGACATTGAGATTAGAGATAAGAAAGGAGCGGAGAATGTAGCTGCTGACCATCCATCCCGATTAGAGGATCCCACTAGAGAAGAAATCAGGGAAAAGGAGATCGGTGATAGATTTCCCCACGAGTCGGTAGAGTTTGTGATAGCTGAGAAGGAGGGGATGCCGTGGTTTTCCGACTTCGCGAATTATCTGGCGAATGGAGTGGTACGGAAGTGGATGACTACGCAACAGAAGAAGAAATTCTTCCGCGATGTCAGACGTTATATCTGGGACGACCCATTTCTGTTTCGGGTAGGGGAGACCGAATTTGAGGCGTTGCATGAGTCGAGATGAGGGGGCAGAGATATTAAGGCACGTGCATGAGGGACTGACATGAGGTCCCCATGGTCCGCACGTCACCGCACAGAAGGGTTTGATTGCGGTTTTTATTGGCCATCACTTATGAAGGACACCCTAGGGTTTGTGAAGATGTGTGATCGTTGCCAGTGTACCGGCAACATCTCATCCAAGGACGAGATGCCCGAACATCCCATCCAGATTTTTGAAGTCTTTGATGTTTGGGGGATTGACTTCATGGGATCGTTTCCCGTCTCTAGCGGAAACCGGTACATCCTCGTGGCTATGTTTCTAAGTGGGTTGAAGCTCAAGCTTTACCCACAAATGATGCTCGCGTGGTGGTGAGATTCTCAAAGAAACTGTTCACCCGTTTTGGTACCCCACAAGCCATCATCAGTGACCGTGGCACGCACTTCTGCAATGCCGTCATGGAAAAGGCACTTTCGGATTTTTTTTTTTATTTTTTTCATATTATTTTTTTTTCTTTTTAAAGCCAATAAATACTACTACTCTACTACTACTCTTCTATCCCATCCCCAAACTTGAAGTGTGGCATTGTCCCCAATGCGAGGACGAGACAATTACGACTCAAAATAACTAAAACCGAGAAACCCAAATAAGAAGAAAAAATATGAGCTCGAAAGGCAAGCTCCAGTCTGGTGAGACGAGGATCGGAGCACTCACTAGTTTCTCCTTAAGGATCGTGAAAGCTTTTAAGTAGTCGTCATCGAAGACGAAAGGTACATCTTTCTCGAGAAGTCAAGTCATGGGGCGGGTGATCTTTGAAAAATCTCGAATAAACCATCGGTAGAAGCCCGCATGACCGAGAAAGTTGTGGATGGATTTGACGCTAGTCGGTGGGGGAAGTCTGCTGATAGTATCGATTTTCGCCCGATCGACCACTATCCCGGCTCGCGAAATTTTGTGCCCTAACACGATGCCCTCTGTCACCATAAAGTGACATTTCTCCGAATTTAGCATCAATCGCGTCTCGACACACCATTTCATCATCGCATCTAAGTGAGTGAGACATTGATCGAAGGTGTTTCCATAGACAGAGAAGTCATCCATGAAAACCTCCATGGAGTTTTCGATCATGTCCTGAAAGATGGCTACCATGCAGCGCTGGAAAGTAGCCGGAGCGTTACATAACCCGAACGGCATGCGGCGATACGCATAAGTCCCATACGGGCATGTGAAGGTTGTCTTTTCTTGATCCTCGGGAGCAATCGGGATCTGAAAGTAACCTGAGAAGCCGTCAAGAAAGCAATAGAATTGCTGTCCTGCGAGACGCTCCAGCATCTGATCGATGAATGGGAGTGGGAAGTGATCCTTGCGGGTGGCGTCGTTTAATTTTCTATAATCTATGCACACCCTCCAGCCCGTGACGGTTCGCAATGGGATAAGCTCCTTCTTTTTGTTCATAACCATTGTCATTCCCCCCTTCTTGGGAACGACCTGAGTGGGGCTTACCCATGCAGAATCGAAGATGGGATAAATGAGACTAGCCTCCATCAGCTTTAGCACCTCTTTCTTTACAACTTCTTGCATATTCGGGTTCAGAAGACGTTGTAGCTGCACTACGGGCTTAAACACGTCCTCCATGAGGATCCTATGAGTACAGAAGGTAGGCTAATTCCCTTGATATCAGACAATTTCCATGCGATGGCCTCCTTATTTGACTTTAGGACCTCGATTAAACGCTCCTTCTCCTCCATTGACAATTTCGAAGAAATGATCACGGGTAAGCTCGAATTGTCACCTAGGAACGCGTATTCTAAATGAGACGGGAGGACCTTAAGCTCTACGGCTGCTGGTGTCGACAAAGGTGTACTCTCAGTAGCGGCACTCACCTCACAGACATCTAGAGTCTCGGGAATCTCGAAGACATCGTCCCTTATATCCTCACTATCACTCTCTTCGGATACTACATCCTCACTCACTAGGACGGCTTCACTGATGTATTCGATACACTAATCAACGCACGACATGAAAGAGTTAAGAAAATATACAGAGTGACAAGGGCCACTATCGCTGTCGCCACCCATTGGGTGTTGCATCGACCTTGCGATCTCGAATATGACGTTCTCGTCTTCGACTCGAAGGGTGATTTTTCCATCATGAACGTCTATGAGTGCTTTCCCGGTGCGTAAGAATGGGGACCTAATACGATGGGTACCTCCCGTCAGCCTCCATATCGAGGATGACGAAGTCTACGGGAAAAACAAATCTATCGACTTTAACCAATAGGTTTTCTACGATTCCTCTCGGGTATTTGACCGACCTATCAGCTAAAGACAGAGACATGCGTGTAGGGGTGAGTTCCCCTAAACCTAACCGCTCGTACAGCGAGAAAGGCATCAGATTTATGCTCGCCCCAAGATCGGCTAAAGCATGGGCCGGAGAGATGGATCCACCGAATAAGCATGGTATAGTGAAAATACCTGGATCAGTAAGCTTCTCGGGAGTTGTTCAAAATGACGGCAGAACATCCCCCGGTCAGCGGGACATTCGAGAGCTCCCCAGCTTATCTTTACGTTTCAGAAGGTCCTTCAGAAACTTATCATATTTAGGCATATGCTGGAGGGCCTCGATGAACGGGAGATAAATCTTTAATTGAGTAACATGTCAAGGAAATTCCCGTAATCCTTGGCATATTTCTGCTGCTTCAGACGAGCTGGGTAGGGTAGGCGTGAAGTGTCTACAAGCGGTGATGGCCTAACCTCTACCTGTCTTCTCTCTCCCCTACTCTCGGCTGAAGGTCCACTGGCTGGGGCGGGACTTGCTGGGTCTCGCCTGGTGTGCAACTTGGGTGGTGCCTCCATCTCGATTTCTTCATCTACCTCGCATCTCGCTCCTCTACCTCTACCTCTACACCCTCTCTACCTACCTCCTTTAGAGTCTTACCACTGCGAGTAGTGATCGCTTCCGCGTGTTGGTTCGCGGGGTTGGGTTGGTATTACCCGCGAACTAGCCGTGTGGCTGCTTTTGCAGCTGCTTAGCGATACTACCGACCGACCTCTGCAGATCTAAGAGTGCGGACTGTTGATTTTTCAGAAGCAGATCATGTTCCGCGAGAGTTTTCCGAGTAACCTGATCTTTGATAACTAACTGGGATAATAACTCTTCGATCCTATCTAGACTACCTCCTGACCCTCCTGATTTGAACCCCTTCACTAAACTGACTGGTGTCACCTGACCCTCCACTATTGTAATGACCGTGCCCCCTGTTCTGATAAGAGTCTGATTGGAAGCCAGGGGGGTTACTGGAAGATCGATAATTATTAGTGTTATTATTACGCCAGTTTTGATTATAATTGGAAGTATTATTATTGAAAGGGTTCGTAGGACCGCGGTTTTGACCGGTGATAAACTCAACTTGCTCAACGGTGAGCGTGGGACACTCTAACGTGTCGTGACCCCCTCTACAAACTTCACACATGTCTACCTTTTTCTTCAACTCCTGTATCTACTTTGTGACCTCTCTCTTGAAGCTATCTAGAGCAGCAGCTACCGTCGTTTCCAAGCTAACTTGGTGTAGACCCCGGGTAACCTGAGGTGTACGTGAAACAGGAATTGAATTCCTGGCGGCAGCGCTGTAATCGACATCAAAATGGGCAAAACTCTCGAAAAGGTCATTGCACTCAGCTACTGATTTCTTTCCCATCAGATGGCCACCAGCAGAGGTGTCGAATCGAGCACGGGTCTCAGGGGTGAGACCGTTGTAGAATTTCTCTACAAGTGCCCAGTCTGATAGGCCATGCTGGGAGCAACGGGATACTAAAGTTTGGAACCGCTCCTAAGCTAGATGGTAGGGCTCGTCAGGCTCCATTCGGAATGAATGGATCTGATCACGAAGGCGGGATGCTTTGGCGGGTGGAAAGCATTTCTTAAGGAAAGCATCCCGTAAAGAGGCCCAAGTAGAAAATGTGCCGGGTGGTTGGGAATCAAGCCAGATGGCGGCCCGACCCCCGAGAGAAAAACGAAAAGACTTGGAGAAAACGGGCATCATGACCCGCACCCTCCATATTGAACGTATGACATAGACGGGTAAGGCGGTTGATATGTGCGGGCGCATCCACATCATCACGACCATGGAATTGACAAGAATTAGTGATGGCGGTCATGATGTAGGAAGGGATTTGCCAAGCTCGGTCATTGTTCATGGGGGGTAAGGTAATGGGTGAGTTTACACCGGTGAAATCGGTGGTGGCTTGTTGGTAAACATTCTGGTTGTTATTATCGGCCATGTGGAAGTTGGGTGGTGGCTGTGGTGGATTTATGTTTATCGGTTGGTGAAGGTTTAGGGGTAAAATCGAAATCAGGTGGTACGAATGAATGAGATGAACCTGAAAAAGCTGAAGAAGAAGCACTTACCTTTGGTGCGGGGGAAATGGCGTGTCCGTAGGCTGCTTAGGCGGAGGTCCTTGCGAGCCCGTATGGGGCATCCACTAAACCGGAAACACGACAAGCAAGAGAAGTTAGCACAAATGATTCAATTGCAATAAGAAAAAAATATTAAACAATTAATTAGACTCCTACGATACAAACGAATGCGAAATAAACCACTTGTACAATAAAAGCCTAAGTCGAGTAATCAATGCAATTGCCAATGAGAGAGTCCCCGGCAACGGCGCCAAAAACTTGATGTTCTAAAAGTAGTTAATTAAATTAAAACAAATTATCCTAATTCTAGACTCAAATTATACTTTAGACTCCTAAATTAAACTAAACTACTAACCGGCAAGTGAACCGATCAATTGTAGAATAATATTAAGTAAGTCCGGATTATCGAACCCACAGGACCCTCTAATTACTAAGACTACTACTTTAGACTCAATTACACACGAGGTATATTTAAAAAGGGGGGTGTTACTAATAATTCTAAATTATCAATTTAAATAAAACTACAAAAGATAAATGACCAAACTATGAACTTCTAGGGACTTATTAGAACTTTTAACAAGAGATGATAAACTAGTTACCCAGGTTGAATTTTTAGAATACTATTCACTCAATTTAACAATAATTAGTCTGGTTGAATATTTTACCGGGATCTTAACATATCAAAGTTTAGGTTTATTAAAAAGGACTCCCGACCCTTCTCAGGAAGACACCTACAATAACCTAGCCTTTTTATTCGTTTACCAATTTTAAAGATTCTTTTTCAATTATCTTTTCAATATAGTAAAGTGCCTAATTATTATTTACTTCTCAATAATTAATCTAGACCAACTTAAATTTTCTAGTTTAGATTTACTGATTTAATTATGACAAGGAAATTAAACTCGAGAATTTCTCTAAACCCTAACCTAATAATTTACCAAATTAATTCAGCCAACTAATTGCAATTTCTCAATTAACAAATTAGGTATAATGACAAAGTTAATTTAATGGTTAATCTAATTGTTTCCTCGGTTTTATTGGCCAATTTTACCGACAACTTCACGAATTCCTAAGAACACGAAAAGTAACATAAACCTATTACATGAAAGACATTCACCAAAGTTTATGTAAAACAACTAAACAATCATCAAACAACCAAGATCATGCAAATACCCTAAACTAGATAATTAAAGTTGCAAACATTAGCAATTTAAATATTCAAACCATAAACTAAATTAAAGTAAATCAAAGTTTCATAATTCCATAATCCAAAACCTAGGTAACCAAAAGAAAATCTAGCTTAACAACATGTTTAAAAACTGAATAAAACCAAGTTGATAACAAGAAAGCATGATTGACCAAAAACAAGAAATCAAAGACGAGAATGGTATGATAAACCGTGCAAAGCTCCTGCCTTTAACTTCCGTGATCACCAACACCGTTCCTGCAGCTTAGATCTGCCTTGTGTTGCTTCAAACCTCTAGAAAATAGCTCCAAAGTTGCTCTAGATCTTCCACAATTGCCCAAGATGTGTCTTACTATGATCATGAGTCTAATATAACCAAAACCAATCCCAAAACAACTCTGATTTTGAAACTTTCTGGATAGTGTCCTCTCTCGCGTGCCGCGAGAGAGTTTGGGGAGTCCGGTCGCGCCCCGCCACCAACGGTTTCATCCGGAAGATAATTACCCTCTCTCGCGGGCCGCGAGAGAGGATGCTTGTACCGGTCGCGCCCCGCGACCGGGTGGAATTCCTTGATTTTGCGTTTTGTTTTCCGTTTTCGATCCATTCACGTCCCAGCTTGGTTTTTTTCACCATTTTCGCTCGTTTTCCCCATCCTTCCAACCGTTTTCATGAACCAAGACCTACAAATTGTGTTTGGATTAAAAGTAGATAAACTCTTGACAAATCAAAATGAAAACGCACTAGAACTGTACAAACTCTACAAGATAAATAGATGTATTATTCAATACATCAAAAGCGTCAATGAAATCGTTAATCGCTAATGTTTTGCAAGGACATTAATATGTGTGACGACATAGGAAGCAATCCAACCCTTGATGATTTTCCGTCGATTACCCTCGACTGTGACACAAATGCACTCTTCCGTGTGGATCCATGACCAAGAGTGGGGCTCGCCAAAACCCGCTAGATGTAACCCTTTGGTCCTTGGTCTATACAAGATTAATGGTTCTTAAGTACCTCACTATTCGCACATGATCTAAGTTGTTTCATTCCCTAGCTTATCATACCATTGTACATGTATTTACCCTGCTAGTATTAAAACTGTAAATGTTTAAGATGAAAAGGGGACATGAACTCACAAATTGCGTTCCGTACGTATGCTAGCAAAATCAAATGTCCAAAAAAATTCCCGACCTACACGTGTCCTAACTCATATAAGACACTTAGGTCCATGACGTAAAGCCCAAGCATATGTGTTGGTATAATCAAATCATCCAACTAGCTAGTTTTGAAATAACTTGCTTCTTGTTTTAACATGCTCGCTGACACTTTGGTGAGTCGTCCAAATAGACAAAATATAATCTTTACACCGAAATAATATTTATAATAACAATAATTTATCGACATCATTACACTCACAGTATTTTTTACTAAATCATATCCGGGTATAAAAGTAAATATACTTTTAACTCGGTTCGCCGGCAAATAGTTATATACATAAAAGTTGTATACTTATATTTAGAGAATAACTCTCATAATACGACAATATTTATATAATATAAAAAATATGATAAGTTTATATTTGTTTGTTCAAAGTCGATAATTGTTTACATAAATGCTTGTAATATTCCCATAACATTAAAATATGAGTTTAGTGTTTTATGACTTAAAATTGTGTCATTTAAGGCATTTTACTATAAGAGTCCAACTTTATACAAAATAGTCATCCACACTTGTAAAAGCTTTATGACACATAAATGCATACTTATGACCTTTTATTCTAAAAAATCTTTCAAGTCCATAATTGAGGTATGCATGAAATTTAGTCTTATAGTTATATAATGTGCCCTTCTATTTTATGAACTTTTAGTTTACCATTTCCAAGATTTTATAACTCAAAATCATTATTTCTCTTTGGTGTTTCAAACTTTCTGTTTGGTGTTTGGTTTTTGCCTAGTTCCTTGCTAGGTGGAGCCCTTGTTATATATTGGCTGTGTTTTGATGTTAAAAAAATTTTGTTTTATATATGATATCTAAAAGCTCTAGATTCGTAACATCCCAATTGTACCATACGTTATCCAATATATATATATACATATATATATATATATATATATACACACACCATATATGATACAAAATATATATACTCCATATCTGATACAAAATATGTACACCCCAAGGTTCAAAAGAAGAATACTTATTAAACATTCTATAAAGATTTTGTGAGCCATTAGTACAACTCTCTGTTAAACCAACTTTGTGAACTTTTTTTTTTGTGAAATAGCCAAGTTTGGCCAAATAGATAATTAAATAGATTCCTGATCTTCAAGTGGTAAAACACTACTCGGATGACTATGACATATGACCAACATGGGAAGTTCAAATGAGAACCATGATAAATACTTACAAAAGTAAGCGAGAATGTGTTTTAAAGATGAGATGATGAAGAAATCGAGCTCACTTTCCGTGGGTGTTCGAGACTTGATTCTTGCGGATCGTGACTAGTTTTGATAATAAAAGCGACTAGATAAGAAAGATATTCATGAAAGCTAGTTACCTAGGATTGAGCTTGGAGGACTTACACTAAAGTGAGCTCGAACTAGAACGATGTGGCTGGGAGAACGGTGCTGAACGGACACCGTGATGATGCTCGGTGATGAACGAGATTGATCGATGAAGGTTAACCACTCTTTAACACCTTGGAATCACTTGAATGGGCTGAGGCTTTTGGTGGTTTTGGATGAGGTTACAGAACCGAGAGATACATGGGTGTTTGAGAAATGAAAGTGATGTATTCTTCCAAAAGTATTATCTAGTAATATGGTGGGTTTAAATAGGCTGGTCTTGGGTGTTGGAACACTTTTATTTACTAACTAACTAGTTATAACACATAAGAGAAATTGTTGAGTTAGATCCCAACATATAGGAACTAATTCTCTCAAACTTGACTGAAATTGTTGTTATACATAATGATGGTGTTGGGTATTTGTTTGCATGGGGATTAGATCAAGTATGTCTGAAATATTAAAGAATAATGAGCATGCCTGGAGAGATGTGATGGCTCCAAGTTTGACTTTTCTCCTTCCCCTTTTCCTTGCATAACCGAGGGTGCAAGAAACAAAGAAATGGGTTATTGAATAATTTAAGTTAAATTAGTCATAGGGTGTACTAGGTTGTTCAAATTAGAAGCAACAACCATTTAATGGATTTGATATTTCAAACACATGTGGGGTTTTCTTGGGTTTCAAAATTAACCGGTTGGGAGTGAAGGAACCTGGGCGACTATTATTTGGATGGCCAAACCAAGCTTAATATAAACTCATAAACTAGAGTTTCTTTGACATACTAATGCTTCAAATGGTGATCGAACCGAATCAACGTATTCAAAATATATAAGTGTACGAAGGTGTTCCTGCATATATATAAACACAGACTTTTATATGAGCGTATGCATTTTAAATCAAACCTTTCAAATACAAAATTGCTTATATAGGTTTAACGACCAGTCAGAATCTAAAATCATAAAGCAAGACCTATCAGTAACTATAAAGCAGGACCGTCCGATCCCAACGGTTAACAACATCTGACAAAAACATGGATGATATTGATTATTTTTACTTCCGCAACTTTTATGGTGAATGATGCAAATTATGTGGTGGGTTTTATTGAGATTTAGAATGTTACTTTCTGAATTTCAACCCCCACTTTCTAATTGACCCATCGTTTTCATGTGAAAATCACCTTATGAAGGGAGAAAGTAAAAACAATAACTATCATCCCTCTGAATGCCATCAAAACTCGTTTCAAAATGACATAACCTTAGATGACATATGCCAAATAGAAAAGAGAATTCTCCAAAAATTAAAAGAAATAGAGTTTATGATGAATATGAGGTGTTCATCACAAAACACTAACATTGGAGAAGACTTGATGGGGGTCCATTCAGAAATAAACGACACCAAGGCCACTATGTGTATCTCAACAGCTTGTGAGGACGAATGCGATAGTCGTCTTTGTGTTTATTGTGCCATGACGAACTCACCACCGGTTTCAACTGGTGTATACATAGACCAGAGCGATTCGACTCATATCTTCTTTAACAAGAGCTCGATTAAGGTAAATAAAGATTTTTTCTTCCCACCGTTTAATTTAGGATTCTTTCTTTCCGACAACCTCTTGCGTTTTCGTATAAATCACAAGCAACCTAGGTATATCCGGCACTTTAGTGTTGTCCCCACTAGTAAAGAACCACCCGATAAGATAAAACGCCTTGAAAAAGACGAAACTTCATAAATCTCAAAAAACAACACAGGGCCGTGCCCAACCAAAACGCCCTGTGCCCATTTGTTAAGGCACCACGGGACTGTGCCTAGCAAACACGCCCCGGGGTCACTAACTCACAAAAGTTGTTCTGATTCGTTGCAGACCAGGAGGTCGTGCCTCCCAGGCACGGGGCCGTGGCCATTGTGTTGTCACTTTCTATAAAGTCAGCATGGGGCAACATGTCTTGGACTCATTACAAAGAAAAAACTCTTGTCCGAATCTACAAATATACCCATAAAGAATGTAAAGTAGAAACAGTGGAACCTCGTCAACTACAACTGGGAACAGCAGGAGGGGAAGGAGGCCTTCCACTAAGGCTACTCTTCTCCGTTATGTGAACGCGCTAAGGGAGGCCATGGAGGAGATGACATCAGTGGAACAGATCCTAATAGATCGGGTCAACTACCTAACAATGGGGCTTGAGACTAGCTTCCAAGAAACCAACCTTTTGCACCAAAGGTTGAATATTCTTGCTATGGCTCCCATGAAACTAATCTTCCCACATGAAGATTGGACTCTAGCACAAGATGTAACGCTTTGCTTTTTATAACTTTTCGTTTTTAGTATGTTTGCACCGAAATTCTTTTTTGGAAAGTCCAAACCTTGTAATCGTATCTTTTTTCTGAATCATTGTAAATCCAAGGCTTTGATTGTAATCAAATTGATCAATTATACGAAATTCACAACCTTTATGCATGCTTATACTTATGAACGTACGTTTATTCATTACTCGATTATTCAATTCAACATAACTCGTAAATACCTATTGTACGTTTGTGAATCTTAGAATTCAAGTCAAGCAAGATGATTAGTGATTCTAATACAAAATACTTAAGCTTTCGGCATCATAAAACTTATCACCTTATACTATAATACTTCTACTTAAACAAGTCTCTTTTTAGGGTTATATAACACCCTTATCCTTGGTTTTAATCTTCTAATCAAGCCACAATTGTATTATATATAATATACATTAATTAAAAATCAAATAAACCTAATTATATTTAAAAAAAAAAAAGATAAGACAGCTTGCAGCCGCAAGCTGTCAAGAAGTTTAATGTTTTGTTTCTTCAAGTTAAACACCCAACAACTTCATTAATGCTAACCTAACTCAAACCGTAATCTTCCTTCTATAAAACCCCACCTTTCCCCAACCTTTTCTCACTCTTACAAGCCTCCAACACTTCACAAAACCTCCCACAACTTCCACAATTCACTGCTGTCCCATTTCAGTTTGCAAGTGAGTTTCAACTCACTTCCTTTGATGTTCAAACCTTGTTTCTTCTTCTAAAACACTTGGATAACCTCTAGGAAGGTTTTTGAGGTCCAAAAGTGTCTTGAACTTTCTGTTCACTTTTCTTTTCAAAACTTCAAAAACTTTAAGTTTTCTTCATGTTTTCTTCTTCAATAATGTTTTCTAAGCCTCTTGGGATGTTACCACAGGTTTTCCATGGAAAACCAAGGTGGAATAATACCATTTTTATGGCTAAACTTTCTGTTTTGGAAGTTAAACTTAGAAACCTTTTCTTAAACTTTTTTTCTTTTTACAACTCTATGCTACTTGTGCCTCTAATCAAGTTTATGGTTAGTGAGCTAGCTAGAATTGTTTGATACAAAATCAAGAGGTATAACATTCCTCTAAACTTGTTGTTTTACTAAGGGTCTTAACCTACATGTGTTGAAACCATCCAAGCTTACAAGCTTGTGTTTTGGTAAAGGTGTGATTACATGGAGGCCTTGGCTATCCAACTTTCAATCCACCATCTCACTTGATGATTTCTATCCACTAAGCTATGTTTCACCTTCAATTGAGTAACAACGATACGACACTTCCCTAAACGTTGCCATGTTCGGGATGCACGCACCTAGCTTGCTTACTCGGTCGATACGTAGTTTAGTAAAGTACTTTATTTTTACTTCGTTCATGACCATCCAGATTGTCCTTGTGGCAATTTGTGTATTGGTGAATCTTACGAAAGAGGTCAAGGACGGTTATCCTCCAACCTCCATGCATGACTTCTATGACTTTTCTGAAATATATGATTTATATGATAAACTTGTTAATATTATATGTAACCTATATATGTAAATAATAAATATAACCGAACCTTTCACAATGACCGTATGGTTACTTGTCCTAATATTAGGTTATATTATCTAAGACCTAACCATCATTACGATTCTATTGGGCATGACCCATAAAACCACAAACACCCTATGAGGCTTATAGTAAAAAACGAGCATTAACGTCTAGATAAATACTTTCGACTATACATACTTTTGCATACTTTAAATTCCTAAATTAACGAACTCCATTGTCATTCCAATACTCACACACCCACGTTTCCTTGTGTAGGATAACTCGGTGTTCGTTCCCTAATCAACCAACACTTTCACGGAATTAACTTTGCAAAACTGTGAGTACACTCGACACCCTTTTACGCTTTACACTTTTGGGTGCAATATGTTAATCTATCAAAAACACAGTAAATCACACTTTTATTCTATTCAATCACAACAAACAATCCATCATACATGCTATAGTTATGTGATACTCGATTTGTTTACTTGGAACATTCTTATGTGATACTAATTGTCATTAACTTCGTACAGCCTCCCCTTAACATTTATAGCGCTATTGGAGTAACGCACCGCCCCTATTCTTGTGGTCATGTTAAGTTCAATCTATTATGCGGTGACAGTTGAGGATTGACTTGTAGTTCACATGCCTTGTTTACATTAATCTTGTATACTAGCTTATCATGTGGACTTGTTTAAACGTTTTTATTACTTATGCTATGATTCAAACTTGTGTAGTCGCCAATATTTTGTATTGAATTATACTTTTTAACATGTTGCAGGTTGAGGATGTTGATGTGACGAAAGTTAGTAGGATTGGCATACAAGCACACTTAGTGCTAGGTTATTTGTTATGTTTCGTGCTTGTCTTATTTGATGTTACATTGTAGTTGAATTATCTTGTACTTGACGTTTTGATGAATGAAATGAAATGAGTTGTTTATTTAAATATTGTCACATTTAGTGTTATGACGTCTCGAGCCATCTCGTTCATCTCACTCTGATGTTTTCGCCATCAGTTGGGGTGTGATAGATTGGTATTGGAGCCATAACTATAGGGAATTAGGTAGAATTGCCATGTTCGACCTAGTCTATAGTTTAAGTGTCGAACTTGACCTTTCTAGATTCATGCTTTAATTGTTAATTCTTCCTATTTCTTTTGTCTTAATATATATGCAATGTGTCTTTCCTAAGACCCTTACACACTTTCACACTTGAAGACACTCATACTATAAACAAGACGATCTCACCAAAATAGGGGTGAAACCCACACTTTAGTGATCACTCTCAATCCGCGTATTTGATTTTACACGAAATTACACCATCAAGTTAGGAGTGAAATCAACATCTTGATGGGAATTTCCATTTCATACTCTAACGGACCCTTACCAACGAGTCGGAATTCGCTCCTCGTTTGGTAAGTACCAACCACGCTTAGGTTACGATGACTTAAGGGTGAAACCCTCACCTTGTCAACTAGTCCCATTCCTCGATTTTCAATCTCGCCAAAATTTCAATTTTTTGATCGGTTAGAGATGTGTAGTAACTGGAAGGGTAAAGTGCCATTAATCGCGTCTCAACCAAAACACTCCAATGTTTTATTAAGCCTATCTTTTATGTCATCTCAATTATTATGTGTTTTAATACTTGTGCCTCGTTCGTTTCTAGCCCGATTGCACAACTCGCACACCTTTCGTCACCAAAAACATTAATAATCCTCGTGAACCAACAAAATTTATATTCCTTACGCAACCATACATGTTTATGCTTTTGAATGCTTGTATGCCTATGCTATCTATGTGAATTCATACATGTTACGTGATACTTATATGCTCAAAAATGATTCCTTTTATAAAAACGGATTATGATCAAAGCCTTAATCTCTCTCTTCTATTGTCAACCCTTTAGATGTCTTTCTCACAAAGCATCATGGGAAAGAAGAAGTCAAAGTCAAAGTCCCGCTCCGATTGGACATCAAAAGGGATTGCATGAAGTTCATGGCCGAGCAAATGGCCAAGGTTATCCCGAACATTGTTAGCAAGATTAAACCTTCATCGAACGCTGACTAACCCCACGCCTCCGTCGACTCTAAGGTCGAAGCACCTAAGTCGACGTTCACATTTATGCAGTTTTGTTCTTGTAACCCATTACCATTCACTGGCGAAGAGGACGCCACCAAGTTACTGCAATGGTTTGATGCCATTGAGGTGACTTTCATACAAAGTGGTTGTCCCGACCACCTGTGTACCATCAACGCGACGGGAGTCTTCCGATCAAGGGCTCTTGATTGGTGGACCTCCAAGCGTAACGCTCATGGAAATGATGCCGCCCACGTTCTCCCGTGGATCGAGCTCAAAAAGCTGATGGAGAACGAATTCTGCACTCCTCATGAACGCCAACGACTCGAAAATGAGTTTTGGAACCTTAAACATGTTGGTTACGACAACGCCAGCCTCATGGGCTGATTCAAACAGCTGAGGGCGATTTTCCCTAGTCAAGTCGACACGGCCGAAGAGGCAGTGGCCAAATACATACGCTGCCTCCCTCCCCATCTCACGGACCTTGTTGACGCCACCTCGCCAAAAACTCTCAAGGAAACCTTTCGCCTGTCTGCCCGACTAAACAGCAACCATGTCCTTCGTGAAGCCTCCAAGGCTTCATTGAGGAAAGGCCACCAAGCCATCGCTAAAACCCTCAACGAACCTACCTCACCTAAGCCACCAAAGAGCAACAACAAAGGCAAGAAGCAAAAGGCTTCAAGCCAAAACTAAACAGTAGTCACTCCGCAAAACCCTCAACCCTCTCAGCTGCTAGCCTTAGCCCCCCTAGAGCCTATTAAAAAGGCATACACTAGGCCGCATTCCAAGTGTAACACCTGCCCCTACCACCATCCCGTTAATGCCCCTTGCCGCCTATGCACTAGCTACAATAGGTATGGACCCTTCGCTCTACAATGTCGAAGTTCTCCGCAAGCCCCCGGCCAATCAAGCCCGAGCCATCACCGCACCCCAAAATCCTACCGCCAACCAAACCCGACCACTTGCAACCACCGCTCGTGCCTGCTTCAGACTCAGAGATCCCAACCACTTCGCCAATACCTACCCGCAGCGCAACAACAACAACAACCAGCAGCAACAACAGCAAGCTCGTGGGCGTGCCTTCGTCATCTCTGCCGCACAAGCTCAAAACGCCAACGATGTGATCACGGGTACGTTTCTCGTTAACAATGTTTACGCTACATGTTTATTTAATACTGGTGCGGATAAGAGTTTTATATATGTTGAATTTGAACCTTTGCTTAAGTGTAGACGTTTTAAGTTGCCTAAATCATTCGAAGTCGAAGTCGCTGACGGAAAATCCATCACTGTCGATTCTGTCCTTTCTAATTGTTCTTTGAAACTCAACGATCATACGTTTTCCATTGACCTCATACCCATGCAAATGGGTAGCTTCGATATCATAGTAGGTATGGATTGGCTTAGGCGGGTCCGTGCTGAAGTTGTTTGTTCCGAAAAGTTCATCCATCTTCGCCAACCCAATGAAGAATCCTTACACGTCTATTACGAGAAACCCTCCAAAGGTCTCAAGCTTATGTCGTGTATCCAAGCAAACAAGTACTTGCGTAAGGAATACTTCGCCTTTCTTGCCCACATTGTGGAAAAGAAGGATAACTGCCCGAGCGTGAGTGAAGTTCCCGTTGTTCGTGATTATCCCGACGTCTTCCCAGAGGATCGTCCTGGTCCGTCTCCTCCTTGTCTGTTGACTTTTGCATTGATCTCATCCCTGGCACAACTCCTGTCGCAAAATCCCCCTATCGCCTTGCACCCTCGAAGATGCAAGAGCTGTCTAGCCAACTTCAGGAGCACCTTGATAAATGATTCATAAGCCCTAGCACATCTCCTTGGGGTGCTCCTGTTCTATTCGTCAAAAAGAAAGACGGATCCTTCCGAATGTGCATTGACTATCATGAGCTCAACAAGCTTACGGTCAATAACCGATATCCTCTTCCTGGCATCGACGATCTTTTTGATCAACTTCAAGGCGCGTCTTGTTTCTCGAAAATCGACCTTCGCTCTAGTTCATCAACTTCGAGTCCTCGAAGAAGATATACCCAAAACTGCGTTTCGCACATGTTATGGGCACTACGAGTTCGTAGTCATGCCATTCGGCTTGACCAACACCCCCATCGTGTTTATGGATTTGATGAATCGCGTGTGCAAGCTTTATCTCGACCAATTCGTGATCGTCTTCATTGACGATATCCTAATCTATTCCAAGATGCGAGAAGAGCACGAGCGACACTTGCGTCTTATCCTTCAGCTTTTGCGTACTGAATGTCTTTACGCAAGTTCTCAAAGTGTGAATTTTGGCTAAAGGAGGTTCAAATCCCTGGTCATGTCGTCAAAGAACTCGGTATTCACGATGACCCCGCGAAAATCAAGGAGGTGAAGAATTGGATTGCTCCTAAGTCTCCGTCCGAAATTCGTTCGTTTCTCGGTTTAGCTGGTTACTACCATCGATTTATCTCGAATTTCTCCAAGATCACTGTACCCCACACTTCCTTGACTCAAAAGGATAAACCTTTTGTTTAGTGTTCCGAGCAAGAGGAGTCTTTAAAAATGCTCAAGGACATGCTTTGCAATGCCTCAAAACAAGGTCTTGGTTGTGTTCTTATGCAACGAGATAAGGTTATCACTTACGTGTCACAGCAACTCAAGATTCATGAGAAGAACTATACTACGCACGACCTCAAACTTGGTGCGGTTGTTTTTGCATTGAAGATATGGCGACACTACCTTTATGGTACAAAGTGCATGCTCTTCACCGACCATAAGAGCCTCCAACACATCTTCAATCAAAAGGAACTCAACATGTGTCAACGTCATTGGGTGGAATTGTTAAACAACTACGACTGCGATATTCACTACCACCCTGGTAAGGCGAATGTTGTATCTGACGCACTTAGTCGGAAACTCATGTTAAGAGTAAACGTTGCTACCAAACCTTGGGAAAGCTTCAAGAGCTGATTCGTGAGGCATAATACTCAACCTTTAATGAGGGTAACCTTGATAATGAGTTGAAGTGTGGTGCTAAAACCAACTCGTGACCAAATCCAATGGCATCAAGTGCTATCTTAACCGTATTTGAATTCCAAATTGTGATAACCTTTGTGAACTCTTGATGAGTGAAGCTCATAAATCTCAGTGTTCTATTCATCCCGGCACTGATAAGATGTACCATGACCTTCGTGCGTCTTATTGGTGGCCTGGTATGAAGAAAGATATCGCCTGCTACATTTTGAAATGCCTTACTTGTTCCAAGGTAAAGGCCAAACATCAACATCCCTATGGCTTACTCGAACAACTGGAAATTCCTGTTTGGAAATGGGAGAGTATTGCCCTGGATTTCACTACCAAACTTCCTCCTACATCGTATAGTCACGATAGTATTTTGGTAATCATCGACCGTCTGACCAAATCTGCTCATTTCCTTCCCATACGTGAAGATTACCGAGTCATGAAATTGGCTCGTATCTACACAGATGAAGTCATCTGTCATCACGGTGTCCCTGTTGACATTATCTCGGACCGTGATGGTCGTTTCACTTCCCGTCTTTGGCAAACATTTCAAAAAGCTCTTGGTACTCACCTCAATCTCGTACTGCTTTCCATCCTCAGTCTGATGGTCAAACCGAACGTACTATCCAAACTCTAGAGGATATGCTTCTTTCTTGCGTAATCGATTTTGGTGGCAACTGGGACATGCATTTGTCTTTGGTCGAATTCTCGTAAAACAACAGTTACCACACGAAAATTCAAATGGCACCTTTCGAGTCATTGTATGGACGCAAGTGTCAATCGCCTATTTGTTAGCACGAGATCGGGAAAGCTCAAATCACTGGTCCCGAGCTTATTCAACAGATGACGAACAAGATTTTGCAGATTCGGACAACTTGCTCATAGCCAAAAGTCGACAAAAGAGTTACGCAGATAAAAGATGCAAGCCCTTGGATTTCAACGTTGGTGACTTTGTACTTCTCAAGGTATCCCCTTGGAAGGGTGTGGTTCGTTCCGGAAAGAAGGGAAAGCTCGCTCCTCACTATGTGGGTCCCTTCAAGATTCTCAAAAGGATTGGCAAGGTAGCATACTGACTGGACCTACCACAAGAGCTCAACAACATTGATCCTACTTTTCAGGTCTCAAACTTGAAGAGATGTCTAGCCGAAGAAGGACTCTAAGTCCCACTTGAAGATCTTCAAATAAATGAGACCTTACACTTCGTGGAGAAACCAGTCGAAATCGTAGATCGAGGCACCAAGTAACTAAGGCGCAGTCGAATTCCTATCTTGAAGGTATGGTGGGAAGGAAAATGTGGCGCTGAGTTTACTTGGGAACTTGAAAGTGACATGAAGACTAAGTATCCGCATCTATTCGTTACATCTTCCTAAATTTCGGGACGAAATTTCCTAAAGGAGGGGAGACTGTAAAGCTTTGCTTTTTGTAACTTCCGTTTTTAGTATGTTTGTGTCGAAATTCTATTTTTGGAAAGTCCAAACCTTGTAATCATATCTCTTTTTCGAATCATTTTAAATCCAAGGCTTTGAATGTAATCAAATTGATCAATTATACGAAATTCACAACCTTTATACATGCTTATACTTATGAACATCTACTTAAACAAGTCTCTTTTTAGGGTTATATAAGACCCTTATCCTTGGTTTTAATCTTCCAATCAAGCCGCAATTGTATTATATATAATATACATCAATTAAACATCAAATAAACCTAATTAACAAACAAAAAAGATAAGACAGCTTGCGGCCGCAAGCTGTCAAGATGTTTAATGTTTTGTTTCTTCAAGTGAAAAACCCAACAATCTCATTAATGCTAACCTAACTCAAACCCTAATCTTCCCTCTATAAAACCCCACCTTTCCCCAACGTTTTCTCACTTTTACAATCCTCCAACACTTCACAAAACCTCCCACAACTTCCAAAATTCACTGCTGTCCCATTTCAGTTTGTAAGTGAGTTTCAACGCAATTCCTTTGATGTTCAAACCTTGTTTCTTCTTCTAAAACACTTGGATAACCTCTAGGAAGGTTTTCACAAGTTTGCTTTGGCAAACTAAGGTGAAACCTCACCATTTTGAGGTCCAAAAGTGTCTTGAACTTTCTGTTCACTTTTATCTTTCCAAATTTAAAAAACTTTATGTTTTCTTCATGTTTTCTTCCTCAACAATGTTTGCTAAGCCTCTTGGGATGTTACCATAGGTTTTCCATGGAAAACCAAGGTGGAACAATACCAATTTTATGGCCAAACTCTCTGTTTTCGAAGTTAAACTTATAAACCTTTTCTTAAACTTATTTTCTTTTTACAACTCTATGCTACTTGTGCCTCTAATCAAGTTTATGGTTAGTGAGCTAGCTAGAATTGTTTGATACAAAATCAAGAGGTATAACATTCCTCTAAACTTGTTGTTTTACTAAGGGTCCTAACCCACAAGTGTTGAAACCATCCAAGCTTACAAGCTTGTGTTTTGATAAAGGTGTGATTACATGTAGGCCTTGGCTATCCAACTTTCAATCCACCCTCACTTGATGATTCTATCCACTAAGCTATGTTTCATCTTCAATTAAGTAACAAGGCTATGACACGTCCCCAAACGTTTCCATGTTCGGGATGCACGCACCTAGCTTGCTTACTCGGTCGATACTTAGTTTAGTGAAGTACTTTATTTTTACTTCATTCAAGACCATCCGGATTGTCCTTGTGGTAATTTGTGTATTGGTGAATCTTACGAAAGAGGTCAAGGACGGTTATCCTCTTACCTCCATGCATGACTTCTATCAAATATATGAATATATGATAAACTTGTTAATATTATATGTAACCTATATATGTAAATAATAAATATAACCGAACCTTTGACAATGACCATATGGTTACTTGTCCTAACATTAGGTTATTTTGTCTAAGACTTAACCATCATTACGATTCTATTGGGCATGACGCATAAAACCACACACACCCTACGGGGCTTATAGTGTCAAAAACGAGCGTTAACGTCTAGATAAATACTTTCGACTATACATACTTTTGCATACATTAAATTCCTAAATTAACGAACTCCATTGTCATTCCAATACTCACACACCCACGTTTCCTTGGGTAGGATAACTCGGTGTTCGTTCCCTAATCAACCAACACTTTCACGGAATTAACTTTGCAAAACCGTGAGTACCCTCGACACCCTTTTACGCATTACACTTTTGGGTGCAATAGGTTAATCTATCAAAAACAAACTAAATCACACTTTTATTCTATGCAATCACACAAACAATCCATCATTCATGCTATAGTTATGTGATACTCAATTTGTTTACTTGGAACATTCTTATGTGATACTAATTGTCATTAACTTCGTACGAGCCTCCCCTTAACATGTATAGAGCTATAGGAGTAACGCATCGCTCGTATTCTTATGGTCATGTTAAGTTCAATCTATTATGTGGTGACAGTTGAGGATTAACTTGTAGTTCACATGCCTTGTTTACATTAATCTCGTATACTAGCTTATCATGTGGATTTGTTTAAACATTTTTATTGCTTATGCTATGATTCAAACTTGTGTACTCGCCAATATTTTGTATTGAACTATACTTTTTAACATGCTGCAGGTTGTAGATGTTGATGTGATGAAACTTAGTAGGATTGGCATAGAAACACACTTAGAATGCTAAGTTATTATTATGTTTCGTTGAACTTGTCTTATTTGATGTTACATTGTATTTGAATTATGTTGTACTTGACGTTTTGATGAATGAAATGAAATGAGTTGTTTAATTAAATATTGTCACATTTAGTGTTACGATGTCTCGAGCAATCTCGTTCGTCTCACTCTGATGTTTTCGCCATCGGTTGGGGTGTGACACAAGAAGTCATCATCCCCACCGGGTGGGATGAACTTCCACCGGAACCACCTCTAGACGCACTTTATTAGGTTTCGGTGGCCATCAATCCTCTCCCACAAGAAGTTTTGGATGATGAGCCTCCCTTCTTTCTCCCTAGGGAGATAGAGGAGATGCTCAATGACATTAGAGAGGGTACATTTCACCCGGAAAAACTCAATAGCCCTCTAACATCCGGAAGCCACCTCCGGGTTTTTGTTGCATTCTCGACTATTCTAGGGAGAGTTTTTCTAGTTTTTATTTCTTGTCATTAGGAGGCTAATCTTTTCTTAGGACTTTTAAATTATGTACTTTTTTCACTTTTTCTTTTAGGTTGTAATGAATGGATGGTATTAATAAAAGGATGGTGTTTGTAACACTTCAATTGGTGGAATTTTGTGAAAAACTGGGAAAAAGGGACCTCCATGCACATAAACCGAAGCATCCCGCTTCAAAAACTGCAATGCAGAACCTATAGCACGGCACCGTGCCCATCAGGCACGCCCCGTGCTCACCATACTGTAAGTTTTTTGTTTAAATTCGTTACTATCACTTTGGCCACGGGGCCGTGTCCACCAGGCACGCCCCCTTGCCAAGTGCCCAGTATCCTTAAAATTTTTTGTTTAAACCCACTTTTTGCATATTCAATCAAAACAAATCCTATTTGGGACAAATTTAGGACAATGTGTAATTTAAAACCTTGAATCTTTCATCCTAAAACACAAGCATTACACAAAACTCGCCTTGGAAAACCCCTACTCACCCCAAATATTTTTCAAATCCTTTTTTCATTTTTTTACTTATCTTGGTTTTGTTTGGGAAAAATAAGTTCTACAAAAATATCGTTTTTACTAATTTACACCTGATAGCATGGTGATAAAAAGAACCAATCAAGAAAATTATAAAAACGGGCATAACAAATCTTCGTAATATTATATTATATATATACTTTTACACTATAACCTTTTCCTACAAAAGTGAGTTTTTGAGCCTTTATCGAGCATACAAATACATATCTATACTAATTGCTCAAATTTTTCGTTTCTTGTGTGAATAGCCCGTTTGGTTCTTACAACTCTAGAACTTGCCAAAACAATATGTTCCCAATCCTTACCCACACAAATCCAAGTAAGTAATGATGGAGGCATTAGGACTATAAACCATCTTATTCAAAATCAGTGTTTTTTTTCTTTTTATCCCTTACCAAAAATATCCCCCTAGTTAAATCCTTTGAGCCTTTACCCTTCAGTTTCTAAACCCGCAAAAACATAAAATTTTGCAAAAACAACCACCCATATCCACAAAACCCCTTTTTATTTACACCCTTTATTTTAGTAAAAAGTTCGGTTATAAAATACGAGTATGACTTAGTTTCAACTTTGGTTATAAAAACATTGACTAATGTTTTTTTTTCTAAGCCACAAAGCATAATTTCTCGAAAACCGACACTCTTTACGCTTTTCACCATTTTACCCAAAAACACATACTCTTCGCCAAAACCTAGCCTTTTAAAGCCCTCTTGATATTTACAAGGATTAAACGTAAAAAGGAGAAGTTTTTATTGTTTGGCAAGCCTATGGTAGGCGTAAGCTCCACACCGGGTCCGAGCGCTTACTTAAACATCTTCTGCCGAGTGTTGAGTGACCACTTGTGAGGTATGTAAGTTTGCATATAACTAAATAGAATTTTAGAAAGGCATGTTATGCCCAAAACAAATAATTTTTCTTAAAATATGTTCTAAATAAATCATGAAGAATAAGATTGTAAATAAAATAAAAACAAAATAAATTTAGAACTTTGACTCTGGACACTCTAAAGATAAGCCCAAAACTTCTCTTCTACCAATTCCATTTGGATGTGTAAGCTACATTATAGAGTTTTGCTTGAGGACAATCAAAGATTCAAGTGTGGGGGTGTTTAATATGCGTAAAATGCAACATATAAGTTACATCAATCAAGGCATAAGATCAACTCTTTTTTGGTACTAATGTTGGAAAAAGCATGTTTCTTCGTTTACTTTTAAATTACAGGACCAAAAGAGCTTAAACGAGTAAAAGGAACAAATTAACAGCAAAAATCAACACAAATACAAAGAGGAAGGATTGACGCAATCTGCCGAACCCCCATCCACATCGAAAACAAGAAAAATAACATATTCAGAGGAAATCATCGAAGAACCTGAAGAATGTTGAGGCATCTTTTGACGAATCTCCCAAAGATTATTATCACACATCGTCAGAAGAAGAGGAGTTGTTAAACAGTGCTTTTAAACATCTCTTGCCTAATGATATTTTGAAAACTTTTGCAGGTTATTTTGAACCAAGCCATTGATCATCTTGTGAAGAAAAGAAGAAGTCGGAAGTTGAAGCAAAGAGAGTTGATGAGAAGATGACTGATGAGATCAACAAGGCTTGCATGGCTATGTTAATGAGGTAAACGTGTCGGAAAGTGAGTCTGTGATAGAAAACCGTGCTTGAAATGTGTAGAGCCATGCATTGAATGTGTTGTAAAAGACACACGATACAATGAGCTCAAATGTCTAACTGATAATTTGTCATGTGACTATAAATCAACTAAAGAGGCTTATGACATATTAAGCAAATCTGTTAAACGATATGAAAAAGTGCTCAGAGAAAATGACGGAACACTTTCTATGCTTAAAGCGACTGTGATGGACAAACAAATGGCCATTAATATTCATGTAAACACAATCGCTGAGCTAAAAAGTGAACTTGAGAAAATGAAGATAGAAACCGAACGGGTTAACAAATTGTTAATCAGTTATCTACAAGTTCATACGTCATTGATCACATTCTACCCAAGATCAAAAACAAAGAAGAATCTAAAAATGATGAAAAAAAGTGCAAGCACCACCCATGTGGAATAGTTATGCTAAAAAACCAACGGGGGAGAAAAGGCGCTCAACTTAAAATTACAAACTAAACAGTCAAACGAGCTGCCTACGAACATTGATGTAACTTACACAAAATCTGAAAATGAATGTGATTATGAGGTGGTTAAAACAATGGTTGAAAGTGTTTTGAAGAGTGAATCTGAGAAATCTAAATCGGATGTTGAAACATCAAAAAATAGTTTAAACACTGATCCAAACATCATCGTTTACAAAATGCATGGATCTAATAAACTATATTCTGATGAAGATTTTCCAATCCAGAATGTCAATCTGGATCGTGTCGATAAATTGTTCAAGCTTGGTGAGGTAAGTCATTCTGATTTAGAAAAACATGATGTATCATTTTACTCTAAATCAAAATGTGTTAACAAATCCTACCATCAAAGAAATAAAGATTATCATGAGAACAGGGGGGATGGTTTGGGTTTTCAAAAGCAAAGAATGAACAGCAAGTCCCAAAAGCTATACTTCACAAAGAAAATCCTTGTTTTTGGGACAACGACAGAAAAAGAAAAAGAGATCATTGGTACACAATCCAATGATTAGTTCAAGAAAGAAAAAGAGAGTAGACAACAAGTCTTGGATTCCTCTGTCCGAAAAGACAGCAGGATGTGCTACAAGTGTAAAAATGTTGGGCATATTGCACGATATTGCTCACAAAAATATCCAAAACCTGTTTCTAACTCTAACAGATCTACTAAAGATGAGAAACAAAAGGCACATATTGTTGCACCAAAACAAATTTTGAAAAGAAACAATGAATCTCACAAAAATGTTAAATCAACGATTCGACTGAATTCTAAATATGAAATTGGTAAAACTTCCACCAAAAATCGTCAAAGTCAAAAGGACTCACAGTTTTTTTCAAAAAGGGCCAATTCGAAAACACAAACATGGGTTGCAAAAGTCAAACCATCTAAAGTAGATCTGAAACCACTTGTTCCAACCAAAACCGAGCTTAAACAGAATGTCAAAAACAAAGTTGTTCTGAAATTTGATATTCCGAACCCACCCAAGACGAAGCAGGATTGGGTTTCTTTGTTTAAATAGTTTCTTCCTCATGTGTGCAGGGGTTCCCGCGATCGATCATGTAAAAATGGATTATGGATAGTGGAGCTTCTCGACACATGACTAGGATGCTTGCATTGTTGCACGACGTCAAAGCTATCCGAGGAGGTTACGTAGGTTTTTCGGGAACACAAGGTGGGAGAATCGTTGGAGAAGGTATTCTCACGAATGGAGTAGCTTCCTTTGACAAAGTGAACTACATTGCGGAGCTAGAGAACAATCTGCTGAGTATTTCACAAATTTGTGACAAAAAGTTTACTACTCACTTCGACGACAAAGAATGCTTAATTCTAAAGCTGGGATTCAAGATTCCTGAGGAATGGATTCTTATGCGTGCTCCAAAAAAGAATGATCTTTATGTCCTTGATATGAGTGTCGCATCTACAACATCAAAAAAGGTTCAGTTTTTTGTTTCTAAAGCAACCGAGAAAGAGTCTATTCTATGGCATCTGAAGATGGAGCACATTCATCTAAGAAAGACGAATTATCTAGTGCACAACGACCTAGTGGAGGTTGTTAATATGAAGAATTTACAGTTATCTGATGATTGTCTAAGCTGTAAGAAGGGGAAACAGCACAAGAATCACACCCAAGAAAGCTTCTACATCTATCAAGCTACCACTAGAGAGGCTTCATATGGATGTTTTTTGGCCAGTAAACGTCAAAAGCATTTCTGGAGATCTATATTACCTTGTCGTTACAGATGATTTCTCAAGATTCTCATGGGTTTTCTTTCTGGAAAGCAAAGATGAAATGTTTGAAAGTCTAATGATTCTCTTCAGGAAGCTTGAAAACCTTTATCACTTGCCTATCAAGAGAATCCACAGTGACAATGGTACAGAGTTAAAAACAAAAGGATGCTCGAATTCTACAACGAGAAGGGGACTCTTCACGAATTCAACACCCCCTATACTCCTTAACAAAATCGAGTTTCTAAACATAAGAATCACACACTGATCGAGACTGCCAGAACCTTGCTCGCCGATTCGAAATAACGAATTAGTTTCTGGAGCGAAGCATTCACCTTAGCGTGTTATACCCTCAGTTGTGTGTTAATAGTCAAGCCTCACAACAAGACTTGTTTTGAACGGCTAAACCAATGGAAGCCTAACCTTATGTTTCTAGAGCCTTTTGGATCACCGTGTACCGTATTGGACCCGGATGGAAAATTTCGAGCCAAATCCTTGGAAGAATTTTTCATGGGTTATGCCACTCCACAAAAACGTGTCTTCTTGCTGAGTCTGAACCAGGTTTGTTGGTGCATATTTGTGACAACAGCTTAGATTTGGTCTTTGGATATCTTGTAATTAGTAAAATGATAAACAGTTAGCGGGTTTAGTTTTGTAATAGTTAATTAGAAGTAATTCGGCTGAACTAGACACTAAATAGTGCATGGTCGGCGAATTGGGCTTTAAACTCATTAGCAGCCCATGTGTATAATCTATCTCTATATAAAGGGTGGTTGTGATTAGGGTTAAGGTTGCTCAGTTAGTTGTTCAGTTGCAGTAAGAATTGCTTCAGAGAGTTGAGAGAGAGAGTCTTGAATTGGTTGTAAACACTTTATGTTAGATAATCAATAGAAGACTGTTTGAAGGAATTGTGTTCGTGTTCGTGTTCTTGTGTTTTCTGTTTAATCTGATCTAGGGGATTCCGCACTCTAGATTAGATAGAAGATTATGTCAAGATCGATAAGGACTAGGGGACCTACTATTGGTATCAGAGCATTCGGCTCTTGATTATTGCTCGGTTCAGAACCGTAACAGCAGAAAAAGTTGGATTTTTGGGCGTTTTGGAGGCTGTTCTTGAAGTTTCTGACGGCTGAATTAGGGTTTTGACGGATGTTTTATGGTTTTTGCAGGTATTTTGGATTTTCTGCAGTGATTTCGGATTAACAGCAGTATTCCGGATTGAAGACTTGCATTCCTGATCAAAAAACATAGTATTCCGGATTGAAGACTTGAATTTCAGATCAGGAAACTGCATTTCGGATCAGGAAAACTTGCAATTCGGATCAGAAAAGTCAATTCGGATTCCATTTTAGATTGTAATTCAGATCAGAAAAGCCATTTCGGATTCCAATTCGGATCAGAAGGGTATTCTGGATTTCCATTTCGGATCAGAACAGTGCATTCCGGATTTCATCTAGGATCACTATTCCGGAATTCCATTTCGGACCATAACTGTGCATTCCAGATTTCATCTCGGATCACTATTCCGGATCACCATTTCGGATTAGCAATTCGGATTGTTGTTCCGAATTTTCATTTCGGATTGTCAATTAGAGTTACCTTTTCGGATTTGGCACTGTTCCGAGTTACACACAAGAAGGTGGAAAGTTAACCAGCTGACGTAACCGGAGTTAAACGTTTTCGAACATAGAAATTGACCTATAGACAAATTTGACGAACCGATTGGACAGTTAGACCCATGTGATTTTTAGGACAAAAAAATCATAATCGGAGAGTACATATCATTAGAATCGTATCGTCGAGACGAGTCTAACGGTATAATTTGGTAATCACTCATTTCGGACAAGTTTTAACGTTTTTAACGAGCCAGTTCGGTAAAAATGTCGAATATGTCTAACCTAATTGAGCTATTAAGAATGGAGCATGAGGCTGGCACCACAAACAAACCTCCAAAGATTCTGAAGGTAGAGAATTATCTTACTTGGAAGGATAGGTTTCAATCCTTTATTGGATATCAGGACACACGGATGTGGATCTGTATTCAAGATGGGTACGCTAACCCAACGCATGATTTTGAGGGCAGACAACGTGTTACTGCTTACGTGAATATGTCTAAAGCTGAGAAGAGGATGTATGAGTCTGAGAAGAAAGCCTTAGCTTCTATAAAGATATCGTTACCTGATGGCATCAAACATACATTCAAGCATTATACAACATCAAAGGAGATGTGGGATGCCCTGGAGAAGAGGTATAAGGGCAATACCAATGTGAAGAAGAACAAGATTGATCTTCTAAAGAACACAGTTTGTTGTGTTCAAAGGAATTAGAAATGAATCCCTTGAAGATATTATCACGAGATATTATCATCTGATGTCAGAAATAGATAACTTTGACATAGAGGGATACACAGATGTGGAGATAAACGACAAGCTACTAGATGCTTTACCTGCAAAGTGGGATATCTATACTTTAATGATAAAAGGTGAAGTTGATTATGAGAAGAAAGACTTGGAAGAGGTTGTTGCAAAATTGAGAGCTTATCAGCTCAATATGAAGAAGAAGGAGACTGGATATGATCAGGTTCAAGATCCGGGGGTTTATAAAGGTCTTACACCTTCATCTTCCAACAAGGCTTCTAGTGATACTGCAACTGCGTTTCTCTCATTTGAGAATCGTGACAAATGCTGAGGGTGAAGTATGTTTTGTTGCTGCTTCAGGAGGCTCGTCAGGGGCTACGAGACAACAATCAAGTAACAACAGTTCTAAGTCTATGCCTCTGAGTGTCAAAAGTGTTGAAGATCACCTGGCATTGCTCGCTTCTTTCGTTGCTTTCTATGAGAACTGCATTCAGGGAAAAATATATGATCCTGCTACGTTTGATGAAGATTATGACCAGATCGACCCTGATGACTTAGAGGAGATGGATTTGCAATGGTAGATGGCCATGATCTCTAGAAGGGTAAAGAGGTTCATGAACAGAACGAGAAGGAAGTTCGTTGGAAAGAGTGTGGGCTTTGACAAGTCGAAAGTGAAGTGTTACAACTGTCATAACTATGGACATTTTGCTAGAGAATGTCAACGACCAAAAATTGAATATTGTTCTAATTCATCCTATCAAGATTCTCCTTGTCATGGTTCAAGCAACAGGAATGCGTCAAACAACACTAGATTAAAGGCCCTGATTTCTACTGCTAGAGAGTGTTCTTATGATTGGAGTGTTCATCTGGAGAGTGATAACAATACCTCACAAGCATTCATGGCTGAAATAGTTCCTGTTGCTGATGAAGAAGTGAAAGCTGATTCTGAGGAAGAGCAAGAGAAAGTAGCTGAAAAAGCTAATGGAGAACAGAATACCACAGAGAAGAAGATGGCTGCAGATTTTGCTGCTTTCATGGCTGATCTAAGCAAATCAACAGGTGAGGTATGTTCTAACTCTGGTAGTTCTGTTTGTTTGAATTTGTGAACTGCAAAGTGAGGTTGACACATTAACACAACAAAACCAAAGTCTGGCTAAAGAGCTCTCGAACTTAAAAGAATAAAACTTTTTCGTAAAACGAAATGAGTCATTATACTTCAAGAAAATTAAAGGTTATGAAGAAGAAATCAATATTCTAACCTGTAAGCTAAATGACAAACTTCAAGTTATTGACTTAGCTCATGATACGATGAGTGAGAAAACAAAAGAGGTTTCTGAAAAATGCAAAGAGTTGTCTGAAGCACAACTTAAAATTTTTGAGCTTGAAAAGAAATTAAATCAATTCAGAAAACGATTAACTCTGGTTACGTCAGCTGGTTAAATTTCCACCTTTTTGAAGACAATCCAGAACAGTGTAAAATCCGAAATGGTAACTCTGAATGACAATCTGAATTGAAATCAATTTAGAAAACGATTAACCCACGAAACATCCTTACAAGGATTTGGCTTCAGACAATTTCTTAAATCAAGTGGATGTTCCTAGTGAAGTGGTGCTGAGGACAATTTCTTATAATCCATCGGAGAATATCATTGGCAGCTTACAAACAGGAGTGCAAACTCGCAATCATATCAATAAGGATCCAAGCTGGTTTTATACTCGTATTGCTCCATTAAAAACCCGAATTTCTTACAATTGTTTTGTTTCATAGGTTGAACCTGAGAACTGGAGAGACGCGTTAAAAGAAGAAAGTTGGGTGGAAGCAATCCAGGAGGAATTGCTTCAATTCCAGAAGCTAGGAGTTTAGAAGCTTGTTGACCTACCGATCATCACAAAAAGATAAACACTAGATGGGTCTTCAAGTGCAAACGTGATGACAGAGGGATAGTGGTACGAAACAAAGCTCGACTCGTGGTACAAGGCTTTCGTCAGCAAGAAAGGATAGACTACACTGAAGTCTATGCCCCAGTCGCTCGTCTCGAAGCTATCCGCATATTCTTGGCCTTTGCTTCTTGGAAAGGTTTCAAGGTGTACCAGTTGGATGTCAAATCTGCTTTCCTGTACGGAAAAGTTAAAGAGGAAGTGTATGTCGGCCAAGCACCAGGGTTCGTCAATCCTATACACAAGGATAAACTCTACCTTCTGAACAAAGCCTTATATGGTCTTCATCAAGCCCCGAGAGCTTGGTATGAAACACTTTCACGTCATCTTCTAGACAATGGCTTTCTCAAATGAATTGTAGATTCTACCCTCTTTACCAAGGAAGTGGATGGTCATCTGATTATTGTGCAAATATATGTGGATGATATCATCTTCGGATCGACAAATGATAAGCTGTGCAAAGACTTCGAAGAAGTCATGAAGAAGAAGTTCAAAAGAGTGAGATGGAGCGAGATGAAGTTCTTTTTAGGACTTCAGGTTGACCAATTTGTCTGATGGTATCTTCATCCATCAGACGAAGTATGTTCATGACATATTAGAGAAATTAATATGACAGGAACTAAACCAGCATCTACCGCATTAGCTCCAAATCATGGCATTTGTCCAGACGTTCATGGAGTCAAAGTTGATGTATCTAACAGCTTCCCAACCTGATATCATGTATCCTACATGCCTGTGTGCTTGTTTTCAATATAGTCCAAGAGATTTGCATTTGCTAGCCGTTAAACGTATTATGAGATATTTGAAAGGATTTCTAAGCACCGGCTTGTGGTATCCTCGACACAACGACTTCAATCTTGCGGGTTACTCGGATTTTGATTTCGGTTGCTGCAAACTCAATGCCAAATCTACGACGGCTGGTTGCAAGTTCTTCGGAATTCGTTTGGTAACATGGCAATGCAAGAAACAGACGCGCGGTCGCTCTCTCTACGTGTGAAGCTGAATACGTTTCAGCATCTAGTTGTTGTTCCTAGATTCACTGGATACAACAGCAAATGAGAGACTTCGGACTGCAATTTCTTGACATGCCCATATATGTAGATAATCAGGTTGCTATTGATATCACTAAGAACTCATGTCAACACTCACGCACTAAACATATTTAGATTCGACACCACTTTATCCATGACTGCTACGAGAGAAAGTTGGTTAGAATTGAAAAAAATCCACACTGATGACCAAAAAGCAAATTTTTATACCAAAGCATTTGATCGTTCAAGATTTAAAAATCTTTTAAACTTAATGGTTTAAGAAATCTTGTATCATGGGATATTCATGAGGTTGCGTTTGAGGATGACGAGGACTTGACGTGATTCTTATCGGTATGACATGTTTCTGTATATATCATTTATTAAAAATCCAAAAATATGTTTTTTATTTTAGGGGAGAAAGTTTGGGAAAATACAAAAACATTATAAACGTTAAAAAGAGTTTTTGCGAAAAAGGGTGTTGATGCACTTTATGTCCGTCACTGTGTGAATATGCTAGAAAGAGTGTGTAATGAATATTGTATGGATTAGATACGAACACATGACCCAAGTGCGAACGAGTATTGGCTCGTACGAGTGACTTTGTTACTTGTACGAGTGATAACATCTCACTCGTACGAATGACCCTTCGTACGAGTGACAACATGCTCGCTTCGCACGATTGATAACATCTCACTCGTATGAATGACCCTTGTATCTGAATTACGTGCTATGTGTTATTAGAAACTTGTAGATTATTGTATCACGCTTTGATTTCGCGATTTATTAGTTATAAGCCTTATGTTACCGAATTGTAAAAAATAAAAAATAAAAATAAATAAATAGCCGAACCGAACCGAGCCGCGAAACGTGTCGACCTTGTGACCCACACACCTTGCGGCCCAAGGAAATAACCCAAACTTGCGGCCCAAGGCACTAACCCAAACCGCCCCCTCCCCTTTATGTATATAGGTAGGTATGCGTGGGATGTTTAAAAAAAAATAATCAAAACCCTAATCCCTAGAAGAGTGCGACGGCAGCCCCCCCTCACGGTCACGCAATTCTACTCCCGGATTGATTCCAAGCTTGTCCCGGTCCGCTAATCATCATCGTTTCAAGGTTAGGGTTTAATTGTATTGCGATTCACACTAGGTTTTGTGTAATCTTGATCATGATTATGTGCTTGTATGATTATTAGTATGAAAAAGTGTTGTGGTGTATGATTAGTTCGGATGAATGTGCGAATCCTTGCGGTTGTGATGATATGTTGAATACTAAAATCGTAGGCTGCGTTTTAGCGAAAAAGATCATGATATATATTTAGGGTTTGCATGAATATTTAGATATATGATGATATTTGTCAAGTTAACCTGTTGTTAATCAATACAACTAAGCGTCATGATCGTTTAAACATAATGCGATAAAGTCGAAAACATTATGTTGATTGACATTTACAGCCAACTTCAGTTGGCTGTAACCTGATCATTATTTATCGAAAAGTGGATTTTCTGAAGCCAAAAAAAAACGTGTATTTTTGAAAAATGCTTCAAATGGCACCAGATTCATATTTTTCTGAGGTAGTTTGCTATTTTTAAATTGTGATTTAATGCAGCAGCTGAAGCTGCGTAAATTCTGCAGAATTTGCAGGTTGTTTCTCGAGACGGAACTCATAGTCTGTAGGGGGTTAGGTCACGAAATTTGTACAGTAACTGGAGACGGGAATTTCTGAAAATCTCCTGCTGGAATTTTGTTAATTGGACGAACGATGATTTTTAAATAATTTTTCTCATGGACTGCAGTCAGAAAGCGACGAATCTGACTGCAGCCTAGTATATAAATGTTTATAAATATTTGGTAAAGATTTAGGATTTGAAAATTTTACACAAAGTTCTACCGTCTAATTGACACCTCCTGTTAAAAAATTGGAATTTTTGGAATGTTGGAACTATTTTATAAAATCCTCGAAAACAGCCCAGTTATGAGCGTACAAGCTGAAACATGATAACTTGCGTTTGTGTGTACCTAAGTGTTGTATGAGTTATCCTATGCTTATGACTAGTTGGTTTGATCGTTATTTTGTATGATGATACTTTGCATGCATGATTATGGTTTCGAATTGGTTATTACGTTGTTAGTTATGCATAGGGTTTTGTGTCAGTGTGTTCACACACTAACTTCAAATCGGTTGACATGTTAGGACGCGATTAGTGGTTCCATCATTTGCTTCTTTTGCGTTATTCTAACCGAGCAATTTAAGGTAAGTTCACGACCCCTATTTTATCCGGTTTTAAACAACAGGGGGAAAAACATGTATACGTTCTACAACCCTATCTTTTTACGTTATGCGAAATTAACGCCATTAACTACTCGGTAACTAAGTTAATGTTAATATACGTTATGGTCACTAAGTAGCTTTATTACGGAAGTCCTCAACCAACTCTCGGATCGTTAGTATTGGGTTAAATAGCGGGGAAATTATAGTAGTACTACTGGACCCGACAAGCCCCACCCGAGCTAGTCGCGCTAGCCGACCGGGAATGATCAACGGGTGATTAATTTGGCCTAACTTTTGCCATGGTCAGTGATAGACCTGGCAACACTGAGGCAACAATAGTCAGCTTCCATCACGAACTCTTATGTGACGTAACTTTAGGCTCGCTACCTACATGTTAACATTGAACTTATTTACGAACCAACATTATTATTCCGAGTTAGGAATAATGGAACTATGTCGTTATCCCGGGTTAGGGATAACGGGGAAAAACAATTTTTTAAATCGAACTTGTGAACTTATAAAACTTACTCTTCTTTAATGTTGACACTTGTTTCTTTACATGTTTCTCAGGACGCTAGGAGCGCTAGGTGCACTCACTTGCATTTGATCAAGACATTTTTATCGAGTTGTATTTATGAATAGTGTTTGGGATTTTGGTTTTGGCGTTTATGTTGGCGCCCGTCACTTAATTTTAATGCTTCCGCTAAACTTTTAAACTATGATATTTTGAAAATGACTATGAATGGTTGCAATAAATGTTTTTGGAAAACGTTTAAATAAATCATATAGAGTCGTTCGATATTGATAGTGTCTGAGATTCTGGTTAGATCACACGCCTCGCGGTAATACTCCGCAAGTGGAAATTGAGGGTGTGACAGATTGGTATCAGAGCCTCTAGCTATAGAGAACCAGGTTTGCATTAAAAGTAGACCTAAACTATAGCTGTTACACGACACTAGACTTAGTTGGCACCGAACTGTGATATCTTGTTGTGTGTTATACTACAATTGTTCTATGTGAGATATATATGTATATTGTGATATACGTAACTCGTTATCATTATCCGACAGATCTCGACAATCAAGGGCGCCGGGGAAGGCACCCATGGTCGAACCCTCACCACCTTGTGGCATGGAGACACGCTCAGCTGCTAGGAAAGGACTCGCGTCTGACCACCGCTATACCGGTCGAACCGGTCAACTCTTTAGGAGTGGGGGACGATCTACTTTGGGATGTGTTAAGGAAACAACAGGAACAACTGGAGAGAATGCAGGAGACTATCGAAGCACAGGGATGGCTGATACGTCAGCTAACTGGTAAAACTGGAGAGCTCGAGGAAGAGTAATATGAGAATAAGAGAGTTCGAAACATTTTAGCTACGGACTTTCGTGCTGAGCGGCTGAGGGCTGACTGGCTCGAAGACAGAGTTCTTGAGTCCAGTTGGAGGATTCAAGAACTGGAGCAGAACCAAGCACCACCTGTCCCAGTACCCGCACCAGCACCGGCCCCTCCAGCGCCGGTAGAGGGCGAAGAGGAGGATCCAGAGGAAGACCCGGAGGAGGATCCGGACGTAGAAGAGCCGGAACAGGACCCGGCTGTGGAAGCTGAAAACGCCGCAGAGGATGACGGCTGTGATAGCGACTTGGGAGATGGAGACATAGATGACTAACTCGTCTCGCCAATCCCCGTTTTGTTTCCTTTAGTTTGTTTGTTTCCACTTATGTTTGAACTTGAAAATCTTATAATTATATTGAGACGTTTTGTTGGTATTTTGTGAGACATTGCAATTTATTTAATCGAATGTTCCTTTTGATTGTTTAATTTGTTGGGTTGACATAAATTGTGTGATTATTAAAGTGTGGAATATGATAACTGTATTGGATATATACTTATCGGTGTGTGTTTGTGTTGTCTTGCGAAGATCTGAAATGGCAACCGGTCGTCGCGGAAACCTCAATATGTCAACTGAAGAATTGGCCGCTTTAATCCAAGAACACGTGAATGCTGCTCTGGCAGGTGTTCCTAACCCACCAGCAGGTAACCATTATTAAATTTTCATGGGAAAATCTAATAGTTTGGCTAGTGGACTTTCTCGCTGACTACCTATCCTCTACCTTCAGGAGGGGGTCTTAACCGCTACAAGATGTTCCTCGATGCGAAACCGAGCAAGTTCACGGGTGTTGAAGGACCCATAGGACTGGTCCGTTGGATCGAAAAGTCTGAATCGGTTTTCGAGATGTGCAATTGCCTTGAAGCTAATAAGGTCAAGTATGCTGCCTCGATGTTGGAAGATGGGGCATTAACCTGGTGGAACGCACAAGTCCAAACGCGTGGACTTGTTGCAGCGAACGCAATGGCCTGGATCGAATTTAAGGCCCTAATCAAGGAAGAATATTGTCCGCGGGACAGAGTTCAGCAGTTGGAACAAGCGTTACGGAACCACAAGATGGTCGGGTCAGAAATTGAAGCGTACACAGCAAGACATCATGATCTGGTGTTCCTTTGTCCCGATTTGGCTAACACCGTCGATAAACGACTTGAGTTTTATCTTGGGGGTCTGGACCCAGAGATCCAGGGCATGGTAATGTCTCGCAACCCTAAAATGGAGCATCAAGCGATTAGGCTGGCGCATAAACTCACCGATAAGGCGGTGGAGCAAAGGAAGTTGCCACCCAGGGGTGCAACTGAAATTGTCCCTGACAACAAAAGAAAATTCGAAGACTCACCTGCTCGACAGTCTTCATCAGCCCAGCCACAACAAGGAAACCAGAAGCGGTCCAACAACTTCAAAAACAACCGGGGTCACAACAATCAGTCTACCAACAACACCCAGAACTCGAGCGGTTATGCGGGTCGAAAGCCGCAATGTAACCGTTGTAACCTCCATCATCACGGCCCTTGCGCCGGAAATCGCTGCCAACAATGTGGTAAAGCAGGACATGCGGCAAAGGATTGTTGCGGGGAGATCATGACACGACAGAATCATAACCAGCACCAGGGTTAGCAGCAAGGTAATAACCGGGATGCTATCAGTGCGGTAGCACTGCCCATTTCAAGCGAGACTGCCCGCAGCTTCGCAACAACAACAATGGTGGGAATAACAACAATAACCACAACAACAACAACAACAACAACAACAACAACAATTGGCAACAATGGAAATGGTGGCACAGGAGGTGCCAAATGTCGCGCATTCACGCTGGGCCGTGGAGAGGCCAGAAACGACTCGAATGTGGTCACCGGTAATTTTCCCCTTAACGATCATTTTGCCATTGTACTTTTTGATACGGGTGCGGATAAGAGTTTTATATCTGAGTCTTTTAGGAAGAACCTAAATCTCACACCTAAACCCCTAGAGACCCCTTACGTCGTAGAACTAGCCGATGGTAAATCTGTAGATGTGACCCATCTAGTGACTACTCTGGGTAGTTTTGATGTGGTAGCCAGAATGGACTGGCTATCCGACGTCCGAGCTGAAGTCTCTGTTTCGAGAAAGCTATCCGTATTCCGCTCTCTAACGACGAAGTCTTGATGGTGCAAGGCGAGAAGGCGCGTCACGAACATCATCTCTTACATGCAAGCCCAGAAGTATCTTTGGAAGAAGAACTCTTTTGCTTTGCTCGCACTGGTCACCGAACAGTCTAAGGACAAGAAGCGGATTGAAGATATCCCCATCGTCTGTGATTTTCCCGATGTGTTTCCAGATTAGTTACCCGGTCTTCCACCACATCGACAAGTAGAGTTTGAAATCGAATTGGCGAACCATGCGACTCCGATCGACAAGGCCCCGTACCGCTTAGCTCCAGTAGAGCTGCAAGAGCTGTCTACCAAACTTCAAGAATTGTTGGAAAAAGGATTTATCCGACCCAGTACTTCGCCATGGGGAGCTCTGGTACTTTTTGTCAAGAAGAAGGACGGGACCTTCCGCATGTGCATCGACTACAGGGAACTCAATAAGGTTACCGTCAAGAACCGATACCCATTACCTCGCATCGACGCTCTTTTCGACCAGCTTCAAGGGTCAAGCTACTACTCCAAGATTGATCTACGGTCCGGTTATCACCAGCTACGTGTCAGGGAGGAGGATATCTCAAAGACGGCATTTCGCATTTGGTATGGCCATTACGAGTTCTTGGTCATGCCCTTCGGTCTCACCAATGCACCCGTGGTGTTCATGGACCTCATGAATCGCGTGTGTAAACCGTATCTCGACAAGTTTGTCATCGTGTTCTTCGATGATATACTCATCTACTCTAAGGGTGAAGAAGAACATGCTGAGCATCTGCGATTATTGCTGGAACTACTTCAACAGGAGAAACTATATGCCAAGTTTTTGAACTGTGATTTCTGGATTCGGGAAGTTCAGTTTCTCGGGCATATCGTGAATGAAAAGGGTATTCACGTTTATCCTGCCAAGATCGATGCTATCAAGAACTGGGAAGCACCCAGGACACCGACAGAGATCTGCCAATTTTTGGGTTTGGCTGGTTACTACAGACGTCTCATCGAGCGATTTTCCAACATCGCACAACCGCTTACAACTCTCACTCAGAAAGGCACCAAGTATGCTTGGGGTGACAAACATGAAGCAGTATTTCAATTACTGAAGCAGAAGCTTTGCAGTGCACCCATCTTGTCATTACCAGAGGGGACAGATGATTTTGTGGTATATTGTGACGCTTCCATTCAGGGATTGGGATGTGTACTCATGCAACGTGATAAGGTCATCGCGTATGCATCCCGACAATTGAAGGTCCACGAGAAGAACTACACGACACATGACCTGGAATTGGGAGCAGTTGTGTTTGCACTTAAGATTTGGAGACACTATCTATATGAAAAAAGGTGCACAATCTACACAGATCACAAGAGCCTCCAGCATATTTTTGACCAGAAGGAGTTGAACATGCGACAGCGTCGCTGGGTCGAACTCCTGAACGATTATGAATGTGCCATTCGGTATCACCCGGGTAAAGCTAACGTGGTAGCTGATGCCCTCAGTCGGAAGGAGCACTTGAAACCTCATCGGGTACGAGCACTACAGTTCACAATTCATTCTGGGTTATCCGAATAGATACGCGACGCGCAACTAGAAGCAGTTAAGGAAGAGAACATCAAGGCCGAATCTGTGGGAAAGATGGAACGCGATTGAGAAGTGAAACCCAATGGTGCCCGGTATTTCATGAATCGTATATGGGTACCTCTCTATGGAGACCTCAGGAAGTTAGTTATGGACGAAACTCACAAATCCCGATACTCTGTCCATCCTGGTTCTGATAAGATGTATCAAGACCTCAAAGCCGCGTACTGGTGGCCCAACATGAAAGCGGATATAGCCACTTACGTGAGCAAGTGTTTGACTTGTGCGAAAGTCAAGGTGGAATACTAGAAGCCATCAGGGCTACTTCAACAACCTGAGATCCCAGTGTGGAAATGGGATCAGATCTCGATGGACTTTATCACTAAACTCCTGCAAACTCCGGGTGGTTGCGATACCATATGGGTAATCGTGGATCGTCTAACTAAGTCTGCACACTTCCTAGCGACCAAAGAAACAGATAAGATGGATAAGTTGACTCGCATCTACATTAAGGAAGTAGTTTCTCGGCACAGGGTGCCAACTTCCATCATTTCAGACAGAGATGCTCGTTTCACGTCTAACTTTTGGCAGTCACTTCAGAAAGCGTTGGGTACACGCTTAGATATGAGCACAACTTACCACCCTCAGACGGATGGTCAAAGTGAAAGGACCATTCAGACCTTGGAGGACATGCTTAGGGCATGCGTAGACTTCGGGAACAGTTGGGAAATCCATCTGCCTTTAGTGGAATTCTCCCGTCTGACCACCGCTATACCGGTCGAACCGGTCAACTCTTTAGGAGTGGGGGACGATCTACTTTGGGATGTGTTAAGGAAACAACAGGAACAACTGGAGAGAATGCAGGAGACTATCGAAGCACAGGGATGGCTGATACGTCAGCTAACTGGTAAAACTGGAGAGCTCGAGGAAGAGTAATATGAGAATAAGAGAGTTCGAAACATTTTAGCTACGGACTTTCGTGCTGAGCGGCTGAGGGCTGACTGGCTCGAAGACAGAGTTCTTGAGTCCAGTTGGAGGATTCAAGAACTGGAGCAGAACCAAGCACCACCTGTCCCAGTACCCGCACCAGCACCGGCCCCTCCAGCGCCGGTAGAGGGCGAAGAGGAGGATCCAGAGGAAGACCCGGAGGAGGATCCGGACGTAGAAGAGCCGGAACAGGACCCGGCTGTGGAAGCTGAAAACGCCGCAGAGGATGACGGCTGTGATAGCGACTTGGGAGATGGAGACATAGATGACTAACTCGTCTCGCCAATCCCCGTTTTGTTTCCTTTAGTTTGTTTGTTTCCACTTATGTTTGAACTTGAAAATCTTATAATTATATTGAGACGTTTTGTTGGTATTTTGTGAGACATTGCAATTTATTTAATCGAATGTTCCTTTTGATTGTTTAATTTGTTGGGTTGACATAAATTGTGTGATTATTAAAGTGTGGAATATGATAACTGTATTGGATATATACTTATCGGTGTGTGTTTGTGTTGTCTTGCGAAGATCTGAAATGGCAACCGGTCGTCGCGGAAACCTCAATATGTCAACTGAAGAATTGGCCGCTTTAATCCAAGAACACGTGAATGCTGCTCTGGCAGGTGTTCCTAACCCACCAGCAGGTAACCATTATTAAATTTTCATGGGAAAATCTAATAGTTTGGCTAGTGGACTTTCTCGCTGACTACCTATCCTCTACCTTCAGGAGGGGGTCTTAACCGCTACAAGATGTTCCTCGATGCGAAACCGAGCAAGTTCACGGGTGTTGAAGGACCCATAGGACTGGTCCGTTGGATCGAAAAGTCTGAATCGGTTTTCGAGATGTGCAATTGCCTTGAAGCTAATAAGGTCAAGTATGCTGCCTCGATGTTGGAAGATGGGGCATTAACCTGGTGGAACGCACAAGTCCAAACGCGTGGACTTGTTGCAGCGAACGCAATGGCCTGGATCGAATTTAAGGCCCTAATCAAGGAAGAATATTGTCCGCGGGACAGAGTTCAGCAGTTGGAACAAGCGTTACGGAACCACAAGATGGTCGGGTCAGAAATTGAAGCGTACACAGCAAGACATCATGATCTGGTGTTCCTTTGTCCCGATTTGGCTAACACCGTCGATAAACGACTTGAGTTTTATCTTGGGGGTCTGGACCCAGAGATCCAGGGCATGGTAATGTCTCGCAACCCTAAAATGGAGCATCAAGCGATTAGGCTGGCGCATAAACTCACCGATAAGGCGGTGGAGCAAAGGAAGTTGCCACCCAGGGGTGCAACTGAAATTGTCCCTGACAACAAAAGAAAATTCGAAGACTCACCTGCTCGACAGTCTTCATCAGCCCAGCCACAACAAGGAAACCAGAAGCGGTCCAACAACTTCAAAAACAACCGGGGTCACAACAATCAGTCTACCAACAACACCCAGAACTCGAGCGGTTATGCGGGTCGAAAGCCGCAATGTAACCGTTGTAACCTCCATCATCACGGCCCTTGCGCCGGAAATCGCTGCCAACAATGTGGTAAAGCAGGACATGCGGCAAAGGATTGTTGCGGGGAGATCATGACACGACAGAATCATAACCAGCACCAGGGTTAGCAGCAAGGTAATAACCGGGATGCTATCAGTGCGGTAGCACTGCCCATTTCAAGCGAGACTGCCCGCAGCTTCGCAACAACAACAATGGTGGGAATAACAACAATAACCACAACAACAACAACAACAACAACAACAACAACAATTGGCAACAATGGAAATGGTGGCACAGGAGGTGCCAAATGTCGCGCATTCACGCTGGGCCGTGGAGAGGCCAGAAACGACTCGAATGTGGTCACCGGTAATTTTCCCCTTAACGATCATTTTGCCATTGTACTTTTTGATACGGGTGCGGATAAGAGTTTTATATCTGAGTCTTTTAGGAAGAACCTAAATCTCACACCTAAACCCCTAGAGACCCCTTACGTCGTAGAACTAGCCGATGGTAAATCTGTAGATGTGACCCATCTAGTGACTACTCTGGGTAGTTTTGATGTGGTAGCCGGAATGGACTGGCTATCCGACGTCCGAGCTGAAGTCTCTGTTTCGAGAAAGCTATCCGTATTCCGCTCTCTAACGACGAAGTCTTGATGGTGCAAGGCGAGAAGGCGCGTCACGAACATCATCTCTTACATGCAAGCCCAGAAGTATCTTTGGAAGAAGAACTCTTTTGCTTTGCTCGCACTGGTCACCGAACAGTCTAAGGACAAGAAGCGGATTGAAGATATCCCCATCGTCTGTGATTTTCCCGATGTGTTTCCAGATTAGTTACCCGGTCTTCCACCACATCGACAAGTAGAGTTTGAAATCGAATTGGCGAACCATGCGACTCCGATCGACAAGGCCCCGTACCGCTTAGCTCCAGTAGAGCTGCAAGAGCTGTCTACCAAACTTCAAGAATTGTTGGAAAAAGGATTTATCCGACCCAGTACTTCGCCATGGGGAGCTCTGGTACTTTTTGTCAAGAAGAAGGACGGGACCTTCCGCATGTGCATCGACTACAGGGAACTCAATAAGGTTACCGTCAAGAACCGATACCCATTACCTCGCATCGACGCTCTTTTCGACCAGCTTCAAGGGTCAAGCTACTACTCCAAGATTGATCTACGGTCCGGTTATCACCAGCTACGTGTCAGGGAGGAGGATATCTCAAAGACGGCATTTCGCATTTGGTATGGCCATTACGAGTTCTTGGTCATGCCCTTCGGTCTCACCAATGCACCCGTGGTGTTCATGGACCTCATGAATCGCGTGTGTAAACCGTATCTCGACAAGTTTGTCATCGTGTTCTTCGATGATATACTCATCTACTCTAAGGGTGAAGAAGAACATGCTGAGCATCTGCGATTATTGCTGGAACTACTTCAACAGGAGAAACTATATGCCAAGTTTTTGAACTGTGATTTCTGGATTCGGGAAGTTCAGTTTCTCGGGCATATCGTGAATGAAAAGGGTATTCACGTTTATCCTGCCAAGATCGATGCTATCAAGAACTGGGAAGCACCCAGGACACCGACAGAGATCTGCCAATTTTTGGGTTTGGCTGGTTACTACAGACGTCTCATCGAGCGATTTTCCAACATCGCACAACCGCTTACAACTCTCACTCAGAAAGGCACCAAGTATGCTTGGGGTGACAAACATGAAGCAGTATTTCAATTACTGAAGCAGAAGCTTTGCAGTGCACCCATCTTGTCATTACCAGAGGGGACAGATGATTTTGTGGTATATTGTGACGCTTCCATTCAGGGATTGGGATGTGTACTCATGCAACGTGATAAGGTCATCGCGTATGCATCCCGACAATTGAAGGTCCACGAGAAGAACTACACGACACATGACCTGGAATTGGGAGCAGTTGTGTTTGCACTTAAGATTTGGAGACACTATCTATATGAAAAAAGGTGCACAATCTACACAGATCACAAGAGCCTCCAGCATATTTTTGACCAGAAGGAGTTGAACATGCGACAACGTCGCTGGGTCGAACTCCTGAACGATTATGAATGTGCCATTCGGTATCACCCGGGTAAAGCTAACGTGGTAGCTGATGCCCTCAGTCGGAAGGAGCACTTGAAACCTCATCGGGTACGAGCACTACAGTTCACAATTCATTCTGGGTTATCCGAATAGATACGCGACGCGCAACTAGAAGCAGTTAAGGAAGAGAACATCAAGGCCGAATCTGTGGGAAAGATGGAACGCGATTGAGAAGTGAAACCCAATGGTGCCCGGTATTTCATGAATCGTATATGGGTACCTCTCTATGGAGACCTCAGGAAGTTAGTTATGGACGAAACTCACAAATCCCGATACTCTGTCCATCCTGGTTCTGATAAGATGTATCAAGACCTCAAAGCCGCGTACTGGTGGCCCAACATGAAAGCGGATATAGCCACTTACGTGAGCAAGTGTTTGACTTGTGCGAAAGTCAAGGTGGAATACTAGAAGCCATCAGGGCTACTTCAACAACCTGAGATCCCAGTGTGGAAATGGGATCAGATCTCGATGGACTTTATCACTAAACTCCTGCAAACTCCGGGTGGTTGCGATACCATATGGGTAATCGTGGATCGTCTAACTAAGTCTGCACACTTCCTAGCGACCAAAGAAACAGATAAGATGGATAAGTTGACTCGCATCTACATTAAGGAAGTAGTTTCTCGGCACAGGGTGCCAACTTCCATCATTTCAGACAGAGATGCTCGTTTCACGTCTAACTTTTGGCAGTCACTTCAGAAAGCGTTGGGTACACGCTTAGATATGAGCACAACTTACCACCCTCAGACGGATGGTCAAAGTGAAAGGACCATTCAGACCTTGGAGGACATGCTTAGGGCATGCGTAGACTTCGGGAACAGTTGGGAAATCCATCTGCCTTTAGTGGAATTCTCGTATAACAACAGTTACCATACGAGTATTCAGGCAGCATTGTTTGAAGCATTGTACGGTCGCAAATGTAGATCACCGGTCTGTTGGGCAGAAGTCGGTGACAGTCAACTCACAGGTCCTGAGTTGATACTTGAGGCTACTGAAAAGATTGTGCAAATCAGAAACCGCATAGCACCGGCACGAGATTGACAGAAAAGTTACGCTGATCAATGACGCAAACCGCTCGAATTTCAAGTAGGCGACCGCGTCCTACTGAAAGTGTCATCCTCGATGGGTGTAATTCGTTTTGGGAAACGAGGCAAACTAAACGTATCTGGCCCGTAGCTTATCAGTTAGACCTTCCTGCCGAACTCAGTGGAGTTCACAACGTTTTTCACGTGTCCAATCTGAAGAAGTGCCTATCAGATGAGACCCTAGCCATTCCATTGGATGAGATTCAAGTGGATGAGCAACTGCATTTTGTGGAACAACCTATCGAGATCATGGACCGTGAGATTAAGACTCGAAGGCACAGCAAGATACCGATCGTCAAGGTTCGTTGGAACTCTAAGCGTTGACCGGAGTTCACGTGGGAAAGAGAGGACCAAATGAAAAGCAAATATCCACACCTTTTTGCAGCTGAGCAGCAATCTAACATTACCGCCAACTGAATTTCGGGACGAAATTCTTTCAACATGGGGATGATATGACAGCCTGGGATTTACTTGTACCATTCTAACAAACTGGATCTTTGTGCGTTGCATTCTAAACCGCATTAACAAACTGAATCTTTGTGCGTTGCATTCTAAACCGCGTTCAATTTTCTGGACCAAAATTCTTTCAACATGGGATAATGTGACATCCCGGCTTTTCAGGTATCTGAAACGCGCTACTTTATGGTTATTCACTCCTACGCTGATTTAATTCAGAGAATTAAATTACACGCTCGCAATAACTACGCTAACTTTGTGAATCTATAGGGTGAATTACGTGCTATGTGTTATTAGACGGGTTGTATCTGAATTACGTGCTATGTGTTATTAGACGCTTGTAGATTATCGTAACACGCTTTGATTTCGCGATTTATTAGTTATAAGCCTTATGTTACCGAATTGTAAAAAAAATAAAAATAAAAATAAATAAATAGCCGAACCGAGCCGAGCCGCGAAACGTGTCGACCTTGCGACCCACACACCTTGCGGCCCAAGGAAATAACCCAAACTTGCGGCCCAAGGTACTAACCCAAACCGCCCCCCCTCTCTATCGCGACCGCCCCCCTCCCCTTTATATATATAGGTAGGAATGCATGGGATGTTTTAAAAAAAAATAATCAAAACCCTAATCCCTAGAAGAGTGCGACGGCAGCCCCCCCCCCTCACGGTCACGCAATTCTACTCCCGGATTGATTCCAAGCTTGTCCCGGTTCGCTAATCATCATCGTTTCAAGGTTAGGGTTTAATTGTATTGCGATTCACACTAGGTTTTGTGTAATCTTGATCATGATTATGTGCTTGTATGATTATTAGTATGAAAAAGTGTTGTGGTGTATGATTAGTTCGGATGAATGTGCGAATCCTTGCGGTTGTGATGATATGTTGAATACTAAAATCGTAGGCTGCGTTTTAGCGAAAAAGATCATGATATATATTTAGGTTTTGCATGAATATTGATATATATGATGATATTTTTCAAGTTACCCTGTTGTTAATCAATACAACTAAGCGTCATGATCGTTTAAACATGTTTCTAATGCGATAAAGTCGAAAACATTATGTTGATTGATATTTACAGCCAACTTCAGTTGGCTGTAACCTGATCATTATTTATCGAAAAGTGGATTTTCTGAAGCCTAAAACGTGTATTTTTGAAAAACGCTTCAAATGGCGCTGGATTCATATTTTTCTGAGGTAGTTTGCTATTTTTAAATTGTGATTTAATGCAGCAGCTGAAGCTGCGTAAATTCTGCAGAATTTGCAGGTTGTTTATTAAGTTGGAACTCATAGTCTGTAGGGGGTTAGGTCACGAAATATGTACAGTAACTGGAGACGGGAATTTTTGAAAATCTCCCGCTAGAATTTTGTTAATTGGAGGAACGATGATTTTTAAATAATTTTTCTCATGGACTGCAGTCAGAAAGCGACGAATCTGACTGCAGCCTAGTATGTAAATGTTTATAAATATTTGGTAAAGATTTAGGATTTGAAAATTTTACACAAAGTTCTACCGTCTAATTGACACCTCCTGTTAAAAAATTGGAATTTTTTGAACGTTGGAACTATTTTATAAAAATCCTCGAAAACAGCCCAGTTATGAGCGTACAAGCTGAAACATGATAACTTGCGTTTGTGTGTACCTAAGTGTTGTATGAGTTATCCTATGCTTATGACTAGTTGGTTTGATCGTTATTTTGTATGATGATACTTTGCATGCATGATTATAGTTTCGAATTGGTTATTAAGTGTGCCGTACTGTGTGTTAGTTATGCATAGGGTTTTGTGTCAGTGTGTTCACACACTAACTTTAAATCATTTGACATGTTAGGACGCGATTAGTGGTTCCATCATTTGCTTCTTTTGCGTTATTCTAACCGAGCAATTTAAGGTGAGCTCACGGCCCCTATTTTATCCGGTTTTAAACAACAGTGGGAGAAACATGTATACGTTCTACAACCCTATCTTTTTACGTTATGCGAAATTAACGCCGTTAACTACTCGGTAACTAAGTTAATTTTAATATACGTTATGGTCACTAAGTAGCTTTATCACGGAAGTCCTCAACCAACTCTCGGATCGTTAGTATTGGGTTAAATAGCGGGGAAATTATAGTAGTACTACTGGGCCCGACAAGCCCCACCCGAGCTAGTTGCGCTTGCCGACCGGGAATGGTCAACGGGTGATTAATTTGGCCTAATTTTCGCCATGGTCAGTGATAGACCTGGCAACACTGAGGCAACAACAGTCAGCTTCCATCGCGAACTCTTATGTGACGTAACTTTAGGCTCGCTACCTACATGTTAACATTGAACTTATTTACGAACCAACATTATTATTCCGGGTTAGGAATAATGGAACTATGTCGTTATCCCGGGTTAGGGATAACGGGGAAAAACAATCTTTTAAACCGAACTTGTGAACTTATAAAACTCACTCTTCTTTAATGTTGACACTTGTTTCTTTACATGTTTCTCAGGACGCTAGGAGCGCTAGGTGCACTCACTTGCATTTGATCAAGACATTTTTATCGAGTCGTATTTACGAATAATGTTTGGGATTTTGGTTTTGGCGTTTATGTTGGCGCCCGTCACTTAATTTTAATGCGTCCGCTAAACTTTTAAACTATGATATTTTGAAAATGACTATGAATGGTTACAATAAATGTTTTTGGAAAACGTTTAAATAAATCATATAGAGTCGTTCGATATTGATAGTGTCTGAGGTTCTGGTTAGATCACACGCCTCGCGGTAATACTACGCAAGTGGAAATTGAGGGTGTGACATGTCATGTCTATATATATGAGTTGTGCGTTCATTGTTTGTTAAGTTTTGGAAGTTCCCTGAGGGGAAACGCTGGCGGATTCTCTCCAGGAACTCCGCCAGCCAGACAAGATGTATACTCTTTCAGCATGAATGAAAAGCTTCCACTGGTTCTGTTCCTACTTGTTATAATGTTCTGCCGAATCTGTACTATCCCCTAAGCTTCCGTCTAGAACTGCCACCGCCACGGGACCACAACTGGTATCAGAGCTATGATACCAATTCATTCAATCTAACAGTTGATGAATCACCCAGCTCATGTATTTTTGACGTATGAGGGGTTTTGGACGTAAAACATCAAACAATCGGACAATGCACGGACATGATGTAAAATTGAAACCATAGGATTGTTAGAAACTGATTTTTGACAGATCTATGCAAAAATCACGTTGGAATTCAGAGAAATGAAGATTCTGGATCGAAAAGACGTTATCTATTTTGTTCGTACGAGTGAGCCTCTGTGGCTCGTACGAGTGACAATTGGTCACTCGCACGAAGCACCACTCATACGAAGCGCCACTCGTACGAAGCGCAACTCGTATGAAGTGGTGTCCAAAAAAGGCATTTTTTGATCGTATTGACGAGAAGAGTGTCCAGAAAAAATTTGGTGATTACAAATTTTTTCGAGATTTTAACGTCTAATTCGGGCTGTTCGGGGACACCGTCTAGAGCTTCAGAGTATATATATGATGATACGGTCACAAAAGGATGAAGATTTTGGGGTAGTCACTGATACCTGCACAAAACGTGGATCATCTTGTGTAGTGATTATTAATGGGCCTCAACGTTTAGTCAGCATTTGATCAAAACTGCAATTTTGGGAAATTTTCTGCAAAATTTTGGTACCATATGCTGCAGTTGCGCCATAATCTTCATTCCCATAAGAACACAAGACGTCAGAATTTCCAAAAAATGAGGGGGAATATAAATTTTCACGTATATGTTAAAATTCCGGCATTTTTGATATTCGTGACGCTACAACAGTATCCGGGTGGTTCAGACTCCCGATTATCTGGGAAACACAGAGGATAGAAGATTCATTAGAGATGAAATAACGTTTAAGTATATTCACAAAATAGACTATACATTTGGAATGTGTGATCATAGAATGTTTAGAATTTTCAGATCATGATTCAGATTGATGCTCAAGGGCTAACTACATGATCCCAGATGTGGAATAGGAAGTATATACGACTGCCTATCTTTTACTATGCAAGGCAAATGAACTATTTTTTGGACTAACCGGCAGAAAATAAGGATGTCTTTTAGTTTCAGATGCCCCATTCCAGCGGAGATAGCTATATATATCTGTTATTATGACTAAAAAGGAAGAATGTTTCTCATATTCGATGTGCTACCAGATAGTATGTTTCCAATGATGATTTGCTGATTGAGAAGATTACCGATTTGCTGATCAACCGTGATTACGGAAATCAGGATTTCAGATTTTTGCGGATGTTCACTGATATGAAGTTTTTTGTTGTGATAATTCGAAGTTTCTATCAATTGCCGGTTGGGTTTTGAAGATCAGAGGATCGAGCATTAGATGAGTGCGCTAAACCAAATGCGGATGTGGTTAACATTGAAACGGAGAAGCTGCATTGGTTAATTTCAAGTTGGTGATTATTTGAGGAAATTTGTAGATCAAAAAAATCAGAGGAGGTCTTGAACCGTGCAAACAACGATCTGAAGATTAATTTCTGGAGAAAATTATTTAAGGGGGAATGTTGCTTAACGTAGATAATGCAAACCCGGATCTTCAATAAAGGGGGAATTACGACGTCTACAGATACGTGATTGAAGTTGCAGAATATTCAAACACAGCTCTCAGATTTCAAGATCAAGTTCAAGCTTCGACGGTGTCGTCCAAGGGGGAAATTGTTGATGCACTTTATGTCCGTCACTGTGCGAATAGGCTAGAAAGAGTGTGTATTGAATATTGTATAGATTAGATACGAACACACGGCCCAAGTGCGAACGAGTACTGGCTCGTACGAGTGACTTTTTGTTACTCGTACGAGTGATAATATCTCACTCGTACTAATGACCCTTCGTACGAGTGACAACATGCTCGCTTCGCACAAGCTGTCATGTCTATATATATGAGTTATGTGTTCATTGTTTGTTTAGTTTCGGAAGTTTCCTGAGGGGAAATGCTGGCGGATTCTCTCCAGGAACTCTGCCAGCCAATCAAGATGTATACTCTTCTGCTGATTCTGTTCCTACTTCCTGTTTATATCGTTCTGCCAAATCAGTATTATCCCCAAAGTTTCCGTCTAGAACCGCCGCCGCCCACGGGATCACAAAAGGAGATCATATTACATCAATATGACAATCACAGTGTGCTAAAGATATGGAATGTTTATACAAGTAATTAAATAGGTCTTACTGAGGATGTGCCAATAGGCTTCACTCATTCAGTATATTGTTTTTCAAGATATAAACCTAAAGAAAAACTGAGTAACTGGTTGGTTAACATCTCTTGGATATATGGACTTAGTACTCCGAAATTTCGTTTGAAAGAATGCCAGATTCTCTGATACTAGGTCTTTATATTTAATCCATATCTGGGGTATTATCTGTAACATGCCGACCGCGTAAAACTACGAACCGCGACGGAAACATCGGGGAGTCATGTCATAGAACTATTGTTTCACAACCCTTGGAATTTAAAATTTTGTTTATTAAGTTTAATGTTTACATTGTCTTGGAATAAACAGGAACAACACATACATAAATTGTCTTTCATATTTTAAGTCACTAAGGTCCGCGTCCATTCCTACGTGAAGCATGCATCATATTATCAAGCATTGACTCCTGAAACATATGTGAAAAGAGAGTCAGCATAAAAATGTCGGCGAGTACATAGGATTGTGAGTGTGTCAAATTCATGGCTTTGTATACATATTGCAACACCTCGTCCGACTACAAGAGTCGTTAAATGAAAAACTCGTATCAAAAGTGTTTGATATTGCAATACAATTAATCAACTAAAACAAGTTGGTTAGAGTTGTGAAAACCTTATAGCCATGAATCTTGACCAAAACGTTTCTTTTGTAAAAACCTTGTAATAGATTGATTTAAAGGAAAACTTTGTATGGTTTATATCTTTAAGTGAAAATCATTGCGTGACATTGTTCAAAACCATTTCTCCGTGTTATAAACCATTTGTCCGTGTTATAAACCATTCGTCCATGTTATAAATCAATCGTCCGTGTCATAAACCAATTGTCCATGTCATAAACAAATCATCCATGTTTTTAATTGTGAAAACTTTTGATCGTTCTTTAATGAACACATTCAAACCTTAGTTGACTATACCACCAAAGGGTATCTTTAATAGACCATCAAAGGGTCTCTTAACTAGACTAACAAATCAACAAGTGATTTGTCAATCAGAAACAGTTTCTTTCATTACCCAAACTTCCACCAAATCCATGAACACTGGATAATGGGATTGTTAGTCCTATGGTACCATAACATACTACTGCTCGACTCGGCCAAAGCTAATGAATGTCATTCATGTTATGGATAACGCATCAACAAGTTGTTCACATTATTGAAATCATATTGTTTTATATATAAACCATAGACATTGTTTTTGAAAACTTGAAAATGATCTAGCACATATGAGTCGCCCCAAAACATTTGCAAAACGTAAAAGAGGGGAACTATGTACTCACTTTGAAAATACCTTTGTATATATAAACCATGTATATTGTTTTGTAATCTTGAAAATAATTATAGGCACATATGAATCACCCCAAAACATTTAGAGAATGTAAAAGAAGGGAACTATGTACTCACTTTGAAAATCATTTTGTATATATAAACCATTTATATTGTTTTGAAATCTTGAAAATAATTACAGGCACATATGAATAGCCCAAAACATTTGAAAACATAAAAGAGGGGGGCTATGTACTCAATTTATATCTCATTTTGTATATGTAAACCATGTATATTGCTTTAAAATCTTGAAAATAATTATAGGCGCATATGAATCACCCCAAAACATTTGAAAACGTAAAAGAGGGGGCTATGTACTCACTTTGAAAATCATTTGGTATATGTAAACCATGTATATTGTTTTAAAATCTTGAAAATAATTATAGGAGCAAATGAATCTCCCCAAAACATTTGAAAACATAAAAAGAGGGGGGCTATGTACTCACTTTGGTTTGCGAAAGTGTTCTTGATCAACGGAATAAACAAAGCTCAAACGTGTCCTAATGTGTCGGATAAATATGTTAGCGTGTCGGGACTACAAATGGGAGATCGAATAGAATGAAGTCTTATAAACCAAACGAGTGTTGGAACTCATGTGATATGGTTTAACAAACTTAACATTCTGATTTGGAAAGGATCCTAAGTGCTTTTGACCCATTATGACTCGTTAAGGTAGTTTATGCTACTTTAAAAGGTCATTAGCGTAAACGCGTGATCATCCTATGATAAGTCTTAAATACCCAAACATGTTTGAAAATGTTATAACATCAGTTTATATGTTAAAAATTTGGTTACATTTGTTTAAAATGGATTTATGCGCAAAAGGGCATTTTGGTCATCATTTTTTAAGAACATAGAAGTAACTTATCATAACACTAACCAAACGATGTGACCATAAGGTATAACATCAGTAGATTATTCCCAATACAACTATGGTCACAAATATGTGTTTGATCGGATCCTAAAATTGACCAAACGGGCCGGATTCGAAAGTCAAAGCGGTGGTCAAGACCGCACGACTTACGACCCTAAATAAGCACTAAACTAGAAGTGACGAGTTAGACATGTCAAAATATGTCTAACTAAGTTTATAAAACTGATTTGGTATCAAAACTTGGTGTTTTTGACCGAAACTTTGACTCATCACTTCGACTAGTAAACATGGTAATCAGAAGGTGAAATCGTTTAGGGATTTTAACCTTCGTGATTACGATCACGTTGCAAAGTTCAATTGAACTTTGACTTGACTAAAATACGGTCAGAACCAAAAGTCAATCAGGAAGCCAAACTGTTTGACTTTTAGCTCAAAATAGCTAAAATGATGAAAGATTAGGAAGAGTACTTACTCGTTTTGAAGAACACTTTCAGAACTCAAGATAGAAGGCGTCCAAAGGCTGGAAACAACCTCCAAGAAGGATAAAAAGAAGAACCTCGCACTTTCTTTGAAGTGTTTTGAAGTGGTGTGAAAAGGAAGAAGCATGGGGTATTTATAGTATTTTAGGATTAAGGATGTCACACCCGACCCGCAGCGGAATAAAAGTCGGGTCATGATTGGGTTATCACCAAAGCTCATGATATTTACTAATAAGTTTCATATTTATTAAGTTGAAATTAAAACTTCAATATTCAACACAAAATTCATACAAACACAAACATAATCCAAAAGATTGTTCCAAACGTAATAACTTTGTTTATTCTTCTAAGGCCATTCCTATGTATTTCTTTCAGCTTGTTCACCTGTATCACGCGTAAAAACAGAAGGTTTGGGTCAACAAAAGTTGGTGACTGAACCTTGATAAAACGTTTAAATAGTTGAAACAAAAATTGTGCATGAATCATACGTGGGCAGACATATATATATAACCAATCACAAACCACATTATGATGAACATATGACATGATGAATGATGTACTTAAGATCAAGGCTTAATCAAACGGAGCCGATCTAATGAGGCACCTGATGCTCAACCCGTATCCCATGAGGAATTGATGGGCCTAATGAAATGCTTGCACTGAAATGATAACATGTAACCACACATAATCACACAACAACTATACACATTTGATCACGAGATGATATTAGCACAAGTGTTTAAATAAATAAAAAAAATATACGACACATGATACACCCCGAGACATGATTAAAAAGCGGAATTCGTAAAGATTCACTCACAGTGGGTGCGTATTCTTGATTGATGATGAGAGCGCACGAGTTGAGAATCTAACCGATGAAAAATACTAACCTAAAATAATAACTCGATACGTCGATAAATAAATAAACTAATAATTCGGTTAGAAACCTTTGTGTAGATTTTTAAGTTATTTTGGTGATTTTTATTGATATATTAAACCCTTTGAAATTATACATTTTTAAGCATTTTTTAATTGATTTTAATATACATCCATAGAATAAAATTAAAACAAAAGAAATAATAAAAATAAAATAATATAAAAAAAAACTTGTCAGCTTGACAAGCTATCAGACCGGTTTGAACAAGGAGTTAGTATGCGGGTGTTGAGACTCAAACCCATGATCTCTCGGTTGCGTGCACGTAGCTCTTCCAACTGAGCTACGTGTCTAACCCGAAAGAATCCTGATTTTAGTTATATTTATACACTCCTTAGACTATTTCAGAAATTTATTAAATTTAAAAAGGATTTAATAGGGTCGAACCAGTGTGTACCAGGGGTCTCGAACCCGCGACCTTCTATGCATTTCGCACCCAGCCCAACCAGTTTGGCTGGGTGTCTAACCCAATATAACTTGATTTTTAATTATCTTTATACACAATTTAGGTTAGTACAGAAATGGTTAATTTAAAAAGGTTTTAAAATGGTAAGGCCGGCGTGTGTGCTTGGATTCGAACCGGCGACCCTGGGTTTGGTTTGCACCCGGCCCAACCAGTTGGGCTGGGTGCTTAATCCGATTGTAAACCAAATTATAATATATATAAAACACACACTGCACTTCATCTTCTTCATTCAAACTCTTTTACCCAGAAGGTTCTCCCGCCTAAAATCCATTTCCAATTACCTCATACGATTAAATAAAAGGTTAATAAAGATAACGATATAATAAGATAACAAGGAGTTCTACCGAGTAAAATGAGAGGGCGAGTGTCCGGGTTCCGGGAACCTGCTTGGTTCCGGCGAGGGCGAGATTCCGGCGATGGAGAAAATTGTGAATGTGAGCAGAGGGAGTTCGTGTGTAATGAGTGAGTTTGAGTGTGGTATTAAGGATCGGTATTTATAGATGAACAGGGGGGTTCGATTTCGGTTTTTTTTAAACCAATTCAAGTGATTAATTCCTGAAATTAAAATAGATTGCTTCGAATTTGGAAGGAAATCAACGTGGTTACAGCTGGAATTCCCGGATTGCCAGACAGGGGCGAGATCAGCGGTTTGCTGATTTGAATTTTTGAAGGAAGCCATTCAGTTTCGTGTATATATACACATTTTGAACTTGTAATCTAACCAAATAGTGCGCGTGCCTCAGCGGTGTTTGTGGTGTGTGTGTACCCGGGAAACACGTGTTCGATTCCCGGTTCACCCTTTATTATTATTATTTTTTATTAAGTCTTTTAAATTATTTATTGATTAGAAATATTTAATATTTAGTTGATTATTCCTTTTATTATTTCATTAAGCCCCTTTTTATTATTTTTATATGAAATATTCTCATATTTTAAACAATAATAAAAAAATAAAAAAATAACCGAAGGACATAAATAAATGCACTTGATTGATAATTTGGGGCGGGTTTTTCGGAACCTGATTTACACAAATGTTACAGTATCCCTTACTTTTAGAAATTTCGTCCCGAAATTTAAGTAGTAGTAGTAACCGGAAAAAGATGCGGGCATTTTTCGTGTATTGAGTCCTCACGTTCCAAAGTAAACTCGGGCCCTCGTTTTGACTCCCAACACACCCTGACGATTGGAATACGACTTCGCCTTAAGCGTTTTTTGCCAAAATCCATGATTTCTACTGGTCTTTCAACGAAGTGCATTCATTCATCAACTTGAATATCTTCCAGAGGGATGTGGAGATTTTCATCGGCGAGGCACTTTTTCAAGTTCGATACGTGAAACGTGGGATGAATTCCGTTGAGTTCTTCTGGTAGGTCAAGCTTGTATGCTACAGGACCTACTCTTTCGAGTATCTTGAATGGTCCCACATAGCGTGGTGCTAGCTTGCCCTTTTGACCAAAACAAACCACTCCCTTCCACGGTGACACTTTCAGCAATACTTGATCACCAACGCAAAATTCCAAGGGCTTTCATCGTTTGTCAACGTAACTCTTTTGACGACTTTGAGCCGCTAAAAGATTATTTCGAATTTGCAGAATTTTTCGGTTGTTTCTTGAATCAACTCAGGTCCGGTGATTTGCACTTCACCAATTTCGTGCCAACATAATGGAGATCGGCATTTACGACCATACAAAGCTTCAAAAGGAGCCATACCGATGCTGGAATGATAGCTATTGTTGTACGAAAATTCAGCTAACGGTAGGTGAGTGTCCCAATTACCTTTGAAGTCTATGACACATGCTCGTAGCATGTCTTCAAGGGTTTGGATGGTGCGCTCAGATTGACCATCAGTTTGAGGGTGAAAGGCAGTGCTGAGGTCTAAACGTGTTCCCAAAGCGGATTGCACGGCTCGCCATGTTCATGAAGTGAAGCGACCGTCTCGATCTGAAATGATACTTAACCGTACACCATGACGGCTTACGATCTCACTGATATAGATACGGGCTAACTTCTAGTTCTTGAAGTCCTCGCGAATTGGAATGAAGTGAGCTGATTTTGTAAGACGATCAATGATTACCCATATGGTGTCATACCCACTGGAGGTGCGAGGTAACCCGGTAATGAAATCCATGGTTATATTTTTCCACTTCCATAGAGGTATTTCGGGTTGGACTAGAAGTCCGAAGGTCTTTGATGTTCAGCTTTCACTTTGGAGCATGTAAGGCACTTGGAAACAAAAACAGCGATATCCTTCTTCATGCCAGGCAACCAATAGGTGTATCGTAAATCTTGCTACATCCTATCGGCTTCTGGATGTTTAAAGTATCGTGTTTTGTGTGCCTCATTCATGAGGAAATCACAAAGGTTGTCGCGATCGGGTATCCAAATACGGTTTAAGTAGTAAAGAATACCATCGATTTGGTTTCTATTTTGAGTTCAGCTCCACAAGACAACTCATCGCGTACGTCCTTTTCTGTTACAGAAGTATGTTGAGCTGCCCGAATTCGATCTTTGATGTCGGTTACAATTTGAGAACATAGAAGATGAACAAAATTTGCATAACCCTTTCGACTGACTGCATCAACCACAACGTTTGCCTTGCCAGGATGATATCGAATCTCACAGTCGTAATCATTGAGGAGTTCGACCCATCGTCGTTGCCTCATGTTCAACTCTTTTTGATTGAAAATATGTTGGAGACTCTTGTGGTCAGTGTATATTTCACACTTGGTGCCATAGAGATAGTGTCTCCATACCTTTAGAGCGAACACAACTGCTCCAAGTTCTAGGTCGTGAGTGGTATAGTTCTTTTCATGTACTTTGAGTTGCCTAGAGGCATAGGCTATCACCTTTCCTCTTTGCATTTGAACACAACCTAACCCTTGCCTTGACGCGTCGCAATAAACTACAAAATCTTCGCAACCCTCAGGGAGTGTAAGGATAGGTGTATCACAAAGCTTTTGCTTCAAAGTTTGGAAAGCCTCCTCTTGCTTGGGTCCCCAAATAAAGGGTTTTCCCTTGTGAGTTAAGGCTGAGAGTGGAATGGCGATACGAGAAAAATTGGTAATGAATCGTCGATAATAACCAGCAAAGCCAAGAAAGGACCTAACTTCGGTAGGAGTACGTGGCGCTTGCCATTCTTGTACTGCCTTGATTTTCGAAGGGTCGACATGAATCCCTTTGTCATTAACGACATGACCAAGAAATTGTACCTCTTTTAACCAGAACTCACATTTCGAGAACTTAGCTTAAAGCTTTTCAGTCCTCAAGAGTGTAAGAATAAGTCGAAGATGTCGCTCATGATCGGATCTTGTCTTGGAGTAGATAAGAATATCATTAATGAAGACTATGGCGAAGCGGTCGAGATAGGGTTTTCACACCCTATTCATTAGATCCATGAAGACAGCAGGGGTGTTGGTTAACCAGAAAGGCATAACCATGAACTCGTAATGACCATAACGAGTTCGAAAGGCAGTTTTTGGAATATCTTCTTCGCGCACCCTAAGCTGATGATAACCAGAACGAAGGTCGATTTTTGAAACAGGTGGCACCTTGAAGTTCGTCTAGAAGGTCATCAATATGAGGCAATGGATAGCGATTCTTAACAGTCAACTTGTTGAGTTCTCTATAATCAATGCACATGTGAAACGTTCCATCTTTCTTCTTTACAAAAAGAACAGGTGCACCCCACGGCGAGGAGCTAGGACGTATGAATCTTTTGTCAGTCAGCTCTTGTAGCTGACTAGCCAACTTTTGCATCTCAGATGGGGCTAACCTATAGGGAGATTTCACGACTGGTGTAGCACCAGGCACAAGATCGATTCGAAATTCGACTTCTCGCACAGGAGGAAGTCCTGAAACGTCGTCGGGAAAAATTTTAGGAAATTCTTTCACGATTAGAATATCTTCGAGCTTCCTTTCCTTGCCTTCCTTCTTGACGATGTGAACTAGAAACGAGACATAATCCTTGCGAAGATATCTTCGAGCTTGAAGACATGACATCAATTTGAGCCCTTTTGAAGGAGTTTCTCCAAAGATACGTATTGTCTGACCGTCAGCGAGGGGAATACGAATGAACTTTTCATGGCAAACTACTTCGGCGTGATGCTGGCTGAGCCGGTCCATACCGATGATAACATTGAAACTTCCCAATTTCATAGGAATAAGATCAATCGAGAAATTGTGATCATTTAGAGTAAGAGTACAATCACGTATAATTGAATTTAACGAAATGGGTTCTTCGTCAGCAACTTCCACCGTGAAAGATTCAGTGAGACTAACACGAGGTAGATCGAGAATAGATTCGAATTCTAAAGACACAAAACTCTTATCCGCACCAGTATCGAATAATATGGATGCATAACTACCATTTACGAGAAACGTACCTTTGACCACATTGTTGTCAACCCTTGCTTGGTTGGCGTTAATGTTGAAAGCCCTTCCTCTAGCAGGTGGGTTAACTTGATTAGCTTAGTTCACCGGGTTTGCTTGGGCTTGGGCATTAATAATGTTCACCAGGCGTGGGCAAGTATTCCGGAAGTGGTTTGGATCACCACAGTTGAAACAGGCTCTTATAGGTTGCATCATTGGGTAGTTTGGTTGGTAGTAAGGTTGAGCCATGGGTTGGGCAGGTGGTAAAAGTAAGGGTTGTTGGGTTTGGCCCACCATATGATTATTGGTTTGGGCTTGAGGTTGATTGCGGTTTGATCTTTGGAGTGTATGGCAAGTTTGGATAGTGTGACCTGCACGGCCACAACTTGTGCAATATTTGCAAGGGTTCTCAGGGGGATGATGATATTGGCAGCGGTTACATTTTGAGTGTGGACCTGTGTATAGCTTTTTGAATGGTGCGGCTGGAGGGGCGACTTGTGTGATTGGAGCAGCAGTGATGGGAGGATTTGTTTGGGTGACGGCGAAATTTTTGCCATTTCGCTTTCTCTTATCAGCGAATTTTGAGGACGAACTTGATTGGGTTGGGGTTGGAGTTTCAACAGGTGTTTTCTTTCTCTCATCTCTAAAATCACCATTTCGAATGCGATTTTCAGTGAGTTCCGTAGCCAGTTCCATGGCAGCTTTGGGTGTTACGGGAGAAGTACTTAAAACCGAATCTTGAATTTTCGAGTGGAGACCTCAAATATAGTGCTTGATCAAACGGTATAATAGAGTGAACAGGTTGGGGACCATCTGGTTCAACTTGAGAAATCTCTTGTTGTATGAGGTGTGGTCTCCTTCCTTTTGCTTTAAAGAGTAGAATTCGTCTTCTAGCTTTTTGATCTCGCTTCTAGGGCAGAAGCGTCTCGTCATTATTTCGCTTAATTCTTCCCATGTTAAGGCCATGGCATCTTCAACACCTCGCTTACCTTTTTCCGTGTTCCACCAGGTAAGTGCTACTCCAAACAGACGTCCAGTAGCGTAACGCACCTTGCGATCCTCAGGACAGTCGCAATTGAGAAAGGTATTTTCCATCTCTCAAACCAATGGAGGAGAACGGTGACACCTTCAGTCCCTTCATATTTTGGGGGATCGCAGGACTTGAAATGTTTGTAGGTGCATTTAGTGGGTTTAGGGGGAGGGTTGGCGATGTTTTGTCCTTCTTGATTCGTAGGGTTGATGTGATTTGCGGCGAGAGCTTGTTGAACTTGTAAAACGATGTCAGGAAGTACCGCAACCATTTGTTGAGCAATTTGTGTGGCCATGCGTTCACTAGACCTTCCTGACCTTCTACCTCCTCGTAAGTGTCTAGCAGACATCTACATGAATATATGTAGGGAGATTGTGAGTTTGATAATTTTCTAGGTGTCATGTGTCGTAAAAAGAATGAAAAATAACATTTATGAATAACTGAAGAAAATAACTTAAGTACATCCGTAGGATGTCTTGGGCTTGCTCATGTTTGGGCCTTCAAATGTCTCCCATACCATAGCCTGTATAGTCATGTGGGCCCCCATGGCTATTAGGCTTGGAAGGTTTCACATTGATGTCGACATGATAACACTCGCATCACCTGAATGAAAATCGTAAAACATGATTGCGAGATGTAAGGTCGGAAGGTGTCTAGGTGTAGACACATTGACGACTCAAAGTGGGATTAGTTTACACGACGTTTGGTGTAACATGCTTTAGCCTAATAGGTCCTTCGTACTCTCATCGTTGGTCCCCAGGTAGGCAAACTGGTCCTTTATTTTGGATTTATACGAATGCCAAGCCTAGACAGGACGTTCCGACTACCGGTACTCGTACCCTTCCAGTTACTACATGCCCGTCGTGAAAACTCACATTGATGTGATTTGAAAAAAGATATGAAAAATTGCAAAAATATTTGAAAAGAAATCATGGAAATTGTGAAATCGTGAGGTGTGTGCTTACATAGGTGTGATATGTTGTTGAGATATGAACTATAACGAGCATTGCAAATTAACATGTACTTGTGGGATTGCTTGCATAAAATTGTGTGTGAAAATAAACATGAAACATATAAATATCATGAATTTTGCATGTAACACATAAACAATTAAAATCTAATCAACTATAGTATAGGTTCTAAGGGTCTAATAACCTATCCTATATCCCTATAGTCACAAGCTCTGATACCAATCTGTCACACCCCGACCCGCAGCGGAATAAAATTCGGGGCATGATTGGGTTATCACCAAAGCTCATGATATTTACTAATAAGTTTCATATTTATTAAGTTGAAAAACTTCAATATTCAACACAAAATTCATACAAACACAAACATAATCCAAAAGATTGTTCCAAACGTAATAACTTTGTTTATTCTTCTAAGGCCATTCCTATGTATTTCTTTCAGCTTGTTCACCTGTATCACGCGTAAAAACAGAAGGTTTGGGTCAACAAAAGTTGGCGACTGAACCTTGATAAAACGTTTAAATAGTTGAAACAAAAATTGTGCATGAATCATACGTGGGCAGACATATATATATAACCAATAACAAACCACATTATGATGAACATATGACATGATGAATGATGTACTTGAGATCAAGGCTTAATCAAACGGAGCCGATCTAATGAGGCACCTGATGCTCAACCCGTATCCCATGAGGAATTGATGGGCCTAATGAAATGCTTGCACTGAAATGATAACATGTAACCACATATAATCACACAACAACTATACACATTTGATCACGAGATGATATTAGCACAAGTGTTTAAATAAATAAAAAAAATATACGACACATGATACACCCCGAGACATGATTAAAAAGCGGAATTCGTAGAGATTCACTCACAGTGGGTGCGTATTCTTGATTGATGATGAGAGCGCACGAGTTGAGAATCTAACCGATGAAAAAATACTAACCTAAAATAATAACGCGATACGTCGATAAATAAATAAACTAATAATTCGGTTAAAAACCTTTGTTTAGATTTTTAAGTTATTTTGGTGATTTTTATTGATATATTAAACCCTTTGAAATTATACATTTTTAAGCATTTTTTAATTGATTTTAATATACATCCATAGAATAAAATTAAAACAAAAGAAATAATAAAAATAAAATAATATAAAAAAACATGTCAGTCTGAGAAGCTGTCAGACCGGTTTGAACAAGGAGTTTGTATGCGTGTGTTGAGACTCGAACCCGTGACCTCTCGGTTGCGTGCACGTAGCTCTTCCAACTGAGCTACGTGTCTAACCCGAAAGAATCCTGATTTTAATTATATTTATACACTCCTTAGACTATTTCAGAAATTTATTAAATCTAAAAAGGATTTAATAGGGTCGAACTGGTGTGTACCAGGGGTCTCGAACCCGCGACCTTCTATGCATTTCGCACCCAGCACAACCAGTTGGGCTGGGTGTCTAACCCAATATAACTTGATTTTTAATTATCTTTATACACAAATTAGGTTAGTACAGAAATGGTTAATTTAAAAAGATTTTAAAATGGTCAGGCCGGCGTGTGTGCTTTGATTCGAACCGGCGACCCTGGGTTTGGTTTGGACCTGGCCCAACCAGTTGGGCTGCGTGCTTAACCCGATTGTAAACCAAATCATAATATATATAAACACACACTTTACTACATCTTCTTCATTCAAACTCTTTTACCCAGAAGGTTCTCCGCCTAAAATCCATTTCCAATTCCCTCATACGATTAAATAAAAGGTTAATTAAGATAAATATATAATAAGATAACAAGGAGTTTTACCGAGTAAAACGAGCCGGCGATTGTCCTGGTTCCGGCAACCTGCTACGTTCCGGCGAGGGCGAGATTCCGCTGATGGAGAAAATTGTGAGTGTGAGAAGAGGGAGTTCGTGTGTAATGAGCGAGTTTGAGTGTGGGATTAAGGATCGGTATTTATAGATGAACAGGGGGGGTTCAATTTTGGTTTTTTTTTGGAAACTAATTCAAGTTATTGATTCCTGAAATTAAAATACATTGCTTCGAATTTGGAAGAAATCAATGCGGTTACAGCTGGAATTCCCGGATTGTAAGACAGGGGCGAGATCAACGATTCGCTGACTTGAATTTTTGAAGGAAGCCATTCAGTTTCGTGTATATATATAATTTGAACCTGAAATCTAACCAAATAGTGTGCGTGCCTCAGTGGTGTTTGCGGTGTGTGTACCCGGGAAACCTGGGTTCGATTCCCGGTTCACCCTTTATTATTATTATTTTTTTTATTAAGTCTTTTAAATCATTTATTGATTATAAATATTTAATATTTAGTTGATTATTCCTTTTATTATTTCATTAACCCCTTTTTTATTATTTATATATGTAATATTCTAATATTTTAAACAATAATAAATAAATAAAAAAATAACCGAAGGACATAAATAAATGCACTTGATTGATAATTTGGGGCGTGTTTTCAGAACCCGATTTACAGAAATGTTACATCGGTGATGACAAGTGTCCTCAAGTGTGGATTAGTATCCTCACATATGTCAACACAATATTAAGTGTGGCAAAGTGAGTGCGATAGGTGACAAACTTAGTGAAGAAACAAAAATATTTATTATTTTTTTGACATTTTTGGCCTTTGGCCTTGTATTTTCACTTGTTTGCCATTTTTAACCCCTTTAACCTAATATTTAGGTTATATAAAGGTGTTAAGACATGTGTAACTTGGATTATGCCCGAAATTGTCGTGGATGTCGGTTCGTCTGGTTCTACGGTACGCGTTTCGCAAAAATGTGTAAAACGCTTTAACGAACACGAAAATGATCGAAATTGTGCAACGATTGACATTTTTGCATCCTCATCAATAAAATACAAGATTTTATTGAATACAAAAATATTTGGAAATAAAACACAGGGTTTTATTGAATATAAATTGTTTGTAATTGTGCAATGATTGAAAAGGCAAAAATGTCACAATGTCCGAGTTCTTCTAATTTTGCGTCAGCAATGGCCTAGAATTTGTATAATACTTTACACATTTTTCGCCTACACAAGCTGCATAAAAAATGATTATGTCATAAACTTTTTGACATCTGCTGTTCAAAATATTCCTTAATGGAACACCACCTAAAGACGACCCTTCATCTCTTTGTCTGTACGGAAGTACTAACCTGAGCTCTTAGGGTCTTGCAATTCACCCCATTTATAGATATCAATTGGATATATTCACCTGTGAAATGATATTCTGGGAATCTCGATACGGGAGTATATTCTGAGATGGGAAACACAATTATTTCATGTTCCTTAAAATTACCTAACATATCTTGAAACAATTGAGAAACAAGAAGAAGTTTAAGTGGATAAATATATTAGCAATCTAGGTAAATTTGTTTAAGAACTTAATAATACTACCAAGATCAACGGTACTTGTGATTTATCTAAATATCTGATATGATCCTCTAAACACAAAACTCACAAAAATATGTTGTATATATATCTTTTCTTATTATTTCTTTTCAGAAAAATCCCAAAAAGATTTTCTGCTTTTAGCAATTTATCTTAGGTTTTAAAGTCTACCAATGATGAAAACACCGTTAGTTCAAGTCAAAGCGACGATTGCTGGAAGAAAGTTGAATCCACGGGTTAGGAGCTAATCTTGAATAGAAGAGTTACCTGAACGTCAACAAAGTCATTAATTTGAAACTTTACTTTTTTAAATAAATACGTTTTGGTCAAACAATGGTCAACCAAAGTCATTAACTTGGACTTGGAAGGCAAATCAGATAACCAGGGTCATTAACATGTACTTGGTTAACTGAGTGGGTTATTAAACAGATAAATTTAATAAAAATAAAAAAGATAACAAAGTGTCAGAACTGACTTGTATGAGTGACATAAGTATTCATTCGCACAAGCTATTGCTCGTACGAGCGACTACTGAATGAGTATAAAAGGGTCACTCATTCGCATGAGTCAGACTATTGACTTTGTGTGGTTGAGAGAAACTTTTGTGCGAACTAGTTCCTTTACTTCATTCTCTTGACCTATACTACGTACCGATATGTTGGGAAGGTTGATTCGCACACCTCTTGCAATGGGAAAGGTACTAAAGCTCATTTTAAGCTGTTATAATGCCAAATTTGAACCAAACGGACGTAAAATGTAGGTTTAGGGAAATTAGACCCGTAAAACATAAAATTGAACTTAAAAACGTTAAAATCGGCCCTGTTAACCTATAAATCAACCCTCAATTTGTTAAGATCAACACGTTTTAAGTTCAGTTTAACTAGGTATTATTTGGTATGGTTCACAATTCGTACGAGTATTCATTCGTACGAGCAAGATTATCAAAAGTATGTTTATCACATTCACTTGTACGAGTGAGTATTCGTACGAGTAGGATCCTTAATTATTAAATGTTGATGATTCGTACGAAGCATCATTCGTACGAAGTAGTTTGGTCAAAATTCTTGAAAATTTTCTAAGTATTTTGGTCATTCGTACGATGTAGTGACTCGTACGAGTGATGTTTTGGCTTAAACTTGAAATTTGTTCAAGTGTATGACTCGTACGAATGATGATTCCGAGTGGATAAAAAGTTGGAATATTTTGAGAAAATTTCGAAGTGTTGAAATATGTATTCTTGTAGGTCAAGAAATCATCTTTTTCACCGTTCCACAACATATGTTGTCTTCTGGATGATTCTATTCCAGAAATTGCCATTTATCGAGAAGTTCTAGAGTTCTTAAGCATAATTCTAATCACGAAAGCTCTTACAGATCGTCATGTAGCTTATCGCTCACATATTGAGAATTTCTGGAATGCGGCAGAGTATGATGAGGAAGAGAATGCAATTATGTCTGCTGTAAAGATTAAAGATGAAGATATTCAGGTTAAGATCACCGAAGACTTGATTAGAAAAGTGCTAGAATTCAATGAAAACGAGGTGAAGGGATGTTTTTATCGTATGGGTTATGCCGGGTTCGTAAATGTTGCTCCATATAAGAAGCCTAACCTAAGTGCGCCATTCAGATATATCGCTCATTGTGTCATACATGCACTTAGTCACTGGAATGGAGGATTTGATGATTTAGTAGATTACCAGATGTGTATGATCACCGCACTCATTCTGAATCTGCCATACAACTTCTCAAAGGTGATATTTTCTCAGATGGTTTAGAATACACAGCGAGAGAAGTTAGTGCAGTACCACGGTTATCCAAATACTGCTAGACCATTTGCATCCCAACCTTAAGAAAAAGAAGGATGATGTGCTGAAATTGGAACATATGGAAGTCTCGACACTAAACAAAATGAATTTACACCTCAAGAAATTTCCTAACGCAAAACCAGTGTTTGGAGCAATTATTGACAAAGATTATATTGCTCCAGCACTAGGAAAGTGGAGCAATTATTGAAGAGCTTACAGTGCTTGATGGTTTTATTGCGAAGCGAAGCACATGGTTTGTAAAAGAAGGGGGTAAGGGAACCAAGAGAAAGGCAATGTCCACATCTTCCTCTTCTAACCCTCAAAAGAAACAAAAAGCCTTAGAAAGCTCGAGACTGATTGACGAATCAGAGCCAGAGGAGAATATTGAAGCTATGGCTACTGATATTGAAAGACAGGCGTTTGGAGAAAAAGAGAAAGTGGTTGAAGAAGCGTCCTCTTCCAGTACTGATTCGGAAGACAGGATTGCTGGAGAAAAAGAAAGAGCTAAAGAGATAGAGAAAGAACGTTTAGCCGAACTGCAGAGAAAAGCTGAAGAAAAGAGACGAAAAGCGACAGGAGAAGATGATTCGACACATATACCTTCGGGTTTTGACTACGATACTCCTGTGCGCAAACCGGCTAAGAAGAAAACTCAACGTCTCAAAAGATCGGCAGTGAGAAGTACTGATTCTCCTAAAGACAAATCAAAGGAAAAAGTGCAGAAGCAGACTGTAGAAGTAGTGCATGTTGAGTCGACTCCACTGACATTACCATCACCGGCTCGTCAACAAACTTCACAGCCACTACCATCTCCACCACGACAACAAGCACCACAACCACCACCGCAGCCGACGCCACAACCCTCAGTCTCAACCCCATTTTGATTTTGACTTTGACTTTGGTGACATACCCGGGGGTGATGATTTTTCTGCTGACATGTTTAACGACGCACGTGTTGAAGAGTTAGAGAAACAAGTTGCTTTAAACAATGTCAGAATTGCAGACTGCAGGAACAGCTCAATGGGCTAACTGAAGAAAAACAACAGCTTGAAGCAATGATGACTAGTATTTTGTATGAAAATGAGCGTTTAAGGATTCGCATGGCTGAATACGAAGAAGAACATCTTAGGAGCCAAAGAAGGATGAATCTATTTGAAAAGATACTTACTAAGAAGCTTGGTATTAATATTGCTGCTGAGATTGACGAGATTGAAAGAGCTGAAGCACGAGAACAGGTTGTAGAGCGTGAGCGTCTTGCTAAAGAATTATCTGACGCGCAAGGCAAAGGCAAAGCGAAAGTCGGTGAGGATCTTGTAACTGCTACAACTGAGCCAGAAGCTCAATCTACGCCAGTAATTACTGATATCGTGGTGCATTCGGTCTCGAAGAAGTTTATTTCAGTGGGTAAGCCAAAAGATGTTGATATTGACACGACAAATCTTTCTGCAAGGCATTGTGAATGGCTAAACAAAAGGAAGTTAGAGAGAGATCGAAGCTGAGGTTGAAGAAGTTTGTTGAAGATGCTGAAAAAGAAAAAGAAGACTTGGATGAGTTTGATGATTTATTTTCCGACAAGTCAGATGGCGATAGTGATGATGATGATGATTTAGGTGGTATGGGTGTCCGTGTAACAGTGTCTATTTTAAATGATGATATTGATTATTTTGTGTACTTGGACGACTCGGAAAATCAAGTGAATGAAAGTGGTAATCAGGGAAGATCTGAAGGCCCTACTGATGCTTTGCAGGCATGAATTTTCTCGGTAACTGAAATATCTACCGTTCCTGTCATGCAAAAGCCAAAGATATTATATTTAGAGCACGACGTAGAAGGAGAGTTTGTCCACAACTATTCCAAAGAAGAAATTGCTAAAATGCTGGGCGTGGACGAAGAAAATTTTGAGTTTTATTTCGAAGAAGAGCTGAATGATATTAGTGCTTTCGAGGCAGCTAATTACGTCTTCGAACATGTGTTTGATGCACATGATTATGATCAATTGTCATAGAGGATGATTCTGATGAAGATGATACAGATATTGCCAATCAGGGTACAGATGACTCTCCAACTTTTAGCGAACTGTTTGCAGCTGAAAATGCTGATCTTCTGAAACGTAAAGTCAAAGAAGCTGCCAAACAAGGAACGATTCCTCAACAGATGTCTAGAGCTGAAATTTCAGAAATGAGGAAGAAATGGTTTAAAGAAACACCAGTGGAGCGCAAGTTTAAACGACCTCTAGCATTCTTTACGCGTAATGCGGATATTTCTCTAGGGGATATTATTAGCTGGGGCTGGATCGAGGAGCTTAACATATACGCTGTTAAAAGGGAGTATGGGATTCAGTATTTAGATTCTTGAGCGATATCAAGACCCTGTCGTATTGGGATATTAAGGAGCTCGTGCAAAGAAGATGACAAATCTGAAGATGCGATTTAACGACCAACGGCTGTGGAAACTAATAAAGCTTGAGGCTGCGCATGGTTTTACACACTAGAAGCCGCATTTCCCTAAGCGAATAACAAAATTTGATCCAGTTACACAAGAGAAAGACATGACTCTAATCGTTAGAGGCCGAAAGTGTTGAAGAATATGCCTCTTATAAAGATGGAACAAGACTTCTATAAGATCTTCAAATGGTGGCACTACGATTTGAATACAGGAGAAGTTGTTATATGTGTACACCCAGATGATGATTCTTGGAAGATCACAGAGGAGCTTACCGAAGCCGTCATAGCACACAAACGTATATACGCGCTGTGGCATGGCATTCGAGTACTAGACCTGATGTGGCTAGTCAACTGTTCTAAGAAAGACATTGAATGCTTGTTTTATAGCAAGATCAGTTTTGAAGAGAGAGATAAAGAACAAGCATTGCCAACGACGTTCATTCCGGCACGGCATGGAACACTTCATGGAGGAAACTGGAGGAGATTGAGCAAAGGAAGAAAGATAAGAAGGAAGAAAGAATTGCAGAGCGAGCACGAATTGCGTCACTAAGAAGTTTTCGGTTTGGCAATACAGTGAACCGACCTCCTCCTACAGAGCAAACACCAATAGCTTTTGAGGAGCATCACAAGCCATCGAAGCGTTTCTTTGGTCAATAAATGTTAGATCTTTTGAAGATTTTTTAAAGATTATCCAAGACTGCGGCAACATCTAAGGGGGAGTTTGTTGTTGCATAATGTCTATTGCCTACGTCTAGGATATGTTGTTTATTTTTATAGGGCTTAGAATGTTAGTTTGTATTTGTTAATGTATGTTTTATTTGTTTAGTGGATGACTCGTATGAGTGAATCATATGACTCGTACGAGTGACACTCTATCACTCGTATGAGGCAACCACCCGCACGAGTCACACTCTGTTACACACTCTCTTGTGCGAGTCATGTTGACCTATATATAGAGGAGCGTTGTGTGAGAGCTAGGAGGGTTGTTGGGTGGCGAAGCCCTGCTGAACTGTTTACTTGCTCTGTACTTGTTCACATTTATCAATACAATCAAAGGCATTTAAGCAGTAGACCTTACTTGTTTGGTTGTAAAGCTCACTAACAATGAATTCCTCCTCTGTTAGTTGAGTCAGATCGGTCCGGTGCTCATCGGAGGAGAGCCGATCCCCCTTACCAGTTTCCTTCTTGAAAGTCAACATAGTATCATTCAAACACCATCTTGGTTCGTTTGTTGTAGATTCGATACGCCTTCTGAGAGGATGAGTAGCCCATGAAGTAGCACACATTACCAACTACTTCAAACTTCATAAGATTGTCTTCAATGTGGAGGAGTGTACAGGAATATCCAAACAGTCTAAAGAAATCTATCAGAGGCTTCCTTTTGAAAAGAAGTTCATAGGTTGTTTTTCCATGAGGATAAATGATGAGAACTCGATTCAAAACATAGCATGCTGTCTTGACTGCTTCTGCCCAGAAGATAATAGGAAGCTTGGAGTCTATGAGCAGAGTTCGAGCAGCTTCAATGAGTGTTCTATTCTTCCTTTCTGCTACGCCATTCTGCTGAGGAGTTTTGGTTGCATTGTACTGAAGGCATATTCCCTTTTCTTTGTAGAAGGAGATAAACATTTGATTTTTGTATTCCGATCAGTTATCACTTCTGACAGGTTTGACCTTTAGCTTGATCACGTTTTCAATCATGGGAATGAAGTTCTTGAGAGTGGAGGCGGTCTCACTTTTAGCTTCAAGAAAATATACCCATGAAAAATGGGAGAAATCATCTGTAATTACTAAGCAATAAGATCTTTTAGCTAGACTTTTAACACTAATAGGACGAAAAAGATCCATGTGCAGTAATTGCAATGGAGCGAATATCGTGTTCACTGCTTTGGATTTGTGGGCTTTTTGTGTTGCTTGCCTTGGGCGCATGCGATACATTTTTCTGAAAATGGAAATTCTTTTATAGGTAAACCTCTTACTAAATTTAGTTTTGAAAGTTTATTAATATTTTTGAAGTTCACATGCCCCAATCGCCTATGCCAAAGCAGTGCTTCCTATTCTGACGCTTTTGAGATTAGACACGTCATATAGGGAAGCCTTCGTTCTCTTCTCAACCAAATGGTATTAGAGCCAGGGGGTCAGGCTGGTGTGCTAGCGAGGACCGGGGCTCCCTAAGGGGGGTGGAGATGTAAGTCCCACATCGATTGAGGAGGAGATCGAAGCCTTCCTTATAAGGGGGTGGAAAACTTTCTCTACAAAGATGCATTTTGCCTAGGAGAGCAACTCGTCAGGTGAAAACAAAAATGTGAGTTCCTTGATGGGCAACCCATCAGGGGTAAAGCGAACAATATCTTGGCACGGTTTACTTGGGTTGTTACGTTGGAAACATGCATTTGTCAAATAGGAACGATTTAGGTAGTATTTTAATTGATGTCACATTTGTTTAATTGATGTCACATCAGCTATCTCTTATAGTTTCATAGATTTTAACTAACACGTCATAAAGTGACTCTCACAACACTAATACATCACCATACCACTCAAGTCGGGTCCTGTGCTTTCAGAGAAATGGTTGTGGAAAATACAAAAACATTTAAAAAATTCCAAAAATACAAAAACATGAAAAAAGACAAAGAGTTTTCGTGTGAAAAGAGGAAATAATAGTACATCAGTGGACTATCATAGTATGCTAAAGAAATGTAATGTTAAAAAGTGGTTAAACAGGTCTTACTAATGATGTGTCAGTAGGTTCGCACATTCAATAAATTGTTTTCGAGATATAAACATAAAAAGAATAACTGATTAATCTGTGGTTTAACATCTCTCAGATATATGGACTTAGTACTCTGAAATTTCGTTTGAAAGAATGACAGGTTCTAGGATACTAGGTCTTTATATTTAATTGATATATTGGGTGTTATATAAGTTCTTCTGATTTTGCGTCAGCTATGGCCTAGAACTTGTATAATACTTTTGCATTAAAAGCCCTAAACCTGCATTAAAATTGAAAATATCGTAAGATACGACAATTGCAGTACAAAAGACTCCAAATTTGGAACACCACCTACAAGTCGAGCCTTCATCTCTTTGTCTGTACGGTGGTACTAACCTAAGCTTTCAAGGTCTCGCATTACCCATATATAGATATTAGTTAGATATATTCACCTGTGAGATGAAATCTAGGGAATCTCGACACATGAGTATATTATGAGGTGGGAAACACAGTTAAGTCATGTTTCTAAAATTACTTAACGTATCTTGAAACTATTGAGAAATGTGTAGAGATTTAAGTGGATCAGTATACTGATAAACAAAGTAAATATGTTTAGAACTTAAAGTTTTATCAAGATCAATGGTACTAGTGATATGTCTCAAAATTGATATGATCCTCTAACACAAATTCACAAGAAATGTCTGTAAATTTGTTTGTACAAAGTTTACATTTCATTTCAGAAAAACCGAAAAAGATTTTGAGTGTGTTTTAGCATAAACTTTGGAAAATACAAAAAATATTTTATTTATGTCTTAGTTTTCGACTACCGATGATGGAAACTGATCTTCAAAGTCTGAAGCGACAGTTGCTGGATGAGAATTGAAGGGTTACGGGTTGGGAGCTAATCTGAAAAGCTAAAATGTTCTGAAACAATGAAAAGTTCATTAATTTGAAACTTAAAAATTGACAAAAAATATCAGTTTGGCTATAAAGTGTTCAACCAAGGTCCTTAACTTGGACTTAGTCAACTGAGTGGGTCATTAAAGCTGATAAAATTCTCGTAAAATTGAAAAACTTGAAGTGTTTAGGGCCACTTCATACGAGTTAATGTCCACTTCGTTCGAGTTCGCCACCTCGTACGAAGTGACCTTGTCCTATATAAAGGGTCCAACTCGTCCGAAGTAGTCATTGACTGTTTGTGCGAGTTGAGTGACAGTTAGTGTGATATGAGATTATTGAGCGATTTATAGCAAAGTGCTATCATTATACACCTTGGGAGGTTGATCTACACACATATTACAATGGTTAAGGTATTAGACCATGTTTTAACCATTAATTTGACGTATACTACATATCAGACGTAGAAACTCAGATCTATGAAAAACGAGCCGGCTAAATCTAAAATTGAACTTATATATGTGTTAATCGATGCCTATACTACCTAATGGAACCATTAATTAAACTGAAATCACAAGTTAAAATTTTGGTGTTCATAACTGCTGTTATTGTGAGGAGTCAGTCACTCCATATGAAGTGGGATGTCCACTTCGTACGAAGTGAACTATGCAAAAATTCAAAGCCACTTCGTACGAGGTGTATTGGCCTAAAGTATTGAGTTATTTTGTAACACACTTTGTACGAAGTGCATATGTGCACTCCGCACCAAGTGCACCTCTCACTAAAGTGGTGTGTTATTTTGTAAAAATTTTCTAAGTGTTGAACTTTTTGTTTCTTCTTGATGATAAGATCCTAGAAATCGCTCCTATTCATAATATTTGCGGTTTTCTTAACGATAAAATCCTAGAAATAACTCATTTCAAAGATGTATTAGAGTTCATGGGACAATTACCGATAACAAAGGCATTAACTGATCGACACAAAGCCTACCGATCACATATTGAATGTTTTTGGTGTGCTGCTAGAAGTGTGGAAAATCCGAAAGCTATTATTTCTACAGTATAGATCGACGCTGACGAGTTTGGAGTCAAAATCAGAGAGGAGTTGATACGTAGAGTGTTGGGCTTCAATGACAAAGAAGGTGATCCAACATGCTACCCAGAAAGAATGGTCAAAGGATGTTTTTATCGCATGGGTTACAAGGGCCACGTAAATGCCTTACCTTTTAAGAAAGCAAACCTTGGTAGGCCTTACAAATTCTTCGTGCACTCAGTCATACAAGCGCTCAGTCATAGAAAATGAGGGTTTGATGACATTGTGATTATCAGATGTGTATGATCACTGCTCTCGTACAGAACTTGCCACACAACTTCACAAAGCTAATTTTTGATCAAATGGTGCTAAACATTACAAGGGAGAAGTTTCTATAGTATCCAAGATTTTTGTAGATAATGCTAGATGATTTGTTCCCTAACTTAGAAAAGGAAGAAGATGATGAGCTTATGTTAGAACATATGGATAGAGAGACGTTCGTTCAATTGAACCTATACTTGAAGTAGACAGATGAACCTATTGCAAAACTAGTCTTTGGAGCTATGAAGGATAAAGACTATGTCGCACCTCCAAAGGGTAAATGGAGAAAGGATATGAGCGGAGATGAAAAGGATGAAGTTGCTTGTCTGGAAGGATTTGTTGCAAAAAGAAGGAGTTGGTATGAGAAGGAAGAAACTAAGAAATGAAGATGAGGAACTCCTAAGAAACAAGCTGCTGGAACCTCATCATCAACACAACAAAGAAAGCGTGCTACAGTTAGAACTTTACTGGTGGATGAACCTGATGATACACCTGTAAATGAACCAGTAGCCAAAACAACATAAGAAGATGTATTCTCTGCTACTTCTGATAATGAAGAGGTGAATGTGACTAAAGTTGCAGTTAAAGCAGAGAAAGTGGTTAAAGGTGATAGTGGAGAGGCTTCAGATGATACTTTTGATAAAATGATAAAAGCTATTGAGATAAACGAAAGAGAAAGAATGGCACAAAGAAAGAAAAAAAGGTGGTAAACCAGAGTTTGAAGAGAATACTGAAAGGCCTACTAAGAAAGTCCGAAGAAGTAAGAGCAAGCTAGAAACACAGAAAAAGACAATAGGATCTCCTGCAGCCAGAAAAGCACGTCCAAAGTACAAAAGGACAAGGAACACACTTGAAGTGGTCGCTTCAACTATTAATGTTGAGACTGTTGTTCCTCTATCACGACAACAATCACCATAACAACGACCGAAAATACCTACTTCGCCATCACCATCACCACCACCACAACCTTCACCAGAACATACAACACCACCACAACATCAAAAACCACCTCAACAACGTTCAACACCACAATTTGCTCAACGAAGATCTTTATCTGAATATTTTCCTAGAGATTTCAGAGAGATTCCATTCACATAAGGATTTGATGCTGGAAACTTTGATACAGATTTATTCAACAACAACAAGATTGAAGAATTGGAATGAAAGATCAAGGAACATGAAAGCAAAGTCAAACAACTCGAGACGGAGAACATGACTTTAGTGTCTATGCTCACAGGAGTTGCTGTTGAAAATGAAAGATTACATATAGTAGTCAAAGATCTTGAAGTAGAGAAGATGGCCAATGCAGAAAAGTTTGATATGTTATTCAAGGTATTAGAAAAGAAGTTCAGCATAAACTTCAACTCAGAATATGAAGAGATAAAGGTTGAAGAGATAAGAGCATAAGTTGCGGAACATGCAAAAAGAGCTGAAGCTGAGGCAGCTAGATTAGGAAAAGGGAAAATTGATGAGGTTCCTATGATCGTTACAACTGAGCCAGAAGCTGAATTTACGCCAGTTTACATAAACTCAAGTTGAAGAGAATGTTGAGAAAGAAGATGAGAGAGTGAAGTTTTGTACTTATTGGTGGACCAGTTGATGTGTCTAACATGACAATGAGGCAGAAAATCTTGGATAGAAAGAGCATGTACCAAAGATTGATGATGATATTGATGCATTTGATGAGATTGATGACAAAAAGGATGACGACGACAAAGGTGATGATGATAATACACAAGGGGGTGCAGGATTGATTGTTGAAACTGAGAAGAGTGATGAATCTCTTGATTATGATGCCTTCTTAAATGATTCAGCTAATCAAGAAAATGATGATCAAAATCAGGAGGAGACGAAGGACCCTATGAATGAAGCTGAGCAGTCAAGAATCCTCACGTCTGTTCCTATATCGGTTGTTCCTGGCGTGCAAACACTAAGGTTTTCTATTTGGAACATGATGTAGAAGAAGGTGAATTCATTCAAAACTACACTAAGGAAGAAATTGCCAAAATTTTAGGTGTAGATGAAGAATCCTTTGTATTTGATTTTGAATATGAACTAAACAACATTAGTGCTTCACAACCTAATGATTATCTTTAGAAGTATGTGTCAGAAACTAATGATTATGACAGGGTTGTCGTGGAGGATGATTCTGACGATTATGTTACTGCTAAATATTCTGGTGAAGAAATTGATGACTTCCCAACCTTTTAAGAGTTTTTTTCTAAAGCGAATGATGATTTGTTGAGAAGAAAGTTCGAGGAAACTGTGAAAGAAGGAAATATGCCTAAGCGTTTATCTAAATAAGAGATAGTTGCAGCAAAAAAGTATTGGTTCACGGGGATGCCACAAGAAAGAAAGTTCAAACGTCCACTGGCTTTCTTTACTCGTTATCCAGACAAACCTTTGGGAGATATTCTAAGCTTGGGTTGGATAGAGGAGCAGAATGTTTATGCAATAAAGAGAGAATTCGGTGTTCAGTACTTCAGGTCTTTGAGTGACATCAAGAGGTTGCCATTTTGGGATATTGAAGAGTGGTTCAAACAAAATGTATTAATCTCAAAATGAAGTTTCATGATCAACGTCTGTGGAAATTTATGAAGTTTGAAGCTTCACATGGCTTTAGATACTTGAAGCCACATATTCCACGAAGAATTGTCAAATTTGATCAAGTAACGAAACAGAAAGATGTTAGACTAATTGTGAAACGACTACTGTTATGAAGAATATGCCGTTGATGAAGATTGAGAAAGATTTTTATACAATCTTCAAGTGGTGGCATTATGATTTTGAAATAGGAGAAGTAGTGATTTGTGTAAAACTTGAATGATTACTGGAAAATCACTGAAGAATTGACCGAAGTTGTGATTGCGCACAAAAGGATATATGGTTTATGGAGGAGAATTCGAATACTAGACCTGATGTTGCTAGTAAACTGCTCAAAGAAGGATATTGAATGTCTATTCTACAACAAGATTAGCTTTGAAGAGAAAGACAAAGTGCAGGCATTGCAGTTCCAACAGATTATCAATGTTTATTATGCTAACGATATTTATTCAGGTAAGATATGGAACTGAAACTCGAGAAAGCTTGAAAGCAAGAGGGAATTGAAGAAAGAACTGCTGAAGTTGTTAAAAAGGCATCATTGAGAAGATTTCAATATGGTGATACCTACAACAGACTTCCTCCCACAAATCAAACGCCTATTTCATTTGAGGAGCGTCGAAGACCGAGAAAGCATTTCTTTGGGCGTTAACTGTTAGAGTTTTTTTTTTGAATTTTTTTGAAAACTTACCAAGACTGCGACAATATCCAAGGGGGATTTGTTGGTGCAGAATGTCTATAGCCTACGTCTTAGGGTCATGTCGTATATGTTACATGACTTAAATGTTAGATTTTATAATGTTTTGTATGTTGGGCCACTTCATACGAAGTGCACTCTGTACGAAGAAGCAGAACACCCCTTGTGCGAAGCTGTCATGTCTATAAATAGATGAGCAGGGGTGTTGAGTCCTTAGCTGTTTTTCTGATTGTAAGGCGAAGCCTTGTCAGTTCTGTTTCTGATTTGTAAACATTTATTCAAGATTAATGAAGTAGAAGTATTAAAATAGTATATTTAATCTTGTCAACTAGTTAATGATGAATTTCGCGCACGTTAATTAGCTCAAGTTGGGTCCTGTGCTTTCGGAGGAGAGCCGATCCTCCCACAATATATACAAGTTCAAAGTTAAAATTATTGAATTTTAACAATTCATATATCTAGTAAAGATATACTAAGATATATTTTTGAATAAATACATACAATCAATATATATATATATATACATACAAGGTTTGATTATATATTATAAAAATATATATACGGAATCATAACTGCAAATGCCTCGCGTAAGGTACCATTACATATGAGGGGTTAGGCATGTTCATACATAACGAAAACATTAAATATATATGAAAGATATATATTATCCAACATATCAAAATGATTACAAGTCAAACTAATATTCAAGATATGCGACTTACATAAAAAAATGTAGGCGTAAGTGTCTAACAAGATTAGAACACTTGTAGATTACACCACGAACGCAAAACCAGACATCATCTAGAGATTTGCATGGTGCGCAAATCTGTGAGTTCATGTTTCCCCTTTTCTTTAAACGTTTTTCAGCTTTAAACTCTCGGGGAAGGATACATGTGACATATGGTATGGTTAAGTTAGATAATGAAAATATCATAGATCATGTGTGAATAGGATGCGGGTAACCATTAATTACCAATTAAACCGGGGAGCGAAAAGGATAGATCTATGGAGTGTGACGAAACAACTTCTAGTGTTTAAACTTGTCTTTAACTAAATGTATGGAAGAACATCTATATACCTTTATTCATTTAGTTATTTTACAAGATTGAATGCAATGATTACTGCTCAGATCACACCTTGCACTTCCGCTACGAGCAGGTGTGACAATTTTAATACTTGAAAACTCATTCGTCGTAAAATGCATGTTTTACATTGTTGACTTTTATTTCGTAAAAGTTTGACTGGGCATTTCACCTACTAAATGTTATGATCCAAAGGTGTAATCACGAGGGATTAACACCTTCATTATTTCGATCACGTAGTAAAGTTCATTTTGAACTTTGACTTGACCAAAATGATTAGAACTGAAAGTTAAAGCAAAAGTCAATTTGCTTAACTTTTGGCTCATAACTAACTACATAAAATGAAATATACTAGGAGAAACAGTTACTAATGCTAAAATGAAATCTTGAACTCAGAAAAGGAGGCTCTAATGGCTAGAGCAAGCTCCAAGAAGTTTGAGGTGGAAGAATGAACGGTGTGTGAGGAAAATGGTTCAAGAAAACACCTATTTATAGTGATCTTGGATGCATATGAGGTTGCCAAGTGTCTTAGGGAGTTGATTAGTATCTTAACATGTGTCATAACAAGATTAAAAGTGGCAAGGAAGGTTCTAAGTGGCCAGAATTGAAGACAGGTAGCCAAACTTGGTGATCAAGCAAATCTACTGCATCTGAGCACCCCTTAAGGACCGTATGGTTGTGACAAATGACAAATAACCGGTAATTGCATACAATTTAATCACTAATTTTATATTATAATCTCATGCATAGTTATGAATTTAATTGCATAACCGAGTCGTATGTCATTAGGGCAAGTAAATCTGATCATAACATATACTGGTTTCCGTTACCACGCGAAACAAGCCAAACAATGCCCCAAAAGTGTTTGTAGAAAGAGTTGGGCGTACTAATTGCGGTGACACTAACTGTGTCGGTAAACCCGCTAAAACGAATCAGAACAAGAAATAACGGCATGTTGATGCCATGCCTGAGTCCATATGCAAATGAAAACACATATTTGAGAACAACTATTACAATAATTCATAACTTTCTGGTATAATGCCTAAATTGCAAAATTGTCCGTTTCGATCAAAAAGGCGACAAACGTCGATCTGTCCGCAAGACTAATTCGGAGGATTCCGGAGGTAAGAATAAGAATAAAACAATGTTAAACATCCTAAAACAATCTAAGAATAATAAGAACGCACAAAAGACATCGTTTCCCGTCATTCGTCAGACAATGCACAATTCGACCGGAAAGCGACCGATTGTCGAAACGACGAGTATTCTAGTGGCCGATAGCCTCATCCGGGCATCTAGTGAACTAGTTAAGCCTCATTTGGCACTCGGAATCCATTCAACTAACATGGGGTGACGAAAAAACAACTTTCAGAAAAGTTCAACGGCGGAACATAAAAGTGCTGATATCGATCGAAGGAAAGACATTTCGGCCATCCTAACTCATCCTATATTCGTCTAGCGAACTAGTCATGCATATTTTTAGATCGGAAATGCACTAAGTAGACGCCATATTAATTGTGGTGGTCGAAAACAAAAGCTTCCGGTACTAAATAAATAGTTTCGTTTATTAACGATTATTACGACGATGAGCGATCTAGCGACGTATCCGTCATCCGAAACTTATATTGGAGGATCATGTGGATTAAATACCATGTAAATGCACCCTAAACTCTAATCTTAGGCTTAATATGCTAGATCATTAACCCTAATCACTATACTTAAGTAAATGACCAAAATATCTATAATTATAACGTGTAAAAAAAGTTTCACTTTACCCCCTTCCAATTGACGGTTTTAAGTGGGGCCATGCCTACTTGATTTTGTTGAAAATCAAAACCTAGAAGCATGGTGTGTGGATTAGTTGATGCACTTGAAGTATGATGGAAACATATCTCAAAACATGTCCTTATTATCATTTTCTTTCACAAAAAAATTGCAAAGGATTTCTTCTTGTTCCCTTTTGTTCATGGCTCCACCATACACCACCATTTTGCCACCCTAAAATACCACAATCTCTACACTTTAAAGCCTAAGAAAGTTCACTAAAGAAGCTAGCAAGGATGGAGATCATTAGGGCTTCTTAAAGAGCTTCATTTTCTTCCATAATCATCAAGAAACTTGTGCACCCTTTGTAAGCTAAACTCATCCATAATCTAGCTTATTTTTGTGCTTAGATTACTAATGTACAAGTTGATCATCTTGAAAACCAATAAAAGATAAACCAAAAACCCTAACTCACAACATAATAATAACACTAAATATTGTTTATTCTGTGTTGATTATATGTTTATATGGTAGTTAGTAAGCAAATTGAAGTTGTTTATGTTAAAAGTATGATATAAAAGTTGGATGATCTTGCATGGTTAAGTGTAAAAATGAAGATTTAAACATGATAAGGTTTAAATCTAAACAAGATCATCAACTACATCATCCATGAAAAATACTACAACTTAAAGATAACTTTTATACATATGAATGATTTTATAAAAAGTAAACATTTGTATTAAGTTGTAATCATCTTAAAAATGTGTAGTAATCAAGAGGTTAAAGGTATAAACTTGATTAAATAACATGCTAAAGTAGTGATATGAAATGGTTAATAAATGTTGAAAACCCTCTTGATTTACTAGGATTTTTAACAATAAAAAGTCATGGATGATGATAGATTTATAATGTAAAATAAATATTAGATGGATTGTTGATAATGATTATGAGCTTAAACAGGTTTTAAATGCGTTTTTGAAACGTGGAAAACGCCATAGTTTAGGGGAAACTATGGTGAAATTTTCTAAAAATCTAATCGCGATTAAGACATGATTAGTGGGACTAAACGTGATTAGTAACTTAAATCGTCATTAAGTAGACTCTAATGACAATGGTTATCCCTAAATGGCCAAGTGTTTAACAAAGTTATAAATATATATTTATAAGTAAAAATAAATACTTTTTATTTATATATATATATATTTCTACTTGGAAAATAATACAAGTATATCTATATACATTTCTTACCAATAACTTTGTATGTGTACATATGTGTATGTATTAGAAACTTAGGGTGTTCACAATAAAATACCCAATTCTATACAAAATACAAACACTTGAATCGATACACTAAGTGTTGGTGGCATAACAATTATATCCGTGAAATGTGTCGAAACAATAATCGGACAAACGAAACGATGCGAACAATAGGCGAACATTAAAGATTACATCGTCCCGTCGACGACCAACGGGTGAAATGCCGGCACGAAAGGTCGTTACGATGATAGACGATTCTCGATAAAAACAAACATGTAAGAAACAACGCCGACGACGATTATAATATATATTTAAGACGTTCAACATATAAATATGTTATCGAAACCAAAATCCGGAAAGTTAAAAATATAAAAGCTAGAAAATTATAAGTAAATACTTATAAAAATGGGCCTTAATAAAATAGATGTGGGCTAGGACAAATTTGTAAAGGTCTTGGACAAGGCCCAATTCAAAAAAAAATTATAGATGAGGCCCACAACAAATAAAGGCTCAAAAATATAAATTACACGGGCTAGGCCCAAGAACATAAATTATATTGGCTAGGCCCAATGACATAAGACATGGGCTAGGCCCAAATACATGGGCTAGGCCCAATGGCATAAAACATGGGCTAGGCCCAAAGACAAGAAAACATGGGCTAGGTCCAAAGGCATAAATTACATGGGCTAGGCCCATTGACAAGAAAACATGGGCTAGGCCCAAAGACACAGATGACATGGGCTAGGCCCAATGACAAGAAAACATGGGCTAGGCCTAATGACATGGATAACATGGGCAAGGCCCAATAACACGCGTGCAAGGCACGAGGACATGTGAAGGGCAAGGCCCAGTTCACACACGATCTAAAAACAATAATATATATATATATATAAGAAATAAATATAACAATATTAATCAAACAAACAAACTACCAACACTATGATAACATTTAAACGTTGTTCTATCATAACAAAGAAATACATAACAAGAATTCAAGATGAACAACAAGTACAAGATCCATTGAGGCCTAGGTGTCTAATGAACTCCATACACATGTAGGTTACATACGTGTGTGGACACCGATCGATAATAGTACGACTTATCGGAACGCAAAGACTGTGAGTTCATGTCCATCTTTTTAGTTATTTCAAGTTTTGTTTTAAACTATCGAGGGGAAATACATGTCATGTCAAAACAGTATGTTAGATATGGGTTAGCTGATAACACGATTATTTGTGCGTAAGTAGGATGATAACAATAGTAACCATTAATCACTTAGTGACCAAGGTGCAAAAAAAGTAGATCTATTAAGTTTGAGACCTGCTCTTCGGAGTGCTTTTGTGATCCCAATGGTGTTAAAGTTGTCTCGGTTTGGTTACTTACTTATGACACATATATGCCAGGGTGCTCGCGACACACTGATAGATCTTGAATAACTCATTGATGCTAATATCATACTCAGATTTCAATGCAGGATTTCAAAGATGACATTTTGATACGAAAACACTTAACTACATGAACTCACCAACTTTATGTTGACTTTTTAAAATTACATGTATTTCATGATGCAAGGCATGAGCTGGTGATAGGAACTGGGTATGGGAATTAGTCAAGACAATGATGTACTACCTTTTGGAGGGTTTGCCTTTTATATTCCAACCTCGTATGGGTATATAGAGGTCAAAGCCTCAATAGGAATTTGTGATGAAAACAATGTCTATTTTGGAACAGTGTGTTTTTAAACTATGTTTGTAAGTGGTAAATTTGAGATAGATAACAATGTGATTTCACTTTTGAATGTTGTAAATTTGTAAGGAAACTTAGTAATGGCATGACATAGTTGTTATTTAATACTGTTTACTAAATTGGATGCAATGATTCCCTAATAGTCACACACTTGCGCTTCCGCTACGACCGGGGCGTGACAGGGTGGTATGAGAGCTTCGATTGTAGTGAACCGGGGAAAACTTTTTATTAAAAGTTGGTCTACAATCACCAGGGGCTCACACATGAAAACAAAGTTTAAAACATGATAGTAATGTTTTGGAATATTACAATATAACAAAAAGGTTTTCATTGTGTCACGATAACAAAAGGATCTATCACACAAGCCCAACTATAAGTAATGAGCAGAGTCAATACATGATTAGTCAATAATGGTTAGACACAAAACAGTAAGATTACATGGAAAACAGAAGAGAACAAATCGTGCATGAGAAATGGTGATTAATATAAAAATATATCATAAATTACTAACACGAATATATATATGCATTGTACGGATTATTTGTCAGGACTATGTCTTCCTCATCGAGATACGAAGAAGACCCTGAGGAGTACGTATCCGACGATGGATATGACCCCGATGCTGGGGCCCTACCCCTAGGGGATGGAGCCGAACACGAAGACTTTGAGGACTTTCAACCGCTTGCCCTGATCGACCCAATGAAGAAGCAATGTGGAAGAAAATTATACTTTTGTAATGTAACACTTGTATTGACTAGGGTTGTGTATCCTTAAGTCCCTTTTGGCTCTTCACGAACAAATTGTAACAAGTTGTCATTGTATAAAAGTGTATTATCTTTATGTTACATTGTATTTTCTTTGTGTTATGGTTGATTATATCATGATGTGGTGATTATGATTGATGCATTGCATCGTGGTGATATTTTGATTTATATCTTATGATGTGGCGACTATGCATGTCGTGAGCTATGTGTATGATAACGATGGGTGTACGTATGGCGTATACACACATTCATTTATTTATTTATCATGTACCGATGTGCTATTGCATATATTTTTTAAAATAATAATAATAAATAAATAAATAGTAATAATAACATGAAATTATTATTCGACTAATTGTGAGCGACATATTGTATTAGAAGACGATGCCGCCCCGCAGAAGAAGTTCAAACAATAAAACCCTACCAACAACACAAGAGGAGCTGAATGAACGCATATCCCAAGCCATTGCATAGTACGAGGCTAACCGTTCTGAGCATAGCCGCGGTACCGGAGGTTCAACAGGAGTAAATCCTCCAACTAGTAATACACGGTTACTCATCAAACCGCAATACACTCTCATCCATCTTATTCGTGCTACTTACTCATGCTTAAATGGTGTATCCAATGATTTCAGGTTGCACTTATAAGCAGTTTCTTGACTGCAAACCTATGAACTTTGATGGTACCGGAGGCGCTGTAGCCTTCGTACGCTGGACTGAGAAGACAGATTCAGTCATCCGAATGAGTAAGTGCCCGGCTAAACTAAGAGTCACCTATGTTACTGGAATCTTTGTGGATGGAGCTCTATCATGATGGAACCTTCAGGTCCAAACCAAGGGTGATGATGCGGCATACACCCTGACCTGGGAGGAACTTAAGGAGATGATGAAGAAGAAGTATTGCTCAAGATCGGAAATTCAAAAGTTGGAGACAGAATTTTAGAATCTAAAAATGATGGGTTCAGACATTGCCGGGTATACACAACAATTCCATGATTTATCCTGATTGGTGCCATATCTAGTGGAGCCTGAATTTAAACGTATTGAGAGGTACATTTGGGGACTTCCCCCGAGAATCTGAGTTTGGTTACCTCTTCAAAACCAACAGAGATTGGTGAAGTAATTGAACTAGCTGTCAGCCTGACTGAGGAGGCTGTACGTCAGGGGAGGTTGCCTAAGTATAGTGGGAACAAGAAAGAATTGGCTGAGGAGACTACTTATTCCAACAAATGAAAATTTTCTCATTTCAAGAAAGGCTCTCGAGGTAACAACAACAGTAACAAGAAACAAGCTGCGAGAGAGGTCAGAGAAACAAAGGCATATGTTACCACTACCACAAACACTGCTGTTAGAAATCTTATACGGGGGACGCACCGAAATGTCCCAAATGTCCTTTCCACCACCATGGGGAATGTCCCAAATGTGGTAAATTTGGTCATCGCACCGATGTCTGCCGGGGAACCAATATCGGAGAACAGGGTTGCTTTGGATGCGCAGACAAAGGACATTTCAAGAAAGATTGTCCTAAAGCGAATCAAGCACGGGGATGAGCATTTGTAATTGGAGCTAAGAATGCTCGCCAGGATCAAAACGTGGTCACCGGGACGTTCCCGATCAATGATTTTAGCCTGACTGAGGAGGCTGTACGTCAGGGGAGGTTGCCTAAGTATAGTAGGAACAAGAAAGAATCTGCTGAGGAGACTACTGATTCCAACAAACAAAATTTTCTCATTTCAAGAAAGGCTCTGGAGGTAACAACAACAGTAACAAGAAACAAGCTATGAGAGAGGTCAGAGAAACAAAGGCATATGTTACCACTACCACAAACACTGCTGTTAAGAAATCTTATACGGGGGACGCACCGAAATGTCCCAAATGTCCTTTCAACCACCATGGGGAATGTCCCAAATGTGGTAAATTTGGTCATCGCACTGATGTGTGCCGGGGAACCAATATCGAAGAACAGGGTTGCTTTGGATGCGGAGGCAAAGGACATTTCCAGAAAGATTGTCCTAAAGCGAATCAAGCACGGGGGAGAGCATTTGTAATTGGAGCTAAGGATGCTTGCCAGGATCCTAACGTGGTCACCGGTACGTTCCCTATCAATGATCACTTTGCATCTATTCTTTTTAATACCGGGGCAGATTTCAGTTTTATTTCTAAAGAGTTTAGAGATATACTTGGGGTAACGTCGAGTAAATTAGATGTTCCCTACTCGATTGAGCTAGCTAACAGAATATTAGTAGAGCCAAAAGAAATAATAAAGAAATGGACGTTAGAATTGGGTGAACGAAAGTTTGATATTATTCTATTACCAGTTCAACTGGGTAGTTTTGATGTTGTTATTGGGATGGATTGGCTATCCAATAATCGAGCCGAGGTTATATGTCATGAGAAAATCATTCGCATCCCCTTATGCGATGGAGGACACTTGATAATTCACGGTGAGAAGCATGACCTCTACAAATCATAAACTACATGAAGGCGCATAAATGTTTAAGGAAAGGATGCATCGCTTTTCTTGCCCATGTGGTGGATAAGAAGGCCGAGGAGCGCACAATTGAAGACATACCAGTAGTCAGGGAATATCCCGAGGTCTTTCCGGAAGACTTGCCAGGGCTACCTCCTCAGAGACAAGTCGAATTCCGTATTGATTTAGTGCTAGGAGCGGCACCTGTGGCAAAAGCTCCATATCGACTAGCGCCCTCGGAGATGCTGGAATTATCTACGCAGTTGCAAGAGCTGCTCGATAAAGGTTTCATAAGACCGAGTTTCTCGCCTTGGGGAGCTCTGGTGCTATTTATGAAAAAGAAGGACGGAACCTTCCGCATGTGCATCGACTACCGGGAGTTAAGCAAGTTAACTATCAAGAACCGGTACCCATTACCAAGAATTGATGATCTATTCGATCAGTTGCAAGGGTCGAGTTTTTACTCGAAGATTGATTTAAGATCCGGGTATCATCAATTGAGAATCCAAGAGGAAAGCATACCTAAGATAGCGTTTCGAACTCGTTACGGTCATTACGAGTTCCTTGTATGCCCTTTGGGCTACCGAACGCCTCTGTAGTATTCATGGATTCGATGAACCGGGTATGTAAGCCATACCTTGACAAGTTCGTGATCGTCTTTATAGATGACATACTGATATACTCACGAGCCTAGAAAGAGCACGAACAACACCTGAGAACCATTTTGGAATTGCTGAAGAAGGAGCAATTATGTGCCAAGTTCTCAAAATGCGAATTTTGGATTCGAGAGGTACAATTTCTTGGCCATGTGGTGAACGAGAACGGAATACATGTTGACCCTTCAAAGATCGAGGCTATAAAGAACTGGACCACGCCAAGGACCCCCATGGAAATACGACAATTCCTAGGATTAGCGGGATATTACAAGAGATTTATTGAGAACTTCTCCAAGGTTGCTCAGCCGCTAACCTCGCTTACCCAAAAGGATAGAAAGTTTGATTGGGGAGAAAAGCAAGAATTGGCGTTCCAAGTATTAAAAGAAAAACTATGCAAAGCACCAATACTATCCCTCTTGGACGGTACCGATGACTTTGTTGTGTACTGTGATGCATCAGATCAAGGCTTGGGTTAACGAGAAAAAATCATCGTGTACGCGTCACGATAGTTAAAAGTTCATGAAAGGATTATACCACGCATGACCTGGAGCTAGGTACCGTGGTATTTGCCTTGAAGATCTGGCGTCATTATCTATATGGCACTAAGTGTACCATATTCACAGACCAAAAAAGCCTTCAACATATATTCAACCAAAAGGAACTGAATATACGCCAACGACGTTGGGTGGAACTGTTGAATGATTATGACTGTGATATCAAGTATCACCAGGGCAAATCAAATGTTGTAGCAGATGCTTTGAGTAGAAAAGAACGAGTCAAAACATTATGGGTGCGAGCTTTAGAATGACGATCCAGACAAACTTCACTTCTTGAGTGCGTGAAGCACAATAAGAAGCATTGAAACCAGAAAACATTCCAGCGGAATCATTAAAGGGAATGGAAAAATAATTGGAACCGAACAAGGATGGAACTCTATATTTCATGGGAAGAATCTGGATTCCCTATTATGGTGAGTTGCGAGACTTGGTGCTGGATGAAGCACACAAGTCTAGGTACTCGATACACCCAGGATCGGACAAAATGTACCAGGATCTCAGAGAATATTATTGGTGGCCTAATCTCAAGGGAGATATTGCGACCTATGTTGGGAAATGCCTAACTTGTGCAAAGGTCAAGGCTGAATACCAAAAGCCATCCGGGTTATTACAACAACCGGAGATCCCGGTCTGGAAGTGGGAACATATATCAATGGATTTCATTACAAAATTACCCCGGACCTCTGGAAGTTATGACATGATCTGGGTTATCATTGATCGGTTAACCAAATCAGCTCACTTTTTAACCATCGCGAGAAAGATAGTACGGAAAAGCTAGCTGAACTGTACCTGAAGGAAATTGTGGCACGTCATGGTGTGCCAATTTCGATAATATCTGATAGAGATCGTCGCTTTGTATCATGGATCTGGCAATCATTTCAAAATTCATTTGGTTCTCGCTTGGATTTCAGCACAGCCTTTCACCCGCAGACCGAGGGTCAAAGCGAGAGAACCATCCAGACATTAGAAGACATGATTCGGGCCTGCGTGATGGATTTAGGCGGAAACTGGGACACTCATTTACCATTGGTAGAGTTTTCCTACATTAACAGTTATCACACCAATATCAAGGCCGCTCCATTCGAAGCACTATATGGAAGAAAGTGCCGATCGCCATTATGTTGGGCGGAAGTGGTGACAGACAACTCATTGGTCCCAAACTAGTACAAGAGACCACAGACAAGATACTTAAGATCCGTGAGCATATTAAAGTGGCCCGAGATAGACAAAAGAGCTACGCGGATCGGAGACACAAACCATTATCCTTCGAGGTTGGAGATAAGGTATTGTTAAAGGTCTCACATTGGAAATGCGTAGCTAGATTCGGGAAGCGCGGAAAGCTCAACCCGAGATATATTGGAACATTCGAAATTCTGGCAAAGATTGGTACAGTGGCCTACAAGCTAAAACTGCCAGAGAAATTCAATAACGTACATGACACATTTCATGCGTCCAATCTGAAGAAAAGTCTGACTAATGACACAGTTATCATTCCAGCAGATGAGATTCATGTTGATGACAAGTTACAATTCACCAAAGACCAGTTGAAGTCATGGACTAGAAGGTCCAAAAGACAAGAAGAAGCCAAATCAAACTGGTGAAGGTTTCTTGGAATTCGCGTCACGGTCCCTAGTATACGTGGGAGTGTGAAGATCAAATCAAATCAAAATACCCCCACCTATTCGTGAAGACTCCTTCAGTTGATGCCTCAAGCTGAATTTCAGTACGAAATTCTTTTTAAGAGGGGAGTATGTGACAAATGGCATATAACCTGTAATTCCGTACAATTTCATCACTAATTTTATATTATAATCTCATGCATAGTTATCGTAATTTAATTGCATAACCGAGTCGTACGTCATTAAGGCAAGTAAATCTGATCATAATTTATACTGGTTTCCGTTACCACGTGAAAGAAACCAAAACGATGCCCCAAAAGTGTTGGGCGCACTAATTGCGGTGACACTAACTGTGTCGGTAAACCCGCTAAAAGAATCAGAACAAGAAATAACGGTATGTTGATGCCATGCCTAAGTCCATATGCAAATGAAAACACATATTTGAGAACAACTATTACTATAATACATAACTTTCCGGTATAACGCCTAAATTGCAAAATTGTCCATTTCGACCAAAAAGGCAACAAATGTCGATTTGTCCGCAAGACTAATTCTTTGGATTCCGGATGTAAGAATAAGAATAAAACAATGTTAAACATCCTAAAACAATGTAAGAATAATAAGAATGCACAAAAGACATCGTTTCCAGTCATTCGTCAGACAATACACAATTCGACCGGAAAGCGGCCGATTGTCGAAACGACGAATATTCTAGTGGCCAATCGCCTCATCCGGGCATCTAGTTGACTAGTTAAGCCTCATTTTGAACTCGGAATCTATTCAACTAACATGAGGTCACGAAAACACAACTTTCGGACAAGTTTGACGGCGGAACATAAAAATGCCGATATCGATAGAACGATCGAACGAAAGACATTTTGGCCATCCTAACTCATCGCATATTCGTCTAGTTAACTAGTCATGCATATTTTTAGATCGGAAATGCACTAAGTAGATGCCATATTAATTGTGGTGGTCGAAAACAAAAGCTTCTGGTACTAAATAAATAGTTTCGTTTATTAGCAATTATTACGACGATGAGCGAACTAGCGACGTATCCGTCATCCGAAACTTATATTGGAGGATCATGTGGATTAATAACCATGAAATGCACCCTAAACTCTAATCTTATGCTTAAGATGCTAGATCATTAACCCTAATCACTATACTTAAGTAAATGACCAAAATATCTATAATTATAACATGTGTAAAAAAACGTTTCACTTTACCTCCCCCTCCAATTGACGGTTTCAAGTGAGCCCATGCCCACTTGATTTTGTTGAAAATAAAAACCTAGAAGCATGGTGTGTAGATTAGTTGATGGACTTGAAGTATGATGGAAATATATCTCATAACATGTCCTTAATCCTTATCATTTTTTTTCACAAAAAAATTGCAAAGGATTCTCCTTGTTCCCTCGTGTTCACGGCTCCACCACCACCACCATACACCACCATTTTGCCACCCTAAAACACCACACTCTCTACACTTTAAAGCCTAATCAAGTTAACTAAAGAAGCTAGCAAAGATGGAGATCATTAGGGCTTCTTAAAGAGCTTCATTTTCTTCCATAATCATCAAGAAACTTGTGCACCCTTTGTAAGCTAAACTCATCCATAATCTAGCTTATTTTTGTGCTTAGATTACCTATGTACAAGTTGATCATCTTAAAAACAATAAAAGATAAACCAAAAACCCTAACTCACAACATAATAATAACAATAAATATTGTTTATTCTGTGTTGATTATATGTTTATATGGTAGTTAGTTAGCATATTGAAGTTGTTTATGTTAAAAGTATGATATAAAAGTTGGATGATCTTGCATGGTTAAGTGGAAAAATGAAGATTAAACATGATAAGGTTTAAATCTAAACAAGATCATCAACTACATCATCCATGAAAAATACTACAACTTAAAGATAACTTTTATACATACGAATGATTTTATAAAAAGTAAACATTTTTATTAAGTTGTAATCATATTAAAAATGTGTAGTAATCAAGAGGTTGAAGGTATAAACTTGATTAAATAACATGCTAAAGTAGTGATATGAAATGGTTAATAAATGTTGAAAACCCTCTTGATTTACTAGGATTTTTAACAATAAAAAGTCATGGATGATGATAGATTTATAATGTAAAATAAATATTAGATGGATTGTTGATGATGATTATGAGCTTAAACAGGTTTTAAATATGTTTTTGAAACGTGAAAAACGCCATAGTTTAGGGGAAACTATGGCAAAATTTTCTAAAAATCTAATCGCGATTAAGACATGATTAGTGGGACTAAACGCGATTAGTAACTTAAATCGTCATTAAGTAGAGTCTAATGACAAGGTTATCCCTAAATGGCCAAGTGTTTAATAAAGTTATAAATATATATTTATAAGTAAAAAGAAATACTTTTTACTAGTATATATTTCTACTTAGAAAATAATACAAGTATATATGTATACATTTGTTACCAATAACTTTGTATGTACATATGTGTATTGTATGTGTATGTATTAGAAACTTAGGGTGTTTACAATAAAATACCCAATCCTATACAAAATACAAACACTTGAATCGATACACTAAGTGTTGGTGGCATAACAATTGTATCCATGAAATGTGTCGAAACAACAATCGGACAAACAAAACGATGCGAATAATAGGCGAACATTAAAGATTACACCGTCGCGTCGACAACTAGCGGGTGAATCGCCGGCACCAAAGGTCGTTACGACAACGGACGATTCTCGACGAAAACAAACATGTAAGAAACGAAGCCGACGACGAGTATAATATGTATTTAAGATGTTAAACATATAAATATGTTATCGAAACCAAAATCCGGAAAGTTAAAAATAAAAAAAGCTAGAAAATTATAAGTAAATACTTATAAAAATGGGCATTAATAAAATAGATGTGGGCTAGGCCCAAATTGTAAAGGTCTTGGACAAGGCCCAATTCAAAAAATAATAAAGATGAGGCCCACAACAAATAAAGGCCCAAAAATATAAATTACATAGGCTAGGCCCAAAAACATAAATTACATGGGCTAGGCCCAATGACATAAAACATGGGCTAGGCCCAAAGACCAGAAAACATGGGCAATGACCAAAGGCATAAATTACATGGGCTAGGCCCAATGAAAAGAAAACATGGCTAGGCCCAAAGACACAGATGACATGGGCAAGGCCCAATAACACGCGTGCAAGGCACGAGGACACGTGAAGGGCAAGGCCTAATTCACACACGATCTGAAAGCAATAACAACATATATATATATACATACATATATATACATATATACGTATATACGTATATATCTATATATATATATATAGATATATACGTATATACGTATATATATATAAGAAATACATTTAACAATATTAATCAAACAAACAAACTACGAACACTATGATAACATTTAAATGTTTTTCTATCATAACAAGAATTCAAGATGAACAACGAGTACAAGGTCCATTGAGGCCTAGGTGTCTAATGAACTCCATACACATGTAGGTTACATACGTGTGTGGACAACAATCGATAATAGTACGACTTATCGGAACGCAAAGACTGTGAGTTCATATCCATCCTTTCAATTATTTCAAGTTTTATTTTAAACTATCGAGGGGAAATACATGTCATGTCAAAACAGTATGTTAGATATGGTTTAGCTTATAACACGATCATTTATGCGTAAGTAGGATGATAACAATAGTAACCATTAATCACTTAGTGACCAAGGTGCAAAAGAAGTAGATCTATTGAGTTTGAGACCCGCTCCACTCCTAGTTGGCATACCCTTCGGAGTGCTTTTGTGATCCCAATGGTGTTAAAGTTGTCTCGGTTGGTTACTTACTTATGGCACATATATGTCAGGGTGCTCGCGACACACTGATAGATCCTGAATAACTCATTGATGCTAATAACATACTCGGATTTCAATGCAGGATTTCAATGATGACATTTTGATACGAAAACATATAACTACATGAACTCGCCAACTTTATGTTGACTTTTTAAAATTACATGTATTTCAGGACGCAAGGCATGAGCTGGTGATAGGACCTGGGTATGGGAATTAGTCAAGACAACGATGTACTATCTTTTAGAGGGTTTACCTTTTATATCCCAACCTCGTATGGGTATATAGAGGTCAAAGCCTCAATATGAATTTGTGATGAAAACAATGTATATTTTGGAACAGTGTGTTTTTAAACTATGTTTGTAAGTGGTAAATCTGAGACAGATAACAATGTGATTTCACTATTGAATGTTGTAAATGTGCAAGGAAACTTAGTAATGGCATGACATCATTGTTATTTAATACTGTTTAGTAAATTGGATGCAAAGATTACCTAATAGTCACACACTTGCGCTTCCATTACGACCGGGGTGTGACAATGGTAAGCCTTACGGCCCGTAAGGCAGCGTGACACGCAAAATTTGTTTTTTGATAGTTTTGGCCCCTAGACTTGTATTATCAGTTTTTTGACATTTTAACCCCTCTAACTGTTACTTAAGTTATATGAAGGGTATTTAGGGTATGTGTAACTTATATCTTTGTCTCGGAATGTATGTTACGAAAGAAATATAAAAGTTTTTGAAGGCTCAAAATTTTCGCGGGGTTACAACAATCATCATGACCAGTACCATTCCGATGCAGGTCGGGGTGTGACATACGATATGGTGGTCAAGTCCAAGAAAGCTTATGATCAGTTTAACATGAAATTAAATCTTACAAAAGGCCACTTTGGTGTGGGGTTAGGAAAGTTCTTGGGATATATGGTCACAAAGGGGGGAATAGAGGCAAGCCCTAAGCAGGTAAAAGTTTTTGAAGGCTTGAAATTTTTGCTGGGTTAAAGTTTCCCCTCCTTTAGGAAATTTCGTCCAGAAATTTATTCATGGGAGACTTGTCGGACAGGGTTGTGAATTGTTGAAGGGTGCGGATTTGAAAGGGACCAAATATTTGAATAACGGAAGGAAGGGTGTTTATTGAGGTTTCCTAAATAATTGAGGAAGACTATTTGTATAAGAAACTTATGTGTGCCTAAGCTCGAAGATGGAGAATATTGGATAAAACTTGGTTGGATGGTTTCGCTAGCGTTATCAATGTATGGTTTAGTTTCCTACGATGTGGGCATTGTTTGGTATTGGAATTAAGTTAGTTGCTTATGATTAATTTGGAAATATATTGAATGGGCATCACTAGGTAATTGATTCTAATAACATTGGTCAAGGTTAAGAAATTCAAATGACTTAAATAACACCACAATTACAATATAAGTAAGAACACTTATATATAGGAAGTACTAGCGGTGTATCAAACATGCCCTTATTATATTGTATCCGTCTCTTTATCTTTATGACTATAGGTTCTATATAACCACACATGATAAAACTTGCTAAGATTTTCCATGCGCCGAATTTTATAATTATGTGTTGGTGCAGAATGTCTATCGCCTATGTCTTTGGGTCATGTCGTGTATGTAATAGGGCTAAACTGTCAGATTATTTTGATTGTATGTTCACTTCGTATTAAGTGATCACTTCATACGAAATTAGATTAGTTCACTTCGTACGAAGAGAACTCACTTCATACGAAGTAAAGCCTCACCTTCACACGAAGTGCCAAGTCTATAAATAGGTGTGCTTTGGTCTTGAGTCTATAGCTGTTTTGTTGACTAATAAGGCGAAGCCCTATCAAATTTATCTCAGACTGTAAACGTTGATCGGATTAATGAAATATTGAGATTAAACAGTAAGATCAAATGGTCAAAATGGCCTGATTTTCTCAAGGAATACATAAAATTTCCTTTTAAGAAACCCTTGAAAGTTTTAGACCTAAAATCTACTGGAATCATGATAAAAACATCAAAAAAACGTGAAATTGTGAAACCCACTTTGCACGATCATAAACCTCACTTCGCACGAAGTTGAAATTACCTTCGCATGAAGTGAGATTCTTTCAAGTTGAAAAGTTTAACTTCATATGAAGATAGATCTAAAAATTTGGTATTTTAAATTCGCATGAAGAGGAAGATTAATTTGTTTTTGTGTTTGCCTTCGCACCAGGTCAACTTCACATGATGTTAACTTCGCACGAGGTTAACTTGCATGAAGTTAACTTCGCACCAAGCTGATTTTCAACCAATTTCGTGATGGAATGGAGAACGAATTTTTCAACGCATTCGCAACGTCAGAAGTCTTAACCACACCAGCAATTCAAAACATAAATCTCGAAAATGAAATGGGGACTATGACAAAACCCCCAAAGTTGATGTGTTTGGAAGATTATTTCGGATGGAACAAGAGATTTGTTAACTGGGTACAAGTGAATTATTTTGATCGCTGGTACGCCATTGAAGAGAAATATGCTGCACTAGTTGGTGAAAATGGGCTTGAAAAGACATTAACTCAGTTTACTATGCTAGAGAAAGATAAATTCATCAGAGAAATGAAAATGATGCATATTCTACATCAAGCCATCAAGAAGACATATTCACTCTCTTATAATATGATGGTGACGCTCAATAGGTTTGGAATGCTTTGAAGGTGAAATTCCAGGGAAGCACCTAGATGATCAAAAGCAAGAAAGCATTGTTGAAGAAAGAGTTTGATATCTTTAATCTGCTGAAAGGTGAAACAATGAAGCAGTTAATTGAAAGGTATTGTCACCTAGTTGTAGAGATGAAAAGATTGGGTATACAAAAGGAGAACGAAGAGTTAGTGGACAAATTGGCTTATTCATTGCCTGAAGGAGAATGGTCAACCTATCTAACAATCTTAAAAAACAGTTAAGAATATGGTACCATCAGTTTGTCAAGGTTCATAGAGAAACTATAAGGTCATGAGCTCAAAATGCAGAAGATGGCTAAAACCAAAGGTTCACACATTTAACAAGATGTGAATCTGTACTACCAAGGAAGTTCAGCAGCCAATACTTAAAGTCCTAAAATACATACTACTTTCAGCACAGACAGTTCTTTGAGTACTCCTTCAAACCATTCATCTGGTGGTGGTTTTCAATCATTTCCAACTTTTGATCCTAACTCACCTCAAACACCTCAATCTTCACAAAATTTCGAACAATTTTCAAAGCAGCCAGAGCAACCTAAAAGAATCTTACAATACAATATCACCGTGAATCTAGAGAATGCTCAAGATTTTATAGAGAATACTGCAAAACAACACATGGAAGTACTGCATCTGTTCTAGAATCGTATGAAAGTTTGGTAGCTGGAAAGATTGGGAATCTAACATGACAAAAGAAGATTATGACCAAATCGATCCAGAAGAAATGGTGCATGGCAAGCATTGTTTGTAGAGCTCAACCTTTCATGGAGATCACGGGTAGAAACTATTTGGGTGGTCCAGATGGAAAGCTTGGATTTGACAAATCGAAATGCTTGAAATGTCGAGAGAAGGGACACTTCAAGAGAGAATGTCCGAACCGCAAAGTAAATGGAAATCAAAATCCATTTGGAGACGACTACTACAGAAAGGTAATTTATTATAAAACTCCACCAGCTCAGAATACATCAAGAATGATTCAAATTGAGGTTGGTTCATCGAGTACAAAGGATAAAGCTCTTGTTGTTGCCCAGGAGGACGAAGCATTCAACTAGAACAAGTGTATTTAAATCTTGATAGTATTGCACTTTTGGTAGAGATAATAGAAGAACCTGAACCAGTTGAAGAAGCTTAGGCGACCTTCGATGAAGCTCAAAACGAAGAATACTACTAGGATCTTTAAGCCAAGGAAGATATTTTTCATAGCACGTTCAAAAATTTAATAATGCCAGATGTGTATAAATCTTTTGCAGGTTTCTTTGAACCGATTTATGAAGTGTGTTGTGAAGAAGAGTCAAAGATAGTAGTTGAAGAAATAATCGTTGTGAGCAAGGAGATACCGCCGAGAATCTCATATATATTTCAAACAAAGCGATGATGGCGAACTTGGGGTAGTTTCTGAAGACGTTTAGGAGAGGGTAAATGAGTCGGTCAGAGAAGAGGGTAAGGTTCAAATAATCGAAGTCGAAAAACCTTGCAAGAAATGCTTGGAGCCTTTCAAGGGATGTTCTGAAAAGATGAAAAATATAAACAACTAAAAAAGCTTTCTGATAACTTGTCAAGTGATTATAAAGAAACAAAAGAAGTATACGATAAGCTAAACAAAACTATTAAAAAGTTCGAACAAGCAAGTCAAGAAGACAATGCTACACTTTTTATGCTAAAAGCAACAGTTATGGATAAACAAATGGCAATAAATATTCACCTTAATACGATTGCTAAGCTAATAAGTGAGCTAGAAGCAATGAGAATTGAAACAGAACAGGTTAATAAGTTGTTAATAAGTCATTCAACTTCTTCGTATGTTATTGATCATATTCTTCCTAAACAACTAGAAAAAATTAAAAAGGAAGAAAATGATAATGGTTCTCAAAACAAAGGTTCAAGTTATAAGCGAGTTCCACCCTGATGTTGGAGATATTTCCAAGAAAAAGCCTGATGGGGTGGAAAAGATGCTCAATTTGAAACTAAAATCTGAACAAAAATAAGAGTTGCCTGAAAATCTCGACGTAACTTACACCAAATTTGATAATGAGTGTGAGTCAAACATAGTTAAAAATGTGGTTGAAAATGTTTTGGGAAGTGAAAGTAATAGCACTGAATTTGAGAGTTCTGAGTCTAACTTGGATAAAATGAGTTCAAGTTTACATTCTGAAAATGAAGAAAGTTTTCATAAGAATTCTCTTCAAAATTAGAATCCAGTTCGAATGATGATCCTAATATGGTTGCATATAAATGAAAGGACCTGAAAACTATATTCTGACCAAGAATTTCCGATTTAGAATGTGATCTTGAAAAATTTGAACAACTTTTTAAATTGGTTGAAGTGAGTTTGTCTGAGCTTGAACATCTAAACGCATCTAGTTATTCCGAACCAAAACGTTCTTACAATAACAATCACAAAGGAGAAAAAGGCTATGGGAGATGATGATGAATCGAATGTGCCATTAGAAATAGAGAAAATAATCAAGAGACCAACAAAGAAAGCAAATTGTGTTAAAAGCAAACCAATAGATGTTTATAAAAAGACAACAGGATCTCCAACTACAAAGAGAGCAAGAAAAAAATACTTGAAAACATCAACTGCTGAGGCTAGTTCAGCGAGTGAAGATAAGGGGACGCTCGAGATCGGAACTGTGATTGAAAACATTACACAAGATCAGAACCACCTGTTACACCACAACAACCACCATCACCTCAAATCCAACACACAACGCCACCACATCCACCATCACCTCCAAGATAAACAATACCTCCTGTACAACAACGATCAACACCTCCTTTACAACAATGATCAACACCTCAATCAGCTAGACGTCAATCTCATCCTACGGGTCCTACAATGTTTGAAGATGATTTGCGAAATGTTCAAGATTTGGAAAATAGATGAAACATCTTGAAGCTATGAATGTGCAGTTAGTCTCAATGCTTACTAATATGACGGTTGAGAATGAAAGACTTCATAGAGTGGTGCAAGATCTCGAAGTTGAAAAATCTGTGAAAGCTAAAGAAGTTCGATGTTCGGTACAAAGTGCTAGTGAAGAGATTTGGTATAAGCTTCGCTGTTGAGTATGATTTGATTGAGATTGAAGAGGCAAAAGTAAGGACACCTGAAAGAGCTAGAAAAGCTAAAGTTGATGCTGCAGCTGCAGGTAAGGGCAAAGGAAAATTGATGAAGTCCCTATTATTACGCCTGTTGAGTAAGTGATAGAACTAGAGCCTTTGGTGAATTATGTGTTGATTGGATCGGTTATTGATGTGTCGTATATTTCTGAGAAGAAAGAAAAACCGATTGGAGATATTGTGTTGTTTGATGCTGAGAAAGAGAAAGAAGATGGTGATGATGATGATGTGGGTGGTGATGGAAAGAAAGATGATGACCATAAAGGAGACGACAACAATGATAATCTGGGAGGAACAGGGTTGGTAGTTCAAGCCAAGATGAACGATTCTTTCGATTTTGATGCATTCTTGAATGATGAAGCTAATCCAGAAGATGAATCTCAAAGATAGGGGGAGACTAAGGATCCTATTCATGATGTAGAGCATTCGGGAGTTCTCACAGTTAATCCTATAATGGTTTTTCCTGTTATGCCACCAAAAGTGTTTTATCTGGAGCATGGTGTAGAGGAAGGGGAGTTTGTGCATATTTTTTCGGGGTTGATGAGAATTATTTCAAGTTTGATTTTGAAGAAGAGCTGAATGAAATAAGTGCTTCAAAACCTGAAGACTATGTTTATAAATATGTGGCAGATGCTGATAACTATGATCAGGTAATCATGGAGGATGATTCTGATGATGAGAATGCTAAATACACTGGTGAAGGAACAAATGACTTCCCAACTTTTCATGAAATTTTTTCCGAGACTATGGATGATTTGTTAAAAAGAACAATTGAGGAGATTGTGAAAGAAGGAAATGTTACAATACGGTTAACTAAAGAAGAAATTCTTGAAGCCAAGAAGACATGGTTCAAGGAATTGCCTAAAGAGTGAAAATTCAGATGACCACTAGCGTTTTTCACAAGAGTTCAAGACAAATCTTTAGAAGATATCTTGAGCTGGGTTTGGATTCCGAAGTTCAACGTGTATGCAGTGAAACGAGAGTTTGGGGTTTAGTATTTCAGATATTTGTGTGATATCCAGACTTTACCGTGGTGGGATGCTGAGGAGCTATGCCAAACAAAGTGTATCAGCATTCAGATGAAGTTTAATGATCAAAGATTGTGGAAGTTGATAAAGTTTGAAACTTCACACGGTTTGTCAACTAGAAACCGCATATTCCGAAAAAGATAATCAAGATCCAGTCACTAAAGAGAAGGATGTTACTCTGATTGTGAAGTGGCCACGTGCAATGAAGAATATCTGCTGATGAAGATTGAGCAAGTCTTCAACAAATTCTTTAGGTGGTGGCAATATGATATCAAGACGGGTGAAGCAGTGATAGTGCTGAAATTTGAAGGTATATAGAGGACGATCAGGATACTAGACCCGGTGTGGCTATGTAATTGTTCAGAGAAAGACATTGAATGTTTATTCTGTAATAAGATATGCTACGAGGCAAAAGAGAAAGTTCAAGCGATGTAATACCAAGGTGTGATTAACGTTTGCTATGCACGTGGTATTAACTAGGGAAAGATGTGGAAATCACAGTGGTGTGAGTTGGAAGGAAAAGAATTCAGAAAGCAGATGCGCAAGGAAGAAAAGATAGAAGAAAAGATCAAGAAAGCTTCAATAAGATGATTTCAGTTTGTTAAATGGGCTCTAGCGACAGATCAAATACCAATACCTAGCGAAGAACGTCGAAAACCAAGAAAGAACTTTTTCGGGAGAGAAAGCTTAACGTTATGAAGAATGAAGACTGATCAAGACTGCGGCAATATCCAAGGGGAAGTTTGTTGATGCAGAATGTCTATCACCTACGTCTTTAGGTCATGTGGTGTATGTAATAGGGCTAACTTGTTAGATTATTTTGATTGTATGATCATTTCGTACGAAGTGACCACTTGGTACGGAGTTAGACTAGTTCAATTCGTACGAAGAGAACTCACTTCATACGAAGTAAAGTCTCACCTTCGCATGAAGTGCCAAGTCTATAAATAGGTGTGCTTAGGTCTTGAGTTTATAGCTGTTTTGTTAACTGATAAGGCGAAGCCCTGTCAAATTATCTCAGGCTGTAAACGTTGATCATATTAATGAAATATTGAGATTAAACATTAAATCTTGAACTTGTCACTATTTTAAAATGAATTATGCGTGTATTGAACTAGGTTAACCAAATTAGGGCCTGAGATTATTGGATGAGCAGATTTCTGAACAGGTTCAGGAGAGGGTGAATGAGTTGGTCAGAATAGAGGGTAAGGTTCAGATAATCGAAGTTGAAAAACCTTGTAACAAAGTGCTTGGAGCCTTGTTAGGAATGTTCTAAAAAAGAAGAAAAATATAAAAAACTGAAAAAGCTTTCTGATAACTTGTCAAGAATTATACTTAGAACAAAAAAGGGTTGGGATACGATAAGAAATATAACGACAGATTTCGAAAAACAATTTTTTCAAAGAATATAAACTTTGTTTTCAGAACAAGCTCAGAGAGTGAGAAGGAAAGTTTGGCAAAGAGCAGTCAAACGACCAGTTTTATGCTCAAAAGAAACGTCGTGAATAGGTTATGAGATCCTTTGTTGGAAACGATAGTAGGACATGCTTCAAATGCAACCAAGTCGGGCATATCGCTAGACGATGTCTCCAGACTAACTCTAAACCTATTTACAACATCAGGAAGTCTTCAGAAGATGTGAATCAAAAATCCCCAAAGTTTGTTCCAACAAAAATTTTTAAAAGAAACAACGAATCTAACAATGTGAAACCAACAAATTCTAATGTTTCAAACAAAGAAGTTGGTGCGTCAAGCAAAAATGAACAAAAAGATTCAAAATTTTATCCTAAACAAGTGTATTCAAACAACAAACTTGGGCGGTTAAATCAAAACCATCTTCTGAAGAAGTCAAAACAATTGTCCTAACCATGACTGATGAAAAGGTTAGGGTTGAACAAAATGTTGAAATCAAGAAAGAAAGTGTTTGTGAAGCAGAATTGATAAACCCAAGCCCACCCAAGACCGTCAAGGCTTTGGTCTCTCTATTCAAATAATCGCTTAATTGCATGTGCATGGGCTCCCGAGATCAATAATTACAAAATGGATAATGGATAGTGGAGTTTCTCGGCACATGCCAGGAATGTTGGCCTTATTATACGATGTCAAATCAATCCGTTGAGGCTATGTTGGGTTTGTGGGTAACCAAGGAGGGAGGATAGTCGGAGAAGGTATTCAAACAAACAGTGTGGTGTCTTTCGATAAAGTCAACTACATAGCAGAATTGGAGAACAACTTGCTGAGTTTTTCACAGATTTGTGAAAAACGTTCACTACACACTTCAGAGATCAAGAATGTCTCATTCTAAAGCGTAGATTTCATATTTCGAAGGAATGGATCCTGATGCGCGCTCTGTAGGTCCCCTAGTCCTTATGGATCTTGACATAATCGTCTATCTAATCTAGAGTGCGGAATCCTCTAGATCAGATTTCACAGAAAACACACGAACACAAAGAATTCATTCAAACAGTCTTCTATTGATTATCGAACACAAAGTGTTTACAATCAATTCAAGACTCTCTAGAAATCTCTCAGCCACTCTCTGTAGATTTCTTCCAACCAACTATCTAACCAACCACCCTAAACCCTAATGCACAACATGTATATATAGTACATGTCTGCATACTAGGCTTTATACTGGGCTAGGCCATTCTCCAAGCCCATTACAACTCTAAACAAGCTAAACACAAATGCTAAGCCTAATACAAAATATCAAAAGACTAAACTATTCAACTATTAGGCTGTTATCACAAATATGCACCAACAGACTCCCCCTTGACAATAGCTTCATAGTGTAATTTTGTCTTCAAACATCTTGTGATCTTTTGGTCTTTGGATAGCTTCAACTACACACAGATTCTAACATCAACAGACTCCCCCTTTGCTGATGCATCCAATCACCAAAAGTTTCATTCATTGTAGATTAGCGAAGTAGCATTCTTTGGTTAAGCTCATATCACCAAATTTATCTATATCTCCCTTTGCAATGTAGTAGAAGGATCCTACCATGCATCTGCACACATTCTGCACTCCATTCTTAAAATGTACTTTACTTGAATTATGCACTTCATTTTGATAACCGCATCAATCTGTTTAGAAACACAAGCAAGTAACTCGAAAAACCATTAGTCCTTTTCCACATTAAAGATAAACCATTATTTTATCTTATCATGCAAAAACAAACAACTTATTAGATCAAACTGGGAGTCTTTAAAAACAAATCTTTTTGTTTTTTATATTTTCTAAAAAAAATAACTAACAAGAAAATAAACACTCTATTTTTGTGAGATTCACCGTTAAGAAGATCATATCAGCACTATCAAACTGTTTTCACACTATTTTATAATTCTATATTCAACATTCATGAAAAGCAGTTCAATACGATTACCAGTATTGTTTATCCACCTAAACAAAATATATGAACATTTCAAGTTCCATTACCTCGTGATCTGTTCAGATAAGTTATACTGATATACTAGCGTGTCCCACTTCAGGACGTACCCCCGCTATCAAGGTATGCACAAAGATACATCGTAGTAGGTGAGTATATCGAAATTCATCCTTTTTGATTTACAACGTTAGGTAATTGGTGATCAGGTCAGTACTTTCGTACAGCAAGAGACCAATATCCAACGAGGGTTTGGACGAATACCAAATTTTGGTACGAATAATGCAATTTGCATATTTGAATGACTCTCTAGGAGAGCTTTTTCAATATTTGGGATTTGCCATTTTAGCTCTTTTAAGATATCCTGGTTGTGCCTAGGTCAGCATTATCTGGATGCAGCAGAAGGACAACCTTGATACCCCGGATGAAATAACGATATAAAGACCTAAAACCTTAGATTTTCGCAATCTATCAACGCAAGATTTAAGGTTATAAAACCGTACGCCACTGATATGTTCCCCACTCATACACAGTTTATTATATTTGTATCATCAAGGTAAGTTGATTATTTCATGCCTTTTGCCTACCGGTACATCATATGATGAAGCGGCTATCACACTTAAGCAATTTTCTTTTAATTTCAGTGTGACAGTCTAACTTGCTGATGTACTATCATTTCTTCTTTTCCACACAGTGAATACCCATTTCGTTTTTTTTGTTTTTGATTTTTGAAAAGCAGTAAATTTATTTACAGAATTCTTATGGAAAACTTTAAACTTTTCAACTTACTCCCCCTAAACTCACGCACTAACTAAACTCTTTTTGGCTTAGGTAAATATCTCCCCCTAAATTTTTGTTTTTATGGAGTAAGGTTTAAAAAAAAAATTTAAATACAAATAGGCTCCCACTTCAACCTGACAAGTAGGTTTTTCACTTTTAGCAAACCAGTATCTACCACAGAAGTAAATAATTCGTTACTATGTGGAATCTACTATTCACCTCAAATGATTTATAGGAATAACCACTGTTGAACATATCAACAGTCCTCTTGGTCATCCTTCACACACTCAACAACTTAGTTAGACTGGGGGGCCGAAGTCTTGGGTCGTCCAGATTCATCAACCACTGGAACATCCATCCAATATCCATGACACCCTACAAGACCTTTGATGGCGAGAATTCCAATAAACTCTTGGATTTACCGACCTTTGAAAATTATTTTCTCGAAACCTTCTTCTCCCATTATCATAATCTGATCTTTGAAAATGTTTGGATTATTTTGATCATTCGAGTTACTGAAACCCCTATATTCGTTTCTTCTTTGAACATTTCGATTACCAGCCGTCTGGTATCGATTTTGATATCCAAAATTTTTCTTTGTAAAACAATTTGATTGTCCATTAACATGACTTGATTTAGGAGAAAATTTTCTTGTACTATCAAATCTTCTTGATGTGAAGTTTTAGGTTGAAATCTTGGTTGATTTGTCTGAGAACTTGGTCTAACATTCTTATTTGACCCAGCCTGATTTGCATCCTTAACCTCAACCTCAATCTCCACTTGCTTACCCTTTTTATAAGGACAACAACTAGCCATATGCCATTTGTTGTGACATTTAAAACAGGATCTCTTCTTAAAAGTTTTATTTCTGTTAGATCACTTTTTAAATGATTTGACTGTTTTGTCTTTAGTATCCTCATCCATTTTATGAAGTGTACTATTAGACCTAACAGATTCTTTCAAAGAGCCTGGACTATCAGGTATGTCAACTGTTATCGGATCCACTATAGCTGGTGTACTAGGAACAAAATCTGTTAGCTCATTTCCATTTGGTAAAAAGGAGTAATCCTGAGGTGAAGCTTTACTAAACCCCACTCCCGTTTTATCACCACTCCTTTTCAAACTTTTCTGAATTTGTGTCCCGACTACCGAGGATTCTCCAAATTTGTCTAACTTTCTATGAAGTTCAACAATTTTGGCCTGTGCACCAGCCAGCACTTTTCAGAAAGCTCGTTAGTCTTATCCTTCACAGTTTCACGAGCCAAATCCATGGTCTGTAAAAGTTCATTGACTTTGCTGGTCAAACTGATGATTTCTTGTTCATTTCAATTGAGTGTATTTAGAAAATTTGACTCCCTTTTACTCAAAAGAACATTTGACTCTCTCAGTTTTTCTAATTCAACTAAGTTGTTTTACTCTGATAATTTGTCAACTTTACCCTGTAGTTCAGTGCAATTATGACAAGTATGACTTACAGATTGAAATTGTACCTGTACATCTGCTGTAAGCTCATCTGTATCATCCATGCACACTGAAGCTTTTGCATCCTTGAGTTCCATTTTCTCCTTCTCAGCTTCCTTCTTCACTTCTTTCTTAGCAGCTCCTTCATCAATCTTCACAACTGCAGTCTCAGTCACACGTGTACTTTGTCTTGAAGTACTCTGATAACGTTTTTCTAACGCTTCCCACAACTCTCTAGACGATCCATACCTATTACAAATGTTATTCATATCAACTGGCAAGGACATCTTTTTCGCTGCGAAAGCCTTCTTCTCAGCATCATACATCTGTTTCTCAGAGTCTTCCATCTTCTCATACGAGAGTACCATAATTCTCCCATTAACTCGACGTGTGGGAGCAATGTACCCATCAATCATATAGCTCCACATCTTAGAATCTTCACATTGAACAAATGCCTCAAACTGCTCTTTCCATTCTACATATTGTTCAGCATTTATCAGTTTTGGCCAGTTTTTAACAAACCCACTTAGATTGTTCAACTTGCCCATCTTTAACACGCAACTAACAGTTTAAATTGATTTTGGTATACCTGTGTCAAAATCCAAATCTAACCCACAGCTTATCCAAACCATTAAAAATGTTCAGAAATTTGTCCGAAAAGTGTGATTACCAAATTTTACAGTTAGACTCGTCTCGACGATACGAATCCAATGATATATAATGTCCGATAGTGATTTTAGGAATTTTCGTGCCTTTTTTTGTCCTAAAAATCACACGAGTCTAACTGTCCAATTGGTTCGTCAGAATTGTCTATGGATCAATTTCTATGTCCGAATATGTGTAACTCTGGTTACATCAGCTGGTTAAGTTTCAACCTTTTTGTAGAGAATCCGGAACAGTACCAAATCCGAAACAGTAACTCGGATAGTGAATCCGAGATAAAATCCTGAACAGTAATCTGGATTGATAATCCGAAATGATGATCCGGAAGAGTGATCCGAGATGATAACCGGAATGCACTGTGCCAATCCAAAATGGAAATCCGGAACAGACTACTCTGATCCAAGATGGAATCCGGAATAGTGCTGATCAGAGATGGAATCCTGAATAGCTTCTGATCCATGATGGAATCCGAAATAGCTTCTGATCCGAAATTCAATCCGAAATGGAATCAGTAATGGCTTTTCTGATCCGAATTGAACTGTTTTCCAGATCCGAAAGCAGATTCTGGTCCGAAATTCAATTCTTCAATAGAATTACTATGCTTTTTAATCCGGAATGAAAATCTTCAATCCGGAATGCTTAGCTGTTAATCCGGAACAGTAACAGAAACCCTAATTCTGCCGTCACAAACTCAAAAACAGCCTCCAAAACGCCCAAAAACCCAATTTTTCTGCTGTCACGATTCTGAACCGAGCAATAATCAAGAGTCGAATGCTCTGATACCAATTGTCGGTCCTCTAGTCCTTATGTATCTTGATAGAATCGTCTATCTAATCTAAAGTGCGGAATCCCCTAGATCAGATATCACAGAAAACTTAAAAACACGGACACGAACACAAAGAATTCCTTCAAACAGTCTTCTATGATTATCGAACACAAAGTGTTTACAATCAATTCAAGACTCTCTAGAAATCTCTCAACCACTCACTGTAGATTTCTTCCAACCAACTGTCTAACCAACCACCCTAAACCCTAATGCATAACATGTATATATAGTACATGTCTGCATACTAGGCTTTATACTGGGCTAGGCCATTCTCCAACCCCATTAAAACTCTAAACAAGCTAAACACAAATACTAAGCCCAATACAAAATATCCAAAGACTAAACTATTCAACTATTAAGCTGTTGTCACAAATATGCACCAACACGCTCCCTGAGAGATTGATTTATATGTCTTAGAAATGAGTGTTGCAACAACAATGACGAAATCTACGCAATGTTTCATGTCCAAAGCAGCATAAAAAGATTCAATAATGTGGCACAGGAAGATGGGTGATGTATTAAATAATACATCCATTTATTATGTAGAGTTTGTACGATTGTCGTTAGTTTAGTTTGGTTTTTAGTTAGAATGCATATACTTTTGATCCAGTCATGTTTTGAAGGTCTTGGTTGATGGAAACAGCTGAAAAGTGCAGAAAACAAAAATACATAGAAACCAAGTACCGAAACGTAATTGGAGGTTCGAGGGACGAAACGGGACGGGAATCTGGAATTAACACCCTCTGGCGTGCCGCGACAGGTTATGAAGATCCTCTCGAGGGATGCGAGAGGATGTTAGAGTTTGGATGAAAACTGACATGGTCGTGGGGCGCGACAGATTTAGCTTCACCTCTCGCAGGATGCGAGAGGCAGTTTTCAAAGTGAAAATCTTAGCTGGGCGTTTTTGAGGTGGTAGGAAAGTATAAATACTTAATAATTCATCCCAGTTTAACCCTAGACGAATTTGAGAGATCAAAGTCGAACTCGGAAGCTTCATTTTGAAGTATAGGACACCTCGGAATCATTCGGTAGGAGTTGGAAGCATCGAGAGTGATGATTTATAGGTTGTGGGAGGGGGTCGGCTCTCCTCCGTGAGCATCGGACCGACTTGACTCAACTAAAAGAGGTGGAATTCATTGTTAGAGAGTTTTACAAACGAACAATAGATATGCTACTTAAATGTTGTTACTTCTTTGATTAATACACGTGGAAAGTTACAAACGCATAAACAAACAGACAGGGCTTCCCTTAGTCATACACCAAAAGCTATAGACACAACACCCAAGCTCCACTATATATAAGCCAACATGGCTGGCACAAAGGAGAGGGGTTGCTTGACTCGTACAAGTGGTGCCTCGTACGAGTGACAAGGTGTCACTCTTACGAGCCACAAAAGTTCACTCGTACGAGCCATCTAATATATATAATATTTGACAAATATAAGCCCTATTTATATAACTGACATATCATAGACGTAGGCAATAGACATTGTGCACCAACAAACTCCCCCTTAGATGTTGCCGCAGTCTTGGATAGTCTTAAAAAATTTTCATCAAAATTCTTCAAGATTGTTTGACATTTAGCGTCCAAAGAAGTGTTTTGGTGGCTTGCGACGCTCCTCAGAAGATATCGGCGTTTGATCTGTAGGAGGAGGTCGATTGTAAATGTTTCCAAAACTAAAAATTCGTAGGGATGCGATCCTTGCTCTCTCAGGAATCCTTTCAATATTCTTCTCTTTTTTCCGTTGCTCCTTTTATTCAAGCTTCCTCCAAGAAGTGTTCCTTGTTTCACATGAATGTATATCATTAGCATAACAAACATTAACAATCTTCTAGAATTGCAACACCTGCTATTTGTCTTTCTCTTCATAACTTATCTTAATAAAGAATAGACATTCAATATCCTTCTGAGAGCAGTTTACTAGCAACATCAGGTCTAGTACTTGAATAACACGCCATAAACCATAGATTCGCTTATGCGCAGTCACGGATTCAGTCAATTGTTCTGTGATTCTCCAAGAGTCTTCATCCGGTTGGACACAGATCACTGCTTCTCCTGTACTTGAGTCGTAGTGCCACCATTTGAAGATCTTGTGAAAATCTTGTTCGATTTTGATCAAAGGCATATTCTTAATCACTCGTGGCCTTTTTAAAATCAACGTAACATCCTTCTCCTAAGTTACTGGATCAATCTTTATAGTTCTTTTAGGGATATGCGGCTTCCAGCGATTAAATCCATGTGTAGCTTCTAACTTTATCAATTTCCACAGCCGCTTGTCATGATATTTCATCTTCAGATTGATCATCTTTATCTGCACAAGCTCTTTGATATCCCTAAATGACAGGGTCTTTAAGTCGCTTAAGTATCTAAAGTATTGGAGCCCATATTCCCTTTTTATAGCATATACGTCCTATTCTTAGATCCAACCCAACTGATAATGTCCCCCAGAGAGATATCAGCATTGCGCGTAAAGAATGCTAGGGGACGTTTGAATTTTCACTCTTCGGGTAACTCTTTAAACCATAATTTTCACATTTATGCAATCTCCTCTTTTGATAAACGTTTAGGCACACTTCCTTGCTTCACAACCTCTTCCACTTTTTGTTTCAACAAATCATCGTTTGCGGTTGAAAACATTTCATTGAAGGTTAGGAAGTCATTCATACCCTCACCGACATAATTTGTAGTAACATCATCATCATTGGAATCATCCTCCACAACAACCTTATCATAATCATTTACTTCAGAGATATGTTCGAAGTGATAAGCTTCTAGCTGAAAAGCACTGATGTCGTTAAGTTCATCTTCGAAGTCAAAATCAAATGATTCTTCATCCACGTCTAAGATCTTAGCAATTTCTTCCTTTGTATAATTGTGGACGTATTCACCTTCTTCCACATCATGTTCCAAGCAGAAAATCCTTCGTTTTTGCACAACAGGAATAGTTTCATCTTCGAAGTCAAAATCAAATGATTCTTCATCCATGTCTAACATCTTACCAATTTCTTCCTTTGTATAATTTTGGACGTATTCACCTTCTTCCACATCATGTTCCAAGTAGAAAATCCTTGGTTTTTGCACAACAGGAACAGTTTACATAGCAGTCACTGTAAGGATTCTTGCTTGCTGAGCATCCTTTATAGTATCATAAGATTCCCCCTGAACTTGGTCAGAATCAAGTTGGTTTGCTAAGTCATCCAAGTACACAGAAATATCAATATTATCATTAGTTCCAGAATCTGTTACAAGAATACTTGACCCACCCTGATCATTATCATCATCGTTTCTACCACTATCAGCTTTCTTCTAAGTCGCATCACCGGCTTCGTCTATATCTTCATCATCTTCCTCAAAAGAATCAATCTCCTTATCAATTTCCTTTAACATCTTCCTCTTCATCAAGAACTCTCGATGCTTCAATATTTGACATATCGATTTCCACATCTTTCAGTTGTCCTATCAAAACGAAGTTCATCGGCGGCACAAACACATCCAAATCAGAAGATACTGGCGCAAACTTAGCTTCTAGCGCATATTTTTCTTTCAAGGATCCTCTCCAACCTTTTTCTTTCCTTTACCTTGAGCATCTGGTAAAGCTTTGGAAATTCTTTCACGTTCAACCACCTTTTCTCTCGCCTCCTCCTTCTCAATCTCATCTATCTCTGCTGCAAGATTAATGCCAAGCTTTTTGATAAGAATCTTCTAGAATATATTCATTTGTCTTTGATTTCTGAGGCGTTCTTCATCATATTCCATCATACGCTTTCGAATCAGTTCATTTTCTGACACAAAACTTGCTAATATAGCCTCCAGACTCTTTCGATATTCTTCCAGATTCTTTATACGATCTTGCAGCTCTGCTATCTTTACATTGTTCAATATAACTTGATTTTCTAACTCTGTTATCCTAGAATAATTGAACATATTAGCTGTAAACTCTTCTCCCCCTAGGATGTCTCCGAAGTCAAAATCAAACTGATCTTCTAACCTCAAGCCTTGTGAAAAATGGGGAGGATATTGAGTAGGATGAGGTTGAGGAGTTGGTTGTGGTGAAGGTTGGGGTGATGGTTGTGGAGGTGGTGATGGAGGTGGTTGTGGTGATGGTTGTGGAGGTGGTTTTGGTGATGGTTGTGGAGGTGGTGATGGAGGTGGTTGTGGAGTTGGCTCAAAAATAGGTGCAACATCTAATGCTTTAGCAGCCTTCTTCTTCACCTTAGTCTTTGAACGAGCCGTTGGAGAATCTGTTTTCCTTGTTGATGGCCTCTTTAAACGCTTTGCAGCTGGCCTCTTAACAGGCTTAAGAACAGGAGTATCTCTCTCAGAATCTGATTGAATGTAAGTTGTATCATCCTCTCATGTCTCTTTTATCTTTCATTCTACAGCCTTTCGACGTTCCTCTTCCAAACGCTCCAATTTCTTCTCTTTGCCCAGCAATCCTATCCTCAGAATCACTACTTGAGGAGGATGACCCTCCATCTCCACCAACCTTTCCACCAAATGCTTGTCGCTCAATGTCTACAGCAACCCTTTCATCATTTTCATCATCCTGAATAGGTTCTTCGACCTGTATATCTTCAGGGTCCGGTTCATCAATCAGACTTGTACCAATAGAAGCACGCTTCTTTTGTTGAGGAACAGACGATGAGGATGTGGCAGCTTGTTTTCTTTTTGTACGTTTGCTCCCCTTTTTGTCTTCTTTAGTGAACCAAGCACTTCCTTTGACACAAAACCATCTAACGCTTCAAGTTCTTCATTCTCATCCCCACTAATATCTTTTCTCCATTTCCATTCTGTCGGCGCCACATAATCTTTGTCTATGATAGCCCCAAAAACAGGCTTAGCATTCGGAAATGCTTTCAAATGAAGACTCATCTTTTTTCAGTGTAGAAACATCCATGTGCTCATGTTTCAGAATATCTTCCTTCCTTTTATTCAAATTCATGTGGAGATGATCTAGCAACATATGTATAAACCTTAGGTACTAAACAAATTTTTCTCTTTGAGTGTTTTGTACCATCTGCATAAAGATATGCCTGGAGAAGTTGTACGGCAACTGAGGATTAGAGCATCTATCATACACATTTGGTAATTAACCATATCGTCAAAACCACCTTTTCGGTGACTCAAATTGTCATACCCTGATAAATCGATTACATCAGAGCTAGGCGTGAACTGACCGGGTATCTTCATTGCACCGCAGAAGTAAATGTGAGTGCAAAGACTTTTAGAGAGTGAACGCTCACTAAGTACTCAAATCCCCATGGGTTCTCCTATTCCAACCGTGCCATACTTTATATTGTAACATGAGAAAGAACATGCGAAAAGTCAACATAAAGTTGACGAGTGTATAGTTTGTTTGTTTTTGTTTCAAATGAATTATAAAACATTTGAACATCTTGCATTCAAAAACCGGTTTGTGATATCATAGTATCCCAAAGCATTTGAAATGTCGTATCTATATAGTAGTATTGAAATTTTTATGATCTGTTTGTAAACCGATGCATACACTATTGTGTTTGTAAACCGGTAATAAAACGTTTTCTATTGCATCTGTAAACCGATACTGAAATGTTTTTTGTTATATTTGTAAACCAATATTGAAATTATAGTATGTAGGCTGCCTATGGAATCTAAGGATCAATCAGTGCGTAGCTAATACAGTGACTTATATGCCATAAGTAAGTAACTAAACCGAGACAACTCTGACATCATTGGCATCACAAAGCACTCCTAAAGGGTTAACAAACCAGGAGTGGAGCGTGCCTCAAACTCAATAGATCTATACCTTTTGCACTTTGGTCACTACGTGATTAATGCTTACTATTGTCGTCATCCTACTTACGCACAGTGATCTGTCATCATCTAATCCCATAGCTACATACCAATTGTTAAAAATCAGTGTTTTCGTTGTGTATGAACGGGCCTCGCCCTTCATATGATTTTCGTGCTTTACACTTTTGATATTGGGCCTAGCCCATGTCATTTTATGTTATTGGGCCTAGCCCATGTTATTCGTGTTATTGGGCCTAGCCCATGTCATTTGTGTTATTGGGCCTAGCCCATGTCATTCGTATTATTGGGCCTAGCCAATGTTATTAATAAAATTGGGGCCTAGCCCCTAGTTGTGACAGACAATCCCATCACTAGTCATAAACTCATGCATGTTTCGAAAAGCATTGTATTGCTGTGAAAACCGGTAAATTTAGCCTAAACCATTCATAAACCATTGTGTTTGTTGAAACCTGTTTGTAACATAGTTTAGAAATATGTGATTTTTGTTTATCCAAATATGGTTTGCTTTTGCAAAATTTGCTTGTCTTTCCACCCCCAAAAACATTTATAAAAATATAAAACGGTAAAAAGTGGGGGTATACTCACCTTGATATCCTTGTGCAAAGCTAGCTTAATGTGATTCCATAATGTCGTTCCACAACGTGACTTGCTAGCATACACTCTAAGACATTCCTAACTCAGAATAACTCATAAGTTTCTAAATATAACGTAGCTAACCTACGTGTCACCGAGCTCTACCGAATCATTAACCATATGATTCTAGGAAAGTGTTATTGTTTTGTCTGGAAATAACCAATCTATGGTTTTCTTGGAAATGTCTTAGTTTCCGAGAGGTTTGAAATATATGTTTATATAAACATAAATATATTTCATGAAATCGTTTTAGTCGTCTCGAAAAGAAACATGTATGCATATCAAATATTTAGATGAAAACAATACGTTGTATACTCTTATAATGGATTTATGCATTTTTCAGAATAGTCGTCATATACGTTGACAGATAATAGTATGACTCGTAATGTTTCGTAAGATGTAGACATACATACTCGTAGATATACCCATATATGTAATGCATTTCGTATCCGAACAATAGTCTTGCGTATCATTGATAATTACTAACAAAATTATATAATCGTATGCTTGTTATAATCTTACGGTATTGTGTGGTTCTTCTTTTAGGCGTTTGAATCGAATATAACAAGCATATTATTTTTATAAAAGCAATCGAAAGTCTTTGAGTCTACGATGTTTCAAATAAATATAACAACTATATTTGTTTTATAAAACTACTCAAAGTTTCGACATTCGAATAAATAAATATATTCGTTTTATACGATTTTACAATACTAAATGTCTTAAGTATATGATTTCCGAATTCCAGGCATTTGGAATAAATATAATCAATTATATTTATTTTATAAAATTTTCGAGTTCGGTTAACTTGTAACCCATGTTCGTTGAAATATTATCGACTCAATCTTGTAAGTTATAATAGGGTCGTCAAAATAACTATATATCTATATTTATTTCATAAGAATTACTTGGATCAGATAGGTTTACTTTTTGAAAAATAACGTGTTTTGTATTATGTATTTAACGAAAAAACGGGCAGAGTTTCCTCTGTGTTTGGGATAGCCCGACAATGCAAGTTGATATATTTTTCAAAACGCAATAACCAATGTAATCACAATATATACATATATATATACATATGTATATGTATACATATACATATGTATACATATACATATGTATACATATACATATGTATATATATATACATATACATATATATATAACTTCCAGTCGTGTTCAAATAATAGTCATGCCCACGTGCCAAGTTTGAAATACGTATGTTATATATTGTACACGAACAATTTTCATATAATTTGTCGAGTCACGAAATAATCGATATAGTTATTTTTAAACTTTGACGATATATAATTTTTAGCGTGTCGGTTTGAGGTCGGTTTCGCGCTAATGTATATTAATATTTATATAAAATAATATAAATAAAATTCGCGTCATTAAATTTTTACCGAGTCTTGGGTTGACCCGTTAACTGAGTTTGACCGTAGTTGATCACGTTTGACCCGTTGACTGAGTTGACCGAGTTTGACCAAGTTTGACCAGAACAAATTCGGTGTCGACAAATCTGTCCAAACTCAAACCGAGACCCAAACCGAACACACTTGCCACTTCGTAACCCGAACCCAAACAACACGTGTCTCGAACCAACCCACTTTACTACCACTGCCGGACCCGGAACCACCGTCGTCTCTTACCGCCGGGCGGCGGTCCTATTCGACTGTCGTAGCCCCTTCATCGGCCACCACACACCCCCGTTATCACCCACCTTCAACGCATCCACCAACCTGCATCTCCCTTAAAACTGTTCAAAGGTCAACAATGAAAGAAAGTGTAAAATGGACCGGAAAAACTTACTGGATTATCGCCGAAAAATAATTTCTTTTGAAAGTTTGCAGAAACATTCCTAGTGAGCCGATCTACGCATGCACGGAGTTTAAAATCCAAAAAGAGTTCGCCGGAATCTTGACCGGAGCTTCGCCGGAGTTGTGTCTGAGCCGAAAGGGCTTTGCTTCTTGATACATGGACACCACCATTGTGTTTAGAAGGCTTGGTTTAGTAGGGGAGGGTATTTTTGGCTGAAAAATCTCGCCGGAGACCACCATCGTCAGTGGCGGCATCGTCCCCGGCCTATGCTTCGCCGGGTATTCGCCGGACCCTCGCCGAACGTCGCCGGAATGCTCGCCGGACTTGCCAGCCGGAAAATCTAGTGAGAGAAAGTTGCGAGAGAGCATGTGGGTGTAATAATGGTGTAAGTGTGTGTATTTTAGTTTATATTGGTACGGTTTATGGGTTTGGGCCCAAGGTCCAAAAACCCGTTTCTAGTGTTTTGAGCGGAAGAATCATGTATACGAGAGCCTGAACGTTGTCTAACGTCATATAATATTGTTTTAGGGTCATAAACATGTAAAATGGTGTCGGTATTCGATATTAATCACGTGCGTTCTTCGGTTTCGTTAAAATGCGTAATTTGCTTCGGTTGTCGTTTCTTGTCCGTTTCGATCCGATTTCAACTATGAGTAATCAAATTTGATTACGAAACTAAATACTTCATAATATGTTAATATCAAAATGTAACTCGAGTCCGTTGCTTCCGTTAGGTTGTCGGTGCGTTCCTACAGACGCGTTTTTCGTTCACGTAAGCGTTTTGTGATGTTCAAAAGCACCATACTTCATCAAAACCAAATTCTTAGACATAAATTATAAACGTAAAGTTAGTATTTGTCAACGTTTCCAGTATTTTGCACGGTGTCAGTTCGTTACCATTTGACATTCAGCAGTTTTCCCCAAATCACCATTCGCGTACCGAAAAGTCGGATAGACGTTCCTAGGCATCCCAAAGGCCTGAAAAGTAAAATTACGTCTAATTACGCTACTTATGATGGTATTAATGTTCGTTATACGCGTAATTACAACCGGAAAATGCTGGTTGTCACATTCTCCCCTTGTTAAAAAAAAATTCATCCTCGAAATTTAAACTATGTTATCTCCTTAGATTTTTTTCATGCGTAGATAAGTATTAATAATACCAAGGTAAAGGACCATGTAATTTCATCAAGACATGTTAACGCCACGTGAATACAAGGACGTACTCTAACAATAAGAACCCAACAGTTCAAATGAATCTGTTTTCAGAAATCGATGCCAAGTGAACAAAACGTAGTGATATAATCACTAATGTGACTAGGTTTGCAGGGGTCCAACAAAGAGAATCTTGACAAAATGATTTCTAAATGGACGTTCACAATATGTAAATGAATTTCATAAACAATAGGAATTTCTACCAATAGAAACCAGCGTTGGTTGTTGGATAGGTGAAACTTAGAATTCAACAAGCTCAACTAAAATAGAAACATGAAGGTGATTTGTTAAGTTTTCGAACCATAAGTTAACACTATTGAATTGCAAGGATACACCGAAGTACAACTGAAGTTAGTGTATCATTGTCTTATTACATAGTTGCATTAGAACCACTTTCAATAATGAACTAAACGAAAAGCATACATAGTTTTTCATGAAACGTACGATCATGATTAGCCCAAGCTACAAGTTTATACCGACGACACGTGGCGTCATAGTGATTGAAATAACTCAATAGTAGCGGTGACCGAACAAATTCACAGTGTTCGCAAATAGGTGAAAGATTCAACGGAGTAAATTTGAATATTTGTTCCAAATAAATCTCATAAGATTTTCAACTGAAAATGAAAGAACAAATAAGTATAATTTTTCAGTTGATAGTGGAAGAACAATAAATATCCCAAAATTCTCGACCCATGATGAAAGAGCCGTTATGAGGTACACTGAAATAGACTATAAATTTGTGTACTATTTTCTTAATACACGGTTGTATTAAGAATATTTTAAGAAAATGATCCAGCAAGGTGGATTTAATAATAAATAAATAATTAAGTAATTAAATCTGTACATGAGTTGTGAAAGCGATGTTAGCGCAAGCTTTAACTAGTGAAACGCCACCACAATGTGTCGTAACCAACAAATGATTTAATGAAGGTGAAGACTAAACTAGTCCACTATGGTTCGAAATACATGAATTGCTTGTTGATATTACTTTGAATATGATGGCCTCAATCCATCATATGGAATCTTTGAATTGAATATGTATACAATGAGCAAGTTCCAACAATTTAACTTAGCTTGATACAATCCAACAATAATCATATGCATCGGCAAGGAAATTTTTGTCATGGTTACAACGAAACCCCATGTATATAACTTGAAAAAAAAGAAGTTTCAGGAAATTCGCTGACTCGATATCAAGGAGTCAATACTCACGATAATGCAGGTCATCTAGATCACAAGGCAAAAATTTGAGTATAGCGAACCAACCTTTGAATTATTTGTAGAAATGGCCAGATGGTCTCCACGTATCAATTTAACCACATGTGTAGCAAGCAAGAATGCGTATCATAAAAATTTGTCAATAAATGATGCAAATAGGTGTTTGCTAACAAGAAAGAAATTCCCATGATACAATGACCGTTATGAGGAGTAGAGGTGTGCCAATCTACTCATTATATGCAAAGTTGAAATTTTAACAAAAGAAATTTGAGGACTTTACCTGGAATTTCCGGTGATGGCTTATTGTTGTGTGACATTATCACGGAATGTCGAATATGGCGTAATCGACATCAATAAAGTAGGGGAATGTGAAGACATGTGACTTCTTTTGTAGCGGCAATTATTGTGATTGCCATTATAATAAGTACCGACTGTTGTGAAATCTCGTTTGGATGTACCTCAGTATGGTTCGTGTCGCTTACAGGACCACGTGACGATTTGCCGCATTCTGGTCGGTAGTTCTCCCACTAACGGGTTTAGCATCGTTGTCGAAATGTCGTGCTTTCTCAAGGTCGTGCCTTGAAAGTCGTACATGATGTACTTCAACATCCGTTACAATATAGATTAAGTTTCATGTATATTTGCGTACCCGTATTTCATTTTGCGTAGGTTACCTGTTTGGGTAAATAAAATAGCATGGACAATATATATATAATGGCGTTTGCTAGAGTAAATAGGCGCAGTTCCTATGTAATGACCTTTGATGGATATTGACATAAGTTTTTCCAAAGGTCTTAAATGCATGTTGCCAAAACTCTCAAAGTTTTGCTTACTATGTGTAACTGTTTCGTGTACTGTGTATCAGACACAACACTAGTGTATGTTTAAAATCAAAATGTTAGCTCATTGTTTCGGCCACGGTTGGAACCCATATTCAAGTGCTAGGCCTTCTGTATGTATTCAAGTCTTAATGATCTAATGTCCCCAAAGTAAAGTGAGGTTAAAGACTAGGTATCTCCAAAGAAACCTAATTCGCTGAAAGCTATAGCTCTGATACCAATTTGTCACACCCCGATAAATCGTTTACATCAGAGTTGGGCGTGAACTCAACTGGTATCTTCATTGCACAGCGGAAATAAATATGAGTGCTAAGACTTTTAGAGAGTGAACGCTCTCTAAGTACTCAAATTCCCATGGGTTCTCCTATTCCAACCGTGCCATACTTGAAAATGTAACCTGAGAAAGAACATGCGAAAAGTCAACATAAAGTTGGCGAGTTCATAGTTTGTTTGTTTTTGTTTTTAAATCAATCATAACACATTTGAAAATCTTGCATTCGAAAACCGGTTTGTGAGATCATAGTATCCCAAAGCATTTGAAATGTCGTATCTATATAACAATTTGAAATGATTTCTGAGCTGTTTATAAACCTATGGATACACTGTTGTGTTTGTAAACCGGTAATAAAAAATTTTCTATCGCATCTGTAAACCGACATTGAAATGTTTTTTGTTATATTTGTAGACCGATATTGAAATCATAGTACGTAGGCTGCCTATGGAATCTAAGGATCAATCAGTGTGTAGCTAATACAATGACTTATGTGCCATAAGTAAGTAACCAAAACGAGATAACTATGACATCATTGGGATCATAAAAGCACTCATAAAGGGTTAACAAACCAGGAGTGGAGCGCGCCTCAAACTCGATAGATCTATACCTTTTGCACCTTGGTCACTACGTGATTAATGGTTACTATTGTCGTATCCTAGTTACGCACGATGATCTGTCATCATCTAATCCCATAGTTACATACCAATTGTTAAAAATCTATGTTCTTGATGTGTATGAACGGGCCTCGCCCTTCATATGATTTCCGTGCTTCACACTTTTGATATTGGGCCTAGCCCATGTCATTTATGTTATTGGGCAGCCCATGTCATTCGTGTTATTGGGCCTAGCTCATGTCATTCGTGTTATTGGGCCTAGCCTATGTCATTCGTGTTATTCGGCCTAGCCCATGTCATTCGTATTATTCGGCCTAGCCCATGTTATTAATAAAATTGGGGCCTAGTCCCTAGTTGTGACTAAGACAATTCCATCGCTAGTCATAAACTCATGCATGTTTCGAAAAGCCTTGTATTACTGTGAAAACTCGTAAATTTAGCCTAAACCATTGTGATTGTTGAAATCTGTTTGTAACATGGTTTAGTAATATGTGATTTTTGTTTACCGAAACATTGTGTGCTTTTGCAAAACTTGCATGTATTTCCACCCCTGAAAACATTTATTAAAATGTAAAACGGTAAAAAATGGGGGTTATGAAGTGACCTTGATATCCTTGTGCAAATCTAGCTTAATGTGATTCCATAATGTCGTTTCTACAACGTGACTTGCTAGCGTGCACTCTAAGACGTTCCTAAAACCGAATAACTCATAAGTTTCTAAATATAAAACTACGTGTCACCGAGCACTACGGAATCATCAACCATACGATTCTAGGAAGGTGTTATTGTTTTGTCTTGAAATAACCAATCTATGGTTTTCTTGGAAACGTCTGAGTTTCTGAGGGGTGTGAAATACATGTTTATATATAAACATAAATATATTTCATGAAATCGTTTTAGTCGTCTCGAATAGAAACACGTATACATAATGAGTATTTAGATGAAAACGATACGTTGTATACTCATATAATGGATTTACGCATTTTTCCGAATAGTCGTCATACACGTTGACGGATAATAGTACGACTCTTAGTGTTTCGTAAGATGTAGACATACATATTCGTAGATATACCCATATATGTAATGCATTTTGTATCCAAACAATAGTCTTGCGTATCATTAATAATCAATAACATAATTATATAATCGTATGCTTGTTATAATCTTACCGTATTGTGTCGTACTTCGTTTCGGCGTTTGAATCGAGTATATTATTGTTATAAAAGCATTCACAAGTTTTCGAGTCGTCGACGTTTGAAATAAATATAACAACTATATTTGTTTTATAAAACTATTTAGAGTCTCGACGTTCGAATATATATAATTATATTCGTTTTATACGATTTTCAAATACTAAATGTCTTTAATATGATTTCCGAATTCAAGGTGTTTGGAATAAATATAAAGAATTATATTTATTTTATAAAATTTTCGAGTTCGATTAACTTGTAACCCATGTTCGTTGAAATGTTATCGACTCGATCTTGTATGTTATAATAGTGTCGTCAAAATAAATTTATATCTATATTTATTTTATAACAATTACTTGGATCGGATAGGTTTACTTTTTGAAATAAAACGTGTTTTGTATTATGTATTTTTTCCTCTGTGTTTGGGATAGCCCGAGAATGCAAGTTGTCGATATATTTTTCAAAACACAATAACCAATGTAATCACAATATATATACATATATATATTTATAACTTCCCGTCGTGTTCAAATAAAAGTAACGCCCACGTGTCAAGTTTGAAATACATATGTTATGTATTGTACACGGACAATTTTCTTATAATTTGTCAAATCGCAAAATAATCGATATAGTTATTTTTAAACTTTGACGTTATATAATTGTTAGTGGTTCGTTTGAGCTCGGTTTCGCAATATTTAATATTAATATTTATATAAAACAATATAAATAAAATTCGTGTCATTATATTTTTACCAAGTCTTGGGTTAACCCGTTGACTGATTTTTACGGTAGCTGACCGCGTTGACCACATTTGACCCGTTGACTGAGTTAACCATGTTTGACAAAGTTTGACCGGAACAAATTCGGTGTCGACGAATCTGACCGAACTCGGACCGAGACCCAAACAGAACACACTCGCCTCTTTGTAACCCGAACCCAAACAACACATGTCTCAAACTAACCCACTTTACTGCCACCGCCGGACCCGGAACCACCGTCATCGCCTACCGCCATGCGGCGGTCCCATTCGACCACCGTAGCCCCTTCATCGGCCACCACACACCCACATTAACACCCACCTTCAACGCAACCACCACCGTGAACCTCCATCTCCCTTAAAACTGTTCAAAGGTCTTTCTCCATTAACCAAGCCACTAAAAAGAATGAAAGAAAGTGTAAAATGGACTGGAAAAACTTACCGGAATATCGCTGAAAAAATAATTTCTTTTGAAAGTTTGCAGAAACATTCCTAGTGAGCCGATCTACGCATGCACGTAGTTTAAAATAAAAAAAGAGTTCATCGGAGTTGTGTCTGAGCCGAAACAGCTTCGATTCTCGATAAAAGGACACGACCATCGTGTTTTGGTTTAGTAGGGGAGGGTATTTTTGGTCGAATAATCTGGCCGGAGACCACCGCCACCGCCGCCGTCAGCGGTGGCACCGTCGCGTCGCCTACCTATGCAGGCTTCGCTGGGTATTCGCGGGACCATCGCCGGACGTCGCAAGAATGCTCGTGGGACTTGCCGGCCGGAAAATGTAGAGAGAGAAAGTTGAGAGAGTTTGTGAGGTAGAAAGAGAGCATGTGGGTGTAATAATGGTGTAAGTGTGTGTATGTTAGTTTATATAGGTAGGGTTTTGTGGGTTTGGGCCCAAGGCCCAAAAGCCCGTTTCTAGTGTTTTTAGAGGCCCAATCGCGTCTACGAAGCCCGTTTTCGAACCCTAACGTCATGTAACGTCGTATAATATTGTTTTAGGGTCATAAACATGTAAAATGGTATCGGTATTGGATATTAATCGCGTGCATTCATCGGTTTCTTTAAAATGCCTAATTTGCTTCGGTTGTTGTTTCTTGTCTGTTTTTCGATCCGATTTATACTACTAATAACAAAAATCGATTACAAAGCTAAATACATCATAATATATTAATATCGAGGTGTAACTCGAGTCTGTTGCTTCCGTTTCTTTGTCGGTGCGTTCCAGTAGACGCATTTTTCGTTCATGTAAGCGTTTTGTGACGTTCGAAAGCACGATAATTCACCAAAACCAAATTGTTACGCATAATATACATGTAAAATTCGTATTTGTCGGCGTTGTCAGTATTTTGCCCGGTGTCGGTTCGTGACCGTTTGACGTTCAGTAGTTTTCTCATAAATCACCATTCGCGTACCGAAAAGTCGGATAGACGTTCCTAGGCATTCCAAAGGCCGGATCAAGTTAATTTACCTCTAATTACGCTACTTATGATGGTAATAATGTTTTTTATTCACGTAATTACAACCAGAAAATGCAGGTTGTCATACAAAGCATGAATGACACAGTGAGCAATATATCTAAAGGGTGCGCTTAGGTTTCCCTTATTGAACGGAGTAGCATTAACGTGACCATCATAACCCATTCGGTAAAAACAACCCTTCACCATATATTCTGGATAACCAGTTGGGTCTTCCGCTCGGTCTTTTAATTCTCACACTTTCCGGGTCAAATCTTCAGTAATTTTAACTTGAACATCTTCATTGTTGATCCTTACTGCAGAAACAATAGTGTTTTCTTCTACAAGATACTCTACTACATCCTACAAAATTCAACGTGCGATCCATTGGCTGTGTGTTTATCGGTTAAGGCCTTGGTAATTGGTAGTCGCCTTAAAAATTCAAGCACTTCTCTATACGTGGCTATCTCCAGAATATTCTCGTCTAATAAATAGCAGATATTGTGGAACGTAGAAAACGAAGACTTCTTGACCTGCGCACAAAAAGTTTCCAACACTTAGAAAAATTTTCAAATTTCTCAAAAGATATTTACTCGTACGAGTCATCATTCATAGGAGTTAGATGGACATTTAGGCAATGGTTCAAGTTAGAACAGACCTGCTCGTACGAGTCAATGAATTGAATATCTTTAAGGACTTACTCGTATGAAAAACCATTCGTACGAGTGATGAGATATATTTGAGTTTAAAACTTACTCGTACGAGCGACTATTTATACGAGTCAATGAGTCGCACAAAATAACACCTTTTCAAACCAAACTTAAAACCTGTAAATTATAACAAATTGAGTGAAGATTTAGACGCTAAAAGCGCCAATTTGTACGATTACGTATTCAGTTTTTAATTTTATCGGTTCAATTAGCCTAAATCTATATTTTATGTCCTTATGGTCCGATTTTGGCATTATAACGGCTCAAATCTTAGATTGGTACCTTTCCCATCAAAAGAGGTGTGCAAGTCAACCTCCCCGAACTAAAAAATACGTGATATGATCAAGAATGTGATGAGAGAACTGGATCGCACAGAGAGTTTCTTCAATCGCACAGAGTCACATATGTGACTCGTGCGGGTGAGAGTCCCTTTTATACTCACCAAGTCATTCGTACGAGTGATGCTTCGTGCGGATAAGGCTTGTTATCACTCGTACGAGTCAGATAGTCACTAGTATGTCCCAGTTCTTGCACTTGGGTCCCTTTAGAATTTTTGTAAATTCATATGTTCTAAACGACCCACTAAGTTGACCGAGTCCAAGTTAATGACCCCGGTTAACCAATTTGCCTACCAAGTCCAAGTTAATGACCTTGGTTCACCGATGTTTGACCAAAATAGATGCTTTTCGAGAATTTTTTTTAATAATTTTAAAGTTTCAAGTTAATGAACTTTTTAACGTATCAGGATACTTTCTTTTCAGATTAGCTACCAGCCCGTAACCTTTCAGCTTTCCTTCTGCAACTGTCGCTTTGACTTTGGATAAACAATATTTTCATCATAAGTAGACGAAAAACTAAGATAAAAGATTGCTAAAAATAAACTGCAAATCTTTTTGGGTTTTTCTAAAAAGAGAAATAAAGTAAGTAAAAACATATTTACATAGAGTTTGTGATAGAAGATTATATCAGTTTTTAGACATATCACAAGTACCGTTGATGTTGGTAAAAACTTTAAGTTTCCAAACAGATTTACTTAGATTGCCAATACACTGATCCACTTAAACCTCTACAAGTTTCTCAGTTGTTTCAAGATATGTTAGGTACTTTTAAAGAACATGAAGTAACTGTGTTTCCGATCTTAGAATATACTCCCGTATCACTATTCCCAGAATTTCATCTCACAGGTGAATATATCTACCTGATATTTATGGGGGAAATGCGAGGCCTTAAGAGCTCAGGTTAGTAGTTCCGTACAGTGAAAGAGATGAAGGCTCGACTATAGGTGGTGTTCCGTTTAGGAATCTTTTTGTACTGCAGATGTCATATCTTTTTAGAACATTATTCATATTTTATGGAGCTTTTGGGGTGAATGATATGCAAAGTATTATACAAGTTCTAGGTCATTGCCGACGCAAAATCAGAAGAACTCCGATAATACCCCATATATCAACTAAATATAAAGACCTAGTATCACAGAATCTGACACTCTTTCAAACAAAATTTCGGAGTACTAAGTGCATATATCCAAGATATGTTGACCCACAAAATACTCAGTTTTTCTTTTAGGTTTATATCTTGAAAAACAATTTACTGAACGTGTGAAGCCTACTGGCACATCATTAGTAAGTCCTATTTAAAAAACTTTTTAAGCATACTGTAATAGTCCACTGATGTACTTTCATTACCTCGTTTTCACAGAACTCATTTTGTCTTTTTAATGTTTTTGTATTTTTCACAACTTTTTCGCCCCCTAAAAACAAAACCATATTTTTGGATTTTAGATTTTAAAAAAGCAAGATAAGTATTTACAGTAAAAACATTTGTCATACCAATGTGAATCACGTTAAGGCCCCGTCATCCTCGAATTCAACCTCATTTGTATCCCCTAATGTCATATTTCTTAAACCATTTAATTTTAAAAGATTTTAAATCTTGATCTATCAAATGCTTTGGTGTAAAAATCAGCTTTTTGGTCATCAGTGTGGATTTTCTCAATTCGAACCAACTTTTTCTCGTAAAACAATCACAGATAAAGTGGTGTTGAATTTCAATGTGTTTAGTGCGTGAGGGTTGAACCGGGTTTTTAGTGATATCAATGGCTGCCTTGTTATCTACATATATTGGCGTATCAAGAAATTACAGTATGAAGTCTCTCATCTACTGTTGTATCCACAGAATCTGGTAACAACAGCTTGATGCTGAAATGCATTCAGCTTCACAGGTAGAGAGAGCGACCGTGGTCTGTTTCTTGCACTACCACGTTACCAAACGGGTTCTGAAGAACTGACAACCAGCCGTTGTAGATTTAGCATTGAGCTTGTAGCATCTGAAATCAGAATCTGAATAACCTTTGAGATTGAAGTCGTCATACCGTGGATACCACAAGCCGGTGCTTGGGCTTCCTTTCAAGTAGCGCATGATCCTATTGACGGCTAGCAAGTGTGAATCTCTTGAATTAGACTGCTAACAGGCACAAAGGCATGTATGATACATGATATCAGATCTTGAAGCTGTGAGATACATCAAGGATCCGATCATGGAGTGATATAATATTTCATCAACTTTTACTCCATGAACGTCTGGACAAATGTCATGGTTGGTGGCTAATGGAGTTTGATGCTAGCTTAGTTCCTGATATGTCAAATTTCTCTAACACATCATGAACATACTTTGTTTGGTGTATGAAGATACCATCAGGCAATTGTTCGACCCGAAGTCCTAAGAAAAACTTCATCTCCCCCATAGCACTCATTTTGAAGTTTCTTTTGATGACTTCTTCAAAGTCCTTACACAACTTCTCATTTGTCGATCCAAAGATGATATCATCCACATATATTTGTACGATAATCAGATGTCCGTCAACTTCCTTGGTAAAGAGGGTACTATCTACTGTTCCTCTGAAGAAGCTGTTTCATAGAAGATGTCTGGAAAGTGTCTCATACCAGGGTCTCAGGGCCTGGTGTAGTTTGTATAACGCCTTGTTTAGAAGGTAGACCTTATCCTTGTGTATCAGATCGACAAACCCCGGTGGTTTTACTTACCGTAAAGGAAAGCAGATTTCACATCCAACTGGTACACCTTGAAACCTTTCGATGATGCAGAGTCCAAGACAATGTGAATAGCTTCAAGACGTGCGACAGTGGCGCAGACTTCGTTGTAGTCTATCCCTTCTTGCTGATGGAAGCCTTGGACTACAAGCCAAGCTTTATTTTAGACCACGATACCTCTATCGTCTCTCTTGCACTTGAAGACCCACTATGTTTTTATCTTCTTGTGATTTCCAGGTAGATCAACAAGTTTCCGGACTCCAAGTTTCTGGAATTGCAACAATTTTTCTTGCATTGCATCCACCTAGCTTTCTTCTTTTAAAGCATCTTTCCATGATCCTGGTTCAACCTGAGAAACAAAACAACTGTTGGAAAATCTGGTTTGAATTGGAGCAATTTTTGCATAAAAGCAACTAAGATCCTGATTGATCTGATTTCGAGTTTTCACTCCGGTTTGTAAGTCGCCAATAATATTTTCTGAAGAATGTTAAGATAGTGTTCTTGGCATCACTTCGCTTAGAACATCCACTACACTTTGCAAATTTTTAACAATTTCATCAACAACCTGTTCCGAGGACGTAGCTTCAGTTCGTCTACTTGATGCTATAGCTTGATCGTTCAACAAACTTTGTATCTGTTATGAACCTTCATCGGAACTGGTTCCTCCATCATCAAAAGTAGGTTCTCGATCAGAGTCAGCATCAACTGGTTGATGGAAAGATGGTTCTGCAACATTTAAGATTGGTTCAACTACTAGTGCATGCTAAGTGTTACTCGGATCTTCTTTAGAAGAGTTTGTGACAGGTTGTGATTGGGAAATCACCAACAGTCTGGACACTTGTTCTTGATTGGAGATTTGGTGCTGTTGATATAGCATGACAAGTTCTTCTTCAGTATGTACTTCAGGTAAGTCGAAAGAGCTCCACAACCCGTCGTAATTGAACTGCCATGGATTACCAGGTTTCTATGTAGGCATTGTATATCTCTGGCAATCAAAATGTTGTGCCAAAATAACCTAGATTAGGCTCGGTAAAAAGACTCTCTTTTGTGGACTAGAATATCCAATGAAAAATCCTTCCAAGGATCTGGCCCCAAATTTACCGTTCGGGTCTAGAACAGTACACGACGATCCAAATAGTTCCAAGAACGCTAGATTCGGTGTTCTTCAGTTCAGTAGTTCAAAACATGTCTTGTTGTGAGACTTGACTTCCAAAACACGGTTAAGGGTATAACATGTAGAAGCAATGGCTTCACTCAAGAAACTGATAGGAAGTTTTAAATCAACGAGCATTGTTCTTGCTGTCTCAATCAGTGTGCGATTCTTATGTTCAGCTACTCCATTTTGTTGAGGAGTATAAGGGGCGCTGAATTCTTGAAGAACACCCTTAGCATTGCAGAATTCAAGCATCTTTCTTTTCTTAAACTCAGTACCATTATCGCCTCGAATTCTCTTGATTGGCAAGTGATAGGTTTTCCGGCTTTCGAAAGAGAATCATAAGATTTTCAAAAGTTTCATCCTTACTTTCTTGAAAGAAAACCCATGAGAATCTTGAGAAGTCATCTATCACGACTAGGCAGTATAGAGCTCCAGAGATACTTTTCACGTTACAGGTTCAAAGAGATCCATATGAAGCCTTTCTAGTGGAAGCTTTATGGACTTAAGCAGCTTTCTTCGATGTGATTTCTTGTGCTGCTTCCCATTTTTGCAGCTCAGACAATCATCTGACAAGTGAAAATTCTTGAGATTAAGGCCCTCCACTAGGTCGTTATGCACCAAAGAGTTCATATTTCTAAGGTGAATGTGCCCCATCTTTCGATGCTATAGAATTGAATCTTTCTCGGTTGCTTTTGACACAAACCATTGAACCTTCTTTGAAGTAGTGGATGCGACGCTCATGTCTAAGACATAAAGGATCATTTTCTCGTGGAGTGCGCATGAGGATCCATTCCTCGGGAATTTGGAATCCCGGATTAAGAATTAGACATTCCTTGTCGTTGAAGTGGGTAGTGAATTTCTTGTCACAATTTGCGAGATGCTCAATAAGTTGTTCTCAAGCTCAGCGTTATAGTTCACTTTGTCGAATGACACCACTCCGTTAGTGAAAATACCTTCACCCACGATCCCGCCTCCTTGTGTTCCAGCAAACCCAGCATATCCTCCTCGGATAGCTTTCACATCGTTCAATAATGCAAGCATCCCTGTCATGTGTCGAGAAGCTCCACTGTCCATAATCCACTTTGAAATAATTGACCTCGAGAGCCCTTGCACACATGAATAAGAAATTACTTAAATAGAGAAACCCAAGCCAATTTGGTCTTGGGTGGGTTTGGGATACCACACATTGGCACATCATTTTTCATAACCTCTATTTTTACCTCCACCCATTGTTCAACCTTTGATCCTTTTTCAGTTTTACGTTTTGTTGGAACAACAGTGATGTTCACAGCAACGGAAGATGATTTCTTTTTAAGAACCCAAGTTTGTGCACTTGAAAAGGCTTTCTTTGAGTAGAACTTAGGATTCTTTTGTTCATTTTTCTTTGATGATTCACCAACCTCATAATTTGAAAATTTCTAGTGATTGGTTTCACATTGAAGTTAGACTCAGCATTACGTTTCAAAATTTGTTTTGGCATAAACTCTGGTCCTTAATTTTTAACATCTTCTATGCATTTTCTAACTTCATGAGCATGTTTCATTTTGGATTGTTTACATTGACGTGCAATGCGTCCAACTTTATTACATTTGTAACATGTCCTACTGTCGTTTCCAACATAGGCTTTTGAAACTTGCTCACGGTTTATTGCTCAAATTGGTTGTTTGATTGTTTAGCAATGATTTCGTTTTCATTAACAATGTTAGTTCCATAAACAAAGTCAATTTTCTTGGTAACATTTTGCTTTTGAAATCTTGTATTTTTCTTCTTTTCATACCCTACCCCAGCCCTTTTGTTCTCAGGATAATTTCTACCACTTCCACTAGGTTGTATATTTTTTTGAAACCCCTTTTGTTTTGAGTGAAAAGTGGCATTTTGCTTATCAAGATCAGAGGTGTTGATTTTAACCAGCTTGAAACGCTTGTCAACTCGGCCTAAGTTTACATTATGAATTGGAAATTCCTCATCAAAGTATAGTTTATCTGATCCTTTTAATGAATAGACGACTATATTGGGGTCATTCTGTAAACCATTCTCTAATGCTGAATTGAAGTTCTCGTGAAAACTTTTATCACTTTCAGAATGTGAACTTGACTCAGATTTCTCATTGCTTGACTCCACATTTTCATAAACTGCGCTTTCAGATTCATTTTCAAAAACAATTTCGATTACTTTGGTTACTACATCAGATTTGCAAACTTTTTCTGTTTTGGTATAGGTTACATCGATGTGTTCAGGAAGCTCGTTCCCCATTTTAGTAAACAAATTTAAATTTAGCGCCTTTTCCACCCCATCTGGCTTTTTCTTTGCATATCCATTCCACATGGGTGGTGGAACACGATCGTAACCTTTACGAATGTGATCAATGACATATGAACTGGTAGAGTAAGTGATTAACAATTTGTTAACCCGTTCAGTTTCAATTTTCATTTTCTCGAGTTCACTTTTCAGCTCAGCAATCGTATTTATATGCATGTTTATGGCCATTTGTTTGTCCATAACGGTTGCTTTGAGCAAAGAAAGTGTATTGTCATCTTTTTGATTGCTTTCTCATATTGTCGAATTGTTTTGCCTAATTTGTCATATGCTTCTTTTGTTGTGACATAATCATATGACAAATGATCAGCATGTGTTTTGAGTTCTTTATATTTTTCGTCTTTTGGCAATTTGCATTTCATGCACGGAGTTTCCAATTCTACATTATGAGTAGCTTCATTCTTTTTCACGGTTTTACTTACCGACTTATTTACCAATTCAACATTTTCTACCTGAGCTTGTTCAATAACTACCTCATTTAGATTTGCCATTAAAGCTTTATCAACAACATCAATCAGAGTTTTGACAGTCATCTCTTTGGTTACATCAATCAATTCGACAACTTCTGACTTTTGTTCTTCTTCAATGTTGGTGGATCGCTTGATTTGAATATCCTGCCAAAGTTTTAAGAATATGAGCTGGAAAAAGATGTTTAAAAGCACTGTTTAGAAGTTCTTCTTCCTCATATGAGGTTCGATAAAATTCTTCAGGTGCCTCATCAAAAGATACCTCTGCATATTCTTCAATTTCTTCAAGTTCTTCAATAATTTCAGCTACCAATGACAGACTTTCACTCTTTGTGATGTACTTGTTCCAGTTGAAACCTTCATCTTCTTGAGTGACGACGAGTGCTTTATCTTTTGAGTTTGACGGACCGTCTTCAATTTGCACCATTCTAGTTTGAGGAGAGATCGATGATACATGGCCTTCTTGTAGTAATTATCTGCAAACGGGTTCTGGTTACCCTTGACCTCTCGATTTGGACATTCTCTTTTAAAATGCCCCTTATCTCGGCATTTGAAGCACGTAACCTTTGACTTATCAAAGCCTAGTTTACCGTCAAGTCCTCCCAAATTATCTATTCTAGTGATTTCCATAAAGATTTGAGCTCTTCGAACAATGGAAGCTATGCACCATTTGATATCGATAAATCCATTTCAACCTGATCAATTTGATCGTAGTCTTCTTTTGTCATCTCTAGATTTCCAATTCTTCCAGCTACCAAACTTTCGTATGATTCCAGCACTGAGGCAAGTAGGGTCATATGTTGCTTTGCGACTTTTTCATCAAAGTCTTGGGCGTTCTGGAGATTTACTGCGATATTGCATTGTAGGATTCGTTGATTGGGATTAGATTGATTATGCTGGCTGTTCTGTGGATTGCTTGAGCTTTGGGATGGTTCTGGCCCTTGAGGCGTATTTGGATTGAAGGAAGCAAAAGATTGAAATCCATTGGTTTGGCTTGAAGGTGGACTTTGCATGTTATTGGCACTGAATGCAGTTTGAATTTTAGGACTCTGTATGTGTGCAACAGGACTACCCTTTTAGTATAGATTCACATCTTGTTGTATCTATGCGCCTTTGCTTTTTGCCATCTTCTACATTTCTAGCCCATGCCCTTCTAATCTTTCAATGAATCTAGGCAATGAGAAATTACTATACTCGGTGCCGTTCTTCAGAATAGTCAAATAAGTGGACAATTCTCCTTTAGGTAGAGAATCTGCAAGTTTATCGACCAATTCTTGGTTTGTTTTAGAATTCCTATACGCTTCATTTGTACCACCAAGTGAGAGTATCTTTCAATCAACTGTTTCAAAGTCTCTCCCTTGATTAGTGTGAAAATATCGAATTCTTTACTCAGTAGCGCTCTCTTTCCCTTTCGCAGTTGCGAACTTCCTTGGAATTTTAAACGTAAGGCATTCCATAAAGATTGAGCATCATCATCATGCTGTAATAGCACCAAGATATATTCTTTTATAGCTTGCCATAAAATATTCATCATCTTCTTTTCATTAATGAATTTTTCTCTTTGATTCGCACGAAACCATTTTGGTCACTCGCACGAGTATTGGTTCACTCGCACGACGGACATTTTAAGGAGTTTTCTTAACTTTCGTGTTTTTGTGAAATTATATCTATCAGCGTTGTCGAAAGTTTGTGTTTCTGAAAAATTGTAGTTATAACGGAAGAAGAGTTTTTCAACGCGTTTGCTGCTTCAGCTATTACCACTATAGCAGCGCAAAATATCAATCTCGAGAATGAAATGGAACAATGACAAAGCCTCCAAAGCTTATGAATCTAGAAGATTACGATAGCTAGAGCGAAAGGTTCATGAATTGGGTTCAAGCGAGTTAGCTTAGGTCAACAAACGGAAGTTTTCTACAATTTTCGTTATGATTTTGTTTGACTTTTGATCTGTAAGTTTCAGGGATTTGTTAATGTTGATTTTAACGTGTGATACTAAAATCATAGTCCAATTCGTCCATGAATTCTTCTAGATCTGAAGTATGTATCAAGAAAAAGTAAAGATAGAAATCTGCAAAGGTAGAATCTTGATTTTCAGCTGCTCAAACTTATTGTTTGTCCTCAAATCAGGCCTCAAGGCTCTGATACCACTTGTGGGAGGGGGATCGGCTCTCCTCCATGAGCACCAGACCGACTTGACTCAACTAAAAGAGGCGGAATTCATTGTTAGAGAGTTTGACAAACGACCAATAGATTATGCTACTTAAACGCTATTACTTCTTTGATTAATAAACGTGGAAAGTGACAGACGCATAAACAAACAGACAGGGCTTCGCCTCAGTCATACACCAACAGCTATAGACACAACACCCAAGCTCCACTATATATAGGCCAACATGGCTGACACAAAGGAGAGGGTTGCTTGACTCGTACAAGTGGTGCCTCGTACGAGTGATAAGGTGTCACTCTTACGAGCCATAAAAGCTCACTCGTACGAGCCATCTAATATATATAATATTTGACAAATATAAGCTCTATTTACATAAATGACATATCCTAGACGTAGGCAATAGACATTGTGCACCAACACGGGTTTTGTCTTCCCGTTTCATCATTGTTTTCTTTGTTTTCCATATATTGTCAATGAATTCTTTGTTAAAGATGATTGTTTTGATTTCAATTACTATGATTCTTTGCTAATCACCCTAAACTACCTAGTTAGGATGAAACCTTGCTAATGTTCGGATTTTTATTGTTTATTGATGTTGATTTGGATTTTTCTAGTAAAGTAAAAGACTTTGGTTCTTTGATTTGCTGTGTATGCGTATTTTTACTTGATTTACGACTGTTTATCTATTTCACATGAATTCTGTTGAATGTCTTTCATATAATGAGTTTGTGTTGATTATCGGGTCTTAGAGGGTTCGGGTAATCTTAAGGTAAATTGGCCAATAAACCATAAAAACAACGATCAAGAGTTAATTCGGCTTTACTCTTCTACTAACCTTAGTGCATGAGAAGTGCTAGGTTATTAATAGGTCTAACTGGGTAAATTGCTAAGATTATGTTTTAAGGAAAGCTAGTTTTAGTTGGCTTGCCACATTCTAGTCTATTAAACCAAATCAAGTTCCTTAGTTGCCTTAGACTTCCCGCTGAGAGGTATTTAATCACTTTAGGGCAGTTGTCTAGAAAGTAGATAACTGAAAGGGAGTCTAGTTAACAGGTGAACTAACAATCCTTTAGAGTTCCATAGGTGTCTTCCCGAGAAGGGTCGGGGGTCCTGTTCGGTTTCTCTTAGTGTTTAGCATCCACAGATCCCGGTTCCTTATCACATTAGTATTCGATAGAAAGCCATTCGATAGTAAAGGGGATTCCAACCTAGGTAGTCTTTCATCACCATTGAGTTAATCTTCATCTCGAGTCATATTTTAGTTCGTCTTAGTTAATTACACTTTAGTTCACTTGCAATTTTAGTATTTTCAGTAACCCCCCTCCAAACAAATAGACAATTAGTCATGTCCGTGTCAGTCTTAGTCTAGGTAGAGTCATTAGCATAATTTAATTGAGTCTTGTGGATTCGATATCCGTACTTACTTTAGCTTTACTAGGGTCGATTGATTCACTTACCGGTTAGTAGTTTAGTCGAGTTTTGGAGAGTCTAGAGTATTACTTTGAGTCTAGAATAGGTTAAATTCGGTTGTTTTAATTAAATTACTTTTAGCACTTCAAGTTTTTAGCACCGTTGCTGGGGACTCTTTGGCAATTGCGTTGATTACTTTGTTTGGACTTAATTGACATCATACGTGCTACTTGTCTTGTTTGAGTCGTAGGAGTCTGAATAGCTTTGGTGTTTTTTATATTTTGTCAAGTCATTTATTAGAGTCTTTTTTACTTGTTTGTTTTCGGTTTTGTAGTTGATGCCCCATACGCGTTCGCAAGTACCTCCGCCGAAGCCACCAATGGACAAGTCTTCTTTCTAATCCTCTTCTACACCAAAGGTTAGTTCATCTTCGTCCTCATTTTCCGCCCTTTCTGACTATACCCTTCCATCTAAACCACTGAGCTTTGGCTTCACTTTGAAATCATCACCTCATAATTCCCCACCACTTTCCCGTCCTCCGAGTCCACCACCTGTTGTCCAAATGTCCAATAATCAATCTGTTTACCAACAAGCAACCACCGGTTCACCGGTGCGAATTCACCCATCACCCTTCCGGCAATTAACAATGACAAATCTTGGCAAATCCCGTCCTACATCATGACCGCTATCACTAACTTGTGCCAATTTCACGGTCGTGATGACGAGAATGCCCTGCCCACATTAAACGACTCACCCGCCTCTGTCACATATTTAACATTGAGGGTGCTGGCAATGATGCTCGCTTTCTTCAAGTCTTTCCTTTCTCCCTAGCAGGTTGGGCCGCCATTTGGCTCGATTCACAGCCAGCATGTCCCTCACCACTTAGGCCGGCCTTCGAGACGCTTTTCACAAAAAGTACTTCCCACCCGCTAAAGCATGTCGTCTTCGCGATCGGATCCATTCGTTTCCGATGGAGCCTGACGAGCCCTACTACTTAATGGGAGTGTTTCCAAACCTTAGTGTCTAGTTGTTCTCAGCATGGTTTATCTGACTAGGCACTTGTAGAGAAATTCTACAATGGTTGTTGATGCACTTTATGGCCGTCACTATGCGAATAAGCTAGATAGAGTGTGTGTTGAATATTGTAATATATTAGATACAAACACACGACCCAAGTGCGAACAAGTACTGGCTCGGACGAGTGAAATGTGCCTCGTAGAGTGGCTGTATGTTTCGTACGAGTGACATCTGTGATTCGTACGAATGACAGCATCTCTCACTCGTACGAATTATTCGTACGAGTGACAGCAGGCTTGGTTCGCACGAAATGTCATGTCTATAAATAGGTGTTGTGTGTTCATTGTTTGTAAGTTTTGGAAGTTCCTTGAGGGGAAACGCTGGCGGATTCTCTCCAGGAACTCCGCCAGCCAGACCAGATGTAAGCTCTTTTGGTATGAATGAATGAATGAAAAGATTCCTCTGATTCTGTTTGTGCCTAACGTCTATGTTCGTTCTGCCGGTCTGCTCTATCCCCAAAAACTCCGTCTGAACCGCCGACCACGGGACCACAACTGCTAATAGAGCTACTGTACCGATTCATTCAGCTTATAAGTTGATGAATCACCTACGCTCATGATTATCAGACGTATGTGGGGTTTTAGACATAAAACATCGAATAAACGGGCAATCCACGGACATAATGTTAAATTGATACCATAGGATTGTTAGAAACTGATTTTCGACCAGATCTGTGCAAAAATCATGTCAAAATTCGAAGAAATGAAGATTCTGGTTCGAAAGACGTTATCAGTTTCGTCCATACGGGCGAGTCAAAGTGGCTCCTTCATACGAAACATGATTCATACGGAGCACCTCCTTCGTACGAAACATGATTCGTATGGAGCACCTCCTTCGTACGAAAAAAGAGGCATTTTTTGATCGTATTAACGAGACGAGTCTCCAGAAAAAATTTGGTGATTACAATTTTTTTCCAGATTTTAACGTCAAGTACGGGCTGTTTGGAACACCGTCTAGCGCTTTAGAGTCAAATTTGATCATACGATCGCAATGTGATGAAGATTTTGGGATAGTCACTGATACCTGCACAAAACGTCGATCATCTGGTGTAGTGATTATTAGTTGTGGTCCCGTGGGTGGCGGTTCTAGATAGAGGTTTTGGGGATAGAGCAGATCTGGTAGAACGAACATAGACGTTAGGCACAAACAGAATCAGCGGAAGCTAAGAGCTTACATCTTGTCTGGCTGGTGGAGTTCCTGGAGAGTCTCCGCCAGCGTTTCCCCTCAGGGAACTTCCAAAAACTTACAAACAATGAACACACAACACCTATTTATAGACATGACATTTCGTGCGAACCAAGCCTGCTGCCACTCGTACGAATTATTTGTACGGGTGAGAGATGCTGTCATTCGTACGAATCACAGAAGTCACTCTTACGAAACATACAGTTACTCGTACGAGGCACATTTCACTCGTATGAGTCAGTACTTTTTCGCACCTGGGTCGTGTGTTTGTATCTAATCTATTACAATATTCAATACCCACTTTAACTAGTCTATTCGCACAGTGACGGCCATAAAGTGCATCAACAATGGTCTCACCCCTGAAAGCCGAGCCCGGTTTAACACTTCTGTTGGAGGTCAACTCATGGGTAAGAAGTCAGTGGTTGAATGTAATGACCTCTTCGAGAGCTTCGCACATTCTGATATTGACTATAGCATTACCACAAGGAATTCGATTCCTGTGTCTAGTACTACCTTGGGCGGTCGTGGAGTACACCAAGTTAGCTTGGAAACAATGGTAGTCGTTGCGTTAGAAAGCTTTAAGGGAGAGATGACCAAAGAAATGTAGTAGTTGAAGAAGAAGGTAGATAGGTGTGAGGTGTGTAGAGGGGTCACAATACCGTAGATTGTCCCACGCTCGCTGATGAGCATGTAGATTTCTTCATAGGTCATCGAGGCCAAACGAACCCGTTTAATAATAATAACTCCAACTGGCATAATAATTATAATAATAACTTATGTTCTTCCGGTAACCCCCTGGTTTCCAATCAGGTCAATTTCAAAACAGGGGGCATGGTCATTACTCTAGTGGGGTCCAGGTCAGCCAGTTTGGTAGTTCATGATTAGGTCAGCAGGGTCAGTTTAGTAGTGGGGGTTCAAACCAAGAGGGTCAGACTAGGAGTGGGGGTTCAGGTGGTAGTTTGGATAGGATTGAGGAACTTCTTTCTCAATTAGTAGTTAAGGACTAGGTCACTCTAAAAACGTTAGCGGAACATGTTCTTCTCTTGAACAATCAGCAATCTGCATTCTTAGATCTTTAAAGGTCCGTTGGTGGTATTGCTAAGCAATTGCAAGAACAACTACATGGTCAGTTCTCGAGTAACACTCAAACCAACCTGGCGAACCATCATGCAAAAGTGATCACCACTCGAAGCGGTAGGAGTTTAGGAGAGGTAGTTAGAGAGAGAGAGTTGAGGTAGAGGATGAGGAAGAGGTAGACGAGGAGATAGAGATGGAGGCTCCAGTTAGGTTGCAAAATAGGCTAGACCCAGAAAGTACCGCACCTAACCGTGAGCCCCAAGTTGAGAGTAAGGTAGAAAAGAGACCGCTAGAGGTTAGGCCGTCACCACACATAGATCATTCGCGCTTACCATACCCCACCCGCCTTAAGCAACAAAAGTATGCTAAGGAATACTAGAACTTTCTCGACATGTTCACACAGCTAAAACTTAATCTCCCATTCATTGAGGCCCTCCAGCACATGCCAAAATATGCCAAGTTTGGAAAGACCTTCTTAAACGCAAGGATTATCTGGGGGAGCTCTTAAATGACCATTGACCGGGGGTTGTTCTGCGGTTGGTTTGAATAGATTACCAGAAAAACTCATCGACCCGGGCTTCTTCACCATTCCATGTCTCTTTGGTGGTGCCATCTCTCCCACTCATGCATTAGCCGAACTAGGTGCCAACATCAACTAATGCCATTCTCTCTTTATGAGAAACTAGGTTTAGGAGCGCTCACTCCCACTCGCATGTCACTGTCCTTGGCTAATCGCTCGGTCAAATACCCTTGTGGTATCATAGAAAACTTGCAAGTTAAGGTTGATAGGTTTATTTTCCCTGTTGACTTCGTCATTCTAGATATGGAGGCCGACAAGAGAGTGCCCATCATTTTATGTCATCCATTCCTACACACCGCTAAGGCAATCCTAGATGTCCATGACGGTAAAATCACACTCTACGTTGTTGACGAGAATGTCACATTTGAGATTGATAGGTCGAAGCAACATCCGGGTGGTAGGGATAGTGATAGTGGTACATGTCATTCCGTTTATTTTCAAAACTCATTTATCTCGTGTGTGGATCATTTTCTCGATTACATTAGTTGAGCTGATTTAGTGAGTGAGGGATTAGTTGACGAGGAGGTTGGAGTTGAAGAGGAAGAGGAGGATCCACTTTTGTTTCCCGAAACATTAGAGCTTTATGAGATTAGGGAGGAGAGTGAGAGTTGACACGTAGATATTCTGGCCCCTTTGGATCTTAAGGTCCTTCCTTCACACCTAGAGTACGCTTTCCTAGGAGAGAGTTCGAGTTTGCCTCTCATCATTTCCTCGAAGTTGATTGATGTGAAAGAAAACAAGGAGGCCATTGCATGGAGGTTGCCCGACATAAAGGGGATAAGCCCCACTTTCTGCACTCACCGGATCCTCATGGAGGAAGTCTACAAGCTGGTGGTGCAACCTCAAAGACGCCTCAATCCAAACATGGAAGAAGTAGTCAAGAAAGAGGTTTTCAAGTTGTTGGAAGCCGGGTTGATATACCCAATTTATGATTCTTCTTGGGTGAGTCCAACTCAAGTTGTCCCCAAGAAGGGGGGAATGACAGTTGTTATGGATGAGAAAATTAACTAATCCTATCAAGTATGGTCACCGGTTCGCGAGTGTGTATCGATTATCGAAGATTAAACGACTCCACCCGGAAAGACCATTTCCCGCTTCCTTTCATCAACCAAATGCTAGAGTGTCTCCGAGGGCAACACTTCTATTGTTTCCTCGACGGGTTTTTAGGTTACTTCTAGATCCCGATCCCATCGAAGGATCAATATATGACTACCTTTACATGTCCATATGGCACGTACGCGTACCGACGCATGCCATTTGAATATGTAACGCCCCGACGACTTTTTGGCTGTGTATCGTTTCCAATTTCCATGATATGATCGAGAGTTCAATGGAGGTTTCATGGACGACTTTTCGGTTTATGGTCATTCATTTGATCAGTTAGTAATCTTGAGGGGATGATGAAGAGGTGTGTGGAGACGAAGTTGATGCTTAATTGAGAGAAATGTCACTTCATGGTGATGGAAGGGATAGTTCAAGGTCATAAGATTTCTCGAGCCGGCATAGGGGTGGATAGGGCTAAAAGAGACACCATCAGTAGGCTTCCTCCACCGACGAGTGTGAAATCCATCCGTAGGTTTCTTGATCATGTGGGTTTCTATATGCGCTTTATTAGGGATTTTTTCAAAATCACCTGCCCCATGACACGACTCCGTGAGAAGGATGTTCTTTTTGTCTTCGAAGAGGAGTGTCTTAAGGCCTTTGAATTCTTGAAAGACAAACTCGTGAGTTCGCCCATTCTAGTCTCGCCCAATTGTAGCTTGCCCTTTGAGTTCATGTGTGACGTGAGTGATTTAGCAGTCGGTGCGGTTTTGGGGCAAAGACGTGAGAATCACTTCCACCCGATCTATTATGCGAGCAAAACCCTCAACGATGCTCAAGAGAACTATACCACCATTGAGAAGGAACTTCTAGCCGTAGTGTTCGCATTCGATTAGTTTCGTTCATACCTTGTGCTATCAAAGACCATCGTTTTCACCGATCATCCGGCTTTGCGTTATCTCTTCCAAAAGAAGGACGCTAAGCCTCGTCTGATACGATGGATTCTCCTACTTTCCGAATTCAACATAGAAATCAAGGACAAGAAGGGAGCGGAGAATGTAGCAACCGATCATCTCTCACGATTAGAAGATCCGAGTAGAGAAGAGATTCATGAGGAGGCAATAGGTGATAGATTCCCTCACGAATCGGTTGAGTTTGTTGCTGCGGAGAAGGAAGGTATACCAAGGTTCACGCATTTGGAAACTTACTTGTAAATGGAATGGTGAAGGGTATGACTACTCTTTAGGATAGGAGGAGATAGGACAGAAGAAGAAGTTCTTTAGAGACGCTAGGAGGTACAAATGGGATGACTCGTCTCTCTTTAGGATAGGAGGAGATAGACTCCTTAGGAGATGTGTGAGTAGAGAAGAGGGTATAGAGATCCTTAGACACGTTCATGAGTGATTGATGGGAGGTCACCATGGTCCACACGTTACTACTCAAAAAGTCTTCGATTGTGGTTTTTATTTGCCTTCGGTAGTTAAGGAAGCTTTAGAATTTGTTAAGACTTACGATCGTATATGGAAAAGCTTGCCATCTTCCGATGGAATTAGAGCATCAAACGCTTTGGGCTGTAAAGACTGTCAATTTAGATCTAACAGAATCAGCTAGGAAGCGTCTCTTTCAAATTCATGAGTTGGAGGCACTTAGAGATGCCGCGTATGAACGTTCTTAGAGTATAAAGGAGAAGACAAAAGCGTTGCACGATAGGAAGTGGAAAGGGTTGAAGGAATTTAGGGCCGGTGAAAAAGTGCTTCTATACAACTCATGGTTGAAATTGTTTGCCAGAAAGTTAAAATCAAAGTGGACAGGGCCATACTTTGTGAAGGAAGTGTTTTTGTACGGCATAGTAGAGTTGCAAGATGAAGCCGACGGAGGTACTTGGAAAGTGAACGGCCATAGGTTGAAACATTACCTAGGAGGGCCCATTGATCCCACCGAGACAGAGGAAACTCCTCTCAAAATTCCCCCTCGCACCACCGTATAGGGTCTTGAGCGAAAACTCAAGTGTAGAGTTTATATAGTTAATAGTGGCTTTCGTTTCGTGTTTTTTGCAGCTTGTGTTTTGTGTTTTTGGGTCGTTGTGTATTTTGCAGGAATTCATCACCATCACGAAGCCGTAAATGACGAAGAATCGGATATCCAGATAACTTTTCATGTCTATAAAGGGTTTGCAAAGGATTTAGGGAGGTTTGATTAAAATTCTAAAATTTTCTAAGGCATTGAATAAGAAAATTAAAGAAACATTATGTTGAAAAAGGGCTCTCGCACCCAGCGAGAGACCCTAGCTTTCCTCTCGTGGTCCGCCAGAGGCCGTAATGACCCAGACCAAAATAAACACGATCGCGGGGCGCGAGACAGGAGACCTTACTTGTCACGGCCCGCGAGAGACTTCTGATACGGGACAACAACCTTTTTCTTCCCTTTTGCTACCAATTTTATCCCTAATCCCTTCTTTCTACTCGACGACCACCCATCAAAACCACCATACATCATCCCCCATCACCTCCATTCACCCTCTACTTCCACCACCACTCCACCACACCATATCACACCCAATTTCAGCCATCAATTTCACATCTTTTACACCAAACACGCCACTTCAAGTGTTTTGAGCTTTATACCGAATCGCCTAGTTCTTATTGTTTAGATCGACTTTAAAGTATGCATTTCCTACAATTTTTGTACTTTAAATCCGTGTATTTCAATTCTTAGTTAGTTTGGTTGCATGTTTAGGTGTCGGGTCTTGTTTAGGTCCAGTTTTAGGGTCGCTTTGCATATGTTTGTGGCTACGGTTGGGATGGTTTGGGTAGTGAGGCTGAACACAGGTTATGTTTTATGGTTGGCTCGGTTTGGGGATGGTTAGTCATTGAGTGTGGGGATTTCGGTTGGTGATTTTTATATAAAAATGAGATTTTTAATAGATTTTTGACCCATTTCCAGTTTTGACGCTTTAAAGTTTCCAACTTTGGTTGATTTGGACTCAATGTTGGTTTGTTTTGACACTTGGGTGTTAATTGAGGACAACTAAAGTGTCGGGAGGAGGTAGTGTACATTGAGTCTAGTTAGAAGTCGGTCTAGTTCGAGTCCTAGTTTGTATATCGGTCGTGCCTTTAGTATCTTGTTCGAGTTTTAGGTTGTTCTTTGGTTAAGTTATGCATGTTATGCGTTTATGAATCAAAGACCGCTCCGCTCGTATTGAATCTCCATTCAGGCGAGATTTGGCCTGAATTGGTATTATTGCTAACAGCCACCCAATTGTATTTTGTAAATTGTCTTTTTCCGGTAATGATCATGAATGAAATGCTATATGGTCGTTTCCCTTTAAAAAAAAATAAGAAGAAAAAATATACAAAATTCAAAAATACTAAAAAATAGCTTGTGTTCTAATGGTGTATTTTTCTCTGTGTTGTTGAATTGAATTGTTTTGTAGAATGTCAGGTGAATCGTCAAGCAGACCCGACAAGAAGAAAAGAAGACCGGTTGTACGTCCACAGGGAGGCTCGGCTGAACAACAGCATTTGCCACCAGATTTCGGGAATAGAAAAATGGGGATTCGGTTATTCCTCACTAGAGGAGCACGAGGCTGAGAGATACCCCATTGTTAAATTTTGATCTTGATTCGAATGAGTATGCCAGGCTGTGTGATTTGATTTCAATAAACCTGCTGTTCAGGAGGATTGACTAGGATATGTGGACCATCTGGATCAAAGTGTAAGGATTGAGCAAATGTTGGAAGATAAGTTTAAGAGTGCACTAGATTGTGATACGCGTCAGTACAAGGAGCTAACTCTAGACTTATATGACACGTTTGAGTACAAGCAGGGTAACTACGAGCAGCATGATGCGGTTTCTTATTCTTTGGGTAGGCAGGTCTACGAGATGACCATGCCTCAGTTTGCTGTTGCTACTCAATTTTACACTCAGCAGGAGTTTGTTACTAGTTTGAGGGGGTGTCTTTGAAGAGTCACCCGTATAGTTTGAAAAAATATGAGCAAAGAGATTTTGGGGGTACTATTTCCTGTTGGTGCATATTTGTGACAATAGATTAATAGTTTAATAATTTAGTCTTTGGATATTTTGTATTGGGCTTAGCATTTGTGTTTAGCTTGTTTAGAGTTGTAATCGGCTTGGAGAATGGCCTAGCCTAGTCTAAAGCCTAGTATGCAAACATGTAGTATAATACATGTTGTGGATTAGGGTTTAGGGTTGTTAGAAAGAGAAGAGTGTGAGAAATCTACAGAGAGTGGCTGAGAGATTTCTAGAGAGTCTTGAATTGATTGTAAACCATTGTGTTGGATAATCAATAGAGACGGTTTGAAAGTATTAGTGTTCGTGTTCGTGTACTTGTTTATGTGAAATCTGATCTAGGGGATTCCGCAATATAGATTAGACAGATGATTCTGTGAAGATCTATAAGGACTAGGGACCTACAATTGGTATCAGAGCATTCGGGGATCTGGATTTTGCTCGGTTCTGAATCGTAACAGCAGAAAATTGGTTTTTTGGACGTTTTGGAGGCTGTTTTGAAGGTTGTGACGGCTGAATTAGGGTTTCAGCTACTATTCTAGGGTTTTTCCAACGATTTTGGACTAACAATTAGGCATTTCGGATTGAAGAAATGCATCTCGGATCAAAAGTGAAGCATTTCGGATTGCAAACTTGAATTTCGGATCAGAAATCTGCATTTCGGATCATCAGACTTGCAATTCGGATCTGGAAAACTTGCATTTCGGATCTGAAAAGTGCAATTCGGATCATCAGAGTTGCATTTCGGATTAGAAAAGCCCATCTCGGATTCCATTTCGGATTGAATTTCGGATCAGAAGTGTATTCCGGATGCCATCTCGGATCAGAATAGTCTATTCCGGTTTCCATCTAGGATCAGAATAGTCTGTTCTGGATTCCATTTCGGATCAGAAAAGTGCATATCATATTTCATCTCATATCACTATTCCGAATTACCATCTCGGATTAGCAATTCGGATTAATGTTCTGGATTTCTATCTCAGATTGACTATCCGAGTTACTGTTCCAAATTTGGTACTTTTTCGAGTTAAGATTAAGAAGGTGGAAAGTTAACCAGCTGACGTTACCGGAGTTGAACGTTTTCGGACATAGAATTTGATCCACAAACAATCTTGACAAACCGGTTGCACGGTTAGGCTCGTGTGATTTTTAGGACAAAAAAATCCTATCGGATAATATACATCATTGGATTCGTATCGTCGAGATAAGTTTAACGTTACAATTTGGTAAACACACTTTTTGGACATATTTTTGAACGTTTTAACTGTACGGTTACGATAAAACACGAAGAAGGACCAGAAGAAAGATTAGATTTGGGTTTTCACATAGGTATACCAAAATCCATTTAAACTGATACTCTGCGTGGTGAAGATGGTCAGAATGAACAATAGCAGTGAGTGTATTAATAACTGCCCAAAGTTGATTAATGCTGAACAATATGTAGACTGGAAAGAGAAGTTTGAGGCATTTATTCAATGTGAAGATTCTAAGACGTGGAGCTATATGATTGATGGGTATATTTCTCCCACACGTCGAGTTAACGGGAGAATTCTGGTACTGTCATATGAGAAGATGGAAGACTCTGAGAAACGTATGTATGAGGCTTAGAAGAAACCTTTAGCAGCGATAAAGATGTCCTTGCCAACTGATATGAAACACATTCGTAATAGGTATGGATCGTCTACAGAGCTGTGGGAAGTTTAGGAAAACGTTATCAGAGTTCTTCAAGACAAAGTACATGTGAACAAGCATGTTTAGCTGAGACTGGTGCTATGAAGACTGAAGAAGTAGCTGCTAAGAAAGAAGAAAAGCAGGGAGTTGAGAAGGAAAGAATGGAAGTCAAGGATGCAAAAGCTACATTGTGCTTGGATGTTATAGATGAGCTTACAGCAAAGGTACATGTACAATTTCAATCTGTAAGTCATACTTGTCATAATTGCACTGAACTACAAGGTAAAGTTGACAAGCTATCGGAGCAAAACAAAATTCTATTAGCTGAATTAGAAAATCAGAAAGAGTCAAATGTTCTTTTGAGTAAAAGTGAGTCAAATAGTTTAAATAAACCCAAATCAAATGAACAAAGAAATCAACAGTTTGACAAGCAAAATCAATGAATTGTTACAGATCATTGAGTTGGCTCGTGAAACTGTGAAAGATAAGACTAACGAGCTTTCAGAAAAGTGCAGAGAATTTGCTGGTGCACAAGCCAAAATTGTTGAACTTCATGAAAAGTTAGACAAATTTGGAAAATCCTCGTTGGTCAGTACTCAAATTCAGAAAGGTTTGAAAAGGAGTAGTGATAAAACAGGAGTGGGGTTTAGTAAAGCTTCATATTCTGAGTATCAGGATTACTCCTTTTTACCAAAAGAAAATGAGCTAACAGATTTTGTTCCTACTATACCAGCTATAGTGGATCCCATAACAGTTGACATACCTAATAGTTCAGGCTCTTTGAAAGAATATGTTAGGTCTAATAGTACACCTCTAAAGTGTATGAGTATACTAAAGACAAAACAGTCAACTCATTTAAAAAGGGATCTAATAGAAAGAAAACTTTTAAGAAGAGATCCTGTTTTAAATGTCACAACAAAGGGCATGTGGCTAGTTGTTGTCCTTTTAAAAAGAGTAAGAAAGTGGAGATTGAGATTGAGGTTAAGGATGGAAATCAGGTTGGGTCAAATAAGAATGTTAGACTAGGTTCTCAAACCAATTAACCAAAATTTCAACCTAAATCTTCAACATCAAGAAGATTTGATAGTCCAATATAATTTTCTCCTAAATCAAGTCATGTTAATGGAAAATCAAATTATTTTACAAGGAAAAATTTTGGATATCAAAATCGATACCAGACTTCTGGTAATCGACATTTTCAAAGAAGAAAATGATCATAGGGGTTATAGTAACTCAAATGTTCAAATCAATCAAAAAAAATTTCAAAGTTCCGATTATGATAATGGTAGAAGAAGGTTTCGAGATAATAATTTTCAAATGTCGGCAAATCCGAGAGTTTATTGGAACTCTAACGATCAAAGATCTCGTGGAAATTATAAATCTTGTTCAGCAACTTGGAAGACATCCAAGACACCAGTAGGGTGTGATGGATATTATTGGAACTCTAATTTTCAAATGTCGGCAAATCCGAGAGTTTATTGGAACTCTAACGATCAAAGATCTCGTGGAAATTATAAATCTTGTTCAGCAACTTGGAAGACATCCAAGACACCAGTAGGGTGTGATGGATATTGGACGGAATTAAGTTATATTGATATTCATGGTCAACCCAAAACCGGTAGGGTTTGGGTTCTCAAGTCTAACTAAGTTGTTGAGTGAGTGCAGGATGGCCAAGAAGGATTGTTGATGTGTTCAACAGTGGTTATTCCTGTAAAGCATCTGAGGTGAATAGTAGGTTACCCATGGTAATGAATTATTTACTTATGTGATAGAAAATGGTTACTAACAGTGAAAAACCTTTGTCACGTTGAAGTGGGAGTCTGTTTATATTTAAATTTCCTTTTTTAAAAACTTACTCCATAAAAACAAAAATTTTAGGGGGAGAAATTTCCGTAAGCTAAAAAGAGTTTTAGTTAGTGCGTGAGTTTAGGGTGAGTAAGTTAAAAAGTTTTAAGTTTTTTCAAAAATAAAAAATGAGTTTCACTGTGTGGGAAAGAAGAAATGATAGTACATCAGCAAGTTAGACTGTCACACTGAAATTAAAATTATAATTGCCTAAGTGTGATGGCAGCTTCATCATATGATGTACCAATAGGCAAAAAGCATGAAATAATCAACTTACCTTTGTGATACAAATATAATAATCTGTGTATGAGTGGGTAACATATCAGTGGCGTATGGTTTTATAACCTTAAACCCTGTGTTGATAGATTGCCAAAATCTGAGGTTTTAGGTCTTTATATCGTGATTTCATCTGGGGTATCAAGGTTATGCTTCTGCTGCATCCAGATATATGCTGACCTAGGCACAACCAGTATATCTTAAAAGAGCTAAAATGCAAAATCCCAAAAATTGAAGAAGCTCTCCTAGAGAGTCATTCAAATGTGCAAATTGCATTATTCATACCAAAATTTGGTATTTGCCCTAACCCTCATTGGATATTGGTCTCTTTGCTGTACGGAAGTACTGACCTGATCACCAATTATCTAACGTTGTAATTCAAAAGGATGAATTTCGGTATACTCACCTACTACGATGAATTTTTGTGCATACCTTGATAGTGGGGGTATGTCCTGAAGTGGGACACACTAGTATATCAGTAAAAATTATCTAATCATATCACTACGTAATGGTACTTGAAATGTTCATGTATTTTGTTTAAGTGGATAAACAATACTGGTAATCATCTTGAACTGTTTTTCATGAATATTGCATATAGAATTATTAGATAGTGTGAAAACAGTTTAATGTTGCTGATATGATCTTCTTAACGGTGATACTCACAAAAACAGAGTGTTTATTATTTCGTTATTATTTGTTTTCAGGAAATATAAAAATACAAAAAGATTTGTTTTTATAATCTCCCAGTTTGAACTAATAAGTTGTTTGTTTTTGCATGATAAGATAAAATATTGGTTTATCTTTAATGTGGAAAAGAACTAATGGTTTTTTCGAGTTACTTGCTTGTGTTTCTAAACAGATTGATGCGGTTATCAAAATGAAGTGCAGAATTCAAGTAAAGTACATTTTAAGATGGAGTGAAGAGTGTGAAAATGCATGGTAGGATCCTTCTACTACATTGCAAAGGGAGATATGGAGGTATTTGATGATATGAGCTTAACTAGAGAATGCTTGTTCGCTAATCTACAACGAATGAAACTTTTAGAGATTGGAAGCATCAGCAAAGGGGGAGTCTGTTAATGTCAGAATCTGTGTGTAGCTGAAGCTATCCAAAGACCAAAAGATTTCAAGATGTTTGAAGACAAAATTACACTATGAAGCTATTGTCAACAGGGAGTCTGTTGGTGCATATTTGTGACAACAACTTAATAGTTTAATAATTTAGTCTTTTGATATTTTGTATTGGGCTTAGCATTTGAGTTTAGCTTGTTTAGAGTTGTAATCGGCTTGGAGAATGGCCTAGCCAAGTCTAAAGCCTAGTATACAAACATGTAGTATATATACATGTTGTGCATTAGGGTTTAAGGTTGTTAGAAAGAGAAGAGTGTGAGAAATCTACAGAGAGTGGCTGAGAGATTTCTAGAGAGTCTTGAATTGATTGTAAACCATTGTGTTGTATAATCAATAGAAAACAGTTTGAAAGTATTTGTGGTCGTGTTCGTGTTCTTATTTCTGTGAAATCTGATCTAGGGGATTCCGCACTCTTGATTAGATAGACGATTCTGTGAAGATCCATAAGGAGTAGGGGACCTACATTTCCACCGCCACGATTCGGCCAATATGGTAGCTTCAGATATCATTAATCCGATTTACAGGTTTCTACACAAGATTTTAGCGGCTACTTTAGTGGGATGGGGTTAGGGTGACAACAAGGTGAATCAGGTTAGTTTGTTTTGTTTGATGTGCATGGTGTTGCAAAGGCCTGCGAATTTGGCAAGTGTTTTAGTGTGGTCTGTGAAAAGATTGTGTAAAGGTGGACTAGGAGCCCATATTTACTGTAGGTCGTATGTTACATGGATAGCTGAGGGCCTTGGGGTTTTCGATAGGTATGAGAGAGATAAATTGAGAGAGGGACCGAATCCATGTTTTATGAGTAAGAAGGATTTATAGGCTGCGATTATTCTGACACTTTCTAAGCCGGTTACTTGGGAGCCCATCAGGGAAGGTCCGTAGGTTTAGCCACCACCTGGTACTAAGGCAGCAGCAGCTATGCAGTCTGCTATTCCTACCCATTATCAGTGACCGGTGACTCGTGCCAAGTTACCAAGTAGACAGTATCCCATGCAACAACCTCGATCAGACCCACTTACCTTGGACTCGTTATATGATAGGATGGAGACGGGTCTTGGTCATTTGCATGGGTATGTGGAGGAGCAGTTTGGTGATGTTAGGCAGGTTATGGACGAGAATAGGAGGATGCATGAGTAGGGTCAGCGACGGCTGGGGGACGGTATGAGATACTTGATGGAGAATCTGCGCATGGGTGTTCTGTCTTATTTCCAGCAGTCGGCTCATTGGGACCAAGTGGTATGGAGGGAGTTCAGCCGTATCAGGCATTTCACGGATCTGAGGAGTAGGAAGAAGACGACTAGTGTGGGGATACAGCAGTAGTATTAGGAGCTATATCTTTTTATTTTTATTTTTTTTGTTTTCATCCTTTATGGTCTGTACTTGTTTTGAATACTTTGAACAGGTTGGTAGGGTCAGGATGGTTGGTGATGTTGGTTTGTGTTGGTTGTTTAAGACACTAATATCTATCTATCTAGTATGTCTTTTGGGTATATTTGTGGTTGTTGATAGGTATGGTGTCGTGATTGCCGCTTCCATTCGTGTGTGAGAGTTAGGAATGTTTTGCTGAGTGTGTTCGGATTGGAGGGCATATGTGGAATTGACTGGCACGTTAACAGTCTCGCATATCAACTAAGTCGTTTCACTTGTATACTTTGTATATTTTATTTAGTATTTTCTTTTTAGTGGTAGTATAGTTAGTTTTGAGTCGTATTTTCATTCTTGCATTAGGGACAATGCAAATTTCAAGTGTGGGGATAGGATACCTAGTCGTACATATGAGTCGTAGTGTTAGTTGAGTTATAAAAAATTAAATAAATCAAAAAGCTAGAAAAAATTGAAAAAAAATAGAAAATGTCCTTGATTTCGAGTTTGCAAATAAAAATGGGAAATGATAAAAAAGTTGGTTTTGTTCGGAGTTCGAATAATGATAATATGAGTTTAATAGTTGAGCTTGTATCTAGCTTGGGATGTGTGAGTAGGCCCAATTCGGTTATAGGTTCCTTTGATATTAATATACCTTAATTGTCGGTTTATTACTGGATGCTCATCTAGGAAAAGTGGGGAAGCCAAAACCGCCAATAATATTATAAGGAATACGGTTATAAGCTAACATTGTTAGAATTTTTTATCACAAGAAAAAATATGGAAAATTGAGCTAGATTGAAATAAAAAGACGAGCCCTATGCAATCTTCATTGGGGATGGTGAATCTGATTTAGATTGCCTCTAGGTTGAGTTATTTTAACAATTGCAAAAATTACCGAAGCTCACGTTGTCGCTCTCGGGGATGGTGACTCTGGTTGAGACAACCTCTGGGTTAGGTAAGCAAAGTCTTGTGCTCAAAAGAATAAGGGAAAAATGGAGTGAAAAAAATGATGGTAAATTCTTTTGATTTTGGTATAAAATGTTTAGGAAATGGGTCGAATGATTCGTTCCTTGTGTTATATGAGCTTGAGGTGTGATTAGGTGAAACTGTGGCTTTTATTGTGAGATCCTAGGTAGACTGACCAAACTTGAACTTAAATTGCATGATAAGGGCTTGGAACCGGGTTTGGGTTTAAGTGGACACATATACTTGCAATCGCAGTTAACACGAGTTTCAATCTGAATAAGTAATCTTGCTTTTGAAATGAAGATTTATCCGTCTATGATTTCGTTTGCATAATTCTTTTTCAGGGACGAAAAAAGAGTAAGTGTGGGGGATATTTGATGTATTAAATAATACATCTATTTATCATGTAGAGTTTGTATGATTTTCATTAGTTTAGTTTCGGTTTTTAGTTAGAATGCATGGTTAGGTGAAACTGCGGCTTTTAGTGTGAGATCCTAGGTAGATTGACCGAACATGAACTTAAATTGCATGATAAGGGCTTGGAACCGGGTTTGGGTTTAAGTGGAGACATATACTTGCAATCACGATTAACACGAGTTTCAATCTTAATAAGTAATCTTGCTTTTGAACTGGATATTTATCCGTCTATGATTTCGTTTGCATAATTATTTTTCAGGGACGAAAAATGAGTAAGTGTGGGGATATTTGATGTATTGAATAATACATCAATTTATCATGTAGAGTTTGTACGATTTTCATTAGTTTTGTCTTGATTTTTAGTTAGAATGCATATACTTTCGATCCGGTTATGTTTTGTAGGTCTTGGTTGATGGAAACAGCTGAAAAGTGCAGAAAACAAGATAAAATACGTAGAAACCAAGTACCGGAATGTAATTGGAGGTTCGAGGGACGAAACGGCACAAAAATCTGGAACTTACAGCCTCTAGCAGGCCATGACATGTTATGAAGTTCCTCTCGCGGGGTACAAGAGGATGTTAGATTTTGGATGAAAACTGACACGATCGCGGGGCGTGACAGATTTAGCTTCACCTCTCGCGGGGCGCGAGAGGCAGTTTTCAAAAGTGAAAATCGTAGCTGGGTGTTTTTGAGTTGATAGGAAAGTATAAATACTTACTAATTCGTCCTAGTTTAACCATAGATGAGTTTGAGAGATCAAAGTCGAACTTGGATGCTTTTTCTGCACGGTTTTGAAGCATAATATGCCCCAGAATCATTCGGTAGGAGTTGGAAGCATCGAGAGTGAAGATTTACGGGGTTTGTCTTCCCGTTTCATTATTGTTTTCTTTGTTTTCCGTATCTTGTTAATGAATTATGTGTTAAAGATGATTGTTTTGATTTCTATTACTGTGATTCTTGGCTAATCGCCCTAAACTACCTAGGTTAGGATGAAACCTTGCTAAAGTTTGGATTTTTATGGTTTATTGATGTTGATTTGGATTTTTCTAGTAAATTAAAAGACTTTGGTTCTTTGATTTGGTGTGTATGTGTATTTTTACTTGATTTATGATTGTTTATCTGTTTCACATGAATTCTGTTGAGTGTCTTTCATATAATAAGTTTGTGCTGATTATCGGGTCTTAGCGGGTTTAGGTAATCTTATGGTAAATTGGCCAATAAACCATAAAAACAGTGATCAAGAGTTAATTCGGTTTTAATATTCTACTAACCTTAGTGCATGAGAAGTGTTAGGTTATTGATAGGTCTAACTGGGTAAATTGCTAAGATTAGGTTTTAAGAAAAGCTGGTTTTAGTAGCCTTTCCAAATTCTAGTCTATTAAACCAAATCAAGTTCCTTAGTTGCCTTAGGCTTCCCGTTGAGAGGTAGTTAGTCACTTTAGGGCACTTGTCTAGAATGTAGATAACTGAAAGGGAGTCTAGTTAACAGGTAAACGTAACAATCCTTTAGAGTTCCATAGGTGTCTTCCCGAGAAGGGTCGGGGGGTCCTATTCGGTTTCTCTTAGGGTTTAGCATCCACAGATCCTGGTTCCTTATCATATTAATATTCGATAAAAAGCCATTCGATAGTAAGGGTATTCTAACCTAGGTAGTCTTTCATCACCACTGAGTTCAATCTTCATCTCGAGTCATATTTTAGTTCGTCTTAGTTAATTACTCTTTAGTTCACTTGCAATTTTAGTATTTTCAGTAACCCCCCTCAAAACAAATAAACAATTAGTCATGTCCGTGTCAGGCTTAGTCTAGGTAGAGTCATTAGCATAATTTAATTGTCTCGTGGGTTCGATATCCAGACTTAGTTTAGCTTTACAAGAGTTGATCGGTTCACTTGCCGGTTAGTAGTTTAGTCGAGTTTTAGAGAGTCTAGAGTATTAGTTTGAGTCTAGAATAGGTTAAATTAGGTTGTTTTAATTAAACTACTTTTTGCACATCAATGGGTCATATTCATCTCAAAAAAATGAACTCCTTAGTTCACAACAATCTAGTTGAGGGAGTAAATTTAAAGAGTTCTCACTTAAGTGACGAATGCTTAAGCAACAAAAAGGTCAAGCCACATAAGAAGTCACATCCGAGGAAGCTCTGAACTCAATCAAGCTCCCACTAGAGAGACTACAAATGGATCTCTTTGGACCTATCAACATCTGAAGTATTTCAAGGGATCTTTATTGTCTTGTTGTGACTGACGACTACTCAAGATTTTCGTGGGTGATGTTCCTAGAAACCAAAGACGAAATGTTTGAAAATCTGATGATTATGTTCTGAATATTGGAGAACTTGTATATTTACCGATTTGATGCATAATAAGTGACAACGGTAAAGAGTTAAAAAACAATCGGATGTTAGAGTTTTGCAACGAAAAGGATATTTTGCATGAATTCAGTGCATCTTATACTCCACAGCAAAATGGTGTAGCTGAACGCAAAAATATAACCTTGATAGAGACAACAAGAACCATGCTTGCTGATTCGAAACTACCAATTAGTTTTTGGAGTGAAGCCGTGGCATCTACATGCTTTACACTGAATAGAGTAGTGACAGTCAAACCACATAAGAAAACATGCTTCGAGCTATTTAACCAACGAAAGTCAAATCAGAGGTATCTAGAACCGTTTGGGTCACCATGCACCATAATTGATGCTAATGACAAATTCGGGGCTAAATCAATGGAAGGTTTCTTCGCAGGATATGCTAGTCCACTTCTGAGAATATATTTACCTAGCATAAACCGGGTAATTGAAGCCAGAACGTAGATTGTCAACACTACACATCTCCAACAAGAAACTAGGAGATGCTTGGTTGTTCAACTACGAATGTCTCTGGGATTCTATTGAGCTTCTAGCTGAACCACGGAAGATTAACTTTTGGTTCTTTATCAACAACAGCAAGCTTCATCACAAAAACAAGTTACGAGACCAATCGTCATTACTAAAACACCTGTTGGTACTCATGATGCTGAAGCAGGCCATAGCACTCAACATCCAGAATCACAGACTGCTGGAACAAGTGAGCCATTACAAATCAAGTGACGAATGAACCTGCCTCCACGTTTGATCAAAGTGATCATTCTGATTCTGATGTTGAACCGACATATGACAACGATGGATCTAGTTCCGATGATTGTGTAAAACAGATTGAGAGTTTATTAAACAATTAAACTTGTCCAAGTGCTCAGAATCAAGCATCCACAAGTAATCAAGTTACTGCTCGAAACATCACAAATCTAGAACATGAAGTGAGCGTTCTAAACGAAGTTATACCGAGGACTTTGTCGTACCACCCATCAGAGAATATTATTGGAGAGTTGCAGACTGGTGTTAAAACACGAAATCATATCAATCAGTATCTTAGTTGCTTTTATACTAATATTGCACCTTCATAAGAAATGGTTCATATGCATATTTGATCTCGCAGGTTGAGCCAAAAACATATAAGGATGTTCTTACTGAGAAAAGTTGGGTAAACGCGATGCAAGAAGAGCTGCTACAGTTTGAGGAACTCGGATTTTGGAAGCTTGTCGATCTACCTGATGATCACAAGAAAATTAACACTTAGTGGGTCTCCAAGTGTAAGCGAGACAATAAAGGAGTGATTGTACATAATAAAGCTTGACTCGTTGTTTAGGGATTTCAACAACAAGAGGGAATTGACAATACTGAAGTCTACGCTCCTGTCGCCAGATTGGAAGCCATCCACATTTTCCTAGCATTCGTGTCATGGATAGGTTTCAAGGTGTGCGAATTATATGTAAAGTCCGCATTCCTATATGACAAAGTGAAGGAGGAGATGTATGTCGGCCAACCACGGGGTTTATCCATCCGATACATAAAGACAAGGTTTGTCTACTGGATAAGGGGTTATACGACTTACACTAGGCCCCGAGAACCTCGTATGAGATGCTTTCTCAACATCTTCTAAAACATGGGGTTCATCAGAGGAACAATAGACAATACTCTCTTCACACGGGAAGATGCAGGATATATTATAATTGGGCAGATATATGTGGATGATATGATTTTCGGTTCGACAAACGATGAGCTGTGTAAAAACTTTAAAAGAGTCATGAAAAAGAAATTGGAGATGAGTTCTATGGGGCAGATGAAGTTCTTCTTGGGACTTCAGGTCAATGAGTTTCCTCATGGTATCTTTATACATGAGATGAAGTATTTGCATGACGTTTTGGAGAAATTCAAGATGTTGGAATCGTTACCATTGTCTGCTCCATTAGCTCTCAATCACGGCATTAGAGTAGATGAAAAAGGAGTGAATATTGATGAGACCTTATATCAATCAATGATCGGATATTTAATGTACTTCACAGCATCCAGGCCGAATATCATGTATCAGGCATGCCTCTGTGGCTGATATCAGTCAAGTCCACGAGTGTAACACATGCTGATCTTCAAACGGATTCTACGATATCTGAAGGGTTGCCCAAGCACCGGCTTGTGGTATCCATGGAACGATTATTTCAACCTCGCTGGATATTCCGATTCTGACTTTGGGTGTTGCAGATTTAAATACTAAATCTACAACTGCTGGTTGCTAGTTCTTTGGCACACGATTAGTAATGTGACAATGCAAGAAGCAAACTACGGTCGCTCTCTCTACTTATGAAGCAGAATACGTTTCAGCTTCCGGTTGTTGTTCCCAAATCTTGTGGATAAAACAACAGATGAGAGACTATGGATTGCAGTTTCTTGATACACACATATATTTAGATAACGAGGTTGCCATAAACATAACAAAAAATCAGGTTCAATACTCTAAAACTAAACACATAGAAATTTGACACCACTTTATCCGTGATTGCTACGAGAAAAAGTTGGTTTGAGTAGAAAAGATCCACAATGATGAACAAAAGGCAAATTTATACACTAAACCGTTTGTCCGAGTTAAATTCAAATATCTTATGAAACTTAATGGGATGAAAATCTGACATCAAAGGTGATATAGAGGTTGAATTCAAGATCGATTACGAGTTGACATGATCCTCGTCGGTCTGTCAAGTTTTTAGTTTTTAAATTTCTTTCTTTAAAAAATTCACAAATATGTTTTTGATTTTTGGGGGAGAAATATGTTGTGAAAAATACAAAAACATATAAAAATTTAAGAATGTACAAAAATATGAAAAAGACAAAAAGAGTTTTCTTGCAAAAAGAGGAAATGATAGTATATCAGTGAACTATCACATTATGCTAAAGAAATGTAGTGTCAAAATGTTTAAAATATGTCTCACTAATGATGTGCTAGTATGCTTCGCACATTCAATAAATTGTTTCTAAGATATAAACATAACGTAAAACTTCTTAATTAGTGGGTTAACATCTCTCGGATATATGGTCTTAGTACATTGAAATTTCATTTGAGAGATTACCGGATTCTGAGATACTCGGTCTTTATAGGTAATTGATATATGGGGTATTATACAAGTTCTTCTGATTTTGCGTTAGCAATGACCTAGAATTTGTAGAATACATTTGCTTTTAAACCCTAAAACTGCAGCAAATTGAAAGAATCGAAAGATCTAACAATTGTAGTTTAAACGATTCCAAATATGGAACACCACTTTTAAGTCGAGCCTTCATCTCTATGTCTGTACGATGGTACTAACTTGAGCTTTCAAGGTCTCGTATAACCCAAATATAGATATCAGTTAGATATATTCTGAGGTGGTAAACGCTGTTAACTCAAGTTCTAAGACATCTAATACCGTATCTCGAAGTAATTGAGAAATATGTAGAGGTTTAAATGGAAGTATACTGACAATCTAAGTGAATTTATTTAGAGCTTAAAGTTTAGTAATATGTCTCAAAAATTGATATGATCCTCTCACACAAACTCACAAAAAATGTCTGTAAATATGTTTGTACAAAGATATCACGTTTCATTTCAGAAAAAACCCAAAAATATTTCAAGTGTGTTTTAGCATAAATTTTGGCAAAATCAAAAAGATTTATTTTCATCTTAGTTTCGACTGTCGAAAATGGATAACTGATCTTCAAAATCCAAAGGTGCTGAATGCTGAGAAATCTAGAGGACAATGGGTTGGGAGCTAATCTGAAATGACAAAAAGATTTGAAATGATCAAAAGTTCATTAATTTGAAACTTAACTTTGTCTGAAAATGTCAGTTTGTTTATAAAGTGTTCAACTAAGGTCATTAACTTGGACTTGGTAGACAAATCAGTTAACCAGGGTCATTAACTGGACTTGGTCAACCGAGTGGGTCATTAAAACTTGTAAAATGATCGAGAAATTGAAACTTTGAAAATTAACATGTTCACTTCGCACGAAGTAAGAGTTCACTCCGCATGAAGTTATTCTCACTCCCGACGAAGTAAGATGTTCACTTTGTACAAAGAGAAATCGGTGTCTATATATAACCTACTTCTTAGGAAGTCAATCATTGTCACTGTTCAATTCTCTCTGTGGGAATTAAGGAAATTGTAAATCAAATGACGAAGTGCTACCAAAATTTACATTGTAGTGGTTGATTGGCACACCACTAATAATGGTGAAGCTAGAAACTTGAACCAATTTTGACTTAAATCTGATGTTTCGGCTATTCGGACAAAAAAAACTTAGATCTAGGAAAATCTATTGGACAAAATGTAAAATAGGTCATAGATTTAGGTAAATTGGTGATATTAGCTTGTAATACAATCATCAATTTCATGAAAATCAACAAAATTCGATGTTTGGATGTGAACTTCATTGAACGAAGTTGAGATTCACTTCGTAGGAAGTGAAAATCCACTTCGTACGAAGTAAAAATATTTATGTTGAAATCTTACTTCGCATGAAGTGGATCTGGTTTTGGTAAAAAATATTTCCTATTAACTTCATACGAAGAGAAATGTCCACTTTGCACAAGTAACTTCACACAAAAAGTTTGATACTTTTGTAATTGTTGTCTAAATTATTTGTCATTTGTGTTTTTACAGGAAAAAAAGTCGAACTTCGAACCCAAACACAACATTTGTTGTGTATTAGATGACACGATCCCCGAAATGGAACCGTTCAAGGATATTTTAGACTTTATGGGTCGGTTGCCGATAAAAAAAAGTGCTTACTGGTCAACATATGGCATATCGTTCAAATGTTCAACATTTTTGGGATCATGCGAAGTTTGTACTGGAATTGTAGGCGATCAGATCATTTGTGAGAATAGGCAATGAAGACAAAGAGGTGCTTATTACTAAAGAATTAATACGTAGAGTTCTTGATTTTAAAGATAAAGATGACAATCCAATAATGTATTCTGAACGTATGGCGAAAGGTTGTTTTTATCGCATGGGTTATAAAGGGATGGTGAATGCTCCTAACTTCAACAAAGTTTTTCTGGCGAGGTGGTATGAATTCTTTGTTCATTCAGTTATTCACGCTCTTAGTCATAGAAAAGGAGAATTTGATGCGCTTTTAGACTATTAGATGTGCATGATAGCTTCTTTTACTTTAAACCGGTCCTACAACTTCACAAGAGTGATATTCGAGCAAATGAAAGGTAATATTTCGAAAAAAAATTCTTGCAGTATCCAAGATTTGTTTAGATGATGCTAGACGATCAATTTCCAAACCTTGAGAAGAACGAATCAGATGAGTCAAAATTGGAACACATGTCAGATCTTTTTCTAATTCGTCTTAACCAATATCGGAAGCAAACAACTGAACCTGTTGATAAGAAGTTCTTTGGCGCAATTAAAGATAAGAACTATAAAGCTCCACCGAAAGATAAATGGAGGAATGAAGGAAGTAATTCTGAAAAAGCTGAAGAAGATCATTTAGAAGATTACGTTCCAAAGAGGGGTATGAAAAAAAGGAGAAGAAAACTTGTGAGGATCTGCTCATCCAATAAGCTCAGGTCCTAATTTGGTTAACCTAGTTCAATATGCGCAAAATTCATTTTATACTAGTGACAAATTCAAGATCTACTGTTTCATCTTAGTATTTCATTAATCTGATCAACGTTTACATCCTGCGATAAATTTGACAGGGCTTCGCCTTATCAGTCAACAAAACAGCTACATACTCAAGATCTAAGCACACCTATTTATAGACTTGGCACTTCGTGCGAAGGTGAGTCTTTACTTCATACGAAGTGAGTTCTCTTGGTACGAAGTGAACTATTCTAACTTCGTACGAAGTGGTCACTTTGTACGAAATGAACATACAATCAACATAATCCAAAAGTTTAGCCCTATTAGATACATAACATGACCCAAAGATGTAGGCGATAGACATTCTGCATCAACATTATGTGTGCACCCATAATTATTCAATTTGTTGTATAGTTTGCATAATTCATCTTGTGATGTGTGGGGGAAAAGCAAACAAGCAAGTTCACAGAAAAGTATTTAAACATTAAGCGAAGGAATCAAATAATGATTTAGGATAGTACTTTGGGATCCAAGGGTCTAACTATTTACATAGAAAGACCTAACAAGGGTTTAGGATTTGTATTTTGTTTCACCAAAAAACATAGAATTTTCAATTGATTTGAAAAACGCTACGTTAAGTAGTACAATAAGAGCACTTACATATAGGAAGTACCAGCGATGTATGCATCATACTCTTATCGTATTACACTTGTCTTGTTATTTAAATGACTCTAGATTCTATATTATAACACCAGACAACTTAACACATAATCACTCGTCACATAAGTGGCACATCAACACTTTGCATATAAATCAACCAAGAACTTTTGAAAGTACTTGTTTCTTAGAAAAGTGGGTACATGGGATTTGTAGAGAATGTGTGGCCGCACTAGGTGCGATAAGAAAATGAGAAACTATGAGAGTAGTTAAATTTGTAAGGAATAGAATCCTCAAAGTCGGTATATAGATGAACATTCACACACGTGGAATCAACTGGATTTCTAAACAAAATAAGAATAATATTTATAAAACAATCAAGAAGTATCATGATTCTAAGATGACAAATGGAAAATGTAAAGGTTTAAATGTTTTAACTACAACGTCATCGGCACGAGCCTCTGTTACGTCCTAGAAGTGTGAGACTGACGCATCAAATATACGCAACAGGCTTTGGTAGTGAACTGGGATTTATTTGGGTTAGTTTGTATTAGGTTTGGACCTTTATAGGCCATTTAGGACATGCCTAAGGCCATGTGGGCAAGCAAGCCCATGGGAGCCCATGAGAGGCATGGGCTTACCATAGGTCTATAAACAACCTTATGTCATTTCTAGGGTTTAGTCCTTGAATCCTTTAGAGAAAACCTTGAGAGCCTCCATTTTGTACCAGACGATTTTGTTTATTCAAGTAATAGAATTTTGTGCAAGGTGTTAAAGTTGATTCAGGGTTCTTTCATCTTTTCAGTTTTTCTTGAATCTCACCAAGTTTGGATTTTGCCCATCCTTGGTGATTGTATGATATCTGGGTTTATGAGATTTACAATTTGTTTCAGAGCTAGTTGAACCTGTTTTAAGGCTCAGATCTGATATCACACTGATTGTATTCGATTTCTACTAAAAAACAAGCATTTCGGATCAACATCCAAGGATTTCGGATCTTCTGTGGTCATTTCGGATAGATTTCGGATCATCTTGTTTCATTTCTGGTAAATCCTTTGCATTTCGGATATAATTAAGAAAAGTTGTTATTTTGAATACATTTCTGATCACATTCTTGAATTTCGGATTATATTCAAGCATTTCGGATTGATTTCGGATCATACTAACTAACAGCCATTTCGGATAACTATTCGGATTGGATTTTGGATTGCCATTTTGGATAGCATTTTGGATAGCATTTCGGATACACTATTCCGAATTGCTGCTGAGGATTTCAAACAAGACACTGTTCCGAATCAAGGGGTGGACTTTTTATTAGCTGACGTTTTCGTGCACATATAATTATCTGTATACGAACTTTGAAAACGGACTGCACGGGTTAACCACCTTATTTTTAGGACAAAAAGGAACGAAAATTCCGAAAAAGGTCTTGGACATTATATCACATTGGATATGTAATTTCGAGACGAGTCTAACGGTCTATTTTGGTAAAAACAGTTTTTGGACACTTTTTCAACGTTTTGAATGGTGCGGTTTCGTTTATCCGAAGATAGTTTTCATCCAAGTATGTAATCCAAACCCGAATGCTAATCCGAACATTGTTCTTAGCCCATCCATCCGAACTGCCCAAACTACCGTTAATAGCAATGCACCCTAGGTTCAAAATCTATACCCGAACGTGACTAGAATATGCTGACGATCTGTGTTTTGAAAGTATTTTTTATAGAGATGGAGCTGGTAGGTTACGGGATTAAGTGAAAGACAAGCTGAATGAGTTCATAGGGAACTACAATGTTGATCATGTTGCTAACTAGGTGATACGTTTGCTTGAAAATGGGAGGGAAAAGAAGAAATAAAGGCCCAGATGTAGTTTTTTTGGGTGATGATAGAGACTCCTTTGTTTCTTGGTTATGGGATCATTTACAATCAAACTAAGATCTATACACACAATCAACAGAATCTCATCCCGATGAAGTGGCCAAACAGAAACCTCAGGCCCAGCAAGCTGCAGTCAATAGCCCAGCACCCTAAGCTCAAACTCAGACTGACAAACCAGAATCGCTTATTGACACGATAAACTATCTTTTGTGTTCCGAACATTGTAGTAATAAGGTCGCACAACTCGTGGCACTCAACTCCATACTAGTTAATGATTATAATAGTGCCATGACTAAGTGCATCAGCCTTAGACAAAGCAACAAGTTGCTTACTGAAATGGTGGAAGCACAAAAGAAGGATATCGATCAGCTCCATTTGGATGTAAATCAACAGCAATGTTGGGTCCATGACTACAAAAATAAACTTAATGTGAAAACCATGGGATGTGATTCTGTGAGAGCTGAGCTAGATCTCCTGACTAGCAAGTATCAATAAAATGAAGTAAACAAAAAGAAGTTTGATACATCCAACAAGGTAGTTCAAGAAGTGTGCATTGTGTAGTTGGCATACAAAGGGAACAAGGGGAAGGTTTTGGAATTCAATCAGGTTGCCCCACCATATAATCACAATTACACGAAAATGCCTAACACCAAGTAGATCTTGTGAACGAACATCATATGGTTTATGGCAAACCTAGTGATTATACATCAGATACATCGGGTTTTGCTAAATTTGTAAATGTTAAAATGAAGCAAAAATGGGAGAACAATACTAATGCTTCTACTTCATGTGCAGAAAAGGTGTCAATTGTAGGTTCTGCTTTTGACTCTTCTCATGCTTCAGCTGGAGTGTCTAGTCTTTCATCTGATAAACCAGGACTCTTCGATTTTATCAAAGCTGATGAAGTAAAGACTTGCATGACAAAGGCTATAAGTGCGCAAACCGAACAATCGGAACCTTTTGTTAGTGATGTAAAGGTTCAGATCATGCAACAAGAGCTGAAACAAGCAAATCAGAGACGAAGAAAGCATAAGTCCAAACATCAAAGAAAGTCACACTATCCAAAATCATCTACGGGCAGCAATAGTCCGCAAAAGGCTCGTGAGGTGAAAAATGCTTTTGTTAAGTTGGTAAGTAATGGCAAATATGAGAAATATGCATCATGCTCAAAAAGCTTTTTAGAAGGTTGGTGAGATTTCTGAACAAGACTTGCAGTCAAAGCACATAAGAAGAATCAAAAGAAATCTCCACCGCAAAAGGCCCTTGCAAACAACAAGTATAGACATCCAAATTCTTGCTCATCTAAAAGAAATGTGCAAGAACAACAAGCACAGAAAGGACCAGTTCATGCTTTAGGGCCTGCAAGAGCAAATGAAGCTGATAAGAATGCCTTATACGTGAAGAGACAAACATGCTTCAATTGCGGCATTCCTGGTCACATTGCTCGAAACTACACACATCGTCCCTATGTACCCTATTATGCTCTAATTTAGAAGGTTACACCAAAGGATAACTACCAATTTAGGCCGATGAAGGTATCATCACCTAAGGTAATGAAGAATGTGAATCCCAAGGTTAAATCAATGCTGCTATAGCTAAAAGAAATCAAGCTTTGAAACCTACACACGTTTTGAAAAATATGTTGAGAAGCCAATTGCTTTGCCAAAGGAATCTAAGAAATTAGACACGCCTAGACAAATTTGGAAAGTAGAACAAAAACCAGCAACATCTCCAATCCTTCAAACGAAAGGGGACTTGTGTTGAAGTTCTTATTTTGATGCTTTAGGAATACTCAGGACCACGATGGCCTGGGTACCATTGTCTTACTAATCTCCTTATTTTTTCAAGGACAACCAAGGAGGAGCTGTTTACAATCTCTGGAATGTTGATAGTGGTTCTTCTAGGGATATAAAGGGTAACATCTCACTATTGCAAAAAAGTTCAATTTTTTTACAAGATGATATGTTTCTTTTGGAGGAGATGAGGTAAGATAAGATCAGCGAAAAGGTACAATTTAAATTTCGTGCTTTAATTTGAAATTTATTAGTTTTCAATCTAATGACAGAACGGTTAAGCAAAAACAACAAAAATATTTTCTTTTTCTTTCGTTTATATCTTTGTACGTACTTTTTTCGTTATTAGGTAAATTTGCCATAAAGTGTGATGCACAGATTTAGGGGGGAAGTTTGAAAAACAGAAAAATCCAAAAAGATTTTATTATCATGGGAAATGAAATAAATGTTCGTGTTAAAGGGTTTGACTAACACATGTGTAAAGACATTAATAGGTTTATACATTAGTATCTGTTGGGACTTGGGTTGTTTTATTGTAATGAGCTTGGGGAAAGGCTTTGGGCCTAAGAGATTGGAGTTTAGGAGCTCCAACCCTCTAGTATATATAGTTAAGGATGTATTAGGGTTTTGTAGCTCTTTGATTACACTTTCACTTGTATTAGACAAATTCCAATTTGTATGCAAGTTGAATCCTTCCATTTTCATCTTATTTCTCAAAGTTATTTGTGTGTTATCGATTAGATCGGACCTACAATTGGTATCAGAGCTGGTTTGAACCTATTTCCATGCTCTGATCTGATATCACACAGTTTTTCTGATCGTATCTGCTTTTGTTTCAGTTTCTGTTAAAGATCTCGAATCATCTCGGATAGTCTTTTTGAAGATCTCAGATCATCTTGGACCATCTCGGACCATCTCGGATCGTTTGCTTGAACATCTCGAATGATCTCGGATTCTTTTCTTGAACATCTTAAACCATCTCGGACCATATCGGATTGTTTGCTTGAACATTTCGAACCATCTCGGACCATTTCAGATTGTTCACTTGAATATCTCGATCCATCTCGGACCATTTCGAATCTCTACACTTGCATCTCAGATTAATTCTCACTTAGAGTGTGTACTGGTCTGGGATACTGTAGCATCTCGGATCATTACTTACTCAGAAAGTTCACTGTGTCTGGGATATTGTTGACATTTCGGATCAACTGTAGCGTCTTGGATCATTTATTATCATCTCGGATCATATACCATTTCGAGTCAAGGTTACTGTTCACTATTACTTTTCAGAGTAGCTTTTTACTGTTCACTTCTTGGTTTGATATCTTTTCACCATCTTTAGCAATGAATCCACACAGCATTCTGACGGCTGCAGATCTCACTAATACTACCCTAACAGCCCTTCAGTCTTAGACTCTTGCATTGCATCAGGAACTAGATCAGAGTATTGGAACGCCTACCAAAATCCCAAGATAGTTGTATGGTGATGATTACTTTGAATGGACTTGGCGCTTTGAACAGAATTGCAAAGCAAAGGAACCCGAAATGTGGAGGTGCATTCGTGATGGTCCCCGCACAATCATGTACACAACTACAGATGATCCAGACACTCGAATTCCAAAACTAGAAAGTTTGTGGTCTGATGAAGATCGGAAAATCTAGGATGAAGACGATAAGACAATGGCAAATCTTACCATGGCACTTGGTCCTAACATCTCAATTGTTGTCAGAAACTACACAAGTGCAAACGAAATCTGGGATGTGCTGAAAAATCTGTATGAAGGAAAACTGATATGAAAGCTAGTAGAGTGAATATGTTGAACCAGCAGTTCAGTTCTTTTAATCAGATTTACGGAGAGACTGTGGAAAGTCAAATCAGGAGAATCGTCAAACTTATTTCACAAATGGTTAGTGCTGGAATTCAATCACTAATAGGGGATGAATCGTCAACTGTTGAATTCTCTGCCGAAGTCTTGGGATGCTGATGTTTCAATGATCAAATGTATCAAGAATCAGAATGAAGTTGCTCTTACAAAACTAATCAACAAGAATAAGAATGAAGTTGCTCTTACCAAACTAATCGGCACCATCAAATCATGTGAAATAGACAATCAACAAAGAGAACTAAACTACAAGAACTCTATGATGGCTGTAGGGGTGACTGGCTCTAACACTGCCTTCATGTCTCAAAGTCACCCTAATCTTATCTTTAGCCCTGCGAAAAACAGCAATCCAAATGTTTTTTCAGTCCTTTGACTCAAGCCCAGCTTCAAGCCCAAAGACTAACTATGTTTATGACATGTCTCTTCCAACCAACTCCGTTGTTCTAACTTCTGTTACCGCTCCACAATTACCCCAATAATTACCTCAGCACGCAAACGTTGTCTACAGTACCATTAATCTTCCAGCTCCTCAAAATTTTCAATCCACAACCCCCACTGAGAATCTTGCAATTTTGACCAAACAAAACGAAGAGAAGTTAGCCTTGGCAACTTCAATGCTTAACAGCTTGAATGCATTTCTAGCAGGAGATCTCTTGGCTCCTTCAGTGTTTGCTACCGATCTGAATTAAGTGGTTGAAAAAGACATTGAAGAACTGGATGCATCATGGAATCTAGCAATGGCTGCTTTTCGAGCAGAAAAGTTTCAAAAAAGATACGGGTGCCGTCCAATGTCAAACATTCGCACTGGGTCAGTCAAAGGTAAGTTGAGATGCTACAGATGTCATGAACCCGGACACTTTGCAAGAGACTGTAGGAAGACACCCGTGGGATATGAAGCGACTGTTGCTACTGCTAGGAATTCAGAAAGGTCCATGGTTCCAGTTTCTTCAGCTCAGACATCATCATCACTTTCATCAAGCCAAGGAGGATTAGGAGCAAGAAAGGCCCCAATGGTTCAATATCAGCATGGTTTCAGCTGGATTGATGCGGCAGCTCAAGTGGAGTCTCTAAAGATTGCCGAAGTGGCTGAAGATCATCTCAAATGCTTGATGGTAGAAACTGAGGAGCCCAAATCTCTCTCCGAAACGGTAAGTTCTATTCTATGCTTAGAAGATTGTAAACATAAAATGGCACAAATGAGAGCTCATAATCTCAATCTCATTAATGATTACAACAATTCCATGTCAAAGTACATTGGTCTTCTTGAGAACAATAAAATTCTCTATGAAAAGATTGATGCTCTAAAGAAGGACATAGCTCAAGTCCACCAAGATTTAACCAACAAATGTTGGTTCAGGATAATAAAACCAAACTTGATTCATAAACTTTGGAATGCGACTTGGTAAGAGTTGAGCTTGGACTTCTCACTGGAAAGTTTCAACAAAATGAATTTAATATTAAGAAATATGACACTTCCAGTGACACTGTTCGTAATCTGTGCAATATACAAAGGGCATACAAAGAGAACAAGTGAAAAGGGTTGGGTTATTCACAAGTCCCTCTGCCATACAATCATAATTATTCAAGAATGCCGCTCATTGAGCAAGAGTTGGAAAATTATGATAAAATGGCATATGGCAAACCAAATGACTACGTTCCTTGGGAACCCTTCAAGCATAAGAATGCCAAGCCAACTGATTTTCAAAAGCCCGTAAGTTTTGTGAAAACTAATGATAAAGAGGGCTCGAATGAGTTAGTTGAAAATTTGAAAAGTGAAAAGGAGTAAACAACAACTCCATCTGAAGAACTTGTGGATACAATTTTTACTTCTGATTCTAAAAGAGAAGTTAACTGTTTTAGTGAATTTGCAGAGTCAGTGATAGATGAGGAGCAATAAAAGTGGATAATTAATCACATCCAATTATTGCTGATGACACATATGTTTCTTAATGTGATAAACATGATGACTATGTTTGGAATTTTGTTCAGTCTTTGGTTTTTGAGACTCAGGGTTTTTTAGATGTTGTTGAAACTGAAACTTCAAATGATATGGTTTTTAATTTAGTCCATGATGTAACTGACAGTCAAAAGGAATCTGAGGTTTCAGTTTTGAGTGATTCAGAAAACTGCTTTAGTTCTTATGAAACCTCAACAGATACCTCAGATATCTCTGGACCTGGTGAAACTAAAAATATTGTTGTGATGGACTGTTTGAATGTAAATGTTTGTGAACAGGAGATATCTGCTATTTCTGGAAATCAGACAAAGATTATAAATCATCAGATAATGAGCAAGATAGTTATGACAACCAAAATATTGACAAACTTGCTCATCATCCGGTGACCAAGAATTCTCTGATTCTGAAAACTCAGTTCCAAATGAAACCATTTCTAAAGAAACTGAAACAGTTGAGTCTGAGACTTTAGTTTCAGAAGAAAAGGTTTCAAATGAAACTAACTCTACAGAATCCACTCTTGCAAAGAAATGACGATCTAGAAAAACCAGAAGATAACGCACAATGAAAATTAAGGAGATAATTTCCTCAAGTGTTGTTGATCAAAAGAAAAACCCAACTCAAAAACCAACTAAATCAAGACTAAAGGGAAAAGCTGTCAATACTCACTATTGTGTAGATAATTGTGAGCATGTTTCTCCTAAGAGTAAAAATGCACACAAGAAATCAATACCTAGTGGAAAGAAGAGGCCAAATCAGTTCCCCATAATAACCACAAGCTGAATTAAGAGTCTTTTTCTCAAAAAGGTAAACTTGCTTCAATTGTGGAATTCTAGGGCACATAGCTAGAAAATGTTTTCATCATCCTTATGGGTCTTATCCTTCCAAAATTTCCATCCATGAGACGTTCGTGTTGTTAACGTCAAAGTCATCAAAAGCCTTCTGATAGAGACTGGAATCTAGCAAAGAAAACCAATAAAAATTGTTCTAACTCAAAAAGTTTCGCAAATCCATCCAAGAAATTAAACGCATTATCATCAAATGTTTTCTCAAACATGAAAGAGTTAAAGATTTGGAAACCTAAAAAGATTGCTAGATCTCAGTCAAAGCGCTCTCATTTGCCAAATCTCTTTTCTCCTTCTTCTCAAGCATCAAAATCTTCTATCCAACCCGGACTAAAAAAGATATGGGTTACCGTATCCCACTAATCATGTTCTATGTGCATGAACGACTTTGGAGGGTTGTTGTTAGACTTTGGTTTATCGACAGTGGCTATTCTAGACACATGACCGGGGACATCTCACAGCTGAATGATATCAAGATCTTCGATGGTGGATTTATCACTTTTTCAGGTGGAGAAACGGGAAGAATCACAATGAAAGGCACTGTTCAAAACGGGGTTCTCAGCTTCTCAGATGTCAATTATGTTCCTAAACTCAAACACAGTCTTCTCAGCGTCTCTTAGATGTGCGACAATGGGATAGAGGTTTTGTTTACGAAAGGCGGCTGTATGCTACTTAAGCTGGAATTATCATACCATATGATTGGTACTTGATTGAAGCAGAACATCGCGGTAACACTTACGTGATCGATATGAACAAAGCCCCACTGATCAAGTTACTTGCTTGATCTCTGAAATTGCTGAACATGATGCAATGTTGTAGCATCGAAGACTTGGGCAACATAACATGAAGAATCTTAACCGTCTGGCAAAGGGAGCTATGGTCAGAAATTTACCAATCAAGGATTTCATGCAAATTGAAAAATGTGAGTCTTGTGCTCGTAGGAAGCAACACCGTAAGCCTCATAAGCCCAAGCTCGTGCACAAGACATCCAAAGTTCTGGAACTGCTTCACATGGATCTTTTTGATCCTGTCAATGTACTAAGTATTGGAAGAAAAGCTTACAGCCTGGTTATCATAAACGATTATTCTCATGTAACTTGGGTATTTACCTTGGAACAAAAGTGTGAAACTACAAGTATGATAAAGAAATTTATCACCCTCATGGAGAACCAAGCGAATGAGCGAGTGAAGATTTTGCATTGCGACAATGGAATGGAGTTCAAGATCATAGAGCTGAGCAATTTCTGTGCATCAAAAGGAATTGATCGTCAATATAGTGCAGCTCGAACTCCTCAACAAAATGGCATCGCATAATGACGAAACATAACTCTCATTGAAGCAGCTCGTACTATGCTAATTCATTTCGGTCTTCCACTGATATTTTGGGCAGAATTAGTGAACACATCCTGCTATGTACAAAATCATGCCCCCATCAACAAACGTCACATGAAGACGCCTTATGAAATAGTTGAAGGACAAAAATCCTCAGTGCAGCATTTTCGTACTTTTGGCTGTCCTTGTGTTCTACTTAACATGGATGCTAAAGGAAAGTTTGATGTAAAAGGAGACCCATGCTATTTCTTCGGATATGCAAAGAACACTTCATCGTGTCTAAAACAAAGTCATGAAACAGATCATGGAGACATATTATGTGGATTGGTCGGAAGAAAATCCGAAAGATGCTAGACTTGGACCTGATTGGTTATATGACTATTCTTCTTTGTTTTAGTCTTTTAATATTCTACCTGATTTAATGATGTCTCAAAAACAGTAATACCCATTCCTATCATAGCTGAAGATGATGTTGTCCTGCTTCAAGATTCTATCAAGAAACTTACCGTGGATCCTTTGGGATTTCATGAGGTTCCTACGGATGTGCACTCTTCTTCACAGATGTAAGACAAGGTTCTCGAACCTATTACCGTCAGCAACATTTAATCCTCTGCACCACAAGATACAGTTCAAGGAGCTTCACCATTTCTGGAGCCAATTCCGTTAGATTGCACAGTTGATCCTCCTGTAATCCATATTGTTGCATCAAATGAGGGGGAGCAATCTGGGATAGTATCAGGAAGTGCTTCTAACTTAGAATCTAATTTACATGCACAAAATGTGGCAATTCCTCAGCGTATTCAGAAAAATCATCCAATTGCAAATGTTCTAGTGTAGTATCTGCCGGTGTTCAAACATGCAGTAGACCAGGAACCATTAACACATGTTGTTGATGCGCTTTATGTCCGTCAATGTACAAATAGGCTAGAAAGAGAGTGTATTGAATATTGTATAGATTAGATACGAACACACGACCCAAGTGCGAACGAGAACTGGCTCGTACAAGTGAAAATGTCACTCGTACGAGTGATAGTGTGCCTCGTATGAGTGATGAACATCTCACTCGTACGAGTGAGCTTATGTGGTTCATATGAGTGACATCTTGTCACTCGTACGAGCAACCATTCGCATGAGCTGATCATGTCTATATATATGGGTTGTGTGTTCATTGTTTTGTAAGTTTTGGAAGTTCCCTGAGGGGAAACGCTGGCGGATTATCTCTAGGAACTCTGCCAGCCAGACAAGATGTATACTCTTTCGGTATGAATGAATGAATGCTTCCGCTAATTCTGTTCCTACTTTCTTTCTACCGAATCGGTACTATCATTCGCCCAATCTTCCGTCAAGAACCGCCGTCACCGGGACCACAACTGGCATCAGAGTTATGGTACCGATTCATTCAATCTAACAGTTGAGAATCACCTACGCTCATGAATTTTGGACGTATGAGGGGTTTTAGACGTAAAACATCAAATAATCAGACAATCCACAGACATAATGTAAAATGTAAACCATAGGATTGTTAGAAACTGATTTTCAACCAGATCTGTGCAAAAATCATGTTGAAATTCGAAGAAATGAAGATTCTAGACCAAAAAGACGTAATCAGTTTCGTTCGTACGACTGAGCTTCTATGGCTTGTACGAGTGACAAGCATCACTAGTATGAACCACCACTCGTACGAAGCGTAACTCGTACGAAGGTGTGACAAAAAAGGCATTTTTTTATCGTATTGAGGAGACGAGTGTCCAAAAAATATTTGGTGATTACAAATTATTTCGAGTTTTTAACGTCTAATTCGGGCAGTTAGGGGACACTATCTAGAGCTTCAAAGTATAGATTTGATGATACGATCACAAAAGGATGAAGATTTGGGGATAGTCACTGATACCTACGCAAAACGCTGATCATATGATGTAGTGACTATTAATGGGCCTTAACGTTAAATAAGCATTTGATCAAAACTACAATTTTGGGAAATTTTTCAAAAAATTTGAGTACCATATGCTGCAATCGTGCCATAATCTTCATCCCCATAAGAACACAAGACGTCAAAATCTTCAAAAATGACGGGGAATAAAAATTTTCACGTATATATGTTAAAATTCCAGCATTTTTGAAATTCGTGACGATGCAACAGTATCCGGGTGGTTCCGACTACAGATTATCTGGGAAACACAGAGGATCGAAGATTCATTATTTGGAATGTCGTGATCAAAAGATGTTCATAATCTTTTAGATCGTGATACAAATTGATGCTCAAGGGTTAAATGCCTGATCCCCGATGTGGAATTGGAAGCACATACGACTGCTTATCTTTAACTCTGCAAGGCAAATGAACTGTTTTTTGGGTAACCGCCAGGAAACCAGGATGTCTTGTAGTTTCAGTGCCCCATTCCAGCGGAGATAGCTATACATCTATTTTGTGGCTAGAAAAAAAGAATGTGATTCTGATTGTGGCAGAATGTGTGATCGAAGAATGTTTAGAATTTTCAGATCATGTTTCAGATTTATGCTCAAGGGTTAAAGGATTAATCCCCAATGTGGAATTGGAATCACATACGACTGCTTATCTTTAACTCTGCAAGGCAAATGAACTGTTTTTTTGGTTACCGCTAGGGAACAAGGATGTCTTGTAGTTTCAGTGCCCCATTACAGCAGAAATAGCTATACATCTATTATTGTGACTAAAAGGGAAGAATGTGAGTCTGATTGCCAAAGAATGTTTCTCAGATTTGTTGTGTTACAAGATAGTATGATTCCGATTATGATTTGCTGATTGAGAAGATTACTGATTTGCTGATCAATAATGATTATGGAAATCGGGATTTCAGATTTTTGCGGATATTCATTGATTTAAAATTTTCGTTGTGGTAATTCGAAGTTTCTATCATACCGGTTGGGTTTTGTAGATCAGAGGATCGAGCATCGGAGGAGTGCGCTAAACTAAAGATCGAATATGGTTAACGTCAAAACGGAAAAGCTGCATTGTTTAATTTCAAGTTTGTGATTGTTCAAGAAAATTTGTAGATTGAGCAAATAAGAGGAGGTCTTAAACCATGCAAACAACAACCTGAATATTAATTTCTGGAGAAAATTATTACATGGGGAATGTTGCTTAATGTAGATAATGCAAACCCGGATCTTCAATCAAGGGGGAATTACGACGTTAGTAGTTACCTGATTGAAGTTGCAAAATATTCAAACACAGCTCTCAGATTTCAAGATCAAGATTAAGCTCCGACAGTGATGTCCAAGGGGGAAATTGTTGATGCACTTTATGTCCGTCACTATCCGAATATGCTAGAAAGAGTGTGTATTAAATATTCTGCAACTTCAATTAGGTATCTGTCGATGTCATAGAACGCGTCAATAAATTCCCCCTTTATTGATGATCCAGGTTTGCATTATCTACTTTAAGCAACATTCCCCATGAAATAATTTTCTATAGAAATTAATCTTCAGGTCGTTGTTTGCAGGGTTCAAGACCTCCTCTGATTTGCTTGATCTACAAATTTTCTCGAACAATCACCAACTTGAAATTAAACAACGCAGCTTCTCCGTTTCGACGTTAACCACATCCGTATTCGGTTTATAGCACTCCTCTGATGCTCGATCCTCTGATCTTCAAAACCAACCAGCAATTGATAGAAACTTTGAATTACCACAACGATAAACTTCAAATCAATGAATATCCGCGTAAATCTGAAATCGCGATTTCCGTAATCACAATTGATCAGCAAATCGGTAATCTTCTCGATCAGCAAATCATCATCGGAATCATACTATCTGGTAACACATCAAATCTGAGAAACATTCTTCGGCAATCAGAATCACATTCTTCCTTTTTAGTCATAGTAACAGATGTATAGCTATCTCCACTGGAATGGGGCACTGAAACTACAAGACATCCTTGTTTCATGGTGGTTACCGAAAAACAGTTCATTTGCCTTGCAGAGTTAAAGATAAGCAGTCGTATGTGCTTCCAATTCCACATCGGGGATCATGCATTTAACCCTTGAGCATCAATCTTAAACATGATCTAAAAATTCTGAACATTCTTCGATCACACATTCTGCCGCAATCGGAATCATATTCTTCCTTTCTTAGCCACAAAAACAGATGTATAGCTATCTCCGTTGTCGTCTTTTCTCCACTTCCCTTTAGATGGTGCCACATAATCTTTATCAATGATAGCTCCGAAAACTGGCTTCGCATTTGGTAAAGCTTTGAGATGCAGATTCATCTTCTTTAGCATTGATACATCCATATGCTCCAGCTTTAAAATATCATCTTTCTTTGTCTTCAAATTGGGATGTAAATGGTCGAACAACATCTGAATGAAACGTGGATATTGCAGAAATTTCACACGTTGAGTATTTTGGACCATCTGGGAGAAAATCGCTCTCGAGAAATTATAGGGCAAGTTCAGAATAAGTGTAGTGGTCATGCACATCTGATAGTCGATCAAATCGTCAAAACCGCCCTTTTGGTGACTAAGAGCATGAATTACACAATGTGCTATATATCGAAAAGGAGCACTGACGTTTTTCTGGAAGGGAGCTGCATTAACACACCCGGCATAACCCATCCTGTAGAAGCACCCTTTCACCATATACTCTAGAAAGCCAGTAGGGTCGTCTTCATGATCGTTGAATTCTAGAACTGTTCTGATCAAATCTTCTATTATCTTAACTTGAATGTCTTCGTCATTTATCCATACTACTGACAAAATCGCATTCTCATCTTCATCGAACTCAACAGCATTCCAGAAATATTCAATGTGAGAACGATATGCTATATGACGATCAGTGAGAGCTTTGGTGATAGGAAGTCTGCGTAGAAAATCCAAGACTTCTCTATATGCAGCTATTTCTGGAATAGTCTCGTCCAGAAGAAAACAAATATTATGGAACGACGAAAACCAAGATTTCTTGATCTGCAAGCATAGGCATTTTAACACTTAGAAACATTTTCAAAAATTTCAACTTTTTAATCACTCGTATGAATCACCATTCGTACGAGTCATATACTTGGACATAATATAAGATTGAGTCAAAACCTCTCTGGTACGAGTCACTACTTCGTACGAATGGAAAATATACTTCACAGATTTTAAGATTTTTCACCTGAACTTCCTCGTACGAGTGATGCTTCGTACGAGTCATCAAGTTATAGACATTAAAGGACCTACTCGTACGAATGATCACTCGTACGAATGAAAATGATAAACAAACTTTTGACATCCTTGATCGTACAAGTGATGATTCGTACGAGTTGTAATTCGCATGAAATAACACCTTATCAAACCGAACTTAAAACATGCAGATTTTAACAAATTGAATGTTGATTAATAGGTTAACAGGGCCGATTTTAAAAATTTTAAGTTTAATTTTATATTTTACCGGTCCAATTAACGGCTCAAAACAAGCATTAGTACCTTGCCCATTGAAAGAGATGTGCAAATCAACCTCCCCAACATATAGATACAGATCGTAGATCAAGAAAATAAAGTGAAAGACCTGGTTTGCACAAAGTCTGCTCTCAATCTCACAGAGTCAATAGTCTGACTCGTGCGAATGAGCATCTCTTTTATACTAATTCAAGGATCACTCGTAGGAGCGATGACTCGTGTGAATGAAGACTTTTGTTACTCGTACAAGTCAGTTGCCACTCGTACAAGTCAGTTCTTATGCACTTTCATTAACTTTTTGATTTTTATGAAATTTATCTGTTTTATAACCCACTTAGTTAAACAAGTCCAAGTGAATGACCCTGGTTATCCGATTTGCTACCAAGTCCAAGTTAATGACCTTGGTTCACCATTGTTTAACCAAAACAGATTTATTCTAAAATTTAAAGTTTCAAATTAATGAACTTTATTGACGTTTAGGAAATCTTTTCTTTTCTGATTAGCTCCCAACCCGTGAACTTCAGTCTTCCTCCAGCAACTGTCGCATTGACTTGGACTAATGATATTTTCATCATTGGTAGACTAAAATCAAAGATAAATTGCTAAAAATAAGCTGAAAATATTTTTGGGATTTTTTAGAAAAGAAATAACAAGTAAAGATGTGTTTATACACATATTTTTGTGAATTTTGTGTTTAGAGGATCATATCGAGTATTTAGACAAATCACAAGTACCGTTGATCTTGGTAGTAACTTTAAGTTCTTAAACAAATTTACCTAGATTGCCAATATACTTATCCACTTAAACTTCTACATGTTTCTCAATTGTTTCAAGATATGCTAGGTAAAATTAAGGAACATGAAGTAACTGTGTTTCCCATCTCAGAATATACTCCCGCATCGAGATTCCCATAATATCATTTCATAGGTGAATATATCTAGCTGATATCTGTAAATGAAGTGAATTGCAAGACCTTGAGAGCTCAGGTTAGTATTTCCATACAGACAAAGAGATGAAGGCTTGACTTTAAGTGGTGTTCCATAAAGGAATCTATTGAACTGCAGATGTCGTAAATGTTTATGACATACTCATTTTTTGTGTAGGTTTTGTAGGCGAATAATACGTAAAGTATTATACAAGTTCTAGGCCATTGCTGACGCAAAATCAGAAGAACTCATATATATAAAGACCTAGTATCGCAGAATCTAGCAATCTCTCAAACGAAATTTCGGAGTACTAAGTCCATATATCAGAGAGATGTTGACCCACAAGTTATTCAGTTTTTCTTTTAAGTTTACATCTTGAAAAACAATTTACTGAACAAGTGAAGCCTATTGGCACATCCTTAGTAAGACCTGTTTAATTACTTGTTTAAACATTCTATATCTTTAGCATATTGTGATTGTCATATTGATGTAATATGATCTCCCTTTTCACAAAAACTCTTTTTGAATTTTATAATGGTTTTGTATTTTCCCAAACTTTCTTCCCCTAAAATCAAAAACATATTTTGGATTTTTAAGAAACAATATTTACAGAAAAACATGCCATACCGATGAGAATCACGTCAAGTCCTCGTCATCCTCAAATTCAACCTCATAATATCCCCTGATGCCAGATTTCTTAAACCATTTAATTTTAAAAGATTTTTAAATCTTGAACGATCAAACGCTTTGGTGTAAAAATCTGCTTGTTGGTCATCAGTGTGGATTTTTTCAATTCTAACCAACTTTTTCTGGTAGCAGTCACGGATAAAGTGGTTGCGAATCTCAATATGTTTAGTGAGTGTTGAACAGGATTTTGTTGATATCAATAGCTGCCTTGTTATCTACATAAATTGGCGTATCAAGAAATTGCAGTCCGTAGTCTCTCATCTGCTGTTGTATCCAGAGTATCTGAGCACAACAGTTGGATGCTGATATGTATTCAACTTCACATGTATAGAGAGCGATCGCAGTCGGTTTCTTGTATTGCCATGTTACTAAACGAGTTCAGAAGAACTTGCAACCATTTGTAGTAGATCTGGCATTAAGCTTGCAGCAGCCGAAATCAGAGTCCGAGTAACCCGCAAGGTTGAAGTCGTCATATCTAGGATACCACAAGCCGGTGTGAGGGAATCCTTTCAATTATCGCATGATTCGTTTGATGGCTAACAAGTGTGAATCTCTTGGATTGGACTGATAACGGGTGCATAGGCATTTTAGATACGTGATATTAGGTTGCAAAGCTGTAAGATACATCAAGGATCCGATTATGGAGCGATATAATGTTTCATCGACTTTCACTCCATGAGCGTCTAGACAAATGCCATGATTTGGTGCTAATGGGTTGATGCTGGCGTAGTTCCTGTCATGTTAAATTTCTCTAACACGTCATGAACCTTTTTCATCTAATGAATGAAGATACCATCAGGCAATTGCTCAACCTGAAGTCCTAAAAAGAACTTCATCTCCCCCATAGCACTCATTTCGAATTTCTTCTTCATGACTTCTTCGAAGTCTTTGCACAACTTATCATTTGTCGATCTGAAAATGATATCATCCACATATATTTATACCAAAATCAGATGACCATCTACTTCCTTTGTGAAGAGGGTACAGTCTACAGTTCCTCTGAGAAAACCGTTGTCAAGAAAATGACTTGAAAGCGTTTCATACCAAGCTCTCGGGGCTTCATGAAGACCATATAAACTTTGTTCAGAAGATAGACTTTATCCTTGTGTATAGGATCGACAAACCCCGGTGGTTTGCCGACATACATCTCCTATTTGATTTTGACGTAAAGAAAAACAGATTTGACATCCAATTGATACACCTTGAATCCTTTCCAAGAAGCAAAGGCCAAGAATATGCGAATAGCTTCTAGACGAGCGAGTGGGGCGTAGACTTCAGTGTAGTCTATCCCTTCTTGCTGGTGAAAGCCCTGGACCACGAGCTAAGCTTTGTTTTTTACCACAATACTTCTATCATCTCGCTTGCACTTGAAGGCCCATCGAGTACTAATCTTTTTATGACGATCTGGTAGGTCAACAAGCTTCCAGACTCCAACTTTCTGGAATTGAAGCAAATATTCCTACATTGCATCCACCTAGCTTTCTTCTTTCAATTCATCTCTCTAGTTTCCGGGTTCAACCTGCGAAACAAAACAACTGTAAGAAAGTCTGGTTTGTAATGGAGCAATATTGGTATAAAAAACAACTTAGATCCTTATTAATCTGATTGCGAGTTTGCACTCCGGTTTGTAAGCTGCCAATGATATTCTCTGAAGGATGGTAAGATAGTGTCCTTGGCATTACTTCACTCGGAACATCTACATGACTTTGCAAATTCGTGCTCACTTCATCAACAACCGGTGCAAAAGATGTAGCTTCATTTCTGACATTTAATTAATCGGCTTGAGCATTCAGAAAGCTTTTAATATGCTTAGATCCTTCATCGGAAGTAGATCCTCCATCATCAAAAGTTGGTTCACGATCAGAGTCAGCATTAATCGGTTGATGGGCAGAATATTCAGAAGTGTTCAAGATAGCTACAGAGAGTGATTCCTGCAAAGTGTTGCTTGGACCTACATTAGAAGTCTTAGAGACATGAAGTGATGGGGAAATCACCAACGGTCTAGAAACTTGCTCTTGATTCGAGATTTGATGTTGTTGAAAGAGCATAACAAGTTCTTCTTCAGATGGTACTTCCGGTAGGTAAAATGAATTCCACAAACCTTCGTAGTTGAAAGCCATGGATCCCCAGGTTTCTGCTTTGTGGTAGTATACCGTTGACAATCAACATGTTGTGCAAGAATAACCTAGTTCAGACTCGGCAAGAAGACACGCTTTTGTGGACTAGAATAACCGACGAAAAATCCTTCCAAGGATTTGGCTCCAAATTTACCATCCAGGTCCAAAATAGTGCACCACGATCCAAAAGACTCCGGAAATGCAAGGTTAGACTTCCGATGGTTTAGCAGCTCAAAACAAGTCTTGTTGTGAGGCTTGACAGTCAACACACGATTGAGGGTGTAACACACAGATGTGACTGCTTCGCTCCAAAAACTAATTGGAAGTTTTTAATCGGCGAGCATGGTTCTGGAAGTCTCGATCAATGTGCGATTCTTATGTTCAACAACTCCATTTTGTTGAGGAGAATAGGGGGCGCTGAATTCGTGAAGAATCCCCTTTTCATTGCAGAATTCAAGCATCCTTTTGTTCTTGAACACGGTGCAATTGTCCTTGCGGATTCTCTTGATAGGAAAGTGATACAGGTTTTCAAGCTTCCTGAAGAGAATCATAAGACTTTCAAATGTTTCAGCTTTGCTCTCCAGAAAGAAAACCCATGAGAATCTTGAGAAATCATCTGTCACGACCAGGCAATATAGACCTCTAGAAATACTTTTGACATTTACTGGCCCAAATAGATGCATATGAAGCCTCTCTAGTCGTAGCTTGATAGAATTTAGAAGCTTTCTTGGGTGTGATTTCTTATCCTGTTTCACCTTCTTACAGCTTAGAAAATAATCAGATAAATGAAAGTTCTTCAGATTAATACCCTCCACTAGGTCATTGTGCACCAAATAATTCATCTTTCGCAAGTGTATGTTCCCCATCTTCTGATGCCATAAGATTGACTCCTTCTCGGTTGCTTTAGAAACAAAGCACCGAACCTTCTTAGATGTAGGGATACGACGCTCATGTCTAAGAAATAAAAATCATTCTCTCTTGGAGCGCGCATAAGGATCAACTCCTCAGGAATTTTGAATCCCGACTTTAGAATTAAGCATTCTTTGTCGTTCAAGTGTGTTGTGAACTTTTTGTCACAAATTTGCGAAATACTCAGTAGATTGTTCTCCAGCTCTGCAATGTAGTTCACCTTGTCGAAGGAAACCACTCCATTCGTAAGAATACCTTCTCAGACGATTCTTCCACCTTGAGTTCCATCGAAACCAACGTAACCTCCCTGGATAGCTTTGACGTCGTGCAACAACGCAAGCATCCCAGTCATGTGTCGGGAAGTTCTACTATCCATAATCCATTTAGACATGACTGAGCTGGGAGCCCCTGCACACATGCAAAAGAAGTTATTTAAACAGAGAAACCCAAGCCTGCTTGATCTTGGGTGGGATTGGAATATCAAACTTCAGACCAACTTTGATTTTGGCCTTCTGTTTGACCTCTGTTTTGGCTGGAACAGATGGTTTCAATTCTACTTTGGATGGTTTGACTTTTGCAACCCATGTTTGTGTTTTCAAATATTCCCTTTTTGAATAAAACTTTGATTCCTTTTGACGATTCTCGGTGGCAGTTTCACCAAATTCAAATTTAGAATTTAGGTGAATCGTTGATTTTACATTTTTATGTGATTCAATGTTTCTTTTCAAAATTTGTTTTGGTAAAACCATGGGTGCCTTCTGTTTCACATCTTTGGTAGATCTGTTGGAGTTAGAAATAGGTTTTGGATTACTTTGTGAACAATGTCGTGCAATATGCCGAAAATTTTTACAGTTGTAGCACGTCCTGCTGTCTTTTCGGACAGAGGAATCAAAAACTTGTTTTCTACTCTCTTTTTCTTTCTTGAACTCATCATTGGATTGTATACCAATGATCTCTTTTTCCCCTTCGGTAGTTGTCCCATAGACAAATTGATTTTCTTTGTAAAGTTCACCATTTAAAACTTGTTGTTTATTCTGTTCTGTTGAAAACCCAACCCAGCTCTCCTATTTTCAGGATAGTCTCTGTTCCTTTGGTGCTAGGGTTTACTAACACATTTTCATTTAGAGTAAAATGATGCCTCGTGTTTTTATAAATCAGAATGGCTCACCTCAACAAGCTTGAACAACTTTTCAACACGATCTAGATTGACATTCTGAATCAGGAAATCTTCATCAGAATATAGTTTATCAGATCCATGCATTTTGTAAACGATGACGTTTGGATCAGTGTTTAAACTTTTCTGATGATTCACCATCCATTTCGGATTTCTCAAATTCACACAGTTTGTATTCGTGCTTCATTTCACAAACTGAGCCTAAAAACATTGATGTTGCTTTGCAGGAACCTGGATGGGTCGATGCAATGCATGAAGAGCTTAATCAGTTTGAAAAGCTGGGAGTGTGGAAATTGGTGAAGTTTCCAGAGGGAAAACGAGCTCCTGGTACACGTTGGGTGTATAGAAATAAACAAGACGTCACTGGAGTAATCATATGGAACAAAGCTCGACTAGTAGTGCGAGGATTCAGACTGATCGAAGGTCTTGACTATGATGAGGTATATGTGCCTGTAGCCCGTCTACAAGCCATACGCATCTTCTTGCCAAATGCATCCTACATGGGTTTCACGGTTTATCAAATGGATGTCAAGACGACGTTTTTCTACGGGAAGGTCAAGGATGAGATTTATGTTGCTCCACCCCCTAGTTTTACAGATCCAAAGAAGCAAGGCTATGCTTATAAATTAGATAAAGCTTTGTATGGTTTGCACCAAGCCCCACGTGCATGGTATGCAACTCTAACAGAGCATCTACTTGCTCATGGTTATGTACGTGGTATGATAGATCAAACGTTGTTCATTAAACGTTTGGGCAAGGATCTTATTCTTGTTCAGATCTATATTAATGACATCATCTTCGGCTCTACCAATTAAGAGCCGTGCAAAGAATTTTAGGACGTGATGAAGAAGAAGTTCTAAATGAGTTCTCTAGTTGAAATGACTATGTTTCTAGGCTTACAAGTTCGTCAAAACAATCAAGGAATCTTTATCCACCAAGGAAAATATATTCAGGACTTCTTGCAAAATTCGACATGTCAAACACAATACCAATCGAATCGCCCATTGCCGAACGGCCATTGCTGAAGGTGATCCGGTCAATCTAACAATGTCCCGACCTATGATTGGTCATTGATGTACTTAACTGCCAGCTGACCGGACATTATGTTTGCGGTTTATCAATGTGCCAGATATCAAGAAAACCCTAAACTTTCTCATCTTTCAGCTGTTAAATGAATCTTTTGATACCTCAAGCGTGCCCCAAAATTGGGCCTCTAGTATCCTAGAGATTAAAATTTTGATCTGTTTGCTTTTTCTGACAAAAACTTTGGAGGGACAGACATGGACATGAAGTCCACATCAGCTCGATGCCAATACTTGGGAGACAGGCATATTTCCTGGTAGTGCAAAAAGCAACAAACCGTGTCTTTATCTACTGCAGAAGCAGAATATGTTGCAGCATCTGCATGCTGCTCCCAAGTTATTTGGATGCAACATTAGCTTGAGGATTACGGTTTAACTTATATTAAAACTACTATCTATTGTGATAATGATGTCGCTATCCAGATTGTCAAAAACCTTGTCTTTCATTCCAAAACCAAGCACATTGATATCAAAGTTCATTTTATTCAAGATTGCTTCAAGAGAGGATTAATTAAACTTAAAAAGATCCACACAGATGCTAATTCAGCGGATCTTTTTACAAAACCTGTCAGCAATTCGAGATTCAAAGTGCTTGCGGACCTTTCGAAAATGATGCGTTTTACCGACTAAGCAACTTCCTATATATATATATATGTATATATATATATATTTATATATAATCTCGCAAAATAACTAAATTTGTACATAAAGTTTTCTACTTCTTCACAAATTTAGGTGGAGAAATATTTGCTTTGCTGCGCTGCTCAAATCTAATGTACTTGGTTAACACATGTAAGGTATTGATGTTGTAAAAGCGAGGATTGTTGTGATGTGTTGATAGGCTTATCGCTCAGGTGTCAAAAAGATACCAAGTGTTCAATTCTCTGACAAGCTTTACATCCCATGGGTAATGTATCATCGGCATATGATTTCATGGTCTTAAATCCGGTGTTGATAGATAGCCTATTTCTGAAGTTTCAAGTCTTTATGTCAATAAGTCATCCGGGATATCAAGACTGCCCTTCTGTTGCATCCAGATACATGCAGACCTAGGCACAGTCATGATATTCTTAAAAGAACCTAAATGGAAGGGCCAAAACCTTAAAAGGGAAATCTCTTACGAGAAAAACCTAAAAGTAAATCATACCATATAAGGTATTTTCCTAACCCTTGTCTGATATTGTTTGGTCTCTCTGTAGTATGTTGCACTGAAGTGTTCACCCACAAATCGAACATTGTAAGTAGAAAGGATGACCTTGGTATAATCACTTTTTACGATGAATTGTTGTGCTTACGTTGATCATAGGGGTATGCCTTGATGTGAGACACACGGAGGTTATTGCAAACTCACTTGATGAAGTGACAAGGTTGATAATTGAAGATTGAAGCGATGAGTTTAAAAGAACAAATATATCAGCAATCACATGGTTCTGTTTGACCAAGCTCATGCCGAAAAATGTTCCTTAATCAGTTCAGAACTGGTTTGATCTCATGGCAATTCTCCCCTTATCTTTTTGTGATTACTCTTCTTATTAATAGTCTTTCTTTCTGTAAGATTGGTTGCTTGTTCGGTTGGATCGCAAATTTTAACAGAAGGTGTTACTATTCAGGACTGGTTAAAACTGATAGGGGCCTGAAAAGAACAAAATATTTTTGTTTTGAGTGGGCTCACTTATCTCGAGTTCATTCACCTGGTTTGTTTATTGTTTCGAGATGGACTTGGTTAGAGATGAACCTTGCCTAGCCACATCTCAAATCAACTGTTCAGAGATGGGTTGGGATATGTTTCGATACTATATAAAGCCCATCTCTAGTCATTTCAGATCATTTCGAATTCTGTTTATCCGGATCTCATTCATCTCTGTCTCTCTGAGGTAGATCTTTCTTCATCTCGGATACATCTCGGATGCATTTTGGATGCATATCGGGTGTATGTCGGGTGCATCTCAGATGTATTCCAGGTGCATAATTGATGACATCTGGATTTCATGTGCATAATTGATGACATCTGTATTTTTTTTGTGAACAATGTCGTGCAATATGCCCAAAATTTTTACACTTGTAGCACGTCCTGCTGTCTTTTCAGACAGAGGAATCGAAAACTTGTTTTCTACTCTCTTTTTCTTTCTTGAACTCATCATTGGATTGTATACCAATGATCTCTTTTTCCCGTTCGGTAGTTGTCCCATAGACAAATTGATTTTCTTTGTAAAGTTCACCATTTAAAACTTGTTGTTTATTCTGTTCTGTTGAAAACCCAACCCAGCTCTCCTATTTTCAGGATAGTCTCTGTTCCTTTGGTGCTAGGGTTTATTAACACATTTTGATTTAGAGTAAAATGATGCCTCGTATTTTTCTAAATCAGAATGGCTCACCTCAACAAGCTTGAACAACTTTTCAACACGATCTAGATTGACATTCTGAATCGGGAAATCTTCATCAGAATATAGTTTATCAGATCCATGCATTTTGTAAACGATGACGTTTGGATCCGTGTTTAAACTTTTCTGATGATTCACCATCCATTTCAGATTTCTCAAATTCACACATGTTTGTATTCATGCTTCATTTCACAAACTGAGCCTAAAAACATTGATGTTGCTTTGCAGGAACCTGGATGGGTCGATGCAATGCATGAAGAGCTCAATCAGTTTGCAAAGCTGGGAGTGTGGAAATTGGTGAAGTTGCCAGAGGGAAAACGAGCTCTTGGTACTCGTTGGGTGTATAGAAATAAACAAGACGTCACTGGGGTAATCATATGGAACAAAGCTCGGCTAGTGGTGCGGGGATTCAGACTGATCGAAGTTCTTGACTATGATGAGGTATATGCGCCTGTAGCCCGTCTACAAGCCATACGCATCTTCTTGCCATATGCATCCTACATGGGTTTCACGGTTTATCAAATGGATGTCAAGACGACGTTTTTGTACGGGAAGGTCAAGGATGAGATTTATGTTGCTCCACCCCCTATTTTTACAGATCCAAAGAAGCAAGGCTATGCTTATAAATTAGATAAAGCTTTGTATGGTTTGCACCAAGCCCCACGTGCATGGTATGCAACTCTAACAGAGCATCTACTTGCTCATGGTTATGTACGTGGTATGATAGATCAAACGTTGTTCATTAAACGTTTGGGCAAGGATCTTATTCTTGTTCAGATCTATATTGATGACATCATCTTCGGATCTACCAATTAAGAGCCGTGCAAAGAATTTTAGGACGTGATGAAGAAGAAGTTCGAAATGAGTTCTCTAGTTGAAATGACTATGTTTCTAGGCTTACAAGTTCGTCAAAACAATCAAGGAATCTTTATCCACCAAGGAAAATATATTCAGGACTTCTTGCAAAATTTGACATGTCAAACACAAAACCAATCGAATCGCCCATTGCCGAACGGCCATTGCTTAATGAGGATGCTGAAGGTGATCCGGTCAATCTAACAATGTACCGACCTATGATTGGTTCATTGATGTACTTAACTGCCAGCTGACCGGACATTATGTTTGCGGTTTATCAATGTGCCATCAAGAAAACCCTAAACTTTCTCATCTTTCAGTTGTTAAACGAATCTTTCGATACCTCAAGGGTGCCCCAAAATTGGGCCTCTAGTATCCTAGAGATTCAAATTTTGATCTGTTTGCTTTTTCTGACAAAAACTTTGGAGGGACAGACCCGGACATGAAGTCCACATCAGCTCGATGCCAATACTTGGGAGACAGGCATATTTCCTGGTAGTGCAAAAAGCAACAAACCGTGTCTTTATCTACTGCAGAAGTAGAATATGTTGCAGCATCTGCGTGCTGCTCCCAGGTTATTTGGATGCAACATTAGCTTGAGGATTACGGTTTAACTTATATTAAAACTACTATCTATTGTGATAATGATGTCGCTATCCAGATTGTCAAAAACCTTGTCTTTCATTCCAAAACCAAGCACATTGATATCAAAGTTCATTTTATTCAAGATTGCTTCAAGAGAGGATTAATTAAACTTAAAAAGATCCACACAGATGCTAATTCAGCGGATCTTTTTACAAAACCTGTCAGCAATTCGAGATTCAAAGTGCTTGCGGACCTTTCGAAATGATGCGTTTTACCGACTAAGCAACTTCCTAATATATATATATGTATATATATATATATTTATATATAATCTCGCAAAATAACTAAATTTGTACATAAAGTTTTCTACTTCTTCACAAATTTAGGTGGAGAAATATTTGCTTTGCTGCGCTGCTCAAATCTAATGTACTTGGTTAACACATGTAAGGTATTGATGTTGTAAAAGCGAGGATTGTTGTGATGTGTTGATAGGCTTATCGCTCAGGTGTCAAAAAGATACCAAGTGTTCAATTCTCTGACAAGCTTTACATCCCATGGGTAATGTATCATCGGCATATGATTTCATGGTCTTAAATCCGGTGTTGATAGATAGCCTATTTCTGAAGTTTCAAGTCTTTATGTCAATAAGTCATCCGGGATATCAAGACTGCCCTTCTGTTGCATCCAGATACATGCAGACCTAGGCACAGTCATGATATTCTTAAAAGAACCTAAATGGAAGGGCCAAAACCTTAAAAGGGAAATCACTTACGAGAAAAACCTAAAAGTAAAACATATATAAGGTACTTGCCTAACCCTTGTCTGATATTGTTTGGTCTCTCTGCAGTATGCTGTACTGAACTGTTCACCCACAAATCGAACATTGTAAGTAGAAAAGATGACCATGGTATAATCACCTTTTACGATGAATTGTTGTGCTTACGTTGATCATAGGGGTATGCCTTGATGTGAGACACACGGAGGTTATTGCAAACTCACTTGATGAAGTGACAAGGTTGATAATTGAAGATTGAAGCGATGAGTTTAAAAGAACAAATATATCAGCAATCACATGGTTCTGTTTGACCAAGCTCATGCCGAAAAATGTTCCTTAATCAGTTCAGAACTTGTTTGATCTCATGGCAATTCTCCCCTTATCTTTTTGTGATTACTCTTCTTATTAATAGTCTTTCTTTCTGTAACATTGGTTGCTTATCGGCTGGATCGCAAATTTTAACAGAAGGTTTTACTGTTCAGGACTGGTTAAAACTGATAGGGTCCTGAAAAGAACTAAATATTTTTGTTTTGAGTGGGCTCACTTATCTCGAGTTCATTCACCTGGTTTGTTTATTGTTTCGAGATGGACTTAGTTAGAGATGAACCTTGCCTAGCCACATCTCAAATCAACTGTTCAGAGATGGGTTGGGATATGTTTCGATACTATATAAAGCCCATCTCTAGTCATTTCGGATCATTTTGAATTCTGTTTATCCGAATCTCATTCATCTCTGTCTCTCTGAGGTAGATCTTTCTTCATCTTGGATACATCTCGGATGCATTTCGGATGCATGTCGGGTGCATCTCAGATGTATTCCAGGTGCATAATTGATGACATCTGTATTTCATGTGCATAGTTGCTAACTTGTCAACTAAGTTGAACTGTCATAACAATTTAGAGGAAATTAAATGTTTGCTATAATTGATGACATATGTATTTCATGTGCAGAAAATGGCTCAGAAAATGATGGACAGACGCAAGATGGAAGTTGAAGCTTTTCAAAATCAAGCCTTCTATTTGTCTGATCCTCCACCAGAATATAGAATATAGAGAGAGATTTGATTCCCTAGTTTCTGGACTAAACAACTGCCGGATCACTCATGCTCTAAAGTCGAATCTAGTGATAGATGAAGATATGATTCAGGACTTTTGGATCAACGATAAAGTCAAGGGTGGAGGTTCCTACATTGAAACAAAGATCGGAGAGAAAGAAATTAAAGTTTCAGAGTCTGATGTTCGAGAAGCATTACAATTTGGAGATACTGAACGCCATCCTACTGCTTTTGACAAGGATAGTGTGATGAAAGCTCTTCGTCGAATGAGCTATGAAGGAGCATATCCAACAGTGCTAAAGAAGCTATTCCCTCCATACTGGAGGTGTTATGCTCACATATTCTACAGTGTATTTCAGAGAACAGGGTGGCTAGGACCAATTGAATCAGACTCAGACAGCTGCACCTGTTGCTTTAGTGAACGACTTGGATTATAACTTTTCGGTTTTCATTTTTGATAACATGAAAAGTATGTTGGAGAGTAAAAGAAGAAGGTTTTCCTACTTTATCCAAGATTTGTACAGATGATTATCGACAAGAAGCATACTGAGCTTATTAAAGGCATGAACCATTTGAACTTAAAGCTGCTAGGACCAAGTTGCTTCGAAGCAGCGTGCAAACAACAGGACTCTGCTAAGGTCAAGTTTGTAGGTCGATACGAGCTTGTTAAACATGGAAAATTCATGGAAATTATGGCTGCTACTAAACTCGTAACAGCAATCGTTGCTGGAGAGCATGAGGTTCAGGTCATAGGAAAACTAAGGCAACCAGAACCTATTGTTGAAGATCTTGATTCAGAAGAAGAGATAGAAGAAGCAACAACACAGACTGAATCGAAGACTATTGAGGAGGCTGAGCGAGAAATAAATTTGATTTCTGCTGAAAATCTTGAAGCTTTACTTGCATCTCTAAAGGGTGATCTGGGATTCCTTCTCCGAGTATCATTCCTTCTAACGAAGCACAATTTGAAGATGATGAACTGAAGAATATTTTTGCACATGATATCTCTGATCTCCCCAAGTCCCCAAGCTCAAGCTCTATTCCTGATCCAAGTCTGTAGCCTGAAAGTTCTAGTGGTGCTCATGATGAGGCAGGTAGTTCCGGCATTGGTTTATCTGAGAATGAAGAGGCAGCGATGAGAATGGCCACAGAAAGGATGAACTTTATCGAGAAATCGGATAGCAATGAGGATGATGTTGTGGATGTTGGCAAACTACAACTCAGAGTAGTGTTGCTAGAGTAAGAAAATGAACTGAAAAACACTCAAATAGTCTCCTTATAGAATCAGATATCTATCAGGGACCAAACCATTGAGCAACTTCAAGGAGATGTGAGTCTGCTAATGTCAGAGGTTTATGAGATGAAGGCAAAGTTGCAGAAAACGTTTTGAAGTGAGTTTGTAGATAAAGATGATGATCCTATTAACGTCGCACATCATGAACAGACAGAAGCTGAAAAGGCTGCAGATGCTAAAGAACATGAAGCGGGCCTGAATGCATACCTTTCTGCTGAAAGATCAAGAAAGAGAAAGGAGCCACAAAAAGGAAGTTCTAGCAACAAAAAGATGATCATAATGAAGAATCAAGACGTGAATCCACTCGATGAGAATTTTCAGCCAAAGGATCCTTCAAAAGTATCAGACAGATATGTCATGGAAATAGGGTCGAGTCATTATGATAAAGTTGGAAACAAATCATAACTGAAATGTTGGAGGTACGATCACGACAGAAAATTATGGGTCGTCACAAAAGAGACCGGACACAGAGAATATTATTCGAAACAAACACAATATGAATCATGGACCAAGATTGATCTGAAAAGTCTGTTAAGAGCACATTATTCTGACTCAGATCCGAACTAACAAAGTCCTGGTTGGGCGTTTCACTCAAAGCTTGAACATGAAGTATCACATAATTTTCCAACAATGAAGACTGCAGAGTCATATCTAAAGAAAAGCCCAGGTGTTCGAGACCCTCATACTCACAAATGGCTCCAAAATGTTATCTGGACACCGACCGAAAAGGACAAGGTTATTCAAGCCGCTCCAAAGTTTCCGAAAGGTGTGCTGCATAACCTTTGCTATTGGACCTATGATCCAAGAATGGTAGAAGCTATCATTGTTACAAAAGAAAAGGCATTTCGTCTGACAGATACTTTGGATCTAATTAGTTTTCACGAGGAGGATATTTTGAAGCTGGGTGCACATCAGATTCAAGCAAGTGACAAATATGACGAATGTGCTAATACCAGGACAAGTGTAGTGGCTACAGTAATTCAAAACAGATTATTTGCACATGATTGATGATCCTGAAGCATAAGGCCAGTTCTAATGCAGTAATCCTAGTGGGAGATTGTAAAGACATTAATAGGTTTATGCATTAGTATTTGTTGGGACTTGGGTTGTTTTATTGTAATGGGCTTGGGAAAGGCTTTGGGCCTAAGAGGTTAGAGTTTAGGAGCTCTAACCCTCTAGTATATATAGTTAATGATGTATTAGAGTTTAGTAGCTCTTTGATTACAGTTTCACTTGTATTAGACAAATTCCAATTTGTATGCAAGTTGAATCCTTCCATCTTCATCTTATTTCTCAAAGCTTTGTGTGATATCGATTAGATCCGGTTTATCGGGACCTACAACATGTAAGGTGTTGTAACTGAAAAGACTAGGATCTAATGTGATATGTCGATAGGCTTGACTCTCAAAGTGATAAAAGATACTAAGTGATACAAACATAACGAACTATGCACCATGTGGGTAAGCTACGATCGGGGTATGATTTTATGGTCTTAAATCTTGTGTTGATAGATAGCCAACGTCTGAGGTTTGGGTTCTTTATCCTTATGAGTCATCTGGCAAGATCATGGTTGTCCTTCTGTTGCATCTAGATTACATGCAGACCTAGGCACAGTCAGGATATCCTTAAAATAGCCAAGAAGGTCCAAATCCTTAAAAATAAGGAAATCTCATCACTATAAAATTTTGTGCGCTTGCAAAGTCAACGCCAGACTTCTATTAGTCGCTTTGCTATACAATGTACTGACATGTTCACCAATAGTCTAACGTTGTAAAATCGAAAGGATGAACTCAGTATACTCACCTACAACGATGAATCGTTGTGCTTACCTTGATCATGGGGATATAACATGGTAAGGGACACACGGGTATTATAGGATAATAATACCTTAAGTGTATCAGAAGGTTAAAAAATGGAAATTGAGCGATAAAGTTTTAGTGGACAAACATATTGGCAATCACTTAGACCAGTCTAAATAAGCTCACATTAAAAAGTGTTCCTTGGTCTGTCTGAAAACAATTTTGATCCCGTTGCAAAATGTATATTGTAACTATTGAGTTAGTTTCTTTATTTAGTTGCGCTTCTATTTATATTCTCATATTTAAAAATAAAAAAATAGAAAATTCAAAAATCCAAAAATAGTGTCTTGTTTTTATAAATAAAAAATCCAAAAATAGAGTGCTTTATTTGTTTTATTAAAAATCTTTAACCATTCTTGAAGATTTGACTAATCATCAAAAGATGAAAGAAATTTGAATTTTGATTCGAGTACAAGTACTTGGATGTACTAAATGTTCATATGGTACTCTCCCTGTTGCATAGAAATGTTTGCTTATAAATTTATGAGAATTTAGAACTTAATTTAGATCAAGAAACAGGGGTTGTTGAAAATTGAGATGTTGTTAATTGCTGACGAAGCATGAAGCATCACAACAACCAGATGTACCTGGGTCAGCAGAACCGGATATGAGTCATCGTCTGATAATGACAATACATTTGAAGAAATACCTGTGAACCTGCTTGCTTGAAAGAGAAAGATTGAATAAGAAAAGAGCTACTGAGAATCCTCCTCTCGCATTCTTTTGATAAAGTCGTTTCAAGCAAAGCTAATCGAGATCCTGATATGAAGCTAACCGCAAGATAAGAAGAAAGTGACCCAGTGCTAAGAGTTCAAAAGTCAAGAACTTCCACAACTTTTGTAGCACAACGACAATCATAGACTCCGTTGAAGACGTTGCTAAATTCATGCTATGAAGACAATTTGATGCATCAGTCTAGGGGGATATTGTTAGGTCCTAGAAGTGTGAGACTGACGCATCAAATATACGCAACGGGCTTAGGTAGCGAACTAGGAGTTATTTAGGTTAGTTTGTATTAGGTTTGGACCTTTATAGGCCATTTGGGACATGCCTAAGGCCATGTGGGCAAGGCACACCCATGGGGAGCCTTGGTGAGGGCATGGGCTTACCCTAGGTATATAAAAACCTTATGTCATTTCTAGGGTTTAGTCCTTGAAGCCTTTAGAGAAAACCAAGAACCTCCATCTTGTATCAGACGATTTTGCTTATTCAAGTAATAGAATCGTGTGCAAGGTGTTAAAGTTGATTCGGTGTTCTTACATCTTTTCGGTTTTTCATGAATCTCACCAAGTTTGGATTTCGCCGATCCTTGGTGATTATGTGATGTCTAGGTTTATGGGATTTATTTGAAGAAATTAGAATGCTCAAAGCAAGCCTACGCTCTGATACCAATTGTAAGTCCTGTAAACCCGGATAATCACCAAGGATGTGAAGAATCTGAACTTGGTGAGATTCAAGAAAATCGAAAAGATGAAAGAATACCGAATCAACTTTAACACCTTGCACATGATTCTATTACTTGAATAAGCAAAACCGTCTGGTACAAGATGGAGGCTCTCATGGTTTTCTCTAAAGGCTTCAAGGACTAAACACTAGAAACATAAGGTTGTTTATACACCTAGGGTAAGCCTATGCCCCTCATGGGCTTGCCTAGACCACATTGCATTAGGCATGTCCCAAATGACCTATAAAGGTCCAAATCTAATACAAACTAACTCAAATAAATCCCAGTTCGCTACCAAAGCCCATTGCGTATATTTGAGGCGTTAGTCTCACACTTCTAGGACCAAACGGCCTCATTAACTTCAATCTTGAATGCACGTACTTGGGCTGGCTGGCATTTGCAAGCCTAGGGCAATTGTATTTGAAGTGATTAGGATCATCACAATCGAAACAGGTTCCAAAAGGGTAATGAGGACAAGCAGGAAACACATGAAGAGGAGGTGCAACAAGTTGAGCAGGAATTGCCATAACTTTGTTTTCTATAGCAGCAAAACGACGAATGTTAACTGTTTGACAAAAACATCCACAATCTGAGCCTTTTCGACAAAGGATTTTGACATGGTGGTGAAGTTTACAATGATTGCACAAAGGTGCTTTTCCTTTGTGAAGGTTATTAGCGGGTGGCGGGGCCACTTGGTTAGGAGCTACTTGATTATTTGAGGTTGGGCCAATATTTGTAAAATTTTTGAAACTTGACTCTTCTTAGATTTTTTTGAATGTTCAGCTTTTACTTCCTTAGGTGCCTTAAGAGTAGCATCATAAGTTTTCCTTTTTCTTCCCTTAACATGGAGGCTTGTTAAGGTTGCAACAAACTCGATGGTCCCATTGAGTATTACAACTACTTGTTGGGCGATCGTGGTAGCAAGTTTGGAATTTTGTGCATTGCTTTGGTTATTAGGTCGAGAAGGCATCCCTTGAAAAAAATAGATACAAGAGAAAAGAATAAACGAGTGAGATTCACGGGATATTGGTAGAATCATTAATTAAAACGAATAAGATAATGAAGTAAACAATTAATTTGTATAGGTAAAAAATTTTGTTTTCGCATTTTGGAAAGAAATAGGATTGCAAATTTATTTTGAAAGAAAGGATTCTCGATGGATGACGGAATGCTTGATGGAAGAGTTTTTATAAAAAAGTTGGATGAGAAATACAAACCAAAATGGTTTGTGTGATAAAGATAAATTACTTTTAATTGATTTATTTGAATAGAGAATAATACGGGAATAGTTAATTAGTATTGGAATATATTTTAAAATTTTCGTCAAAACCATAAACATTTAGTAAATTTTAGAGGGGAGTAAACATACAAGAGTACTTGAAAACACAATAGAGACAAAGAGTTATAAGGTGACTTGTAATTCATATCGGAGGTTTGAATAAAAACATATCACCAAATGTAGCAGGGTGAAATAACGACAAAAGTGTCGTAATGTGTTGGAAACGTTCGACTAATCAAGGTAGACGGGTTTTCATAATGTTTTGGGAAGACATGCTCTAGCCTATAAGAGGACACTCACCCCAAGAGTTCCCAGGTAAGAGTGACAGGTCCGATTATGTGGATTTGTACGAACACTCTCATAGTATAGGCATCCACCCTTCCAGATTGCATGTGTTCATAGTATTAAAACACAAGATTTCAAAGAGACTTTTGGAAAATATTATGAGGTTAAAAGCCTAAGGATTTATGATAAATTATTTTAAAGCTAGATGATTTGAAAGTTATAAAATAGTTATGGCAAGGATAAGGATGAGGATGGGGATGAAGATTAGGATATGGAAAGCAAATAATTGATATCATGAGATTACTCATGTTTAGGTCCCTAGGAAGGTTAGTGTCTACATCCAAAGTATTCTAATAAGCTAATTCCTATAACCAGTGCTCTAATACCAATCTGTAATACCCCGACCGCGTAAAACAACTCGCGACGGAGACGTCGGGGACTCACGTTACAAATTGCTCATAATAGATGGTACGAAAGTTTCATTATATTATATTGTTTTTCAACACAAAGATTACAAATAATTTTTTTAAAATTAAAGAAAACTAAGGCCCGAGTCCATTGCCACGTGTAATATACTTGAATAATTATCACACATACTTGCATGTAAAACATATGTGAAAATAATGTCATCCATAAAGTTGGTGACTAATATAGGTTTTGTAGTCAAATTCATGGCTCCAAATTTGTATTGAAAAAAAAGTTTAACCAATTACAAGAGTTGATATTATAAATAAATATTTGTAGCCATGAATCTTGACAAAATCGTTCCTTGTGAAAATTCGTCTAAATAACTAGTTTGTTAAAGTAATATTTTGTATGGGTTATATATTTGAAAACGTTTTGTGACTTTGAATAAACCAATCATCCTTGTTTTGTGAAAACCAATCGTCCTTGTTTGGTGAAAACCAATCATCCTTGTTTGTATAAACTAGCCGACTTTGTTTTGTACAAACCAATCGCCTTTGTTTTGTGTAAACCAATCGACTTTGTTTTGTATAAACCAATCGTCTTTGTTTTGTGTAAACCAATCGTCCTTGTTTTTTGAAAACCAGTTGACTTTGTTTTGTATAAACCAATCGTCTTTGTTTGTATGAACTAGCATGGTTTACTGGTGAATACATTCAAGCATGTGTTGACTCATCGAACAAACCACCAAAGGGTTTATCAATTGTGTTTTACAGTTTCTGTCATTCGCCAAACTTCCACACATGCCCCAGGAAATTTGGTAACGGGATTGTTAGTCCTATGGTACCACAACATACTACCGGTCGGCTCTTTCCTAAGTTAATGAATATATCATTGTCGAGTACGACGCACCATTAAGTTTCATATCAATTGAAAATCATTTTGTGTACATAAACCATCTATATTGTTTTGAAATTTTGAAAACAGTAATAGGCACATGATCACTCCAAAACATTTGAAAAACATAAAAGATAGGACTATGTACTCACAGGTTGCTTAGATGATATTCCTACACGTGCTCGCAGAGCTCAAGTGTTTTCCTAGAAATAAGCATTTGTTCGTTAATGGTTTTGTTGTGATATTGGTTTTGGATGAATGTGAGTTATGGAAACATCAAAACTTTTTAAGAAGTTTAGATGTTTTTAAAAGATGGGAGTTTTGGCAGCCTTCTGTGTTGTTTTTTGTAAAATTCTTTAAAAATAGCACATAATGTCAAAAAATAATAAATATTTCTAGTTTAATTGTTCAAAGTGTGCCCTACAACTTTCATTTACAAAGTGTTCTTTTTGGAACCTGGGAGGTGGTCAAAACAATTGATCTTTACAAACCGTCTAGTTTTGACCTTCAGTTTGGTTTAAGTCATTTGAGGGTCCAAACAGAGGTGTTGGTGATGTATCATACATTGTTGAAAAGCTATTTCCATGAACTTAATCAAAATGTAAGATTTTAATTCGTTTGGTTAAGTTTTGACTAAGTTATGCTTGGTTAAAGTAACAACACAGAATCTGTACAAACAAGAAGTTTTCGTCGAAAATTGATTAAATGCACATACTACAGATTTTAAGGAAGAGTGAATAGAATGTGGTTTATAGCCATAAGAGAAAGGGATCTCATGTAGCATCGTTGTTTAACCTAACATTCTAATTGGAAAGACTTTCGAAGTGTTTTGCCCGTTACGGCTACTTTACACTAATTAACAAGTCGTCTACGCAAATACAGGTCCGGATAGTCGGACGAGTCCTATGATGAGTCTAGCATGTCAAAAGAAGTTTGTTTATGTTGTATGATTAGTTTTGATGCAAGAGTATGGATCATATAGGTTTAAAACCTTTTATTTGAAAGAATGGTATTTTCGATATTTTTAAAGTATAATAGTTGACACGTCATTGGAGTCACAAAGTGGAATGACCATAAGGTATAACCTTAGAGGGTTATTCCCTATGTTACTATGGTCACATAATTATGAATTTAGCTCTAAGCTAGAAATGACGAGTTAGGCGTGTTAAAAAATTATCTCTAATAATGTTATGTAAAATGATTTGGTGTCAAAACTTTAAATTTTAATACTTGAAACTCATTCGTCATAAAATGCATATTTTTACATTGTTGAGTTTTATTTCGTAAAAGTTTGACTCGTCATTTCGCTGACTAAACATGATGATCAGAGGGTGTAATTGTGAGGGATTAACACCTTTATTATTACGATCATGTAGAAAAGTTCATTTTGAACTTTGACTTGACTGAAATAGTCAGAACCGAAAGTCAAATCAAAAGTCAATTTTCTTGACTTTTGGCTCATAACCAACTACCTAAAATGAAATAGACTAGGAGAAACACTTACTATTGTTAGAATGAAAGCTTGACCTCAGAAAAGGAGGTGTGAGGAAAATGGTTCAAGAACATCCTATTTATAGTGATCTTGGATGCATAAGAGGTTGCTAAGTGTCTTAGGGAGTTGATTAGTGTACTTACATGTGTCCTAACAAGATTAGAAGTGGCAAGGAAAGTGTTAGGTGGCAAGAATTTAAGATAGGTGGCCAAACTTGGTGATCAAGCAAATCTGTTGCAACTGGGAGCCCTTTACGATAATTAAGGCACTCTAACGCACAAAATTTTGTTTTTTGACTGTTTTGGCCCATAGACTTGTATTATCGACTTTTTGACATTTTTAACCCGTCAAATATGTTACTTAAGCTATATGAAGGGTATTTAGAGTATGTGTAACTTAGATCTTTGTCTCGAAATGTATGTTATACTATAATCATTATGCTCAAATATCGGTTAATAAAATGTTTACAAAATAAATATAAAAGTTTCTGAAGGTTCAAAATTTTCACGGGGTTACAACAATCACCATGCCCCGTACCATTCCGATGCTGTCACACCCTCAAAAGCACATGCGGAGTTTTACCGCGAGGCTTGTGACTGACCAGGATCTAGCCACTAATCATGTTGAACCTACTATTTAAAATCATAAAACTTGACTAATAACATGATTAGCGATAAAGTTTAATTATCCAAAACACAGTTTATGTTGCAGCGGAAAAATAAAGTAAAACCCATCAAAACTTAAAACCACAAGCTTAATAAATGTTTAAAACATAAAGTTTAAAGAACCACCCACTCCAGCCGATTGCAACGCCCGCCCATAGTTGTACCTAACGACCTGCAAAGCAAGCAATAGTGTGTCAACATAAAGTTGGCGAGTTCATATTTTAGTAAATCATAAAGTAAGTTCACATGCTAAAGCGTTAAAAACCAAGACTCGGGTAGCTAACCCTTATCAAGCAACTAATCATCAAATAATGTGATGGTTCAAATGAATGTATGTATGTTGCACTATCTAATGATGTGCTACAAGATTCGAGGTCAATCAACAGAGCTGATCTCGTGTATTGGCAACATTAAGTTTTACTCATGGTAGTGGGGAACAGACGAGCCTATGATGATGTAATGATTGTCTCATGAATGGAATGCACTAAATGATGAACCAAACAAACCAATCAACAAATAATGTAATGAAATCTGTTGACGACATATGTGCTATTTCTAATTCATCCGTACAATTTAATTCAACCCTTTCGAGTTTGGTTGCTTACCAGTTTGACAAATTGCAAACTCGTTTAAGTTCGTGAGTCATAGTGAATATATCTTTACTCACACACGGGCAAGCTCAAAAACTTTGACAGACGTTTCAGTTGAACCTTGACACTACATAATCGTACGACAACTATTCTTCATTAGTTAATTCTTGTTGTACCAACACCATTGACGTAACACTTTTATGGACGAATAACATTCATTATTTACGTTTTATACCATTTGCATACGACCAACTACATCCTTACTACTTATCCTAAAACATTTATGTATTACATCAAGTTGAACGCATTGATTACGGCTACACTTTGGTATGTTTTCATGTTATATCCTGTTGTGTTTCATGAACACTATAGCTCTTGTCTAACAATATCATATGTGAATCCTCGCTTAGTTAAAGCACCCTCTACGAATGTTACTCGAGGAGCAACGAGCCATACTTAAACTCATAAAGTGCAAGGGCACAAAGAAAAATTTTCTACTTCAGTGAGGTATGCCAAGGTCAACACCCTTTCCGCGAGAGGACACCATACTTATGTATACTCTATTGACTTCCTTGTTTTGTGTTTACTATCTCATGACCGAAAGATGGTCATCTACTACAATAATATGATGCATGCTTCATGTAGGAATGGACACGGGCCTTAGTGACTTAAAACATGAAAGACAATTTATTTGTGTTGTTTCTGTTTATCCAGAGACAATGTAAACATTTAACTTAATAAAACAAAATTTAAACTCCATGAGTTGTGAAACAATAGTTCTGTGACATGACAACCGGACGTTTCCACCGCGGTTCGTTGTTTTACGCAGTTGGGGTGTTACACTTCATCAGAATTTTCTGCATTTGCTGAGGCAATTGCATTGCTCACAAAAACATTTTAGCAAAGCTAAAAGGTGGGAGCCATAAGTACCAGAAAAATGATAAGGATGGGATGGAAGGGAAGTCTAAAGACAATGTAAAAGCTGAAGTTGTGTGCTACAAGTGTAAGCAAAATGGACATTATGCATCAGAATGTAAGAACAAAAAACTGAAAGATGTTGCTTACTATGAGAAAAATCTTGAAGAAGCCAAGTAGCAGCAACAAGTCAGTCTAATTGCAGGGACTGACATTTGGCTAACTGATGACTCTTGTGATGATGAAGAAGAAGAGATGGCTAATTTTTGTCTCATGGCAAAACTTTCTAATGCAGAGTCTGAAATATCAAAACACAAGTTAAGCTCAAACAACTTTGATATTGAACAACAATTAAACAAGCTTATGACAAATTTTGTCAACTTACAAGAAAAACAAAATTAGGAAAACAAATAATCTGATGATTTACAAAAAAATGTTGAATAAAGTAATACTTGAAAACCAAATACTTATTGAGAATGCTTTGAACAAACAAGCTAAAATCGAATTTTGTGAAAATGAGAGAAAAGATTTGCACAAAAGGATTCATGAAAAAGAGATCAATGTAAAAGGTTTTTAGCAAGCTAAAGATTTCATAAACTTTATTGAAGCAATGCTAAAAAAACAAAGGTGAAGGACTGGGATATGTAAAGACTAACATCAGAAATCTCACCACCTTTGTCAAAGTACCTAATCAGAATTCTGATAATATAACATCAGAATCTGATACTAAATCTTGTTAATTAGTGAGTTTTAACAATCTTTTTCTACCATCAAAGTGTAATACAAAAGAAAAGAGGCATAAATTAAGGCAAACGTCTTTAGAAAATTCAAAAAGAATTCATCCAAAAATTCCAAAAATCTGATAATCTTCCATCACAATTAACTGATTCATAAAATTCTGACGAAGAAGATTGTGTGTGTGTTGAATACTAAAGCTAATTCAATAACATCTCCAAAAAAAATCAAACTATTTGTTAATGCCTCAGCATTTAACATAAATTCTGGTGAAAGTTCCTCATGAGAAGAAGGTATCTCAAATAGCTTTTCATCAGAAAAAGTACCCAAGCAAGTTTAGGTACCATAAATTCTCTTACTTTACCATTTCAGGACCATCATGTGCAGCAGATCTGGTATTGCAATTCAAGAAGCTCTAAGCATATGACTGGGGATAGGAGCTTATTCAGCAATTTTGTTTCTAAGCAGGGTAAATTAGTAAATTTTAGAAATGGAGTAAAGGGGAGAATGTTGGGTTATGGTTGCATTAAGTGTGGATCTTTAACCATTGAGAAAGTACCTTATGTAGAAGGTTTAAAATACAATATACTAAGCTGTGGTCCATTTTGTGAGAAGGGTTTTCAAGTAACCTTTTTACTAGAAAATGCTTATTAATCGGTTTAGATGATAACAATATATATCTAAGTGGAAAAAGAATAAGAAAATCCATCTATTACTTTGATTTCAAAGAATAAATTGAGCACCCTCAATTTTGTTTATTTTTCAAAAGACAACAGAGGTAATAGTTGTTTGTGGCACAAAAGATTAGCTCACTTAAATTTCAAGAAACTAAATCAATTAGCAAGCAAGGGTTTGGTAAAAGGTTTACCTTTCATATCTTCCAAAAAGGATAAAATATGTGAAGCTTGTGAACTTGGAACATCAAAAAGAGGCTCGCATAAAACAATTTTTGAATCTTCTACAACTCTAAATGAAGAACTTTTGCACATGGACCTTTGTAGACCTGTAAGTATTGCAAGTTTTTCTAGTTAGAAATACATCTTGGTCATTGTGGATGACTATTCCAGATATACTTGGATTGAATTTTTGATAAAGAAAAGTGAAACACCAGATCTGATCATAAAATTCATCAGAAAAATTGAAAAACTTTTAAAAATACTTGTTAGAAGGATTAGATTAGACAATTGAATAGAATTTAAAAACTTAAAACTTGAGACCTTCCTTACAAGCAAAGGAATCTCTCATGATTTCTCTGCTCCAAGAGTTCCACAACAAAATGGAGTTGTAGAAAGAAGGAATAGGACCTTAGTTGAGCTACAAGAATTATGCTTGCACATGTCAAACTGCCCACTTATTTTTGGGTAGAAGCAATTGCCAATGCTTTTTTTAGACAAAACAAATCCATCATAAATAAAAGACTTCAGAAAACATCCTACAACATTATAAATGAAAAAAATACCAAATATAAACTTCTTAAACACTTTTGGTTGTAGATGTTTTGTGTTTAATGATTTTGAAAGTCTTGAAAAATTTGACAGGAAAGCTGAAAAAGGCATTTTTCTTGGGTACTCATTGTCATCAAAAGCTTATAGAGTCTTCATTTTGAGCACCACGACAACAGCGAAAGTTTATATGAAGAAAATTCTAACCATTTTCTTAATCAACTATCTGAAGAACTTCTTGAATGTGATTATATAAACAAAGAATCATTAAAAAATCAGTCACATACTAACCCTGCTAGGAAATCTAGTCCACCCATAAGAAAATTCACATGATCAGAATTCTGGAAATTCATCAGAAAATCAGATTGAACATCAGAATTCTGACCTTCTCAATGCAAAAGAAGCAACCAATCAGGGGGAAGCTTCAGAGCCATCAGTACCATCAAGTTCACACAACAACTGCAGATGGATCAAAGGACACTCTCAATCAAACATAATTGGGAACCCTGAAGAAGGTGTCAAGAAAAGATCTACCACAGCTCATGAGTGTCTATATGCCAGTTTTCTGAGCATGATAGAACCACCAATTGTCAAAGAAGCACTCAATGACTTAGATTGGGTCAAAGCAATGCAAGATGAGCTTGACCAATTTGAAAAGAGTCAAGTATGGAATCTGGTACCAGACCTACGGACAAATTTGTCATTGCTTCAAAATGGGTATTTAGAAACAAATCTTATGAACAAGGTGTCATAACAAGGAACAAAGAAGACTTGTGGTGAAAGGTTATTGTCAATAATAAGTCATAGATTATGATGAAACCTTTGCACCAGTTGCAAGGTTAGAAGCAGTAAGAATATTCATTGCTTATGCTGCATCAAAGGATTTAAAAGTTTATTAGATGGATGTGAAATCAGCATTTATAAATGGTAAAATGAGGAAGAAGTATATGAGCATCAACCAGGAGGCTTTGTTAATCAAATCAGGCTTCATAAAAGGTACAATCGACACAACTCTATTTCTCAAAACTTTCAAGGGACACACTTTGTTAGTCCAAATTTCTGTTGATGACATCATTTTTAGATCAACCAATGAAAATTTTTGCAACAGGTTTGAAAAATTAATGATTAACCATTTTGAGATGAGCATGATGGGTGAATTAACACTTTTCTTAGATTTACAAGTTAAACAAAGAAATGATGGCATATTTTTGAGTTAATCAAAGTATGTTAAAACAATTTTGAGAAAATATTCACTTGAAAATTGCTCTACCTAAAAAACTCCCATGGCCACAGGATATAAACAAGATTCTAATCCAGGTGGAAAATGTGTTGATATAAAAACCTATAGGGGAATTATATGATCATTGTTGTACTTAACATAAAGTACACTAGACATAATGTTTTCTACCAAGATATCAGTGTAATCCTAAAAGGTCTCACTTAAAAGCTGTGAAAAGAGTTTTAGTTATATTAAAGGCACATTAGATCTTGGCTTATGGTATCCTAAGATACAAATTTTAAACTAATATCATACACAGATGCAGATCATGCAGGATGCAAGATTGACAGAAAAAGCACATCTGGTGCCTTTCAAATGTGGGGAGAAAAACTAGTCTGTTGGGCAAGAAACAAAATTGTGTATCCACTTCTACAGGTGAATCAGAATAAGTGGCTGCAACAAGTTATTGCTCACAAGTACTATGGATGCATCACTCAAGAACTAAACACATTGACGTAAGATATCACTTCATCAAAGATTATGTGGAAAAAGGTAAAATTGAAATGTAGTTTGTTCCAATAGAAAATCAAATTGATGACATATTCACAAAACCTCTTGATGAAAAGAGACATAATTTTCTTGTCAGTATACTAGGGATGCTCAATATGAGAAGTGAAGAAAATACAGAAAACGCCCAGTCACAAAGAGAGGGAAATTATGAATCATCAAAAGATGATCAGAAATTGAAAAAAAAATTTGATTAGAATCTTCTTAAATCCACCAAAAATTCTTTAGATTTGTCAAAATCATCAGAAAATCTAATGTCATTCATTATTGATACTTTCTCATTCTAATTTGCTCTATACATGCAAACTAACAACACAACGTTAGTACATATGTTCATCATACAAAATCTTTTCATTCGTTCTTCTTCTTTTTCTTTTTTTACAAAAATAAAAAATCCAATAAAATTGTGAATCCCAAAACAGATTCGGATCACAGTGGTTGATTGTTTTCACCCAAACAACTATGGATTAGTTGTTTGAATGTGCAAATACTAAGAAAAACCAAGCAAAGAAGATGAAGAATCTTGTTTGGATCAAACAACTAGTGTTGTATATGAAATCCCAATAACATGTAATCAATAACAGCACCTGGATATTCGGATGAGAGCACAATAGCAAAAATCACAACACAAGAAGATCACCAAAATCTCTCTAAGAAAACTTGGACATACATTCATTGATCATCATATTTATACAGAATGACTACCCAGCGTGTTTAATAAATACGCAGGGTTAGTAAATACGCCGCCATCAGCAAGTTTCACACAATTACACTTTTGACCCTTTAACTTTGTCTAACCATTAGAAACTAGCTCAATCTATGAATAATCAAGCACCAACGGTCTCAAAAGTTCTAACAATATCCCCCCTAGACCGTTGCGTGCTTGGGTTTCTTCAATCTTGCTTGCGAGCTTCTGGGTCTGCGGCGGGTCCTTCATCCTTGTCTTGTGCAGCTTGAACGGTAGGTTGATATGTGGTTGCTTCGATTGTTTCTTCAGAGCTTAGATTAACAATAGCTTCACTTAGGGTTGTTGTAACTCCGTAGTGGCTTCATATATGGATGAAACCGGAGTTTGAGGGTGAGATGCAGCTTGAGATGGTGAGGAGGCTTTCTGTTGTGATTATGACTTATGCTTTCTCTTTCTTTTTCTTGCCTCCTCCTTTTTTGTCTGCTTCTAAATCCTGAGAACAATTTCCATCATATCTATCTTCCTTTCTCGAGCTCGTTCCACAGCCCTTTGGAATAGCATTCCTTCTTCTCTGTACTCATTTCCGTCTCCAACGTGGATTTTACGACCAAAGAGAATGTTGAGATCGGAGAGGCATAACATGAAAACATCCATCGGGTCTAGAATTTGAACATCTTCATTAGACACTAATCGGATCACTGCTTCTCCTGTCTTCCCATCGTAAAACCATTTCTTGAAGTGTGTAAGCATGACAGGCTGTTCAGGTGGAATTTTGACTTTTGTTTCGACCTTAGCAGGATCTATTACCCATGTAACCATCCCTTTTCCTGTGATGGGATCTTTTGTCGTCTTTGACACTCTTCTTCGAGGTTGTTGCGACTTGAAAACTGTGAAGCCCCGATTGCATTCTCTTAAAATGAGTCTTTCAAAGTCAGCTCCGATGCTGCTGTTGGTCGGGTTTATCAGGTCTAGCCTCCCCAGTTCTCGAATGTCCCATCTTGGAAGGCTTTTCATGTCAGCTCCGGTCTTAAAATGCTGAATAACACCACCTCGTCTCTTTACGATGAACATCCCTTTTAGATTGCAGTACTTCCAGCTTATTATTCTATCAGTGACTTCAGATTTTTCAATGGTGACCACCTGATAGAAATCTGGAAGCTTTTCCCTTTCTTTTCTGAACCATTAAGGATGCATTGGAGTTACTGCGTCACCGTGCTCAGTTTCATAAATAATATCATCTTCCAAACCCCACTCAACAAATCTAGTTGGCATTTCATCTCTGTCTACCTCCTCCTCTTCACTTTGGTCATCCTCAGTGACGTTCACAGCCGATTCTAAGCGCTTTTTCTTCTTTTCTGCAGCCTCAGCTTTTTGTCTATCCTCTTCAGCCTTAAACTTCTCATAATCAAAAATATCAGTAGATGAGAACATCAGTGGTATGTCCACTTTGGTGCAAAGTTCTCTGATCATACGATACATCTTTTCCATCCCATCTTGCTGAAATCTCACAAGTCTCGTTTGTTCTTTGACGTATGCGTGAAGCTCTTTGTTTTTCTTTCTTTGTTCCCTCAGCTTCCCGCGAATACGTTTGTGTTGCTTACTTGATGCTTCAACAGACAGATTTCCTGAGCTGGGCCTTTCCCAATATCTTTTTCTAGCTTATCGTACAACTCATGAAATGTACGAGGTCTTCGAGGAGCTTGTTGCGGCATTTGTCTTGATTGTTCCTCTGTTGAAGGTCCTTCCGCTGTTTTCTTACGCTTCTGCGGGGGAGATAGACTTGGGGCTTCCGGATCGACAATCAACTGATCAACAAACTCGTCTAACTACTCTTGCTCGGTAGTGACCATCACCGGTGTTTCTGATTCTGTCATGTGACGCCTCTTTCTTCTAGCTTCTGTTTTCTCTCTTTCTTTGGTCTCATGAATCACACGCAGACTCTCAATATGCTCGCGATGTTCTCTGGTGCCTCCAGCCCTGAAGCTACTTTCCATCAATCGTTCTTGAGGAGCAGTATCTTTTTCGTTTCTTCGAGGAGTCCCTTTCCTTCATGATTTTCTTTCCTTTATTCTTTCTAACCAGCTGCTCGGTTTCCTCTTCTTCCTCCTCCACTTCCTCATCACCACCTCCTTGTCTCTTTGTACGTTCTCTGTATTCCTCATAGGCTGCTTTCACGACAGGATATCTTTCCTCCATATACATCCAATGATGTAATAGCACCCATTCCTTAGTTTTTAGCTTGGTAATCTGACGCCCTGTTGGCAGCTGGAACTTGTATAGGTCGCCATCATGAGGAAGATTTGGATGTTGGTCATTGATGAGGAGCTGAACAAAACGAGGGTACATGGCCCATGTGTAGGAATTAGCATTATCAACCATGCAGTAAAAAATGAGACCAGAGATATTGAATGACTGCTTTGTGCAGAGGCTAAGCATAGCAGCCGACCATTCCAAGTTCAACTCGTCATAACCTCCTTTCCTATGTGCCAAGCCCATAGCGAATAAATGAAGAATGAATCTCCAGTCCTTGGTAAGCCCCTTTCTTTTGATCTCATTTTTCTCTCTGAAATCTCCAATATACCTCATCCCTTTAAACCCATCTAGGATGTCGTCCTTCTTCATATGAGCAAATCACTGTTCTTGTCTCCAAGACTGAGGACTCTGTGAACGTTCTCCTCTGTAACTAAGATCTTCTTATTTCTGACTGTAGCTGTGATTCTTTTAATTTCGTTTACGGTCGACACTTTGGCTGTCTTCCAAAACTCTTCGATGTGGATGTTGTAGATGATCGGATTGGCTTGTACTGCATAGCTAATCCTACTTGAATTTATCCACTCTACTACATCTTCAAAATCGATTGGAGGTGGGACCAGCTTGCATGGCTGATTGTGCTTTCGAGTTTTATCCCAAATAATCTCCTTCACCATCTCTGAAATCGAAAATGAACCAAGTTAGATTTATGTATATAGAAGTATTTATATATATATATATATATATATATATATATATATATATATATATATATATATATAAATACTTCTATATATAGAGAAAAATATAATAATAATAATAATAATGCAAAGATATATACACAAGAAACTCATAATTCCGCTAATATTTACGCTGGGCCAAAACAACTAAGTTCACCAGATACATGACATAGCAAGAGACTTAGACACACCTACACTGCTTAGGTATTATTTACGCTGCACACGACTAGCGGAACTTTGACACGAGAATGAGTCCAGCGAAGATGATTATCTACGCTAGATTACCGGCGTAATTGTCAATTACGCCAGTTGCTTGAACTCGCGTTCAAGACTTAAATCCGCTGGCTCAGGTTTGTGATAACTACGCCAATTTTAAATTATCTACGCTGCATTCATAGTAAATACGTTGGCTTCAAAGATTTCTTGATAAACCCCTTAAAACCAGAAAATCTAGATTCAAATATATGTATGCAACGCAGACCGAAATCAACGATTTAAAACATATTCACACAAAGACCTATCGACATTTGAATATTGAAACCATACCGATATCGATTCCTTTTCAGATTCACTTAAGAGAAGTTTGAAAATGGATGTGGGTTTTATGAGAGATATGAAGAAGATGAAGATGAAACTTATTTGAAAATAATTGAAGAAACAACGAAGCTGAAGTATATATATATACTTGCCTTCCAGCGTATTTATTAAATACGCTAGAATGTTAAATACGCCGCGTTGATATAATTGTGGGATATCTTCAACTTTAAGAAAACATAGAAACAAATACGCTCGAAAATAGTGCAAGAATTTTCTTGTAAAATGTGCCCCTTTTTTATTAAAAATAGTGCAAGAATTTTAAAAATAAGCTTAATAAAAATGAAAATTGTAGAATGGATCTAGAAATTTGTTTTTAGGGCCAGGAAGCTTCCTTTTTCACACAAAATTTATGCTAACTGACTTGAATCTTGTGACCTTCCTGCAAAAGATCATACTGGTAACACTTCGTTCGTTTGAGATAAAATATTGGATATATTAAATAATTAAGGCACAAGAAAAACTATCAGTATGCTTGTCCTTTTAAATCCATGCACCTATCTTTCAATATGCGATCAGAAAGCCTTTTTATCATGTTGCAGTAATATTGACAAGAAATTCAATGTTCCCCCATTCATGCTGAAACAGTCAGAATGTTGTGCCCGTGAGTCCCACATCAGGACATACCCCCGCGATCAAGGTATGCGCAAAGATTCCTCATAACAGGTGAGTATACTGACTTCATTCGTTTTTGAGATTTCAACGTTAGACGGTTGGTGTTCAGGTCAGTACTTTCGTACAACAGGGAGACCAAGGTCTAACAAGGGCTATGGCAGATACCAGGTGCGGTACGATTTAAGCATTTGCATGATTCTCAATGAGAGATTCATTTGTGTAGGGTTTTGGCCGCATAGGCTCTTTTTGAAAAGATATCATAGTTGTGTCTAGGTCAACATATATCTGGATGCAGCAGAAGAGCAACTATGATATCCCCGAATGATTAGCCAATATAAAGACCTGAAATCTCAGACTTTGGCAATCTATCAACGCAAGATTTAAGACCATTAAGCCATATGCCGCAACATTTTACCCGCAAGTTACACAGCATTGTGGGTATTCGGAATGTTTGTGTGATCATTAGTGTTTGTCTCCGTTTTGCAGTTTAATTCAAGGTATTGCTGAATCTACCGACACGTCGTTGCTTGAGGCCTTAATCTTTTTCTGTTTTAAGATTAGAACGAAAGTGTTAGCAGTTTTTCTATCATTTCTCATGCAGGTGCCAAAGAAGGAATCAGTCTCAACAATATTTTTTGGAAAACTTCCCCCCTAAAAATTTTATTTTCGAGAATCCATTGCTTGAAAAGAAATTTTAACCTTGCAGAAAATCTTTTTGTGGGACACAGTTTATGAGATTGTTATTTATTATAAAGACCTTTTTTTTTACCAAAAGTCAATTCCACTCAAGGAAGTTCACCATTTCCCACCAGGTTACCAACTGGTTGAATCGAGCTTTATCAAAGGATTTCGTAAATATATCAGCTTTTTGTTGCACTGAATCCACTGGCACCACTTGGATGTATCCTTTCTCGTACGCATCTCTAATTGCGTGAATGCGAATTTCGATGTGTTTCGTTCTTGAGTGGTGGATGGGATTTTCACAATCCCCAGACACACTTCATTGTCGATGAATATCGGAGTCTTCATGATGTTGATCCCATAATCCAACAACTGATTCTGTATCCAAAGGACTTGTGAACAGCAACTGTAAGTTGCCGTGTATTCAGTCTGAGCGGTAGATGTAGAAACTGTGTCTGCTTTTTGCTCTGCCACGAAATAAGACGATTTCCCAAGAATTGGCAGCCTCCGGAGACAGATTTTCTGTCTTCTTTGCAACCTACATGATCACTGTCAGGGTAAGCTATTAAATCAAAAGTACTATCTTTAGGATACCACAAACCAAGCTTTGGAGTTCCTTTTAGATAGCGAAAGATTCTCTTGATGGCAACATCATGCGATTCTTTGGGATTTGTCTGAAAGCGGGCACAGAGACAGACAGCCCACATTATGTGAGGCCTACTAGCGGTCAGATACAATAACGAGCCAATCATTGAGCGATTGAGAGATTTGTTCACTGGCTTTCCTTGAAGATCTGAAGTGAGTTCCGTCTGAGCAGCAAAAGGAGTGCGGGCGGATTTGCAGTCATTCATGCTGTATTTGGAAAGAATATCTCTGATATACTTAGCCTGATGAATGATGATGCCATCCTTTCATTGCTTCACTTCTAGTCCTAAGAAATACTTGCGTTCTCCCATCATACTCATCTCAAACTTCGCTTTCATCACCTTCTCGAATTCTCTGCAAAGGGCTTCATCTGTCGACCCAAAAATGATATCGTCTACGTAGATTTGAACCAACATCACATCTTCTCCAATCCTTTTTGTGTAGAGAGTCATGTCAATTTTGCCCCTTGAGTATCCACACTCTAGAAGATATGGTGACAAAGTCTCGTACCATGCTCTAGGAGCTTGGTGAAGCCACAGAGAGCTTTGTCAAGCTTGTAGTATTTTGTGGGAGAATGAGGATCTTCAAAACCTGGAGGTTGACAAACATAAACTTCTTCTTTCACTTTCCCATACAGAAAAGCACTTTTTACATCCATTTGAAACACATTAAAGTTTTTAAACGAGGCATAGGCTAAAAGATTCTGATGGCTTCTAAGCGAGCAACCGGTGCAAAAACTTCCTCGTAGTCAATCCCTTCTTCCTGTCGAAACCCTTGAACCACTAATCTAGCCTTCTTCTTGATAACTACACTACGATCGTCCATCTTATTATGAAACACCTACTTGGTACCAATTAGATACTTTCCGTCTGGTAGGTCAACGAGTTCCAGACTTTGAGTTTCCGAAATTGGGCTAATTCTTCTTGCATAACTTGTACCCAACTTGAATCTTGAATAGCTTCTTCGATATCTCTTGGGACAGACTGCGAGAGAAAGGCTGCATAAAGTCCTGTATTGATGGTATGTGTTTGTCCGCGTGTTCGAACTCCATCTTCAACAGAACCGATGACATTTTCAATTGGATGGTTTCGATTGGTCTTGTACCATGCATTGGTGTGAGTTTCAACTTGTTGAGGCAGATTAGAAAAGTTTTCATCCACGTAGATGATTGGAGTTTCGTCTTCTTTGGGTGGTTCTTCCACAGCCTGCTGTGAAGAAGAATCATCATGTGCAGATGCAATCTCAGCAAATGTGTCACCATTTACTTCGAACACCGGAAGAGTAGAAGAGGCAGAGGCAAGGTGAAACGGGTTGTAAAAGGAGTAAAACCAACGTCTGAGGCATCAAACAATGGTTCCAATGGAGTGGATTCTGCAGGTCCGGATTCAGTGATGGGTTCATCAATGCTGAAAGTGTTGAATATAATATCCACGTCATAAAACCAGTTTGGAGCGCTTCCTGTGTTAGTGGAGTTTCCTTCTTGAAAATCGATGTAGTACGATTCAATCACCATCTTGGTCCGCTTGTTGTATACTCGATATGCCTTTTGAGAAGATGAATAGGCCATGAAGTAGCACACGTCACCGACTGCTTCAAACTTGATGAGATTGTCTTCAATGTTGAGAAGTGTGCATGAACACCCGAACGGTCTGAAGAAATCTATCAGAGGCTTTCTTTTGAAAAGAAGTTCATAGGCTGTCTTTCCATGAGATTTGACAATCAGAACACGATTCAAGACATATCATGCTGCGTTGACAGCTTCAGCCCAGAAGATTATGGGAAGCTTAAAGTCGACAAGCATAGTTCTTGCAGCATCGATGAGAGTTCTGTTTTTGCGTTCTGCTACCCCATTTTGCTTAGGAGTCCTGGCAGCGCTGTATTGGAGGCGAATTCCTTTATCTTCACAAAAGGAGACAAACATATGATTTTTAAATTCAGTTCCGTTGTCGCTTCTGATGGAGTTGACTTTCAGCTTGATCACGTTTTCAATCATGGGAATGAAGCTCTTCAGAATGGATGCCGTTGCGCTTTTGGCTTCAAGAAAGAATACCCATGAAAACCGTGAGAAATCATCTATAATCACCAAACAATAAGATCATTTAGCTAAACTTTTAACGCTAATTGGGCCAAAAAGATCCATGTGAAGTAATTGCAGAGGAGCAGATATCGTATTCACTGCTTTGGACTTATGAGGCTTTTTATGTTGCTTTCCTTGGGCACATGCGATGCACTTTTCTGAAAAAGGAAAATCTTTCATAGGTAAACCTCTTACTAGATTTAATTTAGAAAGTTTATTTATGTTCTTAAAATTCACATACCCCAAACGATTGTGCCATAACTGTGATTCCGATTTAGATGCTTTTGACATAAGACATGTCATTGGCTCATTTGATTTGGCATTCTTCATATTTAGCACATAGGTGTTATTTTGACGGGGAGCTCTAAGCATGATCATCTCTTTTGGGACGAAGTAACCGGGTTTGATGAATAAGCACTCCGTGTCATTGAACAGCACCGTGATTCCTTTGTCACAGACTTGTGAAACACTCATATGATTGCAACACAATTCTGGAACATAGTTCACATTCTCCAAAGTGAGTGCTTCTGACACGACGTCACCCATTCCGATGATTTTTCCTCCCCTTTTGTCTCCAGCAAAGGATACAAAGTCACCATCGATAACTCGAAAGTTGGTAAGCAGATCCTTTAGCCCAGTCATGTGCCTGGAGCAACCGCTGTCAACATGCCAGATATATTCCATGAGCATCCGAAGCCATTTCTGAATCTTATTCTGTTATACAACAACAACAACAAAAATATGTACAAATTAGCTAGTTTTTGGAACCCAAACTTGCTTTACATTAGTTCTATCATGATTTTGAGCAAGAGTGTTGTCTTTTCTTTTCCAAAAAACAGGTTGAATCAACTATGCATTTTACTGATTTCTTTAAATTGTCAAATTGATTAGTAAAACTTTTAACGAGATCTTGACTAGGTTTAGAAAATTTCTTGCTTTTGCAATGTTTCACCGTATGTCCTAAATGACCATAGCGAAAACATTGTTTTTTACTCGATCTTTTCTTCCTGGGTGCTGAGTGTGAAGATGATGTATGTGATGAGAGTCTGGAGCATCTTGAGGAACTTAATGATGTAACGTGGCTTGAATCTTTAGCTTTCTTCAGTTTCTTGACATGATGATGTTTATCTTCAATGTCGACTTCACCGTGCTCACTATCTGATGAGGAGCTTGCTTCTTGACTTTCATCTGACCTTTCTTCATCACTTTCTGAAGTTGTTGTGCTTGAATCTTCAATGAAATCTTTATCAGTCTCTGATGTACCTGCAACTGATGGAATAAATTCTGGAATTTCCTCTGTAAGGAATTTTCCAAAACTGTTTTTCTTTAACTCTGGCATAATTACAGGAGATTCAAGCATAACATTTTCATCATTAAGAACAAAATTTAGGTCATGACCCTCAACCTTAGCAATCCCTTGGTTGTGAGCCTTAAGTGTAGGGACATTGCCATTACAATCATCCATCCTAGATAAACTATTACATTTATCTCGAATAGAAATTTTGTTCGTCTTATCACAATTCTAGGCGAACCAGTTAACAGTTGAATAATTGTCGCCTGAATAGCCTATTCCTATTTTCATCCCTCCACAATCATCTTCCCCATCGCACACACCTTCCTTACTCTCGCACAGATCTGCATTACTTTCAGAAAAGTTAGTGTTGTTTTCGGCTTTATAAAAAATACTTTGATCCAAAAGATCATTTTTATTGATTAAGTCGTTCTTAGGATGAGGAGATGGCATAGGAACATAATTTTTGCTGTGCAGAGGAGGAAATAATTTTCTTTTGTTTCCGAATTTATCTTTATATCCAATTCCATCCTTTATGAATGTCGGTCGTTGGCAGTTTACAATATCAACTAGTGCTTTATGACTAATTTTCCATTTATCAATAGTGATTTGGAATTTGTTATTTTCGTTTTGGGATTTTTCTAGATTTTCTGTCAAATCATTTATGATGAAGTCTTTTCTGAAGACAAATTCCTTTAGAGTCTGCATTTCAGCTATGGTTGAATTCAACTTTCGCTGATATGCAGCCTCATTTTCTTTTAGTTCTTGATTTAATTTCAAAACTTTTTCTTTTTCTTTAATTATATCACGGTTGAGTGACTTGTAGTGTGCCACGACGTTCAAACATGGTTTTGAGCACATCTTTGCTTTGAATTCATATGGAATGCTGTTTACCAAATCCTTATCCTCAGCTTCTGATTCCATGGCGGTAGAGGATGTTCCAACCGCTTCATTCTTGCTGGTACTGATGACTTCTTGAACAGCAGGCTTCGACTCAATCATTTCAGGTTTCTGTTGTCTATTCTCTGAGATAGGAGAGATTATGCTTTTCAAGCCAGTGTCATCTTTTGGAATCTTGGAGGTTTGTTTTTCAACACCATTTGAAGCAGACGTGGTAGAGACAGTGGTAATGTTTGCCATGAGGGCCTTGTTTACTTCTCCTTTTGCCTCAGCTATCTCCTCCGACCAATCATAGTCTACCACCACTAAAGCCTTATGGTTACTGTCATCAGCATTGTTATTTCCTTCAATGGCAATCGGCCTCCTTGTCAGGTTGATTTCGGTATTCTCGTTCTTCAGCAACGGACACTCTCTTTTGAAATGGCCCAAGTCTTTGCAATTATAACATCTAAGCTTGGACTTGTCGAATCCAGCTTTTCCAAGAGCCAACCTCTTTCCTGTTTTATCTTGGAATTTCTTCAACCGTAGAGTGATCATTGCCATCTGCCATTTCAAATCCATCTCCTCCATGTCGTCTGGATCTACTTGATACAAGTCCTCTGCTGTGAGGAATTCTCTCTTCAACTCTCCTGACATAAGCGCCTCATAGCTACTTAAGAAAGTATTAAAAAAAGCAACATGTTCTATGGAAATTTTAAGTGCTTGAGTGTCGTTGGCCACGGTGGTCTTCTCGGAAGATGACGACGCCTTCACAGAGTTTGCGGAAGCATTTGAATAGGATTCGACAGCACTTTGGGGATTTGATGCACATGAGGTGACAGGAGCAAGAAATGCCATATTCATGGGGACCGAGGTTGTAGCAGCTTGCTGAGACGTCTTCTGAGAATATCCAGTTTGATTCATGTCTCGTTTCACGATGTCCATTTCAAAGGCTTTTAAAGTGTTAATCAATTCTGAGAGAGTAACTGGAGTTGTGCTGGTGAGGAAAGTTCTCTTAATCATCATGCATTGAAGACTCCATTCTTTTGGTAGAGAATTTAGCAGCTTCTTGATCAATGCATAATTTGCAACTGGGTTTCCCACCTTCTTCATCTTGGTCAACACCCCCAGAAATCTTCTTATGTGGTCAGACAAGCTTTTCCACGAATACTTCCAAACATATCATATTCTTTCTGCACCATGTCTTGTTTGTTCTCCCTGAGTTCCTCATTGCCTTCATAATGGTCGATTAGAGCCAATCACAGTTCATGTGCCGAGGTGTATTCTTCAAACAGATTGTTATCATCCTTTGACAAAGCCACAGTGAGAGCAGCATGAGCCCTCCGGTCACGTTGAATGAGTGTCCTATCTTCATCTGTGAATGTTGAAGGATCTTCATTGATAGTACGGATGTCATCACGTATTATCATGGGAACATGCGGGCCCATAGTGACTGACATCCATTGAGTATAATCGGTATACTCAAAAAAGGACTTGATCCTGTTTTTCCAGCTGCTGAAATCTTCCGAACCTTTTAACTTTGGTGGCCTTGTAGCAGTTCCAGTTTCTAGTTCGACTTGAGCAATCAGATTGAGTTGATTGAGAGACATAATAGATGATAGGTGATTAAATACGCTGGGCTTTGGTGAATCAGAGAATAATTACGCTTGCTAGGACGTAAATACGCTGGACCAGAAATCAAATACGCTGCACTGGGAGACAATTACGCTGGACCAGAGATCAAATACGCTGCACTTTATCCTGCAAAATGCTAAATCCGCTGGATATTCGAAAATAAGCAAAGGTTTAGTCAATTTCGCTGAACACCATGATAAAATCGCTGAGGATTAGTATCACTGATATCGAAGTCGCCTTCGATTAAATTCGCTAGGGCAATTACGCTGACAATAATACAAATCCGCTGGTTTAAGAACCAGCGTATTTGTTAACTATGCGAGATTCAAGTTAAATGCGCCAGCTTCAAAGACAATTACGCTATCTTCAAGAATATCTATGTTGGCTTTAAGAATAATTACGCCCAGAAGGGTTTTAGTACGAACAAAAACCCTCTAATCACCCAAAAACGACCCAAAATTCATGTTTCTTTGCAGCTAAATGACCAAAATGTTTAACAAACTACTGATTAACAACAACTCAAAAATTAAACGCACCAGATCAAGCCATTTTAATCCCAAAAATTTGAAAAACCATGAAACTTTGAAAACTTTTGTAAACCTTCAAAACTTGACAAATCTTAACAAAAACTCAAACAATCTAGAGCACAAAGGCTCTGATACCAAATTGTGAATCCCAAAACAGATTCGGATAACAACGGTTGATTGTTTTCACCCAAACAACTATGGATTAGTTGTTTGAATGTGCAAATACTAAGAAAAACCAAGCAAAGAAGATGAAGAATCTTGTTTGGATCAAACAACTAGTGTTGTATATGAAATCCCAATAACATGTAATCAATAACAGCATCTAGATATTCGGATGAGAGCACAATAGCAAAAATCACAACACAAGAAGATCATCAAAATCTGTCCAAGAAAACTTGGACATACATTCATTGATCATCATATTTATACAGAATGACTACCCAGCGCCGCCATCAGCAAGTTTCACACAATTACACTTTTGACCCTTTAACTTTGTCTAACCATTACAAACTAGCTCAAACTATGAATAATCAAGCACCAACGGTCTCAAAAGTTCTAACAAAAATCTCGTAGACTTAGGGGTCATTGCATCACGAAGTAGGATTTTTGAACAAAAATTCGATGCGCACATACACTCTCTCTTTGTGATCATCAATGCTTACTCGTCCACACTTAGAGAAAAAAGAGGGGACACCTGGACAGATAATGATTGTTGGATCTATAGAACCGTATAAAAGAATAGATGATTGGAAAGCCAAAACAATTTCTAACATCTGATCACCAATAAAGGTCTACTGCCCTAAACTCTGCCTATACTTAAAAGACTTTTCACAATATCTGTTAAATACAAAGCTCAGCTGGAAGTAAAGATCTGCAAGAAAGAAAACTCCGATGAAGCATAAAGGCTATTGAAGCAAAGGTCTGTTGAAGACCAACAGAGGATACCTCGGTAGTTGTTGTTCAATAGAGTCTAATATGTAAACGAATGTAACAGTGTTTAGGTCTAGCAGAGGATAGAGTTTGTTAGTTTGTTAAATGTCACTTTCATAGTGACGTCAGCCATAAGATGCTTAGTGGTTTGCAATGCACTATAAATAGAACAGTGTCTGTACTGTTCTATCTATCACTTTTCTTCTACACATTATGTACGAACAAATTAGATTGATTTTAGGCCGAGGGGAAGTTTGTATACTGCATGCATACATGATTATAATTAGAAAAGCATGTTAACTAAAACAATCTTTCTATTGTTGTGATTTCAAAGTTTACGAAATTCCGCTGCACTATTTCATTGTTAGCTATCTTCTTACATTGATTTTATCTAAACAAATCACATAATATCAAACTCAGATCCTAACAATTGGTATCAGAGCTTGGCTGTTCAAATTTTATTTAACAATCAATTTGATATAAACTGGTTAGCTCTCACTGCTAATTTGTTTATTTGTTTGTATTGAAAAGAGAGTAAAAGTTTATTTATGTTCAAAGTTTTTAAACAAAAACTTGTTTGTAAACAATCAGAGTGTCTCAAAATCCACAAGATCCACACAACACTGGCACCATGTATAAACCTCCGATACTTGTCAGATCAGAGTACAATATCTGTCAACATCAGATGGGTCACATACTTGCACAACAGAACACAGGTTGCTGGAAATCGGTTATCCTTGGACCACATGTTTCAATGGTACCGAGTGCCGAAGACCAAAAATTCAAGTTCTAAAGAGTCCTGAACATTACTCCGAGCAAGATTTTCAGAAAATTGAACTAGATGCAAAGACATTTAGCATCGTGGCAACTACTTTGCCTAATGATATCTATGCTGGCCTGTTACACTGCAATAGTGCAAAGGAGTTATGGGATGCTCTAAAAGAACAATTTGATAACACTGAAGAGGGTATTGAAAATAATAGAGAAGTTAAACAAATAGTATGAAACATTTTGTCATGTGAAAGGAGAATCATTAACTCAACAATTTGAAAGGTTTAGTTGTCTAATTAGTGAGTTAAACTGGTAGATGTTAATTTTGCAAATTCTTCTTTGAATAGCCGATTTCTTAGATCACTACCAGATAAATGGGACACTATTGCCTTTATAACTAGAAATTCTATTAGGTTTAAAGAGATGAGTTTTATTCAACTTCATGGTAGGCTTCTCACTTATGAGAGAGAGCTTAACCAGAAAAGGAAGCTGCAAGAATTAGGAAAAGTGACTGATGACTATGCTTTTGGTAGTACATCACTTTTTGGTCAAGAAGAAACCTCTGGTAGTAGAAAGGAACAGAGTTATGATCATTTTATTGACATAACATCTCGTGGAAATTTCAACTCTGATTCTTGCTCACCCAATTCTGCTTTTACTGCAAATGGGGAAAACCAAGTTACTTACAACCTATCCTTTGAACTAAATGATCTTCAACATTTTGATCCAACTGATTTAAAAGATATGGACATATTACACCAACTGGCATTGCTGAGTGTCAGGACCAGCAAGCTCTATAAAAGAACTGGTAGAAAATTTCTAGGGTTGCATGGAGGGTTAAAAGTTGGGTTGGATAAGTCAAAGATTAAATGCTACAAGTGTAACAGGCTAGGTCATTTTGCTAGTGAGTGTAGGAGTCAAACAAATGGTCCAGTTATCACACACCCAAGTCCTAGACCTCAAAACACAAAGAACACTGTCCATTATTCCCAATATACCCCTGCTCCTCATATGCAAAACACTACCCATTTTGCACACCCCTGTAACCACTATTCTAGTTCAGTATGTCCAAACCACTTTTCCTCAAATACAGTATGTTCAAGCCCCAAGTCCTCAGGTTCAAGTACAACTTGCACCACAAGTTACACAAACCTCTGCTCCTACAGAGACAAGTCAACAGAGCTTTTTTAGACAAGGCTTTGTTGATTGGAGTAGCTTACCTGAAGAACTGACGGATGAAATTTTGCTTGATATTGAAAAGAAACATGATGATTTTTGTTTCATGGCACTAGACACTATACTTGAAGGGGACGAGTCTGAGGAAGTAGTGTTAAATTCTAATGATTTTTGTGATAATGTTGTGGCAGATGTTTTAGAAGAAGGTTGGTGAAGAAACTGTGATCTCAGTGTCAGACCCAGGGGAAACTAGTGTTTGTGAAGGAGAATATGATTGTGCCATGATGGCTGTTGCTAAGGTATTACCTCAGGTCCTTAAAGACCGATGTTCGGACAAATGTATTATTGCTTTTGCTAACAAAAAAGGGGTAAATAAAAACCGTAAAAACAAAATTTTAGATGATGAAATTCAGTCTGAAAAACTTGCAAAAGAGTTAAAACCTAAACTGTTTGAAAAAGAGTCTGTAATCAGTAGCCTCAAACATGAGTCTAGCATAACCAAGGATCAACTCCAAACTATGATAGAAAAATATCATAGTTGTAAAAAGGAACTTGAATCTACCCAAATTACTTGTGAAAAGTGGGTAGAATCTTGCAAAGGTTATAAGCTAATGTTAGAATCACAAAATCAAAAGCAATGTAAAATTTGGTGTAGGTTTTAGAAAACATGACCAAGTTTCTCAAAACACTACTGTAAATGATTGTGAGTTGGTTGAAGTTATTCCAACAAATATGGCTCGTTAAGAAATTAAAGTCACTGAACCAAATGGTAAGAAAATTGTTTTAGAAAGACAAGCAGGATCCTCAACTTTTGAGGAAATTGAAAAATATTAATTCAAACCTACCTAGTTAGATGAGTGTGACAGTCTCGACAAATTTAAGCAAATGGACTTTCAACATTGAAGGTGTAAAGGCACCTCAAGTCAAGATCATTCCCCTAAAAGATCTTCCAGTAGATGTTATAGAGCAGATATTACAACATCTTCTGACAAAACGTGAGAAAAACGGAAGAAAAGAGAAATTATCAAACTTGTTTTGTGATTTTTCTGAAAAGAAGAATCATGTTACTAAAAACTATTTTCTTCTAAAAGCCTATGATATAAACAAAACAAGTGTGATCATTGATTCACCAAATTGCACCATTTGTGGCAGAACAAACCACAAAACTCAAGAGTGTGTTTATCTAAAAAATATTGATGTCAAAAGAAATGAGTACAAATCTAAAACACTTGAGAGTTCAAGAAAAGAAATGACCAAACAGACATTTGTCCCTGTCCAAACATCTATTACCAAACAATTGAATATAACATCTACTCCCAGAAAGTTTCAGGTAACAGATACACCACTAGCATATAAATTTCCAAGTGGATATGGCCAACATGTTTATAAGAGTGTACCACTTGGCTATAAAGTCTATAAAAGACATGATAAACTAAGAATTAACATGCTTCCTCATGGTTATGATCATTTGATAGGAAATGGTTCACAGTAGATGCTATTAAAATCTGTTCCAAACACTAACTATATTCTTGGACTTGAGGCTAGAATGTTTATGACCCCATCCAAAGTCATCCTGGCTTTGGAAACTCACCTAAACAAATTGTTTACTAATGTGTAGGGAGCTTCTACTTGCCTTGATAGTTTATGGTATGTAGATAGTGGAGGCTCCAGGCACATGATAGGATGTAGAGCCCTAATAAAATATTTCATGGCACATGGAAGGGGTGATATATCTTTTGGTAACAATTCAAAAGGGAAGGTGTTAGGGTCAGGGACAGTCCAGGCTGAGAAAATCAAGTTTGAACATGTCAATCTTATTGACAATCTGAAATTTAATCTTCTTAGTATATCTCAAATGAGTGACAAAGGCTATGGGTCATTATTCACTAAGTAAACTTGTCAGATTGTTGGACCAGAAGTGATTAAAAAGATTGATCAAATAATAGCCGAAAGCAAAACACAGCTTGTTGCTCACAGGAGTGGCAATGTGTATGTAGTTGATATGTTGAAAGATAATCCAATGTCCAATGCATGTCTATTCTCAGTTGCTTCTAACAAAGAGACAAAACTATGGCATAGAAGACTTGGTCAAACCAATATTAAAACTATCACTACACTTTCCAGACAAGGTCTTGTAAGAGGTCTTCCATCACAATTCACATGTGATAAACATTGTGTTTCCTGTTTAAAAGGTAAATAACATAAAAGTACATATATATCAATTGAAGAGTCCAAAACAAGCCTAAATTTACAATTGCTACACATGGACTTGTTTGGTCTTGTAAAAATCACGAGTCTTAAAAAGAAGAGATATTGTCTAGTCATAGTTGATATTTTTAAAGGTTTACATAGACCTACTTCATGCACTCCAATGATGAGATTATAGATATTTTGCAAAATTTGTAAAATGGGTTGAAAAGCAATTTGACCTGCCAACAAAAGTCTTTAGGAGTGACAATGGGACTGAGTTTAAAAATAAGAAGTTTGATGATTTTTATGTGTCAAAAGGGATTGTTAGACAATACAACATCCCGAGGACACCAGAACAAAATGGGGTGGTTGAAAGGAAAAATAGAACTTTGATTGAAGCGGCTAGAACAATGCTTGCAGACTCATGTTTACCTTTGTCTTTTGGGGCAGAGGCTGTAAACACTGCTTGCTATGTACATAACAAGTTTTAATTAACCCAGGCATCAAAAGACCGCTTATGAAATTTTGTACAAGATTAAGCCTCCGATCTCATATTTCAAAATATTTGGTTGCCCCTGTTTCATTCTAAACTTAAAAGATTCAATTTCAAAATTGCAGCCAAAGTAGATTGTGGTTATTTTCTAGGATACTCAACAACTGCTAAAGCCTACAAGGTCTTTAATTCACAGACTAGGTGTATGGAAAAAATCTTGAATGTAAAGTTCAATGAACTTTCTTCATTAAAAATCCGAACAAATTCTGTTGAATTGTTTGATTTAGATAAATTTACATTTGAAGATGTGTCTATCAAGACTAACAATGCAGGTACACGACAGCCGTCACATCAATATTACGGATAGAACATTGTGATTCCACAATACAAAGTTATTTCATCCACCAAAGCAACAAATGATACTAATAACCGTGAAAACTCTGCCACTACTAGATCAACAGCTGTTGATCCCCAAACCTCTGCAAGGTCATGTAGTCAAACCCCTGTTGATAAAAATCCATTCTCTATGAACAAAAGTCAACCCATCTTTACCCCTATTCCACCTATACCTCCACCTCCATTCCAAACAGATGTTGGCTCTTCAAAATTGCCACAAATGTTAGCTTAGATGATTCCCATAGGGAGATCTAATCTACCTTAAAAAACCATCCATTTCACTAAATTATTGGAAACATCAATGAAGGGGTTATCACAAGAAGTCAATCCCAAAACATTTGTCTTTTTGCTAGTTTTCAATCACTCACACAATCTGTCAAGTACCAAGAGGCACTAAAAGAAAACAGTTGGGTAGAGGCCATATAAGAAGAGCTCCTACAGTTCAAAAGACAACAAGTACGGGAATTTGTACCATTGCCTCGGGATGTATGCCCCATAGGCAAAAAATGGGTCTTCAAGAACAAAACGGATGAAAGGGGCATAGTTGTAAAAAACAAAGCTAGGCTTGTGGTTCAAGGTTATAAACAAGAAGAATACATTGATTATGATGAAACTTTTGCTCATTTTGCAAGACTAGATACCATCAGATTGTTTTTAGCCTTTGCTGTCAACCACAACATCAAGGTGTATTAAATGATATCTTGTGCATTCCTATATGGCAAGATCAAGGAAGAGGTATATGTATGCCAACCACCTGGTTTTGAAGATATTTTTTTTATCAAGATCATGTTTACAAGCTAAATAAAGCTTATATGGCTTGAAACAGGCACCTAGAGCCTGGTATGAAACTTTTTCCACCTTTCTCTTATCCATAGGCTTTACAAGAGGTAAAATTAAATTAAACTTTGTTTTTAAAATGGAGACGAAAGGATTTGATGCTTGTCCAAATTTATGTGGATGACATCATTTTTGGATCCACATGCAATGCTATGTGTGAAGAGTTGAGAGAACTCATGATAGTAGAGTTTGAAATGAGTGCTTTGGGTGAACTCCAATGCTTTCTTGGTCTCCAAGTTAATCAATTGCAAAATGGTACTTTCATTTATGAAAGTACGAATTTCAAAGAACAACTTACCAAATTTGATATGAATGATTGTAAACCATGTAGTACACCCATGGTTACATCAAAGCTGGTCATTATTGATGACAAAGATGACTTGGTTGATTAAACTCTTTATAGAAGCATGATTGGGTCTTTATTATACCTAACTACATCTAGGCTATATATCACGTTTGCTACATGTGTCTATGCAAGATCCTAGTCAACACCTTGGAAGTCAAATCTTATTGCTGTGAAAAGGATATTTAGATACATAAAAGGTGCTCCCACACATGGTATCTAGTATCCTACTAATGGAAATATTGAGCTTTCAGGTTATTCAAATAATGACTTTGCTAGATGGCATGCCACAAGGAAGTCAACTTCAGGAGGTTGTCAATTTCTAGGCAATTGCTTAGTTTCTTGGCAAAGCAAAAAGCAAGTTGCAGTTTCAACATCAATAGATGAGACTAAGTATATTACTACTGCAAGTTGAACTACTCAACTCCTATGGCTTCAAAATCAACTGCTAGATTTTGGTGTAACTGCTCTAAAGACTCCCCTCATGTTAGATAGTCAGGCAGTTGAAAACGTAATTAAAAATCTAGTTTGACATTCAACAACCAAGAAAATTGACATTAGACAGCACTTTATGAGGGATTGCTATGAAAAAGGTTTGATTTCTTTGCATCATGTTCCAACGAAGGAACAGCTAGCAGATGTTCTAACAAAGGCTTTTAATACATCTACTTTTAAAAGCTTGATCTCTAGAATTGGCATGCTTAACATGGATTAAAAGAAAGTTTTTGTTTTCCATGAATAAAAGGCATTAAAATGTTTTAAGAAAATAAAAAATTAATCCTTAAAAATAGCTAAAATTGAAAATTTCAATAAATCCTAAAAGTTTGTTTTAAACCACTGTTTCTCTAAAACCTCTATTTGGCTTAAATTTCTATCCACTAATAAATGTAACCTCTGTTATCCTATCCACTATTCCCATCCACTGCTTTGGCTAAACCACTGTTTTGCCTTATCCGCCGATATCTATCCTCTGATATAGTAAAATCACCACTATTCATGACCACTGTTCTCAACCACTAATGGTTCCCAGCAGCGGTTTCCTTACCAACTATCATCCATTATCCATCAGAGGTTACACGTGGACAGATGATTACCTATCAGATCTTTGAAACCGCTGCCACGTCATCATTTACTTTTTCCCTTTATATATCATTGTTCCATCCAAACAAAATTTTTACTTGTCATCTCGAAATCAAAATTCTCAAAGCGGTTCCATTACTCATCATCTTCTTCATTACTCCTCACTTACGTCTCCGACCACGGCTCTTAACATCAAACTCCCACATAACTACCTCCCCATATTCGAGAAAACGAAAGATAGTACTTCATTCCATCCAATAATTGATGTCCTCATATCCTCAAAAACAAAGACATTTTGCTTGCAAACGCACCAATTTATGTGGATACTCTCTGACAGTTCTAGACAAATGCTAAAGTTGAATCCCAAAAGAAGAAGCCATATGCTATCATTCAAAAGTCGGAGAAACCCTTGTCCAACTTTCCCATCCTCAATTTCCACAACCTTGGTGGCAAATTATAATAAAATATCAAAAAATAATCTTTTCTTTTGTATCCTAGACTTTTGAGCTATTATCTACAAAAACAACTTCTAGAAAAAGATTTTAAACAATGAGTTGTTTTTGAAATGAAGAGTCTTAAAACTTAAACTTTTACAAGAATAAAAAATATGGAGTCAAAGGTTTTCAAAACAAAAGCAAAGGGGAATGAGAATATTTTGAATGAGTCCACATCTCAAGCTCAAACCTCTATTGCTGAGCCTACAACTCCTTATGATCATGAAACCACAACGGTGTTGTGAAACCCCTACCAGAAAAATCCAAAAAGAAACCATCTGTATTGAAAAAGCTCACCAAAACCAAAATTTATAAAAAGGCACCTCTGGAAGATGAAATCCCAGAGGATAACCTTTTGGTATCACAGAAGCCACTTGAAACCACTATTGTTACTTCTTCACAACAGTTGGAAATATCTCCACCTCTAAGCCAAACTCCACCTGCTTCCTCACAAAAGGAATAGGTTGTAAGCACAGGGATTTCACATTATGAAGCAGCTGATTCACTTGAATCTTTATTTCAAAGCCCCTCTCAAAAGGCAAATTCTCTTTCTACTCCACAACCATCACCCTCAATTCCACCTACCATCATGCCTATGTTTCATGCAATTATGATAACACAGACAAAAATTAGTTCCTCACAATCACCTGCTCATGAGAGTTCACCTCCACATGTGACTGAATCTGAGCCAAATCTCTTTGCTAACCCGGAAACAGTTGAGGCTACACCCCACTCTTGGTGGTAATTTAAGTGAAGCAGCTACTACAACTGATGACACAATAGTGTTTAAGTTGGACAGTGGTTACATCCATCGGACTTCCTTATCATTTAGTTCTGATGACATGGAGATTCCTCCTGTTGATGATCCAAATACAACTACCTCTGGTAGGGATTCAGATGATCCTAATATATCAGGTGATGGATTGAGATACAAATAATTGACGGAGAGAATGACATCAATGGAGTCTTCAATCAATGAAATGAAATATATGATGAAGCACATGTTACAAAATTCTCAAAGCCAACCATCAACACAAGAAATTACCAATGAGCTATGGATATATTTGCAACCAATCATTCTAGCTCGAAGGAATTTGGCTGACATCCACCAAGAAACTCATATGAAGCTAATCAGAAATATGGTTGAGGCCGGATACAAAGATACTCAAGCTGACATCAAGGCCTTTAAAGAATATTTGGTGAAGACTACTAGCTCTCCCCCTACAACAGTCCTTCAAGAAGATGTAGAGGATGATGACAAAACATGGGAAAATGATAACCTAAGAATGTTGCAGCTAGATTCAAAGGTGCAACAAAAGCCAGGGTCTGCTACAACCACTACTGAAAACCAAACTTCTACTACAGCATCAGATGCTGGTGTTCAAAAAGGGATTAATGAGACCCTCTGAACAAACAAGCAGAAGAGATTGCTAAAGAAAAGCAGAATAGGCAAGATACACTAGAAAGCAAAGCTTCCAAACTCCTTGAATATAAACAGGCAAAGCAAATGAAAAAAGAAGACATTGACACTTTAAAAAGAAGAAAGTCAACAAGAAATGTCAGACAGCCAACAACCACCTCTTCTAAAACCACCACCATGCCTGCAACAAGTGTATCCTCTGCTCTAGTCAAAACTAAACCAACACCACCACCTCAAAGGAAACAAAAACCCTCACCTATGAAATCATCTACACCACCAACAGATGTTGGTACAACAAATGTACCAACAGATGTTACATCCCCACCATCAAACCAACCAACAGATGTTGTTACATCAAATGTATCAACAAATGTTACCTCAACCTCTGCCATGATCACATTCCCTACTTTAACTCAGCCATTATCCACACCACCAAGAATTCCAACACGACCACTTTCACCTCAAATCAAATTCCAACGCAAAAGGAAAACTTCTATTGCTTAAGATGATTAAGAAGGGATTCCATCACCAATCCTTTGTCATCAAAACCTATCACTTCATCACCATCCTCATCACCTTCATACAAAATCACTTCACTTCTAACCATTTATCAACCACCATCCATAATACCTTTTGCTACCAAACATCCTCTAGAACTGATGGCTATGCAAAAAGAAATTTAATCATTCTTCACAACAGAGGATATCTCAAAACTAGACTTTTAAACTCTCTTTGGTTTTAGAAAGCCAAGAAATTTAGATGAATATCTAAAGTTGAAGGCCAAACCGGATGAGAATATAGCCAAAGATAAGAGCAAAAGGAAAGATGACAGGACTACTCAAGGTAATTTATCTTATAAACTAAGCAAAGTGAGAAAGATTGAAGACTTTGCCAAAGGTATGAGTAAGTCTATGCAGAAAGGCCTCTAAATGCTGAGCTTGATAAAGAACTGAAACAAGATTACCTTGACCACATTATGCAACACAAACCTTACAAAGCTACTAGAGCATAGTTCAAAGATTGGTCAACAAATGATCTCAAAGCAAAAGTTGACAGAATACGAGCAATGCTCAGAGATCCTCTACATAAGCCAACACCACCTCATTGGAAAAAAAATAGGCAGTTGGATCAGAACAGAGCTTTAAAGCTTAAAAGAATGAAACAAGAGCCGGTTGCTGTAAATTATGGTAGTGCAAGGTCAGTTGCTAGATGGTCTGAGTCATGGGTTGTAGATACCTACAAAAACTGGAAGAGCTTAGAACGAAAGATCCTATAGTTCCAAGAAAGCCAGACCAACATATGTTATCCCTCATCAGACCCAAACTAGAAGAGCTTAGAAAGAAAGATCCTACAGTTCCAAGTAAGCAAATCACTTCCATCAAGCTCAACAATAAGTCTTCCCCAACAAAAGCCAAATGATTCAAAAATTCTAAAATGGAAGTCATCCCCCAGACCCCCATGATTGACTCTGCTCAGATCAAATGGCAAGATTCAAAAGTTGGAAATGGAGGATGCATATGGTCTAGATGCAGATGACCTCCAAGATCTATTGAACCTTGAATTGCTAGGGATTTTGAAGACATGTTCTCTATAAACTTTGAACTACAGTTCAAAGGGCAAATTAGGGAATTTCTTTTGAGAAATAAAGGTCAGCAATAAAGAAGGGTTTTGGCATCATCTGTTCTAGGGGAAATTGTTGGATCTATAGAACCCTATAAAAGAACGGATGTTTGGAATTAACAAAGGTCAGCTGCCCTAAACTCTACCTGTACATAAAGACTGTTCACAATATCTATTAAAGACAAAGCTCTGCTGGTAGTAAATATCTGCTAGAAAGAAAACTCTAATGAAGCATAAAGGCTGTTGAAGCAAAGGTCTGCTGAAGACCAACAAAGGATACCTCAATAGTTGTTGTTCAACAGACTCTATTATGTAAATGAGTGTAACAATGTTTAGGTCTAGCAAAGGATAGAGTTTGCTCGTTTGTTAAATGTCACTTTCATAGTGACGTCAGCCATAAGATGATCATTGGTTTGCAATATACTATAAATAGAATATTGTCTGTAGTGTTCTATCTATAACTTTTCTTCTACACATTCTGTACGAACAGATTAGAGTGATCTTAGGCTAAGGGGGAGTTTGTATATTGCATGCATACGTGATTATAATTACAAAACATGTTAATGAAAACAATCTTTCTATTCTTGTGATTTCAAAGTTTACAACATTCCGCTACACTGTTTCATTGTAATCTATCTTCTTACATTGATCTCATCTAGAAAAATCACATCAATATCAAACAATGATTATAATTTTTGAGAAATTAGGCGCCTAGATATTAAATGGAGATAAACTTTTTTTTTCACATAATTCCTTTTGTATCTGACAAAAGATCATAAGCAATAAATGATAATGGGGATGGAAAATCTAAGGTGGTTAATGCTTATTATGGTGGAACTATCACTTTCACTTATATATAACTACCTCTTGGAGATTAACTTCATCTCATCTGTCTTTGTCATCCTCTTCCTCTTAATGCTTCACTTTTCCCACTTTCAAACTCACAACATGAGGATTCGAAGGAATGTTGAAGGACCTGCTTGGGAAGGTTGTGGTATCATTCTTAACATGTTGCTACAGAGTCACCCAACCTATGCAGCATATATCTAGATCCATCCAGATATATTGCAAGAGTTTTGATGGAATGCTCAAACCATCTTCTATAGAAGAAATGTCAGGATTCGGAGTCAAGTGATGGGAAAGGTGTAACACCCTGACCACGTAAAACAATGAACTGCAGCGGAAACGTCGGGGAGTCATGTCACAGAAGTATTTTTTCACAACTCATGGAATCTAAATTTTTTTATTAAGTTAAATGTTTACATTGTCTTGGGATAAACAGAAACAACACATAAATAAATTGTCTTTCATGTTTTACGTCACTAAGGCTCGCATCCAATCCTACGTGAAGCATGCATCATATTATCAAGCATTGACTCCTGAAACATATGTGAAAGAGAGTCAGTATAAAAATGCCGGCGAGTACATAGGTTTTGTGAGTGTGTCAAATTTTTGGCTTTGTATACATATTGCTACACCTCGTCCAACTATAGGAGTCGTTAAATAAAAAACTCATATCAAAAGTGTTTGATATTGCAATACAATTAATCAACTAAAAAAAGTTGGTTAGAGTTGTGAAAACCTTGGGGCCATGAATCTTGACCAAAACGTTTCTTTTGTAAAAACCTTGTAATAGATTGATTCAAAAGAAAACTTTGTACCGTTTATATCTTTAAGTGAAAATCATTGCGTGACATTGTTCAAAACCATTTGTCCATGTTATAAAGCATTTGTCCGTGTTATAAACCATTCGTCTGTGTCATAAACCAATTGCCCATGTCATAAACAAATCGTCCGTGTTTTTAATTGTGAAAACTTTTGATCGTTCTTTAATGAACACATTCAAACCTATGTTGACTATACCACCAAATGGTATCTTTAATAGATCGCCAAAGGGTCTCTTTAGCTAGACTAATAAATCAACAAATGATTTGTTAATCAGAAACAGTTTCTGTCATTACCCAAACTTCCACCAAATCCAGTGAACAGTCTGATAATGGGATTGTCCGTCATATGGTACCATAACATACTACTGGTCAGCTCAGCCAAAGCTAACGAATGCCATTCATGTTATGGATAACGCATCAACAAGTTGTTCACATTATTGAAATCGTATTGTTTTATATATAAAGCATAGACATTGTTTTTGAAAACTTGAAAATGATTTAGCACATATGAGTCACCCCAAAAAATTTGCAAAACATAAAAGAGGAGAACTATGTACTCACTTAGGATTGCGAAAGCGTTCTTGATCAACATAATAAACAAAACTCAGACGTGTCATAATGTGTCAGATAAATATGTTACCGTGTCGGGACAACAAACGGGAGATCGGATAGAATGAATATCTTATAAACCAAACGAGTGTTGGAACTCATGTGATATGGTTTAACAAACTTAACATTCTGAATTGAAAAGGATCCTAAGTGCTTTTCACCCGTTATGACTCGTTAAGGTAGTTTATTCTACTTTAACGGGTCATTAGCGTAAACGTGTGATCGGATGGTTAAACATGTCCTATGATAAGTATTAAATGCCCAAACATGTTTGAAAATGTTATAACATCAGTTTATATGTCAAAAATTTGGTACATGTGTTTAAAATGGATTTATGCGCAAAAGGGCATTTTGGTAATCATTTTTTAAGAACATAGAAGTAACTTATCATAACACTAACCAAATGACGTAACCATAAGGCATAACCTCAGTAGGTTATTCTCTATACGACTACGGACACAAATACCTGTTTGGTCGGATCCTAAGATCGACCAAACGGGTCGGCATCGAAAGTCAAAGCGGTGGTCAAGACCGCTCAACTTACAACCCTAAATAAACATTAAACTAGAAGTGACAAGTTAGACATGTCAAAATATGTCTAACTAATTTTATAAAACTGATTTGGTATCAAAATTTGGTGTTTTGCTACTCGAAAATACTTCCATCGTAAAATGCACATCATGTGCATTTTTGACTGAAACTTTGACTCGTCACTTCAACCGGTAAACGTGGTAATTAGATGGTGATATTGTTAGGGATTATAAACTTCGTGATTATGATCATGTTGCAAAGTTCAATTGAACTTTGACGTGACCAAATATGGCCAGAATCAAAGTTAATCAGGAAGCCAAACTGTTTGACTTTTAGCTCAAAATAGCTAAAATAATGAAAGAACTAGGAAGAGTACTTACGTGTGTTGAGAACACTTTCGGAACTCAAAATAGGAGGCTTCCAAAGACTAGAAACAAGCTCCAAGAAGAATAGAAATAAGAACTTCACACTTTGCTTTGAAGTGTTTTGAAGTGATGTGAAAAAAAATGGAAGAATCATGGGGTATTTATAGTATTTTAGGATCAAGGAGGTGATGAAAAGTGTCCTCAAGTGTGGATTCGTATCATACCATGTGTCAACACCAAATTAAATGTGGCAAAATGTGGCAAACTTGGTAAAGAAGCAAAAATATTTTTTGACATTTTTGGCCCTTGGACTTGTATTTTCACTTGTTTATCATTCTTTAACCCCTTTAACCTAATATTTAGGTTATATAAAGGAGTTAAGACATGTGTAACTTGGATTATTCCAAAAAAATGTCATGGATGTTGGTTCGTTCGGTTGTACTGTTACGCGTTTCGCAAGAATGCGTAAAACGCTTTAACGAAAACGAAAATGATCGAAATTGTGCAACGATTGACATTTTTGCAGTCTTATCAATAAAATACAAGATTTTATTGAATACAAAAATATTTGGATTGATAAACATGGTTCGTATGTTGAATACGGACCAACAGACTTTCGCAGTTTGACAAAAATAGTCCTTGGACTTGTATAAGCGTGTTTTTGTCATATGTAACCCTTCAAACTTATATCTAAGTTATGTAAAGGGTATTTAGGGTATGTGTAGCTTATGTCCATGTTTCAGAGTGTACGTCACGTGAAACTGATTGCGTTTGAGTGTCAGTTAACGATTACTTCCACAAAAGTTTTTGAGGGTTCGAAATCGTGCAAGAAATTGAAATTGTGCAAATGTCTTAGATAATTATACAATTTTGGAAATAAAACACAAGGTTTCATTGAATACAAAATTGTTTATAGTTGTACAATGATTGAAAAGGCACAAATGTCATAGTCTCCCTCACTTTTGGAAAATTCGTCCTGACATTTAACTAGAGGAAACTTTGTGAAAATAGATGTGGATATTTTGCTTTCATCTGATCCTCTCATTCCCAAGTAAATTATGGGCCACGTTTGGATTCCCAGCGAACTTTCACTATCGGTATACATCTACGCTTGAGTTTCTTGGCTTCACGGTCCAAAATCTCCACAGGTTTCTCAACAAAGTGGATAGTGTCATCAACATGAATTTCGTCGAGGGGAATGTGGAGGTTTGTATCGGCTAAACACTTTTTCAAATTGGACATGTGGAATGTTGGGTGAATATTCCCAAGTTCAGGAGGTAGCTCAAGTCGGCAGGCCACCTTTCCGATTCTCTCAACGATCTTGAATGGTCCAATATATCGTGTGTGCAAGTTTTCCTTTCTTTCCAAATCTAATAACACCTTTTCAAGGAGATACCTTGACAAGGATGTGATCACCAACTTGGAATTCCAAGGGCTTGCGTCTTTATCCGCATAACGCTTTTGGCAGCTTCTAGCTGTCGGAAGGTTATCGCAAATTTTCTTGACTTTGTCTATTGCGTCGTGAATGAGTTCAGGTCTAGTGGCTAAGCTTCATTAACCTCATTCCAGCTGACAGGTGAACGACATTTTCGACCGTATAGAGCTTCGAAAGGCGCATATTGATACTGGCAAGATAACTATTGTTGTAGGAGAATTCGACCAATGGTAGATACGAATCCCAACTACCACCAAAGCTGATCACACATGCTCTAAGCATATTCTCCAGTGTTTGAATTGTCCTTTTAGATTGTCCATCCATTTGAGGGTGATAAGCCGTGCTCAGATTGAGTTTGGATCCATGGCAGATTGCACGGTCTTCCACAAGTGAGATGAGAATCGAGCATCTCAATCGGATATGATGTTCAAATGAGCACCATGACGAGATACAATCTCATCAACGTAGTTCTTGGCGAGTTTGTTAGCAGATAGATCCTCACGAATTGCCAAAAAGTGTGCTGACTTTGTTAGACAATCGATGATTACCCAAATAGCATCATGACCTCTAGGTGTGCGCGGTAGTTTAGTGATGAGATACATCGCAATATTGTCCCACTTTCATACCGGTATTTCTAGTTGCTATAGCAAACCAGATGGGCGTTGATGTTCTGCCTTAACTTTAAGACAAGTTAGGCATTTAGACACATACAAGGTAATGTCCTTCTTCTTACCCAGCCACCAATACTGGGTACAGAGATCCTTATACATTTTGTCTGCACCAGGATGGATTGAATAACGAGACTTATGAGCTTCGTCCATCAATAAGGTGTGGAGATTGTCTTGACTAGGAATCCACAAACGGTTCTTGTAGTAGAGTAATCCGTTCTCTTTTGTTTCAAGTTGAAGTTCGAGATTTTGTGGCAGCTCATTTTTCAATAAGCTTTGGGTCACACATGTATGTTGTGCTTGAAGGAAACGTGTATGGATATCAGATTGAACTCGAACATAATGAAGTTTGACACGTTCCTTACGACTAAGCGCATCAGCCACAACATTCGCCTTACCCGGATGGTAGCAAATCTTGCAGTCGTAGTCATTCAGAAGTTCGACTCAGCGTCGTTGTCTCATGTTTAGCTCCTTTTGAATGAATATGTGTTGGAGACTTTATGTGGTAAGTCAAAACCACACATTTCATACCGTAAAGGTAGTGTCTCCAAATTTTGAGAGCAAAAACTACGGCTCCTAACTCAAGATCATGCGTTGTGTAGTTCTTCTGGTGGATTTTCAATTATCTTGACGCATAGTTGGAGAACTATATAGGCTGATAGAACTAAACAAAGAGGACTACTGGCCAAACACCATTCTATCTCGCCTTTGGACAGAAGCCATGATTGCAATCGAAATAGTTATTCCAACGGCTAGGTGAAGTTTGCAAAATCATGAGTTGAATTCTAGAGCACTCTTCGAAGATGTTGAGTCTGTGGACGAGCTTAGGGATATGGATAAAGTCAGAATAGCAACATACCAACAAAGGATCACAAAGGCCTATAACAAAAATATTAGAATGAGAAGATTCCAAATTAGACACCTAGTCCTAAGGAAGACATTTCAAATCACTACCAACCCTAGTGATGGAAAGTTGGCACCAAAGTGGGAAGGTCCATATTTGATAAACTCAGAAGCAGGCAATGGAACATATAAATTGAAAAAGTTGGAAGGAGATCGCTTGCCGAGGTCATGAAATGCATCCATCTAAAAGCCTATTTCATGTGAGTTAGATGTTTATTTCTAACTTAGTCTTGTATGGCTAATATCCTTGTTTATATTTTGATTTATATTCACATTTCATTTTCTATTTAGTGACTTATCTATTTATACAGTTTGAATACCATTACTTACTTAAGCATCAGAGGGGTGTTAGCCTAGCTAACAATCACCTTCACCAAGGTTTGAGTATTTTTGCAAGAATACTTTTGAAAGTGTTGCCTAAAGAATTGAGGATTGCCCCCTTTCTAAGTTTAAGGTATTTTAAATACCTTCAAAGGTTTAAAGCTGTCGCATTTCTTAAGGGTTGATTTTACACACTCCGCTTGGATGCACAATATCCATGTATAGTTGTAGGTGGTGCGACGAATCCATGTAAAAGTGGATGATAATTTCATCACTAGAGGTTATATGTTGAGCCTACCAATTAATGACAATGGGATAAGATTGGCATGTTATATAAACGGGCTTGACCCAAGAAATATTCTAAAAAACGGCAAGCCCCAAGACTGGCATGACCCAAGCATTTAATATTTACGTACTAAACTTAATATTTTGGCATAGCCTAAGTATTTTTGGCATGGCCGATGTATTTTTCTGAAATTGGCATAGCCAAGTATTTCTAGCAATGCCTAAGTCTTTATCCTTTCAGGATGAGCACATCCAAAGTTACTAAAGAAATCTTAACGCTCGGGACATCTTTGGGGATCCATAAGATTACATATTCCAAGAAATATTTTGAATACTTATATCTCTCAATATATCATAGGGGACAATCTAGGTGACTCTTAAGGGTATTCAAACATGAGTTGTATATGATTGTTTGGTATGTTTATCTATTGTATATTCTTTTCAAAATTGGAAGATTGTAGTATTGAAATTTTAAATTTTCTAAGGATTCCAAATATTTTGATATTCTGATAGGGATATTTAAACCTGTTTCAGTTCGATTTATTTCTATCACATGGTATGTTTACAATACTCTCTTTTTAAAATACATTCTAATCTTAGTATCATTATTATAAATCATGATGATGTTACTAAATAGTAGAATTATTTGCTAACTACTCTTATGTTTGCCTAATTTTACAAAATATATTTTTAAAAAGTAAAAGGATAAACAAAAATATCCAATATTTGAAACTCCAATTTTTATATGGCCCCAAAGGATTAAATATCCTACCAGGGTAATTTAAAATATTTTCAAATAGAATGTATAAGCTAATTAAAAAGGCAATCCTAACAAACAAAGAATAAGCCATGAAACTACTGCTATATTAATCAAAAGAAGGGGCTTCTAGTTACATCCCGAACTTAGATCCATCCATTAGAAGCAGCTAAGACTTTTCCTAAAGCAAATTGTTAAAGATGGCTAGACATTCATTTTAAAAATCAGGATCATTCCTTCCAGCCTTCAATTATTTTTCAAACATAAATTGTTCAAAAACTATCACACCACAAAGATAAGATTATAAAAAAGTAAATTGTTTTTCAACTACACTAGTGGCCTTCCTCCTCATACCACCCGATGATTTGGAGCAACTAAGTGAAAAAAGGTGGCGAGAATCACTAGAGCAGTCTTCTCCTCATTGACTTTGGTCTCCTAGAAGATCAATTTGGAGATTTCTAGAGAAGTTCAAAAAGAACTAGAATGGGGCATATTGGGAAAAAAAAAAGTAAAAACTTGCTTACTAGTAGAGATGTTGAAGTTTAAGAACTTTGTGTCCAAACTTGCTAAAGAGACAGGGGATTCCAAGCGAAATTCTTTTGGCAGCAGAAACTTCTAACATGGAGTTTATCTTTTTGATTCTATCACTTTTTGAAGGTTCTAGCTTAGAAAACTTGGATGTTGGAAAACCTTGTAACATGAGTCATGCTATACCAACATTAGAAAATTTAATAGTTGTGATATGGTGATAACAGCTGTCAAATTTCGGAACGATTGTTATGGTGAAAATTCTTATCAGTATTCCAAACTGAATTCTGACTCCTATTCTTTATATAATTTAGGAGTTTGAGATTATATATAGGTTGATATCCTGACCTATTCCTGATATATTACTAACTTATTTCTTGATCATGCTATTTAGTGAATATAAGGAATGTTATGGCACATGATATCCAGAGGTGGATCTGGACAATATCCTGGACCATAATTAAGAAGACAAACTCTACAATGGTTATTGAGAATAGTCCGGTATCCAGAGTTAATGTGCCGGAGATACATAGAAGAATACATCGAATGAGTCATGTAACGGTCAAACATGAGGACAAAATATCATGCGAGAATATTGGGATTATAGTTAAATGCTAAAACAATTATCGACTTGGTCCAAGGTTAAAGAAGCACGTAGACGAGTAATGAAAAGGTAATGGTCGATGACTAAGCTGAAGACTCGCACATTTAATTAAAGCTACTTACGACCAAGTCTACAACGGTTAGAAAGGAATATTCGGAAGTATCCCTGGGATATGAGAATGTTAGTTATTTTCTTATCAGTATAAAGAGAGAGGCTAGACGATCGAATTGGGGATTAATCTTTACACACTATTGCTTTCGCACACTTGTTTCTTTTTGAAAGTATCACACTCGCAAATCACACAATCACTCAAACTAGAAGTCGTACAATATTTAGTTTGTGTTTTGTGAAAATTATTTTTGTGAATTAGTTTTATATGTGTCGGTTCCATCAAATCAAAACAAAAGAAAACAAGAAAAATATTAAATAAAAAATATAACATATGAAATTACATTTGTAAAAACAATAATCTTTTCAATAAAACACATATTTACATTAAAACAACTAGTTCGTTGTCCTATCAAATCAAAACAAGAAAAACATTAAATTAACTAGTTGGTTTTCCCCTTTGATCTTTATGGTCATAAATTGTTAAAACACATATTTACAATATCACCATACTTGTGATAAAAAAATAAAATAAACACAACTCATTCATCATTTGTTGTGTGTTATCCTCCTCTTTAACTATAAAGCCCAATACCCTACGAAATCAAAAGAAAAACATAGCTTTCATATAGCACCAATTTTTGAAACGAAAATTTCAAACAGGAATTTGTACAAGAAGGGAATCCGATTTACACACGGGTGTCGTTGTCAATGTTTTTTGTATATGTCGAATGTAAGGTCACACGTAAATGTTTTCTTTTACGTGTGGTGTAGAGTGTCAAAAAAAATTACCCACAGTGTCGAATGTCAACATTTTTTTTACATGCGGTGTCGAATTTAAATGTTATTTTAATTGTCGAATGTAAGCTCATATGTAAAAATGTATTTTTAAGTGCGGTGTTGAATGTATTGGCGCATGGTGTCGAATGTAAATGTTTTTTTAAATGTCTAAACGTAAAAGACACACATAATTTAAAAAAAAATGTCTAATGTAAATGTCGATTATTAAGTCACACCTAATTGTTTTAAGACCCCTGATTGTTGGCCCAAGCTTCTCTAAATGTCACACGTAAATCTCTTGTTACACAAACTTGTAAATTCTTTGTTGGCCCAAACTTTTTGTTTACGTGCGGTTTCGAATGTCAATTTTTTTTGTTTTTGTGCGAATTTACACACATGTATATTTTATTTACATACGTGTTAATTGTTAATTGGCGATACATGTAAAATGTATTTTGTATCTTTTATAGAAAAAGTAAATATGCGAAATTACACACATGTAAATTTTCCTAACACGGTCGCTGTAAAATCAAAATGTTACTTGTTCGTTAAACCATGATTACATATATTGATCAACAACAACAAGCGTAAATCATGAAAAACTATTTTTTTTACATCGATTTTTTTACGCTGATATATATGTTTTTGCAAGAGTTGTTTAGATAGAATCTTTTACATGGTGTTTTTTTACGCTACTGTAAATGATTTGTAAGAATTTTTTACATAAATTCTATATACCCACATCATCTTTAATATTTTTAACATTGATGTATTTATTTTTACATTCATGTTCAAACCCATTTTTAGATCAATTTTTGTCCCATTTTGACCCCATTTTTACATCCAGGTTCAAACCCATTTTAGAACATTTTTTTACATACAGGTTCAAATCCATTTTTACGAATGTCAAAAAACAAATTGCGCACTTTGTGTAATGTAAACGTTTTTTAAATATCGAATATAAACTCACACGTAAAATGTTATTTTACTTTCCGTGTGGAATGTAAAAATAAATTAACGTACCATGTCGAATGTCAAAAAAAAATTACTTACGATGTCGAATGTTCTTTTAGATACGATGTTAAATGTCAACAAAAAATTACAACACCATGTCGAACGAAAAAGGTTCACTTAGTGATATTATAAAGCATTTTAGTCAAACAACAATTTCTATACTGGAGTATACATAACTTCATAGAGTTCAAGCAAACACTTTGACTATAATTCTTTGCCGCTACTGTGGTCGTTCAAATCGAGCACTCAAAAAACAAGCTGCAACTGTCCGTCCTCTTACCACCTTCAACTGCTCCTACAAATCAGGCTCATTCAAAAACAAACATAACCCGTAAAAAATAGTTGAAAACAAATAACAAAAAGTCAAATGACATACACTTTATATCTAATACACACTTATGCACCTTAACCCTAAAAATCAAATGACATACACTCTTTATGAACTTATAACTAAAACATTAAATCACATTAGCTTGTCCCTCGTATAAGTTCTTATCTTGTTCTAGAAAAGCAATATAGATGAAAATTTTAAAAATAAAAACTAACATATGTCAAAGTAAAGAGACACATCATATTAAATTTGTAACTTATATTGATAAACACGACCCTAGAAAGAAAAGAGGTTCCTCTTTTGTTGGAAAGATCACAAAACAAACATGAATCGAACACTTTCGCCTTGTTACAATTATCTTTAACATTTACCACTAAAAAATCAACTCCCATCCCCAAACTCAAGAACCCTGAAAAACCAAAATCCCAGATTCAGAAGCTATAACTTCAACACTTACTTACCAAATTTTGAACCACCAGATTTAAAACCTAAAATCGCTCCCCCGTATCATCTTCGCCGGAGAAAATACAAAGAAGCCCTAGAAGTCAAATCGTTTCATCGTATCATCTCCGGCTACATAATGTAACTTCACCACTTCATATTCACCATGGCCACTATATTCACCATTGTAGACGCAACTTTCTCTGTCATTCTCCTACACTCTGTTTTTCTCTCTCTCTCTCTCTCTTTCTTCATCTATTGAGGCTCGAAACTCATGTAACCCAAGCTGTTGTGTCGGGGTATATGATGGAGACAAGGAACTTTATCTAGATGGTGGTGATAGGCGGAATCATTGATTCCACCACATAAATTGGGGAAGTTGAATGTTAAGATTAGCATTCATGAGAAGAAAAGAGAAAGAGGGTGTCTTTTGAGAAATGGAAAGTGATCTAACTATATGAGAGAGAAAGAAATGATACGATGATAAAGTAAATCTGACTTTATGATGAAAATACCCCTCTGTATAAAAGAGAATAGAGATTGAGGTGTCACATGTTATTGATTAGGAGCAGTTCCCTTGGTTTTCATGATACTATTGTAAAACATTGGAAATAAATTAACTAAATAATTCTTTTCATCTTATTTATTATTATCTTTGACTAACTAATTGGTAATAAAGACTATAATCAATCACAATAAATTTTTTTTGCCTACACCCATCAAAAGTTATCCTATACATTCCGAAATTTTTTCTACACATATTGAAATTTATCATACACAACTCTTAATTAATGCTACACCCCTCATAATTATCATATACTCTAAATTAATCTTTATTTTTTGAAACAGATATATATTTTGCATATAATTTACAAATTTAATGTAGTTAGCTTTACAGAGGAAGACTACAAATTAATAATGTATGTCAATTTAACAATATACCCTTATAATAACCTTAAATACAAATATTAAATCAAATAAAATGAAACATTTTGATTGGTTGAAATTTCTTTTTCTTCTTCTTACAAAGAATTTATTCTTTTTGAACTCCCGTCTCCACTATATATATAGGGGTTTGTGTCGACATTTAAGTTCCGATGATATCTATATACAAATATAAAGTGTGAAATTTATTATATTTAGTTAAGTTTCACAAGATTAGTTAATTTTCAATGTTTTCTATTCATTTAAGTCAATATTACATCCGAGTTACCAATTTGATAGGGATTCGCCATCGGATTGCAAAAGTTACAAATGAGAGTCCATCCCAACATTTATAAATATGGTGTGGTGACTTGGGACGGATCAACCTCATCTGTGCGGATAAGTCTCACTTGTACAGATGTACATACATATTCAAAATTCAAATCCAACAGTCACAAAGCCCTATTACAAATTTACACGACATGAAAGACATAGACAGTAGACATTATGCACTAACAAACTCCCCCATTAATTTTTCCACAGTCTCCATTCGGTCTTTAAAAACTCTTCAAACTCTTTCTTCCAAAGAAATACTTTCTAACTCTCTGACGATTTAGCTCGAAGTATGACATCGGTGTCTGATCAGTCGCAAAAATCCACTTCATAAACTGGTATCTTGAAATGTATGCCTTTTTCATTATAGCTTCAATCCTTTCTTCATTCTGGACGACTTTCAAGAATTCTTTTCTTTCAAGCTCTCTCCACTTCCTGTTCCACATCTTTCTCGATTTACTTCGTAAGCATAGCATATTTTAACAACGTTCTGATACTGCATCGTTGTTGATGTGTGCCAAATGCAACATATAAATTATATCAAATAAGGTATAAAATCAACCATTTTTAGTACTAATGTTGGAAAAAGTATGTTTCTTTGTATACATTTGATTTTCAAATTAAAAGAGCTGAAGTACACGAAAGGAACAAATTAACGACAAAACCAGCATAAGTATAGAAGAAGGAAAGATGATACACTATACCAACCCTCCGAGCTTCACCCAAGACCAAAAACAACAAATCAGAAGTCAAGCATGGGGTAGTGCGTGGTCGGCATGGGGTCGTGCCCCTTCAAGATTCCAAAAAAGAAAAGAGAAATAGAAGTAGACAAGAGACACGGGGTCGTGTCCCTTGGACACAAGCCTTGGTCAACTTCTAGATATGCAAATATTAGATCGTACACAAGTACAAGGGCCATGGGCCCATGCCATTGACACACGGAGCCGTGTAACATCTGATTTGATAAGCTCATTTAATGAAGATAGAGAAGGAGGAAGACACGGGGCCATGCCCATCGTGTGTAGGTCCGTTTTACAGATCTTCCAGAGGTATCTAATCCTAAGTCGGATGTGTGGAAAGAAATAGGTAGAAACATAAGATTTCACAATTTTCAATGTTTTCTATTAACTTCACAGTCCTAGTACAATTTTAACAACGCTTCACCTCACAGTTCACCAAAAACTCTCTTTACAAATGAACATACACCTATATATAGGCATTCACCTTCTTGAGAAGGTAATTTACCTTCACACGAAGATAGATGTATCTTCACACGAAGATAGATTTATCTTCACTCCAAGGTATGCATCAACAGTCTCCCCCTTGGATGTTGCCGCAATCTTGATTTATCTTCCAGAGTCTTCAAAACTTGTTGTCGAGATTTCTTAGCTATGGACATATGTATTAACAGTCTCCCCCTTGGATATAGCTCAGATATCTTTTACACTTAGTTTTGACTTGATCTGGAAATATCTTCATAATCACACTCTCCCTTTGAATCATTCTTTGAATCCTTAAAATTTGACATGAATGTATTCACTCTCATATCCTCACACAAACAGTTTCTAAACAGTCTCGTTGGTCTGGCTCACATTCAACATTATTAGGTTTACATGGAAGATTTTGAAAGAAAATCTTTTTGGATTTTGAATTTTGAATGTAGAGATGTAAACAAACTATAATGTAATATTTACAGTTTATTTTTTTATGAGAAAACGTGCTAAAGGATCATATCAGTTTTTGAAACTAATCACTAGTACCATTGATCTTGATTAAACTTTAAAATCTAAACAGATTCACTTAGATGTCAGTATACAGATCCACTTAAACCTCTACACATTTCTCAATTGTTCTGAGATACGTTAGGTAATTTTAAGAACTTGACTTAACAATGTTCTCCATCTCAGAATATACTCCTGTATCAAGATTCCCTGGATTTCATCTTACAGGTGAATATATCTAACTGGTATCTGTATCTAGGTAGTGCGAGACCTTGAGAGCTTAAGTTAGTACCACCGTACAGACAGAGAGATGAAGGCTCGACTTAAAAGTGGTATTCCAATTTGGAATCTTTTGTACTGCAGTTGTTAGATCTTTCGATACTCTCAATTTGATGCAGTTTTTAGGGTTTAAAAGCAAAAGTATTCTACAAGTTCTAGGCCATTGCTGATGCAAAATTAGAAGAACTTGTATAATACCCTAGATATTAATTATCAATAAAGATCTAGTATCTCAGAATCCGGCAATCTCTCAAACGAAATTTCGGTGTACTAAGACCATATATCCGAGAGATGTTAAACCACTAATTAAGAAGTTTTTCTTTATGTTTACATCTCGAAAACAATATACTGAACGTGCGACGCCTAATGGCACAACATCGGTGAGACCTATTTAAACTTTTTGACACTACAAATCTCTAGCATACTGTGATAGCCCACTGATGTACCATCATTTCTTCTTTTTGCACAAGTAAACTCATTTTTCATTTTTCAATGTTTTTTATATTTTGAGTTTTCTATTGTTTTTGACTTTTTTGAAAATTTTTATCTTATCTGAAATGATTTTGAAATGATGTTTTTCAAATTGATATGCAATTTTATTAAATTAAAAATTTCTCCCCCTCAAAATAAAAACATCTTTTCGAAATCAAAAATAAAAATCTTCCACTTTAACCAAGCAACGACTTTTTACGAATGTGAACGCTAGACTATCATTTTGTTTGTGTGGAATTCAAAAACTTTAGTCTCTCTCTCATTATCCATCTTCAAACTCTGCATGAACAATTGTTTCTTCTGAATAGACGTTTGCTTGAAGCCTATTTATCCCACACATGCAAATGAACTTTAATGAGTTTTGAATTGGAACCCAATCCATTCTGGATTTAGGTTTACCAAAATCATCAACATCTGAAGTAAACAACCCCTCACATCTCTTTTATATTCAAACAGTTTGATAAAAGCTTTATATGAAAAATTAACTTTCTTTGATCTTTTAACTTTTTAATTAACCAATTTTCCTCCACTGTTCTCTCTTTTGTCCTCAGATACAAGATTTCAATCTTGGATGTGATGAATTCATTTTACTTGATTGATCACTCTTTGTAGAATAAAACGATTCTTTGGAACTTTTATCTGAAACGGTCGTATCCGAGGACATAATCTTTTCCAAATACTCTCTCGCTTTCTTTCTCTTTTTCCTCAATCTACCTTTCTACCCTTGTGATAGCTTCACTTTCTGTTCTTTGGGCTTTTCTCCTACTCTTTCACTTTTCTTAAACTTCTTGTGAAATTTATCCAACGATTCTCTCTTTGGCCTCATTGGACAATCTCTGGCAATATGACCTTTGATTGACAATTATAGAATCTTCTCATATCAAATCTCTTTCTCAAGCAATTAACAATAATGTGTCCACTTACTCCACAGTTGTAACACACCCTGTTATCACACCAATCTTCTCTATTAATCCATACACTCAAATCATAACATTGATTTGATGTGTAGTAGTCATCTTTCCAGCTTCTTCTGTAAACTTGATTTGACGTTTGCACCACTAATTTTAAATTTTTGTGAATTTTGATTTTGATATTTTTGTGAATTTTTATAATGATGACTGGATGATTGAACTGATGATCCTGTATTATTTTGAAAACATTTAGAATTTTTTTTTTTTTTTTGTTCCCCATTCTACTTAAATGGTTTTTGTGTTGAACATTCACCTTTTTCAGTAGATTGTAGAACAGCTTCTTGAAAATTTTCTTTTAGTTTCAAAAATATTTCATTTTTATCATGGCTATCATTATCACAATCCTCAATTATAACATCGTCATAATTTGCGACATTGTCACTTATTGGAGTTTCAACTGAGGGAGGTTTTAGAACAACATGATATAACATTAAAAATGATCTAACAAAACCTTTCATTTTTCTAAAATCTCAACTTTATTATTAGCATTTTTCAAATCTTTTTCAAGTTGAGTTATCTTCTCACGAGGAGGATTACCTTCTCATGAAGAGGTTTACTATTTCCAACTATAAACATGGGTGCTTGGTTTCAACTCAACTCAGGCAAACCACTTCTCTCACACCTACCACCACTTCACCACCATCATCCACAACATTCATCCATCATCCATCCTTAGATTGCGTGTAGTAGTCTCAGGATCCAAGATTGATCATAAGAGTTTTTGTCAAACAAAGCTCATGCTTGGCTAATCCCTTATATCATTTGGTGAAGACAAGTTGTTTATGTATTACTTTTAATTTCCAAGCTTTGTTTAACTTTTTAATTGGGTATGTATTAATGACTTTAATAACTAGTTTTTATGTTGAAAGTGAACTTTGTTCTCTTCATTTTTGTTGATTCACTCATTCATGTCTTTACGGTCTATATAAAGTACGTTAACTGCTTGGAAGGGGGTTAGTTAGGTGGTATGGGTAAAGTTCTTGCCTCGTTCAGTGTCTAGATCCAGCGAGGACTTAATTCAAGCTTATTAGGACTTCCTTTGAGGTATATAACATCAAATTGTGGAAAGTAAGAACGGCTTGCATCCCTTATAAAAAACTACTATTAAAAGTTTTAACCGGCCTTGCAGGACTGTATCCCTGCTGACTCAGACCAATATGGCCGAGGGTGTGTTGCCTCCAAAAGAGGGACATGCCAAATTTTGCATTTATAACTTACTTAATTATCTTTTAACATTTTGGCCTTGCGGGAATGTAGTGCTGATTCAGACCAATATGGCTGAGGGTAGCATTGCCTCCAAAAGAGGGACATGCCACTTTAACTAAGATAATCTCTTAAATAACTCAAAATGTGGAAGTTATCAAAGGATATGTAAACGACGAGTCAAAACCAAATGATTCTATCTTCTCTATTTGTTTCTTTCTTTACTTAACTTATTTCTTTAGTTTACTTATAAAAATCTTTTCTAAAAATTTTTATTAGATTATTAAAAGCTCTTGTGTCCTTGGACGACCTCGGTATCTTACCATCACTATGCTACACTAACGATGGGTGCACTTCCCCTAGCATGATGTATAAACTGATAGTGTTATACCGTGTTCTTATAAATTTAAAGCTTGAATAAACGAGTGAAAGGTACCATAAATATATCTAAAAATCTTACACCCTCGCTCACCTCACTTGTACTATATGAGGCACTAGATAGTAGATCTTGTTGTACTACAGCAGCTCATTATCCTTCTCAGACAAGTTGACTAACCACATCGGATCCAAAATCTTCCCCTATTAAACTATAATAATGCCACCATCGGAAATCAACATAGAAGTCTTGTTATAATCTCATCAAAGGCATGTTCTTCATAGCTTTTGGGCGTTTGTAGATCAGTGACACTTTTGGCTTTTTCATTTCAGGGTCTATCTCTGTCTTCAAAACTACCCTCTTTGGCTATTTTGGTTTCCAAGTAGGAAAATCATGTCAAGCTTCATATTATGAATCCCCACATCTTCTGATTGTACTGTTTCATTTGTAAGTTTATTAACTTTGTTTTGCACAACTCTTGCACATCCCACCATGGCAAGGTTTTTAAAACAACCAAGTTTCTAAAATACTATACACCATATTCCCTCTTTATAGAAATACATTCAATTCTGGAATCTAACCCCAACTTATGATATCACCTAGCAAAACATCTTGATTTCTTGTGAGAAACGCTAACGGTCTTCTGAATTTTCATTTAGCTGCCATGAATTTAAACCACTTTTTACGAGCATCCCTAATTTTGTCTTAATCTAACCTTGGAAATTCACAATATTTTATTCTCTCTTCTATCTTCCACAAAACAAATCATCAACTTGATGTGCGAACATTTTTGTGAATGTCAGAAAATCAACAGTATTTTCACTTGAATGATGTGGAAGCTCTTCAAATGAATCATCTTCAATGATCACTTTATCATAATCATCAGCCTCAGGTACTTTATTAAACACGTAATCATCAGGCTTTTCTGTATAGATATTCATTAAAACTTCTTCGAAATCAAACTTGAAGCTTTCATCATCTACACGACACATCTTTTGGCTATTTCTTTTTTTGTGTAGTTATGCACAAACTCCCCTTCTTCAACATCTTGGCAAAGATAGATTATCTTCTGACTTGTAGGAACAGATGTGATAGGCTCAGCATCTGTGAAGATTCCTAAAGTATCATCGTTTACATCTTCATAATCTTGCTCCCCGACCTCCAAATACTTCCTGATTTACATCATCTTGCATATATTCATTCTGTGTATGATGTTCTGGAGCATTTGTTTTAGTAGATTTTTTCTCATAAACAATTATTCTTGTTCCTCCCTGATTGTTATCATCATCACCTTTATCACATTTTCGTCATCAGAACCCTCTATATTAAGCTTTTCATCAGCCTCTTTCTCTTCATCCTTTTCTGTTTGTTTTTCTGGTTCAGCTCTAGAAACAACATCATGTACAAGTATGAACTTTGTAATATCAATTGGTTCAGGTTCCTTCTCTCAGGGGATTTTTCTTTCAAAGGTTCTGGCACTATTTTAGGAATAGCATCGATTGGTTTCTTGCCCTTATCAACTATCACAACCTCTGTTTTAGATTCTGCAGCTTTCTTTGCTCTTTCAGGTGCTTGGGCCTCAACTTCTTTCTTTTTGAATTCTGCAACAAAGTTTATACCCATTTACCTCTCTAACACTCTAAATTAGTTGCAATACATATTCAATCTCTTATCTTTCACCTTCTTATCTTCTTCCAACTCTTTTGTTACCCTCATCAGTCTTTCATTCTCTGCTACAAGACTAGTAATAACTATTGTCATATGTTAAATCTTACTTTCTTGTTTCTTTATTTTCTGTCATTAGGATCTGCAAAGAAATCATAATCCATTGATCCAATGTTAGGAAATTAACCTTCTTCAAATATGAAATCTCTGTTGGAAGGACCAGCCTGTTCAGGTTGTTGTCGTTGTGGTTATGGTGAAATTGGTGGTGGTATAGGTAGTGTTTGTTGTGTCGATGTAGGAGTATTGATTGGAATATTTATTGTAGTCTCTAAGTCAACTACCTCTTCTTCAACCACATGTTTATAATCTTTTGTAATTACTGGTTCAGTTCCAACAGTTGTATCTTTCACAGATTCATCAACCACCTTTCTTACTTTCTTCGTTAGTGGAGACCATGTTTTCTTCACAGTCATAGAGGCTGATTTGCACCAAATGCAACATATAAATTATATCACATAAGGTATAAAATCAACTTTTTCTTAGTACTAATGTTGGAAAAAATGTGTTTCTTATACTTTTGATTTTCACGCTTAAAAGGAGCTTAAATGTACAAAAGTAACAAATTAACGACAAAAACCAGCGAAAATACAAAAGAAGGAAAGTTTGTACACTATACCAACCCTCCGAACATTACCCCAAGAAAAAAAATAACAAACCAAAAGTCAAGCGCGAGGTGGTGCCTGCTCGGCATGGGGTCGTGCCCCATTCAAGATTACAAGAAGAAGAAGACAAACAGAACAGATAAGAGACACGGGGCCGTGTGAGCATTTGGTCTGACAAACTCATTAAATGAAGGCAGAGAAGAAGGAAGGCACGGGGCCGTGCCCACCCGGCATGGGGTCATGTGAACAGCCTGTTCCAGCTATAAAAGGGTGTGCTTGGTTCCAGTCCTAGTCATCCCTTGGCAAACCACTTCTCTCACACCTGCCACCACTCCGCCACCACAATACCACCATTAGCCATCACATTCATCCATTAACTATCTTTAGAGTGTGTAGTTGTCTCAGGATCCAAGATTGATCGTAAGGTTTTTGTCAAACAAAAGACATGTTTGGCTAATTTGTTTCATCACTTGTTGAGACAAGTTATTTATGTATTACTTTTGATTTCCAATCTTTGGTTAACTTTTTAATTGGGTATGTAATAATGACTTTAATAGCTAGTTTTATATTGAAAGTGAACTTTATTCTATCATCTCTTCATGTTCTATTAATTCACTCATTCGTGTCTTTACGGTCTATATAAAGCGTGTTAACTGCCTGGAAGGGGGTTAGAAGGGTGGTTTGGGTAAACCTCTTGCCTCGTTCAGTGTATAAATCCTGCGAGGATTTGATTCATGCTTATTAGGACTTCCTTTGTGGCAGATAGCATCAAATTGGGGGAAGTAAGAACGGCTTGAATCCCTTATAAATAAACTACTATGATATATTTAAACCGACCTTGTGGGACTGTATCCTTGCTTGTGACATTTGTACATTTTTAGTCATTGAACAATTCCGGAACATTTTCGTATTTAATAAAATCTTGTGTTTTATTTGTGAGAATGTATATTTATCAATCATTATACAATCCCGGACATTTTATTCAATAAAATCTTGCATTTTATTGGTAAGAATGAAAAATATCAATCATTACACAAATTCGGTCATTTTCGTGTCTGATAAAGTTTTATACTTTATTTACGAAACGCGTAACCATACAATCGAGCGAACCGACATCCACGACATTTCCGGACAAAATCCAAGTTACACATGCCTTAACGCCTTTATATAAAAAAACTTGACAATACAAGTCCAAGGGCCAAAATTGTCAATAAACGTTTGCTTTTTCATCAAGTTTGCCAGCTATCTCCAATTTATGACATCTTGCACTTATTTTGCCACACTTAATTTGGTGTTGACACATGTTAGGACACTAATCCACACTTGGTAACACTTGTTGTCACATCCTTGATCCTAAAACACTATAAATACCCTTTAATTCATCCATTTTTTTCACACCACTTCAAAGCAAAGTATGAAGTTCTTCTTTCTATCCTTCTTGGAGCTTGTTTCTAGCCTTTGGAAGCCTCTTATCTTGATTTCTAAAAGTGTTCTTCAACATAAGTAAGTACTCTTCCTAGTTCTTTCATTATTTTAGCTATTTTGAGCTAAAAGACAAACAATTTGGATTCCTGTTTGACCTTTGCTTCTGACCATTTTGGTCGAGTTAAAGTTCAAATTAAGCTTTGCAACGTGATCGTAATCATGAAGGTATTAATCCGTTGCGATTTCACCTTCTGATTACCACGTTTAGTAGGCGAGATGACGAGTCAAAGTTTCACAAGTTATAAGTAAAATAAAAAAAAAAATAAAAAAAAAAAATAATAATAATAATAATAATAATAATAATAATAATGCATTTTCGACGAAAACATTTTTCGGTAATAAAACTTAAGGTTTTGACACCAAGTCAGTTTTATAACATTATTAGACATGTTCAAGCATGTCTAACTCGTCATTTCTAGTTTAGTGCTTTTTTTCTTAGTCGTAAGTCGAGTGGTTTTACTACCGCTTTGACTTTCGAATCTGACCCGTTTGGTCAATCTTAGGATTCGACTAAGCGCATTTTTTGGACCATAGTAATTTAAGGAATAACCCTTTGAGGTTATACCTTATAGTCATATAGTTTGGTTAATTATATGATGAGTCGATTTTATGTACTTTTAAAATGTCGAAAACACCCTTTCAGCGCATAAATGGTTTTAAACATGTAAGACCATAGTTTTGACATCTAAACTGATATTATAACATAATCAAACTTGTTTCGACATATAAGACTCATCATAGGACTTATTTAACCATCCAAATCCATAGTTACGGTTGCGACCCGTTAAAGTGGTGTAAACCAATTTAACAAGTCGTAACGGGTCAAAGCACTTAGAAACTCTTCCAAATCAGAATGTAAGGTATTATAAACCATATCATACGAGTGCCAACACTATTTTGGTTTATAAGACCTCATTCTATCCAATCCTCCGATTAAAGTCTCGAAACACTAACATAGTATTCTGATACATTAGGACATACTTGAACTCTTCAATCCTTAAGCTTTGTTTGATCATTTGAAAAGACATTTACGCAATCCCAAGTAAGTACATAGCCCCCCTCTTTTACTTTTCAAATGTTTTGGGGTGATTCATATGTGTCTATCACTACTTTCTTGTTTTCATGACATTATACACGGTTTGCTTGTCGAGTACATATAGTACATGATTTCAAAGACATTTTGCTTCGTATGATGACTTAGCATACCTAGTACATGATTTCAAAGACATTTTTTGCTTCGTATGTTGACTTAGCATACCTAGTACATGATTTTAAAGACATTTTGCTTTGTATGTTGACTTAGCATACCTAGTACACGATTTCAAAGACATTTTTACTTCGTATGTTGACTTAGCATACCTAGTACATGATTTCAAAGACATTTTTGCTTGGTATATTGACTTAGTATGCCAAGTACATGATTTTAAAATATTTCATGACATGCTTACATTGTTCAAGACATATTGGTGCATTGAATATACAATGATACATTCATTAACATGGATCATGCCGAACGGTAGTATGTAATGGTACCATAGGATTGACAATCCCATTCCCGCTTCCTAGGTTTGTTTGGAAGTACTTTTAGGCAATGACAGAATCCAATGAGCATTTGATAAACCGTTGTCTTTATATGGGTTTATCCAACAGTCAATAAGGCTTGGATGTTTCGCCAACAATGCATATATACGTGTGTACACAATAAAAACAGTTGATTTATAAGACAAGAGTTTTTGTTTAAAGAAGACATCTGTTTATTCAAAATGCCTATTTTATACAAGACATTTTGACAAGACAAGACATTTTGCTTATTTTATACAAGACATTTATTTTATGGTTTAAACAAGAATTTTGTTTGCCATACAAGACATTGGTTTATACATAGACATTCGTTTATAAAAGACATTTGGTTTATACATGACATTGGTTTATACAAGACATTGGTTTAAAAAAGATAACTCAATTGTTGGCTCATGGTAAGTGATTTAAATGACGAGACGTGTGTAATATGATAAAAGCATGGTGGATACGCCGCTGGTACTTCCTATATAAGTCCTTTCATTATATTACATAGCATAGCATTATCTAAACCACTTCAAATAAAATGCAAGACATGACATATTTTATACAAGGAACAAGTTATTTTGGTTATTAAGTTAACCATTCATCATTTCTTGTAAATCATTTGATTTTCATATGATTTCATAAAAGAAACATTTTTGTAAAGGATCATGGCTACTTTTGTAATAGTTGAACATTTTTCAAAGCCATGAATCTTCATCACAAAACCTTTGTTACTCACAGGCATTTTTATGCTGACATTTTATTTTCACATATGTTTCAGGAGCTAATGTTTGACTTTGAGCATGTTTCACATAGGGCGGACTTGGGCCTTAGTGACTTTAAAATTTGTAATACAATTTTTATGTTTTTGATTTCATTCTCCCAAGACAATATAAACATTTAAATTCAATAATACAAAACTTTATGTAGCATGTGTTGTGAAACAATAGTTCTGTGACATGACTCCCCGACGTTTCCGACGCGGTTTGTTGTTTTACGTGGTCGGGGTGTTATAGAAAGATTCGTATCAGAGCTCATGGTTACCAGGAATTAGGTTATTAGTAATACTTTGACCTAGACTATAAACTTCCTAGGTCCCTAACACAAGTAATCTTGTGTTTTGATCTTAAAACAATACCATCACCTATCCTTAGGTGATTACCAAAACAAATTCACAAGTTACAAATTCTTTTTGAAAGTCAATCATCTATCCTTAGATGATTTGTTTTTAGGCTTCATGCCTTCAACATTTTCAAAATCTCATCAAAGTTTGGGTTTTAATAATGTGAAAACGTGCAATCAGGAAGGGTGGATGGGTGTACCCTGAGTTTTTTTTGTCTAAGACTAGAGTGTTCGTACAAATCTGTATTATCGGATCAGTCACTCTTACCTGGGGACTCTTAGGGTGAGTGTCCACTTATAGGCTAAAGCATCTCTTGGCGATACGTTATAAAGACCCATTTACTTCTCTCATATTTCCTTATCTTTTAGAATGCCTCCTCGTCGAAATGCTGCTCAGGACGCCGATATGGCAGCAATGATAGCTCAGCAGATAGCTGTTGTACTACCAAATCTTGTGACTCAGTTAAACCAAGCCAACAATAACAACAACAATGCACCGGTTTCGTGCAAATTTAAACAATTCAATTCGGCTAAACCGCTCAAGTTTATTTGTTCTGAGGAAGCTACTGGGCTCCTATAGTGGTTTGAGAGTCTTGAGAGCACATTTTGTCATGTCCAATGTCTAAATGAGCGCAAAGTAGAATTTGGTTCGAGTGTATTCCAAAAGACCGCGCTTTTCACATCCCGATATTCGTTGTTGCGGAAGCGTCGGTGAGGTGTGGCAAGAGCGGCAATCGTTGCATTCAACCAAGTAAACGACAATATAAAACATAATAAGATATTCATCCATACATTTTATTTAAAACAAATTTACAAACAACAACATTGTTCAAAAGTTTAAAAACACAAGTTTTTCAAACACAATAACTAGAAACTGGATAACACAAACTGCTTGACTTCAAAACACACCAACATATTTTTCCAAAGTTGTCCACTAGTTACCTGTAATACATGTTAGTTTTGAAAAACAAAAAACCCGTCAACAAAAGCTAGTGAATTCTTGTATTTAGTTTGCATCAAATAATTCTTGAAAATATTTGAAGTATTAAATCTGGTATATAAGTAAGTGAAAATTATAAGATCATTAGTGTATTGCAAGGACACTAATCTGTATGCCGAATAGGAGGTAACCAAATCTTGAAGATAAGTTGTGTCTGAGACACTCGTTTTAGACACAAAAGCACCCTGTAACGATCTGTTTTTATTGTCGTTCAGAGTGGGGCCCGCCTAAACACAATAGATCTATCACTCTTGTTCCTCATTACTTATTTATACATTAATGGTCCCTTCATTCTATACACATGTGATCTAAATATTTTTATTCTTTAAAATAGTCATACCAATTTAAACATGTATTCTCCCCGAACGTTTAAAACTATAAAACGATTTAAATAAAAGGGGAAACATGAACTCACAGATTTGCGTTCCGTGCGAATCTCTATGCGATTTTTGATTCTTCGATCGTTTCCTCAACCTACAAGTGTTCTATTCCCATTAGACACTTAGGTTCATGATCGTTTTCATACAAGTATTCATCTTGAATTCATAATTATACTCGTATTTGTTTGTTTTCTTTGTTTGTGTATATATATACTTTATATTTATATTCCATATTTCTTGTGTTTGAATGGGTCTAGCCCAATGGTTAAGTGTAAGAATTCAATTCCTATGTTTTTGTATGTGTGGGGCTAACCCAAATAGTTTCATATGTGTGGGCTTAGCTCAACTTGTTTTATATGTGTGGGCCTAGCCCAACTTGTTTTATATGTGTGAGCCTAACGCAAATGAATTTATTTAAAATGGGTCAAGACAAAATAAGTTTGTAAAAGTGGGCTTAGCCCAAGTTAATCTTTTAAGAGTGGGCCTAGCCTAAAATAGTTTATGGAAGTGGGCTTAGCCCAAATTAATATGATAAAAGTGGACTCTAGCCCAATCTAGTTTGTAAAGTGGGCTTTAGCCCAATTCAGTTTATAAAAGTGGGCTCTAGCCCAATCTAGTTTATAAAAGTTGGCTAGCCCATATGGTTATTTAATTGGACTTAATCCATATTTTAAATTACTAGTAATAATTTATAAAAACTAGTATATAAGACTACTAATATTTTATTTAAGTTATTTTTATAAATTCTTGTTGGTGCATAATGTCTATAGCCTACGTCTAGGATATGTCTGTAATGTGTATAGAGCTTTCACGTCAATGTTTATATGTTAAAATGTAAATTTTATATGTTTTGTTAGATTGGTCGTACGAAGCATCTAAGTGATTCGTACAAGTGTCTCACTCGTACGAAGCACATACTGGTACCAAGCATAGTCACGTCACTGTTATAACACGCACTCCAGTACGAGTCATGCCGACCTATAAATAGAGGAGTGTTGTGTTAGAGCTAGTTAGTGATTTGTCAGTTGGTACGACGAAGCTCTGCCAGTTTGTTTACTCGCATCTGTATTTGAATGTCTTTAATACAACAGAAGCAGTGAAACAGTAAGTACTATCTTGTTCGTTTTGTCTACCTCTCTAGCAATGAATTCCGCCTCTGCTAGTTGAGCGAGATCAGGTCGGTTGCTCATTTCGAGAGCATGATCCCCGTTCACAAGTGGTTGCAAGCTACCAATTGTTTCAGACTTGGATTCACTTTCATCTTCATCACTTTCCTGAACTGAACTGGATTTTGGACGAATTTGTGGACGAAATGGACTAGGATTCTAGGAATTCATGTTCATCTACATTCTAATCAATCCTTAACAAATTCAGACCTAAAATCAGATTAAATCATATTGAAATCGGTAAAAATCCTCTATTTGGAGACTTAACTGTTTCGTATAACTTGATATTTTGTACGAACGAATTCTAAAAAGTTCATAAATTTTACATATTTTCAGATTTTACTAAGTGTTTCGTACGAACTTCACGTACGAAAATCTTGCTCGCATGAACAACTTGTTCACCAAGTTTTTGTTGTGAGATTTTAATATTGTTTTGAACTGTGTGATTTGTACGAACTGTGTCATTCGCACGAAGTATTTGTCATTCAATCGACAGATTTTTCCGTACTAATCATTATGTTTCGAAAGTGTGTTTGTTAAAGTTTTCACAGGAGAATGTCTGAAGAATTTTATAACGCGTTCGCCACATCGGTCGTCACAACCACAGCGGCTCAGAACTTCAATCTTGAGAACGAGATGGGCAGTATGACGAAACCGCCAAAGCTCATGAACTTAGAAGATTTTGATAGCTGGAGTGAGCATTTCATGAACTGGGTGCAAGCTAATCACTTTTCTTGTTGGTTTGCAATTGAAGCAAAATATATAGCGCCGATTGGTGAGAATGGCCTAAGAAGACTCTTGCTCAATTCTCAGATGTCGAACATGAAAGGTTTATCAACAAAATTAAAATGATGAATATTCTACAACAATCGATTAAAGAAGATATTTTGGATTTAATTCAACATGATGATGATGCTCAATCATTGTGAAATGCTCTCCGACTGAAGTTCCAAGGAAGTGCTCAACTTAGAAAAAGTAAAAGGGCGTTACTGAGCAAATAATTTGATATTTTCACATTATCAAAGGTTAAACTGTAAAACAGCTGAATGAGAGATACTGTCATTTAGTGGTTTAAAAGAAAAGAATGGGAATCATAAAAACCAATGAAGAACTTGTTGACAAATTGGCTGATTCTCTACCGCAAGGCGAATGGTCTACTTATTTGACCATACTGAAGAATTGAACTGAGTATAGCCATTTCTCGCTACCTCATTTCATAGAAAGACTGGAGGGTCATGAACTAGAAATGAAAAAAAGGCAAAGAACAGGACTGTACAAGTTCAACAAGATGTTAATCTTTACTTCAAGAACATTTATGCTGCTCAAATTCAGGCGCCAAAGATCTAGACAACTTTCAGTGCTTACAGCTCGCCAAGCACACCACCAAATCAGACTAGTGGCTTTCAATCATTTTCAACAGTTGATCCAAACACACCTTCAAGCCAAAAGTCATCTTACGGGTCAAGTTAACCCTAGAGCAACCAGACTACTTCATCATCTCATTCTAATCAAAGAGTTTTGCAATGCAACATTGCCGTCGATTTTCAGAATGCATAAAACTTTGATGAGAAGACAACAAAGCAACACATATCTCTACTAGCTTCAGTTCTTGAGTCATATGACAGTCTAGTTGCTGGGAAGATCGGAAATTCTGAAATGACACGTGAAGATTATGATCAAATAGATCCAGTTGAGATGGAGTTGATAGATATAAAATGGTGTATGGCTTTGATTGTTCGTTGCGCACAGAGATTTATGGAGATTACTCGAAAAGAAAACTTAGGAGGTTTAGATGGGAAACTTGGATTGATAAGTCCAAAGTTACTTGTTTTAAGTGTCGGGAGAAAGGTCATTTCAAGAGATAATGTTCTAACAGAGAGGTTCAAGGAAACCATAATCCTTTCGCTGATGATTACTACAAGAGAGCGATCTGCCATCGACCTCAGCCAAGAACCAGAATGGTGCCGATTGAAGACAAGCAGCCTGAAACCAACGATAAAGCATTGGTGTTTACTCAAGAAGATGAGGGATTTAATTGGAACAAGTATATTTCAAAAGGAGAGAGTTTGGTTTTGGTTGCTGAGATCTTAGAGGAACATGAAGAAGAAACAGAAGCGTCTTTTGATGAAGGATCTGATGATGATGATTACTATTACAATACTTCATCAGAAGAGGAGGAACTTTTGAACAGTCCATTCAAACACCTTTTGCCTAATGATATCTTAAAAACTTTTGTAGGTTACTCCGCACCAAGTCAACATTCAACATGTGATAAGAAAAAGAAGCTGGTTGAAGAAGTCAAAACCGATAAAAAGATGGAAAAGTTGTCAGAAGACATCATTAAAGCGTGCATGGCCAACGGCAATGAGGTAAACAAGTCAACGTCTGAGATTGTGGTTGAAAAAACCTTGTTTAACATGTGCAGAGCCATGTGGTGAGTGTTGTGTGAAAGACATACGATATGCTGAATTGCAAAGTTTAATAGACAATTTGTCCTGCGAATACAAATCCACCAAGGAAGCCTATGACAAATTGAGTGTATCTGTTAAACAATATAATAAAACACTCAGAGAAAATGACGCAACACTTATGATCCTTAAAGCAACAATGACGGATAAAAAATGGCTATAAACATTCATCTAAACACTATTACTGAGCTCAAAAGTAAGCTTGAGAAAATTCAAATTGAATCTGAATGGGTTAACAAACTGTTAATCAGTTATTCAAGAAGCTCATACCTCATCAATCACATTTTACCCAAAATCGAAAAGAATGATGATTCTAAAAATGATAAAACAAAAAGCGCGAGTTATGATCGAGTTCCACCAACCATGTGGAATTGTTATGCATGCAAAAAGCCATCTGGGGTGGAAAAGGCGCTTAATCTAAAATTGAAAACTGAATTATCTAATGAGCTGCCTTCGGATATCGATGTAACTTACACCAAAATTGATGGGGAATGTGACTCTGAGGTGGTAACCAATGTGGTTAAAAAGTTCTAAAAGTGAATCTGAGATTTCCGAGTCTGAAAAATTGCTGAGTCTAAGTCTGATGATATATCAGAAATAGTTTAAATGTTGATCCCAATGTCATAGTTTACAAAATGAAAGGATTTGATAAACTATTTTCGGATGAGGACTTTCCGATCTAGAATGTGAAAATGGATTGTGTGGATAAAATGTTCAAGCAAATGGAGGTAAGTCATGATGATTTAGATAAACATGATGCATCTTTCTATTCTAAATCAAAAACTAACAACCTATCCTACTATCGTAGGAATAGAGATTATCCGGAAAACAAACGGGAAGGGTTGGGTTTCCAGAAGCAACATAAAAACAACAGGTCCCAAAAATTGAACTTTACAAAGAAAATTAATTTTGTTTTTGGGACAACAACCGAGAAAGAACAAGAAATCATAGGAATGCAATCAAATGATGATTTTCTTTAAGAAAAAGAAAACAGAAATAGAAGCAAGTTTTGGATACCTCTGTTTATAAGGACAACAGGACATGCTTTAAATGTAAGACAGTTGGGCATATCGCACGATATTGCTCACAAGAAAGTCTAAGACCAGTTTCTTATCCGAAAAAGGTTACCAAGAATGAAAAGCAATAAGCACCCATGTTTGTGCCGAAACAAATTCTTAAAAGAAATAACGAATCTCATTAAAATGTTAAACCAATTATTCGAAGTCAATCTAAATTTGAAATTGGTGAAACATCAAACAAAAATCGTCAAGTAGATTCGAAATTTTATGTTAAAAAGGCTAAACCTCAAACGCAGAAATGAGTTGCTAAACTTGTCAAAATCAAATCATCCAATGTTGAACAAAAGCCTTATGTTCCAAAAAAAAACTAAGCTTAAAAAGATTGATAAAAACAAAGTGGGTCCAAAATTTGACATTCCAAACCCACCCAAGACCAAACAGGCTTGGGTTTCTTTGTTTAAATAGTTTTGTTAATCATGTGTGCAGGGGCTCCAACGTTCGATATTGTCAAAATGGATAACGGATAGTGGAGCATCTTGCCACATGACATGAATGCATGTGTTGCTAAACGACATTAAAGATATTCGTGGAGGGTAAGTAGGTTTTGCTGCAACGCAGGGAGGCAGGATCGTCGGAGAAGGGATTCTCACGGACGGAGTCGTATCGTTGGATAAAGTGAACTATATTGCTAAGCTTGAGAACAATCTACTTAGCATCTCGCAAATTTGTGACAAGAAGATCACAACGCATTTCAATGATAAAGAATGTATGATCTAAAACCCAGTTTCAAAATTCCAGAGGAATAGATTTTGAGACGAGCTCTGAGAGAAAATGATTTATATGTTCTTGATATGAGCATCGCTTCTACTACGTCAAAGAAAGTTCAATGCTTTGTCTCAAAAGCTACCGAGAAATAGTCGATATTATGGCATCGGAAAATGGGGCACATTCATCTCCGCAAGATGAATTTTCTCGTGCATAATGACCTAGTGGAGGGTGTTAATCTAAAAAGTTTTCATCTATCTGATGATTGTCTGAGCTGCAAAAAGAGGAAGCAGCATAAGAAATCACACCCAGAAATGCTGATGAATTCGATAAAGCTACCACTAGAAAGGCTACACATGGATCTCTTTGTGCCAGTCAATGTCAAAAGTATCTCTGGAGATCTATACAGCCTTGTCGTTACAGATGATTAGTCTAGATTCTCATGGGCTTTCTTTCTGGAGAGTAAGGATGAAACGTTTGAAACTCTTATGATCCTCTTCAGAAAATTAGAAAACTTCATCACTTTCCCATAAAGAAAATTCGCAGTGACAATGGAACGGAATTCAAGAACAAGAAGATGCAAGAGTTCTACAATGAAAAGGGGATTTTTCATGAATTCAGCGCCCCCATACTCCACAACAAAATGGAGTAGCTGAATGAAAGAATCGCACAATGTTAGATGATTTGAAATTACCGATCAGTCTTTGGAGTGAAGCAGTAGCGTCAACGTGTTATACCCTGAATCGTGTGTTGACAGTTAAGCCTAACAAAAAAGACATGTTTCGAGTTACCGAATAAACGAAAGCCCAACCTAGCATTTTTGGAGATTTTTGGAGCCTTTTGGATCACCGTGTACTGTTCTGGACCTGGCTGGTAAATTTGGAGCCAAATCCTTGGAAGGTTTTTTTTGTCGGTTACGCTACTCCTCAGAAACGTTTTTTCTTACCAAGTCTGAACCAGGTTGTTCTAGCGCAGCATGTAGATTGTCAAAGATATACAATGCCTACGTAAAAACCTGGGGATCCGTGGCTGTTTAACTACAATGGATTGTGGGATTCGTTTGATCTACCAGATGTGCCAACAGAAAAAGAGCTTGTTATGTTATTTCAACAACATCAGTTATCTAATCAAGAACAAGTTCCTAGACCATTGGTGATTTTTACATCATTACCGATCAACATGTCTGATGTCGGTCAAAGCTCTTCTGATCAAGTTCCTGTTCCTGCACCAAATGTCAATATTGCCGAATCGTCTGCCCAACCAAATGCTGATGCTGACTCTGATCGGGAACCAACTTTTGACGATGGAGGACCCAGTTCCAATGAAGGATCTGAACAGACTGAAAGCTTTTTGAATAAATAGGCTGATCAGTCTAATGCTAGGAATTAGGCTTCTTCATCTATGTAGGTCCACCTGCGGATGGTGTTAAACATGTTCCTTGTTCATATAATACACACACATGAGCGGAATCCAAGTGTGCATGCAACCAAGGTAAAGTAAAGAACACGGGGTAACCAAAGATTCACTATCTTGATTAATGATTAAGAACAAGTACAAACATATACACACAATGCTCATATGACTCAAACAAACTTGCTGTGTTCTTGTGCCTTCGTCTTCAGAGATAATCAACTAAACTAGCTGCAAGTCTAACTGAAGGGGTAACTAGCTAACCTTGACTGAGAAATGCATGTCTGCTTATATAGTGTCTGTCTAAACATTCGTACGCAACACGATTCTAAACATACGAAACACACTATTTCATACGAGACACAACTCCTGAAATTTGGTACGGAACAACTGTTGCGTACGAAACACTTTACTCGTACGAAACAACTCATTGATTCGTACGAATCATGTGATTCGTACGGTTTAAGTCATCCGCACAGAATCCTTATTCTTGGAGAACGTGTGTAGACATGACGTACACAAGACTTATCAGTATGCACACATGCAACTGATTAACACAAACAAGCTAAGATATCGTACTAAACCAAGATAGAAGGATATCTTGATCTGTTCAACATGACCAAACTTATACAGGCACTTGAGCAAAGACCGTATAGTTACAACTGTAACTAAGAACAAGCGACAGACACAAAAGTGTATCAACAAACTCCCCCTTGGATGTTGCTTGGTCTTCGGTGTTTGGTCTTCATATGTTAGTCTTCACATGAATAGTTTGGAGTATCAACAAACTCCCCCTAAAGATCTGCTATCCAATGATTAGAGCATCAGATCTTCGAACTTCTAAGAAACTTCAAATCTTTCTTGTTTCCTCTTCTGACTTGTCAGATTTCTTCGTTGCTGGTCTTTCTTCATGTTCTTTTTCTATTAATCTGAACTCATAAAACTAATATAATTAGAACACAAATTTATCAGGGAATACTCACGAAAAACTTATCATAATTTCTTTGTATGATTGTATTCCCTAAACAAGATACACACACTCGTATGAATTCCAGCAGCAGATTTGAGAAAAACAAGTGACCAAGTCAATTCAAATGACTTGATTCGTTCGTATGAGATACACACACTCAAACGAATTTCAGATTTTGGTTTTCCTTAATGAGTTACTTGTTGCAAGATATTACTTAATGAAGTTGCGATATCAAACAAATGGTTTTCTGGCGTATCTTGGTAGAAAAGTTTCGAGTATCAACTTTGGCTAACTTTCAAAAAGTAATTTATAAGCAACTAAGTAAACTAGACTTAAAATCAAAATATAACGATAAACTATATATCTATTGAACAATCTTTTTCGAGTTTCAAGGTAAAGGAATCATACCAGCATTTTAATCTTTATCAAAAATGATATTTGGTTTAAACTTCAAAATTAAGGTATGAATTATACTTACTAGCCAGTGTTCAACCACATCACGACACATTCCCGTATCAAGATATGCACGAGAGAAAATCTTACCTGTGAGTATACTGCTTTATCATCTATTTTGACGTATATGAATGATGTGAGATACTCACTTATTTTTTATTGAAAACACGCCCTTTGTGATTTAATCACTTATTGATGAGGAACTTGATTTTCATATGCATGAGGGAACATGAGTAAGTCCGTGAACAGGTTAGTACCATCGTACCGACAAAGAGACGAACTTAGCTCCCGCATAAAGCTGTGATATTTTATCACTTATTTTGGGGATGTGATATTTTTATCACTTATTTGATGGTTGTATGCAGTATGTACACGTATGAGTGATATCATGGAAGTTCTAGACTTGCGTCACCGTTATATTTCGGCAAAAGATTCAACCATGATACCCAGATGATAAGCAAGCATAAAGACCGTATATCTCAGAACCTCGGCACTCTATCAAACAAAATTTCGGTACCAGGACCATATGCCAATGAATTGTTCCCACCTGGCATTCTGTCTGTTAAGTTTATATCAACCTGCACATTTTAATCTGATTGTGAGCCTACGGATACATCATAAGACAAGCTACTTATCAATCTTCTTTCTATGCTTTTGACCATTTCTGACAGATTTACCGGTGAATTTCATCATCTTCCACTTATCCAAGAAACTCATTTTTTATTTTTCTAATGTTTTTGTATTTTTGAAAATTCCCCCCCCCCCCCCTTAAATAAAGAAGGTAACTAAAAGACATATTTTTGTATTTTTGTAAACTTACTCCCCCTAAAATATAAACTGAATTTTTTTTTTGTAGTTTTAGATTTTTAGAAAAGTATTTACAAAAATAGTTAGCCATGGTTGAGTTACTCGGGCTTCACCTTGATGCCATTGACCAAAAGTAGATAATCAAAACGTGATTTATCGAAAGCATTGGTAAAAAGGTCGGCACGTTGGTGATCAGTGTGGATTTTAACAACATCGATAAGTCTCTTTTCAAAACAATCTCGTATGAAATGATACTTAATCTCAATGTGTTTTGTTTTTGAGTGCTGCACAGGATTCCGAGTGATATGTAAAGCAACTTCATTATCAACAAAAATAGGAGTAGTAAGAAATTCAAAACCGTAGTCGCGCATTTGCTGTTGAATCCATAGAACTTGAGAGCAGCAACTAGAAGCTGATATATACCAGCCTCACATGTTGATGTAGCTACACAAGTATGCTTTTTGCATTGCCACGTGACTAGGCGATTTCCCGAGAACTGACATCCTGCTGTTGTTGACTTTGCATCGATTTGACAGCCGCCATGATTAGAATCACTGAATGTTGTCAGATCAAAGTTATCATCCTTAGGGTACCATAGACTAGTGTCAGGGCGACCCTTCAAATAACGAAAAATCTTTTTCACAGCCATCAAGTGAGAAACCTTCGGATTAGACTGATAGCATGCCAGAAGGCATGTTAGGTACATTATGTCGGGTCTTGAAGCAGTTTGATACATGAGAGATCCGATCATAGCACGATAGAGAGATGGTTCTACATGTTCACCCATTCCGTCTGGAGTAATCCCATTTTTGAGCTAATGGAGTTTAAAAGGCTTTGATTCGTCCATCTGAAATCGTTTAAGAATATCTCTGACGTACTTGGTTTGATGGATAAAAATCCCTTCCTTTGATTGCTGAACCTGCAAACCTAAAAAGAAAGTCATTTCTCCCATAGCGCTCATCTCGAACTTCTCCTGCATAACCTATTCGAATTCTTTGCACATTCGAGTGTTAGTAGACCCAAATATAATATCATAAACATAAACTTGTACTAGCATCAAGTCCTCGTCCTGTTCCTTGATGAAGAGAGTACAGTCGATCAGGCCTCGTCGAAAACTATTCTTCAACAGATAGGCGGACAACGTTTCATACCACGCCCTCGGAGCTTGATGAAGACCATATAACGCCTTGTTGAGAAGCCAAACCTTGTCAGGTTGGAGAGGATCTTCAAAACCGGGCAGTTGCTCAACATATACTTCCTCTTCTACCACACCATGAAGAAATGCACTCTTCACATCCATCTGATAAACGATGAACTTCTTGAAGGACGCATAAGCCAAAAAGATTCTTATGGCCTCAAGTCGTGCAACCGGTGCATAAACTTCATTGTAATCAATGCCTTCGACCTAATTAAAACCTTGAACAACCAATCGCGCTTTGTTTCTCACAACAACACCTCAGTCATCCTTCTTGCACTTGTAGCTGTCATGCCTGTCAACCAATTTCCAGACGCCTAACTTCTGAAATTGCTAAAGTTCTTCCTGCATGGCTTCAACCCAAGAGTCTTCTTTCATTGCCTCCTTCCAAGATTTTGGTTCTACTTGGCACACATAGAAGGAAAAAGACCAATCATTATGTTCCCATGATTCCCTGATTTCCGAATACAATCCAGCATTCTGGTTGTTTCGAAGCTGATTACGAGTCTGCACACCACTCTGGACATCTCCAATAATATTCTGCTGAGGATGGGTATTATGAATACGAGTTTCTGGAACATCAGGAACTCGAGAGTTGATACCCAAATTGTTGATATTCAGATCAACAGTTAAATCGAGAGCCGGATTTGATGACGTTTTAGATGCCTGACCTTCAGTCATTCCTTGAGGTTGAATATTTGACGTACCATCTGAAATTCCAGGAACCGCACCAGAGGTAGCTTCATTTGCATCATGAAACTCATCATCTTTTGATGAAACATTATAATCCGCAGCGTCTTCGAATTCCTCATTTTGAACAAGATTGTTAACCGAAGTCGACACTTGAGGGTTAACAATAATTGGTTGAACTAGTGATGAGTTAATTGCTGTATCACTTTTCAGTAACATTTGAGCAGCAGCTGTTACATCATCAAAAGTTGGCAGATTAAAGGAGTCAAATAGCCCATCGCAGTCGAACATCCAAGGAGCATCCGGAGCTCTTACCGCTTCTGTATATCTCTGAACCTTAACTTCACCCCATTCTTCAATCTTCTTCAAAGACAAATTCCACACCCTGAAATCTGGAGTAGCATATCCAAGAAAGAAACCTTCGATAGACTTCGGACCAAACTTTCCATGTGGGTCGATCATAGTGTATGGAGCTCCAAAAGGTTCTAAGAAAGAAATATCCGGTTTCCTTTTATGTAACAACTCAAAGCATGTCCTCCCATGTCTCTTCACCATCAGAACTCTATTCATCGTGTAGCACGCAATAGCAACAGCTTCTCCCCAAAATTGAACAGGAAGTTCTGATTCTACTAACATGGTTCTTGCAGTTTCAATGAGAGTTCTATTATTCCTCTCAACGACACCATTCTGTTGTGAAGTGTAGCGAGAACTGTACACATGCAGAATACCCTTTCAGGAACAGTACTCATCCATAACTTGATTCTTGAATTCCGTGCCATTGTCGCTTCTGATTCTCCTTACCTTCAGATTATACAGATTTTCTAACAGAGTCAGGAGATTCTTAAGGATAGTAGGAACTTCACTCTTGTGTGCCAACATGTTTACCCATGAAAATCTGGAATAGTCATCAGTAACTACCAGAAAATAAGAATCACCAAAGGTTGTCTTGTGTTTCATAGGTCCAAAGAGGTCCATATGAAGACGTTCTAGTGGCATATTCACAGTGTTGATCTTCTTCACGGCATGGGATTTTCTTGCTTGCTTTCCCTTTTGGCATGATACACAAACATCTTGAAGATGAAAATTCTTCACTGGTACACCATTCACTAGATTGTTCTTCACCAAATAGTTCATTTTTCTCAGGTGAATGTGTCCCATACGTCTATGCCAAGAGGTTGACTCCTTTTCGGTGGCTTTGGAGACAAAGCATGTGACTTGTGTAGATGTTGTAATAGCTTGGCTCATATCAAGAATATAAAAATTGTTAATTCTTGGAGCCGACAGGAGAATCCATTCTTTGGGGATCTTGAATCCAGGCTTCAGCACATAACATCCGGCATCATCAAAATGTACCATGAACTTCTTGTCGCAAATTTGAGAAACGCTAAGAAGATTGTGATCAATTTGCCGCACATAATTGATCTTGTCAAAGCTCACAAAACCATTGGAGACCATTCCCTCTCTAGTGATGTATCCACCTTTGTCACCAGCAAAAGCAACATAACAACCCCTAATACTGTTCACATCATATAGGAGCCGCAAGTCGCCTATCATGTGCCTTGATGCTCCACTGTCAACAATACAATGACTGTTTATAGTCCCTCCTGGAACACCCTACACATTCAACAAACAAGATTAGTTTGAGATGGGGACCCATGCCTTAGTGGTCTTGGGTCGTCCCTTATCATCGAGAAATGTAATCTTAATTTCTTGATGATTGACAAACTTAAAACCTCCTTTTGAACCTTACCGGTCTTCTGTTTCCAAGATCCTTGTTTATTACCAGATTTACTATTATTTTACAGTTTTAACATTGTCTGGTTTTGTTGACTTTGAAGATCTTTGATCCTTCTTCGAAGAATCCGATTTTAAAGCTTTCTCAATTGCTTTTACTTGTTTACGTTTTTGTTTCTCTTTTTGATCTTTAATAATTCGTTTATCTTGTGTCGGAGAAACAGATTTACGTTTTCAAGTTGGTTCATGAGGGGTTTTCTCTATACATCTTGATTTGACTGGATTTTGACAATCCTTTATAATGTTCTCCTCTCAACAAAACTAGGAGATCGTGTTTCTCGGCTTGATGTAGAACTTGTGGGTCTTGAGGTACTGGGTTCATTACATCCATCAATGTGTTGGGTGTAATTGTTTTGACTGTTTCTTTTCAAAATCTTAACTTACTTTACAAAATCCACATTAGATTTTCCTTGAAAAGTTTCGACTTTATCCGTACCTTTAGAACTCACAAATTTAACAGTTTTAGCCTTTTTCTGGTAACGAGAGCATTTTGATTCAACCATCGGTTGAGAAACCGTAGACTTTTCAACTCGTTTCCATTGTTTTTTTTGTTGAAGTTGATAATGGTTGTTGCTTGGTTGGCTTTTCTTCTCTAAAAATTTGGTTTTGGACTTTTCAAACACCTGATCTATAGAGATTGGATTTACGTTTTTAATTGGAGAATCTTTGCTTTAATAGATTTTCTCATCTCCAACCAATGTGTACAACACATTATCTGCTTCATATGTCAACACTTGTGTCTTGACATATTTCTTAGGAACGCTCTCTTTAATCTCAACAGATTGAGTACTAGGAGTTGCAGAAGGTTCTACTCTTTTCCTTTCATCAAGAGTGTTGATACAGTTTTGTGTCTGTCGCTTGTTCTTAATTACAGTTGTAATTGTACGGTCTTTGCTCAAGTGTCTGTATAGGTTTGGTCGTGTCGAATAGATCGAGATATCCTTCTATCTTGATCTAGTATGACATCTTAGCTTATCTGTGTTAATCAGTTGCATGTGTGCATTCTGGTAAGTCTTGTGTACGTCATGTCTACACACGTTTTCCAAGATTAAGGATTCTGTGCGAGTCAGAGTTTTCGTACGAATCTAGTGACTCATACGAAATACTTGAGTAACAAGTGTGTTACTTGTTTTCGTACGAAATAAGTATTTCGTACGAAACAACTATCACGCACCAAATCTCTGGAATGTAAGCAGACATGTACCTCTCAGTTGGGGTGGACTAGTCAGCTAGCTCAGTGAGTCTCTCAGCAGTTCTGGTGAAGACGAAGACACAAGAACACATCAAGTTTGTTTTAGTCATACGAGCATTGTGTGTATATGTTTGTACTTGTTCTCAATCATTAATCAAGTAGTGAATCTTTGGTTACCCCATGTTCTTTACTTTGCTTTGGTTGCATGCACACTTGGATTCCGCACTTGTGTGTGTGTCACATGAACAAGGAACAGGTTTAACACCATCCGCAGGTGGACCTACAAAGAGGCTGATACAGATCATCATTTCTTGATTCATTATCTGATGTATCATCTTCCTCTTCATCAGAAGGATTTTGAACAACATCAGACGATGAACTTTCTGGCTTGCTTGGTTCTTGAGAGGAATTGTCTAGTTTGAACCCTAACCCTGCTGCGAATTCCTCAGGATTCAAAGGTACAGAGGGTTCAAAACGTGGCATCTCCTCTTCTTCAGGCATTTTGGTATAGTTGGGTTTCATTGGGGGTGGACACGACTTATACCCTATGCATTGAACATCTCCCTTTAGTTTTTGAACATCAATGATATGATCAAGCACATATTGGGAGTTAGAATAACTTTCCAATTTGCGTTTGATCGAATCATATCCACATTTGGCGATGGCTAACTCTTTCTTTGTTTCTTCTAGGAGATTAATGTAGTTATTAATTCCTGTCTGTTTATTCAAAACTATTTTTGTCAATTCAGAAAACTTTTCTTAAGGGTTTCTATTATAGATTTGAATTCTTTTTCATTTCTAGTTAGCGCCAAATTCGCCTCTTTGCATTTTGATAGTTGAAGAACTAAATTTTGATTATGACTATTGACGGTTTCATACTTTATTTTCAATTCAACACAGTCATTGCAAACAGTAGGAGGTTCAGAATTTACCTGACTTGTCGATCCCGCAACAATTGCCATAAAGGCAGTATGATGAGGAAAGGTTGCACCATCTGTAGAGAGTGCCTCTGTCTCTTTTACCGCAGCTTCTGCATTCCTCATCATACCTACCTTTTAACTCTTCAACAACTCAACTTCACTCAGCAACTTTTCAACCTCAACATCACTTCCTTTCTTCTCACTACAATCAGATCCATAACCATCTGAACTTGAACATTCTTCATCAGAACTACCAGCATCCCCAGATGTATCATCGTTATTTGGAGTGTTGATGTTGTGATCATGCTTGATTTGATCCATGATCTTCGCATAGCATGCAGTTCTTCCGTTGTTCTCAGTTCCCAACCGTACTGACCAATCGCATCCTTCATGAGACTGAACTACCAAAGCTCTGTGTGTATTTGAAGGTCCTGATTGATTGGTAGTATTTGAGTTGCCAACAGCTACCATTCTTCTCTCATTGTTGTACTGAGTTGTGTTGGATGGTTGAGATTGATTTCGAAAGGGGTTGTGATTTCCTTCCTTGATGGGTCTGGTGCATTCCCGCTTGAACTGACCTCTTTCTCCACAGTTGAAGCAAGTAACGGCTATTTTGTCAAAGCCATATTTTGTATCTTTCTTGCTTTCCAAAGTAGTTCTACCCGTTCTTCTCATATAATCATTCGCTCTTCTCATAGCGCTTGCAAATGCCCACTTGATGTCCATCAACTCTATTTCATCTCAGTTAATTTGTTCATAGACCTCGTTTGTCAACTTGATATTCCCTATTTGACCTGCAACTAAACCACAATATGCACTGACCATGGTATTTAGAAGTTCCGCATGTTCCGGTGCAACTTCTACGTTGATTTTGGAGAGATTTGACGTGTCAAGTTTGACAGTGTTGGGATTTGCAGATTGACTGTTGCTTCCATAGAAAGCTTGTTGAGGAGCTTGCTGTGGAGCTTTATGCGCTAGATCCCTTGGTTGTGGAAGGAAGGCTTTCGGATCAAAAGCTTGTCCATAGGCTTGATTACTCGAACCTGTAGACTGACTTGACTGGATAGGTTGGGGTAGGAAAGGGTTCACGTTTGACACAAACGCAGTCTGCAACTTCGGTTGCTGACTTGAGCTTGTACCTGCATTTATACCTCCAAAATACATTTAAGGGTTTTGTGGAGCAGAGAGTCGTTGTGCCTTTCGAAGTTCTTCTTCATTCTTGTTCTCCAGTTTCTGCACAAATTCATAAATACTAATTGAGTCCAAAACACCTGTATGTTTTAAAAGATCAATAAATTGACCCCATTTCGGGGGTAAAGCATCAGCAAATCGCATCACTATTTCTGGTGGTGCAGCTAACACTTTATACAAGTACATTCGCTGAGCAGATGATAAAACCGTGTGGTCATATCATTCAAAGTTTTATTCTCCATGAACATGAAACCTTCAAACTCTTTCTTGAGCAGATCATGCCGAATCTTCCTGGTAGCAGCATTACCTTCACCTCTTGCTTCCAAAGTGTCCCACAAATTTTTCGTTGAAGTACACTACACAAAGTGATGATAAATGTCTTTATGTAGAGCTTGTGTGAGGATAGCAAATGCCTTTTTCTCTAGATCGTAAGCTTTCTTTTCACTTTCGACTAGATTGGCCAATGAGGTTGGATTTGATCCAGCTTCTTCAATTGATTCCTTGTAGGGGTAGTGAAACACGTCCACAATTCCGTGTTTTGACCGAGAACATACGTATGAAAACGACTTTTCCATGAAGGAAAATCGTTCATGTGATTTAACTTCACCGGTCGGTTATTACTCCCTGTTTCACTTTCGCTCATTTACAGAGTTTGGATGCTTTGATTCTGATTTGCAACACACGCCCACTGATTTGTAGAGATCATAGTTGTATGTTGAGGCATCAAAGACTTTACCCATGATGTTGTGGAGCTTTGCGAAGACTCCTGATCTGAGCTTGAACAACTCCAATCCCACGGGTTAGAACTCATTATATTTTCTTGATTTATGAAAAATTTAAAAGATTAAAGTTTGAAAATAACAGTTACCCTTTTAAAAATTCACAAATTTTGAAAAATATGACAAATTCTGAAAATCACAAAGTTTGAAAAACACGAAAAACCAAACAGCAACGAAAGTTATTCGTATGAACCAAGTTCGTGCGGATAAACAACTCTTTCATACGAGCAACACGAGCTTCGTACGAATGAGTCTTTCATGCGAAACAAAGATGTTTCGTGTGGGTTAGCTATTTCGTATGAGTTTTTGTGTGAGCCAATCTTTCATACGAATCAATGTAGTCGCACAAACTGTTTTATCAGCGTTTTTCTAAGGAATCTTTTCAGAAATGGTTTGGTGAAAAATTTCCTTTCTTGTGTAGACCTGCTTTTTCGAAAATACCTGTTGTCTTACCCACTTTTAGTTAACACAAAAATTTTAACAGTCAACAGTCCAAGTCCAGATCCAAGTCAGAAAATGCCAACCCTACTAAAACTAATCAGATTAAAATTTTTGCAGATTTCTTCTTCAAGGGTGTTCTTCAGAAAAATTTTACCATAAAATTTCATGCATGCAATAGATTTTAACCAAGTTTTAAGTTAGTTAACTATCCAAAACTTATGTTTCAGCTGGAGATTCAAGAACACTTCAGAAATCTTCAAAGTAGCTCAGACACACTAAGCCTAGGTTTGAACAAGGAAAGAGCCAAAGCTCTGATACCACTTGTAGGTCCACCTATGGATGGTGTTAAGCCTGTTCCTTGTTCATATAACACACACACAAGTGCAGAATCCAAGTGTGCATGAAACCAAGGTAAAGTAAAGAACACGGGGTAACCAAAGATTCCCTATCTTGATTAATGATTGGGAACAAGTACAAACATATACGCACAATGCTCGTATGACTCAAACAAACTTGCTGTGTTCTTGTGCCTTCGTCCTCAGAGATAATATATGAACTAGCTGCAAGTCTAACTGAAGGGGTAACTAGCTAACCTTGATTGAGAAATGCATGTCTGCTTATATAGTGTCTGTCTAGACATTCGTAGGAAACACGATTCTAGACATACGGAACACACTATTTCACACGAGACACAACTCCAGAAATTTGGTACGGAACAACTGTTTCGTACGAAACACTTTACTCGTACGAAACCACTTATTGATTCGTACGAATCATGTGATTCGTACGGTTCAAGTCATCCGCACAAAATCCTTATTCTTGGAGAACGTGTATAGACATGACGTACACAAGACTTATCAGTATGCACACATGCAACTGATTAACACAGACAAGCTAAGATATCGTACTAAACCAAGATAGAAGGATATCTTGATCTGTTCGACATGACCAAACTTATATAGACACTTGAGCAAAGACCGTACAATTACAACTGTAACTAAGAACAAGCAACAGACACAAAAGTGTATCAACAATCTGTACCGATCGTTGATGAAAATGAATTTGCAACCGCAAGTAGATGTTTCAACCAAAGAGATACCAAGAACACTTTCATATCATCCGTCAGAGAACATCATAGGCAACTTACAAACTGGAATGCAAATTCGCAATCAGATCAATAAAGATCTAAGTTGTTTCTATGCTAGTATTGCTGCACTTCAAACTCGACTTTCTAATAGTTGTTTTGTTTCTCAGGTTGAGCCGGGAAGCTGGAAAGACGCGTTAAAGGAAGAAAGTTAGGTGGATGTGATGTAGGAGGAGTTGCTTCAATTCCAGAAACTTGGAGTCTGGAAGCTTGTTGACCTGCCAGATGATCACAAAAAGATTAACATAAGATGGGTCTTCAAGTGCAAAAGAGACGATCGAGGAGTTGTGGTACGCAACAAAGCTCGACTTGTGGTTCAAGGTTTTCACCGGCAGGAAGAGATAGACTATACTAAAGTCTACGCCCCAGTTGCTTATCTTGAAGCGATTCACATATTCTTGGCCTTTGCCTCATGGAAAGGGTTCAAGGTGTACCAATTAGATGTTAAATCTGCTTTCTTATATGGAAAAGTGAAAGAGGAGGTGTACGTTGGCCAACCATCGGGGTTTGTTGATCCAGTTCACAAAGAAAAAGTCTACCTTCTGAACAAAGCCTTATACGGTCTTCATCAAGCCCCGAGAGCTTGGTATGAAACATTGTCAAGTCACCTTCTAGACAACGGTTTTATAAGAGGAACAGTAGATTCTACCCTCTTCACAAAGGAAGTAGATGGGCATTTAATCATCGTACAGGTATATGTGGATGATATTATCTTTGGATCGACAAATGATAAGCTGTGTAAAGACTTCGAAGAAGTTATGAAGTGTAAATTTGAAATGAGCGCAATGGGGACAATGCAAGAAACAGACCGCGGTCGCTCTCTCTACTTGTGAAGCTGAATACGTTTCAGCATCCAGTTGTTGTGCCCATATTCCCTGGATTCAACAACATATGAGAGACTTCAGACTACAATTTCTTGATACGCCAATATATGTAGATAATGAGGCCGCAATTGATATCACCAAAAACTCATGTCAACCCTCACGCACTAAACATATCGAGATTCGACACCACTTTATCCGTGATTGCTATGAGAAAAAGTTGGTTAGAATTGAGAAAATCCACACTGATGACCAAAAGGCAAATTTTTATACCAAAACTTTTAATAAAACAAGATTCAAAAATCTTTTAAAGTTAAATGGATTAAAAAATCTGATATCAGGGGATATACATCAGGTTGAGTTTGAGGAGGATGACAACGTGATGTTAATTTTTCATCGGTTAGACGCTTTTCTGTTTATTCTTTCTTAAAAATTAAAAAATCCAAAAATATGTTTTTGATTTTAGGTGGAGAATGTTTGGGAAAATCCAAAAACATGATAAAATTCAAAACGAGTTGTTGTGAAAAAGAAGATATCATATTATATCAAAAAGACAGTCACAGTATGCTAAAGAATTGGAATGATAAACAAGTTGATTAAATATGTTTTACTAAGGATGTGCCAGTAGGCTTTACTCATTCAGTAAATTGCTTTCGGGATATAAACATAAAAAGTCAAACTGAATAATTTATGGGTTAATATCTCTCGGATATATGGACTTAGTACTCTGAAATTTTGTTTGAGAGAATGCCAGATTCTACGTTACTAGGTCCTTATATTTGATCGATATCTGGGGTATTATCCGAGTTCTTCAGATTTTGCGGAAGCAATGGCCTAGAACTTGTATAATACTTTATGCATTATTCGCCCAAGCTGCATAAAAATGATTATGTCATAATCTTTGTACAAATGCAGTATAAAAGATTCCATGAATGGAACACCACCAAAAGACGAGCCTTCATCTCTTTGTCTGTATGGAAATACTAACCTGAGCTCTCAAGGTCTTGCACTCACCCATTTACAGATATCAGTTAGATATATTCACCTGTAAAATGATATTCTGGGAATCTCGATGCGGGAGTATATTCAGAGATGGGAAACACAGTTATTTCATGTTCTTAAATCTACTTAACATATCTTGAAACAATTGAGAAACGAGAAGAAGTTTAAGAGGACAAATATTGGCAATCTAAGTAAATCTGGTTAAAACTTAATGAGTATACCAAATCAACGGTACTGGTAATTTGTTATGTACTTGATATGATTCTCTAAAAACACAGAACTCATAAAAATAATGAAATTCATTTTTGATAAATTTCTTAAAAACCCAAAAATATTTTTTGTTTTCTTAGCTTGATTAGATTTATTTTACTACTGATGTTGAAGACACTGATGGTTGAAATCAAAGCAACATCTTGTTGAGTGAGAACTGAAACCATGGGTTGGGAGCTAATCTCTATTGGAAATTTATCTTAATGTCAATAAAGTTCATTAATTTGAGGCTTCACATGTTCAAATAATCTGTTTTGGTCAAAAACGGTCATCCAAGGTCATTAACTTGGACTTGGTACACAAAATTGGATAACCAGGGTCATTAACTTGAACTTGGTAAACCGACTGGATTTTATACAGATAAAAATGGTTAAAAATGAAAATTTCAAAAATAAAAAAATCAAAAAATTCAAGTTTTTCAGCAATGCTTTATACGAAATTCTTTATTTCGTATGAAATAGGAATGATTAATATTTCGTACGAACCAACAAGCTCGTATGAAGCAAATCATCTTCTATATAAACTTCTGAACTTCGTACGAAATAGAGTTATTTGTCTATGAAGAGCTGTTGAATGAGTTAGAGAACTTTGTACGAAACATCTACTGAAATCTTATTTATTGGCTTATTTTCGATTCTAATCACATTGGCAAGGTTGATTTCCACACCTTTTACAATGAGGAAGGTAATTTTGCAGAAACCATGGTGTTATAATGTCAGATCTGAACAAATCGGACTAAAAACTTAGATCTAGGGGAATTGGACCGACAAAATTTAAAATTGACTTCAAAAACGTTAATATCGGCACTAATAACCCAAGAATCGACTTTTAATTTGTTAAAATCGACAATTTTTAAGTTCTGATTTCAGTTGATTATGTTTGGGACGACGAAGTAGTTCATACAAAGCAAATCTTTCATTATTTTGATGTTTTGTTTTGTGCGAAGAAAATGTTTCGTACGAAGTAAACATGAAATGTTGAATTTTAAAATTGTGTTAAGTGTTTGCTTCGTACAAAATGATGTTTCGTACGAAGTAAAATTAAAATGTTGATTTTTAGAATTTTGCTAAGCATTTGCTTCGTACAAGATGATGTTTCGTACGAATGAAAGTGTTATTTTGAAATGTTTAATATTTTTTCTAACACTTGAATGTTATGTTTGTGAACAGGCCAAGAAATCCGCATTCTCACTGGTTCACAATATTTGCTGCCTAACGAATGGATCAATTCCAAAAATTGCTGCGTATAGAGAAATTCTTGATTTTCTAACACGTATACGGGTGACTAAAGCGCTTACCGATAGACATACTGTTTACCAGTCACACGTTGAATACTTCTGGAATGCTGCAGAGTTCAGTATAGAGGATAATGCTATTGTGTCTGCTATGAAGATTAATGACGAAGATATTTCTGTCAAGATTAATGAAGAATTGATACGAAAAGTGTTAGAATTCAAAGACAATGAGAATGATCCAACATGATTTCCAGAGTACTTGGCTCATGTTATAGCTCACGATCATAGTCATCGTAAAGGAGGATATGATGACCTTGTGGATTATCAGATGTGCATGATTACTACGTTGATACTTAATTTTCCATATAACTTTTCTAAAGTTATTTTCACACAGATGGTTCGGAACATTCAAAGGGAGAAATTTCTGCAATATCCAAGATTTGTACAAATGATGCTCGGTTATTTGCATCCTGATTTGAAGAGAAGTGCAGATGATATTTTGAAGCTTGAACATATGGACGTTTCTACATTGAGAAAGATGAATTTGAATCTAAAGGCCGCTCCTATCGCTAATTCGGTGCGATTGTTGATAAAGATCATGTTTCACCAGCACCAGGTCGATGGATGAAGGATGATAGTGGTGATCAAGGTTAAGAAATTGAATCTTTATCTATGTTTGTTGTGAAAAGAAGTCCGGTTTGTGAAGGATGGTGAAAAGGGGGCTAAGCGTAAAGCTGCTACAACATCTACATCAGTTCCAAAAGTTCAGAAAAAGAAAGCTATAGCAGATGCTGGAAGTTCTGGTCTTCGTGATGAACCAGACACTAAAGAAAATGTTGAAGATATGGCAGCTGATATTGAACGTCAAGCTTTTGGTACTGAGAAAGTAGTTGAGGATGTGTCTTCGTCGAGTACTAATTCGGATGAACGCAGAGAAGGAGAAAGAAAGAGGGCGCAGAAGATAGAGAAAAAGCATAAGGCTGAACTCAAACGTAAGGTTGAAGAACGAAAACGAAAAGCTATAGGAGAGGATGATACAACATATGTACCATCTGAATCTGATTCTGAAGCTATTTTTAGCATGCCAATCAAAAGACAAAGGAATATAAAACGATCTGCTATTCAAAGTTCTGAATCTCCAACGATCAGATCCAAAGAGACTATTTCTGAACCAACTATTGAAGAAGTCGTGGTCGAACCATCACAAGAAATTTCATCAACACCACCAAAACAAACTCCATAGTCTCCACCACAACAAGCTCCAAAATCTCCACCACAACCACAACAACAACCAACACCGCCACAAAAACAAGTTCCTCAACAACAACCTCAACAACGAACACCTCAGCCACAAAAGCAAACTCCACAACAACCGCCACATACTTCTCAAACATCACCGTCTCACTTTGATCTTAACTTTAATTTTGGTGATCTTCCAGAGGGTGATTTTTCTTTCAATGATCCGCAGGTGGATGAGCTACAAAAGCAGGTTTTGCTTAACACAATAAAGATTGTTGAACTGCAAGAACAAATCAATGTGTTGACTGCTGAGAAACAGGAAATGGTTGAACAGGTTGAAGGTTATCTGATGAAAAGCAACAAATGGAAGCTATGTTGGCTAGTATTGTTTCAGAAAATGAGAGGTTGAGACTTTGAATGTCAGAATATGAAGAAGAAAGATTTCGAAGTGATAGGAGAAAGAGTTTGTTTGAGAAGATTCTAGTGAAAAAGTTGGGTGTGAATATTGCTGAAGAAATTGACGAGATTGAAATATCTGAAGCCCGAGAGCATTTTGCGGAAAGAGAAAGACTTGCAAAGCAACAATCTGATGCTCAGGGTAAGGGAAAGGCTAAAATCATGGAGGATTCTATCACTGATCATGCTGAGCCAAAAGCTGAAGCTGTGCCAGTAACTTGTACGAATATAGTGGTATATGTGGAGCCGAGAAAGTTTATTCTAATTGGACGACCAAAGGATGTTGATATTAATTCACTTGATATTTCTCAAAGACATCATGATTGGTTGTTGAAGAAGTGGATTGAGAAAGAGATTGATGATGCTGCTGAAGATGTTGAAAAAGATGTAGAGTTAAAGGATGCTCATAAAGATGATATTGTTCCTAGTAGGTCTGATAAGAATGATGATAATGATGATAATGTAGGTGGTACTGGAATTCCTGTAGCAGAGTCAAAAATGAATGAAGATGTGGATGTTTCTAAGTATCTTGATGAATCTGCTAATCAGACTGTTGAGGAGGAAAGAAAGATCGAGGTAACGAATCTGTTGATGCTCAGCAGACAGGAACCTTCCCAGAAATAGAAATATTATCTCTTCTGTCGTGCCAAAGCCCAAAGTACTGTATCTTGAGCATGATGTGGAAGAGGGAGAATTTGTGCATAGTTACACAAAGGAGGAGATTGCAGAGATGTTGGGAATAAATCTTGGAAATTTTGAGTTCGATTTTGAAGACGAATTGAATGAGATTGATACTTTTGAACCTAATGCGTATGTTTTGAAGACGTTGAGGATACTAACAAATATGATCGAGTTGTCGTGGAGGATGATTCTGATGAAGATTCTAATCAGGGTACAGAGGACTCCCCCCAACTTTTGTTGAATTATTTGCAGCTGAGAATGCAGATATGTTAAAGCGTAAAGTTGAAGAAGCTGCAAAGTAAATTAATATTCCTCAACAATTACACAGTGCTGAAATTGCTGAGATGAAGAAAAATGGTTTAAAAGTGTACCAGCCGAGCGTAAATTCAAACGTCCCTTAGCATTTTTCACTCGTGATGCTGATATATCACTAGGGGATATCATAAGCTGGGGTTGGATCAAAGAGTTGAACGTCTATGCGATCAAAAGGGAGTTTGGTATTCAGTATTTCCGATATCTCAGCGATATCAAGTCCTCAAGTCCTTGCCTTACTGGGATATTAAAGAATTGGTGCAAACAAAGATGATTAATCTCAAGATGAAATTTCACGACCAGAGGCTTTGGAAGTTGATCAAGCTGGAGGCTTTACATGGATTTACTCACTGGAAACCTCACTTTCCTAGACGCATCACAAAGATTGATCCAGTAACGAAAGAGAAGGATGTAACGCTCTTTGTAAAGAGGCCGAAAATAATGAAAAATATGCCTGTGTTATGGATGGAGTAGGATTTTTATACGATCTTCAAGTGGTGGCATTATCATTCGAATACAGGAGAGGCTGTTATATGCGTGCACCAGATGAAGACTCGTGGAAGATTACAGAGGAGCTAACCGAAGCCGTCGTAGCGCATAAACGCATATATGGGTAATGGCGTGGCATTCGAGTACTAGACCCAATGTGGCTAGTAAATTGTTCAAAGAAAGATATTGAATGTCTGTTTTACAGTAAGATAAGTTTTGATGAAAAAGACAAGGAGCAAGCTCTCCAATTCCAGAAGATAGTCAATGTCTGCTTTGCTAACGACATACATTCCGGATCGACTTGGAAAACTTCATGGAGGGACCTTGAAGAAAAAGAGACAAGGAAAAAAGAAGAAAATGAAGCTCGGATTGCAGAGCGTGCTAGAATAGCATCGCTAAGGAGCTTTCAGTTTGGCAATACAATGAACCGACCTCCTCTGACAGATCAAACACCAATTGCTTTTGAGGAGCGTCGCAAGCCATCGAAGAGATTTTTTGGTCGTTAAAGTCAAATCTACTGAAGAATGTTTTTTTATGACTATCAGACTGCGGCAACATCCAAGGGGGAGTTTGTTGGTGCATAATGTCACACCTCAAACGATGGCGGAAACATCGGAGTGAGACGTCTAGATTGCTCGAGACATCATAACACTATTTGCGACGATATTTAATTAAACATCTCATTTTATCAATTGTCATATTACAACAAAATCCAAATAAAAGTAACATCAACAAAATAAGTTCAACAATAACATAATGATTAACTTAGTATTCTACGCGTGTTTCTATGCCATTCCTGCTAAGTTCCATCATAACAACTTCATCAACCTGCAACATGTTAAAAAGTATAGTTCAATAACAAAGTATTGACGAGTACACAAGTTTAATATCATAGCATAAGTATAAAATCCGATTAAACAATTCACATGAATATCTAGCATACAAGATAAGTGTAAACAAGGCATGTGAATCTACGAGTCAATCCTCTAGTGTACCGCAAAATAGATTTCAACTTAACATTGACCACAAGAATACGGGTGGTGCGTTACTCCTATAGCGCTATACATGTTAAGGGAGGCTTGATCAAAGTTAATGACATTTAGATCACATAAGAATATACCAAGAAACAATTCAAGTACCATAAGACTAAAGCATGTTAATGGATTGTTTGTGTATAGAATAACGTGTGAGCTAGTGTAGTTTTTGTAAATTAATCATGTTGCACCCAAATAGTGGAAAACATAAAAAGGGTCACGTGTATTCACAGTTTTGCAAAGTAGTATCCGTGAGAGAGTTAGGTTGTTTTTAGGGGATGAACACCAAGTTTATCTTACACAAGGCAATGAAGGTGTATGAGTATTAGGTTGATGGGGGGAGTTTAATGAGTTTAGGAATTTAAAATGCGCAAAGAAAGTATATATAAATGAAAGTATTCATCTATACATTGACGCTCGTTTTTTACACTAATAAACCCCGACGGGTGTTTGTGTTTTTATGGGTCATGCCAATAGAATCGTAATGATTGTTATGTCTAATATAAAATAACCTACTTTTTAAGATAACTAACCATTTGGTCATGGTCTAAGGTTCGGTTATATTAAGTATTTACATATAATTATATTATTACTAATTAATCATATAGTTCATGTAGTTCATAGAAATCATGTAACTCATATAAGTCATGCATGGAGGTAGGAGGATAACCATCCTAAACCTCTTTCATAAGATTCACCATTACACAAGATTGACACAAGGACAATCTGGATGGTCAAGAATTTTGGAAATAATCAAGTGAGTGGTAGATTGAATAGTTGAATGGCTAAGGCCTTCATGTGATCATACCTACACCATCACAAGCTTGAAAGCTCGGATGGCTAAACACATGTGGGTTTGAAACCCTAGTAAAAACCACAAGTTTAGAGACAAGATATGGCTCTTGATTGTATGTGAACAAGTCTAGCTTAACACACTAACCATAAGTTTGGTTAGTGGCATATATAGCACAGATTTGTTATGTTAAAGATATGTTCAAAAAAGTTTTATAAGTTATCATCCAAATCAGAAAGTTTGGCCCCAAAAATGGTGTGATTCCACCTTCGTTTTCCATGGAAAACCTATGGTAAAATCCAGAGGCTTATCATACAATGTTGAGGAAGAAAACAAAGTGAAAACATTGAAAAACTTGAAGTTTGAAAGATAAAAATTTGGGCAGAAAGTTTGTGCACTTTTGGACATTAAAATGGTGTGGTTTCACCTTAGTTTGCCCAAGCAAACTTGTGAGAACCTTCCTATAGGTTATCGAAGAGTGTTAGAAAGAAAAACAAGGTAAAAAGAAGAAGAAAAGTGAGTCAAAACTCACTTGCAAGCTGCTGAGTTTCGGGAGAGAACTTCAGAAGTTTGAGACTTGTTTGAGGAGTATGGAGGCTTGTAAAAGTGGGAAAGAGGTGGAGGAACTTGTGTTTATATGGGGAAGGATTAGGGTTAGGATTAGGGTTGCATTTATGGTGATTTGGTGGAGTTTGAATTCAAAAAGAGAAGAGGGAAGCACCCTTGGACCTTGCGGCCGCAAGGGCTGCAATCTTATTATATTTTTTTTTGATCTTTTGACTTATATAATGAAGAACTTAGGGTTAAATGATGCACATGATCAATAATACAAGTATGAGTCTCATAATGGCCTATTGTTATGCAATTTATTGTTTTTAAAACCCTAAAAAAATAATTAAGAACAAGTATTTTCTTGATCATAATGCGACATGATTTTAGGATAATGGAAGCTTGAATTCTTTGAATAACATCACTAATTGTTTTGCTTGAGTTTAGTATAAGATTTATAGACATTCATCAAACATTTACACGTTGTTTTGAATTGATTTACGAAGAATAAAGTATAGCATGATCATAAGTTTAAAGCGAATAAAGTTTGCGAATTTAGCATAATTGATTAATCTTGATTACAATCAAAGCCTTAGAATACATTGAATTGGAAATAGAAATACGATTACAATGTTTGGGACTTTCCAAAAATAGAAACACGAAGTAGACTTGCTAAAAATAGAAGGATACAAATGCGAAGCGTTACACATAATGTCTATTGCCTACGTCTAGGATATGTCTGTAATGTATATTGAGCTTTCATGTCAATGTTTATATGTTAAAATGTAAATTTTATATGTTTTGTTAGATTGGTTCGTACGAAGCATCTAAGTGATTCGTACGAGTGTCTCACTCGTACGAAGCACATACTCGTACGAAGCATAGTCACGTCACTGTTATAACACGCACTCTAGTACGAGTCATGTCGACCTATAAATAGAGGAGTGTTGTGTTAGAGCTAGTTAGTGATTTGTCAGTTGGTATGGTGAAGCTCTGCCAGTTTGTTTACTCGCATCTGTATTTGAACGTCTTTAATACAACAGAAGTAGTTAAACAGTAAGTACTATCTTGTTCGTTTTGTCTACCTCTCTAGCAATGAATTCCGCCTCTGCTAGTTGAGCGAGATCAAGTCGGTTGCTCATTTCGGGAGCACGATCCCCGTTCACAATTCTAGTATGTATACTTTTTGTATAGTGTGTGATGTTTTGTTTGTTTTGATTGTTTCGTTTCTGTCGTCCGCTTCATTTGCGTTATTCATTTCGTCCGCATCGCTTGTTTCATCAATGTCGTTTTATTTGTGTGATATGTCCAAATTGTCCGTTTTTGTCCGAATTTCCTTATTGTCTGATTTGTTAGTTTATGTCCATGTTTGGACAAAAATATTTATACTTGTCATGTTTCAAGTTTACATCTATATTCTTGTGCTCTTTGTGAAATTGTGTATTTTTGTATTTATTCCTAATGATCTAATACATAATGTTTATACACAAAATAAAAACATACTTGATCATAACTAAATACATATTTCATCTAAATATATATATATTTATCCATTATTAGTTTGAGAAAAACTCTTGAAATTTTATTCAAACTTTTTCATCCAAATTTTGTTTAATCATGATTAAAATCCTTAGTCATTTTTAATCACACAAGTCTTTATTTTAACCATACTTTAATCATAATAAACTTAATAAAAATTTTGCCATAGTTTCCCTTAAACTATGGACTTTCCTATGTTTAAATAAACATGTTTTAAAACATTTTTCAACTCAAATAATGATCAAGTATCAATGACAAATTTTCTAGATCATAAATCATTAACAAGAAATGTTATGAACTTGTAGTAACTCTAAACTTTCTAGAAATGGAAACTTTATTAACACTTTTTAAAAAAACTCTTAGATTATTTATTTTATATAGAAACTCATACTTTATGTAAAATGGAAACTTTATTACTACTTTTCAACAAAATTTCCAGATCATGAGTTTTAACTAACAATGTGTATTTTGTATATTGCATATGACCATTTATGTGCAAAAATCATGTCCATAAAGTTTTTGTTAGTAAATATTACTAGATCTAAACATGCATGTGTTTAGATCTTCATTTTAAACCATAAAAATACAAGATTACTTCAAGGTCATCAAATAAGTTAAATAATCATATTAGTATGTTTATTCTTGTCATTGTTTTTGAATGATTTTAATGTAAGATTCAAGATGATCTTGTACATTTTATATTAAACCATAATTTAAGAATGTAGTAATAAAGTATGAAGCTTAGTATTTTGCTAGATAAACAAGATGAAGATGATAATATAAAGAAAAGATGATGATCCAAGAGCTTCAAGTCTTGAGAAAATGCTCCAAGTGGGTCTTCAAGTCTTGGAAAAACTTTGAATCATTCATGCACCTCCATATTTTCTAGTAATCCTTGAGTTTGAATTTTGAAAAAGATGAATTTGTTGGATGATGGTATGGCCGATTGTGGAAAGAGAAAAAGGAAGGAGGTGAAGATTTTTGAGTGTAGATGGAAATGAGGAAGGGTGGAGTGTGGTTTTGATTCACTTAACCTACACCATACTTCTCCTTGTTCCAACATAGCCGTGAGAGGGGGGGGGGGTGGTTTGGGTTTTAATTTTTTTTTATAAAATCTTGATATATTTTGTAAACTTTATGGTCTTGAATGTTTATATATATTAGTTTTTATAAATTTTAATGGCTCAACTCTCTAAAGTGATGTTATAATACGTCAAACTAACTAAGTGGACTAATTGTTTCGTTGTTCGGTTGATAAATTCAATTAAGGTCTCGTATTGGGTTAAATACTGACATTTTGTGTTATTTATATAATTTTAGCTACACGATTATCTTTGTACAATTTTTATTGTCCAATTTATTAATCCAACTCTCCAGACTAATAAATTTGTTATTTTGGACTCAGTTCTTGTACCGGCTTTGTTGTCGGTAGTTACTAAACTAATCATGTAGCTTTAAAACCTAAAGTTTTAATAAGGGTTTTACATTATTTTAATACCCTATATATTATTTATGATAAATAATAATTATTTTTCAATTTCGGACATTTGGTGTTTCATTCTGCGGAGTGCTATATACTTTACAAAATTGCTGTATTTTTCTACGGACTGGACAATTTGGTGTTCTAATAGAATTTTTCTAAATGTATTGTTCATACATTATTACAAATAATGTTTCTATATAATATTTATCACATACATGCTTTATTTCTCGTTTTTGTCATGTCAATTGTACCGCGACTAGTCCTGACATGTACAGCGTGTTCGCGTTTCTGGCGCCAGTCTAAGATATAATTTTATATGTTTCTAATTGTGGCGGGTTTGTCACCATACTAAGCTATGATTTTGTAATTCCAAGACTTTTAAGAGTCAATTAAATAAAATCATGTCGAAAATACGAATGTAATAGTTGTTTAGGCTGTACGAATTTACCGGTATTTTGCTATATGTCACATTCTCCCCCTGTTCAAGAAATTTTCGTCCCGAAATTTAAGTTGCTTTATCCGTTGCAGGGACTTTCTCGAACAGTTAAGGGTACTTTCTTTTCATTTCATCTTCTCGTTCCCAAGTGACTCGGGTCCGCGCTTCGAGTTCCAAAGGACTTTGATTAGTTTGATACGACTCCTCCTCATTTTCTGAGTTTTTGAATCCAAAACCTCAATAGGTTCTTCGGTGAAATGGAGTTTGTCGTCTAATATAATTTCATCCGGGGGAATAATGAATGATTCGTCCAAAAGACGCTTTTTAAGGTTTGACACGTGAAAGGTGTCGTGAACGTTGTTAAGAGTTTCTAGTAATCTTAACTTGTAAGCGACAGTTCCAACTTTTTCCAAAATCCCATAAGGTCCTATGTATCTTGAGCTAAGCTTTCCTTGCTTCCTAAATCTAACTACACCTCTCCAAGGCGAGACTTTGAATTAAACTTGGTCTCAAACCTCGAAGGATAACGGTTTGCGATGTTTATCCGCGTAGCTTTTCTATCTGTCTCCGGCCGCCTTAGTACGTTCTCGGATTTTAAATATTTTATCAGTATTCTCTTGGACTAACTCTGGTCCTATCATTTGTTTGTCTCCCATCTCCGCCTAGCATAACGGAGATCGACACTTATGTCCATATAATGCTTCGAATGGAGCAGCTTGAATACTTGTGTGAAAACTGTTATTGTATGAGAACTCCACTAAAGGCAAGTGAGTGTCCCAATTTCCGCCTATGCCCATTACAAAAGCACACAACATGTCTTCTAAAGTTTGAATTGTGCGCTCACTTTGGCCGTCAGTTTGGGGATGAAAGGTTGTACTTAGATCTAAGCGAGATCAAAAAGCCTTTTGAAATAATTGCCAAATTCTTGACACAAAACGAACATCTCGGTCAGAGATTATCGAAATAGGCACTCCAGCCTTGCCACAATCTCCTTGAGATCGAGTTCAGCTAACTTCTCAGTTTTATCTTACTCGTGTATTGGTAAGAAATGAGCTAACTTGGTTAATCGATCAACAATTACCCAAATCATCTCATGACCGTGAGAGGTCCTGGGTAATTTAGTTATGAAATCCATGGAAATTTATTCCCCTTTCCATGTGGGAATTTCATGTTGTTGTAACAATCCTGAAGGTTTTGGTATTCGGCGTTAATTTTAGCACATGTTAGACACTTTCCAACATAAGTTGCAATATCACCTTTGATATTAGGCCACAACTAATATTCTTTAAGATTATGATACATTTTATCCGCTCTGGGATGTATCGAGTATTTGGATTTATGAGCTTCATCTAAAATTAGATCTCGAAGACTGCCAAAGGAGGAACCCAAATTCTACTCATAAAGTACAAGGCTCCGTTCTCTTTTGGTTCTAGATGTTTTTCCATGCCTCTAAGCATTTCCGCTTTAAAGTTTCCTTCCTTTAGTGCCTCTTTTTGAGCGTCATAAATTCGAGAAGAGAGGTTATTGTGAATTGTGAGTCCTAATGATAGTACACGTAGGGGCTTTACTCGTTCTTTTCGGCTCAAGGCATCTGCGACAGCATTCGCCTTGTCCGGATGATATTTGATTTCACAATCATACTCATTCAACAATTCAAGCCAACGCCTTTGGCGCATATTTAACACTTTTTGGTTAAATATATGTTGAAGACTTTTATGATCAGTAAAAATCGTGCACTTAGTGCCGTAAAGATAATGACGCCATATATTTAATGCAAATACCACTTCACCCAACTCTAGGTCATGTGTGGTATAGTTCTTCTCATCAACTTTTAATTGGCGTGATGCGTATGCAATAACTTTCTCTCGTTGCATTAACACGCATCCTAATCCCTGATGTGCTGCATCGCAAAAAACTACAAAGTCATCCGTGCCATCCGAAAGTGATAGAATCCATGCATCACAAAGTTTGTCCTTGAGCAGTTGGAAAGCTGCTTCTTGTTTCTCTCCCCAGTCAAACTTCTTATCTTTTTAAGTGAGGGAAGTTAGAGGTTGAGCTATCTTTGAAAAATTCTCAATGAATCTCCGATAATAACCTGTCAATCTTAAAAATTGGCGTACTTCGGTTGGTGTCTTTGGTGCGTTCCAATTCTTAATGGCTTCTATTTTAGATGGATCGACATGTATGCCTTTCTCATTGACTACATGTCCGAGAAATTGAACTTCGCGAGGCCAAAACTCACATTTGGAGAATTTTGCATACAGTTTCTCCTTCTTTAATAACTCAAGAATAGTTCTAAGATGATGTTCGTGTTCAGCCTTGTTTCATGAATATATCAATATGTCATAAATACTTATTATCACAAATTTATCAAGGTATGGTTTGCACACACGGTTCATTAGATTCATGAACACTACTGGTGCATTTGTTAAGCCAAACGGCATAACAAGGGACTCGTAATGACCGTAGTGAGTTCGGAATGTCATCTTAGGAATAGTTTCTTCTTGAACTCTAAGCTGATGGTATCCTGACCTTAAGTTAATCTACGAATGAAAACTTTATCCTTGAAGTTGATCGAATAAGTCATCGATCCTCGGTAATGGATACCGATCCTTGATCGAGAGCTTATTCAATTCTCGATAGTCTGTGCACATCCTAAAACTTCCATCCTTCTTTTTCATGAATAAAAATGTAGCTCCCTAGGGTGAGAAACTTGGTCTAATGAAACCTTTGTCCAATAACTTTTGAAGGTACGTGGACAGCTATTGCATTTCTGAAGGAGCTAGCCCGTAAGGGGATTTTGCAATAGGTGTGGCCCTAGAATTAAGTCTATACGAAATTTGACTTGTCGTTGTGGTGGCACTCCCAGCAAGTCTTCTAGGAAAACTTCATGGAATTCCTTCACAACAGGGATCTCCCCTAGTTTCGGCACCTTAGGTTTCTTATCAACTACGTGTGATAAGAATGCTAAGCATTCTTTCCGTAAGCACTTTTGAGCTTTTATACATGTGGTAACTCGTAGTTGTGTTTGTTCTTCTTGCCATGAACAAGAAGTATTTCGTTGTTAGGAAGAGGAATACGAATGATCTTGTCGCAGCACACGACTTCAGCTCGGTTATTGTATAACCAATCCATACCAATTACAATATCGAAACTACCTAATTGGACAGGTAATAAGTCGATGTTAATTTTTTGTTCACCAAGCTCTAAAGAGCATCTTTAACAATCTCTCCAGGTTCAATTATTTTTCCATTCGCTAGTTCGATAATGAAAGGAATGTCTAATTTATTTGAATTCACACTAAGTATATTTTTGAACTCTAAAGATATAAAACTTTAATCTGCGCCAGTATCAAATAAAATAGATGCAAAGTGATTGTTGATAGGAAACGTACACGTGATCACATTAGGATCTTGGCGCGATTCTCGGGCTCCTATCACAAAGGCTCGACCGTGACCTTTGTTTTCGTTTGGGCAATTTTTCCTAAAATGGCCCAAATCTCCGCAACGGTTAGTTGCCTTGGTTCTTTCCTTTCCCGTTTCCATTTCCGCTACCGCTTTCTCTCTTTTCTATGAACCCGCTTCCCTTGTTATTTCCCCAACAATTGTCAGTCCGGTGTCCTAACTTTCCGCACTTATCACACTTGATGGTTCGGCATCCACTATAGTGATGATATCCAAATTTGTTGCACCTTGGTGCATTCCCCGTATAACCTTTTGGTCCAGATTCTATGGTAGCCACAAACGCTTTACCTCCTCTCGTAGCGGGGGTTTCCTTCTTTTTGTTGATCGTCTTGATCCCTTTTTAAAATGAGAAAATTTTCTCTTGTTGTCATGCGAAGATGACTCACATGTGTATTCTTGGTCTTCTCAGCAACACTTCTTGAAAGCTTATTCATTCTTACCGCCTCTTCAGTAAGACTCACAACAATTGCTATAGCTTCGATGATAGTGTCCATATGCGACGATGAACCATACTTTGGATCTCCGGGGCTAATCCCCAAATGTAGCGCTCGATTCGTTTGAATTCGGGAGTTACCATATACGGAACAACCTGAGAGAGATCATGAAAGCGTTGAGTATAGCCATAAATATCAGATCCAATCTTCATTAGGTTCCAAAATTCCGTTTCGAGCTTCTGCCATCAACTCTTGAACAATATTTTCTCTCATCATGTCCTTTAATCTTTCCCACGTAATAGCATATGCGACTGCATCTCCTAGCATCTGTACTTGTAGATTCCACCATGAAAGGGCTTCGTCAATAAACAAAGCCAAAACATACATAACTCTTTGATTAGGAGAACAATTGCTCATACAGATTACAGAATCCGTCTTTTTAGTCCATCATACAAATGCCACAGCACCGCCAGTGCCATCAAAGTTGAGTGGCTTGCAATCCAAAAATTGCTTGTGCCTGCATCCTGAAATGTTTGTTCTCAAAATTGTCAAAAATATATATTTTCGCATATAAGTATTGATGATACTTCTTTTGGTAAGGTTATGAATAACCAACTGTTAACGAGATTTTGAACTCTTGGTGAGGTTTGAATTCTAGCTTCTTTATCTTGATTGGTACTATTAGTTTCGTGTTGCGCAATCGCTTCGGCGATTCGCTGGTTCAGCAAAGCATCTACTTCAGCTTGTGATGCACGTAGAGAAGTTGGTTGACGTTGGCGTATATATCTTCTTTTTGGTGCCATGATCTTCATATATGTAACATATAGAAGTGATTAGACAAATATTTAAATAAATATTGTCATGGATTCAAATTGAATAAATACGTCATCATAAAATTACTGATGTACGAATAAATCGAATCATCTCTTCACATAAGGCATCCATAAGATAATCATCATAACATGAACATAATGAATAATAACAAAGCAAAATAAAGGAAAACATACCAACTTTCACATATATATTGTCAACTTGTTGCATAATTTTTGTGAAGAACAAAAAAAATTAGGAGTTACATAAATCCGAAATACAAGTCATATACAATACAAAACAATGTAAGTATTTTTCTTCACATTGTTTCTTCAAAATCTTCAAGCTGACTTATATATATCTTCAAAAATCTTCAGTCTTCAACCAAACGGGTACGGGTACTACCCTCAAAACATAATCACATACCAAATCTAGACAGACGGTGGGGGTGGGGTTGAAGATGCGCGTATCACACCACGAAAATATGCTATCTTGTCCTCGATAGCACTGATACGCCTTTCATCAGATGAAGAGGCAACATGGGGTGGTGGAAGTGGGGATAGTGATGGAGATGGTGGTGGTGGTGAAGTCAGTAGTGGTGGTCTAGTGGGGTGATGATTTGAGTAGTGGTGGCTGGGATGATGATGGTGGAGCACTCAGAGATGCTCGAATAGCAGAAACCTAGGCGTTAAGATCATGAAAATGACTATACAGAATACCAAGCTAAATCTCGGTAGAGGTGACTCTTTACTTTGTAGTAGTAAGTGGCATGTGACTAGGGTGGTAAGGGTCAGATGGGCTCATGCTTGGTGGTGGTGACTGAATATGTGAATCTAAAAAGTAAGGTGATGGATAAGTAACAGTACTATGCGTGAAAGGTGGGGGATGAGATGAATCTCCTATAGTGGGGGTCTGATATAAGGATAATATCCAGTCGAAGAGTGACTGAGGTCAGTAGGAATGACGTGTGATGGTCCAACTGCTATGGAGACTGATAAAGGTCGAGAATCGGTGTAAAGACAATAGGTGATGGTCCAATGAAAGGATGAGGTGGTAGGTGCTCAACAGACTAGGAAGTACCTCCAAGAGTATAATGGGATGGCCTAGTAAATGGAGGAGAGATCAGGTGATAAGTGGGGTGTGTCGTGTCTCCTGATGGGTACTAAGGTACCACAGATCTAGATATATGATTGAAAGCGAGTGTATCAAATGAAATAGGATCGACATGGATAGGTAAAGCATCCGAGGATGGTGGTAAAATAGTATCAGGTGAAAGTACGGGAGGTGGTGTCTTTGGGGTAGAAGGAGAAGAGGATGAGATGTCAATGACTTTGATCTCGGGTGGAGCTACCTCTAGAATGGCTATGTCGAAGTCCTCTCCTATATTGAGGTCGTCCTCTAGGTGGTCAAAAAGAACAACAGGGATGATATCATCATCATCATCGATGACATGAGGAATGATGTGACCGCATTGATATCCTCGTCCAATGGATCTATCACATTAAGTGGTACGGGGAGATATGAGACAACATGTTCACCCTCAGGGTGACCATAAATAACCATCTCATGATAGTATGGTACACCTAGTACATCATCCTCTAAAGGAACATCTGCAGGAACAAGCTCAGGAAGGGCAAAGAGCTGAAAGTCGATATTCATCCATTCATCTTCGGAGAGATCATCATCGGAGATGATGATAATGGGTGGAACGGGGTCGTGTAGTGGTATATAATTAGCGTCTGAGATTAATCCTATACAATCAGTGTCAGAACTGGTATCGGAAGACATGGTCCTTGCAAAATAATTCGTACAACTCATGGGTAAACAACTATTTTTTATAATAAATTCTGGGCAATTGTATATTGGTATTGTTGTAAGTTATCTCATGTATTGCTTGGATTATTGTAATCATGTCTAATCCTCATATACTAACTCGTATAATGACCCTGCATTATAGTTTAAAATTATAGTTTGGTACTAGTGGACATTTTGTCACAATACAATGAAATACACTTGTTGCGATTTCGTAAATGTCTTATTTGACTTTTATAAAAAGACCATTTTTATAATTGTAGACTAGATTCAAAAGAATCTTGTTCACTACAATTGAAGCTCTGATACCAGGTCTGTCACACCTCGATTTTCGTTGTTGCGAAAGCATCGGCGAGGTGGGGCCAGAGCGGCAATCGTTACATTCAACCAAGTAAACGACAATAATAAACATAATAAGATGTTCATCCATACATTTTATTTAAAACAAATTTACAAACAACAACGTTGTTCATAACTTTAAAAACATAAGTTTTTCAAACACAATAACTAGAAACTAGATGACATCAAACTGCTTGACTTCAAAACACACGAACATATTTTTCCAAAGCTGTCCACCAGTTACCTGTAATACATGTTAGTTTTGAAAAACAAAAAAACCGTCAACAAAAGCTAGCGAATTCATGTATTTAGTTTGCATAAAATAATTCTTGAAAATATTTAAAGTATTAAATTTGGTATATAATTAAATGAAACTTGTAAGATCATTAGTGTGTTGCAAGGACACTAATCTGTATGCCGAATAGGAGGCAACCAAACCTTGACGATAATTTTGTGTCTGAGATACTCGTTTTAGACATATAAGCACTCTGTAACGATCTGTTTTTATTGTCGTTCAAAGTGGGTCCCAACGAAACCCAATAGATCTATCACTCTTGTTACTCGGTACTTGTTTGTACATTAATGGTCCCTTTGTTTAACTCTATCCGCATGTGATCTAAATATTTTCATTCTTTAAAATAGTCATACCAATTTAAACATGTATTCTCCCCGAACGTTTAAAACTATAAAACGATTTAAATAAAAGGTGAAAAATGAACTCACAGATTTGTTTTCCTTGCAAATCTCTATGCGATATTTAATTCTTCGTTCGTTTTCTCAACCTACAAGTGTTCTATTCCCATTAGACACTTAGGTTTATGATTGTTTTGGTACAAGTATTCATCTTGAATTCATAGTTATACTCGTATTTGTTTGTTTTCTTTGTTTGTGTATATATATACTTCATATATATATCCCATATTTCTTGTGTTTGAATGGGTCTAGCCCAATGGTTAAGTGTAAGAATTCAATTCCTATATTTTTGTTTGTGTGGGACTAGCCCAAATGGTTTCATATGTGTGGGCCTAGCCCAACGTGTTTTAAATATGTGAGCTTAGCCCAACTTGTTTTATATGTGTGGGCCAAGCCCAAATGAATTTATTTTAAAATAGGTCAAGCCAAAATAAGTTTGTAAAAGTGAGCTTAGCCAAGTTAATCATTTAAGAGTGGGCTTAGCCCAAAATAGTTTATGGAATGGGCTTAGCCTAAATTAATATTATAAAAGTGGACTCTAGCCCAATCTAGTTTGTAAAAGTGGACTCCAACCCAATTAGTTTATAAAAGTGGGCTCTAGCCTAATCTAGCTTATAAAAGTGGGCTGCCCATATGGTTATTTAATTGGACTTAATCCATGTTTTAAATTACTAGTAATAATTTATCAAAATTAGTTTATAAAACTACTAATATTTTATTTAAGTTATTTTTATAAATTCTAGTATGTATACTTTTTGTATAGTGTATGACGGGTTGTTTGTTTTGAGCGTTTGGTTTGTGTCATCCGCTTCGTTTGCGTTATTCGTTTCGTCCGCGTCGCTTGTTTCATCCATGTCGTTTTATTTGTTTGATATGTCCAAATTGTTCGTTTTTGTCCGAACTTCCTTATTGCCCGATTTGTTAGTTTATGTCCATGTTTGGACAAAAATATTTATAGTTGTCATGTTTCGAGTATGTATGTATATATATATATATATATATATATATATATATATATATATATATATATATATATATGATTTTTGTGAAATTCTCTATTTTTGTATTTATTCCTAATGATCTACTTAATGTTTATACACAAAATATACACACATACTTGATCATAACTAAATATATATTTCATATGAAAATATATATTTATCGATTTTTAGTTTGTGAAAAACTCTTGAATTTTTATTCAAACTTTTTCATCCAAATTTTGTATAATCCTGATTAAAATCCTTAGTCATTTTAATCACACAAGTCTTTATTTTAACCATACTTTAATCATAATAAACTTTATAAATTTTTTTCCATAGTTTCCTTTAAACTATGGACTTTCCCATGTTTAAATAAACATGTTTTAAACCATTTTTCAACTCAAATAATAATCAAGTATCAATGAATATTTTTCTAGATCATAAATCTTTAACAAGAAATGTTATGAACTTGTAGTAACTCTAAAACTTTCTAGAAATGGTAACTTTGTTAACACTTTTTAACAAAACTATTAAATTATTTATTTGATATAAAACCCATAGTTTATGTAATACATGAAATCTTTTTAAGTGTGTAGACATGTTTATAACTTTATTACTACTTTTCATGAACTTTAAGTGAGTACATTTTCATGAACTTTTCATGAAATCTTTTTAAGTGAGTACATGTTCATGAACTTTCCAAAAATGGAAAATTTATTACTACTTTTCAACAAAATTTCTAGATCATGAGTTTTAAATAACAATATATATTTTGTATAATGCATATGACCATTTTAAGTGCAAAAATCATGTCCATAACATTTTCATTAGTAAATCTTGCTAGATTTAAACATGCATGTGTTTAGATCTTCATTTTTAACCATAAAATGCAAGATTACTTCTACTACAAAAAGACAACTTCAAGATCATCAAAATCATCAAATAAGTTAAATAATCTTATTAGTATGTTTATTCTTGTCATTGTTTTTAAATGATTTTTATGTAAGATTCAAGATGATTGTGTACATTTTATATTGAACCATAATTTAAGAATGTAGTAATAAAGTATGAAGCTTACTATTTTGCTAGATAAACAAGATGAAGATGATAATATAAAGAAAAGATGATGATCCAAGTGTGTCTTCAAGTCTTACAAAAGCTTTGAATCATTTATGCACCTCCATATTTGTTAGTAATCCTTGAGTTTGAATTTTGAAGAAGATGAATATGCTGGATGATGGTATGGCCGATTTTGGAAAGAGAAAAAGGAGGGAGGTGAAGAGTTTTGAGTGTGGTTAGAAATGAGGAAGGGTGGAGTGTGGTTTTGATTAATGTTCTTATACTTAACCTACACTAATCATACTTCTCGTTGTTCTAGCACATCAAGAAAAGTGTATGGGCATGGGGACCCACCCATAACGAGGGGGTGGTTTAGCTTTTATAAAGTTTAACAGCTCAACACTCTAAAGTGATGTTATAATATGTCAAACTAACTCACTAGACTAATTGTTTGGTTGTTCTGTTGATAAATTCGGTTCTAGTCTCGTACCGGGTTAAATACTGACATTTTCTGTTACTTATATAATTTTATCTACATACTTGTCTTTGTACAAATTTTATTGTCCAATTTATTAATCCAACTCTCTAGACTAATAAATTTGTTATTTTGGACTCAGTTCTAGTACCGGCTTTGTTGTCGGGTAGTTACTGAACTAACTGTGTAGCTTTAAAGCCTAAAGTTTAAATAAGGGTTTTATATTGTTTTAAATACCCTATATATTATTTATGATAAATAATATTTATTTTTTTATTTCAGACATTTGTTGTTTCGTTCTGCGGAGTGTTGTATACTCTGCAAAATTGCTGTATTTTTCTACGGACTGGACTGTTGGTGTTTTAATAGAACTTTTAGAAAGTATTGTTCGTACATTATTAAAACTAATGTTTTTATATAATATTTATCACGGATATACTTTATTTCTCATTTTTGTCAGGTCAGACAATACCGCGACTAGTCCTGAGATGTAAAGTGTGTTCGCGTTTCTGCCGCCAGTCTAGGATATAATTTCATATGTTTCTAATTGTGGCGGGTTTGTCATCATACTAAGCTATGATTTTGTAATTCTTAGACTTTTAAGATGCAATTATATAAAATCAAGTCGAAAATACGAATGTAATAGTTGTTTAGGCTGTACGGATTTACCGATATTTTGCCGTATGTCACAACGCTCACGTGGTGGAACAGAGTGGAGAGAGATAGGGGAGCTAATGTTGCAATGGCTCAGACGTGGGAAGAGCTTCGAACTCTTATGATGAAGGAATTCTGCCCACGCCACGAGCAAATAGCACTTGAGGACAAATTCCGTGACCTGAAACAGGATAGTGGAGAACATCGTTCCTACACTGACCGTTATGAGGAGCTAAGTTTGTTATGTCGTGCTGCAAGTCCACTTGGAGGATCAAGATTAACATACTTCCCTGTTTATGTAACATACATATGAGTGCGGAATCCACGTAATGATGCAAACCAAAGCAAAGTAAGAAAACACAAGATAACCAAAGATTCACTATCTTGATTAATAGAAGAGAACTAGTACAAACATATATAAACAATGTTCATACAAACTCAGGATATACTCTTTGTGCTCTCTCACTTGTGCTCTCAATTTCTCATAGCTTGTCAACTCGTATCAACCTTGAGAAGTTTGGTGCATGTCTGTTTATATAGTGCCTATACCTAGCAACAGTAAGAAGAAAGATGCTGGTCATACGAACCACTATAAGTCACAAAGAACCTTCAGCATTTGTTGCTCATACGAACAATGTACGGCTCGTATGAACAGGAACACGCTCGCATGAACAAGCAAGTTGCTTGGTTGAAATGTCCCACACGTACGACTAATGAATCACTCGTACGAACGGCAAGTGGCTTGCATAAGCAACATCTTGCTCGTACGAAGCATTTTTCACTTGCACTAACCAATGTTCTTCGGAGAATGTGCTAACAGACATGTCGTACACAAGACTTAACAGTACGCACACATGCAACTGCTTTACAAGACAAACTAATCGTCGTACTAAATCAAGATAGGAGGAAATCTTGATTTGGTCGACACGACCAAACTATACAGACACAATAAACAAAGACCGCACAATTACAGATGTAACTAAGAACAAGCGACAGACACAAAAGTGTATCAACACCTGCTATGGTCACACCCTTGGATAAGGCTATTTAAAAGTACATTGATGGCCTTCCTGACTCAGTTCAAGACATAGTCACTGGTAGCAACCCTGCTACAGTCAGATTGGCTATCGAGTTGGCTGCAACCTTGACTGACTCGCAAGTCAAGAAGGGTAAACTTTTTCGCAAAGGCGACAAGAAGCAATCTACCTGTTGGGCTTGTAACTGAAGGTTTACACATTAGTGCTACATTTGGGCTAAGTTGAAGGGTTTTGGGCTTCCTAGTGCCTCATGGGCCTAGGGTTGTAACTTGTGGGCTATGTAACTAGTATAAATACATGTATTAGGTCAAGGTTTTGGGGCTAGTCAGTTATTATTGAAAAACTTGTACAGACACTATTCTGGTGTATGCAAGTTTTTTTGATTCAAAGGTTGTTCTTAATTCTAATCTTTATTTTTGCAATCGATTAGTCTTACGATACCTGTTATATCTGATTTACTGGACTTACAATTGGTATCAGAGCCTGCTGTACAATACAGGCTCTAGGTATCACAGATCGAAAAACCATTCAGAACTGAAAATCGTTACTGTTCAACCCGGATTGCTACTATTGAAGATTCGTGCTACTATTCAGAGTTGAAGATTGCTACTATTCCGAAGAACATGTAGAGACTCAAGGATTTCGGATTCGGCACTGATGCGGATTCCGAAGAACACGAAGAATGTTCAAGTGTTTCGGATTGGGCAATGTTCAAGATCCCGAAGAACACGAAGGAGATCATCCATCTCGGATTGATCCCGGACTACTGTTCCTCTATATCCCTATTTCGGATCAAGCCTTATTCCAGATCAAGCCTTTATTCCAGATCAAGCCTTTATTCCGGATCAAGCCTTATTCCAGATTGCTTTCTGGATTTCTCTTCGGACATTCATCTTGGAATTATTTCGGTCTCTCATCTCGAACCTGCTTATCTCAGACTCATTTTCGGATCACTGTTCACTATAAGAATTGCAAATTAACTTTAATTTAATTTACTTGGTAATTTTAATAAAGTTAACAATGATGAACAGTTATATGACGGCTCAAGATTTGACCAATGCCACCTTGGCAGCACTACAATCTCAGACTCTGGCCCTTCATCAAGAATTGGATAAAGTTATTGGCACTTCAACTAAGGTGCCTCGTTTGTTATACGGAGATGAATACTATGAGTGGAAGTTCAAATTTCAACAGTACTACAACGCCAAAGAGCCTAGGGTTTGGAGATGCATTATGAACGGTCCATGAACAATCGTTTACATCATCGCTGAAGATCCAGATACAGAGATTCCTAAAACAAGTCACTTGTGGACTCTCGAAGATGTGAAAATAATCGAAGAAGATGAAAAGGCTTCAGCTGTGCTAACAATGGCACTCGAACCTGACATTTCTATAACAGTCAGCAATTGTAAGACAGCTAAAGAAGTGTGGAGTGAATTGCAAACTCTTTATGAGGGAAACGCTGGCATGAAGCCAAGCAGAGTTAATCAGCTGAATCAACCGTTTAGCTCGTTTAACCATATTTATGGGGAAACCATTGAGAACCAGATCAGAAGATATGTGAAGCTCGTTTCCTAGATGATTTCAGCCGAAATCACTCTTACAAATAGTGCCATGAACAGACAACTGTTAAATTCGTTACCAAAGAGCTAGGATGCCGATGTTGGAATGATCAAGAAGACAAAAAATCTGAACGATGTCACTCTCACAGAAATGATTGCAACTATTAAATCTTGTGAGATAGATAATAAGCAGAGAGACATGAATCATCAAAGCAGTCTTATGGCGGCTGGTATTACAGGGCAAAACGCAGCGTTAATATCTCAAAATCTTGTTACAGCCCTTTACAAGGAAGTTCTCACACACCTGGTAGCTCAAACTTGGTGTACAGTCCTCTCGCCTCTCCACAGAAGACCCAATATGTCTACGGTCTTCAGTCTCAGACTCCCACTATGATTTCTGCAGCGCAGGTTCAGACACAATATCATGCTCAGTATCCTAACATGGTGTACAGTCCGGCTATTCCTACTACAACTCAACAAGGAGGCATTCCTCAATTTGATGCTCCTGCACCGGCTCCTGCTCAAGTTGTGTCCAATTCTACTTTTCTTACTAAAGAGAATGAGGAGAAATTGGCCATAGCTGCCTCTATGATTATCAGTTTGAATGCCTTCTTAGCAGGTGATCTGACTCCTCCATCGATTCTTCCAACTAAAATAGATGAAATAATGGAGGAGGATTTGGACGAGACTGACGTGTCCTGGAATCTTGCAATGGCTGCTTTCTGCGTCAACAAATTTCAAAAGAAGTACGGGAGGCAACCATTGTCTAATCTGAAGACTGGATTGACAAAAGATAAGCTCAGAAACTAGGACACCTTGCTCGAGATTGCAAGAAGCCGCCATCCGGATTTGTTTCATCTAGAGTTGCAGACATACTGAGTACTGACAGATAGCTGGTGCCAGTCTCGTTTTCAAAATCTACTTCAAGTCTCCTGAGTAGCTCTGGCAGGAAATCAACAGCCTTGGTGGTACAACAACATGAAGGATTCAACTGGGCAGATGCAGCAGCTCAGATAGAAACTCTGAATCTTTCTAAGAACAACAATCACTGCATGATGGTGCAGAAAACTGAGACACCTGATCTTTCTTAACGGTAAATTGAATTCTCTGTTCATATAGTTGTCGGTTTAAATTATCACAAATGCACGCCCATAATTCAACTCTTGTAGCTGAATATCAACAAGCTGCATCATAGAACATCACCTTTAAACATAAGAACAAGCTTCTTATGGAAAAGGTCGAAGCTCAAAAACAAGACATAGCTCAGCTAAAGCTTGACTTGAACAAACAACAATAATGGGTATATGACTATAAGCTAAAATTAGCTATAAAGGACATAGAACTTCAAGCAGCTTTAGCCAAGCTAAATTCCTTGACAGGGAAGTTTCAAGAAAATGAAATAAATATTAAAAATTTTGAAACTTCCAGCAAGCTGGTCAAGGACTTGTGTGATCTATAGCTTAATTATCAGAAAAATTGTAAAAAAGGCCTTGGGTACAATAGGGCTCCTCCACCGTATAGTCATAACTATACAAGAATGCCTGAATCTGAGGCTGAACTAGAAAATGAAGAAAATATGATGCATGGTAAACCATCAGAGTATATATTAAACCCGTGGAAGCCTTATTACCCAAAGTTTCCTAAGCCAACTTAACTCAAGAAGGATGATGTTTTCTACACTTCCACATCTTTTTTCACACGAATCTGGTGACCATCCCTCTTGTAGTTCAGATGATTTAGAGAAAATGACGCCTAAGGACGAGGCAGCAACATCACCCACATAATCAAAAAGTGAAAATTCTTCTGAAACTGAAACTGACTCAAGAAACGCTACTAACGTTTCTACCTCATGTGTAGAAGAAATATTAATTGAGGATATTACAGATGGTGATCAAGAAGAATGCCTGAATTCCAATTTAGACAATTCAGCTGCTAATTATGATTTTTATAAACCTGCTTTTGACATTTTGAATCAATTTCTTGCTTAACAATTTAAATTCTCAGACAGTGTTGGTTGTGTTGATAACATAGATGGTTTTAATTATGGTTTTTCATCTAATGCTGATAATAAATGTGATAACTCTTGTGATGAAAACATAAATTTTGCTACAGGTACAGCATCGGCAGGTGATACGGTTTCCTCAGTTCCTACTGAAGAGACTGGAATTTCTTCTCAGGAAGTACCATATGTTGATGCTAATCCCAGGGTTGATAGTGAGGAAACCAACCAAACAACTGAACCTGTGAAGAATGCCACTGGCATGTACGAGAAGAATCGGGCGAATCAGCTTCTTCAAACACAGAATGATGGATTGATTCTAAAATGACAGAAAATGAGCATTCTCTTCCTGCAGATTCAGATAAAGATCTTGAAACTGAATCTGAATCAGAATCTTAAACTTTTCAAAATATAGAGATTCCTCCTACTAATTAGATAAAAATCTTGAAACTGAATCTGAATCGGAATCTCAGACTTTTCAAAATTTAGAGATTCCTCCTGCTCTTAATGCTTCAAGCTCATCTTCTGGCAGTTAAGAAAAGGACATCCTTGCTGAATCACCCGTCTTTTCAGCAGAATCTGCCACACAAAATGGTTTCAAAACTAATAACAAGAAACAGAGAACACGTAGATCCAAAAAGAAGAAAACCAAACAGGCGTCTCAGACAAATGAAAAGGCGACTACTGAGTCAGTTCTTCATTCTGAGAAATTGACTCAGCAGCCCCAAACTGAATCTGTTAAGCGACAAGCTGAACAATTCAGTTAAATTTGCGCCTAAGTCTACCAACTCCAAATTGACTAATTCAAATCATAAAACTTACAAGTGTGCTGATGGTTGTGCGTAGGCAACAGCAAAGACCAAACCCTTGCACCAGTCATCAGTACCAGAAAGCAAGAAACTGACAGACAAATTGCCTAGAATTTCCCAAGTTGAACGGACTGTTTTCTTCCAGAAGAGGCAGGCCTGTTTCAACTGTGGATTTCCTGGGGCATATTGAATGAAATTATCAAAAAGGATTTATACCTTTCAAAGCATTATTCTTAAAGTATCAGAAAGCTATGCCTAATCGCCTATATCAGGCTCGATTTGCTACGGCTAAGCCTTCTGGTCAAGACTGGAACATGGTCAAGAGACAAACTCACAAATCTCTAAGACCTTCAGGTTCTCTGAATCCTTCTAGCACTCCAAAAATTGTGCAGACACTAACTTGGAGGCCTAAAATTTTGACCAAGATCCAGTCTTATGCCCCAAAATCAGTCAAATCAAAAGCGTCATCGACTTCATCCTCAACTAATTTAATTTTCCGTGAGGTTACTTATGTTGATGCACATGGCATTCCTAGATCGTCAATGGCCTGGGTTGTAGCTTCTAACTAAAACCTGTTGAAATGTGCAGGAACAACTCTGGCGAACTCTTGTCAGACTCTGGTATATCGACAGTGGTCATTCCTGGCACATGACAGGGGACATCTCGCAGTTGAATGACATTTAGTTTTTCGATGGTGGATTTGTCTCCTTCATAGGTGGTGAAACAAGAAAGATCACTATGAGAGGAACAGTGTGCAATGGAGCTCATAGTTTCAAGAATGTGAATTATGTTCCAGAGTTGGAGCATAGTCTCTTGAGTGTGTCTCAGCTCTGTGATAATCATTTGGATGTTCTCTTTACCAAAAGGTGTTATGTGCTGAAACCAGGCCTCATCATTCCGGATGAATGGATTCTTCTCAAAGCGACAAGAAAAGGAAATGCATATGTCATTGACATGAACAAAGCCCTCGTCGACTGCTGAGCAAGATGCAATGTTATGGCACAGTCGACTCGGACATATCAACATGAAGAACTTAAATAGACTTGCAAAAGGTGGTTTACTCAGAGATCTACAAGTTCGGGATTTTATGCATATTTAAAAGTGTGAATCGTGTGCACGTGGGAAACAACATCGATAACCGCACAAGTCTAAACCCACACCCTCCACATCACAAGTCTTAGAATTGCTTCATATGGACCTTTTTGGCCTGACAGATATTCTGAGCATTGATGGGAAGGCATACTGTCTGGTTATCATTGATGACTACTCACGATTCATTTGGGTGTTTTTTCTGACACAAAAGAGTGAAACCGCTGAGTTAGTTAAACAATTCATCACACTTATGGAAAACCAGGCAGACACTACCGTGAAGGCTATTCGTTGTGATAATGGAACATTGTTTAAGAACACTACCTTAAATTCTTTTTGCTCCTCCAAGGGTATCGATCGACAGTTCAGTGCAACCAGAACTCCTCAACAAAATGGGGTTGCAGAACGCAGAAACCGAACACTGATTGAAGCAGCGCATACTATGTTGGTCGAATCTAAACTACCTATCATTTTCTAGGCAGAAGTAGTCAATACCGTCTGTTATATTCAGAATCATGCCTTGATCAACAAAAGACACATGGAAACGCCGTACGAAGCGGTTGAAGGTTGCAAACCTTCGGTCAAGCATTTCCGCAAGTTCGGATGCTCTTGTGTTCTTCTACTCATGGATGCTAAGGGAAAATCTGAATCACGCGGGATCCATGCATTTTTGTCGGATACTCTAAGAATACTTCCTATCGTGTCTATAACAAGATCAAGAAAATGGTAGTTGAAACCTATAATGTGGGTTCGCTGGAGGAGAATCCCAAGGACGCACGCATTGGTCATGACTGGCTCTATGACTATTCCTCTTTGTTTAAATATGTTGATGTCCCTTCTAATGTGACTACAGGTACAGGCAAAATTTCTAGTCGTCCAACGATGCCTATCTTAACTGAGGATGATGCCGATGCTGAACAGCTGCTAGAGTCTCTTAAGCAGGTGAGCGTGGATCCAGCTTGATTCAATAACGCTATATCTACGCCCCCACCAGTATCGCTGAATCAGGAAACTGCTTCTAAACAGATCCCTCAGGATAGTTCCCCTGAAGTTGAGGCTCCAAACACAGAACCTACTGTGGCAATTGAAGGGCCTACACCTCCTGATGTCTTAGGCTCATCTTTGTTTCCTGAGCCTACACCACCAGAATGTTCTATTGATTCATCAGTCAACACTCCCACTGGTGCAACTAATGAGGGGGAGCCATCTGGAGTTGCCTCACAAAGTGTTACAAACTTGCAAACTGATCTCCTTGTCCCTGCTACGCCTATACCACAGCGTCTACAGCGAGATCATCCAATTGAGAATGTGATTGGTCCTGTTACTGCTGCAATTCGAACTCGTAGTCAATTAGGAGATATCAATACTTGCCTTTACTCTTGCTTTATCTCACAAATTGAACCTAAAAGAATTGATGTCGCCTTGCAGGAACCAGGCTGGGTTGACGCTATGCATGTAGAACTCAATCAGTTTGAGAAGCTTGGGGTATGGCAATTGGTGAAGCTTCCTCAAGGAAAATGTGCTCGTGGAACTAGTTGGGTATTTCGAATAAACAGGATGACACTGGGTTATTGTGAGGAACAAAGCTCGACTGATTGATCAAGGTTTCCGTCAGATCGAAGGGTTTGACTACGATGAGGTTTATACACCAGTAGCTAGATTGGAGGCTATTCGCATTTCTTGGCATATGCATCTTACATGGATTTCACCGTCTATCAAATGGATGTCAAGACTGCTTTTCTCTACGGCACGGTGAAAGAGGAGATATACGTGCCACAACCACCGGGTTTCACTGATCCTGACAAGCCAGATTATGCATACAAATTGGACAAGGCTTTGTATAGATTGCATCAAGCGCCTCGTGCGTGGTACGCAACTCTAACAGAGCATTTGCTTGCTCATGGATATACTCGGGGAACCATTGATAAAACTTTGTTCATCAAATGTGTTGACAAGGACATCATTCTTGTTCAAATTTACGTCGATGATATTATTTTTAGTTCTACGGATGATGGTTAGTGTCGGGAATTCGAAGAGGTGATGAAGAAGAAATTTGAGATGAGCTCACTGGGGAGATGACTATGTTTTTTGGGACTTCAAGTTCGTCAAAGCCCACAAGGAATCTTGATCCATCAAGGAAAATATGTCAATGATGTTCTTGCCAAATTCAAGCTTACAGATTCAAAGCCTACGACTTCACCTATTGCTGAACGGCCTTTGTTAAATGAAGACGCTAAAGGAACGCCTGATAATCCAACCATATACCGGTCTATGATTGGCTCACTCATGTACCTCACTGCAAGTCGGCCAGATATCATGTTTGCCGTTTGCCAGTGTGCTCGATATCAGGCTACTCCTGAACTCTCTCATTTACATGTTCTTAAAAGAATATTTAGGTATCTCAAAGGGGCACCATCACTGGGCCTCTTGTATCCTAAAAATTTTGAATTTGAATTATATGCTTTCTCTGACAGTAATCTTGGAGGTACAGATAGGATTATGCGCTCAACTTCAGCTGGATGCCAATTCTTGGGAGATATATTAATCTCTTGGCAATGCAAGAAGCAGCAGGCGGTTTCGTTTTCTACAATGGAAGCAGAATATGTCGCAGCATCAGCTTGCTGCTCCTAGGTTCTATGGATGCAACATCAGCTTGCGGATTACGGTTTAACTTATCTAAACACAACAATTTGTTGTGATAATGATGCCACTATCCAAATTGTCCAAAACCGTGTTTTTCACTCCAAAACCAAGCACATAAATATCAAAGTTCATTTTATTCGTGATTGCTATGAAAAGGGTCTTGTTAAACTTGAGCAAATCCACACCGATGCAAACGTGGCGGATTTGTTCACGAAACCCGTTAGCAACGCGCATTTCTAGGTGCTTGTGGATCTTCTCAAAATGATCTGTTTTTAAACTAAGCATCCTCTATCTTTTATGTTTAGTTTGTTTTCTTTCCTTTATTTATGTTTGCTTCGTAAATTTGTTCATGTGTATGCACAAATTTAGGGGGATAAAATTTATATAAAAAATAAATTAATAAATAATTTTTTAGTTTCAAACAGTTTTTGCAATGATCGGGAAATGAAATACTTTCTCGTGATAAAGGTTTTGAGTAACACATGTAAGGTGTTGTAGCGGGAAAGACTTGAATCGAAGGTGATATGTTGGTAGGTCTAGATCTCAACCGGATAGTGTAAGCCAAATGATATAAACATAAAGAACTATATATTCAGTGGGTCACACACTATAGACATATGATTTCATGGTCTTAAATTCTGCGTTGATAGATAGCCAACGCCTGAGGTTTCGGGTCTTTATGCTGTTGAGTCATCTAGGGATATCTTGGCTGCCCTTCTGTTGCATCCAAATTATATGCAGACCTAGGCAAAGTCAGGATATCTTTAAAAGAGCCAAAATAGAAAGGCCAAACCTTAAAAGGAAGGAACTCTCATTCTGAGAATACTCCAGGAATTCAAACATACCACTTAAGGTATCTACGTAACCCTTGTCAGATACTATTGGTCACTCTGACGTACAAAAGTACTAACCTGTTCACCAATAGTCTGATGTTGTAATAGATAAAGGATGATCTCAGTATACTCACCTGCTATGATGAATGGTCGTGCTTGCCTTGATCGCGGGGGTATGTCATGGTATGGGACACACAGGTGTCATAGTACAATACTACCTTAAGCATATCATTAAGCTAGAACTAGAAGATTGAGCTTTAGGTATAAATGGACAAGTATATTGGCAATTTCTTAGACCAGTCTGACCCAGCTCACACTGAAAAATGTTCTTTGGTCGACTTTAAAATCGATTTGATCCCATAGCAAGGCTGTGTATGTATTTTTGTTTAATATTTTACTTGCTTTTGTAATTGGTAAAGAGTGGTTGGATGCTTGGTTAGTTAAATTGTTTATTTTTTGTTAGATGTTTTTAGTCAAGGGATGTTGGACTGGCCTGCTAAGTTTTAGAATTGGGCCAATCCAATAGAATTTTTTAAAGTCTTGAAATTGAACAAGTATGGGATAATGGTGGTACTGTTCCGGATTGGACACAACATAAGCCCAATCCGGATTGGTTGTTAGTCTCGGATGATGGATTCCGGATTGATTTGGGCCCAAAGGTATAGGCCCAAGCCCATTCCAAAATAGTATATAAATGTATCAGAGTTACATTTCGGATTATTCACAAAAATTTTCCGAAATCCTCTGAGATCCTCTGTTCATCTTCCGAATTCAATGATTCATCTTCATCCGGATTTCGTCTTAAATTTCATCCGAATTAGGTAGAAAATGCTCTTTAATTATAAAATTAATTGATAATCTTCAAAGTTTCATGCATTTCGGACAGATGTTCAAATCGACTAGTATTCCGGATTTCATTCCGGATGGACATTCAACCGAAACGATTGAACTCGGATTTCATTTCGGATGATGTCCATCCAGAATGATGAAAGGTTAATCCGGATATCTGTTGAACTATTTCAAATCCGGATTCCAATGTCTAAACCTATGAGCTATCTTGAAACTTTTCAAATGATTGAACCTCTAAACTGGTTTGAACCTTTCTAAATAATTGAACCTTTGAATATGTTTGAACCATCCGAGTTTTGTTGACCCTTAACCCTGATGAACTCTCTTAACTTCTGTCAGTTAGCTTTGCTGAGATTGAATTAACTTGGTTATTATTTCTGACAGAAATGGCAGAAGAAGCAATTGATGAGGTTATGCTGGTTGAGGAACAGTTTCACAACCAAGCAGGATATTTATCAGATCCGCCAGCGAAATTTTTCAGGAGTTTAGATCCATGGTGGCTGGGTTGAATGAGTGCAAGCTTGCATGCGCCCTTCGAGCCAACCCAGTTATATATCGTGATCTTGTGCATACTTTTTGGAAGAGAGCTAGATTCCATTCGAGAGGCGCTGATGGGAGGCCATACATCAGCTCACAGATTCAGGAAAAAGAGATTTTGGTTAATGAAGCCTGTGTTCGAGAAGTATTGTAGTTTACTGATACTACAAGTGATCCAACTTTGTATGCGAAGGAGAAAGTATTGCCTGTTCTGATAGATATGAATTACGAGGGAACGTATCCGCCTTTGCTCAAGAAAATGTTTCCCGCTTACTGGAGATTGTTGGTGCATGTGTTTATGCAATGTATTTCTGAGAACAAGGGAGGATTATATCAACCAAATAAAACCCAAACTTTGGCGATTGTGTCTCTCGTTATGGATTCAAAATATAACTTCTCCGGTTATATTTTCGAGAATATGAAGAAGATCTTGGAACAGTCGAAGAAGAGAATGTTTCTGTTATATCCATGGTTTGTACAGTTGATTTTGGATGCTCGGTACCCTGATCTGACCAAGGATGCTTCTGACGCTAATCTGTTGAAAATGAAACCAATGGGACCAACCTTTTTCGGAAGTAAGAAGAAAAATCGATCAACATCAAAGACTGTTTTCGTCGGTCGTATACCGTTGAAGAAGTTCGGAAGGTTTGCTAAGGTGATTGGATAGGACTTCTCAGCACCTAAGCCAGTTAATGCTATGGTAGCTGAGGAACATTATATGCCTATAAAGGAGAAAGAGATTGAAGTTGAGGATCTGGTTACTAATGCTGATACAGATGAGGAAGAAGCTTTCTTGGACGATATTACAGATTTTAATGCTAATTTGACTCTAGTATTTCCAGAACTCTACAGAGAATTTGGAAGCTCTTATTGCACACTTGAAAAAGATACAAGAGCGACAAGGTGATCCTCCTCTTATGATACCTCCTATTGATATTCCTGTTGGTATGGTTCTGAAGATGAGGTTGATGAAGAAGAAGTACCATTGATAAAGAGACGACGGACGGAGGCTGTCAAAGAACCAAGTCATTCTGAAGTTCAGTTTGGTAGTGTTGCTGAAGAATCTACTCTTGTTACATCCTTTGTTATTGTGTCATTGACGGATACTCCGATGGTCGAATCTGTTATTGCTGCTGAACCAACAATTACTCACATTGCTATACACTCTACTATTGTATATGTTCCAGCGGATTCTGTATTGCAAATGATGGATTTTGGCGGTAGCTCAATGGGTGTCGGAGGATCTGGAGTAGGTGGTAGTGGTTTAGGTGGTGTTGAAGGTGATGATTCAGAATATTCAAGGAGATCAGAGAAACAAGCATTTGAGTTCAGCAGATTGGATAATGATGACGAAGATGTAGATGCTGTTGATTTGAAAAAGAGGGTGATCATGGTTGAACAGGAATTTGTTCTTAAAGATACTCAGATTGCTTCATTGCAGACACGCATAGATGTTAGGGACTAGACGATTGATCAGTTTCAAGGAGATGTTACTATGTTGATGACTATGGTTTTGATTTGAAGGCAAAATTAGAGAACAAGTTTGGTCGAGAATTTTCTGATCCAACCGACGATCCGATGAATATTGAACATCGTCATAAAGTAACCGAACAGAGAGCAACCGAAAAAAGTGAAGCCGATAGAGTAGCTGCTGAATAGTTAGCTTTTGATCGTCGTGCAGGGTTGGATGATTATATATGGGATCTAAGGAAGAAGTACACCGCGAGTCAGAAACGTTCAACGGCTCAAAAGAAAAAGCAGATGGTTCTGATGAAAAATGTAGACGTGAATCCACCTGATGAGAACTTTCAACAGAAGGATCCTTCCAACCAATCCGAGAGATATGTCATGGAACTCGGTTTGAGTTATTACAGCAAAGTAGGAAACAAGTCGAGAATACTCAGTTGGATGTATGATCATGTGAAGAATATGTGGCTTATCATCAGGCAGGATGGTACTCGTGAATATTATTCGAAGGAATCTCAATTTGAATCCTGGACAAAGGTTGCGTTGACTGATCTGTTGAGAGCTCCTTACACAGACAACGATACTACAGAACATGGTCCGGGTTGGAGGTTTTTCAAATGCTTGAAGCAATAAGTGAAGACTGGTTTTAAGACGATGCAAACGGCTGAGCCATATCTACTAGCGGCCAAGGGGGTTCGTGATGCGAGAACTGAGAGGCGGTTTAAATCAGTGATGTGGCCCCCAACAGATAAGGAACTTGTGATACCAGTTGCTCCTTCATTCCCTAAAGGTATTCTGAAGAACTTTAATTTTTGGATGTATGATCCTAAAGTTAGAAGTGTAGCGATTGTCACAAAGAGAAGGCTTTCTGACTGAATGACGTGGTGGATTTAGTCAGTTTTCACGATGAGGATCTGCAATTATTGCTTCAAATCAAATTCGGACAACAGAATTATATGAAGTTTGTGCTAAAGATTGGACGGCTGCTGTAGCTAGAATAAATGCTGGGAGATTGGGAGTTGATGCGCTACCTAAAGACTAAAGGCCTAATGTTGTAAACCTAGGGGGAGATTGTTGGGTTTGTAACTGAAGGTTTACATATTAGTGCTACATTTGGGCTAAGTTGAAGGGTTTTAGGCTTCCTAGTGCCTCATGGGCCTAGGATTATAACTTGTGGGCTATGTAACTAGTATAAATACATGTATTAGGTCAAGGTTTTGGGGCTAGTCAGTTATTATTGAAAAACTTGTATCAGACACTATTCTAGTGTATGCAAGTTGTTTTGATTCAAAGATTGTTCTTCATTCTAATCTTTATTTCAATCGATTAGTCTTACGATACCTGTTAGATCTGATTTACTGGACTTACACTACCAAGACTTCACAAGGGAAACAAAAGGGAAACAAGGCCGAAACCTCAAAAAAGTCTAGGAATCATAAAGCTTCCAAGAATTTTGTTGTTGTTACAAAACCCAACCAAGATGCTCCCAATCAACCAGCACAGCCTCCCAAGAGACAATATGCCGGTACTGCACCTCTATGCAACAAGTGTGATATTCGTCACCAACCCCATCTAAAGTGTCGTCATCGTACCAATTGTGGAAGATATAGCCATCTGGCCAACACTTGTCGTTTTGCTCCTTCCCCGAATCAAGTGGTTTGAATTCCTGTTCAACCACAAGCCAATGCTGCACGACCCCACTACCCACCTGGATCCTGCTACTATTGTGGTGATCTTACTCACTACCGAAACAACTACCTGAAGCTAGGTAATGCAAATCTAGCCCGGGTACGAGCATTTAACATAAATACTAATGAGGCTCGTGCTGACAATGACGTGGTTAGCGGTACATTCCATGTCAATAATCATCCTGCTTCTATTCCTTTTTTTCGGGTGCCGATGGGAGTTTTGTATCCTTAGATTTTGAGCCTTATCTTTCAACACCACGAACCAAACTAGGAAAACCCTTAACAATAGAGATAGCTAGTGGCAAACCTCTAGTACTTGATTCTGTTATTGGTAACTGCCAATTGGACCTCAATAACCATCTTTTTCTATTGACCTCACGCCAATGCAACGTGGGAGTTTTGACGTCATAGTAGGCATGGACTGGTTAACCAAACACTATGCTGAAGTGATCTGTTTTGATAAGATTGTTCACATCCCTCTTTTATCTGGTGAAATCCTAGAAGTTCGTGGAGAGAAATCCTCTCAAAGCCTTAAACTCATGACATGTACCCAAGCCCAAAAACGACTACGAAAGAATTATGTAGCCTTTTGGGCACATATCGTAGATTAGAAAAGCAAGGGTTAGAGTATTCAAGACATCCCCGTTGTTCGAGATTTTCCTGAGGTGTTTCCTGAAGAACTACCTGGTTTACCCCCAGCACGTCAAGTCGAGTTTGATATAAACCTTGTACCTGGTGCCAACCCAATTGCCAAATCCCCTTACCGTCTTGCACCGTCAGAAATGCAAGAGTTGTCAAAACAACTCCAAGAACTTTCAGACAAAGGATTTATTCGTCTGAGCTAGTCACCTTGGGACGCCCCTGTCCTATTCGCGAAAAGAAGGACGGGTCCTTTTGCATAGCCTCGATTATCGTGAGCTCAAGAAACTCACGTTTAGAAATCAATATCCCCTACCTGATATTGATGATCTTTTTGATCAACTAAAAGGTGCTACATGTTTCTCCAAGGTTGATCTGCATTCTAGGTATCATCAGCTTCATGTACTCGATGAAGATATTCCCAAAACTGCTTTTCGCACTCGATACGACCATTACGAGTTCACTGTCATGCCCTTTGGTTTGACATATGCTCCTTCCGTCTTCATGGACTTAATGAATAGGGTTTGTAAACCTTATTTAGACAAGTTCATCATTGTTTTGATGGACGACATTTTGATTTATTCGAAATCCCGAACCGATCACAAACGTCATCTTCATCTAACGATGGAAGTCCTAAAGAAAGAACAACTTTATGTCAAGTTCTCCAAGTGTTAATTTTGGTTGAAGGAAGTTCAATTTTTTGGACACGTTGTCAACGAACAAGGTATACATGTAGATCCCGCCAAAATCAGTGCGATTAGGGATTGGAGTACACCTACTACTCCTACCGAAGTTCGTTCACTTCTCGGTCTAGCTGGCTATTACCGCCGTTTATCACAAACTTCTCCAAGATTGCGGTTCCCCTCACTTCTTTGACTCAAAAGAATAAACCTTTGAGTGGGGACCTAAACAAGAAGAACCTTTTCAGACCTTGAAAGAAAAGCTTTGTGATGCTCCTATTTTATGCTTACCCAATGGCAACGACGACTTTGTCGTATATTGTGATGCATCAAATCTAAGCCTTGGTTGTATCCTCATACAAAGAGACAAAGTCACAGCTTATGAATCAAGACAATTGAAAATCCACGAAAAGAACTACACAACTCATGATCTTGAGTTAGGTGCCGTTGTTTTCGCTCTCAAAATTTGGAGGCATTACCTCTATGGTACAAAATGTGTGGTTTTCACTGCCACAAAAGTCTCCAACACATTCTTAATTAGAAAGAACTGAACATGAGATAACGACGTTACGTTGAACTTCTGAACGACTATGACTGCGAGATTTGCTACCATCCTAGTAAGGTGAATGTCATAGCTGATGCTCTTAGTCGTAAAAAACGTGTCAAACTACATTGTGTTTAAGTTCAATCTGATATACAAACACGTATTTTTGAAGCCCAACACACTTGTGTAACCCAAGGTTTGTTGAAAAACAAACTACCCCATCATCTCGAGCTTCAGCTTGAAACAAAAGACAATGGGTTACTCTACTACATGTACCGTTTATGGGTTCCAAGCCAAGACAATCTCCGCACCCTATTGATGAACAAGGCTCACAAATCTTGTTATTCAATTCATCCTGGTGCAGACAAAATGTACAAGGATCTTCGTACCCAATATTGGTGGCAGGGTATAAAGAAGGATATTGACTTATACGTATCCAAATGCCTAACTTGTCTTAAAGTTAAGACAAAACATTAACATCCATTTGGTTTGCTTGAGCAACCAGAAATTCAAGTTTGGAAATGGGAAAACATTGCAATGGATCTCATCACCAAACTCCCACGTACTTCTAGAGGTCATGATGCTATTTGGGTAATCATTGATCATTTAACAAAGTCAGCATACTTTTTGCCAATTCGTGAGGATCTATCTGCTAACAAACTTGCGAAGATCTACGTTTATGAGATGCTATCTCGACATGGTGTTCCTTTGAACATCATAACGGACCGGGATGCTCGATTCTCATCTCAATTTTTGAAGACCATGCAATCTGCCATGAGAACCAAACTTAACATGAGCACTGCTTATCATCTTCAGACGGTTGGACAATCTGAAAGGACGATCCGAACATTGGAGGATATGCTTAGAGCTTGTGTGATCGACTTTGGTGGTATTTGGATTCGCATCTACCTTTGATTGAATTCTCCCACAACAATAATTATCACTCCAACATTAACATGGCTTCTTTCGAAGCTGTGTATGGTCGAAAATGTCGTTCACCTGTCAGTTGGAATGAGGTTGGTGAAGCTCAGCTCACCGGACCAGAACTCATTCTAGAGACTACAGACAAAGTCAAGAAAATATGCGATAACCTTTTGACTCTAGAAGCCGTCAAAAGAGTTATGCGGATCAGCGACGTAAGCCCTTGGAATTCCAAATTTATGATCACGTCCTTCTCATGGTATCCCCTTGGAAAGGTGTGATTAGATTTGGAAAGAAACGAAAACTTGCACCTCGATATGTGGGACCATTTTAGATCGTTGAGAGGATCGGAGAGGTGACCTACAAAATTGAGCTACCTCCTGAACTTGGGAATGTTCATCTAACTTTCCACGTGTCTAATTTGAAAAAGTGTTTGGCTGATGAAAATCTCCACATCCCTATTGATGAAATTCGCATTCATAACATAATGCACTTTGTCGAGAAACTTGTGAAAATAGTGGACCGTGAAGTCAAGAAACTCAAACACAAACGCATACCGATTGTTAAAGTTTGTTGGGAGACCAAACGTGGCCCATAGTTTACCTGGAAATGAGAGGATCAAATGAAGGGGAAATACCCACATCTTTTCTCACAAATTTCCTCTAACTAAATTTGGTGACAAAATTTCCTAAAATAGGGGAGACTGTGACATTTGTACATTTTTAGTCATTGAACAATTCCGGAACATTTTCGTATTTAATAAAATCTTGTGTTTTATTTGTGAGAATGTATATTTATCAATCATTATACAATCCCGGACATTTTTATTCAATAAAATCTTGCATTTTATTGGTAAGAACGCAAAAATGTCAATCATTACACAAATTCGGTCATTTTCGTGTTCGATAAAGTTTTATACTTTATTTACAAAACGCATAACCGTACAATCGAATGAACCGACATCCATGGCATTTCCGGACAAAATCCAAGTTACACATGCCTCAACGCCTTTATATAATCTAAATATCAGGTTAAGAGAGGTTAAAAATGACAAAACTTGATAATCGAACTAACCGACATCCATGACTTTTTCACCAAGTTTTCCACCTATCTGTCACACCCCTGTGTTATCCGTTTCGCATCAGAGCCGGGGCGTGAACCGAATGGCATCTTCATCGCACAGCGGAAGCAGACGTTATGGCTAAGGTTTCTAGTAAATGAATGTTCGCTAAGTACTCGTATCCCCATGGGTTCTCCTATTCCAACCTTGCCATACCTGAATTTATAACCTGAGAAAGAACATGCGAAAAATCAACATAAAGTTGGCGAGTTCATAGTTTGTCTGTTTTTGTTTTCAAATGAGTCATAAACATTTGAGCATTTTGCATTCGAAAACCAGTTTGTGGGATCATAGTATCCCAAAGAATTTGAAATGTCATGTTTGTATAACTGTATCGAAATGTTTTCCATGTTGTTTGCAAATCCATGCATATAACTGTTACGTTTATAAACCGGTGATATAATGATTTCAATCGTATCTGTAAATAAACTGGTATTGAAATGTTTTTTGTTATTTTTGTAAACCGGTATTGAAATCGCATTATGTAGTTTTCCTATGGAATCTAAGGATCTGTCAGTGTGTAGCTAATACACCGACCTATGTGCCATAAGTAAGTAACCAAACCGAGACTACTTGACATCATTGGGATCACAAAAGCACTCCGAAGGGAATCCCAGCAAGGAGTGGCGCGGGTCTCAAACTTAATAGATCTACTTCTTTTGCACCTTGGTCACTTAGTGATTAATGGTTACTATTGTCATCAGCATACCTACGCACAGTGATCTTGTTATAATCTAATCCCATAGCTAAATACCAATTTTTATAATTCTGTTATCCGTGTTATTGGGCCTAGCCCATGTTTTCTTGTTATTGGGCCTAGCCCATGTTTTAAATAAAATTGGGGCCTTGCCCCTAGTTATGACTATGACAATCCTGTTACTCGTCATAAAACTCATGCATGTTTTGAAAAGCTTTGTATAGCTGTGAAAACCGGTAAGGTTAGCATAAACCTTTCGTAAACCAATTAAGTTCATTGAAATCTGTTTGTAACATGGTTTAGAAATATATGATTTTTGTTCATCGAAACATTGTTTGCTTTTGCAAAGCTTGCATGTCTTTCCACCCCCGAAAACATTTATAAAAATGTAAAATGGTAAAAACTGGGGGTTATGAACTCATCTGTTGTCCTTATGCAAAGCTAGCTTAAATGTTATTTCCATAGTGTCGTCTCCACAACTTGACTTGCTAGCATGCAATCTAGTGTATTCCTAAAATGGAATAACTTGTAAGTTTCTAAGAATGACGTAGCTATACTATATCATACCGAGCTCTATCGAATCGTTAACCCTACGATTCTATGAATGTGTTATTGACTTAACTCGGTTAACCAACCTATGGCTTTCTTAGAATTGTCTTAGTTTTCGACCAACTTGAAGTTTATGCTCATATAAAACATAACTATATTTCGTTAAAATGATATTTACTCGTTATGTACGTTGACGGATAATATTACGACTCTTCGTATTTTTCGAAAGATATATTGTACATATATATATACACGAAAATATGTCGGTATAGTTAACACATTTAATATTCGCGCGATAGTCTGGCATATCGATTTAAAATAAATACTGTGTCATCGTACGCTAGAAATAAATATAACTTTATCTATTTTATAAAAGTATTCAATGCTACGACATTTGAATATATATATATAATATTCTTGTAATGCGATTTCCGAATTCTGACGTTTGAAATAATACGCGCCTTGTATTCGTCTTATAAAAGCGTTTCGGAAATAGTGGCGTTTCGAAATAAATGTAATCAATATACTTATTTTTATACATCATTTGAATAATTTATCGATGCTTGAACTTTAGTTTCTGAGTTTCGACATTCAAGTTATATAAATAATTTTAGTCGCTTGAAATTGATTGTCGAAACTTGTTGTCCCGTAGTCGCATGCGTTGAAAAGTTATTGGATCGAGATTTGAACGTTTTAATTAGCGTCCACAAAATAAATATACACTTATATTATTTTTCTAATAATCTTTTTCAATCGGATTTTTAATCTTTGAAATTTGTCGCGTTTCTTTGTATTGCGTATTTTTACAAAAAAATTGGCATAGATTCCTCTCTTTTTGGACGATCCCGACAATACTAGTTGTCGATTTATTTATCAAAACACAACCTGCAATATCGCAAACAACAATATATATAAAATTTATCGTCCTGTTTCGAATATAACGTTTCGCCGATTTAATATTTCCGATTTATAATTAACGAACGTCGGTTCGGTTTTAACTAGTATTTCTAAATGAGTTATGAAGTCGCATTGATTGTTATATATTATTTATTTTCCTGTGGCGATATATAATTGTTTACGGGTCGGGTCGAGCTCGGTTTTGCGAGATGTATATATTAATATATATAAACTAATATAATTTAAATTTTCGCGTCGTAATTAATTTTTACCGAGTCGTGGGTTGACCCGTTGACGGGTTTGACCAGGTTTGACTTATGTTGACTGGGTTTGACCAGTTGACTTTCATTGACCGCCCGATCCAAACCGAGACTGAACCTGAAACAAACATGTATCAGAACCTAAAATAAACCCGAATCGAAACGAACTAAAATATCGAAATCTGATTCAAACTTGAAGCGGGTCAAACCGAGTCGAACCCGAAACCTGAACCGGCGATGAACTGAATGTAGCGAAACTGAAACTTTGTGGAACCGGAACCCGAACTTTGAACCGAAATTGATTCGACTCGAACCCGAGCCGAGATCCGAAATGAAATGTTGACCGGATTGAACCGAGATTCGAGACCTGAGACAAAACCGAATTGAACCGGGGAATCAAAATACCGCAACCGCCGCTGAGACGCCGGAAAACCGCGGTCGCTGGAACATCGCCGCTGCCGTCGATCTATCTCTCTCGACCGCTCTCTCTCTGATCTGCTCTCTCTCTCTCTCCCATGCACTCGCTCTAACCTGTATGCGGTTGTGGGTGGAATGTTCAAGATGAGAGGTGGGTTGCAGGTGGTGTCGCCGAAAGAACAGGGGTGTCGGTGTAGGTGGTATGTAGTCGGAGGGGATGACCAGAGAGGGACCGCCGGTACTAACACCCGAACAGAACAATACAGCCGTCGCCACTCTCTCTCTCTCACCAGATCTGTCTCCGTATATATACTTGCGGGTGTGAGTGTGTGGTGTGTGACCGAAGATGATCGGAGAAGACAACCGGAGCTGTCGGCTTCGCCGGACTTCGGCGATCAGGTCTTCAGAAGGAGAGAGGTAGAGGGTTTGTATGTGGTGTGCTATAGTTTGATTTGTGAAGAAATGAGGGATTTAGGTTTAGGTTGTTTATATATTAGAGTTTTTAGGTGGGCCGGGCCCAAAGCCCGCTAACTCGTGTGTAAGCCCAACCACGTATCTCAAGCCTGTTATCGAAACCCGAATATCGTAAAATGTTTATTTGGAGTCGAAAATGTCTAAAATTATTTTAGGGGTCGTTGTTTGACGCGTAAACCCGTCGGTTGCGTTAAAGTTGCGTATTTTGCCCTGTTTGTCGTTTCTGATCCATTTTTTGTTCTGGTTTCTTCCATGAGCGTTAAAATTTGAAAACGAAGCCTAATATATAATAATATATTAATATTTAGACGTATCTCTAGTCCTTGGCTTCCATTTCGTTGTCGGTGCGTTCCGGTTTACCGCGTAACTTCCGCGTTGTGCTTTGCGACGTTCAAAGACTTAAATTTATCGCATAATTATAATTGTATGACAATTACAAGTATAAAATGTGTATTTTTAAGCGAAGTATTTGTTCGGCATCAGTTCGCTTATCGTTCAATTTCGCGTTTAGTGTCTTCGATTATCGCCAAATCTCGTAACGTGAAGCAAGTAGACGTTCCTAGGCTTTCCAAAGGCCTGATCGAGTTAATTTATGTCTAATTACGCTAATTATAATGGTATTACCGTTTGATAAGCGCTTAATTACCACCACAGAAATTGCCGGTTGTTACATTCTCCCCTTGTTATAAAAATTTCGTCCTCGAAATTTAAGTTATGTTATCTCCTTAGATATTTGTCATGTGTAGATAAGTATTAATACTACCCAGGTAAATGATCATGTAATCGTATCGAGACTTGTCTGGATTATATGAATACCATGACTTACTACATCAACATGAACCCACTAGTTCAACTGAATCTGTTTTCAGAATCGATGCAAGTGAACGAAACGTAATGACATAGTCACAAATGTGACTGAGTCTACATGGGTCATACAATTGAGAATCTCAACAATTAGATTTCCAAGACGTTCACAAACTGTGAATGAATTTTAATAACAATAGAAATTTATACCAATGGAAACTAGCGTTGGTTGTTGGATTGGTAAGACTTAGAATAAACAAGCTCAACTGAATTAGAAACATGAAGATGATTTGTTTCGAACCATAAGTTAACACTATTTAATTGCAAGGATACACCGAATTACAACCGAAGTTAGTGTATCATTGTCTTGATACATAGTTGCATTAAGACCATTTTCAATGATTAGCCCAAGCTACAAGTTTATACCGACGCCACAAGGCGTTATAGCCATTGAAATAATTCAATAATAGCGGTGATTGAACAAAGTCACCATGTTTACAACGAACAGTTCAATCAAGTAAGTCTGAATATTTGTTCCAAATAAATCCCATATGATTTTCAACTTGAAAATGAAAGAACAAATAGCTAACATTTTCGGTCGATATTGAAAGAGCCATTACCAAGTACACTGAAATAGGCCATAAAGTTGTGTACCGTCTTCTTAATACACGATTGTATTAAGAATGTTTTAAGAAAGTGATCCAACAAGGGGGTTTAAAAATCAATAACTAACCAAATAGTTAAATCCGTACATGAATTGTGAAAGCGATGTCAGCGCAGGCTTCAACTAGTGTAACGCCACCACAAGGTGTCGTAACCCATAAATGACTTAACAAGGGTGCAGACCGAAGCAACCTGCTATGGTTCGAAACAGATGACTTGCTTGTCGATATTACTTGGAATATGATGGCCTCAATCCGTCATATTAAATCCTTGAATTGAATTTGTATACCGTGAGCAAGTTCAAGCAATTGATTCGACCAAGAAGTTTTGATATGATTACTACGAAAACCCATGTATGCAACTTGGAAAGAAAATGAATTTCAAGAAATTCGTTGACTCGATATCAAGGAGTCAATACTCACAATAATGCAGGTCATTTAGATCACAAGGCGAAAATTTGAATATAGCAAACCAACCTTTGAATTTTTGATGAAATGGCTGTTCAGAGTGAAGACCCTGATGGTCTCCACGTATCAAGTTAACCACATGCATAACAACCAAAGCATGCGTATCATGTAAATCTGTCAAGAAATGATGCAATATGCGTTCGCTAATCAAGAGAGAATTTTCCGTGACACAATGACCATTATGAGGAGTAGAGGTATGCAAATCTACTCGGTATATGCAAAGTTGAAATTTCTACAGAAGCAATTCGAGGACTTTACCTGGTATTTCCTGTGATAACTTATTGTTTCGTGACATTACCACCGAATGTCGAACATGGCGTAGTCGCCATTAATAAAGTAGGGGGAATGCAAAGACGTGTGACTTCTTTTATAGCGCCAATTGTTGAGATTACCATTGTAATAAGTACCGACTGTTATGAATTCTCGTTTGGAACGTCTTCAACGTGTTTTATGTCGCTTATAAGACCACGTGATAGATTGTCGCATTCTGGTTGGTAGTTCTCCCGCTGACGGGATTAGCATCGTAGTCGTAATGTCGTGTTTCCTCAAGGCCACACCTTGAAAGTCGTATGTAGTGTAATTCAACGTCCGTTGTCGTATTGTTTAAGTTACATGTATATTTTCACACTGGCGTTTTGTTTTGCGTAGGTTACCTGCTCGGGTAAATAAAATAACAGCGACAATATATGCAATGTGTTTGTCCGAGCTAATAATCGTGGTTCCTACGTAATGACCTTTAATGAATATTGACATAAGTTTTCCAAAGGTCCTAAACGCATGTTGCCAAAACTCTCAAAGTTTTGCTTACGGTATGTAATGTTCTCGTGTACCGTGTATCAAACACAACACTAGTGTATGATTAAAGTCATAATGTTGACTTATTGTTTTTCGGCCACGGTTGGAACCCATATTCGAGTACTAGGCGTCCCGTATGTATTCAAGTCTTAATGATCTAATGTCCCCAAAGGAACGTGAGGTTAAAGCCTAGGTATCTCCACAGAAACCTATATTCGACCGAAAATTTTATTTATCTGTTCTTTCATTTCAGTTGAAAATCCTACGGGATTTATTTGGAACGAATATTCAGACTTTCTTGATTGAAATTTCCGTTGTAAACACGGTGAATTTGTTCGGTCACCGCTATTATTGAATTATTTCAATGGCTATGACACCTTGTGGCGTTGGTATAAACTTGTAGCTTGGGCTAATCATTGAAAGTGGTCTTAATGCAACTATGTATTAAGACAATGATACACTAACATCAGTTGTAATTCGGTGTATCCTTGCAACTCAATAGTGTTAACTTATGGTTCAAAAAGTTAACAGATCATCTACATGTTTCTAATTCAGTTGAGCTTGTTGATTCTAAGTCTCACCAATCCAACAACCAACGCTAGTTCCCGTTGGTCGAGATTCTCATTTGTTGACCCATGTAAACTCAGTCACATTGGTGATTATGTCATTTACGTTTCGTTCATTTGGCCTCGATTCTAAAACAGATTCAGTTAAACCAGTGGGTTCATGTTGTTGTACTAAGTCATTTATTCATATAATCCAGACAAGTCTCGATGCGATTACATGATCAATTACCTGGGTATTTTTAATACCTATCTACGCATGAGAAGAACATAAGGAGATAACATAACTTAAATTTCCAGGACGAAATTTTTATAACAAGGGGATAATGTGACAACCGGCACTTTCCGGTCATAATTAAGCACTTAACGAACAATAATACCATATAAATAGCGCAATTAGACGTAAATTAACTCGATCAGGCCTTTGGAGAGCCTAGGAATGTCTACTTGCTACACGCGATATGACAACAATCAAGAACTTTAACATGAATTTGAACGATAAGCGAACTGATGCCGTACAAATACTGAAAACATCAAAAAACACAAATTTTATACTTGTAGTTATTATACAGTTATAATTATGCGATAAAATTTGGATCGTTGAACGTCGCAAAGCATAACGCAGAAGTTACGCGAAAATCGAGACGCACCGACAACAAAATGGAAGCCGCGGACTAGAGATACGTCTAAATAATAATATGTTATGATATATTTGGCTTCGCTTTCAAATTTTAACGCTCACGGAAGAAACCAGAACGAAAAACGGATTAGAAACGACAAACAGGGCAATTACGCGATCTTTAACGCGACGAACAGAGTACGCGTCAAAACCCGACCCCAGATATAATTTAATGCATTTTCGAGTCTAAACGAATAAATTTCAATAAATAACAACACTTGGATTGAAAAACGGACCATAAATGAGATCGTGGAGATTTTACGCAAATTTTAAAGAGACCGACAAACCGTCACGTCAACCGGTCGACTAACGACACATTTACGTGTTTTTTATTCTAATTAAACGCATTACAACAAAACACAATGTTCGGGTTTTGATAACGGGTTGTGAATACTTCAATGGGCTTACTCACGATTAACGGGCCTTGGGCCCAACCCAATAAGAAACCCTAGTATATAAATAAAAACTAAACCTAAATCCTCATTTTGCAAACCCTAGCACACATACAACACCCCTGCTTCATTCCCCTTCTTTGCTCCCGATCGCCGGTGTTCGGCAACAAAGCGGTGACTCCGGTCGCCTTTGCCGGCGACACACACACCACACACCCACCTCTCCTCTTGAACATCCAACATACACACACACCCGCATGCATACCCGCATACATACAGATAGTCAGATCAGAGAGAGAGAGAAAACAACGTAGAGAGAGAGAGAGATGGTCGGCGAGTGGGGTTCTCGGCGACGCGCGGCGACGGCCGGTGACGATTGAGTCGCCGGCGGAGGCAGTGGTGGTGTGGTTTTGATCGATCGATGACAGTAAGTGGTGTTTGTTTTTTTGATTTAGGTCAAATCTGCGTTGGATCGATATGTTGTAGCGGCGGTCGCCGTCGGCGGCTTTTCGCCGGCCGACGGCTGTAGTGCCGCGGTAGTGGTGACGTTCTTCTCAGGATTCGGGTTATGTTTACTTCAGGTCAACATCAGATTCGGTTCAATCCAGTTCAACTGCGGCTTGGGATCGGTTTGACTCGGTTCAGCTTCGGTTCACTCCGGTTCAACACAGTTTCAAACCCGGTTAAGTCCGTCTCCGGTTCAGGTTTCGGGTTCAACCCGGTTCAAGTTTCGACACCGTTTCGCTATTTGTTTCGATTTCAGTTTACACTGTTTCAGTTTTTGATACATGTTTGTTTCAGGTTCAGTTTCGGTTCAGTGTTCGGTACGGTTCAGTCAACAAAAGTCAACGTAGTCAACGGGTCAAACCCGGTCAACACGAGTCAAACCTGGTCAAATCTGGTCAACTGGTCAACCCACGACTCGGTAAAAATTAATTACTACGCAAAAGTTAATTATATTAGTTTATAATTATTAATGTTAATTATCGCGAAACCGAGCTCGACCCGACCCGTTAACAATTCGACATCGCCAAAAAGTTTAAAAATAACAAGTTTATCGACGTACGCTACTTGCGGATAATTATTAGTTAAAAACGAACCGAAGTCAATATAAATAAATTGGAAATTAAATCGGCAAAAATTAATATTTGGAAACGACGGAAATTTATATATATTGTTTGCGTACATTGCAGGTTGTGTTTTGACAAATAAATCGACAAATAATATTGTCGGGATCGTCCAAAAATAGAGGAAACTCTGCCCGACTTTCGTAAAATCCGTAAAACGAAAGCGCGACATATTTCAAAGGTTTAACGTCTGATTTCAAACGATTGTTATAAAATAAATATGAACATTTATATTTATTTTAACAACGCCTACAAATCGATCCGATAACTTTTCAACACGCGCGACTACAAGGCAACAAGTTTCGCGATCTGTTACAATCGAAAATAATTATTTATGCTTAATTCAAACGCCGAATTTGGAAACTATATTTCAATGTCGATAAATTATTCGAACGATGTATAAAAATAAGTATATTGATTATATTTATTTCGAAACGCCACTATTTCCGAAATACTTATACAAGGCGCGTATCATTTCAAATGACAGAATTCAGAAATAGTGTTACAAGAATACTATATATATTCAAATGTCATGGCGTTGAATGCTTTTATAAAATAAATATTGTTGTATTTATTTCTAACTTCGACGACGCGAACACTCGAATACTTTGAAGGACTTTATATAACGATGATATATATTGGTCATATTTGGTTTCAAACGCCAAATGAAGTACCACGCAACTCCGCAAGACTATAACAAGCGTACGATGACACATTTATTTATTTTAAATCGATACGCCAGACTCTTGCGCGAATACGAAATGTATTATTTATACGGATATATAGACAAGTATATATACAACATGTCTTACGAAAACTACGAGGTAGTTATAATTTCATGAAATATAGTTATGTTTAGATGTAAACATATATTTCAAGTCGTTCGAAAACATAATCAATTCTAAGAAAACCATAGGTTGGTTACTGAGTTAAGTCAATAACGCATTCATAGAATCATATGAGTAACGATTCGGTATAGCTCAGTATCACGTAGTATAGCTACGTCATTCTTAGAAACTTACAAGTTATTCCATTTTAGGAATACACTAGATTGCATGCTAGCAAGTCAAGTTGTGGAGACAACACTATGGAAATCACATTTAAGCTAGCTTTGCACAAGGACAACAAGTGAGTTCATAATCCCCACTTTTTACCATTTTACATTTTTATAAATGTTTTCGGGGGTGGAAAGACATGCAAGTTTTGCAAAAGCATACAATGTTTCGATGAACGAAAATCATATATTTCTAAACCATGTTACAAACAGATTTCAATGAACTCAAATGGTTTACGAAAGGTTTATGCTAAACTTACCGGTTTTCACAGCTATACAAAGCTTTTCGAAACATGCATCAGTTTTATGACGAGTAACGGGATTGTCATAGTCACAACTAGGGGGCGAGGCCCCAATTTTATTTAAAACATGGGCTAGGCTTAATGACAATAAAACATGGGCTAGGCCCAATAACAATAAAACATGGGCTAGGCCCAATAACACGGATAACAGAATTATAGCAATTGGTATGTAGCTATGGGATTAGATTATAACAAGATCACTGTGCGTAAGTATGATGATGACAATAGTAACCATTAATCACTTAGTGACCGAGCTGCAAAAGAAGTAGATCTATTAAGTTTGAGACCCGCTCCACCCCTTGTTGGTATACCCTTCGGAGTGCTTTTGTGATTCCAATGATGTCAAAGTATTCTCGGTTTGGTTACTTACTTATGGCACATAGGTCGGTGTACTAGCTACACACTGACAGATCCTTAGATTCCATAGGAAAACTACATACTGCGATTTCCACACAGGTTTACAAAAATAAAAGAAAACATTTCAATACAAGTTTATTTACAGATACGATTGAAATCATTTTATCACCGGTTTATAAACATAACAGTTATATGCATGGATTTGCAAACAACATGGAAAACATTTCGATACTGTTATACAGACATGACATTTCAAATGCTTTGGGATACTATGATCCCACCAACCGGTTTTTCGAACGCAAGACTTTCAAATGTTTTTATGACTCATTTGAAACAAAAGAAACAAACTATGAACTCGCCAACTTTATGTTGACTTTTCGCATGTTCTTTCTCAGGTTATAAATTCAAGTATGGCATGGTTAGAATAGTGGAACCCATGGGGATTCGAGTAGTTAGCATGCGTTCATTTAGTAGAAACCCTAGCCATCACGTCTACTTCCGCTGTGAAATGAAGATGCCATTCGGTTCACGCCCCGGCTCTGATGTGAAAGGATAACATGGGGGTGTGTGACAGAGTGGTATCAGAGCTATAGGTTCTAGCGAATTAGGTATCAAACCTGGCTATGATAAAATATAGGTTTTCTGTGGAGATACCTAGGCTTTAACGTCACCTTCCTTTGGGGACAGTAGATCATTAAGACTTGAATACATATAGAACGCCTAGTACTCGAATATGGGTTCCAACCGTGGCTGAAAACAGTAAGTCAACATTTTGATTTTAATCATACACTAGTGTTATATTTGATACACGGTACACAAAAAAATACATACCTTAAGCAAAACCTTGAGGGTTTTGGCAACATGCATTTAGGACCTTTGGAAAACTTATATCAATATCCATCAAAGGTCATTACGTAGGAACTGCGATTATTAGCTCGGGCAAACACATTACATATATTGTCGCTGTTATTTTATTTACCGAGCAGGTAGCCTACGTGAAACAAAAACACTAGTACGCAAATATACATGAAACTTAACTTATACAGCAACGGATGTTGAAGTACATCACATACGACTTTCAAGGCGCGGCCTTGAGGAATCACGACAGTACGACAACGATGCTAGTCCCGTCAGCGGGAGAACTACTGACCAGAATGCGGCAAATTTATCATGTGCTCCTATAAGCTACACGAAACAACGCTGAGGTACGTTCAAACGAGATATCACAACAGTCGGTACTTATTACAACGGTAAATAACAAATATTGGCGCTGTCAAAAGAAGTCACACATTTTTGCATTCTCCCTACATTATTAATGACGAGTACGCTATATTCGACATTCGGTGGTAATGTCATGAAACAATAAGTCATCAAAGGAAATACCAGGTAAAGTCCTCGAATTCTGTTTGTTGAAAAATTTCAACTTTGCATATAATGAGAAGGTTTGCATACCTCTATTCCTCATAATGGTCATTGTGTCACGGAAATTCTTTCTTTATTAGCGAACGCATATTGCATCATTTCTTGACAGATTTACACGATACGCATGCTTTGCTTGTTACGCATGTGGTTAACTTGATACGTGGAGACCATCAGGGTCTTCACCTCGAATAGTCATTTCATCAATAATTCTGAAGTCGGTTTGCTATATTAAAATTTTCGCTTGTGATCTAAATGACCTGCATTATTGCAAGTATTGACTCCTTGATATCGAGTCAACGAATTCTTGAAATTTCATTTTGTTTCCAAGTTGCATACATGGGTTCTTTGTTGTAACCATATCGGAATTTGTTCGAATCACGTATTTATTGTTGGATTGTGTCAAACCAAGTTCAATTGTTGAACTTGCTCACGGTATACAAATTCAATTCAAGGATTTTATATGACGGATTGAGGCCGCCAAATTCAAAGTAATATCAACAAGCAATTCGTATATTTCGAACCATGGTAGACTGGTGCAGTCTTCACCTTCATTAAATCATATGTTGGTTACGACACCTTGTGTGGTGTTACACTAGTTGAAGCTTGCGCTGACATCGCTTTCAAAACTCATGTACGGATTTAAATACTTTATTTTTTTATTCATTTTTAAATCCCCTTCTTGGATCATTTTCTTAAAACATTCTTAATACAATCGTGTATTAAGGAGATGGTACACCAATTTATGGTCTATTTTAGTGTACCTCGTAACGTTTTTTTTTCATTATTGGTCGAAAATTTTGGAATAGTGGAACCCATGGGGATTCGAGTAGTTAGCGAGCGTTCACTTAGTAGAAACCCTAGCCATCATGTCTGCTTCCGCTGTGTGATGAAGATGCCATTCGGTTCACGCCCCAGCTCTGATGCGTAATGATAACATGGGGGTGTGACCTGGTCGTAGCGGAAGCGCAAGTGTGTGACTATTAGGTAATCATTGCATCCAATATAGTAAACATTATAAATTAACAACGATGCATGCCATTCATAAGTTTCACTTCATGTTTACAACCATAAAAAGGTAAAGTCACATTGTTATCACTTTCAGATCATTCGTACAAACATAGTTTAAAAGACATTTTCCAAAATAGGATAGTGTTTTCATCACAATTTCATGGTGAGGTTTTGACCTCTATATACCCAAACGAAGTTAGGATATAAAAGGCAAACCCTCCAAAAGATAATACATCGTTGTCTTGACAGTTCCCAAACCCGGATCCCATCACCAGCTCAAGTCCTGCGTCCTGAAACACATGTAATTTTAAAAGTCAACATAAAGTAGGCAAGTTCATGTAGTTTAATATTTTCGTATCAAAATGTCATCCTTGAAAACCTGTATTGAAATCCAAGTATGTTATTAGCATAAATGAGTTAATTTAGGGATCTATCAGCATGTCGCGAGCACCCTGACATACTAGTGCCATAAGTAAGTAACCAAACCGAGACTACTTTGACATCATTGAGATCACAAAAGCACTCCGAAGGGTATACCAACAAGGAGTGGAGCGGGTCTCAAACTCAATAGATCTACTTCTTTTGCACCTTGGTCACTAAGTGATTAATGGTTACTATTGTCATCATCATACTTATGCATAGTGATCTGTTATCTGCTAACCCATAGCTAACATACTGTTTTGATATGACATGTATTTCCCCTCGATAGTTTAAAAACAAAACTTGTAATAATTGAAAGGAGGGACATGAAACTCACAGTTTTTGCGTTCCTTTAAGTCGTACTGTTTAACTTTTGGTGTCCACAACGTATTGTAACCTACATGCGTATTGGTTTCATTAGACACCTAGGTCTTAATGGACCTTGTACTCGTTGTTCATCTTGAATTATTGTTATTTATTTACTTGTTATGATTGAACAACTTATAATGTTATTATAGTGTTGGTAGTTTGTTTGTTTGATAAATATCGTTATATATATATATATATATTATTGTTTTCAACAATGTGTGTTCTGGACCTTGTCCTTCACATGTTATTGGGCCTAGCCCATGTATTTTATGTCTTTGGGCCTAGCCCATGTTTTTTATAGGTTTTTGGGCCTCATCCATAATTATTATGCAATTTGGGCCTAATATATGATTTTCTCAATTTGGGCCTATCCCAAATGTATATATATGTAAGCCCAATTTTATTATAAGTGTTTTCTTATAATTTTTCTAACTCTTTAATACACTTAACTTTCCGGATTTTTCATTTCGATAACATATATATATGTTGAATGCCTAAATATATATTTAGACTTGTCGTCGGCATTGTTCATTACATGTTTGTTTTCGTCGAGAATCGTCCGTTGTCGTCGACGTGAAGGTGAAATCTTGAATGTCCGCCTATTGTTCGCATTTGTTTTAATTGTCCGATTTAATGTTTCGACGCATTGTGAGAATGTATTTATTATGTCACCAATACTTGGTATATTGTTTGAGTGTTTGTATTTTGTATAGGATTGGGTATTTTATTGTGAATACCCTAAGTTTCTAATACATACATATACAATACACACATGTATACATATTGTTTATTAGCAACAAATATATATACAACACTTGTATTATTTTCCTTACAAGAATATGTATTTGTAAAAGTATTTATTTTTCTTGTAAATATATATTTGTGACTTTATTTTAAACACTTGGTTATTTAGAGATAACCCTTGTCATTAGAGTCCATTTAATGACGTTTTAAGTTACTAATCGCGTTTAGTCCCACTAATCACCCCACTAATCATGCTTTAATCGCGATTAGATTTTTAGAAAATTTCGCCATAGTTTCCCCTAAACTATGGCATTTTCCACGTTTTAAAACGTATTTAAAACCTGTTTAAACTCATAATCATCATCAACAACCCATCTAATATTTATTTAACATAATCTACGTATCATCATCCATGACTTTTGTTGTTAAAAATACTAGTAAATCAAGAGGGTTTTTAGTGTTTATTATTCTTTTCAAAACTATAATTTAGTATGTTATTTAAACAAGTTCATGCATGTAACTCCTTGATCACTACACATTTTAATGTGATTACAACTTAAATACATATGTTTGTTTCTTTTTAAAATCATTCTTATGTATAAAAATTATATTTAGGTTGTAGTATTTTACATGGATGATGTAAGTGATGATCTTGTTTAGATTTAAACCTTATCATGTTTAAATCCTTATTTTTATACTAAATCACACAAGATCATCTTACTTTTATCTCATAATATCAACATAAACAACTTCAATATACAATCTAACCATCATATAAGCATGTAATCAACACAAAATAATAAATATTTATTGTTATTATTATGTTGTATTTTAGGGTTTTTGATTTATCTTTTCTTGATTTTCAAGATGATCAACTTGTACACTAATAATCTAAGCATAAAAATAAGTTAGATTATGGAGGAGATTAGCTCACAATGGGTGCCCAAACTTCTTGAAGATTATGGAAGAAATAAGCTCCTTAAGAACCTCTAACGATCTCCATCCTTGAATGCTTCTTTAATGGGCTTGATTAAGCTTCAAATTATACGGAATGTGGTGTTCTAAGGTGGCTCAACGGTGGTGTGTGGTGGTTATGTTGTAGCCGTGGGGTGAAGAAGAATGAGAGCAAATGTTTGCAATTTTTTTTTTGTGATGAGAAAATGGTGAATTATTTTAAGAACTTATGATATATATTTCCATCAAAGTTTCAAGTCCATCAAGTCTATCTAAGCACCATACCTAAGATCTCAAAATTTCAACAAAATCAAGTGGGTGGGACCCACTTTATAGCCGTGTAAATGGGGGGGTAAGTGTAAGTTTTATTTTTACCACATGTTGAAAATAATAGATATTTTGGTGATTAAATTAATTATGGTGATTAGGGTTAATCTTCTAGCATCTTAAGCATAAGACTTGTGTTTAGGGTGTAATTACATGGCATTTAATCCATATGATCCTCCAGAATAAGTTTCGGATGACGGATATGTCGCTAGATCGTTCATCGTCAAAGTATTCGCTAATAAACGGAACTATATATTTACTACCGGAAGCGTTTGATTTCGATTACCACAACTAATATGGTGTCAAATTAATTCATTTCCGGTCCAAAAATATTCACGACTAGTTCGTTAGATGAATACATGATGAATTAGGGTTGCCGATATGTCTTCCGTTCGACCGTTCAATCGATATCGGCACTTTTATGATCTACGGTCGAACTTTTCCGATAATTGTGTTTCCGTGACCTCATGTTAGTTGAATGGATCTCGAGTTCCAAATAATGCTTAACTAGTTCACTAGACGCTCGGATGAGGCTATCGGCCACTAAAATATTCGTCGTTCCGACGATCGGCTGCTTTCCGGTCGAATTGTGCACTGTTTGCCGAAAGACCGAAAACGACATGTTACGTGCATTTTTGCTATTCTCACATTATTTTAGGATGTTTAGCATTGTTTTATTCTTATCTTGACATCTGGAACCCTTTGAATTAGTCTTGCGGACAAATCACCTTTTGTCGCCTTTTCAGTCGAAACGGACAATTTTGAAATTTAGGCGTTATACCGGAAAGTTATGTATTATTGTAATAGTTGTTCTCAAATATGTGTTTTCATTTGCATATGTACTAAGGTATGGCATTTACATGCCTTCATTTCTTGTTCGGATTCGTTTCAGCGGGTTTTCCGACACGGTTAGTGTCACCGCATTTAGTGCATTCAATACTTGCTACCAACACTCTTAGGGCATTGTTTTGGTCTGTTTCCTATCGTAACGGAAACCAGTATATGTTATGATCAGATTTACTTGTCCTAATAATGTACGACTCAGTTTGAATTTAAATTACGATAATCATGCATGAGATTATAATATGAAATTAGTGATTACATTGTACGAAATTTCCAGTTATTTGCCAGTTGTCACATACTCCCCCTGTTAAAAAGAATTTCGTCCCGAAATTCAGCTTGAGGCATCCACTGAAGGAGTCTTCTCGAACAGGTGGGGGTATTTTGATTTGATTTGATCTTCACGCTCCCACATATACTAGGGACCGTGATGCGAATTCCAGCGAACCTTCACCAGTTTGATTTGGCTTCTTCTTGTCTTTTGGATCGTCCGGTCCATGACTTCAACTGGTTCTTTGGTGATTTGTAATTTGTCATCATCATGAATTTCATCTGCTGGAATGATAACGGTGTCATTTGTTGGACTTTTCTTCGGATTAGACACATGGAAGGTGTCATGTACATTGTTGAGTTCCTCTGGCAGTTTTAACTTGTAAGCCACAGTACCAATCTTTGCTAGAATTTCGAAAGGTCCAATATACCTCGTGTTGAGCTTCCCGCGCTTCCCGAACCTAGCTACGCCTTTCCAAGGTGAGACCTTAAACAATACTTTGTCTCCCACCTCAAAGGATAATGGTTTACGTCTTCGATCCGTGTAGCTCTTTTGTCTATCTCGGGCTGCTTTAATACGCTCACGTATCTTAAATATCTTGTCTGTGGTCTCTTGCACTAGTTCGCGACCAATAAGTTGTCTGTCACCAACTTCCGCCCAACATAGCGGTGATCGGCACTTTTGTCCATATAGTGCTTCGAATGGCGCGGCCTTGATACTGGTGTGATAACTGTTATTGTATGAAAACTCTACTAACGGTAAATGAATATCGCAGTTTATCCTAAATCCATCACACAGGCCCGAAGCATATCTTCTAATGTTTGAATGGTTCGCTCGCTCTGACCATCGGTCTGCGGGTGAAAGGTTGTGCTTACATCCAAGCGAGAACCAAATGAATTTTGAAATGATTGCCAGATACGTGACACAAAGCGACCATCTCTATCAGAGATTATCGAGATTGGCACACCATGACGTGCCACAATCTCCTTCAGGTACATTCCGCTAGTTTCTCCGTACTGTCTTTCTCATGGATGGGTAGGAAGTGAGCTGATCTGGTCAGCCGATCGATGATAACCCAGATCATGTCATGACCTCGAGAGGTCCGTGGTAACTTCGTAATGAAATCCATTGATATCTGCTCCCACTTCCAAACCGGAATCTCTGGTTGTTGTAATAATCCGGATGGCTTCTGGTATTCGGCCTTGACCATTGCACAAGTTAGGCATCTCCCAACATAGGTTGCAATATCTCCTTTGAGATTAGGCCACCAATAATATTCTCTCAGATCCTGGTACATTTTGTCCGATCCTTGGTGTATCGAATACTTGGACTTGTGTGCTTCATCCAGCACCAAGTCTCGCAACTCACCGTAATAGGGAATCCTGATCCTTCCCATGAAATATAGAGTTCCATCCTTGTTTGTTTCCAATTGCTTTTCCATTCCCTTTAATGATTCAGCTGGAATGTTTTCTAGTTTCAATGCTTCTTGTTGTGCTTCCCGCACTCTAGAAATGAAGTTCGTCTGGATGGTCATCTCCAAAGCTCGCACCCGTAATGTTTTGACTCGTTCTTTTCTACTCAAAGCATCTGCTATAACATTTGCTTTGCCCGGGTGATACTTGATCTCACAGTCATAATCATTCAACAGTTCCACCCAACGTCGTTGGCGCATATTCAGTTCCTTTTGGTTGAATATATGTTGAAGACTTTTATGATCAGTGAATATGCTACACTTAGTGCCATATAGATAATGACACCAGATCTTCAAGGAAAATACCACGGCACCTAGCTCCAGGTCATGCGTGGTATAATTCCTCTAATGAACTTTCAACTGTCGTGACGCGTACGCGATGACTTTTTCTCGTTGCATTAACACACAACCTAAACCTTGATGTGATGCATCACAGTACACCGCAAAGTCATCGGTACCGTCCGGGAGGGATAGTATTGGTGCTTTGCATAGCTTCTCTTTCAATACTTGGAATGTTGATTCTTGCTTCTCTCCCCAATCAAACTTTCTATCCTTCTAGGTTAGTGAGGTTAGCGGTTGTGCAACCTTGGAGAAGTTTTCAATAAATCTCCTGTAATATCCCGCTAATCCTAGGAATTGTCGTATTTCCATGGGGGTTCTTGGCGTTGTCCAGTTCTTTATTGCCTCGATCTTCGAAGGGTCGACATGGATTCCGTTCTTGTTTACCACGTGGCCAAGAAATTGTACCTCACGAATCCAAAATTTACATTTTGAGAACTTGGCATATAGTTGCTCTTTCTTTAGCAATTCCAAAATGGCTCTCAGGTGTTGTTCATGCTCTTTCTCGGTGCGTGAGTATATCAGTATGTCATCTATGAATACGATCACGAATTTGTCAAGGTATGGCTTACACACTCGGTTCATCAAATCCATGAATACTGCTGGGGCGTTCGTTAGGCTAGAGGGCATGACAAGGAACTCATAATGACCGTAACGAGTCCTAAATGCTGTCTTAGGAATACTTTCCTCCTAGATTCTCAACTGATGATATCCGGATCTTAAATCAATCTTCGAGTAAAAACTCGATCCCTATAACTGATCGAACAGATCATCGATCTGTGCTAATGGGTACCGGTTCTTGATAGTTAACTTGTTTACTCCCGGTAGTCGATGCACATGCGAAATGTTCCGTCCTTTTTCTTCACGAATAGCATCAGAGCTCCCCAAGGCGAGAAACTCGGCCTTATGAAACCTTTGTCAAGCAGCTCATGCAACTGCGTAGATAATTCTTGCATCTCCGAGGGCGCTAGACGGTATGGAGCTTTTGCCACAGGTGCAGCTCCTGGCACTAAGTCGATATGGAATTTGACTTTTCGCGGTGGGGGTAGTCTCGGCAAGTCTTCCGGAAAGACCTCGAGGTATTCCCTCACTACTGGTATGTCCTCAATCTTGCGTTCCTCTACCTTCTTATCCACCACGTGGGCAAGAAAAGCGATGCATCCTTTCCTCAAGCATTTCTGCGCCTTCATGTAGTTTATGTTCTCCGTTGGGTAAGGGGATGCGAATGATCTTCTCATGAGATACAACCTCGGCTCGATTATTAGATAGCCAATCCATTCCAATGATAACATCAATACTACCCAGTTGAACTGGTAATAGATCTATATCAAACTTTCGTTCACCCAACTCTAACGTACATTTCTTTATTATTTCTTTTGACTCTACTAATATTCTGTTAGCTAACTCAATCGAGTAGGGAACATCTAGTTTACTCGAATTTACCCCAAGTATATCCCTAAACTCTTTAGAAACAAAACTGAAATCTGCCCCGTATCAAAAAGAATAGATGCAAAGTGATCATTGATAGGGAACGTACCGGTGACCACTTTTGGATCCTGACGAGCGTCCTTAGCTCCAATTACAAACGCTCTCCCACGTGCTTGATTCGCTTTAGGGCAATCTTTCTTGAAATGCCCTTTTTCTTCGCATCTAAAGCAACCTTGCTCTCCAGTATTGGTTCGGCAAACATCGGCGCGGTGTCCAAATTTACCACATTTTCCACACTTGGGGCCACGACATTCCCCGTGATGCTGGAAAATCACTTGGGACATTTCGGTGGGTCCCCAGTATAAGCTTTGTTACCGCAATGTTCGTGGTTTTCGTAACATATGCTTTGGTTTCCTTAACTTCCCTCGCGGCTTGCCTCTTGTTATTGTTGTGGTTACCACGAGAACCTTTCTTGAAGTGAGAAAATTTCCGTTTGTTGGAAAAAGTGGTCTCTTCGGTAGATTCTTTCTTGTTTCCACCAATCTCTATGGGTTTTGAAGGGGTAACCAAACTCGGAATCTCTGGGGCAAGTCCCCAAATGTACCTATCAATACGCTTGAATTCAGGCTCCACTAGATATGGCACCACTCGGGACAAGTCATGGGATCACTGCGTATACCCAGCAATGTCTGAACCAAGAATGTCCCTCTCAGTCCAACGTACGAAAGCTATAGCGCCTCCGGGACCATCGAAGTTTAGAGGTTTACAGTCAAGAAACTGCTTATATGTGCAACCTGAAATCATTGGATACGCCATTTAAGCATGAGTAAGTAGCACGAATAAGATGGATGAGAGTGTATCGGGGTTTTATGAGAAACCGTGTATTACCAGTGGGAGGATTTACTCCTGTTGAACCTCCGCTACCGCCGCTATGCTCAGAGCGGTTTACCTCGTACTGTGCAATGGCTTGGGAGATACGTTCGTTCAGCTCCTCTTGTGTGGTGGGTAGGGTGTTGTTGTTTGAGCTTCTTCTGCGGGGCGGCATTGTCTTCTAACACAATATGTCGCTCAATTAGTCGAATAATACTTTCATGTTATTATTATTATTATTTATTTATTTATTTATTATTATTATTTTATTATTATTATTATACATATGCAACAGCACATCGGTACATGATAAGTAAATAAATGAATATATGCAAACGCCATATGCACACCCGTCGTCATCATACACATGGCTCGCCACATCATAAAGTATAAATCATAATATCACCACAGTGCAATGCATCAATCATAAAGTCACCACGTCATGACATAATCAACCATAACATAAAAGAAATACAATGTAACATAATGAAAATACACTTTTATACAATGACAACTTGTTACAATTTGTTTGTGAAGAGCCAAAAAGGACTTAGGGGTACACAACCTAGTCAATACAAGTTTTTACATTACAAAAGTACCATTTTCTACTACATTGCTTCTTTACGTCAATAAGTTGTCTTCCAAAAGCTGGGATCTTCAGGGCTGAGTCTTCATGATCCAAAACAACAAAAGTACAGCTGATCCCCAAAAGATATCTACAAACATGCTACTGGGGTGGAGGAGGTGGTGGAAATGGCGATCGTGGGAATATGTTGTGATAGTATGCCATATCCTCCTCGAGGCTAGAAATACGCCTAGTAGCATCCGTCTGAAACTGCTCTAGCTCCTGCACTCGTGCCTCGGACGGGCATGACGAGTGATGTAATGGGCAGTAGAAAGGTGGAGTCGGTGGTGGTGATAGAGGTAGTGGTGGTGGTGATGGAGGTGGGTACGATGGTGGGGGTGGTATCGGTGATGACAGTGGCGGGGGTGTCACTCTGGTAGTGGCATGAGCAGTACGCTGCGACTCTATCTCCCAAATCCTACGAAAGATCAGAGAGAGATGTAGGTCATGTGAAGTCACCCTTTTCCTCCATAGGGATCGAAGGAAAGTGTGAGGGATGATAAGGGCTGAAGGGCTCATGCCCGGTGGAGCTATCGGAGTAAACATACCTGCTGGAGGTGGTGTGAGTCATGGGTCATACACGGGTGGTACTCTATTAGAGAATGAAAGTCCTGGCACAGGAGAAGGTCCAGCGGCGGATGGGTTGAAAACAGGGTGATACGTGGACCTCTCAGAAAAGTAGAGTGGTGGCTGCTCGGGGGCACGTGGAGTGCCGCTCAGAGAGTAGAAACGTGCAGGTCCTGTATAATGAATGGGTCCAGGGGTCGGGACTCTGACAGGGAACAGACTGACACGAGCCGGTGAGGCCATAGGGGGTGAATACATGTATGCAGGGGTGTCTGGGACGGCGGATGAAGCATCGTCCGCCTCATGCTCACTTAGAGCAGCATCAGTAGATGACGAGATGTCCACGACTGGAATATCTGGGGGTGGAATCTCGAGTATAGTGATATCGTCGAAGACCTCGCCATCTCCCAGGTCGTCCTCCATGTGCAATACGTTTTAACACTGGTATCTCGTCGTCGTCATCATTCAAATCAATCACGGGAGGGACCACAGCAAGGGGCACGGCCAGATACACAATTGCGTGTTCACCCTCCGGGTGAACATACACTATGATGTCATGCGATGGCTGAGGGACTGCAATTACGTCGTCTGCTGGAGGTGCATCTACCTCCATGGGATCTATCAATGCTAGTGGTTGGAAGTCCCCATCGTCTCCATCTTCGGCTCCATCCCCTGAAGGTTGGGCCTCGGCAGCAGGATCATATCCATCATCGGATATATACTCCTCTGGGTCTTCCTCATAACTCGATGCTAAAGCCATATTCCTGGCAAATAATCCGTACAATACATATATATACATGTTAGTAATTTATGATATATTTTAAATAAATCACCATTTCTCATGCAAAGCTTGTTCTCTTTTTTATTCCATGGAATCTTACTGTTTTGTGTCTGTCCATTATTGACTACTCACGTATTGACTCTGCTCATTACTTATAGTTGAGCTCGTGTGATAGATCCTTGTGTTATAGTGACACTATGAAAACCTTTTTGTTATTTTGTTTTAATTCCAAAAAATTTCTATCATGTTTTAAAAGTTTCTTTTCATGTGTGAGCCCCTGGTGATTGTAGACCAACTTTTAGTAAAAAGTTATTCCCCGGTTCACTACAATCAGAGCTCTGATACCAGCCTGTCACACCCTGGTCATAGCGGAATCGCAAGTGTGTGACTATTAGGTAATCATTACATCCAATATAGTAAACATTATAAATTAACAACAATGCATGCCATTCATAAGTTTCACTTGATATTTACAACCATCAAAAGGTAAAGTCACATTGTTATCAGTTTTAGATCACTCGTACAAACATCAAAAGGTAAAGTCACATTGTTATCAATTTCATGCTGAGGTTATGACCTCTGTATACCCAAACGAAGTTGGGATATAAAAAGCAAACCCTTCAAAAGATAATACATCGTTATCTTGACAGTTCCCAAACCCGGATCCCATCACCAGCTCAAGTCCTGCGTCCTGAAACACATGTAATTTTAAAAGTCAACATAAAGTAGGCAAGTTCATGTAGTTTAATATTTTCATATTAAAATGTCATCCTTGAAAACATGTATTGAAATCCAAGTATGTTATTAGCATAAATGAGTTAATTTACGGATCTATCAGTGTTTCACGAGTACCCTGACATACTAGCGCCATAAGTAAGTAACCAAACGGAGACTACTTTGACATCATTGGGATCACAAAAGCACTCCGAAGGGTATACCAACAAGGAGTGGAGCGGGTCTCAAACTCAATAGATCTACTTCTTTTGCACCATGGTCACTAAGTGATTAATGGTTACTATTGTCATCATCATACTTACGCGCAATGATCTGTTATCTGCTAACCCATAGCTAACATACTATTTTGATATGACATGTATTTCCCCTCGATAGTTTAAAAACAAAACTTGAAACAATTGAAAGGAGGGACATGAAACTCACAGTTTTTGCGTTCCTTTAAGTCGTACTGTTTAACTTTGGTGTCCACAACGTATTGTAACCTACATGCGTATTGGTTTCATTAGACACCTAGGTCTTAATGGACCTTGTACTCGTTGTTCATCTTGAATTCTTGTTATTTATTTACTTGTTATGATTGAACAACTTATAATGTTATTATAGTGTTGGTAGTTTGTTTGTTTGATAAATATCGTTATATATATTTCTTATATATATATATATATATATATATATATATTATTGTTTTCAACAATGTGTGTTCTGGACCTTGTCCTTCACATGTTATTGGGCCTAGCCCATGTTTTCTTGTCATTGGGCCTAGCCCATGTATTTTATGTCTTTGGTCCTAGCCAATGTTTTTTTATGTGTTTTTGGGCCTTTATTAGATTTGGGCCTCATCCATAATTATTATAGAATTTGGGCCTAATATGTGATTTTCTCATATATATATATATATATATTATTGTTTTCAACAATGTGTGTTCTGGACCTTGTCCTTCACATGTTATTGGGCCTAGCCCATGTTTTCTTGTCATTGAGCCTAGCCCATGTATTTTATGTCTTTGGGACTAGCCCATGTTTTTTTATATGTTTTTGGGCCTTTATTAGATTTGGGCCTCATCCATAATTATTATGGAATTTGGGCCTAATATATGATTTTTTTAATTTGGGCCTAGCCCAAATGTATATATATGTAAGCCCATTTTTATTATAGGTGTTTACTTATAATTTTTCTAACTCTTTAATACACTTAACTTTCCGGATTTTTCATTTCGATAACATATATATATATATATATATATATATATATATATATATGCCTAAATAAATATTTAGACTTGTCGTCGGCGTTGTTCATTACATGTTTGTTTTCGTCGAGAATCGTCCGTTGTCGTCGACGTGAAGGTGAAATCTTGAATGTCCGCCTATTCTTCGCATCTGTTTTAATTGTCCGGTTTATTGTTTCGACGCATAGTGAGAATGTATTTATTATGTCACCAATACTTGGTATATTGTTTGAGTGTTTGTATTTTGTATAGGATTGGGTATTTTATTGTGAATACCCTAAGTTTCTAATACATACATATACAATACACACATGTATACATATTATTTATTAGCATCAAATATACATACAACACTTGTATTATTTTCCTTACAAGAATATTTATTTGTAAAAGTATTTATTTTTCTCGTAAATATATATTAGTGACTTTATTTTAAACACTTGGTTATTTAGAGATAACCTTTTTCGTTAGAGTCCACTTAATGATGTTTTAAGTTACTAATCGCGTTTAGTCCCACTAATCACCCCACTAATCATGCTTTAATCGCGATTAGATTTCTAGAAAATTTCGCCATACTTCCCCTAAACTATGGCGTTTTCCACGTTTTATAAACGTATTTAAAACCTGTTTATACTCATAATCATCACCAACAATCCATCTAATATTTATTTAACATAATCTACCTATCATCATCCATGACTTTTGTTGTTAAAAATACTAGTAAATCAAGAGGGTTTTTAGTGTTTATTATTCTTTTCAAAACAATAATTTAGTATGTTATTTAAACAAGTTCATGCATGTAACTCCTTGATCACTACATATTTTAATGTGATTACAACTTAAATACATATGCATTTCTTTTAAAAATCATTCTTATGTATAAAAATTATGTTTAAGTTGTAGTATTTTACATGGATGATGTAAGTGATGATCTTGTTTAGATTTAAACCTTATCATGTTTAAATCCTTATTTTTATACTAAATCACACAAGATCATCTTACTTTTATCTCATAATATCAACATAAACAACTTCAATATACAATCTAACCATCATATAAGCATGTAATCAAAACAAAATAATCAATATTTATTGTTATTATTATGTTGTATTTTAGGGTTTTTGATATATCTTTTCTTGATTTTCAAGATGATCAACTTATACACTAATAATCTAAGCATAAAAATAAGTTAGATTACGGAGGAGATTAGCTCACAATAGGTGCACAAGCTTCTTGAAGATTATGGAAGAAAATAAGCTCCTTAAGAACCCCTAATGATCTCCATCCTTGAATGCTTCTTTAATGGGCTTGATTAAGCTTCAAAGTGTATAGAATGTGGTGTTCTAAGGTGGCTCCATGGTGGTGTGTGGTGGTTATATTGTAGCCGTGGGGTGAAGAAGAATGAGAGCAAATGTTTGCATTTTTTTGTGATGAGAAAATGGTGAATTATTTTAGGAACTCATGATATATATTACCATCAAAGTTTCAAGTCCATCAAGTCTATCTAAGCACCATACTTAAGATCTCAAAATTTCAACAAAATCAAGTGGGTGGGATCCACTTTTTAGTCATGTAAATGAGGGGAGGGGGGTAAGTGTAAGTTTTATTTTTACCACATGTTGAAAATAATAGATATTTAGGTGATTAAATTAATTATGGTGATTAGTGTTAATCGTCTAGCATCTTAAGCATAAGACTTGTGTTTAGGGTGTAATTACATGGCATTTAATCCATATGATCCTCCAAAATAAGTTTCGGATGACAGATATGTCGCTAGATCGTTCATCTTCGAAGTATTCGCTAATAAACGGAACTATTTGTTACCGGAAGCATTTGATTTCGATTACCACAACTAATATGGTGTCAAATTAGTGCATTTCTGGTCCAAAAATATTCACGACTAGTTCGCTAGATGAATACATGATGAATTAGGGTTGCCAATATGTCTTTCGTTCGGACTGTTCGATCGATATCGGTACTTTTATGATCAGCCGTCGACTTTTCTGAAAGTTGTGTTTCCATGACCTCATGTTAGTTGAATGGATTCCGAGTTCCAAATAATGCTTAACTAGTTCACTAGATGCTCGGATGAGGCTATCGGCCATTAAAATATTCGTCGTTTCGACGATCGGCCGCTTTCCGATCGAATTGTGCACTGTTTGCCGAAAGACCGGAAACGACGTGTTATGTGCATTTTTGCTATTCTCACATTATTTTAGGATGTTTAGCATTGTTTTATTCTTATCTTGACATCTGGAACCCTCCAAATTAGTCTTGCGGACAAATCGCCATTTGTCGCCTTTTCGGTCGAAACGGACAATTTTGAAATTTAGGCGTTATACCGGAAAGTTATGTATCATTGTAATAGTTGTTCTCAAATATGTGTTTTCATTTGCATATGGACTCAGGTATGGCATGTACATGCCTTCATTTCTTGTTCGGATTCATTTCAGCGGGTTTTCCGACACGGTTAGTGTCACCGTATTTAGTGCATTCAGTACTTTCTACCAACACTCTCTTTCTACCAACCCTCTTAGGGCATTGTTTTGGTCTGTTTCCTATGGTAACGGAAACCAGTATATGTTATGATCAGATTTACTTGTCCTAATAACGTACGACTCAATTTGAATTTAAATTACGATAATCATGCATGAGATTATAATATGAAATTAGTGATTACATTGTACGGAATTTCCAGTTATTTGCCAGTTGTCACATACTCCCCTGTTAAAAAGAATTTCGTCCCGAAATTCAGCTTGAGGCATCCACTGAAGGAGTCTTCTCGAACAGGTGGTGGTATTTTGACTTGATTTGATCTTCACGCTCCCACGTATACTCGGGAACGTGACATGAATTCCAGCGAACCTTCACCAGTTTGATTTGGCTTCTTCTTGTCTTTTGGATCTTCCAGTCCATGACTTCAACTACTTCTTCGGTGAATTGTAATTTATCATTAACATGAATGTCATCAACACCAGTAAGTACTCTTCCTAGTTCTTTCATTATTTTAACTTTTGAGCTAAAAGACAAACAGTTTGGCTTCCTGTTTGACTTTCGGTTCTGACCATTTTGGTCGAGTCAAAGTTCAAATTAAACTTTGCAACGTGACCGTAATCACAAAGGTATTAATCCCTTGTGATTGCACCTTCTGATTACCATGTTTAGTAGACGAGATGATGAGTCAAAGTTTTATGAGTTAAAAGTAAATAATAATAATAATAATAATAATAATAATAATAATAATAATAATAATAATAACAATAACAATAATAACAATAATAATAATAATAATAATAATGCATTTTACGTTGAAAACGGTTTTGGGTATTAAAACTTAAGGTTTTGACACTAAATCAGTTTTATAACATTATAACACATGTTCAAACATGTCTAACTCATCATTTCTAGTTTAGTGCATATTTCTTAGTCGTAAGTCTAGCGGTTTTACTACCGCTTTGACCTACGAATCCGACCTGTTTGGGCAATCTTAGGATTCAACCAAGCGCATTTTTATGACCATAGTAATTTAGGGAATAACCCTATGAGGTTATACCTTATAGTCATATAGTTTGGTTAGTTATATGATGAGTCAATTTTATGTACTTTTAAAATGTCGAAAACACCCTTTTGGCGCAGAAAATGGTTTTAAACATGTAAGACCATAGTTTTGACATCGAAACTGATATTATAGCATTATCAAACTTTTTTTGACATATAAGACTCATCATATGACTTATTTAACCATCCAAACCCATACTTACGTTTGTGACCCGTTAAAGTGGCGTAAACCATTTTAACAAGTCGTAATGGGTCAAAGCACTTAGAAACTCTTCCAAATCAGAATGTAAGGTATTATAAACCATAGAGTCCCAACACTTGAAAGGTTTATAAGACCTCATTTTATCCAATCCTCCGATTAAAGTCTCGACACACTAACATAGTATTCCGATACATTAAGACACACTTGAACTCTTCAATCCTTAAGCTTTGTTTGATCATTTGAAGAAGACATTTACGCAATCCCAAGTGAGTAAATAGCCCCCTCTTTTGGGTGGATTCATATGTGCCTATCACTACTTTCTTGTTTTCATGACATTATACATGTTTTTGTTATCTAGTGCGTATAGTACATGATTTCAAAGACATTTTTGCTTCGTATGTTGACTTAGCATACCTAGTACACGATTTCAAAGACATTTTTTCTTCGTGTGTTGACTTAGCATACCTAGTACATGATCTCAAAGACATTTTTGCTTGGTAAATTGACTTAGTATGCCAAGTACATGATTTCAAAACATTTTCATGATATGCTTACATTGTTTAAGACATAATGGTGCATTGAATATACAATGTTACATTCATTAACATTGATCGCGTCGACCGGTAGTATGTAATGGTACCATAGGATTGACAATCACATTCCCGCTTCCTAGGATTGTTTGGAAGTGACTTTAGAGAATGACAAAATCCAATGAACATTTGATAAACCTTTATCTTTATAAGGGTTTATCCGATAGTCAACAAGGTCTGAATGTATTTGCCAACAATCCATATATATGTGTCTACACAATGAAAGCAATTGATTTGTAAGACAAGAGTTTTTGTTTAAACAAGACCTTTTTTTATTCAAAACGCCTGTTTTATACAAGACGTTTTGACAAGACAAGACATTTTGGTTATTTTATACAAGACATCTATTTTATGGCTTAAACAAGAATTTTGTATGCCATACAAGACAATGGTTTATACATAGACATTTGTTTATAAAAGACATTTGGTTTATACATGGCATTGGTTTATACATAACATTGGTTTAAACAAGATATCTCAATTGTTGGCTCCTGGTAAGTGATTTAAATGACGAGATGTGTGTAAGATGATAAAAGCATGGTGGATATGCCGTTGGTACATCCTATATATAAGTGCTTTCATTATATTACATAACGTAGCGTTATCTAAACAACTTTAAACAAAATACAAGACATGACGTATTTTATACAAGGCACGAGTTATTTTGGTTATTAAGTTAACCATGCATCATTTCTTTTAAATCATTTGATTTTCATATGATTTCATGAAAGAAACATTTTTGTAAAGGATCATGGCTACTGTTGTAATAGTAGAACATTTCTTTTAACTTTCAAAGCCATGAATCTTCATCACAAAACCTATGTTACTCACATGCATTTTTATGCTAACGTTTTATTTTCACATATATTTCAGGGGCTAATGTTTAACTTTGAGCATGCTTCACATAGGGTGGACTTGGGCCTTAGTGACTTTAAAATTTGCAAGACAATTGTTATGTTTTTTATTTCAATCTCCCATGACAATATAAACAATTAAATTCAATAATACAAAACTATATGTACCATGTGTTGTGAAACAATAGTTCTGTGACATGACTCCCCGACGTTTCTAGCGCGGTTTGTTGTTTTACGCGGTCGGGGTGTTACACTGCTGACTCAGACCAATATGGTCGAGGGTAGTGTTGCCTCCAAAAAAGGGACATGCCACATTTTGCATTAATAACTTACTTAATTTTCTGTCAATATTCCGGCCTTGTGGGACTGTATCCCTACTGATCCAGACCAATATGGCTGAGGGTAGCATTGCCTCTAAAAGAGGGACATGTCACTTTACATAAGATAATCTCTTAAAAAACCCAAAGTGCGGTAATCATCAACAGATACGTAATGACGAGTCAGAACCAAGTGATTATATCTTCTCTATTTGTTTTATTATTTTAATTTCTCTATCTATTTGGTTTATTAAAAATCTTTTCTCGAAATGTAGTTAGATTAGACGTCAACGATATTCCATTATTAAAAGCTCTTGTGTCCTTGGATGATCTCAGTATCTTACAATACTTTGCTACACCAACTATAGGTGTTCATGGGTTCGGTTTATGGTTTATTTGGTTCGGTTTATCCAGTTTTCAAAATTTTGTACCCAAAACCAAAAACCAAACCAAACAAAATTAGGAATATGCAAACCGATCCAAACTAAACCAAATTCAATTCAGTTTGGTTTCAGTTAGAAACCAAATAAACTGATCAACCAAATATAACCAGATTATATCGAAGTACTTTTTCTAATTTATGTTTATGTTTGTGCTCTAACTTCCAAACATTAAATCACCAACTCATTTGAACCTAACAATATATAAATAAATAACATAGCAAAATAAAACAAACATATCCCGAAAATAGTGGTACACAAAACCACAAAGTTAAATGTTGGTGCACAATATCTATTGCCTACGTTTAGGATATGTCGTCCGTGTATATAGGGCTTAGATTAGGTCATATTTTATGTATTGTATTTGGCTCGTACGAGTGAGCTTATGTGGCTCGTATGAGTAACATTTTGTCACTCGTACGAGGCACCACTCACACGAGCCAACAACCTCACTCCTGTGCGAGCCATGTTGGCCTATAAATAGTGGGGCTTGAGTGTTGTGTGTTAATCTGTTGGTGTGTAACTACGGCGAAGCCCTGTCCATTTTTTACTCGTCTATAACTTTCACGTGTATTAATATACAAAGTAACGGCTTTTAAACAACATACTTGGTTATTTGTTTGTCTAACTCGCTTGCAATGAATTCCGCCTCTGTTAGCTAAGTCGAATTGGTCCGGTACTCATAGAGGAGAGTCGATCTCCTCTCACAAGTGGTATCAGAGCCTTAGGGCCTGATTTGAGGACAAACAACAAGTTTCAGCAGTTGAAAATCCAGATTCAACCATTGAAGATTTTCTATATCTACTCTTTCTTCATACATACTTCAGATCTAGAGGATTTCATTGATGAATTGGACTAGAATTTATTATAACACAATAAAATCAATGTTAACCAATCCCTGAAACTTACAGATTGACCATGGAATATTGGGTATGTCAACTGTTATCGGATTTTAGAAACTGGATTTTAGAAGCTGGACTATTAGATCTAAATCGACCAAAATCATAACGAAAATTATCGGATTGCAGAAAAGACCAATTTGTTAACTTGAGATACTCGTACGAGGAGAAGGAGAACTCGTACGAATGGCCATCTGTACAAATTAGCCACTCGTACGACCAAGGAAAAAAGTTTTCTTATAAATATTTTTCAAGTTCCAAAATAGTCATTTGTACGAGCAAGTGTTTCGCACAAAGAGTCACTCGTACGAGTAACTCTCTCTCTCGCACAAGTAACTTGCTCGCACGAGTCACCTGATTCTCACGTTTATTAAGTCACTCGCACGAAGGACATTTTGTGGATTTTCTTAACTTTCGTGTTTTTGTCACATTATATCAAATCAGTGTTGTCGAAAGTTTGTGTTTCTAAAAAATTGTAGATTTAATGGAAGAAGAGTTTTTCAATGTATTTCCTGCTTCAACTGTTACCACTACCGCAACACAAAACATAAATCTGGAGAACGAAATGGGAATGATGACGAAACCTCCAAAGCTCATGAACTTAGAAGATTATGACAATTGGAGTGAGAGATTCCTAAACTGGGTACAAGCTAATCATTTCACATGTTGGTTTGCCATCGACTTAAAGTACACAACACCAACAAGTGAGAATGGTCTTCAGAAGACGTTGGCTCAGCAAACGGATATAGAGAGAGAAAAGTTTATCAACAAAAATAAGATGATGAACATACTACAACAGGCAGTAAAAGATGATATCCTGGCACTTCTTCAACATGATGATGACGCTCAGTCTATATGGAATGCTTTAAGACATAAGTTTCTAGGAAGTTCTCAACTTCGAAAAGGAAGAAAAGCGTTGCTAAGCAAGGAGTTCGGTATTTTCAATCTAATGAAAGATGAGACAATGAAGCAGCTGATCGAAAGGTATTGTCATTTGGTGGTTCAGATGAAACAATGGAGATTTTTAAAACCAATGAAGATCTCGATGATAAAATGGCTGATTCTTTACTAGAAGGAGAGTGGATGACCTATCTAACTATTCTGAAAAACGGCACAGTATATAGTAACTTCACATTGCCAAGATTTATTGAACGATTAGAAGGTCATGAGCTAGAAATGCAAAAAAATGGCAAAGAACAAAAGCGATCACATGCAACAAGATGTGAACCTATACTACATAGTAGTTCTGTTGGTAACTTACAAAGTCTCAAGGTTTAAACCGCCTTCAGTGCCAACAATACTACAAGTCCACCATCAAACCAGTCTAGTGGGTTCCAGTCATTTTCATCATGCAACCCTATTTCTCCCCAAGCTCCTCAATCTTCACAAAGCTCAAGTAATCCTCAGAACGGTCAAAACAATCCACCTAATTTAAACCAACGAATTCCTTAATGCAACATTGCTGTGACTCTTGAAAATGCAGAGGATTTCTATGAACACACAGCCAAACAACACATGGCCTTGCTTGCATCAGTTCTCGAATCATACAAAAGTCCGATGGGCGGAAGGATTGGGAATCCTGAAATGACCAAAAAAGATTATGATCAGATTGATCCAGTTGAGTTGGAATTAATTGATATTAAGTGTTGCATGGTGTCAATAGTCCGTAGAGCTCAACGCTTTATGGAAATCACAGGAAGAGACAGTCTGGGAGGTCTTGACGGAAAACTCGGTTTTGATAAGGCTAAAGTTACATGCTTCAAGTAAAGAGAAAAGGGACATTTCAAGAGAGAGTGCCCAAACAGAGAAGTCATAGGAAATCAGAATCCATTTGCAGATGATTACTACAAAGGCCATATATCATCGACCCCAACCTCAGACAAGGTTAGTGTCGATCAAAGATGGTCCATCAAATTCAAAGGATAAGGCTTTGGTTGTTACCCAAGAAGATGAAGGGTTCAACTGGAACAAATACATTACAAAGAATGAAAGCCTCGCATTAGTAGCTGAGATGTTTGAAGAACCAGAACAGGCAAAAGAAGAATTTGCTGAGGCATCCTTTGACGAAGCATGTGAAGAATATTACCACACATCATCAAAGTAAGAGGAACTCTTAAATAGTGCATTTAAACATCTTTTGCCTACTGAAATTCTTAAAACTTTTGCAGGTTATTTCGACTCAAGCTATCAATCACCATGTGAAGAAGAGAAAAAGCCTGAAATAGAGGAGATGATTGATGTGACCAAGGAGTTGACTTTGGAGAATCTAATTGACATAGCCGACAAATCTCTTATGGTTAACGTGAATGAGGTAGTTACTAAGGAAGCTAGATTCAAATCGGTAAATGTGTCGATAAATGAATCGGGAAAAGAAACACCTTGGATGAACTGCAGAGAGCCATGCATTGAGTGTGTGGAAAAAGAAACGAGAGACAAAGAGCTGAAAACTCATGCAAATAATTTGTCATGTGTAATACAACAAAAGAAGCATATGACAAATTAAGTAAAACCATTAAACAATTTGAACAAGTGATCAGATAAATTGACAAGAAAATTTCGATGCTCAAGGCAACTGTAATGGACAAAAAAATGGCGATTAATATTCATTTAAATACAATTGCCAAGCTAAAAAGTGAACTAGAAAAAATGAAAATCGAAACTGAACGGATTAACAAGTTGTTAATCAGTTATTATACCAGTTCCTACATCATTGATCACATTCAACAAAAAATTGAAAGCAAGGAAGACAATAAAATTGATGAACACAAAGGGGTAAGTTACGATCATGTTCCACCGTCCTTGTGGAGTAGCTATGCAAGAAAGAAACCATCGGGGTGGAAAAGGCACTCAATTTAAAGTTGAAAACAGAGAAGAAGAACGAGCTGCCTGCGAACATTGATGTAACATACACAAAAACAGAAAATGACTGTGAATCTGAAGTGGTAAAAACTGTGGTCGGAAATACTTTGGAATGTGAGTCTAACAAATATGAAAGTTCTAATTTTGAAAGTGCAGATTTAATCTCGAAAAATCTGAACTGGATGTTGTATCATCAGAAAATAGTTTAAACAATGATCCCAATGTAGTCATGTACATAATGAATGGATCTGATAAACTATATTCCGATGAGGATTTCCCAATTCAGAATGTTAATCTTGATCGAGATGATAAGTTGTTCAAGCTAGTTGAAGTCAGTCATTCTGATTTAGATAAACGAGATGCATCATTTGGGTTATCAAAACAGGAGAGCCGGTTTGGGTTATCCTGAAAACAATAGAGCAGGTTTGGGTTATCAAAAGCAAAGAAAGAACAACAAGTTTCAAAAATTGAACTTTGCAAAGAGAACAGATTTTTTCTATGGGCAAACACTGAAGAAGAAAAAGAGCAGCGAAATAGGGAGAAAAATGCTGAAAGGATTGCTGAGAGAGCAAGGATTGCATCGCTTAGAAGCTTTCGGTTTGGCAACACGTACAATCGGCCTCCTCCTACGGACCAAACGCCGATATCATCTGAGGAGCGTTGCAGGCCACCGAAACATTTCTTTGGATGATAAATGTCAAACATTTTGAAGAATTTTGAAGACATTTTTGAAGGCTATCAAAGACCGCGACAACATCCAAGGGGGAGTTTGTTGGTGCACAAAGTCTATTGTCTACGTCTAGGATATGTCGTTCGCGTATATAGGGCTTAGATTATGTCATATTTTATCTATTGTATATGGCTCGTACGAGTGAGCTTATGTGGCTCGTACGAATAATATCTTGTCACTTGTACGAGGCACCACCCGCATGAGCCTACAACCTCACTCCTGTACGAGCCATGTTGGCCTATAAATAGTGGAGCTTGAGTATTGTGTGTTAATCTGTTGGTGTGTGACAATGGCGAAGCCCTGTCCATTTGTTTACCCGTCTGTAACTTTCACATTTATTAATATACAAAGTAAAGGGTTTAAGTAGTATACTTGATTGTTTGTTTGTCTAACTCGTTAGTAATGATTTCCGCCTCTGTTAGCTAATTCGAATCGGTCCGATGCTCACAGAGGAAAGCCGATCCCCTCTCATATTAAAACTTCAAAACATAGATCATAGAAACTATAATTAGTCTACAATTCCAATGGCACAAAATATAAATAATCTTCAAACATGAGTCTTTCTCTAACTCGAGTGAACCTACTTACATAAAATGAAGAAAATTTAATAAATAAACATGTATTTTGATCAACATTTGATGAAACCATAGGAATACACATACTTAGATATTAGATTTAGAATTTTGGGCTAATAAATTGTATATAGTTTATTAAACATTATTATTTACTAATTAATTCAATTAATGTTTGTTCAGTTATTCGAGTAAACCAAATAAACAAAAATGTGGTTCCAAAAACCAAACCAAAAACCAAATTCGTTGTTTGGATAGGTTTATTCGGTTACGGTTTTTTCAAAACACCCCTAACGCCAACGATGGGTGCACTTGCCCTAACGTGTTTTAGAGAGTGAAAGTGATATATCGTGTTTTATAAATTTCAAGATTGAATAAACGGGTGAAAAGAACTTAAAATATATCTAAAAATTCATACACACTCGCGTCACGTCAAGTTTTTGGCGCCGTTGCCGAGGACATATGGAATTTAAGAAAGTTTAAAATCAGCGGCCTAATTTTTTATGCGTTTCTAATTTTTCTTTTTAAGTTTTTCTTCTTTTTTTTCATATTTTATACTCTTTGTGAAAACAACACAGGCTCCGTGTCAACACGGAGCCGTGTCAGTTCCTAAGTAACCCAAAACTATTTTCTGCTAGATAGGAGCTGTACCACGGGGTTGTGTATCAATTACACGGGGCCGTGCCTCAGCAATAGTTCCTAGAAAAATAGTACCGTTTTATACCAGAAGTTAAAACCTCATCTTGCAAATATGGATGTTAATGATTATTTTTACCCTCACCACACTTACGGTGAATGGTGTCAATTATATGGGGGAATTCATAAAGATTTAGAATGTCCCATTCTAAAATTTAATCACTACTATTTAGACCCATCATTTTCCTGAGACGATCCCCTAAAGATGGGCGGTAGTAAAAAAGATAACTACCATCCTCCTTAATTCCATCAAGCCTCTTCCACAGGAGACATAAACTCAGAAGAACTATTTCAAACAGAAAAGAGGATTCACCAAAAATTCAAAGAAATAGAGTCCATGATGAAGGTGCGATATTCATCAAGGAAGAATGTTGGTGCATATTTTGTGACAATAGCTTAATAGTCATTGGATATTTTGTATTGGGCTTAGCATTTTTAGTTAGTGAGTTCATTATTGTAATGGGCTTGGAGAATGGCCTAGCCTAGTTAGAAGCCAAGTTCACATACATGTGATATATAAACATGTTTTGTGATTAGGGTTAAGGAAGAGGGGAGAGGACTAGAAAGAGGCAAGATCCCAGAGATTGGCTGTGAGGTATTGAATTGATTATAAACTGCGAGTTGGATAATCAATAGAATACCGGTTTAATTATAATCTTGTTTCTACTCGCTTTTTGTGTAAATCTGTTCTAGAGGATTCCGCACTGTAGGTTGGATAGACGATTCTATGAAAAATCCATAGGATTACGGGAACTACAATTGGTATAAGAGCGTTAGGCTCTTGATTGGCTCGGTTCCGAAACGTGTGCTGTAGAAAAGTGGGATTTTTTGACGTTCGACGGTTGTTCTAGGGTTTTTGTTACTTTTTTTTGATAAACAGTTAAGTATTTCGAATCATCAGCAAGGCATTTCGGATAAACAGGAAGGAATTTTGGATTTCTAGATTGAATTCGGATCTTAAGTGTGAATTTCGGATCAAAAGTGATAGATTTCGGATATAAGGTCAACAATGAAGGATTTTGGATAAACATGTGCATTTCGAATCATGTATGTTGATTTCGGATAACTATTTCGATACTGTTTCGGATCATTTTAGACTATTTCAGACCATTTCGGATAGACTGTGTAGGAAACTGTTCCCAATTGCTATTTCGGACACCATTTCGAATCACTGTTCCGAATTACTATCTCGGATAGTAATTTGAGTCACTATTTTGAATTAAAGCACTGTTCCGAATTGAATTTGAAAAGGTGGAACTTTAACCGGCTGACGCATTCGGTTTTAAATGTATTTAGGTGTAGAATTTGACCCGTAAACAATTTTAGCAAACCGACTACACGATTAGACTCGTGTGATTTTTAAGAAAAAAAGGCACGAAAATCCCAAAATAGGTTTTGGAGCTTACATATCATTGGACTCATATGGATGGGAAGAGTCTAATGATATAATTTGGTAAAAACAGTTTTCAAATAATTTTTTAAACGTTTTAACGGTACGGGAACGGTAAAACTCAAAAAGAGCCGGTTGAGAAGTTGGACTTGAATTTTGACACATGTATACCAAAATCGACTTATTCTTTTAAGCCGAGTTATGGCGAGAATGGACAATGTCAGTGAGACTGTTAATAACTGTCCAAATTTGATAACCGTTAAACAATATGCTGATTGGAAGAAGAAGTTTGAGTTGTATGTTCAGAATGAAGATTCTTAGATGTGGAGTTGTACGATTGATGGGAGAGTTAAAGTGATGGGAGGGTTATAGTGATTTCACATGAGAAGTTGACAGACTCTGACAAACGTATGTATGATGCTGAGAAAAAAGCCTAGCATCAATAAACACGTCGTTACCATTTGAAATGAATCACCTTTGTAATAGGTATGGATCTTCTAAAGAGCTGTGGGAAGCTTTAAAAAACGTTATCAGAGTACTTCAAGACAATGTACATGTGATCAAGCATGTGTGGCTGAGACTGCAGCTGTGAAGATTGGAGAAGTAGTTGCTGAGGTAGAAGAGAAGAAGGAAGCTTAGAAGGAGAAAATGGAGGTCAAGGGCGCTAGAGTTACAGTGTGCATGGATGATACAGATGAGCTTACAACAGAGGTACCAAGTACGATTACAATCTGTAAGACATACTTGTCATAATTGCATTGTACTACAAGGTAAAGTTGACAGACTATCGGAGCAAAACAAAATTCTGTTAGATGAATTAGAAAAACAAAAAGAGTCAAATGTTCTTTTGAGTAATAGGGAGTTAAATTGTATAAATAAACTCAAATCAAATGAACAAGAATTGTTACAGATCATTGATTTAGCTCGTGAAACTTTGAAGGATAAGACTAATGAGTTTTCAGAAAAGTGCAAAGAATTGGCTGATGCACAAGCCAAAATTGTTGAACTTCATAGAAAGTTAGACAAATTTGGAAAATCTTCGTTAGTCAGGACTAAAATTCAGAAAAGTTTAGAAAAGTGTATGATAAAACGGGGGTGGGGTTTAGTAAAGCTTCATCTTTTGAGGAGCAAGATTACTCCTTTTCACCAAATGAAAATGAGCTAACAGAGTTTATGCCTACTACACCAGCTATAGTGGATCCGATTGCATTTGACATGCCTAATAGTCCAGTTTCTAAGCAAAGATAACCAAAGAGTAATGAGCTAACATATTTTATGCCTACTACACCAACTGTATTGGATCCGATAACAGTTGACATACCTAATAGTCTAGTTTCTTTGAAAGAATCTGTTGGGTCTAACAGTACACCTCATAAAGTGGATGAGGATACTGAAGACAAAAAGGTTAAAACATTTAAAGAGGGATCTAACAGTAAGAAAGTTTTTAAGAAAAGATCTTGTTTTAAATGCCACAACAAAGGACATATGGCTAGTTGTTGTCCTTTTAAAAAGGGTAAGAAAGTGGATGTTGAGGCTGAGGCTGAGGTTGAGGTTAAGGATGTGAATCAGGTTGGTTCAAATAACAATAACAATGTAAAACCAAGTTGTCAGACAAATCAACTGAGATTTTAACCAAAACCTTCAACATTGGAAAGATTTGATAGACCAAGAAGTATTTCTCCACAATTTAGTTAATTTATTGGTAAATCAAATTGGTTTCAAAGTAAAATTTTGGATATCAAAATCGATACCAAACTTCTGGTAATTAAAATTTTCAAAGAAGAAACGGATATAGGACTTTTAGTAACTCAAATGTTCAAAACAATCCAAAATTTTTCCAAAGATCAGGTTATGATAATGAGATAAGAAGGTTTCAAGATAATAATTTCCATAGGTCGGAAAATCCGAGAGTTTATTGGAACTCTCGCGATCAAAGAGCAAGCAAAAATTATAAATCTTGTTCAAAAACAGGGAAAATATCCAAGATACATGTAGGGTGTGATGGATATTAGACAAAATCAAGTTATATTGATATAAATGGTCAACCCAAAACCGGTAAGGTTGGGGTTCTCAAGTCTAACTAATTTGTTGAGTGAGTGCAAGATGACCAAGAAGGACTATTGATGTGTTCAACAGTGGCCATTCCTATAAAGTATCTAAGGTGAATAGCAGGTTACACTTGGTAACAAATTATTTTACTTCTATGATTGATAATGTTTAATCAAAAAAACTTTTTGTCAGGTTGAAGTGGGAGTCTATTTATGTTTAAATTTCTATTTTTAAAGTTACTCCATGAAAACAAAAATTAGGGGGAGGAATTTACCTAAGCCAAAAAGAGTTTAGTGCATGAGTTTTGTCACACCCTCAGAATTCACATGCGGAGTTCTACTGCGAGGCGCATGATAAACCAGGATCACAGTCATTAGTCATACTAAACGACCACTATATGAGTTTAAAAAAGTTCCTGTTTGCTCATTCATGAGAAAATACTATTTATACAATTTAGTTGCGGAAGTGTAACAATTATAAAACCATAATAGCTAATGTAATTAAAAGTGATTCTAAAAGTTTGATGAAATCAATGCTACTCCGAAATGCATACTAGTCCTGATATGTGCTACCTTAGCAACCTGAGAAAACATGTAAAATCAAGTGTCAACAAAAATGATGAGTGAGTTCACAGGTTTTAGTTCACAAGTTTAAACGTAAGTGTTTCCCACTGGTTCAACCCTGAACCAGTGTCTCATAAGTTACCCTGATCCAACCCGAATCAGATTAATATTATGTAGTTTAGCAGTTCATGTTAAATGTTTAGGTAGCTAGCCTAGGTCATGTCAACAAAGTGTTCGATCCGAAGCTGATGTTGCTGCCCCTGTTGTGCCAGGCCTATCACCAACCATGGCTAAAAAGTTAGGAAAATTCTACACTTGTGACCATCAACGTTTGGTCTAACTGGCGCGACCAGTTCGAGTGGGGCTTGTCGGGCCCAGTAGTACTACTAAAAATTCCCTCGCTATAATCCAATACTAACGGCATCGTAAGTGTTAAGGGGACTGACATGTGATATATGCTCCCTTGTGACCATAACTGTATAACATAACTCTAAATAGAAAGGCGTTACTGTACCGTGATGTATGCCACCCATACATCACTGTAACGTGTACATGTTTTAAATAGAAAGACGTTACTGTACCGTAATATAATCAACCCATATATCACTGTAAAGTGTACATGTTTTCTCCCCCTGTGGTTTTGTAAACGTTTAAAGAAATAGGGGCCGTGAACTCACCTTAAGTTGTTCGGTTAGATAAGTGCAAATGAAGTAAAGGATGGAACCGCTAATCACGTCCTAACATGTCAACCGGTTCAAAGTTAGTGCGTGAACGAACGCTGACACAAAATCCTACACGTAACTAGCACCCAATACGAAACACGTAATGACAAGTTCAAAACTAGAATCATGCATGCAAAGTGTCGCTATACGAAATAACTACCAACAACTTGTCACAAACACAGGATAGCACATACATCACTTAGATACACACAAATGTAAGTTATCATGTTTCAGCTTGTACATTCATAACTGGGCTGTTTTCGGGAATTTTTACAAAATAGTTCCCACATTCCAAAAATTCCAATATTTTCTAAGAAGATGTCAATTAGACTGTAGAATTTTGTATAAAATTTTCAAGTCTTGGTTTCTTACCAATTATTTATAAGAATTTATTTACTAGGCTGCAGTCAGATTCGTTGCTTTCTGACTGCAGTCTACAAGAAAAATCATTTAAAAATACTCGTTTGTCCGATTGACGAAATTCCAGTTGGAGATTTCTCTGAAAACCTAGGAGTATCTATTGTATAAATTTCGTGACTTAATTCTTTTCGTTTTACAGGTTATGACAGAAAACATTACGTGAATTTTCTGCAGAAAAAACGCAGCCTTAGCTGCTGCACGAAATCACTAATTTAAAATAGCAAACGACTTTAGAAAAATGTGATTCCGGTACCATTAGAAGAGTTTTTCGAAAAAGTATTTTTTAGGCTCAGAAAATTGATTTTTTGAGTAATAACCGCTCGTTTACAGCCAACTGAAGTTGGCTGTCTTCGTGCATTAGCTTCCTGTTTAACCCTAAAACACCACCCGAAACCCTCCTAACGATCACCACGACTTATTATAACGATTTGCAGCAGGTTATACTTTAATTATCATGCATCTATAATCATAATATTAAAACCCTAAACATATATCATGATTTATAGAGAAAAGCGCAGCCTATGATTCTAATACCCAACCATATCATCACAAACCCTAAGAACCGCATATTCACCCGAAAAAATCATACATAACAAGACTTTTCATAATATTATCATACATAACATGATCATGATCGATATCACACAAATCAATACGTGAAATCATAACACGATTAAAACCCTAACCTTGAAACGATGATAACTAGCGAACCGGAACTTGCAATCGATCAAGGGAGAGAAGATTGGGGTTTGTTTGCGCGATCGAGAGAGGGGGGGTATGGCTACCGTCGCACACCAAGGGAGGGGATTAGGGTTTGGTTATTATTTTTTTAAACTCCATGCACACACATATATGCATTTTTATAAATAAGAGGAAGGGTGCGGGCGGTTTAGGCTTGCTTCGGCCGCAAGGGAGTGGGTTGGCCGGTTGGGTTTTGCTTGGTCACGAAGTCGCAAAGTTTCGCAAGCTCAGTTCGGTTCGGTTCTCGGTTCGGCTAATTTTTAATTCGTTTATTAACTACGTATATTACAACTCGACAATTTATTCGCGACACGGAATTTATAAAATATGAAATCACGTAATTGGAGGGTGACGCGATAAATAACCAAATGTCTAATAACACGTAGCACGTAATTCTAATACGATCCGATAAAATTCCCAAACATCGTGTATTCCCGAAATACTAAAGTTAGCGTAATTATAGCGTGCGCGTAATTAATTCTCCGAATCTAATTAGCGTATGAGTAAATAACGATAAAGTTGCGCGTTTAAAATACCTGAAAACCAGGATGTCACAAGTTTAGGGGGATTAAGTTAGTGTTGAAATTTTTAAAAATCCATAAACATTGAAAACTGAAAAACATAAAAAAATTAAAAATTAAAAAAAAGAGATTTCATGGTGTGGAAAAGAAGAAATGATGGTACATCAGCGAGTTAGACTATCACACTGGAACTAAAATTAAAATTGCATAAGTGTGATAGCAGCTTCATCATATGATGTACCAGTAGGCAAGAAACACTAAATAATCAACTTACCATGGTGATATAAACATAAAGAACTGTGTATGAGTGGCTACTATATTAATGGTGTATGGTTTTATAACCTTAAATCTTGCGTTGATAGATTGCCAAAATCTAAGGTTTTGGGTCTTTATACTTTTATTTCATCAGGGGATATCAAGGTTGTTCTTCTACTGCATCCAAATATATGCTAACCTAGCTACAATCAAGATATCTTAAAAGAGCAAAAATGCTACAAACCCATAAATTGAAGAAGCTCTTCTAGAGAGTCATTCAAATGTGCAAAATGCATAAACCGTACCAAATTTTGTGGTATTTGCCTTTACTCTCGTTGGATATTGGTCTCTTTGTTGTACAAAAGTGCTGACTTGATCACCAACTATCTAACATTGTAAATAAAAAAAGATGAATCCGGTATACTCACCTACTATGAGGAATCTTTGTGCATACCTTGATCGCGGGGGTATGTCCTAAAGTGGGATACACTAGTACGTTAGTATAATATTACCTTAATGTATCATCAGGTAAAGGTACTTGAAATGTTCACATGTTTTATTTAAGTGGATAAACAATACTCGTAATCGTATTGAATTGCTTCTCATGATGATTGAACTGGAAGTGTGAAGCAGCTTGATTTGGCTAATCTGATCTTCTTGCACATGATTCTCACAAAAAGATGTTTTTTGAAAAATATCAAAAATACCAAAAAAGATTTCTGTTGAAAGGTCTTCTATTTTGAACTTATAAGATAAAATATTGGTGTATCTTGAATGTAAAAAGGGATAATGGTTTTTCGAGATAGTTGCTTGTGTTTCTAAATAGATTGATGCAGTTATCAAAATGAAGTGCAGAATTCAAGCAAAGTACAGTTTGAGAGTGAAGTGTAGAATGTGTGAAGAAGCATGGTAGGATCCTTCTACTACATTGAAGGGAGATATAGAAGAGTTGGAGTTCACTTGCTTAACCAAAGATTGCTAGTACACTAATCTACAATGAATGAAAGTTTTGGAGATTGGAAGCATCACCTAAGGGGGAGTTTGTTGATGTCAGAAATTGTGTGTAGCTGAAGCTATCCAAAGACCAAAATTCAAACTGTGAAGCTATTGTCAAGGGGGAGTCTGTTGGTGCATATTTTGTGGCAATAGCTTACTAGTTTGATTATTTAGTCATTGGATATTTTCTATTGGGGTTAGCATTATTGGTTAGTGAGTTTATTATTGTAATCGGCTTGGAGAATGGCCTAGACCAGTTAGAAGCCTAGTTCAAAGACATGTGGTATATAAACATGTTTTGTGATTAGGGTTAAGGAAAAGGGGAGAGGATTAGAGGGAGGCAAGATTACAGAGATTGGCTGTGAGGTTGTGTGAGGTATTGAATTGATTGTAAACTGGGAGTTGGATAATCAATAGAATGCAAATTTAATCATCCTGTTTCTACTCTTTTTCTATGTAAATCTGATCTAGAGGATTCCTCACTCTAGGTTGGATAGACGATTCCCTGAAAGATCCATAGGATTAGGGGAACTACAAACAAAAGCGATGGAGACTCGATGGAGCCACATTGAGGATTAAATGATACCGAGGCCAACAAATCTACCCTAGCCCCATGTAAAAACAAAGACGATATTCATCCCTATTAGACCTCGCAATGAAGGACTCCTTAACGGCTTGTGAATTTCACACCAACGGTTTAGACAATGATTAAATGATACCGAGGCCAACAAATCTACCCTAGCCCTATGCGAAAACAAAGACGATACTCCTCCCTATATAGACCTCGCAATGAAGGACTCCTTAACGGCTTGTGAATTTCACACCAACGGTTTAGACAAGAGCGAGTCGACTCACATCTTCTTTAACAAGAGCGCAGAAAAGGTAAATAAAGGATTATTTCGCCCTTCTACTTTTATCTTAGATTTCTACCTTTCCGACAACCTCTTAGGTTTTTCGTATCTCTCGCCGGAACCTCAGGTATATCAGGCACTTTGATGTTGTTCCAATAAGTAAGGAACCATCTGATAAACCCTGGTTCCTTAAAAATTCTAACAAAACTTCATAAAACCCTAAGACACCAGGTCGTGCCCCACCTCTCCTCAAGACACGAGGGTGTGTTAGAAAGACACTAGGTCGTGCCTCCCGTACTTTTTAACACGGGGCCGTATCTACCTTGACATGGCCCGTGTTTCACAAACAGACAACATTCTCTTACTCGTGCAGGCGACACGAGGCTGTGTCGACTTGTTGTCACTTTTATAAAGTCAGCCATTACGAGAATGTTTGGACCCATTCCTAAAAAGACCAAGATCCTTCTTGATCTCTCACACATACCTGAAAAGGTATGTTCTTAAAAAGGTTTCCTTAAACCTTCTTATCTTTACCACTTTTATTCATTTCTCCTTCTTCAACCTTCAATAACCTCCATTGAGGCTTGAAGCTTCAAGCTTCAAAAGCTTCAATTGCTAGGTCAAAAGCATGATTTTTAGCCCAAATTTTACAAAACTACTATTATACAACAATGTTTGAAGATATTTACATTTAGAAATGTTAAAAACCAAACAACTTTAACTTAAAATAAAGGTCCATGAGCAAAAATCAAAGTTGTTGAAGCAATACGGGGTCGTGCCCCAAGGGCACGGGGCCGTGTGAGTGGTTTATAACTCCAAACTTTAACAATTTGTCATGTTTAACTAGCATGTCGAGCCAGCAGAGTGGCGTGTCTTCAACAAGCTCAGGAAACAACCAAAGAGGAAGAAGGCTCTCACTTGAAGCCACTCTATTCCGCTTTGTTTACGCCTTGCGAGAGTCCGTTGAAGAGATGACAATGGTGGAGGAGGTCCTCGTGGATAGCTTTAGGGAGATCAACCTTCTTCAACAAAGGTTGAACCTCTTGGTGATGCCCCCGATGGAACCAATCTTACCTCAAGACGATTGGAACATCGTTTGCAAGGTGATTAATCCCACCGGGTGCTATGAAATACTCCCGAAACCTCCCATTATCGCCTACTTTGAGGTTCCGATAAACCCAGCTCCAATCCCATAAGAGGAGGTCGATGACAAGCCCTTCATCTTCCGTCCAAGGGAGATTGAGGAGATGCTCAACGACCTTTAAAGGAGCATTCTTGGAGAATAGCTCAAGGCTCTCATTTTCCAAAAACTAGTTTCGGTTTTTGCTAATCTTTCATCAATTTATCTAGGGGAGAGCTATTCGGGTTGAATAATCTGGTAGGGTACCCACCAACTATCTATCTTAGGACTTAAATCTCTCCTGTATTTTTATTTTACTTTTGTAGTTGTAATGATGGATGAATGGAATGATAATTGGTGTTTTGAAAACAAAAGTGTGCGAAAATATAGAAAATGGCCAAAGGGACGTTGAAACAACACCCCATGCACGTCAACAGATGCTTCAAAACAGTTAGTGCAGCACGCGACCATGTGAGGTAAGCACGCCCCCGTGCCTCAAGTCTACAGAAAATTTTTGTGGTCCTAGTGACGGCGCGGAAGCTTGGGCGTATGATAGTACCAATTCGGTAGAACGACATAAGAAGTGAGTAGAAAAAGAAATAGCGGAAGTATTCATTCATTATACCGAAAGATTATACATCTTGTCTGGCTGGCGGAGTTCCTAGAGAGAATCTGCCAGCGTTTCCCCTCAGGGAACTTCCAAAACCTAATACACAATGAACACACAACCCATATATATAGACATGAGCAACTCGTGTGAATGGTTGCTCGTACGAGTGACAAGATATCACTCGTACGAACCACATAAGCTCACTCGTATGAGTGAGATGTTTATCACTCGTACGAATCACACTGTCACTCGTACAAGTGACATTTTCACTCGTATGAGCCAGTTCTTGTTCGCATTGGGTCGTGTGTTCGTATCTGACCTATACAATGTTCAATACACACTCTTTCTAGCCGATTCACACAGTCACGGACATAAAGTGCATCAACAAATTCCCCCTTGGACGTCACTATCGAAGCTTGATCTTGATCTTGATCTTGAAATCTTAGAGCTGTGTTTGAATATTCTGCAACTTCAATCAGGTATCTGTTGATGTCGTAGTTCCCCCTTGATTGATGATCCAAGTTTGCATTATCTATGTTAAGCAACATTCCCCCTAAAATAATTTTCTCTAGAAATTAATCTTCAGGACGTTGTTTGCACGGTTCATGACCTCCTCTGATTGGCTTAATCTACAAATTTTCTCAAATAATCACCAACTTGAAATTAAACAATGCAGCTTCTCCGTTTCAACATTAACAATATCCGTGTTTGGTTTAGCGCACTCCTCTAATGCTCGATCCTCTGATCTTCAAAACCTAACCGGCAATTGATAGAAACTTCGAATTACCACAACAAAAAAATTCAAATCAATGAATATCCGCAAAAATCTGAAATCCCAATTTCTGTAATTACGATTGGTCAGCAAATCGGTAATCTTCTCAATCAGCTAATCATCATCGGAGTTATAGTGACTTGAAATTAAACAATGCAGCTTCTCCGTTTCAACATTAACAATATCCGTGTTTGGTTTAGCGCACTCCTCTAATGCTCGATCCTCTGATCTTCAAAACCTAACCGACAATTGATAGAAACTTCGAATTACCACAACAAAAAACTTCAAATCAATGAATATCCGCAAAAATCTGAAATCCCAATTTCTGTAATTACGATTGGTCAGCAAATCGGTAATCTTCTCAATCAGGTAATCATCATCATAGTTATAGTATCTGGTAACACATCGAATCTGAGAAACATTCTTCAGCAATAAAAATCACATTTTTCCTGTTTGGTCACAATAACTGATGTATAGCTATCTCCGCTGGAAAGGGGCAACTGAAACTACAAGGCATCCTTGTTTCTGAGCGGTTAGTCCTGAAAACAGTTCATTTGCCTTGCAGAGCTAAAGATGAGCAGTCATATGTGCTTCCACTTCCACATCAGGTATCAGTATTTAACCCTTGAGCATCAATCTATATCATGATCTGAAAATTCTAAACATTCTTTGATCAAACATTCTGCCGCAAGCAGAATCACATTCTTCCTTTTTTATTCACAAAAACAGATGTATAGCTATCTCCGCTGGAATGAGGCAACTGATACTACAAGATATCCTTGTTTCCTGGCAGTTAGTCCGAAAACTATTCATTTTCCTTGCAAAGTTAAGGATAAGCAGTAATATGTGCTTCCACTTCCACATCGGGGATCAGGTATTTAACCCTTGAGCATCAATCTGTATCATAATCTGTTGGAGTTGGAAACAGGTTTTGGATATCTTTGTGAACATTGTCGTGCAATATGGCCAATATTGTTACATTTGTAGCAATGCTTACTGTCTTTCCGAATAGAGGAATCCAAATCCCGTTTTTACTCTCTTTTTCTTTCTTGAATTCATCATTGGATTGTTTACCAATGATCTCTTTTTCTCTTTCTGTAGTTGTCCCATAGACAAAATTGATTTTTATTTGTTCTTTGCTTTTGAAAACCCAACCCAGCTCTCATGTTTTCAGGATAGTCTCTGTTCCTTTGATGGTAGGGTTTGTTAACACATTTTGATTTAGAATAATATGATGCATCTCCTTTTTCTAAATCAGAATGGCTCAGCTCAACAAGCTTGAACAACTTTTCAACACGATCCTCTGTGTTTCCCAGATAATCTGCAGTCGAAACCACCCGAAAACTGCTGCATCATCACGAGTTTCAAAAATGCTGGAATTTTAACATATACGTGAAAATTTTTATTCCTTGTCATTTTTGCAAACTCTGACGTTGAGTTCTTATGAGAATGAAGATTATAGCACGACTTCAGCATATGGTACTCAAATTTTGCGGAAAATTTCCCAAAATTGCAATTTTGATCAAATGTTTATTTAAAGTTAAGGACCATTAATAGTCACTACACCAGATGATCAACGTTCTGCGCACGTATAAGTGACTACCCCAAAATCTTCATCAATTCGTGACCGTATCATTAAATTTATGCACTGAAGCTCTAGATGGTGTCCCCGAATAACCCGAATTAGACCTTAAAAACTCAAAAAAGTTTGTAATCACCAAATTTTTTCTGGGCACTCATCTCACCAAATTTTTATTTTGGTCACCACTTCGTACGAACTAGACTTCGTACGAGTGGTGCTTCGTACAAGTTGTTTTGCTTCGTACGAGTGATGCTTCGTACGAGTGACCAATTGTCACTCGTACAAGCCACAGAGGCTCACTCGTATGAACGAAACTGATTACGTCTTTTCGATCCAGAATCTTCATTTATTCAAATTTCAACATGATTTCTGCATAGATCTAGTCGAAAATCAGTTTCTAACAATCCTATGGTTTCAATTTTACATTATGTTCATGGATTGTCCTATTAATTGATGTTTTACGTCTAAGACCCCTCATACGTCCAAAATTCATGAGCGTAGGTGATTCAATGAATCGGTATCGTAGCTCTGATACTAGTTGTAGTCCCGGTGACGGCGGTTCTAGACGGAAGCTTGGGCGTATGATAGTACCGATTTGGTAGAACGACATAAGAAGTGAGTAGAAACAGAAACAGCAGAAGCATTCATTCATTCATACCGAAACAGTGTACATCTTGTCTAGCTGGCGGAGTTCCTGGAAAGAATCCGCCAACATTTCCCCTCAGGGGACTTCCAAAACTTAACAAACAATGAACACACAACCCATATATGTAGACATGAGCAGCTCGCGCGAATGGTTGCTCGTACGAGTGACAAGATGTCACTTGTACAAACCACATAAGCTCACTCGTACGAGCCAGTTCTCGTTCACACTTGCGTCGTGTGTTCGTATCTAATCTATACGATATTCAATACACACTATTTCTAGCCTATTCGCATAGTGACGGACATAAAGTGCATCAACAATTTTTCTACATCTGGAACTGTTACACAGGGCCGTGTCCTTTAGACACGCCCATGTGCCCGGCTTCTGGAAAATTTTCGTTACTAGCACTTTTGACACGGGGACGTGTCCCCCAAACACTTCTGCCTTCTACAAATTTTCACAAAAGCCATGATACTGCACTTTTGACACGGGGTCATGTCCCCCAAACACGCCCCCGTGTCCAGTGCTTGGTTTTTGAAAAAAAAATGTTGTTTTTAACCCACATTTACGCATTTAATCAAATTTAACAAATTTTGGACACATTGGGGACAATGCGTAATTTAAGTGTGGGGGGAACTTGAATGGAGCTTGAATTTCTTTGTCCTAAATCAAGTCTTACACAAAACTGTACTTGGAACCGCTAAAACATCCCAAATCTTTTTTCATAAATAATTTTTTTATTTTTTTTCTTGTTTTTAGTTTAAGGTAGACACCAAGTTTTAAAAGGTTTAAGTTTTTACAAATTTTACAACCGATAGCGTCCTGATAAAAAGAACCATATAAGAAAAAAATTACAAAAAGGGCATGACAATTCTTTTTAAAGTTGGATTGTATATATAATTTCACACTTTTACCCCCTTCTCCCACAAAAAATGTGAGTTTTGAGCATTTACCGAGCATTCACTATAATATCTTTACTAAATGCTTATATTTCATTTCTTGTGTAAATAGCCCCTATGGTTCTTATAAATCTAGAACTTGACAAGACAATGCATTCCCGGTCCTTACCAACTAATCCAAGTATATGATTGAGGTATTAGGATTTTTCATTTTCAACCTTATTTTCTATTTTTCTCACTGCCAAAAACCAAATTATCCCCTAGTTAACCCTTTGAACCTCAACCTTTCATTTCAAAACCCGCAAAATACAATTTTGCACAAATCACCCATCACCCAAAGCCAATTTTAATTTTTTTTTACACCGCTTTATTGTAGTAAAATGCGGTTCTTTTGAAATCTATAAAAAAGTGACTTAGTTTATAAAAACAAATCTCTAGTTGCTTTAAATAAAATAAGCAAAATTATTGTTTATAAGCCTTTAGTTTGTACATAAGTAAAAAATAAATCAATTTTCAAAAGAAAACCGATATTTTACGCTTTTAGCCACTTTTCAAATAAAGCTACCCTACCCCTAACCAAAACCTACCCTTTTAAAGTTCTCTTGATATTTACAAGGATTATGTTAAAGATGAGGAGGTTTGAGCACTTGTCAAGCATATGGTAGTAGTAAGTTCCATACTCGTTCGAGCGTTCCACTAACACATCTTCGGCCGAGTGTTGAGTGATCACTTGTGAGGTGTGTGAATTTGTATATAGCTTAATGAAAATTTATAAAGGCATGTATGCCCAAAATATTTGTTTTTCTTAAAAAGAATTCTAAATAAATCACGTCGAATAGGATTGTAAAAACAAGAATAAAAGAGATTGAATTCCCGACACTCTACCAACAAGACCCGAAAACTTCTTCTTTACCAATTCCATTCGGGTGTTTAAGCAATATTAAAAAATTTTGCTTGAGGAAAAGCAAAGATTCAAGTGTGGGGGTATTTGATATGCGCGAAATGCAACTTATAAATTATATGAAATAAGGTATAAAATCATCCCTTTTTAGTACTAATGTTGGAAAAAGTGTGTTTCTTTGTATACTTTTGATTTTCAGGATTTAAAGAGCTTAAATGTACAAAAGAAACAAATTAACGACAAGAACCAGCATAAATACAAAATAAGGAAAGATTATACACTATACCAACCTTCCGAGCTTTACCCCAAGACAAAAAACAACCAATCAGAAGTCAAGCACGGAGCCGCGCCTGCTTGGTATAGGGTCGTGCCCCATTCAAGATTCCAAGAAGAAGAAGAAAAACAGAAGCAGACAAGAGACACGTGGATGTGTCCCATGAAGCACGAGTCGTGGTCAACTCCCAAATACGCAAAATCTTGGATAGTACAACAAGTACAAAGGCTTGGGGCCGTGTCATTGAAACACGAGGCCATGTGAGCATCTGGTCCAACAAACTCATTAAATGAAGACAGAGAAGAAGGAAGGCACGGGGCCATGTGAACAACTTGTTTCTAGCTATAAAAGGGGGTGCTTGGTTCTATTCCAACTCATGTCTTGGCAAACCATTTCTCTCACACCTGCCACCACTCCACTACCACAATACCACCATCATCCACCAAATTCAACCATCATCCATCATCCATCTTTAGAGTGTGTGTAGTAGTCTCAGGATCCAAGATTGATCGTAAGAGTTTTTGTAAAAACAAAGGCCATGCTTGGCTAATCTCTAACATCACTTGGTGAAGACAAGTTATTTATGTATTACTTTTGATTTTCAAGCTTTGGTTAACTTTTTAATTAGGTATGTATTAGTGACTTCAATATCTAGTTTATTATATTGAAAGTGAACTTTATTCTAACATCTTTTCATTCGTGTCTTTACGGTCTATATAAAGCGCGTTAACTTTCTAGAAGGGGGTTAGAAGGTGGTATGGGTAAATTTCTTGCCTTGTTCAGTGTATAGATCTTGCTAGGACTTGATTCAAGCTTATTAGGACTAAGGGTTGCGTTGCCTCTAGAAGAGGGACATACCACTTTAACTAAAATAATCTCTTAAAAGACCCAAAGCGCGAAAATCATCAAAGGATACATAAAAGTCGAGTCATAACCATGTTATTCTATCTTGTCTATTTGTTTTATTATTTTAATTTCTCTATCTATTTATTTCATTAAAATTCTTTTCTAAAAATTTAATTAGATTAGACGTGGACCATATTCCGGTATTAAAAGCTTTTGGGTCCTTGGACGATCTCGGTATCTTACCGTCACTATGCTATGCCAACGGTGGGTGCACTTGCCTAGCGTGTTGTAGAGTGATAGTGTTATATTGTGTTTTAATAAATTTAAAACATGAATAAATGGGTGAAAAGTACCTGAAATATATCTAAAATTTCAGACACACTCGCATCACGTTAGGGGCACTACTCTTCTTTCGACCTGTCATTTTCTTCACTAGTTTCGAATCATCATCAGGTACATACGTTTTATCATCAATATCCTTAGAACGTTTCTTCTTTTGTTATTCAGTTCTAGCTCTTGGACCAAACGTTGTAGGAGCCACCTTTGTAATATCTATATCACTATCACTCTCTGTTGATTCGTCATCGGCTTCATCACCAAATCCACGTTTCTGAGCTTCATCTTATATACCTATAGCGATTCCAGTTGTACTCTTTTCAGACGTTGTAGATTCACATCATCTTCACTTTCATCTTTTAACATTGTCTGTGAAGCTATCTTTCTCTTATTTTGCTTTTTTTCTTTTCTTTGTTTTCTTCCTTAACAAACCACTTTCTTCGTTTCTCTTGAAAACCTTCCATTTGTTTATCCTCATTATCTGAGTTACTTTTGTCTTTTCTCCATCTATATTTCGGTGGAGCAACATACTCTTCTTTGTTAAGAGCACTGAACAATCTCTTGAATACATGAATATATTTCTCAGCTTGACTTTTGTAATTAGTGATATGATCTAAAGATATATTGTTCATATGTTCCAACTTTAGTAGTTCAGATTCTTTCTTCTCCAGATTCGGCAAAAGATGATTTATCAGCATTTTGAACGGTAAACTTTAAACAGTAATCTTGATAAGTTGCTTGTTGCTTAAGAGGATGAGGGGTTCAATTGGAATAAATGCATCTCAAAGAATGAAAGTCTTGCGTTGTTGGCAGAGATAATCAAAGAACCCGAACCTGAAGAAGGATATTTTGAAGCAATCTTTGATAGAGCTTTAGTTTAAGAATACTATCACGAGTAATCTTCTGAGGAAGAAAATCTTTTACACAGTGCTTTTAGACATTTAATTCCACCTGAAATGTTTCCAACTTTTGCAGGTTACTTCGAACCAAGTTACAAAGCACACTGTGAGGACAAGCCAAAGTTTAAGGTAGTGGAGCTGATGGATCTTAACAAAGAGATGATTGTTGAGAATCTAACTAAGATAGCCAAAACTCTGATGGCTAATCTGAAAGAGGTAGTCTCTGAAGAAGTCCATGAGGATAAAGTCGAGTCAGTGGAAGAATCTTGTTGATGCATACTGTCTATTGCCTACGTCTGGGATATGTTGGTTGTGTATATATGGCTTAGATTTGACATATTTTATGTATTGTAGTGGCTCATACGAGTGAGCTGATGTTGCTCGTACGAGGCACCACTCGTACGAGCCTACACACTGACTCCTGGCGAGCCATGTTGGCCTATAAATAGTGGAGCTTGAGTGTTGTATGTTATCTGTTGGTGTGTGACTACGGCGAAGGCCTGTCCATTTTTTTACTCGTCTGTAACTTTCACGTTTATTAATACATGACGTAAAGGTGTTTAAGCAGCATACTTGGTTGTTTCTTTGTCTAACTTGCTAGCAATGAATTTCGCCTCTGTTTGCTGAGTCGAATCAGTCCGGTGCTCACAGAGGAGAGTCGATCCCCTCTCACAATTGGTATCAGAGCCTTGAGGCCTTATTTGAGGATAAACAACAATTTTCAGCAGACAACCAACAAGTTTCAGCAGTTGAAAATCCAGATTCAACCATTGAAGATTTTCTATATCTACTCTTTCTTCATATATACTTCAAATCTAGAGGATTTCATGGATGAATTGGAATAGGATTTTAGTAACTTGTACGAACGGCCATCCGTACGATTTAGCTACTCGTACGAACAAGGAAACAAGTTTTCTTAAAATTTTAAAGTTCCAAAATAGTCATTCGTACGAGTAAGTGTTTTGCACATAGATTCACTCGTACTAGTAACTCTTTCTCTCGCACAGGTAACTTGCTCGCACGAGTCACGTAACTCGCACGAGTATTGCTTCACTCGCACGAAGGACATTTTGTGGATTTTTCTTAACTTTTGTGTTTTTGTCAATTTATATCTAAATAGTGTTGTCGAAAGTTTGTGTTTCTAATAAATTGCAGATTTAATGGAAGAAGAGTTTTTCAATGCGTTTGCTGCTTCAGTTGTTACCACTACCACAGCACACAACATGAATCTAGAGAACGAAATGGGAACTATGACGAAACCTCCAAAGCTCATGAATTTAGAAGATTATGACAGATGGAGTGAGAGATTCATAAATTGGGTACAAGCTAATCATTTCACATGTTGGTTTGCCATCGAGTGAAAGTACACAGCAGCTACAGGTAAGAATGGTCCTGAGAAGACGCTGGCTCACCTAACGGATATAGAGAGAGAAAAGTTTATCAACAAAAAGAAGATGATGAACATACTGCAACAGGCAGTAAAAGAAGATATCCTGGCACCTCTTCAACAAAATGATGACTCTCAGTCTCCGTGGTATGCTTTAAGACTTAAGTTTCAAGGAAGTTCTCAACTTTGAAAAGGAAGAAAAGCGCTGCTAAGCAAGGAGTTCGATATTTTCAATCTGATGAAAGGTGAGACAGTAAAGTAGTTGATCGAACGATATTGTCATTTGGTGGTTCAGATGAAATGAATGGAGATCTTTAAAACCAATGAAGAACTGGTTGATAAACTGGTTGATTCTTAACCAGAAGGAGAGTGGACGACCTATCTAACTATCCTGAAAAACGGTACGAAATACAGTAACTTCACATTGCCAAGATTTATTGAAAGATTAGAAGGTCACGAGCTAGAAATATAGAAAATGGCAAAGAACAAAGACGTCTCATATGCAACAAGATGTGAACCTATACTACAAAAGTAGTTTTGCTGGTAACATACAAAGTCCCAAGGTTCAAACCGCCTTCAACGCCAACAATGCTACAAGTCCACCGTCAAACCAATCTAGTGGGTTTATGTCATTTTCGTCATGCAACCCTATTTCTCCTCAAGCTCCTCAATCTTCACAACGTTCTAGTAATCCTCAGAACAGCCAAAACCATACACCTAGTTCAGACTAGTGAATTCTTCAATTCAACATTACTGTGAATCTTGAAAACAGGCACAAGATTTTAATAAACACATGGCCAAACAATACATGGCCTTGCTTGCATCAGTTCTCGAAACATACGAAAGTCTGGTAGCTAGAAGGATTGGGAATCCTGAAATGACCAAAGAAGATTATGATCAGATTGATCCAGTTGAGTTGGAGTTAATTGATATTAAATGGTGCATGGTGGGCAATAGTCCATAGAGCTCAATGCTTTATGGAAATCACAGGAAGAGACAGTCTGGGAGGTTCTGATGGAAAACTTGGTTTTGATAAGGTAAAGTTACATGCTTCAAGTGTAGAGAAAAGGGACATTTCAAGAGAGCGTGCCCAAACATAGAAGTCAAAGGAAATCAGAATCCATTTGTAGATGATTATTACAAAAGAGCCATATATCATCGACCCTAACCTTAGACAAGGTTAGTGCAAATTGAAGATGGTCCATCAAACTCAAAGGATAAGGCTTTGGTTGTTACCCAAGAAGATGAAGGGTTCAACTGGAGCAAATACATTACAAAGAATGAAAGCCTCGCACTGGTAGCTGAGATATTTGAAGAACCAGAACAGGCAGAAAAAGAATTTGCTGAGGCATCCTTTAATGAAGCACAATATTACAACACGTCGTCAGATGAAGAAGAACTCTTAAATTGTGCATTTAAACATCTTTTACCTACTGACATTCTTAAAACTCTTACAGGTTATTTTCACTCCAGCTATCAACTACCTTGTGAAAGAGAGAAAAAGTCTGAAATAGAGGAGATGAACGATGTGACAAAGGAGTTGACTTTGGAGAATCAAACTGACATAGCCGACAAAGCTCTAATGGCTAACGTGAATGAGGTAGTTACTTAGGAAGCTCAGGAAGCTAGGGTCAAATCGGTAAATGAGTAAGTAAAACAAACACCTTTCATGCACTGCAAAGAACCATGCATTGAGTGTGTCGAAAAAGAAACAAGATACAAAAAGATGAAAAGTCATGCATATAATTTGTCATGTGATTATAATACAACAAAAGAAGTATATGACAAATTAAGTAAATCAATTAAACTATTTGAACAAGTGCTCAGAGAAAATTAAAAGACACTTCGATGCTCAAGGCAACTGTAATGGACAAATAAATGGCCATCAGTATTCATTTAAATACAATTGTCGAGCTAAAAAGTGAACTGGAAAAAATGAAAATCAAAACTGAACGGGTGAACAAGTTGTTAATCAGTTTATTCTACCAGTTCGTACGTCATTGATCACATTCTTCCGAAAATAGAAAGCAAGGAAGACAATAAATTTGATGAACACAAAGGTGTAAGTTACGATCGTGTTCCACCACCCTTGTGGAATAGCTATGTAAGTAAGAAACCATTAGGGGTGGAAAAGGTGCGCAATTTAAAATTGAAAACTGAGAAGAAAAACGAGTTGCCTGCGAACATCGATGTAACATACACCAAAACAGAAAATGACTGTGAATCTGAAGTGCTAAAAACTGTGGTCGAAAATATTTTGGAATATGAGTCTAACAAATCTGAAAGTGCAGAATTGAATCTTGAAAAATCCGAAGTGGATGTTGAAGCATCATAAAATAGTTTAAACAATGATCCAAATGTAGTCGTGTACAAAATGAACGGATCTGATAAACTATATTCCGATGAGGATTTCACAATTCAAATTGTTAATCTTGATCGAGTTTATAAGTTGTTCAAGCTTGTTGAAGTCAATTATTCTGATTTAGAAAAAACCGAGGCATCATTTTATTCTAAATAAATGTGTCTAGAAAAACCACCATCAGAGGGACAACAACTATCCTGAAAACAGGAGAGCAGGTTTGGGTTATCAAAAACAATGAAAGAACAACAAGTTTCATCAATTGAACTTTGCAAAGAAAATTGATTTTGTCTATGGGACGAACACTAAAAAAGAAAAAGAGAGCATTGGTAAACAATCCAATGCTGAATTTAAAAAGGAAAAGGAGAGTAGAAAATATGATTTCGATTCCTCTGTTAGAAATGACAGCAGGACGTGTTACAAATGTAACAAAGTCGGGCATATTGCACGACAATGTTCTTACAAAAATCCAAAACCTGTTTACAACTCAAGTAGATCTACAAAAGATGTAAAGCAAAAAGCACCCAAGTTTGTACCAAAACAACTTCTGGAAAGAAATAATGAATCCAATAAAAATCTGACATCAACAATTCAACTTAATTCCAAATTTGAGGTTGGTGAAACTTCTACAAGAATCATCGAAAGGATTCAAATTCTATTTCAAAAAGGCAGATCTAAAAGCACAAAATTGGGTAGCAAAACTCAAACCATTTTCAGTAGAAATGAAAACACATATTCCAGCTAAAACAAAATGTGACATTTGTGCCTTTTCAATCATTACACAATTACAAACAATTTAGTATTCAATGAAACCATGTGTTTTATATCCAAATATTTTTGTATTCAATAAAATCTTGTATTTTATTGATGAGAATGCAAAAATGTCAATCGTTGCACAATTTCGATCATTTTCGTGTTCGTTAAAGCGTTTTACGCATTTTTGCGAAACGCATAACCGTACAACCGAACGAACCGACATCCATGACATTTTCTGGCATAATCCATGTTACACATGTCTTAACACCTTTATTAACGTAAATATTAGGTTAAAGGGGTTAAATATGGCAAAGAAGTGAAAATACAAGTCCAAGGGCCAAAAATGTCAAAGAAATAATAAATATTTTTTCTTCTTCACCAAGTTTGCCACCTATCTCCAATTTTTGACATCTAGCACTCACTTTGACACAGTTAATATGGTGTTGACACATGTTAGGACACTAATCCGCACTTGAGGACACTTGTCATCACCTCCTTAATCCTAAAATACTATAAATACCCCATGATTCTTCCTTTTTTTCATACCACTTCAAAACACTTCAAAGCAAAGTGTGAAGTTCTTCTTTCTATCCTTCTTGGAGCTTGTTTCCAACCTTTGGAAACCTCCTATCTTGAGTTCCGAAAGTGTTCTTCAACACGAGTAAGTACTCTTCCTAGTTCTTTAATTTTTTTTAGCTATTTAGAGCTAAAAGTCGAACAGTTTGGCAACCTGATTGACTTTTGGTTCTGACCATATTTGGTCAAGTCAAAGTTCAATTGAACTTTGAAACTTGATCATAATCATGAAGGTTATAATCCGTAACGATTTCACCTTCTGATTACCACGTTTACTAGTCGAAGTGACAAGTTAAAGTTTCGGTAAAAAATGAGCATGATGTGCATTTTACGATGAAACTATTTTCAGGTATCAAAGCACCAAGTTTTGATACCAAATCAGTTTTATAAACTTAGTTAGACATATTTTGACATGTCTAACTCGTCACTTCTAGTTTGGTGCTTATTTCGGGTCGTAAGTCGAGCGGTCTTGACCACCGCTTTGACTTTCGAATCCAACCCGTTTGGTCGATCTTAGGGTCCTACCAAATACATATTTGTTACCATAGCTATATAGGGAATAACCTACTGATGTTATACCTTATGGTCACATTGTTTGGTTAGTGTTATGATAAGTTACTTCTATGCTCTTAAAAAAATGATGACCAAAATGCCCTTTTGCGTATAAATCCATTTTAAACACACGTAACCAAATTTTTGACATATAAACTGATGTTTTAACATTTTCAAACATGCTTGGGTATTTAAGACTTATCATAGGACATGTTTAACCATCTGATCACACGTTTATGCTAATGACCCGTTAAAGTAGCGTAAACTACCTTAACGAGTCATAATGGGTCAAAAGCACTTAGGATCCTTTCCAAATGAGAATGTAAAGTTTGTTTAACCATATCACATGAGTTCTGACACTCGTTTGGTTTATAAGACTTCATTCTATCCGATCTCCCGTTTGTAATCCCGACACGCTAACATATTTATCTGACACATTAGGACACGTTTGAGCTTTGTTTATTTCGTTGATCAAGAACACTTTCGCAATCCCAAGTGAGTACATAGCCACCCCCTATTTTACATTTTCAAATGTTTTGGGGTGATTCATATGTGCCTATAATTATTTTCAAGATTTTAAAACAATATACATGGCTTATATATACAAAATGATTTTCAAAGTGAGTACATAGTCCCCTCTTTTACGTTTTAAATGTTTTGGGGTGATTTATATGTGCTAAACTATCTTTTCAAATCTTCATATTTACTACACAAGGCTTATGTGAGTACATAGCCCCCTCTTTTACATTTTCTAAATGTTTTGGGGTGATTCATATGTGCCTATAATTACTTTCAAGATTTCAAAACAATATACATGATTTATATATACAAAATGATTTTCAAAGTGAGTACATAGTTCCCCTCTTTTATGTTTTGCAAATGTTTTGGGGTGACTTATATGTGCTAAATCATTTCAAGTTTTTAAAAACAATGTCTATGGTTTATATATAAATCAATACGATTCCAATAATATGAACAACTTGTTGATGCGTTATCCATAACACGAATGGCATTCATTAGCTTTGACCAAGCCGACTAGTAGTATGTTATAGTACCATAGGACTGACATGGTAGCATAGGACTGACTATCCCATTATGGGACTGTTCACTAGATTTGGTGGAAGTTTGGTTAATGACATAAACTGTTTCTGATTAACAAGTCATTTGTTGATTTGTTAGTCTAGTTAAAGAGACCCTTTGGTGGTCTATTAAAGTGTTGGTGCATATTTGTGACAACAGCTTAGTTTTGGTCTTTGGATATCTTGTAATTAGTAAAATGATAAACGGTTAGCGGGTTTAGTTTTGTAATAGTTAATTAGAAGCATTTGGGCTGAACTAGACATAGAATAGTGCATGGTAGGTGAATTGGGCCTTAAACCCATTAGCAGTCCATGTAGGAAACCCTAGCCCATGAGCATAACCTATCTCTATATATAGGCAGGTTGTGATTAGGGTTAACGTTGCTCAGTTAATTGCTGGTTCTATTGTTCAGTTGCTGCAAGAATTGCTTCAGAGAGATTGAGAGAAGAGTCTTGAATTGATTGTAAAACAATTGTGTTTGATAATCAATAGAAGATAGTTTGAAGGAATTGTGTTCGTGTTCTTGGTCGTGTTCGTGTTAATCTATTAAATCTGATCTAGGGGATTCCGCACTCTAGGTTGGATAGACGATTCTGTCAAGATCCATACGGACTAGGGGACCTACAAATGGTATCAAAGCCAGGTTTCAAACACCAAAGCTTCAGACTATGTAAAGTGGACCGAGTGACCCTTGTTACAGACTTGAGACACGCTCATCAGATTGTGCTTTAGCTGCTCAACATAGTTCACTTTATCTAGTGTGATCTTCCCATTAGTCACTTTTCCTCGACCGGTAATGTGCCCTCCTTTAGCACTTGCAAAATTCACGTATCCACCATCTATATTCTCAAACTCAGTCAGCAACCTCGCATCCCGCGTCATGTGCCTGGAGCAGCCACTATCAACATACGACAAGTTGATAATCCTCCTTAGCAGCTCCTGCACCAAGCAACAAAATTAGTTAGATTGGGGGACCCAAGCCTAATGGTCTTGGGTCTCCTAGACTCATCAATCATAGGAACATCCATCCAGTATCCATCACTCCTAACAGGAGTCTTGGATCTTAGACATGTTGATGGAAATGATTCTTGATTTCCACTAGGTCTGTGGTCCTGAGGTTTCATAACCAAGTTTGGACTTTGCGACCTTCGGAAATTATGATTTTGGTTCCTTGAATTTTGATGATGATAATTTCAAAAGCCATCATTATAAAAATTTCGATTACCATCATTGTTGTATCGATTTTGATAATGACCTTGACTTCTGAAGTTATTTGATGGACCATTAAAGTTATTCATTCGTGGTGAACTACTTCTAGGTCTATCATATCTGCCTGATGTAGATGCAGGCTGAAATCTTTGTTGATTTCTTTAAAAGCGAGGAACTTGAGGAGTTCCTTTTTCAGCCTTATCTACACCAACAGCAACACTCTGTTGCCTGGTAGCAGATATCTTTGGTGAATTAACCTTCTTCTCACCATTACCACTTTTCTCTGGTGATTTTGTCTCTTTGTTTCTCACTTACCTGTGCTTCACTCTTTTTGTTAGGACAGCAGCTAGCTACATGTCCCTTCTCATGACATTTGAAGCACGATTTTCTAGCCGAAGACTTCTTAATTGAAGTCTCTTGCTTACATTCATCAGGCAGTGATGATGACGATGCCTTCGAAGGATCTTATTTAGTTTTCTTAACTTCTGATTTTTCTTTGTTTTTATTTTTAGCAAACTGCACATTAGACACTTTAGTAATAACAGGGATCTCTTCATGCATGTCACTCCCTTTAATAAAATCAACCTTTTTAACAAAAATTTGATTTGATTCTTACGGTGTGCATTCTTTGTTTTTAAAATTTGTTCCCTATTATTATCGTTCTTGGCATTTTCAGTCACATCACCATCCTCTGATGTGGAACTACAAGGTGCAGTTGACACAAAGTCTGTAAGCTCTTCTTCATCTGGCAAGAAAGAATAGTATTGACCAAGAGGTGGTGGAACTTCATTCAAACCTTTGAAGCCCACACAAGTCTTGTAATTACTCTTCTTTAGGCCATTCATCATGTGTTTCATGACAAAAGATGAATCTCTAAATTGGTTTAATTTCTTTTCAAGTTAACAGATTTTAAGTTGTGCTTCAGACAACTCTTTGCACTTTTCAGAAACCTCTTTTGTTTTCTCACTCATCGTATCATGAGCTAAGTCAATAACTTGAAGTTTTTCGTTTAGCTTACAGGTTAGAATATTAATTTCTTCTTTAAAACCTTTAATTTTCTTCAAGTATAATGACTCATTTCGTTTTACGAAAAAGTTTGATTCTTTTAAGTTTGATAGCTCATTAGCCAGACTTTGGTTTTGTTGTGTTAATGTGTCAACCTCACTTTGCAGTTCATAACATTTCAAACAAACAGAACTACCAAAGTTAGAACATACCTCGCCAGTTGACTTGCTTAGATCAGCCATGTAAGCATCAAAGTTAGCAGCCATCTTCTTCTCTGTAGCAGTCTGTTCTCCATCAGCCTTCTCAGTTACCTTCTCTTGCTCTCCCTCAGCATCAGCTTTCACTTCTTCATCAGCCACTGGAGTTATCTCAGCCATGAACGCCTGTGAGGCGTTGTTATCACTCTCTAGATGAACACTCCAATCATAAGAACCCTCTCTAGCAGTAGAAATCAGGGCCTTTGATCCAGTCTTGTTTGACGTATTCCTGTTGTTTGAACCATCACAAGGAGAATCTTGAAAGGATGAACTAGGACGAGATTCAGACCCTCTATTAAAATGTCCATAGTTGTGACAGTTGTAACACTTCACTTTTGACTTGTCAAAGCCCACACTCTTGCCAACAAACTTCATGCCCGTTCTGTTCATGAACCTCTTCACCCTTCTAGAAATCATGGCCATCTGCCATTGCAAATCCATCTCCTCTAAGTCACCAAGGTCGATCTGATCATAATCTTCATCAAACATAGCAGGATCAGATATTTACCCTGAATATAGTTCTCGTAGGAAGTAATGAAAGAAGCAAGCAATGCCAGGTGATCTTCAACACTTTTAACACTCAGAGGCATAGACTTAGAACTGCTGTTACTTGATTGTTGTCTCTTAGCCCCTGACGAGCCTCCTGAAGCAGCAACAAAACATACTTCTCCATCAGAATTTGTCACTATCTGTTCATTCTCACATGAGAGAAACACATTTGCAGTGTCCCTAGAAGCATTGTTGGAAGATGAAGGTGTAAGACCTTTATAAATCCCCGGATCTTGAACTTGATCATAACGCGTCTCCTTCTTCTTCATATTGAGCTCATAAGCTCTCAATTTCCCAACAACCTCTTCAAAGTCTTTCTTTTCGTAACTTGGTTTGGTGGTACCGGATGACTGGATAGTGATGAGAGCACCAAGGAGAAATGACATCTATGTCATGGACATGGGTGCCAAGGACTCGTCTTCTGTGGTGGCGTGTTTACTATCAAAAGCATCTGAGGCTGAGTCATTGCTGTGGCACAGACGCATGGCCCACATCCACTACAGAAAAATGAAATACATTATTAAAAATGGTCTATTGTAAGGGGTGCCAGTGCAGAGGTTTCACGTGGAAGATAAAGGTCTTCCATGTCAAAAGGGAAAACAACATAAGAAACCTCACAAGTCTAAAACAGTAAATTCCATAGATGCCCCTTATGAGTTACTTCATATGGATCTATTTGGTCCAGTGAACGTAAGCAGCATAGGTGGAAAGTAATATTGTTTAGTTGTCATTGATGATTACTCACGTTATTCATGGGTTTTCATTTTAGGTACAAAATTGGAAAATGTCCATAATGCACGGATCAAGAGGATAAGGAGTGATAATGGCACGGAGTTCAAGAAACAAGTTCTGGATCTCTATTGTCTTCGCAAGGGAATTGAACATCAATATTCTGCTCCTTATACACCTAAATAGAATGGAGTCGCTGAGCGGAAGAACAGGACGTTGATTGAAGCCGTAAGGACTATGCTATCTGATTCAAAGCTTCTAGTTCTCTTCTGGGGAGAAGCTGTGAACACAACATGCTATGTCCTGAACAAAGTTTTGACGGTTAAACGGTTTAACTAAACATGTCACGAACTATTGTTTAACCGAAAACCAAACTTAAAAGGCTTTGAACCATTTGGATTACCCTGCACCATTGTGCGAAACAAAAATAAGAAAAAAATCGGTGAGATAGCTGATGAGGATTACTTTCTAGGCTATATGCCTGGAACACCGAATAAAAGGGTTTTAATCTAAAAACTGGTAAAATTGAGGTGGTGTTTAACATGGAAATCACTAGTTATTCACCTCAACAATCAACGAGTGGTCCTGCTATATTATATGATTATGACAGTGTCTTTAAATCATTTAATATTCCTGATGTTTCAAATGTAGATGAGTCTCAAGTGATCCATACTGTGATTAGTGAATATGGAGAATTTGACTTCATGCCTAGATCGAGTGTTTCGATGACAGATGCTCAAGAAACTTCTTCTAGTGCAATTCTAGAGGACTCCAGTGATAGTGAGTCTGAACCTACTCAAGGGGAGGATTTCACTAATCCATTTGCTAATATTCAGGGGGAGGTTGGATCTAATCTGGGAGATAATCTGATTGTTGACACCATTGCTACAACACGTGTACACAGAGATCATCCACTTGAAAACATCATTGGTTATGCTGCTGCAGGTGTTCAGACGAGAAGAGGTGTGCTCGAAGGTTACTGTCGGTTTACTTCGATTCAGAAGATTGGGTTGATAAATGAATGTTTGTATAGCTGCTTTATTGCCCAAGAGGGGCCGAAGAATGTTCATATGGCTCTAAAAGACAATTGTTGGGTTGAAGCTATGCAAGAGGAATTAGCCCAGTTCAAGAAGTTGAAAGTTTGGGAGCTAGTTGATCTACCTGATGGAGAAAAAGAAATAGGCACTAGGTGGGTGTTTAAGTGTAAGAAAGACGACCGAGGGATCGTGATAAGGAATAAGGCTCGGCTGGTTGTAAAGGGTTCAATCAGCAAGAGGGGATTGATTATAATGAAGTGTTTGCACCAGTAGCAAGGTTGGAAGCAATTCCTAGCTTTTGCTTCATTCAAGGACTTCAAAGTTTACCAACTTGACGTGAAGAGTGCATTTCTTTACGGGAAGTCCAAGAAGTGGTGTATGTCTTACAACCAGATGGGTTTACTGATCCAGACTATCCATATCGAGTCTATCGACTTGATAAGGCATTATATGGATTGCATCAGGCACCCAGGGCGTGGTATGAGACACTGTCAGCACATTTGCTAAAACATGGTTTCGAAAGAGGACAGATTGACAGTACACTGTTCATTAAAAGGAAAAAGGAAGACTTTCTGCTGGTATAGGTATATGTAGATGACATCATCTTTGGGTCATCTGATAAGAACATGTGTCATGATTTCGAAGAGGTGATGAAGAGCAAGTTTGAGATGAGTGCGATGGGTGAATTATCCTACTTTCTAGGTTTACAAGTTGAATAGAAGAATGATGGGATGTTTATACATCAGACGAAGTATGTGTATGACATTTTGTCTCGTTTCAAAATGGAGGATTGCGCTACTTTCAACACACCTATCTGTGAGAATCACAATCTTGGTCCAGATCATGAGAGTGTGGAAGATGTTGATCCAACTCAATATAGGGCAATGATTGGTTCTCTGATGTACTTGACTGCTTCAAGACCCGACATCATGTTTGCAGTATGTCTTTGTGCCAGATATCAAGCGAATCCAAAGGAGTCCCACATGAAAGCGGTGAAGCGGATTCTTCGTTACTTGAAGGGGAACCTAAACTTGGGTTATGGTATCCAGCTGCTAGTGATTTGAAGTTTGTTGCTTTTACTGATTTGGACTTTGGAGGATGCAAATCTACAAGGAAGTCTACCACAGGTGGTTGTCAGTTCTTAGGAGGCAGGCTAGTTTCATGGCAATGCAAGAAGCAGTCTTGCGTGTCTACCTCGACATGTGAAGCTGAATATATTGTTGCGGGTAGCTGTTGCTCACAGGTTCTCTAGATACAACAATAGATGCGCGATTACGGTTTGAATTTCACTCGTACTTCTATAATGATAGGCAATAATGCCACTATTTTAATCACCAACAATCCCGTAAAACACAGTCGCACAAAACATATTGACATTCATCATCATTTTATACGGGATTGTGCTGAGAAGAAATTAATTGAACTACATCGAGTCAACACACTAGATAACCTGGCAGATCTTTACACAAAAGCATTTGACATGGCTCGCTTTGAACATTTAGTCGAACTCAACGAGATGAGGAATCCTGAATAACCATTTTTTCATAAAAATAGTTTGTAAATAATTTACTGCTTTTCAAAAATTAAAAACAACAAAAAAAATAGAAAATCAAAAACAAAAAAAATCAAAAACAAAAAAAATTAGAAAATCAAAAATGAGTTTTTCACTATGTGAAAAAGAAGAAATGATAGTATATCAGCAAGTTAGACTGTCACGCTGAAATTAAAAGGAAATTACTTAAGTGTGATAGCAGCTTCATCATATGATGTACCAGTAGGCAAAACGCATGAATAATCAACTTACCTTTGTGTTATAAAATATTATAATAAACTGTGTATGGGTGGGTAATATATCAGTGGCGTATGGTTTTATAACCTTAAATCTTGCGTTGATAGATTGCCAAAATCTGAGGTTTTAGGTCTTTATATCGTTATTTCATCCAGGGTATCAAGGTTGTCCTTCTGCTGCATCCAGATATTTGATGACCTAGGCACAACCGGGATATCTTAAAAGAGCTAAAATTCCAAATCCCATAAATTGAAGAAGCTCTCCTAGAGAGTCATTCAATGTGCAAATTGCATTATTCGTACCGAAATTTGGTATTTGTCCTAGCCCTCATTGGATATTTGGTCTCTTTGTTGTACGGAAGTACTGACCTGATCACCAATTATCTAACGTTGTAATTCAAAGGATGAATTTCGGTATACTCACCTACTACGATGAATTTTTGTGCATACCTTGACGCGGGGGTATGTCATGAAGTGGGACACACTAGTATATCAGTATCACTTACCTAAATAGATTACGAGCTAATGGAACTTGAAATGTTCATGTATTTTATTGAAGTTGATAAACAATACTGGTAATCATCTTGGATTGCTTTCATGAATATAAAGCAAAATCAGATAGTGTGAAAACAGTTTGATGTTGCTGATATGATCTTCTTACCGGTGATACTCACAAAAATAGAGTGTTTATTATTTTGTTATTTGCTTTCAGAAAATATAAAAATCCAAAAATATTTCATTTTCTTGTATATTTTTAATGTACGGGATATGGTTGTTCATGGAGGAGTTGTTACCGATAGGGGAGACGATGTTAGAAGCTGAGTTCAAATTTCTTTTACGATCTTGCGGGTTCTGTGTGCTTAAAATTTTGAGTATGTGATTTGAGTTGAGAAGTGTTTAATCTGTGATACAGTTTGACTATCTCTTGAATAATAATAATTTGCTTAACATGTGTTGAAAAATTCTTATGGTTTCTCGAGATGTTTTGTTTTATAGTATACAAATTGTAGCAGTGTGTTATTGAGAAGTTTGGTGAAGAGGAGTTTACTTGGATGCATGGTAGAACCTCCTTTCTACATTGCATACAAAGTTGAAGAGTTTTGAAGATTGCTATGCAAGGACTAACCTGGAGTTTACTCAAACGCTAACAATTTAGAAGTTTTGGTGATTGGATACATCAGCTTAGGGGGAGTCTGTTACTGACAGAAGCTGTTAAAGCTGAAGCTATCCAAAGACCAACAAAAGATTGCAAGAAGTCTGAAGACTAAGTTATTTTATGAAGCTATTGTCAAGGGGGAGTTTGTTGGTGCATATTTGTGAAAACAGCTTAGTTTTGGTCTTTGGATATCTTGTAATTAGTAAAATGATAAACGGTTAGCGGGTTTAGTTTTGTAATAGTTAATTAGAAGCATTTGTGCTGAACTAGACATAAAATAGTGCATGGTAGGCGAATTGGGCCTTAAACCCATTAGCAGTCCATGTAGGAAACCCTAGCCCATGAGCATAACCTATATATAAGGAGGTTGTGATTAGTGTTAAGGTTGCTCAGTTAGTTGCTGGTTCTATTGTTCAGTTGCTGCAAGAATTGCTTTAGAGAGATTGAGAGTTGAATTGATTGTAAAGCAATTGTGTTTGATAATCAATAGAAGATAGTCTGAAGGAATTGTGTTCGTGTTCTTTTCGTTTTCGTGTTTTTCTGTTAAATCTGATCTAGGGGATTCCACACTCTAGGTTGGATAGACGATTCTGTCAAGATCCATACGGACTAGGGGACCTACATAAAGATACCCTTTGGTGGTATAGTCAACATAGGTTTGAATGCGTTCATTAAAGAACGATCAAAAGTTTTCACAATTAAAAACACGGACGATTTGTTTATGACATGGACAATTGGTTTATGACACGGACGATTGATCTATAACACAGACAAATGGTTTATAACACGGACAAATTGTTTTGAACAATGTCACGCAATGATTTTCACTTAAAGATATAAACCATAAGAAGTTTTCTTTTGAATCAATCTATAACAAGGTTTTTACAAAAGAAATGTTTTGTCAAGATTCATGGCTACAAGGTTTTCACAACTCTAACCAACTTGTTTAGTTGGTTAATTGTATTGCAATATCAAACACTTTTGATACGAGGTTTTCACTTAACGACTCTTGTAGTCGGACGAGGTGTTGCAATATGTATACAAGGCCACGAATTTGACACACCCACAAAACCTATGTACTCGCCGGCATTTTTTTATGCTGATTCTCTTTTCACATATGTTTCAGGAATCAATACTTGATAATATGATACATGCTTCACGTAGGAATGGACGCGGGCCTTAGTGACTTAAAACATGAAAGACAATTTATTTATGTGTTGTTTCTATTTATCCCAAGACAATGTAAACATTTAACTTAATCAAACACAATTTTAAATTCCATGAATTGTGAAACAATAGTTCTGTGACATGACTCCCCGACGTTTCCGCCGTGGTTCGTTGTTTTACGCGGTCGGGGTGTTACAGAAAGATTGGTATCAGAGCTTATGGTTATAGGGAATTAGGTTATTATTAATGCTTTGACCTAGACTATAACCTTCCTAGGACCCTAACGCGAGTTATCTTGCGTTTAGATTATTAAAACAATACCATCACCTATCCTTAGGTGACTATCAAAACAAATACACAAGTTACAAATTCGTTTGAAAATCAATCATGTATCCCTAGATGATTTTTTTTGGCTTAAAACCTTGTAATTTTTCAAAATCTCATCAATGTTTGATTTTATTAAGGCTAGAGTGTTCGTACAAATCCGCATTATCGGACCAGTCACTCTTACCTAGGAACTCTTGGGGTGAGTGTCCACTTATTGGCTAAAACATATCTTCACGATACATTATAAAGACCCGTTTACTTTGATTAGTTACCGTGTGTTGTTTGTTTAATTTTTAGTAACGAACGAATGACCACCATCCTTACATTTCGTTGATATTTTTAACATCTCTCTACATTAGCCAATGTTTGTCATTCGGCCACAAAACAAGCTATTTAGAACCCTGTTCAACCCCAAGCCAAATGTGCTAGACCTCCGTTCCCACATAGTTCTTGCTATAATTGTGGCGAGATGGGTCACTTTAGAAACAACTGCCAAAATTGGTGAGCGCGAATGCAAATCCAGCCCGTTGACGCACGTTCAACATCAATGCCAACGAGGCTCGTGTTGATAACGAAGTCATTAACAATACGTTCCTTGTTAACAATCATCCTACTTTTATTCTTTTCGATTCGGGTGCCGATAGAAGCTTTATATCACTAGCCTTTGAACCTTTGCTTTTGACGCCTAAAACTAAACTAGGAAAACCCTTAACGGTGGAAATAGCTAGTGGTGAACCCCTTGTGCTCGACTATGTCACTCGTAGTTGCCAATTGATCCTGGATAACCACCTTTTTCCCATTGACCTCACACCAATGCAACTCGGGAGTTTTGACATCATCATAGGAATGGATTGGTTAACCAAACACCATGCTGAGGTGATCGGTTTCGACAAGGTTGTTCGTATACCTCTTTCGTCTAGCGAAACCTTAGAAGTTCACGGAGAGAAACCCTCTAGTAGCCTAAAACTCATGACATGTACCCAGGCCCAAAAAATACCTATGAAATAATAATGTAGCCTTTTTGGCACATATCGTAGAGGAAAAAGGCAAGGGCAAGACTGTTCAGGACATCCCCGTTGTTCGGGAATATCCTATGGTGTTTTCTGAAGAGCTACCTATTTTATCTCCAATTCGTCAAGTTGAGTTTCGTATTGACCTTGTACCAGGTGCTAACCCAATTGCCAAATCTCCTTACCGTGTTGCACCGTCTGAAATGCAAGAGTTGTCAAAGCACCTCCAAGAACTTTCAGACAAGGGATTCATTCGTCCGAGCTTTTCACCTTGGGGCGCTCCTGTCCTATTTGTGAAAAAGAAGGATGGATCCTTCCGTATGTGTATCGATTATCGTGAGCTCAAACAAACTCACAATCAAAAATCGATATCCCCTACCTCGCATTGATGATCTCTTTGATCAGCTACAAGGTGCAACCTGCTTTTCAAAGATTGATCTGCGTTTTGGGTATCATCAACTTCGTGTACTCGAAGAAGATATTCCCAAGACCGCTTTTCGCACCCGATACGGCCATTACGAGTTCACTGTCATGCCTTTTTGTTTAACAAATGCTCCTGCCGTCTTCATGGACTTAATGAATAGGGTTTGTAAACCTTATTTAGACATGTTTATCATTGTTTTCATCGACGAAATCCTCATTTATTCTAAGTCTCGTGCCGATCACGAACAACATCTTCGTCTAACGATGGAACTCCTAAAGAAAGAACAAATTTACGCCAAGTTCTCCAAATGTGAATTTAGGCAAAAAGAAGTTCAATTTTATTGGACACGTTGTTAGCGAACAAGGTATACATGTAGATCCCGCCAAAGTCAGTGCGATTAGGGAGTGGATACACCTACTACTCCTACCGAAGTTCGTTGATTTCTTGGTCTTACTGGATACTATCGACGATTCATCACGAACTTTTCAAAGATCATGGTTCCTCTCACCACTTTGACTCAGAAGAATAAACCTTTCGAGTGGAGACCCAAACAAGAGGAAGCCTTTCAAACACTGAAACAAAAACTTTGTAATGCTCCGGTTTTATCTTTACCCGACGGCAATGACGATTTCGTTGTCTATTGTGACGCATCAAACCCAGGCCTTGGTTGTGTTCTCATGTAAGAGACAAAGTCATAGCCTATGCGTCAAGACAATTGAAAATCCATGAGAAGAACTACACAACTCATGATCTTGAGTTAGGAGCCGTAGTTTTTGCTCTTAAAATTTGGAGACACTACTTTTACGGTACGAAATGTGTGGTATTCACTGACCACAAAAGTCTCTAACACATATTCAATCAAAAGGAGCTTAACATGAGACAACGACGCTGGGTCGAACTTCTGAACGACTATGACTGCGAGATTCCTACCATCCTGGTAAGGCGAATGTTGTGGCTGATGCGCTTAGTCGTAAGGAACGTGTCAAACTTCATTATGTTCGAGTTCAATCTGATATCCAGACACGTATCCTTCAAGCACAACATACATGTGTGACCCAAAGCTTGTTGAAAAATTAGCTGCCACAAAATCTCGAACTTCAACTCGAAACAAAAGATAACGGATTACTCTACTACAAGAACCGTTTGTGGATTCCTAGTCAAGACAATCTCCGCACCTTATTGATGGACGAAGCTCATAAGTCTCGTTATTCAATCCATCCTTGTGCAGACAAAATGTATAAGGATCTCCGTACCCAGTATTGGTGGCCGGCTATGAAGAAGGACATTGCCTTATATGTGTCTAAATGTAACTTGTCTTAAAGTTAAGGCAAAACATCAACGCCCATCTGGTTTACTTAAGCAACCACAAACACCGGTATGGAAGTGGGAAAACATTGCGATGGATCTCATCACTAAACTACTGCGCACACCTAGAGGTCATGATGCCATTTGGGTAATCATCGATCGTCTAACAAAGTCAGTACACTTTTTGGAAATTCATGAGGATCTATCTGCTGACAAACTCGCCAAGATCTACGTTGATGAGATTGTATCTCGTCATGGTTTCCTTTGAACATCATATCCGATCGAGATGCTCGATTCTCATCTCACTTTTGGAAGACCATGCAATCTGCCATGGGAACCAAACTCAATCTGAGCACTGCTTATCATCCTCAAATGGATGGACAATCTGAAAGGACAATTCAAACACTGGAGGTTATGCTTAGAACATGTGTAATCGACTTTGGTGGTAGTTGGGATTCGCATCTACCATTGGTCGAATTCTCCTACAACAATAGTTATCACACCAGCATCAATATGGTGCCTTTCGAAGCTCTATATAGTCGAAAATATCGTTCACCTATCTGCTGGAATAAGGTCGGTGAAGCTCAGCTCACTGGGCCTGAACTCATTCACGACACAACAGACAAAGTCAAGAAAATTCGCGATAACCTTCTTACAGCTAGAAGCCGTCAAAAGAGTTAAGCGGACAAACGACGCAAGCCCTTGGAATTCCAAGTTGGTGATCACGTCCTTGTCAAGGTATCCCCTTGGAAGGTGTGATTAGATTTTGAAAGAAAGGAAAACTTGCACCACGATATATTGGACCATTCAAGATTGTTGAGAGAATCAGAAAAGTGGCCTACCGACTTGAGCTAGCTCCTGAACTTGGGAATATTCACCCAACATTCCACGTGTCCAATTTGAAAAAGTGTTTAGCCGATACAAACCTCCACATTCCCCTCGATGAAATTCACATTGATGACACTATGCACTTTGTCGAGAAACCTGTGGAGATGTTGGAACGTGAAGTCAAGAAACTCAAGCGTAGACGTATACCAATAGTTAAAGTTCGTTGGGAATCCAAACATGGCCTAGAATTTACTTGGGAACAAGAGGATTAGATGAAAGTGAAATATCCACATCTGTTTCACAAAGTTTACTCTAATTAAATTTCGGGATGAAATTTCCAAAAGTCGGGGAGACTGTGACATTTGTGCCTTTTCAATCATTGCACAATTATAAACAATTTCGTATTCAATGAAACCATGTGTTTTATTTCCAAATATTTTTTTATTCAATAAAATCTTATATTTTATTGATGAGAATGCAAAAATGTCAATCGTTGCCAATTTCGATCATTTTGGTGTTCGATAAAGCGTTTTACGCATTTATGCGAAACGTATAACCGTACAATCGAACGAACCGACATCCACGACATTTTCTGGCATAATCCAAGTTACACATGTCTTAACACCTTTATATAACCTAAATATTAGGTTAAAGGGGTTCAAAATGGCAAACAAATGAAAATACAAGTCGAAGGGCCAAAAATGTCAAAAAAATAATTAATATTTTTTCTTCTTCACCAAGTTTGCCGCCTATCTCCAATTTTTGACACCAAGCACTCACTTTGCCACACTTAATATGGTGTTAACACATGTTAGGACACTAATCCACACTTGAGGACACTTGTCATCACTTCCTTAATCCAAAAATACTATAAATACCCCATGATTCTACCATTTTTTTCATACCACTATAAAATACTTCAAAGCAAAGTGTGAAGTTCTTCTTTCTATCCTTCTTGGAGCTTGTTTCCAACCTTTGGAAGCCTCCTATCTTGAGTTCCGAAAGTGTACTTCAACACGAGTAAGTACTCTTCCTAGTTCTTTAATTTGTTTAGCTATTTTGAGCTAAAAGTCGAACAGTTTGGCAACCTGATTGACTTTTGGTTCTGACCATATTTGGTCAAGTCAAAGTTCAATTGAAATTTGAAACGTGATCGTAATCACGAAGGTTATAATCCCTAACAATTTCACCTTCTGATTAGCACAGTCAAAAAATGCGCATGATGTGCATTTTACGACGAAACTATTTTTAGGTATCAAAACACCAAGTTTTGATAGCAAATCAGTTTTATAAACTTAGTTAGACATATTTTGACATGTCTAACTCGTCACTTCTAGTTTAGTGCTTATTTAGGGTCGTAAGTCGAGCGGTCTTGACCACCGCTTTGACTTTCGAATCCGACCCATTTGGTCGATCTTAGGATCATACCAAACACATATTTGTGACAATAGTTATATAGGAAATAACCTACTAAGGTTATACCTTATGATCACATCGTTTGGTTAGTGTTATGATAAGTTACTTCTATGTACTTACAAAAATGATGACCAAAATGCCCTTTTGCGCATAAATCCATTTTAAACACACGTAACCAAATTTTTTACATATAAACTGATGTTTTAACATTTTCAAACATGCTTGGGAATTTAAGACTTATCATAGGACATGTTTAACCATCCGATCACAGGTTTATGCTAATGCCCCGTTAAAGTAGTGTAAACTACCTTAACGAGTCATAATGGATCAAAAGCACTTGGTCCTTTCCAAATCAGAATGTCAAGTTTGTTAAACCATATCACATGAGTTCCAACACTCGTTTGCTTTATAAGACTTCATTCTATCCGATCTCCCGGTTGTAGTCCCGACACACTAACATATTTATCTGACACATTAGGACACGTCTGAGCTTTGTTTATTTCGTTGATCAAGAACACTTTTGCAATCCCAAGTGAGTACATAGCCCCCCCCCCTTACATTTTCAAATGTTTTGGGGTGATTGATATGTGCCTATAATTATTTTCAAGATTTCAAAACAATTACATGGCTTATATATACAAAATGATTTTCAAAGTGAGTACATAGTCCCCTCTTTTACGTTTTAAATGTTTTAGGGTGATTAATATGTGCTAAACTATCTTTTCAAATCTACATATTTACTACGCAAGGCTTATGTGAGTACATAGCCCCCCTCTTTTACATTTTCTAAATGTTTTGAAGTGATTCATATGTGCCTATAATTATTTTCAAGATTTCAAAACAATATACATGGTTTATATATACAAAATGATTTTCAAAGTGAGTACATAGTTCCCCTCTTTTACGTTTTGCAAATGTTTTGGGGTGACTTATCTGTGCTAAATCATTTCAAGTTTTCAAAAACAATATCTATGGTTTATAAATAAAACAATACGCTTTCAATAATGTGAACAACTAGATGATGTGTTATCCATAACACGAATGACATTCATTAGCTTTGACCAAGCCGACCAGTAGTATGTTATAACATAGTACTGACAATCCCATTATCAGACTGTTCACTGGATTTGGTGGAAGTTTGGTTAATGACAAAATTGTTTCTTATTAACAAACCATTTGTTGATTGGTAGTCTAGTTAAAGAGACCCTTTGGTGGTCTATTAAAGATACCCTTTGATGGTATAGTCAACACAGGTTTGAATGCTTTCATTAAAGAACGATCAAAAGTTTTCACAATTAAAAATACGGACTATTTGTTTATGACATGGACAATTAGTTTATAACATGGACGATTGATCTATAACACGGACAAATGGTTTATAACACGGACAAATTGTTTTGAACAATGTCATGCAATGATTTTCACTTAAAGATATAAACCATACGAAGTTTTCTTTTGAATCAATCTATTACAAGGTTTTTACAAAAGAAATGTTTTATCAAGATTCATGGCTACAAGGTTTTCACAACTCTAACCAACTTGTTTTAGTTGGTTAATTGTATTGCAATATCAAACACTTTCGATACGTGGTTTTCACTTAACGACTCTTGTAGTCGGACGAGGTGTTGCAACATGTATACAAGGCCACGAATTTGACATACTCACAAAACCTATGTACTCGCCGGCATTTTTTTATGTTAACTCTCTTTTCACATATGTTTTAGGAATCAATACTTGATAATATGATGCATGCTTCACGTAGGAATGGACGCGGGCCTTAGTGACTTAAAACATGAAAGACAATTTATTTATGTGTTGTTTCTGTTTATCCCAAGACAATGTAAACATTTAACTTAATCAAAAAAAATTAAATTCCATGAATTGTGAAACAATAGTTCTGTGACATGACTCCCCGACGTTTACACCGCGGTTCGTTGTTTTACGCGGTCGGGGTGTTACAGAAAAATCAAACAAGATGTCAAGATCAAAGTTCCAAAGTTTGATATTCTAAACCCACCTAAGACCAAGCAGGCTTGGGTTTCTCTATTTAAATAATTTCTTCCACATGTATGCAGGGCTCCCGAGGTCAATCATGTCAAAGTGGATTATGGACAGTGGAGCTTCCCGACACATGACAGGGATGCTTGCGTTGTTATACGATGTAAAAGCTATCCGCGGAGGATATGTTGGGTTTGTTGGGACACAGGGAGGAAGAATAGTGGATGAAGGTATTCTCAAAAACGGAGTGGTATCTTTCGACTAGGTGAACTATATTGCTGAGCTTGAGAACAACTTACTGAGCATCTCGCAAATTTGTGACAAGAAATTCACAACCTACTTCAATGAAAAGGAATGCTTAATTCTCAAACCGGGATTCAAAATTCCTGAAGAGTGGATCCTCATGCGCGCTCCACGAGAAAATGATCTTTATGTCTTAGACATGAGTGTTGCATCCACTACATCAAAGAAGGTTTAATGCTTTGTACCTAAAGCTACCGAGAAAAAGTAAATCTTATGGCATCGAAAGATGGGGCACCTTCATCTGCGAAAGATGAATTATTTGGTGCATAACGACCTGGTGGAGGGTGTTAATCTCAAGAATTTTCACCTATCAGATGATTGTCTTAGCTGCAAAAAGGGGAAGCAGCATAAGAAATCACACCCGAGAAAGCTGCTTAACTCTATCAAGCTTCCACTAGAAAGGCTTCATATGGATCTCTTTGGGCGAGTGAACATGAAACGTATCTCTGGAGATCTATATTGCCTAGTCGTGACAGATGATTATTCAAGATTCTCATGGCTTTTCTTCCTGGAGAGTAAAGATAAAACATTTGAAAGTCTTATGATTCTCTTTAGGAAGTTGGAAACCTGTATCACTTGCCAATCAAGAGAATCCGCAGTGATAATGGTACTAAGTTCAAGAACAAGAGAATGTTCGAATTCTGCAAATATCAAGGTATTCTTCACGAATTCAGCGCTCCCTATACTCCTAAACACAATGGAGTAGCTAAACGTAAGAATCGCACACTGATTGAGACTGCAAGAACAATACTCGCTGATTCAAAACTTCCAATTAGTTTCTGGAGCGAAGCAGTCGCGTCTGCGTGTTACACCCTTAGCCGTTTTTTAACAGTCAAGCCTTACAACAAGATTTGTTTTGAGCTACTAAACCATCGAAAGCTGAACCAAGCGTTTTTGGAACCTTTTGGATCGCCGTGTACTGTTCTAGACCCAGACGGTAAATTTGGAGACAAATCCTTGGAAGGATTTTTTGTCGGTTATGCTAGTCCACAAAAGAGAGTCTTCTTGCCGAGTCTAAACCAGGTTATTCTTGCACAATATGTTAATCGTCAAAGATATACAACACCTACGTAGAAACCTGGTGATCCGTGGCTGTTCAGTTACGACGGGTTGTGGAATTCTTTTGACCTACCAGAAGTACCTTCAGAAGAAGAACTTGTTATGTTTTTTCAACAGCATTAAATATCCAATCAAGAGCAAGTTTCAAGACTGTTTGTGATTTCCCCATCACTTCATGTCTCTAACTCTTCTGAGATAGGTCCGAGCAATACTCTGCAAGACTCAGTAAATGTACCAGTCTTGAATACTGCTGAATCATCTGCCCATCAACCAATTGATGCCGCACTCATCGAGAACCTACTTTTAATGATGGAGGAACCAGTTCCGATGAAGGATCACAACAAATTCAAAGCTTTCTAAACACTCATGTTGATGAATCCTATAACAGAAATGAAGCTACATCGTCTGAACCGGTTGCTAATGAAGTTGTCACGAACCTACAAAGTCAAGTAGATGTTCCAAGCAAAGTGATACCAAGGACACTATCTTACCATCCGTCAGAGAATATTAGGCAACTTACAAACCAGAGTGAAAACTCGAAATCTGATCAATAAGGATCTAAGTTGCTTTTATATAAATGTTACTCCATTACAAACCAGACTTTCTTACAGTTGTTTTGTTTCGCAGGTCGAACCAGGAAACTGGAGAGACGCTAGAAGGAAGAAAGCTGGGTGGATGCAATGCAAGAAGAGTCGCTGCAATTCCAAAAACTTGGTATCTTGAAGCTTGTTGACCTACCTGATCATCATAAAAAGATTAATACTCATTGGGTCTCAAGTGTAAAGGAGATGACAGAGGTATTGTGGTTAGAAACAAAGCTCTGCTCATGGTCCAAGGCTTCCATCAGCAAGAAGGGATAGACTACAACCAAGTCTACGCCCCTGTCGCATGTCTTGAAGCTATCCACATATTCTTGGCCTTTGCATCGTGGAAAGGTTTCAAGGTGTACCAGTTGGATGTGAAGTCTGCATTCCTTTATGGAAAGGTAAACGAGGAGGTGTACGTTTGCCAATGTTACACCCGACCCGCAGCGGAATAAAAGTCGGGGAATAATTGGGTTATCACCAAAGCTCATGATATTTACTAATAAATTTCATATTTATTAAGTTGAAATTAACTTCAAATATCCATCACAAAATTCATACAAACACAAACAATAAACCAAAAGATTGTTCCAAACAAAATAACTTGTTTATTCTTCTAAGGCCATCCTATGTGTTTCTTTCCTCAGCTTGTTCACCTGTATCATGCGTAAAACAGAAAATTTGGGTTAACAAAAGTTGGCGAGTGAACCTTGGTAAAACATTTAAATAATTGAATATATTGTTGTTAAATAAAAAGTGTGCATGAATCATATGTGAGCAGATGTATATATGTATAACCAATCATAAACCACATGACATGATGAATGATGTATTTGAGATCAAGGCTCAATCAAGCAGAGCCGATCTAATGAGGCACCTGATGCTCAACCCGTATCCCACGTGCAACTGATGGGCCTAATGAAATGATTGCACTGAAATGATAAAATGTATCCACAAATAAACCACGTAACAACTATACACATTTGATCACGAAATGATATTAGCACAAGTGTTTAAATAAAATAAAAGAAATTGTACGACACATGATACACCCCAAAACATGATTAAAATAGGGAATTTGTAGAGATTCACTCACTGTGGGTGCGCATTCTTGATTGAGGGTGAGAGCGCACGAGTTTGAAACTTAACCGATGAAGGAGTTCTAACCTAAAATAATAATGCGATAACTCGGTAAATAATTAATTTAATATTTAGGTTAAAAACCTTTGTTTGATTTTTGGGTTATTTTTGTGGGTTTTATTGATATTTTAAACCCCTTGAAAATGTATATTTTTAAACATTTTAATCGATTTTTCATTAAATAATAAGCCATAAAATAAATTATTAGAAAAATAAAATAAAATAATATATAATAAAAATCTTGACAGACTGAGAAGGCTGTCAGTCCGGCCGGTTTGATCGTGTTATAAGCATGCAATGGTGAGGCTCGAACCCGTGACATCTCGGTTGCGTGCACGCAACTCTTCCAACTAACCTACGTGTCTAACCTGAAAGAATCTGGATTTTAATTATACTTATACACATTTTAGGTTCATTCAAATTTTTAATTAAATTTTAAAAAGGAATTTAACTTATCCGGCCAGTGTGAGCCAAGGGACTCGAACCCAAGACCTTGGTTGTGCTTCACACCCTACCCAACCAACTGGGCTGGGTGTCTAACCCGACAATACTTTCATTTTAGTTATATTTATATACTAACTATATTAATATAGAAATGATGGATTTAAAAAGGTTTGGAAAATGGTCGGACTGGTGTGAGAGCGAGGATTCCAACTTGCGATGTGTGAGAGTGTTCGCACACAGTCCACCACTGGACTGTGTGTCTAACCTATTTGAAACGTATAATTTAAATACCTAAAACACGAGTTTCACTTCATCTTCTCCACTTCGAATTTGAACCAAACCTGTACCCGCCCGATTGAATCTGTTTCACCTCTAATTACCATCAGAAGCGATGTTAAATAAGTAATATTCAAAGGTAAAGAGTAGGAGTCTACCGTAGAACAGAAATGGAGGATCACAATTTCTGGCGGTTGAATTCCAGTGGTTGACTGTGTTTTCGAGTGAACAAGGGGGGTGGTGAGCAGAGGAACAATGAGAGTAGAATGAGCGAGTTTTGATGTGGGATTAAGGCTTGGTATTTATAGATGAATAGGAGGGGATTTCGATTTGAGCTTTTGGAAACAGTTATGGCGATTGGTTTTTAAAATGGAATGGACAGCTATCGATGATTGGAGTTGCCAGAAATATCACAGAGCCAGTTGCCCTAAAAATTTCGAAGGAAAGGAATGGCGCGTGAAGGGGGGGGTTGCGATGGTTCCGGTTAGTTGCAGGTTTCCTTTCAACGTAAACATAAGTGTAATAATAATCCCAGGATAACACATCTTGTGTGTGTATCGCAGTGGTGCTTGTAGTGTGTGTGTTACCCGGGGAACCCAGGGTTGATTCCCGGTTCCACCTTTTTATTATTTTCTTTTTCATTAGGTCTAATAAATTATTTATTAATTATTAATTATAAATATTAAGTATTTAGTTGATTATTTATTGTATTATTTCATTTAGGTTTATTTTAAACCTTAATTATTATTTATATCTATAACGATAAATAAAATAACCAAACCACATAAAATAAAAACGTTGATTGATAAATTGAGGCGGGTTTTCGAAACTCGATTTACACAAATGTTACAGCCAACCACCAGGGTTTGTCGATCCGATACACAAGGATAAGGTCTATTTGTTGAATAAAGCGTTATACGGACTTCACAGGCCCCTAGAGCCTTGTATGAGACGCTCTCAAAACATCTTCTTGGAAACGGTTTCTCTAGAGGCATAGTAGACAGCACCCTCTTTACCAAGGAAGTGGATGGTCATCTTATTATTGTACAAATTTACGTTGATGATACCATCTTTGGATCGACAAATGATAAGTTGTGTAAAGGCTTTGAAGAAGTCATGCAAAAGAAGTTGGAAATGAGTGCTATGGAGGAGATTGTTAGGTCCTAGAAGTGTGAGATTGAAGCATCAAATATACGCTACAGTCTATGGTAGTTAACTGGGGTTAACTTGGTTAGTTTATATTAGGTTTGGATCATTATAGGTCATTTGGGCATGCCATAGGCCATGTGGGCCAGGCAAGCCCATGGGAAGCCCATGAGGGCATGGGGAGTATAAATAGAATGTTATGTCATTTCTAGGGTTGGAACTAAGGAAGACTTTGGGATTTGTCTAGAGAGAGCCTCCATCTTGTACCAGATGGTTTTGCTTGTTCAAGTAATAGAATCGTGTGCAAGGTGTTAAAGTGAATTCATATTCTTCTTCGTCATTTCAGTTTTTCTTGAAGAGCATCAAGTTTGGATTCCGCCCATCCTTGGTGATCGTGTGATATCAGTGTTAGATCCGGATTAACGGGACTTATAAGTGGTATCAGAGCCTGTTTGAACCTGTTTTCCAGGCTCAGATCTGATATCACACTGATTATGTTCGGTTTCTACTGAAAGACACGAAGAACATGAAGAAGATTCAAGCATTTCGGATCAACATTTAAGGATTTTGGATTTTCTGGTTGCATTTCGGATTGATTTTGGATTAATCTACAGCATTTAGGATAAAAATCTTGAATTTCTGATAGATTTCGGATAAATCTTCAAGGATTTCGGATTTTCTTCTAGGATTTCGGATAATCTTCAAAGATTCTGGATTTGTAACTGTTCCGAATTCGGATAGACTTTCATTCCGGATCAGCCTCTTATTCCGGATTTATCCGAGTTACTGTTGCTGTGTATCTGATAGCATTCCGGATTACTGTTCCGGATTCTCATTGTTGATGTGTATCTAATAGCATTCCGGATTACTGTTCCGGATTCTCATTCCGGACGAAAATTGCCTACATGATATGCTCCCCCACTCGAGGAACCACTTGAGTGGATCTCCATCACTCAATCAAACTTTGAAGATAAGGCATCCATACATGCTGTAATGGCAGTGAAGTCATTCACGTGATGAACTCCTTGTCGAGAACTATTCCCCCTCGATGGGTGCTGTGTCAGATTCTTCAAGGTGCATTTCTCTAAAATCTTAAATGCCTCATTGGCATTTTTCATGCCAATGTCTCTGCCCGAATATGTATCGACCATCATCTGCCCTTGACCATCCAAACCATGGTAGAAGATCTGACATTGTTGCCACTTGGGCAACTCGTGGTGTGGGACCTTTCTCATGAGCTCCTTAAACCGCTCCCACGCCTCATAAAGGGGCTCATCATCGTCCGGACATAAGTTAAGAATCTTAGTTCTCAACCGAACAATTTTCTCTGGGGGGAAATATTTCTGAAGGAACTTCTCAGCTAATTGATTCCATGTAGTGATAGACCCAGCTGGAAGTGAAAGAAGTCACTCCTTAGCTCTATCACGTAAAGAAAATGGAAAGAGCCGAAGGCGTATTGCATCCGATGATGCATCACGAATCGTGAATGTGGCACAAACCTCCAGAAAACCCGCAATATGGACACTAGGATCCTCGTTATCCGTGCCATAAAACTGTACCGCATTCTGCAACATCGATATGGTACCAGATTTGATTTCGAAATTATTATTATTTATTGTCGGTGCATTGATGCTCGCAGGTAAGCCCTCAAGTGAAGGTTTTCCTATATCGTTTAAGACCCTCTTCTCCTCTTCGTCTGCCATTTCTACACAAACCTCGTAGAGTGTGTCGTCTCCCAATGCGTCCACCTCGATTGCAACGGCCACCACGCAGGACCGCTTCCGCAATCTCTGATGAAGATTGCGCTCCGACTCCGATGAAGGCTCAATGGTTTTAGCAACGGGGGTTCAGGACATGCACGACCTGTAAGGAAAAAGAAGGAACATAATGCACTATATATAATGAGAATAAAGACAACTAGCAATTAATTACCGTATTTTCTTTTTCTTTTCTTTTTCAAATAATCATGCAAAGGAAAATAAAACAACTAGACAAAAACTTTATGCATTTTTCACAATGGCTTAATAAGTAACTTAAACCGTTCTCAAGAAGACCGCGTTCCCGGCAACGGCGCCAAAAACTTGATGTGCGTGAATGGAATATAATTTTATAGTTATAATTTTCTTTCAGACAAATTGGGTTTTAAAAATGGTTTTTAGTTAAAAACTAAATACACACACAATAGGGCAAGTGTACCCGTCAGGTGGTAGTATAGTCAACCGGTAAGAACCGGATATCAATCCGTGGACGCGGTGTCTAATTACTTAACCCTTGTTACTTTTAAGCCTTTTCAATAAACGAGTTGATTTCTTTGATTTTAAACTAACATGAATAAATAACAATTAACTAACTAAATTAAGGAAGAACAATAATTAAAGAGGCTTCTTGAACTAAGTATCCACTAATAAATATATGACAACAATTAAGGAAGACTAATGGTGGCGCAAGTCCTAAATTCAACTAAGTTCCTAATCAAGGTTTCCTAGTTTTATAAATCTAGGGAAAATTATAACGAGACAACATTCTAATCACCTAAGATTTATTCTTTTAAGTTTACTTGCTAAGTTGATGTGAATCTTTAATAATGAGTTATTTGTTTGTCAAAACTCCTAACTCTACAAGTCAATTAAAACTAATATGAACAACACACTAATCACCCTAACTTGGCTTCAAGTAAGTGACATCTTCATCATGTTCTTGATATGAATCACAAAAATGGGCATGCAAGATAACAATCTTGGCCTAAATCATCAAACCAACATAAGCACAAACTATAGAACTCATATAAACATTCATATGATCTTTCCAAATCTAAATGCAAGAATTCATACACATGTTCAAATCACCATTCTAATCATGTTAGCAATTACCATTCCTAGTTGCATGCTATGAATCATATCAACAAGTTAACAAATTCAGCAATCATAATCTCTACATAGGCTTTCTAACACAACATGTAAATAGTTATGACCAAACATTCAAGATTAAGGACTTTAAACATGAACATGAACTCCAAGAACAAGACTAAATATCACCATGAAGATTAACAAACAACAATCACCACATCTATCACCATGTTATCACATGTTCATTAGCTTCAACAAAGTTTAAGCAACACAATTGTTTAGCCCATAAGGCTCATAACTACTAAATCAAATGCAAAAATAATTTAAATTGTTCATAAATAACAAGTGGTTAACCAATGTTTAAGATAAGATTTAATGGAAAAATGAGTTGATCTTCAAGTGATTTAACCCTCCCCAAGGCTCCTTCTTGGCCCTACAAGCTTCCAAGACTAGATTCTTGAGAGAAAAGTTCAGCAAATTGCTCCAACTCCCCTTCAAATGAGCATAAACTGCTTATTTATGCTACTGGCGACTTGGCACGACCGTCCACCTTTTGGCATGGTCGTGCTTGGCAAGTGTCAGATATCCTTTTTGATCTGTTGACCATGTTTGCTACCAAATCCGGAAAGATCCCGCTCAAACTTCCATGAGGTGGCACGATCATACCAAAAGGTGGCATAGTCGTGCTTATCGATGACGTATTCGGCAATGACTATTTCGATCTCGGGAATGAGCTGATCAGAAGTTGAGGTGACATGAGCACGGTCGTGCGTGGGGTTGGCACGACTTTGCCAGTTCTTAGACTGGTCTGGTCTCCGGAGGATTGGCACGGTCGTGCTTGGGGATGGCACAATCGTGCCATATCAGGCAGTTTTGCTGGAAAGTTCCATTATTGCTCCTTTTTGTTCCAAAAGCCTTCGTTTCATCACCGGGCCGAAGCCCGGACCTGTATTATCACAAATAACTCAAATGAGTATCAAGATCAATAAAAATACAACGATTTCTTGTAGAAATAGGGGAATATTTGATGTTTAAAAGATGTATAATTTCTTATACATCGGAGGTCGATTGAAAGTGTTGCCAAATTGAAAAATTCGCAGGGATGCAATCGTAGACCTTTCAGCAATCCTTGCTATGTTCTTGTCTTTTCTATGTTGCTCTTTATCTTCAATCGTTCCCCAAGAAGTGTTCCATGCTTTACTTGAATGTATATCGTTAGCAAAACAAACATTAACAATCTTCTGGAACAACAACGCCTGCTCTTTGTCTCTCTCTTCATAACTGATCTTTATGTAGAATAGACATTCGATATCCTTCTTAGAGCAGTTTACTAGCCATATTGGTCTAGCACTCAAATTACACACCATAAACCATAAATTTGCTTGTGTGCAATCATGGATTCTGTTTGTTCCTCAGTGATTTTCTATGAGTCTTCATCTGGCTGGACACATATCACTGCTTCGCCAGTACCTGATTCGTAGAGCCACCATTTGAAGATCTTGTGAAAATCTTACTCTATTTTGATTAGCGACATGTTCTTCATCACCCGTGGCTTCTTCACAATCAATGTAATATCCTTCTCTTGAGTCACTGGATCGATCTTTGTAATTCTTCGAGGAATGTGCGGCTTCCAGCGATTCCATGTGTAGCTTCGTACTTTATCAACTTCCACAGCCGCTGATCATGATATTTAATCTTTAGATTGATCATTTTTGTTTGCACTAGTTCCTTAATATCCGAGAACGGAAAAGTCTTTAAGTCACTCAGGTATCTAAAGTACTGTAGCCCATATTCGTTTTTATTGCATATACGTCCAATTCTTCAATCCAGCCCCAACTGATAATGTCCCCTAGAGAAACATCAGGATCATGTGTAAAGAATGCTAGGGGATGTTTGAACTTTTGTTCTTCGGGCACCTCTTTGAACCATAACTTTCTCATCTCTGCAATCTCATCTTTAGATAAATGTTTAGGCACACTACCTTGTTTTACAGCCTCTTCCACTTTTCGCTTTAACAAATAATCATTAGCGGCTGAAAACATCTCATCGAAGGTTGGGAAGTCATCTGTACCATCACTGGCGTATTTGGCAGTATCATCACCATCGGAATCATCCTCCATGACAACCCTATCATAACCATCAGCTTCAGAAATATGTTGGAAGTGATAATCTTCTGGCTAATTAGTGCTGATGTCATTAAGCTCATCTTCAAAGTCAAACGAAAAGACTCTTCATCCACTCCTAGCATTTTAGCAACTTCTTCTTTTGTATAGTTGTGGATGTATTCTCCTTCTTCAACATCATGTTCCAAGTAAAAGATCCTTGGCTTTGGCACAACAAGAACAGTCGACATAGAAGACTCTCTGTGAGGATTCCTACTTGCTGACAATCCTGCACTGCATCATGAGACTCCCCTTGAACCTGTTCAGAATGCAGTTGGTTCGCAGAGTCATCCAAGTACACTCAAACATCGATATTATCATTAGCACCCGAATCTGTTACAAGTACACCCGATTCACCCTGATCATTATTATCGTCTTTTCTACTACTATCTGGTTTCTTTCTAGATGCATCACCAGCTTCGTCTTTATCTTCTTCATCCTCCTCAAAGTCTTAGTCATAAGAATCAATCACCTCGTCAATTTCCTTTAACGTCATCTTTTTCTCTAAAAACTTCCTATGCTTTTCAGAAAGATTCGACGTATCAACTTCCACATCTCTTGGTTGCCCTATCAAAACAAAATTGATTGGCGGCACATATACAACCATAGCAATAAATACTAGCACAGACTCAGCTTCTGGCGCAGACTTTTCTATCAAGGGATCCTCTCCAACCTTTTTCTTTCCTTTTCCTTGAGCATCTGATAAAGCTTTGGCAAGTCTTTCATGCTCAGCTACCTTTTCTCTAGCCTCCTCCTTTTCAATCTCATCGACCTCTGCTGCAAAGTTAATACCAAGTTTCTTGATGAGAATCTTCTGAAATATATTCATCTATCTTTGGTTTCTCAGGCGTTCTTCATCGTATTCCATCATAAGCTTTCGAAGCCTTTCATTCTCTGAAACAAAACTTTCTAACACAGCTTCCAGATTCTTTCTTTCTTTTTCCAGATTCTTAATACGATCCTCCAACTCAGCAATCTTTACATTGTTCAACATAAGTTGGTTATGTAGTAGGTTGTGCTGGTGGTGATGGAGGTAGTTGTGGAGTTGGTTATGGTGTTGGTGATGGAGGTAGTTGTGGAGTTGGCTTAAAACTAGGTGTAACAACTTATACTTTAGTAGCCTTTCTCTTTAGCTTGAACTTCGAACGTGCTGTTGGAGAATCTATTTTCCTGGTTGCCGGTCTCTTTAAACGCTTGCTGCTGGCGTCTTAGCAGGCTTAATAACAGGAGTATCACTTTCAGAATCTTACGGTATGTATGTCAAATCATCATCTCCTGTCTCTTTTCTCTTTCTCTCTTCAGCTTGTCGTCCTCTTCCTGACGCTCAATTTCCTTCTCTTTTTCCCTTTCCCTTTGGCCTGCAATCCTATCCTCAGTATCGGTACTTGAGGAGGACGGCCCTACATCTCCACCAACATCTCCTTCAGTTCCTCCAAATGCTTGTTGCTCAATATCTGCAGCAACCCTTTCAACATTTTCTTCAGTCTAAACTGGTTCTTCGACCTGTATCTCTTCAATTTCTAGTTCATCAATCAGACTTGTTCTTACTGAAGCACGCTTCCTTTGTCGAGGAGCTGAAATTGAGGATCCGACCACTTGCTTTCTCTTAGTACCCTTGCTCTTCTTTGTGTCTGTAACGGCTCGCTTTTTGTAACTTTTTATTTTTAGTAAGTTTGCTTCGTGATTCTATTTTTGGAAAGTCTAAACCTTGTAATGGTATCACATTCCGAATCGTTGTAAATCCAAGGCTTTGATTGTAATCGAATTTATCAATTATACGAAATCCGCAATCCTTATACGCATTTATACATATGTTCTTTACATGATTTATACATTCAAATTAACTTGTGATTTCTTATCATACAATCGTAAATCTTAAGCAATTCAAATCTAGCAAGACGATTAGTGATTTAAACACGAGATATGTAAGATTTGGATATCGTAAATCTTGTCACGTTTATGCTAGACACTTACTACCGAGCAAGCCTTATTTTTAAGGGTTTTGTAACTCCTTTACGCTTGATTTTAACCTACCAAACACACCACACTTATATTTTATATAAAGTACAATATCTAAACCACAAATAAACCTAATTATATTAATTAAATAAAAAAAAGAAAACACATGCAGCTTGCGGCAGCAAGCTGCTAGTGTTGTTAATATTGTTCTTTTCAAGTCTAATACCCACCTAACCACCTTAAACGCAAACCTAACTCAAACCCTATCTTCCCTCTACATAAACCAACCTTTCCCCAACCTTTTCTCACTTTTACAAGCCTCCAAAACTTCAAAAGTCCTCCCTAAACTTTCAGATTTCTCTGCAATCCCACTTAAGTTCGCAAGTGAGTTCTAACTCACTTTCTTTGATAACCAAGCCTTGTTTCTTCCTCTACAACACTTGGATAACCTCTAGGAAAGTTTTCACAAGTTTTCTTGGGAAAACTAAGGTGAAACCTCACCATTTTGAGGTCCAAAAGTGTCTTAAACTTTCTCCTCGTTTTCAGCTTTTCATTACTTCAAAAACTTTATGTTTTCTTCATGTTTTCTTCCTCTACAATGTTCTATAAGCCTCTAGGGATGTTACCATATGTTTTCCATGGAAAACCAAGGTGGAACAATACCATTTTTATGGCCAAACATTCTGTTTTGGATGATAAACTTGTAAATTTTTTCTTAAACATGTTTTCTTTTAACAACTTTAACCTACTTGAGCCTCTAATCAAGCCCATGATTAGTGAGCTAGGTAGAGTTGTTTCATACAAATTAAGAGGTATAAAATACCTCTAAAATTGTTGTTTTACTAAGGGTTTTAACTCACAAGTGTTGGAACCATCCAAGCTTACTAAGCTTGTGTTTTGATAAAGGTGTGATCACATGGAGGCCTTGGCTATCCTACTTTCAATCCACCACCTCACTTGATGATTTTTAGTGAAGTATTTTCCTTTTATTTCATTCATGACCATCCGAATTGTCCTTGTGACAATTTGTTTATTGGTGAATCTTACTAAAGAGGTTAAAGGACAGTTATTCTCCTACCTCCATGCATGACTTCTATGACTTCCATGAAATCTATGATTTATATGATAAACTAGATAATATAAATATGTAACATATATATGTAAATAATAAATATAACCTAACCTTTGACAATGAACGTATGGTTACTTGTCCTAACATTAGGATATTTTATCTAAGACTTAACCTCTCGTTACGCTTCTATTGGGCTTCACCCATAAAACCATATACACCCTACAGGGCTTATATGGTCAAAAACAAATGTTAACGTCTAGATAAATACTTTCGACAATACATACTTTTGCATACTTTAAATCCTAAACTAACAAACTCCATTGTCATTCCAATACTCACACACCTACGTTTCCTTGTGTAGGATAACTCGGTGTTCCGTTCCCTAATCAACTAAACACTTCATGGATTTAAAACTTTGCAAAACCATGAGTACACTCGACACCCTTTTACACTTTACACTTTTGGGTGCAATATGTTAGTCTATCAAAATCACTAAATCATACTTATACTTTATGCAATCACACAAACAATCCATCATACATGCTATAGTTACGTGATACCCGATTTGTATACTTGAAACATTCTTATGTGATACTAGTTGTCATTAACTTTGTACGAGCCTCTCCTTAACATGTATAGCGCTATAGGAATAACGCACCGCCCGTATTCTTGTGGTCATGTTAAGTTTAATCTATTCTTACGGTGACACCTGAGTATTGACTTGTAGTTCAAATGCCATGTTTACATTAATCTTGTATGCTAGCTTAACATGTGGATTTGTTTAAATGGATTTTTAGTACTTATGTTATGATTTAAACTTGTGTACTCGCCAATACCTTTGTATTGAACTATACTTTTAACATGTTGCAGGTTGAGGATGTTGAAATGAGGAAAACACAGTAGGAACGGCTTAGAAACACACCTATCAAGCTAGTCACACCTATCAAGCTAGTTACTTGTTATGTTTTTTTGAACATGTTCTATTCTTAATTTATGTTGTATTTGATTTTGTGATGTACTTGATTTTGGATAAATGAAATGAAATGGATGGTTTAATTTATATTGTCGCTATTAGTGTTATGATGTCTCAAGCAATCTCGTTCGTCTTACTCTGATGTTTCCGCCATCAGTTGGGGTGTGACAGATTGGTATCAGAGCCATAACTATAGGGAATTAGGTAGAATTGCCATGTTCGACCTAGTCTATAGTTTAAGTGACCAACTTGACCCTTCTTGATTCATGCTTAAAAATGTTAATTCTTCTTACTTGCTTCTTCCTCTTTTGTCTTAATATATATGCAATATGTCTGACACTTACACAACTTACACACTTAAAGACTTGAAGACACTCATACTATAAACGAGACGATCTCACCAAATTAGGGGTGAAACCCGTACTTTGGTGATCACTCTCAATCCGCGTGTTCGATTTTACACGAAATTACACCATCAAGTTAGGAGTGAAATCTACATCTTGATGGGAAATTTCCATTTCAAGCTCTAGTGGACCCTTACCAATGAGTTGGAATTTTCTCCTCGTTTGGTAAGTACCAACCACACTTAGGGTGCGATGTCGTCAAGTTAGGGGTGAAACCTAGTCTATAGTTTAAGTGACCAACTTGACCCTTCTTGATTCATGCTTAAAAATTTTAATTCTTCTTGCTTGCTTCTTCTTGTTTCTTTTGTCTTAATATACATGCAATATGTCTGACACTTAAACAACTTACACACTTGAAGACTTGAAGACACTCATACTATAAACGAGACGATCTCACCAAATTAGGGGTGAAACCCGCACTTTAGTGATCACTCTCAATCCACGTGTTCGATTTTACACGAAATTACACCATCACTTTAGGAGTGAAATCCACATCTTGATGGGAAATTTCCATTTCAAGCTCTAGTGGACCCTTACCAATGAGTTGGAATTTGCTCCTCGTTTGATAAGTACCAACCACACTTAGGGTGCGATGTCGTCACGTTAGGGTTGAAACCCGCACCTTGTCAATTAGTCCCATTCCTCAATTTTAAATCTCATCAAAGTTTTGATTTTTTGATCGACTAAAGACGTGTAGTAACTAGAAGGGTAAAGTGCCGTTAATCGCTTCTCAACGAGAGCATTTTACCTATAGGCCAAAGCACGTTTCTCTAATTTGAAAGGATCTCGATTCACTTTGGAATAGTCGACGTTTCTCAACCCGAAACACTCCAATGTTTTATTAAGCCTATCTTTTATGTTATCTTAATTATTATGTGTTTTAATACTTGTTACCTCGTTCATTTCGAGCCCGAAGCACAACTCGCATGCTTTTCGCAATCCAAACACAAGAATAATCCTCATAAACCAACTAAATTTATACTCTTTATCCAATCATACGTGTTTATACTTTTGAATACTTGTTACGCCTATGCCATCTATGTTAATTCATACGTGATACTTACATGCTCGAAAATGACTTTTGTAAACACAGTATGATCAAATCCTTAACCTTTCCTCTATTGTCAATCCTTTAGATGTCTTTCTCACAAAACTTCATTGGAAAGAAGAAATCAAAGTCCCGCTCTGACTCGATGTCAAAGAGGGACTGTATGAAGTTCATGACCGAGCAAATGGCCAAGGTCATTCCGGATATTGTCAGCAAAATCCAACCCTTGCCAAACGCCTACTCACCCCACGCCTCCGTTGACTATAAGGTCGAAGTACCTAAGTCGATGTTCACCTTCAAACAGTTTAGCTCCTGCAACCCACTACCTTTCACGGGCGAAGAGGACGCCACCAAGTTACTGCAATGGTTTGACGCCATTGAAGTAACCTTCTACAAAATGGTTGTCCCGGCCACCTGCGTACCATCAACGCAATGGGAGTCCTCCGATCAAGGGCTCTTGATTGGTGGACCTCCAAGTGAAACGCTCGTGGGAATGATGCCGCACACGCCCTCCCTTGGGCCGAGCTTAAAACATTGATGGAGAACGAATTCTCCCCCCCCCCCACATGAACGTCAAAGACTCGAAAACGAGTTTTCGAACCTAAACAAGTTGGAAACGACAACGCCGGCCTCACGGCCCATTTCAAGCAGCTTAGTGCGATTTGCCCTAGTCAAGTCGACACGACCGAGAAGGCGATTGCCAAATACATACGCTGCCTCCCTCCTCACCTTACGGACCTTGTTGACACCACCTTGCCCAAAACCCTCGATGATACCTATTCGTCTATCCGCCAGGCTTAACAACAAACACGTTCTTCATGAAGCCTCCACCAAGGCTTCATCGAAGAATGCCCACCAAGCCACCAACGAAACCCTCCTCGAACCTACCTCACCCAAGCCACCAAGAAGCAACAACAAAGGCAAGAAGCGGAAGGCTTAAAGCCAAAACTACGAGGTAATCACTCCGCCAAACCCTCAACCCTCCCAACAGCTAGCTTCAGCCAACCCCGAGCCTATAAAAAGGCGTACACTAGGCCACATCCCAAGTGTAACACCTGCCCCTACCACCATCCCGTTAACGCCCTTGCCGCCTATGGATTAGCTGCAATAGGTTTGGACACTTTGCTCCGTAGTGTCGAAGCTTCCCGCAAGCCCCCACCAACCAAGCCCGAGCCATCACCGCACCCCAAAACCATACTGCTAACAAAACCCGACCACCTACAACCGTGGCTCGTGCATGTTTCAAATGCGGAGGTCCTAACCACTTCGCCAACACTTGCCTGCAACGCAACAACAACAACAACAATAACCAGCAGCAACAATAGCAAGCTTGTGGTCGAGCCTGCGTCATCACTGCCGCACAAGCTCAGAACACCAATGATGTCATCACGGGTACGTTTCTCGTTAACAATGTTTATGCTTCGTGTCTATTTGATACTAGTGCGGATAAAAGTTGTATCCGTTGAATTCGAACCATTGCTTAATTGTAACCATTCTAAGTTGCCTAAACCATTCGAAGTCTAAATCGTTGATGGAAAGTCCGTCACTATCGATTCTGTCCTTTCTAATTATTCATTGAATCTCAACTTTCATACATTTTCCATTGACCTCATACCCATGCAAATGGGTAGCTTTGATATTATAGTAGGTCCGTGCTGAAGTTGTTTGTTCCAAAAAGTTCATCCGTCTTCCCCTTCCCAATGGTGACTCCTTACACGTCTATGGCGAGAAACCTTCCAAAGGTCTCAAGCTTATGTCGTGTATCCAAGCAAACAAATACTTACGTAAGGAATACTTCGCCTTTCTCGCACACATTGTGGAAAAGAAGGACAAGGGTCCGAGCATGAGTGAGGTTCCCGTTGTTCGTGATTACCCTGACGTTTTCGCTGAGGATATTCCTTGTCCTCCTCCTCCTCGTTCGGTTGACTTTCGCATCAATCTCATTCCTGGTGCAACTCCTGTTGTGAAATCCCCTTATGGCCTCGGAAATGCAAGAGCTATCTAGCCAACTTCAAGAACTTCTTGATAAAGGCTTCATACGCCCTAGTACTTCTCCTTGGGGCGCTCTGTTCTGTTCGTCAAAAAGAAAGATGGATCATTTCGGATGTGTATCGACTATCGTGAGCTCAATAAGCTTACAGTCAATAAACGATATCCTCTTCCACGTATTGACGATCTCTTCGATCAACTTCAAGGCGTGACTTGCGTCTCGAAAATCGATCTTCGTTCTGGTTATCATCAACTTCGAGTCCTCGAAGAAGATATACCCAAAACTGCATTCCGTACATGTTATGGGCATTACGAGTTCGTGTTCATGCCTTTAGCTTAACCAACGCACCCGCAGTGTTCATGGATTTGATGAATCACGTGTGCAAGCCTTATCTCGACTGTTTCGTGATTGTCTTCATTGACAATATTCTAATCTATTCCAAGACGCAATAAGAGCATGAGCGACACTTGCGTCTCATCCTCTAGCTTTTGTGTACTGAACGTCTTTACGCCAAATTCTCCAAGTGTGAATTTTGGCTAAAGGATGTTCAATTCCTTGTTCATGTTGTTAACGAACTCGGTATTCACATTGACCCCGCAAAAATTGAAGCGGTGAAGAATTGGATTGCTCCTAAGTCTCTGTCCGAAATTCATTTTTTCTCGGTTTAGCTGGTTACTACCGTCCTTTATCTCAAATTTCTCCAAAATCGCCGTACCTCTCACTTCCTTGACTCAAAAGATAAACCTTTTGTTTGGAGTTCCGAGCCAGAGGAGGCTTTTCAAACGCTCAAGGACATGCTTTGCAATGCTCCTATCCTAGGCCTTCCAGATGGTAATGACGATTTTGTCGTGTATTGTGATGCCTCAAAACAAGGTCTTGGTTGCATTCTGATGCAACGAGATAAGGTTATCGCTTACGCGTCACGACAACTCAGATTCAAGAGAAAAACTATACTACGCACGACCTTGAACATGGTGCAGTTGTTTTTGCATTGAAGATATGGCGACACTACCTTTATGGTACAAAGTGTACGGTCTTCACCGACCATAAGAGCCTTCAACACATCTTCAATCAAAAAGAACTCAACATGCATCAAAGTCGTTGGGTAGAATTGTTAAATAACTACGACTGCGATATCCGCTACCACCCTGGTAAGGTGAATGTTGTAGCCGACGCACTTAGTCGGAAAACTCATGTAAAGAGTATACGTTGCTACGAAACCTTGGGAAAGCTTTATGAACTGATTCGCGAGGCGCATTACTCAACCATTAATGAGGGTAACCTCGATAATGAGTTGAAGTGTGGTGTCGAAAATCAACTCATGACCAAATCAAATGGCATCCTTTACTATCTTGATCGTATTTGGATTTCGAACCGTGACAACTTCGTGACCTCTTGATGAGTGAAGCTCATAAATCCCGATATTCTATTCATCCCGGCACTGATAAGATGTACCATGACCTTCGTACGTCTTATTGGTGGCCTCGAATGAAGAAAGATATCGCCTTCTACATTTCGAATGCTTTACTTGTTCCTAGGTAAAGGCCAAACATCAACGTCCCTCTAGCTTACTTGAACAACCAGAAATTCTTGTTTAGAAATGGGAGAGCATTGCCATGGACTTCATTACCAAACTCCCTCGTACATCGTCTGGTCACGATAATATTTGGGTAATCATCAACCGTCTGACCAAATCTGCTCACTTCCTACCCATACGTGAAAGCTACCGAGTCGAGAAATTGGCTAGTATCTACACGGATGAAGTCATTTGTCGTCACGGTACCCCCATTGACATTATCTCGGACTGTGATGGTCGTTTCACTTCCAGTCTTTGGCAAACGTTTCAAAAAGCTCTTGGTACTCACCTCAATCTCAGTACTTCTTTCCATTCTCAGTCTGATTGTCAAATCGAACGTACTATCCAAACTCTAGAGAATATGATTCGTTCTTGTGTAATTGATTTTGGTGGCAACTGAGATATGCACTTGCCTTTGGTCGAATTCTAGTACAATAACAGTTAACATGCGAGTATTCAAATCGCACTTTCAAGGCATTGTATGGTCGCAAGTGCCAATCACCTATTTGTTGGCACGATCGGGGAAGCGCAAATAACTGGTCCCGAGCTCATGCAAGAGACGACGGACAAGATTTTGTAGATTCAGGACAACTTGCTCAAATCCATAAGCCGACAAAAGAGTTATGTAGATAAAAGACGCAAGCCCTTGGAATTCAACGTTGGTGACTTTGTACTTCTCATGGTATCCCCTTGGAAGGGTGTGGTTCATTTCAGAAAAAAGGGAAAGCTCGCTCCTTGCTATGTGGGTCCTTTTAAGATTCTCGAAAGGATTGGCAAGGTAGTGTACGGAATGGACCTACCACAAGAGCTCAACAACGTTCATCCTACATTTCACGTCTCGAACTTGAAAAGATGTCTAGCTGAAGAAGTACTCCAAGTCCCACTTGAAGACCTTCAAATCAACAAGACCCTACACTTCGTGGAGAAACCAGTTGAGATCATGGATCGAGATACCAAGCATTTAAGGCGTAGTCGAATTCCTATCGTGAAGGTTCGGTGGGAAGGAAAACGTGGCGCTGAGTTTACTTGGGAACTTGAAAGCGGCATGAAGACTAAGTATCTCCATCTGTTCGTTACATCTTCCTAAATTTCGGGACAAAATTTCCTAAAGGAGGGGAGACTGCAACGCCTCGCTTTTTGTAACTTTCCGTTTTTAGTAAGTATGCTTCGTGATTCTATTTTTTTAAAGTCTAAACCTTGTAATCGTATAACATTCCAAATCATTGTAAATCCAAGGCTTTAATTATAATAAAATTTATCAATTATATGAAATCCGCATCCTTATACGCATTTATACATATGTTGGTTACATGATTTATAGATTCAAATTAACTTGTGATTTCTTATCATACAATCGTAAATCTTAAGCAATTCAAATCAAGCAAGACGATTAGTGATTTAAATATGAGATATAGAAGATTTTGGCATCGTAAATCTTGTCACGTTTATGCTAAACACTTACTACCGAGCAAGCCTTATTTTTAAGGGTTTTGTAACACCTTTATGCTTGATTTCGACCTACCAAACACACCACACTTATATTTTATATAAAGTACAATATCTAAACCTCAAATAAACCTAATCATATTTATTAAATAACAAAAAAAAAGAAAACATATGCAGCTTGCGGCCGGAAGCTGCTAGTGTTGTTAATGTTGTTCTTTTCAAGTCTAATACCTACCTAACCACCTTAAATGCTAACCTAACTCAAACCCTAATCTTACCTCTATATAGACCAACATTTTCTCACTTTTACAAGCCTCCAAAACTTCAAAAGTCCTCCCTAAACTTTCAGATTTCTCTACAGTCCCACTTCAGTTTGCAAGTGAGTTCTAACTCACTTCCTTTGTAACCAACCCTTGTTTCTTCTTCTACAACACTTGGATAACCTCTAGGAAGGTTTTTCACAAGTTTGCTTGGGAAAACTAAGGTGTAACCTCACCATTTTGAGGTCCAAAAGTGTCTTAAACTTTCTCCTTGTTTTCAGCTTTTCATTACTTCAAAAACTTTATGTTTTCTTCATGTTTTCTTCCTCTACAATGTTTGATAAGCCTCTAGGGATGTTACCATAGGTTTTCCATGCAAAACCAAGGTGGAACAATACTATTTTTATGGCCAAACATTCTGTTTTGAAAGATAAACTTGTAAACTTTTTCTTAAACATGTTTTCTCTTAACAACTTTAAGCTACTTGAGCTTCTAATCAAGCCCATGATTAGTGAGCTAGCTAGAGTTGCTTCATACAAATTAAGAGGTATAAAATACCCCTAAACATGTTGTTTTACTAAGGTGTTAACCCACAAGTGTTGGAATCATCCAAGCTTACAAAGCTTGTGTTTTGGTAAAGGTGTGATTACATGGAGGCCTTAGCTATCCTACTTACAATCCCCCACCTCTCTTGATTATTTTTAGTGAAGTATATTCATTTTATTTCATTCGTGACCATCCGAATTGTCCTTGTGACAATTTGTGTATTGGTGAATCTTACGAAATAGTTTAAAGGGCGGTTATCCTCCTACCTCCATGCATGACTTCTATGACTTCCATGAAATCTATGATTTATATGATAAACTGGATAATATAAATATGTATAATATATATGTAAATAATAAATATAACCGAACCCTTGACAATGACCGTATGGTTACTTGTTCTAACATTAGGTTATTTTATCTAAGACTTAACCTCTCGTTACGATTTTATTAGGCATGACCCATAAAACCACAAACACCCTATAGGGCTTATAGTGTCAAAACGAACGTTAATGTCTAGATTAATACTCTCGATAATCATACTTTTGCATACTTTAAACTCCTAAACTAACAAACTCCATTGTCATTCCAATACTCAAACACCTACGTTTCCTTGTGCAAGATAACTCGATGTTTCGTTCCCTAATCAACTAAACACTTCACGGATTTAAAAGTTTGCAAAACGATGAGTACACTCAACACCCTTTTACGCTTTACACTTTTGGGGTTCAATATGTTAGTCTATCAAAAAATCACTAAATCACACTTACACTTTTTGCAATAAAACAAACAATCCATCATACACGCTATAGTTACATGATACCCAATTTGTATACTTGGAACATTCTTATGTGATACTAGTTGTCATTAACTTTATACGAGCCTCCCGTTAACATGTATAGCGCTATAGGAATAACGCACCGCCCGTATTCTTGTGGTCATGTTAAGTTTAATCATTTTTTCGCTGACCTTGACGATTGACTTGTAACTCACATGCCATGTTTTCATTAATCCTGTATGCTAGCTTAACATGTGGATTTGTTTAAACGGATTTTTAGTACTTATGTTATGATTTAAGCTTGTGTACTCGCCAATACCTTTGTATTGAATTATACTTTTAACATGTTGCATGTTGAGGATGTTGAAATGACGAAAACACAGTAGGAACTACTTAGAAACACACCTATCATGCTAGTTACTTGTTAGTTTTGTTGAACATGTTCCATTTTGAATTTATGTTATATTTGATTTTATGATGTACTTGACTTTTGTATAAATGAAATGAAATGGATGGTTTAATTTAATATTGTCACTATTAGTGTTATGATGTCTTGAGCAATCTCGTTCGTCTCACTCTGATGTTTCCGCCATTGGCTGGGGTGTGACAGTGTCTTCCTTTGTAAACCAGCCACTTCGCTTTGACACAAAACCATCTAAAGCTTCAAGCTCGTGATTTTTATCACTACTGGAATCTTTTCTCCACTTCCCCTCTTGAGGCGCCACATAATCTTTATCAATGATTGATCCAAATACCGGCTTAGCATTCGAAAAAAGTTTTAAATGTCTATTCTTCTTCTTCAGGGTAGATACATCCATATGTTCAATCTTCATAATATCCTCTTTGTTTTTCTTCAAATTCTTGTGAAGATAATCCAGCAACATCTAAACAAATCTCGGGTACTATGGGAATTTCTCTCTCACAGTGTTCTGTACCATCTATATAAAGATTAACTTGGAGAAGGTATATGGCAGATTGAGGATCAGAGCTGCTATCATGAACATTTGGTAGTTGACCATATCATCAAGCACTCCTTTCCGGTGACTAAGTGTGTGAATGATGCAGTGTGTGAATGATGCAGTGTGTGATGTATCTGAATGGTGCACTCAGATTTCCCTTCTTAAACAGCGCCGCATTAACGTAACGCGCATATCCATCCTGTAAAAACAAACCTTAACCATATATTTTGGGTATCCAGTGGGGTCTTTCACACTGTCTTTAAACTCTAACACCTTCCGAATCAAATCTTCAGTAAGCCTAACATGGATATCTTCATTGTTGGTCCGTACCGCAGAAAAGATAGCATTTTCTTCTTCATTGTACTTAGCGGCATCCCAGAAGTACTCAACATGCGATCTGTAGGCCGTATGTTAATCTGCTAAGGCCTTTGTAATCGGTAGACGACACAAAAATTCAAGCACTTCTAGGTATGCGGCAATCTCTGGAATATTCTCGTCGAGCAAACAGCAAATGTGGTGGAACGTAGAAAATGACGATTTATTTACCTGCGTACACGAAAAAATTTCCAAATACTTCGAAAATTTTCAAACTTTTTGAAAAATTTGTCACTTGTACGAGTCATCATTCGTACGAGTTAGATTGACACTTAACAAATCAATTTTGAACACACTCGCTCGTACGAGTGACTCCTCGGACGAGTCAATGAATTAATTAATATAAAAGTCTTACTCGTACGAGCGACCACTCGGACGAGTGATGAGTCGCACAAATAACACCTTTCCAAATCGAACTTAAAACGTGTAAATTTTAACAAATTGAGTGGTGATTTAGGAGATAAGAGAGCCTATAAGCATGATTATGTGCACAATTTTACATTTTACCGGTTCAATTAGCCTCAATCTACGTTTTAAGTCCTTAAGGTCCGATTTTGGCATTATAACAACTCAAATCTTGGATTAGTACCTTTCCCATCGTAAGAGGTGTGCTAATCAACCTCCGCGAAGTGTCAAAGATACATGATTCGGTCTGGAAATGAGATGAAAGAACTAGATTGCACAAAGATTCTCTTCAGTCGCGCAGAGTCACTTATGTGACTCGTGCGAGTGAGTGTCCCTTTGATATCCACCATGCCACTCGTACGAGTCATCATTCGTACGAGTGATGTAGTTTATCACTCGTTCAAGTCACATTGTCATTCGTACGAGCCAGTTCTTTATACATGGTTTCTTTTCAAGCTTTTGTGAATTTATCTATTTTAACGACCCACTCAGTTGACCGAGTCCAAGGTAATGACCTTGGTTAACCGATTTGCCTACCAAGTCCAAGTTAATGACCTTGGTTGACCGTTGTTTGACCAAAACAGATGTTTTTCATGATTTTTTAAGTTTCAAGTTAATGAACTTTTTAGCGTTTCGGGACTCTCTTCCCAGATTAGCTCCCAGCCTGTAATCTTTTAGCTTTCCTTCAGCAACTATCACCTTGGAGTTGGACAAACGGTATTTCCATCATCGGTAGATGAAAAACTAAGATAGAAATCAATTTTTTTTTTGTATTTTCCAATGTTTTTGCTAATAACAAACTGAAAATCTTTTTGGGTTTTTCTGGAAGAAGAAATAAAGTAAGTAAAACATATTGACAGACCTATTTTTGTGAGTTTGTGTTAGAGGATCACATCAATTATTTAGACAAATCACCAGTACCGTTGATCTTGGTAATAACTTTAAGGTCCTAAACAAATTTACTTAGATTGCCAATATACTGATCCATTTAAACTTCTAAAAATTTCTCAAATTTTTCAAGATATGTTAGGTAATTTTAAGAATATGAGTAAATGTGTTTCCCATCTCAGAATATACTCCCGCGTCAAGATTCCCAGAATTTCATCTCACAGGTGAATATATCTAGTTGATATATGTAAATGGGGTGAATGCGAGGTCTTGAGAGCTCAGGTTAGTACTTCCGTTCAGAGAAAGAGATGAAGGCTCGACTTTAGGTGGTGTTCCATTTAGGAATCTTTTGTATTGCAGATGTCGTATCTTTTTATGACATATACTCATTTTTATACAGCTTTTAGGGGTGAAAAATCCGCAAAGTATTATACAAGTTCAAGGTCACTGCCTATGCAAAATCAGAAGAACTCGGATAATATCCCAGATATCCACTAAATATAAAGACCTAGTATCACAGAATCTGGCATTCTCTCAAAGGAAATTTCGGAGTACTAAGTCCATATATCCAAGAGATCTTGACCCACAAATACTCAGTTTTTCTTTTAAGTTTATATCTTGAAAAACAATTTACTGAACGTGTGAAGCCTACTGGCATATCGTTAGTAAGACCTGTTTAAAAACTTTTTTTAAAAACATTCCATATCTTTAGCATACTATGATAGTCCACTGATGTACTATCATTTCCTCTTGTACACAGAACTCTTTTTGTCTCTTTTTTAATTTTTTGTATTTTTTCACAACTTTTTCTCCCCCTAAAATCAAAAACATATTTTTTGTTTTTTAAGAAAGCAAGGAAAAATATGTACATAAAAACATGTGTTATACCAATGAGAATAACGTTAAATCCTCGTCATCCTCGAATTCAACCTCACTTTCATCCCCTGATGTCAGATTTCTTAAACCATTTAATTGCAAAAGATTTTTAATTCTTGATCTATCAAATGCTTTGGTGTAAAAGTATGCTTTTTGGTCGTCAGTGTGTATTTTCTCAAGTCCAACCAACTTTTTCTCGTAACAATCACGGATAAAGTGGTGTCGAATTTCAATGTGTTTAGTGCGCGAGCGTTGAACCGGGTTTTTAGTGATATCAATGGCCGCCTTGTTATCTACATAAATGGGCGTATCAAAAAATTGCAGTCCAAAGTCTCTCATCTGCTATTGTATCCACAGTATCTGGGAACAACAACTGGATGCTGAAACACATTCAGCTTCACAAGTAGAGAGAGCGACCGCGGTCTATTTCTTGCACTGCCACATTACCAAACGGTCCGAAGAGCTGGCAACCAGCCGTTGTAGGTTTGGCATTGAGCTTGCAGCATCCGAAATCCAAATCTAAAAAACCCGCGAGATTGAAGTCGTCGTGTCGTTGATACCACAAGCCGGTGCTTGGGCATCCTTTCAAGTAGCGTGTGATCCTTTTAACGGTAAACAAGTATGAATCTCTTGGATTTGACTGATAACGGGCACAAAAGCATGTAGGATACATGACGTCAGGTCTTGAAGCTGTGAGATACATCAAGTATCCGATCATGGAGCGATATAATGTCTCGTCGACTTTGACTCCATGAGCGTCTTAACAAATGTCATGGTTGGTGGCTAATGGAGTTCATGCTCGCTTAGTTCCTGTCATGTCAAATTTCTCTAACCCATCATGAACATACTTTGTTTGGTGAATGAAGATACCATCAGGCAATTGTTCGACCTGAAGTCCTAAGAAAAACTTCATCTCCCCCATAGCACTCATTTCGAACTTCCTTTTCATGACTTCTTCAAAGTCCTTACACAGCTTCTCATTTGTCGATACAAAGATGATATCTTTCACATATATTTGTACGATGATCAGATGTCCGTCTGCTTCCTTGGTAAAGAGGGTACTGTCTACTGTTTCTCTGGAGAAGTCGTTTCCCAGAAGACGTTTAGAAAGCATCTCATACCAGGCTCTCGGGACCAGGTGTAGTCCGTATAATGCCTTGTTCAGAAGATCGACCTTATCCTTGTATATCGGATCGACAAACCCCGATGGTTGGCCGATGTACACCTCTTAGTTTACCTTTCCATAAAGGAATGCAGACTTTACATCCAACTGGTACACCTTGAAACCTTTCCGTGATGCAAAGGATAGGAACATGCGGATAGCTTCAAGACGCGTGACTGGGGCATAGACCTCGTTGTAGTCTATCCCTTCTTGCTGATGGAAGCCTTGTACTACGAGCCGAGCTTTGTTGCGAACCACGATACCTCTATGATCTCTTTCGCACTTAAAGACCCAACGAGTATTAATCTTCTTGTGATTGTCAGGTAGATCAATAAGCTTCCAGACTCCAAGTTTCTGGACTGGCAACAATTCTTCTTGTATTGCATCCACCCAGCTTTCTTCTTTAATATTGTCTTTCTAGGATCCTGGTTCCACCTGAGAAACAAAACAACTGTGAAAAAATCTAGTTTGAAGTGGAGCAACTTTTGTATAAAAGTAACTAAAATCCTTATAAATCTGATTTCGTGTTTTCACTCAAGTTTGTAAGTCGCCAATAATGTTTTCTGATGGGTGGTCAGAGGGTGTTTTTGGCATCACTTCGCTTGGAACATCTACTTTACTTTGTAGACTTGTGACAACTTCATCAGCAACCTATTTTGAGGACGTATCTTCATTTCTATTATTGGATTCTACAGCTTGATTGTTTGGAAAGCTTTGAATCTGTTCTGATCCTTCATCAGAACGGGTTCCTCCATTGTCAAAAATAGGTTCTCGATCGGAGTCAGCATCATCTAGCTGATGGGAAGATGGTTCAGCAGCATTCAAGTTTGAGACCTGCTTCAGAAGAGTTTGTGACAGGTTGTGATGGGGAAATCACCAACGGTCTTGAAACTTGTTCCTGATTGGAGATTTGATGCTGTTGATATAGCATGAAAAGTTATTCCTAAGAAGGTACTTCTGGTAGATCGAATGAGTTCCACAACTTATGAAATCCCGGTTTTTCAGGTATCTTAAACGCGCTACTTTTGGTTATTCACTCCTACGCTGATTTAATACGGAGAATTAAATTACACGCTCACAATAACTACGCTAACTTTGTGAATCTATAGGGTGAATTACGTGCTATGTGTTATTAGACGGGTTGTATCTGAATTACGTGCTATGTATTATTAGGCGCTTGTAGATTATTGTATCACGCTTTGATTTCGCGATTTATTAGTTATAAGTCTTATGTTACCGAATTGTAAAAAATAATAAAAATAAATAAATAGCCGAACCGAACCGAGCCGCGAAACGTGTCGACCTTCCGACCACACACCTTGCGGCCCAAGGAATTAACCCAAACTTGAGGCCCAAGGCTCTAACCAAAACCGCCGCCCCCCTATCGCGACCGCCTCCCTCCCCCCCCCCCTTGTTATATTTATATGTATGTATGCATGGGATGTTTTAAAAAGAAACACAAATCCCTAATCCCTAGAAGAAGGTCAACGGCAGCCCCCGCCCTCACGGTCGCGCAAGCCTACGACTGCCGGATTGATTCCAAGCTTGTCCCGGTTCGCTAATCATCATCGTTTCAAGGTTAGGGTCATGATTATGTGCTTTTATGATTATTCTATGAAAAAGTATTGCGGAGTATGATTAGCTTGGATGAATATGCGAATCTTTGCGGTTGTGATGATATGTTGAACACAAAAATCGTAGGCTGCGTTTTAGCGATAAAGATCATGATAAATATTTAGGGTTTGCATGAATATTGATATACATGATGATATTTGACAAGTTAACCTGTTGTTAATCAATACACCTAAGCGTCATGATCGTTTAAACATGTTCTAGTGCGATAAAGTCGAAAACAGTAAGCTGATTGACATTTACAGCCAACTTCAGTTGGCTGTAACCTGATCATTATTTATTGAAAAGTGGATTTTCTGAAGCCTAAAACGTGTATTTTTGAAAAAACGCTTCAAATGGCGCTAGATTCATATTTTTCTGAGGTCGTTTGCTATTTTTAAATGGTTATTTAGTGCAGCAGCTGATGCTGCGTAAATTCTGCAGAATTTGTAGGTTGTTTATCGAGTCGGATCTCATAGTCTGTAGGGGGTTAGGTCATGAAATTTGTACAATAACTGGAGACGGGAATTTCCGAAAATCTCCCACTGGAATTTTGTTAATTGGATGAAAGATGATTTTTAAATAATTTTTCTCGTGGACTACAGACAGAAAGCGACGAATCTGACTGCAGCCTAGTATATAAATGTTTATAAGTAATTGGTAAAGATTTAGGATTTCAAAATTTTACACACAATTCTACAATCTAATGACACCTCCTATAAAACAATTGGAATTTTTGGAACGTTGGAACTATTTTATAAAAATCCTCAAAAACAGCCCAGTTATGAGCGTACAAGCCAAAACATGATAACTTGCGTTTGTGTGTACCTAAGTGTTGTATGAGTTAATATGTGTTTATGCCAAGTTGGTTTGATCATTTATTTGTATGGTGATACTTTGCATGCATGATTATGGTTTTGAATTGGTTATTACATGTGCCGTACTGTGTGTTAGTTATGCGTAGGGTTTTGTGTCAGTGTGTTCATACACTAACTTTAAATCGGTTGACATGTTAGGATGCGATTAGTGGTTCCATCATTTGCTTCTTTCGCGTTATTCTAACCGAGCAATTTAAGGTGAGTTCACGGACCCTATTTTATCCGGTTTTAAACAACAGGGGAGAAACATGTACACGCTCTACAACTCTATCTTTTTACGTTATGCGAGATTAACGCCGTTAACTATTAGGTAACTAAGTTAATGTTATATACGTTATGGTCAGTAAGTAGCTTTATCACGGAAGTCCTCAACCAACTCTCAGATCGTTAGTATTGGGTTAGATAGCGGGGAAATTATGGTAGTACTACTGGGCCCGACAAGCCCCACCCGAGCTAGTCACGCTAGCCGACCGGGAATGGTCAACGGGTGATTAATTTGGCCTAACTTTCGCCATGGTCAGTGATAGACCTGGCAACACTGAGGCAACAACAGTCAGCTTCGATCGCGAACTCTTATGTGACGTAACTTTAGCCTCGCTACCTACATGTTAACATTGAACTTAATTACGAACCAACATTATTATTCCAGGTTAGGAATAATGGAACTATGTCGTATCCCGGGTTAGGGATAACGGGGAAAAACAATCTTTTAAACCGAACTTGTGAACTTATAAATACCTGTGAACTCTTCTTTAATGTTGACACTTGTTTCTTTACATGTTTCTCAGGACGCTAGGAGCGCTAGGTGCACTCACTTGCATTTGATCAAGACATTTTTATCGAGTCTTATTAACGAATAATGTTTGGGATTTTTGGTTTTGGCGTTTACGTTGGCGCCCGTTACTTAATTTTAATGCTTCCGCTAAACTTTGAAACTATGATATTTTGAAAATGACTATGAATGGTTACAACAAATGTTTTTGGAAAACGTTTAAATAAATCATATAGAGTCGTTCGATATTGCTAGTGTCTGAAATTCTGGTTTGATCACACGCCTCGCGGTAATACTCCGCAAGTGGAAATTGAGGGTGTGACAGATTGGTATCAGAGCCTCTAGCTATAGAGAACCAGGTTTGCATTAAAAGTAGATCTAAACTATAGCTGTTACACGACACTAGACATAGTTGGCACCGAACTGTGATATCTTGTTATGTGTTATACTACAATTGTTCTATGTGAGATATATATGTATATTGTGATATACGCAGCTCGTAACGAACTACACCAACCCAGCAGGCTATGTCATCATCATCATCCGACAGATCTCGACAATCAAGGGCGCCGGGGAAGGCACCCATGGTCGAACCCTCACCACCTCGTGGCGTGGAGACACGCTTAGCTGCTAGGAAAAGACTCGCTTTAGGAGGGGAGTCGTCCTCCCGTCCGACCACCGCTATACCGATCGAACCGGTCAACTCTTTAGGAGTGGGGGACAATCTACTTAGGGATGTGTTAAGGAAATAAGAGGAACAGCTGGAGAGAATGCAGGAGACTATCGAAGCACAGGGATGGCTGATACGTCAGCTAATTGGTGAAACTGGAGAGCTCGAGGAAGAGTAATATGAGAATAAGAGAGTTCGAAACATTTTAGCTAAGGACTTTCGTGCTGAGCGGCTGAGGGCTGACTGGCTCGAAGACAGAGTTCTTGAGTCCAGTTGGAGGATTCACGAACTGGAGCAGAACCAAGCACCACCTATCCCAGTACCCGCACCAGCACCGGCCCCTCCAGCGCCGGTAGAGGACGAAGAGGAGCATCCAGAGGAAGACCCGGAGGAGGATCCGGAGGAAGAAGAGTCGGAACAGGACCCGACAGTTGAAGCTGAAAACGCCGAAGAGGATGACGGCAGTGATAGCGACTTGGGAGATGGAGACATAGATGACTAACTCGTCTCGCCAATCTCCGTTTTGTTTTCTTTAGTGTGTTTGTTTCCACTTATGTTTGAATTTGAAAATTTTATAATTAAACTGAGATGTTTGGTTGGTATTTTGTGAGACATTGCAATTTATTAAATCGAATGTTCCGTTTGATTGTTTAATTTGTTGGGTTGACATAAATTGTGTGATTATTGAAGTGTGGAATATGATAACTATATTGGATATATATACTTATCGGTGTGTGTTTGTGTTGTCTTGCTAAGATCTGAAATGGCAACCGGTCGTCGCGAAAGCCTCAACATGTCAACTGAAGAATTGGCCGCTTTAATCCAAGAACACGTGAATGCTGCTCTGGCAGGTGTTCCTAACCCACCAGCTATTAAATTTTCATGGGAAAATCTAATAGTTTGGCTAGTGGACTTTCTCGCTGACTACCTATCCTCTATCCTTAGGAGGGGGTCTTAACCCCTACAAGATGTTCCTTGATGCGAAACCGAGCAAGTTCACGGGAGTTGAAGGACCCATAGGACTGGTCCGTTGGATTGAAAAGTCTGAATCAGTTTTCAAAATGTGCAATTGCCTTGAAGCCAATAAGGTCAAGTATGCTGCCTCGACGTTGGAAGATGGGGCATTAACGTGGTGGAACGCACAAGTCCAAACGCGTGGACTTGTTGCAGCGAACGCAATGGCCTGGACCGAGTTTAAGGCCCTAATCAAGGAGGAATAGTGTCCGCGGGACAGAGTTCAGCAGTTGGAACAAGCGTTATGGAACCACAAGATGGTCGGGTCAGAAATTGAAGCGTACACAACAAGACATCATGATCTGGTGTTCCTTTGTCCCGATTTGGCTAACACCGTCGATAAACGGCTTGAGTTTTATCTTGGGGGTCTGGTCCCTGAGATCTAGGGCATGGTAATGTCTAGAAACCCTACGACGGAGCATCAAGCAATTAGGCTGGCGCATAAACTCACCGATAAGGCGGTGGAGCAAAGGAAGTTGCCACCTAGGGATGCAACTGAAGTTGTCCCTGACAACAAAAGAAAATTTGAAGACTCACCTGCTCGACAGTCTTCGTCAGCCCAGCCACAACAAGGAAACCAGAAGCAGTCCAACAACTTCAACAACAATCGGGGTCACAACAATCAGTCTGCCAACAACACCCAGAACTCGAGCGGCTATGCGGGTCGAAAGCTGCAATGTAACCGTTGTAACCTCCATCATCACGGCCCTTGCGCCGGAAATCGCTGCCAACGATGTGGCAAAGCAGGACACATGGCATAGGATTGTCGTGGGGAGATCATGACATGACAAAATCAGAACCAGCACCAGGGTCAACAGCAAGGTAATAACCGGGGATGCTATCAGTGCGGTAGCACAGCCCATTTCAAGCGAGACTGCCCGCAGCTTCGCAACAACAACAATGGTGGGAATAACAACAATAACCACCACAACAAAAATAACAATAACAACAATGGCAACAATGGAAATGGTGGCACATGATGTGCCAAAGGTCGTGCATTCACGCTGGGCCGTGGAGAGGCCAGAAACGACTCGAATGTGGTCACCGGTAAGTTTCCCCTTAACGATCATTTTGCTACTATACTTTTTGATACGGGTGCGGATAAGAGTTTTATATCTGATTCTTTTAGGAAGAACCTAAATCTAACACCTAAACCCCTAGAGACCCCTTACGTCATAGAACTAGCCGATGGTAAATCTGTAGATGTGATCCATCTAGTGTCCGGCTGTCAACTTAAATTCGCGGGTCACACCTTTACCATTGATCTGATGACAACTACTCTGGGTAGTTTTGATGTGGTAGCCGGAATGGACTGGCTATCCGACGTCCGAGCTGAAGTTCTCTGTTTCGAGAAAGCTATCCGTATTCCGCTCTCTAACGACGACGTCTTGATGGTGCAAGGCGAGAAGGCAGGCGCCATCACGAACATCATCTCTGACATGCAAGCTCTGAAGTATTTTTGGAAGAAGAACTCTTCTGCTTTGCTCACACTGGTCACTGAACAGTTAAGGACGAGAAGCGAATTGAAGATATCCCCGTCGTCCGTGACTTTCCCGATGTGTTTCCAGAGGAGTTACTCGGTCTTCCACCACATCAACAAGTGGAGTTTGAAATCGCATTGGCGAACAATGCGAATCCTATCGCCAAGGCCCCGTATCGCTTAGCTCCAGCAGAGCTGCAAGAGCTGTCTACCCAACTTCAGAAACTGTTGGAAAAACGATTTATCCGATAGAGTACTTCGCCATGGGAACTCCGGTCCTTTTTGTCAAGAAGAAGGACGGGACCTTCCGCATGTGCATCGACTACAGGGAACTCAATAAGGTTACCGTCAAGAACCGATACCCATTACCTCGCTTCGACGATCTTTTCGACCAGCTTCAAGGTTCAAGCTACTACTCCAAGATTGAACTACGGTCCGGTTATCACCAACTATGCGTCAGGGAGGAGGATATCTCCAAGACGGCATTTCACACTCGGTATGGCCATTATGAGTTCTTGGTCATGCCCTTCGGTCTCACCAATGCACCCGCAGTGTTCATGGACCTCATGAACCGTGTGTGTAAGCCGTATCTCGACAAGTTTGTCATCGTGTTCATCGATGATATACTCATCTACTCTAAGGGTGAAGAAGAACATGCTGATCATCTGCGATTATTACTGGAACTACTTCACCAGGAGAAACTATATGCCAAGTTTTCGAAGTGTGATTTCTGGATTCGGGAAGTTCAGTTTCTCGGGCATATCGTGAATGAAAAGGGTATACACGTTGATCCCGCCAAGGTCGATGCTATCAAGAACTGGGAAGCACCCAGGACACCAATGGAGATCCGCCAATTTTTGGGTTTGGCTGGTTACTACAACGTTTCATCGAGGGATTTTCCAAGATCGCACAACCGCTTACCACTCTCACTCAGAAGGGCACCAAGTATGCATGGGGTGACAAACAGGAAGCAGCATTTCAATTATTGAAGCAGAAGCTTTGCAGTGCACCCATTTTGTCATTGCCAGAGGGGATGGATGATTTTGTGGTATATTGTGACGCTTCAATTCAGGGGTTGGGATGTGTACTCATGCAACGTGATAAGGTCATCGCGTATGCATCCCGACAGTTGAAGGTTCACGAGAAGAACTACACGACACATGACCTGGAATTGGGAGCAGTTGTGTTTGCACTTAAGATTTGGAGACACTACCTATATGGAACAAAGTGCACAATCTACACGGATCACAAGAGCCTCCAACATATTTTTTACCAGAAGGAGTTGAACATGCGACAGCGTCGCTGGGTCGAACTCCTAAATGATTATGAATGTGCCATTCGGTATCACCCGGGTAAAGCTAACGTGGTAGCTGATGCCCTCAGTCGGAAGGAGCACTTGAAACCTCGTCGGGTACGAGCACTACAGCTCACAATTCATTCTGGGTTACCCGAACAGATACGCGACACGCAGCTAGAAGCAATTAAGGAAGAGAACATCAAGGCCGAATCTGTGGGAAAGATTGAACACGATTGGGAAGTGAAACCCAATGGTGCCCGGTCTTTCATGGATCGTATATGGGTACCTCTCTACGGAAACCTCAGGAAGCTAGTTATGGATGAAGCTCACAAATCCTGATACTCTGTCCATCCTGGTTCAGATAAGATGTATCAAGACCTTAAAGCCGCGTACTGGTGGCCCAACATGAAAATGGAAATAGCCACCTACGTGAGCAAGTGTTTGACTTGTGCGAAAGTCAAGGTGGAATACAAGAAGCCATCAGGGCTACTTCAACAACCTGAGATCCCAGTGAGGAAATGGGATCAGATCTTGATGGACTTTATCACTAAACTCCCGTGAACTCCGAGTGGTTGCGATACCATCTGGGTAATCGTGGATCGTCTAACTAAGTCTGCACACTTCCTAGCGACCAAAGAAACATATAAGATGGATAAGTTGACTCGCATCTACATTAAGGAAGTAGTTTCTCGGCACGGGGTGCCAACGTCCATCATCTCAGACAGAGATGCTCGCTTCACGTCCAACTTTTGGCAGTCACTTCAGAAAGTGTTGGGTACACGCTTAGATATGAGCACAGCCTACCACCCTCAGACGGATGGCAAAGTGAAAGGACCATTCAGACCTTGGACGATATACTTAGGGCATGCATGGTAGACTTTGGGAATAGTTGGGAAATCCATCTGCCTTTAGTGGAATTCTCGTATAACAACAGTTACCATACGAGTATTCAGGCTGCACAGTTTGAAGCATTGTACGGTCGCAAATGTAGATCACCGGTTTGTTGGGCAGAATTCGGTGACAGTCAACTCACAGGTCCTGAGTTGATACTTGAGGCTACTGAAAAGATTGTGCAAATCAGAAATCGCATGGCAGCGGCACAAGATCGACAGAAAAGTTACGCTGATCAACGACGCAAACCGCTCGAATTTCAAGTAGGCGACCGCATCCTACTGAAAGTGTCACCCTAGAAGGGTGTAATTCGTTTTGGGAAACGAGGCAAACTAAATCCACGGTACGTAGGCCCATTTGTGATTTCGAAGCGTATCGGGCCTGTAGCTTATCAGTTAGACCTTCCTGCCGAACTCAGTGGAGTTCACAACGTTTTTCACGTGTCCAATATGAAGAAGTGCCTATTAGATGAGACCTTAGTCATTCCATTGGATGAGATTCAAGTGGATGAGCAACTGCATTTTGTGGAACAACCTATCGAGATCATGGACCGTGAGATCAAGACTCGAAGGTACAGCAAGATACCGATCGTCAAGGTTCGTTGGAACTCTAAGCGTGGACCGGAGTTCACGTGGAAAAGAGAGGACCAAATAAAAAGCAAATATCCACACCTTTTTACAGCTGAGCAGCAATCTGACGTTACCGCCAACTGAATTTCGGGACGAAATTCTTTCAACATGGGGATGATATGACAGCCTGGATTTACTTGTACCATTATAACAAACTGAGCTTTTGTGCGTTGCATTCTAAACCGCGTTTACTCAATTTTCGGGACGAAAATTCTTTCAACATGGGGATAATGTGACATCCCGGTTTTTCAGGTATCTTAAACGCGCTACTTTATGGTTATTCACTCCTACGCTGATTTAATTCGTAGAATTAAATTACACGCTCGCAATAACTACGCTAACTTTGTGAATCTATAGGGTGAATTACGTGCTATGTGTTATTAGACGGGTTGTATCTGAATTACGTGCTATGTATTATTAGACGCTTGTAGATTATTGTATCACACTTTGATTTCGCGATTTATTAGTTATAAGTCTTATGTTACCGAATTGTAAAAAAATAATAAAAATAAATATATAGCCGAACCGAACCGAGCCGCGAAACGTGTCAACCTTGTGACCCACACACCTTGCGGCCCAAGGAATTAACCCAAACTTGAGGCCCAAGGCTCTAACCCAAACCCCCCTATCCCGACCGCCCCCCTCCCCCCCCCCTTGTTATATTTATATGTATGTATGCATGGGATGTTTAAAAAAAAACACAAAACCCTAATCCTTAGAAGAAGGTCGACGGCACCCCCCCCCCTCACGGTCGCGCAAGCCTACAACTCCCGGATTGATTCCAAGCTCGTCCCGGTGTGCTAATCATCATTGTTTCAAGGTTAGGGTTTATTGTTTTGCGATTCACACTAGTTTTTGTGTAATCTTGATCATGATTATGTGCTAGTATGATTATTCTATGAAAAAGTATTGCGGGGTATGATTAGTTCGGATGAATATGCGAATCTTTGCGGTTGTGATTATATGTTGAACACAAAAATCGTAGGCTGCATTTTAGCGATAAAGATCATGATAAATATTTAGGGTTTGCATGAATATTGATATACATGATGATATTTAACAAGTTAAGCTGTTGTTAATCAATACACCTAAGCGTCATGATCGTTTAAACATGTTCTACTGCAATAAAGTCGAAAACAGTAAGCTGATTGACATTTACAGCCAACTTCAGTTGGCTGTAACCTGATCATTATTTATTGATAAGTAGATCTTCTGAAGCCTAAACCGTGTATTTTTGAAAAGCACTTCAAATGGCGCCAGATTCATATTTTTCTGAGGTCGTTTGCTATTTTTAAATGGTCATTTAGTGCAGCAGCTGAAGCTGCGTAAATTATGCAGAATTTGCAGGTTGTTTATCGAGTCGGATCTCATAGTCTGTAGGGCGTTAGGTCACGAAATTTGTAGAGTAACTGGAGACGGAAATTTCCGAAAATCTCCCACTAGAATTTTGTTAATTGGATGAACGATGATTTTTAAATAATTTTTTCTCGTGGAGTGCAGTCAGAAAGCGACGAATCTGACTGCAGCCTAGTATATAAATGTTTATAAGTAATTGGTAAAGATTTAGGATTTGAAAATTTTACACACAATTCTACAGTCTAATTGACACCTCCTATAAAACAATTGGAATTTTTGGAATGTTGGAACTATTTTATAAAAATCCTCAAAAACAGCCCAGTTATGAGCGTACAAGCCGAAACATGATAACTTGCGTTTGTGTGTACCTAAGTGTTGTATGAGTTAATATGTGTTTATGACAAGTTGGTTTGATCATTATTTTGTATGGTGATACTTTGCATGCATGATTATGGTTTTGAATTGGTTATTACGTGTGCCGTACTGTGTGTTAGTTGTGCGTAGGGTTTTGTATCAGTGTGTTCACACACTAACTTTAAATCGGTTGACATGTTAGGACGCGATTAGTGGTTCCATCATTTGATTCTTTTGCGTTATTCTAACCGAGCAATTTAAGGTGAGTTCACGGACCCTATTTTATCCGGTTTTAAATAACAGGGGGAGAAACATGTACACGCTCTACAACTCTATATTTTTACGTTATGCGAGATTAACGCCGTTAACTATTCGGTAACAAAGTTAATGTTAATATACGTTATGGTCACTAAGTAGCTTTATCACGGACGTCCTCAACCAACTCTCGGATCGTTAGTATTGGGTTAGATAGCGGGGAAATTGTGGTAGTACTACTGGGCCCGACAAGCCCCACCCGAGCTAGTCGCGCTAGCCGACCGGGAATGGTCAACGGGTGATTAATTTGGCCTAACTTTCGCCATGGTCAGTGATAGACCTGGCAACACTGAGGCAACAACAGTCAGCTTCGATCGCGAACTCTTATGTGACGTAACTTTAGGCTCGCTACCTACATGTTAACATTGAACTTAATTACGAACCAACATTATTATTCCGGGTTAGGAATAATGGAACTATGTCGTTATCCCGGGTAAGGGATAACGGGGATAAACAATCTTTTAAACCGAACTTGTGAACTTATAAAAACCTGTGAACTCACTCTTCTTTAATGTTGACACTGTTTCTTTACATGTTTCTCAGGACGCTAGGAGCGCTAGGTGCACTCACTTGCATTTGATCAAGACATTTTTATCGAGTCTTATTTACGAATAATGTTTGGGATTTTTGGTTTTGGCGTTTATGTTGGCGCCCGTTACTTAATTTTAATGCTTCCGCTAAACTTTGAAACTATGATATTTTGAAAATGACTATGAATGGTTACAACAAATGTTTTCAGAAAACGTTTAAATAAATCATATAGAGTCGTTCGATATTGCTAGTGTCTGAGATTCTGGTTTGATCACACGCCTCGCTGTAATACTCCGCAAGTGGAAATTGAGGGTGTGACACAACTCATCGTAATTGAACAGCCAAGGATCACCAGGTTTCTACGTAGGCGTTGTATATCTCTGGCAATCAACATGTTGGGTTACAATAACCTTGTTTAGGCTCGGCAAGAAGACTCTCTATAGCGGACTAGCATAACCTACGAAAAATTCTTCCAAGGATCTGGCCCCAAATTTATCGTCCGGGTCTAGAACAGTACATGGCGATCAAATTGTTCCAATAATGCTAGATTCAGCTTACGTTGGTTCAGTAGTTCAAAGCATGTCTTGTTGTGAGGCTTGACTGTCAAAACACGGTTAAGGGTGTAACAAGCAGAAGCGAGGGCTTCACTCCAGAAACTAATAGGAAGTTTTGAATCAGCGAGCATTGTTCTTGCCGTCTCAATCAGTGTGCGATTCTTACATTCAGCTACTACATTTTGTTAAGGAGTATAGGGGGCGCTGAATTTATGAAGAATACCCTTAGCGTTGCAGAATTCGAGCATTTTCCTGTTCTTAACCCAGTACCATTATCGCTTCGGATTCTCTTGATTGGTAGGTGGTGTAGGTTTTCCAGCTTTCTAAAGAGAATCATAAGATTTTCAAATGTTTCATCCTTACTCTCTTGAAAGAAAACCCACGAGAATTTTGAGTAGTCTTCTGTCATGACTAGATAGTATAGATCTCCAGAGATACTTTTCACGTTTACTGGTCCAAAGAGATCTATATGAAGCCTTTCTAATGGAAGCTTGATGAAGTTAAGCAGCTTTCTTGGGTGTGATTTCTTGTGCTACTTCCCCTTTTTGCAGCTAAGATAATCATCTGTTAAGTGAAAATTCTTGAGCTTAACACCCTCCACTAAGTCGTTATGCACCAAATAATTCATCTTTCATAGGTGAATGTGCCCCATCTTACGATGCCATAGAACAAACTCTTTCTCGTAGCTTTAGATACAAAACACTGCACCTTCTTTGAAGTAGTGGATGCGATGCTCATGTCTAAGACATAGAGATCATTTTCTCGTGCAGCACGCATGAGGTCCACTCCTTGGGAATTTTCAATCCCGATTTGAGAATTAGGCATTCCTTGTCGTGAAGTGGGTAGTGAATTTCTTGTCACAAATTTGCGAGATGCTTAGTAAGTTGTTCTCAAGCTCAGCGATATAGTTCACTTTGTCAAATGACACCACTCTGTTAGTGAGAATACCTTCACCCACAATCCTACCTCCTTGTGTACATGCAAACCCAACATATCCTCCTCTGATAGCTTTCACATCGTACAATAACGCAAGCATCATTTTCATGTGTCGAGAAGCTCCACTGTCCATAATACACTTTGAAATAATTGGCCTTTGGAGCCACTACACACATGTGAATAAGAAATTGCTTAAACAGAGAAACCCAAGCCATTTTTGTCTTGGGTGGTTTGGGATATCACATTTTGGCTTGGCATTTTTCTTAACCTCTTTCTTCAAATCCACCCAATGTTCAACCTTTGGTCCCTTTTCATTTTTAGGTTTAGTTAGAACAGCAGTGATGTTCACAGCAACTGAAGATGGTTTGTTCTTAACAACTCATGTTTTTGCACTTGAGAAAGCTTTCTTTGAGTAGAACTTAGGATTCTTTTGTTCATTTTTCTTTGATGATTCACCAATTTCAAAATTTGAAAAATTTGCAGTGACTTATTTCACATTTAAGTTGGACTCAGCATTCAGTTTCAAAATTTTTTTTGGCACAAACTCTGGACATTTCTGTTTAACATCCTCTGTGCTTTTTCTAACTTCATGAGCAGGTTTCGTTTTGTTTGGTTTACAATGACGTGCAATGTGCCCAACTTTGTTATATTTGTAACATGTCCTATTTCCATTTCCAACAGAGGCTTTCGAAACTGGCTCACCAAGTTTTCTTTCTTGCTCAAATTCTTTGTTTGATTGTTTACCGATGATTTCCTTTTCATTAACACTGTTAGTTCCGTAAACAAAGTCAATTTTCTATGTAACATTTTGCTTTTGAGATCTGTTGTTTTTCTTCTTTTCATATGTGACAAATGGCAAATAACTGGTAATTCCGTACAATCTAATCACTATTTGTATTACATAAACTCATGCATTTTATCGAAATTTGATTTCATAACTGAGTCGTACGTCATATCACAAGTATTAGGACAAGTAAATCTGGTCATAACATATACCGGTTTCCGTTACAGCACGAAACAAGCCAAACAATGCCCTAAAAGTGTTGGTAGAAAGTGTTGGGCGCACTATTCGCTGTTGCACTATTCATGTCAGCAAAACCGCTAAAACAAAACAGAACAACGAATAACGGCATGCTAATGCCATAATTGAGTCCATATATATATGAAAACACTAATGTGGGATCACCTATTTAAGAAATACATAACTTTTCGGTACAATGCCTGAATTACAAAATTGTCCGTTTCGACCAAAAAGATGACAATTTCAGTTTGTCCGCAACATTAATTCGGTAGTTTCCGGATTCCTGAATTATAACAAACAATGTTGTACACCCTAAAACAATATGAGAATAGCAAAAATACATCAAAAACATCGTTTCCGATCATACGACAAACAATGCACAACTTGATCGGAAAGCGGTCGTTTGTCGAACTGACGAACATTTTAGCGGCCGACATCCTCATGCATCCGTCTAGAGAACTAGTTAAGCCTCATATGAGACTCGGAGTCCATTCAACTATCTTGAGGTCGCGGAAACACATCTTCCGAAAATGTTCGACTACAAAATATATAATTACCGATATCGAGCGAACGATTGAACGGAAGGCTTTTCGGCCATCCTAATTCAACATATATTCGGCTAGCGAACTAGTTAATCATATTTCTAGATTGTAAGTGCCCTAAATAAACCGCATGACACTTGTGGTTGTCAAAAACCAAAGCTTCTGGTACGAAATAATAAAGTTCGTATATTAGCCGATATTGTGCAGATGAGCGAACTAGTGACCTTTTCGTTATCCGAAACTTATCCCAATTAGTCAAGAGGACGAATTAATAAGGATTAACACCCTAAACCCTAATTGCTTACTAATGATACAAGATCAACCTCTAATCATCATACTTAAGTTAAGTATCTAAATATCTCACAAATAAACACTTGTTATAAAAAATGTTACACTTAACCCCCCTTCCATGACGGCGGATTCAAGTGGGTGCCACACCCACTTGAATTGTGTTGAAATTGTGAGATTAGAGTATGGTTAAAGATTTATATTTGACCTTTGAAAGATAGCTAAATATATATACATATCCTACACCATTCTTCCAACATTGTTTTCACAAAAAAAAAATGAAAACAAGCTTCCTTGTTCCCTCATCCCCACGGCTAACCCTCACCACCATAGACCACCACATTTTCACCATTAAACACCCCATTTTATGCACTTTAAAGCCATTCCAAGATCATCCAAAGTGCTTTCAAGGATGGAGGATCATTAGTGCTTTCTTTGAGCTTCATCTTTTTCCTAAATCTTCACTAATCTTGTGCAAACTTTGTATGATAAATTTCTTCATATTTTAGCTTCTTACAATGTCTAGTTTAAGGAAGTACAAGTTGATCATCTTGAAAGTCAAGAAAATATAACTCAAAAACCCTAAACCTCACCATAATAATAACACTAAATATAGTTGGATGTGGAGACAAAGGGCGTTTCAAGAAAGATTGCCTAAAGAAAACAAAGCTCGGGAAGAGCGTTCGTGATTGGAGCTAAGGATGCTCGCCATGACCCGAATGTTGTCACCGATACGCGCCAACGACGTTGGGTGGAATTGTTGAATGATTATGACTTTGAGATCAAGTATCATCCGGGCAAGGCAAATGTTGTAGCAGATGCTTTGAGCAGGAAGGAACGAGTCAAAACATTACGGGTACGAGCTTTAGAAATGACGATCCAGACGAACTTTACAGCTCGAGTGCACGATGCACAACAAGGAGCTTTAAAACTAGAAAACATTCCAGCGGAATCATTACGAGGAATGGAGAAACAAATGGAACCGAACAAGGATGGAACTCAATATTTCATGGGAAGGATCCAAATTCCTTATCTTGGCGATTTGCGAGACTTGGTGCTGGATGAAGCACACAAGCCCAAATACTCGATATATTTGATAAAATGTATCAGGATTTAAAAGAGTATTATTGGTGGCCTAATCTCAAGGGAGATATTGCGAACTATGTTGGGAAATGCCTAACTTATACAAACGTCAAGGCCGAATACCAAAAACCATTTGGTCTATTTCAACAACCTGAGATCCCTGTTTGGAAGTGGGAACAAATCTCCATGGATTTCATTACAAAATTACCATGGACGTCTCGAGATCATGACATGATCTGGGTTATTATTGACCGGTTAACCAAATCAGCTCACTTCTAACTCATTCGTGAGAAAGACAGTACGTACTGTTGGCTGAACTGTACCTTAAGGAAATTGTGTCACGTCATGGAGTGCTAATCTCGATAATCTCTGATAGAGATGGTCGCTTTGTGTCGCGGATCTAGCAATCATTTCAAACTTCGTTTGGTTCTCGCTTAGATTTAAGAACAGCTTTTCACATGCAGACCGATGGTCAAAGCGAGCGAACCATCCAAACGTTAGAAGACATGCTTCGGACCTGTGTGATGGATATAGGCAGAATATTTACCGTTGGTAGAGTTTTCCTACAATAACAGCTATCACACCAGTATCAAGGTCGCGTCGTTCTAAGCACTATATGGATGAAAGTGCCGATCTCCAGTACGTTTGGCAGAAGTCGGTGACAGACAACTCATTGGTCCTGAATTAGTCAAAGAGACCACAGACAAAATATTCCAGATCCGTGAGCGTATCAAAGCGGCCCGAGATAGACAAAAGTGCTACGCAGATCGGAGATGCAAACCATTATCATTTGAGGTTAGAGACAAAATGTTACTAAAGGTCTCACCTTGGAAAGGCGTAGCTACATTTGGGAAGCGTGGAAAACTAAACCCGAGATAGATTGGGCCTTTCGAAATTCTGGCAAAGGTCGGTATAGTGGCTTATAAGTTGAAATTGCTAGAGGAACTCAACAATGTACACGACACATTTCATGTGTCTAATCTAAAGAAAAGCCCGACTAATGACACAGTTATCATTCCAGCGGATGAGATTCATGTTGATGACAAACTCCAATTTACCGAAGAACCCGTTGAAGTCATGGACTGGAAAGCTCAAAAGACGAGAAGAAGTCAAATCAAACTGGTAAAAGTTCGCTGGAACTCACGTCACGGTCCCGAGTACACGTGGGAACGTAGAGATCATATCAAGGCAAAGTACCCCCACCTGTTCAAGAAGACTCCTTTAGAGGATGCCTCAAAGTGAATTTCGGGACGAAATTCTTTTTAATACGGGGAGTATGTGATAAATGGCAAATAACTGGTAATTCTGTATAATCTAATCACTATTTATATTACATAAACTCATACATTTTATCATAATTTGATTTCGAAACTGAGTCATACGTCTTATCACAAGTATTAGGACAAGTAAATCAGGTCATTACATATACTAGTTTTTTCGTTATGGCGCGAAACAAACCAAACAATGCCCTAAAAGTGTTGGTAGAAAGTGTCGGGCGCACTTTTCGCGGTTGCACTATTCATGTCAGCAAAAACGCTAAAACGAAATAGAACAACGAATAACCGCATGCTAATGCCATAATTGAGTCCATATATATATGAAAACACTAATGTGGAATCACCTATTACAGAAATACATAACTTTCTGGTACAACGCCTAAATTACAAAATTGTTCGTTTCGACCAAAAAGGTGATAATTTCAGTTTGTCCGCAACATTAATTTGGTAGTTTCCGGATATTATAACAAAACAATGTTGAACACCCTAAAACAATATGAGAATAGCAGAAATACATAAAAGACATCGTTTCCAGTCATACGGCAAACAGTGCACAACTTGACCGGAAAGCGACCGTTTGTCGAACCAACGAACATTTTAGTGGCCGACAGCCTCATGCATCCGTCTAGAGAACTAGTTAAGCCTCATTTGGGACTCAGAGTCCTTTCAACTATCTTGAGGTCACGGAAACACAACTTCCGGAAATGTTCAACGGCAAAATATATAAGTGCCGATGTCGAGCGAACGATAGAACGGAAGGCTTTTCGGCCATCCTAACTCAACAAATATTCAGCTAGCGAACTATTAAACATATTTCTAGATTGGAAGTGCCTGAAATAAACGCCATGACACTTGTGGTGGTCAAAAACCAAAGCTTCCGGTACGAAATAATAAATTTCGTATATTAGCCGATATTGTGCCGATGAGCGAACAAGTGGCGTTTTCGTTATCCGAAACTGATACCAATTAGTCAAGAGGACTAAATAACATATATTAACACCCTAAAACCTAATTGCTTGCAAATGATACAAGATCAACCTCTAATCATCATACTTAAGTTAAGTATCTAAATATCTCACGAATTTCACATTTATAAAAATGTTACACTTAACCCCCCTCCATAATGGCCGATTCAAGTGGGTCCCACACCCATTTGAATTGTGTTGAAATTGAGAGATTAGAAGTATGGTTAAAGATTTATATGTGACCTTTGAAAGATAGCTAAATATATATACATATCCTACACCATTCTTCCATCATTTTTTCACAACAAAAACATTTAAAACAAGCTTCCTTGTTCCCTCATCCCCACGGCTCACCTTCACCACCATAGACCACCACATTTTCACCATTAAACACCCCATTTTATGCACTTTAAAGCCATTCGAAGATCATCCAAAGTGCTTGCAGGGAGGGAGGATCATTAGAGCTTTCTTGGAGCTTCATCTTCTTCCTAAATCTTCACTAATCTTTTGCAATCTTTGTATGATAAATTTATTCATATTTTAGCTTCTTACAATGTCTAGTTTAAGGAAATACAAGTTGATCATCTTGAAAGTAAAGAAAATATAACTCAAAAACCCTAAACTTCACCATAATAATAACACTAAATATAGTTATTATGTGTTGATTATGTGCTTATTTGTTAACTAGTTAGCATGATGATGTTGATTATGCTAAAGTAAGGTATTTAAAGTAGATGATCTTGTATGAATAATAATATAAATATTGATTTAAACATGGTGATGTTTAAATCTAAACAATATCATCAACCTCATGATCCATGAAGATTAGTACAACTTAAAAGTGATTTACTACACATGTGTGGTTTTTATAATGAGTAAACACCATGATTTAGAGTATAATCATCTTAAAATGTGTAGTAAACAAAGGAGATTAATTGGAATAATGATTTGAAAGTATAACTAAAAATGGTGAACTAAAGGATCTAATAAAAATATAAAGACCTCACTATTCTCAAGAAAAGTAGTAAAAATATAATTACAAAGATCATGGATGATGAGGTGCATAAGTTTTAAACAAGATAGTATGTGATCTTAAATTGATAGTTAATCTTGATTATGGGTTTAAACATGGTTTAAATAAGTTTTTAAAACGTGGAAAACGCCATAGTTTAAGGAAAACTATGGCGAAATTTTCTAAAAATATAATCGCAATTAAAGTATGATTAACAGGGTGATTAATGGGACTAAACGCGATTAGTGACTTAAACCGTCATTAAGGAAGTTTTAATGACAAAGGTTAAACCCTGACCATTCAAGAGTTTAACAAGTGTGTATATATGTATTTTTAGAAGTTAAAAATAAGTAATTCTTACATACATACACACACACACATATATATTTATATGCAAATTTTGTCACCAAAAGTTATGTGTAAATACATGTGTATGAATGTGTATGTGTCTAGAAGTTTAGGGTATATACCACAAAATACCCAACTTATACGAATACTACAAACACTTGAAAGAATTACCAAGTGTAGATGACACAAAGCGCATACACTTTTACAATATGTCAAAACAACGATCGGACGAATGGAGTAATGCGGACGATGGGCAAATGTACACAATACACCGTCGAGTCATCGACAAATGAACAAATCGCCAACACGAAGAGTTACTACGACGACGGGCGCTTTTCGACGTGAAAAAAGTATATATTAAACGACAACGACGTCAGGTCCAAAATAATATATTTTAGACACTTAACGTATATATATGTTAATTATATCAAAATCCGGAAAGTTAAAATGTATAAGAATTTACTAAGTGGGTTTTATAAAAGTATATAAATATAAAAATCTATACTTAGTAAAATTTATAAGTGTCAGACTTATAAATATTTGACTCTTGAAAATGAATTGGGCTAGGCCCATTATACAAAAGACATGGGCAAGGCCCAATTACATAAAATATATGGGCTAAGCCCAAAAGTATAAAATACATGGGCTAGGCCCAAACATATAAATTACATGGGCTAGGCCCAATCACATAAAGACATGGGCTAGGCCCAATGACATAAATTATATGGGCTAGGCCAAATCACATAAAGTCATTGGATAGGCCCAATGACATAAATTACATGGGCTAGACCCAATCACAGAAAGACATGGGTTAGGCCTAATGACATAAATTATATGGGCAAGGCCCAATCATATGAAGACATGGGCTAGGCCCAATGACACACGTGCGAGGCATGAGGACATGTGAAGGGCGAGGCCCGTTCACACACAATCTAAGAATAACAACATATATATTTGAGAAATATATGTATAAAGATATAATCAAACAAACGAACTACCAACACTATGAGAATATTAAAAGTTTTTCTAACGTGATAAATAAATACACAACAAGAATTCAAGATGAATAACTGGTACAAGGTCCAGCGAGACCTAGGTGTCTAATGAAGTTAATACACATGTAGGTTATACACATGTACGGACACTGAACTTTGATAAGTACGACGTAAGGAATGCAAAGCTGTCAGTTCAGTCCCTCCTTTCAATTATTTCAAAGTTTTGTTTTAAAACTATCGAGGGGGAATACATGTCATAACAAACAGTATGTTAGCTATGGGTTTAGATGATAACACGATCAAATGTGCATAAGTAATAACATACTTAGATTTCATTACTAGATTACAAGGATGACATTTTATATGAAAACATTAACTACATGAACTCACCAACTTTTGTTGACTTTTTAATATTATATGTATTTCAAGACGCAAGGCATGAGCTGGTGGTACATTTCGGGTTATGGGAAAATGTCAAGACAACGAGTGCCATCTTTTGGAGAGTTTGCCTCTTATATCCCAACCTAGTATGGGTATATAGGGGTCGAAACCTCATTATGCATTTATGACAAAAACAATATCTTATTTTGAAGTAATGTACTTTAAACTACGTTTGTGATGACAAGTTGAATATAATGAAAACTATGAAATTACTTTTGGTTGGTTGTAAATATTGGAATGCAAATTTACATCGGCATGGCATCGTTATTGATTTATACTTGTTTACTTAATTGGATGCAAAGATTACCTCATAGTCACACACTTACGCTTCCGCTACGACCAGGGTGTGACAGGTTGGTATCAGAGCTCCGATTGTAGTGAACCGGAGAAAAACTTTTAATAAAGTTTGGTCTACAATCACTAAGGGCTCACACATGAAAACAAAGTTTAAAACATAACATAAATGTTTTCGGAATTATGACAAAACTGATAAAAGGTTTTCATTGTGTCAAGATAACATATGGATCTATTACACGAGCTCAACTGTAAGTAACAAGGAAGGATCAATACATGATTAGTCTATAATGGATAGACTCGAAACATTAAGATTACACATGAAACAAAGAACAAGTTTTGCATGAGAAGTGGTGATTAATATGAAAATATATCATAAGTAATAATAAATTACTAACATGTATAAAGATGCATTGTACGGATTATTTGCTAAGACTATGTCTTCTTCGTCAAGCTACGAGGAGGATCCTATGGAGTACGTGTCTGATGATGGATACAGCTCCGATGCTGAGGCCATACCCCATGAGGATGAAGTTGACCACGAGGTCCCTGACGACGAGGACTTTGCCGATTTTCAGCCATTTGCTCTTCTTGACCCTATGGAGGATGATGCCCCACAGGGAGATGATGTGTCCGTTCCGCAGCCTCCACACGACGTTATTGTTTATGGTCATCCGGAGGTCGCACACGCGATAGTACACTTGGCCATACCTCTAGCCATGGTTCCTCCAGTCATCGACCTAGATGACGATGATGATGACATCCCGGTGTTTCACGTCGACCATATGGAGGATGAGCTCGAAGACGGCGAGGTTTTCGATTACATAGCCATACTTGAGATACCATCCCGTGTCATATCAGTTATCGATATCTCGTCATCCTCAGCCGCCACCCAGAGTGAGCAGGTGGCGAATGATGCCTTTTCCGCCGCCCCATATTCACCCATACCGATGCACTCACCCCCTACAGCCTCACCTGTCCGTGTACCCACTCCTTATTTTGGACCCTCATGACACTACTCACTGAGGGTACCACACGTGCCCCTAAGCAGCTACCCCCATCTTTCTTTGAGAGGTCCACTTATCATCCTATATATGATCCATTTGCAGCTGGACCCTCTCACATGGCTGACCTTCATTCTCAGCTGGACCACCTCCCATGTATGCCACATGCCCCATACCACCTACTGCAGGTATGTCTACCTCGATACCCCCACCAACATGAGCCCTTCTAACCCCTACCATCCCTCACACTTCCATCTGATTCCTGTGGAGGCGAGGGTGATGTCGCATGACCTTCAGCTCTCCTTGATCTTTCAAAGGATCTGGGAGCAAGAGACCCAGCGTACTTCTCATGCCGCCGCCAGAGCTATACCCCCATTACCATCATCACCACTACCACTCCCACCACCATCACCACCACCAATACCACTATCACCACCACCGACCACACCCTTCTACTGTCCATTTCACAACTCGTCCTGGCCCATCTGAGACGTGAGTGTGGGAGTTAGAGCAGTTTCAGACTGTTGCCACTAGGCGCATTTCTGGCCTAGAGGAGGAGGTCGCTTACCATCGCAGTTTGCTTCACCGATCACTATCCCCACCACCCCCTCCACCGCAGTAGTATGTTTATGATTATCTTTTGGGGATCAGACTTGCTTTTGATGATCTAGCTCATGAAGACTCAGCTTTGAAGATCCCAACTTTTGGAAGACATGAAGAAACAATGTTGAAAGAAATCTTACTTTTGTAATGTAAAACTTGTACTGACTATGGTTATGTATCCATAAGTCCTTTGATCTTCATGAACAAAATGCAACAGGTTGTCATTGTATAAAAGTATATTTTCTTTATTTCACATTGTATCTCTTTTATGTTATGGTTGTAGTATCATGATGTGGTGATATTACGGTTGATGCATTTTGTTGTGGTGATACTGTGATTGATGTCTTGTGATGTGGTGACTATCTACGCGATGAGTTACGGGTTTATGGTGATGATTGGTGTACGTATGTCATATACATATATGTTTGACAAAAAAAATATAATAATAATAAATATGTATTTATAATTAAATAATTCAGCTAATTGTGAGCGACATTTTATACTAGAGGACGATACCACCCCGCCGTAGGAGTTCCAACAATAACGCACTAGCGACAACACAAGAGGAATTAAACGAACGCATTTCTCAGGCAATCGCGCAGTACGAAGCCAACCGCTCTGAACATAGTGGTGGCACCGGAGGTTCAACCGGAGGCAACCCTCCAACTGGTAATACACGGTTATTCGTAAAACTGCACGATACCCTCATTTATTCTATTTGTGATTTTGGTTACTCATACTTAAATGGTTTATCCAGTGATTTCAGACTTACAAGAAGTTTCTAGACTGCAAACCTCTGAACTATGACAGTACCGGAGGTGCTGTAGCCTTCGTACGTTGGACTGAGAAAACTGAATCGGTCATTCGGATGAGCAAGTGCCCTGCGGAACAAAGAGTCACTTATGTTACTGGACTCTTCGTAGACGGAGCATTATCTTGGTGGAACCTACAGGTCCAAACTAAGGGCGACGATGCTGCATACTCCCTGACCTGGGAGGAACTTAAAGAAATGATGAGAAGGAAGTATTACTCAAGGTCAGAAATTCAGAAGTTGGAAACAGAGTTCTGGAATTTAAAGATGGTTGGTTCAGATATCATCGGGTACACACAGCGATTTCATGATTTGTCTCAAGTGGTGCCATACTTAGTGGAGCCCGAATTTAAGAGGATTAAGAGGTATATCTGGGGACTTACCCCTAAAAATCTAAGTCTGGTTACCTCTTCAAAACCCACTGAAATTGGAGAAGCAATTGATTTAGCTGTCAGCCTTACTGAGGAGTTTGTACGTCAAGGGAAGCTACCTAAGAGTGGTGTGAACAAAAAGTAAACTATTGAGGAGACTACGGACTCCAATAAAATAAAATTCTCCCATTTCAAGAAAGGCTCGCGAGGAAATAATAACAGTAACAAAAAGCAAGCCACGAAAGAAGTCAAAGAAATGAAGGCATATCTTACCACTACTACAAACACTGATGTTAAGCAATCTTATACTGGGGGCGCACCGAAAAGCCCCAAATGCCCCTTCCACCACTATTAGGAATGCCGAGGCCCCACGTGTGGCAAATGTGGTAGGTTTGGGCATCGCACCGATACGTGCCGGGTGACAAATGCCAAGGACAAGGGTTGTTTTTGATTTGGAGACAAAGGGCATTTCAAGAAAGATTGCCCTAAAGAAAACCAAGCTCGGGGAAGAGTATTCATGAGTGGAGCTAAGGATGCTCGCCAGGACCCGAATGTGGTCATCGGTACGTTCCTTATTAACGATCACTTTGCATGTATTATTTTTTATATACTGGGGCAGATTTTAGTTTTATTTCTAAAGAATTTAGAGATATACTTGGGGTAGGGTCGAGCAAGTTAGATGTTCATACTCTATTGAGCTAGCTAACGGGATATTGGTAGAGTCGAGAGAAATAATAAAGAAATGTACCTTAGAACTGGTGAACGGATGTTCGATATAGATTTATTACCAGTTCAACTAGGTAGTTTCGATGTCGTTATTGGTATGCATTGGCTATCCGATAATTGAGCCGAAGTCATATATCACGAGAAAATCATTTGCATCCCCCTACCCGACAGAGAACATTTGATGATTCACGGTGAGAAGCATAACACGCCACTACGAATCACAAACTGCATGAAAGCTCAAAAATGTTTGAGGAAAGGATGCATCACCTTTGTTGCCCATGTGGTAGACAAAAAGGCCGAGAAGCGCAAGGTTGAGGACATACCAGTAGTTAGGGAATATCCCGAGGTCTTTCCGGAAGACTTGCCAGGACTACCTCCACAACGACAAGTCGAGTTCCTTATTGATTTAGTGCCAGGAGCTGCACCTGTGGCGAAGGCCCCATATCAACTAGCGCCCTCGGGGATGCAGGAATTATCTACTCAGTTGAAAGAGTTGCTTGACAAAGGTTTCATAAGACCGAGTTTCTCGCCTTAGGGAGCTCTGGTGCTGTTTGTGAAAAAGAAGGACGAAACCTTCCAAACGTGCATCGAGTACCGGGAACTAAACAAGTTAACCATCAAGAACCAGTACCCATTACCAAGGATCGATGACCTATTCGATCAGTTGCAAGGGTCGAGTTTTTACTTAAAGATTGATTTAAGATCCGGGTATCATCAGTTGAGAATCCAAGAGGAAAGTATTCCTAAGACGGCGTTTAGAACTCGCTATGGTCATTACGAGTTCCTTATTATGCCTTTTGGCCTCACAAACGCCCCTTCAGTATTCATGGATTTGATGAACCGGGTATGTAAGCCATACCTCAACAAGTTCGTGATCGTTTTTTATAGATGACATACTGATATACTCGCGAACTGAAGAAGAACATGATCAACACTTGAGGACTATACTGGAGTTGCTAAAGAAGGAGCAATTATATGCCAAGTTCTCGAGATGCGAAGTTTGGATTCGCGAGGTATAATTTCTCAGTCACGTGGTGAACGAGAACGAAATACATGTTGACCCCACGAAAATCGAGGCTATAAAGAATTGGACCGCGCCAAGAACCCCCACGGAAATACGACAATTCCTAGGTTTATCGAGATATTATAGGAGATTTATTGAGAACTTCTCAAAAGTTGCTCAGCCGCTAACCTCACTTACACAAAAGGATAAAAAGTTTGATTGGGGAGTAAAAACAAGAATCGGCATTTCAAGTATTAAAAGAAAAATTATGTAAGGCGCCGATATTATCACTCTCAGACGGTACCGATGATTTTGTGGTGTACTGTGATGCATCGATCAAAGCTTGGGTTGCATGTTAATGCAACGTGACAAAGTCATCGTGTACGCGTCACGGCAGTTGAAAGTTCACGAAAGGAATTATACCACACATGACCTAGAATTAGGGCAGTGGTATTTGCTTTAAAATTTTGGCATCATTATTTATATGGCACAAGTGTACCATATTCACGGATCATAAAAGTCTTCAGCATATATTCAATCAAAAGGAACTAAATACGCGCCAACGACGTTGGGTGGAATTCTTGAATGATTATGACTGTGAGATCAAGTATCACCCGGGAAAGACAAATGTTGTAGAAGATGCTTTAAGCAGGAAGGAACGAGTCCAAACATTACGGGTATGAGCTTTAGAAATGACGATCCAGACGAACTTTACAGCTCAAGTGCACGATGCACAACAAGGAGCTTTAAAAGAAGAAAACATTCCAGCGGAATCTTTACGAGGAATGGAGAAACAAATGGAACCGAACAAGGATGGGACTCTATATTTCATGGGAAGGATCCAGATTCCCTATTTTGGCGATTTGCTAGACTTGGTACTGGATGAAGCATACAAGTCCATATACGCGATACACCAGGATCTGATAAAATGTATCAGGATTTAAAAGAGTGTTATTGGTGGCCTAATTTCAAGAGAGATATTGCAACCTATGTTGGGAAATGTCTAACTTGTGCAAACGTCAAGGCCAAATACCAAAAACCATCTGGTCTATTACAACAACCTGAGATCCCTGTTTGGAAGTGGGACCAAATCTCCATTTATTTCATTACAAAATTACCACGGACCTCTCGAGGTCATGACATGATCTGGCTTATTTTTGACCGATTAACCAAATCAGCTCACTTCTTACCCATTCATGAGAAAGACAGTGCCGAGAAGTTAGCTGAACTGTATCTTAAGGAAATTATGGCACGTCATGGAGTGCTAATCTCGATAATCTATGATAGATATGGTCGCTTTGTGTCGTGGATCTGGCAATCATTTCAAACTTTGTTTGGTTCTCGCTTAGATTTAAGCAAACCTTTTCACCCGCAGACCGATGGTCAAAGCGAGGGGACCATCCAAACATTGGAAGACATGCATCGGGCCTGTGTGATGGATATAGGCAGAATATTTACCGTTGGTAGAGTTTTCCTACAATAACAGTTATCACACCAGTATCAAGGTCGCGCAATTCGAAGCACTTTGGATGAAAGTGCCGATCTCCACTACGTTTGGCAGAAGTCGGTGACAGACAACTCATTGGGCCTGAATTAGTCCAAGAGACCACAGACAAAATATTCAAGATCCGTGAGCGTATCAAAGGGGCCCGAGATAGACAAAAGTGCTACGCAGATCGGAGACGCAAACCATTATCATTCGAGGTTGGAGACAAAGTGTTACTAAAGGTCTCACCTTGGAAAGGAGTAGCTAGATTCGGGAAGCGCGGAACACTAAACCCAAGATACATTGGGCCTTTCGAAATTCTGGCAAAGGTCGGTACAGTGGCTTACAAGTTGAAATTGCTAGAGGAATTCAACAATGTACACGACACATTTCATGTGTCTAATCTAAAGAAAAGCCCGACTAATGACACAGTTATCACTCTAGAGGATGAGATTCATGTTTATGACAAACTCCAATTTACTGTAGAACCCGTTGAAGTCATCGACTAGAAAGTTCAAAAGACGAGAATGGCCGAAATACATAAAAGACGTCGTTTCCGGTCATACGGCAAACAGTGCACAACTTGACCGGAAAGCGACCTTTTGTCGAACCAACGAATATTTTAGTGGCCGACAGCCTCATGCAACCGTCTAGAGAACTAGTTAAGCCTCATTTGGGACTCGGAGTCCTTTCAACTATCTTGAGGTTGTGGAAACATAACTTCCGAAAATGTTCAACGGCAAAATTTGTAAGTGCCGATATCAAGCAAACGATTGAACGGAAGGCTTTTCAGCCATCCTAACTCAACATATATTCGGCTAGCGAACTAGTTAAGTATATTTCTAGATTGGAAGTGCCCCAAATAAACGCCATGACACTTGTGGTGGTCAAAAACCAAAGCTTCCGGTACGAAATAATAAAGTTCGTATATTAGCCGATATTGTGCCGATGAGCGAACTAGTGACGTTTTCGTTATCCGAAACTTATACCAATTAGTCAAGAGGACTAATTAACATGGATTAACACCCTAAACCCTAATTGCTTGCTAATGATACAAGGTTAACCTCTAATCATCAAACGTAAGCTAAGTATCTAAATATCATCATACATGTTATAAAAATGTTACACTTAACCCCCACTTCCATGATGACGGATTCAAGTGGGTCCCACACCCACTTGAATTTTTTTGAAATTGTGAGATTAGAAGTTTGGTGAAAGATTTATATGTGACCTTTGAAAGATAGCTAAATATATATACATATCCTACACCATTCTTCCATCATTATTTTCACAAAAAAAAAACAAGCTTCCTTGTTCCCTCATCCCCACGGCTCACCTTCACCACCATAGACCACCACATTTTCACCATTAAACACCTCATTTTATGCACTTTAAAGCTATTCCAAGATCATCCAAAGTGCTTGCAAGGATGGAGGATCATTAGGGCTTTCTTCGAGCTTCATCTTCTTCCTAAATCTTCACTAATCTTGTGCAAACTTTGTAAGATAAATTTCATCATATTTTTGCTTCTTACAATGTCTAGTTTAAGGAAGTACAAGTTGATCAACTTGAAAGTAAAGAAAATATAACTCAAAAACCGTAAACCTCACAATAATAATAACACTAAATATAGTTATTATGTGTTGATTATGTGCTTATTTGTTAACTAGTTAGCATGATAATGTTGATTATGATAAAGTAAGGAATTTAAAGTAGATGATCTTGTATGAATAATAATATAAATGATGATTTAAACATGGTGATGTTTAAATCTAAACAAGATCATCAACCTCAAGATCCATGAAGATTACTACAACTTAAAAGTGATTTACTACACATGTGTGGTTTTTATAATGAGTAAACACCATGCTTTAGAGTATAATCATCTTATAAAGTGTAGTAAACAAAGGAGATTAAAGTGGAAATAATGATTTGAAAGTATAACTAAAAATGGTGATTCAAAGGATCTAATAAAAATATAAAGACCTCATTATTCTCAAGAAAAGTAGTAAAAATATAATTACAAAGATCATGGATGATGAGGTGCATAAGTTCTAAACAAGATAGTATGTGATCTTAAATTGATAGTTGATCTTGATTATGGGTTTAAACATGGTTTAAATACGCTTTTAAAACGTGGAAAACGCAATAGGTTTAAGGGAAACTATGGCGAAATTTTCTAAAAATCTAATCGCGATTTAAGTATGATTAACGGGGTGATTAACGGGACTAAGCATGATTAGTGACCTAAACCGTCATTAAGGAAGTTTTAATGACAAAGGTTAAACCCTAACCGTTCAAGAGTTTAACAAGTGTGTGTGTGTATGTGTATATATATTTACAAGTTAAAAATAAGTAATTCTTACATATATATATATATATATATATATGCAAATTTTGTCACCAAAAGTTATGTGTAAATACATGTGTATGTATCTAGAAGTTTAGGGTATATACCACAAAATACCCAACTTATACAAATACTAAAACACTTGAATGTGACAACCGGCATTTTACGGTTTTAATCAAGCGCATAACGAACAGTAATATCATAATAATTAGCATAATTAGACATAAATTAACTCGATCAGGTCTTTGGAAAGCCTAGGAACGTCTACCTGCTTCACGTTACGCGATTTGGCGATACTCGAAGACACTAAACGTGAAATTAAACGTTAAGCAAACTGATGCCAAACAAATACTGACAACGTCTAAAAATAATAATTTTTGTACTTGTATTTACCATACAATTATGATTATGTGATAAATTTGGATCGTCGGACATCGCAAAGCACAACGCGGAAGTTACGCGGAAAAACTGGAACGCACCGACAACGGAACGGAAGCCACGGACTAGAATTACATCTAAATATTAATATATTATGATATATTTGGATTCATTTTCGAATTTTAATGCTCACAATCGAAATCGGATAGAAAAACGGACAAGAAACGACCATCGAATCGTTTTACGCAACTTTAAAGCAACGAACAGATTACGCGTCAAACACCGACCCCCGATATTATTTTAAGCACTCTCGACTCAAATAAATATATTTTGACATTTTACAAAGCTCGGGAGTGAAAACGGGCCTTGGAAATGCTAACGGGCCACGCAGATGACAAGAAATGGGCCAACGGGCCTTGGGCCCAACCCGCTTAAAACCCTAACTATAAATATGAACTCTAACCCTAATCCCCACAATTCTTCAAACAAAACCCTAGCACACCACAAGCTAACCCCTAACTCTCTCCCCTCTGCTCCGATTCCCGAACTCCGCGATGAGTCCGGTCGATTCCGGCCCCATCTCCGGTCACCTCTCCCACACATACACCCACACACCCACCACCTGCAACCCCTCCCACATATATCCTTATACCCGCACTCATCTGAAACCTAGAGGATGAAAGAGATCGAAGTAATGAGAGAGAACGGCGGAGAGTGAAGAGGGACAACGGTGACAACCGCTGTGTATCAGTGGGCGCAGCGACAGTGGTCAGGGGGAGGGTTTCGATCGACGGTGGTGGCTGTGGAGTTTGTTTCGGGTTGGGTTTGTTGACTTAGGGGTTTCAGCGGCGACGGTAGTGTGGCGGCGGCGATTTTCCGGCTCGCCGGCGATGCCGGTGGCGGTGACGGAGGTTATGGTTCAATTCAGGTTTGGTTTCAGTTAAAGATTTTGTATATTTTGCCTTCAACTCGGTTCAGTCTTGGCACATATATGGTTCGAGTTCTATTCGGATGGTGTTCGGTTTTGGTCAACATCGAGTCGGCTCAGTCGGCTCAGTCAACCCGAGTTAACTCAGTCAAACAAGTTGACTTAGTCAAGGATGGTGAGACAGTCAACAGAAGCTTCGGTTCAACTTTTGTGTTTCGGGTCAGACTTGGCTCGGTTTGGGTCAACTCGGTTAGCTGCGGGTCAACTCAGTCAAACTCGGTCAGTGCGATCAAACTCTGGTCAAACCCGGTCAACCAGTCAACTGTCGGGTTAATGAGTCATCGCGAGACTCGGTAAAAATTAATTACGACGCGAAATCTATTTATATTAGTTTATATAAACAATAATATTCAATATCGCGAAACCGAGTTCAAAACCGACCCGTTAACAATTCTATATCGCCAAAAATTATAAAAATAACAATATATCCGACGTACAGTATTCGCATAAAAGTCATTAGTTAAAATCAAACCGACGTTAGTATAATATAAATCGGATATTATAAGTTGCGAATATTATATTTGAAATGCGACGATGAGTTATAATCGGCGAAATGTTATATTTGATCGCGACAAGAAGTTATATATTATTGGTATATTGAATATTGTGTTTTGATAAATGAATCGACAACTAGAATTGTCGGGATCGTCCGAAAACAGAGGAAACTCTGCCCGATTTTTGTAAAATAATCAATACGAAACGCATTACATTTCAAAGACAAAGCGTCCGATTCAAGCGATAATTATAAAAATAAATATAGATATATTTATTTGCCAATGCTATTGTGATCTATAACAATCAAGCCGATAACGTACAATAAGCGTAATATCAAGATAACAAACATTCGGCAATCGATTATGAAGTAAATATAATTATTTAAAATTACTTCAAACGTCGGAAATTCAGATATTTAAATTTGAAACATGATAACTCATCCGAATGTTTTTATATAAAATAAATATAGATATATTTATTTCGAAACGCCGAGATTTCCAAACGCTTTTACAAGACGAAAACAAGGTGTGTAATATTTCAGACGACAGAATTCGGAAATCATATATTAAAGACGTCTAGAACTCGGAAATCGTATAACACAAATATAATTATATATATTAGAATGTCGAGACATTGAATACTTTTATAAAATAAATATCGTTATATTTATTTCAAACATCGACGGTTCGGAAACTTCAAATGCTATTTGTTATATTCGATTCAAATGCCTAACGAAGTACGACACGATACCGCAAGATTATAACAAGCGTACGATTACATCTTACGGAAACTACGAAGAGTCGTACTATTATTCGTCGACGTACGCGACGACTAAATAGGATTTCATGAAATATAGTTATGTTTATATGTAAACATATTTCTCGGAAATCATAGATTGGTTATACCGAATTAAGACAATGAAAATTTCATTGAATCGTATGGTTAACAATTCGGTAGAGCTCGGTATCACGTAGTATAGCTACGTCATTCTTAGAAACTTACAAGTTATTCCATTTTAGGAATACCTTAGATTGCATGCTAGCAAGTCAAGTTGTGGAGACAACACTATGGAATCACATTGAGCTAGCTTTGCACAAGGATGTCAACGTGAGTTCATAACCCCCACTTTTTAGTGTTTTACATTTTTGTAAATGTTTTCGGGGGTGTAAAGACATGCAAGTTTTGCAAATGTATACAATGTTTCGATGAACTAAAATCATATATTTCTAAACCATGTTACAAACAAATTTCAACGAACTCAAATGGTTTACGAAATGTTTATGCTAAACATACCGGTTTTTACAACCTATACAAAGCTTTTCGAAACATGCATGAGTTTTATGACAAGTGACGGGATTGTCATAATCACAACTAGGGGGCGAGGCCCCAATTTTATTTATAACATGGGCTAGGCCCAATAACATGGATAACAGATTTATAACAATTGGTATGTAGCTATGGGATTAGATGATAACAGATCAATGTGCATAAGTAGGATGATGACAATAGTAACCATTAATCACGTAGTGACCAAGGTGCAAAAGGTATAGATCTACAGAGTTTGAGACACGCTCCACTCCTGGTATGTTAACCGGTTAGGAGTGCTTTTGTGATCCCAATGATGTCAGAGTTGTCTCGGGTTGGTTACATACTTATGGCACATAGGCCAGTGTATTAGCTACACACTGATAGATCCTTAGATTCCATAGGCATACTACATACTATGATTTTCAAATGTTTTAAGATTCATTTGAAACGAAAACAAACAAACTGTGAACTCGCCAACTTTATGTTGATTTTTCGCATGTTCTTTCTTAGGTTATGATTACAAGTATGGCACGACTGGAATAGTGGAACCCATGGGATTCGAGTATTTAGCGAGCGTTCATATCTAGAAGTCTTAGCACTCACGTTTACTTCTGCTATGCAATGAAGATACAAGTTTAGTTCACGCCCCGCTCTGATGTGAATGGATTATAGGGGGTGTGACATGAAAGAATTACCAAGTGTAGATGACACAAAGCACATACACTTTTACAATATGTCGAAACAACGATCGGACGAACGGAGTAATGCGGACGATGGGCGAATGTACACAATACACCGTCGCGTCGTCGACCAACAAACAAATCGCCACAAGAAGAGTTACTACAACGACGGGCGAATTTCGACGTGAAAAAGTATATATTAAACGACAACGACGTCAGGTCCAAAATAATATATTTTAGACACTTAACGTATGTATATGTTAACGATATCAAAATCCGGAAAGTTAAAATGTATAAGAATTTACTAAGTGGATTTTATAAAAGTATATAAATATAAAAATCAATACTTAGTAAAATTTATAAGTATAAGACTTATAAATATTGGACTCTTGAAAATGAATTGGGCTAGGCCCATTATACAAAAGACATGGGCAAGGCCCAATTACATAAATTACATGGGCTAGGCGCAAACATATAAATTACATGGGCTAGGTCCAATCACATAAAGTCATGGGCTAGGCCCAATGACATAAATTACATGGGCTAGGCCTAATCATAGAAAGACATGGGCTAGGCCCAATGACATAAATTATATGGGCAAGGCCTAATCATATGAAGACATGGGCTAGGCTGAATGGCATACATGACGTAGGTTAGGCCCAATGACACGCGTGCGAGGTACGAGGACATGTGAAGGGCGAGGCCCATTCACACACGATTTGAGAAACATATGTATAAAAATATTAATCGAACAACTGAACTACCAACACTATGATAATATTAAAAGTTGTTCTAACGTGATAAATAAATACACAACAAGAATTCAAGATGAACCACCAGTACAAGGTCCAACGAGACCTAGCTGTCTAATGAAGTTAATACACATGTAGGTTATACACGTGTACGGACACCGAACTTTGATAAGTACGACGTAAGGTACGCAAAGTTGTGAGTTCATGCCCCTCCTTTCAATTATTTCAAAGTTTGGTTTTAAAACTATCGAGGGGAAATACATGTCATAACAAACAATATGTTAGTTATGGGTTTAGATGATAACACGATCAAATGTGCATAAGTAGGATGATGACAATAATAACCATTAATTACATAGTGACCAAGGTGCAAAATATATAGATCTATAGAGTTTGAGGTGCGCTCCACTCCTGGTTGGTATACCCTCCAGAGTGCTTTTGTGATCCCAATGATGTCAAGTTGTCTCAATTTGGTTGCTTACTTATGGCACATATATCAGGGGGCTCGCGACACACTGATAAATCCTTAAAGCTCAAATAACATACTCATATTTAATTACTGGATTACAAGGATGCCATTTTTATACGAAAACATTAACTACATGAACTCGCCAACTTTTGATGACTTTTTAAAATTACAAGTATTTCAGGAGGCAAGGCATGAGCTAGTGATACATTTCGGGTTATGGGAAAATGTCAACACAACGAGTGCCATCTTTTGGAGGGTTTGAACCTTATATCCCAACCTAGTGTGGTATATAGGGGTCAAAACCTCAGTATGCATTTATGATAAAAACAATATCTTATTTTGAAGTAATGTACTTTAAACTACGTTTGTGATGACAAGTTGAAAACAGTGAAAACTATGAAATTACTTTTGGTTGGTTGTAAATATTAGAATGGAAATTTACATCGGCATGGCATTGTTGTTGATTTGTAATTGTTTACTTAATTGGATGCAATGATTACCTCATAGTCACACACTTACGCTTCCGCTACGACCAGGGTGTGACAGGTTGGTATCAGAGCTTCGATTGTAGTGAACTGGGGAAAAACTTTTAATAAAGTTTGGTCTACAATCACTAAGGGCTCACACATGAAAAAAAGTTTAAAACATAACAGAAATGTTTTCAGAATTATGACAAAAATGACAAAAGGTTTTCATTGTGTCAAGATAACATGAGGATTTATTACATGAGCTCAACTATATGTAACATGGAAGGATCAATACATGATTAGTCTATAATAGATAGACACGAAACATTAAGATCACACATGAAAACAAAGAACAAGTTTTGCATGAGAAGTGGTGAAAGTAATAATAAATTACTAACATGTATATATATGCATTGTACAGATTATTTGCGAGGACTATGTCTTCTTCATCAAGCTACAAGGAGGATCCTATGGAGTACGTGTCTGATGATGGATACGGCTTTGACGCTGAGGCCATACCCCATGAGGATGGAGCCAACCACGAGGTCCCTAACGACGAGGACTTCGACGATTTTCAGCCATTTGCTCTTCTTGACCCTATGGAGGATGATGCCCCACAGGGAGATGACGTGTTAGCCGTTCCGCAGCCTCCGCACGACGTTATTGTTTATGGTCATCTAGAGGGCGAGCACGCGATAGTACACTTGGCCATACCTCTAGCCATGGTTCCCCCAGTCATCGACCTAGATGACGATGATGATGACATCCCGGTGTTTCACGTCGACCATATGGAGGATGAGCTCGAAGACGTAGAGGTTTTCGATGACATAGCCATACTTGAGATATATCCCATGTCATATCAGTTGTTGATATCTTGTCATCGTCAGCCGCCACCCACAGTGAGCAGGTGGCGGATGATGCATCTTCCGCCACCCAGATTCACCCATACTGATGCACTCACCCCCTGCAGCCTCACCTGTCCGTGTTTGCTCTTTTCCTGCTAGTGACCCTACTCATGGACCCGCTCCATAGTCTGGACCCACTCCATATTCTGGACCCGCTCCTTATTTTGGTCTCGTATGACACTACTCACGGAGCGGTACCCCACGTGCCCATGAGCAGCTACCTCCATTTTTATCTGCGAGGTCCACTTATCATCCTATATATGATCCATTTGCAGCTGGACCCTCTCACATGGTTGGACCTGCATTCTCAACTGGACCACCTCCCATGTATGCCACACGCCCCAACCAACTACTGCAGGTTTGTCTACCCAGATACCCCCACCGGGCATGAGCCCTTCTGACCCCTACCATCCCTCACACTTCCCTCTGATTCCTGTGGAGGAGAGGGTGACGTCACATCACCTTCAGCTCTCCTTGATCTTTCGAAGGATTTGGGAGCTAGAGATCCAGCGTACTACTCATGCCGCTGCCAGAGCTACACCCCCATTACCATCGTCACCACTACCACCCCCACCATCATACCCACCACCATCACCGCCATCACCACCATCACCACCACTACCACTATCACCACCACCGACCCACCCTTCTACTGTCCATTTTACCACTCGTCCTACCCATCTGAGGCGTGAGTGTGGGAGTTAGAGCAGTTTCAGACTGTTGCCACTAGGCGCATTTCTGGCCTAGTGTAGGAGGTGGCTTACCATCACGGTTTCCTTCACCAATTATCATCCCCACCACCCCCTCCACCGTAGTAGTATGTTTATGATTATCTTTTGGGGATTAGACTTGCTTTTGATGATCTAGCTCATGAAGAGGCATCTTTGAAGATCCCAAATTTTGGAAGACAAGTTGAAGACATGAAGAAACAATGTTGAAAGAAACCTTACTTTTGTAATGTAAAACTTGTACTGACTAGGGTTATCTGATCCTTTCAATTTGTAGACGACTACATTAGGATCATTATTTAAACCACTCTCTGATGCTGAAATGAAGTTCTTGTGAAATTTTTCTCCCTTCCAGAATGTGAACTTGACTCAGACTTCTCATTGCTTGACTCAACACTTTCATAAAGTGTGTTGTCAGACTCATTTTTGAAACATTTTCGACCACTTTGGTTACCACATCAGATTCGCAATCTTTTTCCTTTTTGGTATAAGTTACATCGATTTTTTCAGGCAGCTTGTTACTCTCTTTAGTAAACAAATTTAAGTTTAGCACATTTTCCACCTCATCTGGTTTTTTCTTTGCATAGCCATTCCCCATGGGTGGTGGAACACAATCGTAACATTTACCTTAGTTACTAACAACTTTCTTACCTTGTTTAACCTTGATTTTGGGAAGAATGTGATCAATGACATATGACCTGGTAGAGTAACTGATTAACAATTTGTTAATCCGTTCAGTTTCAATTTTCATTTTCTCTAGGTCACCTTTCAGCTCAGCAATCGTATTTATATGCATGTTTATGGCCATAAAAAGTGTATTGTCATTTTCTTTGATAGCATTCTCTTATTGTCGAATTGTTTTGCTTAATTTGTCATATGCTTCTTTTGTTGTGACATAGTTATATGACAAATGATCTACATGTATTTTGAGTTCTTATATTTTCGTCTTTTTCAACACACTCCTTGCATGGCAATTTGCATTCTACGCATTGAGTTTCCAATTCGACATTATGAGTATCTTCATTCTTGTTCACAGTTTCACTTACCGACTTATTTACCAATTTAACACTTTCTACCTGGGCTTGCTCAATTACTACTTCGTTCACATTTGCCATTAAAGCTATGTCAGCAATATCAGTAAGGGTGTTGACGGTTATCTCCTTGGTTACATCAATCAATTCGACAACTTCTGATTTTAGTTCTTCCTCACATATTGGTTGATGGCTTGAATTGAAATATCCTGCAAAAGTTTTAAGAATATCAGTAGGCAAAAATGTTTAAAAGCACTGTTTAAAAGTTCTTCTTCCTCAGATGAGGTTCCATAAAATTCTTCGGGTGCCTCATCAAAGGATGCCTCTGCATATTCTTCAGTATGTTCAGGTTCTTCAATAATTTCAGCTACCAATGCGAGACTTTCACTCTTTGTGATGTACTTGTTCCAGGTAAAACATTTGTCTTCTTGAGTGACAATGAGTGCTTTATCTTTTGAGTTTGACAGACCGTCTTCAATCGGTACCATTCTAGTTTGAGGTTGAGCTCGATGGTATATGGCCTTTTTGTAGTAATCATCAGCAAAGGGTTCTGATTGCCCTTGACCTCTCGATTTGGACATTCTCTTTTAAATGCCCCTTATCACGACATTTGAAGCACGTAACCTTAGACTTATCAAAGCCCAGTTTACCGTCAAGTCCTCCCAAATTATCTCTTCCGGTAATTTCCATAAAGCGTTGAGCTCTTCGGACAATGGAAGCCATACACCACTTGATATCGATCAATTCCATTTCTACCGGATCAAACTGATTGTAAACTTATTTTGCCATCTCTAGATTCCCAATTCTTCCGGCTACCAAGCTTTTGTATGATTCCAGTACTGAGGCAAGTGGGTTCATGTGTTGCTTTACGGTATTTTCATCAAAATCTTAGGCATTCTAGAGTTTTACTGTGATATTGCATTGTAGGATTCGTTGAGTGGGATTAGATTGATTGTGCTAGTTGTTCTGTTGATTGCTTGAGTTTTGGGATGATTACGGTCCTTGAGGCGTATTTGGATTGAAGGAAGCAAAAGATTGAAATCCACTGGTTTGACTTGACTGTGGACTTGGTGTGTTGATGGACTGAAGGCAGTTTGAATTTTGGGACTCTGTATGTTTGCGGCAGGACTACCCTTATAGTATAGATTCACATCCTGTTGTATCTGTGCGCCTTTGCTTTTTGCCATCTTCTACATCTCCAGCTCATGCCCTTCTAATCTTTCGATGAATCTAGGCAATGAGAAATACTATACTCTGTGTCGTTCTTTAAAATAGTCAAATAAGTGGACCATTCTCCTTCAGGTAGAGAATCTGCAAGTTTATCGACCAATTCTTCGTTTGTTTTTACACTTTCCATATGCTTCATTTGTACCACCAAGTGACATTACCTTTCATTCAACTGTTTCACTGTTCTCCCTTGATAAGAGTAAAAAATATCGAATTCTTTACTCAGCAGCGCTCTCTTTCCCTTTCTTAGTTGCAAACTTCCTTGGAATTTTAAACGTAAGGCATTCCATAAAGACTGAGCATCATCATCGTGTTGTAATAGTGCCAAGATATCTTCTTTTATGGCTTGCCGCAAAAAAAATCAACATCTTCTTTTCATTGATGAATTTTTCTCTTTCCAGCTCTGAGAGTTGTGCTAGCGTTTTCACAAGACCAGTTTCTCCAACAGGAGCCTGATATTTAGATTCAATCGCAAACCACCAAGTGAAGTGGTTAGCTTGAACCCAGTTCATGAACCTTTCGCTCCAGCTAGCGTAATCTTCTAGATTCATAAGCTTTGGAGGCTTCGTCATTGTTCCCATTTCATTCTCGAGATTCATATTTTATGTTGCGGGTAGTAACAGCTGAAGCAACAAATGCGTTAAAAAATACTTCTTCGATTATATCTGCAATTTTTTAGAAACAAAAACTTGCAACAACGCTAATTAGATAGAATTTGACAAGAACATGATAAGTAAGAAAACTATTTAAAATGTCCCTCGTGCGAGTGAACTAAGACTCATGCAAGTCAGGTGCCTAGTGTGAGCAAGGCCTTGCGTGAGGAGACAATAAAAGTTTTTAAAAATTTACTCGTGTGAGTGGCTTTTTGTGTGAATCACTATTTGTACGAGTGATTTGATTTTTCTAGAAAAAATGTTTTCTTGCGAGTGACTTGTCGTACGAGTTGTCCTTCTGCTCGTACGAGTAGCTCAGGTCATCAAACAAATGTTTTTCTACAATTTTCGCCATGATTTTGTTTGATTATAGATCTGTAAGTTTTAGAGGTTTGTTAATGTTGATTTTAACGTGTTATACTAAAATCCTAGTCCAATTCGTCCACGAAATTCTCTAGATCTGAAATATGTATGAAGAAAGAGTAGATATAGAAATCTGCAATGGTTGAATCTTGATTTTCAAATGCTGAAACTTGTTGTTTGTCCTCAAGTCAGGCCTCAAGGCTCTGATACCACTCGTGGAAGGGGATCGGCTCTCCTCCGTGAGCACCGGACTGACTCGACTCAACTAACAGAGGCGGAATTCATTGTTAGAGAGCTTGACAAACGAACAATAAAGTATACTGCTTAAACGTCGTTACTTCTTCTATTAATAAACGTAGAAAGTTACAGACGCGTAAACAGACGGACAGGGCTTCGCATCAATCACACACCAACAACTAACAACACAACACCCAAGCTCCACTATATATAAGCCAACATTGCTCGCACAAGGAGTGGGGTGCTGACTTGTACGAGTGGTTCTCCGTACGAGTAACAAAGTTTCACTCGTACGAGCCATATATCCTTACTCGTATGAACCATGAATGTTCACTCGTACGAGTCACAAATGTTCACTCATACGAGCCAACTAAAAAGCTATCAAACTTATCTTTTGACAAATATAAGCCCTATTTACACAACCAACATATCCTAGACGTAGGCAATAGACATTGTGCACCAACAGGTTCTTTATTCCCTCTTTTCTCAATTCTTCATGCATCCTTTGATCTTCTTCTTCTACCTTCTTTTGCCTCTTTGCTTGATTCAAGGCAATGGTGGATAAGCTGGTGGTTGAAGTGAATCTTTTAGGAGCAAGGGTATGTTTAAGAGCAGAGGTTGTTTGATCATAGATTGGCTTTCTTGGAATAGAAGGATCATTTTCCTTAATTCTTCCAACCTTCTGTAGGTATCTACCACTTTAGATTCTGACCATCTAGCAATCTGCCTTGTTGTTCCATAAAAAGCATCAACAAGATCGGCTTTCATTCTTTTAATTTTAAGAGCTTGGTCTTGGCTTTCAATTTTGGTATTTTTCCAAACAGAAGGAGTAGGCTTCTTTGAAGGATCTTTGAGCATAGAATGAATTCTTTCAATTTCTTCTTTAAGCTCATTAGTCGACCAACCTTTAAATTATGCCCTTGTTGCTTTGTAAGGCTTATGCTTCATGACATGATCAAGATAATCTTCTTTCAGTTCTGGATCATCAGTGGTTGGCTGTCCAGACATAGACTTACTCAGCTCCCTAGCGAATTCTTCAATGCTTCTGACTTTGGTCAGTTGGTATTGCAAGGAGATTTGGGTAAAGCCATGTCATCTTTATCTTTTGATTTTTTCTTTTGCAATGTATTCAGCCTGTTTAGCCTTCAGCTTAAGATATTCATCCAAGTTCCTAGGTTTTCTATACCCCAGCAAGGAAGGAAATTCTCTTTTTGTTGGATCTTCTATTTTGTAGAAAGCTTCAGTCTCACCTTTAAATGCAAAAATTTCAAATGGGTATAATGCACCCATTGGAAGGAATGAGGAGAATAGGTTCATGATTGGAAATGGGGGAAATGGAGTTTCAGAGTGTGGAGGTGATGAGGATGGTTGTGATATGGATTGTGATGAGGTGGGAAGTGGTGATTGGTTGTCTTCATCATCATCAACAACAAAAGTTTTTCTTTAGCGTTGGAATTTAATTTTGGGAGAAGGTGGATGTGTGGAAATTCGGGATGGTGTGGGCAGTGGTTCAGTTGTAGTTGAAAAGGTGCTCAAGGCAGCGGTTTGAACAACATCTGTTGGAGCAGCTGTTGTTCCAGCATCTGCTGTCACAACATCTGCCCTAACATCTACTATGGGTAGAGTGACAGAGGGTACATTTGTAGTAGTTGTAGCAATAGTTGTAGGAGAGATGAGAGTTTGTTGTCTTGCTTTTCTAGCAGACCTTCTTTGCCTTGAAATTCCAACATCTTCCTTTTCCATTTGCTTAGCCTTTTCTTCTTTTATGAGTCTCAAAGCTTTTTCTTCGAGTGTATCTTATCTTTCTTGCTTTTCATTTGCAATCCTTTCAGCTTCTTTGTTTAATGATTCATCAATTTCTTTACCCAAAGTTGCTTTGGATGCTTCAGCAGTTGTTGTAGTTGCTGGTTGTTGTTGCACCTGAGGTTTGACTTCTGAGTCAGGCTGCGACATTCGCATTGAATCTTTCTCCCCCTTTTTGGCATCATCTTCATTGTCATCTTGAAGAATGATCAGCAGGGTAGAGCCAATGGTTTTGAGCAGATGGTTTTTGATGGCTTTGTCAACTTGTGTATCTTTATAGCGAGCCTCCACCATATTTCGGATCAGTTTCATATGAGTTTCATGCTGAATATCGGCCAGTTGTCTCTGAGCAAGGATGATTGGTTGAACAACCTTCCATAGTTCATCAACATTTTGTGTGGGAGATGGTTGAGGTTGGGAGTTTTGTAGGACCTGCTTCATCATGGTTTTGAGGTCATCTATAGATGATTCCATGGAAGACATCCTTTCCGTCAATTCTTTATACCTTAATTCATCACCCAATCTAATAGGATCATCTGAATTCCTACCAAAGGTAGTTGTATTGGGATCTTCTACTGGAGTAAACTCCATAGTATCAGACCCAAATGCCCCTTGTTCTTGGTTCTGGGGAGTTCCAACTGGCTAAGAGAATACAACTGTAGCAGTTGTTGTCGTCAAGGAAGTCTTAATTATGTAACCACTGTCCAACTGAGCCATTGTTGTAGCAGTAGTTGTAATAGTTGCTTCACTTGACCTACCACCAAGAGTTACATGTAACTCTTGGGCTGTAACCTCCTCAATTGCCTGTGGGCTAGCAGATAGAGTTGTCTCAGACTCAGTCAAATGTGGAGGTTGACTCTCTTTGATGGGTGAGTGAGAGGGACTGATGAGTGTCTGAGTTTTATCTATTACCTCAAGCAAAGGTATAAATGTGGGTAGAATTGGAGTAGTGGATAAGGGAGTAGAAAGAGACATAGCCCTAGGAGAGGGGCTGGAAAAACAAATGCTCAAGTGAAACATCTGCCTCATAATGTGGTGTCCTTATGCTTACAACTTGTTCCGTTTATGAGGAAACAAGAGGAGCTTGTGATGGTGAAGATCTTTGAACCATCTGCTGTGAGGAAGTAGCAACAATGGTTGTAAGTGACTTTTGTGATGTCACATGTGAGACATCTGGGATGTCATATTCCAGAGCTGGTGGGGGTTGCACAACAGTGGTTGTAAGTGACTTTTTGGGGTGTTTGGAGGGCTTGGTGGATTTGGTTGGTTTCTCTTTGGGTTTAACTGGTGTGGGTTGCATAACACTGGTTGTAGTGTTATGTTCACCAAGAGCAGTGGGCTAAGCAACAGAGGAAGGAGCAGTGGCTGTAGAAATTTTCAAAATCTGCTCAGTCTCTATTACTTTAGTTTTCAACACCTTAGGTTTTTGAGTCGAGAGTCTAGTAAAAGTTTCATGTTTGAGGCTGCCAACTTCATAGATGACACCTTGTTTAAAATCAGACTCAGAAACTTGTTTTTGTAAATAGAAACTTAACAACCTAGGGTGTATCAAAAAAGCTTTACCCTTTGTAATTGTTAAAATTAGCAACCAGATCAGAAAACAATACCTGAGAAAAGTTAAATTTTGATTCGGTTAAATAGCATAACCCAGGTATTGAATATTCCAAAGGTATTTTGTTGAAAGTGGTTGTTTTTGCTAACAGGCACAGTAAAAGGGTGTGAAAAAAGAATTTCATGTCAGGGGGAAATTTCGATTTGAACATGGTAATACCGGAAAGTTGACCTTCATATCCACGCTCTATGAGTTTAGCATGTAAATCTTTCTTTGATAAAGATGTTGGGTCATCAAGGTCATTAAGACCAAAAGTGGTGGAGATAGTAGAAGGAGAGATTTGGACAACTGATTGTCCAATTTTTGAGGTGATGGCAAAGGGCTTTTTGTTCTGAACTTGAAGTAAAGCATTTGCCCAAAACTGGCGGAGGGTGTCGATGTAGATTTGGGCTTTTGCAAGTAACACATCTTTGTATGATGATGTTTGTAGTACATCAATCCTGGAGTGGAACGTAGTATTATTGTTGGTTTTATCGAATATTGGAAGGTAGTTATGGGAGTTTTGATGATAAGATTCATGGTGAATAAGTGAGTATTTAGGGTTTGAAAGAAGAAGAGAGTAATGGAGAAATTTGTGGAGGATTTTTTGGTTTTGAAATTGAAACGGCAGGTGGAAACTCTGTTTGGATGAAACAGGGTTTATAAAGGAAAAAGTGAATGCTGACATGGCAGCGGTTTCCAAAAGATCTGATGGCTAACATCTGTGCACGTGTAAACTCTAATGGATATTGGATGACAGTTGTTTGGAAACCTTTGCTGAAGACCAGCAGTGGTTCTAACCAGAGGTATGATCAGTGGGATTTTACATTGTCAGAGGATAGAATACCAGTGGATGGGGAAAATAGTGACTTCACCAATAGTGGAAGTAGAACAGAGGATACACTTTCAGCAACGGACAGATTTTTATGCCAAGCAAAGGTTTGGATAAATAGTGGTTGTGAACAGACTTTGAAGATTTATTGAAAATTTTCAATTTTAGCTATTTTTAAGGATAGATTTTTGATTTTCTGAAAACATTTTGATGCTATTTACACATGGAGGACAAAATTTTATCTTTATTCCATGTTTAGCATACCAATCCTAGAGAGCGGACTTTCAAAAGTAGATGTATCTAATGCTTTTGTTAGAACATCTGCCAGTCGATCTTTAGTTGAAGAAAGAAACAATTCAGTTGGTCAAATAAGGTCAGATGTTAGGCAAAAACTGTTGATGGTAGACAACCACTGCTGGACAACCACTGCTGAGTATATCATCAGTGGTTAGTGAGTCAGTGGTTGAATCAGTGGTTTTGCTATACAACTACTGTTGGTGTGTTTGCAATGGTTTGTCATCAATGGTTTCTGATCAGCGGTTGAATTCGAACACCTAAAAAATCATTTTCTTAAGTAATGAAGGTTGTTAAAGACAGGTGTAAGAAAAGTTGACTATATTGAGAATGGTTCAAATGACAGGTGTAAGAAAAGTTGACTATATTGAGAATGGTTCAAATGAAGTTAGATTCTAACTATGGATTATTATTTGCATATTGTTAGTATCTGACTTTGAAACTGTTTATGAAAGTTCTAAAATGGTAAATGAAAGAAGATAAATCATATCAACTTGCAGCGGAATAAATGAACTTTAATTCATAACAGTTGAGAGATTGTTCATTGTCATGCTTTCGTAATTATGATTACTTGCATATGACTTACAATCTCCCCTCATCCTAAGATCATTGATTTGTTCGTACAGAATGTAAGGAAGATAGGTTAGATTGATAATCGATGAAAGTGATCAAATAGAACAGTACAGGCACTGTTCTATTTATACTACAATCCTAACAACTGAGCATCTTATTATGATGTCAACATGAAAGTGACACTTAACAAAAATAACAAACTAATAACATATGCTAAGCTAACCACTGCTATACACTAAACATTACAAGGAATGATAGAAAACACTGATGATACATCCTCTGTTGGTCTTCAGCAGAGCTTTGCCTTGACAGACCTTTAGTTTTGATCTTCAGCAGAGCTTTGTCTTGGCAGGCCTTTTAGCTTTAGTCCTTAGCAGAGCTTACCTTGGCACACCTTTTAGCTTTAGTCTTTAGCAGAGCTTTGTCTTGGCAGACCTTTTAGCTTTAGTCTTTAGCAAAGCTTTGTCTTCAACAGAGTTTAGCTATGGCAGACCTTGGACATTTAGTCTTCAGCAGACCTTGACTTAGGCAGATGTTAAATTATTGTTTGGATCAGAGGTTGTAGTATATTTTAGCATTCTATCATCTGTTCTTTTATAGGGTTCAATTCTAACATACTTTTATTAAATTTTTAGCTATTAGTTTATCAATCTTTCTATAAAAATAAACATTAATCGATAAAATATAAACATTATAAATTTGTAACAATAATTACAACGATTTGTTTCTGAGGATCTCTCATGAATGTGTTTTATAATTTTTCTTTGCTTTGTAGGAGGAAGATGGGTGCTTCTCTCCATAGGGTATACAAGACACAGGTTATTGGCGGAAGCCCACCATATTTAACATATAAAGTTTTTTATACGTTAAATATGGCGGGCTACCGCCAATCTTGTATGCCTTAGGAGAGAAGCACCTATCTTCCCCCTACAAAGATAAAAAGTGTGGCTTGTATAGGGTTACTTGCGGGTTTCTTAAGTCATATGCTATAGTATACTGCTCTACGGGCCTTTTGAGCGCTGTATGTTATAGGATCTAGCCGGTTCTTCGAGATATCGAAATCAATCTACAATAAAGATTCCACATAAGAATAAAAAAGAGATAAATTAATGTATAAAATAGACAAAATAAACAAAAACATAAGGAAAATATCACGTATTTACCATTGGGACAATAACATCATCCAGTATAATATAGCAGATGACTTAAACATCCGCAAGTAACCCTCTACAGGCCACAAGTTTCATCTATGAAAGAGGTAACACTAAGCATCCATTCCTAAAAACAGATCAAATAATAATTAAATTTTAATATATACTATGTATTAATCCCCAAAGCAAATAAAATAAAATACCTATGCTGAAATAATTATTGAACACTCCTTGATAGCATGAAACTTTCTCAGATAACTTCCCTTGATCAAGAACAACCTACTCTGTTTGCTTCAAAGAATGAGGTGTATCCAAATTTTCACCTGATGGCATTAATATCAAAAGTTTCCAACTTCACAAAATAACAAATATGTTACAACATTTTCACCCGATGGCATTGATATCAAAAGTTTACAACTTCATGAAATAACAAATATGTTACAACAATAAATAATCTTCAGGCCGGAGCAGTCGTTAATATGATTACTAAAACAATATTATTAAACTATTAAAGTGAAAAAGTTAGATCAACCATGGAATGTAAGATTATACCTTAAGTACCTTTTGACAGGCTTAACAATTGGCCGGAATGCCCTTATTAATATCTCACAAGCATAGAGCGGGACTGGGAAAAGTTTTTGCCTTATACCCATATTGTATCTACATCATGAAATGATACAATTAATTAAAACAGAAAGGTTGGAAAATACAAATTGAAATCTTATACCCATATTGTATCTACATCATGACATGATACAATTAATTAAAACAGAAAGGTTGGAAAATACAAATTGAAATCGTTAAATATAATAAACCTGCCACTTACGTAGATTCAGGCCATCCTCATTCATAATGATTTTTATAAATTTTCTTTGCCTTGTAAGGGGAAGATGGGTGCTTCTCTCCGTAGGGCTTACAAAACACAGGTTATGTGTAGCAGCCCGCCTTATTTAACATATTATTGGCGGCAGCCCGTCATATTTAACATATAAAGTTATTTTATATGTTAAATAAGGCGGGCTGCCGCCAATAATCTGTGTTTTGTATGCCTAGGAGAGAACCACATATCTTCACCCTAAAAAGCAAAGAAAACATATCACGCAATTTAAACCTTCTTTCAATTTCTCTTCATCATAATCAGACGTGCTAGACTCAGTTGCTGATCTAATCTATCAAACAATAACGATTAATATTATTGTTATTTCTTAAGATATAGTTTACAAAACATTTTAGTGGAAGTGCACCCATCACTTACCGTATAAAATTGTTGCGGCTGCGCTGGCTGAGGTGTACGCTCACCTTTAAACCCGGTTTTATTTTCAATTAATATTATTAACACAAAAAAGAAGAATATATACATGTAGAAGTTTACCTTATTGTGATGAACATAGCTATCGGAAACCAGAGCCTTGACCTGGACTTGAACATCGTTAGGGCCTAAACTTTTTAGAAAAAAATCAAAAATAAGAACCTGATGTAAATAACTTATTAGATGTGGTGAATTTTGTATAAGTAGAAACCTAAAAAAGGATGATGGTAAGGCTGAATTTGAAGGTTCTTGAACCAAGTCGTAGTGTTCTCTCTTTCACCTGTTCATTTTCAATTGTATTCACATTTCCAGAAAGTAAAAACCCTAATCAATACAAAAATATATACTCTCTCCGTAGATCCATTCGCAAAACATTAAAGAAACACAAAACCAACACAGATCTGAATGTATTATAACAGATCTGACAAAGATGTTTAAAAAACTTACAAGATATAAAATTTAACAAACAAAAACGATGGATAGGGTAAAAAACGGTACCAATATGCCCCCAACCAAGCCTTATATCATCATTTTCCACCCACAACCACAGATCTGGCGTCGTGTTCTCTCTTTCACCAGTTCATTGGTCTTCATTTTCAACTGTATTCACATTTCCAGAAAATAAAAAGCCTAACCAATATGAAAACATGTTGAAATCTTTCCATGAGAGAGAAAAATACTTAGATCTGAGCTTAAAAATCAACAAAAACATAAGACACTAACAAAAATCAACATAAACGTAACAATGGATGGAAAAAAACTCAGAACCATACCTGTATCTATTACCGGTTGGTGTCAGATCAAGCACTTAAACAATAATTTCTGGAACATCAACGATTTTGAGAGAAGATGCCATAAATCCTAGATCTACAAAATCGCCTGGAGAGAGAAATTGAGAGAGAAAAGGATGGGTTATTGGGTTGTGTAATGAGATTTGAAAAGTGTGCGGCTGGGATGAGCGAGATGAACGAAATATTGGCCGCCCAAGGGTATTATTGGAAAGTTAATTCAATTTTGATATTCACGTGCTTTAAACACTTGTATATCATGCATTAAAGGTATTTTAAGGGAAGTGGCAAATTACCTTAAGTAGTCCCTTTGATATGCTTATTAATATAGTATAGATATATTGTTCATATATAATTTTACAATACCAATTGTATAAATGTTTTCGTTATCCTATTTTCTTTTGATATATTGGTTTTTTTTATTAAAGTAGAGATAAGTAGATAACTAATATTAATATTAATTATCCATATCGAAGTGATAAGATTATTTTTATATATAAATATATAATCCAATTATTTAATATATTTATTTATTATTATTTTTGAAAATGAGGGAAATATTGACATATGATATTTTTTTGTAATTTATTATAGTTGATGTAGCATAAGAAATTGCCACATGGCATTTAGTGGAATTCTTTATTAGAATTCAGAATTATTACAAATTTTGAATTATTCCTTATATTTCATATTGTTTCTTGTATCACACATAATAAATATAAATTTTGATATGAATAAATATAACCCTAATGTAGGTCTACCTAGAGGATCAAGATAAACCTGCTTCCTTGTTCATGCAACACACATACGAGTGCGGAATCCAAGTATGCATGCAAACCAAAGCAAAGTAGAAGACACAAAGGATAACCAAAGATTCAATATCTTGATTAATTGATGAGAGCTAGTACAAACATATACAAACAATGTTCATACAAACTCTATGCATTCACTCTGGCTCTCAAAGTCTCAGCTTAGTATCCACTGGTCACTCGCATGAACTCTCTCACACATGCACTAGTTTACTGAGAAGGTCATGTCTGCTTATATAGTGCCAACACCAAGTAACAGGACGAAGTATGTTGCTGGTCATACGAAACACCAAAAGACATGAAAGACAATCTCCAAATAGACTCGTACGAATGAACTGGCTCGTACGAATCAGTAACCTTGCTCGTACGAATCAAGCTTGATCATATGAATGGTGTGACTCGTACGAGCAACATCTTGCTCGCACGAAGTATTCCCACTCGCATCAATTTTTTCTTTGGAGATCGTGCCACATACATGACATTCCTGAGACTCAACAGTATGCACACATACAACTGTTATATACCGACATTCTAATCGTCGTACTAGATCAAGATAGGAGGATATCTTGATCTGGCCGACATGACCAATCTATACAGACAAAGTACATAAGGACCGTACAATTACAGACGTAACTAAGAACAAGCTACAAACACAAAAGTGTATCAACAAACTCCCCCTTGGCTATTGCTTGGTCTTCGATCTTCATTTCTTGAGCTACCTGCTGTATCAACAAACTCCCCCTAAAGATAATCAATCTATAGTTGATTGAGGATCTAGGTCTACATTGTTTTCCAGACTCATCAAACCTTTCATGTTTCCTCTTGAGTGTCACTTGAGGTAACTGGATCGGTCACAATCTGCTGCACATTACAATCTACCACTGGTGGTGGAACAGAAACTTTTGGCTGTGAGGATCCGGCCGAAGCAGTAGTAATACCAGGGTCTTCAGAATCCTGATCATGTTTACGCTTGATCCTGAGCTTTGCATCTCTCATTCCATAGAATGTTCACTCACTTTCTGCTCATTTCAAAGGCGTTTTTAATACCATTGAAGCCTTCCACCAGTTTAGCATTACAAGAATGATACCATTCCTTCAAGTCGTTATGCTTAGTAGACAATGTTTCTACAGATCATTGAACAGCCGCACTACGTTCTTTAAGTTGGTTCAACTCAATACCCCAGAGTTATCAGCTACTCTCATATGTTTTAGCTGAGTTGCCCTTTCTGCATCTACAGCCTTCAGTTGCTCATTTTGTTTCCTTAACTGTGCAATTACAGAATCCTATTTTCTAACAGTCTCTTTCAAAGAATTTATCTCGAGTTGTTGCTTGACAGCTGTGTTTCGATTTGAAGACATAAATTCTGAATGCTTGTTAATCTGCATTCCCACAGCTTGTAACTGAGTGAACAGAAATTCCACTTTCTCATCTTGATCCATTTCAGAGAACAAACGACTTCCTCATTTAGATTTTGTTGATGAGCTGTGGGTTGGGACTGTTGAACTGAAGAAGGCATAGGTTGCGATTCAACTAGAGTATCTTCAGCTGAAACTCTTTCAGCTGCTGTGGTACTTAGATGGTTGTGGTTCAGGAGCTGTAGCAGGTTTGTCATTACAGGTTCAGTTTCCTCCATTGTAAGGGTAGACTGAATTTCTATAACTGGTTCCTGTACAGTTTCCTGATGTGAGATTGTAGGTTGTATGGTTTCAGGTTGAGCTGAGGAAGTATTCGTAGACGAACTCCTATGTTTCTTTCTACTCTTGTCTCCAACTGAAGTACCTACATCATTAGCACCACGATTACAATTAATGTCACCATCATCACCATTTCCCTTTTTATGACCAAATCTATCTTTGATCATTTTCTCTGAGATAGGTTCTTCATTATCAGAGTCACTGTCATCATGGCGCCACTTGTCATTTTCTGGTGCAACATAATCGTCGTTTGCCAAAAAACATATCAATCTTCGAGGAGGTGTGCTTTCCATGTAACGTTTTGCTGCAACACCTTTAAAGATTTTCAATGAATGTTCCATCATAACTTCTACTTTTAGAACATCATTGTCATTCTTTGGAAGATTTGGATGTTGCGTATTTAAGATCATCTGAAGAAAACGGGGATATCCAAAACTTGTTTCCACCATAACCAGTTCTACTCAGGTTCTCCTTCATGTTTGCGAAAATATACTTTGAAATACTGAACGGTTTGTTCAATGTCAAAGTTATCATCATTCCAACCAAGTCGTTATTTGCCATGTCATAACCACTTCATCTATTGCTCAAACACTGAATTAGAACATGTAGAAAGAACTTGTACCGGAGTGGTAACCATGCTTTGTTGATTTGTCCTACCAGAAAGTCTCCGACACACTTCATACGCATCAAACATCCACGTTAACACTTCAACGATACTGAGAAAAGAGCTTCAAGATCATCACCAAGCTGCAATACTGAATTAATGATTTCAGCAGAGACATCTACGTTCAGGTCATTTACTTTTCCGCGGATAAGCTCCTGCTCATTTTGTTCAATAACTGTAGTTGTATCCCAAAATCCCTTGATCAACGTCTTGTACATTGTAGTCTTCTGCGTGATAGCATGATGTATCCTTGAGTCGCGCAAAAACTTCATTATACTGTTATACTCAGCGAACTTGTCTTCCGGATCTAAGTAGGCCACCATGTTATGTCTCGGCTCAGACATAATTTCCACTTCTGACTTGTCAGTTCTTTTTGTTGCTGGTTTTCTTTTATGTTCTCTTTGTTCCATTCTGTACTCAAAAGTCAAATATAATTTATAAATTTATCAGGGAATATACACGAAAAATATATTTCAATTTTTCGTATGTCTGTATTCCCTGAATGAAGAAATACTGACTCGTACGAATAATAATCAATTCGTACGAAAACAACTGATTTGAAGAAACAAATTACCAAGTCAAATAAGTTACTGATTCGTACGAGTAAGTGGCTCGTGCGAGTCAAACTTTACTTCGTGCGAGTTAAGGTTATCTGTTTGTGAACCCCACTTTAAGATTAGATTATCTCTGAAAAACTTATTTTTCGTTAAGGATTTATTTTCTTAAAGTTTGTTGTTCTAATGTCAGTCATGGTCACATGGTCAGATAATGTTTTAAGTTGTTCATCTTCAAAGTATGCCAAACATTTTTAAGAATATCTTAAAGAAATCAAAAACAACTTGAAGGGAGGTGTGAGGATGATGTGAACAAAGTGAAATTGAAGTTCCACCACAGAACTTCATTTCCTTTTATACCACATCATAACTCACACGAAATACCCTTGGATCGTACGAAGCACTGCCCTTCGTACGAACCATCATTGGTTCATTCGTACGAGATACACATACTCGTACGAAATACCTTTGATTCGTATAAATCCAATTCAGCATAAAGACCGCATATCTCAGAACCTCGGCACACTATCAAACGAAATTTCGGTACCAAGACCATATGCCAATGAATGGTTCCCACCTGGCTTGCAGTTGGTTAAGTTTATATCAACCTGCACATTTTAATCTGATTGTGAGCCTACCGATACATCATAAGTAAAGCTACTTATCAATTTTCATTCTTTGTTCTTGACTATTTATGACTGATCACCGGTGTATTTCATCATCTTCAGCTTATCTACCAAGAAACTCATTTTTGATTTTTGGATTTTCTATTGTTTTTGTGTTTTTCTTAAATAAAAGACATATTTTTGCATTTTTCTGATGTTTTTGTATTTTCTTGAAAACTTCTCCCCTAAAACATAAAACTAAGAAAAATGGAAAATCTTTTTGTAGTTTTAGATGTTAGAAAAATATTAACAATAACTGTTTAGCCAAGGAAGATTTACTCGGGTTTCACCTTGATGCCATTGACCAAAAGAAGATAATCAAAACCAGATTTTTCAAAAGCTTTGGTAAACAGGTCGGCACGTTGGTGATCGGTGTGGATTTTAACAACATTGATAAGTTTCTTTTCATAACAATCTCGTATGAAATGATACTTAATCTCAATGTGTTTGGTTTTTGAGTGTTGTACAGGATTACGAGTGATCTGTAAAGCAGGTTCGTTATCAACAAAAATAGGAGTAGTTAGAAATTCAAAACCGTAATCGCTCATTTGCTGTTGAATCCATAGAACCTGCGAGCAGCAACTGGAAGCCGAAATATACTCAGCTTCATAGATTGATGTAGCTACACAAGTCTGCTTTTTTGCATTGCCACGTGACTAGACGATTTCCCAAAAACTAACATCCTGCTGATGTTGATTTTGCATCGATCTTGCAGTGTAACATAGGAGGTTGAATCCCGAAGGAAATTAATACCTATAGTGAAGGTTAAATGGGACGCCTTTAGAGGTCTCAAGTATACATGGGAGGCTGAGTCCACTATGCGAAAAAAGTACCCCCATATTTTTGAATAAAAATCTTGAGGTCGAGATTTCTTTTAAGGGGGTGAGGATGTAACACCCTGTAAAATCGTGCCCAATAATATAATGACATGTATCGTATTTTATTTTAAGTCTATTAAAGACTAAAAGTGTCAACATGCTCAAACTAAGTCTCTGAGTGATCTTCTGATGTCAACATGCATAAACCGATCCTCTGAGTGACCATTAGTGTCAACATGCATAAAACATAGCCTCTGAGTGACCATTAGTGTCAACATGCTAAACTTGGCCTCTAAGTGATCGTCGTGTCAACATGCCCAGCCTCTGAGTGACATCGGAGTCAACATGCTTATAATGAGCCTCTGAGTGATCGTTTACGAAGTCCTAACTCTCACATGTCCCATTTGTTGGACGAGAAGGATTAAATCCGTAATTATATAAAAGTTGGATATTGGAGGGATTAAAAGTGTCAACATGTTAATTTATACCTCTGAGTGACCTTTTAACGAACCGAGAGCTCGACCATGTCCGGGCATAATCCTGGGTACGCCAAGTATTGGCTACGGAGGGCTAAAAGTGCTAAAAAGATGTTTTAGCAGGTTTAAAGGGGTTTAATTAGTTGAGGGGCTAAATGTGGCAAATTTTGAAGCCTGACATGAGGCGCTCGTGGGGCGCGAGAGGCTAAGGCCTGGCCTCTCGCGGGCGCGAGAGGCTTGTGTCTGCAGAAAGTTTCCCTAGCCACCACACAAAGGTGCCAACAACCATTTTCTCGAAACCATGGCTTCCCAAACAGCTATGCCACGTTTTAGGACACTTGTAAGCTTCCTCTTACACCCCTTAACACCTGGCATCACCTCCTTCAAGTTCTCCAACTATAAATAGGTGCAAAGATTCAATCTTTGAACTTGCACCTTTCTCATTTTCAACTCTATCTCCCTCCTCTGGAAGTTCCTAACTGAAAGGAGCATCTAACTTAGCTCTATTGCATTCTAGGAACCTCTTGTAAGTGTTCCTTCCTTGTGCATTTTCGTTTATAGGCTTTTATAGCCAAAAGTCAAGCATTTTACGGAAAACGCTTTGACTTTCGGTTAATACCATTATGGTCCAGCCATTGTCCGTAATGAACATGGCTAAGTGATCGTAATAAGGTAGGTGTTAGACCCTATAAAGGGCACCTCCTGAAGATCACGTTTGCTAGACCAATTGACGGGTCAAAGTTATGATATTAAAAAGTCAAACATACCATTTTTCGGAAAAATCATAAATTGATCTTATATATGTTATGAAACCTATTTTGACACTTAAACAAGTTGGTAATAATTTTTAGACATGTAAGAACATGTTCGGCTCGTCAATTTCAGTTCTAGGGTCGGTTCGCAACCGAATGTCGCAATGTTCGACTTCTGCTTTGACTTTTGATTCTGACCCGATTTAGATTTGTTACCTACTGATATAAAGTTGCATTATGATCATAATATAATGTAGCATATCCCTCTGAGGTTATATTACATGATCATAATCAAATCTGAGTTTATGCGCAAGTTCCATAATTATGTCATTTTTTACTAAAATGACCTTTTTTGCATAAAACAAGGTTTAAATGACAATGAACTTGAAAAATAAGTTTCCTACTGATGTAATATTATAAGTAGGATTATTTGGGATGTTAAACCAGATTATAAACTGAGTTTAAAAGCTGGTCCTTGAATTATGTCAAAAAAAATGACGATTTAGCCCTCGTAGCTCATAAAACGTTTTAATCAAATATTTTCAAGGTAAATCTTTTACCTACTGATATGTTATAATAAATAACATATCTAAGGCATTTTAATCTGACCTTAACATCAGTTTTCAATAAACATCACATAAAACGTCATTTTACGATATAAGCGCCGTTTCGGCGCATAGTATGGTTTTAAACCATATTATTTGACCAAGACTTGTTATCTACTGATTTTAAAACTTATTTTTAGTATTTTTACAGTAGCTACATGTTATAAACTCAGAATCCCAAATAATTTATAAACTATATGTAAAATGACCAAAATGCCCTTCGGTGCATAGTTCGGTCATAAAAATATAAATTACACATATAATTGATATCCTACTGATATTATATCATAAAAAATTATTTTTCCAGAATACTTATAATTATAACATTTAATTATATGCAAGTTCCTTTTATACGGTATGAAATTACCGAAATGCCCTTATGAGGCATAATTTCATTTTAAAACCTTAACGAGCATGCAAGTTGATATCTTACTGATGTTACAACGTAGTTAAAGTATAATGGCATATAGAACTTGTCCATGACTTATCCGGTTACCCGATATCGCTAATATGCGTACGGTAAAGTACATGTAAGTAGTTAACGAAAATTAACCAAAACGGATTTAACCTTATCATTTTAAACTCAAAATCCAGAATGATAATTGTTTACCCATTTTATACAAGTCAAAGTACTTGTCGGGTTTAAACTACATTCTATCCGATCATTGTTAATCAAGCGTTATACGTTTTGATCCTGTACACTACTCGGTCTAAGTCTATGACTCAAATAAGACCGTTAGTATTTAATTGGTTAGCTTATGCCATAATCTAGACTAGAGCCTTACGGTAAATGCTATCTGCACTTAGATCATTTTGGATACGGCTGAGACATTAAATCTTGCATTTTTAAATCAAGACTAGCTCAGGTAAATACTCTTGACTTATTTTCCCTATATGGGCTTGGGATACGGTAAATTATTACCGCTTGGTCAGAAATGGGATCAATCGAATGCCGGATTGTGGCTAGTAAATCCGAATATTCTGTTTTAATCAGTTTTGTTTGATAACTTAAACATCAGGGGTTAAATTACCGTGTCCTGGATACCCTCGGCTCATTACATTAGATAATGCCCACGACCTTAGCGTGGGGTGTAGGCATACACCTGACAGACGCTCAAATGCAAATTACCCAAGACGTTGGGGATAACCTCCTTGTGAGTTCCAAGTGGTGTGTATTTAATCATGTCTCGGTCTCTGTACTGGGCCTTGTATGTATGGGCAAACATGTGAATCTGTTAACAAGGTTACAAAGTAACTTTCCCAAGTTATAAAAGATTTGTCCTGTGCGCTTAAATCAAATTTCTAAAATGTTTTCAAAATGAGTCAGTCGGGTGTATTTACCAACGAAAGCTAACGTATTTTCAAAAATATTAAGCTTGCATGTACAATACGAAATAGGCCGGAAGCTGCTCGGTAGTGAATAAGAGGATCTTGCAACTCCTTAGATCTGCCCTAAAGTCTGTTTTATATTCTTTCGTTTTACATTTTATGATCCGCCTGTGGATCTTCTATTACGAGCCTGTATATTATTTTATTTCGAACATTTGGTTTGTAATAGTAATTTTACTCCAAGACTGCCGTTGTGCCGTGTTTAATTGACATTGATTTTATCAACTAAGGTCACGATACTCCCCACCCGGGCCCATCGGTGTATGGATTTGGGTTGGAAATCCGAGGTGTGACAGGTTGGTACTAGAGCCAACGTTTGAGAGAATTAAACACTATCCTTCTTGTGTTTAATCTCAAACTTACATAAGCACATTCCTTAGACTTCCGAGTCTAGGCATTGACATAGGATTACTCATATCATTATTAAGTTATTAGTATTGTTTTTGAATTAATTTTTAACAGGAAAATGCCGCCACGTGTACGAGGACGAGGAAAAGGACCCATGAGGGGAGGACCATCAGGACACATCCCTTCAAATCCACACGCGAACCCCTATGAGGACTCTAGAGACTCATGGCCATTTGCCCAACATTCACCTACCCACACTCAAAGTTCTTACCACTCGTACCATTCGCACCACTCTCACCACTCCCATCACTCTCATCATTCTTACCATGATGAATTTAATCCACACCAATATTTAAATACACCTCCAGCCAATCAAAATCAGTTGGACCAACCAAACCCCATGGACGAGGACTCCGACCCGGAGATGCCGCCGTCAGGATCGAATACGCATCCCATAGAAATTTCAAGCGATTCGAACTCTTATGCCGGATTGCCTTACCAAGGTCCTAATGAGTGGGACCAATATTGGAACCAATTTACCTTCGCTAACACTTCTTCCTATCACTCTCAACCACCTCCTATACAAGAAGATGTCCACATGGAACCAGTGGACCAACCTCAACCACCACCTTAACCACCAAGGAGGAAGAGTGGAGCACGTATATGTCGGTACGTGCAAGACAAAAGTCGGGATCACTGCCACCTTTGACCAATTCCTACCCCACAATTCAAGAGGACCCACAAATGCGTGGACCCTCTAATGTTTCACCTGTGATAGAACCTACACCAACACCCGCAGTTCAACCACCACCATCGGGTTAGAGTAACCCAATCCCCACGTATCCAGACACAACTGGATATGATCCTTTTAACCCGTCTACACCAGTTGACTACCAAGCATGGTCGCATGACCGTTACATGCAAGCAGTCATGCATAACGCACTTTACGCGTCTCCTTTCCCGCCTGCTTATCCACCTACTGGATATCCAAGTTATGGGTATCAATACCCTAGTATACCACAACCACAACCACAACCTTCGCCGCCACTCGAGGCCATTAATGAGGCCTTAGAAAGAATGAAAGAAATGCAACAACAAGCGGAGAAAACGGAGAAGAAGACAAACAAGTTCTTCGAGAAACTCTGCAAACTGGTTAAGGGAAAGAAGGACGAGTGAAGTCTCTTCTAATATATGTTAGGCCCTGCGAGGACATTGTTATTCCTCTAGTCCCTGCGTGGACATTTTGTTTTCTGTAGTCCTTGCATGGACAATTTATTTCTTTCTAGTATTTTAACTTCTATTGAAATTTAATGAAGTTTTTTTTTTGAATTATATGTATATGTATTCATCCTCTTCAAACGAGCGTCTCAATTTTACTCAGAATTTATGCTCTGCGATATAATTCCAAAAAGATCTTAATGGTTTTAATTAGCCAAGTGGCACAGACCACACAATTGGCCAATTTATAAATGATAGTTAAGTACGAAGGGGTCTTCTATCATGATTAGCCAAGTGGCACAGACCACACAAGTCGTTAAGGTCAATGCGACTGGGACTATTAATCAACCATTAAGGTACTCTTATGTTAACATTCAGAAATGTTAATACTCTTGGTAGTGTGACTTGAGGAATCACACTAGCCTTCAAGGTAAAGGACTATGTCCTAACCTTATATAGCCTATGTGATCAAAATTGATCCCGGCTAATATCATCAGTGCGATGATTAAACATCCATTAGTGATGTATTGCCCTCGGGGCTATGATTAAACATCCATTAGTGATGTATTGCCCTTGGGGCTATGATTAAACATCTGTTAGTGATGTATTGCCCTTGGGGCTATGATTAAACATCCATTAGTGATGTATTGCCCTTGGGGCTATGATTAAACATCTATATAGTGATGATTTGCCTTTGAGCAATATTATATTGTAAAAAATGACAACAACAGCTGTGGTTAATATAACCCCTATACAAATTCTATGTCCATTAGTGACAGGCCTATGTGCCATATTTTATGTCCATTAGTGACAGGCCTATGTGCCATAAAATTTTATGTACTTCGTGACAAGCTTGAGAGCTAAACATAATAGTCGAATACGACAATGACAGTTGTGACATTACGATCCACTATCTAGTAATATATGGACTATGTCCAAATTTTAATTTGCCTTTGATGGTCCTATTAAGACCTAGGCAAAATATAGATATGTTAAGCCTAAGAGTTGTGATGTTATTCACACTAGAATAGATAATGGATTGTTATGTCCAATGTTTGAAGCCAATATGGTTATTAATACCATGGCTAAGGGAAGTTTTATTGGTGTATAGAACCAAAGCTCAAGGAATGGCTAACTCAGATGAGGCACAAAGTAGCCACCGGGATGTTGACTCAAACAAAGCCGAAAACAGAGATATTGATAATGATGATTTTCAAGCTCGCATTGATGCGGCTTTTAAAAAGGCCATGGGAAAGCCCATAGAAAAGCTTAGAGAGTCGAGTGCTACTCGCTCTAGACCATTATCGATTACCCCATCCTCAGCTCATAAGGAGAGCTCCGTTCACTCTTCGAATGCGAAGAGTGAACCAAAGAAAATAGATTTTGTTGATAGGTCCCGTTCTATTAAAGATGGATGTACCTATAAGTATTTCGTCTCATGCAATCCCTGAAACTTTAATAGGGAGAAAGGAGCTGTAGAAGCCTTAAAGTGGCTAGATGAGATGGAGACAATCGTAGATATTAGTAGCTGTGCTGATAAGGATGTGGTCAAATATGTATCACAATCCTTTAAGGGCGATGCCCTAATCTGGTGGAAGGCTATGATCCATTCTACAGGTAAAGTACACCTGTATAATTTGGGATGGTCCAAGTTTGTCGACCTTGTTAAAGAAACTTACGGCCCACCTCATGAAGTGGAGAAATTAGAGACAGATTTTTTGTCTCTTTCCATGAAAAACCTAGATTGTTGGAAATATGTTTCCGATTTCAACTCCCTATCTAGGTTAGTTTCCTATCTGATCACCCATGAAACCAAACGCATTGCGTGATTTATCAATGGGTTAGCTCTTGAAATTAAGGGCATGGTAAAGGCTGCTCAGCCTAGTACCTATAGGTCCGCTGTTGACTTGTCCCTATCCCTCACCCTTGATCTAGTGAGGCAAAAGTCAGTTAAGTCGGAAACTGACTGGAAAAGAAAGAGAGAAGATGATAACTCCCAAAGGTTTAATAAGAAGAATAAAGGGAGATTTGTGTTCAAAAGGAACCAAGACAAGTCGGCTGTGACACCAACATGCAAGACTTGCAACCACAGACACTGGGGACAGTGTAATTATGTTCCACAAGCCAAACCCTATGGTATTTGTAAGAGAAAGGGGCATACGACCCTATAATGCAAGGAACTTAAGGATGTCGTTTGCTACGTCTGCAATGAAAAAGGGCATATTAAGACTAACTGCCCTAAGAATCTTAAGAGTAATAATGCGAAGCCTGGAGAGGCCAAGAAGGGGAATGCTCGTGCCTTTCAGATAACTGCAAGAGAGGTTGTTAATGACAACAATGTCATAACAGGTTCATTCCTCATTAACGATATATATGCTAGAGTTCTTTTTTATTCGGGCGCAGATAAATATTTTGTTGATCATAAGTTTAGTAAACTATTAAACTTGCCCATAAGAACTCTAGATAAAACTTATGAGATAGAACTTGTTGATGGAAGCTTAGAATCTGCATCTTCCATTCTTGATGTGTGTTCTATATCCATTAAGAATCATTCCATCCCTATCTCTTTGCTGCCAATGAAATTGGCAGGGTTTGATGTAGTCTTAGGCATGGATTGGTTATCCCATAACCAAGCCTGCATTGCCTGTGATAAGAAACTCATCAAAATTAAAACCCCATCCAGTGAAATAATCACCATCCCTGGAGATTCACACTATGGATTGCCAGACAAGGTGTCGTTATTTAAGGCATCCAAGTGTTTAGGGAGAGGTTGTGTCATTTACAGGGTACAAGTCACTATCAACGAGCCTAAACCAAATATTCAAGACCTTCCAGTTATTTCAGAGTATTCTGATGTCTTTCCCGAAGAACTACCAAGTTTACCTCCAGACAGGTAAGTAGAATTTAGAATTGATATCCTGCGAGGATCAGCACCTATTACCAGAGCTCTATATAGGCTAGCACCAACAGAAATGAAGGAGTTGAGGACACAATCAGATGAACTCCTAGAGAATGGCTTTATACAGCCTAGTTCCTCGCCTTGGGGAGCTCCTATCCTCTTTGTTAAGAAGAAAGACCGTTCAATGAGGATCGCCTTGGGGAGCTCCTATCCTCTTTGTTAAGAAGAAAGACCGTTCAATGAGGATGTGCATTGATTACAATGAGCTAAAGAAGATAACAATCAAGAACTGTTATCCCTTGCCCAGGATCGACGATTTATTCAACCTACTTCAAGGGGCGAGTCATTTCTCCAAAATTGATTTAAGATCTAGATATCATCAACTGAAGGTTAGAAGTGAAGATGTTCCGAAGACTGCCTTCAGAACCCAATATGGTCATTTTGAATTCTTGGTGATGCCTTTTGGGCTCACAAATGCACCTGCAGCATTCATAGATCTCATGAATAGAGTCTGCAAACCATATTTGGATAAGTTTGTCATTGTCTTCATAGACGACGTACTTATCTATTCTCGTAATCAAATTGATCACGAGAAACATCTTCGGTGCATTCTAGAATTATTAAGATAGGAGAAGCTTTATGCAAAATTCTCTAAATGTGATTTTTGGCTTAGAGAAGTCCAATTTCTTGGACATATGGTAAGTGAGCATGGTATCCAAGTGGATCCCGCCAATATTGAGGCCATAATGAATTTGGAAGTACCCAAAACCCCGTCAGAAATATGTAGCTTCTTAGGATTGGCAGGTTATTATAGGAGGTTCATTGAGAACTTTTCGAGGATAGCCACTCCTTTGACTACCTTGACCCGTAAGAATGTTAAATTTGTTTGGGGTCCAAAGCAACAAGAATCCTTTAGGATTCTAAAACACAAGCTGAGCAATGCTCATGTGTTATCTCTACCAGAAGGTATCGAGGATTTTGTAGTCTATTGTGATGCTTCGCACACCGGCATTTTGGTTGCGTGCTAATGCAAAAAGGCAAAGTTATTGCCTATGCATCACGACAGTTAAAGGTGCACGAAAGGAATTACACCACCCATGATTTGGAATTGGGTGTCATTGTATTTGCACTAAAGCTATGGAGACATTACTTATATGGCACCAAGTGTATTATATACACTGACCATAAAAGTCTCCAGCGCATGTTCAATCAGAAGGAATTGAACATGCGACAGCACCGTTGGATGGAAATGCTTAATGACTATGATTGCAAGATTCGCTATCATCCAGGCAAGGAAAATGTAGTTGCTGATGCCTTAAGTCGCAAAAAATGAGTTAAGCCTATAAGGATTAACGCCAAGAGCATTGAGCTCAGAAATAGCTTAAATGAGAAGCTATTAGATGCGCAAAAGCAAGCTCTATTAGAGGCTAATGTTCCTAATGAAGGATTACGCGGAACTGTTGATCAATTAACGCCTGGAAAAAGATGGAATCCTTAGATTTTATGGAAGGATATGGGTTCCAATTTTTGGAGGACTTAGAAATCTAATCCTCCATGAAGCGCACAATACAAGATACTCAGTTCACCCTGGAGGTGACAAAATGTATCAAGATTTGAAAAAGAATTATTGGTGGATGGTTTAAAGAAATCCATAGCCACTTATTAGCTAAGTGTCTGACGTGTTCGCAAGTTAAGGCCAAACATCAAAAGCCGTCAGGACTTCTACAGCAATTAGAAATTCCCACATGGAAATTGGAAATGGTAACTATGGACTTGATTACCAAGTTACCTAAGACCAAAAGTGGAAATGACACTATTTGGGTCATTGTGGATAGGCTCCTGCCAATTAAAGAAACGTATAACTCTGACAAATTGGCTAAGTTGTATGTGGACAAGATTGTGTCCTTACACGGAGTGCCTGTATCTATTGTATCTGATAGAGATACTAGATATACCTCTCATTTTTGGAAGAGTTTCCAACAATCGTTAGGCACAAGATTGAACTTTAGTACCGCTTACCACCCGCAGACGGATGGACAGAGTGAGCGTACTATCCAGACATTGGAAAGACATGCTTTGGGCATGCGTGATTGATTTAGGTGGAAGTTGGGATGACCACTTACCCCTAATAGACTTCTCCTACGATAATAGTTATAATACGAGCATCAAGGTTGCTCCTTTTGAGGCCTTGTATAGGAGAAAGTGTTGAACGCCCGTGTACTGGGCAGAAGTTGGGGAAGCCCAACTATCAGGACTGGAGGTTGTCCTAGAAACCACGGAAAAGATTGTGCAGATCTGTGATCGTCTCAAAGCTGCCCGTGATAGGCAGAAGAGTTATGCTGACAAGAGGCAAAAACCTCTTAAGTTCCAAGTAGGGGACAAAGTCATGTTAGAAGTGGCACCCTGAAAAGGTGTGATGCGCTTTGGAAAAAAGGGCAAGTTAAGCCCGAGATATATCAGACCATTCGAGAGTGTCGAATGTGTCGGCACTGTAGCTTATAAACTCAGGTTGCCAGAGAAGCTTAGTGGAATTCATGATGTGTTCCACATCAGTAACCTTAAGAAATGTCTAGCCGATGAGTCGCTAGCAATATCGCACAAGGATGTGCAAATTGATGAAAACCTAAGGTTAAGAAGCTCGAAGGAAATTAATACCTATAGTGAAGGTTAAATGGGACGCCTTTAGAGGTCTCGAGTATACATGGGAGGTTGAGTCCACTATGCAAAAAAAGTACCCCCATCTTTTTGAATAAAAATCTCGAGGTCGAGATTTCTTTTGAGGGGGTGAGGATGTAACACCCTGTAAAATCGTGTCCAATAATATAGTGACACGTATCATCTTTTATTTTAAGTATATTAAAGACTAATAAGGACTAAAAGCGTCAACATGCTCAAACTAAGTCTCTGAGTGATCTTCTGATGTCAACATGCATAAACCGAGCCTCTGAGTGACCATTAGTGTCAACATGCATAAAACATAGCCTCTGAGTGACCATTAGTGTCAACATGCTAAAACTTGGCCTCTGAGTGATAGCTGTGTCAACATGCCCAGCCTCTGAGTGACATCGGAGTCAACAAGCTTATAATGAGCCTCTGAGTGATCGTTTACGAAGTCCTAACTCTCACATGTCCCATTTGTTGGACGAGACGGATTAAATCCGTAATTATATAAAAGTTGGACATTGGAGGGATTAAAAGTGTCAACATGTTAATTTATACCACTGAGTGACCTTTTAATGAACCGAGAGCTCAACAATGTCCGGGCATAATCCTTGGTACGCCAAGCATTTGCTACGGAGGGCTAAAAGTGCTAAAAAGTGTTTTTAGAAGGTTTAATGGGGTTTAATAAGTTGAGGGGCTAAATGTGGCAAATTTTGAAACCAGACATGAGGCGCTCGCGGGGCACGAGAGGCTAAGGCCTGGCCTCTCGCGGGACGCGAGAGGCCTGTGTCTGTAGAAAGTTTCCTTTGCCACCACACAAAGGTGCCAAAAACCACTTTCTCAAAACCATGGCTTCCCAAACAGCTATACCACATTTTAGGACACTTGTAAGCTTCCTCTTACACCCCTTAACACCTGGCATCACCTCCTTCAAGCTCTCCATCTATAAATAGGTGCAAAGATTCAACCTTTGAACTTGCACCTTTCTCATTTTCAACTCTATCTCCCTCCTCTGTAAGTTTCTAACTGAAAGGAGCATCTAACTTAGTTCTATTGCATTCTAGGAACCTCTTGTAAGTGTTCCTTCCTTGTGCATTTTCGTTTATAGGCTTTTACAGCCAAAAGTCAAGCGTTTTATGGAAAACGCTTTGATTTTTGGTTAAGACCATTATGGTCCAGCCATTGTTCGTAATGAACATGGCTAAGTGATCATAATAAGGTAGGTGTTAGTCCCTTTAAATGGCACCTCCTGAAGATCACGTTTGCTAGACCAATTGACGGATCAAAGTTATGATATTAAAAAGTCAAACAGGCCATTTTTTGGAAAAATCATAAATTAATCTTATATATGTTATAAAACCTATTTTGACACTTAAACAAGTTGGTAATAATTATTAGAACATGTAAGAACATATTCGGCTCGTCAATTTCAGTTCGAGGGTCGGTTCGCAAAGTTTGACTTCTACTTTGACTTTCGATTCTGACCCGATTTAGATTAGTTACCTACAAATCTAAAGTTGCATTATGATCGTAATATAATGTAGTATAACCCTCTGAGGTTATATTACATGATCATAATCTGAGTTTATGTGCAAGTTCCATAATTATGCCAATTTTGACTAAAATGCCCTTTTTGTATAAAACAAGGTTTAAATGATAATGAGCTTGAAAAAAAAGTTTCCTACTGATGTAATATTATAAGTAGGATTATTTGGGATGTTAAACAAGATTATAAACTGAGTTTAGAAGCAGGTCCTTGAATTATGTCAATAAATGACGATTTAGCCCTCGTGGCTCATAAAACGGTTTTAATCAAATATTTTTAAGGTAAATCTTTTACCTACTGATATGTTATATTAAAAAACATATCTAAGACATTTTAATCTGACCTTAACATCAGTTTTCAATAAAAATCGCATAAAACGTCCTTTTACGACATAAGCGCCGTTTCGGCGCATACTATGGTTTTAAGCCATATTATTTGACCAAGAATTGTTATCTACTGATTTTAAAACTTATTTTTAGTATTTTTACAATAGCTACATGTTATAAACTAAGAATCCCAAATAATTTATAAACTATATGTAAAATGACCAAAATGCCCTTCGGTGCATAGTTTGGTCATAAAAATATAAATTACACATATAATTGATATCCTACTGATATTATATCATAAATAAATTATTTTTCCAGAATACTTATAATTATAACATTTAACTATATGCAAGTTCCTTTTATATGGTATGAAATTACCGAAATGCCCTTATGAGGCATAGTTTCATTTTAAAACCTTAACGGGCATGCAAGTTGATATCTTACTGATGTTACAACTTAGTTAAAGTATAATGGCATATAGAACTTGTCCATGACTTATCCGGTTACCCGATATCGCTAATATGCGTACGGTTAAGTACATGTAACTAGTTTACGAAAATTAACCAAAACGGATTTAACCTTATCATTTTAAACTCAAAATCCAGAATGATAATTGTTTACCCATTTTATACAAGTCAAAGTACTTGTCAGGTTTAAACTACATTCTATCCGATCATCGTTTAATCAAGCATTATACGTTTTGATCCTGTACACTACTCGGTCTAAGTCTATGAATCAAATAAGACCGTTAGTATTTAAATGGTTACCTTATGCCATAATCTAGACTAGAGCCTTCCGGTAAATGCTATCTACACTTAGATCATTTTGGATACGGCTGAGACATTAAATCTTGCATTTTTAAATCAAGACTAGCTTAGGTAAATACTCTTGACTTATTTTCCCTATACGGGCTTGGGATACGGTAAATTATTACCGCTTGGTTAGAAATGGGATCAATCGAATGCTGGATTGTGGCTAGTAAATCCGTATTTTCTGTTTTAATCAGTTTTGTTTGATACCTTAAACATCGAGGGTTAAATTACCGTTTCCTAGATATCCTCGGCTCATTACATTAGATAATGGCCACGACCTTAGCGCGGGGTGTAGGCATACACCTGACAGACGCTCAAATGCAAATTACCCAAGACGTTGGGGATAACTCCTCTGTGAGTTCCAAGTGGTGTGTATTTAATCATGTCTCGGTCTCTGTACTGGGCCCTGTATGTACGGGCAAACATGTGAATCTGTTAACAAGGTTACAAAGTAACTTTCCCAAGTTATAAAAGATTTGTGCCCGGTGCACTTAAATCAAACTTCTAAAATGTTTTCAAAATGAGTCAGTCGGGTGTATTTACCAGCGAAAGCTGACGTATTTTCAAAAAGATTAAGCTTGCAGGTACAAAAGAAATAGGCCGGGAGCTGCTCGGTAGTGAATAAGAGGATCTTGCAAATCCTTAGATCTGCCCTAAAGTCTGTTTTATATTCTTTCATTGTACATTTTATGATCCGCCTGTGGATCTTCTATTACGAGCCTGTATATTATTTTATTTCAAACATTTGGTTTGTAATAGTAATCTTACTCCAAGACTTCCGTTGTGTCGTGTTTAATTGACTATGATGTTATCAACTGATTTCACGATGCTCCCCACCCTGGCCCACTGGTGTATAGATTTGGGTTGGAAATCCGGGGTGTGACATGCAGCCGCCATGATCAGAATCATTGAATGCTGTCAGATCAAAGTTATCATCCTTAGGGTACCATAAACAAGTGTCTGGGCGACCCTTCAAATAACAAAAGATCCTTTTCACAGCCATCAAATGAGAAACCTTTGGACTGGACTGGTAGCGAGCAAGAAGACATGTTGGGTACATTATATCGGGTCTTGAAGCAGTAAGATACATAAGAGAGCCGATCATAGCACGGTAGAGAGATGGTTCCACATGTTCACCCATTCCGTCAGGAGTAATCCCATGATTCTGAGCTAATGGAGTTCCCAAAGGCTGTGAGTCTTCCATTTGAAATCACTTGAGAATATCCCCGACGTACTTGGTTTGATGGATGAAGATTCCTTCCTTTGATTGCTGAACCTGCAAACTTAAAAAGAAAGTTATTTCTCCCATGGCGCTTATCTCGAACTTTTCCTGCATAACCTACTCGAATTCTATGCACATTCGTTCGTTGCTAGACCCAAAAATAATATCATCAACATATACTTGCACTAGCAGCAAATCCTCATTCCTTTCCTTGATGAAGAGAGTACAGTCGATCAATCCTTGTCGAAAACTGTTCTTCAGAAGATAGGTAGACAACGTTTCATACCAAGCCCTTGGAGCTTGATGAAGACCATATAACGCCTTGTTGAGAAGCCAAACCTTGTCAGGATGGATCGGATCTTCAAAACCTGGCGGTTGCTCAACATATACCTCTTCTTGAACCACACCAGGAAGAAATGCACTCTTCACATCCATTTGATAAACGGTGAACTTCTTGTAGGACGCATAAGCCAAGAAAATTCTTATGGCCTCAAGTCGTGCAACCGGTGCATAAACTTCATTGTAATCAATGCCTTCAACCTGATTAAAGCCTTGGACAATCAATCGCACTTTGTTTCTCATAACAACACCTCGGTCATCCTTCTTGCATTTGTACACCCATCGTGTACCAATCTTCTTGTAGTTATCAGGTCTGTCAACTAACTTCCACACACCTAACTTTTGAAACTGCTGAAGTTCTTCCTGCATGGTTTCAACCCATGAGTCTTCTTTCATTGCCTCCTTCCAAGATTTTGGTTCAACTTGGCAAACATAGTAGGCAAAAGATCAATCGTTCTGTCCCCCAGATTCTCTTATTTCCGAATACAGACCAGCATTCTGGTTGTTTCGAAGCTGATTACGCGTCTGTACATCACTTTGGACATCTTCAATAATATTCTGCTGAGGATGGGTATTACGGATTCCAGTTTCTGGAGCATCGGGAACTCGAGAGTTTATACCCAAATTGTTAATATTCAGATCAACAGTCAAATTAAGTGCTAGATTTGATGAGGATGTAGATGCATGACCTTTAGTCATCCCTTGAGGTTGTATTTGATGTGACATCTAAAATTCCAGGAATCGAACTAGAGGTTGCTTCATTTGCATCATGAAACTCATCATCTTCTGATGAAACATTATAATCTGCAGCATCTTCGAATTCCTCATTTTGAACAAGATTGTTAACCAAAGTCGACACTTGAGGGTTAACAATAATTGGTCAAACTAATGATGAGTCAACTGATGTATCACTTTCCAGTAACATTTGAGCCGCAGCAGATGCATCATCAAAAGTTGGCAGATTAAAGGAGTCGAACAGTCCATCGTAGTCAAACATCCAAGGAGCACCCGGAGCTCTTACTGATTATGTGTATCTCTGAACCTTGACTTCACCCCATTCTTTAATCTTCTTTGAAGACAAATTCCACACCCTGAAATTCGGAGTAGCATATCCAAGAAAGAAGCCTTCGATAGCTTTCGGACCAACCTTTCCATGTGGATCAATCATAGTGCATGGAGCACCAAAAGGTTCTAAGAAAGAAACATCCGGTTTCCTTTTATGTAGCAACTCAAAACATGTTTTCCCGTGTCTCTTCAACGTTAGAACTCTATTCATCGTGTAACATGCAGTAGCAACAGCTTCTCCCTAAAATTGAATTGGAAGTTCTAATTCTACTAACATGGTTCTTGCTGTTTCAATCAGAGTTCTATTCTTCCTCTCAGCGACACCATTTTGTTGTGGAGTGTCGCGAGAACTATACTCATGCAAAATTCCCTTTGAAGAACAGTACTCATCCATAACTTGATTTTTAAATTCGGTGCGATTGTCGCTTCTGATTTTCCTTACCTTTAGATTGTACAAATTTTCTAACAGCGTCAGGAGATTCTTGAGGATTTCAAGAACTTCACTCTTGTGTGCCAACATATTCACCCATGAAAATCTAGAGTAGTCATCAGTAACTACTAAATAGTAGGAATCACCAAAGGTAGTCTTGTGTTTCATAGGTCCAAAAAGGTCCATATGAAGACGTTCCAGAGGCATATTCACATTGTTGATCTTCTTTACTGGATGAGATTTTCTAACTTGCTTTCCTTTCTGGCACGATACACAGATGTCTTGAAGATGAAAGTTCTTGACTGGTACACCCCATTCACAAGATTATTCTTCACCAAATAGTTCATATTCCTCAGGTGAATGTGTCACATTCGTCTGTGCCAAGAGATTGATTCCTTTTCAGTGGCTTTTGAGGCAAAACATATGACTTGCGCAGACGTTGTAATAGCTTGGCTCATATCAAGAATATACAAGTCGTTAATTCATGGAGCCGATAAGAGAATCCATTCTTTGGGGATCTTGAATCCGGTTTTCAACACATAACATCCGGCATCATCAAAATGTATCGTAAACTTCTTGTCGCAGATTTGAGAAACGCTAAGAAGATTGTGATCAATTTATCACACATAATTCATCTTATCAAAACTCACAACACCATTGGAGACCATTCCCTCTCCAGTGATGTATCCACCTTTATCACCAGCAAAGGCAAAGTAACCACCCCGAATGCTTTTCACATCATACAGGAGCCGTAAGTCACCCGTCATGTGCCTCGATGCTCCACTGTCAACAATCCAATGACTATTCACAGTTCTTCCTGGAACACCCTGCACATTTCAAAAACCATATCAATTTGAGATGGGGACCCAAGCCTTAGTGGTCTTGGGTCGCCCCTTATCATCAAGAAATGTGATTTCTATTTCTTGATGATTTGCAAATTTTGACCATCCTCTTGAACCATCACTGGTCTTAGGTTTCCAAGATTTATGTAATATACCAGAATTACTATTATTTATAGTTTTAACAATTTCTGGTTTTATTAAATTTGAAGATCTTGGATTCCTTTCTGAAGAATCTGGTTTTAAAGCTTTTTAGTTGCTTTTACTTGTTTACGTCTCTGTTTTTCTTCTTGTTCTTTAACAATTCTTTTGTCTTGTTTTGGAGAAACAGATCGACATTGGCAAGTTGGTTCAGGAGTGATTCTTTCAACAAATCTTGGTTTAGCTAGATTTGTACAATTTTTAATAATGTGGTCAAATTCTCCATATTTGAAACATGTTCTCCTTTCAACAAAATTGGGAGATCGTGTTTCACGGCTTGATGTTGAACTTGTGGGTCTTGAGGTACTGGGTTCATTTTCATTGCACCCATTTGTATGTTGAGTGTAATTATTTTGACTATTTCTTTTCAAAATCTTGACTTTGTTTACAAAATCTATATTATACTTGCCTTCAAAGGTCTCGTCTTTATCAGTACCCTTAGAACTCACAAATTTAACATTTTAAGCTTCTTCTTGTAGCGAGAGCCTTTTGCTTCAACCTTGGTTGTGAAACTTTCGGCTTTTCAACTCACTTCTCTTGTTTTTTTCTTGAAAATGATAATGGTTGTGATTTGGTTAGCTTTTCCATCTCTAAAAATTTGGTTGTTGAATTTTTAAACACTTGATCTATAGAGATTGGATTTACATTTTTAATTGGAAAATCTTTGTTAGAGTAGATTTTCTTATCTCCAACCAGAGTATACAACACATTATCTGTTTCATCTGTAGACACTTTTGTCTTGACAAATTTCTTAGGATCATTCTCTTGATTTTCAACAGGTTTAGTACTGGGAGCAGCAGAGAGTTCTACTCCTTTCCTTTTATCAAGAGGTTGATCCTGATCACTTCTGATTGATTCATCATCTGATGTATCATCTTCCTCTATTTCAGATGGATTTTGATCAACATCAGATGAAGAGTTTTCTTGTTTGCTTGGTTCTTGTGAGGAATTGTCTAGCTTGAACCCTAATCCTTCTGTAAATTCTTCAGGATTAAGTGGTACGAAGGGTTCAAAGCGAGGCATCTCCTCTTCATCAGGTAATTTGGTATAGTTGTGTTTCATCGGGGGTGGACACGACTTATACCCAATGCATTTAGCATCTCCTTTTAGTTTTTGAACATCAATGATATGATCAAGCACATATCGGGAGTTAGAATAACTGTCCAATATAAGCTTGATCGCATCATGTTCGCATTTAGCAATGGCTAACTCTTTTTTTGTTTCTTCAAGGAGATTAATGTAGTTATTAATTCCTGTCTGTCTATTCAAAACTGTTTTTGTTAATTCAGAAATGCTTTTCTTTAGGGTTTCTATTACAGATTTGAATTCTTTTTCGTTTCGAGTTAAAGCCAAGTTCGCCTATTTTCATTTAGATAGTTCAACAACTAACTTTTGATTATGACTGTTGATCGTTTCAAATTTTTTCTTAATTCAGCACACTCATTGCAAATTTTAGGAGATTCGGAATTTACCTGACTTGTAGAACCTGCAACGTTTGCCATGAAGGCAGCGTGATGAGGGAATGCTGCATCATTTGTAAAGAGTTTCTCTGTTTCCTTCACTGCAGCTTCTGCGTTCCTCATCAGGCCCACCTTTTCACTCTTCATCTTCTCAGCTTCATTCAGCAACTTTCTGACCTCAGCATCACTTCCTTCTCTGATCTCTGTATCAGATCCATAACCACCCGAACTTGAGCATTCTTCATCAGAACTACCAGTATACCCTGAAGTATCATCATCATCTGAGTTATCAATGCGGTGAACATGCTTAATTCGGTTGATGATCTTGGCATAACATGCAGTTCCTCTGTTACTCTCATTTCCCAATTGAACTGACCAATCGCATCCTTCATCGGCTTGAACAACTAAAGCTTTTCTATTTGAAGGTCCAGATTGATTGGTGTTGTTTGGGTTACCAACAGCCACTATTCTTCTATCATTGCTAATTTGGGCTGTATTGGATGGTTGTGGTTGGTTTCTGAAGGGGTAGTGATTTCCTTGTTTGCTGGGCCTCGTGCACTCACGTTTGAAATGCCCTCTTTCTCCGAAATTGAAGCAAGTAACGGCATTTTTATCAAAACCATATTTTGTGTACTTCTTGCTCTCCAAACTGGTTCTTCCTGTTCTGCTCATGTAATCCTTTGCTCTTCTCACCGCACTAGCAAATGCCCACTTGATATCCATTAGCTCCATCTTATCTTTGTCTATCTGCTGGTAGTCTTCATTTGTCAAATTGATGTTTCCAATTTGACCAGCTACCAATCCGCAGTAGGCACTGACCATGGTGTTGAGAAGTTCCATATGCTCTTGAGCAACTTCTATGCTGACTTTGGACAGATGAGATGTGTCAAGTCTGACAGTGTTGGGTTTTGCAGATTGAAAGTTGTTTCATAGAAAGCCTGTTGAGGAGCTTGCTGTGGAACTTGAGGTGCTAGATCTCGTGGTTATGGTAGAAAGGCTTTCGGATCAAATGCTTGTCCGAAAGCTTGAGTACTTGAGCTTGCAGACTGATTTGTTTGAACAGGTTGTGGTAGAAAGGGATTCACATTTGATACAAATGCGGTTTGAAGCTTTGGTTGCTGACTTGCACTGATACCTGTATTAATACCTCCGAAGTACATCTTAGGGTTTTGTGGAAAAGTGACTCTTTGTGCCTTTCGAAGTTCTTCTTCATTCTTGTTCTCCAGTTTCTGCACAAATTCATAAATACTGATTGAGTCCAAAACACCTGTATGTTTTAATAAGTCAATAAATTGACCCCATTTTGGCGGTAATGCGTCAGCAAAGCGCATCACTATTTCTTACGGAGATGCTAACACTTTGTAATAGTAGATTTCGCTAAGAAGATGGTAAAACCGTGTGGTCATATCATTCAACGTTTTATTTTCCATGAACATAAAGCCTTCAAACTCCTTCTTAAGCAGATCATGTCAAATTTTCCTGGTTGCAGCATTACCCTCTCCTCTTGCTTCCAGGGTATCCCACAGATTTTTCATGGTCGTATAGTACACAAACTGATGATAGATATCTTTATGGAGTGCCTGTTTAAGGATAGCAAAAGCCTTTTTCTCTAGATCACATGCCTTTTTATCTCCTTTATCTAGATTGACTAATGAGGTTGGGTTTGATCCTGCCTCTTCGAGTGATTCTTTGTAGGGTGTAGTAAAGCATGTCCACAATTATGTGTTCTGACCGAGAACATAGGTGTGAAAAAGACCTTTTGTCACACCCCAACTGATGGTGGGACATTGGAGTGAGATGAAATAGATTGCTCATTGCTCACAACGCTAATAATGACAATATTTAATTAAAGCCGAATTTCATTTCAATAACGATTGTCAAGTACAACATTGTAGCAAATTACAAATAACATAATACAACAAAAATTGATACAACAAATTTAGCCTAAACGTCTACTTGTGTGTATCTAAGTCCTTGCTATTTGATTTCATAGCATCCTCTTCATCAACCTGTAACATGTTTTAAAATACAATTCAATGCAAAATCAAAGGCGAGTACACAAGTTTAAGCATAGCATACATATACGATTAACGTTTAAACGAATCCTCATGGCAACTATAATTTTACGAGAGCATATACAAGGCATGCAATACTAGTAGCCAAACCCTTAACGCAAACACGTTATTTTAACATGGCCACAAGTTTATGCGATGGAGGGGGATGCGTGACTTCCTATAGCGCTATACATGTTAAACGAAGGCTTAAAACAAGTTAATGACTAAAGTATCACATAAAGAATGTCCAAGATATAAGCATCACGTAATCGTATCAAGTATTCATGTGTATAGGATTGTTTGTGCATTTCATAAAGTTCAAGTGTTGTGGTTTTGGTAAAACTAAACATGTTACACCCAAAAAGTGTTGTAAACGAAAAGTGGGTCGAGTGTACTCACGGTTTTGCGTAGTCTTAAACTTGACAAGTTCGCGAAGTGGGTTGACGGGTGGGATGAGCGTCGAGTTATCCTACAAGAGGAGAACTTAGGTTGGTAAGTATTCGAACGATAACGGAGGATTTAGGAATTAATAGCAATAAAGTAGTTTATACGAGAAAGTAATCACTTAGATTTAATACTCGTTTTTGACACTATAAGACCCATTCGGGTTGATATGTTTTCATGGGTTAGGATACCCATTAGAATCGTAACGAGAGATTAAATACTTAGGTGATGGAACCAAGTACCATGACGAATAATCATTTAATTACCATCAAGAGTTCGGTTAGTATTCATACATATATATATATATATATATATATATATATATATATATATATATTATATATATATATATATATATATATTACAGTATAACAATCGGTAATTCATAAACATCATGTAATTTCATAGAAGTCATGCATGGAGGTAGGAGGAGAACCTTCTCTTAAACCTCTCGTATAGTATACCAATGCACAAGTCGTCACAAGGACGACAAGGATGGTCATGAGATGTTTGAACATATAAGTAAAAGACAAAAAGTAAATGAAAACATCAAGTGAGGTGGTGGATCGAAGTTTAGGATCGCCAAGGCTTCCAAGTGATCACACTCTACCAACTCAAGTCTTGTTTCGAGAACAAGCTTGGAAGGATACAACACTTGTGGGTAAAACCCTAATAAAACCAAAAGAAAGTCGTTACCCTTGGGACCTTAGACATGGTGATGTTCCAAGCTAGGCTTCCATGGAATACTTATGGAAACATTCCAAAGGTATTTCCAAGTAGTAAGAAAAAGGAAAGATCAAAAGAGAGAGGTGAGTTAGAACTCACTTTTTAGGAGCTTTGATCTTTGAGAGAAGAAGAGAGCTCTTTAGAGCTTTTAGAGAAGAGAAAAGAATATTTAGGTGTGAGTTGAGAGTGAAGAGGAGTGGGGTATTTATAGTTGAGGTTTGGGGGTTGAGTTAGGTGAGTATTAAATGCAAGAAACAAAATCCATCAAACAAACTTTTGCCCAATCCATGAGCTAGAAACAACTTTCTCCGGATTATGCTATTTTTAGTCCTTGAACTTAGTTTATCTTTCATTTCATGGAAAAACTTGATATTTTCGCATGTTTTCAAGTGTATAATGTATATGTTAGTATATTTTAGGTATCAAATATGAACGTATGAGCATTTGAACGTATAACAAGTATCGGTTTGTATGTAAACACATATTTAACAATTAAATGCATGTAAGGCAAGTATGTATCAGGTATGAATTTTATTACGATCAAAGTCTCGGATTATAAGATTGGGAAATGAAATACGAATGCGATACAAATACAAGTTTCCATAAATAGAAATACGATTACACTTTCTAATTAAGGAAAGTACAAAAAAACGAGGCGTTACAGTTTCCCCTCCTTTAGGAAATTTTGTCCCAAAATTTATTCAAGAGGAAGACTTTGGAAAAGTTGTCATTTTGGTGAAAATGTTTAGCCAAAATCAAGATTTTGAAGTTTAAAGTTTTTGCGTAGTTCATGTATAAGTCTGTCAATATGTATCGAAATCTTAAAGGATAAAAATGGTAGGTTCATGAAAGGAATTTGTTTGACTAAGGTGTTTTTGAGACACCAATCGTAAACGTGTATAAGGATAAGTAAAAACGTGTATGTGTGTGTAAGCAAGTGAGTTTGACTGGGTCTGGACAACTCATTGGAAGGAATATTTTAAAATAGTGCGATCTAAGAGGAAGGTTTTAGTATGACTATGGATGTATTTTGATTAAATGAGCAGTCCGCACCGAAAGCTGTAAGAAAAATTTTGCCAGTTCTAAGGCGTATTAGTAAAATCACTTGTTGTAGAAAAAATGTTTATTGGAGAGAGCTAGGATGGTAAATATTTATGGTTTCTAAAAGGTTTTGGCGATAATAGACCGACTAGTTGAAGTTTGCGCGTAGATAAGAGTGAAAGATAGTTTTAAAAGAAAAGGAACATTTTGACCAAATTGAGTCAGTGGGGACGCTTATAAAAATGGATTGAAAGTTTTAGGCTGATTTGCTGTAAATAAAGTTTGGATAAAAGGTTAAGGGAAGAATTGGGAAAATCGTGGTATGGTAGTGAATGATTCGGTAGGTGTATGCGAGGGATAAAAATGGTATGAATATCGGATAAAATGCGGCATAGAATGTTGAGAGATGCTAGTGATAGTTATGGCGATTAAAGCTAACGATTTTGAGAATGAAGCTTCATGGGTAATCGAGTACTAATCATTTCGATGTGGGGTCACCAAAGTTTGTTATGAATGAAATGTATATAACAAGGTCCGGGAAAACACCGAATTTCTCATGGCGCATTTTACGAAAGTTTGGTAACATGGTAGGGACACTTATATATAGTAAGTACCAGCGGCGTATCTACCATGTTCACACCATGTTACGTTGTTTTGCTATTCGGTGTCATGTTACGTTCCGTGTTGCGATACACAGTATAACCCACTATGATTTTCATGCGCCTACCAGTATAAGCTCGTGTGCACCCGCGATTATTTTGGTTTGTGCATGATGCGCATAGTTTGTACTAGTAGTGTACGGGTTAGGTTACATTTAGTATTACAAGCAAAAGGTGTGTAAGATAGCATATAAAAATTAAGCATGTAAGCATGATTGTATGTATGTATGAGTGTGTCGAACGTAGGCGAAACCACTCGGGTTATGCCTACTTATAGATTTCAAGTATGACTACCAAGTAGTGCAAATGTATAAATTTTGAGTATGATTGAAGACAAATACGTATAATATTAGCATGTAGTATCGAGCATATAGGTGGCATAAAATGGGATTTAACATATATAAGTTACCATGAAGTTGCGAGTGTGTAAAATACGAAGTGTAAAGGTGATATGCGTAATATTGTCATGTAATATTGACATTGTAAATAGAAACGTGTAAGGCGATATGCATGTGTATGGTTGCTTGAGTCAAAACATTGAGTTGGTTAAAATAAAATAAGTTGGGTTTGTCGGGAATGAAGGACCAAAATTGTGAATGCCGGGTGAATATTGAGAAAAGTGTTAATTTTTTATGTAAAATGTGGTTTGTATAAAGAAATGGTACTTTTGTTTTAAAATTTGTATTCGCATATGAAATTTTCTTGCCCATGTGTTCAGATTTAGATTTGCGTGTTTTGAAAAAGTTGTGAAATAGTAAGCTTGCTTTATTTTATTTTATTTTATCTTATTGATGCAAGAAAAGTTGTGTTTTGAAAATTTTCATGTAAAACTTAAAATTTTGAAACGTATTTTAGCAAAGTACTTATACGTATGTGAGAGAAAGTTTTCGTTGGTTTTTTGTTGGAAATAAAATGTCTTTAGAATGGTAGTATTAAGTGAGTGTGTTTTGGACGAGTTTTGAAAATCGAGGGCAAGAGGTTCGTTTGACCGACTAAGTTGATGGGTAGCATTTCATAAAGTTTTTTAAAAATTGTGAAAGAAACATTTAAAGTGTCATTAGGGGTTTCATGTATGTAATTTACGTAATATGTTGTAGGGTGAGAAATCGTTTGGATAAAATAGTAAGGTTCGAGGTTTATGCATAAATGAGAAAAATCAAAACAATGATAAAAGGTTTAGGTATAAGTTTTGATATAGTGATTGTTATGAAAATAGTCGAGTTGGAGTTGGACTTCGACTCCAACTTGAGTTTTGCGAAAAAAGACATCTAGGTGATCGACAATAAAAATCACGTTTGAGCATGTAAGTATTGTATAACATGTATGAGTTCACATAGGTGACATAAGCATAACAAGTATTCAATAGTATAAACACGTATGATTGCATAAGGAGTATGAATTTAGTTGGTTTGCGAGAATTATTATTGTTTTTTATTGCAAAGATGTGCGAATTGTGCATCGGGTTCGAAATGAACGAGGTAATAAGTATTAAAACACACATAAATTCACATAGCATAAAAGATAGGCTTAGTAAAATATTAGAGTGCTTTGGGTTGAGATGTGTCGACTATTCCAAAGTGAATCGAAGATCCTTTCAAATTAGAGGAACGTGCTTTGGCCTATAGGTAAAATGCTCTCGCCGAGAAGCGATTAATGCTATTTTACCCTTCCAGTTACTACACGTCTCTAATTGATCGAAAAATCGAAACCTTGGCAAGATCCAAAAATCGAGGAGTGGGACATCGACAAGGTGCGGGTTTCACCCCTAACTTGACGATTTCGTACCCTAAGCGTGGTTGGTACTTACCAAACGAAGAGCATATTCCGATTCGTTGGTAAGGGTCCACTAGAGTTCGAATTGGAAATTTGTCCATCAAGATGTGGATTTCACTCCTAACTTGATGATGAAATTTCGTGCAAAAAGAATAAGAATAGCGGAATGAGAGTCGTTCACCAAATTGTGGGTTTCACGCCTATTGTAGTGAACTCGTCTCGTTTGTATTATGAGTGTCTTCAAGTCTTCAAAGTGCGATTGTGTAAAAATGTCTTAGGAAAGACATCATGTATATGTGTTAAGGCCAAAAGAAAAGAGGAGAAGCAAGTAGGAAGCATAAATTTTAAGCATAAACAAGAATGGTCAAAACAGGTACGTAGAACTATAGACTAGGTCGAACATGGCAATTCTACCTAATTCCCTATAGTTATGGCTCTGCTACCAATCTGTCACACCCCAACCGATGGCGGAGATATCGGAGTGAGACGAAATAGATTGCTCATCGCTCACAATGCTAATAATGACAATATTTAATTAAAACCGAATTTCATTTTAATAACGATTGTCAAGTACAACATTGAAGCAAATTACAAATAACATATTACAACAAATTTAGCCTAAACGTCTACTTGTGTGTATCTAAGTCCTTGCTATTTGATTTCATAGCATCCTCTTCATCAACCTGTAACATGTTTAAAAATACAATTCAATGCAAAAGCAAAGGCGAGTACACAAGTTTAAGCATAGTATACGTATACGATTAACGTTTAAACGAATCCTCATGGCAACTATGATTTTACGAGAGCATATACAAGGCATGCAATACTACTAGCCAAACCCTTAACGCAAACACGCTGTTTTAACATGGCCTCAAGTTTATGCGATGGAGGGGGATGCGTGACTTCCTATAGCGATATACATGTTAAACGAAAGCTTAAAACAAGTTAATGACTAAAGTATCACATAAAGAATGTCCAAGATATAAGCATCACGTAAGCGTATCAAGTATTCATGTGTATAAGATTGTTTGTGCATTTCATAAAGTTTAAGTGTTGTGGTTTTGGTATAAGTAAACATGTTACACCCAAAAAGTGTTGTAAACGAAAAGTGGATCGAGTGTACTCACGGTTTTGCGTAGTCTTCAAACTTGATGAGTTCGCGAAGTGGGTTGACGGGTGGGATGAGCGTCAAGTTATCCTACAAGAGGAGAACTTAGGTTGGTAAGTATTCGAACGATAACGGAGGATTTAGGAATTAAAAGCAATAAAGTAGTTTATACGAGAAAGTAATCACTTAGATTTAATACTCGTTTTGGACACTATAAGACCCATTCGGGTTGATATGTTTTCATGGTTAGGAAACCCATTAGAATCGTAACGAGAGATTAAATACTTAGGTGATGGAACCTAGTACCATGACGAATAATCATTTAATTACCATCAAGAGTTCGGTTAGTATTCATATATATATATATATATATATATATATATATATATATATATATATATATTATAGTATAACAATCGGTAATTCATAAACATCATGTAATTTCATAGAAGTCATGCATGGAGGTAGGAGGAGAACCTTCCTTTTAAAACCTCTCGTATAGTATACCAATGCACAAGTCGTCACAAGGACGACAAGGATGGTCATGAGTACGTTTGAACATATAAGTAAAAGACAAAAAGTAAATGAAGACGACAAGGATGGTCATGAGTACGTTTGAACATATAAGTAAAAGACAAAAAGTAAATGAAAACATCAAGTGAGGTGGTGGATCGAAGTTTACGATCGCCAAGGCTTCCAAGTGATCACACTCTACCAACTCAACTCTTGTTTTGAGAACAAGCTTGGAAGGATACAACACTTGTGGGTAAAACCCTAATAAAACCAAAAGAAAGTCGTTACCCTTGGGACCTTAGACATGGTGATGTTCCAAGCTAGGCTCCCATGGAATACTTATGGAAACATTCCAAAGGTATTTCCAAGTAGTAAGAAAAAGGAAAGATCAAAAGAGAGAGGTGAGTTAGAACTCACTTTTTAGGAGCTTTGATCTTTGAGAGAAGAAGAGAGCTCTTTAGAGCTTTTTAGAGAAGAGAAAGGAAGATTTAGGTGTGAGTTGAGAGTGAAGAGGAGTGGGGTATTTATAGTTGAGGTTTGGGGGTTGAGTTAGGTGAGTATTAAATGCAAGAAACACAATCCAACAAACACACTTTTGCCCAATCCATGAGCTAGAAACAACTTTCTCCGGATTATGCTATTTTTAGTCCTTGAACATAGTTTATCTTTCATTTCTTGGTAAAACTTGATATTTTCGCATGTTTTCAAGTGTATAATGTGTATGTAAGTATATTTTAGGTATCAAATATGAACGTATGAGTATTTGCACGTATAACAAGTATCCGTTTGTATGTAAACATGTATTTAACAATTAAATGCATGTAAGGCAAGCATGTATCAGGTATGAATTTTATTACGATCAAAGTCTCGGATTATAAGATTGGGAAATGAAATACGAATGTGATACAAATACAAGTTTCCATAAATAGAAATACGATTACACTTTCTAATTAAGGAAAGTACGAAAAAACGAGGCGTTACACTTTTCCACGAAGGATAATCGTTCATGTGGTTTAGCTTCGGTGGACGGTTATTACTCCCAGTTTCACTCTCGCTCATTAGAAGAGTTTGGATGCTCTGGTTCTGGTTTGCAACACACGCCCATTGATTTGCGGTAATCATGGCCGTATGTTGAGGCATCAATGACTTAACCCATGAGGTTGCGGATCTTTGCGAAGACTCTTGATTTGAGCTTGAACCACTACTCCAATCCCACGGATTAGAACTTATTATATTTTCTTGATTATGAAAAATTGAAAGGTGTAAAGTTTGAATTTTTGAAAATAACAGTTCCCTTTTAAAAATTCACAATTTTGAAGAAAATACAAATTTTGAAAACACAAAGCTTGAAAAGCTTAAACACGAAAAACACCTACTAAAGAAGGTTATTCGTACGAACCAATGTTTCGTACGGATAAAAGTTCTTCGTACGAACACGAAAATTCGTACGGAGGATCTTCTTCGTGCGGATGACTAATCTTTCGCACGGGCAGCTTGGTTCTTCCTGTGGATGTGTTATTCGCACAGGCTGTTTTTCGCAGTGTTTCCCAGAGGAATCTTTTGCAGAGTTGGTTTGGTGAAAACTTTCCTTTTCTTGTACAGACTGGTTTTAGAAAGTGGCCTGTTGTCTACCCAATTTTAGTTAAAAAGACAAACATTCTATCAACTTTTACAGTTATAACAGTCAAAGTCCAAATGTCAGAAAGTTGGTCAACCCTACTACACAATTCCGATGAGTTTTCCGGTGAGTTTCTTCTGCAAATGTGTTCAACTTGAACAAAAGAAAATTTTAAGAAAAAACAGATTTTAACATGTCTCCATGTATTCTAAGTAGGTTTTTATAAAAATTTTCTACATGCAACATGTTTTAACCAAGTTTTAAGTTAGTTATCTTTTCAAAACTTAAGTTTTCTACTGGAAGTTCAAGAACACTTCAAGAAACCTTCAAACTAGCTCAAACACACACTAAGCTTGGTTTTTAACAAGGAAGAGAGCCAATGCTCTGATACCACTTGTAGGTCCACCTGGAGGATCAAGATAAACCTGCTTCTTTGTTCATGCAACACACATACGAGTGCGGAATCCAAGTATGCATGCAAACCAAAGAAAAGTAGAAGACACACAGGATAACCAAAGATTCAATATCTTGATTAACTAATGAGAGCTAGTACAAACATATACAAACAATGTTCATACAGACTCTATGCATTCACTCTGTGCTCTCAAAGTCTCAGCTTAGTATCCACTGGTCACTCGCATGAACTCTCTCACACATGCACTAGTTTACTGAGAAGGTCATGTCTGCTTATATAGTACCAACACCAAGCAACAGTACGAAGTATGTTGCTGGTCATACGAAACACCAAAAGACACGAAAGACAATCTCCAAATAGACTCGTACGAATGAACTGGCTCGTACGAATCAGTAACTTGCTCGTACGAATCAAGCTTGATCGTATGAATGGTGTGACTCGTACGAGCAACATCTTGCTCGTACGAAGTATTCCCACTCGCATCAATCGTTTTCTTTGGAGATCGTGCCACAGACATGACGTTCCTGAGACTCAACAGTATGCACACATACAACTGTTGTATACAGACATTCTAATCGTCGTACTAGATCAAGATAGGAGGATATCTTGATCTGGCCGACACAACCAATCTATACAGACACAGTACATAAGGACCGTACAATTACAGACGTAACTAAGAACAAGCTACAGACACAAAAATGTATCAACACCTAATATGAACAATGCATACAAAATTAAAGAAAATTTAAAATTATTCATTTTAAATAATGTGTTTAAGAATTTATTTCAAAATTAATATTTTCTTCTTTTAGAAAGTGTTATCAAAGTAAATGAAATGGAATTTGTTCATAATCTAAGAACATGTATATAGTTTAAACATATATATACTGTTTATATATATTTTTACAATATATATTGTATAAATTTCTTTGTTATCATATCTTCTTTCGATCAATTTGTTTTTTTATTTAAGTAGAGATAAGTAGATAGTTAATATTAATATTGAGTATTAATAATATCGAAGTGATATAATCATAAATATAAGATTATTTTAATATTATATATATATACTAGGTTATAGACCCACGTATTACATTACATGGGTTGTGTGTGTATATATATAATTTATAAATATCTAAATACATCATATGACTAAAATCACATATTTACATATGATAGTTGAAACGATCAATTAGAGTCATAATTTGTCAGAAAGATTTAATGAATAACATGTTACAATTAAAAAACAAAAATGTAAGTGTTAAAAGTATTTGAATGTTTAAAATTTCTTAATCTTTTTATTAAAAGAAATCTTCTATCATACTTTTGATAATATGTTTTCGCTACTCATAAACAATACATCAAGCTTTACAAAATGGGTGTGTGTGTGTGTGTATAAATAGAACGTACAAAGGTGTTGAACCGTTGGCCTAACATGACTCAAACCGTTTTGCCTCGTAAAAAATCATTCGCTTTGACTCGTAAAAAATCAGCTATTTTGACATGAACTCGTTACAGCCTGAAAAAAAGGATAAATAAGATTCAAACATTCTCATTAAAAAGAAACAAAAATTCTATTACAAACATGTGATTTACCTGAGTAGTTTATAATATTTACCATAAATATATTTTTTGGTGAAATACAACAATAAATTGAATAATATGTTAAATATGAAAATTATCGATCATATGAAAACATAATATATTATTATTAATCATTCATTGGAATTAAATATAATTAAATAATATTATTAATGATTTAAAAAATATCATATGAAATTAGTTGAAATTTTGAATAAGAAAATGTAATATGACATTAGTTGGACTTTTTTATTATAATTTGATCATTAGATTATTAATTTTTAAAGTAAAGGAAATATAGTCAGTTGACATTTCTTTTGGAATTTATTATAATTTAGGTAGCATAAAAAATTATCAGTTAACATTTAGTAAATTTTTTTATAAGAATTAGATTGAGTATTTTATTTAGAGTTGAATTTCTAGAATACCCTCTCCATTTTTTTTTCCTTTGATTATTACAATTCAATTTCTAGAATACCCTCTCCATTTTCTTTATTTTTCCTTTGGAACGGCACCCCCTCGAATATATATTATACAAAACATATATTCGTGCATATACAAACAGACCAAGTTTCAAACTCTTTTTGCTTTGTTCGCTGTCCATTCATTTATATCTCCCTATCCACTCTTCTCCTGAAATCAGACAAACCCATATTCAATCATCTTTAAAACCCATCTGCAATCATTCGACCGATAAAAGGTTTCTGGGTTCAAAAAATACTTTTCAAATCAGCCCACTCGATTTCGGCCGGCCGGAACCGTTGTAAAGTCCCCGTTTCGGATTTCCAAAATTTTACTTGAGTGAAAATGATTACGTCATCAGCAGGTTTGGTTTCAACGTCAACGCTTTGACCTGAGTTGCAAAGAACTGAGTAGGAGATGATGCGAATGAGGGAGTTGACATCCGTCAAAGAAAAAAATAACGAATTGGAGGTCCGGCCGGGAGGAATGCTGGTTCAGAAGCGAGACCCGGATGAGGCACTGAACCGGATTCCTCCCCCTACAATAAGAGTTCGGGTTAAATACGGGTCAATATACCACGAGATGATCATTAACTCTACGGCTACATTTGGTAACAAGTTCATACTCAGATTCCATATTGTCAAACTATAAATGGAAAATATTATAATTGGATTTTTGTAATTAATTAATAGGTGAATTGAAGAAGATGTTATCCGGGCCTACAGGACTGCACCATGAAGATCAAAAGATAATATACAAGGATAAAGAGGGCCTCTAAAACGTTTCTTGATGTTGTGGGTGTAAAGGATAGATCGAAAATGGTGTTGTTGGATGATCCGGTTAGTAGAGAGAAGAGGTATGTGGAAGCTAGAAGGAATGCCAAAATTGCGAAAGCTGCTAAAGCGGTTTCGGGTATTGGTTTGGAGGTGGATCGGCTTGCTAGTCAGGTATGCTTAAGATTTAAGTAATATATGATTAATTTTGGTGTGAAATCATGTTTGTAATCGATCAAATTCGGGTAGGTATCCGCGCTTGAATTGGTGATATCGAAAGGAGGGAAGGTCGCTGACGAGATGATGTCGAATTTGATCGAGTTGTTGATGAATCAGCTTCTAAAGTTGGATCAAATTAAGGTCGATGGTCCCTATGGAGAAGTGAATCAGCAGAAGAAATTGCAGGTTTGAATACAATACCCCCCCCCCCTGTCAGATTATAGGTGTTATATGATCCGATCAAACAGGCTGTATGACTTTGTTAGTGACTGCGTTAGCGATATTTGTGGGGTCATATGGGTCGTATGATGTGATGAACACCACGCCATATAACCATTTTTGCATGTCATATAACACGTTGGAGATCATATGGGTCAGTGGTGTTTAATTTTCTTGATTTCAATCATCAAACCCACACCACTAAATACTTTTGATCATTTACTGAAATGTGTAGGTAGAGAAGGTGCAAAAATTTGTGGAAACTCTGGATGTTTTGAAGATTAAAAACACGAAAAGGAACAAAGTGATTAATCAAGAACATGGCCATGGTGTCACCACCGCCCCAAACCACCGCGACCGCCACCAATCTGGGCGGTCGGTTGAGAAATTCGCTCCAATTGCGGCCGCGATTCAACAGCAAGAGGTGTCAAGTAAGAACACATTAAGGGGAGTTGTGGTGACCACACAATGGGAGACCTTTGATTCATTGCCAACCATTATTCAGGCCCCATCATCGACATCAACATCAATCACGGATGAAACAATACAACACAACTTCAATTGGGATTTGCTCTTAAAGTAGTTGGAAACGTCGGTTTCAATGTGTGACTTTTTGGATTTTTGTTCATACTTGGTTTGGCATCCCTCTTCATTCTCTTCTATACCTAGTAGAGTTTTTAGCATCTTCTCTTCCTCTCTTTTTTATTTATTTTAATTTTTATTTTTATTAGTGTGTTTTTGCGATTTCTTATTGATCATTCATCAGGTTATATTTCCATATTATTGTTCTTATGATCTTAATTAAGTTAGTAAACTCTCATTTGGTTATTTGTTAATTTAGTATACATTGTATGCTTTGCCTTAAATGTGTGTTATCAAGATAACCATAACAAAAACGAGTTAATGGCATTTGCTTCGAAGCATTCCTATACGAGCAACATGGTACGATCTATCATCGATAAACATGACCAGGTGTTTTATGCTATGCTGATAGAAAAAGACAAAGATATGAAATTTGTCTATCATACAATCTCTAAACATAATAGATATTTTATACTAAGATACGATATATTGATAAAGAGAAGTGTTTTATTCTATGGTTATGAAAAGAGACAAAAAGAAGTGGATGAACTGAAAACACATTATAACGAGGTAACCCAAATGATAGAAACACATATACAACCAATAAAAAGCCATGGATTAGTTTAAAAACGAATGATTAGTGCACCTTTTTCCAGATTTGGTAAGAAGTTGATGAGCATCTTTTAGGGAACAAGTAATCCAAGAAAAACAAAAAGACTTGCGTTACCTTACGGTAAAAAATATGCATTCAATCATATTTTTCGAACTTTAACAGACCATCTAGCAATCATATTGCAGATTGCATGCACCTTTTACTCCCAAGTTTTTACCTACATACATACATAAGTTGTATCTAAATGAGTGGGTAAGTGTTAGTTTCTAAGGTATGGACATTTGTGTTCCATATATTGGAATCATGATGACTTTGTGACTTGATTAAACAGCACTATGTTGTTTGATGATGGATATGAGGTGACAGATGGTGCTAGTCATATAGTGTTATCATTTATCTTTTAGAAGTGGAGGTTGGTGTGGTCCAACTACTCAACCTTTTAGTATGTCATGTAGATATGGAGATAGTAACTATCTATTTCCTCTTCATGTTTATGTTCCCAAGGGTTTGGATCATAGTTCTACACAAACCATGAAAGGGTTTTGTTGGAAGAGGAAAAACTACACATTGTAAATAGTGACGGTTCAAAATCATTTGCGATGGTGTAAAAAATTTGCTAAAGATTTTAGCCCCTTAGCTATATAAAAAAAAATCGGTTCATAATGGTTCGGGTTGGGTTGGGTCATGTCAAGTAAAATTAGTACACATAAACAAACAAAGTTTCATAACATGTCAGATCAGATCGGGTCGGGTCAGGTTGAGTCAATTTCACTTTTCAAACAATCAAATCATAGTTCCTAACTTCCTATCATAATAACAAACTAATTTTCAAGTAAACAACATAAAAAAACATCATAAGTAAAGTAACAATAAAAAAACCATCAAAGATCAAACCGTCCATACTTCTATTTCTTCCAATCATTAAATAAAACAGCAAAATAATTTATCCAAAACATACCTTGGTCTTTAATCAGAAGAATCTAGCAAAAAAAACGTGGTTCAACCCCTTTTCCTCTTGAGAAACCACGCCAAAACTTCCATACTCATGGTTCCTATCACATACAAAATAAACAATGATATTAAAGTGTTCAACCGTAGCCCATATTCCTTAATTTTCGATTTAAAATTTGAATTTCAAGCCATAATAATTGTTGATTACCGATCAAAAATGATATAAACAACAAAACCATACTAAAGTCTAGAACAACCCAAAAAAACACAAAACACTTAAAATTTCAAACACTTTTAACATTTATATAACTCTATTTCTTTTGAAAAAATCACACATAAAACATCAAAATAACTCAGATAATGAAAGTTCCTATTTAATTTTAAGATTTCGGATGGAGTGGTAGCCGAATTAGCGATTCCGGCGAGCCAAGGCCAATGATCGACGCCGCTATAGGGCTAGGGTGTTCGCTGGGGATCACAGAGAGATGAGAGCGGGAGAATGGGAGTCAGAATTGTAAGTAACGTTTGGGTTGGGTTGTTTTGTTTTATTTAATTGGGTTGGGTTTAATAGAAAACATAATTGGGCTTGAGTAGTTGGGTTACAACTTACAAAATACAAAGTTTCTTATAAGTGGGCTTAAGTGGTTTAGTAAAACTGAATGAGTTTATTTGTTAATTAAAAGTGGGCTTAATTTTAAATCTATATATATATATATAAATTACTACGATTTTTTAAAGGGCCGGTTGAAAATTTCAAGGGATGTGGTTGGGATTTTACGCAAAAACTAACACTAATTTTTTTAAGGGGTGCGCCCACCCACCCACACCAAAGGTTGGGTCCACCCCTGATTGTGAATGACACGTGTTTCATCCTCTTTGGGTTAACAATTTGCAAAAATGTCAAGCCATACGTTAGATCTTTACAAACATGTGTTACGGTCTCTCCTTACATAAGAGTTCTAAATTTATATAGTTATAATTGTGAAGATTGTCGATCTAGTTCACACCAATAACTTGTGTTGCTACGTTATTGATGTTGAAACTTGTGCTATTGTGAAACTTGTGTTGTTATATTAAAACTTGTGCAATCATGAAACTTGTGTTGCTATGTTAATGATGTTGAAATTTGTGCTATTATGAAACTAGTGTTGCTGTGTTGAAACTTGTACAATCGTGGAACTTGTGTTGCTACATTATTGGTGATGAAACTTGTGCTATTATTAAACTTATGTTGCTATGTTGAAACTTGTATTGCTAAGTTATCGGTGTTGAACTTGTGTTGTTATGTTAAAAATTGTGTAATCGTGAAACTTGTGTTGCTACGTTATTGGTGTTGAAACTTGTGCTATTATGAAACTCGTGTTGCTATGTTGTTGTGTTGCAATCAACTTGTACCATTGTCAAGTTGTGTTGCTGCGTTGTTGTGTTTAAATTGTTATATTATTGTACTACTAGTGGTTGTGTGTTATGTTATCTATGCGATTGCAAACTCACATGGCACGTGTTGTTGCATTTCTTGTGTTGTTGCGTGTTTTTTTGCTTATGATGTTGCAAAACTTGTGTGCTTGTGTTGTTGGTGTCGTTACAAAGCTAGTGTCGCCATTGTCATCGTTGTTGTTGTGACCATGATTGGCACTACGATTTCTATGAATGTATTGATTATGAACTTGTGTTGCCATTAAATTGTTTTAGTGCATTGCGAAACTTATTTGATTTAAGAGTTTTCTTTTAACTTGTTTGTTTCTCTCCCACATAACAAGATGAGCTATTTGGACTCTGCGACAAATTGAGTAATTACGGGTGCACACATAATTATAAAATTCGGTGCATGGAAATCATAGTAAGTTTTATCGTGTGGTAGTGCATTGAGCCTTGTAACTGTTACATGAACTTATATGCATAGATAAAAATACATTTATAAGTTTCTAATCAAGGTCGTATACCTATTCAACAACTGGTAGAGGTTTTATCATCGGCTCAATAGCCGATAGAGGTCCTAAAACCTGCTAAACAGCTGGCAGTGGTCGTTATACCCAATCAACAGTTAGTAGAGGTTGTAGTACCTTGAGATGCTTATGGATTGTATTGAATTATTGTCTTTAATGTGTATTTGATCTTGATCTCTATATTACTGGTATGTTTGTTAACACATTATAGCATGCGTGTTATAACTTTAGTTTTCTCCTAATCTAAAACAACTTGTCACCATTCCAACTCTAAATAATGCACCCCATCTTTGAAATTCAAACTATACATTGATAACTTTTCCAAAGTTCTCCAACAATTCAATCCTTTATTTTCATTCATCCTTAACTTTGGACACATACATTAATTCCATATACGAGTGGTGATCACTTGTTATCGAGAAATTCTTTTGAAACAGTCTATTCCGTACTCAATTCTCTTATACCCCTCTAAACTCAACAATATAAAACCATAACCTTCACGTTTCAACCTTTACCAGTATTGACAACCATATCCAACAACTCCAAGAAGAATTTCGGAACAAAATTCCTAGAAGTAGGGGAGACTGTAACCATCACGCAAATTTCAAGCACTTGATTGTCAATTATTTTCATACTTAGTTACTTACTCATTTATACGTGTGTATTCATTATCCTACATGCTAGCGAAACGGTTATGACTTAGCGTCAAATTACTAGAACAATTCTAAGTAACACGAGTCTTGAAACCCTCCTCATGACTTAACTAAGTTAAATTGAGTGACTAGAATCGCCAAAAGGATGAAATAAGAAGTTAAGGGGCCTGAAATAACAAAAGATCAAAAGTTTCCTTGTCAGATTCCCATGCGGACCGTATGGGATTCTCTGTCACACCCGATTTTTTATGTAGCGGAAGCGTAGCGAGGTGTGGCTAGAGTGGCAATCGTTGCATTCAACCAAGTAAACGACAATTGTAATACGTTGTAAAATGTTCATCCATACACTTTATTTAACACAAGGTTTACATACGACCTTTTGTTTTGACACATACCACAAATTTAACAACATTGTTTAAAATTCAAACATGAGTTTACAAACACAATAACAAAAGACTGGATGAAATCTAATATCTTGACTTCATAACATACGAACATGTTTTTCCCCCAAGGCCGTCCATTAATTTCCTTTAATACATGTTAGTTTTGAAAACGACGTCAACGAAAGTTGGTGACTTCATGTTATAAATTTTCGTATCAAATGAATCTTCAAAAACATTGAAATAATAAATTCGTTTAGTATAGCTTAATGAAACTTGTAAGATCATTAGTGTGTTGCAAGGACACTAATCTGTATGCCAAATAAGGTGGCAGCCAAACCTTGACGATTTATTGTGTCTGAGACACTCATTTTAGACACAAAAGCACTCTAATACGATTTGTTATTGTTGCCGTAATAGAGTGGGGCTCGCTCAAACCCAATAGATCTATCCCCTTGTTCCTCGGTACTTGTTATCATTAATGGCCCCAATACTTGAGCCTTATCCACATGTGATCTAAATATTTTCATTTCCAAGCTATACTAAATGTAAGATGTATACATCCCCGCACGTTTAAAAACCATAAAAATGTTTAAATTAAAGGGGAAACATGAACTCACAGATTTGCGTTCCATGCAAATCTCTATTCGATTTTCGATACTTCGTTCGTTTCTCGACCTACAAGTGTTCTAATCTCATTAGACGCTTAGGCTTTCATTCGTTTTTCGTACAAGTATCTCATCTTGAATTTCATACTTGTATTTGTTGGTTTTTCTTATATATATATATATATTTCATATATGTATTCTAGATTGATTACATGTAAATGGGCCTAGCCCATAATTTAATGTAAAAGTTCAATCTAAAAGTTTATATGGGCCTCGCCTAATAGGTTTTGTAAGTATGGGCCTAGACCAATTTGCTTACTATGTGTGGGCCTAACCCAAATCGTTTCATGTGTGTGGACCTAGCCCAATTCATATCATGTATGTGGGCCTAGCCCAACTTGTTTTTATTTAAAGTGGGTCAAGCCCAATTGGTTTGTAAAAAGTGGGCCTAGCCCAAGTTAAAATGAAAGAGTGGGCCTAGCCCAAATTAATTTATTAAAATGGGCTAGTCCATATATTTTTATAAAAATGGGTTTAGCCCAATATAATTTTATGAAAATGGGCTTAGCCCAAACAATTTGTTTAATTGGCTTAATTTAAGTTTTAAAATATTTACTAGCAAATGTTATAACTTATAAAAATTTATTTGTAAAAACTACTAGATATGAGTTAAATTTTTGTAAGTCCTAGTAAGTATAAAGATTGACGGTTGACTGTTGTTTTGACCGTTATGTTTGCGTCGACCATTTTATTCATTCCGTCTTTGTCGTTTGTTTCGTTTATACCATATATTTTGATTTTCCGAATTGTCCAAGTTGTACGAATTGTCCGATATATTATTTTGTCAAAAGTTGGATACTTATATATCTTTGTATTAGATCCTACATGATCTAAATATATAATATTTATACAAAAATATATGTACAAATATTTGATGATTTCAAAATATATACTTTTATCCAAAAATATATATTTATTTCCTTTTTAGTTTAAGAAAAACTTAAGTAATTAAATCTTAAAATTTTTCACCAATCTTTTGTTTAAACATTATTTAAAATCCCTAATCACTTTTAAGCACAAAATCTTTAGTTTAAGCACATTTTAATCAAGATTAATTTTTATAAAAAAATAATTTTTTCCCATAGTTTCTTTTAAAATATGAGCTTTCCCATGTTTATATATAAACATGTTTGTTATCACTTTTCTAATTCAAATCATCATCAAAGCACAAGTATCATACTAACATATTAACAAAAATATCATAAACTTGTTATGGTTTAAAACTTTCCCAAAATGGAAACTTTATTATTATTTTTTAACAAAATTTCTAGATCATAACCTTTATTTAGTGATCTATAATTTGTATATTAAATATGATCATTTTAAAATATCAAATCATGTTCATAACATTTTTTGTTAATGAATCTTGCTAATCTAAACATGCATGTGTTTAGATTATCTTTTTATACATAAAAATGCAAGATTCAAGTTTACTTGTTTATGACAAATTCAAGATCATCCATAATCATCAAGAAAACCACATAATTATGTTAGCGATTATAGTTTTATTAGTGTTTTTCAAGTGGGTTTTTAAATAATTTTCAAGATGATCTTGTACATTTACATGAAACATAAAGTATAAGATCAAGTTATGGAGCTTACTACTAGCACTTGGCTACGAATGATCAAAGTGATGTTAAAAAGATGAAGAAAAGTGTTGATAAAAAATTTTCAAGTTTCCATGTGTGCCTCCTAATCCTTGCAAGCACCTTAGATTATCCTTGGATCTCCATGCAAGCTTGAAATTCTTGAGTTTGGATTTTTTTTTTTTTTAAGTTGAAGATGTTGGTGTTTGGATATGGCCGATGTTAGAGAGCAAAATGGAAAGGAAAAGTGTTGTTGATATTGGTAAAAATAGAATGGAAATGGAAGTGTTTTGGTTTTGTGTTGGTTTTTGGTTCTTACACCTCATTACACCACTAATCCTCATACAAATCAACCAACACATCAAGTAGCTAAGTGGCATGGGGAAATTACCCCATGTAGCTGTGAGGTGGGGGGTGGTTTGGGTTTTATTTTTTTTATAGAACTTGTAAATTTTATAAACTTTATAAACTTTAATGTTTTTATATATAAGTTTTATAAAATCTAATGGCCCAACACTTTAAAGTGATGTTAGAACATGCCAAAATAACTTACTAGACTTATTGTTTCATTGTACGGTTGATAAATTTGGTTCGGGTCTTGTATCGGGTAAAATACTGACATATAGTGTTACTGATATAGTTTTATTTACACAATAGTTCTAGTACTAATTTTGTTGTCCAGTTTATTAATCTAGCTCTCCAGACTAATAAATTTGTCATTTTGAGTTCAGAGCATGTACCGGCTTTGTTGTTAGGTTTTACTGAACAAGCTGCATAACTTTAAACAGCAGGATTTATATACGAGTTTTATATTATTTCTAACACCCGTTATTATTTTTAACTAAAAATATTTATTTGGTTTTCGAACATTTGCTGTTTTGTGCTACGGAATGCTGTATTTTGCTGCAGACTTGGATAATTTGGTGTTTTAAATAAAATTTTCATTGTATAATAGTGCAAACATATCTGATGTCTTGTTTTTGTCATATCAGACTGTACCGCAACCAGTACTTATATTTATCGCGTGTTCGCGTCTTTGTTATCCGTCTAGGATATGGTTTTATATGTTCGTGATTGTGACGAATTCATTATCATACCAAGCTATGATTTTGTTGAATTCCTAGACTTTTAAGACTTAATACTATAATTTAAGTCATGTTGTGCGGTAAATAGATAGTCTAATAGTTGATCAGATTGTACAGAATTACCAGAATTTTGCCAATTGTCACATTCTCGTTGCGTTTCCTTCTATAGGAATTAGAATTTATAGGAATCGGATTTGGAACTTAAAAATTCCAATTAGCATTGGAAATTGTTGGAATTGAAATCTCAATTCCATTTTAGATGCGCATAGTTGTCAAATGAATTGGAATCCATCACCCCGGCACCCACCACCCCCAGTTCGGGTGGGAACGGTACGGGTTGAAACGGTTCGCGTCAAAATGGTTAACGTTAAATCAGTTCGGTTCTAAATGGTTCGCGTCAAAACCGTACGGGTCGAAATGATTCTCGTTGAAATAGTTCGTGTCGAAATAGTTCACGTCGAAGCGGTTTGCGACAAAGCAATTCGGTTCCAAATGGTTCGTGTCAAAACGGTTTGAGTCAATACAGTATGGGTTGAAACGTTACGGTGGAAATGGTACTGGTCAAAACGGTTCGGTTCCAAACAGTTCACGTAAAACGGTTTGAGTCCAAATGGTTCGCTTCAAGACGGTTTGAATCCAAACAGTTCGCGTCAAAACGGTTTGGGTGGAAACGGTTCGATTCCAAACGATTCGCGTCAAAACGGTTCGGTACGGGTTGAAACTGTTTGGGTAGAAATGGTGCGGGTTGATAGAGTCGGAGATTTCAATGAATTTACTTTAATTCCTTCACATATAGGAAAGATTTTGAATTCCTTTAGCCAAAGGAATTTGAAGGAATTCATGCCTAATTCCAATCTTTTTGAACCAAACACATGAAGATTGGAACAGAGATTTCAATTCTAACAAATTTTGTAAACCAAACATATTAAGAGATGAAATGTGAAGGAATTCATGCCTAATTCCAATCTTTTTGAACCAAACACATGAAGATTGGAACAGAGATTTCAATTCTAACAAATTTTGTAAACCAAACATATTAAGAGATGAAATTTAGATTCTAATTTCTTAAATTTGGGCAAATCAAGTCTAGCGAACCAAACGCCTTAGCTTCTTTTTGTGAATCAAAAGTTTTGCACGTGTTAAATTTGAAAAAGAAATCAAATCCAAGACGGAAAAATTACAAAAAGGTGTTACAACCCCTCCTATCATTTGATTTAGGTACATTATTATAGTACTACTATATTCATGTTTTTGTATTACAATAATTTATTTTTATTAACTTATATTTTACGATCTATCACAAGAAAAGATGCAGTAGTAAAGAAAAATTCTTAAATATTTTGTATTTTCTTCTAAATATCATTTATATCCAAAAAATCTCTAAATATCATATTGTATGACAACCAAAAATATCACATTTAATCATTTTAAGGGTGAATAGGCACTCCCGCGATGGAGCTATGGGTTCAGCAGACTCGTATAGAACACCGTTTCAACCCTTTTGATCCCACGGTGATGGAGCTTCCATGGGTTCATGAACCAGTGACTGATGGATGCAAAATTTGAACATAATCAAGTTCAAAACATTAACTTTACACGTGTGGCCATTGGATTGGTGTAAACTGAAAGGGGTTTAAGTGGTAAGCTAGAATATCGCCGTAACTAATTTGATCTCATGGGGGTTCAAGTGATGGAGATAAGGTGTCACAATAGGATTGGTTGATGGTGAGGGTTCAAGTGATGATGGAGATGAGGAGTGCCCCATCCCCTCTTAATTTATTTTATTATAAATAAGACGAAATATATGACCATTTTTACCCTTAGTTTTTTTTCAAATTTTTGACATTTACTCAACTTGTTTGGTAATTGAAGTTCATCTGCAAATGGATGAGACTGGGGTTTGATTGTATAGTAGTTTTTGCCAGTATCACCAACTAAGGCCACGTCCTCTTCTCTTTCACATGATTCTTGTTGGAACTTTGCTATATGGTTTCTAATTCAACCGTCTCATGGAAGTTAACCCAATTCAACGTTTTCAATCATTTAACTATAATGCACCTTCCATTGTTCATCATTCTAATAGAGCAAGTCCCTTGGGTTTGACACTTCTTGATCACTCAAGTTTGCTTCAAACTTACAAAAATTCCTCAACTTCCATGCTCCAATCATTCTCATGTTACAAGTATATGCTTAGTTCCACTCGTGTAGTCATGTGCTATGTGTTTGTCTCACCGTCGTCTATGCTTTCAAGTTCCAGCCCTCGAAATTGTTCATCCAAACCCCCAATTAGATCGAGGTATCAGGAGTGTATCAAAATCATTTATAAAAGTATGGATATGGAATTGTCACTAAAAATGATACAATGATGTATTTTCAATTTGATTTATAGATATACAGTAAGAATTTTAAAAGCATATCTGAAATCCTTCACATAATATATAATATAGTCCAATCAACCCAGTCGGGGTCCGATTCTGAATACAATGATTTTTCCATGTGCAACTTAACTAAAGTGAAGGTTATGAGGTTGAGTAAATGACAAGAAGATCCAGTACATACCCACATTTTACATGTTACACTACAAAGCACACCACTCAAAAGTAAATCAAAACTTAAACAGTAACACTACTCTTAAATCTCCATCTCATCGCATTTTAGTTGCTTGGTGCTCATTGGCCAATCAGGAACAAGATCTCGCTTTACGACCTGCAGCATAACCACATAGTATGCATAGCTAAAAATAATAACAATTTATGCATCTAAAAATCGGATGGGCAGGTCAGGTATAAGCTAAAAATCATACTTGTCAAACCGCCCAGGTGGGCTTTCAGCTCCACTATGGCCATGACTGTCCCTGTGCATATCAGGGCTCCTCCTTTCACGTGGAGACTCGATAAGTCCTTCACTCTGAGGACTCACAATCGCACCTGGTTCATATTCAGGGCTCACCCTCTCTGTTGGGCCAGCATCACGACGATGATCAGCATTCCGGGCCCTTCCCTTTCCATTGACACCAGGACCATAGTCAGGGCTGCTAGGATCCTTGGGGTGTGGGCTCAGGCTACGACCTCGTCCACGACCATAGTCAGGGCTGCCCCGTTCGCGTCCACACCCATAGTCAACGCAGCCCCTCTCTCTCGTATATGGACTTGGTGACGCTGACCTTCCCCTCTAGTCACCTTTCCTACGAGGTGACCTATCACGACCTCCCAAACCATTCCCGTTCTTTCTGTCATCATCTCTTGCATATTCAACAGTTATAACCCGATCCATCAGCTTGCTGCACATAAAAAAATGAATCATTCAAATGATCTATTCCACATATTAGGCAAAATCTCTACAGCATCTTATACACTACAGGCTGCAACTTCGAATCAGGTTATGGCCTACCCCTAACGAGCGAAATAGGTCAGACTAAAACAACAAGAAAATACCAAAAAGAGAATGCGTCAAACAAGTTGAAGATCATCCCTGGTGTATTTTTCTAATACTTCTTTTTTAAATAAATTAGATTATTAATTTATATAGTATTTTTGCAATGACATTCTGTCACAACAGAGATATGAACTGGAATATGAACAAACTGAAACAACAACCGAAATATAGCGACAAAATATGTGACAAAACTCTTATTAACCCAAACCAAAGATTTACCCCCCAATACCTGAGATCTTACAAATTATAAGATCTCTGATGATACAAAGTACAACATAAACAATGATGATCATCCAACTCAAGAGAACAATCTCTTTAACAACAAAAAAGAGATTGCTGCTACACCAGACTAAGAGTTTAGAAACCCTAGTTACAAACAGAGAGAACTACAAACAAAGTGTGTGAAGTGTGTGTGAGATCTGATCTCTCAACACACACTGTACCCTTTTATACCAAAACCTGCTTAACTTACACTTAGCCCCTCCAACTATGCACCAGAATATACCGCAAGTCCCTCCAGCTTCCAGATATTAGCAAATACTAATTGTAACCCACAACAACCAACAAAATAACAAAATTAGTTATAACAAAATAACAAATTAGTTATAACAACATGTAGCTATAACACGATGCTGTTATAACATATTGAATGAACCGATATAAAACCACATATCATATTTTAACATCCCCCCTTCATTCAATAGCTCTAAATAGATCAATCATGCCCAACTTTTCACAGAACCTGCTGTGTTGTCCTGCATTTAAGCCTTTCGTGAACATTTTTGCAAGATGACTTGCTGAGTCAACTTTAACTGTGTGTATAAACCCCATTAAGACCTTTTCTCTTAAAAATACAAATCAATCTCAAACGCTTTGTTCTTTCATGAAAAACTGGATTAGCTACTATAGAAATAGCAGCGCTGCTATCACAGAAAAGGTTTATCGGTAATTTACAGTTAACTTTTAACTCATTCAACACATTTACCATCCAGACTAACTCACAAGTGGCTGAGCACATAGCTCTGTACTCAGCCTCTTGTTTCTTGCTTTTCCAAGAAACAAGATTTTCGACCACGAAGATACAATACCCGGTTACAGATTTTCTGGTGACCAGGCACTTAGCCCAATCTGAATCAGAAAAACAAGTTAACTCACAGTTAACTGCTTTTTTAAACAGCAGTCCATATCCTGGACTTAATTTTAAATACCTGAGCAACCTTAATGCAATTTTCAAATGTGAACTCAAAGGACTGTGCATAAACTGGCTCAAATACTGTACAGAGTAGCTGATATCAGGACGAGTTAAAGACAAATAAATCAATTTTCCGATTAACTTTTGATAACTTGTTATCTCAGTTAACTTTTCATCATTTTCATTATTTTTAGCATTCAGAATATGACTTAGTTCTATAGGGGTATTAACCGGCTTACAAGCAAGATAACCAAACTCACTTAGAACTTCTAAGCAATACTTTCTTTGATTTAAGCATATTCCACGTTTATCATACAGAACTTCTAACCCAAGAAAGTATTTAAGCAAACCTAAATCCTTTATTTGTAAAGAATTGCTAAGTAAAGTTTTGATCAGTTTTATTTCTAACTCATTATTACCCGTAATAACAATGTCATCTACATATACTAACAACACTATTAACATATTTTGTTTACTTAAAATGAACAACGAATGATCACACGCACTTTGAAAAAATCCTACATCACGTAACACTTTAGTCAGCTTTTCATTCCACTTCCTTGGGGCTTGTTTTAGTCCATATAAGGACTTGACAAGTTTACACACTTTTGACTCATTTTTAGAGTAATACCCCTCTAGAAGTGTCATGTAGACATCTTCAGTTATAGTTCCATACAAAAACGCATTATTTACATCTAACTGATATACCGACCAACCATTAACAACCGCAAGACTTAAAACACAACGAACAGTCATCATTTTTACCACAGGTGAAAAGGTTTCACCAAAGTCTAACCCTTCTCGCTGGTTGTACCCATTCGCAACCAGACGAGCTTTATACCTTTCCACCTCCCCATTGGATCTATATTTTATTTTACAGATCCATTTACAGCCTATCGGCTTCATTCCCTCAGGCAACTCAACCAACTCCCAAATTTTATTTCTATGTAATACTTCCATTCCTAAGTTCATAGCCTCTACCCACTTGGGATCTCGAGAAGCCTCACTATAAGTATTTGGTTCAAACGTTTTATTCAAATTACTAACAAAACACAAATTTTCAGCAGACGAACAAGAATAATTCACAACTTTGTCTATCCCATATTTAGCATTAGCATTTAGAATAAAATCCTAAAGCTTTCTAGGAACAGAAGTATTTCTAGTGGTCCTTCTAACACTAGGTAAGTTTCCCTCAGACGGGTTGGTCTCAACATTTGAAGTACTAGTGTCCTCAACCCTGCCATGACCCTCATCACTACTACTCACTAACCTAGGTTCTACAGTCTGACTTTCCCTAGACGTGGTAGCTGTCGATGAATAATCAGGCTGCTGAACATCACTAGATACATCATGAGACACATAATCCCTCTCTTCATCATCGGGAACAGTAACTTCCTCACTCCTAGAAATATTAGGTGTTAAGTTTTCATAACAGTCAAAGAAATTTAAGTGATCCGACTCATAGTTATCAACCACTTCTTTGTTATTAGCTGTTTTTGATTTAAACGGAAACACATGTTCATAAAATTTGACATCCCTTGAATAAAATTCAACATTATCATCAAGGTTCCACAATTTATATCCTTTCTTCGTATTTGAATAACCAATTAAAACACATTTGTAAGCTTCATAAGAAAACTTATCAGAATGATCCAAGACTGTCCCAAAACACAAACACCCAAAATTCCTCAAGTGATTAAGAGAGGGTTTAAAACCATGTACTAACTCAAACGGACTCTTACCTAACAGCACAGATGATGGAATCCTGTTAATTAAGTAAACAACCGTTAACACACAATCTGACCAGAACTTTAAAGGCAATCCCCCTTGAAACAACAAAGACCTAGCCATATTTAAAAGATGTCGATGTTTTCTCTCCACCACACCGTTTTGCTGTGGTGTGTAAGTACAAGTTGTTTGATGAAAAATTCCCTTTTGTTTACAAAAAACACTCATTTGAGAATTAACAAATTCAGTTGCATTATCACTTCTAAAACATTTTATTCTTGTTTTAAACTGAGTTTATAATAACTCATAAAAACCACTGATATTCTCGGAAACTTCACCTTTATTTTTTAACATGTAGACCCAACCGTCCGGTAACTCTTTCTGATGGACGACACTCGCGCACGAACTCTGTCAACTTCATGGTAATGCCAGCAATATCGAGCCATGACGTGTTACTAGGCCGTCTCGCCCAAAGAGAGTTCAACATGATCACCTTTACTCCTCACGCTGCTTTAGGGTTTCCAACAAAAACTGGGGTGACCATCATGTATTCGAGGAAGGAGGTCATGTCCATCAAAGAAGAACCGCCAGTGAAGGTGCTGAACTCATCCTCAAATGGTGAGCCGGAGAAATGGGTACTCAATAACAAGTACCCGGAACAAACGGTGTTGTTAGGACCCGCCATGACCCCCGCAGTCAAGGCGCAGCTTAAACAACTCTTGTTCCACAATCTAGACATTTTCGCTTGGTCACCAGCAGATATAATAGGGGTACCAAGAGAGATAGCAGAGCATGCGCTGCACACTTTTCGTTCAGGTGAGCCGGTCATTCAGAATAAACGCAGTTTTGGGCCTGAAAAAACTCGCTCAATGAATGAGCAAGTTTCAGAGCTCCTCCAAGCCGGCATCCTCAGAGAAGTGCGCTACCAAACATAGGTAGCCAATCCAGTCATGGTCCAGAAGCACAATAACGGTTGGCGTATGTGCTTTGATTTCAAAGACGTAAACAAAGCATGTCCAAAAACTACGACTCTTTGCCCGGAATCGACAAAAAGGTGGACTCTCTCGCTTCAATCAGGTGGAAATGTTTTCTTGATTGCTACAAAGGATACCACCAGATTCAGATGAAGAAAGAGGACAAAGACAAAACCACACTCCGCACGGACAAGGGAATCTTTTGCTACACAAAGTGCCCTTTGGGTTGCGCAACGCGGGAGCCAACTACCAGCGTTTGATGGACCATATCTTCGGAGACGACATTGGCGAAACCGTGGCAGTGTACATTGATGACCTAGTCATCATGAGCCCGGATGAGGAGAGGATGATGATAAACATTTAGAAAACTTTCGCATCCTTGCGCAAGGCTAACTTGAAGCTGAACCACGGGAAGTGCTCGTTTGGAATGGAAGAAGGTAAATTTTTAGGATTCATCATCACGCGTGATTGTTTCAAAGTCAATCCTGAGAAGGTGGAATCGATTCAGCATATGTCTTCCCCCTCGACCATCAAGGAAATGCAACGGTTGGCGGGGCGACTGGCTGCACTGAACAGGTTCTTAGTCAACCATGCGATAAAATCCTTCCCATTCATCAGCACCCTGAGCAATTGTGTAAAGCAAAACAAGTTTCAGTAGACTCCGGATGCAGAGAAAGCCTTCAAACAGATGAAGAAGTGCTTAATTCAGTTGCCTACACTCACGACACCGCAAAATAACGAGCCACTGATCCTTTACCTTTCCACATCAGATATCGCTCAAGGTGCAGTCTTGTTAGTAGAGCGCGCAGGAGTCCTAACTCCAATCTACTATGTCAGCAAGATGTTAACCGACCCAGAGACAAGATATCCAATGATGGAGAAGCTTACTCTAGCTTTAGTCCACACATCCCGCAGGCTGCGTCGGTATTTTTCAGGCCACGTGATCACAATTCTCACGAACTATCACCCGGGCCAAGTTTTGTCTAAACTAGACATATCCGGCCGTCTGGCGAAATGGGAGATCAAGCTTGGTGGACATAATAATGTGTACAAACCACGCCTAGCTATTAAAGGCCAGATACTAGCTGATTTTGCCACGGAAGTGCCAAGCAATAAAGTGCAAGAGTGTGAAGCTATACAGAATCCAGTGCTTGTCACAGACAACCGCGCATGGATACTTCACACTGACGGTGCATCCAATGATGATGGCGCTGGGGCGTGTCTCCATCTAATAAGCCCTGATAACCAGGAGTTCACCTACGCCATCAGGTTGGACTTCAAAAGCACGAATAACGAAGCTGAGTATGAAGCGTTTCTATCAGGCCTTCGGTTAGCCATCAAAATGGGGGCTAGGAATTTGGAAGCACACGTCGATTCTCTTTTGGTCGCAGGGCATATCAATGGCCTGTACGACGCAAAGGGCGAAACGATGGCCCTGTATCTTGAACAGACGCAGTCCTTGATAACCAAATTCCAAAGTTTTAAAATAACCCACATTAACTAAAGCGAGAATAAACATGCCGATGCGCTCAACAAACTGGCTGCTACAAGCTTCAAACACCTCGCGCAAGAAGTGCACATCGAGGTGCTCAAGAACCCTTTCGTTCTGTTGCGTCAAGTAAACATCATAGAAATGAGAAATCCTTCATGGATGTCCCCCATCATCATGTTCTTGCAGTTTGGGATCCTCCTAGAAAACAAGGCGGAAGAAAGAAAGGTCCAGAACAAGGCATTGAACTACGAAATGGCGGTCGAAATCCTAGACTAGAAGTCATATTTTGGACCACTCCTGCGTTGCGTTGACCCACAAGGCACGCAATACCGTGAAATACACGAAGGGTTATGCGGAATTCATGCTGGTTCGTGCATGGTAGTCGCGAAGATCATGAATGCTGGCTACTATTGGCCCGACATGCACTTAGATGCAGTCGAAACGCTGCGAAATGTGCATCATGTCAGCGACATGCGCCTAAGACGTTTCGCCCCAAAAATCCTTGATCCTGGTGACAACAGCATGGCCCTTCCAACAATGGGCAATCGATATGGTAGGACCATTCCCTGATGCACCAGGTGCTGTAAAGTTCATAATCGTAGCCGTCGATTACTTTCCCAAGTGGGTAGAAGCAAAGCCCTTGCATCCACCACAGCAACGGTAGTTCGCAAATTCATTTAGGAGCACATCATTTGCCGCTTTGGGTTACCCATGCGCATCGTCAGTAATAACGGCCCCAATTTTGCTGCTGAAGAGCTACAACAGTGGATGAAGGAAATGCATATCGAACATGTGTTCACTTCGGTTGCGCATCCCCAAGGGAACGGCCAAGTGGAAATCATGAACAAATGTATAGTCGAAGGGATCAAGGCGAGATTGGGGACGGCGCGGAGAGATTGGGTAGATGAGTTGCCAAGTATCCTTTGGGCTCATCGAACCATGACAAAAACCAGCACTTGCGAGACATGAATCAGCCTGGTTTATGAGACGGAGGCAGTGATTCCTGCTGAAATAGGCCTCCCATCACCGCGCATGGTCGCTATGTAAAGCAAAATAATGAAGAAGAGCGCATACTCGACTTGGAGCTCCTAGAAGAAAGGCGTGAAAACGCCGCAATCAATGAAGCAAAGTACAAGTCCAACCTCGAAAAATACTACAATGTGCGAGTCTGCATTTGTACCTTCCTACCTGGCGATTTTGTTTTAAGAGACAATGAAGCGTCCAACGCTGTATTTCGAGGAAAACTCGCGCCTAAGTGGGAAGGCCCATACATAATCCATGAAGTCCTAGGAAAGGGTGCATACACCCTCAATCGTTTGGACGGCACAAACATTCCTAGACCTGGAATACTCAACAGCTAAGGCGGTGCTACATGTAATCTAAGCATGTTCAAATGTCCGCTTCATGACTCATCAAAATTCGCGCAGCAAACTAGCGAAACTATGATGTAATTTTGTCCATTATGTACATGGCTCTTACGCCTTATTGTTAATACAAGACAATCGATGCATGGTTTTCATTATTAAGACATTTCGTTACCAATGCGCGAAACCACTTTGGGTATACGTGAAAACACCATGGTACATCATGACTCATGAACAGAATTTACTACCTACTTTATGCGCATGGGATGTGATGTTCATACACGAGTTCATTACCAGTTTTATTCGCTCTACCTACACAAAGTTGTTATGTTCATGCAAATATTGTAACTTCAAATAAACTTTCATTTCATGTCAAAAAGAGTGCAACCATCAAGTACAATGCACAATTACATTCAAATATAATGTTCAGAAGCATACAAACATTCAACATTCTATCCTGCCCTTCGGATTCTTCAACCTCCGCAACATCTTGAAATATATCTTTTAAACGATCCACATAATCGTCATGCTGGAGCGCCTTGCTCACTAAATCCATCACCGGTAGTTGAAGACGCTCGTACTCGCGCTTCGCCTTAGAGAAGGCAGCTTCAGTATCAACCCCATGAGCGTAAGCGCGACTTGTATCCCATTGAACGTCTAATGCACGAGTCACATGATGTGCGCAGTCGGCGTAGCCCTGCGCGTATCCATCATGGTGCGCTGTGACATCAGCTTGGCCACAGCGCTGTCCAACTCTACAGAGTTCATGTAACATCCGTCAAAAACCGGATTTACCAAACTCGCTCCGTTTATTAACCGAACAATCAGTTAAAAATTTCGTTGCGTATTTAATGCCCAAATTATTTTGAAACGATACATAATTAATAAGTATATGGGAATATATAATTTATATTTGAAAAAATATTTAAAATAAGGAAATAAAAATAAAAGGCTTCTGCCGGGTTTCGAACCCGGGTCAGCCAGCGAATTCAGCAATGACTAAACACACACACGCTCAACCACTCCGCCATTTGTGTTTCTTGTTCATTATTGAAAACAATTAATTCATAACATAAATATCGAATTCAAAACCGACGCGCCCAATCGCAGTCGTCGGAAATCCCGACGATTTCGCCGAGATTGGACGGTTTCTTCAGTTTTAACCGAAGCCTTAACTACTACATCGGTTATAACCGACGTCTGAACCCGCGACGCAAGTCATAACCGCCGGAAAAATCATTAACCGACGAATCAAGACGGAAACGGACCAAATTCGTCGATGTTCTGCCCTATAAATACCCCCTCTAACCTCTGTTAGCTCTTTCGCTCACAATCACACTCTTTCCCGACGTAATTTCACTCGCCGGAGAATTTCAGCAACTCGCCGGAAAACCGAACCTTTTCACCTCTGTGCATCACTCTAAAACTGAACCCCCAGAGCTCATACCGAAGCCACCTACACTCATCTCAAGCTCCCTGAAGACCCTCTGCCGCAAGACACCCGTCGCCGGAATAAACTGCTGACATCGGAGCTTCGCCGGCGAAACAGAGGAGCCACTGTTCGGTATATCTTACACTTAATCTCTCGTTCTTTTTATTTATCGCACCTGTAATTAATCACAAGACACTAAAGAACTTGATTAAATCTTCGAACCAGTCGGACTTCCGTTTCTGGTTAAGTTTAACGAAGAAGACGGAGTTATCAGTTGTGTATATGTTTAATTAAAATCAAGATATATCTCGGGTTAGACACACAGTCCAGCGGTGGACTGTGTGCAAATAAAACACGCTTACGTCCCGAGTTCGATTCTTGTCCCACGCACACTCGCCTTAATAAAAATGTTCCTTTTTTTTAACCGAACCGGATTCACTGCAATAGATGTTAAGTTTAATAAAAACCGAAATAATAACCAAGATAGACACACAGTCCAGTGGTGGACTGTGTGAACGTTTAAACCACAAGTCACGAGTTCGAGTCCAGACTACCGCACCGGTCCGGACAATTATCAAACTTTTTATTTAAAGCAGAAACGAAATTATTTAGTTTGTATATAAGTATAATAAAAAACAGTTTATTTAACAAGTTAGACACACAGTCCAGCGGTGGACTGTGTGTTAACCTAAACCACAGGTCCCGGGTTCGAGACCTGTGGAGAGCACCGAGCGAGTCATTTAAATTGTTTTTGAAATAAATGATTTTCGGATTAATTCAATTAGTATATAAATATAATTAAAAACAGAAATATTTCGGGTTAGACACGTAGCTCAGTTGGTAGAGCTGCGTGCACGCGAACGGGAGGTCTCAGGTTCGAGCCTCACCCGGCGCACACAATTACACAATCAAACCGGTCAACAGTTCAACGGTCAAAAAGTCAACATTTTTTTATTATTTTTATTTATTTATTTTATTTAAAAATCAATTAAAAATACTTAAAAATAACATTTTTAAGGTTAGAAAATAGCCTTAAACTCACAAAAATATATCCAACAATCCTACTAAAATTGATTAATAAAATCCGCTTACTTACCGAACCATTATGCCATTATCTAGGTTAGTTTCACTCGTGGTTAAAACCAACTTCGTGCGCATTCAACATCATCAACCGAACGCACCCAATGTGAGTGAATCTTACAACTCCCCTTTTTAAGTACACGTTTTGGGGTGTGTCATGTGTCACTAAAATTAACTTGTTTATTTAAACTTGTGCCATACCATATTGTGATCTAAACTTAGATTATATATTGTTTGTAGTTACGCATTTCATATTGTCAAGTATATGCAAATCATTCATTAGGCCCATCAGTTCCTCGTGGGAGACGAGTTGAGCAACGCGTGCCTCGAAATGATCCATTATTGTTCATGTGTGCATTATTTAATATTAAATGATTGGTGAATAAGTTTACATCTATTTTTACTCATGTGTGGTTGTGCACTTTATTTTATAATCAATTAAATAAACTGTTCAAATGTTTTTCATAGGATTCACTCGCCAACTTTTTGTTGATCCAAAAACCATTTTTACACATGATACAGGTGAACAGGATGAAGCAAGGAAAACATCAGAAATGCCTTAGAAGAAAACAATGAAGTCTAGAATGATGCTTAGGACATGATGTAATTATGATTGTATATTTCCCATTAAATTGTATTAATGAATATGAAACGTCATAATAAATGTCATGAGCTTTGAGGATAACCCAATCATGCCCCGATCACCTTTTCCGTTGCGGGTCGGGGTGTGACAGATTGGTATCAGAGCTATGACTATAGGGATATAGGATAGGTTATTAGACCCTTAGAGCCTATACTATAGTTGCCTAAATTTTAATTGTTTAGGTGGTTACATACAAACTTATGATGTTTATTTGTTTCATATTTGTTTATACTTACAGTCAAACATACATACTTACATACACATTCATCATACATATTTCAATGTTCATATATTCAAATCATCCTCATACTTTTGTTATTCAAAGATTTTGTCGCAATTTTCAAATCTCATCAAAGCGAGTTCTGCGACGAGCATGTAGTAACTGGAAGGGTACAAGTACCGGTAGTCGGAACGTCCTGTCTAGGTTGGCATTCGTATAAATCTAATATAACGAACCAGTTTGCCTACCTGGGGACTAACGATGAGAGTACGAAGGACCTATTAGGCCAAAGCATGCCACACCAAACGTCGTTCGAACTGACCCCACTTTGAGGTGTCATCGTGTCCATACCTGGACACATTCCGAATATCATACGTTATATACATATTTCTCGATTTTCTCCGGGTTTTAGTGTACGTAACCAGGCTAACACATGCGAACCATATGAAAAACCCGGTATTCATGGGGGCCCACATGATTACGAAGGTGAAGTATGGCGGCATGCAAGGCCCAATTACGAGCAAAGCCCAAGACATCCTATGGATGTAGTAGATTTATTTTTCTATATTTATTTTATGAACGTTCATTCCTAAATACGACCCATGATCCCAAAAACATCCAACTCATACTCTTGATATGTATTCCTTGTAGATGTATTCTAGCCTCGCCAGTAGGAAGATGAGAGCAGGAAAAGCTCGCGAGCGCATGGCTGCCCTAATCGCTCAACAAATGGCTGCCGTAATGCCGAACATTGTAATCCAAGTCCAACAAGCACTTACCGCTAATCCTGTCAACCAAGAAGATCAAAATGTTATCAACCCTTCCCCAAATACCACTAAATGCACCTACAAGCATTTCAAATCATGCGACCCTCCAAAATACGAAGGGACTGAAGGTGTCACCGCTCTCCTCCATTGGTTTGAAGAAATGGAGAACACTTTTCTAAATTGCGATTGCCCCGATGATCGCAAAGTGCGATATGCTACCGGTCGTTTATATGGAATAACACTTGGTGGAATACAGAGAAGGCCAAACGAGGCGTTGACGATGCTATGACTTTGACTTGGGAAGAGTTGAAGGAAATCATGACAAGACGGTTTTGCCCAAGGAGCGAAATCAAGAAATTAGAAGATGAGTTCTATTCGTTGAAGCAAAAGGAAGGCGACCACACCACTTACAACAAAAGATTTCTCGAGTTAAATCAAATGGTTCCCAACTTGTTCACTCCTCTTTACCGTTTGATCGAGCACTACATTCGAGGTCTTCCGTCAAAGATTCAAGACTCTGTAATAAGTACCACGCCTGCAACTTTGGAAGAAGCAATGGAGTTAGCTACAGAGCTCACCGAGAACCGCATCCGGAATAAAGACTTCAAGGAGGAGAAGAAGAAGGATAAGGCATCGACTGAAACTTCAAACTCCACCCAAACCGAATCCCCTTCTCAACCCACTTTTAAGAGAAAACGAGATGGGCAACTTTTCGCTGTCACACAACGTAATCAACCAATTTCACAAGCCATACCCATCCAATCTATCCCAATCACTCAAGTAGCACCCAACTTAACTTACCCAAATAAGAAACCTTACCTTGGACCTCACCCTCGATGTAACACCTGTTTTTATCACCATCCATCTACCTTACCTTGTCGACTATGTGCGAATTGTGGACGCTATGGTCATTTGAGCAAGGTTTGCCGCACCCCTCAAAACCAAACCACACCCCCTACTCAAAATATGATCCAAACATATCAACAACCCCAATACCCCATGTTCCCATATGTTCGAGCTTGTTTCAATTGTGGCGACCCCACCCACTTTAGAAACATGTGCCCTCGATTGGTTAACATCATAAACGCTCAAGCTCAATCAAACCCAGTTAACCAAGTAAATCAAGAAAACCCAATCACTAGGCCACCAGCAAGAGGAAGAGTTTTCAACATTAACGCCAATCATGTCGAAGATAATGACGGCCCAAACGAAACCACCCAACTAGTCCCCTTCACCGAAAATCAAGATTCAACTCCAACCGCTTAGTTTTTATGTTTTTTTTTCTTCTTTATGTTATCTCCATTTTCTCATATCTCAGTTATAAATTGGAATCTTATCCAAGGATCCTAATGCGAATTACAATTTCAGTTTGTTTTTGTTTTAAAGTCACATAGAACTAATCATAACTTACGGATAAAAGCCAATGAAAATTTGACAAGAATATGGTGGATACGCCGCTGGTACTTCCTATATATAAGTATTCTTGCCAAAGGATCAGAGGCATTATCTGGCGGTTATGAGAAGTTCCATGTGGAATTTAGTATTGTCTTGATTGAAGTTTGTTTTGTACTTACTGATTTAGCATTTATAGCATCTTATCATTTAAAGAAATTAGATTGTATTCCATTTCTACATAGACTAACCTCTCCATCACAACAAAAGAGAGAGGTATTGTCATCATTCAAACATGTATACTATCAGAATTAAGACTCAAGTTTTGGTTGTTGTGGTTGTTTTAGAGTCACATAGAACTAATCATAACACGCGGATAAAGTCAATGAAAATTTGACAAGAATATGGTGGATACGCCGCTGGTACTTCCTATATATAAGTATTCTTGTCAAGGGATCAGAGGCATTATCAGGCGGTTATGAGAGGTTCCATGTAGGATTTAGTATGTTTTGGTCAGAGTTTGTTCATCATACATTTCAGCGTATTTCAATTTCATCATTTAAAGAAGTTGAGCTATGTCTCACTTCCACAATGACTAACCTCTCCATCACAACAAACGAGAGAGGTATTGTCATCATTCAAACATGGATACTATCAGAATTAAGACTCAAGTTTTGGTTGTTGTGTTTGTTGTAGAGTCACATAGAACTAATCATAACTTGCGGATAAAGTCAATGAAAATTTGACAAGAATATGGTGGATACGCCGCTGGTACTTCCTATATATAAGTATTCTTGTCAAAGGATCGGAGGCATTATCAGGCGGTTATGAGAGGTTCCATGTAGGATTTAGTATGTTTTGGTCGAAGTTTGTTCATCATACATTTCAGTGTATTCAATTTCATCATTTAAAGAAGTCGAGCTATGTCTCACTTCCACAATGACTAACCTCTCCATCACAACAAACGAGAGAGGTATTGTCATCATTCAAACATGGATACTATCAGAATTAAGACTCAAGTTTTGGTTGTTGTGTTTGTTGTATAGTCACATAGAACTAATCATAACTTGCGGATAAAGTCAATGAAAATTTGACAAGAATATGGTGGATACGCCGCTGGTACTTCCTATATATAAGTATTCTTGCCAAAGGATCAGAGGCATTATCAGGCGGTTATGAGAAGTTCCATGTAGGGTATAGTATTGTCTTGGTTGAAATTTGTGTTACATTCATATCATCTCGCCATTTAAAGAAATTGGATTGTGTTCTATTTCTACATAAATTAACCTCTCCATCATAACAAACGAGAGAGGAACTGTCACCATTCAAACATGTATGCTATCAGAATTTGGACTCAGATATTGGTTGTTGTGTTTATTTATGTTCTAGAGTTACATCATAGAACCAATCATAACTTACTGATAAAACCAATGAAAATTTGACAAGAATATGGTGGATACGCCGCTGGTACTTCCTATATATAAGTATTCTTGTCAAAGGATCAGAGGCATTCTCAGGCGGTTATGAGAAGTTCTATGTAGGATTTAGTAATTTCTTGGTACATTGGTTGTGGCGTTTATTTATGTTCTAGAGTCACATCATAGAACCAATCATAACTTACTGATAAAACCAATGAAAATTTGACAAGAATATGGTGGATACGCCGCTGGTACTTCCTATATATAAGTATTCTTGTCAAAGGATCAGAGGCATTGTTAGACGGTTATGAGAAGTTCCATGTAGGTTGTAGTATTAGAAGTTTTGCTTTAGGATGTAACCATATCTTCCCAAACATATCAAAACTCTTACGCATGATATCATATTTAGTGAATCAACTCTTCTTATCAATATTTTTACCGTAGGCAACAAAAAGCGATTCCTGTAACAGGGTACTTAACCCTTACAAGGGACGTTACCGCCTCAAACAAAAACTTAAACTCTTACTCTTTTTCTAAGCATGTAACTGTCAAACTAAACACCATCCTTTTTAGACAAATATGTCACTACTTAAATTTTGGGACGAAATTTCTAAAAAGCAGGGGATATTGTAACATCCGTCAAAAACCGGATTTACCAAACCCGCTCCGTTTATTAACCGAACAATCAGTTAAAAATTTCGTTGCGTATTTAATGCCCAAATTATTTTTAAACGATACATAATTAATAAGTATATGGGAATATATAATTTATATTTGAAAAAGTATTTAAAATAAGGAAATAAAAATAAAAGGCTTCTGCCGGGTTTCGAACCCGGGTCAGCTAGCGAATTCAGCAATGACTTAACACACACACGCTCAACCACTCCGCCACTTGTGTTTCTTGTTCATTATTGAAAACAATTAATTCATAACATAAATATCGAATTCAAAACCGACGCGCCCAATCGCAGTCGTCGGAAATCCCAACGATTTCGCCGAGATTGGACGGTTTCTTCAGTTTTAACCGAAGCCTTAACTACTACATCGGTTATAACCGACGTCTGAACCCGCGACGCAAGTCACAACCACCGGAAAAATCATTAACCGACGAATCAAGACGGAAAACGGACCAAATTCGTCGATGTTCTGCCCTATAAATACCCCCTCTAACCTCTGTTAGCTCTTTCGCTCACAATCACACTCTTTCCCGACGTAATTTCACTCGCCGGAGAATATCTGCAACTCGCCGGAAAACCGAACATTTTCACCTATGTGCATCACTCTAAAAACTGAACCCCCAGAGCTCATACCGAAGCCACCTACACTCATCTCAAGCTCCCTGAAGACCCTCTGCCGCAAGACACCCGTCGCCGGAATAACCTGCTGACATCGGAGCTTCGCCGGCGAAACAGATGAGCCACTGTTCGGTATATCTTACACTTAATCTCTCGTTCTTTTTATTTATCGCACCTGTAATTAATCACAAGACACTAAAGAACTTGATTAAATCTTCGAACCAGTCGGACTTCCGTTTCAGGTTAAGTTTAACGAAGAAGACGGAGTTATCAGTTGTGTATATGTTTAATTAAAATCAAGATATATCCCGGGTTAGACACACAGTCCAGCGGTGGACTGTGTGCAAATAAAACACGCTTACGTCCCGAGTTCGATTCTTGTCCCACGCACACTCGCCTTAATAAAAATGTTCCTTTTTTTAACCGAACCGGATTCACTGCAATAGATGTTAAGTTTAATAAAAGCCGGAATAATAACCAAGATAGACACACAGTCTAGTGGTGGACTGTGTGAACGTTTAAACCACAAGTTACGAGTTCGAGTCCAGACTACCGCACCGGTTCGGACAATTATCAAACTTTTTATTTAAAGCAGAAACGAAATTATTTAGTTTGTATATAAGTATAATAAAAATCAGTTTATTTAACAAGTTAGACACACAGTCCAGCGGTGGACTGTGTGTTAACCTAAACCACAGGTCCCGGGTTCGAGACCTGTGGAGAGCACCGAGCGAGTCATTTAAATTGTTTTTGAAATAAATGATTTTCGGATTAATTCAATTAGTATATAAATATAATTAAAAACAGAAATATTTCGGGTTAGACACGTAGCTCAGTTGGTAGAGCTGCGTGCACGCGAACGGGAGGTCTCGGGTTCGAGCCTCACCCGGCGCACACAATTACACAATCAAACCGGTCAACAGTTCAACGGTCAAAAAGTCAACATTTTTTTATTATTTTTATTTATTTATTTTATTTAAAAATCAATTAAAAATACTTAAAAATAACATTTTTAAGGTTAGAAAATAGCCTTAAACTCACAAAAATATATCCAACAATCCTACTAAAATTGATTAATAAAATCCGCTTACTTACCGAACCATTATGCCATTATCTAGGTTAGTTTCACTCGTGGTTAAAACCAACTTCGTGCGCATTCAACATCATCAACCGAACGCACCCAATGTGAGTGAATCTTACAACTCCCCTTTTTAAGTACACGTTTTGGGGTGTGTCATGTGTCACTAAAATTAACTTGTTTATTTAAACTTGTGCCATACCATATTGTGATCTAAACTTAGATTATATATTGTTTGTAGTTACGCATTTCATATTGTCAAGTATATGCAAATCATTCATTAGGCCCATCAGTTCCTCGTGGGAGACGAGTTGAGCAACGCGTGCCTCGAAATGATCCATTATTGTTCATGTGTGCATTATTTAATATTAAATGATTGGTGAATAAGTTTACATCTATTTTTACTCATGTGTGGTTGTGCACTTTATTTTATAATCAATTAAATAAACTGTTCAAATGTTTTTCATAGGATTCACTCGCCAACTTTTTGTTGATCCAAAAACCATTTTTACACATGATACAGGTGAACAGGATGAAGCAAGGAAAACATCAGAAATGCCTTAGAAGAAAACAATGAAGTCTAGAATGATGCTTAGGACATGATGTAATTATGATTGTATATTTCCCATTAAATTGTATTAATGAATATGAAACGTCATAATAAATGTCATGAGCTTTGAGGATAACCCAATCATGCCCCGATCACCTTTTCCGTTGCGGGTCGGGGTGTGACAGATTGGTATCAGAGCTATGACTATAGGGATATAGGATAGGTTATTAGACCCTTAGAGCCTATACTATAGTTGCCTAAATTTTAATTGTTTAGGTGGTTACATACAAACTTATGATGTTTATTTGTTTCATATTTGTTTATACTTACAGTCAAACATACATACTTACATACACATTCATCATACATATTTCAATGTTCATATATTCAAATCATCCTCATACTTTTGTTATTCAAAGATTTTGTCGCAATTTTCAAATCTCATCAAAGCGAGTTCTGCGACGAGCATGTAGTAACTGGAAGGGTACAAGTACCGGTAGTCGGAACGTCCTGTCTAGGTTGGCATTCGTATAAATCCAATATAACGAACCAGTTTGCCTACCTGGGGACTAACGATGAGAGTACGAAGGACCTATTAGGCCAAAGCATGCCACACCAAACGTCGTTCGAACTGACCCCACTTTGAGGTGTCATCGTGTCCATACCTGGACACATTCCGAATATCATACGTTATATACATATTTCTCGATTTTCTCCGGGTTTTAGTGTACGTAACCAGGCTAACACATGCGAACCATATGAAAAACCCGGTATTCATGGGGGCCCACATGATTACGAAGGTGAAGTATGGCGGCATGCAAGGCCCAATTACGAGCAAAGCCCAAGACATCCTATGGATGTAGTAGATTTATTTTTCTATATTTATTTTATGAACGTTCATTCCTAAATACGACCCATGATCCCAAAAACATCCAACTCATACTCTTGATATGTATTCCTTGTAGATGTCTTCTAGCCTCGCCAGTAGGAAGATGAGAGCAGGAAAAGCTCGCGAGCGCATGGCTGCCCTAATCGCTCAACAAATGGCTGCCGTAATGCCGAACATTGTAATCCAAGTCCAACAAGCACTTACCGCTAATCCTGTCAACCAAGAAGATCAAAATGTTATCAACCCTTCCCCAAATACCACTAAATGCACCTACAAGCATTTCAAATCATGCGACCCTCCAAAATACAAAGGGACTGAAGGTGTCACCGCTCTCCTCCATTGGTTTGAAGAAATGGAGAACACTTTTCTAAATTGCGATTGCCCCGATGATCGCAAAGTGCGATATGCTACCGGTCGTTTATATGGAATAACACTTGGTGGAATACAGAGAAGGCCAAACGAGGCGTTGACGATGCTATGACTTTGACTTGGGAAGAGTTGAAGGAAATCATGACAAGACGGTTTTGCCCAAGGAGCGAAATCAAGAAATTAGAAGATGAGTTCTATTCGTTGAAGCAAAAGGAAGGCGACCACACCACTTACAACAAAAGATTTCTCGAGTTAAATCAAATGGTTCCCAACTTGTTCACTCCTCTTTACCGTTTGATCGAGCACTACATTCGAGGTCTTCCGTCAAAGATTCAAGACTCTGTAATAAGTACCACGCCTGCAACTTTGGAAGAAGCAATGGAGTTAGCTACAGAGCTCACCGAGAACCGCATCCGGAATAAAGACTTCAAGGAGGAGAAGAAGAAGGATAAGGCATCGATTGAAACTTCAAACTCCACCCAAACCGAATCCCCTTCTCAACCCACTTTTAAGAGAAAACGAGATGGGCAACTTTTCGCTGTCACACAACGTAATCAACCAATTTCACAAGCCATACCCATCCAATCTATCCCAATCACTCAAGTAGCACCCAACTTAACTTACCCAAATAAGAAACCTTACCTTGGACCTCACCCTCGATGTAACACCTGTTTTTATCACCATCCATCTACCTTACCTTGTCGACTATGTGCGAATTGTGGACGCTATGGTCATTTGAGCAAGGTTTGCCGCACCCCTCAAAACCAAACCACACCCCCTACTCAAAATATGATCCAAACATATCAACAACCCCAATACCCCATGTTCCCATATGTTCGAGCTTGTTTCAATTGTGGCGACCCCACCCACTTTAGAAACATGTGCCCTCGATTGGTTAACATCATAAACGCTCAAGCTCAATCAAACCCAGTTAACCAAGTAAATCAAGAAAACCCAATCACTAGGCCACCAGCAAGAGGAAGAGTTTTCAACATTAACGCCAATCATGTCGAAGATAATGACGGCCCAAACGAAACCACCCAACTAGTCCCCTTCACCGAAAATCAAGATTCAACTCCAACCGCTTAGTTTTTATGTTTTTTTTTCTTCTTTATGTTATCTCCATTTTCTCATATCTCAGTTATAAATTGGAATCTTATCCAAGGATCCTAATGCGAATTACAATTTCAGTTTGTTTTTGTTTTAAAGTCACATAGAACTAATCATAACTTACGGATAAAAGCCAATGAAAATTTGACAAGAATATGGTGGATACGCCGCTGGTACTTCCTATATATAAGTATTCTTGCCAAAGGATCAGAGGCATTATCTGGCGGTTATGAGAAGTTCCATGTGGAATTTAGTATTGTCTTGATTGAAGTTTGTTTTGTACTTACTGATTTAGCATTTATAGCATCTTATCATTTAAAGAAATTAGATTGTATTCCATTTCTACATAGACTAACCTCTCCATCACAACAAAAGAGAGAGGTATTGTCATCATTCAAACATGTATACTATCAGAATTAAGACTCAAGTTTTGGTTGTTGTGGTTGTTTTAGAGTCACATAGAACTAATCATAACACGCGGATAAAGTCAATGAAAATTTGACAAGAATATGGTGGATACGCCGCTGGTACTTCCTATATATAAGTATTCTTGTCAAGGGATCAGAGGCATTATCAGGCGGTTATGAGAGGTTCCATGTAGGATTTAGTATGTTTTGGTCAGAGTTTGTTCATCATACATTTCAGCGTATTTCAATTTCATCATTTAAAGAAGTTGAGCTATGTCTCACTTCCACAATGACTAACCTCTCCATCACAACAAACGAGAGAGGTATTGTCATCATTCAAACATGGATACTATCAGAATTAAGACTCAAGTTTTGGTTGTTGTGTTTGTTGTAGAGTCACATAGAACTAATCATAACTTGCGGATAAAGTCAATGAAAATTTGACAAGAATATGGTGGATACGCCGCTGGTACTTCCTATATATAAGTATTCTTGTCAAAGGATCGGAGGCATTATCAGGCGGTTATGAGAGGTTCCATGTAGGATTTAGTATGTTTTGGTCGAAGTTTGTTCATCATACATTTCAGTGTATTCAATTTCATCATTTAAAGAAGTCGAGCTATGTCTCACTTCCACAATGACTAACCTCTCCATCACAACAAACGAGAGAGGTATTGTCATCATTCAAACATGGATACTATCAGAATTAAGACTCAAGTTTTGGTTGTTGTGTTTGTTGTATAGTCACATAGAACTAATCATAACTTGCGGATAAAGTCAATGAAAATTTGACAAGAATATGGTGGATACGCCGCTGGTACTTCCTATATATAAGTATTCTTGCCAAAGGATCAGAGGCATTATCAGGCGGTTATGAGAAGTTCCATGTAGGGTATAGTATTGTCTTGGTTGAAATTTGTGTTACATTCATATCATCTCGCCATTTAAAGAAATTGGATTGTGTTCTATTTCTACATAAATTAACCTCTCCATCATAACAAACGAGAGAGGAACTGTCACCATTCAAACATGTATGCTATCAGAATTTGGACTCAGATATTGGTTGTTGTGTTTATTTATGTTCTAGAGTTACATCATAGAACCAATCATAACTTACTGATAAAACCAATGAAAATTTGACAAGAATATGGTGGATACGCCGCTGGTACTTCCTATATATAAGTATTCTTGTCAAAGGATCAGAGGCATTCTCAGGCGGTTATGAGAAGTTCTATGTAGGATTTAGTAATTTCTTGGTACATTGGTTGTGGCGTTTATTTATGTTCTAGAGTCACATCATAGAACCAATCATAACTTACTGATAAAACCAATGAAAATTTGACAAGAATATGGTGGATACGCCGCTGGTACTTCCTATATATAAGTATTCTTGTCAAAGGATCAGAGGCATTGTTAGACGGTTATGAGAAGTTCCATGTAGGTTGTAGTATTAGAAGTTTTGCTTTAGGATGTAACCATATCTTCCCAAACATATCAAAACTCTTACGCATGATATCATATTTAGTGAATCAACTCTTCTTATCAATATTTTTACCGTAGGCAACAAAAAGCGATTCCTGTAACAGGGTACTTAACCCTTACAAGGGACGTTACCGCCTCAAACAAAAACTTAAACTCTTACTCTTTTTCTAAGCATGTAACTGTCAAACTAAACACCATCCTTTTTAGACAAATATGTCACTACTTAAATTTTGGGACGAAATTTCTAAAAAGCAGGGGATATTGTAACATCCGTCAAAAACCGGATTTACCAAACCCGCTCCGTTTATTAACCGAACAATCAGTTAAAAATTTCGTTGCGTATTTAATGCCCAAATTATTTTTAAACGATACATAATTAATAAGTATATGGGAATATATAATTTATATTTGAAAAAGTATTTAAAATAAGGAAATAAAAATAAAAGGCTTCTGCCGGGTTTCGAACCCGGGTCAGCTAGCGAATTCAGCAATGACTTAACACACACACGCTCAACCACTCCGCCACTTGTGTTTCTTGTTCATTATTGAAAACAATTAATTCATAACATAAATATCGAATTCAAAACCGACGCGCCCAATCGCAGTCGTCGGAAATCCCAACGATTTCGCCGAGATTGGACGGTTTCTTCAGTTTTAACCGAAGCCTTAACTACTACATCGGTTATAACCGACGTCTGAACCCGCGACGCAAGTCACAACCACCGGAAAAATCATTAACCGACGAATCAAGACGGAAAACGGACCAAATTCGTCGATGTTCTGCCCTATAAATACCCCCTCTAACCTCTGTTAGCTCTTTCGCTCACAATCACACTCTTTCCCGACGTAATTTCACTCGCCGGAGAATATCTGCAACTCGCCGGAAAACCGAACATTTTCACCTATGTGCATCACTCTAAAAACTGAACCCCCAGAGCTCATACCGAAGCCACCTACACTCATCTCAAGCTCCCTGAAGACCCTCTGCCGCAAGACACCCGTCGCCGGAATAACCTGCTGACATCGGAGCTTCGCCGGCGAAACAGATGAGCCACTGTTCGGTATATCTTACACTTAATCTCTCGTTCTTTTTATTTATCGCACCTGTAATTAATCACAAGACACTAAAGAACTTGATTAAATCTTCGAACCAGTCGGACTTCCGTTTCAGGTTAAGTTTAACGAAGAAGACGGAGTTATCAGTTGTGTATATGTTTAATTAAAATCAAGATATATCCCGGGTTAGACACACAGTCCAGCGGTGGACTGTGTGCAAATAAAACACGCTTACGTCCCGAGTTCGATTCTTGTCCCACGCACACTCGCCTTAATAAAAATGTTCCTTTTTTTAACCGAACCGGATTCACTGCAATAGATGTTAAGTTTAATAAAAGCCGGAATAATAACCAAGATAGACACACAGTCTAGTGGTGGACTGTGTGAACGTTTAAACCACAAGTTACGAGTTCGAGTCCAGACTACCGCACCGGTTCGGACAATTATCAAACTTTTTATTTAAAGCAGAAACGAAATTATTTAGTTTGTATATAAGTATAATAAAAATCAGTTTATTTAACAAGTTAGACACACAGTCCAGCGGTGGACTGTGTGTTAACCTAAACCACAGGTCCCGGGTTCGAGACCTGTGGAGAGCACCGAGCGAGTCATTTAAATTGTTTTTGAAATAAATGATTTTCGGATTAATTCAATTAGTATATAAATATAATTAAAAACAGAAATATTTCGGGTTAGACACGTAGCTCAGTTGGTAGAGCTGCGTGCACGCGAACGGGAGGTCTCGGGTTCGAGCCTCACCCGGCGCACACAATTACACAATCAAACCGGTCAACAGTTCAACGGTCAAAAAGTCAACATTTTTTTATTATTTTTATTTATTTATTTTATTTAAAAATCAATTAAAAATACTTAAAAATAACATTTTTAAGGTTAGAAAATAGCCTTAAACTCACAAAAATATATCCAACAATCCTACTAAAATTGATTAATAAAATCCGCTTACTTACCGAACCATTATGCCATTATCTAGGTTAGTTTCACTCGTGGTTAAAACCAACTTCGTGCGCATTCAACATCATCAACCGAACGCACCCAATGTGAGTGAATCTTACAACTCCCCTTTTTAAGTACACGTTTTGGGGTGTGTCATGTGTCACTAAAATTAACTTGTTTATTTAAACTTGTGCCATACCATATTGTGATCTAAACTTAGATTATATATTGTTTGTAGTTACGCATTTCATATTGTCAAGTATATGCAAATCATTCATTAGGCCCATCAGTTCCTCGTGGGAGACGAGTTGAGCAACGCGTGCCTCGAAATGATCCATTATTGTTCATGTGTGCATTATTTAATATTAAATGATTGGTGAATAAGTTTACATCTATTTTTACTCATGTGTGGTTGTGCACTTTATTTTATAATCAATTAAATAAACTGTTCAAATGTTTTTCATAGGATTCACTCGCCAACTTTTTGTTGATCCAAAAACCATTTTTACACATGATACAGGTGAACAGGATGAAGCAAGGAAAACATCAGAAATGCCTTAGAAGAAAACAATGAAGTCTAGAATGATGCTTAGGACATGATGTAATTATGATTGTATATTTCCCATTAAATTGTATTAATGAATATGAAACGTCATAATAAATGTCATGAGCTTTGAGGATAACCCAATCATGCCCCGATCACCTTTTCCGTTGCGGGTCGGGGTGTGACAGATTGGTATCAGAGCTATGACTATAGGGATATAGGATAGGTTATTAGACCCTTAGAGCCTATACTATAGTTGCCTAAATTTTAATTGTTTAGGTGGTTACATACAAACTTATGATGTTTATTTGTTTCATATTTGTTTTATACTTACAGTCAAACATACATACTTACATACACATTCATCATACATATTTCAATGTTCATATATTCAAATCATCCTCATACTTTTGTTATTCAAAGATTTTGTCGCAATTTTCAAATCTCATCAAAGCGAGTTCTGCGACGAGCATGTAGTAACTGGAAGGGTACAAGTACCGGTAGTCGGAACGTCCTGTCTAGGTTGGCATTCGTATAAATCCAATATAACGAACCAGTTTGCCTACCTGGGGACTAACGATGAGAGTACGAAGGACCTATTAGGCCAAAGCATGCCACACCAAACGTCGTTCGAACTGACCCCACTTTGAGGTGTCATCGTGTCCATACCTGGACACATTCCGAATATCATACGTTATATACATATTTCTCGATTTTCTCCGGGTTTTAGTGTACGTAACCAGGCTAACACATGCGAACCATATGAAAAACCCGGTATTCATGGGGGCCCACATGATTACGAAGGTGAAGTATGGCGGCATGCAAGGCCCAATTACGAGCAAAGCCCAAGACATCCTATGGATGTAGTAGATTTATTTTTCTATATTTATTTTATGAACGTTCATTCCTAAATACGACCCATGATCCCAAAAACATCCAACTCATACTCTTGATATGTATTCCTTGTAGATGTCTTCTAGCCTCGCCAGTAGGAAGATGAGAGCAGGAAAAGCTCGCGAGCGCATGGCTGCCCTAATCGCTCAACAAATGGCTGCCGTAATGCCGAACATTGTAATCCAAGTCCAACAAGCACTTACCGCTAATCCTGTCAACCAAGAAGATCAAAATGTTATCAACCCTTCCCCAAATACCACTAAATGCACCTACAAGCATTTCAAATCATGCGACCCTCCAAAATACAAAGGGACTGAAGGTGTCACCGCTCTCCTCCATTGGTTTGAAGAAATGGAGAACACTTTTCTAAATTGCGATTGCCCCGATGATCGCAAAGTGCGATATGCTACCGGTCGTTTATATGGAATAACACTTGGTGGAATACAGAGAAGGCCAAACGAGGCGTTGACGATGCTATGACTTTGACTTGGGAAGAGTTGAAGGAAATCATGACAAGACGGTTTTGCCCAAGGAGCGAAATCAAGAAATTAGAAGATGAGTTCTATTCGTTGAAGCAAAAGGAAGGCGACCACACCACTTACAACAAAAGATTTCTCGAGTTAAATCAAATGGTTCCCAACTTGTTCACTCCTCTTTACCGTTTGATCGAGCACTACATTCGAGGTCTTCCGTCAAAGATTCAAGACTCTGTAATAAGTACCACGCCTGCAACTTTGGAAGAAGCAATGGAGTTAGCTACAGAGCTCACCGAGAACCGCATCCGGAATAAAGACTTCAAGGAGGAGAAGAAGAAGGATAAGGCATCGATTGAAACTTCAAACTCCACCCAAACCGAATCCCCTTCTCAACCCACTTTTAAGAGAAAACGAGATGGGCAACTTTTCGCTGTCACACAACGTAATCAACCAATTTCACAAGCCATACCCATCCAATCTATCCCAATCACTCAAGTAGCACCCAACTTAACTTACCCAAATAAGAAACCTTACCTTGGACCTCACCCTCGATGTAACACCTGTTTTTATCACCATCCATCTACCTTACCTTGTCGACTATGTGCGAATTGTGGACGCTATGGTCATTTGAGCAAGGTTTGCCGCACCCCTCAAAACCAAACCACACCCCCTACTCAAAATATGATCCAAACATATCAACAACCCCAATACCCCATGTTCCCATATGTTCGAGCTTGTTTCAATTGTGGCGACCCCACCCACTTTAGAAACATGTGCCCTCGATTGGTTAACATCATAAACGCTCAAGCTCAATCAAACCCAGTTAACCAAGTAAATCAAGAAAACCCAATCACTAGGCCACCAGCAAGAGGAAGAGTTTTCAACATTAACGCCAATCATGTCGAAGATAATGACGGCCCAAACGAAACCACCCAACTAGTCCCCTTCACCGAAAATCAAGATTCAACTCCAACCGCTTAGTTTTTATGTTTTTTTTTCTTCTTTATGTTATCTCCATTTTCTCATATCTCAGTTATAAATTGGAATCTTATCCAAGGATCCTAATGCGAATTACAATTTCAGTTTGTTTTTGTTTTAAAGTCACATAGAACTAATCATAACTTACGGATAAAAGCCAATGAAAATTTGACAAGAATATGGTGGATACGCCGCTGGTACTTCCTATATATAAGTATTCTTGCCAAAGGATCAGAGGCATTATCTGGCGGTTATGAGAAGTTCCATGTGGAATTTAGTATTGTCTTGATTGAAGTTTGTTTTGTACTTACTGATTTAGCATTTATAGCATCTTATCATTTAAAGAAATTAGATTGTATTCCATTTCTACATAGACTAACCTCTCCATCACAACAAAAGAGAGAGGTATTGTCATCATTCAAACATGTATACTATCAGAATTAAGACTCAAGTTTTGGTTGTTGTGGTTGTTTTAGAGTCACATAGAACTAATCATAACACGCGGATAAAGTCAATGAAAATTTGACAAGAATATGGTGGATACGCCGCTGGTACTTCCTATATATAAGTATTCTTGTCAAGGGATCAGAGGCATTATCAGGCGGTTATGAGAGGTTCCATGTAGGATTTAGTATGTTTTGGTCAGAGTTTGTTCATCATACATTTCAGCGTATTTCAATTTCATCATTTAAAGAAGTTGAGCTATGTCTCACTTCCACAATGACTAACCTCTCCATCACAACAAACGAGAGAGGTATTGTCATCATTCAAACATGGATACTATCAGAATTAAGACTCAAGTTTTGGTTGTTGTGTTTGTTGTAGAGTCACATAGAACTAATCATAACTTGCGGATAAAGTCAATGAAAATTTGACAAGAATATGGTGGATACGCCGCTGGTACTTCCTATATATAAGTATTCTTGTCAAAGGATCGGAGGCATTATCAGGCGGTTATGAGAGGTTCCATGTAGGATTTAGTATGTTTTGGTCGAAGTTTGTTCATCATACATTTCAGTGTATTCAATTTCATCATTTAAAGAAGTCGAGCTATGTCTCACTTCCACAATGACTAACCTCTCCATCACAACAAACGAGAGAGGTATTGTCATCATTCAAACATGGATACTATCAGAATTAAGACTCAAGTTTTGGTTGTTGTGTTTGTTGTATAGTCACATAGAACTAATCATAACTTGCGGATAAAGTCAATGAAAATTTGACAAGAATATGGTGGATACGCCGCTGGTACTTCCTATATATAAGTATTCTTGCCAAAGGATCAGAGGCATTATCAGGCGGTTATGAGAAGTTCCATGTAGGGTATAGTATTGTCTTGGTTGAAATTTGTGTTACATTCATATCATCTCGCCATTTAAAGAAATTGGATTGTGTTCTATTTCTACATAAATTAACCTCTCCATCATAACAAACGAGAGAGGAACTGTCACCATTCAAACATGTATGCTATCAGAATTTGGACTCAGATATTGGTTGTTGTGTTTATTTATGTTCTAGAGTTACATCATAGAACCAATCATAACTTACTGATAAAACCAATGAAAATTTGACAAGAATATGGTGGATACGCCGCTGGTACTTCCTATATATAAGTATTCTTGTCAAAGGATCAGAGGCATTCTCAGGCGGTTATGAGAAGTTCTATGTAGGATTTAGTAATTTCTTGGTACATTGGTTGTGGCGTTTATTTATGTTCTAGAGTCACATCATAGAACCAATCATAACTTACTGATAAAACCAATGAAAATTTGACAAGAATATGGTGGATACGCCGCTGGTACTTCCTATATATAAGTATTCTTGTCAAAGGATCAGAGGCATTGTTAGACGGTTATGAGAAGTTCCATGTAGGTTGTAGTATTAGAAGTTTTGCTTTAGGATGTAACCATATCTTCCCAAACATATCAAAACTCTTACGCATGATATCATATTTAGTGAATCAACTCTTCTTATCAATATTTTTACCGTAGGCAACAAAAAGCGATTCCTGTAACAGGGTACTTAACCCTTACAAGGGACGTTACCGCCTCAAACAAAAACTTAAACTCTTACTCTTTTTCTAAGCATGTAACTGTCAAACTAAACACCATCCTTTTTAGACAAATATGTCACTACTTAAATTTTGGGACGAAATTTCTAAAAAGCAGGGGATATTGTAACATCCGTCAAAAACCGGATTTACCAAACCCGCTCCGTTTATTAACCGAACAATCAGTTAAAAATTTCGTTGCGTATTTAATGCCCAAATTATTTTTAAACGATACATAATTAATAAGTATATGGGAATATATAATTTATATTTGAAAAAGTATTTAAAATAAGGAAATAAAAATAAAAGGCTTCTGCCGGGTTTCGAACCCGGGTCAGCTAGCGAATTCAGCAATGACTTAACACACACACGCTCAACCACTCCGCCACTTGTGTTTCTTGTTCATTATTGAAAACAATTAATTCATAACATAAATATCGAATTCAAAACCGACGCGCCCAATCGCAGTCGTCGGAAATCCCAACGATTTCGCCGAGATTGGACGGTTTCTTCAGTTTTAACCGAAGCCTTAACTACTACATCGGTTATAACCGACGTCTGAACCCGCGACGCAAGTCACAACCACCGGAAAAATCATTAACCGACGAATCAAGACGGAAAACGGACCAAATTCGTCGATGTTCTGCCCTATAAATACCCCCTCTAACCTCTGTTAGCTCTTTCGCTCACAATCACACTCTTTCCCGACGTAATTTCACTCGCCGGAGAATATCTGCAACTCGCCGGAAAACCGAACATTTTCACCTATGTGCATCACTCTAAAAACTGAACCCCCAGAGCTCATACCGAAGCCACCTACACTCATCTCAAGCTCCCTGAAGACCCTCTGCCGCAAGACACCCGTCGCCGGAATAACCTGCTGACATCGGAGCTTCGCCGGCGAAACAGAGGAGCCACTGTTCGGTATATCTTACACTTAATCTCTCGTTCTTTTTATTTATCGCACCTGTAATTAATCACAAGACACTAAAGAACTTGATTAAATCTTCGAACCAGTCGGACTTCCGTTTCAGGTTAAGTTTAACGAAGAAGACGGAGTTATCAGTTGTGTATATGTTTAATTAAAATCAAGATATATCCCGGGTTAGACACACAGTCCAGCGGTGGACTGTGTGCAAATAAAACACGCTTACGTCCCGAGTTCGATTCTTGTCCCACGCACACTCGCCTTAATAAAAATGTTCCTTTTTTTAACCGAACCGGATTCACTGCAATAGATGTTAAGTTTAATAAAAACCGGAATAATAACCAAGATAGACACACAGTCTAGTGGTGGACTGTGTGAACGTTTAAACCACAAGTTACGAGTTCGAGTCCAGACTACCGCACCGGTTCGGACAATTATCAAACTTTTTATTTAAAGCAGAAACGAAATTATTTAGTTTGTATATAAGTATAATAAAAATCAGTTTATTTAACAAGTTAGACACACAGTCCAGCGGTGGACTGTGTGTTAACCTAAACCACAGGTCCCGGGTTCGAGACCTGTGGAGAGCACCGAGCGAGTCATTTAAATTGTTTTTGAAATAAATGATTTTCGGATTAATTCAATTAGTATATAAATATAATTAAAAACAGAAATATTTCGGGTTAGACACGTAGCTCAGTTGGTAGAGCTGCGTGCACGCGAACGGGAGGTCTCGGGTTCGAGCCTCACCCGGCGCACACAATTACACAATCAAACCGGTCAACAGTTCAACGGTCAAAAAGTCAACATTTTTTTATTATTTTTATTTATTTATTTTATTTAAAAATCAATTAAAAATACTTAAAAATAACATTTTTAAGGTTAGAAAATAGCCTTAAACTCACAAAAATATATCCAACAATCCTACTAAAATTGATTAATAAAATCCGCTTACTTACCGAACCATTATGCCATTATCTAGGTTAGTTTCACTCGTGGTTAAAACCAACTTCGTGCGCATTCAACATCATCAACCGAACGCACCCAATGTGAGTGAATCTTACAACTCCCCTTTTTAAGTACACGTTTTGGGGTGTGTCATGTGTCACTAAAATTAACTTGTTTATTTAAACTTGTGCCATACCATATTGTGATCTAAACTTAGATTATATATTGTTTGTAGTTACGCATTTCATATTGTCAAGTATATGCAAATCATTCATTAGGCCCATCAGTTCCTCGTGGGAGACGAGTTGAGCAACGCGTGCCTCGAAATGATCCATTATTGTTCATGTGTGCATTATTTAATATTAAATGATTGGTGAATAAGTTTACATCTATTTTTACTCATGTGTGGTTGTGCACTTTATTTTATAATCAATTAAATAAACTGTTCAAATGTTTTTCATAGGATTCACTCGCCAACTTTTTGTTGATCCAAAAACCATTTTTACACATGATACAGGTGAACAGGATGAAGCAAGGAAAACATCAGAAATGCCTTAGAAGAAAACAATGAAGTCTAGAATGATGCTTAGGACATGATGTAATTATGATTGTATATTTCCCATTAAATTGTATTAATGAATATGAAACGTCATAATAAATGTCATGAGCTTTGAGGATAACCCAATCATGCCCCGATCACCTTTTCCGTTGCGGGTCGGGGTGTGACAGATTGGTATCAGAGCTATGACTATAGGGATATAGGATAGGTTATTAGACCCTTAGAGCCTATACTATAGTTGCCTAAATTTTAATTGTTTAGGTGGTTACATACAAACTTATGATGTTTATTTGTTTCATATTTGTTTATACTTACAGTCAAACATACATACTTACATACACATTCATCATACATATTTCAATGTTCATATATTCAAATCATCCTCATACTTTTGTTATTCAAAGATTTTGTCGCAATTTTCAAATCTCATCAAAGCGAGTTCTGCGACGAGCATGTAGTAACTGGAAGGGTACAAGTACCGGTAGTCGGAACGTCCTGTCTAGGTTGGCATTCGTATAAATCCAATATAACGAACCAGTTTGCCTACCTGGGGACTAACGATGAGAGTACGAAGGACCTATTAGGCCAAAGCATGCCACACCAAACGTCGTTCGAACTGACCCCACTTTGAGGTGTCATCGTGTCCATACCTGGACACATTCCGAATATCATACGTTATATACATATTTCTCGATTTTCTCCGGGTTTTAGTGTACGTAACCAGGCTAACACATGCGAACCATATGAAAAACCCGGTATTCATGGGGGCCCACATGATTACGAAGGTGAAGTATGGCGGCATGCAAGGCCCAATTACGAGCAAAGCCCAAGACATCCTATGGATGTAGTAGATTTATTTTTCTATATTTATTTTATGAACGTTCATTCCTAAATACGACCCATGATCCCAAAAACATCCAACTCATACTCTTGATATGTATTCCTTGTAGATGTCTTCTAGCCTCGCCAGTAGGAAGATGAGAGCAGGAAAAGCTCGCGAGCGCATGGCTGCCCTAATCGCTCAACAAATGGCTGCCGTAATGCCGAACATTGTAATCCAAGTCCAACAAGCACTTACCGCTAATCCTGTCAACCAAGAAGATCAAAATGTTATCAACCCTTCCCCAAATACCACTAAATGCACCTACAAGCATTTCAAATCATGCGACCCTCCAAAATACAAAGGGACTGAAGGTGTCACCGCTCTCCTCCATTGGTTTGAAGAAATGGAGAACACTTTTCTAAATTGCGATTGCCCCGATGATCGCAAAGTGCGATATGCTACCGGTCGTTTATATGGAATAACACTTGGTGGAATACAGAGAAGGCCAAACGAGGCGTTGACGATGCTATGACTTTGACTTGGGAAGAGTTGAAGGAAATCATGACAAGACGGTTTTGCCCAAGGAGCGAAATCAAGAAATTAGAAGATGAGTTCTATTCGTTGAAGCAAAAGGAAGGCGACCACACCACTTACAACAAAAGATTTCTCGAGTTAAATCAAATGGTTCCCAACTTGTTCACTCCTCTTTACCGTTTGATCGAGCACTACATTCGAGGTCTTCCGTCAAAGATTCAAGACTCTGTAATAAGTACCACGCCTGCAACTTTGGAAGAAGCAATGGAGTTAGCTACAGAGCTCACCGAGAACCGCATCCGGAATAAAGACTTCAAGGAGGAGAAGAAGAAGGATAAGGCATCGACTGAAACTTCAAACTCCACCCAAACCGAATCCCCTTCTCAACCCACTTTTAAGAGAAAACGAGATGGGCAACTTTTCGCTGTCACACAACGTAATCAACCAATTTCACAAGCCATACCCATCCAATCTATCCCAATCACTCAAGTAGCACCCAACTTAACTTACCCAAATAAGAAACCTTACCTTGGACCTCACCCTCGATGTAACACCTGTTTTTATCACCATCCATCTACCTTACCTTGTCGACTATGTGCGAATTGTGGACGCTATGGTCATTTGAGCAAGGTTTGCCGCACCCCTCAAAACCAAACCACACCCCCTACTCAAAATATGATCCAAACATATCAACAACCCCAATACCCCATGTTCCCATATGTTCGAGCTTGTTTCAATTGTGGCGACCCCACCCACTTTAGAAACATGTGCCCTCGATTGGTTAACATCATAAACGCTCAAGCTCAATCAAACCCAGTTAACCAAGTAAATCAAGAAAACCCAATCACTAGGCCACCAGCAAGAGGAAGAGTTTTCAACATTAACGCCAATCATGTCGAAGATAATGACGGCCCAAACGAAACCACCCAACTAGTCCCCTTCACCGAAAATCAAGATTCAACTCCAACCGCTTAGTTTTTATGTTTTTTTTTCTTCTTTATGTTATCTCCATTTTCTCATATCTCAGTTATAAATTGGAATCTTATCCAAGGATCCTAATGCGAATTACAATTTCAGTTTGTTTTTGTTTTAAAGTCACATAGAACTAATCATAACTTACGGATAAAAGCCAATGAAAATTTGACAAGAATATGGTGGATACGCCGCTGGTACTTCCTATATATAAGTATTCTTGCCAAAGGATCAGAGGCATTATCTGGCGGTTATGAGAAGTTCCATGTGGAATTTAGTATTGTCTTGATTGAAGTTTGTTTTGTACTTACTGATTTAGCATTTATAGCATCTTATCATTTAAAGAAATTAGATTGTATTCCATTTCTACATAGACTAACCTCTCCATCACAACAAAAGAGAGAGGTATTGTCATCATTCAAACATGTATACTATCAGAATTAAGACTCAAGTTTTGGTTGTTGTGGTTGTTTTAGAGTCACATAGAACTAATCATAACACGCGGATAAAGTCAATGAAAATTTGACAAGAATATGGTGGATACGCCGCTGGTACTTCCTATATATAAGTATTCTTGTCAAGGGATCAGAGGCATTATCAGGCGGTTATGAGAGGTTCCATGTAGGATTTAGTATGTTTTGGTCAGAGTTTGTTCATCATACATTTCAGCGTATTTCAATTTCATCATTTAAAGAAGTTGAGCTATGTCTCACTTCCACAATGACTAACCTCTCCATCACAACAAACGAGAGAGGTATTGTCATCATTCAAACATGGATACTATCAGAATTAAGACTCAAGTTTTGGTTGTTGTGTTTGTTGTAGAGTCACATAGAACTAATCATAACTTGCGGATAAAGTCAATGAAAATTTGACAAGAATATGGTGGATACGCCGCTGGTACTTCCTATATATAAGTATTCTTGTCAAAGGATCGGAGGCATTATCAGGCGGTTATGAGAGGTTCCATGTAGGATTTAGTATGTTTTGGTCGAAGTTTGTTCATCATACATTTCAGTGTATTCAATTTCATCATTTAAAGAAGTCGAGCTATGTCTCACTTCCACAATGACTAACCTCTCCATCACAACAAACGAGAGAGGTATTGTCATCATTCAAACATGGATACTATCAGAATTAAGACTCAAGTTTTGGTTGTTGTGTTTGTTGTATAGTCACATAGAACTAATCATAACTTGCGGATAAAGTCAATGAAAATTTGACAAGAATATGGTGGATACGCCGCTGGTACTTCCTATATATAAGTATTCTTGCCAAAGGATCAGAGGCATTATCAGGCGGTTATGAGAAGTTCCATGTAGGGTATAGTATTGTCTTGGTTGAAATTTGTGTTACATTCATATCATCTCGCCATTTAAAGAAATTGGATTGTGTTCTATTTCTACATAAATTAACCTCTCCATCATAACAAACGAGAGAGGAACTGTCACCATTCAAACATGTATGCTATCAGAATTTGGACTCAGATATTGGTTGTTGTGTTTATTTATGTTCTAGAGTTACATCATAGAACCAATCATAACTTACTGATAAAACCAATGAAAATTTGACAAGAATATGGTGGATACGCCGCTGGTACTTCCTATATATAAGTATTCTTGTCAAAGGATCAGAGGCATTCTCAGGCGGTTATGAGAAGTTCTATGTAGGATTTAGTAATTTCTTGGTACATTGGTTGTGGCGTTTATTTATGTTCTAGAGTCACATCATAGAACCAATCATAACTTACTGATAAAACCAATGAAAATTTGACAAGAATATGGTGGATACGCCGCTGGTACTTCCTATATATAAGTATTCTTGTCAAAGGATCAGAGGCATTGTTAGACGGTTATGAGAAGTTCCATGTAGGTTGTAGTATTAGAAGTTTTGCTTTAGGATGTAACCATATCTTCCCAAACATATCAAAACTCTTACGCATGATATCATATTTAGTGAATCAACTCTTCTTATCAATATTTTTACCGTAGGCAACAAAAAGCGATTCCTGTAACAGGGTACTTAACCCTTACAAGGGACGTTACCGCCTCAAACAAAAACTTAAACTCTTACTCTTTTTCTAAGCATGTAACTGTCAAACTAAACACCATCCTTTTTAGACAAATATGTCACTACTTAAATTTTGGGACGAAATTTCTAAAAAGCAGGGGATATTGTAACATCCGTCAAAAACCGGATTTACCAAACCCGCTCCGTTTATTAACCGAACAATCAGTTAAAAATTTCGTTGCGTATTTAATGCCCAAATTATTTTTAAACGATACATAATTAATAAGTATATGGGAATATATAATTTATATTTGAAAAAGTATTTAAAATAAGGAAATAAAAATAAAAGGCTTCTGCCGGGTTTCGAACCCGGGTCAGCTAGCGAATTCAGCAATGACTTAACACACACACGCTCAACCACTCCGCCACTTGTGTTTCTTGTTCATTATTGAAAACAATTAATTCATAACATAAATATCGAATTCAAAACCGACGCGCCCAATCGCAGTCGTCGGAAATCCCAACGATTTCGCCGAGATTGGACGGTTTCTTCAGTTTTAACCGAAGCCTTAACTACTACATCGGTTATAACCGACGTCTGAACCCGCGACGCAAGTCACAACCACCGGAAAAATCATTAACCGACGAATCAAGACGGAAAACGGACCAAATTCGTCGATGTTCTGCCCTATAAATACCCCCTCTAACCTCTGTTAGCTCTTTCGCTCACAATCACACTCTTTCCCGACGTAATTTCACTCGCCGGAGAATATCTGCAACTCGCCGGAAAACCGAACATTTTCACCTATGTGCATCACTCTAAAAACTGAACCCCCAGAGCTCATACCGAAGCCACCTACACTCATCTCAAGCTCCCTGAAGACCCTCTGCCGCAAGACACCCGTCGCCGGAATAACCTGCTGACATCGGAGCTTCGCCGGCGAAACAGAGGAGCCACTGTTCGGTATATCTTACACTTAATCTCTCGTTCTTTTTATTTATCGCACCTGTAATTAATCACAAGACACTAAAGAACTTGATTAAATCTTCGAACCAGTCGGACTTCCGTTTCAGGTTAAGTTTAACGAAGAAGACGGAGTTATCAGTTGTGTATATGTTTAATTAAAATCAAGATATATCCCGGGTTAGACACACAGTCCAGCGGTGGACTGTGTGCAAATAAAACACGCTTACGTCCCGAGTTCGATTCTTGTCCCACGCACACTCGCCTTAATAAAAATGTTCCTTTTTTTAACCGAACCGGATTCACTGCAATAGATGTTAAGTTTAATAAAAACCGGAATAATAACCAAGATAGACACACAGTCTAGTGGTGGACTGTGTGAACGTTTAAACCACAAGTTACGAGTTCGAGTCCAGACTACCGCACCGGTTCGGACAATTATCAAACTTTTTATTTAAAGCAGAAACGAAATTATTTAGTTTGTATATAAGTATAATAAAAATCAGTTTATTTAACAAGTTAGACACACAGTCCAGCGGTGGACTGTGTGTTAACCTAAACCACAGGTCCCGGGTTCGAGACCTGTGGAGAGCACCGAGCGAGTCATTTAAATTGTTTTTGAAATAAATGATTTTCGGATTAATTCAATTAGTATATAAATATAATTAAAAACAGAAATATTTCGGGTTAGACACGTAGCTCAGTTGGTAGAGCTGCGTGCACGCGAACGGGAGGTCTCGGGTTCGAGCCTCACCCGGCGCACACAATTACACAATCAAACCGGTCAACAGGTCAACGGTCAACAAGTCAACGGTCAAAAAGTCAACATTTTTTTATTATTTTTATTTATTTATTTTATTTAAAAATCAATTAAAAATACTTAAAAATAACATTTTTAAGGTTAGAAAATAGCCTTAAACTCACAAAAATATATCCAACAATCCTACTAAAATTGATTAATAAAATCCGCTTACTTACCGAACCATTATGCCATTATCTAGGTTAGTTTCACTCGTGGTTAAAACCAACTTCGTGCGCATTCAACATCATCAACCGAACGCACCCAATGTGAGTGAATCTTACAACTCCCCTTTTTAATTACACGTTTTGGGGTATGTCATATGTCACTAAAATTAACTTGTTTATTTAAACTTGTGCCATACCATATTGTGATCTAAACTTAGATTATATATATTGTTTGTAGTTATGCATTTCATATTGTCAAGTATATGCAAATCATTCATTAGGCCCATCAGTTCCTCGTGGGAGACGAGTTGAGCAACGCGTGCCTCAAAACGATCCATTATTGTTCATGTGTGCATTATTTAATATTAAATGATTGGTGAATAAGTTTACATCTATTTTTACTCATGTGTGGTTGTGCACTTTATTTTATAATCAATTAAATAAACTTGTTCAAATGTTTTTCATAGGATTCACTCGCCAACTTTTTGTTGATCCAAAAACCATTTTTACACATGATACAGGTGAATAGGATGAAGCAAGGAAAACATCAGAAATGCCTTAGAAGAAAACAATGAAGTCTAGAATGATGCTTAGGACATGATGTAATTATGATTGTATATTTCCCATTAAATTGTATTAATGAATATGAAACGTCATAATAAATGTTATGAGCTTTGATGATAACCCAATCATGCCCCGATCACCTTTTCCGCTGCGGGTCGGGGTGTGACAGTTCAAGATAGAGTTTGTGATCTGCACGATGCAAGGAAAATAGAATGAGAATCAAGATAAAGTGATCAGAATAACAACGGAGAACTTACATTGACAACTCCACGCTGTTGCATCCATAGCATGTTGTTAAACAGGGGCTCCAACAGACTCTCCGCGGTGGCGCGAGCTACCTGAGAATTTTCTAGTTTTTCCTCGCCCGCGCACACCTTAACCTCTGCGAGGCACAACCTCTCCAGATCCTCTAAGTGCCTGCACTGCAGTTCAGCTTTTTCGACCAAGGTAACTTGGAGATCTTTCTTTGCATTCTCTAGTGCCGCGCAAGCCTCTACCTGATTAAGCAATAACAAGGTTAGTCTAAAACCTCTTGATCCTGTAAAATAAAGAAAGGTAGTTCTTACCTCTTTCTGCTCGCTCCGCTCACGTTGCGACCTTGCCTCCTCGGCCGCAGCAGAGGCTGCCTCCCTCTCTTTCTTCAAGCGCTCTACCTCTGCGCGCAGATTCACCATCTCATCTCTTAAAGATTCTTTCTCGTTGTTGTCCCTCTAGCAGGCCTCCCTCCACAACTTGCGCTACTCAGCAAGTGTGGTATCGGGGCGTCTGCCTTCTTCTTCCACCCCAGCATGGACCATTCTTCGGTCCGCTGAGCTTCGGCAAATTTGGCTTTCTCAGCCTCTAGCTCTGATTTTTGCACAGTCACTTGGGCTCGCTCAAGGACCATTTCTTTCTTTGCAGCCTCGAATCTCTCTTGGTCCCGATGCATACTCCGCCACTCCTTGATAATTATATGCGTGTTGGAGACGGAGCTAGCAGCTGATTAGAGGTACGCGCGATATGTTTGCTCATAGCTCTGTTCGCGCGCGTACGTACCTCTGCTGGGGGGAAGGCACCTTTAAACTAGTCCCGGCACGCCTGCCAGTGGCTAAACTTATCTCCTTGCCTTAACTTCCACACGGGGTTGTGGATCTCAGTAGCGCGACCTTCAAAATAAGACCTGTCGTAATAGTCACCCGGGGTTTCGTCCGGGCAAATTGGGGACCCTTCATCAGAAGGGTGCCCCCCAGATCTCCTGGCTTCACCCCTGGGCGCTGGCTCTGCTGCATGAGCACTCCGAGGCGCATCCTCCACCTGCTCACCACCTTCAACCACAACTTCTTCCACCACCTCCTCTACCTGCACAGCGGCCTCCGTGCCCGCCAGCGCCTCTGCCACCCCGACACTGGTCTCACCACCCTTTACACCTGACGCTTGCACCGTATAAAATTGGGTGGTGGCATGGATATCTCGATCGGCGCAGCCGGAGTAGACGGAGGGACAAAAGCTGTCTCACCTTTCCTTGCAGAACAATAGAAAGTTCAACAAGTGAAACAGGAAGAAAAATGAAGTGCAAAGTTTAAGTGTTTACCTGGGGGAAAGTTTGGCTGCGAGCGCATCCAGGTTCCCGCGCTTCCCAATTATCTTCTTCTGCGCAGCCTTTTTGGGAGACTGCGCGGCGGTATCGCCCTTAGAAGGAGCCCTCTTCCTCTTGAGCGGCTCAGGGCTAGACTCCCCATCGATGGGTCATCCGAGATGGCGACCGGAATCTCCGCCATCTCTTGCGGCTTCGGCTTCCTCAGACCTACAGGTGCAAGACCCTCCAAGGAATCAGAGACTACTACATAGTCGTTCCAAGAGTCAGGCACAGAAGACGTACCTTTGGGCGGGTCTGCCCTGGGTTGCGCCGGCTTCTTCGCAGCCACAACGCTTGGCCCTGCGTGCTTTTTCTTCTTAGAATCTGGGCCAACTCCCAAATTCTTTAGCGCACCTGCATCATGGCGCAACATAGTAAGCACTATGAAAAGATGTGAAAAAAATTAAACTATGAAGGCTTACCACTTTCAGGCGCAGGGCCGCCAGATCTGCGTTCATTGGCAGCTCAAAATTCCGAAGAATCTGGGAATGCCACGTGGGCTCCTCTGGGCTAAGGGGGACATTCTCCATCCGCCCACTCTCTCTTTGAAAGGTAATGCGCACAAGGAGAAACAATGAAATAATGAACTAAGGGTACTTACTCTTATCCTCCTCCAGGTAGAGCGGCTTCCCCCGGCGGTCGGACTTCCAAAGAAGGCTCATACCTGCAACCACCAGTGCCCTCTCCAGCAACTGAACCGCCGGAATCTCCTTGATGTCCAGATACCAGGACTCCTTCGCTGGTATGGACAGGGTCTCAACAAGGATATCCTCCCCCCCGGAAGTGCATTCGGAAAGGAATCATGTCGGCCTTTATGTAAAAAAATTTTGTTTCCAGTCATGGTAGGATTTCGACGGAGAGTGGAAGATCTTCTTCGCCTGAATCCTATGCTGAAAAGAATAGAAGCCTAGAGAACAGTGTAACTGGTATTACACCCGAAACCGATTAACGGTTGGGTGAATACCCATAGATTGTCACAAAAATTCAAAATGTTTTATTCGAACCATCCCCATTAGATTGAGTTAGGAGATGTGGAAGCGGTAGTGGTCAAGAACGTCAAGAAAAAATTTCGTCGCCGGCAACCAGAAGTTGCCGCAAAGAAATTAAAAAATAAAGAAATATAACGTGCCGAAGCGCCGGCGGCGGTTTCCCCGTCGGAAGGGTACCGAGCATCCCACTCCTTGGGAACCGGAACCCGGAGTCCAACCGTTGGAAGCTGGCTGGAGACCACTTCAACACCGGCAATGATGTGGAAGCCTCCATAGCAGAAGCACTTTCTGGACCTCTTGTAGACATATCGCCAGTGAAAGAAAGAAGAAACAAGGAAGATTTCAGAGAAGAAATATAGAGAGAAATTAAGAGAAAACAAGAAGAAGATTTGAAAGAGTGCTTGTAACCCTAGGTGGTCCGTCTATTTATACCCATCGCATTTAATGCGATGGGGAAACGTGACGCACCCGCAGGCCCAACAACCAATCCGTGGATGACGCGTGGAGGGCAATTGGGTAACTGACGGTCGTTACGCGCGCGTGGTTGGTACTTTCTCTGCCATTCATTAATGAAAAGGAAGCTGCACTGTTGACAGCATGCTACAGCCGTCAGAGGTCACTTCCACCTCACCTTTTTCTTACCAACTCGCCTGCAACATCAGCATGACGAAAATTTAAATTTCAAAGACCTCATCATGAACAAAGGTTTCCCGCACACAAAGGTTTTCTTTATCCCTTGCAGTTATTGAATTCTTGTCGTTGAAATAAGCGTGCATAAATGAATTCTTATAGTCCAGCACTCCACCTATTTGCCAATATGCGCATAGGAGCACCACTGGGCTGGGGGGACTTGGAGGGGTATGTTCCCAAAAACTCTGCGCCTGCTTAAGGCACCATACCCTCATAATGATAACATGTCACAAGGATAACCTTGCGCGCAACGGCGCCATTCTTGAAACCAGCAGGTTGCCTAACAAACCTTACGCACCCTACGCAACGGCAAGTTAAACCTGGAAGCGTAGATCCCTGACCCTGGGCGGATTGATCAAACCTCTAGCAGCAAAATCCTAAAACCTTGCACAAGGGAAGACTAAGATGAGAGCAACTCATACTTAATCTTGAGAACAAAAGGACCTAATCCCTACAACTCCGCACTAGCCAAAAAGCACTGATAAGGCCACGCGGAAGGGAGAAGCGCAAAGAGGCATTGACCAAGTACAAGGATACAAAGTGGCAAAGCTGTGACTCAATAACCGTTCGACAGGTTGTGCCAGACCACGTCGCATGATGAACAGTCATGCAGTGGGCATAAATTACACAAGGACGTACATGTGGCACCAACCAACTCTTGCCAGTGACTGTCACACAATCTCCACTACTGGCTGATAACAGGCCCGACAACAAGGACAACTACCAGGACACGTGGCTCCATTCACCATGTGCCAAACGCACCTCCTGACGAGACCATTAACGATCGTCGCAGAGGAGATAGAATGGATATTCCTGGTTGTCGGTTCCATGCACAAGGCCCATCAGCCCATCTCTTACACAACTCTCTCGGGCTATAAAATAAGGATCACACCACAAGGTAACACCCATTATCATCACCATTTACACACTGCTTTGAGCTCACTCACTAATTACTTGTTTATTACTTGCAATCTCCGATACTTATTCTCACGCCGAAGTGTGGTCACGGAGAAAACCCTCTCCCCTTTCTCCCGTGACGAGTATAACGGCGTTTCTAGTTTTGTAGTAAGATTAAAGCAAGATTATTCCGACGAGCAAACGAGAGATAACCTTTTATGCAGAGACTCTGATCCATAACCCATATATCTTCGGATACTCCTTGGTTGACCAGTGTTTCTTCACTGTGTTTTATCAATTTCTGGTTCTTAATGTTGTGTTATATCAGTTTTCACAATAAAACATAGCACCATTCATTCAAAAATTGAAACATAAAGCAAATTAATTATTTCTTGACATTGTGTTTTATGAGTTCATTGTTTCTTCACACTATGTTATATCAATTTTTACACTTAAACACACCCCTCACACATAAAAGACACCAATAATTGAAATATCTGATATAAAACACACAATATCTATAAGACATTTCTGGTTTTCTTTATCCACAATAATCATATAAATATTAGAAATATAATATAATCGTTATAAGATGTCATCGCGTTATTATTGCTATCTGATTCGATGAACACTAGTTAAGAGGTTATCGATCAAAAGAAGAAATATGTGTTATTATTAAAAGGTTTATATCATCAATCCTATACAAGAGACTCTGATCAAAATATTATTGAAATAAAATCACCAATTCCCAAGGATTTAATATTATAAAAACAATAATTATTAAAAGATATCATCGAAAGTGTTGACGAGGAATCATTAATCTTTAAATAATAATAAGCCAATTGAAATAAAAAAAAACATTTTGAAAACTTCAAATAACACACAACAGAATCTTCCTAGGTTTATATCGCTACTTAAAAATAGTTTTAAACTAAATTTTAACTATAACATTATATGAAACTAACGTTTGTATTGCGATCCATTATTTTAGAAGATATTTGTTTTTTAGTATAGAAGATGATAAGGGAGAGAGTGTGGGAAGTTCACAAGATTTTTTGAGTGATTTTAGGAATAACGATTATTTGCTTTTTTTTTTTAAAATATGCTAATGATCTTTTTGCCCTCTCTCAATCAAATCAGTCTACATTTAAAACATAAATATTGCTAAAATACCACAAAAAACGATCTCAACCATTAAAAGCTTTTCCTACACTTTTAAAAAAAACATACTTTGTAAAGGAACCTCACCCTAATTTAATATTCATCACTAATAAATATAAATTTATAAACAACAACAAAGAATGAAACAACATTTTCATCAACAATCAAAAACCAAAATACATAAATTACAAGTTTGGTAGAAATATAAAGTAATCATAAGGTTGTAAAAATTTCTTTGTAAACAATATTTGTCATTTGATTTGTAACATTTCTTTCTTTGTCTAAGATTAATAGTTTTGCTCCGGCTTTAAACCATGACCGAGAAAAATCCAAACCCTAATTTTTATTGAAACATGAGAAATTACCTGAAATTCTTTCGCAAGAGCTACAACTTACAAAGATAATAAAATGGTCAATCATTATGATAATATTGCACCTCTGTCACATAAATATGTTTATTATATATGATCAAATATTAAGATTGTCACACCTCGATCCGCAGCGGAATAAAAGTCGGGGTATGATTGGGCTATCACCAAAGCTCATGACATTTACTAATAAGTTTCATATTTATTAAATTGAAATTTACTTCAAATATCCAACACCAAATTCATACAAAAACAAACAATAAACCAACGATTGTTCCAAACGAAATAAATTGTTTATTCTTCTAAGGCCATCCTATGTGTTTCGTCCCTCAGCTTGTTCACCTGTATCATGCGTAAAACAGGAAAATTTGGGTCAACAAAAGTTGGCGAGTGAACCTTGATAAAACATTTAAATAATTGAATTTTATGTTTGTTTAAATAAAATTGTGCATGAATCATATGTGAGCAAATGCATATATGTAACCAATCACAAACCACACTGAATGAACATATGACATAATGGATGATGTATTTGAGATCAAGGCTCAATCAAACGGAGCCGATCTAATGAGGCACCTGATGCTCAACCCGTATCCCACGAGGAACTGATGGGCCTAATGAAATGATTGCACTGAAATGATAAAATGTATCCACATATAAACCACATATCAAACAACACACATTGATCACGAAATGATATTAGCACAAGTGTTTAAATAAAATAAAGAAAATTGTACGACACATGATACACCCCAAAACATGATTAAAACAGGGAATTTGTAGAGATTCAATCACATTGGGTGCATATTCTTGAGTGGGAATGTGAGCGCACGAGTTGTGGATTTAACCGACGAAGATGTACTAACCTAAAATAATAATGCGATATCTCGTAAATAAATAAACTAATAAGAACTTTGTTTTAGATTTTGAAGTTAAATTTATAATTTATATGGATATAATTAGGCCTTTTGAAATTATGTATTTTTAAGTGTTCTAAGTGTATTTTCTTTTAATAAGAATTAGAAGTGAAATAATAAAGGAAAATAAAAGGCAGAATAAAATAAATTTAATTTTTTTTTAAATATACTTGTCAGACTGACAGGTCTGACAACCGGTTCGACCGTTTTTTGTAAGCATGCGTGTTGAGACTCGAACCTTTGACCTCTCGGTTGCGTACACGCAGCTCTTCCAACTGAGCTACTTGTCTAACCCGAAAGAATCTGGATTTTAATTATACTTATACACACTTTAAGTTCATTCGAATTTAATTAAGTTTAAAAAGGATTTTTAGGTAATTCGACCGGTGATAACCAAGGGACTCGAACCCGAGCCTCGGCGGTGTGATGCACCCAGCCCAACCAACTGGGCTGGGTGTCTAACCCGGTTATACATGCATTTTTATTATACTTATATACGAATTAAGTTTATACAGAAAGAGTGAATTTAAAAAGGGATTTAAAGTGTCAGGCCGGTGTGTGTGGGAAAGGTTTTGAACCGACGGTGCTGGGTTCAGTTTGCACTCAGCTCAACCAGTTGGGCTGGGTGCTTAACCCGTAATATACATATAACGAGCACTTCATCTTCTTCGCTGTGAGTTTGAACCAAACACATACCCGCCCTAATTTAATCCGATTCTCCCCAGATTAATCACAGTATATAATTTGTTAATTGAACAATACACAAGAGAAAGGATGAAGGTCTACCGTATAACCAAGTCGGCGGTGGCACGATTTCCGGCGACCCGTTTGATTCCGGCGAGTGAGAGACTCCGGCGACGTAAGGACTTAAAGGTGAACAGAGAGTATGAATGAGTTGGTTTGGGAGGTGTTGGTCGGTATTTATAGAGAGGCATGGGGGTTCGGTTTTAAATGGTTCAAATCTCGGATTGATTGACAGTGAAATCAATCATGAAATTTGCCGAAAATAGGTTCGGACAGCTGTTGATTTGGAGATAAGCGTGTTTATTACCGAGATCTTCGGCGAGGAGATTTGCGGTTTGTTGCAGGTTACCTCTGATCTTTCATATATAAGCAATGATAATCCAAACATAACACAACTTGTGTGTGTGCTGCAGTGGTGTTTGTGATGTGTGTGCAACCAGGGGAACCCGAGTTCGATTCCCGGTTCACCCAATTTTTTTAAAAACTTGATTTTTCTTTAATTGTTTTTATTAAGCCTTTTTAATTATTATAATTATTTATTATTTAGTTGATTTATTTTATTTAATTAATTAACTATATTATATTACTTCTTTAAGCTAAATTTATTTGTAAATATAGAATTTCATCCTTATATCTATATAGTATTGTAAACGATAAATAGGTAACCGAACGACGTAAACAAACAAAACAAAAACAACAAAAAAAAATACTTTGATTGATAAAATTGAAGCGGGTTTTCGATACCCGAATTACACAAATGTTACAGTATCCCCTACGTTTTTAGAAATTTTGTTTCGAACTTTAAGTAGTGGTTGCAACTGGAAAGAGATGCGGGTATTTCTCACGCATTGAGTCTTCACATTCACAAGTAAACTCGGGCCCTCGTTTTGACTCCCAACGCACCCTAGCGATTGGAATACGACTTTGCCTTAAACGCTTCTCACCGAAATCCATGATTTCCACGGGTCTTTCAACGAAGTGCATTGACTCATCGACTTGAATGTCTTCTAGAGGGATATGGAGATTTTCGTCGTCGAGACACTTTTTCAAGTTTGATACGTGGAACGTGGGATGTATTCTGTTGAGTTCTTCTGGTAGGTCAAGCTTGTATGCTACAGGACCTACTCTTTCAAGTATCTTGAAAGGTCCTACGTAGCGTGGTGCTAGCTTGCCCTTTTGGCCAAAACGAACCACTCCCTTCCACGGTGATACTTTCAAAAGTACTTGATTACCAACGCCAAACTCCAAGGGCTTTCGTCGTTTGTCAGCATATCTCTTTTGACGACTTTGAGCCGCTAGAAGATTGTTTCGAATTTGAAGGATTTTTTCGGTTGTCTCTTGAATCAGTTCAGGTCCGGTGATTTGCGCTTCACCAATACATACTGGAGATCGGCATTTACGACCATAAAAAGCTTCGAAAGGAGCCATGCCGATACTTGAATGATAGCTATTGTTGTACGAAAATTCGACTAACGGTAGATGAGCGTCCCAATTCCCTTTGAAGTCTATGACACATGCTCAAAGCATGTCTTCGAGGGTTTGGATGGTGCGCTCAGATTGATCATCTGTTTGAAGGTGAAGGCGGTGCTTAGGTCTAAACGTGTACCCAAAGCGGTTTGTACGGCTCGCCATGTTCGTGAAGTGAAACGACCATCCCGGTCTGAAATGATGCTTAATGGTACACCATGACGACTTACGATCTCGTTGATGTAGATACGAGCTAACTTCTCGTTCTTGAATTCCTCGCGAATCGGAATGAAGTGAGCTGATTTGTAAGACGATCAATTATTACCCATATGGTGTCATACCCACTGGAGGTGCGAGGTAACCCGGTAATGAAATCCATGGTTATATTTTCCCACTTCCATACAAGTATTTCAGGTTGGACTAGAAGTCCTAAAGGTCTTTGATGTTCAGCTTTCACTTTGGAACATGTAAGGCACTTGGAAACGAAAACAGCGATATCCTTCTTCATGCCAGGCCACCAGTAGGTGTATCGTAAGTCTTGATGCATCTTATCGGCTCCTGGATGTACAGAGTTTCGTGTTTTGTGTGCCTCATTCATGAGGAAATCACGAAGGTTGTCACGATCGGGAATCCAAATACGGTTTAAATAGTATAGAATACCATCGGATTTGGTTTCGATTTTGAGTTCAGCTCCACACGACAGCTCATCGCGTACGGCATTTTCCGTTACGGAGATATGTTGAGCTGCCCGTATTCAATCTTTGATGTCGGTTACAATTTGCGAACATAGAAGGTGAATAGAGTTCGTATAACCCTTTCGACTAAGTGCATCAGCCACCACATTTGCCTTGCCAGGATGATATCGAATCTCAAAGTCGTAATCATTGAGAAGTTTGACCCATCTTCGTTGCCTCATGTTCAACTCTTTTTTATTGAAGGTATGTTGGAGACTCTTGTGGTCAGTGTATATTTCACACTTGGTACCATAGAGATAATGTCTCTATATCTTTAGAGCGAACACAACCGCTCCAAGTTCCAGGTCGTGGGTGGTGTAATTCTTCTCATGTACTTTGAGTTGTCTAGAGGCATAGGCTATCACCTTTCCTCCTTGCATCAATACACAGCCTAGACCTTGCCCCGACGCGTCGCAATAAACCACAAAGTCTTCACAACCCTCAGGGAGTGTAAGGATAGGTTTGTCACAAAGCTTTTGTTTCAAAGTTTGGAAGGCCTCCTCTTGCTTGGGTCCCCAAATGAAAGCTTTTCCCTTCTGAGTCAAGGCCGTGAGTGGAACGATGATATGAGATAAATTGGCAATGAAGCGTCGATAATAACCAGCCAAGCCAAGAAATGACCTAACTTCGGTAGGGGTATGTGGCGCTTGCCATTCTTGTACTGCCTTGATTTTCGAAGGATCGGCATGAATCCCTTTGTCATTGACGACATGACCAAGAAATTGTACCTCTCTTAACCAGGAGTCGCATTTGGAGAACTTAGCGTAAAGCTTTTCAGTCCTTAAGAGTGTAAGAATGAGTCGAAGATGTCGCTCATGATCGGATTTTGACTTGGAGTAGATGAGGATGTCATCAATGAAGACTATGACAAATGGGTCGAGATAGGGTTTGCATACCCTATTCATTAAATCCATGAAGACAGCGGGGGCGTTGTTTAAACCGCAGGGCATAACCATGAACTCGTAATGACCATAACGAGTTCGAAAGGCAGTTTTTGGAATATCTTCTTCGTGCACCCTAAGTTGATGATAACCAGAATGAAGGTCGATTTTGGAAAAACAGGTGGCACCTTGAAGTTGATCTAGAAGGTCATCCATACGAGGCAATGGGTAGCGATTCTTAACAGTCAACTTATTGAGTTCTCTATAGTCAATGCCCATGCGAAACGTTCCATCTTTCTTCTTCACAAAAGGACAGGTGCACCCCAAGGCGACGAGCTAGGACGTATGAATACTTTGTCAGCCAGCTCTTGCATTTCCGATGGGGCTAACCTATAAGGAGATTTTGCGACTGGTGTAGCGCCAGGCACAAGATCGATGCGAAATTCGACTTCTCGCACAGGAGGAAGTCCTGAAACGTCATCGGGAAATACTTGAGGAAATTCTTTCACGATCGAAATATCTTCAAGCTTCCTTTCTTTGCCTTCCTTCTTGACGATGTGAGCTAGAAACGCGACGTAATCCTTGCGAAAGTATCTTCGAGCTTGAAGGTATGACATCAATTTGAGCCCTTTCGAAGGAGTTCTCCAAAGATACGTAGGGTCTGACCATTGGCGAGAGGAATACGAATGAACTTTTCATGGCACACCACTTCGGAGTGATGCTGGCTGAGCCAGTCCATACCGATGATAACATCGAAACTTCCCAATTTCATAGCAATGAGGTCCATCGAGAAGTCGTGATCATTGAGGGTAAGAGTGCAATCACGTATGATAGAATTTAACGAAATGGGTTCTCCATCAGCAACTTCTACCGTGAACGATTCAGCGAGGCTAACACGAGGTAGGTCGAGAATAGTTTCGAATTCTAAAGATACAAAGCTCTTATCCGCACCAGTATCGAATAATATGGATGCATAAATACCATTTATGATAAACGTATCGTTGACCACATTGTTGTCAGCCCTTGCTTGGTTAGCGTTGATATTGAAAGCCCTTCCTCTAGCAGATGGAGTAGCTTGATTAGCTTGGTTCACTGGGTTTGCTTGGGCTTGGGCATTGATGATGTTCACCAGGCGTGGGCAAGTATTTCTGAAGTGGTTTGGGTCCCCACAGTTAAAACAGGCTCTTATGGGTTGCATCATCGGGTAGTTGGGTTGGTAGTAAGGTTGGGCAGGTGGTAGAAGTAAGGGTTGTTGGGCTTGGCCCACCATTTGGTTTTGGGTTTAGGCTGGAGGCTGATTGCGGTTTGATCGTTGGAGTGTATGGCAAGTTTGGATAGTGTGACCCGCACGGCCACAACTTGTGCAATGTTGGCAAGGGTTCTCAGGAGGGTGATGGTATTGGAAACGGTTACACTTTGGGTGCGGGCTAGTGTATGGCCTTTTAAATGGTGTGGCTGAGGGGCAACTTGGGTGATTGGAGCAGCAGTGATGGGAGGGTTGGTTTGGGTGACGGCGAAGCTCTTGCCATTTCGCTTCCTATTACCAGCAAACTTTGAGGATGAGCTTGAGTGGGTTGGAGTTGGGGCCTCAACAGGCGTTTTCTTCTTCTCATATTTAAAATCGCCATTTCGAATGCGATTTTCCGTAAGTTCCGTAGCTAATTCCATTGCGGCATCGAGTGTTACGGGAGAAGTGCTTAAAACCGAATCTTGGATTTTCAAGGGGAGGCCTCGAATATAGTGCTCGATTAAGCGGTATAATGGGGTGAACAGGTTGGGAACCATCTGGTTCAATTCAAGAAACCTCTTGTGGTAGGAGGTGCGATCCCCTTCTTTTTGCTTTAGAGAATAGAATTCATCTTCAAGCTTTTTGATCTTGCTCCTAGGGCAGAAGCGTCTTGTCATTATCTCTCTTAATTCCTCCCATGATAAGGCCATGGCATCTTCCACACCTCGCTTACCTTTTTCCGTGTTCCACCAGGTAAGGGCTACCCCAAACAAACGTCCAGTAGCGTAACGTACCTTGCAATCCTCGGGACAATCGCAATTGAGAAAGGTGTTTTCCATTCCTCAAACCAGTGGAGGAGAGCGGTGACACCTTCAGTCCCTTCATATTTTGGGGGATCGCAAGACTTGAAGTGTTTGTAGGTGCATTTAGTGGTTTTGGGAGGAGGGTTGGTGACGTTTTGGCCTTCTTGGTTTGGAGGGTTGATGGGGTTTGCGGCGAGAGCTTTTTGAACTTGCAGTACGATGTCGGAAGTACCGCGGCCATTTGTTGAGCAATTTGCGTGGCCATGCGTTCGCTTGACCTTCCTGACCTTCTACCTCCGCGTAAGTGTCTAGCAGACATCTACAGGAATATACGTAGGGAGATTGTGAGTTTGAGGATTGTCTAGGTGTCACGTGTCGTGAAAAGAATGAAAACAACATTTATAATTAACTGAAAATAACTCAACTACATCCATAGGATGTCTTGGACTTGCTCATGTTTGGGCCTCCAAATATCTCCCATACCATAACCTGTATAGTCATGTGGGCCCCCATGACTATTGGGCTTGGTAGGGTTCACATTGGTGTCGGCTGGTTAACACTCGCATCACCTGAATGAAAATCGTAAAGCATGATTGCGAGATGCAAGGTCGGAGGGTGTCCAGGTGTAGACACAATGACAACTCAAAGTGGGGTTAGTTCACATGACGTTTGGTATAGCATGCTTTGGCCTAATAGGTCCTTCGTACTCTCATTGTTAGTCCCCAGGTAGGCAAACTGGTCCTTTACTTTGGATTTATACGAATGTATTTTTAAGTGTTCTAAGTGTATTTTCTTTTAATAAGAATTAGAAATGAAATAATAAAGGAAAATAAAAAGCAGAATAAAATAAATTTAATTTTTTTTAAAAAAAATATACTTGTCAGACTGACAGGTCTGATAACCGGTTCGACCGTTTTTGTAAGCATGCGTGTTGAGACTCGAACCCGTGACCTCTCGGTTGCGTGAACGCAGCTCTTCCAACTGAGCTACGTGTCTAACCCGAAAGAATCTGGATTTTAATTATACTTATACACACTTTAAGTTCATTCGAATTTAATTAAGTTTAAAAAGGATTTTTAGGTAATTCGACCGGTGATAACCAAGGGACTCGAACCCGAGCCTCAGCGGTGTGATGCACCCAACCCAACCAACTGGGCTGGGTGTCTAACCTGGTTATACATGCATTTTTATTATACTTATATACTAATTAAGTTTATACAGAAAGGTTGAATTTAAAAAGGGATTTAAAGTGTCAGGCCGGTGTGTGGGAAAGGTTTCAAACCGGTGGTGCTGGGTTCAGTTTGCACCCGGCCCAACCAGTTGGGCTGGGTGCTTAACCTGACCGTAATCTTATTTATAATAACATATAACGACACAGCACTTCATCTTCTTCGCTGTGAGCTTGAACCAGACACATACCCGCCCTAATTTAATCCGGTTCTCCCCAGATTAATCAAAGTATATAATTTGTTAATTGAACAATACACAAGAGAAAGGATGATGGTCTACCGTATAACCAAGTCGGCGGTGGCACGATTTCCGGCGACCCGTTTGATTCCGGCGAGTGAGAGACTCCGACGATGTAAGGACTTAAAGGTGAACAGAGAGTATGAACGAGTTGGTTTGGGAGGTGTTGGTCGGTATTTATAGAGAGGCATGGGGGTTCGGTTTTAAATGGTTCAAATCTCGGATTGATTGACAGTGAAATCAATCAAGAAATTTGCCGAAAATAAGTTCGGACAGCTGTTGATTTGGAGATAAGCAGCGTTTATTACCGAGATCTCCGGCGAGGAGATTTGCGGTTTGTTGCAGGTTTCCTCTGATATTTCATATATAAGTAATGATAATCCAAACATAACACAACTTGTGTGTGTGATGCAGTGGTGTTTGTGATGTGTGTGCAACCGGGGGAACCAATTTTTTTTAAAAACTTGATTTTTCTTTAGTAGTTTTTATTAAGCATTTTTAATTATTATAATTATTTATTATTTAGTTGATTTATTTTATTTAATTAATTGATTATATTATATTACTTCTTTAAACTAAATTTATTTGTTAATATAGAATTTCATCCTTATATCTATGTAGTATTGTAAACGATAAATAGGTAACCGAACGACGTAAACAAACAAAACAAAAACAACAAAAAAAAAACTTTGATTGATAAAATTGAAGCGGGTTTTCGAAACCCGAATTACACAAATGTTACAAAGATAACAACTATGGTCAAGGTACCTCTAATGTTTCAACATCACTGTTTCAAATGTTTTTTTAGACTAAATATACAAGAGAATCGTCACATGTACACACATTATGTGTGTCACAATTTTCTATAAATTCTCCTGCTAAAATTAAATTAACAATGCATAATTAGTGTAAAATATGCCACTAATCAAGACAGTGTAGGCTTAGGACTCTTCTTTGAGGAGATGCAGCTGGTGATGGGATTTGCCAAGTCTGGCCCAAAAAAGACTGGTCTTTATAGGCTTCATCCTAGATGGACCGAACTATATCATTTTACTTGATAATATCGTAGGATCTTAAACTTTATTAGCCCTAGAGCATTTGTACATGATGATAAGGTTGGATCTTAAATATGCGTAGCTAAAGCCTAAAACAGTAGAAGTGACCATACCAAAAAAAGAATAGAATTTCATATTCTAACCGCATAGTTACAGAAACATGTAGATTAGAAATAATATTTCCTTTGGTGAATAAATAAACACCACTGTAGAAGGGTTGTCACGTAAACGGAGTATTGTTTACGGACTCACGGTTTAGCCAAATAATGCTTTGTCCATTTCCTGTCTACTTCCAGAAACAAAGCTCCATGAGAAGTTTCTATTGACACTGCTATTTCTTTTAAATGTGAAGTCATGGTTGACAAAAGCCCGGAGAAGAGTTTTTCTCCAAATTTATGCAGCACCATATTGGAGTCACACCTGGATTATAGAACAATGAAAGTCAACGTTAACTATTTGGCATATATGATATATCTATTATTCTATAAATTAAATTATATAACTTTATAAATCTCATAGGTTTTTGAATCAGTTTTGTGTATTTAAATATGCATATATTAAAGTTGAGTTTATAGTCTACCTTTAACCAAGTAGTAACATTACTTTTATAACATGTGGCTAAAATAATAGCATCGAATTTCTCAATTCTTCCGTCTAAAAACTACACATTATTGCATGCTAATCTCTTTATTCCTGAATAACCCTACATTAAATTCCATTTATGTCCGTAATGACATTACAAGACGAAACAACAATTTCTATACAATTTTAACGGTCACAAATGGTTATTTTTTAGTAGTATTAGAGAAAAAAATATCGGAACCTTGATGTCACCAATTCTAATCTTTGCAAGTGTGACTACATCCAACACATGTGTTTTGCCAGAAACATTCTTTAGCTCAAGGGGACCGAGCTTAGGTCTACTGAGTCCGAGTTTATTTGTGTCCCCGATCATGAAACGCGATGCTAGTAACAAAAGCCGGACGACTATTCCATAGGGAACCATTTGAGCAAAGATGGAACAGTCCGAATGTTGATCTACCAAGCATCTCTTGTGGCAATACATGCAAGTATGCAACTACATCAACAAAAAGAAAAATGAGACCCTAATTAAAGCTACTTCCAAATAAAAAAGGTCACAGAAAAGGCAGTTAATGATTGACATGTTTCATATTTTGCATAAAGAGGAACCTTTTTAGCAGTGAGTGATTTCAAGAAAGAGGAGAAGTTATCAAGTGCAACTAGAAATGCGCATTTAACAAACTGAATCATATCAGAGCGGCTGGATTAGGACATAGGAAAAGGAAGATTTACATATAGTCAAGATTCCAGATTCAAGATCATTATTCTATAGTCCTCCTTACAACATTCTATAGCAAAAACCTAAGTTTCTTCCAATGCGTGATAGATACCATTGCACATGAGATTCCACTTTAACTTTCTATTTCTATTCCATCACTGCAATTTTACTTGACCGAAAGATGGTCAACATTTATGTATGAACTATGAAGGTGGAGCCGAAGCTGCAGACACCTTCTGCATTATCATGTAATCCTACACAGATTTCCCTTTGTGATCCTAATGTAGTTACTTTCCTAGAAAAATAAATAAAAATAATAATATATTTCGTATCATTTGTCTACTTTAATCATCATAGGGAGAATTGCATATTCTCCCTTAAAAAACCCTCTAAATTGCATATTTATCCAAGCTCAAATTAAAATTACATGTTCTCCTTGTTTAAAATGACTAAATTACCCTTTCCAAACCAAAAGATACTTAACATTCAGAGAGAAATCTAGCTTCAAAATACTCTCAACCACTCACGACTCTTTGGTGTCTTGTGTATCGTCTCTGTCACACTTTTCCACGGCCGGCGAATCAACGACTGGTGGTTCCGTCTCTCTAAGCGATTCTGACGACCGTCTCTGTAGAGAATCCGTTCACAAAACAAACTAAAACAACAATTTTATTACTCAAATTCGGATTATATTATATAAACAAAAACTGAAGTAGACAGAATGAAAATACACAACAAAACTAAACTTAGAAATACATTACAAAGAAACAAAGAAAATAAAAACTATGGTGACTGAGGCACATGAAGGTCACGCTTCCCTTAAAACAGATTTCGGGCCACCCAGGTGAACCCGTCTGTTTCCCAGGGTACAACAGCCTAATCAAATTGTATGGCCCGGGATTAGCCTAGAACCTGAAAGAATACCTGAAAAAAGAGTGTGCAGAGTTTCAAAGTTAGGAAATTCGTTGGATGTGTGTGTTGTATGAACCATGCGATTTTTAGTCTCTGTCTCCTAAACAAAGCACAAAGCTTTGTATATAATGTGTTTAGAATTCTACACTTGAAATGTCAGAATTGTATACAGAATTCAATAAAAATTAAGTCTGAAATTCAATGACCTAATAAATTCACCAGACCACTGGCTCAAGTCACATCTAAAAAATAGTAAACGCGGCTCGCGGCGATGCGAGCGTGAGAAGTGCAACATCAAAGCGCCACGTTGCGCCCATCTCCCTCGTCCCAGTCCCGTGCCCGGGCGCGTGTCAGGTGCTTCGCACCCTCCTGGCTGCTACTGGGTGTGACTTGTCACATAGGAATATGTTCGTGTAGAGAATTATAAATATAAATCAACAAAAGATTTATCTCTCCACCAATGTGGGACAAACACAAAATCTCACACATTAAAGTTCCAACACACAATTAAAGCTTATGATCTCTCATTCATTTTGCTTTAATCACTAAATAAGTATTATTATTTATCATAATTTCCAACAGTCTCTCTCAAAGATAGGCGGTTCCGTCTCTCTAAGCGATTCTGATGGCCATCTCTCTCGGCGATTTCGATGGTTGTTTCTCTCAAGCGATTTCGACGGCCGTGCGATTCCATTCAATGACGATTAAAGGCTCTTTGTTATACATATATAGCGGCAGAGATAAAAGTTAAGTCCACTCCATATGACCATATATTTATCAAAAATATTGTTGTAAATCTCCGTTTGTTTTGATTTTTTTTATCTATATGGTGTATTTTTTCAAATGGTTGCTTAATCAAAATAGAAAAAAAATACCAATAATTGGAGATGGTTTGGTTAATATTTCTGTTTGTCTAGATCTTTATGTTTCGATTAGTTTGTGTTTTTAGCTCCTGTCATTGTCCCTGTTTATCAATAGATCCCATTATCATGTCTTAAGTGGATTTTGGTGGTTGGTTTTTCAGGAAAACTATTTTGGTACGGTAATGAATTAAAGTTTAATCAATTTCTTAGATAATTATCACTCATATTTTTTATGATTGTTACACTAGCTTGTGATGGAAAAATAATAAAAAACTGTAGGTCCACTTGGAGGATCAAGATAACCTATTTCCTTGTTGTTTAACATACACACGAGTGCGGAATCCACGTGTATATGCAAACCAAAGCAAGAGCACAACCAATATAACAAGAGATATATCTTCAAATGTTCACTATATTGATTTGTAGAGAGACTCAATACATACACTCTTGAATAAACTGCTTTGCTCTCGATACACCCTCAGTGTTCTCTCTCTGTGCTCTCTTAGTGCTCCACTTGGAGGATCAAGATAACCTACTTCCTTGTTATTTAACACACACACGAGTGCGGAATCCAAATGTATATGCAAACGAAAGCAAGAGAACAACCAATATAACAAGAGATATATCTTCAAATGTTCACTATATTGATTTATAGAGAGACCCAGTACATACACTCTTGCATAAACTGCTTATCTCTCTATAGACCCTCAGTTTTCTCTCTCTGTGCTCTCTTAGTGCTCAGCTAGTGTCACTAGTGTCTCATATGCGTCCACTATCCACTTGAGGTGCGTGTCTGTTTATATAGTGCCTACACCTAGAAATAGTACGAAGAATGTTACTGGTCGTACGAAACACTATAATTCACGAAGAACATTCTGCAATGGTTGCTCATACGAACAGAACTGGCTCGCACGAACAAGCAAGGAGCTTGTTGAAAGGAGCCACTCGTACGACTAGAGGATTACTCGTACAAACGGCAAGTGGCTCGTACGAGCAACGACTGGCTTGTACGAAGCACCTATCACTCGTACTAACAAGTGTTCTTTTGGAGAATGTGCTAATAGACATGCCGTACACAAGACTTAACAGTATGCACACATGCAACTGTTTTACAATTCAGACAAACTAAACGTCGTACTAAATCAAGATAGGAGGATATCTTGATTCGGTCGATACAACCTAACTTTTACAGACACAACAAACAAAGACGGTACAATTACTGATATAATTAAGAACAAGAGACAGACACAAAAGTGTATCAACAAACTCCCCCTTGGATGTTGCTTGGTCTTCAGTCTTCATTTCTAATGGCCTGCTTCAGACTATGAGCTTCTGGCGTGAATACCGAACTGAACCGAACCGAACTGAGTCGCATCCACACAAATATGCATCAACAAACTCCCCCTTGGATGCTGCTCGTGATGGTTCGTTCTTCACACTGTCGGATCTTCAGATGTCTTCACGTGTCAAAGTCAAGAGGTGCATCAGCAAACTCCCCCTCGAATATATCTTTTGGTGTTGATAAGTGGTCAGTCATGAATTGATCTTCTTGATTCACGACTTGCATTCATGTTGTGTCTTTTCTCCCATAACCTTTCCTTCAAACTCGTTCTCTTTGCCTTTAGTTTGCTTGGATGCCACATCTGCACACACAACAAAGCTAAACGTGTAATGAGAATAACTACTAGGGATTTAATCAACCTTTGAGAATTTTCATTTGAAAATTTCACGAAGGATTGATTTTAAGCAAAATTAGCAAATGCACACATGAGACCAAGTCTTATTCAACTACCAACTGACAATACTTTAAGAGTTTTTAAGATTGTTCAATTTTAATCCATTAACCTTCAAAGCTTGTCAACTTCGACCATTTATGAAGATGCAATTGTTTTCCGACTTTCAATCATGATTTTAGGTAGAATAGACTCGAGTTCCAACATCGGTCGATAAAAAATAAACTAGAAGCAAAATCTTTTTGGCTTTTATAAAATTTATATTAAAACTCACCTAAAATCTTTTTGACATTTTTATTTTTAAATGTAAGGACGGAAAAAAACAAACAAATAAATATTTACAGACATTCTTTTTGCGAGTTTCGAGGGTAAGAGAATCATATTAGTATACGGTTATGCCAAAACATACTTGTTCGATTAATTAGCATTTAAATAATTATCCTATAACAATTATCGGTATTGTTGTCCACATAAGCTCAACTTATCAGATGTAATCATAATTAGGAGATATGATTAATGTATGAATTATACTTAGCTGGTGTTCAACCACTTCACGACACATTCCCGTATCAAGAAATGCACGAGAAAAAATGTTACCGGTGAGTATACTGCTTATCATCTATTTTGACGTATATGATGTGAGATACTCACTTATTTTGATTGAAAACAAGCCCTATGTGATTAAATCACTTATTGATGAGGAACTTGAATTTCAAATGCATGCAGGGCACAAGAGTAAGTCCGTGTACAGGTTAGTACCATCGTACCGACAAAGTGATGGACTTAGCTCCTGCATAAAGCTGTGATATATTATCACTTATTTTTGATTGAATGTGATATTTTTATCACTTATTGATGGTAAGATGCAGTATTTACACAAATCTATGGTATCATGGAAGTTCTAGATTTGCATCGTTATTTTTCGGTAAAAGATTCAACCATTATACCCAGATGATAAATAAGCATAAAGACCGCATATCTCAGAACCTCAGCATACTATCAAACGAAATTTCGGTACCAAGACCATATGCCCATGAATGGTTCCCACCTGGTCTTCAGTCGATTATGTTTATGTCACTCTGCACACTTTAAAATGATTGGAGCCTACCGATACATTGAATATAGAGCTACTTATCATTTTTCATTTTCAGTTCAAAGAGGTTTTGGCAGACCACTAATTTACTATCATTTTCTCTTTTTCTTGCCAGTAAACTCATTTTTGTTTTTCTCATGTTTTTGTATTTTTCGGATTAGAATTTACTCCCCCTACAATGCAAAAAGTAAATTTAATCCTCTAAATACATCTTTTTGGATTTTCTTCAAGAAAAATATTCACAAAAAGGATTACCCGATGTGGATTTACTCATGTTTTACCTCGATGTCGTTCACCAAAATTAATTCAACAAAAATGATTTATCAAATTTTTGGAGAAAAGAGTTGGTATGTTGGTAATCGGTGTGGACCAAAACAATATTGATGGGTTTCATATTGAAACAATCACGTGTGAGGTGATATTTGAGATCTATGTGTTTAGTCTGGAGTGCTGTTCAAGATTTTAGAAACCTGTAAAGTAGCTTAAATATCGACAAATATAGGAGAGATTAGAAAGTTTAAACCGTAATCCTGCAATTTCTCCGTGTATTGCCAGGAATTAGTGTACTCTCCCAACTGGATATCCATCCGGTGTGGATTTCAAGGTCGATTTTGCAGCTACTTCATATAACTGAGAAATCTCTTCACAGCAATAAGATTATAAACCTCTGGGTCCAACTGGTAAGAAGCAAGAAAGCATATGGAGAAGCTGGTACACATCATCTTTGGACGGTCCATACATGATGTTGTCCACATCTTTTTGCACTAGCAAAGGTCTTCATCTTCTCCTTGAGAAGTAGTGTGCGGTTGTTCAAACCATGCCAAGGCATCCGTTCACCTGGTTGGTTTGTTCAACCAAACACATTTTCTTCAAACACACCCATGGAGAAATGTACACTACACGATCATCTTGTAAGCTTTGAACTTCTTGAGGTAGAGACATGAATCTTCGATAATCTTTTGACGTGCTTCAAGCGCGTACATTTTGATTAAATTTATCCTGTGGATCCGATCCAAGCCTTAAATAAACAAATTGTTGGTAATTTTTCATCTTGTCGAGTTATCAACTTCATTCACCAAACTTTGATCACTTATCAGACATTATCTTCTCTTTCCAACAAAGGCAACAACTCCTGGATATAACGATGCTTTGGAGCTGCATGTCGCCGATCTTGTGCCTGGATGCTCAACTATCAATAATTCTATGATTATCAATAGTTCCTCCTGGAACATCCTGCACACTCATTAAAGATTAGTTGGACATGGTGACCCAAGCCTTCGTTGACTTGGGTCGTCCGACATCATCGAGAATTGGAACTTCGTTTTCCCGATTATTCGGAATGGATTGTGCTCCCCTTGAAACAATTTCCAATTTGGGTATCCAGATCTGTTTTTGTTTCTCAATTTTAACATTCGGTTTTACCGATTGTGTTTGGACAACCTCTAGCTTGAAAGCCTTTGCAATATCTTTTTGTTGTTTCTTTCTTTGTTTCATTTCTCGTTGTTTAACAAGATGAGGGTCATGTTTTGGCGAAACAGATTAAGCATGGTAATGTTTACCATGGGGCGCATCAATTTTTGCTTTTCCCTTTGTGAGATATGAACAGTTTTTGACAATGTGCCCATACTTATCACACTCAAAGCATGATCTCCGCTCAACAAACTTTGGAGTATTACAAATGTGATAGCTTGATGATGAACTTCGTGATCTTGAGGTACTTGCTCCAACATCACAACAATTTGTGTATTGTGTGTAGTGGTTCTGATTGTTTCTCTTCAAAATTTTATTTGTTTAACAAAATCCATGTTGATTTTGTTTTCAAAATATTCAATTTTATCAGTCCCTTAAGAATTCACGAAGTTCACATTTTGAATTTTCTTCTTGTTTTGGCTCTGTTTGCTTTTTCCATTACCTTAGTTAACGTGAGTTTGCTTTCGTTGATTGTTTTGAGGTTTCAATTGTTGATTTCTATATTTCTTTCTAACTTCGGATTTTAGGAGTGGAGCACACTGAGTTACTACAACTCTTGGGCTTGAATTACCCAAAAACTTACTAGTAGAATACTCGAAAACTTTATCAATCAAAGATTGATTGACATTTTTTTATGGGAAAATCTTTGTTTGAGTAAACATTGTCGAAAACAATCAACGTATAAAGCAAGTTCACGCTTTCACAGGTTTCAACATGGGCTTCAGCAATATTAACATGGGCAGTCACACACGGTTTCGCTGGAAGATCACAGAGAATGTGATTTTCGAGAGGTATATTTTCCTCTTTTGTTACCGTATTTGACTGCTTAGGTTTGTCCTCATCCGACTCGTCATCCGAACTATCATAAACCTCAATAATGGGAGGATTTTGATCATTCATAGACTTTGAGTCATTGATGTTATCCAATTTACCTTGACTTGAAGATGTGCCCTTAGTGAACCCTAGACCAGTTGTAAATTCAGCTAGATCCAATGGAACGGTGGGTTCAAATTGTGGCATATCTTCATCATCTGGCATTTTGGTGTAATTGTGCCTAACCGGAGGAGGACAAGCCTGATAACCAATGCATTTCACATCACCTTTCTTCTTTTGAACACCGATGATGTGATCCAAAACATATCTTGAGTTGGAGTAACTGTCCAACTTGAGTTTGATTGCATAATGTTCACATTTTGCATACGCTAACTCCTTTTTTGTTTCTTCAAGCATGTTAATATAATTGTTACTGGTTGTTTGTTTTCTCAAAACATTCTTTGTTAATTCAGAAACATCCCTTTTTAAGGTTTCAATTGTTGTTTTAAATTCCTTTTCGTTTTCTTAAGAGCTGTGTTTGCCTCAGTGCACTTTGTCAGATCTACAATCAAACTCTGATGATGCTTCTTCATGTAATCAAATTTACCTTCAAGTTCTAAGTATTTGCCTTTTAAAACTATACATTCAAAACACTTAGACACAATAGGTTTATCAAAAATTACCTGACTGGATTGGCAATCTAAACGGGTCATGAATGCTGCATGGAGAGTGGAGGATCCGATTAATGATAGATGCTTGGAAAACTCATCAGATGACCCTTCAGTTTCATGTTCCAAATCTGCTTCGCCGCTCTCCATCGATTCAGTTTCAGTAATCACATCATCTACTTCAGCACTAACATCTTCAAATCGATCTTTACTCGAAGTTCATTCTGCTTCATCTGAACTGCTGCTATCCCATGAACTGTCATCATTTCTGGACGATTCTCCATCATTATCATTTTTAGCAATTTCGGCATAGTATGCAGTCCCTCCTCCACCACTGTTCCCAATTGAACAGACCAATCACAGCGCTCATCTACTTGAACTACTAATGCTCGGTTCGAATTTTTTACAGGAACTATTGCTCTTTCATTGTCAGTATCTAGATTTCTTTTGAAAGGATATTGATTCCCTTGTTGTGGAGGCTTCGTGCATTCTCTTTTAAAATGCCCTTTTTCTCTACAGTTAAAACAAGTAACTTTCCTTTTATCAAAACCGTATGGAGTATCCTTGGATCTATCCAGATTAGTTCTTCCTATTTTCTCCATAAAATCTTTTGCCCTTCTCACTGCCCTTGCAAATGCCCATTTGATATCAATTAACTCCATCTCCTCCTTATCGATCTGGGCATAGTCTTCACTGGTTAGATTGATGTTACCAATTTGTCCAGCTACTAATCCGCAGTAGAACTCACCAAAGTGTTTAGAAGCTCCATGTGTTCCCAGGCAACTTCCACACTTACCTTAGAAAGGTTTGATGTATCGAGTCTGACAGTGTTGGAATTTGAGGGTTGAAAGTTTTTACTACAGAAAGCTTGTTGTTGAACTTGTGGTGTAACAACTTGTGGTTGAGGAAGATATGCTTTTGGATCAAATGCTTGTTCATAAGCTTGAGCGGTTGAACTAACATCTTGAGGTAGATGAAGAAAGGCTTTTAGATCAAAAGCTTGTCCATAAACTTGTGCACTTGAACCAAAAGACTGACCTTGTTTAACTTGCGACAGAAAAGGATTTGTATTTGACATGAATGCTGTTTGAAGCTTAGTTGTTGAATTGTACTTATACCTGTGTTAATGCCCCCAAAATACATCTCTGGGTTTAGCGGAACTGGAAATCGTTTTGCTTTACGAATTTCTTATTCATTTTTGTTTTCAAGTTTCTGAACAAATTCGTAAATGTTGATCACATCCAAAACACCTATATGTTTTAGCAATTCAATAAATTGACTCCATTTAGGTGGTAAGGCATCAGCAAAACGCATAACAATCTTCTGTTGTAATGCGTTAACCTTGTATGAGTACATTTCACTAAGCAAATGATAGAAACGAGTTGTCATATCACTTAGTGTTTCACCTTCCATAAACAGATCCCTTCAAACTCTTTCTTTAAAAGATCATGTCGAATCTATCTTGTTGCTACATTTCCTTCTCCTCTTGATTTCAACGAGTCCCACAAGCTCTTCGTAGTTGTACAATACATAAATTGATCATAAATATCCTTGTGAAGTGCTTGCGTAAGAATGGTAAAGGCCTTCTTTTCTAGATCGTAGGCCCTTTTATCATTCTCATCCAATTCGGCTAAAGAGGTTGAATTTGATACAACTTCTTCGAGAGATTCTTTGTACGGAGAAGTAAAACATGTCCACAACTCGGTATTCTAACCAAGAACATACGTATGAAAACGACTTTTCCATGAGGGATAATCGTTCATATGATTCAACATTTGGTGGACGGTTGTTACTTCTAGTTTCACTTTCGCTAAGGAGAAGAGTTTGAACGCTTTGATTTTGATTCAAAACAAATGCCCATTGACCAACGGTAATCGTTTGTGGAGGTATTAAAGATTTTACCCATGAGGTTGCGGAGCTAGATTGTGATGAATCTTGGCTTGTACTTGAACTACAACCACAATCCCAAGGATTTGTACCCATTTTGTTTGCTTGTTTATGAAAATCAACTTAAAATTTCAAAAATTAATCTTGAAATAAAAGTCTACTATTAAAGTTCACAATTTTAAAACCACAAAATATTTGAAAAACTGGAACATGGAAAACAGATCCCAAAGAATCTTTGTTCTTCGTACGAATCAGTGATTCGTACGAGTCACTGTCCTTCGTACGAACAACCCGGTTCGTACGAACAACTATCTTTCATGCGATCAACTTATACTTCGTGCGAACAAGGTTCTTTGTGCGAGTCAGATGGTCTTTTGCACGAACAAACTTGTTCTTCGTGCGGATGGGTTATTCGCACGGAGGTCTTTCGTGGTGTTTGGTTTTCCACAGGGAGGAATCCTTTTGCAGGGTTGGTTGGTGAAAATTTCATTTTGTAACAGAGACTTGTTTCTGAGTTTGTTCGAAAGTGGTCAGTTGTCTACACTATTTTGGTTAAAAAGACAAACATTCTAATATCAGCTTTTGAGTCAAAACAATCAAGTCCAGAGATTTGGTCAACCCTAAAATAATATTCTGGTGAGAATATTCCGGTGAGTTTTCCGGCAGATGTTTCACCTGAAAATATGTCCAACTGAACTTTGATAGAAAATTTTAAGAAAAACCGTATCCTACCATGTCTCCATATATTCTAACAAGGTTTTTATGAAAATTTTCTGGATACAACAAGTTCTACCTAAGTTTTAAACTAGTTATCTTTTAAAAACTTAAGTTTCTTGTTATGAGTTCAAGAACACTTCCAGAATCCCTCACAGCTTGCTCAAACACAACACTATGCTTGGTTTTAAACAAGGAAGAGAGCCAAAGCTCTGATACCACTTGTAGGTCCACTTGGAGGATCAAGATAACCTACTTCCTCGTTGTTTAACCCACACACGAGTGCGGAATCCAAGTGTATATGCAAACCAAAGCAAGAGCACAATCAATATAACAAGAGATATATCTTCAAATGTTCACTATATTGATTTGTAGAGAGACCCAGTACAAACACTCTTGAATAAACTGCTTATCTCTCTATAGACCCTTAGTGTTCTCTCTCTGTGCTCTCTTAGTGCTCAGCTAGTGTCACTAGTGTCTCATATGCGTCCACTATCCACTTGAGGTGCATGTCTGTTTATATAGTGCCTACACCTAGAAATAGTACGAAGAATGTTACTGGTCGTACGAAACACTATAATTCACGAAGAACATTCTGCATTGGTTGCTCGTACGAACAGAACTGGCTCGCACGAACAAGCAAGGAGCTTGTTGAAAGGAGCCACTCGTACGACTAGAGGTTACTCGTACAAACGGCAAGTGGCTCGTACGAGTAACGACTGGCTTGTACGAAGCACCTTTCACTCGTACTAACAAGTGTTCTTCGGAGAATGTGCTAATAGACATGCCGTACACAAGACTTAACAGTATGCACACATGCAACTGTTTTACAATTCAGACAAACTAAACGTCGTACTAAATCAAGATAGGAGGATATCTTGATTTGGTCGACACGACCAAACTTTTACAGACACAACAAACAAAGACCTTACATTTACTGACGTAACTAAGAACAACAACATACACAAAAGTGTAACAACAAAAACATTAATAAAAATATTAGTACAGACCCAAGAAACATAAAAAAAATAAAACTAACTAGCAGACTTAACAAAAATTAATACAAAAAATTTGGAAAAAGGCACAAAAACTAGTAAAAGTTGGGCAACTATGCAATTTTTTCCAATTTTTAAGGTTTAGTAATATTTTGAATAAAATAGTCTATGACGTGGGTGAGAATGGTTATAATTTTTGTTATGTTTTAATCACTTTTTACTATTGGATCAAGCTTTGAATTTATAAAAAACACGATACAATACTACCACTCTACACACGTTAGGCAAGTGCACCCATCGTAGACGTAGTATAGTGATGGTAAGATATCGAGTTCGTCTAAGGACACAAGTGCTTTTAATATCTGCTTATCGTTAATGTCTAATCTAACCAAATTTTGATAAGAGTTTTGAAAGTTTTAAAAGATAAACTAATCTGTAAAAACGTAAATAAATAAATAAAGACAAATAGACAATAAATAATCATTTGGTTCCAACTCCTCTTTTTATATATCCTTTGATAATTTCCGCACTTTGTGCTTTTTAAAAGAGTATCTTAGTTATAGTGGTAGGCCACTCTTGTGAAGGTGACGTTACTCTCGGCCATATTGGTCTGAGTCAATAGAGATACAGTCCCGAAAGACAGAAATATTGAAAGATAATTAGATAAGTTTTAATGTGAAAAGTGGTTGGCCCCTCTTGTGAAGGCGACATTACCCTCGGCTATATTGGTCTGAGTCAGCAGGGATGCAGTCCCGCAAGGCCGGATAAATTTTTAATAGTAGTTTATTTACAAGGGGTTCAAGTCGTTCTTACTTCCCTTGATTTGATGATATCTGCCTCAAGGGAAGTCCTAATAAGCTTGAACCAAGTCCTCGCAGAATCTATACACTGAACGAGGCAAAAACTTTACCCAAACACACTTCTAAGCCCTTTCCAGGTAGTTAACGTGCTTTATATAGACCGTAAAGACACGGATGAATGAATCAACGAACATGAAGAAATGTTTAGCCAAAGTTTACTTTCAATACAAAAAAACTAGTTATTAAAGTCACTAATACATACCTAATTAAAAGGTTGACAAATCGAAAATCAAAAGTAATACATAAAAGATTTGTCTTCACCAAGTGACATAAGAGGTTTAGCCAAGCATAGACTTTGTTTGACAAGAACTCTTACAATCAATCTTGGATCCCGAGACTACTACACACTCTAAAGGATTAAATGTGGATGATGGTGGTGGGTGTTGGTGTTGTAGTGGTTGTGGACTGATGGCAAGTATGAGAGAAGTGGTTTGGCAAGGGATGCCTTTCTCATGAACCAAACACGTCTATTTATAGCTATAAACAGAGGGCAGACACGGCCCCCGTGGTCATCTATTTATCTCCTTTCATTAACTTTAGATGTCAGGTCTTGTACTAACACGCCCCGTGGTGTCATAGCACGACCCAGTGGTCAGTGTGTACTTACTGTACTATCGCAGATTCTGTGAATCTTATAGTTGACCACGGCCCGTGTTTGGTTAGCACGACCCCGTGCTGGTTTGTCTGTTGCTATTGTCTTTATCTGCAGAGAATCTTGACTGGTCACGGCCCCATGCCTGGTGGGCACGGTCCTGTGCTTGAGCTTCTGTTCTTGTTATTTTTATTGATTTGGATATGAATGGGGGTTCGGCAGGTCGTGTCAATCCTTCATCTTTGTATTTGTGTTTGTTTCTGCTGTTAATTTGTTTCTTTTATCCGTTTAAGCTCTTTTGATCCTGAAATTTAAAAGTAAACAAAGAAACATGTTTTTTTCCAACATTAGTACCTGAAAAAGGGTTGATTTTATGTCTTGTTTGATGTAATTTATATGTTACATTTTGCGCACATCAAATTATATAATCTAATTTTAATAAAATACATGAAAATAGGTAAATTTGCAAATTTATTAGTTAATGAAGAGGAAATATGCAATTAAAAAGGTTTATAAGCAAAAATATGCAAATCACCCTATCATATATGACCCAATTCTTTAAATGGGTCAAATAGGTTGAAATTCAAAGTAGTGTACTCTGAAGATTCATATTACACTTGTAATCATAGTTAATATTTAAAAATGTTAACAATAAGAACCAGCGGGTACATACAACCCGATGCGTCTTGATTTAACTGATACTAAAAAGTGACCTATTTCCACCCCAATATATTTCCGTCACTACACGACCCGCTCATTTGACCACCTCTAGGTTATTTTGATCAACCTAAGTTAGAAGAGAGCTTAAACATTTTTTTTTCTTTTTCCTTACAAGAATTGGTGGATGAGAAATATACACATACTAAGTCAGATACATTCTTGAGGCCACGTATGTGACAGATACTGTATACTAACTATGTATCAAACATTTTCTCTAAAGTGATTTTGGGAAAGTGAAAATACTAAAAAAATCGCATACCCGGATGGCACTTTCTCTTTTAGAAATCTTGATCCGAGCTCCACTAATATGCAAGAGCGAAGAATGGTAAGATGGAAAAATGCATGTAATGAACAAAAGTGGCATATTCTTAATTACCTATCTGACTTCCATGATATTTCTACCATCACAATCCACAACAATCTATATATGTGTTCTGTAAATTGAACTATATGATTAGACAAAATATATATATGAAACAACGTTAATTATTAGTTATGCAAATGAACATGATTAGATGGTTTGATTCAAATAATTATCGAGTGATACTAAGCATAATTAGAGTGTAAAACAGAGGCAAAGCTATTAGGTAGTTGATAACATTACTGCTCTGAAAGTGGTTGTTTTAGAACTTTCTACCAACCCCTGGTGTGAGGTGTTGTAGATCATACAAATGGAAAGAAAATAAGCATATAGAATAATTAGTAACACAAAATTGAGTGAATATAACACTATTTGTGATTTACATAACTACATTTGTGTATGGATCGTTCAATTATAACTTATATTCTAATGAGTAAAAAATAAAAAAATGGATGGTGTAAACACAGAAATTACGGCTTCACACGAATGGTGAAGATGAATATTGCAAATCAAATAATCAAAACATACGAATTGGATACATAGACTTACCTTGAAGATAATCAACACACGACGATGACGTGTAAAGACACTAATTTGTAAACACATGAATGATAGCATTATACGAATGGTGAAACTGATTAATATTGTAAAACCCTAATCGTTCAAGAGATGAATGAGTACATGAAAGATAACAAAATAAAGAGAAAATGAAGAACGAATGAAAACATTAACTTACCATCTTGAAACAACTGACTAAAGAGGGAAAGCAAAACCTTAATTGTTAAAGACATGAATGAGTAGGATTACATATTACAGATATCAAAATAAAGAAAAAAACATGTCATGAAAAAACATAAACTTACTGAGATTGCAGATTAGGTGAGTAGAAGATTGGAAATTAAAACATGTGAATAATCCATCGATGAGGCGATATTAGGGTTTTTGATGGAGTCTTAAGTATTGAAAAAAAGAATGACGATGATATTAGAGTAGTTGGGTAATCTAATTTACACTATCTTGTCGGGGAATATTCCCGAATGACCCAAATGGGAATCCGCAACTATAGGGGGGATAACAATTTTGATGCCCCAGCATCCAACACGTGTCCCTCTAAAGGTTTTATTTATTATAGGGATATTAGATCTAAATAACCTCAACTTTCACCAATTGGCCGATAACACTCCCAATTTTCAAGTACACCAGCACTCCCAACTTTCAACTTATTGGCCGATAACACTCTTTAACTAATTGAACCCTAACCCAGTTAGTTTTTGCTGATGTGGCCATTTATGCTGACGTGGCAGCTGATGTGACATTTTTCTAATGATGTGGCAGCTGACGTTGTATTTTTTGATGATGTGGCAGCTAACATGGCAGCTGACATGGCATTTTTGATGATTTGGCAGCTGACATCAGCTAACTGTGTTAGAGTTCTGTTAGTTAGGGAGTGTTATCGGCCAATAAGTTAAAAGTTGGGAATACTAGTGTACAAATCGAAAGTTCGGAGTGTTATTGGGCAATTGATGAAAGTTGAGGTAATTTAAATCTATTATCCTTTTTATATTAGTAAAATCTATTTTTATTTACATTATTTAAATAAATTTCTATATTGATTTTATTACATAATTTATAAATTAAATTGTCGAATGTGATACCAACATTTTATCACTTAAATGATTGTTGATTTGATTCTTGAATAACGTATATTCTTTTCAAGAACAATTTCTGTAAACACAATATCCATCGCTATCAGGTATATGCCTTAGTTTTTTAAAGATATAACTTTTTATATAATTTGTTATATAAAATTAGATTTATTCAACTCGTGAGATGTAACTTTTTTGTTATTTATTATATAAAATTACATTTATTTAACCCGTGTAATACACAGAGTTTCTAAAGATACAACTTTTTTTATTATTTAATATATAAAAATAGATTTATTCAACACATGCAATACATGAGTTTTTTAAAGATTTAATTTTTTTTTGTTATTTTGCATCCGAAATTACATTTACTCAACCTGTATAATAAATATGGTTTTTAACATTATAATTTTTTATGATTTAGTATATACAATTACATTTATTTAAGCCATACAATGCACTAAGTTCTTAAAATATTACATTTTTTATTATTTGATATATAAAATTATATGGGGAAAGTGAATACGGTGCAGTTATGCGTGTAACCTTAAACGCGAAACCCATCAAAACGACGTAGTTCTGATTAAATGCATAATAACACCGTATACACTTCCCCAAATTATATTTATTCAATCCATGTAATACACGAGGTGTTAACTTAAATAAAAATAGAGACATGTGCGACTTGAACCCGGGACGTATGCTTTGTAATTGCACACAGTCCACCGTTGGACTGTGTGTCTAACCCGGTTAAATATCCGTTTTTATTTATATTTATACACTATCTCGACTTCATCTTCTTCACCATTTAAAACCCAGACACTGAACCCGACTGATAATCTGATTAAACAGTTTTGATTAACTGTTTTTAAAACAACAAAATACTAATAAAAAGATATCAAAGAGGTTAAGATGATTATACCAATTTGGAGAAATGTTTCGGTTTTCCGGTTGGAAATTCCGGCAATAAACAGAGGATTCCGACGACGACAATCGAAACAGAGAGGTTCTTCGCGATGATTGAGAAAGTGTGCGAGTTCGATTGAGATGAATTGGTTGGTATTTATAGAGTGATCATCGATTTCAGTTTTAATTCAATAATTCTTTCAGTTATTAATCAATCTTTGATTTTAGTCGGTTATAAATCAAATTGGTTTCGATTTTGTGATTGTAACTGATGTTCGAAATAATCTATACCTATTTAATCCACAGGAAAAATGCTAAGAGAGTTGATTGCAAAGATCATGCTTTCAACAGTTACGGATCTGAACATTTGAATTTGAAGGTTTGATTGTTTGTTTAATATAAAACTTAATTGTTTTTTAGATTAAACACAAATGTGTGTGTAGTGCAGTGGTGTTAGTTGTGCATGTAATTGTTGGGGACCCGGGTTCGAACCCGGTTACCCCTTTTGCATTTATTTTCATTATTTTTAAATTTATTTTTAATATTATTTTTACTTTTTATTTATTTAATGTTTTAACTATATAATTTATTTATTAACCATAAAAAACTAATTAACACAAACTATAAGATTAATAAAACGAGTAACAAAAGTTCAAATACTTGAATTATTTAAACGAAACGGGTTTTGGAAACCCATTTTACAACGAATGTTACAGACTAAATATGCTATAAAGGTATTTTAAGAGGTTTTATAAGTTGAGGCTAAATGTGTCAAACTTTGAAACTGACCACGGGGCGCTCGCGGGCCGTAAGAGGCAAGGCCCTGGCCTCTCGCAGGGCGCGAGAGGCCCGTGTCTGCAGATGTTTCGCTTGGCCTCGACACATGTTGCCAAAAACCATTGTTTCGAAACCATGGACTTCCAAACAACTATGCCACGTTTTAGGACACTTGTAAGCTCCCTCTAACACCCCTTAACACCTGGCATCACCTCTTTCAAGCTCTCTAACTATTAATAGGTGCAATGCTTCACTATTTGAACTTGCACCATTCTCATTTATCACTCTATTTCCCTCCTCTGGAAGTTCCTAACTGAAAGGAGCATCCAACTTAGTTCTATTGCATCCTAAGGATCACTTGTAAGTGTTCCTTTCTCTTGCACTTTCGTTTATAGGCTTTTATAGCCAAAAGTCAAGCGTTTTATGGAAAACACTTGCTTTCGGTTAAGTCCATTATGGTCCAGCCATTGTTCGTAACAAACATGGCTAAGTGATCGTAATAAGGTAGATGTTAATCCCTATAAAGGGCGCCTCCTGAAGATCACGTTTGCTAGACCAATTGACGGGTCAAAGTTATTATATTAAAAAGTCAAACAGGCCATTTTTCGGAAATGTTATAATCTGAGCTTATATATGTTATGAAACATGTTTTGACACTTAAACAAGTTGTTAATAGTTATTAGAACATGTTCGGCTCGTCAATTTCAGTTCTAGGGTCGGTTCGCAACCGAAAGTCGCGAAGTTTGACTTCTGCTTTGACTTTCGATTCTGACCCGATTTAGATTTGTTAGCTACTGATCTAAGGTTGCATTATGATCGTAATATAATGTAGCATAACCCCCTGAGGTTATATTACATGATCATAATCAGAATCTGAGTTTATGCACAAGTTCCGTAATTATGCAATTTTGACAAAAATGCTCTTTTTATGTAAAAATAAGGTTTAGACGATAATGAACTTGAAAATGAATTACCTACTGATGTAAATCATAAGTAGGTAATTTGGGATGTCAAATCAGATTATAAACTAAGTTTATGAACAAGCCCTTTTATTATGTCGATAAATGACGATAACGCCCTTGTGGCTCATAAAATGTTTTAATCATACTTTTTCATATCAAATCTTTTACATACTGATATGTTATATTAAATAACATATTAAAAACATATAAACCTGATTTAACATTGGTTTTCACTAAACATCGCACAAATTGTCATTTTACTACAAAAGCGTCGTGTCGGCGCATAGTATGGTCTTAATCCATATTTACCAACCAAGACTTGTTATGTCACACCCTCAAAAATCCACTTGCGGGTTTTACCGCGAGGCGCGTGACGAACCAGGATCACAGTCATTAGTCATATTGAACGACCACTATATGAGTTTAAAAATTTTCCTGTTTGCTCATTCATGAGAAAATACTGTTTATACAATTGAGTTGCGGAAGCGTAATCAATTACAGAACAAAATTAGCTAATGAAATTTTAAAGTTGTGTCTAAATATTTGATGAAATCAATGCGACACCATAATACATCCTAGTCCTGATGTGTGCTACCTTAGCAACCTGAGAAAACATGTAAAATCAAGTGTCAACAATAATGATGAGTGAGTTCACAGGTTTTAGTTCACAAGTTTAAACATAAGTGTTTCCCCACTAGTTCAACCCTGAACCAGTGTCTCATAAGTTACCCTGATCCAACTCGAATCAGATTAATGTTATGTAGTTTAGCAGTTCATGTTATATGTTTAGGTAGCTAGCCTAGGTCATGTCAACAAAGTGTTCGAAACGAAGCGGACGTTGCTGCCTCTGTTGTGCCAGGCCTATCACCAACCATGGCTAAAAAGTTAGGCAAATTCTACACTCGTGACCATCAACGTTTGATCTAACTGGCGTGACCAGTTTGAGTGGGGCTTGTCGGGCCCAGTAGTACTACTAAAAATTCCCTCGCTATAACCCAATACTAACGGCATCGTAAGTGTTAAGGGGACTGACATGTGATATATGCTGTCACACCCTCAATTCCACTTGCGGAGTTTTACCGCGAGGCGTGTGAACAAACCAGAATCTAAAACACTAGTACGTCGAACGACTCTATATGATTCGATAATACGTTTTCAAAAATCATTTGTCGTAGATTTTATATTGTCTTGATTAGTTACCAATATTTAGCAGAAGCATCAGTTTTTAAAGTTTGAGCGGAAGCATAAATAAGTAGTGAAGCGGGCGCCAACACAAACGCCAAAACAAATGAAAAACCCCAAAACAATAATTATAAATAACACTCGATAAAATATGTCTTGTTCAATGCATGTGCGTGCACCTAGAGCTCCTAGCGTCCTGAGAAACATGTAAAGAAACAAGTGTCAACATTAAAGATGAGTGAGTTCACAGGTTTTCATAAATTCGTTTGTTCGGTTATAGTTTGTTTTCTCCGTTATCCCTAACCCGGGATAACGAATTGGTTCCATTATTCCAACCCGGAATAATAAGTTGTTGCGTCCAATATTCCAAACCCGGAATATTATTGCTTCCAATATTCCAAACCCGGAATATTAAGTTGTTGTTTCCATTATTCCAAACCCGGAATAATAAGTTGTTGTTTCCATTATCCTCAACCCGGGATAATACAGTTGATTCGTAATTAAGTTCAATGTTAACATATATAGGTAGCTAGCCTAAAGTCATGTCACGTAAGAGTTCGCGATCGAAGCTGACTGTTGTGCCTCCGTTTTGCCAGGCCTATCACTAACCATGGCGAAGTTAGGCCGAATTATTCACCCGTTGACCATACCCGGTCGGCTAGCGCGACTAGCTCGGATGGGGCTTGTCGGGCCCAGTAGTACTACTTATAACTCCCCCGCTATTAAACCCAATACTAACGATCCGAGAGATTAACGAGGACTTAAGTGATAAAGCTGCTTAGTGACCATAACATTACATTAACATTAACTTAGTTACCGAATAGTTATGTGACGTTAAATTCGTATAACGTAAAGAGATTGAGTTTGAGAGTGTATACATGTTTCTCCCCCTGTTGTTTAAAAACCGGATAAAGTTAGGGGCCGTGAACTCACCTTTATTTGCTCGGTTAGTGTAGCAAAGAAGTTATAAGAGATGGGACCGCTAGTTACGTCCTAACAAACCAATTAATTCCAAGTCAGTGTGTGAACACACCAATACAAATTCTACACGTAATTTACGCACACTATGATACACACATACAACATATCTAACACTCAAACATGCATGCAAGTATCCTCATGTGAACCTAGTGATCAAAACAACTTATCATAAACATAAACCAATTCATGCCACAATTTGGTGCACACAATCACAAGTTCTCAAATTTCAGCTTAGCACTCATAATTCAGCTGTTTTCTAGGATTTTTATAAAATAGTTCCAACATCCCAAAAATTACAATATTTTTACAGTAGGTGACATTTATACCATAGAAATTAATATAAATTTTCCAAGTTCTAAATCTTTACCAATTAACCATAAATATTAATATACTAGGCTGCAGTCAGATTTATCGTTTTCTGACTGCAGTCCACGGAAGAATTTATTTAAAAATCACTGATCGTCCAATTAACAAAATTCCAGTTGGAGTCGCCCGGAAATTTCCATACCTAGTTGCTGTACAAAATTCATGACTCAACTCCCTACTGATTTTAAAATCCAACTCGATAAACAACTAACAAAATTTCAGGATTTTCACAGCTTTAGTTACTGAACTTATTTGGCCCTTTAAAAATATTAAACGACTTCAGAAAAATATGAATCCAGCGCCATTAGATTCGTTATTCAAATCTCTACGTTCTAGACATCAGAAAATCCGTTTTTTGACAACTAATGACCGAGTTACAGCCAGATGAAGTCGGCTGTAACTATTACTCAGCAACTGTTTCAGCATATCATTATTATAGACTCGCATCAGCCGTTCATACGATTAACCTAGGCGATCAAGAACCGATTTCTAATCATGGATCAATACTAATAACATATCCATACAAACCCTAGTTCATAACCCTAGTTTTTATAAACAAAACCTACTTGCAAACTTATGATTTCCGAAAACAATCATGCATATAAACACAACAAATCAGCCGGTTACATTTAACACATATAATCCGAAACAACTAATCACTTCATCAAGCATATATATCCGAACATGATCTCGAAATCAAAGATAACCCTAACCTTGGATAACTAGGTAAACAAGCCGAGGTTTGGACAAGGTTGATCCGGCTGTTCCAGAAAAATCACGACCGAGAGAGGTGAACAGCTCTGCTGTTGCGACCGAGGCTGACAGGAACTGGAAGGAGAGGCTGCTCGTGATCAACAGGGAGTGCAAGGAGCTGTTTGCGGTCGGGAGATGAAGATGGCGATGGCTGCTGCTGCTGCGACCGAGAGGAAAGCAAGAGTAAGGCAGCCGACGGCTGTTTTGCTTGTTAGGGTTTTGGGAGTTGTGAATGAAGGCATGAATGTGAGTTTGTATATATAGGCGCAAAGAAAGATAAAGGTTACGGTTTGGCTTGAGCTTGTGGCCGAGAAACTTGGGTGGGTCGGTTTGGGTTTTATCTTGCGGTCGGGATATGTTTAAGGTTGGTTTGATCTCGGTTTGGGTTTGCGGTTTGGGTTGTAGACGGCCAAGAACGGTTTGAGCTTGTTCTCGCGGCCAAGGACTTGGGTTGGTTTGTATTGGTTTGCACTTGGCCGAGAATGGCTTAAGGTTTAAGATCTAAATCTCGCGGCCGAAGACTTGGGTTTTAGGTTTCCTAGTTTCACAAGGAGTTTGGTTTGTGTTTGTGTCGCGGTTCGGTTCGTGTGTATATTTATTATACATACATATATTGTATAACTAAAACAATTCAAGTAATCACACATCACGTATTCATTAACTCATACGCGTTCATACACATAGCACGTAATTAGTTTGACAAGTATTACGTTTAAGTTATCCGAAAAACCCGGGATGTCACATTATCCCATGTTGAAAGAATTTTCGTCCCAAAAATTGAGTAAACGCGGTTTAGACTGTAGCGTACATGTTTAGAGTGCCACTCACAAAGAGTTAGTTCGTTAATGATGGTACGCAACGTTACAAGAAGTTCCCAAGTGCCATGCACAAAGATTTCCAAGTGTCATGCACAAGAATTTAGTTAACAGTGGTACGCGAATGTATGAAATTTCCAGGTTGTCACATCATCCCCATGTTGAAAGAAATTTAGTTACTGGTATCGTTAGTTTGCTGCTCAGTTGCGAAGAGGTGTGGGTATTTGCTTTTCATTTGGTCCTCTCTTTCCCACGTGAACTCCGGTCCACGCTTAGAGTCCCAACGAACCTTAACGATCGGAATCTTGCTGTGACTTCGAGTCTTGATCTCACGATCCATGATCTCGATAGGCTGTTCCACAAAGTGCAGTTGTTCATCCACTTGGATCTCATCCAATGGAATGACTAGAGTTTCATCTGATAGACACTTCTTCAGATTTGACACGTGAAATACGTTGTGAACTCCACTGAGTTCGGTAGGAAGGTCTAATTGATAAGCTACGGGTCCAATACGTTTCAAGATTACAAACGGGCCTACGTACCGTGGGTTAAGTTTGCCCCATTTTCCAAAGCGGATTACATCCTTCCAGGGTGACACCTTTAGTAGGACGCGGTCGCCTACTTGAAATTCGAGCGGTTTGCGTCGTTGATCAGCGTAGCTTTTCTGTCGATCTCGTGCCGCCGCCATGCGGTTTCTGATTTGTACAATCTTTTCAGTGGCCTCAAGTATTAATTCAGGGCCTGTGAGTTGACTGTCACCGACTTCTGCCCAGCAGACCGGTGATCTACATTTACGACCGTATAATGCCTCAAACGGTGCTGCCGAAATACTCGTATGATAGCTGTTGTTATATGAGAATTCTACTAGAGGCAGGTGGATTTCCCAACTATTTCCGAAGTCTATGACGCATGCCCTAAGCATGTCTTCCAAGGTCTTTATGGTCCTTTCGCTTTGACCATCAGTCTGAGGGTGATAGGCTGTGCTCATATCTAAGCGTGTTCCCAACGCTTTCTGGAGTGACTGCCAGAAGTTTGACGTGAAGCGAGCATCTCTGTCTGAGATGATGGACGTTGGCACTCCGTGCCGAGAAACTACTTCCTTAATGTAGATGCGAGTCAACTTCTCCATCTTATCTGTTTCTTTAATAGCTAGGAAGTGTGCGGACTTAGTTAAACGATCCACGATCACCCAGATGGTATCGCAACCACCCAGGGTTCGCGGGAGTTTAGTGATGAAATCCATTGAGATCTGATCCCATTTCCACACTGGGATCTCAGGTTGTTGGAGTAGCCCCGATGGCTTTTGATACTCCACCTTGACTTTTGCACAAGTCAAACATTTACTCACGTAGGTGGCTATATCGGCTTTCATGTTGGGCCACCAATACGCAGCTTTAAGGTCTTGATACATCTTATCCGAACCCGGATGAACAGAGTATCGGGATTTGTGAGCTTCATCCATGACTAGCTCTCTGAGGTTTCCGTAGAGAGGTACCCATATGCGATTCATGAAATACCGGGCTCCATTGGGTTTTACTTCCCAATCGCGTTCCATTTTTCCCACCGATTCGGCTTTGATGTTTTCCTCCTTAACTGCTTCTAACTGGGCGTCGCGTATTTGTTCGGGTAGCCCCGAATGAATAGTGAGTTGTAGTGCTCGTACGCGACGAGGTTTCAAGTGTTCCTTCCTACTGAGGGCATCAGCTACCACGTTAGCTTTACCCGGGTGATACCGAATGGCACACTCATAATCGTTCAAGAGTTCGACCCAGCGAAGCTGTCGCATGTTCAACTCTTTCTGATCAAAGATGTGTTGGAGGCTTTTGTGGTCTGTAAAGATTGTGCACTTCGTTCCATAGAGGTAGTGTCTCCAAATCTTAAGTGCAAAAACTACTGCTCCCAATTCCAGGTCATGCGTCGTGTAGTTTTTCTCGTGAACCTTCAGTTGTCGCGACGCATACGCGATGACCTTATCGCGTTGCATGAGTACGCATCCCAATCCCTGAATGGAAGCATCACAATATACTACAAAGTCATCTGTCCCCTCCGGCAAGGACAGAATGGGTGCACTGCAAAGTTTCTGTTTCAGCAATTGAAATGCTGCTTCTTGCTTGTCACCCAAAGTATACTTGATGCCTTTCTGGGTGAGGGTAGTAAGCGGTTGTGCTATCTTTGAAAACCCCTCGATGAAACGTCTGTAGTAACCAGCCAATCCCAAAAATTGGCGGATCTCCGTCGGTGTCTTAGGTGCTTCCCAGTTTTTGATGGCTTCAATCTTGGCAGGGTCTACGTGGATACCCTTTTCATTCACGACGTGCCCGAGAAACTGAACTTCCCGAATCCAGAAATCACACTTCGAAAGCTTGGCATATAGTTTTTCCTGTTGGAGTAATCCCAACAGTAATCGTAGATGTTCAGCATGTTCTTCTTTACTTTTGGAGTAGATGAGTATGTCATCGATGAACACAATGACAAACTTGTCGAGGTATGGTTTACACACGCGGTTCATGAGGTCCATGAACACCGCGGGTGCGTTGGTGAGACCGAAGGGCATGACCAAGAACTCGTAATGGCCATACCGAGTACGAAATGCCGTCTTGGCGATATCCTCCTCCCTGACGCGTAGCTGATGGTAACCAGACCGTAAATCAATCTTGGAGTAGTAGCTTGACCCTTGAAGTTGGTCGAAGAGATCGTCGATGCGAGGTAACGGGTATCGGTTCTTGACGGTAACCTTGTTGAGTTCCCTGTAGTCGATGCACATGCGGAAAGTCCCGTCCTTCTTCTTAACAAAAAGGACTGGAGCTCCCCATGGCGAAACGCTTGGTCGGATAAATCCTTTTTTTCTAATAGCTCCTGAAGTTGGGTAGACAGCTCCTGCAGCTCGGCTGGAGCTAGGCGGTATGGAGCCTTGGCAATAGGAGTTGCATTGTTTGTTAATTCGATTTCAAACTCCAATTGTCGATGGGGTGGGAAACCAGGTAGCTCTTCTGGGAATACATCAGAAAATTCATGGACGACAGGGATGTCTTCTATACGTTTCTCTTCCTTAGGCTGTTCGGTAATCAGTGCGAGTAAAGCGAAGGAGTTCTTCCTCCGAAGATACTTCTGCGCTTGCATGTAAGAGATGATGTTGGTGACGGCGCTTGCCTTATCGCCTTGTACCGTCAGGATTTCGTCGTTAGAGAGCGGAATACGGATAGATTTTTCGAAGCAGAGAACTTCAGCCTGGACGTCGGATAGCCAGTCCATTCCGACTACCACGTCAAAACTACCCAGGGTAGTTGTCATCAGATCAATGGTAAAGGTGTGGCCCGAGAGTTTGAGTTGACAGCCGGATACTATTTGGGTCACATCTACAGATTTACCATCGGCTAATTCTATAACATAAGGGGTCTCTAATGGTTTAAGCGTGAGATTTAGGTTCTTCCTAAAAGACTCAGATATAAAGCTCCTATCCGCACCCGTATCAAAAAGCACAGAAGCAAAATGTTCATTAAAGGGAAACTTACCGGTGACCACGTTCGAGTCGTTTCTGGCCTCTCCGCGGCCCAATGTAAATGCGCGACCTTTAGCACCTCCTGTGCCACCGTTCCCATTATTGTTGTTGTTATTATTGTTGTTGTGGTTATTGTGGTTGTGGTTGTTTCCACCATTATTGTTGTTATTACGCAGCTGTGGGCAGTCTCTTCTGAAATGAGCAGTGCTACCACACTGATAGCATCCCCGGTTAACACCCTGCTGCTGACCCTGGGGTTGATTTTGATTTTGTCGGGACATGATTTCCCCACGACAATCCTTTGCCGCATGTCCCATCTTGCCACATCGTTGGCAGCGATTTCCGGCACAAGGGCCGTTATGATGGAGATTACAGCGGTTGCACTGCGGCTTTCGACCTGCATAGCCGCTTGCGTTCTGGTTGTTGCTGTTGTTGGCAGGCTGATTTTGGTGACCCCGGTGGCTGTTGAAATGATTGAACCGCTTCTGGTTCCCTTGCTGCGGATGAGATGACGAAGACTGTCGAATAGTTGAGTCTTCAAACTTTCTTTTGTTATCCGGGGCAACTTCAGTTGTACCCCGTGCTGGCAGCTTCTTTTGTTCCACCGCCTTATCGGTGAGTTTGTGAGCCAATCGGATTGCTTGATGTTCAGTTATAGGGTTACTAGCCATTACCATACCCTGAATTTCCGGAACCAGACCCCCAAGATAGAACTCGAGTCTTTTCTCCACAGTGTTGGCCAATTCGGGACACAGAAATACTAAGTCATGGTGTTTTGCGGTGTAAGCTTCAATTTCCGATCCCACCATCTTGTGGTTCCATAAGGCTTGCTCCAACTGTTGCACTCTGTCTCGTGGACAGTACTCCTCTTTGATTAGGGCCTTGAACTCGGCCCATGCCATTGCATTCGCAGCTAATAGTCCACGTGTTTGGACTTGTGCATTCCACCATGTCAGTGCCCCATCTTCCAGTGTTGAGGCTGCGTATTTGACCTTGTTGGCCTCTAGGCAGTTGCACATTTCAAAAACGGATTCAGATTTTTCGATCCAGCGGACTAGTCCGATGGGTCCTTCTGCCCCGAGAATTTGCTTGGTTTTGCGTCGAGGAACATCTTGTAGGGGTTAAAGCCCCCTCCTGCTGACAGAGAATAGGTAGTCAGCAAGGGATTTTACCAGCCTCACTATTAGATTTTCACGCGAAAATTTAATAATGGTTACCTGCCGGTTGGTTCTGAACACCCGCTAAAGCTGCGTTCACGTGCTCTTGAATCATGGCAGCTAGCTCTTCGGGCGTCAAGTTAAGGTTTCCACGTCTTCCAGTTGCCATTTAGATCTTCGAAACACAACACAAACACACCCCGATAAGTCTATATATCCAATATAGTTATCCTACTTCGTACTTTAATAATTATCAAGTTATGTCAACTCAATATGTTAAATAGTCAAAAGAAATACTTGATTAACTGAAATTTCAACGTCTTACAAAAGTGCAAATCAAACATACGAATTCACTATAAAGTCTCAAGTTTAAACACAAGTGGGAAAATAAATAGACTGAAGGAAAATAAACAAAATAAACGAGACGTGTCAGTCGTCTACGTCTCCATCCCCCAAGTCACTGTCGTTGCCGTCATCCAGCGCGGCATTTCCAGCTTCTACAGCTGGGTCCTCCTCCGGATCCTCCTCTACCGGCACTGGAGGGGCCGGTGCTGGTGCAAGTGCTTGATTTTGCAGTTCCTGAATGTTCCAACTATTTTCCAGGACTCTGTCCTCAAGCCAGTCGGCTCTTATCTGCTCAGCACGCAGATCTCTGGCTATGGTGTTACGAGCTATCTTACTCGTATGATGCTCTTCCTCGAGCGAGTCGGTTTTACCAGTAAGTTGTCGGATCATCCATCCTTGTGCTAGGATGGTTTCCTGCATTCTTTCTATCTGTGCTTGTTGTTTATGTAATATGATTCTAAGTAGGTCAATTCCTACTTCTACAGGGTTAACCGGTTCAACCGGTACAGCATTGGTTGGGCGTGATGACGACTCCTCCCCCAGAGCGAGCCTTTTCCTCGCAGCTGAGCGTGTCTCCACGCCATAAGATGGTATGGGTTCCACCATAGGTGCCTTTCCTGGCGCTCTTGGTGGCGTAGGTCTGTCGGATGATGATGACGATGAGGATGATGCCATTGCCTGTTAGGTCGTGTAGTTAGTTACGAGTTGTTTTCATTTCTTATTATGAAGGCATAATCTACATATCACAGTTGTGGTATATTGCATAACAAGATATAATAGTTCGGTGCCAAACTAAGTCTAGTGTCGTGAATTCAGCTATAGTTTAGGTCTACTTCGAATGCAAACCTGGTTCTCTATAGCTAGTGGCTCTGATACCAATCTGTCACACCCTCAATTTCCACTTGCGGAGTTTTACCGCGAGGCGTGTGAACAAACCAGAATCTAAAACACTAGTACGTCGAACGACTCTATATGATTCGATAATACGTTTTCAAAAATCATTTGTCGTAGATTTTATATTGTCTTGATTAGTTACCAATATTTAGCAGAAGCATCAGTTTTTAAAGTTTGAGCGGAAGCATAAATAAGTAGTGAAGCGGGCGCCAACACAAACGCCAAAACAAATGAAAAACCCCAAAACAATAATTATAAATAAGACTCGATAAAAGATGTCTTGTTCAATGCATGTGCGTGCACCTAGAGCTCCTAGCGTCCTGAGAAACATGTAAAGAAACAAGTGTCAACATTAAAGATGAGTGAGTTCACAGGTTTTCATAAATTCGTTTGTTCGGTTATAGTTTGTTTTCTCCGTTATCCCTAACCCGGGATAACGAATTGGTTCCATTATTCCAACCCGGAATAATAAGTTGTTGCGTCCAATATTCCAAACCCGGAATATTAAGTTGTTGCTTCCAATATTCCAAACCCGGAATATTAAGTTGTTGTTTCCATTATTCCAAACCCGGAATAATAAGTTGCTGTTTCCATTATCCTCAACCCGGGATAATACAGTTGATTCGTAATTAAGTTCAATGTTAACATATATAGGTAGCTAGCCTAAAGTCATGTCACGTAAGAGTTCGCGATCGAAGCTGACTGTTGTGCCTCCGTTTTGCCAGGCCTATCACTAAACATGGCGAAGTTAGGCCGAATTATTCACCCGTTGACCATACCCGGTCGGCTAGCGCGACTAGCTCGGATGGGGCTTGTCGGGCCCAGTAGTACTACTTATAACTCCCCCGCTATTAAACCCAATACTAACGATCCGAGAGATTGACGAGGACTTAAGTGATAAAGCTGCTTAGTGACCATAACATTACATTAACATTAACTTAGTTACCGAATAGTTATGTGACGTTAAATTCGTATAACGTAAAGAGATTGAGTTTGAGAGTGTATACATGTTTCTCCCCCTGTTGTTTAAAAACCGGATAAAGTTAGGGGCCGTGAACTCACCTTTATTTGCTCGGTTAGTGTAGCAAAGAAGTTATAAGAGATGGGACCGCTAGTTGCGTCCTAACAAACCAATTAATTCCAAGTCAGTGTGTGAACACACCAATACAAATTCTACACGTAATTTACGCACACTATGATACACACATACAACATATCTAACACTCAAACATGCATGCAAGTATCCTCATGTGAACCTAGTGATCAAAACAACTTATCATAAACATAAACCAATTCATGCCACAATTTGGTGCACACAATCACAAGTTCTCAACTTTCAGCTTAGCACTCATAATTCAGCTGTTTTCTAGGATTTTTATAAAATAGTTCCAACATTCCAAAAATTCCAATATTTTTACAGTAGGTGACATTTATAACATAGAAATTTATATAAATTTTCCAAGTTCTAAATCTTTACCAATTAACCATAAATATTAATATACTAGGCTGCAGTCAAATTTATCGTTTTCTGACTGCAGTCCACGGAAGAATTTATTTAAAAATCACTGATCGTCCAATTAACAAAATTCTAGTTGGAGTCACCCGGAAATTTCCATACCTAGTTGCTGTACAAAATTCATGACTCAACTCCCTACTGATTTTAAAATCCAACTCGATAAACAACTAACAAAATTTCAGGATTTTCACAGCTTTAGTTACTTAACTTATTTGGCCCTTTAAAAATATCAAACGACTTCAGAAAAATATGAATCCAGCGCCATTAGATTCGTTATTCAAATCTCTACGTTCTAGACATCAGAAAATCCGTTTTTCGACAACTAATGACCGAGTTACAGCCAGATGAAGTCGGCTGTAACTATTACTCAGCAACTGTTTCAGCATATCATTATTATAGACTCGCATCAGCCGTTCATACGATTAACCTAGGCGATCAAGAACCGATTTCTAATCATGGATCAATACTAATAACATATCCATGCAAACCCTAGTTCATAACCCTAGTTTTTATAAACAAAACCTACTTGCAAACTTATGATTTCCGAAAACAATCATGCATATAAACACAACAAATCAGCCGGTTACATTCAACACATATTATCCGAAACAACTAATCACTTCATTCAAGCATATATATCCGAACATGATCTCGAAATCAAAGATAACCCTAACCTTGGATAACTAGGTAAACAAGCCGAGGTTTGGACAAGATTGATCCGGCTGTTCCAGAAAAATCGCGACCGAGAGAGGTGAACAGCTCTGCTGTTGCGACCGAGGCTGACAGGAACTGGAAGGAGAGGCTGCTCGTGATCAACAGGGAGTGCAAGGAGCTGTTTGCGGTCGGGAGATGAAGATGGCGATGGCTGCTGCTGCTGCGACCGAGAGGAAAGCAAGAGTAAGGCAGCCGACGGCTGTTTTGCTTGTTAGGGTTTTGGGAGTTGTGAATGAAGGCATGCATGTGAGTTTGTATATATAGGCACAAAGAAAGATAAAGGTTACGGTTTAGCTTGAGCTTGTGGCCGAGAAACTTGGGTGGGTCGGTTTGGGTTTTATCTTGCGGCCGGGATATGTTTAAGGTTGGTTTGATCTCGGTTTGGGTTGTACACGGCCAAGAACGGTTTGAGCTTGTTCTCGCGGCCAAGGACTTGGGTTGGTTTGGTTTGGTTTGCACTTGGCCGAGAATGGCTTAAGGTTTAAGATCTAAATCTCGCGGCCGAAGACTTGGGTTTTAGGTTTCCTAGTTTCACAAGGAGTTCGGTTTGTGTTTGTGTCGCGGTTCGGTTCGTGTGCATATTTATTATACATACATATATTGTATAACTAAAACAATTCACATAATCACACATCACGTATTCATTAACTCATACGCGTTCATACACATAGCACGTAATTAGTTTGACAAGTATTACGTTTAAGTTATCCGAAAAACCCGGGATGTCACATATGCTCCCTTATGACCATAACCGTATAACATAACTCTAAATAGAAAGGCGTTACTGTACCGTGATGTATGCCACCCATACATCACTGTAACGTGTACATGTTTTAAATAGAAAGATGTTATTGTACCGTAATATAATCAACCCATATATCACTGTAACGTGTACATGTTTTCTCCCCCTGTGTTTAGTAAACGTTTAAAGAAATAGGGGCCGTCAACTCACCTTAAGTTGCTCGGTTAGATAAATGCAAAAGAAGTAAAGGATGGAACCGTTAATCACGTCCTATCATGTCAACCGGTTCAAGGTTAGTGTGTGAACGCACACTGACACAAAACCCTACGCGTAACTAGCACACCGTATGAAACACGTAATGACAAGTTCAAAACCATAATAATGCATGCAAGGTGTCACTATACGAAATAACGACCAATAACTTGTCACAAACACAGGATAGCACATACATCACTTAGATACACAAAAATGTAAGTTGTCATGTTTCAGCTTATACATTCATAACTGGGCTGTTTTTGGGAATTTTTATAAAATAGTTTCCACGTTCCAAAATTCCAATCTTTTTACAGAAGATGTCAATTAGACTGTAGAATTGTGTATAAACTTTTCAAGTCTTGGTTCCTTACCAATTATTTATAAGAATTTATTTACTAGGCAGCACTCAGATTCGTCGCTTTCTGACTACAGTCCACAAGAAAAATCATTTAAAAATACTCATTTGTCCGATTGTAGAAATTCCAGTTGGAGATTTCTCTGGAAACCTAGAAGTATCTACTGTATAAATTTCGAGACTTAATTCTTTTCGGTTTACAGGTTATGACAGAAAACATTACGTGACTTTTCTGCAGAAAAAACGCAGCTTCAGCTGCTGCACGAAATCACTAATTTAAAATAGCAAACGACTTCAGAAAAATGCGATTCCGGTGCCATTAGAAGATTTTTTCGAAAAAGTATGTTTTAGGCTTCAGAAAATTTATTTTTCGAGTTATAACGGTTCGTTTACAGCCAACTGAAGTTGGCTATCTTCGCGCATCAGCTTCCTGTTTAACCCTAAAACTCCACCCGAAACCCTCCTAACGATCACCACAACCTATTATAACAATTTGCAGCAGGTTATACTTTAATTATCATGCATCTATAATCATAAAATCAAAACCCTAAACATATATCATGATTTTATAGAGAAAAACGCAGCCTATGATTCTAATACCCAACCATATCATCACAAATCCTAAGAACCGCATATTCACCTGAAAAAAATCATAAATAACAACACTTTTCATAATATTATCATACATAACATGATCATGATTGATATCACACAAAATCAATACGTGAAATCATAACACGATTAAAACCCTAACCTTGAAACGATGATAACTAGCGAAACGGAACTTGCAATCGATCAAGGGAGAGGAGAGTGGGGTTTGTTTGCGCGACCGAGAGAGGGGGGTATGGCTGCCGTCGCACACCAAGGGAGGGGATTAGGGTTTGGTTATTTTTTTTAAACTCCATGCACACACATATATGCATTTTTATAAATAAGAGGAAGGGTGGGGGCGGTTTGGGCTTGCTTGGGCCGCAAGGGAGTGGGTTGGCGGGTTTGGTTTTGCTTGGTCACAAAGTCGCAAGGTTTCGCAAGCTCGGTTTGGTTCGGTTCTCGGTTCGGCTAATTTTTAATTCGTTTATTAACTACGTATATTACAACTCGACAATTTATTCGCGACACGGAATTTATAAAATATGAAATCACGTAATTGGAGCGTGACGTGATAAATAACCAAACGTCTAATAACATGTAGCACGTAATTCAGATACGATCTGATAAAATTCCCAAACATCGGGTATTCCCGAAATACTAAAGTTAGCGTAATTATAGCGTGGCGCGTAATTAATTCTCCGAATCTAATTAGCGTAGGGGTAAATAACGATAAAGTTGCGCGTTTAAAATACCTGAAAAAACGGGATGTCACATTATCCCCATGTTGAAAGAATTTTCATCCCGAAAATTGAGTAAACGCGGTTAAGAATGCAAGCGCACGAAAGTTCAATTGGTTAGAATGGTACAAGAAAATCCCAGGCTGCCACATCATCCCCATGTTGAGAGAATTTCGTCCCGAAATTCAGTTGCGCTACTTGGATTTTGTGATTCGGTTGTAAAGAGGTGAGGATATTTGTCTCTCATTTGATCCTCTCTTTCCCAAGTGTATTCCGGTCCACGCATAAAGTTCCAACGAACCTTGACAATTGGTATTTTACTATGTCTTCGTGTTTTGACCTCACGGTCCATAATTTTGATTGGTTCTTCAATGAACCGCAGTTGTTCGTCCACATGGATCTCATCCAATGGAACGGCTAATGTTTCATCTGATAGACACCTCTTCAGATTTGAGACATGAAAAAAAAAAACGTTGTGAACTCCATTGAGTTCATCAGGAAGGTTCAACTCATAAGCTACCTGACCGATTTTCTCAGTGATTTCGAAAGGTCCGACATACCGCGGATTAAGCTTGCCCCATTTGTCAAAGCGAACCACACCTTTCCAAAGTGAGACTTTATGTAGCACTCGATCCCTAAGCTGGAGCTCGAGAGGTTTCCTACGCTTATCAGTGTAGCATTTCTGACGGTCACAAGCTGCCGCCATTCGTTGTCGGATTTGGGCAATCTTTTCTGTTTTGTCGATAACGAGTTTCTGGGCCAGTGATTTGGTTGTCGCCAACTTCTGTCCAGCATAGAGGTGATCGGTATTTTCGGCCGTACAAAGCCTCGAACGGAGCAGCCTTGATGTTGGCATGGTAACTATTGTTGTATAAAAACTTCACTAAAGGTAGATACCTTTCCCAGCCATTACCAAAGTTGATAACACATGCTTAAAGCATGTCTTCTAGAGTCTGGATGGTGCGTTCAGTCTGCCCATCCGTCTGAGGGTGATAAGCTGTACTCATGTCTGGGCGTAAGCCAAAGGATTTTGTGCATCGCCTGCCACAAATCAGATGCAAAGCGCGGGTCACAATTGGAAACAATAGGAGTTGGCACTCCGTGCCTAGCGACTAATTCCTTCAAATTGATGTCTGCGAGTGTAGGAGACTTGTCAGTTTCCTTGATTGCTAGAAAGTGTGCAGACTTTGTTAGTCAATCAACAATCACCCAGATGATGTCGTTTCCTCGCTGGGATCTGGGTAAGCCAGTGACGAAATCCCTGGAAATTTGCTCCCATTTCCATGTTGGGATCTCTGGTTGTTGAAGTAGTCCTGACGGCTTTTGGTATTCAACCTTAACCCTAGCACAGGTCAAGTATTTACTAACATAAGTCGCTATGTTAGCTTTCATGTGGGGCCACAGTACAAAGCCTTGAGATCCTGATACATCTTGTCAGAACCAGGATGCACCGAGTAACGAGACTTGCGTGCTTCGTCCATCACAAGCTCTCATAAGTTTCCATGGAATGGGGCCCATACACGTTCCATGAAATAATAAATGTCGTCTTCCTTGCGTTCAAGTTTCTTCTCCATGCCCAGCAGGGATTCTGCTTTGAGGTTCGCGAATCTGAGCGTCATGAATCAGGGTAGGAAGACTGGAGCGGATAGAAAGCTATAACGCACGTACATGCTTCGGTTTGGTATCCTTATGACTGAGGGCAACAGCCACCACGTTGGCCTTGCCTGGATGATACTAGATCATGCACTCATAGTGGTTGAGGAGTTCGACCCATCGACGTTGTCGCGTATTCAACTCCTTCTGATCGAAGATATGCTGGAGACTCTTGTGATCGGTGTAGACGGTGCACTTGGTACCGTATATGCAATGTCTCTCTTTCTTGAGTACAAAAGCTACTACTCTCCAACCCCCAAACCGTGGGTAGTGTAGTTCTTTTTCGTGAACCTTAAGTTGGCGCGATTACGTAAGCGATGACTTTCTCATGTTGCACCAACACGTATCTTAGTTCTTAGATAGACGCGTCACAGTAAACAACGAAATCGTTTGCGCCTTCTGGTAGCGAAATAATGGGTGTACTACAGAGTTTCACCTTCAACTGTTGAAACGCGGATTACTGAGTAGTCTTTTGAGTTAGAGTTGCGAGGGTTTGTGCCTATGATCAAGAAGAGCGGGCTTCGCAACGTTAAAAGTCCTTCATTAGAAGCTAAACATAAGGTTGTTTGTGTGGTAGGGGCTCCATGGTAAGGTGTAGGTATCGTTTGGATTCCTACTAGTTCTTGGAGTAGATTCGGATGTCGTCAAAGAAAACAAGTGGCATATTCGTCATGGTAGGCTAAATTCGAATGTCGTGACTGGGAACCTGCCTCGTTCATAACGAGTTCTAAGGACAGTTCTCGTGGTACCTCCATATTTGTGATATTCATGGCCCATTGCTCCTCGAGTAACTTTTGTAGAGAGTAACCCATCCAAGCGAGAGTTCGCGAAGAATGTGGTTAGGAGAAGGATCATAGAATCCGAGAAGTATATCCCGAATGGATGTGGAAACATGCAAAAAGGGTAGTCGCAATCGATGCGTAAGCGTGTAAGGATCTGTAACAGGGGTTTACTTGATGTCAGGGGTATAGCTGGTCGTATACAAGTTGCATAAAAAAATTGAAGAACTCCATTTGTCAAAAAGGGGTGTCACGTGGATATATCAATCATAACAAGAATTTACCATCCAAGAATGGTCGCCGCACGAGTTCGTAGTGTTAAGATTCACTGAAACCTCCGTCTAAGTTGTCGGGCTCGTCCACACGCGAAGGAGGAATAATTCACCTTGATCCATGAACTTAGATGATTGTGCGATTTATCATGTCAGTAAGAAACTGAATTCGGAGGAGTTTCCTTAGGTCGTGTGAATGAATCTAAAATATGTCTGTGGAGTCAAGAGGCTTCAAAGAAAGGACGTGAAAACATGTTTAAGGGGCTATGATCGTATCAACAACTCGTCACCATCCTCAAGGTTTCAAGAAGTGATCACCAAGGATCAAAAAGACGAGTTCACCGAGTTCTTTAAAAAAATTGAACACATATTTGATGGGAGATTATGCGTGAAGTTTTGAAGATGTAGTGCGACCACGACAATGGAGTGAGAGATTTGTCTACGTCGTCAAAAGTAACTAACTGTCGCATTAAACAGTAAGCATCGATCAATGCAATGGCTAGGAGATAGACTAGCTCAGAAGGGAAAACTGTTATGGAATAACTATCCTAGAAATAGGAGGAGTAGGATTATTGTTTATGTCATCGTGTTTATCTGGGTGTTGAATAACTTACATCTGGTCTTCTGATGTCCATAAGATGATTGGACCATTTTGTGGAAATCCATTTGTAGGGTTGGATATGTTGCAATGTTCATCAGGTTAGACTTAAGATTAGCAACAGGACCGAGTATAAGGGGTCAAAGGAGATTTTACAGCTAAGGCAAGGGATAAGGTGTGAGCGTACGAGAGATTCTTCATAATTCGTTTATATGCTGATGTTGATGGGTTTACCCTACGATTTCTAATAGGGTTTCAATCGAGATAACAGGTTCTGATGAGAATCTTAGTTTCACTAAGACTCGTACATGAGGAAAAAAACAAATAAATAAATAAATAATAACGAGGGATTCCATTGACGATAGCTCAATGTGTCTACAAGATCTTAAATCTAATTGTTGCGTCCATCAACTGTTGGACAAGTTTAACGACACCAGTTAGTCGTTGAATGAGTTACGAGATATTCTATTGATAGTGGAAGTTTTAAATATGAGATTCACAGCTTAGGACAATTTATCCACCCACAGGGTTTCATAAGGACTTACATGCATTGCAAATTACTACTACGTGTGCACCCGTAATGATAATTTGGTTTGCATGTTCACCCTAGTTCCATCTATCTTGTGTTAAAATGTCCCTCAGATTTAATTTTTCAAGTACAAAGTGTTGTCAAAATGATAGGGTTATCAAAAGCTTAGTCAATAATCCAAATGTTGATAAACTCATAGTATATCAGAAAGAGTAATGTGGGATCAATTGATCTGAGGATCTACTCAAGTTGAAACACACCATGAGAATCCAATCCAGCGGATCGTAGAGGTAAGAGTGCGCATGGAACAAACATGCACATGAGATGTGACTTTGAGAGATGAAACTGGTTCATTAACGTAGGTTACCAGAAAAAGCAAAGCAACCACTCCACCATCCGAGTCAGGTTATAGTTCAGGTGTGCAATAGGCAAAGTGTTCTTAGCTTCGTGGTCAACCATTCTCTCGAAGAATATCACCCAAAGATGTCGAGCGTGGCTCGGGAAAATGATGACATCTCTATGTCAACGGTTTATGCAATAACGTGTGCAACGAACTGCCCTGACGCAGGGTGCCTCATGAGAGGCCCACGTGCTCAGGTTGAAAGAAAATGGAACTAGTGGGGCCGGGGTAATGTCGTTGGTAGGTAGAGAAAGGACTCGTTTTCGATAAACTCAACTCCTAAGAGACATGCATCAATGTTGTATGTCGTCCCAATCATGGACCTGAGAAAGCTCACCATACCCTATAGTACCATCGGTAGGCTCAAGCTAGTGTTTTTGCTCATCTGTGTGGTGTAGGAAGAAATACAGGTGATTGTGATGGGAAACGCTCCTTTAGAGGCTCCGTCACCCTCAGATAGGAGTAGATTCACGTTGTTGGTGATTCCACAGACATCAACACTAGGGATGAATATACAAAGTGTTTGGTGTGTTCCTCGTCAGTAAGGGGTTTAGTGGATGCTGTAGACATCCCCGCAATTTCAATGTAAGTTTTGATGCCATGTCCGTAGGCATATCATGTATGAGTGTTCTTGTATGTCAGGTATGAGTGTTTGTGTTGGTTTGTGACTAATGCATTGTCTAAGGCTATAGACTAAGTCTACACTCTAATGCAAACCTAGGTCACTATAACCATTGGCTCTGATACCAATCTGTCACACCCTCAAAAATCCACTTGCGGGGTTTTACCGCGAGGCACGTGACGAACCAGGATCACAGTCATTAGTCATATTGAACGACCACTATATGAGTTTAAAAATTTTCCTGTTTGCTCATTCATGAGAAAATACTGTTTATACAATTGAGTTGCGGAAGCATAATCAATTACAGAACAAAAATAGCTAATGAAATTTTAAAGTTGTGTCTAAATATTTGATGAAATCAATGCGACACCATAATGCATCCTAGTCCTGATGTGTGCTACCTTAGAAACCTGAGAAAACATGTAAAATCAAGTGTCAACAATAATGATGAGTGAGTTCACAGGTTTTAGTTCAGAAGTTTAAACATAAGTGTTTCCCCACTAGTTCAACCCTGAACCAGTGTCTCATAAGTTACCCTGATCCAACCCTAATCAGATTAATATTATGTAGTTTAGCAGTTCATGTTATATGTTTAGGTAGCTAGCCTAGGTCATGTCAACAAAGTGTTCGATCCGAAGCTGACGTTGTTGCCCTTGTTGTGCCAGGCCTATCACCAACCATGGCTAAAAAGTTAGGCAAATTCTACACTCGTGACCATCAACGTTCGGTCTAACTGGTGCGACCAGTTCGAGTGGGGCTTGTCGGGCCCAGTAGTACTACTAAAAGTTCCCTCGCTATAACCCAATACTAACGACATCGTAAGTGTTAAGGGGACTGACATGTGATATATGCTCTCTTGTGACCATAACCGTATAACATAACTCTAAATAGAAAGGCGTTACTATACCGTGATGTATCCACCCATACATCACTGTAACGTGTACATGTTTTAAATAGAAAGACGTTACTGTACCGTAATATAATCAACCCATATATCACTGTAACGTGTACATGTTTTCTCCCACTGTGTTTAGTAAACGTTTAAAGAAACAGGGGCCGTGAACTCACCTTAAGTTGCTCGGTTAGATAAATGCAAAAGAAGTAAAGGATGGAACCGCTAATCACGTCCTATCATGTTAACCGGTTCAAGGTTAGTGTGTGAACGCACACTGACACAAAACCCTGCGCGTAACTAGCACATCGTACGAAACACGAAATGACAAGTTCAAAACCATAATCATGCATGCAAGGTGTCACTATACGAAATAACGACTAACAACTTGTCACAAACACAGGATAGCACATACATCACTTAGATACACACAAATGTAAGTTGTCATGTTTCAACTTGTACATTCATAACTGGGTTGTTTTCGGGAATTTTTAAAAAATAGTTTCCACGTTCCAAAAATTCCAATCTTTTTACAGAAGATGTCAATCAGACTGTAGAATTTTGTATACGCTTTTTAAGTCTTGGTTCCTTACCAATTATTTATAAGAATTTATTTACTAGGCTGCAGTCAGATTCGTCGCTTTCTGACTGCAGTCCACGAGAAAAATCATTTAAAAATACTCGTTTGTCCAATTGACGAAATTCCAGTTGGAGATTTCTCTAAAAACCTAGGAGTATCTGCTGTATAAATTTTGTGACTTAATTCTTTTGGTTTACAGGTTATGACAGAAAACATTACGTGTATTTTCTGCAGAAAAAACGCAGCTTCAGCTGCTGCACGAAATCACTAATTTAAAATAGCAAACGACTTCAGAAAAATGTGATTCCGGTGCCATTAGAAGTGTTTTTTGAGAAAGTATGTTTTAGGCTTCAGAAAATCGATATTTCGAGTTATAACGGTTCGTTTTATAGCCAACTGAAGTTGGCTGTCGCATCAGCTTCCTGTTTAACCCTAAAACTCCACCCGAAACCCTCCTAACGATCACCACGACTTATTATAACAATTTGCAGCAGGTTATACTTTAATTATCATGCATCTATAATCATAATATCAAAACCCTAAACATATATCATGATTTTATAGAGAAAAACGCAGCCTATAATTCTAATACCCAACCATATCATCACAAACCCTAAGAACCGCATATTCACCCGAAAAAAATCATACATAACAACACTTTTCATAATATTATCATACATAACATGATCATGATCGATATCACACAAAATCAATACGTGAAATCATAACACGATTAAAACTCTAACCTTGAAACGATGATAACTAACGAACCGGGACATGCAATCGATCAAGGGAGAGGAGAGTGGAGTTTGTTTGCGCGACCGAGAGAGGGGGGTATGGTTGCCGTCGCACACCAAGTGAGGGGATTAGGGTTTGGTTTTTTTTTTAAACTGCATGTACACACATATATGCATTTTTATAAATAAGAGGAAGGGTGGGGGCGGTTTGGGCTTGCTTGGGCCGCAAGGGAGTGGGTTGGCGGGTTAGGTTTTGCTTGGTCACAAAGTCGGAAGGTTTCGCAAGCTCAGTTCGGTTCTCGGTTCGGCTAATTTTTAATTCGTTTATTAACTACGTAAATTACAATCGACAATTTATTCGCGACACGGAATTTATAAACTATGAAATCAACTAATTGGAAGCGTTTTTTGGACGCGATAAATAACCAAACGTCTAATAACACGTAGCATGTAATTCAAATACCAACCGATAAAATTCCCAAACATCGTGTATTCCCGAAATACTAAAGTTAGCGTAATTATAGTGTGCGCGTAATTAATTCTCCGAATCTAATTAGCGTAGAAATAAATAACGATAAAGTTGTGCGTTTAAAATACCTGAAAAACCGGGTGTCACATGTTACCTACTGATTTTAAAACTTATTTAAAATATTTTTATAGTTGGTACATGATATAAACTCAGAATCCCAATTAAACCATCATACTATGTGTAAAATGACCAAAATGCCCCTTTGGTGCATAGTTTGGTCATAAATGATAAATTCCACATATCATCATGTTCCTACTGATATTATATCATGAATTGAATACTTTTCCAGAATACTTATCTTTATAACATTAAAATATATTCAAGTTCCTTTTATAAGGTATATAATTACCGAAACGCCCTTATGAGGCATAGTTTTGTTTTAAAACCTTTACGGGCATATAAGTTGATATCCTACAGATATTACAACTTATTTAAAGTATAATGGCAAATAGAACTTGTCCATGACTTATCCAGTTACCCGATATCCCTGATAAGCGAACGGTTAAGTATATATAACTAGTTTACAAAAATTAACCGAAACGAGTCTAACCTTGTCATTTAAGTCTCAAAATCCAGAATGTTTATAGTTTATCCATATTATACATTGTTGGGATTAAACTACATTCTATCCAATCATCATTTAATCTAGCGTTATACGTTTTGATCATGTACGCTACTCGATCTAATTCTGTGACTTAAATAAGACCGTTAGTATTTAATTGGTTAGCTTATGCCATAATCCAGACTAGAGACTTCCGATAAATGCTATCTGCACTTAGTACTTTTGTGTACAGCTGAGTTATTAAATCTTGCATTTAAACAAAGACTAACTCAGGTAATTACTCTCGACGTATTTCCCCTATACGGTCTTGGGTTACGGTAAATTATTACTGCTTGGTTGGAAATGGGATCAATAGAATGCCAGATTGTGGCTAGTAAATCCGCATATTCCGTTTTAATCAGTTTTGTTTGATAACTTAAACATCGATATTACATTAGATAATGGCCACGACCTTAGCGCGTGTGTAGGCATACACCCGATAGACGCGCAAAATGCATTACCCACAAGGTTGGGGAATAACTCCTTCGTGAGTTCAAAGTGGTGAGTACGTTAATCATGTCTCGGTCTCCGTACCGGGCCCTGTATGTATGGACAAACATATGAATCTCTTAACAAGGTTACAAGGCTGACTTTCCCAAGTTATAAAAGATTTTATGCTAATATGCACTTAAAACATTTTTTTAAATGTTTTCAAAATGAGTCAGTTGGGTGTATTTACCAGCAACAGCTAACGTATTTTCAAAAGACTAAGCTTGTAGGTACAATACGAAATAGGCTGGAAGTGCTCGGTAGTGATAAGAGGGTCTTGCAAATCCTAGATCTGCCCAATGTCTATTATACATTTTTTACATTTTATGATCCGCCTGTGGATCTTCTATTACGAGCCGTCTGTATATTATTTTGTACTTTGAACATTTGGTTTGTAATAGTAATTTAACGCTAAGACTTCCGCTCTGCTGTGTTTAATTGACTATGATGAATCAACTTACGTCACGATATTCCCCACCTGGGCCCACCGGTGTTTAGGTTGGCTATGGAAAGCCAGGGTGTGACAGGTTGGTATTAGAGCCAACGTTTGAGAGAATTAAACACTAACCTTCTTGTGTTTAATCTCAAACTTACATAAGCACATTCCTTAGACTTCCGAGTCTAAGCATTGACCTAGGATTACTCATTTCATTATTAAGTTATTAGTATTGTTTTTTATTTGATTTTTAACAGGAAAATGCCACCAAGAGTAAGAGGAGGAGGTAAAGGACCAATGAGGGGAGGACCTTCTAGACATATTCCCTCACATCCCCATCACCCAAACCCCTATGAGGATTCGGGGGATTCATGGCCGTTATCGCAACATTCACCTTCTCATACCCAAAACTCGTACCACTCATATCATTCACATCATTCACACCACTCCCACCACTCTCATCATTCTTATCATGATGAGTTTAACCCTAACCAATTCTTTAATACACCCCCAGCCAACCAAAATCAGTTAGACTAACCCAATCTATGGATGAGGACTCCGACCTGGAGATACCGCCATCAGGATCACACACCCACCCCATCGAAATTTCAAGCGATTCGAACTCTTACGCCGGATCGCCATACCAAGGTCCTAATGAAGGGGACCACTATTGGAACCAATTTACCTTTACAAACACTCCTTCCCATCACTCCCCAACTCCCCCTGTACAAGAAGATGTCCACATGGAAATGATGGAACAACCCTAATCGCCACCTGAACCGCCAAGGAGGAAAAGAGTCGCACGTATATCGAAACGTGTGGGCCAACGGTCGGGATCGCTGCCACCTTTGCCCAAACCTTACCCTACCATTAACGAGGACCCACAAATGGGTGGACCCTCTAATGCTTCACCTGTGGTGGAACCGACACCACCACTTGTGGTTCAACCACCACCATCGGGTTATAATAACCCTATCCCAACATATCCGGATACATCTGGATATGATCCTTTTAACCCATCTACACATGTTGATTACCAAGCATTGTCGCATGACCCTTACATGCAAGCGGTCATGCATAACGCACTTTACCCGTCTCCTTTCCCACCTATTTATCCACCTACTGGATATCCAAGTTATGGGTACCAGTATCCTATTATGCCACAACCACAACCTCCGCCACTACTCGAGGCCATCAATGAGGCCTTGGAACGAACGAAGGAAATGCAACAACAAGCGGAGAAAACGGAGAAAAAAGACAAACAAGTTCTTCAAGAAACTCTCCAAGTTGGTTAAGGGAAAGAAGGACGAGTGAAACCTCTTTTAATAACATATGTTAGTCCCTGCGAGGACATTGTTATTTCTTTAGTCCCTACGTGGACATTTTTTTATTTCTTTTAAGTCCTTTCATGGACAGTTTGTTTCATTTATTTCTAGTATTGTACTTCCTTATTTGACATTTGATGAATTACTTTGGAATTATATATATATGTAGTCATCCTCTTCAAGCGAACGTCTCGATTTTACTTGAAATTTATGTTCTGCTATATAATTCTAAAAAGATCTTAATGGTTTTGATTATGCCAAGTGGCACAGACCACACATTGGCCAAGAAATGATAGTTAAGGATAAGATGGCCTTCTATCATGATAGTTAAGGGAAGTTATCCTTCTATCTAGAGGTGGTGGACTAGGTTCAAGCCTCTAAGGTCGTTAAGGTCTAAGGTGACCGGGACCATTAATCAACCATTAAGGTACTCTTATGTTAACATTAAGGAATGTTCATACTCCTGGTGGTGTGACTTGAGGAACCACACAAGCCATCTAGGCCAATGTGCCGTAATTTGTCCAAGGTGACAGGCCAATGTGCCATAATTTGTCCAAGGAGATAGGCCAAGATTCCAAAATTTGTCTAAGGTGATAGGCCAATGTGCCATAATTTATCCAAGGTGACAGGATAAGGTGCCATAATTTGTCCAAGGTGACAGGCCAAGGTGCCATAATTTGTCCAAGGTGACAGGCCAACGTGCCATATGTTATGTCCAAAGTGACAAGCCAACGTGCCGTATTATTATGTCTATTAGTGACAAGCCAATGAGCTATATATAATTGTCAAATGACAATGACAGATGTGACATTACGATCCACTGTCTAATAATATATGGACTACATCCAGATTGTAATTTGCCTTTGATGATCCCTTTTAAGACCTAGGCCAAATATAGATATGATAAGCCTAGGAGTTGTGATGTTATTCACACTAGCTTCAATAGGTGATGGATTGTTATATCCTATGTTTAAAGCCAATATGGTTATTAATACCATGGCTAAGAGAAGTTCAAATTGATGTTTAGAACCAAAGTACAAGAATGGCAAACTCGGATGAGGCGCAAAGCAGCCACCGGGATGTTAACTCTAATAACGCCGAAAACATAGCCATCGATAATGATAATTTCCAAGCTCGTATTGACGCAGTTGTGGGAAAAGCCATGGAAAAAGCCATGGAGAAATTTAAAGAAATGAGCGCTACTCGCTCCAAACCTTTATCAATTCCACATTACTCAGCTCATAAGGAGAGCTCTGTTCACTCTTGAAATGCGAATAGTGAACCAAGGAAATTAGATTTTGCTTAGGTCCCGTTCTTCTAAAGACAGATGTACCTACAAATATTTCGTCTCCTGCAAGCCCCGAGATTTTAATGGGGAAAAAGGAGCAGTAGAAACCTTGAAATGGCTTGTGAGATGGAAACGATTGTGATATCAGCGGTTGTGCTGATAAGGATGTGGTAAAGTATGTATCACAGTCCTTCAAGGGCGATACCCTAATTTGGTGGAAAGCTATGGTCCAATCTACAGTTAAAGTACACATGTACAACTTAGGATGGTCTAAGTTTGTCGATTTAGTCAAGGAAACATATTGCCCACCCATGAGGTGGAGAAATTAGAGACAGACTTTTGACTCTTTCAATGAAGAACCTAGATTGTCAAAAGTATGTTTCTGACTTCAATTCCCTATCTAGGTTAGTTTCCTAATTATAACCCCTGAATCCAAACGCATTGTGCGTTTCATTAATGGGTTAGCGCCCGAGATAAAAGGCATGGTAAAGGCTGCTCAGGCTAGTACCTATAGGTCTGCTGTTGACCTATCTCTCCCCTCACCTTAGATTTAGTGAGGCAAAAGTCAGTTAGGACTGAAACTGACCGAAAAAGGAAACGGGAGGATGATAACTCCCAAAGGTTCAAAAAGAAAGGAAATTTCGGGTTCAAGAAGAACCAGCACACGTCTAATGATAAACCTCTGTGCAAGAACTATAACTACAGACATTGGGGACAATGTAGTGTTAATCCACAGATTAAACCCTGTAAGAAAAAAGGGCATAAGACCCTAGAGTGCAAGGATCTTAAGAATGTCGTCTGCTACAACTGTAATGAAAAAGGGTATATTAAGTTCAATTGCCCCAAGAACCCCAAAGGTAATGATGCAAAGCCTGGAGAAGCTAAGAAAGGGAATGCGCGTGCCTTCCAAAGAATGCCAGGGAGGCCGTTAATGACAACAACGTCATAACAGGTACATTCCTCATCAATGACATATATGCTAGAGTTCTGTTTGATTCGGGTGCAGATAAATCTTTTGTTGACCATAAGTTTAGTAAACTATTAAACTTGCCCATAAGAACTCCAGACATAACCTATGAGGTAGAACTCGCAGATGGAACGTTAGACAAAGCATCTTCCATTCTTGATGGATGTTCTATATCAATTAAAAATCATTCTATCCCTATCTCTCTTTTGCCAATGAAGTTGGCAGGGTTCGATGTAGTCTTAGGCATGGATTGGTTATCCCATAACCAAGCCTGTATTGCCTGCGATAAAAAACTCATCGAGATTAAAACCCCATCTGGTGAAAAGATCACCATTCTAGGAGATTCACACTACGGATTGCCAAACAAGGTGTCGTTATTTAAGGCATCCAAGTGTTTGAGGAGAGGTTGTGTCATTTACATGGCACATGTAACTATCAACGAGCCTAAACCAGATATTAAAGACATCCAGTTATTTTGGAGTATTCTGATGTTTTCCATGAAGAATTACCAGGCCTACCTCCAGATAGGCAAGTGGAATTTAGAATTGATATCCTACCTAGATTAGCACCTATTGCTAGGGCTCCGTATCGATTAGCACCGATAGAAATGAAGGAATTAAGGACGCAATTAGATGAACTTTTAGAGAAAGGTTTCATATAACCTAGTTCCTCACCTTGGGGAGCTCCAATTCTTTTCGTTAAGAAAAAAGACGGCTCAATGCGGATGTGCACTGTGAGTTGAATAAGTTAACAATCAAGAATCGATATCCCTTGCCCAGGATCGATGACTTGTTGGATCAACTTCAAGGTGCTAGCTTTCTTCTCTAAGATCGATTTGAGATCAGGATATCATCAACTGAAGGTTAGGAACAAGGATGTTCCTAAGACTGCCTTTAGGACCCGATATGGTCATTATGAATTCTTGGTGATGCCTTTTGGGCTCACAAATGCACCTGAAGCATTCATGGATCTCATGAATAGAGTCTGTAAACCGTATTTGGATAAGTTTGTCATTGTCTTCATGGACGACATACTTATCTATTCTCGTAATCAAGTTGATCACGAGAAACACCATCGATGCATCCTAGAACTGCTAAGGCATGAGAAGCTTTATGTAAATTTTCTAAGTGTGAATTTTGGCTTAGAGAAGTCCAATTTCTTGGACATGTTGTAAGTTTGCGTGGTATCCAAGTAGATCCTGCTAAAATAGAAGCCATAATGCATTGGGAAGTGCCCAAAACTCCATCGGAGATTTGTAGCTTCTTAGGATTGGCTGGTTATTATAGGAGGTTCATTGAGAACTTTTCAAGGATAGCCACTCCTTTAACTACCTTAACCCGTAAAAATGCTAAGTTTGTTTGGGGTCCGAAACAACAAGAATCCTTTGAGATTCTAAAACACAAATTGAACAATGCTTCTGTGTTATCTCTACCTGAGGGTATTGAGGATCTTGTAGTTTATTGTGATGCTTCGCACACTGGCATGGGTTGTGTGTTAATGCAAAAGGCAAGGTGATTGCTTATGCATCACGACAATTAAAGGTGCACGAAAGGAATTACACCACCCATGATTTGGAATTGGGTGCCGTTGTATTTGCACTAAAGTTGTGGAGACATTACCTATATGGCACAAAGTGTATTATATACACTGACCATAAGAGTCTTCAGCATTTGTTCAATCAAAAGGAATTGAACATGCGACAACGCCGTTGGATGGAAACACTTAATGATTATGATTGCAAATTCGCTATCATCCCAGCAAGGCAAATATCATTGCTGACGCCTTAAGTCGCAAGGAAAGGGTTAAACCTATTAGGATTAACGCAAAGAGCATTGAGCTCAGAAATAGCTTGAATGAGAAGCTATTAGATGCACAAAAACAAGCCCTGTTAGAGACTAATATTCCTAATGAGGGATTAGGCAGACTATTGATTAGTTAATGCCTGGAAAGGATGGAATCCTTAGATTTAATGAAAGAATCTGGGTTCCAATCTTTAGAGGACTAGAGATCTAATCCTCTAGGAAGCACATAAATCAAGATACTCAGTTCACTGGGTGGTGACAAGATGTATCAGGATTTGAAAAGGAATTATTAGTGGATGGGTTTGAAGAAATCCATAGCCTCTTATGTAGCTAAGTGTCTGACGTGTTCGCAAGTTAAAGCTGAACATCAGAAACCGTCAAGACTTCTACAACAACTTGAGATTCCCACTTGGAAATGGGAAATGGTAACCATGAACTTGATTACCAAGTTACCAAAGACCAAGCGTGGTAATGACATGATTTGGGTCATTGTAGATAGGTTGACCAAGTCAGCACATTTCTTGCCAATTAAAGAAACGTATAATTCAGACAAATTGGCTAAGTTGTATGTGGACAAAATTGTGTCCCTACACAGTGTGCTAGTATCTATTGTATCTGACAGAGATACTAGATATACATCTCATTTCTAGAAAAGCTTCCAACAATCCTTAGGCACAAGATTAAGCTTTAGTACGGCTTACCACTCGCAGACGGATGGACAAAGTGAGCATACTATTCAGATCTTGGAAGACATGCTTAGAGCATGTGTGATTGATTTAGGTGGAAGTTGGGAAGACCACTTACCCCTAATAGAATTCTCCTATAATAATAGTTATCATACAAGCATCAAGGCTGCTCCTTATGAGGCCTTGTATGGGAGAAAATGTCGAACGCCCGTGTGTTGGGCAGAAGTTGGGGAAGCCCAACTATCAGGACCAGAGATTGTCCTGGAGACCACGGATAAGATTGTGCAAATCCGTGATCGTCTCAAAGCTGCCCGAGATAGGAAGAAGAGCTATGCTAACAAGAGGCGTAAACCTCTTAAGTTCCAAGTAGGGGACACAGTCATGCTGAAAGTATCACCTTGGAAAGGTGTAATAAGATTTGGAAAGAAGGGCAAGTTAAGCCCAAGATATATAGGACAATTCGAAATAATCGAATGTGTCGGCACTGTAGCTTATAAGCTTAAGCTGCCAGATGAGCTTAGTGGAATTCATGATGTGTTCCACATCAGCAATCTTAAGAAATGTCTAGCCGATGAGTTGCTAGCAATGTCACATCATGATGTGCAGATAGATGAAAACCTGAGGTTTGTTGAAAAACCAATTTCGATCGAGGATTGACAAGTTAAGAAGCTCCAAAGGAAATTAATACCTATAGTTAAGGTTAAATGGGATGCCCTTAGAGGTCCCAAGTATACATGGGAGGTTCAGTCCACTATGCGACAAAAATACCCCCATCTTTTTGAATAAAATCTGGAGGACGCGATTTTGTTTTAAGGGGCGAGGATGTAACACCTCGTAAAATCATGTCCAATAGTATAGTGACACGTGTTGTATATCTTATTTAGTTTATTAAAGACTAATATGGACTAAAGGTGTCAACATACTCAAACTGAGCCTCTGAGGGACTTTCTTATGTCAACATGCATAAACATTAGCCTTTGTGTGACTGATATGTCAACATGCTTAAACATTAGCCTCTGAGTGACTGACATGTCAACATGCTTAAACATAGCCTCTGAGTGACTGATATGTCAACATGCTTAAACTTGGCCTCTGAGTGACTGATATGTCAACATGCCCAGCCTCTGAGTGACATCGGAGTCAACATGCTTATAATGAGCCTCTGAGTGATCCTTTACGAAGTCCTAACTCTCATACGTGCCACTTGTTGGACGAGAGAGGTTAATTCTATAAATATGTGAAAGATGGATGATGGAGGGGTTTAAAGTATCAACATGTTAATTTATACCTCTGAGTGACCTTTTAACGAACCGAGAGCTCGACAATGTCCGGGCATACTCCCGGGTACGCCAAATATTGGTTACGAAGGGATAAATATGCTATAAAGGTGTTTTAGGAGGTTTTATAAGTTGAGGGGCTAAATGTGTCAAACTTTGAAAGTGACCACGGGGCGCTCGCGGGGCGCAACGCGAGAGGCCTGTGTCTGCAGAATTTTTGCTTGGCCTCCACACATGTTGCCAAAAACCATTGTTTTGAAACCATGGACTTCAAAACAGTTATACCACGTTTTAGGACACTTGTAAGCTCCCTCTAACACCCCTTAACACCTGGCATCACCTCATTCAAGCTCTCCAACTACAAATAGGTGCAATGCTTCATCATTTGAACTTGCACCATTCTCATTTATCATTCTATTTCCCTCATCTGGAAGTTCCTAACTGAAAGGAGCATCCAACTTAGTTCTATTGCATCCTAAGGATCACTTGTAAGTGTTCAGTTCTATTGAATTTTCGTTTATAGGCTTTTATAGCCAACAGTCAAGCGTTTTACGAAAAACGCCTTGACTTTTGGTTAAAACCATTATGGTCCAGCCATTGTTCGTAACGAACATGGCTAAGTGATCGTAATAAGGTAGGTGTTAATCCCTATAAAGGGCGCCTCCTGAAGATCACGTTTGCTAGACCAATTGACGGGTCAAAGTTATTATATTAAAAAGTCAAAAGGCCATTTTTCAGAAATGTTATAATCTGAGCTTATATATGTTATGAAACATGTTTTGACACTTAAACAAGTTGTTAATAGTTATTATAACATGTTCGGCTCGTCAATTTCAGTTCTAGGGTCGGTTCGCAACCGAAAGTCGTGAAGTTTGACTTCTGCTTTGACTTTCGATTCTGACCTGATTTAGATTTGTTAGCTATTGATCTAAGGTTGTATTATGATCGTAATATAATGTAGCATAACCCCATGAGTTTAGTTATGCCATTTTGACAAAAATGCTCTTTTTATGTAAAAATAAGGTTTAGACGATAATGAACTTGAAAATGAATTACCTACTGATGTAATATCATAAGTAGGATTATTTGGGATGTCAAATCAGATTATAAACTGAGTTTATGAACAAGTCCTTTTATTATGTCGATAAATGACGATAACAACCTTGTGGCTCATAAAATGGTTTTAATCATACTTTTTCATATCAAATCTTTTACCCACTGATATGTTATATTGAATAACATATCAAAAACATATAAACCTTATTTTAACATCAGTTTTCATTAAACATCGCACAAATCGTCATTTTACGATATAAGCGCCGTTTCGGCGCATAGTATGGTCTTAAACCATATTTACTAACCAAGACTTGTTACCTACTGGTTTTAAAACTTATTTAAAATATTTTTGCTGTAGGTACATGATATAAACCCAGAATCCCAATTAAACTATCATACTATGTGTAAAATGACCAAAATGCCCATTCGGTGCATAGTTTGGTCATAAATGATAAATTACACATATCATCATGTTCCTACTGATATTATATCATAAATTGAATACTTTTTCAGAATACTTATCTTTATAACATTAAAATATATTCAAGTTCCTTTTATAAGGTATATAATTACCGAAACGCCCTTATGAGGCATAGTTTTGTTTTAAAACCTTAACGAGCATATAAGTTGATATCCTACTGATATTACAACTTATTTAAAGTATAATGGCATATAGAACTTGTCCATGACTTATCCAGTTACCCGATATCGCTGATATGCGAACGGTTAAGTATATGTAACTAGTTTACGGAAATTGACCGAAACGGGTCTAATCTTGTCATTTAAGTCTGAAAATCAAGAATGTTTATAGTTTATCCATATTATACAAGTCAAAGTACTTATTGGATTAAACTACATTCTATCCAAAAATAGTTTAATCTAGCGTTATACGTTTTGATCCTGAACGCTACTCGATCTAATTTTGTGACTTAAATAAGACCGTTAGTATTTAATTGGTTAGCTTATGCCATAATCCAGACTAGAGACTTCCGATAAATGCTATCTGCACTTAGCACTTTTGTGTTCAGCTGAGTTATTAAATCTTGTGTTTAAACGAAGACTAACTCAGGTAAATACTTTCGACTTATTTCCCTTTACGGGCTTGGGTTACGGTAAATTATTACCGCTTGGTCGGAAATGGGAATAATCGATTGCCGGATTGTGGCTAGTAAATCAGCATATTCCGTTTTAATCAGTTTTGTTTGATAACTTAAACATTGGGGTTAACTACCGTGTCCTGGATATCCTCGGCTCATTACATTAGATAATGGCCACGACCTTAGCGCGGGTGTAGGCATACACCCGATAGACCCTCAAAATGCATTACCCACAAGGTTGGGGGAATAACTCCTTCGTGAGTTCAAAGTGGTGAGTACGTTAATCATGTCTCGGTCTCCGTACCGGGCCCTGTATGTATGGACAAACATGTGAATCTGTTAACAAGTTTAAAAGGCTGGCTTTCCCAAGTTATAAAAGATTTTGTGCCAATATGCACTTAAAACATTTTTTTAAATGTTTTCAAAATGAGTCAGTTGGGTGTATTTACCAGCAAAAGCTGACGTGTTTTCAAAAGACTAAGCTTGCAGGTACAATACGCAAAATAGGCTGGGAGTGCTCGGTAGTGATAAGAGGACCTTGCAAATCCTAAATCTGCCCAAAGTCTGTTATACATTTTTGTATATTTTATGAGCCGCCTGTAGATCTTCTATTACGAGTCGTCTGTATATTATTTTGTACTTTGAACATTTGGTTTGTAATAGTAATTTAACTCCGAGACTTCCGTTGTGCTGTGTTTAATTAATTATGATGATATCAACTTACGTCATGATAATCCTCACCCGGGCCTACCGGTGTTTGAATTGGCTATGGAAAGCCGGGGTGTGACAAGTTGGTATCAGAGCTAACGTTTGAGAGACTTAAACACTAACTTTCTTGTGTTTAATCTCAAACTTACACAAACACATTCATTAGACTTCCAAGTGTAGGCAAAGAGAAAAAATACAGTTGTTTTTAGTGGAAATATATAGATATGGATATGGATATGGATATGGATAGTGAATTGATTGCGAATGCTAACGTAACCCCTTTCACCTTTCTAGAAAGTAACCCAAGCTTCCCGAAAATGGAATCACGGCATTCTTATTTCTTGTACAACAAGCTCTTATTGATCAATAACTCTCTCTCTCTCTCTCTCTAATTTGAAACCTCAAAATGGCATGGTACAGAAGATCAAAGCTAGGGTTCGACACAATCTGTCGTTACTTCACCGCCCCCAAACCCCAATCAATCAGTTACGTAAGTTCACATCTGCTTCAAACAATCCAATTAGGTTTCCTAAAACCTCATTATTTTCACCTGTAATTGTCAATAGGAGCTCATCAATTGGAACCGGTTATAGATATTATTACGTTGATTCGCGACATGTTAGGCATTTTAAACCTAGAGGATTCAAAAGGTGGATTGATAACCCTAGGAATGCCTCGATAGTTGTGTTAGTAGGATCAGGAATTGGTGTAACTATGTATTTTGGAAATGTTGAGACAATACCCTACACTAAACGGAGGCATTTGGTTTTGTTGTCGAAAAATATGGAGAGAACGATTGGGGAGTCTCAGTTTCAGAACATGAAGGCCGGGTTTAAGGGGAAGATACTACCCGCGATGCATCCCGAAAGCGTTAGGGTTAGGATGATTTCCAAGGATATAATTGAGGCATTGCAGAGAGGGTTGAAGAAGGAGCAAGTGTGGACGGATTTGAGTTATGGGTCCGAAAGTGGAAGTGCGTCGGAGAGTCGAGGGAAGGAGATGTTAATGGTAATGACGGAGGAGACGGCTGGGGATAAGTGGGAGGGGAAAGATGAGGTGCTTAATGATAAGTGGGTGGATGAAAGCAGGAAAAAGGGGAAGGATAAAGGGGTGAAGTCGGCTACTGCGCATTTGGAAGGGCTGAAGTGGGAGGTTTTGGTGGTCAATGATCATGTTGTCAATGCCTTTTGTTTGCCTGGTGGGAAGATTGTGGTGTTTACGGGGTTGTTGGAGCATTTTAGAACTGATGAAGAGATTGCCACCATTATTGGTCATGAGGTATGTCGTTTGGTTGATTTATTTACAAGTTGATATGAATGAAATTTGTTTACATAACGTTTGATGAAGTTAAATGGCCTTCACTATTTGCATAGTCAAAACTTGTAGTATATTTTGGATTGGTAATCTTATGCTATAATTTATGCAATGTAGGATCTGATAAGTGATCATAGAGAAGTTATTTAGGGAGTTAGTTTCCTAGATGGAACAGTACTGGTCCAATATAAGGAAGATTAAACAACAATTTGAGGGTTACTCATAGTTATTATCTCTGTTGTCAAGGCTCAACCAGGCGCTCGCCTAGGCTCACTTTTCAGGTCCATCCCGCCTTCTCGCCTCGCTTCAAAAGCCCCACTTTTGGGGCCCTCAGGTGCATTTTCAGGCCAAATGCCAACAAAATTCCAGTAAAAAATCATTTGAACAGGTTTAAACATGTTTGAAACAATTATAAGAACCCTAAACAGGCCTGGAAACAAACTAAAACAACTTAAACTAGCCCTAAAGAAGCCTAAAACATGTCTAAAATTCCTAAAAGTTTTATTTTAATTTTTTATACTAAATGACCTGCTTAAAAAAGCCCTCGCTTTTTAAGCGCCTTGCATTGAGGCCCAAGGCTCACCCTTTGCGCCTTGAGGGCGCCTTGCGCCTTTGACAACTATGGTTATTATATTCTCACTCGAATACCTAATACCCAGCACACAATTGTCAACTCTTAAGAAAATTCTTAGTGATCACTAGATTTAATTATATAAAAGCCATCATCATGACATCATCATGTTTTGTATCAAGTAGTCTGAACACATTCTAATATTCTTTGGTGTCATTATGATCGTTGTAAAGAAATAAACATGACTCCATTGTGAGGGTGCTTGGATGTGCATTTTAAGTGATTTGTTTGAATAACTAGAAGGTGCTTTAGTTAGGGTGGGTTATATGATTTTTCATTTATCTTGATGCTTAGTTTTCACAGTTACATGCTTTTTCATGTTATCAATAAATGACCAGAAAGTTGTTATAATACTGTATTTTTCCAAAGGCTTTAAAGTTGATAATGGCAACTTGAAGTCATGATAATTTGACTAACTGCGTATCCACACACCTCTTTAAGGTACTGGTTATTTGATCATCAGTTTTAGTTTATTAGTATTGCCACTTGTTGTTAACAGATGACTTGGTTTGTATAAAAGCAATACTGAGGTGGAATATAATGCAAGTGATTATTATCTATCTATACAAGGTTGCAGTTTTTTTATTTAGTTATGTCCGATCCAAGAAAAAGGATGCACTTCTTTCGTCTCATTAAAATTGCAACATTTTTCTTTTTGACGAGTTCTTAATATGAAATTATTTACTCAATCATTGTGATTACAAAGATTTTGTCGTTATTAAAGGGTATTTAAGACATTTGGTTAATAGGTAGTGGTGGAAATTTGGACCCATTAACTTATGAGCAGGTCAATTTTAGTTGTGTTTTCATTTCAAACCAGTTAAATAAGTCAATTAAAAGTTTTAGTTAAATGCTGAACTAGTCAAATGGGTGAAAGTCTCCAAAATCTATTTGATGATTGAAACCTCTGTGTTTTTTTTCAAAGATTAGATTATTCGTGCAATCATGTTGTTTTTGTATGCATAGTCAATGCAATAGTTACTCATATAATATAGGGCAAAATGTTTTTTTTTGTGGATCATCTTAACCCGACCCACCCATTTTAACTTGTACTAGAATTGACTTAAAAAAACATGTTTCAACCAGAACCCGTTTTTACCCATAATATAACCTGGCGACCCACCTATCTGCCACCTCTTTTTGGTGGTTAGGTGTAAGGATATGCTGGCTAAACATGGATATGTTTTAGGTTGCACATGCCGTGGCAAGACATGCAGCAGAGCAGATTACAAAGAACCTCTGGTTTACCATCGGGCAGCTAATTTTGTATCAATTTGTTATGCCAGATCTGGTCAACACAATGTCAAATCTTCTGCTTAAGCTTCCTTTCTCCCGAAGGTATGCTATAATCTTTTGGGGCTTCTTTTATTTGAAAACATTCTCTTGATGTATGCTAGTTGTTAACATATGAATGATTTGCATCCAAGAACACATTTGTGTATATCGAATATATTAATTTAAATAGAATGAAGATGATATTGAACTAGGTTTAAAGGTAAACCAACACTTTTGGGATAACGGTTCTTTTTTCTAGAATTTTCTTTGTGTTACATGCTAAATCAAGTGTTTGTGTGTTTTTTTGGATATTTTGCCAAGTATGTTGGTTATCTAGAGACGAAGATCATGTGGTGGGTGGCATTGCCTATATTAATGCCAACAATTTGATTCATTTTAATTGACACATGGTTTTAAAGAACCGACTTACTTGCAAGAGTGTACAAAAGAATACCCAACTGGCAGAAAATAACAACAAAACGCTCTAAATGACAAGTAAAGTGTCCTACTTAACTATTTTTCTGGGCTATCTATGCTCATGATGTGAACTTTAGTTTCTTCTTTCCGCTGGTACAAATTTGTTGATACATCGTGTGATGGTCAGGTGATAAATCATAATACACTGTATTTATGGGTTGTTTTGTGGATTAATTTTTCCAAAAAAGCCCTTTTTTCTGGGAATTTTTATAAAAAAATTGCATATATTTAGATGAAATCTTCGAGATATAAGGTGGTTATTCTTGATTATGTGATGAAAAAGGGTGTTATGTGTAGGATGGAGATTGAAGCAGACTACATAGGGCTGCTGTTGATGGCGTCAGCAGGGTACGATCCACGGGTCGCTCCAAAGGTATTTGAGAAATTGGGACAAGTATCGGGTGATTCTGCTTTGCGAGACTACCTTTCTACACATCCATCTGGAAAGAGAAGAAGTAAACTGCTATCTGAAGCTAGTGTGATGCAAGAAGCAATCTCTATATACCGAGAGGCCATAGCCGGACGAGAGGTTGATGGTTTTTTCCTTTAACTATCAACCTAGTTTGTATGATAATATTTACTGATGCAGTTGTTCAAATGATGTTGGAAGATGGATGGCTTTTTACATACATATGTGTCCAATAGTTATGAAGTGTAATTTCCAACTTCTGTAGGGACGGATGAAATTGCTCGTTAAGTTTTTTTTGTAAATCGGCAACAAGGTGTAAAAGCGCGTGACACCGAATTGAAATTGTAAAATTGTAATTTAGGGTTCAGAATAAGTCTATCGTGTTTTATCGCTCAAATTTGATTAGATACCAAAATTAGGCTTGGGGTAGAACCACAATCTTTTTATTTGGTGATTTCAATTTTGATCTAATTCAAAAAGCTAAACAAATATCTCATTACAAATGTTGAAATATAACATAGCCATGCCCAGTGTTCTCGTGGGCAAGGGGTTTTGAGTTGAAAGAGCTTTGGGAGAAGTTAAACATGTTGGTAGTTATTAATATGGTCTAGACGTATCTTCCATTTTACGCCACCATCGGATGTCTCCCACCGGTCTCATAACATAAGGGATGTAAATCACGCGTCTTAAAGTAAACCAGGTCTCATAACATAAGGGATGTAAATCGCGTGTTTTAAAGTAAACCAGGTGGTGCTGATGTTTAATCTCAACAGTAGATTCTCACTTCTTTACCAATGAGGTTTGGAAGCATCTTTGTTTTTTGTTTCATGGTTTTCAGTGTTTGTGAAGAAAATTGTGAAGCAAGTATTATTCTTTGTTACTTTGTGGTGCTTTACAGTTATTTGTGAATTTACTTGTGATTTGCGAGTCTATATTTTTCTTTTAGTTAGTTTATTGTTGATAAGTATATTTATCGATCGTGATGAATTTGTGTATTTGTTTGATATGTTCCTTCCACCCACGTAGTCATATTCTTTTTCATTTATTGTTTTTATTTGTCTAGTGGATAAGACTGTGGCTCCATGTGAGTTCGAGAAAGCCTATGTGGCACCCCTTACAAATACATTTCGGGACAATCGGGGTGGATCCTCCGTTCTCCCCGACTTCGCTTTTTAAAATTTGAGGATGTTGATTGGTTGGAGGGAAAGGGTTACACCACTCCCATTGGTGAGGAAGATGATAACGTGAGAGTAAGATGATGATGTGGATGTTGGGAGAGGGTTACACCACACCCTATTGTCTAAACAGGTAGTTATTTGGGTTATCACTAAAGATTCGGTGGATCATTTATTAATTAAATAGTCAATTTGATGGATTAGTTATTATGCATGGTCTAATTAAATTTTCTTGTTTATCATTATGGAGAAAGGAATATTCATGGGTAGTATCATAGCTTCAACCAACCAACACTTCTCATGTCAAATTCAGTTCAAAGTACTCATTATATAGTATACACTAGCTGCACCTACCCAAGCCATAAACCATTTTTTTAATCTAAATAAAGTCAAATATGACATAAAACTTAAAATATTACATAAAAACTTAAACATTTCATAGAAATAAAACATAAAAGTTAAACATTACATTAAAATAACATAAAACCTAAACACTACATCAAAAAATAAAACATAAAACTTAAACATAGATAAAAAACTTAAAACCTAAACATTATATAAGGAATTAAACCTAAAACTTAAACATACATCCTAATAATTTGCCATGCCGAAACGTTCTCAAAGTCCTCGTCGTAGGCATGTTTGTAGTCCACAAGGGCCACTTGAATGGCTTCTGATTCCGATAGCTCGTTGTCGGGATTTTCCACATTCATGAACCTCAATGGAATCTTAAACATTTGAAATGGATAAACGAGAATCGTGAGTTTAGTTGATCCACGTTTTGGTGGTCTCACCAGCATGGAGACAAAATTGTTGGAAAACCCGATTCCAAAACAAAATCCTTCTACTAGTGGACAAGCATCTGTGATGTGTTGCGCCATAAGACATAGCCAACGCAGTGTCTTCTACTTCACTCCCCGAATTCCTTGACATTTTGAGTGGAGTTTATGTGGATGTGGTAGATTAAAATAACGGAATTGATTGGTTAAATAGGGAAAGTTATTTGATTTTTTTTAAATAAAAAGCAACAGTCAAATTCAAATTGAACGGTCAACAAATGCATGGTCAAACATCGAAAACACAAATCTTACACGGGTTGTGGAGCTGGCTAGCCGAACCCACCCGCCAGCCATACCCGCGAGGGTGGCGGCAGTGTTCTGACTTGGCTTTGAACCCGACCTGACCTTACACGTGAGTGCCCTGACCACCCTTAATTAGATTATTAATGGAAAAAATATTGAGTGTCAAGTTCTCTCAAAATTTCATCAATTTTCTCTTTATTTTCTTTGGAGTTTGACCCACTTTAACGTGTTATCTATAAATCCAATTGGTCATAACAATTAGTATCAGAGCTACCGTGATCCCCGGACCTGTGCCTGCTTAAAAACTATCCAAACCCGAGTTATGTCAATGGATGAAATCCTTTGAAAGACAAAAGTCCCTTTGAAATTGTGTTCACCGAGGTCCGATCGACCCAAACCACGTTCGAAGTCCGCCAGACCCCTACATCGCCACCACCAATTATAGCTCCCGTGCCACCACCTTCGACCACCTCATTTGCCCCAAAACCAACATTGTCACCAAACCTATATAACATTTCTCAAACCCGTTACCGAAACCGCTAGCACTGGAACCACTTGCACCAAAACCCTCTTTAGAAACGCTATCAATTCCCATATACAACAACCAACCACCGTCACTAAACTCACTCCAATGAGTGCATCCTTAGCATTTTTTTTTTTCCATCTTCGATGATCATGGGTACATCATATATCCAAATTCCAAAATGTATTATTGGCTCCAACACATACAAAGAATGTTTTGGCTCCAAGGAGAGAATGGCGTCTACCTTGGTGTCTACATTTTCAACCTTGTGACAAGGTTGCTTCAAGTGTGGGGGAATAATATGTTCCTTCCACCCACATACTCATGTTTTATTAATTCATGTTTTATTAATTTATTGTTTTTATTTATTTAGTGGATGAGTAGGTGGTTATTTAGGTTATCACTTACACCTTGGGTGTGATTTCTCTTTCTCCCATGTCTATCTAAACGTCACATCACTTTTTTTTATCTAACTATTTTTCTATAATTGGGGTGTGGTTCTATTTCTTCCCCCTTTCATTTTATTTTTATTTTTTAATACATAAATTATTTTTATAATATAAAAAGTTTTCATTAATTAAAAATAAAATTACATAGGCTAGAAAAAAAATACATAATATAAATAAAAATAACTTAAAAAAACTAAAGCCCACTTCCACCTTCCCCGAGTTATTTCCTCGCGCTTTTGTCCTTCATTATCGATAGCACCGCACGGTCTCTTTTTGGTACGCTTTGGATATTGGTTCTCATTATTCAGAACTCTTTGCTTTCTTGATTTTGAATATCAAATTCGAGTCGCCTCTTATCAAACTCTGGTCATTCCCTTGAGAGCAACACTGCTTCTTCTTTTTTCTTTCTCTTTCTTTTTGTACCTTTTTCTTGCACTCCCATGAAATGGTTGAATTTTTCTAGATTGTATCAACTTTTGATACATCCTCGAGCTTGTTGTCTTTGAACCCGAAGCCTTCGCACGTTCCCTTTTAGCACGATTCCTTCCAACTGGCCGTCTTGATTCAAGAGTAGGAGCTTCATCTTTGAACTCGGGTTTATCGTTTATATCGATAGCATAACGTGCATCGAAACCACCCGCACTATAACTCCCGACGCACTTGTTTTCGATCTTTCGTTGTGATCTTTTTGCTTGTTCTACCTCATTAGGCAACACTTTCCACTTTCCACAATTTTTCAAAATTTCATTAACCCTCATGTAATGCCACGGCCCATTATTACCCTTGGTGTATCTTTTAATAGCCGCCAACAAAACATGTTCATCATTTGAACCACTTGGACGATTGTTCCATTCTTTTTGATATATACCCGCAAAGATACCAATTTTTGCGTTCATTTCTCTCCATTTTGAACTAATGGAATGGACTAATGGATATGGTTCGCGTTGTATCAACTTGAAAAATTCAACACAAACTTGATTGTAAGAGCCTTCACGTTTTCGATTATTTGCTACACATTAAAATAAAAAATATAATCAACGTTTATATATAAAAAATATAATCAATGTTTATAAATCAAAAAAATTAATCAACGTTTTTAAATAAAAAAATATAATCAACATTTACAAATATTAATATTTATACTTTATTTAGAAAATAAAAAAAATATACCTAATATCGGATCGTTAGAAGCTTTAACCCACGCTTCTTCAAGTGGTTCCAACTTATCAGGTGTCCAAGGAATGCTCTCCGCCTTCCCGATTGCCTTTTCTTGAGTTTGTTAAGCTCTTTTTTCCCTTTCTTTGCCTTTGTCCTTTGTGGTTGCATTTCGTGTATAACATCGTCATCTACGGCTAAAGAAATGAAGTCATGCTCGTGTGTGGTTTGAGTAAATGGTTGGGGCGGTGGCATTTGAGATGGTTGTTATTGCATTTGCATAACATGTTGTTGATGTTGGTATTGCATTTGCCAAGGATTTTGTGCTTGACTAACACCGCTTAATGAAAACGGATCCATGGGTGTCGTGACGTATACAAGTGAAGATTGAGTCGAGGGAGTGGCAGGTGTGTTTGGAAAGAATGGACCCGCGGGTTCGATCCGCTCGGATCCATGACTTTTTTTTGGATAAAAGAATGAAGGATGATTGAAAGAATGAGAAAGTGTTTGAAATTATGAATTGAAAAATAGAATGTGTGATATATAAATAAGAAAAAAATAAAAAATTTATTTTTTTAATTAAATTAGGCCGTTGCTAACGGTCATCAGTCAAACGGTCAAATTTTGAAGCTCAGGACGAACGGTAGAAAATCACCAATGACATCAATATCTAATTGGGGGTGTCCCCAATCACCCTCCACCTCAGCTCCCAGGCTTGTTCCCGATGCCACTTAAAATTCAGTGAATCAATTATTATGTATGATCTTATTAAATAGTATTGTTTATCATTAATTGGATTATGAATAAAAAATATTAATTCTCAAGTTATCTCAAAATTTCATCTTGTTTCTCTTTGTTTTCTTTACAGTTTGACCCAATTTAGTGGGTTATCTATAAATTTGATAACATTCTTATTCGAAGTCAATTGTGATTCTCTGTGACTTCTTTATATTGTTTGGAAAATTGAATGAAATATATCAGATTTTTTATTCTACAATTTAATGCAAAGATATTTACACGTTTTTATTTGCTCATTTACTCACTAAGGTCTAACTAATGCTTGCTATGCATCATATAAAACAATATAAATAATCTATTTTCAATTTAAGAAGATTTTGTTCCAAACAATAAAGAAGCGAAACATACAAAAAAATGTTTCTTTTTCTATAATCATCAGCCATACATGCGTATTTATATCTAAACATAAGTTAATTATAAAAAAAATACGTGTTTCTAACACGTATAATAATCTATTTTCATTTAAGAAGAAAAAGATTAATTTATTTTTTGAGAATAGTTTAAATCATACACTAATACCACCTTATTCTGGTGTGTGTTCAAAATTGACCTTAAGAAATTGTTTTGATAACAAAAGCAAAAGATAGAAGTAATTATAATCACTTTAAATTTACCATAAAATGAAAGATAAAAAACTGTAAACACTTTAAAATGTACCATCAAGAATCCACAAGAATGTAACTTAATACACCAAATACAGAAATCTTATAACTTTTAAAACGTTAAAGTTTCTCATCAAGGATCCACATCCATAATTTAAAATACCGAAAAAAAAAAATCCATGCATAAGATTTTTTAAGAAAAACAATATGTGAAGCGTGCACAAGAAGAATACATCAAGTTTTTTTTTGAACGACAACAATGATATATTACATCAAGTGGATAAGCAATAACAATGAGCCAACATATCATCCGTTCTTACGTATCTATCTCAAGCAAGTTCTTGATGCCAAACACTTCAACTCATGGTGAAGAACACGTACGTATACTAATCAAAGTTTTTCCATGTATCTCTTTTCGAATAGAAAGAAAATATCTTAGCACAAAGATTCAACCTTTTCAAAATAGAATTATTATAAGTTCTCGTTGAACATGAAGTAGTTAATGGTTTTGTAATCTTGCATATTTAAATACATAAACCGATCCATTTTTATAATAATAGAAGCTGATGTCTCTCGCCAAAGAGTTGATGACTTGGTTAGCTAGCTTTTTTTTTTAAACGGCGGATTTCATTAAAACACACTAGCAACAAGCTAGAGACCAAACAACAAAAACAACGCTTACAACGACAATTTAGCCAATCTCTCCAAACTAAATCCTTAGCCTGAGATCTAATGGTACATCCTAGAAGTTGCAATCTCTCGAATCTGAATAAGGCAAATGAATGTTAAGACCTAACAATTGCCATAACTGTGAGATGGCACACAAAGACCTCACATCGATCCATCCATTACATTGACCTTTTTGTGCACTTAATTCGTTGTGACTTGATTACGAAGAGTGTGTTTCTCTAATTCATTTGAAATAATTCTTCATTTTTATTCGATCATTATGTTCGATTTTGTTTAAGTATCCAACCCACAATATTCTACTATGATCTTTTTCTCAACCCTTTCCTTTTAAGATTAACAAGTGTCATCCTCTCATTCCAACTTAATAATACAATTAACAATTAGTGCATTTGCACCCATTAATCAAAGGAGCTCTAACATCTTTTTGGTTCCGATTTTTTTTATACAAAGCTCTAGACCATTCAGACAAAAACGTTCGTCTACTGATTGGCCTCTTTCTGCTACACATATTCGTCGTATCAGGCTAGTTGATAAATCATTGAACAAAAAAAATCAAACCGCCTTTCAAACAAATTAATAACGATAGTGGGCCGCTAGATGAGCAAAAAGTACATGAACACTGAAGTGGGCCCAAACTGCTCTGAGAAACCATTGACGTGGTAACCGTGGCCCATATGCGACTCTCAACCTCATCGTTACTCACGTTTCATCTAACACGTGTCACCTTACCACAGTTATCCATTACGCTACGATAAATTCATTCAGCGAGATCCTCAAAAGGCTTTGGTTAAGGGTTATTTCTTTCTCAAGATGGCCCTTTTGGTGAAACAGATTTCGTTATGCGTCTCGTCTCTTTAAGGCACATATGCATTTTTTCAAACATTTTTATATAATGTTGTTTTTTTGTTATCAATTTGTATAAATATTTTGATCACCTAATGTGGGATAGCTGACTTGATAGAGTGTTGTTTTAAAAGTAGTTAATTAAAAACAAAACAAATTATCTTAATTCTAGATTCAAATTATACTCTAGACTCCTAAATTATACTAAACTACTAACCGGCAAGTGGACCGATCAGTTGTAGAATAGTATTAAGTAAGTCCGGATTATCGAACCCACAGGACTCTCTAAGAGCTAAGACTACTAATTTAGACTCAATTACACACTAGGTATATTTTAAGGAGGGTTTTTACTTATAATTATAAATTATCAAATTACTAAAACTAATAAATTGGAATGACCAAACTATGAACTTCTAGGGACTTATTAGAACTTTTACCAAGCGATGATAAACTAGTTACCTAGGTTAGATTTTTAGAATACTACTCTTTTAATTTAATAATAATTAATCTGGTTGAATATTTTATCCAGGATCTTAGCATATCAAAGTTCAGGTTTATTCAACAGGACCCCCGACCCTTCTCAGGAAGACACCTACAATAACCTATCATTTTTTTTCGTTTACCGGTCTTAAAGATTCTTTTTCAATTATCTTTTCAAATTAGTAAAGTGCCTAATTATTAATTACCTCTCAATAATTAACCTAGAGCAACTACAATTTTCTAGTGTAGATTAACTGATTCAATTATGACAAGGAAATTAGGCTCGGGAATTTCTCAAAACCCTAACCTAACAATTTACCATATTAATTTAGCCAACTAATTGCAATTTCTCAATTAACAAGTTAGGTATAATGACAAGTTTAATTTAATGGTTAATTTAATTGTTTCCTCGGTTTTATTGGCCAATTTTACCTCAACCTCACGAATTCCTAAGAACACGAAAAGTAACATAAACCTATCACATGAAAGACATTCACCAAAGTTTATGCAAAACAACCAAGCAATCATCAAACAAACAAAATCATTCAAATACCCTAAACTAGATCATTAAAGTTGTAACATTTACTAATTAAATGTTCAAACCATGAATTAAATTAAAGTAAATCAAAGTTTCATAATTCCATAATCGAAAACCTAGGTAACCAAAGAAAATCTAGCCTAATAACATGTTTGAAAAGTAATAAAAACCAAGTTGATAACAATATAGCATGATTGATCAAAAACCAAAGAGATCAAAGAAGAGATTGGTATGATAAACCGTGACAAACTCCTGCCTTGAACTCCCGTGATCACCACCACAATTACTGCAGCTTATATCTGCTTCGAATAGCTTCCAATCTCATGAAAATAGCTCCAAAGTTGCTCTAGATCGTCCACAATTGCCCAAGATATGTTTAACAATGATAATAATTCTATTATAAACAACCAAATCCCAAAACAACTTTGATTTCGAAACTTTCTGGATAAACATTTCTCTCGCGGGCCGCGAGAGAGTTTGGATGGTCCGGTCGCACCCCGCGACCAAGTTTTGATTCCGGAGATAATTATCCCTCTCTCGCGCCCCGCGAGAGAGGTTATGTGTGCCAGTCGCGCCCCGCGACCAGGTGGATATCCTATTTTTGCGTTTCGTTTTCTCGTTTTCGATCCACTCACGTCCCGTCTCGGTTCTTTTCACCATTTTTGCTCGTTTTTTCCCATCCTTCCAACCGTTTTAACGAACCAAGACCTGCAAAACGCGTTTGGATTAAAAGTAGATAAATTCTTGACAAATCGAAACGAAAATGGGCTAAAAATATACAAACTTTACACGATAAATAGATATATTATTCAATACATCAAATATCCCCACACTTGCTCTTTTTTCGCCCCCGAAAAAGAATTATTCATAAACGGAATCATAACCAACAATTACTCGATTTCAAAAATAACTATTCTTTCCATTAGGAACCGAGATTCATGTTAACCGCGGTTGCAAGTATTTGATCCACTTAAACTCAAAATTCGGCTCAAACCTCTTATCATGTAAATTTAATTTAAGTTCGGTCAATCCACCTAGTGTCTCACACTAGAGTCCACAGTACCCCTAATCCCACCTCAAGCTTATGAAACAAAAGGAACGAATTATTTAACCCTTTCCTAACCGTTTTATACCAAAATATAAATAATTTAAAATCAAGCAATTTCTTTCTCTCTCTCTCTCTCTTTTTTTTTTCATTTGAACATTTTGATTTCTTGTTGCATATTTAACCTAGAGGCTGTCTCAACCAGAGTCACCATCCCCGAGAGCGACAACGAAGGCTTCGATACTTAAAATTTCAACTAATCCTAGAGGGATTCTCGATCAGAGTCACCATCCCCAAGGGAGATTCCATAGGCCCCAGTCTATTATTCAATCAAGCTCATTTTTTTCTTCTTTTTACATGATTAAATTTTTTTTAAATATTTTAGCTTATAACGGAATTTCTTATACTATTTTTGGTGGTTTCATTTTCCCATTTCTCCTAGATGAGTACCCACTAGTAGACCGACTATTAAGGTGTATTAAGCTCAAAGAAAATAAGAACCGAATCGAGCCTACTTGCACATCCCAATTAGACATAAACTCACTCTTTTTATTCTCATATTATTATTATTTGAAACCGAATAAAAGTTTAATTTTTCTATCATTTTCCGTTAAATTTTTATGCAAACTTCTTTTTCAAAAGACATTTTCGGTTTTTTTTTCACACTACTAACACTACTATAATATCCCATCCCCACACTTAAAGTTTTGCATTGTCCCCAATGCAAGGACGAGACAAATACTACTCAAAATAAAATAAAAACAAGCAAACAAAATAAAAAGAAAAATAAAATACAGAAAAGGAAGCGACTTAGCTGATAGTGCAAGCCTGTCGATGTGCCAGGCAAACCACTTGTGCTCTCCAAACCTAACGCGCTTAATGTGCCACTCTTAACACTCTCATGCGAACGGAACAACATATACATCAACCTAGCATCACGCACTTACAAAACATGATAATAATAAAGCCAAATAAATTCATAATTTTGCAATATTGTTCATCAACACATACCCAACCAACCAACCAACCCAAAAATAAATTGTTTTAAAAGAACAAACCATAATGACTGAAAACAGCAAAAAAGAAAAAATAAAGATAAAGATCTTCAGCCGCTTCAATCATCCTCTTCAGATTCTTCGGATGCCTCAAAAACCTGGTATGGCTGCACATCCTCCATCCCTGCAAACTGGCTAGAACCTGCCTGACCGCCTGGCTGCAGAAAGTAAGACGGGACTCCCATGTTCAGATTTTGCATCATGTAGTGCATCCCATCCTCTAGCCTCCTCTGGCTGGTCTCGTGCAATCGTCTACTCTCTAACATAGTTTGGCGCACCCCGCCAAACTACTGGTCCACATAAGCTCTCAAATCCCCGAACCCTGTCTCCATCCTGTCATAAAGTGAATCTAAGGTCAGTGGGTCCGGTCGAGGCTCCCGAAGAGGGTACTGCCGTCCTGGCGGGTGACTGGCCTCTGTATCGAGTAGGTATGCCCGCCTGCATAGAAGATGCAGCTTCGGATCCGGGAGGCGGTTGCACTTGAGGTCCTTGGCGGGCTGGTATCCAGCTAATAGGCTCTTGGGTGGTAAGGATTCCGGCAGCCTGGAGATCTCTGATGCTCATGACACAGGGGGCGGGGCCTTCTCTCATTCTGTCCTGGGGGTATCTATCAAACACCCCTAGGCTCTCAGCCAAGCATGTAATCAAGGGCCCGCAATAAACCCTTGCCCCGGGTCCCCCCCTCCACAATCTCTTCATTGACCAAACAAATATCATGGCCAGATTTGCCGGCCTCCCTCTACCATGCACATTAGACAAAATAAAATCACCTGATTGACTTTATTGTCCCCTTGTCCCCTCCCAACCAATGTAGCAGCAAGAATCTTATGAAGGAATCGGTGAATGGGATCAGTGATGTCGTTCGCCACCATGTTGTTCGAGTACGGGGCAGAAGATATGGTGCCCCAAAATCTGGCGAGTTCATCTGTCTGTACACTGTGGGGGTGCCTTCTTTTGAAGACACCCTGCAAGCTCGTGGCGAAGTCCGGCGACTGAACCTCCTCATCTGAATATATTTGCGTCGCCACCGCAAACTGTGGAATGGTCATTTCAAATACTTGCCTCCCCAAGGCAAAAGAAACCGCGTCATTTTCGTTGAACTTTCCTTGTTGGTACTCGAAAGTGGAGTGGAACTCGTAAGTGATTTCCTTGTACTGTCTTGCCCCATAATCTAGTACCCTTCTGAACTTATCCCCTAGTAGCTGCTCGATCCGACCCCTCTGTCCCAAATTATCAATCAACCCCCAATCAATCCTCCTGTAAGGTAGTAACTCACAAGTGACCAAGTTTGAGAGCCTCTCCCACTCGTGGGAGTCTAAATCGAACTGCAAGAGGGCTGTCCACGATTCGCGTGCTCTGCCCATGGGGGACACCTTCTCCCCGATACCTGATTCTGTGCCTACCGAAATAAGAGGGTTGTCGTGGCGCGTCGGCGGGGTCACCTCTCTGACGAGGTGTTGGTCCCCTTCTCTTTCTGCCGGTCCTACTTGAGCTACCTTCTCCTAACATCTGCTAAAGCACAAGTAAGACAAGTATGACCCTAGAAAGAAAGCAACCACATAAAATAAACGACTGTATAGCACTTCATTCGCGGTCGTGGTTTGCAACAGAAAAACAATTTACTTCATGATTAAGATACATTTGAAGCGAGTGTAACATTATAGTTTGATAAAAACTGAATCTCGCCCGAATGGAGATTGAGTACGGGCGAGACTGAATCTTGTATGCATGATTAATCAAATGTTACTAACCCCTCCGAAACATATCCAACACCAAACACTACCCCCCTCTCGGCACTTGAATTGTCCTCAATTAAACCGATGTGCCAAGATACGAACCCACATTGAGTGTATAATGAAAGATAAAACAGGTTGAATCATGGCAGAACTAACGGTTGACTATCTTAAAAAATCAGATTTTCGTTTAAAAACAAAGTTAGCCAACCCGCATCCCCAAACTCAATGTTGGACCGCACCAAACCCGCTAAATCCCCCCTGCATGTCCATAATCTACCCACAAATTATAACCAATACTACTATCAAAACTCATGTGCAACCAAGTTGAACCCAACCCGCACTTAACCGAACCGACAACTAGCACAGTATCAAACATTAAAATAACCGCAACAAAAAACTATAGCACAAAGAAATGAAGCATAAGAGTTGCGAAAACCGTACCTTGTTGTAGATCTGTAAGATGAGTACAAAAAAATTGAAACTTTTAAAGCACCGGTGAAATGCGAGTGGAAGGGTAAAAATCGGGTGAAATCACGTCAAAATGAGTGAGGAATGATGTAGGGAAGAAAATGTGGGTGATTTTGGTGAATTTGGGTTGAAAATGGCGGAGATATGGTGAAAATGGGTTGAAAGCCGTATCGAAAGTGTTTGAGAAAAGTGGTGAAATGTGAGTGAAAATGGAGGCTAGGGTTTTTTAAGTGCAGATAAGGCCTCTCGCGGGCCGCGAGAGAAACTACTAAGTCTCTCGCGCCCCACGAGAGAGTGATGATTCCGGAACTTATAGGCCTCTCGCGGGCCGCGACCGAGGAGGCTTGTGCCTCTCGCGCCCCGCGAGAGGCTTGTTTTCATAGAAAGTTTCTTTCTTTTGTCAGGTTTGATGCCTTAGAAAAATTTTGAAAACTTTGAATCTTAGAAACTATCATGTTAGCTTGTTAGTTCACAGAATCACACTCGTTCTACCGGATTGATCAAACGTAACTGCAATCGCCCGTGCTCCATGACTGGTGCGTGATGTGACCTGCAAAAACCAACTAACCGACCCACAAACAAATAAACAAAATACAAAACATGAATTAAATAAAAACACAAAATGCAACTAACTACCAAACTCTACATTCGAGCCGAAACCCGAGGATCTACGCGGTCTGAGGCGGAACTTCGAGAGGAGTCTCCTCCGTCTCGGTGGGATCTAGCGGTCCTTCTAAATAATGTTTCAATCGATGCCCGTTGACCTTCCATGTCCCGCCGTCAGCTTCGTCTTTCAGCTCGATATTTCCATACGGGAAAACCTCATTTATCACGTACGGCCCGGACCATTTGGATTTTAGCTTGCCCGCAAACAGTTTCAATCGGGAATTATATAGAAGCACTTTGTCACCGATTTGAAACTCCTTCACATTCTTCAACCGTCGATCGTGCAGTGCCTTTGTTTTCTCTTTCAGACTCCATGACCGCTCATATGCTGCATCCCGAAGTGCCTCTAACTCGTGAATTTGAAAGAATCTTCGCTTGGCTGCTTCTGTGAGGTCCAGATTTACGGTCTTCAACGCCTACAGTGCCCTATGCTCTAATTCGCCGGGAGATGGCAGGCTTTACCATATACGATCATGAAGGGCGTGGTGCCTAATGGTGTCCTGTAGACGGTGCAAAACGCCCACAAAGAATCGTCCAGTTTGTCGGAACAGTCTTTTCGACTCTTGCCTACCGTCTTCTCCAGAATCCGCTTTACCCCTTGTTCGCGTTCTCCACTTGCCCGCTAGTCTGCGGATGATAAGCGGTGGAGAGGCGGTGAGTGACACCGTAGCGCGCCAATGCCTTTTCCATGACGGGATTGCAGAAGTGCGTGCCACGGTCACTGATAATGGCTCGTGGGGTACCAAAACGGGTGAACAATTTCTTTAAGAATCTCACCACCACTCGGGCATCATTCGTGGTAAAGCTTGAGTTTCAACCCACTTGGAGACATAATCAATAGCCACGAGGATGTACCGGTTCCCGCTAGAGACGGGAAACGGTCCCATGAAGTCAATCCCCCAAACATCAAAGACTTCAAGAATCTGGATGGGATGTTGGGGCATCTCGTCCTTGGATGAGATGTTGCCAGTACGCTGGCAACGATCACACATCTTCACAAACTCTAGGGCGTCCTACACAACTGATGGCCAATAGAAACTGCAATAAAAAACCTTATGTGCGGTGACGTGCGGACCATGGTGACCTCCTGTCAGTCCCTCATGCACGTGCCTCAATATCTCTGCCCCCTCTTCTCGACTCATGCAGCGCCTCAAAATTCGGTCTCCCCCTATCCGAAATAGAAATGGGTCGTCCCAGATATAACGCCTGGCATCGCGGAAGAATTTCTTCTTCTGCTGCGTAGTCATCCCTTTCAGTACCATTCCATTCGCCAGATAATTCGCGAAGTCGGAAAACCACGGCATTCCCTCCTTTTCGGCTGTCACAAACTCTACCGACTCATGGGAAATTCTATCACCGATCTCTTCTTCCCTAATTTCTTCTCTACTAGGGTCCTCTAGTCGGGATAGATGGTCAGTAACTACATTCTCCGCTCCTTTCTTATCTCTAATCTCTATGTCGAATTCGGAAAGGAGGAGAATCATCGAATGAGACGAGGCTTCGCGTCCTTCTTTTGGAAAAGGAAATGCAAAGCCGCATGGTCCGTAAAGACGATGGTTTTGGACAGGACAAGGTAAGAGCGGAATTTATCAAATGCGAAGACCACTGCTAAAAGCTCCTTCTCTGTAGTGGTGTAGTTCTCCTGTGCGTCATTGAGGGTTTTGCTAGCATAATAAATAGGGTGGAAATGTTTATCTCGTCGCCGACCCAAAATGGCGGCCACAGCATAATCGCGCGCATCACACATGAGCTCGAAAGGCAAGCTCCAGTCTGGTGAGACGAGGATAGGAGCACTCACTAGTTTCTCCTTAAGGATCGTGAAAGCTTTTAAGCAGTCGTCATCGAAGACGAAGGGTACATCTTTCTCGAGAAGTCGAGTCATGGGGCGGGTGATCTTTGAAAAATCTCTAATAAACTGTCGGTAGAAGCCCGCATGACCGAGAAAGCTGCGGATAGACTTTACGCTAGTCGGTGGGGGAAGTCTGCTGATAGTATTGATTTTTGCCCGATCGACCTCTATCCCGGCACGCGAAATTTTGTGCCTTAGCACTATGCCCTCTGTCACCATAAAGTGACATTTCTCCCAATTGAGCATCAATAGCGTCTCGACGCACTGTTTCATCATCGCATCTAAGTGAGTAAGACATTGATCAAAGGTGTTTCCATAGATAGAAAAGTCATCCATGAAAACCTCCATGGAGGTTTCGATCATGTCCTGAAAGATGGCTACCATGCAGCGCTGGAAAGTAGCCGGAGCGTTACATAACCCGAACAACATGCGGCGATACGCATAAGTACCATACGGGCATGTGAAGGTTGTCTTTTCTTGATCCTCGGGAGCAATCGGGATCTGAAAGTAACCTGAGAAGCCGTCAAGAAAGCAATAAAATTGCTGTCCTACGAGACGCTCCAACATCTAATCGATGAACGGGAGCGGGAAGTGATCCTTGCGGGTGGCGTCGTTTAATTTTTGATAGTCTATGCACACCCTCCAACTCGTGACGGTTCGTGATGGGATAAGCTCCTTCTTTTCGTTCATGACCACTGTCATTCCCCCCTTTTTGGGAACGACCTGAGTAGGGCTTACCCATGCGGAATCGGAGATCGGATAGATGAGACCAGCCTCCATCAGCTTAAGCACCTCTTTCTTTACAACTTATTGCATGTTCGGGTTCAGACGGCGTTGTGGCTGCACTACTGGCTTAAAGACGTCCTCCATGAGGATCCTATGAGTATAGAAGGTAGGGCTAATCCTCTTGATATCAGACAGTTTCCATGCGATGGCCTCCTTATTTGACTTCAGGACCTCGATTAAACGCTCCTTCTCCTCCGTTGACAATTTCGAAGAAATGATCATGAGTAAGCTCGAACTGTCACATAGGAGCGCGTATTCTAAATGAGACGGGAGAACCTTAAGCTCTACGGCTGCTAGTGTCGACAAAGGTGTACTCTCAGTAGCGGCACTCACCTCACAGAAATCTAGAGTCTTGGGAATCTCGAAGACATCGTCCCCTATCTCATCACTCTTGCTCTCTGCAGCTACTACATCCTCACTCACTAGGTCGGCTCCACTGATGTACTCGATACACTGATCAACGCACGACATGAAAGAGTTAAGAAAATATACGGAATGACAAGGGCCACTATTGCTGTCGTCACCCATTGGGTGTTGCATCGACTTTGCGATCTCGAATGTGACGTTCTCGTCTCCGACTCGAAAGGTGATTTTCCCATCATGAACGTCTATGAGTACTTTCGCGGTGCGCAAGAATGGGCGACCTAAGATGATGGGTACCTTCTCGTCGGCCTCCATATCGAGGATGACGAAGTCTACGGGAAAGACAAATCTATCGAATTTAACCAATAGGTTTTCTACGACTCCCCTCGGGTATTTGATAGACCTATCGGCTAACAACAATGACATATGAGTAGGGGTGAGCTCCCCTAAACCTAATCTCTCGTACAGCTAGAAAGGCATCAGATTTATGCTCGCCCCGAGATCGGCCAAAACATGGGCTGGAGAGATGGATCCACCAAATAAGCATGGGATAGTGAAGATACCCGGATCAGTAAGCTTCTCGGGTAACTTGTTCAAAACGACAGCAGAACATCCCCCGGTCAACGGGACATTTGAGAGCTCCCCCAGCCTATCTTTACGTTTCAGAAGATTCTTCAGAAACTTAGCATATTTAGGCATATGCTGGAGGGCCTCGATAAACAAGAGATTAATCTTCAGTTGAGTAAACATGTCAAGGAAATTCCCGTAATCCTTGGCATATTTCTGTTGCTTCAGACGTGCTGGGTAGGGTAGGCGTGAAGTGTCTACAATCGGCGATGGCCTAACCTCTACCGGTTTTCTCTCTCCCCTACTCTCAACTGAAGGTCCACTGGCTGGTGCGTTACTTGCTGGGTCTCACCTGGTGTGCACCCTGGGTGGAGCCTCCATCTTGATTTCCTCATCTACCTCTTCATCTCGCTCCTCTACCTCTACCTCTACACCCTCTCTACCTACCTCCTTCAGAGTCCTACCACTGCGAGTAGTAATCGCTTTCGCGTGTTGGTTTGCGAGGTTGGGTTGAGTATTACCCGCAAACTGGCCATGTGGCTGCTCTTGCAGCTGCTTAGCGATACTACCGACCGACCTCTGCAGATCTAAGAGTGCGGACTGTTGATTTTCAAGAGCAGATCATGTTCCGCGAGAGTTTTCTGAGTAGCCTGATCTTTGACAACTAATTGGGATAACAGCTCTTCAATCCTATCTAGACTACCTCCTAACCCTCCACTCCTAGTATGACCCTCCTGATTTGAACCCCCTCCACTAAACTGACTGGTGTGACCTGACCCTCCACTATTGTAATGATCCTGCCCCCTGTTCTGATAAGACCCTGATTGGAAGCCAGGGGGTTACCAGAAGATCGATAATTATTATTATTATTACGCCAGTTTTCATTATAATTGGAAGTATTATTATTGAAAGGATTCGTAGGACCGCGGTTCTGACCGTGATAAACTCGACCTGCTAAACAGTGAGCGTGGGGCACTCGATCATGTCATGACCCCCTTTACACACCTCACATCTGTCCACCTTTTTCTTCAGCTCCTGTATCTCCTTCGTGACCTCTCTCTTGAAGCTATCTAGAGCAACAGCTACCATAGTTTCCAAGCTAACTTGGTGTAAACCCCGGTTAACCGGAGGTGTACGTGAAACAGGAATTGAATTCCTGCCGGCAGTGCTGTAATCAACATCAGAATGGGCAAAGCTCCCGAAAAGGTCATTGCACTCGGCTACTGTTTTCTTTCCCATCAGGTGGCCACCAGCAGAGGTGTCGAATCGAGCACGGGTCTCAGGGGTGAGACCGTTGTAGAATTTCTCTACAAGTGCCCATTCTGATAGACCATGTTGGGAGCAATGGGATATTAGAGTTTGGAACCACTCCCAAGCTAGATGGTAGGGCTCGTCAGGCTCCATTCGGAACGAATGGATCTGATCGCGAAGGCGGGATGCTTTGGCGGGTGGAAAGTATTACTTAAGGAAAGCATCACGTAAAGAGGCCCAAGTAGAAAAAGTGCCGGGTGGTTGGGAATCAAGCCAGATGGCGGCCCGACCCCCGAGAGAGAATGGAAAGACTTGGAGAAAACATGCGTCATGACCCGCGCCCTCCATATTGAACGTATGACATAGACGGGTAAGGCAGTTGATATGTGCGGGCGCATCCTCATCATCACGACCATGGAATTGGCAAGAGTTAGTGATGGCGGTCATGATGTAGGAAGGGATTTGCCAAGCTCGGTCATTGTTCATGGGGGTAAGGTAATAGGTGAGTTCACGCCGGTGAAACCGGTGGTGGCCTGTTGGTATACGGTCTGATTGTTATTATCGGCCATGTGGAAGTTGGGTGACGGCTGTGGTGGGCTTACGTTTCTATGGACTACACGGGGTGAGGGAGAATCGGGTGATGAAGGTTTAGGTGTAAAATCGAAGTCGGGTGGTACGAAGGAATGAGATGAACTTGAAAAAGTTGAGGAAGAAGCACTTACCTTTGGTGCGAGGGAGAATGGCATGTCCTTCGGTGGCTTAGGCAGAGGTCCTTGCGAGCGCGTGTGGGGCATCCACTAAACCGGAAACACGACAAACACGAGAAGTTAGCACAAATGATTCAATTATAATACGAAAAATTAAATATTAAATAATCAAACAGCTTAGACTCCTACGACACAAATGAATACAAAATAACCACAAGTGTAAAAGAGAAGCCTAAATCGAGTAATCAACGCAATTTCCAATGAGAGAATCCCCGGTAACGGCGCCAAAAACTTGGTGTTCTAAAAGTAGTTAACGAAAAACAAAACAAATTATCCTAATTCTAGACTCAAATTATACTCTAGACTCCTAAATTATACTAAACTACTAACCGGCAAGTGGACCGATCAGTTGTAGAATAGTATTAAGTAAGTCCGGATTATCGAACCCACCGGACTCTCTAAGAGCTAAGACTACTAATTTAGACTCAATTACACACTAGGTATATTTTAAGGAGGGTTTTTACTTATAATTATAAATTATCAAATTAACTAAAACTAATAAATTGGAATGACCAAACTATGAACTTCTAGGGACTTATTAGAACTTTTACCAAGAGATGATAAACTAGTTACCTAGGTTAGATTTTTAGACTACTACTATTTTAATTTAACAAAAATTGTTCTGGTTGAATATTTTATCCAGGATCTTAGCATATCAAAGTTCAGGTTTATTCAACAGGACCCCCGACCCTTCTCAGGAAGACACCTACAATAACCTATCCTTTTTTTTCGTTTACCGGTCTTAAAGATTCTTTTTCAATTATCTTTTCAAATTAGTAAAGTGCCTAATTATTAATTACCTCTCAATAATTAACCTAGAGCAACTACAATTTTCTAGTTTAGATTAACTGATTCAATTATGACAAGGAAATTAGGCTCGGGAATTTCTCAAAACCCTAACCTAACAATTTACCATATTAATTCAGCCAACTAATTGCAATTTCTCAATTAACAAGTTAGGTATAATGACAAGTTTAATTTAATGGTTAATTTAATTGTTTCCTCGGTTTTATTGGCCAATTTTACCTACAACCTCACGAATTCCTAAGAACACGAAAAGTAACATAAACCTATCACATGAAAGACATTCACCAAAGCTTATGCAAAACAACCAAGCAATCATCAAACAAACAAAATCATTCAAATACCCTAAACTAGATCATTACAGTTGTAACAGTTACCAATTAAATGTTCAAACCTTGAATTAAATTAAAGTAAATCAAAGTTTCATAATTCCATAATCGAAAACCTAGGTAACCAAAGAAAATCTAGCCTAATAACATGTTTGAAAAGTAATAAAAACCAAGTTGATAACAAGATAGCATGATTGATCAAAAACCAAAGAGATCAAAGAAGAGATTGGTAAGATAAACCGTGACAAACTCCTGCCTTGAACTCCCGTGATCACCACCACAATTCCTGCAGCTTATATCTGCTTTGAATAGCTTCCAATCTCCAGAAGATAGCTCCAAAGTTGCTCTAGATCGTCCACAATTGCCCAAGATGTGTTTAACAATGATAATAATTCTATTATAAACAACCAAATTCCAAAACAACTCTGATTTCGAAACTTTCTGGATAAACATCTCTCTCGCGGGCTGCGAGAGAGTTTGGATGGTCCGGTCGCGCCCCGCGACCGAGTTTTGATTCCGGAGATAATTATCCCTCTCTCGCGCCCCGCGAGAGAGGTTATGTATGCCGATCGCGCCCCGCGACCAGGTGGAAATCCTATTTTTGCGTTTTGTTTTCTCGTTTTCGATCTACTCACGTCCCAGCTCGGTTCTTTTCACCATTTTCGCTCGTTTTTCCCATCCTTCCAACCACGAACCAAGACCTGCAAAACGCGTTTGAATTAAAAGTAGACAAATTCTTGACAAATCGAAACGAAAACGCGCTAAAAATATACAAACTCTACACGATAAATAGATGTATTATTCAATATATCATAGAGACATATGTCTTTTAGAGTACATGTATTGGTTTAAATCTGGACAATAAGAATATATTTAGGATTAAGTGTAATAAAAGTATTTACATTTCAAAAAAATTAGAACAAATTTTAGGCTTTTCATAATAAAACCATTGTTACGTAATTTCTTTATTTTTCTTTTATTCTTTCAAATATCTTTATATACTATTGTTTTTTGTTAACAAACAAGTAATTTTGACCTGCCAGGCGTTGTGCAGCATTGAAATATAAAGCAATTTGAATTGGTACCGTCAAATATCTGAGCTAACTTGTTTCGAGCAAAACTTACGTCAAAATGTAGACCAACTTAAAATATACATAAAATAAGCACGGAAACGTAATATATTTGACATAACTCATTACCGAGAAAATTTAGGTACAAACATAAACTAACTTCAATTTATACCGTAACGTGCTTAAATAAACCATGTAAGAAAATAGTATTTTAAAGGTAAAGAATGATACTGCGTGTTACGGTGGCGTTGAAACGCAAAGTAACTCGAACTTATATACCACCTAGTAAAAACGTATTATATATGACAAAACATAGATCAACAAAAAACGTGCATAAAAGTAAGCACGGAAACACATCTACAAAACATTGACAAACTGAAAACATACATAAAAATAAGCACGAAAACGTATTATATTTGACTCACATACATAAAATAAACACGCAAACTTGAGGGAAAAATAATATTTAAAAAGTTTTTATAAAGCTAAAGAATCTAAATGTTAATGTTAAATGTTGAGGGTAAAAAAATAGAGATAAAAAGAAAAAGAAGAAAAGAACAAACGATAACAAGACCTTTGCTACAATGGATAAGCATTTCAAAAATGTTATATTTATAATTTTACAAATATTTTGATCAAGTTTTATGTTTTTATATAAATAAAACCATTGTTATTTTAATCGACACCAATATATCTAACATTTAAAACAACTATTCAAACTAACTAAACATGTAATATATGACAACTATTTAAACAAAACATTACAAATATACATAACCGAAAATATAAAATGTAACATCAGTTTTAACAATAATAACTAAAAAGTACAAATAATGTAAATACAAAAAAATTACAACTTATCCAAGCTGGAAACAGAATCGTGAGCATGACCTGACGTGCCCGCATTCACACCTGACAAGCCAACATCTGGATATTGTCGTGGAGATGACAGTGGTGGAGGGTCGTGATCAATGACGTGTAACCTCTTGCTTTTGCACTCCATCACCCACACCATCATGTCCTCGATCCGCCAAACATGTTGAATCAGCACCTGTTAAGTCTGAGTATACAAGGCTTGTCATAAAACAACTGATAAGTGCAAACCATTTTGATTTGTATAACTAAAGATAAACAATCACAAGCAAGAAATCATCATCAACATCTATTTTCAATTATAATCAAATGAAGAAAGTTTTACAGAAGATTGACTTGACGTGGTGGAGCGTGGGTATAATTTCTAGTATATTTTAAGCACTTTTATTCGTTTATCAAGCTTTAAATTCATAAAACACGATATGACACAATCACTCTCTACAACACGCTGGGAAAGTGCACCCATCGTTGGTGTAGTATAGCGATGGTAAGATACCGAGGTCGTCCAAGAACACAAGAGCTTTTAATACCGAATGTCGTCAACGTATAATCTAATCAAATTTTAGGAAATAGATGTTTAGTAATTAAAAAATAAAGAAAGAAATTAAAAAAATAAAAAGAACAAATAAACAAGATAGAATCACCTGGTTCCGACTCTTCTTTTACGTATCCTATGATGATTTCTGCACTTTGGGTTTTTAAGAGATTATCTTTGTTATAGTGGCATTTCCCTCTTTTGGAGGCAACACTACCCTCGACCATATTTGTCTGAGTCAGTAGGGATACATTCCCGCAAGACCGGAATATTGAAAGATAATTAAGTACGTTATTAATGCAAAATGTGGCATGTCCCTTTTTTGGAGGCAAGGCTAACCTCAGCCATATTCGTCTGAGTCAGCAGGAATACAGTCCCGCAAGTCCTCAAGAGAATTCTAATAAGCTTGAACAAAGTGCTCGTAGGATCTATACACTGAACGATGCAAGAACTTTACCCAAACCACCCTTCTAACCCCTTACATGCAGTTAACGTGCTTTATATAGACCTAAAGACAGAATGTGTGAATTAACAAGTTATGAAGAGATGATAGAATACAATTCACTTTCAATATTGAAAAATGGTTATTAAAGTCACTAATACATACCCAATCAAAAAAGTTAACCAAAGCTTGGAAATCAAAAGTAATACATAAAAGATTTGTCTTCACCAAGTGATGTAAGAGATTAGCCAAGCGTGGCCATTGTTTGAAAAGAACTCTTACTATTAATCTTGGATCCCGAGACTACTACACACTCTAAACTCTAACGGTTGTGGTGGATGATGGTGTTGGAGTGGTGGAGAAGTGGTGGTGAAGTGAGAGAGATGGATGCCAAGGGATGGATTGCAAATGAACCAAGCACCCTTATTTATAGCTGGAAATAGGCTTCTCACATGGCCTCGTGTCTTCTTCTTCTCTGTCTTCATTTAATAAGCTGTGTCAGTCCGTATGTACACACAGCCCCGCGTCTCCAAGGGACGACCTTGTGGTCTTTACTGCTGTACTATAGGAGATTTTGCATATCTGGAAGTTGACCACGACCCGTGTCTATGGGACAAGGCCTCGTGTCTCTTGTCTTGTTTTGTTTGTCTTTTCTTCATGGATTCTGGATGGGGCACGACCCCATGCCTTGGTGGCATGATCCCGTGCTTGTCTTCTGATTTGTTGTTTTTAGTCTTAAAGTGAAGCTCGGAGAGTCGGTATGATGTGTGAACTTCTCTTCTTTTGCATTTATGTTGGTTTTTGCCATTAATTTGTTCCTTTTGTACAATTAATCCTGAAAATCAAAAAGTATACAAAGAAACACACTTTTCCAACAATAGTACATAAAATGGTTGATTTTATACCTTATTTGATACAATTTATATGTTGCATTTTCGCATATCATGACTCTACATACTCCCTCTCAGACTGATCACTAAACAATTATGTTCACACAAAAGAAAAGGTGATGTGTAGTGATGAATATATCTCAAACAAGTGAGATCTATTTATACGAAGTACAAAAGCTCTGTTTGTGAGTGGTTGACATCACCATGATAGAGACTTCTAGCATTCCTAACAGAAAAGATTCCACAGATGTTGCAACATATGTAGGAATCAAAAACTGATCTAACTACGTTAAACACTGTTAAGTTATCCTCTGTTGCATTATTCCAAACATCTGTTTGGCCAAACAAATGTTTGGTCTTCTTCATCAGACATTTGCTTTAACAGACTTTTGGTCTTGAACAAACCTTGTTTCTTCATGAACAACTAAACAGATGTTAGTTGGTATTCAATAGATGCTCTGATTTAGGTATTCAAGATTCACTATCTTCGGGAGGAATCTGGTTCAAACTTTTATTTATTTCTTGATCACTTGATCATGTTTTGGCTTTAAATATCGTCTGTTCTTTTGTAGGTCCAACAATCTCCCCCTAGAACAAATGATGCTAAAACAGATGTTTATTAGATCAATTATAATTCTTCTTCAACTTCTCTTTGATTTGGGCTTTAAATTACTTCTCAAATCTTTCAGAGATAGATAGATAGAGAGAGAGAGAGAGAGAGTCATCCGCATCGCTTTCAAGTAGAAGACCCAGCAGGTCTTGCAGATCTTCAATTTGCAAGGCATGTTCTGTTAGAAGATCATTTTATAATTTTGGAGCTTGATGGATTTACTGGGATCAATTATATTGGAAGAGGTGAGGGAAATTGTTTTCCAAGGCTTGCCCAAGCAGCTCTTCTGGTTTAGCATCTGGGTGTCCATACATCAGTTCATTTTAATCCCTTCCTTCCTTTCTCATCTTCATAAGTTTGTAGATCTTCTACATATACTCCTTTTCTCATTTGAGATGACTTCTAATAGTTGAGGATACATTTTTAGCAGATGGAAGTTCTAAAGAATTAACCACAGAGCTAATAGGTTCATTCAAGTCTTCATAGTTTGGCATTTTGGTGACTAAGGGATCTTTTGTTCTTAGTTTTTCAAGTTTCTTATAGCTCTCTTTAATTCTTGGCTCATCCCACCTTGCCATTGATTGCATTGATTCAAATTTAACTGCCACAATCTCCTCATTCATTCTTGTTAGCTCAACAACTTTTTGACTAACAAGCTTTTTACTTGCTTTCCAATTGGGAGGAGTGAGCTTGATATCTGGATCGAGCTTTAACTTCTCAATCCTTGCAATTTCTTCTAGAAGGACTTCTGGATACGCCGCTGGTACTTCCTATATATAAGTATTCTTGTCAAATGATCGGAGGCATTATCAGGCGGCTATGAGAGGTTCCATGCATAGGTTGTTTGTGTGATTGTTGTTTAGATTAAGTTGTTCATTTTCAGTACATGCAATACGTTCGGCTCCGTTTGATTGAGCCTTGAGCGCACAGACATTTTCATTTTCAGTACATGCAATACGTTCAGCTCCGTTTGATTGAGCCTTGAGCGCACAGACATTTCATTTTCAGTACATGCAATACGATCGACTCCGTTTGATTGAGCCTTGATCGCACAGACATTTTCATTATCAGTATTTTGTGGTTGTTGTGTTTGTAGTAGAGTCACATAGAACTAATCTTAACTTGCGGATAAAGTCAATGAGAATTTGACAAGAATATGGTGGATACGCCGCTGGTACTTCCTATATATAAGTATTCTTGTCAAATGATCGGAGGCATTATCAGGCGGTTATGAGAGGTTCCATGCATAGGCTGTTTGTGTGATTGATGTTTAGATTAAGTTATTCATTTTCAGTACATACAATACGCTCGGCTCCGTTTGATTGAGCCTTGAGCGCACAGACAATTTCATTTTTCAGTACATGCAATACGATCGGCTCCGTTTGATTGAGCCTTGATCCCACAGATATTTTTCATTTCAGTATTTTATGTTTGTTGTATTGGTTGTAGAGTTATATAGGACTAATCATAATTCACTGATAAAACCAATGAAAATTTGACAAGAATACGGTGGATACGCCGCTGGTACTTCCTATATATAAGTATTCTTGTCAAAGGATCAGAGGCATTGTCAGACGGTTATGAGAAGTTCTATGTAGGATTTATTAGTTTCTTGGTAACTAATCATAACGTGTGGATAAAACCAATTAAAATTTGGCAAGAATATGGTGGATACGCCGCTGGTACTTCCTATATAAGTATTCTTGTCAAAGGATCAGAGGCATTATCAGGCGGTTATGAGAAGTTCCATGTAGGATTTAGTATTGCCTTGGTTGGAATTTGTGTTACATTTATATCATCTTGCTATTTAAAGAGATTGGATTGTGTTCCATTTCTACATAAACTAACCTCTCCATCATAACAAACGAGAGAGGAATTTCCATCATTCAAACATATATGCTATCAGAATGTGGATTCAAATATTAGCTGTTGTGTTTATTTATGTTCAAATATTAGCTGTTGTGTTTATTTATGTTCCATGTAGGTTGTAGTATTGGAAGTTTTGCCTTAGGGTATAATCATACACTTCCAAACATATTCAAACTTTTATGCATGATATCATAGTTAGCGAATAAATTCTGCTTATCAATACTTTTACAGTAGGCAACAAAAAGCGATTCCTGTAATAGGGTATTAACCCTTACAAGGGACGTTACCGCCTCAAACAAAAATTTAAACTCTTACTTTTCCTAAGCATGTAACTGTCAAACTAGACACCATCATTCTTTTAGTCAAATATATCACAATTTAAATTTCGGGACGAAATTTCTAAAAAGCAGGGGATACTGTAACATCCGTCAAAAAGGGATTTTACCAAACCCGCTCCGTTTATTAACCGAACAGTCAGTTAAAAATTTCGTTGCGAATTAAATGCCTAAAATAATTTTAAACAATACATAATCAATTATTATATGGGAATATATAATTTGTTTTTGAAAAACTGTCAAAAATAAGAAAATAAAAATGTTTTGTTCCTGCCGGGTTTCGAACCCGGGTCAGTCGCCGAGTCAGCCAGTTCAGCAACTTAACACACGCGCACCAAACCACTGCGCCACTGATGCTACTTGTTAAATGTTGGAAGCATTTAATTGATGTCGTGTCTTTCCGAATTCAAAACGGCGCCCAAAGTTCAGTCGTCGGAAATCCCGGTAATCTCGCGAAACTTAACGATTCTTTCCGTTATAACGTAAACTTTAACTACACATCGGTTATAACCGACGTCTGAGTCCGCGACACCTTCTATAACCGCCGGAGAAATTCAAACCAACGAATCAAGTTGAAAATCAGACCAAGTTCATCGATAACTTGCACTATAAATACCCCATCGAACCTTTGCAAACATTTTCGCTCAAACCGCACCCTTTCTCGGCGAAAAATCACTCGCCGGAATATTTCTGCTCATCACCGAAAAACCTGGTTTTCTAAGCCTTACTAAACCCTCTGAGCCTATACCGAAGTCATCCACATCCTTTGTAAGCTTTCTGAGGACTCGCTGCTGCAAGACACCCGACGCCGGAGCCTGTTGCTGTCACCGGAGTTCTGCCGGAAAACAGAGGAAGCCAGTCGGTATATCTCACGCCTAATTTCTTCATTCTTCTTATTTAATATCACTTGTATTTAATCATCAAACACTAAAGAAACCGATTAAAACTTTGAACCAGTCGGATTTTCCGATTCTGGTTATAACTCAACGAAGAAGACGATGTTCGGTAGTATTTAAGTATAATTAAAAGCAAGATATTACTCGGGTTAGACACACAGTCCAGCGGTGGACTGTGTGCACATTAAACATACAAACGTCTCGAGTTCGAATCCTGTTCCACACACGCTGCCTTAATAAAAATGATTTTTTTTTGTTAACCGAACCGGAGTCATACTGTTATATGTTAAGTATATTAATAACCGGAAAAATAACCAAGTTAGACACACAGTCCAGTGGTGGACTGTGTGTATGTTTAATCAAAGCGCACGAGTTTGAGTCCGGTCTTCTGCATCGACCCGGACAATTATTTACCTTTCTGAATAAGTCAGAAATAAAAAGAATTAGTTTGTGTTTAAGTATAATAAAAATCAGTTAAGTTAACAAGTTGGACACACAGTCCAGCGGTGGACTGTGTGTTAGTATAAGCCACAGGTCCCGGGTTCGAGACCTGTGGAGCGCACCGATTCTTTGATTTAAAATCGTTTTTAAAAATAAAGGATTTTCTGTTTAACCTAATTAATATATACATGTAATTAAAAACAGAAATATTTCGGGTTAGACACGTAGCTCAGTTGGTAGAGCTGCGTGCACGCGTACGGGAGGTCTCGGGTTCGAGCCTCACTCAGCGCACAATTACACGATTCGAACCGGTCAAAGTCAACAGTCAACGGTCAACTGTAGCAAAAAAATCAAATTTTTTTTATTATTTTTATTTATTTATTTTAATTAAAAATCAATTAAATATACTTAAAAATAACATTTTTTAAGGTTAGAAAATAGCCATAAACTCACAAAAATACACCCAACAATCCTACTAAAATAGATTAATAAAATCCGTTTACTTACCAAACCATAATGCGATTTATCTAGGTTAATCTCACTCGTGGTTAAAAACCACTTCGCGTGCATTCAACATCATCAACCGAACGCACCCACTGTGAGTGAATCTTACAACTCCCCTTTTTAATTACACGTTTTGGGGTGTGTCATGTGTCTCAAATAATTAACCCGTTTATTTAAACTTGTGCCATACCATATCGTGATCTAAATTTAGATTGTTTATATTGTTGTGATTACTTATTTCATTTTGTCAAATTATATGAAATTCATTCATTAAGCCCATCAGTTCCTCGTGGGAGACGAGTTGAACAACGCGTGCCTCAAAACCAATCCATTATTGTTCATGTGTGTATCATTGAGTTTATATTGTTTGTAGTTGTGTCATTCATATTATCATGTTTATGCAATTCATTCATTAGGCCCATCAGTTCCTCGTGAGAGACGAGTAGAGCAACGCGTGCCTCTAAATGTTCCATTATTGTTCATGTGTGCTTTAATTAATATCTAATGATTGTTGAATAAGTTTACATCTATTTTTACTCATGTTTGGTTGTGCACATATTTCATAATCAATTAAATAAACTTGTTCAAATGTTTTCCATAGGATTCACTCGCCAACTTTATGTTGATCCAAAAACCTTTTCACACATGATACAGGTGGACAGGTTGAAGCAAGGAAAACATAGGAAATGCCTTAGAAGAGAATAAAGAAGCTTAGATTGATAGTTAGAACATGTTGTAATATTTATTGTAAATTTCCATTAAATTGTATTAAATGAATATGAAACGCATAATAAATGTCATGAGCTTTGATGATAACCCAATCATGCCCCGATCACCTTTTCCGCTGCGGGTCGGGGTGTGACAATCATCAACATCTATTTTCAATTATAATCAAATGAAGAAAGTTTTACAGAAGATTGACTTGACGTGGTGGAGCGTGGGTATAATTTCTAGTATATTTTAAGCACTTTTATTCGTTTATCAAGCTTTAAATTCATAAAACACGATATGACACAATCACTCTCTACAACACGCTGGGAAAGTGCACCCATCGTTGGTGTAGTATAGCGATGGTAAGATACCGAGGTCGTCCAAGAACACAAGAGCTTTTAATACCGAATGTCGTCAACGTATAATCTAATCAAATTTTAGGAAATAGATGTTTAGTAATTAAAAAATAAAGAAAGAAATTAAAAAAATAAAAAGAACAAATAAACAAGATAGAATCACCTGGTTCCGACTCTTCTTTTACGTATCCTATGATGATTTCTGCACTTTGGGTTTTTAAGAGATTATCTTTGTTATAGTGGCATTTCCCTCTTTTGGAGGCAACACTACCCTCGACCATATTTGTCTGAGTCAGTAGGGATACATTCCCGCAAGACCGGAATATTGAAAGATAATTAAGTACGTTATTAATGCAAAATGTGGCATGTCCCTTTTTTGGAGGCAAGGCTAACCTCAGCCATATTCGTCTGAGTCAGCAGGAATACAGTCCCGCAAGTCCTCAAGAGAATTCTAATAAGCTTGAACAAAGTGCTCGTAGGATCTATACACTGAATGATGCAAGAACTTTACCCAAACCACCCTTCTAACCCCTTACATGCAGTTAACGTGCTTTATATAGACCTAAAGACAGAATGTGTGAATTAACAAGTTATGAAGAGATGATAGAATACAATTCACTTTCAATATTGAAAAATGGTTATTAAAGTCACTAATACATACCCAATCAAAAAAGTTAACCAAAGCTTGGAAATCAAAAGTAATACATAAAAGATTTGTCTTCACCAAGTGATGTAAGAGATTAGCCAAGCGTGGCCATTGTTTGAAAAGAACTCTTACTATTAATCTTGGATCCCGAGACTACTACACACTCTAAACTCTAACGGTTGTGGTGGATGATGGTGTTGGAGTGGTGGAGAAGTGGTGGTGAAGTGAGAGAGATGGATGCCAAGGGATGGATTGCAAATGAACCAAGCACCCTTATTTATAGCTGGAAATAGGCTTCTCACATGGCCTCGTGTCTTCTTCTTCTCTGTCTTCATTTAATAAGCTGTGTCAGTCCGTATGTACACACAGCCCCGCGTCTCCAAGGGACGACCTTGTGGTCTTTACTGCTGTACTATAGGAGATTTTGCATATCTGGAAGTTGACCACGACCCGTGTCTATGGGACAAGGCCTCGTGTCTCTTGTCTTGTTTTGTTTGTCTTTTCTTCATGGATTCTGGATGGGGCACGACCCCATGCCTTGGTGGCATGATCCCGTGCTTGTCTTCTGATTTGTTGTTTTTAGTCTTAAAGTGAAGCTCGGAGAGTCGGTATGATGTGTGAACTTCTCTTCTTTTGCATTTATGTTGGTTTTTGCCATTAATTTGTTCCTTTTGTACAATTAATCCTGAAAATCAAAAAGTATACAAAGAAACACACTTTTCCAACAATAGTACATAAAATGGTTGATTTTATACCTTATTTGATACAATTTATATGTTGCATTTTCGCATATCATGACTCTACATACTCCCTCTCAGACTGATCACTAAACAATTATGTTCACACAAAAGAGAAGGTGATGTGTAGTGATGAATATATCTCAAACAAGTGAGATCTATTTATACGAAGTACAAAAGCTCTGTTTGTGAGTGGTTGACATCACCATGATAGAGACTTCTAGCATTCCTAACAGAAAAGATTCCACAGATGTTGCAACATATGTAGGAATCAAAAACTGATCTAACTACGTTAAACACTGTTAAGTTATCCTCTGTTGCATTATTCCAAACATCTGTTTGGCCAAACAAATGTTTGGTCTTCTTCATCAGACATTTGCTTTAACAGACTTTTGGTCTTGAACAAACCTTGTTTCTTCATGAACAACTAAACAGATGTTAGTTGGTATTCAATAGATGCTCTGATTTAGGTATTCAAGATTCACTATCTTCGGGAGGAATCTGGTTCAAACTTTTATTTATTTCTTGATCACTTGATCATGTTTTGGCTTTAAATATCGTCTGTTCTTTTGTAGGTCCAACAATCTCCCCTAGAACAAATGATGCCAAAACAGATGTTTATTAGATCAATTATAATTCTTCTTCAACTTCTCTTTGATTTGGGCTTTAAATTACTTCTCAAATCTTTCAGAGATAGATAGATAGAGAGAGAGAGAGAGAGAGTCATCCGCATCGCTTTCAAGTAGAAGACCCAGCAGGTCTTGCAGATCTTCAATTTGCAAGGCATGTTCTGTTAGAAGATCATTTTATAATTTTGGAGCTTGATGGATTTACTGGGATCAATTATATTGGAAGAGGTGAGGGAAATTGTTTTCCAAGGCTTGCCCAAGCAGCTCTTCTGGTTTAGCATCTGGGTGTCCATACATCAGTTCATTTTAATCCCTTCCTTCCTTTCTCATCTTCATAAGTTTGTAGATCTTCTACATATACTCCTTTTCTCATTTGAGATAACTTCTAATAGTTGAGGATACATTTTTAGCAGATGGAAGTTCTAAAGAATTAACCACAGAGCTAATAGGTTCATTCAAGTCTTCATAGTTTGGCATTTTGGTGACTAAGGGATCTTTTGTTCTTAGTTTTTCAAGTTTCTTATAGCTCTCTTTAATTCTTGGCTCATCCCACCTTGCCATTGATTGCATTGATTCAAATTTAACTGCCACAATCTCCTCATTCATTCTTGTTAGCTCAACAACTTTTTGACTAACAAGCTTTTTACTTGCTTTCCAATTGGGAGGAGTGAGCTTGATATCTGGATCGAGCTTTAACTTCTCAATCCTTGCAATTTCTTCTAGAAGGACTTCTGGAGTCCAACCAGAGAATTGACCCCTTATGGCTATGTAAGACTTGTTCTTCATTATGAATTATAAGAAATATTCCCTTAAAGCTTTTTTGACCTCAGGGTTGTTTACTGGTCATTGTGAAGCCTTTTGACTAATATCTTTAGCAAAGTCTTCTAGTCTACTCACTTTCGGCATGTTTGATATTTAGGTCCAGGTACTATTGTACATTTGTACGCTTTGAATATCTTTTGCGGGATGAAAAGTTGGTCGATGTAAATTCTAGAGCAGAAAGATTGTATCTCTTTTGATACATTTTCTAACTCTAATGGGTCAAGTATGGTGATAGGGGGTTTTGTTGGTGGAGATGTGATGGTGAGTGTTGTGGTTGTTGTGGTAGATGGTTGAGATGTAATGGATAGGGTTGTAGTGGTTGTAGTTTTGATAGGGATGCATCAGGAGTTTCTTCATCATCATCTTTGACAATGAATTTTGTTCTCCTGGTTCTGGTTTGAAGTGTTGGTGTTTTTGTTGGTGGTTGTGGAAGTTTTGTTGTTGGTTTTATTTTATGGATGAGAAGTCCTTTAGGGTACTCATGTGTTGGTGGTGGTAAAAGTGTGGTTGTAACATCTGTTGTCACTTTGTTGTGCCAATCGATGTTTGGGTTGTGAGAGTAGTGGTTTTGGTAACATGCGTTTGGATAGAAGTGAAAGTTGTTTGAATGGTAGTTGATGTAGTGCTTTCTGGAACCTCTATAGAAGATCCTTGATTATCTAGGATTTTCTTCCTTTCAATAATTTCTTGCACTGTTGTCTCCATATTAACTTCCCTTGTGTCTCTCTTCTTCTCCTTTTTTTTTACTGCCTTTGCAATTTCTTCTTGCCTAGCCTTTTTGATAGCAGCAGTGTCAAGCCTTTTTCCAACTTTCTTGACAAGAGGTGGAAGCTTTCTCATGGAATCTCCCTCCCCCTTTTAGGCATCATCTTGATATTTAGGAAGAATTAGAGTTGTACCAGTGTTTTTAAGGATAAAGTCTTTAATGACCTTAACCTCTACTTGAGTCTCTTTGTACTTAGCATCCACCATTGTTAGTACTAACTCCATTTGCATGTTTTGATTTTCTTCTGCAAATTCCTTAGAATGTTGACGTGGTCGAGTGTGGTTATAACTTTTGTTATATTTTAGGCACTTTTTACTCGTGGATAAAGCTTTAAATTTATAAAACACGATACAATACTACGACTCTACACACGTTAGGGCAAGTGCATCCATCATAGACGTAGTATAGTGATAGTAAGATACCGAGGTCGTTCAAGGACATAAGAGCTTTTAATATCGACTTATCGTTAACATCTAATCTAACCAAATTTTGATAAAAGTTTTGAAAGTTTTAAAAGATAAATACTAAATGTAAGAATGTAAAGAAATAAATAAAAACAACTAGACAACAAAGAATCACTTGGTTCCGACTCCTCTTTTATATATCATTTGATGATTTTCGCGCTTTGGGCTTTTTAAGAGATTATCTTAGTTATAGTAGTAGGCCCCTCTTGTGAAGGCGACGTTACCCTCAACCTATTGATCTGAGTCAGCAGGGATACAGTCCTGCAAGGTCGAAATATTGAAAGATAATTAAATAAGTTATTAATGTGAAAAGTGGTAGTCCCCTCTTGTGAAGGTGACGTTACCCTCGGCCATATTGGTCTGAGTCAGCAGGGATACAGTCCCGCAAGGTTGGGTAAAGTTTTAATAGTAGTTTATTTATAAGGGGTTCCAGCTGTTCATACTTCCCCCGATTTGATGCTATCTGACTCAAGGGAAGTCCTAATAAGCTTTAAGCAAGTCCTCGTAGGATCTATACACTGAACGAGACAAGAATTTTACCCAAACACCCTTCTAACCCCCTTCCAGGTAGTTAACGCGCTTTATATAGACCGTAAAGACACGAATGAGTGAATCAACAAAACATGAAGAAATGTTTAAATAAAGTTCACTTTCAATATAAAAAACTAGTTATTAAATTCATTAATACATACCAAAAAAAAGTTGCCAAATATTGGAAATCAAAAGCAATACATAAAAGATTTGTCTTCACCAAGTGATGTAAGAGATTTAGCTAAGCATGGCCTTTGTTTGACAAGAACTCTTACGATCAATCTTGGATACCGAGATTACTACTGTAGGTCTGGTTTGCGGATCTTCTGAAGATATCTAATCCTAAGTCGGATGTGCGGAATCCATCAGAAACAGGTAGAAACATAAGATTTCATAATTTTCAATATTTTCTATTAACTTCACAGTCCTGATATAATATTGACAGCGCATCACCTCACAGTTCACCAAAAACTCTCTTTACAAATGAACACACACACACACACACATATAGACATTCACCTTCGTGAGAAGTGAGCTTCGTGAAAAGGTAATCTACCTTCTCGTGAAGGTAATCTACCTTACATCAAACAATAACTTGTAAACTTTTTTTCGTCAAGACGTAGTCAATAGACATGTGCATCAACAGTCTCCCCCTTGGATGTTGTCGCAGTCTTGATCTTTAATCTTGATTAATCTTCTAGAGTCTTCAAAAATTGTTGTTGAGATTTCTTAGCTATGGACATATGTATTAAAAAACTCCCCCTCGGACATAGCTCAAATATCTTTTACATTTAGTTTTGACTTGATCTGGAAATATCTTCATAATCACACTTTCCCCCTTAAATCATTCTTTGAATCTTTAAAATTTGACATGGATGTATTCACTCTCATATCCTCACACAAACAATTTCTAAACAGTCTCGTTGGTTTGGCTCACATTCAACATTATTAGGTTTCCATGAAAGATTTTGAAAGAAAATCATTTTGGATTTTTAATTTTGAATGTAGAAATGTAAACAAACTAAAATGTAATATTTACAGTTTATATTTTTATGAGAAAACGTGCTAGAGGATCATATCAGTTTTTGAGACTAATCACTAGTACCATTGATCTTGATTAAACTTTAAATTCTAAACAGATTCACTTAGATTGTAAGTATACCGGTCCACATAAACCTCTACACATTTCTCAACTGCTTCGAGATATGGTAATTAGATGTCTTAGAACTTGACTTAATAACGTTTTCCACCTCAGAATATACTCTCGTATCAAAATTCTCTGCATTTCATCTTACAGATGAATATATCTAAGTGATATATGTATCTAGGTTGTGCGAGACCATGAGAGCTCAGGTTAGTACCATCGTACAGACAAAGAAATGAAAGCTCGTGTTAAAAGTAGTATTCCAATTTGAAATCTTTTGACTGCAATTGTTAGATCTTTTGATACTTTCAATTTAATGTAGTTTTAGGGTTTTAAAACAAAAGTATTCTATAAGTTCTAGGCCATGCTGACGTAAAATCCAAAGAACTTGTATAATACCCTAGATATCAATTATCTATAAAGACCTAGTATCTAAGAATCCGAAACGAATTTTCGGTGTATTAAGACCATATATCCGAGAGATGTTAAACCACTAATTAAGAAGTTTTTCTTTATGTTTATATCTCAGAAACAATCTACTGAATGTGCGAAGTCTACTAGTAAATCATTAGTGAGACATGTTTAAACTTTTTGACACTTTAGTTCTTTAGCATACTGTGATAGCCCACTGATTTACTATCATTTCCTCTTTTTGCACAAGTAAACTCATTTTTCATTTATCAATGTTTTTGTTCTTTTGATATTTTCTATTGTTTTTGACTTTTTGAAATTTTCTTTTATCTATTTGAAATGATTTTGAAATGATGTTTTTCAATTTGATATGCAATTTTAAATTAAAAATTTTTCTCCCCCTCAATATTGAAAACATCTTTTCGAAATCGAAAATAAAAATATTCCATTTTAACCGTTTAACGAAGTTTTATGAATGTGAACGCGAGACTATTATTTTGTTTGTGTGGGATTCAAAAACTTTAATCTCTGTCTCATTATCCATTTCTTCAAAATTTGCACTTTGCATGAACAACCACTAATTCTGAATAGACATTTGCTTGAAGCTTGGTTATCCTGCATATTCAAACAAACTTCAATTAGTTATGAATTGTAACCCAATCCATTCTTGATTTCAGTTTACCAAATTCATTAACACCTAAAGTAAACAAACATTCACACTCCTTTTATATTCAATCAGTTTGATAAAACTTTATCTGAAAAATTAACTTTCTTTGATTTTTTAACTATTTGATTAACCAAATTTTCTCCACTGTTTCTCTCTTTTGTCCTCAGATTTGTATCTGATGAATTCGTTTTACTTGACTGATCACTCTTTGTAGAGTAAAACGATTCTCCAGAACTTGTATCTAAAACGCTCGTATCCGAGGACAAAATCTTTTTCAAATATTCTCTCGCTTTCTTTCTCTTTTTTCTCAATCTGTCTTTCTGTCCTTGCGATAATTTCACTTTCTGTTATTTGGACTTTTCTCCTACTTTCTCAGTTTTCTTTGTAGCTTTTCTTTCTCCCCCTGAAATTTATCCAATGATCCCTTTTTTGAATTTTTCGCACAATCTCTAGTAATGAACTTTGATTTGACAATTATAGCATCTTTTCATATCAAATATGTTGATGCACTTTATGTCCATCACTGTGCGAATAGGCTAGAAAGAGTGTGTACTGAATATTGTATAGATTAGATACGAACACACAATCCAAGTGCGAGCGAGAACTGGCTCGTACGAGTGAAAATGTCACTCGTACGAGTGACAATATGACTCGTACGAGTGATAAACATCTCACTCGTACGAGTGAGCTTATGTGGTTTGTATGAGTGACATCTTGTCACTCGTACGAGCAACCATTCGCACGAGCTGCTCATGTCTATATATATGGGTGGTGTGTTCATTGTTTGTTAAGTTTTGGAAGTTCATTGAGGGGAAACCCTGGTGGATTCTCTCCAGGAATTCCGCCAGCCAGACAAGATGTATACTCTTTCGGTCAGAATGAATGTATGCTTCCGCTGATTCTGGTTCTACTCCCGTTCTACCGAATCGGTTCTATCATATGCCCATGCTTCCTTCTAGAACCGCTGTCACCGGGACCACAACTAGTATCAAAGCTTCGGTACCGATTCATTTAATCTAACAGTTTATGAATCACCTACGCTCATGAATTTTGGACGTATGAGGGGTTTTAGATGTAAAACATCAAATAATCGGACAATCTACGGACATAATGTAAAATTGATACCATAGGATCGTTAGGAACTGATTTTCAACCAGATCTGTGCAAAAATCATCTTGAAATTCGAAGATATATAGATTCTGGATCGAAAAATGTAATCAGTTTCGTTCGTATGAGTGAGCCTCTGTGGCTCGTACCAGTTGTGGTCCCGGTGATGGCGGTTTTAGACGGAAGCTTGGGCATATGATAGTACCGTTTCGGTAGACCGAGGGTAGAAACAAAATCAGCGGAAGCATTCATTCATTCATACCGAGAGAGTATACATCTTGTCTGGTTGGCGGAATTCCTGGAGAGAATCCTCCAGCGTTTCCCCTCAGGGAACTTCCAAAACCTAACAAACAATGAACACACAACCCATTTATATAGACATGAGCAGCTCGTGCGAATGGTTGCTCGTACGAGTGACAAGATGTCACTCGTACGAACCACATAAGCTCACTCGTACGAGTGAGATGTTTATCACTCGTACGAGTGACATTTTCACTCGTACGAGTGACATTTTCACTCTTACGAGCCAGTTCTCGTTCGTACTTGGGTCGTGCATTCGTATCTAATCTATACATACACTCAAATCATAACATTGATTTTATGTGTAATAGTCATCATTCCAGCTTCTTCTATAGTAATGATTTGACTTTTGAGAACTGTAGTTAAACCTGCACACTTATTATCAAATTTTTGTGAGTTTTGATTTTGTTATTTTTGTGAACTTTTATAATGATTTGGTAATTGAACTGATGATCTTTTATTGTTACTTTGAAAATTTTTAGAATTTGTAACATTTTGTTTTTGTTTTTGTTCCCCATTTTGCTTCGAAGTTGAACATTCACCTTTTTCAGCAAATGGCGGAATTCTTTCTTAAAATTTTTCTCTTATTTTCAAAAATATTTCTTCTTTTTTTAATCATTTTTATCATCATCAGTATAATCATCACAATCTTCAATTATGACATCGTCATAATTTGTGACAATATCACTTATTGGAATTTCCTCTTTATTCTTATTGATCGGTTTTGGACATATATGATCTAGCATTAATGACGAGGTCACAAAACCTTTCAACCTCTTTTCTAAATCAACAATTTTATTTTTAGCACTTTCAACATCATTTTCAAGTTGAGTTATTTTCTCAAGATGAGAATTTATTGTGATTTGATTTTCAAAATTATTATTATTCAAAACTAATTTTTCATTTTCTGAAATGTTATTAGATTCTTAAACTCTTCTTCAATGTGCAATTTTTCATTTTTTATTTTTTTATTCTGTTTTGAAATTCTTTTTTATTTTCTTTTAATTTTTTATTTTCTAATGTCAAACTCTCCAAATAATTCAAGAGTTTGAAATTATCTGCCCGATAATCTTTTAATTTTTCATCATAATTTGGGCAGATTGGTTTAGAACTTGAAGCCACATTTGTAGATGTACTTCAATCTTTAACTTCACAGTTCTCTACCATCATTTTTCTTCTCTCCATATCCAATCTTTTACATTTTATCTTTTAAATTCTTGGTATCCAACATTTCATATCATTAATGAAATCATAACCATCAATATATCTATAATCTTATTCACTTTTATATTTTGTCAACATTCATCCCAATCCGAAGATAAAGATTTTATTAATTTGTAATTCTTTATTTAGGAGTTTTTACACATTAAGTTAGTCCGTTTCAAAAAGTAATTTTGTGTATCTTTCAAAACTATCTTTTATTGATTCATCATTTTTGATTTTAAACTTTTCAAATCTATTCTTTAGAAGCCTCTTGTTTTTCTTGCTTTTCAATAACTATACTCATCATTTTTATATCATCTGCCAACATTTTGAAAAGTTCTGTGCGAATCAAACTTCTTTGTGAAAAGGTAATCAATTTGTAAACTTAACTTTGTGCTAAGTAAAAATTCAAACGAACTTAACCACCCTCATGCGAACTAAAAACTTAAAGGTTACGTTCATACAGAGGTGCAAACTAAAATTTTCAAACAACACATCAAAACTACCATCGTGAGAAGGCAACCCCTTGTGAGAAGGTAAACCCTCGTGCGAAGGTAAATTTGTCTTTGTGCAGAGGTAAATTTATCTTCATGCAAGGTAATTACCTTCGTACGAAGTAAACAAAACAAGTATTTTGAAAATTTTGGCATGAAAACGTTTGAATTTTAAGATGATTTTTAGTATGTTGTTCAAAACTGAGTTTTTTATACTCATTGAAAAAATCAGTCCTTTTTAACTGTGAAATCCATGAAAAACAAATAAAATTGAGCAGAAAGAATGTTTAAATTCTTGGTGTTTCAGTAGATATCAACCTTTAGCTCTGATACCACTTGTTGGTCCGGTTTGCGGATCTTCCAGAGATATCTAATCCTAAGTTAGATGTGCGGAATCCATCAAAAATAGGTAGAAACACAAGATTTCACAATCTTCAACGTTTTCTATTAAGTTCACGGTCTTAATACAATTTTAACAGCGCTTCGCCTCACAGTTCAGCAAAAACTAAATGAACACACACACACACATACATACACACACACACACACACACACACACACACACATATATATATATATATATATATATATATATATATATATATATATATACATACATTCACGTTAGTGAGAAGTGAGCTTCGTGAGAAGGTAATCTACCTTACATCAAACAATAACTTGTAAACTTTTTTTACATCAAGACGTAGGCAACAGACATATGCATCAACAACTACACACTTTAAAAGATGAAAGATGGATGATAGTTGTGGGTGTTGGTGTTGTAGTGGTGGTGGACTGATGGCAAGTGTGAGAGAAGTGGTTTGCCAAGGCACGACCCCATGTTGCTTATCTTTTGCTATATGCCTTTTTCTGCATAGAATCTTGACTAGTCGTGTCAATCCCTCTTCTTTGTATTTGTGTTGGTTTCTACTATTAGTTTGTTCCTTTTAAACGTTTAGGCTCTTTTGATCATGTAATTTAAACGTAAACAAAGAAACATGCGTTTTCCAACATTAGTACCGAAAAGGGTTAATTTTATGCCTTGTTTGACGTAATTTATATGTTGCATTTTGCACACATCAAATACCCCCACACTTGAATCTTTGCTTGTTCTCAAGCAAAACTCTATAATGTGGCTTAAACACCCAAATGGAATTGGTAGAAGACTGGGGTGCAGACTGGGGTTCCCATGGGCCCTGTGGTGAACCTTCTGTTAACCCAATTTTAAGGTTTTCGAGCCGGCTTTAAAAAATTCAAAATTTTTTGTTCATCATGTGCGGTTGACCCCGAAAATCAAACCCCAAGTGCCAATTTTGCACAAACTACTTGTTTACCCCATCGATTTTTATGAACAAGTGTTTGTGAAAAACTCTTTGAATAATTCAATTTTTATGACATTGGTTGGTTATTTACTTCTCAAAACACTTCTACTTACTACTAGTAACAAGATCTAAGCAAAAATTTGGGATTGGCACGGGTCTTGTTCAAGAACCCACGATTTTTCCTGAATTTTTGATGTTAAACTACATGCAAAGTGTTAATCTAACTAATCATGATGTTAGAATCATACCTTGTTGATGGATTTGGGTCGAAATCGTCAAATATCGGCAGAAGTAGGGCAGAAACCGGCTGGTTCAGAGAAACGGGTAGTGGTTTTGTGTTGAAAAAGTGAAGAAAAAGGGGTTATAAACCCGTCTGCAGTTTTGCCACGGCCCCGTGCTTGGTGGGCACGACCCTGTGGCCAATTTTTTTGTGTGTGACCGCTCTCTGAGGGTTCCCTTTTTGGTACTTACCTGTTTTTCTTTTATTTTTTTGTCGCCTTCCAAATGTGTCTACAAGATATGAAAAGAAAAATATACATATTTGCAGTTAACCTTTGATTATTCCTTGATCATTTATCTGCTTCTTGGAATGTTATTTCAACTTTCTCATCCTCAAGGACACCTCTAAAGAGCTTAAGCCTTTGTCCATTGACCTTAAAAGGGTCACCGTTTGGAGGTTTAATTTCTTTGGCGCCATATGGAAAGATTTGGGTGATGGAAAAAGGTCTTGACCACCTAGACTTAGGTTTCCGGGAAACAACCGAAGTCTTGAGTTAAACAAGAGTACTTGATCGCCCTCCTGAAATTCTTTAGGTTTATTGATTTTATCGTGTATGTTTTTCATGCGTTCCTTATAAATTTCAGAGTTGGAATATGATTGATTTCTCATTTCTTCTAATTCATTTAACTGATAGAATCAATTTTTACTGGATGTTTCTTGATCTAGGTTTACGTTTCTTAATGCCAGTATGCTTTGTGTGCAATTTCTATTGGGAGGTGACAATTTTTTCCATAGATGAGCTTGTATGGGGTAGTGCCTATTGGTATTTTATAGGCTGTTCGAAAGGCTCATAAAGCATCATGGTTAAAATTTTTGTTATATTTTAGGCACTTTTTACTCGTGGATCAAGCTTTAAATTTATAAAACATGATACAATACTACCACTGTACACATGTTAGGGCAAGTGCACCATCGTAAACGTAGTATAGTGATGACAAGATAGCGAGTTCGTCCAAGGACATAAGAGCTTTTAATACCGACTTATCATTAACGTCTAATCTAACCAAGTTTTGTTAAAAGTTTTGAAAGATAAAAATTAAATGTAAGAACATAAAGAAATAAATAAAAGCGAATATACAAGAAAGAATCACTTGGTTCCGACTCCTCTTTTATATATCCTTTGATGATTTCCGCGCTTTGGGCTTTTAAGAGATTATCTTAGTTATAGTAGTAGGCCCCTCTTGTAAAGACGACGTTACCCTCAACCTATTGGTCTGAGTCAGCAGGGATACAGTCCAAGCATGATCAGAATATTGAAAGATAATTATGTAAGTTATTAATGCGAAAAGTGGTAGGCCCCTCTAGTGAAGGCGATGTTACCCTCGGACATATTGGTCTGAGTCAGCAAGGATACAGTCCCGCAAGGCCGGGTAAAGTTTTAATAGTAGTTTATTTATAAGGGGTTCAAGCTGTTCTTACTTCTTCTGATTTGATGCTATCTGCCTTATGGGAAGTCTTACTAAGCTTGAACCAAGTCCTTGCAGGATCTATACACTTAACGAGACAAAAACTTTACCCAAATACCCTTCTAACCCACTTCCAGGTAGTTAACGTGCTTTATATAGACCGTAAAGACACGAATGTGTGAATCAACGAAACATGAAGAAATGTTTAAATAAAGTTCACTTTCAATATAAGAAACTAATTATTAAAGTCATCAATACATACCCAAATAAAAATTTGCCAAAGATTGGAAATCAAAAGTAATACATAAAGATTTGTCTTCACCAAGTGATGTAAGAGATTTAGCCAAGCATGGCCTTTGTTTGACAAGAACTCTTACGATCAATCTTGGATCCCAATACTACTACACACTCTAAAAGATGAAAGACGGATGATAGTGGTGGGTGTTGGTGTTGTAGTGGTAGTGGACTAATGGCAAGTGTGAGAGAATTGATTTGCCAAGGGATGCCTTTCTTATGAACCAAGCACCGCTATTTATAGCTGAAAACAGAAAGCGACCACGGCCCCGTGGGCTTCATTTTCTCTCTCTTCGTTAACTGCAGATGTCAGCTCTTATACTAACACGCCCCCTGGTGACAAAGCATGGGCCCGTGGTAAGTGTACTTGCTGTACTATCTCAGATTCTACGAATCTTAGAGTTGACCACAGCCCGTGTTGAGTTGGCGCGGCCCCGTGTTGCTTGTCTTTTTGTTGTATGTCCTTTTCTACAGAGAATCTTGACTGCGGTGGGCACGGCCCCGTGCCTGAGCTTCTGTTTTCGTTATTTTTGTTGTTTTGGATGTGGATGGGGGATTGGCAGGTCATGTCAATCCTTCTTTTTTGTATTTGTGTTGTTTTCCGTTATTAATTTGTTCCTTTTATCCGTTTAAGCTCTTTTGATCCTGTAATTTAAAAGTAAACAAAGAAATGTGCTTTTTCCAACATTAGTACCGAAAAAGGGTTTATTTTATGCCTTGTTTAACGTAATTTTTATGTTGTTTTTTGCGCACATCAAATGTACATCTGTGTATGCACCCAAATTTCTTTTGTAGCATCTGCATTTCTTAGTGGAGGTTTTGAGTTTTGTACCAAATTCATCATCATTTCTTTGATTTCTTCAACTGATGACTCCAACTTTGTAACCCCAAAATGCGTAAATGAGATTAATTCGTGTTATGTAAAAAAAAGACATATTAAAGCACATTAGTATGGTTACCATTTTAGATGAAGCTATACAATATTACTTTATAATTCGTTGTGAATTATTTATGAGGGAAAATAACTTGTTGGGTATCAGCATATTTTAACGAAATGTATTTTAGTAATATATGTCGATAAATATGACGGGTTCGGTTCAGGGATATACGACCACCTTATATTGTGACTCGCCCGAACTTGACGGGGCATTGTCGTAAAAATCAAACATGAGGGGGAATTATGTAAATATCCAAAGTTCAATGTATATAAAGCCCCTTGTGGCTCATTTTAGGCAGATTTTCTCTCAAGTTAGAGAGAGAAATAAGAGAGAGAGAGAGAACCAGAGAAAGAGGGGTGGCTGGCGGTGGCGTTTAGCGGTGATTCACGGTGGCCGGTGGTGGCCGGAGGTGGTCGGAGTTGTGGGTTACAACCTGGAACCAATTATCAATGCTATTAACGTAATGGTAAGCTTTGATATCCCTAAATCCTTGCTTAAAGTTGTAAAAATTGTATAAATCAAATCTGTCCAGAATGTTATCCAATAACCCAGTTACAAAGAACTGAACGATCCGCGAAATCCAACCGTTGAAACGTCTTGAATTTTTTATATATGGTTCACAACATTTATATGATCATTTTGAATGGTGGAAATAAGAAACAGAGCTGTTTAAGTGTGACTTTGAAACCCATTTTCAATGCTGTTCGTATTCCCGTTTTAGTTAAAATGCATCTTAGTATAATCGATTTTCCCGAAGATCTGACCGTTGGATTGAGCTGAAATTTTGACTGTAGCTTTCTGACATACGGATATTTAATACCGTTGAAGGAAATTCCGATCAGAGGTCAGGAACTAAAGTTTTGAAAGCAAACAGTTTATAACAAATATCTTGTACGAAAATTAGGAAGTTGATGGTGTTGTATGGATGTTCTAATGGTATTGCATGTGCTATCTATTACTAGAGAAATGTTCATGATGCTTGATGTTATGAACTAGGAAGGTAGGCATAAATTACTTGTACATTGTGCTTTAGATATGGTTCGTACGCCAAGTGTTCGATAAAATGTCTAGTAGATGATTGTAAGTGAATTTGCATGTAACCACTTGACGAACATGAATGGAATGTAAATATGATGTAATATGTGATTTTCATATGAATTGGTTGAATACGTGCATTAAAAGCTTGTACTAGGAGCTTGGTACGTGGTATGTCCGCCATGTGTTTAAATGTATGCTTGATGTAATTCAATAAGTGAAATTGTGTTAGTTATGGGATATTCGAACTTACTAGCAAGCAATCATGTTAGAACATGTTGAAATGACACCGTGAAAGTGATATGAATGTAATTTAGAATGTGGCTTGATTTAACCGAAAAGTAAGTGGATATAGGATCTGAATATGAAATGAATTTAATTTAGAATGTGTGTATATGCTAATAATGTGGTAACCATAATGACATGAAAGTATAGGATCATGTCAAAGTGGGTGGAAGCATGGAAGGCAAACAGAAAGGATGCGAGGAAGCAAGTATGAAACGAACACTTAAGGTAAGTGATTTCCAGAATCACTTCTTCTTTTATAGATAAAGTTTGTTATGTTGAATACAGGGAATCGTGTAAGAAATTATGGGTAAGGGTAGGGATCAAGGTACGTATTGTTGTGGTAAGTCATAGGAAGTCATCTATGTTTGGAATTCATGATAGAAGTGAACGGGTCAAAATGTAGAAAGTATGTGTCGGGTGTGGGTTTTGGATGTTATGGTATGGGAACCATGTAAAAATGTTTAAGTAATCATAGCACTAAGGAAAGCACGGTTGTAGCGGGCCATAAAGAGTTAGCTATGTCGGAAATAACTTAGTATAATCAAACGGGTCAAAATCAAGAAAGTTTAATAGAAGTATAGATTTGATTATGAGGACATGGGGTTAAGTGTTAAGATGATACGGAATGTTATGGGATGATATGGGACGTTATAGGTCAGTTCGGGTTGGAACGGGAACCGGAAACGGTTGTGTAAGCTTAAACAAGGACAAACAGCGTCGACAGCACAGAGTGGGCGTCGCCGACGGACTCCCTAGCCATCGCCGACGCTGCCCCCTTTCCCTGACGCTCTAATCAACTGTCTATGCTAATGTGGACCCGACGTAACTACTCAGGAGGCTTTGCCGACACTTTAGTAAGGCGTCGCCGACGCTCCTCACAAATCTTACATGCTATTTTTGTTAGTTATTCGAACCGTGAGTTCTGTATCTTCTAAAACCTGTTCCGTAACCCTTAATGAACCCTGGAATGTGAAAATAACTAATAGGGAGTTATGTAAACTTATTGAGCCGTGATAATGCATTGTCGGGGATGAATAAGTATGTAAGCATGTATGTGTACAACGTACTACAGGTTAGTGGTGGAATCCACAGGTAAGCACGAATAGAAATAAGCATGTGCCTAGGTTAGTATGTATGAGACTTATACGTAAGGTAAAATGTGACGATGAATTGTTAGTATGAATTTATGGGAATGTAAGTTGTACATAAGAGCTTGGGTATGGAAGTATGTTTGTATATATGTATAAATGGCTTCAATACGTTTGAGTATTAATGTCACTAATGTTGTATCTCGAGATTAAATGAAAGTGCAGGTATACTATTGTTTGGCTTATAAAGATTTAACGTTGGGATGCAAGATTTTACCTGTATAGATAACCGTGATGATTAGCATAAGTAGAAAGAATGTGGCGTGGTCATATAATTATGTATAGTTAGTTTGTGTATAATGTCACCAAATATCAATGATGCGGTTGTGTGTGGTGATTGCAGGTTGCACGGAATTATCATCACCAAGGAGTGTACGCAGTGGATGATTAAGTCAAAGTACGTGGTTTGTACGGGGGCGAGGTCATATATTTTGTAAACGTAGATTATGTTTTATCTTTTAATTAAGAATAAAGGACACCATATTGTAAAAGGGATTATTCCAATGGTTTCTAGTATGTTAAAATGTTTATAAGGAAAGAATTTTTTTAGCTCACATTTCCGCTGCGTATTCTTCGTTAAAACATGTTAGGGTGTTTCAAACTTGGTGACTCTCTCCATCAATTCTGGATAGTTTAACCCATCACCTAACTTAATAGGATCATCTGAATTCCCACAAGAGGTGGTTGTACCTGGTTTTGAACAAGGTGCCCCTTTTTTGTTCGTACTAGGGACTTCCAACTGATACTAAGATTACGTTTGTAGTCTCATAAGTTGTTGCCTTCAAGGAGGCCTTAGTTATGCAAGTACTATCCAATTGTGATACTATTGTCTTTACAATTGTAGTAGTTATCTCACTTGAAAAACCTTCAAGTGTCTCTTGAGACACAAGAGGTGTTACCTCCTTTGCTTGTGGGATAGTAATGATTTCTGAACATGCCCTAGTCACTTGTTGAAGTATACTCTCTGTGATTTGTTGTTGAGAGGAACTAGGTATGTGCAAGTCAGTGTTATCAATTGCATCAAGCAATTTTTGGAATGATGATGGAATTGTTTTAGAGATGATTGCATCTTTTGTAAGGAAGTAATAACAGATGTTTACTGCATTTATGCTATAGTAAGTACTTCTGGCAACTCAACCCCCAGAGATACCTTCTTTTGGGTTTTTCTTTTGGATTTGGGGATGGGAATGGAAGCAGCTTTTGTGGAAATTTTTGGTGTGTCTTCCATAGTGTTGGGTTATGCACTTTGGTCACAAGGAGTAGTGGGCTCAGTAACAGATGTTGTAACATATGTTGCTTGGTTTTGAAAAACATTTTCTTCACGTATATTTTCTTGACCTTGGTTATCATGCTGGTCAAAGTTTCATTTGAAAGACTGTTAATTTCAAGGGCTTCACTCTGTGCAAAACTTTCTTATTTTAATATTCTTTTTAGGTGAAAGCTTAACAATCTTGGATATAGTAGAAAAGGATTGCCAGTACCCTCTTAATTGTTTTTATGTTTGCCACCAAATCCGTAAACAGTGTTTGGGATAGCTTATAATATGTATTTCTTAGAATAACATATCCCAGATACTGAGTTTTTAGGGGTATTTCATTGAAAGTTGTGGTCTTATCAGGCATTTGTAGTGAGTATGTTATGGTATTTGGAAGATATGATGATGTCTATGATGGAGTGAAAGACAGTGTTCTTGCCATGTTTAACTAGATACGACAAGTAGTTATGAGATGATTTAAGATTTAGGTCCTTTTGATAAATCTTTTGAAAATCCTTTTATTAGATAATCTTTTGATTGTAATAGTGATTTTGAAGGTAATTTTGGAGTTTTTCTCTCTTGAAATGCTTTGATTTTGATAAGTTTAGATGATGGATGTAAACTCTGTTTGTCAAGAATTTATATAGGGTTTGTGAACAGGGATGCTAGTGTGGCCAATGACTACTTTTTAAGCTACGTGGCCAACTACTATTTGTTATGGCAAAGCGTTGTTTAGGAAGTGGCTCCCTTTGAAAAAGGAAGGTAAGGTCTGTGTTCAGAAAAGTCTTTTTGAAACCTCTGTTGGCTCTCAACAGACGTTTGAATAACCAAATCAGTGGTTGGTACATCTACTTGACTTTTAGTCAACATATGGATGAAAACCCATGTTTGAAACCTCTGATGGGTTAAAACAGAGTTTTTAATGGAAAGCGTGGTTGGTTTTGAGAAACCATGGATCTGTTTGACTTCTGTAGTCAAACGATAGATAGTGAATCAGTGATTCTTTGTTTCAAACAGTGGTTAACAATGGTTAAACAGAGTTTGGAACTACTGAAACAGGTGTTATACTCCTTTGAACAGGGTTTTGAATTTAGTGATTTTCACAATCTTTTCTTGATTAAAAAACTGCAAGTTTTTGATTATCTTAATTTTGAAACAACATTTTAATGTTGTATGAACCTTTGATGAGTTTCAAAAATTTTTTCTTTCTTTTATTCAGATAATGATATGTGCTAAGGAAACCTCTATTTGCGCTTTCAAATTGCCAACAGATGTTCCCAACAAACAGTGGGTATGGGTCTACTTTGAAGATGATCCAAAGCATCTTCTTCTTTAGATTTTGTGTTTTTTCCACTGCATCAACTCTTTGGGAATGGTCATTTGTAACAAGTAGCTTTTGAACCATCTCAAACAGTTGCTTTTGACCCTCTACAAGTGCTTTTACACTTGGATCAACTGTTGTTTGACCATTTCCAATGAGTTGATCATATCCATAGGATGTCTGTTGATTCTTGGATTTTGGGGCATGTGTACCGATTCTTCATACCTATAAGGTACTCTGGTACATGGTGGTTGCCTATAGCCTCTTGGAAATGTGTTGTGTGCTGTAGCAGATACTTGACCATCCCTGTGTGCAGGGTATTGGTTCAAGTTTTGTTTGACATGTGTGTAACTAGACAGAACTCTTTTGGGAAGTGATTGTGAATCTCTGTTGATAGGGCCATCATCCCTTTTGAAATCCATTTTTTCCTTTTGACCTATTTTTCTTGATATCATAGGGTTTTAGAAATGAGCACTGTTAGGTTACATGATTGATTTTTCCACAGATGGTGCACCCAGATGTTGACTCACATATGTTATTTCTTCTGTTTATATCATATGCTCTTAACTTACAACATTCTTTTTTCATATGATTTTTCTTTCCACAAAATTCACGCAACAAATTTGTGGTCTTATCTAGCTTGTTACCCTTATATGTTTTCCAACATTAGATGTTTTAACATCTGATAGAAAGTTGGTAATATGAATGATTTTTATCTTGGGTGGCTTAAGACCATTTAAGTTGGTGAAATCAATTGGTTTGAAGTTTTCAAGAACATCACATCCATCTAACCATGTGGGTTTAAATTCATATTTTTGTTTTTCATCCTGAATGGAACTTTGTGGTTTTTCAAGAGTAAACTTTTTAGCACTAGGTTCAGTGATCTTGATTTCTTCACCAGTTGAGTTGGTTGGAATAACCTCAACTATTTCTGAGCTAATGAAAGTGTTGGTAAGTTGTTCTTGATCATATTTCCTGAACCCCAACACCAACCTTCACATTCCTTTTAATTTGTTTTTCTAAAAGCATCTTATACCCATTGCAAGCTTCAACCCATTTTTCACAGCTAATCTGAGTGATTCCAACTTCTTTTTGCAATTTTGATATTTTTCTATCATTGTTTAGAGTTGGTCCTTAGTTATAGTTGGTTCATGCTTAAGACTGCTTATTTCTAGGTCTTTTTCAGCAGTTGTTGTTTTAAAATCTTTTTTTCAATTTTTCAAGAACTATTTTTCTGATTTAAACCTTTTCTCTTAGGTTTTCATTTACCTCTTTAACATTTGAAAATGCCATGATACATCTATAAGAACATAACTCTTAAAGAGTTTGAGGTGATACCTTTGAGGCAGCCATTTGAACCTAATCAGCACTGATGCATTTAGTGGAACTTTTGGGATAATTTTGTTTAATCTAACTGCATTCTCATGGTCACAAACAGATGTTTCACCTAAGTTATCAGCAGTTTTCTCAACTAGACTTTCACCAACAGTTGTTTGAACTTGATCTTCTTCACTGAGATATGTTCAATAGCCATGAAACAGAAATTTACATGTTGCCATTAATGAAAAGTTTTCATCAGTTAAATTTTTTTTGCAAGCTGCTCCAATCAACATAGCCTTTTGTAAAGAAGCTTTGTTGATTAGACTCTGCAGGTGCAGGAGCAGCTTGTGGTGCTTGAACTTGTGTAACATGTACTTGAACATACTGAACCTGAGGAACAGGAGTTGCTTGAACGTAATGCATACGCATAGGGTTCATGCTTTGTACAAAGTAGGTTGTGTTTTGTACACTTGGTCTAGGGGTAGTTTGGGTATTTTGATAAAACTATTGTTGTGCATTAGTTTGGGGTCTTTAATTAAGGTATGTGATCAATGGTGCAGATTTGTTTGATTGACTCTTGCACTCTCTTGCAAAGTGACTTAATTTATTACCCTTGAAACATTTAATTATTGATTTATCCAACCCCACTTTTAACCTCCCACAAAACTTTGGATATGTCCTAACAATCCTTTTGTAAAAGTGATTTAGTCTTAGACTTAGGAGTGCCACTTAATGCAATATATCCATTTCCTCTAGGCCAGTTGGGTCTATGTGCTTAAGATCATCAAGGACAAATGACAAACTATTAGGACCATGACCATCATCATTTGCTGTGAATGCATAATTTGTGGAATGTTGGTTAGAGTTGATTCGAGTTGATATATCAATGAAATGATCAAAACTCTGACCATTTGTCATTCCAGAAGTTGATCCATCCTGACTTACAAGTGTCATGTTTCTGAAAAAATAACTTTCAGCACTTTTCCAATTTTATGCAACTTCTTTTTGAACAAGCTCCCTATCAAAAGTTAGGGGTCGTCCATGAAGTTGAGTTAGAGACATGTCCTTGAAGTCTGGGGATTTTCTCATCACTATAGCAATAGTGTCCCAAGTCTCAGGGAGATATCTTAAAAATCGTTTACTTAAAGTTAATTTGGTAAGTTCCTTGTTAACCAACTTTACATAACTGATTAGACATGAAAACCGTTCAAATTGATGTGTAAGAGTTTCTCCCTTGATGTGTGTCAAAGTTTCGTATTGTTGGTTAAGGATTTCTCTTGTGTTTTCAATAACCTCCCATGTTACGCCGAACTGTTCTTTCAATGCATCCCATTACTCTTTGGAACTGTTGCAATGTAACAGGCCTTCATATATTTCATTTGGAAAAGCCATTGCCATAATGCTAAAGGCTTTGACATCTAGCTTGAATTTTTGAAATCATGCTTTGAGTAATTTTCTAGCTTCTTTGGCTCTTGCACACTTGGGTTTTCAGCACTAGGTACCATTGGAAAATGAGTTCCGAATACAATGGACTTCCAATACCCGGTGTCTTGTTGAGCAAGTATGCGAGCCATCCTACGTTGCCAGATATTAATTCAGATTTGACAAGTATGGGAGGCTTATCACTGAAGCTGGCGTTATGGGGATCATTTCGTGCCATTTTCTTTTGTTCTTTTGAAGAAAAATAAAGTATGTGTTAGACAATATTGAGTTCTACACTTTGCACCTCTGAGCTACGAACAGTGTTGGAATTTTGTGAGCTGATCTTTGTATGTTAAACAGATTGTGAAATCAAGTTTAACGTAACCAAGCTCTGATACCAATTGTTAAATCTGAGTGTACAAGGCTTGTGATAAAACAACTGGTAAGTGCAATTTTTATTGTAAAACTAAAGATAAATAATCACAACCGAGAAATATCATCAACATTTGTTTTCAATTATAATCAAATGATGAAAGTTTTACAAAAGATTGACTCTAAGGACTCCCCCTCAGACTGATCATTAAACTTTGACAAATGGCAAATAACCAGTAATTCCGTACAATCTAATCACTATTCTTAATACATAATCTCATGCATTTTATCGTAATTTGATTTTGTAACTGAGTCGTACATCTTATCACAAGTATTATGACATGTAAATCAGATCATAACATACACTGGTTTTCGTTACGACATGAAACAAATAAAACAATGCCCTAAAAGTGTTGGTGGAAAGTGTTGGGCATACTATCCGGGGTTGCACAATTGAGGTCAGCATAACGAAACAGAACAATGAATAATGGCATGTTAATGCCCTAAATGAGTTCATATATACATGAAACACTATTGTGGGAACACATTTTGCAATAATACATAACTTTCCGGTCCAACGCCTAAATTACACAATTGTCCGTTTCGACCAAAAAGGTGACAATTTCAGTTTGTCCGCAACATTAATTTGGTATTTTCTAGATTCCATATTATAACAGAATAATGCTAAACACCCTAAAACAATATAAGAATGGTAGAAATACATAAAAGACATCGTTTCCGGTCGTACAGCAAGTAGTGCACAACTTGACCGGAAAGCGACCGATTGTCGAACCGACAAATATTTCAATGACCGATAGCCTCATACATTAATCTAGAGAGCTAGTTAAGCTTCATTCAGGACCCGAAGTCCTTTCAACTATCTTGAGGTCACGGAAACACAACTCCCGGAGACTTTGACGGAAAAATATATAAGTGTCGATATCGAGCGAATAATTAGACAACAAGTGTTTCGGCCATCTAAACTCAGCATATATTCGACAAGCGAACTAGTTAAGCATATTTCTAGCTCGGAAGTGCCCTAAATAAACGCCATGGCACTTGTGGTAGTCGAAAACCAAAGCTTCTGGTGCAAAACATTAAAGTTCGTATACTAGCGGATATCGTACCGATGAGCGAACTAGTGGTGTTTTTGTTATCCAAAACTAATACCAATTAGTGAAGGGGACTAATTAACATTGATTAACAGCCTAAACCCTAATTACTCGCTAATGATACAAGATCAATCCCTAATTCTCATACTTAAGTTAATCACCTAAATATCCACCAAATTATCACATGTTAAAAAATAAATTACACTTAACCCCCCCTCATATTGGCGGATTCAAGTGGGCCCCCACCCACTTGATTTGTGTTGAAAAAGTTTAGATCTAAGCATAGTAAGAAGATTCTGTGATTCGAAGGTCTATATAATTCACCATACTTCACATTATTGTTAACACTTAAAAAAAATTAAAACAAGCATCCCTCTCTCTTCCCACGACTCAACACCACCACCATCATCATCCTTTTCTTCAACATTGAAAGACCAAAATCAAGCTTACTTAGGCCACTACAAGATCATCTAAGGTGGTTGATATACGTTAAATTATACATATTTAAGTCCCCCATTTTACTCCCATTTTACGCGTTTTTAACTAAAATTTCGTTGTTTAGGTACTTAATCGGGCACTTTTGTATTTTCAGGTCTTAAACAGCGTGCCACAGACAAAGTTATAGAAAAAGTGGGATTTACAAACATTCCGGATGAATTCTGCAAAATCTATTGAAGTTATAGCTCATCACCACCACCATCATCATCCTTTTCTTCAACATTGAAAGACCAAAATCAAGCTTACTTAGGCCACTACAAGATCATCTAAGGTGGTTGATATACGTTAAATTATACATATTTAAGTCCCCCATTTTACTCCCATTTTACGCGTTTTTAACTAAAACTTTGTTGTTTAGGTACTTAATCGGACACTTTTGTATTTTCAGGTCTTAAACAGCGTGCCACAGACAAAGTTAGAGAAAAACTGGGATTTACGAACATTCCGGAGGAATTCTGCAAAATCTATTGAAGTTATAGCACATGCATGGCCGTGAAAACCATTGGCACGCCCGTGCGCGACTCATGATCTCGGGAGCACTGGTAGTGCACAAGGCAGTGCAGTTGATTTCTCGGCACGCACGGCCGTGCAACCCAGGTGCACTCCGGTGCACTTCCTGAACACTGATCACAGACTGTTTGAAGACCATGCACGGTTGTGCGACCCATGTGCACGACCGTGCACATCTAAAGTTTTGCCGCCAATCGTCCACTTGACTGGCCCATACCCTTCAGCTGACGCCACGCTGACACTGATGATTGCACGGGCGTGCACTTTATGTGCACGGCCGTGCAGATATGAAAATATCTATAAAATAGGGTAGACGCTACTGATAAAATTATTGGGTAATTTTCCAGGCTTCTGGGCGATTTCTGGGGTCCGAGAGCTACCTGGTTGGGCTCGATTTGAAGCCTCAAAGTTGCAAGAAGCTCATCCATCATCCAATCTATCAAATCCTTGCTTGTTTATGATTTGATTTCTTGTTCTTAACATACATTTTAAGCACATTTGCAAACATTGAGCTGATGTTTATGTATTATTGTAATGATATTAAGATACTTGTTTCATGAACAATCTTTAGTTTGTAATGTTGTTTGAATGAAGCTCTAGCAACTTTTTCATGTTTGAATCTTGATGATCATATGGAAAACTTGGTTCATTGATGGTTGGATTCTTGATTGTGGTTGTTTATCTTGGATGATTAATAAATGGTTAGTTAACATATGTTGAAAAAACCCCTTAATTAATTATTTGTTAGTAAACTGTTAACTTGTTAATGTGTTTACACCATGAAACTAGAAATGGGTATTGGTTTAATAAAAGATAAATCTAATTCTGATTAAGAATGCTTTCTTACACGTAAGGGCTCTAGCGGGTTAGATGGTGTTATTGCGAGTTCTTGACATGATTCATAATCTTTGTTTATTTTTGTTTAAATTGGCTAACTTAGTAGATTTGTGTTCAAGACTTGCAAAATGGAAAGGTTTGTGATATGATCTATGTTATGCTTGTCTCGGTGGTCGTATTGTGATTCGGTATTGCTTTCCTTGATAAGTGGAGTTAGAAAACTCTTAACAGATGACTAACTTATTTTTAATAGATTTGCATGAAAATATATCAATAGCTCGTTAATGAATAATTCTAGGTGGTTAAAGTGTGTTTATCGCGTTAACTTTCTGAAGAATTATCATGTTAGGATTCCCGAAAGGGATAGTAATTGTCTTTATAATTGGAAGATTGATCATGTGCCTTTGTGACATTTCTGACTTAGTTAACATGCTTAGGTTGTTTTTAAAACAATATTTTTGTATTTGGAGTCTTTTATGTTTTAGAATACTTTTTTATGAAATTTTAGTTAAAAAGTCCTTCACCTATCTTTTTACTGGTAGAACAATGACAATAGTTTAGTACATAAGCGTTCGCCCGCGTCCAGGGATTGACATCTAGTTCTTACCCATACTTTACTACATATATGATAGTGTACACTTGTCCTTTTGTGTGTTTTTAATTTTTAAGGTATAAATCATTTTTATAAACATTAAAACTGAGTTCGTGTGTAAAATTCATTGTAAAAATATGTATATATATACACGTCAAGTTTTTGGCGCCATTGCTGGGGACCACGACGAGCTTTTGGAACGACCCGAGTTATTCTTCTACCGGTGTACATGCTTGTGAATATTTGTTCAAACTTGTTTATTTGTTCATTTATTTATATATATATATTTGCAGGATTATTTATTAATTTATTTGTTCGAATTTGAATTAACTGATTGACTATTTACTTGAAAAAAAATAATATTATATTATGTTTGTTTCGGGACGTTCTTATCCCTTTCTTACAGGTTGATTTCCTCAACCTCCGCGTCCACTGCTGAGCCGTCTAACAAACAAGAACGTGACCTGAGGAGGAGTAGGAGACTTCGAGAAAGGTCCCGCGTTGTTGCACAACAAATCTCAGCTGCAGTTGACGAGCCGGAGACACCTACTGAGAGTGAGAGCTCAGAGGTCGAGGGGGAACACCATGGCTGACGACGATCGGCCGTTGAATGAGACCGACCGTCTAGGAGGTGAAGGCTTGCAGCCTATCATCACCCGACCTACTACGATGGCGCTGAATTTCGAGATCAAATCCAGCATCATCAACATGCTGAATAATTCAGTGCATTTTGATGGAAAGGATCACGAGGATCCTGGTCGACACATTGCTGCATATCTTGAGGTGTGCTCTACTTTCAACATACGAAACGTTTCTGATGACGTGATCCGGTTGCGACTCTTCGCGTTATCATTGCGAGACAAAGCCAGAGCTTGGCTTTTATCACTTCCTGCAGGATCCATTACCACCTGGAATGAGATGGCAGAACTGTTTATACAGAAGTACTTTCCTCCAGAAAAAACAGCCAAGTTAAAGAACCGTATCATGACATTCTGACAGGATGATGGAGAGTCCTTACACGCGGCTTGGGAAAGGTTTAGAGATCTTCTTATTGATGTCCCACACCATGGGTTATCTAGAAGACAACTGGTATTGACTTTCTACCAAGGACTCAACTATGACTCGCAGGAGCGTTTGGACGTGTACCAGGGGTGATCTTGAAACGAAGACACCGAATGAAGCCTACGCGATTTTTGAGAAAGCCGCTTTGAATCCAAGTTCTCGTCAAGCAGGGGAGAGAGCCAGGACATCATCTCATTCAGGGTGCATGTTGTTGATACATATACGGCTCTTACTGTGCAGATTGGAGCCCTTGCTACAAAAATTGATCAAGCCCATAATGTTTCGCGGGGTTCAATCTTCATGTGAGCAATGTGGGATTTCACATGAGCTAGGTGCGTGTGAGGCATGGTGTTATGTTTACAGGCCACGATGAGGTAGATTATCTAGGAAACCAAACTATACCCCAAAATAACCCTTACAGCAACACCTACAATCCGTGATGGTGGAATCACCCAAACTATGGGTGGAAGGCTGGTTCTGATAACCAAAACCCACTCGGATACGCTCAGCATGCTCCCGCACCATAGCAGTCCTACGGTCAATCTTTTCAGTCTCAGAGTCGCCCCTACCAGCCGCATTCCAATATGTACCATAATCAGGGTGCTGGCCCCCTCAAAATAACTCTAAGTTGGAAGAGATAATGGCACGACTTCTAAACAACTCTAACAATACGAATCAGTTAGCTGAAAAGCGCTATCAGCAGCACGAGGAGCGTTTCATGGCCCAAGAAGGGGAGATGGGAAGTAAGAAAGCCTCTATTCAGGCCATTGAGAATCAGGTTGGCCAGTTGGCTAAAATGTTATCTGAAAGGCCTCAGGGTGGTCTTCCAGGTAATACAGAGCCAAATCCAAGAGGGCATGTTAATGCAGTGATGACGAGGAGTGGTAAAGCCACGGGACCTGACATATCAGCCTCACCACCGATCACTGAGACGGTCCATACTGTTGCTTTTGACAAGGTGCACACTAGGCGAGTCCCAGCAAGTACAACACAACTCCAGAAGCCAGTTACAGACTATACTCCTCCAGTTCCGTAAGAAGCAAAGGAACGAAGACCAATATGATAAGTTTCTTGAGATATTTAAGCAATTGCATATAAACATACCATTTGTTGAAGCATTGGCTCAAATGCCAAAGTACGCGAAGAATCTGAAGGACATCCTTACAAACAAACAAAAACTCGAGGACGTGTCTTATATGTTGATGAATGAAAACTGCTCAGCAATTCTCTAGAACCGTTTACCTGAGAAGATGGGAGATCCAGGTAGTTTTACCCTTCCTTGTCTTATTCGCAGCATGTCTGTCAACCACGCATTGGCTGATTTGGGAGCAAGCATAAAGCTTATGCCGTATAAGGTTTTTGCTAAACTGAATCTAGGTGAGCTGTCACCCACGAGGATGAGGATTCGACTTGCTAATCATTCAATCAAATATCCGTGCGGGTTCGTCGAAAATATGCTTGTTAAGATCGATAAATTTGTATTTCCCGTGGATCTTGTTATTCTGGATATGGATGAAGACTCAAAAGTGCCTTTGATACTCGGAAGCCAGTTTCTCAACACCGCAAGGACGATTGTTGATGTAGCCGCTGGCCAGATCACGCTCCGGGTTAATGACGAGCATGTGACCTTCCACATTAAACAGTTGATGCAGCATCCGCAAAGTCAGGACGATACGCTCTATTATGTCGACATTGTTGATACTTTTCTGAGCTCTCATTTCCAAGGCACAATTGAGGAGATCGATTCGGACACACACCTATTGTGTGGGAACCTAGATGGCATTACGCAGGAGGGCCGCGGAGTTGAGTAGTCGGTTTATCAAACTTGTGATGATGGTTCCTAGAGTCCGGATAGGTTTGTGGAGATTAATTGTGAGGTTGAAGAAAAGTCAAAGCCTTAAATTAAGGATCCACCGTCATTGGAGTTGAAAAGCTCCCACCGCATCTCGAGTATGCATTCCTAGACGAGGAGTGTCGCCTTCCGGTTATCATTTCATCATCTTTGGAGGAAGAGGAAAAGAGAAAACTTCTTGAGGCTCTAAAACTTCATAAGGAAGCCATGGCATGGAAGATTATAGATAACAAGGGCATCAATCCTTCCTTTTGCACTCATAGAATTCTGATGGAGGAAGACTACAAGCCGTGTGCGCAGCCTCAGAGGCGGTTGAACCCGCATATGCAACGTCGTGAAGAAAGAGGTGATTAAGTTGCTAGATGCAGGGTTAATATATCCTATCTCTGATTCAGTTTGGTGAGTCCTGTATAAGTGGTACCCAAGAAAGGAGGCGTGATGTAGTCTCAAACGATAGGAATGAGCTTATTCTGACCGTACCATCACCGGATGGCGAGTTTGCATTGATTACCGCAAACTTAATGATGCCACCCACAAGGACCACTTCCCGCTTCCATTCATCGATCTGATGTTGGAACGTTTGTTGGGGAGTCGTTTTATTGTTTTCTAGATGGGTTCTCGGGTTACTTTCAAATTCCGATCGCTGCTAAGAATTAGGAGAAGAGCAATTTTACCTGCCCCTTCGGCACATTCGCCTACCGGCATATGCCCTTCGGCGACGTTTCAGTGCTGCATGGTAGCTATTTTCCATGACATGATTGAGGAATCCATGGAGGTGTACATGGATGATTTTTATGTTTTTGGGATTTCCTTTGATCATTGTCTTAAAAATCTAAAAAAGATGTTAATGAGGTGTGAGGAGACCAATCTTGTGCTTAACTGGGAGAAATGCCACTTCATGGTGAAACAAGGGGTAGTTCTCAGGCACAAAATCTCGCAAGTAGGGTTAGTGGTTGATCCAACCAAAGTGGACGTCATTTCTAAACTTCCACCCCCGACCTCAGTTAGAGCAATCAGGAGTTTTCTTGGTCATGCCGGATTCTATAGGAGATTCATTAAAGATTTTTCAAAAATCACGAGACCCAAGACCCGTTTGTTGGAGAAGGATGCTTCATTTGTGTTTTTGGATGAATGCTTAGAGGCCTTCAACCCTTTGAAGCGAAGGCTAATCGAAGCCCCTATTTGGTAGCACAAACTGGGTGTTGCCATTTGAGATACTGCACGACGCGAGTGATTTTGCGATAGGAGCAGTCTTAGATAGCGGAAGGACAAGCACTTCCACCTGATCTTCTATGCCAGCAAGACCTTGCTTGATGCTCAGGAGAATTACACTACCACAGAGAAGGAGCTTTTGGATGTAGTTTTTGCGTTCAACAAGTTCAGATCATATCTCGTGCTATCCAAGACGATTGTATATACGGATCACGTGGCAATTAGATATCTTTTCAGCAAGCAGGACGCGAAACCACGTCTAATTAGGTGGATTCTGTTGCTACAAGAGTTTGATATCGAGATCCAAGACAAGAAGGGTGCGTTGAATGTTGCAGCCGATTATCTCTCGAGGCTTGAGTGTGGAGATTTTGAGCATGTGCAGAAGGAACCAATAAACGACAATTTACCCCACGAGTTCCTCATGAGTGTGGAAGTGAGTGATGAGTCGCCTGGGTTTGCTGACTTTGCAAACTACCTCGCCTGTGGAATCCTTGTCAAAGGACTGACGCATCAATAAAAGTGGAAGTTCTTCGCAGATCTTAAGCATTACATTTGGGATGACCCGTTCTTGTTTTGAGTTGGAGCGGATCAAGTGATTTGTAGATGTGTGTTCGGAGCGAAGGCAGCTGGCATTTTTCACTAATGTCACAAGGGGCCTACCGGAGGTCATCATGGGGCAAACTACACTGCGACGAAGGTGTTAGACACCGGTTTTTATTGGCCCACAATCTTTCATGACATGCAGAAATGGATGAGAGCGTGCGACGTGTTCTAGAGGGCAGGAAATATATCCACGCGTAATGAGATGCCTCAGAATTCGATTCAGGTTTGTGAAGTATTTGATATATGGGGTATCATCTTCATGGGCCCATTTCCATCCTCTCACGGCAACAAATATATCTTGATGGCGGTTGACTACGTACCAAAGTGCGCCAAGGCGTAAGCCTTACCCATAAATGATGCCAGGTCGGAAGGTTTCTTAATAGTTTATTTGCCCGGTTTGGTGCCCCGAAGGCACTCATTAGTGACCGAGGAACACATTTTTGCAATGCACAGCTGGAGAAAGCTCTTCCCGCTATGGTGTTCATCACCGATTATCCACGCCATACCATCCTCAAATAAGCAGGCATGTGGAGGTCATGAACCGGGGGTTTAAAAGAATCCTTGAGCGGTCAGTAAGTCAAAACCGCAAGGATTGGTTGGAAAAATTAGATGACGCGCTTTGGGCTTTTCGGACTGTATATAAGACGCCTATAGGGACTACTCCGTTTATGCTAGTTTATGGAAAGGCATGTCATCTGCCAGTGGAGTTGGAACACAAGGCATTATGGGCTTTGAAGATAGCGAATTTAGATCTAAGAGCAGCGGTGAGGCTCGCTTCTTACAAATCCATGAGCTTGAAGAGTTAAGGAATTATGCCTAAGAGAGTTCTAGCTTATATAAGGAACGCGTCAAAAAGTTGCATGACAAACGTTTGAGAGATCATAAGGAATTTCAAGCGGAAGATCTCGTCTTATTATTCAACTCGCAGCTGCGTTTATTCCCCGGAAAGCTAAAATGCCAATAGACGGGACCGTACACAGTTAGAGAGGTATTTCCGTACGGAAGCATTGTTATCGAGGACTCCAATAGGGTGACTTTTAAAGTCAACGGTCATAGGTTGAAACTCTACATCAATAGACCGGTTAATTTGGCGGTGGGGGTGATCGAACTCCACGCCCCGCATGCGTAACAAGTGTGGGGTAGGGAGTCTAGCTATCAACTCGTTGAAAAAAATATTAGCGGCCGTGTTTAGCACGCTGGGGGTAAATTCGTAAATATTAATTTTTTTAGTCTTTCTTCCATGTTTTACTAACTTTTTCGGTAACGTGTAGGTTTGTACTGTTTTGATTCATACCTTGTGAAGTTTCGAAGTTAAAATGACTGCATAAACAGGTAAAAACTTGGAAAGATGGTGAATTCTGCTGAAAAAATGGAGTTGGGAGCATTCTGTGAAATCTGTCTACAGAATGCACAGTTGACGCACGGCCATGCACATGATCCGCACGACCGTGCGACCAGCTTTCTTGGACACGCACTCCCGTGCAGCCTGATGCAGGCCCGTGCGTGCCGAGAACATCAAACCATAACGTTGCGTTTTGAATCCGCACGACCGTGCACATCGGCGCACGCCGTGCGCAACTTTTTCTAATAGTAATTAAAGAGGTATAAATACAACTTTCTAGTAAAACTTATTTTCAAACTGCAACCCTAATCCGCACCGCCGTTCTTGTTCCACCCTCTCCCAAAAGTCACCATTCTTTAAAAAAATTTCTTTCAAATCTTCGAACAAGGTATGAATTCTTACTTATTTTATACTTTTAATCTTGTTTTAGGAGTGAATTAGGGTTCTTGTTCAAGAAACTTTGGGGTTTTCTTCATAAAAGCAAATCAAACCCTAATTCTTGTCACATTGGACGAATCGCAAGTCCCAATCATGAAACCCATGGTCCATTCACTGAGAAAATGCTTTGATTTGAGATAAAAATGGTTGAAATAAGTGAATGGAGCAATTTTTAGCAATCTGCAGTTGACGCACGACCATGCATCTAACCTGCATGACAGTGCAGTCCAGAATCGATGCAGTAAACCCAGCAACCAGATCTGCAATTCCGATCCGCACGGCCGTGCACTTGGCTCGCACGGCCGTGTGCCATCTGGGTCAGGAACAAAATGCTTTAAAAACACTGTTCTGGTGCTGTGACTGAAAATTTTTGAATCTGGTCTGATATTGTTGTGTGCCTGCGTATAGATGGACCATCCCTTCATCCAATTCGACCCTGAAAAACAAAAAGAACGACCATGTGCTAATAAGCTGCAAACGCTATGGAACCGAAGAGTCTGATTGGGGAGCCTAGGAGGCTGAGTTGAGCGGTAATGCAGGCCCTAAATCAATCCGAAAGGCTTCAAGACATGATCTCTTATCCAATGGCTAGATTGTTCAATACTGAGCGACCCGTCTACCTAGAGCTTACATTAGAGTTTTTCGCTTCTTACTCAAATGACAAATCAATAAGTGAAAACCCGGACTTTAAAACTGCAAAGAGTATACAATTTAGGCTCGGTGGTAGATGGCACAAGTGGTCGGTGGCAAAGCTCGGCAAAAAATTAGGTATCAACAATGAAGAAGAAATAGATTCTGAGCTTTTTACCAACATTTACAAATTTGACAGTGATGAGGAGAGAGCGGATTTCTAGTAGCATGTGGCAGTCGGGCCACCCTACGAGGCTAGAAGAGCAAAGGCGTCGAGACTGAGGGACCAACTCCTTACGGTTCTTCATCAGGTTATGAGCCACACCATTTGTGGTTGCATGGACAGTTCCGGGAACTATCCCACACCGGACTTGCTCTTTTTGTATTCCATAGTGAATGGGGTGCACGTTAACCTTGCCACACGAATGGCTGAATTCTTTATGAACAGTGCGGGGAGGTCAGGGAGCAGTGAAATCCATGGTGGGGAATATGTGACCCAGCTTGCATAAGCCATCGAGATCGTGACAGATGACGTAGTCAACAGTTTGACACTGGTTCACATGGGGGGTGATGTGGACCTTCATTCTCTAAGGGCGATGGGTTTGACAATGGATACTAGAAACGGCCCAAGGTTGAGGGGTCTAAATGGGGAGATTTGGGACCCACTTCCACTGCTACCAGAGGATGAGGTAGAAGAAAATGTAGACATGGAGTACGACCACGAGGAACATGCTCACGAGGAAGCATTCTTAGGACCACCACCAGGTCAGCAGCATCAGTACCAGCACCAACACCAGCATGTGTATCAAGCGCAACAGGATTACCCACCTGGCATCCCTTCTTATCCAGAGTTCTACCGCCAATTTCAACAGATGCAGGTGAACCAAAACACAATGCGAGAAGAGATGCACGCTGGATTCTCGTATATCTTCGGAGGGCTCCAAAACGCCTGTCCAAACTACTTTGGCGATCCTCCGAGTTCCCATTTGGGAACCCGAGACATGATGAGGCTGGTCTATCTGGTGCATGCCAAGACGACGAGGAGGATTAGTAGTAGGAAGGAGTGTACCATCTGAGGCTGCTAGTGTCTTTGTTTATTTTGGTAGTTTACTTTGTTTCTTTTGGGGGTTTTCATTTTGACCACGTTTTCTTTAAAAACCCCTCGGCTATGTAATGTTTTTTTTTCGAAAAACTTTATTATTGCTTGTTTTATTTAATTAACTGATGGATAGGCCTTTATTTATCTAATCTTTTGATCATTTGCGTTGTCCTGTGTTTTTGTTAGTATGATGAGCTTTGCAGGTATATGGGGACTCACAAAGAGTTGGGAAGAAAGACGGTCAAGTCAAATTTCTCCAAGTCTTCTTCAACTCTAGGGGAGTATTATTCGCCTTTTTCACACTTTAGTTTAGCTATTGATAGCTGCTTAACTAATTTTTGGTTCACATTGGGGACAATGTGAAGTTCAAGAGTGGGGAGGGGTTTAACTCGCGTAACTTTGTTTGTCCTCGTATATATATATATAAATTTCTTTATACAAAAACGATCAGTTGTGTTTTTAGAAAGCATCAGATACGATCAAAATCGGAAAGCCAAATTGATTTTTAAAAAATGATAACTAAAAGCGTGACAAAGAAAAAGAAAGGCTTGCATGTTTATCGTTACATTCATACCCATTCCTTCAATTACGTGAGCATATTTGAGCCTTTCAATTCTTAACATACTTATTTTTGTTCGGAATACGAGCGAGCCGGATGTTTCATGTAATTTAGAGCTTGTCATTAGTATACTTTTCAATATCATGAATCTGTGAAAAGGGCATGAATGTGATAGAGGCATTAGGATACCCTTCTTGTGTTAGGTTTTTTTCTTTGTTTATTTTCCGTACCTACCATCATTCCATTAGTTAACATGTTGAGCCTACTTCCCGTGTTTCTTCTGATTACCCCTATTTAACCCACTTAGCCAAATTTAGCCTTTTTATTGTTGAACCTTTGTGTTAAAACTTGGTTATAGTTATTATCTAACTTGCGGATATTTGTAATTACTTTATCAAAAAAACCACAGAAAATAGCAACCGAAAATAAAAGAAAGAAGATCAAATTGGAGCAATTTTAAGTGCTGAATAGTACAATCTCGTTGACTAGCTCGATATGGTTAAAATCATCTGTTTATGTGTTGCTTATGTATAGTTGTTATTCATTTACGCTTATTAGAAATAATAGCCGGGTTTTAACCATTTAACCATTTTTAAATGTCCATTCCCTACGTGAAACCTTTGCCTATCATTACAACCCTTAAAGACCTCTTGATTTATGCTTTTTCGCATGCTAGTTGGTGGAGATTAGATCTTTTGACAAGCTTATGACATTTCATGATTCATCGCCTTGGTGTCGAGTGTTTTACACATACACATTACATGTATGATTAATAAATATAACCGAGTGTGTGTGAACATTGTGAGAAATGTGAGGATTTGGATGTTAAGTCGATTGGAAGTGGAATCATTGCTTTTTGGTTATCTTTGCCCATATTCTCATATGCTTGTTTGATTTGAAATCTTTGATGTTGACTTTTTAAAGAACCGATGGACCATCGAATATTTTGTAGCGTTGTAAAATGTTAGACGTTTGGGTCCTTCGGGAGCCCGCGTTCTTTTGCTTTAAGTTTGCTTGAGGACAGGCAAAGTTCAAGTGTGGGGAGGTTTGATATACGTTAAATTATACACATTTACATCCCCCATTTTACTCCCATTTTACACGTTTGTGACTAAAACTTTGTTGTTTAGGTACTTAATCGGGCACTTTTGTATTTTCAGGTCTTAAACGGCGTGCCACAGACAAAGTTGGAGAAAAAGTGGGATTTACGAACATTCCGGATGAATTTTGCAGAATCTGTTGAAGTTACAGCTCACCACGGCTGTGCAAACCATTGGCATGCCCGTGCGCGACTCACGACCTCGGGAGCACTACCAGTGCATAAGGCAGTGCAGTTGATTTCTCGGCGCGCACGGCCGTGCGACCCAGGTGCACTCCCGTGCACTACCTGAACACTGATCACAGACTGTTTGAAGACCAAGCATGGCCATGCGACCTATGTGCACGAACGTGCACATCTAAAGTTTTGCTGCCCAATCGTCCACTTGTCTGGCCTATACCCTGCAGCTAACGTCATGCTGACACTGATGATTGCACAGGCGTGCACTTTATGTGCACGACCATGCGGATATGAAAATCTCTATAAAACAGGGCAGACGCTGCTGATCAAATTATTGGGTAATTTTCCAATCTTCTGAGCGATTTCTGGGGTCCGAGAGCTACCTGGTTGGGCTCGATTTGAAGCCTCAAAGTTGCAAGAAGCTCATCCATCATCCAATCTATCAAATCCTTGCTTGTTTATGATTTGATTTCTTGTTCTTAACATACATTTTAAGCACATTTGCAAACATTGAGCTGATGTTTATGTATTATTGTAATGATATTAAGATACTTGTTTCATGAACAATCTTTAGTTTGTAATGTTGTTTGAATGAAGCTCTAGCAACTTTTTCATGTTTGAATCTTGATGATCATATGGAAAACTTGGTTCATTGATGGTTGGATTCTTGATTGTGGTTGTTTATCTTGGATGATTAATAAATGGTTAGTTAGGATATTTTGAAAAAAACCCTTAATTAATCATTTGTTAGTAAACTGTTAACTTGTTAATGTGTTTACACCATGAAACTAGAAATGGGTATTGGTTTAATAAAAGATAAATCTGATTCTGATCAAGAATGCTTTCTTACACGTAAGGACTCTAGCAGGTTAGATGGTGTCATTGCGAGTTCTTGACATGATTCATAATCTTTGTTTAGTATTTTTGGTTAAAATGGCTAACTTAGTAGGTTTGTGTTCAAGACTTGCCAAATGGAAAGGTTTGTGATATGATCTATGTTATACTTGTCTCGGTGGTCTTGTGATTCAGTATTGCTTTCCTTGATAAGAGGGGTTAGAAAATTCTTAACGGATGACTAACTTATTTTTAAAACATTCGCATGAAAATATATCAATAGCTCGTTAATGAATAATTTTAGGTGGTTAAAGTGTGTTTATCGCGTTAACTTTCCGAAGAATTATCATGTTAGGATTCCCGAAAGGGATACTAATTGTCTTTATAATTGGAAGTTTGATCAAGTGCCTTTGTGACATTTCTGACTTAGTTAACATGCTTAGGTTGTTAGTAAAACAAGACAAAAAATTGTATTTTTGTATTTGGAGTCTTTTATGTTTTAAAATATTTTTTTATGAAATTTTAGTTAAAAACTCATTCACCAATATTTTTACCGGTAGGCTAATGACAACGGTTTAGTACATAAGCGTTCGCCCACGTCCATGGATCGACATCTGGTTCTTACCCATACTTTACTACATATATGATAGGGTACACTTGACCTTTTGTGTGTTTTTTAGTGTTAAGGTATAAATCATTTTTATAAATATTAAAACCGAGCTTGTGTGTAAAATTCATTGTAAAAATATGTATATATACGCACACGTCAGTGGTTGCAAGCATAAGGGATCATTGGAGTTTTCTTTGGAGCTCCCTCCTCTTCTTAATCTTCACTAATCTTGTGCAACTTTGTAAGACAGTCTTTCATCATATTTAAGCTTCTTATGATGTCTAGTTTATTAAAGTACTTGTTGATCATCTTGAAAGTAAAGAAAAATACAACTTAAAAACCTTAACCGCACCTTAATAATCTACTAAATATAGATTATTATGTGTATTAGTTAGCATGATTTTGATGATTATGTTAAAATAAGGTGTTTAAAGTGGATGATCTTGTATAAATAATAATATAAATGACTATTTAAACATGGTGATGTTTATATCTAAACAAGATCATCGACCTCATGATCCATGAAGATTACTACAACTAAAAAATGATTTACTACACATGTGTGATTTTTATAAGGAATAAACACCATGATTTAAGTTATAATCATCTTAAGAAGTGTAGTAAACAAAGTGATAGAAAGTGGAAATATTGTTTTGAAGATGTAACAAAATAGTGTCTTAAAGGTTCTGTTAAACATATAAAGATCTCCTTGTTTTTAAGTATAGTAAAAACATATATTTACAAGGATCATGGAAATGAGGATGCATAAGTTGTAAATAAAGCGTATAAAAGTCCTATGTAATCTTGAGTTGATGATTGATCTTGATTATGGGTTTAAACATGATTTAAATACGTTTTTGAAACGTGGAAAGAGCCATAGTTTAGGGGAAACTATGGCGAAAATCTCTTAAAATTTAATCGCGTTTAAAGAATAATTAACGGGGCTAAACGCAATCAGTGACCTAAACCCTCATTAAGGAAGTTTTAATGACAAGGGTTAAACCCGAACATTCCAAAAGTTAACAAGTATATATAACCTAAACCCTCATTAAGGAAGTTTTAATGATAAGGGTTAAACCCGAACATTCCAAAAGTTAACAAGTATATATATAAATTTTTACAAGTTAAAAGTAAGTATTCATTACATATATATATACTTAGTGGGAATAAAATGTATATAGACATATTTTGTCACCAAAAGTTTATGTGTGAATAAATGTGTATGTATCTAGAAAGTTTAAGGTATACACCACAAAATACCCAACATATACAAATACCTCAAACAGTTGAAGAATTACCAAGTGTAAATGACATATAACACATACACTTTTACAATACGTTTGAAACAATAATCGGACGAACGGAGTAATGCGGACGATAGGCGAATTTACACAATACAACATCGTGTCGTCAACCAATGAACAAATCGCCAATATGAAGAGCTACTACGATATATATATATATATATATATATATATATATATATATATATAGAACAGCAATGACGACACGTCTAAAAACGATGTAATTTAGACACTTAACGAATATATATATTAAAGATATCAAAATCCGAAAAGTTAAGATATATAAAAATTACTAAGTAAGTTTATAAAAGTATATAAACATACTTGAAAGTATAAAATTAGTAAAAATCACCAAGTATAAGATTATATATATTATGGACTCTTGAAAATAAATTGGGCTAGGCCCATTTTATAAAAGACATGGGCAAGGCCCAATTACACAAAACATAAATTACATGAACTAGGCCCAATCACATAAAGACATAGGCTAGGCCTAATGACATAAATTACATGGGCTAGGCCCAATCACATGAAGACATGGGCTAGGCCCAATGACATAAATTACATGGGCTAGGCCCAATCACATAAAGACGTGGGCTAGGCCTAATGACATAAATTACATGGGCTAGTCCAATCACATAAAGACATGGGCTAGGCATAATCATATGAAGACACGGGCTAGGCCCAATGACATGCATGCAAGGCAGGAGGACATGTGAAGTTTGAGGCCCATTTACACACGATCGAAGAATGGATATATATATATATATATATATATATATATATGAGAAACATATGTATAAAAATATTAATCGAACAAACGAACTACCAACACTATGATAACATTAAAGTTGTTCTAATGTGATAAATGTATACACAACAAGAATTTAAGATGAACAACTGGTACGAGGTCCAACGAGACCTAGGTGTCTAATGAAGTTAATACACATGTAGGTTACACACGTGTACGGACACCGAATAAGATAAGTACGACTTACGAAACGCACAAATGTGAGTTCATGTCCCTCCTTTCAATTATTTCAAAGTTTTGTTTTAAAACTATCGAGGGGAAATACATGTCATAACAAACTGTATGTTAGCTATGGGTTTAGATGATAACACGATCAAATGTGCGTAAGTAGGATGATGACAATAGTAACCATTAATCACGTAGTGACCAAGGTGCAAAAGATATAGATCTATTGAGTTTGAGGCGCGCTCCACTCCTAGTTGGTAAATGATGTGCGTGAATTGAATATCTTTTTATAGCTATAATTTTCTTTCACACATATTGGGGTTTAAAAATGGTTTTCACTTAAAAACTAACTATACACACAAAGGGCAAGTGTACCCATCGGGTGGTAGTATAGTCAATCGGTAAGAACCAGATATCAATCCGTGGACACGGTGTCTTAATACTAAACTCTTGCTACTTTTAAGCCTTTTCAATAAACGAGTTGATTTCTTTGATGTTTAACTATCATGAAGAAATAACAATTAACTAACTAAATTAAGGAAGAACGATAATTAAAAGAGGTTGCTTAAACTAAGTATCCACTAATAAACATATGACAACAATTAAGGAAAACTAATGGTGATGCAAGTTCTAAATTCAACTAAGTTCCCAATCAAGGTTTCCTAGTTTTATAATTCTTGGGAAAATTATAATGAGATAACATTCTAATCACCTAAGATTTATTCTTTTAAGTTTACTTGCTAAGTTGATGTTAATCTTTAACAGTGAGTTATTTGTTTGTCAGAACTCCTAACTATACAAGTCAAGGAAAACTAATATTAACAACACACTAATCACCCTAACTTGGTTTCAAGTAAGTGACATCTTCATCATGTTCTTGATATGAATCACAAGCATGGTCATGCTAGATAACAATCTTGGCTTAAATCATCAAACCAACATAAGCACAAACTATAGAATTCATATAAACATTCATATGATCTTTTCAAATCTAAATGCAAGAATTCATACACATGTTCAAATCACCATTCTAATCATGTTAGCAATTACCATTCCTAGTTTCATTCTATGAATCATATCAACAAGTTAACAAGATTCAATAATCATAATCTCTACATGGACTTTCCAACAAAACATGTAAATACTTATGACCAAACATTCAAGAACAAGGACTTTAAACATGAACATGAACTCCAAGAACAAGATTAAATATCACCATGAAGATTAACAAACAACAATCACCACATCTATCTCCATGTTATCACATGTTCATTACCTTCAACAAGGTTTAAGCAACATAATTGTTTAGCCCATAAGGCTCATAACTACTAAATCAAATTCAAAATAACTTAAATTGTTCATAAATAACAAGTTGCTAACCAATGTTTAGACAAGATTAAATGGTAAAATTAGTTGATCTTCAAGTGATTCAACCTTCCTCAAGGCTCCTTCTTAGCTCTACAAGCTTCCAAGACCAGAATCTTGAGAGAAAAGTTCACCAAAATGCTCAAACTCTTCTTCAAATGAGCTCAAACTACGTATTTATGCTACTTGTGAGTTGGCACGACCGCACGGTCGTGCTTGGCAAGTGTCATATACTTTTTTTAATCTGTTGACCATGTTTGCTACCAAATCCGGAAAGCTCCCGCTCAAACTTCCCCGAGGTGGCACGATCATGCCAAAAGGTGGCATGGGCGTGCTTATCGATGATGTATTTGGCAATTACTATTTCGATCTCGGGAATGAGAAGATCAGAAGCTGAGGTAACACGAGCATGGTCGTGCGTGGTCTTGGCACGACCGTGCCAGTTCTTGAACTGGTCAAATTTGTGCTAGTAGTTGATAGTGCTGATGAGAGTGCCTGAATCCAGAGGTTTGGCACGGACGTGCTTGTGGTTGGCACGGTCGTTCCATATCCGGCAGTTTTGCTAGAAAGTTTCATTTTTTTCTCCAGTTTGCTCCAAAACCCTTCGTTTCATCACCGGGCCGAAGCCCAGACCTGTACTTTCACAAACAACCCAAATGAGTATCAAGATCAATGAAAATACAATGATTTCTCGCATAAAGGGGGAATATTTGACGTTTAAAAGATGTATAAATTCTTATACATTAGTAAACCTTTAGGAGTGCTTTTGTGATCCCAATGATGTCAAAGTTGTCACGGTTTGGTTGCTTATTTATGGCACATATGTCAGGGTGCTCGCGACACACTAATAGATCCTTAAACTCCATGAATGCTAATAACGTACTCAGATTTCATTACTAGATTACAATGATGACAATTTATACGAAAACGTTAACTACAGGAACTCGCCAGCTTTTGTTGACTTTTAAAATTACATGTATTTCAGGACGCAAGGCATGAGCTGGTGATACATTTCGGGATATGGGAAATGACAAGACAACAAATGCCATCTTTTGGAGATTTGCCTCGTATATCCCAATCTCTTATAGGTATATAGGGGTCAAAACCTCATTATGCATTTACCTTGAAAACAATATTTTATTCTCAAGTAATGTATTTCAAACTATGTCTCTGATGACATTGTGAAACCAGTGAAAACTATGACATTACTTTTGGTAACTTGTAAATGTTGGGATGAAATATTTATATCAGTATGGCATCGTTGTTGGTTTATGCTTGTTTACTTGATTGGATGCAATGATTACCTCATACGTTTGCGCTTCCCTACGACCAGGGTGTGACAGATTGGTATCAGAGCTCCGATTGAAGTGAACCGGGGAAAAACTTTATTAAAGTTTGGTCTACAATCATTAAGGACTCACACATGAAAACAAAGTGTAAAACATGACAAAATTGTTTTCGGAATTATGACAAAAATGACAAAAGGTTTTCATTGTGTCATGATAACATGAGGATCAATAACACGAGCTCAACTATAAGTAACGAACAAGGATCAATACATGATTAGTCTATAATGGATAGACACGAAACCTTAAGATTACACGTGAAAACAAAGAACAAATTTTGCATGAGAAGTGGTGATTAATATAAAATATATCATAAGTAATAATAAATTACTAACATGTATATATATGCATTGTATGGATTATTTGCCAGGGCTATGTCTTCTTCGTCGAGCTACGAGGAGGATCCAATGGAGTACGTGTCCAATGATGGATACGGCTCCGATGCTAAGGCCATACCCCATGAGGACGGAGCCGCCCACGAGGTCCCTGACGACGAGGACCTTGACGATTTTAGCCATTTACCCTTCTTGACCGTGTGGCGGATGATGCTCCATAGGGGGATGATGTGTTGGCCATCCCGCAGCCTCCACATGACGTGATTGTTTATGGTCACCCGGAGGGAGAGCACGGGATAGTACACTTAGCTATACCTCTAGCCATGGTCCCTTCCATTATCGACCTAGATGATGATGATGATGACATCCCGGTATTCCACGTCGACCATATGGAGGACAAGCTCGGAGACGACGAGGTTTTCGACGACATAGCCATACTTGAGATACCATCCCCTATCATATCAGTTTTCGATATCTCATCATCCTCAACCACCACCGAGAGTAAGCATGTGGTGGATGATGCCTCTTCCGCCGCCCCAGCTTCACCCATACCGATGCATTCACCCCCTGCAGCCTCACCTGCCTGTGTTAGCTCTTTTCCTTCTAGTACCCATACTAATGGAACCGCTCCATATACTGGACCTGCAGGACACTACTCTCTGAGTGGTACCCCCACGTTTCCCTGAGCAGCTAACCCCGTTTTTCTTTGAGAGGTCCACTTATCATCCTATATACGATCCATTTGCAGCTGGACCCTCTCACATGGTTGGACCTTCATTCTCAGCTGGACCACCTCCCATGTATACACCCGCCCCATACCACCTACTGTCGATATGCCTATCCCTATACCCCCATCGGGCGTGAGCCCATCTGACCCCTACCATCCCTCACACCTCCCTCCGACTCCTGTGGAGGAGAGGGTGACGTCGCATGACCTTCAGCTCTCCATGAATTTTCGGAGGATCTGGGAGCTGGAGACCCAGCGTGCTGCTCATACCGCTGCCAGATCCACACCCCCATTACCATCATCACCACTACCACCCTTACCATCATACCCACCACCATCACCACCGCCACCACCACTATCACACCACCGACCCCACCATTCCACTGTCTGTTTCACCACTCGTCCTGCCCATCTGAGGCGCGAGTGCGTGAGTTGGTGCACTTCTAGACTGTCGCCACAAGGCGCATCTTTGGCCTAGAGGAGGAGGTGGCTTGCCATCGCGTTTGCTCCACCGATCACCATCCCCACCACCCCTCCACCGCAGTAGTATGTATATTATTTTCTTTTGGGGATCTGACCTTCTTTTGACGATCTAGCTTATGAAGACCCAGCCTTGAAGATCCCGACTTTTGAAGACAACTTGAGGACATGAAGAAACAATGTAGAAGGAATCTTACTTTTGTAATGTAAAACTTGTACTGACTAGGGTTATGTATCCTTAAGTCCTTTTGATCTTCATGAATAAAATGTAACAAGTTGTCATTGTATAAAAGTGTATTTTCTTTATTTCACATTGTATCTCTTTTGTGTTGTGGTTGTTAGTATTATGATGTGGTGATATTACGGTTGATGTATTATGCTGTGGTGATATTACGATTGATGTCTTATGATGTGGTGATATTACGGTTCATGGCTTATGATGTGGTGATTATCTACACGATGAGTTACGTGATTATGGGGATGATGGGTGTACTTACGACATATACATATATAAATTTTTTTCCTACTTATTATATACCCGATGTGTTTATACATATATGTTTGGATAAAAAAAGAGAGTATATGTATTTATTATTTAATATTTCGGCTAATTGTGAGCAACATTTTATAATAGAAGATGATGTCACCCTGCCGAAGGAGTTCCAACACTAACACCCTACCGACAACACAAGAAGAGTTAGACGAACGCATTTCTCAGGCAATCGCACAGTATGAAGCTAACCGCTCTGAACATAGCGGTGGCACCGGAGGTTCAACCGGAGGCAACCCTCCAACTGGTTGCACTTACAAGCAATTCCTAGACTGCAACCCTCTGAATTATGATAGTACCGGAGGTGCCGTTGCCTTCGTACATTAGACTGAGAAGACTAACTCAGTCATTCGGATGAGCAAGTGCCCTATTGAACAAAGAGTCACTTATGTTACTGGACTCTTCATAGATAGAGCATTATCTTGGTAGAACCTCCAGGTCCAAACTAAGGGCGACGATGCAGCATACGCCCTGACTTGGGATGAACTTAAGGAAATGATGAGGAAGAAGTATTACTCGAGGTCAGAAATTCAGAAGTTGGAAACGGAGTTCTGGAATTTAAAGATGGTGGATTCAGATATCGCCAGGTACACGCAGCGATTTCATGATTTGTCTTGAGTGGTGCCATCTTTGGTGGAACTTAAATTTAAGAGGATTGAGAGATACATCTAGGGACTTGCCCCTGAAATTCTAAGTCTGGTTACCTCCTCAAAACCATTGAAATTGGAGAAGCAATTGATTTAGATGTCAGCCTTACTGAGGAGGCTGTACGTCAAGGAAAGCTACCTAAGAGTGGTGTGAACAAAAAGGAAACTATTGTGGAGACTAGGGACTCCAACAAAAGAAAATTCTCCCATTTCAAGAAAGGCTCACAAGGTAATAACAACAGTAACAAAAAGCAAGCCACGAAGGAAGTCAAAGAAACAAAGGCATATGTTACCACTACTACAAACAATGCCGTCAAGAAGTCTTATACTGGGGGCGCACCAAAATGCCCCAAATGCCCCTTCCACCACTACTTGGAATGCCGAGGCCCCAAGTGTGGCAAATGTGGTAGGTTTGGGCATCGCACCGATACGTGCCTGGGGACAAATGCCAAAGATCACGGTTATTTTGGATGTGGAGACAAAGGGCATTTCAAGAAAGATTGCCCTAAAGAAAACCAAGCTCGGTGAAGGGCTTTTGTGATTGGAGCTAAGGATGCTCGCTAGGAACCGAATGTGGTCACTGGTACGTTTCCTATCAACAATCATTTCGCATCTATTCTTTTTTATACCGGGGCAAATTTTAGTTTTATTTCTAAAGAATTTAGAGATATTCTTGGGGTAGATTTGAGTAAGATGTTCCATACTCGATTGAACTAGCTAACGGGAAATTGGTAGAGTCAGCGGAAGTTATAAAGAAGTGTACCTTAGAACTGGGCGAACGAAAATTCGATATAGATCTATTACCAGTTCAACTAGGTAGTTTCGATGTCGTTATTGGCATGGATTGGCTATCCAATAATCGAGCCAAAGTCATCTGTCACGAGAAAATCATTCGCATCCCCCTACCCGATGGAGAACATTTGATGGTTCACGGTGAGAAGCATGACACACCACTACAAATCATTAATTGCATGAAGGCTCAAAAATGTTTGAGGAAAGGATGCATCACCTTTCTTGTCCATGTGGTGGATAAAAAGGCCGAGAAGCGCAAGGTGGAGGACATACTGGTAGTAAAGGAATACCCGGAGGTCTTTCCGAAAGACTTGATGGGGCTCCCTCCACAACGACAAGTCGAGTTCCATATTGATCTAATGCCAGGAGCTGCACCTATGGCGAAAGCCCCATATTGACTAGCGCCCTCGGAGATGCTGGAATTATCTACTCAGCTTCAGGAATTGCTTGACAAAGGATTCATAAGACCGAGTTTCTTGCCTTGGGGAGCTCCGGTACTATTTGTGAAAAAGAAGGACGGAACCTTCCGAATGTGCATTGACTACTAGGAACAAGTTAACCATCAAGAATTGGTACCCATTACCGAGGATCGATGATCTATTAAATCAATTGCAAGGGTCGAGTTTTTACTCAAAGATTGATTTAAATCCGGGTATCATCAGTTAAGAATCCAAAAGGAAAATATTCCTAAGACGTCGTTTAGGACTCGTTACGATCGTTATGAGTTCTTGTTATGCCTTTTGGTCTAACAAACGCCACTGAAGTATTTATGGATTTGATGAACTGGGTATGTAAGCCATACCTCTACAAGTTCGTGATCGTATTTATCGATGAAATATTGATATACTCGCGAACCGAGGAAGAACACGAACAACACTTGAGAACTATACTAGAGTTGCTAAAGAAGGAGCAATTATATGCCAAGTTCTCAAAATGCGAATTTTGGATTCGTGAAGTACAGTTTCTCTGTCATTTGGTGAACGAGAACTGGATATATGTTGATCCCTCAAAGATCGAGGCTATAAAGAATTGGACCACGCCAAGAACCCCCACGGAAATACGACAATTTCTAGGTTTAGCGGGATATTACAGGAGATTTATTGAGAACTTCTCAAAAGTTGCTCAGCCTCTGACCTCGCTTACACAAAAGGATAAAAAGTTTGATTGGGGAGAAAAACAAGAATCGGTATTTCAAGTATTAAAAGAAAAATTATGTAAGGCGTCGATATTATCAGTTCCAGACGATACCGATGACTTTGTTGATGCACTTTATGGCCGTCACTGTGCGAATAGACTAGTTAGAGTGTGTATTGAATATTGTAATAGATTAGATACGAACACACGACCCAAGTGCGAACAAGTACTGACTCGTACGAGTGACTGTATGTTTCTTATGAGTGACTTTTGTGATTCGTACGAATGACAACATCCCTCACTCGTACGAATAATTCATACGAGTGACAGCAGGCTTGGTTCGCACGAAGTGTCATGTCTATAAATAGAGTGTTCATTGTTTGTAAGTTTTGGAAGTTCCCTGAGGGGAAACGCTGGCGGATTCTCTCCAGGAACTCCGCCAGCCAGACCAGATGTAAGCTCTTTCGGTATGAATGAATGAATGAAAAGCTTCCACTGATTATGTTTGTGCCTAACGTCTATGTTCGTTCTGCCGGATCTGCTCTATCCCCAAAACCTCCGTCTAGAACCGCCGATCACGGGACCACAGACTTTGTGGTGTATTGTGATGCATCGCATCAAGGCTTAGGTTGTGTGTTAATGCAACGTGAAAAAGTCATCGTGTACACGCCATGACAGTTGAAAGTTCATGAAAAGAACTATACCACTCATGACTTAGAACTAGGCGCAGTGGTATTTGCTTTAAAAATCTAGCGTCATTATTTATATGGCACTAAGTTTACCATATTCACATATCATAAAAGTCTTCAACATATATTCAACCAAAAGGAAATGAGTATGCGAATACGACTTTGGGTGGAATTGTTGAATAATTATGACTGTGAGATTAAGTATCACCCGGGCAAGGCAAATGTAGTAGCAGATACTTTGAGTCGGAAGGAACGAGTCAAAACTTTACGGGTATGAGCTTTAGAAATGACGATCCAGATGAACTTTACAGCTCGAGTGCATGATGCACAAGAAGAAGCTTTAAAACCGGAAAACATTCAAGCGGAATCATTACTGGGAATGGAGAAATAAATGGAACCAAACAAGGATGGGGCTCTATATTTCATGGGAAGGATCTGGATTCCCTATTTTGGCGATCTGCGAGACTTGGTGCTGGATGAAGCACACAAGTCCAAATACTCGATACACCCAGGATCTGATAAATATATCGATTTAAAGGAGTATGATCGGTGGCCTAATCTCAAGGAAGATATTGCGACCTATGTTGGGAAATGCCTAACTTGTGCAAAGGTCAAGGCCGAATATCAGAAACCATCTGGTCTATTACAACAACCTGAGATCCCTGTTTGGAAGTGGGAACAAATCTCAATGGATTTTATTACAAAATTACTCGGACCTCCTGAGGTCATGACATGATCTGGGTTATCATTGATCGGTTAACCAAATCAGCTCACTTCTTACCCATCCGTGAGAAAGACAGTACTGAGAAGTTAGCTGAACTGTATCTTAAGGAAATCGTGGTACGTCATGGAGTGCCAATCTAGATAATCTCGGATAGAGATGGTCACTATGTGTCGCGGATCTGGCAATCATTTTAAACTTCTTTTGGTTCTCACTTAGATTTAAGCACAACTTTTCACCCGCAGACCGATGGTCAAAGCAAGCGGACCATCCAAACGTTGGAAGACATGCTTCGGGCCTATGTGATGGATTTGGGCGGAAATTGGGTTACTCATTTACCATTGGTAGAGTTTTCCTACAATAACAGTTATAACACCAGTATCAAGGCAGCGCCGTTCGAAGCACTATATGGACGAAAGTGCCGATCTCCGTTATGTTGGGCGGGAGTCGGTGACAAACACCTCATTGGTCTCGAACTAGTCCAAGAGACCACAGACAAACTATTCAAGATTTGTGAGCGTATCAAAGCGGCCTGGGATAGACAAAAGAGCTATGCAGATCGGAGACGCAAACCATTATCCTTTGAGGTCGGAGACAAAGTGTTACTACAGTCTCGCCTTGGAAGGGCGTAGCTAGATTCGGGAAGCGCGGGAAGCTAAACCCGAGATACATTGGGCCATTTGAAATTCTGGCAAAGGTCGGTACAATGGCTTACAAGCTAAAACTGCCAGAAGAACTCAACAATGTACACGACACATTTCATGTGTCTAATCTAAAGAAAAGCCCGACTAATGACATAGTTATCATATCAGCGAATGAAATTCATATTGATGAAAAGCTCCAGTTTACCGAGGAACCCATTGAGGTCATGGACTGGAAAGTTCACAAGACGAGGAGAAGTCAAATCAAACTAGTAAAAGTTCGCTGGAACTCACGTCACGGTCCCGAGTACACGTGGGAATGTGATGATTACATCAAGGCAAAGTACACCCACCTGTTCAAGAAGACTCCTTCAGAAGATGCCTCAAAGTGAATTTCGGGACGAAATTCTTTTTAATAGGGGGAGTATGTGACAAATGCCAAATAACTTGTAATTCGGTATAATCTAATCACTTTTCTTAGTACATAATCTGATGCATTTTATCGTAATTTGATTTCGTAACTGAGTCGTATATCTTATCATAAGTATTATGACAAGTAAATCAGATCATAACATACACTGGTTTCCGTTATGACGTGAAACAAATAAAACAATGCCCTAAAAGTGTTGGTAGAAAGTGTCGGGCGCACTATTCGCGGTTTCACAATTGAGGTCAGCAAAACCGCTAAAACGAAACAGAGCAATGAATAACGGCATGCTACTGCCCTAATTGAGTCCATATATACATGAAAACACTAATGTGGGAACACATTTTGCAATAATATATAACTTTTTGGTACAACGCCTAAATTACACAATTGTCCGTTTTGACCAAAAAGGTGACAATTTCAGTTTGTCCGCAACATTAATTCGGTATTTTCCGGATAACATAATTATAACACAACAATGCTAAACACCCTAAAACAATATAAGAATGGTATAAATACATAAAAGACATCGTTTCCGCTCGTACGGCAAGCAGTGCACAACTTGACTGGAAAGCGACCGATTGTCGAACCGACAAAGATTTCAATGGTCGATAGCCTCATACATTAATCTAGAGAGCTAGTTAAGCTTCATTTGGGACCCGAAGTCCTTTCAACTATCTTGAGGTCACGGAAACACAACTCCCGGAGACTTTGATGACAAAATATATAAGTGCCGATATCGAGTGAATAATTAGACAGAAAGCGTTTCGGTCATCCAAACTCAACATATATTCGACTAGCGAACTAGTTAATCATATTTCTAGGTCAGAAGTGCCCTAAATAAACGACATAGCACTTGTGGTAGTCGAAAACTAAAGCTTCTGGTGCGAAACAATAAAGTTCGTATACTAGCCAATATTGTACCGATGAGCGAATTAGTGGTGTTTTTGTTATCCAAAACTAATACCAATTAGTCAAAGGGACTAATTAACATTGATTAACACCCAAAACCCTAATTACTCGCTAATGATACAAGATCAATTCCTAATCCTCATACTTAAATTAATCACCTAAATATCTACCAAATTATCACATGTTAAAAAAATTACACTTAGCCCCCCCTCATATTGGCAGATTCAAGTGGGCCCCCTCCCATGTGTTGAAAAGTGTAGATCTAAGCATGGTAAGGAGATTCAGTGATTTGAAGGTCTATATAATTCACCATACTTCACATTATTGTTAACACTTCAAAAAAAAAAACAAGCATCTTCCTTTTCTTCAACATTCAAATACCAAAATCAAGCTTAGTTAGGCCACCACAAGATCATCTAAGGTAGTTGCAAGCATAGGGGATCATTGGATCTTTCTTTGGAGCTTCATCCTCTTCTTAATCTTCACTAATCATGTGCAACTTTATAAGACAATCTTTCATTATATTTAAGCTTCTTATGATGTCTAGTTTATGAAAGTACTTGTTGATCATCTTGAAAGTAAAGAAATATACAACTTAAAAACCCTAACCTCACCTTAATAATCTACTAAATATAGTTTATTATGTGTATTAGTGTTAATTAGTTAGCATGATTATGCTGATTATGTTAAAGTAAGGTGTTTAAAGTGGATGATCTTGTATGAATAACAATATAAATGATGATTTAAACATGGTGATGTTTAAATCTAAACAAGATCATCAACCTCATGATCCGTGAAGATTACTAAACTAAAAAATGATTTACTACATATGTGTGATTTTTATAAGGAATAAACACCATGATTTAAGTTATAATCATCTTAAGAAGTGTAGTAAACAAAGTTGTATAAAGTGGACATATTGATTTGAAGATGTAACAAAATGGTGTCTTAAAGGTTCTAATAAATATATAAAGATCTCCTTGTTTTTAAGTAAAGTAGTAAAAACATATATTTACAAGGATCATGGAAATGAGGATGCATAAGTTGTAAATAAAGCATATAAAAGTGGTATGTAATCTTGAGTTGATGATTGATCTTGATTATGGGTTTAAACATGATTTAAATACGTTTTTAAAACGTGGAAAACGCCATAGTTTAGGGGAAACTATGGCGAAATTTTCTAAAAATCTAATCGCGTTTAAAGAATAATTAACATGGTGATTAATGGGGCTAAACGCAATCAGTGACCTAAACCGTCATTAAGGAAGTTTTAATGACAAGGGTTAAACCCTAACCTTCCAAGAGTTAATAAGTATATATATAAATTTTTACAAGTTAAAAATAAGTATTTATTACATATACATATATATACTTGTGGGAATAAAAACATATATATACATATTTTGTCACCAAAATTTTTTGTGTGAATACATGTGTATGTATCTAGAAAGTTTAGGGTATACACCACAAAATACCTAACCTATACAAATACCTCAAACACTTAAAGAATTACCAAGTGTAAATGACATATAACACATACACTTTTACAATACGTTTGAAACAATAATCGGACGAACGGAGTAATGCGGACGATGGGCGAATTTACACAATACACTGTTGCGTCGTCAACCAATAACAAATTGCTATTATGAAGAGCTACTACGACGTTTGGCGATTTTCGACGCGAAAATATATATATTGAACGACAACGACGACACGTCTAAAAACGAGGTATTTTAGACACTTAACAAATATATATTGACGGTATCAAAATCCGGAAAGTTAAGATATATAAAAATTACTAAGTAAGTTTATAAAAGTATATAAACATACTTGAAAGTATAAACTTAGTAAAAATCACCAAGTATAAGATTATATATATTATGGACTCTTGAAAATAAATTAGGCTAGGCCCATTTTATAAAAGACATGGGCAAGGCCCCATTACACAAAACATAAATTACATAGGCTAGGCCCAATCACATAAAGACATGGGCTAGGCCCAATGATAAAAATTACATGGGCTAGGCCCAATTACACAAAACATAAATTACATGGGCTAGGCCAAATCACATAAAGACATGGGCTACACCTAATGACATAAATACATCTGGTAGGCCCAATGACATAAATTACATGGGTAGGCCCAATCATATGAAAATATGGGCTAGGCCCAATGACACGCATGCAAGGCATGAGGACATGTGAAGGGCGAGGCCCATTCACACACGATCAAAGAATGACAATATATATATATATATATATATATACATATATTTGAGAAATATATGTATAAATATATTAATCGAACAAACGAACTACTATATGATAACATTAAACTTGTTCTAATGTGATAAACGTATACACAACAAGAAATCAAGATGAACAACTGGTACGAGGTCCAACGAGACCTAGGTGTCTAATGAAGTTAATACACATGTAGGTTATGCACGTGTACGGACACTGAATTTGATAAGTACGACTTACGGAACGCAAAATTGTGAGTTCATGTCCCTCCTTTCAATTATTTCAAAGTTTTTCTTTGAAACTATCAAGGGGAAATACATGTCATAACAAACAGTATGTTAGCTATTGGTTTAGATGATAACAAGATCAAATGAGCGTAAGTAGGATGATGACAATAGTAACCATTAATCACGTAGTGACTACGGTGCAAAAGATACAGATCTGTTGAGTTTGAGGCGCGCTCCACTCCTGGTTGGTAAACCTTTAGGAGTGCTTTTGTGATCCCAATGATGTCAAAGTTGTCTCGGTTTGGTTGCTTACTTATGTCACATATGTCAGGGTGCTCGCGACACACTGATAGATCCTTAAACTCCATGAATGCTGATAACATACTCAGATTTCATTACTGGATTACAATAATGACGTTTTATATGAAAACATTAACTACATGAACTCGCCAACTTTTGTTGACTTTTAAAATTACATGTATTTCAGGACGCAAGGCATGAGCTGGTGATACATTTCGGGATACATGAAATGACAAGACAACGAATGCCATCTTTTGGAGGATTTACCTCTTATATCCCAACCTCGTATGGGTATATAGGGTCAAAACCTCATTATGCATTTACCTTGAAAACAATATTTTATTCTGAAGTAATGTATTTCAAACAATGTCTCTGATGACAATGTAAAACTAGTGAAAACTATGAAATTACTTTTGGTAACTTGTAAATGTTGGGATGAAATATTTATATCAGTATGGCATCATTGTTGGTTTATGCCTGTTTACTTGATTGGATGCAATGATTACCTCATAGTCACACGTTTATGCTTCCGCTACGACCAGGGTGTGACATAAACAATTTTGTTCGTACAAAAAAGGTGATGTGTAGTGATGAATAGATATCAAACAGGTCAGATCGATTAGACTAAGTATGGAAGCTCTGTCTTTGATTGGCTGACATCACCATGATATTGGCATCTAACATTCCTAACAGAAAAGATTGCACAAATTTTGCAAAAATTATGGGAATCAAACAACTGATCTAACTATGCTAAACATTGATAAGATATCATCTATTGCTTTGTTCCATACATCTGCTTGGCCAGACCGATGTTTGGTCTTCTTCATCAGACCTTTGCTTCAACAGACTTTTGGTCTTAAACAAACCTTGTTTGTTGATGAATAGCGGTTTCCAAGGCTTTAAACATATGTTAGTTGGTCTTCAACGGATGCTGTAATTTAGGTATTAAAGATTCACTATCTTTGGGAGGCATTTAGTTTAAACTTCTATTTATTTCTTGATTACTTGATCATGTTTTGGCTTTTCAATATCATTTGTTCTTTTGTAGGTCCAATAGTACCTGAGTTTGGTGCTAGCAGGCAGCCTCACATCTCGTATAACGGGCAGAGGATAATATGGCGAATCCTGCAGGTCTGCCTAAGGCTTAAGCTCTGTCTCAGGCAACGCGTCTTGCTACGCCAGCGGCTCCATGGCCTCGGCCCTTGCGATGTCCACTGGTAGGACCTGCAACGGTAGCGCCAAGAAACCTCCTAAGATCTTCATCCCCTACACCGTCCTCTAATCCATCAAATGCGCCCCCAACGACGATGATAAAGCTAAAAGATGGGGATGATAAAGGCCCACAAACCATCCGATGATAAGAATGTAAGCCGCCTACTAAAGACGGTTTCACCGCTACCTACAATTGTATGTGGCGAAATATTACTCCAAACACGGAGCGAGTGCGCACGACTTGCTTGTCAATAAACAATTGTCAAGGCCATCCATCTCCTTTAGGTGTCTGGTCGGGCATGAGTAAAGGTAAAAGTGGAGAGCAACTCCACCATCATCGGCCAGAACACGAGCTGAGTTGTGAGCTTAAACAAACGGCTCCAGGGTGTATCTCGCCCGATGATATCTCGCGCCCTCTAGTCCTCCCCAAAATTTGTAATGTATCCCATTCGGGCACCTTTTGTGCACCAACTTTCGTATGGGAAACCCTTTGTCGACGGTGCTGCCAAGTTGAAACTACGTGTGCATGTAGTCAGCAATAGCCCCCTCCCCCCGCGTTCATCACATCCCCCTCCTCGTATGAACCAGATGACATGTCTGCAACTGCTAAAAGTAAATATGAATAAATCTTGAGAAACGTGTAAATGTTGTTTTTGAACTCGAATTATTATTTAAAATTCAATATATATTTTTTCTAATTCGACAATTATTTAATTTGATGGACGTCAAGTTTGGATAAATGTGTATTTTTGCATTTGACTTATTCTTTAAAATTATATAATTTTTTGAACTCGACATATTATTTAATTCGATAAATGTGTTAACTCTCAATAAGCATGTCAAGTTTTGATAAACGTCCAAGTCATGATAAACATTAAAGATAAACGCGTCAACACCTACTACAACCTACCAATACCGTCACCACCTACCAACACTGTAATTACCTACCACCAACTACAACCACTTACCACCACTTACCAAAACCACCGTCAAACCACTAGCATCATCCATCGTAACCACCAGCTCTATCAAACCACTACCACCACCATCAAACCCACGCACCACCATTCTAACCACCCACCACCACTGTTCTAACCACCATTAAATCCACTATCACCACCAAATACCAGATCTACCACCTAACACTGTCACACCCCGACCCACGCGGATTGGTACGAGGCATGATTATTGTCCCTAGCTCATAAGAACTAAACATGGTTACGATATTTAAAGCACTTCCAATTAAATTGTTACATAACATATAATAACAAAAATTGTTCATAAATTGTTCAAATAAAATAAAAAATAGAATAAGATTTCAATTTATTTTCCTAAGGCCCATGTTACGTGTCCTCATCAATTGATCATCAACCTTGATTACCTGCACCATGTTAGAAAAATATATTATTGGGTCAATAAATATGTTTGTGCAATTTCCTCATTTATAGAAAAACCGTTTATTATTTATTTTAGGAAAATAGTTTTAACATGCATTTCAAGGTTAGTATGAAGATTGTCTCATATCAACAACATAACCAACATATCCATATATACCAAACAAGGATGCACAAAACAATTAACTAAACGAAACAAAACTAAATATAACCCTCAAGATCAGCGGCGGAGCTTGACCAAAAGTTATGTAGGGGTGGGTGGGGAGTTATGGGAACCAATTTATATATTGTATAAATAATTAGGCATAATAATCAGAGGAGGGGGAGCGATCCTAGATAATTTTAAAATCTTCGGATGAAAAACCGAAAATTTTACACTTTTAACTGAAACATTGGGGGGGTACCCCCATTTTCCACTAAGCTACGCCCCTGCTCAAGACTGTAGCGTGCATTAGTCTCTAGCCCCGAAGAGCAAGTCTAGTACTGGTGGCAATACTAGGTTACAACCCATGGTCGTATGGAACCTAGTCAACCGAGAATCTACATGACCCGATAGCATGTAATAGACTAACAAGACTTAGCATATAGAATAAAGGAAACACATAAATACATCCACATATTGACACATTGAACATAGCATGCTAAAGGTAAAATAACTCAAGAATTTGTATAACATGGTGCACCCAAAAATTTATAAACTTGAAAGGGGAAAAATGAAAGAGATTACTCATGGGTTGTGTTTCGTTTATTTCCTTGAATCAACCGTATAGAGTTTGTGGAAAAACTTCAAAAAAGGTATTATCCTAAAATATATTAATTAAATATATATAAAATACCAATCAACAAATAACAAGAACAGTATACAAAATAAATCTAGGTTTTAGGGTGTTAAAACTAACTAAAAACCTTTATTCTAATCCTACATTATTAACTTGTCAATTATTAAATAACATCGATATTTTACACCAATTAATAATTTCTGCAAACTAAGCCTAAAATTCATAAAGTTTAGAATTTTAACTATAGTATATGGTTTCATGATCAACAATATTAATTTCACTAAATTATGTAAAAGTTACATCTTTGTGATTTATCAAATGCAATAATGTGATTTACATTTTATTCTATTTCAACAAATTCAAAGATTAATCCCAAAAATTTAGGTTTTATTAATCAATCACCTCATGAAATTTTCCATATCTTAAATTTTATATCTAGCATTTTAAGATCATGACCATGAACATGGAGTTTTAGAATTAGTATACGTTATGTAATCACTTTGCCTTTTGACGGTTGCAACAACAATTCTTTAAGCATCTCATCCTGCCTAGATACCCTGATTCTGTCAAATAATGTAGGGTCAGAAGTGGATAGAGTAATAGGTAGCAGGGAGGTCCCTGTACTCTAGACAGCATTAGCTACAAGATTCTCACTCCCTTTTTTTGTAAGTAATGTCATAATCAAACCCCATCATCTTTGACAGCCACACATGTTGTAATGGGGTGTTAAGGATACTCGGTGTGGGTGACATGCCTCTTTCCAGGATGACCCGTTACGTCAGTAAACGCGTCAGAGAGCTTGGAGGACGCCCCTCCAGAGGTGGAAGCTTGGAAATGGGTGACGACCCGCCACGTCAGCAAACACGTCAGAGAGCTTTTTTAATTTTCTTTATTAATTAAACTAGTTTTTTAACATTTACTTATATAAATAAAATCATTTTATATTAAAAACACACATTACATAACCTAAAAAAAGTAAAAAATAAAAACATTACTGAAAAAAATAATAAACATAACCTAAAAAAACCTACGAACTCCATTTTTTTGCGATTTTTTCTTTCATTTTTCGCAAAACTGGCCGATCTTCTTCGGGATACGCGTTTATATCGGCTGTCATGATCTCCCACTCTTTAAACTCGACCTCGCGTTTCTTCGCTTTCACCTTTTAAGCCGTGACCTCGGTGAACACTCTGAACTGATTCATAAGGTCGTCCATTTTGGAACTAGCCCCCGGCGCGACATGTTTTTTTTCCAGCTGCCGCCCTTTTTGATTTGTCCCTGCCTGGGGGACGCTCCTCCTCTCTAACCACAAACCCTTCATCATCGAATTCGGGCTCGTCGTTTATATTTATTTGACAACGGGCGTCCGAGCCTCCACCTGCGCTGTAACTACCGGTCTCCGAGGTTTTTGTTCGTTTGGCCGTTGAAACCTCATTTGGGACCGGCGCCCACTTGTTGCTGGTTCGCAAAATTTTCCAAGCACGTATGTGGGGGAAAGCGGTTGAATGCGTATCTTCATATCGACGCATCGCCTCTTTAAACACGTCTTCATCGCTCATCCCACTACGGCGGCTAGTATACAAGTTATTGTAAATCGCCGAAAACCGGTTCACGACCGGATGCATCTTCCTCCACTTGGAAGATACGGAATCGATGTCGCGATAATGACCTTGTTCCATTATCGCAAGAAACTTCGACAGTACTTCCTTCCAAAACCCGTCGCCGGTTTGGTTGTTACCTATATTTTTAAATTGAGGCAAAAGTTATATTAAAAAAAAAGTTAATTGTATCAATATTTGGTATATTATATAAAAGTTTAGTTATGTACCAATAATGAGGCTTTTGGAAATGCTAACCCACGCGTTGGCTAACGCCTCCTCCTCCGTCTTCGACCAAAGTTTCGTCTTCCCTCTCGAAGGCTGTTCTTTCTCAACCATATGTTGTTTACCTTTTTTTCGTTTGGACGTTTGAGGTTGGGTCTCAGGAACAAATTCTTCAACGTCCGCTTCGGGTTGTGGTTGCGAATTGTAAGGGTTTCACATCATCATTTGTTGAACCGACTGCATTTGTTGCACTTGGCTCATTTGCGAAAACGCGTCCGGGCTTTGTTGAAAACCCCCAAAAGCGTTGAAAGAAAATTGTGACGATGACCAACTCGGCTCCATACTAGGATAGTAGCCAGGTACGGAGAAAATATTTTGGTTTGGGTTTGGGTTGGTGTTTGGATTTGGGTTCGGGTTCAGTTGCTCGGGTTGTATGGATTTGGGTTCGGGTTGCTCGGGTTGTATGGATCCATGACGAAAGTTGAAGATTTTAAAAAAAGTTGGAGAGTTATAAAAAGATGGGAATGGTTTTATAAATTTGAGAGAAAGAGGTGAAGAAAGTGTGTAAAAAATGGGATGATATTGGGGTATTTATAGGTAAAATTATTAATTATTTTTTTTATTAAATCTAGCCGTTTAACAACAGCTATATATTTAAAATATATATATTTTCGCCCCGTCTCACACGTCCCCGGGAAGACTGCTGCGACGACGCCGGGCCACCCCGGCGTGGTGTTGGGGGCGTCGTCGCCGCGCGATGTGACTGGAACGGCCCCCACACCGAGTGGCCTAACCTTATGAACTATAAGGTATTTTAAACTCTACTGGTCTCTAAGGATCATAAACTTTCCCATTGACAAGTAATGCCTCCAATAGTGTACAACAAACATTATAGCCAATAGCTTCTTCTCATAGCCTGATAAAGCTTGTTGCTTTCGAGATAGAGCTTTGCTAATAAAAGCAATGGGGTGACATGCTTGCATAAGTACTGCACCAATACCCATTGAAGATGCATCAGTTTCTAAAACAACTAGTAAAGATAAATTGGGTAGAGCTAGTACTGGTGGGGCACTTAAAGCTTTTTTCAAGTCTTGCAATGCTTCCGTGGCTTGTATGCATCTTTATTCAACAAATCAGTCAAAGGTCTGGCTAATACCCAAAATGATTTGATGAATCGTCTATAGTACCTAGCAAGCCCTAGGAACCCCCTTAATTGCTTAACATTTGTGTGTTGTGGCCAACTTTGGATGGCTTCTACTTTCTTAGGATCTGTAGCCATCCTTTCTTTAGAGATCAAATGACTTAAATACTCAATAGTGCTGCCCCCGAAACTACGCCTGGATTTCTTTGCAAAAAGTTGATGTTCTCTGAACATATTAATTTCTTCTTTGAGATCATTCACATTCACATGTTCTTCCACATATTTGATGTATACTAGTATGTCAACAAAAAATATTAAAACAAATTTTCTCAATAGACGAGGGAAAATAGAGTCCATTAAGGATAGAAATGTTGCAGGGGCATTTGTAAGCCCAAAGGGCATTACAAGGAGCTCATATAGCCCTTGATGGGTTCTAAAAGTTGTTTTTTGTATATCATGGGTGTTCATCCTTACTTGATGATATCCTGAATGTAAATCTAGTTTAGAAAAGATAGTGGCCCATTGCAATTCCTCAAATAATTCCTCTACCAAAAGAATAGGAAACGTATTTTTTTTACTATTACATTATTGAGCTTCCTATAATCTATGCACAACCTCCAACTGCCATCCTTTTTCTTAACTAAAACCACTAGAGAGGCAAATAGACGTTGCTTACTTCTTATAACTCTAGTATTCAACATTTCTTTAACAAATTGTTCAATTATGTCCTTCTGCATAGATTGGTACCTGTAAGGCTTCTCATTAATCACCAGACTTTCATCTTGTAAAGTTATCTTGTGGTCACAAGTTCTTGGAGGTGGTAATCCCTGAGGACTTTGAAATACATCATCAGACTAATGCAATAGCTTTTCTATAGCCTCATAAGTCTTATTATCCAAAACTTAGGTTGTATATTGAAATTGATCTGCATCCAAACTTACCTGCAAGCTAGATAATTTGGCAATAACCATAGATTCATCTTTCTCAATTATTGATTGCATTTTTTTAGCAGAACATAGGATCACCATGTTACTTTCAAACCCTTTTAATTCATTCCATTCATCACCTTTCTTGTACTTCATTTCAAGTTCTTGGAAATTCCAATTTATATCACCCAAAGTTAGTAACTATTGTACTGCTAAAACCATATCATAATTCTGTAATGGCAAGACTAACACATCAGCTCTCATACAAATGTTACATACCAAACCAGAGAACTCATTCAAAGACTAGTATGGTGGGTGAGAGAGCCCATTTGGTATGTAAACCACACATTGGTTGCCCATACAACCGATATGGGACAACTCCCATACCTTGCAATGGTTTCAGTCCACAACATATATCATTAAAAACATTCAGTAATATAGCTGAATGATAGCCAAGAATTCTAATAATTGGCACAACCTAATCTAACATGGCAAGAAACATCATGCTGTTGTCAATTTTGGTAATTTATGGGTCTAAGATCAAAAGAACTAATTTTATAAAACTAAGAACCCTAATTTCCTACAAATTTTAATTCTTATAGATAATGCCCTCTATCACAAAAATTGATAGATGGCACTTGTAGAGCTCTGAAAAATAACAAGATTAGGCTTTTGAATCACCTGAATTGATGCTCAAATGAAAGAGATATGACCTTTTAAAGTTACAAGCCCTAGTTTCTTGATCTTGATGAATTGATGGATTACAAAAATGAGAGATGAATTCAGAGTGTGGGTAGAGGTTAGAAATGATGATTAGTGTTGTTTGAAACATGTTTGATAATTTATATTGACAAATTTCTCAAATGGTTGTTTAGAGTTTTAAGTATTTTAATGGCTACTAATGAATTCAGAGTGTGTGTAGAGGCTAGAAATGATTATTAGTGTTGTTTGAAACATATTTGATAAATTATATTGACGAATTTTACAAATGATCATTTAGAGTTTTAAGTATTTTAATGGCTATTGATTTCGTGATTTAAATGGATTAATGGTGCACTAAATGGGACGATTTATGACCCCATTATAGTCCCTCAACTCATATTGGTTCATATAATCTTCCTTTGCATCATCATTGGACTATCTTCATTATACGGGTTTATTGAGACAGCCCTACTATGGCTGTTGTTACAGTATCACAATGAGGGAGACGAAGTCTATCGCAGCGAACTCGTGTTTAATATGATACTGTATTCGAATATTTCACAAAAAACCCCGTAGCTCAGCTGGTAACTCTAGTGGTTTGTTATGCGAGAGATCCATGTTGAAACCCGGGTAACGCGGTTCCCATTGTGTGTGTATATAGAGATGGGGTAAAATGAAAACTATGTTGAGTTGTGAAAACCGCGAAAACTAATCTCAACCATTGATTTACACTAAATGAGAGGCTGAGATTTAAACCTTGGGTTAATTTGGCATTTTGTGATTGTGGGTATTAAAAAAATGATATAAGGTACTGACAGGGGTGTAAAGGTCATTTGGCATTTGTGTCAGATCTATCATTTTTCAAGATTACATCAAAACAATATAACCTCTTACTTGCTCATTTTATATAATTTTAAATTTTGACTTTATTTTGCAACCGTATACAAGGAAGAAAAAGAAACTAAAATCACATTTTGATTTCAAGAAATAACATAAGCATCAGAACTTTATAATCTCTCACACTTTGTATTTGTTCGAATGTTGATTTCAACAAACTTAAAACATGCTTATGATACAAAATTATATAGGAAAATTATAAAAATCAACTAGTTCGTTGTTCCTTGATCTTGTCGTCATCAATTCTTAAGACACATTTTTACATTGACGTAAATATCACCAAAGTTGTTCCGCAAAAAAATAAACTCAACTTTGCGTCTACAGACACTTATTTAAATCTTCTAGAAAGAGTCGACGGACTCTTCTAGTCTCCCCGGTCACCAAGGGTGGCAGCCCGCACAATGAGCTCTTTTTGTTCGGCGAGGACGACCCGAATCCGGTCTTCCAGACCGAGAATGCGGTCCCGGGTCAATTGCATCATATTTCTTACGACCTTCGGATCGAGAGCAGGTGGATGCTCCCAGAACAGACCAAGCATTTGCTCCTGTTGGAGCTTCTCGTTTTTTGTACGACCTATTTCTTGCTGAATTGTTGCAAGTCTTCCGGTGATATCCATAAGAGTGTTTGTTGTTGGAATAAGTGTTACTGAAAGTCACTCGTTCTTCATTTGTTGTGTGTTATCCTCGTCTTTAACCATAAAGCCTAACACCCTACGAAACAATGTCCAATGTTTCAAACTATCATTTACACCAAGCTTGATAAAACTCCAACAAGTGTAAACCCAATTTACGTTATCGTAAAAACAACAAAAAAGGCATTTTGGAAAAATGTAAAAACAATATACACCAAACCCGATAACTTAGACAAACCTATTAAGTGTAAACTGAATTTACGTTATCGTAAAAACAACCAAAAAGAGGCATTTTGAAAACAGATTTACGAGTGACGTTAAAGGGAGTCCGGGCCGGCGATCAGAAGTGTATAAAACATTTTTTAATTGTCAAATGTAATTTTTTTTACGTTACCGTAAAAACAACTAAAAAGAGGCATTTTGAAAACAGATTTACGAGTGACGTTAAAGGGAGTCCGGGCCGGCGATCAGAAGTGTATAAAACATTTTTTAATTGTCAAATGTAAATGTTATTTTAATTGTGGAAAGTAAACTCAACGTAAATGTTTTTTTACGTGCGGTCTCGATTGTCAAGCATTTTTTTACGCACGGTGTAGAATTTAAATGTCTTATTAATTGTTGAATGTAAACTTACACGTAAATGTTTACGTACGGTGTCGAATGTCAAAAAAAATCACGTACGATGTCAAATATCAAAAAAAAAAAATCGCACTTTGTCAAATGTAAACTTTTTTTTAAATGTCGCATGTCAACTCACACATAGAAGTTTTTTATGTATGGTGTCGAATCTCAAACGTAACTCGTTGAAAACTAGTTGTAAACTATTTTTATGCCCCTGTTAAAACATTTTAAACTTTTTTACGCCCCAGTTGTAAACCTTTTTTACGCCCCCGATTGTAAACTATTTTAACGCCCAGTTGTAAATTTTATTTACACAAACGTAACTCGTCGAAAACTAGCATTGCCACAAAATGTGTTACCCGACCCGAAAATTCTCCACCCGTATGCAAAAAATTCACATTCGACACCCGTACGTAAACTTTTTTAACAAAAGTATAAACACGTAAAAGTTTTTTATGTATGGTGTCGAATCTCAAACCTAACTCGTTGTAAACTATTTCTACGCCCCTGTTAAATCATTTCAAACTTTTTTTACGCCCTAGTTATAAACTATTTTACGCCCCCAGTTGTAAACTTTTTTTACGCCCCGGTTGTAAATTTTATTTACGCAAACGTAACCCGTCGAAAATTAGCATTTCCACAAAATGTTTTAACGACTAGAAAATTCTGCACCGTATGCAAAAAAAAATTCACATTCAACACCCATACGTAAATGTTTTTACAAAAGTATAAAACCCAAATGTTTTTACATCCAATTTTTTCTTTCTAAAACCTAGTTTGTTTTTTTCTTCTAAAACCTAATTTGTACACAAACGTAAACATGAACATTTACTTTTAAAAAGAATTGCCACTTTATTAAAAACCTAAAAGCTTTTATGTGTTATATTTTGTTTGGTTAATGTTAGTTCTTATGATTTTCGTAACTTAACAAGGTTTTCTCTTGACAGGATCCGATATATAGTTAAACATCATATCCACAACATATACTTCGATAAATTCCAAGTCTTAACACAATGAAGCCATAGTTCAGTTGGTTGATATGTTGGCTGTGCACCGGGTGGCAACACTCCATTTTTATTTCCTTTGTATTTAAACTTTCACATAATGACCATAAGACCCCTGCACCTTGTAAGTTTAAAACATTTGCAAAACACAGCCCGTTACTTATGTAATTAATTGTTAACTTAGTTATTGTCTTCAATAGCTTTATTTAACATGTTTTAATTTCCTAAATGATTGATTCCTTTCACGCTTTAACGAGGTTAACGGAATTTAACCTATGTAATTATAAACTTGATATTTTATAAGTCTCGTGTTTTAACTATTTTTTTCAACTATTACAACAACTAAGCATTATAAAAATTCGCATTTTTATTCGAGTACTTCAGAGTTGACATTACAAGTCGGGTTTAAGGATCCGTTTACAGATGTTACGAACACCGTCACTATCCTCCACCGTCTCCACCACCTACCACCATCCCAACACCCACAAAAACAAAGAAAACCAAACAATTCGTAGATCTATGATTATTATACGGTAAATGTGAAGAAACTACCAACCTTTTTTCGAAAATTTTCAACGTGCAGTGTTATATGAGAGAAAAAGAGAGAGACTTTGAGAGTGTAAGAGTGTGTGTTTGATCTCTTTAACCTCTTTGTATGTTCAAAAAACATGTTTATCTTTTCTATACATGGATCATGGGTATAGGTTCTTTAAAAAAAACAATGAAGGAAACAACATATTATGGTTAATAAATTTATTTTTGTATAAATACCAATTTTGTAACAATTTTAAAAAATTAAAGAAACAACATAAATATTCGACAACAATTTAGACAATTTCAACGAAAACCTTGAAAAAGTCGATGTACGTACTTGATTGATCTTTATTACAATTTTAACTACTGAACAATCAAACCAATTTTTTAAGTAATTAACAGTCTCATGTAGGGCATCCACATCCAATGTTCACCTAGTGTGGGTGCCTCTTCCAGCCAATTTATGGTATTACGTAGTTCGTTATAGGGATGGTAACGGATCGAGTATGGCTAATCTCAAATCCATACCCATACTCATACTTGATGGTAAAATCTTGTCTCATACCCGGCCCATTACCTGTCGGATATTTAGCTGATATTTACCTGTCAGGTATCAGGCATTTTCACAGGTATCGGGTATACCAGTTGGGATCTTCATGTACATATATTTTTTTACTTTCCTTTATAATTTTATCTTTTAAAAATCTATATAATATATTAAATTATAATAAATAATATACATATCATCATCATCATAATAATATTTGATAAATATAAAAATATAAATATATTATAATATTAAGCTCAAAAGGTAATTTAGTGTTTCATAACAAGTATGAATAATGTCATCAAAATATATTTCAAATCAAAAGTTTATTTTTCAAATAATAACGCTACAAGAATGAAACATTACCAAACAATAGTTAAAAGAAAACAAATATAAAACTTAAAATTTTTTGGGTACATATTTCGGGTACGTTGTTTTGGATATTGGGTCGGGTATCACCCAATCCCATATTCGTGCCATACCCGTGAAATATTTTTTTCCAATATATCTGGCCCAATACCCATCGGGTATAGGGTATATCTGTCCCAAATGCTTCGATTTTCAAGTATACCCGTCGGACTCAGGTATTTTTGCCATCCTAGTTAGTCATACTGTCCCTCAAGGACTATCCAAAATACTCTTCCCTGGAATTCGTTAGTGTTGGTCTCCTCTAGATTCTAGAAGTTGTTTGCGAACAAATACCCGTTGCTTCTGATCTAATCCTAACGCCACCAGAGCTACCAATAAAAATCAACAGTTATCATCCGGGTTGGACATCTTCTATACGTTAAATATATTTGTGTTACAAAATTGAAAGCCAATCCTTAAAATGCTTGATATTGTTTTTGTCTTATCACCACAAATAGTGGAAAATCTTTATTAGGGGTGTCATTTTAAATTTAGAAGTTAATGAACGAATGCGTTGCAAATTGGTGTGGGTAAGCGTGGTTATAATTTTTGTTATATTTTAAGATTTTTTTACTTGTGGGTCAAGCTTTAAATTTATAAAGCACGATAAAATACTACCACGATACACACGTTAGGAGAAGTGCACCCATCATAGACATAGTATAGTGATCGTAAGATACCGAGGTCATCCAAGGACGCAAGAGCTTTTATACCGGCTTATCGTTAACGTCTAATCTAACCAAATTTTGATAAAAGTTTTGAAAGTTTTAAAAGATAAACTAAATGTAAAATCATAAAGAAAAATAAAGACAAATAGATAAGAAAGAATCATTGGGTTCCAACTCCTCTTTTTATATATCCTTTGATAATTTTCGCACTTTGGGCTTTTTAAGAGATTAGCTTAGTTATAGTGGTAGGCCCCTCTAGTGAAGGCGACGTTACCCTCGGTCATATTGGTCTGAGTCAGTAGGGATACAGTCCCGAAAGGCCGGAATATTAAAAGATAATTAAATAAGTTATTAATGCGAAAAATGGTAGGCCCCTCTTGTGAAGGCGATGTTACCCTCGGCCATATTGGTCTGAGTTAACATGGATATAGTCCTGCAAGGCTGGAGAACGTTCTAATAGTAGTTCATTTATAAAGGGTTCAAGCCGTTCTTACTTCCTCCGATTTGATGTTATCTGTCTCAAGGGAAGTCCTATTAAGCTTGAACCAAGTTCTCGCAGGATCTATACACTGAACGAAGCAAGAACTTTAGCCAAATACCCTTCTAACCCCCTTCTAGGTAGTTAACGCGCTTTATATGGACCGTAAAGACATGAACGAGTGAATCAACGAAACATGAAGAAATGTTTAACCAAAGTTCACTTTCAATATAAAAAACTAGTTATAAAAGTCATTAATACATACCCAATTATAAGGTTGCAAAGATTGGAAATTAAAAGTAATACATTAAAGATTTGTCTTCACCAAGTGATGTAAGAGGTTTAGCCAAGCATGGCCTTTGTTTGACAAGAATTCTTACAATCAATCTTGGATCCTGAGACTACTACACACTCTAAAAGATGAAATGTAGATGATGGTGGTGGGTGTTGGTATTGTAGTGATGGTGGAATGATGGCAAGTATGAGAGAAGTGCTTTGCTAAAGGATGCCTTTCTCATGAACCAAGCACATCTATTTATAGCTAGAAACAGAGGGAAGACACGGCCTTGTGCTCACCTGGCACGACCCCGTGGTCATCTCTTTCTCTCCCTTCATTAACAGCAGATGTCAGGTCTTGTAATAACATGCCCCGTGGTGTCATAGCACGACCCCGTGGTCAGTGTACTTGCTGTACTATCGTGGATTATGCGAATCTTATAGTTGACCATGGCCCGTGTTTGGTTAGAACGGCCCCGTGTTGGTTTGTCTGTTGTTGTTGTCTTTATCTGTAGAGAATCTTGACTGGGCACAACCCCATGCCTGGTGGGCACGGCCCTGTGCCTAAGCTTTTGTTCTTCTTATTTTTGTAGTTCTGGATGTAGATGGGAGTTCGGCAGGTCGTGTCAATCATTTTTCTTTGTATTTGTGTTGGTTTCTACTGTTAATTTGCTTCTTTTATTCGTTTAAGCTCTTTTGAACCTAAAATTTAAAAGTAAACAAAGAAACATGCTTTTTGCAATATTAGTTCGGAAAAAGGGTTGATTTTATGCCTTATTTGACGTAATTTATATGTTACATTTTGCGCGCATCATATACCCACACACTTGAATCTTTGCTTCTACTCAAGCAAAACTCAATAATGTGGCTTACACACCCAAATGCAATTGGTAGAAGAGAAGTTTTGGGTTTATCTTTGGAGTGTCAAGAATCCAAGTCTAAATTTATTTTGTTTTTATTTATTTATAATCTTATTCGTCATGATTTATTTAAAACACCTTTTAAGAAAAATCATTTGTTTTGGGCATAACATGTCTTTTTAAAATTCTATTTGGTTATATACAAATTTACACACCTCATAAGTGGTCACTCAACACTCGACCGAAGATGTTTAAGTGAAAACGCACGGACCCGGTGGAACTTACGCCTACTATAGGCTTGACAAACAATTAAACCTCCTCCTTTCTGACATTTTAATCCTTGTAAATATCAGGAGGTCTTAAAAGGGTAGGTTTTGGCTAGGCGTAGGTATTTTTTGGTAAAATGGTGAAAAGCGTAAAAAGTGTCGGTTTTTTTTGAGAAATCATGCTATGTGGCTAAGAAAAACTTTAGCCAAAGTTTTTTTTAACCAAAGTTGAAACTAAGCTATACTCGTAAAATATGTTGGAATTGAACCCTACAAAAGAACGGATGGTAGAAAGCCAAAATATATACAACTTCTAATCCTAATAACAATTATAACATCTGCCTAAGTTAAGCTCTGCTGAAGACTAAATGTCAAAGGTCTGCCATAGCAAAACTCTGTTGAAGGCAAAGAGTTAAAGGTTTGCCAAGGCAAAGCTCTACTGAAGATTCAAGCTAAAGGTCTATCAAGGCAAAGGTCTGCTGAAGACCAAAAGAGGATGTCTCACCAGTGTTTTCCTAATAGTATTTGTAATGTTTAGTTATAGCAGTGGTTAGCTTAGCAGATGTTGTCAGTTTGTTAATTTTGTTAAGTGTCGCTTTCATGCTGACATCATCATAAGAAGCTCAGTGGTTAGGATTGTAATATAAACAGAATAGTGCTTGTACTGTTCTATTTGATCACTTTCATCAATTATCAATCTATCTTTCTTCCTTACATTCTGTACGAACAAAGCATTGATCTTAGGCTGAGGGGGAGATTGTGAGTTATATGTAAGTAATTATAATTAAAAAAAGCATGACAATGAAAACAATCTCTCAATTATTATGAATTAAAGTTCATCATTCCGCTGCATGTTCATCTGATTTATTTTCTTTCATATTTCATCCTTTAAACTTTCATGATAGTTTCAAACTCAGATCCTAACAATTGGTATCAGAGCTTAGTCAATCGAATTTGATTTAACAATCAATTTGATTTGAATAGATTAGCTCTCACTGCTACTTCGGTTTGTTCGTTTTTATTGAAAAACATAGTTTAATTACATTCACAAAGTTTTTAAACAAAAACTGTTTGTAAACAATCTGAATGTCACACACTTCACAAGATCCTCATAACACCGGCAACATGTTTAAACCACCGATCCTTGTTAGATCTGAGTATAATATCTGGCAAAGACGGATGGGTCATGTACTTGCTCAGCAAAACGCTGGTTGCTGGAAGTCGGTCGTCTTTGGACTTCATGTTCCAATGATACCGAGTACAGAGGACCCTAAAGTCCAGGTACCAAAGAATCCTCAAAATTATTCCGAGCAAGATTTCCAAAAAGTCGAGATAGATGCAAAGGCATTTAGCATCGTGGCCTCTGCATTGCCAAACTATATCTATGCTGGCCTGTTGCATTGTAACAGTGCAAAGGAATTATGGGATGCTTTGAAAGAGCAATTCGGTGGCACTGAGGAAGTGAAAGAAAACAACAGAGAGGTTCTGAATTAACAATATGAAACATTTTGTCTTGTAAAAGGAGAGTCACTAACCCAACAGTTCGAAATATTTAGCTGTCTGATTAGTGAGCTTAAACTGGTAAATGTTACACTTGCAAATTTGACTCTAAATAGTCGTTTTCTTAGATCATTACTAGACAAGTGGGACACTATAGCTTTTGTAACTAGAAATTCAGTTGGGTTCAAAGAAATGAGTCTTACTCATCTTCATGGTAGGCTCCTCACTTATGAGAGAGAGCTTAACCAGAAAAAGAAGCTACAAGAGTCTGGCAAAGTGGCTGATAACTATGCATTTGGTAGTACAACATTGTTTAGCCAAGAAGAAGACACTGGAAATAGTAAGGATCAGAGTTATGATCATTTCATTGATATAACTTCTGGTTTCAACTTTGATCCTTACACACCTAATTATGCATTTGCTGCTAATGGGGAAAGCCAAATTTCTGGCAACTTATGCTTTGCGTTGAGTGACCTTCAACATTTTGATCCTTCAGATTTGGAAGAGACGGACATTTTGCACTAGTTGGCTCTGTTAAGTGTCAGGGCTAACAAGTATTACAAGAAAACTGGTAGAAAGTTTCCAGGGTTGCATGGGGGGACAAAAGTTAGGCTGGATAAGTAAAAAATTAAGTGTTATAAATGTAATAGGCTAGGACACTTTGCTAGAGAATGTAGGTCTCAATCAACAGGACCAGTTGTCACACATCCTAGCCCTAGACCTCAAAACACTGTCCACTATTCCCAATATACCCCTGCTCCTCATATGCAAAACACTACTTATTTTGCACACCCTGCTACCACTGTTCCTGTGCAATATGTTCAAACCACTGTTCCTCAAATTCAATATGTTCAAGCACAAGCTCCTCATGTTCAAATGTAACATGCACAACAAGTTACTCAAACCACTGCTTAGGGAGAGGTTAATCAACAGAGTTTCTTTACTCAGGGCTTTGTTGATTGGAGTAGCTTGCACGAGGATCTGACTGATGAAAACTTTGCTCTAATTGCTGACACTGAAAAGAAACAAAATGAATTTTGCTTTATGGCATTAGAGTCTATAGCTGAGGGTGTTGAATTTGAGGAAGTGGAGTCTAAATCTGTTGGGACTAATGTTCATGATGAAACAGTGGTTACAAAAGAAAGTGTTGATGAAGATGTGAAACCTTTGTCTAACCCATGGGATGCTACTGTTTGTGAAGGTGAATGTGATTGTGCATGATGGCTGCTCCTAAGGTATCTTGTTAGGTCTTAAAAGATCTATGTTCAGATAAATGCATCATAGCTTTTACTAACATAAAAGAGGTGAATGAAAACCTTAGGAACAAGATTTTAGATGATGAATTACAGTTTGAAAAGCTTTCAAAAGAGCTAAAAACTAAATTGTTTGAAAAAGAATTTGAAATCAACAGCTTAAAACATGATGCTAGCATAACCAAGGATCAACTCCAAACTATAATAGAAAATATCAGGTTTGCAAAAAGGAGTTGGAATCCACCCAAATCGCTTGTGAAAAATGGGTGGAATCTTGTAAAGGTTATGAGATTTTGCTAGAAAACCAGGTCAAGTAACATAAAATTTGGCATAGGATTCAAGAAAAATGACCAAGTTTCTAAAATGTTACTGAAAATGATTCTGGTGTGGTTGAAAATATTCCAACAAACCTGGCTGGTCAATAAATCAAAGTCACAGATAAAAAGGGAAATAAAATTGTTTTGGAAAAACATGAGGGATCCTCAACTTTTTAAAAATATCAATTCAAACCCACATGGTCTGATGAATTTGAATTCTTGAAAATTTTAAGCCAATGGATTTTTCAACCACGAAAGGTGTCAAAGCACCAAAGGATAGAATCATTCCCATATCAGACTTACCAGCAGATGTTACAACATCTGCTGACAAAAAGTCTGAAAAGGGAAAAAAGTAAGAAAATATCAAAAACTTGTTTTGTGATTTCTTTGAAAGGAAGAATCATGTTACTAAAAATTGTCTTCTTCTAAAAGCTTATGACATCAACAAAACATGTGAGATCAATGATTCTCCAAATTGCAAAATCTGTAATAAAATAAATCATAAAACTCAAGAGTGTATTTACCTCAAAAACTTTGATGTGAAAAAGAATGAGCATAAATCCAAAACACTGGAGAGTTCAAAGACTAGTACTGCAAAAGGAAAGTCTAAACAGACCTTTGTGCCTGTTGAAACACCTGTTACCAAAGCACTGCACAGAATCTCTGCTCCTAGAGAGGTGCAGGTAACAAACGCTCCACCTGCTAACCAGTACCCAAGAGGATATGGCTTACCAATTTACCAAAAGGTACCTCTTAGTTATGAGGGTTACAAAAAGCCCTCAAAACCATGAGTGAATAGGCATCCTCATGGTTACTATCATCTAGTATGAGATGGGCCTCAACAGATGTTACAAAGACCTGTTCAAACCTCTGCTCAGTCTTCCAAATTTGAGACTGACATGTTTGTGACCCCTTCCAAAGCCATTTGGCTTCGGAAACCCACCTAAACTAATTATTTACCATTATGCAGGGAGCTTCTACTTGCCTTGATAGTTTATGGTATGTAAATAGTGGAGGCTCTAGGTGTATTGACACGATGTAGAGCCCTTCTCAAAGATTTCGTGGCTCATGGAGGGGATGATATATCCTTTGGTAATAATTCAAAGGGAAGGTGCTTGGGTCAAGAACAGTTCGGGCTAGGAAACTCAAATTTGAAAATGTCAATCTTATACAATCTGAAATTTAATCTTCTTAATGTTTCACAAATGAGTGAAAAGGGCTATTGGTCATTCTTCACTAAGAAAACTTGTCAGATTGTTGGGCCATAAATGGTTAAATAGATTGATCAAATCATAGCTAAGAGCAAAGCACAACTTGTTGCTCATAGGAGTGGAAATATGTATGTGGTTGATATGTTGAAGGATAATCCAATGACTGATGCCTATCTCTTCTCAGCTGCCTCTAATAAAGAGATAGAATTAAGGCACAGAAGACTTGGACACACAAATCTGACAACTATCACTACACTCTCTAAACAAGGCCTTGTAAAAGGCTTACCACAAAACTTTTTCACAAAAGAAGAACATTATGTTTCCTGTTTAAAAGGAAAAGAACATAAAAGTTCTTATAAACCCATTGGTGAGTCCAAAACAAGCCAGTGCTTATAATTGTTACACATGGACTTGTTTGGCCCTGTAAAAATCATGAGTCTAAGTAAAAAAGAGATATTGTCTTGTCATAGTTGATGATTTTTCAAGGTTTACATGGACTTACTTTTTGCACTCCAAGGATGAGACTGTAGGTATCTTGCAAGGATTTGTGAAACAAGTTGAAATACAATTTGACCTGCCATTAAAAGTCTTCAGGAGTGACAGTTTAACAGAGATTAAAAACAAGGAGTTGGATGAGTTATGTGTGTCAAAAGGGATTGTAAGGCAGTACAGTATCCCAAGAAAACCAGAACAGAATGGGGTAGTTGAAAGGAAAAACATAACTCCCATTGAAGCTGCTAGAACCATGCTTGCAGATTCTGGTTTACCCTTGTCCTTTTGGGCAGAGACTCTAAACACTGCTTGCTATGTTCAAAACAGAGTTTTGATCAACCTCAGGCATCAATCCACTGCTTTTGAAACTCTGTTCAAGATCAAACCACTGATCTCATATTTTAAAATCTTTGGCTGCCCATGCTTCATTTTAAATCTAAAAAGTTCTATTTTAAAATTTGCAACCAAAGTAGATTGTGCTTATTTTGTGGGATACTCAACCACTGCTAAAGCCTATAGAGTCTTTAACTCAAGGACTAGGTGTGTGGAAGAGACCTTGAATGTTAAGTTCAATTAACTTTCTTTATTAAAAATCCCAGCAAATCCTGTTGAACTTTTTGATTTAGACAGATTCACATTTGAACCTATGTCTGTTAAGACTGACCCTGCAGGTACACCACAGTCTCCACATCAAGACTATGGATATGGCATTGTGATTCGACAGTATAAAGCCACATCTACCACCAGAGTAGCAGATGTTATTAACAACTATAAAAACTCTATCGCTGTTGGATCAACCACTACTGATCCTCAATTCTCTGCCATCTCATCAACTATAACCTCTATTGATAAAAATCCAACCCCTATGGATAAAAGTCATTACGTTCTCACACCTCCCTCACCAATACCTCCACCTCCATTTCAAACAGATGTTGACTCTTCAAAATTGCCGACAGATGTTAGCTCAGATAATTCCCATCCGCAGCCTTCACCTCAAAATGCCATTATTCCATATAAGGGAGATCTAATCTACCTTAAAAACCATCCACCTGATCTCATCATTGGCAACATCAATGAATGGGTGCTCACTAGAAGTCAATCCCAAAACATTGATCAAACTCTTTATAGAAGTATGATAGGTTCTTTACTGTACGTAATTGCATCTAGGCTAGACATCATGTTTGCAACATGTGCTTGTGCCAGATCCCAATCAGCACCTAGGAAGTCCAATCTCATTGCTGTTAAAAGGATATTCAAATACATAAAAGGTGCTCCCACACTTGGTATCTGGTATCCAGCTAATGGAAATATTGAGCTTTCAGGTTATTTAAACAATGATTTTGAACACCACAAGGAAGTCAACCTCAGGAGGATGTCAATTCCTAGGCAATTGCTTAGTGTCTTGGTAAAGCAAAATGTAAGCTGTAGTATCAACATCCATAGCAGAGGCTGAGTATATTGCTACTTCAAGCTGTACTGCTCAACTCCTATGGCTTCAAAATCAACTATTAGATTTTGGTGTATGCTTTAAAGACTCCTCTCATGTTAGATAGTCTAGCAGCTGAAAACATCATTAAAAATCCAGTATCTCATTCTACCACAAAGCACATTGACATCAGACATCACTTTGTGAGGGATTGTTATTAAAAAGCTTTGAGTTCTCTGCATCATGTTCCAACTAAAGATCATCTGGCAGATGTTCTTACAAAAGCATTAGATACATCTACCTTTGAAAGTCTGATCTCTAGAATTGGTATGCTAAACATGGAATAAAAACAAGCAATTGTGTTCCATACATAAATAGCATCAAAATGGTTTCAGAAAGTCAAAAATCCATCCTTAAAAATAGCTAAAATTGGAACTTTTCAATAAATCTCTAAAGTCTACTCATAACCACTGCTTCTCCAAACCTATGCTTGGCATGAAAATCTATGCATTGCTGAAAGTGTATCCTCTGTTCTACTTCCACTGTTGGTGAAACCACTGTTCTCCCAATCCACTGATAAACTATCCTCTGATAGTGTAAAATCACCACTGATCATTCATCTGTTCAGAACCACTGCTCGTCTCCAGCAGAGGTTTCCAAAAAACTGTCATACATTATCCAACAGAGTTTACACGTGCATAGATGTTAGCCATCAGATCTTTTAGAAACCGCTGCCACTTCAGCGTTCACTCTTCCCTTTATAAACCCTGTTTCATCCAAACAGAGTTTCACTTGTCGTTTCGATTTAAAAAACTTCTCCATAAAAATATCCATTACTCTCATCTTCTTCCAAACCCTCAACAATCACTCTTTCAACATGAATCTCATCATTAAAACTACCCACAACTACCTTCCGATATTCAAAAAAACCAACAATAACACTGCGTTTCACTCCATGATTGATGTTCTACAAACATCATCATACAAAGATGTGTTACTAGCCAAGGCTCCGATCTATCTCGACACCTTTCGCCAATTTTGGGCAAATGCTGAACTTGAGGTTTAAAACAAAGAGCCCTTTGTCATCACTTCAAAGATTGGACAGTCACATGTTCAGATCTCTCCATCTACTATCTCCACCACATTCAGTCTTGTGACATCCCGGTTTTTCGGATAACTTAAACGCAATACTTGTCGAATAAATTATGTGCTACGTATTAAACGTTTATAAGTTGGTGCGTTATTGTGTGATATCCGAGTTCGTGTTTTATGTTAGTTATAATGTATAGGCGTAGTAAATAAACAAATGAATCGAGCCGAACCGCGACACGAGCCGGCCTCTTTTCTTGCGACTCAAGGAACTAAACTTGGGGATCAAGTTTTAAACCCAAACCTTAAACTCAAACCATCCGGTCGCGAGCAAACAACCCAAACCGACCCACCCAAGTCCCTTCGGCCGCGAGAACAAACCCAAACCGCAACCCATTCCCTTCATCTCTTGCGCCTATATATACAAACACATGCATGCTTCCTTCGCAACACAAAAAACCTAATATCTAAGAAGCCGACGGCAGCCTTGCTACACTCCCTTCGGTCGCGAGCAGCCCCTTGTTCACCTCCTCGATCGCAAACAGCCCTCTTGTCCCTTGATCGCGAGCAGCCCTCCTTTCAGTCCCTCGACCGCAAGCAGCTTGTTACAACTCCATCTTCATCCTCGGTCGCGATTCTTTTGATCATTGGTTCCTCATCTCACTCACGGCTCATTGATCTTGTTATTAAAGGTTAGGATTATAATTGTTTGCAAGATCATATTCGGATTATATGTTTGAATGTAAGGTTATGTTAGCCGATTTATTGATGATGTTTGCAAGTTGATGTTTGTTCGAAATCTGGAATCATAGGCTGTGTTTTGTTTATAAAAACTAGAGATATTGATTAGGGTTTGCATGGATATGATATATGTATTGATCTATGATTGGAAAAATCAGTTCTTGATCGCCTAGGTTCATTGTATCGACGGTTATTGCGAATTAGTTGTGATAAAATGCTGAAACAGGTTGCTGAATGATAGTTACAGCCGACTTCAACTGGCTGTAACTCGGTCATTAGTTGTTGAAAAACGGATTTTCTGAAGTCTAAAACGTAGAGATTTGAAGAACGAATCTAATGGCGCTGGATTCATATTTTTCTGAAGTCGTTTGATATTTTTAAGTGGCCAATTAAGTTCAGTAACTAAAGCTGTGGAAATCCTGAAATTTTGTTAGTTGTTTATCGAGTTGGATTTTATAATCTGTAGGGAGTCGAATCATGAAATTTGTACAGCAACTAGGTATGGAAATTTCCGGGCAACTCCCACTGGAATTTTGTTAATTGGACGATCGGTGATTTTTAAATAAATTCTTCCGTGGACTGCAGTCAGAAAGCGACGAATCTGACTGCAGCCTAGTATATTAATATTTATGGTTAATTGGTAAAGTATTAGGACTTGAAAAGTTTATATAAATTTCTATAGTATAGTTGTCACCTGCTGTAAAATAATTGGAATTTTTGGAACGTTAGAACTATTTTATAAAAATCCTAGAAAACAGCCGAATTATGAGTATGTAAGCTGAAACTTGATAACTTGTGAATGTGTGCACCAAAGTGTTGCATGGATTGGATTATGTTCATGATAAATTGTTTTGATTTCTATGTTCACATGAGGATATTTTCATGCATGTTTGAGTGTTAGGAATTTTGATTGTGTGTATCACTTTGTGCGTAAATTATGTGTAGAATTTTGTATTGGTGTGTTCACACACTGACTTGAAATCAATTGGTTTGTTAGGACGCAATTAGCGGTCCCATCCTTTACGACTTCTTTGCTACACTAACCGAGCAACTAAAGGTGAGTTCACGGCCCCTAATTTTATCCGGTTTTAAACAACAGGGGGAGAAACATGTATACACTCTTCAAACTCAATCTCTTTACGTTATACGAATTTAACGTCACATAACTATTCGGTAACTAAGTTAATGTTAATGTAACGTTATGGTCAATAAGTAGCTATATCACATAAGTCCTCGACAATCTCTCGGATTGTTAGTATTGGGTTTAAATAGCGGGGAAATTATAAGTAGTACTACTGGGCCCGACAAGCCCCATCCGAGCTAGTCGCGCTAGCCGACCGGGTATGGTCAACGGGTGAATAATTTGGCCTAACTTCGCCATGGTCAGTGATAGGCCTGGCAACACGGAGGCACAACAGTCAGCTTCGATCGCGAACACTTACGTGACATAACTTTAGGCTAGCTACCTATATATGTTAACATTGAACTTAATTACGAATCAACTATATTATCCCGGGTTGGGGATAATGGAAACAACAACTATATTATCCCGGGTTAGGGATAATGGAAACAACAACTTTATTATTCCGGGTTTGGAATAATGGAACCAACATCATTATTATTCCGGTTAAGGAATAATGGAACTATCGGTATTATTCCGGGTTGGGAATAGTGGAACTAAATCGTTATCTCGGGTTAGGGATAACGGGGGAAACAAACTCATAACCGAACAAACGAATTTATGAAAACCTATGAACTCACTCATCTTTAATGTTGACACTTGTTTCTTTACATGTTTCTCAGGACGCTAGGAGCTCTAGGTGCACTCACTTGCATTGATCAAGACATCTTTTATCGAGTCTCATTTACAAACATTGTTTTGGGTTTTTCTTTGGTTTTGGCGTTTATGTTGGCGCCCGTTCCTTTACTTTACTTTATGCTTCCGCTCAATTTTAAAAACTAATGCTTCCGCTAAACATTGGTAACTAAATAAGACAATATAAAATCTACGACAAATGATTTTTGAAAACGTATTATCAAATCATATAGAGTCGTTCGACGTACTAGTGTTTCAGATTCTGGTTTGTTCACACGCCTCGCGGTAAAACTCCGCAAGTGGAAATTGAGGGTGTGACAAGTCTTACCGACCTTGATGACCCCACTTCTTTCTCAAAGAAAGATTTACACATAGAATTCATCGAGCGAGGATATGAAGGTCAGTTATCAGGTATTACCATTTTCAAACTTGAATTTCCCGCTGACATGAAATTCTTTTTCCACACCCTTTTATTATATTTGTAAGCTAAAACAACTACTTTTAACGAAATACCTTTAAATATTCAATATATGGGTTATGCTATTTTAACCATATCAAATTTAATTTTTTCCAGGCATTGTTTTCTAATTTGGTTGAAAATTTTAATAATCATAAAAAGGGTAAAGCTTTTTTGATACACCCTAGGTTGTTGAGTTTCTATTTACAAAAATAAGCAGCCCACCAAACACCCCAAAAAGGTTACTCTAGAAGATGAGATCGCAGATGTTTTACCTGTGACAACACCAACGTCACTTATAACCACTGCTACTACTTCCTCACAGCAGTTGGTTCAAAGATCTCAACCATCACAAGCTCCTATTGCTTCCTCACAAAAGGAACAAGTTGTAAGTACAGGGACACCACACTATGAGGCAGATGATTCAATTGAACATTTGTTCTCAAGCCCCTCTCCCAGGGCTATGTCTCTTTCTACTCCATTACCCACTTATCCAATACCACCCACATTCATACCTTTGCTTGAGGCAATAGAGAAAACTTAGACACTCATCAGTCCCTCTCACTCACCTATTAAAGAGAGTCAATTTCCATATTTGACTGAGTCTGAGAAAACTCTATCTGCTAGCCCATAAACAATTGAGGAGGCTACACCTTTTGAGTACTCTTGGTGGTAGTTCAAGTGAAGTAACTACTACAACTACTGCTACAACAGTGGCTCGGTTGGACAATGGTTACATACATAAGACTTTGAAGGCAACAACTGTTGAGGCTACAATTGTATCCTCTGAGCTAGTTGGAAGTCCCTAGAACCAAGAAAAAGGGGCATTTGGTTCTAATACTATGGAGTTTACTCCTATAGATGATCCAAATCCAACTACCACTGGTAGGAATTCAGATGATCCTATTAAATTAGGTGATGAATTAAGACACAAAGAACTGATGGAGAGGATGTCTTCCATGGAATCATCAATTGATGACTTCGAAACCATGATGATGCAAGTCCTACAAAACTCCCAAAGTCAACCATCTCCCACACAAAATGTTGAAGAGCTTTGGAAGGTTGTTCAACCAATCATCCTTGCTCAGAGAAACTTGGCAGATGTTCAACATGAAATTCATATGAAGTTGCTCCGCAATATGGTCGAGGCTCAATATAAAGATACACAAGCTGACATTAAAGCCATCAAAGACCACTTGCTGAAAACTACTGGCTCTGTCCCGGTTATCATTCTTGAAGATGACAAAGAAGATGATGCCAAAAAGGGGGAGAAAGATTCCATGAGAAAGTTGCAGGTTGACTCAAAAGTTAAACCTAAGGTGCAACAACAGCCAGCAACCACTACAACCACTGTTGAAGCATCCGAAGCTACTTTGGGAAAAGAAATTGATGAGACCTTAAACAAAGAAGCTGAAAGGATTGCTAATGAAAAGCAGCAAAGACAAGATACACTTGAAGAAAAAGCTTTGAGGCTCATTAAAGAAGAAAAAGCTAAGTAGTTGGAAAAGGAATATGTTGGTATTTCAAGACAAAGAAGGTCTGCAAGAAAAACAAGACAACCAACTCCCATCTCTTCTACAACCACTACTGCAGCTACTATTATTGTATCCTCTGTCACCATAACCCCAACAGATGTTAGGACAAATGTTGTGACAACAAATGCTGGAACAATAGATGTTCCAACAGATGTTGCTCAAACCACTGCCCTAATCAATTTTCCAACATTAACTGAACCATTATCCATACCACCTTGAATTCCTACACATCCACCATCTCCAAAACTTAAATTCCAGCGCAAAAGAAAAACTTTTGTTGTTGATGATGATGATGAAGAAAGCACATCACCACTCCCTGCATCATCACAATCCATTTCACAACCATCCTCATCACTACCACATCATGAAACCCCATTTCCCCCATTTCCAACCATGCACTTATCATCCTCATTCCTTCCTATGGGTGCACTATACCCTTTGGAAGTTTTGCGTTAAAGAAGAGATAGAAGCTTTCCAAAAGATAGAGGATCCAAAACAGAGAGAATTTCCATCTTTGATGGGGGTATCGAAAGCCTAAGAATCTTGATGATATCTTAAGATAAAGGCTAGACAAGCTGAGTACATTGCAAAAGACAAATCAAAAGATAAAGATGACAGGGCTTTACAAATCTCCTTGCAATTCCAACTGAGCAAGGTAAGAAATATTGCAGAATTTGATAAGGAGCTGAGTAAGTCTATGTCTGAACAGCCAACCACTAATGATCCTAAATTGAAAGAAGACTATCTTGATCATGTCATGAAGCACAAACCTTATAAAGCAACAAGGGCTCAATTTATGCTTAGTCAACCACAACCCCTGAACAGACCCATGCTCCTAAAAGATCAACTTCAACCTCTGGCTTACCCACCATTGCCTTAAATCAAGCAAAGAGGCAAAAGCAGATGGAAGAAGAGGATCAAAGGATGCATGAAGAACTAAGAAAAGAGGGGATAAAGAATCAAATTTTGTACCACACAGATGCTGCAAGTGACAAGCTTAGAGCCTCACTTTCTACACTTGTACGCATACCTATATCACGCAACTCATCACAAATAACCCTACTCCCATGAAAACCATCTGACTCAAAAATTCTAAAATGGAAGTCTAACATAGACACCCATGAATTGACACTACTCAGGTCAGATGGTAGAGTTCAAAAGATAAAGATGGAGGATGCATATGGTCTAGATGCAACTGATCTCCAAGACTTGCTGAATCTTGAACTTGAAAGGGATATAGATGACATGATTGCCCTGGACTTTGAACTTCATTTCAAAGGCCAAATAAGGGAATCATTAATGATGAATAAAGATTTGTAATAAAGTTTTTGTTTTGACATCATCTGTTCTAGGGGGAGATTGTTAGAATTGAACCCTACAAAAGAATAGATGATAGAAAGCCAAAATACACTTCAACCTCTGATCCTAATAACAATTTAACATCTGCCTAAGTTAAGCTTTGCTGAAGACTAAATGTCAAAGGTCTGCCATAGCAAAACTCTGTTGAAGGCAAAGCTCTGCTGAAGTCTAAAGCTAAAGGTCTGCCAAGGCAAAGCTCTGCAGAAGATTAAAGCTAAAGGTCTGCTGAAGACCAACAGAGAATGTCTCATCAGTGTTTTACTAATAGTCTTTGTAGTGTTTAGTTATAGCAGTGGTTAGCTTAGTAGATGTTGTTAGTTTGTTAATTTTGTTAAGTGTCGCTTTCATGCTGACATCATCATAAGATGCTCAGTGGTTAGGATTGTAGTATAAATATAACAGTGCTTGTACTGTTCTATTTGATCACTTCCATCAATTATCAATCTATCTTTCTTCCTTACATTCTGTATGAAAAATAAGTGATCTTAGGCTAAGGGGGAGATTGTGAGTTATATACAAGTAATTATAATTACAAAAGCATGATAATGAAAACAATATCTCAATTCTTATGAATTAAAGTTCATCATTCCGCTGCATGTTCATCTGATTTGTTTTCTTTCATATTTCATCCTTTGAACTTTCATAATAGTTTCAAACTCAGATCTAACAATTTATAACCGAACCTTTTACTAAAACAAAGGGTGTACAAAGAAATTTTGTGGATGTGGGTGGTTGCTTTTGCAATAGTTTATATTTGCGGGTTTAGAAACGAAAGGGTTAAGGCTCAAAGGGGTTTAACTAGGGGGATATGAAAAGGAAAATAAAGGTTTAAAATAAAAAATGTGTCACACCCCAATCGAGACATAATAACATTATTTGCGACAATATTAAATTCAAAACCATTTCATTGATCAAATTGTCAAATACAACATAAATTCAAATACAACAAGGATAACGAAATCATAACATAAAACCTAGCATTCTAGATGCATTTCTGTGTCGTCCCTACTAAGATTCCGTCATATTCAACATCCTCAACCTGGAACATGTTAAAAGTATAGTTCAACACAAAAGCATTGGCGAGTACACAAGTTTAAGTATAGCATAAGTATACAATCGTTTATACAAATCCACTTGTTAAGCTAACATACTAGATTAATGTGAACATGGCATGCGATCTACAAGTCTGATGATTCGAAATGCAAGCTTTCTGATCCGAGATGCTTCTCTAATGAACCGAGATGCACTTCCTCTATCCTAGATCCCTGCTGCTTATCCGAAATAACAATAGAAACCCTAGAACAGCTGTCAAAACTTCAAACCAGCCTCCAAAAAGTCCAAAACTTCAACTTTTTCTGTTGTAACGATTCCGAACCAAGCAAAACAAGAGCCGAATGCTCGGATACCAATTGTAGGTCCCCTAATCCGTATGGATCTTCAAAGAATCGTCTATCCAACCTAGAGTGCAGAATCCCCTTGACCAGATTTCACAGAAAACGAACAAGAACAACAATCACTATAAACCCGATCGTTATTAGTTATCTATCACAATGATTACAATCAATCTAGACCACAAGAATTCTCTCTCAACTCTCTCTAAAGTGATTAACTTTGCCAACTGAGCAACCTTAACCCTAATGCAAAACTCTCTTTATATAGAGACAAGTTTGCATCTGGGATAACGTTTCACCACATGGGCTGCAAATGGGTCTAGGCCCGATTCGCCTACCACTCAGTATAAAGTGTTTGGTTTAGCCAATCACTTCAAATCAACTACTACAATACTAAACCCACTAATCATTTATCATTTTACTAATTACAAGATATCTAAAGACCAAATCTAAGGTGTTGTCACAAATATGCACCAACAGTCACTGCAAAATAGAATAAACTTAACTGACCACGAGGATACGGGTGATACGTTACTCCTATAGTGCTATACATGTTAAGGGGAGGCTCGTAGGAAGTTAATGACAAATAGTATCACATAAGAATGTTCCAAGTATACGAATCGTGTATCACATAACTACAGCATGTATGATGGATTGTTTGTGTGGTTGCATAAAAAAATAAGTGTGATTGTGTGTATTTTTGATAGGTTAACATATTACACCCAAAAGTGTAAAGCGTAAAAAGGGTGTTCGAGTGTACTCATGGTTTTGTAAAGCTTCCTTTGTTAAATCCCATGAAGAGTTTGATTGGTTAGGGGAACGGAACACCGATTATCCTATACGAGGAAATGTAGGTGTGAGTATTGGAATGATAATGGACGATTCGGATTAGGAGTTTAAGGTATGCAAAAGTATGTATTCTTAAAAGTATTTATCTAGTCGTTAACATTCGTTTTTGACATTATAAACCCCGTAGGGTGGTTGTGATTTCATGGGTCATGCCCATTAGAATCGTAACAAGGAGGCTAAGTCCTAGATAATATAATCTAATGTTAGGACAAGTAACCATATGATCATTGTCAAAAGTTCAGTTATGTATAATTCTTATTTACATATATATTATATAATATATCATTAAGTTTATCATATAAGTCATAGATTTCATAGATGTCATGTATGGAGGTAGGAGGATAACCGTCCTTTAACCTCTTTCGTAAGATTTACCAATACACAAATTGTTACAAGGACAATTCGGATTGTCATGAATGGAATAAAAAGAAATACTTCACTAAAATATGTATCGACCAAGTAAGCAAACTAGATGCGTGCATCCCGAACATGGTAATGTTTGGGGACATGTCGTAGCCTTGTTACTCAATTGAAGGTTGAACATAATTTAGTGGTTACATATAGATATCATCAAGTGAGGTGGTGGATTGAAAGTAGGATAGCCAAGGCTTCCAAGTAATCACACCTTTACTAAAACACAAGCTTTGTCAAGCTTGGATGATTCCAACACTTGTGGGTTAAAACCCTTTACAAAACAAAAAGTTTGGAGGTATTTACACCTCCTAATTTGTATGAAACAACTCTATCTAGCTCACTAACCATGGGCTTGATTAGAGGTACAAGTAGCACAAGTTTATCTAGAGAAAGCATGTTGAAATAAAGTTTATAAATTCATCTTCCAAAACAGAACTTTTAGCCTTAAAAATGGTATTGTTCCACCTTGGTTTTCCATGGAAAACCTATGGTAACATCCCTAGAGGCATTACAACCATTGTAGAGGAAGAAAATGTGAAGAAAACATGAAATTAGTGAAGTTATAAAAAATATTAAATCAAGCAGAAAGTTTATGGCACTTTGGACCTAAAAATGGTGAGGTTTCACCTTATTTGACCAAGCAAACTTATGAAAACCTTCCTAGAGGTTATCAAAGTGTTTTAGAAGAAGAAACAAAGAAGAAATAGTAGGAGAAGTGAGTTAGAACTGTAAAGGCACTAATAGGTTTATGCATTGGTATCTATTAGGGAATGGGACATTATGATTGTAATGGGCTTGGGAAAGGCCTTGGGCCTAAGAGTTAGGGTTTTGGAGCACTAACCCTCAAGTATATATAGATAATGATGTATTAGGGTTAGGTGTGGCTCCTTGATTGTTCTTCACTTGTATTAGACAAATTCTTAATTTGTATGCAAGTTGAACCTTTCCATCTTCATCTTATTTCTTTCATTTGGTTCTTAAGCTTGTTTGTGTGATTCTGCCACCTTTCAAGCTAAGTGTGATATCGAAAGATTCGGTTTTCGGGACTTACAATTGGTGTCAGAACCAGTTTGAACCCGTTTACAGGCTCAGATCTGATATCACACGTATTTCGGATCACAACTGCTACTGTTTCGGAGTTGGTGTTGAGTTTCTATTTCATCTCGGATTATCTTCTTGAAGATCTCGAATCTAAGAATCACATCTTGGATTGAATATCTTGAAGACTCGAACTACCTCGAATCAAAGGCTTGCATCTCGAACCATCTCGAACTGCATCTCAGATTGAATATTTTGAAGACTCGAATGATGAACATGCATCTCGAATCCATCTCGGATCATTAGTGTTCAAGTTTGTCTCCATATTCAAACATTAGAACCATCTCGGATCAGCAGAACCATCTCGGATCATCAGATACTGTTACCATCTCGGATCCACTGTTTCTAGATACTGTTACCATCTCGGATCCACTGTTTCTAGATACTATTGCATCTCGGGTCCACTGTTTCGAGATACTATTGCCATCTCGGATAAGTTACTGTTATTATTACCATTTCGGATAAGTTACTGTTACTGCTAACTACTACAATTTCGGATCTTCATAAGCTTCTCAGATTGAAATTCTTTTCACACTTTTAAAATATAATTAAATGATGATGAATCCAAACAGTATTCTGACGGCTACGGATCTAATTACCATTCAGTCTCAGACCCTGGCGTTGCATCAGGAACTGGACCAGAGTATTGGAACGTCTACCAAAATTCCAAGATTGCTGTATGGAGATGATTATTTTGAGTGGATTTGGTGCTTTTAGAAGTATTGCAAAGCCAAGGAACCCGGAATGTGGAGGTGCATTCGTGATGGTCCCCGCACTATCATGTACGCAACTACAGATGATCCAAACACTCGAATTCCAAAACCAAAAACTTTGTGGTCCGACGAAGATCAAAAAATCAAGGACGAAGATGATAAGGCTATGGTAAATCTTACTATGGCACTCGTCCTGACATCTCGATTGTTGTCAGAAACTACACAAGTGCGAAAGAAATCTGGGATGTGTTAAAAAATCTGTACGAAGGAAACACTGACATGAAGGCTAGCAGGGTAAAAATGTTGAACCAGCAGTTCAGTTCATTTAATCACATCTCGGGGAGACTATGGAGAATCAAATCAGGAGATTCGTCAAACTCATTTCATAGATGGTCAGTGCTGGAATTCCGATCACTAATAGTGGGATGAATCGCCAACTATAAATTCACTGCCAAAGTCTTGGGATGCCGATGTTTCGATGATCAAACGTACTACAAATCTGAATGAAGTTGATCTCACTGAACTGATCGCCACCATCAAATCATGTGAAATAGACAACCAGAAAAGAGAACTGAACCACAAAAATTCCATGATGGTTGCAGGGGTGACTGGCTCTAACACTGCATTGATGTCTCAAAGTCATCCTAACCTTATCTTTAGCCCCGTGATGAACAGTAATCCAAACGTTTTTTCAGTCCATTGACTCAAGTACAGCTTCAAGCTAAGAAGACAAACTATGTTTATGGCATGTCACTTCCAAACAACTCAGCTGTTACGACTACTGTTACTGCTCAGTAATTACCATAGCACGCAAACGTTGTCTACAATCCTATTAATCTCTCAACTTCTCAAAATGCTCAATCTACACCCTCCGCTGGAAATCTCGCATTTCTAACCAAACAAAAGTAAGAGAAGTTGGCTCTGGCAGCATCCATGCTCAACAGTTTGAATGCTTTTCTAGAAGGTGTTTGCTAATGAGATGAATCAAGTGGTTGAAGAAGATATTGAAGAACTGGATGCATCGTGGAATCTGGCTATAGCCGCATTTCGATCAGAAAAGTTTCAAAAGAGATACGGGCACCGTCCGATGACAAACATTCGCACGGGTCAGTCAAAGATAAGCTAAGATGCTATAGATGACATGAACCCGGACACTTCGCTAGAGACTGTAGGAAGACACCCGTGGGATATTAAGCAATTGTTGCTGCTGCTGCCGCAAGGAATTCAGAGAGCTCCATGGTTCCAGTTACTTTAGCTCAGACGTCAACATCAACCTCATCAAGCCAAGGAGGATCAGGAGTGGGAAAAGCTCTAATGGTGCAAGAGCAGCATGGTTTTAGCGGCTCAAGTGGAATCTCTGAAGATTGCAGAAGTTACTGAAAATCATCTCAAGTGCTTGATGGGACAAACTGAGGAGCCTAAATCTCTCTCCGAAACGGTAAACTCTCTCTTATGCTTAGAAGATTGTAAAAATAAAATGGCACAAATGAGAGCACATAATCTCAATCTCATTAGTGATTACAACAATGCCATGTCAAAGTATATCGTCTTCGAGAGAACAATAGAATTCTCTATGAAAAGATTGATGCACAAAAGAAGGACATAGCTCAACTCCACCGGGATGTAAACCAAGAAAAATGTTGGGTCCATAATTGTAAAACCAAACTACATTCAAAAACCTTGGAACTTGGTAAGAGTTGAGCTAGGATTTCTCACTGGAAAGTTTCAACAAAATGAGTTGAATATTAAAAAATATGATACTTCCAGTGACACTGTTCGTAATCTTTGCAATATACAAATGGAATACAAAGAGAACAAGGGAAAAAGGTTGGGTTATTCACAAGTTCCTCTGCCATATAATCATAATTATTCAAGAATGCCGCTCACTGAGCAAGAATTGGAAAATTATGATAAAATGACGTATGGCAAACCAAGTGACTACGTTCCTTGGGAACCTTTCAAGCATAAGAATACCCAATCAACTGATTTTCAAAAGCCTATAAGTTTTGTAAAAATTATAAATCAAGAGTCCTTGAATGAATCAGTTAAAATTTGAAAGGTGAAAAGGAGTTAACAAAAACTGCATCCGAAGAACTAGTGAAAATGATTTCTACCTCTGATTCTATAAAAGGGGTTAACTGCTTTAGTGTATGTGCAGAGTCAGTGATAGATGAGGAGTAGTTAGTTGTTGAACCTCATCCAGTTGTTGCTGATGACTCAGATGTTTCTTTTTGTGATAAACATGATGACTATGTTTGGAATTTTGTTTAGTCTATGGTTTTTGAGACTCAGGGTTTTTCTAGTGTTGTTGAAACTGAAACTACAATTGATATGGTTTTCTATTCAGTCCATGATTTAACTGAATGTCTAAAGGAGTCTGAGGCTTCAGTTTTGAGTGATTCGGAAAACTGTTCTAGTTCTTCTGAAACCTCAGTGGATGCCTCAGATATTTCTAAATCTAGTGAAACTGAAAATATTGTTGTGTTGGACTATGTGAATGAAATTGCTTGTGAACATGAGAAGTCTGACATTTTTGGGGAATCAGACTGAAGATTCTAACACATCGGATAATGTGCAAGATGGTTACGGCAGTCAAAATATTGACAAAACTTGCTCATCATCTGGTCACCAAGAATCCATTGATTCTGAAAGCTCAGCGTCAAAAGAAAGCTTGGTTTCGGAAGAAAAGGTTTCAAATGAAACTAAGACCATATAAATCCACTCCTGCAAAGAGAAGAAGATCTAGAAGAACCCGAAAACAACATAGAATGAAAATTCAGTAGGAAGTTTCCTCAAGTGTTGTAAATCAGAAAAAAATCCAACTCAAAAACCAACTAAATAAAGGTTGAAGGGTAAAACTGTAACATCCGTCAAAAAACGGGTTTTCCAAACCCGCTTCGTTTATTAATCGAATAACCAGTTAAAAGATTTTCGTTGCTTATTTAATGCTCAAATAAATTTTAAACAATACATAATTAATAAATATATTAGAATTTAAAATCTATAATTGAAAATTAATAATAAATATTGAATAAAAAAATTAAAAGGGGACGCCGGGTTTCGAACCTGGGTCACCCGGATTAACAAACGCACGACAAACCACTACACCACCTCTCCATATCTGAAATGATTTAATCAAATAATCATTTATGTATTCCTTAACTTCTTGATCTGAATTCAAAAGTTCCGCTTAGTAACGGCTGTAACCGGCAGCAATCACCAAGATTGCGAATTCTTCGCAAATAACCGAAGAAAATGTTTCCAGTCTTGACCCAAGACTCAAATCGAGTCAAAATACGTCCAATTAGCTATGCAATCAATCAATCTGCCATAACTCAATTCTGACCGAAACCGAAGATTTAATTGTGCGACCTCCTCATCTATAAATAGGAGCTCTAGAACTCTTTAGAATTGCACATACACCTTCTCGCAACTCTCTGTTCACCAGAAAACACTTGTCGGAAGATCTGCACTTAACGGAATCTCGCCGGAAAACCGAAGAATCCATTCCCTTATTACCTTACTCTAAAATAGGACTTCTAGAGCTCAGACAGAAGTCACCCACACTCACCTCAAACTTCCTGTAGATCCTCTGTCGCAAGTCACACTTCGCCGGAATTTCTTTCAGTCATCGGAACTTCATCGGAGATCACACCTGTTCGGTACAACATCCTTAAATCCTTTTCTGTTTTAATTATTTCCGTTATCAGTAATAATCTAACAATTAATTCAATAAGATTTGATTAAACAGTCGACTTACGTTTCTGGGTATTAAGTTGATTGAAGAAGATGAAGTTTGAAATGTGTTTAAAGGAATTTAAAATCGGTAAATATACCGGGTTAGACACACAGTCCAGTGGTGGACTGTGTGCAAATTACAAAGCATGCGCCTCGAGTTCGATCCTTGACACAACCCTATCCTCTGAAATAAAAATGTTCTTTTAAAACCGAAACCATATTAACTCGCTGTAAGATGTTAAGTATAATAAAATTTCAATATATATCGGGTTAGACACCCAGCCCAGTTGGTTGGGCTGGGTGCAACACAACAAGAAGGTCGCGGGTTCGAGTGTTAACAAGCATGCCGGTTCGATTGGATTAAAAACCTTTTTAATTAAATAAAATTCGGTATAATCTAAATAGTATATAAATATAATTAAAATCAGAAATATTTCGGGTTAGACACGTAGCTCAGTTGGTAGAGCTGCGTGCACGTATACGGGAGGTCACAAGTTCGAACCTCACTCAGCGCACATAATTAACACGGTCCGACCGGTCAACGGTCAACGGTTCGGTCAACGGTCAAAAAGTCAAAATTTTTATTTTCTTTTTATTTATTTATTTTATTTAAAAATCAATTAAAAACACTTAAAAATAATATTTTTGAAGTTAGAAAATTTCCTTGAACTTACAAAAATAAATCTAACAATCCCATTAAGAACACTAATTAAAAATATTAATCTCGAATAAAAGTTTATTTATTTATCGAATTATTATGTTATTATTTAGGTTAGTTTCTCTGGTGGTTAAATCCAAATTCGTGCGCATTCATCATCAATCCAAGAAACGCACCCATTGTGAGTGAATTCTTACAAATTCCCCTTTTTTATTCATGTTTTGGGGTGTATCATGTGTCGCTTAAACTAATTCGCTTATTCAAACTCGTGCTATTACCATTATATGATCTAAACTTATAATGTAAATATTGTTTGTTGTAATGTGTGTTTACATTTATTCAAGTTGTGTGCAAATCAATACATTAGGCCCATCAGTTCCTCGTTGGAGACGAGTTGAACAACGCGTGCCTCAATATCATTCATTAGGCCCATCAGTTCCTCGTGGGAGACGAGTTGAACATCGCGTGCCTCAAAATCAATCATTTGGTGTGTGCATGTGCAATAAGTAATATTATGTGTTTTGTGATTAAATTTACATCTACGTTTACTCATATGTGGTTATGCACTTTATTTTATAATCGATACAATAAACACGTTTAAATGTTTTCATAGGATTCACTCGCCAACTTTTTGTTGACCCAAAAACCATTTTTACACATGATACAGGTGGACAGGTTGAAGCAAGGAACACATAGGAAATTGACTTAGAAGAAAAATAATGAAGTCTTGAAAAATGTATAGAACATGTTGTACTTGTATGATTGATTGTAATGATTTCCCTTTTGAAAAGAAATAATAAATATGAAACTTTATAATAAATGTCATGAGCTTTGATAAAAACCCAATCATGCCCCGATCACCATTTCCGCTGCGGGTCGGGGTGTGACAAAAACTGCCGATACTCACTTTTGTGCTGATAATTTTGAGCAGGTTCACCCAAGAGTAAATATGCACATAAGAAATCAGCACCTAGTGAAAGAAAAGACCCAATCAGCTCCCCAGAATAACACAAGCTTAATTAAGAGTCTTTTTCTCGAAAAGACATACTTGCTTCAATTGTGGAATTCTGGGGGGCATAGCTAGAAACTGTGTCCATCGTCCTTTCAAGTCCTATCCATCCAAAATTTTCATCCATCAGACGGTTTCGCACCATCGACATCAAGGTCATCAAAAGCCCTCTTATAGAGACTGGAATCTAGCAAAGAGAAACAATCAAAGCGTTCAAACACAACCGGTTTCGTAAATCAATACAAGAAATTAAACGCAACATCATCTCATGTCTTTTCAAACAACAAAGAGTTAAAGATTTGGAAACCTAAAAAGATTGCTAGATCTCAGTCAGAGTGTTCTCACTTGCCAAATTCTATATCCTCATCGTCTCAAACCTCAAAATCTACTAACCATTATGTGACCTTCTGTAAGGATTTGCGAAAGAAGAGTAATTACCAACCCATATTGAAAATGATCAGGGTTCTCCTCTCCCATAATCTCATTTTGTGTGAAGGAACGACTTTGGAGGGTTGTTGTTAGACTTTGGTTTATCGACAGTGGTTGTTCCAGACTTTGGATTTGCCACCTTTGTAGGGGGAGAAATGGGAAGAATTACTATGAAAGGCACAATCTGGAATGGGATTCTCAGCTTCTCTGATGTCAACTATGTTCCTGAACTCAAACACAGTCTTCTCAGTATCTCTCAGATGTGCGACAGCGGTTTAGAGGTCTTGTTTACAAAAAGTGGATGCGTGGTTCTGAACCCTAGAATTGTCATACTAGAGGATTGGTACTTGATTGAAGCTGCACGCTGGGGAAACGCCTACGTGATTGACATGAACAAAGCCCCGCTGATCAAGTTACTAGCTTATTCTCTGAAATTGCTAAACATGATGCAATGTTGTGGCAACGTCGACTTGGACATCTTAACATGAAGAATCTTAATCGACTTGCAAAAGGAGGTCTGGTCAGAAACTTACCAATCAAGGATTTTATGCAGGTTGAAAAATGTGAGTCTTGTACTCGTGGGAAGCAGCACCGTAAGCCTCATAAGCCCAAGCTTATGCACACAACATCCAAAATTCTGGAACTGCTTCATATGGATCTTTTTGGTCTGCAATGTGCTGAGTATTGGAAGAAAAGCTTATTGCCTGGTCATCACTGATGACTACTCTCAGTTCACTTGGGTGTTTTTCTTGGAACAGAAGAGTGAAACAGCAGGTTTGATAAAGAAATTTGTCACTCTCATAGAGAACCAAGAAAACGAGCGAGTGATGATTATGCGTTACAACAATGGGGCGGAGTTCAAGAAGGTTGAGCTGAACAATTTTTGTGCTTCAAAAGGAATTGATCGTAAATATAGTGAAGCTCGAACTCCTCAACAAAATGGAGTTGCAGAAAAACGAAATAGAACTCTCATTGAAGCAGTCCGTACTCTGCTATTTCGGTATTCCACAGATATTTTGGGCAGAATCAGTGAACACAGCCTTCTATGTACAAAATCATGCACTTATCAAGAAACGTCACATGAAGACACCTTATGAAATAGTCGAAGGGCAGAAACCTTGGTACATCATTTTTGCACTTTTGGTTGTCCTTGTGTTCTCCTTATCATGGATGCCAAGGGAAAATTTGACGCCAGAGGAGATCCATACTATTTCATCGGCTATGCAAAGAACACCTCATAGCGAGTTTACAACAAAATCAAGAAGCAGATCATGGAGATGTATTATGTGGATTGGCTGGAAGAAAATCCTAAAGATGTACCAGTTGGACCTGATTGGTTATAGAGTAAATTGCACAAAACATCCTTTATGTTTCCTCAAACTTGCAGGTTCCAGCCTTAATGTTTAAAAGTTGCTAAAAACAGCCTTTAAGTTTATTTTTGTTGCGGGTTCAATCCTTTACAGCTAACCACGTTATTTTCTTCAGTTAAGTTCCCTCACATGCATAACATGTGAGGGTATATTCGTCATTTTGGTTGATCTTCCACCCACGTCAATTATAAGAAAAAAGAATATTTAAGGTTTAACCTATTTATATAAAACAATTAACTATCTCACTCAAGACCCATCTCTCCATCTCTCTCAAGACTCAATCTCATTCCTTCAATTTTCTGTCTCTCTACAATCAGGAACCACCACCGCCGCCATAGCACCACTACCGTCACATAACCACCCACCCACCTGCCACCACCACCACCTCCTCCCTCCCGAAATATCTCCCAAAAATTTCACACCCAAATCCAACACCAAAATTCCTTTAATAAATCCACAAAATACGAAACCAAATTCATTGCATCTCATTTCAACTGATTGTGAATCTGTAATCAAAATATTGATCTGCAATCGATGGGTGAAGAAGTGAGCAACGATGATGATGACGATCGAGTTTCAGTGTGGGAACAAGGGTTACCTACCGTCGATGATCTGATGCCATTGCACCATGCAACTGCCGTCTTCGAAACCCTAAATCAGATCTGCCTCTGCCATTCCACAAATCCAGATCCAGATACCGTTATGCTTGGTACGGTGGTGGTCGATTGGTGGTGGTGATAGATTTAGGTGGTTGGTTTGATTGGAGGTGACAGTTGGTGTGTGGAGTGTAAAGGTGGTGGCTTGGGATTATTGGTCGCCGGAGATTGGTGGTAGTGGTGACCGGAGATCTGTGGCCAGGAAGAGGATAGAGAGAGTGTAAGTGTATTTATGGAAGATGCGGTTTTGGGTAGGTTAGTGGTGGTGACAGATTTAGGTGGTTGGTTTGCTTGGTGGTGACAGGTGGTGTGTGGAGTGTGGAGGTGGTGGCAGGTGGGTGCTGGCTTGGGATTCTTTGTCGTCGGAGCTAGGTGATAGTGGTGGTGATCGGAGATCTGTGGCCGGAGAGAGAATAGATAGAGTGTAAGTGTATCTGTGTTTGTGTTTAGAGAGAGAGAGAGATGAAATGAGAGAGAGTTAAGAAAGAAAGGTTGATTTTTTATTGACGTGGGTGGAAGATCAACCAAAATGACGAATATACCCTCACATGTTATGCATGTGAGGGAACTTAACTGAAGAAAATAACGTGGTTAGCTGTAAAGGATTGAACCCGCAACAAAAATAAACTTAAAGGCTATTTTTAGCAACTTCTAAACATTAAAGTTGGAACCTGCAAGTTTGAGGAAACATAAAGGATGTTTTGTGCAATTTACTCTTGGTTATATGATTATTCTTCCTTGTTTAAGTCTTTTAATATTCTACCTGATGTGATTGTTACTACAGATGTCTCAAATATTGTGATATTTATTCCTATTATAGCTGAAGATGATGTTGGCCCTATTCAGTGCTCTTTCAAGAAGCTTACCGTAAATCCACCGGGATTTCATGAAGTTGCTACGAAAATGCATCCTTCTTCACAAATTCGAGAACAGGTTCTTGAACCTACTGTTGTCAGCAACATTGAATCCTCTGCACAACATACTGTTGTTGGCCCTTCAATTTCTACTGTTCAAAGAGCTTCATTGTTTTTGGAGCCGATTTCCTTAGACTGCACAGTAGATCCTCCTGTAATCGATACTGCTGCTGTATCAAATGAGGGGAACAATCTGGGTTAGTGTCAGGAAGTTCTTCTAACTTAGATTCTAATTTGCAGGCACCTGATGTAGCAATCCCTCATCGTGTTCAGAAAAACCATCCAATTATAAATGTTATTGGTCCTGTATCTGTAGGTGTTCACACATGCAGTAGATCAGGAACCATTAACACATGTTTATATTCATGTTTCATATCACAGATTGAGCCTAAGAACATTGATGTTGCTTTGAAGGAACCTGGATAGGTCGATGCAATGCATGAAGAGCTCAATCAGTTTTAGAAGCTGGGAGTGTGGAAATTAGTGAAGTTATCAGAAGGAAGATCTCTTAGTACTCGTTGGGTATATAGAAACAAACAAGACGATACTAGAGTGATCGTGCGAAATAAAGCCCGGCTGGTGGTTCAGGGATTCAAACAAATCGAAGGTCTTGACTATGATGAGGTATACGCACCAGTAGCTCGTCTGGAAGCCATACACATCTTCTTGGCATATGCATCCTATATGGGTTTCATAGTTTATCAAATGGATGTCAAGACGACATTTCTATATGGGAAGGTCAAGGAGGAGATTTACATCCCTGGTTTTAAAGATCCTAAAAAGCAAGGATATGCATATAAGTTAGATAAAGCTTTGTATGGTTTGCATCAAGCACCTCGTGCATGTTATGCGACTTTAACAGAGCATCTGCTTGCTCCTGGTTATGCACGGGAAATTATAGATCAAACGCTTTTCATTAAACACGTTGGCGAAGACCTTATCCTTGTTCAGATCTATGTCAACGACATCATTTTCGGGTCTACCAATGAAGAGCTATGCAAAGAATTCGAGGAAGTGATGAAGAAGAAGTTCGAAATGAGCTCACTAGGTGAGATGACTATGTTTCTAGGCTTGCAAGTTCGTCAGAATAGTCAAGGAATCTTAATCTATCAAGAAAAGTATGTTTAGGGCGTTCTTGCAAATTTCGACATATCGACTCACCCATTGCTGAATGGCCACTGCTGAATGAGGATGCTGAAGGAGATCCGGTCAATCAAACGATGTACCGATCCATGATTGGTTCATTGATGTACTTAATTGCGAGCCGGCCGGACATTATGTTTGTTGTCTGCCAATGTGCCAGATATCAGGCTAATCCTAAACTTTCTCAACTCTCAGGCGTTAAACAAATCTTTAGATACTTCAAGGGAGCTCCAAAATTGGGCCTCTGGTATCCTAGAGATTCAAACTTTGATCTGTTTACCTAATCTGACAGTAACCTTGAAGGGACAGACCGGGATATGAAGTCCACATCAGCTGGATGCCAATTCTTATGAGACAGGCTTATTCATGGCAGTGCAAGAAGCAGAATATGTTGTAGCATCTGCATGCTATTCCAAGGTTATTTAGATGCAACATCAGCTCGAGGATTACGGTTTGACTTATCTTAACACTACTATCTATTGTGATAATGATGCCGCTATCCAGATCGTCAAAACCCTATTTTTCATTCCAAAACCAAGCACATTGATATCAAAGTTCATTTTATTCGAGATTGTTTCGACATAGGTTTAATTAAACTTGAACAGATCCACACTGATGCTAATATAGCAGATCTTTTTACAAAACCTGTCAGCAATTCGAGATTCAAGGTGCTTGTAGACCTTTTAAAAATGATGCGTTTACCGACTAAGCAACAAAAAAAAACAAAACGCTTATCTATTTCAACAAAATAACTAAATTTCTGCATGCACAAATTTAGGGGTATAAATTATTTGCTTTGCTAAATCTAACGAACTCGGTTAACACATGTAAGATATCGATGCTGTAAAAACAAAGATCTTCTGTGATGTGTTGATAGGCTTTTCGCTCAAAAGTAAAAAAGATAACGAGTGACAAACTTTGACAAGCTATGCACCTCGTGGATAACATATCATTAGCATATGATTTCATGGTCTTAAATCCGTGTTGATAGATAGCCAACGTCTGAAGTTTTAAGTCTTTATGCTGATAAGTCATCCGGGATATCAGGACTGCCCTTCTGTTGCATCTAGATATATGCAGACCTAGGCACAGTTAGGATATCCTTAAAAGAACCTAAATGGAAGGTGCAAAACCTTAAAAAGGGAAATCTCGTCACGAGAAAAATCCCATGTGCTTGCAAAAGTCAAACATACCATATAAGGTATTTTGCTTTTACCCTCGTCTGATATTGTTTGGTCTCTTTGCAGTACATTGTACTGACCTGCTCACCAACAAGTCGGATGTTGTAAAAAGAAAGGATGATCTCGATATATTCAGTTGTTACGATGAACTATAGTGCTTACCTTGATCACGGGGGTATGCCTTGATATGGGACACACAGATGATTATTGCATACTCACTTGATAAAGTCGCAAGGTTGAAAGTTGAAGATTGATGCGATAAGTTTAGGCAGACAAATATATCGGCAATTGCACGGTCTCGTTTGACCAAGCTCATGCCGAAAAATGTTCCTTAATCAGTTCAGAATTGGTTTAATCCCATGGCAACTCTCCCCTTATCCTTTTATTATTATTATTATATTATTATTATTATTATTATTATTATTATTATAAATAATAATTATAATTGTTATTATTATTATTATTATTATTATTTCTTCTTATAAAACTAGTTGCTTGGTTGGTTTGATCGCAGATTTTGACAAAAGGTGTTACTGTTCATGTCTGGTAAAAGTACTGTTTGTATTAGGCCCACTCATCTCGAATGGACCCACTCCATTTCTGAACAGTGTTTCGAGATGGTCTAGGCCCAACTATCTCGAACTACAGTTCCGAGATGGGCATGGCTCTGTTTCGAGTCTTTATAAGCCCATCTTGAGTCATCTCGACTCATTTCGAACATTTGTTTATCTCAGATCTCTCTCATCTCGGTCTCATAGGTAGATCTCCTCATCTCGAATGCATCTCAGATGCTCTTATATGAACCTTATGTATCTCGAATAACAAGGGGTCATTGAATTGAACCCTTGTCACCCGAGATATCTTAACCTGGCTCATCGGAGTTTATTTGACCTGTTCAATCTGGTGTGTACCCTTGAACCTTTGGTTCACTTTTATTTTGAACCTATGACATTCTCATTTGAACTGTTAACTTATCGACTAAGTTGATCAGTTAAACAGTCAAGAGGGTCAATAAAAGTTAACCTTTGCAATAAATGTTGACATCTTTGTTTCAAGTGCTGAAAATGGCACAGAAAATGATGGAGAAACGTAAGTAGGAAGTTTGAGGCCTTTCACAATCAAGCTTTCTATTTATCTGAGCCTCAACCGGAATATAGTGAAAGATTCGACTCTCTGATAAACGAATTGAGCAACTGCTAACTTACTCATGCTTTAAAGACAAACCCAATCATTGATGAAGACATGATTCAGGAATTCTTGACTAACGCTAAAGTTAAAGGAGGTGGTGCTTACATTGAAACAAAGATTGGAGATAAAGAGATAAAGGTTTCGGAAGCAGATGTACGAGAAGCTCTACAGTTTGGAGATAACGAACGTCATCCAAAAACATTTGACAGAGACAGTGTGGTGAAAGCTTTACGTCGCATGAGCTATGAAGGAGCATATCCGACTGTGTTGAAGAAACTATTCCCACCATACTGGAGGTGCCTTGCTCATATCTTCTTACAGTGTATTTCCGAGAATAAAGGCGGCCAGGATCAACTAAATCAGACACAGACTACGGCACTTGTTGCATTGGTAAATGACTAGGACTACTACTTTTCAGTTTTCATCTTCGACAACATGAAGAGTATGTTAGAAAGCACAAAGAAGAAGGTGTTCTTGTTATATCCAAGGTTCGTGCAAATGGTCGTTGATAAGAAGTATCCAAAGTTAATAAAGGGCACAAACCACCTGAATCTAAAGCTAGTAGGACTGAGTTGTTTTGAAGCGCCATGCAACCAGCGTGATTCTGCAAAGGTCAAGTTTGTTGGAAGATATGAGCTGGTTAAACATTGGAAGTTTAAAGAAGTTGTATCTGCAACAAAACCTGTGACAACATTCATAGTTGAAAAACACGATATTCAGATTGTTAGTGGAGCAAGTCAGATGGAACCAGTCATTGAAGATCTTGTTTCAGATGAAGAGAAAGAAAAAGCGACGACACAGACTGAAATAGAGATAGCTGAGGAGACTGTTAGAGAAATGAATCTAATTTCAACTGAGAACCTTGAAGCCCTACTTGCATCACTTAAGGGCGATTCTAGGATCCCTCCTCCTGGCATTGTTCCTTCCGAAGAAATGCAGTCTGAAGAAGCTGAAACAGAGAAAATTCTAGCAGCTGAAGCCTCGGATAGCCCCAAGCCTTCAAGTCCAATTACTATGCCTGATCCGATATCACAGCCAGAAAGTTCAAGTGGAGTTCGTGATGAGGCAGGAAATTATGGTGGTTGTTTGTCTAAACATGAAGAGGCCGCAATGAGAATGGCAGCTGAAAAGATGAAATTTATTGAGCAATCTGATAGTGATGAAGATGAAATGGTGGATATTGGCAAGCTACAACGAAGAGTAGTGCTGCTGGAACAAGAGAACGAATTGAAAAACACTCAGATAGCATCCTTTCAAAATCAAATAACAATCAGAGATCAAGCTATTGAGCAACTTCAGGGTGATGTGAGCTTGCTAATGACATAAATATATGAAATGAAAGCTAAGCTGCAGAAGAAATTTGGTAGTGAATTTGCAGATAAGGATGATGATCCTCAGAACGTTGCACATCATGAGCGCATAGAAACGAAAAAACCTTCAACCGATGCAGAATATGAAGAAGGATTGAATGCCTATCTAACAACTGAAAAATCAAAGAAAAGAAAGCAGCCTCAGAAAAAGAATACAAATAGCAAGTAAATCCCCTCGAAGAATCAAGACGTAAATCCCCTCGAAGAATCAAGACGTAAATCCCCTCGAAGAAAACTTCTAACCAAAAGATCCATCCAAAGTATCAGACCGGTATGTCATGGAGCTAGGATCAAGCCATTATAACAAGGTCTGAAACAAGTCAGAGGTAAAGTATCGGAGATACGATCATGATAGGAACCTATGGATAGTCATGAGGGATAGCGGCTATAGAGAATACTACTCCAAGTAGACATAATTTAAGTCATGGACGAACATTGATCTGAAAAGTCTGCTGAGGGCTCACTACTCTGACTCAGATCCAAATCAACGCGGTCCTGGATGGGCATTTCATTCAAAAACTTGAACATGAAGTATCTCACAACTTCCCAACTACGAAGAGCGCTGAGTCATATCTGAAGAAAAGCCCCAGTATTCGAGATCCTCATACTCATAAACGTCTTCAAAACGTTATCTGGCCACCAACTGACAAAGACAATGTCATTCCGGCTACTCCAAAATTCCCAAAAGGCGTGCTAACGAACCTCTGCTACTAGGCTTATGATCCGAGAATGGCTGAAGCAGTTATTTTTACAAAAGAGAAGACATTCCGATTGGCTAATACTTTGGATTTGACTAGCTTTCATGAGGAGGACATTTTGATGCTAGGCGCACATCAAATTCAAGCAAATGATAAATATGAAGAATATGCAAAATGTTGGTCAAGTGTGGTGGTAACAATGATTCAGAGCAAACTATTTGCACATGATTAATCCTCAGTTCAAGATAACAAAGATTGGAAATCCTAAAACGTAACGCTAACTCTAATGCAGTAAACCTAGGGGGAGATTGTAAAGGCACTAATAGGTTTATGCATTAGTATCTATTAGGGAATGGGACAATATGATTGTAATGGGCTTGGGAAAGGCCTTGGGTCTAAGAGTTTAGAGTTTTGGAGTAAATGATGTATTAGGGTTAGGTGTGGCTCCTTGATTTTTCTTCACTTGTATTAGACAAATTCTTAATTTGTATGCAAGTTGAACCTTTCCATCTTCATCTTATTTCTTTCATTTGATTATTAAGCTTGTTTGTGTGATTCCACCACCTTTCAAGCTAAGTTTGATATCGAAAGATCTGGTTTTCGAGACTTACAAGAACTCACTAAAATCTCAGATGTTGTTGCTGTGTTTTCTGTAAGTTTTAGGGACTTTGAGAGTGTTTTTGAAGTGTTTGGAGGCTTGTAAAAGTGGGAAATGGATGGGGAAAGGGTTCTTTATATAGGGAAGGGGATTAGGGTCAGTGTTGGTGAGCATTTAAGATAATTAGGTGAGTGTTTAAGCTTGAAACAAGTCAAACAACTTAACCTAGCAGCTTGCGGCCGCAAGCTGCCTTTTTTTGTTAATTAATTGATATTATTAGGTTATTTGATGTCATTTTATATATAAGTGACATATATTAATGGGTGGCTTGATATTTTAAGTATACGGACATTATAATCTTTCCTTTTTTCCTAGTAAAAGAACATGTTTTTACGAGTTTAATGAAATGAAGTGTATAATAAGCGTGAATCGTTTAGTGAGGTGCTTAAATAATTATAAATCTCGCGATTGAATAACCAATTATTTTGCATGAAAGATACGTGCAAGAAATATGAATATACGATAGTTGTTTATGATTGAAACTTGCGTCATGTATCATGTAACAGGGTGCATGAACTAATGTATATGCATGTATAAAAGATTAATTGCATTATGATCGAATCCTCGGATTTACAATGATTCCACTGAGATAAGATTGCAATAACAATGAGGTTTCGAAAACAGAATTACGATGCATTCTTTCTAAAAACGGTAAGCTGTGAAAAGCGAGACGTTACAGTCTCCCCTCCTTTAGGAAATTTCATCCCGAAATTTAGGAAGTTGTAACGAACAGATGCGGATACTTAGTCTTCATATCTCTTTTGAGTTCCCAAGGAAACTCAGCGTCATGCTTTCCTTCCCATCGAACCTTAACGATAGGAATTCGACTGCGCCTTAATTGCTTAGTCCCTCGATCCATGATCTCGACAGGTTTTTCCATGAAGTGCAAGGTTTCGTTGATTTGAAGATCTTCAAGTGGGACTTGGAGCCATTCTCCAGCTAGGCACTTCTTGAGATTTGAAACATGAAACATTGGGTGAACGTTGTTGAGTTCTTGAGGTAAGTCCAATCGGTATGCTACCTTGCCAATCCTTTCGAGAATCTTGAAAGGACCCATGAAGCGTGGAGCGAGTTTGCCCTTCTTACCAAATCGAACCACTCCTTTCCAAGGGGTTACCTTGAGAAGTACATGATCACCTATGTTAAATTCCTGAGGCTTGCGTCTTTTGTCAGCATAACTCTTTTGTCGGCTTCTGGCTTTGAGGAGATTATCATGAATTTGCAGGATCTTGTCCGTCGTCTCTTATATAAGTTCGAGACCTATATGTTGAGCTTCTTCGATCTCGTGCCAACAAATAGGCGAACGACACTTACGACTATACAATGCTTCAAATGGTGCCATTTGAATACTAGCGTGATAACTGTTGTTGTATGAGAATTCTATCAAAGGTAAGTGTGAATCCCAGTTTCCACCATAATCGATTACACATGAACGAAGCATATCCTCTAGAGTTTGGATAGTACACTTGGTTTGACTGTCGGACTGAGGGTGAAAAGCAGTACTAAGATTGAGGCGAGTACCAAGAGCATTTTGAAACGTTTGCCAAAGGCGGGAGGTAAAACGAGCGTCTCGATCAGAAATGATGTCATTGGGGATACCATGACGATAAATGATCTCCTTCGTGTAGACACGAGCCAATTTCTTGACCTTGTAATATTAACGAATGGGGAGGAAGTAAGCGGATGTGGTCAAACGGTCAATGATAACCCAAATACTATCGTGAGCAGGAGTGCGAGGAAGTTTGGTAATAAAGTCCATAGCAATGCTTTCCCATTACCACACAAGAATCTCCAGTTGTTCGAGTAGGCTAGAGGGACGCTGATGTTCAGCTTTGACTTTAGAGCACGTAAGACATTTCGAGACGTAAAGAGCGATATCTCTCTTCATGCCAGGCCACCAATAACAGGTACGAAGTTCGTGGTACATCTTGTCGGCGCTAGGATGAACGGAATATCGGGACTTATGGGCTTCATCCATCAGAGTGTTTCGGAGGTTGCTACGATCAGGAATCAAGATACGATTGAGGTAGTAAAGAATGCCATTGGACTTAGACTCGAGTGGGTTTTCGACACCACACTTCAACTCATTATCGAGGTTACCCTCATTAATGGTTGAGTGTTGTGCCTCGCGAATCAGCTCATGAATTTTTCCCAAAGTTTGGTAGCAACGGATACTCTTAACATGAGCTTTTCGACTAAGTGCATCGGCTACAGCATTCGCCTTGCCAGGGTGGTAACGAATATCACAGTCGTAGTCGTTTAACAATTCTACCCAACGACGTTGACACATGTTGAGTTCCTTTTGATTGGAGATGTATTGAAGGCTCTCATGGTCGGTGAAGACAGTACATTTAGTACCATAAAGGTAGTATCACCAAATCTTCAATACAAAAACAACTGCTCCAAGTTCAAGGGCGTGCGTAGTATAGTTCTTCTCATGGATTTTGAGTTGTCTCGGCGCATAAGCGATAACCTTGTCCTTTGCATTAGAACGCAACGAAGACCTTGATTTGAGGCGTTGCAATACATGATGAAGTCGTCGTTTCCATCTGGAAGTGTGAGGATAGGAGCATTACAAAGCATGTCCTTGAGGGTTTGGAAGGATTCCTCTTGTTCAGGATCCCAAACAAAAGGCTTATACTTTTGGGTCATGGAGGAGAGAGGGACAACGATCATGGAAAAGTTCAAAATGAAGCGACGATAGTAACTAGCTAAAACGAGAAACGAACGAATTTCAGACGGAGACTTAGGAGCAATCGAATTCTTCACAACTTTGATTTTTGCAGGGTCAATGTGAATACCGAATTCGTTGACAACATGACCAAGGAATTGAACCTCTTTTAGCCAAAATTCACACTTGGAGAATTTGGCATAAAGACGTTCAGTACGCAAAAGCTGGAGGATAAGACGCAAGTGTTGCTCGTTGTTGGGCCCCTAGCTAAAAGGTTTACACATTAGAGTTGCATTTTGGGCTATGGGTGTAGGAGTGGGCTTCCTAGAGCCTTATGGGCGTAGGGTTGTAATTAGTGGGTTTTGAGATTAGTATAAATACATGTGTTGGTGTTAGGGTTTAGGTTGCTTGTTATTTTGTTATTCTCGCTAAAGCTAGGGTGATATCTTGTATCAGACACCATTTGGTGTATGCAAGTTGATTAATCAGAGATTGTTCTTGTTCTGTTCATCTAATCTTTCTTTCCGCAATCGATTAGTTGCTGTGATACTGTGTACAGATCCGAATCAGGGACTTACAATTGGTATTAGAGCCTGCTATTCGATGCAGGCTCATGGTGTCATGGACTGAAGAAGAACTGTTGCTATTAGTCATCTCGGAATATCACTATTGAAGAACTATTTAAGATCGTTGCTACTATTCTGAGAAAACCGAAGGAGATTCAAGCAATTCGGATCCGGAATCGTCGGAGATCCCGAAGAACACGAAGAAGATCATCCATCTCGGAGATCCCGGACAACTGCTCATCGGCCTTCCCAACAACCTTATCCATATTACTCGCATTCTGGATAAGGATAACTGTTTAAATTAACTTGTGTTTATCTGTTTGCAGGAATTTCGAAATACTGTTGATTTCGGATAGGGGTTCTCAATTCGGATAAGGATCTGTTAATTTCGGATCAGGCTCTCATTCCGGATCGGTTTTCCTATTTCGGATCACCTCTCATCTCGGATTGGCATTCATCTCTGATCTCTTGCAATTCGGATCATTCTCTATTTAGGATTTCATCTCCATTCCGGATTGACTTTTCATTTCGGATCAAGACAACATTTCGGATCTCCAATTCGGATAGACTTTGCATCTCGGATCAAGAAAGCATTTCAGATTCATCCGAGTTACTATTGTTGTGTCTCCGATAGCATTCTGGAATACTGTTTCGGATTCTCATTTCGGATCACTATCTCGGACTCATTAAGGACTGTTCATAATCAGAAATTAAAATTAATTTCAATTTTATTTGGTAAAATTTAAAAAAAATGATGAACAGTTACATGATAGCTCAGTATCTGACAAATGCCACCTTGGCAGGTTTGCAGTCGCAGATGCTGGCTCTTCACTAAGAGCTAGACCAAGTCATTGGCACCTCTACAAAGGTGCCCCGTCTGCTATATGGTGATGAATATTATGAATGGAAGTTCAGGTTTGAGCAATACTTCAAGGCTAAAGAGCCAGGGGTTTGGAGATGTATCATGAATGGTCCTCGAACCATAGTTTATAGCACTGATGATGATCAGGACACAAAGATCCCCAAACCTAGTCATTTGTGGACTCCGAAAGACGAGAAGATAATCGAAAAAGATGAGAAAGCCTTGACTGATCTAACAATGGCACTCGGCCCGACAACTCCATAGCTGTCAAAAATTGCAAGACGGCTAAGGAGGTGTGGGGCGAACTATAGAATCTGTATGAGGGAAATGTTGATATGAAGGCAAGCCAGGTAAATCAGCTGAATAAATAGTTTAGCTCATTTAACCACATATATGGAGAATCATTGAGAATTAAATTCGAAGATACGTGAAGCTTGTCTCCCAGATGATTTCAGCTGAAATCTCTCTTACGAACAGTGCTATGAATAGACAGCTGTTGAACTCTTTGCCCAAGAGCTAGGATGCTGATGTGGGCATGATCAAGAAGACAAAAAATCTGAACGATGTCACCCTCATGAAAATGATTGCAACTATCAAGTCATGTGAGATAGATAATAAACAGAGGGACATCAATTATCAAAGCAGTCTGATGGTAGCTGGTATTACAGGGTAGAACGTGGCATTAATGTCTCAGAATCTTGTTTACAGCCCTCTACAAGGAAGCTCGCACACACCGGGTAGCTCTAACTTGGTGTACAGTCCTCTCACCACTACACAGAAGACCCAGTATGTTTATGGTCTTCAATCTCAGACTCCTACGATGATCTCTACGGCACAGGTTCAGACACAATATTATGCCCAGTATCCTAACATTGTTTATGGTCCTGCAATCCATGCAACAGCTCAACAAGGCAACATTCCTCAATCTGTTGTTCCCACACCAGCTCCTACTCCAGCTGTGTCCAATTCTGCTTTTCTCACAAAAGAGAATTAGGAGAAATTGTCCATAGCTGCTTCAATGATTAATAGTTTAAACGCTTTCATAGCAGGTGACTTGACCCCTCCATCTGTTCTCCCAACTGAAGTAGATCAGATCATGGAGGAGGATTTGGACGAGATTGACGTGTCCTGGAATCTTGTGATGGCTGCTTTCCGTGTCAACAAATTTCAAAAGAAGTACAGGAGGCAACCATTAACGAATCTGAAGACTGGGCTAATGAAAGATAAGCTCGGGTGTTATAGATGTCATGAGCCAAGGCACTTCGCATGAGAATGCAAGAAGACGCCATCTTGATATGTCTCATCCAGAGTGGCAAATATTTAGAACAGTGACAGACAGCTCATGCCCGTCTCTCCTTCAAAGTCTTCCTCAAGTCCCTCGAGCAGCTCTAGCGGGAAATCAATAGCCTTCGTGGCACAACAGCACGAAGGGTTCAACTGGGTAGATACTGCAGCTCAGATGGAGACTCTGAATCTCTCCAAGAACAGTAATCATTGCATGATGGTGCAGACAACTGAGACACCTGATCTCTCAGAAACGGTAAATCGTATTCTATGTTCAGATAGCTGTTGTTTTAAATTATCACAAATGCGCGCCTATAATTTGACTCTTGTAGCTGAATATAATCAAGTTGCATCCCAAAACATCGCCCTTGAACATAAGAACAAGCTTCTTATGGAAAAGGTCGAAGCACAGAAACAAGACATAGCTCAGCTAAAGCTTGACTTGAACCAACAGTAATGTTGGGTATACAACTATAAGCTAAAATTAGCTGAAAATGACGTAGAACTTCAAGCAACTTTAGCCAAGCTAAATTCCTTGACAGGAAAGTTTCAAGAAAACGAATTAAATATTAAAAAATTTGAAACTTCCAGCAAGCTGGTCAAGGACTTGTGCGATCTACAGCTTGAATATAAGGAAAACAAAACAAAAGGCATTGGGTATAATAGGGCTCCTCCACCATATAATCATAACTACACATGAATGCCTGATTCTGAGGCAGAACTAGAAAATGAAAAAAAAATATGATGTTTGGTAAACCCTCGGATTACTTTTCAAAACTGTGGAAGCCCTACTACCCAAAGATTTCTAAGCCAACTGAACTTAAGAAGGACGCTGGTTTTGTTCCAAAGTTTGCTGGTGACACCCCCTCTTGTAGTTCAGATGGTTTTGAGAAAATGACGCCTAAAGAAGAGGCAGCGACACCACTTAAGGAATCAAAGCAAGAAAATCCTCCTGAAACTGACATAGTGAATGCTACTAACGCTTCTACTTCATGTGCAGAAGAAATATTAGTTGAGGATATTACAGGTGGTGATGAAGAAGAATGTCTGAATTCAAATTCGGACAATTCAGCTACTGATTATGATTTTTATAAATCTGCTTTTGACATTTTGAATATATTTCTTGCTGAACAATCTAAATTCTCGGACAATGTTGGTTGTGTTGATAACTTAGACGTTTTTAATTCCGGTTTTTCATCTGATGCTGATGTTATGAATTCTGATAATGCATGTGATAACTCTTGTTATGAAAACATAACTTTTGCTACAGGTACAACATCGACAGATGATTCGGTTTCCTTAGTTCCCACTGAAGAGACTGAAAGTTCTTCTGATGAAGCACTGCCTGTTGATGCTATTCCTAGGATTGAAAATGAGGAAATCAACCAACCAACCAACTCTGTGATGAGTGACGCTAGCAAAGTACCAGAAGAATCGGGCGAATCAGATTCTTCGAACGAAGATCAGTTGATTGATTCAGAAATGACCAAAAATGAGCAACCTCCCTCTGCTGATTCAGATAAAACTTTTGAGACTGAAACTGAATCGGAATCTCAAACTTTTCAAAATATAGAGATTTCTTTTGCTACTAACGATCAAAGCTCATCTTCTGACTGTTCAGAAAAGGATATCCCTGCTGAATCACCCGTTTCCTCTGAAGAATCCGCCAAGCAAAATGATTTGAAATCTAATAAAAGGAAACGGAGAACATGTAGATCCAAAAAGAAGAAAACCACACAGGCACCTCAGCCTATTGAAAAGGCTGCTGCTGATTCAGTTGCTCATTCTGAGAGATTGACTCAGCAGCCTCAAACTGAATATGTTAAGCTACCAGCTGAATAGGAATCAGTTAAAATTTTGCCTAAGTCTACCAACTTCAAACTATCTAATTCACATCATAAACCATACAAGTGTGCTGATGGTTGTAAGCAGGTTACAGCCAAGACTAAGACCTTGCGCCAGCCGTCAGTACCAGCAAGCAAAAAATTGACAGACAAGCTGCCTAGAATTTCCCAGGCTGAACGGACTGTTTTCTTCCAGAAGAGGCAGACCTATTTCAACTGCGGATATCCCGAGCATATTGCACGAAACTGTCAAAATGCATTTATGCCTTCCAACGCCCTATCTTCGAAAAATCAGAGAGCTATGCCTAATCACTTACTTCAGGCTCGATTTGCTCCGACTAAGCTCTCTGATCAAGACTGGAACATGGCCAAGAGACAAAATCAAAAATCTCTAAGACCTTCAAGTTCTCTGAATCCTTCTAGCACTCCGAAAGTTGTGCAGAAGTCTGACTCGCCAGCCTAGAGGCCTAAGATCTTGACTAATACCCAGTCTTCTGTCCCAAAATCGGATAAATCAAAAGCATCACCGACCTTATCCTCAACTAATTTAATTTTTCGTGAGGTCACTTATGTTGATGCAAATGGAACACCCAGATCGTCAATGTCCTGGGTTACAGCTTCTAACAAAACCTGTTGAAATGTGCAGGAACAGCTTTGGAGGACTCTCGTTAGACTTTGGTATGTCGATAGTGGTTGTTCTAGGCACATGACAGGAGACATCTCGCAGTTGAATGACATTCAGGTTTTTGATGGTGGGTTTGTCTCCTTCGCAGGTGGTGAAATGGGAAAGATAACAATGAGGGGAACGGTGTGCAATGGAGCTCTCAGCTTTAAGAACGTGAACTATGTCCCAGAGTTGAAGCATAGTCTCTTGAGTGTGTCTCAGCTCTGTGATAATCATTTAGATGTGCACTTTACAAAGAAAGGATGCTATGTGTTGAAACTGGGCCTCCTAATGAATGGATTCTTCTCAAAGCTGTACGCAAAGGAAACGCATACGTCATTGACATGAACAAGGCCCCCACTGACAAGCTTACCTGTTTGTTCTCGTCGACTGCTGAGCACGATGCAATGCTGTGGCACAGCTAACTAGGACACATCAACATGAAGAATCTCAACAGACTTGCAAAAGGTGGTTTAGTCAGAGATCTGCCTGTTCAGGATTTTATGCAGATTGAAAAGTGTGAATCATGTGCTCGTGGGAAGCAACATCGAAAGCCACACAAGTCGAAACCCGCACCCTCCACGTCAAAAGTCTTGGAATTGCTTCATATGGATCTTTTTGGTCCGACCGATGTTTTGAGCATTGGTGGGAAGGCATACTGTCTGGTTATCATTGATGACTACACCCTTTTCACTTAGGTATTCTTTCTGGCATAAAAAGTGAAACAACCAAGTTAGTCAAACAGTTCATAACCCTAATGGAAAAACAGGCAGACACCACAGTGAAGGCTATTCGATGTGATAACGGAACAAAGTTCAAGAACGCCACTTTGGATTCTTTTTGCTCCTCTAAGGGAATTGATCGACAGTTCAGTGCAGCCAGAACTCCTCAACAGAATGGGGTTGCAGAACACAGAAATCACACACTCATTGAAGCAACACATCCTATGTTTGTCGAATCAAAACTACCTCTTATTTTCTGGGCAGAAGCAGTCAATACCGCTTGCTACATTCAGAATCATGCCCTAATCAATAAAAGGCACATGAAAATGTCGTATGAAGTGGTTGAAGGTCAGAAACCTTCGGTCAAGCATTTCCGCAAATTAGGATGTCCCTGTGATCTCCTACTCATGGATGCTAAGGGAAAAATTGAATCGCGCGAAGATCCATGCATCTTCGTCGGCTACTCTAAGAACACTTCTTATCGTGTCTACAACAAGATCAAGAAAATGGTAGTTAAAACCTACAATGTGGGTTGGCTAGAGGAGAATCCCAAGGATGCATGAATTGGTCCCGATTGGCTCTATGATTATTCCTCTTTGTTTAGATCTGTTGATGTCTCTTATAATATGAATGCAGGTACCGGCACAAGTTCTGAACCCCCACCGATGCCTATCTTGATTGAGGATGACGAAGATGCTGAACAGCTGCAAGAATCTTTCAAGCAGTTGAGTGTGGATCCACCTGGATTCAATGAAGCTGTGTCTACACCTCCACCCGCATCGCAGAATCAGGAAACTGTTTTTGAACCCCCACTGGTGCCTATCTTTACAAACTTGGGATCTCTCCATGTTCCTACTACGCCTATCCCACAGCGCCTACAACGCCATCATCTGATTGAAAATGTTATTGGTCTTGTTACTGCTGGAGTTCAGACACGCAGTCAATCAGGAGATATCAATACATGTCTTTACTCTTGTTTTATCTCACAAATTTGAACCTAAAAGCATTGATGTCGCCTTGCATGAATCAGGCTGGGTTGACGCTATGCATGAAGAACTCAATCAGTTTGAAAAACTTGGGGTATGGCAATTGGTGAAGCTTGCTCAGGGAAAACGTGTTGTTGGAACTCGTTGGGTATCACCACAAACAGGATGATATTGGTGTGATTGTGAGGAACAAAGCCTGATTGGTTGTTCAGGGTTTTTGCCAGATCGAGGGGTTGGATTACGATGAAGTTTATGCACTGGTGGCTAGATTGGAAGCCTTTTGCATTATCGTGGCATATGCATCATACATGGACTTCACAGTCTATCAAATGGATGTCAAGACTGCGTTTCTTTACAGCACGGTGAAAGAGGAGATATACGTGGTGCAACCACCGGGTTTCACTGATCCTGAGAAGCCAGACTATGCTACAAGTTGGACAAAGCTTTGTATGGGTTGCATCAAGCGCCTCGTGCGTGGTACGCAACCCTAACAGAGCATCTGCTTGCTCACGGATATACCCGGGGAACCATTGATCAGACTTTGTTCATCAAACGTGTTGACAAGGACATCATTCTTGTTCAAATTTACATAGATGATATTATTTTCGGTTCTACGAATGATGGGCTGTATCACGAACTTGAAGAGGTCATGAAGAAGAACTTCGAGATGAGTTCATTGAGGGAGATGACTATGTTTTTGGGTCTTCAAGTTCGTCAGAGCTCACAAGGAATCTTGATCCATCAAGGAAAATATGTCCATGACGTTCTTGCCAAATTCAAGCTTACAGATTCAAATCCTATGGCTTCGCCTATCTCTGAATGACCCCTGTTGAATGAAGACGCAGAAGGAACACCTGTCAATCCAACCATGTACCGGTCTATGATCGGTTCATTCATGTATCTCACGGCAAGTCGGCCAGACATCAAGTTGCCGTTTGCCAGTGTGCTCGATACCAGGCTACTCCTAAACTCTCTCATTTACATGCTGTTAAAAGAATTTTTAGGTATCTCAAAGGGGCACCGTCACTGGCGCTCTCGTATCCTAAAAATTCTGAATTTGAATTGTATGCTTTCTCTGACAGTAATCTTGGAGGTACAGACAGGGACATGCGATCAACTTCAGCTGGATGCCAATTCTTGGGAGATAGATTGACCTCTTGGCAATGCAAGAAGCGGCAGATGGTCTCGCTTTCTACAGCGGAAGTAGAATATGTCGCAGCATCAGCATGATGCTCCTAGGTTTTATGGATGCAACACCAGCTTGTGGATTACGGTATGAATTATCTCAACACAACAATTTATTGTGATAATGATGCCGCTATCCAAATTGTCAAAAACCCTGTTTTCAATCCAAAACAAAGCACATAAACATCAAAGTTCATTTTATATGTGATTGCTATGAAAAGGGTCTCATTAAACTTGAGCAAATTCACACCGATGCAAATGTTCCGGATTTGTTCACGAAACCCGTTAGCAACACGCGTTTTCAAGTGCTTGCGGATCATCTCAAAATGATCCGTTTTTCTAACTGACCCTCCTATATCCTTTTTTTAGTTTGTTTTAATTTTCTTTTCTTTTATTTATTTATTTTTTAATTTTTGCCTCATAAATTTGTTCATATGTATGCACAAATTAGGGGGAGAAAAATCACAAAAATACAAAAACATTTGAAAAATTAGAAAAACACAAAAATATTAAAAATGTAGGTCCACTTGGAGGATCAAGATTAACCTACTTCCCTGTTTATACAACACAAATACGAGTGCGGAATCCTCGTAAGTATGCAAACCAAAGCAAAGTAAGAAACACAGGATAACCAAAGATTCAATATCTTGATTAACAAAAGACAACTAGTACAAACACATACAAACAATGTTCATACAGACTCATGAAATACTCTTTGTGCTCTTGTGTCTCTCTTTCTAGTGTAGCTCTCTCTAATATCTCTAGCCTCTAACCCAACACTGAGAAGTGCATGTCTGCTTATATAGTGTCCACACCCAGCAACAATACGAAGTATGTTGATGGTCATACGAAACACCAAAATACACGAAGGACATTCTCCAAAGATGCTCGGATGAACGAGCTGGCTCGGATGAACGAGCTGGCTCGTACGAATCATGCAAATAGCTTGTTTAGATGATTCCACTCGTACGACTAACAGGTCACTTGTACGAATGGTGAGTGGCTCATATGAGCAACTTGTTTCTCGTAGAAGGACTTCTCACTCGCACATAGATGTGTTCTTTGGAGAACATGCCACAGACATGACATACACAAGACTCAAAAGTATGCACACATGTAACTGTTTTACACAGACAAACTAATCGTCGTACTAAACCAAGATAGGAGATATCTTGATTTGGTCAAACAACCAAACTATACAGACACTGTAAACAAAGACCGTACAATTAAAGATGTAACTAAGAACAAGCGACAGACACAAAAGTGTATCAACAAACTCCCCCTAGGCTGTTGCTTGATCTTCAGTCTTCGGTCTTCATTCTGAATTGCCTATTGTATCAATTAACTCCCCCTGAAGATCTGCTATCCATCGTTGATTGAGGATCAGGTCTTCAACATTTTCCAGAAACATCAAACCTCTCCTATTTCCTCTTGAGTACCAGTGGAGGTAGCTGGATCGGTCACAATCTATGGTACATTAGACTCTTCCGTTGGAGTTGATGCAGAAACTTTTGGTTGCGAGGATGAGGCTGAAGCATCAGGATTGCTAGGGTCTTCAGTATCCTGATTACGTTTACGTTTGATCTCCTGCGCTTTGCATCTATCATTCCATAGATTGTTCACCCTCTTTCTGCTCATTTCAAACACCTCTTTAATACCATTAAAGCCTTCAACCAGTGTAGCATTACGAGAATGATACCATTCTCTTAAGTCATTATGTTTAGCAGTTAATGTTTTGGCAGATCGTTGTACAGCCGTAGTACGCTCTTTCAGCCTATTTATCTCAATCCCCAGAGAGTTATCAGCTGCCCTCATCTGTTGTAGCTGAGTCGCTCTTTCAGCATCTGCAGCCTTCAGTCGCTCATTTTCTTTTCTTAACTGCGCAATTTCAGAATCCTGTTTTCTAATAGTCTCTTTCGAAGAATTTATCTCCAACTGTTGTTTGACAACTGTGTTCTGATTTGAAGATATAAACTCCGAATGCTTGTTAATCTGGATTGTTGCAGCTTGCAACTGAGAGAACAGAAAATCCACTTTCTCATCCTTTTCCATTTCAGAGAACAAACGACTGATTCGTTTTGTATTTTGTTGATGAGATGTAGACTGGGATTGTTGAGCTGAAGAGGTAGTAGGTTGTGATTGAACTAGAGTATCTTCAGCCGAAGGTATTTCAGCTGTTGTGGTATTTGAAGGTTGTGGTTTAGAGATTGCAGTGGGTTCCGTCATTACAGGTTCAGTCTCCTCTGTCGTAAAAGTAGATTGGACATCTGCAACTGGTTCACTTGCACCATCATTACCAACATTATCACCGTTATCATCATTACCCTTTCCCTTTTTATGACCAAATTTATCTTCGATCATCTTTTTCAAAGTTGGTTCTTCATTATCTGACTCACTGTCATTATGGCGCCACTTGTCATTTTCTGGTGCAATATATTGATCATTTTCTAGAAAACCGAACAATTTACGAGGAGGTGTGCTTTCCTTGTAACTTTTTGCTGCTACACCCCTAACGATCTTCAACGAATGTTACATCATAACTTCTACTTTTAGAACATCGTTGTCGTTCGTCGGAAGATTCGGATGTTGCACATTCAAGATCATTTGGAGAAAGCGAGGATACATCAAAAACTTGTTTCCACCATATCCGGTTCTTCTCATGTTTTCCTTCATGTTTGCAAAAATAAACTTTGAAACACGAAACAGTTTGTTCAATGTCAAAGCTATCATCATTCCAACCAAGTCGTTATTTGCCATGTCATAACCACTTCGTCTGTTGCTCAAACACTAAACTAAAACATGTAGAAAGAACTTGTATCGGAGTGGCAACCATGCTTTGTTTAGTTGTCCCAAGAGGAAATCTCCAACACATTTCATTCTGAGCAAACATCCACGTTGACACTTCAATGGTACTGAGAATGGAGCTTTAGGATCATCACCAAGCTGTTATACTGAGTTAATGATTTCAACAGAGACATCTAGGTTCAAGTCATATACTTTCCCGCGGATAAGTTCGTGCCCATTTACATTAACAACTTTAGCTGTATCCCAAAATTCCTTGATAAATGTCTTGTATACTGTAGTCTTGTGAGTGATAGCATAATGTATCCTTAAGTCGCACAAAAACTTCATTATACCGTTGTACTCAGTAAATTTGTCTTCCGGATCCAAGTAGGCCACCATGTTATGTCTTGGTTCCGACATAATTTCCACTTCTGACTTGTCAGTCCTCTTTGTCACGGGTTTTCTTTTATATTCCTTTTGTTCCATTCTGTACACATAAGACAACAAAATAAGAACACAAATTCATTAGGGAATATACAAGAAAAGTTTTATTTCAAACTTTTTGTATTTATGTATTCCCTGGACGAAGAATTACTGACTCATACGAAATAACAATGTATTCGTACGAAGAACAACTGGTTTTTACGAACAACTGACTTGGTTAAACAGGTGTTAAACTCGTACAAGTAACTGGCTCATACGAGCGACATGTTACTCGTGCGAGTGATATATCACTCGTACGGATCATTAGCAACTTGTTCGTACAAACTTCTTCAAGAGAAGATTATTCATGAAGAACTTGTTTTTCGTTAAAGATTTTTTGCTTAAAGTTTGTTGTTCATATCAGTCAAAGTCACGTGGTCAGATAATGTTCAAGTTGTTCATCTTCAAAGTATGCCAACATTGTCAAGTATACCTTAAAAATATCAAAAACAACTCAAGGAGAGGTGAAAGAATGACGTGAGCAAGCTGAAAGTAAAGTCCCACCAAAGAACTTCATTGCCTTTATACCACATCAAGACACTCGTACGAAGAGCCTTAGCTCGTACGAAGAACTTCCATTTGGACAATACACCAGTGGATATTCGTACGAGGCACAATGACTCGTACGAATGATCTCTGATTCGTACGAGTCCAAGTCTTTCAAAACTGGACTTTTAGTTCTTCGAGGACCTTAGGTTTTTCGTTGACCTGTTTAGAACTTTGCACATATCCACACTAATGACAAATTAAGTTAGGAAAAGTTCTCGTTAAATAGATTTTCTCTTTAAAAATGAGTTTACCCGTTGTAAGAAAGTACTTTATGAAGTTATGATAGCAAGACAAATGATTTTTAGGGCATATCTTGGTAGAAAAACCTTTGAGTTTCCTTTTTTTTGGCTAAATCAAAAGGAACTTAATTTTATCAACAAAGTAAACTAAAACTAAAATGTCAACCAACAAATAAGAATAAACTATATATTTACTAGGCAATCTTTTTCAGAGCTTCAAGGAAAGAGAATCATACCAGCTTTTAATCTTGTCAAAAACGAGTTTTGTTTAACAGATCAAATTAAATTAATAAGCATTCTACTATGATTATTGGTATTGTTGTTCCACATAAGGTCAGCTTATCAGATGTAATCATGATTAGGAGATATGATTAATGTATGATTTATACTTACTATCCGGTGTTCAACCACTTCACGACACATTCCCATATCCAGATATGCACGAGAGAAAATATTATCGGTGAGCATACTGCTTATCATCTGTTTTGACGTGTATGATGTGAGATACTCACTTATTTTGATTGAAAACAAGCCCTATGTGGTTAAATCACTTATTGATGAGGAACTTGATTTTCAGATGCATGCAGGGCATAGAAGTAAGTCCGTGAACAGGTTAGTACCATTGTACCGACAAAGAGACGAACTTAGCTCCCGCATAAAGCTGTAATATGTTATCACTTATTTTTGGGTGATATGGTCGTATGTAGTATTTACACGTATGTATGGTATCATGGAAGTTCTAGACTTGCGTCACCGTTAATTTTCGGTACAAGATTCAACCATGATACCTAGATGATAAGCAAGCATAAAGACCATATATCTCAGAACCTCGGCATACTATCAAACGAAATTTTGGTACTAAGACCATATGCCAATGAATAGTTCCCACCTGACTTGTAGTCCGTTATGCTTATATCAACCTGTAATCTGATTGTGAGCCTACCGATACATCATTAGTAAAGCTACTTATCAATTTTTGTTTTATGATTTCGACCATTTTTGACCGATCACCGGTGTGTTTCATTATCTTCTCTTATTTTTCCAAGAAACTCATTTCTGATTTTTGGATTTTCTATTGTTTTTGTATTTTTCTAAATTTTTCTCCCCCTTAAATAAAGAAGGTAAATAAATAAAAACTTTAAATAAATAAATAAAGGACATGTTTTTGTATTTTTGTATTTTCTCATGTTTTTGTATTTTCTGAAATTTTCTCCCCCTAAAATATAAAACTAAGAGAAAATGAAAAATCTTTTTGAATTTTTTAGAGTTTAAAGAAAATATTTACGAAATATGATTAGCTAAGGATGATTTACTCGGGTTTCACCTTGATGCCCTTGACCAAAAGTAGATACTCAAAACGAGATTTATCAAAAGCTTTTGTAAACAGGTCGGCAGGTTGGTGATCAGTGTGGATTTTAACAACATTGATAAGTTTCTTTTCATAACAATCTCGTATGAAATGATACTTAATCTCAATGTGTTTGGTTTTTGAGTGTTGTACAGTTGTACGAGTGATCTGTAAAGTAGCTTCATTATCAACAAAAATAGGAGTAGTTAGAAATATAAAACCGTAGTCGCGCATTTGCTGTTAGATCCATAGAACCTGAGAGAAGCAACTAGAAGCTGAAATATACTTAGCCTCACAGGTTGACGTAGCTACACAAGTCTACTTTTTGCACTGCGATGTGACTAGGCGATTTCCAAAGAACTGACATCCTGCTGATGTTGATTTTGCATCGATCTTGCAGCCACCATGTTCAGAATCACTGAATGTTGTCAAATCAAACTTATCATCCTTAGGGTACCAGAGACCAGTGTCTGGGCGTCCCTTCAAATAACGAAAGATACTTTTCACAGCCATCAAATGAGAAACCTTTGGACTTGACTGGTAGCAAGCTAGAAGACATGTTGGGTACATTATATCGGGTCTTGAAGCAGTAAGATACATAAGAGATCCAATCATGGCACCATAAAGAGATATGTTCACCCATTCCATCAGGAGTAATCCCATGATTCTGAGCTAATGGAGTTTCCAAGGGCTTTGAGTCTTCCATTTGAAATCGTTTGAGAATATCCCCGACGTACTTGGTTTGATGGATGAAAATCCCTTCCTTAGATTGATGAACCTGCAACCCTAAAAAGAAAGTCATTTCTCCCATTGCGCTCATCTCGAACTTCTCTTGCATCACCTGCTCAAATTTTTGCACATTCTCTCGTTTGCAGACCCAAAAATAATATCATCAACATATACTTGTACCAGCAATAAGTCCTCATTTTCTTCCTTGATGAAGAGAGTACAGTCGATCAATCCACGTCGAAAACCATTCTTCAAAGATAGGAAGACAACGTTTCATACCAAGCCCGAGGAGCCTAGTGAAGACCATACAATGCTTTATTGAGAAGCCAAACCTTGTCAATATGGATTGGATCTTCAAAACCCGGTGGTTGCTCAACATATACTTCTTCTTCAACAACACCATGAAGAAATGCACTCTTCACATCCATTTGATAACGGTAAACTTCTTATAGGATGCATAAGCCAAGAAGATTCTTATAGCCTCAAGACGTGCTACCGTGCATAAACTTCATTGTAATCAATGCCTTCTACCTGATTAAAGCCCTGGACAACCAATCTTGCTTTGTTTCTCACAACAACACCTCGGTCATCCTACTTACATTTGTAAACCCATCTTGTTCCAATCTTCTTGTAGTTGTCAGGCCTGTCAACCAATTTCCACACGCCTAACTTCTGAAACTGTTAAAGTTCTTCTTGCATTGCTTCAACCCATGAGTCTTCTTTCATTGCCTCCTTCCAATATTTCGGTTCAACTTGGCAAACATAGTAGGCAAAAGACCCATCATTTTCTTCCCAAATCCCTAATAATCGAATACAAACCAGCATTCTGATTGTTCCTTAGCTGATTACGAGTCTGCACACCACTTAGGACATCTCCTATAATATTCTGCTGAGGATGGGTATTATGAATTCGAGTTTCAGGAACATCAGGAACTTGAGAATTTAAACCCAAGTTGTTGATATTCAGATCAACAACTAATTTGTTTACTGGATTTGATGAAGACGTAGAAGCATGACCTTCAGCCGTCCTTTAATTTTGTACATTTGACGTCACATCGAAATTCCAGGAACTGCACCAGAAGTAGCTTCATTTGCATCATGGAACTCATCGTCCTTTGACGAAATATTATAATCAGCAGCATCTTCGAATTCCTCATTCTGAACAAGATTGTTTGTTGGTGCATAATATCTATTGCCTACGTCTAGGATATGTCTGTAATGTTTATAGAGTTTACACGTTAATGATTATTTGTTAAAATGTAATTTTTATATGTTTTGACTCTATGCTTCGGACAAAGTATATACATGTTTCGTACGAGTCTCTTACTCGTACGAAACACAAGTTCATACGAAATATAGTTAGTTGTTTAGCACTCACTTTGGTATGAGTCATGTCGACTTGTAAATAGGGAAGTGTTGTGTTAGAACTAGTTAGTGATTTGTCAATTGGTACAGCGAAGCTCTGCCAGTTTGTTTCTCGTGTCTGTATTTGAACGTCATTAATACAACAGAAGCAGTTAAACAGTAAGTACTATCTTGTTTGTCTTGTCTACCTCTCTAGCAATGAATTCAGCCTCTACTAGTTGAGCGAGATCAGGTCGATTGCTCATTTCGGGAGCTCGATCCCCGTTCACAAGTGGTATCAGAGCCATGAGATCTGATCTACAGACAGACAACAAGTAGTACAGGATACTAGGTGTTCAGAATTGGATATATCTTCATCTTCATCATTTTTCTGACCTATACTTGATTTTGGTGAATTTTGAACGAATTCATGGACAAAATGGACTAGGATTTTTGTAATTCAAGTTAATAGTCAATCTAATCAATCCATATCATAATTCAGACTTAAAATTGAACTAAATCATGTTGAAATCGATAAAAAAAATTTTGTTTGGAGACTGAGTTATTCCGTACGAGTTTCGCATGAAAAATTGACTTAACTTTTTGTACGAATTAAATCGAAATTTCACACGAACGACTTCAAAAGTTCATACGAACGAGTGCTAAAAGTTCATAGAAGTTTACAATTTTTCAGATTTTCAAAGAAATTCGTACCAACTTTAAATTCATACGAGTATCTTACTCGTACGAAATTCTTTGATTCGCACGAAATATTGTTTGTGTAAAAAATCTAATGGTTTTTGTAAACTTGTTTTGTACGAACAGTTTGTCAGCACGAAGAATTTTACAATCTGATTAGTTTGTTTTCGAAAAGTGTGTTATTAATTTTTCACAGGAAAAATGTCTGAGGAATTTTACAATGCTTTCGCCACATCAGTCGTTACCAATGCAGCAGCTCAAAATATCAATTTAGAGAATGAGATGGGAACAATGACGAAACCGCCAAAGCTTATGAATCTAGAGGACTTTGATAGTTGGAGTGAAAGATTTATGAACTGGGTTCAAGATAACCATTTTACTTGCTGGTTGCAATCGAGGCAAAATATATCGCACCAGTTGGTGAAAATGGTCTTGAAAAGACCCTTGCTCAATTCTCTGATGTCGAACGTGAAAGGTTTATCAACGAAAAGAAAATGATGAATATTCTTCAACAATCGATTAAAGAAGACATCTTGGCTTTACTACAACATGATGATGATGCTCAATCTTTATGGAATGCTCTTCGACTAAATTTTTAGGGTAGTGCTCAACTTTGCAAAAGCAAAAGGGCGTTATTAAGCAAAGAGTTCGATTTATTCACACTGATTAAAGGAGAAACGGTAAAGCAGCTGATTGAGCGATATTGTCATTTGGTGGTTCGTATGAAGAGAATGGGAATTGTAAAGACAAATGAAGAGCTTGTTGACAAACTAGCCGATTCTCTACCACAAGGTGAATGGTCGACTTACTTAAACATACTAAAGAATGGAATTGAGTACAACAATTTCTCGCTGCCTCGTTTCATTAAAAGGCTGGAGGGTCATGAATTAGAGATGCAAAAGATGGCAAAAAACAATACTGTACAAGTTCAACAAGATGTTAATCTTTATTTCAAAAACAGTTCTGCTGCTCAAATCCAAGCGCCAAAGATTCAGACCGCTTTCAGTGTATACAGTTCACCAAGCACACCACCAACTCAGACAAGTGGCTTCCAATCATTTCCATCAGTTTATCCAAATACACCTTCAAGCCAACAGTTTCTTTCGGATCAAACCAACCTTAGAACAACCAGACTACTTCATCATCCAATCTGAATCAAAGAGTTTTGCAATGCAACATTGTCGTTGACTTTCAAAATGCGCAAAATTTTGACGAAAAGATAGCAAAGCAACACATGTCTCTACTTGCTTCAGTTCTTGAGTCGTACGATAGTCTTGTTGTTGGGAAGATCGGAAATTCTGAAATGACACGTGAAGATTATGATCAAATTGATCCAGTTGAAATGGAGTTGATAGATATAGAATGGTGTATGGCTTCGATCGTTCGACGTGTACAGAGATTTATGGGAATCACTGGTAAAGAAAATTTGGGAGGTTTGGATGGGAAACTTGGATTTGATAAATCCAAAGTGACTTGTTTCAAGTGTTGGGAGAAAGGTCATTTCAAAAGAGAATGTCCAAACCAAGAGGTTCAAGGAAATCATAATCCTTTCGCCGATGACTATTACAAGAGAGCGATCTACCACCGACCTCAACCAAGAACAAGAATCGTGCCGAATGAAGATAAGTAACCTGAAACTAAAGATAAGGCATTGGTTGTTACGCAAGAAGATGAAGGGTTTAATTGGAAAGTTTATTTTGAAAGGATAAAGTTTGGCATTTGTTGCTGAAAGTATCGAGGAACCGGAAGAAGAATCGGGGGCATCTTTTAATGAAGGACCTGATGATGACGATTATTACTATCATACTTCATCAGAGGAGGAGGAGATTTTGAATGGTCCATTCAAACATCTTTTGCCTAATGATGTTTTAAAAACTTTTGCAGGATATTTCGCACCTAGTCAACATTCAACAGATGAAGAGCAAAAGAAACCGGTTGAAGAAATCAAAGCTGATGAGAAAATGGAAACGTTGAAAGAAGACATCATTAAAGCTTGCATGGCTAATGGCAATGAGGTAAATGAGTCAACATCTGAGAATATGATTGAAAAAACCTTGTTTAAAGTGTGCAGAGCCGTGTGGTGAGTGTCTTGTAAAAGACAAAAGATTTGCTGAATTGCAAAGTTTAACAGATAATTTGTCAAGCGATTACAAATCCACAAAGGAAGCTTATGACAAATTGAGTGCGTCTGTTAAACAATAATAAAGCACTCAGAGAAAATGACGCAACACTTATGATGCTTAAAGCAACAGTGATGGATAAACAAATGGCTTTTAATATTCATCTAAACACTATTGTTGAGCTCAAAAGTGAGCTTGAGAAAATGATAATTGAAACTGAACGGGTTAACAAATTGTTAATCAATTACTCCACAAGCTCATACGTCATAGATCACATTTTATCGAAAATTGAAAATACAGAAGAATCTAAAAATGGTGAAACAAAAAGTGCTAGTTATGATCGAGTTCCACCACCTATGTGGAGCAGTTATGCATGCAAAAATCCATCTGGGGTGGAAAAGGCACTATATCTTAAATTGAAAACTGAATTGCTGCCTTTGGATATCGATGTAACTTACACTAAAATGATGGTGAATGTGACTCTGAAGTGGTAAATAATGTGGTTGAAAGAGTGTTAAAAAATGAATTTGAAGTGTCTGAGTCTGAATAATCTGAGAAGTCAAAGTCTGATGATATATCAGAAAATAGTTTAAATGCTGATCCCAATTTCATAGTTTACAAAATGAAAGGGTCTAATAAACTATTTTCGGATGAGGACGTTCCGATCAAGAATGTGAAAAAGGATTGTGTAGATAAAATATTCAAGCTTATGGAGGTAAGTCATGATGATTTAGATAAACATGATGCATCTTTCTATTCTAAATCAAAAACTGACAACCGACCCTACCACCGTAAAAATGGAGATTATCCGGTAAACAAACGAGCAGGGTTGGGTTTCCAGAAGCAACATAAAAACAAAAGGTCACAAAAATTGAACTTTACAAAGAAAATCAATTTTGTTTTTGGGACAACAACAGAGAAAGAAAAGGAGGTCATCGGAACACAATCAAATGATGATTTTCTTAAAGAAAAAGAGAAACAAAAACAGAAACAACTTTTAGATACCTCTGTTCATAAGGACAACAAGACATGCTTTAAATGCAAGAAAGTTGGGCATATCGCACGATATTGCTCACAAGAAAGTTCAAAATCAGTTTCTTATCCGAATAGGTTCAACAAGGATGAAAAACAAAAAGCACCCATGTTCATGCCGAAACAAATTCTTAAAAGACATAATGAATATCATCAAAATGTTAAACCAACTATTCAACCTCAATCTAAATTTGAAATTGGTGAAACATCACACAAAATTAAACAAGTAGATTCAAAATTTTATGTTAAAAGGGCTAAACCACAAACACAGAAATGGGTTGCTAAAGTTGTCAAAATCAAATCATCCAAGGTTGAACAAAAACCTTCTATTCCAAACAAAACTGAGCTTAAAAAGATTGATAAAAATAAAGTGGGTCCAAAATTTGACATTCCAAACCCACCCAAGACCAAACAGGCTTGGGTTTCTTTGTTTAAATAAGTTTTGTTAATCATGTGTGCAGGGGATCCAACGTTCGATATTGTCAAAATGGATCATGGATAGTGGAGCTTCTCGCCACATGACAGGGATTCTTGCGTTGCTCAACGACGTTAAAGCTATTCGTGAAGGTTATTGAGGATTTGCTGGAACGCAGGGAGGTAGAATTGTCGGAGAAGGGATTCTCTCGAACGGAGTAGTATCATTTGATAAAGTGAATTATATTGCTGAACTTGAGAACAATCTGCTTAGTATCTCGCAAATTTGTGACAAGAAGTTCACGACACATTTCAATGATAAAGAATGTTTAATCTTAACATGAGCATCGCTTCTACCCGGTTTCAGGATTCCAGAGGAATGGATTTTGATGCGAGCTCCAAGAGAAAATGATTTATATGTTCTTAACATGAGCATCGCTTCTACCACGTCAAAGAAGTTCAATGCTTTGTTTCCAAAGCTACCCAGAAAGAGTCAATATTATGGCATAGAAAAATGGGGCACATTCATCTCCGAAAGATGAATTTGCTTGTGCATAACGACTTAGTGGAGGGTGTTAATCTAAAAAATTTTCATCTATCTGATGATTTCTTAGCTGCAAAAAGGGGAAGAAGCATAAGAAATCACACCTGAGAAGCTGTTGAATTCGATAAAGTTACCACTAGAAAGGCTACACATGGATCTCTTTGGGCCAGTCAATGTCAAAAGTATTTTTGGAGATCTATACTGCCTTATCGTTACAGATGGTTATTCTCGATTTTCATGGGTGTTCTTTTTGGAAAGTAATGATGAAACGTTTGAAACTCTTATGATCCTCTTCAGAAAACTCGAAAATTTATATCATTTGCCCATTAAGAGAATTCGCAGTGATAATGGAACGGAATTTAAGAACAAGAAGATGCAAGAGTTCTGCAATGAAAAGGGGATTCTTCATGAATTCAACGCCCCCTATACTCCGCAACAAAATGGAGTAGCTGAACAAAAGAATCTCACACTGATAGAAACTGCAAGAACAATGTTAGCTGACTTGAAATTACCAATCAGTTTTTGGAGTGAAGCAGTAGCATCAGCTTGCTATACCTTAAATCGTGTGTTGACAGTTAAGCCTCACAAAAAGACATGTTTCGAGTTACTGAGTCAACGAAAACCCAACTTAGCATTTTTGGAACCTTTTGGATCACCGTGTACCGTATTGGACCCGGCTGGTAAATTTTGAGCCCAATCCTTGGAAGGATTTTTTGTTGGTTACGCTACTCCTCAAAAACGTGTTTTCTGCCGAGTCTGAACCAGGTAGTTCTAGCGCAGCATGTAGATTGTCAAAGATATACAACGCCTACACAGAAACCTAGGGATCCATGGTTGTTTAACTATGATGGATTGTGGGATTCGTTTGATCTACCAGATGTGCCAACAGAAGAAGAACTTGTTATGTTATTTCAACAACATCAGTTATCTAATTAAGAACAGGTTCCTAGACCATTGGTGATTTCAACATCATTAACGGTCAACACGTCTAATGTCGGTCAAAGCTCTTCTGTTCAAGTTCCTGTTCTTGCCCCAAATGTCAATACTGCTGAATCATTTGCCCAGCCAAATGTTGATGCTGACTCTGATCGGAGACCAACCTTTGACGATGGAGGATCCAGTTCTGATGAAGGATCTGAAGAGATTGAAAGCTTTTTGAAACAACAGGCTGATCAGTCTAATGCTAGGAATAAAGCTTCTTCATCTGTACCGGTTGTCGATGAAATTCTAACAAATTTGCAACCACGAGTAGATGTTCCAACTGAAGTGATACCAAGAACACTTTCATATCATCCGTCAGAGAACATCATAGGCAGCTTACAAACTAGAGTGCAAACTCAAAATCAGATCAATAAAGATCTAAGTTGTTTCTATATAAGTATTGCTCCACTTCAAGCTTGTTTTTCTCATAGTTGTTTTGTTTCTCAGGTTGAACCGGGAAGCTAGAAAGATACGTTAAAAGAAGAAAGTTGGGTGGATGCAATGCAGGAGGAGTTGCTTCAATTCCAGAAACTTGGAGTCTGGAAGCTTGTTGACCTCCCAGATCATCACAAAAAGATTAACACAAGATGGGTCTTCAAGTGCAAAAGAGACGATCGAGGAGTTGTGGTACGCAATAAAGCTCGACTTGTGGTTCAAGTTCTTCATCAGCAAAAAGGGACAGATTATACCGAAGTCTACGCCCCAGTTGCTCGTCTTGAAGGGATTCGCATATTCTTGGCCTTTGCCCCATGGAAAGGGTACAAGGTGTACCAATTAGATGTTAAATCTGCTTTCTTATACGGAAAAGTGAAAGAGGAGGTGTACGTCGGCCAACCACCAGGGTTCGTTGATCCAGTGCACAAAGATAAAGTCTACCTTCTAAATAAAGCTTTATACGAACTTCATCAAGCCCCGAGAGCTTGGTATGAAACATTGTCGAGTCATCTTCTGGACAATGGCTTTATCAGGGGAACAGTAGATTCTACTCTCTTCACAAAGGAAGTAGATGGGCATCTAATCATCGTACATATATATGTGGATTGACAAATGATAAGCTGTGTAAAGACTTTGAGGAAGTCATGAAGCGCAAATTTGAAATGAGTACAATGGGGGAGAAGAAGTTCTTTCTAGGGCTTCAGGTCGATCAGTTGCCTGATGGTATTTTTATTCATCAGACAAAATATGTTCATGATATATTGGAGAAATTCAATATGACAGGAACTAAACCAGCATCTACCCCGTTAGCTCCGAATCACGGCATTTGTCCAGATCTTATTGGAGAAAGAGTTGACGAAACTTTATATCTCTCCATGATCGGATCCTTGATGTATCTTACAGCTTCTCGACCAGATAACATGTATCCAACGTGCCTGTGCGCCCGTTATCAGTCTAATCCAAAGAGTCACACCTGCTTGCTGTCAAACGCATAATGAGATATATGAAGGGTTTTCCAAGCACCGGCTTGTGGTACCCTAGACATGATGATTTTAATCTTGCAGGATACATGAATTATGATTTCGGATGCTGCAAACTGAATACAAAGTCTACAACGGCTGGCTGCCAGTTCTTCGGAACCCGCTTGGTAACGTGGCAGTGCAAGAAACAAACTGCGGTTGCTCTCTCTACTTGTGAGGCTGAATACGTTTCGGCATCCAGTTGTTGTGCTCAGATTCTCTGGATACAGCAACAGATGAGGGATTTTGGTTTGCAATTTCTTTATACGCCTATATATGAAGATAATCAGGCCGCGATCGATATCACTAAAAACTCATGCCAACACTCACGCACTAAAAATATCGAGATTCGACACCACTTTATCCGTGATTGCTACGAGAAAAAGTTGGTGCGAATTGAGAAAGTCCACACTGATGACCAAAAGGCAGATTTTTATACCAAAGCTTTTGATAAAACAAAGTTTAATAATTTGTTAAAGCTAAATGGTTTAAAAAATATGATCTCTGGGGATGTATTTGAGGTTGAGTTTGAGGATGATGACGATCTAATGTGAATTTGTCATCGGTTAAACGTTTTTTCTGTACATTCTTTCTTATAAATTCTTAAAAAATCCAAAATATGTTTTTGATTTTAGGGGGAGAATGTTTGAGGAAAATACAAAAACATTAAAAAGACAAAAAGAGTTTTGTGTAAAAAGAGTGATAATAGTGAATAAAAAATGATAGTCACAGTATGCTGAAGAAATGTATAGTTCAAAAGTGATTAAGCAAGTTTTACTATGGATATGCCAATAGACTTCACTCGTTCAGTAAATTGTATTCAAGATATAAACTTAAAAGTAAAACTGAATAACTCGTGGGTTAGCATCTCTCGAATATATGGACTTAGTACTCCGAAATTTCATTTGAGAGAATGCCAGATTCTGCGATACTAAGTCTTTATATTTGCTTGATATCTGGGGTATTATTCGAGTTCTTCTAATTTTGTGGAAGCAATGGCCTAGAACTCCTATAATACTTTCGCATTATTTCTCCAAAAGCTGCATGAAAATATGGATATGTCATAAGTAATTACGACATCTGCAGTTCAAAAAGATTCCTTAATGGAACACCACCTAAAGACGAGCCTTCATCTCTCTGTCTGTACGGAAGTACTAACATGAGCTCTCAAGGTCTCCCATTCACCCTATATACAGATATCAATTCGATATATTCACCTGTAAAATGACATTCTGGGAATCTCGATACGGGAGTATATTCTGAGATGGGAAACACAGTTATTTCACGTTCCTAATATTACCTAACATATCTTGAATCTATTGAGAAACGAGAAGAGGTTTAAATGGACAAATATATTGGCAATCAAGGTAAATTTGTATATATGCTTGAAATGATCCTCTAAAAACGCAAAATTCACAAAAATATGTTATTGCTTTCGAAAAATATCTCAAAACTCAAAAAGATTTTTAGTTTTCTTAGCTTGATAGTCTTGTTTTTAGTTTACCGATGACAAAGACACTGACGGTTGGATTCATAGCAACATCTTGCTGAGAGAAATCTGAAATCACGGGTTGGGAGCTAATTTTTATCGAAAAATTACATGAATGTCAATAAAGTTCATTAATTTGAAACTTTACATGTTAAAATAAATCTGTTTGGTCAAATATGGTCAACCAAGGTCATTAACTTGGACTTGGTAGGCAAATTGGATAACCAGGGTCACTAACTTGGACTTGGTTAATCAAGTGGTTTTAAAAAAAACAGTTAAAAATGATTAAAAATGAAAAATACAAAAAATAAAATTGAAAAGTTTAAAGATTTTCAGTATTGATTCGTATGAAACAAAATTTCATACCACGCACACCATTTTGGTGCGAAACAAGGTCAATTTTGTGCAATTCAATTGATTCGTATGGAGCAAGTCCCTAGTATAAATACCCCTTCGCTTCGCACAGACAAAGGTTACTATTTCAAGTTTAATGTTGAGCGATTCAGAGAGTTTTGTGCGAACTGATACTGAAATCTTCATTTCTTGGTTGTTTTTGCTTTCGAGTCACATTGTTGAGTTTGATTTGCACACCTCTATCAATGGGAAAGGTAATTTTGACAAAATCATGTTGTTATAATGCCAAAATTTGCATAAATCAGACATGGAACTTAGATCTAGGGAAATTGGACTGGTAAAACTTAAAATTGACTACAAAATCATTAAAATCGGCTCTAATAACCTGAAAATCGACTATCAATTTGTTAAAATCAACAAGTTTTAAGTTCAGATTATACTTGGACATTTTGGGACGACGATTAGATTCATACGAGGAAAGTGATTCATATTAAAAATTTGTCATGTTACTTGAAGTTTGTCTCGTACAACAATCAATTCATATGAAGAAATTTTAAAAGCTGATTTTCAAAATTCAATTGTGTGATTAACTTGTACGAAAGAATAGATTCGTATGAAGTAAAGTTTGAAAAACAAAAATGTTTAACTTTCAAAGTAGTTTGTACGAGGAAGATGATCCGTATGAATGAAACTTATTTCAAACTTACAATTTTTGTTAAGTGTTTGATTCGTACAAACATTTGGTTCGTATGAATAATTGAGAAAAATTCTTAAACGTTTAATATTTTTCTAATGATTGTTTGTTATTTTTATGTACAGGCCAATAAATCTACGTTCTCTCCATTCCATAATATTTGTTGTGTCACTGATGCATCGATTCCGGAGATTGCGGCATATAGAGATATTCTGGATTTTCTACCACGGATCTGAGTGACAAAAGCCTTAACAGACAGACACACAGCGTATCGATCTCATGTAGAATATTTTTGGAATGCAGCTGAATACAGTATTGAAGATAACGCTATTATGTCAGCTGTGAAGATTAATGACGTTGATATTCCGGTGAAAATTACTGAGGATCTAATTCGGACGGTTTTGGATTATAAAGACAATGAGAACGATCCGACGGGGTTTTCTGAATACATGGTAAAGGGATGTTTTTATCGAATGGGATATACGGGATTCGTTAACGCTGCATCGTTCAAGAAGAAGGGAAATCTGAGCGCACCATTTAGATATCTCGCACATGTCATAGCTCATGGTTTAAGTCATCGAAAGGGTGGTTTTGACGATTTAGTTGATTATCAAATGTGCATGATTACGGCATTAGTTTTGAACCTTCCGTACAATTTCTCAAAAGTCATATTCACGCAGATGGTTCAAAACATTCAAAAAGAAAAATTTCTGCAGTATCCGAGATTTATTCAGATGTTGTTAGATTTTTACAACCTGATCTGAAGAAATTATCAAATGATATTCTAAGGCTCGAACATATGGATGTCTCGACATTGCGTAAGATGAATGTGCATTTAAAGACTACTTCAGTGGCAAAACCGTTGTTTGGTGAAATTATACAAAGATTATATATCGCCAGCATCGGGTAAATGGAGAAAAGATGAAAGCAGCGATGATGAAGAAGAAGTCAAAGCATTATCTTTGTTTGTTGCGAAAAGGAGCCCATGGTTTGTGAAAGATGGAGGAAAAGGTGTGAAACCCAAAGCTACATATTCATCGGCTCCTAAAGTTCAATAGAGAAAAGCTACTTCTGCAGCTGAAAGTTCGGGTCTAAGAGACGAACCAGATGTTCAAGAAACTGTTGAAGATATGGCTGAGGAGATCGAGCGTCAGGCTTTTGGTTCTGACAAAGTAGCTGAAGAAGTTCTATCATCAAGTACTGATTTAAACATAGACGAGCCGGTGAGAAGAAAAGAGTAGAAAAGTTAGAAAAGAAACAACAAGCTGAGCTTAAGTATAAAGCAGAGGAACGTAAACGAAAAGCAACATGTGAGGATGATACAACGTATGTTCCATCAGAGTCTAACACTGAAGATGTTCTTCGTACTTTAATCAAGAAGAAACAGAGAAGAATGAAGCGACCTGCTGCTAGAGTATCGCCAAATGTTATTCTGAAAGAAACTTCTGTTGAGCCTATTGTTGAAGAAAATGTGGATGAACCGTCACAGCATATTCCATCTCCACCACAACCTGTTCAGCCAGAACCAGCTCCTCAACAACAACCAGTTCCTCAACCAGAGCTAACTCAACAACAACTGCAACAACAGCAAGCGCAACAACAGCTGCAACAACAGCCAGCTCAACAACAACCGCAACAACAGCCAGCTCAACAACAACCGCAACAACAGCCAGCTCAACAACAATCACAGTCATCTCATCCGCACCAACCTCATCCAACACAGCAACCATATGAGTCACAATCATTTTTTGATGATATTGGTTTAGATGATTTACCTGGAGATGATGAATTTCGATTTGATGATCCAAGGGTTGATGATTTTCAAAAAAGGTCATGATGAATACTGTAAGGATAGCTGAATTACAAGAGCAAATAATGAGCTAACTGCTGAAAAGCTCGAAATGCTGGTACAGATCAGAGGGTTGATTGTTGATAAGTAGCAGTTAGAAGCAATGTTGGCAAGTATTGTATCTGAGAATGAAAGGTTGCGTTTATGGATGGCAGAATATGAAGAAGAGCGTTTGAGGAATGATAGAAGAATGGATATGTTTGAGCATATTTTGGAAAAGAAATTGGGTTTGAATATTTCTGCTAAGATAGATGTGATAGAACAAGCAGAAGCAAGAGAGCGGGTTGCCGAAAAGGAACGTTTATCTAAGCAACAATCTGACGCTCAGGGGAAGGGAAAAGAAAAGATAGTGGAGGAACCTATGATTGACGAAACTGTGCCAGAAGCTGAGTCTGTGCCAGTAACATGTTGGGATATTGTGGTTTATGAAGAGCCGAGAAAGTTTATCTTGATAGGACGGCCAACAGATGTGGATATTGCGTCGCTTGATATTACTCAAACGCATCGGGATTGGCTGTTAAAGAAAAAGATGGCGAAAGAAAGTGAAGAAACTGCTGAAGAGATTGAAAAAGATACAGAATTAGAGGATGCTGATGTTGATATTGATGATTCTAGTAGTTCGGATGGTGATTATAATGATGATAGTGTTGGTGGATCTGGAATTCCTGTTACTGATTTAAGTATTAATGAACTAGTAGATCTTTCTGAGTATCTTGATGATTCTGCGAATCAGACCACTGAAGAAGAAAAGAGGAACAAAGACGATGAGTCTGTTGATGCTCAACAGGCAGGAATTTTCACAGAAAAATGTTATATCTTCTGGTCCTGTCGTGCCAAAGCCATTTGTGTTATATCTTGAGCATAACGTAGAGGAGGGAGAGTTTGTTCACAGTTACTCAAAGGAAGAAATAGCAGCAATGCTTGGCATTAGTGAAGAGAAGTTTGATTTTTACTTTGAAGACGAACTAAATGAGATAGATGTTTTTGAACCAAGCGCATATTTCTTCGAAGACGTGGAAGATGCAAATATGTATGATAACGTTTCGTGGAAAGTGATTCTGATGACAATGCTAATATTGCCAATCAGGGTACAGATGATTTCCCAACATTTACTGATTTATTCGCAACAGAAAGTTCAGAGATGTTACGGAGAAAAGTATTTGAAGCTACTAAAGAAGGAACCATTCCTCGGCAAATGTCTAAAGCTGAAATTGCTGAACAAAAGAAGAAATGGTTTTGCGTGAATCCAGTTGAGCGTAAATTTAAAGACCCCTGACATTCTTTACCAGAGATGCTGATATTTCTCTAGGGGATATTCTAAGCTGGGGATGGATTGAAGAACTTAATGTGTATGCGATAAAGAGGGAGTTTGGTATCCAATATTTCAGATATTTGAGCGACATCAAAACATTGCCATATTGGGATATAAAGGAGCTTGTTCAAACAAAGATGATAAATCTAAAGATGAAGTTTCATGACCAAAGGCTTTGGAGATTGATTAAGTTTGAAGCTATGCACGGTTTTACACATTGGAAACCTCACTATCCTCGTCATATTATTAAAGTTGATCCAGTATCAAATGAGAAAGATGTTACATTGATTGTGAAGAAGCCGCGTGTGATGAAGAACATGCCTCTTATTAAAGTGGAACAAGATTTCTTCAAGATATTCAAATGGTGGCACTGTGATTCAAGTACTTGTGAAGCTGTTATTTGTGTGCATCCAGATGATGACTCTTGGAAAATCACTGAGGAATTAACCGAAGCCGTCATTGCGCACAAATGAATATTTTTGAAGATTATCCAGACTACGGCAACATCCAAGGGGGAGTTTGTTGGTGCATAATGGCTATTGCCTATGTCTAGGATATGTCTGTAATGTTTATAGAGTTTACACGTCAATGATTATTTGTTAAAAAGTAATTTTTATATGTTTTGACTATATGCTTCGTACAAAGTATATACATGTGTCGTACGAGTGTCTTACTCGTACGAAACACAAGTTCGTACGAAATATAGTTAGTTGTTTAGCACACACTTTGGTACGAGTCATGTCGACCTATAAATAGGGAAGTGTTGTGTTAGAACTAGTTAGTGATTTGTCAATTGGTACGGCGAAGCTCTGCCAGTTTGTTTACTCGCGTCTGTATTTGAACGTCATTAATACAACAGAAGCAGTTAAACATTAAGTAATATCTTGTTTGTCTTGTCTACGTCTCTAGCAATGAATTCCGCCTCTGCTAGTTGAGCGAGATCAGGTCGACTGCTCATTTCGGGAGCTCGATCCCCGTTCACATTGTTAACCGAAGTAGACACTTGAGGGTTAACAATAATTGGTCGTACTAATGATGAGTCAACTGCAGTATCACTTTCTAGTAACATTTGAGCAGCTGTAGAAGCAGCATCAAAAGTTGGCAGATTAAAGGAGTTAAACAGCCAATCGTAGTCAAACATCCAAGGAGCACCCGGAGCTCTTACTGATTCAGTGTATCTTTGAACCTTAACCTCACCCCGTTCTTCAATCCTTTTTGTTGACAAATTCCACACTCTGAAAATTAGGAGTAGCATATCCATGAAAGAAACCTTCGATAACCTTTTGGTACAAACTTTCCATGTGGATCAATCATAGTGTAAGGAGCTCCAAAAGGTTCTAAGAAAGACACATCCGGTTTCCTTTTATGTAACAACTCGAAACATGTTTTCCCATGCCTCTTCACCATAAGAACTCTATTCATCGTGTAACATGCAGTAGCCACAACCTCCCCCCAGAATTGAACAGGAAGTTCTAATTCTACTAACATAGTTCTTGCAGTTTCAATTAGAGTTCTATTTTTCCTCTCAGCGACACCATTTTGTTATGGAGTGTAATGAGAACTGTAGTCATGCAAAATGCCTTTAGAAGAACAGAACTCTTCCATAACATGGTTCTTGAATTCGGTGCCATTATCGCTTATCTTCAAATTGTACAAATTTTCGAGTAGCGTCAGGAGATCTTGAGGATTTCACGAACTTCACTCTTGTGTGCCAACATATTCACCCATGAAAATCTTGAGTAGTCATTAGTAACTACTAAGCAATAAGAATCACCAAAGGTAGTCTTGTGTTTCATAGGTCCAAGAGGTCCATATGAAGACGTTCCAAAGGCATATTCACCATGTGAATCTTCTTCACAGGATGAGATTTTCTAGCTTGCTTTCCATTTTGGCATGATACACAGACGTCTTGTAAATGAAAGTTCTTCACTGGTATACCACTCACAAGATTTTTTTTCACTAAATAGTTCATTTTCCTCAAGTGAATGTGTCCCATTCGTTTGTGCCAAGAGATTGATTCTTTTGCGGTGGATTTTGAGACAAAACATGTAATTTGTGAAGACGTGGTAATGGCTTGGCTCATGTCAAGAATATACAAGTCATTAATTCTTGGAGCCGATAGGAGAATCCATTCTTTGGGAATCTTGAAACCAGGTTTCAACACATAACATCCGTCATCATCAAAATGAACTGTGAACTTCTTGTCGCATATTTGAGAAACACTTGGAAGATTTTGATCAATTTTTCGAACATAAGTGATCTTATCAAAACTGACTACACCATTGGATACCATTCCTTCTCTAGTGATGTATCCAACCTTATCTCCAGCAAAGGCAACATAGCCTCCTCGAATGCTTTTCACATCATAAAGAAGCCTTAAGTCGCCTGTCATGTGCCTCGATGCTCCACTGTCAACAATCCAATGACTATTCACAGTTCCTCCTGGAACACCCTGCACATTTCAATACCCAATCAGTTTGAGATGGGGACCCAAGCCTTAGTGGTCTTGGGTCGACCCTTATCATCAAGAAATGTGATTTCTATTTCTTGATGATTTGGAAACTTTGTGCCTCCGCCTGAAGCATTACCGGTTTTAGGTTTCCAAGATTGTTGAAATTTACCAGAATTACTATTATTTACAGTTTTAAAAACTTCTTGTTTTAACAAACTTGAAGAACTTGGTTTCTTCTCTAAAACATCCGGTTTTAATGCTTTTTCAATTATTTTTTACTTGTTTACATCTTTGCTTTTCTTCTTGTTCTTTAACAATACGTTTGTCTTGTTTTGGTGATACAGATCGACGTTGGCAAGTTAGTTCAGGAGGGGCTTTCTCAACAAATCTGGGTTTTGCTGGATTGGTGCAATTTTTGATTATGTGGCCAAACTCTCCACATTTGGAACATGTTCTCCACTCAACAAATTTAGGAGATCCTGTTTTATGACTTGATGTTGAGCTTGTGGGTCTGGAGGTATTGGTTCTTCTTCACACCCATTTGTATGTTGAGTGTAATAGTTTTGACCATTACGCTTTAAAATCTTGACTTGTTTTACAAAATCAACATTAGGCATGCTTTCAAAAGTCTCGATTTTATCTATACCAGTTGAGCCCACAAATTTAACATTCTTCAATTTCTTCTTGTAGCGAGTGCCTTTGGCTTCATCCTTTGGTTGTGATACCTTAGGTTTTGCAGCTCGCTTTTCTTGTTGTTTTTCTTTTGAAATGAATAATGGTTGTGACTTGATTGGAATTTTCTTTTCCAAAAACTGGGTTGTTGAATTTTCAAAAACTTGATCAATAGAGGTTGGATTTACATTTTTGATTGGAAAGTCTTTGTTTGAATAAATTTTCTTGTACCCAATCAAAGTATACAACACATTATCATTTTTATCTGCAGACGCATTTGTCTTGACAGATTTCATTTGATTATTCTCTTGATTCTCAACATTTTTCTCATTAGAATAGCAGAAATCTCTATCCATTTTTCCTCATCAAGAGATTGATCCTAATCAATATTCTCTGACTCCTCTTCTATTGTAGAAGGATTCTGATCAACTACAGATGATGAGTTCTCTGATTTTCTTGATTAAACTGAGGAATTTTCCAGCTTAAACCCTAATCCCGCTGCAAACTCTTCAGGATTAAGAGGTACAGAGGGTTCAAAGCATGGCATTTCCTCTTCATCAGGCAATTTGGCATAATTGTGTTTCAATGGAGGTGGACATGAATTATACCCAATACATTCGGACATCTCCTTTCAGCTTTTGAACGTCAAAGATTTGATCAAGCACATATCGGGAGTTAGAGTAACTCTCCAATTTTAGTTTGATCGCATCATGTTCGCATTTGGAAATGGCTAACTCTTTCTTGGTTTCTCCAAGGATATTAATGTAGTTATTAATTCGTGTTTGCTTGTTCAAAACTGTCTTTGTTAATTTAGAAACACTTTTCTTAAGAGTTTCTATTACATATTTGAATTCTTTTTCGTTTCGAGTTAAAGCCAAATTTGCCTCTTTGCATTTTGATAGTTCAACAACTAGGTTTTGATTGTGATTGTTTATTGTTTCAAATTTTATTTTTAATTCAGCACAGTCACTGCATATTTCAGGAGAATCGGATTTTACCTGACTTGTCGAACCAGCAACATTAGCCATGAAGGCAGTATGAAGAGGGAAGGATGCACTATTTGTAAAGAATTTTTCTGTTTCCTTCGATGCAGCTTCTGCTTTTTTCATCAAACCAGCCTTCTGACTTTTCAGCTCCTCTGCTTCTTTCAGGAACTTAGAGACCTCGGTATCACTTCCTTCCCTGATATCTGAATCAGATCCGTAACCACCTGTGTCGAGCATTCTTCATCAGAACTACCATTATACCCTGAACTATCAATCATCATCAGAATTGTCAATGCTGTGAACATGTTTAATTCGATTGATAATCTTGGCATAACATACAGTTCCTCCTTGATTCTCGTTACCCAATTGTACTGACCAATCGCATCCTTCATGTGCTTGAACTACTAGAGCTCTATTGGTGTTATTTGAAGGCCCAGATTGATTGGTGTTGCTTGGGTTGCTAACAGCTACTATTCTCCGATCATTGTTAACATTAGTTGTGTTGGATGATTGAGATTGATTTTGGAAAGGGTTGTGATTTCCTTGTTTGCTGGGTCTAGTGCACTCACGCTTGAAGTGACCTTTTTCACCATAGTTGAAGCAAGTAACATCATCTTTATCAAAACCATATTTCGTATCTTTCTTGCTTTCCAAACTTGTTCTCCCAGTTCTGCTCATATAATCCTTTGCTCTTCTGACCGCACTTGCAAACGCCCATTTGATATCCATCAGCTCCATCTCATCTTTGTCTATTTGTTGGTAGTCTTCATTAGTCAAATTGATGTTTCCAATTTGACCAGCGACTAATCCACAATAAGTACTAACCATGGTGTTTAGAAGTTCCATATGTTCCTGAGCAACTTCTACACCGACCTTGGAAAGATGTGACGTGTCAAGTCTGACTGTATTCGGGTTTGCAAGTTGAAAGTTGTTGCCATAGAAAGCTTGTTGAGAAGCCTGTTGTGAAGCTTGAGGTGGAAGAACTTGAGGTTGTGGTAGAAAGGCTTTAGGATCAAATACATGACCATAGGTTTGGGTACTTGAGCCGGCAGAGTGATTTGTTTGAACTGGTGGTGGTAAAAAGGGGTTAACATTAGACACACACGCGGTCTGATGTTTTGGCTGCTGAATTGTATTGACACCTGTGTTAATTCCTCGAAAGTACATCTCAGGGTTTTGTGGAACAGAAACCCTTTTTGCTTTCCGGATCTCTTCTTCATTTTTGTTCTCCGGCTTCTGAACAAATTCATAGATACTGATCACATCCAAAACACCTGTATGTCTCAGTAAGTCAATAAATTGACTCCACTTTAAGGCGTCAGCAAAACGCATCACGATTTCCTGTTGAGATGCTAATACTTTGTAGGAATACATTTCACTGAGCAGGTGCTAGAAACGTGTTGTCATGTCGCTTAATGTTTCATTCTCTATAAACATGAAACCTTCAAACTCCTTCTTTAGCAGATCATGTCATATTTTTCTGGTAGCAGCATTTCCTTCTCCTCTTGCTTCTAAGGTATCCCACAGATTTTTGATGGTGGTACAGTACACAAACTGATGATTAATATCTTTATGAAGTGCTTGTGTAAGGATAGCAAATGCCTTTTTCTATAAATCATAAGCCTTTTTATCACTTTCATCTAGATCGGCTAAGGAAGTTGGATTTGATCCTACTTCTTCGAGAGATTCTTTATATGGTGTAGTAAAACATCATAATTCTGTATTTTGTCCGAGAACATATGTATGGAAACGACTTTTCCACGAAGGATAATCGTTCATATGGTTCAGTTTTGGTGGACGGTTATTGCTCCCAGTTTCACTCTCGCTTATAAGAAGAGTCTGAATGCTCTGATTTTGATTTGCGAAACATGCCATTGATTTGCGGCAATCATGGTTGTATGTTGAGGCATTAATGATTTAACCCATGAGGTTGCGGAGCTTCATGATGAGTCTTGATTTGTGCTTGAACTACTCCCCCAATCCCAAGGATTATTACTCATTATGTTTTCTTGGTTATGAAAAATAAAAGGTTTAAAAATATAATTTTTTTAAAATAACAGTCTCCTATTAAAGTTCACAATTTTAAAAGCCATAAATTTTGAAAAACTGAAACACGAAAAACAGATCAAGTTTGTTCTTCATACGAATCAAAGATTCGTGCGAATGACTGACCTTCATACGAACCAGGTGCTTCATACAAACCAGGTGCTTCGTACGAACCAGGTTATTCGTACGAGAGACACTCTTTCGTGCAAGCAAACTTGTGCTTCGTGCGAGCAAGGTTCTTCATGCGGATAGGTTATTCGCACGGATGTTTTTCGTAGACAGGAATCTTTTTGCAGGGTTGGTTAGTGAAAATTTCTTTTCTAACACAGACTAGTTTTCAAAAGTGGTCAATTATCTACACAATTTTGGTTAAAAAGACAAACATTCCAAATTAGCTTTTCAGTCATAACAGTCAAGTCAAGTCAGAATGTCCAAATTTGGTCAACCCTACAAGAACATTCTAGTGAGTTTTCCGGCAGTGCTTCACCTAAAGATATATCCAACTGAGCTTTGATAGAAAATTTTATGAAAAACCAGATCTTAACATGTCTCCATGTATTCTAACAAGGTTTTTATGAAAATTTTCTAGATACAACAAGTTTTAACTAAGTTTTAGGTTGGTTATCTTTTAAGAACTTAAGTTTTAACACATCCAGAAACCCTCACAAGTAGCTTAGACACAACACTAAGCTTGGTTTCAAACAAGAAGAGAGCCAAAGCTCTGATACCACTTGTAGGTCCACTTGGAGGATCAAGATTAACCTACTTCCCTGTTTATCCAACACAAATACGAGTGCGGAATCCTCGTAAGTATGCAAACCAAAGCAAAGTAAGAAACATGGGATAACCAAAGATTCAATATCTTGATTAACAGAAAAGAACTAGTACAAACACATACGAACAATGTTCATACAGACTCATGAAATACTCTCTGTTCTCTTGTGTCTCTCTTTCTAGTGTAGCTCTCTCTAATATCTCTAGCCTCAAACCCAACACTGAGAAGTACATGTCTGCTTATATAGTGTCCACACCCAACAACAGTACGAAGTATATTGCTGGTCATAGAAAACACCAAAATACACGAAGGACATTCTCCAAAGATGCTCGTACGAACAAGATAGCTCGTACGAATCATGCAAATAGCTTGTTTAGATGATTCCACTCGTACGACTAACAGGTCACTCGTACGAATGGTGAGTAGCTCGTACGAGCAACCTGTTACTCATACGAAGGACTTCTCACTTGCACATAGATGTGTTCTTAGGAAAACGTGCCAGAGACATGACATACACAAGACTCAACAGTATGCACACATGCAACTGTTTACACAGACAAACTAATCGTCGTACTAAACCAAGATAGGAGGATATCTTGATTTGGTTGACACGACCAAACTATACAGACACTCTAAACAAAGAACATACAATTACAGACGTAACTATGAACAAGCGACAGACAGAAAAGTGTATCAACAAAAAAATTCGTAAAATGACAAAAATAGTTTCAAAACAGTGTTGCAATGATTGGGAAATGAAATGATTTCTCGTGATAAAGGTTTTGGCTAACACATGTAAGGTGTTGTAGTTGGAACGACTTGGATAGAAAGCAATATGTTGATAGGCATAGAGCTCAAATGGATATTATAAGCTAAATGATATAAACATAAAGAACTATATATCTAGTGGGTCACACACCATCGGCATATAATTTTATGGTGTTAATCCTGTGTTGATAGTTGGCCAATATTTAAGGTGTTAGGTGTTTATATTGTTGAGTCATCCGAGGATATCTTGGTTGTCCTTCTGTTGCATCCAGATTATCTGCAGACGTAGACATAGCCCGGATATCTTAAAAGATCCAAATTTAGACAAAAACCTTAATTGCTCCTAAAAGCAAAATTCGAACCAAAAGGTGTATGTTCACCCTCGTTGGACACAAAACATTGAAAACATTAACTAGTACGATAGTGCATACCTGTGATCAATGGTCTAACATTGTAAAGCTAGGATGATTCGAGTTAAGTTACCAAAACATCATTAACTGTAGTGCCTACCTTGATCGCGGGGGTATGTCATGGAGTGGGACACACGGGTATCATAGTATAACATTACCTTAAGCGTATCATAAAGCAAAAAGTAGAAAGTTAAGCGCTAGGTTTAAATGGACAAATATATTGGCAATCGCTTAGACCAGTCTGACCAAGCTCACATTGAAAAGTGTTCCTTAGTCAGCCTGAAAATGATTTGATCCCATAGCAAAACTGTGTATATGTTGTATTGATTTTGCGTAAATGTTTTTCTTATTTTTTTATATTTGGTAAAGTTTGTTTGGTTGCTCGGTTAGTTAAACTGTTGATTCTTGAGTTAGATGATTTATGTCAAGGGGTATTGGACTGGCCTACTGAGTTTTAGAATTGGACTAATCCAATAGAATTTTTGAAAATTTTGAAATTGAACAGTATTGGGCCCATTATGGTACTGTTCCGGATTGGGCCTTTTGACCCATTCCGGATCGGCCCATTGACCGAATTGGGCCTCTCCTTCTTTGACCATTTCGAACTGGCTACTGTTCCGGACTGGGCTTTCTGGTTTTGAATTGGACCTCTTGAAATCTGTCCGGATTGGGCCCAAATCAATTTGACCAAGCCCATTCCGGATTGTATCTGAATTGGAAATCGGATGATGTTCAGTTGGATCCGGATTGACTTGGGCCTAAATTCTCAGGCCCATGCCCATTCTGGAATAGTATATCAGATTATCATTGTTGCATTTTGGATCATTCACTAAAATTTTTCCTTCGAAACACTCTGATCATCATCCGAATTAGATTATCTTCACATTCATCCCAATTACATCAGAATAAGGTATAAAATGCTCATTAATCTTCGAACTTAAATGTTAATCTTCAAATCTTCATGTAATTAAGCATCTCGGATAAAACTTAAACAAATTGTGCATTCAGGACTCCATCTCGGATGAGTATTCAACCAAAATGGATGAACTCGGATTCCATTTCGGATGGCATTCATCTAAGATAATAAGGGGTTGATCTGAATTCCTGTTTGAACCCTTTTGATTCCGGAGCTCAGTGTTTGAACTCTTTGAAATGGTTTTTGAACCTTCTGGATTGTTTCTGAACCTTGTTTTGAACTTCCCGGATTGCCTATAACCCTTCCGGATTGAGTGTTGAACTTATACTAGAACCTTAAAACTGAACCTTTAAAATGAACCTTCAATTTGAACCTTGAACCTGTCAAATTCACTAATGACCTTTTCTTGTGATTGAATTGTTATTGGACTTGTTTATTGGACCCCTTTGTATTTGACCTGCTTATTGATCTGCCAATCAGTTTTGAACTAATGGGTTTTTGAATTCTTAGTTTAAAATTGGCTAGTTAACTTATGTTAACTTGGATATTTCGTTTGATTAGTAAATGTTTTGCTAAGTATGGTTTAATCTGTTGTTCTTCTAATAGAAATGGCTGAAGCGGGTATTGATGTTGTTTTATTAGTCGAAAAGCAGTTCCATAACCAGGCGGGTTATTTGTTGGATCCACCAGCGGGATTTTTCCAAGAATTCAAGTCTATGATGGTGGGTCTGAATGACTGCCGGATCACGTATGCACTCCGAGCGAATCCTGTTATCTATCGTGATTAAGTGCACACGTTTTGGAAGCGGGCGAGATTTCATTTGAAGGGTGCTGACGGGAAGCCTTATATTAGTTCATCTATTCAGAGGAAGGAGATTATCGTGAATGAAGCATGTATTCGGGAAGTGTTGAGGTTTACAGACATAGCGAGCGATCCAACATTATATGATAAGGAGAAGTTGATGCCGGTGTTGACGAAGATGAGTTATGAGGTAACATATCCACCGTTGTTGAAGTAGATGTTCCCGGCATACTGGAGATTGTTAGTTCACATATTCATGCCGTGCATATCGGAGAACAAGGGCGGGTTAGATCAGCCGAACCAGACGCAGACTTCAGCGATCGTATCTTTCGTGATGGATTGGAAATATAACTTTTCGGGTTATATTTTCGAGAATATGAAGAAGATTCTTGAGCAGTCGAAGAAGAAGACATTTTTGTTGTATCCTTGATTCGTGCAGCTGATTCTGGGTGCCCGTTATTCTGATTTAGCAAAGGATGCTTCTGATAAGAACTTGCTAAATATGAAGCCCATGAGTCCCACTATTTTTAGCATGATGAAGAAGAACATATCAACATCGAAGACAATTTTTGTTGGACGTATACCGTTGAAGAAGTTTGGGAAGTTTTCTGAGGTGATTGGTCAGGATATCGCTGATAAAAGCCATGGTGGCTGAAGAGCATGACATACCGGTGGTAGAGAAAGAGATTGAGGTTGAAGATTTAGTTACTGGTGAGGATACTAATGATGAAGAAGCTCTTTTGGAATCTATTACAGAATCTGAAGTTCATCCGATTCCAGATCTACAAGAGATTACTACTGATAAATTAGCAGCTCTTATTGCGCATCTAAAGGAGATTTGGGAGTAGCAAGGGAATCCTCCTCTCGTGTTGTCTCATTCTGATATCCCAGTTACTAGAGCTGATATAGCTGAAGATGTTGAAGAAGAGGAAGAACCGTTATTGAAGAAGCGACGGACAGAAGCAACCGAAGAACCTGTTTATACTAACGAACCCATTCACACAGAAGTCCAGATACAAACCGAAGCTCGTATTGATGATACCACTGAAGAACCGATCATTGTTACATCCTTTGTCACTGTATCTTTGACCGATCTTTCCACTGTTGAGCATGTAATCGCTGAAGAACCGATAGTTCCTCTTGTTGCCACTCAGTCTACTGACGTGTCCATTCCAGCTGAATCTGTATTCGAGATTATGGATTTTGGTGGTGGTGGTGGTAGTTCTGCAGGTGCTGGAGGCTCGGGGGTAGGGGGTAGTGGTTCTGGTGGTGGTCAGGATGAAGATATTGAGTATTTGAAGCGATCAGAAAAGAGAGCATTCGAATTCAATGGGATTGATAGTGATGAGGAAGACGTTGATGTAGTTGATCTGAAGAAGAGGGTGGTAGTACTCGAGCAGGAGGTTATTCTTAAAGATGCACAGATAGCTTCTCTACAGACTCGGTTAGACGCTCGTGATCATACGATAGACCAACTTCAGGGTGACATTTCGTTATTGATGACTATGGTTTATGATCTGAAGGTGAAGTTGGAGAATAAGTTTTGGCGTGAGTTTTCTGATCCGATTGATGATCCTATTAATGTTGAACATCATCATCAAGCTGCCAAAAAGAGAGAAGCAGACAGAATAACAGCTGAACAACTCGCAGTCGACCGTCAGGCTGGTTTAGAAGATTATATGAGCGCTCCAAAGAGGAAGTTTACTAGTACGAGTCAAAGAAGGCAAACTGCTCCAAAGAAGAAACAAATGGTTTTGATGAAGAACGTCGACGTAAATCCACTAGACTAGAACTTTCAGATGAAGGATCCTACTAATCAGTCTGATAGATTTGTCATGGAACTTGGATCAAGCTATTACAGTAAAGTTGGGAATAAGTCAAGTGTGCTGAGCTGGAATTATGATCATGTTGAGAAGATGTGGATGATTGTTCGACAAGACTGTACACGCGAATATTACTCCAAGGAGTCCCAGTTTGATACATGGACGAAAGTCGCTTTGACTGATCTTCTCATGGCCCCATATACCGATACTGATACGACTGAGTGTGGTCCAGGATGGAGATTTTTTAAGAAGCTGGAGCAAGAGGTGAAGAATGGTTTCAAAACGATGAAGACAGCTGAACCGTATCTACGGGCAGCTAAAGGTGTTAGGGATGCGAGAACTGGCAGAAGGTTTAAGTCTATTATGTGGCCTCTGACTGATAAGGAACTAGTTGTACCAGTCGCTCCAACATTCCCCAAAGGCATTTTGAAGAATTTTAACTTTTGGATGTATGATCCAAAGGTCGGGAATGTAGCAATTGTGACTAAGGAGAAAGCCTTCCATGTGAACAATGTGGTTGATAGAATAAGCTTTCACGATGAAGACCTGCAGGTTCTAGCAGCGAATCAGATCTAAACAACAGAGTTGTACGAGCCGTGTGCTAAGAATTGGACAGTGGTGATTGCAGGGATCATAGCAGGCAGGATGGGAGTTGATGCGCTATCGAAGGATTAGTAGCCTAATGTTGTAAACCTAGGGGAGATTGTTGGGCCCCTAGCTAAAAGGTTTACACAGTAGAGTTGCATTTTGGGCTAAGGGTGTAGGAGTTGGCTTCCTAGAGCCTTATGGACCTAGGGTTGTAATTAGTGGGTTTTGAGATTAGTATAAATACATGTGTTGGGGTTAGGGTTTAGGTTGCTTGTTATTTTGTTATTCATGCTAAAGCTAGGGCGATATCTTGTACCAGACACCATTCGGTGTATGCAAGTTGATTAATCGGAGATTGTTCTTGTTTTGTTCATCTAATCTTTCTTTCCGCAATCGATTAGTTGCTGTGATACCGTGTACAAATCCGAATCAGGGACTTACACTCGTGCTCTTCTTGCGTCTTGGAATAGATGAGGATATTGTCGATGAAGATAATGATGAAACGATCGAGAAAAGGCTTACACACACAATTCATTAAGTCCATGAACCCTGCAGGTGCGTTAGTCAAACCAAAAGGCATGACTACGAACTCGTAGTGTCCATAACGTGTGCGAAAACTGGTTTTGGGTATATCTTCCTCGGGAACTCGAAGTTGGTGATAACCAGAACGAAGATCAATCTTGGAAAAACCCGTTGCGCCTTGTAGTTGATCAAAGAGATCGTCAATCCGAGGAAGTGGATATTGGTTTTTTACTGTAAGCTTATTGAGCTTACGATAGTCAATGCACATCTGAAAGGATCCATCTTTCTTCTTAACGTACAGAATGGGAGCGCCCCAAGGAGAAGTACTAGGGCGTATGAAGCCTTTATCAAGAAGTTCTTGAAGTTGGCTAGATAGCTCTTGCATTTTTTAGCATGCTAGACAATAAGGGGATTTAGTGGCAGGAGTTGCACCAGGAATGAGATCGATGCAAAAGTCAACAGAACGAGGAGGAGGACTAGGAAGATCCTTTGGGAAGACGTCAAGGAAATCGCAAACAACGGGAACATCACTCATGCTTGGACCCTTGTCCTTCTTTTCCACAATGTGGGCAAGAAAGGCGAAGTATTCCTTACGTAAGTATTTGTTTGCATGGATATACGACATAAGCTTAAGACCTTTAGAAGGTTTATCGCCATAGACGTGTAAAGAGTCACCATTGGGAAGAGGAAGACGGATGAACTTTTTAGAACAAACGACTTCAGCACGAACCCACGTAAGCCAATCCATGCCTACTATGATATCAAAGCTACCCATTTGCATGGGTATGAGGTCAATGGAAAACGTATGATCGTTAAGATTCAAGGAACATATAGAAAGGACGGAATTGACAGTGACGGACTTTTCGTTAGCGAATTCGACTACGAATGATTTGGGCAACTTAGAACATCTACACTTTAGTAATAGTTTGAATTAAACCCCGATACAAAAATTTTATCCGCACCAGTATCAAATAGACACGAAGTGTAAGCATTGTTAATGAGATACGTACTAGTGATGACATCTTTGGCATTCTGAGCCTGAGCTGCAGTGATGACGAATGCTCGACCACGAGCTTGCTGTTGTTGCTGCTGATTATTGTGTTGTTGCGTTTAGGGCAAGTGTTCGCGAGGTGGTTGAGATCTCTGCATTTGAAACAGTCACGAACTATGGTTGCTATTGGTTGGGTTTGGCTCGCAGCAGGGTTTTGGGGTGTTGCGATGGCTCGGGCTTGGTTGGCAGGGGTTTGTGGAACACTTCGACACTACGGGGAAAAGTATCCAAACCTATTGCAACTAGTGCATAGGCGGCAAGGTGTGTTCATAGGATGGTGGTAAGGGTAGGTGTTACACTTGGGATGCGGCCCAGTGTACACCTTTCTGGTGCAATCAGGGTTGGTTGGCGCAACTTGTTGGATAGGCTGGGGGTTTGGCAGAGTGACTACCATGCAATTCTGGCTTGGAGCCTTCTACTTCTTGCCTCGGTTGTTCTTGGTGGGAGGTTTGGATGATGTAGGCCCAGGGGTGGCATTGGTGGTAGCTTGGTGTGCGAAGAACATGGTTTTTGTTGAGCTTGGCAGCTAAGTGGTAGGTATCCTCGAGCGTCTTGGGAGAAGCGGCGTCAACAAGGTTCATAAGGTGAGGAGGAAGGTAGCGTATCTATTTTGCAACAACCTTCTCGTAGTATTGACGTGGCTAGGGCAAATCGCACTGAGCTACTTAAAACGGGCCGTGAGGCCAGCGTTATCATTCCCCACCTGCTTTAGGTTCCAGAACTCGTTTTCGAGCCTTTGACGCTCGTGTGGGGGACAAAACTCTTTCTCCATGAGTTTGTCTAAGGTCGGTCCATGGGAGGACGTGAGCGATTTCATTTCCACGAGCGTTACGTTCGGAGGTCCACCAATCAAGGGCTCTTGGTCGGAAAATGCTTGTTGCGTTTGTGATACGCAGGTGGTCAGGACAACCACTCTAGAAGAATTTTACATCAATGGCGTCAAACCATTGCAGCAGCTTAATGGCGTCCTCTTCGCCAGTGAAGGGTAAGGGGTTGCATGAACAAAAATACTTAAAAGTAAATGTCAACTTACGTGCTTCTACCTTGGAGTCGACAGAGGCATGGGGTGATTCGGTGTTTGGTGGGGGTTGGATTTTGCTGACGATGTCCGAGATGATCTTAGCCATTTGCTTCGCCATAAATTTCATACAATCCTTCTTGGACATCGAGTTGGAGTTGGACTTCGACTTCTTCCTGCTGCTTGATTTTTGCGAAAAAGACATCTTGGTGATCGACAATAGAGGAAAGGATGAGTCTTGATCATCATGTGATTAGAGAAGTCACATTTGAGCATGTAAGTATCACATAACACGTATGAGTTCACATACATGACATAAGCATAACAAGTTGTGAGAGGGGATCGGCTCTCCTCCAATGAGCACCGGACTGATCTGACTCAGCTAACAGAGGCGGAATTCATTGTTAGCGAGTTGGACAAACAAACAAGTAAGATATACTGTTAAACGCCATGAATTGTATTGATAAACGTGAACAGTTACAAAATGCGTAAACAGTTTGACAGGGCTTCGCCTTAGACACACACCAACCGATATCTGACACAACACTCAGGCTCCTCTATTTATAGATCAACATGACTCACGCAGGAGGAGTGTGTGTATGTGACTCGTGCGAGTGATGCCTCGTACAAGTGACAAGGTGTCACTCGTACGAGCCATTAACAAACCATATAAATCATATATTAACAAACACTAATTGACGTTCTGTGCCCTATATACATAAACAACATATCCTAGACATAGGCAATAGACATTATGCACCAACACAAGTATTCAAAAGTATAAACACACATGATCGCGTAAGGGGTATAAATTTAGTTGGTTTTCGAGAATTATTATTGTTTTTTTCATGCCTATTTTGGTGAAGTCATCTCGTTTGTAATGCAAGTGTCTTCAAGTCTTCAAGTGTGTATATTGGTAAATGTCTTAGGAAAGACATATTGTATATATCAAGACAAAAGGAATAGAAAGAAGCAAAGTAGGAAGAATTAACATTTTAAGCATGAATCAAGAATGGTCGAAGCTGGTCACTTAAACTATAGACTAGGTCGAACATGGCAATTCTACCTAATTCCCTATAGTTATGGCTTTGATACCAATTTGTCACACCCCAACTGATGGCAGAAACATCGTAGTGAGTCGAAATAGATTGCTCGAGACATCATAACACTATTTGCGACAATATTAAATTCAAAACCCATTTCATTTCATTGATCAAATTGTCAAATACAACATAAATTCAAATACAACAAGTTTAACGAAATTATAACATAAAACCTACAATTCTAGATGCGTTTCTATGTCGTCCCTACTAAGATTCCGTCATATTCAACATCCTCAACCTGCAACATGTTAAAAGTATAGTTCAACACAAAAGCATTGGAAAGTACACAAGTCTAAGTATATCATAAGTATAAAATCGTTTAAACAAATCCACATGTTAAGCTAGCATACTAGATTAATGTAAACATGGCATACGATCTACAAGTCAATCCTCTAGTGTCACCATAAAATAGAATTAACTTAATATGACCACAAGAATACGGGCGGTGCGTTACTCCTATAGCGCTATACATATTAAGGGGAGGATCGTATGAAGTAAATGACAAATATTATCACATAAGAATGTTCCAAGTATACGAATCGTGTATCACATAACTATAGCATGTATGATGGATTGTTTGTGCGGTTGCATAAAAGCATAAGTGTGATTGCGTGTATTTTTATAGGTTAACATATTGCACCCAAAAGTGTAAAGCATAAAACGGGTGTTCGAGTGTACTCACGGTTTTGCAAAGCTTCCTTTGATAAATCCCATGAATAGTTTAATTGGTTGGGGAACGAACACCGAGTTATCCTATACGAGGAAACGTAGGTGTGTGAGTATTGGAATCATAATGGAGGATTCGGATTAGGAGTTTAAGGTATGCAAAAGTATGTATTCTTAAAAGTATTTATCTAGGCGTCAACATTCGTTTTTGACACTATAAACTCCGTAGGGTAGTTGTGATTTCATGGGTCATGCCCATTAGAATCGTAATGAGGAGGTTAAGTCCTAGATAATATAACCTAATGTTAGGACAAGTAACCATATTATCATTGTCAAAAGTCCGGTTATGTTTAAGTCTTATTTACATATATATTATATAATATATCATTACGTTTATCATATAAGTCATAGATTTCATAGATGTCATGCATGGAGATAGGAGGATAACCATCCTTTAACCTCTTTCGTAAGATTCACAAATACACAAATTGTTACAAGGACAATTCGGATGGTCATGAATGGAAAAAAAAAGAAATACTTCACTAAACTATGTATTGACCAAGTAAGCAAACTAGGTGCGTGCCTCCCGAACATGGTAATGTTTTGGGACATGTCGTAGCCTTGTTACTCAATTGAAGGTTGAACATAATTTAGTGGTTACACATAGAAATCATCAAGTGAGATGGTGGATTGAAAGTAGGATAGCCAAGGCTTCCAAGTAATCACACCGTTACCAAAACACAAGCTTTGTCAAGCTTGGATGGTTCCAACACTTGTGGGTTAAAACCCTTTACAAAACAGAAAGTTTAGAGGTATTTTACACCTCTTATTTTGTATGAAACAACTCTAGCTAGCTCACTAACCATGGGCTTGATTAGAGGCACAAGTAGCACAAGTTTGTCTAGAGAAAGCATGTTTAAATAAAGTTTATAAGTTCATCTTTGAAAACAGAAAGTCTAGCCTTAAAAATGGTATTGTTCCACCTTGGTCTTCCATAGAAAACCTATGGTAACATCCCTAGAGGCATTACAACCATTGTAGAGGAAGAAAATGTGAAGAAAACATGAAATTAATGAAGTTGTAAAAAAGATAAAATAAAGCAGAAAGTTTATGGCACTTTAGACCTCAAAAATGGTGAGGTTTCACCTTAGTTTGCCAAAGCAAACTTGTGAAACCTTTCTAGAGATTATCCAAGTGTTTTAGAAGAAGAAATAAGGAAGAAATAGTAGGAGAATTGAGTTAGAACTCACTAAAAACTCAGATGTTGCTACTGTGTTTTCTGGAAGTTTTAGGGACTTTTAGAGTGTTTTTGAAGTGTTTGGAGGCTTGTATAAGTGGGAAGTAGATGGGGAAAGGGTTGTTTAAATAGGGAAGGGGATTAGGGTTAGTGTTGGTGAGCATTTAAGACAATTAGGTGAGTGTTTAAGCTTGAAACAAGTCAAACAACTTAACCTAGCAGCTTGCGGCCGCAAGCTGCCTTCTTTTTTTGTTAACTAATTGATATTATTAGGTTATTTGATGTCATTTTATATATAAGTGACGTATATTAATGGGTGGCTTGATATTTTAAGCATACAGGCATTATAATCTATCCTTTTTTTCTAGTAAAAGAACACTTTTTTACGAGTTTAATGAAATGAAGTGTATAATAAGCGTGAATCGTTTAGTGAGGTTCTTAAATAATTACAAATCTCGCGATTGAATAACAAAGAATTTAGCATGAAAGGAACTTGCAAGAAATATGAATATACGATAATTGTTAACGATTTAAACTTGCGTCATGTATCATGTAACACGGGTGCATGAACTAATGTATAAGCATGTATAAAAGATTAATTGCATTACGATCGAAGCCTCAGATTTACAATGATTCCACTGAGATAAGATTGCAATAACAATGAGTTTCCGAAAACAGAATTACGATACATTCTTTCTAAAAACGATAAGCTGTGAAAAGCAAGGCGTTACAAAATGGGTTATAGTCCTAATGCATCCATCATTTACTTAGTTGGATTAGTGTCGGTAAGGATTGGGAACCTATTCCTTTGGCAAGTTCTAGAGTTGTAAGAACCAAACAGGATATTCACACAAGAAATGAAAAATTGATCAATTAATATAGATATATATTTGTATGCTCGGTAAAGGTTCAAAACTCACATTTTGTGGCAAAAAAAGGGGTATAGTGTAAAAGTGTATATATAATCAAATTTTACAAAGATTTGTTATGCCTGTTTTTATAATTTTCTTAATTGGTTATTTTTATCATGATGCTGTTAGATGTAAATTAGTAAAAAAAAAGCATAATTTTTAGAACTTATTTTTCCCAAACTAGTTCAAGATAAGTAAAAAAAATAAAAAAAATTTGAAAAATATTTGAGGTGATAGCGTTTTTCCAAGGTGAGTTTTGTGTAAAGCTTGTTTTAGGACGATTCAAGGTTTTAACAGCCCCCACACTTAAATTACACATTGTCCTTAATGTGTCCTAAATAGGAATTATTTGGATTAATGTGCAAAAAGTGGGGTAAAACAACCAATTTTAAGGTTACTGGGCACGGGGCGTGCCCAGTTGGCACGGCCCCGTGGTCAAAGTGCGAGTAATAAATTTTTGAATAGCTTACAGAAGGTTGGGCATGGGGGAGTGCTATGGGCACGGTCCTGTTTTAGATATCTATGATAGTTAGGGAATTGTGTTTCGTCGCTTGGCTTCTGATTTCTGGGCTTGGGGACCACTATGCTTAGTGTGTCCAAGCCTCCCAAGGTACTTGTGAACTATAATCCTATCACAATATAATAATCTAACACAAAATAACAAGCGTTCCTAAATTACGAGTTTTTACTTCTTCAAACACCAACATACGAAAATAAAAGAAAATGCAAAAAAATAAATTGTCTTAAGAAGCAAATTGTCCAATGGGACGCAGCCCGGAAGTTACCAAATTGTTCAAGGGATAAAGAGAGATAACCTGAAGGGTAGATCCGTCGCCCCCATCACCATTGGCTAATCCGGATGCGTGTCCTTGTCTTCCTCCTCCTCATCCTTGTAAGCCATATGCTCCCGAATGAATGTAATGTTGTTTTGCATGGTAACCATATTGCGATCCGTGCTCCCAATCCGGTTGTTTGAGCTTTGTCCCAAGCTATAGGCATTTCTAGACACTTGAAGGGTTTCCTGCATAAATTGTATAATTTCTAGAGGTTAGGAAAATCACATCCTCATTAAGAGGAGGAGCCTGGGGCGTATCCCGGGTATCGAGGACAGTCGGGGTTGTCTTCGATTGCAAGGAACTCATCCGGGTCGTTCGGGTCCACACTCAGCCACGTGCATCCTAAAGCACATGAGGCTATTGTTACAATCGATGATAAGACCCAAGCTTCGGCATAAGGCTAGATCGGCCCTTGCCACACCCACTCCTTTGTGAACACACTCGGAGTGCGCCTAATGAAGTCTTGAATAGCTTGGCGATCCATCCTCCCAAGAATATCGGCATTCAGGTGTTGGCGGTGACATTTGAGACCATGTTCCTCAACAAGATGTGGGCAACATCAATGGGTTGGTGATTCAGGATGCAATATAAGCAAGTTAGTTTTCAAAGGTTTACCACCCTACCACTATCCTTCCTTTGGCATAGAAAGCCACTAAGGACCTGATGAATGTATCGGATTAAGGGTCCCTTATTTTTGTGCTCTTTGTACTACTCGGATCATAATGGCCATCCCCAATTTTGCCCATGCAGCTTGTCTCATGTTATCTGGGAGTTCACGGACTACTTCCGTGAAGTCTGGCTCGGCTGTGTGTTCTTCAGTGTATAGCCCAATATTCACGCTAAACTGAGCCACAGAAATGTATACCATTCTCCTCCACACATGAACTGAACTGCATTTGACTCAAACAGATCCTGCTCATTCTTGTAAAAAATAAGCGTAGTTAAGAATTCCATGTTATATTTGTGTACTGATCTGAGTCGGGTCTCTAAAAAGGTACGTAGCGGACCAGTGATCAGAGCATCGTATCTCTCATCATAATCAACAAAAGTTTTTCTTTTGCGTTTGCAGATTTGCCATGGCCTCGTGCCAGGTGGGCACGGCCTCGTGGAAAAAAAATTGTGTGGCCATTTCTCTGAGGGTTCCCTTTTGGTACTTACCTGTTTCTCTTTCATTCTTTTGTTGCTCCCAAATGTACCTACAAGATATTTAAAAGAAAAATATGCATATTTACAATTAACGTTTGATTATTCCCTGATTACTTATCTGCTTCTTGGAGTGTTAATTCAACTTCCTCATTCTCAAGGAAACCTCTATAGAGTTTAAGCTTTTGTCCGTTGACTTTGACAGGTTCACTGTTTGAAGGTTTAATTTCTATGGCGCCATGTGGAAAGATTTGGGTAATGAAAAAAGGTCCGGACCACCTAGACTTGAGTTTTCCGGGAAATAACAGAAGTCTTGAGTTAAACAAGAGCACATGATACCCTCCTGAAATTCTTTAGGTTTGCTTATTTTATCGTGTAAGTTTTATATGCGTTACTTATAAATTTCAAAGTTGGAGTATGCTTGATTTCTCATTTCTTCTAATTCTTTTAACTGATAGAATCGATTTTTATCGGAAGTTTCTTAGTCTAGGTTTACGTTTTTAATTGCCCAGTATGCTTTGGGTTCAATTTCTACTGGGATGTGGCAATTTTTTCTATAGACCAGCTTATATGGAGTGGTGCCTAATGGTGTCTTATAAGTTGTTCGGATGGCCCATAAAGCATCATCTAATTTACCCGCCCAATCTTTTTTATTTTGACCTGCGGTTTTCTCTAAGATTTTTTTTAAACCCCGATTGGTTACTTCGGCTTGGCCGTTGATTTGAGGGTGGTAGGCGGTTGAAACACGGTGATAAACCCCATATTTTGTTAAAATTTTGTTTAATTGGTAGTTATATAATAATGGGTGTATCTATCACTGATAAGTGCTTTTGGAGTGTCGAAACGAGAGAATAATCGTTTCAGTAATTTTACAACAACTCTTCCATCCTTGTTGGAGAGCCTCGGCTTCGGCCCATTTGGACATGTAATCAACTATCACAAGAATGTATTTGTTCCCTCTTGATGGTGGGAAAGGTCCCATAAAATCTAAACCCCAAAAATCAAAGATTTCACAAATAAGAATGCCCTTTTGAGGCATTTCATTTTTGGATGAGATATACCTGTTCGTTGGCATGCGTCACATGTTTTGATTAAATTGTGTGCATCCTTATGGATGGTCGGACGATAAAATCCTCAATCAAATACCTAATGTGCGGTGATTGCTGCTCCATGATGTCCTCCATATGATCCTTCGTGACAATGGCAAAGAATCTTTCTTGCTTCTTGGCCATAGATGCACCTTCGGATAAGTTGGTCGGCACATATTTTGAAAAGATATGGATCTTCCCAAAAATAGTGTTTAACATCGGCAAAGTATTTTTTCCTTGATGATGTGACCATCCTTTGACTAAAATGCCACTAGCATGATAGTTAGCGTAATCGGCGTACCATGGGTCTTCTTAATACTAGACAATTCCAATGATCCGATGGGGAATTTTTCGTTGATGGGCTCTTCTCGAATTACCTCCAAACGCGATTTTATAAGAAAGATAAGTGATCAGCTGCAGTGTTTTCAGTTCCTCGTTTATCTTTTATTTCAATGTCGAATGGAGGAGAAGAATCCACCAGATCAAACGTGGTTTGGCATCTTGTTTTTTGAAAAGGTATTGAATGGCGGCATGGTTCTTATAGACTATTGTTTTAGAAAGAATAAGATAGGAATGAAATTTATCAAAAGCAAATACTACTGCTAGTAACTCTTTTTCGATAGTTGTATAATTTTCTTGGGCATCGTTAAGAGTTTTACTTGCATAGCATATTGGGTGAAAATGTTTTTTTCTTTTCGTTGTCCCAAGACGGCCCCAACTACAAATTCGCTTGCATCGCATATGATTTCAAAAGGTAATTTCCAATTGGGTGTTATCATGATCAGTGCATTGACTAGCATTTCTTTTAGTGTAAGAAAAGCTATATTGCAATCCTTGTTGAAGATGAATGGGGCATCTTTTTCAAGTAATGTTATTAGAGGTCTAGAGATTTTTGAAAAGTATTTGATACATTGCCTATAAAATCCGGCATGTCATAGGAAATATTGTATGGCTTGAACGGAGGATGGGGGAGGTAACCGGGAAATAGTGTCTATAGGAAATATTGTATGGCCCGATCAACTTCCATTACTTCGCTTGAGATTTTATGACCGAGTACTATTCCCTAAGTTACAATAAAACCACATTTTTCACAATTAAGGGCGAGGTTTGTTTCCTCACACTGGGATAGAATTCGTTCAAGATTATCGAGGCATTGGTCAAATGCATCTCCAAAAATAGAAAAATCGTCCATGAAAACTTCCATGGTTTTTTCTATCATATCGTGGAAGATGGCTACCATGTAAGAGTGAAATGTTGCGGGGGCATTGCATAGACAAAAAGGCATGTGTCGATAGGCAAAGGTTCCATAGGGATATGTAAATGTTATTTTTTCTTGGTCCTCCGGTGCTATGGGAATTTGAAAATATCCAGATAAATCATCTAAAAAACAATAAAATTTATAACCGGATAGTCTTTCTAGCATTTGGTCGATAAATGGTAAAGGAAAGTGGTCTTTCCTTGTCGTCTTGTTTAATTTGCGATAATCAATACAAACTCTCTATCTGGTGACGGTTCTTGTTGGTATTAGTTCATTTTTTCATTAGTTACAACCGTCATACCTCCCTTTTTTGTACTACTTGGACGGGACTTACCCAAGGGCTATCGGAGATAGGGTAGATGAGCCCGGCATCTAATAGCTTGATGACTTCATTTTTAACCACTTCTTGTACGTTTGGATTTACGCTTCTTTATGGTTGTATTACCATTTTATATTCATCTTCCATTAAAATTTTGTGTGTGCACATGGATGGACTGATGCCTTTGATGTCCATAAGTTTCCATGCGATTGTTTTTTTATGATTTTCAAAAGTTTTGTTAATTTTTTCTTTTTCAAAAGGGGTTAATTTTGAAGAAATGATGACGGGGAGCTTACGATGATCATATAAGAATGCGTCATCTTGACCTTTCGGTAGTTCCTTGAGTTCAAACGACAGTGGGTCTTTAAGAGACCGCTTATTTTCTTCTTTATTAAGGTCGATGGTCGATGAGGTTTGCTTGATTTCCTTCTCTTCTTCGACAAGTTGTTCTTCTGTTTCTTCCCATCGGGTGGCTCTGCCCCGTCCTCAATTAGGGTGCCGTCATTGCCAATTGGACATTTCATTGATTGGTTAAGATTGACGTACCTTTTGTCTGTCCCTAATTGAAGTGATAGGTTGTTTTGCTTCCGTTTGGCTAAGTTTTGATGGGTTTTGATGAATGGTTGTCCCAACACGAACGTGGCATCATCTAAGATGATAAAGTCAGTTGGTACTACTGTTGGATTTGTTTGAATTAAGACATCCTAAATCATTCCCTTGGCTTTTATCATTTTTTGGTTAGAGAGAAAAATAGGAATTTTAAGAGGAAAAAAATCACTAGTGCTCAACTTTTCGAAAATGTAGTTTGGCATTATGTTAACACAAAGATCTTTATCAATTAATACGTTACTAACGAATATGTTTTGGAAAAACATGGTACCATTTTTATGTTTAATTCATGATGTTCATCTTATATTAGTGAAGTTTGATCATTTGTCGAATTAATGCTAACTAGTTCTTCGATTTTAGTAGTAGTGTTTAACTCTTTTAAAAACTTGGCATGAGAAGATACCAAACAATGATTTTCAAAAGAAGGTTGTAAAATGTGAATTTCTTGAAAATTTTGCTTTATTTTGAAATTATCATTTTTGGAATTACCTTTTTCGTGGTTTGGTTCATGCGTGAGTTTTTTTATTGTTGTTCTTCTATTTTTACCTCTTAGATTATTACCTCTTTAGTGCAAATGGTCTCTTCTTTTTCGCGAGCTCTCTTGAGTTAGAGTTCTAAATTTTTGACACTTTGTATAAGGCTTTCGGCTTCGGGAATGATTGATGGTGGTGCGTCGTATGCTTCAAATGGGTTGGCGTCCCAATCAAAGCTTGGCTTTGGGAGCTCAAACCTAGGTTCTTCATATGTGGTGTATGAGGGTGATGGCTGAAAGAGGTAGCAATGTTGCACCGAATGAGATTCACCGCAAATGGTACAATATGGTTCCTCGTAATCATCCTCAATGTAGTAGTGGTTGTGATCTTCTGAGATAATCCATTGGAGGGTACCTAGAAGATTAACGAGTCTCGGGATTAGAAAACAGAAAAATAAAAATTAACAGGGAGATAACCACACCTCGTGCTGCACTGGCACGACCCCGTGGGCAAACATATATCTGGGCGTTTGAAAAAGTTTCTAAAATATCTGCAGCACAGGGGCGTGGCCACGTGACACGGCCCCGTGGCAGACGTACTGTAAAAAAATAAAAAAATTGAAAAGCGCGCAGTTTTGAAAAATGTATAGAATTTATTAGGTCGCTAATTTTAAGCTTTCTTAAAATACTTGTGTCCCCGACAACGGCGCCAAAAACTTGATGTGGGTGAGCGTGGTTATAATTTTTGTTATATTTTAAGCACTTTTTAACTCGTGGATCAAGCTTTAAATTTATAAAAACACGATACAATACTACCACTCTACATACGTTAGGGCAAGTGCACCCATCATAGACATAGTATAGTGATGGTAAGATACAGAGGTCGTCCAAGGACACAAGAGCTTTTAATGCCCGCTTATCGTTAACGTCTAGTCTAACCGAATTTTGATAAAAGTTTTAAAAGTTTTAAAAGATAAACTAAATGTAAAAACGTAAAGAAATAAATAAAGACAAATAGACAAGAAAGAATCAGTTGGTTCTAACTCCTCTTTTTATATATCCATTGATAAATTCCGCATTTTGGGCTTTTTAAGAGATTATCGTAGTTATAGTGGTAGGCCCCTCTTATGAAGGCGACGTTACCCTCGGCCATATTGGTCTGAGTCAGCAGTGATACAATCCCGCAAGGCCTGAATATTGAAAGATAATTAAATAAGTTATTAATGCGAAAAGTGGTAAGCCCCTCTTGTGAAGGCGACGTTACCCTCGGCCATATTGGTCTGAGTCAGCAAAGATACAGTCCCGCAAGGCCGGATAAAGTTTTAATAGTAGTTTATTTATAAGGGGTTCAAGCCATTGTTACTTTCCCCGATTTGATGTTATCTGCCTCAAGGAAGTCCTAATAAGCTTGAACCAAGTCCTCGCGGGATCTATACACTGAACGAGGCAATAACTATACGCAAATGCCCTTCTAACCCCCTTCTAGGTAGTTAATGCGTTTTATATAGACTGTAAAGACACGAACGAGTGAATCAACGAAACATGAAGAAATGTTTAACCAAAGTACACTTTCAATATAAAAACTAGTTATTAAAGTCATTAATACATACCCAATTAAAAGGTTGCCAAAGAGTGGAAATCAAAAGTAATACATAAAGATTTGTCTTCACCAAGTGATGTAAGAGATTTAGCCAAGCATGGCCTTTGTTTGACAAGAACTCTTGCAATCAATCTTGGATCCTGAGACTACTACACACTCTAAATATGAAATGTGGATGATGGTGGTGGGTGTTGGTGTTGTAGTGGTAATGGAATGATGGAAAGTGTGAGAGAAGTGGTTTATCAAAGGATGCCTTTCTAATGAACCAAGCACCTTTATTTATAGCTGGAAACAGAGGGCAGACACAACCCCGTGCCCACCTGGCACGGCTTCGTGGTTATCTTTTTCTCTCCATTCATTAACTGCAGATGTTAGGTCTTGTACTAACATACCCCGTGGTGTCATAGCACGGCCCCGTGGTTAGTGTACTTGTGGTACTATCCTAGATTCTGTAATCTTATAGTTGACCACGGCCCGTGTTTGGTTAGCACGGCCACGTGTTGGTTTGTCTGTTGCTGTTGTCTTTATCTGAAAAGAATCTTGTCTGGGCACGGCCCCATGCCTAAACTTCTGTTCTTGTTATTTTTGTTGTTTTGGATGTGGATGGGGGTTCGGCATGTCGTGTCAATCCTACTTCTTTGTATTTGTGTTGGTTTCTACTGTTAATTTGCTTATTTTATTCGTTTAAGCTCTTTTGATCCTGAAATTTAAAAGTAAACAAAGAAACATGCTTTTTCCAACATTAGTACCGAAAAAGTGTTGATTTTATGTCTTGTCTGATTTAATTTATATGTTACATAATGCGCACATCACAAATTTGGTTTTGTTTTTTAACTTGGTTTCGAGCGTTCTGACGCTATATACGAGCTATGTCCCACCGTGACATACCTACTTTGTTGGGACTATATAAACGATTAGTTTCCTATAACATCCTTAATCCTTTGTGGTTGGGACCGGGAAAACGAGCTATGTCTCGAAGCCTCCTCTTTCCTTTGTTGTTGTGCTTTTGCGATTAGACGCCCACGAGTATCTTGCTGTACCACATGTGGTTTCATATCAGTCTTACTTAGATTCATCGTAGCCATGATCTTCAACAACAAAGTTTTTTTTAACAAGATTGGGTTGTGACATTAGTTGTTGTTTCACATTATCCATTTCTTTTTCGAGAATAATTTTTTTCTCAATTTTCTTCGGTTTGTAATTAAGTTTTGTCTAGAAGACGTGTACCACGGGAACTCGAATTTTGCTACCTGTTTTAAAAAATTCATAGTAAAAAATATGATGTATGATAAATGTAAAAGGCTGTATATTTTTATTTTTATTTGTTTTTGTATTTCTATCTGTATTTCCATACTTTGCCAACCAACAAGCACATGGAAACCCATAACTCGTAAAAAGTTGCCAGCTACAAGATGCATTTGTCAATCGTAACATAGATAACTTGGATTTTCGATGACCAACAACTCTACAGCTTTATGTAAAACATTACCACGTAGGTAATCAATCAATGGCAGTTTGTGGTGCCCCATTTCTTGACTAGGCTGGTTTTACAAAGTTTGTCATATTACGCTCTCCTGTGCGTCAACAATATTATCTACAAACCACACAAGTCTATTCAGCGTGTCATTAGCCCCATTAAGGTATCTTCTCAAGTTAGCATACGGACTCTCAACTCTGTTGGTTATGTGTTGATCAAACTTGTGGTTTTTGTTAGTCCAGGATGCAACAAATCTTTCTTTATAATCTTTCAACCAGACAATATACACATAGTTAATGACTCCTAAAAAATGATTATAACCATGGGTTATGTATGTATGTATGTATGTATGTATGTATGTATGTATGTATGTATGTATGTATGTATGTATGTATGTATGCATGTATGTATGTATGTATACATGTATGCATGCATGCATGCATGCATATGTATGTATGTATGTATGTATGTATGTATGTAAATAAATATAATATATACCTTTCCATCCGTCATCATACATTCGTTGAAAGGTCGGTTTAGGTTATATTCAATAATATCCGAGTGGGAGACTCACACAATTGAGCCTAGGATAGCTTAATTATTTGCTAGTCCATATATGTAAAGGATGCCTTGAAATGTTTTAAAATATCCTATGCGAAGTGCCACCTGCATAAATACTTGGAAGCGTTTGGGAATTTTATATTACATGCATTCATGAGAGCGAGATCTCTGTCTGTTATTATTACACGTGACTCCATACATTTTTGCAACATATATTTGATCTTTTGTATAACACATATAGAGTTATTATCTCATTCTTAAGAAAAAATGTATGAGCAACACAAAACATTTTGTGTATTGATGTCACACCCACAACTTGAACAAATGGAAGTTTATAGGAGTTCGTTTTGTAAGTTGAGTTGATCTAACACATGCGGGAATGCACACCATAAATTGTACGATGCACGGAACAATGAAAACCTCCTCGACCACATTTGTGGAGGTATCCTCCCAAGTGTAATAAACGTACTCTTTAGAATGCAACATTTCTCTAGTAACTACATTGGAGTTCAATCGCCATGCATTTCGCGTTTAATCTTCTTTATTAGATTTATATGTCTCATAGAATACACACATTTTGTGGGTTCTGTTCCCTTATGGTTAAATATGGTCTGTGGCTCCACATTTTGAAAATACAACCTCTCCACTAAAAGTTCTTTGTTCCAAGACAGTCTCCTAGCAAATGCGTAACCCTCCAGATGTTGTGTAAGATCATGGTTATGTTGGCCAACTTCACCTCTAACCTCCAAGCATCATGTTTTGTGTCTACTTTCCCCGTCATTTTAAAAGAAAAAAACCACTTTTTTTGCTACTAGGACGTCTAACTATGGTTGTACTATTGTGTTCACCACCACAATCGCATTGAAATCATATTTTCACGACCCTTGTTGACGGCCTATTGCCTTTTGTCTTCGATCGTTGGGTCACAAAACGTAACCATTCTAAAGTGATCTTTTGACGTCCCAAGACTTCAAATCTTCAAGTGACATGAAATCTTGAAACAAAACTATATATATATATATATATATATATATATATAATATATATATATATATATATATATATATATATATATATATATATATATATATAATAGCACGTAAATGATGGAATGTCGTCCCTGGTCGGTTTCAAACTAAACATCTAGGTTAGGACGTTCATCGTACTTACTGATGTGCTCACAGTGGTCAATTTAAACTCACTAATTTTTACCCTAAACTAGACACTCTAAGTTTTAACTTTATAACTAAGACTCTCTAAAACTAGATCGCATAACAAGCAAGTGTACCAGTCAATGTAGTACAGCTAAAGTAAGTCCGAGTATAGAACCCAGGACTCTACTAATTACGTTTACTAAACTCGATTAACTTATCGAACTTAACTGACTCAACTAAAATGTTTAGTTATTTGGGGGGGGGGGTCTAACAAACTACTAAAACTAACTAGAGTTAACTAACGCTAACAAGGACACGAGTTAAGACTAAGATGGTGAGAAACACTACATAGGTCAGACTCCTACACATGATTCACAAGCTTTTATTGGTTATGGAACTATTGTGGAAACCGGGATCTTAAAATACTAAACTTAAAAGATAACCTAAAAGACTCTCGACCCTTCTCGAAAAGAAACCTATGGAAACCTATAAGTAGTTATCAACCGGTTTAGAGTATTCCCTGACGGGTTGTCCTACTGTAATAATAAAGTACCCTCTAGACAATCTACCTCACAGCGCGAAAGTCACAAGTAACTATGGAATCCTGATTAGACTCGATAAACAAATAGTGAAAGGGAAACTAAGGGGATCTTTTCACAAAGTATCTAACCCTAGCAATCTAACACTAAAGACAGACCGACAACCTCTCACCTCATAGCTATCGAGATTGGTAGAACACTTAATCCTATTCAAAGAATCAATCACGGTTCCTACGGAAATCATACATAATTAACCGTAAACTAATCGCTTACACACAGTCCACGACCTAACTTGCATTCATACACGGGTGACATCCACAAAAACGCAAGTGAAACATGTGATAAGGTTCAAACAAGATTGAATACGCATAAACATCTGATCATTAAAACCATAGTCTTTGACTCTAATAACAATTCCACAAAATGTCATCTATAAACAGAAAGAACAAATCAAAACATGGTATTCATCAATCGACCTAGGCAGTGACGAAGTGTTTAGCCTAGCGTAGTCTTTAACACATAAACAATCATCTTAATGAGTTCACAAGACATGGTTTAAAGCAAAGATAACAAGAATGTGAAACCCGAATTGCGAAAACCCGAAGAAATCACTATCCCATGCTTCAAAGCTTCAACCTTTATGCTTCCAAACTCCAAAATCACATTCAAGAAGCTGCAAATTTGTTCTAGGGTTCTCTATTCGTCCAATATAAGTTCTATATTTAATTATGATTAGGTTTAATGAATATATCATGTTGATCCAAAACCAAACAATGATATATATGTGTATATAAGCCCCTGGCGTCACACGAGAGATATTTGGTTCCTTTCTCATGTCGCGCGAGACAACGAAGTCAAAATTGGTCAACATCCCTTCTCGCATCATGCGAGAGAGCTTCTCTACCCCTATCGCGAGATGCGACATAGTTAATTTTTTAGATTTCTTTGAACTTTAACTGTTCGATCATCCGTACGCGTTTTTCACCCGTTTCAGCTTATTTTATCTCCTGAGACCTACAAAACACAACCAACTCAGTAGCATACAAAACTAACTAAAAACAACACAATTAGACTTAAAAACTGTACAAAGTATACACGAAAATTGGATGTATTTTTCAACTTCTTCGACGAACTCCTGTAACAACCTAATGGTGAGACTTTGATAAAAATAACTACATCACATCTTATAGAGGTTTTTTAACTCATTCAAAATCGGGCAGCACTCTCCCGTCATGACAACGAACGACGAACACAACCTACTGCCCTCTCTCGTAAGAAGACTCAACGTCGGGTCCTAAAATGTTTTCTGATACTCATGGCCCATTTGAATATTCGCCGAAAACATAATTAATGTCTCCAGACGACATCGTGATACGAATGGTTTGAAAGAATGAATTGGAGAGGATTTCGTCTGATTTTGCCGTTAAATGACACACCATCCGACCTTAAAGCTTCAAATTGCATATTCCACACCTATACGCCACGTATAGGTTTAACTTTTACGTCTGCCACCCCCCATGATTCCTTGACAAGACTCATCAATCACACTCTTGTACGACACGCTGTTTTGCCAAGGGAAATGGTCATATTGTGCCCTATACATCATGTATAACACTATACGTGGCATATAGGAGTGTTTTTAGTGGGTCATTAATTGTGCCTTGGTAGATGTGAACCCTATGCGCCATGTATAGCAGTATACGTGGCGTATTTGGGGTGTCCAAATAATTTTGAGGGGTGTACAGATACCATCACTCTCAATATATTTTATAAAATCCGACTGGACCGAAAGATTTAGATATATATTTTTTTAATTTATGTATATATTTCATTCGTATCTATATTGTATATTTATATCTATTAATTGATTCTACTTTATATCACATACACACTTTTAACAAATTTACAAGTTCAGTTCCCAAACATTATAGCTTATGTGTGTATATTAATAATATTATGTTTGTGATATTATAAGCAAAGGTGCATTACCATGCGCAAGCTTTGCTTCTATGTGAATTCTTAAACATTTTTGTTTTAGTATATATGTATACAAATCATGTATTCTTTTATTCACACCACCTAAGCGTCACGTAGATTTTAGGATGAAAATAATGCTCTCTTTTACAATGATGGTGTGGGATAAAGCCCTCACCAGACATGAGTCCCACCAGATGCAACTCTTCACGTCCGTTATCTCTTTGGCGAAGACCAAGAATAACACCCCATAACGCCCACGAAATAAGAGAGAGACGCCAAAGATGATGGTATGGTAAGGGATGCTGAGCCAGATCACCGGGCCTTATGGTTCAGTTAGTCCTTTAAAATTTCAAGTCTAGTTTCGATTTATAAATAAATAAAAATTATCAGTAATGGTTTAACTCGTTTTGATTTACAATAAATAAAAATTATTAGCAATACGATTTCACCAACCTTTAAGGCTTAAACCCTGAAGTGGTAACCGTGGTCATATATGACTCTTGAGCTTAGCTTTACTCACATTTCATCGAACACGTGTCACCCTACCACAGTTATCTTTTATGATTTGATAATTGACTCATCTACCGAGATACTTAAAATATCGTGCTTTTCACGTGCCAACATCAGACAATCACATAATCTGCTACCGGGCAGCTCCGCCGTCATGCCCGTTAACCTCAAATTCTTCAATAAAAGAGTCACAAAAACAAACCACGTACTCATGTAGGCCATCAAACTCCCACTATATCTGTCGGTTATGAATCGGGTGTACGGTAGTCGAAAGCACATGCTGGTTAGTAAGGAGGGTGAGGATACGGCGGTGAAATGCCGTAAGCGACGGCGCCGGAGAATGGCCATGCGGAGGATGGCGGTTAAAGGGGAAGCTGGAAATCACACGAAGACCACCGATGCGGGGATTTGCAATATGGAGGCTCCGGTGTACGGAACGGTGTCGGTGGTTGGACGGCAACGTCAAATGGTGGATGAAGTTTCTGTTCAAACCAACTTATGTCGGCCGGAGATCAATGGGTTTCAACCCGTGCATTTCTTCGGGGTGTTTGATGGTCACGTACGTAAATCTTCACTCTTTTTACGTTTGGTTGTACAAAACTTGTTGGTGTTTGTTTACATGACTGACAGCTAACCAATCAATTTTTTGTAGATCAGGTATCAGCATTGTGTAAGGAACAGATGCACGTTATCATGAAAGAGGAGATGATGCGTGTGAAGGTGGTTGGAGACGGAGGCGAGGAGATGTGGAGGTTGGCGGTTAACCGGAGCTTTCACAGGATGGATGAGATGGTGGTGAAAGCGTGCAGTTCCGGCATCTGTAGATGCAATACGCAGCTGTCTTTAATGAGGTCGACCGCAGTGGTGTCCGTGATGACAAAAGAATACATGTTAGTGGCAAAATGTGGTGATTCAGGCGCCGTCATCTACCGTGAAGGCAGGCCCCTCGACCTTAAGGTGAATAATTATTTAATACATACACACTATATAATTTGAATATTATGGGTTTCTTTGTTTGTTTATAAAGTTAAAACGTAGAATGTATAATTGTTTGGTTATGGTTTTGTGTGTGTAGGCTGATGATGAAGGAAGCTGTGATGGACGAATCATGTCCCGACCAATAGGTTGGTTATCTCTTAATCTTTCAAAACAATTTAAGAATATTATCATAACTCATGTTTACAAACAAACTTAGTTACCTATATACATCCTTTGACCGTTTATTCATAATCTTTTGACTTAAAAAAAATGCAATACAAATAAGACATTAATCTTTATTTCTTCCCAATACCACATAGATTACGTGGTTAAAATGATATCGCGTGTATTACATTACATGTTAGCTAATATATATATGTATGACAGTGGTGGATTCTTTGTCTTTTTATATTTATAAAAGGCCATGCTAGAAAACTTTTGTTTGCAAAGGAGTATTTTTGTGTGAAGTAGTACTAGGGGTGTTTAAGTTATGATTATTTGGTTTTTGGATATTAAAATTTATTGAAAGAAAATATCAAAAAAAAAATTTATACATAGATTAAAACTAAACATATATTTGATTTTTCACATTTCAACATTGAAAACAAAAAACATTCATAAATCGACATCCGAATCCAATTATTTACTCTTCTTTACTATTTTTACTATATTTTAAACCATATATAGTGCTCATATACTATATATATTAGAAAAAATTAGTTTTCGGATATAGGATTATCCGAAATTTTAGAAATCAATATCCGAACACGTATCCGAAAATTCGGATTATCTGGTTTTCGGATATTCGAAATTTTGGATGCGGATTTTCAGTTTCTATATCCATATATAGTGCTCATAATATATATATATATATATATATATATATATATATATAGAGAGAGAGAGAGAGAGAGAGAGAGGGGAAGGATAAAACGAAAACCCACTTGAGTTGAGAAAACTCAAAAAACCTTTATAAAAATCTCATGTAACATTTTTATTTTTTTTATAAAAAATAGGAAATGTAACATACATATATTTGAACATTTTTATAAAAGAAACACAAAAAACGCCGAGTAGTTTATTTTTAAAAAAATGTTAAAAGTTTCATGTTACATAATATATATATGTCCAAAAAAATGTAACATGCAAATTTTGAACATTTAAATAAAACAAGTAGGCGCTTTTTATATTTTTTTATAAAAATGTTCAAGTATATTAATGTTGCATTCCCCTATTTTATTTAGAAATACATAAAAAATTTACATAGGGTTTTTTTAAGTTTTCTCAACTTAAGTGGGTTTTTGTTTTATTTTTCACCTATATATATATATTAAAAATCTTTTGGATTTATCGAGTAGCTTGATTTCTTATTGAGTTTATGTTGTGATTTTGTGTGAAGATGAGATAGGATTATGGGCAACATCTGAACCGGACATCTCCGTAACAAAATGGGAATTCAGAGACGAGTGTTTGATACTAGGTAGTAATGGTCTATGGGATGTGTCGAGTGACATGGCATCCAAGACGGTACACGAATGTCTTGGGAAAAATGGGAATTCAAGTGTGGAGTCTCAAATTGACACGGATGTGGGAACCAAGTTGGCCGCAACTCTATTGGCACGTCTCGCCTTAGGTCGTAGGAGTGCTGATAATATAAGTGTCATTGTTGTTGATTTGAGGAAGTGAAGCTCGATGATCATTCATCTCCTTGGTATGTTGGTTGATGACTATTTTCTCTTCTGTTGCATGTAAATTTTGTAAATTATCATATAAAATTAGAGGTATACAAATTATATAAAAATATGGTTTTGATTAGTTTTACTCGAAACAGCTAAGCATTGAACAACAAGCATGTTCTATAGGTATTTGACAAATTTCATTTAGGTTTCGGGTAGTTCAGGTCTGGTTATACGAGTTATCTGTGTATGATATTGTATCCGATAACTGACACATATCACAACCAAGGTAAGGTTGTTCAGTTATCGGATTCCTCAAGTTGTTCAAGGAATTTGGGTTTGGACATATTCTTTAATATTCAATTCGGGTTTGGACATATTCTTTAATATTCAATTCGATGTTCATTTAGACCCAAAAATTTCACTCCGTGTGATCTTAATTTCAAACTATGGTTGGTGTGGTGGTGGTGGTGGGATTTGTAATATAATAGTGTCATTTTCACAAAAAAAAAATTAACCAAGGTTTATTCAAGTTTGCCACAGCATGCCTTTTTTTATTTTTTCTATAGCGGATAGGTAATTTAGCTCTCTCCGCAGCAACAATCGCTTTAACGGTAGTTGCCGTCATGGGATCTATAATATAATAGTGTCATTTTCTAATGGCAGATCCAGGGTTTCCTGTCAGAATGAATGTCCAAACCACTTCAGTCCAAAATCAGGGAAAAAGGGTAAATGCACGGTACCCCTGACCGCGGGAGGGTTCTCCCTCCCCAAGCTAGCTTAGCCCCATAGCTGCTTGGCGGTTACTACCCAGCAGGATTATTCGGGCCGAGCTGGACTCGAACCCGCAGTCCTTCCGTTTGGAATGGGTGAGGCTGGCCACTGGGCTGACACCATGTGGTTTTCAGTCCAAAATCAGTTGAACCCTTTATTCATATTATCATGTAATAATATGTTCTTCATCCATTTCTAAATTACAAATTAAAACATAAACTGGATGGTGGGAGTAAAGTTGAAAAACTTCCATTATGAAAACTCACCTGATACAAGAATTGTCCAAAATGTTACAATGTATAACTCTACCAACAAAAACCTACACCTCAATTAACCTTCTCTAGGCACACTTCCATCGACTGTAAAGCCGACCATAACTCCATAATTATGTTACACAACAGAACCGTAAAAAAACTCAATATGGCGGTTAAATATAACAGAGAGCTAAGCAGGTGTGGCTGTGGCTGTGGCTGATTGGTCCGCCAACCACTGCCAAACTCTCACTTCTCCTGTTCCATCTCCAGTGAAGAAAATGTTAGGCCCGCCGTGAATAGATCGAATCTCTTGTTTTGCATATATCTTTCCCCTCTCGCCAAACCTAATACAAAAGAGCAGTAATTTGGGATGATTTAGGTTATACAGGGAATTTTTTATAAACTTGGTTGAAATGAGTGCCTTTTTATTTATTTAATATTTATACAAAAACAAAAATGAAGAAATAAGGTGTTAGCGGGTCAACCCATCGTTTCCATGCCCACATGTTGTGCCACAATCTAACAGTGTGCTGAATTATAAAAAAGGCGTTGAAAACTTACGATGGCAAGTCATATGCACGAACACTGTTGTCATTGCAAGAGCATAGCAAGACCGGCTTGGATTCTAGATCATGCATCCCGCATAAATTGAGCAGGCCCTACTCAGCAGAAAAAAAGAAGACATTAGGCTGCATGAAATCCAACATAGATAAACATATAGAAAAACTAGAAAGAAAATATTGGAGCTCAATGGTGATTAGATTCCTAAGTCATCTCAAGTTTCTTAAAAAGGTGACAAGAAAGGCCAACCTCCAAGAAACAATAGAAGACAATGAAAGAGATGTAAGAAATGAAACCAAGCGAATGAAAAAAGTTTCAGCAACATTCAAATTGATAAACCCGAATAATAATTTCAAATGATAATAACCTAACAATTGAGCTTGAGCTACCAATATAGAGTAAAAGGACAGTTAATTACTAAATGTGTAAACGGCATTCGCTCTTCTCTGAAAATAAGTAAAATGACCAGTAACTCTCTTAACAAATATAAAAAGGCTTTGGCATTCTATGGTCTAACTGGAGTTGTTAAAGGCTCAAGACACTGAAAATGGGTCATAGCGTGAACATCGTGAATGTGAGTTGCAACACATTGAAAAAACAAACTAAAAATATATATACAACTCAAATAGCATACGCCAGTTAAAAGTATCTAAGTAGAAAACATAGTTTTATCATATACTTATAAAGCAAAATGTAGGCTTACTTATCATGCATAAGCTATCATATAATTATATAGCAAAATGTAGGCTTACTTACTTCAATATCATGCATAAGCTAATGAAAATAACAACTAAAAACCAGTATAAGACATAAATATACGATAAATATCTACAAACAGCAGGCTCACATAGGTCTGTCCAACAATGTCAAAGAAACAAACTAGTGGAAAAGTATGAGCTAAAAGAGGTTCAACAGAAACAACAAGGCACGTTTATGAAAGATACATAAATTGGAAGCTAAAAAGAAAAAAACCTAGACTACATCCTGGAGTAGGACAACCAATAAACTGTTCATAGCAAATGATGTGAACTGATTCACAGAGGAGGCAGAAACATGAAAACACAGAGTACTGAAATGAATTATATAGCTTTCTTTAAATGACCCTATAGTCCCAAACTATTAAAATACTCTAAAAATCCAGGAGAAATAAAATAATTAGATAAATCCTAAGTTCCTAACCACAGTCATCCTGCAAAGAGATGAATTGCTCCCACATTCCATTGACGCACTGTCGCTTCTAACCACAAATCAAAAATAAAGACAAAGAAGACATATTGTAATTTAATGGATGGTGGAAGTTGGATTTTTTTTTGCAAAATGACAGCCACTTGAGCCTGGTGCAACTTTCAACAGCTCACTTATCCCACAACCAAATATATCATCACAACCTAAAATCTTTGACCGTGTCACATCACATGGCATTAGATACACCATTTTCTTGCAGAACTGGAGTTTACATTGCGTCATCATATCTGATTCTTCCTTTCCAATTGCATTATGCATACACCACTTGGCTGCTGTTGATTCTTCCTTTCGAATACAAGCCTTGTATCTGATTCTTCCTTTGGAATGAATTCTGCAAAAGCGAGCAACTTTCAAGACAGTTCTCGTTTTGTTCTCATTTCACCGGACAGTTTTCAAAAAGGGTTTTTGACTTTTTGTTGCAGGATCCACTCTCCAAGACTAAAGGACTAGCTTCTCAATAGTTTCTTTGGACTACTAGTAAAAAGTAACAAGCAATGTAGCTTTAACAGTTTTCAAATGTTCTCAGTAGCTTCCATTGGTGCTCAAAGTTCATTTTGGTGTCTTTTGGTTTAAACTTTCAAGGTAAGTGTAAAAAGGCCTACTAGTGTGTAATACTAAATAGGACCTTCATCTCCAAACCAGAAAATTGTTATTTTTGACAAGACAAAAATAATAACTGGGCTTTCACAGCCCCTTATACATTGGCCTCATCTTATCCTTCATCACAGCAATCATCTAAAGATGATTCTATGACAGAAATTAGCAAATTAGACATTAGTTTATGTTCTTACGGAGTAGAGAGAAGTAGCAGCAGAGGCAATATAACTGTATAAGACCCAAAAGTAAGAATCAACAAACTTACACCTCTAAAAGTTTCCAACTTTCCATTTGGATATTCAATCAACCATTTGTGAAGTAAAGTAAAACAGATGATACTCAGTTTTGGAAAGAAAAAAATAGCCATTTTTTAAGTAATCGCTTCCAGCAAAGCAAGTTTCATCAATTCAATATTTGGGAGAAAAATGTGGAGTATCAAAACATTAAACAATATGGATAGGTAATAATATAATGGAAACAAGAAGACCCTAAACCTCTTAAATGCCTTGTAATCAAGTAATATGGATAGGAACAGTAGCATCTTACAGAAAGCCATCACCAAGCTTCTTTTTTCCCTTTTAACAATTAACATACCTAGGGGTCCATGATAGCCCACACTAAATTTTATATTGCAATTTGCACCAAATTGTATAACTCTACCATAATATTTGGTATTTAGAGGTTCTTCATAATGTTCTTCACCAATGATCCAGGGCATATTGTATCTAAATAATCTGCTTGTTTTGATTTTTCCATATTAATATAAGATAACCTTCCTAAAAGCATGCTACAAAAGTAAGGTCTGCTAGATGCATCTTATAATAGCACAGTTTATGCTAATAAATAAGTCTTAGAAATAGCTAACCATCTATGTTCACAGCATATGAAAGATAAGTGCTATTCGGATTATAAAATATAATAAAGAATATATTCCCTACCCAAGGATGTAATAAGCATAGTCTAAGTATCTAAAAGAGTAATTCAGGACGTGAAACTATGACAAAAAAAAAATATTACATATGCAGTATCCAGATTTAAAAAAAAATTACATATGCAATATCCAGATTTGACATACATGGGCCTCATTATGTGTGTAAGTTACTTCCAAGTTCCCACTTTCTGTAGCCGCCCACACCTGCATTAGTAAGCAGAATAAGCACTCGTAGACCAAATAAAACTTCTTCACAGATTAGAAAGTGATGTGTCAAGACCTTTATCGTTTTGTCCAATGAACATGATAAAAGAAATTGATCCCAGCAAAGAACCGACATCACAACATCACGATGATCTGTTAACGTCTGAAGACACTGTAAATTCTCAAGGTTCCAAACCTGAAAGCAAGTTAGGCAGATGAGGAAACAAACTAATCATGGGCTAGTGTTAAGTCGAGGTGGTAAAATGGGCAGGGTGTGTAAGTATGAATACCCACAAACATTTTCTTTCTTGAGTTTTATAGATAACTAATGTGCTAAATATAATTGAATAAAACTATGTCATCACAAGGATAATCTAACTCTAAAAGTAAAATAACATGACATTATAAAGACACCAGCGGAGACTTTCCACCCACTTGACTTGCTAAATTGTTTCCATTTTAGCAAAAATTTAAAATGGTACCCATTTGACCCATTGGTGACAAGTTCAACCTGAATCCACCCGTTCTAGTGATATAAAACTATCAAAACAGATACATTTATGCAATTGTCCATTTAAGACATGAATTATCAGCAATACCATGTCAAAGTAAACTCACCCGTATAGATTTGTCCATGGAACCAGAATATAATCTATTCGCACCGACAACCAGTGTCACAACGGCTGAGGTGTGACCTTGAAGTGATGCAGCTGGTTCAAAACAGTTGCTAGCAGCATTATACTTCCACGCCAATATACTCCCGTCCTGATGCAAACACCAGTGAGTTATGTGTACAACCAGCAAACAAACCAATATCAAATCAGAACTCATTATCAGCAAAAAAGATACCTGTGTACCAGCAAATAGTAACTCGTTTCCTACAACCAGTGAATAGACTTGCCCAACAGGTCCATTAAGACTCAGCTCGGCAGAAGTTTGCACATTCCAGGCCTATGACGTTGCAGTAACAATAACAATAGTAAGATATCAGAACAAAAATTGATGCATAAACGACACCAAGGGACTTACTTTGACAAGGTTTGGCAGACCCACAAACATCCATGGGCCTTCACTGAGCATGCAACTCACTTCACCACCCACTTTAATGACCCCTGCACACTGCAACCAAACCAAAAGACCGCGATAAATTACAAAATCGAAATGAAACAAATCAATATCATAAAACAATTGTAAACATATAGCAACCTGTCCAGACTGGCAATCCCAAACCCGCACAGTCTCGTCTCTACTCCCTGTGTACAATTTATCAGACCCAACTGGTAGTGCAATACCACTAACAACCTGTCAAATTAATCAACAAAAAATTCAGGATTTAACATAATACAAAAAAATACATAAACCACCCCCAATCATCATACAGATCGTATAAATGGCATCGCAGGGTCAGATGGGGCCGTATGGCATTTGTTTGTCATGTCAGTCTAACGCATCATACAGCCCTAATCATTTTCAAGAACACCAACTCATACGACTCGTATGAACATTATGCCCAATATGATGAGTCAATAAAACTCCTCATATAACTCTTTATCGCCATTTATACAGCCCGTACGTTCTGTCAGTGATAAGCATATGGTAAATTCAAGAAGTATAGACATCATAAAACATTAAAACTTATACCTTCTGGTGACCTTCAAGCTGTGTCAGCATTGCAAAACAACCGCCTGTACACCATGAATGCAAATACCAGCACTTTTCGCCATAACTACAACTACCTTGTACCCAAAAGTTGCAAATCTCATCTTTCTTCACTACATTATTATTCAACACATTCCCTCCTCTTCCACCATCCCTACCCCACGTATTAAAACCACCACCGCCCCGTCGTGCCATCGTCGACCGTTGATCATCCGTCGCAAATCCGTAGGGCCTCTTAGGCGACGCCGTTCCGTTAGCCGGAGCCGACAACTCCCTATGTAAAAACGGGCAGGGAAAGCGGTTGCAGTTCCCCGCTCTCCAATGAAAACACACTTTCTGGTTTCGATTATCGTTCTGCTGATTGCGCCCTAATCTGTTGGACACTCGTTTTCCTCCATCGAAGTCCATCGAGTTCTTTAATTTGTGCGTATGGGTGTGATCATCACAAATATGAGTATGGATTGAAGAATAAATGTTGAGGATTAAGGTATTGGTGGAGTGGAGAATTTGAAGATCTAGGTTTTACAATCAAGAACCCTAATTAAGCAGGGGGAAATGGAAAAGGGGGTTGATAGACAGAGGTGTTTTTGGGATGGGGTGGATCCAGATGATGTTTAATGATTTTGGGCCCTTGATTATTGTTATTATTCATTCTATACATTGTATTTTTTTATACTTGTATTTTCTTTGATTCGATTATTTTTTTATTTTGTCACATGATTCATTTTCTTTATCTATCTTTTTTTTGCCTAAGATATGATTTTTTTTATATATTAAATTGCCATCAACAACTTGTGTTTTATATGATCTATCGAGAGAAACACTCATCTTACCCTACAAAGCAAAGAAAACATATAAAAAAACATAACAGTGAAAGTAAGAACTAAAGAAATCGTCTAACAAGTGACATAGACTCCATTACTAGAGCTGAGTCAAAAATTGATATCTTCTAATTTGAATTTTTGACACTCCAAAACAATGAGAATGGTAAGAATCATTAGTGAAGAAAAGGAATAGTATGTGTGAAACATACTTCAATCAAACATACGGGGTACAAGTAAAAAGAATAATTCAAACCTAATAAGCATAGCAAGAATAGATGCAATGCACGTACCTAGATCAATTTGACTTCATATGACATCAATCATTTCATCATCTTCCAACCGAATTACAAAACAGTAAATTATTTAAGCTAGAATTATATACAAATGTCCTATATAACAATCTAATTAATATATACTTTATATCTTTTAGCATAAAAAACCAACGTTGTAAACTCGAAATTGCTTCGGCCCATCTCTGTCTTTGATGGATATAACTATTTTTAGTCTTTCTATAACGGGTTTTAAAGGCTTCTCAGTAGTACTTCAACAATCAGAATTCGTTGAGGTTTTAAATCATAATGAATTCGGATCCTACTGAGAAGCCATCAAAACCCGTTGTAGAAAGACAAAAAATAGTTATATCCATCCAAGACAGAGATGGTAAAATCAACATCATTGATATGATAAAATAAGAATCCCTCTTTAGCCTGAAAGTCAATGGTCAGAAGTCCTTGTAATAGAATGTTTTCTTTACTGTTCATAAGCCACACCTCCACAACCGTGTTTGTTGTACATTAGTAAACTACAAAACTACACCTCTACTAAGTAAAAGATAAATAAAAAAACTTGTACAAAACATACAAAGTTGCAATGCAATCAATATAGGGTTGTAGGAATCTAATATTAATGTATACTATATATTTTTAGCATAAAAAACCAACTTTGTAAACTCGAAACTGCTTCGGCACATCTAACTCTTGGATGGATATAACAATTTTTGGTCTTTCTACATCGGGTTTTGAAGGCTTCTGGATACGACTTTAACAATCCAAATTCGCTGAGATTTTAAATCATAACCTCATTTGAAAATAATAATAATAGTCATCATCTGCTTAAATAATTCACAATCATCAATTAGACATAACGCAGATCATACGCAATTCAAATATCAATAAAAATAAGACAATAATGTTATGTATAACATACCATCATCAAGGCAGATAAAAATTTTCCTTTATGAATATGATTAATGATATGTATCTCCTCATCACATGGAACTTCATCAACAAAATGTATAATGACTATTATATGTTGGCTTCTTATAATCATACATTAATTACACAAGCTTGTGGAATAAGTAAACTAAAGAACAAAGCTACAAACATGTAAATTGGGCTGACCCAACTCAAATCAATTAATTCAGTCATTAATTAATTAGCCCAAAAATTTCTATACGAACAAAAGCCAAATAGTAAATCTTGACTCATTATACTAACTATTTGTAACATCTGTTAGAGATGTTCTAAGCTGACTGGAACCAGGTTCTTTAAGAGCTCTAGATCGACATAGCCAGTTGCAACCAAAGAACTTGGTATGTCAAATAGATTGACAATAATTATATTGAAAAAAATAAAATGTTATTAACGATTACAAAAATGAAAACATACCATTTGTAAAGCACGTTGATTTTTTAACATAAATTACAAATTAGAATAACTTTCGTTCACACTCGAGACCTGCACAACCATATTTGTTGTACGTTAGTAAATTACAAAACTACCCCTCTAATAAGTAAAAGACCAATTAAAAAAACTTGTACAAAACCTGCAAAGTTGCAATGCAATCAATATACAGTTGAGGCTCTTCCTCAACTTCCTTTTTCGAAGCAGCTTTAAGAATACCATTAACATCAACCCCATGTCATTTTAAAAGTGCTACAAATACAAAACAATCATTAACAAAATGTGAAATAATAACAAAACTTAGTTATAAAAATAGTATGGCATAACTAACTAGCCACCTTGCCTCTAGCCTATTTAGATGCTACCACATGAGTCGGTTGAGGCCACCAGTCAAACTTTGACTGAAAAGATACTCTTTCAAAATTTTTGATCATGCGAGTTATTGTAGATATCTCATATTTAAAATTTAAATTGTTAAAACAGTAATTTGAAACAATAAATGTTTAAAGTCATAATAATAAGTAAAACTTGTTGTTGCAGATGTCTATAGCCTACGTCTTAGGGTCATGTCGTGTCGATGTAATAGGGCTTCGAAGTTAGATTTTGTGATTAATATATGTAATAGGGCCACTTCGTACGAAATGATGTCCACCTCGTACAAAGTGTAACTCACTTCGTACGAAGTGATCAACTCATACGAAGTGGCAAAGGCCAACTTGCACGAAGTGTCAAAGTCTATAAATAGGCGAGTATGGTCTTGGTTAGTTAGCTGTTTTGTGAACTGTGAAGGCGAAGCCATGTCCAGTTAGTTTCAGAATTGTAAACGTTGAAAGATATTAATGAAACTGAGCATTTAAACAGTAACGATCATATTGTCACTAGTTAATCATAAATTCTGCACATATTGACTAGATTTCAAGTTAGTTCCTATGCTTGTTTGGATGAGCCGATCCTATAAGTGGTATCAGAGCCATGGAGGCCTGATTTGGAGACATTTGATTAAGATTCAACCTTTGAAGACTTCTTATTCTACTCATTCTTCTTATTTTTCACTTTTAAAAACGAATTCATGGACAAAATGGACTGATTTTTCAGTATAACGTGTAAAAACCAGTTTAGATAAACCCTTGAAAGTTTCATAGCTAAAATCAATTGAATTCATATTGAAAAATTGCAAAATTTGTGAAAAAGTAACACACTTCGCACGATCTGTAACCCCACATCGCACGAAATGTCCATCCACTTTGCATGAAGTGAGCATTTTTCAAAATTTAAATTTCCACTTCGTACGAAGTGTCTGATCACTCGAAAACCTCACTTTGCACAAAATTCACTCCGCACGAACTGATTTTTGGTAAACCTTTCTCGCAGAAATGGAAAATGAGCTCTTTAACGCGTTTGCTTCATCAACAGTTACGAACGCAACGCTCAAACTTTAAACTTAGATAATGAGATGGGCACGATGGCTAAACCACCCAAATTTGTGTATCTTGAGGATTATAAAGGTTGCCATGAAAGATTTACAGAATTGGGTACAGGAGAATCATCTCGATAGTTGGTACGAGATAGAAGAAGGTTTTAAGATTCCAGTAGATGAGAATGGTTTGTTGAAAGGGGTGATGCAATTGAATGATCAAGAAAAATTGTTGTTTACTCGTGAGAAAAAAATGATGAATATCTTACAATAGGCCATTAAAGAAGATGTGTTAATGATGTTACAACACGAAAACTATGCTCAATCAATATGGAACGCACTCAAAGTTAAGTTTCAAGGAAGTGCACAAATGATCAAGATTAGGCAATCACTGTTGAAGAAAGAATTCAAAATTTTTCTCTCATTAAAAGGCGAACAATGAAACAGATGATTGAGAGGTACTGTCACCTCGTAGTCGAATTGAGACGTTTGGGAATGAACAAAGAAAATGAAGAGCTAATGGATAAATTAGCCGATGCACTGCTAGAGGGCGATTGGTCAACCTATCTCATGGTTTTAAAGAACAGTCCTTACTACAACAACACGTTGAGTCTTGCAAAGTTTATTGAGAAACTTGAAGGCCATGAATTGGATTTACAAAAGATGGCAAAATCCAGAAGTGCACATGCACAGCAAAACGTTAATCTGTACTATAAAGGAAGTGCTAGTGCCAATAACCAAAGCCCAAAGATTCAAACAACTTTCAATGCTAACAATTCTTCACATACTTCGTCAAGCAGTAGTACTAGGTTTACCTCATTTCTGAGTTATGATCTAAAAACCCCTAGTACTCCATAATCATCCCAGAGCTCTAAAACTACAACAGTAGCTAGAACAACCAATTAAATTCAAATCAGAAGGTGCTTCAGTGCAACATAGTTGTGAACTTGACAAATGCACAAGATTTTACTAAAAATACAGCTAAGCAACATATGGCTCTACTCGCATCAGTGCTTGAATCTTATGAGAGCCTTGTAGCCGGTAAGATCGAATATCCTGACATGACAAAAGAGGATTATGATCAAATCGACTCTGAAGAATTGGAATTAATAGATATCAAATGGTGTATGGTAAGTATAGTGAGCATGCTCACACTCGAACCCTTCTTAGAAGATCAAGGTCGGTCGGCGGTGCACCCCACGAGGGGGATCCCACCAATCAGCTTCTTTGCACCTTGAGGGTTTACTCACCCGTTAACTCGCACACATGTCAGACTCCTTGGTTCGTGTTTCAAGACGGGCTGAGTGGGGTGCCCGCAGGCCAGTGCCAGGAGCACGTATGTGCCGAAGCACGTCGTAACGGCGCGCGCTGCCAACCACGATCGACACAACGCCATCTCCACAAGCATATCAACAGCCTGGGTTTTGGCCGCCGTACCAATCCGTACCGGTCCATGCCTTGAGCCAATCGACGGACTGACTTACACCATTCCACATCCGACCAGGATGCATCGTCGGCCCCCATTCGCAACGCTTTATGGAAATTATAGGGCGTAACAGTTTGGGAGGACCAGACGGTAAACTTTGATTCCATAAAGCGAAGGTGACATATTTTAAATGCCGAGAGAAAGGTCACTTTAAGCGTGAGTGCTCGAACCGAGAAGTCTAGGGTATTCATAATCCATTTTTCAATGATTACTACAAAAAAGCGATCTATCATAAGACTTCTCCTCCTCAAAGCACATCAAAGCTTATCGCCATTGAGGATGGTTCGTCAAAATCTAACAAAGCACTTGGGGTGACTCAAGAGTATGAGGGATTTAACTGGGATGATTATATTCCAAGAAATGAGAGTTTGTCATTGCTTGCTGGGATAATAGAAGAACCAGTGTTTGATGAGGTTATCGAGGAAAGTTCGAATGAAGAATGTGAAGTTGTGTTTGACGAAACGCCTAATAATAGTGTTGAAGAGCTTGCTAAACAATTTATTATGAATGTTGTGCTGAGAAAGACATATTTCATCATGCTTTTAAATCTGTGATTCCTTTTGATGTTTATAATTCTTTTGCAGGTTTTTTTTGAGGATCAAGTCAATAGCAATGCGTGCCAAAGACAGAAAAATCCAAGAAGCTAATTGAAGAAATTATTGATGTCACAAAGGAGATGAACGGTGAACATTTAAAGAAATAGTTGACAAAGCCATGATGGCTCAGTTACAAGAGGTAGTTACTGAGGAGAGTCATGAAGTAAAAGAGTCCATCAATGAGTTGATTAAAGAAAAGGTTAAGATTGTAATCAAAGAAGTCGAGAAACCATGAACGAAATGCTTGGAGCCGTGCAAGGAATGCTAAGAAAAGGATTTAAAATATAAGGAACTAAAAAAACAGGCTGATAATTTGTCAAGTGACTTAAGAGACACCAAAGTTGATTATGATAAACTGAGTAAATCAATCAAGCAATTTCAAGAAGTCAGTAAAGAGGACATGGCAATTAAATTAATGCTAAAAACTACAGTAATGAATAAACAAATGGAACTAATACTCACATAGACACCATTGCTAAGCTCAAAACTAAACTTGAAGCCATAAAGATTGAGTCTGAACGAGTCAACAAATTGTTGATTAGTTACTTAACGTCCTCTTACGTGATTGAACATATTCTTCCACAACAACTTGAGAAAACCAAACAGGAGAAAATGATTCTAAAAAACAAAATAAAGGTCTGAGTTACAATAAATGTCCACCCCCAATATGGAACAATTATGCTAAAAAATATCCAGATGGGGTGGAAAAGACGCTCAATTTAAAACTAAAAACTGAACAAAAAGAAGACGAGCTGCCTAAAAACATTGATGTGACTTTTGAATGTGAGTCAGATGTGAAAAACGTTGTCGAAAATGTTTTAAGAAATGAATCTGATAGCATTGATTTTGAAAGTGTTGAGTCAAATTTGGAAAAGTCTAAATCAAGCTCTCGTTCTGAAAATGAAGAAAATTTTCATAAGAATTACATTTCAACATCAGAAAACAGTCTGAATGATGATCCTAATGTGGTAATTTACAAAATGAATGGATCGGACAAACTGTATTCTGACGAGGAATTTTCGATTTAGAACGTGAATTTTGATAAAGTTGTGAAATTGTTCAAATTGGTCGAAATCAGTCTTTCTGATCTTGAAAAACAAAATTCAACTTACTATTCAAAACCAAAGAAATTTTATAATAATTATCATCGAAAGGGAAGGGATTATCCAGAAAACAAGAGGATTGGTTTGGGTTTTGACAAGAAGAAAAATAACAAAAGGTTTCAAAAACCAAATTACAGAAAGAAAATTGAATTTGTTTTTGGAACAAGCACGGTTAATGAGAAAGAAAGTCTGACTAAAGAACAATCAAATGATGAATTTTATGCAGAGAAAAAACGTTGTGAATGGGTTCATTTGATGAAAATGATAACAAGACTTGCTACAAATGCCACAAAATCGGGCATATTGTACAATGATGTTCTCAAAATCACCCAAAACCTACTTATAACGTGAAGAAGTCTACAAAATATGTGAAACAAAAAACCCCTGAGTTTGTATCTACACAGATTTTAAAGAGAAATAACGATCCAACAAAGATGTGAAACCAACAACTTTCAATGATTCAAAATTTGAAGTTGGTGAATCGTCAACTAAAAACGAACAAAAGTATTCAAAATTCTATCCTAAAAAGACATTTTTGAAAACACAAACTTGGGTGGTTAAATCCACACCATTTTTTGTAGAAGTGAAAACAACACATGTTCCAACAAAATTGGAAGTTAAAATTGAGTCAAAGGTTGGACAAGATGTTAAAGCAAAGATGAAATTTGTGGACCAACATTTGATATCCCAAACCCACCCAAGACCGAGAAGGCTTGGGATTCACTGTTTAAGTAACTGCTTAATTTCATGTGCAGGGGATCTTGAGGTCAATAATTTCTAAGTGGATAATGGATAGTGGAGCTTCTCGACACATGATAGGAATGCTAGCCTAGCTTTACGATGTAAAATCAATACGTGGAGGCTATGTAGGGTTTGCGCGAACTCAAGGAGGACGAATATTTGGAGAGGGAATACTCACGAATGGTGTGGTATCTTTTGACAAAGTTAACTACATTGCCGAATTAAAGAACAACTTGCTAAGCATTTCACAGATTTGCGATGAGATGTTTACAACTCACTTTACGGATAAATAATGCCTAATTCTAAAGCCGGGTTCAAAATTCCCGAGGAGTGGATCCTCATGCGCGCTCCACGAGAAAAGGATCTCTATGTCCTTGACATGAGCGTCGTATCCACTACTACAAAATTGGCTTAATGTTTTGTATCAAAGGCTATAGAAAAGGAATCGATCTTATAGCATCGAAAGATGGGGCACATCCATTTACGGAAGATGAATTATCTGGTGCACAACAATCTGGTGGAGGGTGTGAATCTTAAGAGTTTCCACTTGAGTGATGATCGTATCAGCTGTAAAAAGGGCAAGCAACACAAGAAATCTCACCCAAGAAAACTCCTGAACTATATCAAGCTGCCACTAGAGAGGTTACATATGGATCTGTTTAGGCCAGTTAACGTGAAAGGTACCATCTACCGATAAGAAGAATTCACAGCGACAATGGTATTGAGTTCAAAAACAAAATAATGCAAGAGTTTTGCAACGCCAAAGGAATACTTCATGAATTCAACGCGCTCTATACTATGCAACAAAATGGAGTCGCTGAGCGAAATAATCGAACTCTTATTGAAACAACACACACAATGCTCGCAGATTCTAAATTACCTGTCAGTTTTTGGAGCGAAGGGGTTGCCTCTGCTTGTTACATGCTTAATCAAGTATTAACAGTCAAGGCTCATAATAAGACATGCTTTGAGTTGCTCAATCAGCGAAAACCAAATTTGGATTTTTTAGAAGCATTTGGATCTTCGTGCACAGTCATTGACCCGGAAGGTAAATTCGGAGCTAAATCCCTAGAGGGGTTTTTCATGGGTATGCTAGTCCTTTGAGAAGAGTATTTTTATCAAGCATAAATCGGGTTATTCTAGCTTAATATGTTGACTGCCAGAGATACACATCACCTACACAGAAGCCTGGTGATCCTTGGTTGTTTAATTATGAGAGCTTGTGGAATTCTTTCGAACTACCAAAAAACCTACTGAAGAGGAGCTTGTATTGCAATATCAACAACAATAATCATATGCTCAAGAACAAATTCTGAGACCAATAGTGATTTCACAATCACAAGTTGGCACAAATGATCTTGAAGCAGGTCCGAGTAATACTCAACAAGAACCCGTAGTCGAAGCAAATGTGAACATCACAACACCCACTTTTGATCAGTCTGCGGGTCCTAGCAATCAGAATGAAGCTTCAATGAGTAATCGGGTTGCCGAATAGAACATTATGAATCTGGAGAATGAAGTGAGTGTTTCTAATGAGGTAATGCCGAGGACGATGTCTTACCACGCTTCAGCAACATTATTGGAGAGTTGCAGGCTGGAGTGAAAACGAGAAATTAGATCAATAAGGATCTAAGTTGTTTTTATACTAAAATTGCACCTATTCAAGAAAAATTCTTATATAGTTGTTTCATTTCACAAGTTGAGCCTAAAACATACAAAGAAGCGCTTACCGAGGAAAGTTGGGTAAACGCAATGTAGGAAAAGCTGCAGCAATTTGAGAAGCTTGTAGATCTACCTGATAGTCAATCAGTACTAGGTGGGTCTTCAAGTGTAAGAGAGACGACAAAGGAGTTATCGTACGCAATAAAGCTCGACTGGTTGTCCAAGGTTTTTATCAGCAGGAGGGTATTGATTACAAGAAGGTCTACGCTCCTGTAGCTCGATTTTGAGTCATGGAAAGGTTTTAAGGTGTACCAGCTTGATGTTAAGTCTGCTTTCCTATACGGCAAGGTGAAAGAGGAAGTGTATGCCGGCCAACCACTAGGGCTTGTCGATCCAGTGCATAAAGAAAAGGTTTACTTACTAGATAAGGCGTTGTATGGTATGCACCAAGCCCCGAAAGCCTGGTATGAGACACTCTCTCAACACCTATTGAATAACGGTTTTATCAAATGCATTGTTGATAACACTCTCTTCACACGGAAAGTGAACGGACACTTGCTGACCATACAAATCTATGTGGATGACATCATATTTGGTTCTACAGATGACGAGCTTTGTAAAGAATTTGAAGAGGTCATGAAAAAGAAGTTTGAAATGAGTTCAATGGGAGAAATGAAGTTCTTCTTGGGACTTCAGATTGATGAGTTACCTGATGGTATCTTTATCTATCAGACAAAGTACGTTCATGATGTTTTGGAGAAATTCAACATGTTAGGATCGTCACCATTATCTACTCCCTTGGCACTTAATCATGGCATAGAACCTGATATTCATGGAATAAAGATTGATGAGACCTTGTACAAATCGATGATTGGGTCATTAATGTACCTTACAGCATCAAGGCCAGATATCATGTATCCAACATGCGTTTGCGCCCGATATCAATGGAATCCACGAGTGTGACACTTGGAGGTCGTCAAGCGGATTTTCAGATACTTGAAGGGTTGCCCAAGCACCGGCTTTTGGTATCCGCGAAAAGATGATTTCAATCTTGCTGGATATTCTGACTCTGATTTCAGTTGCTGCAAATTAAATGCTAAATCTACAACGGCCAGTTACCAGTTCTTTGGAACACGATTAGTAATGTGGCAATGCAAGAAGCAAACCACGGTTGCTCTCTCTACTTATGAAGCAGAATACGTTTCAGCTTCTAGTTGTTGTTCCCAAATTTTGTCGATACAACAACAGATGAGAGACTATGGCATGCAGTTTCTTGATACGCCTATATATGTAGATAACAAGGCGGCCATTGATATAACTAAAAACCCGGTTCAACATTCTAAAACTAAGCATATTGAAATTCGACACCACTTTATCGTGATTACCACGAGAAAAAGTTGGTTAGAATTGAAAAAATCCACACTGATGGACAAAAGGCAGATTTTACACCAAGGCTTTTAATAAAGCTACATTCAAATATCTTTTGAAACTTAATGGATTGAAAAATCTAACATCAGGGGGGATTCTAGAGGATATTGAATTCGAGGGGGACAACAAATTGACGTGATCCTCATCGGTTTAGTCATGTTTTAGTGTTTTAGAATTTCTTTCTTTAAAACCAAAAATATGTTTTTGATTTTAGGGGGAGAAATACTGCGAAAAATACAAAACATATAAAAATTTTAAAAATGTACAAAAAATGAAAAAGACAAAAAGAGTTTTCATGTGAAAGAGAAAATAATAGTACATTAGTGGACTATCACAGTATGCTAAAGAAATGTAATGTCAAAATGTTTAAACAGGTCTTACTAATGATGTGCTAGTAGGCTTCGCACATTCAGTAGATTGTTTCTAAGATATAAACATAAAGAAAAACTTCTTAATTAGTGGTTTAACATCTCTTGGATATATGGTCTTAGTACATCAAAATTTCATTTGAGAGATTGCCGGATTCTGATACTAGGTCTTTATAGATAATTGATATCTGGGGTATTATACAAGTTTTCTGATTTTGCGGCAAAAATGGCCTAGAACTTGTAGAATACTTTTGCTTTTAAACCTGAAAACTGCAGCATATTGAAAGTATCAGAAGATCTAACAATTGCAGTCAAAAGATTCCAAATTGGAACATCACTTTTAAGTCAAGCCTTCATCTCTTTGTTTGTACGGTGGTACTAACCTGAGCTCTCAAGGTCTCGCATAACCCAGATACAAATATCAGTTAGCTATATTCACCTGTCTGATGAAATCTTGAGAATTTTGATTCGGGAGTATATTCTGAGGTAGGAAACACAGTTAAGTTAAGTTTTCTTAAAAATACCTAACATATCTTGGAACAATTGAGAAACGTGTAGAGGTTTAAGTGGACAAATGTACTGATAATCTATGTGAATCTATTTAGAACTTAAAGTTTAATCAATGTCAACGGTACTGGTGATTTGTCTCAAAAACTGATATGATCATCTAACACAAACTCACAAAAAATATGTCTTTAAATATGTTTGTACATAGCTATTGCATTTCATTTTAGTAAAACCCAAATAGATTTTCAGTGTGTTTTCGCATAAACTTTTGTAAAATCAAAAAGATTTTATTTCTATCTTGGTTTCGACTGCCGATGATGGAAAGCGGATCTTCAAAGTCCAAAGATGATGTTTGCTGAGAAAAATCTAGAGGACAACGGGTTGGAGCTTATCTAAAATGAGAAAATGTTTTAAAACGATCAAAAGTTCATTAATTTGAAATTTAACATTGCCTGAAAACATCAGTGTATTCATAAAACGTTCAACCAAGGTCATTAACTTGGACTTGGTAGAAAAATTGGTTAACCAAGGTCATTAACTTGGACTTGGTCAACTGAGTGGGTCGTTAAAACCTTTAAAATGTTCAAAAAATTAAAATTTGAAAAATTGCATCACACTTCGCATGAAGTGAGTGATACTTCGCACAAAGTAGGTCACTTGATACGAAGTGAATCACTTTGTACGAAGTGCACCTTGTCTATAAATAGACCTCAGTTTGCATGAAGTGAACATAAGTGCTTCTTACAAACCAAGAGACCATTAGAGCGATTTGAAGTTTTTGTGTAACTTATGACGAAGTGCTGCTAAAATTAACATTGTAAAGGTTGATATGCACACCTTATATAATGGTAAAGGTAAATAATCGTGATTTGGACCGTGAAATTATATGTATCGGCAAAATGGACTTTTAAATACAGATCTAGAACAATTGAATGGATAAAATTTAAAATTGGACATAGATCTAGGTATATCGGTGTTGTTAGGATGTTTTAGAACCATCAATTTGCTAAAAACATGTTTGAAATTTGGTGTTCTTGACAGTTGGTTTGGAACGAAGTGACACTTCGTACGAAATGGAATATCCACTTCGCACGAAGTGAATAATAGTGAATTTTTAAATACCACTCCGCACAAGGTGTGTTGGTCACAAAATTGTAAGTTTTGTGCACACTTCGTACGAAGTGAAAAAGGACCACTTCGTACAAACATCACTTCACTTGAAAGTTTGATTTTTTTATCAGCAAGTTTTTTCTAAGTGTTAGAATTCTAAATGTTTGTGTTATATTTTTCGTAGGAAAAGAAGTCATTGTTTGAAAAGACGCACAATACTTGCTGTGTACTTAATGAAACAATTTCCAAGATACCTCCGTTTACAGAAATACTTGAATTTATGGGACGTATTTCAGTAACAAAGTCTCTTACGCATCAACATAAGGTCTATCAATCACATATAGAGCGTTTATGGAATGCGGTGAGGTTTGTTCCTGAGCCGAGAGCAATTCTTTCTGCTGTAAAAATTGATGATAAACAGTATGAAGTTATTATCACTGAAGAGCTGATTGGCAGAGTTTTGGATCTGAAAGATAAAGATGATGATTCAATAGGTTATCCAGAGAGGATGGTTGAAGGTTGTTTTTACCGAATAGGCTATAAAGGTCATGTTAATTCTCCAAATTTTAAGAAAGCAAGACCGTATAAGTTATTTGTGCATTCTGTTTTTCATGCCTTCAGTCATAGGAAGGGTGGTTATGATGATATTCTGGACTATCAAATGTGTATGGTTGCTGCTTTAACACTTAATCTACCATATAACTTCTCTAAAGTTATATTTGATCAGATGGTATCGCATATTACAAGAGAGAAGTTTCTCCAGTACCCAAGGTTCTTACAAATAATGTTGGATGACTTATTTCCTAATCTGGAAAAGGAAGAGGATGATGAGCTTGTGGAGCATATGGATAGAGAAAGTTGGTTAGATTAAATCTTTATTTGAAGCAAGAGTCTGAGCCAGTTACAAAGCCAATGTTTGGAGCCATTCTTGATAAGAATTACATTGCACCTCCTAAGGGCAAATGGAGAAAAGATACGAGTGGGTCTGAAAGAGACGAACAAGAAAAGTTAGATGGTTTTATTTCAAGGAGAAACAGTTGGTTTGAGAAGGAAGAAAAGAAAAGGAAAAGGGAGACTCCAAAGAAAAAACCTACACAAGCTCGCCAACGTACAACAGTACGAACATTATTAGTTGATGAAGCAGAAGAAACACCGGTGAATGAGCCTGTTAATGAACCGGTGGCTGAAACTGCTCATGATGATGTGTATTCTGCAACATCTGATAATGATTGAGTGGAAGTGAATGTTGAAAAGATCGCAACAGATGTTGAGAAAAAGATGGTCTAAGGTGATGATGAGGAAAGATCAGATGATAACATTGATCGTGCAATAGCAACAATTAAGAAACATGAAGAAGAGCGATTACTTCAACGTAAACGCAAAGAAGTTGGTGATGACGATGGTACATATGTTCCTTCAGAACATGAAGAGGAAACTGAGATGCTTGTTAGAAAGATTAGGAGAGCAAAGAGTAAAGCATATGATGTTCAAAAGAAAACGACAGGGTCTCATGCGGCTAGAAAGTCATGACCAAAGTATATAGAAAGCCTGGAAGATGCCTGAGGTGGTAGTATCTATAGCTGAAAATGTTGAATCTGTTGTACCACCATCACTACCACAACAATCACCTCTAACACAATAACCACCAATTACACCACCATTTCCCACATCACCACTACAATAACCTCCACAACAACAACCACCGACATTGCTACAACAAATTACACCATCATCACAACCAACTTCGACACCAAAACATTGAACACCTCAAACGCAACAGAGAATGCCTCAATCTACACAAAAACGTCAATCATTCCCATTAGATATGTTGGTGATATTCCTGATACTCAGTATGAAGGAGGTTTAGATGCTGATTTCTTCAATGATACTAAGATTGCAGAGTTAGAAAGCAGGATCAAGTATTTGGAAGACGATCGTAAGAATCTAGAAACAATGTTATCAAGTTTTCTATCTGAGAATGAACGATTGAGAAGATTGATTGTTGATTATGAAGCAGAACGTATTCGAAGCGATAAAAAGATAGAAATGTTTCAGAAGATCTTATAAGAAGTTGGGTATAGACTTTGAAGCTGAATCAGAGTTAACAGAGATTAAAGATGCTAGGGCTAAAGCTGCTGAGTGTGCGCGTATAGTAGAAGTTGAAGCTGCAGCATTGGGAAAGGGAATGAACAAAATTGATAAAGTTCCTATTATTGTGCCAACAGAGACTGAATCAGTGAAATGGAAGCTAAAGTGGTTATACCGACAGAAATTGAAAAAGAAGTTGAAGCTGAAACTGAAACTGAACCAGAACCAGTTAACTTTGTAATGATTGATGGACCTACAGATGTTACTGAAATTTCTGCGAGTCACCAACAATACTTGGATAAAAAGAGGAGGGATGCAGAAATTGATGCTGAAGTCGATGCATTTGATGAAGATGAAGATGATGATGTTGATGGTGAGGGTGATCAAGATGATAATGATAAGAAAGATGATGATGACAAGGGTAACAATGATGACAACACCCAGGGTGGAACAGGTGTGAAAGTGGTGTATGCGAAAGTGAATGAGTCATTTGATTATGATATTTATTTGAGAGATAATGTGAATGAAGAGAGGGAAGCTAATAGACAGGGGAAGACGAAGGACCCTGTGAATGATGCTGAGCAATCCAGAATTCTCACAGTTGCACCACTATTAGCTATTCCAGATGTGCCAAAACCGAAGATTTTCTATCTAAAGCATGATGTTGAAGGAGAGTTTGTACATAACTACACTAAGGAAGAAATGGCCAAAATGTTGGGTGTGGACGAAGAATCTTTCGAGTTTGATCTTAAAGATGAACTTAACAACATTGGTGCATCAAGGCCTAAAGATTATGTGTATAAGTATGTAGCTGAAGCTGATAACTACAACAAGGTTGTCATGGAGGATGATTCTGATGATGAAACTGAGAAATATACCGGTGAAGGTACAAATGACTTTCCAACCTTCAAGAGATGTTTAATGAAGCTACAGATGATTTGTTTAAACGAGGAGTTGAAGAGATGGTAAAAGAAGGTTGTGTGCCTAAGAGGTTATAAAAAGAAGAGATAGCTAAAGCTAAAAAGACTTGGTTTAAACAATTGTCCACAGAAAGGAAGTTCAGACGCCCACTAGCTTTCTTTACATGTGACCAAGATAAATCTCTGGGAGATATTATTAAATGGGGTTGGATTGAAGAATTGTACGTATATGCGATTAAGAGGGAGTTTGGTGTACAATACTTCTGATACTTATCTGATCTCAAAACGTTACCATATTGGGATGTTGAAGAACTGGTACAAACAAAGATGATAAACTATGAGATGAAGTTGCATGATCAACGATTGTGGAAACTGGTCAAGTTTGAAGTTGTTCACGGTTTCAATTAACCAGATATACCAAAAAAGATACTCAAGATTGATCTAGTTACAAAAGAGAAAGATGTGGCATTGATTGTGAAACGCCCACGCCCCATGAAGAATATGCCGTTAAAGAAAATTGAACAAGATTTATATGAATTTTTCAAGTGGTGGTAATGTGATGAAAAAAACAGGTGAGGCGGTAATAGTGTTAAAGAATGAAGGTATATGGAAATGATACGCATACTAGACCCGATGTGGCTAGTTAACTGTTCCGAAAAAGATTTAGAGTGTTTCTTCTTTAACAAGATATGTTACGAAGTTAGAGAGAAAACTCAAGTGATGCAATATCAAGGAATGATCAATGTTTGTTACGCTCATGGGATTAACTCCAAAAAGATGTGGCAATCGAAATGGAGGGAATTGGAACGTAAAGAGTTTATGAAAGAGATTAGAAAATAAGAACAAATTGCTGATATGATGAAGAAAGTTGCAAATAGAAGATTCCAATTCATCAAGTGGCTCCGGCTATTGATCAGACATCGATACCATATGAGGAACGTAGAAAGCCGAGGAAGAATTCCTTTGGACGATGATTGTAAACGTTATAAAGATTTTGAAGACTGACCAAGACTGCGACAATATCCAAGGGGGAGTTTGTTGCTGTAGATGTCTATAGCCTACGTGTTAGGGTCATGTCGTGTCAATAAAATAGGGCTTCGATGTTAGATTTTGTGATTAATATATGTAAAAGGGCCACTTTGTACGAAGTAATGTCCACCTCGTACGAAGTGTAGCTTGTAACGATTCGCAGTTTTTGTACTTTCCTTATTTAGAAAGTGTGATCGTATTCCTATTTATGGAAACTTTTATTCGTGTCTTATTCGTGCTTTCCTTTCCAACCTTGTAAGCCGAGACGCTGATCATAATGAAATACCTATTTTACTTATACTTATTATACTGGTAATCAATCATTAAAATACGTGTTTACATGCAAATCATACGTATTATACATGCAACAATCATACGTTACAACTTCATATGGAAAGACTCGAAAAACGGTTAAAATACGTAAAAACAGCCCCAAACTAACCCACTCGTGTGAGTTGAATACACTTTGCATGAAGTGTTGGGTACACTTCGCACGAAGTGGAGCTAGCAACATCTTTTTCCTATAAATACAGACCCACTTCACCACTTCAATCTTACCGAACACTCCCACTGTGAAATTTCCGAATTATTGGTAGATTATCCCAGAATCCTCTAAGTGAGTTCAACTCACTAATACTTGTCTTTTCTTCTACTCCTTTTTTTCAATTCTCTTTTTCTTTTGTACAAAGTGTAGAGCTGACCAAGTTCATCATCCTCACTAGGATTAGACTTGCGTTTCAGCAAGTGTGAGAACGTTGGGAGCTTTGGCTACCCGAATTAAGTTCCACACCTCACTTGAACATTTTGTAAATTTAATTTCTGTATATTCATGACCAACCGGCTTTATCAGCTGGGTTGATAAACTTAGTGCTTTGGTGAATCATATAACAAGGTTTCATATCTCCTTGCTTGACCTATATGACAAACTTGACTAAACGGACATAAACTATACCTAGCTATCGTATTTTCTTAATAAACTGGTCTGGACGTAATATTAATCGCATTCTGATCAAGTGTTATGGTCCTAGACTATTCTGCTTTGTTGCTAGAATTCCCGTTCACAGAAATCATTGTCGAAACGGGTGCAAAATGAGCTAAAACATTCCAGAACTGTCACTTTGCATGAAGTGGAGCTTTCTACGTTTTCTTTTCCGTGTATTCCAACTCCAAATCTAAATCCTTCACGAAACGTAGTCTATTCACACACCTTTTTTCCCCAATGTAGAGTAACTCTAGTGTGCCACTTCAACATATCAGCTCCCGGATCTCTAGGAAAGCTTGCAAAATTGTGAGCATACACAATTCCCCTCTTTACTTTTACACTTTATGGGTGCAACTAATATGCTATATAAATCCACTGAAAACACCATACTTTATGCATAAATAACAAAAAAAACATTCGTTTATACATGCTTAATACAATACTGCAAACTTATATGCTAGAATCGAATACCTTATACTATCATTAACTATGTACTGGCCTCCCTTGACATGTATGGCGCTATAGGATTAACGCACCACCCGTATTCGTGAGGTCATGTTAAGTAAACAAAACGGTCTAGTCATTGGTACGATTAGATTATGCTAGTGGTAAACTTTGGGTTGACATGTGTAGTCTCATTGCCTTAGTACTATATGTTAGCTTAGTAAACGGTTATGCCGTGTGGATTGTTTAAACTTTTACTACTTAGTATTCAAACTTGTATGTTTGCCAATGCCTTGTGTGTTGACCTATACTTTAATATATGTTGCAGGTTGATGATGATGCTTATGAGGATGCATGGAATCTATTTGGATGAACTAGAAACCCACGTTTAATTTAGACTTATGTTGTACTTTTACTCTTGATTTCCTTGTTGTACTTTAAATTCCGATGTTGTAATTTGCTTCACTCTATGTACTTGAAATTCTAGAAATGAAATGAACATTATGTTCTGTAAATTACTTGTCGCAAATTAGCGTTATGAAGTCTCGAGCAATCTGATTACGTCCGCCCCATGATTCTACCATCGGTTGGGGTGTGACAGATTGGTATCAGAGCCATAACTATAGGGAATTAGGAAAACTTGCATGAGTTGACCTAGTCTATAGTCTAAGTACCAAATCAGACGCCCTTGTGTGAACTGTAACTTTTGGTGTGAATTGAAACATTTCGTGCGAATTGAACCCCTTTGTACGACCTGAACAGCTTCGCACGAAGTGGAAATCACTTCACATAAAGTGGCAGTCACTTCGCATGAAGTGAGCCACTCGCACGAAGTGAATTGTTTTCCTCGATTAAAACGCCTAAACTTGCGTATTCTGCTTCTGATCTAACCCTATTTCTTAAATGATACACGCCTTTCCTAAGGCTAACACAATTCACACTTTAAGACATGAAAACACTCGTAATTCATCAACGAGACGATTTACACCAAGATAGGCCCAATGGCGTACAATTTTTGGTGAAGTTCCTCATTCTGCGTATTCAGTTTTACATGAAGTTGCACCATCAAGCTAGGAGTGATATCCATATCTTGATGGAAAATTTCCATTTCATACTCTAGTGGACCTCACCAACGAGTCGGAATTTGCTCCGCTTATGGTAGGTACAAACCACACTTAGGTTACGATGCTATCAAGTTTGGGGTGAAACCCACATCTTGATAACTAGCCCCACTCCTCACTTTTCAATCTCGCCAAAGTTTCGAATATCTGATCGTTTAGGTACATGTAGTAACTGGAAAGGTAAAATACTATTAACCGTTTCTCGGTGAGAGTATTCTACCTATCAGGCCAAAACATGTCTCTCTAATTCGAAAGGACTTTCGATTCACTTTGGAGTAGTCGAAGTTTCTAAACCCGAAACACTCCATTATTTTATCAAGCCTCTTTTTATGTTATATCCATTTCTATGTGTTTTACTTTTATATGTTTATCCCTTCAAGATCGAATGCATAAATAAAACAACGCTAATAATCGTGAATAAACTAAATTTACTACTCTTATCGTTCTATACGTGCTTATGCCATGAAAATACGTGTTATGCTTTTGTAACTATGTGGAACATACGTGTTACGAACAAGCTTTATTTCTAAAACAAGTTATAATCAAGTCTAATCTTTTCCCCTACGTCACCCTTTTAGATGTCTTCCAATGACGAATACTCGGACTCCAAGAAGCACTCCAACAACGGTGACTCCAAGGAGATGATGAAATTTATGGCCAAGGTGATCCTTGACATCGTTAGTAGGATCCAGACAACTCCTAACCCCACCAATGCTGAGTCCCCACTTGACACGGGTGACACCAAGGTCGTGACACCCAAACCATCCTTTAACTTTAAGCAATTCAACTCCTGTAGTCCGACGCCATTCTTAGGAGAAGAAGGCGCGATCAAGTTACTTAGTGGCCCGATGCCATTGAAGTCACTTTCCGCCAAAGCGGATGTCCTGATCATCTGCGCACCACTAACGCCATTGGCGTCTTTCAATCGAGAGCTCTCGATTAGTGGACGTCAGAGCGCAACATACGTGGCGATGACGTTGCGTATGCCTTGACCTGGACTAAGCTCAAAAAGCTCAAGAAGGGCGAGTTTTGTCCTCCCCATGAAGTCCAACAACTGGAGAATGCGTTCTGGAACATCAAACAAGTGGGAAGCTGATGTATTGAATAATACATCTATTTATCATGTATAGTTTGTATAATTTTTGATAATTTTCGTTTCAATTTTATAAGAATTTGTCTACATTTAATCCAGTTATGTTTCGCAGGTATTGGTTCGTGGAAATAGCTGGAAAGAGAAGAAAAATGAGTCAATGTTGAAGAAACTGAGCCGGATCGTAAATGGAAGTCGAGAGAAGAAACGAAAAACATGAAAATAACTTCCTGGCGGGCCGCGACCGCATCAACTTATTTCTCTCACGGGTCGCGAGAGGAAGGAGGAGTTCCGGGCAGATTTTAACACGGTCGCGTAGCGCAACCGGGTATCGTATGCCTCTCGGCCGCGAGAGAGGTATTTTATTAGAAAGAAACGTAAAAGCAGTCTTTGTTGAAGAAGAGTTATATATTGATATTAATTCATAATAAAAGATAACTTGGACGATTTTGGAGAGTTAGAGGCAAATTCTGATGATTTTCGGCAAGTTTCTGAAGCAAGGAATGTTCAGGAATCGTTGGATTTGAAGCTGGAAGCTTAGAGATCAAGAAATTCCGGGTTTTGTTTACCGATTTTTTTATTTTCTATCTTTCTTAATCTTGTTCAATGAATTCAGTTTTAAAGCTTTGTTTATTTGTTTTTAAGACAATGTTTCTTGGCTAGATCTTTTATACTATCTAGGTTTTGATGAATTATTATTAAAGTTCGGATTTTTTTATTGAATTAATGATGTATTTATGGGATTTTTAATAAAATAGTAAACTTTGGTAAATTGATTTGGTGTATTTGCATGTTTTGAATTGATTATTGATTGTTTAAGTGTTTATCATAGATCCAGTTAAATGTCTTTCAAGTAATAGATTTATGTTGATTGTCTAGTCTTAACGGGTTCGGGTAATCTTTCGGTAAATTGGCCAATAAACCCTAGAAACAATTAAGTGAAAAATATAACTAAATCTTAAATTATCCTTAACCTAATTATTGAGAAATAATAGTTTATTAATTGATTTAAATAGGTGAATTGATAGGATTAGGTTTTGAGAGAAACCGGGTTTTCGTTTACTTGCCATACTTGTGTCGGTTAAACCAAATCAAGAACCCTAGTTAGTCTAAGCTTTCTATTGAGAGATAGTTGGTTACTTTAGGCACTTTATTAAACATTAAATAACATAAAGGAAATCTTATAACCGGTGAACGTAACTATCTTTAGAATATCATAGGTGTCTTCCCGAGAAGGGTTGGGGGTCCTGTTCGGTATTTCGTAGGATTTAGTATTTCAAGATCCCGGTTCCCTGTCAAACTAATATTCAATTAAAAACCATTCAACATTATTAAGGATTATAACCTTGGTAGTCATTACATTATCGTTAAATTAAGTCTTCGCTTCAAATTCCGTTACAAGTCGTTTTAGTTAAGTTAATTTTAGGATTAATTATATTCTTAGGATCTTTAGTAACCCCCCCCACAAATATAAAATAGTTTAAGTTGTGTCAATATAGTTTAAAAAGGGTCCTTAACGTAATTAGAGAGTCTCGTGGGTTTGATATCCGGACTTGCTTAAGCTTTACTACAATCGATCGGTCCACTTGCCGGTTCGTAGTTTTAGTCGAGTTTTAGGAGTCTAGAGTATTACTTTGAGTCTAAATTTAGATTAATTTCATTTATTTTTGTTAGACTACTTTTAGTACATCAAGTTTTTGGCGCCGTTGCCGGGGACTTCTCTTTGGCGATTCGTTAATTACGTTGTTTAGACTTAATTGACATCATATTTCTTTTTCTGTTTTGTTTGAGTCATAGAAGTCTAAATAATTTAGTTAATTTAATTTTCTTTGTTTTATATAATTTTTGCTAAGTATTTCTTTTGAGTTTTCTCACTTGTCTCTTTTCCGATTTGTAGTGGATGCCCCATACCGTTCGCTAGGACCTCCGTCGAAGCCGCCAACGGACACATCTCTCTCTTCCGCGCAAAGGGTTAGTACTTCTTCATCCTCATCTTCAGTTTTTTCTAAACCTCCCTTCCGTCTAGACCATCGAACTTTGACTTTACACCAAATTCCTCGTTGCCTGATTCACCACCTCCTCGAAGTACAGGCCCACCACCTGTTTTCCACATGGCTAACAATCAAACAGTTTACCAGCAAGCAACCACCGGTTTCACCAGTGCAAACTCGTCCATCACTCTTCCCCCAATGAACAATGACAAAGCCTAGCAAATCCCGTCTTACATCATGACTGCTATAACTAACTCGTGCCAATTTCACGATCGTGATGATCAGGATGCTCCTGCTCACATTAACCGTCTTAACCGCCTCTGTCACACCTTTAACATGGAAGGTGCGGGCAATGATGCCCGTTTCCTTCAAGTATTCCCTTTTTCTCTTGGAGGTCGGGCCGCCGTCTGCCTCGACTCACAATCGGCCGGCACCTTTACTACTTGGGCCACCCTTCGAGATGCTTCCCTTAAGAAATATTTTCCACCCACCAAAGCATCTCGTCTTCGCGATCAGATCCATTCGTTCCGGATGGAACCTGATGAACCTTACCATTTAGTATGGGAGCATTTCCAAACCTTAGTGTCCCGTTGTTCTCAACACGGTTTGTCTGATTGGGCACTTTTAGAGAAATTCTACAACGGTCTCAACCCCGAAACCTGAGCCCGATTTGACACTTCTGATGGAGTTGGGCAAGATGACGGTTGTTAAAATGTTACGACCTCTTCGAGAGCTTCGCACATTTTGATATAGATTACAACGTTACCGAAAGGAATTCATCCCTGTTTCTCGTACCACCCCGGTCAATCGAGGAGTACACCAAGTTAGCTTGCAAACGACGGTAGCTACTGCACTAGATAGTTTTAAGCGAGAGGTTACTATGGAAATACAAGAGTTGAAAAAGAAGGTGGATAGATGTGAGGTATGTAGAGGAGGTCATGATACTATAGAATGTCCTACGCTCACTGTCGAGCAAGTTGAGTTCATCACGGGTCAGAATCGAGGCCAAACGAACCCTTACAATAATAATAATAATTCTAATTATAAATCTAACTGGCGTAATAATAATAATTTCCATTCTTCCGGTAACCCCCTGGTTTCCAATCAGGTCCATATCAAAACAGGGGGCAGGGTCATTACCCTAGTGGAGGTTCAGGTCAACCAGGTCAGTTTAGTGCAAGGGGTTCAAACCAAGAGGGTCAAAACAAGAGTGGAGGTTCAGGAGGTAGTTTGGATAGGATCGAGGAACTTCTTTTTAAGTTAGTGGTTAAGGATCAGGCTACTCAGAAAGCGTTAGCGGAGTATGACCTTCTTTTAAAGAATCAGCAATCCGCACTCTTAGATCTTCAAAGTTCCGTAGGTACTCGCTAAGCAACTGCAAGAACAACCATATGGTTAGTTCTCGGGTAACACTCAACCTAACCCAGCGAACCAACATGCAAAAGCGATCACCACCTGTAGCGGTAAGAGTTTAGGAGAAGTGGTTAGAGAAAGAGTTGAGATAGAGGATAATGAGGAAGAAGTGGATGAAAAGATAGAATGGAGGCTCCACCTAGGGTGCAAAATAGGCTAGACCCAGAAAGTACTGCACAAAACCGTGAGCTTTAAGCCGAGAGTAGGGCAGAAAAGAAACCGGTAAAGGTTAGGCCGTCATCATACGTAGATCATTCACACTTACCTTACCCTACCCGCCTTAAGCAACAAAAATATGCTAAGAATACGGGAACTTTCTTGATATGTTCACCCAGCTTAAAATCAATCTTCCTTTCATTGAAAGACCTTCTTAAACGCAAAGACAGGCTGGGGGAGCTCTCAAATGTTCCTTTGACTGGAGGTCGTTCTGCCGTAATTCTGAACAAATTACCAGAGAAACTCACCGATCAGGTATCTTCACCATACCGTTTTTCTTTGGTGGTTCCCTCGCTCCCGCTCTCGCGTTAGCCGATCTAGGTGCTAGCATCAATTGATGCCATTCTCGCTCTATGAGAAATTAGGCTTAGGAGATCTTACTCCCACCCGTATGTCACTTTCTTTAGCCGATCGATCAGTTAAGTATCCTCGGGGAATCATAGAAAATTTGCTAGTTAAGGTTGATAAATTCATGTTCCCCGTTGATTTTGTTATTCTAGATATGGAGGCCGATGAGAGAGTTCCCATCATTCTAGGTCGCCCATTCCTCCGCACCGCAAAGGCAATTATCGATGTCCATGACGACAAGATTACACTCCGCGTTGGGGATGAGAATGTCACTTTTGAAATCGCTAGGTCAATGCAACACCCTAGCAGTGGAGATAGTGATAGTGGCCCATGTCACTCCGTCTATTTTCTCAATTCATTCATTTCGTGCGTGGATCATTCTCTCGAATATATTAGTGGAGCCGATTTAGTGAATGGGGGTAGTTGACGAGGAGTTTAACGGAGAGGACATAGAGGAAGACCCACTTTGGGTCCCCAAAACGTTAGACTTTTATGAGATTCGTAAGGCGAGTGAGAGTAAACCCATAGATACTCTGGCCCCTTTATAGCTTAAGGTCCTTCCTTCACACCTAGAGTATGCTTTCCTAGGAGAGAGTTCGAGCTTACCTGTCATAATTTCTTCAAAATTGACGACGGAGGAGAAGGTGAAGTTGATAACTGTTCTGAAAGAGAACAAGGAAGCCATCGCGTGGAAACTATCCGACATCAAGGGAATAAGCCCAACATTCTCTACCCACCGGATCCTCATGGAGGATGTTTACAAGCGCGTGGTACAACCTCAATGACGCCTCAATACGAATATGCAAGAAATACTCAAGAAAGAGGTTCTGAAGTTGATGGAAGCCGGGTTAATCTATCCTATATCAGATTCTTCCTGGGTGAGTCAAAATCAAGTTGTTCCCAAGAAAGGGGGAATGACAATTGTCATGATTGAGAAAAATGAACTCATCCCATCACGTACGGTCACCGGTTAGCATATGTGCATTGATTACCGAAAGTTAAACGACGCCACCTGAAAGGACCATTTTCCACTTCCGTTCATCGACCAGATGCTAGAGCGTCTCGCGGGACAACAATTTTATTGTTTCCTCGACGGGTTTTCAGGTTACATTCAGATCCCCATCGCTCCGGAGGATCAAGAGAAGGCAACCTTTACATGTCCATACGACACATACGCATACCGCCGCATGCCTTTTAGATTATGTAAAACCCAAGTGACGTTTCAGTGATGCATGGTTGCCATCTTTCAAGATATGATCGAGAATTCGATGGAGGTTTTCATGGATGATTTTTCTGTCTATGGAAATTCCTTCGATCAATTCCTTAGTAATCTTGAAGCTATGATGATGAGATGTGTGGAGACGAAGTTGATGTTAAACTGGGAGAAGTGTCACTTCATGGTAACGGAGGGGATTCTGTTAGGCCATAAGATATCTAGAGCCGGCATAGAGGTAGATAGAGCAAAAATAGATACCAATAGTAGACTTCCTTCACCAACAAGTGTGAAATCCATCCGCAGTTTCCTTGGTCATGCGGGTTTCTATCGGCGATTTATTAAGGATTTTTCCAAAATCACACGACCCATGACCCGACTCCTTGAGAAGGATGTTCCTTTCGTCTTTGACAAGGAATGCCTTAAGGGTTTTGCTATCTTAAAGGAGAAACTCGTTAGTGCCCCCATTCACGTATCACCCAACAGGAGCTTACCTTTTGAGCTCATGGGACGGGAGCAATTTTGCACTTGGTGCGGTTTTGGGGCAAAGACGAGATAAACACTTTCACCCTATTTATTATGCGAGCAAAACCCTTAATGACACCCAAGAGAATTATACTACTACCAAGAAGGAAACTCCTATCTGTAGTCTTTGCATTCGATAAGTTCCGTTCATACCTCATGCTTTCCAAGACTATCGTCTTCACCGATCACTTCGCGTTATCTCTTCTAGAAGAAGGACGCTAAGCCTCGTCTTATTCGGTGGATTCTTCTACTCTCTGAATTTGATATAGAAATTAAGGATAATAAGGGAGCAGAGAATGTAGCCGCCAATCATCTATCACGACTAGAAGATTCGAATAGAGAAGAGATTCATGAGTAGGAAATAGGTGTTAGATTCCCTCATGAATCGGTGGAGTTTGTGGCGGCGGAGAAGGAAGGTATGCCATGGTTTTTGGAATTGGCAAACTACCTTGCAAATGGAGTAGTTCTTAAGGGTATGACCACTCAAGAGAAGAAGATTTTTTTAGGGACGTTAGGAGGTATATATGGAATGACCCATTTCTATTTAGGGTACGAGGAGATAGGATTCTTCGAAGGTGTGTGAGTCGAGAAGAGGGAATAGAAATCCTTAGGCATGTTCATGAGGGGTTGACGGGAGGTCACCACGGTCCGCATGTCACCGCCTAAAATGTTTTCGATTGCGGCTTCTATTGGCCGTCGGTAGTTAAGGATGCGTTAGAATTCGTTAGGAAATGCGATTGTTGCCAAAGTACCGGCAATATCTCATCCAAGGACGAGATGCCCCAAAATCCGATCCAAATTCTTGAAATATTCGATGTTTGGGGAATCGACTTCATGGGACCTTTTCCCATCTCTAGCGAGACTCGGTACATCCTCGTGGCAATCGATTATTTCTGTAAGTGGGAGGAAGCTCAAGCTTTACTTGCAAATGACGCCCGAGTGGTGGTGAGATTCCTTAAAAAGTTATTCACTCGTTTCGGTACGCCTCGAGCCATCATAAGTGACCGTGGCACCCACTTTTGTAATGCCGTAATGGAGAAGACATTAGCACATTACGGTGTCACTCATCGTTCTTTCACCGCTTATCATCCTCAAACGAGCGTTCAAGTTAACAATGAAAACCGAGGAGTGAAGAGAATCTTAGAAAAGCCGGTAGGCAAAAGTAGAAAGGATTGGTCGGACAAGCTCGATGATGCATTATGGGCGTTTAGAACCGCTTATAAGACACCTTTAGGTACCACTCCGTTCCTGATTGTCTATGGAAAAGCTTTCCATCTTCCAGTAGAACTCGAGCACCGAGCACTTTGGGCTCTTAAGACCGTAAATCTAGACCTTACCGAAGCGGCTAAGAAACGTTATTTTCAAATTCATGAGTTAGAAGCGCTTAGAGATCCAGCCTATGAACGATCATGGAGTATTAAGGAGAGAATGAAGGCATTGCATGAAGGAAGTTAAAAGAATTTAAAGCCGACGATAAGGTGGTTTCATATAATTCAAGATTGAAATTTTTCGCCGGAAAGCTTAAATCCAAGTGGACGGGTCCTTACGTGGTCAACGAAGTATTTCCATATGGGACAGTCGAGCTAAAAGATGAAGCAGATGGAGGCACTTGGAAGGTAAATGGCCATAGGTTGAAGCATTACTTCATAGGGCCGATAGATTCCACCGAGACGGAGGAAACTCCTCTCGAAGTTCCACCTTGCACGACCATATAAGGCCTTGAGGTGAAAACTCAAATGTAGAGTTTGTATTGTTTGGTAGTGGTTTACGTTTTGTGTTTTTATAGTGCTAATGATTGTTTTTCATAGTTTGTGTTTTTGTGTCGTTTAGTTTTCTACAGGAATACATCACCAACATGAAGCCAAGACTGATGAAGAATCGGAGTTGGAGGTAAGTTTTCATACAAAACTGGGTGCTAATAAGGTTTTTAACAAGTTTTGGTTGAACTTCAATTTTTTTCTAATTCATTAACCTGCCAAAACCACAAAACGTTCTATAGAAAACACCTTCTGGCAGGCCACGAGAGGATAGCCTCACACGGTCACGGACCGCGAGAGCCTTTAACTCCAGAAACTTTTTCACACGGTCGCGGCCCGCGAGAGGATATATTCACTCTCTCTCGGGGCGCGAGAGACCATAACTGCAGCCCTGCATCTTTTTATCCCCAATTTCTTCATTCAAAACCCTAACTTTCTTCCTACTTCTACTATACGACCATCATCTTTCAAGCCACCATAAACCGCCATAACCACCTCCATTTACTCTATTCTTCCACCACCACTTCACCACATCATTCCTAGTTGATTTGCCACACAAAGTTTCCACCTTTCACCACCAAAGAAGCTTATCAAGGGTCTTACAATCTCTAATCCATTTCTTAGCTTTTCTGTGTAGATCGACTCTGAGGTATGTGTTTCTTGCAAGTTATGTACTTTAATTTCAGTATTTTGGTCAATTTATAGTTAGTTGCTTTATATGTTTCAGTGTCGGGTCTTGTTTAGGTTGCAGGTTAGTCTCCTTGGGCATTTGCGGTGAACTTTGGTTGGGCTAATTTGGGATGTAGCGACTGAACACAGGTTTTGGTTGGGGTGGTTTGGGTTCAAATAGTCCTATTTTGCGGGTGGATCGGTTTGGCAGGGTTTCAACATTGAGTGTGAGGATTCGTGTTGGTACTTTTTGCTATAAAAATCGCATTTTTAACAAAAATTTTAATTCGCTTTTTGCCATGAATATGAAGTTTTATACTATGGTTGGGACTCAATATTTGGTTGTTTTTAGGCACTTGGGAATTAATTGAGGATAATTAAAGTGCCAGGAGGAGATAGTGTACATTGAGTCTAAGTTTAGTTTGTTTTGGTACTTTTGTCATATTTTAGGGTGTTTTTGGGTTATGTTTTGCATATTGGGCATTTATGAATCTAAGATCTCTTTCCCGTACTCAATCTCTATTCAGGCGAGATTTGGTCTAAGAAGTGGTATTTTTGCTAACGGTCACCCAATAATGCATCTAGTTTTTGTTGTAAATTGTCTTTTCTGGTCATGACCGTGGATGTAATGCTAGACGGTCATTTCCCTCTTTTAATTAAAATAAATAAATAAATAAATAAAATACCAAAAAAGCAGTCTACCTGTTCATGCTTGTGAATTGAATGTTTTTATCAGATGACAGGCGAAGGTAGTTCGAGTAGGCCAAGAAAGAAGAAGAGAGGTCCTGCCGCTCAGCCACAGGGAGACCCAGCGGAGACTCAGCCTTTGCCACCGAACTTTGGGCAGAGGAGAAGTGTTAGATACAGAGGGGGCGGTGTCCCCCATGGTCAGAGTATGAGGTTGAGAGACAGTCCTCTGTTGTAGTTTGAGCTAGACTCGCATGAGAATGAGAGGTTGGCTAATTTGATCATGGTGGATCTATTACCTTATAGGAGGATTGATTGGGAAATGTTGGACCATATGGGTTCGAGGGGTAGAGTCGAGCAACTGTTGGGGGATAAGTTTAGAAGAGTGCTGGACTGTGATGCTAGGCAATACGAGGAAATTACTATGGAGTTTCATTCTACTTTTGATTATAAGCGGGGAAATTATGGTGAGAGCGGTGCTGTGACCTTTGCTCTTGGTAGGCATGATTATGAGATGACTATTCCACAGTTTGCTGTTGCTACACAGTTCACACTGTGGAGGAGGTTTAGACAGAAGAGTTTGCTATGAGTCTGTGGGGAATATTTAAGAGGAGGCACCCGCATAATGTTCAGACAGATGGGCTGGCCAGATTCTGGAGTACGATTCCGTCTGCGTCTTATTCGAACAACATGGTAGCTAGTGATATCATTGCTCTGGTTTATCGGTTTATTCATAAGATTTTGGCAGCCACATTGGTAGGTAGAGGGCAGGGTGACAATAAGGTCAATTAGGTCAGTCTGTTTTGTTTGATGTGCATGGTGGAGCAGAGGCCCGCAAATTTGGCTAGTGTTTTTGTGTGGTCAATGAAGAGGCTGTGGAGAGGTGGCCCAGGAGCTCGTATTTATTGTGGGCCTTACGTTACTTGGTTGGCTGAGAGTCTTGGGGTATTTGATAGGTACCCGACGGATATGATGAGAGAATGGTCGTCTCCTTGTCGTCTCATGAGTCGATTACTTGGGAGCCCATTCGCCATGGTCCACAGGTTCAGCCTCCACGTGGTTCTGATGCTGCATCCTAAGGAATCGCTTGTTCCTCCTTGTTATCAGAGGCCAGTGATTTGCCAGGAGTTACTGGGTAGGCAGTACCCATTGCAACAGCCCCGACCAGATCCACTTACTTTGGATCCGTTATATGACAGGATGGAGACGGGTTTGGGGATTTGTGTGGGTATGTTGATGAGCAGTTTGGTGGGGTGAGGCAGGTTATGATGGAGAGTAGAAGGATGCATGAACAAGGTCAGAGAAGGTTGGAGGATGGGATGAGGTATATGATGGAAAACTTGCACATGGGAGTTCCGTCATATTTTTAGCACTAGGGGCAGCGTGTAGCCATACTAGGTTTTTGAGCTGTCAGAGGAGGAAGAAGAGGATGATTAGCTGATGGAGGCAACAGTGTTTCTATGATTTATATCTTTTGTTTTTATGCTGTTTTCATCCTCTTATGGTTTGTATGTGTACTTTGAATACTTAAATTTGGTGATTGGGATGGGTTGGATGATGGTTGTGGTTGGTTTCTGTTAGACACTTATTATTTATTTATTATATTATGTTTGGGAGGTATTTGTGTTGGTTGATAGGTTTGGTGTTGATTTTGCCGCTTCCGTTCGCATGAGAGAGTTACGAATTGTTTGATAAGCGTGTTCGGATTGGAGGGCATATGTGGAATTGACTAGCACATTGATAGTCTCGTATATCAGCTAAGTTGTTTCACTTGTATATTTTGTATATTTTTATTTAGTTTGCAGTTTTTATTATTTCGTTGAGTTGAGTATTCTTATCCTTGCATCAGGGACAATGCAAATTTTAAGTGTGGGGATGGGATAGTTGAGTCATAGAGTAGTTTAGATGGTAAAAAAAAATAAAAATAAAAAAAATCCGAATATGTCCTTTGAAGAAGAGGTTTGCGAAATAAAAATGGAAAAGATAGAAAAGTCGGGTTTTTATTCGGTTTCAAATAATTATAATATGAATTAATATAGATTGAGCTTGTGTCTAGCTTGGGATATGTGAGTAAGCTCGATTCGGTTCTAGGTTCCTTTGAGATTAATATACCTTAAATGTCAGTCTACTAGTGGGTACTCATCTAGGAAAAGTGGGAAGCCGAAACCGTCAAAAATAGTATAAGGAATTCTGTTATAAGCTAAAATCTTTAGAATTTTCAATCATGTAATAAAAATAAAGAAAAAATAAAAAAAATGAGCTTGATTAAAAAAGTAGAGAGATCTATGTAAACTTTGTTGGGGATGGTGACTGTGACTTAGAATTCCTCTAGGATAAGTTGAATAAATTGCCTAAATGCCGAAGCCCACGTTGTCGCTCTAGGGGATGGTGACTGATGGTGACTCTGGTTGAGACAACCTCTAGGTTAGGTATGCAAAAAAAAAAAAATCAAGTGCTCAAAAGGAAAAAAAAGGAAAGAAGAAAATTTACTTGGTTTTATATTCTCTTGTTTTTAGTATAAAACAGTTAGGAATTAGTCCAGTGACTGTTCCTTTTGTTCCATAAGCTTAAGGCGAGACTAGGTGTACTGTGGATTCTAGTGTGAGACCTTAGGTAGATTGACCGAACTTGAACTAAATTTACATGATAAGGGTTTTGAACCGGTTTTGGGTTTAAGTGGACACATATACTTGTAATCGCGGTTAACACAAGTTTCAACCTTAATAAAATAATCTTACTTTTGAAACCGAATATTTACTTGTCTCTGATTCCATTTGCATAATTCTTTTTCGAGGACGAAAAAAGAGTAAGTGTGGGGATATTTGATGTATTGAATAATACATCTATATCGTGTATAGTTTGTATAAGTTTCGTTAATTTTCGTTTCAGTTTTATAAGAATTTATCTACTTTTAATCCAATTATGTTTCCCAGGTCTTGGTTCGAAGAAATAGTTGGAAAGAGAAGAAAAATGAGTCAAAATATTGAAGAAACTGAGCTGGATCGTAATTGGAAGTCGAGAGAAGAAATGAATCGGAAAAACGTGAAAAAGAACTTCCTGGCGGGCCGCGACCGCACCAACTTATTCCTCTCGTTGGTCGCGAGAGGAAGTAGGAGTTCCGGGCAGATTTTAACATGGTCGCGGGGCGCGACCGGGTATCGTATGCCTCTCGCGGCCCGCGAGAGAGGTATTTTATCATAAAGAAACGTAAACTGAGCAGTCTTTGTTGAAGAAGAGTTATATATTGATGTTAATTCATAAAAAAGATAACTTGGACGATTTTGGAGAGTTAGAGGCAAATTCTGAAGATTTTCGGTAAGTTTCTGAAGCAAGGATTGTTCGGGAATCGTTGGATTTGAAGCTGGAAGCTTAAAGATCAAGAAATTCTGGGTTTTGTCTACCGATTTTTCTATTTTCTATCTTTCTTAATCTTGCTCAATGAATTAAGTTTTAAAGCTTTGTTTATTTTTTTAACACAATGTTTCTTGGCTAGATCTTTTATACTACCTAGGTTTTGATGAATTATTATTAAAGTTTGGATTTTTATTGAATTAATGATGTGTTTATGGGATTTTTAATAAAGTAGTAAACTTTGGTAAATTGATTTGGTGTATTTGCATGTTTTGAATTTATTATTGATTGTTTAATTGTTTCACATAGATCTAGTTGAATGTCTTCCAAGTAATAGATTTATGTTGATTGTCTAGTTTTAATGGGCTCGGGTAATCTTTCGGTAAATTGGCCAAAAAACCCTAGAAACAATTAAGTGAAAATATAATTAAATCTTAACATTATACTAAACCTAATAATTGACAATAATAGTTTATTAACTGATTTAAATAGGTGAATTGCTAGGATTAGGTTATGAGAGAAACCAGGTTTCCGTTTACTTGCCATACTTGTGTCAGTTAAACCAAATCAAGAACCCTAGTTAGTCTAAGCTTTCTAATGAGAGATAGTTAGTTATTTTAAGCATTTTATTAAAAATTAGATAACCGAAAGGAAATCTTATAAACCGGTGAACATAACTATCTTCAGAATATCATAGGTGTCTTCCCGAGAGGGTCGGGGGTCCTCTTCGGTATTTCGTAGGATTTAGTATTTCAAGATCCTGGTTCCCCGTCACATTAATATTCAATTAAAAACCATTCAACATTAGTAAAGATTCTAACCTAGGTAGTCGTTCCATTATCATTGAATTAAGTCTTCTCTTCAAATTCCATTACAAGTCGTTTTAGTTAAGTTAATTTTAGGATTAATTATATTCTTAGGATCTTTAATAAACCCCCCCCCCCCACAAATAAAAAATAATTTGAGTTGTGTCAATATAATTTTAATAAGGTCATTAACGTAATTAGAGAGTCTCATGGGTTCGATATCCGGACTTGCTTAAGATTTACTACAATCGATCGGTCCACTTGCCGGTTCGTAGTTTTAGTCGAGTTTTAGGAGTCTAGAGTATTACTTTGAGTCTAGATTTAGATTAATTTCATTTATTTTTGTTAGACTACTTTTAGTACATCAGAAGCGATAATGCTTGCCTGACCGCTAGGTTGAAACAACTCAGTGAGCTTTGCCCTGGCCTAGTCGACGATACTGACAAGGCCATTGTCAAGTACATTCGAGCCCGACCCTCCTCTTTCTCCAACTATTTTGAGTCCGCTCAACCTAAACCCCTCGAGGACTCCTACCTCCTCGCTGCTAAGTTTAACCATAACCTGCTTATGGATGGAGTCTTCGAGACGAAGGGTTCAACCAAAACCGCTCACCAAGCCATCATGGAACCAACCCCTGAACCCACATCTACTAATCCACCCACCAAAAACAACAGAAATGGTAGGAAGCGGAAGGCTTCAACCCAAAATTGTGCAGTTGTTGCTCCGCCAAACCCTCCACAACAACTAGCCCTAACCCAAAACCCTAAACCAGCCAAACGAGGCTACACTAGGACTCTTCCCAAGTGTGCGACTTGTACCTATCACCACCCTAATACTTCACCATGCCGCCTTTGCACTACGTGCAATAGGTTTGGAAACTTTAACACCCACTGCCATTTTGGCCAAAAATCTCAAGGTAACCAGACCCAACCACCTTCATAAAACCAAGTCCAGCAGCCAACAAACAATGGTCACACTTGTTACAAGTGTGGCGACCCAAATCATCTCAACAATGTTTGCCCTGAGCGCAACAACATACAGCAAGCTACTCGTGGATGAGCTTTTGTCATCACTTCTGCTCAAGCCCAGAACGGCACCGACGTCATTAACAATACGTTCGTTGTAAACAATGTTTATGCTTCGTGTTTATTTGATACTAGCGTGGATAAAAGTTTGGTATCTGTTGAATTTGAACAAATGCTTAAGTGTAGACGCTCTAAGTTGCAAAATCGTTTAATGTCGAAGTTGCAAATGGTAAATCTATAACCGTCGATTCCGTTCTTTCTAATTGTATTCTCGATCCTAACGATCACAAGTTTTCGATGGACCTCACACCCATACAAATGGGTAGTTTTGATATCATCATCGACATGGATTGGCTTCGTAGAGTCCATGCTGAAGTCGTTTGTTCTGAGAATTTCATTTTGTTGGTGGATAATATCTATAGCCTATGTCTTAGGGTTATTCGAGTATGTAACAGGGCTAAAATGTTAGATTTATTTTTGTTTTGTATGTATTTGAGCCATTTCGTACTAGTGTTGCTCACCTCGTACAAGTGAAGCAGTTCTCTTCGTACGAAGTGGCAAGACCCCCTCTTACGAAGCTGTCATGTCTATATAGAGTTGAGCTGGGGTCTTGAGTCCTAAGCTGTTTTTCTGATTGTAAGGTGAAGACCTGTCAGTTTTGTTTCTGATCTGTAACGTTTATTCAAGATTAGTGAAGTAGAAGCATTGAAATAGTATATTTGATCTTCTTAACTAGTTATAATGAATTCTGTGGCCATCAATTAGCTCATGTTGGGTCATGTGCTTTCGGAGGAGAGCCGATCCTCCCACAAGTGGTATTAGAGCCTGGAGGCCTGATTTGAAGACATTTGATCAAGTTTCAGCCATTGAAGACTTCTTATTCTACTACTTCTTATTTTTATCATATATGGACGAATTTATGGACAAAATGGACTGATTTTTAAGTATTATACATAAAAACCATTTTAGTCAAACCCTTGAAAAGATCAGAACTAAAAACAACTGAATTCATGTCGAAAATTGCAAAAAACGCAAAACTGTGAAAACACTTCCTACGAGTTGATAAAATCACTTTGCACGAGGTGACTAGCCACTTCGTATGAAGTGACAGCACACACTAAGTCTTTTAAAATTGTTTTTATTACTTTGCACGAAGTGTGTACCAGTTCGTACGAAGTGAACAAAATTGTTTCTTGGGAAAACTCTGTGCCCACTTCGCATGAAGTGCCACCTCGCACAAAGTCTCACTTCGCTCTAACTCACTTCGCACCAGACAAGTGTTAATCAATTTTTCGATAAAAATGGAAGAAGAATTTTATAATGCATTTACTACGTCCGCAGTTAACCGAAGCCACTCAAAACTTAAACTTAGATAATGAAATGGGCACTATGGCTAAGCCGCCAAAATTGATGTATCTTGAAGATTATAAGGGCTTGCATGAACGGTTTACAAACTAGGTACAGGCAAATTACCTTGAAAACTGGTATGCAATAGAGGAAGGCTATAAGGTTCCGGTGGGAGAAAATGGTCTAGACAAAGTTCTAACGCAATACAACAATCAAGAAAAGGATTTATTCAAACGTGAAAAGAAGATGATGAACATACTACAACTGGCCATTAAGGAAGATATATTCACTTTGTTGCAACATGATAACACTGCTCAAACCATCCGGAGCGCACTAAAAGTCAAATTTAAAGGAAGTAAGCATATGATCAAGAGCAAACAATCACTATTAAAGAAATAATTTGATATCTTTCATCCATTGAAGGGCGAGATGATGAAACAACTCATAGAGAGGTATTGTCATCTTGTGGTGGAAATGAAACGTTTGGGTGTTAACAAAGATGATGAAGATCTGGTAGAGAAATTAGCAGACGCTTTGCTAAAGGGCGAGTGGTCAACATATCTTAAAATTATCAAGAATAGTCTAGATTACGGCATCAGCATGATGACCTTGGTAAAATTCATTGAGAAGCTTGAGGCTCACGAATTGGAATTGCAAAAGATGGAAAAATCTAAAGTAGCGCATGCACAGTAGGATATTAATTTGTACTACAAGGGGAGTACACCTGCCAACATTCAAAGCCCAAAGATACAGACGGCTTTCAGTTCTAACAATTCGATGAATGTTCCAAATCAATCAAGTAGCAATACTTGTTTTACCTCATTTCAAAGTTATGATCCGAATGCTCTAACTACCCCATAATCATCCCAAAGCTCTAACTTCAACAACTACTAAAACAACCAGTCTAATCCTACTCAAAGAATTCTTCAGTGTAACATAACTATCAATTTGGAGAATGCACATAACTTCAACAAAGAAACAACTATATAACACATGGCTCTTCTGGCATAAGTGCTTGAATCATATGAGAGCCTGGTGGCCGGTAAGATCGGGAATCTAAACATGACTAAAGAGGATTACGATCAAATCAACCCCAAAGAAATAGAACTGATAGATGTCAAATGGCACATGGCTAGCATAGTAAAAAGAGCTCAACGTTTCATGGAGATAACTGGGCGTAACAGTTTGGGAGGTTTGGATGGAAAGTTGGGCTTTGATATGTCAAAGGTAACATGTTTTAAATGCAGAGAGAAAGGACATTTTAAAAGAGAGTGCCTGAACCAAGAAGTGCAGTATAATCATAATCCTTTCGGTGATGATTACTACAAGACATCGATATATCAAAAAAACTTCTCCTCCTCAGACATCAACCTGGATGGTTGCAATTGAGGACGGTTCAGCCAAATCAAAGGCACTCATGGTGGCTCAGGAGGATGAGGGGTTTAACTAGAATGACTATATTCCTAAGAAGGAAAGTTTGGCTCTACTTACTGAAATAGTTGAAGAACCAGTGTTTGATGAGGTAGTCGAGGAGAGTTCGATTGATGAAAGTGAGATAGTGTTTGCTGAGACGCTGGACCTTACTATTGAAGAGTGTGTTGAGGTGATTTACTATGAACACTGTGCCGAGGAAGATTTAATTCAACATGCATTTAAAACTATGATTCCTTCTGATGTCTATAATTCTTTTGTATGTTTTTTCAGAGGATCGAGTTAATACTAGTGTGTATCGAAACCAGAAGAATCCAAGAAACCAGTTGAAGAAATTATCGATGTTACAAAGGAGATGAATGTAGAAAACTTGAAGAAAATAGCCAACAAAGCAATGATGGATAAGATGCAAGAGGTAGTTTCTAAACATAGTAAAGATGGAATGAAAGGTCAGTCATTGAATAAGTCAAATAGGTCAAGGTTGTGATTAAAGAAATTGAAAAACCATGCACGAAATGCCTGGAGCTGTGCAAGGAATGCTCAGAAAAGGAGTTAAAATTTAAAGAACTCAAAAAATATACTAACAATCTTTCAAGTGACATGAAAGACATAAAAGCTGCTTATGATAATTAAGCTATCAATAAAATGATTTCAAGAAGTCAATAGAGAAGACATGGCAATCAAATCAATGTTAAAAGCTACAGTAATAGACAAACAAATGGCGATTAATATTCACATAGATACCATTGCTAAGCTAAAATCTGAACTTGAATCCATAAAGATTGAGTCTGAACGAGTAAACAAATTGTTGATTAGTTACCCAACTTCCTCTTATGTAATTGATCATATTCTTCAACAACAACTTGAGAAAACCAAACAGGAAAAAAAATGAATCTGACAAACAAAACAAAGGCCTGGGTTATAATCAATGTCCACCCCCTATGTGGAACAAATATGCTAAGAATCCAGATGGGGTGGATATGGCGCTTAATCTAAAGCTTAAACTGAATAAAAGAAAAATGAGCTGCTAGAAAACATTGATATAACCTATGAATGCCAATCAGATGTTGTAAAAAATGTTGTCAAAATGTGTTGGGTAATGAATCTGATAGCACTGACTTTTCAAGTGCTGAGTCAGAACTTGAGAAGTCTAAATCAAGCTCACATTCTGAAAACGAAGAAAGTTTTCATAAGAATTATGTTTCATCATCAGAAACAGTTTAAGTGATGACCCAAATGTGGTTTTTTACAAAATGAATGGATTAGATAAACTGTATTCTAATGAAGAATTCCTAATTCAGAATGTAAATCTTGATCGTGTTGATAAATTTTTTAAGCTGGTTAAAGTCAGTCATCCTGATCTTGAAAAACAAGACGCTTCATTCTATTCCAAACCAAAAAGATTTTATAATAATTACTATCAGAAGGGAAGGGATTGTCCTGAGAACAAGAGGAAAAGTTTGGGGTACGAAAATAAGAAAAATGATAAAAGATTTCAAAAACCAAATTATAAAAAGAAAATTGATTTAGTTTTTGGAACAAGTACTGTGATTGAGAAAGATAGTCTGCTAAACAATCAAATGATGAATTTAAAAGGGAAAAGGAACGCCGTTAACAGGCCTTATATTCCTCTGTTGGAAACGACAGTAGGAGATGCTACAAATGCAACAAAGTCGGGCATATTGCATGACAATGTTATTAAAACAATCCAAAACCTGTTTATAGTGTGAGAAAGTCTACAGAAGATGTGAAACAAAAAGGCTCGAAGTTTGTGCCAACACAAATCTTAAAAAGAAACAGTGAATCCATAAAAAATGTGAAGCGAACAATTGCAAACTTTTCAAACTTTGAAGTTGGTGAATCATCAACCAAAAAAGAACAAAAGGATTCAAAATTTTACCCAAAAATGGCATATTCAAAGCCACAAACTTGGGTAGTTAAATCTATACCATCTTCTGCATTTCAGAAGAAATCTACTGTGCCAACCAAAACAAAAGATAAAATTGAGTCAAAGGTTGGACATGGTGTTGAAGTCAAGAAAGAAACTAATATCATTTGTGAACCAAAATTTGATATCCCAAACCCACCAAAGACCAATATGGCTTGGGTTTCTCTATTCAAGTAATTTGTTTGATTGCATGTGTAGGGGCACCCGAGGTCAATCATTTCAAAGTGGATAATGGACAACGGAGCATCTCGGCACATGACAGGAATGCTAGTCTTATTATATGATATAAAAGCTATTCGAGGAGGCTATGTAGGGTTTGCGGTTACCCAAGGATTAACAGTCAAGGATCACAAGAAAATATGCATTGAGCTGCTTAACCAATGAAAACCAAATTTGGAGTTTTTGTAGCCGTTTGGATCTCCATGTACGATCATTGATCTAGATGGTAAATTTGGTGTTAAGTCTCTGGAGGGTTTTTTCGTGGGATATGCTAGTCCTTAGAATAGAGTTTATCTACCTAGCTTAAACCGGGTTATTCTAGCTCAACATGTTGACTGCTAGAGATACACGTCTACTACACAGAAGCCTTGTGATCCTTGGTTATTTAACTATGAGAGTCTGCCAGATGAACCTACACATGAAGAACTACTGTTCTTATATCAGAAACATCAAGCATCTAATCAAGAGCATGTTCCTAGACCGTTAGTGATTTCACAATCACAAGTCGGCACAAATGAGTCTGAAGCAGGTCCGAGCAATACCCAACAAGAACCGGTAGTCGAACCACTTATAAACAACACAACAACTTCTTTCGATCAGTCAGGTGATTCGGATTCTGATAGAGAGCCTACATATGATAATGATGGAGGATCCAACTCCAATGAAGGTTCTGAGCAAATATAAGTCTTCTAAATCAATCTGTAGGTCCTAGCAATCAGAATGAAGCTTCAACAAGTAATCAGGTTGCTGAACAAAATATTACGAATCTAGAAGGTGAAGTGAGTGTCTCTAATGAAGTGATGTTGAGAGCTTATTCATACCATCCATCGGAAATATCATCAGAGATTTGCAGACTGGAGTAAAAATGAGAAATTAGATCAATAAGGATCTAAGTTTATTTTACACTAAAATTGCACCACTTCAAGATACTATTTCTTATAGTTGTTTTATTTCACAGGTTGAACGAAAAACATATAAGGAAGCTCTTCAGGAGGAAAGCTGGGTTGAAGCTATGCTGGAAGAGCTGTTACAATTTGAAAAGCTTGGAGTCTGGAAGCTTGTTGATCTACCCGATAATCACAAGAAAATCAGTACACGGTGGGTTTTCAAGTGCAAACGAGATGATAGAGGGATTGTACTCAGAAACAAAGCTCGGTTGTAGTCCAAGGTTTTCATCAGCAAGAGGGGATAGACTACACTGAGGTCTATGCTCCTGTCGCACATCTAGAACTTAGCCGCATATTACTGGCCTTTGCATCATGGAAATGGTTTAAAGTGTACCAGTTGGATGTGAAATCCGCCTTTCTGTACGGAAAAGTTAAAGAGGAAGTGTATGTCGGCCAACCACCGAGGTTTGTCGATCCGATACACAAAGATAAGGTTTAGCTACTAGATAAGGTGCTATACGGTTTACACTAGGCCCCGAGAGCCTGGTTCGAGACGTTTTCTCAACACCTTTGGGGAAATGGTTTTACAAGAGGAACAGTAGACAGTACCCTCTTTACCAGAGAAGTGGATGGACATCTGATTATCGTACAAATCTTTGTGGACGATATCATCTTTTGTTCGACAAATGAATCGCTGTTTAAAGACTTTGAAGAAGTCATGAAAAAGAAATTCGAGATGAGTGCAATGGGAAAGATGAAGTTCTTCTTGGGACTTCAGGTCGATCAGTTGCCTGATGGTATCTTTATCCATCAGAGAAAGTATGTTCACGATGTATTGGGGAAATTCTACATGTTGGGGACATCACCAGCATCAACCCCATTGGCCATCAATCACAACATTTGTCCTGATACTTATGGAGTAAAAGTCGATGAAACATTATATCGATCTATGATCGGATCATTGATGTATCCTAAAGCTTCAAGGCCGGATATCATGTATCCGACATGCCTTTGCACCTGATATCAGTCAAATCCCAGGGACTCACATTTGCTGATTGTCAAGAGGATAATGTGCTATCTAAAGGGTTGCCTTGGCTTGTGGTACCCACGGAACAACGATTATAGTCTTGCGGGATACTAAGATTCTTATTTCGGTTGCTGCAAACTTAATGTCAAATCTACAGCAGCTGGTTGACAGTGCTTTGGAACATGATTAGTAACATGGCAATGCAAGAAACAGACCGCGGTCGCTCTCTCTACTTGTGAAGCTGAATATGTTTCAGCATCCGGTTGTTCTCAAATTCTGTGGATACAATAACAGATGAGAGACTTCGTACTTCAATTTCTTGATATGCCTATATACGTAGATAACAAGGCAGCCATTGATATAAGAAAAACTTCGGTTCAACACTCTAAAACTAAACATATAGAAATTTGACACCACTTTATCCGTGATTGCTATGAGAAAAAGTTGGTTCAAATTGAAAAGATCCACACTAATGACCAAAAGGCGGATTTTTACACTAAAGCTTTTGATAGAGCAAAATTCAAAAAGCTTTTGAAACTAAAAGGTTTTAAAAAGCTGACATCAGGGGATGAAAATGAGGTTGAATTCGAGATGGACGATGACTTGACGTGATCCTCATTGGCGTGTCTTTATTAGTTTTAAAATCTTCTTTCTTAAAAAACAAAAATAAAAAAATATGTTTTTGATTTTAGGGGGAAAAATAGTTGTGGAAAATACAAAAATATGAAAAAAGACAAACAAAGTTTTCGCGTGAAAAGATGAAATGATAGTACAACCGTGGACTATCACAGTATACTAAAGAAATTTAATGTTAAAAAGCGGTTAAACAGGTCTTACTAATAATGTGTCAATAGGCTTCGCACATTCAGTAAATTGTTTTCAAGATATAAACTTAAAAAGAATAACTGATTAATCTATGGCTTAACATCTCTCGGATATATGGACTTAGTACTCTGAAATTTCGTTTGAGAATGCTAGATTCTGAGATACTAGCTCTTTATATTTAATTGATATCTAGAATATTATGTAAGTTCTTCTGATTTTGCGTCAGCAATGGCCTAGAACTTGTATAATACTTTTGCATTAAAACCATAAAGCTGCATCACAATTGAAAATATCAAAAGATACGGCAATTGCAGTACAAAAGATTCCAAATTTGGAACACCACCTATAAGTCGAGTCTTCATCTCTTTGTCTGTACGGTGGTTATTAACCTGAGCTCTCAAGGTCTCGTGTTTCCCAGATACAGATATCAGTTAAATATATATACATGTGAGATGAAATCTAGGGAATCTTGATACGGGAGTATATTCTGAGGTGGGAAACTCAGTTAAGTCATGTTCCTAAAATTACCTAATGTATCTTGAAACAATTGAGAAATGTGTAGAAGTTTAAGTGGATCAGTATACTGACAATCTAAGTAAATTTGTTAAGAACTTAAAGGTTTATCAAAGATCAACGGTACTAGTGATATGTCTCAAAAACTGATATGATCCTCTAACACAAACTCTCAAAAATATGTCTATAAAATGTTTGTATAGAGTTTACCTTTCATTTTAGAAAAGCTCAAAAATATTTTCAGTGTGTTTTAGCATAAACTTTGGAAATACAAAAAGATTTTGTTTCTATCTTAAGTTTTAGACTATCGATGATGGAAAACTAATCTTCAAAGTCCGAAGCGACAAGTTGCTGAATGAAAGCTGAGGAACTACGGGTTGGGAGCTAATCTAGAATGTGAAAAAGTTCTGAAATGATAAAAGTTCATTAATTTGAAACTTAAAATTGATGAAAAATATCAGTTTGGTCGTAAAGTGTTCAACCAAGGTCATTAACTTGGACTTGGTAGACAAATCAGTTAACCGAGGTCATTAACTTGGACATTAAATCTGATAAAAATTTAAAATTTTGAAAAATTTGAAGTTTCCAGGGCCACTTTGTAGAGTTGGATCCACTTCGTACGAGTTGGCCGCATCGTACCAAATTAGGAGTCACTTCGTACGAAGTGGACCAGGTCCTATATAAACTACCCAACCCGCACGAAGCACTCATAACCTGCTTGTGTGATCTAAGTGAACCTTTGTGTGAGTTGGAGACTTTGAATGATTTAAGTCGAATTGCTACTTGGTATACATTGGGAGGTCGATTTACACACCTCTTACAATGGTTAAGGTATTAGACCAAGTTTTAATCGTTAAACCAATGAAATCGACACTTCGGCCATATAAACTTAGATGTGGGAAAAAACTAACCGGCCAAAGTTAAAATTGATGATCAATCTACCTTAATCGGCACTAGTAGTGTGATATTGAACCTTCAATTTCACAAAAATCTCAAGTTTAAAACATGGTGTTCATAACAGTCATTCTTGTACGGAGTGAGTCACTTCATACGAAGTGGGATGTCCACTTCGTACGAAGTGAAATGTGCAAAAAGTCAAAAACCACTTCGTACGAAGTGATCTTGATTAAATGTTAAAAACCACTTCGTACGAAGTGGAAATGGTAAAAAATGTTAAGTGTTCTAACACACTTCGTACGAAGTGCAAATGTTCACTTCGTCCCAATGGCATTTCGCATGAAGTGTTAGTATATTTTTGACAAAAATTTTCTAAGTGTTGACTTTGTGTTTACAGGAAAAAAAGATGTCGTTCGAGCCTATTAATAACATTTGATGTCTTCTTGACAATAAGATCCCAGAAATCGCTCCTTTCAAAGATATACTAGCGGTTTTGAGATGACTATCGTTGACAAAAGCTTTAACTGATCAACACAAAGCCTACCAATCTCATATAGAACGTTTCTGGAGTGCTTCGAGGTATGAAGAGGATCCAAAAGCGATCGTTTCTGTGGCACAAGTTGGAAATGAAGAGTTTGAAGTCAAAATCACAAAGGAATTGATACGTAGGGTGCTGGATTTTACAGATAGAGTAGATGATCCGACAGGATATCTAGAGAGAATGGTCAAAGAATGATTTTATCGCATGGGTTACAAGGGTTATGTGAATGCCACTAATTTCAAGAAATCAAATCTAGGGAAGCCTTACAAATTCTGCGTGCATTCAGTCATACACGCATTCAGACATAGAAAAGGAGGCTTAGACGATATTGTTGATTACCAAATGTGTATGATTGCAGCTCTCATGTTGAACTTGCCTTACAGTTTCACAAAGTTAATTTTCGATCAGATGGTACTAAACATTTTGAAAGAAAGATTCCTACAGTATCCGAGGTTTCTACAAATGATGTTGGATGATTTATATCCAAACATGGCTAAAGAAGAGGATGATGAGCTAAAATTGAGTCATATGGATAGAAAGACATTAATCACACTGAATACATATTTGAAGCAAGGCTCAGAACCTGTTGCTAAACCATTTTTCGGAGTTATCAATGATAAAAATTATGTGGCACCTCCGAAGGGAAAGTGGAGAAAGAAATAAGTGGAGATGAAAAAGATGAAGTTGCTTGTCTGGAAGGTCTTGTTCTTAGGAGAGTGCTTGGTATGAGAAGGAAGAAGAGGAAAAAAAAGAAAACGATCAACTCCAAAGAAGCAAGCTGTTGGAACCTCATCATCAACACAACAAAGAAAGCATGCTACAATTCGAACGATGCTTATTGATGAACTAGAGGTTGAAGAAGTACAAGTTAATGAGCCTATTAATGTAGAGGTTCAAGCTTATGTGAATATAACTGAGAATGTGCATGATGATGTTTATTCTGCTACATCTGAGCATGATAGAGTACAGGGAAAGAATGTTGAAAGCATGGCAGCTGACATAGAGAAACAAGCGTTTACAGGCATTGAAGGAAATGATGGTGATGATGAAGGATCATCTGATGATAACATTGCTCTAGAAGCGAAAGGTGCAGCTAAGAAAGCAGAATTGAAAAAGAGGAAAGTTCTGGGGGATGATGATGAGTCCTATATGCCTTCTAATTCTGATGAAGAATTTGTGGTCACTAAGCCTGCAACGAAACCAGCTAAACGTACGAAAAGTAAAGCTTCTGGTGTTGCTAAGACTACTGGTTCTCCGGCTGCAAAGAAGGTGAGAAAGAAGTTTGGAAAGAAGAAAACGCCTGAAGTTGAAGTGGTTACACTTGTCGTTGAGCAACAACCACCTATAATTCCATCACCACAACCATCACCACAACATCCTTTATCACCACAACATATCACACCTCCACAACCATCACCACCAAAGCAGCCGACACCCCCTATTCAACAACGTTCTACACCACAATCAGGTTCAAGACGTTCTTTGGCTAATAAATTTCCAGATGATTTTGGTGATATTCCCTTCTTAGAAGAGTTTGATGCAGATATGTTTAATGAGAACAGAGTTAATGATTTGGAAAATAAGATGAAGGAATATGAAAGCCGAATCAAGTTTCTCAAAGATGATAAGAAGATTTTGGAAGCTCTGCTAGCAATGTTGGTTAATAACAATGAAAAATCTAAACAAAGTGAAAGAGAATTAGAAAGAATCAAGCAGCTCGAGCATGAGAATATGCAGTTGGTTACTGCATTCCCTAGCGTTACTATAGAGAACAAAAGGTTACACATGGTGGTGAAAGACTTGGAAACTGAGAAGACATAGAATGCTAAGAAGTTTGATATGCTGTTTAAAATACTTCACAAGAGATTTGATATCAATTTTGTAGCTGAACATGATGAGATAGAAATTGAAGAAGCAAAGCTAAGAGGTGCTGAAAGGGCAAAGAAGGCAGAGGAAGATGCTGTTGCGATTGGTAAAGGCAAGAATCCGATTGATGCAATGCCTATCATTGAGCCTAATGCACCTGTTGCTGAATCAGAGCCGCAAATTAACTATGTGATATTTGGTAAGATCGTTGATGTTACTGAAATCTATAAAAGGCACCAAAAGTACTTGGATAGAAAAAAGATGTACGCTGAGATTGATGCATACGATGAAAATGAAGATGATGTTGATGATGATGATGAGGGTGATGAGGACGATGACAAAATTAATGACAAGAATGATGATAAGAAAGATGATGGTGATCAGGGCAATAATGATGATAATGATTAGGGGGTACAGGGTTGATTGTTGAAACTCTGAAGATTAATGAATCCTTTGACTATGATGCTTTCTTAAATGATTCAGTTAACCAATAAGATGATGCCCAAAGACAGTGGGAGACGAAGGATCCTGTGAATGAAGCTGAGCAGTCAGGAATCCTCACAGCTATTCCTATATCGACTGTTCCTGACGTGCAAACACCAAGAGTTTTCTATTTGGAGCACGATGTTAAAGAAGGAGAATTCGTTCATAACTACACTAAGGAAGAAATTGCTAAAATGTTCGGTGTAGATGAAGAATCCTTTGTATTTGAATTTGAAGATGAATTAAACAACATTAGTGCTGCATAGCCTAATGATTATCTTTATAAGTATGTGTCAGAAGCTGATGATTATGACTGGGTTGTCGTAGAGGATGATTCTGATGATGATGTTACCGCTAAATATTCTGGTGAAGGAATGAATGACTTCCCAACCTTTGAAGAGTTATTTTCTGAAGCAACTGATGATTTATTGAGAAGAAAGGTTGAGCAAGCTGTGGAAAGAAGGAAATGTGCCTAAATGCTTATCTAAAGAAGAGATATTTGCAGCAAAGAAGTTATAGTTCAAGGAGATGCCACAAGAAAGAAAGTTCAAATGTCCATTAGCTTTCTTTACTAGTGATCTTGACAAATCCTTGGGGGATATACTAAGTTGGGGATGGATAGAAAAGTTGAATGTTTATGCGATAAAGAGAGAGTTCGGTGTTCAGTACTTCAGGTACTTGAGTAACATCAAGACGTTGCCATTTTAGAATATTGAAGAGTTAGTTCAGATGAAAAGTATTAATCTCAAGATGAAGTTTCATGATCAACGTCTATGGAAATTGATCAAGTTTGAAGCTGCACATGGTTTTAAATACTGGAATCAACATATTCCAAGAAGAATTATCAAGTTTGATCCAGTAACAAAATGAAAAGATGTTACATTGATTGTGAAACAACCACGTGTTACGAAGAATATGCCGTTGATGAAGATTGAACAAGATTTTCATACAATATTCTAGTGGTTGCATTATAACTCTGAAACAGGAGAAGTAGTGATTTGTGTACAAAATGATGATTCCTAGAAAATCACTAAAGAACTGACTGAAGCAGTGATTGCACATAAAAGAATATATGGCTTATGGAGGGGAATTCGAATACTAGACCCAATATGGCTAGTAGATTGCTCGAATAAGGATATTGAATGTCTATTCTACAATAAGATAAGCTATGAAGAGAAAGACAAAGTGCATCGTTGCAGTTCCAGCAAGTGACTAATGTTTGTTATGCCAATGATATAAATTCTAGAAAGATATGGAATTCGGATTGGAGAAAGCTGGAAGGCAAAGAGCAACGAAAGAAAGAGCGAAACGAAGCAAGAATTGCTGAAAAGATTAGAAAGGCATCTTTGAAAAGGTTTCAGTTTGGTGACACCTACAACAGACCTCCTCCCACAGATCAAACGCCTATTCCATCTAAGGAGCGTCGAAGACCAAGAAAGTATTTCTTTGGCGATAATTGTTAAAGCTTTTGAAGTTTTGAAGACTGACCAAGACTGCACCAATATCCAAGGGGGAGTTTGTTGGTGCATAATGTCTATATCCTACGTCTTAGGGTCATGTCAAGTATGTAACAGGTTAAAATGTTAGATTTATTATTGTTTTGTATGTATTTAGGCCACTTTGTATGAAGTGTTGCTCACCTCGTACGAAGTGCACTTCGGATGAAGTGGCAAGACCCCCTCGTGCAAAGCTATTATGTCTATATATAGCTGAGTTGGGGTCTTAAGTTCTAAGTTGTTTTTCTAATTGTAAGGCGAAGCCCTATCAGTTTTGTTTCTGATCTTTAAATGTTTATTCAAGATTGATGAAGCAGAATCATTTAAACAATATATTTGATCTTGTCAACTAGTTAATGATGATTTCCACGCACGTTAATTAGCTCAAGTTGGGTCCTGTGCTATCGGAGGAGAGCTGATCCTCCCACACATTCGTATCCCCCTTCCTTGTGGTGATTCGTGACACGTCTATGGTGAGAAACCTTCTAAAGGTCTCAAGCTCGCGAACAAATACTTGCGCAAAGAGTAATTTGCCTTTCTTGCCCACGTTGTGGAAAAGAAGGATTAAGGTACAAGCGTGAGTGATGATCCTATCATTCGCGATTTTCCTGACGTTTTTCCTAAAGACTTACTTGGTCCCCCTCCTCCTCGTTCTATTGACTTTCGTATTGATCTCAGTCCTAGAGCAACTCATGTTGCTAAAGTTCCTTATCGTCTTGCACCATTGGAAAAGCAAGAGCTATCGAGCTAACTTCAAGAATTACTTGATAAAGGCTTCATATGCCCTAGTACTTCCCCTTGGGGCGCTCCAGTCCTCTTTATCAAAAAGAAGTACGGTTCTTTTCGCATGTATATCGACTATCAAGAACTCAACAAACTCACTATTAAGAATCGCTATCCCCTTCCTCGCGTTGACGATCTCTTCGTTTAATTCCAAGGCGCAATGTGCCTTTCTAAAATCGATCTTCGTTCTGGATACCATTAACTTAGATTCCTCGAAGAAGATATACCCGAAACTGCTTTTTGCATTCGTTATGGTCACTAAGAATTCGTAGTCATGCCTTTGTTTTAACTAATGCACCTACGGTTTTCATGAATTTGATGAACCATGTGTGTAAGTTATTACTTGGATCGCTTTGTGATCGTATTCATAGACGATATCCTCATTTACTCCAAAACCCAAGGCGAGCAAGAGCGACACTTGCGTCTAATCCTTGAACTCCTGTGTGGTGAATGACTTTACGCCAAGTTCTCCAAATGTGAATTTTGGCTAAAGGAAGTTCAACTTCTCGATCATGTTGTGAACGAGAAAGGAATACATGTGGATCCTACCAAAATCGAAACCGTCAAGAACTGGTTGCACCAAAATCCCCATCTGAGATTCGTTCATTCCTTGGATTAGCAGGTTATTATTGCCGATTCATTTTCAACTTCTCAAAAATTGTCGTTCCTCTCACCTCCTTGACTAAAAAAGATAAACCTTTCGTTTGGGGATCTAAACAAGAGGAGTCTTTCCAAACGCTCAAGGACATGCTTTGCAATGCTCCTATTCTAGATCTTCCTTATGGAAAAGACAACTTTGTTGTGTACTGCGAGGCCTCAAATCAAGGTCTTGGTTATGTTCTTATGCAACGAGACATGGTCAGCGTGTACGCTTCAAGGCAACTCAAAATACATGAAAAAACTACACTACTCACGATCTTGAACTTGGTGTAGTTGTTTTTGCATTAAAGATGGCGACACTAACTTTATGGTGCAAAGTGTGTGGGCTTCACCAACCATAAGAGCCTTCAGCACATCTTTAACCAAAAAGAGCTCAACATGCGTCAACGTCGATGGGTGGAGTTACTCAATGACTACGACTACGAGATTCGCTACCATCCTGGTAAAGTGAATGTTATGGTCGACGCTCTTAGTCGTAAAACCCATGTGAAGAGCATTCGATGTTTCCAAATTCTAAACGACCTTCGAGAACACATTCAAGAAGCGCAATACTCATCTGTTAACGAGAACAACCTATACAACGAGATGAAGTGTGGTGCTGAAAATCAGCTTGTGTCCAAATCCGATGGTATTTTGTACTATCTCGACCGCATGTGGATTCCCAATCGTGACAAGCTTCGTGATGTAACGCTTCGCATTTGTATCTTTCCGTTTTTAGCAAGTCTGCTTCGTGTTTCTATTTTTGGATGTCCAAACCTTGTAATCATATTTCTATTTTCCATTCATTGTATTCTAAGGCTTTGATTGTAATCAAGGTTAATCAATATGCTAAATTCGCAAACTACATTCATATTTAAACTTATGAACATACGATACTTTATTTCTTTATAAATCTTTCAAAACGACGTGTAAATGTTTGATGAATGTTTATAAATCTTATACTAAACCCAAGCAAGACAAGTAGTGATTTTATTCAAAGAATTCAAGCTTCCATTATCACGTAAATCTTGTCGCATTATGTTTAAAATTTGTTTGTTACTTAGTTGTTTTTTAGGGTTTTAAAACAATAATGTGCATAACCTTAGGAAATTACAAGACCCATTCAAGTCACACAAATAAAATACAAGTTTTAAACCCTAGATACATCAACTAATTATTTGAAAGATCAAAAAAGGGGGGCAGCCCTTGCGGCCGCAAGCTCAAGGGGGTTTCCCTCTCCTTTTTTTGATTCAAAACTTTACCTAATTGCATTTAAGGAAACCCTAATCCTTCCCTTATATAAACACAAGTTCCTCCACCCATTTCTCACTTTTACAAGCCTCCACACTCCTCCCTAAACTTCAGAATTCTCTGTTGAAACTCAGCAGCTTGCAAGTGAGTTTCGACTCACTTTTCTTCTTCTTTTTACCTTGTTTTTCTTTCTAACACTCTTGGATAACCTCTAGGAAGGTTCTCACAATTTTGATTGGACAAACTAAGGTGAAACACACCATTTTGAGGTCCAAAAGTGTACAAACTTTTTGCCCAAATTTTTATCTTTCAAACTTCAAGTTTTTCAATGATTTCACTTTGTTTTCTTCCTCAACATTGTTTGCTAAGCCCTATGGATGTTACCATAGGTTTTCCATGGAAAACCAAGGTGGAATCACACCATTTTTGGGGCCAAACTTTCTGTTTTGGATGATAACTTATAAACTTTTTCGAACTTATTTTTTAACATAACAAATCTATGCTACACATGCCACTAACCAAGCTTATGGTTAGTGTGTTAAGCTAGACTTGTTCATATACAATCAATAGGCATAACATGTCTCTAAACTTGTGGTTTTTTATAGGGTTTCAAACACACAAGTGTTGAGCCATCCAAGCTTTCAAGCTTGTGTTGGTGTAGGTGTGATTACATGAAGGCCTTGGCCATTCAACTATTCAATTCACCCCTCACTTGATGATTTCCATAATTCTCGACCATCCGGATTGTCCTTGTGTCAATCTTGTGTAATGGTGAATCTTATAAAAGAGGTTTAGGATGGTTATCCTCCTACCTCCATGCATGACTTATATGACTTACATGATATCTATGAAATACATGAACTATATGATAAATTAGTAATAGTATAACTATATGTAAATACTTAATATAACCGAACCTTTGACCATGACCAAATGGTTAGTTGTCTTAAAAGTAGGTTATTTTATCTTAGACTTAACAATCGTTACGATTCTATTGGGCATGACCCATAAAAACACAAACACGCTTCGGGCTTACTAGTGTCAAAAACAAACGTTAATGTCTACATAAATACTTTCGCTTATATATACTTTCCTTGCATATTTAAAATCCCTAAACTCATTAAACTCCCCCGTCAATCTAATACTCATACACCTACGTTGCTTTGTGTAGGATAAACTTGGTGTTCCATCCCCTGAATCAACCTAACTCTCTCACGGATATTACTTTGCAAAACCGTGTGTACACTAGACCCCTTTTTATGCTTTCCACTATTTGGGTGCAACATGATTAATTTACTAAAACTACACTAAGTCACATTTTATTCTATACACAAAAAATCCATCAACATACTTTAGTCTTATGCTACTAGAACTGTTACTTGGTACATTCTTATGTGATCTAAATGTCATTAACTTTGATCGAGCCTCCCTTAACATGTATAGGGCTATAGGAGTAACGCACCACCCGTATTCTGGTGGTCAATGTTAAGTTCAAATCTATTTTGCGGTACACTAGAGGATTGATTTGTAGACTCACATGCCTTGTTTACACTTATCTTGTATGCTAGCTATTCATGTGGATTTGTTTAAACGGATTTTATACTTATGCTATGCTATTAAACTTGTGTACTAGCCAATACTTGTTATTGAACTATACTTTTTAACATGTTGCAGGTTGATGAAGTTGTTATGATGGAACTTAGTAGGAATGGCATAGAAACACGTGTAGAATACTAAGTTAATCATTATGTTATTGTTGAACTTGTTTTGTCATTATTTCTTGTATTTGAATATTTGGTGTAACCTTGACAGTTTTGATGCTATGAAATGAAATGGGTTGTTAATTTAAATATTGTCGCAAATAGCGTTATGATGTCTCGAGCAATCTAGTTCGTCTCACTCCGATGTTTCCGCCATCGGTTGGGTGTGATAGATTGGTATCAGAGCCATAAATATAGGGAATTAGGTAGAATTGCCACGTTCGACCTAGTCTATAGTTTAAGTGACCAACTTGACCATTCTTGCTTCATGATTAAAATGTTAATTCTTCCTATTTGTTTCTTCCTATTTCTTTTGTCTTAAATATATGTATGTGTTTTTCCTAAGACGCTTACACAATTTACACACTTGAAGACTTGAAGACACTCAAACTACAATCGAGACGATCTCACCAAAATAGGGGTGAAACCCGCACTTTGGTGATCACTCTCAATTCGCGAATTTGGTTTTTGCACGAAATTACACCATGAAGTTAGGAGTGAAATCCACATCTTGATGGGAATTTCCGTTTCATACTCTAGTGGACCCTTACCAACGAGTCGGAATACGTTCCTCATTTGGTAAGTACCAACCACACCTAGGGTACAATGTTATCAAGTTAGGGGTGAAACCCGCACCTTGTCAACTAGTCCCATTCCTTGATTTTCAATCTCGCCAAAGTTTCGATTTTTCGATCGGTAAGATACGTGTAGTAACTGGAAGGGTAAAGTGCCGTTAATCGCTTCTCGACGAGAGCGCTTTACCTATAGGCCAAAGCACGTTTCTTTAATTTGAAAGGATCTCGATTCACTTTGGAATAGTCAAACGTTTCTCAACCTGAAACACTCCAATATTTTATTGAGCCTATCTTTAATGCTATCTCAATTTCTATGTGTTTTTGGTACTTGTTATCTCATTCATTTCGAACCTGATGCAACGCCTTTCATAACCAGAAACAATAATAATAATTCTCGTGAACCAACTAAATTTAACTCCTTTACGCAAATCATACATGTTTATGCTTTTGAATGCCAACATGCTTATGCTATCTATGTGAAATTATACGTGTTACATGATGCTTATGCGCTTAAAACGAATACTTTTCTTTATAATAACACTTTACAATCAAAGCCTAAATCTATCTTTTATTGTCAAACCATTTAGATGCCTTTTTCTCAAAGCGTTATGGGAAGAAAGAAGTCAAAGTCCAAGTTGAAATCCCAATCCAACTCCATGTGAAAGAAGGACTGCATGAAATTCATGGCTGAACACATGGCTAAGGTCATCCCCGAAATAGTCAGAAAGGTCCAGCCCCCACCTAACACCGAATCACCTCATAAGCAATTCTATTCATGTAATCCCTTACCCTTCACCGGTGAAAGGGACGCCACTAAACTGCTACAATGGTTCGACGTCATTGAACTCACCTTCATCCAAATTGGTTGTCCTGACCACTTGCGCACCTTGAACGCCACGGGAGTGTTCTGATCGAGAGCCCTTGATTGGTGGACTTCCGAGCGTAGCGCCCGTGGCAATGAAGTCGCCTACGCCCTCCCTTATTCAAGCTCAAGAAGTTAATGGAAAGTGAGTTTTGCCCCCTCACGAACTCCAACGACTCGAGACTGAGTTTTGGAACCTCCGGCAAGTGGGGAATGACAACGCTGGCCTCACGGCCCGTTTTAAGCAACTGAGCTCGATTTGCCCAAGTCAAGTCGACACTACTGAAAAAGCAGTCGCTAAATACATATGTTGCCTTCCTCCTAACCTCACTGACCTGGTCGATACCACCTCCCCTAACACCCTCGAGGAAGCTTTTTGGCTGGCTGCTCGCTTGAATAACCGCCAAGTCCTTCATGAAGCCGCCAAGACTCCACCAAGGAAAGCCCACCAAGCAACCACCAAATCCATCACCGAACTTGCCTCGCCCAAACCCCCAAGAAGCAACACCAAGGGCAAGAAGCAGAAGGCTTCGAGGCCGATTTGCGCGGAAGTCACTCCGCCAAACCCCCACCAGCCAGCCTTGCCCGCACCCAAACCCATTAAGAAAGCGTACACCAGACCCCATCCCAAGTGCAACACCTATCCCTTCCATCACCCGGTTACCGCCCCATGCCGCCTATGCACGATCTGCAATAGGTATGGGCACCTTACCCAACAGTGCTGGAATGCTCATCAAGCCCCCATAAACCAAGCCCGAGCTGTGACCACCACACCTCCTCAAAACCCTACTGGCAACCAAAACTGACCCTTACTCCTACCGCTCGTGCTTGCTTCAGATGCGGAGACCCAAATCACTTCGCCAACAACTGCCTGCAGCGTAACAACAACAACAATCAACAGCAACAGCAAGCTCGCGGCCGAGCCTTTGTCATCACGGCTGCTCAATCTCAAAACTCAAACGATGTCATAACGGGTACGTTCCTTGTTAACAATGTTTATGCTACATGTTTATTTGATACTTCTACGGATAAAGTTTTGTATCCGTTGAATTCGAACCTTTGCTTATGTGTAGTCGTTCTAAGTTGCCTAAATCATTCGAAGTCGAAGTTGTCGACAGAAAATCCATCACCGTTGATTCTGTCCTTTCTAATTGTTCCTTAAACCTCAATGATCATACGTTTTCTATTGACCTCATACCCATGCCAATGGGTAGTTTCGATATCATAGTAGGCATGGATTGGTTAGGGCGATCCGTTCTGAAATTGTTTGTTCAGAAAAATGCATTCGCCTTCCCCTTCCCAATGATGATTCCTTGCACGTCTATGGCGAGAAACCTTCCAAAGGTCTCAAGCTTATGTCGTGTATTCAAGTGAACAAGTACTTGCGTAAGGAATACTTTACCTTTCTTGCCCACATTGTGGAAAATAATGAGAAGGGTCCAAGCGTGAGTGAAGTTCCTGTTGTGCACGAATTCCCTGACGTCTTTCCCGAGGATCTTCCTCGTCCTCCTCCTGCTCGTTCTGTTGATTTTCGCATCGACCTCATCCCTGGTGCAACTCCGGTCGCAAAATCCCTCTATCGTCTAGCACCCTCGGAGATGCAAGAGCTGTCTAGTCAGCTTCAAGAGCTTCTTGAGAAGGGCTTCATACGCCCTAACACATCTCCATGGGGCGCTCCCGTTCTGTTCGTAAAAAAAGAAAGACAGATCCTTTCGCATGTGCATTGACTATCGTGAGCTCAACAAGCTTACAGTCAAGAACCGATACCCTCTTCCTCGCATCGACGACCTTTTCGATCAGCTTCAAGGCGCGACTCGTTTCTCTAAAATCGACCTTCCCTCTGCATATCATCAACTTCGAGTCCTCAAAGAAGATATACCCAAAACCGCGTTTCGCACACGTTCTGGGCACTACGAGTTCGTAGTCATGCCATTTGGTTTGACCAACGCACCCGTCGTGTTTATGGATTTGATGAATCGTGTGTGTAAGCCTTATCTTGACCGATTCGTGCTCGTATTTATTGACGATATCCTAATCTATTCCAAGACGTGAGAAGAACATGAGCGACACTTGCGTCTTATCCTTCAGCTTTTGCGTACCCAACGTCCCTACGCCTAGTTTTCCAAGTGTGAATTTTGGTTGAAAGAGGTTCAATTTCTTGGTCATGTCGTCAATGAACTTGGTATCCACATTGACCCCGTGAAAATCGAGGCGGTGAAAAATTGGATTGCTCCTAAGACTCCATCCGAAATTCGTTCGTTTCTCAGGTTAGCCGGTTATTACCGTCGCTTCATTTCGAACTTTTCAAAAATTGCCATGCCTCTCACTTCCTTGACTCAGAAGGATAAACCTTTTGTTTGGGGTTCCGCACAAGAGGAGTCTTTTCAAACGCTCAAGGGCATGCTTTGCAATGCTCCTATCCTAACCCTTCCCGATGGTAACGACGATTTTGTCGTGTATTGCGATGCCTCAAGACAAGGTCTTGGTTGCGTTCTTATGCAACGAGATAAAGTTATCGCTTACGCGTCACGTCAACTCAAAATTCATGAGAAAAATTATACTACACACGACCTTGAACTTGGTGTAGTTGTTTTTTGCGTTAAAGATATGGCGACGCTACCTTTATGGTACAAAGTGTACGGTCTTCACCAACCATAAGAGCCTTCAGCACATCTTTAATCAAAAAGAACTCAACATCCATCAGCGCCGTTGGGTAGAATTATTAAACGACTACGACTACGATATCCGCACCCACCCTGGTAAGGCGAATGTCATGGCCGACGCACTTAGTCGGAAAACTCATGTTAAGAGTGTACGCTGCTACCAAACTTTGGAAAAGCTTCAAGAGATGATTCATGAAGCACAATACTCGACCATTAATGAGGGAAACCTCGATAATGAGTTGAAGTGTGGTGCTGAAACCCAACTCGTGACCAAACCCGATGGCATCATGTGCTATCTCGACCGTATTTGGATTCCTAATCGTGTTAATCTTCATGACCTCTTGATATTCTATTCACCCTGACGCCGATAAGATGTATCACGACCTCCGAGCATCATATTGGTGGCCTGGAATGAAGAAAGATATCGCTTGCTACGTTTTGAAGTGTCTTACTTGCTCCAAGGTAAAGGCCGAGCATCAAAAACCCTCCGGCTTACTCGAACAACCAGAAATTCCTGTTTGGAAATGGGAGCGTATTACTATGGATTTCATAACCAAGCTCCCTCGTACATCATCTGGTCACGATAGTATTTGGGTAATCATCGACCGTTTGACCAAGTCTGCTCATTTCCTCCCCATACGTGAAGACTACCGAGTTGAGAAATTAGCTCGTATCTACACGGATGAAATAATCTGTCGTCACGGTGTCCTCGTTGACATTATCTCCGACCGTGATGGTCGCTTCACTTCTCGCCTTTGGCATACTTTCAAAAAGCCCTTGGTACTTAACTTAATCTTATTGGCGCTAAATTTACTTGGGAACTTGAAAGTGACATGAAGTCTAAGCATCCGCATTTGTTCGTTGCGTCTTCCTAAATTTCGGGACGAAATTCCCTAAAGGAGGGAGACTGTAACGCTTTGCATTTGTATCTTTCCGTTTTTAGCAAGTCTGTTTCATGTTTCTATTTTTGGAAGTCCAAACCTTGTAATCATATTTCTATTTTCAATTCATTGTATTCTAAGGCTTTGACTGTAATCAAGATTAATCAATTATGCTAAATTCGCAAACTATATTCATGTTTAAACTTATGTACATACGATACTTTATTTCTTCATAAATCAATTCAAAACGACGTGTAAATGTTTGATGAATGTTTATAAATCATATACTAAACCAAAGCAAGACAACTAGTGATTTTATTTAAAGAATTCAAGCTTCCATTATCACGTAAATCTTGTCGCATTATGTTTAAAAGTTGTTTGTTACTTAGTTGTTTTTTTAATGTTTTAAAACAATAATGTTCATAACCTTAGGCAATTACAAGACCCATTCATGTCACACAAATAAAATACAAGTTTTAAACCCTAGATACATCAACTAATAATTTGAAAGATCAAAAAAGGGGGGCAGCCCTTGCGGCCGCAAGACCAAGGGGGTTTCCCTCTTCTTTTTTGATTCACAACTTCACCTAATTGCATTTATGGCAACCCTAATCCTAACCCTAATACTTCCCCGATATAAACACAAGTTCTTCCACCCATTTCTCACTTTTACAAGCCTCCACACACCTCAAACAAGTCCCTAAACTTCAGAATTCTCTGCTAAAACTCAGCAGCTTGCAAGTGAGTTTCGACTCACTTTTCTTCTTCTTTTTACCTTGTTTTTCTTTCTAACACTCTTGGATAACCTCTAGGAAGGTTCTCACAAGTTTGCTTGGTCAAACTAAGGTGAAACCACACCATTTTGAGGTCCAAAAGTGTACAAACTTTCTGCCCAAATTTTTATCTTTCAAACTTCAAGTTTTCAATGATTTCACTTTCTTTTCTTCCTCAACGTTGTTTGCTAAGCCTTATGGATGTTACCATAGGTTTTCTATGGAAAACCAAGGTGGAATCACACCATTTTTGGGGCCAAACTTTCTGTTTTGGATGATAACTTACAAACTTTTTCGAACTTATTTTTTAACATAACAAATCTATGCTACATATGCCACTAACCAAGCTTATGGTTAGTGTGTTAAGCTAGACTTGTTCACATACAATCAAGAGGCATAACATCTCTCTAAACTTGTGGTTTTTGCTATGGTTTCAAACCCACAAGTGTTGAGCCATCCAAGCTTTCAAGCTTGTGTTGGTGTAGGTGTGATTATATGAAGGCCTTGGCCATTCAACTATTCAATCACCCCTCACTTGATGATTTCCATAATTCTTAACCATCCGGATTGTCCTTGTGTCAATCTTGTGTAATGGTGAATCTTATGAAAGAGGTTTAGGATGGTTATCCTCCTACCTCCATGCATGACTTATATGACTTACATGATATCTATGAAATACATGAACTATATGATAAATTAGTAATAATATAATTATATGTAAATACTTAATATAACCGAACCTTTGACCATGAACAAATGGTTAGTTGTCTTAAAAGTAGGTTATTTTATCTTAGACTTAACAATCGTTACGATTCTATTGTGCATGACCCATAAAAACACAAACACCCTTCAGGCTTACTAGTGTCAAAAACGAGCGTTAATGTCTAGATAAATACTTTCGCTTATATATACTATCCTTTCATATTTTAAATTCCTAAACTCATTAAAGTCCCCCGTCAATTTAATACTCATACACCTACGTTGCCTTGTGTAGGATAAACTTGGAGTTCCATTCCCTAAATCAACCTAACTCTCTCACAGATATTACTTTGCAAAACCGTCAGTACACTCGACCCCTTTTTATGTTTTCCACTATTTGGATGCAACATGATTAATTTACTAAAACTAAACTAAATCACACTTTATTCTATACACAAACAATCCATCAACATGCTTTAGTCTTATGCTACTTGAACTGTTACTTGGTACATTCTTATGTGATCTAAATGTTATTAACTTTGATTGAGCCTCCCTTAACATGTATAGCGCTATAGGAGTAACGCACCGCCCATATTAGTTTAACATATTGGCCTCCAATGGACCCTAACTAACAAAACCCGAACGTCGTTAATCTTCGGTAGCAGGAAAAACGTTTTCGGTGAGAAAAAAGTTCCCAAATGTCCGATCTAAGGTTACAAAGTGGTTTGGAACAAAAATGTTGAGTTTTCCAGGCGAAAAGAAGTTTTTCGGCGAAAAATGAGTTTTCCTACAACCTCAATAATTTGGGTTTTTATAAGAAAAAGTTCATAAAGGTCCGTAATAAGGTTACAAAGAGGTTTGAGACGAAAATGTTGATTTTTCGGCCAAAATGAAGTTTTTCGCCCAAAAACGTTTTTCTGGCGACCGGAAACTAACGGTGTTAGGGTTCTGGTAGTTATGGTCCATTGGAGGTCAATATGTTAATAGTTGGGACTACTAGCGGTTATTTTGAAATTGGGACTGTCGGCGGCCAACTAGGAATAATTGTGATTATTAAAATCCAATATTAAAAAAAATCAGAATTTGTATTATTCATTGTTTTAAATATTATTCATATTAATTTAATTCAATCTGGATTAAATAATATTAATGTTGGGTTAAAAATATTAGATTTATATATAATCTTTCATTAGTTCCGTTAAAATTATAAAGAAAATGAATTAACTAGGTTAGGAACAATAGTTATGTGTAGTTATAAATTTGAGGGGCTGGAATGGTAATTTCCCCAAACCTGACCAATCACCAAGTGCCTCACGCGCCGGCCAAAGCATGCCCCACTCACTCTAAATGACGAACTACGTGCCCCTACCTATCTTTGTTACCCAATCGCGCAACCTGCAGACCTAACGACTCGCACACCCTTTCGACTTCAAATCGGTTCCAAATGAAACGGATTCATGGAAAGGTCAAGTGTATATCATCAATCGTTTCACTTTGCACTTTAACTAACCTAATTAACCCATATGAAATTCAACTTTTATCACCATTAAAGTTCTTTAAGAACCCAAATCAATTTTGACGAATTCGTGAACATTAATTGATATCATTCGGTCCCTAACACTTTTCCCTATCATTCCCCACTCTCAAAACCTATGAACAAACATTCATACTCGCATATTCAAGTAAAGATCAAAACCAGGACTTATAACTTCAACTCAATATTTTTTCTTCATTTCTCAACGAACTTAGGTAATTCTTGAGTCTATTGTTTCTTAAAACTGAATAAAATTTGGACTTGCTTTATTTGGAAAAGATGGGTGAAAACGTTGCTGGGAAAAAGAGGATTCGCTCCGTCGAAGTGCTTTGATGACAAGAGTCGTCTTAAAAGAACTGGTAAATTTTATCCTCTATGTTGACTTTTTAGTCAAAGTTAAACGTCACAACAGGAGTTTCTAGATTTTAGGGTGTTTGTACTGCAAGTGTTCATATCATAACTACAGTAAATCAAACTACAAGTGGCGGTGATGTCACAGAAACTATCAACGATGTCATTAGCGGTGATGTTAATGTTGTCATCTTTTTGGGAATTTGAATCGTATTCGTATCTTTCATTTTCAACCCTTGTACTCTGAGATTATGATCATAATGGAAACTTATTTAATATTTACACATGTTACATACTTAAACTATACGTTACGATCTTGAATACGTGATTATATGCAAGAAACGCATACTTGGAATGCTTAAAACCAACTAAAGCATGCAAAAGGACCTAAAACAAGTCTCCTCGCACGAAGTGATGCCAACTCATATGAACTAACCTATTTTTCTATAGATACTCACTCCATTCCATACCTAAACTCTTTGCTCACTCTGGAAATCACTCTCAAGCTCCTGATATCTTCCTTGCACCTTAGTCCCAAATCAGAAGGCTTTCTAGACCCTCTAAGTGAGTGCAACTCAATACCTTACTTATTTTCTTACGATTTCTTCTACTTTCTTTTAAAGTGCATGCATCTTCGAGTGTTGAATACCACCAAGCTCGTCATCTTCCATATGATTAAGGTTGTGCCGCTAGTAGTGTGAACATTAGAAGCCTTGGCTTCCGAATTAGTTCCACCGCCTCATTTGTTTATTGCATGACACTCAAGTGGTTTGCTAGTACCAAAGTAGCCTAACCCCGTCTGGCCTCCGACACTTAGTTAACTTTATCCATGTCGGGAATGGCTCACCTGGGTTAATCTTACCTGGCCACTTGCATAGTTAAAATTTACATTCTGTTATTCATGACCAACCTGGTTGTTACAGCCTTGTGCTTTGGTGAATTGTATAATGAGGTGTTCGCACCCCCATACTTGACTTCTATGACAAATTGATGGACTATATAATCCAAATAATATATATGTATACTTATATTTGACTTTCTGACCAAATTCAACATTAATTGAACAATAGTTAACCGTTATGAATCTAGACTATTTCTGTCTCGTACCTAAACTCTCGTTCACTGAATTCACTGTCTGAATGGGCACTAAACGAGCTAAATCGCCGAGCGGTAGCTTCGTACGAAGTGGACAGTCACTCCGCACGAAGTGAACAGTCACTTCGCACGAAATGAGTAGTCGTGTTACACGACTTTTGATTTCCCTACGTACACTTTCTATACATTCCGTTTCCGAATCCAACACTATACCTAACTCGGAATACTCATACATCTCCGTTCCCCTCGTGTAGGATAACTCCCAACCTTTAACCTCAACAACTCACTGGATTTTCTTAGGAAGGTTTGCAAAACCGTGAGTATACTCGACCCCATTTTACTTTTAACACTTTGGGTCAATACATGTACTTTATCAAAATCACACAAACATGTTTATGCTTAAATCACAAAACAAACCTTTATAAATGTTGATTATGCTAAACTTAGATCCATACATGCTTATACTTGCAATGCTTATGCCTTGTCATTAACTTCAATCAAGCCTCCCTAACATGTATAGCATTATAGGATTAATGCACTGCCCGTATTCGTGAGGTCATGTTAAGTAAACAAAATGGTCTAGTCATTGCTATGATTAGATTATGCTAGTAGTAAACTTTGGGTTAATACGTATAGTTGCATGATAGTTTTGCCATGCTAGTTTCAAGTTGACATTTATGAATGAGGATTTGTTAAATGTTTACATTATGCTATTAGTTAAACTTGTATACTCGACAATGCCTTGTTTGTTGAACTATACCTTAACCTGTATTGCAAGTTGATGATGATGACAATCCATGGAATCTAGTAGGATGGACTTAGAAACTCATCTTAAATTAGATTTATGTAGGGTTGTGTTTCTAAATGAATTGTTGTATTTTTGTTGTAATTGTACTTGAATTCAATGATGTACTTTGATTCCAAAAGCCTTGTACTTGAATCGTTAGTATTGAAATGAAATTTATTGTTTAATTACTTATCACAAGTTTAGCGTTATGAAGTCTCGAGCAATCTATTTATGTCCGCTCCGATGATTCCGCGATCGATTGGGGTGTGACACTAACTGTTTTGTTATTGTTTGTGTGGTTTATTTTGTTTAGATTGGTTTAGAAATTGCAATAACGTACTCTTTATTAAGTCGGGCCTTTTCAAGTAGACCAAATGAACTTGAAGCTCTTCTGCTTGATTATCCTAATGGTAGTTTGCATGAACCGAAGTTTTATCCTACCAACAATGTTTTAGTGACTTGTTCACTTGTTACACTTATAAAGGAGAAAAAAATGAAAACTTGAGACTTGATGACAATGCATGCCTTGTTGCTTTGCTGTGACCGGGGATTGTCTAATTTGATATCTTTAGAAAAAAAAATTAACTGTTGACTGCTGATGTATCAGGTTGCAGCAAAGAAGCAAACATTTTCGTCCCTAGATGATTTGCTTGAAAAGGCTGAGAAGCTCATGTTAGCTGACTTTTATACAATCTCCGCATTGTTATTATGAAATTATGCTTGTCCTAGGTTGAAAATGAAGGTATGTATGTATGTATGTTATATATCCCTTACAGGTTCCGGCCTTGTCAGTTTATGGGTCCTATACATACTGAACCAAGTTAGTGTTAGCTAGATAATATGGAAGTTTTGTTAGCTAGAATATGAGATTCATGCCAAACCTGTTTAATTTGTAAAATTTGTTGGAAAAGATTAATGGAATCGGCAATGAAATTATTCCCTCAACTTCCTTCATTAAAGGAATTCAACCAAACAATATATATATTTATGATACTTGTATTGATAATTAACTATATTTCTTGCTTGCATTTGTTGGTTGGTTAGTTATTAGGTGGTGCCAACTGTAGAAGCTGACGCCAAGTGAAACCTTTATCGCCATGCAATCAATCTGAACTCTCCTTATTAATATTTTGAAATTTGTAATCAAGCGTATTTTTGTTATTTTCAGGATGTTTTGTCACTTAATCAAACATGTGTTTGGGTTGGGTGTATCAACCTGAACCTGCCAACTCGAACACAACTTAACACTTTTGGTTAAGATTATTAATGTTATAAAAAGAGCTATGCGTCATATTTGTTTAAAATATTACAATCCATTGGATGTTTCATACATAACGCTTATGAACCAAACAGAGCAGACGCTAATAAATCAGAATCACATTGCTCAATTTGTTATATACATGAATATCCAATGCTAAAAGATGTATTATACAATATATCATGGGATAATTGATATACTAAATAAAAATGAGTCCCATGTTGTAACTGTCACCGTTGCAACGTTGCGCGAGTTCCATATTTATCTGTTTTTAAATTTTAAGAACCTGCATTTGCGACTTACACCCTACTACTAGGTTGTTGCTTCATAGTTACTTCACATCACCAACCCCCCCCCCCCCCCAAACATCATAGGCATGCCACAAACCCCAAGAACAACTAAGGGTCAACAAAACAAACCCCCCCAAACTATATGTCACACCCCCATGTAATCCCTTTCACATCAGAGCATGGGTGTGAACTGAACGGCATCCTCATTGCACAGCGGAAGTATTTAATGTTAAGACTTCTAAAAGTGAACGCCCGCTATGTACTCGAATCCACATGGGTTCTCCTACTCTAACCGTGCCATAATTTTAAAATATAACCTGAGAAAGAACATGCAAAAAGTCAACATAAAGTTGGCGAGTTCATAGTTTGTTTGTTTTGTTTCAAATGAGTCATAAAAACACTTGAACATTTTGCATTCGAAAAACCGGTTTGTGGGATCATAGTATCCCAAAGCATTTAAAATGTCATGTCTGTATAACAGTATCGAAATGTTTTCCATGTTGTTTCAAATCCATGCATATAACTGTTATGTTTATAAACTGGTGAATAAAATGATTTCAATCGTATCTGTAAATAAACCGGTATTGATATGTTTTCTGTTATCTTTGTAAACCGGTGTTGAAATCGTAGTATGTAGTTTTCCTATGGAATCTAAGGATCTGTCAGTGTGTAGCTAATACACCGACCTATGTGCCATAAGTAAGTAACAAAACCGAGACTTCTTTGTCATGTTGGGATCACAAAAGCACTCCTAACCGGTTAACATACCAGGAGTGGAGCGGGTCTCAAACTCGATAGATCTATACCTTTTGCACCTTGGTCACTACGTGATTAATGGTTACTATTGTTATCTTCCTACTTACGCACATTGATCTGTTATAACCTAATCCCATAGCTACATACCAATTGTTATAAATATGTGTTATTGGGCCTAGCCCATGTTTTCTTGTTATTGGGCCGCGCCCATGTTATTTTGTCATTGGGCCTAGCCCATGTTTTCCTGTCCTTGGGCCTAGCCCATGTTATTTTGTCCTTGGGCCTAGCTCATGCTATTTTGTAAAGTTTTGGGGCCTCGCCCCCTAGTTGTGTCTATGACAATCCCGTCACTAGTCATAAAACTCATGCATGTTTCGAAAAGCTTTGTATAGCTGTGAAAATCGGTAAGTTTAGTATAAACCTTCCGTAAACCATTTATGTTCATTGAAATCTGTTTGTAACATGGTTTAGAAATATATGATTTTCGTTTATTCGAAACGTTGTGTTCTTTTGCAAAACTTGCATGTCTTTCCACCCCCGAAAACATTTATAAAAATGTAAAACGGTAAAAAGTGGGGGTTATGAACTCACCTGTTGTCATTGTGCAAAGCTAGCTTAAATGTTATTTCCGTAGTGTTGTCTCCACAACTTGACTTGCTAGCATGCAATATAGTGTATTCCTAAAACGGAATAACTCGTAAGTTTCTAAGAATGACGTAGCTACACTACGTGATACAGAGCTCTACCAAATCGTTACTCATACGATTCTATGAAATTATTATTGACTTAACTCGGTTAACCAACCTATGGTTTTCTTAGAATTGATTCTGTTTTCGGTGATGTGAACTAGATGTTTACATATAAACATAAATATATTTCATGATATCGTATTAGTCGTCATGTACGTCATCGGATAATAGTACGACTCTCGTAGTTTTCGAAAGATGTAATCATACGCTTGTTATAGTCTTGCGGAATTGCGTCGTACTTCGTTTGGCATTTGAAACCGAATATGACCAATATATATTATTGTTATATTAATCCTTCGAAAATATTCGTACGTGTTCGCGTTGTCGACGTTAGAAATAAATATAACTATATTTATTTATAAAAGTATCCCACGTCACGACATTTGAATATATAATTATATCTGCGTCATACGATTTCCGAATTCTAGACGCCTCTAATATATAATTTCCGAATTTCGTCGTCTTGAAATAATACGCGCCTTGTATTCTTCTTGTAAAAGTTTGGCGTTTCGACATAAATATAAACAATACACTTATTTTTATATTGTCGTTCGAATGATTATCGACGTTTGAAATCTAAATTCCGAGTTTCGACTTTGAATTAAACATAAATAAACTTTATTTATTTTATAGTCGAATACCGAATCTTGCTGTCTTGTAACCCGCGCTCGTTGAAATGTTGTCGGATCGAGATTTGAACGTTTTAATTAGCGTCGACAAAATAAATATATACTTACATTTATTTTATAATAATCGTATGAATTCGGACATTTTATCTTTGAATGGTAACGCATTTCGTTTTACAGATTTTATAAAAATCGGGCAGAGTTTCCTCTGTTTTTGGACGATCCCGACAATATTATTTGTCGATTTATTTATCAAAACACAACCTGCAATCTCGCAAACAAACAATATATATATATTTTCCGTCATTTCCAAATATTAATTTTCGCCGATTTAATTTCCGATTTATATATAACGACGATTATAATTCCAATTTATATAACTAACGACGGCTCGGTTTTAACTTAGTGATATCCGAAGATAGCGTACGTCGATTTAGTTGTTATTTTTAAACTTTTTGGCGATGTCGAATTGTTAACGGTCGGGTTGAGCTAGGTTTCGTGATAATTAAATATTAATAATAATTATAAACTTATATAATTAAATTTGCACGTCGTAATTAATTTTTACCGAGTCGTGGGTGACCCGTTGACCGGTTTGACCAGGTTTGACTTATGTTGACTGGGTTTGACCAGTTGACTTTCGTTGACCAAACGATCCGAACCTAACCGAGACTGAACCTGAAACAAACACGTATCAAAACTGAATTGAAGGCGAACCAAATAAAGAACAAATACTTGAATCCAACCAACCCAAAACCTGAACCGGGATTCTGAACCGGGTTGAACTGAGTCGACCCAAGTGAACATCTTGACCGAGTTAAACCCGAATCTGTTCCAAAACTGATCTGATCATCGCCACTGCTGCCGCGTCGCCAATCGGCTTAGAGCCGCCGGCGACGGCGCTGTCCATCGCTCACCCAACACCGGACCACCACCATCGTCACCTCTGCTGCCACCGTGAGTCCTACTCCACCCAAACAGAACAACAAATCCGATCAAAGTCGAAAACGACCACCACTGACAACATCGCCGCCGCCTGCGGTGTTTCTGTTGCGACGCGGCGGCTGCTGCCACCATCAACTCCCGTCGTCGCCCTTTTCCCTCTCGACCGTTCTCTCTCTCCTCACATCTCTCTCTCTCACTTCTGTATATATATATATATATATGTATATATGTATATATATATGTATGAGGTTGTGCGTGTGCGTCGGAGGAGATGACCGGAGAAGGGACCGCCGGTACTAACATCCGAACCAAACAATACAGCCGCCGCCACTCTCGTCTCGCCGGATCTGTCTGCGTGTATACACTCGCGGGTGTGTGTATGTATCGGAGAAAGAAGGAGGGTGTCGGTGGTGTGTGCGTGACCGGAGATGACGACTGGTGGTCACCGAAATCCGGCGGCCGAATTCTAGAGAGGGCAGGGGTTTGTATGTGGTGTGCTAGGGTTTGAGTTGTGAAAAATGAGGGATTTAGGTTTAGTTTTTCTTTATATACTAGGGTTTCTTATTGAGTTGGGTCCAAGGCCCGTTAATCGTGAGTAAGCCCATTGAAGTATCCACAGCCCGTTATCGAAATCCGAACATTGTGTTTTGTCAAAATGCGTTTAATTAGAATCAAAAGCACGTAAATGTTGTCGTTAGTCGACCGGTTGACGTGACGGTTTGCCGGTTTCGTTAAAATTTGCGTAAAATCTCTACGATCACCATTTATAGTCCGTTTTTCAATCCAAGTGTTGTTATTTATCAAAATTTATTCGTTTAGAGTCGAAAACATTTTAAATTATATCTGGGGTCGGGTTTTAACGCGTAATCCGTTCGTTGCGTTAAAAATCGCGTAATTGCCCTGTTTAACATTTCTTGTCGGTTCTTCGATCCGTTTTCGACCACGAATGATAAAATTCAATTGAGAAGCTAAACATATAATAATATATTAATATCAAGGCGTAACTCGAGTCCGTTGCTTCCGTTTCATTGTCGGTGCGTCTCGATTTTCGCGTAACTTCCGCGTTGTGCTTTGCGACGTTCCACGATCCAACTTTATTGCATAATCGTAACTGTATGATAATTACAAGTATATAATTCGTATTTTAGACGTTGTCAGTATTTGTTCAGCATCAGTTCGCTTATCGTTCGAATTCGCGTTAAAGTTCTCGATTGTCACCAATTCGTGTAACGTGAATCAAATAGACGTTCCTAGGCTTTCCAAAGGCCTAATCGAGTTAATTTACGTCTAATTACGTTGATTATAATAGTATTACTGTTCGTTAAGCGCTTAATTAAGACCGAAAACTGCCGGTTGTCACACTATTGACTAATGTATAGTAGATTTTAATATTTTGTTGAGTTAACTGTCATTTTCGTCCATATGGTTTGTTCACTTTTGCCATTTCAGTCAAATTTTCAAAAATGCACCAGTTTCCTCCATGATATACCGGAAACATGCCACTTCATTCTAAAAATTAAAACCCTGTTAAGTTAAACAGAAGTCAGACATGTTTAATGAAGGGTATTTTTGTCCTTTTATATTTATTTTATTTTCACCTTAATTTATGTCTGACTAATAATCCCAAACCCTATAAATCCCCATTTCCCTCCAATTACCAACAACACTCCCAACCGTAATTCCCAATTTCCCCCATCGATTAACACCCCATTTCTCTCATCAAATCTGTAATCATCAATCAAAACAATGGATCACGAAGACGAAAATGACCCAACTGGAGGGTTCGAGCTCCAGATTCAAATTTCAACCCCCAAATCGCATACGGTAGGTCTACATTCTTCACATTTAGGTTTTCTACTTGTTTTTCTTCATCAAGTATAAATTATCACTAATTTTGGGTGTATAATCTTTTCAGTAACCTGAGATGTTTACCAGGGAATTTCACCATGGAGGTGAACTCACTCTGTTCCCATATTTCACATACCAGGGGGGACAATCTCATATCTTGATAAGGTGAATGCAGATTATTTCTTGCGAGTAATCATCAATGACATGATGATTGAACTTGGTTATATGGAAGAGGATCTAGATCTTATAAAATACTCTTTAGAATTCTAGGTGAAGATATGGATTTTAGGTTAAGGCCAATAAGTACTGATGCTGATATTCTTAGGTTGATTAAACATGCAACAGTGACTAAGGTTATAGAGTTATATGTTGACAAAGTTATAAAAATGGATTTAGGAGACTTGACACAGGAACCATTAAGTGTGATTTTGCCTAAACAACAATAACAGCCTCAACATGATCCTGATTTAGGAGATTTGACACAAGAACCAGGTTGTAGTGGTGATGATATTCTAGTAGGTGGTGATGATAGTCCAGAAGGTGGTGATGATATTCCAGGAGGTGGTGATGATAGAGAAGGTAGTGTGATGATACTGAAGGCAGTGGTGATGATACTGAAGGTAGTGGTGATGAGGAATGTGATGGTAGCAGTCATGAGGTCCAGTCTGAGCGTAGTGAAGATTCTGAAGACCCTGAGTTTAATGCTGATGATAAGCTTAGTGAAGAAGATAGTAAGGGTAGTATGAATTAAAATGCCACCAAAAAGAAAGGTTACAAAAGGAGGCAAATAGAGGAGGATGGTGAGGGCAATATGAATGCAAATGCCACTAAAAGGAAAGCTTACAAAAAGAGGCATACCGAAGAGGATGTTGATGATCCTGAGTTCATTGTTGATAAGGATAACTTAGTCATAGACTATGATGAGGACATAGATGAATTTAGGGCTTTTGTATACTTTGACATTGGTGAAGAAGAAAACTTACAAGAAGACATTTTAAATGAGGAAGAATTAGTAGATGTTCAATTAGATATAGATGACTATGATAGTCTTAGTGACCCTGAAGATGAAACTAAATTGCAGAGGGCAGTGAGGAAGATTAGGAGAAGTAGGAGAAAAAGGAAACCAACATATGGTTGTCCCTTTTATGTAGGTCAACAGTTTTATGATAGACAATCAATAAAAGATCTTGTGAAATGCATGCAGTGGAATCTAAAAGACAGTTGTTTATAATGAGGAATGATAAAAGAAGGTTCATGGTAGTGTGTAGGGGAAAAATCCAAAGTTAAGTAGTTATAGTAATGAAGGTGATTATGATGCTGGGGTAGTTAGGAATTTCACATGGTACATGTTTGAATGCAAATCCAGAAGTGGTTGAGGACTTTAATGCAATGGCAAACAATAGTGGTGGGGCCCAGTAGTCTTGTTCTTCAAAAGGGGCTGGGAAAAAAGCAAAAGACTCCAAGGAAAAAGATTCATCCTCCCACATGCTCTTGGGTTCTGCATATATCAAATCATTTCAAAAACAGGGACACATGGGTGGTGAAAAATCTTAATAATGAGCATGACTACTTGAATACTAGGGATGTGGGTTTATGCAATATCTCTTCTCTAACTAAGGAAGTGGAACCAATAATATTTGTTAACCCTACTATCCCACTAGCAGCTCTTGAAGATCAAGTCTAGAAAAAACTTCAGATTTCAATTACAATTAATCAACTTTCTAGAGCTAGGATGTTTGCAATATATAAGGTACAAGGAGATTACAAAATTTAGTTTGGGTTACTTAGGGATTATGCTGAATAGTTAATGAAATTGAATCCAGGAACAGCTGTTACCATAGAAGTTGAACCATCTTCTTGTAAGCCTGAAAGTTCAACAAGGCAGTTTAGGAGGATTTACATTTGTTATGACGCATTTAAGACGGGTTTTAAGATAATTGGTAGAGACATATTAGGGTTGGATGGATGCTTTATGAAGGGGCCCTATCCTGGCTAGATTTAACAGCAGTGGGGGTGGATGGAAACAATAGGATTTATCCCGGTGCTTTTGTTGTGATAGAGTCTGAAACAACTAAGACCTGGACCTGGTTTTTAGAACAACTTGCTGTAGATCTGGAGCTACCAACAAATGCTAACTTCACCTTCATAAGCGACAGACAAAAGGTGTTATTCTATCTATATAACTTGTTTAAATTTATTCTTTTGATTATCAAGTATGTTAACTAAAATTGTCCTTCATTTTATACAGGGAATATTACCTACTGTTAGCAAAGTGTTTCCTATGTCAGAGCATAGATATTGTATTAGGCATATACATGAAAATATGAAGTCTAATGCTAACTAGACGGATGCTAAGATAAAGGGCCTATTTTGGAATGTTGCATCTGCAACAACAACACCTTGGTTTGATCATACAATGCTAGAAATCAAGATGGTAGATAAGAAGCTTCATGATTGGTTGAAACGAATCCCACTTAAACATTGGACCAGGTCTTAGTTTAGTGGTAAGGCTTGTGATTGTCACATATATTGATACAGTTTCATAATGGTTTGTGGTTGCCTAATAACTGACATGTTTCCTTTAAATAAGTAAGCCAAAAACAACATTTGTGAAGTCTTCAATAGGCAGCTGATACATGCTAGGGATAATCCAATCATTACCAACCTAGAGTGCATCAGAGAATACGTAATGAAGAGGAATGTTGTGGTGCACAAGTAGATTGCAAAGAGCAAAGGGCCTCTTACCCTTTATGCAACAGAAGCCCTAGACAAGATCAAACAAGAAGTTGCTGATTACATTGTTATCTTTAATTGTATAACCAAGTATCATGTTAATGGCCCAAAGACAACAAAGTAGTCAACTTGGAGCAGAAAAGTTGCACCTGCAGAAGATGGGACTTGACTGGCATCCCTCTCAAGCATGCAGTTGCTTGTATTTGGAACTTGGCTCTACATGGAAAAGATGATGGTGTATTGGAAAAGTGGGTCAATAAATCATACTGGTTGCAGACTTGGTAGGATGTGTATTCCCATGTAATTGATCCATTCGATGGTCAAGACTTATGGACACTTTCCACATGCCCTACTAAGTTGCTTCCACCAAAGCACCACAAGCAAATCGACATGCCAAAAAAGAAAAGGAAGAAGTCTGTTGTGGAAATCAGTGAGTTAACTGAAAAGATGGAATCCAGTGGTAAGATGTCAAGGAAAGGTGATATTATGGAATGCACCAAGTGTAAGAGGAGGGGCCATAACAAGAGGAGTTGCAAGGGGGGCTGATGTTGAATAAGCAAGGCTGGTGTTCAATAGTTTGGTAGTAACATTTCTTGGTTATGCTATTTGAAAATGTCTTTTGAATATTTTGGTACATTGCTTCATTCTGTATTATGTCCAGGAACATGTCTTTTGGTAAACTGCTATCTTAGGTTGTCTATTGGTTTTTGGTAATGGCAATGGTTGTCTCTTGTAAACTATTATGTTATTGTCTTTGTTTTGATCATTTGATCATTTAGTTATTAGGTACATTAGTATAACTGTTATGGTCATTAGTTTTTATGTACAAGTCACTTGGTCTTTGTTTTGATAAGCCATAACATATAATTGCATCGGACAATTTTCGGCAAGTGCATAAACCATAAAATTGCATCAGACAATTTCCGGCAAGTGCATAAACCATAAGATAAACCAGATTACAATGCCTCAGATAAATTTCGGCAAGTGCATAAACCATACCGTTGCATCGGACAATTTTCGGCAAGTGCATAAACCATAAGATAAACCCGATTACATTGCCTCGGACCATTGCATCGGACAATTTTCGGCAAGTGCATAAACTATATAATTGCATTAACATCATAATAGGTACATTATAAACCACATTACATCCCCATTACATATCCAAAACACATCCAATACACAAATCTATACCACTACATTAACATCATAATATTACATATCCAATATTTCAGTGAAAAGCAACATTTAAGATCAAAAAAACCCAGATAAACATTAAGGTCATCTTCATTCTTGTATACTTCACTGCCATCCCTAAAGCTTGTTCTTGATGGTGCATAATTTCATATGCCATCCTTAAAGCTTCTTCTTCATGGTCCCTAACTTGATAAGCCACAACCGCAAAATGTCGAAAGACTTCAACTGCTTTTTCACACGATGGACCGTCTGCCCAATCTACAAACCCACATCCCCTTCGTCGGGTAATGCAACAGAAGAACTTGCGTCCAGGGTTTGTAGAGGTCCACGCGGTCTTCATAATTGTTGGAGAACCACAATTAGTGCATACGACCATCGTTTCAAGACGAGGAGCTCTTCAATTTTGAATTTTAGGGATCGATTGGATTAGGGTTATGGTTTATAAAATGAGTTGTAAGTGATTATTTAGACAAAAAATAAATTGAAAATAAAAGAAATATGAAAAGACAAAAGTACCCTTCATTAAACCTATACGACTTTTGTCTGATTTAATAGCATTTTAATTTTTGGACTGAAGTGACACATTTCTAGTATATTAAGAAAAAAACTAAATGTATTTTTTAAAATTGACATGAAATAACAAAATATATAAAACTTATGGAATAAGTTTACAACAACTCATATGGAAGAAGATTACAATTATAGTATCTTTTAATTTTATGACCTTTTAGAGATGGCGAATCAATTCAAATTTAGTCATTTTATTATTATTCTTTTGTCGGTTTCGCAACGAATATCTACAATTCTTCTACAACCGTATCGCACCATTTCCGACGACCGTGAGTATCTCCGATCGTCGGCTATCCCTCAACTCCTTCGCTATACACACAGGTATATTGAACGAACACTCTCTTTACATTCAGAAAATTACGTAAGTCTAACCCTAGCACATACCGTCATTTGATTCCAAACTCGATTGGTCGTCCAATCTAGATTCTATAAAATTTATTTAGCTCACTTGTTTTGTTTATCATAGGATCAATGTGTTAGATTTTCTACTATTTGAGTTAATCACTTTAATCTCCACATGAACATATCACTTAGATTTCTTTTGCTTGATTTGGGGCTTAATCTGTTTAATTTTGTATAATGCAACATTTTTCTAAAGTGTAGACGTAGCACTATGTTGTGATTAAGATTTAGGAGTTAGGTTTAGCGTTGGAGCTTGTTGATCAAATTTTCTAAGAAGTTGGAGATTGGGAGTTAGGTTAGGTTAAGATATATGTATCTGGATACCTTTTGTTTTGGAGGAGCTGCGGTAAGTTTCAGGCGGTTATTTGGTTTCTTTGTTTGTTCTCTATGTTTCCTGTATGTGGTGATTGTTAGAGGTCTAAGTATTACGTTTATTAAGGGCTATACTTGGGGTTACAGGCTCAGATAATTAGAGTTCTACATTTGGTTTTCGAATCCTATAGATATGCTTAGCATCCAAGGAAACATGAAGCATAAACGCAGAAGTTTATTCCATGGTTAACATTGAAGATCATTTCTTGATACTATCTCTCTTTCTCATCCAAATGTAATTGAAGTTTTCACAAGTTGCAGGTGGATTTTATTTCATTTCACATGCTACATGTGGAGTTTATTTCGTTTCACTTTGTTGGTACAAAATGATGCAATGGAGGAGTTAATTTATTCAAGGAGAAGCTTTCACCTATTTCTATTTTAATTTTTTTTGGTTTTTTTAAAACCATGAGATTGCGTTTCCCAAAATCAATGCCTACGTATCCGAAGACAGTTCTACTGATTGCAGTTTCAGTGGGGGGCTTGCCTTAATTTTTAATATTTGCCTCGTTGCTTCTGGTCTATCAGCCAGTTGGAACTAAAGTTAGTGGGTATTTCTATAATGTAGATCAAGCAACAGAAATCGGGATAGCATCTTCAAACAATGAAACAAATATGTATGAGAAGCGTGTGAATGATACGGACATAAAAGGAAAGATCGTGGACTCAAGTACCAATGCGCCTGTTGATTCAGGTACCAACACGACTGTTGATTCAGGTACTAACATGACGGTTGATTTAGATATCAACAAGGCTGTTGAAATAGATACCAACAACACCGTTGAAAGGGATACCAACACGACTATTGATTTAGGTCCCAGCAAGATTGCTGATTCAGGTGCCAATAAGATTGTTGATTCAGGTACAGAGCTTTGTTTTCTATTCGTTTCTAAACCTATTTTACTAATGCGTGTACACTTGTTAGTTGTTATCTGCATATATACTTTGCGTTAACAATGATTGTTGGCTTATCACATCTTCTATCTGATTCTTTGTGGAAGTTATTTATGCTGTCATCATATACTTTTGCTGCATCTGAGAAGTTGTATAATGTCTGCTCTGTGGAACTCGAAAGGCATAATAATATAGTGGATATAGGACATCATAGGACGTTTAATGTGTGATCATCTAACATGCCAATATGTGCGCTATACATAAATGCTTATATGTTAAGGCTACATTTTGGTACACGCAGTGCATAGATTTTGTTTTTGAACTGCATTTTAGGTGCGTCATCTCTTTTCACATAAGCTAATTTTGTTTTAATATCTGATGTATAAGAATTTATACATCTTTTAAACGTCAAATATTCCCAATTAATGCGGAAATTCGTTGGGTTTTCATTGACTTAGATACTCATTTGAGTTATTTATGAAAATGCAGGTCAGGGCTTCGGCCCGGTAAAGAAACAAAGGCTTTTGGAGCAAATTGGAGCTAAAATGGAACATTTCTGCCAAACTGCCAGATATGGCACGACCGTGCTAAGCATCCAGAAGTCGGCACTATCACAAGCACTATCATCAGACTGCACAATCCGAGTCAAATCAATACTTGGCATGATCTTCCAACCCAAAGCACGACCGTGCGCGTGTAATCACAGGCCCTGATCAGCTAGTTTCTGAGTTCTACTTAGTCATTTCCGAGTACGATATCGATAAGCACCACCGTGCCAAATGGTGGCACGGTCGTGCCACCTCTGGGAAATTTTAGCGGGAACTTTCCGGATTTGGCAACAAACTTGGTCAACGACTCAGAAAGGCACCTGACACTTACCAAGCACGACCGTGCCAAATGGTGGCACGGTCATGCCAAATGCCAGTAGCTTAAATACGTGAATTCAGCTCATTTGAAGGGGAGTTGGAGCATTTGGGTGGATTTCTCTCTCAAGAAGCTGATCTTGGAAGCTTGGAGATTGAAGAAAGGAGCCTTTAGGAGGTTGTATCACTTGATAATCCAACTCATTTAGCTAATTATCTTGTCTTAAACACTAGTATTTCACTTGTTATTCATGCACAATCCATATTACTTTATGTTTGTCTTAGTTATCATGAGCCTTGTAGGCTAAACATTTGGTGTTGTCTAAACTAGTTGAAGCTTATGAATATGTGATAATCATGGAAGTTGATGTGGTGATTGTTTTTGTTAATCTTCATAGTAGTGCTTGAATCTTGTTCTTGGAGTTCTTATACATGCTTAAAGTCCTTGTTCTTGAATGTTTGGTCATAAGTATTTACATGTTGTGTTGGAAAGCCCATGTAAAGATTATGATTATTGAATCTTAGTAACTTGTTAGCATGATTCATAACATGAAACTAGGAATGGTAATTGTTAACATGACTTGAATGATGATTTGAACATATGTAGGAATTCTTGCATTTAGATTTGGAAAAACCATAATAATGTTTACTTGGATTCTATAGTTGTGTTTGTGTTAGATTGATGAGTTTTGGCCAAGATTGTTATCTAGCATGACCATGCTTGTGGTTTTTTTGTCAAGAACATGATGATAGTGCTACTTACTTGAAAGCAAGTTAGGGTGATTGTCATGTTGTTCATGGTAATTTTCCCAAACTTGTAGAGTTAGGAGTTTTGACAAACAAATAACTCTTGTTTAAAGGTTAACATTAACTAAGCAAGTGAGCTTCCAATAATAACTTTTAGGTGATTAGAGTGATTATTTCATTTTAGTTTTCCTAAGGTTTATTAAACTAGGAAACCTTGATTGGAGACTTAGTTAACTTAGAGCTTGCATCACCATTGATCCTCCAATTAGTTGTCACATGTTTGTTTGTGGATACTTAGCTTAGGCAACCCTTTCTTAGATATTGTCATTCTATAGTTTAGTAGTAGTTTATTATCAATTGGAAAGGTTTAAAAGTAACGAAAATTTAGTGCCGAGACACCGAGTCCACGGATTGATATCCGGTTCTTACCAGCGAACTATACTACCACCTGACGGGTACACTTGCCCTATGTGTGTGTAGTTGGTTTTAAGTAAAAACTATTTTAAAACCTAATCTGTGTGAACAAAAATTATAATAATAAAAATATATTTAATTCACGCACATCAAGTTTTTGGCGCCGTTGCCGGGGACTCGGTCTTCTCAAGAATGGTTGGAGTTACTTGTTAAATCATTGTGAAAAGTGTACAAAATTTTGTCTAGTTGTTTTTATTTGTCTCACATGATTAATTGTAAAAAAAGTTATGTTAAGTAATTAATTAATCCTTTTTATCTTTGTATATACATAGAGCATTGTGTTCCTTCTTTTTCCTTACAGGTCGTGCATGTCCTCAACCCCAGTTGCTGAAGTTGTTGAGCCTTCCTCGGAACCGGAGCACAATTTTCATCAAAGATTGCGGGAGCGGGCCGCAGGGTGGCTGCCACAATTGAGGCAGACGCGTTGGGAGACGACACACTTCACGAGGCTTACGTAGAAATGGCAGACGAAGAGGAAACGAGGGTCTTAAACGACATAGGAAAACCTTCACTTGAGGGTTTACCTGCGAGCATCAATGCACCCACAATAAATAATAATAATTTCGAGATCAAATCTGGTACCATTTCGATGCTGCAGAATGCGGTTCAGTTTTATGGCAAGGATCACGAGGATCCTAGTGTCAATATCACGGGGTTTCTGGAGGTTTGTGCCACATTCACCATTCGTGATGCATCATCGGATGCAATACATCTTCGGCTCTTTCCGTTCTCTTTACGTGATGGAGCTAAAGAGTGGCTTCTTTCACTTCCAGCTGGATCTATCACTACGTGGAATCAATTAGCTGAGAAGTTCCTTCAGAAATATTTTCCCCCAGAGAAAATTGTTCGGTTAAGAACCAAGATTCTTAACTTCTGTCAGGACGATGATGAGCCCCTCTATGAGGCGTGGGAGCGGTTTAAAGAGCTCATGAGAAAGGTCCCACACCACGGGTTGCCCAAGTGGCAACAATGTCAGATCTTCTACCATGGTTTGGATGGTCAAGGGCAGATGATGGTCGATACATATTCAGGCGGAGACATAGGCACGAAAAATGCCAACGAGGCATTTGAGATCTTAGAGAAATGCGCCTTGAAGAATCGGACACAGCAGCCATCGTGAGGGAAGAGTTCTAGACAGGGAGTTCATCACATGAATGACTTCACCGCCATCACAGCACGAATGGATGCCTTATCTTCAAAGTTTGATCGAGTGATGGACATCCACTCGAGTGGTTCCTCGAGTGGGGGAGCATATCATGTAGGCGATTTTCCGGCTGGAGAGCATGTAGATTTTATGGCAAACCAGTACCGTCCTCAGCATAATCCCTACGGCAATACATACAATCCGGGGTGGAAGAATCACCCAAATTTCAGTTGGAATTCTGAAGCGTCAACTCAGCATCCACCCGGGTTCGCTCCACGCCCCCTAGCTCTTGGAGGATACGGGGCACCTCGGCCTCAGCAGATGCCTTCCACTAATGAACCTAGTGTTCAGGAAATGGTTAGTCAACTCTTAGCTGGTCAAAATTCTCAAAGAATTGAAAATGAAAAGCGCTTCAAGGAGTATGACGGTCGTTTACGAGGCACGAGAGTGAGTGGAGAAGCCAAAAGGCTTCCATGCAGACCATAGAGAACCAAGTTGGCCAGATTGCCAAGATGTTGTCTGAGAGACAACAGGGGGGCCTTCCAAGCAATACGGAGCCTAATCCGAATGCTACGGCGAAGGCCATCACGTAGAGAAGCGGCAAGACCGCTGAGCCCATCACTTCTGCTGCTTCACCAAAGCCGATTGATGATGAGGCTGATGAGGAGATTGAGACTGAGTCTCCGGAGAGGTGTAACTGAGGCGAGACCCAGCAAGTACAACACGTCCCAAGGAGCTAGTGAGAGAGTATGTCCCTCTCGTTCCATATCCGGGGAGGTTGAAGAAGCAAAGAATGGAAGAACACTACGATAAATTCCTTGAGCTTTTCAAGCAACTTCATATAAACCAACCGTTTGTCGAGGCACTTGCTCAAATACCTAAGTACACCAAGTTTCTGAAAGATATTCTATCTAACAAAAAGAAACTTGAGGAGCTTTTGCTTGTGACCTTGAACGAGGAGTGTTCAGCAGTTCTTCAGAACAAGATACCACAGAAAATGAGTGATCCCGGGAGTTTTACTATCCCATGCTTGATTGGTAGTTTGTCGGTCAGCAATGCACTAGCTGATCTTGGAGCCAGCATAAACCTCATGCCTTATGCGGTTTTTGCTAAGCTGGACTTGGGAGAGCCAAAACCCACTCGTATGAGCATTCAGCTAGCCGATCGTTCAGTGAAGTACCCTCGAGGTATAGTTGAGAATATGCTAGTGAAGATCGACAAGTTTGTCTTTCCTGTTGATTTTGTGATCCTAGACATGGATGAGGACAAAACTGTTCCTCTCATCTTAGGTAGGCCATTCCTTGCCACTGCTCGAGCGTTGATCGATGTCTGCACCGGCAGACTTACTCTTAGGGTAGACAATGAAGAAGTGACCTTTGATATAGGGAAATCCATGCAGCATCCACAGAGTCATGATGATACACTCTACTTTATCGAGACTATTGACACATATGTGAGTGATCATCTTCATAGCACGTTTGAGGAGGAAGTTGTGGACACACAGCTTATTGGAGGAGAGACTTTTGGTTCGCCTGCTATGGTCCAGTCTGCTGAAGATATGACCTGTCTGATAGGTCATGTGGCTTCCCCACGTACTGAGGTTTTTGAAGTGGTGGATCGCGTTGTTGAGCCTAAAGCACGCCCTTCGGTATGTTGTGAAGAAATAGGTCATCAAATTGCTTGATGCAGGTCTGATATACCCGATTTCTGATTCGCCTTGGGTTAGTCCTGTGCAGGTGGTTCCAAAGAAAGGAGGGATGACAGTGGTGACTAATGAGAAGAACAAGTTGATTCCCACTCGTACTGTCACCGGGTGGAGAGTTTGCATTGATTATCGCAAACTCAATGATGCCACAAGGAAAGATCATTTTCCTCTTCCTTTCATTGATCAGATGTTAGAGAGGCTTTCAGGGAGGATGTTTTACTGCTTCCTTGATGGTTTCTCGGGTTATTTTCAGATTCCAATCTCTCCTGAGGATCAGGAGAAGACGACATTCACATATCCCTACGGCACATTTGCCTATCGACGGATTCCCTTTGGACTGTGTAATGCCCCGGCCACATTTCCGAGATGTATGGTGGCCATTTTTCATGACATGATCGAGGACTCCATGGAGGTTTTCATGGATGATTTTTCTGTATTTGGGAGTTCTTTCGATCAGTGTCTCGGGAATCTAAAGAGATGTTGGCTAGGTGTGAAGAAGCCAACTTGGTGTTGAACTGGGAGAAATGCCACTTCATGGTGAAGGAGGGCATTGTGCTTGGGCACAAGATTTCACAGGCGGGGCTCGAGGTTGATCGAGCCAAGGTTGAGACCATTTCTAAGCTTCCGCCTCCCACATCAGTGAAATTTATTAGGAGTTTTCTAGGTCATGCAGGTTTTTACAGGCGATTCATAAAGGACTTTTCCAAAATCGCCCATCCCATGACTCAGCTCCTCGAGAAGGATGCCCAGTTTGTTTTCTCTGACGAATGCCTTAAGGCATTCGAGTTGTTGAAGGAGAAGTTGGTGAATGCCCGATCATGGTAGCTCCCGACTGGGAACTACCCTTTGAGTTGATGTGTGATACGAGTGATTTCGCAGTCGGGGCAGTCTTGGGTCAAAGGAGAGATATGCACTTCCACCCAATTTACTATGCGAGCAAGACTTTGAACGACGCTCAGGATCACTACACCACGACAGAGAAAGAGCTAATAGCTGTGGTCTTTGCATTTGATAAGTTTCGGTCTTATCTCGTCCTTTCCAAGACCATTACGTACACGGATCATGCAACTCTTCGTTATCTTTTAGCAAGCAGGATGCTAAACCGAGGTTGATACGATGGATTCTTTTGCTGCAGGAGTTTGATATTGAAATCCGTGATAAGAGAGGGGCTGAAAATCTTGCAGCCGATCACTTGTCTCGACTTGAGCATTCCGAGAGGAAGGAAATTCGTGGGCCTAACATCAATGACAATTTTCCCCACGAGTTTCTTATGAGGATCAAGACGAGTGATGATTCCCCATGGTTTGCTGACTTTGCGAACTATTTAGCTAGTGGCATCCTGATTAAGGGGATGACCCATCAGTAAAAGAGAAAGTTCTTTGCGGATGTTAAGTACTACTTTTGGGATGACCCTTACTTGTTTAGGGTAGGAGTGGATCAGCGGCGTTGCGTGTATGGTGACGAGGCGAGAGATATTTTGCGCCACTGTCATGAGGGACCTACGGGAGGCCACCACGGAGCGAGTAACACTGCGAAGAAAGTATTCGACTCTGGATTCTTTTGGCCAACTATCTTCCGTGATGCCCATGAGTGGGTAAGGTCTTTTGATGCTTGTCAGAGGGCAAGCAACATTTCAGCACGCCATGAGATGCCGCAAAACGGCATCTAAGTATGTGAGATCTTTGATGTATGGGGGCTAGACTTCATGGGTCCCTTTCCGACTTCTTTTGGTAACCGCTATATTCTAGTTGCTGTTGACTACTTGTCCAAGTGGGCTGAAGCACAGGCTTTACCCACAGATGATGCTAGAGTAGTGGTGAAATTTTTGAAGAAGTTGTTTGCTCGATATGGTGCCCCTAAGGCATTGATTAGTGACCGTGGGACGCAATTCTGCAATGCACAGCTTGAGAAAGCATTGTCCCGATATGGTGTGCAACATCGGTTTTCTACACCATACCACCCACAGACGAGTGGGCAGGTCGAGGTCACTAATCGGGGTATCAAGCGGATTTTGGAGAAGACGGTTAACTCTAGCCGTAAGGATTGGTCCGAGAAGTTGGATGATGCACTGTGGGCTTTCCGGACAGCCTACAAGACTCCTATAGGCACCACACCGTTTAAATTGGTCTATGGAAAGTCTTGTCATCTTCCTGTGGAGCTCGAGCACAAAGCCTACTGGGCTTTGAAGACAGTTAATCTTGATATGGCTGCTGCGAGCGAGAACAGGTTTGTGCAGATCCACGAGATTGAGGAGCTAAGGAATGAGGCATATGAGAGCTCCAAGCTATACATGGAACGTACCAAGACGTTGTACGATAGCCGCTTGAAGGACAAGAAAGAATTCCGAGTGGGTGATCGTGTGTTGTTATACAACTCTCGTCTGAGGTTATTTCCTGGTAAGCTCAAGTCTCGATGGTCAGGTCCCTACACTGTACGGTCAATGTTTCCTTACGAGACAGTGGAGATAAGTCACGAGGATGGCCGGTTGTTTAAGGTCAACGGGCATAGGTTAAAGGCTTATGTTGGAGGGCCCGTTGATCAGAGTCAGGAGGTTGTTACCCTCCACCCTAGGAACAAATGAATACGGGGTGGTGAGTCTAGCTGAAGACTCGTAAATAAACTTAGCCCGTTTTTGTGTATATATTGTGTCGGTTGTTTGTTTTTCTTTTTTTCAGGTTGCGGTTCGTTCTAGTCGCGAGGGATGTTAGTGTTTGTTTCCGGCTCTCAGGTATGTTAGTTCGGCTATTTTTTTGGTAGGAGATGCTTCGTGAGTGTCCCGGGTTCAAGGAGTCCGTTTAATTCTCATTTTATTTCCACCCTTTAGTTTCTAATTAATGTTTGTACAAACTATGTTTTTTTTTAAAAAAAATTCGAAAATCGAGCACTATTAACCGAAAAATCTGGCACTACCAGACCTGCTAGTGTCAGCCCCTTTGCAGAACCAATAATAGCACCCACCAATAATACATTCAACCACTTTCCTTTAACCTCTCCTTCTTACTCTCTTGAACCCATTCAAAGCACTCACGAATCCCTTGCATCTCCTAGCTTCCTCCAATTACTAGTTTCGTTCATCCCAACAATCATTCCAGGTAAGAATCCTTCTCCTTCTTTGTTAAGTTCTTTAGTCTTAGGGTTTGTTCTTCATGGTAGTTTATGTTTTGTTTTTAGGGTTTGGTCTAAATCACCCAATTCAAGCCCGTTTTTAGTGTTTTTTGTGTTGTTATTGTCCATAAGTGACCGATTTACAAAACCCCTAAGCAAAAAGATGGAAAAATCTGGTTTTTGGGTGCGTTTTGAGCAATTTCGGGAATCTGGGTTACGTCACGCACGACCGTGCCAAGGGTTGGCACCATCGTGCCGTTCATAATTTTGTGACTGTCTTCATAATTTGCCCAGAAAATCAGTCAAACACGACAGTGCCAAGGCCTGGCACGATTGTGCCCTTCATAAGAAATTCCAGATCTTCAACACTCGCCCAGAAATCGGTCAGAACCAGGTCAAGCACGATCATGCCAAACCCAGGCACGACCGTGCCACTTAAAGATGAACCCAGAACTTCATAATTTTCCCAGAAACTTCATAAAATCTGTTGTTGTTCATCCACGCACGATCGTGCCAAACCCAGGCACGACCGTGCCAACTGTCCAGAGGTCCGTTTTGTTTTAATTTTGTTGCTGATTAATTATGGTTGTCTTGCAGATGGTTCACCCGTTCATGCGGTTTAGCAACAATGCCAAGGAAGGGCACTGTATACAGAAAGCGGAGCGGTTATGGGCTCGAAGGAACCAAATCTAGCCCATGAGGAGGCTTCAAAAAGTAGACTTGGATTTGCTCGGTCAATCCGAGTGGTTCGAGGACTTGGTGACACCTCCATGGAACCGCCTGTTTGACATTGATGAGCCACAGTACGTTGAGCTTATGATCGAGTTCTTTGCATCCTTTAGCTGCACTTTCCCATGCCCGGACGTATACGATAAAAAGGTTGGCGTGAGCTATCGGTTGGGGCGGAAATGGCACCACCAGTCCATCAGTCGCTTCGGACAGGTATTGGGGTTGTATGAGGACGATGAAATTGACACCGAGCTGTTTGACGGCAGTCTGCAAGAATGGGAGGTTCATACGGATTTAAAGCAGCATTCTGGGATTAGATCACTGTATCGGGACGGGCCTGGGATCCATGCCGATCCAAAGCCACATGGATTCTTGACCCGTTGCACCGCATCATAGAGCGAGCCATCTTCCACGTAATCGGCGGTCGGGGGTGATAGCACTGGAAACATCACCACCCACGACCTTTTCCACCTCTATTGCATCATATCGGGGTCCAACTGCAATGTCGCAGTTAGTGTTGCAGAGTCCATCCAAAGGGGTATTGGGTCGACCCCACATCGAGGATCTGTGGTGGTGCATTCGCCACCAGGTTAGCTAGGCACTACAGGGTGCGGTTGGATGATCTTACCATAGCTTGTGATTATGGATTACTTGATGTGGCACAGCTGACTGCCATGCATATGATTTGCAAGGTTAATGGCATCCCGAAGTTGGTGGATTGATTGGGTAGGATTTGGGACCCACTGCCTGAGGGGGAAAGTGATCCAGAAGAGGCGATGTTGGTGGAGCCGAGGACGTCCACATGCAGGATGCTCCAGGTTTCGGGCCAGGTGAGGCTGCTGGGGGGGGCATACCCTCATCTTCAGATGGGTGAAATAGGCCAGGGTTTTGGAAGCCCAAGTTGGGAGCACTTGTTTGGTGGTTTTCGTGGTGGTTACGAGCAGGGTGCATATGGTCCGCATGAACCGTCTACAGTGGATCTTTGGAGAAGAATGGATGGGCTAGCATTGGAGCAGCAAGCTGTACGACACGACGTGGACTTGATCCGTACTGAGCAGCATCGTCAGGGTAATTTTATGGAAGATATGTACGAGCAAAGTAGGCGTAGCTTCGACTGGTTATTCGGGTCTCAGCAACATCTAGCAAGCTCGCCCGGTCATCCGTACACACAGCCGCCGCCGCACTTCACTAGGAGATCCCGGTTTGACCGCCGGGACGATACCGGTCCTTCAGGATCTGGCGGCCGACCCTGAGCTTGCAGCTCCTGTCGTACTTTCATTTGCATTTCTATGTTTGAGGGGTGTACCATTTTGGATTGTCCGTACACTCCTCCGTTGTTGCTTTAATTTCGTACATTTTTATTTTTATTTTTATTTAGTGGTTTAATCTTTGAACAATGACAAGGGATTGTTGGGTTGGGTTGTTTATGGTAATCTTGATCATGTTTGTAAGTGTGCAGTTTTGAATTGATGATATGCTAGTCGCTGGATGGTGCAGTGGTGCGTTGGAATGATTCATATCACCTTCTTTCGCTCCATTTCTAGCCTTTGCAAACCAGGGAAGTTTTCGTATTCCCGCTTCCTCCACTGCTATACTATTGCATTGCATTATGCTCATTTTTTTGTACATCGTGGGCGATGTACAATTCAAGTGTGGGGAGGTGGTTAAGCTTGTTTATGGTTGTCTGAAAAAAAATATATAATAATAATAATAATAATAATAATAATAATAATAATAATAATAATAATAATAATAATAATAATAATAATAATAATAACAAAACTCTCTTGAATAATCAACTCAACACAAGTTTTATATAAATCTAAAAGTTTTTGGTAAATTCACAAAGGTGAACAAAAAGGATTTGCTCAAATAAAAGTTACCATTTAGTAATCTTTTTTGTATAAAATTGAGCGTGAGAAATCAGGCAAAATTCTTACCTATTTGCCTTGCATAATTACCCATTACGCCCGTTTCCGTGAGTTATTTTTTAGCCTTATAGCTTTAGAATTATTTTTGCTCATGTTTTTGCGAGCAAAGATTGAGTGAGCCGGATGACTTTCGCGATTTAGAACTTGTGTTAGGCATGCATTTTGAGAACACAAAGCAAGCACATAACATAAAAATGATTGAGGCAGTAGGAAATCTTTTATGTTTAACCAATTTCAGTTATCCTTACACCCAAATCACACCCTTAGTTAAACCAATTTGAGCCTCTCCCTTTCATTTCATATAAACCACTAAATATCACCAATCAGCCAATTTAGCCTTTTTCTTTTTGAAACCATATTTTTTTTGGTTTAAAGTCTGATCCGGTTAAGACTAACTTGTAAGCTTTCTTGTATAGTTTATCAATTTATTAGTCATAACATCATAGCTTGGAGTTTTTATCTAAGTAGACGTACTTAGTTCCCTCTAAAGTGGTGAATCAAAAAAAACAAAAAAAAGCCGCGTCAATTGGCTTTGCTAGAGCAGTTTTGCGGATACATCCAAGCGGTTTGCTAGCTCTCGGTTAGTTATTTGGATAGTTTTATCTTTCTTCACTTCAAGTTAGTCGAGCCTTTGGTTTTTAGCCATTTTAGCCACTTACAACCCACACAAGACCTCTTGATTTTGATATGTATTGGTTAAATGTTTAGATTTGATCCTTATACAAGCTTATGATAACGCATAGTCATTGTCTTGGCATCGAGTGTTCTAAACATACTCATTGAATTGTATGTTCCCTATATTTTAGCCGAGTGTGTGTGAACATTGCGATGATGTAAGGTGAACTTGTAGGGATGCCGAGATGAATCATTGCTCATATCCATATTTCATATACTTTTTGGTTTTTCCTTTTATGTCAAGTAATCCGTTTTGTTTTACCCAAGTTATTTATTTGTGCTTATATAACGCTAGTTGAGATGATTGCAAGATAGAATTTTGTTTACTTTAGTTTGTTTGAGGACAACCAAAGTTCAAGTGTGGGGATGTTTGATGTATAAGAATTTATACATCTTTTAAGCGTCAAATATCCCCCATTAATGCGGAAATTCGTTGTGTTTTCATTGATTTAGATACTCATTTGAGTTATTTGTGAAAATGCAGGTCCGGGCTTCGGCCCGGTAAAGAAACAAAGGCTTTTGGAGCAAATTGGAGCTAAAATGGAACATTTCTGCCAAACTGCCAGATATGGCACGACCGTGCCAACCATTGGCACGACCGTGCCAAGCATCCAGAAGTCGGCACTATCACAAGCAATATCATCAGACTGCACAATCCGAGTCAAATCAACAATTGGCACGATCGTACCAACCCCAAGCACGACCGTGTGTGTGCAATCACAGGCCCTGATCAGCTAGTTTCCAAGTTCAACTTAGTCATTTCCGAGTACGATATCGATAAGCACGACCGTGCCAAATGGTGGCACGGTCGTGCCACATCGGGGAAATTTTAGCGAGATCTTTCCGGATTTGGCATCAAACTTGGTCAACAACTCAGAAAGGCACCTGACACTTACCAAGCACGACCGTGCCAAATGGTGGCACGGTCATGCCAAATGCCCAGTAGCTTAAATACGTGAATTCAGCTCATTTGAAGGGGAGTTGGAGCATTTGGGTGGATTTCTCTCTCAAGAAGCTGATCTTGGAAGCTTGGAGATTGAAGAAAGGAGCCTTTAGGAGGTTGTATCACTTGATAATCCAACTCATTTAGCTAATTATCTTGTCTTAAACACTAGTATTTCACTTGTTATTCATGCACAATCCATATTACTTTATGTTTGTCTTAGTTATCATGAGCCTTGTAGGCTAAACATTTGGTGTTGTCTAAACTATTTGAAGCTTATGAATATGTGATAATCATGGAAGTTGATGTGGTGATTGTTTTGGTTAATCTTCATAGTAGTGCTTGAATCTTGTTCTTGGAGTTCTTATACATGCTTAAAGTCTTTGTTCTTGAATGTTTGGTCATAAGTATTTACATATTGTGTGGAAAGCCCATGTAAAGATTATGATTATTGAATCTTAGTAACTTGTTAGCATGATTCATAACATGAAACTAGGAATGGTAATTGTTAACATGTCTTGAATGATGATTTGAACATGTGTAGGAATTCTTGCATTTAGATTTGGAAAAATCATAATAATGTTTACTTCGATTCTATAGTTGTGTTTGTGTTAGATTGATGATTTTTGGCCAAGATTGTTATCTAGCATGACCATGCTTGTGGTTTTTTTGTCAAGAACATGATGATAGTGCTACTTACTTGAAAGCAAGTTAGGGTGATTGTTATGTTGTTAATGGTAATTTTCCCAAACTTGTAGAGTTAGGAGTTTTGACAAACAAATAACTCTTGTTTAAAGGTTAACATTAACTAAGCAAGTGAGCTTCAAATAATAATTTTTAGGTGATTAGAGTGATTATTTCATTTTAGTTTTTCTAAGGTTTATTAAACTAGGAAACCTTGATTGGAGACTTAGTTAACTTAGAGCTTGCATCACCATTGATCCTCCACTTAGTTGTCACATGTTTGTTTGTGAATACATAGTTTAGGCAACCCTTTCTTAGATATTGTCATTCTCTAGTTTAGTAGTAGTTTATTTTTTTTCATGATAAATTAGGAAAAAAACCAACTCATCAATTGGAAAGGTTTAAAAGTAACGAAAATCTAGTATTGAGACACCGAGTCCACGGATTGATATCCGGTTCTTACCAGCGAACTATACTACCACCTGACGGGTACACTTGCCCTATGTGTGTGTAGTTGGTTTTAAGCAAAAACTATTTTAAAACCTAATCTGTGTGAACGAAAATTATAATAATAAAATATATTTAATTCACGCACATCAATATCCTGTGGTCCAATTAAAGCTATATTATTCTGAACTCGTGATCTAATGCTTGAATTTGTAGGGTGCGATTTGTATGATGGGAAATGGGTACATGATCCAGCTGGAGCGTTATATTCGAACAACTCATGCCCTGTTTTGACACAGATGCAGAACTGCCAAGGAAATGGTAGGCCTGATAAGGACTATGAGAATTATCGATGGAAAACCCACAAAATGTGAACTCCCTAGATTTGAACCGAAAAAGTTTTGGAATTGATGAGAGGAAAGACATTAGCTTTCATAGGTGACTCCGTTGCCCGAAATCAGATGGAGTCATTGTTATGCATACTCTGGCAGGCAAGTCTTACATATCTGTTCTGTATTATATTCACTTGTACTTTTACAATCTGTTGCAATGTAGACCCACTTGTATTGTTATGCATACTGGGTTTATTTTTAAATGTACACAGCCACCTGAATCGTAATATTCAAAGACTTAGTTTGTTTTTTTAATATTATTAATCAATCATAATTAACGCAGTCATTATTTGTGTAAAAAGTAAAGCAGTGGACACAAAACTGTTTATGGGTCAACCCAACCTGAGTCATTTCAACTTAACCTGTTATGGTTTGTTACCCAACCTGCTCAGCTTGCCAACCAATGGTTAAAGCCTAAAAAATTAACTATACATTTCTTTGATTATTCTGATTTTACAGGCTGAAATTCCAGTAAACCGTGGGAATAAAGGAATGCAACGGTATTCTTTCCGGTCAACATCCTTGACAATAATACGAATATGGTCATCATGGCTTGTACGTGTAACATCAGAGAAATTTGATTTTGCACCTGAGGGTGTAGACAAGCTATTTCTTGATGCTCCAGATGGAAATTTTATGGACGCTCTTCCAACAATTGATGTTCTTGTACTTTCTTCTGGTCACTGGTTTGCAAAAAAATCCGTTTACATTTTAAACAACGAGATTGTGGGTGGACAGTTATGGTGGCCTGATAACTCTCGAAAGAAGAAAATCGATAGCACTGAAGCGTATGAGATATCTGTCGCAACTATTATGTCTTCACTTGTAACCAACCAGGACTACAAAGGTTTGACTGTGGTCCGGTCGTATTCACCTGATCACTATGAAGGCGGATCCTGGAATACGGGCGGCTCCTGTACAGGAAAGGTAATAATCACAAACTTAGAGAAATGCACTTGGTGATAACATCATGTTTGTAAATAAATTTGACACTCAAGTTATTTAACTGTTTTAGCCCATACCAAATAGTTAATTGGTTTTCAGATGAACACCTCTTGATCCGTCCCCAAAATTTAAACGCCATAAAATTTTCGGGTGGGTAATGGGTCAAAATGATTTCATGTAAAAAAACAAGTAATCCTTTGGTACGAGTTAAAATAATTTGGCCCATGTTTACCCAAATTGTTATTTGTCCAAGATTTTTTATATGTTAACTAATGTATCAAATATGATTGAAAAACGATAATATTTCAATGATAATACAATTTGAATAACATGATTTATGAGGTTTTATACATAAAACTATGCTTTCGGCTACTTTTGACCATTAAGTTTGACTCATTTTCTTTTAAGCTGATCAGTTACTATCTTTATCAGGTAAAACCTGCAACGGATGGTGAGTTAGTTGAGAGTGGGTTCACCAGGACAATGCATGACAAACAAGTATCAGGGTTTAAACGCGGTATAAAGAAAAAGACTATCAAATCACGGGCCATATTCATGGATATCACAAAACCTTTCTCATATCGACACGATGGTCATCCGGGCCCGTACCGGAGTCCTGACCCGAACAAGCTCACAAAACGGAGTGCCGATGGGCGGCCCCCACCACAGGATTGTCTGCATTGGTGTATGTCGGGCCCAGTTGATACATGGAATGAGTTTTTGATCGAGATTATAAGAAGAGACTTTGAGGTTCATGATTCATGAGCCTACCGCAATTTTATAAAATGGTATACAAATATAAACTAGTTGTACCATGTTGAAATAGGCTGTGTTAATATATGAGCTTATAATTTTAGTAGATCATGATACGACTTGCTTCATAAACTTCACACGTGTTTCTGACCCTTAGAATTATAAAAATATTATTGATTGTGGCATGTATTAGGATGACGTCATCGTTTGGTTAACAAGTATATTAAACGCCAATGGCGTATGTTGTTTCCCTCTAAAAAAGTAACATAGGTTGCAATTCTCTTACTAAGTTTGGTGATATTTAGATGTAAAAAATAATAAAATAATGTTAAAAAACATATTAAACTTTTTGTGTAGAAAATTATTATTCTATTTAGTTTTTTAAGTCATAAGGTATGCATCAATAAGTAATATTCATGTGTCATGCCATGTGTACCGCTATGCAGATAATTACTATGTGTTATCTTATGTCAATGATAATTTTAGGATTTCTTGTCAGTGGGGTAAAAAAAACCCGGAAACAAGTTAAATATAATAAATATGAACAAGTCAAAACGGATAAAATAATGATAACTTATTGAGTTGCAATGTGACAAGCTATGTGAATCTCTATCACACTATGTGACAAGTCATGTGTACCGGCGTGTCACTTGTTATGCCATGTCTTTCATAACACCGTGTGTTGTGGATTTGTGAAAGGGGTGTGATACGGATTCGTATAAGCGGAAGCTAGAAACCCTAGCTTGATACCTCCATTTGATCGATCAAAGAAGAGAAAACCGGTCAAGAATTCCCCTTGGCCGAGAGATGTGGATAAACACATACAAGTTTAATTTTCAAACTCAAAAAAACTATCATGCCTTCATTATTCCCAAAGTTTAAATATCCCAACCAAGTTTCAAAATAAAAACAAACTAAAACATTTAAATGGAAGTACGAAAAAATAAAAATAAATAAAAGACGAGGCAGGCTCGACTTCGGCTGGACAGGACTTCACGAACTGGGCTCGGCCCTTTAGCCACCATTTGTTGTTGACACCAAATCTGGGCCGAGTGGAGGTTGGTTGTAGTGGGCCAGATCCGTATCATCCTCCCCCTCTAAAAAACGACTCGCCCTCGAGTCCGGTAAATCTTCGCCTTCGTAGGGGACAAATCTGCAACGTTAAATGTGGCTGACACGTTATAGTGGCCTGGCAAGTCAATCTTGTAGGCGTTGTCACTTATACGCTTGAGTACTCGAAAAGGTCCATCTGCACGAGGTTGTAACTTACCAAAACGACCCGGCAGAAATCGATCTTTCCTCAAAAATATCCACACTAGATCACCCTCGTTGAAAACCACTCGCGTCCGGTATTCGTTGGCTCTTGACTGGTATTGCAAGTTGTGTTTGACAATCTGATCACGAACCTTTTCATGCAATTCTTTTATTTGATCGGCTTGTTGTTGACCTTCCACACTGAAATGTTCCGTCTTCGGGAAAGGTGCGAGATCCAATGGGGTGAACGGTTGGCGACCATAGACAATAAAAAATGGGTTGCGACCCGTAGTTTGATTATTCGAGCGGTTATAAGCAAATTCCGCTTGTGGCAGCACCAGATCCCACCGTTTTGAGTGATCCCCAACTAGACTGCGCAATAAATTACCCAAAGATCGATTGGTTACCTTCGTTTGGCCGTCTGTTTGAGGATGGTGAGATGTGCTGAAACGTAACTTTGCACCTAAACGCTTCCATAACGTACGCCAAAAATGAGTGACGAACTTAACGTCCCGATCCGATGTGATGGTTTTAGGAACCCCATGTAGCCGAACAATCTCACTAAAATACAACTTTACCACTTGAGATGCGTCAAAAGTTTTAGCACATGGTACAAAATGTGCCATTTTGGAGAAGCGATCGACGACGACCATAATTGAATCTCTTTTTCGTTGCGTCATCGGTAGTCCCAAAACGAAATCCAAGCTAACGTCCTCCGATGGGTGTTGCGGAACCGGTAGTGGGGTGTAAAGGCCTTGGTACGAATGTCTGGCTTTGGCAAGGTGGCATGTACGACAACGTTTGACGACCATGGAAACTGTTTTTGATAAGTGCGGCCAGTTAAAACATTCCTTCACAAGTGCTACGGTCTTATCTCTACCAAAATGGCCAGCCAACGCACCTTGATGATATTCCAACATGTTCGACTCACGAAACGACGATAAAGGAACACAGATTCTCGACCCGTGAAACAATAACCCATTGTGCCGAACAAACGATTTGTAAGACCCGGTAGCCGTAAGTTGCCAAACATCGTGAAAATCAGGATCGTCGGGGTAGAGGGCCGAGAAAGAGTCAAATCCCCGAAGATGAAACTAATCTGTGGTAACCAATAGTGGGCGTCGGCTTAAAGCATCGGCTACGGAATTAGCGGTGCCTGCTTTGTGACGAATGACAAAGTTACAATCCTGAAGCGTTTCGACCCATTTCGCATGTCTAGGGTTTAGCTTAGCCTGCCCTTGGATAAATTTTAGTGCCTGATGATCTGAAAAGAGAACGAACTCGTTTGGTAATAAATAATGGCGCCCGTATTCCAAACTTCGGACAATCGCATAAAATTCCTTATCATAGGTGCTGTATCGTTTCGGGTGTCACTAAATTTCTCGCTAAAAAAAGCGATGGGTCGGTTATTTTGTGATAAAACACCCCTAATACCGAGACCCGAAGCATCACATTCCACCTTAAATACATGTGTAAATGGTGTTGGGAGTGGCTATTACGGTCCAATTGGTGGGCAAGCGGGTGAAGGATTTACTCTTTAATGCTAACTGCTTTTCGACCCGATGTGCTAACAAACAAACATCCGCAAATGACCAATATTGCTGTAAACTGACAACATCTGAAATTTCCGGCCTAAGAGCCCCCAGTTACCATGCAATGACCTGTTCGTCTTCCTCATCAATGCACATCTCAGGCGATGTTGTTCAAAAGAATTAATAAATTCTTCGACCATTAAAGAACCCTGTTTAGATTTTGATAATCCAAAAAGGAATCCTGTTTATGATTAACGGGTAAGAATTTATTCTTCAACAACCGTCTCATTTTTTCCCATGTTACTACTTTCTGTTTACCCTCCCGTTGATGTTGTTTCTGTACGTTTTCCCACCACAATGAAGCGTATCTACGAAAGCGAATAGCCACAATTTTTACCTTCAGATTTTCTGGAATGTCACGTAGGTCAAATACCCGATCGACTGTGTGTAACCAGTCAATAAAATCATCAGCATGTAATCGGCCTTCGAATTCCGGGATTTCTGTACGTAACCCTAGAGCCCGTAACGGATCAACAGGTGTTCGGGGGGGGGGGATGCTGTGCGTTGCGGTTTTCTAGCGAAGACATTGTGGAAACCATCCTGATGATCATACCCGTCCCAGCCTACGGAGTCGGTAATGGTTCGTTCCTCCTCATTGCGCTGGTCGGCATGCTGCAAAAACGCGTTTTCGAACTCGAGATCACGAATCCGATCCTGCAAACGTTCAATCTCGATGTCTTTCGGATCACGTTGATCAGGGCCGCTGCCTCTGGCGGCGAATCTGCGGTGAAGCTGACGACGATCTCTCCGGAAGTCAAACATCCTGCGAACCTGAAGCTGCTGATACCACTTGATACGGATTCGTATAAGCGGAAGCTAGAAACCATAGCTTGATACCTCCCTTTGATCGATCAAAGAAGAGAAAACCGGTCAAGAATTCCCCTTGGCCGAGAGATGTGGATAAACACACACAAGTTTAATTTTCAAACTCAAAAAAACTATCCAGCCTTCATTATTCCCAAAGTTTAAATATCCCAACCAAGTTTCAAGATAAAAACAAACTAAAACGTTTAAATGGAAATACAAAAAAATAAAAATAAATAAAAGATGAGGCAGGCTCGACTTCGGCTGGACAGGACTTTATGAACTGGGCTCGGCCCCTTAGCCACCATTTGTTGTTGACACCAAATCTGGGCCGAGTGGAGGTTGGTTGTAGTGGGCTAGATCCGTATCAGGGTGACGAGCCCTTCCAAGCTAGCAAACATGTGCGCTAACACTGCACTTGCGGGGTGCGGGCGTAGCCCAACTCGTATGCGTTAGGATGCAATTTCATTTATTCATTTTTTAATTAATAATTAATATACAATACAATAATACATCTCCATCTCAAAATAGAAAAAAGATTAAAAAAGGAATAATATAACGATGCGCTGATGTGTGTGAATGTGTATATATTTTTTGAGGTTTTTTATTTAAACAAATCGTCATTTTAAATTTATCATCAAATGGCTACTGCTTTTACACAACTTCACATAGTAAGGCAAGTGTGTCTGTTGTGACGTAGTATAGTGTGCTAAGAATCAAGTATTGACCTAGGGACTTGGTGTCTCAATACTCAACCTTTGTTGTTGTTTAGTCACTCATAAAGTTGAGCGTTTGTGTAAATAAAAGTAATTAACATTGTAAGTCCCTGGGACCCCTTGGATCGTCGACTAACAACATCCACTGCCTCTGAACAAGACGTGAAACCATAAACATAAACAAGGTAAAAAGATGTAGAAGATGAATCTCTTTAATATTGAAACAATCATTACAGATGTACAAACCGAAAGAGTATACATCATCTACAAGCTGGTTTAGATCACTAAGATCTAAACCTAGCTTTCTCTCACTAACACATAGTCTCCCTTTCTTGAATGTGCACACTTATGAAGGATTACATGATATTTGTGAGAGTTGTCCTAATCTAACCTATCAACACGCATATATAGACTAGGGATCAAATCTCAACAAACTCGGACACAACAAGTCCTGACACACCTATCCGAATATACCATAAATTCGGACAACTAAACAATATTCCAAACATGACAAACTCGGACATCAAACAATCTAGACTTCCGAATTTAACACATAAATTCGGACTCCACAATTGGACCTTTGACTTCTTTGACTTAGACCCTTGACTTTGTTGACCAGATTTGATAAAGCACAGTTACCCGACAATAGCTGCACTTACAAACATAAATAAACTAAAACCATAAAGCATAAAAATAAATGAGATGAGGAAAATAAATCAAATATAGATATCACTTGGGCTTTAAACCCCTTTAATGCAAAATAGAATATTTGAAACATTTAAATGGTGTGTGGTAAATTGGGGTTTTCATCGTGAGATAAAAAGACCACCTCAGACAAACACTCTCAAAAACGCTTTATACATTCACATAAAATGGAGAGACCACATTGGGTTGCATCTCCCAGAAACTTATTTGCAAAACTAGCATGCATTACCACGCATAAATTGGAGCTAAATACATCTTAACCATGGCTATTTTTAGAGTGTAAAGTTTCATTCCATGGCTTAGGATACTCGGGGACTTACAATGGTTACTACAAGCTCAGAAGCAGCAACAAGGAAAGGATAAATTACCAATCAAAGGCATAAAAACCAATTCCATGATTACTATTACTTTTACGACTATGTAATAACATATTAATCCTAAAACTTAAAAAAGTGAAACTCTACACACCATCTTTAGTGCGATAACAACATTTTTATAAAGACCGTACAATGCATGCAAAGACCACTCAGGCGGACATATACATGCATATATTCAAAACCCAAGTTAACTAAGACTAAGTGCCCATATTCAATAAAGAACAATGATGGATACAAATACAAATTCAAATTTGTAAATGCACTATTTAATTAAAACTTAAAATACTATAAAATAACATTAAAGTTCATCCTCACCAAAGTGATACAAGAACACCACCCATAAGTGTCTATAATACAGTAACCAACACTTGGTGGATTAAACATGATATATGATCATTAGTAATCAACCAAAGCCAAGATGTGGTGTTACAAAAAGTGCTTCTTGAATAGTGTGTTTATAAATTGATATTCAAGCGATTATAAGTGTCTAGCTAAACAATCATTTAAGTGGTAGAATGTAGTAGAGCCGAGACTAGAACCACGAGGGTTCCTCCCTTGAATATTGTTGGTGCCTTTGTGCTTGTGGTGATGTGTAGTGTTGGATGCAAATAAAGGAGAGAGGACATCAATTTATAGTGTTGAGTTATTACTGTGCATGACCGTGCCTTCTAATGTAGAGACGCGCCACGACATGCTTTCCCTCCTTTGTACATGTACTTTTTCCAGAAACGGTAAGCCCGGGTATGCATGTCAGCATATGGGGCAACACTGAGGTGGAAGCTGGTGTGACGCCTATGGCAGGATGCAGGAACACCATCTCGTATTAAAGAAAACACAAAGAAGGAAAAGCACCATCTGAATGGAGAGGAGCGGGATGCGGGAGCACCATTCCCCAGCTCCCGGAAGGGAGGAGTGGGACGAGAGGAGCGATATGCCTGACACTTACTACGTCCACCCAAAGGGTGTGTGTGTGTGTATTTATATATTCTACTATATTGTTTTCGTCTTTTCAAGTATATGTTAAATGGTATTGTTATGACATCATATACACACAATGGTGGATCTAGAAGTAAAGTTCAAGGGTATCCCTAAAAAAAATTTGGACCTAAGGGTATCCTAATATTTGCTTAAGGATATTGTCACACCCCACCAAAGCGAAAACACGGGCGTGCAACATTCATGGTTTTCATAGCATTTTGATTAAAGCAAACACTTAAATGATAAAAGTTGGATACCAAATGTTAAAGTTTTACAATCCGAAACATTGTTTAAAAGCAAAAAGATTTGCGATTATAACCCAAATATATGGGATCATCCAAAAGGTTGCTATCCTATAATGCAATTCTTGCTTAATTCCATTTCCATGACCCGACTTAATTACCTGAAAAACATGCTTGAAAAGGTCAACATAAAGTTTGTGAGTTGACAGGTTTAAATGGCACATGGTAAAACTATTTCTTAGAAACCGTTAGAAACCACACGATAAACAAAACAAGGTAGTGGCTGATTCATCGTTGTCTTGCAAGGACTACGAAATATATGATACATGAACCTATAACCAAACCATGATAAACCAGAGTTTGTCCCACCACATTGTACCTTTAAACAATGCGAAAAGTTTGGATAATTTGCAAGCATTTGACAATGCAGTTGAAGGTTAGAGCGACTAACCATGATATGGGGGTGTTAACCCAATAGTACTATTCATATGACCCATGGTTAAGCATGTAGCATCCGCCAAAAACTGATCCAAAACCCCACTCGTTTTGTAAACTAGATCCGAAATAAATTAAAACACGGCTTAATCATCATTTATTATTTTATTGATGTCTTGTATTAATAATATAATTATATACGAGTTGAAAACGCTAATTTTATAAACAAATTATGTTAGCACCATTAGAGTTATATAGGAAAGGAATAATGTAGGTTAGATTAATAGGTTAGGATAAAAAAAACTCATTAAGGACTGAAACTGTCAATATGGAAAGTTAGTTTAAAGAAAACAAAAGAGGGGGGGAGGCACTGGGTTCGACCCGCAACCTCCCGGATCTGAGGACGCAACAACAACATTAGTAACCACTCGACTAGACCACCTTTTGGATAAAAACCGACACCATTTAGCTTATAAACCCAAACCCGGACCAAAGCATGTTTCCTTCTTTTTCACCAACTCGGAACCCGAACCCAAACCAGGTCCAACCTGACGAGAACCACCTATATACGCGATGATACGATTTTCTATTGGTCCCTTTATGTGCGAATTTATGGAGAAAACGGATTAACACCACTAAATCGTTCAAAATCCAATTTTAACCAATCCGATTTCATCCAAATTAAAACACCATTACACTCTTCAAGAACTTGAATAGACTTAGTATAATTCGTCAATTCCAGGTTATTAAACTAAACCCATCCGAATCTATGAAGCTTTTCTTATCACTCCCCACCCTCCAATTCCATTAACACTCGTTCTAATTCACATATTTAAGCAAGGAAGATTCTAGGGCTCATAACTTCTTCATGCGATATCTCCTTCAATCCGAGGCCAAATAAGATAATTCTGAGTCTATTGTGGTTAATTTATCATGCCGTACAAAACCCTACTATATATTTCTGTGTTAGGAGGGCAAATGAATCCAGCTTAGATTTGAAATTAGGGTTTTTAGTTCATAGATTTTGGGGCCTTTGATCTTAGACTTGTGTTTGGTGAAATTGGAAGTATGATTCTACTATATATCATGTTAGAATAATTTTTGTAATTTTTAGGAATTTTTAGATATCATATGGATTTACTATGAATTTTGCATGGTTATTTCATTTGAAAAATCAAACAAAAATACCAATTTATCAAAATAAGATCATATAAATATTGTTTATGGTTTACAGAATATATACATGTCATGGAATTTAAAAATTCGTATGATTTTTGGTGAAATATTTTATATAAAAGGACTAGTAAAAATATAACTCGAATTAAGTCTTTTACAAATTCAATTATTTTGTATAAAGAATATAAGATAAATACAAATTCTTGATGTATAAATTTATTGAATGAATATTTCTACTTTGTCCAAAATTGAAGCATTTACAAAATACGTATATATAACATAAATAATTTTATGTTATAATCATAACTCGTGTTTATTATTTATTTCTACAAATAAAGATTTATTAGATGATTCATTAACAAATTGACTAGACTTACTTTATACAAAAATATATAAATAATGATGTATATATTTTTATGTTATTGTTACGAATTGTTATTTTAATTACAAATATCATATTTGTATTTATGATGAAATTATTTCATGTATTTTAGGTTATAGAGCCCCCAAATCTTAGGATTGATTTTATAGTTTTGTTATATAGTTTGGTTTGTTTAGTATTTTATATTTTAGGGCAACTTTTGTTGTTTGAAGTATTTTTCCAAATTTGTACGGTTTATTCAAGGATCACTATACGCAAAATTGTGAGTAAATCCCATTCCTCTTTTTTTGTATTAAACTTTTGGGGTGTCTATCATGAGTCACGTAAAATCTCTTATTCATTTTTCTCAGTTAGCAAAGCACGCAACTCATTGTGTAGTTAGTAAAGTGTTATGTGTTATCTGGTTTATTTGTTTATTTAATTTATGTACAATGGTTGTTCAATTCGTAATTGCCTCACTTATTCATAGGCTTGCTTACACCTGACGTGGTGCGAGCGGGTTATAATTTTTGTTATATTTCAGGCACATTTTACTCGTATATTAAGTTTTAAATTTATAAAACACGATACAATACTACCACTCTACACACATTAGGGCAAGTGCACCCATCATGGACGTAGTATAGTGATGGTAAGATACCGAGGTCGGCCAAGGACATAAGAGCTTTTAATACCGGCTTATCGTTAACGTCTAATCTAACCAAATTTTGATAAAAGTTTTGAAAGTTTTAAAAGATCAAAAAGTAAAAACGCAAATAAAAAGGAAAATAAATAGAAAAGAAAGAATCACTTGGTTCCTACTTCTCTTTTACATATCCTTTGATGATTTCCGCACTTTGGGCATTTTAAGAGATTATCTTAGTTATAGTAGTAGACCCCTCTTATGAAGGCGACGTTACCCTCAACCTATTAGTCTGAGTCAGTAGTGATACATTGTCGCAAGGTCGGAATATTGGAAGATAATTAAGTAAGTTATTAATGCGAAAGTGGTAGGCCCCTCTTGTGAAGGCGACGTTACCCTTAGCCATATTAATCCGAGTCAGCAGGGATACAGTCCCACAAGGCCGGGTAAAGTTTTACTAGTAGTTTATTTATAAGGGGTTCAAACCGTTCTTACTTCCCCTGATTTGATGCTATCTGCCTCAAGGGAAGTCCTAATAAGCTTGAACCAAGTCCTCGTACGATCTATTCACTAAACGAGACAAGAACTTTACCCAAACACCCTTCTAATCCCCTTCCAGGTAGTTAACGCGCTTTATATAGACCGTAAAGACACGAATGAGTGAATCAACGAAACATTTAGAAATGTTTAAATAAAGTCCACTTTCAATATATAAAACTAGTTATTATAGTCATTAATACAAACCTAAATAAAAAGTTGCCAAAGGTTGGAAATCAAAAGTAATATATAAAAGATTTGTCTTGACCAAGTGATGTAAGAGATTTAGCCAAGCACGGGCTTTGTTTGACAAGAACACTATTGATCAATGTTGGATCCCGAGACTACCACTCACTCTAAAATATGAAAGATGGATGATAGTGGTGGGTGTTGGTGTTGTAGTGGTGGTGGACTGATAGCAAGTGTGAGAGAAGTGGTTTGCCAACGGATGCCTTTCTCATGAACCAAGCATACCTGGAAACAGAAGGCGACCACGGCGTGCCTACCTAGCATGGCCCGTTGGCTTCACTTTCTCACCCTTCATTAACTGTAGATGTCAGATCCTGTACTAACACGCCCTGTGGTGACAGAAAACGGTCCCTGGTCAGTGTACTTGCTATACTATCTCAGAATCTGCAAATCTTAATGTTGACCATGGCCCGTGTTGGTTGTCTGTTGTTTTTTTACAGAGATTCTTTGACTGGGCATGACCACATGCCTGGTGGGTACGACCCAGTGCCTGAGCTTCTGTCTTTGTTATTTTTGTTGTTTTGGATGTGATTGGGGGTCGGCATGCCGTGTCAATCCTTCTTCTTAGTATTTGTGTTGGTTTTTGCTGTTAATTTGTTACTTTTATTCGTTTAAGCTCTTTTGATCGTGTAATTTATAAGTAAACAAAGAAACATGCTTTTTCCAACATTATTACTGAAAAATGGTTGATTTTATGCCTTGTTTGATATAATTTTTATGTTGCATTTTGCGCACATTAAATACCCCCACACTTGAATCTTTTCTTGTACTCAAGCAAAACTCTATAATGTGGCTTACACACCCAAACGGAATTGGAAGAAGATAAGGCTTTTTTTTGGCATATCTTTAGAGTGTCAGGAATCCAAGTTCTAAATTTATTTTTGTTTTTATTTTATTTACAATCTTATTTGTCATTATTTATTTAGAAAATATTTAGTTATTTTATTTACAATCTTATTTTATTTACAATCTTATTCGTCAATATTTATTATTTGTTTTGGGTATAACATGCCTTTATAAAATTCTATTTAGTTATATACAAATTTACATACCTCATATGTGGTCACTCAACACTCGGCCGAAGATGTTTAAGTGAAATCGCTCAGACCTGATGTGGCGCTTACGCCTTCCATAAGCTTGACAAATAATCAAACCTCCTACTTTTGACGTTTAATCTTTGTAAATATCAAGAGTGCTTTAAGATGGTAGGTTTTTGCTAGGGGTAGGTATTTTTGGGTAAAATGGTGAAAAGCGTACAAGTTTCGGTTTTTCTTGAACGATTTTTGTGGCTTAGAAAAAAAACTTTAACCAATGTTTTTGTTGTTGTCATTTTTTTAGCTAAAGTGTAAACTAAGTCATACTTTGTTATTTATAACCGAACTTGTTACTAAAATAAATGGTGTAAATAAAAAGAAATTTTTGTGGATGTGGGCGGCTGTTTTTGCAGGTTTAGAAACGAAAGGGTTAAGGTTCAAAGGAGTTTAACTACGGGGGATATGAAAAGGAAAATAAATACTTAAAATGAAAAATAGGTTGTAGTCCTAGTGCCTCTATCATTTACTTACTTGGATTAGTATTGGTAAGGATTGGGAACATATTTATTTGGCAAGTTCTAGATTTGTAAGAGCCAAACGGACTATTACACAAGAAACGAAAAATTGAGCAATTTGTATAGATATGTATTTGTATGCTCGGTAAAGACTAAAAAAACTCACTTTTGTGGGAAAGGATTATAATGTAAAAGTGTATATATAATAAAATTTTACAAAGGTTTATTACGCCCGTTGTTATAATGTTCTTAATCGGTTCTTTTTATTACGACACTATCAGGTGTAATTGTAAAAACATAATTTTTAGAACTTATTTTCCCAAACTTAACCAAGATAAGTAAAAGAATAAAAAATTTGAAAAACATTTGGGGTGATTAGCGGTTTTACAAGGCGAGTTTTGTGTAAGGCTTGTTTTTAGGACGAAAGATTTGTTGATACATTTTTGTGTCTGTCGCTTGTTCTTAGTTACGACAGTAATTGTACGGTCTTTGTTTGTTGAGTTTGTAAAGTTTTGGTCGTGTTGACTAAATCAAGATATTCTCCTATCTTGATTTAGTAAGACGTTTAGTTTGTTTGTGTTGTAAACAGTTGCATGTATGCATACTGTTAAATTTTATGTTTCTGATATTGCTGTCTATGAAGTATGTGTTAGCAGGGTTCCCCGAAGAACCACTTGTTCATGCGAGTGAATTGTTTTTCATACGAGTAAATTGTTCTTCGTGCGTGCCAGTTGCTTGTTTGTGTGAGTGACCATTCAATAAGAACTTGCTTGTTCGTACGAGCCAGTTGCTTGTTCATACAAGTGACCATTCAAGAAGAACCAGTTGCTTGTTCGTACGAGTGACCATTCAAGAAGAACCTTTTGCTTGTTCGTGCGAGTGGCCATTCAAGAAAAACCAACTGGTTGTTCGTACGAATGACCATTCAAGAAGAACAGTGCTTCGTACGAACAAGCACTGTGACATTCTTTGTGAATGTTATGGGTGTTAGGCCTATATAAACAGACATGCACTTCACAGTTTCAGTAAGAGAGCACATAGAGAGTGCATAGAGAGATAAGTAGTTTATTCAATAGTGTATGTACTGGGTCTCTCTACAAATCAATATAGTGAATATTTGAAGATATATCTTTTGTTATATTGGTTGTACTCTTGCTTTGGTTTGCATATATACTTGGATTCCGCACTCGTGTGTGTGTTAAACAACAAGGAAGTAGGTTATCTTGATCCTCCAAGTGGACCTACAAGTGGTATCAGAGCTTTGGCTCTCTTCTTTGTTTAAAACCAAGCATAATGTTGTGTTTGAGCAAGTTGTGAAGCTTCCTGGAAGTGTTCTTCAACTTCAAACAAGAAACTTAAGTTTTTACAAGAAAAGTGGTTTAAAACTTAGGTAAAACTTGTTGTTTTCAAAAAAAATTTATAAAAACCTTGTTAAAATACATGGAGACGTGTTAGGATACGATTTTTCTTGAAATTTTCTATCAAAGTTTAGTTCGATATATTTTCCGGTGAAGCACTTGTAAAACTCACCGGAATATTCCTTGAGTGTTGACTGAATCTTAAGATTTGGCTGAAAAGGTGTTTTTGGAATGTTTGTTTTTTAACCAAATCTGTCTAAACAGCTGCCAACTTTCTAAGAAACTCAGAAACAAGATTCTGATACAAAAGGAAACTTCTCACCAACCATTTAACGAAGTACCTGCCTGTGAAAAACCATCCTCGCGAAAAACCCCCTGCGTAAAACCCCCCTTGCGAAAAATCCCCTGCGAAAGACCCCCCATGAATCAGTGTGGTCATTCGTACGAATCAGTGCTTCTTCGTACGAACCAATGGTTCTTTGTACGGACCACCGGTTCTTCGTGACTTCTTTGTTTTTCGTGACACCTGGGGTTGTTCGTGGTAGTAATTTCTTTTTCATGACCAGTTTTTCATGAGAATGGATGCTTCGTGGTTTTTGAAATTGTGAACTTTAATAAAAAGACTTTTATTTCAAGTTAATCCTTAGAATTTTGAATTTTTAAGCTGATTTTCACAAACAAAGAAGCAAAATGGGTACAAATCCTTGGTATTGGGGGTGTAGTTCAAGTACAAGCCAAGATTCACCACAATCTAGCTCCTAACCTCATGGGTAAAGTCTTTAATGCCATGACAAATGGCCATGATTACTGCTAATCAATTGGCGTGTGTTACAAATCAAAGTCAAAGCGTTTAAAGTCTTCTCATTAGCGAGAGTGAAACTAGAAATAACAACCGTCCACCGAAGTTGAATCATATGAACGATTGTCCTTCATGGAAAAGTCATTTTCATACGTATGTTCTTGGTCAGAATACTGAGTTGTGGACATTTTTTACTACTCCGTACAAAGAATCTCTCGAAGTAGTATCAAATTCAACTTCTTTAGCCGAATTGGACAAGAATGATAAGAAGGCTTATGATCTAGAAAAGAAGGCCTTTGCCATTCTTACGCAAGCACTCCACAAGGATATTTATCATCAATTTATGCATTGTACCACTACAAATACTTTGTGGGACACTTTGGAATCAAGAGGGGAAGGAAATGCAGCAACGAGAAAGATTCAACATGATCTTTTAAAGAAAGAATTTGAAGGGTTTCTGTTTATGGAGAATGAAATACTAAGTGATATGACAACTCGTTTCTATCATTTGCTTAGTGAGATGTACTCATAAAAGGTTAACGCATCACCACAGGAGATTGTTATGCGTTTTGCTAATGCTTTACCACCTAAGTTGAGTCAATTTATTGAATTGCTAAAACATATCGGTGTTTTGGATGTAATCAGCATCTATGATTTTGTTCAGAAACTTAAAAACAAAAACGAAGAAGAAATTCGTAAAGCAAAACAAATTCCAATTCGGCAAAACCCAGAGATGTATTTTGGAAGCATTAACACAGGTGTAAGTACAAATCAGCAACCGAAGCTTCAAACAACATTTGTGTCAAATGCAAATCCTTTTCTGCCGCAGGTTTAACCAGATCGGTCTGTTGGTTCAAGTGCTCAAGTCTATGGACAAGCATTTGATCCAAAAGCTTTTCTTCCTCAACCACGAGATGCTAGACCAACAAATGCTCAAACCTATGAACAAGCATTTGATCCAAAAGCATTTCTTCCTCAACCACAAGTTGCTTGACCAACAAATGCTCAAATCTATAAACAATCATTTGATCCAAAAGTATTTCTTCCTCAACCACAAGTTGTTACACCACAAGTTCCACAACAAGCTTTCTATGGTAAAACTTTCAACCCTCAAACACTAACACTGTCACACTCGATACATCAAACCTTTCTAAGGTGAGTGTGGAAGTTGCCTGTGAACACAAGGAGCTTCTAAACACTTTGGTAAGTTCTTACTGCGGATTAGTAGCTGGACAAATTGGTAACATCAATCTAAACAGTGCAGACTATGCACAAATTGATAAAGAGGAGATGGAGTTGATTGATATCAAATGGGCGTTTGCAAGTGTAGTGAGATGTAACATTTGTAAAAACGGGTCTTCAAAACCCGCTCCGTTTTGTAATCAAATACCAAGTTATGAAAGTACATTAATTATTTATGATTATTTTGGGTTTAAACATTACATAATTAATAAATAAACTAAACCATAAAAATTATATTTGATAAAAAGTTAAAATAAAATAAATAAAAAACATTTGTAGCTGCCGGGACTCGAACCCGGGTCAGCTGAGGAACTCCAACAACTTATCATCCTATCCCCAAACCACTCCGCCACCAAGTGTTTTCTGTTAACTTTAGGAGAGCATTTGGATCTTATATACAAACTCGAATAAACCGTTAATACCATCTGAATAACGGAAATCGGCAAACCGATCGCCAAATCACTTCGTTTTCATCTGGCCAGCTTATAACCGATGCATTTCGGTTTCTAATTACGTCCGAATTGAATGATCATAAAACTTCATCACTTTCGGTAGTTGAAACCGAAAAGTTATCAAACTCCGATTTAATTCTAGTTTCAATCATTTGTGCGATTCAGAACTGTCACAACAACACTCCCTTTCCTTTTCGTCGCGTTTTCAAATCATTTGAGCACCTTAAACTGTTCGCCGGAATTCTCTGCAGAAATCGCCGGAAAACCGTGTTCAACACAAACCGGTAAGATATTCCTTCCTTGCGATTTCAATCTATTGTTAGAACTTTACTAACATTAATTCATCACTCAAAATCAGCCACAGACGACTTTGCTGGATTTTCTGTGTTCGCCGGAGAAATTCTGGAATTGCCGGAAACTCGCTAGTTAACGGTAAGCACATTCAAATGTACTAATAATCAATGCACCCTGGTTCAATTTCAAATCTAATTCCTTAATTCTGTTGATAGACCCTCTCAGCCGAAGGTTCAAAAACAGAGCTGCCTGATTCTCGCCGGACTCCATAAGGAAGATAACCTGTCCGGTATCTTCTTTCCCCAAACTGTTCGGTTTTGTACATTCAAGCTAGTCATCATGTTAATTAATTAGTTAAATCATGAATCAGATGTTTGAGAAAAATCTGTAATCGTAATGAAGAAGACGAACTTAAAAACGGGATAAGAGTAATTAAAATTCGGATTATAAACGGGTTAGACACACAGTCCAGCGGTGGACTGTGTGCAAAGTTCATAGACATGTCCCGAGTTCGATCCTTGTTACGCGCACACTTGTGTAATAACATTCTTTTTAAATCATGAACTAACCCGGGTTGAATCGGGTAGTTGTTAAGTATAATATAAATCAAGAATATAACCGGGTTAGACACACAGTCCAGCGGTGGACTGTGTGCAAGATAAACTTCACGTCGCGCGTTCGAATCCCGTCCTAAGCACCGGTCAATTGAATTAAAACGTTTTTGTAAATAAAGGTACTTTCAGTTAACTCAAACAAGTATATAATATAATTAAAACTAAGTTTCTAGCGGGTTAGTCACGTAGCTCAGTTGGTAGAGCTACGTGCGCGTGAACGGAAGGTCACCGGTTCGAATCCCGCTCGGCGCAGCATTTACCGCTGACCGAACCGGTCAACGGTCAACGGTCAACGGTCAACAGTAAAAAATAATATTTTTTTTTATATTTTATTTGTTTATTTTAATTTAAAAATCAACTTAAAATACTTAAAAATAACATTTTTAAAGATAGAAAATAGCCATAAACTCACAAAAATATATCTAAAAATCCCATTAAAATCCTTAATAAAATCCATACATTTAATATATTTTCCATTATTATTTAGGTTAGTATTCCTCGTCGACTCGCTTCGTCTAAATCGTGCGCATCTCACTATCTCCCATCCAACGCACCCAATGTGAGTGAACCTTTCAAATTCCCCGTTTTAATCACGTTTTTTGGGTGTATCATGTGTCTTTGTCTATTTACATATTATAACGAAATTATTGTGCATATATCATATCATGACATGTGTATTAGTTTGTTGCTGTTAAGTAGTTATTATTGGATGCAAATTATTATTTTCATTACATGCAATTGCCGAGGCCGCAGCTCCCCATCCATCGAGGTTGAGTTTGATCCCCATTTAATTATGCGGTTGATCTTGGCGTGCCCGCACGATCGGTTCCGTTTGATTGAGCCTTGATCGGTCATTTCATTTTACATTTCAATACATGCAATACGCTCGGCTCCGTTTGATTGAGCCTTGAGTGCACAGTTCAATTTATATCTCCGGTTCATGCAATACGTTCGGCTCCGTTTGATTGAGCCTTGAGCGCACAGTTCAATTTACATTTCCAGTTCATGCAATACGATCGGCTCCGTTTGATTGAGCCTTGATCGCACAGTTCATTTATGTTAGTTATCATATGATATTGGTATGTTCATGTATGCTATCAAATGATAATGTATGTTATAATTGTAACTGCTAAATGCCAATGTTTGATTACTTACATGTGCTCTTTTATGATTATGCACAATATTTTATTGATAAACTAACCATATAATCATTATCAAATGTTTATCTATGAGGTTCACTCGCCAACTTATGTTGACCCAAAACCTCCCATTTTACACATGATATAGGTGAACCAGCAGCAGCTAGGAACACATAGGACCTGGATTAGAAGAAATAAAACGATTTCGTATTTGGATTATTACGTTTGGTTATTTTCCCTTGTATTGAATGAACATGTTTGGATGTTTGAGAAATGTAACTTTGACTTCATTTAATTATGAAACATAATAGTAAATGTCATGTGCTTTGGTGATAACCCAATCATGCCCCGACTCTTATTTCCGCTGCGGGTCGGGGTGTGACAGATTGGTATCAGAGCCATGACTATAGGGATATAGGATAGGTTATTAGACCCTTAGAGCCTATACTATAGTCGATTAGAAACTTATAAGAATTTTGTGTGTTATATGCCAAATTGCATGATGTTTATATGTTTATGTTAAATGTTACATTTGATATTGTTCAAGCATGTTCATAAGTATGTATTATCAAATAATGCCTATCATGAAATCGTATGATCATAACATATCACATTCATGCAAGCACACACCACAGCATGATTGATTTTACAATGATTTTCATGTTTTCAAATCTCATCAAAGTGAGTTCTCATGACGGGCATGTAGTAACTGGAAGGGTACTAGTACCGGTAGTCGGAACGTCCTGTCTAGGCTGGCATTCGTATAAATCCAAAATAAAGGACCAGTTTGCCTACCTGGGGACTAACGATGAGAGTACGAAATACCTATTAGGCCAAAGCATGCTATACCAAACGTCGTGAGAGCTAATCCCACTTTGAGTTGTCATTGTGTCTACACCTGGACACGTTCCGACCAAACATCTCATGAACATATTTTGTGGTTTGCATTCGGGGGATGCGAGTGTTAAATTGCTAATACTAATGTGAAACCTACCAAACCAATAGCCATGGGGGCCCACATGACTATGTAGGTGAAGGTATGGGGGACATTTGAGGCCCAACATGAGCGAACCTAAGACATCCTTTGGATGTAGTTGCATTATTGATATTTATGTTATTTTCATTTTCTTAAAGACACATGACACCTAAAAAGATACCATAAACTCACAATCTTCTCATTTTATGATCCTGTAGATGTCGTCTAGACAGCATCGAAGAGGTAGGAAATCGGAAAAGTCTCGGGAACGTTTGGCCACTCATATCGCGAATCAAATGGCCACGATATTGCCTGACATCGTAGTACAAGTACAACAAGCCCTTGCTGCTAATCCTACTAACCCTCCTCAACAACAGGACCAGAACATCGACAACCCTCATACCGTCAAATGCTCTTACAAACATTTTAAGTCCTGTGATCCTCCAAAATTCGAAGGGACTGAGGGAGTCACTGCCCTCCTGCATTGGTTCGAGGAGATGGAGAACGTTTTCTTAAATTGCGATTGTCCTGAGGATCGCAAAGTTCGTTATGCCACCGGGAGACTACTTGGTGTAGCTCTCACTTGGTGGAATACTGAGAAAGGAAAGAGTGGAACAGAAGATGCGATGGCCTTAACTTGGGAGGAGTTAAGGGAAATCATGACTAGGCGTTTCTGTCCTAGAAGTGAGATTAAGAAATTGGAAGATGAATTTCATGCCTTGAAGCAAAAAGAGGGTGATCACTCTACTTACAACAAAAGGTTCTTGGAGTTGAACCAAATGGTTCCAAACTTATTCACTCCAACCTACCGCCTGATCGAACATGACATTCGAGGACTTCCCTCGAAAATCCAAGATTCGGTCCTCAGCGTTTCACCGGTAACACTCGAAGCTGCCATGGAGTTGGCAACAGAACTGACCGAAAACCGAATTCGCAATGGGAAGTTCAAAGAGGAAAAGAAGAAAGCCCCTGCTGAGGGACAAACCTCAAATCACCCCACTCCTTCCTCTAAATTTGCTAACAAGAGGAAGCGTAACACCAGGAACTTTGCAGTCACCCAAACCAACACCCCTGTTCCTGCTGCACCCATCACTCAAGCCACTCCTCCACCCGCGCCATACAGAAAACCATATACAGGGCCACTACCAAAATGTAACCGTTGTCAGTATCACCACTCCCCTGAGTATCCTTGCCAATACTGTACCGGCTGCGGTCGCGCCGGACACACTGTTCAAAACTGCCGCACGCTTCAACGAACAAACCGCCACCAATCTATAACCCAAACCCACCAACAGTTAATGGGTCAAGCACAACAACAACTACCATTTCCACCCACTCAACATTTGGCCCAAACATACTATCAACCCAATTACCCTATGGGCCAACCTACGCGGGCTTGTTTCAACTGCGGCGATCCAAGTCATTTCAGAAACACATGTCCAAGGCTGGTCAATATTATTCATGCTCAGGCCCAAGCCAACCCTGTGAATCAAGCAAACCAAGCTCCTCCACCTGCTAGAGGAAGAGCTTTCAATATTAACGCAAACCAGGCCAGAGCTAACGACAATGTGGTCAACGGTACGTTTCTTATAAATGGTAGATATGCCTCTATGTTATTTGATACTGGTGAGGATAGAAGTTTCGTGTCATTAGAATTTGAACCTATCTTAAGTAAAAATCGGGATAAGCTCGCGGAACCCATAACGGTGGAAGTTGCGGACGGAAAACCTGTTTCATTAGACTCTATTTTACGCAACTGTACGCTCACCCTAAACGACCACGATTTCTCAGTCGATCTTATTCCTATGAAGATGGGAAGTTTCGACATCATAATCGTATGGATTGGCTCAGTCTACATCATGCGGAAGTTGTATGTCGTGAGAAATTTATTCGTATTCCTCTTTCAAACGGTCAGACTTTTCGAATCATTGGAGAAACCTCGTCGAAAGGGCTCAACTTAATGTCTTGTCTTCAAGCTCAAAAATACCTTCGCAAGAATTATGTTGCGTTTTTAGCCCATATCATCAAGAAGGGGACCGCAGAGAAGAAACTTGAAGATATTCCTATTGTAAAAGATTTTCCACAAGTTTTTCCTGACGACATTTCAGGACTTCCTCCAATCAGAGATGTCGAATTCCGTATCGATCTTATACCTGGTGCTACACCAGTGGCAAAATCTCCATATAGGTTAGCCCCCTCTGAAATGCAAGAGCTAGCCAGTCAATTGCAAGAGTTGACTGACAAGGGATTCATACGCCCCAGCTCATCGCCTTGGGGTGCACCTGTACTTTTTGTAAAGAAGAAAGATGGATCTTTTCGCATGTGCATCGACTACAGAGAGCTCAACAAGTTAACTATCAAAAATCGTTATCCTTTACCTCGCATAGATGATCTGCTTGACCAACTACAAGGTGCCAGTTGCTTTTCGAAAATCGACCTTCGATCTGGCTATCATCAACTTAGAGTGCATGAAGAAGACGTCCCTAAAACTGCTTTTCGAACTCGATATGGTCACTATGAATTCATGGTTATGCCGTTTGGATTAACCAACGCACCAGCTGTTTTCATGGACCTAATGAATAGAGTCTGCAAACCTTACCTTGATCGATTTGTTATTGTATTCATCGACGATATTCTTATCTATTCAAAATCTAAAGCTGATCATGAGCGTCATCTGCGACTTGTTATCGCACTTCTAGAAAAGGAAAAGCTTTATGCCAAGTTCTCTAAATGTGAATTCTGGTTAAAAGAGGTGCAATTTCTCGGGCATGTAGTCAATGACAAAGGAATACATGTGGACCCATCAAAGATCAAAGCAGTTCAAGAATGGCAAGCTCCACGTACACCAACTGAAGTAAGGTCTTTTCTTGGACTAGCTGGCTATTATCGTCGGTTCATTTCAAACTTCTCTCGCATTGCGGTGCCACTCACGGCTTTAACCCATAAAGGGAAACCTTTTGTATGGGGACCCAAGCAAGAAGAAGCTTTTCACACTCTCAAGCAAAAACTTTGTGATGCACCAATCCTCACTCTTCCTGAAGGTTGTGATGATTTTGTAGTCTATTGCGACGCGTCAGGGCAAGGATTAGGTTGCGTTCTCATGCAAAGGGGAAAAGTCATAGCTTATGCCTCAAGGCAACTCAAGACACACGAGAAGAACTACACCACTCATGACCTTGAACTTGGAGCCGTGGTATTCGCTCTTAAGATATGGAGACATTATCTCTATGGTACGAAGTGTGAAATATACACTGACCACAAGAGTCTTCAACATATCTTCAATCAGAAAGAGTTAAATATGAGGCAACGAAGATGGGTCGAACTCCTAAATGATTACGACTGTGAAATCAGATACCACCCTGGTAAAGCAAATGTGGTGGCTGATGCACTTAGTCGAAAGGGTTATGCGAACTCCATTCATCTTCTATGTTCGCAAATTATAACCAATATTAAAGATCAAATTCGAGAAGCTCAACACATTTCAATAACAGAGGAAGATGTACAAAAAGAGATGTCCTGTGGAGCCGAGCTAAAACTTGAAACTAAATCTGATGGTATTTTGTATTACCTAGATCGTATATGGATTCCTAACCACATCAATCTTCGTGAAACACTCATGCATGAAGCTCATAAATCGCGATATTCTATACACCCAGGAGCTGATAAGATGTATCAAGACCTATGGTACACTTATTGGTGGCCTGGAATGAAGAAAGATATTGCCGTTTTTGTTTCCAAGTGTCTCACATGTTCTAAGGTGAAGGCTGAACACCAAAGACCCTCAGGACTTCTAGTCCAACCGGAAATACCTGTATGGAAGTGGGAAAATATAACCATGGATTTCATTACCGGGTTACCTCGCACTTCTAGTGGGTATGACACTATATGGGTGATTATAGACCGACTTACAAAATCAGCTCACTTTATCCCTATTCGAGAAGATTTCAAGAACGAAAAGCTTGCTCGTATCTATATCAACGAAATCGTAAGCCGACACGGGGTACCAGTAAGTATTATTTCTGATCGTGATGGTCGATTCACCTCACGAACATGGCAAGCAGTACAATCCGCTATGGGCACTCGATTAGATCTCAGTACCGCCTACCATCCTCAAACTGATGGACAGTCTGAGCGCACCATTCAAACTCTTGAGGACATGCTTAGAGCATGTGTCATAGACTTCAAGGGAAATTGGGACGCTCACTTACCGTTAGTTGAATTTTCGTACAACAACAGTTATCATTCGAGCATCGGCATGGCACCTTTTGAAGCTTTATATGGTCGAAAGTGCCGATCTCATGTTTGTTGGCACGAAATTGGGGAAGCGCAAATTACTGGTCCAGAATTGATCCAAGAAACCACAGATAAGATTCATCAAATCCGAAACAATCTTCTAGCGGTTCAAAGTCGTCAAAAGAGTTACGCAGATAAACGACGGAAGCCCTTGGAGTTTAGCATTGGTGATAATGTACTTTTAAAAGTATCACCGTGGAAGGGAGTAGTTCGTTTTGGTCAAAAGGGAAAGCTAGCACCACGTTACGTAGGACCTTTCAAGATACTCGAAAGAGTAGGTCCTGTAGCATACAAGCTTGACCTACCGGAAGAACTCGACAGGATTCATCCCACATTTCACGTGTCGAACTTGAAGAAGTGCCTCGCTGATGAGAATCTTCATATTCCACTGGAAGATATTCAGATCGATGAATCCATGCATTTTATTGAAAGACCAGTGGAGATTATGGACTATGGAGAAAAGCGTCTACGACGAAGTCGCATTCCTATTGTTAGGGTACGCTGGTAGTCGAAACGGGGACCTGAGTTTACTTGGGAACGTGAAGACTCAATGCGTGAAAAATACCCTCATCTTTTTCCCACTACTTCAACTGTTTAAATTTCGGGACGAAATTCCTAAAAGTAGGGGATACTGTAACATTTGTAAAAACGGGTCTTCAAAACCCGCTCCGTTTTGTAATCAAATACCAAGTTATGAAAGTACATTAATTATTTATGATTATTTTGGGTTTAAACATTACATAATTAATAAATAAACTAAACCATAAAAATTATATTTGATAAAAAGTTAAAATAAAATAAATAAAAAACATTTGTAGCTGCCGGGAATCGAACCCGGGTCAGCTGAGGAACTCCAACAACTTATCATCCTATCCCCAAACCACTCCGCCACCAAGTGTTTTCTGTTAACTTTAGGAGAGCATTTGGATCTTATATACAAACTCGAATAAACCGTTAATACCATCTGAATAACGGAAATCGGCAAACCGATCGCCAAATCACTTCGTTTTCATCTGGCCAGCTTATAACCGATGCATTTCGGTTTCTAATTACATCCGAATTGAATGATCATAAAACTTCATCACTTTCGGTAGTTGAAATCGAAAAGTTATCAAACTCCGATTTAATTCTAGTTTCAATCATTTGTGCGATTCAGAACTGTCACAACAACACTCCCTTTCCTTTTCGTCGCGTTTTCAAATCATTTGAGCACCTTAAACTGTTCGCCGGAATTCTCTGCAGAAATCGCCGGAAAACCATGTTCAACACAAACCGGTAAGATATTCCTTCCCTGCGATTTCAATCTATTGTTAGAACTTTACTAACATTAATTCATCACTCAAAATCAGCCACAGACGACTTTGCTGGATTTTCTGTGTTCGCCGGAGAAATTCTGGAATTGCCGGAAACTCGCTAGTTAACGGTAAGCACATTCAAATGTACTAATAATCAATGCACCCTGGTTCAATTTCAAATCTAATTCCTTAATTCTGTTGATAGACCCTCTCAGCCGAAGGTTCAAAAACAGAGCTGCCTGATTCTCGCCGGACTCCATAAGGAAGACAACCTGTCCGGTATCTTCTTTCCCCAAACTGTTCGGTTTTGTACATTCAAGCTAGTCGTCATCTTAATTAATTAGTTAAATCATGAATCAGATGTTTGAGAAAAATCTGTAATCGTAATGAAGAAGACGAACTTAAAAACGGGATAAGAGTAATTAAAATTCGGATTATAAACGGGTTAGACACACAGTCCAGCGGTGGACTGTGTGCAAAGTTCATAGACATGTCCCGAGTTCGATCCTTGTTACGCGCACACTTGTGTAATAACATTCTTTTTAAATCATGAACTAACCCGGGTTGAATCAGGTAGTTGTTAAGTATAATATAAATCAAGAATATAACCGGGTTAGACATACAGTCCAGCGGTGGACTGTGTGCAAGATAAACTTCACGTCGCGCGTTCGAATCCCATCCCAAGCACCGGTCAATTGAATTAAAACGTTTTTGTAAATAAAGGTATTTTCAGTTAACTCAAACAAGTATATAAATATAATTAAAAATAAGTTTCTAGCGGGTTAGTCACGTAGCTCAGTTGGTAGAGCTACGTGCGCGTGAACGGAAGGTCGCTGGTTCGAATCCCGCTCGGCGCAGCATTTACCGCTGACCGAACCGGTCAACGGTCAACAGTAAAAAATAATATTTTTTTTATATTTTTATTTGTTTATTTTAATTTAAAAATCAACTTAAAATACTTAAAAATAACATTTTTAAAGATAGAAAATAGCCATAAACTCACAAAAATATATCTAAAAATCCCATTAAAATCCTTAATAAAATCCATACATTTAATATATTTTCCATTATTATTTAGGTTAGTATTCCTCGTCGACTCGCTTCGTCTAAATCGTGTGCATCTCACTATCTCCCATCCAACGCACCCAATGTGAGTGAACCTTTCAAATTCCCCGTTTTAATCACGTTTTTGGGGTGTATCATGTGTCTTTGTTTATTTACATATTATAACGAAATTATTGTGCATATATCATATCATGACATGTGTATTAGTTTGTTGCTGTTAAGTAGTTATTATTGGATGCAAATTATTATTTTCATTACATGCAATTGCCGAGGCCGCAGCTCCCCATCCATCGAGGTTGAGTTTGATCCCCATTTAATTATGCGGTTGATCTTGGCGTGCCCGCACGATCGGTTCCGTTTGATTGAGCCTTGATCGGTCATTTCATTTTACATTTCAATACATGCAATACGCTCGGCTCCGTTTGATTGAGCCTTGAGTGCACAGTTCAATTTATATCTCCGGTTCATGCAATACGTTCGGCTCCGTTTGATTGAGCCTTGAGCGCACAGTTCAATTTACATTTCCAGTTCATGCAATACGATCGGCTCCGTTTGATTGAGCCTTGATCGCACAGTTCATTTATGTTAGTTATCATATGAAATTGGTATGTTCATGTATGCTATCAAATGATAATGTATGTTATAATTGTAACTGCTAAATGCCAATGTTTGATTACTTACATGTGCTCTTTTATGATTATGCACAATATTTTATTGATAAACTAACCATATAATCATTATCAAATGTTTATCTATGAGGTTCACTCGCCAACTTATGTTGACCCAAAACCTCCCATTTTACACATGATACAGGTGAACCAGCAGCAGCTAGGAACACATAGGACCTGGATTAGAAGAAATAAAACGATTTAGTATTTGGATTATTATGTTTGGTTATTTTCCCTTGTATTGAATGAGCATGTTTGGATGTTTGAGAAATGTAACTTTGACTTCATTTAATTATGAAACATAACAGTAAATGTCATGTGCTTTGGTGATAACCCAATCATGCCCCGACTCTTATTTCCGCTGCGGGTCGGGGTGTGACATGAGAAGGGAAAAAGATTTTATGGAGAAAATGGGAAGAACTAATCTAGAGAGTAACAAGGATACTTCATACGGTTTTGACAAAAGGAAGGTTATTTGTTTCAACTGTAGAGAAAAGGAGCATTTTAAAAGAGAATACACGAAGCCTCCACAACAAGTGAATCAATATCCTTTCAACAGAGATCAAGTTACTAACAACGAAAGAGCAATGGTTCCTGCAAACAATTCCAACCAAGCTTTGATGTTTTAAGTAGATGAAAGATGTGATTGGTCTGTTCAATTGGGAAACGGTGGTGGAGGAGGAACTGCATACTATGCCGAAATTGCAAAGAATGAAAACGATGGAGAATCGTCTAGAAATGATGACAGTACATAGGACAGTAGCAGTTCAGATGAAGCAGAATCGACTTCGAGTGATGATCGATCTAAAGATGTTAATGCTGAAGTAGATGATGTGAAACTGAAACTGAATCGAATGATAGCGACGAAGCAGATTTGGAGCATGAAACTGAAGGGTCATCTGATGAGTTTTCCAAGCATCTCTCATCAATCGGTTCTTCCACTCATCGTGCAACATTCTTGGCAAGTTTAGATTGCCAATCCAGTCAGGTAAGTTTGGATAAACCTATTGTGTCTAACTGTTTTGAATGTATAGTTTTATAAGGCAAATACTTAGAACTTGAAGGTAAATTTGATCACACGAAGAAACATCATCAGAGTTTGATTGTAGATCTGACAAAGTGCACTGAGGTAAACACAACTCTTAAGAAAAACGGAACGAAAGTTAAAACAGCACTTAAAACCTTAAAGAATGATGTTTCTGAATTAACAAAGAATGTTTTGAGAAAACAAAAAACCATTAACAATTATATTAACATGCTTGAAGAAACGAAAAAGGAGTTTTCCTGTGCAAAGTGTGAACATGATGCAATCAAACTCAAGTTGGACAGTTACTCCAACTCAAGATATGTTTTGGATCACATCATCGATGTTCAAAAGAAGAAATGTGATATGAAATGCATTGGTTATCAGGCTTGTCCCCCTCCGGTTAGGCACAATTACACCAAAATGCCAAATGACAAATATATGCCACAGTTTGAACCCACCGTTCCATTGGATCTAGCTGAATTTACGACTGGTCTAGGGTTCACTAAGGGCACATCTTCAAGTCAAGGTCAATCGGATGACATCAATGAATCAAAGTCTATGAATGATCAAAATCCTCCCATTATTGAGGATTATGATAGTTCGGATGACGAGTCGGATGAGGACAAACCTAAGCAGTCAGATACGGTAACAAAAGAGGAAAATATACCTCTCAAAAATCACATTCTCTGTGATCCTCCAGCGAAACCGTGTGTAACTGCCCATGTCAAGATTGCTGAAGCTCATATTGAAACCTGTGAAAGCGAGAACTTGCTTTTATACGTTGATTGGTTCCAACAAAGTTTACTCAAACGAAGATTTTCCCATAAAAAATGTCAATCAATCTTTGATTAATAAAGTTTTCGAGAATTCTACTAGTAAGTTTTTGGGTAATTCGAGCCCAAGAGTTGTAGTAACTCAGTGTGCTACTTTCTAAAAATCCAAAGTTAGAAAGAAATACAGAAATAAAAAATTGAAACCTCAAAACAATCAACGAAAGCAAAATCATGCTAACCAAGGAAATGTAAAAAGCAAACAGAGCCAAAACAAGAAGAAAATTCAAAATGCGAACATCGTGAAATCCCAAGGGACTGATAAAATTGAATATTTTGAAAACAAATCTAACACGGATTTTGTTAAACAAAATAAAATTTTGAAGAGAAACAGTCAGAACAACTACACACAACACACAAATTGTTGTGATGTAGGACCAAATAACTCAAGATCACGAAGTTCATCATCAAGCTATCACATTCATAATACTCCAAGGTTTGTTGAGCAGAGATCATGCTTTGAGTGTGGTAAGTATGGACACATTGTCAAAAACTGTCCATATCTCACAAACGGAAAAACAAAAATTGATGCGCCTCGTGGTAAACGTTACCATGCCAAATCTGTTTCGCCAAAACAGGACCCTCATCTTGTTAAACAACGAGAAATGAAACAGAGAAAGAAACACCAAAAGGATATTGAAAAGGCTTTAAACTGGAGGTTGTCCAAACACAATCGGTGAAACCAAATGTTAAAATTGAGAAACAAAAACAGATTTTGAAACCAACCGGTAATTGTTTCATGGGGAGCACAATCCATTCCGAATAATCAGGAAATCGAAGTTCCAGTTTAATGATGTCGGACGACCCAAGTCAATGAAGGATTGGGTCCCCATCTCCAACTAATCTTTAATGAGTGTGGAGGATGTTCCAGGAGGAACTATTGACAATCAAAGAAGTGTTAATAGTGGAGCATCCAGGCACAAGATCGACAACATGCGGCTCCAAAACATCGTTATATCTAGGAGTTGTTGCCTTTTGTTGGAGAGAAAGAGAAGATAATGTCCGATGAGTGAAGAAAGTTTGGTGAATAAAGTTGATAACTTCGACAAGATGAAAAACGACGAACAATTTGTTTGTATAAGGCTTGGATCAGATCCACAGGATAGGTTCAATCGAAATGTACGCGTCTGCAGCAAGTCAGAAGATTATCAAAGATTTATGTCTTATATCTTCCACAAGAAGTTCAAAGCTTACAAGATGATCATGCAGTGTATATTTCTCTACGGGTGTGATTGAAGAAAATGTGTTTGGTTGAACAAACCAACCGGGTGTGCGGATGCCTTGGCGTGGATTGAACAACCGCACATTACTTCTCAAAGAGAAAGACGAAGACCTTTGCTGGTGCAAAAACATGTGGACAACATCATGTATGGACCGTCTAAAGATGATGTGTGCAAGCTTCCCCACATGCTCTCTTGCTTCTTATCAATCGGACCCGGAGGTTTTATGATCTTATTGCTGTGAAGAGATTTCTCAGTTATATAAAGTAGCTGCAAAATCGACCTTAAAATCCACACCGGGTGGATATTCAATTGGAAGAGCACACAGATTCCTGGCAATGCACGTAGCAATTGCAAGATTATGGTATTAAATTTCTATTCTCTCCTATCTCTGTCGATATTTAAGCTGCTTTACGGATTTCTAAAATCTCGTATAGCACTCCAGACTAAACACATTGATATCGAATATCACCTCACACGTGATTGTTTCACTATGAAACTCATCAATGTTGTTTTGGTCCACACTGATTACCAACGGGCCAACTCATTTTTCCAAAATTTTGATAAATCATTCTTTATAAAATTAATTTTGGTGAACGGCATCGAGGTAAAACATGAGTTAATCCACATCGGGAAATCGTTTTTGTGAATATTTTTCTTGAAGAAAATCCAAAATGTGTATTGAAAGGTTTAAATTTACCTTTTTTGTATTATAGGGGGAGTAAACTCCAATCCGAAAAATACAAAAACATTGCAAAATGTCAAAAAGGACAAAAACAAGTTTCCTGGCAAGAAAAAGAGAAAATGATAGTAAATTAGTGGTCTGTTAAAACCTCTTTGAAGTTAAAATGAAAAATGATAAGTAGCTCTATATTCAATGTATTGGTAGGCTCGTAATTATTTTAAAGTGTGCACAGGGCGATATAAACATAACAGACTGAAAGCCAGGTGGGAACCATTCATTGGCATATGGTCTTGGTACCGAAATTTCGTTTAACAGTATACCGAGGTTCTGAGATTTGCGGTCTTTATGCTTGTTTATCATCTCGGTATCATGGTTGAATCTTTTACCGAAAAATAACGGGGACGCAAGTCTAGAACTTCCATGATACCATACATACGTGTAAATATTGCATACGACCATCAATAAGTTCTAAACATATCACATCCACCCTACGAATAATCACAGTTTTATACGGGAGTTAAGTTCGTCTCTTTGTCGGTACGTTGGTACTAACCTGTTCACAGACTTACCCTTGTGCCCTGCATGCATCTGAAAATCAAGTTCCTCATAAATAAGTGATTTAATCACATATGGCTTGTTTTTCATGAAAAATAAGTGAGTATCTCACATCATATACGTCAAGAACGATGATAAGCAGTATACTCACCGGTAAGATTTTCTCTCGTGCATGTCTTGATATGGGAATGCATCGTGAGTGGATGAACACTGGTCGGTAAGTATAAATCATACATTCATCATATCGCCTAACCGCAAGTACATCTGATAAGTTGAGCTTATGAGGACAACAATACCAATAATTGTTATAGGATACTTATCTAAATGCTAACTAATCGAACAATAAGTGTGTTTTGGCATGACCAAATACTGATATGATTCTCTTACCCTTGAAATTCGCGAAAAGAATGTCTGTAAATATTTATTTGTTGCTTTCTGTCTTTACATTTAAAAATTAAAAAATGTCAAAAAGATTTTAGGTGAGTTTTAATATAAATTTTATAAAAGCCAAAATGATTTTGCTTCTAGTTTATTTATAATTGACAGATGTTGGAACTCGAGTCTATCCTTCCTATAATTCTGATTATAAGCCGGAAAACAATTGCATCTTCATAAATGGTCGAAGTTGACAAGTTTTGAATGTTAAAGAATTAAGATTGAACAATCTTAAAACTCTTAAAGTATTGTCAGTTGGTAGTTGAATGAGAGTTGGTCTCATGTGTGTCATGTGCTAATTATGCTTAAAATCAATCCTTCATGAAATTTTCAAATGAAAATTCTCTAAGGTTGATTAAATCCCTAGCGGTTGTTCTCATTACGCGTTCAGCTTTGTTGTGCGTACAGATGTGGCATACAAGCATGCTAAAGGCAAAGAGAAGAAAAGTTATGGGAGTAAAGACACATCATGAATGCAAGTCGTGGATCAAGAAGATCAATTCATAGCGACCACTTATCAACACCACAAGATATAGTCAAGGGGCAGTTTGCTGATGCACCTCCTGACTGTGACACGTGAAGACATCTGAAGATCCGACAGTGTGAAGAACGAACCATCGCTAGCAGTATCCAATGGGGAGTTTGTTGATGCATATTTGTGTGGAAGCGGCTCAGTTTGGTTCGGTTCGACTCAGTTCGTTATTACGTCGAAAGCTCATGGTCCGAAGCAGGCCATTAGAAATGAAGACAGAAGACCAAGCAACAGTCAAGGGGGAGTTTGTTGATACACTTTTGTGTCTGTCGCTTGTTCTTAGTTACGACAGTAATTGTACAGTCCATGTTTGTTGAGTCTATAAAGTTTCGGTTGTGTCAACCAAATCAAGATATCCTCCTATCTTGATTTAGTACGACGTTTAGTTTGTTTGTGTTGCAAGATAGTTGCATGTGTGCATACTGTTAACTTTTGTGTTTTTGATCTTGCTGTCTATGAAGTATGTCTGTTAGCAGGGTTCCCCGAAGAACCACTTGTTCGTGCGAGTGAATTGTCCTTCGTACGAGTAAATTGTTCTTCGTGCGAGCCAGTTGCTTGTTCGTACAAGCCAGTTGCTTATTCGTGCGAGTGACCATTCAAGAAGAACTTGCTTGTTCGTACGAGCCAGTTGCTTGTACGTGCGAGTGACCATTCAAGAAGAACTTGCTTGTTTGTACGAGCCAGTTGCTTGTTCGTACGAGTGACCATTCAAGAAGAACCAGTTGCTTGTTCGTACGAGTGACCATTCAAGAAGAACCTTTTGCTTGTTCGTATGAGTGGCATTCAAGAAAAACCAATTGGTTGTTCGTATGAGTGACCATTCAAGAAGAACAGTGCTTCGTACGAACAAGCACTGTGACATTCTTTGTGAATGTTATGGGTGTTCGGCCTACATAAACAGACATGCACTTCATAGTTTTAGTAAGAGAGTACAAAGAGAGTGCATAGAGAGATAAGTAGTTTATTCAATAGTGTATGTACTGGGTCTCACTACAAATCAATTTAGTGAATATTTGAAGATATAAATTTTGTTATATTGGTTGTACTCTTGCTTTTGTTTGCATATACACTTGGATTCCGCACTCGTGTGTGTGTTAAACAATAAGGAAGTAGGTTATCTTGATCCTCCAAGTGGACCTACAAGATTCAAGGTTTTAACATCCCCCACACTTAGATTACACATTGTCCTCAATCTGTCCCAAAATGATTTGTTTTTATTAAATGTGTAAATAGTGGGGTTAAATAACAAATTTTAAAAGTTACTAGGCACGAGGGTGTGCCAGGTGGACACGACCCTGTGGCCAAATTGTTAGTAACATGATCAACAGAAAACGTACAGTGTGGAGGACACGGGGGCATGCATGGTGGGCACGACCCCGTGCTGTAGATTCTGTTCTATAGTTTTTGAAGCGGTAGGCTCTGGTTTACATGCATCGGGTCCGTTTTTCTCAGTTTTTCACAACATTCCACCATTTAAAGTGCTACAAACACCACCTCTTTTATTTATAACATCCATTCATTACAACCTAAAGGAAAAGCTAAAAAAAAATACATAATTTAAAGGTTCTAAGATAGATTAGCCTCCTAATGATAAGAAATAAAAACCCGAAAAGCTCTCCCTAGAATAGTCAAGAAGTAACAAAAACCCGGAGGTGGTTTCCAGATGTTAGAGGGCTTTTGAGCTTTTCTGGGTGGGACGTACCCTCTCAAATGCCGTTGAGCATCTCCTCGATCTCCCTAGGGAGAAAGAAGGGAGGCTCATCATCCACAACTTCTTGTGGGAGAGGGTTGATTGTCACATGAACCTCATAAAGTGCGTCTAGAGGCGGTTCCGGTGGGAGTTCATCCCACTTCTTGTGCTAGATTCCAATCTTCTTTTGGGAAGATTGGTTCATGGGAGGCATATCAAGAATATTCAACCTTTGGTGCAAAAGATTGATTTCTTGGAAGCTAGTCTCAAGCCCCATTGTCAAGTAGTTGATCCGGTCTATTAGGATCTCCTCCATCGATGTTCTCCTCCATGGCTTCCCTTAGTGCGGTCACGTATCAGACAAGAGTAGCCTCTATGGAGAGCCTCCTTCCCCTTCTCCTGTTCCCAGTTGAAGTTAACGAGGTTCCACTGTTTTTGCTTGACATTCTACCAAAACATGAACATTGTCAGTTACGCAGATATTGCCACGGCCCTGTGCCTAATAGGCACGGCCCCGTGTCTCCAATTCTGTTGTAATTTCGAACCCAGAACTCTTTGTTTTAAGTTGTTATTTCCTTGGATTTTGAAATTTTTGCACATAAATAACTTCAAACAGTGTTGAAAAATATTTATTCTAAGAGAGTTTAGGTTAAAAATCACTTATTTATGTTGATGAAGCTTGAAGATTAAAGCTTCAAGCTTCGATGGAGGTTTGAATGTTTGGAAAAGAAGGAAAGTGATAAAAGTGACAAAGACAAGATGGTTTGAAGAAACCTTTTTAAGAATATACCTTTATGGATATATGTGTAGATTTAGACCAGGTTTTTGTCTTTGGAATGAGTCCAAGAGGTGCTGCCCCATGCCGACTTTATAGAAAGTGGCAGCACAGTGGCCACGGCCCCTTCCTGGGTGGCACGGGGTAAAGCCTCGTAATTCTGTATTCCTATTGTAGAAAATTCGTATTCGTATTCTATTTTTAGAAACCTTACAATCGTACTCCATCCCCGTTATCTCAATTCGAGGCGTTAATCATAATAAAGTTCGTACTTAAGTATGTATTACATGCATTCGATCGTTAAATACATGTTTACATACAAAACGATACTTATTTTACGTGCAAATACTCATACATACATACTCGATACTCAAAATATACTTACATACATGTTATACACTTAAAACATGCCAAAACACCAAGTTTCAGCTTAAAATGAAAGAAAAACCAAGCTCAGGGACCAAATTGCAAAATCTGGCTAAATTAGCCTTTGGCGGGACACGAGAGACCTTAATCCGCGGTGAGTTGTTTCTAGCTTATGGATTGGCCCAATTTCACACCTTTTTCACACCCAATCACCTCTAAACCTCATTTAACTCAAAACCCTACTAAACCACTATATAAGCAAGCTTCCTAACACTCATTTTCACTTTCCAAACTCCTCTACACTCTCAAAACACTCCCAAATCAGTTGTAAACTCAAGAACAAGGCATAAAACTTTAAGTGCAAAAGTGAGTCCAAACTCACTTTTTTTCATCAAATCTTCCTTTACAAAGTTTGGAACACCTCTAAGATTGTTTCCACACGTTTTCCATGGAAAACCAAGATGGAACATCACCATTTTGAGGTCCAAACTTTCTGCTTTGGAAGATTATGGTTGCTACTTTAGTTAAACTTATGTTTTCTTAGACAAACTTGTGCTTCTTATGCTACTAATCAAGTCTATGGTTAGTAAGCTTAGCCAAGATTGATTCATACAAATAGAGGTGTAAATCACCTTCAAACTTTCTATTTTGATAGGGTTATCAACCCACAATTTTTGTATCCTTCCAAGCTTGTTCCTGTAACAATACTTGTGTTGGTTGTGTGTGATTATTTGGAAACTTGGGCTATCCTACCTTCAATCCACCACCTCACTTGATGATTTTTCCCTTGAATAATATGCACCTTCCATTTCCATTTTAACTTATTCATGACCATCCTTGTTGTCCTTGTGACAACTTGTGCATTGGTGAACATACAAAAGAGGTTAAAGGAAGGTTATCCTCCTACCTCCATGCATGACTTCTATGAACTTCCATGATAAACATGATAGACTTGTTACTTATACTATATAGAATATAAAATATATATAATAACCGAACCCTTGATGATAATCAAATGATCATTCGTCGTGGTACTAAGTTACATCATCTAAGTACTTAACTTCTTGTTACGATTCTAATGGGTATCTTAACCCATGAAAACACATCGACCCAAATGGGATTTATATTGTCAAAAACTAGTATTAAGTATAGATATTTTTTTCTCGTATACATACTTTGGTATATTTAAATTCCTAATCCTCCGTTATCATCCGAGTACTCACACACCTATATTTCCTCGTGTAGGAGAACTCGGTGTTCTATCTCCAAACAACCAACTCTTCAAAGAATTAGCAAGTCGAAGCTTGCAAAACCATGAGTAACTTGACCCATTTTCCCTTTTTTACACAATTTGGGCTGTAACATGTTAAGTTACAAAACACACATAACATACTTTATACACTCAGTCCGTTATACATGCTTATTGTTATGCTTAGGTTCATGCTAGATACATACATGCTTCTTGTCATTAACTTAGCTAGCCCAAACTTAACATATATAGCACTATAGGAGTAGCACGTCGCCCGTCGGGGTATTGTTAAGCTTATTTTTATACATAAATAGTCTCCTTACTTTTGTGGCGAGGGACACTTATAATTCTTGTGGACACTTGGGTTTAACATTTAGTATGGCATGCTAGTTTACCTAGTATACAATGCTATGTGGGATTCTAGCAAACTCTTTTTATACTTATGCTATGTAATTTAAAACTTGTGTACTCGCCATTGCTTTTGCGTTGAACCATATTTTCAACATGTTATAGGTTGATGCGATGTTTAAGACGAATCTAGTAGGGACGACATAGAAACGTACAAGAAATACTATATTTGGATATTTTGTTTTGTTGAACTTATTGTACTTGTCTATTAATTGTTATAATTTGAATTTCCTTGTAATGTGCTTGACAATTTGTGATATGCAATGAAATCGGTTTTTAGTTAATTATTGTCGCAAATAGTGTCATGTGTGATGAGCAATCTATTTCGTCTCACTCTGATGATTCCGCCATCGGTTGGGGTGTGACACACGACCCCAAGGTCTGCAATGGATCAGAACAGCTTTTGGTTGTTAGTGACCATGGGACGTGTTGGCTAGGCACGACCCCATGGTGCCTCAACAATTGGGCACGGGGGTGTGCTTATATGGTACGACCCCATGTTGTATTTTGAGATTTATGAAGTTTTGTCTTCTTTAAGGTGTCTTATCCTATCGGGTGGCTCTTTCTGGTAGGAACAACACCAAAGTGTCGTATGTACTTAAGGTGCTTGTGATTTATACGAAAACACAAGAGGTTGTCGGACAGGAAGAATCCTAAACTACACAGTGGGCGAAACCAACCTTTATTTACCTTACCCGGGCTCTTGTTAAAGAAGGTATGAGTTGAATTGCTTTGGTCTATGTATGCACCGGATGTAACTGGTGGTGAGTCCCTCATGGCACAATCGAAACAGGGACGACTATCGTTTTCGTCCTCACATGTTGTTGAGGTACAAGCAGTGGCCTTGCTGTTGTCTAATTTTGATTGGGCCCCCATCAAATCTTCTCCGTTGTTAGTGTTTTATGATTAGTATCTCATATTCATCATAAACTCAGTTTCTTTTAAGTTTTGGAGAATTCTCTTTTCTATTTGGCATATGGCATCTGAGGTTATGTCTTTTTGAAAAGAATTTTGATGGCATTCAGAGGTATGATAGTCATCGTTTTTACTTTCGCCCCTCTTAAGGTGATTTTCACATGAAGGTGATGGGTCTATTAGGTAGTGGGGTTGAAATTTAGAAAGTAGCATTCTAAATCGAGATGAAACCCACCACATGATTGGCACCATTCACCGTAAGAGTTGTGGAAGTAAAAATAATTAATATCATCCATGTTTTCGTCAGATGTTGTCAACCGTTGGGATCGGACGATCTTTTTTTATAGTTGCTGATAGGGAGACACTGTCACACCCCGACCCGCAGCAGAAAAGGTGATCGGGGCATGATTGGGTTTTCATCAAAGCTCATGACATGTATTATAATGTTTCATATTTATTATTTCAATTTAAAAGAGATCATACAATCATATCAAACAAATACAACATGTTCTATTCATCCTTCTAAACTTCATTATTTTTCTTCTAAGGCAATTTCCCATGTTTTCCTTGCTTCATCCTGTTCACCTGTATCATATGTAAAAATGGTTTTTGGATCAACAAAAGTTGGCGAGTGAACCTTGTTAGAAAACATTTATTATTTATTTCTTATTGTGTTTAATATAGAAAAATTGTGCAATATTCCTATATGAACAAACGTAAATAAACATACAATAACAAACAATTAGCATACAATAACAACCCAATAGCATACCATAACAAACAACAACAAACAATAACATACAATAACATACAATAACATATGAACTTGCATGAATATATAACATGAATGAAACTGTATATGTTGGCAACGTCACGTTCACGCTCATAATGTAATGGGGAACGGACGGCCTATGATAAATGTATGTACTGAAAATGATAAATGTCTGTGCGATCAAGGCTCAATCAAACGGAGCCGATCGTATGTTGGCACGCCAGGTTCACGCTCATAATGTAATGGAGAACTGCTCAATGCTCATAATGTAATGGGGAGCGGCAGCCTATGAAATTGCATGTACTGAAAATAATAAATTAAATCTAAACAATAACCACACAACAGTTGATACAAGCTGAATACACATTTGTTCATGATATGATGTATGCACAATGATTTAAATATAATAAATGGTAAGACACATGATACACCCCAAAAACGTGATTAAAACGGGGAATTTGTAGAGATTCACTCACCTTGGGTGCGTTCGGTGAATGATGTTGAATGCGCACGAGTTTAGAGGATTGATCGACGAGGAAAAACTAACCTAATTAATAATGAAAAAGTAAGGTAAATAAATGGATTTTATTAACAATTTTAATAGGATTATTGGATATATTTTTGTGAGTTTTAGGCTATTTTCTAACTTTAGAAATGTTATTTTTAAGTATTTTTAATTGATTTTTAATTTAAATAAATAAATAAAAAAAATAAAAAAATGTTGACTTTTGACCGTTGACCATAAGCGTTGACTGTTTGACCATAAGCATTGACTGTTTGACCGGTTTTATTGTGTGTAAGTATGCGCCGGGCAGGACTCGAACCCGAGACCTCCCGTACGCGTGCACGCAGCTCTACCAACTGAGCTACGTGTCTAACCCGAAATATTTCTGTTTTTAATTATATTTGTGACATCCCGGTTTTTAGGATAACTTAAACGCAATACTTGTCGAATAAAGTATATGCTAAGTATTAAACGTGTACGAGTTAATGAATACGTGATGTGTGATTGTGTGATTGTTGTAGTTATAAAATAATTATGGTAAATATGTACACGAACCGAACCGAACCGCGACACGAACCAAACCTTAAACTCAAACTATTCGGCCGCAAGATCAAACACAAACCGAACTCCTTGTGACTCTAGGAAACCTTAAACTCAAACTATGCGGCCACAAGATCAAACCCAAACCAAACCAACCCAAGTCCCTGGCCGCGAGATCAAGCCCAAACCGCAAACTCATTGTGTTCAAACCCAAACCGAACCAACCCAAGTTCCTCGGCCACGAATTCAAACCCAAACCGTAACCCTTATCTCTCTCTTTACGCTATATATACAAACCCACATGCATGATTCATTCACAACACAAAACCCTAAAAGTTAACAGCCGACGGCAGCAAATCCTTCCGTCCCCTCGACCGCAAACAGCCCCTTTGCACTCCCTGTTGATCACGAGCAGCCTCTCCTTTCAGTCCCTTTCAGCCTCGGTCGCAACAGCAGAGCTGCTCAGCTCATTCGATCGTGATCTTGCTGGAACAGCCGGATCATTCTTGTCCAAGTCTCGGCTTACTTACCTAGTTATTAAAGGTTAGGATTTATCTTTTTGATTACAAGATCATGTTCAGATATATGTGCTTGAATGAAGTAATTAGTTTGTTTCGGATTATATGTGTTGAATGTAATCGGCTGATTTATCGTTGTTTATATGCATGATTGTTTTCGGAACTTATAAGTTTGCAAGTATGTTTTGTTTATAAAAACTAGAGATGTTGATTAGGGTTTGCATGGATATGTTATTAGTATTGATCTATGACTAGGAAACCGGTTCATGATCGCCTAGGTTAATAATATGGACGGTTTATGATAATAATATGCTGAAACAGGTTGCTGAGTAATAGTTACAGCCGACTTCATCTGGCTGTAACTCGGTCATTAGTTGTCGAAAAACGGATTTTCTGATGTCTAGAACGTAGAGATTTGAATAACGAATCTAATGGCGCTGGATTCATAATTTTCTGAAGTCGTTTGATATTTCTAAGTGGCCAAATAAGTTCAGTAACTAAAGCTGTGAAAATCCTGAAATTTTGTTGGTTGTTTATCAAGTTGGATTTTATAATCAGTAGGGAGTCGAGTCATGAATTTTGTACAGCAACTAGGTATGGAAATTTCCGGGCAACTCCAACTGGAATTTTGTTAATTGGACGATCAGTGATTTTTAAATAAATTCTTCCATGGACTGCAGTCAGAAAGCGATAAATCTGACTGCAGCCTAGTATATTAATATTTATGGTTAAATGGTAAAGATTTAGGACTTGGAAAATTTATATAAATTTACACAGTACAAATGGCACCTGCTGTAAAAATATTGGAATTTTTGAAACGTTGGAACTATTTTATAAAAATCCTAGAAAACAGCTGAATTATGAGTGTTAAGCTGAAATTTGATAACTTGTGATTGTGTGCACCAAATTGTTGCATGGATTGGATTATGTTCATGATAAGTTGTTTTGATCACTAGGTTCACATGAGGATACTTGCATGCATGTTTAAGTGTTAGATATGTTGTTAGTGTGTATCATTTTGTGCGTAAATTAAGTGTAGAATCTGTATTGGTGTGTTCACACACTGACTTGAAATCAATTGGTTTGTTAGGACGCAATTAGCGGTCCCATCTCTTACAACATCTTTGCTACACTAACCGAGCAACTAAAGGTGAGTTCACGGCCCCTAACTTTATCGGTTTTTAAACAACAGGGGGAGAAACATGTATACACTCTTCAAACTCAATCTCTTTACGTTATACGAAATTAACGTCACATAACTATTCGGTAACTAAGTTGATGTTAATGTAATGTTATGGTCACTAAGCAGCTTTATCACTTAAGTCCTCGTCAATCTCTCGGATCGTTAGTATTGGGTTTAATAGCGGGGGAATTATAAGTAGTACTACTGGGCCCGACAAGCCCCATCCGAGCTAGTTGCGCTAGCCGACCGGGTATGGTCAACGGGTGAATAATTCGGCCTAACTTCGCCATGGTCAGTGATAGGCCTGGCAACACGGAGGCACAACAGTCAGCTTTGATCGCGAACTCTTACGTGACATAACTTTAGGCTAGCTACCTATATATGTTAACATTGAACTTAATTACGAAACAACTATATTATCCCGAGTTGAGGATAATGGAAACAACAACTTATTATTCCGGGTTGGAATAATGGAAACAACAACTATATTATCCCGGGTTGAGGATAATGGAAGCAACAACTTATTATTCCGGGATTGGAATAATGGAACCAACACGTTATCCCGGGTTAGGGATAACGGGGAAAACAAACTATAACCGAACAAACGAATTTATGAAAACCTGTGAACTCACTCATCTTTAATGTTGACACTTGTTTCTTTACATGTTTCTCAGGACGCTAGGAGCTCTAGGTGCACTCACATGCATTGAACAAGACATCTTTTATCGAGTCTCAATTACAAATGTTGTTTTGGGTTTTTCATTTGTTTTGGCGTTTGTGTTGGCGCCCGCTTCACTATTTATTTTATGCTTCCGCTAAACTTTAGTAACTAACTAAGATAATCTAAAATCTACGATGATTGGTTAATCAAATGATTTTTGGAAAACGTATTATCAAATCATATAGAGTCGTTCGACGTACTAGTGTTTCAGATTCTGGTTTGTTCACACGCCTCGCGGTAAAACTTTGCAAGTGGAAATTGAGGGTGTGACAGATTGGTATCAGAGCCACTGGCTATAGAGAACCAGGTTTGCATTAGAAGTAGACTTAAACTATAGCTGAATACACGACACTAGACGTAGCTTGGCACCGAACTGTTATATCTTGTTATGCAATATACCACAACTGTGTTATGTAGATTATGCCTTCATAATAAGAAATGAAAACAACTCGTAACTAACTACACGACCTAACAGGCAATGTCATCATCCTCATCGTCATCATCATCCGACAAACTTACGCCACCAAGAGCGCCAGGAAAGGCACCTATGGTGGAACCCTTACCATCTTATGGCGTGGAGACACGCTCAGCTGCGAGGAAAAGGATCGCTCTGGAGGAGTCGTCATCACGCCCAACCATTGCTGTGCCGGTTGAACCGGTTAACCCTGTAGAAGTAGGAATTGACATACTTAGAATCATGATACATAAACAACAAGCACAGTTAGAAAGAATGCAGGAAACCATCCTAGCACAAGGATGGATGATCCGACAACTGACAGGTAAAACCGACTCGCTCGAGGAAGAGCATCATACGAGTAAGATAGCTCGTAACACCTTAGCCAGAGATCTGCGTGCTGAGCAGATAAGAGCCGACTGGCTCGAGGACAGAGTCCTAGAAAATAGTTGGAACATTCAGGAGCTACAGCAAAATCAAGCACCTGCACCAGCACCGGCCCCTCCAGTGCCGGAAGAGGATCCAGAGGAGGACCCTGAAGAGGATCCAGAAGAGGATCCAGAGGAGGACCCTGAAGAGGATCCAGAAGAGGATCCAGAGGAGGACCCTGAGGAGGATCCAGAGGAGGATCCGGAGGAGGACCCAGCTGTAGAAGCTGGAAATGCCGCGCAGGATGACGGCAACGACAGTGACTTGGGGGATGGAGACGTAGACGACTGACACGTCTCGCTTATTTTATTTACTTTCCTCCAGTCTATTTATTTTCCCACTTGTGTTTAAACTTTAGACTTTATAGTGAATTCATATGTTTGATTTGCACTTTTGTAAGACGTTGAAATTTCAGTTAATCAAGTATTTCTTTTGACTATTTAATATATTAAGTTGACATAACTTGATAATTATTAAAGTACGAAGTAGGATAACTATATTGGATATATAGACTTATCGGGGTGTCTTTGTGTTGTGTTTCGAAGATCTAAATGGCAACTGGACGACGTGGAAACCTTAACTTGACGCCCGAAGAGCTAGCTGCCATGATTCAAGAGCACGTGAACGCAGCTTTAGCGGGTATTCAGAACCAACCGGCAGGTAACCATTATTAAATTTTCGTGTGAAAATCTAATAGTGAGGCTAGTAGAATTCCTCGCTGACTACCTGTTCTCTGTCAGCAGGAGGGGGCTTTAACCCCTACAAGATGTTCCTTGACGCGAAACCAAGCAAATTCTCGGGGGCGGAAGGACCCATTGGACTGGTCCGCTGGATCGAAAAATCTGAATCCGTTTTTGAAATGTGCAACCGTCTAGAGGCCAACAAGGTCAAGTACGCAGCCTCAACACTGGAAGATGGGTCACTGACATGGTGGAATGCACAGGTCCAAACGCGTGGACTTATTGCTGCCAATGCAATGGCCTGGGCCGAATTCAAGGCCCTAATCAAAGAGGAGTACTGTCCACGAGACAGAGTGCAACAGTTGGAGCAAGCCTTATGGAACCACAAGATGGTGGGATCTGAAATTGAAGCTTACACCGCAAAACATCATGACTTGGTATTTCTGTGTCCCGATTAGGCCAACACTGTGGAGAAACGACTCGAGTTCTATCTTGGGGGTCTGGTTCCGGAGATTCAGGGTATGGTAATGGCTAGTAACCCTGCAACTGAACATCAAGCAATCCGATTGGCTCACAAACTCACCGATAAGGCGGTGGAACAAAAGAAGTTGCCAGCACGGGGTACAACTGAAGTTGCCCCTGATAACAAAAGAAAGTTTGAAGACTCGTCTGCTCGACAGTCTTCGTCATCTCAGCCACAACAGGGGAGCCAGAAACGGTTCAATCATTACAACAGCCACAGGGGTCACCAAAATCAACCCGTCAACAACAACAACAACCAGAATGCAGGCGGCTATGTAGGTCAAAAGCCGCAGTGCAGTCGCTGTAATCTTCATCATCACGGCCCTTGTGCCGGGAATCGCTGCCAACGATGTGGCAAGGTGGGACATGCGGCAAAGGATTGTCGTGGGGAAATCATGTCCCGACAAAGTCAAAATCAACCCCAGGGTCAGCAGCAGGGTATTAACCGGGGATGCTATCAGTGTGGTAGCACTGCCCATTTCAGAAGAGACTGCCCACAGCTGCGTAACAACAACAACAATGGTGGAAACAACCACAACCACAATAACCACAACAACAATAATAACAACAACAATAATGGAGACGGTGGCACAGGGGGTGCCAAAGGTCGCGCATTCACATTGGGCCGCGGAGAGGCCAGAAACGACTCGAACGTGGTCACCGGTAAGTTTCCCTTAATGAACATTTTGCTACCGTGCTTTTTGATACGGGTGCGGATAGGAGCTTTATATCTGAGTCTTTTAGGAAGAACCTAAAACTCACGCCTAAACCATTAGAGACCCCTTATGTTATAGAATTAGCCGATGGTAATTCTGTAGATGTGACCCATATAGTATCCGGCTGTCAACTCAAACTCGCGGGTCACACTTTTACCATTGATCTGATGACAACTACCCTCGGTAGTTTTAACATGGTAGTCGGAATGGACTGGCTATCCGGCGTCCGGGCCGAAGTTCTCTGCTTCGAAAAATCTATCCGTATTCCGCTCTCGAACGACGAAATCTTGACGGTACAAGGCGATAAGGCAAGCGCCGTCACCAACGTCATCTCTTACATGCAAGCGCAGAAGTATCTTCGGAGGAAGAACTCCTTCGCTTTACTCGCACTGATTACCGAACAGCCTAAGGACGAGAAACGCATAGAAGACATCCCTGTCGTCCGTGATTTTTCCGATGTATTCCCAGAAGAACTACCTGGTCTTCCACCCCATCGACAATTGGAGTTCGAAATTGAATTGGCGAACAATGCAACTCCTATCGCCAAGGCTCCGTACCGCCTAGCTCCAGCTGAGCTGCAGGAGCTGTCTACCCAACTTCAGGAGCTTTTAGAAAAAGGATTTATTCGACCAAGCGTTTCGCCATGGGGAGCTCCAATCCTTTTTGTCAAGAAGAAGGACGGGACTTTCCGCATGTGCATCGACTACAGGGAACTCAACAAGGTTACTGTCAAGAACCGATACCCGTTACCTCGCATCGACGATCTCTTCGACCAACTTCAAGGGTCAAGTTACTACTCCAAGATTGATTTACGGTCTGGTTACCACCAGCTACGCGTCAGGGAGGAAGATATCGCCAAGACGGCATTTTGTACTAGATATGGCCATTATGAGTTCTTGGTCATGCCCTTCGGTCTCACCAACGCACCTGCGGTGTTCATGGACCTCATGAACCACGTGTGTAAACCATACCTCGACAAGTTTGTCATTGTGTTCATCGATGACATACTCATCTACTCCAAAAGTGAAGAAGAACATGCTGAACATCTACGATCACTGCTAGGATTACTTCAACAGGAAAAGCTATATGCCAAGCTTTCGAAGTGTGATTTCTGGATTCGGGAAGTTCAGTTTCACGGGTATATCGTGAATAAAAAGGGTATCCACGTAGACCCTGCCAAGATTGAAGCCATCAAAAACTGGGAAGCACCCAGGACACCGACGGAGATCCGCCAATTTTTGGGATTGGCTGGTTACTAGAGACGTTTCATCGTGGGGTTTTCAAAGATCGCACAACCGCTTACTACCCTCACCCAGAAAGGCATCAAGTATGCTTGGGGTGACAAGCAAGAAGCAGCATTTCAATTGCTGAAACAGAAACTTTGCAGTGCACCCATTCTGTCCTTGCCGGAAGGGACATATGACTTTGTAGTATATTGTGATGCTTCCATTCAGGGATTGGGATGCGTACTCATGCAACGTGATAAGGTCATCGCGTATGCGTCGCGACAACTGAAGGTTCACGAGAAAAACTACACGACGCATGACCTGGAATTGGGAGCAGTAGTGTTTGCACTTAAGATTTGGAGACACTACCTCTATGGAACGAAGTGCACAATCTTTACGGACCACAAGAGCCTCCAACATATCTTTGATCAGAAGGAGTTGAACATGCGACAGCGTCGCTGGGTCGAACTCTTGAACGATTATGAGTGTGCCATTCGGTATCACCCGGGTAAAGCTAACGTGGTAGCCGATGCCCTCAGTAGGAAGGAACACTTGAAACCTCGTCGTGTACGAGCATTACAACTCACTATTCATTCGGGGCTACCCGAACAAATACGCGACGCCCAGTTAGAAGCAGTTAAGGAGGAAAACATCAAAGCCGAATCGGTGGGAAAAATGGAACGCGATTGGGAAGTAAAACCCAAGGGAGCCCGGTATTTCATGAATCGCATATGGGTACCTCTCTACGGAAACCTCAGAGAGCTAGTCATGGATGAAGCTCACAAATCCCGATACTCTGTCCATCCGGGTTCGGATAAGATGTATCAAGACCTTAAAGCTGCGTATTGGTGGCCCAACATGAAAGCCGATATAGCCACCTACGTGAGCAAGTGTTTGACTTGTTCAAAAGTCAAGGTGGAGTATCAAAAGCCATCGGGGCTACTCCAACAACCTGAGATCCCAGTGTGGAAATGGGATCAGATCTCAATGGATTTCATCACTAAACTCCCGCGAACCTTGGGTGGTTGCGATACCATCTGGGTAATTGTGGATCGTTTAACTAAGTCCGCACACTTCCTAGCTATTAAGGAAACAGATAAGATGGAGAAGTTGACTCGCATCTACATAAAGGAAGTAGTTTCTCGGCACGGAGTGCCAACGTCCATCATCTCAGACAGAGATGCTCGCTTCACGTCAAACTTCTGGCAGTCACTCCAGAAAGCGTTGGGAACACGCTTAGATATGAGCACAGCCTATCACCCTCAGACTGACGGTCAAAGTGAAAGGACCATACAAACCTTGGAAGACATGCTTAGGGCATGCGTCGTAGACTTCGGAAATAGTTGGGAAATCCACCTGCCTCTAGTAGAATTCTCATATAACAACAGTTATCATACGAGTATTTCGGCAGCACCGTTTGAGGCATTATACGGTCGTAAATGTAGATCACGGTCTGCTGGGCAGAAGTCGGTGACAGTCAACTCACAGGCCCTGAGCTAATACTTGAGGCTACTGAAAAGATTGTACAAATCAGAAACCGCATGGCGGCGGCACGAGATCGACAGAAAAGCTACGCCGATCAACGACGCAAACCGCTCGAATTTCAAGTAGGCGACCGCGTCCTACTAAAGGTGTCACCCTGGAAGGGGGTAATCCGCTTTGGAAAACGGGGCAAACTTAACCCACGGTACGTAGGTCCGTTTGTAATCTTGAAACGTATTGGACCCGTAGCTTATCAATTAGACCTTCCTGCCGAACTCAGTGGAGTTCACAACGTATTTCACGTGTCAAATCTGAAGAAGTGTCTATCAGATGAAACTCTAGTAATTCCATTGGATGAGATCCAAGTGGATGAACAGCTATACTTTGTGGAACAGCCTATCGAGATCATGGATCGTGAGATCAAGACTCGAAGGCACAGCAAAATTCCGATCGTTAAGGTTCGTTGGGACTCTAAGCGTGGACCGGAGTTCACGTGGGAAAGAGAGGACCAAATGAAAAGCAAATACCCACACCTCTTCGCAACTGAGCAGCAAACTAACGATACAAGTAACTAAATTTTCGGGACGAAAATTCTTTCAACATGGGGATGATGTGACAACCTGGAAATTTCTCATACTTTTGCGTACTATTGTTAACTAAGTCCTTGTGCATGGCACTTGGGAATCTTTGTGCATGGCACTTGGGAACTTCTTGTAACGTTGCGTACCATCATAAACGAACTAACTCTTTGTGCGTGGCACTCTAAACATGTACGCTACATTCTAAACCGCGTTTACTCAATTTTCGGGACGAAAATTCTTTCAACATGGGGATAATGTGACATCCCGGTTTTTAGGATAACTTAAACGCAATACTTGTCGAATAAAGTATATGCTAAGTATTAAACGTGTACGAGTTAATGAATACGTGATGTGTGATTGTGTGATTGTTGTAGTTATAAAATAATTATGGTAAATATGTACACGAACCGAACCGAACCGCGACACGAACCAAACCTTAAACTCAAACTATTCGGCCGCAAGATCAAACACAAACCAAACTCCTTGTGACTCTAGGAAACCTTAAACTCAAACTATGCGGCCACAAGATCAAACCCAAACCAAACCAACCCAAGTCCTTGGCCGCGAGATCAAGCCCAAACCGCAAACTCATTGTGTTCAAACCCAAACCGAACCAACCCAAGTTCCTCGGCCACGAATTCAAACCCAAACCGTAACCCTTATCTCTCTCTTTGCGCTATATATACAAACCCACATGCATGATTCATTCACAACACAAAACCCTAAAAGTTAACAGCCGACGGCAGCAAATCCTTCCATCCCCTCGACCGCAAACAGCCCCTTTGCACTCCCTGTTGATCACGAGCAGCCTCTCCTTTCAGTCCCTTTCAGCCTCGGTCGCAACAGCAGAGCTGCTCACCTCATTCGATCGTGATCTTGTTGGAACAGCCGGATCATTCTTGTCCAAGTCTCGGCTTACTTACCTAGTTATTAAAGGTTAGGATTTATCTTTTTGATTACAAGATCATGTTCAGATATATGTGCTTGAATGAAGTAATTAGTTTGTTTCGGATTATATGTGTTGAATGTAATCGGCTGATTTATCGTTGTTTATATGCATGATTGTTTTCGGAACTTATAAGTTTGCAAGTATGTTTTGTTTATAAAAACTAGAGATGTTGATTAGGGTTTGCATGGATATGTTATTAGTATTGATCTATGACTAGGAAACCGGTTCATGATCGCTTAGGTTAATAATATGGACGGTTTATGATAATAATATGCTGAAACAGGTTGCTGAGTAATAGTTACAGCCGACTTCATCTGGCTGTAACTCGGTCATTAGTTGTCGAAAAACGGATTTTCTGATGTCTAGAACGTAGAGATTTGAATAACGAATCTAATGGCGCTGGATTCATAATTTTCTGAAGTCGTTTGATATTTCTAAGTGGCCAAATAAGTTCAGTAACTAAAGCTGTGAAAATCCTGAAATTTTGTTGGTTGTTTATCAAGTTGGATTTTATAATCAGTAGGGAGTCGAGTCATGAATTTTGTACAGCAACTAGGTATGGAAATTTCCGGGCAACTCCAACTGGAATTTTGTTAATTGGACGATCAGTGATTTTTAAATAAATTCTTCCGTGGACTGCAGTCAGAAAGCGATAAATCTGACTGCAGCCTAGTATATTAATATTTATGGTTAAATGGTAAAGATTTAGGACTTGGAAAATTTATATAAATTTCTACAGTATAAATGGCACCCGCTGTAAAAATATTGGAATTTTTGGAACGTTGGAACTATTTTATAAAAATCCTAGAAAATAACTGAATTATGAGTGTTAAGCTGAAATTTGATAACTTGTGATTGTGTGCACCAAATTGTTGCATGGATTGGATTATGTTCATGATAAGTTGTTTTGATCACTAGGTTCACATGAGGATACTTGCATGCATGTTTAAGTGTTAGATATGTTGTTAGTGTGTATCATTTTGTGCGTAAATTAAGTGTAGAATCTGTATTGGTGTGTTCACACACTGACTTGAAATCAATTGGTTTGTTAGGACGCAATTAGCGGTCCCATCTCTTACAACATCTTTGCTACACTAACCGAGCAACTAAAGGTGAGTTCACGGCCCCTAACTTTATCCGGTTTTTAAACAACAGGGGGAGAAACATGTATACACTCTTCAAACTCAATCTCTTTACGTTATACGAAATTAACGTCACATAACTATTCGGTAACTAAGTTGATGTTAATGTAATGTTATGGTCACTAAGCAGCTTTATCACTTAAGTCCCCGTCAATCTCTCGGATCGTTAGTATTGGGTTTAATAGCGGGGGAATTATAAGTAGTACTACTGGGCCCGACATGCCCCATCCGAGCTAGTTGCGCTAGCCGACCGGGTATGGTCAACGGGTGAATAATTCGGCTTAACTTCGCCATGGTCAGTGATAGGCCTGGCAACACGGAGGCACAACAGTCAGCTTTGATCGCGAACTCTTACGTGACATAACTTTAGGCTAGCTACCTATATATGTTAACATTGAACTTAATTACGAAACAACTATATTATCCCGGGTTGAGGATAATGGAAACAACAACTTATTATTCCGGGTTGGAATAATGGAAACAACAACTATATTATCCCGGGTTGAGGATAATGGAAGCAACAACTTATTATTCCGGGATTGGAATAATGGAACCAACACGTTATCCCGGGTTAGGGATAACGGGGAAAACAAACTATAACCGAACAAACGAATTTATGTAAACCTGTGAACTCACTCATCTTTAATGTTGACACTTGTTTCTTTACATGTTTCTCAGGACGCTAGGAGCTCTAGGTGCACTCACATGCATTGAACAAGACATCTTTTATCGAGTCTCAATTACAAATGTTGTTTTGGGTTTTTCATTTGTTTTGGCGTTTGTGTTGGCGCCCGCTTCACTATTTATTTTATGCTTCCGCTAAACTTTAGTAACTAACTAAGATAATCTAAAATCTACGATGATTGGTTAATCAAATGATTTTTGGAAAACGTATTATCAAATCATATAGAGTCGTTCGACGTACTAGTGTTTCAGATTCTGGTTTGTTCACACGCCTCGCGGTAAAACTCCGCAAGTGGAAATTGAGGGTGTGACAATATTTATATACTAATTAAGTGAATCCGAAAATCACTTATTTTAAAATAATGATTTAATGTATCGACTCGGTGCTCTCCACAGGTCTCGAACCCGGGACCTGTGGTTTAGTTTGGCACACAGTCCACCGCTGGACTGTGTGTCTAACTTGGTAAATATTCTGATTTTTATTATACTTAACATCTTACTGAGTTAACCCGGTTCGGTTTCTAAAAAAACATTTTTATTACCGAGGTTAAGGTTGTGTTAGGAATCGAACTCGCGTCGTGTGCATATTGTTTGCACACAGTCCACCGCTGGACTGTGTGTCTAACCCGTTTATAATACCGATTTTAATTAATCTTATAACATTCACAACTTCGTCTTCTTCGTCCAAAACACAGACAACGGTTAACTAACTGTTATTGGTTTAATTCGGTTAACGAATAATATGAACAAGTGAAAAATATTGAACAGAAAAGGGTTTGGGGAATGATTGTACCGAACTGATCGTCTTTCTTCAGAAGTCCGGCAAAGACCGTCGGCTCTGTTTTGGGAACTCCTTCTGTTCGGATTCAATAATCAGTTTGGATGAATTAAATGAGAGATTGAACTACTGAGTAACGATTATCAGTAGGTTTGAATGATCATACCGGTTAACAGCGAGTTTCCAAAACTTTCAGAAGTTTTCCGGCGATAACAGTAAATCCGGCAATGTCGTCTGGGGCTGATTCTGGGTGATGGAGTGATGTTAGAATTTTTATAATAATGGAATGGAACAGAAAAGTCGAGGTAATTACCGTGTAGATGAAAGTCCCGGTTTTCCGGCGACTTGCAGAGAATTCCGGCGAGTGAAATTTCTTGCGATAGAGATTCTTCAGAGGTTTAAGGTGAGTGGGAGTGATGTCAGTATAAGCTCTAAGATCTTATTTTAGATTAAGAAGAAAGGATGGATTGAACTCGGTTTTCTGGCGAAAATTTCCGGTTAATTTACAGAGAATTCCGGCGACTTGCGGCGAAGTTTTCTGAGCAAAAATGGAGAGTGCAGGTTGGATAGATTCGTGAGCTTAACTGGGGAACAAAGTATAATCCCGGATTTGAATTGTATTTTCGGTTTCGAATAGAAATTTAAGGTAATGAATGAAATTGATGGATTTTTCGGTTATAACCGATATTACTGTAAATGTAAACGTTATGACAAAAAGAAACGGCAAAGTTTGACGAAATTGTCAGGATTTCCGGCGAGAGCGGATTTGGGCGCGCTGTGTAACTGGGTTTTGATTTCCAGATTGATTTTATGTATTAATTGTTTCAATATGTTAACAAACAACACAAGTGGCGGAGCGGTTGGAGGGATGTGTGTTAAGGCTTTGCTGACCCGGTTGACCCGGCTGACCTGGGTTCGAATCCTGGCAGCCTTGTTTAATTTTTATTTCATTATTTTTAATAAATTTTCAAATATAAATTTTATATTCCAATATACTTATTAATTGTGTATCGTTTAAAATTAATTTGAGCATTAAATACGCAACGAAATTTTTAACTGGTTGTTCGGTTAATAAACGAAGCGGGTTTGGTAAATCCGGTTTTTGGCGGATGTTACAGTATCCCCTACTTTTTAGAAATTTCGTCCGGAAATTTAAGTAGTGACATATTTGCCTAAAAAGGATGGTGTTTAATTTCAGTTACATACTTAGAAAGAAGTAAGAGTTCAAATTTTGTTTGAGGCGGTAACGTTCCTTGTAAGGGTTGAGTACCCTGCTATAGGAATCGCTTTTTGATGCCTAAGATAATGAATATTGATAAACAGAGTTGATTGACTAAATATGATTTCATGCGCAAGAGTTTTGATATGTTTGGAAAGATAAGGTTATATCCTAAAACAAAACTTCTACTACTAAAACCTACATGGAACTTCTCATAACCGCCTGACAATGCCTCTGATCCTTTGGCAAGAATACTTATATATAGGAAGTACCAGCGGCGTATCCACCATATTCTCGTCAAATTTTCATTGGTTTTATCAGTAAGTTATGATTGGTTCTATGATGTGACTCTAGAACATAAACAAACACGACAACCAAAGCTTGAGTCTTGATTCTGATAGTATACATGCTTGAATAAAGACAGTACCTCTCTCGTTTGTTATGATGGAGAGGTTAGTCTATGTAGAAGTGAGACACAGCCCAACTTCTTTAAATGATGAGATTGAAATGATCTGAATGCTAAATCAGTGAGTATAAAACAAACTTCAACCAAGACATTACTAAAACCTATATGGAACTTTTCATAACCGCCTGACAATGCCTCTGATCCTTTGGCAAGAATACTTATATATAGGAAGTACCAGCGGCGTATCCACCATATTCTTGTCAAATTTTCATTGGTTTTGTCAGTAAATTATGATTAATTCTGTGTGACTCTAAAACATAAGTAAACACAACAACCAAAGCTTGAGTCTGAATGATGACGGTACCTCTCTCGTTTGTTATGATGAAGGGGTTGGTCTATATATAAGTGAGACACAACCCAACTTCTTTAAATGATGAGATCAAGGTACGTCGAGATGTCTGATGATATGAATGTTAAAACAATGAGTATAAAACAATCTTGAGATAGTAATTCGCATTAAGATTCTTGGATTCAATTCTCAATTTACAATTGAGATACGTGAAGATTGAGATAAACATAAATAAAACATAAACACTAAGCGGTTGGAGTTGAATTCTTGATTTTTGGTGAAGAAACTAGTTGGGTGATTCGTTTGGGCCGTCATTATCTTCATCAGGATTGGTGTTGATGTTGTAAACTCTTCCTCTTGCTGGTGGCCTAGTGGTTGGGTTTTCTTGGTTTGCTTGGTTAACTGGGTTTGCTTGAGCTTGGGCGTGTATGATGTTAACTAATCGAGGGCACATGTTTCTATAATGGGTAGGGTCGCCACAATTAAAACAAGCTCGAACATAAGGTAACATGGGGTATTGCGGTTGTTGATATGTTTGGATCATGTTTTGAGTAGGGGGTGAGGTTTGATTTTGAGGGGTGCGGCAAACCTTGCTCAAGTGACCATAGCGTCCACAATTCGCACATAGTCGACAAAGTAAGGTAGATGGATGGTGATAAAAACAGGTGTTACATTGAGGGTGAGGTCCAAGGTAAGGTTTCTTATTTGGGTAAGTTGAGTTGGGTGCTACTTGAGTGATTGGGATAGCTTGGAGGGGTATGGCTTGTGACGTTGGTTGATTGTGTTGGGTGACAGTGAAAAGTTGCCCATCTCGTTTTCTCTTAGAAATGGGTTGAGAAAGGGATTCGGTTTAGGTGGAGTTCGAGGTTTCAGTTGATACTTTATCCTTCTTCTTCTCCTCCTTGAGGTCTTTATTCCGTATGCGGTTCTCGGTGAGTTCTGTAGCTAACTCCATAGCTGCTTCCAAAGTTGCAGGTGTGGTACTTATTACAGAGTCTTGAATTTTTGAAGGAAGACCTCGAATGTAGTGCTCGATCAAACGGTAGAGGGGAGTGAACAAGTTGAGAACCATTTGATTTAACTCGAGAAATCTCTTGTTGTACGTGGTGTGGTCGCCTTCCTTTTGTTTCAACGAATACAACTCATCCTCTAATTTCTTGATTTCGCTCCTTGGGCAAAACCGTCTTGTCATGATTTCTTTCAACTCTACCCAAGTCAAAGTCATAGTATCTTCAACACCTCGTTTAGCCTTCTCTGTATTCCACCAAGTAAGTGCTATTCCAAATAAACGACCAGTAGCATATCGCACTTTGTGATCATCGGGGCAATCGCAATTTAGAAAAATGTTTTCCATTTCTTAAAACCAATAGAGAAGAGCGGTGACACCTTCAGTCCCTTCGTATTTTGTAGGGTCGCATGATTTGAAATGCTTGTAGGTGCATTTAGCGGTATTTGGGGGAGGGTTGACAACATTTTGAACTTCTTGATTGACAGGATTAGCGGTAAGGGCTTGTTGGACTTGAACTACAATGTTGGGTATCACGGCAGCCATTTGTTGAGCGATTTGGGCAGCCATACGCTCGCGAGCTTTTCCTACTTTCATCTTCCTACGAGCGGAATTAGAAGACATCTACAAGGAATACATATGAAGAGTATGAGTTGGATGTTTTTGGGATCATGTGTCGTATTTAGGAATGAACATTCATAAAATAAACATAGCATAATAAATCTACTACATCAATAGGATGTCTTGGGCTTTGCTCGTAATTGGGCCTTGCATGCCGCCATACTTCACCTTCGTAATCATGTGGGCCCCCATGATTACCGAGTTTTTCATATGGTTCGCATGTGTTAGCCTGGTTACGTACACTAAAACCCGGAGAAAATCGAGAAATATGTATGTAACGTATGATATTCGGAATGTATCCATGTGTGGACACGGTGACACCTCAAAGTGGGGTTAGTTCGAACGACGTTTGGTGTGGCATGCTTTGGCCTAATAGGTCCTTCGTACTCTTATCGTTAGTCCCCAGGTAGGCAAACTGGCCCGTTATATTGGATTTATACGAATGCCAACCTAGACAGGACGTTCCGACTACCGGTACTTGTACCCTTACAATTACTACATGCCCGTCGCAGAACTCACTTTGATGAGATTTGAAAAATGAAAAATGCGACAAAATCTTGAATAACGGAAGTATGAAGATGATTTGAATATGTGAGCATTGAAATATGTATGATGAATGTGTATGTAATTATGTATGTCTGACTGTAAGTATAATTCACTATGTATCACAAAATTTAGTATCGGAAGTATTTGCATGCATTTGTGTATGTAATAAATATGAAAGAAATAAACATCATGAGTTTGCATATAACCACATAAACAATTAAAATCTAATCAACTATAGTATAGGCTCTAAGGGTCTAATAACCTATCCTATATCCTTATAGTCATGGCTCTGATACCAATCTGTCACAACCCCGACCCGCAGCGGAAAAGGTGATCGGGGCATGATTGGGTTTTCATCAAAGCTCATGACATTTATTATAATGTTTCATATTTATTATTTCAATTTAAAAGAGATCATACAATCATATCAAACAAATACAACATGTTCTATTCATCCTTCTAAACTTCATTATTTTTCTTCTAAGGCAATTTCCTATGTTTTCCTTGCTTCATCCTGTTCACCTGTATCATATGTAAAAATGGTTTTTGGATCAACAAAAGTTGGGGAGTGAACCTTGTTAGAAAACATTTATTATTTATTTCTTATTGTGTTTAATATGGAAAAATTGTGCAATATTCCTATATGAACAAACGTAAATAAACATACAATAACAAACAATTAGCATACAATAACAACCCAATAGCATACCATAACAAACAACAACAAACAATAACATACAATAACATACAATAACATATGAACTTGCATGAATATATAACATGAATGAAACTGTATATGTTGGCAACGTCACGTTCACGCTCATAATGTAATGGGGAACGGACGGCCTATGATAAATGTATGTACTGAAAATGATAAATGTCAGTGCGATCAAGGCTCAATCAAACGGAGCCGATCGAATGTTGGCACGCCAGGTTCACGCTCATAATGTAATGGGGAACTGCTCAACGCTCATAATGTAATGGGGAGCGGCGGCCTATGAAATTGCATGTACTGAAAATAATAAATTAAATCTAAACAATAACCACACAACAGTTGATACAAGTTAAATACACATTTGTTCATGATATGATGTATACACAATGATTTAAATATAATAAATGGTAAGACACATGATACACCCCAAAAACGTGATTAAAACGGGGAATTTGTAGAGATTCACTCACCTAGGGTGCGTTCGGTGAATGATGTTGAATGCGCACGAGTTTAGAGGATTGATCGACGAGGAAAAACTAACCTAATTAATAATGAAAAAGTAAGGTAAATAAATGGATTTTATTAACAATTTTAATAGGATTATTGGATATATTTTTGTGAGTTTTAGGCTATTTTCTAACTTTAGAAATGTTATTTTTAAGTATTTTTAATTGATTTTTAATTTAAATAAATAAATAAAAAAAATAAAAAAATGTTGACTTTTGACCGTTAACCATAAGCGTTGACTGTTTGACCATAAGCATTGACTGTTTGACCGGTTTTATTGTGTGTAAGTATGCGCCGGGCAGGACTCGAACCCAAGACCTCCCGTACGCGTGCACGCAGCTCTACCAACTGAGCTACGTGTCTAACCCGAAATATTTCTGTTTTTAATTATATTTATATACTAATTAATCCGAAAATCACTTATTTTAAAATAAAGATTTAATGTATCGACTCGGTGCTCTCCACAGGTCTCGAACCCGGGACCTGTGGTTTAGTTTGGCACACAGTCCACCGCTGGACTGTGTGTCTAACTTGGTAAATATTCTGATTTTTATTATACTTAACATCTTACTGAGTTAACCCGGTTCGGTTTCTAAAAAAACATTTTTATTACCGAGGTTAAGGTTGTGTTAGGAATCGAACTCGCGTCGTGTGCATATTGTTTGCACACAGTCCACCGCTGGACTGTGTGTCTAACCCGTTTATAATACCAATTTTAATTAATCTTATAACATTCACAACTTCGTCTTCTTCGTCCAAAACACAGACAACGGTTAACTAACTGTTATTGGTTTAATTCGGTTAACGAATAATATGAACAAGTGAAAAATATTGAGTAGAAAAGGGTTTGGGGAATGATTGTACCGAATTGATCGTCTTTCTTCAGAAGTCCGGCAAAGACCGTCGGCTCTGTTTTGGGAACTCCTTCTGTTCGGATTCAGTAATCAGTTTGGATGAATTAAATGAGAGATTGAACTACTGAGTAACGATTATCAGTAGGTTTGAATGATCATACCGGTTAACAGCGAGTTTCCAAAACTTTCAGAAGTTTTCCAGCGATAACAGTAAATCCGGCAATGTCGTCTGGGGCTGATTCTGGGTGATGGAGTGATGTTAGAATTTGTATAATAATGGAATGGAACAGAAAAGTCGAGGTAATTACCGTGTAGATGAAAGTCCCGGTTTTCCGGCGACTTGCAGAGAATTCCGGCGAGTGAAATTTCTTGCGATAGAGATTCTTCAGAGGTTTAAGGTGAGTGGGAGTGATGTCAGTATAAGCTCTAAGATCTTATTTTAGAGTAAGAAGAAAGGATGGATTGAACTCGGTTTTCCGGCGAAAATTTCCGGTTAATTTATAGAGAATTTCGGCGACTTGCGGCGAAGTTTTCTGAGCAAAAATGGAGAGTGCAGGTTGGATAGATTCGTGAGCTTAACTGGTGAACAAAGTATAATCCCGGATTTGAATTGTATTTTCGGTTTCGAATAGAAATTTAAGGTAATGAACGAAATTGATGGATTTTTCGGTTATACCCGATATTACTGTAAATGTAAACGTTATGACAAAAAGAAACGGAAAAGTTTGACGAAATTGTCGGGATTTCCGGCGAGAGCGGATTTGGGCGCGCTGTGTAACTGGGTTTTGATTTCCAGATTGATATGTATTAATTGTTTCAATATGTTAACAAACAACACAAGTGGCGGAGCGGTTGGATGGATGTGTGTTAAGGCTTTGCTGACCCGGGTTCGAATCCCAGCAGCGTTGCTTTATTTTTATTTCATTATTTTTAATAAATTTTCAAATATAAATTTTATATTCCAATAAACTTATTAATTGTGTATCGTTTAAAATTAATTTGAGCATTAAATACGCAACGAAATTTTTAACTGGTTGTTCGGTTAATAAACGAAGCGGGTTTGGTAAATCCGGTTTTTGGCGGATGTTACAGACACGACCCTGTGTGGGGTTATCACGGTCCCGTGTCATGGCTATTGTCTGACATAAAACAATTTTGCCAGCTGCAGTTAAGGGCCCCGTGTTGATTAACACAGCACCATGCTGCAGTCTGCAGAAAATGCAAAAATAAAGGAAAATCCTAAAAAAATAAAAATGGATTAGGCCGTTACTTTTAAGCTTTCTTAAAATCCTTGTGTCCCTGGCAACGGTTCCAAAAACTTGACGTGGTGCAAGAGGATTATAATTTTTGTTATATTTTAGGCACTTTTTACTCGTATATTAAGCTTTAAATTTATGAAACACGATACATTACTACCACTCTACACACATCAGGGCAAGTGCACCCATCATGGATGTAGTATAGTGATGGTAAGATACTGAGGTCGGCCAAGGACACAAGAGCTTTTAATACCGGCTTATCGTTAATGTCTAATCTAACTAAATTTTGATAAAAGTTTTGAAAGTTTTAAAAGATATAAAAGTACAAACGTAAATAAGAAGGAAAATAAATAGACAAGAAAGAATCACTTGTTCCTACTCCTCTTTTACATATCATTTGATGATTTCCACACTTTGGGTATTTTAAGAGATTATCTTAGTTATAGTAGTAGGCCCCTCTTGTGAAGGCGACGTCACCCTCAACCTATTGGTCTGAGTCAGCAGTGATACAGTCCCGCAAGGTTGGAATATTGGAAGATAATTAAGTAAGTTATTAAAGCGAAAAGTGGTAGTCCCCTCTTGTGAAGGTTACGTTACCCTCAGCCATATTGGTCTGAGTCAGTAGGAATACACTCTCGCAAGAGCGGGTAAAGTTTTAATAGTAGTTTATTTATAAGGGGTTCAAACCGTTCTTACTTCCCCTGATTTGATGCTATCTGCCTCAAGGGAAGTCCTAATAAGCTAGAACCAAGCCCTCGTAGAATCTATACACTAAACGAGACAAGAACTTTACCCAAACACCCTTCTAATCCCCTTCCAGGTAGTTAACGCGCTTTATATACACTGTAAAGACACGAATGAGTGAATCAACGATACATGAAGAAATGTTTAAATAAAGTCCACTTTCAATATATAAAACTAGTTATTAAAGTCATTAATACATACCTAAATAAAAAGTTGCCAAAGATTGGAAATCAAAAGTAATATATAAAAGATTTGTCTTGACCAAGTGATGTAAGAGATTTAGCCAAGCATGGCATTTGTTTGAAATGAACACTTACGATCAATGTTGGATCCTTAGACTACTACACACTCTAAAAGATGAAAGATGGATGATTGTGGTGGGTGTTGGTGTTGTAGTGGTGGTGGACTGATGGCAAGTGTGAGAGAAGTGGTTTGCCAACGGATGCCTTTCTCATGAACTAGGCACCTCTATTTATAGCTGGGAACAGAAGGCGACCACGGCCCCGTGGGCTTCACTTTCTCACCCTTCATTAACTGTAGATGTCGGGTCCTGTACTAACACGCCCTGTGGTGACAGAAAACGGTCCCTGGTCAGTGTACTTGCTCTACTATCTCAGATTCTGCAAATCTTAAAGTTGACCACGACCCGTGTTGCGTTGGCACGTCCTTGTGTTGGTTGTCTGTTGATGTTGTCTTTTTCGACAGAGAATCTTTGACTGGGTACGACCCGGTGCCTGAGCTTCTGTCTTTGTTATTTTTGTTGTTTTGGATGTGATTGGGGGTCGGCATGCCGTGTCAATCATTCTTCTTAGTATTTGTGTTGGTTTCTTCTGTTAATTTGTTCTTTTTATTCGTTTAAGCTCTTTTGATCCTAATTTAAATGTAAACAAAGAAACATGCTTTTTCCAACATTAGTACTGAAAAATGGTTGATTTTATGCTTTGTTTGATGTAATTTATATTATGCAATTTGCGCACATCAACACGCAATCGATCTTCCCTCATAATTCATGGGATGTGGGTATCGCTTCACTTATTTATAGACTGACTCTTTCCTCATAACTATGGGATCATCATTTAATCACGCCCTTTGGGGTTCGAGACTCAAGTATTAGTTAGTTTATTATTGGATGCTTATTATTTGGCACATTTAACTAATACATGAAATGCATGTTTACTTTTAAAATAACATATGTTTACTTTTAAAATAAATAAATATTTGTTTTTAAAAAATATATTTATAAATTAACTTTTATTTAAACTGGATCGACTTATTAGCTCATTGTAGTTGACCTAAAAACCTTTTTACATGTGATAAAAGAAATCAAGCTTGATGAGATGAAGATGAAAACATGTATGTTGTGCCTTAGACAAATAAACAATATTTTATATTACCTTTTATTTCTTTGATTATGTATGGATTAATTGGAACTTATATGATTATGTGACATTGTAAATGTAACATCCATAAAAAAATGGTTCCCCGAAACCCGACCCGTTATGTAAACCGAATTCCACACGTAATAAATTAGAACGAAAATTTCTATTTGCGTATTATTTATTTATTTATTTTTATGGCATGTTGTTTATTTAATCGATCTAATAACCTTCAAGATCAAAACGTTAATGTTATAAAACATATTCGGTTAACTCCGTTAATGATTAAAGAAGAAATCATTTAACCATTTGTAATGTTAAATCAAGTTAGATTTTATAGAAAAAAATCAATTAACAAAGTTAGTCATGTAATTAAACCAAGTTAGACCAAGTTATATAGGGGAGGGGCCTGTTTGTCATATTCTGAAAGTTTCTTAATGAAAGAAACAAAAAAGGTCCCTAGGCGCGTCGGCCGGGATGTCGAACCCGAGTATATGCAAGCTCATCTAACAAAGCGCGCACCAGCTGACCACTAGGCTACGGCCCTTCAGGCGCTACAATCCAGCAATGCTTTGATTATAAGTACAACCCGAGAAACCAAATTCGTCTCTTTCCCTGCATGTTGATCCGAGACCCACCATGGGTAACCAAGTTTTTTTATTTGAAAACGAGATGTTTCGTTTCCCTTTGGTACACTTAGGTTCGTGGATGTGGAGAATCATAATTACACACTTCCAATGGATCCATATCACCTAAACTAAGTCTTTTAAATTGAAAAATAATGACTCCATTAAAGAGATTCCAATAACTCAATCAGTCCACCATTAATTCGACCATCTTGGATTTAAGACTTGGTCTCATTCGCTAATTCACAACTTTAATAACTCACCAAACCTCAAACAATACTCAATTTCCGCGAATTTGTATCAAGATCAAACTAGGGCTTGGAACTTTGTTTTACCGTATCTTCTTCATCCCTGTACCAAATTAGGTAATTCCGAAGCCCATTCTTTTTAATTCTTCATGCTCTACAATATCTCATTATCAATTTTTGCATTAGGAGACTTTAAGAATCTGAACTGAATTCATGGACAAACTAGGGTTTGTACTTTGTAAAAATTAGGGTTTTTATCCAAGACTTATGTTTTAATAAAATTGACGTTACGGTGTTGTTCTTTATCATGTTTTGTAGAATTTTAGGGAATTTTTGGACTTCAATTGGATTTTTATGAATTTTAATCAGAATATATTATAGGGAAAATTATATAATTTTTATAAAAATCCAAATAAAGTATCATGAATATTGTTTTTTCCTGATTTTCTATAAAGAACACAAGAATCGGAAATTCTCATAAATTCACGACTCATGGTAAATTATAGGTAATAAAAACACTATTTTTATTATAGTCTTTTAAACAAGGTGGGTGATTTTAAATAAAAATAAAGGAGAATTTATAATCTTGTAAAATTTATAGGATAAATTTCTATTAATCTAGTAGAATGTGTATTTTCAACATAATATAATTGTTATGATTATACCTTATTTGAATTTTGGGCTTATTAAATATATATGCATTAGTTGGTGTAGATTATGAATATTGTTGTAAGTTGGAATTTAGATTAATTTAACTTAGTATATGTCATAATATGTAAATATGGGCATAAGTATTTTTTGCTTAAAATTATAAATGGTGTCACTATAGTTAAATAATAACTTAGTGATAGGTTAGAATTATTAAAATAATTATTTATTCCAAAAGCCTAAAATCTTAGAATTATTTTATAAGTTTATTTTGTTATTGTTGTTTAGTATTTTTTGTTAGATATATTTTCTTTTAGGATATCATCTTTGTTTGTGAAGTTTTTACTTTCCAAACTTCATGCGGTTAATCATAAACGTAATCTGTGAGTAATTCTACCACTTTCCTTTTTTACGTATAAAATCTTTGGTCTTTGGGCTGTATCAAGTTATGTATTTGCATTTTATTTAATTATCATTAACATGCAACTTTCAATGTGCTCTTATATGGATGTACATTTGTGTTTTATTTAATCTTTATGTGATGTCACATTCTACGATATTCTAGCATGTCATTGTGGATCCACAGCTGATTAGATTTCCCACGACCACGGGTTGTAGCATAGTATCGCCACTATCATTAGATTCGCTCTTAAGGGCTCGAGTCTCGTATAGTCATATATTCAAGTTATCATATATTCGTTTGATTCATGTGTTCACGTGTTTGTTTGATTTGTATACATGTTTACATTGTATGTATGGTGGCAGATTATGATATCTATACTAACATTGGAAAAGCATGTTAAAATCTTTTCTCAAAAATAATTTAGAATCACTTTTTTGAAAAAGAAAATATAAATTACTCACCAACATATTGTTGATCATAAAATTATTTTACGTATGATATAGGTCCAAAAGGGTGAGATGAGTTTAGATAAAGACACATAGGATGTGTCTTAGATATATAATTTGATTTTGTTTCATGGATTATGTCTTTTGGTTCTTGTATGAATACTTGGATAATTTTGTGTTTTTGTGTGACAATTTAATTTGGTTGTTTTAAATATTTAAACTTATAATAGTGTCGTTATGGACAATAATCTTGCCCTGTATCAATCCGCTTCGGGTCAGGGTGTGATAGATTGGTATCATAGTCAATTACTATAGAGAATTAGATTTAGTTTATTAAACCCTTAAACTTATATTATAGTTTAGTAGGTTCTTTAGGTACCTTATTGTCACACCTAATTCTGGTGGGCCCAGAACGGTAGGGTTTAAACGTGATAATTAGATAACAGTATCACAATTTATATGTAACGAAAGTATTGGAGTAAAAATATTTAATTAAACAAAAGCTTGAATATATATATATATATATATATATATATATATATATATATATATATATATATATATATTAAAACGAAAACCCACTTAAATTGAGAAAACTAAAAAATCTTTGTAAAACCCCTATTTAACATTTTTATTTTTTCTAAAAAATAGAAAATGTAACATACATATATTTGAACATTTTTATAAAAGAAATAAAAAAACATTGAGTAGTTTATTTTTAAAAATATTAAAAATTTCATGTTACATAATATATATGTCCAAAAATATAAACATACAAATTTTCAACATTTTTTAAAAAAACAAGTAGACGCTTTTTAGATTTTTTTATAAAAATGTTCAAGTCTACTATTGTTACATTCCATAATAAAATAAAAATAAAAATGTTATACATGGTTTTTCTTGAGTTTTCTTAATTTAAGTGAGTTTTTATTATATATATATATATATATATATATATATATTAGTGTGTTGTGTCCTACACCAATTTTATTAGAAGACAAAATTATTTAAAAGTGTTGTATCCTACACATATTACGAGTCACAAAATTATTTAAAATTGTTGAGATTCTATACATTTTATACCCAACACCAAAACATTATTTTTATGATGCAGAAAATTTTGTTTTTATAGTGTAGAAAATATTGAATATCTAAGATAAACTCATTAAATGATTAGAGTTCATTAATTAATTTAAATATTAAAAATAAATAATAGAATTATTAAACACTATCAATGTATAGCGGAGGCTACCCCTTCTATTAAGGTAGGTCCGCCCCTGGCGATGAGGAGGCGACCATGGCTCTGGCCGCCTCCACCAAGGCTGGCCGTCATCGCACCAACTCTGGCCAACCTAGGTATTTTAATCGTTTGTGGATTTATTTTTATATGGTATTTAGATGTTGTTGAATTGACATGGATGCATGTATTTCAAAGTATGCTAGCTTGCATTCCTTGATAACACGACCCTGCTTTTTACAATACCTATGATTTGATTAATTACATTTGGGGGAAAGATTAATAAAAGTAGTAATAAAAAACAAAGTCTGTTATTTGATTAATTACATTTTGGGGAAAGATTAATAAAAGTTGATATAGTGTTTTATATATATGTAGATATAGGAGCACTTAAACTGTAGATTGAAGTGCAAAAGCGACTGCACGAGCATATTTTGCGTTATATCTTCGCTTCTAAAATCGGAGGTAGAACTTGGAAGTAATCTGAGGACAATTAATCCGCCCCAAATTCTTTAAACAAACAATGATGAATCTATATTTTTTATTGATATTTTATTGGCAGCTTTGGATGTTGGTTGTGTTCGATGGAGCTTTTAGGTTGTAACCGGATGAGTTGGAATCAAGTGTAGCAGTGGGTCATGTCGTATCAAGTGCGGTCAACAACAGTCAAAGCTGGTCAAGTCGAGTCAACTGAGTTAGAATCAGTCTAACCGTATGCTAGAGAGGTATAACCCTAAACCCAAACTAATTGAATATGTTAATTAATCTTAATTAATAATTTTCAAATGTAAAAAAAAAAACTGTTTTTACGTGCGTTGTCAAAACTAAAAATTATTTTTTTTCTACGTCTTTGATCGTTGGCACGAGCTCTTCTAAAGTCACATGTTAATCTATTTTTACATACGTTGTAAAAAATTATTTTACATTTACGTGTGTTGTTTTAGAGAAGACCGGGCCGACGAAGACAGGCATAAAGAAACATTTACAACCGTCTGTAAATAAAACATTTACGTGTGATGTTTTAGAAAGCTACAACGTATTTTTTTATAAATTGCGTGCGTTTATAATCTAAAACGTATTTTTAAGAAAAAAAATCTATATAAAAATATGTAAAACATATGCAAAAAAAGTTTAAAAAATATATATGTAAAGCGTATCTAAAAACGTTAAATATATGTAAAAAAATATGGTTTAAAAGCGTGAGCAATTTTTACATACGGTGTTGATTGTCAAACATTTTTTTACGTGCGTGTCGAATATAAATATTTTTTAACTCTTGAATGTAAACTCAGACATAAAATGTTTTTTTACGTACGATGACGAATATCATTTTTTTCGCAGACGATATCTGTCACACCCCGACCCGCAGCGGAAAAGGTGATCGGGGCATGATTGGGTTATCATCAAAGCTCATGACATTTATTATGCGTTTCATATTCATTTAATACAATTTAATGGAAATTTACAATAAATATTACAACATGTTCTAACTATCAATCTAAGCTTCTTTGTTCTCTTCTAAGGCATTTCCTATGTTTTCCTCGCTTCAACCTGTTCACCTGTATCATGTGTAAAATGGTTTTTGGATCAACATAAAGTTGGCGAGTGAATCCTATGGAAAACATTTGAACAAGTTTATTTAATTGATTATGAAATAAGTGCACAACCAAACATGAGTAAAAATAGATGTAAACTTATTCAACAATCATTAGATATTAAATAAAGCACACATGAACAATAATGGAACATTTAGAGGCACGCGTTGCTCTACTCGTCTCTCACGAGGAACTGATGGGCCTAATGAATGAATTGCATAAACATGATAATATGAATGACACAAGTACAAACAATATAAACTCAATGATACACACATGAACAATAATGGATTGGTTTTGAGGCACGCGTTGTTCAACTCGTCTCCCACGAGGAACTGATGGGCTTAATGAATGAATTTCATATAATTTGACAAAATGTAATAAGTAATCACAACAATATAAACAATCTAAGTTTAGATCACGATATGGTATGGCACAAGTTTAATAAACGAGTTAATTAATTTGTGACACATGACACACCCCAAAACGTGTAATTAAAAAGGGGAAGTTGTAAGATTCACTCACAGTGGGTGCGTTCGGTTGATGATGTTGAATGCACGCGAAGTGGTTTTAACCACGAGTGAAATTAACCTAGATAGATAGCATTATGGTTTGGTAAGTAAACGGATTTTATTAATCCATTTTATTAGGATTGTTGGGTGTATTTTTGTGAGTTTGAGGCTATTTTCTAACCTTAAAAATGTTATTTTTAAGTATTTTTAATTGATTTTTAATTAAAATAAATAAATAAAAATAATAAAAAAAAGTTGACTTTTTTTTTGACCGTTGACTTTGACTTTGACTGTAACAGTGACTGTTGACCGGTTCGTATGTATTATTGTGTGCGCTGGGTGAGGCTCGAACCCGAGACCTCCCGTACGCGTGCACGCAGCTCTACCAACTGAGATACGTGTCTAACCCGGAATATTTCTGTTTTTAATTATATTTATATATTAATTATGTTAAACAGAAAATCCTTTATTTTCTAAAAACGATTTTAATCCAAGACTCGGTGCGCTCCACAGGTCTCGAACCCGGGACCTGTGGCTTATACTAACACACAGTCCACTGCTGGACTGTGTGTCCAACTTGTTAACTTAACTGATTTTTATTATACTTAAACACAAACTAATTATTTTTATTTCTGACTTATTCAAAAGGTAGATAATTGTCCGGGTCGATGCAGAAGACCGGACTCGAACTCGTGCGCTTTGATTAAACATACACACAGTCCACCACTGGACTGTGTGTCTAACTTGGTTATTTTTCCGGTTATTAATATACTTAACATATAACAGTGGTGACTCCGGTTCGGTTAACAAAAAAGGCATTTTTATTAAGGCAGCGTGTGTGGAACAAGATTCGAACTCGAGACGTTTGTATGTTTAATGTGCACACAGTCCACCGCTGGACTGTGTGTCTAACCCGAGTAATTTCTTGATTTAAATTATACTTATATGTTCCGTAACTTCGTCTTCTTCGTTGAGTTTTATCCAGAAATGATGACTGACTGGTTCGAAGTTTTATTCAGGTTTCTTTAGCGTTTTTAGGTTAATTACAGATGAGATATAAGTAAAAAGAAAGGAAATTAGGCGTGAAGTATACCGACTGGCTTCCTCTGTTTTTTCCAGCAAAACTCTGGCGACAGCAATAGGCTCCGGCGTCGGGTGTCTTGCAACAGTGAGTCTTCAGAAAGCTTACAAATGACGTGGGTGACTTCGGTATAAGCTCAGGGGGTTTAGTAAAGCTTAGAAGTGAAGAACCCGGTTTTTCGGCGACGAGCAGAATATTTCCGGCAAGTGAGTTTTCGCCGAGAAAAGGTGCGGTTTTGAGCGAACATGTTTGCAGAGGTTCGAGGGGGTATTTATAAGGCAAGTTATCGATGAACTTGGTCTGATTTCCGACTTGATTCGTCGGTTATAATTTCTCCGGCGGTTATGGTTTGTGTCGCGGACACAGACGTCGGTTATAACCGATGTAGCGTTTAAGTTTTACGTTATAACTGAAAGAATCGTTAAGTTTCGCGAGATTGCCGGGATTTCCGACGACTGAACTTTGGGCGCCGGTTTTGAATTCGGAAAGACGCGATATGAATTAAATGATTCCAACATTTAACAAGTAGCATCAGTGGCGCAGTGGTTCAAGTGTTGTGTGCTAAGTTGTTTGATGAACCGGTTACTGACCCGGGTTCGAAACCCGGCAAAACCAAACTATTTTTATTTTCATATTTTTTAACAGTTTTTCAAAAACTAATTATATATTCCCATATAATAATTGATTATGTATCGTTTAAAATTATTTTAGGCATTTAATTCGCAACGAAAATTTTTAACTGACTGTTCGGTTAATAAACGGAGCGGGTTTGGTAAAATCCGTTTTTGACGGATGTTACAGTATCCCCTGCTTTTTAGAAATTTCGTCCCGAAATTTAAATTGTGATATATTTGACTAAAAGAATGATGGTGTTTAGTTTTGACAGTTACATACTTAGAAAAAGTAAGAGTTTTTAATTTTTTTGTTTGAGGCGGTAGCGTCTCTTGTAAGGGTTAAGTACCCTATTACAGGAATCGCTTTTTGTTGCCTACTGTAAAAGTATTGATAAGCAGAATTGTTTCGCTAACTATGATATCATGCATAAGAGTTTGGATATGTTTGGAAGGGTATGGTTATATCCTAAGGCAAAACTTCTAATACTATAACCTACATGGAACATAAATAAACACAACAGCTAATATTTGAACATAAATAAACACAACAGCTAATATTTGAATCCACATTCTGATAGCATATATGTTTGGATGGTGACAGTTCCTCTCTCGTTTGTTATGATGGAGAGGTTAGTTTATGTAGAAATGGAACACAATCAAATCTCTTTAAATAGCAAGATGATATAAATGTAACACAAAATTCAACCAAGGCAATACTAAATCCTATATGGAACTTCTCATAACCGCCTGATAATGCCTCTGATCCTTTGGCAAGAATACTTATATATAGGAAGTACCAGCGGCGTATCCACCATATTCTTGCCAAATTTTCATTGATTTTATCCACAAGTTATGATTAGTTACCAAGAAACTACTAAATCCTACATAGAACTTCTCATAACCATCTAACAATGCCTCTGATCCTTTGACAAGAATACTTATATATAGGAAGTACCAGCGGCGTATCCACCGTATTCATGTCAAATTTTCATTGGTTTTATCAGTAAATTATGATTAGTCCTATATGACTCTACAACCAATACAACAAACATAAAATACTGAAATGAAAAATGTCTGTGCGATCAAGGCTCAATCAAACGGAGCCGATCGTATTGCATGTACTGAAAATGAAATTGTCTGTGCGATCAAGGCTCAATCAAACGGAGCCGATCGTATTGCATGTACTGAAAATGATAAACTTAATCTAAACAACAATCACACAACCAGCCTATGCATGGAACCTCTCATAACCGCCTGATAATGCCTCCGATCATTTGACAAGAATACTTATATATAGGAAGTACCAGCGGCGTATCCACCATATTCTTGTCAAATTCTCATTGACTTCATCCGTAAGTTATGATTAGTTCTATGCGACTCTACAACAAACACAACAACTACAAGATACTGATCATGAAAAATGTCTGTGCGATCAAGGCTCAATCAAACGGAGCCGATCGTATTGCATGTACTGAAAATGAAAATGTCTGTGCGCTCAAGGCTCAATCAAACGGAGCCGAGCGTATTGCATGTACTGAAAATGAAAATGTCTGTGCGCTCAAGGCTCAATCAAACGGAGCCGAACGTATTGCATGTACTCAAAATGAATAACTTAATCTAAACAACAATCACACAAACAGCCTATGCATGGAACCTCTCCTAACCGCCTGATAATACCTCCGATCATTTGACAAGAATACTTATATATAGGAAGTACCAGCGGCGTATCCACCATATTCTTGTCAAATTCTCATTGACTTTATCCGCAAGTTATGGTTAGTTCTATGCGACTCTACTACAAACACAACAACCACAAAATACTGACAATGAAAATGTCTGTGCGATCAAGGCTCAATCAAACGGAGCCGATCGTATTGCATGTAATGAAAATGTAAAATGAACTGTGCGATCAAGGCTCAATCAAACGGAGCCGATCGTATTGCATGTAATGAAAATGTAAAATGAACTGTGCGATCAAGGCTCAATCAAACGGAGCTGATCGTATGCGGGCACGCCAGGTTCAACCGCATAATAAAATGGGGAACAGGCTCAACGCTCATAAATGGGGAGCAGGCGGCCTCGGCAATTGCATATACTGAAAATAATAAACAATAATTACTCTAATAGTCTACACATGGAACCTCTCATAACCGCCAGATAATGCTTCTGATCCTTTGACAAGAATACTTATATATAGGAAGTACCAGCGGCGTATCCACCGTATTCTCGTCAAAGTTTCATTGGCTTTATCCTTAAGTTATGATTAGTTCGATGTGATAAAGAAAAACATAAAACTAAACGATAGAAGTTGAATCTGGATCTTCGGTGAAGAGGACTAGTTGGGTATCTTCGTTTGGGCCGTCATTATCTTCGACAGGATTGGCGTTGATATTGAAGACTCTTCCTCTTGCTGGTGGCCTAGTGGTTGGGTTTTCTTGGTTTACTTGGTTAACTGGGTTTGAGTGGGCTTGAGTGTTGATGACGTTAACCAATTGAGGGCATGTGTTTCTAAAGTGGGTAGGGTCGCCACAATTGAAACAAGCTCGAACATATGGGAACATGGGGTATTGGGGTTGATGATAAGTTTGGGCCATGTTTTGAGTAGGGGAAGAGGTTTGGTTTTGAAAGGTGCGACAAACCTTGCTCAAATGACCATAGCGTCCACATGTTGTACATAGTCGACAAGGTAAAGTAAGGGAATGGTGATAAAAACAGTTGTTGCATCGAGGGTGAGGTCCAAGATATGGTTTCTTATTTGGGTAGGTTGAGTTGGGTGCCACTTGGGTGATTGGGATAGCTTGGATTGGTATGGCTTGTAAAACTGGTTGATTACGTTGGGTAGCAGCGAAAAGTTGCCCGTCTCTTTTTCTCTTAGAAGTGGGTTGAGAAGGGGATTCAGTTTGGGTGGAGTCGGAGGTTTCAGTCGATTCTTTATCCTTCTTCTTCTCCTCCTTGAAGTCTTTGTTTCGGATTCGGTTCTCGGTGAGCTCTGTTGCTAGCTCCATTGCTGCTTCCAAAGTTGCAGGCGCGGTACTTATTACAGGGTCTTGAATCTTTGACGGAAGACCACGAATGTAATGCTCGATCAAATGGTAGAGGGGAGTGAACATGTTGGGAACCATTTGATGTAATTCGAGGAATCTTTTGTTGTATGTGGTGTGGTCTCCTTCCTTTTGCTTCAACGAATAAAATTCATCTTCTAATTTCTTGATTTCGCTCCTTGGGTAAAATCGTCTGGTCATGATTTCCTTCAATTCGTTCCAAGTTAAAGTCATAACATCTTTAACACCTCGTTTGGCCTTCTCTGTATTCCACCAAGTAAGAGCTATTCCATATAAACGACCAGTAGCATAACGCACTTTGCGATCATCGGGACAATCGCAATTTAGAAAGGTGTTCTCCATTTCTTCAAACCAATGGAGGAGAGCGGTGACGCCTTCAGTCCCTTTGTATTTTGGAGGGTCGCATGATTTGAAATGCTTGTAGGTGCATTTAGTGGTATTTGGGGGAGAGTTGATAATGTTTTAGTTTTCTTGATTGACAGGATTAGCGGTGAGTGCTTGTTGTACTTGGATTACAATGTTGGGTATTACGGCAGCCATTTGTTGAGCGATTTGGGATCATGGGTCGCATTAGGAATGAACATTCATAAAATAATTATAGAAAAATAAATCTACTACATCCATAGGATGTCTTGGGCTTTGCTCGCCATTAGGCCCTACATGCCGCCATACTTTACCTTTGTAATCATGTGGGCCCCCATGAATACCGGTTTTTCATATGGTTCGCACGGGTTTGCCAGGTTGCGTACACTAAAACCCGGAGAAAATCGAGAAATATGTATACAACGTGTGATATTCGGAATGTGTCCAGGTGTAGACACGATGACACCTCAAAGTAGGTTAGTTCGAACGACGTTTGGTGTGGCATGCTTTGGCCTAATAGGTCCTTCGTACTCTCATCGTTGGTCCCCAGGTAGGCAAACTGGTCCGTTATATTGGATTTATACGAATGCCAACCTAGACAGGACGTTCCGACTACCGGTACTTGTACCCTTCCAGTTACTACATGCCCGTCGCAGAACTTACTTTGATGAGATTTGAAAATTGCAACAAAATCTTTGAATAATGAGAGTATGAAAATAAATTGAATACATGAACATCGATATATGTATAATGAATATGTATATAAGTATGTATGTTCGACTGTAAATATAAACAAATATGAAACAAATAAATATCACAAGTTTGTATGTAACCACCTAATCAATTAAAATTTAGGCCGACTATAGTATAAGCTCTAAGGGTCTAATAACCTATCCTATATCCCTATAGTCATGGCTCTGATACCAATCTGTCACACCCCGACCCGCAGCGGAAAAGGTGATCGGGGCATGATTGGGTTATCATCAAAGCTCATGACATTTATTATGCGTTTCATATTCATTTAATACAATTTAATGGAAATTTACAATAAATATTACAACATGTTCTAACTATCAATCTAAGCTTCTTTGTTCTCTTCTAAGGCATTTCCTATGTTTTCCTCGCTTCAACCTGTTCACCTGTATCATGTGTAAAATGGTTTTTGGATCAACATAAAGTTGGCGAGTGAATCCTATGGAAAACATTTGAACAAGTTTATTTAATTGATTATGAAATAAGTGCACAACCAAACATGAGTAAAAATAGATGTAAACTTATTCAACAATCATTAGATATTAAATAAAGCACACATGAACAATAATGGAACATTTAGAGGCACGCGTTGCTCTACTCGTCTCTCACGAGGAACTGATGGGCCTAATGAATGAATTGCATAAACATGATAATATGAATGACACAAGTACAAACAATATAAACTCAATGATACACACATGAACAATAATGGATTGGTTTTGAGGCACGCGTTGTTCAACTCGTCTCCCACGAGGAACTGATGGGCTTAATGAATGAATTTCATATAATTTGACAAAATGTAATAAGTAATCACAACAATATAAACAATCTAAGTTTAGATCACGATATGGTATGACACAAGTTTAAATAAACGAGTTAATTAATTTGTGACACATGACACACCCCAAAACGTGTAATTAAAAAGGGGGAGTTGTAAGATTCACTCACAGTGGGTGCGTTCGGTTGATGATGTTGAATGCACGCGAAGTGGTTTTAACCACGAGTGAAATTAACCTAGATAGATAGCATTATGGTTTGGTAAGTAAACGGATTTTATTAATCCATTTTATTAGGATTGTTGGGTTTATTTTTGTGAGTTTGAGGCTATTTTCTAACCTTAAAAATGTTATTTTTAAGTATTTTTAATTGATTTTTAATTAAAATAAATAAATAAAAATAATAAAAAAAAGTTGACTTTTTTTTTGACCGTTGACTTTGACTTTGACTGTAACAGTGACTGTTGACCGGTTCGTATGTATTATTGTGTGCGCTGGGTGAGGCTCGAACCCGAGACCTCCCGTACGCGTGCACGCAGCTCTACCAACTGAGCTACGTGTCTAACCCGAAATATTTCTGTTTATAATTATATTTATATATTAATTATGTTAAACAGAAAATCCTTTATTTTCTAAAAACGATTTTAATCCAAGACTCGGTGCGCTCCACAGGTCTCGAACCCGGGACCTGTGGCTTATACTAACACACAGTCCACCGCTGGACTGTGTGTCCAACTTGTTAACTTAACTGATTTTTATTATACTTAAACACAAACTAATTATTTTTATTTCTGACTTATTCAAAAGGTAGATAATTGTCCGGGTCGATGCAGAAGACCGGACTCGAACTCGTGCGCTTTGATTAAACATACACACAGTCCACCACTGGACTGTGTGTCTAACTTGGTTATTTTTCCGGTTATTAATATACTTAACATATAACAGTGGTGACTCCGGTTCGGTTAACAAAAAAGGCATTTTTATTAAGGCAGCGTGTGTGGAACAAGATTCGAACTCGAGACGTTTGTATGTTTAATGTGCACACAGTCCACCGCTGGACTGTGTGTCTAACCCGAGTAATTTCTTGATTTAAATTATACTTATATGTTCCGTAACTTCGTCTTCTTCGTTGAGTTTTATCCAGAAATGATGACTGACTGGTTCGAAGTTTTATTCAGGTTTCTTTAGCGTTTTTAGGTTAATTACAGATGAGATATAAGTAAAAAGAAAGGAAATTAGGCGTGAAGTATACCGACTGGCTTCCTCTGTTTTTCCGGCAAAACTCTGGCGACAGCAACAGGCTCCGGCGTCGGGTGTCTTGCAGCAGTGAGTCTTCAGAAAGCTTACAAATGACGTGGGTGACTTCGGTATAAGCTCAGGGGGTTTAGTAAAGCTTAGAAGTGAAGAACCCGGTTTTTCGGCGACGAGCAGAATATTTCCGGCAAGTGAGTTTTCGCCGAGAAAAGGTGCGGTTTTGAGCGAACATGTTTGCAGAGGTTCGAGGGGGTATTTATAAGGCAAGTTATCGATGAACTTGGTCTGATTTCCGACTTGATTCGTCGGTTATAATTTCTCCGGCGGTTATGGTTTGTGTCGCGGACACAGACGTCGGTTATAACCGATGCAGCGTTTAAGTTTTACGTTATAACTGAAAGAATCGTTAAGTTTCGCGAGATTGCCGGATTTCCGACGACTGAACTTTGGGCGCCGGTTTTGAATTCGGAAAGACGCGATATGAATTAAATGATTCCAACATTTAACAAGTAGCATCAGTGGCACAGTGGTTCAAGTGTTGTGTGCTAAGTTGTTTGATGAACCGGTTACTGACCCGGGTTCGAAACCCGGCAGAACCAAACTATTTTTATTTTCATATTTTTTAACAGTTTTTCAAAAACTAATTATATATTCCCATATAATAATTGATTATATATCGTTTAAAATTATTTTAGGCATTTAATTCGCAACGAAAATTTTTAACTGACTGTTCGGTTAATAAACGGAGCGGGTTTGGTAAAATCCGTTTTTTACGGATGTTACAATATCTAATGTTCAGAAATTTTTTGGCGCATTATGTCGAACAAAGTGCTTACATTCTCCTTTGTACGTAAAAAACAATTTTTACATTCGACAATTAAAAAAAGTGAGACGTTCGACAAATTGTGCATTTTTTTTGACATTTGACACCGTAAGTAATTTTTTTTTAAAATTCTATGTAAAAATAATGGTTTAAAAGCGCAGGAAACTATTACGTATGATGTCGATTAGCAAACATTTTTTACGCACGTGTCAAATGTAAATGTTGTTTACTGTCGAATGTAAACTCACACGTAAAATGTTTTTTTACGTACGATGACGAATGTATTTTTTTCGTTGACGGTGTCGAATGTCAGAATTTTTTTGGTCCATTGTGTCTAACATGTGTAATTAAAGCGCTTACATTCTCTACCGTACGCAAAACAATTTTACATTCGACATTTAAAAAAAAGTTTACGTTCGACAAAGTGCGCAATTTTTTGGACATTCGAGACCCTATGCAACTTTTCTTTGAAATTCGTACGTAAAAATTAAACATTTACGTTTTGAGTTATCATTTTAGGGGCTGGGGTTTTTCCAAATTTCCCCTTTTGTTAAGTATGTAATTCCAAATTTCCCCTTAACAATTTTGTTAAGTATGTAAGGGTTTAATATATATATTAAAAATTTCTAATTAGGTTTTTTTTTATTGCGATTAAAGATATATAAGAAATGAACAACTACTTTATTTTAGATTTTTTTAGTGATAGTTTTTTGTATTTTTATTTATAGGATTAGATTTGTACCAAATTCTGATATGTTTAAACTTTGTTACATGTATTATGACATTAATAATACAAAGGAATTGATTTTTAGTTGTTTTAAACTTTGACTTAAATTGATGGGAGGTTATTAAAACCCATTTGCCAATAAGTTGCGATAGAAAATGACCATATCATCCTTCTCACATTAGAATATATATTTTTAAATAAGACAAAACAATTATTCCATGATATATTGGGGTGAATATCAGTCACACAAACAACATTGATCAATAGTTGAGAATGGTTTTTTTACTTCTCTCTCGACTAGTGGTGGTTTTCATTTATGTATATATATATACATATATATATATAAAACGTTATACAAGCGTTTAAGTACATGCCAACATGCGGGATCAATAAAAAGAGCTTTAGACATTATAGGTCTTAAGATGCGAAGTTGTAAATTTCATAGCCTTTATCATAGCCTAACCAGATTCCCAACCTAATATCAAGGTTTGGTACATGCGGTTCAATCTTTTGAAAATACGTCAGCTTTCATTAGTAAATACAATTAATGGACTCGTTTTGAAAATAGCTTTATAGATAGAGAAAACCCGTACGTAATCATTTAATATATCTTAGGATTTTATCTTGTTATAAGTTTTACAATACTTGTCATAAAATCGGGAACCAGAAATCATAGCCAGTTAACTTTAGTGCTATAATGATTAAGGTACACACCAAAGTTTAATAACGTGTCTTATAGTCAGTATGCCTACGCAAGCACGTTATTTTGTATGGCCATGATAGTTTATGAGTCGGGATGCCCGTACACGGTACCATTAACCCCAAATTGTTTCAAGTATCAAGTAATACAAATTAAACTGAGTTATTATATTTATAAGTAGATCTTAGGGCTCAGTTATATAATATCCGCTCCAAGTGGCATATTTGTCATACCCCAAGTTTAAAAATAAAATAAGTTAAGAGTATTTACCTTTTGCTAGCTTCCAATCGATAACGATTTAGTTTAGCAAAAGACGCAAGTCTAAGTATTATTGACCCAAGTCCGATTATCTCTCCCCGTATTCTATAGTCCGGAATGAACAGAATTAGTTATCCATTAGAATGTCTAAGGGTTATAGGTAAGTTCCTTAGACTTGACCCGTTAACTTAGGAATAGGTTCAATTTAGCTAGCTTAAGCGTATGTCACAACCAACAAAATTTATGGTAAATCCGTACAACTCAACGATTATTTACATGATTAAATGCGTTCATTATTGACTAATTTATGCATAATTAAGGTCACACAATATTTAGCTTTGTAGGACATGTTAACTCAATTGGGATTTTTACATATGACGCATCGTGAGAAAACACTTAACTATGTCTGAATATGTTGGCAAAAATGCTGAAATCACTATTCACTGAACACTCTATTCATGTCAGCAAGTTCTGAAAACTGTCTGAATGATCAACGAATGATATGAAAGCATATCATCATAGAAACTTGAATAAAAACCCTAATTAGGGGTATCATTTGCCACAATACCTTTACTTTTCGGAAAACGCCTAAACTATTAAATTATCTAATCCACACTAAACTGTAACAATTATATTTGTTCGCAACATAAAAATTCGGCATTGGCAATGCCAATAAAGCTTGTAAGTAATGCTAAACATCATAAATAATCTTGATGGTATCAAATAATTATTCAAGACATCGCTTCAGGGATTACGACACACTTTTCACATATTGTCCGACTTCGAGCCGACAAGCGAACTAGTGGCATTTTTGTTATCCTAACACCTAGTTAACTAGTTAGACTTCTTTAACACCTTAAAGATCATTAGTGGCCTAATGATGCAAGATCAAATATAATGATAAAAATATGTAAGGTTTAACATTTCTAGCACATGGTTTCAAGTTTAAAAAATATATATAAAACCCTTACACCCATCACCTATTTTCGGCCCAAGTGGGGCCCACTCCTCTCAACATACAACTAATAAAGAATGATGGTGTAGAGCAATGTTGATGGATTTGGATGTTGACTACAAAGCTTGCAAGATCATTATAAGTCACCATATCACTTTACTTACCATCATCACCATTTCAAAAATTGCACAACACAAATTCCCTCTTGCTCTCTCTCACTTACGACTCCAAAGCACCCCCGATAACCCATCAATTTCACTTCCTAAACACCCCAAAATCAAACCCTTTCAAGCCATTTTAAGATGGTCTAGACAAGTTTAAGACATGGAGGAGCACTAGGAAGCACTTTGGAGCCTTCACATCTTCATAATCTTCTCATCTTCTTCATTAGCTTGCTTCCATAACTTTGTGCTAACTTGTAAGACCACTTCTTACCATTTTAATACTTGTTATGCTATGTAGAATGCAAATGTACAACTTGATCATCTTGAACTTTAAAAAATTAAAGCCTAAAACCCTAAACATAACTTAAAAGCTTACTAAAAGAAAGTGTTTACATGTTGATGATGTTGATTACTGAAAACTAGTTGGTTTGAACTTGATGATTATGTCAAAGTAGGTTGCTTAAATGTAATGATCTTGTAAGAAAATGGTTAAAAATAATGATCTAAACATCAAGATGTTCAGACCTAAACAAGACATTACCTTCATGATCCATGAACTTAAACTATTAACTTGAAAGTAATTTTTAATTAATATTACTTTTACAAGATACTAAGGACATGATTTGTGATATAAAAATCTTTAAAAGTCACATAAGCAAGTTTATATGCATGGATGAACTAGTTAAAAGTCACGGGATATATTGTTATTTTAAAAGTGTTGTTAAAAATATATATCAAAGTTCATGAAGATGAAGGTGTTTATGTGTTAAATTGTTCATGCAAAGTTGGTGTTGGAACTTGATTGGAGATTGATGGTGATTATGGGACTTAAACATTGTTTAAAATACATTTAGAAACGTGAAAAACGCCATAGTTTAAGGAGAAACTATGGAGAAATTTTCTAAAATCCTAATGGTGATTAAGGTGTAATTAAAAAGTGTCTAAAAGGACTAAACGCGACTAGTGACCTTATTCATGATTAGGCAAGTTTTAATTGAAAAGTTTAAGTCCCAAACTCCTAAGTATTTTCTTAAACACTTATACATATTTTCATAATGTAAGTCCCGAAAATCAGGATCTAACAACGATATCACACGATCACCAAGGATGGGCTGAATCCAAACTTGGTGATATTCAAGAAAACGAAAAGATGAAAGACCAATACGAATCAACTTTAACACCTTGCACACGATTCTATTACTTAAACAAGCAAAACCGTCTGGTACAAGATGGAGGCTCTCTAGAGAAATCCCAAAAGTCTAACCCTAGAAATGAGATAAGCTTAGCTTATATACCTAGGGTAAGGGCATGCCCGTCATGGGCTTGCCTGACCCACATGGCCTATGGCATGCCCAAATGACCTATAAAGGTCCAAACTTAATACAAACTAACCCAGTTAATCCCAGTTAACTACCATAGACCGTTGCGTATATTTGATGCGTCAGTCTCACACTTCTAGGACCTAATAATCTCCCCCTAGACTGATGCATCAAATTCTCTTCATAGCATAAATTCTGCAACGTCTTCAACAGAGTCTATGCTTGTCGCTATGTTGTAAGTGTTGTGGAAGTCAGTCTCACACTTCTAGGACCTCACACTTCAAAGAACTCTTAGCACCAGGTCTCTACCTTCTGCTCTTGTGGTTAGCTTCATATCAGGATCTTGATTAGCTTTGCTTGAAACCTCCTTGTCAAAAAGAATGCGAGAGGAGGAATCTCAGCAGCTCTTTCCTTCTTCAATCTTTCTCTTTCAAGCAAGTAGGTTCACAGGTACTTCTCCAAATGTACTATCACTGTTAGACGATGACTGGCATCTGGTTCTTCTGACTCAGGTACACTTTGCTGTTATGATGCTTCATGCTTTGTCGGCAACTAACAGCATCTCAATTTCAGCAACCCATGTTTCTTGATCTAAAGCAAGATCTACACAAGTCTCAGAAATTTATAAGCAAACATTCTTATGCAACAAGGAGAGTACTACATGAACACTTGGTATATCCAAGTACTTGTACTCGGATCAAAATTCAAATTTCTTTCATCTTTTGATGATTAGTCAAATCTTCAAGAACGGTTAATAATTTTTAATAAAACAAAGAAACACTCTATTTTTGGACACTTGAATTTTCTATTTTTTTAATTTTAGAATATAAGAATACAAATAGAAACACAAATAAACGAAAAAACTAACTCAGTAGTTACAACTATACAATTGCAATGGGATCAAAATCGTTTTCAGGCGGACCAAGGAACACTTTCTAGTGCGAACTTATTTAGATTGGTCTAAGCAATTGCCAATATGTTTGTCCACTTAAACTTTAACGCTCAACTTTCATTTTTCAAATTCGTGATGTGCTTAAGGTAGTATTATACTACAATACCCGTGCGTCGCATACCATGACATACCCCCGCGATCAAGGTAAGCACAACGATTCATTGTAGTAGGTGAGTATACTGAGATCATCCTTTATCGTTTACAACGTTAGACTATTGGTGAACAGGTCAATAAATTCGTACAACAGAGTGACCAATAATATCTGACGAGGGTTAGGCAAATACCTTATATAGTATGTTTAACTTTTCAAGCACATGGAATTTTTTCGTGATGAGATTTCCTTTCTTTTAAGGTTTTGGCCCTTCTATTTTGGCTCTTTTAAGGATATCCTGACTGTACCTAGGTCTACATGTATCTGGATGCAACAGAAGCGCAGCCCTGATATCCTGGATGACTCATCAGCATAAAGACTTGAAACTTTAGACGTTGGCTATCTATCAACGCAGGATTTAAGACCATGAAATCATACGCCGATGGTATGTTACCCACAAGATACATAGTTCATTATGTTTATATGACTTAGTATCTTTTAATCAGTTTGAGTGTTAAGCCTACCGACATATTACATTAGATCCTAGTCTTTTCAGCTACGACACCTTACATGTGTCAGTCACGCCCTTTACCACGAATATTCATTTCATTTCCCATTTGATGCCAAAAAGACTTTTTGGATTTTTCAATTTTTCAAAAGTTTTTGTATTTTTCTGTTTTTCAAATGTTTTTGTATTTTTCTGATTTTCTCCCCCTCAAACAATGCATATATACATATATCTCCCTCTTACCCCCTAAATTTGTGTATCACACTTTATGCACAAATTTACCTAATAAGGAAAACGTATGTTCAAAGTTTTAAAGGAAAGAAAAGGAAAATGTTTTTGTTGTTTTTGCTTAACCGTTCCGTCATTAGATTAAAGACTAATAAATTTCAAAATTAAAGCACGAAATTTAAATTTGTACCTTTTCGCTGATCTTTTCTTACCTCATCTCCTCCAAAGGAAACATCGCACTCGTAAAAATTTTGAACTTTTTGCAACAGTGAGATGTTATCCGATATGTCCCTGGAACAACCGTTATCAACATTCCAGAGATTGTCAACAGGTCCTCCTTAGTTGTTCCTGAAAAATAAGAAGATTAGTAAGACAGTGGGACCCAGGCCATCGTGGTCCTAAGTTTCCCTGAAGCATCAAAATAAGACACTTCTTTTAGACATAAGTCCCCTTTTATTTCGATGATTGGTGATGTTGCTACCGCTTTGGATTTGGGTTTCCAAATCTGTTTCATTTTAACAAACGCGGTTGTTACCTTAGATTGAGCAACTTTGGCTGTTTCAAATTAGTCATTTTAGAAACAGATTTTTGTTTCTGAACAGCCTTGCGTTTGTTTTTGGCAACATTCCAGTCCCCATCAAATGGTTTAACCTTGGTATTCACATTCTTCATTGCCTTGTGTGATGATACCTTCATCGGCTTGGAATGATTATTATTCTTTGGTGTAACCCTCTGATTTTGAGATGATCGGAAACATGGGGACAATGTGTGCAGTTTCGAGCAATGTGACCCGGAATGTCGCAATTGAAGCATGTTTGTCTCTTTACGTATAAGGCATTCTGATTAGCATGTGTAGCTCTTGCAGGCTCTGAAGGATGAACTGATCCCTTATGTGCTTGATTTCCTTGCACGTTTCTTGCAGACGAAGATGAATTTGGATGTTTGTACTTGTCGTTTGCAAGGGCCTTCTTCTGTTATGGAGATTTCTTTTGATTCTTCTTGTTTGGTTTAGACTGCAAATTTTGTTCAGAAATCTCACCAGACTTTCCAAAAGCTTTGTTAGCATAGTCAAATGTATATTTCTCACATTTGCCATTAATGACTGGCTTAGCAAAGGCATTCTTTACATCACGAGCCTTTTTAGGACAATTGATGCCCATTGATGATCCCGGAGAGCGACATTGTCTTCGACGTTTCGACCTTTTCTTTCCTCGTCTTTGATCTACTCGTTTCGGCTCTTGTTGCATGATCTCAACCTTTTCATCACAAGAAGAAGGTTCAGATTGTTCAGTTTGCGCACTTGGAGCCTTGTTCATGTCAGCTCTCTTTTCATCAGCTTTGATAGAATCGGAGAGTCCTGGTTTATCAGATGAAAGACCAGACACTCCAGCTGAATCATTAGAAGAGTCAACAGCACCAGATGGTTCCCGTGTGTCTGACGTATAATCACGGGGTTTGCCGTACACCATATGCTGTGATCTCTCAACTTCTTCGTCGGTTTCAGGCATTATCGTGTAGTTGTGATTATACAGTGGGGCAACCTGATTGAATCCCAAACCCTTCCCCTTGTTCTCCTCATATGCCAGCTACACATTGCACACGTCTTGAACGAGCTTGTAGGATGTATCAAACTTCTTTATATTAACTTCGTTTTGTTGATATTTTCCAGCAAGAAGTCCCAGCTCAATTCTTACCAAATCGCATTCCATGGTTTTTTACTGTAATCTGGTCTTGTAATCATGGACCTAACATTTCTGTTGATTTACGTCCAGGTGGAACTGAGCTATGTCTTTCTTTTGTGCTTCAACCTTTTCTGTGAGTAACTTGTTACTTTCTCGAAGGCCGATGCACTGAGCCATTGCATTGTTGTAATCATTAGCTATTTTGGAATTAAGTGCCCTGAGGTGAGCAACCCTATTCCTGCAAGGTTCAGTGCACAAAAGGTAGTTGACTGTGTCAATGAGCGATCTTGGTTTGTCAGCGTGAGTTTGAGCTTGAGGTAGAGTTTGGGGTGCTGGTCTGCTGATTGTTGCTTGCTGGGATTGAGGTTTCTGTTCGGACACTTCTTCAGGATGAGACTCTATTGATTTTGCGTATAGATCTTGGAGATCTTGGTTTGACTATAAATGATCCCACAACCAAGATACAAAGGAGTCTTTGTCATCACCCAAAAAGCTATTCATCTCATTCCTTACTTCCTCTTTACGTCTCCCACGTTCAAGCAAGGGCATCACATATTCCACAACAGGATCAACATTATAGTCTCCAATAAACTCACTCAACTTTCCTTCACTTGATCCGCAAGTTCGGGTTTTGATTTTTGCCTAGGAGAAGTGCTGTTGACGGATGCTTAGATCAGTGGGCTAAAGACAATGTTCGGATTTGCATTCGTTTTGAATTACATACTGGCTGAAAATTATGTTCGGTGTTGAGCTTAGGCTGTAGATCTTAGTAATCGAAACGTACCGTAAACGATAATATTCCGAACTGTTTTACCAAAATGTACGTTAGACCGTCTCGATGATACGAATCCAATGATTATAATGTCAAAGACCTTTTCGAATTTTCGTGCCTTGTTTTTTTTGAACTCGACAAGTAGACTCTTAATGTACTCAGAACATATCTTATCCGAGATGTTTTGATGATCCGAGATGTTGAAGGTGGAGACAAACTCAACACTAGTGATCAAAATCGATTCTAGATGCATGTTCATCAATTTGAGATGAGTTTGAGATGATTGAATCAAGACTTGATCCGAAAGATCCGAGATTCAAGAAGATAATCCGAGATGGTCTGGTTGGTAGATCTTCAAGCAGACTGTCTGAGAGTCCGGGTTGGTTTGAGATCATCAAGCAGTCTATCCGAGATGGTTCGGTTGGTTCGAGATCTCAAGCAGACTATCCGAGATGGTCCGGATGGTTCAAGATGTTCACCAAAAACACAATAGAGCAATGCGATCAAAATTCGTGTGATACAGATCTGAGCTGGAAAAGTTCAAACAGGCTCGGTACAACTGTAAGTCCCAAAAATCCGGATCTAACAACGATATCGCATGGTCACCAAGGATGGCTGAACCAAACTTGGTGATATCAAAAAACCAAAAGATGAAAGACCATACGAACATTAACACCTGCACACGATCTATTACTGATCCTGCAAGTCGGTTTTGATTTTTGCCTAGGAGAAATGCTGTGACGGATGCTTAGATCAGTGGGCTAAAGACAATGTTGGTCAGATTGGTTTTGAATTTACATACTGGGCTGAAAATTATGTCGGGTGTTGAGCTTAAGCTGTAAGATCTTAGGATAATCGAAACCGTACCGGTAAAAACGATAAAATATGTCCGAAAACTGTTTTTACCAAAATGTACCGTTAGACTCGTCTCGATGATACGAATCCAATGATTTATAATGTCAAAGACCTTTTCTGAATTTTCGTGCCTTTGTTTTTTTTGAACTCGACATAGTAGACTCTTAAATAGTATCTCAGAACAGTATCTTATCCGAGATGGTTTTGATGATCCGAGATGGTTTGAAGGTGGAGACAAACTTCAACACTATGATCCAAATCGATTCTAGATGCATGTTCATCAATTTGAGATGGAGTTTGAGATGATTTGAGATGCAAGACTTTGATCCGAAATGATCCGAGATGTTCAAGAAGATAATCCGAGATGGTCTGAGTTGGTTCGAGATCTTCAAGCAGACTGTCTGAGATGGTCCGGGTTGGTTTGAGATCATCAAGCAGTCTATCCGAGATGGTTCGGGTTGGTTCGAGATCTTCAAGCAGACTATCCGAGATGGTCCGGGATGGTTCAAGATGTTCAACCAAAACTACAAATAGAAGCAGATGCGATCAGAAATTCGTGTGATATCAGATCTGAGCCTGGAAATAGGTTCAAACAGGCTCGGGTACCAACTGTAAGTCCCAAAAATCCGGATCTAACAACGATATCGCATGGTCACCAAGGATGGGCTGAATCCAAACTTGGTGATATTCAAGAAAACCAAAAAGATGAAAGACCAATACGAATCAATTTTAACACCTTGCACACGATTCTATTACTTGATCCTGCAAGTCGGTTTTGATTTTTTGCCTGGAGAAATGCTGTTGACGGATGCTTAGATAGTGGGCTAAAGACAATGTCGATTCGCTTCGTTTGAATACATATGGCTGAAATATGTCGGTGTTGAGCTTAGCTGTAAGTCTTCGGATAATCGAACCGTACCGTAAAAACGATAAATATGTCCGAAAACTGTTTTACCAAAATGTACCGTTAGACTCGTCTCGATGATACGAATCCAATGATTATAATGTCAAAGACCTTTTCTGAATTTTGTGCCTTTGTTTTTTTGACTCGACATAGTAGACTCTTAAATAGTATCCGGAACAGTATCTTATCCGAGATGGTTCTGATGATCCGAGATGGTTTGAAGTGGAGACAAACTTCAACACTAATGATCCAAGATCGATTCTAGATGCATGTTCATCAATTTGAGATGGAGTTGAGTGATTGAGATGCAAGACTTTGATCCGAAATGATCCGAGATGTTCAAGAAGATAATCCGAGATGGTCTGCGTTGGTTCGAGATCTTCAAGCAGACTGTCTGAGATGGTCCGGTTGGTTTGAGATCGCAAGCAGTCTATCCGAGATGGTTCGGTTGGTTCGAGATCTTCAAGCAGACTATCCGAGATGGTCCGGGATGGTTCAAGATGTTCAACCGAAAACTACAAATAGAAGCAGATGCGATCAGAAATTCGTGTGATATCAGATCTGAGCCTGGAAATAGGTTCAAACAGCTCGGTACAACTGTAAGTCCCAAAAATCCGGATCTAACAACGATATCGCATGTCACCAAGATGGGCTGAGTCAAACTTGGTGATATTCAAGAAAACCAAAAAGATGAAAGACCAATACGAATCAACTTTAACACCTTGCACACGATTCTATTACTTGAACAGGCAAAACAGTCTGGTAAAAGATGGAGTCTCTCTAGAGAAATCCCAAAAGTCTAACCCTAGAAATGACATAAGCTTAGCTTATATACCTAGGGTAAGGTCATGCCCCACATGGCTTGCCTGACCCACATGGCCTTGCCTGACCCACATGGCCTATGGCATGCCCAAATGACCTTTAAAGGTCCAAACCTAATACAAACTAACCCAGTTAATCTGAATTAAATACCATAGACCGTTGTGTATATTTGATGCGTCAGTCTCACACTTCTAGGACCTAATAATCTCCCCTTAGACTGATGCATCAAATTGTCTTCATAGCATAAATTCAGCAACGTCTTCAACAAGTCTATGGTTGTCGCTATGCTGTAAGCTCTGATACCAATTATAAGTCCCGAAATCCGGATCTAACAACGATATCACACGATCACCAAGGATGGGCATAATCCAAACTTGGTGATATTCAAGAAAACCAAAAAATGAAAGACTAATACGAATTAACTTTAACACCTTGCACACGATTCTATTACTTGAACAAGCAAAACCGTTTGGTAAAAGATGGAGTCTCTCTAGAGAAATCCCAAAAGTCTAACCCTAGAAATTACATAAGCTTAGCTTATGTACCTAGGGTAAGGGCATGCCCCTCATGGGCTTGCCTGACCCACATGGCCTATGGCATGCCCAAATGACCTATAAAGGTCCAAACCTAATACAAACTAACCTAGTTAATCCCAGTTAACTACCATAGACCGTTGCGTATATTTGATGCGTTAGGTTCACACTTCTAGGACCTAACAATCTCCCCTTGACTAATGCATTAAATTGTCTTCATAGCATAAATTCAACAACGTCTTCAATAGAGTTTATGGTTATCGCTATGCTGTAAGCTCTGATACCAATTATAAGTCCCGAAAATCCGGATCTAACAACGATATCACACGATCACCAAGGATGGGCGGAATCCAAACTTGGTTATATTCAAGAAAACCAAAAAGATGAAAGACCAATACGAATCAACTTTAACACCTTGCACATGATTCTATTACTTGAACAAGCAAAACCGTCTGGTAAAAGATGGAGTCTCTCTAGAGAAATCCCAAAAGTCTAACCCTAGAAATGACATAATCTTAGCTTATATACCTAGGATAAAGGCATGCCCCTCATGGGCTTGCCTGACCCACATGGCCTATGGCATGCCCAAATGACCTATAAAGGTCCAAAACTAATACAAACTAACCCAGCTAATCCCAGTTAACTATCATAGACCGTTGCGTATATTTGATACGTCAGTCTCACACTTCTAGGACCTAACAATCTCCCCTAGACTGATGCATCAAATTGTCTTCACAACATAAATTCAGCAATGTCTTCAACAGAGTCTATAGTTGTCGTTATGCTGTAAGCTCTGGTACCAATTGTAAGTCCCGAAAATCCGTATCTAACAACGATATCACACGATCACCAAGGATGGGCGGAATCCAAACTTGGTGATATTCAAAAAAAAAACCAAAAAGATGAAAGACCAATACAATCAACTTTAACACCTTGCACACGATTCTATTACTTGAACAAGCAAAACCGTTTGGTAAAAGATGGAGTCTCTCTAGAGAAATCCCAAAAGTCTAACCCTAGAAATGACATAAGCTTAGCTTATATACCTAGGGTAAGGGCATGCCCCTCATGGGCTTGCCTGACCCACATGGCCTATGGCATGCCCAAATTACCTATAAAGGTCTAAACCTAATACAAACTAACCCAGTTAATCCCAGTTAACTACCATAGACCGTTACGGATATTTAATGTGTCAGTCTCACACTTCTAGGACCTAACACATAAGTTAAAAATGGAAATGTTATATATATATATATATATATATATATATATATATATATATATTTAAGATGGAAATATACTTAGAGAATTCATCTTGTGTGTAATGTGTATGTATTAGAAGTTAGGAAAATACTAACTAAATAAAAATACACCACTCATGGAAAACCTCCTAAATACTTGAAAGTATAAACATGAGTATGGACCTCTATAACATATATACTTATCCTCTAAATATTCTAATACTTGGAAAATTGACTCCACAAAAGTGCATATATGAATAACTCAAGTTAAACCCCTAGACGCGATGCGAACAACGGACGCCACGGACATCGGATAACATTACATAATATTTATTTTACAAAATAATATAATATATATGTCCGAAATCGACTTAAAATACAATATAACTGTGGTAATGAATTAATGAAAGTCCAGGATCCGGCGGGTTTAGACGGAAGTTTGGGTAGAAAAGAAATAATTCGGTAGAATGCTATTAAGAATGGAGTAGAAGCAGAAGTCGAATGATTCCATTCATACCGAAAGAGTATAAATCTTTACAAGCTGGAGAAATTCAGTATTTCCCCTCTGGGAACTCCAAAAGTTTTTTTAACTCTATCACATGACACTATATATAGACACGGGTTTGGTGCGGAGGAGACATTTGCGCGGACGTGTTTACCTCCGTACCAAGGTAAGTCACCTTCGTGAGAAGGTGTTACCTTCATACAAAGGTGATCTCATCCTCGCCATCGTGTCATGAGTTTGTTTTTCTCACTAAACTATACAATATTCAACACACACTCTATCTTGCCTATTCGCACAATGGCGGACATACAAAATATGAACCAACAACTAAATACGTCATTACCGACAACGATTGCCATATCGTCACAAAAAGGAATGAATACATATCCCGAATGACACTCATTCTCGATACAAAAATATATATTAACGGTTACTATGAAGAACTCTAAAATAATATATTTTTAGACATTGGAAATATAAATATATTTAAACACTTTTAATTTCATGGAAGTATAAAATGAATAATCACTAAGTGTAAATATATAAGTATACAAGTATACTAATACGTATAAAATACGTACACTAATACACCTTGTGGAATGGCAAGAATACAAGAAAGGTACATGTACACAAATACGTATAAATACGACATAAATACCGAGAATAAAATATACAAATAAAGTATATACATGGTATACGTACGTATAAATACGCAAGTACATAGTAATGTACACAAATACACTTGTTGGGGTGTATACATACAAAGGATATTATACATGTACATCAATGGAAGTATGATGTTAAAAATAAATACTTTTAACTGTTATATCTAGACAAGATACACTTATATATTTGTGAAAAAATATATATATTGAACCGAATGTAGTTATACATGTGAACGAAGTTCACTATATTGAAGAATATATAAAACATGTAACAAACTTATACCGTGCATGGCACAGAGACGCTTATAGGCTAGGCCCACTCACAACATGTGGAACACGGAGACTCAAATGGGCTAGGCCCATTCTCACTTGTGCGAGGCACAAAGACTCTCGTGGGCTAGGCCTGTTCATACACATTATGAATGCAAAATATATTTATAAGAAGTGTGTGTATATATATATATATATATCTATATATATACTAAAAACGGACATACAAACAAATGCCAACATCTTAAAAATACACAAGGGTTCTAAATAGATAATAAATACAAATTTAACAACGTTCAAGATGAGCAACGTGTACACAGTCTAATAGAGACCTACAAGTGTCTAATGATGAGCAACACGTACATAGTCTAATAGAGACCTAAGTGTCTAATGAGTTAGACACTTGTAGGTTGACTCGTGCATTTGGATACCCTGCTTGCTAGCACTCATTTTACGAATGTGATACTGTGAGTTCATGTCCCCTTTTCTTTTAGACGTTTTCATTTTTACAACTCTCGTGGGGAAATACATGTTATGATGGTAAGGTTAAGCTATGGAATGAAACAACTAGATCATGTGCGAACAGGGTAAAACTCAAGCGCCATTAATCGTCTATAAGACCAAGGAACAAGAGGGGTAGATCTATCAGGTATGGGCGAGCCCACTCATGGGTCTTTGTGTGGCCGCATGTAGTGCTTTTGTTGTCCCAGCTGAAGTGAATCAGTGCTAAATCATCAAGGGTTAAGTGCTTCCTATGTTGTCACACATATTAATGTCCTTGCAACACATTAATGATCAACAAGTTCATTGACGCTTTACATACCACATTTTTACATAACGAACTTTCAAATGCTTTTAAGATTCATTTGATACGAACCCAAAACACATGAATTCACTAACTTTGTTGATGTTCTAAACTTACATGTATTTCCGGAAATTAAGTGCATCTTGGCGTATTATCACGGAGATTTTGGTTATCAAGTTGCCGATTTCATCCGTTTTGGGTGGGTTTGATCCATATATCTCATCTTCGAGGGAGATATCGGATGCAAAGTCTTTGTGTTTAGAACTTTATTTCGAATCAAGTCACTTTTGTAAAACTTTATAACCTATGTTGTCTTTTACTTTTGAACAACTAATGACTTGTATTTTAATTTCATGGTTGAATGGATGAACATCGTGCTTTTTATTCATATAGTTTGTTTGCTTATATCGTATATGTAGGTCCCCTAATTCCTATGGATCTTCACAGAATCGTCTATCCAATATAGAGTGCGGAATCCTCTAGATTAGATTATCAAAGAAATACGAGTAGAAATAGATTCACAATAAACCCGATCTTTATTGATTATCTATCACAACGATTACAATCAATCTAGATCCCACGAAGTCGTCCAAGCAAATCTCTCTACGAATTCTCTCTCAACTCTCTCTGAAGTGACTAACTCAACAACCTTAACCTTAATGCAAAACTCTCTTTATATAGAGACATGTTTACAACTAGGCTAGGGTTTAACCACATGGTCTGCAAATTGGACTAGGCCCAATTCGCCTACCACTCCCTATAATGTGGGCCTGGTTTGGCCTAATCACTACAACTAACTATTACAAAACTAAACCTGCTAACTGTTTATCATTTTACTAATTACAAGATATCCAAAGACCAAATCTAAGCTGTTGTCACAAATATGCACCAACAGTATGCAATGAAAACTGATCAAGTTCACAGCGTGCGCATCCGCCTATGAGCGGATGTGACAGATTGGGATTAGAGCTTCGATTGTAGTAAACCAGGACTGTTTTTCGAGTCTAGTCTACAATCACTAGGATCCTCTCATGAAAGCAGTTTTATAAAAACAAAGGGGTTTTCATCGCATACACAAACGCGAGATCCATTTCACAAAACGTATTCCAAATAAATAATGCAAGGACATTATTGGGGCTTAGTCTATATGGGATAGATTTAATAAACTAGATTGATTCGCACAAACAAACGAGATAACTTACAACGAACCAACGTTATTACATATAGGGATGGATCATAAGAAAACTAGTTTAAATGAGAACACCAAAAAATTAACTAAAAAAGCCTAAAAACATATCAATTTTTTTTTTGAATTTTTAACAAAATTCTCTATATATAATATATAAAATAACTTTTTTTTTCAAAAAAAAAAAGTTGTGCTACACATATGCATTAATATGAAAAAGCCTAAACCACCTAACCCATCCCCCACCGACACCCCAAAAACCCCCCACCCCACCCCTAGAAACCTAAATCCACCTCCCACCAAAAGCCTAAACCCCCCATCCCCACCCCAAAAAAGAAAAAAAAACCTAAAACTAAACCTAAAACGTAAACCCCCCAAATACCTAAGCCCCCCACCCGCACCCTCAAAAAACCTAACCCCCCCACTCGCACCCCCAAAAATCTAAAACCCCCTCCCCCACACCCAAAAACCTAATCCTAATCCTAAACCCCCAAAAAACCTAACCCTAAAAGCTAAACTAAACTCAAAAGCTAATTCTAAGCACATAATGCACATGTGTAGTACATATATAATGTACATGTGTAGTACAATTTTTTTAAAAGAAAAGTTTTTTATACATAAAAAGCAACGATATTTTATAAAAAGAATTGTAAAAAAATAGGTATGTTTTTAGGCTTTTTAGTTAGTTTTTTAGTTTTCTCATTTATATGTAGTTTTCTCATGATCCTCTCCCTATATATGTGTATGTGTGTGTGTGTGTGTGTTGTATGGATTATTCTGCCGTGGTACTATGGCATCCTCTGCGAGCAGTGGCATCTATGATGACTATGATCCGATGAAGATTGAGTAAGACCACGAGCCTGTTGTAGAGATTATTTCTAGTGATGAGTCGAAGCCAGACAATGTTCCTGATTTTGGGTCCGACGATGAGGACCTAGATGACTTCCAGCCCTTCGCACTACCAGACCATGACATGGTTGACATCCCTCTAGAAGATGACGTTTTGGCTGTGGGACCACAACTAAACAACTTCGTGATTATTGGCCACCCTAAGGGTAAGCACATTGTCGAGTTTATACCCTTAGCCATTTTTACCTCTTGCTGCCATCCCACCCCTCATTGTTTAATCCGATGACGAGGACGAGGTCCCCATCCTTCACGCCGATCACCTACACGAGGACAATGGCGCGGTGAGGTCATTGACATAGAGGTCTTGGAAATGTCTTCTCGAGTTGTTTTGGTTGTAGCCATATCATCATCGGATGCGAGCGACCACGCTTCTTCCTCTTCCATTCGCCGCTCTGGACTGGGGCGGATGCAACTGACAGCAGCTTCGACACCATTCCCATTGCTACCCCGACTCCCACTCCTATGCCTACCCATACATTCGTACGCACAACCACACCGACTTCTACAACTCCTTCGACTCCCACCTCCCGACGCACCTCTGCTACACCTACTCCTGGCCCTGCTCCTTCAGATGATGACACTTGTCCAGTCGGCCATTGCATCATGAGTCCCATTCCACACCCTGTAGACACGTCCCCCATTTTCCCGCATGACATCCTTACACCCCGCCCTGGAGAGGGTACATCACACCAGCCCGTCTATTCACAATCCCATGTCCCAGCTGAGCACCCCTTCACTCGATACTCCCCACTCCACATGCCTAAACCTTTATCACCCGTATCATCACCCTACTTACATCTGGGACAACCTTATTCAGTCCCAACAGTTATAGATACAGATCCACTAGCAGAGGGTCTGGGATCTCAAGCGTTATGTAAAAGCTATGCCCCACCAGCACAAGCCTATCCACCACCACCACCTGGATCACCACCACCGTCACCACCACATCCACACCCACCCGTTGACCATGAGGCTCGAGTGCTGACTCTTGAGCAGCGAGCCAACCTTGATGCTCGTCGTATGCATGAGCTGGAGGACGAGATGGATCACCTCCGCAGCCTAGTCATTCCTACTCCACCACCATCTCCCCCTGCTCCGTAGTTTTGTTTGCATGTACTTTTGCTACGGGACTAGGATACTCGTTTTTGGTGTATATATGAAGACCAGACGTGAGCTGCTGACACTTGAAGACATATGAAGACCAATGTGGAAGAAAAGATTTACCCTTTTGTGTATTTTAAACTTGTATGACCGGGGTTAGGTATCCCCGCATCCTTTTGTTTTTCTTTCACAAAAACAGTGTATCAAGTTGTCGAATATATGAAAGCTCGGTATTATGTTTTTTTCTTTATTGCACATTGTGGTTTATCTATGCATGTCTTGTTATTGTGGATGATATTTGGTTGATGTGACGATTATATATATATATATATATTAGCGGACAATATTTATTATTAAATATTTGTCTAACCCGTTCGTTACTTGTGATTGGAAGATCATGGCAGCCAAGAGAAGGAACACACGACGTAACAAATCGAACCCCATGCCTACCACTAAGGCAAAGCTGAACCAACTCCTCGAGGAACGCATCTCTCAAGCCCTCGGTCAATACGAGGTGAACTGCGTAGAGAATAGCGGTGGTTCTAGCGGATCTAGCGGGCAAGGCCAGGGAAGCTCTTCTGGTGGAAACACCATGGTAACGGAAAGTTGTTTTATAACAACTTAAATATTTCATTCCATATTCTATTCGTGCGTTCTCATAATTCTCTTATATATATATATATATATATAATCTGTTTGTTCAACGTTTCAGACTGCACCTACAAGCAATTTCTAGATTGCAAGCCTCTCAGTGTGACGGCATGGGCGGTGCCATGGCCTTCGTACGTTGGACTAAGAAGAAAGATTCTATCATTCGTATGAGATGATGCACTCCTGACAAGACGGTAGTGTATGTTACTGGGTTGTTTGTGGACGAAGCAATGACATGGTGGAACTTGCAAGTTCAAACCTTAGGAGACGAGGCTGCGTATGGTTTGACTTGGGATGAATTGAAAAAACGTATGAGGGAGAAGTACTGTTCTCGGGCTAAGTTACAAAAGGTGGAAACGGATTTTGGAATCTTGCTATGGTTGTTGCTGATTCATGGGGCATAATCAAAGGTTCCATGACTCGTCTTGAGTATCTCCTACATGGTTGAGGCAGAGTTCAAAAGGATTGAACGATGCATTTGGTGTCTTCATCCCGAAATTAGAAGCCTTGTTACTTCTGCGAACCCCACGACTATAATCCAAGCGGTTACATTGGCTGTAACTCTTATTGAGGAGGCGGTAAGGATGAAAAAGATTTCTATTAAAGGGTCTAAGAAAAAGGAGACTCATGTGGAGTCTTCTAGCGATGGCAAACGGAAATTCTCAAACTTCAAGAAGGGTACTCGAGCAAATAACAAAAAAAAAAAAAATAACAGTAATTCCAACAAGTGTGGGGAAGTAATCCCACCAAAGGAAGCTAAGGCTTTTGTAGCAACAAATGAAACGGTGCTAAAGCTTACTTGGGCCACTTTCCCAAATGTGATAAGTGTTGATATCACCACTTGGGCCCTTGCAGGAACTCCAAATGTGATAAATGTGGCAGAACCGGGTATCACAAAGAAGCATGTTGGATGGGTACTGGACATGGTAGTGGAAATCAAGGCGGTATGGAAACCAAGGTGGTAATGGTAACAATAACCAAGGAGGGAATGGGAATGGAAAAGGTCAAGGCAGTTGCAGATGTGGAGACAAAGGGCATTATCAGAAGGATTGCTCGAAGGAAAACCAAGCTCGTGGGAGAGCTTTCATGATAGGAGCAAAGGATGCACGCCAAGACCCGAATGTGGTCACGATTACGTTTCCTATAATCAACATTTTCCATCCGTTCTATTTGATACTGGTACCGACTTTAGTTTTATTTCTATAGAATTTAAAATATACTTGGCCTAGAGTCAAGTAAACTAGACGTCCCTTATTCTATAGAACTAGCGAACGGTAAATTAGTCCAACGGGAGAAATTATTAAGGGTTGCGTAACTCAGAGCACGAGAATTTACTATCGATCTTTTACCCGTTCAGTTCATTTGGGTAGTTTTGATGTGGTTGTCAGCATGGATTGGTTGTCCGACAACCGGGCGGGGGTGGTTTTGTCACAACCGACAATTTTCGAATTTAATTACTCACATAACAAACATTAAAACGACTATAAGCAGTGTGTTAAGACGCAAAATAACCTAATTGGTCCTCTGGAATGCCTAGGAACGTCTATTTGTATTGTATGCTACGTGATTGGTGATATCTAGAATTTTACTTGCATTTAAACGATAACGAACTGACACCTGATGAAAGACTAACAACACCGACAAATTCGAGTCTTATACATATATTTAAACACATGAATTGGTTAGCTAAATTATCATGCTTTCGACAGTCACAAAACGCATACGTTAACAAAAAACGCAATCGTAGAAACGCACCTACAATGAAACGGAAGCATCTCGTGTATTACCTTAAAAACCAAAATATTATGATACATTTAGTTTTGTAATCGAATTTTAATATTCGCAGTAGAAATCAGATCGAAAAATGGATTAAAAACCACAACCAATGTATTTACGCGATTTAACGCAACCGACGAACGTACGCGTCTAATAACGACTTACGGCATATACATTTATACTTTTATAGGTCCCCTAATTCGTATGGATCTTCACAGAATCGTCTAGCCAATCTAGAGTGCAGAATCCCCTAGATCAGATTTCATAGAAAACGAACAAGAACAGCAATCACTATAACCCCGATCTTTATTGATTATCTATCATAATTTTTACAATCAATCTAGATCACAAGAAATTGTAGGTCCCCTAATCCGTATGGATCTTCACAGAATCATCTAACCTTGGGTGTGGAATCCCCTAGATCAGATTTCACAGAAAACAAACAAGAACATCAATCACTATAAACCCGATCTTTATTGATTATCTATCACAATGATTACAATCAATCTAGACCACAAGAATTCGCTCTCAACTCTCTCTAAAGTGATTCTCTAAGCAACCTTAACCCTAATGCAAAACTCTTTTTATATAGAGACTAGTTTGCAACTGGACTAGGGTTTCATCACATGGGCTGAATATTGATCTAGGCCCAATTCGCCTACCATTCCCTGTAATGTGTCTGGTTTAGCCCAATCACTTCTAATCAACTACTACAATACTAAACCCACTAACGATTTATCGTTTTACTAATTACAAGATATCCAAAGACCAAATCTAAGTTGTTATTATAAATATGCAGCAACAAACTCCCTCTTAACAATAGCTTCATAAAACAACTTTGTCTTCAGTAATCTTGAAATCTTCAACGTCTTTGGTCTTTGGATAGCTGCAGCTTTAATAGCTTCTGTCAGCAACAGACTCCCCCTAAGCTGATGCATCCAATCACCAAATCTTATAAATCGTTAACATATTACTAAACTCCAGTTTAGCACTTGCATAGCAATCTTCAAACTCTTTAACTTTGCCTGCAATGTAGAAAGGAGGTTCTACCATGCATCCAAGCAAACTCCTCTTCACCAAACTTCACAGCAACACACTGCTACAATCTGTATACTATAAAACAAACGTCTCGAGAAACCATAAGAAGTTTTCAACACAAGTAAAAAAATTATTATAATTCAAGAGATGAGAAAACTGCATCACAGATTAAGCACTTCTCTACTCAAACCACACACTTAAAAATTTTAAGAACACTGAACCTGCAAGATGTTAAAATTTTGAACTCATCTTCTAACACCGTCTCCCCCTATCGGTAACAACTCCTCCATGAACAACCATATTCCGTACATTAAAAATTTACAAGAAAATGAAATCTTTTTGAATTTTATATTTTCTGAAAACAAATAAATAACAAAATAATAAACACTCTGTTTTTGGGAGAATCACCGGGAAGAAGATCATATCAGCATTATCAAACTGTTTTCACACTTTTAGATAACTATATATATAGTTTTTATGAAAAGCAGTTCAAGACGATCACTAGTATTGTTTATCCACTTAAACAAAATACACAAACATTTCAAGTACCATTACCTAGTGATATGTTAAGCTAATTTTATACCGATATACTAGTGTGTCCCACTTCAGGACATACCCCCACGATCAAGGTATGCACAAAGATTCCTCGTACTAGGTGAGTATACCAAAATTCATCCTTTTAGATTTACAACGTTAGATAATCGGTGATCAAGTCAGTACTTCCGTAAAACAAAGAGACCAATATCCAACGAGGGTTAGGGCAAATACCAAATTTTGGTACAAGTAACGCAATTTGCACATTTGAATGACTCTCAAGCAGAGCTTCTTCAATTTCTAGGATTTGGCATTTTAGCACTTTTAAGATATCTTGGTTGTGCGTAGGTCAACATATATCTGGACGTAGCAGAAGGACAACCCCGATACCCCGGATGAAATAATGATATAAAGACCTAAAACCTCAGATTTTGGCAATCTATCAACGCAAGATTTAAGGTTAAAAAACCATACGCCACTGATATGTTACCCACTCATACACAATTTGCTATGTTTAGAACACCAAGGTAAGTTGATTATTTCATGCCTTTTGCCTACTAGTACATCATATGATGAAGCTGCTATCACGCTTAAGCAATTGTAAATTTAATTTTAGTGTGACAGTCTAACTTGTTGATGTACTATCATTTCTTCTTATCCACACAGTGAAAACTCATTTTTTATTTTCTATTTTTTATGATTTAATTTTGAAAACCATAAATATTTACAAAAATTTTATGGAAAACTAGTTATTCAGTATTTCTCATCCCGTTGAGTTCGATTAAATGTTCAAAACGAGCCTTGTCAAATGCTTTTGTGTAAAGATCTGCTAGGTTATCTAGTGTATCGACTCGATGCAGTTCAATCAGTTTCTTTTCAGCACAATCCTGTGTAAAATGATGACGAATGTCAATATGTTTTGTGCGACTGTGTTTTATGGGATTGTTGGTGATTGAAATAGTGGCATTATTGTCTATCATAATAGGAGTACGAGTGAAATTAAAACCGTAATCACGCATCTGCTGTTGGATCCAGGGAACCTGAGAGCAACAGCTACCCGCAACAATATATTCAGCTTCACACGTAGAGGTAGACACTCAAGACTGCTTCTTGAATTGCCATGACATGATCCTCCCTCCTAAGAACTGACAACCACATGTTGTAGACTTTTTTTTTGATTTGCATCCTCCAAAGTCAGAATCAGTGAAAGCAATATACTTCAAATCTTTGAGCATATTAGAATACAAAACATTCATGCATTTGGCATTTTTATTTTTTTTCATTTGTAATCTTTGAGCATGTTAGAACACACAACTTACAGGTTTGCCATCTGTTACTTTTGAACTTTTTGGCGTTTTAATTTGAACAAGTTGAGGTTTATCTCAATAAGATTTTGCTGAATGAGATAGAAAATATTGTTAATGCTCACTTAAGAATGACCGAATGATGTTGTCCACCTCATTTAGTGAAACTTTATCGAGAACAAAATTGAATCTACAAGAAACGAGGTTTGCCATATGGTATTTAGTAAATTATGGCGTTTGCTTTTGGTGTAATCAATGGAAGGGCCTGAGGTTGTTTATATAAGATGTTTTTGGCGCGTAGTTTTGGCGGGAATTTTCTATAATAAATTTTAGTAATAAAGATGGGACGTCTCATCATTAAGTTACTGTTTATTAAGTTTTATCTGTTAAATCTGCAATGCGTCAGTCGCATCACTAAGTTTGGCGTTTTGTATAAATGGTGTTTTAGGTAAAAAATGATATAATACAACTAATTAACTTTTGTAAGTGAAAGTAATGTTATGGCATTTGATGTGTGCAAAATGCAACATATAAATTACATTAAACAAGGCATAAAATTAACTCTTTTTCGGTACTACTTTTGGAAAAAGTATGTTTCTTTGTTTACTTTTAAATTACAAGATCAAAAGATCTTAAACGAATAAAAGGAAAAAATTAACAGCAGAAACCAACACAAATACTAAGAAGAAGGATTGACATGACATGCCGACCCCACAATCACATCCAAAACAACTAAAATAACGAATACAGAAGCTCAAGCACAGTGTTGTGCCCACCAGGCATGGGGCTATGCCCAGTCAAGATTCTCTGCAGAAAAGGATATACAGCAAAAGACAAGCAACACGGGGTTGTGCCAGCTCAACACGGTCGTGGTCAACTCTAAGAGTCGCAGATTCAGAGATAGTACAGCAAGTACACTGACCACGAGCCGTGCTCTGTCACCATGCGGCGTGTTGGTACAAAGACCTGATATCTACAGTTAATGAAGGGAGAGAAAAAGTCCACCACGAGGGCGTGCCAGGTTGTCACCGGGCGGTGGTCACCTTCTATTTTCAGCTATATATAGAGGTGCTTGGTTTATGAGAAAGGCATCCCTTGGCAAACCACTTCTCTCACACTTGCCATCAGTCCACCACCACTACAACACCAACACCCACCAGTATCATCCATCTTTTAGAGTGTGTAGTAGTCTCGAGATTCAAGATTGATCGTAAGAGTTCTTGTCAAACAAAGGCCATGCTTGGTTAAATCTCTTACATTACTTTGTGAAGACAAATCTTTTATGTATTACTTTTGATTTCCAACCTTTGGCAACTTTTTATTTGGGTATGTATTAATTACTTTAATAACTAGTTTTTATATTGAAAGTGAACTTTATGTATACATTTCTTCATGTTTCGTTGATTAACATATTCGTGTCTTTACGGTCTATATAAAGCGCGTTAACTACCTGGAAGGGGGTTAGAAGGGTGTTTGGGTAAAGTTCTTGTCTCGTTATGTGTATAGATCCTGTGAGGACTTGGTTAGGACTTCCCTTGAGGCAGATAGCATCAAATCGGGGGAAGTAAGAACGGCTTGAACCCCTTATAAATAAACTTCTATTAAAACTTTATCCGGCCTTGCGGGACTGTATCCCTGCTGACTCAGACCAATATGGCCGAAGGTAACGTTGCCTTTACAAGAGGGGTCTACCACTTTTCGGATTAATAATTTACTTAATTATCTTTCAATATTCCGACCTTGCGGGATTGTATCCCTGCTGACTCAGACCAATAGGTTGAGGGTAACATCGCATTCACAAGAGGGGCCTACTACTATAACTAAGATAACCTCTTAAAAAGCCCAAAGTGCGGAAATCATCAAAGGATATATAAAAGAGGAGTCAGAACCAAGTGATTCTTTCTTGTCTATCAGTTTTTATTTACTTATTTACATTCTTACATTTAGTTTTATCTTTTAAAACTTTCAAAACTATTATCAAAATTTAGACGTTAAAGATAAGCCGTTAGTAAAAGCTCTTATGTTCTTAAACGACCTCGGTATCTTACCATCACTATACTACGTTCACGATGGGTGCACTTGCCCTGACGTGTGTAGAGTGGTAGTATTGTATCGTGTTTTATAAATTCAAAGCTGGATCCATGAGTAAAAAGTGCTTAAAATATAACAAAAATTATAACCACGCTCACTCACGTCAGCGTTTGAAATAAAAGATGGCGTTTTGAGACTTATCAGACTTGCACAATTTAATTAATATTTGTAGGTCCCCTAATCCATATGGATCTTCATAGAATCGTCTATCCAACCTAGAGTGCGGAATCCCCTAGATCAGATTTCACAGAAAACGAACAAGAACAACAATCACTATAAACCCGATCTTTATTGATTATTGATCACAATGATTACAATCAATCTAGACCACAAGAAATTGTAGGTCCCCTAATCTGTATGGATCTTCACAGAATCGTCTATCCAACCTAGAGTGTGGAATCTACTAGATCAGATTCCATAGAAAACGAACAAGAACAACAATCACTATAAACCTGATCTTTATTGATTATCAATCACAATGATTACAATCAATCTAGACCACAAGAATTCTCTCTAGTCTCTCTCTAAAGTGATTCTCTGAACCAACTGAGCAACCTTAACCCTAATGCAAAACTCTCTTTATATAGAGACAAGTTTGAAACTGGGCTAGGGTTTCACCACATGGGCTGCAAATTGGTCTAGGCCCAATTCGCCTACCATTCCCCATAATGTGTCTGGTTTAGCCCAATCACTTCTAATTAATTACTACAATACTAAACCCACTAACCATTTATCATTTTACTAATTACAAGATATCCAAAGACCAAATCTAAGCTGTTGTCACAAATATGCACCAACAAACTCCCCCTTGACAATAGCTTCATAAAACAATTTTGTCTTCAGTCATCTTGCAATCTTCAACGTCTTTGAAAATCTTTGATCTTTGGATAGCTTCAGCTTTAATAGCTTATGTCAGCAAATGATGTATCCAATCACCAAATCTTCTAAATCATTAGCGTTTGAGTAAACTCCAGTTTTGTACTTGCATAGCAATCTTCAAAGTCTTCAATGTTGTCTGCAATGTAGAAAGGAGGTTCTACCATGCATCCAACAAACTCCTCTTCATCAAACTTTTCAGCAACACACTGCTACAATCAGTATACTATAAAACAAAAATCTCGAGAAACCATAAGAAATTTTCAACACAAGTTAACAAATTATTATTCAAGAGATGATAAAACTGTATCGCAGATTAAGCACTTTCCAACTCAAACCACACACTTAAAATTTAAGCACACTAAACCTGCAAGATTTTAAAATTTTGAACTCATCTTCTAACACCGTCTTCCCCCTATCAGTAACAACTCCATGAACAATCATATTCCGTAGATTAAGAATTTACAAAAAAATGAAATCATTTTGGATTTTTATATTTTCTGAAACAAATAAATAACGAAAGAATAAACACTCTGTTCTTGGGAGAATCACCGGGAAGAAGATCACATCGGCAACATCAAACTGTTTTCACACTATTAGATAATTCTATATGTAATTTTCATGACAAACAGTTCAAGATGATTACCAGTATTGTTTATCCACTTAAACAAAATACATGAACATTTCAAGTACCATTACCTAGTGATATGTTAAGATAATTTTATACTGATATACTAGTGTGTCCCACTTTAGGACATACCCCCATGATCAAGGTATGCACAAAGATTCCTTGTAGTAGGTGAGTATACCGAAATTCATCCTTTTTGATTTATAACGTTAGATAATTGGTGATCAGGTAAGTACTTCCATACAACAAAGAGACCAATATCCAACGAGGGTTAGGGTAAATACAAAATTTTGGTACTATTGATGCAATTTGCACGTTTGAATGACTCTCTAGGGTAGCTTCTTCAATTTCTGGGATTTGGCATTTTAGCTCTTTTAAGATATCCTGGTTGTGCCTAGGTTAGCATATATCTGGATGCAGCAGAACGACAACCTTGACACCCCGAATGAAATAATGATATAAAGACCTAAAACCTCAGATTTTGGCAATCTATCAACGCAAGATTTAAGGTTATGAAACCATACGCCACTAATATGTTACCTACTCATACACAGTTCGTTATGTTTGTATCACCAAGCTAAGTTGATTATTGCATGCCTTTTGCCTACTGGTACATCATATGATGATGCTGCTATCACACTTAAGCAATCTAATCTTAATTTCAGTGTGACAGTCTAACTTGCTGATGTACTATCATTTCTTCATTTCCACACAGTGAAAACTCATTTTTGAATTTCTATTTTTTATGTTTTGATTTTTGAAAAACAGTAAATTATTTACAAAAATTTTATGGAAAACTAGTTATTCAGGATTCCTCATCCCATTGAGTACGACTAATTGTTCAAAACAAGCCCTGTCAAATGCTTTTGTGTAAAGATCTGCTAGGTTATCTACTGTGTCGACTCGATGCAGTTCAATCAATTTCTTTTCAGCACAATCCCGTATAAAATGATGACAAATGTCAATATGTTTTGTGCGACTGTGTTTTACTGGATTGTTGGTGATTGAAATAGTGGCATTATTGTCTATCATAATAGGAGTACGAGTGAAATTCAAACCGTAATCGTGTATCTACTGTTGGATCCAGAGAACCTGAGAGCAACAGCTACCCGCAACAATATATTTAGCTTCACACGTATAGGTAGACACGCAAGACTACTTCTTGCATTACCATGACACGATCCTCCCTCCTAAGAACTGACAACCACCTGTGGTAGACTTTCTGGTTGATTTGTATCCTCCAAAGTCCGAATCAGTGAAAGCAACAAACTTCAAATCATTAGCAGTTGGATACCATAACCCAAGTTTAGGTTTTCCCTTCAAGTAACGAAGAATCCGCTTCACTGCTTTCATATGTGACTCTTTTGGATTCGCTTGATATCTGGCACAACGACACACTGCGAACATGATGTCAGGTCTTGAAGCAGTCAAGTACATTAGAGAACCAATTATTGCCCTATAGTGAGTTGGATCAACATCCTCCAAACTCTCATGGTCTGGACCAAGATTGTGATTCTCACAAATAGGGGTGTTGAAAGTAGCCAATCCTCCATTTTGAAACGAGACAAAATATGTTACACATACTTTATCTGATGTATAAACATCCCATCCTTCTTCTGTTCAATTTGTAAACCCAAAAAGTAGGACAGTTCACCCATCACACTCATTTCGAACTTGCTCTTCATTACCTCCTCGAATTCATGACACATGTTCTCATCAGATGACCCAAAAATGATGTCATCTACGTATACCTGTACCAGCAGAGAGTCTTCTTTCTTCTTTTTAATGAAAAGTGTACTGTCAATCTGACCTCTTTCAAAACCATTCTTTAACAAAAGTGCTGACAATGTCTCATACCACACCCTAGGTGCCTGATGCAATCCATACAATGCCTTATCAAGTCGATAGGGATAATTTGGATCAGTAAACCCATCTGGTTGTGAGAAATACACCACTTCTGGACTTTCTCGTAATGAAATGCACTCTTCACGTCACATTGATAAACTTTGAAGCCCTTGAATGAAGCAAAAGCTAGGAACAAACGAATTGCCTCCAACCTTGCTACTGGTGCAAACACTTCATTGTAATCAATCACCTCTTACTGATTGAACCCTTTCACCACTAACCGAGTCTTATTCCTTATCACGATCCCTCGGTCGTCTTTCTTGCACTTAAACACCCACTTGGTGCCTATTTCCTTCTCTCCTTCAGGCAAGTTAACTAGCTTCCAAACCTTCAACTTCTTAAACTGAGTTAGTTCCTCTTGCATAGCTTCAACCCTACAATTATCTTTTAAAGCCATGTGAACATTCTTCGGCTTCTCTTGGGCAATAAAGCAGCTATACAAACACTCATGTAACATCCCAGTCTTCTGAATCGAAGTGAATAAACAAGAACCTTCGATCACACCTCTTCTTGTCTGAACACCTGCAGCAGCATCACTTATGATGTTCTCAACTGGATGATCTCTGTTTGCGCGTGTAGTAGCAATGTTGTCAACAACTAAATTATCTCCCAGATTAGATCCAATCTCCCCCTGAATGTTCTTATTAGCAAACAGATTAGTAAAGTCCCCCCCCTGAATAGGTTCAGACTCACTATCACTTGAGTCCTGTGGAGCTGCACTGGAAGAAGTTTCTAGAGCATCTGTCATTGATATACTCGATCTAGGCTTGAAGTCACTCTCTTCATCTTCACTAATCACAGTTAGATTCACTTGAGACTCATCTGCATTGGAAAATCAGGAATATTAAATGATTTAAGGACGCTATCATAATCATATAATATAGCAGGACCACTCGTTGATTGTTGAGGTGAATAACTAGTGATTTCCATGTTGAACACATCCTCAATTTTACCAGTTTTTAGATTAAAAACCCTTTTATTCAGTGTTCCAGGCATATAGCCGAGAAAGTAACCCTTGTCAGCTACCTCACCGAATTTTTGCTTATCTTTATTTCGAACAATGGTGCAGGGTAATCCAAATGGTTCAAAGCCTTTCAAGTTTGGTTTTCGGTTAAACAATAGTTCGTGACATTTTGTTTAACCATTTAACCATCAAAACTTTGTTTAGGACATAACAAGCTGTGTTCACAGCTTCTCCCTAAAAAAGAACTGGAATCTTTGAATCAGAAAGCATAGTCCTAGCGGCTTTAATCAACGTCCTGTTTTTCCTCTCAATGACTCCATTCTGTTTAGGTGTATAAGGGGAAGAATATTGATATTCAATTCCCTTGAGAAGATAATAGAGATCCAGAATTTGATTCTTGAACTCTGTGCCATTATCACTCCTTATGATCCGTGCCTCATGGACATTTTCTAATTTTGTAAAAAGATCTATCATCATCTCCACTGTCTCATCTTTTGTACCTAAAAAGAAAACCCTTGAATATTGTGAGTAATCATCTGTGACAACTAAACAGTAGTACTTTCCACTTATGCTCCTTACGTTCACCGGACCGAATAGATTCATACGAAGTAATTCATAAGGGGCATCTATGGAATTTACTGATTTAGACTTGTGAGGTTTCTTTTGTTGTTTTCCCTTTTGACATGGAAGACATTTATCTTCCACGTGAAACCTTTGCACTGGCACCCTTCCACTAAACCGTTATTAATAATATAATTCATTTTTCGGTAGTGGATGTGGGCCATGCGTCTATGTCACAACATTGACTCAGCCTCAGTGCTTTTGACAGTAAACACGCCATAATAGTGGAAGAGTCCTTAGCACCCATGTCCATGACATAAGTGTCGTTTCTTCTTGGCGCTCTCAACACTATCCAATCATCTGGTATCATTAAACCAGGCTTCCACACCAACGTTTCAAACTTAGTAAAGTGGACCGAGTGACCCTTGTCGCAGACTTGAGACACGCTGATCAGATTGTGCTTCAGTTGCTCGACATCGTTCACTTTGTCCAATGTGATCTTTCATATCACTCCCTTTGACAAAATCAATCTTTTTAACACAAATTTGCTTTTGATTCTTATGGTGTGTATTCTTTGTTTTCAAAACCGCTTCTCTGTTATTATCCTTCTTGGCATTCTCAGACACATCAACATTCCCTGATGTGGAACTACTAGGTGTAGTTGACACAAAGTCTGTTAGCTCTTCTTCGTCTGGCATAAAAGAATAGTCATGACCAAGAGGTGGTGGAACTTCATTGAAACCATTGAAACCCACATTTGTCTTGTCATTACTCTTCTTCAAGCCATTCATCATGTGTTTCATAACAAAAGATGAATCTCTGAATTGATTCAATTTCTTTTCAAGTTCACAAATTTTCAGTTGTGCTTCTGACAACTCTTTGCATTTTTCAGAAATCTCTTTTGTTTTCTCACTCATCGTATCATGAGCTAAGTCAATAATTTGAAGTTTTTCATTTAGTTTACATGTTAAGGTGTTGATTTCTTCTTCATAACCCTTAATTTTCTTCAAATATAATGACTCATTTCTTTTTACGAAAAAGTTTGATTCCTTTACGTTCGAGAGCTCATTTACCAGACTTCGGTTTTGTTTTGTTAACGTGTCAACTTCACTTTGCAGTTCACGACATTTTAAGCAAACAGAACTACCAGAGTTAGAATGCACCTCTCCTATTGATTTGCTTAGATCGGCCATGAAAGCAGCAAAATCAGCAGCCATCTTCTTATCTGTAGTATTCTGTTCTACATCATCTTTTTCAGCTACCGTCTCTCGCTATACCTCAGCATCTGCCTTGACTTCTGCATTATCAACTGGGGTTATCTCAGCCATAAACGTCTGTGTGGCATTGTCATCACCCTCCAGATGAACACTCCAATCATAAGAACCTTCTCTAGCAGTAGAGATTAGGGCCTTTGATCCAGTGTTAGTTGACGCATTCCTGTTGCTTGAACCATGACCAGGAAAATCTTCAAAAGATGAGCTAGAACGAGATTCGGACTTAGGTCTTTGACCCTCTCTAGCAAAGTGTCCGTAATTTTGACAATTGTAACACTTCACTTTAGACTTGTCGAAACCCACATTCTTTCCAACGAACTTCCTTCCTGTCCTATCATGAATCTCTTCACTCTTCTAGAGATCATGGCCATCTTGTAAATCCATCTGTTCTAGGTCATCAGGGTCAATCTGATCATAATCTTCATCATACGTAGCAGGATCAGATATTCTTCCCTGAATGTAGTTCTCATAGGAAGCAATGAATTAAGCCAGCAAGGCAAGATGATCTTCAGCAGCCTTGACACTCAGAGGCATAGACCAAGTATTGCTGTTATTGTTGCTGGATTGTTGTCTCTTTGCCCCTGATGATCCTCCTGAGGAAACTACAAAATATTCACCATCAGCATTTGTCACAACCTGCTCATTTTCACATGAGAGAAGCGCAGTTGTAGAATCACTTATTGTTGGAAGATGAAGATGTAAGCCCTTAATAAATTCCTAGATCTTGAACCTGATCATATCCAGTTTCCTTCTTCTTCTTCATGTTGAGCTCATAAGCTCTCAGTTTCCCAACAACCTTTTCCAAGTCTTTATTTTCATAGTCAGCTTCAGCCTTTACCATAAGAGTATAAATATCCCACTTGGCAGGTAAAGCATCAAGCAACTTATCGTTTATCTCAACAGCTGTGTATCCCTCTATGTCATAATTGTCCATTTCTGACATTAGATGATAATATCTCGTGATAATATCTTCAAGGCACTCATTTCTCATGCCTTTAAAGACAACAAACTGTTTCTTCAGCAAATCAACCTTGTTCTTCTTCACATCAGGATTGCCCTCATACCTCTTCTCTAGAGCATCCACATCTCCTTCGAAGTAGTATAACGCTTGAATGTATGTTTGATGCCATCAGGTAACGACATCTTTATAGAAGCTAAGGCCTTCTTCTCAGACTCATACATTCTTTTTTCAGCCTCTGACATGTTCACATAGGCAGTGACATGTTGTCTGCCTTCAAAGTCATGAGTTGGTTTACGTACCCATCTTGAATACAGATCCACATCCGTGTGTCCTAATATTCAATGAATGACTGAAACCTATCCTTCCATGTAAGATAATTTTCTACCTTCAACATCTTAGGCAGTTTGTTAGTCGTTCCTGCCTCATGCTCCATTCTCAATAGTTCGTTCAGGTTTGACATATTCGACATTTTTATCGAACCGGCTCGTTAAAAACGTTAAAAATATGTTCGAAATGAGGGATCGTCAAATTATACCGTTACACTCATCTCAACGATACGAATCCAATGATGTATAATGTCCGAGAGTGTTTTTAGGAATTTTCGTGCCTTTTTTTTGTTTTTTGTTTTTTGTCCTAAAAATCACACGAGTCTAACCGTGCAACCAAAAAAACAAAAAATTCCATCTCGGATTGTTAATCCGAGATGCCACTGTTCTTATCCGAGATGCTTCTCTGATGATCCTAAATACAACTCTGATGATCCGAAATGCAACCTTTCTGATCCGAGATGCACTTCCTCTATCCAAGATCCCTGATGCTTATCCGAAATAACAAAAGAAATGCTAGAACAGCTGTCACAACTTCGAACCAGCCTCCAAAAACGTCCAAAACTTCTGCTTTAACGATTCCGAACCAAGCAAAATAAGAGCCGAATGCTCTGATAACAATTGTAGGTCCCTTAATCCGTATGGATCTTCACAGATTCGTCTATCCAATCTAGAGTGCGGAATCCACTAAATCAGATTTCACAGAAAACGAACAAGAACATCAATCACTATAAACCCGATCTTTATTGATTATATATCACAATGATTACAATCAATCTAGACCATAAGAATTTTTCTCAACTCTCTCTAAAGTCATTCTCTGAGTAACCTTAACCCTAATGCAAAACTCTCTTTATATAGAGACTAGTTTGCAACTGGGCTAGGGTTTCACCACATGGGCTGCAAATTAATCTAGCCCAATTTGCCTACCATTCCCTGTAATGTGTCTGGTTTAGCCCAATCACTTCTAATCAACTACTACAATACTAAACCCACTAACTATTTATCATTTTCCTAATTACAAGATATCCAAAGACCAAATCTAAACTGTTGTCACAAATATGCACCAATAACTTTCGACCCTATAATTTTATTTTACAACACTCCGCGAAGTACGGGTTCAAAAATGGGCCATAGAGACGTGTTTAGGCCACGCAACAATTGGACACGCACTAATGAACTTTACGCTCAACCCAGTTCAAACTCCTAGTTATATCTAGTGTTTCTCAAGACCCAAAACTCTATTACTTTTTTTTTTAAATCTCGATGCCTCGCATTGTCTATTATAAATTAATCAACTTTATCATACCTATCCCCTAGTAAGAAGCAACGATGTGAACCCACAATATTTTAAGCATGGTTATCCAACCTAATACTCTTCCATGCATGTTTGCTATTTAAATAGTATATATTATATTTTGATTGTACCACACTTGCACATGATGAAACAAACAAGTCAAGGTCTACCTACACTTTAATTAGCCATGCTTTCTACCCTTTCACTCTTCCTATCGATGTTGGAGCAAAGAACAAAAGCAACATCAAACTTATTTAAATTTAGGAATACCAACCTTTCCCATGCCTAACATCATGAGATGTTTTCTTCTATTATTTTAATGGATGAACCATGCTTTGTTATCCTATAAGATCACCCCTACATTGCCGACATAGAGCTCAAAGAAAAAAAAAAGAAAAAAAAAACCCTCTAAACACCCTTCTCTCACACTCTTGCATACGACCAGCATACAACACACACATTTAGTTATTTTTCTATTTTACTTCAATGATTCAAGTATGAAGCCTTTAAGGGTGTAGTTTCTAAGTGTTCTTGAAGCAGAAACAAGCCATTTCAAGCCTCTTCCATCCATCCATTCTAGTGTCTAACCTAGCTAGTCTATAGTAAAGAATTCATCTTTTAGATCTTCATAATTCTACCATTTTTTAGTAGTGTTTACCATGGTTGGAATAGTTTTTAAAAAAAAAATTAAATTAAATAAATAAAATCATAAAAACATAACCTGCACATAAAAATGAGTTAATTTTGTGTCATACTACTAATTTATGATTTTGATAGGTATTGGGTGATTTCTTTATAAAGGTATATATTTGTCAACTTTGTACATGGTTTTGTGAGTTTTTGGGATATGTTTTTGTTAATGGTTTTGAGTTCTATAAGCTTAGTATTTTGTTGTTGGTGATTTGTTTTTAAAGGTGCATATTTATTTAGTAAAACTTTGGACATGATAAGTCTAGATAATAAATCCCAGTGTCTTGGAATTGTTGCATAAAATATGGGCTTACGAAGTTGTAAGGATTTTTGTTGCTTTTTTTTGTAAGTGTAGATAATTTATCTATTTTACTAAGGAATATTTGTAAAATAGTGTTTTTATAACTTGGTATTATTTTTGGGTAAATATCACCAAGTCTAGTGCAAGTAGTATTATATACATGTGTTCATATATTATTTCATAAAAAGGCCGAGTTGTCGGTTTTGTTCGAAACGTCTGTTTACAATTATATGGGTAAAAATACAACAAATTTATAGTTTGTGACAAACATGACGAGATAAATAGTTTCACTAAAAATAAATATATTGTTTTAGAAATATATTTATTGAACGTTTAGGAATATGGGCGAATTTCAAAGATTTATCTAAATTAAGTGCTATTTATGTATCAGGAGATAAATATACATTATGAAAGTAAACACTAATCATCAATGGGTTGTCGAGTTTAACTATATTCCGAAACTAGTCATTCCAATCATGTTTAGTAAGTTGGGTGAACAACTTACGGTGTAGACGGGTTTTTTTTATTGTAACTGTATTGTATCTCATTTATATAGGACAAGTTTTGAGTAGATGTATCCATTTCGGGTTAGGTTGCTAGCACTTGTATATGCGAGTTTCAGGTGAGTTCATATCCCCCACTTTTTACAGTTTTACATTTTTATAAATGTTTTTGGGGGGTGGAAAGACATGCAAGTTTTGCAAACGTACATAATATTTCGATGAACAAAAATTCATATTTCTAAACCATGTTATAAACGATTTCAACTAACTCAAGTGGTTTATGAAACGTTTATGCTAAACATACCGGTTTTACAAAACACAAGTGTATTTTAAAACGTGCATGAGTTTCATGACTAGTGACGGGATTGTACTAGTTACAACGGGACTGAGTTGTCCTGGTTACAAATAAGGGGATGGGTTGGTCTTGCTTACAAAGTCAAATGGGCTAGGCCTATTCTCATTTGTGCGAGGCACAAAGACTCCATGAATTTATGTTCCCCGTTTTCTCTTAAATGTTTTCGTTTTATTACTCTCGGGGGGAATTACATGTCTCAATGGTATGTTATAGCTATGGAATGAAATATTAGATCATGTGTGAATATAGTCTCTCTTAAGCGCCATTAATCTTTTATAAGACCACGGAACAAGAGTGGTAGATCTATAGGGTGTTGGCGAGCCCCACTCATGGTTTCTTGTGTGGCCGCATGTAGTGCTTTTATTGTCCTAGCCGGTTGGACTGGTATTAAATCGACTAGGGTGAGTGCTTCCTATATTGTTACATATATTAATGTCCTTGCAAAACATTAATGATCATCAAGTTCACTGACGCATTACATACGACATTTTTATATACGAACTCTCAAATGTTAACGCGACGCGGATGTTGACAGTTATATAAGTTTTACAAGTACAAAGTTTTTTAGTTAAACATGCCAAGGAAAATGGTCTTATTAGGTTTTCTCAACATCATTTAAAACGGTTACCAAAAAGATCTATTTAAAATCTTTTTCAAACAAACTATGAACTCGCCAACTTTATGTTGATTTTCACATGTTTCTTTCTCAGGTTACATGTTCAAACCATGACACGGTTGGTATAGAAGAACCCATGGGGATTCGAGTACTTAGCAGGCGTTCACCTTTTAAAAGTCATAGCATTCATACTTCCGCTGTGCAACGAAGATGCTAGTCTGGTCACGCCCAACTCTGATTTTAGCGGGTGTGACATATTTGTGACAACCGACAAAATTAATGGTAAATCAGTACAACTTAAAAATTGATTATACATTAAATTGTGTTCATTTATGGCATAATTTGTGCATGTTTAGGTCATACAAAGTCTAACAGTCGTAGGACATGTTTAAACTTTACAAATGGTAATGTTACTTTCGTCGCGTCACGAGACGACAATAAACTATGTTCGAACATGTTGGCAAAATGCTGAAAACACTATTCACTAAACACACTATTCATGTCAGCTAGTTCTGAAAACTGACCGAATGATCAACAAATGATATGAAAGCTTATCATTATCGAGATAGAACAAAAACCCCTAATTAGGGGCACAAAATGCTAAAACACTTTAACTTTCTGGAAAATACATGTAGTTATAAATTGTTTGATTCGCGCTAAAACATTTACCATTATATTTGTCTGCAACACCAAAAATTCAGTATTTACAATGTTCACAAGGCTTGGAAATAATGCTAAACATCACAACTAAACTTGATGGTATCGAAATTATTCAAGACGTAGCTTCCGGTATTACGACCGGTTTCGAGCCGATAGGCGAACAAGTGATATTTTTATCATCCAATGCCTAAACTAGTGATCTAGTGAACTAGTTAAGAGTTGTTTGGCGTCAAAAACATCATCACAACACTAATCACATAAGAATTCCTCTAATTCCCTCAATCCTTAACTTAACAATATTTATATATCTGTATGACTTATATATAACACCTCACCAAATTTAGGCCATGGTGGGCCCTATACATTATGGGATGATGGTTATAAGCATGGAGTAGAGATTTGTTGTTGACTACAATATTAAGATCTCTTATATTATCCTACCATTCCATTCATTATCTTCATCATTAAAAAAAATCGCAACACACCTCCTTGCCTCTCTCTACCTACGGCTCACCCACAACACACACTCACCTTTTTCTTCAACCTTCTAGCCATATTTCAAGCATACTACATGCATTTTAGGAAGATCTTATGTGGTTCCAAGCTTGTGGAGTATCCTAGAAGCTTATTCTCAACACTAGGAGCATCAACATCATCATATTTTCTTCATCTTTTCACTAGAGTGCTTCACTAACTTTGTGCAAAGTTGTAAGACATCTTAACCTTAATTTCAAACTTGTTAGAGAGAGGCAAGGAGGTGTGTTGTGAGAGAGACATCTTAACTAAAGTATAACTTGGCCATCTTGAACTCCATAAAAATCAAAGCTTAAAACACTAAGTATAACTAAAAAAACTTACAAAAATAAAGTATCACATGTTGATCATGTTATTTTTTTGTGAGCTAGTTAGTATGATCTTGGTGATTATGATAAAGTAGGATGTTTAAATATTATGATCTTGTATAATTATGGTTAAAAACAATGATATAAACATCAAGATGATTAGATCTAACAAAATCATCATCTTCATAACCCATGAACTTAAATAATAAGCTTAAAAATGATTTTTAACAAGTATAACTCATATAAGAAGTAAAAAATCATTGTTGATTTTATATTTGATCTTAAAAGTAGCCTAAATAACTTTGTTAAATGAATGAACTAGACTAAAAAATCATAAGAAAATATGTTGGTTTTAAAGGTCTTGTTAAAATATATTTTTAAGAAGTTCATGTTATATATATATATATATATATATATATATATATATATATATATATATATATATATATATTAAGTTCATGAGGAAAATGAAGATGAAATATTTTATTTTATCACATGCAAAGTTGATATGAACTTGATTTGGGATTAGTGATAATTTGGGTTTAAACATGCTTTAAATTACGTTTAGAAAAACGTGAAAAATGCCATAGTTTAGGGGAAACTATGGCAAAATTTTCTAAAAATATAATTGCGACTAAGGAGAAATTAAAGGGTGTTTAAAATGGTTAATCGTGATTAGTAACCATAATCGTGATTAGGCAAACCTTAGTGGTAAGGTTTAAGTCTTAATCATCCAAGAGTTTTATTAAACACTTACACATATTTTTCCTAATTTAAAGTGGATGGAAATAATATATATATATATCTAAAAATAAAATTTTGGGAAAAATTATATATCTTAAATACTTCACTTGGTGTGTACAATACCTGTGTATTATGTGTATGTATTAGTGTTAGGAGAATACTAACCCAATACCCAATACATCACATATGGAGAAAACATAATACCTAGATGTATAAGAATGGACATGAACCTTCATGTACATTTACACTTGGGAAATGGATAACACTAAATATATACATGAAACACACTTATGATATATCCATAAACGGATAATCAGAAAACAAATAAGCAGACAACGGACATCAGACGAATCAATTTATAACCATAGGTATTGACAATATAATATATATTCTATATCGACGTGAAATATAAAAAATTAAACGCTCTAACGAAATAAATGCGTCGTCATCGGCAACGAACGACCAAACATCACGACGAGGAGCGTGCACATATCGCGAACGAACATTTGGTCACTCTCGACACGAAAATACATATGTGCGGTTACTACGACGAAACACTAAAAATAATATATTTAGATATTAGAAATATAAATATGTTTTAACACTTATAACTCCGGAAAGTATAAAGTAAATAATCACTAAGTGCAAGAAAATAATTATACACGTATACAAATACGTACGAAAATGCACTTGTTGAAATTGCAATAATACAAGGAATGTACATGTACACAAATACATATAAATATGGCATAAATACCAATAATAAAATACACAAGTACATGGTGATGTACTCAAATACACTTATCGAAGTATACACTCACATAGAATATCGTACATGTACATCAACGTATATACGATGTTAAAAATAAATATTTTTAACACGTATATCTATAAAAGGTATATGTGACATCCCGGTTTTTCAGTTATCTTAAACGCACTACTTCACGGTTATTCATTCCTACGCTAAATTGATTCGAAGATTTAATTTACACGCTCGAAATAACTACGCTAACTTTGTGAACTTATCAAGTGAGTTACGTGCTATGTGTATTAGACGTTTATAAGTTTGGTGAGTTATTATGTCATGTTTTGATTTCGTGATTTTTAGTTATAAAAATATATATAGTAAATAGATAGACGAACCGAACCGAGCCGCGAAACGTGTCGACCTCACTTCCTTGCGACTCAAGGAATTAATCAAAACTTGAGGCTCAAGTTAAGGACCCAAACCGCCCCCACGCAAATCCCTTTGCGGCCGCAAGCACAAATCGCCCCAAACCCTTTTCCTTTTCTTTCTTTCCTTGCACTATATATATACAAGCATGCATGAGAGTTGTGTTAACAAAAAAAAGAGAGAAACCCCAGCTCTAAGATCAGCCGACGGCAGCCCCTCCCCAATCCTTCTCTCGATCGTGACCTCCTCCAAAACCCGAAGTGATTCCAATCTCGTTCCCGGTTCGTTAATCTTCATTGTTAAAGGTTAGGGTTTTCATTATTTCGCAAATCACATTAGGGTTTATAAACTCTTGATCATACTTGTATGTAATGGTAGAATCATGGTTATGAAAGTGTATGATGTTTAGTTCGATCAATTGTGCAAGTTTTGCGATTATGATGTTTAATTGGATACAAGAATCATAGGCTGCGTTTTGTGATAAAAATCATATTGTATGATTAGGGTTTGCATGAGTATGATATACATGATGATATGTGACTAATAAATATGTTCTTGATCATTTATATTTAACGTCTCGATTGTTTAAGCGTGTTCTATTGCGATAAAAGTCGAAAACAGGATGCTGAATGGTGTTTACAGCCAACTTCAATTGGCTGTAACTTGGTTATTATTTATCGAAAAACGGATTTTCTGAAGCCTAAAACGTACATTTTTGAAAAATGCTTCTAATGTCGCTGGATTCATATTTTTCTGAGGTCGTTTGTTATTTTTAAGTGGTCATTTAAGTGCAGTAACTGAAGCTGTGTAAATTCTGAAAATTTGTTAGTTGTTTATCGAGTCGGATCTCATAATCTGTAGAGGGTTGGGTTACGAATTTGTACAGCAACTGGAGATGGAAATTTCCGGGAAACTCCCACTGGAATTTTCTTAATTGGATGAACGATGATTTTTGAATAATTTCTCCGGTGGACTGCAGTCAGAAAGCGACGAATCTGACTGCAGCCTAGTATATAAATGTTTCTGAATAATTGGTAAAGTGTTAGGACTTGAAAATTTTTAAAAAATTCTACATTTTAGTTGACACCTTCTGTAAAAAAATTGGAATTTTTAGAACGTTGGAACTATTTTATAAAAATCCTTGAAAACAGCCTAGTTATGAGCGTACAAGCTGAAACTTGATAACTTGCGAATGTGTGAACCAAAGTGTTGTATGAGTTGATTTGTGTTCATGATAAGTTGGTTTGATCACTATTTTGGTATGATAATACTTTGCATGCATGATTGTGTTTTCGAATTTGTTATTATGTGTGCCGCATTGTGTGTTAGCTATGTGTAGGGTTTGTATCAGTGTGTTCACACACTAACTTTAAATCGATTGACTTGTTAGGACGCAATTAGCGGTCCCATAATTTGCTACTTCTGTGTTACACTAACCGAGCAATTAAAGGTGAGTTCACGGCCCTATTTTATCCGGTTTTAAACAACAGGGGGAGAAACATGTATACACTCTACAACTCTATCTCTTTACGTTATACGAAATTAACGTCGTTAAACTATTCGGTAACTAAGTTAATGTTAATGTACGTTATGGTCACTAAGCAGCTATATCACGGAAGTCCTCGACAAACTCTCGGATCATTAGTATTGGGTTAGATAGTGGGGAAATTATAAGTAGTACTACTGGGCCCGACAAGCCCCACCCGAGCTAGTCGCGCTAGCCGACCGGGTATGGTCAACGGGTGAATAATTTGGCCTAACTTTCGCCATGGTCAGTGATAGGCCTGGCAACATGGAGGCACAACAGTCAGCTTTGATCGCGAACACTTATGTGACATAACTTTAGGCTCGCTACCTACATGTTAACATTGAACTTAATTACGAAACAACAATATTATTCCGGGTTAGGATTAATGGAACAAACAACAATATTATTCCGGTTAGGAATAATGGAACAAACAACAAAATTATTCCGGGTTAGGAATAATGGAACTATATCGTTATTCCGGGTTAGGGATAACGGGGGAAACAAACTTATAACCGAACTAATGAACTTATGAAAACCTGTGAACTCACTCTTCTTTAATGTTGACACTTGTTTCTTTACATGTTTCTCAGGACGCTAGGAGCTCTAGGTGCACTCACTTGCATTGATCAAGACATCTTTTATCGAGTCTCATTTACGAATATTGTTTTGGTTTTTCTTTAGTTTTGGCGTTTGTTGGCGCCCGTTTCTCTACTTTACTTTAATGCTTCCGCTCAACTTTAAAACTAATGCTTCCGCTAAACATTGAAACCAAACTAAGACAATTTAAAAATAACTATGAATGGTTAAACAAATGATTTTGGAAAACGTATAAACAAATCATATAGAGTCGTTCGATGTTACTAGTGTCTCGGATTCTGGTTTGTTCACACGCCTCGCGGTAAAACTCCGCAAGTGGAAATTGAGGGTGTGACAGATTGATATCAGAGCCTCTTGTTATAGAGAACCAGGTTTGCATTAAAAGTAGACCTAAACTATAGCTGATTACACGACACTAGACTTAGTTTGGCACTGAACTGTGATATCTTGTATGTGTTGTACTACAACTGTGTTATGTAAAATATAAATGCATATTGTGATGAACGCAACTCGTAACTAACTACACAACCCAACAGGCAATGTCATCATCATCATCCGACAAACCTTTACAACCAAGGGCGCCGGGGAAGGCACCTTTGGTTGAATCCTCACCACCTCATGGCATGGAGACACACTCAGCTGCTAGAAAAAGACTCGCTCTAGGAGAGGAGTCGTCCTCATGCCCGACCATCGCTATGCCGGTCGAACCGGTTAACTCGTTAGAAGTAGGGAACGACCTACTTAGAGATATGATAAGAAAACAACAGGAACAACTAGAGAGAATGCAGGAAACTATCCTAGCACAGGGATGGATGATACGACAATTAACGGGCAAGACTGGGGAGCTCGAGGAAGAGCAATATGAGAATAAAATAGCTCGTAACACTTTAGCTAAAGATCTTCGTGCTGAGCAGCTGAGGGCTGACTGGCTCGAAGACAAGGTTCTTGAGTCCAGCTGGAGAATTCAAGAACTAGAACAGAATCAGGCACCTGTACCAGTACCCGCACCAGCACCGGCCCCTCCAGTGCCGGTAGAGGAAGAAGAGGAGGATCCAGAAGAGGATCCAGAGGAGGATCCGGAGGAAGACCCAGCTGTAGAAGCTGGAAACGCCGCGGAGGATGACGGCAACGATAGCGATTTGGGAGATGGAGACGTAGAAGACTGACTCGTCTCGCTTATCCCATTTGCTTCCTTCAGTCTATTATTTCTCTACTTATGTTTGAACTTGAAATTTTATAGTAAACTGATATGTTTGGTTGGCATTTTGTGAGACGTTGAAATTTTATTTAATCGAATATTTCTTTTGATTGTTTAATTTATTTGGGTTGACATAATTTGAGGGATTATTTAAGTATGGAGTAGGATAACTATATTGGATATATATACTTATCGGTGTGTGTTTATGTTGTCTTGCGAAGATCTAAAATGGCAACTGGACGTCGCGGAAACCTCAACATGACACCCGAAGAATTGGCCGCAATGATCCAAGAACACGTGAATGCTGCTCTGGCAGGTGTTCAAATCCACCAGCAGGAAGGGGTCTTAACCCTACAAGATGTTCCTCGATGCGAAACCGAGTAAATTCACGGGTGCAGAAGGACCCATAGGACTGGTCCGTTGGATTGAAAAGTCCAAATCAGTGTTCGAGATGTGCAATTGCCTTGAGGCCAACAAGGTCAAGTATGCTGCCTCAACGTTGGAGGATGGGGCACTAACTTGGTGGAATGCACAAGTCCAAACGCGTAGACTTATTGCTGCAAATGCAATGGCCTGGGTCGAGTTTAAGGCCCTAATCAAAGAGGAGTACTGTCCGCGAGACAGGGTTCAGCAGTTGGAGCAAGCATTATTGAACCACAAGATGGTGGGATCTGAAATTGAAGCATACACAGCGAAACATCATGACCTGGTATTTCTATGCCCCGATCTGGCAAACACCGTTGAGAAATGACTCGAGTTTTACCTTGGGGGTCTGGTCCCCGAGATCCAGGGCATGGTAATGGCTAGCAACCCTGCGAGTGAGCATCAAGCGATCAGGCTGGCGCACAAACTCACCGATAAGGCGGTGGAATAAAAGAAGTTGCCATCTCGGGGTGCAACGGAAGTTGTCCCTGATAATAAAAGAAAATTTGAAGACTCGTCTGCTCGACAGTCTTCGTCAGCCCAGCCACAACAAGGGAACCAGAAACGGTTCAATAATTTCAACAGCAACCGGGGTCACAATAATCAGCCCGCCAACAACACCCAGAATACAAGCGGCTATGTGGGTCGAAAGCCGCAATGTAATCGTTGTAACCTTCATCATCACGACCCTTGTGCCGGAAATCGCTGCCAACGATGTGGCAAAGTGGGACACGCGGCAAAGGATTGTCGTGGAGAAATCATGTCTCGACAAAACCAAAATCAACACCAGGGTCAGCAGCAGGGTATTAACCGGGGTGCTATCAGTGTGGTAGCACTGCCCACTTCAAACGAGACTGCCCACAGCTTCGTAACAACAACAACAATGGTGGGAACAACAACAACCACAACAACCACAACAACAACAATAACAACAACAATAATGGAAATGGTGGCACAGGGGGTGCCAAAGGTCGTGCATTTACGCTAGGCCGCGGAGAGGCCAGAAACGACTCGAACGTGGTCACCGGTAAGTTTCCCCTTAACGAACATTTTGCTACTGTACTTTTTGATACGGGTGCGGATAGGAGTTTTATATCTGAGTCTTTTAGGAAGAACCTAAATCTCACGCCTAAACCCCTAGAGACCCCTTACGTCATAGAACTAGCCGATGGTAAATCTGTAGATGTGACCCATTTAGTATCCGGCTGTCAACTCAAACTCGCGGGTCACACCTTTACCATTGATCTGATGACAACTACCCTGGGTAGTTTTGACGTGGTAGCCGGAATGGACAGGCTATCCGACGTCCGAGCTGAAGTTCTCTGTTTCGAGAAAGCTATCCGTATTCCGCTCTCTAACGACGAAATCTTGACGGTGCAAGGCGAGAAGGCAGGCGCCGTCACAAACATCATCTCTTACATGCAAGCACATAAGTATCTTCGGAGGAAGAACTCCTTCGCTTTGCTCGCACTGGTCACCGAACAGCCTAAGGACGAGAAGCGCATAGAAGATATCCCCGTCGTCCGTGACTTTTCCGATGTTTTTCCGGAGGAGTTACCTGGTCTTCCACCACATCGACAAGTAGAATTTGAAATTGAATTGGCGAACCATGCAACTCCTATCGCCAAGGCCCCATACCGCCTAGCTCCAGCCGAGCTGCAAGAGCTGTCTACCCAACTTCAGGAATTGTTAGAAAAAGTATTTATCCGACCCAGTACTTCGCCATGGGGAGCTCCGGTCCTTTTTGTCAAGAAGAGAACGGGACCTTCCGCATGTGCATCGACTACAGGGAACTCAATAAGGTTACTGTCAAGAACCGATACCCATTACCTCGCATCGACGATCTCTTCGACCAACTTCAAGGGTCAAGCTACTACTCCAAGATTGATCTACGGTCCGGTTATCACCAGTTACGCGTCAGGGAGGAGGATATCGCTAAGACGACATTTCGTACTCGGTAAGGCCATTATGAGTTTTTGGTCATGCCCTTCGGTCTCACCAACACACCCGCGGTGTTCATGGACCTCATGAACCGCGTGTGTAAACCGTATCTCGACAAGTTTGTCATTGTGTTCATCGATGACATACTCATCTACTCTAAAGGTGAAGAAGAACATGCTGAACATCTACGACTACTGCTGGAATTACTTCAACAGGAGAAACTATATGCCAAGCTTTCAAAGTGTGATTTCTGGATTCGGGAAGTTCAGTTCCTCGGGCATATTGTGAATGAAAAGTGTATCCACGTTGATCCCGCCAAGATCGAGGCTATCAAGAACTGGGAAGCACCTAGGACACCGACAGAGATCCGCCAATTTTTGGGTTTGGATGGCTACTACCGACGTTTCATCGAGGGATTTTCAAAGATTGCACAACCGCTTACCACCCTCACCCAGAAAGGCACCAAGTATGCTTGGGGTGACAAGCAGGAAGCGGCATTTCAATTGCTGAAGCAGAAACTTTACAGTGCACCCATTCTGTCCTTGCCGGAAGGGACTGACGATTTGTGGTATATTGTGATGCTTCCATTCAGGGATTGGGATGCGTACTCATGCAACGTGATAAGGTCATCGCGTATGCGTCCCGACAATTGAAGGTTCACGAGAAAAACTACACAACACATGACCTGGAATTGGGAGCAGTGGTGTTTGCGCTTAAGATATGGAGACACTACCTATATGGAACAAAGTGCACAATCTACACGGATCACAAGAGCCTCCAGCATATCTTTGACCAGAAGGAGTTGAACATGCGACAGCGTCGCTGGGTCGAACTCCTGAACGATTATGAATGTGCCATTCGGTATCACCCGGGTAAAGCTAACGTAGTAGCTAATGCCCTCAGTAGGAAGGAACACTTGAAACCTCGTCGGGTACGAGCACTACAGTTCACCATTCATTCGGGGTTACCCGAACAGATACGCGACGCGCAGTTAAAAGCAGTTAAGGAAGAAAACATCAAGGCCGAATCGGTGGGAAAAATGGAACGCGATTGGGAAGTAAAACCCAATGGAGCCCGGTATTTCATGAATCGCATATGGGTACCTCTCTACGGAGACCTCAGAAAGCTAGTTATGAACGAAGCTCACAAGTCCCGATACTCTGTCCATCCTGGTTCGGATAAGATGTATCAAGACCTTAAAGCCGCGTACTGGTGGCCCAACATGAAAGCGGATATAGCCACCTACGTGAGCAAGTGTTTGACTTGTGCGAAAGTCAAGGTAGAGTATCAGAAGCCATCGGGGCTACTTCAACAACCTGAGATCCCGGTGTGGAAATGGGATCAGATCTCGATGGACTTCATCACTAAACTCCCGCGAACTTTGGGTGGTTGCGATACCATCTGGGTGATCGTGGATCGTTTAACTAAGTCCGCACACTTCCTAGCGATTAAAGAAACAGATAAGATGGATAAGTTGACTCGCATCTACATTAAGGAAGTAGTTTCTCGGCACGGAGTGCCAATGTCCATCATCTCAGACAGAGATGCTCGTTTCACGTCCAACTTTTGGCAGTCACTTCAGAAAGCGTTGGGTACACGCTTAGATATGAGCACAACTTATCACCCTCAGACTGATGGTCAAAGCGAAAGGACCATTCAGACCTTGGAAGACATGCTTAGGGCATGCGTGGTAGACTTCGGGAATAGTTGGGAAATCCATCTGCCTTTAGTGGAATTCTCGTATAACAACAGTTACCATACGAGTATATCGGCAGCACCGTTTGAAGCATTATACGGTCGTAAATGTAGATCACCGGTCTGTTGGGCAGAAGTCGGTGACAGTCAACTCACAGGCCCTGAGTTGATACTTGAGGCTACTAAAAAGATTGTACAAATCAGAAACCGCATGGCAGCGGCATGAGATCGACAGAAAAGCTACGCTGATCAACGACGCAAACCGTTCGAATTTCAAGTAGGCGACCGCGTCCTACTGAAGGTGTCACCCTGGAAGGGTGTAATCCGTTTTGGGAAACGAGGCAAACTAAACCCATGGTACGTAGGCCCGTTTGTGATCTTGAAACGTATCGGACCCGTAGCTTATCAATTAGACCTTCCTACCGAACTCAGTGGAGTTCACAACGTTTTTCACGTGTCAAATCTGAAGAAGTGTCTATCAGATGAAACCCTAGTCATTCCATTGGATGAGATTCAAGTGGATGAACAACTGCACTTTGTGGAACAACCTATCGAGATCATGGATCGTGAGATCAAGACTCGAAGGCACAGCAAGATACCGATCGTCAAGGTTCGTTGGGATTCTAAGCGTGGACCGGAGTTCACATGGGAAAGAGAGGACCAAATGAAAATCAAATACCCACACCTCTTTGCAGCTGAGCAGCAAGCTAACGATACCACCAACTAAATTTTCGGGACGAAAATTCTTTCAACATGGGGATGATGTGACAACCTGGGAATTTCTTGTAATTTCTTGTACCATTGTTAACGAACTAAATCTTTGTGCGTTGCATTCTAAACCTGTGCGTTGCATTCTAAACCGCGTTTACTTAATTTTCGGGACGAAAATTCTTTCAACATGGGGATAATGTGACATCCCGGTTTTTCAGGTATCTTAAACGCACTACTTAATGGTTGTTCATTCCTACGCTAAATTGATTCGGAAATTTAATTTACACGCTCGAAATAACTACGCTAACTTTGTGAACTTATCAAGTGAATTACGTGCTATGTGTATTAGACGTTTATAAGTTTGGTGAGTTATTATGTCATGTTTTGATTTCGTGATTTTTAGTTATAAAAATATATATAGTAAATAGATAGACGAACCGAACCGAGCCGCAAAACGTGTCGACCTCACTTCCTTGCGACTCAAGGAATTAATCAAAACTTGAGGCTCAAGTTAAAGACCCAAACCGCCACCAACCAAATCCCTTTGCGGCCGCAAGCACAAATCGTCCCAAACCCTTCTCCTTTTCTTTCTTTCCTTGCACTATATATATACAAGCATGCATGAGGGTTGTGTTAACAAAAAAAAAAAGAGAAACCCTAGCTCTAAGATCAGCCGACGGCAGCCCCTCCCCACTCCTTCTCTCGATCGCGACCTCCTCCAAAACCCGAAGTGATTCCAATCTCGTTCCCGGTTCGTTAATCTTCATTGTTAAAGGTTAGGGTTTTCATTATTTCGCAAATCACATTAGGGTTTATAAACTCTTGATCATACTTGTATGTAATGGTAGAATCATGGTTATGAAAGTGTATGATGTTTAGTTCGATTAATTGTGCAAGTTTTGCGATTATGATGTTTAATTAGATACAAGAATCATAGGCTGCGTTTTGTGATAAAAATCATATTGTATGATTAGGGTTTGCATGAGTATGATATACATGATGATATGTGACTAATAAATCTGTTCTTGATCATTTATATTTAACGTCTCGATTGTTTAAGCGTGTTCTATTGCGATAAAAGTCGAAAACAGGATGCTGAATGGTGTTTACAGCCAACTTCAATTGGCTGTAACTTGGTTATTATTTATCGAAACACGGATTTTCTGAAGCCTAAAACGTACATTTTTGAAAAACGCTTCTAATGTCACTGGATTCATATTTTTCTGAGGTCGTTTGATATTTTTAAGTGGTCATTTAAGTGCAGCAACTGAAGCTGTGTAAATTCTGAAAATTTGTTAGTTGTTTATCAAGTCGGATCTCATAATCTGTAGAGGGTTGGGTTATGAAATTTGTACATCAACTGGAGATGGAAATTTCCGGGAAACTCCCACTGGAATTTTATTAATTGGATGAACGATGATTTTTAAATAATTCCTCCGGTGGACTGCAGTCAGAAAGCGACGAATCTGACTGCAGCCTAGTATATAAATGTTTATGAATAATTGGTAAAGTGTTAGGACTTGAAAAATTTACATAAACTTCTACAGTTTAGTTGACACCTTCTGTAAAAAAATTGGAATTTTAGAACGTTGGAACTATTTTATAAAAATCCTCGAAAACTGCCTAGTTATGAGCGTACAAGCTGAAACTTGATAACTTGCGAATGTGTGTACCAAAGTGTTGTATGAGTTGATTTGTGTTCATGATAAGTTGGTTTGATCACTATTTTGGTATGATAATACTTTGCATGCATGATTGTGTTTTCGAATTTGTTATTATGTGTGCTGCATTGTGTGTTAGCTATGTGTAGGGTTTGTATCAGTGTGTTCACACACTAACTTTAAATCGATTGACTTGATAGGACGCAATTAGCGGTCCCATCATTTGCTACTTCTGTGTTACACTAACCGAGCAATTAAAGGTGAGTTCACGGCCCCTATTTTATCCGGTTTTAAACAACAGGGGGAGAAACATGTATACACTCTACAACTCTATCTCTTTACGTTATACCAAATTAACGTCGTTAAACTATTCGGTAACTAAGTTAATGTTAATGTACGTTATGGTCACTAAGCAGCTATATCACGGAAGTCCTCGACAAACTGTCGGATCGTTAGTATTGGGTTAGATAGCGGGGAGATTATAAGTAGTACTACTGGGCCCGACAAGCCCCACCCGAGCTAGTCGCGCTGGCCGACCAGGTATGGCAACGGGTGAATAATTTGGCCTAACTTTCGCCATGGTCAGTGATAGGCCTGGCAACACGGAGGCACAACAGTCAGCTTCGATCGCGAACACTTATGTGACATAACTTTAGGCTCGCTACCTACATGTTAACATTGAACTTAATTACGAAACAACAATATTATTCCGGGTTAGGAATAATGGAACAAACAACAATATTATTCCGGGTTAGGAATAATGGAACAAACAACTATATTATTCCGGGTTAGGAATAATGGAACTATATCGTTATTTCGGGTTAGGGATAACGGGGGAAACAAACTTATAACCGAACTAATGAACTTATTAAAACCTGTGAACTCACTCTTCTTTAATGTTGACACTTGTTTCTTTACATGTTTCTCAGGACGCTAGGAGCTCTAGGTGCACTCACTTGCATTGATCAAGACATCTTTTATCGAGTCTCATTTACGAATATTGTTTGGGTTTTTCTTTAGTTTTGGCGTTTGTGTTAGCGCCCGTTCCTCTACTTTACTTTAATGCTTCCGCTCAACTTTAAAACTAATGCTTCCGCTAAACATTGAAACCAAACTAAGACAATTTAAAAATAACTATGAATGGTTAAACAAATGATTTTGGAAAACGTATAAACAAATCATATAGAGTCGTTCGATGTTACTAGTGTCTCGGATTCTGGTTTGTTCACACGCCTCGCGGTAAAACTCCGCAAGTGGAAATTGAGGGTGTGACAGTATACATATATATTTGTGAAACAAATATACATTCTCGAACTGAATGTATTATTACAAGTGAACAAGGTTCACTAAACTAAAAAATATATATTTGAAGAATATATGTATCACACATAACAAACATGTTGATGCACTTTATGTACGTCACTGTGCGGATAGGCTAGAAAGAGTGTCTATTGAATATTGTATAGATTAGATATGAACATACGACCCAAGTGCGAACGAGTACTGGATCGTATGAGTGACAATGTGACTCATACGAGTGACAATATGACTCGTACGAGTGATAAACAACTCTACTCATATGAAGGACACTTCGTTCGAAGCCAACCTGCTCGCTTCTCACGAGCTGGTCATGTTTATATATATATATGTGTTGTGTGCTCATTGTTTGAGAGTTTTGGAAGTTCCCTAAGGGAATTCCGCCAGCCAAACAAGATGTACACTCTTTCGGTACTGCTGATTCTATTTCTACTTCCTTTCTATAACGTTCTACCGAATTGGTACTATCATACGCCTAAACTTTCGTCTAGAATCGTCGTTAACGGGACTCACAACTGGTATCAGAGCTACCATACTGATTCATTCAATCTAACAGTTGATGAATCACCTACGCTCATAAAGTTTTGGACGTATGAGGAGGTTTAGACGTAAAACATCAACTAATTGGACAATCCACGGACATAATGTAAAATTGAAACCATAGGATTGTTAGAAATTGATTTTAGACCAGATCTGTGAAAAAATCATCTTGAAATTCGAAGAAATAAAGATTCTGGATCGAAAAAACGTAATAAAGCTCGTTTGTACGAGTGAGTCTCTGTGGTGAATAGTCACCTTGCACGAGGTGAATAGTCAACTCGTACGAAGTACCAGCCAACTCGTATGAGTTGCAAGTCAGCTCGTATGAGGCGGTCAGGCCACTTCGTACGAAGTGGTATTTTTCCCGTTTTCTTTCCGTACTTTCTGCTTCAAAATCTGGACCTATCATTCAACTCAGGATACTCATGCACACCTGTTTACCTCGTGCAGGGTAACTCGGGTTGCATCACCTGAACATTCTATGCACGGAATACTAGGAAGCTCGCATAACTATGAGTACACCCGAACACCCCTTTTTTTACACTTTTGGGTGCAACATGTTTTCTATAAAAAATGCACACCATCACACTTATTCTTTTATGCAAACACACAAACAATCCATCATACATGCTAAAGATACGTGATATGTGATTTGTATACCTGGAATATTCTTATGTGATACAACTTGTCATTAACTTTGTACGAGCCTCCCCTTAACATGTATAGTGCTAGAGGAGTAACGCACCACCCGTATTCTTGTGGTCATGTTAAGTTTATTGTATTTTGCAGTGACACTTGAGGATTGACTTGTAAATTGCATGCCTTGTTTACATTAATCTAGTATACTATTTTAACATGTGGATTCGTTTAAACTACTTCATACTTATGCTATACCAAACTTGTGTACTCGCCAATGCTTTTGTATTGAACTACACTTTTAACATGTTGCTGGTTAAGAATGACGCCATTGATGAAACTTAGTAGGGACTTCCTAGAAACGCACTTCGAAATTACTAGACTATATGTTGCACATTGTTAATCATGTTGTACTTCAATCTTTTAAATGTTGTACTTTTAAATTTCTTATGTTGTACTTGACAAATTTAAAAAGAAATGAAATTATGTTATCTTAATAATCATCGCAATCTAGTTTTATGTTGACTCGAGCAATCTATTTCGTCCCGCCCTGATGTTTCCGCCATCGGATGGGGTGTTACAGATTGGTATCAGAGCCATAACTATAGGGAATTAAGTGACCAACTTGACCATCCTTGATTCTTGCTTAACATCGTATTCTTCCTACTTTGCTTCGTTCTATTTCTTTTGTCTTAATTATACAACATGTCTTTCCAAAGACATTTACACAATATACACGTTGAAGACATGAAGACACTTGTAATACAAATAAGACAATCTCAACAAAATAGGGGTGAAACCCGCACTTTGTGATCACTCTCAATCCGCGTATTCGATCTTACACGAAATTACACCATCAAGCTAGGAGTGAAATCCACATTTAGATGTAAAATTTTCCATTACATACTCTAGTGGACCCTTACCAACAAGTCAGAATTTGCTCCTTGTTTGGTAAGTACCAACCACGTTTAAGAAACGAAATTATCTAGTTAGGAGTGATGAACACATCTTGATAACTAGTTCCACTCTTCGGTTTTCAATCTCGCAAAGGTTTCGAATTCTCAATCAATTGGGGACACGTAGTAACTAGAAGGGTAAACACCGTTAACCGCTCCTCGGTGAGAGTATTTTAACTACTAGGCCAAAGCATGTTTCCCTAATTTGAAAGGATTTTCGATTTACTTTGGGATAGTCAAAGTTTCTCAACCCGAAACACTCCAATGTTTTATTAAGCCTCTCTTTTAGTTATCATAGTTTATATGTGTTTTTTAAATACTTGTTACCTCACTCATTTCAAACCGATGCACAATTTGCACGTCTCTCGCAATCAAAAACATTAATAATTCTCGTGAACCAACTAAATTTATACTCCTTATTCACATTCATACGTGTTTATGCTTTTGAATACTTGTTATACTTATGCCAACTATATGAACTCATACATGATACGTGATACTACATGCTCATACATACAAAACGTGACCTTGTTAAACACATTATGATCAATTCTCATTTTCTTTTTGGATTCTTTAGATGTCTTCTAAGCGTCTCTCCAACACCCGCAACAAGAAGTCCAAATCGGGATCAAGCTCCAAAAAGGGTTCCAACAATGATGAGTCAATGTAAAAAAGGGACATGATGAAGTTTATGGCCAAGCAAATGGCCAAAGTCATCCCTGACATTGTCAGCGAAATCCAACCCCTACCTAACATTGAATGACCCCATACCTCTATTGACTCCAAGGTGGAAACACCTAAGTTTATGTTTACGATCAAGCAGTTCAACTCTTGTAATCCCTACCCTTCACTTGCGAAGGTGATGCCACTGTGATGCTTCAATGGTTCAATGCCATTGAAGTAACGTTCCTATAGAGTGGTTGTCCTGACCTCCTATGTACCATCAATGCAACGGGCGTCTTCTGATCAAGGGCTCTTGATTGGTGGACCTCCGAGCGTATCGCTCGTGGAAACGATGCCGCACATACCCTCCCTTGGGCCTATCTCAAAAAGCTTACAGAGGAAGAGTTCTTCCTTCCCCATGAACGTCAAAAGCTCAAAAACGAGTTTTGGAAACTGAAACAGTTTGGGAATGACAACGCTGGCCTTATAGCTCGTTTTAAGCAGCTGAGTACGATATGCACTATTCAAGTCGACACTGTTGAGAAGGCTATTGCAAAATACACTCGATGCCTCCCTCCTAACCTCATGAACCTTGTTGACGCCGCTTCACCCAAAACCCTCGAAGATACCTACAAGCTGGCCGCCAAACTTAACAACAACCACGTTCTTCATGAAGTCTCTGCCTATGCTCCATCGGAGAACGCCTATCAAGCCACCTCCAATACCGTCATTGAGCCAACCTCGTCTAAATCAACCAGAAACAACAACAAAGGAAAGAAGCAGAGGCTTCAAGCCAAAACTACGTGGTAGTCACTTCGCAAAACCCTCAACCCTTAAAGTAGTTTTCATCAACCAACCCTGAGGCTATCAAAAAGGCATACACTGACCTCATCCCAAGTGTAACACCTGCCCAATCCACCACCCTGTTAATGCACCATGTCGCCTATGCATTACCTGCAATAGGTTTAGACAGTTCCCCCCTCAGTGTCGAAGTGGTCTACAACCGCTCGCCAACCAAACCCAAACCATCGCAACAACCCGAAAAACCACACCAAACCAAGCCCAGCCTCAAGCAGCCACTGGACGGGCATGTTTCAAATGTGGAGATCCTAATCCTCCTCGACAACGTCTATCCACAACGCAACAACTAGCAGCAACAGTAAGCGCTGGTAGAGCTTTTGTCATCACTGTAGCCCAGGCACAATATGCCAACGATTTCATTAATGGTACGTTCCTCGTTAACAATGTCTATGCTTTGTGTTTATTGGATATTGGCACGGATAATATTTTTGTGTCCGTTGAGTTCGAACCTTTGCTACGTTCTAAGTTGCCTAAATCATTCACAGTCGAAGTCGCTAATGGTAAGTCTATCAACGTTGATTCCGTTCTTTCTAATTGTTCTCTCAACCTTAACGCCCACAAGTTCTCAGTCGACCGATACCTATGCAAATGGGTAGTTTTGACATCATAGTAGGCATGGATTAGCTTAGGCGAGTTCGTGCTGAAGTTGTTTGTTCTAAAAAGTTCATTCATCTTCCTCTTCCAAACGGTGATTCCTTAAACGTCTATGGCGTGAAACCTTCTAAAGGTCTCAACCTTATGTCATGTTCTCAAGCGAACATGTAATTAAGCAAGGAATACTTTGCCTTTCTTGTCCACATTGTGGAAAAGAAGGATAAGGGTCCAAGAGTTAGTGATGTTCCTGTTGTTTGCGATTTCCCCGACGTTTCTCCTGAAGATCTACCTGGTCCTCCTCCTCCTCGTTCATTGATTTCCTTATTTATCTCATTCCCGGTGCAACTCCTGTCGCTAAATCCCCTTATCGTCTAACACCCTCGGAAATGCAAGAGCTATCCAACCAACTTCAAGAATTACTTGATAAAGGCTTTATACGCCCTAGTACTTCTCCTTGGGGCACTCCCGTTCTGTTCGTTAAAAAGAAAGATGGATCTTTTCAGATGTGCATTGATTACTGTGAGCTCAACAAGCTAACAGTCAAAAATTGATATCCTCTTCCTTGTATTGATGATCTCTTCGATCAACTCCAAGGCGCGACGTGTTTTTCTAAGATCGATCTCCGTTCTTGTTACCATCAACTTCGAGTTCTCAAAAAAGATACACCCAAAACCGTGTTTCATATATGTTATGGACACTACAAGTTCGTGGTCATGCCTTTTGGTTTGACCAACACGCCTGCAGTCTTCATGGACTTGATGAACCGTGTGTGCAAACCTTATCTCGACCGTTTGGTGATCGTCTTCATCGACGATATCCTAATCTACTCCAAAACACAAGAAGAGCACGAGCGACACTCATGTCTTATCCTACAACTCCTGCGTATGGAACGTCTTTACGCCAAATTCTTCAATTGTGAATTTTGGCTAAAAGAGCTGCAATTCCTTGTTCATATCGTCAACAAACTCTGCATTCATGTTGACCCTGCGAAAATTGAAGCTGTGAAGAATTGGATTGCTCCTAAGTCTCCATCTGAAATTCGTTCGTTTCTTGGTTTAGCTGGTTACTATCGTCGCTTCATTTCGAACTTTTCTAAACTTGTTGTTCCTCTCACTTCATTAACTCAAAAAGAAAAACCTTTTGTTTGGGGTTCCGAACAAGAGGATTCTTCCGAAACCCTCAATGACATGCTTTGTAATGCTCCTATCCTCGCACTTCCAGATGGAAACGACGATTTCATCTTGCATTTGAGTGCTTCAAACCAAGGTCTTGGTTGTGTTCTCATGCAACGAGACAAGGTTATCGCGTACGCTTTGACGCTACTCAAAATTCATGAGAGAAACTACATTACGCACGAACTTGAACTTGGTGCAGTTGTTTTTGCATTAAAGATATGGCGACGCTACCTTTATTGTACCAAGTGTGTGGTCTTTACTGACCATAAGAGCCTTCAGCACATCTTCGATCAAAAGGAACTCAACATGCGTCAACGTCGTTGGATAGAATTGTTAAACGACTACGATTGTGAGATTCGCTACCACCCTGGTAAGGCGAATGTTGTAGCCGATGCACTTAGTCGAAAAAATGTAAAAGAGTGTTTGTTGCTCTCAGACTTTGGGAAACCTTCATGATTTTATTCGTGAAGCACAATACTCATCAATTAAAGATAACGACTTATAAATTGAGATGAAGTGTGGTGCTGAAAATCAACTCGAGTCTAAATCCGATAGTATTCTTTGCTATCTCGATTGTGTCTGGATTCCGAATCGTGGTAACCTTCATGAATCCTTCATGAAGGAAGCCCACAAATCTCGATATTCCATTCATCCTAACAAGATGTACCAAGACCTCCGTACGTCTTATTAGTGGTCTGGTATGAAGAAAGATATCGCCACCTACATTTCGAAATGTCTTACTTGTTCTAAGGTCAAAGCTGAACATCAACGTCCCTCTGGCTTGCTCGAACAACCAGAAATGCCGTCTGGAAATGGGAGAGTATTGCTATGGATTATATTACTAAGCTACCTCTAACTTCTTCTAGTCACGACAGTATTTGGGTAATCATCGATCGATTAACCAAGTCTGCTCACTTTCTCCCCATCCGTGAAGATTACAAAGTCGAGAAATTGGCTCGTATCTACACAGATGAAATCATTTATCGTCATGGTATCCCCATTGACATCATATTGGACCATAATGGTCATTTCACCTCTCGTCTTTGGCAAACGTTTCAATCCGCTCTTGGTACTCACCTCAATCTTAATACCTATCGCCTTCCATCCTTAGTCTGACGGTCAAACTGAGCGTACTATCCAAACTCTGGAGGATATGCTTCGTTCTTGCGTAATCGATTTTGGTGGCAGATGGGATATGCACTTGCCTTTGATCGAATTCTCATACAATAACAGTTATCATGCGAGTATTCAAATGGGACCTTTCGAGGCATTGTACGGTCATAAATGTCGACCGCCTATTTGCTGGCACGAGATCGGAGAAGCTCAAATCACCGGTCCCGAGCTTATACAAGAGACGACGGGTAAGATGTTATAGATTCGAGAAAACTTGCTCAAAGCCAGAAGCTGACAGAAGAGTTATGCTGAAAAGCAATGCAAACCTTTGGAATTCAATGTTGTTGACTTTGCACTTCTCAAGGTATCCCCTTGGAAGGGTGTAGTTCGATTTGGTAAGAAAGGCAAACTCCCTCCTCGCTATGTAGGTCCTTTCAAGATTCTTGAAAGGATTGGCACGGTAGCGTATCGACTAGACGTACCTCAAGAACTCAACAATGTCCACCCTACGTTTCACATCTCCAACTTGAAGAAATGTCGAGCTGAAGAAGGATTCCAAGTCCCACTCGAAGATCTTCAAATCAACGAGAATCTACACTTCATGGAGAAACCTGTCAAAATCATGGATCGAGGTGTCAAGAAATTGAGGCGCAGTAGAATTCCCATAGTCATGGTTCGATGGGAAGGAAAACGTTGCGCTGAGTTTACTTGGGAACTCGAAAGTGATATGAAGACTAAGTATCCACACTTGTTCGTTACACCTTCCTCTTCAATAAATTTTCGGGACAAAATTTCCTAAAGTAGGGGAGACTGTAACGCTTCGCACTCTTGCACTTTTCGTATTTAGAAAGTATAATCGTATGTCTATATTTGGAAACTTGTATCGTACCTTATTCGTATTTTTATCCCAAGCTTGCAATCTGAGACGTCGATCATAATGTACATTATACTTTATGCATACTTATATACTTGTTATTCAAGCAAAACATACATGTCAACATATGCTATTCATACTTCATACTCGAGTATTCATACAAACAATCGTCTAAATACATGATTCTTATGCAATCTACATTCAAGATACATGCTATGCACACACGATACATTCCAATACTTCAACCCGTAAAACGTGAAAAGTTAGCCCCAAACTAAGCCATTCGTATGAACTAACACACTTTGTACGAAGTGGCCACCACCGCGTACGAAGTGGGTAGCCACTTCGCACGAAGTGATACCTCGCACGAACATTTCTGCCAGCCAATTCTTATAAATCAGACACTTCCCCTCCATTTCCAACCTTCCGAAAATTCTCTCATTTCAACTCGAAATTACAAATTCTTGGCAGAATATTCTCGACTCTAAGTGAGTTTTAGCTCACTTTACTTACAAACGTCTCCAAGATTATTCATACTCTCTTTGATTTTTCTTTCGTACAAACGTGTGAGCTAACCCAAGTTATAAGTAACTAAGTGCTAAGTTAGTGTGAGAACGTTTGGAGCTAAGGCTTTCCGAATTAAGTTCCACCACTGTTTGTACATGTTTTACTCCTAAAACCGATTCGGTCTTCATTAGAGTGACAAGGCTACGACACGTCTCCAAACACCATTATGTTTGGGATGCATGCAATGCTCACTCGGATGTTAACGTTTTAGTTGACTTATATTCTATTAATTCATGACCAACCGGATTATTACAACCTTGTGCTTTGGTGAATCATATAAAGAGATCTGACATCTCCATGCTTGACTTCTATGACAAACTTAACTAAATCATACTTATTTTATTTCCGGACTGATTTGGAATAATATTAATCACAATCTAATCTAGTGTTATGACTCGGACTATCCTGCCTCGTTATCATGACCTCCGTTCATGGAAATTAGTGTTGAAATGGGTACAAAACAAGTGAATAGTCACCTTGCACGAGGTGAATAGTCAACTCGTACGAGGTACCAGTCAACTCGTACGAGTTGCAAGTCAGCTCGCACGAGGCGGTCCGACCACTTCTTACGAAGTGGTTTTTTTCCCATTTTCTTCCTGTACTTTCTGCTTCAAAATCTGGACCTATCATTTGACTCAGTATACTCACGCACACCTGTTTACCCCGCATCACCTGAACATTCTACGCAGGGGATACTAGGAAGCTCGCATAACTATGAGTACACTCGAACACTCCTTTTTGTTTTACACTTTTGGGTGCAACATGTTTCCTATAAAAAATGCACACCATCACACTTATAATTTTATGCAAACACACAAACAATCCATCATACATGTTGAAGATACGTGATACGTGATTTGTATACCTAGAATATTCTTATGTGATACAGCTTGTCATTAACTTCGTACGAGCCTCCCCTTAACATGTATAGTGCTATAGGAGTAACGCACCACCCGTATTCTTGTGGTCATGTTAAGTTTATTGTATTTTGCAGTGACACTTGAGGATTGACTTGTAAATTGCATGCCTTGTTTACATTAATCTAATATACTATTTTAACATGTGGATTCGTTTAAACTACTTCATACTTAAGCTATACCAAACTTGTGTACTCGCTAATGCTTTTGTATTGAACTACACTTTTAACATGTTGTTGGTTAAGGGTGACGCCATTGATGAAACTTTGTAGGGACTTCCTAGAACCGCACTTCAAAATTACTAGATTATATGTTGCACATTGTTAATCATGTTGTACTTGAATCTTTTAAATGTTGTACTTTTAAATTTCTTATGTTGTACTTGACAAATTTAAAAAGAAATGAAATTATGTTATCTTAACATACAACATGTGGATTTTTTTAAACTACTTCATGCATATGCTATACCAAACTTGTGTACTCGCCAATGCATTTGTGTTGAACTATACTTTTAACATGTTGCTGGTTAAGAATGACGCCATTGATGAAAGTTAGTAGGGACTTCCTACAAACGCACTTCGAAATTACTAGACTATATGTTGCATATTGTTAATCATGTTGTACTTGAATCTTTTAAATGTTGTACTTTGAAATTTCTTATGTTGTACTTGAAAATTTTGAAATGAAATGAAATTATGTTATCTTAATTATTGTCACAATCTAGTTTTATGTTGATTCGAGCAATCTATTTCGTTCCACCCCGTTGTTTCGCCATCGATTGGGGTATGACAATAAGGACGAAGGTGATCACTTGGTTCTCCCCTCCTCAATAGATTGCTGCTCTATTTGGCACATAGACGACACATGCAAAAAGATCCTTCTCATCCTCTACCTCTTGTGCACTCTACCACCATCACCCTCATCAGTACCTACACACTCTCCATTTCACAGTTTGCCCCATCGTTTGAGGAGCGCATTTATTCCCGTGAAACCCGCTCTACGATCGCTATAAGCCACATTTTCGGTCTCGAGGAAGAGGTTACGTACTTTCGCGGCCTAATTTCTACGTTTTCACTTTCACACCCCACATATGGTGGTTATGTACAACTCCCATCTTTTGGGAAGTATACCCGTTTTTGTAAGACTAGAGACTTGAAGATTTGGAGACTTGAAGATCAACCAAGGGACAATGTGAAGAAAAGACCTCACCATATTTTGTATCATACTGTATGACTTGTATCGACCAGAGTGAGGTAACTCCAAAGATGTTTTCTTCACAAGACTAATTGTAACAAGTTGATATGGTATATATAAAAGTCGGTATTTCCTTAGCAACACATTGTTGTAACTTATTTACTTCCCTACAATGGTGTGATAATTACGGTGTGAAGTATTTCCATAAGCATCATTATGAATTATCTTACCCTTATACTCGTAGTGCGTGACGAATGAGTTTTACTTTAATTCATAAATGACAATATTTATTTTAAAATATATGTCTAATTTCGTCGATATGTTTTATATATATGAAGCTCATGGCACAACAACAAAGAAACACTTGTCAAGCACAACCAGAACCTTTACCTGCAACACGAGCTGAGCTCGATGCTCTCGTGAACCAGCATGTGGCTGAAGCGATCGTCCAATACACTGCAAACAGTGGCGGGATGAGAGGAACCATATTGAAAATTGCTCAGGCAATAACTCTTGCCTTAAGTCCTACCGAGGGTGGGGTAAGGATGGAGAAATCAAATAAAAGCCCGGTGAAAAAGAAGACGCATATGGAGTCTTCTTCGGGTAACAATAAGAGGAAGTATGCGCATTTCAAGCAAGGCTCTAGATCGAACAACAAACATAAGGAAACAACTACGACTAAGAAAGTCAAGGCATTCTTTGCCACAAGTAAGATGGGTGGTAAGAACTATAAGGAAAAACTACCAAAGTGTGTTAAATGCAAATATCAGCACGAATATTCTTGCTAGACCATGATGTGTGATGAGTGTGGGAAGTTGGGTCATCGCGCCGAGAAATGTTGGGTAAAAAAAAGGGTGGTAGAAACGGGAATGGCAATGGGAATGGGAAAAGTTAGGATTGTTTCGGATGTTGAGACAAGGGACATTATCGTAGGGATTTGTCCGAAGGAAAACCAAGCTCGTGGGAGAGTTTTCGTGATAGGAGCTAAAGACGCACGCCAGGACCTAAGGTGGTCATGGGTACATTCCCTATCATCCAACACTTTGCATCTATTCTTTTTGATAATGCTTTTGACTTTAGTTTTATATCTAAAGAATTTAAAAATATGCTTGGCTTAGAGTCAAGTAAACTAGACGTACCTTATTCTATTGAATTGGCGAATGGAAAATTAGTCGAATCAGGAGTAATTATTAGAGATTGCACGCTTGAACTCGGAGCGCAAAACTTTACTATCGATCTTTTACCTGCCCATTTGGGTAGTTTTGACATGATTGTCAGCATATATTGGTTGTCCAACAACCGAGCGGAAGTGATTTGTCATGAGAAAACCATCCGCACCCCCTACCTAATGAAGAGACGCTCTTAGTACACGGAGAGAAACGCGGGACACCCCTATGAATCATTAACTGCATGAAGTCCTAGAAGTGCCTACGAAAGGTTGCATAGCCTTTCCAACTCATGTGGATGACAAGAAAGTTAAGGAGCCTAAGCTGGAAGACATCCCCGTTATGAAGGAGTTCCCAAAGTCTTTTCGTAGGACTTGCCTAGACTACCTCCACAAGGACAAATCGAGTTTCGCATTGATTTGGTGCCTGGAGCCGCACCCGTGGCGAAATTTCCTTGCCGATTAGCTCCATTTGAGATGCAAGAGCTATCTACACAACTCCAAGAGTTGTTAGACATGGGATTTATTAGACCGAGTTTCTCACCTTGTGGAGTGCCAATGCTATTAGTTAAAAAGAAGGACGGGAGCTTCTGCATTTGTATAGACTATCGAGAGATGAAAAAACTCACCATCAAGAACCGATACCCCCAAACAAGAATTGACGATTTGTCCGATCAACTACAAGACTCAAGCTTCTACTACAAGATCGACTTGAGATCGGGTTACCATTACTTGAGGATACAAGGGTAAAGCATACCTAAGACGGCCTTTCGAACTCGTTATGGTCAATTATGAGTTTCTTGTTAAGCCATTCAGCTTAACAAATGCACCGACAGTGTTCGTGGATCTCATGAACCATGTGTGTAAGCCGTACTTGGATAAATTTGTTTACTGACAAGATACTAATATATTCACGATCAAAGGAAAAACACGAACAAAACTTGCAGACTATTTTGGAGCTTTTGAAGAAGGGACAACTTTGTGCAAAGTTCTCCAAATGCAAATTTTGGTTTCGCGAGGTATAATTGCTCAAACACGTGGTGAACGAGAAAGGGATTCATGTCAATCCATCCAAGATTGAGGCGATCAAGAACAGGGAAGCGCCTAAGACCCTGACGGAAGTGCGATAACTTTTGGGATTAGCAGGCTATTACGGGAGGTTTATAGAGAACTTTTCAAAAGTTGCTCAATCACTAATGTCCTTGACACAAAAGGATAAGAAGTTTGACTAGGGCGAGAAACAAGAGGCAACTTTCCAACTGTTAAGGGATAAACTTTGTGACGCACCTATTTTATATTTACCCGATGGTATGGACGACTTCGTGGTTTATTGTGATGCATCGCATCAAGGTCTCAGTTACGTGTTGATGCAACAAGACAAATTCATCGCGTACGTGTCACGACAATTGAGGTGCATGAGAAAAATTATACCACCCATGAACTCGAGCTAGGTACGGTGGTATTTGCTTTGAAAATTTGGCGTCACTACTTATATAGTACTCAATGTACAATCTATACGATCATAACAGTGTTCCATATATTTAATCAAAAGGAATTAAATATGCGACAACGACATGGTGACTACTACTGCAAGATAAAGTATCATCCGGGCAAGGCGAACGTTGTGGCGGACGCCTTGAGCAACAAAGAACGTTTGAAAACTCTAAGGGTGCCAGCCTTAGAAATGACTATACAAATGAACCTTACTATTCGAATTTATGACACACAACAAGATGCACTCAAACCAGAAAACACTCAAGCCGAATCATTACATGGAATGGGGAAATAATTGGTGCCAAAGGAGGATGCAAGATTATACTTTATGGGACGAATCTGGGTTCCACTCTTTGGCGTCTTACGGGAGATTATTTTGGACGGAGCCCACAAGTCAAACTAATCTATCCATCCGGGATCGGATAAAATGTACCAAGACTTAAAAGAATTCTATTAGTGGCATAACCTTAAAAGCGACATCGCGACTTAGGTCAGGAAGTGTCTTACTTGCACCAACTGAATACCAAAAGCGTTCAGGATTGTTACAGCAACCTTAAATTCCCGTTTGGAAATGGGAACAAATCTCAATGGACTTCTTTAACAAATTATCCCAGATCTCGAGAGGTCACGACATGATTTGGGTAACAGTTGATCGACTGACGAAGTCCGCACGTTTCTTACCTATCCGTGAGAAGGATAACACTTAAAAGCTCGCCAAGCTATATCTTAAGAAATTGTGGCACAACATGGAGTGCCTGTTTCTATCATATCGGACCAAGTCGGTGTAACATCCGCCAAAAACCGGATTTACCAAACCCGCTCCGTTTATCAACCGAACAATCAGATAAAAATTTCGTTGCGTATTTAATGCCCAAATTAATTTTAAACGATACATAACTAATAAGTATATTAGAATATAAAATTTATTTTTGAAAATGTATTAAAAATAGTGAGTTAAAAATAAATGGCAGAAGCCGGGTTTCGAACCCGGGTCAACCAGATACAAGCAACGATTTAACACACACACTTCCAACCACTCCGCCACTTGTGATGTTTGTTAATGTATTGAACCAATTAATACATAAATCAGTATGGAAATCAAAACCCAGTGCATAGCGCGCCTAAATCCGCTTTCGCCGGAAATTCCGACGAATTCGTCAATTATTGACGTTTTTCTTTTGTCATAACGGACGCACTTACTGTCATATCGGTTATAACCGAAACAAAACCATCAATTCCATTCATTTGCCTTAAATTTTTATTGAAACCGAAAATACAATTCAATTCCGGGATTTGTACCTTGTTCATCAGTTAGGCTCGCCACTTCTATCAAACACACTCGACATTTTGCTCAGAAAGCTTCGCCGGAAGTCGCCGGAATTCTCTGTGAATTGACCGGAAAGTTTCGCCGGAAAACCGAAATCAACCCATCTTTTCTTCTTACCCAAAAATAAGATCATAAAACTCGTACTGACATCACTCCCACTCACCTTAAACCTCTGAAGAACCTCTGTCGCAAGAAATTGCACTCGCCGGAATTCTCTGCAAGTCGCCGGAAAACCGGGACTTTCATCTACACGGTAATTATCTCGATATTTCTGTTTCATTCCATTATAAGACGAATTCTAACACCATTTCATCGCTCAGAATCAACCCCAGACGACATTGCCGGATTTTTCTGTTTTCGACGGAAAATTTCTGAAAGTTTCAGAATCACGCTGATAATCGGTATGATCATGTAATCTACTAATAATCATTACTCATTAGTTCAATTTCACATCTAATCCATCCAAACTGCTAATTAACTCTAACAGTCGAAAGTCACCAGAACAGAGCCGACGAGCTTCGCCGGATTTTTTTGAAGAAGACGATCTGTTCGGTATTTTCTTTCCCCAAACTCTTCGATTCAATACTTTCCAATTGTTCATCTTGTTCATTAACCGAATTAATCAAGTATCAGTTGCTTTGACTGATGTCTGTGTTTTGAACGAAGAACACGAGTTCAGATATGACATAAGATTAATTAAAATCGGAATTATAAACGGGTTAGACACACAGTCCAGCGGTGGACTGTGTGCAAATAAAAAACATACACGTCCCGAGTTCGATTCTTGATACACACCTTTGCAGTAATAAAATGCCCTTTTTGTTTAAAACTGAACCGGGTTAACTCCGTTATATGTTAAGTATAATAAAAACTAGGATATTTACCAAGATAGACACACAGTCCAGCGGTGGACTGTGTGCCAAACTAAACCACAGGTCCCGGGTTCGAGATCTGTGGAGCGCACCGAGTCGTTATGTTAAAATCTTTTTAAAAATAAATGATTTTCGGATTAATCTAATTAGTATATAAATATAATTAAAAACAGAAATATTTCGGGTGAGACACGTAGCTCAGTTGGTAGAGCTGCGTGCACACGAACGGGAGGTCTCGGGTTCGAGCCTCACCCGGCGCAAACACATGCACAATAAAACCGGTCAACAAGTCAACGATCAAGTCAACGGTCAAAAAGTCAACATTTTTTTATTATTTTTATTATTTATTTTATTTAAAAACCAATTAAAAATAACATTTTTAAGGTTAGAAACAAGCCTAAAACTCACAAAAATATATCCAAAAATCCTATTAAAGTTGATAATAAAATCCATTTATTTACCTTACTTTTTCCTTATTAATTAGGTTAGTTATTTCTCGACGATCAATCCTCTAAACTCGTGCGCATACATCATCATTCACCGAACGCACCCATTGTGAGTGAATCTCTACAAATTCCCCGTTTAAATCACGTTTTTGGGGTGCATCATGTGTCTTACTATTTACTATATTTAAATCATTGTGCATACATCATATTATGAATAAATGTGTATTCAGTTTGTATAAACTGTTTGTGTGATTATTGTTTAGATTAAATTTATTATTTTCAAGTACACGCAATTTCATAGGCCGCCGCTCCCCATTACATTATGAGCGTTGAGCATGTTCCCCATTACATTATGAACGTGAACCTGGTGTGCCAACATACGATCGGCTCCGTTTGATTGAGCCTTGATCGCACAGACATTTTTTCATTTTCAGTACATGCAATACGATCGGCTCCGTTTGATTGATCCTTGATCGCACAGACATTTTTGATTTTCAGTACATGCAATACGATCGCTCCGATTGATTGAGCCTTGATCGCACAGTTTATTTATGTTATTTATTTATGCCTGTTGATATGTTATTATATGCTGTTGATTTGTTAATGTATGTTATTAATTGTTGTTATTGTATGCTGTTGGTTTGATAATGTATGATTGTTTGTTGTGGTTTGATATCGTATGCTAATGGTTTGTTGTTGTATGCCAATTGATGTATTGTATGTTTATTTACATTTGTTCATATATGAATATTGCATGATTTTTCCATATTAAATACAACCAGAAATAAATAATAACTGTTTTCTAACAAGGTTCACTCGCCAACTTTTTGTTGATCCAAAAACCATTTTTACATATGATACAGGTGAACAGGACGAAGCAAGGAAAACATAGGAAATTGCCTTAGAAGAAAAATAATGAAGTTTAGAAGGATGAACTGAACATGTTGTATTTGTTTGATATGATTGTATGACTTCTATTAAATTGAAATAATAAATATGAAACATTATAATAAATGTCATGAGCTTTGATGATAACCCAATCATGCCCCGATCACCTTTTCCGCTGTGGGTCGGGGTGTGACAGATTGGTATCAGAGCTTTTGACTATAGGGATATAGGATAGGTTATTAGACCCTTAGAGCCTATACTATAGTTGATTAGATTTTAATTGTTTATGTGGTTATATGCAAACTTATGATATTTATTTGTTTCATATTTATTACATACACAAATGCATGCAAATATTTCCTATATTACATTTTGTGATATCTAGTGAATTATACTTACAGTCAGACATACATACTTACATATATATTCATCATACATGTTACAATATTCACATATTCAAATCATATTCATACTTCCGTTATTCAAGATTTTGTCACATTTTTCATTTTTCAAATCTCATCAAAGTGAGTTCTGCGACGGGCATGTAGTAACTGTAAGGGTACAAGTATCGGTAGTCGGAACGTCCTGTCTAGGTTGGCATTCGTATAAATCCAATATAACGGACCAGTTTGCCTACCTGGGGACTAACGATGAGAGTACGAAGGACCTATTAGGCCAAAGCATGCCACACCAAACGTCGTTCGAACTAACCCCACTTTGAGGTGTCACCGTGTCCACACCTGGACACATTCCGAATATCATACGTTACATATTTCTCGATTTTCTTCGGGTTTTAGTATACGTAACCAGGCAAACACATGCGAACCATATGAAAAACCCGGTAATCATGGGGGCCCACATGATTACGAAGGTGAAGTATGGCGGCATGCAAGGCCCAATTACGAGCAAAGCCCAAGACATCCTATGGATGTAGTAGATTTATTTTGCTATGTTTATTTTATAAATGTTCATTCCTAAATACGACACATGATCCCAAAAGCATCCAACTCATACTCTTGATATGTATTCCTTGTAGATGTCTTCTAGTCTCACTCGTAGGAAGATGAGAGCAAGAAAAGCCCGCGAGCGCATGGCTACCCTATCGCTCAACAAATGGCTGCCGTAATACCCAACATTATAGTCCAAGTCCAACAAGCCCTTACCGCTAATCCCGTCATTATAGTCCAAGTCCAACAAGCCCTTACCGCTAATCCCGTCAATCAAGAAGTTCAAAATGTTGTTAACCCTCCCCCAAATACCACTAAATGCACCTACAAGCATTTCAAATCCTGCGACCCTACAAAATACGAAGGGACTGAAGGTGTCACCGCTCTTCTCTATTGGTTCGAAGAAATGGAAAACATTTTTCTAACTTGCGATTGCCCCGATGATCGCAAAGTGCGATATGCTACTGGTCGTTTATATGGAATAGCACTCACTTGGTGGAATACAGAGAAGGCCAAACGAGGTGTTGAAGATGCTATGACTTTGACTTGGCAAGAGTTGAAAGAAATCATGATAAGACGGTTGTGCCCAAGGAGCGAAATCAAGAAATTAGAGGATGAGTTCTATTCGTTGAAACAAAAGGAAGGCGACCACACCATGTACAACAAGAGATTCCTCGAGTTGAATCAAATGGTTCCCAACTTGTTCACTCCCCACTACCGTTTAATCGAACACTACATTCAAGGTCTTCCTTCAAAGATTCAAGACTCTGTAATAAGTGCCACACCTGCAACCTTGGAAGCAGCAATGGAGTTAGCTACAGAGCTCACCGAGAACCAAATCCGGAATAAAGACTTCAAGGAGGAGAAAAAGAAGGATAAAGCATCGACTGAAACCTCCAACTACACCCAAACCGAATCCCCTTCTCAACCCATTTCTAAAAGAAAACGAGACGAGCAACTTTTCGCTGTCACCCAACGCAACCAACAAGTCTTACAAGCCGTACCTCTCCAAGCTATCCCAATCACTCAAGTGTCACCCAACTCAACCTACCCAAATAAGAAACCTTACCTTGCCCTCACCCTCGATGTAACACCTGTTTTTATCACCATCCATCTACCGTGCTTTGTCGACTATGTGCGAGTTGTGGACGCTATGCTCATTTGAGCAAGGTTTGCCGCACCCCTCAAAACCAAACCTCACCCCCTACTCAAAGCATGAACCAAACATATCAACAACCCCAATACCCCATGTTCCCATATGTTCGAGCTTGTTTCAATTGTGGCGACCCTACCCACTTTAGAAACACGTGCCCTCAATTGGTTAACATCATAAACGCCCAAGCTCAAGAAAACCCAGTTAACCAAGCAAATCAAGAAAACCCAATCACTAGGCCACCAGCAAGAGGAAGAGTTTTCAACATCAATGCCAATCCGGTTGAAGATAATGACGGCCCAAACGAAAACACTCAACTAGTCCCCTTCACCAACAATCAAGATTCAACTCCCACTGCTTAGTTTTATGCTTTCTTTATGTTATCTCAATTCTCACGTGTCTCAATTTTAAATTGGAAGTTTATCCAAGGATCTTAATGCGAATTATTATTTCAGTTATGTTTTATACTCATTGATTCAACATTCATACCATCATACATCTCAACGTATTTCAACTCATTATTTAAAGAAGTTGGGCTGTGTCTCACTTCTGCATAGACTAACCTCTCCATCACAACAAACGAGAGAGGGACGGTCATCATTCAAACATGTATACTATCAGAATTATGACTTAGACATTGTTTGTTGTGTTATTTATGTTTTAGAGTCACATAGAACTAATCATAACTTACGGATAAAGCCAATGAAAATTTGACAAGAACATGGTGGATACGCCGCTGGTACTTCCTATATATAAGTATTCTTGTCAAAGGATCAGAGGCATTATCAGGCGGTTATGAGAAGTTCCATGTAGGATTGAGTAATGTTTGGTTGAAATTTGTTTTACACTCACTGGTTTGACATTCATACCAACTCATCATTTAAAGAAATTGGATTGTGTTCCATTTTCTACATAGACTAACCTCTCCATCATAACAAACGAGAGAGGTATTGTCATCATTCAAGGACTCAAGTTTTGGTTGTTGTGTTTGTTTATGTTTTAGAGTCACATAGGACTAATCATAACTTACCGATAAAACCAATGAAAATTTGACGAGAATATGGTGGATATGCCGCTGGTACTTCCTATATATAAGTATTCTTGTCAAAGGATCAGAGGCATTATCATGCGGTTATGAGAAGTTCCATGTAGGATTTAGTATTGTATTGATTGAAGTTTGCACTATACTCACTGATTTAGCATTTATATCATCTCATCCTTTAAAGGAATTGGATTGTGTCATCAATCCAACATGTATGCTATCAGAATTAGGACTCAGATATTGGTTGTTGTGTTTAGTTATGTTCTAGAGTCACATCATAGAACCAATCATAACTAACTGATAAAACCAATGAAAATTTGACAAGAATATGGTGGATACGCCGCTGGTACTTCCTATATATAAGTATTCTTGCCAGAGGATCAGAGGCATTGTCAGGCGGTTATGAGAAGTTCCATGTAGGTTTTAGTATTAGAAGTTTATTATAGGATATAATCTAATCTTTCAAACGTACCCAAACTCATATGCATAACATCACACTTAGTCGATCAACTCTGTGTATCCATGTTCCGTATTCATACACTTTAGGCAACAAGAAGCGAGTCCTGTAGCAGGGTATTCAACCCTTACAAGGAACGTTACCGCCTCAAACAAAATTTAAACTCTTACTCTCTTCTAAGTATGTAATTGTCAAATTAAAACACCATCCTTTTTAAACAAATATGCCACTACTTAAATTTCGGGACGAAATTTCTAAAAGTAGGGGATACTGTAACATCCGCCAAAAACCGGATTTACCAAACCCGCTCCGTTTATCAACCGAACAATCAGATAAAAATTTCGTTGCGTATTTAATGCCCAAATTAATTTTAAACGATACATAACTAATAAGTATATTAGAATATAAAATTTATTTTTGAAAATGTATTAAAAATAGTGAGTTAAAAATAAATGGCAGAAGCTGGGTTTCGAACCCGGGTCAACCAGATACAAGCAACGATTTAACACACACACTACCAACCACTCCGCCACTTGTGATGTTTGTTAATATATTGAACCAATTAATACATAAATCAGTATGGAAATCAAAACCCAGTGCATAGCGCGCCTAAATCCGCTTTCGCCGGAAATTCCGACGAATTCGTCAATTATTGACGTTTTCTTTTGTCATAACGGACGCACTTACTGTCATATCGGTTATAACCGAAACAAAACCATCAATTCCATTCATTTGCCTTAAATTTTTATTGAAACCGAAAATACAATTCAATTCCGGGATTTGTACCTTGTTCATCAGTTAGGCTCGCGACTTCTATCAAACACACTCGACATTTCGCTCAGAAAGCTTCGCCGGAAGTCGCCGGAATTCTCTGTGAATTGACCGGAAAGTTTCGCCGGAAAACCGAAATCAACCCATCTTTTCTTCTTACCCAAAAATAAGATCATAGAACTCGTACTGACATCACTCCCACTCACCTTGAACCTCTGAAGAACCTCTGTCGCAAGAAATTGCACTCGCCGGAATTCTCTGCAAGTCGCCGGAAAACCGGGACTTTCATCTACACGGTAATTATCTCGATATTTCTGTTTCATTCCATTATAAGACGAATTCTAACACCATTTCATCGCTCATAATCAACCCCAGACGACATTGCCGGATTTTTCTGTTTTCGCCGGAAAATTTCTGAAAGTTTCAGAATCACGCTGATAATCGGTATGATCATGTAATCTACTGATAATCATTACTCATTAGTTCAATTTCACATCTAATCCCTCCAAACTGCTAATTAACTCTAACAGTCGAAAGTCACAAGAACAGAGCCGACGAGCTTCGCCGGATTTTCTGAAGAAGACGATCTGTTCGGTATTTTCTTTCCCCAAACTCTTCGATTCAATACTTTCCAATTGTTCATCTTGTTCATTAACCGAATTAATCAAGTATCAGTTGCTTTGACTGATGTCTGTGTTTTGAACGAAGAAGACGAGTTCAGATATGACATAAGATTAATTAAAATCGGAATTATAAACGGGTTAGACACACAGTCCAGCGGTGGACTGTGTGCAAATAAAAAACATACACGTCCCGAGTTCGATTCTTGATACACACCTTTGCAGTAATAAAATACCCTTTTTGTTTAAAACTGAACCGGGTTAACTCCGCTATATGTTAAGTATAATAAAAACTAGGATATTTACCAAGATAGACACACAGTCCAGCGGTGGACTGTGTGCCAAACTAAACCACAGGTACCGGGTTCGAGACCTGTGGAGCGCACCGAGTCGTTATGTTCAAATCTTTTTAAAAATAAATGATTTTCGGATTAATCTAATTAGTATATAAATATAATTAAAAACAGAAATATTTCGGGTTAGACACGTAGCTCAGTTGGTAGAGCTGCGTGCACACGAACGGGAGGTCTCGGGTTCGAGCCTCACCCGGCGCAAACACATACACAATAAAACCGGTCAACAAGTCAACGGTCAACGGTCAAGTCAACGGTCAAAAAGTCAACATTTTTTTTTATTTTTATTTATTTATTTTATTTAAAAACCAATTAAAAATAACATTTTTAAGGTTAGAAACTAGCCTAAAACTCACAAAAATATATCTAAAAATCCTATTAAAGTTGATAATAAAATCCATTTATTTACCTTACTTTTTCCTTATTAATTAGGTTAGTTATTCCTCGACGATCAATCTTCTAAACTCGTGCGCATACATCATCATTCACCGAACGCACCCACTATGAGTGAATCTCTACAAATTCCCCGTTTAAATCACGTTTTTGGGGTGCATCATGTGTCTTACTATTTACTATATTTAAATCATTGTGCATACATCATATTATGAATAAATGTGTATTCAGTTTGTATAAACTATTTGTGTGATTATTGTTTAGATTAAATTTATTATTTTCAAGTACATGCAATTTCATAGGCCGCCGCTCCCCATTACATTATGAGCGTTGAGCATGTTCCCCATTACATTATGAGCGTGAACCTGGCGTGCCAACATACGATCGGCTCCGTTTGATTGAGCCTTGATCGCACAGACATTTTTTCATTTTCAGTACAAGCAATACGATCGGATCCGTTTGATTGAGCTTTGATCGCACATACATTTTTCATTTTCAGTACATGCAATACGATCGGCTCCGTTTGATTGAGCCTTGATCCCACAGTTTATTTATGTTATTTATTTATGCCTGTTGATATGTTATTGTATGCTGTTGATTTGTTAATGTATGTTATTAATTGTTGTTATTGTATGCTGTTGGTTTGATAATGTATGTTATTGTTTGTTGTGGTTTGATATCGTATGCTAATGGTTTGTTGTTGTATGCCAATTGATGTTATTGTATGTTTATTTACATTTGTTCATATATGAATATTGCACGATTTTTCCATACTAAATACAACCAGAAATAAATAATAACTGTTTTCTAACAAGGTTCACCCGCCAACTTTTTGTTGATCCAAAAACCATTTTTACTTATGATACAGGTGAACAGGACGAAGCAAGGAAAACATAGGAAATTGCCTTAGAAGAAAAATATTGAAGTTTAGAAGGATGAACTGAGGTTCACCCTCCCCCAAATACCACTAAATGCACCTACAAGCATTTCAAATCCTGCGACCCTACAAAATACGAAGGGACTGAAGGTGTCACCGCTCTTCTCTATTGGTTCGAAGAAATGGAAAACATTTTTCTAACTTGCGATTGCCCCGATGATCGCAAAGTGCGATATGCTACTGGTCGTTTATATGGAATAGCACTCACTTGGTGGAATACAGAGAAGGCCAAACGAGGTGTTGAAGATGCTATGACTTTGACTTGGCAAGAGTTGAAAGAAATCATGATAAGACGGTTGTGCCCAAGGAGCGAAATCAAGAAATTAGAGGATGAGTTCTATTCGTTGAAACAAAAAGAAGGCGACCACACCACGTACAACAAGAGATTCCTCGAGTTGAATCAAATGGTTCCCAACTTGTTCACTCCCCACTACCGTTTAATCGAACACTACATTCAAGGTCTTCCTTCAAAGATTCAAGACTCTGTAATAAGTGCCACACCTGCAACCTTGGAAGCAGCAATGGAGTTAGCTACAGAGCTCATCGAGAACCAAATCCGGAATAAAGACTTCAGGGAGGAGAAAAAGAAGGATAAAGCATCGACTGAAACCTCCAACTACACCCAAACCGAATCCCCTTCTCAACCCATTTCTAAAAGAAAACGAGACGAGCAACTTTTCGCTGTCACCCAACGCAACCAACAAGTCTTACAAGCCGTACCTCTCCAAGCTATCCCAATCACTCAAGTGTCACCCAACTCAACCTACCCAAATAAGAAACCTTACCTTGCCCTCACCCTCGATGTAACACCTGTTTTTATCACCATCCATCTACCGTGCTTTGTCGACTATGTGCGAGTTGTGGACGCTATGCTCATTTGAGCAAGGTTTGCCGCACCCCTCAAAACCAAACCTCACCCCCTACTCAAAGCATGAACCAAACATATCAACAACCCCAATACCCCATGTTCCCATATGTTCGAGCTTGTTTCAATTGTGGCGACCCTACCCACTTTAGAAACACGTGCCCTCAATTGGTTAACATCATAAACGCCCAAGCTCAAGAAAACCCAGTTAACCAAGCAAATCAAGAAAACCCAATCACTAGGCCACCAGCAAGAGGAAGAGTTTTCAACATCAATGCCAATCCGGTTGAAGATAATGACGGCCCAAACGAAAACACTCAACTAGTCCCCTTCACCAACAATCAAGATTCAACTCCCACTGCTTAGTTTTATGCTTTCTTTATGTTATCTCAATTCTCACGTGTCTCAATTTTAAATTGGAAGTTTATCCAAGGATCTTAATGCGAATTATTATTTCAGTTATGTTTTATACTCATTGATTCAACATTCATACCATCATACATCTCAACGTATTTCAACTCATTATTTAAAGAAGTTGGGCTGTGTCTCACTTCTGCATAGACTAACCTCTCCATCACAACAAACGAGAGAGGGACGGTCATCATTCAAACATGTATACTATCAGAATTATGACTTAGACATTGTTTGTTGTGTTATTTATGTTTTAGAGTCACATAGAACTAATCATAACTTACGGATAAAGCCAATGAAAATTTGACAAGAACATGGTGGATACGCCGCTGGTACTTCCTATATATAAGTATTCTTGTCAAAGGATCAGAGGCATTATCAGGCGGTTATGAGAAGTTCCATGTAGGATTGAGTAATGTTTGGTTGAAATTTGTTTTACACTCACTGGTTTGACATTCATACCAACTCATCATTTAAAGAAATTGGATTGTGTTCCATTTTCTACATAGACTAACCTCTCCATCATAACAAACGAGAGAGGTATTGTCATCATTCAAGGACTCAAGTTTTGGTTGTTGTGTTTGTTTATGTTTTAGAGTCACATAGGACTAATCATAACTTACCGATAAAACCAATGAAAATTTGACGAGAATATGGTGGATATGCCGCTGGTACTTCCTATATATAAGTATTCTTGTCAAAGGATCAGAGGCATTATCATGCGGTTATGAGAAGTTCCATGTAGGATTTAGTATTGTATTGATTGAAGTTTGCACTATACTCACTGATTTAGCATTTATATCATCTCATCCTTTAAAGGAATTGGATTGTGTCATCAATCCAACATGTATGCTATCAGAATTAGGACTCAGATATTGGTTGTTGTGTTTAGTTATGTTCTAGAGTCACATCATAGAACCAATCATAACTAACTGATAAAACCAATGAAAATTTGACAAGAATATGGTGGATACGCCGCTGGTACTTCCTATATATAAGTATTCTTGCCAGAGGATCAGAGGCATTGTCAGGCGGTTATGAGAAGTTCCATGTAGGTTTTAGTATTAGAAGTTTATTATAGGATATAATCTAATCTTTCAAACGTACCCAAACTCATATGCATAACATCACACTTAGTCGATCAACTCTGTGTATCCATGTTCCGTATTCATACACTTTAGGCAACAAGAAGCGAGTCCTGTAGCAGGGTATTCAACCCTTACAAGGAACGTTACCGCCTCAAACAAAATTTAAACTCTTACTCTCTTCTAAGTATGTAATTGTCAAATTAAAACACCATCCTTTTTAAACAAATATGCCACTACTTAAATTTCGGGACGAAATTTCTAAAAGTAGGGGATACTGTAACATCCGCCAAAAACCGGATTTACCAAACCCGCTCCGTTTATCAACCGAACAATCAGATAAAAATTTCGTTGCGTATTTAATGCCCAAATTAATTTTAAACGATACATAACTAATAAGTATATTAGAATATAAAATTTATTTTTGAAAATGTATTAAAAATAGTGAGTTAAAAATAAATGGCAGAAGCTGAGTTTCGAACCCGGGTCAACCAGATACAAGCAACGATTTAACACACACACTACCAACCACTCCGCCACTTGTGATGTTTGTTAATATATTGAACCAATTAATACATAAATCAGTATGGAAATCAAAACCTAGTGCATAGCGCGCCTAAATCCGCTTTCGCCGGAAATTCCGACGAATTCGTCAATTATTGACGTTTTCTTTTGTCATAACGGACGCACTTACTGTCATATCGGTTATAACCGAAACAAAATCATCAATTCCATTCATTTGCCTTAAATTTTTATTGAAACCAAAAATACAATTCAATTCCGGGATTTGTACCTTGTTCATCAGTTAGGCTCGCGACTTCTATCAAACACACTCGACATTTCGCTCAGAAAGCTTCGCCGGAAGTCGCCGGAATTCTCTGTGAATTGACCGGAAAGTTTCGCCGGAAAACCGAAATCAACCCATCTTTTCTTCTTACCCAAAAATAAGATCATAGAACTCGTACTGACATCACTCCCACTCACCTTGAACCTCTGAAGAACCTCTGTCGCAAGAAATTGCACTCGCCGGAATTCTCTGCAAGTCGCCGGAAAACCGGGACTTTCATCTACACGGTAATTATCTCGATATTTCTGTTTCATTCCATTATAAGACGAATTCTAACACCATTTCATCGCTCATAATCAACCCCAGACGACATTGCCGGATTTTTCTGTTTTCGCCGGAAAATTTCTGAAAGTTTCAGAATCACGCTGATAATCGGTATGATCATGTAATCTACTGATAATCATTACTCATTAGTTCAATTTCACATCTAATCCCTCCAAACTGCTAATTAACTCTAACAGTCGAAAGTCACAAGAACAGAGCCGACGAGCTTCGCCGGATTTTCTGAAGAAGACGATCTGTTCGGTATTTTCTTTCCCCAAACTCTTCGATTCAATACTTTCCAATTGTTCATCTTGTTCATTAACCGAATTAATCAAGTATCAGTTGCTTTGACTGATGTCTGTGTTTTGAACGAAGAAGACGAGTTCAGATATGACATAAGATTAATTAAAATCGGAATTATAAACGGGTTAGACACACAGTCCAGCGGTGGACTGTGTGCAAATAAAAAACATACACGTCCCGAGTTCGATTCTTGATACACACCTTTGCAGTAATAAAATACCCTTTTTGTTTAAAACTGAACCGGGTTAACTCCGCTATATGTTAAGTATAATAAAAACTAGGATATTTACCAAGATAGACACACAGTCCAGCGGTGGACTGTGTGCCAAACTAAACCACAGGTACCGGGTTCGAGACCTGTGGAGCGCACCGAGTCGTTATGTTAAAATCTTTTTAAAAATAAATGATTTTCGGATTAATCTAATTAGTATATAAATATAATTAAAAACAGAAATATTTCGGGTTAGACACGTAGCTCAGTTGGTAGAGCTGCGTGCACACGAACGGGAGGTCTCGGGTTCGAGCCTCACCCGGCGCAAACACATACACAATAAAACCGGTCAACAAGTCAACGATCAACGGTCAAGTCAACGGTCAAAAAGTCAACATTTTTTTTTATTTTTATTTATTTATTTTATTTAAAAACCAATTAAAAATAACATTTTTAAGGTTAGAAACTAGCCTAAAACTCACAAAAATATATCCAAAAATCCTATTAAGTTGATAATAAAATCCATTTATTTACCTTACTTTTTCCTTATTAATTAGGTTAGTTATTCCTCGACGATCAATCCTCTAAACTCGTGCGCATACATCATCATTCACCGAACGCACCCACTGTGAGTGAATCTCTACAAATTCCCCGTTTAAATCACGTTTTTGGGGTGCATCATGTGTCTTACTATTTACTATATTTAAATCATTGTGCATACATCATATTATGAATAAATGTGTATTCAGTTTGTATAAACTGTTTGTGTGATTATTGTTTAGATTAAATTTATTATTTTCAAGTACATGCAATTTCATAGGCCGCCGCTCCCCATTACATTATGAGCGTTGAGCATGTTCCCCATTACATTATGAGCGTGAACCTGGCGTGCCAACATACGATCGGCTCCGTTTGATTGAGCCTTGATCGCACAGACACTTTTTCATTTTCAGTACAAGCAATACGATCGGATCCGTTTGATTGAGCCTTGATCGCACATACATTTTTCATTTTCAGTACATGCAATACGATCGGCTCCGTTTGATTGAGCCTTGATCCCACAGTTTATTTATGTTATTTATTTATGCCTGTTGATATGTTATTGTATGCTGTTGATTTGTTAATGTATGTTATTAATTGTTGTTATTGTATGCTGTTGGTTTGATAATGTATGTTATTGTTTGTTTTGGTTTGATATCGTATGCTAATGGTTTGTTGTTGTATGCCAATTGATGTTATTGTATGTTTATTTACATTTGTTCATATATGAATATTGCACGATTTTTCCATACTAAATACAACCAGAAATAAATAATAACTGTTTTCTAACAAGGTTCACCCGCCAACTTTTTGTTGATCCAAAAACCATTTTTACATATGATACAGGTGAACAGGACGAAGCAAGGAAAACATAGGAAATTGCCTTAGAAGAAAAATATTGAAGTTTAGAAGGATGAACTGAATATGTTGTATTTGTTTGATATGATTGTATGACTTCTATTAAATTGAAATAATAAATATGAAACATTATAATAAATGTCATGAGCTTTGATGATAACCCAATCATGCCCCTATCACCTTTTCCGCTGCGGGTCGGGGTGTGACAGACGGTCGGTTCGCATCAAGGATTTGGCAGTCATTCCAAAAGGCCTTTGGATCGCGATAGGATCTTAGTACGACCTTTCACCCCACAAATGGATGGCCAAAGTGAACGAATGATACAATCTTTGGAAGACATGTTAAGTGCTTGTGTGATGGACTTAGGTTGAAATTGGGATATTCACTTTCCCTCAGTAGAGTTCTCATATAATAATAGTTATCACACTAGCATCTAGGTCGCCCCGTTTGAAGCTCTATATGGACGAAAATGCGGATCACCGCTATGTTGGGTGGAGACCGAAGACAAACAACTCATTGGTCCGGAATTACTCCAAGAGGCTACAAACAAAATCTCTCAGATCCGAGACCGTATCAAGGTGGCTCGTGATACACAAAAGAGCTACGTTGACAAACGACGCAAACCAATATCTTTTGAGGTCGGAGACGAAGTATTGTTGAAAGTCTCGCCTTGGAAGTTAGCTAGATGTGGTAAGCGTGGAAAGTTGAGCCAACCATACATAGGACCATTTAAAATCTTGGAAAAGATTGGAACCGTCGCTTATAAGTTGAAACTGTAGGACGAGCTCAGTAGCATACACGACACATTCCATGTGTCTAACCAAAAGAAAAGTCCTACTCAAGAGACGGTCATCATCCCGGCGGATGAAATTCATGTTGATGACAAACTCCAATTTACCTAAGAACCTATTGAGGTTACGAACTGGAAGGTCCACAAGTCGAGGAGAAGTCATGTCAAATTGGTTAAAGTTAGTTGGAACTCACGTCATGGCCCAAAGTATACATGGGAGCTTGAAGACCAAATAAACTCCAAGTACCCACACCTATTTCAAGACTCCCCTGCAACCGATAACGCAACTTGAATTTCGAGACGAAATTCTTTTAACGGGGGGGAGAACGTGACAACCGGCAAAATTAATGGTAAATCAGTACAACTTACAATTAATTATACATTAAATTGAGTTCATTTATGGCTTAATTTGTGCATGATTAGGTCATACAAATTCTAGCAATCATAGGACATGTTTAAACTTTACAAATGGTAATGTTACTTTCGTCGCGTCGCGAGACGATGATAAACTATGTCCGAACATGTTGGCAAAATGTTGAAAACAATATTCACCGAACACACTAGTCATGCCAGCTAGTTCTGAAAACTGCCCGAACGATCAACGAATGGTATGAAAGCCTATAATTATCGAAATATGAACAAAAATCCCTAATTAGGGGCACAAAAGGCTAAAACACTTTAACATTCCAGAAAATACATGTAGTTATAAATTGTCCGATTCGCACTAAAAAATTTACCATTATATTTGTCCGCAACACCAAAAATTCAGCATTTACAATGTTCACAAGGCTTGTAAATAATGCTAAACATCACAACTAAACTTTATGGTATCGAATAATTATTCAAGATGTAGCTTCCATTATTACGAGGCAAGTCTCATATATTAACCGGTATGGAGCCGATAGGCGAACAAGTGATATTTTTATCATCCAAATGTCTAAACTAGTGATCTAGTGAACTAGTTAAGAGTTGTTTGGCGTCAAAAACATCATCACAACACTAATCACACAAGAATTCCTCTAATCCCCCTAATTCCCTGAATCCCTTACTTAACATTATTTATATATGTGTATGATATATATATATATATAAACCTATATCACCTCACCAAATTTAGGCCATGGTGCGCGCCATACACATCAACCTACAACTAGTTAGGGGATGATGGTTATAAGCATGGAGTAAAGATTTGTCATTGACTACAACATCAAGATCTCTTATATCATCCTACCATTCCATTCATTATCTTCATCATTAAAAAACATCATAACACACCTCCTTGCCTCTCTCTACCTACAGCTCACCCACAACATAAATTTAATTAGAAATAATTAAATATGCGACAACGACGTTCGATCGAGTTGTTGAATGACTACGATTTTGAGATAATCACATGGCAAGGCGAACGTCGTGGTGGACACCTTGAGCCACAAATTACATGTGAAAACTCTAAGGGTGCGAGCCTTATAAATGATGCTACAAACGAACCTTACTACTCGAATTCATGACGGACAACAAGAGGCACTTAAAGCGAAAAACATTCAAGCTGAATAATTACGAGGAATGGAGAAACAATTGGTGCTAAAGGAGGATGGCACATTATACTTTATGGGACGAATCTGGTTCCAATTCTTTGGCGACCTACGACCGATTATTTTAGACGAAGCTCGCAAGTCAAGGTTCTCTATTCATCCGGGATCGGATAAGATGTTTCAAAACTTAAAAGAATTCTATTATTGGCCTAACTCTAAAGGCGACAATGCTACTTATGACAGTAAATGCCTTACTTGCGCCAAGGTTAAGGCCGAATACCAAAAGCCTTCAAGATTGTTAAAGCAACCTGAAATTCCCATTTGGAAATGGGAACAAATCTCAATGGACTTCACTACTAAATACCCCGGACCTCGAGAGGTCACGACATGATTTGGGTAATAGTAGATCTACTGACGATGTCTGCACATTTCTTACCTATCCGTGAGAAGGATAGCATGGAGAAGTTAGCCGAACTGTATCTTAAAGAGTAGTGGTACGACATGGAGTGCCTGTTTCTATCATATTTGACCAAGACAGTCGGTTCGTGTCAAGGATTTGGTAATCATTCCTTAAGGCCTTTGGTTCGCGATTAGATCTTAGTACGGCCTTTCACCCTCAAACGGACAGCCAAAGTGAACGAACGATTCAAACTTTGGAGGACATGTTATGTACTTGTGTGATGGATTTGGGTGGAAATTGGGATACTCGCTTACGCTTAGCGGAGTTCTCATATAATAATAGTTATCACACTAGCATCCACGCCGCCCCGTTTGAAGCTCTATACAGACGAAAGTGCCAATCACCACTATGTTGGGTGGAGACCGGAGATAAACAACTCATTGGTCCGCAATTAGTCCGAGAGACTACGGACAAAATCTTTCAAATACGAGATCGTATTAAGGTTGCTCGCGATAGACCAAAGAGCTACACTGACAAACGTCGCAAACCATTATCTTTCGAGGTCAGAGAAAAATTCTTGTTGAAAGTCTCACCTTGGAAAGGCATAGCCAGATTTGGGAACGTGGGAAGTTGAACCCACGGTACATAGGACCATTTGAAATCTTGGAAAGATTGGAACCGTCGCTTATAAGCTGAAGAGTCCTACTCAAGAAACGGTTATCATCCCGGTGGATGAAATTCATGTTGATGACAAAGTCCAATTCACCGAAGAACCCATTGAGGTTATGGACTGGAATGTCTAAAAGAAGAGAAGAAGTCGCGTTAAACTAGTCAAAGTTTGTTGGAACTTACGGCACGGTCCCGAGTATACGTGGGACCGTGAAGACCAAATCAAATCTAAGTACCCAAATTTGTTCCAAGACTCCCTAGCAACTAGTAACGCAACTTAAATTTCAGGACGAAATTGTTCTAATGCGGGAGTATGTGACAACCGGCAAAATTTATGTTAAATCCGTACAACTCAACGACTATTTACATGATTAATTGGGTTCCTTATTGACTTAGTTTATACATAATTAAGGTCACACAAAGTTTAGCATTTGTAGGACATATTAAACTCAATTGGGATTGTTGCATATGACACGTCGCGTGAAAACAATTAACTATGTCTGAATATGTTGGCAAAAATGTTGAAATCACTACTCACTGAACACACTATTCGTGCCAGCAAGTTTTGGAAACTGTCTGAACCATCAATAAACAATATGAAAGCATATAATCATAGAAACTTGAATAAAAACCCTAATTAGGGGTATCAATGCCTTAACTATTAAATTGTCCGATCCGCACTAAACTTTAACAAATATATTTGTCCGCAACATAAAAATTCAGCATTGGCAATGCCAACAAAGCTTGTAAATAATGCTAAACATCATAAATAATCTTGACGATATCAAATAATTATTCAAGACATCTCTTCCAGTATTACGACGCACTTTTCACATATTGTCCGACTTCGAGCCGATGAGCAAACTAGTGGCATTTTTGTTATCCTAACACCTAGTTAACTAGTCTAATGAACTATTTAGACTTCATTTAAAACCTTAAACATCATTAGTGGCCTAATGATGCAAGATCACATATAATGATCAAAATATATAAAGTTTAACATTTCTAGAACATGTTTAAAGTTAAAAATTATATATATATAATCCTTACACCCATCACCTATTTTCGGCCCAAGTGGGGCCCACTCCTCTCAACCTACAACTAATAAAGAATGATGGTGTAGAGCATGGTTGATGGATTTGGATGTTGACTACAAAGCTTGCAAGATCATTATAAGTCACCATATCACTTCACTTACCATCACCACCATTTCAAAAATTGCACTTCCCCATGCTCTCTCTCACTAGGAAGTACTTTGGAGCCTTCACATCTTCATAATCTTCTCATCTTCTTCTTTAGCTTGCTTCCATAACTTTGTGTTAACTTGTAAGACCACTTCTCACCATTTTAATACTCGTTATGCTATGTAGAATGCAAATGTACAACTTGATCATCTTGAACTTTAAAGAAATCAAAGCCTAAATCCCTAAACATAACTTAAAAGCTTACTAAAAGAAAGTGTTTACATGTTGATGATGTTGATTATTGAAAACTAGTTGGTATGAACTTGATGATTATGTTAAAAGTAGGTTGCTTAAATGTAATGATATTGTAAGAACATAGTTAAAATAATGATCCAAACATCAAGATGTTAGGCCTAAACAAGACCATTACCTTCATGATTCATGAACTTAAACCACAAACTTGAAAGTAATTTTTAACAAATATAACTTTTACAAGATATGGACATGATTTGTGATACAAATATCTTTAAAACTCACATAAGCAAGGTTTTATGCATGGATGAACTAGTTAAAAGTCATGGGAAATATTGTTATTTTAAAAGTGTTGTTACAAATATATATGTAAAAGTTCATGAAGATGAAGGTGTTTATGTGTTAAATTTTTCATGCAAAGTTGGTATTGGAACTTGATTGGAGATTGATGATGATTATGGGACTTAAACATGGTTTAAAATACGTTTAGAAAACGTGGAAAACGCCGTAGTTTAAGGGGAAACTATGACGCAATTTTCTAAAATCCTAATCGTGATTAAGGTGTAAAAAAGGTGATTAAAACAACTAAATGCAATTAGTGACCTTAATCATGATTAGGCAAGTCTTAATGGAAATTTTAAGTCCTAAACTCCTAAGTATTTTCTTAAACACTTATACATAATTTTATAAGTTAAAAATGGAAATATTATATATATTTTTAGGATGAAAATATGTATACTTAGAGAATTCATCTTGTGTGTATATGTGTAAATGTGTAATGTATATATATTAGAAGTTAGGAAAATACTAACTAAATAAAAATACACCACTTATGGAAAACCTCCTAAATACTTGAAAGTATAAACATGAGTATGGACCTTTATAACATATATATTTATCCACTAAATATTCGAATACTTGGAAAGTTGATTCCATAAAAATACATATATGAGCAAACTCATGTTAAACCCAAAACTCGATGCGAACAACAGACATCACGGGCATCGGACAAACCATTACATGAATATATATTTTGACAAAATAATATATATCCGAAACCAACATAAAATACAATATAAGTGCGGTAATTAATTAAATACGTCGTTACCGCCATCGATCGTCATATGGTCACGACAAGGAACAAATACATATCCTGGACGACACTTGGGCATTCTCTATACAAAAATATATATTAACGGTTACTACGACGAACTCTAAAAATAATATATATCTTTAGACATTGGTAATATATATATTTCAACACTTCTAATTTTCGGAAGGTATAAAATGAATAATCACTGAATATTATAAGTTTACAAGTATACTAATACGTATAAAATACGTACACTAATACACTTGGTGGAATGGCAAGAATACAAGAAATGTACATGTACACAAATATGTATAAATACGACATAAATACCAACAATAAAATATACAAATAAAGTATATACATAGTACACGTATAAATACGCAAGTACATAGTAATGTACACAAATACACTTGTTGGGGTGTATACATACAAAGGATATTATACATGTACATTAATTGAAGTACGATGTTAAAAATAAATATTTTTAACTATTATATACAATTGAACCGAACATATTTATACATGTGAACGAGGTTCACTATACCTACATTATATATTTGAAGAATATATAAAACACGACAAACTTATACTGTGCGCGGCACGTCATGGGTTAAGTGCTTCCTATGTCATCACACATATTAATGTCCTTGCAAAAATATTAATGATCAACAAGTTCATTGACGCTTTACATACCACATTTTTACATAACAAAGTTTCAAATTTCTTTAAGATTCATTTGATACAAACTCAAAACACATGAATTCACCAACTTTGTTGACGTTCCAAACTTACATGTATTTCAGGAAATTAAGTGGATCTTGGCGTAGTTGGTTATCAAGAAGATTTTTGTTATCAAGTTGGCGATGTCATCCATTTTGGGAGGATTTGATCCATATATCTGATCTTTGAGTGAGATATTGGATGCAAATCCTTTGTGTTTAAAACTTTATTTTGAATCAAGTCACTTTTTTAAAACTTTATAACTTATGTTGTCTTTTACTTTTGAATAACTTATGACTTGTATTTTCATTTCATGGTTGAATGGATGAACATCGTGCTTTTTATCCATATAGTTTGTTTGCTTATATCGTATGCAATGAAAACCGATCAAGTTCACACCGTACGCTTCCGCCTATGAGTGGGTGTGACAGCGTAGACCGGATAGAATGTGTTTTATACCTATCCAAGTCCAATGACTTATTGGATAAAAGTTATTCAACAAAGCATTATGATTTGGAATGATTTTAAAACGTTTAAACCCAATTCGACTAGCTTATATACTTTATATATATTACACTAGTTATTTGCGTAAACATGGCATCGAAAGGTCAAATGGGTCTATGATGAGTCCGCTATGTCAAATCATGTTTCAAAATATTATATGATTAGTTTTGAGCTCAAATGATATGCCTCTTAGGTTTAAAAACCATTTCTACTCCAAAAGGGCGTTTTTGACAATTTAAAAAGTATATAAAGTTGACTCGTCAATTTACCCTTCAAATAATATGACCAAAAGGCATAACCTCAGATGGTTATTCCTTAAAATATTATATTCACATAAAATGCCTTAATTAGGTTCTAAAGTAGACCAAATGGGTTAGAATCGAAAGTCAAAGCAAAAGTCAAACTACTTAACTTTCGATATAGAATTGAAGTCTAAAATGAAAATCACGAGTTAGACATGTCAAAATAAGTTTTATAATGTTACATAAACTGTTATATTATCAAAACTTATAGTTTAGATAATTAAAAGATCATTCGTCGTAATTTGTAAAAATCTGCGTTTTTTTACTTTTTTATTATATACATATTTGACTTGTCTTTTCTCCTACTAAACGTGATGATCAGAGGGTATAATCACATGGGATTAACACCCTCATTATTACGATCACGTTGCAAAGTTCAATTTGAACTTTGACTTGACCAAAACGGTCAGAATCGAAAGTGAAAGCAAAAGTCAATTTGCTTGAATTTCGGCTAATAACTAGCCAATAATATGAAATAGACTAGGAAGAACATTACTAGTGTTGAAGAACACATTTAGAATTCAGAATAGGTGGCTCCTAAGTAGAAAAAACTCCATAAGAAATGTTTAGAGTAAGAAGTGAATGATGTGAATGAAAATGCGCAACTTATGAGGCTATATATACTAATCCAAGGGTGCTAAGAAGATGACAAGTGTCCTTAGGAGCTCTTGGAAGAGGATTGGTGTCCATAAATGTGTTCAATTATGGTCAAAGTGTGGAATTATGAAGGATGGGTGGCAAAATGTGGAAGAAGGCTGCTGCCAGCCATGTTTCTACTGTCAGCGACTGCCTTATGGACCCTATAGGTCATGGCTTACGGTCCATAAGGGACCTCTGACGCGTAAGTTATTTTTAACACCGTGTGGACCACAAAGGTATAACCATATGGTCCGTAAAGACCCTCAGCATACCATAGATTTTGGCATAATGGCAGATTTAGCCCCTCAACTTTAAACTTACAATATTTTTATGGTGTTAGTCCTTGGATTTATATCTTTTCCTATTTCGGCATATTTGACCCTCTCCTTCCACATAGTTAGGATTAGTTAGAGATTCAGGACACGTGTCTTCACATAGTTGGACGGAAATTTTCGGGGTGTTACATCCTCACCCCCTTGAAAGAAATCTCGCCCTTGATATTTATTCAAATAAATAGGGGTACTTTTTTTATCTCATTTCATACAACTTCCCAGTGGTGTTCTCATTAACAACTCTGGGATCCCATTCGACCTTTACATTAGGGATTGGAGTCTCTTAACCTATCTGTCCTTTATTAACAGTGGTTTTCTTATAAAATGCATTTGCTTGTCGATTGTACATTATTATGTGATATCACTAAGGACTTGTCGACCAAGCATTTCTCTAAGTTTAATATATATGACAACTCATATTTATGTGTTGTTAAGTTTTTTAGAAACCTAACATCGGTATTGATATATTTGATTATCTCGAATGGTCTGATATATTTAGGGCTTAATTTGCCTCTCTTTTCAAATCTTATAACATCTTTACAAGGTGATACTTTTAGCATACCTCTTTTACCGATTTGGAATTTGAAGAGGTTTCCTTCTCTTATTAGCATAGCTCTTCTACCTATTATGGGCAACCTTAAGTCTATCACTAATTTGCATGATCTTATCAGTGGTTTTCAAGATTATCTCAGGTCCAGAAAGTTATCTTTCACCAACTTCAGCCCAAAAGACGGGCATTCTACATTTTCTTCGGTATAAATCCTCAAAAGGTGCAACTTTTATACTTGTGTGATAACTGTTATTGTACGAAAATTTGATCAGTGGTAGATGCCCATCCGAACTACCACTTAAGTCAATCATGCATGCGCGTAGCATGTCTTCTAGAGTTTGGATAGTATGCTTACTTTAGCCCTAGGGATGGTAAGTCGTACTGAAATTTAAGCGCGTGCCTAGCGCTTGCTGGAAACTTTTCCAGAAGCGAAAACTGTATTTAGTATCTTTATCTGTACTATAGACAACGGTACTCCATAAATATTATATCCTTCAGTACTTTGTTCCTACTTCTACATATGTAAAGTTTCAATTTGATTTCTTTTCAATTAAAAGATAAGGATCAGTTTGCCTACTTGAGGACGAATGATGAGAGTACTAATACCTATTAGGATAAAGCATGTTACACCAAACGTCACTTAAACTAACGACACTTTGATAAGTCAACGTGTCCGTGCTAAGTCATGGACTCCAACATCATTTCAAATCACCACAAACTTGGATCATATATCAGTTTCATGATTTCTTTTTGGGTTAAGTGTATGTTAATAGGTGGACATATGCGAACCATGCAAAGGCTCGGTAATTACGGGGTCCCACGTGATTACGAAAATGACGCATGGAAAGTATGCCCTACGACGTACCAAACCTATCAATTTTCAATATTTCATTTTAAGATATCTTTTTTATCATAAGTTTGTTTCTATTTTTGTGGTTCAAGTGGTTTCAAGTGAGATTTTGTTGATTATACTTGTTTCATAAGATGTCAGGTTTTGAATTTTCACATATCATAAGTTTTGTACTTGGATTGTCACTTTATACTTTCGTCAATAAATTGTAACTTAAAAACTCATGAACTATTTTGTATTTGGTCCTTGTAAATGTCTGCTAGACGTCACCGTACCTGAAAGCGTGCTAGAAACTCCGATCTTCGAATGGCGGCCCACATCATAAAAGAAATGGCTGCTATCATCCTAAATATTGTGATTCAAGTCCAACAGGCCCTTAACAATCACGGGGGGCTGGCGATCAGGAGAACGATGATGGTGTTAGACTTTCTAAGTATTCCTATAAACACTTTAAGTCATGCGATCCTCCTACTTATGAAGGTACCGAGGGTGCTACGGCTTTTCTCCGTTGGTTTGAAGACATGGGAAGTTCTTTCCTGAATTGCACTTTTTCCTAATAATCGCAAGATTCGCTATGCAACTGGGCGTCTGTTGGGGAATGTATTAACATGGTGGAATGGTGAGAATTACTCATGGCTTGGTGCTAAAGCCATTGTGGCTCTAACTTTAGAGCAACTTAAAGAACTAGTGACCCAGGAGTTTTGTCCCCATCATGAAATTAGGAACTTGGAAGACGAATTTTGGAGCTTAAAGCAAGACAATGGTGAGAATATGGCTTACAATAAACGGTTTCACAAACTCATGCACTTATTTCCATATCTACACACCCCTCTTTCTCGACTCATAAAGAAGTACATTGGGGTCTTCCTGCAATCATCAAAGACATTGTGGAAAGCAGTAATCCTATAACCCTTGAAGCGGCTATACGTTTAGGGGTCAGCTCACTAAAAATTTGTGTTAAGTTGGGTGACCTTAAAAGAAAGGGGTATATAGGTCCAGTTGATAAAGCCTTTGTTGAAGAGTCAAAGGAGGTGAAGGAAACGAAAGCTAAAAATCTTCCTCCTAAATTGGGCCTAAAAGGAAGAGAATGGAAATGGCAAGAATAATGTTATAAACCAAGTTGCACCAAACACTACACTTAATAATAAACCATACACCAGTCCATATCCTTTATAAAACCATTGTCAATATCACGATCCAACCACTACCCCCTACCGACAATGTACAAGTTGTGGGCGCTTGGGCCATCTGGTCAATACGTGTCGCATTATACAACGACAAGTGCTTAATCAACACTAAACTCAACCAAACAATTAGTTTGTAACTCAACCCATGTACCAGCCACCCCAAATCATGGCTCCACCTCACGAAAACAGATTTAGCCCTACTATCAACTTAATCCCCTTATGATGCCACCAACTAGAGCATGCTTCAACTATGGCGACCCTACTCACTTTCATAATACGTGCCCGAGATTGGTCAACATAGTAAATGCTCAAGCTCATGATAATCCCATTAATCAGGCAAATCAAGCGACAAAGGCTTCATGGGGCAGAGTGTTCAACATTAACACCAACCAAGCGTGTGCCGACAATAACGTGGGCCAGAGTGTTCTTAATTAATGGTTTTTATGCGTCTTTATTGTTCAACTCAGGGGCAGATCAAAGGTTTTGTGTCATTGGAATTTGAATTTATTCTTGGTATCCCTCGTAAAAATCTATTTGATTCCTTCATTGTCAAAGTAGCTGACGGGAAGCCTGTTACAATTGATTATATGGTTCATGAATGTACTCTTAGCTTAAACGAAGATGATTTTTCTATTGATCTTATTCCAATGAAGTTGGGGAGTTTTGATGCGATCATTGGTATAGAGTGGCTAGCCAAACACCATGCCGAGATTGTGTGCTTCAAAAAATATATTTCGAATTTCTCTTGCCAACGGTCAATTCAAGTTTTTGGCGAGACTTCTTAAAAAAGGCTTAAGTTGATGTCATGTATCCAAGCCCAAAAGTAGTTATGGAAGGAATAGGTAGCTTTCTTGGCCGACATTGTGGAGAAGAAGAGTAAGGAAAAGAAGTTGGAAGATATTCCAATTGATCGTGATTTTCCCCAAGTATTTCCAGAAAACATATTTGGACTCCCTCCAGTGCGAGAAGTTGAATTTCGTATTGATCTTGTTCAAGGTGCAAGCCCCGTTGCAAAATCACCATATCGGTTGGCTCCATCTGAGATGCAAGAATTAGCTAGTCAATTGTAAGAATTGACTAAGCCTTTATTCGCCCTTGCTCGTCTCCATGGAGTGCACCTATTTTGTTCGTAAAGAAGAAGGATGGTACGTTTCATATGTGCATCGACTATCGTGAACTTAACAAATTAACCATCAAGAATCATTATCCTCTGCCACAAATTGATGACCTATTGGATCAACTTCAAGGTGCTACTTGTTTGTCAAAGATTGGTTTATGATATGGTTATCACAGTATCAATATGCACTGTTTGAAGCCTTATACGGTCGAAAGTGCTGATCCCCTGTGTATTGGCACGAGGTCGGTGAAGCTCAAATTAAAGGGTCCGAATTGATACAAGAAACAACCGAAAAAACTATTCAAATTTGCAACAATCTTTTAGCAGCTAGAAGTCACCAGAAAAGCTAAGTTGACAAATGATGAAACCTGCTTGAGTTTAACATCGGTGATTGTGTACTTCTGAAAGAATCTCCACGGAAAGGCGTGGTTGGATTCTGAAAGAAATGTAAACTAGCACCTCGTTATGTTGGTCCTTTCAAGATTCTTGAGAAAATTGGAACTGTAACTTACAAGCTTGAGTTACGCGAAGAACTCAGTAGAATCCACCCTGTCTTTCATATGTCTAATCTGAAGAACTATCTTGCTGATGAAACCTGCATGTTCCACTAAAAGATATTCAAATCGACGAGTTGATGCATTTTCTTGAAAGACCCGTTGAAATTATAGATCATGATGAAAAACGGTTGAAGCGGAGTCAGATCCCGATTGTCAAGGTTCATTGGGAGTCTAAACATGGACCATAGTTTACCTGGACGTGAAGACCGGATGAGAGAAAAATATCCACACTTGTTACTAGTTTATTCTTCTAAGTGAATTTCGAGACGAAAATTTCAAAAGTAGGGGAGACTGTAACATCCGTTAGAAACATATACCCGAAACCTGACCCATTATGTAAACTGAATTCCACACAATAGTAATAAATGAGAACAAAAATTTCAATTCGTGTATTGTTTATTTATTTATTTTATAGTGTGTTGTTTATTTAATTGATCTAATAACCTTGATCAAAACGTTAATGTTATAAAACATATTTGGTTAACACTTTAGTAATTAAATAAGAAATCATTTAACTAGGTTTGTTTGTAATGTTAAATCAATATAGATTTTGTGAAAGAATCAATTAACAAAGTGAGTCATGTTATTAAACCAAGTTAGACCAAGTTATACAGTGGAGGGGCCTGTTTGGTCATATTCTGATAGTTGCTTAATGAAAGAAACAAAAAAAAGGTCCTAGGCATGTCAGCCGAGATTCCAACCCAGGCACACGTCGGGTGATCTAACAAAGCGCGCCCCATTTGACCACTTGGTTGCGGCCCTTCACATGCAGATTAGTAAACCCAAGAACCCCAACTCTCTTCATCTCTTTCCCTGCGCGTCGACCCGAGACCCACCATGGTAAACCAAGTTTTATTTATTCGAAAACATGATGTTTCGGCTTCCTTTTGGTACAATTAGGTTTGTGGATGTGGAGAACCATAATTACCACTTCTAATCTATCCATATCACCTAAACTAAGTCTTTTAAATTGAAATTATGACTCCATTAAAGAGATTCCAATAACAAGTTCGGTCCACCATTAATTCGACCATCTTGGACTTAACAATTGGTCTTATTCATGCACTAACACCATTTCACAACTTTAACAACTCGCCAAACATGCAAACAACACTCAATTTCCATGAATTTGAATCAAGATCAAACCAGGGTTTGGAACTTTATTTCACCATATCTTCTTCATCCTTGCACCAAATCAGGTAATTCCGAAGCCCACTCTTGTTAATTTTTCATGCTCTACAATATCCCATTATCAATTTTTTTCATTAGGAGACTTTAGGAATCCGAATTGAATTCTTGGACAAACTAGGGTTCTTAGTTTGTTAAAATTAGGGCTTTTGATCCTAGACTTATGTTTTGATAAAATTGACAGTAGGTGTTGTTCTTTATCATGTTTTGTAGAATTTTCGGGAATTTTTGGACTTCAATTGGATTTACTATGAATTTTAATCTCAATATATAATAGGGAAAATTATTATATTTAAGAATAATCCAAATAAAACATCATGAATATGGTTTTTTTTCAAATTTTCTATAAAGAACGCAACACTTAGGAAATTCTCATAAAGTCATGACTCATGGTAAATTATAGGTAACAAAAAGACTATATTTATAAATTTTAGTCTTTTAAAGAAGGTGGGTAAATTAAAAAAAAAATAAAGGTGAATATATGGACTTGTAAAATTTATAAGATATATTTCTATTAATCTAGTTGAATTTGTATTTTCAACATATAATATCATTGTTATGATTATACCTTATTTGAATTTTGGGCTTATTAAATATAAACGCACTAACTAGTGTAGATTATAAATATTGTTGAAAGTTGGAATTTAGATAAATTTGACTTAGTACATGTCACAATATGTAAACATGGGCATAAATACTTTTATGCTTAAAATTATTAATGGTACCACTATAGTTAACTAATAACTTAGTGATAAGTTAAAATAATTAAACTAATTATTTATTCCAAAAGCTTAAAATCTTAAAATTATTTAAATGTTTATTTTGTTATTGTTGTTTAGTATTATTATGTTAGATATATTTTCTTTTCGGATAACATCTTTGTTTGTGGTGTTTTTCCTTTCCAAAATTCGTGCGATTATTTAGGGTCGTATAAATGCAACTAGTGAGTAGTTCTATCACTTTCTTTTTTTACATATAAAATTTTTTGGGTGTATCAGGTTATATATTTAAATTGTATTTAATTAACATTAAGACGCAACGTTCAATGTGTTCTTATATGGATGTACATTTGTGTTTTATTTAATTGTTATGTGATGTCACAGTCTATGGTATTCTACCATTTCATTGTGGATCCATAACTGACTATGTTCCCCATGACCGTGGGCTGTAGCCTAGTATTGCAACCATTATTAGATTCGCTCTTTAGCGCCCGAGACTCGTATAGTCTTATATTCGAGTTATCATATATTCGTTTGATCCATATGTTCACGTGTTTGTTTGATTTCTATGTATCTTTACATTGTATGTATGGTTGACAAATTAAGATCTCTATACTAACCTTGGAAAAGCATGTTAAAACATTTTCTCAAAAATAATTTAAAAATCATTTTTTATAAAAGAAATTAGAAATTACTCACCAACATATTCTTGACTCAAAAATTATTTTACGCATGATACAAATACACAGGGTAAGATGAGTTCAAGATGAAGACACATCGGATGTGCCTTAGATAAATAATTTGATTTTGTTTCATGGATTATGTCTTTTGATAATTGTATGAATATTTGGTTAATTCTATGTTATGTGTGACAATTTAATTTGGTTGCTTTAAATATTTAAACTTATACTTATGTTCTGAGCTATGGACAATCATCATGCCCCATACGAATCGATGTGCGTCGGGGTGTGACAGTTAATGTTGACATGATTTAATATTTAAACTTCAATAGTTTTCGTAAGCTCTTTGAACAATTATCTCACTCCGATCGATAATCCACCACGGGTCGGATGTGACAAAATATGTGACAACCGACAAGTCGTGCCATTATCCATACAAACTTTAAACAAGCTTTCAATGTGTAAATCCATGTGAGACTTAAATTTCATTAAATAGGTCCCCATAAGTCAAGAAAAGTTATACTTTGACACGTTATACATTTGAGTAATTTTTAGATGTTATAGGTACGATTACACGAGAGTTAAACTGTCAAACACTAACGTTAGTGATAATCAATCCAATGACTGGAATATGTTTCACATATTTTTTTTATGCATACAAATTTATGATATGCATTTAAATGTGGGATCGCTTCATCTTTACAATTTCAACACGCATCTACGTTTATATAAGATTACTAGTTCACCGAAAACTTACACACACACATATAGATATAGGGGAAGGTTCTCTTGAAAACGCTAAATATTGCGAGAACCGTGAGAACAAATGAAAAAACCAATCAAAACAATTTTTTTTAATACAAACCTCATTGTAATTAAAATACAAAATAAAAAAAAATTACAACATTAAATAATTTATTTCTCCTCTCAAAACCACTCTTGTTAGATTTTTTACAATGTGTAAGTATAATAAATTTATACATGCGTAATTGGCAAACTACACATGCGTAATTGGCAAATTTACACATGTGTAAATTTTATATATCTACGAATTCACATAAATTTAAACCTATAAATTAAATTTCTAACATTGTATTCCAAAGAAATTTTGAATTTGAATTGTTTTTTACTAATTTCTTATGGTTTTTTAATTCGGTCTCATGGTTCTCATAATATTTAGCGTTCTCATTTAAACTCTCTCTCTCTCTCTCTCTCTCTCTCTATATATATATATATATATATATATATATATACACACACTCACACCCAGTGATCATTAAATTACTTTATTAATCAAGATTACAAATGCATTCAGTTGAGTATTTTAATCATAAAACTCGTAATATATACATATAGCGGAAGGATAAAACGAAAACTCATTTGAGTTAAAAAAACTCTAAAAACCTTTGTAAAAATCTCATTTAACATTTTTATTTTTTTCTAAAAAAGAAAATGTAAACATTTTTTTATAAAAGAAATACAAAAAAAAAAAGCAAAGTAGTTTATTTTTAAAAAAATGTTAAAAATTTCATGTCATATAATATATATGTTCAAAAAAATGTTAAATACAAATTTCGAACATTTTTTTTATAAAAACAAATAGGCGCTTTTTACATTTTTTTTGTAAAAATGTTCAAGTACTTGAATGATACATTCCCTGTTTTTTTTTTAAATAAAAATGTTACTCGTGATTTTCTTAAGTTTTCTCAACTTAAATAGGTTTTTGGTTTCATCTTTCACACACACATATATATATATATATATATATGTTTTAACCACCCATCCATATGGTGGACCATTTTTTTATTTTCTTATACCCCCTATATTATCTTAATGTTGAATTTAGTGTGAGCTAGTCATGATATTAATGGGTATGAGTAAGTGAAATCTCATCACAGTTACTTACCTTTTCCCCATCCGATTTTATACATACACACATGCTCTATATTATATTTATTTATTTTGTGTATACAAATACAATGATTTACTCAAGATCTTGGCCAACAAATCACGTGTACTTCAAAATTGTATTATTATTATTAATAATTGTATGACGCAACACAAAAATCTAAACCAGCCCACACCATTCCTTTCCGCTATTTCACCTCAATCATCATTTATTATTCTTGCAAGCATGCTTTTATTTGGTAAAGCCAATATAATAATTTCTTTTGTTTTCATTTGTTGTCTGCACAATCGACTTCCATCACCAATATAATAATTTCTTTTGTGAACTAGAAGGGTGTACTATAATGTTAGTCAAACAAAAACCCCACAACATTGTTTTTTTGTGAGAACCAAGCTAACACTTAATCTCGCATGCCCAACATTTCTTTTAATAAAAAGGCCATCCCTTCACACTTCATGCAAACAACCCAAGTATGAAGTAGGAATTTATATTTAGAACTCAAACACCCATTCATACCTTTATTAACCTCCCACGTCACACTTCTCTTTCTCTATGTTCATTCGGTTGTTTTGGGGTTGAGTTCAACAAAAAGATGCAAAACAATCAAGGTTCAAGAGTTAGAAATCAAATTGAGTTCCAAGATTCAAGTTTTTCTTCTTGTTTTCTCATCTCGTCTTTCTTGCTTTTGTGAGTATTTTCTTACAAAACTCTATTTATTTTACACCATTTATTTAATCATGTATACAGATCACCCAAGTAGGTTATATGGACTAAAGTTCATGGTTTCAAAAAAAAAAGTTATTGTTTAAAGGTTTACTGTTCATTCATATAATACATTAATACATGGTTTTTACTAGTTATTTAACTTCCATGTAATATAAATTGTGATGGGTTATTTTTAGAATGCTAACAATAATACATGTTATTTTTGTCATGGTTTTTTACTAAAAACTCTATTAAAAAGCAACAAGCTTTACTATAAACTTGGAGTTAATGAGCATAAATGTATATTTTTAAAGAAACATGTAAGTACGTATATATGGTTGTTCTAAACTCTAGTTATATTTTATTATGTTATTTACATATCTATGGTTTACAACCTAGTGAGTCAACACATACAAGCATTTATTGTTTTTTTTATCATAACTAAACATTTTGTTCCTACACATAATATTTTTGGTACGTATGTAAGTTTATATGCATTTAAACATGGCTTTATCATGTTTCAAGACTATAAATGCTGGCAATATTGTTTCTATAATATCGATAAATATATTTACACCTACATTCATGATTTAATATTTATTTAAAGACTTAGCACCTGATAGCTTTATTTAACACTAAAACATACCATATACGTATGTTTTCTTTAGAAGTTCTACTTCTAAATATCTTGTTATAAAAGATTATTGTTTATTTACACATATGAATGTAGGTTATTTTGCTAAGTTATGCACATCAATGTAGTTCATGAGAATATGTAAAATATATATATACATACATATATTTTTACGCAAAATTTCTAATTTAGACGGAGCCCCATAAAACTTTACATTTGTTTCTCGAGTAGCTATGTATATGGTCACTCCGTATAAAACCCCTTTCGGCTTTTAATTCAAAGGCACGACGGATCCTATGGGATTATTTTTCTAAAAAAATAAATAGATAAATATATAATTATTTAGCAAACTAGTCGTGTCCGTAGTTAGTTTTTTTTATGGTTAATATAAATTATGATCTTACAAATAGGAGCATTGAGTTCAATTTTGAACACTAGAATGGATCACGGTCTTATGCATCACCCATATTATATATTTTGTAAACATATTTCATGAAATTCAAAGATATATCGTCAACCGTTCGTTAAGTCAAAACATTTGGGACACAACAAATATTCCTATGGAGTCTAGCTAGTTGTGTGAACATTATACATGACCAACTTGCATGCTAGAATAAATTCCATTACACTTTAAGGTTCCTTTACTTGTAGTAGGGCACGAGAAGGTTGGAAATTTCAAGTTTCGGGCTTGGCTTGTCTTTGTTTGATAGAGTATTTATTTTTTCGATCAGTGAGTTCATAACCCCCACTTTTTACGGTTTACCATTTTTATAAATATTTTAGAGGGTGGAAAGACATGCAAGTTTTGCAAAAGTACATAATATTTTGATGAACGAAAATTACATATTTCTAAACCATGTTGCAAATGAATTCCAACTAACTCAAATGGTTTATGAAAGGTTTATGCTTAACATACTGGTTTTACAAAACACATGCGTATGTTTGAAACATGCATTAATTTCATGACTAGTGACGGGATTGTACTTACAATAACCGGACTGGTTTGTCCTGCATACGAACAACGGGACTGGTTTGTCCTGCTTACGAACACAAGGACTGGATTGTCCTCTACTAAACTGTCAATGTCCGTGTACGACAAAGACAACATGCCCGCATGAGCCTATAACCAACCCCGTGCTAGAGAGTGCCTCGCCAAACCATTTACTCAACATTATTTAAACCAATTATTTAAAAGATTTATTTCAATCTTTTTCAAACAAATTATGAACTCGCCAACTTTATGTTGATTTTTTGCATGTTCTTTCTCAGGTTACATATTCAATTATGGCATGGTTGGAATAGGAGAACCCATGAGGATTCGAGTACTTAGCGGGCGTTCAACTTTCTAGAAGTCTTAGCATTTTATGCTTCCGTTTTGCAATGAAGATACTAGTCAGATCACACCAACTCTGATTTTAGAGGGTGTGACAAAGTACATAGCTAATGGTTACAGTTTAAGAACTAAGAGTACTTAAGTGCACAAACAAGAATATGTAACTCATGCACACAAAGGAATTAGATACTTGTTTCTCCTTTTCATGTTATGGTATTTAAATCTGTGTAAGCATGCTTTCCCAAGTATAAAGGGGCCGTGAAACTCACTTGGAACAAACGCGGAATGTGCTAGAAATATAAGCCCTAAAAGCGCGAAAGACTTGACCTAATCATGTCCTAATGCAAATAAAGGATACCTTAAGGTCTATGTAATACACTAGCAAGTTGGCAATACACAACAATCACCCAATAGCTGGACTTGTCTGGAAAAAACTATTTAAGACGTATATGTTTAACTTGATGACCCGTTGGTGATATGTCTTTGAATAAAACGAAAAATATATTATAAAAATATAAATATAAAAGTTATAACTATCATCGTATTTCGTCTTTGATTTCTTGAGAATAGTATTTCGGTATAATAACTATATAAATAATCTAACCCTAGTCGTAACTCGTTTCGAATTGGAAATAAATATATATATATAATTATATATTTATTTTAGGAATATATACTTTGAAAATACCAGACCCATCTATATTAAAATAACGTCTTTAATATTTCCACACAAAGACATTTAACAAGTTATATTCAATAGGGATCGAACATGATTGTATCTAGAACGTATACACACACACACACATATATATATATATATATATATATATATATATATATATATATGGAAGTATTGATGGAAAACCCATTTAATTGAGAAAACCTAGTGTAGAGGTATGGTATTGGACCCGACTCGAACAATCGGGCATTTCTGTTACTTATCGCTTTTCATATTAATACATATTATTATTGCTTATTAACCCAACTACGAGGCCTAGTGCAATGTAGTTTATACTATATTCGGCAAGGAGCTTGTAGAGATAACCCCTAACTGGGCTTAGCCCATTAAGGTTAGGGTAGGCTCATGTATCCTACATAAAGAGGTGTTCACCTCTGGAACCGTGTAAAGGTGTAGTTAAGCTTGAAGTAAGAGAGCTATCAAAACTCTTAAGTCTGGTACACAGACATCTTCACGCGCAGGTAACAAAGAACTAAGCTAAAGGAATCTTTTCTGTTGTAACTAACTGGACAAGTGACATTAGATCAAGGCTCCACAACCTTAGATCTTCTAGAAGCATTAAATGGCAATCGTGTAGGCCTCATTCGGTTATAAAACCGAATATGACGTGGCAACATCTGGGACGTCTATCTTGTACTCAAATGTCATCTTAATTTGCATGAAGATCTAAAGTATATCATTGTTCATGAGGCTCTTCCCCAATGGTGGATCATTTTCTAATCCGTGTGCATGGATGGAGATGTAACCACTAATGGTGAAAAAGATGCCATTATATTTCCGTTACATCCTGACACCCATATCTCCGGCTATAAATAGAAGACTTGAGGTACAAGCTATTAATTCACTCCTCACTACTTACACTTCATCTTCTACGAGTCACTGTACTTATTCTCCACGCTGGAGTGTGGTCACGGAGAGGACCCCCTTCTCCCGGTGGCGAGACTGACGGCGGTTTTCAGTTTTGCAGTGATTCCGGATGAAGATCTTCATATCGATGATCAAACAGGAGATCAACCTTCACAGCAGAAACCCTGTCCACGTACCTAGATCTATTCCGATAGATCTCGGTTCAGTGTTTCTTCATTGGTGCCATCCGATTTCTCCTTTTCCAATCTTCGACTCTTGTTTGTTTTTTTCAACCTTTAGTTTTCATGGCGGGTGGTCCATCGAGTTTGCCACGAGGTCCTCGGGCCGAGGTTAGGAACACAGTTCATGTTCCTCGGGTCGACGGACAAGTGGAGGAAGGATTCTCCGAGGATGCTGATGTTCGTCACGATTCCGATCGTGTGAACATTCCAGTAACCCTGAGGGTTCAAGCTAAAACTCCTTTCGTTCAAATTGCATCAATATTACCTCCTGGTGAGACTTCGATGTCCTTGCACGTCAAATCTCAAACCGCTCTAAATGTCGTTTATGCCAACTCTGTGCACAAACCAACGCATCAACGACACCAATGCAATTGTCGACGACTCTCGTGCATGCTTCGCCTGCACCACGAGTGTTGAGTTACGATTTACCGACTAGAGAGCATGTACCATCACATGTTTCTGCAAGAGAGACGGAAGAGTATTCTCAGTGCAGACCAAGATACGAGTAAAATACCCAGAGGCGAGCATCGGTTCATTCTCGTCTGGGCTTGCGTCCATCTTTGGTGCTGGACACCCAACGCGAAGAATTTGACAAAACATATGACGAAGGTGATAGTGCTAGCGTGTTTCACGGATTGCCAAAGGATCATGCTGCGTACAAGCCTAAGTCACGTGCTATATACAATCTGGAGGCTGAACATGATTATGATCTGATCTATAGACCGGCTAAAGCAGCAAAACATTCCAAGTTTGTAAAGCAAATTGCGTTAGTTCCGCTTAAGCGCGCAAAGTTACCTTCAAATGTGGGAAAATTTAATGGTATGATAGATCCAGATGATCACATGCGCTTATTTACCAGCGCGGGATTATTGGAGGATGACGTTGCCTATGTGGTGTCATTTGTTTGTTCAAACCCTCATAGGCGCTGCGCGCTTATGGTTTGACAATCTGCCAATAGGTAAACTTACTTCCTGGAATGATCTTAAGGATAAGTTCTTAACTCACTTCAGCCAGCAACGGCGATACGTTAGAGACTCTTCAGTTGTTATGAATATTTGGTGAAGAGATTATGAAAGTTTGGATGATTTCATCACTTGCTATAAACAAAGAAGTCCTTGAGATCGGCGATGTGCATGAAGACTTGATTCACGCACAATTCAAATACGTTGTTCGGTTGATGAGATGATAAAGGTTTTATGGGGAAGTGTAGGTCTCCCAAAAAGTTGGGAAAAACTTATGGTGGCAGCCAAAGTTTATGCTCAAATTGAGCGCAATTTAAGTTTCAACAGACCTCCCATGCCTCAATATCGTCTGCAGGATATGAGCAGAAGTATTGGTAAGAAGAGCAAGAAGAAATGGAAAGAGTCGAATCAGAACTCTTTTCCTTATTCACCAATAGATGCACGTGCAACAATAAATAAAATTACTAATCAAAGGGCGATAAAACAAGAAAATCAAGATAAACAGTGGAACCATTAACAAAGACTCCAACGGAAGTACTCAACACTGAGGATCATCAGTTTAAGCAGCCACAGCCGATGAAAAATAAAAAAGGTTAGGATCCAAACCTTTTCTGTGATTATCACAAGGATATTGGGCATACCACCGATAGTTGCATAAGCTTGCGCATCGAGATAGAGAAGGCATTGAAGAGTGGGATGCTCACCCATCTTCTTCAAAATGTGCGCAAAGAAGTTCGTTAGATTACTTGTGGTGAAGAAGGCCCGAGTAATAGAAGATGAAGCAAGCTTTTGTTCATATGATGCAAGGTGGCCTAGCGCGCAAACGTTGTCATCAGAAAGGTTATATGCCACATTGGTGCGAGCAGCAAGTAATTTTTCCCATAGTTCCTGGTTGTACTCAAGAAGAAAGACCGGTAGTGATAAGTGCCATTTTTTTGCCATCATCACACTGATTATATGTTTATCGATCCAGGGAGTTCCATGTTTATCATTTATGAGGAGTGTTTTAAGCAACTAGACCCAGAGGATAAGGCGCGCTTAGAACCGGTTGATTTTCCATTAACTGGTTTCTGTAATGAAGCCGTTTTTCCTCTCGGGCAGCTCTCTTTCCTAGTCACTCTTTCAAATGGGAAACATTCGTCAATTTTATGGTTATGCCTGCAGTATCTCGCCATGATGTATTACTCGGCCGTCGCGCACAAAGGAATTTCAATATGATTACTTCAACTCCTCATGTCGCATGTGGTTTTCCAACAGAAACCGGCATGGCAATTATGTATTTAAAGAAAGAAATTATGACCATCAATGAGGAACCACCGGTGAATGTTGCGAAGCCATCTTCAGTGGGTGAACCAGATAAATGGGTGCTTAACAACAAGTACCCAGAGCAAATAGTGTTGTTAGGTCCCGCCATGACCCCCATAGTCAGGTCACAACTTAAACAACTTCTTTGTTGCAATATGGATATTTTCGCTTGGTCACCGATGGACATGACAGGGGTACCCAGGGACGTCGCGGAGCATGCGATACAGACGTTTCCATCTGTGGAGCCAGTTGTGCAAAAGAAGCATAGTTTTGGTACAAAGAAAACTAGCGCAATGAATGAACAAGTTTCAGAGCTTCTCAAAGCTGGTATTCTAAGAGTGGTGCGCTATCAAACGTGGGTAGCAAATCCAACTATGGTCCAAAAACACAACGGTGAATGGAACATGTGTATTGATTTCAAAGATTTGAACAAAGCATGCACGAAAGATATAGCCGTGACTTTACCAGAGATCGATAAGAAAGTGGATTCTCTCACTTCTTTTCGTTGGAAATGTTTCCTGGATTATTACAAGGGCTATCACCAAATCCAAATGAAAAAAGAAGACGGGGATAAAACAGCTTTCCGTACGGAGAAAAGGATCTTTTGTTATACAAAAATGCCCTTTGTTGCGCAATGCGGGAGCTACTTATCAACGCTTAATGGACCACGTCTTTGGTGATGATATAGGCGGGACTGTGGAAGTATACATTGATGACCTTGTCATTATGACTCCAAATGAAGAAATGATGTTGACAAATATTCGAAAAACTTTCGCGTCCCTACGGAAGGTTAATCTGAAATTGAACCAGAAAATTTTCATTCGGGATGGAAGAAGGGAAATTCTTGGGTTTTATCGTTACATGAGATGGCTTTAAAGTCAACACAGAGAAAGTCGAAGCAATCAAGCATATGCCTTCACCGTCAACCATTAAAGAAATGCGACGGTTGGCTGGTCGACTGGCTGTGCTGAACCGGTTCTTGGCGAATCACGCGACAAAATCCTTTCCATTCATTAGTACCTTACGAAATTGTGTAAAACAAAACAAGTTCCAATGGACTCCAGATGTAGAGAGAGCTTTTCAGCAAATGAAAGCATGTTTGATTCAATTCCCTACTCTCACCACTCCACAGAAAAACGAACCATTGATTTTGTATCTTTCCGCGTCAGACATTGATGTTGGCGCAGTCTTGCTAGTAGAACACGCAGGGGTTCAAACTCCAGTTTATTACGCCAGCAAAATGTTAACCGATCCGGAAACACAATACTCGATGATGGAAAAACTTGTCTTAGCATTGGTTCATGCATCACATCGGTTGCGTAGGTACTTTTCTAGCCATGTGATCACAGTTTTTATGAACTACCATCTGGGTCAAGTCTTGTCTAAACCTGACGTCTCTGACTAATTAGACAAGTGGGCGATCAAATTGGGGGGGGGGCACAATATAGTTTATAAAGCACGACCAGCCATCAAGGGCCAGCTATTAGCTGACTTCATTACTGAGGTTCCAAGCAATAAGGCGCAAGAGTGTGAGGCTATTCAAAATCCAATACATGTCATGGACGATCGTGTATTGACCCCCACACTGATGGCATGTCCAATGATGACGGCGCAGGGGCTGGTCTTCGTTTAATCAGCCCCAATAACCATGAATTTACTTACGCCATCTTGTTAAATTTCAAGAGCACCAACAATGAAGCTGAATATGAAGAGTTTCTCGATGGCCTTCATTTGGAAATTAAAATGGGCACTAAGAATCTAGAGGCGCATGTAGATTCTTTTTTGGTAGCCGGGCAAATCAGTGGCCTTTGTGATGCAAAAGGCGAGACAATGGCCCTGTATCTTGAACAAGCAAAGTCTTTGATTAGCAAATTGCACACTTTTAAAGTAATTCACATCAATCACAGTGAAAACAAACATGCCAATGCACTTAGCAAATTGGCAGCAACCAGTTTCAAACATCTTGCAAAAGAGGTGTGCATCGAAGTGCTGAAAAACCCTTTGGTGCCGTTGCGTTAAGTCAATGTGATAGAAATGGGAAATCCTTCTTGGATGTCTCCCATCATCATGTTCTTACAATCTAGCGTGCTCCTAGAGAACAAAGGCGAGGCAAGGAAAGTCCATAACAAAGTGCTAAATTACGAAATGACAGACGAAATACTTTTCGGAAGTCATATCTTGGACCACTCCTTCGGTGTGTTGACCCACAAGATGCGCAGTACTTGATCCGCAAGATTCATGAAGGGTTATGTGGAATTCATGCTGGCCCACGCATGGTAGTAGCAAAAATCATGAATGTAGGGTATTATTGGCCAGACATGCATTTAGACGCAGTCGAAACATTGAGGGAGTGCGTATCATGTCAACGACACGCTCCCAAAACATTATGCCCTAAAAATCCTTTAATCCCAGTGACAACTGTGTGGCCTTTTCAGTAACGGGCAATCGACATGTTGGGACCTTTTCCTGATGCCCCAGATGCCATAAAATTTATAATCGTCGCCGTTGATTATTTCACCAAATTGGTAGAGGCCAAACCGCTCGCGTCAACCACTGCAACAGTAGTTCGCAAATTTATCTAGGAACACATTATCTGTCGTTTTGGTTTACCTTTGTGCATAGTCAGTGATAGTGGCCCCAATTTTGCCTTTGAAGAATTACAACGGTGGATAAACGAGATACATGTTGAACATGGGTTCACTTTGGTCGCACATCCTCAAGGCAACAGCCAAGTTGAGAGTATCAACAAAAATATCATCGAAGGAATCAAGGCAAGATTGGGAATGACGCGGAGAGGCTGGGTTGATGAGTTACCAAGTATCCTTTGGGCTTATAGGACGATGCCAAAAATTAGCACAGGAGAAACACCATTTAGCCTTGTTTATGGGACTGAAGCAGTAATCCCAGTTGAGATTGGTCTCCCATCACCACGCATGATCGCTATGCAAACTCAGAACAATGACGAAGCGCGCAAGCTTGATTTGGACGTCCTTGAGGGAAGACGTGAAAACGCCGCAATCAATGAGGCCAAGTACAAATCAAAGCTTGAAAAATATTATAATGCGCGAGTCCACATCCTCAAGGCAACAGCCAAGTTGAGAGTATCAACAAAAATATCATCGAAGGAATCAAGGCAAGATAGGGAATGATGCGGAGAGGCTGGGTTGATGAGTTACCAAGTATCCTTTGGGCTTATAGGACGATGACAAAAATTAGCACAGGAGAAACACCATTTAGCCTTGTTTATGGGACTGAAGCAGTAATCCCAGCTGAGATTGGTCTCCCATCACCACGCATGATCGCTATGCAAACTCAGAACAATGACGAAGCGCGCAAGCTTGATTTGGACGTCCTTGAGGGAAGACGTGAAAACGCCGCAATCAATGAGGCCAAGTACAAATCAAAGCTTGAAAAATATTATAATGCACGAGTCCACCTATGTACTTTTCTTCCTAGAGATTTCGATTTAAGAGATAATGAAGCATCTAACGTTGAGCACCCAGGGAACTCGCACCTAAATGGGAAGGCCCATATGTGATCCATGAAGTCTTAGGTAAAGGGGCTTACACCCTCAAACGTTTGGATGGCACAAGTGTTCCTAGGACTTGGAATGCGCAACAATTACGACGATGCTATATGTAATCTTAGCATCTTTACACGTACTGGCCTTGCGCCTTATCAATTTTGGTGCAAAATATCGCTACTTACATATATCTCATGGTCTATGTAATCTTATCGACTTTGTACTCATGGCCCTTGCGCCTTATCTTTAATACAAAAAAAGTCGTTACTTACATTGCAATGATTACTTATTTATGTCTTGTTACAAATTCGTGAAACCACTTTGGGTATATGAAAAACACTACGGTATAACACAAGTCTCATGAAAAAAATCCACCTCAGGGTCAACCGCAAACCATTGCGCGCAGATGGGGTTGTGACTAGTTTATACATGAGCTTATTGCCAACTTTATTTGCTTTACCTACACAAAGTAGTTATTTTCACACAGATATTGTAACTCAAAACATATACAACAGGTTATCATTTGAAACATGCCCACATCGGGTGAAAAAATACAACATGGTAACATAATCATCAAAACAAATACGTGTTGTACGGTTTACATAACTGATAGTTTATCCCCTTACATCTGTCCTAAACACAACATGCGGCAAGAACTCACATCCTGTCTTCCGCCTCTTCAAATTCTGTGGCTTCATCATGGAAGATGTCTTTCAAGCGCTCAATAAAATCATCATGTTGTAGCGCTTCACTCACTAGATGCATCATCGGTAGCAGTAGACGGTCATACTCCTGCTTCGCCTTATTAAGGAAGCGCTAGTATTGACTCCATGGGTAGAGGCGGCTGGTATCCCAGGTTATGTCTAAAGCACGCGTTACGTGATGAGCACATTCTGCATACCCCTACGCGTAACCGTCATGGCGCACCATGACCATTAGCTTGGCCAAAGCGCTGTCATGCTCCACCGAATTGAGGATGGAATTTGCAATCTATACAGCACATGGAAATGGAATGAGAATCATGATAAATAGTCGATCAAAATAATAAAAGTTTAGGACTTACATTCACAACTCCATATTATTGCATCCAGAGCGTATTGTTCGTCAACGGCTCAACTATACTTTTTGCCGTGGCATGCGCCGCCTCTGAATCTCCAAGCTTCTGTTCCGCAAGCTTGGCACGTTTTCTATTTTCGTCTACCTTCACCTCATAGAGTAGCATCTTTTCTTGATCCTCTAGGTGTCGGCGTTGCAACTCAGCCTTCTCAACTTGGGCGGCTTGGAGATCTTTCTTCGTAACTTCAAGAGTCGCCTTCGTTTCCTCCTGATTATGCAACAATGATGTAAGTTCAGCTATCTCTTGATTTCGTAAAATTAGAGTGGTAGAAATTTCTACCTCCTTCTGTTCACTGCGCTCCCGATGAGATCTAGCCTCTTCTGCGGCAGCTGTGGCTTCCTGTTTCTCCTCTTTGAAGCGTGCTATTTCAGCGCGCAGGTTCACAACCTCGTTCCTTAACAAGATCTTCTCGCTGTTGTCTCCCTCACAGGCTACTTTCCACAACTTGCGTTCCTTAGAAAGTGTGGCAGTGACTGTTTCTGTCTTTTTTTCCACCCCATCACCGACCAATCCTCCGTTTTCTTCGCATCAACAAATCTAGCCTTTTCGGCTTCAAATTCTTGTCTTTGTGTGGCCATTTGCGCCCGGTCAAGCGCCATTTCTTTTTTCACAACCTCAAATTTTCTTGGTCTCTATGCATTCTGCGCCATTCACGGATTATATTGGCGGTATTGGAGGCAGATTTGGTTGCTAATTGTAAATAAGCGTGGTAAGTTTGTTCATAGCTCTGTTCCCTGCGCGGTTTCACTTTCGCTGGCGGAAAAGCACCCTTAAACCACTCACGGCACACTGCTAGTGGCTAAACTTTTCGCCTTGTTTCATCTTCCATACTGGGGTATGAATATCAGCAGCATGTTTTTCCGAGTAGGATCGATAATAGTAGTCACTTGGGTTTTCATCTGGACGAATTGGGGATCCTTCGTAAGATGGAGCTCCCCAAGTTCTTTGACATCACCCTCTGGCACTTATTCGGCTGAATGAGTTTCTGGGGGAGCGGATTCTTAGGTATATCATCAACAGGTGGTTCTTTGGTTTCCTTCTCAACCACATATTTTCCTTCCGGCACAACTGCCTCCTCAACACCTATGTTTGCTCATGCATTTCTTTCGCACTCGATTCATCACCCTTAGCACTTTGCGCCTGTGAAGTTTCATAAGTGGGTGATGGCATTGGTGCAGTCTCTTCGGGAACAGTAGGAATGGATGGTGTAAAGATCGGGATTCATCTTTCCCTGTGTAACAAAGGCGCCGAAAGAGTTAAACAGGAAGAGTAAAATATCAAGTGAAAGGTTAAAGTTTTACCTAGAGAAAATTTTGCTGCAAGAGCATCAAGATTACCGCGCTTCCCTATGGTTTTCTTTCACGCGATTTTCTTGGGCGGTTGCTCAATGGTATCATATTTTGGGAGAGTTCTTTTTTCAGACCTCCTCTTCAATGGTTCCGGAATTGAGTCCAAATCAATTGGGTGGTCGGGGTTCACGGGGTTCATGGCTGGTATCTCCACAGCATCCTGAGGCTCAGGTTTGGGTTTCCTTAACCCTATAGGCGCAAGGCCTTCTAAGGAATCAGACACCACTACATAGTCAATTTAAGTGTCAGGCATAGAGCACATACCTTTTGGAGATCCACCTTGGGTAGAACAGGCTTTTTAGGTGCGCCAGCACTAGGCGCTGCGCACCTTTTCTTCTTAGAATTTGGGCCGACTCCCAGGTTCAGCAACATACCTACATCATTGCGCAAGATACACTAAGCAATCTGAAGGATGTGTAAATAACAAACAGTTAGCACTTACCACTACCCGATGAAGGAGCTGTTAGATCTTCATCTCGGGGTAACTCAAAATTCCCGAGTATCTAGGAATATCACGTCGGTTCTTCCGGTTTGAGTGGAACATTTTTCAACCGCCCATTCTCTATTTGATACGCTGCAATATACAACGCAACCCCTACAAAACGCGCGTGGTTAAGAAATGATTTGCAAGAAAAAATACACAATAATTGTACTTACTCTTGTCTCGTTCCATGTAAATTGGTTTCTCGTGGCGATCGGAATTCCACAGCAAACTCATTCATGCGGCAATCAAAGCCCTCTCATGTAGCTGAATGGTCGGGATCTCTTTAATATCCTGGTGCCACGATTCATAGTCAGGAATGGAGATGATCTCCACTGGAATATCTTCGGCGCCACGGAAGTGCATCTTCAGGGGGATGACTCTAGCCTTGATGTAGAAAAGTTTTTGTTTTCAATCATAATAGGATTTGGGTGGTGTATGCATGATTTTCTTCGCTTGAATGTAGTGTTGGAACGAGTAAAACCCTAACGAGCAGTGAAGTTGATAAAAACTCAGAACGGGTTTACGGTTGGATGAATATCCATCGTCCGACATAAAAACTGGGAAATGTGGTTGATCCTAACCATTCCCATGGGGTTCAACTGGGAAATGTGGAATCGGTAATGATCAAGGACGTCCAAGAAAAATTTTGTCACCAGCAACCTAAAGTTCCCATCGGAAATGATAAAAAAACAGAGTTATATAACCTGGTGGGGCATTTGTAGTAGTATCACCTTCGGCAGGATACCGAGTACCCCATTTCTCTGGAAAGCGGAAACTGGCGACAAGTTTCTTAAAGCTATTTTTTGACCATTTTAATACTGGCAGTAAGCTGGTTGTCTCTTCGCTGGTGTTACTTTCAGGTCTCTCTTCGGTCCTCATTTTTTATTATTATGTGAAGCAGTGATCAAGAGGGGTTTTGGAGAAGAGAACTTTGGAGGAGATGCAATGAGATGGGGAAGTGGGTTATTTTCCAATAAGTCGAATCGAGTATTTATACTCATCGCATTTAATGCGACGGGGAAACGTGACGCCCACAAGCACCTGAGACGAAACCACAGATGACACGTGGAGGGCAAGTGGGAGTCTGACAGGTGCCACACGTGCGTGGCATTTTTTTCTGCAATTCATTAATGAAAAAGCAGCTAACACTGTTGACAGCTTGCCACAACCATCAGATGTCACTTTCATCCTGATTTCTCTCAACAGCTTACTAGCCTGTCAGCTTTATGAAAATTCAAATTTCAAAAACCTTATGCTGAGTAGTGGGTTTCCTTCAGATAGAGTTTTTCTTTGTTTTCTCCATCATAGAGGTCTGTAAAAACTTACACCTCTTGTAAACAACGCGCATATGTGATTTTTATTATAGTCCAGTGCTCCACCTACTTGCTAGTTGCACATAGGAGCAACACTGAAATGGGGGGGGGGACTTGGAGGGGTATGGTCCCAGAAACCCTGCGCTGGAACAGGATACCAAACCATCAGAATGACAGCAGGTCGCTTGAAAACAGCAGGTTGCTTGATAAACGTTGTGCACCTTGCGCAACGGGAAGTCAGACCTAAAAGCGCAGTTCTTATTAAACCTCGCGCAAGGACAAAGAGCGAGAACATCTAAACTTCATTTAACATCCTTGTGCAGAATCGCGCAAAGGTATAGTTAAGCTTGAAGTATGAGAGCTATCTAAACTCTTAAGTCTCGTACAATGACATCTTCACGCGCATGTAACAAAGAACTAAGCTAAAGGAATCATTTCTGTTATAACTAACTGGACATGTGACATTAGATCAAGGCTCCACAGCCTTAGATCTTCTAGAAGTATTTAATGGCAATCATGGAGGCCTCATTCGGTCATAAAAAATATGGCATGGCAACATCTTGGACGTCTATCTTGTACTCAAATGTCAGCTTCACTCTTCACTACTAACACTTCATCTTCTACAAGTCACTGTATTTATTCTAACGCCAGAGTGTGGTCACAGAGAGGACCCCCTTCTGCCCATGGCGAAACTAACAGCGGTTTTTAGTTTCGCAGTGATTCCGAACGAATATCTTCATATCGACGGTCAAACAGGAGATCAACCTTCACATGCAGAAACCCTGTCCACGTACCTAGATCTATTCCGATAGATCTCGGTTTGGTGTTTCTTCAACCTCATTATTAGGAAACTAGATATGGAGCAACCACACTTTTTATTGCTGGAAAAAGGGGATTCTTCCTCCACCTGCCATCTCTATATTCCCACTTTTTTCTCTTCTCTATTGTAGATCTAGGTTCAAGAGGAAGAACAAGGTGTGATTGTCGGTCTCTTTTAGATTGCAGTTCAAATCACTTATACGGTGATTACGTGGTTCTTCACCTAGTAAACCCATTTGCGTGGACATGGTTGCTCCACATTATCAAACCTGAAGACAACTTTAATGGGTAATTTGGTCATTTGCATGTTGTACCCTACCAACACCCATCACACATCATCCAAAAGTACAAGTCTTCCCCACCAACCCATTACTTTTGCATTGTACTTCCTTCTTCTCTGCTTTTCATTCACCATTGTTCTTATCTCTTCCCAAGTTACTTTCTCCCGATTTCTCATCTTTGTTCCCTATGCGAGATGGATGACCATACTCGTTTCATCTGTGTAACTCGTTAGCAGGTTATATATTCCTCGTCGATGTTTGTGTTTGTTTTAACAATTTGGTTACTTTATTTTTTCTGTGTTAGTTGTTGTAGTTCATGTTTTATATGTTTGTGTGTAAAAGATGTGTCCTATATGCTTGAATTAGGTAGTCCTTTCTTATTTGTTTGTGTGCTCTTTTTTGTTTAATGACTGGCTAAATTTTTGAACATTTCCCTTGTTTTAGTATTTTAACAAAAATCTAGTCTTCTTTTCTGTTTTGCTGTTTGAAAATAATGTGGTATAATTTAATGTTTTGTGAGATCTTTTGCATGGCTATAATGTGTTGTATCCTTTCTATGAGTTTTAGGTTTTTTTCATCCTACAAAGATGTTGCTTATACTTGAGATGAAAACATTGGCCCAACACAGATGCGAAACAAACATACGTTGAGATGTGGTCACCAATTGAAGTAGGGTTAACATCAACTCATTAAAGTTCTTTTTCCAAAAAAAACATATTAAGTTTGTGCTAACCTGGCTTCTAATTATTGCTCCAACAATTTTTAGATCAATGGAGTGATGACTATGACGAGTACTTGTCGTTACCTCCATGCACCAATGAGGTAAAACAAATCTCCAGTTATGGGCTCAGATACATGAAGCTTTTCACCGATACTTTCTTTTTATTTTAAGAATTTCCATGTTGCGCATGTGCTACTTCGAATGTAAACACGTGTCACACTGAAAGTGACACATTTTTTTTCCAATAAAACTTCATGTTACATGTGTTTACACATGTTACAAAGACAAGTAGCATGTTGTACCACATATGCTAGCATTTTGTATAGCCAACTTACACATGTTGGCCTCAGTGTAACATGTGTTACATTGATAGCAACATATTTTTTCACCAAAACACAAGATGTTACATGTGTTACATATGTTTAATAGGCTAGTCGCGTGTTGTACCACAGAGGCTAGCATTGGTGTTGCCACTTTAAACACGTTATCCCATAAATGTAAAACGTGTTATGTAACACCTCTAAAATTTATATCGAATCATAAGGCAACATGTGTTCGGGAACTCTTCAAATATTCTAGATTTATTAGAGAAGAGTGATAAAATACATAAAATGGGATGTTAAAACAAGTTGAGGGGTCAAAGTAATAAAATGCCAAAAATTTGGCTTCTGAAGGTCCCTTACGAACCACAAGGGATATCCCTTACGGTCCGCAAGGGAGTTTGAAAACTATGTACGTGCCAGGGGTCTTTACAGACCGCAAGGCACAACCCCTACGGCCTATATGGGTCGGCAGACAACATACTGCAGCTCATAGCTGCAACCTTTCTTCCATGCCACCTAGCTCGTGAACTTGCCACTCTCTTCCTCCTTTTGTCACACCATCAAAACTCGGAGTGATCCGACTGGTATCTTCATTGCACCGCGGAAGTATAATGCTAAGACTTCTAGAAAGTTGAACTCCTACTAAGGTACTTGGTCCCCAAAAGGGTTCTCCTATTCCAACCAGGCCATAGTTTGAATGTGAAACCTGAGAAAAACATTCTAATAAGTCAACATAGAGTTGGTGAGTTCATAGTTTGTTTGTAAAAGACCTTAGTTAAATCTTTTTGAGAACCGATTTAGATGTTATTAAGAAAACATAATAAACCATTTTCTTTAGCATGTTATTTAAAAACATTGTAGATTTAAAAAACTTGTGTAACCGTCATTGCCCGTGTAAGGCAAGACAACATGCCCACATGGGCCTATAACTAACCCCAAGCTAGTGGGTGCCTCGCCATATCGTACATTGGACGTTCAGTGGGATACCAGCCACGCCTCTACCCATGGGGTCAATACCGATGCCTTGATTGTTTGATGTGTAGGATCTTTAGGAATCTTGATTGTAATCGCGCAACATGTTTGTGTTTAATGACATTGTACTCTTTGCAGAGATGTTTGGATGTTTGAAATGATAATCCGATGTGTTTATTTGAAGTTACAATTGCGTGAAAATAACTACTTTGTATAGGTAGAGCGAATAAAACTGGTAATGAGCTCATGCATGAACGTCACACCCCATGCGCATACAATAGATAACTCCTGAAGTGAATTCTATTCATCAGTCATGTTATACCATGGTGTTTTACGTATACCCAAAGTGCTTTCACTCATTTGTAACAAAATATCTAAATAATGAATGCCATGAATCGATTTTATTTTTTGTATTAACGATAAGGCGTAAGAGTCGTGTACAAAATCGATAAGATTGGATCATAGGTTCACTAGTTTATTGCGCAAACATTGATAAATCGTAAAGCCTTGGCATTTGAAGATGCTCAGATTACATATAGCATCACCTTAATTGTTGCGCATTCCAGGTCCTAGGAATGTTTGTGTCGTCTAAACCTTTGAAAGTGTAAGCCCCCTTTCCTAGGAATTCGTGGATTACGTACGGGCCTTCCCACTTAGGCGCAAGTTTTCCTGGACTCTCGGCGTTGGACGCTTCGTTATCTCTTAAAACGAAAATCACTAGGTAGGAAGGTACAAATGCAGACTCGCGCATTGTAGTATTTTTCGAGCTTGGACTTGTATTTTGCTTCATTAATTGTGGTGTTTTCACGCCTCTCTTCCAAGAGGTCCAAGTCATGCCTGCGCTCTTCCTCATTATTCTGGGTTCGCATAGCGACCATGCATGGTGATGGGAGGCCCATCTCAGCTAGTATTACTGCCTCTTTCCCATAAACCAGGCTAACCAGTGTCTCGCCGATGCTAGTTTTCGGCATGGTCAGATGAGCCCAAGCTAGTGGGTGTCCCACGAATGGCGCCAATGAAGAAACACTGGACCAAACTATATCCAGAGATATCTAGGTTCTGGTACAAAGTTTCTGCATATAAAGGTTATCTCTCGTTTGCTCTTTGGAATGATCTTGGTTCAAGCTTACTGCAAAACTGAAAACACCGTTAGTCTCATCACGGGAGAAAAGTGGGAGGGTTTTCTCTGTGACCATACTCCTGCATGTGAATAAGTATCGAGGTTTGCAAAGGATAATGCAAGTAATTAGTGAGTGAGCAAGAAACAACGTGTTTTACCTCAAGGTGCGATCCTTACTTTATATCCAGAGAGATGTGTGCAGGAGATGGGTTGATGGACCTTGGCCTAGAACCGAAAACCAGGAATATCCATTATGTCTCCTCTGCTACGACCATTAATGGTCTCTGGAAGGAGAGGCGTTTGACGCATGGTGGATGTGGCCATGTGTCCTGGCTGTTGTCCTTGTTGTTGGGCTTGTCATCAGCCATTAGTGGAGATCATGTGACAGTCGCTGGCATGAGCTGGTTGCTGCCACGTGTATGTCCTTGTGTACTTTTTGTCCTCTGCACGACTGCTCATCATGCAACATGGTCTAGCACAACCTGCTGAACGGTTATTGGGTGACAGCTCTGCCACATTGTACCTTTGTACTTGATCAATGCCTCTTTGCGCTTCTCCTTACCGCGTAGCCTTATCAGTGCTTTTTGGCCTGTGTGAACTTGTAGGAATCAAGTCCTTTTGTTCTCAAGACTAAGTATGATTTGCTCTCATCTTACTCTTGGCCTTGTGCAACTCCCAAAAGGGGTGGGGAGTCGGCGCAAGGTTTTAGGAAGTCGTAGTTAGAAGCGTGTTTAATTAGCGTAGGGTCTGGGACTTGCGCTTTCAGGTTTAACTTGCCCTTGTGCAAGGTGCACAAGGTTTGTTAAGCAACCTGCTGTTTTCAAGATTGGCATACCGTTGTGGGTAGCGCGCAAGGTTACTCAAATGACATGTTATCATTATGAGGGTATGGTATCCTACGCAAGCGCAGGGTTTTTGGGACCATACCCCTCCATCACTGTACAGTTGTGTCGTTTTGTAAGGACCCTACTACCCTTATTGTTGAGTAGAGGACAATCCAGTCCTTACGTTTGTATGTAGGATAACCCAGTCCCATTGTTTGTACGTAGGACAACCCAGTCCCATCATGTGTATGTAGGACGATCCCATCCCTAATTGTAACAAGGACAATCTCGCTACTAGTCTGTAATTCATGCATATTTTGTAGATGTCATATCATTTTGTAAAAAACCAGCGTGTTTTGGTATAAAGCTTTCGTAAACTATTTGTGTTAGTTGGAACTCATTTCTAACATGGTTTAAAATATGTAATTTTCGTTCATTGGAATCTTGTATGCTTTTGCAAAACTTGCATGTCTCCCCTTGAAAACATTTGTAAAACTAAACAAATTGTAAAAAGTCGGGGGGGGGGGGGGTTATGAACTCATCTTGATATACTTGTGTAAGAAAACTTACTTGATTCATCAGCTTACTACGTGTATGAAACTACTAACGCATTCCTAGTAAATAGCAAAAAGATTAGTTTCTATCAGAGGGCTTGTGTAAGAGACCTGACTTGATTCATCAGCTTACTACGTGTATGCTACTACTAAGGCATCCCAAGTAAATAGCAAAAAGATGAGTTTCTATCAGAGAGCTACAATTATAATGTTCGTCACCGAGCTCTACCAAATCGTTAATCAAACGAATCTATGGAAGTGTTATTAACTTAATTTGACACAATAAATTCTATGGTGGTCTATTCTTGTTTATATTTCATTATTAGATTGTGCCTTACGAACAACTATATATATATTCCAATGAAAATCGGGCAGAGTTTCCTCTGTTTTGTAATAAAATTCGACAACAAAAGTTGTCAATGACCGCCAAACTCAACATTCTAATGTAACAATATATAATCTTTCTCTTTTATGAAATCAAAACCCCAATTTCCGTCTCCTTAAGTGTGTGTATATATATATAGGGAGAGGATCATGAGAAAACTACATATAAATGAGAAAACTAACACTAACTACAAAAGCCTAAAAAACATACCAATTTATTTTTACATTTTTTATAAAAATCGCTACTTATTGTGTATAAAAAAGTTTTTCAAAGAAACTTGCACTACACATGTGCATTATATGTATGTGCTGCACATGTGCATTATACGCTTAGATTTAGATTTTTGAGTTTAGTTTAGCTTTTAGGGTTAGGTTTTTTAGGGGTTTAGGATTAGGATTAGGTGAGGGGGTTTAGGTTTTTTGAGGGGTGCAGGTGGGGGTTTAGGTTTTTTTGGGGGTGCAGGGGAGGGGGTTAGGGTTTTGGTGGGAGGGTGTATTTAGGTTTTTGTGGGGGTGGGGTGGGGGGTTTATGTTTTTGGGGGTGTAAGTCCCGTAAAACGGATCAAACAGGTATCACTAAGCTAATCAAAAGCGGAAATAATGATTAGGAAGAAGAACAACTTTGAATAACTTCAACTTGCATACACCAAAAGATGTCTAATACGAGTTCTTTGATTACAACTCTCTAACCCGCTCTCATTAACCTAGCATCTATATTTATAAGCACTAGCAAGCCCACTATTACAACCCTAGGCCCATAAGGCACTAGGAAGCCCACAATGTACACCAAAGCCCAAAATAATCGCTAATGAGTAAACCTTTTACCATCTAAGCCCAACAATCTCCCCCTAGGTTTACTACATTAGTCTTTCGGTTGAGCATCCACACCGAGCCTACCAGCTATAATCCCAGCTACCGCAGCAGTCTAATCTTTTGTGCACACCTCATACAGCTCTGCAGTTCGAATTTGATGTGACGCAAGAACCTGCAAACCTTCGTCATGAAAACTCACTAAATCTACCACATAGTTAACTCTGACGCTTTCTCCTTTGTCACAATTGCAACGCTTCCAACCTTAGGGTCGTATAGCCAAAAATTTAAATTCTTGAGAATCCCCCGAGGAAAGGTAGGAGCAACTGGGATAACTAATTCTTTGTCGGTCGACGGCCACATTACTGATTTGAATCTCTTGCCAGTGTGTGCATCACGAACTCCTTTAGCCGCTCTCAGATATGGCTCAGCAGTTTTCATAGTCTTGAAGCCACTTTTAACCTCACGTTCAAGCTTTTTGAAGAATCTCCGTCTGGCTCCACGCTCGGTAGTATCATCATCAATATACGGAGCTCTCAATATATCAGTCAAAGCAACCTTAGTCCACGCCTCGAATTGTGATTCCTTGGAATAATATTCACGTGTTCCATCCTGACGCACAATAATCCACATATTTTGACGTGATAGTACATCCAGCTGAGCACCCTGGACTTGTTTCCCACTTTACTGTAGTAGCTTGACCCTAACTCCATCACATATCTTTCCGACTGATTTGTTGGATCCTTAAGCTGAAAGTTCTCATCAAGCGGATTCATATTGACATTCTTCATTAAAACCATTTGTTTCTTCTTCTGACCAGCGGCATGTTTTTTACTAGAAGTAAACTTCCTGCGTGTGTCACTCAGATAATCATCCAGACCAGCTTGTCGTTCAGTAGCCAACTGTTCAGCTGCCAATCTCTGTTCTTCGGCTTCCTCAGCCATTCTCTGTTGTGCCACACGATGCCTATTCTCAAAAGATTAGCTGCCAATCTCTGGTCATCTGTTGGATCGTTGAATTCTCTTCCGAATTTGTTTTCCAGCTTGGCCTTCAAATCAAAAACCAGAGTCATAAGCATGGTGACATCTCCCTGCAGCTGATCAATAGTCTGATCTCTAACATCTAAACGAGTTTGTAGAGAGGCAATTTGAGCATCCTTCACAATAAACTCTTGTTCCAAGATGACCACCCTTTTCTTTAAATCCACTATATCAACTTCTACATCAGCATCATCACTATCCATTCCCCCGAATTCAAATGCCCGTTTTTCTGATCAGGCATATAATCTTCATCAACATCATCAGTACAACCAACTCCACTACCACCTGCTTCAGAACCGCCAGCGCCTGATGAGCTTCCCCCAAACTCCATCATTTGAAGAACTGTGTCAGCATGAATAGACACAACAGTAGACTGTGTAATAATAGGTGTGGTTGGCTGTGCAGATAAAACAGGCGTGTCAAGTATCAAAGTATCAACAATAAATCCAACAACTGTAGACTTAGCAATGGTAGAAGTGATAAACTCAGATTCAGCAGTAGTGACAACAACAGGAGCTTCAGGTTCACTGGATGGAATGCTTGGCTCAGTTCTTCTTCTTTTGATCAATGGCACCTCATCTTCTTCATCTTCATCATCTTCCTCAACTAGAACAGTCGGTGCAACGATAGGTGGAATATCAAGTGGAGGATCACCTTGTTTCTCCTGAATATCCTTCAAAAGAGAAATCAAAGCTTCTAAATTCTCTAATGATAACTCTGGTAAAACGGGAGTCAAAGTGGCGTTGAATTCTGCGAGATCATCAAGAAACGCTTGCTTAACATCGGCTTCATAATCAGTAACTAAGTCCTCTATCTCTATCTCTTTCTCTTTTGCAGGTATACCGTGTTCTTCGGCCACTATTGACTGGAGGAGGAGGAGGTGGTGGAATATCCAAACCACAGCTTCAGCGAACTTCCCAAACTTCTTCAGAGCAAATCGACCCACAAACACCGTCTTAGACGTTGAGCGGTTTTTCTTCATCGTACCAAAGATAGTAGGCCCCATCGGCTTCATATTAAGCAAGTTGGCATCTTACGCATCCTTTGCCACGTCAGGGTAGCGAGCATCTAGGATCAACTGAACGAAACGTGGGTACAAAAGAAACATTCATTTCTTGGACTGCTCTAGAATTTTCTTCATGTTGTTGAAGATATAACCAGAATAGTTATACTTCCAGTCCATAACCAACGAAAATATAGCAGATGTATAGCCTGATTCGGCTGATCAAGACCGCCTTTGTTCTCCGATACACACTGCATAAACATGTGAACAAGTAAATGCTAATAAGCCGGAAACATCTTCTTCAGTAATGGAGGGTAGGATCCTTCATATCCCATTTCCATCAACACAGGAAGCACCTTCTCTTTGGCATAAATGGTTGGCTCGCTAAAAGTATCCGCAATCTGCAACACCTCTCTCACACACGCTTCGTTTACCACTATCTCTTTACCCTGTATCTGCGAACGGATAAACGGTCTTCCATCTTCTCCTCTTGGATGAAATCGGGCTCTTTTCCAGAACAAATGTACTATGTCTCTATAGATAACCGGATTAGCTCAGAGAGCATACGCAATCTTACACCCCTTTAGCCCCACAATCATAGATTGGAATTCCTGGAAGAACTCTGCTGATGGGTCTGAAAGATACCCAGCTTGGTTGTGGAATTGCTCCTCAACCAACATCATGGCATCGAATGCTTCTTCAACCATATCTGTCAAAACATCAACCAAGTTAAATCCCAACTAACAAAAGTTAATGGAGTTTACCAGTACGGCAGTTAAAACTAACTGGATAGGTCAATCAGATGTCAAGGTTCAAATTAACAAGATTTCAAGTTAATTATAGGGTTCAACAGTTGAAAAGGTTCAAACCGGATGAAAGGTTCAAAAACCTCAAATCCGGATTACTGACAGTTCAAGTTTAATCAGGATGGAGCATTTCATCAATCCGGATTAGAAGGAGGTAAAATACAGTTCGGACAAAAGTGCAATCTGGATTACCCATAGTATCTTGGATGGATTATCATTCCGGATGAAGATCCAATCCGAGATGAAATCCGAGTTCATCATTTCGGATGAATACCCATCTGGAATGAAATCCGAAATGTCTAAGACTTTGAAGATTTATCCGAGACACAATCCAGAATACTTTAAATATTAATATTTTTCATCCGGAATTCATATATTGAAGCAAGTTATACCTAATCCGGATGAATATCCGAGATGCACAATTCGAATAGAGAGAATCAGAGAAGAAATTTGATTTCGGAATATGTGGATAATCCGAAATGAGAGATGAGAGATACCTATATACTTCTAAAATGGGCTTGGGCCTAAAATTTTGAATCCAGATTGGGCTTGTGACAGGCCCAATCTGGAACAGTAACACAGTGGGCCTGTCTAGAAAAGTCCAAATGGGCCTTTCCGGAAAAGCCCAATCCGGAACAGTAACCTTTTGAGCCCAAAGAAGCCCAATCCGGAATAGTAACTTGGGTTTCCAATTTTAAGACTTTTAACCAATTTATTAGACTGGCCGAAATGCCAAAGCACACTGGGCCAGTCCAATATCTCTTGACAGAAACCATCTCACCAAAATTCATCAAGTTGACTAACCAAGCATCCAACCACCTTTTAACATTCTACAAAGAAAAACTATTTAAGACAGACATAAATATTTAATACAGCCTTGCTAAGGGATCAAATAGTTTCAAAGGCTAACTAAGGAACATTTTTCAGTATGAGGAGGTTCAATTGGTCTAAGCGATTGTCAATATACTTGTCCATTTAAATCTATTTGGATAGCGGCATCATTATATTTATGTGCTTGGTTTTGGAGTAAAAAACAGGGTTTTTAACTATTTGGATAGCGGCATCATTATCACAATAAATTGTTGTGTTTATATAAGTCAAACCGTAATCCGCAAGCTGATGTTACATCCATAAAACCTGGGAGCAGCTAGCCGAGGCTGCGACATATTCTGCTTCTGCGGAAGAAAATGAAACCGTCTGTTGCTTCTTGCATTGCCATGAGATTAAGTGATCTCCCAGAAATTGGCAACCAGCCGAAGTTGAGCGCATGTCCATATCTGTACCTCCAAGATTACTGTCAGAGAAAGCAAACAGTTCAAATTCAGAATTTTTAGGATACCAGAGGCCTAGTGATGGAGCCCCTTTGAGGTACCTAAAAATTCGTTTAACAGCATGTAAATGAGAAAATTTAGGAGTAGCCTCATAACGAGCACACTGGCAGACGGCAAACATGATATCTGGCCGGCTAGCAGTGAGATACATGAGGATCCAATCATGGAGCGATACATAGTCGGACTAACAGGCGTTCCTTCAGCATCTACATTTAGCAGAGGCCGTTCTGCGATAGGTGAAGCCATAGGCTTTGAATCCGTAAGCTTGAATTTGGCAAGAACATCATGGACATATTTTCCTTGATGAATTAGGATACCCTGGGGGCTCTGACAAACTTGAAGTCCCAAAAACATGGTCATCTCCGCCAATGAGCTCATCTCAAATTTCTTCTTCATGATTTCCTCGAATTCACGGCACAAACCATCATTGGTGGAACCAAATATATTTCATCAACGTAGATTTGGACGAGAATAATGTCCTTATCAATGCATTTGATGAACATGGTTTGATCAATGGTTCCCCGTGTGTATTCATGATCAAGCAGATGCTCTGTAAGAGTAGCGTACCATGTGCGAGGCGCTTGATGCAACCCATACATAGCTTTGTCTAGTTTGTAAGCATAATCTGGCTTGTCAGGATCAGTAAAGCCTGGTGGTTGTGCCACGTAGATTTCCTCTTTCACCTTGCCGTATAGAAACGCAGACTTGACATCCATTTGATATACAGTGAAATTGATGTAAGATGCATATGCCAAGAAAATGCGTATTGCCTCCAAACGCGCGACAGGTGCATAGACCTCATCATAATCTAATCCTTCAATCTTGTCGAAATTCCTCAACCACCAGTCGAGCTTTATTTCGAACGATAACTCTAGTGTCATCCTGCTTGTTACGGAAAATCCAGCGGGTTCCGAGAGCACGTTTTCCTTGAGGCAGCTTCACCAATTGCCAGACACCAAGCTTCTCAAATTGATTGAGTTCCTCGTGCATAGCCTGGTTCCTGTAAGGCAACATCAATACTTTTATGTTCAATTTGTGAAATGAAGCAAGAATAGAGACAGGTATTGATATTCCCATATTGGCTGCAGGTTCGAACAGCAGCGTTGACTGGACCAATAATATTCTCAATGGGGTGATCACGCTGTAAACGTTGTGGTATTGGTGTAGCGGGAACTAGAACATCTGTTTGCAAGTTGGTGACACTAGCTGAATCTACTCCAGATGTCTCCCCCTCAACAGAGGCACCAGTAGAAGTATGTGCTGAGGAATCCACCGAACAATCAAGTGGATTAGGCTCAGGAAACAGAGAGGAACCCAAAACATCAGGAGTAAGTCCTTCATGTGTTGTAGGAGGCTCTGGATCAGAAACCACAACTTCAGGAGGATCGGTCTGAGTAGGCGAAATGATAGTTGGTTCTTGAAAATGCGAAAAAGTGGAGGAAGGCGAGACAACGTCATTAAATCCAGGAGGATCCACACTCAACTGCTTTAAAGTCTCATGTACCTTGGCAGCATCAACATCGTCTTCAGAAGAAATGGGCACCGTTGGAAGGGCATAAATTGAACTGTTACCTGCAGGCACATTGGAAGACACATCAAAATGATTAAATAATGTGGAGTAGTCATACAACCAGTCAGGACCAATGCGTGTGTCCTTGGGATTTTCCTCTAGCCAACCCACATTGTAGGTTTCAACTACCATCTTCTTGATCTTGTTATAAACGCGATATGACGTATTTTTAGAGTAGCCAACGAAGATGCAAGGATACCCGCGTGATTCAAACTTTCCTTTAGCGTCCATGAGCAGGAGAACGCAAGGGCATCCGAACTTGTGGAAATGCTTGACCAAAGGTTTGCGACCTTCAACCACTTCGTATGGAGTCTTCACATGGCGTTATTGATCAGGGCATGATTCTAAATATAGCATGCAATATTGATTGCTTATGCCCGTAAATAAGAGGTAGCTCGGATTCAACCAGCATAGTGCGTGCAGCTTCAATGAGTGTGCGATTTCTGCATTCTAGAACCCCATTTTGTTGTGGGTTGGCGGCAGTAAACTGTCGGTCAATCCCCTTGGAAGAGCAGAAAGAGTTTAAGGTAATATTCTTAAACTCAGTCCCATTATCACACCGAATAGCCTTCACTGTAGAATCTATCTTGTTTTCCATGAGCGTGACAAATTGTTTGACTAACTCAATAGTTTCACTTTTATGTGTGAGAAAGAAAACCCAGGGGAATCAAGAGTAGTCATCAATAATAACCAAACAGTAAGCCTTCCCGCCAATGCTGCGTACATCGGTTGGACCAAAGAGATCCATATGTAGCAGTTCTAAGACTTGAGACGTGGAGGGAACGGCTTTAGATTTGTGCGGCTGTCGATGTTGTTTCCCACGCGCACATGATTCACATGTTTCGATCTGCATGAAGTCACGAACTGGTAGATCTCTAACTAAACATCCTTTTGCAAGACGATTTAAATTCTTCATGTAGATGTGTCCCAGTCTGCAATGCCATAGCATGGCGTCATGTGCGGCTGTCAATGAGAAGAGGCAAGTGAGCTTGTCAGAAGGAGCCTGATTCATATCAATAACATACGCATTTCCTTTACGTGCAGCTTTAAGAAGAATCCAATCATCTGAAATAATTAAGCCAGGTTTGAGCACATAACATCCTTTCTTGGTGAAGAGAACATCCAAATGATTGTCGTTAGAGTTGAGACACTCAAAAGACTATGCTTCAATTCTGGTACGTAATTGACATTCTTAAAGCTGAGGGCTCCGTTGCAAACAGTTCCTCTCATGGTAATTTTCCTTGTCTCTCCACCTGCGAAGAAAACAAACCCGTCATCGAAGAACTGAATGTCATTCAACTGCGAGATGTCTCCGGTCATGTGCTTGAAACAACCACTGTAAATGTACCATAGTTTAACAAGAGCGCGCTAGAGCTGTTCCTGCACATTTCAACAGGTTTTAGTTAGAGACTGGAACCCAGGCCATTGAAGATCTGGGCTTGCCATTTGCATCAACGTAAGTAACCTCACGAAAGATTAAATTAGTTGAGGATGAGGTTGATGATGCCTTTGATTTGTTAGAAATGGGGGTAGAAGACTGAGTCTTGTCCACTAACTTAGGCCTCCAGGTGACCGAATCAGACCTCTGCGCAATCCTTGGAGTTCTAGAGGGATTCTGGGAAACTGAAGGTCTCAAGGGTTTGAAAGATTGTTTCTTGGCTAAGTTCCAGTCTCGATCAGAAGACTTATCCACAAATCGAGCCTCAGATGGGCGAGTAGGCATAGTCTTCTGATGTCTGGAATATAAAGTTTTGAATGAGGTAAAGGTCTTTTGATAATTGCGAGCAATGTGCCCGAGAGATCCAAAATTAAAACAGGCCTGCCTCTTCTGGAAGAAAACAGTCCGTTTAGCTTGGGAAATTCTGGGCAATTTGTTTGTCAGTTTCTTGCTGGCGGGTACTGACGGCTGATGCACGATCTTGGTCTTGACGGTGTCCTACACACAACCATCAGCACACTTATTAGTTTTGTGATTTGAATTCAAGGTTTTTGAACATGGAGATTTTGGAAAAATTTTAACCAAGATCTGTTCAGCTGGTTGCTTTACAAATTCAGTTCGTGACTACTGAGTTAATTTCTCAGTTTGATGAGGAGACCCAGCAGTTTCCGTTTCAGTTTTCGAAGACGCCTGTTTTGTTTTCTTCTTTTTAGATCGGCGTGTTCTCCGCTTCTTAGTCTTACTCTTCAAATCACATTTCGTGACAGATTCTGTAGAGGACACGAGTGGCTCTACAGGGACATCCTGTTCTGAAATTTCAGAAGATGACTGTGGAATCTCACGATTTTAAAAAATTTGAGACTCTAATGCATAATTAGTTTTAAGATCTTCATTTGAATCATGAGAAAAAGAGTGTTCATCTTCTGTCATTTCAGAATCATTCCCTTGTGTTGAGTCGCCCGAGTCTTCTAGAATCATGTCACTATCAATGTTTACAGAATCGGTTGGTTGGTCTACTTTCACACTGTCAACCCTAGGAGATGCATCAACAAACGCAGCCTCCGAAGAAGAACTTTCAGTATCCTCAGCTGAAACTGATGAAACCGAATCATCTGTTGATGCAGAACCTGCAGCTAAATTCATTTTCTCATCACACAAGTTATCACAGTTATTAGCATCATTCAAAACATCAGTATTTGATGAAAAACCAAAATTAAAACTGGCTAAATTCTCAACACAACCAACACTGTTTGAGCATGTAAATTATTCAGCAGGAAATTGATTTAAGATGTCAAAAGCAGGCTTATAAAATGCATAATCAGCAGCCGAATTGTCTGAATTTGTATTCAGACATTCCTCTTGATCACACTCTGTGATATCCTCAACTAAAATTCTTCTGCACATGAGTTAGACGCATTAGTATCGTTCACGAATTCAGTTTGAGTATCAGAAGATTCTTTTCCGTTAGATTCTGCGGAGGATGTGGATTTTTCTGCCTCAGGCACAACTTTCTCCAAGCCATTTGTACTTCCAGAAGGATGATTACCAGTTTCATGTGAAAGGGGTGTGGAAGCAACAAAGACATCATCCCTCTTGAGTTCAGTGGGTTTGGAGAACTTTAGGTAATAGGGTGTCCATGGTTTGGATAAATAATCTGAAGGTTTACCATAAATCATTTTTTCTGCATTTTCTACATCTTGCTCAGATTCAGGCATTCAGTATAATTGTGATTATATGGTGGAGGCGCCTTATTATACCCAAGGCCTTTGGTAAAATTCTTTTGATAGTTAAACTGGAGGTCACATAAGTCCTTGACAAGTTTACTGGAAGTTTGAAATTTTTTAATGTTTAGTTCATTTTCGTGGAGCTTCCCTTTCAAGGAATTTGGCTTGGCTAAGGCTGCTTGAAGTTCTACGTCCTTTTTAGCTAGTTTTAACTTATAGTCCTAGACCCAACATTGCTGTTGGTTCAAGTATAGCTTTAGCTGAGCTACATCTTGTTTCTGAGCTTCGATCTTCTCCATAAGAAGCTTGTTCTTTTGTTAAGGGCGATGTTCTGCGATGCAGCTTGTTGATATTCAGCCACTAGAGTTGAATTATGGGCACGCATTTATGATAATTTAAAATGACAAGTTTCAGAACAGAGACTTCGATTTACCATTTCCGAAAGATCGGGCGTCTCAGTTGTCTGTGCCATCATGCAGTGGTTGCTGTTCTTGGAGAGATTCAATGTTTCCATTTGAGCTGCAGCATCTGCCAAGTTGAAACCTTCATGCTGTTGGGCCACCAATGCTGTTGACTTCCCACCTGAGCTGCTTGATGGACTCGTAGAGAACTTGGAGGGAGAGACGGGAACCAGCTGTCTGTCACTGCTCTGTATATCAGTGACCTTAGATGATACATACCCTGACGGTGGCTTCTTGCATTCCCTGGCGAAGTGTCCTGGTTTGTGACATTGGTAACATCTAAGTTTGTCCTTGGTGAGACCGGTCTTCAAATTTGACAAGGGTTGCCTTCCCTACTTCTTCTGAAACTTGTTAACCCGAAAAGCAGCCATTGCTAGATTCCAAGAAACATCGATCTCATCCATCTACTCCTCCATGATTTGATCAACTTCGATTGGAAGAATAGATGGAGGAGTCAGATCACCTGCCAGGAAGGCATTTAAGCTTTTGATCATTGACGCTGCAATAGCCAGTTTCTCTTTGTTTTCTTTAGTGAGAAACGCAGAGTTGGACACAGGTTGAGGAGGTGCAGGCGCTGGTGCAGCAGTTTGAGGAGTGTTGCCATGTTGCACTGTTTGAGGAATTGCAGGGCTGAACACCATGTTGGGATACTGAGCATGGTACTGTGTGTGAACTTGAGTAGCTGAAACCATTGTGGGATTCTGAGATTGAAGACCATACACGTACTGAGTGTTCTGAGGTGTGGCTATAGGACTGTAAACCACGTTTGATCCACCCGGTGTTTGTGAATTTCCCTACAGAGGATTATAAATAAGATTTTGTGACATTAGAGCCGCATTTTGCCCTGTCATCCCTGCGGCCATCAAACTGCTTTGATGATTGATTTCCCTCTGCTTGTTGTCAATCTCACATGATTTGATAGTAGATATCATGTTGGTGAGAGTGACATCATTCAAGTTCTTGGTCTTTTTTATCATGCCCACATTTGCATCCCAACTCTTGGGAAGTGAGTTTAATAACTATCTTTTCATGGCCCTGTTGGTGAGGATAATCTCAGCTGAAATCATCTGGGAAACACGCTTGACATAGCGACGAATCTGGTTTTTGATAGTTTCCCCATAGATGTGATTGAATGAGCTGAATTGCTGATTCAGCTGATTCACCCTACTTGCTTTCATGTCTGCATTTCCCTTGTATAGATTTTGCAGCTCACTCCAAACCTCCTTTGCAGTCTTGCAGTTTCTAACCGCGATAGAGATATCAGGTCCAAGGGCCATGGTCAGAGTTGCCGATGCCTTCTCATCTTCCTCTATTATCTTGATATCCTCTAGAGTCCATAGGTGCATGGGCTTAGGAATTTTCGTCTCTGGATCTTGCTCTGTGTTGTAAACTATGGTTCTTGGACCATTCATTATGCATCTCCACACACCAGGCTCTTTAGCCTTGCAATACTGTTCAAAGCGGAACTTCCATTCGTCGTATTCATCCCCATACAATAAACGTGGCACTTTGGTGGAAGTGCCAATTACTTGATCCAGCTCTTGATGGAGCACCAGTGTTTGCGATTGAAGGGCGGCCAGAGTGGCATTCGTCAGATCTTGTGCGGTCATGTATCCAGCCATCATTATTAAATTAATTACAATTTACCAAACCAATTTAAAATTAATTAATTTTAAGTTTCTAAGATGAACAGTATGAAATCCGAAATTGGTCTGGAATGGTCAACTCTGAAGTCAATGATGGTCAATCCGAAATCCGAATCTAATCTGAAATGGTCAACCCTAAAGTCAATGATGGTCAAATCCGGAAAGAGTATCCAAATTGATGATGATCCGGATAGATGATTCCGAAATGGAGAATCCGACTCGAAAACCCGGAAGCTGATGGATCTGAAATGAGAAGTCCGAATGACAAATCCAGAATGAAAATCCGAGATGTATGATCCGGAATAAGCAATACTGAACGTGAATCCGGAAAGGAGAGTCCGGAATGGAGAAATCCGAAATGCTTGTCCTTATCCGTAACAGTAACCCGCCTTTCTAGCAACAGTATCCGAAATCCAAGGAATCAATAACCGCAACAGTAACCTCGGATTGCAATCCGGATGGAGCAACAGTCCGGGATCAATCCGAGATGGATGATCTCCTTCGTGTTCTTCGGAATTCGGAACAGTAGTTGATCCGAGATGTGAGAACCTTCTTCGTGTTCTTTGGATTCTGGAAGAGTACCAGATCCGAATTCTTCAAAACATCTTCGAATTCTTCGGAACAGTAACCCTTCCGACGATGAACAGTGATCCGGAACAGAAACCAATCCGAGCAGCAGCAACGCACTTCAAAAAACTTCTTTAATCAGCAATACCCGGAGCCTGTATTTGAACAGCAGGCCCTGATACCAATTGTAAGTCCCTTAAAACGGATCAAAAAGGTATCACTAACCTCATCAAAAGTGGAAATAATGATCCGGAAGAAGAAAAACTTTGAATAACTTCAACTTGCATACACCAAAAGATGGCTGATACAAGTTCTTTGATTACAACTCTCTAAACCCCCTCTCATTAACCTAACATCTATATTTATAAGCACTAGCCAGCTCACTATTACAACCCTAGGCCCATAAGGCACTAGGAAGCCAACAATGTACACCAAAGCCCAAAATAATCCCTAATGAGTAAACCTTTAACAATATAAGCCCAACAGGGGGTGTCGGTAGTGGGTGGATTAGGTAGCTTAGTCTTTTTCATATTAATGCACATGTGCAGCACAACTTTATTTAAAAAAAATGTTTTTTATATAATATATATATAGTGATTTTTATTAAAAAAAGCAAAAAAAAAATTTTTGATATGTTTTAATTTTTTTTTTAAGTTAGTTTTTTTGTTTTCTCATTTAAATAGTTTTCCCATGATCCAACCGATATATATACGTATATATATATATATAATAAGCATATCCAAAGGGCAACTTAAGTGATTTGCCACTTCCCTTAAAGTTATTTAATGCATGAAGTACAACATCTTTAAGCACAATATGTTTGAGCGGCCAAATTTTGCATTCAATTTTTCAATTTCCGCTCATCCCAATTCCCCAAATACCCCTGCCTTCTTCCTCTAAAAAGAAACACATGGATACACATCTAGGGCACATTTTCAAAATCCTCTAGCCCCTTTCTCTCTCTGGCAATTTAAGAACATCAAGGCGATTTCACAAAATCCAACGATAGATCCACACGATTTGAGATCTTCACTGACCCTCTCTCATTTTCATCTCAATTCAGGTTCAGATCTCTCATTTTCATCTCATTCTCTTTGTTTCTTCATCCATTCAAGATCCAGATCTTAATGAGTACCAACATTTCATCTCTCATACGGTAATTATATTGTTTATTTTTCAATTTGTAGTAAGAATTTTAAATGTTCTTAATATAATGCTTTAGATGTATCCATACAGATTCAGATCGTGGCTGTTCATCTATAGATCAGGTCACTCGCCTAGAAGTTGAATGGTGCAAAATTAAGGTAAGCTAGCTGATTATTTTTATGTTTATCGTTTAACACAGGTCAATTGTCAAATAAAACCATTTATTAGTTCAAGTTAGAACTATGAACTTTATGGTAAACATATATATTATGGTCTAACTAAAGGTTTACATGTTATTTTTTTCATAAACTTTTCCCTATTTATATTTACAGATCACAAAAAGAAAAGCGGTCTGGTTATTACATCATCATGTGGTCAACGGGGAGAGTTGATTTGGAGAATAAGCATTGTTTTGGTGACATAAGAAGGTTCAGTGGTTTATAGATTTAGGGGTTCTGCCCTCACCTTCTTCTACTATAGATGAATTTTTTTCGTGTAACCACCAATTCCAGCAGAAGGTATCGATTTTCTCTATATCTATGTTTATGTATCAGTTCCTGCAAATTTATTTATTTAAAATTGGTGTATTTGTAGTTTATAGGAACATCTGGTGGTCATATCACCAGATCTAGTTTCAGTGACACTCTTTCGTTTTTGTAGAACTCATATCACTAGATCCGGTTTTAGTGACACTCTTTCATTTTTGGGAGTGAAGAACAAGCATATCCGGTATCTTGTATGTTTGTAGAACTCATATCACCCCTTTATGTATCTTGTATTTTTTTAGATCTAGGGTTTCTTCGTAGTTTTCAGATCTGTAAAGGGATGATTTGTGTTGTTACAGGATGAAGGTCAACCGTAGCGAATTAGGTTTGCGGTGATGATTTGTGTTGTTACAGGATGCATCTTTATTATTATAATGTTACTAATCATGCAGGTTAGATGACGCAAGATAGTCACTTTCAAGAAAAGTACCAATTGCATCCAGCAAGATCAATCCTTATCGGATGGTGATCGTGGCTCGGCTCTTTATACTCACAATCTTTTTTTGATATGGATTGTTGAATCCTGTGCATGATGTAATCAGGTGATTAATACTAGGTCTAAAAGTATAAATTTGTAGAATACTTTGGAAGAAATGTAAGTTGACTTAAAAAACAGTAATAGTGGGTGGAGTTTTAAAGTCAAACACACCAACTAAGTAGTTAGTGTCAACTAATGTTGGAAAACTTATTATATATAATAATAATCTTGCTTTTTGAAAATCATTTAGATGTTTTTATGCCAAACAGATACGCTATTGTTAGTTTTTGACTTGTGATAAAACAAAACATGAATCTTGACCCATTCATAAATCTTGACCCCTCTTTGTTTACACGTAGATTGAACGCCGTAGCCAGTGTAGCCGCAACGCCGCAGCCAGCGCTACCGCAACAAGTTTATACGGTAAGTGATAGGTGCACTTCCACTAAAATGGTTTCATAAACTATATCTCAAGAAATAATAATAATATTAATCATTATTGTTTGACAAATTAGATCAGCAACTGAGTCTAACACGTAATGATGAAGAGAAATTGAAAGAAGGTTTAAATTGCGTGATATGTTTTCTTTGCTTTTTAGGGGGAAGATAGGTGGTTCTCTCCTAGGGCATACAAAACACAGGTTATTGGCGGGCTCTGCACATAACCTGTGTTTTGTAAGCCCTATGGAGAGAAACACCCATCTTCCTCTTACATGGTAAAGAAAATTTATAAAAAAAACATTATGAACAAGGATGGCCTGAATCTACGTAAGTGGCAGGTTTATTATATTTAACGATTTCAAATTGATAGAAAGCCAAAAAATACTACAACCTCTGATCCAAATAATAATGTAGCATCTGCCCAAGTCAAGCTCTACTGAAGACTAAATGTCCAAGGTCTGCCATAGCTACACTCTGTTGAACACAAAGCTTTGCTGAAGTCTAAAGCTGAAGGTCTACCAAGGTAAAGCTCTGCTAAAGACTAAAGTTAAAGGTTTGCCAAGGCAAAGCTCTGCTAAAGTCTAAAGGTAAAAGGTCTGCCAAGACAAAGCTCTGCTGAAGATCAAAGCTAAAGGTCTGTCAAGGCGAAGCTCTGCTGAAGACCAACAGAGGATGTGTCATCAGTGTTTTCTATCAGTCCTTGTAATGTTTAGTGTATAGTAGTGGTTAGCTTAGCAGATGTTATTAGTTTGTTATTTTTGTTTAGTGTCACTTTCATGCTGACATTGTAATAAGATGCTCAGTGGTTAGGATTGTGGTATAAATAGAACAGTGCCTAACTGTTCTATTTGATCACTTTCATCGATTATCAGTCTAAGCTATCTTCCTTACATTCTGTACGAACAGATCAATCATCTTAGGCTGAGGGGAGATTGTTAATCATATGCAAGTAATCATAATTACGCAAGCATGATAATGAAAACAATCTCTCAACTATTATGAATTAAAGTAAATTTATTCTGCTGCAAGTTCATCTAATTTATCTTCTTTCATTTACCATTTTTAGAACTTTCATAAAGAGTTTCAAACTCAGATCCTAACAATATACAGATAATAATCCGTAGTTTGAATCTAACTTCATTTGAATCATTCTCAATATAGTCAACTTTTCTTACACCTGTCGTTTGAACCATTCTCAATATAGTCAACTTTTCTTACACCTGTCTTTCACAACCTTCATTACTTAAGACAATGATTTTTTTAGGTGTTCTAAATCAATCGCTAATCAGAAACAACTGATGCAAACCACTGATGATAAACCACTGCTAACACATCAACAGTAGTTGTATAGCAAAACCACTGATTCAACCACTGATGTTATACTCAGCAGTGGCTGTCTACCACCAAGAGTGTTTGCCTAACGTCTGATGTTATTACTCTATCAGAAGTTAGCAAACTCATCAGAGGTTTGACTTTATTTCATCAGATGTTGGCTCATCAGTAGTTTGACTTTATTGGACCTTATTTGACCAACTGAATTGTTACTTTGTTCAACATAAAATATTATATTAATTACAATTATTTAATAGTATTGCATTTATTACTTACTTATAGTTGACGATTATATAGGTTGATGGTATTTGGGTTGAAGGTAATGACAATATCACTTTGTATAAACGAAGTATTGTTATTTACGGTAGGTCTGCATATAGCCAAACTATTCAGCCGTACTTCAGTTGTTACGATCCATTGTCGTATCCTCTATTTTTTTTCCTAATAGTGAGTCGGGTTGGCATGCTAATATACCACATCATGGAGTATCGATCGATGATGTTCGTAACAACGGCTTACAAGAAAACTTGACATAAATGCTTCCTGAACTTATAAGAAAATAAGTATTAGTCCTTGTAATCCTATCCAGTAATCAGAAACCACATATGCAAACCACTGATGACAAACCACTGCTAAGACACCAACAGTAGTTGTATAGCAAAACCACTTATTCAACCACTGACTCACTAACCACTGATGTTATACTCAGCAGTGGTTGTCCAACAGTGGTTGTCTACCACCGACAGTGTTTGCCCAACATCTGATGTTATTACTCCATGAAAATCTATCCGTTGCTGAAAGTGTATCCTCTATTCCTACTTCCATTGTTGGTGAAACCACTGTTTTCCCAATCCACTGATAATCTATCCTCTGATAGTGTAAAATCACCTCTGATCATTCCTCTGTTGAGAACCACTGCTGGTTTCCAGCAAAGGTTTCCAAACAACTGTCATCCATTAAACAACAGAGTTTACACGTGCACAGATGATAGCCATCAGATCTTTTGGAAACCGTTGCCACGTCAGCATTCACTTTTTTCCTTTATAAACCCTGTTTCATCCAAATAGAGTTTCCACTTGCCGTTTCAATTTCAAAAACAAACATCTCTCATAAATTTCTCTATTACTCTCTTTCTTCCCAAAACCCTAATTATTCACTTCTTCACCATGAATCTCATAATCAAAACAACCCATAACTACCTTCCAATATTCGAAAAAACCAACAATAATATTGTATTTCACTTAATGATTGATGTTCTACAAACATCATCATATAAAGATCTATTAATAGCAAAAGCACCGATCTACATCGACACCCTCTGCCAATTTTGGGGAAATGCTGAACTACAAGTTGAGAACAAAAGCCCTTTGCCATCACGTCCAAAATTGGACAGTCACTTGTTCAAATTTCTCCATCTACCATCTCCACCACGTTCGGTCTTAATGACCTTGATGACCCTACGTCTTTCTCAAAGAAAGATTTACAAGCAGAATTCATTGAGCGAGGTCATGAAGGTCAGTCATCTAGTATCACTATTTTTAAACCTGAATTTCCTGCGGACATGAAATTCTCTTTCTACACCCTTTTACTTTGTTTGTCAGCCAAAACAACTGCTTTCAACAAAATACCTTTAAATATTCAATACCTGGGTTATGCTATTTTAACCAATTCAAAATTTAATTATTCTCAGGTATTGTTTTCTAATTTGGTTGCAAATTTTAATAATCTTAAAAAGGGTAAAGTTTTTTTGATACACTCTAGGTTGTTGAGTTTATATTTATAAAAACAAGTTTCTGAGTCTGATTATAAACAAGGTGTCATCTGTAAAGTTGGCAGCCTTAAACACGAAACTTTTACTAGACTCTCAACACAAAAACCTAAGGTGTTGAAAACTAAGGCAACAATGACTGAGCAAATTTCGACTACTTTTACAACCACTGCTCCTTCATCTATTGCTGAGCCCACTGCTCATGGTGACCACAACACTACAACCTATGTTATGTAACCCACACCAGCCAAAACCAAAAAGAAACCCGCAAAATCCACCAAGCCCACCAAATGCCCCAAAAAGGTAGCTCTGGAAGATGAGATCCCAGATGTCTTACATGTGACAACACAACGTTTACTAACAACCACTGCTGCTACTTCCTCACAGTAGTTGGTTCAAAGTTCTCCACCAGCACAAGCTAAGATACGGGCTGACTTATACCAAGGTATTGTGGATTGCGTCAATGGTGGTGAGGTTCATGCAAACAGAGTCGGCAAAAGAATTGTGTTGCTTGCGTCTTTCATCGGAGGGCCTTGCGACATGCGACATCGGTTTTTAGATGCGATGACTTTAGTTCAAGATGACGGCAAGCCTGATATATTCCTTACAATAACGTGTAATACTAAGTGGCCTAAGATATGTGATAATTTACATGTTGGTCAAACTGCACAAGATCATCTAGACCTTGTTTCAAGAGGGTTTCAGGCTAAATTTGAAGATTTTAAGGAACAACTCTTCAAGAAACATATCCTCGATGAAGTTAAGGCATACGTTTATGTCATCGAATTTCAAAAGTGTGGCTTGCCACATGCACATTTTCTCCTTATCATGTACCCGCAACACAAAATCAATAACACGGACCATTATGATAAGGTTGTCTGTGCTGAGATTCCTAACAAAGTAAGACATCCCAAATTGCATGAGATTGTTGTGAAGCATATGATTCACGGCCCTTGTGGTGGTTTACGATTAAGCAGTCCTTGTATGCCGGGTGATCCTAAATTTTTCAGATTTTCACTATCCTAGACAATGTAATGAAGCGACAACACAAGGAGAAGATGCATATCCGTTGTATCGAAGGAGAGACACCGGAATAGAAGTGGACGTACGAGGAAAAACACTTGATAATAGATAGGTGGTCCCATATAAACCAAGGGTTTTTATGATGTTTAATTACCACATCAATGTTGAAGTTTGCTCAAGTATAAAATCTGTGAAATATCTTTTCAAATATGTTTATAAAGGACATAACAAACAGGTTATTCAAGTTGATCTATTAATGAGATAAAGAGATTTCAGGATGCACGCTACATATCGCCCCCAGAGGCAATGTGGCCCATTTTTTTCCTTCTCTCTTTCTCAAATATTTCCTTCTGTTCTAGCCTTACAACTTCATCTACCAAATAATCAGATGGTTAGATTTTGAGATGATGAGATAATGTCTAATATTGTTGATAGGGAAAGGGATAAGAGAACCATGCTAACAACATTTTTTGAGAAAAATAGAATTGATGAAACAGCAAGGGTATATTTGTATAAAGATTTTCCAAAACACTTCACGTGGAATGGAAACACACACTGTTGGAATCGTCGTTTCGGTAAAAAACAAAGAGGTCGTACCGTTTCCGCTAATCCAACCAAAGGAGAAAGGTACTACTTACGCATACTTTTGTCAAATGTCAAAGGGCCTACTTCTTTTGAACTTCTTTGCACAGTTAATGGTCAAAGGTGTGAGACATTTCGAAAAGCAGCTAATGAGTTAGGCATAATAGAAGACAATGAATATCTATCACAATGTCTCGAAGAAGCCTCTATATTCCAGTTTCCCAATGCTCTTAGAAGGTTACTTGCGACCATAATGATTTTTTGCCAACCTGGAGATATTCGAATGTTATGGAATGACCACTTTGATTCACTTTCTGAAGATCATCGGTTACACTGTCAAAGTATCGAACGAGTTCAAAATATGGTTCTTACCGAAATTAGTGTCTTTCTATAATCCATGGGTAAAAATATCAATGACTTCGACCTTCCTAAGATAACATATGATGTTAACTTACTGGATGTAGGTTATCGTGAGTTACAAGAGGAGTATGTCACACTCATATAACCAAGTAGGTTTGAATTGATATTTTTCAATTTCCTCAAAACTTGAGGATCCTGCTTGTCTTTCTACAACAATTTTCTTATCATTTGCTTCAGTGACTTTAATTTCTTGACCAGCCAAATTTGTTGGAATAATTTCAACCAACTCACAATCATTTACAATAGTGTTTTGAGAAACTTGGTCATGTTTTCTAAAACATAACACCAAATTTTACATTGCTTTTGATTTGTGATTCTAACATAATCTCATAACCTTTATAGAATTCTACCCACATTCACAAGTAATTTGGTAGATTCAAGCTCCTTTTACAAATTTGATATTTTTCTATCAAAGTTTGAAGTTGATCCTTGGTTATGCTGGACTCATGTTAGAGACTACTGATATCAGATTCTCTTTCAAACAGTTTTGTTTTTAACTCTTTTGCAAGTTTTTCAAACCGAATTTCATCATCCAAATTTTGTTTCTAAGATCTTTAGTCACCTCCTTATGTTAGCAAAAGCAATAATGCATTTATCAAAACATAAGTCTTTAAGGACCTGATTTGATACCTTAGCAGCAGCCATCATGGCACAATCACATTCACCATCACAAACATTGGTTTTTCCCATGGGTCTGACACTGAGATCACAGTTTCTTCACCAACTTTCTCTTCTGAAACATCTGCCACAACATTCTCACAAACATCATTAAAATTTAACAATATTTCCTCAGACTCATCCCCTTCAATTATAGTGTCTATTGCCATGAAACAACTATCATCATGTTTTTTTTTAAGTATTAGCAACTAGAGCAAAATTCTCATCAGTCAATTCTTCAGGTAAGCTACTCCAGTCAATAAAAACTTGTGTAAAGAAGCTCTGCTGACTGGTCTCTATAGGAGTAGAGGTTTGTGTAACTTGTGGTACAGGTTGCACTTGAACCTGAGGATTTAGGGCCTGAACATACTGTATCTGAGGAACAATGGTTTGGACATATTGAAGTCGAACAATGGTTACAGGGTGTGCAAAATGAGAAGTATTTTGCATATGAGGAGCAGGGGTATATTGGGGATAATGGATAGTATTTTGTGTGTTTTGAGGTCTAGGACTTGGGTGTGTGATCAGCGGACCATTTGTTTGACTCCTACACTCCCTAGCAATGTGACCTAGCCTGTTACACTTGTAGCATTTAATCTTTGACTTATCCAACCCAACTTTCAACCCTCCATGCAACCCTAGAAATTTTCTACCAGTTCTTTTATAGAATTTGTTGGTCCTAACACTCAGCAATGCTAGTTGGTGTAATATGTCCATTTCTTCTAAATCAGTTGGATCAAAATGTTGAAGATGATTAAGTTCAAAGGATAAGTTGTTAGAAACTTGGTTTTTCCCATTTGCTGCAAAAGCAAACTTGGGTGAGCAAGAATCAGAGTTGAAATTCCCACAAGATGTTATGTCAATAAAATGATCATAACTCTTTTCCTTGCTACTACCAGAGGTTTTTTCTTGACCAAAAAGTGCTATACTACCAAAAGAATAGTCATCAACTACTTTTCCTGACTCTTGTAGCTTCTTTTTCTAGTTAAGCTCTCTCTCATAAGTGAGAAGCCTACCATGAAGCTGAGTCAAACTCATCTCTGGGAACCTAACAGCAATTCTAGTTACAAAGGCTATAGTGTCCCATTTTTCTGATAGAGATATTAGAAATTGACAATTCAAAGTGTAATTTGGATATTCGACTTTTACTAGTGTAACTCACTAATGAAACAACTAAACATTTCAAATTGTTAAGTTAATGATTCTCCTTTCACATGACATAATGTTTCATACTGTTGGTTCAAAACTTCTCTATTATTTTCAATAACCTCTTCAGTGCCACCAAATTGTTCTTTCTGAGCATCCCATAACTCCTTTGCATTATTGCAGTGTAACATACCAGCATAGATATCATTAGGCAAAGCAATTACCACAATACTAAATGCCTTTGCATCTAGCTCAATTTTTCGAAGTAATGTTCAGGACTCTTTGGAACTTGAACTTTTGGGTCTTTGGCACTCGGGACCATTGGAACATGTGGTCCGAAGATAACCAATTTCCAGCAACTCGTGTTCTGTTGTGCAAGTATGTGACCCATCCGGCGTTGCTAGATATTGTACTCTGATCTGACTGGGGGTTTGTACATGGTGCCAATGTTGTGTGGATCTTGTGATTTTGAGACCATCTGATTGTTTACAAACAGGTTTTGTTTAAAAACTTTAACGTAAATAAACTTTTACTCTATTTTCAATACAAACAAACAAATTAGTAGTGAGAGCTGACAAGTTTATATCAAATTGTTGTTAAACCAAATTTGAACGACCAAACTCTAATACCAATTGTTAGAATCTAAGTTTGAATTGTTGTGAAAGTTTAAAGATGGAAAGTAATGAATGAAGATAAATTGAAGACAAATGCAGCAAAAATTTAACTTTGATTCAAAACAATTGAAAGAATGTTTTCATTGACAATGCTTTTGTAATATTAATCACGTATGCATGCAATTACATAAACTCCCCCTCAGCCTAAGATCACTCTAATTTGTTCGTACAGAATGTATAGAAGTGACAGATAGAACAGTACAGGCACTGTTCTACTTATAGTACATTTCAAACCACTAAACATCTTAGGCTGAAGTCACTTATGAAAGTGACATTTAACAAACTAACAAACTCTAACCTCTGCCAGACCTAAGCACTGTTACATTAGAATACAATATAAACTCTAATGATAACAACTGTTGAGATATCCTCTATTGGGCTTCATCCTTTGTTAGTCTTCAGTAGACTTTACTTCAACAAACTTCATCTTCAGTAGAGGTTCTCATTAGTAGACCTTTTCCATAGCAGAGCTTTAGTTCTTTATTAGAGTTTGTCTCTAACAGACCTTTGGTTCTAGCATAGCTTTGTCTTCAACAGATCTTGTGAATAGTCTTTAAGTATCCACAGAGTTTAGAGCAGCAGATCCTTATCAGTGATTAGATGTTGTAGATTGTTTTGGCTTTTATCATCTGTTCTTTTATAGGGTTCAATAGATCCAACAGACACACTGGATGAAACTTCTTTAAAGATTAGGCAGTCCACATTTCGAGTTTGCGACTACAAAGCTTGTATCTGTGTCAAGTTTAATCAACCCTCGCAAACGTGGGTGTTGTATCTCTTTGAAGAACATTATAATCATTCGATGGTTCCATTGTATAATAAAGATCTCACCAAAAAAGGTCGGACACTAGATTTTCATCTAAAGATTTCATCCACCAAGTTAGCCTTAACAAGGTTGGATCCTTGGTGGCTCACAAACTCCAAGTAAGTTTGAAGGGCAGGCATCACAATGTTAAGGGCACGGAAGACGATTTTAAGAATTCTTTCGTGGAGTCTTCGCATGTTCATCAGCGACAGGGACGCGCAACTAGTCATTGACAAGATGAAAGACTAGGTCGACCATTTACCTAACTACACTTTCAAATATAGCCTGGAGAACGGGGAGCTATGCCACATGTTCTGGGCGGATGAGATTGCTAAGGTCAACTATCAAGTGTTTGGTGATGTTATTACGTTCGACACCACATACTAAACAAACAAGTAATTATACTCGCCCATTAATAGTATTTCAGCATTTTGTCGCCTCAACATCTGTTTTTTTAATTTCGTCAAAAAAATTGAAATGAACGGTAAATTTCTGCGCATCATATAGGTACAATCTAATTTTCTTCCCCTTTACCGGTGTGGACAATAAGAAAAGGTGCGTGACATTTAGAGCGGGGCTTTTCTTTTGCGAGACCATAGAGGCTTACAGTTGGTTGCTAACCTCATTCCTTGAAGTGCACAACACCAAGCAGCCTACTCTTATGTTGACTAACCAAGAGCCGGCTATGAGGAAAGCTTTTAGCATTGTTTTCACGGGGTCCCTTCATTGACTGTGCATGTGGCACATAATGAAGAAGTTACCCTCCAAGGTATAATTCTCATCTGAAACCCCCACCCCTCCCAATATACGATGTAAACGTTGTTTTTGCAGCATAGGCGGTTTTATTTAAATGCTTTTGAAAAGTTAATTTATTGGCTAAAAGGTGGTACATTGGCGAAACTGTGTAACCATTCAAGTGACGTATAATCATAAGATTTACATCACCGGCGTAGTAAAATAAAATAGGCAAAACTGTAATCTTTTTATCTAGACGTGATGTATAAAATTAGATCCGGGCTTTACATGCGATTTTTGCCTAACTGATAAATACCTTACATAAACTTGTGCAGAGCATTTACATAAACTTGTTTCGAACATTTACATACATGTGATGTATATATTGAGAATGCAGGTGATGTTGAAGACAACACTGAAGTCAGAGCAGCCTTACATAAACTTGTTTGAAAAATCACGAATGGCTGAGAGATATGTTCAACATCAATGAGTTTTGGCTTCCAGCATATTTCAGAGAAATCCCGATGCCATGCCTCATGAAAACTACTTCCCATTTCGAGAGTTCTAATGCGGTGCTCAAGGTTAATTCTTCCTGGTCGAATATGGTAGTCCAGCATCTGTTGTGTTACGATGCAATTCTAAAATCCCAAAGATACAAAATGAAGACGAGCCTAGAAATAGAGAAGCATTGGGCGATGTTGCATTCTCCTATCTACCTCGAGGTCCGTAAGGAGATCCAAAAGGGATTGTTGTTCTGCTACATCACAACTTTCAAGAAGATAATGGCATAAGATCTACACTATAACCCACCTAGATAAGAGGACCGATGTTGTGAATGATTTTACGGTAATGTTTTTTGGCGCACCCTTGTGTCCTTCATTTTTTTGTTTTTGTGCATTTAATGCGCATGGATTTGTTGTCCCCATTTAGGTGAAAGTTGACACATAGGAGGAGTCCACAACAAGTTCATGTACCTTGTGGACCCATATCAGATATCTTTTTCTATCATATATTCTGTATTTTCAGGCACACGAAGGTGGATGAAATACTAGAGAAGTACATTGTCAGTCGTTGGGGCTGTCATGTGCTTCCAAATTCAGTTTTCTGTGTTGAGCACATGTATGGGGTAGATCTTTCTCCCCTACCGAGAGGCTCTAGATGAGATGTTGGGCGATGGGCCAGCTGTGGAGGTTTTTTGGGAGAAACTAAAGGCACTCAAGAAAGAAATCATAGATGGTCGTCGGGTCGAAGTGAACATGGGTAGGACGGGTATAGAAGACATAGCTAGTATGTTGGGAGCTGTAGTGGAAGTTGAAGTGTCTTTCCCGAATCCCCGAGGCGTGCGTAACAAAGGATGCGGGACCAACAACCGTCTCATTGGACAAGGAGAGAAGGCTGTCCAGAATCATAAGCAACACCCCCGACTCCGCAAGGCATGCAACAAATATTTAACCGGTCATGACTCACGAATTTGTCCGGAAAAGCAGAAGCAAGCAGAACCTTAGTGTCAGGGTGATTAGGGGAGGGGGTGCGTGGCTGTTTTTTGTGTGGGCGGATGATGTTGGTCTTTTCTGCAGAATGGGTTTAAAAGCTTAACCCTCACATACCCAATACCAAAGTGTGTGTGGGTTGGCCATTTAAACAAACCATGTTTTTTTTTTGCAATCATTGTATGGCAAGGACCTTATGTAGGAGGGAAACTTATTAAACAATGCCCCTATAATCCCACCCCCACAATGGGTTTTTTTTTTTGTAACGATGTATTTTATATGTGGTGTTGTTTTTTCTAGTGGATTTGCATGCGTACTGTCTAGTAACGCTTAATGTTTACCCTTTTACATATCTTCCCGCTACCGCAATATGTAAACGCTTATTATTTTGGACCCATTCTTTACATGTGTCTACATGTAAAAGAACTACCACATTAAAAAATAAATTTTTCAAAAAGAAAACAGAAAAAGAAAGAAAAACAAAAGAACGGCCACATTAAAAAAACGTGGGAAAAAGAGCGCTACTGTAAGTTACCATACTTTTGCGACATACAGCAATGTACGTTTTTTACATGGGGAAAAACATCGGAAAAAACAACCTGTACTGACGTTTAAAATTTTTAGAACTTTCAACTGGTAAACGTAAAAAAATGCAACGTCTTACATTACACACAAAGCATTTAAAATAAATAGTTATACTGTACGTAGATAAGGATGGTTTTTTTTAATTCAAACATTGTTCTAAAAAAGTACAACGTTTATACTCAATTGCATGCGTAAATTATTTTGCAAAAAAATAGACTTTTCAAAACTGCACACAAATATTTGTTGTAAACTTTTACACCCCACGTAAAAACTTTTAAAACCCCCTAGTTAATTTATTCGACATAAAAATTGCAACATTTTTTACATCATATAAAGCAGAACATTTTTATGCGCAACTTCAAATTTATATAGACAATCGACACTTCAAAAATTGCAACGCTACACACCATGCGTGTAAAAACTATTTATGCGCAACTTCAAATTTATATAGACAATCGACACTTTACGTAAAAAAATAAAAAATGAAAAAAGTTAAAGAACTTAGCTACACGTGGAAATGCCAGACCGACGTAAATAATTTTTCCGACAATCAATATCACAATTTTAATAAAATTAAGAAATTTTTGTACGTAAAAAAGCATAACGTTTTATACTCAACCCCATGCATAAACATTTTACCGGAGAGGCGTCGTTGTACGTTAACAAAAATTGAACATACAACGCTGTATGTAAAAAATTGTTGCAAAATTTACGTCCCCCCCCCCAAAAAAAAACTTTGAAAAACCGGTCATGATATTCAACTCCATGAGTTAGCAAATATCCGAAGAATCGTCATTGAACGTTTAAAAACTTAATTACATGCAGTTTTAGAGAATCATTATTCTACGTAAAAAAACAAAAATTGGACATTTCAACGCTAAACATAATGTTCTTGAAATCCGCTAGAAGATCCGCCCTACACAACCCCCACCATCCCACGTAAAAAAAATAAAAATTTTGACCTTCAACAGTAGAAATAAAAAATTGCAAAGTTTTACTTTTTGATAAACCATGCGTGTAAAAAAAATTTACGTGCAACTTTAAATTTATATATGTTGGTGCATATTTTGTATGTCCGCCATTGTTCGAATGGGCTAGATAGAGCGTGTGTTGAATATTGTATATATTAGATACGAACACATGATTTTGGATAGGACAAGAGAGGTACATACGGATGTAACACCCTCGTGAGGAGGTAACCCTCGTGAGAAAGTACCCTCGTAAGGAAGTAACTTACCTTCGCATGGCTAACACCTCCGCACAGAAGTACATCCGTACCAAGCCTCAAGTATATATAGTGTGTTGTGTGTTCGTTAGTTGTTAAGTTTTGGAGTTCCCAGAGGGAAATTGCTGGAGAAATCTTTCGGTATAAATGGAATCATTCGACTCTGCTTCTACTCCATTGATGTGCGCAAAATGCAATATATAAATTACATCGAACAAGGCATAAAATCAACCCTTTTTTGGGTACTAATGTTGGAAAAAAGCATTTTTCTTTGTTTACTTTTAAACTATAGGATCAAAAGAGCTTAAACGAACAAAAGAAGCAAATTAACAGCCAAAACCAACATAAATTCAAAGAAGAAGGATTGACAGACTTGCCGAACCCCATTCACATCCAAAACAACAAAAATAACGAAGACAGAAGCTTAGGCATAGGATCGTGCCCACCAGGCATGGAGACGTGCCTAGTCAAAGATTCTCTACATAAAAAGACAATAGCAACAGACAACCAACACGGGGCATGCCAAGTCAACATGGGTCGTGGTCAACTTTAAGATTCGCAGAATTTGGGATAGTACAACAAGTACACTGACCACAGGGTCGTGCTCTACCACCACGGGGCATGTTGGTACAACGACCTGACATCTGCAGTTAATGAAGGGAGAGAAAAAGTCTACCACGGGGTCGTGCCAGGCGGGCAAGGGGCCATTGTCGCCTTCTGTTTCCAGCTGTAAAGAGCGATGCTTGGTTCAAGAGAAAGGCATCCCTTTGTAAACCACTTCTCTCACAATTGCCATCAGTCCACCACCACTACAACACCAACACCCACCACTATTATCCATCTTTCATCTTTTAGAGTGTGTAGTAGTTTCGGGATCCAAGATTGATCGTAAGAGTTCTTGTCAAAAAAAGACCATGCTTGGCTCAATCTCTTACATCACTTGGTGAAGACAAATCTTTTATGTTTTACTTTTGATTTCTAATCTTTGGCAACTTTTTATTTAGGTATGTATTAATGACTTTAATAACTAGTTTTTGTTATTGAAAATGAACTGTATTTAAAAATTTATTCATGTTTTGTTGATTGACTCATTCGTGTCTTTACGGTCTATATAAAGCACATTAGCTACCTGGAAGGGGGTTAGAAGGGGGTTTCAGTAAAGTTCTTGTCTCCTTCAGTGCATAAATCCTACGAGGACTTGGTTCTAGCTTATTAGGACTTCCCTTAAGGTAGATAGCATCAATCGGGGGAAGTAAAAATGGATTGAACCCCTTATAAATAAACTACTATTAAAACTTTACTCGGCCTTGCGAACTGTATCCCTGCTGACCAGACCAATATGGTCGAGGGTAACGTCACCTTCACAAGAGGGCCTACCACTTTTCGCATTAATAACTTACTTAATTATCTTTCAATATTTCGACCTTGCGGGACTGTATCCCTGCTGACTTAGACCAATTGGTTGAGGTTAACGTCGCCTTCACAAGAGGGGCCTACTACTATAACTGAGATAATCTCTTAAAATGCCCAAAGTGCGGAAATTATCAAAGGATATGTAAAAAAGGAGTCGGAATCAACTGATTCTTTCTTGTCTATTTGTTTTCCTTATTATTTACATTTTTTTTTACTTTTATATCTTTTAAACATTCAAAAATTTTATCAAAAATTTCGTTAGAATAGACATTAACGATAAGCCGGTATTAAAAGCTCTTATGTCCTTGGACGACCTCGGTATCTTACCATCAATATACTACGTCCGCGATGGGTGCACTTGCCCTAACTCGTGTAGAGTGGTAGTATTGAATCGTGTTTTATAAATTTAAAGCTTGATCTACGAGTAAAAAAATACCTAAAATATAATAAAATTTATAACTCACTCACATCACGTCATCCATTCTTAATAACATTCTACCAAATTAGTACTATCCCATCCAAACTTCTGCCTAATCCCGCCGGTTCATGGACTTTCAATTGGTATCAGAGCTACAGTATCGATTCAACTGATCTAACAATTGATTAAATCACCTACGCTCATGAATTATGGACTTTTGAGAAGTTTTAGACGTAAATCATCAAATAAACGGACGATCCATGGACAAAAATCAAAATTGAAACCATTGGATTGTTTAGAATTGAATTTCGACCATGTCTGTGAAAGAATCATCATGAAATTCAAAGAAATAAATATTTTGGATCAAAAAATTGAATCAGAATTATTCGCACGGAGTAGTGAAGATAATGGTGTAGTCATTGATACCCATGCACACTTTTTATCATTTGGTATAGTGACTCTTAATGGGCCTTAACGAAAAATCAGCATTGATAAAAAACTGACTTTTGTGGACAATGTTAACACATTTTCCGCATAGTAGATTTTTTTTCAGAGAATAGAGAGAACTGAATTTTCCAGATTTGAGGGGGAAATTCAGTGATAAGTTTTAGAGAAGTCAAAATTTGCAAAAATGCGAAGGAATAAAAATTTCATAGAATATATTGAAATTCCGGTATTTTGTGATCATAGGAAGTTCAGATTCTCCAGATAAAGATTAGATTGATGTCTTAGGGTTTGAGTCATGGGTCTTCATCAAGCTAGTTAGCAGGATTAGCGTTAGAGATTGCACTGGTATTTTCGATACTTAAAAGATATCAGAGGGTTTTCAAGATATTAGATACACGACTGCTCGATGATAATCAAAGTGTGAGAATGGTTCATCTTCGAGCAGAGGAATTGTTTTTCAGACTAACCGTCGGGGAATGATGATGTTTGTTGATTAAGTTATTGTCGGGTCTAACGGAGAAGATTATATATCTGTTATTGTGACCAAAGAGGAAGAATGTGATGCTGATCATGGAAGAATGTTTCTCAAATCTGAATGTATTACCAGATGATTTGTTATCTGATGAAAATTTTTTGATTGAGGAGATTACCATTTTGCTAATCAATCATTCAGGAGTGTGCTTAAAAGTGATTACAGAAAACAGGATTTTAGATTTTTGTGGGTATTCACAAACTTGAAGTTTACCAGTGTGGTGATTCGAATTTTCTATCAATTGCCGGTTGAGTTTTTGAAGATTAAGAGATTCTGAGCTCACGTGATAAAGTGTTAAATAAAAAACCGAATGAGGTGTGGCTAAAGTCGAAACAGAGAAGCTGCATTAATTAGTTTCGAGTTGGTGATTATTCTTTAAGATTGCAATTAAGCAAATTAGAGGACATCGGGAACCGTGCAAACAAAGACCTAAAGATTCATTCCTGTAGAAATTTATAATTTGTTATAATGCAAACCCGAATCATCAATCTAAGGAGAATCAATTGAAAATATCAAGATGCCTGATTGAAGTTGCAGAATATTCAAACACGGTTGCCGTATTTCGAAGGGGAAATTGTTGGTGCATATTTTTTATGCCTGCCACTGCTCGAATAGGCTAGATAGAGCGTGTGTTGAATAATGTATAGATTAGATACGAATACATGACTTTAGATTGGACCAGAGAGGTTCTTACGGATGTAACACCCTCGTGAGGAGGTAACTACCTCCGCACAACGCTCCGCATTTTTGGACTTTCCTTATTTGAGGTGTATTCGAATTTCTATAATTAGAAACTTGTATTGTAATCGTATATTTCATTTTCAACCTTTGTACTCTAAGAATATGATCATAATGGAACTTTATTTTGATACTTATACATTTTAATACGCTTGACTCATACTTTAAAATCTTTAATACGTGACTTCATGCAAGAAACTCATACTTGAAATACTCGAATGCTCAATTCTGCGTGCAATTATACTTATACATCATTCATGCATGCATAAAATACTTAAACGACCATCTATAACACGTGAAATGGACTGAACAAGTCACTTCGCACGAAGTAGATTCCACATCACACGAAGTGAGGTCACTTCGCATGAAAGGAATACTACTTCGTACGAAGTGATGCCAACTCATACGAACTGACCTGTTTTCCTATAAATACAGACGCACTTCACCACTTCCAACCTTCCGTACGCTCTCACTCTCACTCTCGAATTTCTTGATTTTTAGCAGAACTATGTTCTTCTAAGGGAGTTTAACTCACTAAGACTGTGCAATTACATAACTTATCTTCTTTGTACTAAGTGTTGAAAGCTAACCTAGTTCATCATCCTCATATGATTAGATTAGTATTCTAGCAAGTAAGAACGTGCCGTGACTACCCGAATTAAGTTCCACACCTCGCTTGAACATATTTACATTTTACCTTCAGTACGTTCATGACCAACCGCGTTATTGGTACCTTGTGGTTTGGTGATTCATATAACGAGATTCGACATCTCCATGCTTGACATATATGACCACCTTGAATACTTAAATTGTACATAACTATCGTATTTTCTTAATAAACTAGTAAGAATAAAATCTTAATCTCTTCTGATTAAGTAGTATGGTTCTAGACTGTTCTGTCTAATTGTTAACACCCTGTTCACGAAAATCAGTGTCGAAACGGGTGCAAAATGAGCTAAAACATTACAAAAACAGACCCTTCGTACGCACGAAGTGGGCTTTCACTTTGCACGAAGAAGTCACCTTGTACGCACGAAGTGGGCTTTCACTTTGCACGAAGAAGTCACCTCATATGAACTGGCATTTTTCCCGTTTTTTTCCATACTTTCTACTTCAAAATATGGACCTATCGTTCGACTCAGTATATTCATGCCTACTTGTTTACCCATGAAGGGTAACTTTGGGTTGCATCACGTGAGCACTCTACGCACGGAATACTAGGAAGCTTGCATAACTGTCAGTACACTCGAACACCCTTTTTGTTTTACACTTTTCGGTGCAACATGTTTATTCTATAAAAAATACACACAATCTGTGACATCCCGGCTTTTCAGGTATCTTAAACGCGCTACTTCACGGTTATTCATTCCTACCCTGATTTAGTTCGGAGAATTAAATTACACGCTCGCAATAACTACGCTAACTTTGTGAATCTATTGGGTGAATTACGTGCTATGTGTTATTAGACGTTTGTAGATTTCGTAGATTATTATATCACGCTTTGATTTCGCAATTATTAGTTATTAAAAAAAATATAATAAATAAATAGCCGAACCGAACCGAGCCACAAAACGTGTCGACCACACCCCTTACGGCCCAAGGAAATAACCTAAACTTGAGACCCAAGCCACTTAACCCAAACCGCCCCCTCCCCTTCTTTTCCCTTGTTTTATATAAATGTAGGTATGCATGAGATGTGTTTTAAAAAAAAAACAACAAAACCCTAGTCACTAAGAGAAGGCCGACGGCAGCCCCCCCCCCCCCCACGGTCGCACAAGCTCCAACTTCCGGATTGATTCCAATCTTGTCCCGGTTCGCTAATCATCATCATTTCAAGGTTAGGGTTTAATGGATTTGCGATTCACATTAGGGTTTGTGTAGTCTTGATCATGATTATGTGAAATGGTAGGATTATTAGTATGAAAAGTGTTGTGATTTATGATTAGTTCGGATGATTGTGCGAATCTTTGCGATTGTGATGTTATGTTGAATACTAAAATCATAAGCTGCGTTTTAGCGAAGATCATGTTATATAATTAGGGTTTGCATGAAGATTGATATACATGATAATAGTTGACAAATAAACCTGTTGTTAATCATTATTATTAAGCGTCATGATCGTTTAAGCATGTTCTAATGCGATAAAAGTCGAAAACAGTTTGCTGAATGACATTTACAGCCAACTTAAATTGGCTGTAACCTGATCATTATTTATCGAAAAGTTGATTTTCTGAAGACTAAAACGTGTATTTTAGAAAAACGCTTATAATGGCACCGGATTCATATATTTCTGAGGTCGTTTGCTATTTTTAAATGGTCATTTAGTGCAGCAGCTGAAGCTGCGTAAATTCTGCAAAATTTGCTAGTTGTTTATCGAGTCGGATCTCATAGTATGTAGGGGGTTGGGTCACGAAATTTGTACAGTAACTGGAGACGGGAATTTCCGGAAATCTCCCACTAGAATTTTGTTAATTGGATGAACGATTATTTTTAAATAATTTTTCCCGTGGACTGCAGTCAGAAAGCAACGAATCTGACTGCAGCCTAGTAAATAAATGTTTATAAATAATTGGTAAAGCGTTAGGACTTGAAAATTTTACATCAAATTTTACACCTCCTGTAAAAATATTGGAATTTTTGGAACGTTGGAACTATTTAATAATAATCCTCGAAAACAGCCCAGTTATGAGCGTACAAGCTGAAATATGATAACTTGCGTTTGTGTGTACCAAAGTGTTGTATGAGTTAATCTGTGTTTATGACAAGTTGGTTTGATCATTATTTGGTATGATGATACTTTGCATGCATGATTGTGTTTTCGAATTGGTTATTACGTGTGCCGCACTGTGTGTTAGTTATGCGTAGGGTTTTGTATCAGTGTGTTCACACACTAACTTTAAATAGGTTGGCATGTTAGGACGCGATTAGCGGTTCCATCATTTGCTTCTTTTGTGTTATTCTAACCGAGAAAATTAAGGTGAGTTCACGGCCCCTATTTTATCCGGTTTTAAACAACACGGGGAGAAACATGTATACACTCTATAACTCTATCTTTTACGTTATGCGAAATTAACGTCGTTAACTATTCGGTAACTAAGTTAATGTTAATGTACGTTATGGTCACCAAGTAGCTATATCACGGAAGTCCTCAACCAACTCTCGGATCGTTTGTATTGGGTTAGATTGCGGGGAAATTATAAGTAGCACTACTGGGCCCGACAAGCCCCACCCGAGCTAGTCGCGCTAGCCGACCGGGTATGGTCAACGGGTGATTAATTTGGCCTAACTTACGCCATGGTTAGTGATAGACCTGGCAACACTGAGGCAACAACAGTCAGCTTCTATCGCGAACTCTTATGTTACGTAACTTTAGGCTCGCTACCTACATGTTAACATTGAACTTAATTACGAACCAACATTATTATTCCGGGTTAGGAATAATGGAACTATATCGTTATCCCGGGTTAGGGATAACGGGGGAAAACAAACTTTTAACCGAACTTGTGAACTTATAAAAACCTGTGAACTCACTCTTCTTAAATGTTGACACTTGTTTCTTTACATGTTTCTTAGGACGCTAGGAGCGCTAGGTGCACTCACTTGCATTTGATCTAGACATTTTTATCGAGTCTTATTTACGAATATCGTTTGGGATTTTTGGTTTTGGCGTTTATGTTGGCGCCCGTTACTTTACTTTACTCTAATGCTTCCGCTAAACTTTGAAACTAATTCTTCCGCTAAACTTTGAAACTAAGATATTTTGAAAATGACTATGAATGGTTAAACAAATGTTTTTGGAAAATGTTTAAATAAATCATATAGAGTCGTTCGATATTACTAGTGTCTCAGATTCTGGTTTGATCACACGCCTCGCGGTAAAACTCCACAAGTGGAAATTGAGGGTGTGACAGATTGGTATCAGAGCCTCTAGCTATAGAGAACCAGGTTTGCATTAAAAGTAGACCTAAACTATAGCTGTTACACGACACTAGACTTAGTTGGCACCGAACTGTGATATCTTGTATGTGTTATACTATAATTGACTTATGTGAGATATATATGTATATTGTGATGCGCGCAACTCGTAACTAACTGCAACCCAGCAGGCAATGTCATCATCATCATCCGACAAATCTCGACAATCAACGGCGCCGGGGAAGGCACCCATGGTCGAACCCTCACCACCTCATGGCGTGGAGACACGCTCAGCTGCTAGGAAAAGACTCGCTCTAGGAGGGGAGTCGTCCATCCGTCGACCACCGCTATACCGGTCGAACCAGTCAACTCGTTAGGAGTAGGGGACGATCTACTTAGGGATATGTTAAGGAAACAACAGGAACAACTAGAGAGAATGCATGAGACTATCGAAGCACAAGGATGGATGATAAGTCAACTAACTGGTAAAACTGGAAAGCTTGAGGAAGAGCAATATGAGAATAAGAGAGTTCGAAACATTTTAGCTAAGGATCTTCGTGCTGAGCAGCTGAAGGCTGACTGGCTCGAAGACAGAGTTCTTGAGTCCAGTTGGAGGATTCAAGAACTTGAGCAGAACCAAGCACCACCTGTCCCAGTACCCGCACCAGCACCGGCCCCTCCAGCGCCGGTAGAGGAAGAAGAGGAGGATCCAGAGGAAGAGCCGGAATAGGACCCGGCTGTTGAAGCTGAAAACGCCGCAGAGGATGACGGCAACGATAGCGACTTGGGAGATGGAGACGTAGAAGACTGACTCGTCTCGCCAATCTCCGCTTTGTTTTCTTTAGTTTGTTTGTTTCCACTTATGTTTGAACTTGAAATTTTATAATTAAACTGAGATGTTTGGTTTGTATTTTGTGAGACATTGCAATTTATTTAATCGAATGTTCCTTTAGATTGTTTAATTTGTTGGGTTGACATAACTTGTGTGATTATTGAAGTGCGGAATATGATAACTATATTGGATATATATACTTATCGAAGTGTGTCTGTGTTGTCTTGCGAAGATCTGAAATGGCAACTGGTCGGCGCGGAAACCTCAACATGTCACCTGAAGAATTGGCCGCATTAATCCAAGAACACGTGAATGCTGCTCTGGCAGGTGTTCAAAACCCACCAGCAGGTAACCATTATTAAATTTTCATGGGAAAATCTAATAGTTGGGCTAGTAGACTTTCTCGCTGACTACTATCCTCTGTCTTCAGGAGGGGGTCTTAACCCCTACAAGATGTTCCTTGATGCAAAACCGAGCACGTTCACGGGTGTTGAAGGACCCATAGGACTGGTCCGTTGATTGAAAAGTCTGAATCGGTGTTCGAGATGTGCAATTGCCTTGAGGCCAATAAGGTCAAGTATGCTGCCTCAACATTGGAAGATGGGGCATTAACCTGGTGGAACACACAAGTCCAAACGCGTGGACTTGTTGCGGCGAACGCAATGGCCTGGACCGAAATTAAGGCCCTAATCAAGGAGGAATACTGTCCGCGGGACAGAGTTCAGCAGTTGGAGCAAGCGTTATGGAACCACAAGATGGTAGGGTCTGAAATTGAAGCGTACACGGCAAAACATCATGATCTGGTGTTCCTATGTCCCGATCTGGCTAACACCGTCGAAAAACGACTTGAGTTTTATCTTGGGGGTCTGGTCCCTGAGATCCAGGGCATGGTAATGTCTAGCAACCCTACGACGGAGCATCAAGCGAATAGGCTGGCGCATAAACTCACCGATAAGGCGGTGGAGCAAAGGAAGTTGCCACCTCGAGGTACAACCGAAGTTGTCCCTGATAACAAAAGAAAATTTGAAGACTCACCTGCTCGACAGTCTTCGTCAGCCCAGCCACAACAAGGAAACCAGAAGCGGTCCAACAATTTCAACAACAATCGGGGTCACAATAATCAGTCTGCCAACAACACCCAGAACTCAAGCGGCTATGCGGGTCGAAAGCCGCAATGTAATCGTTCTAACCTCCATCATCACGGCCCTTGCGCCGGAAATCGCTGCCAACGATGTGGCAAAACGGGACACGCGGCAAAGGATTGTCGCAGAGAAATCATGTCTCGACAAAATCAGAATCAACACCAGGGTCAACAGCAAGGTAATAACCGAGGATGCTATCAGTGCGGTAGCACTGTCCATTTCAAGCGAGACTGCCCGCAGCTTCGCAACAACAACAACAACAACAATAACAACAATGGCAACAATGGAAATGGTGGCACAGGAGGTGCCAAAGGTTGTGCATTCATGCTGGGCCGCGGAGAGGCCAGAAACGACTCGAATGTGGTCACTGGTAAGTTTCCCCTTAACGATCATTTTGCTACTGTACTTTTTGATACGGGTGCGGATAAGAGTTTTATATCTGAGTCTTTTAGGAAGAACCTAAATCTCACGCCTAAACCCCTAGAGACCCCTTACGTCATAGAGCTAGCCGATGGTAAATCTGTAGATGTGACCCATTTAGTAACCGGCTGTCAACTTAAACCCGCGGGTCATACATTTACCATTGATCTGATGACAACTACCCTGGGTAGTTTTGACGTGGTAGCCGGAATGGACTGGCTATCCGACGTCCGAGCTGAAGTTCTCTGTTTCGAGAAAGCTATCCGTATTCCGCTCTCTAACGACGAAGTCTTGATGGTGCAAGGCGAGAAGGCAGGCACCGTCACAAACATCATCTCTTACATGCAAGCTCAGAGGTATCCTCGGAAGAAGAACTCTTTTGCTTTGCTCGCACTGGTCACCGAGCAGCCTAAGGACGAGAAGCGGATTGAAGATATCCCCATCGTCCGTGACTTTCCCGATGTGTTTCCAGAGGAGTTACCTGGTCTTCCACCACACCGACAAGTAGAGTTTGAAATCGAATTGGCGAGCCATGCGACTCCTATCGCCAAGGCCCCGTACCGCTTAGCTCCAGCAAAGCTGCAAGAGCTGTCTACCCAACTTCAAGAATTGTTGGAAAAAGGATTTATCCGACCCAGTACTTCGCCATGGGGAGCTCTGGTCCTTTTTTCAAGAAAAAGGACGGGACCTTCCGCATGTGCATCGACTACAGGGAATAAGGTTACCGTCAAGAACCGATACCCATTACGTCGCATCGAAGATCTCTTCGACCAGCTTCAAGGGTCAAGCTACTACACCAAGATCAATCTACGGTCCAGTTATCACCAGTTACGCGTCAGGGAGGAGGATATCTCCAAGACGGCATTTCGTACTCGGTATGGCAATTATGAGTTCTTGGTCATGCCCTTCGGTCTCACCAACGCACCCGCGGTGTTCATGGACCTCATGAACCGCGTGTGTAAGCCGTACCTCGACAAGTTTGTCATCGTGTTCATCGATGATATACTCGTCTACTGTAAGGGTGAAGAAGAACATGCTGAGCATCTACGATTATTGTTGGAACTACTTCAACAGGAGAAACTATATGCCAAGTTTTCGAAGTGTGATTTCTGGATTCGGGAAGTTCAGTTCCTCGGGCATATCGTGAATGAAAAGGGTATACACGTTGATCCCGCCAAGATCGATGCTATCAAGAACTGGGAAGCACCCAGGACACCGACAGAGATCCGCCAATTTTTGGGTTTGGCTGGTTACTACAGACGTTTGATCGAGGGATTTTCCAAGATCGCACAACCGCTTACCACTCTCACCCAAAAGGGCACCAAGTATGCTTGGGGTGACAAGCAGGAAGCAGCATTTCAATTGCTGAAGCAGAAACTTTGCAGTGCACCCATTTTGTCCTTGCCAGAAGGGACAGATGATTTTGTGGTATATTGTGACGCTTCCATTCAGGGATTGGGATGTGTACTCATGCAACGTGATAAGGTCATCGCGTATGCATCCTGACAGTTGAAGGTTCACGAGAAAAACTACACAACACATGACCTGGAATTGGGAGCAGTTGTGTTTGCACTTAAGATTTGGAGACACTATCTATATGGAACAAAGTGCACAATCTACACGGATCACAAGAGCCTCCAGCATATCTTTGACCAGAAGGAGTTGAATATGCGACAGCGTCGCTGGGTCGAACTCCTGAACGATTATGAATGTGCCATTCGGTATCACCCGGGTAAAGCTAACGTGGTAGCTGATGCCCTCAGTAGGAAGGAGCACTTGAAACCTCGTCGGGTACGAGCACTACAGTTCACAATTCATTCTGGGTTACCCGAACAGATACGCGATGCGCAGCTAGAAACAGTTAAGGAAGAAAACATCAAGGCCGAATCTGTGGGAAAGATGGAACGCGATTAGGAAGTGAAACCCAATGGTGCCCAGTATTTCATGAATCGTATATGGGTACCTCTCTACGGAGACCTCAGGAAGCTAGTTATGGACGAAGCTCACAAATCTCGATACTCTGTCCATCCAGGTTCAGATAAGATGTATCAAGACCTTAAGGCCGCGTACTGGTGGCCCAACATGAAAGCGGATATAGCCACCTACGTGAGCAAGTGTTTGACTTGTGCGAAAGTCAAGGTGGAATACCAGAAGCCATCAGGGCTACTTCAACAACCTGAGATCCCAGTGTGGAAATGGGATCAGATCTCGATGGACTTTATCACAAAACTCCCGCGAACTCCGGGTGGCTGCGATACCATCTGGATAATCGTGGATTGTCTAACTAAGTCTGCACACTTCCTAGCGATCAAAAAAACAGATAAGATGGATAAGTTGACACGCATCTACGTTAAGGAAGTAGTTTCTCGGCACGAGGTGCCAACGTCCATCATCTCAGACAGAGATGCTCGTTTCACGTCCAACTTTTGGTAGTCACTTCAGAAAGCGTTGGGTACACGCTTAGATATGAGCACAGCTTATCACCCTCAGACGGATGGTCAAAGTGAAAGGACCATTCAGACCTTGGAAGACATGCTTAGGGCATGTGTGGTAGACTTCAGGGACAGTTGGGAAATCCATCTTCCTTTAGTGGATTTCTCGTATAACAACAGTTACCATACGAGTATTCAAGCGGCACCGTTTGAAGCATTATACGGTCGCAAATGTAGATCACCGGTCTGTTGGGCAGAAGTCGGTGACAGTCAACTCACAGGTCCTGAGTTGATACTTGAGGCTACTGAAAAGATTGTGCAAATCAGAAACCGCATGGCAGCGGCACGAGATCGACAGAAAAGCTACGCTGATCAACGACGTAAACCGCTCGAATTTCAAGTAGGTGACCGCGTCCTACTGAAGGTGTCACCCTGGAAGGGTGTAATCCGTTTTGGGAAACGAGGCAAACTAAACCCACGGTACGTAGGCCCATTTGTGATTTCAAAGCGTATCGGGCCCGTAGCTTATCAGTTAGACCTTCCTACCGAACTCAGTGGAGTTCACAACGTTTTCCACGTGTCCAATCTGAAGAAGTGCTTATCAGATGAGACCCTAGTCATTCCATTGGATGAGATTCAAGTGGATGAGCAACTGCATTTTGTGGAGCAACCTATCGAGATCATGGATCGTGAGATCAAGACTCGGAGACACAGCAAGATACCGATCGTCAAGGTTCGTTGGAACTCTAAGCGTGGACCGGAGTTCACGTGGGAAAGAGAGGACCAAATGAAAAGCAAATACCCACACCTTTTTGCAGCTGAGCAGCAATCTGACGTTACTACCAACTAAATTTCGGGACGAAATTCTTTCAACATGGGGATGATGTGACAGCCTCAGAATTACTTGTACCATTACTAACAAACTGAATCTTTGTGTGTTGCATTCTAAACCGCGTTTACTCAATTTTCGGGACGAAAATTCTTTCAACATGGGGATAATGTGACATCCCGGCTTTTCAGGCATCTTAAACGCGCTACTTCACGGTTATTCATTCCTACGCTGATTTAATTCGGAGAATTAAATTACACGCTTACAATAACTATGCTAACTTTGTGAATCTATTTGGTGAATTACGTCCTATATGTTATTAGACGTTTGTAGATTTTGTAGATTATTATATCACGCTTTGATTTCGCGATTATTAGTTATAAAAAATATAATAAATAAATAGCCGAACCAAACCGATCCGCGAAACGTGTCGACCTCACCTCCTTGCGGCCCAAGGAAATAACCTAAACTTGAGGCCCAAGCCACTTAACCCAAACCGCCCCCTTCTTTTCCCTTGTTTTATATAAATGTAGGTATGCATGAGATGTGTTTTAAAAAAAAACAACAAAACCCTAGTCACTAAGAGAAGGCCAACGACAGCCCCCCCCCCTCACGGTCGCACAAGCTCCAACTTCCAGATTGATTCCAATCTTGTCCCGGTTCGCTAATCATCATCGTTTCAAGGTTAGGGTTTAATTGATTTGCGATTCACATTAGGGTTTGTGTAGTCTTGATCATGATTATGTGTAATAGTAGGATTATTAGTATGAAAAGTGTTGTGATTTATGATTAGTTCGGATGATTGTGCGAATCTTTGCGATTGTGATGTTATGTTGAATACTAAAATCATAAGCTGTGTTTTAGCGATAAAGATCATGTTATATAATTAGGGTTTGCATGAATATTGATATACATGATGATATTTGACAAATAAACCTGTTGTTAATCATTATTATTAAGCGTCATGATCGTTTAAGCATGTTCTAATGCAATAAAAGTCGAAAACAGTTTGCTGAATGACATTTACAGCCAACTTCAATTGGCTGTAACCTGATTATTATTTATTGAAAAGTGGATTTTCTAAAGCCTAAAACGTGTATTTTTAAAAAACGCTTCTAATGGCGCCGGATTCATTTTTTTCTGAGGTCGTTTGCTATTTTTAAGTGGTCATTTAGTGCAGCAGCTGAAGCTGCGTAAATTCTGCAAAATTTACTAGTTGTTTATCGAGTCGGATCTCATAGTCTGTAGGGGGTTGGGTCACGAAATTTGTACAGTAAATGTAGACGGGAATTTCCGGAAACCTCCCACTGGAATATTGTTAATTGGATGAACGATGATTTTTATATAATTTTCCCGTGGACTGCAGTCAGAAAGCAATGAATCTGACTGCAGCCTAGTAAAGATATGTTTATAAATATTGGTAAAGCGTTAGGACTTGAAAATTTTACATAAAATTCTACAGTTTAGTTGACACCTCCTGTAAAAAAATTGGAATTTTTGGAACGTTGGAACTATTTTATAAAAATCCTCGAAAACAGCCCAGTTATGAGCGTACAAGTTGAAACATGATAACTTGCGTTTGTGTGTACCAAAGTGTTGTATGAGTTAATCTGTGTTTATGACAAGTTGGTTTGATCATTATTTTGGTATGATGATACTTTGCATGCATGATTGTGTTTTCGAATTGGTTATTACGTGTGCCGCACTGTGTGTTAGTTATGCGTAGGGTTTTGTATCAGTGTGTTCACACACTAACTTTAAATCGGTTGGCATGTTAGGACGCGATTAGCGGTTCCATCATTTGCTTCTTTTGTGTTATTCTAACCGAGCAATCTAAGGTGAGTTCACGGCCCCTATTTTATCCGGTTTTAAACAACAGGGGGAGAAACATGTATACACTCTATAACTCTATCTTTTACGTTATGCGAAATTAACGGCGTTAACTATTCGGTAACTAAGTTAATGTTAATGTACGTTATGGTCACTAAGTAGCTATATCACGGAAGTCCTCAACCAACTCTCGGATCGTTAGTATTGGGTTAGATAGCGGGGAAATTATAAGTAGTACTACTGGGCCCGACAAGCCCCACCCGAGCTAGTCGTGCTAGCCGACCGGGTATGGTCAACGGGTGATTAATTTGGACTAACTTTTGCCATGGTTAGTGATAGACCTGGCAACACTGAGGCAACAACAGTCAGCTTCGATCGCGAACTCTTATGTGACGTAACTTTAGGCTCGCTACCTACATGTTAACACTGAACTTAATTACGAACCAACATTATTATTCCGGGTTAGGAATAAAGGAACTATATCGTTATCCCGGGTTAGGGATAACGGGGGAAAACAAACTTTTAACCGAACTTGTGAACTTATAAAAACCTGTGAACTCACTCTTCTTTAATGTTGACACTTGTTTCTTTACATGTTTCTCAGGACGCTAGGAGCGCTAGGTGCACTCACTTGCATTTGATCAAGACATTTTTATCGAGTCTTATTTACGAATATCGTTTGGGATTTTTGGTTTTGGCGTTTATGTTGGCGCCCGTTACTTTACTTTACTCTAATGCTTCCGCTAAACTTTGAAACTAATGATTCCGCTAAACTTTGAAACTAAGATATTTTGAAAATGACTATGAATGGTCAAACAAATGTTTTTGAAAAACGTTTAAATAAATCATATAAAGTCGTTCGATATTACTAGTGTCTCAGATTCTGGTTTGATCACACGCCTCGCGGTAAAACTCCGCAAGTGGAAATTGAGGGTGTGACACAATCACACCTATACTTTATGCAAACACAAACAAGCCATCAACATGCTAAAATACGTGATACATGATTTGTATTCTTGGAACATTCTTATGTGATTCGCTTGTCATTAACTTTGTACGAGCCTCCCCTTAACATGTATAGCGCCGTAGGAGTAACGCACCACCCGTATTCTTGAGGTCATGTTAAGTATTCTAATTTTGCGGTGCAGTCGAGGGTTTACTTGTTAAATTGCATGCCATGTAATCTAGTTAACTATTTTACCATGTGGATTCGTTTAAACTTTTGTCATACTTATGATATATTAAACTTGTGTACTCGCCAATTCTTTTGTGTTGAACTATACTTTTAAGATATTGCAGGTTGATGATGTCGACATTGATTAAATCTAATAGGACGGGCTAGAAACACGCTTTTAATTTATGTATTTTTACTTGACATGTTGTTGTCGTATCTTGTTTCCAAAACTTTGTAATTGAATATTTGAAATGAAATGAAATCATGTTATCTTAATAATTGTCACAATCTAGTGTTATATTGACTCGACCAATCTATTCGTCCTGCCTCGATGTTTCCGCCATCGGTTGGGGTGTGACAACACGGAAGTACATCCGCACTAAGCCTCAAGTATGTATAGTGTGTTGTGTGTTCGTTAATTGTTAAGTTTTAGAGTTCCCGGAGGGGAAATGCTAGAAACATTTTGTTTCTCCAGCTTGTAAAGATGTATACTCTTTCGGTATGAATAGAATCATTCGACTTCTGCTTCTACTCCATTCTTAATAACATTCTACCGAATTAGCACTATCCCGTCCAAACTTCCATCTTAATCCCGCCACTTCCTAGACTTTCAATATAGACAAGTGACGTCTTATATAAAAAAAGTACAACGTTCATACTCAACTATATGCGTAAATTTTTTTGCAAAAAATTGAACTTTCAAAGCTGTACGTAAATATTTTTTTTATTAAAATTCAAACTTTGTACGTAAAAAGGAGAACATTTTATATTAAACTCTATCCGTAAATAAACTTCAGAAGAATCGTCATAAAAACGTAAAAAATGTTGGAGATTAAATGTTTTATATATTCCCAACGTCGTTGTACATTAAAAATTTTTGAAAATGTAATGTTGTACGTAAGTATTTTGCAAATTTTACGCCCCCTACAAAAACTTTATAAACTAGTCATGATATTCAAAAACATTTGTATGATGTAAAGATGCTTTTTACATTTAAGCACCCTATGTAAAAAAACTAATAATAAAAAATTTAAATAAAACCTTACAAGCTACTTTTTATTTTTATTTTTTTCAAAATTTTCCTCAAAAATTTTGACAATTAATCTTCGCCAATCCTAACATTCAACATTAGCCGTAAAAAGTGTAACGATTAACATTTTGATTCTCGTCCGTTAAAAAACAAGAAAAAATGTGTGGGGGCATTTCACCTAGAAACCTTCTTTAACCTCATAAAAAACAAAACGTAACCGTCCAAAAAAACACATTATGCGTGTAAAAAAAACATTTACGTATAACATTAAGTTTTTATAGACGATCCACGCTATAGGTAAATAAAAAAACAATCCACACTTGAAAAGAGAGGTTGAAAATCCCAACCTGGCATAAAAAAGCACAACGTTTATAATCAACTCCATGCGTAAACAAATTTCCGAATACTAGTCATTGTAAGTTAAAAAAACATTTTACCTGTAATATTGTAAGTAAATATTTTTGCAAACTTTACGCCCACTGTACAAACTTTAAAAAAAACCGTCATTGTATATTTAAAGTTGATTCCAGTGCGTAAAAAAGGAAGAAAAAATGGGGGCGGGCATCTCACCTAAAAACCTTCTCTAACTTGGTAAAAAAACCAAAACGTAATTGTCCCCAAAAAAACTCGTAAAACATTGCAACATTTTTACTTTTGCCACAACATGCGTGTAAAAAAATAATTAACGTGCAACATTATATTTATATAGGCAATCAACGCCTTACGTAAATATTTTTGCAAACTTTACGCCTCATGTAAAAATTGCAGTGTTTCACACGCGACATCATGCGTAAAATTACTTGATGGTAAATGGACACTGGACGTAAAAAATGGTTAATATTCCTTTATTTAACATCAATCATGTACGTAAAATCTACAAATGCTTCATATTTTTTTACACATAGGTTATATTCAACACGGATGTAACTGTGTATTCACTTTGTATAATTTTTTTAGACAGACTGTTATATTTAAGTTTATTGGGGATCTTGATATGTAAAGGCAAAAGCCAACCTGAAAAAACCACTAACCAAACACTTACATCTCGTTTTATTCACAACATATATATCACAAGCACATGGTGCACACAACGAGACTAAACACATCACGGGGATGGAACGCCTAAACACCACCAAATACCAAGTCCAATTCTGCAACAAAGCAGGGGAAACGTTCACCACGGCGCATCCTTCTTAGAGTCGCATTCTGATGCCTAAGAAAAACCACGCAAATCAATCTCATAGTCCTCCCACCTGCTGTGTCCACCCAATCATAGTCACCGCTGCTAGCCTCACTTGTCACCTACTTCGGTACCCAAACATGCTTCATTGTTGCCACCTGCTTCCCCTTTGCTCCCCCACCACGCGCAGAAGGTGGCGACCCGAAACACCTACACGTGAAGGATGAAAACCACCCCTCGCATCTGATCGAGGTGAACTAAAGGGCCTGAAACACGGTACGGGGGTCCAGGGGCTACCAAATGTTATTTGGGGGAACCAAAGTGGCCCACGCCTGGGGCGAGGGACGAGAGGAACCAAAATGGGTATGAGGGAAACCAAAGTGGGTGGGAAGAGAACCAAAGTGGCTCGGAGGGGAACCAAATTGGGGTCCAAAGGAGCCAAATTTGGTCGTGGAGGAACCAAAGTGGGACCTAGGGGTACCATATTGGTTAGGAGGGGAGCCTGTAGGTGAATGGGGTACCAAACCGAGTCTGGATTCGATTGCAACCCAAATTGTTGACGATCCCACACTCATACCCCCTTCCCGCCCTATCCTGATGAATGAGGAGCCAAGCTGGGGGAGGGGGATTCGGGTAACTCGCTTGCCACACCTCTTTTCGGAAAGACTTGTCTTCTGACCCACCTAGAAATTGTAATACTAATGTTTGCACACAAATGAGCGAGTTACAAATTGATTATACACGTAAAAAATAAATTAACCCCCGGAAAAAAGGCTTCCGTCTCTTAACCTTCCGAGGTTGCAGTGTTACGTGGACGCCACATTTTGCGACCATCCGCCATTTTTTTTGTTTCCTAGCAACCACGAAAAACAAGCTCAATATTAATTACTCAAATCACCGAAAAAATTATATTTTTCAAGCACCAAAGTAATGTAAGAAGAAAATAACAGAAGATGTAAAAAAGATATTGTTGTCATTGGAGTTTTCTTTCCACCACAGAGAAGGGGGCTGCAACTTTGAGTGAACCCCCAAAATGCTTTATGCTTAATATAGACAGATCCCATGTACATAAAAGACAAAAGCCCCTGTTCTCCAAATAGAAATTATGTAGAATCCTGAGGTCTTGTACTTGAGAGGAAGGAGACACAAAGGACCCCTTTTCTATCATTCAATTAGGGGTTGTTTGATAATTTCTGAATAGTTAAGTGTTGAACTAGTAAGAGATCTGAATCATTAAAAACTGAATCAGTAAGTGGTCTTAACCACTAAGAGCCATTATAATGCTTAACCGTTCAGAGGCAAATGTCTGACCAATTAAGATTAGAGGTCTTAACCATTCAGACTCTGTATAATACTTAAGCATTCAGAGGTAAATGTCTGAACCATTCTGACATCTGCTCACCAAACAAATAGTCTGAACCATTAAGTGTTGAACTAGTAAGAGGTTTGAACCATTAAGAGACTCATTAAGAGGTAAACAAACAACTCATTAATGTTTGGACCAAGCCAATGATTCTCGCCTGATGATAGCTTAGCGCATAAGGGCTGCTTTTGGGTGCTTCACCAGTTCTAGATATGTTAGGCCCTGTTAGGTTTACGCATTAGTTACTTTAGTAGTTTGGGCTAGTTTGTAATAGTTGGGCTTGGGATTTGGGCTTAGGGTTTGAGGTAGTAGTGCACTAATCCCCTACTATAAATAGTAAATGATGGTTAGGCATTAGTGGCTTTTTGGTGAATCTCTCACAACTTGTATTAGATAAATTTTCATAATTGTATGCAAGTTAATCTTTCATTTATTCTATTTCATCTTATTTCTTCAATCTCGATCTATAGCTTGTTTGTGTGATTCCACCACCAATCAACCTACGTGTGATATCGTGAGATCCGGTTTTTCGGGACTTACAATTGGTATCAGAGCCTATTTGAACCTGTTTCCAGGCTCAGATCTGATATCACACTGATTCAAATTGTTACTGTTGTTGGTCTTCTGCTGTTTCGGGTTTGTTTGAAGATTCTGCTCGTGTTTCAGATCATCTACTTAGGTTTCGGACTCATCTTGGATCATACTTTGAAGTTTCGAATACATTTCGGATCAACAGTTTGTGTTTCGAGTGCATTTCGGATCAACAGTTTGAAGATTCGAGTTCATTTCGGATAATTGGGTTGAGTTTTGGATTCATTTCGGATAAATAGCTAGCATTTCGAACTCATTTCAGTTAATCATTGTTGAAGATTGCCTACCTTTCGGATCAACTACACAACATTTCGGATCATCTTTATTGATTTCAGAAAAATCACTGTTCCGAGTTCGAACCACTTCCGAATTGACTTTTCATTTCGAATAGGATAATGTTTCAAGTGGATCTTTTCGGATTGGACTTTTTGGACTATTCACCTTTAATTTAAAATACTTAATTTCTATTCGGTAATATTAAAAAATGATGAACCCGAACGGTGTTTTGACTGCTGCGGATCTCGCGAATGCTACCTTAGCTGCCATCCAATCTCATACTCTTGTGTTGCCTCAGGAACTCGATCCGATCATCGGCACGTCTACCAAAATTCCAAGGTTGTTGTATAGAGATGATTACTTTGATTAGACCTAGCGTTTTTTAGCAGTATTGTAAGGCAAAGGATCCTTGGGTCTAGAGGTGTATTCGAGATGGTCCTCGTACCATTATGTACGCTACTGAAGATGATCCTCTAACTCAGATTCCTAAACCTAAGAATCTGTGGACAGACGATGATCGAAGAATCAAAGACGTAGATGATAAGGCAATGGCGAATCTCACTATGGCTCTTAGTCCGGATATCTCAATCGTTGTTAGGAACTGCATGAATACAAGGAGATTTGGGATGTGCTTAAGAATCTGTATGAAGGTAACACTGACATGAAGGCTAGCAGGGTAAACATGCTGAACCAGCAGTTTAGTTCGTTCAATCACATTTACGGGGAGACTGTGGAGAAACAAATGAGAAGATTCGTCAAACTGGTCTCACAAATGATAAGTGCTAGCATCACTACTACTAACAATGGGATGAATCGCCAACTTCTGAACTCATTGCCAAAAAGCTGGGATGTTGATGTCTTGATGATAAAACGTACAACAAACCTGAATGAAGTCACACTCACCGAGCTGATTGCTACAATCAAGTCATGTGAGATTGACAATCAGTAGAGAGAGCTAAACCACAAGAATTCAATGATTGATGCCGGGATGACTAGTTCCACCACTGCTTTAATGTCTCACAGTCATCCCAACATTGTTTTTAGCCCTGTTCATGAAGTGTCGAATAGTAACCCGAATGTTGTTTTCAGTCCGATAACTCAAGCTCAGCTACAAGCTCAGAAGACAAACTGTGTGTACGACATGTCTCTTCTAAACAACTCACCTACACCCACTCCTGCTCAGTAATACCCTCAGCATGCCAATGTGGTTTTCAATCCAGTGAACCCTTCATCATCTCAAATTGGCAATCCACTCCCTCTGCAGAAAATCTAACCTTTCTAACCAAGCAGAACGAAGAAAAGTTGGCTCTCGCAACTACTATGCTTAACGGTCTGTATGCCTTTCTCGAAGGTGATTTTTGGCCCCTATCCGTTCTTGCAACAGAGATTAATCAGGTGGTCGAAGAAGATATAGAAGAACTGGATGCGTCTTGGAACCTGGCTTTGGCAGAATTTCAAGCAGAGAAGTTTCAGAAAAGATACGATCGACGTCCCATGTCAAATATTTGGAATGGATCTGTAAAAGACAAGTTGAGGTGCTACAAATGTCATGAACCAGGACACTTTGCTAGGGATTGCAAGAAGACGCTAGTGGGTTATGAAGCTACATAGGCTATAGCTGCTAGGAATTTAGAGAGGTCAATGGTCCCTGCTACTCCAGTTCAAACCTCAACTTCAACTTCAACCAGCCAAGGAGCCACTAGAGCTAGAAAGGTGTTGATGGGACAAGAGTAACATGGTTTCAGCTGGGTGGATGCTACAGCATAGGTGGAATCTCTCAAGATCTTTGAGGTTTCTAAAACAAACCACCAATGTTTGATGGCGCAGACCGAGGAACCCAAAACTCTCTCTAAAACGGTAAACTTTCTTTTATGTTCCAAGCATTGTAGAAATAAAATTTCCCATATGAGAGCACATAATTTCGCTCTTATCAATGATTACAACAATGCCATATCTAAGTGCATTGGTCTTCGAGAGAACAATAAAGTTATCTATGAAAAGATTGACGCTCTAAAGAAGGACATAGCTCAGCTCCATTTGGACATTAATCAATAGAAATGTTGGGTCCATGATTATAAAAATAGACTAAATATAAAAACTATGGAATGCGACTCTGTGAGAGCTGAGCTTGAACTTCTCACTAGAAAGTATCAACAAAATGAGAGCTAAGCTGGAATTTATCACTGGAAAGTATCAACAAAATGAGTTAAACTTAAAGAATTTGATACTGCCAGCGACACTGTTGGTATCTATGCAATGTTCAACTGGCATTCAAGGAAAACTAGAGCAAAGGGTTGGGTTATAAGCAGGTTCCTCCACTATATAATTATAATTATTCTAAATTGTTTGTTACTGAACAAGAGCTAGAAAATTATGATAAAATGATGTATGGCAAACCAAGCGATTACATTCCATGGGAACCATTCAATCCAAAGAACGCCAGACCTACCCGATTTTCAAAAGCCCATGAATTTTGTTAAAAAACATTAATAAAAAATGCTTAAATGAATCAGTTGAAAATGTAGAACATGAAAAGGAATCGATGAAAACTCCATCAGAGGAATCTAAGGAAAATGCATCAACTTCTGATTCTATAGACAATATTAACTATTTTAGTGTATGTGCAAAGTTAGTGGTAGTTAAGGAGCGGTCGAAAGTGGATGATGATGAACCACATCCAAATGATGCTGATTATTCGGATGTTTCTTTGTGTGATAAAAATGATAGTTATGTTTAGGACTATGTTCAGTCATTAGTTTTTTAGACTCAGGGTTTTTCCAGAAGAAGTTATTAAAACTGGTGTGGTTTTTTATTATGATTGTGATTTAAGTGATTTTTTAGAGAAGTCAGAGGCATCTGGTGATGAATCCAAAATATCTATTTTGAGTGATTCAGACAACTATTCTAGCACGCCTGAAACCTCGACTGATGCTTTAGATCTCTCTCTGAACATTGTGAAGTTGAAAATATTATTGTGACTAATTGTGTGAATGAACTTGTTGATAAACATGAGTTGTCTGATAAATTTGTCAATCAGATCGAAACTTCTAATGTATCAGATAATGAGCAATGTGTTTTTGATAGTCAAACTCTTTTTGACGAAATTGCTCATCATCTGGCAATCGGGAATCAGATGATCCTGAAAGCTTTGTGTCTAATGAAACAGTTTCTAAAGAAACTGATTCAATCGTATCCAAAAGCTCAGTTTCTGAAGAAAAGGTTTCAAAAGAGACTAAGCTTATAGAATCCACTCCCGCAAAGAAATGTGATCACGAAAAACTAGAAAATAGCACAAAAAGAAAACTCAAGAGGAAGTCTCCTCAAATGCTATTAATAAAAGTCAAAAGGAAAACCCACCTCAAAAGCTAACTGAACCTAAGTTGAAGGGTAAAATTATCGATACTCACTCTTGTGCTGATGATTGTGAGTAGGTTTCATCCAAGAGTGAATATGCACACAAGAATCAGCACCTAGTGGAAAGTAGAGACCTAATCGACACCCTAGAATATCACAAGCAGAACTAAATGTCTTTTCTCGAAAAGACAAACTTGTTTCAATTATGGAATTTTGGGCACATAGCTAGAAATTATGTTCATCATCCTCTCGTGTCTTATCATTCAAGGAACACCTATCATCAGATGGCTTCGCACCATCAACGTCATGGACATCAATTCACTCGAGCCAAGCCATTTGATGGAGATTGGAATCCAGCAAAGAAAATCAATCAAAAGTTTTCAAACACAAATGCTTTCCAAAATCAGTCCAAGAAATTAAATGCAACATCAACCAAATTTGTTTCAAACAACACTGATTCAAAAATCTGGAGACCCAAAATTCTTGCTTGATCTCGGTCTCAGTCTTCATAATCGTCAAACTCTACAACCTCTTCTTCTCAAACCTCAAATTTTACTAAAAGTCATGTAATCTTTCGTGAGGTTTCGCAAACGAAGAGCGATGATCAACACATATCGAATATGGTCTAGTTCCAGTTTCTCACTAATCTCGTTATGCGTGCAGGAACGACTATGGAGGGTGATGTGCGTGAATTGAATATATTTTTATAGTTATAATTTTCTTTCACACAAATTGGGTTTTAAAAATGGTCTTCACTTAAAAACTAACTACACACACAAAAGAGTAAATGTACCCGTCAGGTGGTGGTATAGTCAATGGGTAAGACCGGATATCAATCCGTGGACGCGGTGTCTTAATACTAAGCCCTTGCTACTTTTAAGCCTTTTCAATAAATGAGTTGATTCTTTGATTTTAATCTATCATGCACAAATAACAATTAACTAACTAAATTAAGAAAGAACGATAATTAAAAGAGGTTGCTTAAACTAAGTATCCACTAATAAACATATGACAACAATTAAGGAAGACTAATGGTGATGCAAGTTCTAAATTCAACTAAGTTCCCAATCAAGGCTTCCTAGTTTATAAATCTTGGGAAAATTACAATGAGACAATATTCTAATCACCTAAGATTTATTCTTTTAAGTTCACTTACTAAGTTGAGGTTAATCTTTAATAATGAGTTATTTGTTTGTCAAAACTCCTAACTAGACAAGTTAAGGAAAACTAATTTAAACAACACACTAATCACCCTACTTGGTTTCAAGTAAGTGACATCTTCATCATGTTCTTGAAATGAATCACAAGCATGGTCATGCTAGATAAGAATCTTGACCTAAATCATCAAACCAACATAAGCACAAACTATAGAATTCATATAAACATTCATATGATCTTTCCAAATCTAAATGCAAGAATCCATACACATGTTCAAATCACCATTCTAATCATGTTAGCAATTACCATTCCTAGTTTCATGCTATGAATCAAATCAACCAGTTAACAAGCTTCAACAATCATAATCTCTACATGGGCTTTCCAACGCAACATGTAAATACTTATGACCAAACATTCAAGAACATGAACTCCAAGAACAAGATTAATATCACCATGAAGATTAACAAACAACAATCACCACATACTTCCATGTTATCACATGTTCATTAGCTTCAACAAGGTTTAAGCAACACAAATGTTTAGCCTATAAGGCTCATAACTACTAAATCAAATGCAAAATAACTTAGATTGTTCATAAGTAACAAGTGGCTAACCAATGTTTAAGACAAGATTAAATGGTAAAATGAGTGGATCTTCAAGTGATTCAACCTTCCTCAAGGCTCCTACTTGGCTCTACAAGCTTCCAAGATCAGAATTTTGAGAGAAAGGTTCACCAAAATGCTCCAACTCCCTTTCAAATGAGCTTAAACTTCGTATTTATGCTACTGGTGAGTTGGCACGACCATGCCACCTTTTGGCACGGTCGTGCTTGGCAAGTATCAGAAGCACTTTTCGGTTTGTCGATCATGTTTGCTACCAATTCCGGAAAGATAGCACGCCCATACCAAAAGGTGACCCGGTCGTGCTTATCGATGACGTATCCGGCGATGACTGTTTCGACCTTGGGAATGAGCTGATCAAGAGCTAAGGTGACACGAGCACGGTTGTGCATGGACTTGACCCGATCATGCCGGATCTTGGACTAGTCTGGTTTGTGCTGATAGTTGATAGTGCTGATGAGAGTGTCGGTCTTCGAAGGCTTGGCACGGTCGTGCTTGAGGTTGGCACGGTCGTGCGCTAACTAGAAATTTTGCTTGAAAGTTCCATTTTTGCTCCATTTTGCTCCAAAAGCCTCTGTTTCATCACCGTTCCGAAGCCCGGACCTGTATTTTTACAAACAACTCAAATGAGTATCAAGATTAATGAAAATACACGATTTCTCGCATAAACGGGGAATATTTGACGTTTAAAAGATGTATAAATTCTTATACATCAGAGGGTTATCATGAGACTTTTGTTTATCAATAGTGGTTATTCTAGACACATGACAGGGACATCTCCCAGTTGAACGGCATCAAAATCTTTGACGGCGGACTTGTCAATTTTGCAGGAGGAGAAACTGAAAGAATAACTATGAAGGGTATAGTAAAAAACGGAGTTCTCAGCATCTCCGATGTCAATTATGTTCCTGAACTCAAACATAGTCTCTTGAGCATCTTTCAGATGTGCGATAAAGGTCTAGATGTTCTCTTCACAAAAGGTGGATGCGTAATTTTAAAGCCAGGGATAGTTATACCGAAGGATTGGTACTTGCTTGAAGCCGAACGTCGTGGAAATGCTTACGTGCTTGACGTGAACAAAGCTCCCTCTGATCAAGTTACCTGTTTGTTCTCTGAAATCGCCGAACATGATGCTATGTTGTGGCATTGTCGTTTGGGTCATCTAAATATAAAGAATCTTAATCGACTAGCAAAAGGAGGTTTAGTCAGAAAGTTACCAATCAAGGATTTCATGTAGATCGAGAAATGTGAATCATGCGCTCGTGGGAAACAGCATCGTAAACCTCACTGGTCCAAACTCGTGCACACAACGTCTAAAGTTCTGGAACCGCTTCACATGGATCTCTTTGGTCTTGTTAATGTGCCGAGTATTAGAGGAAAAACTTATTGTTTGGTCATCACTGATGATTTCTCTCGCTTCACTTAGGTGTTTTTTCTTGGAACAAAAGAGTGAAACTTGATGTCTGATAAAGAATTGTCACACTCATGGAGAACCCGGCAAATAAGCGAGTTAAAATCATCGATGCGACAATGGGAAGGAGTTCAAGAATGCTGAGCTGAATAGTTTTTGTACCCTGAAAGGAATTGATCGTCTAGTTCATCTTGAACTCCTCAACAAAACGGAGTTACTGAAAGACGTAATCGAACTCTCAATGAAGCTGATTGTACGATGCTGATAGATTCTAGCCTTCCACTAATATTTTGGGTGGAAGCAGTGAACACTGCCTGCTATGTTCAAAATCATGCGCTAATCAACAAACGTTACATGAAGACGCCTTATCGAATAGTTGAAGGACAGAAACTCTCTTACAACATTTCCGCACTATTGCTTATACTTGTGTTCTCCTAACTATGGATGCCAAAGGTAAATTTGAAGCAAGAGGAGATCCATGCTAGTTCATCGGTTATGCTAAAACACCTCATATTAAGTATACAACAAGATCAAGAAGTAGATCGTGGAGATGTACTACATGGATTGGCTGGAAGAAAATCCTAAAGACGCACGAATTGGACTTGATTGGTTATATGATTATTCTTGCTTGTTTAAGTCATTTTGTGAGAACCCCTACATAACCAGGTTCACATTTAACTTGTTTTGCATTGAAATTTTGGAGAAACTACCTTTACGGTACAAAGTGTACGATATTCACTGATCACAAGTGCCTACAACAGATATTCTATCAGAAGATGTTGAATATGCGCCAATGCAGATGGGTTTAAATACTTAATGATTATGATTTTCAAAATCGTTGTCATCCGGGAAAGGCAAACGTAGTAGCTGACGCCTTGAGCCAGAAGGAAAGGGGTAAACACTTCGGGTGCATGCATTAAGGATGACCATCCAACCAAGCCTCACAACTCAAATTCGTGATGCACAACAACAAGCACTCAAAGAGGACAATTTAAAGGATGAATCATTGAGAGGAATGGAAGCGCAGTTGGAATCCAAGGAAGATGAAATCATATACTTCATGAATAGGATTTGGATACCAAGTCTTCTGGACCTGAGGAAATTGATTATGGACGAAGCGCATAAGTCTAGATATTCGATTCACCCAGGTACCGATAAGATGTACAAGGACCTCAAGGAACACTATTGGTGGCCAAACATGAAGGCAAGCATTGCTACATATGTCGGAAAGTGCCCAACTTGTTCCAAGGTCAAAGCAGAATACAAGAAACTATCAGGGTAGCTACAACAGCCGGAGATACCACAATGGAAATGGGAGCAAATCTCCATGGATTTTATCATCAAACTACCTAGAACATCTAGTGGGTATGACACTATATGGGTAATTGTGGATTGATTGACAAAATCCGCACACTATCTGCCCATTAGGGAGACGTACAAGATGGAAAAGCTCATGAAAATTTACCTCAACGAGATTGTGGCAAGACACGGCATACCTATCTCCATCATCTCTTATAGGGATAGTCGATTTACATAAGGCTTTGGCAGTCATTACAGGTGGCCAAAGTGAAAGGACCATCCAAACATTAGAGGACATGCTTAGGGCTTGAGCAGTCTATCCTGGAGGTAACTGGGATACTCACCTACCATTGGCTGAGTTCACTTATAAGAACAGTTACCACACAAGCATTAAAGTCGCGCCTTTCGAAGCCTTATACGGTCGCAAGTGCTGGTCACCTGTGTGTTGGGCTGAGGTAGGTGATAGCCAACTCACCGGGCCAAAAATTTTAAAAGAAATAACATACAAGATTTTTACGATCAAGAAAAGGTTAAAGGCCGCCAGAGACATACAGAAAAGTTACGCAGATGTCAGACGCAAACTATTGGAATTTCAAGTTGGAGACAAAGTTCTTTTGAAGGTGTCACCTTGGAAAGGAGTGATTCGGTTTGGAAAAAAAGGGCAAACTCAACCCTAGGTACACTGAGCCATTTGAAATATTGGCCAGGGTTGGTACAGTAGCATACAAACTCAAACTACCCATAGAACTGAGCAGTGTTCATGATACCTTTCACATCTCAAACCTTAAAAAGTATCTGTCTAACGATATATCAGTTATACCACTAGATGAAATCCAAATTGATCCACTTTCTACAACCTCAGGATATCTAAAAAAATCATCACCACCACCTCCTCCATTAAATGTAATGTTAGCCATGATCCCTACAAGATTTGACTTGTGAACCTATAACCACCCACCTAATAAGATATATATATTACCAATCTTTCACCATCAACTTCATCATTTTAGTTAAGAGTCTTGTACTCACTAAGGATTCTTGAAAAACCAACAAAGATCACCACAAATTCTCATCAACTTTGTATTATTTTATATTAAAGTAGACAAGACAATTTACTTCTTCAAGAATACATGATGTGAGGATTCATGCAAAGTACTGAAATAGCCCAAAAGGATCTTACACAATCTTGATCCATGAAAAATCCTTTAAATTAATCATCTCAGTAACATCTATCCCATTCCAACTTTCAATTAATATTTGGATCTCTAAAGAATTTTTGATATACACGTCCATAACATTCAGTTAATTCTTTCTTTATAAAAAAATTTAACCTCCCTAGCCTACTAGTTTCACAAAAATAGCCCAACTTGCAGTTAATATATTGTTAGTTACTTTTATACAGGGACACAATAATATAGATATGGCCATTCATGATTTAACTAGTAAAAATAATAGTGAAATATTACTAAGATTTCAACCTAAAAATAAAGATAATCATGAGACATTGGTTATAAATTATCAAAATAGTGTTAAGATCATGAAGATCTCTGATCACAACAAAAGAAATCAACATTTTTAGTCTAAAATATAAAGGGTGATTAATGATGTGTTATGACACATTGGTTATAAATTATCAAAATAGTGTTAAGATCATGAAGATCTCTGATCACAACAAAAGAAGTCAACATTTTTAGTCTAAAATATAAAGGGTGATTAATGATGTGTTATGCCACATGACTATTTATACACGTACTTTTTAAAACATATTCTCCGCTCACACATGCATTATGGTTGGATGTTATGAAGTCTAGAATGCCAACGAGTATAGGAAGAGTACTTCATAGACCTTAATAGCGTCCATATTTATTATAGGGCACTTGTAGGTCGACACACATCTTCACATACACGGAATTTACTACCACGCACACAAATGAGAAATGAGTAACGTGGCCCCTATTTTACTTGTTTTATTTTGGGGAAAAACATGCTATTTGTATCATGAATGGTTTTTCATTCTTGTGCATACATATCTATTACATGAGACAGTAATGTCACCATAAGTCCTCTACAACAGTATAACCATTAACTAGTGGGCCGTGGATAATATGAATAGTACTATTTGAGTTGATAACCCCTTCATGGTTAGTCGCGCTAACCTATCTTGCATGTCAAACGAATGCAGATATTGGTTTGGGGGCAAATAACGTCGGGTTTTGTTATACGAATCATGGTAACTAAAAACATATACGTATGTAACTCCCACGTGTTACTTAGATTTATAAACCTGCAAGCTCACCAACCCTATTGGTTGACATTTTAAGCATGTTTTTCAGGAAAGTAAGCTACAAGGAAATTGGCATCAAGTAGGATGTGCTTTTGGAAAAGTCTATTACATGTCTTTGTTTTGTTGAACTAGATAAAAAACAAACTGGTGTAATAGTAAACTAGATAAGTACTCGTTGTGATGACTTAATTTGATTGGTTGAATTTATATTTTCGCTATCAATTGGTGTGACACCTTATCGGGCGCACCTCATTCTTCCTCTTTAAACGTGTGTGACAGATTGGTATCAGAGCCATTGGTTATAGAGAATTAGGAAGCCTTAACAATCCTAGACTATAACCTAAGCTCTTAAGTTTTGTTTGCATATCATACTTATTCATGTCATTTAACCTGTCACAGGCATGTCTTCAGGAAGGTAATCACTGTCTGTTCCGATTTCGAGGATCCCAGCAAGGACTCCCGCTAGCACTCGACTTATGCGAATTAATCTGAGACTTTGGGGAGTGCTCATGTTATTTGGCCTTCAGACCTCTTGGGGCATGTATCCCCGACTTTTGTCCTTCACCCAATGGAGTCACCACCCCACTCTCCACAAGTTCAGTTTCATACCCCACTCCCTCCCAGGTCAAATATGCGTACCTGAGCCTCTGCTCAAAAACCAACTCGTGCTTCACATGGCCACTAGGGGACACCTAGACGTCCCGTCCCGTCTCGCCTACCCCATCCACCTTTGAGAAAGGAGGACCTTCGCCCTCGACTCGTGAGACACCGAGTGAGCGGATGCATCACTTTGAGGATGGCTTAGGGGAGACCATCTACAAGACTGAGGAAATTGAGTGAAGGGTGGATCGTCAGCGGGAGGAGCAACAACGTCTTCGAGATGAGCTAGTTGATCAGTTCATTGAGTCCATGTACGGATATGATCAGGAGCTCGCAGTCATGGTTGCCACTTGGTATCAGCCTCATATTTGTTGTAATCTCCGTGACTATGATGGTAGCCATCCTCTGGAGGATGTAGGATCAGTTCTATTGTAGCTTTTGTGGTTGTAGAATTTTCTCCATTGCGTTATGTAAGATTAGCATCTATTCAACGCCAAGTATAATACTTGGGTCAATTTTGTTATAGAAGTTCATGTAGGACCATGTATTAAAAACTACCGTGTTATTAATAAATGGAGATGTTGTTGTGTTTTATTGTGTTCATGTGATGACATTTGTATTTATTGTCATTTATTTCTTTTAATTACCTTATATAGAAAGAAAACATGCCTCCAAGAAACAACAACCGACGAAACATTAATAACAACATTGACCAAGAAATGATAGCCCAAATTGTGTCACAACAAATCGTCGCTGCACTTGCTGAATTAGGAGTCACTGGTTCAGGAGGAAGCGATTCAGGAGGTGATGGTTCAGGAGGAAGCGGTTTAGTACGTAATGGTTCAGGAGGTAACGACAATAATGGAAATGGATCCGTAACTGACAAGGGTTACTCGTATAAGACTTCACATCATGCAACCCCAAAACTTCCATGGTACTAAAGGGACTATCGGAATCTTAAGATGTATCGAAAAGATGGATTGGGTCATTGATATTAGCAACTGGGCTAATAATCAAAAGGTGAAGTACGCAGCATGCTCGCTGCAAGATGAAGCACTTACATGGTGGAACGCTGAGATTCAAACCAGGAGCAAGGAAGAGATAAATCAGATGATTTGGGAAGAATTCAAAGCTTTAATTATTGAAAAGTATTGTCCCAGGAACGAGATCAAAAGCTAGAGAATGAGTTCTGGAATCTCACCATGGTTGGAACTGAACATCTGGAGTATACCAATTGGTTCAATGAATTGGTGCGCTTAGTGCCCAACATGGTCACACCTAAATCGAAGCACATTGACCGGTACATTTGGGGATTGGTACCCCATATCAGGGCTCTTGTTACTTCATCCCACCCTATCACCATTCATAACGTGGTTGCATTAGCAGGGAGCCTAACTGATGATACATTTAGAATGGGAAGCTTAGCCAAGAAAGGGACGACTAAGAAGAGGAAGTGGGATGGAAAGAAGAGTTCTGGGTATAACTGACCGGCTAAGAAGGAAGATACAGTTAAAGTTATGTGGCAAGGACTCCAGCAAGGAAACTATACTATGGAACAAGACCGTGGTGTAACAAGTGCAACTACCACCACACTAGACCCTGTGGAGACCTTGTATGCCCGAAATTATCGAAAGCCAGGTCATGTGTCTAAATATTGCACCACCCAGGGGCTCAATGGGCGTGTTTTTAGTGTGGTAGCACTGAACATTTCAAAAACGCTTGCCCCAACAAGAATCAGAGCACCAAAACCAACCAAGCTAGGGGAAGGGCTTTTGTGCTCGGAAAAGGGGGATGCACGACAGGACCCGAATGTGGTAATGGGTATGTTCCTTGTTAATAATCAGTATGCTACTATTCTGTTCAATGCCGGTGCTGATAAAAGTTTTGTGTCAACTGAGTTTAGACCATTAATTGGAATAAAATCAAGTAAGTTGGATATTAATTGCACCATAGAGTTAGCGGATGGTAAGTTAATCGAAATTGGGGAGGTATTACTTGAGTGCGATTTGTGTTTGGAAGGCCATCATTTTAGCTTAGACCTACTACATATAGAACTGGGAGGTTTTAACATCGGTGTCAGGATGGACTGGTTATCAAAGAATCGAGCTGAGGTCATATGTCACGAAAAGCAGGTTTAAAACTCCACTCCCTAACGGAGACACCCTCGCGATCCAAGGGGAAAAGAATAAGAACACCTGCAGATCATTTCGTGTATGAAAGCTCGCAAGTACTTGAAGAAGGGATATCATGCTATACTTGCTCACGTTGTTGTGAAGAAACCGAAGAAGAAACTTATCGAAGACATCCCGATCGTACGAGGATATCCGGAAGTCTTTCCAGAAGACTTGCCAGGACTCCCGCCTACCCGACATGTGGAGTTTTGCATCGACGTTGTACCGGGAGCTACCCTGATAGCATGATCGCGCTATCGACTGGCACCATCAGAGATGCAAGAATTGTCTGATCAGTTGCAGGAATTATTAGTTAAAGGGTTCATCAGACCAAGCTTCTCGCCTTGGGGAGCACCGGTCTTATTTGTAAAGAAGAAGGATGGAACTTTCAGAATGTGCATCGACTACCGAGAATTAAACAAAATGACGATTAAAATCCCATACCCACTTCCAAGAATAGACAACTTATTCGATGAACTACAAGGATCAAGTTTCTATTCGAAGATTGACCTTCGGTCAGGGTATCATCAGTTGAGGTTTCAAGAGGAAGACATACCAAAGACATCGTTTAGAACACGGTATGGCATTACGAGTTCTTGGTCATGCCATTTGGTTTGACCAACGTTCAAGTTGTGTTCATGGATCTTATGAATAGGATGTACAAACCTTATTTGGATAAATTCGTGATAGTATTCAACGACGATATACTAATCTACTCACAAACCAAAGAAGACCATGAACAACATCCGAGGTTAATCCTATAATTACTCAGAGATGAGAAATTTTACGCTAAGTTTTCCAAATGCGAGTTTTTGTTATGTGAAGTACACTTTCTTGGACACGTGACCAATGAGAAGGGAATTCATGTGGACCCCACCAAGATCGAGGCTATTAAAGACTGGGAAACACCTAAGACACCGACTGAAGTAAGACAGTTCTTAGGCTTGGCTAGGTATTACCGACGATTCATTGAGAATTTCGCAAAAAAAAGCCCAACCACTAACGATGCTAACTCAAAAGGACAAGAAGTTCGACTGGGGAGAGAAACAAGAATTAGCATTTCAGTTGCTCAAACAGAGATTCTGTCATGCGCCTATCTTATCCCTCCCAGAAGGAACATATAATTTGTTGTGTATTGTGATGCATTACATCAAGGTCTGGGTTGCGTATTGATGCAAAGGGAGAAAGTTCTTGCATACGCATCTCGGCAACTCAAAGTGCACGAGAAAAATTACACTACCCATGACTTGGAACTGGGAGCGGTAGTTTTTTTCATTGAAAATTTAGAGACACTACCTTTACGGTCCAAAGTGTATGATATTCACTTATCACAAGAGCCTACAACACATATTTATCACAAAATGTTGAATATGCGCCAATGCAAATGGGTTGAACTACTTAATGATTACAATTCGTTATCTCCGGGAAAGGAAAACGTAGTAGCGGATGCCTTGAGCCGGAAGGAAAGGGGTAAAACACTACGTGTGCGTGCATTAAGGAAGACCATCCAATCAAGCCTCACAAATCAACTTTGTGATGCACAACAACAAGCACTCAAAGAGGACGATTTAAAGGATGAATCATTGAGAGGAATGGAAGCACAGTTTGAATCCAAGGAAGACGAAATCCTATACTTCATGAATAGGATTTGGGTACCAAGTCTTATGGACCTGAGGAAATTGATTATGGACGAAGCGCATAAGTCTGGATATTCGATTCACCCACGTGACGATAAGATGTACAAGGACCTCAAGGAACACTATTGGTGGCCAAACATGAAGGCAAGCATTGCTACATATGTCAGAAAGTGCCTAACTTGTTCCAAGGTTAAAGAAGAATACTAGAAACCGTCAGGGTTGCTACAACAGCCGGAGATGCCACATTGAAAATGGGAGCAAATCTCCATGGATTTTATCACCAAACTACCCAGAACATCTAGTGGGTATGAAACTATATGGGTAACTGTGGATCGATTGACAAAATCCGCACACTTTCTGCCCGTTAGGGAGAAGTACAAGATGGAAAAGCTCACGAGAATTTACAACAATGAGATTGTGGCAAGACACGGTATACCTATCTCCGTCATCTCTAATAGGGATAGCCGATTGTAAGTCCAGTATATCGGATCAACATGTATCATAAGACTAATCAATTGCGGAAATAAAGATTAGAATGAAGAACAATCGTCGAATCGAAATAACTTGCATACACCAAAATAGTGTCTAATACAAGTTTTCAACAATAAAATCACTAGCCCCTAAAACCTTGACATATTACATGTATTTATACTAATTACATAGCCCACAAGTTACAACCTTAGGCCCATAACACACTAGGAAGCCCAAAACCCTTTAACTAGGCCCAAATGTAGTACTAATGTGTAAACCTTCCCTTATAAGCCCAACAATCTCCCCCTAGGTTTACAACATTAGGCCTCTAGTCCTTAGGTAGCGCATCAACTCCCAATCTCCCAGCAATTATCCCAGCCACCGCAACCGTCTAATCTTTAGCACAAGCTTCATATAATTCTGCCATTCGAATTTGATTTGTAGCAAGAACTTGCAGATCTTCATCTGAAAACTCACCAGATCAACCACATCGTTTACTCGAAACGCCTTCTTTTTTGTAACAATCGCCACACTCCCAACCTTAGGATCATACAACCAGAAATTAAAGTTCTTCAGAATTCCTTTGGGGAATGTAGGAGCAACCGGTATGACGAGTTCTTTATCTGTCGGAGGCCACATCACTGATTTAAACTGCCTCCCAGTTCTTGCGTCATGAACCCCCTTTGTCGCTCGTAAATATGGCTCAGCCGTTTTCATCATCTTAAAACCAGTCTTCACTTCTTGCTCCAAGCGTTTGAAGAACCTCCAACCCGGACCATGTTCTGTAGTATCGTCGTTAGTGTAAGGAGCTCTCAACAGATCAGGCAACACAGCATTCGTCCAGGTTTCAAATTGAGATTCCTTCGAATAATATTCACGAGTACCATCCTACCAGACGATAAGCCACATATTCTTCACACGATCATACATCCAACTGAGCACTTTTGACTTGTTTCTGACTTTGCTGTAATAACTCGAACCGAGTTCCATGACATATCTCTCGGATTGGTTGGAAGGATCCTTCAACTGAAAGTTCTCATCAAGTGGATTCACATCTACATTTTTCATCAGAACCATCTACTTTTTCTTTTGATCCGTTGAACATTTCTGACTTGCAGTGTACTTCTTCTTTGGATCACGTAAATAATCATCCAACCCTGCTTGACGACCAGAAGCTAACTGTTCAGCAGCTACTCTATCAGCTTCACTTTGTTTGGCTGCTCTATGACGATGTTCAATATTCATTGGATCATCGGTTGGATCATAAAATTCTCGACCAAACTTGTTCTCTAACTTTGCCTTCAAATCAAAAACCAGTGTCATCAACATAGTAACATCCCCTTGCAACTGATCAATCGTCTGGTCCCTGACATCTATCCGAGTCTGTAATGAAGCAATCTGGGCATCGTTAAGAACCATTTCCTGTTCAAGCACAATCACCCTCTTTTTCAAATCAACAACATCTACATCTTCGTCATCGCTATCCAAACCACTGAACTCAAAGGCTCGTTTCTGTGATCTCCTTGGATATTCCGTATCATCACCCTCAACACCACCTAAACCACTACACCTGCTCCAGATCCTTCGACACCCATTGAACTACCGCCAAAATCCATCATTTGCAATACAGAGTCCGCTGGAACAGATATTGTTACGGTTAGCTGTTGCTCTCAGGTTCTCTGGATCCAACAGCAGATGCGCGATTACGGTTTGAATTTCACTCGTACTCCTATTATGATAGACAATAATACCACTATTTCAATCACCAACAATACCGTAAAACACAGTCGCACAAAACATATTGACATTCGTCATCATTTTATACGGGATTGTGCTGAAAAGAAATTAATTGAACTGCATCGAGTCGACACACTTGATAACCTGGCAGATCTTTACACAAAACCTTTTGATAGGGCTCGTTTTGAACATTTAGTCGAATTCAACGGGATGAGGAATCCTGAATAACCATTTTTCCATAAAAATATTTTGTAAATAATTTACTTCTTTTCAAAAATCAAAAACATAAAAAATAGAAAATCAAAAATGAGTTTTCACTGTGTGGAAAAAAAGAAATGATAGTATATCAGCAAGTTAGACTGTCACAGTAATATTAAAAACTAAACTGCTTAAGTGTGATAGCCGCTTCATCATATGATGTACCAGTAGGCAAAAAGGCATGAAATAATCAACTTAGCTTGGTGATATAAAATTAATAGATTGTGTATGAGTGGGTAACATATCAGTGGCGTATGGTTTTTATAACCTTAAATCTTGCGTTGATAGATTGCCAAAATCTGAGGTTTTAGGTCTTTATATCGTTATTTCCTCGGGGATATCAAGGTTGTCCTTCTGGTGCATCCAATTATATGCTGACCTAGGCACAACCAGAATATCTTAAAAGAGCTAAAAGACCTAGGCACAACCAGGATATCTTAAAAGAGCTAAAATGACAAATCCCAAAAATTGAAGAAGCTTTCCTAGAGAGTCATTCAAATGTGCAAATTGCATTATTCGTACCAAAATTTTGTATTTGCCCTAACCCTCGTTTGATATTGGTCTCTTTGCTGTACGGGAGTACTAACCTGATAAACCAATTATCTAACGTTGTAATTCAAAAGGATGAATTTCGATATACTCACCTACTACGAGGAATTTTTGTGCATACCTTGATCGTGGGGGTATGTCCTGAAGTGGGACATACTAGTATATCAGTATAAATTATCTAAACAGCTCACTAGGTAATGGTACTTGAAACGTTCATGTATTTTGTTTAAGTGGATAAACAATACTGGTAATCGTCTTGAACTGTTTTTCATGAATATTACATATAGAATTATCAAATACTGTGAAAACAGCTTGATGTTGCTGATATGATCTTCTTAACGGTGATTCTCACAAAAACAGAGTGTTTATTTATTTGTTTTCAGAAAATATAAAAAAATCCAAAAAGATTTCATTTTCTTGTTAATTCTTAATGTACGGGATATTGGTTGTTCAAGGAGGAGTTCTTACTGATGGGGGAGACGGTGTTAGAAGATGATTTCTAAATTTTTAAGATCTTGCAGGTTCAATGTGTTTAAAATTTTTGAGTACATTGTTTGAGTTGAGAAGTGCTTAATCTGTAATACAGTTTTACTATCTCTTGAATAATAATATTTTTGTCAACTTGTGTTGAAAAATTCTTATGGCTTCTCGAGATGTTTGTTTTATAGTATACAGATTGTAGCAGTGTGTTGCTGAGAAGTGTGGTGAAGAGGAGTTTGTTGGGATGCATGGTAGAACCTCCTTTCTACATTGCAAACAAAGTTGAAGAGTTTGAAGATTGCTATGCAAGTGCTAAACTGGAGTTTACTCAAACGCTAACGATTTAGAAGATTTGGTGATTGGATACATCAGCTTAGGGGGAGTCTGTTGCTGACAGAAGCTATTAAAGCTGAAGCTATCCAAAGACAAACGTTTTTGAAAGATGTTAGAGATTGCAAGAAGATTGAAGACAAAGTTGTTTTATGAAGCTATTGTCAAGGGGGAGTTTGTTGGTGCATATTTGTGACAACAGCTTAGATTTGGTCTTTGGATATCTTGTAATTAGTAAAATGATAAACGGTTAGCGGGTTTAGTTTTGTAATGGTTAATTAGAAGTAATTGGGCTGAACTAGACACTAAATAGTTTATGGTAGGCAAATTGGGCCTAGACCCATTAGCAGTCCATATGGTGAAACCCTAGCCTAGTTGTATAACCTGTCTCTCTATAAAGGGAGGTTTGCATTAGGGTTTTGGTTGCTTGTTGAGTTGCTAATTCAGTTGATCAGAGAATTACTTCAGAGAGAGTTGAAAGAGAGAGTCTTGAATTGATTGTAAACCATTATGTTGGATAATCAATAGAAGACAGTTTGAAAGTGATTGTGTTCTTGTTCATGTTCTTGTTTCTTTGAAATCTGATCTAGGGGATTCCACACTCTAGATTGGATAGACGATTCTGTGACGATCCATATGATTAGGGGACCTACAATTGGTATCAGAGCGTTCGGCTCTTGATTTTGCTCGGTTCAAAATCATAACAGCAGAAAAAGTTGGGTTTTTGGACGTTTTTGGAGGCTGTTTTGAAGTTTGTGACGGCTGAATTAGGGTTTTTGCCGCTGTTCTAGGGTTTTTGTAGCGATTTCGGACTACCAACAAGGGATTTCAGATAGAAGTGTTGCATTTCAGATTGAAGACTTGAATTTCGGATCAGAAACCTGCATTTCGGATCATCAGACTTGCAATTCGGATCATCAAACATGAAATTCGGATCAGAAAAGTGCAATTCGGATAATCAGAGTTGCATTTTGGATTAGAAAAGCATATCTCGGATTCCATCTCGGATTGAATTTCGGATCAGCAGTGTATTCCGGATTCCATCTCGGATCAGAATAGTCTATTCCGGATTCCATCTAGGATCAGAATAGTCTATTCTGGATTCCATCTCGGATCAGAATAGTCTATTCCGGATTCCATTTCGGATCAGAACAGTACATTCCGAATTCCATCTCGGATCACTATTCCAAATCACCATCTCGGATTAGCAATCCGGATTACTGTTCCGGGTTTCCATCTCGGATTGACTATCCGAGTTACTGTTCCGGATTCGGTACTGTTCTGAGTTCTATACAAAAAGGTGGAAAGTTAATCAGCTGACGTAACTGGATTTAAACGTTTTCGGACATAGAATTTGATCCATAGACAACTCTGACAAACCGGTTCCATAGTTAGACTCGTGTGATTTTTAGGACAAAAAAAATCATAATCGAACAATATATATCATTAGATTCGTATCGTCGAGACGAATCTAACGGTATAATTTGGTGACCACTCATTTCGGACAAGTTTTAACGTTTGTTAACGAGCCGGTTCGGTAAAAATGTTGAATATGTCTAACCTAAATGAACCGTTAAGAATGGAGCACGAGGCTGGCACGACTAACAAACATCCAAAAATGCTGAAAGTAGAAAATTATCTTACTTGGAAGGATAGGTTTCAGTCGTTCATTGAATACCAGGACCCACGGATGTGGATCTGTATTCAAGATGGGTACGCTAACCCAACGCATGACTTTGAGGGTAGACAACGTGTTACTGCTTATGTGAACATGTCAGAAGCTGAAAAAAGGATGTATGAGTCTAAGAAGAAAGCCTTAGCTGCTATAAAGATGTCATTACCTGATGGCATCAAACATACATTCAAGCATTATACAACATCGAAGGAGATGAGGGATGCCCTAGAGAAGAGGTATGAGGGCAATACTGATGTGAAAAACAACAAGGTCAATCTGCTGAAGAAACAATTTGCTGTGTTTAAAGGCATGGGGAATGAATCCCTTGAAGATATTATCACGAGATATTATCATCTGATGTCAGAAATGGATAATTATAACATAGATAGATACACGAATGTGGAGATGAATGATAAGTTGCTAGACGCTTTACCTGCAAAGTGGGATATTTATACTTTGATGATAAAGGGTGAAGCTGACTATGAAAATCAAGACTTAGAAGAGGTTGTTGGAAAATTGAGAGCTTATGAGCTCAATATGAAGAAGAAGGAAACTGGATATGATCAGGTTCAAGATCCAGGGATTTATAATGGTCTTACACCTTCTTCTTCCAACAATGCTTCAAGTGACACTGCAACTGCGTTTTCTCTCATGTGAAAATGAGCAGATTGTGACAAATTCTAAGGGTGAAGTATGTTTTGTTGCTGCTTCAGGAGGCTCGTCAGGCGCAAAGAGGCAACAATCAAGTAATAGTAACAACAGTTCTAGGTCTATGCCTCTGAGTGTCAAAAGTGCTGAAGATCACCTGGCATTGCTTGCTTCTTTCGTTGCTTCCTACGAGAACTACATTCAGGGAAGAATATCTGATCCTGCTACATTTGATGAAGATTATGATCAGATCGACCCTGATGACCTAGAGGAGATGGATTTATAATGGCAAATGGCCATGATATCTAGAAGAGTAAAGAGGTTCATAAACATAACAGGCAGGAAGTTAGTTGGAAAGAGTGTGGGTTTTGACAAGTCTAAAGTGAAGTGTTACAACTGTCAAAATTATGGACATTTTGCTAGAGAGTGTCAAAGACCTAAGTCTGAATCTCGTTCTAGTTCATCCTTTCAAGATTCTCCTGGTCATGGTTCAAGAAAGAGAAATGCGTCAACCAACACGGCGTTCATGGCGGAGATAGCCCCAGTTGTTGATGAAGAAGTGAAAGCTGATGTTGAGGCAGAACGAGAGACGGTGATGGAGAACAGAATGCTGCATAGAAGAAGATGGCTGCTGATTTTGCTGCTTTCATGGCCGACCTAAGCAAATCAACAGGAGAGGTACATTATAACTCTGGCAGTTCTGTTTGTTTAAAATGTCGTGAACTGCAAAGTGAGGTTGACAGGTTAACAAATCAAAACCAAAGTCTGGTAAATGAGCTCTCGAACCTAAAAGAATCAAACTTTTTCGTAAAACGAAATGAGTCACTATATTTAAAGAAAATTAAAGGTTATGAAGAAGAAATCAATATTCTAACTTGTAAGCTTAATGAAAAACTTCAAGTTATTGACTTAGCTCATGATACGATGAGTGAGAAAACAAAAGAAATTTCTGAAAAATGCAAAGATTGTTTGAAGCACAACTTAAAATTTGTGAGCTTGAAAATAAATTAAATCAATTCAGAGATTCATCTTTTGTTATGAAACACATGATGAATGGCCTAAAGAATAGTAATGACAAGACATGTGTGGGATTCAAAGGTTTCAATGAAGTTCCACCACCTCTTGGTCAAGACTATTCTTTCTTGCCAAATGAAGAAGAGCTTACCGATTTTGTGTCAAATACACCTGGTAGTTCCACATCAGAGGATGTTGATGTGACTGAGAATGCCAAGAAGGATAATAACAGAGAACCAGTTTTGAAAACTAAGAATACACACCTTACAAATAAAAAACCAATTTATGTTAAAAAGGTTGATTTTGTTAAAGGGGGTGATATGAAAGAAGGGGTCACTGTTATTACAAAAGAGTCTAATGTGCAGTTTGCTAAGAACAAAAACAAAGAAAAATCAGAAGTTAAGCAAACTAAACAGATCCTTCGAAGGCATCGTCATCATCATCATCATCATCATCATCATCATCATCGCATGATGAATCTAAGTAGGAGGCTTCAATTAAGAAGTCTTGGGCTAGAAAATCGTGCTTCAAATGTCACGAAAAGGGACATGTAGCTAGCTGTTGTCCTAACAAAAAGAGTGAAGCAGGTAAGTGAGAGACAGAGAGAAAAATCACCAACAAAAAGTGGTGATGGTGAGAAGATGGTTAACTCACCAAAGATATCTGCTACTAGGCAACAGAGCGTTACTGTTGGTGTAGATAAGGCTGAAAAAGGAACTCACCAAGTTCCTTGCTTTCAAAGAAATCACCAAAGATTTCAGCCTGCATCTACATCTGGCAGATATGAGAGACCTAGAATTAGTTCACCAAGAATGAATAACTTTAATGGTCAATCAAATAGTTTCAGAAGTCAAGGTCAATATCAAACTCGATACCAGAATGTTGGTAGTCGAAATTTTTATAACGATGGCTTTAGAAATTATTATCATCAAAATTCATGGAATCAAAATCATAATTTCCAAAGGTCGCAAAGTCCAAATATGTTTAGGAAACCTCAGGACCAGAGACCTAGTGGAAATCAAAAACCATTTCCATCAACATGTCTAAGATCCAAGACTCCTGTTAGGAGTGATGGATATTGGATGGATGTTCCTGTGGTTGATGAATATGGAAGACCCAAGACCATTAAGGCTTGGGTCCCCCAATCTAACTAATTTTGTTGGGTTGTGCAGGAGCTGCAAAGGAGGATTATCAACTTGTGGTATGTTGATAGTGGCTGCTCCAGGCACATGACGGGGGATGCGAGGTTGTTGACTGAGTTTGAGAATATAGATGGTGGTTATGTGAATTTTGCAGGTGCTAAAGGAGGGCACATTAAAGGTCGAGGAAAAGTGACTAACGGAAAGATCACACTAGACAAAGTGAACTATGTTGAGCAGCTGAAGCACAATCTAATGAGCGTGTCTCAAGTTTGCGACAATGGTCACTCGGTCCACTTTACAAAGTCTGAAGCTTTGGTGTTGAAAAAGGATTCTTCCATTGTGGTGGCGTGTTTACTATCAAAAGCATCTGAGGCCGAGTCATTGCTGTGGCGCAGACGCATGGCCCACATCCACTACCAGAAAATGAATTATATTATTAAAAACGACTTAGTGGAAGGGGTGCCAGTGCAGAGGTTTCACGTGGAAGATAAATGTCTTCCATGTCAAAAGGGAAAACAACATAAGAAACCTCACAAGTCTAAAACAGTAAATTCCATAGATGCCCCTTATGAATTACTTCATATGGATCTATTCGGTCCGGTGAACGTAAGGAGCATAGGTGGAAAGTACTATTGTTTAGTTGTCACAGATGATTACTCACGATATTCATGGGTTTTCTTTTTAGGTACAAAAGATGAGATAGCGAAGATGCTGATAGATCTTTTTACAAAATTGGAAAATGTCCATGATGCACGGATTAAGAGGATAAGGAGTGATAATGGCATGGAGTTCAAGAATCAGATTCTGTATCTCTATTGTCTTCGCGAAGGAATTGAACATCAATTTTCTGCTCCTTATACACCTCAACAGAATGGAGTCGCTAAGAGGAAAAACAGGACGTTGATTGAAGCCGCAAGGACAATGCTATCTGATTCAAAGCTTCCAGATCTTTTCTGGGGAGAAGTTGTGAACACAGCTTGTTATGTCCTGAACAAAGTTTTGACGGTTAAACGGTTTAACAAAACATGTCACGAACTATTGTTTAACCGAAAACCAAACATAAAAGGCTTGAACCATTTGGATTACCCTGCACCAGTGTGTGAAATAAAGATAAGCAAAAATTCGGTGAGGTAGCTGACGAGGGTTACTTTCTAGGCTATATGCCTGGAACACCAAATAAAAGGGTTTTTAATCTAAAAACTGGTAAAATTGAGGTTGTGTTATCATGGAAATCACTAGTTATTCACCTCAACAATCAACGAGTGGTCCTCCTATATTATATGATTATTTAATATGCCTGTTTTCTCCGATGCAGATGAGTCTCAAGTGATCCAAACTGTGATCAGTGAAGATGAAGAGTGTGACTTCATGCCTAGATCGAGTATATCGATGACAGAGGATCCAGAAACTTCTTCAAGTGCAGCTCCAGAGGACTCAGTGATAGTGAGTCTGAACCTATTCAGGGGGAGGACCTAATCTGGGAAGGTTGGATCTAATCTAGGAGATACTCTAGTTGTTGACACCATTTCTACTACACGTGTACACAGAGATCATCCAGTTGAAAACAACATAGGTGATGCTGCTGCAGGTGTTCAGACAAGAAGATGTGTGCTCGAAGGTTCCTGTTTATTTACTTCGATACAGAAGACTGGGTTGATTCGTGAGTGTTTGTATAGCTGCTTTATTGCCCAAGAGGAGCCGAAGAATGTTCATATGGCTCTAAAAGATAATTGCTAGGTTAAAGCTATGCAAGAGGAACTAGCTCAGTTCAAGAAGTTGAAAGTTTGGGAGCTATTTGACTTGCCTGAAGGAGAGAAAGAACTAGGCACCAAGTGGGTGTTTAAGTGCAATCAAGACGACCGAGGGATCATGATAAGGAATAAGGATCGGTTGGTAGTGAAAGGGTTCAATCAGCAAGACGGGATTGATTACAACTAAGTGTTTGCACCAGTAGCAAGGTTGGACACAATTCGTTTGTTCCTAGCTTTTGCTTCATTGAAGGGCTTCAAAGTTTTCCAACTTGATGTGAAGAGTGCGTTTCTTTACGGGAAAGTCCAAGAATTGGTGTATGTCTCACAACCAGACGGGTTTACTGATCCAGACTATCCAGATCGAGTCTATCGACTTGATAAGGCACTGTATGGATTGCATCGGGCACCTAGGGCATGGTATAAGACACTGTCAACACATTTGTTAAAGAATGGTTTTGAAAGAGGTCAGATTGACCGTATACTGTTCATTAAAAGGAAGAAGGAAGACTTTTGCTGGTACAGGTATATGTGGATGACATCATTTTTGGGTCATCAGATGAGAACATGTGTCATGGTTTCGAGGAGGTAATGAAGAGCAAGTTTGTGATGAGTGCGATGAGCTATCCTACTTTCTGGGTTTACAAGTTGAGCAGAAGAAAGATGGGATGTTTATACGTCAGACGAAGTATGTGTATGACATTTTGTCTCGTTTCAAAATGGAGGATTGCGCTACTTTCAATACACCTATCTGTGAGAATCACAATCTTGGTCCAGATCATGAGAGTGTGGAGGATGTTGATCCAACTCAATACAGGGCAATGATTAGTTCACAGATGTACTTGACTACTTCAAGACCCGACATTATGTTCGCAGTGTGTCTTTGTGCTAGATATCAAGTGAATCCAAAGGAGTCCCACATGAAAGCGGTGAAGCGGATTCTTCGTTACTTGAAGGGGAAACCTAAACTTGGGTTATGGTATCCAACTGCAAGTGATTTGAAGTTTGTTGCTTTCACTGATTCAGAATTTGCAGGATGCAAATCTACAAGGAAGTCTACCACAGGTGGTTGTCAGTTCTTAGGAGGGAGGTTCGTGTTATGGTAATGCAAGAAGCAGTCTTGCGTGTCTACCTCGACGTGTGAAGCTGAATATATTGTTGCGGGTAGCTGTTGCTCTCAAGTTCTCTGGATCCAACAGCAGATGCGCAATTAAGGTTTGAATTTCACTCGTACTCCTATTATGATAGACAATAATGCCACTATTTCAATCACTAACAATCCCGTAAAACACAGTCGCACAAAACATATTGACATTCGTCATCATTTTATACGGGATTGTGCTGAAAAGAAATTAATTGAACTGCATCGAGTCGACACACTTGATAACCTGGTAGATCTTTACACAAAACCTTTTGATAGGGCTCGTTTTTGAACATTTAGTCGAATTCAACGGGATGAGGAATCCTGAATAACCATTTTTCCATAAAAATATTTTGTAAATAATTTACTGCTTTTCAAAAATAAAAAACATGAAAAAATAGAAAATCAAAAATGAGTTCTCACTGTGTGGAAAAAAAGAAATGATAGTACATCAGCAAGTTAGACTGTCACAGTAATATTTAAAACTAAACTGCTTAAGTGCGATAGCCGCTTCATCATATGATGTACCAGTAGGCAAAAAGGCATGAAATAATCAACTTAGCTTGGTGATATATAATTAATAGACTGTGTATGTGTGGGTAACATATCAGTGGCGTATGGTTTTATAACCTTAAATCTTGCGTTAATAGATTGCCAAAATCTGAGGTTTTAGGTCTTTATATCGTTATTTCCTCGGGGATATCAAGGTTGTCCTTCTGCTGCATCCAAATATATGCTGACCTAGGCACAACCAGGATATCTTAAAAGAGCTAAAATGACAAATCCCAAAAATTGAAGAAGCTTTCCTAGAGAGTCATTCAAATGTGCAAATTGCATTATTCGTACCAAAATTTTGTATTTGCCCTAACCCTCGTTCGACATTGGTCTCTTTGCTGTACGGGAGTACTGACCTGATAAACCAATTATCTAATGTTGTAATTCAAAAGGATGAATTTCAATATACTCACCTACTACGAGGAATTTTTGTGCATACCTTGATCGTGGGGGTATGTCCTGAAGTGGGACATACTAGTATATCAGTATAAATGATCGAAACAGCTCACTAGGTAATGGTACTTGAAATGTTCATGTATTTTGTTTAAGTGGATAAACAATACTGGTAATCGTCTTGAACTGTTTTTCATGAATATTACATATAGAATTATCAAATAGTGTGAAAACAGCTTGATGTTGCTGATATGATCTTCTTAACGGTGATTCTCACAAAATAGAGTGTTTATTTATTTGTTTTCAGAAAATATAAAAAATCCAAAAAGATTTCATTTTCTTGTTAATTCTTAATGTACGGGATATTGGTTGTTCAAGGAGGAGTTCTTACTGATAGGGGGAGACGGTGTTAGAAGATGATTTCTAAATTTTTAAGATCTTGCAGGTTCAATGTGTTTAAAATTTTTGAGTACATTGTTTGAGTTGAGAAGTGCTTAATCTGTAATACAGTTTTACTATCTCTTGAATAATAATATTTTTGTCAACTTGTGTTGAAAAATTCTTATGGCTTCTCTAGATGTTTGTTTTATAGTATACAGATTGTAGCAGTGTGTTGCTGAGAAGTGTGGTGAAGAGGAGTTTGTTTGGATGCATGGTAGAACCTCCTTTCTACATTGCAAACAAAGTTGAAGAGTTTGAAGATTGCTATGCAAGTGCTAAACTGGAGTTTACTCAAACGCTAACGATTTAGAAGATTTGGTGATTGGATACATCAGCTTAGGGGGAGTCTGTTGCTGACAGAAGCTATTAAAGCTGAAGCTATCCAAAGACAAACGTTTTTGAAAGATGTTAAAGATTGCAAGAAGACTGAAGACAAAGTTGTTTTATGAAGCTATTGTCAAGGGGGAGTTTGTTGGTGCATATTTGTGACAATATCTTAGATTTGGTCTTTGGATATCTTGTAATTAGTAAAATGATAAACAGTTAGCGGGTTTAGTTTTGTAATGGTTAATTAGAAGTAATTGGGCTGAACTAGACACTAAATAGTATATGGTAGGCGAATTGGGCCTAGACCCATTAGTAGTCCATATGGTGAAACCCTAGCCTAGTTGCATAACCTGTCTCTATATAAAGGGAGGTTTGCATTAGGGTTTTGGTTGCTGGTTGAGTTGCTAATTCAGTTGATCAGAGAATTACTTTAGAGAGAGTTGAAAGAGAGAGTCTTGAATTGATTGTAAACCATTGTGTTGGATATTCATTAGAAGACAGTCTGAAGTGATTGTGTTCTTGTTCGTGTTCTTGTTTCTAGGGGATTCCGCACTCTAGATTGGATAGACGATTCTGTGACGATCCATACGGATTAGGGGGCCTACATGTATATCATGTTCCTCAGCTACCATAGCATTAACTAGCTTAGGTGCTGGGATGTCCTGTCCAATCACCTCAGCAAACCTTCCGAACTTCTTCAACGGTATGCGACCAACGAAACAGTCTTTGATGTTAATCAATTTTTCTTCATAGTTCCAAAAATAGTTGGTCCCATTGCCTTCATATTCAACATATTAGCATCAGAAGCATCCTTGGTCAGATCAGGATACCGAGCATCCAAATCAACTGTACAAAACCGGATATAGTAGAAACATTCTCTTCTTTAACTGTTCCAAGATCTTCTTCATATTCTTGAAAATATAACCAGAGAAGTTATATTTCCAATCCATAACAAGAGCCACAATCGCCGAAGATTGGGTTTGATTTGGTTGGTCTAACCCTCATTCTCAGAAATACATTGCATAAACACATGCACCAACAATCTCCAAGTGGGAAACATTTTCTTGAGCAAAGGCGGATACGCTCCCTCGTAACTCATCTCCGTCAGAACCGGTAGAACTTTCTCCTTTGCATACAAATTTGGATCATTTGCTGCATTAGCAAACTGCAATACTTCTCAAACACATGTTTCATTAACCAAAATCTCATTTTCCCTGAATCTGTGAGCTGATGTATGGCCTCCCATCAGCGCCTTTCAAATGGAATCTAGCTCTCTTCCAAAAAGTATGCACAAGATCTCGATATATAACAGGGTTAGCTCGAAGGGCGTATGCAATCTTGCACTCATTCAAGCCATCCATCATGGATCTAAATTCCTGGAAAAATTCAGCTGGCGGATGTGATAAATATCCTGCTTGGTTGTGAAACTGTTCCTCCACCAGCATAACCGCATCAAAAGCTTCTTCTGCCATTTCTGTCAGAAATAATAACAAAGTTAACACAATCTCATCAAAACTAACTGACAGAAGTTAACAGAGTTCATTAGGGTTAAGGATCAACAAAACTCGGATAGTTCAAACATATTTTAAAGGTTCAATTATTTAGAAAGGTTCAAACCAGTTTAGAGGTTCAATCATTTGAAAAGGTTCAAGATAGCTCAAAGGTTCAGACAATGGAATCCGGATTCGAAACAGTTCAATAGAAATCCGGATGAACCTTTCATCACTCCGGATAGACATCATCCGAGATGAAATCCGAATTCAATCATTTCGAATGAATGTCTATCCGGAATAAAATCTGGAATACCAGTCGACTTGAATATCTGTCCGAAATGCGATCCGAAATGCATGAAGATTTGAAGATTATCACTTTGTTTCATAATTAAGAAGCATTTCTACCTAATTTGGATGAATTTTAAGACGAATCCGGAGGAAGATGAACAGTGATCTCGGAAGATGAACAGAGGATCTCAGAGAATTTCGAAAAAAAATTGTGAATGATCTGAAATGTAACTCTGATTCATTTATGTAATATTCCGGAATGGGCTTGGGCCTAAAACCTTTAGGCCCAAGTCAATCCGGAATCCATTATCCGAGATTAACAAACAATCCGGATTGGGCTTATGTTGGGCCCAGTCCGAAACAGTGAAATGTCAGTGGACCTATCCGAGAAGGATTTGAAAGCCCAATCCGGAACAGTACCACCATTATCCCAAACTTGTTCAATTTCAAGACTTTCAAAATTCTATTGGATTGGCCCAATTTCAAAACTTAGCAGACCAGTCCAACATCCCTTGACAGAAAACATCTAACCAAAACTCAACAATTTAACTAACCAAGCATCCAACCACTCTTTACCAATTGCAAAAGCAAGTAAAATATTTAAACAAAAACACATACACAGCCTTGCTATGGGATCAAATCGTTTTTTAAGTCGACTAAGGAACATTTTTTAGTGTGAGTTGGTTCAGACTGATCTAAGCAATTGCCAATATACTTATCCATTTAAACCTAAAGCTCAACCTTCTAGTTCTAGCTTTATGATATGCTTAAGGTAGTATTATGCTATGATACCCATGTGTCCCATACCATGACATACCCCCGCAATCAAGGTAAGCACAACAATTCATCATAGCAGGTGAGTATACTGAGATCATCCTTTCTCTTTACAACATCAGACTATTGGTGAACAGGTCAGTACTTTCGTACAGCAGAGTAACCAATAGTATCTGACGAGGGTTACGCAGATACCTTAAGTGGTATGTTTGAATTCCTGGAATATTTTCAGAATGAAATTTCCTTCCTTTTAAGGTTTTGGCCCTTCTATTTTGGCTCTTTTAAAGATATCCTGACTGTGCCTAGGTCTGCATATAATCTGGATGCAACAGAAGGGCAATCCCCGAATGACTCAACATCATAAAGACCTGGCGTTGGCTATCTATCAACGCAAGATTTAAGACCATGAAATCATACACCTATAGTATGTGACCCACTGAATACATAGTTCTCTATGTTTATATCCTTTGGCTTACACTATCCGGTTGAGATCTAGACCTATCAACATATCACCTTCGATTCAAGTCTTTCTTGCTACAACACCTTACATGTGTTAGTCAAAAACCTTTATCACGAGAAATTATTTCATTTCCCAATCCTTGCAAAAACTGTTTGAATTTTTTTTATATATATAATTTCTCCCCCTAAATTTGTGCATACAAATGAACAAATTTACGAGGCAAACATAAATAAAGGAAAGAAAAAAACTAAACGGAAAAGATAGATGATGCTCAGATAGAAAAACGAATCATTTTGACAAGATCAACAAGCACTTGAAATCGCGCGTTGCTAATGGGTTTCATGAACAAATCCGCTACGTTTACATCGGTGTGCATTTGCTGAAGTTTAACGAGACCCTTTTCATAGCAATCACGAATAAAATGAACTTTGATATTTATGTGCTTGGTTTTGGAGTGGAAAACAAGGTTTTGACAATTTGGATAGCGGCATTATTATCACAATAAATTGTTGTGTTTAGATAAGTCAAACCGATCCGCAAGCCGGTGTTACATCCATAAAACCTGAGAGTAGCAAGCTGAGGCTGCAACATATTCTCCTTCCGTTGTAGATAGCGAAACCGTCTGCTGCTTCTTGCATTTCCAAGAGATTAATCTATCTCCCAAAAATTGGCATCCAGCTGAAGTTGAAGTCATATCCCTATATGTACCTCCAAGATTACTATCAGAGAAAGCATACAGTACGAATTCAGAATTTTTAGGATACCAGAGGCCCAGTGATGGTGCCCCTTTGAGACACCTAAAGATTCTTTTAACAGCATGTAAATGAGAGAGTTTAGGTGTAGCCTGATATCAAGCACACTGGAAAACGGCAAACATGATATCTGGCTGACTTGTAGTGAGATACATGAGTGAGCCAATCATAGACCGGTACATGGTTGGATTAACAGGCGTTCCTTCAGCATCTTCATTTAACAACGGCCGCTCAGCAATAGGTGAAGCCGTAGGCTTTGAATCTGTAAGCTTGAATTTTGCAAGAACGTCATTGACATATTTTCCTTGATGGATCAAGATTCCTTATTGGCTTTGACGAACTTGAAATCCCAAAAACATAGTCATCTCCCCCAGTGAGCTCATCTCAAATTTCTTCTTCATGACCTCTTCAAATTCCTGACACAGACCATTATTCGTAGAACCAAAAATAATATCATCGACGTAAATTTGAACAAGAATACTGTCCTTGTCAACACGTTTGATGAACAAAGTTTGATCAATGGTCCCCTGAGTATATCCATGAGCAAGTAAATGCTCTGTTAGAGTTGCGTACCATGCGCGAGGCGCTTGATGCAATCCATACAAAGCTTTGTCCAATTTGTATGCATAATTTGGCTTGTCAGGATTAGTGAAACCCGGTGGTTGTGCCACGTATATCTCCTTTTTCACCGTGTCGTATAGAAAAGCATTCTTGACATCCATTTGGTAGACGATGAAGTCCATGTAAGATGCATATGCCAAGAAAATGTGAATAGCCTCCAATCGAGCTACCGGTGCATAAACCTCATCGTAGTCCAACCCTTCGATTTGGCGAAAACCCTGAACAACCAGTCGAGCTTTGTTCCTAACAATAACTGAAGTGTCATCCTGTTTATTGCGAAATACCCAGCGAGTTCCAAGAGCACGTTTTCCTTGAGGAAGCTTCACCAATTGCCATACCCCAAGCTTCTCAAGCTGATTGAATTCTTCATGCATAGCGTCAACCCAGCCTGGTTCCAGCAAGGCGACATCAATGCTTCTAGGTTCAATTTGTGAGATAAAGCAAGAGTAAAGGCAAGTATTGATATCCCCTGATTGACTGCGAGTTCGAACTGTAGCAGTAACAGGACCAATAACATTTTCAATTGGATGATCGTGCTGTAGATGCTGTGGTATAGGCGTAGCAGGGACAAGGAGATCTGATTGCAAGTTTGTAGCATGTTGTGAGGCAACTCCAGATGGCTCCCCCTCATTAGTTGCACTAGTGGAAGTCTTGACTGATGAATCAACAGAACAGTCTGGTGGTGTAGGCTCAGGAAACAGAGATAACCCCAAGACATCGGGAAGTGTAGGCCCTTAGTTGCCACAGGAAGGTCTGTGTTTGAAACCTCAACTTCAGGGGAACCATCCTGAGGAATCTGTTCAGAAGAAGTTCCCTATTCTGCGACAATGGTGAAGGCGTAGATATAGCGTCATTGAATCCAGGTGGATCCACACTCAGCTGCTTAAAAGACTCTTGCAGCTGTTCAGCATCGGCATCATCCTCAATTAAGATAGGTAGTGTTGGGAGCTCAGAAGTTTTGCCTGTACCTACGATCACATTAGCAGGGACATCAACATATTTAAACAAAGAGGAACAATCATAGAGACAGTCAAGACCAATGCGTGCGTCCTTGGGATTCTCCTCCACGCAACCCACATTATAGGTTTCAACTATCATTTTCTTAATCTTGTTATAGACACGATAGGAAGTATTCTTAGAGTATCCGACGAAAATGCATGGATCCCCGCGCGATTCAAATTTTCCCTTAGCATCCATGAGTAGAAGAACACAAGGGCATCCGAACTTGCGGAAATGCTTGACCGAAGGTTTGCGACCTTCAACCACTTCGTACGGTGTTTTCATGTGTCTTTTGTTGATCAGGGCATGATTCTGAATATAACAGGCGGTATTGACTGTTTCTGCCCAAAAAATAAGAGGTAGTTCGGATTCGACCAACATAGTACGCGAAGCTTCAATCAGTGTTCGATTTCTCCGTTCTGCAACCCCATTTTGTTTAGGAGTTCTGGCTGCACTGAACTATCGATCAATACCCGAGTAGAAAGAATTTAAGGTAGCGTTCTTAAACTCTGTTCCGTTATCACAACGAATAGCCTTCACGGTGGTGTCTGACTGGTTTTCCATAAGTGTGATAAACTGTTTAACTAACTCAGCGGTTTCACTCTTTTGTGCCAGAAAGAAGACCCAAGTGAATCGTGAGTAGTCATCAATAATAACCAGACAGTATGCCTTCCCGCCAATGCTCAGAATATTTGTCGGACCAAAAAGATCCATATGAAGCAATTCTAAGACTTGAGACGTGGAGGGTGTGGGTTTAGACATGTGCGGCTGTCGATGTTGTTTCCCATGTGCACATGATTCACACTTTTCAATCTCCATAAAATCTTGTACCGGTAGATCTCTGACTAAACCACCTTTTATAAGTCTATTTAAGTTCTTCATGTTGATATGTCCGAGTCGACTGTGCCATAACATTGCATCGTGCTCAGCAGTCGACGAGAACAAGCAAGTAAGCTTGTCAGTTGGAGCTTTGTTCATGTCAATCACATATGCATTTCCTTTTCGTGCCGCTTTGAGAAGAATCTATCCATCCGGAATGATGAGGCCTGGTTTCAGTACATAACACCCTTTCTTGGTAAAGAGAACATCCAAATGATTATCACAGAGCTGAGACACACTCAAGAGACTATGCTTCAACTCTGGAACATAGTTTATGTGACATCCCGGGTTTTTCGGATAACTTAAACGTAATACTTGTCGAGTGAATTATATGCTATGTATTAAACGTGTACGAGTTAGTGAACACGTGATGTGCGATTATGTGATTGTGTTATGTGATTGTGTTAGTTATAAAATAATCATGGCAATATGTACACGAACCGAACCGCGACACGAACCAACCGTAAACTCCTTGTGGCTCTAGGAGTGAACCGAGATTTAAACCTTAAACCTTATGCCATTCTCGGCCAAGTGCAAACCAAACCAAACCAACCCGTGTGCAAACCAAACCCCAAACCCATTGCGTACAACCCAAACCGACCCACCCAAGTCCCTCGGCCACGAACTCAAACCAAACCGTAACCTTGTTCTCTTTGCGCCTATATATACAAACTCACATGCATGCCTTCATTCACAACACAAAACCCTAAAAGAAAAACTGCCGTCGGCAGCCTTATTCTCGCCCCTTGTGATCGCAAACAGCTTCTTTCCTTCATCATATCAATCTGATCAGCCTTGTTCACCTTCACGGTCGCGCAACAGCTTGTTCTTTTCTTTCCTCTCGGTCGCAGCAGCAGCAGCCCTCGCCATCTTCATCTCTCGGCCGCGAGCAGCTTGTTCTTTTCATCCTCTCGGTCGCAACTATCCTTGATCATCGGTTCCTCGTCTACTCACGGTTCATTAAGCTTGATAGTAAAGGTTAGGGTTTATCTTTTGATTACAAGATCATGTTCGGATATATGTGCTTGAATGATTAATTGGTTTGTTTTCGGATTATATGTGTTTGAAAGTAAGCGGCTGAATTATCATTGTTTACATGAATGATTGTTTGCGGAACTTGTAAGTTTGCGAGTATGTTTGTTTGTAAAAACTAGAAGTATGAACTAAGGTTTGCATGGATATGTTATTAGTATTGATCTATGATTAGAAATCGGTTCTGGCTCGCCTAGGTTGATCATAGGAACGGTTTATGCAAGTTATGGTAATAATATGCTGAAAACAGTTTGCTGAGTAATAGTTACAGCCGACTTCATCTGGCTGTAACTTGGTCATTAGTTGTCGAAAAACGGATTTTCTGATGTCTAGAACGTAGAGATTTGAATAACAAATCTAACGGCGCTGGATTCATAATTTTCTGAAGTCGTTTGATATTTTTAAAGGGCCAAATAAGTTCAGTAACTAAAGCTGTGAAAATCCTGAAATTTTGTTAGTTGTTTATCGAGTTGGATTATAAAATCAGTAGGGAGTTGAGTCATGATTTTTGTACAGCAACTAGGTATGGAAATTTCCGGGCAACTCCAACTGGAATTTTGTTAATGGGACGATCGGTGATTTTTAAATAAATTCTTCCGTGGACTGCAGTCAGAAAGTAATAAATCTGACTGCAGCCTAGTATATTAATATTTATGGTTAAATGGTAAAGATTTAGGACTTGGAAAATTTATATAAATTTCTACAGTATAAATGGCACCTGCTGTAAAAATATTGGAATTTTTGGAACGTTGGAACTATTTTATAAAAATCCTAGAAAACAGCTGAATTATGAGTGTTAAGCTGAAAATTGATAACTTGTGATTGTGTGCACCAAAGTGTTGCATGGATTGGATCATGTTCATGATAAACTGTTTTGATTACTATGTTCACATGAGTATACTTGCATGCATGTTTGAGTGCTAGATATGTTATTTGTGAGTATCACTTTGTGCGTAAATTAAGTGTAGAATTTGTATTGGTGTGATCACACACTGACTTGAAATCAATTGGTTTGTTAGGACGCAATTAGCGGTCCCATCCTTTACAACTTCTTTGCTACACTAACCGAGCAAATAAAGGTGAGTTCACGGCCCCTAACTTTATCCGGTTTTTATACAACAGGGGGAGAAACATGTATACACTCTTCAAACTCAATCTCTTTACGTTATACGAATTTAACGTCACATAACTATTCGGTAACTAAGTTAATGTTAATGTAATGTTATGGTCACTAAGCAGCTATATCACTTAAGTCCTCGTCAATCTCTCGGATCGTTAGTATTGGGTTTAATAGCGGGGGAGTTATAAGTAGTACTACTGGGCCCGACAAGCCCCATCCGAGCTAGTCGCGCTAGCCGACCGGGTATGGTCAACGGGTGAATAATTCGGCCTAACTTCGCCATGGTCAGTGATAGGCCTGGCAACACGGAGGCACAACAGTCAGCTTCGATCGCGAACACTTACGTGACATAACTTTAGGCTAGCTACCTATATATGTTAACATTGAACTTAATTACGAATCAACTATATTATTCCGGGTTTGGAATAATGGAAACAACAACTATATTATCCCGGGTTGAGGATAATGGAAACAACAACTTATTATTCCGGGTTTGGAATAATGGAACCAACATCATTATTATTCCGGGTTGGGAATAATGGACTAAATCGTTATCCCGGGTTAGGGATAACGGAGGAAACAAACTCATAACCGAACAAACGAATTTATGAAAACCTGTGAACTCACTCATCTTTAATGTTGACACTTGTTTCTTTACATGTTTCTCAGGACGCTAGGAGCTCTAGGTGCACTCACATGCATCGAACAAGACATCTTTTATCGAGTCTCAATTACAAATATTGTTTTGGGTTTTTCATTTGTTTTGGCGTTTGTGTTAGCGCCCGCTTCACTATTTATTTTATGCTTCCGCTCAACCACTTAAACTAATGCTTCCGCTAAACTTTAGTAACTAACTAAGACAATCTAAAATCTACGACAATTGGTTAATCAAATGATTTTTGGAAAACGTATTATCAAATCATATAGAGTCGTTCGACGTACTAGTGTTTCAGATTCTGGTTTGTTCACACGCCTCGCGGTAAAACTCCGCAAGTGGAAATTGAGGGTGTGACAGATTGGTATCAGAGCCACTAGCTATAGAGAACCAGGTTTGCATTAGAAGTAGACCTAAACTATAGCTGAATTCATGACACTAGACTTAGTTTGGCACCGAACTGTTATATCTTGTTATGTTATGTACCACAACTATGTTATGTGAAATATGACTGCATAATTGAAATGAATGCAACTCGTAACTAACTACACAACCTGAAGGCAATGTCATCATCATCCTCATCATCATCCGACAAACTTACGCAACCAAGGGCGCAAGGAAAGGCACCTATGGTGGAACCCTTACCATCTTATGGCGTGGAGACACGATCAGCTGCTAGGAAAAGACTCGCTCTAGGGGAGGAGTCGTCCTCACGCCCGACCATTGCTGTGCCGGTTGAACCGGTTAACCCTGTCGAAGTAGGAATTGACCTACTTAGAATCATGATACAAAAACAACAAGAACAGTTAGAAAGAATGCAGGAAACCATCCTAGCACAAGGATGGATGATCCGACAACTGACTGGTAAAACCGACTCGCTCGAGGAAGAGCAACATACGAGTAAGATAGCTCGTAACACCTTAGCCAGAGATCTGCGTGCTGAGCAGATAAGAGCCGACTGGCTCGAGGACAGAGTCCTGGAAAATAGTTGGAACATACAGGAGCTACAGCAAAATCAAGCACCTGCACCAGCACCGGCCCCTCTAGTGCCGGTAAAGGAGGATCCGGAAGAGGATCCGGAAGAGGATCCGGAGGAGGATCCGGAGGAGGACCCAGCTGTAGAAGCTGGAAACGCCGCGCAGGATGACGGCAACGATAGCTAATTGGGGAATGGAGACGTAGAAGACTGACGCGTCTAGCTTATCTTATTTACTTTCCTTCAGTTTATTTATTTTCTACTTAGATCTAAAATGGCAACTGGACGTCGCGGAAATCTCAACATGACGCCTTAAGAATTAGCCGCAATGATCCAAGAACACGTGAATGCTGCTCTGGCAGATGTTCAAAACCCACCAGCAGCAGGAGGGGGTTTTAACCCCTACAAGATGTTCCTCGACGCGAAACCAAGCAAATTCTCGGGGGCGGAAGGACCCATTGGACTGGTCCGCTGGATCGAAAAATCTGAATCCGTTTTTGAAATGTGCAACTGTCTAGAGACCAACAAGGTCAAGTACGCAGCCTCAACACTGGAAGATGGGGCACTGACATGGTGGAATGCACAAGTCCAAACATGTGGACTTATAGCTGCGAATGCAATGGCCTGGGCCGAGTTCAAGGCCCTAATCAAAGAGGAGTACTGTCCACGAGACAGAGTGCAACAGTTGGAGCAAGCCTTATGGAACCACAAGATGGTGGGATCGGAAATTGAAGCTTACACCGCAAAACACCATGACTTGGTATTTCTATGTCCCGATTTGGCCAACACTGTGGAGAAAAGACTCGAGTTCTATCTTGGGGGTCTGGTTCCGGAAATTCAGGGTATGGTAATGGCTAGTAACCCTGTAACTGAACATCAAGCAATCCGATTAGCTCACAAACTCACCGATAAGGCGGTGGAACAAAAGAAGCTGCCAGCATGGGGTACAACTGAAGTTGCCCCGGATAACAAAAGAAAGTTTGAAGACTCGTCTGCTCGACAGTCTTCATCATCCCAGCCGCAACAGGGGAACCAGAAACGGTTCAATCATTACAACAGCCACCGGGGTCACCAAAATCAACCCGCCAACAACAACAACAACCAGAATGCAGGCGGCTATGTAGGTCGAAAGCCGCAGTGCAATCGCTGTAATCTTCATCATCACGGCCCTTGTGCCGGGAACCGCTGTCAACGATGTGGCAAGGTGGGACATGCGGCAAAGGATTGTCGTGGGGAAATCATGTCCCGACAAAATCAAAACCAACCCCAGGGTCAGCAGCAGGGTGTTAACCGGGGATGCTATCGGTGTGGTAGCACTGCCCACTTCAGAAGAGACTGCCCACAACTACGTAACAACAACAATAATGGTGGAAACAACAACAACCACAATAACCACAACAACAATAATAACAACAACAATAATGGGAACGGTGGCACAGGAGGTGCCAAAGGTCGCGCATTTACATTGGGCCGCGGAGAGGCCAGAAACGACTCGAACGTGGTCACCGGTAAGTTTCCCTTGCTTCTGTGCTTTTTAATACGGGTGCGGATAGGAGCTTTATATCTGAGTCTTTTAGGAAGAACCGAAATCTCACGCCTAAACCATTAGAGACCCCTTATGTTATAGAATTAGCCGATGGTAAATTTGTAGATGTGACCCAAATAGTATCCGGCTGTCAACTCAAACTCACGGGCCACACTTTTACCATTGATCTGATGACAACTACCCTAGGTAGTTTTGACGTGATAGTCCGAATGGACTGGCTATCCGACGTCCGGGCTGAAGTTCTCTGCTTCGAAAAATCTATCCGTATTCCGCTCTCTAACGACGAAATCCTGACGGTACAAGGCGATAAGGCAAGCGCCGTCACCAACATCATCTCATACATGCAAGCGCAGAAGTATCTTTGGAGAAAGAACTCCTTCGCTTTACTCGCACTGATTACCGAACAGCCTAAGGACGAGAAACGTATAGAAGACATCCCTGTCGTCCGTGATTTTTCCGATGTATTCCCAGAAGAACTACCTGGTCTTCCACCCCATCGACAATTGGAGTTTGAAATCGAATTGGCAAACAATGCAACTCCTATTGCCAAGGCTCCATACCGCCTAGCTCCAGCCGAGCTGCAGGAGCTGTCTACCCAACTTCAGGAGCTATTAGAAAAAGGATTTATCCGACCAAGCGTTTCGCCATGGGAAGCTCCAGTCCTTTTTGTCAAGAAGAAGGACGGGACTTTCCGCATGTGCATCGACTACAGGGAACTCAACAAGGTTACCGTCAAGAACCGATACCCGTTACCTCGCATCGAGGATCTCTTCGACCAACTTCAAGGGTCAAGTTACTACTCTAAGATTGATTTACGGTCCGGTTACCACCAGCTACGCGTCAGGGAGGAGGATATCGATAAGACGGCATTTCGTACTCGGTATGGCCATTATGAGTTCTTGGTCATGCCCTTCGGTCTCACCAACGCACCTGCGGTGTTCATGGACCTCATGAACCGCGTGTGTAAACCATACCTCGACAAGTTTGTCATTGTGTTCATCGATGACATACTCATCTACTCCAAAAGTGAAGAAGAACATGCTGAACATCTACGATTACTGTTAGGATTACTCCAACAGGAAAAACTATATGCCAAGCTTTCGAAGTGTGATTTCTAGATTCGGGAAGTTCAGTTTCTCGGGCATATCGTGAATGAAAAGGGTATCCACGTGGACCCTGCCAAGATTGAAGCCATCAAAAACTGGGAAGCACCCAAGACACCGACGGAGATCCGCCAATTTTTGGGATTGGCTGGTTACTACAGACGTTTCATCGAGGGGTTTTCAAAGATCGCACAACCGCTTACTACCCTCACCCAGAAAGGTATCAAGTATACTTGGGGTGACAAGCAAGAAGCAGCATTTCAATTGCTGAAACAGAAACTTTGCAGTGCACCCATTCTGTCCTTGCCGGAAGGGACAGGTGACTTTGTAGTATATTGTGATGCTTCCATTTAGGGATTGGGATGCGTACTCATCCAACGCGATAAGGTCATCGCGTATGCGTCGCGACAACTGAAGGTTCACGAGAAAAACTACACGACACATGACCTGGAATTGGGAGCAGTAGTGTTTGCACTTAAGATTTGGAGACACTAACTCTATGGAACGAAGTGCACAATCTTTACGGACCACAAGAGCCTCCAACACATCTTTGATCAGAAGGAGTTGAACATGCGACAGCGTCGCTGGGTCTAGCTCTTGAACGATTATGAGTGTACCATTCGGTATCACCCGGGTAAAGCTAACGTGGTAGCTGATGCCCTCAGTAGGAAGGAACACTTGAAACCTCGCCGTGTACGAGCATTACAACTCACTATTCATTCGGGGCTACCCGAACAAATACGCGACGCCCAGTTAGAAGCAGTTAAGGAGGAAAACATCAAGGCCGAATCGGTGGGAAAAATGGAACGCGATTGGGAAGTAAAACCCAATGGAGCCCGGTATTTCATGAATCGCATATGGGTACCTCTCTACGGAAACCTCAGAGAGCTAGTCATGGATGAAGCTCACAAATCCCGATACTCTGTCCATCCGGGTTCGGATAAGATGTATCAAGACCTTAAAGCTGCGTATTGGTGGCCCAACATGAAAGCCGATATAGCCACCTACGTGTGTAAATGTTTGACTTGTGCAAAAGTCAAGGTAGAGTATCAAAAGCCATCGGGGCTACTTCAACAACCTGAGATCCCAGTGTGGAAATGGGATCAGATCTCGATGGATTTCATCACTAAACTTCCGCGAACTCTAGGTGGTTGCGATACTATCCGGGTGATTGTGGATCGTTTAACTAAGTCCGCACACTTCCTAGCTATTAAAGAAACAGATAAGATGGAGAAGTTGACTCGCATCTACATTAAGGAAGTAGTTTCTCGGCACGGAGTGCCAACATCCATCATCTCAGACAGAGATGCTCGCTTCACGTCCAACTTCTGGCAGTCACTTCAGAAAGCGTTGGGAACACGCTTGGATATGAGCACAGCCTATCACCCTCAGACTGATGGTCAAAGTGAAAGGACCATACAAACCTTGGAAGACATGCTTAGGGCATGCGTCGTAGACTTCGGAAATAGTTGGGAAATCCACCTGCCTCTAGTAGAATTCTCATATAACAACAGTCATCATACGAGTATTTCGGCAGCACCGTTTGAGGCATTATACGGTCGTAAATGTAGGTCACCGGTCTGCTGGGCAGAAGTCGGTGACAGTCAACTCACAGGCCCTGAGTTAATACTTGAGGCTACTGAAAAGATTGTACAAATCAGAAACCGCATGGCGGCGGCACGAGATCGACAGAAAAGCTACGCTGATCAACGACGCAAATCGCTCGAATTTCAAGTAGGCGACCGCGTCCTACTAAAGGTGTCACCCTGGAAGGGTGTAATCCGCTTTGGAAAACGGGCAAACTAAACCCACGGTATGTAGGCCGTTTGTAATCTTGAAACGTATTGGACCCGTAGCTTATCAATTAGACCTTCCTGCCGAACTCAGTGGAGTTCACAACGTATTTCACGTGTCAAATCTGAAGAAGTGTCTATCAGACGAAACTCTAGTCATTCCATTGGATGAGATCCAAGTGGATGAACAACTACACTTCGTGGAAAAGCCTATCGAGATCATGGATCGTGAGATCAAGACTCGAAGGCACAGCAAAATTCCGATCGTTAAGGTTCGTTGGGACTCTAAGCGTGGACCGGAGTTCACGTGGGAAAGAGAGGACCAAATGAAAAGCAAATACCCACACCTCTTCGCAACTGAGCAGCAAACTAACGATACCAGTAACTAAATTTTCGGGACGAAAATTCTTTCAACATGGGGATGATGTAACAACCTGGAAATTTCTCATACTTTTGTGTACTATGGTTAACTAAGTCCTTGTGCATGGCACTTGGGAATCTTTGTGCATGGCACTTGGGAACTTCTTGAAACTTCGCGTACCATCATAAACGAACTAACTCTTTGTGCGTGGCACTCTAAACATGTACGCTACATTCTAAACCGCGTTTACTCAATTTTCGGGACGAAAATTCTTTCAACATGGGGATAATGTGACATCCCGGGTTTTTCGGATAACTTAAACGTAATACTTGTCGAGTGAATTATATGCTATGTATTAAACGTGTACGAGTTAGTGAACACGTGATGTGCGATTATGTGATTGTGTTATGTGATTGTGTTAGTTATAAAATAATCATGGCAATATGTACACGAACCGAACCGCGACACGAACCAACCGTAAACTCCTTGTGGCTCTAGGAGTGAACCGAGATTTAAACCTTAAACCTTATGCCATTCTCGGCCAAGTGCAAACCAAACCAAACCAACCCGTGTGCAAACCAAACCCCAAACCCATTGCGTACAACCCAAACCGACCCACCCAAGTCCCTCGGCCACGAACTCAAACCAAACCGTAACCTTGTTCTCTTTGCGCCTATATATACAAACTCACATGCATGCCTTCATTCACAACATAAAACCCTAAAAGAAAAACTACCGTCGGCAGCCTTATTCTCGCCCCTTGTGATCGCAAACAGCTTCTTTCCTTCATCATATCAATCTGATCAGCCTTGTTCACCTTCACGGTCGCGCAACAGCTTGTTCTTTTCTTTCCTCTCGGTCGCAGCAGCAGCAGCCCTCGCCATCTTCATCTCTCGGCCGCGAGCAGCTTGTTCTTTTCATCCTCTCGGTCGCAACTATCCTTGATCATCGGTTCCTCGTCTACTCACGGTTCATTAAGCTTGATAGTAAAGGTTAGGGTTTATCTTTTGATTACAAGATCATGTTCGGATATATGTGCTTGAATGATTAATTGGTTTGTTTTCGGATTATATGTGTTTGAAAGTAAGCGGCTGAATTATCATTGTTTACATGAATGATTGTTTGCGGAACTTGTAAGTTTGCGAGTATGTTTGTTTGTAAAAACTAGAAGTATGAACTAGGGTTTGCATGGATATGTTATTAGTATTGATCTATGATTAGAAATCGGTTCTGGCTCGCCTAGGTTGATCATAGGAACGGTTTATGCAAGTTATGGTAATAATATGCTGAAAACAGTTTGCTGAGTAATAGTTACAGCCGACTTCATCTGGCTGTAACTTGGTCATTAGTTGTCGAAAAACGGATTTTCTGATGTCTAGAACGTAGATATTTGAATAACGAATCTAATGGCGCTGGATTCATAATTTTCTGAAGTCGTTTGATATTTTTAAAGGGCCAAATAAGTTCAGTAACTAAAGCTGTGAAAATCCTGAAATTTTGTTAGTTGTTTATCGAGTTGGATTATAAAATCAGTAGGGAGTTGAGTCATGATTTTTGTACAGCAACTAGGTATGGAAATTTCCGGGCAACTCCAACTGGAATTTTGTTAATGGGACGATCGGTGATTTTTAAATAAATTCTTCCGTGGACTGCAGTCAGAAAGTAATAAATCTGACTGCAACCTAGTATATTAATATTTATGGTTAAATGGTAAAGATTTAGGACTTGGAAAATTTATATAAATTTCTACAGTATAAATGGCACCTGCTGTAAAAATATTGGAATTTTTGGAACGTTGGAACTATTTTATAAAAATCCTAGAAAACAGCTGAATTATGAGTGTTAAGCTGAAAATTGATAACTTGTGATTGTGTGCACCAAAGTGTTGCATGGATTGGATCATGTTCATGATAAACTGTTTTGATTACTATGTTCACATGAGTATACTTGCATGCATGTTTGAGTGCTAGATATGTTATTTGTGTGTATCACTTTGTGCGTAAATTAAGTGTAGAATTTGTATTGGTGTGATCACACACTGACTTGAAATCAATTGGTTTGTTAGGACGCAATTAGCGGTCCCATCCTTTACAACTTCTTTGCTACACTAACCGAGCAAATAAAGGTGAGTTCACGGCCCCTAACTTTATCTGGTTTTTATACAACAGGGGGAGTAACATGTATACACTCTTCAAACTCAATCTCTTTACGTTATACGAATTTAACGTCACATAACTATTCGGTAACTAAGTTAATGTTAATGTAATGTTATGGTCACTAAGCAGCTATATCACTTAAGTCCTCGTCAATCTCTCGGATCGTTAGTATTGGGTTTAATAGCGGGGGAGTTATAAGTAGTACTACTGGGCCCGACAAGCCCCATCCGAGCTAGTCGCGCTAGCCGACCGGGTATGGTCAACGGGTGAATAATTCGGCCTAACTTCGCCATGGTCAGTGATAGGCCTGGCAACACGGAGGCACAACAGTCAGCTTCGATCGCGAACACTTACGTGACATAACTTTAGGCTAGCTACCTATATATGTTAACATTGAACTTAATTACGAATCAACTATATTATTCCGGGTTTGGAATAATGGAAACAACAACTATATTATCCCGGGTTGAGGATAATGGAAACAACAACTTATTATTCCGGGTTTGGAATAATGGAACCAACATCATTATTATTCCGGGTTGGGAATAATGGACTAAATCGTTATCCCGGGTTAGGGATAACGGAGGAAACAAACTCATAACCGAACAAACGAATTTATGAAAACCTGTGAACTCACTCATCTTTAATGTTGACACTTGTTTCTTTACATGTTTCTCAGGACGCTAGGAGCTCTAGGTGCACTCACATGCATCGAACAAGACATCTTTTATCGAGTCTCAATTACAAATATTGTTTTGGGTTTTTCATTTGTTTTGGCGTTTGTGTTGGCGCCCGCTTCACTATTTATTTTATGCTTCCACTCAACCACTTAAACTAATGCTTCCGCTAAACTTTAGTAACTAACTAAGACAATCTAAAATCTACGACAATTGGTTAATCAAATGATTTTTGGAAAACGTATTATCAAATCATATAGAGTCGTTCGACGTACTAGTGTTTCAGATTCTGGTTTGTTCACACGCCTCGCGGTAAAACTCCGCAAGTGGAAATTGAGGGTGTGACAGTTTACATTCTTGAAACTGAGAGCTCCATTGCATACTTTTCCTCTTATAGTGATCTTTCCTGTTTCACCACCTGTGAAGGAGACAAACCCGCCATCGAAAAACTGAATATCATTCAACTACGAGATGTCCCCTGTCATGTGCCTGGAACAGCCACTGCCGATATACCAGAGTCTGATGAGAGTTTGCAGAACTGTTCCTACACATTTCAACAGGTTTTAGTTAGAAGCTGCAACCCAGGCCATTGACGATCTAGGTATGCCATGTGCATCAACATAAGTAACCTCATGGAATATTAAATTAATTGAGGATGAGGTCGATGATGCTTTTGATTTGTCTGATTTTGGGGCAGGAGATTGGACCTTGGTCAAGTTTTTAGGCCTCCAGGTTAGTGAGTCAGACTTCTGCACATTTTTTGGAGTGCTAGAAGGATTCAGAGAACCTGAAGGGCTTAGAGATTTGTGAGTTTGTCTCTTGGCCATGTTCCAGTCTAGATCAGAAGGCTTAGTCGTAGCAAATCGAGCCTGATATAGGCGATTAGGCATAGCTTTCTGATATTTTGAGAATAATGATTTGAAAAGTATGAATCCTTTTTGAAAATTTCGTGCAATATGCCTGAGAAATCCACAGTTGAAATAGGTCTGCCTCTTCTGGAAGAAAACAATCCATTTAGCTTGTGAAATTCTAGGCAATTTGTCTGTCAGTTTCTTGCTTTCTGGTACTGACGGCTGGTGCAAGGGTTTGAACTTGGCTGTAGCATACGCACAACCATCAGCACACTTGTAAGGTTTATGGTTTGAATTAACAATTTGGAGTTGGTAGACTTAGGCACAAATTTAACTGATTTCTGTTCAGCTTGTTGCTTAACAGATTCAGATTGGGGCTGCTAAGTTAATTTCTCATAATGAGGAACTGACTCAGCAACTGCCTTTTCATTTGTCTGAGATGCTGTTTGGTTTTCTTCTTTTTAGATCTACGTGTTCTCTGTTTCTTATTATTAGTTTTCAAACCATTTTGCGTGGCGGATTATGCAGAAGAGACGGGTGATTCAGTGAGGACATCCTTTTCTGAATTGCCAAAAGATGAGCTTGAAGCATTAAAAACAGGAGGAATCTCTAAATTTTGAAAAGTTTGAGATTCCGATTCAGAGTCAGTTTCAAAATTTTTATCTGAATCAGCAGGACGAGAATGCTCATTTTCTGTCATTTCAGAATCAGTCCATCGTTCTGTGGTTGAAGAAGCTAAATCACCCGATTCTTCTAGTACTATGCCAGTGTCATTCTTCACAGGTTCAGTTGTTTGGTTGGTTTCCTCACTGTCAACCCTGGGATTAGCATCACAGATGGTACTTCCTGAGAGGAAATTCCAGTCTCTTCAGTAGAAACTGAGGAAACCGTATCACCTGTCGATGTTGTACCTGTAGCAACATTTATGTTTTCATCACAAGAGTTATCACATTTATTATCAGCATTAGATGAAAAACCAGAATTAAAACCATCTACGTTGCCAACACAACCAACACTGTCTGAGAATTTAAATTGTTCTGCAAGAAATTGATTCAAAATGTCAAAAGCATGTTTATAAAAATAATAATCAGCAGCTGAATTGTCTGGATTGGAGTTCAGACATTCTTCTTGATCACCATCTGTAATATCCTCAACTAATATTTCTTCTGCACATGAGGTAGAAATGTTAGTAGCGTTCCCTGAGTCGGTTTCAGTTCCGGAAGAAATTTTGTGGGTGATGTTGCTGCCTCGTCCTTAGGCATCATTTTCTCTAAATCATCTGAACTACAAGAAGGATGGTCACCAGATTCGTGTGAAAATGATGTGAAAGTGTAGAAAACATCATCCTTCTTAAGTTCAGTTGGCTTAGAGAACTTTGGGTAATAAGGCTTCCATGGTTTTGAAAGATAATCTAATGGCTTACCATACATCATGTTTTCTTCATTTTCTAGTTCAGCCTTAGAGTTAGGCATTCTTGTATAGTTATGATTATATGGTGGAGGAGCCCTATTGTACCCAATGCCTTTTGTATAATTTTTCTGATAATTAAGCTGCAGATCACAGAAGTCCTTGACCAGCTTGCTGGAAGTTTCAAATTTTTTTAATATTTATTTCATTTTCTTGAAACTTCCCTGTCAAGGAATTTAGCTTGGCTAAAGCAGCTTGAAGTTCTACGTCCTTTTCAGCTAGTTTTAGCTTATAGTCGTATACCCAACATTTCTGTTGGTTCAAGTCAAGCTTTAGCTAAGCTATGTCTTGTTTTTGAGCTTCGACCTTTTCTATAAGAAGCTTGTTCTTATGTTTAAAGGCGATGTTCTGTGATGCAGCTTGTTGATATTCAGCTACAAGAGTTAAATTATGGGTTCGCATTTGTGATAATTTAAATCGACAACTATGTAAATAGAGAATTCGATTTACCGTTTCAGAAAGACCAGGTGTCTCATTTGTCTACGCCATCATGCAGTGATTGTTGTTCTTAGAAAAATTCAGAGTTTCCATCTGAGCTGCTGCATCTACCCAGTTGAATCCTTCATGTTGTTGTACAACCAAGGCCGTTGATTTCCCGCTAGAGCTACTCGAGGGACTTGAAGTAGATTTTGAAGGAGAGACTGGCACCAACTGTCTGTCACTACTCTGTATGTCTGCAACTCTAGATGAAACAAATCCAGATGGCGGCTTCTTGCAATCTCGAGCAAAGTCTCCAGGTTCATGACATCTATAGCATCTGAGCTTATCTTTTATCAATCCAGTCTTCAGATTAGACAATGGTTGCCTCTCGTACTTCTTTTGAAATTTGTTGACACGGAAAGCAGCCATTGCAAGATTTCAGGACACGTCAATCTCGTCTAAATCTTCCTCCATTATTTGATCTATTTCAGTTGGAAGAATCGATGAGGAGTCAGATCACTTGCTAAGAAGGCATTTAAGCTGTTAATCATTGAGGCAGCTATGGCCAATTACTCCTCATTCTCTTTAGTAAGAAAAGCAGAATTGGACACAACTTGAGCAAGAGCCAGTGCAGGAGCAACAGATTGAGGAATGTTGCCTTGTTGAGTTGTAGCAGGAATAGTCAGACTGTACACCATGCTAGGAACTTAGCATGATATTGTGTCTGAACCTGCACCGTAGAAATCATAGTGGGAGTCTGAGACTGAAGACCGTAGACATACTGGGTCTTCTGTGGAGAGGCGAGAGGACTGTACACCAAGTTTGAGCTACCTGGTGTGTGAGAACTTCCTTGCAAATGGCTGTAAACAAGATTTTGAGATATTAACGATGCGTTCTGCCCTGTAATACCAGCCGCCATCAGACTGCTTTGATGATTTATGTCTCTCTGCTTATTATCCATCTCACAAGACTTAATAGCTGCGATCATTTCTGTGAGAGTGACATCGTTCAGATTTTTTGTCTTCTTGATCATCCCAACATCAGCATCCCAGCTGTTTGGTAATGAATTTAACAGCTGTCTGTTCATGGCACTGTTTGTAAGAGTGATTTCAGCTGAAATCATCTGAGAAACGAGCTTCACATATCTTCTGATGTGGTTCTCAATGGTTTCCCTATAAATATGGTTAAATGAGCTGAACTATTGATTCAGCTTATTAACTCTGCTTGCCTTCATGTCAGTGTTTCCCTCATAAAGGTTTTGCAATTCACTCCACACTTCTTTAGCTGTCTTGCAATTTCTGACAGCTATAGAAATGTCAGGTCCGAGTGCCATTGTTAGCATAGCTGAAGCCTTTCATCTTCTTCGATTATTTTCACATGTTCGGGAGTCCACAAATGGCTTAGTTTAGGAATCTTTGTATCTGGATCTTCAGCGGTACTGTAAACGATTGTTCGTGGTCCGTTAATAATGCATCTCCAAACCCCTGGCTCTTTGGCCTTGTAGTACTGCTCAAATCTGAACTTCCACTCATAGTATTCATCTTCCTATAACAGACGAGGCACCTTAGTTGAAGTGCCAATAACTTGATCTAATTCCTGATGAAGGGCCAGAGTTTGTGATTACAGTGATGCCAAGGTGACATTGGTCAAGTCTTGAGCGGTCATATAACTGTTCATCATTGTTAACTTTATTAAAATTACCAAGTAAGTTAAATTAAAGTTAATTTGAAATTCTTATAGTGAACAGTGATCCGAAAATGAGTCCGCGATAAACAGGTCCGAGATGAATCCAAGATAGATAGGTCCAAAATGAGAAACCACAATAATTCCAAGATAAATGTCCAAAGAGAAATCCGAAAAGCAATCCGAAATGATAAGATCCGGAATAAGGCTTGATCTGGAATAAGGTTGGATCTGGAATAAGACTTAATCTGGAATAGGACTGGATCCGGAATGAAGCCTTGATCCGGAATAGAAGCTTGATCCGGAATAGGGCTTGATCCGGAATAGAGGCTTGATCCGGAATAGAAGACTTATCCGGAATGAGAGTCCTTATCCGAATACAACAGTAATCTGAATTTCCTAAAACAGATTGACACAGGTTATTTGAACAATAATCCTTATCCGGAATATGAGCAATCCGGATAAGGTTGTTGAGAATATGGAGGAATAGTAGTCCGGGATCAATCCGAGATGGATAATCTCCTTCGTGTTCTTCGGGATCTACAACAGTGCCCAATCCAAAATCCTTGAAACTTCTTCGTGTTCTTCGGAATCCGCAACAGTGCCGAATCCGAAATCCTTAAATCTTCTTCGTGTTCTTCGGAACATTAGCAATGCGAGATAAAAACAACAACAATCTTCAACTCTGAACAGTAGCAATCCGTGTTGAACAACAACAACTTTCAATTCTGAACAGTTCTTCGATCTGCGATACCTAGAGCCTGTATTGTACAGCAGGCTCTGATACCAATTGTAGGTCCAGTATATCGGATCAACAGGTATCGTAAGACTAATCGATTGCGGAAATAAAGATTAGAATGAAGAACAATCCTTGAATCAAAATAACTTGCATACACCAGAATAGTGTCTGATACAAGTTTTCAATAATAAAATCACTAGCCCCCAAAACCTTGACCTATTACATGTATTTATACTAATTACATAGCCTACAAGTTAAAACCCTAGGCCCATGACATCACTAGGAAGCCCAAAACCCTTTAACTAGGCCCAAATGTAGTACTAATGTGTAAACATTCAATTATAAGCCCAACATTGATTTACATCAAGGTTTTGGCAGTCTTACAGAAATCTTTAGGAACACGCTTGGATACGAGCACATCATACCACCCTCAGACAGATGGCCAAAGTGAAAGGACCATCCAAACATTAGAGGACATGCTCAGGGCTTGCGCAGTCGATTTGGAGGTAATTGTGATACTCACCTCCCATTGGCTGAGTTCTCTTATAACAATAGTTACCACACAAGCATTAAAGACGCGCCCTTCGAAGCCTTATATGGTCGCAAGTACCGATCACCTGTGTGCTGGGCTGAGGTAGGTGATAGCCAACTCACCGAGCCAGAAATTGTAGAAGAAACAACAAATAAGATTTTTACGTTCAAGGAAAGGTTAAAGGCCGCTAGAGACCGATAGAAAAGTTACGCAGATGTTGACGCAAACCATTGGAATTTCAAGTTGGAGACAAAGTTCTTTTGAAGGTGTCGTCTTGGAAAGGAGTGATTCGGTGTGGAAAGGGGGCAACTCAACCTTAGGTACATTGGGCCATTTGAAATATTTGCCAGGGTTGCTACAGTAGCAGACAAACTCAAACTACCCCTAGAACTGAGCAGTGTTCATGATACCTTTCACGTCTCAAACCTCAAAAAGTGTCTGTCTGACGATACGTCAGTTATACCACTAGATGAAATCCAAATTGACGACCAACTCCACTTCGTGGAGGTACCCATTGAAATCATGGACATAGAGGTTAAAACGCTTAAACAAAGTTGTGTCCCAATCGTAAAGGTAAGATGGAACTCTAGAAGAGGGCCTGAATTCACATTGAAACGTAAAGATAAGATGAAGCTAAAGTACCCTTTCCTGTTCGAGAACATCCTAGAAACAGGCAACATGAATTGAATTTCGGGATGAAATTCTCTTAATTGGGGGAGTATGTGACAACCCCTACATAACCAGGTTTACATTTAGGCATTTATTTATGTGAATGCATGTATATATAGCGCATTAGACCTTGTTTGGTGTAAACTAGGTCGTTCCTTGGCAAGCAAATGTCCATCCACTCATGACACTTCATAACATATATGGGTAAAACGTAAAATTTAATGAAATATTGGGTCTTAAAAACTAATTTGTCCACCCTAAAAGCGAAACGATCAATAATTATATATACAACTATGTATATATAGACACACACGTAACATATTACATGTTTATTTTAAGCTCGTCTATAAGCATATAATTTTATAATTATATATGTATCAATTTAGATACCGAAACTAAGATTCATGTTCGCGAACGAATGAAATATTTAATAGTTACGAATAACAAAGTTAATACCTACTAACTTAAATATCCCAAATTTTAAACTCCTAGTATGGCTACATTATTCCACCACACCAAATTTATATTAGTTATTTAAATTTAAATCTGTGTAAACTAGATAGGCTATTTATTTAATTTTTCACCCAACTAGTAACATGTTACTAAATAAATAAAAACTATTATCCAATTCACCCACTTTCTTTAACCTCCGGATATCTAAAAAGACACCACCTCCTCCATTAAATGTAATGTTAGCCATGATCCCAACAAGATTTGACTTTGGAACCTATGACCACCCACCTAAAATATATATATATTACCAATCTTTCACCATTAACTTCATCATTTTAGTCAACACTCTTGTACTCACTAAGGATTCTTGAAAAATCAACGAAGATCACCACAAATTCTCATCAACTTTGAATTATTTTATATTAAAGTAGACAAGACAATTTACTTCTTCACAAATACATGATGTGAGGAGTCATGCAAAGTACTGAAATAGCCCAAAAGGATCTTACACAATCTTGATCCGTGAAAAATCCTTTAAATTAATCAACATCTCATTCCATGCAATCCCAATCCATCTTTCGATTCGTTTTCCCCTAACCAACCGAATCCACACCCTCACATACACCAAAGTTGACACTTTCCCCTTTTAGTTAGATCCTAACCTTAAACCCACCCTTATCCACTTATAAATACCCCTTAACCTATCCAAGTAACTCACCCTCACATACTTGAAAATCCTGCACTCACTCTTTCGACACACACCATCAAATTCAACCCTCATAAACTCTAAGTCTAGAGCTCTCAAGTCACAAGTCACCTCCTCTGTCTTTTACTGTAGGTATGAAATAAACTACTCCATTTTTAAGGTTTACTTTTATATGGTCACTTGTTCATACATCCAACATTCATGTATAGGCTTTATTCTTATAATAATAAGATTATATACAAACACATCAGAACATACTTGACATTTTGAATGAAAATGTGTTTTAATCAATTCATATTTTGTATGTATAAAACTCCAAAATTCTGGCGCACAGATATATATATATATATGGATCTCTAAAGAATTTTCGATATACACGTACATAACATTCATTTAATTCTTTCTTTAAAAAACATTTAACCTCCCTAGCCTACTAATCTCACAAAAATAGCCCAACTTGTAGTTAGTATATTGTTAGTTACTTTTATACAGGGACACAATAATATAGATATAGCCATTCATGATTTAACTAGTAAAAATAATAGTGAAATATTACTAAGATTTCAACCTAAAAATAAAGATAATCATGACACATTGAGTATGAATTATCAAAATATTGTTAAGATCGTGAAGATCTCTGATCACAACAAAAGAAATCAACATTTTTAGTCTAAAATATAAACATTTTTAGTCTAAAATATAAAGGGTGATTAATGATGTGTTATGCCACATGACTATTTATACATATACTTTTTAAAACATATTTATCGCTGATGCATGCATTATGGTTGGATGTTATGAAGTCTAGAATGCCGACGAGTATACGAAGACTAGTACACAGGCCTTAATAGTGTCCATATTTATTATAGGGCACTTGTAGGTCGACACGCATCATCACATACACGGAAATTTATTACCACGCACCCTAGTGAGTAACGCGGCCCCTATTTTACTTGTTTTATTTTGGGGGAAAACATGCTATTTGTATCATGAATGGTTTTTTCATACTTGTGCATACATATCTAGTTACGTGAGACAGTAATGTCACAAAAATTCCTCTACAAGAGTATAACCATTAACCAGTGAGGCATGGATAATATGAATAGTACTATTTGGGTTGACAACCCCTTCATGGTTAGTCACGCTAACCTGTCTTGCATGTAAAATGAATGCACATTGTCCATAACGTTCAATGTTTGTGACATGACATTGGTTTGGGGGCAAATAACATCGGGTTTGGTTATACAACTCATGGTAACTAAAAACATATATGTATGCAACTCCCACGTGTTTACTTACATTTATAGACCTGGGAGCTCGCCAACCCTTTTGGTTGACATTTTTAAGCATGTCTTTCAGGAAAGTAAGCTACAAGGAAATTGGCATCAAGTAGGATGTGCTTTTGGAAAAGTCTATTACATGTCTTTGTTTTGTTAAAGTAGATAAAAAAAATTGGTGTAGTAGTAAACTAAACAAGTACTCGTTGTGATGACATAATTTGAATGGTTGAATTTATATTTCTCGTTATCAATTGCTGTGACACCGTATCCGGCGCACCTGGTTCTTCCACTTTAAAACGAGTGTGACACGTTTAATATTCTATCTGATGTGATTGTTACTGCACATGTCTCAAGTACAGTGGTACCTATTCTCATTGTCGCTGAAGATGATGCCGTGCAGCTACAAGATGCATTCAAGAAACTTACTGTGGATCCACTGGGATTTCGCAAAGTTGCTACTGAACCGCATCATACTTCACCATCTCAGGAGCCGGTTCCTGAATTTACTCCAACAGCTACTCCTGATGATGCAGCTCAAAACACTTACGCCACACATCAAACTACTGCTGAACATCCAAGGAGCTTCATTGTTTCCGAAGCCGATTCCGTCAAATTGCACTGTAGATCCACCGGTGATCAACACTGCTGCTACATCAAATGAGGGGGAGCAATCTGGGATAGTATCAGGAAGTTTTTCAAATCTACAATTAAACTTGCAGGCTCCTACTGTAGCAATTCCACATCGTGTTCAGAGAAACCATCCAATTGGGACGTTATTGGTCTTATAACTGCTGGTATATAGACCTGCAGTAGATCATGAACCATTAACACATGCTATACTCATGATTTGTTTCACAAATTAAGCCTAAGAGCATTGATGTTGCTTTGCAGGAACCTAGATGGGTCGACGCAATGCACGAAGAGCTAAATCAGTTCAAAAGGTTGGGTGTATGGAAAATGGTGAAGCTGCCTCAAGGAAAACGTGCTCTTGGAACACGGTGGGCCTACATGAACAAACCGGATGATACTAGAGTGATAGTAAGAAACAAAACGCGATTAGTAGTCCAAGGTTTCAAGTAGATTGAAGGTCTGGATTATGACGAAGTGTACGCTCCCGTAGCAAGACTTGAAGCCATTCGCATCTTCTTGGCATATGCATCTTACATGGGATTCACCGTTTATCAAATAGATGTCAAGACGACATTTCTGTACGGGAAGTTCAAGGAGGAAATTTATATCGCTCAACCCCCTTGGTTTGTTGATTCAAAGAAGTAAGACTACGCCTACAAGTTACATAAAGCTTTATATGGACTGCACCAAGCACCTTGTGCATGGTATGCAACCTTAACAAAGCATCTGCTTGCACATGGATATACTCGGGGGACAATAGATCAAACGCTATTCATTAAAAGTTTTGATAAGGATCTCATCGTGGTTAAGATCTATGTTGACGATATCATTTTCGGGTCAACCAATGGAGATTTATGCAAGGAATTCGAGGAGGTAATGAAGAAGAAGTTCAAAATGAGCTCCTTTGGTGAAATGACAATGTTCTTGGGTTTGCAAGTTTGTCAAAGCAGTCAAGGAATTTTAATCCATCAAGGAAAATATTTCAGGACGTTTTTGCAAAATTCGACATGACAGATTCTAAGCCCATGGACTCCCCCATTGCTGAACGACCACTACTAAATGAAAATGTTGAAGGCAGTCCAGTCAATCCAACGTTGTACCGATCTATGATTGGTTCACTAATGTATTTGACTGCAAGCAAACCAAATATTATGTTTGTTGTCAGTCGATGTGCTCGTTTTCAGGCCAATCCTACACTTTCTCATCTTACTGTATTTTAACCAGATATTTAGATACCTAAAGGGAGCTCCAAAACTTGGACTCTTGTATCCTAGAGATTCAAACTTTGATTGTTTGCTTTTTATGATAGTAATCTTGGAGGGACAGACAGGAATTTGAAGTCTACGTCGGCTGGATGCCAATACTTGGGAGACAGACTCATCTCGTGGCAATGAAAAAAGCAACAGACAATGTCGCTCTCAACTGCAGAAGCTGAATACATTGAAGCATCCGCTTGCTGCTCCCAGGTGATTTGGACGCAACACCAGCTCGAGGATTACTGTTTGACTTATCTAAACAGTACCATCTATTGTGATAATGATGTCGCTATCCAAATCATCGAAAATCTTGTCACTCCAAAACCAAGCACATTTATATCAAAGTTCATTTCATTCAAGATTGCTATGAGAGGCTTGATTAAACTTGAACAGATCCATACTGATGCTAATACAGCAGATCTTTACACAAAACCTATCAGTAACTAGAGATTCAAGGTGCTTGTGGACCTTTTAAAAATGATGCGATGCACCGACTGAGCAACTAATATATATACATATATGGGTAGGAGTTGGCTAAAAAGTCCAGTTTTCCTATAAAGTGTAAAAAGTCATAAAACACCATAATGTCAACCATAAAACACACTCAAAATACACAAATAACATAGTGGAGATTATTAAAACACCATATTTGTGGGTTTTTGTGTTTTGGATGATAAGGCTTTGATTATCGAATAACTAACACTAGTGTGTTTTATATTGATTATGATGTTGTGTTTTATGTTCATAGTTGTACGATGGTGTGTTTGAAGTTTTTAAGGATTGTCAGGGTTTGGATATTGTGTTTTAGTGATCTTCACTATGTTATTTATGGGTTTTTAGTGTGTTTTATGGCTGAAATTGTGGTTTTATGACTTTGTACACATTGTAGAAAAATGGACTTTGGTGCTGAACCACACTCACACACACACGCACACACACACACACACACACACACACACACACACACACATATATATATATATATATATATATATATATATATATATAAACATATGTATATATAAAAAATATAATAAGGGTTTTTATAAATCAATCAATAAATAAATTTGCGCATAAGATATTCTTCTTTTGCACAAATTAGGGGGAGAAATATTTTATTGAGGGGGAGATTTACTTGCTGGGAAGTGAAATAAATTTCCATGCTAAAGAATTTGGTTAACACATGTAAGGTATCGAAGTTGAAAAGGCGAGGATCCACTACGATGTGTTGATAGGCTTATTACTCAAAGGGCAAAAAGATACCAAGTGACAAAAACTCTACAAGCTATAAATCCTGTGGGTAACATATCATCGGCATATAATTTCGTGGTCTTAAATCTTGCGTTGAGAGACTGCCCTTCTGTTGTATCTAGATACATACAGATCTAGGCATAGTTAGGATATCTTTAAAAGAGCCAAAAATTAAGGCAAAAACCTTAAAAGAAAGGAAATCTCATCACAAGAAAATTCCATGTGCTTGAAAAGTCAAATATACCGTATAAGGTATAAAGCCTAACCCTCGTCAGATGTTGATTGGTCACTTTGTGGTACGATGTATTGACTTGCTCACCAACAAGTGTGACGTTGTAAGAATCAAAGGATGATCTCAGTATACTCACTCGTTACGATGAATTATTGAGCTTACCATGATCACGGGGGTTTGTCTTGATATGGGACACACGGATGTTATAGTATACTTTATCTAATTAAGTCACGAGGTTGAAAATTGAAGGCTAATGTGATAAGTTTAAGTGGATAAATATATCGGCAATCGCATGGACCAGGCACACCAAGCTCATGCTGAAAAGTGTTCCTTAATCGATGCAAGAATGGTTTGATCCCATGGCAATTGTCCTCATCTCATTATTTTATTATTATTTGGTTCTGGGATGCCAAAAAGGATTGCTCGGTTGGTTAAATCGTTGATCTTGAAAAGGTGTTACTAATCAATACAGGAAAATGAGTGGGCCCACAACATTTTGAATGAATGACTGTTTCGATTGGGCCCACTTATCTCAAATGGATTCAAATTGGGCCCACCCATTTCGGACAGGCCCATCATTCGGATGGATCACAGTTCTGAAATGGGCCAGGCATGTATTTCGGACTACTATTCCTAATTGGGCCTGGCCCAGCATTTCGAATAGGCCTAATTCGATTCTATAAATATGGGCATTTCAAAGCATTTCGATTCGTTTCGAACATTTGCACATTTCGGATCTCTCTCGGATTGACTAATTGGAACTCATAGGTTTGATGTTTCCCATGCATCTCAAATGGATCTCAGATGGATCTCGGATGAATTTGATAGCATTTCGGATGGATCTTGGATAACTGCATGTATTTCAGATGGATCTCGGATCATATATATGCATTTCGGATAATCATCCGAAATTTGACAAATTCCATCCGAAATGTCAAGTCTTCTCGAATATCTGACAACGGATTATTTGAATTACCTCCTTAACCCATGTCCATCTGAAACACTATTGACCCAGTCCATTCGAATCAGGTTGACCAGTTCAAACTGTTTTAAATCATTTCATTAATTGACCGGTTCAAAACTGTTTTGAACCTATTTGAACTGTTGACCTGTATGTTGACCCCTTGACCCTTCCTTTGAACCTTTTTTACTTTTGGACCCGTTTGATATCAGATTGAACGGTCGACAAGGTCAACTAAGTTAATTTATTGTGATGAAACTTGATGTTCTTTGTTCAAAATTGGAGAAAATGGCTCAAAAGATGATGAAAAAAAAGCATAAGCTCGAGGTGGAACCATTCCATAATCAAGCCTATTATTTGTCGGACGCTCCGCTGATTATTACAAGTTGTTCCATTCGATGATAGTCAGTTTAAACTCCTGCCGCATCACACATGCATTGAAGATTAATCCAGTTATCTTCAAAGACATGATTCAAGACTTCTGGATAAACGCGAAAGTAAAGAGAGGTTGAGATGAAGGAAAAGGAACCATTGAATCCAAAATTCAAGGAAAGGATGTTATTGTTTCAGAAGTAGTGGTACGAGAGGTTTTAAAGTTTGAAGATCTAGATCGTCACCCAACATCGTTTGATAGAGACAGTGTTATTAAAGCTTTACGACGTATGAGCTACGAGTGTGCTTATCTAACAGTTTTAAAGAAGATGTTTCCGCCGTATTGGAGATTTCTAGCGCACATTTTCTTACAATGCATCTCAGAGAACAAAGGCAGTTTGGATTAGCTTAATCAAACCCAAATGTCTGCATTGGTTGCTTTGGTGAACAACTGAGATTTCAACTTCTTCGCTTTTATTTTTGATAACATGAAGAACATGCTTCAAAATTTCAAGAAGAAAGTCTTTCTGCTATACCCAAGATTTGTGCAAATGATTCTCGATGAGAAGTATCCGGACCTGGTAAAAAGCATAAACTATCTAAATTTGAGGCCTTTGGGTCCAAGTTGCTTTGAAGCGGCATGCAAACAGCGAGATCTACAAAGATCAGATTACTGGAAAGTATGCTCTAGAGAAGCATGGAAAGCTCGGTCCAGTTATAACGGTGGCCGAAGAACATGGCGTGCAAATCATTGGTGCTAAACAGAAGCCAGAAGCTGAAATTGAAGATTTGGTTACTAATGATGAAGAGACAGAGGTTGAGTTGGAACATATGTAGTCGGAGATAGCTGAGGAAATTATTAGAGATCTAAACCTGATATCTGCAGAGAATCTTGCAGTGTTGCTTGCCTCGTTATAGAGCGATTCTAGGACCCCTCCTCCCAAAATCGTACCTACTGAAGAAATGCAGACTGGAGATGATACTAGAAAAGAGGAAGAATCTCCAAAGAAGCAGAGAACTGAACCAGAAACCCCTGATGACCCCAAGCCCATGAGTTCAAGTACCTTTCATGAGACAATTATGCAAGATGCCCCTGCTACAGACATGCTAGATACTTCTATCTCCAAAGAAATCGCTGGATCACAGCCTGGAAGTTCTAGCGACGTTCAATTTGAAGCCGGCAGTTCCAGTGGTGGGAATACAGAACAAGATGAAGCTGCAATGCGAATGGCTGCGGGAAAGATGAAGTTTGTTGAACAATCAGACAGTGACGATGATGAAGATGTAAATGTCAAGAAGCTGCACTGTAGTGTAATCCCCATATTGGAACAATATGTTGCATTCAATGATGCTCAAATATCATCTCTGCAAACTCAAGTGTCAATTAGAGACCAAGCAATAAAGCAGCTTCAGGGAGACGTGAGTTTGTTGATGACTATGGTTTATGATCTACAAGCAAAGCTACAGAAGAAGATTGGGAGAGAATTTATTGATAAAGACGATGATCCATTGAATGTTGCACATCACGAGTGAACAGCGGAAGAGAAAGCTGCAGCTGATACAGAACATAAAGCTGGTCTAAACGCGTATCTAGCTGCTGAGCAAAAGAAGAAGAAAAAGCTGCCTCAAAAGAAGCAAAGCAATAACTAGATGCTAATCATGAAGAACCAAGACTTAACTCCTCTTGACGAAAACTTTCAACCGAAGGATCAAACAAAAACATCTGATCGTATGTGATGGAACTGGGATCAAGCCACTACGACGAAGTAGGAAACAAATCTGGTGTTAAATGTTGGAGATATAATCATGATACGAAATTGTGGCTGGTGACAAGAGAAAGTGGACACAGAGAATACTACGCCAAAAGGTTTCAGTTCGAGTCATAGACCAAGATTGATCTAAAGAATCTTTTGCGAGCTCCTTATATTGACTCTTATCCAAATCAGCGTGGTCCAGGATGGGCATTTCATTCAAGACTTGAACATGAAGTGAAAAATGACTTTCCAACCATGAAAACGACTGAATCTAAGAAGAGTCCTGGTATCCGTAATCCATACACAAAGAAACCACTTCAGAACGTCATATGGCCACCAACCGATAAAGAGAAAGTTATTCCTGCTACTCCTAAATTTCCTAAAGGGGCTGAAAAATTTCAACTACTAGGCATATGATCTAGGGATGGCAGAGGCTGTGATTGTAACTCAAGAAAAGGCATTTCGGTCAGCATAAGATTCATACAAATGATAAGTACAAAGCTTGTGCGAAGTCATGGACTAGTGCAGTGGAAAATGTGATCAACAACAAGCTATACATGGATCTAAGTCCACTCTTTAGAGGTAGTGCAGCTGGCAGTTCTTAAAGCGCAATGCAGCTCTAATACAGTAAGCCTAGGGGGAGATTGTTAGGTCCTGTTAGGTTTATGCCTTAGTTACTTTAGTAGTTTGGGCTAGTTTGTAATAGTTGGGCTTGGTAAGGCATTTGGGCTTAGAGTTTGAGGTAATAGTGCACTAATCTCCCTACTATAAATAGTAAATATATTTAGGGATTAGTAGCTTTTGGTGGTTCTCTCACAACTTGTATTATACAAATTTCCATATTTGTATGCAAGTTACTCTTTCATCTATTATATTTCATCTTATTTCTTCTATCTCCATCTATAGCTTGTTTATGTGATTACGCCACCAATCAAGCTATATGTGATATCGTGAGATCTGGTTTTTTGGGACTTACAAGATATTCAACAAATATATGTTTCTGCATGGCACATCAGTCATAAAAAGAAAGACGATTAGTGACCAGAGTTTGTTACCGTATATCATGGAAAAAATTGGTAAGATGAGTAACAAACCACTTTAAAGGGTGTTGTTTTGAAAACATATTCTTCATGGTCCCTGAGCCACACATCAGACTACCCGTCAGCCATGTGGTCTATGAGGTATATGTGGTCTTTCTCCAAATCAAACACCAGTAATTAGAAGTGGTTCCTCTGAAGTACGGACACAAAAAACATATCAAACTCCTTCAGATCCAGTAGATGTTGCCGGCCGCAAAGGCTGCTTTTCAACTCAGACTCAAAAGTAGACAATCGACTACCAGAAGGGTCGATCTCTAGACTCAACAGCTTCCTCTTGCCTGTGTGACATGACTGATATTACGTTGTATAGCTTCTTGGGGGAAGAACGAGTCTTTAGGCTTGGTATTTCTGGTTGTTGCACGACTTTTCGTCTCTTTTGATTATCAGTTGATCGGAAACGTTCAACATCTCTTTACGTTTCTTTGTGGAAGAGCGTGTTGCAATCACTCGTTTAGGAGTGTTGCTTTCATCAAGGGATACTAATAAACGTCGGTTATCCATCTCCTTATGCCTTTGCTTCGTCTAAAGCCCTTCATTTTCTAGAAGTTGTAAAACCATTGTGACCCCAAGCAATCAAACAATAAAACCACAAGGGATCCACGTTTTACCTGAACTGAGATATATCACATCTGGATTATGATCAATCTTTTGTTTACCGCAGTTATACCCACGGGTGGTTGCAACCATGTCTCCCTTTTCTTATTTGGTGTATATAAGTTTTCCTGCCCAAAAAATCACCAACGAACATCATGCAAATAATTTCGAACTTAGGTTCCAACTAGCAACTACTCTAAAAACATCAAATGCTAAAAAACCTATAACATCACATGGTAACCCATTCTCCCTCATCACAGGAAACCCTAAACTTAAATGGAACCCCCACTTTGCAAATCTAGCATGGGAATCCCCATTTAATAAAAAATTGAATTTTAGAAAGTGGAAAATGTAAGGTGGTGACAGGTTGGGTTCTCAGGAGACAAAGGGTGATTCAGGAAAGGTAATTAATAGGTTTACCCACTAGTTTGTAAGTTTCTTAATGGTTAAAAAGGACTAAGAAGTCAAAGCATGGAACTATGTGTCAATACTTGTTTGGTTCGTCTAGTTTTAAAAGTGGTAATGTCAACTAGAAAGTTTGAGGATGGTGAGTACGGACGTGCATGGAGCCGATATGGCGTTTTGATGAGGGTTAAGTGGTAGTTGGGCTATGATTGGAGAGTTCACTTGGTTAGTGGTGAGGGTTGAATGATAGTTGGATAATGGTCGGAGAGTTAACTTGTTTAGTTCTCTAAATTACAAGGTTTTCATATTTCAATGTTTTATATAAAATCAAACTAACGACTAGTATATAAAATGAACATACGTATAATTCAATCAGACATACATACATACACCCATACATACATATTACATATAACTACACATATCTATAGATAAACTAAGCTAAATCCTTATGATAAGGATATAAATAATTTTATATATGAGTCGACTTCAAGTCTAAAAGGATTAAGCATATCTATATTAAATCTATACAGAAAAGGGCTCCTTTAACACTTTTCTAGAATTAACGATTTTATCACCAACGTTCATGTTTGTCACGTCGTTTAAATGTGTACCGACAAATTTCTAAAAATCACTTAAGCATGTAATGTACGTCGTGTATGGTTTGGACTTTGCTAGATGCGTTACGAACCAATTGCTTAAAATTAAGTCAAATTTGGATTAACGTAACGTAAGCATTTCTAAAAAACAGTATGGATAATGACCTAGAAAAATGTGGATTGTTACAAGCATATAGATACGTAAAACAGCGAAGAAAAAAAAAGTTTTATACTCAAACGACAAATTTAAAGAGTTGCCTGAGCTACCCCTAACATCCACATACGACTACCCCTATATACACTATACACATATGATGATGTGAATAGTGAATGTCTCTGTAGCAAAATCTTTATCTTTTGAAGAAAGAGATTCGAATGAGAAAAAAATATAATAATCTTAAAAATTCAAATATAAAGAGTGTAATTTGAGTGCTCTAAAGAAAAAAAATAATATATAGTGTTTAAAGCATTTACATTTGGATCTCTATCTTCATCTTAAATTTTTTGAAGATTCCTTTTAGTTTTCATGTCTATCAAAAGTCTTCATTTCTATTTTTATTTTTCAAGTTTGTGCTTCATTAAAGGTGATTCTCCAAATATAAACATTTACTATTCATCATATATAATGTTTGCGAATATTCTAGAATGAAAAAGAAATTAATATTAATAATATAAATATTTGTGAGTAACATAAAAATAAAAAAAAATAAAAAGGAATGAGATTTGGTTGGTTAAACAATCTTAGAGTAATATGTTTTTCACTTAAAGAATCTATCAAATTTGTATAGATTTGTTTTTATTGTTTATTTTCCTTTTCTTATTTAAATTACGTATTTTAATTCTTTTTAGTATTTTTATTTCTTAATTTTATTAAAAAATAAATATTTACATTTACATTTAATTAAATTAATTTAAAATATTATTACATTATATTATATAATTCATTTAAAATTTCTTTAAAAAACTTCATTTAAAATCCAATATTATATTATATTATTAATACTTTATTTAAAATCCAATGATAATTCATATTTATTAAATTTCTTGTTAGCTTAGCTAATTATATCTAACTTAAAATAAAAGACTTCAAATAATATCACATGACATTCTTTCTTCAACCTCATAAATAGTATTTATATTTGTTTAATAATATATTTTTTTAATATTGATAACTAATATACAGATATCGTTTATCTTTACTCTTATCTTTACATAACTTTAATTAATAACACATAACATTTTCTCTTTCAATCTTTTAATAATATTATTATTTTATCTAGATCTAATATCTAATAAATTATTAATATCTCTCAAACTAATATGAAAAAAATTAATAAAAAAAACAGAAACCATATCGTATATTAAGAAGATAATAAATATATTTTACTTTATTTCTAATTTGATTAATCGGATTTAGAAATAGATTAAATAGTTATTTATATATTTTTACATAATAATTTAAAACCATTTAACATATTTTAAAAGCCTTTAATTTTGTCATCATATTACATATTTTGATGTTCGAACTACGACGAGTTTTTATTTAAGTTTTACAAAAATTAAATTTTAACTTTTGTAATTTGTGGTGTTGTACCTCATGTATACGTTGTTATTTTTTTCATTTCTAATCCAATTTTTTTTTCTTTTCCAATTTAGACGCTTTGTTTTTTTAATTTTAATCAAAGCTTTTCATCTTTTCTAATTTAACCCCACTCTTTTTTATTTTCAACTTTGGTCCATCATATATTTCATCTTTTCCAAGTTTTTCGTTTCGTTCAATATTTTGTGAGTTAAAGCACCGCAATGCAACGTGAGCGTGGGGTTCAACATTTTTCGTGTATTTTCTCCCGTATGACTGACCCGTCGCAACACATCTATTTTTCTCCGTTTAACTAGTTCGTCGCAACACGGGAATGATGGATTGACTCGGTTATTTTTTTCTATGTTTTACGTTTCGGTTTAATTTCTCTACAACAAACGTGTGTGATTCAAAGATTTTACGTCTGCTATTCGCGTGGCGTTGTTTTTTTTCATTTTTAGTTATTTTGTTTTTACGAGCTTTTCTGGTGGTGGTGGTCTCTAACAATGGTATAGCATTGATACTACTTGACACAGTTTTGCAAAAACTACTACAACGCAAAGGCTTAATACTAGTTCTGTAATAAAGATATTTGATCAGCTTCTAACATGAATTTCAAACCATCATTATCCCAATAAGTTTTTATATGAACGCGTAGTGAAAAAAACGCTCCATTCCTGATGATGTGGGTAGCTCAAGACTTAATAAAATGACTTAAGCACAATATAGCTTAAAGGGTTGAAAGGCAAAAGGATTCAGTATCAACAAGTTGTCATGAACAGTAAAAAGAATGAAAACAATGCCTTATCACATCAACGCTTTACGTGTATACTCTCCTACACAAGCCACAACAGCGCATGTGCAAGGATACACTCTTTTACCCACAAGTCCAAACCCTTCAACCTACCAAAAAGGGCAAGCCCACCACTGCAATTAGGGATCATCAGTCAAAGGTTTCTTCTTATATGGAATCCCTTCACTATAAAGCACAACCTTTTGTCATTCAGGAGACACACCAGATCAGTTCCAGTCACACTTAATCTCTGATCTTATTTCTTCTCTAGAACTTGCTTTATGCTTGTTCTATTCTTCACTTGACATTACACCATCACGTTCGATATTAACATTCTAGGTTGAACACTTCTCAATCCAGAATCCACAAGTGAACAACTAACAACGGTGATCTCTCTCCACGTGTTGCAAACGTGGGGGGACCCACGACCTTCGTTAGGCAAACCGAAAACCCTTGAACTCTTTTGCCTAACAAGTCTAGTCACTATCCTTGGTCTTATATTTGTTGTAGCAACACGTTGGCGCCCACCGTGGGGCTACGCCGCTTACCTTTCTTAAAAGACCAGTAGTGTAGCTCCATTCCCATCAAGTTCACTATGTCTTAAAGTGAGTCTCCTGGTGAAGTTAATCAAGTATCATGAACTTCAACACCTAACGTGGACCAACGTTACCGGCTACAATCACACCATTTTCTACTCCGGGTGGCACTCTGACAGGAATCAGATTCCTAGAGTCTCCTCTTTTCAGACACCAACCCCTTCTTGCTCGGGGGTTCCCTCCCCCCAAGTCGGTATTGCAAATACACCGGAACGCATCGACTTGAAACCTGAGGGAGTAGCTCGAAACTTCTTACAACTGAGATCCCTTCTCAACCAGCATGTGAGTGAAGAAAGGGAAAGGGGTTAAGAATAATACTAGACTACGACGAGTGTGAACCTTCATTTTCGCCTGGTCCCCCACCTCTTCCTTTCACTAGCTCGCGTACGGCCACCTCGCGCTTCGAAGCTGGTCCAAGTGGGATGAGCCAAACACTTAACCCAAGCCCTTATGCTTTTGGAAGGCCGAGTCCAACTGCTTTTCCCTTATTCACTTCTCAACCTGGTGTGATCGGCGCACCTCTTGGGCATGAGACCACTCTTGAGCAGTTACTACGATCACCAGCTTCAAGTGTTCCCCCTCCAGTTGCCACTACATGGGAACAGGCCATGGCGGTCTTACCTTTGACTCGAAGTGCCGCCATGAGTGCTCCCATGGGAACAAATTGCATGTTTACACCCGAAAGCTTTCCAGGCTTCAACCTAATTCCCCAGTTGATGACACAGATGATGGTGCAGTTCCCTTGGCAACACTTCATCGATCAAGTGTTGTCCACTCGCCAAGGAACCTCACACAACCATCCAACCTCGAGAATAGAAGAAGATCTCGCTAAACCCTACAAGCCTAGCAATTTATCTTGTTTTTCCCAACAAATCGTCGACTACGATTCTCACACTCGGATAAAAATGCCATCCCATATAAGAATATATGATGGAATGGCAGATCTAGAGGACCATCTCCAAGTCTTTACTGGGGCAGCCAGGATCGAAAATTGGTCAAACGCTAAATGTTGCCTCATGTTCATGCAAACCCTTGTAGGGTCAGCTAGGATATGGTTCAATGATCTACCTGACAAAAGCATTCGAGCCTTCAATGATCTAAGCAAAGGTTTTTTAGCCAACTTTTCACAGCAACAGAGGTACGTCAAGGACGCTACAGTTATTTTCCAAATAAAGCAACGAGATGATGAAAGTCTTAGAGAATTCATTGAACGATACAAGAAAGAAGGGTTAACCTACGTAGGTGCTGATGAGAAGATGATGGTCGCAGGATTCATGAATGCCATCACCTCTAAATATCTCATGAGAGATTTCAACAAATGCAACAAATGCCTACCCAAAACCCTTGAAGAGGCCCTAGAAAGGGCTGAAGCTCACATTCGCGGAGAGGAAGCTGTTGACATTAAAGAACGAAGCAATAGCCCTAACAGAAAAGAGGAAACTTTGGTCCTTATGACAAATGCTTCAAGGGTTCAGACACTAGATGGCCTGAAGGTCGGAACCCTCCAAGCCGAGAAAAGACCAAAAACTTCACAGCTCTGACCAAAACCCCACAAGAAATCTTAGCCAATGAAGAAGTAAAACACAACTTCCGACCTCCTCGGCCTCTGCCCAAAAGCAAGAGGAACGAGAACTCCACCCAATACTGTGAGTTTCATGAAGAAAAAGGCCACCATACAAACGATTGCTTTCAACTCAAGAAAAGAATTGAGGAGGCTGTCAAGTCCGGAGAATTAGCCCACCTGGTGAAAGGGGTTAGGGAGAAGATGGCTGAAGGAAAAGGCAAAGAAGTAAACATGGTAGATATTGATGGAAAAGCTGCCAACAAACGACCACGCTTGGAGGCTTGGGAACGACAATGTGTCTGCTTCCAAACCCCTGGTGGTGGAAGCTATGTTGGGAATGCTCAAGACGCACAAAGCTTACATAGACACTAGAGAAGTAACAGAAAACATGTTTGAAAAATGCTTCAACCGCCTCAACAATGATGAGCGTTCAAAGCTTCAACCATCTGAATCCTCCATTAAAGGTATCGCCGACATACCCATCAAGCCTTTAGGCCAACTAACCCTCAATGTGTGTTTCAGTGAAGGAAAAATGGAAAGAACCAAACCACTCACCTTTGTGGTAATCAACATTCCCTCCAACTATGATGTTATCATAGGAAGGCCAGGGCAAAGTGTGTTTGGAATGGCGGTATCAGTTGGCCAAGGCACCGTAAAATTCCCCACCGAACGAGGAATAGCAACCCTTCAACCAACACAAGAAGCTTTCTTGGTTGAAAGAATAAATTCGAAGGAAATTAAGGACGAAGAACAAGGATGGATCATTAACCCAAAATATCCTGAACAAAGGATAAGGGTAAATACCAACCTTACAAAAGAAACCCTCTCTCATCTCAAGAGGCTGCTCTTGCACAACATGGACATCTTTGCATGGTGTCTCGAAGACATGACCGCAATTCCCCGAAATATTGTCGAGCATGAACTCAAAATTCCATCTGATGTAAAACTCGTGGTACAGCCAAAGAGAAGCCTAGCCCCAGATAGAAGCCTTGCAGCTTGCCAGGAGGTTGAAGGGCTTGTTCAAGCCAGAATCCTTCAAGAAGTCAAGTATCATTCTTGGATAGCCAACCCGGTAATGGTCCACAAACCGGATGGATCCTGGAGAATGTGCATTGACTTCAAAGACCTAAATAGAGCATGCCTGGAGGATTGTTATCCCCTACCAGAAATCGACCTAAAGTTTGATTCACTCACAGGCTTCCCCTTCAAATGCTTCCTTGATGCATACAAAGGTTATCATCAAATACAAATGAAGCAAGAAGATGAAGAGAAAACGGTGTTCCACACCAACAAAGGTATCTTTTGCTATCAGAAAATGCCTTTCGGTTTGAAAAATGCGGGAGCAACGTATCAACGTTTGGTAGATAAAGTATTTGTCCAACAAATTGAAGAAACATAGAAGCCTACGTTGATGATTTGGTAATAAAAAGTAAAAGTGAGGATCAAATGCATGGTGATATAAAAGAAACTTTTCGAAACCTAAGAAAATCAACATGAAGATTAACCCTATAAAATGCTCATTTGGGTTTGAAGAGGGCAAATTATTGGGCCACATAGTGGGAAAACAAAGCATAAAGGCTAACCCTAACAAGGTTAAAGCCATCCTCGACACAAAGTCCCCACAAACCAAGAAAGAGGTGGAAAGCCTGAACGGAAAGCTTGCAGCCCTGAAGCGTTTCGCATCCAAGCTAGCAGAAAAATCCCTGCCTTCTTCAAAACCCTTCAAGGGTGTACAAACAAGAAAGACGTCTTGGTGGACGGAATAGGCAGAAGAAGCTTTCAACCAAATGAAGAAACACCTGGCTTCGCTCCTAGACATTGCCACCCCGGAAATAGGAGAGCTAATCTCTGTCTATCTTTTAGTTGCTGAGGAATCTATCAACGCAGTCCTGACCATTGAACAAAACAAAGCTCAGGTACCCGTTTACTTCTTCAGACAAACTTTAAAACTGGCAGAGACCAAGTATCCTCCATTGGAAAAACTTGCTCTAGCCCTTGTAAAAACAGCCAGAAGGCTTCGAATGTACTTTCAAGCACATCCAATACAAGTGGTCACTGACCAACCCATAAAAATGTGCTTGAGAAACCTGAAACGTCTAGACGATTAGCCAAATGGGTCGTGGAATTAGGTGAACACAACATCACCTATACCCCAAGAAAGGTTGTCAAGGCCCAAATCTTGGCAGATTTCATTGTGGAAATTGCAAAAGAAACATCAACAGAAGTTACCTGGATGCCTGGAAGATTTTTACCGATGGAGCTTCCAGCCATGAAGGGTCAGGGGCTGGTCTAGTGTTAATTAACCCCGAAAACTTAGAGTTTACATATGCTCTTCAATTTGAATTTCAGACAACCAATAATGAGGCCAAGTACGAAGCACTCATTGCTGGACTCAAGCCCGCCAAGAAGATGGATGTCCAAAAGCTTCAAGTCTTCACAGACTTTTTACTTGTTTCAAACCAAGTGAATGATAGCTACATAGCTAAGGAACCTAACATAAAGAAGTACAGGGAGAAAGCAAAGGAACTCATGAACACATTCCAATCCTGTACCATCAAACAGGTTCCAAGATCACAAAATAAGAAGGCTGATGCACTAAGCAAGCTCGCATCCCTCACATTTGCTCATCTCACTAAAAAAGTATTAGTCGAGGTATTAAAGACGCCATCCATCGAAGAACTCGAAGTGCAAGATGTAATTACTGAAGAAGGACCAAATTGGATAACCCCTTTGATCAAATTCCTGAAGAATGGTGAAGTACCAAATGATCAGATAGAGGCTGAAAGGGTTCGTATTAAATCAAGACAGTATGTGCTGCAAGGAGAAGTCCTCTACAAAAAAGGCTACCTTGCACCACTACTCCGATGTGTTGGCCCAGAACAAAGCCAGTATCTGATAAAGGAAATTCACGAGGGAATATGTGGAGCCCACTATGGCCCAAGATCGGTAGTTGAAAATTAATGAACCTTGGATACTTTTGGCCCTCCATGCATCGAGACACCACCGAACAACTGAAAAATGTGAAGCTTGTCAATTGCACGCCCCAGTGCAAAAAAGCCCCAAGCATGACGTTGTCCCTATCTCCTCAGCCTGGCCATTTCACAAATGGGGTATGGACATTTTTGGTCCAATTTCACCAGCCAAAGGAGGAATCAAGTTCTTGTTGGTAGTCGTTGACTACTTCAGCAAATGGCCAAAAGTAAAACCGGCTAAAATTTTGGGAAAGCAGGTCATCTATTTCGTTTGGGAAAATATAATCTGTCCATTTGATCTTCCAGGTGTACTAGTAACTGACAATGGAAAACAGTTTGCCGAGAAGCCTTTTAGCTCTTTGTGCAAAGAGTTCAGAATAACACAAGTATTCAGCTTAGTTGTTATCCACAATCCAACGGCCAAGTGGAGAGAACAAATCGAAGCATTATTGAAGGTATCAAAACCCGATTAGGGAATATGACAACAACTGGCTCAAAGAATTGCCTAATGTCCTATGGGCAATCCGAACAACCGAGAAAACAAGTCATAAGAAAACACCCTACAGTTTAGTGTTCGGATCAGAAGCAGTGATCCCAGTGGAAATCGGAGTTCCAACACGACGAATTCTCTACATAGACCTCGAAGCAAACATGACAGAGACCATGTTGAACTTGGAACTCCTTGAAGAAATTCGTGATCAAGCCGCTATACAAGAAGCCAAGTATAAGAAAAAGATGGAATCTTATTACAACACACGGGTGAAGCATGAACTATTCAAGCCTGGAGACCTTGTGCTCCATAACAATGAAGCAAGTAAAAAAGAATGTCAAGGAAAACTTGGCCCAAAATGGGAAGGGCCATACACCATCCTCAAAACTCATAAGGGTGGGTCATACAAATTGGTAGACACCCAAGGCAAAAGGCTTCCCCGTCACTGGAATGGCAAAAACCTTATAAGGTTCCATGTTTAGCAAAAATGTCAAGTATCGTAAAAGTGTTCTAATTCACCCATGTAACAAACGTTCCCTTAAATGAAAGAATGATGAAGTTTTTATCAAATTTGTCTTTCTATCCTATATTCAGGTTGAGAACCTAGCAAAAAAAACTCCATGGCAAGGGCCATGAAAAGGGATGAGCTCCCAGGCCAAATCGCTCAATAGGTTCAAGGGTTAATGAACCTATATAAGGGGTGAGTTCCTAAAGCAATACAACTCCATGAGACTTAGCAAATTTTTCAAAAAAAATGTCTCATAGACGGGTTTGAGCAACCTGCATTTAATGTTCCTTAAGTGTTAACAACGGCTTACGACCCAAAAACACCATGTGAGTGTTACAAATAGGATAGACAATGTGCCTTCTTGTTAATAATATTTTTAAGGCTAAGTGACTGCAGCACTAAACCCTTCAAGGTATAAGTAGCAAATGATGCACAACGAACAAACTAAGACAAACATAACAAACCATAAAACAACACAAGGGAATAATAAAGCAACACAACATAAAAGAGCAACCACCACAAAGGCCTTAAGGGCCTGTCAACCTACAAATTGTTCAAACAGACTTAAAGGTAGATTCAAACAGCCTTAAAGGTTGATGGATCCTGCAGAATGTGCATTGACTTCAAAGACCTAAATAAAGGATGCATGAAAGATTGTTATCCCTTACCAGAAATCAACCTAAATGTTGATTCGCTCACAGGCTTCCCCCTCAAATGATTCCTTGATGCCTACAAAGGCTATCATCAAATACAAATGAAGGAAGAAGATGAAGAGAAAACGGCATTCCGCACCAACAAAGGTATCTTTTGCTACCAAAAAATGCCTTTTTGTTTGAAAAATGTAGGGGCAACTTATCAACGTCTAGTAGACAAAGCATTTGCTGAACAAATAGGTAGAAACATGGAAGCCTACGTTGATGATTTGGTAATCAAAATAAAAGTGAGGATTAAATGCTTGGCGATATACAAGAAACTTTTTGGAACCTAAGAAAGATCAAAATGATGTAAAATGCTCATTTGGATTCGAAGAAGGCAAGTTCTTGGGACACATAATGGGAAAACAAAGCATAAAGGCTAACCCTAACAAGGTTAAGGCCATCCTCAACACAAGTTCCCGCAAACAAAGAAAGAGGAGGAAAGCCTGAACGAAAAGCTTGCAGCCCTGAAGCGTTTCACATCCAAGCTTACAGAAAAATCCCTACCTTTCTTCAAAACCCTTCAAGGGTGCACAAATAAGAAAGACTTCCGGTGGACAGAAGAGGCAGAAGAAGCTTTCAACCAAATGAAGAAACACCTGCACTCCAACATTGCCGCCCCGGAAACAGGAGAACTAATCTCTGTCTATCTTTTAGTTGCTAAGGAAGCTATCAGCGCGGTCCTGACCATTGAACGAAACAAAGCTCAGGTACCCATTTACTTCTACAGCAAAACTTTAAAACTGGCAGAGACCTGTTGGAAAAACTTGCTCTAGCCCTAGTAATAACATCTAGAGGCTTCGAAGGTACATTCAAGCAGACCAATACAAGTGGTCACTGACCAACCCATAAAAAATGTGCTTGAAAAACGTGAAACTTCTAGACGATTAGCCAAGTGGGCCGTGGAATTAGGTGAACACAACATCACCTATACCCTAAGAAAGGCTGTAAAGGCCTAAATCTTGGCGGATTTCATAGTGGAAATTCCAAAAGAAACATCAACGGAAGTTAACACAGCTATAGCTGCACCATCTGAACTAGATGCGTGAAAGCTTTTTACCGATGGAGCTTCCAGCCTTGAAGGGTCAGGGACCAGCCAAGTGTTAATCAACCCCGAAAACTTAGAGTTTACATATGCTCTTCGACTTGAATTTCAGACAACCAATAATGAGGCCGAGTACGAAGCACTCATTGCCAGACTCAAGCTCGCCAAAAAGATGGATGTCCAAAAGCTTCAAGTCTTCACAGACTCTTTACTTGTTTCAAACCAAGTAAATGATAGCTACATGGCTAAGGAACCCAACATGAAGAAGTACACGGAGAAAGCAAAGGAACTCATGAATACATTCCAATCATGTACCATCAAACAGGTCCAAGATCACAAAATAAGAAGGCTGATGCACTAAGCAAGCTCGCATCCCTCACATTTGCTCATATCACCAAAAAAGTATTAGTCGAGGAATTAAAGACGTCATCCATCCAAGAACTTGAAGTGCAAGTTGTAATTATCGAAGAAGGACCAAACTGGATGACCCCTTTGATCAAATTCATGAGGAATGGTGAATTACCAAACTATAAGGCAGAGGCTGAAAGGGTTCGTATTAAGTCAAGTCAGTATGTGCTACAAGGAGAAGTCCTTTACAAAAAGGGTTACCTTACACCACTACTCAGATACGTTGGCCCGGAACAAAGCCAATATCTGATAAAAGAAATTCACGAAGGAATATGTTGAGCCCACTATGGCCCAAGATCGGTAGTTGCAAATTAGATGAACCTTGGATACTTTTGGCCCTCCATGCATCGGGACACCACCGAACAACTGAAAAATGTGAAGCTTGTCAGTTACACGCCCCAGTAGTACCAAAAAGCCCCAAGCATGACCTTGTCCCTATCTCCTCAGACTAGCCATTTCACAAATGGGGTATGGATATTGTTGGTCCATTCCCACCAGCCAAAGGAGGAATCAAATTCTTACTGGTAGCCGTTGACTATTTCACCAAATGGCCAGAAGTAAAACCATTGGCCAAAATCTCGGGAAGACCGGCCATTGACTTTGTTTGGGAAAACATAATCTGTCGATTTGGGCTTCCATGGGTACTAGTAACGGACAACAGAAAACAGTTTGCCGAGAATCCTTTTAGCTCTTGGTGCAAAGAGTTCAGGATAACTCAAGTATTCAGCTCAGTTTCTTATCCACAATCAAACGGCCAGTTGGAGAGAACAAATCGAAGCATTGTTGAAGGCATGAAAACCCGATTAGGAAAATACGATAACAACTGGCTCGAAGAATTGCCTAATGTCTTATGGGAAATCCGAACAACCGAGAAAACAAGTCATAAGAAAACACCCTACAGTCTAGTGTTTGGATCAGAAGCAGTGATCCCAGCGGAGATCGGAGTTCCAACACAATGAATGCTCAAGATAGACCTCGAATTAAATAAGAAAGAGACCATGTTGAACTTGGAACTCCTTGAAGAAATTCGTGATCAAGCCGGTATACAAGAAGCCAAGTATAAACAAAAGATGGAATCTTATTACAACACGCGGGTGAAGCATGAACGATTCAAACCTAGAGACCTTGTGCTCCGTAACAATGAAGCCAATAAAAAAAAGTTAAAGGAAAACTTGGCCCAAAATGGGAAGGGCCATACACCATCCTCGAAGCTCACAAGGTTGGGTCATACAAAGTGGCAGACATCCAAGGTAAAAGGCTTCCCTGTCACTGGAATGGTAAAAACCTTAATAGATTCCATGTTTAGACAAAATGCCTATTGCAAGAGTTGTTCAAATCCCCCTATGTAACAAACATTCCCATGAATGAATGAATGATGAAGTTTATCAAATTTGTCTTTCTATCCTATAATCAGGTTGAGTACCTAGCAAAAAACTCCATGGCAAGGGCCATGGAAGGGGATAAGCTCCCATGCCACATCGTTCAATAGGTTCAAGGGTTAATGGACCTATATAAGGGGTGAGTTCCTAAATCAATACAACTCCATGAGACTTAGCAAATTTTTCAAAAACATGTCTCATAGACGGGTTTGAGCAGCCTACATCAAATGTACCTTAAGCTTTAACAATGGCTTACGAACCAAAAACACCAAGTGAGTATTACAAATAGGATTGGCAATGTGCCTTCTTGTTAACAATACTCTTAAGGCTAAGTGACTGCAGCACTGAACCCTTCAAGGTATAAGTAGCAAAGGATGCACAACTAACAAATAAAGACAACATAGCAAACCATGAAACAACACAAGGAATAATAGAACAACGTAACATATATAAGCAACCATCATAATGGCCCTAAAGGCCAGTCAACCTACAAACTGTTCGAATAGCCTTAAAGGCTCCAACCACCATAAGGACCTAAACGGTTCCCTTTAAAAGAAGCATGTTTAAACAGTACACAACAAATTTCTTGGATGCTAAGAAACCTACAAATCACTCAAACGTCAGTAGAAGGCTTTGACATACCAGCATTGTCAACTATAGCCTTCTTCACTTTCTTCCCCTTCTTATCTTCTGGTCACCCTCGGCCGCCGTCTTAGAAGCTTGAAGGCTTGCCTCCTTCGAGCCTTCGTCACCTTCAACAAAGGTCTCTTCGCTACCTCCAGGGCATGAGCGCTTCTTAGAAATAGATTTAAACACTTTGTCACAAACAACCTCGTTTAAGCCACGAGGTTTCAGGCCTTGCAGGACGGAGAGAGGCTTGCCAAAGCATTTAGAAACTTCACCCACTTAATGGTAAGATGAATGCTCCATCTCCAAGATGGCCTCTTGAAAAACCTTAAAAGCTTGCGGCTGATAGAAGGAGGCTTTATCTACAGGCTCTCCAGATCCACAGGCTTGATAACCAGCGACAAAGCCTTGATGCCTCCCATGCACAAGGAGCTTGCTATAAACACCACCCATGGTCCTGTTAAATTCGGAGAAATGAAGAAGATAAGTAACTACTTGTTGGAAGCCATGCTCAATAAGCCACTTGTTGTCATTGGTCACATGGACTAGCGAAGCCTCGATCCGCTTCTTCTCCTCTAAAGAGGCTTCCTCCCGAGCGTGCAAAGCCTCTACCTCCTTCTTCAAACCGTTCACCTCCGCCTCATGCCTTTGAGTAAGCTAACCAACCTTTAACACCCATGCCTGCTCCTTCTCAGCAAAGGCCGCACTCTCCTTCTTCAGCGCAACTATAGAAGCTCTCATCTCCTCCCTCTTCTTTGAGAAAGCTTCAAATTCTTGCATCCTCTTACGAAACCAGCCCACACCTTCAAGAATTAAGGCCGAAAGATTGCAAGTAGCTAACATCATTTTGGAGATCATCCGATCATCCTCCATTAACGAACAGGAGTCTCGGACCCCAGGAGGAGCAAAGTGCGACAACACATCCTCACAAACGGAAGAGGAGGCAAAACTGTCATCAACCTTAACCTTCCAGCCCGGCACATAAACCTCCTCAAAGCCAGCATCACTAGACCCTTCAGCAACATTCCGAGAACCTTTTAACCCCACAACCTTCTTTCTTGCAGCTTTACTATCCTTGCCAACAACCAACGGCAACTCCTTCTTCTCACCTTCAACCACAGCTTCCAAATCATCTGAAACCTCTATGTCATCGCTCAAGTCCACAGGTTCAGAACTACAGGGTTGTTCAACACCCTTTATCAGCGACGACTCGAGCGGCGGGTGGAAACTTTTACAGCAACACTTTGGAAAATCCATTCACATTGGGAACATTGACGTAAGCTGAACCCTCAAATCGATGCTCAGCACCTCTAACAACAGCATCATCACCCTCAGTGGCCTCAGCATCCGTAAAAACGTCGGATGTGTCATCACTCTTGATAAAGTCCAATGTAGACATAACTGTCAATAAAAATAAAGAAGGGTATAAGTAAAAGTAGATGAAAAAAGCAAACAGATGCACAAAGTAAAAAACGCATATCCCGACCATCCCTCATGAGTACAGGGTCTCGATACACTTTATGCCACAACTTGCTAATACCCAGAAGCACCAACAAGTGTTCAGAAAAGGGACAAAGCCGTGAAGGACATGAACTGATAGACTTTAAAAAACAACTATTCAACTCAGGTTCCAACTCATTAAGCACCGCATCCGGATGTATCCAAACCATTCTGATCGAAACAATCGATTCCGAAACCCAAAAAAACCGATCTTTCCAAGAACCAAGCGTAGTCACCATAGATGAAACTAAACAAGTATCGATTTGAGATGTCTCAAACGTAAACCAATCACCGTTTTTAGCCAAGAGGAAAAAAACAGCAAAAGGATAGCAACGACGGGTCAAACCCTGACGCTCGACACAGGATTTCAAATTGTAAAACCCTAGCGAGACCTCGGGGATGTAATTTTCCAAAAGAGACACGGAAATTCTCTAAAACATTTAGCAGAAAAGTGGAAAAAAGGATGACGAAGGTTGGAAAACTCAAAATAGCGAAATTACAAAGCAATAGAACCGGCAGGATGCTGATCTATGGATTTATTCAAACCCGGAGCAATCGAATTAAACCGCATATCAATACCCCATTGAACTCAAAACGCCTCAACTTCCTCTTGTGTAAGACGAGAAAAACTAACGGATAAATCCTTCTGAGCACCCATGAGCGATGATCAAGAAAAAACAAGAACAGGGCAATAAGAGACTAACGTGGAAGAAAGGAGTATGGCGATAATCTTGCGGTTAATGGAAAAGATTGTGAAAAAGTAATTAAGAGAAAAGAGTTATAATATAAAAGGACGGTTATAATTAACTATCGGGCTAACAGAAACTGCTACATGCAGAAAAAACCATCCAATCAGTCCCATCAACTTTCTTTTCAAATTTAAAATCCGGCGTTTTCGCCGCCCAAAAGGCAAAGCTTGGAACCCTTCAAGCCTTGAAGCCTTTTACCAAACCAAACATTGTGCAAAAGTCAGAAGCCTTTGAGCTTACACCCAGGGGGCTGATGACGTGGGTAGCTCAAGACTTAATAAAATGACTTAAGCACAATATAGCTTAAAGGGTTGAAAGACAAAAGGGTTCAGAATCAACAAGTTGTCTTGAACAGCAAAAAGATTGAAAACAGTTCCTTGTCACATCAACACTTTACGTGTATACTCTCCTGCACAAGCCACAACAGCGCATGTGCAAGCATACACTCTTTTACCCGCAGGTCCAAACCCTTCAACCTACCAAAAGGGCAAGCCTGCCACTACAACCAGGGATCATAAGTCAAAGGTTTCTTCTTATAGGGAACCCTTCCCTATAAAGCACAACCCATTGTCATTCAGGAGACACACCAGATTAGTTCAAGTCACACTTGATCTCTGATCTTATTTCTTCTCTAGAACTTGCTTTATGTTTGTCCTATTCTTCACTTGACATTACACCATGAAGTTCGATATTAACATTCTGGGTTGAACACTTCTCAATCCAGAATCCACAAGTGAACAACTAACAATGGTGATCTCTCTCCACGTGTTGCAAACGTGGGGGACCTCACGACCTGCGTTAGGCAAACCGAAATCCTTGAACCTTTTTACCTAACCAGTCCAGTCACTATCCTTGGTCTTATATTTATTGTAGCAACAATTCCAAATTCAAATCCTTCATAATATTAATACTCTTTAATCAGTCATGGTTTCAACGGTTCAATTTTTCAACACTTCTCTAATATCTCAATATTTCTGCAACATTTTTAATTTCTTCTCCACTACGATTCACCAATCCGGTTGCAAAATCACACAAATTCAGGTTCTCAATTGTTCTTTCTTCTATTTTCATTTTTCTTTTATGTAACTTGATCCTTTAATTTCGGGTTTTGTTTGAATTCATGTTAGACTACATAATTCCTTTATCACCTATATTTCATCATCAAATCCTGGTCATTGATTTACACACGTGTAAGGTCAGGATTAGTTCGCAAATACACTTGTGTTCACTCTTGAACCTTCCCCTATATATATATAGAGAGAGAGAGAGAAAGGTTCGTTTGAGAAGAAATTTAATGTGAGAATAAAAAGAAGAAAGGACATAATGGTAAACAATAAATAGTTTATAACCCCTCTCATTAGTTTTGTTGTCTCTCATTAATAAAACAAAAACATTATATCTTACACATTTCAAAATTAATCCTACATATATCTTACACTTATCGGAATTTACCCTACACACATGTAAAAATACCCTACACATTTCAAAATTTATCTTACACATACTAAAATTTATGCTACACATGTCGAAAATTGTCCTTCACCATAAATTATTTTATCTTAAAAAAATATATTAAAAAAATGAGTTACAAGTTTAATTAATTAGCTAATTAATGACAATTATAGATTTACCTATATGCCATTTTTCATAATATTAAATTAACACATTAAATAAAATAAATGGAGAATTTCTATTGGTTTAAAAGTTATTATTTTTATTCTTACAAAATTTTTCTTCTTGTTTGAACTCTCCACTATATATATATATATATATATATATATATGTGTGTGTGAATTCTCCAATCCAGATTAAGATAACCGGTGTGTAAATGGTAGTGTCTATTTGCAGAATTTTTTTAGTAATATTTTTCAAAGTACTATTCTTAAGTTAATTGCACTTAATTATGTGTAGGTATTCGAACCATGTGCTTGTGATCTTATTTTGTTTATGACTTTTTGTGACATTTAGCTTGGCTGTTGCTCATTCATTTGGTTTTTATTCACAAAGTCTCCGAATGTCTACTACTCGAACAAATGATCCACTTCTGCAAGTGGAAACGACATGCGGATCACTTCTTTGTGAATTACAGATATTATTTTAAGACAATTGCTCGAACTGATCCTATATGGGTAATTTGTATTCCAACTGTCTGTGGATCAGATAATATGGGATGAAGTGGAGAGTCCGATGTCGAAAGGGACAGGTTGGTGTTGGAGCTTGAAAGAGAGTGCCTTGAGGTATATAGGAGAAAGGGTAGATATTGCTAACAGAAGTCGAGCTCAATTAAGACAAGCAATCGCTGATTCTGAAGCAGAGTTAGCAACCATATGTTCTGCTATGGGGGAACCACCCGTCCACATTATTAGGCAGGTACTAACTATACTATACTATACAACACGAATATTTTGAATAAACTATTTATTTACTCATTTGTTGTTAGTCTGGAATAAGGCCATTAGTGGGCATGTAAGTTTGATATGAAGTTTGTAGGCTCCTGCTAGTGGCATGGAGAGAGGGTGTATCCCTGGATATTTGTAATTCTCTAGTTTTCATCATCATTACAGTGCTTACATCAGTGTCCCTTTTCATTCATTTCTGTGCTGTGTTAGATCTATTATACATCTCATATTGTTGTTCAAATACCCATCAGCCCCTAAAACATTAGCATCCATCCATACTCATGGGTTGCTCCCACATTAATTAAGATGCACTTGTTATATGGAATAATTTCTTTTTTTTTTTTGTATACTTTTTCAGTCTGATCAGGACCCTAGAAGCTTAAAGGAAGAGCTCAGAGGCATTCTTCTGGAACTAGAAGAGATGAAGAAGAGGAAAACTCAATTCATTGTTAGAACAAATACAGAGAATACAAATAGAAATGTATGCAACTTCTTACAAGGCAGTATTGGATGAAACTGATTTATCATTAAGAAAACTTGAAGAACTTCATGTGCAACTACCCTTTTTTTATGCCAAGCTTATATTAAAACGATTACTAATTACTTGCTATTTATCTTCAAAATATCCAGAGTGTTCGGCTTCAAAAGGTTCTAGACCACATGAGCACCTTAAATTCACTGTGTTTGGTGCTTGGAATGGACTTTAATCAGACAGTTCATGATATTAACCCTGGCTTAGCAGAAACAGAAGGAACAAGAGCATAAGCGATGATGCATCAGGAGGCTTGCTGCTGCTATAGAGAGATTATGTGAGGTCAAAATACAGAGAATGCAAAGTGTAAGTTCAGGGTCCAAAATGAACATTTTTGCATTCCCTTAGATCACTTTGTTATGGAACTAGTCAAAGAGGTTGAAAGCGACCCAAATTGTATTAATACTTACCTCCTTTTAAATCGTGTTTTTACAACAACAACAAAAAATAGATTAGTATGCAAGTATCTAATCTTCATGATCCATGTTTCCCCCTCTTAACTCTTATTCTTTGTAAACTTACTAATTTGTCAGCTGAATTTAGATCAAAAAGCTTGCAACTTCTCTGTTAGAGCTTTGGAATTTAATGGATACACCGGTCGACGAACAACAAATATTTCAAAGTGTCACCTGCAACATAGCTGCTACTGAGCAGGAGATCACGGAACCCAACTTGCTCTCTGTTGAGTTCATTAATCATGTAAGTTATATTATATGGTGTTACAGGTGAATTATTCAAAAGTGTAACTAACTTTTAAAAAGGTATAAAATCTAACAAGTTTTTCATTGAAGGTTGAGGCTGAGGTTTCACGGCTTGATGGCTTGAAATCAAGCAAAAAGAAGGAACTTGTCTTGAAGAAAAGATCAGAGTTAGAAGACATTTGTAGAAAGACACACTTACTTCCAGATTCTGATAGTTCAATGGAGATTGCTATTGAACTGGTACATATGTGCAATATGTTTTTACTTAAAAAGATGACATGTATGGATGGGCCTGTTGGGTAATGGGTAAGCTTTTGTATGGTTCAGGTTGGGTTGACCCCAAAACATTGTTTGGTCCATGGTTCTAAAATTTTTGAATAAAAACTAAGTGTCAAATATGATTAGAAACATTATTTCATATCAAAAGTAATCTATTTTTTCTATTAAATGATGTAGGAGGTTTTTCGCATCAAAATATACTTGGGGTGACTTTTGACCCCTTTGACCATTTGACTCTAGCCCTTTTAAGCTGACTATATATGAATTTACCAGTTCAGCTGTTAAGAGAAAAACTATATTAAAATTGACACATTCATAAGTAAACGATTTGAAACTGGTACCTCTAAATTACATACATAAACACGATATGTGTGATGGTTGGGCCACTTTTTTGTACCAGTCAAAACGGCTCGAGTTAGCTTGATTCAAAACCCTTTTTGTCAAGAAGTTTTATATCTTATTTTTAATTACGAGTGTGCCAAATATTATTATGAAAGTTATGTTAGTTTAATAAATATATAATCTTTGTAGTAAAAAGATATAGGCGGTTAGAATACACTTTGGGCAGCTTTGACCTCTTTGGTTCAACTGAGTTGTTCCTTAAGTCATCTTTTATTACCTTACCAATTTCATAGAACCGGAATCGACCCAAGTGGGTTAAAGTTGCCACCTTTATTATACTTAAATAACTGACAAACAATATTCATTGACGTTTACCTCACTTTTCCAAATGAAGGTGCTATTGATCCTGCTAGTCTTCTAAAACAAATTGGGGAAGTGAAAGAGGAAGCATATAGCAGGAAAGAAATACTTGAGAAGATTGAAAAGTGGCTTTATGCCTGTTAAGAAGAGTGCTGGCTTGAGGAATATAACAATGTTCGTCTTCTTTCTCTTTTTTTTACGAATTGCATATTTGTTATTGAACACATACCCAACTAATAAATATATATATATTTATGTAGGATGATAAGCGTTATAATGCTGGAAGAGGTGCCCATCTCACACTAAAGCGTGCAGAAAAAACCCGGGCTTTGGTATATAAACTTCCAGGTAACTCTTACTGTCGTTCGTGATTCTATACATTGATAATTGAAATCCCAGTTGATTATTAGTTTCTGCTTTTTATTGATGAAACTGAATAGGAATTGTGGAGGCACTAACAGTGAAAACAATAGCCTGGGAGAATGAGAGAGGCGTCAACTTCACCTACGATGGCGTAAGAAATTTTGACTTGAGAAATAATCTGGCGAATTGTGTTGTTTTTGGCTCCAGCCCTTACTGAAATCTAATCTGTCATATGCAGATCCGACTTCCTTTCATGCTCGAGGAATGTAAGATTTTAAGACGAGAAAAGGAGGAAGAACGAAAAAGACAAAGGGTATGATATCATAGGTTGATGCTGATCTAAGTTGTGATTTATCTCCAACGGGTCAAATTTGATAAAAGATAAAAAGGCATCGGGTAAAACGCATTTATTCGTAATGAAATTGTTTTGTAACTAAAATCAATGATTTAATGACTTTTTTAAATGGACAAACAAGTGTTTGTGACACTTTATCCAATCTCAGAGACTTTATAAAAGTGTTTTCTGTGTTTTAGGACCAAAAGAAACTTCAGGGATAATTGATAGCAGAACAGGAAGCCATGTTTGGGTCAAAACCGAGCCCAATGAAGCAACAAAGTGGGAAAAAGGGGGGTCTTGTGGTGGTGCAGGGAACAGACGATTATCACTTGGGGGAGCAATGCATGCTCCTAAAACCGATCTTCACTCATTCAGAGCTACACCTAATACCCGTGACACTAAAAAGAATTATAGGGATGATGGATTTTCATCTGGTACAATTTACCTCCTGCTTATTTACTTCCAAGATTTTGGTTGCTTAACAAAAACAATGAATCTTGATACAAAACCTTAATCCATGAAGTTCACAAAACCATATTTGTTTAAAAGAAAAGTTGGATCTGTGCTTCTGTTTTAATCAATAATATGTGATTATTATGACTTGAAGGTTATTTTATCATTTACGTTATTTGTGGTCATTTCATCATTTATTAGTATATTATTATTACAAATCTAAATAATTAACTATATTTGAAAAAACATTTGATGTTTCTGCTGTAACATTCATGGAGGAGAGGTTTGGACATAGCTGCAAACCGAAAACACTCTATCAGTGAAGTGGAACAACAGATCTTCCGTCTCTGTTCTCTTCAACAGAATCCTGAAACAAACACTATTCAAATGACACCTTCAGGTTCTGTCCTGATGCAGACTGCAATGACACCCGCGCCACCACTGAAGACGGGAGAGATTATCGAGTACTCTTTTGAAGAAATGAGAGCTGGTTTTCTGCTTCCAACACAGTTGCTGCAAATTAATCGATTTGTTTTTCCTTCGATGCTTCAAGTCAATTGTAATTGGCTTTTACTCAACTTTAATTGTTTTCTAAGACAAGTTGAATCACAAGGTGTTGATCTGATTAACCCGTTTATATAAATAGGCCAACCCACTAGCATTTTTATATGCAATTTTTAAGGTTTATTATATCTATATCTTTTTTAAACTTACATCAGAATACGAGAGTTTAGAGCGTCAAAAATGTATAATACTTGTATTTATTTATAATAAAATTGTATAATAAATTGTATTTCGTGATTTGATAGTAGTTTCTTTATTATGTATATATATGATGTATGAAGTTACCCAAAATCCTAAATACCAACAAAATAAAAAAAAAAAAAATAGTCTATCTCAAAATCTATACTATATTAATAAGCATATCCAAATGGTAACTTAAGGTAATTTACAACTTCTCTTAAAACTCCTTTAATGCTTGAAGTACATCTTTAAGCACAATATGTTTGAGCGACCAAATGTTGCATTCAATTTTTCAATTCCCGCTCATCCTAGTTCCCCATAGATGTTCAAGGTTTCACAAGATCCAATCGCTAGATCCAAACGATTTGAGATCTTCACTGACCCTCTCTCATTTTCATCTCATCTCAGGTTCAAATCTCTCATTTTCATCTCATTCTCTCTGTTTCTTCATCCACACGGTAATTATATTGTTTATTTTTCAATTTGTACACAGAATTTTGAATGTTCTTAATATAATGCTTTATAGCTCATCTGAAGGTCAGGTCATTTGCCTAGAAGTTGAATGGTGTAAATTAAGGTAAGCTAAATAAAACCATTTATTAATTCAAGTTAGAACTATGAACTTTATGGTAAAAGAAAACCTAAATCTTGACCCCTCTTTGTTTACAGGTAGATGAAACGTCGCAGCCAGCGCAGCCGCAACAAGTTTATACGGTAAGCGATAGGTGCACTTCCACTAAAATGATTTTGTAAACTATATCTCAAGAAATAACAATAATATTAATCGTTATTGTTTGTCAGATTAGATCAGCAACTGAGTCTAGCACGTCGGATTATGATGAAGAGAAATTGAAAAAAGTTTAAATTGCGTGATATGTTTTCTTTGCTTTTTAGGGAGAAGATAGGTGGTTCTCTCATAGGGCTTACAAAACACAGGTTATTGGTGGAAGCCCGCCTTATTTAACATATAAAAAAACTTTATATGTTAAATATGGCGGACTGCTGGACATAACCTGTGTTTTGTAAGCCCTATAGAGAGAAGCACACATCTTCCCCTTGCAAGGCAAAGAAAATTTATATACGTAATTTGTCAAACTACACTAAATTCAGTAAAAATATGTGTTGGATATAAAATATATGTTGGAATTGAACCCTACAAAAGAATAGAGGTAGAAAGCCAAAATATATTACAACCTCTGATCCAAACAATAATGTAACATCTGCCCAAGTCAAGGTCTGCTGAAGACTAAATGTCCAAGGTCTATCATAGCTAAACTCTGTTGAAGATAAAGCTTTACTGAAGTCTAAAGTTGAAGGTCTGCCAAGGCAAAGCTCTGCTAAAGACTAAAGTTAAAGGTCTGCCAAGGCAAAGCTCTGGTAAAGTCTAAAGGTAGAAGGTCTGCCAAGACAAAGCTCTGCTGAAGATCAAAGCTAAAGGTCTGTCAAGGCGAAGCTCTGCTGAAGACCAACAGAGGATGTGTCATCAGTGTTTTCTATCAGTTCTTGTAATGTTTAGTGTATGGTAGTGGTTAGCTTAGCAGATGTTATTAGTTTGTTATTTTTGTTTAGTGTAACTTTCATGTTGACATTGTAATAAGATGCTCAATGGTTAGGATTGTAGTATAAATAGAACAGTGCATGTACTGTTCTATTTGATCACTTTCATTGATTATCAGTCTAAGCTATCTTCTTTACATTCTGTACGAACAGATCAGTCATATTAGGCTGAGAGGGAGATTGTGAGTCATATGCAAGTAATCATAATTACAAAAGCATGACGATGAAAACAATCTCTCAACTGTTATGAATTAAAGCAAACTTGACATAAATGCCCATTGATGCAAACCACTGACACACTAACCACTTATGCAAACCAATGATGCAAGTTCAAGTAACAGTATCAAACTCATATCAACAATATACAAATATAATCTGTAGTTAGAATCTAACTTCATTTGAACCATTCTCAATATAGTCAACTTTTCTTACACCTGTCATTTGAACAATTTTCAATATAGTCAACTTTTCTTACACCTGTCTTTAACAACCTTCATTACTTAAGACAATAAGTATCAGTCCCTGTAATTTTATCCAATGTCATAAATGCAAACTTGACATAAATGCCCCTGAACTTATAAGAAAATAAGTATCAGTCCTTGTAATCATATCCACTGATTAGAAACCATTGTTGCAAACCACTGATGACAAACCACTGCTAACACACCAAAAGTAGTTGTATAGCAAAACCGCTGATTCAACCACTGACTCAATAACCACTGATGTTATACTCAGCAGTGGTTGTCTAACATCAATAGTGTTTGCCTAACATTTGATGTTATTACTCCATGAAAATCTATCCGTTGCTGAAAGTGTATCCTCTCTTCCTACTTCCAGTTTTGGTGAAACCACTGTTTTCCCAATCTGCTTATCATTCCTCTGTTCAGAACCACTGCTGGTCTCCAGCAGAGGTTACCAAACAATTGTCATCCATTACTCAATAGAGTTTACAAGTGCACATATGATAGCTATCAGATCTTTTGGAAACCGCTGCCACGTCAGCATTCACTTTTCCCTTTATAAACCCTGTTTCATCCAAATAGAGTATCCACTTGCCATTTCAATTTCAAAAAGGAAATCTCCCATAAATTTCTTCATTACTCTCTTCTACTTTCAAGCCCTAAATACTCGCTTATTCACCATGAATCTTATCCTCAAAACTCCCATAACTGCCTTCCAATATTCGAAAAAACCAACAATAATACTGTGTTTCACTCCATGATTGATGTTCTACAAACATCATCATACAAAGATGTGTTACTTGCAAAAGCCCTCGATCTACATCGACACCCTCCGCCAGTTTTGGGCAAACGCTGAATTGCAAATTCAAAACAAAAAGCCCTTTGCCATCACATCAAAGATTGGACAGTCACTGGTTCAAATCTCTCCTTCTACTATCTCCACCACTTTTGGTCTTAATGAGCTTGATGACCCCACATTTTTCTCAAAGAAAGATTTACATGCATAATTTATACAGCGTGGATATGAAGGTCAGCTTTCAGGTATTACGATTTTGAAACCGGAATTTTCCGCTGACATGAAATTATTTTTTCACACCCTTTTACTGTGCCTGTCAGCAAAAACAACCGGTTTCAACGAAACAGCTTTGAATATTCAATACCTGGGTTATGTTATTTTAACCAAATCAAAGTTTAACTTTTCTCAGGTATTGTTTTCTGATCTGGTTGCTAATTTTAACAATCTTAAAAGGGTAAAGCTTTTTTGATACACCCTAGGTTGTTGAGTTTCTGTTTACAAAAACAATTTTCTGAGTCTGATTCTAAACAAGGTGTCACCTGTGAAGTTGGCAGCCTCAAACATAAAACTTTTACTAGACTCTCAACTCAAAAACCTAAGGTGTTGAAAACTAAAGCAATAGAGAGTGAACAGATTTTGACAACTTCTACAACCATTGCTCCTTCCTCTGTTGCTGAGCACACTGCTCCTAGTGACCACATCACTACAACCAGTGTTGTGCAACCCCACCAGTTAAACCCAAAAAAAAATAACCAAATCCACCAAGCCCACCAAATACCCCAAAAAGATAGCTCTGGAAGATAAGATCCCATATGTCTTACCTGTGACATCACATAAGTCACTTACAACCACTACTGCTACTTCCTCACAGCAAATGGTTCAAAGATCTCCACCATCACAAGCTCCTCTTGTTTCCTTACAAAAGGAAAAGTTGTAAGCACAAGGACACCACATTATGAGGCAAATGTATCACTTGAGCATTTGTTCTCCAGCCCCTTTCCCAGGGCTACGTCTCTTTCTACTCCCATACCCACTACTCCAATTCCACCCACATTTATACCTTTGCTTGAGGAAATAAAGAAAACTCAAACGCTCAACAGTCCCTCTCACTCACCCATAAAGAGAGTCAACCTCCACATTTGACTGAGTCTGAAAAAACTCTATCTGCTAGCCTACAGGCAATTGAGGAGGTTACACCCCAAGAGTTACATGTAACTCTTGGTGGTAGGTCAAGTGAAGCAACTACTACAACTGCTGCTACAACAGTGGCTCAGTTGGACAGTGGTTACATAACTAAGACTTCCTTCACGGCAACAACTGCTAAGGCTACAGTTGTATTCTTTGAGCCAGTTGGAAGTCCCCAGAACCAAGAACAAGGGGCATTTGGGTCTGATACTCTGGAGTTTACTCCAGTAGAAGATCCAAATACAACTACCTCTGGTAGGAATTCAGATGATCCTATTAGATTAGGTGATGAATTAAGGTATAAAGAATTGACGGAGAGGATGTCTTCCATGGAATCATATATAGATGACCTCAAAACCATGATGAAGCAGGTCCTACAAAACTCCCAACCTCAACCATCTACCACACAAAATACTGATGAGCTATGGAAGGTTGTTCAACCAATCATCTTTGCTCAGAGACAATTGGCCGATATTCAGCATGAAACACATATGAAACTGATCCGAAATATGGTCGTGGCTCGCTATAAAGATACACAAGCTGACATCAAATCCATCAAAGACCATCTGCTCAAAACTACTGGCTCTGCCCCGGTGATCATTCTTCAAGATGACAATGAATATGATGCGAAAAAGGGGGAGAAAGATTCAATGCGAAAGTTGCAGCCTGACTCAAAAGTTAAATCTCAGGTGTAACAACAGCCAGCAACAACAACAACTACTGAAGCATCCCAAGCAACTTTGGGTAAAGAAATTGATGAGTCATTAAACAAAGAAGCTGAAAGGATTGCAAATGAAAAGCAGTAAAGACAAGATACACTCGAAGAAAAAGCTTTGAGACTCATAAAAGAAGTAAATGCTAAGCAAATGGAAAAGGAAGATGTTGGAATTTCAAGGCAAAGAAGGTCTGCTAGAAGAGCAGGACAAGAAACTCCCATCTCTCCTACAACCACTGCTACAGCTACTACAAATGTATCCTCTGTCAATCTACCCACAACAGATGTTGTTCAAACCACTGCCTTGATCACCTTTCCAACCACAATTGAACCACTACCCACAACATCCCGAATTCCCACACATCCACCTTCTCCCAAAATTAATTTCCAACGCAAAAGAAAAGCTTTTGTTGTTGATGATGATGAAGACAACCAATCACCACTTCCAACCTCATCACAATCCATATCACAACCATCCTCATCACCTCCACACTCTCAAACTCCATTTCCCCCAGTTCCAACCATGCACCTATCCTCCTCATTCCTTCCTATGGGTGCATTATACCCATTGGAAATTTTTACAGTTAAAGGTGAGATTGAAGCTTTTTACAAAATAGAAGATCCAACAAAAAGAGAATTCCCTTCCTTGCTGGGGTATAGAAAGCCTAGGAACTTGGATGAGTATCTTAAGCTGAAGGCTAAACAGGCTGAATACATTGTAAAAGAAAATTAAAAAGATAAAGATGACATGGATTTACCCAAATCTCCTTGCAATACCAACTGACCAAATTCAGAAGCATTGAAGAATTTGCTAAGGAGCTGAGTAAGTCTATGTCTGAACAGCCAACCACTGATTATCCAGAACTGATAGAAGATTATCTTGATCATGTCATGAAGCATAAGCCTTACAAAGCAACAAGGGAACAATTTAAAGGCTGGTCGGCTAATGAGCTTAAAGAAGAAATTGAAAGAATTCATTCTATGCTCAAAGATCCTTCAAAGATGCCTACTCCTCCTGTTTGGAAAAAGGCCAAAATTGAAAGCCAAGACCATGCTCTCAAAATTAAAAGAATGAAAGCCAAGCTTGTTGATGCTTTATATGGAACAACAAGGTAGATTGCTAGATGGTCAAAATATAGAGTGGTAGATACCTACAGAAGGTTGGAAGAATTTAGAAAAAAGGATCCTTCTATTCCACTAAAGCCAATCTATGATCAAACAACCTCTGCTCTTAAACAGACCCTTGTTCCTAAAATATTAACTTCAACCACCAGCTTATCCACCATTGCCTTGGATCAAACAAAGAGGCAAAAGCAGGTAGAAGAAGAAGATCAAAGGATGCATGAGGAATTGAGAAAATAGGGAATAAAGAACCAAATTTTGTATTACACAGATGCTGCAAGTGACAAGCTTAAAGCCTCAATATCCACACTTGTACGCAGACCAACCTCACCCAACTCATAAAAAATTAACACTACTCCCAAGAAAACCATCTGACTCAAAAATTCTAAAATGGAAGTCTAACAAAGACAACCATGAATTGACATTGCTCAAGTCAGATGGTACAGTTCAAAGGATAAAGATGGAGGATGCATACAGTCTGGATGCAGCTGTGCTCCAAGACTTGCTGGATCTTGAGCTTGAAAGGGATGTAGAAGATATGATTGACCTGGACTTTGAACTTCTGTTCAAAGGCCAAATAAAGGAATCATTGATGAGAAATAAAGATCAGTAGTAAAGTTTAGTTTTGTCATCATCTATTCTTGTAATGTTTTGTCATCATGATTGTTTGTACTGTTCTATTTGATCACTTTCGTCGATTATCAATCTAAGCTATCTTTCTTACATTCTATACGAACAAATCAGTGATCTTAGGCTGAGGGGGAGATTGTGAGTCATATGCAAGTAATCATAATTACGAAGCATGACAATGAAAACAATCTCTCAACTATTATGAATTTAAGCAAACTTGACATAAATGCCCACTGACGCAAACCACTGACTCACTAATCACTGATGTTATAGTCACTAACCACTGATGCAAACCACTTACTCAGTTATCAGAAACCACTAATGCAAAACCACTGATTCAACCACTGACTCACTAACCATTGATGTAAACCACTGATGCAAACCGCTGATTCACTAACCACTGATGCAAACCATTGACTCACTGATGCAAAACCACTTATTCCACCACTGACTCACTAACCACCAATGTTATAGTCAACTTCTCGTACACCTGTCATGTATAGAGCCATTTCAATACCAAACCTTTTAGTTACAATTAGTTATAATCTACCTTAAACTAACATATTCTTAGTTACTCTTCTGAGTACCAGGGTTACTTTGACAGTTGTGAAATACTAACCTTTTCAAATACCAACTCCCTAAACAGAGAATCTTTTCATTTTGTACTGCTGTCCTTTAGATTTTTTACTACTTAACCTATCAGTCTTGCTTTACAGTTGTAAAGCAAACAGTGACTGGGTTGGTGGTAAAGCATCCTTGGAGCTCTACAAATCTGTAAAACTCTACTATCACACCACATTACAGTCCAGAGTGCATTGTTGTAAGCTTTTCTACTTATGGGTCTTGCATTGTTGTAAGCTTTCTCGCTTTTATTGGTTTGTTTTGTAACTTTTAACTGCTATAAACATAGCTATAAGAATGTTTATTTATTGGTTTGTTTTGTAATTAATATCTCTATATACAGGTGTATTAGAAATAATACTTATATATAAATATAAATATGTAAAGTTATTTTATAAATCTTTAAATTTTTCTTTATATATAACCAAGATATTTTTAATTGCTTTAAAATTGATTTTTCAGTTCACAATCCACTCTGAACACATATCAACTGAGAGCTATGGGTGGTGGCTATCCAATTCCAGTTGAACCACAAGGACCTTCAAACCATGGACGATCATCCCGTCACAATATAAACTTTCCAGTTTCAAACCGTCCTTCGAACCCTACGGTGACAAACCCTTCGCCGATGACAAACCCTCTGTCGGTGACAAACCCTCAACATGATGATCCATTATTTTACGGGTGAAGAGTTGAATTGGGCGTATGATTATACCTTTTCTCAATTACAATTTGGTGGACTACGAAATGGGGAGGGGCGTCACCATCTGGTGGCAAACTTTCCTGTACCGCCACAACATCCTCCACCTTCAAACCGCCCTCATGTCGAAAACCCCAGTCAAACACAAGAACTAACGAGTTGGGCTGAAGGGTACGAAACTAACCCTGGGGCGGAATACAAACCACCGTTGGATGAAGAAATGGTTTGGGAACCTTAGAACAACTTTGATGATGGTTGCCTCCACCGTAATGATGATGATATATTCTATGGTTTATCTAATGTTTTATTATGGTTACTTAATTTTAATTCCATGTACTCTTTTTTCTCGAATTAGTTGAAATTAATCATGTAGTTGTTTTAGTTTTAATTATGTATTAGTTGAAATTTAAATTTGTTGTTGTTTAATTTTAATTATGTTTTATAACAAAGCCACTTATGACAAACCACTACTAACACACCAGCAGTAGCTGCATAGCAAAACCACTGATTCACTAACCACTGATGTTATACTCAGCAGTGGTTGGCTACCACCAACAGTGTTTGCCTAACATCTGATGTTATTACTCCATCAGAGGTTAGCAACATCATCGGTGTTTGTCTAACATCTGATGTTATTACTCTATCAGAGGTTAGCAAATGTTGGCTCATCAGTAGTTTGACTTTATTTCATCATCTATTATGACTATCTTTTATTTAATTTGCATCGTATTTGACACTTCATCAATTTACAATGAATAATGGACAACCAAAGCATCTTAATCATGCTTCTAGCTCGAGTGCATCTACTAGAGCCGAAAAACGAAAAGAGTATAACAAAAGATACTATGCTGCATGCAAAGAAAATAACAAAGTCTCGAAATTTGGGAGTGGTGAGGTCTCCGAAGTTCTTCATCAATATCTTTAATGAGTAATAGATCAACATAAAAGACAACCTTAAGAACTTTAAAAACTAATATTACTCAATTTACCCGAATGACAAATGAAAATGGGCCAAGCACATTCCCCTCTATAATTGATGAAGTCGTGCCTAGAACATCACGAGGTTTCTATTTATTTAATAATGATTTCTTTGTCGAACTTGACATCTTTAACAACCCTCATTACTTAAGACAATGATATTTTTAGGTGTTCAGATTCAACCGCGTACACTTTTACCTCAATTTTGTGAAGTAGTTGATCAACCTTCCTTCCAAGATGAGAACGTAGAAGATGATCCATATAACTTTGTTTACGATCGTGTACCTAGAGAGCATTGAGTTTTAAAAGAACAGGGTGCATGTCCTGATTGTGGAGCAAAACATTTTCAATTTGAATTTGATACCTTTTGTTGTATGGGTGGGAAAACTGTGTTAGCAAATTCAGAAATTCCAGAGGAATTGCACCGGCTTTTCACATCGTAAGATGAAATTGGAAATATTTTTAGGCAAAACATTTGTGCTTATAACACTAATTTTTCTTTTGCAACAATGGGAGTGATGTTGGATGATACATTGAGCAATATGAGAGACAGTGTATATACTTTTCGTGCACATAGAGGAATATATCACAAAATCGACCAATTGGTTCTGAGGGATGAAACCCCTAGGTACTTGCAGTTATATTTTTATGATCCTGATGTTGAGTTAGATCTCACACTCCAATGGCCAAATCTTGATCGACGTATTACTCAGATTTTGACACGAGTTCTTTCTACAAACCTATATGTCGATACATTTCGAAGACTTGCGGAATTAGGACCTGTGGACAACTATAGAGTCACTCTGAATACTTCGGTTGAACTTGACCAAAGGGTGTAAAACCGACCAACAACATCAGAGGTATGTAAAATGTTATAAAAACACCGTGAAATATAAACAATTGATCACAAACTACCACTGATCAGAAACCACTGATGACAAACCACTGCTAACACACCAACAGTAGTTGTATAGCAAAATCAATGATTCAACCACAGACTCAATAACCACTGATGTTATACTCAGTAGTGGTTGTCTACCACCAATAGTGTTTGCCTAACATCTAATGTTATTACTCCATCAGTGATTAACAAAATCATCAGTGTTTGTCTAACATCTGATGTTATTACTCTATCAGAGGTTATCAAACTCATCTGAGGTTTGCCTTTATTCTATCAGATGTTGGTTCATCAGTAGTTTGACTTTATTTGACCAACTGAATTGTTACTTTCTAAAACACTAACAGTAGCTGCATAGCAAAACCACTGATTCACTAACCACGGATGTTATACTCAGCAATGGTTGGCTACCACCAACAGTGTTTGCCTAACATCTGATGTTATTACTCCATCAGAGGTTAGCAACATCATCAGTGTTTGTCTAACATCTGATGTTATTACTCTATCAGAGGTTATCAAACTCATCAGAGGTTTGGCTTTATTCCATCAGATGTTGGCTCATCAGTAGTTTGATTATTTGACCTTATTTGACCAACTGAATTGTTACTTTCTGAAACATAAAATATTATATTAATTACAATTATTTAATAGTATTGCTTAATTAACTTACTTATAGTTGACGAAGGTTAATGGTATTTGGGTTGAAGGTAATGACAATATCACTTCGTATAAACGAAGTATTGATATTTATGCTAGATCTTAATAGAGCCAAACTATTCGGCCGTACTTCAGTTCTTCGATTGTCGTATTGATGTACTAAAAGTAGTCTAATAGAAACAAATGAAATTAACCTAAATCTAGACTCAAAGTAATACTCTAGACTCCTAAACTCAACTAAACTACTAACCGGCAAGTGGACCGATCAATTGTAGAAAGCTTAAGTAAGTCCAGATATCGAACCCATGAAGACTCTCTAATTACGTTAATGACCCTATTTAAACTATACTGACACAACTTAATTTATTTTATATGGGGGAGTTCTACTAAAAATCCTAAAATTATAATTAAACTAAAATTAACTCAACTAAGACGACTTAAAGTGAAAATTCGAAGCGAAGACTTAATTCGATGATGGTGGAATGACTACCTAGGTTAGAATCTTTATTACTATTGAATGGTTTTTAATAGAATATTAATTTGATCAGGAACCATAATCTTAAAATACTAAATCCTAAGAAATACCGAAAAGGACCCCCGACCCTTCTTGGGAAGACACCTATGATATCCTAAAGATAACTATGTTTACCGGTTTATAAGATTTCCTTCCGGTTATCTAATTGTTGATACAGTTTTGTGTCTGTTGCTTGTTTTTAATTACAGTTGTAATTGTACGGTCTTTGCTAAGGTGTCTTTATAGGTTTGGTCATGTCGAATAGATCGAGATATCCTTCTATCTTGATCTAGTATGACATCTTAGCTTGTTTGTGTTAATCAGTTGCATGTGTGCGTACTGATGAATCTTGGAAACGACATGTCTACACGCGTTCTCCAAAAAATGGATTCTGTGCGAGTAAGAGTTTTCGTACGAAATATTTGAGTAATTAATGTGTTACTTGTTTCGTACGAAATACGCATTTCGTACTAAACAGTGTCTCATGCCAAATCTCTGGAATGTCTCTCGTGTGAATTAGTGTGTTATGTATATCTAGAGTCGTGTTTCGTACGAATCTACACGGACACTATATAAGCTGACATGCACTTCTCAGTCAGTGTGGACTTGCGCGTAAACGTTAGCTCACCAGACTGACCAGAGAGATTGTTATCTCTGAAGACGAAGACACAAGAACACAACAAGTTTGTTTGAGTCATATGAGCATTGTGTGTATATATTTGTATTTGTTCTCAATCATTAATCAAGATAATGAATCTTTGGTTACCCCGTGTTCTTTACTTTGCTTTGGTTGCATGCACACTTGGATTCCGCACTTGTGTGTGTGTCACGTGAACAAGGAACTGGTTTAACACCATCCGCAGGTGGACCTACACTAATGATTAATAAAGTGTCTAGAATAGATAACTATCTCTCAATAGGGAGCTTAGACTAACTAGGGTTCTTGATTTGGTTTAACCGACACAAATATGGCAAGTAAACTAAAACCTGGTTTCTCTCAAAACCTAATCCTAACAATTTACCTATTTAATTCAGTTAATAAACTATTATTTCTCAAGAATTAAGTTTAGTATAATGTTGAAATTTAATTATATTTTTCACTCAATTGTTTCTAGGGTTTATTGGCCAATTTACCGAAAGATTACCAGAACCCGTTAAGACTCGACAATCAACATAAACCTATTCTTTAAAGGCATTCAACTAGATCTATGTGAAACAATTAAACAATCATAGTTATTTCAAAACATGCAAATACACCAAATAAATTTACCAAAGTTTAGTACTTTATCAAAATCCCATAAACACATTATAAGTTCAATAAAAATCCAAACTTTAATAATGAATCATCAAAACCTAGGTAGCAACAGAAAATCCTAGCCAACAATCATTGCCATAAAATAGTTAAACAAGAACTAAAAACTGAATTCATCAAAACGAAAATAAGTAAGCTAAGAGATGGAAAAATCGGTAAACAAAACCCGGAATTTCTTGCTCTCTAGGCTCCCAGCTTCACTTCAATGATTCCTCGAGCAATTCCTTCTTCAAAAACTAGCACTAAATCTCCAGAAATTGACTCTTGAACATCCAAAATCGTCTATGTGTTGTTATTAGAGTTTAACTCTAATATAAATAACCTTTTTCACCCAAAGCTGATCAAATTACGATTCTTTCTGATAAACAAGTCCTCTCGCCGGCCGCGAGAGGCATAAGGTACCGGTCGCGCCCCGTGGCCGTGTTGAATTTATCTGGAATATCTACTTCCTCTCGCCACCCGCGAGAGGAGTGTCTTGTTCCGGTCGCGGGCAGCTAGAGAATCATTTTCCCATTTTTTCGATTCATTTCTTCTCTCGACTTCCAATTACGATCCGACTCGGTTTCCTTCAACATTTAGCTCGTTTTCTTCTCTTTTCAGCTATTTCTACGAACCAAGACCTGCGTAACATAATTGGATTAAAAGTAGATAAATTCTTATAAAAACGAAACGAATATTAATGAAACTTATACAAACTACACATGATAAATAGATGTATTATTCAATACATCAAATATCCCCACACTTACTCTTTTTTTGTCCTCGAAAAAGAATTATGCAAACGGAATCATAGCCAAGTAAATATTTAATTTCAAAAATAAGATTATTTTATTAAGGTTGAAACTTGTATTAACCGCGATTGCAAGTATATGTGTCCACTTAAACTCAAAACTCGGTTCAAAGCCCTTATCATGTAAGTTTAGTTCAAGTTCGATCAATCTACCTAAGGTCTCACATTAAGATCCATAATACACCTAGTCCCACCTCAAGCTTATGGAACAAAAGGAACGAATCATTCGACCCATTTCCTAGCCGTTTTATACCAAAATCAAGAGAACTAAAAGCCAAGTAAATTTTCTTTTTCTCTTTTTTTTCTTTTTTTTTTTTTTTTGAGCACTTGATTTCTTTTGCATACCTAACCTAGAGGCTATCTCAACCAGGGTCACCATCCCCGATAGCGACAACGTGGGCTTCGGCATTTAGGCAATTTTTTCAACTTATCCTAGAGGAATCTAAGTCAGAGTCACCATCCCCAACAAATATTACATAGACCTCGTCTACTTGTTCAATCAAGCTCAATTTTTCTATATATTTTTCTTTATTTATTACATGATTTAAAATTCTAAAAATTTTAGCTTATAATGGCATTCTTTATACTATTTTTGGCGGTTCAGCTTCCCATTTTTCCTAGATGAGTACCCACTAGTAGACCGACATTTAAGGTAAATTAATCTCAAAGAAACTAAGAACCGAATCGAGCCTACTCACATATCCCAAGCTAGACACAAACTCAACACTTTATTAGCTCATATTATCATCATTTGAAACCAATAAAAACTCAACTTTTCTATCATTTTCCGTCTTTATTTTGCAAACTTCTTCTTCAAAAGACATTTTCTGATTTTTTTTAATAAATTCAATAAACGATAAAACTACTCTATGACTCAACTATCCCATCCCCACACTTCAATTTTGCATTATCCCTAATGCAAGGATAAGAATACTCAACTAATTAAATAATAAAAATTGAAAACTAAATAAATAAAATATACAAAATATACAAGTGGAACGACTTAGCTGATATGCGAGACTGTCAATGTGCCAGTCAATTCCACATATTCCCTCCAATCCGATCATGCTCAGCAAACAATTCTCAACCCTCACACGCGAACGGAAACGGCAAACTAAACACCATTCCTATCATCCAACACAAATAACTTCCAAACATAACGTAATAAAATAAATAGTTGTCCAACGAAAGTTAACCACAACCATCACCCAAACTAACCAAACCAACCCAAATTCAAGTGTTTAAAGTACACATACAGACCAATCAGAGGATGAAAACAGCATAAAACAAAAAATATAAATCATTGAGAAACTATTGCCTCTAGCTAATCATCCTCCTCCTCTTCCGACTACACAAAAACTTGGTATGGCTGCACATCTTCCATACCGCTCAACCATGGTTGCCCCTGATGCTGAAAATATGATGGAACTCCGATGTGCAAGTTTTCCATCATGTACCGCATTCCATCCTCCAACCTTCTTTGGCCCTGTTCATGCATCCTACGGCTCTCCATCATCACCTGTCTGACCCCACCGAACTGCTTATCAACATATCCCCTCAAATCCCCGAACCCTGTCTCCATGCAGTCATATAAGGAATCTAAAGTAAGTGGGTCTGGACGGGGTTGCCGCAGAGGATATTGCCTGCCCGGTAGCGCGGAGGAACAGCTGATTGTATAAATGATGCAGCCTCATAACCAGGTGGAAGCTGGACCTGCGGACCATGCCTAATAGGCTCCTAAGAAATCTGCTCATGAGATGACAAATCCTAGCAGCTTGCAGATCCCGCACACTCATAAAGCAAGGAGACAACCCTTCTCGCATCTTATCTCTTGGGTATCTATCAAATACCCCGAGGCTCTCAGCCAACATAGTAATCAATGGCCCACAGTAAATCCGAGCCCCTGGACCACCTCTCCATAGCTTCTTCATTGACCACACAAAAATACTTGCCAAAATCACGGGCCGCTGCTCTACCATGCACATCAAACAAAACAAGCTGACCTAATTAACCTTGTTGTCACCCTACCCCCTGCCGACTAACGTAGCTGTCAGAATCTTGTGAATAAGTCGGTAAACCGGATCAATAATATCACTGGCCACCATGTTTTTTGAGTAAGGCGACTAAATTGTGCCCCAAAATCTAGCCAGCTCATCTGTTGTACGCTACGCGGGTGCCTCCTCTTAAATACTCCCGTGAGGCTGGTAGCAAACTCCTTTGATTGAACCTAATCCACCATATAGAATTGTGTAGCAACGGCGAATTAAGGAATGGTCATCTCATACACATGCCTACACGGAGCAAAGGACACAACATCACTTGCATCAAAATTCCTTTGCTTGTACTCAAAAGTCGAATGGAACTCTAGAGTAATTTCTTTATACTGCCTCTCATCACAGTCCAGCACCCTTCTAAATTTATCGCCTAGCAACTACTCAACTCTGCCCCTTGAACCCAGCTGGTCCAACATCCCCCAATCTATCCTTCTGTATGGTAATAGATCTACCATTATCAAATTGGATAGCCTCTCACTCTCGTGCGAGTCTAGCTCAAATTGCAGCAGTGGGTTGTCTCTTAATCTCATACTCTGACCATGGGGGACACTGCCCCCTCTATATCTGACACTTCTCCTCTGCCTAAAATTTGGTGGCAAAGGCTGAGTTTCTGCTGGGTCCCCTCGTAGTCTAGTTGCGGGCCCTCTCTTCTTTTTTCCCAGTCTACTAGAACTGCCTTCGCCTGACATCTGCAAAAACATTCAATTCACAAGCAAAAACAGGTAGACTGTCAGAAACATAAACTATTTTTTAGCAATGACCGTATAGCATTACATTCCCGGTCATGACCAGAAAAGACAATTTACAAAAGTTAGATATATTTTTGGGTGATCGTTAGCAAAAATACCAATTTGTTAGACCAAATCTCGCCCGAATAGAGATTGACTACAGGCGAGAGATCTTATATTCATAAATGCCCAATATACCAACCATAACCCAAAAACACCTAAAAACACGACACTACCTCCTCCCGGCACTTTAATTGTCCTCAATTAATTCCCAAGTGCCGAAAAACAACCCAACATTGAGTCCCAAACATAGTAGAAAACTTTATATTCATGGAAGAAAAACGGGTTAAAATTTTTGTTAAAAATGTGATTTTTATGGCAAACATTACTAACCCGAATCCCCACACTCAATGTTGAAGCCCTACCAAACCAATCCACCCGCAAAATATAACCATTAGAACCCATACCATCCCAACAAGAATCTTTGTTCAGCCGCAACATCCAAAACTTAACCCAACCAAAGTTCACCCCAAACCCTCAAGGAAACTAACATGCTACCTAAACAAGACCCGACACTGAAACATATGAAGCAACTAACTAAAATACTGAAATTTAAAGTACATAACTTGCAAGAAACACATAGCTTAGCGTCGATCTATACAGAAAAGCGAAGAAAATGGAGTATAAGTTGCTAGACCCTCAAAAACTTGTTTTAATGGTGAAAGGTGAAAACTTTAAGTGGGAAATCAATTAGAAAAAGATGTGGTGAAGTGATGGTGGAAGAATAGGGTGAATGGAGGTGGCTGTGGGCGGTTTATGATGCTTGGGAGAGTGGTATTCGTATGGTAGAAGTCAAGAAATTAGGTTAAGGTTGAAGAATCTAGGGAATAAAAGCTGCAGATCTGATGTAAATGTCTCTCGCGGGCCGCGAGAAAGTCAAGATAATCTCTCACGGGCCGCGACCGTGTATTTTTTATTCCGGGATTAATGTCTCTCGCAGGTCGCGACCGTGTAAGATGTTGACTCTCGTGGCCCCCAGAGAGTGTTTTTCACGGAAAGTTTTGTGATTTTTGCCAGTTCGTGCCTTAGAAAAATTTTGAGTTCAACTGAAACTTTGTACAAACCTTCTTAGCACCCGGTTTTATATGAAAACTTACCTGCAACTCAAATTCTTCGTCGGTTGTGGCTCTGTGTTGGTGATATATCCTTGCAAAAGACTAAACGACACAAAAACACAAACTACGAAAAACAAGCATTAGCACTATAAAAACACAAAACGTAAACCACTACTAAACAATACAAACTCTACACTTGAGTGTTCACTCAAGGCCCTATGTGGTGGTACGAGGTGGAGCTTCGAGAGGAGTTTCCTCCAACTCGGTGGACTCTATCGGCCCTCCTAGGTAATGCTTTAACCTATGGCCATTTACTTTCCAAGTGCCTCCATCGGCTCCATCTGTCAACTCGACCGTCCCATACAGAAAGACTTCATTAACTACATAAGGACCTATCCACTTGGATTTGAGCTTTCCGGCGAATAATTTCAGTCTTGAATTATATAAAAGCACCTTATCGCCGGTTTTAAAATCCTTCAACCCCTTCAACTTCCTATCATGAATTGTCTTCGTTTTCTCCTTGATACTCCATGATCGTTCATAGGCTGCATCTCAAAGCGCTTCCAACTCATGAATTTGGAAATAACATTTCTTGGCCGCTTTGGTAAGGTCTAGATTTACAGTTTCAAGGGCCCATAGTGCTCGGTGATCAAGTTCTACCGGGAGATGGCAAGCTTTTCCATAGACAATCATGAATGGAGTGGTACCTAAAGGTGTCTTATAGGCAGTTCTAAACGCCTATAATGCATCATCAAGCTCATCTAACCAATCCTTTCTGCTTTTGCTTACCGTCTTCTCTAAGATTCTATGCACTCCCCAGTTCGCATTCTAAACTTGACTGCTCGTTTAAGAAATCTCACCACCACTAGGGCGTCATTTGTAGGTAAAGCTTGAGCTTCCACCCACTTAGAGACATAGTCGATTGCCATGAGGATGTACCGATTCCCGCTAGAGATGGGAAAAGGCCTCATGAAGTCGATTCCCCAAACATCAAATAGTTCAAGAATTTGGATCTGATTTTGGGGTATCTCGTCCTTAGATGAGATATTGTCGGTATGTTGGCAACGATCGCATTTCCTAATGAATTCTAATGCATCCTTAACTACCGAAGGCCAATAAAAACCACAATCGAAGACTTTTTGGGCGGTAACATGTGGACCATGGTAACCTCCCGTCAACCCCTCATGCACATGCCTAAGGATTTCTATCCCCTCTTCTCGACTCACACACCGTCGGAGAATCCTATCTCCTCCTACCCTAAACAGAAATGGGTCATCCCATATATACCTCCTGACATCCCGAAAGCATTTCTTCTTCTGTTAGTCATCATACCCTTAAGAACTACTCCATTTGCAAGGTAGTTTGCCAAATCCGAAAACTATGGCATACCTTCCTTCTCCACCGCCACAAACTCCACTGATTCATGAGGGAATCTATCACCTATTTCCTCCTCATAAAGCACTTCTCTGTTTGGATCTTCTAGTCGTGATAGATGATCGGCGGCTACATTCTCTTCTCCCTTCTTATCCTTAATTTCTATATCAAACCGGAGAATAGGAGAATCCACCGAATGAGATGAGGCTTTACGTCTGTCTTTTGGAAGAGGTAACGCAAAGTCGCATGATCGGTGAAGACTATAGTCTTGGAAAGCACGAGGTATGAACATAACTTATCGAATGCAAAAACTACGGCTAGGAGTTCCTTCTCGGTAGTGGTATAATTCTCTTGGGATTCATTGAGGGTGTTGTAGATAGGGTGGAAGTGTTTTCTCCTCTTTGGCCCAAGACTGCACCAACTACATAATCGTTCGTATCACACATGAGCTCAATTGGTAAGCTCCAGTCTGGTGATACAAGAATGGGGGCACTAACGAGTTTCTCTTTTAAGATAGCAAAGACGTTAAGGCATTCCTCATCAAAGACGAAAGGAACATCCTTCTCAAGGAATCGGGTCATGGGTCGTGTAATCTTAGATAAATCCTTAATAAATTGACTATAAAAGCCAGCATGACCAAGGAAACTACGGATGGATTTCACACTTGTCGGCGGAGGAAGTCTACTAATGGTATCAATTTTTGCTCTATCTACCTCTATGCCGGCTCGTGATATCTTATGGCCTAACACGATCTCCTCTGTCACCATGAAGTGACATTTCTCCCAGTTTAACATCAACCTCGTCTCCACACATCTCTTCATCATAGCTTCAAGATTACAAAGACATGGGTCGAAGGAATTTCCATAGACAGAGAAGTCATCCATGAAATCCTCCATCGAATTCTCAATCATATCTTGAAAAATGGCGACCATGCACCGCTGAAATGTCGCTAGAGCGTTACATAATCCAAAAGGCATGTAAAGGTTGTTTTCTCTTGATCCTCCAGAGCGATGGGGATCTGGAAGTAACCTGAAAACCTGTCGAGGAAATAATAGAATTGTTGACCTGCGAGATGCTCAAGCATCTGATCAATGAACGGAAGTGGGAAGTGGTCTTTTCGGGTGGCATCGTTCAATTTTCGGACGCATACGCGCCAACCGGTGACTGTACGCGACGGGATGAGTTCATTCTTCTCATTCGTGACCACTGTCATTCCCCCTTTCTTAGGAACAACTTGAGTTGGACTCACCCAGGTAAAATCGGATATAGGATAGATTAGCCCGGTTTCCATCTACTTCAGAACCTCTTTCTTGACTACTTCTTGCATATTCGGTTGAGGCGTCATTGAGGTTGTACCACCGGCTTGTAGACATCCTCCATGAGGATCCGGTGAGTACAAATAGTTGGGCTTATTCCCTTGATATCTTATAGTTTCCACACGATGGCTTCCTTGTTCTCTTTCAGAATATCTATCAGCTTCACCTTCTCCTCCGTCGTCAATTTCGAAGAAATTATGACGGGTAAGCTCGAACTCTCTCCTATGAAAGCATACTCTAGGGGGAAGGGAAGGACCTTAAGCTCTAAAGGGGCCAGAGTATCTATGGGTTTGCTCTCACTCACCTCATGAACCTCATAAAATTCTAACATTTCGGGGACCCAAAATGGGTCTCTATGTTCTTTTCTTCAACCTCCTCGTCTACTACCCCCTCATTCACTAAATCGGCTCCACTAATGAATTCGAGACAATGATCTACGCACGAAATGAATGAATTGAGAAAATAGACGGAATGACATGGGCCACTATCATTATCTCCACCGCTATGATGTTGCATCGACCTAGCGATTTCAAAGTGATATTCTCATCCCCAACGCGGAGTGTAATCTTGCCGTCATGGACATCGATAATTGCCTTTGCGGTACGGAGGAATGGACGACCTAGGATGATGGCCACTTTCTCATTGGCCTCCATATCTAAGATAACAAAATCAACGGGAAAACAAATTTGTCAACATTAACTAGCAAGTCTCTATGATTCCCCGAGGATACTTAACTGACCGATCAGCTAGAGACAGTAAAATACGGGTAGGAGTAAGATCCCCTAAACCTAATTTCTAAAAGAGCGAGAAAGGCATCAAATTGATGCTAGCACCTAGGTTGGCTAACGCGTGAGCGGGAGCGATGGAACCACCAAAGAGACATGGAATAGTGAAGATACCTGGATCAGTGAGTTTTTCCGGTAACTTATTTAACCCTACGACAGAACATCCTCCGGACAAGGGAACATTTGAAAGCTCCCCCAGCCTGTCTTTGGGTTTAAGAAGGTCTTTCAAAAACTTAGCATATTTTGGCATATGCTGGAGGGCCTCAATGAATGGGAGATTGATTTTGAGTTGGGTGAACATATCGAGAAAGTTCCCATATTCCTTAGCATATTTTTGTTGCTTAAGGCGGGCGGGGTAGGGTAAGCGTGAATGATCTACATATGGTGACGACCTAACCTCTAATTTCTTTTCTGCTCTACTCTCGACTTGAGGCTCACGGTTTGGTGTGGTACTTCCTGGGTCTAGCCTATTTTGCACCCAAGGTGGAGCCTCCATCTATATCTCTTCATCTACTTCTTCCTCCTTATCCTCTATCTTTACTCGTTCTCTAACCACTTCTCCTAAACCCTTACCGCTACGGGTGGTTATCGCTTTTGCGTGTTGGTTCGCCGTGTTAGATTGAGTGTTACCCGAGAATTGACCATGTGGTTGCTCTTGCAGTTGCTTAGCATACTACCTACGGACCTTTGAGGATCTAGGAGTGCGGATTGTTGATTCTTTGAAAGAAGATCATGCTCCGCTAACATTTTCTGAGTAGCCTGATCCTTAACCACTAACTGAGAAAGAAGTTCCTCTATCCTATCCAAACTACTTCCCAAACCTCCATTCCTGTTTTGACCCTCTTGGTTTTAACCCCCATCACTAAACTGACCTGGTTGACCTAATCCTCCACTAGAGTAATGACCCTGCCCCCTGTTTTGATATTGACCTGATTGGAAACCAAGGGGTTACCGGAAGAACGGAAATTGTTATTATTATTATTACGCCAGTTAGAGTTATAGTTAGATTTATTATTATTATAGGGGTTCGTCTAGCCTCGATTCTGACCCGTGATAAACTCTACTTGCTCAACAGTGAGTGTAGGACATTCTATGGTATCATGACTTCTTCTAAATACCTCACATCCAGCGACCTTCTTTTTCAACTCTTGTATTTTCTTAGTAACCTCTCGCTTAAAGCTATCTAGTGCAGTAGCTACCGTAGTTTCCAAGCTAACTTGGTGTAATCCCCAATTGACCATGGTGGTACGAGAAACAGGGATCGAATTCATGCCGGTAGTGTTGTAATCAAGTCATTACATTCAACAACCATCTTCTTGCCCATAAGTTACCCTCCAGCAGAAATGTCAAATCGGGCTCGGGTTTCGGGTGTGAGACCGTTGTAGAATTTATCTACAAGTGCCCAATCAGACAGACCGTGTTGAGAACAACGGGACACTAAGGTTTGGAAACGCTCCCATGCTAAATGGTAAGGTTCATCAGGTTCATCCGGAACGAATGGATCTGATCGCGAAGACGAGATGCTTTGGCGGGTGAAAAATATTTCTTAAGGAAAGCATCTCGAAGTGGGGCCCAAGTAGTAAAGGTGCCGGCTGGTTGAGAGTCAAGCCAGACGGCGGCCCGGCCTCCAAGAGAGAAAGGGAATACTTGAAGGAAACGAGCATCATTGCCCGCACCCTCCATGTTAAAGGTGTGACAGAGGTGGGTAAGGCGGTTAATGTGGGCAGGCGCATCCTCGTCATCACGACCATGAAATTGGCACGAGTTAGTTATTGCAGTCATGATGTAAGACGGGATTTGCCAAGCTTTGTCATTGTTCATTGGGGGAAGAGTGATGGGCGAGTTTGCACCAGTAAAACCGGTGGTTTCTTGCTGGTAAACTGTTTGATTGTTAGCCATGTGGAAAACAGGTGGTGGGCTTGTGTTTCGTTAAATTATATGAGGAGGTGGTGAACTATGTAGCGAGGACTTCGGTGTAAAGTCAAAGTTCGGTGGTATAAACGGACGGGAAGAATCGGAAAAACCTGAAGATGAGGATGAAGAAGTACTAACTTTTTGCGTGGAAGAAAGAGACGTGTTCGTTGGCAGCTTCGGCGGAGGTTCTTGCGAACGCGTATGGGGCATCCACTAAAAACCGGAAACGAGACAAGTAAGAAAATTCAGAAAAGATACTTTTTAAAAATAATATATGTATAAAACTGAAAAATTAAATTAACTAAATTATTTAGACTCCTACGACGCAAACAAAACGGGACACACGTGTAAATAAATTAAGTCTAAACAAAGTAATCAACGCAATTGCCAAAGAGAGCCCCCGGCAACGGCGCCAAAAACTTGATGTACTAAAAGTAGTCTAATAAAAACAAATGAAATTAACCTAAATCTAGACTCAAAGTAATACTCTAGACTCCTAAACTCGACTAAACTACTAACCGACAAGTGGACCGATCAATTGTAGAAAGCTTAAGTAAGTCCGGATATCGAACCGACGAGACTCTCTGATTACGTTAATGACCCTATTTAAACTATATTGACACAAATTAATTTATTTTATATATTTTCTTTTTTTTTTGGGGGGGGGGGGGTCTACTAAAAATCCTAAAATTATAGTTAAACTAAAAATAACTCAACTAAGACGACTTGAAGTGGAAATTCGAAGCGAAGACTTAATTCGATGAGGATGGAATGACTACCTAGGTTAAATCTTTATTACTATTGAATGGTTTTTAATTGAATATTAATGTGATCGGGAACCGGGATCTTAAAATACTAAATCCTTAGGAATACCGAAAAGGACCCCGACCCTTCTTGGGAAGACACCTATGATATCCTAAAGATAACTATGTTTACCGGTTTACAGGATTTCCTTTCGGTTATCTAATGTTTAATAAAGTGTCTAGAATAGCTAATTATCTCTCAATAGAGAGCTTAGACTAACTAGGGATCTTGATATGGTTTAACCGACACAAATATGGCAAGTAAACTAAAATCGGGTTTCTCTCAAAACCTAATCCTAGCAATTTACCTATTGAGTAAATTGCACAAAACATCCTTTATGTTTCCTCAAACTTGCAGGTTCCAGCCTTAATGTTTAAAAGTTGCTAAAAACAGCCTTTAAGTTTATTTTTGTTGCAGGTTCAATCCTTTACAGCTAACCACGTTATTTTCTTCAGTTAAGTTCCCTCACATGCATAACATGTGAGGGGATATTCGTCATTTTGGTTGATCTTCCACCCACGTCAATTATAAGAAAAAAGAATATTTAAGGTTTAACCTATTTTAAAAAAATTCTAACCGCAGGGACTAATGTGCAATAAAACCAAACTTTTAAAAACCAAACACACTCTTTTCCGGTCTTCTTCTCTGGCGACTTCGCCGGATTCCGGCGAACCCGGAATTAAGATAGGAATCTTGTTAAGCTAGCCCACTAAGCTGTAAAGATTAACACAGATTTTGATCATGCCAATCAAACTCTTCAGGATTATCATCAGTTGGAAGAATCGGCGTCTTATTCGCATCAGACGAAAACGACAAACAACTCTTCAACCATGGATACCTCTCACGGAACTTTGATGCCGTCAAATCAGAGAACTTCGTAACACCGTGTTCAGTAGTCGGATCCAGCAACTGGTGACGCTTAGGATGCCGCAAGTTAGACTTAAACACTATCAAACGGTAATCGTGCTCCTCTGTAGTCGCGTACGTTTTACCAAACTTTGTTTAAACTAGGTTAAAACTTAAATATTCTTTTTTTTATAATTGAAGTGGGCGGAAGATCAACCAAAATGACGAATATACCCTCACATGTTATGCATGTGAGGGAACTTAACTGAAGAAAATAACGTGGTTAGCTGTAAAGGATTGAACCCGCAACAAAAATAAACTTAAAGGTTGTTTTTAGCAACTTTTAAACATTAAGGCTGGAACCTGCAAGTTTGAGGAAACATAAAGGATGTTTTGTGCAATTTACTCTTACCTATTTAATTCAGTTAATAAACTATTGTTTCTCAATAATTAGGTTTAGTATAATGTTGAGATTTAATTATATTTTTCACTCAATTGTTTCCAGGGTTTATTGGCCAATTTACCGAAAGATTACCCGAACCCGTTATGACTCGACAATCAACATAAACCTATTCTTTGAAAGACATTCAACTAGATCTATGTAAAACAATTAAAAAATCAATAATTAATTCAAACATGCAAATACACCAAATACATTTACCAAAGTTTACTACTTTATCAAAAATCCCATAAAACATTGTAAGTTCAATAAAAATCCAAACTTTAATAATAAATCATCAAAACCTAGGTAGCAATAGAAAATCTAGCCAACAATCATTGTCTTAAACATAGTTAAACAAGATCTAAAAATTGAATTCATCAAAATGAAAACAAGAAAGCTAAGAGATGGAAAAATCCAAACTTTAATAATAAATCATCAAAACCTAGGTAGCAATAGAAAATCTAGCCAACAATCATTATCTTAAACATAGTTAAACAAGATCTAAAAATTGAATTCATCAAAATGAAAACAAGAAAGCTAAGAGATGGAAAAATTGGAAAACAAAACCCGGAATTTCTTGATCGCCAGGCTCCCAGCTTCACTTCAATGATTCCCGAGCAATTCCTTCTTCAAAAACTAGCACTAAATCTCCAGAAATTGACTCTTGAACATCCAAAATCGTCTATGTGTTGTTATTAGAGTTTAACTCTAATATAAATAACCCTTTTCACTCAAAGCTAATCAAATTACGATTCTTTCTGATAAACAAGTCCTCTCGCCGGCCGCGAGAGGCAAAAGGTGACCGGTGGCGCCCCGCGACCGTGTTGAATTTATCCGGAATATCTACTTCCTCTCGCCACCTGCGAGAGGAGTGTCTTGTTGCGGTCGCGGGCTGCCAAAGAAACATTTTCCCATTTTTTCGATTCATTTCTTCTCACGACTTCCAATTACAATCCGGCTCGATTTCTTTCAAAATTTAGCTCATTTTCTTCTCTTTTCAGCTATTTCCACGAACCAAGACCTGCGAAATATAATAGAATTAAAAGTACATAAATTCTTATAAAACCAAAACGAATATCAACGAAACTTATACAAATTATACACGATAAATAGATGTATTATTCAATACACTACGTATCCTCTATTTCCTAATGGTGAGTCGGGTTGGCATGCTAACATACCACGTCATGTAGTATCAATCGATGAGGTTCGCAACAATGACAACATTGAAGGAGAAACAGAAGGTACCAACAATTTATTATTCTTTTAAGTGACGATCATAAAAATACCCTAATGCGTTTTATTTTATTAACTGATTGTTGTTAGAATATCTTCATCACTCAGAGGCTAACACATGAAGTGGTAGAACAACCGTGGCTATGCGAGAGTACTACTGTTACAAGTTCCAGATTCGATCTACCGAAAACGTGCATCAGTTTGGTGGTAGACTACTACAACAGTTTGTGGTAGATGTTTACATAAAGATTGAGATGTCACGTTTAGAATTTTGTGAGAGAAACCAGGCTAAGATACAGGCCGACTTGTACCAAGGTATTGTGGATTGCGTCAATGGTGGTGACGTTCATGCAAACAGAGTCGGAAAAAGAATTGTGTTGCCTGCATCTTTCATCGGAGGGCCTCGCGACACGCGACTTTGGTTTCTAGATGCGATGACTCTAGTTCAAGATGACGACAAGCCTGATATATTCCTTACAATGACGTGTAATCCTAAGTGGCCTGAGATATGTGATAATTTACATGTTGGTCAAATTGCACAAGATCGTTTAGACCTTGTTTCAAGAGTGTTTTGGGCTAAATTAGAAGATCTTAAGGTACAACTCTTCAAGAAACATATCCTCAAGTTAAGGCATACGTTTATATCATCGGATTTCAAAAGCGTGGTTTGCCGCACGCACATTTTCTCCTATCGTGTACCCGCAACAGAAAATCAATAACGCGGACCATTATGATAAGGTTGTATGTGCTAAGATTCCTAACAAACTAAAACATCCCAAATTGCATGAGATTGTTGTGAAGCACATGATTCACGGCCCTTGCAGCGGTTTACGATTAAGCAGTCCTTGTATATAGGGTGATCCTAAAATTTGTCGTTTTCACTATCCTAGACAATTTAATGAAGAGACAACACAAGGAGAAGATGCATATCCGTTGTATCGAAGGAGAGACACCGGAATGGAAGTGGACGTATGAGGAAAAACACTTCATAATAGATGGGTGGTCCCATATAACCCAAGTCTTTTGATGATGTTTAACTGCCACATCAATGTTGAAGTTTGCTCAAGTATAAAATCTGTGAAATATCTTTTCAAATATGTTTATAAAGGACATGACAAACAGGTTATTCAAGTTGATCAAAGTGAGCAAGGGGTTGTTATTAATGAGATAAAGAGATTTCAGGATGCACGCTACATATCGCTCCCAGAGACTATGTGGCGCATTTTTTCCTTCTCTCTTTCTCAAATCTTTCCTTCTATTCAATCACAACTTCATCTACCAAATAATCAGATGGTTGATTTAGAGATGATGAGATAATGTTTAATATTGTTGATAGGGAAAGGGATAATAAAACCATGCTAACAACATTTTTTAAGAAAAATAGAATCGATGAAACAGCAAGGGTATATTTGTATAAAGATTTTCCAAAACACTTTACGTGGAATGGAAGCACACACCGTTGGAATCGTCGTTTGGGTAAAAAACCAAAGAGGTCGTATTGTTTCCGCTAATCCAGCCGAAGGAGAAAGGTACTACTTACGCCTACTTTTTTCAAATGTCAAAAGGCCTACTTCTTTTGAACATCTTTGCACGGTTAATGGTCAAAGGTGTGATACATTTCGAAAAGCAGCTCTTGAGTAAGGCTTAATAGAAGACGATGAATATCTATCACAATGTCTCAAAGAGTCCTCTATATTCCAGTTTCCCAATGCTCTTAGAAAGTTTTTGCGACCATAATGATTTTTTGCCAACCTGGAGATATTCGAAAGTTATGGAATGACCGCTTTGATTCACTTTCGGATGATCATCGTTTACACTGTCAAAGTATCGAACGAATTCAGAATATGGTTCTACCGAATTAGTGTCTTTCTACATTCCATGAGTAAAAATAAATGAATTCGACCTTCCTAAGATAACAGATGATGTTAACTTACAGGATGTAGGTTATCATGAGTTACAAGAGGAGTATGGAATTGTTTTGGAACCTGAACACTTAAGTTCCAAATATAAACTTAATCCGGACCAAAAAAATGTGTTTGATGGGATCATGATGCATGCTGATAATGATCTTCCACGCGTCTTCTTTATTGATGGTCCAGGTGGAACTGGAAAAACATTTTTGTACAATGCCTTGCTTGCTGAAATTCGGTCACGTGGTCGTATTGCTCTCGCAACAGCTTCATCAGGTGCTGCGGCTAATAATATGCCAGGAGGTAGAACAGCTCACTCGAGATTCCAGATTCCTATTAATCTTGAAATAATTAAATGTGCAGTATCAAAAAACAGAGTGGGGCCGCTAAACTAATCCGGTCTGCCAAAATAATCATATGGGATGAAGCGTCGATGGCTAAGCGACAGGCGATAGAGGCAGTTGATCGTACATTACATGACATTATAGGTGTTAGTCTCCCATTTGGTGGGAAGATAATGGTTATGGGAGGTGACTTCAGACAGGTTTGCCGGTTATTAAACGTGGCACTCGAGCACAGATTGTAGACTCCAGCCTACGAATGTCACCTCTTTGGTCTTTGACTAAACAGATGCGTTTGACCATAAATATGAGAGCATTGAAAGATCTATGGTTTTCTGAATTTCTTTTAAGAGTCGGAGATGGAACTGAAGAACCAATCGAAGGAAACTATATCCGCACACCCGATGACATAACAATTCAGTGCAACAATAGAGAAAACTCTATAACATAATTGATTAATGCCATCTTTCCATCAATTAAAGATAGTGTATATTCTTCAGATTATATATTCTCTAGAGCGATATTGTCCACTAAAAATGAGAGTGTTGACAAGATTAATAATCAAATGATCGACATTTTTCAAGGGGAAGAAAAAGTGTATTACATTTTTTTTCGAAGCTGAAGACGATCAGCACAACTTCTATCCGATCAAGTTCTTAAACTCGCTAAATGTTAGTGGTTTGTCGCCTCATAAGCTTCGTTTAAAAGTGGGATGCCCAATAATATTGTTAAGGAATATCGATCCATCACATGGCCTGTGTAATGGCACGCGGTTGATATGTAAATGCTTCATGCGAAATGTTATTGATGCAGAAATTGTAGTCAGTCAGAATGCCGGTAAACGAGTATTTTTGCCAAGAATCCCTCTAACCCTTTTTGAAGATAACATGTTCCCATTCAAGCTGAAAAGAAAACAGTTTCCAATTCGACTAAGCTTCTCCATGACGACTAATAAAGCTCAAGGTCAAACAATTCCGCACGTTGGTGTTTATTTACAGGATTCTGTATTTTCACATGGACAACTTTATGTGGCGTTATCAAGAGGGATTGCAAGACAAAATACGAAGGTGTTGGTACATCTCGCAAAAGATTTTAGACAACCCGGAGTTTACACATCAAATGTTGTCTACAAGGAAGTGTTGAGTGATTAATGAACCGCATTCGTATCAAAACGAAGGTAAGTTAGTAGATTTTGTGCCTTAATTGCTTCCAAATATTACTTTTTTAAAACACCTGTAAGCGTCTAACAATTGTTTATTTATGTGTCGAAATCTGGTACAGTAGAGGAGAAGATACAAGAAATTTATGAGCGAGCGGATGTATTGGTAAAATAAGAAGAGATACAAGAGACTCCCTGTATTTTGTTTTTGGTGTTTTGTACAGCTACTTGCTTGTATTGTACTCTTCTTGTTTTTAATTACATCTACTTCCTTGTTTTGTACTCTTCTTGTATATCATCACGCCGAAGCTACAACTAAAAAAATGAAAGTATATCACCAAAGAATTGATAAACTAACAGAAAAACATGTGTCAACATATCACGAATAAGAAAACTAACTTAGGTACCATACAATATATCACGAGATGACTGATAAACTAACGGTAAACGAGTATCCTATTTAATTCGCCACTCCCGCCGCATCGTGCGGGTAAATGACTAGTCCTAATAAAATGACAATAATTGTTTGAGTTTGACCATATTTAACTAGTCCTTAATTAGTCAATAAAACAAGAGCTAAACTCAGTTTTTCAGCCTTCCAACCTCTATTAATCTTTTCAATAAATTCTTCCACTTTTTTTCTAAGCTCACCATCTCTAACTCCTCGGGTTCCTTGAGCGAAAGATTGCAACCATTAGACACTTGGTCAACGTCTATCAACACATTGATGGCAGTTTCTTGAAGCCCGGTAGTCTGAGTGGTGGTTTCATTAGCGGCAGGTAGCGGTGGCATTGGCGGTTGAGAAATCAGAGTAGCAATGTGTTTGTGATCAATATTTAAGGTGGGTTCCAAGCTAACAAGAATGAGGACTATGATCACATTGCAGATGAGAAATATGATGTGTGGATTTGAAGCAGCAACTATGATCAATTCAAACATGATGTTTGATTGAGAGAGAGAGAGAGTTTGGTGTAATTTGAAGCAGATGAAGAATGTATGTATATAAGAGGGGTGGAAGAAGAGTGTGTTGTGTAAGCTTTTGTGTGGTTGAGGTGTAGTGTGAAAGCTAATGGGAGTTGACTTTAAAAATAGAAAAAAATTGGTTTTAAGTGACCAACTACTTTATAATAACATTTAAAATATATTTTACATGATTAGCCAAATCATAAGACCTTTTAGCCAGCAGTTGGATACTTAAATAAATATGATAATACATAAAAGAATCAAACATGAAGCTGGATATTTATAGATATAAATCATAAATGGTCGTTATTAACACATTAATTATACCAAAAGTATAGGTGAGCCTCATATCCACGTTGAAGATGTTGAGCGGGGCCTATTACCTGATATCAGAAGCATGTGATCTTTGATTTTTTTCTTTTTAAAGAAAATTATGAAAGCAACATTTTCTTTACACGTTTTATGAATACGTAGTTGTATCAGGTCATTGGTCGTGCATTAGCTTTTGCTTGAGCATCATGCTAAAAATGTTATCATACACAAAAGATAATCTGTGTAAAAACTTTACACTCATGTATCATCAACAAACGTACATTGAGCTGACAAAATTCATACATATGTGAAATGGGCTCGTATAGTATTGGTTTCCGTTGCGTATATGAGGTGGAAATGACAACACTTCTTGGATTTGCTATTTAAGCCTTGAAAACGAAAATTATTATTAATTCATAGCCCATTTAACACATGAAGAGTATGTCATGTGCTGATAGTTTCTTTTATTGATGACGATGATTTAAATGTATTCGAGTGATACGTCTTTGGAACCACACAATCAATCGATGTTTATGGTTGGTTCGTAAACTCAATCATACGAGTAATGATCTATAACATTCTCGGAATATAAAAAAGTAAAAGCACGATTGGTGTCATTACATAGCTGCAAGTGTATACTCATATTTTAGTGCTTGATTTAAGAGGCTAGATCTTCTTACCCTCTTATTGACTTGAAATTTGCATTATCTACATTTTATGACGTCTCGACAAATATTTTCATCATACCCTGTAAATGGTTGTGTTCATTTAACTTAACACCCCCAAACAATAGTTTAAAGTACGTGAATGTTAAAATCTTGAAATATAAATGATGAGAGTTCAATTTTAGGTTGAAAGCAAGAATATGGGTTCGTAATGGAAGTTCTAAGCTAAGTAGCTATTGGCTTAAAAACATCATAACTAGTGATTAAAGTTGTTAGGATTGATGGAATCCCTTTTTTTAAAGATCATGAAGTTGGGTTTTTTAGTTTTTAATAAATTTATAAAGAAAACTGTGTGTTGAACCACTTTAACATTTTAAAGTACCAAATAGTGATTGACAAATTTATTTGCTTAATAGTAGTTTCAAAAGATCACATGCGTCTGTGTTCAATATATTTGAGATGCATTTATGTGCAAATGTAAATCTCTATACAAGTCAACGACTCAAAAGTATTATTAATTTTTTAACAACAAATTTTGGATCATTGACGAACCACTGGAACATCATCGCCAATTCAGGAGAAAACCCAACAAATCTGAGAAAAACCATTTGTGGGAATCGAACTCATGACCTAATGGTCTCTAAACCTTATCTCACCTCTAAGATGTCACTAGACTATAATTAGCATGTACTAACAACTCAAATATTAAGCAAAGAAATCTAAACTAGAATCTAGAAGTTAAGTAGAGGATAAATGGATTTCAATAACTTTATGACTACTCGTGTTGGTAACTTACTATAAGTTGGGTTGCCATTTGTCAAATAAATATATTGTTTTAATAAAATAAACAAAATAAAAAAGAAAAAAATAGGTGGTGACCTGGTCGTTTGAACACCTAGGTCATGGCCCAAGAATCCCAAAATTTACCCACTTTTCTTACCACTTGTTCAAGTTTGGTTGGTTTTCCTTTTTTATTATTTTTTTTTATCTAAACTACTTCTTTCCCTGATAAATAAATTACTCAAATTACTTACCTTATTTAAACTTAAAAATAAAACTAAACATATTGTATTTCTTAGTTTTTTTAACATGCCGGTATAAATTTTATTAAAAACCTATTTTAATACACTTTATTTTTATTCTTAAAATAAATAACTTAAATATTTTTAAATAAAAATGAATATTGTTAATATTATTTATTTTTAATACAATAAAATATAATCATATCTACATTTGTTTAATTAAAACTTAAGTAGGGTTGGGTTGTGTAGGTGGAAAAGAGAGATTATTTTTTTAATGAAAGGTTAGGTTGGATCGTAGACGTAGATAGTCTGAAGAAGGCAGTCGGGAAGCGAGAACACCAATTTCACCCGAAAATTAACAAAAAAGGATAGCAACAATCTTGTAAATTTGATTATTAATATTTTTACAGGAAATCAACCCAAGGGGGGCCAGTTTGATTATTCAAAATGACGCATGCACAACCCTAATAATCTATCCGACCATCATGATAGTAATCTAGACGATAAAAAAAACACAATGCTTTTGATCTTGACCCAAAAACAATTAGGCCTTAATTAGTCAATGAACCATGGGCTAAACTCAATTTTTCAGCCTTCCAACCTCTATTAATCTTTTCAATAAACTCTTCCACTTTTCTTCTAAGTTCATCATCCTCAAACTCCTCGGGTTCCTTGACCGATGACTTGCAATCATGCGACACTTGGCCAACGTCTATCAACACGTTGATGGCACTTTCTTGAAGCCGGGCAGGCAGCGGTGGCGGTTGAGTAACAGTGTGTTTGTGATCAGAATTTGTGGTGGGTTCCAAGCTAACAAGAATGAGAACGACTACGATGAGATTGCAGATGAGAAATATCAAGTGTGGATTTGAAGCAGCAACTATGATCAGTTCATATGCGAATTCAAACATGGTGTTTGAGGGGAGGTGGGTTGGTGTAATTTGAAGAAGATGTAGAGGTTATATAAGGTGGGAAGTGATCATGTAGAAGAAGAATAGTGTGGTGTGTAAGATTTTGGATGGTTGAGGTGTGGTGTGGAAGCTAATGAGAGTTGACTATAAAAATAGAAATAGTTTTGTCTTGAAGCAATTATCTGGTTTATAAAATTTGTTTAAAACATTTCTGTCGCATAACTAGCCAAACCATAAGACGATTAAGACAGCAATATTTTGGATATGTTACAGATAAGCAGTCATTAGTTATAGCAAAAGTATTGGTGAATCTTCACTCCACGTTGAAAATGTAAAGTGGGACCACTAAGCTGATATTAAGAACCATATTATCTCTGATTTTTTTTTGTATAACACGTCAAAATATAAATCATCCCCGTATGTAAAAAGTTTTAAAAAATGTAACTATCAGGTTGTAGTATTTGTTTTCATATTCTAAAAGAATACTAAAATAGTTATGAGGTCATCTTGTCTTCGTAAATCTAGACCAACGAATAACGGTTCGTTTCTTAAACATTGTTACTTACTGAATTCGAAGCATTCAAATCAGTGTCAATATTAAGCATCGCTATATCATTGGTGAGGTCATTCAAACTAATTTAATCATAGACCTATAATCAAACCTAGAATAAAACATATACACAATTAATAAAACTTAAGTAATATAACTTTGATACAAATCAAGAGAAAATGGCATTACAACATTATATAAAGAGCCTTGACAATATCTTTAGTGGGTGACTTTAAAATCAGTCAAGTACTCTTCCGCTTGCACCAACTTATTTCCTAATATAGTTTGTAAAAGAGTTCAGATGACCATATGATGCCAGTAATTTTAAAACTGTAAGCACAGTAAAAAAGAGTCGATGGAAAAGCTTGAATATAATGGCTTTTTCTTGTTTCTAACAGTAGTTACCTCAGTGAAGTGAGTCGAACTATACTCTAGGTACAGAAGTTAACGAGGTAAACCGAACTACAGAAGTCTCAAATCAGGGTCACACCACACGAGTGAATTATGATGGATCAAACTATTTATAAATGTTAAATTGACACGGTTGTCATAAATTTCAAAGTGATCCCTCAACCCAATTTGAAAAGCTTCAACATAAAGGGCGAATAATTGTAGTTCAAAAGTGTATACCCAACAGGTAAATGAAACTAAAACATCAGTATTGAAAACACATACAGATTGAACAACAATCTCACCTGAAAGGAACAAAATTCTTTCTTTTCTTGTATTGCAAGTTTCATCACTTCTTTCTTTTCTTGTTTTGGAAGCCGTCACCCTTGTTAAACCCTTTAAAATCATTAGTGGTTTCAGCTGTGTTCTGTTTCTTCATACCTTTCTTCCCTCCAAACCCATATTTTGAATCCCTAAACTCTCTACTTTTCCTCTTACCACCCCCGCCTTTTCGATCTTTCCCGCCAGTTTGCTTTGCTTTCCCACCTGACCGATCCCACGGTGAAACCCCAGCCCGTTTGTTCTTCTTAGACGTATCTGATTCCTTTCTATTATCAAACGATAAACCCATGTCACCATCTTTGTCACCACCATGAAACCCGTTCTGCTGCCGTTGCTTCCTCCACTTCTTAACAGATTCTACCTCCTCTTTCTTCTGTTTGGCCCGTTCCTTCTGTTTCTCGGCTTGTACTTCTTTCGCCTTCTTCTTGTTCTCCCGGGCCTTCCTCCTCTCTTCGGCTTCCTCGATTCTTCTCTTTTCAGCTAAAAGCCGTCCCTTGATCTTCTCCATGTGAGTGTCGGTTTTCACCATTTCGGCATAATAATCAGAGGGCCGGAGAAACGGGAGGACCATGGTTTGGAACTTGGTAAAGGCTTGCCTCGTGCCCTCTAGTGCTTGAGTATAAAACGCAAGCTCTCGTGTCAGATCATCATTCACATCTACTTCTTGCTCCTGTTCGATATCAAGTGAAAGTTTATGGATCCATTCCACATCCTCGGGCCAACTGATATCCCCAAGTTTATCAAGTATTCCTTCTTTGTTATATATCGCGGTTTTTGACGGTTCGTCTAATTTCACATCTTCATCCCCTTCTGATTCTGATTCGGACTCTGAACCTGACTCTGTTTCCGGATCAGATTCAGAAGGATCCATATCAAGATCTTCTGTCATTGTCTCCAACAACTTTGATGAGGGTTTCTTTACAGCCATTTATTAATCTGTCATCAATATATCAACAGACAATCATTCAACAAGTCCATCTCTCAATTATTACAAACTGATAACGTGTTTAAACTACAGAAACAGATATTGCAGCTACATATATTCAGATCGAAGAACACGATATGATTATAAATCCAAATAAATTTGCCATATAATTTAACCTAAAACGGTCAAGTAAATGTTTTTATATGTGTAAACATAGCAGATTCAACGATTGAATAAAAAAATTGGGATTTTTAGCACGAATTATATAAAAAATGTATAGTTACAAACGAAATTGTAAATCTCAAAACCCTAACCTTACAGATGCAATCATGGAACGATGTTTGAATAGATATCAATGAAAATTTGGAGATTATTCAGGTGGAAACTGACCTTGAATGAAATTTTGAAAAGAGGCGCAGAAGCATAAACCCTAAACCCTTGAAAATCAATTTTGCTGACCATTGTCTGCTTTATGGGCCTTTTGTGTTAAAAGGCAATACAAAGTGAGTTTGGGCTCACGAGTTGCTCCAAAAGTAAGTTCACGAGATGATCTCTTAATAGGATGATAATGATCACAATGAGAATAAGACTTGGGCCGGTAGTTGTGGAATAAATGTATATGTCGACATCGAAAATAATGATCATGAAGATCATAACAACCTTAACGTTTTTACCGTACCCAAACTTAATCATAGCTATACTCGGGTGTTTCCAAAATGCCTGTGTGGTGCCTCTCAGTGTATGTACAAATTTGACAGCTCATGAATAGTACAGCCAGTACATATGAGCGAAGCTTTTAAGGGGCGGGATACCCCTCGAACTTTTCGCTCATTAGTGGATTGTATATAGTTTTCGTATAGAAATTTTTTGGTATATACGTTTTTGACCCCCCTCGGTTTTATAGAAAGTTTTAGGTCCAGTAACCCCCCCCCCCCCCCGGTCGGAAATCTTAAGATTAGCCACTGCCAGTACAAGTGACATGACCATGTAGCCAATCAGCGTGCGTCAGGCTCTGCCCAATACAATTCCCATGATGATCAATCGTGTAGGAGACAAAACCTACAAAAGGACAATGACGTGTAGCCAATCATCCTGCACCATTCAATGCTCCATGATCTCCACTCATAGCTAGAGGTGCAAACGAGCCGAGCGACTCGTGAGCTACTCGAGATCGGCTCGAGAAAAATTTTGAAACGAATCGAGCCTTATCGAGCCCGAGCCGAGCTTAAGCCTAAAGTAAAGCTCGTTTGTTTATTGAGCTCGAGCTAGAGCCTTGCATGTGAAGCTCGTTAGGCTTGTCGGCCTTATCGATCCTTAGTGTAAACCAGCCAAGTCGAGGCGAGCTTATTTAAACTTGTTTACAAGCCGACCTCGAACCTGAAAATAAGCTTATTTAGTAGACGAGCCCGAGCTTCACTTATCAATAAACGAGCCGAGCTCGAGCTTAAAGACAAAGCTCGATTCGAGCCGAGCTCGAGCTTTAAAGATAAAGCTCGAATCGAGCTGAGCTCGAGCCTGGTCGAGCTCGGTCTCGGCTCGGCTCGTTTGCACCCCTATTCACAGCTGATGACAGACTCGACAACGAGTACACTCGGCAGACCACGTGGCTCCAATCACCGTGCGCCAACGTCCATTTACCTTTGCAAACACTATATGTCGTGTCGGGGGGAGACCAGATATTTCTTGTTGACGACGTCTGGCCCAAGGGCTATCAACCCATTTCCTTCTCCATATTTTTCAGCTATAAATACCAATCTTCAACCACATGTTTAAGGAACGGTTCTCTCTCATTCGCACTATTAACACACACTCGTTTACTCTCTCTAAACTATTACATATTCTCAAGTCGGAGGGTGGTTACGAGCAGAACCCCCCCCTCCCCACCTCTCCTCCTCGTAATGAGATCCACTGTGTTCTTGTTTTGAAGATTATCTCCAGCCTTATCGGTTGAAGATGAGATTAGAGATTAACCCCTCGTCGATACGGACTCTTTGGTTCTAACCCAGGTGTACTAGGACTAATGTTTCATTGGCGCCATCTGATTTCTTCCTGCAACTTTCATCTTTTTTTCTGTTTGTTTCAATCAAACGGCTGATCAAATTCTAATGCCTTCATTTTTCAGCTCGAATTATAAGTTTGCGGCATTAAGGGCCACCTCGCATGGTCCTAAACTTAAGACAACGAGTACGAGCATGTGGGGTACAATACTGGTAGTTTTCACAATGTAGAAAGTCGCGTTGTGGACAAACAAGGATCCAAATGTTCTCCAAATCTAGCCACGTAGCTCTTAGCTTTGCTTCTAGAGGGGGGAGACACCTGTCTCATGGTACGTAAAGTCTCAAGCAACATTGAATGTCGTATACACGCAACTATGTGCGCAAGCACAAACACTAGTACAACAACACGAGCACACTGCTCGAGTGTTAACCTACGGTTCACCACCCCGTGACCGCGCACCGTCACACATGTTGGTCGGACATAGGGATGAGAACCGACAACACAGGCACAGAGACTGTCATCATAGTGTGAGCACCACGCGCGACACACTTGTTAATACCGGAAGACATGATAACGGTCAGTATGAACACCTTTGTAGGCGGATCCTATCCAATACCGTCTAGGCACGCGCACAATCTTTTATTTTAAAAACATGATAAGTTTGTACGTAAAACATTTTATATATTGAACATATATTTCATTATTCAACTAGTGTAATATGTACTATATCGTTTTCATAAGTAACTTTTATAGATTTATAAACTAGTATTTGTATATATTAGCATATATTACATGGTACTAAAAATACATACAATCGGTTCAAATGTCAACAAATGTGACAACAAGGTAACCTAAAGGATGTTTTTTGAAATTTTCAAAGTCATGGGTTATTTGTATAAATTGAAAAAAAAGAAAATAAAACAGCAATTTGTACAAGTTGATATAAACCTAAACGAAGAAAATGGTAAGTTGATGAAAATTAAGACAAACTAGGTTTTTGACTTAATCGGGTTTTCGTTTGGGTTTCAGTTTCAACGATCTGAATTGGGTTCGAAATGAATAAGCTGAATATTATTGTTTAACTTTTGTTATTTAGCTTAACTAAGCCCAATCTTATTTATCCAAATCCAATTCAATAACAAATAATGTTACAATTTTTTTTATATGGTTGAAAACTAAAAACCAAACAAAATTCCAATTTGGTTTTCAGTTATGTTTTGAACTTCCTGAATTTGGTAAACGTCTTTTAAATTGCATTTTAAACATCTTATATCTCTTATAAGCTTATTTAGTAGACGAGCCCGAGCTTCACTTATCAATAAACGAGCTGAGCTCGAGCTTAAAGACAAAGCTCGATTCGAGCCGAGCTCGAGCTTTAAAGATAAAGCTCGAATCGAGCTGAGCTCGAGCTCGGTCTCGGCTCGGCTCGTTTGCACCCCTACTCACAGCTGATGACAGACTCGACAACTAGTACACTCGGCAGACCACGTGGCTCCAATCACCGTGCACCAACGTCCATTTACCTTTGCAAACACTATCTGTCGTGTCGGGGGAGACCAGATATTTCTTGTTGACGACGTCTGGCCCAAGGGCTATCAACCCATTTCCTTCTCCATATTTTTCAGCTATAAATACCAATCTTCAACCACAGGTTTAAGGAACGGTTCTCTCTCATTCTCACTATTAACACACACTCGTTTACTCTCTCTAAACTATTACATATTCTCAAGTCGGAGGGTGGTTACGAGCAGAACCCCCCCCCCTCCCCACCTCTCCTCCTCGTAATGAGATCCACTGTGTTCTTGTTTTGAAGATTATCTCTAGCCTTATCGATTGAAGATGAGATTAGAGATTAACCCCTCGTCGATACGGACTCTTTGGTTCTAACCCAGGTGTAATAGGACTGATGTTTCATTGGCGCCATCTGATTTCTTCCTGCAACTTTCATCTTTTTTTCTGTTTGTTTCAATCAAACGGCTGATCAAATTCTAATGCCTTCATTTTTCAGCTCGAATTATAAGTTTGCGGCATTAAGGGCCACCTCGCATGGTCCTAAACTTATGACAACGAGTACGAGCATGTGGGGTACAATACTGGTAGTTTTCACCATGTAGAAAGTCGCGTTGTGGACAAACAAGGATCCAAATGTTCTCCAAATCTAGCCACGCAGCTCTTAGCTTTGCTTCTAGAGGGGGGAGACACCTGTCTCATGGTACGTAAAGTCTCAAGCAACATTGAATGTCGTATACACGCAACTATGTGCGCAAGCACAAACACTAGTACAACAACACGAGCACACTGCTTGAGTGTTAACCTACGGTTCACCACCCCGTGACCGCGCACCGTCACACATGTTGGTCGGACATAGGGATGAGAACCGACAACACAGGCACAGAGACTCTCATCATAGTGTGAGCACCACGCGCGACACACATGTTAATACCGGAAGACATGATAACGGTCAGTATGAACACCTTTGTAGGCGGATCCTATCCAATACCGTCTAGGCACGCGCACAATCTTTTATTTTAAAAACATGATAAGTTTGTACGTAAAACATTTTATATATTGAACATATATTTCATTATTCAACTAGTGTAATATGTACTATATCGTTTTCATAAGTAACTTTTATAGATTTATAAACTAGCATTTGTATATATTAGCATATATTACATGGTACTAAAAATACATACAATCGGTTCAAATGTCAACAAATGTGACAACAAGGTAACCTAAAGGATGTTTTTTGAAATTTTCAAAGTCATGGGTGATTTGTATAAATTGATAAAAAAGAAAATAAAACAGCAATTTGTACAAGTTGATATAAACCTAAACGAAGAAAATGTTAAGTTGATGAAAATTAAGACAAACTAGGTTTTTGACTTAATCGGGTTTTCGTTTGGGTTTCAGTTTCAACGATCTGAATTGGGTTCGAAATGAATAAGCTGAATATTATTGTTTAACTTTTGTTATTTAGCTTAACTAAGCCCAATCTTATTTATCCAAATCCAATTCAATAACAAATAATGTTACAATTTTTTTATATGGTTGAAAACTAAAAACCAAACAAAATTCCAATTTGGTTTTCGGTTATGTTTTGAACTTCCTGAATTTGGTAAACGTCTTTTAAATTGCATTTTAAACATCTTATATCTCATATAAGCTTATTTAGTAGACGAGCCCGAGCTTCACTTATCAATAAACGAGCTGAGCTCGAGCTTAAAGACAAAGCTCGAGCTTTAAAGATAAAGCTCCAATCGAGCTGAGCTCGAGCCTGGTCGAGCTCGGTCTCGGCTCGGCTCGTTTGCACCCCTACTCACAGCTGATGACAGACTCGACAACGAGTACACTCGGCAGACCACGTGGCTCCAATCACCGTGCGCCAACGTCCATTTACCTTTGCAAACACTATCTGTCGTGTCGGGGGGAGACCAGATATTTCTTGTTGACGACGTCTGGCCCAAGGGCTATCAACCCATTTCATTCTCCATATTTTTCAGCTATAAATACCAATCTTCAACCACAGGTTTAAGGAACGGTTCTCTCTCATTCTCACTATTAACACACACTCGTTTACTCTTTCTAAACTATTACACATTCTCAAGTCGGAGGGTGGTTACGAGCAGAACCCCCCCCCTCCCACCTCTCCTCCTCGTAATGAGATCCACTGTGTTCTTGTTTTGAAGATTATCTCGAGCCTTATCGATTGAAGATGAGATTAGAGATTAACCCCTCGTCGATACGGACTCTTTGGTTCTAACCCAGGTGTAATAGGACTGATGTTTCATTGGCGCCATCTGATTTCTTCCTGCAACTTTCATCTTTTTTTCTGTTTGTTTCAATCAAACGGCTGATCAAATTCTAATGCCTTCATTTTTCAGCTCGAATTATAAGTTTGCGGCATTAAGGGCCACCTCGCATGGTCCTAAACTTATGACAACGAGTACGAGCATGTGGGGTACAATACTGGTAGTTTTCACCATGTAGAAAGTCGCGTTGTGGACAAACAAGGATCCAAATGTTCTCCAAATCTAGCCACGCAGCTCTTAGCTTTGCTTCTAGAGGGGGAGACACCTGTCTCATGGTACGTAAAGTCTCAAGCAACATTGAATGTCGTATACACGCAACTATGTGCGCAAGCACAAACACTAGTACAACAACACGAGCACACTGCTCGAGTGTTAACCTACGGTTCACCACCCCGTGACCGCGCACCGTCACACATGTTGGTCGGACATAGGGATGAGAACCGACAACACAGGCACAGAGACTCTCATCATAGTGTGAGCACCACGCGCGACACACATGTTAATACCGGAAGACATGATAACGGTCAGTATGAACACCTTTGTAGGCGGATCCTATCCAATACCGTCTAGGCACGCTCACAATCTTTTATTTTAAAAACATGATAAGTTTGTACGTAAAACATTTTATATATTGAACATATATTTCATTATTCAACTAGTGTAATATGTACTATATCGTTTTCATAAGTAACTTTTATAGATTTATAAACTAGTATTTGTATATATTAGCATATATTACATGGTACTAAAAATACATACAATCGGTTCAAATGTCAATAAATGTGACAACAAGGTAACCTAAAGGATGTTTTTTGAAATTTTCAAAGTCATCGGTGATTTGTATAAATTGATAAAAAAGAAAATAAAACAGCAATTTGTACAAGTTGATATAAACCTAAACGAAGAAAATGGTAAGTTGATGAAAATTAAGACAAACTAGGTTTTTGACTTAATCGGGTTTTCGTTTGGGTTTCAGTTTCAACGATCTGAATTGGGTTCGAAATGAATAAGCTGAATATTATTGTTTAACTTTTGTTATTTAGCTTAACTAAGCCCAATCTTATTTTTCTAAATCCAATTCAATAACAAATAATGTTACAATTTTTTTTATATGGTTGAAAAATAAAAACCAAACAAAATTCCAATTTGGTTTTCAGTTATGTTTTGAACTTCCTGAATTTGGTAAACGTCTTTTAAATTGCATTTTAAACATCTTATATCTCTTATAAGCTTATTTAGTAGACGAGCCCGAGCTTCACTTATCAATAAACGAGCTGAGCTCGAGCTTAAAGACAAAGCTCGATTCGAGCCGAGCTCGAGCTCGAGCTTTAAAGATAAAGCTCGAATCGAGCTGTGCTCGAGCTCGGTCTCGGCTCGGCTCGTTTGCACCCCTACTCACAGCTGATGACAGACTCGACAACTAGTACACTCGGCAGACCACGTGGCTCCAATCACCGTGCGCCAACGTCCATTTACCTTTGCAAACACTATCTGTCGTGTCGGGGGGAGACCAGATATTTCTTGTTGACGACGTCTGGCCCAAGGGCTATCAACCCATTTCCTTCTCCATATTTTTCAGCTATAAATACCAATCTTCAACCACAGGTTTAAGGAACGGTTCTCTCTCATTCTCACTATTAACACACACTCGTTTACTCTCTCTAAACTATTACATATTCTCAAGTCGGAGGGTGGTTACGAGCAGAACCCCCCCCTCCCCACCTCTCCTCCTCGTAATGAGATCCACTGTGTTCTTGTTTTGAAGATTATCTCCAGCCTTATCGGTTGAAGATGAGATTAGAGATTAACCCCTCGTCGATACGGACTCTTTGGTTCTAACCCAGGTGTACTAGGACTAATGTTTCATTGGCGCCATCTGATTTCTTCCTGCAACTTTCATCTTTTTTTCTGTTTGTTTCAATCAAACGGCTGATCAAATTCTAATGCCTTCATTTTTCAGCTCGAATTATAAGTTTGCGGCATTAAGGGCCACCTCGCATGGTCCTAAACTTATGACAACGAGTACGAGCATGTGGGGTACAATACTGGTAGTTTTCACCATGTAGAAAGTCGCGTTGTGGACAAACCAGGATCCAAATGTTCTCCAAATCTAGCCACGCAGCTCTTAGCTTTGCTTCTAGAGGGGGGAGACACCTGTCTCATGGTACGTAAAGTCTCAAGCAACATTGAATGTCGTATACACGCAACTATGTGCGCAAGCACAAACACTAGTACAACAACACGAGCACACTGCTCGAGTGTTAACCTACGGTTCACCACCCCGTGACCGCGCACCGTCACACATGTTGGTCGGACATAGGGATGAGAACCGACAACACAGGCACAGAGACTCTCATCATAGTGTGAGCACCACGCGCGACACACTTGTTAATACCGGAAGACATGATAACGGTCAGTATGAACACCTTTGTAGGCGGATCCTATCCAATACCGTCTAGGCACGCGCACAATCTTTTATTTTAAAAACATGATAAGTTTGTACGTAAAACATTTTATATATTGGACATATATTTCATTATTCAACTAGTGTAATATGTACTATATCGTTTTCATAAGTAACTTTTATAGATTTATAAACTAGTATTTGTATATATTAGCATATATTACATGGTACTAAAAATACATACAATCGGTTCAAATGTCAACAAATGTGACAACAAGGTAACCTAAAGGATGTTTTTTGAAATTTTCAAAGTCATGGGTGATTTGTATAAATTGATAAAAAAGAAAATAAAACAGCAATTTGTACAAGTTGATATAAACCTAAACGAAGAAAATGGTAAGTTGATGAAAATTTAGACAAACTAGGTTTTTGACTTAATCGGGTTTTCGTTTGGGTTTCAGTTTCAACGATCTGAATTGGGTTCGAAATGAATAAGCTGAATATTATTGTTTAACTTTTGTTATTTAGCTTAACTAAGCCCAATCTTATTTATCCAAATCCAATTCAATAACAAATAATGTTACAATTTTTTTTATATGGTTGAAAACTAAAAACCAAACAAAATTCCAATTTGGTTTTCGGTTATGTTTTGAACTTCCTGAATTTGGTAAACGTCTTTTAAATTGCATTTTAAACATCTTATATCTCTTGTATAAACATCAACAGAAAAGAAAAAATCTTATAATCATTAGATTATTATACATTAATAAAATTATTTATATTAACTTATTAAAAATCCATTTCTAAACTGCACTATTTTGCAATAATTATTTATATTAACTTATTAAAAATCCATGCATAGATAATCACTTCCCCGTCTGGCGACAACTGTTCTGAAGCATACCATAGGGAGAAACGTCGTCTCCACCCAATCATAATCGTCACACAGTTTAAACTTAAACGTCCGAACAACGCGTTCGATGTCATTATGTCCATCGGACTGAATCAACTAACCCGCAACAACACACACCAACAACACCTACCACAATTCATCTTCAATTCCTTCTCTGTTTGTTTGTAAGTTTGCTATGGGGGCTTCACAGCTTCTTGTTGTGAGGCTTTCCTTTTTTGTTACTGTTGAATGAAAGCTTCATTGTTCAAAAAGAAAAAGAAAACGTTGTTTCTAAAACAAACTTCTCATACCTATATTACACATATCACAATCAACAAATAAAAATCAACAACAGAAATATTGAATCCTCACTTAACATCAACGCCACTTCCGTCACCGCACTAATCCACAGGCATTGACTCCGTAACCACCACCGCACACGGAGGCGATAACTCATGCTTATCCTCATTATCAGAGGAACGTGAATGATTTCGATTACTTATAACAAGGAAATATATAGGGATACAATATTACATTTATACGCCTTACACACCTGAATATTTACACAAAGGTACAAGATCAGTAATTATGAGTTGTTACCTAACATCCCCCTCAAGCTGAGCGGTGGCGGACCAATACGAAGCATGTCATGGAGGATGTTAAATTTAGTACTTGGAAGACTTTTTGTAAAGATATCGGTCACCTGAAGCTTGGTCGGAACAAACTTTGTAATGAGTTTTCCAGCGGTCACCAACTCACGTAGAAAGTGGTAGTCTAGATCAAAGTGTTTCGCCTTTTTGTGAGCGACCGGATTTTGAGTGAGGAAAATGGCACTTTGGTTGTCACAAAGAATTGTCGGGCGATCCGGAGGTAAGGCATGAAGTTCTTGAAGAAGATGAGTTAACCACACTATTTCAGCAGCAATGTTCTCCATAGCACGACATTCGGACCCACAGCTAGAGCGAGCAACATCGGTTTTTTCTTAGCACTCTACGAGATAAGATTGCCTCCAAGAAAAATTGAGTAGCCATAGGTGGAACGACGGGTTCGAGACATCGCACCCAATCTGCATCAGAGTAACCAAGCAAAGAGGTGCGTGCGGGACGAATGTAATGGATGCCATACGCAATGGTGCCTTTGATGTACCGTAATATCCTTTTGACTTCTTGAAAGTGTGCCACGGTAGGAGATTGAAGAAATTGACTAACTTGATTGACTGCATACGAGATGTCCGGCCTAGTAATAGTCAAGTATTAAAGAGCACCCACAATAGAACGATAACGAGTGATACTTGGGTATGGTTCACCTGTAGACATAAAAGGAACATTGGTGCTTAAAGGTGTTGGAGCTGGTTTGGCTTCCAATATCTTCACACGAGTTAGAATACCCAAAGCATGACTGATCTAGAACAAGACCTTTTTGAGTGTAGGTAACCTCCAAGCCTCGGAAATAGTTGAGTTTCCCCAAACCTTCAATGGCAAATTCCGATTTAGGTATGAGATAAAGGATTGAATTGTGGAGGGTTGATTTCCGGTTGGATCGGGTCATTAACATAGTCAAGAAGATACATGATGCAAGAGTTACGTTTGAAGAGAACAACGATGGATCCACACGGCTACAAGAGAACCCATTGTGTAGAAGGAACGAACTTAAGCGATGAAACCAGGCCCGAGGTGCTTGTTTGAGACCATAAATAGCTTTATTTAATTTACATACATGATTTTGAAACCGAGCATCAACGAAGCCTTTTGGTTGTTCCATGTAAACAGTTTCAGTGAGATTGCCATGTAAGAAGGCATTATTAACATCTAGTTGTTGCAGATGCCATTGGTTAATGACGTCTAAAGCAAGCACCGTTCGCACAGTGGCTGCTTTGACAACCAGACTAAATGTGTATTCAAAGTCAACACATGGAACTTGGGTAAAACCCTGAGCAACTAGACGGGCCTTGTGGTCTTCAATCGAACCATCGGCCCGAAACTTAGTTCGGAAGAGCCACTTAGATCCAACAATGTTAGCATCGAAAGGTCTAGGTACAAGCGACCACATGTGATTTTTATGTAAAGCATTAACTTCCAAGTGCATTGCACGAATCCATTTGAGGTCTTTGGAAGCCGATTGATATGAAGTAGGATCAGTGATAACAAGTAAAGCATGATGCAGCGGTATATGCTCGGTATGAGTAGGATCAACATGATGGCGGGGTTTGAATGCCCAGGCTTTTGCCCGTGTAATCATCGAATGTGAGGGGACGGGAGGTGGAGGCGGTGATGGGGTAGGGGTGGAAGGGGGAAGGGGGAATTGTAACGCCTCGTATTTCCATATTCCTATTTTTAGAAAGTTTACTTTCGCATTCTATTTTTATCCTTACAATCGTACTACCCTCTTCGTCGTCATAAATCGAGGCGTTAATCTTAATTTCGTACTTTATACATACTTGTTATACATACATATAGTCATTAAATACGTGTTTTCTTACAAACCGACACTTGTTTTACGTGTGACTCCCAAAATAGATTCGGATCAAAGTGGTTTGATTGTTATCACCCAAACAACTGTAGATTAGTTGTTTGAATGTGTAAAAGTTAAGAAAAACCAAAAGATGAAGATGAAGATTCTTGTATGGATCAAACAACAAGTGTTGTATATGGAATCCCAAAAGATATAATCACTTAATGCACCTGGATATTCGGATTTAGCACAAGAACAACAATCACAACACAAGAGAAATCACCAAAACTTGTCCAAGAGCCTTGGACTAGGGTCTTCATTGATCATGCATTTATACACACTGACTACCCAGCATATTTAATAAATATGCCGGGTACTTAAATACGCCGCTACAGGATATTTTCCTGTAGTTACACTTTCAGTCCCTGAACTTTCTAAAATACAATAACTATTACAAAACTATCCAAAACCTACTAAAACCAAGTACCAACGATCTCAAAAGTTCCAAAAATATCCCCCTAGATCGTTGCGTACTTATTCGATTCTTCATTCTTGCTCTTCGGTTTCTGGATTTGAGATAGCTTGATCTTCAGTCTGTTCAGGTGGTGTTTCAGTTGGATTAACAATAGCTTCACTTGTGATAGGTGGATCCTCCGTCGTGGCCTCATATGTGGATGAAGCTGGAGGTTGAGATTTTGATGTAACTGGAGTGGGAGATAGAGCTTTCTGCTGAGCTGACGATTTTTGCTTCCTTTTCTTTTTCCTTGCCTCCTCTTTCTCCTTTTGTTTTTCAATTCTTGTCACGATGTCCATCATTTCAATTTTTCCTTCTCTTGCTCGTTCTACCGCCCTTTGGAACAACATGCCTTCTTCTTTATATTCATTTCCTGCACCGACATGAATCTTGTGGCCATAAATAATATTTAGATCGGATAGGCAGCACATAAAGACATCCATTGGGTCTAGAATATGAATATCTTCATTAGTATCGGATCTGATCACTGTTTCTCCTGTTTTGCCGTCGTAGAACCATTTCTTGAAATTCGTAAGTATCACAGATTGTTCTGGAGGGATCTTAACTCTGGTTTCAACTTTAGCAAGATCGATGACCCACGTGACCACGCCCTTACCAGTAATGGGATCCTTTGTTGTCTTTGAAACCCTTCTACGGGGGCATTACGGCTTGAATACAGTAAACCCTCGATTGCATTCTCTTATATCAATCTTTCAAAGTCAGCACCAATACTACTGTTAGTAGGGTTTATCATATCTAACCTTCCAAGCTCACGGATATCCCACCGAGAAGACTCTTCATATCTGCTCCAGTTTTGAAGTGTTGGATGACTCCACCCCGTCTTTTCACGATGAACATCCTTTTCAAATTGCAGTACTTCCAGCTGATTTTCTTGTCAGTGACTTCTGTCTTTTCAACGGTGACAACCTGATAAAAATCTGGAAGCTTTTCTCTTTCTTTTTTGAATCATATAGGATGTATTGGAGTCACTTCATCACCATCTTCAGTTTCATACAAAATATCTTCCTCCAACCCCCATTCAACAAAACATGCTGGCATCTCATCCCTATCCACCTCCTCTTCCTCACTTTCATCATCTTCACTAACATTCACTACTGATTATAAACGTCTCTTCTTTTTCTCAGCTTCCTCAGCCTTACGTTTGTCTTCCTCAACCTTAAACTTTTCGTAGTCGAAGATATCTGTAGCTAAGAACATTGGTTGAATGTCTGCTTTAGTACATAGTTTTCTTATCATTCTATACATCTTCTCCATACCATTTTGCTGGAATCTAACAAATCTTGTTTGTTCCTTAACATACGCATGAAGCCCCTTGTTTTTCTTTCTCTGCTCTCTCAGCTTCTCACAAATCACATTTGTGTTGCTTACTTGATGCTTCAGAAGGCATATCTCTTGAGCTGGACCTGTCCCGATATCTTTTGACAATTTATCATAAAGTTCCTGAAATGGACGAGGTCTGCGTGGAACTTGCTGAGGCATTGGCTTTGTTGGTGCATTTTTCGAAGAGCCTTCCCTTGTTTTCTTTCGTTTCTGGGGAGGTGACCTGCTAGGAGCTTCTAGATCTATAGTTAGTTGATCAACAAACTCATCTAATTGTTCATGTTCAGAAGTGACAGTCACTGGCGTCCCAGATTCAGTCATCTCACGTCTCTTTCTCTTTGCTTCTCTCTTTTCTCTTTCTTCAGCTTCATGTATGGCACGTAGGTTTTCAATATGCTCCCTGTGTTCTCTAGTGCCACCAGCACGAATGCTGCTTTCCATCAGACGTTCTTGAATTGGGGTGTCTTTCTTTTTCTTTGATGATTCCCCCTCTTTCGCAGGTTGTTTTCCTTTATTCTTTCTTATCAGTTGTTCAGTCTCTTCCTCTTCTTCATCTGCTTCCTCTTCAACGTCTGTCTGTCTCTTTCTTCTAACACCTTCTCCATATTTTTCGTACGCAACTTTTACTAGTGGAAACCTCTCCTCTCTATACATCCACTAGTGTAGCAACACCCACTCTTGAGTTTTCAGTTATGTGATTTGTCGGCCAGTTGGAAACTGAAATTTGTACGTGTCATTGTGGTGTGGAAGATTTGGATGCTGAGCATTAATGAGAAGCTGAACAAAACGAGGATACATGGCTCATGTAGAGGTGTTAGCGTTGTCGACCATACAGTAGAAGATCAGACCCGAGATGTTAAACGGTTTCCTGGTGCATTAGTTGAGCATAACAATGGACCATTCAAAATTCAAACCATAGTAGCCTCCCTTTCTGTGGGCTGGACTCATTTCAAACACATGAAGAATAAATCGCCAATCCTTGACCTTTCCTCTTAATCTCATTTTTTTTCCCTGAAATCTCCAACATATCTCATCCCTCTGAAACCATCCAAAATATCATCTTTCTTTAATCTCAGTGAATCCTTGTGATCATCTCCAAGATTGAGCACTTTTCGCACATTGTCTTCTGTTACAGTGACTTTCTTGTTCCGTACAGTTGCCGTGATCCTTTTGACTTCATTGACAGTTGAAACTTTGGCTGTCTTCCAGAATTCTTCGATGTGAATGCTGTATATAATTGGATCTGCTTGGACAGCATAGCTTATCTTGCTTGAGTTTATCCAGTCTACCACGTCTTCAAATTCTTTTGGTGGCGGCTGTATTTTGCATGGTTGATTATGCTTCCGTGTTTTATCCCAGATTATTTCTTCACCATTTCTGAAAACATCGAAACAAGCCAAGTTAGATATGAGTTTCAAAACACAACTGTTAGTCAGTTAGGATATATACAAGACTATATAAAAGTATTTAAAAAATTATAATTTCGTAGGTATATTCACTGTTAAATACGCTGGCACCATCAACCATTTACACCGGGCATGCACATATATATGCGAGGCAAAATGATATATACGCCGGTTGTAGCTTATTTACGCTGATAATTTGTCGCGTATTTGAGTCTTGTTTTGAGATAGCAGTCAGCGTAGATGCTTATCTACGCTGGTTGACCGGCATATTTGTCAAATACGCCAGTTGCTTGAACTCGCGTTCAAGACTTAAATGCGCGATTGTTTGTCTTCATCGTAAATACGCTATATTCATTATAACTACGCTGCATTCATCACAAATACGTTGGCATCAAAAGTTTCTTGATAAAACCCTTTTAAAAACTTTGAACACTGATTCAATTAAATCTATTGATTGTATCAGTTTTGGATGTGGTTTCTGATGATTAAACAATAGACAATCAAAGCATAAACAATGAAATCATACCGAAATCAAACACAAAGAAATCGGCTCTTATGTTTTGATGAGGTTTGAATATGAGTGTTTTGAAAGTGGGTTTTTGAAATTCGAAAGAGAGAAGATGTTTGAAAACAAAGTAAGAACAGATTTGATACTTATATGTACACAAATATCTGCCAGTGTATTTATTAAATAATTACGTTGCTTCAGTTGTTATTGAAGGTTTCTTCAAAGTTAAGAAGCCCAAACCAAATACAGTCGAAAATCTTAACCTTTTTCGAAAGTGTGCCCTTTTTTAACTTATAATAGTGCAAAAGCCGAAAATAAGTTTAAGAAGAACACAAATTTGCAATTTGGACCTCGAAAATCATTTTTAGAGCCACAAAGCTTCCTTTTTCACATTTCCCTTTTGATTCAAACCCCGTGACTTTCCTGCAAAAGATCATACTGGCAACACTTGGCAGTTTGTAATTAGAAGATAAGGCACAAGAAAAACTGTCAGTATGTTTGTCGCCTTAAATCCATGCACCCTTCTTTCAACTTGCTTTCGTTGAGCGTTTTATCATGTTTAGGTAATATTAACAAAAATTACAATGGCCCCTACTCAAGCTAGACATATAGAATGCTGTACCCGTGAGTCCCACGTCAGGACATACCCCCGCGATCAAAGTATGCACAAAGATTCCTCATATCGGGTGAGTATATTGACTTCATTCGTTTTGAATTTCAACGATAGACAATTGATCATCAGGTCAGTACTTTCATACAGCAAAGAGACCAATGTTTAACGAGGGCTATGGCAAATACCATAGACGGTACGATTTATGCACTTGAATGACTCTTAATGAGAGCTTCATCTATGTAAGGTTTTGGCCACATTGGCTCTTTTGAAAAGATATCATAATTGTGTCTAGGTCAGCATATATCTGGATGCAGCAGAAGAGCAATTATGATATCTTTGAATGATTAATCAATATAAAGACCCAAAATCTCAGACTTTAGCAGTCTATCAACGCAAGATTTAAGACCATTAAGCCATATGCCGCAACGTTTTACCCGCAAGTTGCACAACATTGTGGGTATCCAGAATTCTTGTGTAAGCATTAATTTTTTTGTCGCCTAATCGCAGTTTACTCGATGGTGTTGCTGAATCTACTGACACATCATTGCTTGGCACCCTGATTTTCCTTACTTAACATCTTGATTTTCCATTCCTTTTTTTGTTTTAAGAACAAAGGAAGTGTCAGCAGTTCTCTATCATTTCTTATGCAGGTGTCAATCGAAAGCATAAAACATTTAAAAAATGCTCATTTTCTGGAAGTCTTCCCCCCTACAATTTATTTTCGAGAGTCCAGTGCTGGAAAATAAAATTTTAATGTTGCAGAAAATCTTTTTTTTATGGGCACAGTTTTAATCTATTTATTTATTATGAAAAGGAAAAAAAATTTAAACGATTATGAAGACGCAAATTATTTCCATTCAAGGAAATTGATCATTTCCAACCAGGTTACCAACTGGTTGAAATGGGTTTTGTCAAAGGCTTTCATGAAAATATCTGCTTTCTGTTGCGTAGTATCCACAGGCACCACTTGAATGTAGCCTTTCTCGTACGCATATCTGATCGCATGAATGCGAATTTCGATGTGCTTTGTTCTGGAGTGGTGGATTGGATTCTTCACAATTCCTAGACACGCCTCGTTGTCAATGAATATCGAAGTCTTCATGATGTTGATCCCGTAATCCAGCAACTGATTTTGTATCCAAAGAACTTGTGAGCAGCAACTGTAAGCTGTCGTATATTCGGCTTGAGCAGTAGACGTGAAAACTGTCGTCTGCTTCTTGCTTTGCCATGATATGAGACGATTTCCTAAGAATTGACAACCTCCTGAAATTGAATTTCTGTCAACCTTGAAACCTGCATGATCACTGTCAGAATAAGCAATTAAATCAAAATTACTACCTTTAGGATACCACAGTCCGAGCTTGGGTGTTCCTTTCAGGTAGCGAAAAATTTGTTTGATAGAAACTTCATGAGATTCTATTGGATTCGTCTGAACTCGTGCACATATGCAAACAACCCACATAATGTCAGGCCTACTTGCGGTTAGATACATCAACGAGCCTATCATCGAGCGATAGAAGGACTTGTTCATCGGTTTTCCTTGAAGATCAGGTGTGAGTTCCATTTGAGCTGCAAATGGTGTGCTAGCAATTTTGCAGTCGTTCATGTTGTACTTTGCGAGAATATCCCTGATGTACTTTGCTTGATGAATGAGAATAAAATCTTCTTTTTGCTTCACCTCCAAACCCAAGAAAAATGTGAGTTCTCCCATCATGCTCATTTCGAACTTTGCTTTCATAACCTTCTCGAACTCCTTGCATAGAGCCTCATCGGTTGAGCCAAAAATAATATCATCTACATAAATCTGAACCAGCACCACATTATCTTCGATCCTTTTCGTGAAGAGAGTCATGTCGATTTTACCTCTTGTGTATCCACATTCCAAAAGATATATCGACAAAGTCTCATACCAGGCTCGAGGAGCTTGATGAAGACCATAGAGAGCTTTGTCAAGCTTATAGTGTCGACTAGGAAAATGTGGATCTTCAAATCCTGGAGGCTGGCAAACATATACTTCTTCTTTCACCTTCCCATATAGAAACGCACTCTTCACGTCCATCTGAAACACCTTGAAGTTTTTGTACGAAGCATATGCCAAGAATATTCTAATGGCTTCCAAACGTGCTACTTGAGCAAAAACTTCCTCATAATCAATCCCTTCCTCCTGTCGAAAGCCTTGAACTACCAATCTTGCCTTGTTCTTGATGACTACACCACGATCATCCATTTTGTTATGGAATACCCACTTGGTGCCAATGGAATACTTTCCATCTGGCAGATCAACGAGTTCCCAAACTTTGAGCTTACGAAACTAAGATAACTCTTCCTGCATAGCCTGCACCCAGCTAGAATCTTGAATAGCTTCTTAAATGTCTCTTGGCACTGACTGCGAAAGAAAAGCAGCATATAATCCTTTGTTGATGGTATATGTTTGTCCACGAGTTCGAACTCCATCTTCCGCAGGACTAATAACATTCTCAATGGGATGATTTCGATTTATCTTGTAACCTGCATTGGTGTGGGTCTCAACTTGTTGAGGTAGATTTGTGAAGTGTTCGTCGACATAGATAATTGGTGGCTCGTCTTCTTTAGGAGGTTCATCCACATTTGGCTGTGATACAGAAGTATCATATGAAGATGCATTCTCAGCCGAAGTGTCGCCATTAGCTTCATCAACAGGAAGGATTGGATCGGCTGAATTGGGGTGAATCGAGTTGTAAATGGAGTGAAGCCAATGTCTGAAGGATCAAACAATAGTTCTATTGGGGTTGTTTCTGCAGGTTCGGTTTCTGTGAGTGGTTCATCAATGTCGAAAGTGTTGAAAACAACATCTACATCATAAAACCAATTTGGAGAATTTCCAGTGTTGGTGGAGTTTCCTACTTGAAAGTCGACATAGTATGATTCAAGCACCATCTTGGTTCGTTTGTTGTAGACACGATACGCCTTCTGAGTATATGAGTAACCCATAAAGTAGCACACATCACCAACTGCTTCAAACTTGATAAGATTGTCTTCAGTGTTGAGGAGTGTACAGGAACATCCAAATGGTCTAAATCAGAGGCTTCCTTTGAAAAGAAGTTAATAGGCTGTTTTTCCATGAGGTTTAACGATGAGAACTCGATTGAAAACATAGCATGTTGTGTTGACTGCTTCTGCCCAGAAGATGATGGGTAGCTTGGAGTCTACGAGCATAGTTTGAGCAGCTTTAATGAGTGTTCTATTCTTTTGTTCTGCTACGCCGTTTTGCTGAGGAGTTCTGGCTGCACTGTACTGAAGTCGTATTCCCTTTTCTTCGCAGAAGGAGATAAACGTCAGATTTTTGAATTCCGATCCATTGTCACTTCTAACTGATTTGACCCTCAGCTTTATCACATTTTCAATCTTGGGAATGAAGTTCTTGAGAGCGGAGGCGGTCTCGCTTTTGGCTTCAAGAAAATACACCCATGAAAATTGGGAGAAGTCATCTGTAATCACCAAGCAATAGGATCTTTTAGCTAGACTTTTAACACTAATAGGACCGAAAAGATCCATATGCAGTAATTGCAATGGAATGGATATCGTATTCACTGCTTTCGATTTGTGCAGCTTTTTATGTTGCTTGCCTTGGGCGCATGTGATACATTTTTCTGAAAATGGAAAATCTTGTATAAGTAAACCTCTCACCAAATTTAACTTGGAAAGTTTATTCATATTTTTGAAGTTCACATGCCCCAATCGCCTATGCCAAAGCAGTGATTCCGATTCTGCGCTTTTGAGATTAGACACGTCATATGCTCATTGGATTTTGCATTTTGCATATTGAGAACGTAGGTGTTGTTTTGACGAGGAGCTGTGAGCATAATCATTTCAGCAGGAACGGAGTATTTGGGCTTGAGGAATAGATATTCCACGTCGTTGAACACTGAAATTCCTTTGTCGCAGACTTATGATACGCTCATGAGATTGTAACATAATTCTGGTACATAATTGACGTTCTCCAATGTAAGTGCTTCAGATACGACGTCTCCCATTCCAACAATTTTCCCTCCCTTTTCATCTCCGGCAAAAGATACGAAATCGCCATCGATGACTCGAAAGTTCTTCAGGAGTTCCTTCAAACTGGTCATATGTCATATGCCTTGAGCATCCACTGTCCACATGCCAAATGTATTCCATGAGCATTCGAAGCCATTATTGCAATATATTCTTTTATACAACAACAAACAAAATATGTACAAGTTAGTTAATTTTCGGAATCCAGACTTGTTTCAAGTTTAATCTATTGTGATTTTGAACAAGAATATTTTCTTTTCTTTTCCAAAAACATTGTGACTTAACTATGCATTTGACTGATTTTCTAAAGTTATCAAATTGCTCGGTAAAACTTTTGACAAGATCTTATTTAAGTTTAGAAACTTTCTTGCTCTTGCAATGTTTTGCAGTTTGTCCTAATGACCACAGCAAAAGCATTGCTTGCAATTTCCTCTTTTCTTTTTGGTGGACGCCGCGTGTGAAGATGATGTATGTGATGAGAGTTTAGAGCTGCTTGAAGTGTTATCTGATGATGCAGCATAGCTTGAACTACTGACTTTCTTCACTTTCTTGTCAAGACGATTTTCATCCTTAATGTAGTCTTCATCAATCTTACTGTCTGATGACGAAGCTGATTCTTGATTTTCATTTGAATCGTTAGATTCCTGATCTTCGTTTGATGTTTCTTCACCACTTTCTGAAGTTGTTGTGTTCAAGTCTTCATTGTTGCTGACTTGCATTGATTCTTCATCAGACTCTGATGTACTTGTACATGACGGAACAAACTCGGGAATTTCCTCAGTGAGGAACTTCCCAAATCTGTTTTTCTTTAATTCTGGAACAAATACAGGAGATTCAAGCACAACATTTTCATTATTAAGAGCATAATTTAGGTCATGACTTTCAACCACTGTATTCATGTGGTTGTGAGTCTTAAATGTAAGGCACATGGCCATCACAGTCATCCTGAATATTAAATTTAGGCACACAGTCATTACAGTCATCCATCCTAGTCAAACTATTACAATTATCCCGAATAGAAGTACTGTTTTTCTTGTTACAGTTCCAGGCAAACCAGTTAACAGTGGAATAACTGTCGCCTGAGTATCCAATTCCTATTTTCGATCCTCCACAGTCATCATCCTCATCGCACACATCTTCTTTACGCTTAAACACATCTGCATTACTTTTAGAAATGGTAGTATTATTTTCATTTTTGTAAAAGATATTTTGAGCAAACAGATCATGTTTAACAATTAAGTCATTATTAGGATGAGGTGATGGCATAGGTACATAGTTTTTGCTATGCGGAGGAGGAAAGATTTTTCTTTCGCTTCCGAGCTTATCCTTGTATCCAATCCCATCCTTCACAAATGTCGGTGGTTGGCAATTTTCAATATCGACCAGTGCCTTTTGACAAACTTTCCATTTATCAATTGTGATTTGTAGTTTATTATTTTCATTTTGAGATTTTTCTAATCTTTCGGTTAGATCATTAATGATAAAATATTTTCTAAAAACGAATTCTTTTAAAGTCTACATCTCAGCCAAAGTTGAGTTCAACTTTGTCTGATATGCAGCTTCGTTTTCCTTCAATTCTTTGTTAAATTCTAAAACCTTTTCTTTTTCTCTAATCAGGTCACGGTTGAGTGATTTGTAATGTGCCACGACATTCAAACACTGTTGGGAGCATAGTTTTGCTTTAAATTCATACGATGTGTTGTTTACCAAATCCTTATCCTCTTTGTCTTTTGCAGATTTGGCTTTCATGGCGGCTGCAGAAGTTCCAGCTTTCTCATTCATGATGTTGCTAGTTGCTCCTTGGACTGTCCTCTTCGATTCAGTCTTCTCAGCTTCCTTCTTTCCCTTTTCTATAGATGGTTCAGTAGGAGCGATTATGCTTCTCAAACCTTTGTCGCGCTTGGGAATTCTTGCAGCATGCTTCTCAACGCAGTTTGATGAAGACGAGACAGATGTGGTAGAGATTTTAGCCATGAGAGCTTTGTTGACTTTTTCCTTTGCCTCAGCTATTTCTTCTGCCCAGTCATAATCTTCCACCACCAATGCCTTTGGGGTGTTATCAGCAACATTCTCACTTCCCTCGATAACTATTTGCCTTCTTGTCAAAACAACTTCAACATATTCGTTTTTCAACAGTGGGCACTCTCTCTTTAAGTGACCCAAATTCTTGCAGTTGTAGCATCTTATCTTGGACTTGTCGAAACCGGCTTTTCCTAGTGCCAAGTTTTTTTCCCGTTTTGTCTTGAAACTTCTTTAGTCGTAGGATAATCATTGCCATTTGCCACTTCAAGTCCATTTCCTCCATATCATCTGGATCTACCTGATACATATCTTCAGCAGTGAGAAAATCTCTTTTCAGCTCACCTGACATGAGAGCTTCATCGCTACTTAGGAAGGTGTTAAACAATGCAACATGTTCAGTGGATATCTTGAGTGCTTGAGCACCACCGACCACAGTAGTCTTCTCGTTAGATGATGGAGCTTTTGCAGAGCTTGCGGAAGCGTTAAGGTAAGATGCGTTAACACTTTTAGAATTTGATGCACAGGAGGTTATGGGGGCAGGGAATGCCATAATTTTAGGAGCAGAAGTAGCAGCAGCAGATTGAGTAGATTTCTGAGAGTATCCTGCTTGATTCATTTCTCTCTTGAGTACATCCATTTCAAAGGCCGTTAGTGTATTGATCAGTTATGAAAGAGTGACAGGAGTAGTACTGGTCAAGAAGGTTCTTTTGATCATCATGCATTGTAAGTTCTTTTGTTTTGGAAGAGAATCCAAAAGTTTCTTGATGGAGGCATAGTTGGCAAGGGGATTTCCAACTTCTTCATTTTTGTTAGCACGCTCAAAAATCGACTAATATGATCTGACAAGCTTTCACCACGAACACTCCCAAACATATCATATTCTTTCTGAACCATATATGTCTTGTTATCCATCAACTCTTTGTTCCATTCATAGTGATCAATAAGGGCCAACCATAGTTCGTGAGATGAAGTGTATTCTTCAAACAGGTTGTTATCATCCTTGGACAGAGCCATTGTTAGAGCAGCATGAGCCCTACGATCGCGTTGGATGAGGGTCTTGTCCTCCTCAGGGAAGGTTGAAGGATCTTCGTTGATTGTTCGAACATCGTCGCGAATTACCATAGGAACATGCGGTCCTACAGTGACAGACATCCATTGAGTATAGTCAGTATACTCAAAGAACGCTTTGATTCGATTCTTCGAGCTACTGAAGTCTTCAGATCCTTTCAACTTAGGAGGTCTCGTAGCAGTTCCTGTCTCTAGTTCGGCTTAGGCTATTGGATTAAGTTGATTGAGTGACATTTTGGTTGATTTCAAGTTCAAAATCTTGATCTTGGATTAAATACGCTAGAATTTGAGAGATCAGAGAGCAAATACGCTGAAAATAGCAATTACACTGATGATACTTGGCTACTTGACCCAGCGACAATAGCTAAATCCGCTGGAACACACGAAACAAACATGAGTTTGGCTAAATGTGCCGATCACCGTAATAAATTCGCGGAGGATTTTTATCACTACTTCGAGTCGCCTTCGATTAATTACGCTGACACTATTTCACAGGAAATCAACAAATCTGTTGGTGTAATGCTGACGTATTTGTTAATTACGCGATCTTCAAATTAAAAACGTTGTATTCAAATTTATCTACACTGACTTCAAATTTAAATAACCAAGAAGGGTTTACGTACGAACAAAAGCCCTCTAATCACCCAAAAATGACTCAAAATCCATGTTTCTTTGTACCAAAATAACCCAAATGTTTACCAAAAAACTGATTAACAACAGCCCAATGATTAAACACACAAGATCAAGCCATTTTAAGTCCAAAAATATGAAAAACCTTAAAACTTTGAAAACTTTTGAAAAACCTTCAAAACTGGAAGAATCTTAACAAAAACTCAAACAATCAAGAGCACAAAGGCTCTGATACCAAATTGTAAGACCCAAAACAGATTCGGATCACAGTGGTTTGATTGTTATCTCCCAAACAACTATATATTAGTTGTTTGAATGTGTAAAAGTTAAGAAAAACCAAAAGATGAAGATAAAGATTCTTGTATGGATCAAACAACAAGTGTTGTGTATGAATCCCAAAAGATATAATCACTGAATGCACCTGGATGTTCGGATTTAGCACAAGAACAACAATCACAACACAAGAGAAATCACCAAAACATGTCCAAGAACCTTGGACTAGGGTTTTCATTGATCATGCATTTATACACACTAACAACCCAGTGTATTTAATAAATACGCTGTGTACTTAAATACAACGCTACAGGATATTTTCTCGTAGTTACACTTTCAGTCCCTGAACTTTCTAAACTACAATAAACTATTACAAAACTATCCAAAACCTACTAAAACCAAGTACCAACGATCTCAAAAGTTCCAAAAATACATACAAATACTCATGCGTTACAACTTCATACTTGAAATGCTCGAAAACCGGCAAAATACGTGAAAACAGCCCCAAACCAACCCACTCGTGCGAGCTGAAGCACCTCGCACGAAGTGTACCCACTTCGTATGAAGTGAAGTACACTTCGCACAAAGTGAAGCCACTTCACACGAAGTGGAGCTGACAGCAACTCGATCCTATAAATGTCAACTCACTTCCCACCTCCAATTTTTCCGAATCTTCTTACTTTCACTCTGAAACTTCCGGATTCTTGGCAGATTGTTCTAAGTGAGTTTAACTCAGTATTACCTTTTTCTTCTTCTACCCCAAGTGTGCAAACTAGCTAAGTTCACCTTCCTCAATAAGGATGAACTTGTGTTCTAGCTAGTGTGAGAACGTTGGCAGCCTTGGCTACTCGAATTAATTTCCACACCCCACTCGAACATTTGTTTTTGTATTTAATTTCTGTACATTCATGACCAACCGGGTTTATCAACTTTGTTGATAAACTTTGAGCTTTGGTGAATCATATAACGAGGTATTCGTTCCCCCATGCTTGATATCTATGACATCATGTTAGACATTGGACTAAACTAAATACTACGAAATACTTACTTTTTCACTTAGTCACGCTCCTGATATTAACCGAGTCATGGTTAACTGTTATGAGCTAAGACTAATCTGCCTCGTCCCCAAATTCTCGTTCAACAGAACTCATTGTCGAAACGGGAGCTTAAACGAGCTATATTTTCCGAAAACGGTCCCTTCTCACGAGGTGATCAGTCACTTTGCACGAAGTGGTCACTTCGTACGAAGTGGCATTTTCCCATTACTTTTTTCGTATTTCTGCTTCCGGGTCTGAAACCTTCGCCAAACTCAGAATATTCACATACCTCTCTTTCCACATATAGAGTAACTTTGGTGTTCATCACATCAACTCATCAACTCTCGGATTGCTAGGAAAGCATGCAAAACCGTGAGTATACATGACCCATTTTTCCATTTTATCACTTTTGGGGGCAATATATATGACATATTAAGACGCACACAAACACTTATACGCAAATACTTTAATCAAACAAGCGAATCTGACATACGTGCTTTATTCGTTCATGCTCTAGAAATACATACATGCTGGAAAGCCGTTCTTGCACGATACTATGTCATTAACTTTATACAAGTCTCCCTTAACATGTGTAGCGCTATAGGAGTAACGCACCGCGTATTCATGAGGTCATGTTAAGTAAACAAAACGGTCTAGTCATTGCTATGATTAGATTATGCTAGCGGTAAACTTTGGGTTGACAAGTATGTTTTACATGCTAGATGTGTATGTTATGCCTTAGTATACGTTATTGCCATGTGGAATTTGTTAAACTCGTTTATACATATGCTAGTACACTTAAACTTGTATGCTCGCCAATACTTTATGTGTAGACATGTTACCTTAATATATATTATAGGATTGTGATGGTGAAGCATTGAAAAGAATCTAGTAGGAAGGACTAGAAACGCACAAAACTTTAATTTATGTTCATAGACTAGTCATACGTTACTTGTTGTATTTCGTTTCGAACTATGTACTTGAAATTTAGAAATGAAATGAAATCTTGATACTCAATTACTTGTCGCAAAATAGTGTTATGAAGTCTCAAGCAATCTAATTACGTCCGCCCTGATGATTTTGCCATCAATTGGGGTGTGACAGATTGGTATCAGATCCATAACTATAGGGAATTAGGAAGAATTGCATGATTTGACCTAGTCTATAGTCTAAGCACCAAATCAGACCCCTTCGTACAAACTGAGACCCTTTGTGAGAACTAAAGCACTTGGTGCGAACTGGACCTCTTCATGCGAACTGAAGAGCTTCGCACAAAGTGGCAGCCACTTCGCACAAAGTGCAACAGACACCTCGCACGAAGTAAGCCCACTTCGCACGAAGTAAACTACTTTCTCGAATTAAAACGTCTAAACTTGCCTATTCTGCTTCTGATCTAGCCTTGTTTCTTAAATATTATGTGCCTTAATACACACTTGAAGACATGAAGACACTCATATTTCATCAACGAGGTGATTTGCACCAAGATAGGCCCAAACGATTTTTGGTGAAGTCTCTCATTTCGCATATTTGATTTTCACGAAATTACGCCATCAAGTTAGGAGTGATATCCACATCTTGATGGGAATTTCCATATCATACTCTAGTGGATCTTACCAACGATTCGGAATTTGCTCCTCGTTTAGTAAGTGTCAACCACACTTAGGGTACGATGTTACCAAGTTAGGGGTGAAACCCACACCTTGATAACTAGTCCTACTCTTCGATTTTCAATCTCGCCAAAGTTTCGAATTTTCGATCGATTAGGAACATGTAGTAACTCGAAGGGTAAATTGTCACACCCTGACCCGCAGCGGAAATAGAAGTCGGGGCATAATTGGGTTATCATCAAAGCTCATGACATTTACTATGATGAAGTTTCATATTTATTATTTGAAATTTAAGAGAAAATATCCAAACACAAGAAACATATAAACACAGGAAATATTGTTCTAAACAAGACATATTTTATTCATCTTCTAAGGCCAATCCTAAGTGTTCTTCTCCTCACCATGTCCACCTGTATCATGTGTAAAAACAAAGGTTTGGGTCAACAAAAGTTGGCGAGTGAATCTAAAATGTAACATTTAAACAATTTAATTACATTGATTGATTTAAAAGATTGTGCAAAGACCATATATGAGCATATGTATATATATATATAAACAAAACTATAAACCACATAATATCAGCAATGTACGCACGCATGATAAACAATGAACTGTGAGTTCAAGGGTCAATCAAACGGAGACGATCTATTGAGGCACGCGATGCTCAACACGTATCCAATGAGGAACTGATGGGCCTTGTATGAATGATTTGCACTGAAATGACATAATGTAACCCCATATAACAACAACAACAAAATATACACACAAAATCACATAATGGTGTTAGCACAAGTGTTTGAGTAAATAAAATATGTAAACGACACATGATACACCCCAAAACATGAATAAAAAGGGGGAATTTGTAAGGATTCACTCACAGTGGGTGCGTTTCCTTGGGTTAATGACGAACACGCACGAAATTAGGATTTAACCGACAAAGAAAACTAATCTAAATAATAACACAATAATTCGATAAATAAATAAAAGTTAATATTTTAATTAATGCTTTTTATTATATTTTTAGGTTATTTTTGTGGTATTTAATGGAGTTCTTAAACCTAAGAAGTGTTGTTTTTAAGTATTTTAATTGATTTTTAATTAAAATATTAAAGAAAAATAATATTAAAAAATAAAAAATGGATCTTGTCAGACCTGACAAGGTCTGACCGGTTTTTATGCGAGAAATTGGCAGCGTGTGTGAGGTTCGAACTCGTGACCTCCCGTATACGTGCACGCAGCTCTACCAACTGAGCTACGTGTGTAACGCGAAATAATCCCTATTTTAATTATTCTTATATACTAGTTAGGTAATCTCTGAAATTTATTAAATTAAAAAGATTTAAAACCATCAAACCGTTGCATACCTCCAGGATCGAACCCGTGCCCCTTTATTCACTTACACCCAGCCCTACCAACTGGGCTGGGTGTCTAACCCAATATTATTAGAAACCGTATTATATTTATTATCTTCTTGAAAGATAATCCGAATGCCTTTTAAAAAATGATTTTTATTTCATAAACCGGTAATGCACGCGATTCGAACCCGAGCATGCTTGCATAGATGCACACAGTCCACCACTGGACTGTGTGTCTAACCTGGTTTATAACCCATTTTTAATTATACTAATAAACACTTTAGCACTTCATCTTCTTCCTTGAATCACACCCAGAAACATGATCCGACTGTTATCACTGTTAGCTGGTTTTGTTTTAAAACAATTCCATTCATAACAATATACAGAATATAATTGAGTAATTAAGTAATTTGTACCAGCTTTGGAGAATGGTGCCGGTTTTCCGGTGAAGAATTTCCGGTGATGAACCGAAGTTTCCGACAAGAGTTTTTTTGTGAGTAGAGAAAGAACGAAATTCCTTTGAGATGGGCGAGTTCACTCAGACGAATAAGATGGTATTTATAAGCTCAAGGATTGAGACATTTTCGGTTTCAAGATATTAACATTTGATTCCAAAACGGTTTTGCTTTGAATTGATCTTGATTTCGCGATTGTAACTATTTATCAGTTACTTTCGTTTCTTTACAACCGAAATCAAAGATTGGATTAGATTGAAAATGGGCGGTTACGAGTTCTGACATTGAAGTTGTTGGTTTTAAACTTGTTTGCGTATTAGATTTATTTAACTTGGGTGTTATCACATCTAGTATGTGAAGCTCAGTGGTGTGTAAGGTGTATGTGTTTGATGGGGACCCGGGTTAGACTCCCGGCTACCCCCTTTTTGTTTCGGTTTATTTTATTTTTATTATTTGAGTTTTAATTACTTTATTTATCTCTTTTTTAGTTATTATTTTAGTTATATAATTCATTTGTTAATCATAATTAATTAAATTAAGTAACAAAATTAAATAACGCACCACGATTTTCTAATAAATTCTTGAGTTCTCAAACGGAGCGGGTTTTGGAACCTGTTTTACACAAATGTTACAGTATCCTCTACTTTTAGAAATTTTGTCCTGAAATTTAGGTAGAAGTAGTAACTGGGAAAAGATGCGGGTATTTTTCGCGCATGGAGTCTTCGCGTTCCCAAGTAAACTCAGGTCCTCGTTTTGACTCCCAACGCACCTTGACTATTGGAATACGACTTCGTCTTAAACGCTTTTCAGCGAAATCCATGATTTCAATAGGTGTTTCAACAAAATGAATTGATTCATCGATTTGAATATCTTCTAACTAGATATGGAGGTTCTCGTCGGCGAGACACTTTTTCAGGTTTGATACATGAAATGTGGGATGAATTCTGTTGAGTTCTTCTGGTAGGTCCAGCTTGTACGTTACAGGACCCACTCTTTCGAGTATTTTAAATGGTCCTACATAACATGGTGCTAGCTTGCCTTTTTGTCCAAAGCAAACAACTCCCTTCCACGGTGATACCTTCAAAAGTACTTGATCACCAACGCAAAATTCCAGTGGCTTTCGTCGTTTATCAGCGTAACTCTTTTGACGACTTCAAGCTGCTAGAAGATTATTGCGGATCTGAAGAATTTTATCAGTCGTTTCTTGAATCAACTCAGGTCCAGTGATTTGCGCTTCACCGATTTCGTGCCAACATACAGGAGATCGGAACTTACGACCATATAACGCTTCAAAAGGAGCCATGCCGATGCTGGAATGATAGCTATTGTTGTACAAAAATTCAACTAACGGTAGATGAGTATCCCAATTAACCTTGAAGTCTGTGACACATGTTCGCAACAAGTTTTCAAGGGTTTGTATGGTGCGCTCAGATTGACCATCAGTTTGAGGGTGAAAGGTAGTGCTGAGATCTAATCGTGTACCCAAAGCTGACTGTACGACTTGCCATGTTCGTGAAGTAAAACGGCCATCTTGATCTGAAATGATACTTAAAGGCACACGATGACGGCTTACAATTTCATCAAAATAGATACGAGCTAACTTTTCATTCCTGTAATCTTCGCGGATTGGAATAATATGAGCTGATTTATTGAGACGATCAATGATAACCCAGATTGTGTCATACCCACTGGAGGTGCGAGGTAACCCGGTAATGAAATCCATGGTTATATTTTCCCACTTCCAAACAGGTATTTCGGGTAGGACTAGTAGTCCTGAAGGTCTTTGATGTTCAGCTTTTACCTTAGAACATGTAAGGCACCTGGAGACAAATATAGCGATATCTTTCTTCATGCCAGGCCACCAGCATGAGTATCGCAGATCTTGATACATCTTATCAGCACCTGGATGTATAGAGTATCGTGTTTTGTGAGCCTCATTCATAAGAAAAGTACGAAGATTGTCGTGATCAGGTATCCAAATACGGTTTAGATAGTAAAGGATACCATCGGACTTGGTATTTATCTTGAGTTCAGCTCCACAAGACAATTCATCTCGCACATCATTTTCCGTGACGGAAGTATGTTGAGCTGCTCGAATTCGATTTTGGAGATCGGTTACAATTTGAGAACATAAAATATGGATGGAGTTTGCATACTCTTTTCGACTAAGAGCATCAGCTACAATATTGGCTTTGCCAGGATGATATCGAATTTCACAATCGTAATCATTTAAGAGCTCGACCCATCGTCGTTGCCTCATGTTCAACTCTTTTTGATTGAAGATATGTTGGAGGCTCTTGTGGTCAGTGTAAATTTCACACTTGGTTCCATAGAGATAGTGTCTCCATATCTTTAGAGTGAACACGACTGCTCCAAGTTCTAGATCGTGAGTGGTATAGTTCTTTTCATGCACTTTGAGTTGCCTTGAGGCATAGGCTATCACCTTTCCTCTTTGCATTAGAACGCAACCTAAACCTTGCCCTGACGCGTCACAATAAACCACAAAGTCTTCGCAACCATCAGGAAGTGTAAGGATAGGTGTGTCACAAAGTTTTTGCTTCAACGTTTGGAAAGCCTCTTCTTGCTTGGGCCCCCAAATGAAGGGTTTACCCTTGTGAGTCAAGGTTGTGATGGAACGGCGATACGAGAAAAATTTGCGATGAAACGTTGATAATAACCAGCTAGGCCAAGAAATGACCTAACTTCGGTAGGAGTGCGTGGCGCTTGCCATTCTTGCACTGCTTTGAAATTTGCAGGGTCGACATGAATCCCTTTGTCGTTAACGACATGACCAAGAAATTGTACCTCTTTTAACCAAAACTCACACTTCGAGAACTTAGCATAAAGCCTTTCAGTTCTCAGAAGTGTTAAGATAAGTCGAAGATGTCGCTCATGATCGGATTTGGTCTTAGAATAGATAAGAATATCATCAATGAAGACTATGACAAAACGATCGACGTAGGGTTTACACACCCTATTCATCAAATCCATGAAAACAGCTGGAGCATTGGTCAAACCAAAAGGCATAACCATGAAATCATAGTGGCCATAACGAGTTCGAAAAGCAGTCTTTGGAATATCTTCTTCACGTACTCTAAGTTGATGATAACCGGAACGAAGATCGATTTTTGAGAAACAGGTGGCACCCTAAAGTTGATCTAGAAGATCATCGAGACGAGGTAAAGGATAGCGGTTCTTGATAGTCAGCTTGTTAAGCTCTCTATAGTCGATACACATTCGAAAGGTTCTATCTTCCTTCTTTACAAAAGAACCGGCGCTCCCCAAGGTGATGAGCTAGGACGTATGAATCCCTTGTCAGTCAACTCTTGCAGCTGACTAGCTACCTCTTGCATCTAAGATGGGGCTAACCGATATGGAGATTTTGGGACTGGTGTAGCACCAGGTACAAGATCGATTCGCAATTGGACTTCTTGCACAGGAGGAAGCCCTTAAACATCGTCAGGAAAAACTTGAGGAAATTCTATAACGATTGGAATGTCTTCGAGCTTCTTTTCCTTGCCTTCCTTCTTGACGATGTGAGCTAAAAATGCGATATAATCCTTGCGAGGTATCTTCAAGCTTGAAGGCATGACATAAGTTTGAGCCCTTTGGAGGGGGTCTCACCAAAGATACGCAAAGTTTGACCGTCAACGAGGGGAATTCAAATAAAATTCTTGTAACAAACAACTTAGCGTAATGCTGACTAAGCCAGTCCATACCAATGATGACGTCGAAACTACCCAACTTCATAGGGATGAGATCAATTGAGAAGTCATGATCATTGAGGGTAAGAGTACAATCACAAATAATCGAGTCTAACGTAATAGGTTCACCATCAGCAACTTCCACCGTGAATGATTCAGCAAGACTAACACGGGGTAATTCAAGTACCGATTCAAACTCTAAGGACACGAAACTCTTATCCGCACCAGTGTCAAATAGAATAGATGCCTAATTACCGTTAATAAGAAATGTATCGTTGACCACATTATTATCAGCTCTAGCTTGATTGGCATTGATGTTGAAAGCTCTTCCTCTTGCAGGTGGATTAGCTTGGTTGGCTTGATTCACTGGATTAGCTTGAGCTTGGGCATTTATGATGTTCACCAAACATGGGCAAGTGTTTCGAAAATGGGTTGGGGATCACCACAGTTGAAACATGCTCTGACTGGTTGCATCATAGGGTAATTGGGTTGATAGTAGGGTTGGGCCATGGGTTGAGCAGGTGGTAAAAGTAGAGGTTATTGGTATTGGGCTTGGCCTATCACTTGATTATTGGGTTGGGCTTGAGGTTGATTGCGGTTTGGCTTTTGAAGAACGCGACAAGTTTGAGTTGTGTGACCTGCACGGCCACAACTTGTACAATAAAGACATGGGTTCTGAGGAGGGTGGTGATATTGGCATCGGTTCCATTTTGAGTGTGAGCCTGTGTAGGGTTTCTTGAATGGGGTGGCAGGAGGAGCGACTTGTGTGATTGGGGCAACAACAATAGGGGGATTGATTTGAGTAACAGCAAAATTCTTCCCATTGCGTTTCCTTTTACCAGCAAACTTGGAAGACGAACCTGTTTGGATTGGGGTTGGGGTTTCAGCAGGTGTCTTGTCTTTCTACTTCTCATCTTTAAAATCGCCATTTTGAATGCGATTTTCCATGAGTTCCGTAGCCAGCTCCATTGCAGCCTCGAGGGTTGCAGGTGTAGTACTCAACACAGAATCTCAGATTTTCGAGGGAAGACCTCGAATGTAATGCTCAATTAAACGATAGAGTGGGGTGAACAAGTTGGGGACCATCTGATTCAACTCGAGAAACCGCTTATTGTATGTTGTGTGGACTCCCTCCTTTTGTTTCAAAGAGTAGAACTCCTCTTCCAATTTCTTGATTTCGTTTCTTGGATAGAAGCGTCTTGTCATGAGGTCCCTCAACTCTTCCCAAGTTAAGGCCATAGCAGCTTCAGCACCTCGCTTTCCTTTCTCTGTGTTCCACCATGTAAGTGCTACCCCGTACAAACGACCGGTTGCATATCGCACCTTGCGATCATCGGGACAATAACAGTTGAGAAAAGTGCTTTCCATCTCCTCAAACCAACGGAGGAGGGCGGTAAGACCTTCAGTCCCCTCGTATTTTGGAGGATCACAGGATTTGAAATGCTTGTAGGTACATTTGGTGGTGTTGAGAGGAGGATTGGCGACATTTTAACCTTCTTGATTGGTGGGGTTGATGGGATTGGCGACAAGAGCTTGTTGGACTTGTACGACGATGTCGGGAAATACGGCAGCCATCTGTTGGGCTATTTGAGCGGCCATGCGCTCGCCATATCTTCCTAACCTTCTACCACCTCGAGAGTGTCTAGCAGACATCTACAGGAAATACGTAGCGAGATTATGAGTTGAACATTTTTTAGGTGTCATGTGTCGTAAAGAAAGAAAACAACATTCACAAAATAATTGAGAAAATAAATTTACTACATCCATAGGATGTCTTGGGCTTTTCTCATGTTTGGGCCCCAAATGTCTCCCATACTTCGACCTAGGTAGTCATGTGGGCCCCCATGACTACTAGGCTTTGTAAGGTTCACATTGGTGTTGTCCTGTCAACGCTGTATCACCCGAATGAAAATCGTAAAACATAATTGCGAGATATAAGGTCGGAGAGTGTCCAGGTGTAGACACAATGACAACTCAAAGTGGGGTTAGTTCACACGACGTTTGGTGTGGCATGCTTTGCTCTAATAGGTCCTTCATACTCTCATTGTTAGTCCCCAGGTAGGCAAAATGGTCCATTATATTGGATTTATACGAATGCCAATCCTAGACAGATGCCCCGACTACTTGTACTCGTACCCTTCCAGTTACTACATGCTCGTCGTAGAACTCACTTTGATGAGATTGAAAACATTACAAAATCCTTGAGAAAGAAATGACGAAAATTTGTGAATTTGTGTTGTGTGTGTTTGTATAGACATGATATGTTAAGAATATATAAGCCACAATAAATATCACACAGTAACATGTAATAGTGAAAGTGCTTGCATGCATTTGTGTGTGAAATAAATATGAAACAAATAAACATCATGAGTTTGCATGTAACATGTAAGCATTTAAAATCTAATCAACTATAGTATAGGCTCTAAGGGCCTAATAACCTATCCTATATCTCTATAGTCAGAGCTCTGATACCAATCTGTCACACCCTGACCCGCAGCGGAAATAGAAGTCGGGGCATAATTGGGTTATCATCAAAGCTCATGACATTTACTATGATGAAGTTTCATATTTATTATTTGAAATTTAAGAGAAAATATCCAAACACAAGAAACATATAAACACAGGAAATATTGTTCTAAACAAGACATATTTTATTCATCTTCTAAGGCCAATCCTAAGTGTTCTTCTCCTCACCATGTCCACCTGTATCATGTGTAAAAACAAAGGTTTGGGTCAACAAAAGTTGGCGAGTGAATCTAAAATGTAACATTTAAACAATTTAATTACATTGATTGATTTAAAAGATTGTGCAAAGACCATATATGAGCATATGTATATATATATATAAACAAAACTATAAACCACATAATATCAGCAATGTACGCACGCATGATAAACAATGAACTGTGAGTTCAAGGGTCAATCAAACGGAGACGATCTATTGAGGCACGCGATGCTCAACACGTATCCAATGAGGAACTGATGGGCCTTGTATGAATGATTTGCACTGAAATGACATAATGTAACCCCATATAACAACAACGACAAAATATACACACAAGATCACATAATGGTGTTAGCACAAGTGTTTGAGTAAATAAAATATGTAAACGACACATAATACACCCCAAAACATGAATAAAAAGGGGGAATTTGTAAGGATTCACTCACAGTGGGTGCGTTTCCTTGGGTTAATGACGAACACGCACGAAATTAGGATTTAACCGACGAAGGAAACTAATCTAAATAATAACGCAATAATTCGATAAATAAATAAAAGTTAATATTTTAATTAATGCTTTTTATTATATTTTTAGGTTATTTTTGTGATATTTAATGGAGTTCTTAAACCTAAGAAGTGTTGTTTTTAAATATTTTAATTGATTTTTAATTAAAAGATTAAAGAAAAATAATATTAAAAAATAAAAAAATGGATCTTGTCAGACCTGACAAGGTCTGACCGGTTTTTATGCGAGAAATTGGCAGCGTGTGTGAGGTTCGAACTCGTGACCTCCCGTATACGTGCACGCAGCTCTACCAACTGAGCTACGTGTCTAACATGAAATAATCCCTATTTTAATTATTCTTATATACTAGTTAGGTAATTTCTGAAATTTATTAAATTAAAAAGATTTAAAACCATCGAACCGTTGCATACCTCCAGGATCGAACCCGTTGCACCCAGCCCTACCAACTGGGCTGGGTGTCTAACCCAATATTATTGGAAACCGTATTATATTTATTATCTTCTTGAAAGATAATCTGAATGCCTTTTAAAAAAATGATTTTTATTTCAGAAACCGGTAATGCATGAGATTCGAACCCGGGCATGCTTGCATGAGATACACACAGTCCACCACTGGACTGTGTGTCTAACCCGGTTTATAACCCATTTTTAATTATACTAATAAACACTTTAGCACTTCATCTTCTTCCTTGAATCACATCCAGAAACATGATCCGACTGTTATCACGGTTAGTTGGTTTTGTTTTAAAACAATTCCATTCATAACAATATACATAATATAATTGAGTAATTAAGTAAATTGTACCAGCTTTGGAGAATGGTACCGGTTTTCCGGTGAAGAATTTCCGTTGATGAACCGAAGTTTCCGACAAGAGTTTTTTTGTGAGTAGAGAAAGAATGAAATTCCTTTGAGGGCGAGTTCACTCAGACGAATAAGATGGTATTTATAAGCTAAATGATTGAGACATTTTCGGTTTCAAGATATTAACATTTGATTCCAAAACGGTTTTGCTTTGAATTGATCTTGATTTCGCGATTGTAACTGTTTATCAGTTACTTTCGTTTCTTTACAACCGAAATCAAAGATTGGATTAGATAGAAAATGGGCGGTTACGAGTTCTGACATTGAAGTTGTTGGTTTTAAACTTGTTTGCGTATTAGATTTATTTAACTTGGGTGTTGTCACATCTAGTATGTGAAGCTCAATGGTGTGTAAGGTGTATGTGTTTGATGGGGACCCGGGTTAGACTCTCGGCTACCCCCTTTTTGTTTTGATTTATTTTATTTTTATTATTTGAGTTTTAATTACTTTATTTATCTCTTTGTTAGTTATTAGTTTAGTTATATAATTCATTTGTTAATCATAATTAATTAAATTAAGTAACAAAATTAAATAACGCACCACGATTTTCTAATAAATTCTTTAGTTCTCAAACGGAGCGGGTTTTGGAACCTGTTTACACAAATGTTATATAAATACCGTTAACCGCTTCTCGATGAGAGTATTCTACCCATTAGGCCAAAGCATGCTTCCGAACTCAAAATAACTTTTGATCACTTTGGTTTAATCAAAGTTCCATTTCGGAACACTTCAAATTTTAATCAAAACCGCCATTTTACTATTATCGATTTCATGCATAACGTAGCTTAAACACCTTTTCAAAATTCAAATTATTTTCAAGATGATTAAACACATATCATACTAAACTTTTCATATACCTATACGCTGTTTACATATACGATTTCAAAATGTCACCCGCAAGATAGACGCTACCCATATTCCCAAAAATGGACATCTTATTATTAAGATAGGAGTGATTCCCTTACCTTGACGATTGGCTCTGCCCATATCTCGAAGAAATCTTATCCTTGAGATAGGAGTGACGTCCACACCTCAATGAGAGATCGAATCACAACTCGATCATTTTCATGACAATTACTCGATTAAAACGCATACTTAAACCTTTTATCATAATGTCAATTTTCTCGTTTTACGCATGAACCTCGAACCTTATTATTTTATCAAACGTGCTTCTCATCTTACAATTTAATTATATAAATCACATATGCGAAATTCTCAATCATGCTTTGAATGTTTTTTTACCCAACTTTCAAAATCCTATGAAATGCTATCTATCAACTTAGTCGATCTAATGAACCTCTTGTCCATGATTTTCATAATTGTCCAATCGATAGAGCACACTCGCATTATACTATCATTCCAAAGACATTTTGTTCCCAGCAGGGAACCAACAAAAACTTTCTCTCGCATACGTATAAGACTTATCGATGTCGCTTCGTTAACCTCGCCTAATTGGTAAAGTCCATAGCCAACTGATAAACATAAAATGACCAACCATACACCCCTGAGTCTTTGATTTCAACAATAGATCCTAAACTTAGAACCATCTCTCCTACCAGAAAAATCCATCAATACCTTAGAACAAGAAGGAGACCCTTACAACCCTCGACTATACTCGCAACCCAGAAACCCGATACAAACCATACCTAGGAAATCTTCCAAATACCCATGACCAGTAACACATTCTTACACCGTGCTATGAGCATCAAGAGCTGAACCTATAAGCACTTAGTCGGAACCCGACACCTTACCCTCAAACTACCATTCGATCAACCTACCACAACCATTCCATCGGCTAAACTAACTCCCAATACACATACTAAACATAATAACCCGAGACCTACACACCTATACCAACGAAGTCCGACCATCTATAAGTTCACTTTGCTAAAATATTTTTCAAAACCAAGTTTTTACAGTGAATTTTCAAACACAAACTTCCCTTATCCCGATATAAAAACCAAGCAAGATCGCTATTTTAAAAACCTTTTATAAGATCGATAATGCACAAGTCTAAACCTAAACATGTGGGCATGAAAGATTCGTTAGGTTAGACAAACTACGACATACGCGCATCCCAACTTTCAAAAAGTAGCATTCCTTTTTTTTACAAATCACGTCCTTCATAATAGATTAATACTTTTCTCAAAATACTCTCGACATTCACAATCTGGTCCTTCATTCCCGGCAGACCCGACCTACTTTATTTCGACAAACTCAATGATTTTCCCAAACAACTAGACGCATGCATAGCATCATACACATTTCAAACTATGCAGTCAATAGTTCATGACAATCTTACACATATTAACATTCAAATCGTATTCACACACTCAAACATTTCATGGTACCTTATACATGCCTGATCTCATTGTACTTCAACTTATATGTTCTTTACTACATGTTGAACTTATACGTATTTGTCATCAATCGTACTCAAAACTCATACATTCGTACTATTTGGTAGTCATACTTGAAACCTATATGAAGGCATAACCCAAATGGGTTCGCCTATGGTATACTTGTGCATACTTAAATACAATCATATATACGTGCTTAATTTTCATACGTTATAAACACATGCACATTCACACTCGAAAACGGAAATGTACACTGACCTATACACTGCTAGTAAAAACTACGCAGATCATGCACAGACTAAGATAATCGTGGGTGCACACAGGATTATGTAGATAGGTGCATAAAAACCATAGTGGGTTCTACGTTTATCATACACGGAACGTAACAGGACACCGAATAGCAAGACGGGCGTAAAATGGTATGAACATGGTGGATACGTCGCTGTTACTTCCTATATACAAGTGTCCCTACCATGTTACCAAAACTTTTGTAAAATGTGCCATGAGAAATTCGGTGATTTCCCGGACCTTATTAAATACAATTAACTAACAATAAACTTTGACGGCTCACAATCTATTCCTATTGCACCCAAACACACTTCAAAATGCCTGATACTTAACTATCCTTGACAAGGCCTCATTCTCAAAATCGTTAATGTAACAGCTACAACTATCACTAGTATCTCTCGACTTTTCATACTCGCATTTTATCTAATAACCACACTATTATCATCCCTCGCATACACCTACCGAATCGTTCAATCACTTTTATACCACGAATATCCCCAATCTTCCTTAACATTTCGTCCAAACTTTATTTTTTGTAAAACGACCTAAACGTCCAATCCATTTTAACAAACGTCCTCACCGTCTGCAACCTGTCAAAATATTTCTTTTTCTCTTAAAACTATATTCCATTTTTTATCACGCACAAACTTCAATTGGTCGGCCTACTAACGCCAAAACCTTTTGAAACACTAAATATTTACCACCCTAGTTTCTCACCAATAAGTACTTTCTACAACGTATGATTTACTAATACGCCTTAGAACCGATAAAACTTTTCCTACAACCTACGGTGGGGGCCACACATTTCATCCAGCTTCATCCTTACTTACACAAAAAAAACTTTTCTTCATAGGTCACATCCTTTAGAAAAACATTCCTCCCAATCAAGTTGCTCAAAACTCGCTTTGCCACTACACACAAATACACGTTTTAACTTATTCTTACACTCCCTTACAATTGATAACTCAAACCACTTCAGTCAAGCGAGTTACTTTTACAAACCTATCTTTTATTACTCAAAATTTATCCACCAATTTAGCCAAAACTTTTGGAACCATGCATTTTAAACACACTTATACATAAACACCGAATAAGCTTTAAACTCCAAATTTTGAATCTTGACCAAACATTTTAACCGATTACCACCCATCTCAAAACACCAAAATGCCATCTTTTTCCAAGTCTTCCTCTTGAATAAATTTGGGACGAAATTTCCTAAAGTAGGGGAGACTGTAACGCATCGTATTTTCGTATTCCTATTTTTAAAAAGTTAACTTCGCATCCTATTTTAATCCTAATATCGTACTACCCTATTCGTCGTCACAAATCGAGACGTCAATATTAATGAAATTCGTACTTTTTACATACTGGTTATACATACATACAATCATTAAATACGTGTTTTCATACAAATCGACACTTGTTATACGTACAAATACTCATACTTTACAACTTCATACTTGAAATGCTCGAAAACCGGCTAAATACGTGAAAACATCCCTAAACCAACCTACTCATGCGAGCTGAAGCAACTTCGCACAAAGTGTACTCACTTCGTTCATGAAGTACACTTCACACGAAGTGGAGCTGATAGCAACTCGATCCTATAAATGCCAACTCACTTCCCACCTCCAATTTTTCCCAATTTTCTTACTTTCACTCTGAAACTTCTGGATTCTTGGCAGATTGTTCTAAGTGAGTTTAACTCACTATTATCTTGTTCTTCTTCTACTTTTCTTTGTACCAAGTGTGCAAACTAGCTAAGTTCACCTTCCTCAATAAAGATGAACTTGTGTTCTAGCTAGTGTGAGAACGTTGGAAGCCTTGGCTATCCGAATTAAGTTCCTTTCCCTACTTGAATATTTGTTTTTGTATTTAATTTATGTACATTCATGACCAATCGGATTTATCAACTTTGTTGATAAACTTTGAGCTTTAGTGAATCATATAACGAGGTATTCGTACCCCCATGCTTGACATCTATGACATCATTGTTAGACATTGGATTAAACTACATACTATGAAATACTTACTTTTTCACTTAGTCACGCTCCTGATATTAACCGAGTCATGGTTAACTGTTATGAGCTAAGAATAATCTGCCTCGTCCCAAAATTCTCGTTCAACAGAACTCATTGTCGAAACGGGAGCTTAAACGAGCTACATTTTCCAGAAACAGTCCCTTCGTACGAGGTGATCAGTCACTTCGCACTAAGTGGATAGTTACTTTGCACGAAGTGAATGATCACTTCGTACAAAGTGACCGAAGTGGTCACTTCGTACGAAGTGGCATTTTCCCATTACTTTTTCGTATTTTCTGCTTCTGAATCTGAAACCTTCACCAAACTAAGAATATTCACATACCTTTCTTTCCCCATATAGAGTAACTTTGGTGTTCATCACTGTCATACCCGTTCATAGGCGGAAGCGCACGCTGTGAACTTGATTAGTTTTCATCGCATACGATATAAGTAAACAACTATATGAAATAAAAGCATGCACGATGTTTATCCATTCACCTTAAGTAAATTTTACAAGCCATAAGTTGTTTGGGAATAAAAGTCGACATAGATAATTTAAAGTTTACAAAAAGGCTTGTTCAAAATAACTTTTAATCATTAAGGCTTTGCATCCTATATTCCGTTTGAAGACAGAATATATAGACCAAACCCTTCAAAATACGGATGACATCAACTACTTGTTCACCTTGAAGATTTCAGAACTGACTGCACCAAGATCCACTTCAATTTCCTGAAATACATGTAAGTTTAAAAACATTAACAAAAGTTGGCGAGTTCATGTGTTTTGTGTTTGCATCAAATGAATCTTAAAAACATTTGAAAGTTCGTATGTAAAATGTGGTATGTAAAGCGTCAATGAACTTGTTGATCATTAATGTTTTGCAAGGACATTAATATGTGTGACGACATAGGAAGCACTCAACCCTAGACAATTTAGTACCGATCCGCGATCGGCTGGGACAACAAAAGCACTACATGCAGCCACATAAGGACCCATAAGTGGGGCTCGTCGTACCCGATAGATCTACCCCCCTTGTTCCTTGGTCTTATAAAAGATTAATGGCGCTTAAGATTCACCCTATTCGCACATGATTTAGTATTTCATTCCATAGCTTAACCATACCGTCGTAACATGTATTTACCCTTGAGAGTTGTAAAACCGAAAATGTTTAAAAGAAAAGGGGGACATGAACTCACTGGTTTGCGTCCGTAAGTATGTGCAAGCCAGAAGGGTATCCAATGGCGCATAATAACCTACAAGTGCTCCAACCCATTAGATACTTGGGTTTATGTTAAACGGTACACGTTGTTCATCTTGATCACTATTGTGTAAGTTAAGTATTTGGATCCCTTATGTATTTTAAATATGTTGGTATTTTTTTTCGTATTTTTGTTTTAATATATATATACACTTCTTATATATATATTATATGTATATATATATATAATATCCATCAAGTGTACGAACGGGCCTTGCCCTTCGTGAGTCTTCGCTCGCCACGAGTATAAGTGGGCCTAGCCCATAAGAGTCTTTGTGCCTCGCACAAGTGAGAATGGGCCTAGCCCATGTGAGTCTCCGTGATCCACACGGTATGAGTGGGCCTAGCCCATAAGAATCTCCAAGCCACGCACGGCTTACGTTCATTATGTGTGATATATATCTATGTTCTCAAAATATATCCATCTTGAGTCTAGTGAACTTCGTTCACTCGTGACTACATGTTCGGTTTAAGTATGAGTATTCGTTCTTCATGTTGTATGCCTTTTATAATTATAAGTGTTAAAAATATTTATTTTTAACATTTTATATACGTTGATGTATTTGTACGATATTCTTTGCGTGAGTACACTTCAACAAGTGTATATGAGTACATCACTATGTACTTACGTATTTTCATACGTGTATGTATACCATATTCATACTTGTATTCGCATACCATTCCGTTGGTATTTATACCATATTTATGCGTATTTGTATTCTATTTGGTATTTATATTGTATTTATATACCGTATTATTTGGTATTTATATTGTATTTATACATATTTGTATACCGTATTATTTGGTATTTATACGTATTTGTATACCATATTATTTGGTATCTATACTGTAGTTATACATATTTTTATACTGTATTATTTGGTGTCTTTGTATAAATCGGCCCAGCCCAATGGAATTATGTATGAATAGGCCCCATTTAAGTCATGTAGGCGGGGCTTAACTTGATGTATTATATGATGATGGGCCTAGCCCAACTGATGTGTTAATGGCCCATCCTAACTTATTATATAAATGAGATTTTACTAGCCCATTATAAGTCCAAGTATTCTTGCATTCCTTCAAGTGTATTTTAAGCGTATTTTATACGTATTATTATACTTGTATACTTGTGTGTATAAATACACTTAGGAATATTTACCTTAAACTTTCGGGATTTTTATAAGTGTTAACATATATCACACATTCATACTCCTCTTGTCTAAAAATATTATTTTTAGAGTTTCGTCGTAGTAACCGAATATATATTTACTTTCGTGTCGAAAGAGACAATGTGTCGTCCGCAATGTATGCACGCTCCGGGTCGAGACGCTAGGATGGTCATTACCGATGATGACGCACTTTGTTCGATAGAATGTCTATTATATATTTTATGTCGGTTCCGAGAATATATTTTGTCTTGTTAATACTTATGGTTGTGAATCGATTCGCCCAACGTCCGTATTTAAGTCTTTGGTGTGTATTCTTCCTAGCACTAGTATATACACATATTATACAAGTAATATGCACCAAGTAGAGTATTTAATATATGTGTACATAATCTTCTTAAAAATTATATTTGGTGTTATACTTATAATTTTTATCCACTTTCATTTACTAAAAATATCTTTTTAAGTTTATATAAACTCTTGGGTGGTTAACACTTAACCCTTGTCATTAGGTTTCGGCTAATTACAATTAAGGTCGTTAATTACAATTAAGGTTACTAATCACGATTAACCATGTTAATTACCCCGTTAATCATATTTTAATCGCGATTAAGATTTAGAAAATTCTGCCATAGTTCCCCCTAAACTATGGCGTTTTCCACGTTTTGAGAACGTATTTTAAACATGTTTCAACCCTTTAGTCATAATCATACTCAAATCAAGTTTCAAGACACCAATTTTGCATGCATTAACCATGCATATTCATCCTATTTTTCCATGGGTTTATATATATATATATATATATATATATATATATATATAACAACATACTTAAACATGATGAAATCTTCATATATTTTACTAGATCATTAAAACCACCATTTTTCTCATGCATTCTAACCAAGTTATTAACTTTAAACCAACTCATTTAAGTTACTTTTTAAGGTGATCTTAGTGAAAATCATGGTGTTTAACTTTAATAAAAGTGGTATTCATCACAAATCATCTTCAAGTTTATGTATAAATCCATGGAATATAAGGATGGTGATCTTGTTTAGATCTAAACATCATCATTCTTAGCCTAGATCATACAAGATCATGCACGTAAACATCTCACTTTAACATAAACATAATATAAACCTAATCTAACACATAACAACATAATTTAGCACATTATACTTCATATTTAGTATACTTTTTAAGGTGGGTTTAGTGTTTTTAAGCTTGGTTTCGTTGTAGGATTCAAGATAAACATTTGTATATATAAACTATATATAATAACAAGCTTAAAAATTAGTGAAGTAAAGTCTTACCACTTTGCAAAATTATGATGAAGATTAAGAAGAGATTTAGCTCCAAATGAAGCCCTTAAACCTTCTTAATAAAACTTGAAAAGGCTTAATTTTGGGGTGTTTAATTGTGGCTAAGGGTGGTGTATGGTGGTGCTTGGTGGTGGCGTGGGATGAGGGAAGAAGAAGGTGTGATGAGTTTTTTTGTAAATGGATGAATGACAAATGTGAAGGATGGTGATATATATAAATCATGATCATAAATCTTCTTAGTCAACAAAATCTCTTACACCATGCATCTTATCTTTTGAGATCTCCAAGTTAGGGTGCCCTTGGGACCCACCCAAAATCATAGGGGGGGGGGGGTATTAGATTTTTAATTTTTTTAAGTTTACATGTATAATTAGTTTGTAAGTGTAATTGGATTAGGGAATGGAGGTGATTCTTGTGGGATTAGTGTTACGACTAAGTTCGGAAAGCCAAACGATGTCCAACTAGTTCATTAAATAGTTGGTGTTGGTTTCGGATGGTAAAAATATAACTAGTTCGGTCGGCGGGTCACTTTCGGACAATAAATGGAAGATGTGCTTTAATACCGGGAGCGTTGTCTCGACTTATAATATGGTACCACCAATACATGAAATAACCTTAACTAGTTCGCTGGACGATCCATTTAGGTGTTAGGATGGCAAGAATGCTTCTTACTAGCTTGTCGGACAAATATCAGACAAGTTGTGCCAATTATGGTATATTACCGGAAGCTTATGTTTAGGATATCCCGTTGATATCCCCCAAGCTTATTTAGGGTGTATAACATTATTTACGAGTACTACGACCCTTAAAATGTTGAGTAAGGCGTTTCGGATAATTTACTTTGTTATATTTTAGCGCGGTTCGGGCGAATTGTAACGACATGTATTTTCCGGAAAGTTAAATTGTTTTTGCATTTGATGTCCCTAATTAGGGGTTTTATTTGTACTTCATCCATGAAATGCTTTCGTGCCATTCGTTGCTCATTCGGATAGTTTTCAGAACTTGCTAGCATGAATAGTGTATTCCGGTGAATAGTGTTTTCAGCATTTTGCCAACATATTTGGACATAGTTTGTTGTTTTCTCGCGACGCGATGAATGTAACGATTTTATTTGCCACATTTAACCATGTCCTATGATTGCTAGACTTTACGCGACCTAATCATGCATTAATTAAGTCGTAATGAACGCAATTAATTGTATAACCAAGTTGTTTAGTTGTACGGAAATTACCATTATTTTGTTGGTTGTCACAATCACTTCAACTCATCAACTCTCGGATTGCTAGGAAAGCATGCAAAACCGTGAGTATACATGACCCCTTTTTCCGTTTAATCACTTTTGGGCGCAATATATATGACATATTAAAACTTACACAAACACTTATACGCAAATACTGTAACATTTGTAAAAATCGGGTCTCCAAAACCCGCTCCGTTTTGTAATCTTGTACCAAGTTATAAAAGTTGCGTTAATTATTTATGATTATTTTGAGTTAAAACGATACATAATTAATAAATAAATTAAACTATAAAAATTATATTTGATAAAAAGTTAAAATAAAACAAATAAAAAATATTTGAAGCTGCCGGGACTCGAACCCGGGTCAGCTGAGTCGCTGCAACGACTTAACAATCATTCTCTAAACCACTCCGCCACAATGTGTTTTCTGTTAACTCTAGGGACATAAAAGAAACTTATACACAAACTCAGTTTAACCGATGATGCTATCTGAAAACCGGCAATCGGCAAACCAATCGTCAAATCGATTGTTTACCTCACAATTTCAGTTATAACCGATGTGTGACGGTTTCCAATCAAGTTAAAATTGATTGAACTTTAAGTCTCATCATTTTCGGTTTTTGAAACCGAAATTTCATCAAGGTTCTGATTTAATTCAAGCTCCAGATCATTCTCGCGATTCAGAACTATCACAACAATACTCAATTTCATTTTCGTTGCATTTTTGAACCATAAGATCTTCTGAATCAGTTCGCCGGAAAATTTCTGCAAGTCACCGGAAAACCGGGACTCACATTCTCACGGTAATTCCTCCGACTCTTTCTGTTTAAAACATGTGATTAATCAGTCTCTAACACAACTCCATCATCAGAATCGATCCTAGTCAACGTTTATCGAAAATCTCATCTTCGCCGGAAAATTTCCGAGACTGCCGGAATCACACTGTGAACTGGTATGATATCCTAAACTTCTTTTAAACCTTGTTTAAGTGACTCAACTTCATGAATAATCGATCAACGCTGTTAATTGGTTTCAACAGCCGGAGTTCATTTCCAGTACCGACGAACCTCCGCCGGATTTCTGTGATAACATCAATCGGTATATTCTTTTCCTTAAACTCTCTCCATTCTCTACCTTTGAATTACTGTTAATGTCTGAGAACTTTATAAATCACAAATCAATCATAACCAGTCGAATCATGCTGTCTGTGTAAATCGGCGAAGAAGATGAAGTTATAACAGAACATAAGATTAATTAAAAACGGTATTTTAAACGGGTTAGACACACAGTCCAGCGGTGGACTGTGTGCAAATTTGACACACACGTCCCGAGTTCGATCCTTGCTACACGCACGCCTTGTGTAATAACCTGCCTTTTTGATCAAGAACTAAACGGAGTTAAAACAGAGAGTTGTTAAGTATAATAAAAACCAAGAATATAACCGGGTTAGACACACAGTCCAGCGGTGGGCTGTGTGCATCATGAACTACACGTCGCGCGTTCGAATCTCGTCACGAGCACCGGTCCAATTGAATTAAAGCGTTTTTGCAAATAAAGGAATTTTCGGTTAATTCAAATAAGTGTATAAATATAATTAAAAACGAGTTTATAACGGGTTAGACACGTAGCTCAGTTGGTAGAGCTGCGTGCACGCGAACGGAAGGTCGCCGGTTCGAATCCCACCCGGCGCAGAATTATCCGCTGACCGAACCGGTCAACGGTCAACGGTCAACGGTCAACACTTAAAAAAATAAAATTTTTTGATTTTTTTATTTATTTAATTTAATTTAAAAATCAATTAAAAATACTTAAAAATAACATTTTTAAAGATAGAAAATAGCCATAAACTCACAAAAATATATCTAAAAATTTCATTAAAATTCTTAATAAAATCCATCCATCTAATATAGTTTTCCATTATTATTTAGGTTAGTGTTTCTCGTCGATCCGCTCATCTAAATCGTGCGCATCTCACCATCTCCAATTCAACGCACCCAATGTGAGTGAACCTTTCAAATTCCCCGTTTTAATCACGTTTTTGGGGTGTATCATGTGTCTTTGTTTATATACATATTATAACTAAACTATTGTGCATACATCATATCATGAACATGTGTATTTAGTTTGTTGCTGTTAAGTAGTTATTATTGGATGCAAATTATTATTTCAGTACATGCAATTGCCGGGGCCGCTGCTCCCCATTTATGAGGTCTGAGCTTGTTCCCCATTTTATTATGTGGTTGAACCTGGCGTGCCCGCATACGATCGGCTCCGTTTGATTGAGCCTTGATCGCACAGTTCAATTTACATTTTCAGTACATGCAATACGATCGGCTCCGTTTGATTGAGCCTTGATCGCACAGTTCATTTATGTTAGTTATCGTATGTTATTGGTATATTCATGTATGCTTGTAGGTGTTATTGTATGTTATAATTGTAACTGCTATTTGCCAATGTTTGATTATTTACATTTGTTCATTTATGATTATGCACCATATTTCATTGATAAACTAACCATAAAATCATTATCAAATGTTTATCTAATAAGGTTCACTCGCCAACTTATGTTGACCCAAAAACTTCCATTTTACACATGATACAGGTGAACCAGCAGCAGCTAGGAACACATAGGATCTGGATTAGAAGAATAAAACAACTTAGTATTGGGATTGTTATGTTTGGTTATTTTCTTTGTATTGGATGAACATGTTTGGATGCTTGAAAATGTAACTTTGACTTTATTAATTATGAAACATAATAGTAAATGTCATGTGCTTTGGTGATAACCCAATTATGCCTCGACTCTTATTTCCGCTGCGGGTCGGGGTGTGACAAATACTTTAACCAAACAAGCAAATCCGACATACATGCTTTATTCGTTCATACTCTAGAAATACATACATGCTAGAAAGCCGTTCTTGCATGATACTATGTAAAATAACTTTATACAAGTCTCCCTTAACATGTATAGCGCTATAAGAGTAACGCACCGCCCGTATTCGTGAGGTCATGTTAAGTAAACAAAACGGTCTAGTTATTGCTATGATTAAATTACGCTAGCGGTAAACTTTGGGTTGACAAGTATGTTTTGCATGCTAGATGTGTATGTTATGCCTTAATATACGTTATTGCCATGTGGATTTCGTTAAACTCATTTATACATATGCTAGCACACTTAAACTTATATGCTCGCCAATACTTTATGTGTTGACATGTTATATATATATATATATATATTATAGGATGTGATTGTGAAGCATTGAAAAGAATCTAGTAGCAAGGACTAGAAACGTACCAAAATTTATTTATGTTCATAGAGTAGTCATACGTTACTTTGCTTCTTTTCTAATAACTCTATTTATCTCTTTATCTAATAAATGAGGATTAAGGTTGATATCATAAAGCCAAATTCACCTAATTTAAGGCAAAAATTTCAAATGATGATGTCAATTTTTCAATTCATGATGTCATCCCTTTTTCTAATTTTTAAACAATAAAAAAAAGAAAATAATTAACTTAATTTAATTTTTTTAAACAATAACCAATACTAATTAAGATCCCTGCAACATATTCGTTTGACCAAACCTTTCCCCCTATTAAACCGCGTTGTTTGCACGCTCTTCTCTCCTCTTGAGAAACCTAAAATCACAACTAACCCTCTTTATTATCGATCTTTATTCTCCATTTCCGTTTCTAAGTACTAGGGTTTTTATCTAATTCTTTAGCCATTATTGTTCCAATCTACACTTCAATCTCTATATTCGATTCATATTAAAGTTTGTCATTATGATTCATCAATCAATCAGTTTCAATCTACCGTGGTGGGCTGTATAATCAATGGTTGTAAATTTGAGGGAAAGAAGATAATGAAACGGAATTAGTCGAAAATCGTTGCCTGATTCTTCAATTATGCTTCCTAATTCTCAGGTAAAATCGATTACTATGCTCCTTGTATATTGTTTATGCTTTTTTTTTTACTATGGGATTATACATCTTTTGTGTTTTCATCTAGGTTGAATACATATGGTAACAGCAGAAGAAGGTTTTAAGGCATGAAAGCTTCCTTTTCCATTGTTATTCATGGGGTGATGTTTCTTTAGCTTTGACCTTTTTCATGTTTTCAATTGTTATAGAATTTGTTGTGTTTGGTTGAATTTATAGTAACCAGGGTTCCTTAGCCTACTATAATAAAGTGCTTATTTAAAAAATTGGGATTTTGTTTTCTTGTGACATGGTAAGTGCTTATTTCAAATTTGGAAATAGGTATTCAACTTAATGCTACAATTCCATCAGGAAATCAACCCCTTCGCTTCTTTAAATTTAACTTTTTAGTTTTTTATTTTTTATTTTGATGAAGTAGGTGTTATTTTTTTGTTTCCATCCGTTTGATATTTTTCTTTATAATCCTTCACTTATTAATAGACCTTATTTTGTTTTCACACATAATTTGTTAAAAATAAAATCATTATCTTTTTTAGATTAACTCAGAAGAGTTGTTCGATGATTTTTGACGAGATAGGAAGGTAATGCATCCTAATTTTGATCAATAGTTTTGATAGTTGAAATAATCTTATTTTTCTCTTGACTTTCTCATATTTTTAATGGATTTTGACAGCTATGTTGAAATGTTGACATACAAATCCCTTTATTCATCAGTTTTTATAAACTAATGATGGTATTTGATACATTCTATCAATATTTTTTTATTAATTCACTACAACATTATTGTATGTCAAGGTGCTTTGTTTTCTTTTTGTTCAGATGCGTATGGTTGTCTTTTGAAGGCTTTTGAAAGCATGCAAAAACTTGAATGGAAAACCAGGTCTACACTCCTTTTACCTTCATACCTCTTATCTTTCTTTTATATACTTTTTTACTAGAGCTTATATATACTCTTTTTTAGATCTTATTTATATATCGCATCTGCTATACTCTTTGCAAAAGTTTTAAAGGAATCATTCACGAACTATTAAGCGGTTGTTTGTTGAAGGGTTTGGATTTGAGAATATGAGCTTCGTAGTGTAAAGTAAGGCTTATAGTATTGGCTATAAAAAAATTGTACCCATATGGTCATACCCAACCAATAGTCGAGCTCAAAGATCTATGTGCCTATTGCCTTTCAATTCCATGATAAGTTGTTTGGCCATATCCAACTAATAGTCGAAAAACTTTCATATTGCAGTTGTTATGGTTTCCAAACCAGTTGGCTTTCATTTTCATGCTCGAGTGATGGCTTGCACTTTAACTTCCGAGTCAAGGCGAAAATATTCTTGGTTGTGGGACAACCACATTATCCCTTAGATCTCAAATGGGCTTTAAGAAAATCTTATTGGTATGTGTGTAGGATTTGTTTTAATTTGTTTGTTCTTACTGAATGATGGACTGCAAATTATGATTATGGGAAGTAACTAAACTAAAAAGGTTGGTTTTCTCATTATCTGGCCATTATATAATAGATTATTAATACTTTAAAGTTCTAATTTACGTATTAATTTTATTTTTTAAAGTAGTTATGTATATACCAATTTATTTCTAAAACTTGTGAATATTGGCATAAAAAATACACAAATATTTTTTTATTATACAAACACTTTAGAAAAAAAAAAACTAAAAAAATGGGTTAAGTAGGTCAACCTCAACCTATGGATCCATCGGGTTGGCATAAACATGAATCATTTAGCTAAACATGGTTGCCGCTTTGACCAGAAACTAACCCAAACCACCCAAACCCATTAATCTTATACTAGGTTTTGACCCATTTGACCCATTTTCTTTTGAGTAAATTGCACAAAACATCCTTTATGTTTCCTTAAACTTGCAGGTTCCAGCCTTAATGTTTAAAAGTTGCTAAAAACAACCTTTAAGTTTATTTTTGTTGCGGGTTCAATCCTTTACAGCTAACCACGTTATTTTCTTCAGTTAAGTTCCCTCACATGATCAACCAAAATGACGAATATACCCTCTTGTAGATCACTGAACTATGCGTCTATCTTCGCTTTTCGATCAGCCGTTGCTCCCTAGCCTACGAACTCCGGCTCACTTCCAGCACTTCTGGCTCACATGTTATGCATTAGGGAACGTAACTGAAGAAAATAACGTGGTTAGCTGTAAAGGATTGAACCCGCAACAAAAATAAACTTAAAGGCTGTTTTTAGCAACTTTTAAACATTAAGGCTGGAACCTGCAAGTTTGAGGAAACATAAAGGATGTTTTGTGAAATTTACTCTTTTCTTTTTAGCTAAACTATTTGGTTTAACCATTTGATCGAATGGAAATAAGTTAAATGGACCAATTCATAAGTAAATAGGTAGTTTAGAGATTGAAAAATATTGAACTATTTGGTTACACCATTTTGTTTTAATTTGGAATCTTCAATGCTTCATAATTTCTTTGGAAACACAACTCAACACCATATAAATATAAATATATATATATATATATATGTGTGTGTGTGTGTGTGTGTGTGTGTGTGTATAGGGATGAGTTCGGTACCAACCAGTACCGGAAATACTTATTATGGTATAGTTCGGTATCGGTATGGACCTGTATTTAAAGATAAAAATGGGTGTGGGAACGGTACTGAAAACACTAAATGTCGGTACCGAAAATCAAACCGGTTCCGAACCGGTACCCATTACCATTTGTTCATCCCTACATATATATATATATACACACACACACACCCCACATAAGTACACATAAATCTATGTTTCATTCCTTGGCTTTCACTTATACAAGATAAGAATTAACAATGTTTGATTGATAATAAGTCTTATACTCTCCGTAGATTATAATTATCTTATTTCCAACCTTTAACCCATGTATGACTTGTTACATTATTATTATTCTGATTGTACATTTTTTCCTTTGTTGCAGCCACAGTTAGAGAATGTTGATACAACTATACAAGTGAGAGCATCCTACTATTTATGTCTTTGCTCTATCAAATTAGTTGTTGACGTATTGTTTATTTTGTTTAAATTGTAAGGCCTCCTTCAACCATTGGGCGAAATAATCATGTGTTAATTTATATGTGTGGACAATTGGAGAAGCATATAATTATGTGTTAATTTAGTGTATCGTACTTTAAAGTGGAGAACAAGCTGGATTCGGAGAGGAAGTTGAAGCTCTCTCAAGAACGGTGGCTGCAGCCCCACCAGGTGGTCATTTTGTTCAAGAACCACCACTATGCACGCTGTAACAAACGGCAAATAGCCGGTAATTCCGTACAACTTAATCACTATTTATATTACATCATCTCCTGCATTAGACTTAATTTTTGCGTAATTGAGTCTTACAAAGTCTAGCAAGCAGGACATATGTTTACAATTCATAACATGTCATGGTGTTTGCCGCGTCGCAAGACGATACAAACTAAGTCCTAAAATGTTGGTAGCAAAATGCTGAAAAGCACTATTAACCTAAACATACTATTCATGCAAGGAAGATTCTGATACAAATATCAGAACGACAAAAACGGGATATGAAAGCATATCTAAATCCATATTTATAACAAAACCCTAATGTGGTAATATAACTTGTAATAATATACAATTTTCGGAACAATGCCTAAACGACAAAATTGTCCGATCCGAACTAAAATATAACAATTTCAACTTGTCCGCAACATAAATTCAACATTTCGTAGCATCCCAAAAGAGTGTAGATAATGTTAATCATCTTAAATGATCACGAGGATATCGAATAATTACTTAATACCTTGTTACCGATATTATCCTACGCCTTACATATTTCATCCGGGGTTGACCCGGCTACGAACCAGTGAATAAATCCAATATCCTAACATCTAAATTTCTAGTTAGACTCATTTAAGCACTTTAAACATGATTACCTCCCTAAATGTGAAGACTGAATTCATTATCTAAGTATCTACATCTAATATTACATCACATGTTCAAATGCTATTTATATAAAATATGTTACACTTTACCCCCACACACACTCTAAATTCGGTCAAGGAAGGGCCCCACAAGCTCCTTCCTTAACACTAGATGATGATAATAGTTGGAAGTATGGCTACTAGATTTTGGACATGGACCTTTAAAAGACTTGGAGATAATAAAAACTAACCAAACCATATCACTCCTCACTTCTCATCATTCAAAATCAAAACAAATCCATCCCTTCCTCTTTTGCCCAAAGACCCCATCATTATCATCCTCACTTTCTTTAAATCTCAACCACCAAATTCAAGTAATCAAGGCCTTTGGAAGATGATCTAACAAAGTACTAAGCATGGAAGCATTGTAGGAGCATTACATTTGTTCATTGAAGCTTCAAGAATCATTACATCTTCTTCACCCTAGATCTTCCCTAGCCTTGTGCAAGTAGTAAGATATCTAAGCTCATTTTTATGATTCTTATAACTAGTAAATTATGAAAGTACATCTTGATCATCTTGAATTTCACTAAACATAAAGCTTAAAAACTCTAAATCTAACATAATAATCCTACATAACTATGTGTTATTTGAGTTGATTATTGTGCTTAGTGGAATATAGTTGTCACACCCTGACCCGCAGCGGATATGGTAGCCGGGGCATGATTGGGTTTTCATCAAAGCTCATAACATTTACTATAATAAAGTTTCATAGTTATTATTTCAAATTAAAAGGGAATATTCCAACAAACACGTAAAAACATACAATCACGAAAAATGTTCTAATCATGACATTTAAGTAATTCTTTATTTTTCTTCTAAGGCCAATTCCTATATGTTCCTTGCTTCAACCCGTTCACCTGTATCATGTATAAAAAAATAGAAATTTGGGTCAACAGAAGTTGGCGAGTGAATCCCGTTTAAACATTTGAAAGAAATAATTAAGTTGATTAATTTAATAAAAATGTGCATAACCAAGTATGAGCAAACGTATATGTATACTATCCACAAACCTCATAAACATCTAAAATTGAAGACATAAGCATGATAAGTGATGTGAAATGAGATCAAGGCTCAATCAAACGGAGGCGATCTAATTAGGCAACACGATGCTCTACTCGTATCCAACGAGGAACTGATGGGCCTAATGTGAATGCTTGACTGAAATGAGAAAATGTAACACCATATAACAATAACCAAACATTACGTAACACGTTAGACCATATAATGGTAGTAGAACAAGTGTTTGAATAAACAATACAAGTAAACGACATGATACACCCCAAAACATGAATAAAAAGGGGAATTGTAAGAATTCACTCACAGTGTGTGCGTTTCTTGAATTAATAACAAACGCGCACGATCATAGGTTCCAACCGACGAATGAAACTAACCTAAATATTCACATAATAATTTGGTAAATATATTTCTTTTTATTTGAATTTAAAATATTTATTTAATGCCTTTTATTAGGATTTTTAGACTATTTTTGTGGGATTTATTATAAATTTTATGCTTAAAAGAAGTCCATTTTTATATATGTCTTTTAGGGGTTTTTAGAGAAAATAAAGAAAAGTTTATTTTAAAAAAAATATACCCATTTTCAGGGTTGACCGGGTCGAACCGGGTTGACCGCGTGACTATTGGCATCGTGTAAGAATCGAACTCGTGATCTCCCGTATAAGTGCACGTGGCTCTACCAGCTGAGCTACGTGTCTAACACGAAATAATCTTATACTAACTGAGTTCTACTTTATTTTGTTTTTATTTAAAAAGATTTTATGCTTGCAAAACCAGTTACAGAACCGGCTCGAACCCGCGCCCCTGCGATACGTTGCACACAGCGCTTCCAACTGGGTTGTGTGACTAACCCACAATATCCGGGATTTATATTAAATTTATATGCTTATTCAAGGTTAATATATGTACATATTAAAAATGTTTGGTTTAATTCTGAAAGTTGGCATCGTGTTAGGATTCGAACCCAGATAACCGTGTTTGTATTGCACACAGTCCACCACTGGACTGTGTGTCTAACCCGGTTAATTTAATTATACTTATAAACTATTATCACTTCATCCTTTTCATGTTCAATACCCAGAATCATCATATCCGACTGTTAATCCATTTATACATATTGGATTAACTAATGTATTATAATAAATCACGAATCAAATGATAATAAAAGGAATTAAGTGTTTGTACCGAATTTAAGGGTTCTCCGGTTGAATTCCGGTGTTGCACGGTTTTCCGAAGAAGAGCAAAAATTGAACAGAGAGGTTTCTTTCGAGAGTTTTAGAGAGATGAGAGGATGTGAGCGAGTTCAATTAAGGTGCTAAGCTCGCTATTTATAGAGAAGAAGGAGTTTTAAGTTGATCTCCGTTTTTGACCGTTTCGGTCAAGAAATTGATGATCTCAGTGATTGTTATAACTGATTTTCGTCATGATGGAAATTAGTTTTAGCAGTTTTAATTCTAGATTGAAACGGTGATTTGATGAGAATTTGGGAGTTACAGATGCTGTTGGGTGGGTTGTTTTTGAACTGCGCTATTCGATATAAGATTCATTTGATTCAGAAATGAATCAGATGTGTGTGTGCAGTGGAGTGGTGTGGAGTGTGTGTTGGTTTAGTGGTGACCCGGTTCGAACCCCGTGGTCACCCTTTTATTTTTTATTATTATTTTTTGTTCATTTACTACCATTATTATTATTTTCATTATCATTTTTATTATTTTAGCCCTATTATTTTATTTATTAATTATAGAGATGGATATAATGAATTTAAACGGTTAACACAAATACGTAATGAAACTTCGTTTTATATATATTTGAATTTGTAGGTCCCCTAGTCCTTATGTATCTTGACAGAATCGTCTATCTAATCTAAAGTGCGGAATCCCCTAGATCAGATTTCACAGATTTAACAAGAACACGAACACGAACACAAAGAATTCCTTCAAACTGTCTTCTATTGATTATCTAACACAAAGTGTTTACAATCAATTCAAGACTCTCTCTCTGAAACTCTCTGAAGCAATTCTCTTTGCAACAAAACAACTAACTGAGCAACCTCAACCCTAATCACAACCTCCCTTTATATAGAGATCAGTTATGCTCATGGGCTAGGGTTTCCTACATGGATTGCTAATGGGTTTAAGGTCCAATTCGCCTACCATGCACAATTCTATGTCTAGTTCAGCCCAATTACTTCTAATTCACTAATACAAAACTAAACCCGCTAACCATTTATCATTTTACTAATTACAAGATATCCAAAGACCAAATCTAAGCTGTTGTCACAAATATGCACCAACAAACTCCCCTTTGACAATAGCTTCATAAAATAACTTAGCCTTCAGTCTTCTTGCAATCTTCGGCATCTTTGAAAAATGTTGACGTTGGTCTTTGGATAGCTTCAGCTTTAACAGCTTCTGTCAGCAACAGACTCCCCCTAAGCTGATGTATCCAATCACCAAATCTTCTAAATTGTTAGCGTTTGAGTAAACTCCAGTTTAGCACTTGCATAGCAATCTTCAAAACTCTTCAATTTTGTCTGCAATGTAGAAAGGAGGTTCTACCATGCATCCAAGCAAAACTCCTCTTCACCAAACTTCTCAACAACACACTGCTACAATCTGTATACTATAAAACAAACATCTCGAGAAACCATAAGAATTTTTCAACACAAGTTAAACAAATTATTATTATTCAAGAGATAGTAAAACTATATCACAGATTAAGCACTTATCAACTTAAAATACACACTTAAACTTTTAAGCACATATAACCCGCAAAATCGTAGAACATTTTGAACTCAGCTTCTAACACCGTCTCTCCCTATGGTAACAACTCCTCCATGAACAACCAATATCTCGTACATTAAAAATACAAATGAAATATTTTTGGATTTTTATATTTTCTGAAAGCAAATAAAGTACGAAATAATAAACACTCTGTTTTTGTGAGTATCACCTGTAAGAAGATCATATCAGCAACATCAAACTGTTTTCAAACTATCTGATTATTTTCTATGCAATATTCATGAATAGCAGTTCAAGACGATTACCAGCATTGTTTATCCACTTAAACAAAATACATGAACATTTCAAGTACCATTACCTCATGACCTGTTTAGTTAATTTATACTGATATACTAGTGTGTCCCACTTCACGACATACCCCCGCGATCAAGGTATGCACAAAAATTCATCGTAGTAGGTGAGTATACCGAGATTCATCCTTTTGAATTACAACGTTAGATAAATGGTGATCAGGTCAGTACTTCCGTACAGCAAAGAGACCAGATTATCCAACGAGGGCTAGGGCAAATACCAAATTTTGGTACAAATAATGCAATTTGCATATTTGAATGACTCTCTAGGAGAGCTTCTTCAGTTTTTGGAATTTGGCATTGTAGCTCTTTTAAGATATCCTGGTTGTGCCTAGGTCAGCATATATCTGGATGCAGCAGAAGGACAACCTTGATACCCCGGATGAAATAACGATATAAAGACCTAAAACCTCATATTTTGGCAATCTATCAATGCAAGATTTAAGGTTATAAAACCATACGCCACTGATATGTTACCCACTCACACACAGTTTATTATATTTTTGTATCACAAAGGTAAGTTAATTATTTCATGCATTTTGCCTACTGGTACATCATATGATGAAGCGGCTATCACACTTAAGCAATTTTCTTTTAATTTCAGTGTGACAGTCTAAGTTGCTGATGTACTATCATTTCTTCTTTTTCACACAGTGAAAACTCATTCTTGATTTTCTATTTTTTATGTTTTTGATTTTCTATTTTTTTTGTTTTTTATTTTTGAAAAGCAGTAATTTATTTACAAACTATTTTTGTGGAAAAATAGTTATTCAGGATTCCTCATCCCGTTGAGTTTGACTAAATGTTCAAAACGAGCCCTGTCAAATGCTTTTGTGTAAAGATCTGCCAGGTTATCTAGTGTGTCGACTCGATGTAGTTCAATTAATTTCTTTTCAGCACAATCCCGTATAAAATGATGACGAATGTCAATATGTTTTGTGCGACTGTGTTTTACGGGATTGTTGGTGATTGATATAGTGGCATTATTGTCTATCATAATAGGAGTACGAATGAAATTCAAACTGTAATCGCGCATCTACTGTTGAATCCAGAGAACCTGAGAGCAACAGCTACCCGCAGCTATATATTCAGCTTCACACGTCGAGGTTGACACGCAAGACTGCTTCTTGCATTGCCATGAAACGAGCCTCCCTCATAAGAACTGACAACCACCTGTGGTAGACTTCCTTGTAGATTTGCATCCTCCGAAGTCCGAATCAGTGAAAGCAACAAACTTCAAATCACTAGCAGCTGGATACCATAACCCAAGTTTAGGTTTCCCCTTCAAGTAACGAAGAATCTGCTTCATCGCTTTCATGTGGGACTCCTTTGGATTCGCTTGATATCTGGCACAAAGACATATTGCGAACATGATGTCGGGTCTTGAAGCAGTCAAGTACATCAGAAAACCAATCATTGCCCTGTATTGAGTTGGATCAACATCCTCCACACTCTCATGATCTGGACCAAGATTGTGATTCTCACAGATAGGTGTATTGAAAGTAGCGCAATCCTCCATCTTGAAACGAGACAAAATGTCATACACATACTTCGTCTGATGTATAAACATCCCATCCTTCTTCTGTTCAACTTGTAAACCCAAAAAGTAGGATAATTCACCCATCGCACTCATCTCAAACTTGCTCTTCATCACCTCTTCGAAATCATGACACATGTTCTCATCAGATGACTCAAAGATGATGTCATCTACGTATACCTGTACCAGCAAAAGTCTTCCTTCTTCCTTTTAACGAATAGTGTACTGTCAATCTGTCCTCTTTTAAAACCATGTTTTAAAAAATGTGCTGACAGTGTCTCATACCACGCCCTAGGTGCCTGATGCAACCTATACAATGCCTTATCAAGTCGATAGACTCGATCTGGATTTTCTGGATCAGTAAACCGTCTGGTTGTGAGACATACACCACTTCTAGGACTTTCCCGTAAAGAAACGCACTCTTCATGTCAAGTTGGTAAAGTTTGAAGCCCTTGAATGAAGCAAACGCTAGGAACAAACGACTTGCTTCCAACCTTGCTACTGGTGCAAACACTTTATTGTAATCAATCCCCCCTTGCTGATTGAACCCTTTCACTACCAACCGAGCCTTATTCCTTATCACAATCCCCGGTCGTCCTTCTTGCACTTAAACACCCACTTGGTACCTATTTCTTTTTCTCCTTCAAGTAGATCAACTAGCTCCCAAACTTTCAATTTCTTGAACTGAGCTAGTTCCTCTTGCATAGCTTCAACCCAACAATTGTCTTTTAGAGCCATATGAAAATTCTTCGGCTCCTCTTGGGCAATGAAGGAACTATACAAACACTCATGAATCAACCCAGTCTTCTGAATCGAAGTAAACAAACAGGAACCTTCGAGCACACCTCTTCTTGTCTAAACACCTGCAGCAGGATCACCAATGATGTTTTCAACTGGATGATCTCTGTGTACTCTTGTGGTAGCAATGGTGTCAACAACTAGATTATCTCCCAGATTAGATCCAACCTCCCCCTGAATATTAGCAAATGGATTAGTGAAGTCCTCTCCCTGAATAGGTTCAGACTCACTATCACTGGAGTCCTCTGGAGCTGCACTGGAAGACGTTTCTGGAGCATCTGTCATCGATACACTCGATCTCGGCATAAAGTCACATTCTCCATCTTCACTGATCACAGATTGGATCACATGAGTCTCATCTGCATTTGAAACATCAGGAATATTAAATGATTTAAAGACACTGTCATAATCATATAATATTGGAGGACCACTCGTTGATTGTTGAGGTGAGTAACTAGTTATTCCATGTTAATCACAACCTCAATTTTACCAGTTTTTAGATTAAAAACCCTTTTATTCGGTGTTCCAGGCATATAGCCTAGAAAGTAACCTTCATCAGCCACCTCACCGAATTTTTGCTTATCTTTATTTCGCACAATGGTGCAGGGTAATCCAAATGGTTTAAAGCCTTTTAATTTTGGTTTTCGGTTAAACAATAGTTCGTGACATGTTTTGTTAAACCGTTTAACCGTCAAAACTTTGTTCATGACATAACAAGCTTTGTTCACAGCCTCTCCCCAGAAAAGAACTGGAAGCTTTGAATCAGATAGCATAGTCCTTGCGGCTTCAATCAACGTCCTGTTCTTCCTCTCAGCGACTCCATTCCGTTGAGGTGTATAAGGAGCAGAATATTGATGTTCAATTCCCTTGCGAAGACAATAGAGATCCAGAACTTGATTCTTGAACTCCGTGCCATTATCACTCCTTATTCTCTTAATCCGAGCATCATGGACATTCTCCAATTTTGTAAAAAGATCAATCAGCATCTCCGCTGTCTCATCTTTTGTACCTAAAAAGAAAACCCATGAATATCCTGAGTAATCATCAATGACAACTAAACAATAGTACTTTCCACCTATGCTCCTTACGTTCACTGGACCGAATAGATCCATATGAAGTAATTCATAAGGGGCATCTATGGAATTTACTGTTTTAGATTTGTGAGGTTTCTTATGTTGTTTTCCCTTTTGACATGGAAGACATTTATCTTCCGCGTGAAACCTCTACACTGGCACCCTTTCCACTAAACCGTTTTTAATAATATAGTTCATTTTTCGACAGTGGATGTGGGCCATGCGTCTGTGCCACAACAATGACTCAGCCTCAGATGCTTTTGATAGTAAACACGCCACCACAGAAGTCGAGTCCTTGGCACCCATGTCCATGACATAAGTGTCGTTTCTCCTTGGCGCTCTCATCACTATCCAGTCATCCGGTATCACCAAACCAGGTTTCAACACCAAAGCTTCAGACTTTGTAAAGTGGACCGAGTGACCCTTGTCGCAGACTTGAGACACGCTCATCAGATTGTGCTTCAGCTGCTCAACATAGTTCACTTTATCCAATGTGATCTTCCCGTTGGTTACTTTTCCTCGACCGGTAATGTGCCCTCCTTTAGCACCTGCAAAATTCACATAACCACCATCTATATCCTCAAACTCTGTTAACAACCTCGCATCCCCCGTCATGTGCCTGGAGTAGCCACTATCAACATACCATAAGTTGATCCTCCTTAGCAGCTCCTGCACCATCCAACAAAATTAGTTAGATTGGGGGACCCAAGCCTTAATGGTCTTGGGTCTTCCAGATTCATCAATCATAGGAACATCCATCCAATATCCATCACTGCTAATAGGAGTCTTGGATCTTAGACCTGTTGATGGAAATGGTTTCTGATTTCCACTAGATCTGTGGTCATTAGGTTTCCCAACCATGTTTGGACTTTGCGACCTATGGAAATTATGATTTTGGTGCCATGAATTTTGATGATGATAATTTCTAAAGCCATCGTTATGAAAATTTCGACTACCAAAATTCTGGTATCGATTTTGATATTGACCTTGAGATCTGAAATTATTTGTTTGACCATTAAAGTTATTCATTCTTGATGAACTACTTCTAGGTCTATCATATCTGCCTGCTGTAGATGCAGGCTGAAATCTTTGTTGATTTCTTTGAAAACGAGGAACTTGATGAGTTCCTTTTTCAGCTTTATCTACACCAACAGCAACACTCTGTTGCTTGGTAGCAGATATCTTTGGTGAGTTAACCTTCTTCTCACCATCACCACTTTTCTATGGTGATTTTTCTCTCTGCCTCTCACTTACCTGTGCTTCACTCTTTTTGTTAGGACAGCAGCTGGCTACATGTCCTTTTTCATGACATTTGAAACACGATTTTCTAGCCGAAGACTTCTTAACTGAAGCCTCTTTCTTAGATTCATCAGGCGATGATGATGATGATGATGCTTTAGAAGGATCTTGTTTAGTTTGCTTAACTTCTGATTTTTCTTTGTTTTAATTTTAGCAAACTGCACATTAGACTCTTTTGTAATAACAGGGACCTCTTCATTCATGTCACCCCCCTTAACAAAATCAACTTTTTTTTTATCAAAAATTTGTTTTTGATTCTTAGGGTGTGTATTCTTTGTTTTCAGAACAATGTCTCTGTTATTCTCCTTCTTGGCATTTTCAGTCACATCAACATCCTCCGATGTGGAACTACCAGGTGTAGTTGACACAAAGTCTGTAAGCTCTTCTTCATCTGGCAAGAAAGAATAGTCGTGACCAAGAGGTGGTGGAACTTCATTCAAACCTTTGAAGCCTACACAAGTCTTGTCATTAATCTTCTTTAAGCCATTCATCATGTGTTTCATAACAAAAGATGAATCTCTGAATTGATTTAATTTCTTTTCAAGCTCACAAATTTTAAGTTGTGCTTCAAACAACTCTTTGGACTTTTCAGAAACCACTTTTGTTTTCTCACTCATCGTATCATGAGCTAAGTCAATAACTTGAAGTTTTTCATTAAGCTTACAGGTTAGAATATTAATTTCTTCTTCATAACCTTTAATTTCTTCAAGTATAATGACTCATTTCGTTTTACGAAAAAGTTTGATTCTTTTAAGTTCGAGAGCTCATTAGCCAGACTTTGGTTTTGTTGTGTTAAAGTGTCAACCTCACTTTGCAGTTCACAACATTTTAAACAAACAGAACAACTAGAGTTAGAACATACCTCGCCTGTTGATTTGCTTAGATCAGCCATGAAAGCATCAAAATCAGCAGCCATTTTCTTCTCTGTAGTCATCTGTTCTCCATTATCTTTCTCAGCTACTTTCCTTGCTCTCCCTCAGCATCAGCTTTCACTTCTTCATCAGCAACAGGAGCTATCTCAGCCATGAATGCCTGTGAGGCATTGTTATCATTCTCCAGATGAACACTCCAATCATAAGAACCCTCTCTAGCAGTAGAAATCAGGGCCTTTGATCCAGAGTTGTTTGCCGCATTCCTGTTGCTTGAACCATGACCAGGAGAATCTTGAAAAGATGAACTAGGACGAGATTCAGATTTAGCTCTTTGACACTCTCTAGCGAAATGTCCGTAGTTGTGATAGTTGTAGCACTTCACTTTCGACTTGTCAAAGCCCACACTCTTTCCATCGAACTTCCTGCCTGTTCTGTTCATGAACCTTTTTACCCTTCTAGAGATCATGACCATCTGCCATTGCAAATCCATCTCCTGTAAGTCATCAGGGTCGATCTGATCATAATCTTCATCAAACGTAGCAGGATCAGATAGTTTTCCCTGAATATAGTTCTCGTAGTAAGCAACGAAAGAAGCAAGTAATGCCAGGTGATCTTCAGCACTTGACACTCAGAGGCATAGACTTAGAACTGCTGTTGCTTGATTGTTGTCTCTTAGCCCCTGACAAGCCTCCTGAAGCAGCAACAAAGCATACTTCACCTTCAGAATTTGTCACGGTCTGTTCATTCTCACATGAGAGAAACGCAGTTGCAGTGTCACTAGAAGCATTGTTGGAAGATGAAGGTGTAAGACCTTTATAAATCCCGGATCTTAAACCTGATCATAACCCGTCTCCTTCTTCTTCATATTAAGCTCATATGCTCTCAACTTTCCAACAACCTCTTCCAGGTCTTTCTTTTCATAATCAGCTTCACCCTTTATCATCAACGTGTAAATATCCCACTTGGCAGGTAAAGCATCCAGCAACTTGTCGTTTATCTCAACATATGTGTATCCCTCTATGTCATAATTGTCGATTCCTGACATTAGATGATATTGTCGAGTGATAATATCTTCAAGGGATTCATTTCTCATTCCTTTGAACACAGCAAACTATTTCTTCAAAAGATCAACCTTGTTCTTCTTCACATCAGGATTGCCCTCATACCTCTTCTCTAGGGCATCCCACATCTCCTTTGATGTAGTGTAACGCTTGAATGTATGTTTGATGCCATCAGGTAATGACATCTTAATAGTAGCTAAGGCCTTCTTTTCAGACTCATACATCATATTCTTAGCTTCAGACATATTCACGTAAACAGTAACCCGTTGTCTGCCCTCAAAATCATGCGTTGGGTTAGCGTACCCATCTTGAATACAGATCCACATCCGTGTGTCCTGATATTCAATAAAGGATTGAAACCTATCCTTCCAAGTAAGATAGTTCTCTACCTTCAGCATCTTTGGAGGTTTATTTGTGGTTCCAGCCTCATACTCCATCCTTGACATCTCATCTAGGTTTGACATATTCGACATTTTTATCAAACCGGCTCGATAAAAACGTTAAAACTTGTCCGAAATGGGCGGTTACCAAATTATACCGTTAAACTCGTCTGGATGATACGATTCTAACGATATATAATGTCTGATTATGATTTTTAGAATTTTCGTGCCTTTTTTTTTGTCCTAAAAATCAACCGAGTCTAACTGTCTAATGAGTTCGTCAAAATTGTCTATGGATCAATTTCTATGTCCGAAAACGTTTACTCTGGTTACGTCAGCTGGTTAAGTTTCCACCTTTTTCTGTGTAACTCGGAACAGTGTAAATCCGAAATGGAAACTCTGATTAACAATCCGAGATGAAAATCCAGAACAGTAATCCGAGTTGACAATCCGAAATGATGATCCGGAATAGTGATCCGAGATGAAATCCGGAATGCACTGTTCTGATCTGAAATGGAAATCCCGAATAGACTACTCTGATCCGAGATTAAATCCGGAATAGTTCTAATCCGAGATGGAATCCATAATAGTTCCCAATCCGAGATGGAATCCGGAATACAATTCTGCTTCGAAATTTCAATCCGAAATGGCTTTTCTGATCCGAATTGCACTGTTTTCCAGATCCGAAATGCAGATTCTGGCCCGAAATTCAAGTCTTAAATCCGAATTACTATGCTTTTTAATCCGAAATGCAAGTCTTCATCCGGAATGCTAAGCTGTTAATTTGAAATGCTGCAGAAAATCCGAAATACCTGCAAAACCCTAAAACATCCGTCAAAAACTTCAAGAACAGCCTCCAAAAACGCCCAAAAAACCAATTTTTCTGCTTTCATGATTCTGAACCAAGCAATAATAAAGAGCCGAAGGCTCTGATACCAATTGTAGGTCCCCTAGTCCTTATGGATCTTGACAGAATCGTGTATATAATCTAGAGTACGGAATCCCCTAGATCAGATTTCACAGAATTAACAAGAACACGAACACAAAGAATTCATTCAAACTGTCTTCTATTGATTATCTAACATAAAGTGTTTACAATCAATTCAAGACTCTCTCTCTAAAACTCTCTGAAGCAATTCTCTCTACAACTGAACAACTAACTGAGCAACCTTAACCCTAATCACAACCTCCCTTTATATAGAGATCAGTTATGCTCATGGGCTAGGGTTTCCTACATAGACTGCTAATGGGTTTAAGGCCCAATTCGCCTACCATGCACTATTCTATGTCTAGTTCAGCCCAATTACTTCTAATTCACTAATACAAAACTAAACCCGCTAACCATTTATCATTTTACTAATTACAAGATATCCAAAGACCAAACCTAAGCTATTATCACAAATATGCACCAACAGAATTATTATACGGAGCAGGTTTTGAAACCCGTTTTACAACGAATGTTACAGTATCTCCTACTTTTAAAAATTCCGTCCCGAAATTGAAGTAGTAGTAGGTGTAACTTGAAAGTGATGCGGGTATTTTTCACGCATTGAGTCTTCGCGTTCCCAAGTAAACTCATGTCCTCGTTTTAACTCCCAACGCACCCTGACTATCGGAATTCGACTTCGTCTTAACCGCTTTTCACCAAAGTCCGTGATTTCTACAGGTCGTTCCACGAAATGCATTGATTCATCAATCTAAATATCTTCTAATGGTATATGTAGATTTTCGTCGGCAAGGCACTTTTTGAAGTTTGATACATGGAACGTGGGATGAATCCTGTTGAGTTCTTCTGGTAGGTCAAGCTTGTAGGCTACAGGACCAACTCTCTCGTGTATTTTGAATGGTCCCATGTAGCATGGTGCTAGCTTACCTTTTTGTCCAAAACGAACCACTCCCTTCCATGGTGATACTTTCAAAATTACTTGATCGCCAACACAAAACTCAAGTGGCTTTCGTCGTTTATCGGCGTAACTCTTTTGACGACTCTGAGCTACTAGAAGATTATTGCGGATTTGAAGAATCTTATCGGTTGTTTCTTGGATCAATTCAGCTCCAGTGAGTTGTGCTTCACTGATTTTGTGCCAACACACAGGAGATCGGCACTTACGACCATATAATGCTTCAAAAGGAGCCATACCGATGCTCGAATGATAGCTATTGTTGTACGAAAATTCAACTAACGGTAGATGAGTATCCCAATTCCCCCCTTGAAGTTGATGACACATGCTCGCAACATGTCTTCAAGAGTCTGTATGGTGCGCTCAGATTGACCATCAGTTTGAGGGTGAAAGGCAGTGCTGAGATCTAAACGTGTACCTAACGCTGATTGCACGGCTTGCCATGTTCGTGAAGTAAAACGTCCATCTCGATCCGAAATGATACTTAAAGGCACACCGTGTCGACTTACGATTTCATCAATATGGATACGAGCTAACTTCCCGTTCTTATAGTCTTCGCGGATTGGAATGAAATGAGCTGATTTGGTAAGACGATCAACAATAACCCAAATCGTATCATGCCCACTGGAAGTGCGAGGTAACCCGATAATAAAATCCATGGTTATGTTTTCCCACTTCCAAACGGGTATTTCAGGTTGAACGAGTAATCCTGAAGGTCTTTGATGTTCAGCTTTAACCTTAGAACATGTGAGGCACTTGGAGACAAAAATGGCAATATCCTTCTTCATGCCAGGCCACCAGTAAGAGTATCGTAGGTCTTGATACATCTTATCAGCACCTAGATGTATAGAGTATCGTGTTTTGTGAGCCTCATTCATGAGAAAAGTACGAAGATTTTCACGATCAGGTACCCAAATACGATTTAAATAGTAAAGGATACCATCGAACTTAGATTCTAACTTGGTTTTAGCTCCACAAGACAATTCATCTCGTACATCATTTTTCGTGACAGAAATATGTTAAGCTGCACGAATGCGGTTTTGAAGATCCGTCACGATTTGAGAACACAAAAGGTGAATGGAGTTAGCATGCGCTTTTCGGCTAAGAGCATCGTCGTTGCCTCATGTTTAACTCTTTTTGATTGAAGATATGTTGAAGACTCTTGTGGTCAGTGTAAATTTCACACTTGGTAGAGATAATGTCTCCATATCTTTAGAGCGAACACGACTGCTCCAAGTTCTAGATCATGAGTAGTGTAATTCTTCACGTGGACTTTGAGTTGCCTTGAGGCATAGGCTATCACCTTTCCTCTTTGCATTAGGACACACCTTAGCCCTGCCCTGATGCGTTACAATAGACCACAAAGTCTTCACAACCGTCAAGGATAGTGAGAATAGGTGCATCACAAAGTTTTTGTTTCAAACTTTAAAAAGCCTCTTCTTGCTTGGGCCCCCAAATAAAGGGCTTGCCCTTATGAGTCAAGGCTGTGAGTGGTAAAGTAATACGAGAGAAATTGGCGATGAAACGTCGATAATAACCAGCTAAACCGAGAAATGATCTAACTTCGGTGGGAGTGCATGGAGCTTGCCATTCTTGTACTGCTTTAATCTTTGCAGGATCGACATGTATTCCTTTGTCGTTGATGACGTGACCAAGAAATTGAACTTCTTTTAACCAGAATTCACATTTTGCAAACTTAGGGTAGAGCTTTTTGGTTCTCAAGAGTGTTAGGATACGTCGAAGATGTCGTTCATGATCGGATTTGGTCTTAGAATAAATAAGGATATCATTAATGAAGACAATAACAAAACGATCGAGGTAGGGTTTGCACACCTTATTCATTAGATCCATGAAAACGGCTGGAGCATTGGTCAATCCAAAAGGCATGACCATGAATTCGTAGTGACCGTAGCGAGGCAGTCTTTGGAATGTCTTCTTCACGTACTCTAAGCTGGTGATAACCAGAACGAAGATCGATTTTTGAGAAGCAAGTGGCAACCTGAAGTTGATCTAGAAGGTCATCGATGCGAGGTAAAGGATAGCGGTTTTTGATGGTCAGTTTGTTGAGCCCTCTATAATCGATACACATTCGGAAAGTTCCATCCTTCTTCTTTACAAAAAGAACCGGCGCACCCCAAGGTGATGAGCTAGGACGTATGAATCCCTTGTCAGTCAGCTCTTGCAGCTGACTAGCTAACTCTTGCATTTCGGATGGGGCTAACTGATATGTAGATTTTGCAATTGGTGTAGCACCAGGTACAAGATCGATTCGAAATTTGACTTCTCGCACAGGGGGAAGTCCTGAAACATCGCTGGGAAAAACTTGAGGAAATTCTTTAATAATTGGGATGTCTTCGAGTTTCTTCTCCTTGCCTTCCTTTTTGATGATATGGGCTAGAAAATGCTATGTAGTCTTTGCAAAGGTACTTCGAGCTTGAAGGCATGACATCAACTTGAATCCTTTGGATGGGGTTTCGCCAAAAATACGAAGAGTTTGACCGCCATCGAGAGGAATTCGAATAAATTTTTCATAACAAACTACCTCGGCGTGATGCTGACTAAGCCAGTCCATACCAATGATGACATCGAAACTACCCAACTTCATAGGAATAAGATCGATGGGAAAATCATGATCGTTGAGAGTAAGAGTGCAATCACGAATGATGGAGTCTAACGTAATAGGTTCGCCGTCTGCTACTTCTACTGTAAATGATTTGGCTAAGCTATTGCGAGATAAACCAAGTATAGATTTGAACTCTAACGACACAAAACTCTTATCTGCGCCAGTGTCAAAAAGTATAGATGCATAACTATCGTTAATGAGAAACGTACCGTTAACCATATTATTATCCGCTCTAGCCTGGTTGGCATTGATGTTAAAGCTCTTCCTCTAGCTGGCGGATTGGCTTGGTTCACAGGGTTTGCTTAGGCTTGCGCATTTATGATGTTTACCAAACGCGGACAAGATTTGCATAAATGGGTTGGATCACCGCAGTTGAAACAGGCTCTGACAGGCTGCATCATAGGATAGTTGGGTTGGTAGAAAGGTTGAGCCATTGGTTGAGCGGGTGGTAGTAGTAGAGGTTGTTGGTAGGGAGCTTGGCTTACCACTTGATTGTTTGGTTGGGCTTGAGGTTGGTTGCAGGCTGGTCTTTGAAGAACACGACAGGTTTGGATTGTATGGCCTGCACGGCCACAACTTGTGTAATGAAGACTTGGGTTCTCGGGAGGGTGGTGATATTGACATCGGTTGCATTTTTGGTAAGGTCCTGTATACTGCTTCTTGAATGGTGCAGTAGGAGGAGAAACTTGTGTGATTGGAGTGGCGGAAATAGGTTGATTGGTTTGGGTAACAACAAGTTCTTCCCATTGCACTTTCTTTTGCCAGCAAACTTAGAAGACGATCCAGTTTAGGTTGGGGTAGGGGTTTCAGCAGGTGTCTTGTCTTTCTTCTTCTCATCTTTAAAATCCCCGTTCCTGATGTGATTTTCAGTGAGCTCAGTAGCTAGCTCCATCGCTGCCTCTAAGGTTGCAGGCGTAGTACTCATCACAGAGTCTTGAATTTTCGAGGGAAGACCTCGAATGTAGTGCTCGATCAAGCGGTAGAGTGGAGTGAATAAGTTGGGAACCATCTGATTCAACACCAGAAACCTCTTGTTGTAGGTTATGTGGTCTCCCTCCTTTTGTTTCAAGAAATAGAACTCATCCTTTAACTTCTTGATTTCACTTCTTGGACAGAAGCGTCTAGTCATAAGTTCTCTTAATTCTTCCCAAGTTAAGGCTACAGCAGCTTCGACGCCTCGTCTGCTTTTCTCCGCATTCCACCATGTGAGTGCTACCCCATACAGGCGACCAGTAGCATAACGCACCTTGCGGTCGTTGGGACAATCACAGTTGAGGAAGGTACTCTCCATCTCCTCAAACCAACGAAGGAGAGCAGTGACTCCTTCAGTCCCCTCGTATTTTGGAGGGTCGCATGAGTTGAAGTGCTTGTAGGTGCACTTGGTGTGTTTGTGGGAGGATTGGCAACATTTTGACCTTCTTGGTTGATTGGGTTGACAGGATTGGCGGCAAGAGCTTGTTGGACTTGAACTACAATGTCGGGAATCACGGCGGCCATTTGTTGGGCTATTTGAGCAGCCATGCGCTCGCCGGATCTTTCTGATCTCCTACCTCCTCGTGAGTGCCTAGAAGACATCTACAGGAAATACGTAATGAGATTATGAGTTTTGACGTTTTGGTGTCATGTGTCGCATCTAGAAATTAACATTCACAAAATAATTGAGAACAATAAATTCACTACATCCATGGGATGTCTTGGCTCTTACTCATGTTTGGGCCCCCCATATGTCTCCCATACTTGGCCTAGGTAGTCATGTGGGTCCCCATGACTACTGGGCTTTGTAGAGTTCACAAAGGTATTGGCGTGTTAACACTTGCATCACCCGAATGAAAAACGTAAAACATGATTGTGAGGTATAAAGTCGGAGGGTGTCCAGGTGTAGACACAGTGACAACTCAAAGTGGGGTTAGTTCACACGACGTTTGGTGTGGCATGCTTTGGCCTAATAGGTCCTTCGTACTCTCATCGTTCGTCCCCAGGTAGGCAAACTGGTCTGTTATATGGGATTTATACGAATACCAATCTTAGACAGGATGTTCCGACTACCGGTATTCGTACCCTTCCAGTTACTACATGCCCGTCGTAGAACTCACTTTGATGAGATTGAAAAATGAAAACATCACAAAATCTTGAGAAGAAAAATGTTCAAATATGTGAAAATTGGAACGTGTGTGTTTGCGTAAGCATGTTATGTTAACAATACGTATATCACAATAAATATCACACAACCACATATAGTAGTGAGAGTGCTTGCATGCATTTGTGTGTGAGATAAATATGAAATAAATTAATATCATGAGTTTGCATGTAACCAACTAACACATAAGCAATTAAAATCTAATCAACTATAGTTTAGGCTCTAAGGGTCTAATAACCTATCCTATATCCCTATAGTCAAAAGCTCTGATACCAATCTGTCACACCCTGACCCGCAGCGGATATGGTAGTCGGTAGTACGATTGGGTTTTCATCAAAGCTCATGACATTTACTATAATAAAGTTTCATAATTATTATTTCAAATTAAAAGGGAATATTCCAACAAATACATAAAACATACAAGCACGAAAAATGTTCTAATCATGACATTTAAGTAATTCTTTATTTTTCTTCTAAGGCCAATTCCTATGTGTTCCTTGCTTCAACCTGTTCACCTGTATCATGTGTAAAAAAATAGAAATTTGGGTCAACAGATTTTGGCGAGTGAATCCCGTTTAAACATTTGAAAGAAATAATTAAGTTGATTAATTTAATAAAAATGTGTATAACCAAGTATGAGCAAACATATATGTATACTATCCACAAACCACATAAACATATAACATTGAAGACATAAGCATGATAAGTGATGTGAAATGAGATCAAGACTCAATCAAACGGAGCCAATCTAGTTAGGCAACGCGATGCTCTACTCGTATCCAACAAGGAACTAATGGGCCTAATATGAATGCTTGACTGAAATGAGAAAATGTAACACCACATAACAATAACCAAACAATACATAACACGTTAGACCATATAATGGTAGTAGAACAAGTGTTTGAATAAACAATATAAGTAAACGACATGATACACCCCAAAACATGAATAAAAAGGGGAATTGTAAGAATTCACTCATAGTGGGTGCGTTTCTTGAATTAATAACAAACACGCACGATTATAGATTCCAACCGACGAATGAAACTAACCTAAATATTCACATAATAATTCGGTAAATATATTTCTTTTATTTGAATTTAACATATTTATTTAATGCCTTTTATTAGCATTTTTAGACTATTTTTGTGGGATTTATTATAAATTTTATGCTTAAAAGAAGTCCATTTTTATATATGTATTTTAGGGGTTTTTAGAGAAAATAAAGAAAAGTTTATTTAAAAAAAATATACCCATTTTCAGGGTTGACCGGGTCGAACTGGGTTGACCGCGTGACTATTGGCATCGTGTAAGAATCGAACTCGTGACCTCCCGTATAAGTGCACGCGGCTCTACCAGCTGAGCTACGTGTCTAACCCGAAATAATCTTATACTAACTGAGTTATACTTTATTTTATTTTTATTTAAAAAGATTTTATGCTTGCAAAACCGGTTACAGAACCGGCTCGAACCCGCGCCCCTGCGATACGTTGCAAACAGCCTTTCCAACTGGGCTGTGTGACTAACCCACAATATCTGGGATTTATATTAAATTTATATGCTTATTAAAGGTTAATATATGTACATATTAAAAAGTTTTGGTTTAATTCGGAAAGTTGGCATCGTGTTAGGATTCGAACCCAGGCAACTGTGTTTGTATTGCACACAGTCCACCACTGGACTGTGTGTCTAACTCGGTTAAATCAACAATTTTAATTATACTTATAAACTATTATCACTTCATCTTTTTCATGTTCAATACCCAGAATCATCATACCCGACTGTTAATCCATTTATACAGATCGGATTAACTAATGTATTATAATAAATCACGAATCAAAATGATAATAAAAGGAATTAAGTGTTTCTACCAAATTTAAAGGTTCTCCGGTTGAATTCCGGCGTTGCACGGTTTTCCTTCGAAGAGCAAAAATTGAACAGAGAGGTTTCTTTCGAGAGTTTTAGAGAGATGAGAGGATGTGAGCGAGTAAGCTCGCTATTTATAGAAAAGAAGGGGTTTTAAGTTGAATTCCGTTTTTTACCGTTTCGGTCAAGAAATTGATGATCTCAATGATTGTTATAACTGATTTTCGTCATGATTGAGCTTTGATGTGTGATGGAAATCAGTTTTAGCAGTTTTAATTCTAGATTGAAACGGTGATTTGATGAGAATTTGGGAGTTACAGATGCTGCTGGGCGGGTTGTTTTTGAACTGATATAGTGCGCTATTCTTGATATAAGATTCATTTGATTTAGAAATGAATTAGATGTGTGTGTGCAGTGGAGTGGTGTGGAGTGTGTGTTGGTTTAATGGTGACCCAGGTACGAATCCCGTGGTCACCCTTTTATTTTTTATTATTATTTTTAGTTTATTATTACCATTATTATTATTTTCATTTATCATTATTATTATTTTAGCCCTATTATTTTATTTATTAATTACAAAGATTAATATAATGAATTTAAACGGTTAACACAAATACGTAATGAAACTTCGTACTATATATATTTGAATTATTATACGGAACGGGTTTTAGAACCCGTTTTACAACGAATGTTACAATACTTTGGTTTAACTTGATGATTAGTGTAATGTAGTCTAGATAAGCTTGATGATCTTGCATAATGGTACTTAAAAAGATGATCTAAACATAAAGATGTTTAGATCTAGCAAGATCTTCATCTTTGAGATGTCATGAACTTCGTATGTTTTGAAAATGATTTCTCGAAAAATATAAATATAACAAGAAGCTTGAAGCTAGATTTATGAACTAGTGATCTTGAAGTATAACTTAAACAAGTTTGTATAAAAGTGTTAAAGTGATAGGTTAACATAAACATATTGTTATTTTTTAGTGATCTTGATAATATATACAAAATAAAGTTCATGAACTTGAAGATGTAGTTGTATGAATATGCATGAAAAGTGTTGATTGGAACTTGATTTGTATTATGGATGATTTTGGGATTGAAAAGTGTTTTAAAATACATTTTAAAAAAGTGAAAAACGCTCATAGTATAGGCGAAGCTATGACGAAATTTTCTAAAATCCTAATCATGATTAAAATGTGTTTTAACAAGTAATTATCTTAATTAAATGAGATTAGCAACTTTAATCATGATTAGGCCAATTTTGGTGGAAAGTTTAAGTGATAAACTTATAAATATTTTCTTAAACACTTATGATTATTTCATAAGCAAATGGGATTTTATATATATATATATATATATATATATATATATATACATATATATATATATATACATATATATATATATATACTATATAAATATATAGGGTGGGGTTCGGCTACAAAGTCCATTTTTCCTACAAAGTGTAAGAAGTCATAAAATACCACAATTTCAGCCATAAAACACACTCCAAACCCACAAATAACATAGTGAAGATCACTAAAGCACAATATCCAAACCCTAACAGTACATAAAAACTTCAAAGACACCATCGTAGAACTATAATTAAAAAACACAACATGATAATCAACATAAAATACACTAATGTTCGTCATTCGATAATTAAAGCCTTATCATCTAAAATACAACACAAAACCCACAAATATGACGTTTTAGTAATCTTCACTTTGTTATTTGTGTGTTTTATGTTTTATGGTTGACATTATAGTGTTTTATGACTTTTTACACTTTGTAGGAAAAATGGACTTTGTAGCCAACTCCCACCATATATATATATATATATACTTTCTAAGTGTATTAACTGTTTTTAAAGTGTATGTATTTAGAACATTAGGGGAGAATAACCATCTAAATACAAGATACACAAATACATGCCATTAAATACTTGTAAATAATCAAGTATAAAATTATATGGATACACATATAAACACATATCCTTGATGGATACTTGGAAAATTAACACATAAAAAGAAATATATATATAAATACACTATATTATATCTCTAAACCAAGATTCAGGCAATAGACAAATCAGACAAACGGACAAACTAACTTTTATATATATATTGAGGAGATAATATATAATATATATATATATACATATATATATATATATCCAAAACCGACACTAAAGATATACTAAAAGTTCAGTAATAAGCTAAATATATCGTCACCGGCAACGACCGTTCATATCATCACGACGAGGAGCTTATACATCTACTGACGACACTTGGGCATTTGGAAAACAAAAATATATATACACGACCACGAAGACAAGATCTAATAATAATTTATTTTTAGACATCCCATTAATTTTACCTTTCATAAATCCGGAAAGTTATATAAAGTTTACTAACTGTAACAATAAGAAGTATATAAGTATACTCATACGTATGAAATACGTAAATACAAGGATTACAAGTAATGTACGTGTACCAAAATGCGTATAAATACGATACAAATATCGACAACAAAAGTATACTAGTGAAGTATATACATGGTATACATATACGTATAAATACAAGTACATAGTAATGTACACAAATACACTTGATGAAGTGTACACATACAAGAGGACACAATACATGTACATATAACAAGTTCAATGTTAAAAATATTTATTTTTAACACTGTATCGAGTGAGATACACACACATATATATGTATATATATTTAAGGATAATTATATATACACGTAAGGATCGAGGATCCCTTCAAACATGAATATATATATATATATATTGGTGACCTAATATATATATATTTCATATCAACGACACTTGTGTGAGACACAAGCATGAAACTAGGGGCTAGGCCCAGTCATGCGTGACAAAGACATACAATCAGTTGGATGAATCCAATGCGAGCAACTAATATAAGACTATCAAGGGTGAGGTCCGTTCATACAGAATATACATGACAATATATATTTATGAAATATATGTGAACAACAAATGTATAAATAAGCTACCAACGTATTAACATAAACAAAGGTATCCAAACAAGACAAATAAAAGTCTTAACGAACATTCAAGATGAGCAATGTGTACACGGTCTAGTAAAGACCTAAGTGTCTAACAAGTTAGAACACTTGTAGGTTGTGTACAGATACGAATACCTGAGCCTGCTAGCACGCTATATTGTTGAACACAAAACTGTGAGTTCATGTCCCTCATTTCAAACTTTTCAATGTTTTACTATTAAACACTCGAGGAGGAATACATGAAATGGTATGTTTAGCTATGGAATGAAATCACTTTAGATGATGTGCGCATAAGTAGAAAATGAACAAGAGTAACCATTAATCACACATAATGACCGAGGTGTAAAGAGTATAGATCTATTGAGTTTTGGCGAGCTCAACTCCTTGTTTCTTAACCTTTTTAGGAGTGCTTTTGTGGTCCCATATCGGAAGGGTCTGAATATCATCGTCTAGGTTTGGTTACTTACTTATGGCATACATATTAATGTATTAGCTACACATTGATGGATCCTTGAATTTCATAGACACTCTCATATACGTGTTTACAATACAAAACTTTCAAATGTTTTCAAGACTCATTTGATACAAAGCAAACAAATGCATGAATTCACCAACTTCTTGTTGACTTGTTCAATTTACATGTATTTCAGGAAAGAAAGCATAATGTGTAACATCCATCAAATTGGGTTCCCAAAATCTGGCCCTGTTTTGAAATTTTTCTTCGAGTTTTCTTTTCTATAATCTTGGATCCAAATAATCACTGCAATCAAGAGATCTTTTATTACTTATATATATATATATATATATATATATATATATATATATATATTGTATTACTTAAAGATATAAATAAATTACATTGGTCCTTATGCAAATAATGAGAAGGACTTGTTTGGTAATAATGCTCAACTTGAAGATTAGGGGCTGTTTCTGCACCAAACCTAAAGTTGTTCTTAAGGGGAATTAAAAAGTAAAGTTGTTTCTTAAGGTGTATAAAAAGAAAAGATGGGCAAAGCCTGGAATCAAACCCGGGTCTCCAACCCGATTCAACATCAACAAACATAAGACGTATCACTTCACCACTTGCTTAATATCTGACTAAAACCTTTCCTTAATAATCTATGTAAGCGCTGAGTTCAAATAATTATTACTTTTGCCGCCCAGAAGTTGGTAACAGCTAATATACTACTGCCCTTCCTTTTCCGGTTCATTGATGCGAATTTCTTGTGATTGAAAGTCATGGAGGTTTCCCTCCTTACAAAGAACATGAACCTGGACTAAAACCCGAATCAATTCAGTCTCCCAACTTTGGTAAATTAGAAAACCCATTCATTTCATCCTTAATATATAAAATCTTTTGTTAAGCAAGACCTTATATATAGAGAACCCATTCTTTTCTCTAAGGGTTTACACCATAAAAGAGAAGGCACCCCTCGTAATCCTCTGCCATGGTACCGGATGCGGAGACGAACGGCGTTCACGACGGGAATCGTTTCAGTATACCTTTCTTTGGGCGGATCTACATTGAAACTTAGGGTTCGCACGAACCCACTCGGTTTCAAATTAGTAGTGTTAATATTAATAGAAAAAATCCAATGAACCCATAAAATAAATTTGCGATGAACCCATAATAGAACTTAAGGGATGGCTGGGTGGTTAAGGCGCCTTGTTTCAAGCTGCAGGTGACCGGTTTGACTCCTGTTAGAGTCTATTTTTGCGATTTTCTTTTGTTTTTTTTATTTATATTAAACCTTAAATATTTCTAGGTGTTAATTTATCAAGCTGCACAAACCCACTCGGTTTCAAATTAGTAGTGTTAATTTAAATGAGACGAACTGTCGGACCGACCCGAATTTGACCCGACCCGAACCATCGGACCGACCTGAATTTTTTTACATTCAGTCCATTCATATTAGACTATCAAAAAAAGAACCCATTGAAAAAAATTCCTGGATCCTTCTTTACCCATTTGATTTCTCGAATTAATCCTTTGTTGAAAATCTTATTTTTATGTTAACAATCACCCAAATAAACTGAATTACTGGGTAATCATAATAACAGTTTGTCGAGTTGTTTTGTATTGTAGAAGAAGAATACAGTTAGTTCATATAGATAGAACCAGTGTTTATGGTTGTTGCAGTTGATCTGGAAGTCACGGGTTCAAAATCAGGCCCCAACTTGTTCGATGCACATGGTTTTCTTTTTAATAAAAACTAAGTTATGAAGAAACGGAACATAGTGTAAGTTTAATAAAAATACAGTTTCATCACATAACATAGTGCAGTCCAGTGTTGTTCTTGTTACTGTTAGGATGCAGAGTCACGGGTTCCATCCTGGCTCTGCTTAACCTTTCTTTTTAAAAACCAGAATATGAAACACTACAATTATAGCATAAGTAAGTTAAATGAACGGATTATTCTGAGTTAGACCGGTGTTTTTGGTTTGTGTGCAAACGACACTTAAGTCCCCGGTTTGAATTCGGACAGACCCGTTTCTTTTGGATTTAATTTATTTTTCTTTTTAATAAAACCCCTAAATCCAATAAAAACCTTTAATAATTCATAATAAACAATTCATTATAATTCAACACTAAATGATAATAATGAAATAAATTATAATATTTAAGTAATTAGTTTGAAAAAAATAAATATTAGGATTTTATTTAAACTTATAAATAATAACTAGATCGTTGTGTGTCATTTTAACATTTAGGGTGATCATTTTCATTTTTTCGGATTTCTCTATATTTTCTCGTGCGTTATCTTTAAGAAATCATTATACGCAACCACTGTGAGTGAATCTTATAACTCTCCTTTTTATTACATGTTTTTAGGGTGTATCGTGTGTCTCATTATATTATTACATTTTACAAAATTCAATTATGTGAAATTACCATTTTGTGAAGTATAATGTGTTATGTTTTAATTGTTTGTTTCTCACTTGGTGCATTACATTCATTTTAGTCATTACATCATCATAGGCTCGTATGTTCCCCATTACCTATGAGTGGAACTTGACGTTGCCAAACATACGAGGTCAGCTCCGTTTGATTGAGCTTAGATCTTGCAGCACACCATAATACCGTGCACATTTGTTTACAATTGATTGGTATTGTTTGCGATTGTTTGTTGGGGTTTAACATATGACATACAACATATTTACTTATATTGGTTAATGCACGTTTTCTCAATAAATAAATTAAATATATTATTTTCCTAATAACAAAGAGATTCACTCGCCAACTTTTGTTGACCCAAAAACTACTTTTACACATGATACAGGTGAACCAGCAAGAAAAGAAGATTGGACATAGGATGGGCCTTAGGTAACAAGAAACGGATTAATGAAGTTTTATTGTTATGAGCAATGTCTTATAAGTAACTGCTATATTTGGATTATTCGCTACATGAAACATTCAATTTATATTAATGACTATTTAAAACACGTAATAGCAAGTCATAAGCTTTGGATCAACCAATCATGCCCCGACCACCAATTCCGCTACGGGTCGGGGTTTGGCATAACGTGAATGAAGAACAAGAAAAGTGGAAAAGTAGTGAACGGTAGCCATTTTTGAAGGGTTTGCCTTATATATTCCGCCTTCATGCGAGCATATAGAAGTCAAAGCCTTGTTTTAGATTTATGAAGCAAACTATATTTTGTGGAAGTCTTTTGTAACTTGAAATACATTTTGAGAAATGTTCTGAACTTGTTCTAAAAACTTTTGTACTTATGTTTCAAACTATATATCAATGGCATCATTATTTTATTGTTTACTTAGTCGAATGCAATGTTTACATTTCACAGTCACACGCATTCGCTTCTGCTATGAGCAGGATATGACACACACTAAAGAACCAAGCAATTGGAAAGAGATTATGGTGTGCTTAAGGCCAATTATGATTCACTCAAACACAACCATGACTCCCTCAAATAAGACAATCATTCTCTACTTCAACAAGTAATACCCACAACCATATCAGCTACTCATTTTTCAATAATTGTCTTTTACATCATAAATTTTGAACTACTTACTATAAGCCACAACCTCCTATGTTTGGAGAACATATAACTCAATGAGAGAGTTATCGCAGTTTTTTGTATTTTCGTTACTAATTAAGTACTTTATTTCGAGTGTTAACTTCAGGTCCCTGTAACACTCCTAGAATTATTTTGTATTTTTATCAATTAGCATTGTAATGTTGTGAGAAAATTGATAATGTTCAACATATGACATTTTGTATTTATATCGATTTATGAATAAAATGTAAAGCATTATGGATTTATGATTGCTTTGATTGAAAGATTGATCTCATGGTTTAAAACAAACCTGTGTAATACATGACTCATAAGCTAGTGGAATATGTAACATAATAGAACATAATGTAATGTATTATAATATAACATGATATAACATAACATAATACAATATAATGTAAATTTTTTGAACAGCAAACAGAATCAATCCCGAGCACTCTCGATGCACCCACTGGACCAAATAGAGTACTCCAAGAGTGACCCAAGTCCACCACCAATTCTGGGGAAAACCCAGTAACCCACCCGCCCATATGCACGACGGTGAAATTATTGGTAAAACCCTTTTAGCTTAAGGATCGAACCCAGGTTTCCCTAGGTCTCCTATCATTGCCCACCTGTGCCTCACTCTACACCAAGTGGGAGTTGAACCTGCATCTCCCAAGAGAAATGCAAGTCTTCAATCACTTGATCTAGAGATCATTGGCAATATAATGTAATATTACCTAAACTAACAAAAACAAGGAACATAATATATATATATATATATATATATATATATATATATACACATATATTTATATAGGATAAGGATCCGTTAGGAACCATCATTTATTACGAGAACTACAAGAACAATGTGAAAACAACCAAAAATACATAGAACAAAATTAAAAACACACAAAAATAATTTTTTTAATTATAAAAAAACGCTACATTTCGTCACTAAAAAAACTAAACAACAGTATCGATGCACATGTGGTGGGGGTGGGTGTTTAGGTTTTTGGGTTGTGGTGGGGTGGGGTGGGGTGGGGGTGGGTGTTTCGGTTTGGGTGGGGGTGGGTGGGTTTATTTTGTTATATATATCGATTCTGGTGGTTCTTGCAATAAAAGTGGTTATTAAATGAACCATACCATATATATATATATATATATAATATAACCTAACATGATATGATATGATATAATATAACACAACAAAATATAATATAACACATAACTCTATTATATATAAATAATATAATAATAAGTAAACTACACAAAAATCGTAATAAAAATTTGTAGGTCCGAATATAATAAAAGATTTAAATATGTGTGTATATTAATTGAGATAATATGTATGAGTTTTATATTTATCATATTTTTTTTTGAAATTAGATATATAAAAAAATAATAAAAAAACATAAGATTGTTCCTATTATAATGTTTTCCGTCATAACAGACGTTTGGTAATTGTATACATATTAATTTAAGGAGTATAGTTATTAAATATTTTATGTAACATATTTTATAATATTTTTTTTACAAATATAATGAGTTTTAATACTTTATTAGAATTAATTACATATATAGCGCTAATGGTTTATTGAAAGTAGCACCTTTGACTACTAACAAAAAATTAAATAATGAATGCTATTTTAGTCATTTTACATTGGTTTAATAGAAAAAACGACAGATTGCCATAAGACTAAATGATGTTACAAAATCGAAACCAAAGAACCTAAACTTGTTAAAAAATGAAAGTTTATACTTAAAAATGTTACTTTAAATAAATCACAAGTACTATATGTGTTCTTAACCCTTAAATTTTATTTAAAAATACCATTTTCTAGTTCATAAAGTTTTAATATTAAACTATTTAATATTTCTTTTTATACTCTGTAACACATTAGTGTAGTGATTTATATATCATTAAAAATATTCATACAACACTAACTTTTTTGAAAGTTTATACAAACCAAGTGTGGTGATTTATGTATCATTAAAATAATTCATACACCACTAACTTATTTAAAACTCTATACAACCCAATATGTTATTGGAAAATAAAAAGGAAAATTGTATATTATCACACATTCTTTTAAAAACTCCTATAAATTTGTTTGTTATATTTTTGAAATATGAGATGTCACTAAGCCAATTACTTTCTGGTTAATTGAGAGTTTATGATCTTTCAAAATGAAAGTTATAAGTTCGAGTCTCTTCTAAAATAAAATAAAAATGTTAAGAGTTGAGTTAAAATTTTAATTTAATGGGTATTCGGATGATGGATGACGGATTTCGGACTAGTGAAGTCATTGGGTCCATGAGTGGTCTTTTTACCATTTGGTTTACCCGATGCGATTAAATGTATGTTAGGCAACAGTATAAATTCATCATCATTCCAGCAGCCCTGCACGTTCACTCAGCCCACATCCCGCTATACTAAAGCAGAGATCATTCACCTTCTGAACTTTTCATCTTCCGTGAAGAAAAAGGTACCTTTTCACAACATGCACTCATCATCTCCCTTTCAATACTTTTCAAAAAGAAAAATCATCTTCCGTTGAACTACCGATTTCCCGTTTGACTGATTATTTAAGGGTAAGTTTTTTGCTGATATTCTGTCTGATTTGCACAGGGATGGTTAGAGTACTAATTAATCTTGCGGTTAACATTCCATTTTCTGATTTTAAGTTTAGGATTTATTTTTCTGCTTGGCGTTGTTTCAAGTTTTAACTTGGGTGCAAAAAAACAAGCCGCTCGTGAGAGCAAGAATCGAGCTAGGCGTAGCTCAACCCAAGCTTGAGCTTAAAACTAAGCTTGCTTAATAAACGAGCCGAACAAATTGCTCGCTAGCATAAATGAGGCCTGGCATTTATATACTTTTTTTATATAAAATATTGAATATTTGTATTTATATTTATATAATAATATTATGATACATATATTATTAAGGAAATTAACTAAATAATATATATATATATATATATATATATATATATATATATATATATATTTTGTTGTATTAAAATTTATAATTAAATTATATAAAAGAATATTTATAAAATGTGTAGTGGGCCGAGTTTGAGCTTTCTTGCCCTTGTAAGTTAAAAGAGCCGAGATCGAGCCTTGTCGAGCTAGGGCTCAGCTCGTATACACCCTAAGTTTGAACCGCCTCTTAAGTTGGCCTTTACTACTTTATGTTGTCCATATTAAATTGCAGCATTTGAAATCAAAAAGGCGAGGGGGGGGGGGGGGGGGGTGGTGTTGGTGGTGGTTTATTAGCAAACAGTCATGTATCAAAATTGGTGCTTTGTATCAAGATACAGTGGGAAGGGAATGGATTTTAGATGTGATATAAAGAGAATGAATGTAGAAGGTGATCGACTAAGTAGCTTGCCAGATGATCTTATCCATAAAATCCTATCTTTTGTTAGCATCAAACATGCTGTTGAAACCAGTGTTTTGTCATCGAGATGGAGGTTTATCTGGACTTCAATGCCTTATCTCAATTTCTTTAGTGAGGAATTCCCTTTGTTGCGTGAGTTCTCAAAAGCTGTTACCAGTGTTTTGTCTGCCCGCAATGATCAAATAGAAGTGGCATCTCTGATGCTTAGTCTTCATGAGGGGGTTAGTAGGGGGTTTGCCAAAAGAATTATGAACTATGCATTTGCCCACAATGTCCAAGATATGACTATTACATGCCTGATTGAGAAGAAGATTAAATTCCCTCTTTCTCTCTTTCGTTCACCGTCCCTCAAACATCTCACTTTACTCGGTTCCATTGATCGTTCAGTTGCACCAACTTGGGAGCTCCCAGCCTTAACAACATTACATCTTGGTTATGTCACATTGTAGTATGATGATGATCATGATGAAGATGAAGATGAAGATGAAGTTGTTGATGATGATGACGATGACAATGACAATATTATCTCTATGTGTCCAAACTTGAAGATTCTCACTTTAGATGGCTGCAAAATAATGGGATCGATCGCTTTCGGTATTTGTCATCCTCAACTCTCTAGTCTCACACTTGAAAATGGAGGATGGGGATGGAATTTATTCCATGTGGATGTACCTCAACTCAAGAATCTCACTATTGTAAATTGTGTTGGGTGCATCTTTCTACACCTGAACTTACCTCTTTTATATATAGAAGTGGTTATTCTTTGAACTTCTCTACAGACAACTTATCTTCTTTGGAGGAGGTAGATCTTTGTATACACAAACCTCACGAGATAGAAGCTCATGCTATAGTTGGCCGACTTCAGCAGTTCCATAATGTCAAATATCTTACCCTTAACATGGAAATTTTAGAGGTATTTGGATTTTTATTTAGTGAAGGAAATATGTCTCTCTTGTGAGGCTAAGGGTTCTAGTCCGGTGGTGGACAATGGTCAGTGGTATAGAATCAGGTGTAGAATTAGTGGGTGTGTGAGTTAGCGTTATAAACTAAAAACTAGCTATACAGTCATTATTATACTTATAATAAACAAAAAAACACCAACCAACTAACCAAGAAAAATAGGTTGGATATGTTTATATATGTGTACTTTTATTCTAATGAATGTTTTGTACTTTTACAATTGTCTTTTTATATGTATTTCTTTTGTAAAAATTCTGCAGGTCCTCTCTTCCTCAGTGGAACTAATCTCAAATCAACCTTCTCCGTTTGCTAACCTTGAGGAGTTTAAATATTCATCCGGTGAACATACAATTGGAGGGGCTAACACAAAAGAAAATAGTCGTGTCTGATTTAGTAAAACGTTATTTGCTCGATGGTTCTCCAAGTGCCTCGTTCACAATGATTACACGCTAGGTATTTACACCAAGAAGGATATTATTATCTACCATGCATCATATTTAACGCTCTATGGTTATAAATAGATTTCAATTTGATGTCACTTGGCTAACCTTGATCCGGTTTATATTTTTTATTTACCATCATAACCAAATTGAGAACCTTTTATAAGGTGTAAGTTCAAAATTTTGAATATTTAACTATTCTTATATGTCCTGTAAATTTTTGGACGAGATATGATGATATATGTTGACGAGTTGTAAAAGAATAAGGGTGAATGATAGTTTCCTGCTACAAGCCTACAACCACTATAATATGGCCCTAAAGCATATGTAGGTAAATCACATAAGCTTAGCTAGATTGTTGAGAAATCACATAATATTTAACTATTCTTATACTTCTTTCTTTCCGCATTTGACATATCCAAATTGATTTAGACTTCAACTTTGGTGAGCTTCACAAATGTAACCAATCCACCAAAGTGATGGCCAACAGATGGATGTATAACCATTCCTAGCAAGAGCCCCAAATATTAACTCCTTAGTTTTGAACTCAACACATTTAACGAGTTTCAACATTCTCAGTGATTTGTGAACTTTTTGACGATTTTTTCAAGCGCAATAACCCTTGAGTTGTGGGCTCATATATTTGGCAATCGGTTTAAGCTTGTTTTTCAATTGGTTACCCTTGATTCAAAATCTAGAGGTGCACAAAAAAACCAATTTGGGAACCGGAAACGATTTGTAACCCGGAACCGAACAGAATAGAAACCAGTTTGGCAAGAACTGGTTAGGAACCGACCCGAACTATAGAGTTGAAATTGGGCTGTAAGTCTATACTTTGAAACTGTTTTCAAACCGTTCAAACACAATTTTTTTACTTCTTCAATTCAGTTCTAACAAAAACCGGTTTTGACTTTTGTTAACCCAAACCGGAACTGGTTCCAACCCAAAATGGTTTGGGCAAAAAACCCGGTTCATGCACATGCATACGGATATGGATTAATTGGTGAATGCTTTTAAGGGATGTATTCCTTCTGTTGTTTTACTTATGTCAAAGGTTAAAATATAGCTCATCAAACAAGATTTAAAAAATGTGTTTGTGCTATTGTTATTCCTAAAAGAGAACCACCAGTATTCCATATCTGCATTAGCAAGGTAGGTTTAATTCAAAATTAATGGTTAATATTCTTATGATTTCTATTATTGTTATGCTATTATGTGCACACTGCAGGAGATTAAAGCGAGTGACGCAACACTGGCGCAACATCTTATGGCTGAACTACTGTTGAAGTTAGAGCGCGATAAAGCTAACATTAACTGGGCTGATATGGAGCAAAGGAAAGAACTGATCGAGAATTATTGGGAAGATCTGACAAAGCAGGAGCCAGCGTGAGAGAAAAAAAATTTGTGACATCATTTTAAAGTTGCAGCGCATTGAAGGGTTACTGACAAAGCTGCCGACTTCAACCTGGGCTAAAATGCAGTTAGTATTTGATAGTTTGTGCGCGGAAGCTAACTTTGTCATAAAGAAAATAGATCGTTCGAATACCCGAGGGAGCCTTTTGAGTGTGCTCTGATGCACTTGCTAAAGCATTGCAGTGGTCTTCTTAGCAAATTTAAGTTATTGATTTTGCATAGCTTGCAAGTGTTGAAACTAAAATCTTTTGTTATGACTTAAGTTTCCCACATTGTAACTTGGAATGGTAAACAGTTTATAAGGTTATTTGCATTACTTAGTTTTGGGCTATTTATGAATTTTCAATTTTTAGGTATGTTCATTGATTTGACACGTTTTGAGAGAACATAGCCCAAAATGATCCACAGGAAAAATGAAAAGTAAATGGGTCAAGAACCCTTAACCGCGTCAGATCATGGGCTGGACTCATTTAGTGACTCTTAGGCTAATATTCTACGTATTTGTTGGGTTCAGGAACCAAATATAACCCAAGAGTGAAGAATATCACTTCAAAAACTCTTTTGTTTGTTGGTTTTTAACTTATTGGTTATTCTGTACTAGTTCCGAACTTATTTTGTGATGGTTATGTTTGTGTTGGTTTCGAAACTATATATGACTAGTTTTGATACTCTATGTGCTAATTTTGAACATGTTTATGTTGATTATGTCTCTACTAGTTTTAAAAACTTGTTTCTGTTGGTTTTAATGGAAATAATATCAAAAGAAAAATAATAATCATAACTTGTTCTCGTATTGCATTGATTGAATAGAATTACAAACATCTATTTATAAGCCAAACAACCCTTGGCCTACAAGAAACCTCTCTGATTAACATGATAAAATTAATAGAAAAAATGTGAAAACACAAAAGATTAAGAGATGTCCTTTCGTCTTGTTAAGACGATTAGTTAAAAAGAAAATTGGGTTTGGGTGTTATGGTTTATAAGCTATCAGATAATTTAAATGTCACAAATTTCCCAAAATAAAAAAGTATAAAAAATAAAAAATAATCAGAAGATGAGGAATTGTTTATCAAGTGAAGTCACAAAAATTACACCAACACAATGTTTCTAAGCTATAAGATATTTTTAACTTCATAAAATAGACAACAAATAATTGCTTATCATGTGAAATCACAAAAATCGCACCAACACAATGTTGCTAAACTATTAGATATGTTTAATATCATATTAAAAGAAAAGGCAACGAGTAATTGCTTATCAAGTGAAATCACAAAAATCACACCAACAATGTTTCTAAGCTATTAGATATGTTTAACACCATAACTAGTTTAAGTTCCAATGTATTACACGGATTGTATAAAGAAAATACTTCTTATAATTGGAATTACATTCTATGATCTTGAAGGAGACGGCCATGGGTCATGCAATATCACATGTCCACATAAGAGATGCACCCGCCGAGTTAGTTTTTTTTTTGACAAACACGTCCTTACGGAGCTGCGTGATAAAGACATACATTTTCGGCTTCGGTATGATCTTGTGAAAGATCTACCCTACCTTAAAAAGTCAAGACTCGAAATAGTTTATTTATATTTTTATTATTTTTTATATATAACAAACGACTTACAGTAACTTGTTAAGTAAAACAATACGATAATATACTTACATAAAACAAAATAATATAGTTACGTCAAATTATTATTTTTTAAATCAAGGAATAACTTTTTTTACTTACAATTAATGATAACCTTAATCTACCTTAAATAGCAAAACTATCTACAATGTATACATTTACTATATTAAAAAAATCCACTAGTAATTTTTAGAAAATCATAAATGTAGCTAAAATTAATGGAAGTTGAAATTTGAAGGTTCACAAAACTTGACCAGAATTATTTAAATGTTAATAAACATGTAATTAAATTTAAGTTTTAAAAGAAAATAGATTGAAAGGAAACAGATTAGTAATTTAGAAAACTCGAATCTGATTGATAGAGTAGATGATACGGATTGAATAGCAGGGGAGAGAATAAGTTTTGAACACCCTTGTTTTTTTACTGCTCAAATTCATTCAATACCTCACAATACATTGCCACGTGGCAATTAAATGTTTAAGAGAAAGCCATGTGATCTAAGATGGTTTTAATTTATTATAATTTATATATTATAGATTAGGTATTAGAAAACATACTTTAAGCTTGTGATACATTTTATGTGAAATAGAAAAACAATATGAAATTTTGCTTGGTTAAAAGAAATAAATAAAAAACATTTAGATTTAGATATCATTACAGATGAGAAAAAAAGAAAAGGGTTTGAACAATTAGGAAAGACTAGATTTTTCTAATTTTGATTCAATTATTTTTCCAGAAAAAAAAAGCAAAATAAAAACGTGATGTTTTCCCACCAATACAACTAAAGAGGTATAAGAAAATGCTAACTGACACAATTGTTTTACTTTATAGATTTAATAAATAACTAATTTGTTTATCAACTGAAATCACAAAGTCATTTATTTATTTATTAGAACACAGTTTTTACATATATTAACATATTGGTCCAACTATTCACGATGTTTAAATGAATTCAAACAACACTATTCAGATTATAATTTAAAAATATAAAATAGTCATCATGATACATAAAAGTTGGATTTACAACTTACAAGCACATTCCATGTAAATCCATATGCACACATAACACCACCCGATTTGACCGGTTTTAGGTAAAACTAAGAATTAAGCATGTTGCATAAGTCGCTAGGCGCTTCTAAGTGAGTCGACTGAGGAGTCACGAGTACGCGGCGAAGGCAGAGAGTAATCGAGATGTACTCGTACAAGTTACGTTATAAAGAAATTAATATTCGAGAAATTATATATGTGTTGAATATCGTAAGTTTACTAATATTTATAACCAAATATGTGAATATCAGTATAAATAATAAAAAAACATGTTCAAACAGTAAAGTATTTCAAAAATTAATATGAATTCTTGAAAAATGATGATCATTCTTTATTATAATAGACATAAGAATTATGTTTTGTTTTGTCTTAAGTCAAACTCGGCTCGAGTTAACCAACTTGATCCGATTATGGTCGAGTTTGACCGCGTTTGATCGATTTCGAGCAATTAGGCGGAGTTGAAGAAGCCTCGACAACCTACCTTGTAGCCGCTACTTGGCAAGTACTCGGCCTTGTAGACATTATTTTACAACATTGACTATAAGTAACGCTTTTGATATCGTAGCCTAAAATCCAATCTTTGAAAATTAAAACCAAGCAAAAACAAATGAAACCAAACGATTACAAATGTTTTAGCTTCGGTTTACTTTTACGGTATAGGAAGCAACAATTCAAGACTTGCGTGGAATTATTCTTTGATGTAGCTAGGGTCTGAGTGTCCAGTTACAAACTATAATAATGTTCATGCTTATAAAATCTATTTATTTATATACTTCTAATTAGCAACCAGGTTAAGCAATATTGGTTTGTAAATATGGCTTTAGCTGAGTTTTGGGCATGTATTTGTCGTACACTTGTACCACATGTTGTGTTTTCCCTATAGCAAGTAACGTGTGTCCTTGCTTCTTCGATAGAGAGAGAAAAGCGTTGATCACCGTCACCATCCCCAATCTGAAACCCTAGCCCCTACCATCGTTTAACACTGCCTACAAACTTCTTTACGGGACTATAAACATTTTCATAGTTTTTTTTTTTTTTTTTTTTTATTTGATTGTTGGCACTGGTACATTTGACGCATCTTGGTCATTTAACTATCATTACACAGTTCATCAGTGGAGATTGCCAGAATATTGATGGCAAGGCTGTCTACTTGGGTAGCTGGCAAGGCATAAATTGCTTTCTTTCAGAGCAAGTTCATATGTTTGGTCTCCTCCCTGTTTGTTTTAATTCCTCAGTTATTTAGTATGCTAAAGCACTACTTAACTTTATTTTTCGGAAAGCTTGAAAGTTACATCCGTCTTTGCTTAATTCAAGCACTACATCCATGGTGATCACCATCTCTCATATAGTGGTTTCTAAATATCTAAACCTTTTTGGTGCATCCCCCAACTGACAATGCCTTCTTTACCTAAGCTTGGGCAGGTTGGCTATGATCAGATTGTGTTCAACTTTGTTTGAAAGTATTCACACCAACAGGAAATCGAGCATTCAATTCCAGCCTTCTGGGAAGATCATTGCAGGTATACGTTTTCAGGCCATGATTGTCACACTATAGCTAATACTGCAAGTTGTAAAGCTTCATGTGTGGTTTGTTGTTGCCACAAGAGTGAGTTTGCTTTGCATGCATCGATTCCAAGGAGGTTAATCCATTTGTGTGCAGCTTTCAAGCTCCACAGTCATACTCAATTTTGCTTTTATATTTATAATAATGTTTGATTTAAATCATATTCTTGCATCGTTGAACATGTATCTAATGTTATTAAATCAGTTATGTTAGTATATTTTGATGTTCATGTAACAAAGTGATTAGTAGGGCTGTGCAACGGTTGAGAACCGGACCAAACCGAACCAGAACCATTTAAGCTAAATATAAGAACCAGAACCAAACCGTATTCTACGGTTTTGGTTCAATTCAAAACCGGGTTAAACGGTTCTCATGTAAGCGGTTCCTTTCGGAACCGGTTGTCAATTAAATCCTAAAACTAACAACAAAATAAAAACAATTAAAACAATAAACTATTTAAAACATTTAACGAATCGTTGCAACATCCAAAATTCAAACCCAATCAAAGTAAAAGTAACAACAAGAAAATGTTTTAAACCATGAAATGAAACTATACAATTTGAAAAACATAAGTTAACTAAAAAGCTTTTAGTAAATTATCAAAAAAACTTCATTCAAACATTATGTCAAAACTATTTTTATATTCTTTAATGAGTTAAATGTCATTTTAGTACCTCTGGTTTGAGCCGTTTTGCCAGTTCAGTCCGAATGTTTCATTTTTCACTTGTGGGTCTAAGAAGATTTCACCATTGCCATTTAGTCTACTTGGTTAACTTCATCCATTTTTTTGTTAACGAGAAGGGCAATTTGGTCATTTTATATGGCCGAATTGCCCTTCTAGTTAACAAAATTACATATGAAATGACCAAATTGCCCTTCTAGTTAACAAAATTACATATGAAATGACCAAATTGCCCTTCTCGTTAATAGAAAAATAGATGAAGTTAACGCAGTGGACTAAAATGGCAATGGTGAAACCTTTTTGGATCCACAGGCGAAAAATAAAATATTTGGACTAAGCTGGCAAAAGGCCCAAACCACACTGACTAAAATGATATTTAACTCTTCTTTAATATTAGAAACATCTTTTTAAATATAATATTTAAAGTTTAAATAAAGAGTTAAATGCCATTTTAGTCCATGTGGTTTGAGTCATTTTGTAAGTTTACTCCAAATGTTTCATTTTTCATCGGTGGGTCCAAAAAAATTTTACCGTTACCATTTTAGTCCACTGAGTTAACTTCATTCATTTTTCGGTTAACGAGAATGACAATTCAGTCATTTTTTATGTAACTCTGTTAACTACAAGGGCAATCCGGCCATTTAAAATGACCAAATTGCCCTTATCGTTAACAGAAAAAATGGATGAAGTTAAACCAGTGGACTAAAATGGCAACGGTGAAAACTTTTTAGACCCACAGACGAAAATGGAAACATTTGGACTAAACTGTCAAAATGGCCGAAACCACAGGGACTAAAATGACATTTAACTCTTAAATGAATTAATAGGGTTTTAGAATATATTATTTAAAGTTTAACCCCAAACCGGTTCTAGCGGTTCTTTAAATGGAACCGTCGGTTATAACCGGAACCGAACCGGAAACCGTTTAATGCTAATTATAAGAACTGGAACCGGACCCAAAATACAACAATATGGTTCGAATCTAGCGGTTTTGGTTCGGTTCCTGGTTCTAGCGGGTTTCGAAACCGTAAATTGCTCGGACTTAGTGATTAGGATGTGCTTAGTGAATCCACAACCAAAACCCAAAAATATGGAGGATTCAAACAACATATCACGGGCTCATGTAGACCAATATACGACACCCTTTCCCATCGCTGATCGAAATCCTGCAATATGTGAGTAATTTTATACATATTAAGCCCTTGATATGCTGACTTTTGAAGACATATCAAGCCCTTGATAAGTTGACTTTTGAAGACATATCAACGACTTTAGCCAAGATAGAAGCAGGAGTAGAATGTGAGTTATATTATACATTTTCTACTTAAATTATTTAGGTCGATATCATATTTCCTAAAGTTGACTTTTGTGCAAAACACAGAAGATAAGTTCACCAACAAGCGGGGAGCAAAATGGTGGTTTTGAAGAAGAAGATTAGGGCAGTCTTCGAAAATATTCAAAAATTTTTAGGTCACGTGCGAACAGAAAATACGAGATCCCTTAAATATAAATTTAAAAAAAAACATAGATATAAAAAAATTAAATATATGAAAATGAATTAATATCATTTGAATTAACATCAATCATTTAATGTAACTTGACAAAATTAGACAATTAATGTCATTTGCATTTAATATATAGATAACAAACAAAAAAAAAGCAAAACTGAAAATGCTAAGATTAGAACTCATGTCTCTTATTATTAAAGTGAATTTCAAATCACCTAACCAACTTCAGGATGATATTTTTTATTCATTACATATATATTCTAACTTTATAGTGTATAACTAATTAAAAAAAAATATCTTTGGGCCTTTGATAGGTTTGAGCCTTGAGCCGTCGCCCATCCCACACATCTCATGGGCCGGCCCTGACGAAGATGGAAAGTGCAAAGGCCAAGAATCCAAGTTCAAAGCAACCAGCCAAGTATGATTATAACCCTGTTATGATTAACACGAGGTCAATAAGATTTCTCATCTTAGTGTTGACTTTTTTTTTTTTTTTCCTTTTTCAACTTCTGATTCGGAAAGATGTGTTGTGTACTTTGGTGTTTAATCTGTATTAGAAAAGTGTCATTTTTTTTCCATTTTCAGTTGGTGTTAAAAGAGATAAATTCATAAATTGACCTCGGAAAATCATGTTCTACAAATATCTTTTTCCAAAAGGCAATGTTGATAGTTTGGACAATTTTAAAGCCTATATTTATGGTTATTTTGTAGGAAAAAATTAGTCATTTGGATTGTTTAGGTTTAGGTTTAGGCTTCAGCCTATACGAACTTACCAAATGCTTTGTCCCGCCCGTGCAACGGGCAGCGGGTAAAAATCGAGTTTGTTCTAATTATCAACTTTCTATTGATGATTTAGATTGATGGTTACTTTAGAAACGATTAAACTGTTTGTGTCCATATGGTTTAGTGGCCGGATCACTAATTATCTCTGCCTTTTATTTTTTTCGTAATATGAGTCCATATGGTTCACCAACTTTTTTGTTTGCGTCCCTCCAGCTATCTCCATGTTAACTAAACGTTAAAAAGAAGGGTATTTTTATAATCCCACCCAACCATCATCATCATCATCCACCGTTAAACCATGAATCGGACTCTAAATTAAAAAACATAACCCCTATCTAAATACAATCTTCAAATTTCGAGTAAATTGCACAAAACATCCTTTATGTTTCCCCAAACTTGCAGGTTTCAGCCTTAATGTTTAAAAGTTGCCAAAAACAGCCTTTAAGTTTATTTTTGTTGCGGGTTCAATCCTTTACAGCTAACCACGTTATTTTCTTCAGTTAAGTTCCCTCACATGCATAACATGTGAGGGTATATTCGTCATTTTGTCACACACATAAATCATTCTCCACACCAAAATCCGGATAAAAAATGGCTGAACTGCAACCACCGTCGGACGTCCAACTTAACGGCGTCAAGGGCGGCGGCTCCGCCGCCATAGATCTGGCCACCGTCCCGTCATTTTGGTTTTCCCCAAATCCCCAACTTTCCACCCCCCAATGGCCCGCGGTACAATATAATAAGCAAATAACCGGTACCTGGGCGCGATAGCGAGGCTGAAGAATTTCACAATCGCTTGTAACACTGATTTGGGGCAAGCTATAAAAGGTAAAGTGGGCAGTGGCGAAAAAGTGTGCTTTTGGATCGAACCCTGGCTGCAAAACGAACCGTTAAGGCTAGTTTTTCCAGCCTTGTATCCGATTGAACTAGAGAAAGGATGTAAAGTTGCTGAAAGATGTAGTCGTTCAGGTCAAGTGTTGAGTTTTTGACGGACGTGGAAGAGGCAGGCAGCGTCGGGGGAACAATATGCTGAGCTTTCGCATCTGCTGGGTCTTCTAAACGGGTATAAATTCGAATCTAGAGACGACCAGTGGGTCTAGAACATCGAAGGCGATTCCGAGTTCTCGGTGGCTTATGCGAAAAAGGAGTGCTGAAGGTTGATAGCAACAGGCCTGCAATTGGCTAGTGTGGATCATTGGTGTGGAGAATGATTTATGTGTGTGACAAAATGACGAATATACCCTCACATGTTATGCATGTGAGGGAACTAAACTGAAGAAAATAACGTGGTTAACTGTAAAGGATTGAACCCGCAACAAAAATAAACTTAAAGGCTGTTTTTGGCAACTTTTAAACGTTAAGGATGGAACCTGCAAGTTTAAGGAAACATAAAGGATGTTTTGTGCAATTTACTCTCAAATTTCAAAAGTTTGCATTTTTAATCAACCCCACGATCAAAAATCGTGCTCAGGATTGTTTCGTTTAGATTGTTGTTGCTCAAAGTACATGAAGCTGTATTAATTTCCCAATTTTTTGGCAAGATCATGGAAACCATTTCATTTGTTGTTGCTGAGGTAAATTGAAGGAGGAAATCCAAGTAAGACAACCTCTCCATTTGACCAATCTAAGACGAGATGCCCCCATTTAAGTGGTTCCATTATTTGCAATTGCAAGAACTATTAACTTCTCAAACCCGTTCACATTAACATGAATTTCTTCCCCCATGAAAATTTTTAGCTAAAATAAAAGTGGTTAGATTCTTGGAATTTTGTAATATAGGTTAACCAGCGACGGCGGAGTAGGTTAACCAACGATGGAAAGTTAACACCTTTCTGACCCATTTGTCCGGTGTAAACTGATAGGAATCATGGGTATTCGTTTTATTTTATAAAATCCACTTTTAGATTAAAACAACAACAACAATGATGATGATGATGATGATGATGATGATGATGATGATGATGATGATATAATAATAATAATACCTTATTATTAATCAAATGTGGAAACGTGAATAAACACAAACACGAATAAACCTATTCCCGACAAAGATCTAGTTACAGTCTACTCAGATAATTATATAAAAACACAACCATAGGGGTTTAAGATGATACCTTGGCGAATACCAGAAACTCGCACGATGGATGCAACGAAAGGCTCCGCTAGTAAGCCTGATCACGATCTCCAAAACACTAAGAGATTCCACATGCGAAACGGATCTAATCCGTATCACTAAAACAAAGTGGTGCGAAGCGGTGGCAGTGTGCGACACGATGGTGGGTGGCCGACGGTGGAGCGGCGGACCGACGACGGTCGTCACCGATGATGGTGGTGGTTGCGCCTAACGACGTCGTCACGGACCGGGTTGTGGTGGCGGCCGATCGTAGAAGGGGAGAGAATGAGAGAGGAGTAGAGTGGCTAGGATTCTTGCCTAGTCTAGTGTAATGTGTATGATACAATTAGGGTTTTAGGTTAAGAATCCATTTATAAATCCTTAACTTGGACTTTAGTCCATCAACATTTGACTTTCCCTCCAAGTAATTAGTCCAAACTAATAATTTATTATTTGTCAAACCTTTGATTTTACTTTATTATTATTATCCAATAACAATTAATCCTTATTTATGTCTAATAACCATTATTCAACTCTCACTAGTCAAACACTTTAACTTTATTTTATTCTTAATAAAATAATGCTTTCAATTTATTATCTAATAATAGATTATTGCTCATTTAACTCTTTAAATGCCACCATTCATTCCCACAATATTAGTTGTTTCGTAAACAATTAATGTTTCTAGTATTTCATCAAATACTCGTTCTCCATGATTAATCATCAGCTAATGTTTAAATATTATTGTTTGTTCGTCGACCAAAGTCTAACTCTTTGGATCGTTCTAATAACAATGTTAAATAATCTTGGACACCTAAATCTAATAGTCTCCCACTTGGACTATATTCTATTATATCCTTTTTGCATCGACATAGTTGGACGCCTAGCTGCTTTGCACTGTCCCTAGAAAGGTACGACGTATTACATTCTTCAACTATTCCTTTGCGATCAAGTAACTCCTTAGTTAATCAAGTGTATAACCGTGGTAACCTTATCGATTTATCCTTTATGTATTGAACACTGATTGAACATGAGACATGGATCTAATTTCAATCTCATATATTATTCAACTATTTTTGTACTCGTCTCTGATTCAAAATGGTCGACAAAAAACCTTTAGTTTGAGTGCGGCCACACATTTATACCAGTTTGAGTCTATGAGGGCGCCAAAATGTTCAACTTCTCAAAAAAATTAAGAAACACCTAATCCCTTTGACATCATACAACTCCCATTTAGTTTCAGTTCATTCCCAATCAAATATCCTTATTATTACCCTTTCATGACGTAGAGTTAGATAAGATCAAAGAATAAGCTTACACTAATGTTAGTTCCAATATGATTCTTAGATCTAAAGATACAAAGATTGTACCATTTCAATACTTCTTATGACACTGATCCATGAAGACCGTTTTGAAGTGAGTTATGTCATATCATTCTCTAATGAATATATGTGAATTTTGATCCTCAACACCTTGAGCTTTAATCTCATGATCAATCAAGCATTCATAATAGTTTTACCATGGAATTATTCCCATGAATCTAAACGACTACCGATATTTAAAATACCATATTCAAGGATACTTAAACGTACAAATATTCAAACATAGGAACATTATTTATATGACATTTAGTTGTTAAATCCAAATAAATTCATAATGTCACCTTACCATTTGAAAAACATTAAATATCAAACTATAGATCAAAAACTTGTTTTAGCAACATTAGCCATAAATTCTCTACATGCATGTTTTATCTCTACATGGACATAATTAATGGCTTGCTAAAATTAATCTATACTATTTTGTCTCATCAAGATGTCATCCAAAATATCTCCATATTTGGAAGCATTGACTCTAAGCCTCTTGTGACACTAAATCTTTGTTGTCACATGACGTCTTGATTGGCCACCATACACTTGGTGCCTTCTCCAGATAAATGAACTTTTCATTTCTATCATTATGTCTTATATAAACATTTTATTTCCATCATATGCAATCATACTTCCTATACAACCACTTGTATATTCAATTACTCTTTCAAGATTTCTAAGAGTAATTGCTTTGTACATTTATTTTATTTATTGAACAACACTTTTCAATAATGCCCATGTCTTACATAAATCTTGTCTGTCTTGACCAATGAAAATTAATCCATTAATTATCATACTCTTTGATAATTTCTTGTACTCTAAAAGTGACCATAATACAATCTAATTATTTGCAACCTTTGCAATTCTTTGGCTAAGAACATCTACTAATGTTCTACTATGTAATCTCAACTGAAGTTCATGAGAGCTCTTTCTCATACTTCACCTTTGTTAGTCAAAAGTCACTTTGATGTGACCGCTAGATTACATAATATCTTAGGTTTGCCATAAGCCTTAGATGCTTAAGCATTTCCGTATAATACATATCTATCATATGTTGACATGGGCCAATTAACTGTTATAAAATCTTTCAAGACATCAATGTATATCTCATATGTTGGCATACACCTAGCAGTTTTGTCAGATTTTGGAGTCTCATTAGGTACATTATCTTGTAGAGATTTCCATAATTATGTGTAATTAAGATATCTCTATATCAAATCACTCATGATCTATATGTTCTTCAGAACTAAGCAATGTGTTGTTACACATTCTTACTAAACTCTTCTTTGTATCTAACATACAATCTTGAAGACAATTTAACTCCCACTAACTCACACAACCATAAAGCATTTCTTATTATAATTTGATCTTATCAAATTCAAAGTCCTTAAAATCACATTTGAAACTACAAGTAGAACTTGAATAAACGCATACCTTATTGTGAATGACCATCACGAATTTCTTAAAAGCATTTTTATGACATTCCTTAATCGAAACCATTTTAGTTCAACCAGAGTTCCTATTTTGATCCAAGGCTTTATAGTCAACGTCTTATTGACAATGGTTTGACATATGTCAAGCGAATCTTATTACACACGTCAACCATTAGTTTGATTTTAAGTTCCTTATCAAGCCTTTGATAGTATGCTGTGTAACTCATATGTTGGTCATTTCACAAGATCCAATTTGTACATTCGAGTCCCTACTCTTCGTATAATCATCAAGTCCTAATTTAATGACTTAGAATCAAAATTTTAGTGTGTGATTATATCATAGACTTTCTACGATTTTCAATCTTTGAAATGACATCTCATTTATTGCAATTTGTCCCTTTTAGATCACCATCTGAATGACGAGGTAACAACATGTTTTGTTTAAGTATTCATTATAATCCAATTATGATTCAAGCTCGAACTCTAAAAGGAAATGGAACGATTCCATTAATATCACTTTATTTATAATAGATATTCATTTCCTCTAACAAATATCCTTAATGTGACTATTTAACATGTTTAGGATGTCCAAGAGACTTCCTCCTTCGTGGAACATTCCATGTTATCTCATGACGTGGTTCAATAGTTCAATCTTGAGTTTGCTAGTAAGATATAACGTTCATTAAAACTTGATGTGCTTAAAGTGGTCAACTAAAACTAACTAATTTTAACCCTAACTAGACACTCTAAGTTTTAAATTTACAACTAAGACTATCTAAAATCTAGACCACACTACCGAAAAGTGTACCGGCCAATGTAGCACAGCTTAAGTAAGTCCGAGTATTGAACCCACGAGACTTTCTAATTACGTTTACTAGACTCGGTTACTATTTCTAAACTGACTCGATTATTTTGTTTTGTTGTTTGGAAAGGGGGGGGGGGTGGGATTTTCCAACGAACTACTAAAATAACTAAATTAACTAAAACTGCCGAAGGCATGGACTAAGACTGAGATGTAATCGGATAATGGGAAACACACTACCTAGGTATGAATCCTACACTCGCATGACTCATTCTATCGGTTTTGGAACTAATGTGGAAACCCGGATCTTCATTACTAAACCTAAAGGATAATCGAACATGACCCTCGACCTTCTCCAGAAGACACCTATGGCAACCTACTAGGCTGTTTAGCTATAGGTTTAAAGGAATCCTTCACAGGCTCTCCTAGTGTGATAACATAGCACCCTTAGACACTCTACCTCATGGCTCGAAAATCTTGAGAAACTATGGTATATAATGTAACTCACCTAGCAAACAGAGAGCATAAACTAAGGGATCTTCTCATGAGGAATCTGACCTAGAAACCTAATCATTCGAGACTAGCCAACAACCTCTCACCTCACATATATTGAAGATTGGTAGAACACTCAAACCTAATCAGGCCCTAATCATAGTTTCTACAGGAGATTGTATACTATTAACCATAAACTAGCAGCTAACACACAGTCCACGACCTAACAAGCATTCATGCATGAAAGACATCCACAAGAACGCAAGTGAAACATATGACATAGATTCAAGAAAGATTAAGCATGCATATACACTAGAACATTGAAACCAAGGCTTAATACTTTATAATCAATACCACAATTCATGTCCAAAACAAAAAGAAACAAGATCAAACAAATGTACTCATCTTTTAACATAGGTAGTGATAATACAACTAGCCTAACATTGTCAACAATTCATAAACAATAACCAATTCAACAAAGGAAAACATGATGAAGAAGACAATAAGCTAAGAAACGAAGAAACCCGATAATAAACCAAGCAATCCTTGAACCGAGCGCCTAAAACCTTCACCTTTATGCTTCCTATGCTTCAAGATCACCTTCTCCAAGCCTAAATTCATCTAAGGTTTCAAAAGTTATGATTTTTAGTGCTTAAATTCGTTTATATAACATAACATTAAAAACCCAAAACCCTAATCCAGAATTCATACTACGTCACGCGACGGGGATTCTTTTTACGCTCACGCGATGCGAGCATGTCTTTTGACCGGCATTTGAATTTAAGTTCTTTGCGTCACGCGGCGAGTATCCCTTTTCTTGGCCGCGCGACGCAGCCATGTCATTTTCCTCGATTCCCATGTTGATTCCCTGTTTCATGTACGACTCATCTAGAGGCTCGATTTCTTCCAAATTAACTCGTTTGAGCTCTTTTCTCCTCCAGAACCCTGCTAACCACACAATACTCGATAATATACAAAACTGTAGATAAAATAACACAAAACAACTCGAAATATAATACAAACTATACACGGAAACAGATGTAATTTACATTACATAAAGGTTTTAATTTAGAATTACATTTAACTACTCAATTCTAGAATCGTCATCTATAAAACTTGGTTGAACCATTTTACCAATTAGTTAGTTGAGCTCGATAATCCAATTATGTCTTACTCACGATTAGGTTTAAACAATGTTTATAATATCATCATAGAACCAACATGTTCGTATGATTATCTTGCTGACTTCCCACGACTTCTAAACTTTATAATCTATGTTCACAAGGATACATTTTATGTTAGTCGCAAATGCTAATATTGTCTAATACAGGAGTTCATAACTCGAAACAATAGATAAAATTATGCAACAATTACTTAAACCATAAGTACCAAATATTATTCAAAATAAATATTTGTTCATGAAAATTATGTAAACTGAACTAATTTTTTCATAAACCATATAATCATCTCATGATAAAAGAACTTGAATCTTGAAATCTTACGGTAAAGTGATATTCAAGTTTCTCTTTCAGTTTCATCTTCAGACTTCCTCATCCTTGCTAAACCGATTTTGTATGAAAAGGTTAGTACCTTAAATGATAGAGTCAAAGATTATCTCTTGCAAAATACTTGAAGCGAATGCCACTAGTGCATTCCTTCGCCTTCTTTATTATGGACAACCTTTTAGTTCGAGCTCGTGACTTGGTTTTCTGTCTTTTAAAATTCCTAAGACAGATTTGCCCTTATCCTTGTTTTGAACAACTTTGTCTTGTTCTTCCATCTCTACCCTTCCCATGGCTAGCTCATCTAAAGTCCCTCTAGATTTATGTTAGCAATTTTCTTAGCGAGATAGATGTGAGTGTCATTATGATTCGTAGTCCAACTACATCTAAGTCTCCAAGCACACTTAAGATGTTTCTCAGGGCATTTACAGATAAACTCCCACAATGCCTCATGAGCTTCTTGGTTTGTGGTCAAGGTCCTTCAACTCTATCACTATTTTGTATGTAGTGAAGCTTTTCAAACATTTTTTAATTTTTGGTAATATGGGCATTTTAACATATCTTGCTACTTCATTCGCAATTTCGAAAATCTCAATCCAACATTATAGATTTTCTAGGTGCTTGGGAGGTTGAACTGGCAATTTGAATTTCAGAGAATGCAACTTTTTAGTAGCTTGAAGTTCCTCTTTTAGGTTACTACACCAAGCTATGAAATTCGTTTCATCGACTTTAACTTTTAGAATGGATTTCAAAGAAATAATAGAGATTGATGAAGACATCTACAAAATTAGAGACAAAATATTTAGTATTTTTATGCTTGATATCCTAACTAATTTCATGACCCAATCTCAAGTTGTGATTAGGACGCGAGTTCCCGTTTCATAAATACAAAGTGAGTGGCTAAGAATTGTTCACTCATTATCTACTACGTGGGTAGGTAATGATTACCGATTGCGTCACAAACAACTCTCATGCTTGAGGTCGCATGACACGACATGTCAATACATGGTATGTTTAACCCCAACTATGCCCACTTGAAGAGCTTCAAGTGATATTGGTTCTTTAATGGAAATTTGTGGAACCGACCCGTGTGACATAGGAATCGTGATTCAACCTCTCCTTAAAATCGTATTCCCAGTGCCCTAAAACGATAGTCCCAGTGCACGGTAATCATTAACAAAGGGGGTTTAGATAATTGGTTCGACGCTTTAGGATGGCATAGCAATATCGATTTAGTTTGGGAATTAACTTTTATATTTTAATTACCAAGTAGGGTTAAAATATAGTGGACGACTTGTAGCATGATGCAACTCTGCAACTTTAGTAAAATCCAATTTTACTTTATATACGTGATTAAACTAAAACTCCTTTCACCTGTCGGCACGATTTAATTTTAAATACCCTATTTAAAATACGTTGTCATTAATTGCAAACTTGATTTTAAATTAATAAACACTTATTAATTTATGATTTTACCAAATTTAATTTAGAAACCAAATGCTTTATCTTATAATAAAACTCCTTTTATTATTTACCTTTCCAAGTTCAACTAAAAGCCTTTTAATTTAGTCAGTCCTTTTATGATTGCGAAAAATTGTTTTGTTGCTAAAAGATTATCTACACTAAACAATCACAACCACACAAAACAACAAAAATACATTCGAGCCACTAGTGGTAATTTGTTCAGTATTGTTCGAGCCAGTGAACGTCAAACTGAACCGGTTTAAAAGGGACAAACAACCACAAGTCTTGCCTTGCTCCCACTTAGTCCAAAATCTCCATCTTCTAGGTCTTCTTTTTTTCCATCTTCTGACCTCAATATCTTGTCCTGCCATATTTTTACAGTTTTATAATAAAACACTTTACATGAAATAAAACCTAGCTATTACAAAGAGTTCCAAATAACCCTATAACTACAAGTATTGAAACCAATAAAAAATATAAATAACCAAACTCAACCACAAGTCTCTAGGGCTCGATTCATGCTATCACAATCATATCCAAATAATAAAGGCTTGATCTTTTTCTCAAACAAAAGTTTTGACAAATAAAACTAAAGATCAATTTAAATAATAATATTTGAATAGTTGTACAAGTGGCTCTGCTACCACTAATGGGAATACTGGGTCTCCGTTTTACTTTACATAATCCAATTATATATTAAAATAACAATAATAATAATGATGATGATAACACTTTAGTATTAATCAAATATGGAAGCATCAGATAAAACTATTCCCACCAGAAACCCAATTACAATCTACTTAGATAGTTATATAAAAAGATACCTTAGCTGGTTTAGGATTGTCCCTTGGCGAATACCAAAAACCCGCATGATGGATGCAATGAACAACGCCACCAGTAAGCCTAGTCACGATATCCAAAAACACCAAGAGAAACCACACACGAAATGGATCTGACTCGAATCACTAAAACAAAGCAGTGTGCAGCACAATGGCGGACCGCACGACAGTGATGGTGGTGGCGGCTAGCGGCCGGCGGCGGCGGACCGTGTAGTGGTGGCGCCCGTCGCAGAAGGGGAAAGTGAGAGAGAGAGAGAGAGAGAAGAGGATAGTTGCCCAATCTCATGTAATGTATATTTTATACAATTAGAGTTTCAAGTTAAGGGTCTATTTATAGATGCTTAACTTGCACTTTAGCTCATCAACATTTAACTTTCTCTTCAAGTAATTAGTACTTGATTAACAACTTTATTTTTCAATACTTTGACTTTATTTTATTATCAATAACAAAATTAACTCTCAATAATTATTATCCAATAACAGTTAATACATGTTTATGTCGAATAACTATTATTCACCGCTCACTAGTCAAAACACTTTGACTTTATTTTATTCTTAATAAAATAAGTCTTTCAATTTATTATCAAATAATAAATTATCGTTTGTTTAACTCTTTAAATGCCACAGTTCATTCCTACTAAATTAATTGTTTCACAAAAAATTAATGTTTAAAGTATTTCACAAAATACTCGTTCTCCATAATTGATCATCCGCTATCGTGATCTATCATATTTAAAAAATAATTATTATTATTTGTTTGTCATCCAAAATGGAACTCTTTGGATTATAGCTAAATCCAACATAAACTTCATCAAATTCGACATTTTTTGGGTTAGAGAAGAGGGATTTGGAGCACTGGTGAGTTTGAGATTTAAACTGGATTGGGTAAGCAATGGAGTTTGGAAAATTTTGACCACCCCTAGATTCGATGTTGGTGGTAGTAGTGGGAAGATGGTAGTGAGTGGTTGTTGTAGTGGATGGTGGAGCTTTAATCTTTAATCAAATAGAGGTGGTGAAGGTTGTGAGTGGTGGTGAGGTACGACGGTGGAGTTTGATGTTGGTGGTGGCAGTGGTAGTTGTCGAGTGTAACATCCGTCAAAAACCGGATTTACCAAACCCGCTCCGTTTATTAACCGAACAATTAGTTAAAAATTTCGTTGCATATTTAATGCCCAAATTAATTTTAAACGATACATAATTAATAAGTATATTGGAATATATAATTTATTTTTGAAAAAGTATTAAAATTAGTGGTTTAAAAATAAAAGAAGGCTGCCGGGTTTCGAACCCGGGTCAGCCGAGTCAATCTGGTCAACAAAGCATTAACACACACGCGTTCAACCACTGTGCCACTTGTATTTCTTGTTCAATATTGAAGACAATTAATTCATAACATGAATATCGAATTCAAAATCGACGCGCCCAATCGCAGTCGTCGGAAATCCCGACTATCTCGCCAAGATTGGATGGTTTCTTCAGTTTTAACGTAAACTTTAACTATGACATCGGTTATAACCGACGCCTGAACCCGCGACGCAAGTCATAACCGCTGGAAAACGTAATGACCGACGAATCAAGACGGAAATCGGACCAAATTCATCGATGTCCCGCCCTATAAATACCTCCTCAAACCTCTGCTAGCTTTTTCGCTCACAATCACACCTTTACCCGACGTAATTCCACTCGCCGGAAAAGTTCTGCACCTCACCGGAAAACCGAGCCCTTCACTTCTGAGCCTTACTGAACACCCAGAACTTATACCGAAGCCACTCACATCCATCTCAAGCTCGCTGAAGACTCTCTGCCGCAAGACACACGTCGCCGGAATAAGCTGCTGTCACCGGAGTTTCGTCGGCGAAACAGAGGAGTCCAGTTCGGTATACCTTACACTTAATCTCTTATTCTTTTTATTAATCTCACATGTAATTAACCACCAGACACTAACGAACTTGATTAAAATCGGTGAAACAGTCGGAATATGTTTTCTGGTTAAGACTGACGAAGAAGACGAAGTTCAGTATTATATAAGTTTAATTAAAATTAAGATATATCTCGGGTTAGACACACAGTCCAGCGGTGGACTGTGTGCACATAAACACGCAAACGTCTCGAGTTCGATACTTGTCCCACGCATGCTCGCCTTAATAAAAATGTTCCTTTTTATTATTGAACCGGATTCATTTCATATAGATGTTAAGTTTAATAAAAATCGGAATAATAACCAAGATAGACACACAGTCCAGTGGTGGACTGTGTGAACGTTTAATCACACGTCACGAGTTCGAGTCCGGACTACCCCACCGATCCGGACAATTATCAAACTTTTTATAAGGCAGAAATGAAATAACGTAGTTTGTATATAAGTATAATAAAAATCAGATTATTTAACAAGTTAGCCACACAGTCCAGCGGTGGACTGTGTGTTAACTTGAACCACAGGTCCCGGGTTCGAGACCTGTGGAGCGCACCGAGTCGTTATGATTAAAATCTTTTTAAAAATAAATGATTTTCGGATTAATCTAATTAGTATATAAATTTAATTAAAAACAGAAATATTTCGGGTTAGACACGTAGCTCAGTTGGTAGAGCTGCGTGCACGCGTACGGGAGGTCTCGGGTTCGAGCCTCACCCAGCGCATACATACACTCATACGAACCGGTCAACAGTCAAAGTCAATGGTCAACAAGTCAACGGTCAACGGTTAAAAAGTCAACATTTTTTTATTATTTTTATTTATTTATTTTATTTAAAAATCAATTAAAAATACTTAAAAATAACATTTTTAAGGTTAGAAAATAGCCTTAAACTCACAAAAATACATCCAACAATTCTACTAAAATTGATTAATAAAATCCGTTTATTTACCGAACCATTATGCCATTATCTAGGTTAGTTTCACTCGTGATTAAAACCAACTTCGTGCGCATTCAACATCATCAACCGAACGCACCCAATGTGAGTGAATCTTACAACTCCCCTTTTTAATTACACGTTTTGGGGTGTGTCATGCGTCACTAAAATTAACTCGTTTATTTAAACTTGTGCCATACCATATTGTGATCTAAACTTAGATTGTATATATTGTTTGTACTTATGTATTTTATATTGTCAAGTTATATGCAATTCCTTCATTAGGCCCATCAGTTCCTCGTGAGAGACGAGTTGAGCAACGCGTGCCTCAAAACAAATCCTTTATTGTTCGTGTGTATTATTTAGTTTATATTGTTTGTAATTATGTATTTCATATTGTCAAGTATATGCAAATCATTCATTAGGCCCATCAGTTCCTTGTGGGAGACGAGTTGAGCAACGCGTGCCTCTAAACAATCCATTATTGTTCATGTGTGCATTATTTAATATTAAATGATTGGTGAATAAGTTTACATCTATTTTTACTCATGTGTGGTTGTGCACTTTATTTTATAATCAATTAAATAAACTTGTTCAAATGTTTTTTTTCATAGGATTCACTCGCCAACTTTTTGTTGATCCAAAAACCATTTTTACACATGATACAGGTGAACAGGATGAAGCAAGGAAAACATAGGAAATGCCTTAGAAGAAAACAATGAGGGTTAGATTGATGTTTAGGACATGATGTAATTATGATTGTATATTTCCCATTAAAATGTATTAATGAATATGAAACGTTATAATAAATGTCATGAGCTTTGATGATAACCCAATCATGCCTCGATCGCTGCGGGTCGGGGTGTGACAGATTGGTATCAGAGCCATGACTATAGGGATATAGGATAGGTTATTAGACCCTTAGAGCCTATACTATAGTTTGCCTAAATTTTAATTGTTTAGGTGGTTACATACAAACTTATGATGTATATTTGTTTCATATTTGTTTATACTTACAGTCAAACATACATACTTATATACACATTCATCATACATATTTCAATGTTCATATATTCAAATCATTTTCATACTCTCGTTATTCAAAGATTTTGTTGCAATTTTCAAATCTCATCAAAGTAAGTTCTGCGACGGGCATGTAGTAACTGGAAGGGTACAAGTACCGGTAGTCGGAACGTCCTGTCTAGGTTGGCATTCGTATAAATCCAATATAACGGACCAGTTTGCCTACCTGGGGACTAACGATGAGAGTACGAAGGACCTATTAGGCCAAAGCATGCCACACCAAACGTCGTTTCAACTAACCCCACTTTGAGGTGTCACCGTGTCTACACCTGGACACATTCCGAATATCATACGTTATGTACATATTTCTCGATTTTCTCCTGGTTTTAGTGTACGTAACCAGGCTAACACATGCGAACCATATGAAAAACCCGGTATTCATGGGGGCCCACATGATTACGAAGGTGAAGTATGGCGGCATGCAGGGCCTAATGACGAGCAAAGCCCAAGACATCCTATGGATGTAGTAGATTTATTTTTCTATATTTATTTTATGAATGTTCATTCCTAAATACGACCCATGATCCCAAAAACATCCAACTCATACTCATGATACGTATTCCTTGTAGATGTCTTCTAGCCTCGCCCGTAGGAAGATGAGAGCAGGAAAAGCCCACGAGCGCATGGCTGCCCTAATCGCCCAACAAATGGCTGCCGTAATACCCAACATTGTAATCCAAGTCCAACAAGCACTTACCGCTAATCCTGTCAATCAAGAAGATCAACACGTTATCAACCCTCCCCCAAATACCACTAAATGCACCTACAAGCATTTCAAATCATGCGACCCTCCAAAATACGAAGGGACTGAAGGTGTCACCGCTCTCCTTCATTGGTTTGAAGAAATGGAGAACACTTTTCTAAATTGCGATTGCCCCGATGATCGCAAAGTGCGATATGCTACCGGTCGTTTATATGGAATAGCACTTACTTGGTGGAATACAGAGAAGGCCAAACGAGGTGTTGAAGATGCTATGACTTTGACTTGGGAAGAATTGAAAGAAATCATGACAAGACGGTTTTGCCCGAGGAGCGAAATCAAGAAATTAGAAGACGAGTTCTATTCGTTGAAGCAAAAGGAAGGCGACCACACCACATACAACAAAAGATTCCTCGAGTTAAATCAAATGGTTCCCAACTTGTTCACTCCCCTCTACCGTTTGATCGAGCACTACATCCGAGGTCTTCCGTCAATGATTCAAGACTCTGTAATAAGTACCACGCCTGCAACTTTGGAAGCAGCAATGGAGCTAGCTACAGAGCTCACCGAGAACCGAATCCGGAACAAAGACTTCAAGGAGGAGAAGAAGAAGGATAAAGCATCAGCTGAAACTTCAAACTCCACCCAAACCGAATCCCCTTCTCAACCCACTTTTAAGAGAAACAGAGACGGGCAACTTTTCGCTACTACCCAACGTAATCAACCATTTTACAAGCCATACCCATCCAAGCTATCCCAATCACTCAAGTGGCACCCAACTCAACTTACCCAAATAAGAAACCATATCTTGGACCTCACCCTTGATGTAACACCTGTTTTTATCACCATCCCCTTACCTTACCTTGTCGACTTTGTGCAACTTGTGGACGCTATGGTCATTTGAGCAAGGTTTGCCGCACCCCTCAAAACCAAATCTCTCCCCTACTCAAAACATGATCCAAAGCTATCATCAACCTCAATACCCCATGTTCCCATATGTTCGAGCTTCCTTTAATTGTGGCGACCCTACCCACTTTAGAAACACGTGCCCTCGATTGGTTAACATCATAAACGCTCAAGCTCAATCAAACCCAGTTAACCAAGTAAATCAAGAAAACCCAATCACTAGGCCATCAGCAAGAGGAAGAGTTTTCAACATCAACACCAATCCCGTCGAAGATAATGACGGCCCAAACGAAACCACCCAACTAGTCCTCTTCACCGAAAATCAAGATTCAACTCCAATCGTTTAGTTTTATGTTTTTCTTTATGTTTTAGAATCACATAGAACCAATATAACTTAAGGATAAAGCCAATGAGAATTTGACAAGAATATGGTGGATACGCCCCTGGTACTTCCTATATATAAGTATTCTTGTAAAAGGATCGGAGGCATTATCTGGCGGTTATGAGAGGTTCCATGTATAAACTGTTTGAGTGATTATTATTTATTATTTTCAGTACATGCAATACGATTGGCTCCGTTTGATTGAGCCTTGATCGCACAGACATACTTCATTTTCAGTACATGCAATATGATCGGCTCCGTTTGATTGAGCCTTGATTGCACAGACATTTTCATTTTCAGTACATGCAATACGATCTTGTGGTTGTTATGTTTGTTGTAGAGTCACATAGAACTAATCATAACTTGCAGATAAAGTCAATGAAAGTTTGACAAGAATATGGTGGATACGCCGCTGGTACTTCCTATATATAAGTATTCTTGTCAAAGGATCGGAGGCATTATCAGGCGGTTATGAGAGGTTCCATGTATAAACTGTTTGTGTGATTAATGTTTAGATTAAATTTATTATTTTCAGTACATACAATACGATCGGCTCCGTTTGATTGAGCCTTGATCGCACAGACATTTTTCATTTTCAGTACATGCAATACGATCGGCTCCGTTTGATTGAGCCTTGATCGCACATACATTTTTCATTTTCAGTACATGCAATACGATCTTGTGGTTGTTGTGTTTGTCGTAGAGTCACATAGGACTAATCATAACTTGCGGATAAAGTCAATGAAAATTTGACAAGAATATGGTGGATACGCCGCTGGTACTTCCTATATATAAGTATTCTTGTCAAAGGATCGGAGGCATTATCAGGCGGTCATGAGAGCTTCCATGTAGGATTTAGTATGTTTTGGTTGAAGTTTGTTCATCATACATTTCAGGGTATTCAATTTCATCATCTATAGAAGTTGAGCTATGTCTCACTTCCACAATGACTAACCTCTCCATCATAACAAACGAGAGAGGTACTGTCATCATTCAAACATGTATACTATCAGAATTTAGACTCAAGCTGTGGTTGTTGTGTTGTTTATATTTTAGAGTTACATCATAGAACCAATCATAACTTACTGATAAAACCAATGAAAATTTGACAAGAATATGGTGGATACGCCGCTGGTACTTCCTATATATAAGTATTCTTGTCAAAGGATCAGAGGCATTGTCAGACGGTTATGAGAAGTTCTATGTAGGATTTAGTAATTTCTTGGTAACTAATCATAACTTGCGGATAAAACCAACGAAAATTTGACAAGAATATGGTGGATACGCCGCTGGTACTTCCTATATATAAGTATTCTTGCCAAAGGATCAGAGGCATTATCAGGCGGTTATGAGAAGTTCCATGTAGGATTTAGTATTATCTTGGTTGAAATTTGTGTTACATTCATATCATCTCGCCATTTAAAGCGATTGGATGATGTTCTATTTCTACATAAACTAACCTCTCCATCATAACAAACGACAGAGGAACTGTCACAAATCAAACATGTATGCTATCAGAATTGAGACTCAAGTATTAGTTGTTGTGATTATTTATGTTCTAGAGTTACATCATAGGACCAATCATAACTTACTGATAAAACCAATGAAAATTTGACAAGAATATGGTGGATACGCCGCTGGTACTTCCTATATATAAGTATTCTTGTCAAAGGATCAGAGGCATTGTCAGACGGTTATGAGAAGTTCTATGTAGGATTTAGTAATTTCTTGGTACATTAGTTGTTGTGTTTATTTAGGTTCTAGAGTCATATCATAGAACCAATCATAACTTACTGATAAAATCAATGAAAATTTGACAAGAATATGGTGGATACGCCGCTGGTACTTCCTATATATAAGTATTCTTGTCAAAGGATCAGAGGTATTGTTGGACGTTTATGAGAAGTTCCATGTAGGTTGTAGTTTTGCTTTAGGATATAACCATATCCTTCCAAACATATCAAAACTCTTACGCATGATATCATAGTTAGCGAATCAACTCTGCTTATCAATATTTTTACCGTAGGCAACAAAAAGCGATTCCTGTAACAGGGTACTTAACCCTTACAAGGGACGTTACCGCCTCAAACAAAAAACTTAAACTCTTACTCTTTTTCTAAGCATGTAACTGTCAAACTAAACACCATCATTTTTATTCAAATATATCACTACTTAAATTTCGGGACGAAATTTCTAAAAAGCAGGGGATACTGTAACATCCGTCAAAAACCGGATTTACCAAACCCGCTCCGTTTATTAACCGAACAATCAGTTAAAAATTTCGTTGCATATTTAATGCCCAAATTAATTTAAACGATACATAATTAATAAGTATATTGGAATATATAATTTTATTTTTGAAAAAGTATTAAAATTAGTGGTTTAAAAATAAAAAAAGGCTGCCGGGTTTCGAACCCGGGTCAGCCGAGTCAATCTGGTCAACAAAGCATTAACACACACGCGTTCAACCACTGCGCCACTTGTATTTCTTGTTCAATATTGAAGACAATTAATTCATAACATGAATATCGAATTCAAAATCGACGCGCCCAATCGCAGTCGTCGGAAATCCCGACTATCTCGCCAAGATTTGACGGTTTCTTCGTTTTAACGTAAACTTTAACTATGACATCGGTTATAACCGACGCCTGAATCCGCGACGCAAGTCATAACCGCCGGAAAACGTAATGACCGACGAATCAAGACGGAAATCGGACCAAATTCATCGATGTCCCGCCCTATAAATACCTCCTCAAACCTCTGCTAGCTTTTTCGCTCACAATCACACCTTTACCCGACGTAATTCCACTCGCCGGAAAAGTTCTGCACCTCGCCGGAAAACCGAGCCCTTCACTTCTGAGCCTTACTGAACACCCAGAACTTATACCGAAGCCACTCACATCCATCTCAAGCTCGCTGAAGACTCTCTGCCGCAAGACACACGTCGCCGGAATAAGCTGCTGTCACCGGAGTTTCGCCGGCGAAACAGAGGAGTCCAGTTCGGTATACCTTACACTTAATCTCTTATTGTTTTTATTAATCTCACATGTATTAACCACCAGACACTAACGAACTTGATTAAAATCGGTGAAACAGTCAGAATATGTTTTCTGGTTAAGACTGACGAAGAAGACGAAGTTCAGTATTATATAAGTTCAATTAAAATCAAGATATATCTCGGGTTAGACACACAGTCCAGCGGTGGACTGTGTGCACATAAACACGCAAACATCTCGAGTTCGATACTTGTCCCACGCATGCTCGCCTTAATAAAAATGTTCCTTTTTATTACTGAACCGGATTCATTTCATATAGATGTTAAGTTTAATAAAAATCGGAATAATAACCAAGATAGACACACAGTCCAGTGGTGGACTGTGTGAACGTTTAATCACACGTCACGAGTTCGAGTCCGGACTACCCCACCGATCCGGACAATTATCAAACTTTTTATAAGGCAGAAATGAAATAACGTAGTTTGTATATAAGTATAATAAAAATCAGATTATTTAACAAGTTAGCCACACAGTCCAGCGGTGGACTGTGTGTTAACTTGAACCACAGGTCCCGGGTTCGAGACCTGTGGAGCGCACCGAGTCGTTATGATTAAAATCTTTTTAAAAATAAATGATTTTCGGATTAATCTAATTAGTATATAAATTTAATTAAAAACAGAAATATTTCGGGTTAGACACGTAGCTCAGTTGGTAGAGCTGCGTGCACGCGTACGGGAGGTCTCGGGTTCGAGCCTCACCCAGCGCTTACATACACACATACGAACCGGTCAACAGTCAAAGTCAATGGTCAACAAGTCAACGGTCAACGGTCAAAAAGTCAACATTTTTTATTATTTTTATTTATTTATTTTATTTAAAAATCAATTAAAAATACTTAAAAATAACATTTTTAAGGTTAGAAAATAGCCTTAAACTCACAAAAATACATCCAACAATTCTACTAAAATTGATTAATAAAATCCGTTTACTTACCGACCATTATGCCATTATCTAGGTTAGTTTCACTCGTGATTAAAACCAACTTCGTGCGCATTCAACATCATCAACCGAACGCACCCAATGTGAGTGAATCTTACAACTCCCCTTTTTAATTACACGTTTTGGGGTGTGTCATGTGTCACTAAAATTAACTCGTTTATTTAAACTTATGCCATACCATATTGTGATCTAAACTTAGATTGTATATATTGTTTGTACTTATGTATTTCATATTGTCAAGTTATATGCAATTCCTTCATTAGGCCCATTAGTTCCTCGTGAGAGACGAGTTGAGCAACACGTGCCTCAAAACAAATCCTTTATTGTTCGTGTGTGTATTATTTAGTTTATATTGTTTGTAGTTATGTATTTCATATTGTCAAGTATATGCAAATCATTCATTAGGCCCATCAGTTCCTCGTGGAGACGAGTTGAGCAACGCGTGCCTCTAAACGATCCATTATTGTTCATGTGTGCATTATTTAATATTAAATGATTGGTGAATAAGTTTACATCTATTTTTACTCATGTGTGGTTGTGCACTTTATTTTATAATCAATTAAATAAACTTGTTCAAATGTTTTTTTCATAGGATTCACTCGCCAACTTTTTGTTGATCCAAAAACCATTTTTACACATGATATAGGTGAACAGGATGAAACAAGGAAAACATAGGAAATGCCTTAGAAGAAAACAATGAAGCTTAGATTGATGTTTAGGACATGATGTAATTATGGTTGTATATTTCCCATTAAAATGTATTAATGAATATGAAACGTTATAATAAATGTCATGAGCTTTGATGATAACCCAATCATGCCTCGATCACCTTTTCCGCTGCGGGTCGGGGTTTGACATCGAGGGTGTGTGTGATGGTATTGTGGCGATGGTGGTTTCAAGTGTGGGTTAAATGGTGGTTAGTGGTGGTTGTCTAGACAGTGGTTAGTGGTTTTATGAAATCGAAAAGGAGTTTAGGGTTTCTGAGGGTAAAGATGTAATTTCACCGTTTAGTTAATTAGGAGCTAACATGAGGGATGCAAAGAAAAAAATGGTAAATCAAAGGGACTCAGATTGCAAAAAATAAAAAGAGAAAGATGAATAGTGATCCCGTCACTAAACCACAAGGATGTAAATTACGATTTACCTCTATAGAAAATATGTTAGGATCTGAGTTTGATATTGTTGTGAATGTTTAAGATGAAATCAATGGAAGTGAATAAACATGTGTGAATAGTGCAGCGAAATAATAAACTTTGAATTCACAACAATAGGAAGATTGCTTACACAAACATGCTTTTACAAATTTATGAATTTACGTATGCATGAACGGTTACAAACCCCCCCTCATCCTAAGATTACTCTGATTTTCTCGTAGACAAAATGTCAAGGTGAAGTGATGAATAGAACAGTACACGCACTGTTCTATTTATAGTACAGAGCAAACCGCTGAGCATCTTAGTTGACACCATATTGAAAGTGGCATGTAACAAACTAAAACAAACTACAACATCTACTAAGATAAACACTGCTGTAAACTATATAATACAACGTCTGATAGTAAGCACTGATGAGATATCCTCTGTTGGGCTTTATCAGAGCTTTGCCTTGGCAGACCTTTGCTTTAGTCCTCAGCAGAGCTTTGCTAGGGCAGATCTTTGAGTCTTCATTTGAGCTTTGCTAAGGTAGACCTTTGTCTTTAATAGAGCTTAGCTTTAGCAGATTTTCATTTATTATAAGGATCAGAGGTTGTAGAATATTTTGGCTTTCTATCATCTGTTCTTTTTGTAAGGTCAATTTCCAACAATCTCCCCCTAGAATAGATGATGCCAAAACTTGTCTTTATTCTTGATCTTTATTCCTCATAAATGATTCCCTTATTTGTCCTTTGAATTGAAGTTCAAAGTCCAGGGAGATCATGTCTTCAATATCCCTTTCAAGTTCAAGATTCATTAGATCTTGGAGGTCAGCTGCATCCCGACCATATGCATCCTCCATTCTTATCTTTTGAACCCTACCATCTTACCTGAACAAAATCAACTCATGGGTGTCTGCGGATGATTTTCATTTTAGAATTTTTGAGTCAGATGGTTTCCTTGGGAGAAGAGTTATTTGTGATGAGTTTGGTGAAGAGGGTCTGCTAACAACTCTTGATATAGATTATCTGAGTTTATCACGTGCAACATCAATATGATAAAGAAGACATTTAATTCCCTCTTTTCTTTTTTCTTCAAACCTCTGCTCATCTTCTTCAACCATTGTCTTTTGCCTTTTTACATGAGTTAAAGCAATTGTGGATAAGGCAATGGTTAAAGCAATATTTTTGGAGATTTTGGTTTGATGAGGGGCAGTGGTTGTTTGTGAGTAGTCTGGCTTTCTTGGAACAGAGGGATCCTTCTTTCTAAGCTCTTCCAATCTTCTATAGGTATCAATAACTTTTAACTCAGACCACCTTGCAATTTGCCTTGTTGCTCCATATTGAGCAGCAACAAGCTCAGACTTCATCATTTTTCATTTTCAAGGCATGATCTTGATTTTCAAGTCTAGCCTTTTTCCAAACAGGTAAAGTAGGTTTTATTAAAGAGTACTTGAGCATGGCTTATATTCTATCAATTTCTTCTTTAAGCTCATTTGCATACCAGTCTTTGAATTGAGCTCTTGTTGCTTTGTAAGGCTTGTGCTTCATGATATGATCAAGGTAGTCTTATTCAGTTTAGGATCATTAATGGTTGGATTTTTAGACATTGTCTTACTCAAATCCTTAGCAAAATCTTCAATGTTTTTCACTTTGCTTAATTGAAATTGCATTGATCTCTGTAGAGCCATGTTATCCTTACCCTTTGACATCTCCTTTACAATAGTTTCTGCTTGTCTAGCCTTTAGTTTCAAATACTTATCAAGGTTTCTAGGCTTTCGATACCCAAGAAGAGATGGAAAGTTTCTTTGTTTAGGATTCTCGATTTTGTAGAAAGATTCTATCTTCCCTCTTACTAAGTACAGTTCATGTCACACCCCAACCGATGGCGGAAACATTATGGCGGGAAGAAAGAGATTGATTGCTCAAGACATCATAACGCTAAAATGTGACAAGTATTTAAATAACAAAATCTCATTTCCTTAACAAAGATCGAGTACAATAGTTTGAAATCAATGCAACATAATTGGAATAAGATACAAGTATGACAACGTTAATAATACAATTCTAGATGAGTATCTAAGTTGTCCTACTCGTTTCCAATGTCATCATCATCAATAATCAACCTGCAATACATGTTAAAGTATAGTTCAACACAAGGCATTGGTGAACATACAAGTTTGAATAATAGCATAGTATAAACGTTTAAACAAATCTTCATGCGTAATTGTCTATTCTTGAGGCTTACATACATAAACTTATCATGCATAAGTATACTAGTCAACCCAAAGTTTCCTGCAAGCATAATATTTTCATAACATGAAAGGACCAGGTGTGTGTCACTTAACATGACCCCAAGTTTACTAGGCAGTGCGTTACTCCTATAGCGCTACACATGTTAAAGGAGGATTGATCAAAGTTAATGACTGAGTATAAGCATATCGAGTAAAGCATGTGTGATTTCAAGTTTAGCACAAGAGCATGTACAGAGATTGTTTGTGATTTGAGTATAATGTTTGTGTAATTTTGCATAAAGTACATGTATTGCACCCAAAGGTGACATAGCATAAAATGGGATCGAGTATGCTCACAGTTTTGCGAGCTTCCTAGTATTCCGTGAGTAGAGTGTTCAGGTGATGCAACCCGGAGTTACCCTACATGGGGTAAACAGGTGAGCATGAGTATACAGAGTCTGACAATAGGTCCAGATTCTGAAGCAGAAAGTACGGAAAGAGAACGTGAAAAATGCCACTTCGTACAAAGTGGACTGTACGCCTCGTGCGAGTTGACTTGCAACTCGTACGAGTTGACTGGTACCTCGTACGAGTTGACTTGCATCTCATACGAGTTAACTGTTCACCTCGTGCAAGGTGACAGTCTTGAAACGTATTAGCCCGTTTTGTACCCATTTCGACAATAATTTCTGTGAATGGGGATCATGATAATGACGCAAAATAGCCCATGCCATAACACTAGATCAGAATGTGATTAATCTTACGTCTAGACTGGTTCATTAATAAAATACAAAAAATAAGTATATTTTATGTATGGCTTAGTCGCGTTTGTCATAGAAGTCAAGCATGGAGATGTTAAATCTCTTTATATGATTCACCAAAGCACAAGGTTGTAATACAACCCAGTTGGTCATGAATTAATAGAAAGTAGAGATTGTTCAAGTGAGGTGTGGAACTTAATTCAGGTAGCCAAGGCTTCCAACGTTATGAGATACTTCCAACGTTATGGGGATGATGGACCAGGGGACTTACAACACTTGTTGCAAAAGAAAATAAAATAAAAAGAAGGTTGTGGAATCACAAGTTGTTAGTGAGTTAAACTCATTTAGACAATCTGAGATACTTCTGCTAAAAATCCAGGAATTGGAGAGTGGAAGTGAGAGTATTCGGAAAGTGAAAAGTGGTGAAGTGCATAGGTATTTATTGGAAAACAGGCCAGTTCATACGAGTTGGAGTCACTTCATGCGAGTTGGGTATCACCTCATACGAGGCAGCCTCACTTCGTACGAGGTGGCTACACCTCGTGTGAGGCTGGCTGGTTTGAGTCGCTTTTCGTATGTTTAGCTGGTTTTTAAGTGTTTTAAGCATACAAGAAGGACGTATGAGTGTAGTAGTGCATAAAGTTGAGTATTCAAGCATTTAAGTATGAGTTTCTTACACATAATCACGTATTAAGAATTGTAAAGTATAATTCAAGTATGTGACAGGTATAAGTATAAAATAAGTTTCCATTATGATCATAATCTCAGAGTACAAGGGTGGAACAATGGAAGGTATGAGTACAAGTTTTCGAATATAGAAATACGAATACACTTTCTAAATAAGGGAAGTCCAAAAATGCGGAGCGTTACTGTCTCCCTTCCTTTAGGAAATTCGTCCCGAAATTTATTCAAGAGGAAGACTCAATGAAGAGGTGGGGGTACTTAGTCTTCATTTCACTCTAGAGTTCCCAAGTAAATTTCGCGCCATGTTTGCGTTCCCATCGAACCTTAACTATGGGAATGTGACTGCACCTGAGTTGCTTGATTACTCGGTCCATGATTTCGACCGGTTTTCCACAAAGTGCAAGGATTCATTAATTTGGAGATCGTTGAAGGTACATGAAGTCCTTCTTCAGTAAGACACTTCTTAAGATTTGAAACATGTAACATTGGATGAACATTGTTAAGTTCTATAGGTAGGTCTAGTTGATACGCTACCTTGCCAATCCTTTCGAGAATCTTGAAAGGACCTATGTAGCGAGGAACGAGCTTGCCTTTCTTACCAAATCGAACTACACCCTTCCAAGGGGATACCTTGAGAAGTACATGATCACCCACATTGAATTCCAAAGGTTTGCATATCTTATCTGCGTATCTCTTTGGTTGACTCCTAGCCTTGAGCAGATTATCACGTATTTGCAAGATTTTTCTGGTGTCTCTTGTATGAGTTCAGGACTAGTGATTTGAGCTTCTCCGATCTCGTGCTAACAGAGAGGAGAGTGGCACCTTCAACCGTACAAGCTTCAAACGGTGCCATTTGAATATTAGCGTGATAATTGTTGTACGAGAACTCTACCAAAGTAAGTACGAATCCCAGTTGCCACCAAAGTCGATTACACAAGAATGAAGCATATCCTCTAGGGTTTGGATAGTGTGCTCGGTTTGACTGTCGGATTGAGGGTGGAAAGCTGTACTAAGGTTAAGGTGGGTTCCAAGGGCTTTCTGGAAGGTTTGCCAAAGACGCGAAGTGAAACGGCCATCACGGTCGGAAATGATATCAATGGGGATACCATGACGACAAATGATCTCATCTGTGTAGATACGATCCAAGTTCTCAACTTTGTAGTCTTCAAGAATGGGGAGGAAGTGCGCTGATTTGGTTAACAATCAATGATTACCCAGATACTATCATGACTAGAAGGTGTGCGAGGAAGTTTGGTAATGAAGTCCATAGCTATACATTCCCATTTCGAGACAGGAATTTCTGGTTGTTCGAGCAGGCCAGAGGGACGTTTATGTTTAACCTTTACCTTGGATCAAGTAAGGCATATGGGGACATAAAGGGAGATATATTTCTTCATGCCAGGCCACCAGTAAGACATACGAAGATCGTCGTACATCTTGTCAGCACCAGGATGAATGGAATATCAGGATTTATGAGCTTCCTTCATCAAGAAGTCACGAAGATTATTACGATTAGGAATCCTGACATGATTGAGATAGTAAAGAAGACCATCAAATTTAGTCTCGAGTTAATTTTCAGCACCACACTTCATCTCATTGTATAAGTCGTTCTCGTTAGCGGATGAGTATTGTGCTTCACAAATATGTTCACAAAGATTGCTCATAGTTTGATAACAACGAATGCTCTTTACATGAGTTTTACGACTAAGTGCATCGACTACAACATTTGCTTTGCAAGGATGGTAGCGAATCTCGCAGTCGTAGTCGTTGAGCAACTCTACCCATCGACGTTGATGCATGTTGAGTTCCTTTTGATTAAAGATGTACTGAAGGCTCTTATGATTGGTGAAGACCACGCACTTAGTACCATAAAGGTAGTACCGCCATATCTTTAATGCAAAAACAACTGCACCAAGTTCAAGATCATGAGTAGTATAGTTCTTCTCATGTATTTTGAGTTGTCTCGAAGCATATATGATAACCTTGTCTCGTTGCATAAGAACACAACCAAGACCTTGGTTTGACGCATCGCAATACACCACGAAATCATCATTACCATCGGGAAGAGCAAGGATGGGAGCGTTGCAAAGCAAGGCCTTGAGAGTACGAATAGACTCATCTTGTTCAGGACCCCAAACAAAAGGGTTATCTTTTTGAGTTAGCGAAGTAAGAGGAACAATGATTTTCGAAAAGTTCGAGATGAAACGACGATAGTAACCAGCTAGACCAAGAAACGAACGAATTTCAGACGAAGATTTAGGTGCGATCCAATTCTTCACAGCTTCGATTTTCGCAGGGTCAACGTGAATACCAAGTTCATTGACGACATGTCCAAGGAATTGAACTTCTTTTAACCAGAATTCACATTTGGAGAATTTGGCTTAAAGACGTTCAACACGCAAAAGTTCAAGGATCAGGCATAAATGACGTTCATGTTTGGCTTGAGTTTTCGAATAGATTAGGATGTCGTCTATGAATACGATCATGAAAATGTCCAAGTAAAGTTTATACACACGGTTCATCAAATCCATGAAACCGCTAGTGAATTAGTCAAACCAAAAGGCATGACCACGAACTCGTAGTGACCATATCTAGTATGAAACACGGTTTTAGGGATATCTTCTTCGAGAACTTGAAGTTGATGATAGCCAGAATGAAGATCGATCTTAGAGAAGTATGTTGCGCCTTGGAGTTGATCAAAGAGGGCATCGATGTGAGGGAGTGGGTAACAATTCTTGATAGTGAGTTTGTTGAGTTCGCGATAATCAATACACATATGAAGAGAACCATCATTCTTCTTAACAAAGAGGACTGGAGCGCCCCAAGGAGAAGTACTAAGGCGTATAAAGCCTTTTTCAAGTAACTCTCGGAGTTGGCTCGTGCGAGACGATAAGGGGATTTGGCAATAGGAGTTGCGCCAGGAATGAGGTTAATACGAAAATCGATAGAACGAGGAGGAGGATGAGGACCAGGTAGATCCTCTAGGAAAACGTCCAGAAAGTTGCGCAGGACAGGAACATCACTTATGCTTGGACCTTTATCCTTCTTTTCCACAACATGGGCAAGAAAGGCAAAGTATTCCTTGCGTAAGTATTTTTTCGCTTGAGTACATGACATAAGCTTGAGACCTTTAGAAGGTTTCCCGCCATAGACGTATAAGGAATCACCGTTGGGGAGAGGGAGGCGAATGAACTTTTCAGAACAAACAACTTCAGCATGAACTCGCCTAAGCCAATCCATGCTTACTATTATGTCGAAGTTACCTATTTGCATGGGTATGAGGTCAATCAAAAACTTATGCTTGTTAAGATTCAAGGAACAATTGGAAAGAACGGAATTGATAGAGATGGACTTACCATTAGGACTTCGACTACGAATGGTTTAGGCAACTTAGTATGACTACACTTTAACAAAGGTTCAAATTCTAAGGATACAAAACTCTTATCTGCGCCAGTATCAAATAAACATGAAGCATAAACGTCGTTAGCGAGGAACGTACCAGTAATAACTTCGTTGCTGTTCTATGCTTGAGCAGTGGTGATGATGAAAGCTCTACCACGTGGAGCTTGCTGCTGCTGCTGCTACTGCTTGTTGTTGTTGCACTGAGGATAAGTATTGGCGAGATGGTTTGGGTCGCCACACTTGTAGAAAGTGCGTCCATTGTTGGCAGGGGCTTGTACTTGTTTCTGGTTGATTTGGGGTTTTAGGCCACTTTGACAGTGAATGCTGAAGTGTCCAAACCTTTTGCATGTAGCGTAGAGACGACAAGGAGCATGGGTTGGATGGTGATAGGTATAAGTTACACACCTAGGTTGTGTTCCAGTATACGCGCATTTGGCAGGTTTGGTGTTTCGGTGAGGGCAAGTGTTTGTTGAGTTGGGGGTTTAGTGGAGTAACAACCGCACAATTCTGGGTTGAAGCCTTCTGCTTCTTCCCGTTTCTGTTGTTTTTGGTGGGTGGTTTAGTAGGTATAGCAGCGGGGGTTGGTTGAGTGGTGGCTTGGTGAACTGATTTGGTCGAATCCTTCTTTTCGAAGGCTCCTTACATCATCAGGTTGTGGTTAAACTTGTCTGCGAGGCGATAAGTATCCTCGATGGTTTTAGGTTGCGAATACTTAACATAGTTGACCAGGGCAAATGACACTGAGCTGTTTGAACCTAGCTATCAGCCCAGCATTGTCGCTCCCTACTTGTTTGATGTTCAAAACTCATTTTCGAGTTGTTGGGTTTCGTGGGGAAGACAAAACTCATTTTTATGAGTTTATGGAGTTCAGACCAAGTCAGAGAGTAGGCCGCGTCATTGCGACGCTTATTGCATTCTGACATCCACTAATCAAGGGCTCTCGATCGGAATATACCAGTAGCACTAACGGTAGGAATTTAATGACAGGACATGAGTTAAAGTCCGTTGGTCGTCGGGACAACCACTTTGGACAAAGGTGACCTCCATGGCATCGAACCATTGGAGCATCTTGTCGCCCCGTCCTCGCTCGTGAAAGGCGTTGGACTGCAGGAGTTGAACTGCTTAAAAGTGAAGGAAGGTTTAGGCATTTCGTCCTTAGACTTAGTTATGTCGTTGTAGTTTCTGGTGTTAGTAGAGGTGGAAGTAGGTTGGATGCGGTTGATGATGTCAGGGAGTATCTTGACCATCTGCTTGGCCATAAATTTCATCATCTCCTTTTTGGTCATCGAGTCGTTGTTGTTGCTAGCGACCTTCTTGGAGTCTGAGTTTTCACCGTTAGAAGACATCTAAAGGGTTGAGGTAAAGGTAAAAGTTGAGATTTGATCATAATGATTTTAAAATAACGTTTCGATTACATGAATGAGTGTAAGTGTTTCATGTAGTTCATAAGTTTTCACATAATTCGCATGAGTATTTCAAGTAGCACGTAAGCATCACGTATAAAGCATAAGCATAGCATGTCTTCATAAGGTTTGATCACGTATAAAAGGAAATAAGTGCGTAAGGAGTTTAAATTTAGTTTGTTCACGATTATTAGCATTGTTTTAGATTGCGAGGAAAGCGTGATTTGTGCATTCGAAATGATAAACATATCAAAGTAAAATACATAGAAATCGATGTAGCATTAAATTGAAGCGTAGCAAAATAATGGAGTGTTTCGAGTTTAGAAACTTTGACTATTCCAAAGTGAATCGAAAATCCTTTCAAGTTAGGGAAAACATGCTTTGGCCTATAGGTAAAATACTCTCATCGAGGAGCAATTAACAGTATTTTACCCTTCCAGTTACTACACGTCCCTACTCGATTGGAGAATCAAAACTTTGGCGGGATTGAAAATCGAGGAATGGAACTAGTTATCATGATGTGGATATCACTCCTAACTTGATAATTCTGTTCCCTATGTGTGGTTGGTACTTACCAATCGAGGAGCGAATTCCGACTCGTTGGTAAGAATCCACTAGAGTATGAAAGGGGAATTTACCATCATGATGTGGATTTCACTCCTAGATTGATGCTGTAATTCCGTGTAAAATCGAGTATGCAAAATGAGAGTGATCACCAAAGTGCAGGTTTCACCCCTAATTTGGTGAGATCGTCTCGTTTGTAGTATAAGTGTCTTCATGTCTTCGGGTGTATATTTGTGTTAGCCTTAGGAAAGGTAGGTAGTATTTAAGACAAAAGAATAGGTAGAAGCGAGTTCGGAAGAAGTAAGCATTTAATTGAGGAAACAGTCCCTTCGTGCAAAGTGTCTAGCTCATACGAAGCACTTCAGTTCTCACATTGAGACCCAGTTCGTAAGGAAAGGCTTGATTTGGTGCTTAGACTATAGGCTAGGTTGAGCATGGCAATTCTACCTAATTCCTTATAGTCATGGCTTTGATACCAATTTGTCACACCCCAACCGATGTCGGAAACATCAGGGCGGGATGAAAGAGATTGCTCGAGACATCATAACGCTAAAATGTGACAAGTATTTAAATAACAAATTTCATTTCCTTAACAAATATCAAGTACAATAGTTTGAAATCAATGCAACATACTTGGAACAAGATACAAGTACGACAACATTAATAATACAATTCTAGATGAGTATCTAAGTCGTCCTACTCGTTTCCAATGTCATCATCATCATTAATCAACCTGCAATACATGTTAAAGTATAGTTCAACACACAAGGCATTGGCAAGCATACATGTTTGAGTAATAGCATAGTATAAACGTTTAAAAAAATCTTCATGCATAATTGTCTATTCTTGAGGATAACATACATTAAACTCATCATGCATAAGTATACTAGTCAACCAAAAGTTTCCCGCAATCATAATATTTTCATAACATGAAAGGACCAGATGTGTATAACTTAACATGACCCCTAGTTTACAAGGCGGTCCGTTACTCCTATAGCGCTATATATATAAAAGGAGGCTTGATCAAAGTTAATGATTGAGTATACGCATATCGAGTATAAACATGTGTGATTTCAAGTTTAGCACAAGAGCATGTATAGAGATTGTTTGTTATTTGAGTATAAGCATGTTTGTGTAATTTTGTATAAAGTACATGTATTGCACCCAAAGTGATAAAGCGTAAAATGGGATCGAGTATGCTCATAGTTTTGCGAGCTTCCTAGTATTCCGTGAGTAGAGTGTTCAAGTGATGCAACCCGAAGTTACCCTACATGGGGTAAACAGGTGGGCATGAGTATACTGAGTTGGATGATAATTCTGAAGCAGAAAGTACGGAAAGAAAACAGGAAAAATGCCACTTCGTACGAAGTGGACTGTTTGATTAGCACCTCGTATGATTTGACTATTCACCTCGTGCGATGTAACAGTCCTGAAACGTATTAGTTTGTTTTGTACCCATTTGGACACTGATTTTTGTAAAAGGGGATCGTGATTACGAGGCAGAATAGTCCGGGCCATAACACTAGATCAGAATGTGATTAATCTTACGTCCAGACTGGTTTATTAAGAAAATACGGAAAATAAGTATAGTTTATGTATGGCTTAGTCACGTTTATCATAGAAGTCAAGCATGGAGATATTAAATCTCTTTATATGATTCACCAAAGCACAAGGTTGTAATACAACCTGGTTGGTCATGAACTAATAGAAAGTAGAGGTTGTTCAAGTGAGGTGTGGAACTTAATTCGGGTAGCCAAGGCTTCCAACGTTCTCCCTAGTCGGAACTCCAATCCAATCGTATAGGGATGATGGACCAGGGGGACTTACAACACTTGTTGCAAAAGAAAATAAAATAGAAGTAGAAGGGAGGTTGTGGAATCACAAATTGTTAGTGAGTTAAACTCACTTAGACAATCTGAGATACTTCTGCTGAAAATCCAGGAATTGGATAGTGGAAGTGAGAGTATTCGAAAAGTGAGAAGTGGTGAAGTGTGTAGGTACTTATCAGAAAACAGGCCAGTTCGTATGAGTTGGAGTCACTTCGTGCGAGTTGGGTATCACCTCGTACGAAGCAGCCTCACTTCGTACTAGGTGGCTACACCTTGTGACATCCCGGCTTTCCAGGTATCTTAAACGCGCTACTTTACGGTTATTCATTCCTACGCTAATTTAATTCGGAGAATTAAATTACACGCTCGCAATAACTATGCTAACTTTGTGAATTTATTGGGTGAATTACGTGCTATGTGTGATTAGACGTTTGTATATTTTGTAGATTATTGTATCACACCTTGAATCGCGATTATTAGTTATATAAAAAAAATAATAATTAAATAGCCGAACCGAACCGAGCCGCGAAACGTGTCGACCTCACCTCCTTGCGGCCCAAGGAACTAACCTAAACTTGAGGCCAAAGCTACTTACCCAAACCGCCCCCCACCCTCCTTTGCGGCCGCGCGCCCCCCACCCCTTTCCCCTTCTTTTTCCTTGTGCTATATATGTACATGTATGCATGATTTGTGCTTAAAAAAAAAACAAGAAACCCTAGTCCTAAGAGAACCGACGGCAGCCCCCCCCCCTCTCTCTCACGATCGCAAGCCTCCAACCTTCCGGATTGATTCCAATCTTGTCCCGGTTCGCTAATCATCATTGTTTCAAGGTTAGGGTTTAATTGTTTTTCAAATCACATTAGGGTTTGTGTAATCTTGATCATGATTATGGTAATGGTAGGATCATTGGTTTGAAAAGTGTTACGATTTATGATTTGTTCGGATAATTGTGCGAGTTTTTGCGATTGTGATGTTATGATGAATACAAAAATCATAGGCTGCGTTTTAGCGATAAAGATCATGTTATATGATTAGGGTTTGCATGAATATTGATGTACATGATGATATTTGACAAATAAACCTGTTCTTGATCATTATTATTAAGCGTCTTGATCGTTTAAGCATGTTCTAATGCGATAAAAGTCGAAAACAGGTTGCTGAATGGCATTTACAGCCAACTTCAGTTGGCTGTAACTTAATCATTATTTATCGAAAAGTGGATTTTCTGAAGCCTAAAACGTGTATTTTTGAAAAACGCTTCTAATGGCGCCAGATTCATATTTTTCTGAGGTTGTTTTCTATTTTTAAGTGGTCATTTAGTGCAGCAGCTGAAGCTGCGTAAATTCTGCAAAATCTGCTAGTTGTTTATCGAGTCGGATCTCATAGTCTGTAGAGGGTTGGGACACGAAATTTGTACAGTAACTGGAGACGGGAATTTCCGGAAAACTTCCACTGGAATTACGTTAATTGGATGAATGAAGATTTTTAAATAATTTTTCCCGTTGACTGCAGTCAGAAAGAAACGAATCTGACTGCAGCCTAGTATATAAATATTTATAAATAATTGGTAAAGTGTTAGGACTTGAAAAATTTACTTAAACTTCTACAGTTTAGTTGACACCGCCTGTAAAAAAATTGGAATTTTTGGAACGTTGGAACTATTTTATAAAAATTCTCGAAAACAGCCCAGTTATGAGCGTACAAGCTGAAACATGATAATTTGCGTTTGTGTGTACCAAAGTGTTGTATGAGTTAATCTGTGTTTATGACAAGTTGGTTTGATCATTATTTTGGTATGATGATACCTTGCATGCATGATTGTGTTTTCGAATTGGTTATTACGTGTGCCGCACTATGTGTTAGTTATGCGTAGGGTTTTGTATCAGTGTGTTCACACACTAACTCTAAATCGGTTGACATGTTAGGACGCGATTAGCGGTCCCATCATTTGCTACTTTTGTGTTACTCTAACCGAGCAATTAAAGGTGAGTTCACGGCCCCTATTTCATCCGGTTTTAAACAACAGGGGGAGAAACATTATACACTCTATAACTCTATCTTTTTACGTTATGCGAAATTAACGTCGTTAAACTACTCGGTAACTAAGTTAATGTTAATGTACGTTATGGTCACTAAGCAGCTATATCACGGAAGTCCTCAACAAACTCTCGGATCGTTAGTATTGGGTTAGATAGCGGGGAAATTATAAGTAGTACTACTGGGCCCGACAAGCCCCACCCGAGCTAGTCGCGCTAGCCGACCGGGAATGGTCAACGGGTGATTAATTTGGCCTAACTTTCGCCATGGTCAGTGATAGGCCTGGCCACTCTAAGGCAACAACAGTCAGCTTCGACCGCGAACTCTTATGTGATGTAACTTTAGGCTCGCTACCTACATGTTAACATTGAACTTAATTACGAACCAACATTATTATTCCGGGTTAGGAATAATGGAACCAACATTATTATTCCGGGTTAGGAATAATGGAACTATATCGTTATCCCGGGTTAGGGATAACGGGGGAAACAAAACTTTTAACCGAACTTGTGAACTTATAAAAACCTGTGAACTCACTCTTCTTTAATGTTGACACTTGTTTCTTTACATGTTTCTCAGGACGCTAGGAGCGCTAGGTGCACTCACTTGCATTTGACCAAGACATTTTTATCAAGTCTTATTTACGAATATTGTTTGAGATTTTTGGTTTTGGCGTTTATGTTGGCGCCCGTTACTTTACTTTACTCTAATGCTTCCGCTCAACTTTGAAACTAATGCTTCCGCTAAACTTTGAAACTAAGATAATTTGAAAATAACTATGAATGGTTAAACAAATGTTTTTGGAAAACGTTTAAATAAATCATATAGAGTCGTTCGATATTACTAGTGTCTCAGATTCTGGTTTGATTACACGCCTCACGGTAAAACTCCGCAAGTGGAAATTGAGGGTGTGACAGATTGGTTTCAGAGCCTCTAGCTATAGAGAACCAGGTTTGCATTAAAAGTAGACCTAAACTATAGCTGTTACACGAAACTAGACTTAGTTGGCACCGAACTGTGATATCTTGTTATTTGTTATTCTACAACTGTTTTATGTAAGATATATATGTATATTGTGATGCACGTAACTCGTAACTAACTACACAACCCAACAGGCAATGTCATCATCATCATCCGACAAATCTCGACAACCAAGGGCGCCGGGGAAGGCACCCATGGTCGAACCCTCACCACCTCATGGCGTGGAGACACGCTCAGCTGCTAGGAAAAGACTCGCTCTAGGAGGGGAGTCATCCTCCCGTCCGACCACCGCTATACCGGTCGAACCAGTCTACTCGTTAGAAGTAGGGGACGACCTACTTAGGGATATGTTAAGGAAACAACAGGAACAGCTAGAGAGAATGCAGGAGACTATCGAAGCACAAGGATGGATGATACGTCAACTAACTGGTAAAACTGGAAGGCTCGAGGAAGAGCAACATGAGAATAGGAAAGTGCGAAACATTTTAGCTAAGGATCTTCGTGCTGAGCAGCTGAGGGCTGACTGGCTCGAAGACAGAGTTCTTGAGTCCAGTTGGAGGATTCAAGAACTGGAACAGAATCAAGCACCTGTCCCAGTACCCGCACCAGCACCGGCCCTTCCAGCGCCGGTAGAGGAAGACCCAGAGGAGGATCCAGAGGAAGACCCGAAGGAGGATCCGGAGGAAGAAGAGCCGGAACAGGACCCGGCTGTTGAAGATGAAACGCCACAGAGGATGACGGCAACGATAGCGACTTGGGAGATGGAGACATAGAAGACTAACTCGTCTCGCCAATCCCCGCTTTATTTTCTTTAGTTTATTTGTTTTCCACTTATGTTTGAACTTGAAATTTTATAATTAAACTGAGATGTTTGGTTGGTATTTTGTGAGACATTGCAATTTATTTAATCGAATGTTCCTTTTGATTGTTTAATTTGTTGGGTTGGCATAACTTGTGTGATGATTGAAGTGTGGAATATGATAACTATATTGGGCATATATACTTATCGGTGTGTGTTTGTGTTGTCTTGCGAAGATCTGAAATGGCAACTGGACGTCGCCGAAACCTCAACATGTCACCTGAAGAATTAGCCGCAATGATCCAAGAACACGTGAATGCTGCTCTGGCAGGTGTTCAAAACCCACCAGCAGGTAACCATTATTAAATTTTCATGGGAAAATCTAATAGTTGGGCTAGTAGACTTTCTCGCTGACTACCTATCCTCTGTCTTCAGGAGGGGGTCTTAACCCCTACAAGATGTTCCTCGATGCGAAACCGAGCAAGTTCACGGGTGTTGAAGGACCCATAGGACTGGTCCGTTGGATTGAAAAGTCTGAATTGGTATTCGAGATGTGCAATTGCCTTGAAGCCAATAAGGTCAAATATGCTGCCTCAACGTTGGAAGATGGGGCATTAACCTGGTGGAATGCACAAGTCCAAACGCGAGGACTTGTTGCGGCAAACGCAATGGCCTGGACCGAGTTTAAGGCCCTAATCAAGGAGGAATACTATCCGCGGGACAGAGTTCAGCAGTTGGAGCAAGCGCTATGGAACCACAAGATGGTAGGGTCTGAAATTGAAGCGTACACGGCCAAACATCATGATCTGGTGTCCTATGTCCCGATCTGGCTAACACTGCCGAAAAACAACTTGAATTTTATCTTGGGCGTCTGGTCCCTTAGATCCAGGGCATGGTAATGTCTAGCAACCCTACGACGGAGCATCAAGCGATTAGGCTGGCGCATAAACTCACCGATAAGGCGGTGGAGCAAAGGAAATTGCCACCTCGGGGTGCAACTGAAGTTGTCCCTGATAACAAAAGAAAATTTGAAGACTCACCTGCTCGACAGTCTTCGTCAGCCCAGCCACAACAAGGAAACCAGAATCGGTCCAACAATTTCAACAACAATCGGGGTCACAATAATCAGTCTGCCAACAACACCCAGAACACAAGCGGCTATGTGGGTCGATAGCCGCAATGTAATCGTTGTAACCTCCATCATCATGGCCCTTGCGTCGGAAATCGCTGCCAACAATGTGGCAAAGCGGGACACGCGACAAAGGATTGTCGCGGGGAAATCATGTCTCGACAAAATCAAAATCAGCACCAGGTTCAACAACAAGGTATTAACCGGGGGTGCTATCAGTGCGGTAGCACTACCCATTTCAAGCGAGACTGCCCGCAGCTTCGCAATAACAACAACAATGGTGGGAACAACAACCACAACAACAACAACAACAACAATAACAACAATGGCAACAATGGAAATGGTGGCACAGGAGGTGCCAAAGGTCGTGCATTCACACTGGGCCGTGGAGAGGCCAGAAACGACTCGAATGTGGTCACCGGTAAGTTTCCCCTTAACGATCATTTTGCTACTGTACTTTTTGATACGGGTGCGGATAAGAGTTTTATATCTAAGTCTTTTTAGGAAGAACCTAAATCTCACGCCTAAACCCCTAGAGACCCCTTACATCATAGAACTAGCCGATGGTAAATCTGTAGATATGACCCATTTAGTAACCGACTGTTAACTTAAACTCGCGGGTCACACCTTTACCATTGATCTGATGGCAACTACCCTGGGTAGTTTTGACGTGGTAGCTGTAGCATCCTTCAAAAACGGATTTACCAAACCCGCTCCGTTTATCAACCGAACAGTCATTCAAAAATTTCGTTGCGAATTAAATGCCCAAAATATTTTTAAACGATACATAATCGATTATTATACGGGAATATATATTTAGTTTTTGAAAAACTGTTGAAAATCGCAAAATAAAAATAAAAGTCCTCTGCCGGGTTTCAAACCCGGATCAGCACCGGTTCAACAACAAGCCTTATCGCACAACACACAAACCACTGCGCCACTGATATTACTTGTTAAATATTAGAATCATTAAATTGATATCATGACGTTACGAATTCAAAACCGGCGCCCAATAGTTCAGTCGTCGGAAATCCCGGAAATCTCGCGAGTCTTAACGACAACTTACGTTATAACGTAAACCATTACTAAGACATCGGTTATAACCGACGTCTGAGTCCGCGACACCTTCTATAACCGCCGGAGTTTTTATAACCGATGAATACAGTCGGAAATCAGACCAGGTTCTTCGACGATTTGCCCTATAAATTCACCCACAACCCACCGCAAACTTTTTAGCTCAAAACCACACCTTTTCTCGGCGTAATTCCACTCGCCGGAATCTTTCTGTTTGTCGCCGGAAAACCGGTTTCTCCATTTCCGAGCCCTATTGAACCTTCTAAGCTTATACCGAAGTCACCCACACCCTTTGTAAGTTTTCTGAAGTTTCTCTGCTGCAAGATACCTGACGCCGGAGCTAATTTCTGTCGCCGGAGTTCTGCCGGAAAACAGAGGAAAGCGAGTCGGTATATCTCACGCTTATTTTCTTTTCTTTATACTTATATCTCATCTATAATTAACCTAAAACACTAAAAGAAACGATTAAGACTTTGAACCAGTCGATTTCCGATTCTGGTTATAACTCAGCGAAGAAGACGACGTCATGGAACGTATATGTATAATTAAAATCAGGATATTACTCGGGTTAGACACACAGTCCAGCGGTGGACTGTGTGCACATTAAACATACAAACGTCTCGAGTTCGAATCCGGTTTCACACACGCTGCCTTAATAAAAATGATTTTTTTTGATTAACTGAACCGGAGTCGCCACTGATATATGTTAAGTATATTAATAACCGGAATAATAACCAAGTTAGATACACAGTCCAGCGGTGGACTGTGTGTATGTTTATATCACAGGTCACGCGTTCGAGTCCGGGCTACTGCACCGACTCGGACAATTATCTATTCTTTTTAATTAAGACAGAAAAGGAAATAACTAATTTGTGTTTAAGTATAATAAAAATCAGTAAAGTTAACAAGTTGCACACACAGTCCAGCGGTGGACTGTGTGTTAGTTTAAGCCACAGGTCCCGGGTTCGAGACCTGTGGAGCGCACCGTTTCGTTAATTAAAATGTTTTTAAAATAAAATGATTTTCGGTTTAAACTAATTAATATATATATATAATTAAAATCAGATATATAACGGGTTAGACACGTAGCTCAGTTGGTAGAGCTGCGTGCACGCGTACGGGAGGTCTCGGGTTCGAGCCTCACTCAGCGCACCTATATTCCGAATCGAACCGGTCAACGGTCAGTCAACGGTCAACGGTCAGAAAAAAATCAAATTTTTTTATTATTTTTATTTAATTATTTTAATTAAAAATCAATTAAAAATACTTAAAAATAACATTTTTAAGGTTAAAAAAAATAGCCTCAAACTCACAAAAATACACCCAACAATTCTACTAAAATAGATTAATAAAATCCGTTTACTTACCAAACCATAATGCGATTCATCTAGGTTAATCTCACTCGTGGTTAAAACCACTTCGCGTGCATTCAACATCATCAACCGAACACACCCACTGTGAGTGAATCTTACAACTCCCCCTTTTAAATTACACGTTTTGGGGTGTGTCATGTGTTATGAAAATAATTAACTTATTTATTTAAACTTGTGCCATACCACATCATGACCTAAACTTAGATTGTTTACATTGTTGTGATTCCTTAATTCATTTGTCAAATTATATGAAATTCAATCATTAAGCCCATCAGTTCCTCGTGGGAGACGAGTTGAACAACGCGTGCCACAAATCAAATTCATTATTGTTTATGTGCGTATCATTGAGTTTACATTGTTTGTAGTTGTGTCATTTATATTATCATGTTTATGCAATTCATTCATTAGGCCCCTCAGTTCCTCGTGAGAGACGAGTTGAGCATCGCGTGCCTCTAAATGTTCCATTTTTGTTCATGTGTGTTTCATTTAATATCTTATGATTGTTGATTAAGTTTACATCTATTTTTACTCATGTTTGGTTGTGCACATATTTCATAATCAATTTAAATAAATTTGTTCAAATGTTTTCCATAGGATTCACTCGCCAACATTATGTTGATCCAAAAACCCTTTTACACATGATACAGGTGAACAGGTTGAAGCAAGGAAAACATAGGATATGCCTTAGAAGAGAACAAAGAAGTTTAGATTGTTAGTTAGAACATGTTGTAACATTTATTGTAAATTTCCATTTAATTTGTATTAAAGAATATGAAACGCATAATAAATGTCATGAGCTTTGATGATAACCCAATCATGCCCCGATCACCTTTTCCGCTGCGGGTCGGGGTGTGACAGATTGGTATCAGAGCCATGACTATAGGGATATAGGATAGGTTATTAGACCCTTAGATCCTATACTATAGTCTGCCTAAATTTTAATTGATTAGGTGATTACATACAAACTTGTGATATTTATTTGTTTCATATTTGTTTACATTTACAGTCAAACATACATGCTTATATACATATTCATTATACATATATCGATGTTCATGTATTCAATTTATTTTCATACTCTCATTATCCAAAGATTTTGTGCAATTTTCAAATCTCATCAAAGTAAGTTCTGCGACGGGCATGTAGTAACTGGAAGGGTACAAGTACCGGTAGTCGGAACGTCCTGTCTAGGTTGGCATTCATATAAATCCAATATAACGGACCAGTTTGCCTACCTGGGGACCAACGATGAGAGTACGAAGGACCTATTAGGCCAAAGCATGCCACACCAAACGTCGTTCGAACTAACCCTACTTTGAGGTGTCACCGTGTCTACACCTGGACACATTCCGAATATCACACGTTGTATACATATTTCTCAATTTTCTCCGGGTTTTTGTGTACGCAACCTGGCAAACCCGTGCGAACCATATGAAAAACTGGTATTCATGAGGGCCCACATGATTACACAGGTGAAGTATGGCGGCATGTAGGGCCTAATGGCGAGCAAACCCAAGACATCCTATGGATGTAGTAGATTTATTTTTCTATAATTATTTTATGAATGTTCGTTCCTAATGCGACCCATGAACCCAAAAACATCCAACTCATACTTTTGTCATGTATTCCTTGTAGATGTCTTCTAACCTCGCCCGTAGGAAGTCGAGAGCAAGAAAAGCCCGCGAACGCATGGCTGCCTTAATCGCTCAACAAATGGCTGCCGTAATACCCAACATTGTAATCCAAGTTCAACAAGCACTTACCGCTAATCCTGTCAATCAAGCAAACCAAAACATTATCAACCCTCCCCCAAATACCACTAAATGCACCTACAAGCACTTCAAATCATGCGACCCTCCGAAATACAAAGGGACTGAAGGCGTCACCGCTCTCCTCCATTGGTTTGAAGAAATGGAGAATACTTTTCTAAATTGCGATTGCCCTGATGATCGCAAAGTGCGTTATGCTACCGGTCGACTATATGGGATATCACTTACTTGGTGGAATACAGAGAAGGCCAAACGAGGCGTCGACGATGCTATGACCTTAACTTGGAACGAATTGAAGGAAATCATGACCAGACGATTTTGCCCAAGGAGCGAAAGCAAGAAGTTAGAAGATGAATTTTACTCATTGAAGCAAATGGAAGGAGACCACATCACCTACAACAAAAGATTCCTCGAGTTACATCAAATGGTTCCCAACATGTTCACTCCCCTCTACCGTTTGATCGAGCACTACATTCGTGGTCTTCCGTCAAAGATTCAAGACCCTGTAATAAGTACCAAGCCTGCAACTTTGGAAGCAGCAATGGAGCTAGCAACAGAGCTCACCGAGAACCGAATCCGAAACAAAGACTTCAAGGAGGAGAAGAAGAAGGATAAAGAATCGACTGAAACCTCCGACTCCACCCAAACCGAATCCCCTTCTCAACCCAATCCTAAGAGAAGAAGAGACGGGCAACTTTTCGCTGCTACCCAACGAAATCAACCAGTTTTACACGCTATACCCATCCGAGCTATCCCAATCACCCAAGTGGCACCCGACTCAGCTTACCTAAATAAGAAACCATATCTTGGACCTCACCCTCGATGCAACAACTGTTTTTATCACCATCCTCATACCCTACCTTGTCGTCTATGTGCAACTTGTGGACGCTATGGTCATTTGAGCAATGTTTGTCGCACCTTTCAAGACCAAACCTTTTCCCCTACTCAAACCATAAACCAAACCTATCAACAACCCCAATACCCCATGTTCCCATATGCTCGAGCTTGTTTCAATTGTGGCGACCCTACCCACTTTAGAAACACATGCCCTCAATTGGTTAACGTCATCAACACTCAAGCCCAATCAAACCCAGTTAACCAAGTAAACCAAGGAAACCCAACCGCTAGGCCACCAGCAAGAGGAAGAGTCTTCAATATCAACGCCAATCCTGTCGAAGATAATGACGGCCCAAATGAAGATACTCAACTAGTCCTCTTCGCCGAAGATCCAGATTCAACTCCTATCGTTTAGTTTTATGTTTTTCTTTATCACATCAAACCAATCTTAACTTAAGGATAAAGCCAATGAAACTTTGACAAGAGTACGGTGGATACGCCGCTGGTACTTCCTATATATAAGTATTCTTGTCAAAGGATCAGAAGCATTATCTGGCGGTTATGAGAGGTTCCATGTGTAGACTGTTAGAGTAATTATTGTATATTATATATTATATATTGTTTTCAGTATATGCTTTTGCCGAGGCCGCAGCTCCCCATCCATCGAGGTTGAGCTTGATCCCCATTTTATTATGCGGTTAATCTTGGCGTGCCCGCACGATCGGCTCCGTTTGATTGAGCCTTGATCGGTCATTTCATTTTACATTTCAATACATGCAATACGCTCGGCTCCGTTTGATTGAGCCTTGAGCGCACAGTTCAATTTACATTTCCAGTTCATGCAATACGTTCGGCTCCGTTTGATTGAGCCTTGAGCGCACAGTACAAGTTACATTTCCAGTTCATGCAATACGTTCAGCTCCGTTTGATTGAGCCTTGAGCGCACATACATTTTCATTATCAGTATCTTGTGGTTGTGGTATTTGTTGTAGAGTCGCATAGAACTAATCATAACATGCGGATAAAGTCAATGAGAATTTGACAAGAATATGGTGGATACGCCGCTGGTACTTCCTATATATAAGTATTCTTGTCAAATGATCGGAGGCATTATCAGGCGGTTATGAGAGGTTCCATGCATAGGCTGTTTGTGTGATTGTTGTTTAGATTAAGTGGTTCATTTTCAGTACATGCAATACGTTCGGCTCCGTTTGATTGAGCCTTGAGCACACATACAATTTCAATTTCAGTACATGCAATACGTTCGGCTCCGTTTGATTGAGCCTTGAGCGCACAGACAATTTCATTATCAGTATCTTGTGGTTGTTGTGATTGTTGTAGAGTCGCTTAGAACTAATCATAACTAACGGATAAAGTCAATGAGAATTTGACAAGAATATGGTGGATACGCCGCTGGTACTTCCTATATATAAGTATTCTTGTCAAATGATCGGAGGCATTATCAGGCGGTTATGAGAGGTTCCATGCATAGGCTGTTTGTGTGATTAAGTTATTCAATTTCAGTACATGCAATACGCTTGGCTCCGTTTGATTGAGCCTTGAGCACACAGACAATTTCATTTTCAGTACATCCAATACGTTCGGCTCCGTTTGGTTGAGCCTTGAGCGCACAGACATTTCATTTTCAGTACATGCAATACGATCGGCTCCGTTTGATTGAGCCTTGATCGCATAGATATATTTCATTTCAGTAATTTATGTTTGTTGTATTGGTTGTAGAGTTATAGGACTAATCATAATTCACTGATAAAACCAATGAAAATTTGACAAGAATATGGTGGATACGCCGCTGGTACTTCCTATATATAAGTATTCTTGTCAAAGGATCAGAGGCATTATCGGACGGTTATGAGAAGTTCTATGTAGGATTTATTAGTTTCTTGGTAACCAATCATAACTTGTGGATAAAACTAATGAAAATTTGGCAAGAATATGGTGGATACGCCGCTGGTACTTCCTATATATAAGTATTCTTGCCAAAGGATCAGAGGCATTATCAGGCGGTTATGAGAAGTTCCATGTAGGATTTAGTATTGCCTTGGTTGGAATTTATATCATCTTGCTATTTAAAGAGATTGGATTGTGTTCCATTTCTACATAAACTAACCTCTCCATCATAACAAACGAGAGAGGAACTTCCACCATTCAAACATATATGCAATCAGAATGTGGATTCAAATATTTGTTGTTGTGTTTATTCATGTTCGAATATTAGCTGTTGTGTTTATTTATGTTCAAATATCAGCTGTTGTGTTTTTATTTATGTTCCATGTAGGTTGTAGTGTTAGAAGTTTTGCCTTAGGATATAACCATACTTTCCCAAATGTATCTAAACTCTTATGCATGATATCATTTTTTTAGCGAATCATTCCTGCTTATCAATACTTATACAGTAGGCAACAAAAAGCGATTCATGTAATAGGGTACTTAACCCTTACAAGGAACGTTACCGCCTCGAACAAAAACTTAAACCCTTATTTTTTTCTAAGCATATAACTGCCAAACTAAACACCATCTTAGTCAAATATATCACAATTTAAATTTCGGGGCGAAATTTCTAAAAAGCAGGGGATACTGTAACATCCGTCAAAAATGGATTTACCAAACCCGCTCCGTTTATCAACCGAACAGTCATTCAAAAATTTCGTTGCGAATTAAATGCCCAAAATATTTTTAAACGATACATAATCGACTATTATACGGGAATATATATTTAGTTTTTGAAAAACTGTTGAAAATCGCAAAATAAAAATAAAAGTCCTCTGCTGGGTTTCGAACCCGGATCAGCACCGGTTCAACAACAAGCCTTATCGCACAACACACAAACCACTGCGCCACTGATATTACTTGTTAAATATTAGAATCATTAAATTGATATCATGACGTTACGAATCCAAAACCGGCGCCCAATAGTTCAGTCGTCGGAAATCCCGGAAATCTCGCGAGTCTTAACGACAACTTACGTTATAACGTAAACCATTACTAAGACATCGGTTATAACCGACGTCTGAGTTCGCGACACCTTCTATAACCGCCGGAGTTTTTATAACCGATGAATACAGTCGGAAATCAGACCAGGTTCTTCGACGATTTGCCCTATAAATTCACCCACAACCCACCGCAAACTTTTTCGCTCAAAACCACACCTTTTCTCGGCGTAATTCCACTCGCCGGAATCTTTCTGTTTGTCGCCGGAAAACCGGTTTCTCCATTTCCGAGCCCTATTGAACCTTCTAAGCTTATACCGAAGTCACCCAAACCCTTTGTAAGTTTTCTGAAGTTTCTCTGCTGCAAGATACCTGACGCCGGAGCTAATTTCTGTCGCCGGAGTTCTGCCGGAAAACAGAGGAAAGCGAGTCGGTATATCTCACGCTTATTTTCTTTTCTTTATACTTATATCTCATCTATAATTAACCTAAAACACTAAAAGAAACGATTAAGACTTTGAACCAGTCGATTTCTGGTTCTGGTTATAACTCAGCGAAGAAGACGAAGTCATGGAACGTATATGTATAATTAAAATCAGGATATTACTCGGGTTAGACACACAGTCCAGCGGTGGACTGTGTGCACATTAAACATACAAACGTCTCGAGTTCGAATCCGGTTTCACACACGCTGCCTTAATAAAAATGATTTTTTTTTATTAACTGAACCGGAGTCGCCACTGATATATGTTAAGTATATTAATAACCGGAATAATAACCAAGTTAGACACACAGTCCAGCGGTGGACTGTGTGTATGTTTATATCACAGGTCACGCGTTCGAGTCCGGGCTACTGCACCGACTCGGACAATTATCTATTCTTTTTAATTAAGACAGAAAAGGAAATAACTAATTTGTGTTTAAGTATAATAAAAATCAGTAAAGTTAACAAGTTGCACACACAGTCCAGCGGTGGACTGTGTGTTAGTTTAAGCCACAGGTCCCGGGTTCGAGACCTGTGGAGCGCACCGTTTCGTTGATTAAAATGTTTTTAAAATAAAATGATTTTCGGTTTAAACTAATTAATATATATATATAATTAAAATCAGATATATAACGGGTTAGACACGTAGCTCAGTTGGTAGAGCTGCGTGCACGCGTACGGGAGGTCTCGGGTTCGAGCCTCACTCAGCGCACCTATATTCCGAATCGAACCGGTCAACGGTTAGGTCAACGGTCAGTCAACGGTCAACGGTCAGAAAAAAATCAAAATTTTTTATTATTTTTATTTAATTATTTTAATTAAAAATCAATTAAAAATACTTAAAAATAACATTTTTAAGGTTAAAAAAAAATAGCCTCAAACTCACAAAAATACACCCAACAATTCTACTAAAATAGATTAATAAAATTCGTGTACTTACCAAACCATAATGCGATTCATCTAGGTTAATCTCACTCGTGGTTAAAACCACTTCGCGTGCATTCAACATCATCAACCGAACGCACCCACTGTGAGTGAATCTTACAACTCCCCCTTTTAAATTACACGTTTTGGGATGTGTCATGTGTTATGAAAATAATTAACTTATTTATTTAAACTTGTGCCATACCACATCATGACCGAAACTTAGATTGTTTACATTGTTGTGATTCCTTAATTCATTTGTCAAATTATATGAAATTCATTCATTAAGCCCATCAGTTCCTCGTGGGAGACGAGTTGAACAACGCGTGCCACAAATCAAATTCGTTATTGTTTATGTGCGTATCATTGAGTTTACATTGTTTGTAGTTGTGTCATTTATATTATCATGTTTATGCAATTCATTCATTAGGCCCCTCAGTTCCTCGTGAGAGACGAGTTGAGCATCGCGTGCCTCTAAATGTTCCATTTTTGTTCATGTGTGTTTCATTTAATATCTTATGATTGTTGATTAAGTTTACATCTATTTTTACTCATGTTTGGTTGTGCACATATTTCATAATCAATTTAAATAAATTTGTTCAAATGTTTTCCATAGGATTCACTCGCCAACATTATGTTGATCCAAAAACCCTTTTACACATTATACAGGTGAACAGGTTGAAGCAAGGAAAACATAGGATATGCCTTAGAAGAGAACAAAGAAGTTTAGATTGTTAGTTAGAACATGTTGTAACATTTATTGTAAATTTCCATTTAATTTGTATTAAAGAATATGAAACGCATAATAAATGTCATGAGCTTTGATGATAACCCAATCATGCCCCGATCACCTTTTCCGCTGCGGGTCGGGGTGTGACAGTAGCCAGAATGGACTGGCTATCCGACGTCCGAGCTGAAGTTCTCTGTTTCAAGAAAGCTATCCGTATTCCGTTCTCTAACGACGAAGTCTTGATGGTGTAAGGCGAGAAGGCAGGCGCCGTCACAAACATCATCTCTTACATGCAAGCTCAGAAGTATCTTCGGAGAAAGAAATCCTTCGCTTTGCTCGCACTGGTCACCGAGCAGCCTAAGGACGAGAAGCGGATTGAAGATATCCCCGTCATCCGTGACTTTTACGATGTGTTTCCAGAGGAGTTACCTGGTCTTCCACCACATCGACAAGTGGAGTTTGAAATCGAATTGGCAAACCATGTGACTCCTATCGCCAAGGCCCCGTACCGCCTAGCTCCAGCAGAGCTGCAAGAGCTGTCTACCCAACTTCAGGAATTGTTGGAAAAAGGATTTATCCGACCCAGTACTTCGCCATGGGGAGCTCCGGTCCTTTTTGTCAAGAAAAAGGACGGGACCTTCCGCATGTGCATCGACTACAGGGAACTCAATAAGGTTACCTTCAAGAACCGATACCCATTACCTCTCATTGACGATCTCTTCGACCAGCTTCAAGGGTCAAGCTACTACTCCAAGATTGATCTACGGTCCGGTTATCACCAGTTACGCGTCAGGGATGAGGATATCTCCAAGACGGCATTTCGTACTCGGTATGGCCATTATGAGTTCTTGGTCATGCCCTTCGGTCTCACCAACGCACCGCGGTGTTCATGGACCTCATGAACCGCGTGTGTAAGCCGTATCTCGACAAGTTTGTCATCGTGTTCATCGATGATATACTCATCTACTCTAAGGGTGAAGAAGAACATGCTGAGCATCTACGATTATTGCTGGAACTATTTCAACAGGAGAAACTATATGCCAAGCTTTCGAAGTGTGATTTCTGGATTCGGGAAGTTCAGTTCCTCGGGCATATCGTGAATGAAAAGGGTATACATGTTGATCCCGCCAAGATCGATGCTATCAAGAACTGGAAGCACCCAGGACAACGACAGAGATCCGCCAATTTTTTGGTTTGGCTGGTTACTACAGACGTTTCATCAAGGGATTCTCAAAGATCGCACAACCACTTACCACTCTCACCCAGAAGGGAACCAAGTATGCTTGGGGTGACAAGCAGGAAGCAGCATTGCAATTGCTGAAGCAGAAACTTTGCAGTGCACCCATTTTGTCCTTGCCAGAAGGGACAAATGATTTTGTGGTATATTGTGACGCTTCCATTCAGGGATTGGGATGCGTACTCATGCAACGCGATAAGGTCATCGCGTATGCATCCCGACAGTTGAAGGTTCATGAGAAGAACTACACAACACATGACCTGGAATTGGGAGCAGTTGTATTTGCACTTAAGATTTGGAGACACTATGTATATGGAACAAAGTGCACAATCTACACGGATCACAAGAGCCTCCAGCATATCTTTGACCAGAAGGAGTTGAACATGCGACAGCGTCGCTGGGTCGAACTCCTGAACGATTATGAATGTGCCATTCGGTATCACCCGGGTAAGGCTAACGTGGTAGCTGATGCCCTCAGTAGAAAGGAGCACTTGAAACCTCGTCGGGTACGAGCACTACAGTTCACGATTCATTCTGGATTACCCGAACAGATACACGACGTCCAGCTAGAAGCAGTTAAGGAAGAAAACATCAAGGCCGAATCTGTGGGAAAGATGGAACGCGATTGGGAAGTGAAACCCAATGGTGCCCGGTATTTCATGAATCGTATATGGGTACCTCTCTACGGAGACCTCAGGAAGCTAGTTATGGACGAAGCTCACAAATCCCGATACTCTGTCCATCCTGGTTCAGATAAGATGTATCAAGACCTTAAAGCCGCGTACTTGTGGCCCAACATGAAAGCGGATATAGCCACCTATGTGAGCAAGTGTTTGACTTGTGCGAAAGTCAAGGTGGAATACCAGAAGCCATCAGGGTTACTTCAACAACCTGAGATCCCAGTGTGGAAATGAGATCAGATCTCGATGGACTTTATCACTAAACTCCCTCGAACTCCGGGTGGTTGCGATACCATCTGGGTAATCGTGGATCATCTAACTAAGTCCGCACACTTCCTAGCGATCAAAGAAACAGATAAGATGGATAGGTTAACTCGCATCTACGTTAAGGAAGTAGTTTCTCGGCACGGGGTGCCAACGTCCATCATCTCAGACAGAGATGCTCGTTTCACGTCCAACTTTTGGCAGTCACTTCAGAAAGCGTTGGGTACACGCTTAGATACGAGCACAACTTATCACCCTCAGACGGATGGTCAAAGTGAAAGGACCATTCAGACCTTGGAAGACATGCTTAGGGCATGTGTGGTAGACTTCGGGAACAGTTGGGAAATCCATCTGCCTTTAGTGGAATTCTCGTATAACAACAGTTACCATACGAGTATTCAGTCAGCACCGTTTGAAGCATTATACGGTCGCAAATGTAGATCACCGGTCTGTTGGGCAGAAGTCGGTGACAGTCAACTCACAGGTCCTGAGTTGATACATGAGGCTACTGAAAAGATTGTACAAATCAGAAACCGCATGGCAGCGGCACGAGATCGACAGAAAAGCTACGCTGATCAACAACGCAAACTGCTCGAATTTCAAGTAAGCGATCGCGTCCTACTAAAGGTGTCACCCTGGAAAGGTGTAATCCGTTTTGGGAAACGAGGCAAACTAAACCCACGGTACGTAGGCCCATTTGTGATCTTGAAGCGTATCGGGCCCGTAGCTTATCAATTAGACCTTCCTACCGAACTCAATGGAGTTCACAACGTTTTTCACGTGTCCAATATGAAGAAGTGTCTATCAGATGAGACCCTAGTTATTCCATTGGATGAGATTCAAGTGGATGAGCAACTACATTTTGTGGAACAACCTATCGAGATCATGGATCGTGAGATTAAGACTCGAAGGCACAGCAAGATACCGATTGTCAAGGTTTGTTGGGACTCTAAGCGTGGACTGGAGTTCACGTGGGAAAGAGAGGACCAAATGAAAAGCAAATACCCACACCTTTTTGCAGCTGAGCAGCAATCTAACGTTACCACCAACTAAATTTCGGGATGAAATTCTTTCAACATGGGGATGATGTGACAGCCTGGGAATTTCTTGTACCATTGCTAATAAACTGAATCTTTGTGCGTTGCATTCTAAACCGTGTTTACTCAATTTTCGGGACGAAAATTTTTTCAACATGGGGATAATGTGACATCCCGGCTTTCCAGGTATCTTAAATGCGCTACTTTACGGTTACTCATTCCTACGCTGATTTAATTCGCAGAATTAAATTACACGCTCGCAATAACTACGCTAACTTTGTGAATTCATTGGGCGAATTACGTGCTATGTGTGATTAGACGTTTGTATATTTTGTAGATTATTGTATCACGCCTTAAATCGCGATTATTAGTTATATAAAAAAAATAATAAATAAATAGCCAAACCGAACCGAGCCGCGAAACGTGTTGACCTCACCTCCTTGCGGCCCAAGGAACTAACCTAAACTTGAGGCCCAAGCTACTTACCCAAACCGCCCCCACCCCCCTTTGCGGTCTCGCGCCCCCACCCCTTTCCCCTTCTTTTCCCTTGTGCTATATATGTACATGTATGCAAGAGTTGTGTTTAAAAAAAAACAAGAAACCCTAGTCCTAACAGAACCGACGGCAGCCCCCCCCCTCTCTCACGATCGCAAGCCTCCAACCTTCTGGATTGATTCCAATCTTGTCCCGGTTCGCTAATCATCATCGTTCAAGGTTAGGGTTTAATTGTTTTGAAAATCACATTAGGGTTTGTGTAATCTTGATCATGATTATGGTAATGGTAGGATCATTGGTTTGAAAAGTGTTATGATTTATGATTAGTTCGGATAATTGTGCGAGTTTTTGCGATTGTGATGTTATGATGAATACAAAATTATATGCTGCGTTTTAGAGATAATGATCATGTTATATGATTAGGGTTTTCTTGAATATTGATGTACATGATGATATTTGACAAATAAACCTGTTCTTGATCATTATTATTAAGCATCTTGATCGTTTAAGCATGTTCTAATGCGATAAAAGTCGAAAACAGGTTGCTGAATGGCATTTACAGCAAACTTCAATTGGCTGTAACTTGATCATTATTTATCGAAAAGTGGATTTTATGAAGTCTAAAACGTGTATTTTTGAACAACGCTTCTAATGGCATTGTATTCATATTTTTCTGAGGTCGTTTTCTATTTTTAAGTGGTCATTTAGTTCAGCAGCTGAAGCTGCGTAAATTCTGCAAAATTTGCTAGTTGTTTATCGAGTCGGATCTCATAGTCTGTAGAGGGTTGGGTCACGAAATTTGTACAGTAACTGGAGTCGGGAATTTCCGGAAAACTTCCACTGGAATTACGTTAATTGGATGAATGATGATTTTTAAATAATTTTTCCCGTGGACTGCAGTCAGAAAGAGACGAATCTGACTGCAGCCTAGTATATAAATATTTATAAATAATTGGTAAAGCGTTAGGACTTGAAAAATTTACATAAAATTCTACAGTTTAGTTGACACCTCCTGTAAAAAATTGGAATTTTTGGAACGTTGGAACTATTTTATAAAATTCTCGAAAACAGCCCAGTTATGAGCGTACAAGCTGAAACATGATAATTTGCGTTTGTGTGAACCAAAGTGTTGTATGAGTTAATCTGTGTTTATGACATGTTGGTTTGATCATTATTTTGGTATGATGATACCTTGCATGCATGATTGTGTTTTTGAATTGGTTATTACGTGTGCCGCACTGTGTGTTAGTTATGCGTAGGGTTTTGTATCAGTGTGTTCACACACTAACTCTAAATCGGTTGACATGTTAGGACGCGATTAGCGGTCCCATCATTTGCTACTTTTGTGTTACTCTAACCGAGCAATTAAAGGTGAGTTCACGGCCCCTATTTTATCCGGTTTAAACAACAGGGGGAGAAACATGTATACACTCTATAACTCTATCTTTTTACGTTATGCGAAATTAACGTCGTTAAACTACTCGGTAACTAAGTTAATGTTAATGTACATTATGGTCACTAAGCAGCTATATCACGGAAGTCCTCAACAAACTCTCGGATCGTTAGTATTGGGTTAGATAGCGGGGAAATTATAAGTAGTACTACTGGGCCCGACAAGCCCCACCCGAGCTAGTCGCGCTAGCCGACCGGGAATGGTCAACGGGTGATTAATTTGGCCTAACTTTCGCCATGGTCAGTGATAGGCCTGGCCACTCTAAGGCAACAACAGTCAGCTTCGACCGCGAACTCTTATGTGATGTAACTTTAGGCTCGCTACCTACATGTTAACATTGAACTTAATTACGAACCAACATTATTATTCCGGGTTAGGAATAATGGAACCAACATTATTATTCCGGGTTAGGAATAATGGAACTATATCGTTATCCCGGGTTAGGGATACGGGGGAAACAAAACTTTTAACCGAACTTGTGAACTTATAAAAACCTGTGAACTCACTCTTCTTTAATGTTGACACTTGTTTCTTTACATGTTTCTCAGGACACTAGGAGCGCTAGGTGCACTCACTTGCATTTGACCAAGACATTTTTATCGAGTCTTATTTACGAATATTGTTTGGGATTTTTGGTTTTGGCGTTTATGTTGGCGCCTGTTACTTTACTTTACTCTAATGCTTCCGCTCAACTTTGAAACTAATGCTTCCGCTAAACTTTGAAACTAAGATAATTTGAAAATAACTATGAAACAAATGTTTTCGGAAAACGTTTAAATAAATCATATAGAGTCATTCGATATTACTAGTGTCTCAGATTCTAGTTTGATCACACGCCTCGCGGTAAAACTCCGCAAGTGGAAATTGAGGGTGTGTCACACCTCGTGCGTGGCTGGCTGGTTTGAGTTGTTTTTCGTTAGTTTAGCTGGTTTTTAAGTGTTTTAAGCATACAAGAAGGACGTATGAGTATACTGGTGCGTAAAGTTGAGTATTCGAGCATTTAAGTATGAGTTTCTTACAGATAATCACGTATTAAGAATTGTAAAGTATAATTTAAGTATGTGACATGTATAAGTATAAAATGAGTTTCCATTATGATCATAATCTTAGAGTACAAGGGTGGAAAAATGGAAGGTATAAGTACGGGATAAGTTTTCAAATATAGAAATACGAATACACTTTCTAAATAAGGAAAGTCCAAAATCCAGAGCATTACAGTTCAAGGGGGTATAGAGCACCCGGTGGAAGGAATGATGATGATAGACGCATGGGTGGAGGTGAAGTGTCTGTATGTGGAGATGATGAGGGTGGAGTGGAAGTAGGTTGTAATGACAAAGAGATTGGTGATGGAATCTCTTCATCACCTTCATCAATGACAAAAGTTTTCTTTTGCATTGGAATTTGATCTTTGGAGATGGTGGATGTGAAGGAATTCTTGGTGGAGTGGAAATAGGTTGTATTAAGGTGGGATATGTGATAGGAGCAGTTGTTTGGGGAACATCTGTTAGAACATCTATTGTTCCAGCATTTACTATCACAACATCTGCCCTAACATCTGTTGGGTTGTTTTGTGGTATTGAGACAGAGGATACAACAAGATTAGCCGCAATAGTGGTTTTAGAAGTGGTGACAGTTGGTTGTCTAACTTTTCTTGCATACTTCATTTTTCTTGAAGTACCAACAACATATGTTGGGTTGTTTTGTGGTATTGAGACAGAGGATACGGCAAGATTAGCCGCAACAGTGGTTTTAGAAGTGGTGACAGTTGGTTGTCTAACTTTTCTTGCATACTTCATTTTTCTTGAAGTACCAACATCATCTTTTTCCATATGTTTGTTTTTTTCTTCTTTAATCCGCATTAAGGCTTTAGCTTCCATTGTATCTTGTCTTTTCTGCTTATCCTCAGCAATCTTTTCAGCTTCTTTGTTTGGGGTCTCATCAATCCCTTTTCCCAAAGTTGCATCAGATGCTGTAGCAGTGGTTTCTGGCTGTTGTTGCACCTTTGGTATAGCACTTGAATCAGGCTACAACTTTCTCAGTGAATCATTCTCCCCCTTTTTGTCATCATCTTCTGTTTCTTCAACATAAATTGTAACCAGGGCAGAGCCAGTTGTTTTCAGTAAATGGTCTTTGATGGCTTTAATGTCAGCTTGAGTGTCTTTGTATCTAGCCTCAACCATGTTTCTGATCAGCTTGATATGTGTTTCATGCTGAAGGTCTACCAATTGCCTCTGAGCTAAGATAATTGGTTGCACAACTTTCCATAGCTCATCAGCATTTTGAGTTGGTGATTGTTGACTTTGGGAGTTTTGTAGGACTTGCTTCATCATGGTTTTGAGGTCATCAATTGATGATTCCATGGAAGACATCCTCTCCGTCAATTCTTGGTATTTTAATTTGTTGAGGTCATCAATTGATGATTTCATGGTTTTGAGGTCTACCAATTGCCTCTGAGCTAAGATAATTGGTTGCACAACTTTCCATAGCTCATCAGCATTTTGAGTTGGTGATTGTTGACTTTGGGAGTTTTGTAGGACTTGCTTCATCATGGTTTTGAGGTCATCAATTGAGGATCATCTAAATTCCTACCAGAGGTAGTTGTATCTGGATTATCAACATGAGGAATCTCAATGTTTTTAGAACCAAATGCCCCTTTGTCTTGGTACTGGGACTTCCAACTGGGACAGAGGTTACTTTTGTAGCCTCAGTAGTTATCGCCTACAAGGAAGTCTTACTAATGTAACCACTGTCTAACTGAAAAACTGTTGTGTCATCAGTTGTAGCGGCTGCTTCACTTGAAATACCACCAAGAGTTACTTGTAACTCAAGGGGTGTAGTCTCCTCAAATGCTTGTGACCTAGCAAATCGAGTTTTCTCCGACTCAGTCAAATGTAGAAATTTACTCTCTTTAATGGGTGAGTGAGAGGGACTGATGTATGTCTGAGTTTTCTCTATTGCATCAAACAAAGGTATAAATGTGGATGGCATTGGAGAAGTGGGAGTAGGTTGTTGTGTAGAAAGAGACATTGCCCTGGGAGAGGGGATGTGGAAGATTGATTCAAGTGAATCAAGAGCTTCATAATGTGGTGTCCCTGTGGATACAACTTGTTCCTTTTATGAGGAATCAAGAGGGGTTTGGCTAGGTGGAGATCTTTTTGCCATCTGCTGTAAGGAAGTAGCAGCAGTGGTTTCAAGTGACTTTGGTGTTGTCACCTGTATATCCTCTAGGATCTCATCTTCCAGAGTTACCTTTTTGGTTTTCTTTTTGGAGGGCTTTGTAGATTTGGAAGGTTTTCTTTTGATAGATGCTGGTGGGGGTTGTACAACACTGGTTATAGTGTCATTTTCACCAGGAGCAGTGGGCTCAACAACAAAGGTTTGAGCAGTGGATGTGTTAGTATCTAAAATTGGCTCATTCCCATTTGCTTGTGTTTTCAAAACCTGTGGCGTTTGGGTAGAGAGTCTTGTAAAAGTTTCATGTTTAAGGCTGCCAATTTCACAAATGACACCTTGTTGGAAACCAGTTTCAGAAACTTGTTTTTGAAGATAATAACTCAACAACCTAGGGTGTATAAGAAAACCTTTATTTTTGGAAATGTTGTTATAGTTTGCAACCATGTCAGAAAACAATACCTAGGAAAAATTAAATTTTGATTTTGTTAAAATAGCATAACCCAGATACTGAATGTTTAAAGGTATTTCATTAAAAGTAGTTGTCTTTACTGATAAACATAACAGTAAAATATGAAAAAAGAATTTCATGTCAGTAGGAAATTCAGGTTTATAGATGGTAATACCTGTCAATTGACCTTCATAACCACGCTCAATGAATTCATCGTATAAATACTTCTTTGAGAATGAAGTGGGGTCATTTAGGTCATTTAGACCAAATGCGGTGAAAATGGTGGATGGAGAAATTTGGACAAGAGACTGTCCAACCTTTGACGTAATAGCAAAAGGCTTCTTGTTTTGGATCTCAACCTTAGCATTTGCCCAAAATTGTCTAAGTGCGTCCACATATATTGGAGCCTTTGCCAATAGAATATCCTTGTATGATGATGTTTGTAGAACATCGATCATTGCATGAAAAGCAGCATTATTATCTGTTTTCTCGAGGATAGGAAGGTAGTTGTGGGGATTTTGATGTTCAGTCATGATTGAAGAGTGAATGAGGGTTAGTGAAGAAGATAACCGCTTTGGAGAATTTTTGAATTCAATACGGCAGTGAAAAACTCTGTTTGGATGGAACAAAGTTTATAAAGGAAAAAGTGAAAGTTGATGTGGCAGCGGTGTTCAAAAAGATCTGATGGCTAACATCTGTCCACATGTAAACTTTATTGGATAATGGAAGACAGTTTTTGGAAACCTCTACTGGATACCAGCAATGGTTCTGAATAGTGGAATCGCGGTGGTGATTTTACACTATCAGATAATAGATTATCAATGGATTGGGAAAACAATGGTTCACCAACAGTGGATGTAGATTAGAGGATACACTGTTAGCAACAGATAGATTTTCACGCCAAGCAGAGGTTTGGAGAAACAGTGGTATGAGCAGACTTTAGAGAGTTATTGGAAATTTTCACTTTTAGCTATTTTTAAAGATGGATTTTGACTTTTTGAAAACATTTTGATGCTATTTACATATGGAAAACATAATTTTTGTTTTTATTCCATGTTTAGCATACCAATCCTAGATATCAGACTTTCAAAAGTAGATGTATCTAATGCTTTGGTTAGAACATCTACCAGTTGATCTTTAGTGGAAACATGATGCAGAGAAATCAAACATTTTTCATAGCAATCTCTCACAAAGTGATGTCTAATGTCAATGTGTTTGGTGGTAGAATGAGAGACTAGATTTTTATGATGTTTTTAGCTACTTGACTATCCAACATGAGAGGAGTCTTGAGAACAGTTACACCCAAATCCAGCAATTGATTTTGAAGCCATAGGAGTTGAGTAGTGCAGCAACAATACACTCAGCCTCTATTGTGGACGTTGATACTGTAGCTTGCTTTTTGCATTGCCAAGACACTAAGCAGTTTCCTAGGAATTAACAGCCTCCTGAAGTTGACTTCCTTGTGGTGTGGCATCCAGTAAAATCACTGTCTCAATAACCTGAAAACTCAATATTTCCATTAGCTGGATATCAGATACCAAGTGTGGGAGCACCTTTGATGTATCCGAGTATCCTTTTACAGCAATGAGATTGGACTTCCTAGGTGCTAACTAGGATCTAGCACAAACACATGTTGCAACCATGATGTCTGCCCTTGATGCAGTTAGGTACAATAAAGAGCCTATCAGGCTTCCATATAGAGTTTGATCAACCAAGTCATCTTTGTCATCAACAGAGACAAGCTTTGTGGTTGTCATGAAGTCTTTGAGAAGGGCTCTACATCCTGTCATATGCCTAGAGCCACCACTATCTGCATACCATAAACTATCAAGGCAAGTAGAAGCTCCCTGCATAGTGGTAATTAATTAGTTTAGGTGGGTTTCCAAAGCCAAAATGGCTTTGGAAGGGGTCACAGACATGTTAGTTTCAAATTTAGAAGAATGGTTAGTGGTTTGAACAGATCTTTGTGACATCTGTTGAGACCCATCTCCTACCAGATGATAGTAACCATGAGGATGCCTTTTTACTCTTGGTTTTGAGAGCCTTTTGTAACCCTCATAACTAAGAGGTACCTTTTGGTAAAGTGGTAGGTCATATCCTCTTGGGTACTGGTTGGCAGGTGGTGCATCTGTTACCTGCACCTCTCTAGGAGCAGAGGCTTTGTGTAGTGCTTTGGTAACAAATGTTTCAACAAACACAAAAGTCTGTTTAGACTTTCCTTTTGAAGTACTAGTCTGTGAACTCTCCAGTGTTTTAGATTTATACTCATTCTTTTTCACATCAAAGTTTTTAAGATATACACGCTCTTGAATTTTGTGATTTGTTTTATTACAAATTGTGCAGTTTGGAGAGTCAATGATCACACTTGTTTTGTTAATGTCATATGCTATTAAAAGAAAACAGTTTTTGGTAACATGGTTCTTCTTTTCACAGAAATCACAAAACAGGTTTTTTATCTTTTTCCCTTTTTCAGACTTTTTGTCAGCAGATGTTGTAACATCTACTGGTAAATCTGTTATGGGAATGATTCTTGCCTTTGGTGCTTTGACACCTTCAATGGTTGAAAAATCCATTGGCTTGAAGCTTTCAAGAATATCACATTCATCAGACCATGTGGGTTTAAATTGATACACCTCAATCTCCTCAAAAGTTGAGGATCCCGCATGTCTTTCTAAAACAGTTTTATTTCCATTTTTATCAGTGACTTTGATTTCTTGACCAGCCAAGTTTGTTGGAACAATTTCAATTACACTAGAATAATTTCCAGTAACATTTTCAGAAATTTGGTCATTTTCTTTGAAACCAATGCCAAATTTTAAGTTACTCTTGATCTGGTTTTCTAACATAATCTCATAACAAGTACAGGATTCCACCCATTTTTCACAAGTGATTTATTCCAACTCCTTTTTGCAAACCTGATATTTTCTATCATAGTTTGGAGTTGGTCTTGGTTATGCTAGCTTCATGTTTCAAGCTGCTGATTTCAGATTCTTTTTCAAACAAGTTACGCCCTTCCATTCCTTACAACCAAAAAGATATAGAATTTCGATCTTTACAACATAACGTAAAATTTCCCATTATGCCCTTATGTTTGATGCAACAAACGCAACCACAGAATGTTTTGACGACATAAAGTTTAAACTACTAACTAATAAGGTTAATTCATTTTCTAACAAAAGTAATTTGAAAGCAAATTCATCAATTTACAACCAAAAGTAATTTGACCCGTTTGTCCATATCTTAACCGGAAGCGTAAGGAGGGCACAAAGTGTCACACCCTGGTCGTAGCGAAAGCGCAAGTGTGTGACTGTTAGGTAATCATTGCATCTAATATAGTAAACATTACAAATTAACAACGATGCATCCATTCATAAGTTTCGTTTCATATTTACAATCATCAAAAGTAAAGTCCTATGGTTATCAGTTTTAGATCACCCGTACAAACATAATTAGAAAGACTTTTTTCCAAAATAGGATAGTGTTTTCATCACAATTTCCTGCTGAGGCTTTGACCTCTATATACCCAAACGAAGTTGGGATGTAAAAGGCAAACCCTCCAAAAGATAATACATCGTTGTCTTGACAGTTCCCAAACCCGTATCCCATAACCAGCTCAAGTCCTGCGTCCTGAAACACATGTAATTTTAAAAAGTCATAAAGTTTGCGAGTTCATGTAGTTTAATGTTTTCGTATCCAAATGTCATCTTTGAAAACTTGTATTGAAATCCAAGTATGTTATTAGCATCAATGAGTTAATTTAGAATCTATCAGTGTGTCGCGAACACCCACATACTAGTGCCATAAGTAATTAACCAAACCGAGACTTCTTTGACATGTTGGGATCACAAAAGCACTCCAATGGGTATACCAACCAGGAGTGGAGCGGGTCTCAAACTCAATAGATCTACCTCTTTTGCACCTTGGTCACTAAGTGATTAATGGTTACTACTGTTATTTCCTACTTACGCACAATTATCTGTTATCTACTAACTCATAGCTAACATACTGTTTTGACATGACATGTATTTCCCCTCGATAGTTTAAAACAAAACTTAAAATAAATGAAAGGAGGGACATGAACTCACAGTTTTTGCGTTCCTTTAAGTCGTACTACTTATCGTTCGGTGTCCGCAACGTATGTAACCTACATGCGTATTGGTTTCATTAGACACCCAGGTCTCAATGGACCTTGTACTCGTTGTTCATCTTGAATTCTTGTTCTGTGTTTCCTTGTTATGATTGAACAACTTAGAATGTTATTATAGTGTTGGTAGTTTGTTTGTTTGACTAAAATTGTTATATGTATTTCTCAAATATATATATATTTGATTTTTCAACAAACTCAAGTGGGGTGGGACCCACTTGAACCGTTCATGCCAGGGGGGTAAAGTGTAACTTTTATTTTTACCACATGTTGAAAATTGAGTTATTTTGGTAATTAAATCAAGTATAGTGATTAGGGTTTATGATCTAGCGTCATTAGCATAAGAGTAGAGTTTAGGGTGTATTTACATAGTATTTAATCCACATGATCCTCCAATATAAGTTTCGGATGACGGATATGTCGCTAGATCGTTCATCGTCGAAGTATTTGCTAATAAACGAAACTATATATTTATTACCGGAAGCGTTGATTTCGATTACCACAACTAATATGGTTTCAAATTAGTGTATTTCCGGTCCAAAAATATTCACGACTAGTTCGCTAGATGAATACACGATGAATTAGGGTTGCTGATATGTCTTCCGTTCGATCGATATCGGCACTTTTATGATTCGCCGTCGAACTTTTTCGAAAGTTGTGTTTCCGTGACCTCATGTTAGATGAATGCATTCCGAGTTCCAAATAATTCTTAACTAGTCACTAGACGCTCGGATGAGGCTATCGGCTACTAAAATATTCGTCGTTTCGACGATCGGCCGCTTTCCGGTCGAATTGTGCACTGTTTGCCGAATGACCGGAAATGACGTGTTATGTGAATTTTTGCTATTCTCACATTATTTTAGGATGTTTAGCATTGTTTTATACTTATCTTGGCATCCAGAATCCTCCGAATTAGTCTTGCGGACAAATCGCCATTTGTCGCCTTTTTGGTCGAAACGGACAATTTTGCAATTTAGGCGTTATACCGGAAAGTTATGTATTATTGTAACAGTTGTTCTCAAATATATATTTTCATTTGTATATGGACTCAGGTATGACATTAACATGCCATTATTCCTTGTTCTGATTCGTTTCAGCGGGTTTTCTGACCGGTTAGTGTCACCGCATTTAGTGCATTCAGCACTTTCTACCAACACTTTTAGGGCATTGTTTTGGTCTATTTCTCGTTGTAACGGAAACCAGTATATGTTATGATCAGATTTACTTGCCCTAATAACGAACGACTCAGTTTTGATTTTAAATTACGATAATCATGCATGAGATTATAATACGAAATTAGTGAGGTATAACGCCTAAATTGTAAAATTGTCCGTTTCGACAAAAAAGGCGACAAATGGCGTTTTGTCCGCAAGACTAATTCGGAGGATTCTGGATGCCGAGATAAATATAAAATAATTCTAAACATCCTAAAATAATGTGAGAATAGCAAAAATGCACATAACACGTCATTTCCGGTCATTCGGCAAACAGTGCACAATTCGACCGGAATGCGGCCGATCGTCGAAACGACAAATATTTTAGTGGCCGATAGCCTCATCCGAGCATTTAGTGAACTAGTTAAGAATTATTTAGAATTCGGAATCCATTCATCTAACATGAGGTCACGGAAACACAACTTTCGAAAAAGTTCGACGGCGAATCATAAAAGTGCCGATATCGATCGAACGGTAGACATATCGGCAACCCTAATTCGTCGTGTATTCATCTAGCGAACTAGTCGTGAATATTTTTGGACCGAAAATGCACTAATTTGACACCATATTAGTTGTGGTAATCGAAATCAAACGCTTTCGGTAATAAATATATAGTTCCGTTTATTAGTAAATATTTCGACGATGAACGATCAAGCGACATATCCGTCATCCGAAACTTATATTGGAGGATCATGTGGATTAAATACCATGTAAATACACCCTAAACTCTACTCTTATGCTAATGATGCTAGATCATAAACCCTAATCACTATACTTGATTTAATTACCAAAATAACTCAATTTTCAACATGTGGTAAAATAAAAAGTTACACTTTACCCCCCCCCCCTGGCATGAACGGTTCAAGTGGTTCCCATCCCACTTGATTTTGTTGAAAAATCAAAGATTATAAGCATGGTCTTTAGAAGATTTGATGGAACTTGATTATGATGAGAAATATATAATAATTTCTAAAGAAGTTCTTATCATTTCCTTCAACAAAAAGTTGCAACCATTCTCCCTTGTTCTTCCCCCCACCTCACGGCTACCATACCACCACCACACGCCACCATTTAGCCACCACAATCCACCACATTCCATACACTTTGAAGCTAATCAAGTATATTAAAGAAGCTTTCAAGGATGAAGATCATTAGGGATTCTTAAGGAGCTTATTTTTTCTTCTAAATCTTCAAGGAACTTGTGCACCCATTGTGAGCTAATCTCCTCCATAACCTAACTTATTTTTATGCTTAGATTATTAGTGTACAAGTTGATCATCTTGAAAATCAAGAAAAGATAAGTTAAAAACCCTAAAACACAACATAATAATAACACTAAATATTGTTTATTTTGTGTTGATTATATATTTATATGATTGTTAGACTGTATATTGAAGTTGTTTATGTTGATATTATGATATAAAAGTGAGATGATCTTGTGTGATTTAGTGTAAAAATAAAGATTTAAACATGATAAGGTTTAAATCTAAACAAGATCATCACCTACATCATCCATGTAAAATACTACAACTTAAAGATAATTTTTATACATATGAATGATTTTTATGAGAAGTAAACATTTTTATTTAAGTTGTAATCACCTTAAAAATGTGTAGTAATCAAGGGGTTAAGTGCATAAACTTGTTTAAACAACATGCTAAAGTATTGTTTTGAAAAGGTTAACAATATTAAAACCCCATTAGTTTACTAGGATTTTTAAAACATAAAAAGTCATGGATGGTGATATTTTTATTATGTAAAATAAATATTAGATGATTTGTTATGATGATTATGAGCTTAAACAGGTTTTAAATACGTTTTTAAAACGTGGAAAACGCCATAGTTTAGGGGAAACTATGGAGAAATTTTCTAAAAATCTAATCGCGATTAAAACATGATTAGTGGGACTAAACGCGATTAGTAACTTAAATCGTCATAAAGCAGACTCTAATGACAAGGGTTATCCCTAAATAACCAAGTGTTTAAACAAAGTTATAAATATATATTTATAAGTAAAAATAAATACTTTTACAAATATATATTTTTACTTGGAAATAATGCAAGTATATGTGTTTATACAATTGTTGCCAATAAAGGGTATGTGTACATATATGTATTGTATGTGTATGTATTATAACTTAGGGTATTCACAATAAAATACCCAATCTTATACAAAATACAAACACTTGAACAATACACCAAGTGTTGGTAACATATATATATATTCTCACAATGCATCAAAACAATAAATCGGACAATCAAAGCGATGCGATCAATAGGCGAACCTTCAAGATTACACCGTCGCGTCAACGACCAACGGGTGAATCACCGGCACGAAAGGTCATCACGACAATGGGCGATTCTCGATGAAAATGAACATATAACGGACGGCGCCGACGACGAGTCTAAATATACATTTAGACATTCAACATATATGTATATGTTATCGAATGAAAAATCCGGAAAGTTATGTATATAAAAAGTTAGAAAAATTATTCGTAAATACTTATAAGAAAAATGGGCTTACAAATATATACATTTGGGCTTGGCCCAAATTATGAAAATCATATATTAGGCCTAAATTCCATAATATTATGGGGGGGGGGGGGACTAATAAAAGCCCAAAATTATATAAGAATACATGGGCTAGGCCCAAGGATATAAAAATACATGGGCTAGGCCCAAAGACATAAAGTACATGGGCTAGGCCCAAAGACAAAAAGACATGGGCTAGGCCGAAAGACAAAAAGACATGGGCTAGGCCCAATGACAAAAAAACATGGGCTAGGCCCGAAGTCATAAAATTTCATGGGCTAGGCCCGGTGACAAGAAAACATGGGCTAAGCCCAAAGACATAAAATTTCATGGGTTTAGGCCCAAAGACATAAAATTACATGGGCTAGGCCCGGTGACAAGAAAAAATGGGCTAGGCCCAATGACATGTGAAGGGCAAGGCCCAGTTCACACATTGTTTAAAAACAATAATATATATCTATATACATACATACATACATACATACATATATATATATATATATATATATATATATATATACACTTGAGAAATATATATAACAATTTTAGTCAAACAAACTATCTACCAACACTATAATAACATTCTAAGTTGTTCAATCATAACAAGGAAACATATAACAAGAATTCATGATGAAAAACGGGTACAAGGTCCATTGAGACCTGGGTGTCTAATGAAACCAATACGCATGTAGGTTACATACGTTGCGGACACCAAACGATAAGTAGTACGACTTAAAGGAACGCAAAAACTGTGAGTTCATGTCCTTCCTTTCATTTATTTTAAGTTTTGTTTTAAACTATCGAGGGGAAATACATGTCATGTCAAAACAGTATGTTAGCTATGAGTTAGCAGATAAAAGATAACTGTGCGTAAATAGGAAATAACAGTAGTAACCATTAATCACTTAGTGACCAAGGTGCAAAAGAGGTAGATCTATTGAGTTTGAGACCCACTCCACTCCTGGTTGGTATACCCATTGGAGTGCTTTTGTGATCCCAACATGTCAAAGAAGTCTCGGTTTGGTCAAAGCCTCAGCAGGAAATTGTGATGAAAACACTATCCTATTTGGAAAAATGTCTTTCAAATTATGTTTGTATGGGTGATTTGAAACTGATAACCATATGAATTTACTTTTAATGATTGTAAATATGAAACGAAACTTATGAATGGCATGCATCGTTGTTAATTTGCAATGTTTACTATATTGGATGCAATGATTACCTAACAGTCACACACTTGTGCTTCCGCTACGACCAGGGTGTGACAGGTTGGTATCAGAGCTCCGATTGTGGTGAACCGAGAAAAAACTTTTTATTAAAAGTTGGTCTACAATCACCAGGGGCTCACACATGAAAGGAAAGTTTAAAACACGATAGAAATGTTTTGAAATTATAACAAGATAACAAAAAGGTTTTCATTGTGTCACGATTACACAAGGATCTATCACACGAGCTCAACTATAAGTAATGAGCAGGATCAATACATGGTTAGTCTATGAGAAATTGACACATTACATTATAAGACTACGTGTCGTGGACACATTACAAAAGATAGAAATCCTGGCTAGATAGGATTTTATGTGATTGTATATATAATTTATTTATATATGTGTTGTACGGAATATTTGCCAAGAACGAAATACCTTCGACTACGGATATTATGATTATCCTTGACTCGCACAATGAGAATATCGACCTCGCGTTTATTGCAGAGCTTATGGCGAACGTGGTTCCTAAGTGAGACCTTAGGATCGATTCCACATAAGGTGGTTGCTTTTCCCGCGGTTGCGGAGATGCCTGGCTTCGGTAGTGACGAAGAGGCGGAGGTGGTAGCCTTGGACGACAACTCTATTAGCGGGATGAGGTCCCAGTGACCCATATTAATCATTAATAACGATGTTCTTGTCCAGACAAGGAAAGGTGAAGTACTCATCTTGAAGGTGCCCCTCCAGTTGTATTGTTACAAATTCTCTCTATTTCTAAATTTTTCTAACCACGTGCCTTTCGCAAGTAATGTCAAGGGAAGATAGCACGTGGATTGATCACAAAGGTCCTTTATATGTTGAAGGTATGTAGACAATAGTGTCCCCTCTCTGAGTGATCGTCGTCTTTGAACGGTAGAACACTAGGGTGACCATGCAAGGTAATTTATTATTACGGGGGCCCACGTAATAATAACTTGCAGTGGATGAGAATCCTGGTGGACTAGGCGGGTCAAGTTAAAGATCACTACTCATTCGAAACTGTAAAGTTATTCAAGTTTCTATCTAGTGGGACGCTAACTAGGGTGGTTGCTATAACACCCTACGATACAGAAACACCATACGTATTTGTTCGCATTTAACGTTCGATCTATATCACGAGTCCATTGAGACTAGTCATCTAAACAGACAAAATTGGTTGACCACCCAAGGAGGATATTTACTCAACGGCCTAGAGTTCTTGTACATGGGTTGGTTCCATGGTGTCTATGGTACCTCATCTTATTTATTGGAAAGATATTACACTAAACTCCGTCGTTTGACATTTGTCTTACTCCAAGGGATGGTATGGCACGAGCCATGCTTCAACACCCCCGTTGCATTCTATTCGATATCTATGGAAATTATGACAATCTAGCTGGAGCTTGTGGAGCTCAAGGGATATCAACGTATTCGTCACACGGGTTGGTGTGGCGAAGGATTTTTTTTCCTACTTTGGGCGATCGAAGTCCGCTATGTATGGAATACATGCTATAAGGTTGAAGATGACCGTTTGGTTTCTTCTCCTTTACGAGTTATTTCCTTTCCAATTAGACATATGGCCGATACACGCAAGAGGTACTACGAATTTTGAATTGTTGTTATTCACGTTATCATGGTTTCAAACATGTATGAACAACACAATCTTGAGGTTCCCATGACCGATGGCATCCTTTATTCTTAGGCGCATGGTAGACTATATTTATTCAAATATATGTCTAGCTTCTTTTAATCTTGGGTATTAAGAAGAAACATGACGCCAAAAGGAAGATCCACACCCAAAAAGGGGGTTAGTTAATCCATGACTTACTGGGTAAGCCAGACTAGAGTCCTTATGGAAGGACATGCAATTGCGGAAATCGCACGACACGAGAGTAATTTAGTCGACACTAGTGACAGTACTGGTGGTACCAGTAGTTCAAATGGTTCCTATCCTAATAGATTGGGAACGAGGGGCAGTGCTACACCTGAAGATGCGATCATACAAGGTTTTAAATTTGAAGGCTTTTTTGGACTGTAAGCCGTGAGACCTCACTGGTGCGAAGACGTCATCATAGGGAGGACTTAGATTCTTATGCGAGAAGAGTATTGCTCACTGATTGGAATTCCAAAGGTAGAAACGGGATCCTAGAACTCGATCATGATTGTAGCCAACGTTGTTGGTTACACTCGACGCTTTCACAATCTCTCAAGGGTGGTTCCATATTGGGGAACGCCTGATATCAAACGCATTGAGCGCTACATTTGGGGTTTAGCCTCTAAGAACCAAAACAGGACCACATCATCCCACCCTACCTCCATCACCCAAACAGTAACTCTCGCAGTTAGTCTCACCAAGGATGAGGTGAGAATGGGAAGTTATCAAGGAAATGCTTGTGAAGTCTACTAGCGACGGGAAGTGAAAGGTAACTCCTGTGATGATAGAAACGAAGGCAAATGCTGCCATAATTGATGCTAGAACCAAGAAATGTGCTGATAACTTACTGAAATCCTAAAAGTGATAAGTGAAAACTTCCTCAAGAGGGCACTGGCGAAAGTGCCAAGAGTAGAAGTGTGGCGAATCAGGAAAAAAAAAACAGAAATCAATAAGTTAGTAAGACTCAACCAAGAACAAGGATGTTAAGGGTGGCATGAAGGCCACTTAAAGCATGAACGTCTCAAGAATGAACCAGGCAAGTGAATTAAAGTGTGGGTGAGCAGAAACTATGGATACCCCACAAGATCCTGATGTCGTCATGCGTACGTTCTACTCTACATTCATTACGTGTCAATTCTTTTGGTACCAACACCGAGCTTAGCTAGTGTCTTTAGATGTTGAGCTTATACACGAATTAGATTCTTGTAAGTTAGACACATTATCAAGTTAGCTAATGGAGAATTAGCGTTAGACTCGTCTCGTCAATACGAATCCAATGATATGTAATGTCAATTTTTTTTTCTAAAAAAAAAATCACGCAATTCTAACCATGCAATCGGTTTGTAAAATTGTTTGTGGATAACTCCCACCTTTTTCGAGTTCAACTCGAAACAATACCCAATTCGAAACAATAGTCCGAGATGGTAATCCGAATCGCTATCCGAGATGGGAATCTGTCTGAAATGATTTATCCGAGACGTAATTCGGAATAGTAATCCGAGATGGTCCGAAAGCAATACCAAAGATCCGAGATACGCTGTTTTGATCCCTGTGTCATGGGGAATCATTAAAAGGTCACTGACACGTTTCCTATCAACCAACATCTCGCATCCATCTTGTTGGAAACCTGTGCCAATTCTAGTTCATCTCCATAGAATTCAAAATATACTTGACCTAGAGTCAAGTAAGATAGACATTCCCTCATTCTATAGGATTTGCCAACGGTAAATTAGTCAAAGTTAGGGGAAGTTATAAAAGGATGCACCTTGGAACTTGGAGAACGAGAATTTAATATTGATCTTTTACCCATTTATATGGGTTGTTACGACGTAGCTTTTGGCATAGACTTGTTGTCGTATAACCTAGCGGAAGTAGGTTGTCCTGAGAAAACTATTCGTATCCCCCTGCCAAATGAAGAAACACTTGTAGTACATGGAGAGAAGCACGATATGCCCTTACAAATCATTAAGTGCATGAAGGCCAGAAGTGCCTACAGAAAGGTTGCATAGCCTTTTTAACTCACGTACTCGACAAGGAAACCGAGGAGCCAAAATTGGAGGAAATAACCGTTGTGAAGGAATTCCCTCGAAGTCTTCACATCAGACTTGTCTGGATTACCTCCGCAACGACACGCCGACTTTCGCATTGATTTGGTGCCAGGAGCCGCACCAGTAGCGAAGCCTCCACACCGATTAGCTCCGTCATAAATGCAAAGACTATCTACACGACTGCAAAAGTTGTTAGACAAAGGATTCATAAGACTGAATTCCTCGCCATGGGGAGCTCCGGTACCTTTTGTGGAGGAGAAGGATGGAACCTTCCGAATGTGCATAGGCTACCGAGAACTAAACAAGTTAACCATCAAGAATTCGTACCCATTACCAAGGGTCGACGATCTATTCGATTAGTTGCAAGGGTCGAGCTTCTACTCAAGAATTGACCTAAGATCTGGGTATCATCACCTAAGAATCCAAGAGGAAGAGTATTCCTAAGACGATATTTAGGACTCGCTGCGGTCATTACGAGTTCCTAGTTATGCCCTTTGGCCTAACAAACGCCCCTGCGGTATTCATGGATTTGATAAACTGGGTATGTAAGCCATACCTCAACAAGTTCGTGATCGTTTTCATAGATGACATACTGATATACTCACGAACCGAGGAAGAGCATGGAAAACACATGATAACTATACTGGAATTGCTATAGAAGGAACAATTATATGCCAAGTTCTCAAAATGCGAATTCTGGATTCGCGAAGTACAATTTCTCGGACACGTGGTGAACGGGAACAGAATACATGTTGACCCTTTGAAAATCGAGGCTATAAAGAATTGGACCATGCCAAGAACCCTCTCGGAAATAAGTCAATTCTTGGGCTTAGTGGGATATTACAAGAGATTTATTGAGAACTTATCCAAGGTTGCTCAGCCGCTAACCTCGCTTACCCAGAAGGATAGAAAGTTGGATTGGGGAGAAAAACAAGAAAAGGCGTTCCAAGTGTTGAAAGATAAACTATGTAATGCACCGATACTATTACTCCCGGACGGTACAGATGACTTCGTGGTGTACTGTGATGCATCACATCAAGGCTTGGGTTGCGTGTTGATGCAACGTGAAAAAGTCATCGCGTACATGTCACAACAGTTAAAATTTCATGAAAGGAATTATACCACGCATGACCTGGAGTTAGGTGTAGTGGTATTTGCCTTGAAGATCTGGCGTCATTATTTATATGGCTCTAAGTGTACCATATTCACGGATCATAAAAGTCTTCAACATATATTCAACCAAAAGGAATTGAAGATGCGCCAACGACGTTGGGTGAACTGTTGAATGATTATGACTGTGAGATCAAGTATCACCCGGGCAAAGCAAATGTGGTAGCAGATGCTTTGAGTAGAAAGGAACCAGTCAAAACATTACGGGTGTGAGCTTTAGAAATGACGATCCAGACGAACTTTACAGCTCGAGTGCATGAAGCACATCAAGAAGCACTGAAACTAGAAAACATTCCAGCGGAATCCATATGGGGAATGAAAAAACAGTTGGAACCAAACAAGGATGGAACTTTATATCTCATGGGAAGGATCTAGATTCCCTATTATGGTGAGCTGCGAGACTTGGTGCTGGATAAAGCACACAAGTCCAACTATTCGATACACCCAGGATCGGACAAGATGTACCATGATCTGATGGAATACTATTGGTGGCCTAATCTCAAGGGAGATATTGCGACCTATGTTGGGAAATGCCTAACTTGTGCAAAGGTCAAGGCCGAATACAAGAAACCATCTAGGTTATTACAACAGCCTAAGATCCCGATTTGGAAGTGGGAACATATACATGGATTTCGTTACAAAGTTACCACAGACCTCTAAAGGCCATGACATGATCTGGGTTATCATTGATCGGTTGACCAAATCAGCTCATTTCCTACCCATCCGCGAGAAAGACAGTACGGAGAAACTAGCTGAACTGTACTTGAAAGAGATTGTAGCACGTCATGGTGTGCCAATCTCAATAATCTCTGATAGAGATGGTCGCTTTGTGTCACAGATCTGGCTATCTTTTTAAAATTCATTTGGTTCTCGCTTGGATTTAAGCACAGCCTTTCATCCGTAGACCAATGGTCAAAGCGAGCGAACCATTCAAACATTAGAGGACATGCTTCGGGCCTGTGTGATGGATTTAGGCGGAAATTGGGATACTCATTTACCGTTGGTAGAGTTTTCCTACAATAACAATTATCACACCAGTATCAAGGCCGCGCCATTCGAAGCACTATGTGGACGAAAGTGCCGATCGCCATTATGTTGGACAGAAGTTGGTGACAGACAACTCATTGGTCCTGAATTAGTATAAGAGACCAGAGACAAGATATTTAAGATCCGTGAGCGTATCAAAGCGGCCCGAGATAGACAAAAGAGCTACACGGATTGGACAAGGAAAGTTATGTATTATTGTAACAATTGTTCTCAAATATGTATTTTCATTTGTATATGGACTCAGGTATGACATTAACATGCCGTTATTCCTTGTTCTGATTCATTTCAGCGGGTTTTCCGACCGGTTAGTGTCACCGCATTTAGTGCATTCAGCACTTTCTACCAACACTTTTAGGGCATTGTTTTGGTCTGTTTCTCATCGTAACGGAAACCAGTATATATTATGATCAGATTTACTTGCCCTAATAACGTACGACTCAGTTTTGAATTGAAATTACGATAATCATGCATGAGATTATAATACGAAATTAGTGATTACATTGTACGGAATTTCCAGTTATTTGCTAGTTGTCACACAAAGTGTGTTTGTTCCAAGCAAGGCCTAGCGTGAAGTGGAAGTTTTGCCTAAATATCACAAGAATTTTGGTTAACGCATCATGTAATAATTTATAACAATTTCAATAGTTAATCGAATATCACATTCTTAATTGATTGATCGCTTAATACGATGCAACCTAAATTCATACCTCTACTTTCCTGTTATTATTCGGTTGACCCATTCAACACAAGTTAACGTGATACCATACTTTTACTTTCTCATTCTTTGTCCGGTTGACCCGTTCAACACAACTCAACGCGAAACCATACTTTTACTTTCTCATTCTTTGTCCGGTTGACCCATTCAACACAAGTCAACGCGAAACCATACTTTTACTTTCTCATTCTTTGTCTGGTTGACCAGTTCAACACAAGTCAACGCGAAACCATACTTTTACTTTCTAATTCTTTGTCCTGTTAACCCGTTCAACACAACTCAACGCGATCCATTTTACTCATAGCTCGCTTTTACAACGGAACCCTTATCTAGTTCAGTTTTGTTATAAATATTAACTAGTAACTTTTCAGTTCATATAAAGTCACAATAAACTTCTCTTAGGCATTTTGTAAACACTTGGTATGCGTACAACTCTTTAAGCATCATGTACTAGTGTTCTCATGCATAACCTACCGATCATATCAAGATTTCATCGAATCAACTAGTTTCATACAATTTCTTCACTTATTACTAATGCTATTCAACAATTACATATATCATACATCGAACATCAATCTATAGCATCTTAGTGAATCATTATGTTTCATCAACATTCTTCTTCAAATGGGTTTCATTAAAATCATCAAAACAATCAAAATTTAGACATAGTTCATCTTCTACATGTTGTTACTAACTAGTATTCATGACCAATTTCATCAAACACTCATGGTGTACACATAACCCACTTTATCAATTCACTAAAACGGAAAATGCAACTTACTTGATGATTAGAACACCTAGATGATCACCAATTTTGGTTCATGCATAAGCTTGGGGTTCAATTCTCCTTCTAATCAATAGATTTTGTTGAGCAAGGGTTTCCCCTTGCTTCTTCCTTTTCTCAGTCGATGCACACACACCAGAAGTGTGTGTGTTTTAAATTTTATTTAACATCTTTCTATTGTATTCAATTTTGGCCCCTATAGTTTGATGTTTATATTATTTTGGTCAAAACTACTCTTTTATTTAAAACTCTATTTACATCCTACTAGAGTCTTAATCTTAGCCACATTAGGCAACATTTATGTTTGCATATAACTTATCTTAACTTATTGACATACCTATAGATTTTGGGATGTTACAAATCTACCCCCTTTAGGGAGGTTTCGTCCTCGAAACCTGATCATGTACCAAATAATTATGGGTAGTATTTACGCATTTCGTCCTCCATTTCCCAAGTACGATCTGACCTTCTTAAATGCTTCCATTGGACCAAAACTTGTCTAATGGCTTTGTTACGTAGGTGCTTCACTTTGAAATCCTTTACAGTTACCGGCCTTTCAATATAATCCATTTTCTTATCCAATTCAATATCATCGAGAGGTACATAAGCGGTCTCATCCACGAGACATTTTCTTAGTTGTGACACATGAAATGTGTCATGTAATCCATCTAACTCCGGCGGTAATTCCAGCTGGTATGCTACCTTTCCAATCCGAGCTTTAATTTTAAAAGGCCCAATGGAACGGGGACCGAGCTTTCCTCGTTTACGGAATCGAATTACTCCCTTCCATGGTGAAACCTTTAATAGCACTTGATCCCCTACTTGAAACTCGATGGGTCGTCTTCTTCGATCTGCATAAGCTTTCTGTCGGTCTTGTGCCGCCTTCAGTCGGGCCCCTACGATATCGATCTTTTCATTAGTTTTAGCTACTACGTCTTTAGGCGCGATATCTCTTTGACCTACTTCCCCCCGATATACGGGGGTTCTACACTTTTTTCCATACAACATCTCGTATGGTGCCATTTGAATGCCATTATGGTAGCTGTTATTGTACGTGAACTAAACTAATGGCAAATGGTCGTCCCAGTTTCCCCCAAAATCTAAGACACAAGCTCTCAACATATCCACAAGTGTTTGGATTGTCCTTTCTGTTTATCCATCCATTTGTGGATGGTAAGCATTACTAAAGTGGAGTTCTGTCCCTATTTGTTCATGAAATTTTTGCCAGAAACGTGATGTGAATCTAGTGTCTCGATCCGATACAAGGGAGACGGGTACTCCATGACGAGCTATAATTTCATTTGTAAAAATCTATGCCATCCTTGCTGACGAATAGCCTTCTCTTATAGGTAGGAAATGGGCACTCTTGGTGAGTCGATCCACAATTACCCATATAGCATCGTGCCCTTTTCGTGATTTGGGAAGCTTAGTCACCAAATCCATTGTCACGTCTTCCCATTTCCATCTCAGAATTTCTAAGGGTTGTAATTCACCACATGTCTTTTGATGTTCTGCTTTCACTTGTGAACATGTTAAACATTTAGCAACATATTTTACAATATCTCGTTTCATTCCCGGCCACCAGTAATTCTTCTTCAAATCTTGAAACATTTTCATTGCTCGGGGATGTACTGAGTATCGTGATTTATGAGCTTCTTCAAGTAATATCGCCTTTACTTCACATAACCAAGGAATCCAGATTCACCCATATCAAGTTTTGATTCCGGTTGTATTTTCCTCCAATTTATCCAGCATCCCTTTTGTTCTTTCTTTCTTAGTATCATCTGCATTTAGTGACCTGACTTGTGCTTCCCGTATCATCTCAAGGAGATGTGGCGTAACAATCATCCTCATGGACTTCACCCAAACCGGGGGTGGATTTTCCTTTCGGCTAAGAGGATCCGCCACTACATTTTCTTTGCCCGGATGATAAAGGATTTCACAATCATAATCCTTAATCAGTTCTAACCACCTTCGTTGTCTCATGTTGAGGTCTTTTTGTTCGAAGAAGTATTTGAGGCTTTTATGATCCGAGTATATGGTGCACTTTGTATCGTATAAATAATGTCGCCATAGTTTTAAGGCAAACATCACAATGGCTAGATCATGCGTCGGGTAATTTTCTTCATGTGGTTTAAGCTGTCTTGAGGCGTATGCTATAACTTTACCTCGTTGCATTAAAACACCTCCTAATCCTTGATGCGAGGCATCCGTGTACACAACTAAATCCTCTGTTCCATCTGGTAAAGTTAACACCAGTGAATTAGACAGTCTTTCTTTCAGAACTTGAAATGCTTTTTCTTGTTCAGGTCCCCATACAAACTTCTCACTTTTCTTTGTTAACTTAGTCATGGGTAGGGCTAATTTGGAGAAATCTTGTATAAATCTTCGATAGTAACCCGCTAATCCCAGAAAACATCTTACTTCATTTGGATTTTTTGGAGGAATCCATTTCATAATTGCTTCTACCTTTGGCGGATTCACTAGAACACCATTTTTGTTAATCATGTGGCTAAGAAATTGCACTTCTCTGAGCCAAAAGGCACACTTGGAGAACTTCACAATAACTTTTCCTTATGAAGAATTTCTAATACTTCACGCAAATGGTTTGCATGATCTGCTTTGCTCCAGGAATACACTAAGATGTCATCTATAAACACTATTACAGATATATCTAGCATGGGTCGGCATACTCGATTCTTAAGGTCCATAAATGCAGTCGGTGCGTTGGTCAACCCAAAAGACATTACTAAGAACTCATAATGTCCATATAGGTTCTAAATGCAGTTTTCACCACATCTTCTTCACGTACTCTCAGTTAGTGATATCCCGAGCGCAAGTCAATCTTTGAGAACCAACTTGCCCCTTGCAATTGGTCGAAAAGGTCATCAATTCGGGGTAAAGGATATCGATTTTTAACAGTTAATTTGTTTAATTCTCGATAGTCGATGTATATGCGCATCGATCTATCCTTCTTCTTTACGAATAATATGGGGGCTCCCCAAGGTGACATGCTCGGGCGTATGAAGCCCTTATCAAGCAATTCTTGTATCTGGATTATTAACTCCCGCATTTCAGTAGGAGCTAATCTATAGGGAGCCTTAGCCACCGGTGTAGCACATGGGTTTAGTTCAATGCAAAACTCCATGTCTCGCTCGGGAGGGAGTCCCGGTAATTCATCCGGAAACACATCCGGATATTTATTTACAATTTCTACATCATCAAATTTTGGCGCGTTCTTAGAGGTATCTATTATGTAAGCTAGGAACGCCTTAGCTTCATTTTGTGCGTATTTGACTGCCTCTACAAGGGTGCATAGCTTCATCTCAACTTTTCTTTCTCCGTAGATGCTTACCCATTTCTCACTCGGAGATAGCACTCGTGTGATCTTAGTCTCAAATTGAATTTCTACATGGTATCGGGATAGCCAATCCATGCCTACTATTACTTTGAACTCTCCCAGTATCATGGGCACAAGATCTATTTTGAATTCCTCGTCTTCCATAACAATTTTACATCCTTTACATACTTCGTTCAATAAGTAGTTCTTGATATCAGCTATTTCTACCTCTAAAGGTATTGGTATTTGTTCAGTTTTAAAGGAGGGATGGGTTATAAGTTCGCGTGATACAAAGGACCTACTTGCCCTAGAATCAAACAACACATTTGTAGGTATTAAATTGATTAAGAAAATACATGACACAACATTCGGAAGTGCCTTAGCTTCTTCGGTGGTGATTTGGAACATTCTTCCTTTAGCTTTTGGGGTATTATCTTTCTTCCCATCATTACCCCCTTTCTCTTTCAGCTTTGGGCAATCTGCCTTGACATGTCCTGGTGAGAAACAATTGAAACAAGTTCTGGCCGTACTTGGGCATTTATAGTAACGGTGCCCTTCTTGTCCGCAATTGTAGCATCCTTTCTTACCCAACAAACTTTCTCCTGAGTGAAGCTTTCCACAATTTTGCACCAGCGAATGCCACCCTTCGCATTATTATTCTTGTTGTAATCATAGACTTTTTGTTTCTTGGTCGGAGTCGGGTTAATACTCTTTTCCATCTTCCTCTTTCCCCCCGTTCTATTTGACGCTTGAGCTCTATCTCTCGATCCCTTGCCCAGTTGATCAGTTCGTTTAAAGTTTCACACTTCGAGGGAGTGATGAACTCCCTAAATTCCGCCTTTAACATGTCATGATAACGGTTAATCTTCATTCTTTCTGTCTTCATAAAGTCTTAGAAAAACTTTAATTTGTCAAGAAACACATTTGTGATCTCATCAATAGATTTCGTGCCTTGCCGAAGGCGTAAAAACTCTTCTTGAATTCAATCAACTGTAGACTACGGGTAGTGGAACTTTAAGAAAGGCTCCTTAAACTCTTGACATGTTAGTTCCTGAAGCTTCTCTTCTCCCAATTCCTTGCAATGGGCGTCCCACCAATCCTTTGCCTGGAGTTGGAGTTGGCCCATTGCAAACATCACCTGATCCTCTTTTTCACACCTGCTTCGAATAAAGACGACCTCCATGTGGGAAATCCATCTTTGACATATGATAGGATCTATTTTACCGTCGTACGTTGTATGGTTACAAGCCATGAAGTCCCTATATGTGCATCTACGGGTCCCCTTTTTGTTTTGAACCCCGCCCATCCATTCTTTCAGCTCTTAAATCTTGCTTGTCATAATAGTCTCTACTGTTTCTAAAACACGACTTTCTACTTCTCGCGCTAGTTGAGGCAAACTGGCTTGCATAGCTTTTGCCACTTTCTCTGAGATCTTTCATTCATTGCTTCTTGACAGGCCAATTCATTATCATTCAAGTCTCTTTCTTCTTTCATCTACATAAACATATGTTACTTTCATTATAATATTCATTCATTAGCTTGTCATGATCATTCTTAGCAATTGTTATTATATTTCATACTCGAAATGTTTATTCTGTAGAATGATCATAAATGGTCAAGAATCATCCACTCGTTTTCAAAAATTTCGAAAACTTATTCCTTTACTTTATCATGATTTCAAAAATAATTTTACACAACCACTTATAATTAAATTTCACTTTTCGGATTCCATATTAGTCACAAATTGTGTTTTAAGAATCTTGGTTGGGTTTAGGAGAGCCGTCGGCGACGCCCATTCATGACGTCGGCGACGCGCTTCAGATTGTTGTGTCAGAGCTTGGTTGCGTAGACAGTAGGTTTGGCCGTCGGAGAATAGAGGTAGCGTCGGCGACGCCTCTTCTGTGCTGCAGATGCAGTTTTTCCATTTTTCAGCTCATAAAACCCATTCGCGGGCCCCGATTCAAACCGAACTGCCCCATATTGTCTGTAACATCCCATAACACTCCGTAGTCATCCACACATCAATCTGTCACATGCTTATGACTCATAGTAAAGAACACTTACTTGTTTGACGCCACGAAACGAACACACATGTACATGAGCTTTCGGTTTGAGTTAAAGCACTTCGACTCATGCTTGAATCCCTCAAACCTAGGCTCTGATACCAACTAGTTACGCCCTTCCATTCCTTACAACCAAAAAGCTATAGAATTTCGATCTTTACAACATAACTTAAAATTTCCCATTATACCCTTATGTTGATGCAACAAACGCAGCCACAAAATGTTTTGATGACATAAAATTTGAACTACTAACTACAAAGGTTAATTCATTTTCTAACAAAAGTAATTTGAAAGCAAAATTCATCAATTTACAACCAAAAGTAATTCGACCCGTTTTTCCATATCTTAATCGGAAGCATAAGGAGGGCACAAAGTGTGTTCGTTCCAAGCAAGGCGTAGCGTGAAGTGGAAGTCTTACTAAACATCACAAGAATTTTGGTTAACGCATCATGTAATAATTTATAACAATTCCAATAGTTAATCGAATATCACATTCTTAATCGATTGATCGCTTAATACGATGCAACCTAAATTCATATCTTTACATTCTTGTTATTATCCAGTTGACCCATTCAACACTAATTAACGCGATACCATACTTTTAGTTTCTCATTCTTTGTCCGGTTGACCCGTTCAACACAAGTCAACGCGAAACCGTACTTTTACATTCTCATTCTTTGTCCAGTTGACCCGTTCAACACAAGTCAACGCGAAACCATACTTTTAATTTCTCATTCTTTGTCTGGTTGACCAGTTCAACACAAGTCAACGTGAAACCATACTTTTACTTTCTCATTCTTTGTCCAGTTGACCCGTTCAACACAACTCAACGCGAAACTATACTTCTACTTCCTTACTTCTTGTCCGGTTGACCCGTTCATTACCAGTCAACACGAAACCATACGTTTAGTAATTCTCTAGTCAAATATAATATCTATAATCATTCGCAATGATGCTAAACAATTCGTTACAACTAGACGTAATTTATAAATGAAAGTATAACATACAAGTAACGTACCTTGGTCTTGTGCTTTTAGTCATTTCTCCGAACTCGTTCCTTCTTCTTTCACTCCTACACATAATCCATTCCCATTTAGAATACTTGTCCACTTTTACGCAATCCATTTTACTCATAGCTCGCTTTTACAATGGAACCCTTATCTAGTTCAATTTTAGTTATAAATATAAACTAGTAACTTTTCAATTCATATAAAGTCACAATAATCTTCTCTTAGGCATTTTGTCAAACACTTTGTATGCGTACAACTCTTTAAGCATCATGTACTAGTGTTCTCATGCATAACCTACCGAATCATAGCAAGATTTCGTCGAATCAACTAGTTTCATACAATTTCTTCATTTAATACTAATCCTATTCAACAATTACGTATATCATACATCAAACATCAATCTATAGCATCTTAGTGAATCATTATGTTTCATCAACATTCTTCTTCAAATGGGTTTCATTAAAATCATCAAAAGAATCAAAATTTAGACATAGTTCATCTTCTACAAGTTGTTACTAACTAGTATTCATGACCAATTTCATCAAACACTCATGGTGTACACATAACCCACTTTATCAATTCACTAAAACGAAAAATGCAACTTACTTGATGATTATAACACCTAGATGATCACCAATTTTGGTTCATGCATAAACTTGAGGTTCAATTCTCCTTCTAATCAACATATTTTGTTGAGCAAGGGTTTCCCCTTGCTTCTTCCTTTTCTCAGTCGATGCACACACACCAGAAGTGTGTGTGTGTGTGTTTTAAATTTTATTTAACATCTTTCTATTATATTCAATTTTGGCCCCTATAGTTTGGTGTTTATATTATTTTGGTGAAAACTATTCTTTAATTTAAAACTCTATTTACATCTTGCTAGAGTCTTAATCTTAGTCACATTAGGCAACATTTATGTTTGCATATAACTTATCTTAACATACTGACATACCTATAGATTTTTGGGATGTTACAAAACAGTTTAGTTTTTAGCTCTTTTGAAAGCTTTTCAAACTGGAATTCATCATTCAAAATCTTATTCCTAAGGTTTCCATTCACCTCTTTTATGTTAGCAAAAGCTATGATGTATTTATCTAAACATAGATCTTTTAAGACCCGAGGAGATACCTTAGTAGCAGCCATCATGGTACAATCACTGTAACATTTGTGTAAAACGGGTTTCAAAAACCCGCACCACCTATTAATCAAGTATTTGGTTAAATGTTCATTTCGTATTTCTTAGTGTCGATTATCTTAATTTGTCCCAATTAACAAATGTCATTAGAATTAAAACCATAATTAATAAATAATAATAACAATAAGTAAATTAAATTAAACTTTAAAATAATAAATCAAGGAAAAAAATAAATAAAAGGGGAAACGGAATCGAACCCGGGTCACCCGCATATGCACACACATCAAACACCACTGCGATGCACACACTTGATGTGAAAAATTGGATTCAGATAATATTTATAGTGAATGCGCGAGTCATCAGCAAGGTTCAAATCATCGAAGTCGGTAACTGTTCTCTGTTTGAGTGGGTAATCACTAAAATTCCGTTACAATCCTCCAATTTAACTGCCAATCATCTCCTAACCTGCATCAATTCAATCAAAGACCCAACCGTTATGCTGATCATCCGCTTAATTATCGGTTTCAAAACAATCGAAATCAAAGATTCATGTAGCCTATAAATACCCTACGAGATTCAGTTCCAAAGTCATTTAAAGTTTTTTCTCGAAACCTTCTGCCTAACTTTCACCTCTCTGCTCGTCGAAAAAGTAGTCTGCGTCGCCGGAGCTAGATACCGGAAATCGGAAATTTTGTTTCCTAGTAGGTATAAGTTTTTAAACTCCTTCATATTTTTCTTGTTTAAATCTTTTAGAATTCATTAGTTAAAGCAAATCAGTTAAAATCAATAGTAATTGGATTACCAGTTTGGGTTGTTATACGAAGAAGATGAAGATTAAATCACTTTTATATATAATTAAAATCAATACTTTAAACGGGCTAGACACACAGTCCAGTGGTGGACAGTGTGCACATTCATCAAGCAAGTCCCGAGTTCGAGTATTGTATAAAACCCATGTTGTTTAAAAACCGGTTTCTTTTTAAAATTTCATACGCTATCACAGGTAGTTGTTAAATATAATATAAATTCCATTATATACGGGTTAGACACCCAGCCCAGTTGGATGGGCTGGGCGCAAATCAATTTAAGGTCACGGGTTCGAGAAGCTCAGTATGCACACCGGTTATTTGATTTTAAAACCTTTTTAGTTAAATGATTTCTGAATAAATGTAAACAATGTATAAGTATAATACAAATCTAGAATCTAACGGGTTAGACACGTAGCTCAGTTGGAAGAGCTGTGTGCACGCAACCGAGAGGTCACGAGTTCGAGCCTCACCACACGCTGCCTAAATCATCAGTCAAACCGGTCAGGTCTCCTTGTTAGACCTGACAAGTTTTTTTTTAATATTATTTTATTTATTTCTATTAGTTATATATTTATATTTAGTTAAAATTTAATTAAAAACACTTAAAAATGCAATTTCAAGGGTTTTAAAATCCCAACAAAATTCCACAAAAGTAACCTAAAATCTATTAAAAGTATTAAATCGAAATATTAAATCATTTATATTTATCGAATTATCGCGTTATTATTTTAGGTTAGTGTTCGTTCGTTGATCAAATTCGCAAATTCGTGCGCATTCATTATCAAGCAAGGAACGCACCCACTGTGAGTGAATCCTTACAAACTCCCCTTTTAATCATGTTTTGGGGTGTATCATATGGTACATGTTTTATTTATTTATTTAAACACGCGTGCTAACATCATTATGTGATCAAATGCGTATTTTTGTTGGTGTGATTATGTGTGGTTACATTTTATCATTTCAGTGAAATCATTCATTTAAGGCCCATAAGTTCCTCGTGGGATACGAGTGGAGCATCAGGTGCCTCATTAGATCGGCTCCGTTTGATTGAGCCTTGATCTCAAGTTCATCATTCATTATGTCATGTTTTCAATGTGGATATTTGTGGTTTGTGATTGTTTATATATATGCATATGCTCACTTATGATTCATGCGCAAATTTTTATTTAAATAACTTAAATACTATTTGTTTAAATTGTTTTACTTAGATTCGTTTGCCAACTTTTGTTGACCCAAACCGTTGTTTTACGCATGATACAGGTGGGGACAGGCTGAAGAGGGGAACACATAGGAATGGCCTTAAAAAATCAATAAAATATATTTTGTTTAGAACAATGTTTATTTGTGCTTGTATTTTTCCTTGTTTTGGATATTTGAAGTTTTAATTCCAATTTAATAAATATGAAACCTTTTAGCAAACGTCATGAGCTTTGGTGATAACCCAATTATGCCCCAACTTTTATTTCCGCTGCGGGTCGGGGTGTGACAGATTGTTATCAGAGCTTGAGACTATAGGGATATAGGATAGGTTATTAGACCCTTAGAATCTATACTATAATTGATTAGATTTTAATTGTTTATGTGTTACATGCAAAACTCATGATGTTTATATGTTTCATGTTTATTTTCACACACAAATACATGCAAGCACTTTCACTGCTAGATGTTAATGTGTGATGTTCATTATAGATTATATGTTGTTAACATATCATGCCTACCCAAGCACACACATCCTGATTTTACAATTTTTATGATTTCTACTCGAATATTTTGCAATGTTTTCATGTTTTTCAATCAAATCAAAGTGAGTTCTACGACGTGCATTTAGTAACTGGAAGGGTACGAGTACCGGTAGTCGGAACGTCCTGTCTAGGCTTGGCATTCGTATAAATCCAAAATAATGGACCTGTTTGCCTACATGGGGACTAAAGATGAGAGTACGAAGGACCTATTAGGCCAAAGCATGTCACGCCAAACGTTGTGTGAACTAAACCCACTTTGAGACGTCATTTTGTTTACACTTGGACACACTCTGACCTGATACCTTACAATTTTGTTTCACAATTTTCACTCGGGTGAGTTAGTAGGCCAACACCAATGTGAACCCTACCAAGTCCAGTAGTTATGGGGGCCCACGTTAGTACCTAAGCTGGAGTATGGGAGACATTTGGAGGCCCAATCCTGAGCAAGCCCAAGATATCCTATGGATGTAATTAATTCCTTGTTTTCATTTATTTTGAATGATGTTTTCACCTTTTTACGACACATGACACCTAAAAACGTTCAATTCATAATCTTGCTACGTATTTCCTGTAGATGTCTGCTAGACACTCTCGAGGCGGTAGAAGGTCAGGAAGATCTAGCGAACATATGGCCACTCAAATCGCTCAACAGATGGCTGTCGTACTTCGTGATATCATTGTGCAAGTTCAACAAGCTCTTGCCACCGATCCCATCAACCCCACCAACCAAGAAGGTCAAAATGTCGTCAACCCTCCTCTCAACACCACTAAATGTACCTACAAGCATTTTAAATCCTGCGATCCCCCAAAATACGAAGGGACAGAAGGTGTTACTGCTCTCCTCCGTTGGTTTGAGGAGATGGAAAGCACTTTTCTCAATTGCGATTGTCCCGATGATCGCAAGGTGCGTTATGCTACTGGACGTTTGTTTGGAGTAGCACTTAGTGGAATACAAAAAAGGGTAAGTGAGGTGCTGAACCTGCTATGGCCTTAACTTGGGATGAGTTGAGGGAAATCATGACGAGACGCTTCTGTCCAAGATGCGAAATCAAGAAGCTGGAAGATGAGTTTTACTCATTAAAACAAAAAGAGGGAGACCACACCACCTACAACAAAAGGTTTCTCGAGTTGAATTAGATGGTCCCCAATCTGTTCACCCCGCTCTATCGTCTAATCGAGCATTACATTCGAGGTCTTCTTTTGAAAATCCAAGATTATGTGCTAAGTGCTTCACCCGCAACACTCGAAGCTGCCATGGAGTTGGATACTGAGCTTACGAAAAATCGCATCCGAAATGGTGATTTTAAAGATGAGAAGAAGAAGGACAAGACACCTGTTGAGACTCCAACCCGACCCAAATGGGTTCGTCTTCTAAGTTTGTTGGTAAGAGGAAGCGCAGTGGCAAGAATTTCGCCGTAACCCAATTCAATTCCCCTATCACCGCTACCCCAATCACCCAAGTCGCCCCCAAATCCGCCCCATTCAAGAAGCCATACACTGGTCCATACCCAAAATGCAACCGATGCCAATACCATCATCCTCTTGAGAACCCTTGCTAATACTGCACAAGTTGTGGACGTGCAGGTCACACAATTCAAACCTGCCGTATCCTCCAAAAGCCAAACCGCAACCAATCACGAGCCCAAACCAATAATCAAGTGGTGGGCCAAGCTCAAAACCAACAACCCTTACTTTTACCACCTGCCCAACCCATGGCTCAACCCTACTGTCAACCCAATGTTTCAACTGTGGCGATCCAACCCATTTTCGTAACACCTGCCCATGCCTGGTGAACATCATAAATGCCCAAGCTCAAGCCAATCCGGTGAACCAAGCCAACCAAGCTAATCCACCTGCTAGAGGAAGGGCGTGAACCAAGTTAGGGCTGATAACAATGTGGTCAATGGTACGTTTCTTATTAACGGTAGTTATGCATCCATACTATTTGATACTGGTGCGGATAAGAGTTTTGTGTCTTTAGAGTTCGAATCCATTCTTGATTTACCTCGTGTTAGTCTCGCTGAACCATTCACGGTGGAAGTTGTTGATGGTGAACCTATTACGTTAGACTCGATTATTCGTGATTGTACTCTTACTCTTAGTGACCACGTTTTCTCGATTGATCTTATCCCTATGAAGTTGGGTAGTTTTGATATTATCATCGGTATGGCTGGCTTAGTCAGCATCACGCTGAAGTTGTTTGCTACAAGAAGTTTATTCGAATTCCTCTCGCTGACGGTCAAACTTTACGTATCTTTGGTGAAACTCCTTCTAAAGGGCTTAAATTGATGTCATGCCTCCAAGCTCGTAGATACCTTCACAAAGACTATATTGCGTTTCTAGCTCATATCGTCAAGAAGGAAGGCAAGCAAAGGAAGCTCGAAGATATTCCTATCGTTAAAGAATTTCCTCAAGTTTTTTCCGACGACGTTTCAGGACTTCGTCCTGTGTGAGAAGTCGAATTTTGAATTGATCTTGTACCTGGTGCTACACTAATCGCAAAATCTCCCTGTAGGTTAGCCCCATCTGAGATGCAAGAGTTAGCTAGTCAACTGCAAGAGTTTACTGACAAGGGATTTATACGTCCTAGCTCATCACCATGGGGTGCGCATGTTCTTTTCGTAAAGAAGAAAGATGGAAATTTTCGCATGTGTATCGATTATAGAGAGCTCAACAAGCTGACCATCAAGAATCGCTATCCATTACCTGGTATTGATGATCTGCTAGATCAACTTCAAGGTACCACCTGTTTTTCAAAGATCGATCTTCGTTCTGGTTATCATCAACTTAGAGTGTGCGAAGAAGATATTCCCAAGACTATTTTTCGAACTCATTATGGTCACTATGAATTCATGGTCATGCCTTTTGGGTTGACCAATGCTCTTGCTGTCTTCATGGATTTGATGAATAGGGTGTGCAAACCCTATCTCAATCGTTTTGTCATAGTTTTCATTGATGATATTCTCATCTACTCCAAGACCAAATCTGATCATGAACGTCACCTTCGACTTATTTTAATTCTTTTGAGGACTGAAGAGCTTTATGCTAAGTTCTCGAAATGTGAGTTTTGGTTAAAAGAGGTGTAATTCCTTGGACATGTCGTTAATGACAAAGGAATTCATGTCGATCCTGCGAAGATCAAAGCGGTGAAAGAATGGCAAGCGCCCCGTAGTCCTACCGAAGTTAGATCATTTCTTAGTCTAGCTGGTTATTATCGTCATCTCATTGCAAATTTCTCTCGTATCGCCGTTCCACTCACAGCCTTGATGCACAAGGGCAAACCCTTTATTTAGGGACCCAAACAAGAAGAGGCTTTCCAAACTTTGAAGCAAAAGCTTTGTGATGCACCTATCCTTACACTCCCTGATGGTTGTGAAGACTTTGTGGTTTATTGCGACGCGTCAGGACAAGGGTTAGGTTGCATTCTAATGCAAAGAGGAAAGGTGATAGCCTATGCCTCAAGGCAACTCAAAGTGCACGAAAAGAATTATACCACTCATGACCTAGAACTTGGAGCAGTCGTATTCGCTCTTAAGATATGGAGACATTATCTCTATGGTACCAAATGTGAAATTTACACTGACCACAAGAGTCTTCAATATATCTTCATCAGAAAGAGTTGATATGAGGCAACGACATTGGGTTGAACTCTTAAATGATTATAATTGTGAAATTCGATATCATCCTGGCAAGGCTAATGTTGTGGCTGACGCCCTCAGTCGTAAAGAGTATGCAAACTCCATCCGTCTTTTGTGTTCCCAAATTGTGACCAATCTTCAAAACCGAATTAGAGCAACTCAACATATTTCTGTCACAGAAAATGATGTACAAGATGAATTCTCTTGTAGAGCTAAAACCAAACTAGAATCCAAGTCGGATGGTATTCTCTACTACTTGAATCGTATTTAGATACATGATCGTGACAATCTTTGTGTATTACTCATGAATGAGGCTCACAAAACACGATACTCTATACATCCAGGAACCGATAAGATGTATCAAGATCTACTATACTCCTACTAGTGGCCTGGCATGAAGAAAAATATCGCTATATTTGTCTCCAAATGCCTTACATGCTCTAAAGTGTAAGCAGAACATTAAAGACTTCTTGTCCAACCCGAAATACCTGTATGGAAGTGGGAAAATATAACCATGGATTTCATTACCAGATTACCTCACACCTCCAGTGGGTATGAAACCATTTGGGTTATCATTGATCGTCTTACCAAGTCAGCTCATTTCATTCCGATTCGCGAAGACTTCAAAAATGAGAAGTTTGCTCGTATCTATATCAATGAAACTGTAAGCCATCATGGGGTACCCTTAAGTATCATTTCAGATCGAGACGATCGTTTTACTTCACGAACATGGCAAGCCATACAATCCGCTATGGGTACACGCCTAGATCTCAGCACTGCCTTTCACCCTCAAACTGATGGTCAATCTGAACGCACCATACAAACCCTCGAAGACATGTTGCGAGCGTGTTTCATAGACTTCAAGGGAAATTAGGATACTCACCTACCGTTAGTTGAATTCTCGTACAACAATAGTTATCATTTAAGCATCAATATGGCTCCTTTTGAAGCCTTATATTGCCGAAAGTGCCGATCTCCTGTAGCATACAAGCTTGACTTACAAGAAGAACTCAACAGAATATATCCTACATTTCACGTATCAAACTTGAAAAAGTGTCTCACCGAAGAAAACCTCCATATTCCTTTAGAAGATATCCAAATTGATGAATCAATGCACTTCGTTGAAAGACCAGTAGAAATCATGGACTTCCGTGAAAAGCGTTTGAGACGAAGTCGTATTCCAATAGTCAGGGTGCGTTGGGAGTCAAAACGAGGACCTGAGTTTACTTGGGAACGTGAAGACTCAATACGCGAGAAATACCCACATATTTTTCCTGTTACGGCTACTACTTAAATTTCAGGACGAAATTTCTAAAAGTAGGGGGATACTGTAACATTTGTGTAAAACGGGTTTCAAAAACCCGCACCGCTTATTAATCAAGTATTTGGTTAAATGTTCATTTCGTATTTATTAGTGTCGATTATCTTAATTTGTCGCAATTAACAAATGTCATTAGAATTAAAACCATAATTAAAAAAAACAATAACAATAAGTAAATTAAATTAAACTTTAAAATAATAAATCAAGGAAAAAAATAAAAGGGGAAACCAAAATCGAACCCGGGTCACCCGCACACATCAAACACCACTGCGATGCACACACTTGATGTGAAAAATTGGAATCAGATAATATTTATAGTGAATGTGCGAGTCATCTGCAAGGTTCAAATCACCGAAGTTGGTAACTGTTCTCTGTTTGAGTGGGTAATCACTAAAATTCCGTTACAATCCTCCAACTTAACTGCCAATCATCACCTAACCTGCATCAATTCAATCAAAGACCCAACCATTATGCTGATCATCCGCTTAATTATAGATTTCAGAACAATCGAAATCAAAGATTCATGTAGCCTATAAATACCCTACGAGATCCAGTTCCAAACTCATTCAAAGTTTTCTCTCGAAACCTTCTGCCTACTCTCACCTCTCTGCTTGTCGGAAAAGTAGTCTGCATCGCCGTAGCTAGATACCGGAAATCGGAAATTATGTTTCCTAGTAGGTATAAATCTTTCCTTCATATTTTTTCTTGTTTAAATCTTTTAGAATTCATTAGTTAAAGCAAATCAGTTAATATCAATAGTAATTGGATTACCAGTCTGGGTTGTTATACGAAGAAGATGAAGATTAAATCATTTTTATATATATTTAAAATCAGTACTTTAAACGGGCTAGACACACAGTGCAGTGGTGGATTGTGTGCACATTCATCAAGCAAGTCCCGAGTTCGAGTATTGTATAAAACCCATGTTGTTTAAAAACCGGTTTCTTTTTAACCATACGCTATCACAGGTAGTTGTTAAATATAATATAAATTCCATTATATACGGGTTAGACACCCAGCCCAGTTGGATAGGCTGGGCGCAAATCAATTTAAGGTCATGGGTTCGAGAAGCTCAGTATGCACACCGGTTATTTGATTTTAAAACCTTTTTAATTAAATGATTTCTGAATAAATATAAACAATGTATAAGATAATAAAAATCTAGAATCTAACGGGTTAGACATGTAGATCAGTGGGAAGAGCTGCGTGCATGCAACCGAGAGGTCACGAGTTCGAGCCTCACCACACGCTGCCTAAATCATCAGTCGAACCGGTCAGGTCTCCTTGTCAGACCTGACAAGTTTTTTTTAATATTATTTTATTTATTTTTATTAGTTATATATTTACATTTTAGTAAAAACTTAATTAAAAACACTTAAAAATGCAATTTCAAGGGTTTTAAAATCCCACCAAAATACCACAAAAGTAACCTAAAAATCTAACAAAAGTATTAAATCGAAATATTAAATCGTTTACATTTATCGAATTATCGCGTTATTATTTTAGGTTAGTATTCGTTCGTTGATCAAATTCACAAATTCGTGCGCATTCATTATCAAGCAAGGGACGCACCCACTGTGAGTGAATCCTTACAAACTCCCTTTTTAATCACGTTTTGGGGTGTATCATGTGTCGTGTTTTATTATTTATTTAAGCACTCATGCTAACATCATTATGTGATCAAATGCGTATTTTTGTTGGTGTGATTATGTGTGGTTACATTTTATCATTTCAGTGCATTCATTCATTTAAGGCCCACCAGTTCCTCGTGGGATACGAGTTGAGCATCAGGCGCCTCATTAGATCGGCTCTGTTTGATTGACCCTTGATCTTAAGTTCATCATTCATTATGTCATGTGTTCATTGTGGATATTATTTGGTTTGTGATTGTTTATATATATGCATACTCTCACTTATGATTCATGCACAAATTTTTATTTAAGTAACTGAAATACCAATTGTTTAAATTGTTTTACTTAGATTCGCTCGCCAACTTTTGTTGACCTAAACCTTTGTTTTACGCATGATACAGGTGGACAGGCTGAAGAGAGGAACACATAGGAATGGCCTTAGAAGATTAATGAAATATATTCTGTTTAGAACAATGTTTATTTGTGCTTGTATGTTTCCTTGTTTTGGATATTTGAAGTTTAATTCCAATTTAATAAATATGAAACCTTTTAGTAAATGTCACGAGCTTTGGTGATAACCCAATTATGCCCCGACTTTTATTTCCGCTGCGGGTCGGGGTGTGACAATCACATTCACATTCACCTTCACAAACATTGGCATCCCATGGGTCAGACAAAGGTTTCAATTCTTCATCAACATTTTCTTGTGTAACAACTGTTTCATCATGTACATCAGGCACAACAGACTTAGGCTCCACCCTTCCTCAAATTTAACACCCTCAACTATAAACTCCAATGCCATAAACAAAATTCATTTTTTTTTCTTCAGTTTTAGCAATTAGGGCAAAGTTTTCATCAGTTAGATCCTCAGGCATGCTACTCCAATCAACAAAGCCCTGAGTAAAGAAGCTCTGTTGATTAACCTCTGCCTGAGCAGTGGTTTGAGTAACTTGTCGTGCAGGTTGCATTTGAGTCTGAGGAGCTGGTGCTTGAACATATTGAATATGAGGGACAGTGGTTTGAACATATTGCATAGCAAAAGTGGTAGCAGGATGTCCAAAGTGAGCAGTGTTTTGCATATGAAAAGCAAGGGTATATTGGGAATAATGGACAGTGTTTTGAGGTCTAGGGATAGGATGTGTGACAGTTGGTCCAGATGTTTGAGACCTATATTCTCTTGCAAAGTGACCTAGCCTATTACACTTGAAACATTTAATCTTTGACTTATCCAGCCCAACTTTTAGCCCCCATGCAACCCTGGAAACTTTCTACCAGTTCTCTTGTAATACTTGCTAGCTCTAATACTCAACAAGGCAAGCTGGTGCAAAATATCCATTTCTTCCAAATCTATAGGGTCAAAATGTTGAAGGTCATTCAACTCAAAGGATAAGTTATCAGAAGTTTAGCTTTCCCCATTAGCAGTAAAAGCATAATTGGGTGTGTAAGAATCAGAGCTGAAACTAGCACCAGAGGTTATGTCAATGAAATGATCATAACTCTGATCCTTAAAGCTGCCAGAGGCTTCTTCTTGCCCAAAAAGTGTTGTACTACCGAATGCATAGTCATCGGCCACTTTGCTAGACTCTTGTAGCTTCTTTTTCTGGTTCAGCTCTCTCTCATAAGTGAGGAGCCTATCATGAAGCTAAGTAAGACTCATTTCTTTGAACGCAACTGAATTTCTAGTTACAAAAGCTATAGTGTCCCACTTGTCTGGTAATGATCTAAGAAAATGACTATTTAAAGTCGAATTTGCAAACTCAACATTAACCAGTTTAAGCTCACTAATGAGACAGCTAAATCTTTCAAATGTTGGGTTAATGATTCTCCTTTCACATGATAGAACGTTTCATATTGTTGATTCAGAACCTCTCTGTTGTTTTCAGTTACTTCCTCAGTCCCACCGAATTGCTCTTTCAAAGCATCCCATAACTCCTTTGCATTGTTGCAATGCAACAGGCCAGCATAGATATCTTTTGGCAATGCAGAGGCCACGATGCTAAATGCCTTTGCATCGCTAGATCTTTTGGAAATATTGCTTGGAGTAATTTTCAGGATTCTTTGGTACTTGGACTTTAGGGTCCTCAGCACTTGGTATCACTGGAACATGAGGTCCAAAGATAAATGTCTTCAAGCAACCGGTGTTTTGCTAAGCAAGAACATGACCCATCCGTCTCTGCTAGATATTGTACTCCGATCTGACGAGAATCGGTGGTTTGAACATGTTGCCGGTGTTGTAAGGATCTTGTGAATTTTGAGACATTTTCGATTGTTTGTAAAATAGATCTTTGTTTAAACGACTTTGAACGTAAATAAAATTTACACTGTTTTCAATCCAACGAGCAAACAAATTAGTAGTGAGAGCTGATCAATTCAAATCAAATTGATTGTTAAATAAAATTCGATTGACCTAGCTCTGATACCAATTGTTAGGATCTGAGTTTGATATTGTTGTGAATGTTTAAGATGAAATCAATGGAAGTGAATAAACATGTGTGAATAGTGCAGCGGAAATAATAAACTTTGAATTCACAACAATAGGAAGATTGCTTACACAAACATGTTTTTATAAATTTATGAATTTACTTATGCATGAACGATTACAAACTTCCCCTCAGTCTAAGATCACTCTAATTTTCTCGTACACAAAATGTCAAGGTGAAGTGATGAATAGAACAGTACACGAACTATTCTATTTATAGTACAGAGCAAACCGCTGAGCATCTTATGCTGACGTAACACTGAAAGTGACATGTAATAAACTAAAACAAACTACAACATCTGCTAAGCTAAATACTACTGTAAACTATATAATACAACGTCTGATAGTAAGCACTGATGAGACATCATCTATTGGGCTTCAGGAGAGCTTTGCCTTGGCAGACTTTAGCTTTAGCAGAGCTTTGTCTTGGCAGACCTTTGCTTTCTTTAGCAGAGCTTTGCCTTGGCAGACCTTTGCTTTAGTCTTCAGCAGAGCTTTGCTAGGGCAGACCTTTGAGTCTTCATCGGAGCTTTGATAAGGCAGATCTTTGACCTTTGTCTTCAACAGAGCTTCGCTTCAGCATATGCTCATTTATTATAAGGATCAGAGGTTGTAAAATATTTTGGCTTTCTATTATCTGTTTTTTTGTAAGGTTCAGTTTCCAACAAAATAATTTATGCCGCATGTAACAATCATAATAGAGTTACAAATAGAGGAGACTTTTGTGTAAAGGTACTAATTTTCATTTATATGGTGTATGAAGTTCAAAATACAACCAACTTGAAATTAATAATTTGAAATATAGTCTAATATCTTCTTATGGTTCTATTCGATCCGATTAGTTAAGTACGACTAACTCTGCTTATAACCACAATCCAAACATTTTGTTAAGGTTTGAAACTTGTGAGGCTGACCAACCAATTACTTATATAAAAAAGAACCCAATAAAATCTTGATAACCGATTTGGAAAATTTCACGGGTTTTAAAAACAACAGAGTAAAAATGCATTCCGATTATGAATAGAGATGACCAACGAACCCGAACATGAAAGGCAAACCTTGAAACTCAAGATGTTAGTGACGAGTATTTGACTATGGGACCGGGCATGAGATAATTTTAAAAAAATACAAGTATAATTGACGAGTATAGTATCAAGTTATACCCGATCTAATTGCATGAGATATACTTGTTAGGCTGAACCATGCCCGTAAACAGTTTAACTTTCATTTTATTTTCTCGTGTCCTTGATAATAATGTACGAATTCACTAATTTTTGTTTTTGTATTTTTATATTCCTTAGCCAATAAAATTAAATAAAAATCAAAATAGTAAAAAATCTTTGGAATCCCAACATAATTATTCAAACATATGCTCAGGGTTTGGGTGAGGTACGAATACGATTTAGAAAACAGTTATGAGACTCGAATCACTAATGTCTGCCTCATTGTCACCCCCTACATTTCTAATAGTGAATTTCTCAATAAAAACGATTATTACCAATTGAAGATAGACTTTGTTAATAGAAGAAACCAAACCTATTATAAATAACCAAAGTATATGTATTTCCTTTTCATTAAAATCTAAAATAAAAATAAATAAATAAAAGTTAACAAAATAAGAATATAAACGCAAATTAATTAACGATTGAGATATAAGGAATAATTAATGTAAAATTTAAATATGTAAAGTGATAAAAGAATCAGAGAAGATTCTCAGAAATCTTGCATCGCCTAATTTAATCGAACGCTTCCAGTTCCATGGAGAGGTTTAATCAAACCGCTAATATAGTTTACAATTGTCTTTCGGAAAAAAAAGTATAATTACAATTCTTCCTCTTTCTCTCGATCATGCGTTTTCTACGGCCAGCAACACCACCGTCCAACACCACCACCACTTCACCGATGCCATTGCCGAAAGGTGAGGTGATTCGGATTGCAATATTTGCAGGAGCATCCACACTCATAATAGTAAGTGTTTTGTGTATCTTATGTAAAAAGAAGAAGAAGAAAACAAGAACTCACCCAGCACGAAATTACGTTCTTTGTTCACCTAAAGGTCAGAAGATTTTTTCACAAAAACTGTTAACTTCTTGATTGATGCTTCATGTTTATTTGATAACGAAGATTTAGTCATACTTTCACTCCTGTTATCTCATAAAAGTATTTTACATATCTTTTCATGTTTGGCTCATGTGCAGTTGATCCTTCTCACGTCATTATGATGCCACCACTGTTGGAATTTTGTGAAAATAGCATTTTCATAAATATAGGAAATGCGTATTTCCTAATTTTGGACGATAAATAAATATTATAAACTGATGTTTATATAGATATTTATTTCCGGGTTTGTGTTCTATGTTGGAAGAGCTTCGCAACGAACTAAACCACGTCCAAAACGGAGCTAAGATGAATGAGATATCGATGCTCAAAATTTGGTGTTTGAAACATTAAATGCTGAGAAAGGAGCATCTTGTCCCACATAGGAGTGATGAAACTTAAATGGGTATTTAAGTGGAAACACTCCTTCCTTATTGTTTCATGGAAGCACACACAAAGTGTACTCGCGAAGGGTGTGGAGCATCCTAACTCGCACTCGCACATGCGCGCGCGTGGCGTGGCGTGGCGTGGCGTGGGCGATGGGCGTAATGTGGCGCTTTGATGGCGCACTTCGCAACGCCGCGAGCCGCTTGAGAGCCGCATTTGAATTTTTTACCACGCGCGCATGGCTCAGCAAAGGCTGTAAGGACCAGGTGGCGCAGACCCTGGAAGGAAACGTGGCAAGGGGCGCACAGGTACACATGTAGTGGCGCAAGGATGCGCGCGCAAGGGCTGGCGCACCAGTAGGCTCGCACAAGGATGTGAGCCATACTTACGCACGTGCAATAGGACTATGGAGCAAGGAGGCGCTCGCGCGCGACCTGCTGTTTCCAGAGTTAATGACAGATCAGTTACACTTCAGCAGTTGAAACAGACGAGTCAAGGGTCTTGACCAGGAATGTAACTGACGAATTAAAGTGCATTAAAGACGTTTAGTGCAATTTAATTCGTTAAGTTAAAATCCTTTTGACTGTTTCAACCCAGATGCAGTATAAATACAGCATCACCTCAACACCAGAAGACACACAAAAACATCAACGAATTCTCTACAGAAAAATCATTTTCTTCTCTTTTCTTGCAGCAAGGTACACCTTCGGGTTGTGGTCATCTCCAGCAGTGCAACTGCTTAGGCTGTTGTATCCTGGAAACAAACGAGTTCTCCTGGGAGACTAGAAATTTGTTTTAAGGGACCCGTGTCTAACACGATCCTCAGCAAGGATGATTTTTCTGTTTAAATTTTGTTCTTGTATTTTCATTATTTTAGTTGTAATCCGTATTGTAAATTTTCTGCTTTCTTTATTTTTCTGCTTATGTAATTCAGTTAAATAAAGTTTTGTTTTTTTATGCGAACGGATTCCTACAATCTTAAAACAAATTTAAAAACACCGTTCGTGTAGAATCAAAACCATTCTGTTTTGGCAGTTTGTGTTTTTAAAAACATATTTTTTCGTTTTCATCTTCAAATGAGCGACTTTGGTTGAAAACGATTTCGGATTACTTCGTTTCGTTCTTAAAAATTACTTTAAAACTTTCTGTTTTGGTCTTCAAAGTTGGACTTAGAAGTCAAACAGTAAGTGTGCGCTAAAAATTATAAGAATTTTATGTTTTTGGTCTTCAAAGTTGGACTTAGAAGCCAAATATTAAATTCGTGGTAACTAAAAAATTGGAGTTTACTTCTGGTTTTAGTTGGTTAAAACAGAATTTCGGACTAAACTTTATTTTTTTTATTTCCAGAATGTCGACTGAAAACAATACCAACGTGAACACGAATGTTAACAACCTTGTCGTTGGAACACCTGCCAACACTGTGGGAGCGACCACAGTGGCAAACCATGCTGAATGACCTGAGAAGTTCTCGGGTCTCCACTTCAAGAGGTGGCAACAGAAGATGTTCTTCTACTTGACCACCATGAACCTTGCGAGGTTCTTGACTGAAACCGCTCCCCAACCTGCGGAAGGGGAGACCGACGCTCAAGCTCAGTGCGCGGTTGATGCTTGGAAGCATACGGATTTCATATGTCGAGGCTATGTGCTTAATGGCCTTTCGAATGCATTGTATAATGTGTACTACAATGTCAAGACTTCCAAAGAATTATGGGATCTCTTGGACAAAAAGTACAAAACGGAGGATGCGGGAACAAAGAAATTTGTTGTCGCCCGTTTCTTGGACTATAAAATGGTCGATAACAAGACTGTTATAAACCAAGTCCAAGAGTTGCAGATTATACTTCATGACATCCACGCTGAGGGCATGGTTCTTAGCGAGACATTTCAAGTGGCAGCAATTGTCACACCCCGACCCGCAGCGGAAAAGGTGATCGGGGCATAATTGGGTTATCATCAAAGCTCATGACATTTATTATATGTTTCATATTCATTAATACAATTTAATGGAAATTTACAATAATTGATACAACATGTTCTAACTATCAATCTAAGCTTCTTGGTTCTCTTCTAAGGCATTTCCTATGTTTTCCTTGCTTCAACCTGTTCACCTGTATCATGTGTAAAAGGGTTTTTGGATCAACATAATGTTGGCGAGTGAATCCTATGGAAAAACATTTGAACAAGTTTATCCAATTGATTATAAATAATGTGCATACCACATATGAGTAAATGTAGATGTAAATTTATTCACACAACACATAATATTGAATATTGAACACACATACACCAAATGATTGTTTTGAGGCACGCGTTGTTCGACTCGTCTCCCACGAGGAACTGATGGGCCTAATGAGTTTTGAGGCACGCGTTGTTCCACGAACTGATGGGCCTAATGAATGAGTTTTGAGGCACGCGTTGTTCTTACGAACTGATGGGCCTAATGAATGAGTTTTGAGGCACGCGTTGTTCTCACGAACTGATGGGCCTAATGAATGAGTTTTAAGGCACGCGTTGTTCAACTCGTCTCCCACGAGGAACTGATGGGCCTAAATAATTTGCATACAACTTTGACAATATGTAATACATCACAACCAAATAGTTACATTCTAATTTAAATCATGTAATGGTATAAGCACGAATTTGCATAATAGAATTAGTTTAAGCGACACATGATACACCCCAAAACATGAATAAAAAGGGGAATTTGTAAGAATTCACTCACATTGGGTGCGTTCGGTTGATGAGGTTGAATGCACGCGAAATGGTTTTAACCGCGAGTGAAATTAACCTAGATAAATAGCATTTTGGTTCGGTAAGTAAACGGATTTTATTAATCTATTTTAGTAGGATTGTTGGGTGTATTTTTGTGAGCTTGAGGCTATTTTCTAACCTTAAAAATGTTATTTTTAAGTATTTTTAATTGATTTTTAATTAAAATAATTAAATAAAAATAATAAAAAAATATTTGATTTTTGCTACAGTTGACTTTGACCGTTGACCTTGACTGACTGTTGACCGGTTCGAAGGCATATTGTTGTGCGCTGGGTGAGGCTCGAACCCGAGACCTCCCGTAAGCGTGCACGCAGCTCTACCAACTGAGCTACGTGTCTAACCCGTTATATATCTGATTTTAATTATATATATATATTAATTAGAATTAAGCAGAAAGCCTTTTTCTTTAAAAACGATTTAATCCAGAGAACCGGTGCGCTCCACAGGTCTCGAACCCGGGACCTGTGGGTTAGCGTACACACAGTCCACCGCTGGACTGTGTGTCTCACTCGGTTATAAACTCGGTTATCAATATACTTAACATATACCTAATTCAATCCGGTTCAGTTTGCGAAAAAAGGAATTTTTATTAAGGCAGCGTGTGAGGGACAATACTCGAACTCGAGACCTTAGCGTTCAAAGTGCACACAGTCCACCGCTGGACTGTGTGTCTAACCCAGTAAATAATTGGATTTTAATTATACTTAACTATTACCGAAACTTCGTCTTCTTCACTGGTTTTCACCGGAAGTGACGACTGACTGATTCGAAATGTTGATTCAGGTTTCTTTAGCGTTTTATGATCAATTACAGACGAGATAAAAGTAAAAAGGAAAGGAATTAGGCGTGAAAAGTACCGACTGTTTCTCCTCTGTTTTCCGGCAGAACTCCGGCGACAGCAAGCTCTTCCGGCGACGAGTGTCTTGCAGCAGAGAGTCTTCTGAAAGCTTACAAAGGGTGTGGGTGACTTCGGTAAAAGTTTAGGGGGTTCAGTAAAGCTCAGAGATTTATGATACGGTTTTCCGGCGACGTATCAAATATTTCCGGCGAGTGATTTTTCGCCGAGAAAGGGTGCGATTTGAGTGTGAAAGATTTCTGGTGAGTAGTGGGTGAATTTATAGGGTAGTATCGAGATGTATGGGGTCTGAATTTGGTCTAAATTCGAAGTCAGCCGTCCTCCGGCGGTTATGGCTGATGTCGCGGGTTCAGACGTCGGTTATAACCGTTGTGGGAGTTAATTCTACGGTTATCTTGAGCGGAAACGTATATTAACGGCGAAGTCATCGGGATTTCCGACGACTGCTAATTGGGCGCAATTTACTGAATTTAACTTTCGAACTTGAATATTTGAATTAATTGTTTCCTGTTATTATCATAAAATCAAAACGGCGGAGCGGTTGATTGGCTGGGTGATAAGTTGTTGTTGAGCCGGTTACAGACCCGAGTTCGAAACCCGGCAGAAGCAAATCATTTTTATTTTGTGATTTTTATCAGTTTTTCAAAAACTAAATATATATCCCCGCATAATAATTGATTATGTATCGTTTAAAATTATTTTGGGCATTTAATTCGCAACGAAAATTTTAACTGACTGTTCGGTTTGATAAACGGAGCGGGTTTGGTAAATCCGTTTTTGACGGATGTTACAGTATCCCCTGCTTTTTAGAAATTTCGTCCCGAAATTTAAATAGTGATATATTTGACTAAAAAATGATGGTGTTTAGTTTGACAGTTACACGCTTTAGAAGAAATGAGGGTTTAAGTTTTTGTTTGAGGCGGTAACGTTCCTTGTAAGGGGTCTAGTACCCTATTACAGGAATCGCTTTTTGTTGCCTACTGTATAAGTATTGTTAAGCAGGAATGATTCGCTAAAATGATATCATGCATAAGAGTTTAGATATGTTTGGAAAAGTATGGTTATATCCTAAGGCAAAACTTCCAATACTACAATCTACACAAATAACCACAACAACTAATAATTGAATCCACATTCTGATAGTATATATGTTTGAATGGTGACAGTTCCTCTCTCGTTTGTTATGATGGAGAGGTTAGTCTATGTAGAAATGGATCACAATCCAATTTCTTTAAATAGTGAGATGATATAAATGTAACACAAATTTCAACCAAGGCAATACTAAATCCTACATGGAACTTCTCATAACCGCCTGATAACGCCTCCGATCCTTTGGCAAGAATACTTATATATAGGAAGTACCAGCGGCGTATCCACCATATTCTTGTCAAATTTTCATTGGTTTTATCAGTGAATTATGATTAGTCCTATAACTCTACAACCAATACATCAAACATAAAAATACTGAAATGAAATATATCTGTGCGATCAAGGCTCAATCAAACGGAGCCGATCGTATTGTATGTACTGAAATTGAAATGTCTGTGCGCTCAAGGCTCAATCAAACGGAGCCGAACGTATTGAATGTACTGAAAATGAAATTGTCTGTGTGCTCAAGGCTCAATCAAACGGAGCCGAGCTTATTGCATGTACTGAAAATGAATAACTTAATCATACAAACAACCTATGCATGGAACCTCTCATAACCGCCTGATAATGCCTCCGATCATTTGACAAGAATACTTATATATAGGAAGTACCAGCGGCGTATCCACCATATTCTTGTCAAATTCTCATTGACTTTATCCGCAAGTTATGATTAGTTCTATGCGACTCTACAACATAAACAAACACAACAACCAGCGCTTGAGTCTTAATTCTAATAGTATCCGTGTTTGACAATACCTCTCTCGTTTAATATGATGGAGAGGTTAGTCTATGTAGAAGTGAGACACAACTCAACTTCTTTAAATGATGAAACTGAGATATGTCGTGAAGTATGATGATATGAATATTAAATCAATGAGTATAAAACAAACTGAACTAGTAATTTGCATTAAAATTCTTGGATAAAATTCCAATTGAGATACGTGAAAATTGAGATAACATAAAGAAAAAACATAAAAACTAAGTGGTTGGAGTTGAATCTTGATTCTTGGTGAGAGAAGGCTAGTTAAGTGGTTGGTTTGGACCGTTAATATCTTCAACAGGATTGGCGTTGATGTTATAAACTCTTCCTCTTGCTGGCGGTGGAGCTGGGTTTGTTTGATTTGCTTGGTTAACTGGGTTTGCTTGAGCTTGGGCGTTTATGATGTTAACCAAACGAGGGCACGTGTTTCTAAAATGGGTAGGGTCGCCACAATTGAAACAAGCTCGAACGTATGGGTACATGGGGTATTGAGGTTGTTGATATGTTTGGATCATGGGTTGAGTAGGGGTTGAGGTTTGGTTTTGAGAGGTGCGGCAAACTTTGCTCAAATGACCGTAGCGTCCACAATTCGCACATAGTCGACAGGGTAAGGTAGATGGATGGTGATAGAAACAGGTGTTGCATTGAGGGTGAGGTCCAATGTAAGGCTTCTTATTTGGGTAAGTTGAGTTGGGTGCTACTTGAGTGATTGGGATAGTTTGGGGAGGTACAACTTGCGAAGGTGGTTGGTTGCGTTGGGTGACGGCGAAAATTTGCCCATCTCGTTTCCTCTTAGAAATAGGTGGTGTAGAGGATTCGGTTCGGGTGGAGTTTGAGGTTTCGGTTGATGCTTTATCCTTCTTCTTCTCCTCTTTGAAATCTTTGTTTCGGATTCGGTTCTCGGTGAGCGCGGTTGCTAGCTCCATTGCTGCTTCCAAAGTTGCAGGCGATGTACTTATTACAGAGTCTTGAATCTTTGATGGAAGACCACGAATGTAGTGCTCGATCAAACGGTAGAGGGGAGTGAACAAGTTGGGAACCATTTGATTTAACTCAAGGAATCTCTTATTGTATGTGGTGTGGTCGCCTTCCTTTTGTTTCAAAGCATGGAACTCATCCTCCAATTTCTTGATTTCGCTTCTTGGGCAAAACCGTCTTGTCATGATTCCCTTCAACTCTTCCCAAGTCAAGGTCATAGTTTCTTCAACACCTCGTTTGGTCTTCTCTGTATTCCACTATGTTAGTGCTGTTCCAAGTAAACAACCGGTAGCATAACGCACTTTGCGATCATCGGGGCAATCGCAATTTAGAAAAGTGTTCTCCATTTCTTCGAACCAATGGAGGAGAGCGGTGACACCTTCAGTACCTTCGTATTTTGGAGGATCGCAGGATTTGAAATGTTTGTAGGTGCATTTAGTGACTGAAAGGTTGACAGTGTTTTGATCCTCTTGTTGGGTTGGGTTAACGGAATTAGCGGTAAGGGCTTGTTGAACTTGAACTACGATGTTGGGTATTACGGTCGCCATTTGCTGAGCGATTTGGGTAGCCATGCGTTCACGGGCTTTTCCTGCTCTCATTTTCCTACGAGCGAGGCTAGAAGACATCTACAAGGAATACATATCAAGAGTATGAGTTGGATGCCTTTGGAATCGTGGGTCGTGTTTGGGAATGAACGTTCATAAAATAAATATAGAAAAATAACTCTACTACATCCATAGGATGTCTTGGGCTTTGCTCGTATTTGGGCCTTGCATGCCGCCATACTTCACCTTCGTAATCACGTGGGCCCCCATGATTACCGGGTTTTTCATATGGTTCGCATGTGTTAGCCTGGTTACGTACACTAAAACCCGGAGAAAATCGAGAAATATGTAACGTATGATATTCGGAATGTGCCCAGGCATGGACACGGTGACATCTCAAAGTGAGGTTAGTTCGAACGACGTTTGGTGTGGCATGCTTTGGCCTAATAGGTCCGTCGTACTCTCATCGTTAGTCCCCAGGTAGGCAAACTGGTCCGTTATTTTGGATTTATACGAATGCCAACCTAGACAGGACGTCCCGACTACCGGTACTTGTACCCTTCCGGTTACTACATGCCCGTCGTAGAACTTACTTTGATGAGATTTGAAAATTGTAACAAAATCCTTGAATAATGAGAAAATGAATTGAATATAGGAACATTGATATGTATAACGAATATGTATATAAGCATGTATGTTTGACTGTAATATGAAACAAATAAATATCACAAGTTTGTATGTAACCACCTAATCAATTAAAATTTAGGCAGACTATAGCATAGGCTCTAAGGGTCTAATAACCTATCCTATATCCCTATAGTCATGGCTCTGATACCAATCTGTCACACCCCGACCCGCAGCGGAAAAGGTGATCGGGGCATAATTGGGTTATCATCAAAGCTCATGACATTTATTATATGTTTCATATTCATTAATACAATTTAATGGAAATTTACAATAATTGATACAACATGTTCTAACTATCAATCTAAGCTTCTTGGTTCTCTTCTAAGGCATTTCCTATGTTTTCCTTGCTTCAACCTGTTCACCTGTATCATGTGTAAAAGGGTTTTTGGATCAACATAATGTTGGCGAGTGAATCCTATGGAAAAACATTTGAACAAGTTTATCCAATTGATTATAAATAATGTGCATACCACATATGAGTAAATGTAGATGTAAATTTATTCACACAACACATAATATTGAATATTGAACACACATACACCAAATGATTGTTTTGAGGCACGCGTTGTTCGACTCGTCTCCCACGAGGAACTGATGGGCCTAATGAGTTTTGAGGCACGCGTTGTTCCACGAACTGATGGGCCTAATGAATGAGTTTTGAGGCACGCGTTGTTCTTACGAACTGATGGGCCTAATGAATGAGTTTTGAGGCACGCGTTGTTCTCACGAACTGATGGGCCTAATGAATGAGTTTTAAGGCACGCGTTGTTCAACTCGTCTCCCACGAGGAACTGATGGGCCTAAATAATTTGCATACAACTTTGACAATATGTAATACATCACAACCAAATAGTTACATTCTAATTTAAATCATGTAATGGTATAGCACGAATTTGCATAATAGAATTAGTTTAAGCGACACATGATACACCCCAAAACATGAATAAAAAGGGGAATTTGTAAGAATTCACTCACATTGGGTGCGTTCGGTTGATGAGGTTGAATGCACGCGAAATGGTTTTAACCGCGAGTGAAATTAACCTAGATAAATAGCATTTTGGTTCGGTAAGTAAACGGATTTTATTAATCTATTTTAGTAGGATTGTTGGGTGTATTTTTGTGAGCTTGAGGCTATTTTCTAACCTTAAAAATGTTATTTTTAAGTATTTTTAATTGATTTTTAATTAAAATAATTAAATAAAAATAATAAAAAAATATTTGATTTTTGCTACAGTTGACTTTGACCGTTGACCTTGACTGACTGTTGACCGGTTCGAAGGCATATTGTTGTGCGCTGGGTGAGGCTCGAACCCGAGACCTCCCGTAAGCGTGCACGCAGCTCTACCAACTGAGCTACGTGTCTAACCCGTTATATATCTGATTTTAATTATATATATATATTAATTAGAATTAAGCAGAAAGCCTTTTTCTTTAAAAACGATTTAATCCAGAGAACCGGTGCGCTCCACAGGTCTCGAACCCGGGACCTGTGGGTTAGCGTACACACAGTCCACCGCTGGACTGTGTGTCTCACTCGGTTATAAACTCGGTTATCAATATACTTAACATATACCTAATTCAATCCGGTTCAGTTTGCGAAAAAAGGAATTTTTATTAAGGCAGCGTGTGAGGGACAATACTCGAACTCGAGACCTTAGCGTTCAAAGTGCACACAGTCCACCGCTGGACTGTGTGTCTAACCCAGTAAATAATTGGATTTTAATTATACTTAACTATTACCGAAACTTCGTCTTCTTCACTGGTTTTCACCGGAAGTGACGACTGACTGATTCGAAATGTTGATTCAGGTTTCTTTAGCGTTTTATGATCAATTACAGACGAGATAAAAGTAAAAAGGAAAGGAATTAGGCGTGAAAAGTACCGACTGTTTCTCCTCTGTTTTCCGGCAGAACTCCGGCGACAGCAAGCTCTTCCGGCGACGAGTGTCTTGCAGCAGAGAGTCTTCTGAAAGCTTACAAAGGGTGTGGGTGACTTCGGTAAAAGTTTAGGGGGTTCAGTAAAGCTCAGAGATTTATGATACGGTTTTCCGGCGACGTATCAAATATTTCCGGCGAGTGATTTTTCGCCGAGAAAGGGTGCGATTTGAGTGTGAAAGATTTCTGGTGAGTAGTGGGTGAATTTATAGGGTAGTATCGAGATGTATGGGGTCTGAATTTGGTCTAAATTCGAAGTCAGCCGTCCTCCGGCGGTTATGGCTGATGTCGCGGGTTCAGACGTCGGTTATAACCGTTGTGGGAGTTAATTCTACGGTTATCTTGAGCGGAAACGTATATTAACGGCGAAGTCATCGGGATTTCCGACGACTGCTAATTGGGCGCAATTTACTGAATTTAACTTTCGAACTTGAATATTTGAATTAATTGTTTCCTGTTATTATCATAAAATCAAAACGGCGGAGCGGTTGATTGGCTGGGTGATAAGTTGTTGTTGAGCCGGTTACAGACCCGAGTTCGAAACCCGGCAGAAGCAAATCATTTTTATTTTGTGATTTTTATCAGTTTTTCAAAAACTAAATATATATCCCCGCATAATAATTGATTATGTATCGTTTAAAATTATTTTGGGCATTTAATTCGCAACGAAAATTTTAACTGACTGTTCGGTTTGATAAACGGAGCGGGTTTGGTAAATCCGTTTTTGACGGATGTTACAGTATCCCCTGCTTTTTAGAAATTTCGTCCCGAAATTTAAATAGTGATATATTTGACTAAAAAATGATGGTGTTTAGTTTGACAGTTACACGCTTTAGAAGAAATGAGGGTTTAAGTTTTTGTTTGAGGCGGTAACGTTCCTTGTAAGGGTCTAGTACCCTATTACAGGAATCGCTTTTTGTTGCCTACTGTATAAGTATTGTTAAGCAGGAATGATTCGCTAAAATGATATCATGCATAAGAGTTTAGATATGTTTGGAAAAGTATGGTTATATCCTAAGGCAAAACTTCCAATACTACAATCTACACAAATAACCACAACAACTAATAATTGAATCCACATTCTGATAGTATATATGTTTGAATGGTGACAGTTCCTCTCTCGTTTGTTATGATGGAGAGGTTAGTCTATGTAGAAATGGATCACAATCCAATTTCTTTAAATAGTGAGATGATATAAATGTAACACAAATTTCAACCAAGGCAATACTAAATCCTACATGGAACTTCTCATAACCGCCTGATAACGCCTCCGATCCTTTGGCAAGAATACTTATATATAGGAAGTACCAGCGGCGTATCCACCATATTCTTGTCAAATTTTCATTGGTTTTATCAGTGAATTATGATTAGTCCTATAACTCTACAACCAATACATCAAACATAAAAATACTGAAATGAAATATATCTGTGCGATCAAGGCTCAATCAAACGGAGCCGATCGTATTGTATGTACTGAAATTGAAATGTCTGTGCGCTCAAGGCTCAATCAAACGGAGCCGAACGTATTGAATGTACTGAAAATGAAATTGTCTGTGTGCTCAAGGCTCAATCAAACGGAGCCGAGCTTATTGCATGTACTGAAAATGAATAACTTAATCATACAAACAACCTATGCATGGAACCTCTCATAACCGCCTGATAATGCCTCCGATCATTTGACAAGAATACTTATATATAGGAAGTACCAGCGGCGTATCCACCATATTCTTGTCAAATTCTCATTGACTTTATCCGCAAGTTATGATTAGTTCTATGCGACTCTACAACATAAACAAACACAACAACCAGCGCTTGAGTCTTAATTCTAATAGTATCCGTGTTTGACAATACCTCTCTCGTTTAATATGATGGAGAGGTTAGTCTATGTAGAAGTGAGACACAACTCAACTTCTTTAAATGATGAAACTGAGATATGTCGTGAAGTATGATGATATGAATATTAAATCAATGAGTATAAAACAAACTGAACTAGTAATTTGCATTAAAATTCTTGGATAAAATTCCAATTGAGATACGTGAAAATTGAGATAACATAAAGAAAAAACATAAAAACTAAGTGGTTGGAGTTGAATCTTGATTCTTGGTGAGAGAAGGCTAGTTAAGTGGTTGGTTTGGACCGTTAATATCTTCAACAGGATTGGCGTTGATGTTATAAACTCTTCCTCTTGCTGGCGGTGGAGCTGGGTTTGTTTGATTTGCTTGGTTAACTGGGTTTGCTTGAGCTTGGGCGTTTATGATGTTAACCAAACGAGGGCACGTGTTTCTAAAATGGGTAGGGTCGCCACAATTGAAACAAGCTCGAACGTATGGGTACATGGGGTATTGAGGTTGTTGATATGTTTGGATCATGGGTTGAGTAGGGGTTGAGGTTTGGTTTTGAGAGGTGCGGCAAACTTTGCTCAAATGACCGTAGCGTCCACAATTCGCACATAGTCGACAGGGTAAGGTAGATGGATGGTGATAGAAACAGGTGTTGCATTGAGGGTGAGGTCCAATGTAAGGCTTCTTATTTGGGTAAGTTGAGTTGGGTGCTACTTGAGTGATTGGGATAGTTTGGGGAGGTACAACTTGCGAAGCTGGTTGGTTGCGTTGGGTGACGGCGAAAATTTGCCCATCTCGTTTCCTCTTAGAAATAGGTGGTGTAGAGGATTCGGTTCGGGTGGAGTTTGAGGTTTCGGTTGATGTTTTATCCTTCTTCTTCTCCTCTTTGAAATCTTTGTTTCGGATTCGGTTCTCGGTGAGCGCGGTTGCTAGCTCCATTGCTGCTTCCAAAGTTGCAGGCGATGTACTTATTACAGAGTCTTGAATCTTTGATGGAAGACCACGAATGTAGTGCTCGATCAAACGGTAGAGGGGAGTGAACAAGTTGGGAACCATTTGATTTAACTCAAGGAATCTCTTATTGTATGTGGTGTGGTCGCCTTCCTTTTGTTTCAAAGCATGGAACTCATCCTCCAATTTCTTGATTTCGCTTCTTGGGCAAAACCGTCTTGTCATGATTCCCTTCAACTCTTCCCAAGTCAAGGTCATAGTTTCTTCAACACCTCGTTTGGTCTTCTCTGTATTCCACCATGTTAGTGCTGTTCCAAGTAAACGACCGGTAGCATAACGCACTTTGCGATCATCGGGGCAATCGCAATTTAGAAAAGTGTTCTCCATTTCTTCGAACCAATGGAGGAGAGCGGTGACACCTTCAGTACCTTCGTATTTTGGAGGATCGCAGGATTTGAAATGTTTGTAGGTGCATTTAGTGACTGAAAGGTTGACAGTGTTTTGATCCTCTTGTTGGGTTGGGTTAACGGAATTAGCGGTAAGGGCTTGTTGAACTTGAACTACGATGTTGGGTATTACGGTCGCCATTTGCTGAGCGATTTGGGTAGCCATGCGTTCACGGGCTTTTCCTGCTCTCATTTTCCTACGAGCGAGGCTAGAAGACATCTACAAGGAATACATATCAAGAGTATGAGTTGGATGCCTTTGGAATCGTGGGTCGTGTTTGGGAATGAACGTTCATAAAATAAATATAGAAAAATAACTCTACTACATCCATAGGATGTCTTGGGCTTTGCTCGTATTTGGGCCTTGCATGCCGCCATACTTCACCTTCGTAATCACGTGGGCCCCATGATTACGGGTTTTTCATATGGTTCGCATGTGTTAGCCTGGTTACGTACACTAAAACCGGAGAAAATCGAGAAATATGTAACGTATGATATTCGGAATGTGCCCAGGCATGGACACGGTGACATCTCAAAGTGAGGTTAGTTCGAACGACGTTTGGTGTGGCATGCTTTGGCCTAATAGGTCCGTCGTACTCTCATCGTTAGTCCCCAGGTAGGCAAACTGGTCCGTTATTTTGGATTTATACGAATGCCAACCTAGACAGGACGTCCCGACTACCGGTACTTGTACCCTTCCGGTTACTACATGCCCGTCGTAGAACTTACTTTGATGAGATTTGAAAATTGTAACAAAATCCTTGAATAATGAGAAAATGAATTGAATATAGGAACATTGATATGTATAACGAATATGTATATAAGCATGTATGTTTGACTGTAATATGAAACAAATAAATATCACAAGTTTGTATGTAACCACCTAATCAATTAAAATTTAGGCAGACTATAGCATAGGCTCTAAGGGTCTAATAACCTATCCTATATCCCTATAGTCATGGCTCTGATACCAATCTGTCACACCCCGACCCGCAGCGGAAAAGGTGATCGGGGCATAATTGGGTTATCATCAAAGCTCATGACATTTATTATATGTTTCATATTCATTAATACAATTTAATGGAAATTTACAATAATTGATACAACATGTTCTAACTATCAATCTAAGCTTCTTGGTTCTCTTCTAAGGCATTTCCTATGTTTTCCTTGCTTCAACCTGTTCACCTGTATCATGTGTAAAAGGGTTTTTGGATCAACATAATGTTGGCGAGTGAATCCTATGGAAAAACATTTGAACAAGTTTATCCAATTGATTATAAATAATGTGCATACCACATATGAGTAAATGTAGATGTAAATTTATTCACACAACACATAATATTGAATATTGAACACACATACACCAAATGATTGTTTTGAGGCACGCGTTGTTCGACTCGTCTCCCACGAGGAACTGATGGGCCTAATGAGTTTTGAGGCACGCGTTGTTCCACGAACTGATGGGCCTAATGAATGAGTTTTGAGGCACGCGTTGTTCTTACGAACTGATGGGCCTAATGAATGAGTTTTGAGGCACGCGTTGTTCTCACGAACTGATGGGCCTAATGAATGAGTTTTAAGGCACGCGTTGTTCAACTCGTCTCCCACGAGGAACTGATGGGCCTAAATAATTTGCATACAACTTTGACAATATGTAATACATCACAACCAAATAGTTACATTCTAATTTAAATCATGTAATGGTATAGCACGAATTTGCATAATAGAATTAGTTTAAGCGACACATGATACACCCCAAAACATGAATAAAAAGGGGAATTTGTAAGAATTCACTCACATTGGGTGCGTTCGGTTGATGAGGTTGAATGCACGCGAAATGGTTTTAACCGCGAGTGAAATTAACCTAGATAAATAGCATTTTGGTTCGGTAAGTAAACGGATTTTATTAATCTATTTTAGTAGGATTGTTGGGTGTATTTTTGTGAGCTTGAGGCTATTTTCTAACCTTAAAAATGTTATTTTTAAGTATTTTTAATTGATTTTTAATTAAAATAATTAAATAAAAATAATAAAAAAATATTTGATTTTTGCTACAGTTGACTTTGACCGTTGACCTTGACTGACTGTTGACCGGTTCGAAGGCATATTGTTGTGCGCTGGGTGAGGCTCGAACCCGAGACCTCCCGTAAGCGTGCACGCAGCTCTACCAACTGAGCTACGTGTCTAACCCGTTATATATCTGATTTTAATTATATATATATATTAATTAGAATTAAGCAGAAAGCCTTTTTCTTTAAAAACGATTTAATCCAGAGAACCGGTGCGCTCCACAGGTCTCGAACCCGGGACCTGTGGGTTAGCGTACACACAGTCCACCGCTGGACTGTGTGTCTCACTCGGTTATAAACTCGGTTATCAATATACTTAACATATACCTAATTCAATCCGGTTCAGTTTGCGAAAAAAGGAATTTTTATTAAGGCAGCGTGTGAGGGACAATACTCGAACTCGAGACCTTAGCGTTCAAAGTGCACACAGTCCACCGCTGGACTGTGTGTCTAACCCAGTAAATAATTGGATTTTAATTATACTTAACTATTACCGAAACTTCGTCTTCTTCACTGGTTTTCACCGGAAGTGACGACTGACTGATTCGAAATGTTGATTCAGGTTTCTTTAGCGTTTTATGATCAATTACAGACGAGATAAAAGTAAAAAGGAAAGGAATTAGGCGTGAAAAGTACCGACTGTTTCTCCTCTGTTTTCCGGCAGAACTCCGGCGACAGCAAGCTCTTCCGGCGACGAGTGTCTTGCAGCAGAGAGTCTTCTGAAAGCTTACAAAGGGTGTGGGTGACTTCGGTAAAAGTTTAGGGGGTTCAGTAAAGCTCAGAGATTTATGATACGGTTTTCCGGCGACGTATCAAATATTTCCGGCGAGTGATTTTTCGCCGAGAAAGGGTGCGATTTGAGTGTGAAAGATTTCTGGTGAGTAGTGGGTGAATTTATAGGGTAGTATCGAGATGTATGGGGTCTGAATTTGGTCTAAATTCGAAGTCAGCCGTCCTCCGGCGGTTATGGCTGATGTCGCGGGTTCAGACGTCGGTTATAACCGTTGTGGGAGTTAATTCTACGGTTATCTTGAGCGGAAACGTATATTAACGGCGAAGTCATCGGGATTTCCGACGACTGCTAATTGGGCGCAATTTACTGAATTTAACTTTCGAACTTGAATATTTGAATTAATTGTTTCCTGTTATTATCATAAAATCAAAACGGCGGAGCGGTTGATTGGCTGGGTGATAAGTTGTTGTTGAGCCGGTTACAGACCCGAGTTCGAAACCCGGCAGAAGTAAATCATTTTTATTTTGTGATTTTTATCAGTTTTTCAAAAACTAAATATATATCCCCGCATAATAATTGATTATGTATCGTTTAAAATTATTTTGGGCATTTAATTCGCAACGAAAATTTTAACTGACTGTTCGGTTTGATAAACGGAGCGGGTTTGGTAAATCCGTTTTTGACGGATGTTACAGTATCCCCTGCTTTTTAGAAATTTCGTCCCGAAATTTAAATAGTGATATATTTGACTAAAAAATGATGGTGTTTAGTTTGACAGTTACACGCTTTAGAAGAAATGAGGGTTTAAGTTTTTGTTTGAGGCGGTAACGTTCCTTGTAAGGGTCTAGTACCCTATTACAGGAATCGCTTTTTGTTGCCTACTGTATAAGTATTGTTAAGCAGGAATGATTCGCTAAAATGATATCATGCATAAGAGTTTAGATATGTTTGGAAAAGTATGGTTATATCCTAAGGCAAAACTTCCAATACTACAATCTACACAAATAACCACAACAACTAATAATTGAATCCACATTCTGATAGTATATATGTTTGAATGGTGACAGTTCCTCTCTCGTTTGTTATGATGGAGAGGTTAGTCTATGTAGAAATGGATCACAATCCAATTTCTTTAAATAGTGAGATGATATAAATGTAACACAAATTTCAACCAAGGCAATACTAAATCCTACATGGAACTTCTCATAACCGCCTGATAACGCCTCCGATCCTTTGGCAAGAATACTTATATATAGGAAGTACCAGCGGCGTATCCACCATATTCTTGTCAAATTTTCATTGGTTTTATCAGTGAATTATGATTAGTCCTATAACTCTACAACCAATACATCAAACATAAAAATACTGAAATGAAATATATCTGTGCGATCAAGGCTCAATCAAACGGAGCCGATCGTATTGTATGTACTGAAATTGAAATGTCTGTGCGCTCAAGGCTCAATCAAACGGAGCCGAACGTATTGAATGTACTGAAAATGAAATTGTCTGTGTGCTCAAGGCTCAATCAAACGGAGCCGAGCTTATTGCATGTACTGAAAATGAATAACTTAATCATACAAACAACCTATGCATGGAACCTCTCATAACCGCCTGATAATGCCTCCGATCATTTGACAAGAATACTTATATATAGGAAGTACCAGCGGCGTATCCACCATATTCTTGTCAAATTCTCATTGACTTTATCCGCAAGTTATGATTAGTTCTATGCGACTCTACAACATAAACAAACACAACAACCAGCGCTTGAGTCTTAATTCTAATAGTATCCGTGTTTGACAATACCTCTCTCGTTTAATATGATGGAGAGGTTAGTCTATGTAGAAGTGAGACACAACTCAACTTCTTTAAATGATGAAACTGAGATATGTCGTGAAGTATGATGATATGAATATTAAATCAATGAGTATAAAACAAACTGAACTAGTAATTTGCATTAAAATTCTTGGATAAAATTCCAATTGAGATACGTGAAAATTGAGATAACATAAAGAAAAAACATAAAAACTAAGTGGTTGGAGTTGAATCTTGATTCTTGGTGAGAGAAGGCTAGTTAAGTGGTTGGTTTGGACCGTTAATATCTTCAACAGGATTGGCGTTGATGTTATAAACTCTTCCTCTTGCTGGCGGTGGAGCTGGGTTTGTTTGATTTGCTTGGTTAACTGGGTTTGCTTGAGCTTGGGCGTTTATGATGTTAACCAAACGAGGGCACGTGTTTCTAAAATGGGTAGGGTCGCCACAATTGAAACAAGCTCGAACGTATGGGTACATGGGGTATTGAGGTTGTTGATATGTTTGGATCATGGGTTGAGTAGGGGTTGAGGTTTGGTTTTGAGAGGTGCGGCAAACTTTGCTCAAATGACCGTAGCGTCCACAATTCGCACATAGTCGACAGGGTAAGGTAGATGGATGGTGATAGAAACAGGTGTTGCATTGAGGGTGAGGTCCAATGTAAGGCTTCTTATTTGGGTAAGTTGAGTTGGGTGTCTTGAGTGATTGGGATAGTTTGGGGAGGTACAACTTGCGAAGCTGGTTGGTTGCGTTGGGTGACGGCGAAAATTTGCCCATCTCGTTTCCTCTTAGAAATAGGTGGTGTAGAGGATTCGGTTCGGGTGGAGTTTGAGGTTTCGGTTGATGCTTTATCCTTCTTCTTCTCCTCTTTGAAATCTTTGTTTCGGATTCGGTTCTCGGTGAGCGCGGTTGCTAGCTCCATTGCTGCTTCCAAAGTTGCAGGCGATGTACTTATTACAGAGTCTTGAATCTTTGATGGAAGACCACGAATGTAGTGCTCGATCAAACGGTAGAGGGGAGTGAACAAGTTGGGAACCATTTGATTTAACTCAAGGAATCTCTTATTGTATGTGGTGTGGTCGCCTTCCTTTTGTTTCAAAGCATGGAACTCATCCTCCAATTTCTTGATTTCGCTTCTTGGGCAAAACCGTCTTGTCATGATTCCCTTCAACTCTTCCCAAGTCAAGGTCATAGTTTCTTCAACACCTCGTTTGGTCTTCTCTGTATTCCACCATGTTAGTGCTGTTCCAAGTAAACGACCGGTAGCATAACGCACTTTGCGATCATCGGGGCAATCGCAATTTAGAAAAGTGTTCTCCATTTCTTCGAACCAATGGAGGAGAGCGGTGACACCTTCAGTACCTTCGTATTTTGGAGGATCGCAGGATTTGAAATGTTTGTAGGTGCATTTAGTGACTGAAAGGTTGACAGTGTTTTGATCCTCTTGTTGGGTTGGGTTAACGGAATTAGCGGTAAGGGCTTGTTGAACTTGAACTACGATGTTGGGTATTACGGTCGCCATTTGCTGAGCGATTTGGGTAGCCATGCGTTCACGGGCTTTTCCTGCTCTCATTTTCCTACGAGCGAGGCTAGAAGACATCTACAAGGAATACATATCAAGAGTATGAGTTGGATGCCTTTGGAATCGTGGGTCGTGTTTGGGAATGAACGTTCATAAAATAAATATAGAAAAATAACTCTACTACATCCATAGGATGTCTTGGGCTTTGCTCGTATTTGGGCCTTGCATGCCGCCATACTTCACCTTCGTAATCACGTGGGCCCCCATGATTACCGGGTTTTTCATATGGTTCGCATGTGTTAGCCTGGTTACGTACACTAAAACCCGGAGAAAATCGAGAAATATGTAACGTATGATATTCGGAATGTGCCCAGGCATGGACACGGTGACATCTCAAAGTGAGGTTAGTTCGAACGACGTTTGGTGTGGCATGCTTTGGCCTAATAGGTCCGTCGTACTCTCATCGTTAGTCCCCAGGTAGGCAAACTGGTCCGTTATTTTGGATTTATACGAATGCCAACCTAGACAGGACGTCCCGACTACCGGTACTTGTACCCTTCCGGTTACTACATGCCCGTCGTAGAACTTACTTTGATGAGATTTGAAAATTGTAACAAAATCCTTGAATAATGAGAAAATGAATTGAATATAGGAACATTGATATGTATAACGAATATGTATATAAGCATGTATGTTTGACTGTAATATGAAACAAATAAATATCACAAGTTTGTATGTAACCACCTAATCAATTAAAATTTAGGCAGACTATAGCATAGGCTCTAAGGGTCTAATAACCTATCCTATATCCCTATAGTCATGGCTCTGATACCAATCTGTCACACCCGACCCGCAGCGGAAAAGGTGATCGGGGCATAATTGGGTTATCATCAAAGCTCATGACATTTATTATATGTTTCATATTCATTAATACAATTTAATGGAAATTTACAATAATTGATACAACATGTTCTAACTATCAATCTAAGCTTCTTGGTTCTCTTCTAAGGCATTTCCTATGTTTTCCTTGCTTCAACCTGTTCACCTGTATCATGTCTAAAAGGGTTTTTGGATCAACATAATGTTGGCGAGTGAATCCTATGGAAAAACATTTGAACAAGTTTATCCAATTGATTATAAATAATGTGCATACCACATATGAGTAAATGTAGATGTAAATTTATTCACACAACACATAATATTGAATATTGAACACACATACACCAAATGATTGTTTTGAGGCACGCGTTGTTCGACTCGTCTCCCACGAGGAACTGATGGGCCTAATGAGTTTTGAGGCACGCGTTGTTCCACGAACTGATGGGCCTAATGAATGAGTTTTGAGGCACGCGTTGTTCTTACGAACTGATGGGCCTAATGAATGAGTTTTGAGGCACGCGTTGTTCTCACGAACTGATGGGCCTAATGAATGAGTTTTAAGGCACGCGTTGTTCAACTCGTCTCCCACGAGGAACTGATGGGCCTAAATAATTTGCATACAACTTTGACAATATGTAATACATCACAACCAAATAGTTACATTCTAATTTAAATCATGTAATGGTATAGCACGAATTTGCATAATAGAATTAGTTTAAGCGACACATGATACACCCCAAAACATGAATAAAAAGGGGAATTTGTAAGAATTCACTCACATTGGGTGCGTTCGGTTGATGAGGTTGAATGCACGCGAAATGGTTTTAACCGCGAGTGAAATTAACCTAGATAAATAGCATTTTGGTTCGGTAAGTAAACGGATTTTATTAATCTATTTTAGTAGGATTGTTGGGTGTATTTTTGTGAGCTTGAGGCTATTTTCTAACCTTAAAAATGTTATTTTTAAGTATTTTTAATTAAAATAATTAAATAAAAATAATAAAAAAATATTTGATTTTTGCTACAGTTGACTTTGACCGTTGACCTTGACTGACTGTTGACCGGTTCGAAGGCATATTGTTGTGCGCTGGGTGAGGCTCGAACCCGAGACCTCCCGTAAGCGTGCACGCAGCTCTACCAACTGAGCTACGTGTCTAACCCGTTATATATCTGATTTTAATTATATATATATATATTAATTAGAATTAAGCAGAAAGCCTTTTTCTTTAAAAACGATTTAATCCAGAGAACCGGTGCGCTCCACAGGTCTCGAACCCGGGACCTGTGGGTTAGCGTACACACAGTCCACCGCTGGACTGTGTGTCTCACTCGGTTATAAACTCGGTTATCAATATACTTAACATATACCTAATTCAATCCGGTTCAGTTTGCGAAAAAAGGAATTTTTATTAAGGCAGCGTGTGAGGGACAATACTCGAACTCGAGACCTTAGCGTTCAAAGTGCACACAGTCCACCGCTGGACTGTGTGTCTAACCCAGTAAATAATTGGATTTTAATTATACTTAACTATTACCGAAACTTCGTCTTCTTCACTGGTTTTCACCGGAAGTGACGACTGACTGATTCGAAATGTTGATTCAGGTTTCTTTAGCGTTTTATGATCAATTACAGACGAGATAAAAGTAAAAAGGAAAGGAATTAGGCGTGAAAAGTACCGACTGTTTCTCCTCTGTTTTCCGGCAGAACTCCGGCGACAGCAAGCTCTTCCGGCGACGAGTGTCTTGCAGCAGAGAGTCTTCTGAAAGCTTACAAAGGGTGTGGGTGACTTCGGTAAAAGTTTAGGGGGTTCAGTAAAGCTCAGAGATTTATGATACGGTTTTCCGGCGACGTATCAAATATTTCCGGCGAGTGATTTTTCGCCGAGAAAGGGTGCGATTTGAGTGTGAAAGATTTCTGGTGAGTAGTGGGTGAATTTATAGGGTAGTATCGAGATGTATGGGGTCTGAATTTGGTCTAAATTCGAAGTCAGCCGTCCTCCGGCGGTTATGGCTGATGTCGCGGGTTCAGACGTCGGTTATAACCGTTGTGGGAGTTAATTCTACGGTTATCTTGAGCGGAAACGTATATTAACGGCGAAGTCATCGGGATTTCCGACGACTGCTAATTGGGCGCAATTTACTGAATTTAACTTTCGAACTTGAATATTTGAATTAATTGTTTCCTGTTATTATCATAAAATCAAAACGGCGGAGCGGTTGATTGGCTGGGTGATAAGTTGTTGTTGAGCCGGTTACAGACCCGAGTTCGAAACCCGGCAGAAGCAAATCATTTTTATTTTGTGATTTTTATCAGTTTTTCAAAAACTAAATATATATCCCCGCATAATAATTGATTATGTATCGTTTAAAATTATTTTGGGCATTTAATTCGCAACGAAAATTTTAACTGACTGTTCGGTTTGATAAACGGAGCGGGTTTGGTAAATCCGTTTTTGACGGATGTTACAGTATCCCCTGCTTTTTAGAAATTTCGTCCCGAAATTTAAATAGTGATATATTTGACTAAAAAATGATGGTGTTTAGTTTGACAGTTACACGCTTTAGAAGAAATGAGGGTTTAAGTTTTTGTTTGAGGCGGTGGTAACGTTCCTTGTAAGGGTCTAGTACCCTATTACAGGAATCGCTTTTTGTTGCCTACTGTATAAGTATTGTTAAGCAGGAATGATTCGCTAAAATGATATCATGCATAAGAGTTTAGATATGTTTGGAAAAGTATGGTTATATCCTAAGGCAAAACTTCCAATACTACAATCTACACAAATAACCACAACAACTAATAATTGAATCCACATTCTGATAGTATATATGTTTGAATGGTGACAGTTCCTCTCTCGTTTGTTATGATGGAGAGGTTAGTCTATGTAGAAATGGATCACAATCCAATTTCTTTAAATAGTGAGATGATATAAATGTAACACAAATTTCAACCAAGGCAATACAAAATCCTACATGGAACTTCTCATAACCGCCTGATAACGCCTCCGATCCTTTGGCAAGAATACTTATATATAGGAAGTACCAGCGGCGTATCCACCATATTCTTGTCAAATTTTCATTGGTTTTATCAGTGAATTATGATTAGTCCTATAACTCTACAACCAATACATCAAACATAAAAATACTGAAATGAAATATATCTGTGCGATCAAGGCTCAATCAAACGGAGCCGATCGTATTGTATGTACTGAAATTGAAATGTCTGTGCGCTCAAGGCTCAATCAAACGGAGCCGAACGTATTGAATGTACTGAAAATGAAATTGTCTGTGTGCTCAAGGCTCAATCAAACGGAGCCGAGCTTATTGCATGTACTGAAAATGAATAACTTAATCATACAAACAACCTATGCATGGAACCTCTCATAACCGCCTGATAATGCCTCCGATCATTTGACAAGAATACTTATATATAGGAAGTACCAGCGGCGTATCCACCATATTCTTGTCAAATTCTCATTGACTTTATCCGCAAGTTATGATTAGTTCTATGCGACTCTACAACATAAACAAACACAACAACCAGCGCTTGAGTCTTAATTCTAATAGTATCCGTGTTTGACAATACCTCTCTCGTTTAATATGATGGAGAGGTTAGTCTATGTAGAAGTGAGACACAACTCAACTTCTTTAAATGATGAAACTGAGATATGTCGTGAAGTATGATGATATGAATATTAAATCAATGAGTATAAAACAAACTGAACTAGTAATTTGCATTAAAATTCTTGGATAAAATTCCAATTGAGATACGTGAAAATTGAGATAACATAAAGAAAAAACATAAAAACTAAGTGGTTGGAGTTGAATCTTGATTCTTGGTGAGAGAAGGCTAGTTAAGTGGTTGGTTTGGACCGTTAATATCTTCAACAGGATTGGCGTTGATGTTATAAACTCTTCCTCTTGCTGGCGGTGGAGCTGGGTTTGTTTGATTTGCTTGGTTAACTGGGTTTGCTTGAGCTTGGGCGTTTATGATGTTAACCAAACGAGGGCACGTGTTTCTAAAATGGGTAGGGTCGCCACAATTGAAACAAGCTCGAACGTATGGGTACATGGGGTATTGAGGTTGTTGATATGTTTGGATCATGGGTTGAGTAGGGGTTGAGGTTTGGTTTTGAGAGGTGCGGCAAACTTTGCTCAAATGACCGTAGCGTCCACAATTCGCACATAGTCGACAGGGTAAGGTAGATGGATGGTGATAGAAACAGGTGTTGCATTGAGGGTGAGGTCCAATGTAAGGCTTCTTATTTGGGTAAGTTGAGTTGGGTGCTACTTGAGTGATTGGGATAGTTTGGGGAGGTACAACTTGCGAAGCTGGTTGGTTGCGTTGGGTGACGGCGAAAATTTGCCCATCTCGTTTCCTCTTAGAAATAGGTGGTGTAGAGGATTCGGTTCGGGTGGAGTTTGAGGTTTCGGTTGATGCTTTATCCTTCTTCTTCTCCTCTTTGAAATCTTTGTTTCGGATTCGGTTCTCGATGAGCGCGGTTGCTAGCTCCATTGCTGCTTCCAAAGTTGCAGGCGATGTACTTATTACAGAGTCTTGAATCTTTGATGGAAGACCACGAATGTAGTGCTCGATCAAACGGTAGAGGGGAGTGAACAAGTTGGGAACCATTTGATTTAACTCAAGGAATCTCTTATTGTATGTGGTGTGGTCGCCTTCCTTTTGTTTCAAAGCATGGAACTCATCCTCCAATTTCTTGATTTCGCTTCTTGGGCAAAACCGTCTTGTCATGATTCCCTTCAACTCTTCCCAAGTCAAGGTCATAGTTTCTTCAACACCTCGTTTGGTCTTCTCTGTATTCCACCATGTTAGTGCTGTTCCAAGTAAACGACCGGTAGCATAACGCACTTTGCGATCATCGGGGCAATCGCAATTTAGAAAAGTGTTCTCCATTTCTTCGAACCAATGGAGGAGAGCGGTGACACCTTCAGTACCTTCGTATTTTGGAGGATCGCAGGATTTGAAATGTTTGTAGGTGCATTTAGTGACTGAAAGGTTGACAGTGTTTTGATCCTCTTGTTGGGTTGGGTTAACGGAATTAGCGGTAAGGGCTTGTTGAACTTGAACTACGATGTTGGGTATTACGGTCGCCATTTGCTGAGCGATTTGGGTAGCCATGCGTTCACGGGCTTTTCCTGCTCTCATTTTCCTACGAGCGAGGCTAGAAGACATCTACAAGGAATACATATCAAGAGTATGAGTTGGATGCCTTTGGAATCGTGGGTCGTGTTTGGGAATGAACGTTCATAAAATAAATATAGAAAAATAACTCTACTACATCCATAGGATGTCTTGGGCTTTGCTCGTATTTGGGCCTTGCATGCCGCCATACTTCACCTTCGTAATCACGTGGGCCCCCATGATTACCGGGTTTTTCATATGGTTCGCATGTGTTAGCCTGGTTACGTACACTAAAACCCGGAGAAAATCGAGAAATATGTAACGTATGATATTCGGAATGTGCCCAGGCATGGACACGGTGACATCTCAAAGTGAGGTTAGTTCGAACGACGTTTGGTGTGGCATGCTTTGGCCTAATAGGTCCGTCGTACTCTCATCGTTAGTCCCCAGGTAGGCAAACTGGTCTGTTATTTTGGATTTATACGAATGCCAACCTAGACAGGACGTCCCGACTACCGGTACTTGTACTCTTCCGGTTACTACATGCCCGTCGTAGAACTTACTTTGATGAGATTTGAAAATTGTAACAAAATCCTTGAATAATGAGAAAATGAATTGAATATAGGAACATTGATATGTATAACGAATATGTATATAAGCATGTATGTTTGACTGTAATATGAAACAAATAAATATCACAAGTTTGTATGTAACCACCTAATCAATTAAAATTTAGGCAGACTATAGCATAGGCTCTAAGGGTCTAATAACCTATCCTATATCCCTATAGTCATGGCTCTGATACCAATCTGTCACACCCCGACCCGCAGCGGAAAAGGTGATCGGGGCATAATTGGGTTATCATCAAAGCTCATGACATTTATTATATGTTTCATATTCATTAATACAATTTAATGGAAATTTACAATAATTGATACAACATGTTCTAACTATCAATCTAAGCTTCTTGGTTCTCTTCTAAGGCATTTCCTATGTTTTCCTTGCTTCAACCTTTTCACCTGTATCATGTGTAAAAGGGTTTTTGGATCAACATAATGTTGGCGAGTGAATCCTATGGAAAAACATTTGAACAAGTTTATCCAATTGATTATAAATAATGTGCATACCACATATGAGTAAATGTAGATGTAAATTTATTCACACAACACATAATATTGAATATTGAACACACATACACCAAATGATTGTTTTGAGGCACGCGTTGTTCGACTCGTCTCCCACGAGGAACTGATGGGCCTAATGAGTTTTGAGGCACGCGTTGTTCCACGAACTGATGGGCCTAATGAATGAGTTTTGAGGCACGCGTTGTTCTTACGAACTGATGGGCCTAATGAATGAGTTTTGAGGCACGCGTTGTTCTCACGAACTGATGGGCCTAATGAATGAGTTTTAAGGCACGCGTTGTTCAACTCGTCTCCCACGAGGAACTGATGGGCCTAAATAATTTGCATACAACTTTGACAATATGTAATACATCACAACCAAATAGTTACATTCTAATTTAAATCATGTAATGGTATAGCACGAATTTGCATAATAGAATTAGTTTAAGCGACACATGATACACCCCAAAACATGAATAAAAAGGGGAATTTGTAAGAATTCACTCACATTGGGTGCGTTCGGTTGATGAGGTTGAATGCACGCGAAATGGTTTTAACCGCAAGTGAAATTAACCTAGATAAATAGCATTTTGGTTCGGTAAGTAAACGGATTTTATTAATCTATTTTAGTAGGATTGTTGGGTGTATTTTTGTGAGCTTGAGGCTATTTTCTAACCTTAAAAATGTTATTTTTAAGTATTTTTAATTGATTTTTAATTAAAATAATTAAATAAAAATAATAAAAAAATATTTGATTTTTGCTACAGTTGACTTTGACCGTTGACCTTGACTGACTGTTGACCGGTTCGAAGGCATATTGTTGTGCGCTGGGTGAGGCTCGAACCCGATACCTCCCTTAAGCGTGCACGCAGCTCTACCAACTGAGCTACGTGTCTAACCCGTTATATATCTGATTTTAATTTATATATATATATATTAATTAGAATTAAGCAGAAAGCCTTTTTCTTTAAAAACGATTTAATCCAGAGAACCGGTGCGCTCCACAGGTCTCGAACCCTGGACCTGTGGGTTAGCGTACACACAGTCCACCGCTGGACTGTGTGTCTCACTCGGTTATAAACTCGGTTATCAATATACTTAACATATACCTAATTCAATCCGGTTCAGTTTGCGAAAAAAGGAATTTTTATTAAGGCAGCGTGTGAGGGACAATACTCGAACTCGAGACCTTAGCGTTCAAAGTGCACACAGTCCACCGCTGGACTGTGTGTCTAACCCAGTAAATAATTGGATTTTAATTATACTTAACTATTACCGAAACTTCGTCTTCTTCACTGGTTTTCACCGGAAGTGACGACTGACTGATTCGAAATGTTGATTCAGGTTTCTTTAGCGTTTTATGATCAATTACAGACGAGATAAAAGTAAAAAGGAAAGGAATTAGGCGTGAAAAGTACCGACTGTTTCTCCTCTGTTTTCCGGCAGAACTCCGGCGACAGCAAGCTCTTCCGGCGACGAGTGTCTTGCACCTAGAGGAAGGCGACGGCAGCCCCCCCCCCTCCCCTCTCACGATCGCAAAACCCCACATCTTCCGGATTGATTCCAATCTTGTCCCGGTTCGCTAATCATCATCGTTTCAAGGTTAGGGTTTAATTGTTTTGCGATTCACATTAGGGTTTGTGTAATCTTGATAATGATTATGTGTAATGGTAGGATTATTAGTATGAAAATTGTTGTGATTTATGATTAGTTCGGATGATTGTGCGAATCTTTGCGATTGTGATGTTATGTTGAATACTAAAATCATAGGCTGCGTTTTAGCGATAAAGATTATGTTATATAATTAGAGTTTGCATGAATATTGATATACATGATGATATTTGACAAATAAACCTGTTGTTAATCATTATTACTAAGCGTCATGATCGTTTAAGCATGTTCTAATGCGATAAAAGTCGAAAAGAGTTTGCTGAATGACATTTACAGCCAACTTCAATTGGCTGTAACCTGATCATTATCTATCGAAAAGTGGATTTTCTGAAGCCTAAAACGTGTATTTTTTAAAAACGCTTCTAATGGCGCTGGATTCATATTTTTCGGAGGCCGTTTCCTATTTTTAAGTGGTCATTTAGTGCAGCAGCTGAAGCTGCGTAAATTCTGCAGAATTTGCAGGTTGTTTATCGAGTCGGATCTCATAGTCTTTAGGGGGTTAGGTCACGAAATGTGTACAGTAACTGTAGACGGGATTTTCCGGAAATCTCCCACTGGAATTTTGTTAATTGGATGAACGATGATTTTTAAATAATTTTTCCCGTGGACTGCAGTCAGAAAGCGACGAATCTGACTGCAGCCTAGTATATAAATGTTTATAAATAATTAATAAAGAGTTAGGACTTGAAAATTTTACATAAAATTCTAAATTTTAGTTGGCACCTCCTGTAAAAAAATTGAAATTTTTAGAATGTTGGAACTATTTTATAAAAATCCTCGAAAACAGCCCAGTTATGAGCGTACAAGTTGAAACATGATAACTTGCGTTTGTGTGTACCTAACTGTTGTATGAGTTAATCTGTGTTTATGACAAGTTGGTTTGATCATTATTTTCTATGGTGATATTTTGCATGCATGATTTTGGTTTCGAATTGGTTGTTGCGTGTGTCGTACCGTGTGTTAGTTATGCTTAGGATGTTGTGTCAGTGTGTTCACACACTAACTTTAAATCGGTTGTCATGTTAGGACGCGATTAGCGGTTCCATCATCTACTTCTTTTGTGTTATTCTAACGGAGAAATTTAAGGTGAGTTCACGACCCCTATTTTATCCGGTTTTAAACAGCAGGGGGAGAAACATGTATACACTCTATAACTCTATCTTTTACGTTATGCGAAATTAACGTCGTTAACTATTCGATAACTAAGTTAATGTTAATGTATGTTATGGTCACTAAGTAGCTATATCACGGAATTCCTCAACCAACTCCCGGATCGTTAGTATTGGGTTAGATAGCGGGGAAATTATAAGTAGTACTACTGGGCCCGACAAGCCCCACCCGAGCTAGTCGCGCTAGCCGACCGGTCGACGGGTGATTAATTTGGCCTAACTTTCGCCATGGTCAGTGATAGACCTGGCAACACTGAGGCAACAACAGTCAGCTTCGATCGCGAACTCTTATGTGACGTAACTCTAGGCTCGCTACCTACATGTTAACATTGAACTTAATTACGGACCAACATTATTATTCCGGGTTAGGAATAATGGAACTATACCGTTACCCCGGGTTAGGGATAACGAGGAAAACAAACTTTTAAACCGAACTTGTGAACTTATAAAAACCTGTGAACTCACTCTTCTTAAATGTTGACACTTGTTTCTTTACATGTTTCTCAGGACGCTAGGAGCGCTAGGTGCACTCACTTGCATTTGATCAAGACATTTTTATCGAGTCTTATTTACGAATAATGTTTGGGATTTTTGGTTTTGGCGTTTATGTTGGCGCCCGTTACTTTACTTTACTCTAATGCTTCCGCTAAACTTTGAAACTAAGATATTTTGAAAATGACTATGAATGGTTAAACAAATGTTTTTGGAAAACGTTTAAATAAATCACATAGAGTCATTCGATATTACTAGTGTCTGAGATTCTGGTTTGATCACACGCCTCGCGGTAAAACTCCGCAAGTGGAAATTGAGGGTGTGACATATGGGAAATAAAGCTACCGCCGACATCAAGTGTGAAGGCACAGTGATCTTGAAGATGACTTCTGGCAAGGAGCTCACATTGAGCAAAGTCCTCTATGTCCCGGATATACGGAAGAATCTCGTATCTGATTGGATGCTCAACAAGTTTAGTTTTCGTCTAGTGTTTGAATCGGACAATTTGTTTTATCTAGACGTGGAATGTATGTTGGAAAGGGCTATGCCCTTAATGGTATGTTCAAAATGAATGTAACGGTGGTTAACACCAAGAAAAACATGAATGAAATTTCTACTTCTACTTACATGATTGAGTCTTCAAATGTTTGGCATGGTAGATTAGGACATGTAAATTTTAATTCATTACGATGTTTAATTAAATTAAATATGATACCAACATTCCATATTGATTCCGATTACAAATGCGAAACATGTGTAGATCCAAACTTACAAGATCATTGTTTAAATCGGTTGAAAGAATAACCGAACTCCTTGATTTAATTCATACCGATGTGTGTGATTTAAAAGCGGTTCCCACACGTGGAAGAAATAAGTACTTTATCACGTTTATTGATGATTGTACTAAATATTGCTATATATATTTACTTAAAAGTAAAGATGAAGCAATAGAAAAGTTTATCTTGTACAAAAACGAAGTTGAGAATCAACTTAAAGGAAGATAAAAGCAGTTAGAAGCGACTGAGGAGGTGAATATGTCGCACCTTTTACGGATTTATGCGCAAAAAGTGGCATTGTATATGAGTGTACTGATGTATAAGAATTTATACATCTTTAAAACGTCAAATAGACCCTGTTTACACGAGAACTTGTCGTATTCTCATTGATTTAGATACTCATTTAAGTTATTTGCGAAAATGCAGGTCCGGGCTTCGGCCCAGTAAAGAAACAAACGCTTTTGGAGCAAATTGGAGCAAAAACGGAGTTTTCCAGCAAACTGCCAGATATGGCACGACCGTGCTAACCACTGGCACGACCGTGCCAGGCTAATCCTGATCGGCACTCTCATCAGCACGCTCAGATTCTAGGCGAACCAAGAAGATTTGACCACTGGCACGACCGTGCCAAGCCAAACCACTCTGAGATCAGCTTATTCCCGGGATCATTTCAGCCATTTTCGAATACCTTACCGGGAAGCACGACCATGCCAATGGTTGGCACGACCGTGCCAACTCAGAAACGTTTGAGTGGGATTTTTCACAAAATGGCTAGCAAACAAGTCAACACTCGAAAAAGGCACCTGACACTTACCAAGCAAGACCGTGCCAAATGGTGGCACGGTCGTGCCCGATGCCTAGTAGCTTAAATACGTGAATTCAGCTCATTTGAAGGGGAGTTGGAGCCTTTGGGTTGATTTCTCTCTCAAGAAGCTGATCTTGGAAGCTTGGAGATTGAAGAAGGAGCCTTTAGGAGGTTGTATCACTTGATAATCCAACTCATTTAGCTAATTATCTTGTCTTAAACATTAGTATTTTCACTTGTTATTCATGCACAATCCATATTACTTTATGTTTGTCTTAGTTATCATGAGCCTTGTAGGCTAAACATTTGGTGTTGTCTAAACTAGTTGAAGCTTCTGAATATGTGATAATCATGGAAGTTGATGTGGTGATTGTTTTTGTTAATCTTCATAGTAGTGCTTGAATCTTGTTCTTGGAATTCTTATACATGCTTAAAGTCCTTGTTCTTGAATGTTTGGTTATAAGTATTTACATGTTGTGTTGGAAAGCCCATGTAAAGATTATAATTATTGAATCTTAGTAACTTGTTAGCATGATTCATAACATGAAACTAGGAATGGTAATTGTTAACATGACTTGAATGATGATTTGAACATGTGTAGGAATTCTTGCATTCAGATTTGGAAAAATCATAATAATGTTTACTTGGATTCTATAGTTGTGTTTGTGTTAGATTGATAATTTTTGGCCAAGATTGTTATCTAGCATGACCATGCTTGTGGTTTTTTGTCAATAACATGATGATAGTGCTACTTACTTGAAAGCAAGTTAGGGTGATTGTTAAATTTTCCCAAACTTGTAGAGTTAGGAGTTTTGACAAACAAATAACTCTTGTTTAAAGGTTAACATTAACTAAGCAAGTGAGCTTCAAATAATAATTTTTAGGTGATTAGAGTCATTATTTCATTTTAGTTTTCCTAAGGTTTATTAAACTAGGAAACCTTGATTGGAGACTTAGTTAACTTAGAGCTTGCATCACCATTGATCCTCCACTTAGTTGTCACATATTTGTTTGTGGATACTTAGTTTAGGCAACCCTTTCTTAGATATTATCATTCTCTAGTTTAGTAGTAGTTTATTATTTTGCATGATAAATTAGGAACAAAACCAACTCATCATTTGGAAAGGTTTAAAAGTAACAAAAATTTAGTACTGAGACACCGAGTCCACGGATTGATATCCGGTTCTTACCAGCGAACTATACTACCACCTGACGGGTACACTTGCCCTATGTGTGTGTAGTTGATTTTAAGTAAAAACTATTTTAAAACCTAATCTGTGTGAACGAAAATTATAATTATAAAAATATATTTAATTCACGCACATCAAGTTTTTGGCGCCGTTGTCGGGGACTCGGTCTTCTCAAGAATGGTTGGAGTTACTTGTTAAATCATTGTGAAAAGTGTACAGAATTTTGTTTTGTTGTTTTTATTTGTCTCACATGATTAATTGAAAAAAAATTATGTTAAGTAATTAATTAATCCTTTTTATCTTTGTGTATAGATAGGGCACTGTGTTCCTTCTTTTTCCTTACAGGTCGTGCATGTCCTCAACCCCAGTTGTTGAAGTTGTTGAGCCTTCATCGGAACCGGAGCCCAATTTTCATCAAAGATTGCGGGAGCGGGCACGCAGGGTGGCCGCCACAATTGAGGCAGACGCGTTGGGAGACGACACACTTCACGAGGTTTACGTAGAAATGGCAGACGAAGAGGAAACGAGGGTCTTAAACGACATAGGAAAACCTTCACTTGAGGGTTTACCTGCAAGCATCAATGCACCCACAATAAATAATAATAATTTCAAGATCAAATCTGGTACCATTTCGATGCTGCAGAATGCGGTTCGGTTTTATGGCAAGGATCACGAGGAACCTAGTGTCCATATCGCGGGGTTTCTGGAGGTTTGTGCCACATTCACCATTCGTGATGCATCATCGGATGCAATACGTCTTCGGCTCTTTCCGTTCTCTTTACGTGATGGAGCTAAAGAGTGGCTTCTTTCACTTCCAGCTGGATCTATCACTACGTGGAATCAATTAGCTGAGAAGTTCCTTCAGAAATATTTTCCCCCAGAGAAAACTGTTCGGTTAAGAACCAAGATTCTTAACTTCCGTCAGGACGATGATGAGCCCCTCTATGAGGCGTGGGAGCGGTTTAAAGAGCTCATGAGAAAGGTCCCACACCACAGGTTGCCCAAGTGGCAACAATGTCAGATCTTCTACCATGGTTTGCATGGTCAAGGGCAGATGATGGTCGATACATATTCAGGCGGAGACATAGGCACGAAAAATGGCAACGGGGCATTTGAGATCTTAGAGAAATGCGCCTTGAAGAATCGGACACAGCAACCATCGTGAGGGAAGAGTTCTAGACAGGGAGTTCATCACGTGAATGACTTCACCGCCATCACAGCACGAATGGATGCCTTATCTTCAAAGTTTGATGGAATGATGGGGATCCACTCGAGTGGGGGAGCATATCATGTAGGCGATTTTTCGGCTGGAGAGGTGTCACATGAGCATGTAGATTTTATGGGAAACCAGTACCATCCTCAGCATAATACCTACAGCAATACTTACAATCCGGGGTGGAAGAATCACCCAAATTTCAGTTGGAAGTCTGAAGCGTTAACTCAGCATCCACCCAGGTTCGCTCCACGTCCCCCAGCTCTTGGAGGATACAGTGCACCTCGGCCTCAGTAGATACCTTCCACTAATGAACCTAGTGTTCAGGAAATGTTAAGTCAACTCTTAGCTGGTCAAAATTCTCAAAGAATCGAAAATGAAAAGCGCTTCAAGGAGTATGACGGTCGTTTCACGAGGCACGAGAGTGAGTTGAGAAGCCAAAAGGCTTCCATGCAGACCATAGAGAACCAAGTTGGCCAGATTGCCAAGATGTTGTCTGAGAGACAACAGGGCAAGACCGCTGAGCCCATCACTTCAGCTGCTTCACCAAAGCCGATTGATGATGAGGTTGATGAGGAGATTGAGACTGAGTCTCCGGGAGAGGTGCAACTGAGGCGAGACCCAGCAAGTACAGCACGTCCCAAGGAGCCAGTGAGAGAGTATGTCCCCCCGTTCCATTTGCAGGGAGGTTGAAGAAGCAAAGAATGGAAGAACACTACGGTAAATTCCTTAAGCTTTTCAAGCAACTTCATATAAACCTACCGTTTGTCGAGGCACTTGCTCAAATGCCTAAGTACGCCAAGTTTCTGAAATATATTCTATCTAACAAAAAGAAACTTGAGGATGTGACCTTGAACGAGGAGTGTTCAGCAGTTCTTCAGAACAAGATACCACAGAAAATGAGTGATCCCAGGAGTTTTACTATCCCATGCTTGATTGGTAGTTTGTCGGTCAGCAATGCACTAGCTGATCTTGGAGCCAGCATAAACCTCATGCCTTATGCGGTTTTTGCTAAGTTGGACTTGGGAGAGCCAAAACCCACTTGTATGAGCTTTCAGCTAGCCGATCGTTTAGTGAAGTACCCTCGAGGTATAGTTGAGAATATGCTAGTGAAGATCGATAAGTTTATCTTTCCTGTTGATTTTGTGATCCTAGACATGGATGAGGACAAAACTGTTCCTCTCATCTTAGGTAGGCCATTCCTTGCCACTGCTCGAGCATTGATCGATGTCTGCACCGGCATACTCTTAGGGTAGACGATGAAGAAGTGACCTTTGATATAGGGAAATCCATGCAGCATCCACAGAGTCATGATGATACACTCTACTTTATCGAGACTATTGACACATATGTGAGTGATCATCTTCATAGCACGTTTGAGGAGGAAGTTGTGGACAAACAACCTATTGGAGGAGAGACTTTTGGTTCGCCTGCTATGGTCCAGTCTGCTGAAGAGATGACCTGTCTGATAGGTCATGCGACTCCCCCACGTACTGAGGTTTTTGAAGTGGTGGATCGTGTTGCTGAGCCTAAAGCACGCCCTTCGGTTGAGGATCCACCCTCACTTGAGCTTAAGGAACTTCCAGATCACTTGGAGTATGCTTTCTTAGAGGGTGCGACTCAACTACCCGTCATCATCTCTGCTAGGTTGTCAGAAGAGAGAAGGGTAGATTGCTTGAGGTTTTGAAGCAGCATAAAAAGGCGATAGCTTGGAAGATCATGGATATAAAAGGGATCAATCCATCTTTTTGTACCCACAAGATCTTGATGGAGGAGGACTTCAAACCCGTAGTGCAGCATCAGAGGTGTTTAAATCCGAACAAGCAGGATGTTGTGAAGAAAGAGGTCATCAAATTGCTTGATGCAGCCCGATTTCTGATTCGCCTTGGGTTAGTCCTGTGCAGGTGGTTCCAAAGAAAGGAGGGATGACAGTGGTGACTAATGAGGAGAACGAGTTGATTCCCACTCGTACTGTCACCGGGTGGAGAGTTTGCATTGATTATCGCAAACTCAATGATACCACAAGGAAAGATCATTTTCCTCTTCCTTTCATTGATCAGATGTTAGAGAGGCTTTCAGGGAGGATGTTTTACTGCTTCCTTGATGGTTTCTCCGGTTATTTTCAGATTCCCATCTCTCCTAAGGATCAGGAGAAGACGACATTCACATGTCCCTATGGCACATTTGCCTATCGGCGGATGCCCTTTGGACCGTGTAATGCCCCGGCCATTTTTCACGACATGATCGAGGACTCCATGGAGGTTTTCATGGATGATTTTCTGTATTTGGGAGTTCTTTCGATCAGTGTCTCGGGAATCTGAAGAGGATGTTGGCTAGGTGTGAAGAAGCCAACTTGGTGTTGAACTGGGAGAAATGCCACTTCATGGTGAAGGAGGGCATTGTGCTTGGAGTTTTCTAGGTCATGCAGGTTTTTACCAGCGATTCATAAAGGACTTTTCCAAAATCGCCCGTCCCATGACTCAGTTCCTCGAGAAGGATACCCAGTTTGTTTTCTCCGATGAATGCTTTAAGGCATTCGAGTTGTTGAATGAGAAGTTTGTGAAAGCCTCGATCATGGTAGCTCCCAACTGGGAACTACCCTTTGAGTTGATGTGTGATGCGAGTGATTTCGCAGTCGGGGCAGTCTTTGGTCAAAGGAGAGATGAGCACTTCCACCCAATTTACTATGCGAGCAAGACTTTGAACGACGCTCAGGAGCACTACACCACGACAGAGAAAGAGCTCCTAGCTGTGGTCTTTGCATTCGATAAGTTTCGGTCTTATCTCATCCTTTCCAAGACCATTGTGTACACGGATCATGCAGCTCTTCGGTATCTTTTTAACAAGCAGGATGCTAAACCGAGGTTGATATGATGGATTCTTTTGCTGCAGGAGTTTGATATTGAAATCCGTGATAAGAGAGGGGCTGAAAATCTTGTAGCTGATCATTTGTCTCGACTTGAGCATTCCGAGAGGAAGGAAATCCATGGGCCTAACATCAATGACAATTTCCCCCACGAGTTTCTTATGAGGATCGTGATGAGTGATGATTCCCCATGGTTTGCCGACTTCGCGAACTATTTAGCTAGTGGCATCCTGATTAAGGGGATGACCCATCAGCAAAAGCGAAAGTTCTTTGCGGATGCTAAGTACTACTTTTGGGATGACCCTTACTTGTTTAGGGTAGGAGCGGATCAGATGATCCGGCATTGCGTGTATGGTGAAGAAGCGAGAGATATTTTGCGCCACTGTCACAAGGGACCTACGGGAGGCCACCATGGAGCGAATAACACTGCGAAGAAAGTATTCGACTCTGCATTCTTTTGGCCAACTATCTTCAGTGATGCCCATGAGTGGGTAAGGTCTTGTGATGCTTGTCAGAGGGCAAGCAACATTTCAGCACGCCATGAAATGCCGCAAAACGGCATCCAAGTATGTGAGGTCTTTGATGTATGGGGACTAGACTTCATGGGTCCCTTTCCGACTTCTTTTGGTAACCGCTATATTCTAGTTGCTGTAGACTACGTCTCCAAGTGGGTTGAAGCACAGGCTTTACCCACAAATGATGCTAGAGTAGTGGTGAAATTTTTGAAGAAGTTGTTTGCTCGATTTGGTGCCCCTAAGGCATTGATTAGTGACCGTGGGACGCATTTCTGCAATGCACAACTTGAGAAAGCATTGTCCCGATATGGTGTGCAGCATCGGTTTTCTACACCATACCACCCACAGACGAGTGGGCAGGTCAAGGTCACTAATCGGGGTATCAAGCGGATTTTGGAGAAGACGGTTAACTCTAGCCGTAAGGATTTGTCCGAGAAGTTGGATGATGCACTGTGGGCTTTCCGGACAGCCTACAAGACTCCTATAGGCACCACACCGTTTAAATTGGTCTATGGAAAGTCTTGTCATCTTCCTGTGGAGCTCGAGCACAAAGCCTATTGGGATTTGAAGACAGTTAATCTTGATATGGCTGCTGCGAGCGAGAACAGGTTTGTGCAGATCCACGAGATTGAGGAGCTAAGGAATGAGGCATATGAGAGCTCCAAGCTATACAAGGAACGTACCAAGACGTTGCATGATAGCCGCTTGAAGGACAAGAAAGAATTCCGAGTGGGTGATCGTGTGTTGTTATACAACTCTCGTCTGAGGTTATTTCCTGGTAAGCTCAAGTCTCGATGGTCAGGTCCCTACACTGTATGGTCAGTGTTTCCTTACGGGACAGTGGAGATAGGTCACGAGGATGGCCGGTTTTTTAAGGTCAACGGGCATAGGTTAAAGGCTTATGTTGGAGGGCCTGTTGATCAGAGTGAGGAGGTTGTTACCCTCCACCCTAGGAACAAATGAATTCGGGGTGGTGAGTCTAGCTGAAGACTCGTATATAAACTTAGCCCGTTTTTTATATATATTGTGTCGGTTGTTTGTTTTTCTTTTTCAGGTTGCTGTTCGTTCTGGTCGTGAGGGATGTTAGTGCTTGTTGCCGGCTCTCAGATGGTTCACCCGTTCATGCGGTTTAGCAACAATGCCAAGGAAGGGCACTGTATACAGAAAGCGGGGCGGTTATGGGCTCGGAGGAACCAAATCGAGCCCATGAGGAGGCTTCAAAAAGTAGACTTGGATTTGCTCGGTCAATCCGAGCGGTTCGAGTACTTGATGACACCTCCATGGAACCGCCTGTTTGACATTGTTGAGCCAGCAGGAGACGAGACGAGATGTCGGTCTGATTCGCACGGAGGTACATAGGCAGGGTAATTTTTTGGAGGACATGTATGAGCAAAGCTAGCGGAGCTTTGACTGGCTCTTCAGTTCGCAGCAGCATATAGCGAACTCAATGAATGCTCCATACACGCAGCCGCCTCCTCATTTCACACGCAGATCACGATTCGACCGCAGAGACGACACCGGTCCTTCTGGACGGAGTGACAGGTCTTAACCCAATCTCCATTTTGTACTTTACTATTTCGTGTTTGAGGGGTGTGCCATTTTACACCGGCCGTACACCCCTCCGTTGTGATCTTTTATTTCTTTTTATTATGATTAGTGGTTTAAATAAACAAGGCAAGGGTACATGGGTTGGGTAATCTTTTGTGTATTTGATCTTGTTTGCTAGTGTGTAGTTGCTTGGTTGAGAGGTTGGTTTCTTGGTTTCTTGGCGGTTCGTTGCGGTTGCTCCTTACTTGTCACTTCGCTCCATTCATGTCGTTTCATTTCAGGGGAGTTTTCGTGTTCCCATTTTCCTCCGCTTTCATTATATATGTTTTCATATATTTGTTTTTGTGTACATCGAGGGTGATGTACATTTCAAGTGTGGGGAGGTGGTTTAGCGCTTGAGCTTTGTTGTCATGTTAAAAAAAAGAATAAATAAACAAATAAATAAATATATAAAGAAAAAAATAAAATAAAAAAACAAAATAAAATAAAATAAAATAAAGCTCTCTTGAATGAATTTTTGTGGCTTAATAATCAACCCAACATAAGTTTTTATAAAAGCACTAATTTTTTGACAAATATACAAAGGGTGAACGCAAAAAGGGCTCGCTCGCGTGAGGATTACCACAAAAAAAAATTTGTATACACTTGAGCATGAGAAATCAAGCGATTGACCTACTTGTTTGCCTTTCATATTTACCCAATACGCCCGTTTCCGTGAGTTATTTTTGAGCCTTTGTAGCTGTAGAACTATTTTTCTTCATGTTTATGCGGGCAAAGATTGAGTGAGCCGGATGACTTTTGTGATTTAGAACTTGTGTTAGGTATACATTTCGAGGCCGCAAGGCGAATATATAGCATTAAAATGATTGAGGCACTAGGAAACCTTTTGTTTTTAACCAATTTTTATGTATTCCCTCACCCAAATCATTCTCTTAGTTAAACCAATTTGAGTCTTCCCCTTTCATTTCTTTTAAACCACTAAATAATAGCCACTTAGCCAAATTAGCCTTTTATATTTTAACCTATTTTTGTTTGGAAGCCTGGTTTGGTTAGCGATTAACTTATTACTTTTGTATAGTATCTTAGTTTATAGTTGCAACATCATGGGGTAGAGTTTTTATCTAAGTAGACGTACTTAGTTTCCCTCTCAAGCATGTGGTGAAAATAAAAAAAAAACTGAGAAAAACGATTATAGTAAAAAAAAAAAAAAAGCCTTACCAAGTGGCTTCATTAGAGCAATTTTGGAGTGGAAAAGCTAAATCCGTTGATTAGCTCTCGGTTAGATAATATTAAATTGTATAGTTCTCATTTTCTTTTGTTTCAAATTAGTCGAACCGCCGGGTTACAAACGTTTTAGCCATTTTAAATATCCACTTCCATACCCTTGACCCTAGCCAAGTTACAACCCGAATAAGACCTCATGATTCATGTTATGTTTTTGTCGAGTGATTAAATTTTATCCTTTCACAAGCTTATGATATCACATAGTCATCGTCGTGGCATCGAGTGTTTAACACATACTCCATAAATTGTATGTGCACTCATATATTAGCCGAGTGTGTGTGAACATTGTGAGGATGTGAGGTAGACTTGTAGGGATTTCCAAGATGGACCATTGCTCATAAACTTATTTTATATACCTTTTTGTTTTTTTTTCCATCATGTCGAGTAGTCCTTGATTGTTATAGCCCGAGTAATTTGTTTGTGCGTATAAAATGCTAGTTGAGGTTATTGCCATTTAGAGAGTTTTAGTTTGCTTGAGGACAAGCAAAGTTCAAGTGTGGGGATGTTTGATGTATAAGAATTTATACATCTTTAAAACGTCAAATAGACCCCGTTTACGCGAGAACTTGTCGTATTTTCATTGATTTAGATACTCATTTAAGTTATTTGTGAAAATGCAGGTCCGGGCTTCGGCCCTGTAAAGAAACAAAGGCTTTTGGAGCAAATTGGAGCAAAAACAGAGTTTTCCAGCAAACTGCCAGATATGGCACGACCGTGCCAGGCCAACCCTGATCGGCACTCTCATCAGCACGTTCAGATTCTAGGCGAACCAGGAAGATTTGACGACTAGCACGACCGTGCCAAAGCTTGGCACGACCATGCCAAGCCAACCCAACTGAGATCAGCTTATTCCCGGGATCATTTCAGCCATTTTCGAATACCTTACCGGGAAGCACGACCATGCCAATGGTTGGCACGACCGTGCCAACTCAGAAACGTTTGAGCGGGATTTTTCTCAAAATGGCTAGCAAACAAGTCAACACTCGAAAAAGGCACCTGACACTTACCAAGCACGACCGTGTCAAATGGTGGCACGGTCGTGCCAGATGCCCAGTAGCTTAAATACGTGAATTCAACTCATTTGAAGGGGAGTTGGAGCCTTTGGGTGGATTTCTCTCTCAAGAAGCTGATCTTGGAAGCTTGGAAATTGAAGAAGGAGCCTTTAGGAGGTTGTATCACTTGATAATCCAACTCATTTAGCTAATTATCTTGTCTTAAACATTAGTATTTTCCTTTGTTATTCATGCACATCCATATTACTTTATGTTTGTCTTAGTTATCATGAGCCTTGTAGGCTAAACATTTGGTGTTGTCTAAACTAGTTGAAGCTTATGAATATGTGATAATCATGGAAGTTGATGTGGTGATTGTTTTTGTTAATCTTCATAGTAGTGCTTGAATCTTGTTCTTGGAATTCTTATACATGCTTAAAGTCCTTGTTCTTGAATGTTTGGTCATAAGTATTTACATGTTGTGTTGGAAAGCCCATGTAAAGATTATAATTATTGAATCTTAGTAACTTGTTAGCATGATTCATAACATGAAACTAGGAATGGTAATTGTTAACATGACTTGAATGATGATTTGAACATGTGTAGGAATTCTTGCATTCAGATTTGGAAAAATCATAATAATGTTTACTTGGATTCTATAGTTGTGTTTGTGTTAGATTGATAATTTTTGGCCAAGATTGTTATCTAGCATGACCATGCTTGTGGTTTTTTGTCAATAACATGATGATAGTGCTACTTACTTGAAAGCAAGTTAGGGTGATTGTTATGTTGTTCATGGTAATTTTCCCAAACTTGTAGAGTTAGGAGTTTTGACAAACAAATAACTCTTGTTTAAAGGTTAACATTAACTAAACAAGTGAGCTTCAAATAATAATTTTTAGGTGATTAGAGTGATTATTTCATTTTAGTTTTCCTAAGGTTTATTAAACTAGGAAACCTTGATTGGAGACTTAGTTAACTTAGAACTTGCATCACCATTGATCCTCCACTTAGTTGTCACATGTTTGTTTGTGGATACTTAGTTTAGGCAACCCTTTCTTAGATATTATCATTCTCTAGTTTAGTAGTAGTTTATTATTTTTGCATGATAAATTAGGAACAAAACCAACTCATCAATTGGAAAGGTTTAAAAGTAATGAAAATTTAGTACTAAGACACCGAGTCCACGGATTGATATCCGGTTCTTACCAGCGAACTATACTACCACCTGACGGGTACACTTGCCCTATGTGTGTGTAGTTGGTTTTAAGTAAAAACTATTTTAAAACCTAATCTGTGTGAACGAAAATTATAATGATAAAAATATATATAATTCACGCACATCATGTACACCTCCTTATTCTCCACAATCAAATGGCATTGCGGAACGTAAGAACCGTACATTAAAAGAAATGATGAACGCCATGTTGATCAGTTCGGGTGTGAACCGAGAAATGTGGGGGGGACACGATTCTCTCAGCGAATTATCTTTTAAACAAGATACCACTTAAAAATAGGGACGAAACTCCATATGAGTTATGGAGAAAAAGGAAGCCTTCGTACAAATACTTGAAAGTGTGGGAGTGCCTAGCAAAAGTGATTGTACCACCTCCTAAGACTCTTAGGATAGGACCCAAAACTGTTGATTGTGTATTCATAGGATATGCACATCAAAGTAGTGCACATCGTTTTCTTGTACATGAGTCCAAGAATCCCGATGTCCACGTAAACACTATCATGGAGGCAAATCCTAACATCGTCTCATACTTTGAAAATGTGTTTCCTATGCTAGGAGAACCACATGAAACTTCACCAACAATGGTTGATGAAGCAGGTCCAAGTTCATCTACGTTGCTAGATGAAACACATGATCGACCAGAGGTCGACCAAGGTGACCTTAGATGAAGTAAACGGCCAAGTATTGCAAAATCATTTGGGCCAGACTTCATGAGCTATATGGTTGAGGGTGAGCCCAATACCTATCGCGAAGCGGTTTCTTCCACGGAAGGACCTTAATGCAAAGAAGCAATTAAGAATGAAATTGATTCTATATTGCAAAATCATACTTGGGAGTTAGTAGATCTTCCACATGGTTGTAAACCACTTGGATATCGTTGGATATTCAAAAGGAAGATGAAAGCTGATGGAAGTATTGATAAATACAAGGCGAGGCTAGTAATAAAAGGGTTTAGACAAAAACAAGGTCCAGATTACTTTGATACTTACTCAACTGTGACACGAATAAACTCTTTAAGATTGGTTCTTGCAATTGCGGCTTTAAGAAATTTGGAAGTTCACCAAATGGATGTAAAAACCGCATTTCTAAACGGCGATTTAGAAGAAGAGATTTACATGGAACAATCCGAGGGTTTTTCCGCCCCAGGAAAAGTATGTACATTGGTCAAGTCTTTGTACGGCTTGAAGCAAGCTCCAAAACAATGGCACCAAAAGTTTGATCATGTCATGATTAACAATGGTTTCAAAATAAATGAGTGCGATAAATGTGTTTACTATAAAGACACACCAAGAGGTTATGTGATTTTATGTCTTTATGTGGATGGTATGCTTATCATTGGGAGTAAAGATCATATGATCAACTCAACTAAAGACATGTTGAAAGCGAGGTTTGACATGAAAGACATGGGCTTAGTGGATGTGATTCTTGGTGTAAAAATCACTAGAACGCAAGATGGTCTTATCTTAAGTCAAACTCACTACATGGACAAGATCCTTGGGAAATTCAATTCGGAAGATACGAGTATAGCTCGAACTCCGATTGATAATACTCAACGTCTAAGGAAAAATAGAGGCGAAGGAGTTGCTCAGTTAGAGTACTTAAGGATCATTGGTAGTCTCATGTATCTAATGACATGCTAAGTAGATACACTAGTAATCCAAATGATGATCATTGGAAAGCTATCACACGGGTGCTGAGATACATAAGATACACGAGAGATTACGAATTATATTACACACCGTCATCCAGCAGTGATCGAAGGATACACTGATGCGAACTGGATTTCGGATGACAAGTGGATATGTGTTTACACTTGCGGGAGCAGCTATAGCTTGAAAGTCGTCCAAGCAAACAGTTATAGCTAGATCCACGATGGAATCCGAATTCGTCGCTTTAGATAAAAGCGGTCAAGAGGCGGAGTGGCTACGTCAGTTTGTGGAAAATATTCCAAGATGGCCAAATCCGTTGACGGTGATTTGCATACATTATGACAATACATCAGCGCTTGTGAGAGCACAAAGCTCTATGTACAATGGCAAACCAAGGCACATTCGACGTAGGCACAACACAGTACGTCAACTAATCTCAACGGGTATTATCTCGGTTGACTATGTGAAGTCAAAAGAGAATATTGCAGACCCATTAACGAAAGGCTTAAGCAAAGAATTAGTTTATACGACGTCAAGAGGAATGGGACTAAAGCCCATGGATGAAGGGAATATGAGGGAAACCTAACCTAGTTGACTGGAGATCCCAAGATCTAGGTTCAATAGGCAAACTTAATCTAAACCCAAAGGGAGTCACTGTGGGGGGTGCCCCAAAAGATTCATAAAGGGAGTTATATACTTCCTAGTCCATTCCAATCAGCGACATGAAGTAAGGTTAAGCATGTTGAGGTTAAGGATTTGAAGAAATCAAATTAACCATGATGCTTTTAATGATTCAACGAATCACCTATGTTAGAGAGAAGTGGGGTCGCTTCGAAAGGATTTGTGGGGAGGCGCAAATCCTAGAGCTCTCGCAGAACCAGGAAAGTGTTCCACGACCATGAACGGACACAACCATGAGGAGTTGACTAAACTAGGGAGAGTATTGTGTGAATGTATATTGTCGCCTACATAAATGGGGGATTGTTCAAAGACATTGCGTCTACAAGACCCTAGGAGGCTAAGTATCCTTCACAAAAGAGGGTTTAAAGCTTACGCCTACCTATCTTGCAATACTTATGTTGAATTTGTATCGTTGAAACTTGAAAGGGGAAAGATCGATTTCCATTCATGTGGGGGATTGTTGGAATTTTGTGAAAATAGCATTTTCATAAATATAGGAAATGCGTATTTCCTAATTTGGACGATAAATAAATATTATAAACTGAGGTTTATATAGATATTTATTTCCGGGTTTGTGTTCTATGTTGGAAGAGCTTCGCAACGAACTAAACCACGTCCAAAACAGAGCTAAAATGAATGAGATATCGATGCTCAAAGTTTGGTGTTTGAAACATTAAATGCTGAAATAAATGGGAAAGTAGCATCTTGTCCCACATGGGAGGAGTGATGAAACTTAAATGGGTATTTAAGTGGGAACACTCCTTCCTTATTGTTTCATGGAAGCACACACTAAGTGTACCCGCGAAGGGTGCGGAGCACCCTAACTCGCACTCGCACACGCGCGCGCGTGGCGTGGGTGATGGGCGCAATGTGGCGCTTTGATGGCGCACTTTGCACTTCGCAACGCCGCGAGCCGCTTGAGAGTCGCCTTTGTAATTTTTACCGCGCGCGCGTGGCTCAGCAAAGGCTGCAAGGACCAGGTGGCGCAGACCCTGGAAGGAAACGTCGCAAGGTGTGCGCGCAAGGGCTTGCGCATCAGTAGGCTCGCACAAGGATGTAAGCCATACTTACGCACGCGCAATAGGACTGTGGAGCAAGGATGCTCGCGCAAGGGGTTGCGCACCAGTAAGCTCGCACAGGGTTGTGAGGCAAACTGGCGCGCGCACTAGCAGGCTGGCGTATGGAGGCGCGCGCGCGTGACCTGCTGCTTCCAGAGTTAATGACAGATCAGTTACACTTCAGCAGTTGAAACAGACGAGTCAAGGGTCTTGACCAGGAATGTAACTGACGAATTAAAGTGCATTAAAGACGTTTAATGCGATTTAATTCGTTAATTTAATTCCTTTTGACTGTTTCAACACAGATGCAGTATAAATACAACATCACCTCAACACCAGAAGACACACAGAAACATCAACGAATTCTCTACAGAAAAATCATTTTCTTCTCTTTTCTTGCAGCATACACCTTCGGGTTGTGGTCATCTCCGGCAGTGCAAATGCTTGGGCTGTTGTATCCTGGAAACAAACGAGTTCTCCTGGGAGACTCGAAATTTGTTTTAAGGGACCCGTGTCTAACACGATCCTCAGCCAAGGACGATTTTTCTGTTTAAATTTTGTTCTTGTATTTTCATTATTTCAGTTGTAATCCGTATTGTAAACTTTATGCTTTCTTTATTTTTCTGCTTGTGTAATTAAGTTAAATAAAGTTTTATTTATTTTATGCGAACGGATTCCTACAACCACAACCACCAAAATCCAACAAGACCTTATTCACGTACGAGGATTTAGCAAATGCAACACAAGGTTTCTCAGATGCTAATATCATTGGACGTGGTGGCTTTGGTTATGTACATAAAGGGGTGCTTCCATCCGGAGAGAAAGTTGCCATTAAACGGCTGAAGGTTGGAAGCCAACAAGGGGAATCTGAATTTCAGGCTGAAATTGCGACTGCTAACCGTATTCATCACAAACACCTGGTTTCTTTGGTTAGACATTGCACTGCTGGACTTGAGAGGTTGTTGGTATATGAGTTTCTTCCAAACAACACTTTGGAATACCACTTACACGGTGAGTCAAATTTTTGTTCTTAGTTTTTTAGCATCATATGCAATTAATATGTTTATGGAGCATGTTTGTAGATATTGTCAGGAAAGGGAAATGATTTGTTAAGCTGGGATAAGAGGATGAAAGTTGCTGTCGGAACAGCTAAAGTGTTGGCATATTTGCATGAGGAATGTGAGTTAATATAAACTCTGTTGTGTTGTTTTTAACGCAGGAAATACAGGCAGCCGGGTTGGGTAAAGGATCATATTAGGTTTGGGCTGAAATGGGCCGGTTAAGAAATGGTTCAATTTGGTACGGGTCAAAACATGTTGTTTAAAACAAACTAAAAAGAGAACAAAGTCAATACAGAATGGCCCTTTCTTGATAAATCATATGAAGAATGTTCGTTTTCTTGATTAGGTTGTAAATATCAGTTTCAATATTTATAGTGAATCAATGACATCCAAAATATTAGATTTAATTTGATCAAATTCAAATTCGAATGCTAATCAAAATTCCCATGAACATTGAAATTGCTCAACTATAGTCTAAATTAAAAATTAATAAAAATGAGAAAACCTTCCACAAATTGGTGGACTGAGCCCTCTGTTTGATAGATCAAGCCAGGGGCGGAACAACATTGATATATTAAATTTTATAAGAACCCCATAAATACAATTAGATGGACACCATAGAAATAAAAGGAAAGTTGGTGTAATGGTAAACCCCCATTTTTACCAACAAGAGGTCATGGGTTCAATCCTTGTATAACTTAATTTTTCTGTTTTTTTTAAATCAAATCAAACCTTGCTTTAATCCGACCCGAAAGTTTTAACGTTTTGTTATGAAAATTTTGAACACAAATAAAATGGACCCCATTGAAAAATAATCCCGAGTCCGCCACCGGATCAAGCCCTCTTTGTGTTTGGCGTTTACTCACCATATAGTGCCAAAAATAGCCGTCCATGTTATAATAAGAACCAATAATGACCGAAAATTTGATGGGGAGGTTTGTTTTGCTAAGTCTAGTTGCTTTATAACTGTCATGGTATTGTACCAATTCACACTCATTCACCGGGATATGAAGTCTACGAATATACTTCTTGATTGCAATTTCGAGCCAAAGGTATGCATAATTGACACAATGGCTAAATTTATGTCATATCAGATGAATTATTAATGAATCTTATTTTTAGGTTGCGGATTTTGGACTTGCTCGATTCTTTCCCAAAACACATACCCATGTTTCTACTCGTGTGATGGGCACTTTTGGGTCAGATTTTCCTTTCTCATTTTTAAGTTATAATGAATGTTAAATAATACTCATATGTAAATGAATATTTTCTCAGATATTTAGCTCCGGAGTATGCTTTGACAGGGAAGTTGACTGAGAAATCAGATGTGTTTTCCTTTGGTATCGTTCTTCTTGAATAGATTACCGGGCGCCGACCCGTTGATAAAGATCAATTCTTAGATGATAACATCGTTGACTGGGTTAGTTATCCTTTCTAGTTAGTATTGTCAATCTTTTGGTAGTTAGTTATGCTAATGATAATAATCTCATACTCAGGCAAGGCCATTGATTAAACGCGTGTTGAAGGATGGCAATTTTAGCTCATTAGTTGACACAAAAATGCAAAATAATTATGAGTGCACTGAAATGGCTAAGATGATAGCTTGTGCTGCTGTTTGTGTACACCATTTGGCAAGACGAAAGCCATCAATGAGCCATATTGTTGGAGTCTTAGAAGGAAACTTGACAATCAAGCATTTAGATCACCACAGTTGTCATGAAAGTTCAGATCACGACAGTTATCGCTAGGAGTAGCTATGAGGACCTAAGAACAACCTATGATCTTTGTCTGCCGAACAAATATTTTTAATGTATGTGTGACATTGTATATTCTTTTTGTCATATCTTAATATTCTGTTTATGTTTATATATAATTTGTAGATTCATTACCTTATCTAAATGCAATAAACACTTTTAATAACTTATGCCAAATTTTAGAAGTAAATATAGAGATGATAGTTAAAATAAATTAAACTATTTAAATAAGCTAAACTAATCATCCGTGAGTAGGGCTGAGCAAATTTCGAGTCTACCTCATAAAACCCGAAACCGGCCGAGAAACTGGACTGTTGTGTTGCACTTCGGTTGGTCCTCGGCTCCCACTTAATCCAATTTTCAGTTTCGGTTCTATCTTTAGAATTGGATTGAGGAAAACCAACATTACTATGACCGTTTTGATCCATATATACAGGTGAAACAAAAAACGACCCAACATGTTTTAAACACAATATATACGAAAATAACACCAAAAGATTATACGTGAGCAATCAAGACATATAATTTTTTTTGATAAATTTGCATTTTGAAGGAAAAAAAACCAAAAGGAGAGACCACACCCAGATTATAGGAATACGAATTTGTATTTATTTAAGATCCATTAAGATTATGTGTGTTATCATTCATCAATTATATATTATGAAGATCGCAAAATGAAGGTTTTATAGAGTGTTATATAGTGATGGTTGCAGAATGAAGGTTTTTATACACTGTTATATAGTGTTATATGATGCGTGGTCGAAAACCGGTGTTCTTATTGTGCTTAAGTTTATGTTTTACATAACTTTTAGTTTCGAATAGCCTACTTTTGATTGGATTTGTGTTTTACAGGTTTACAGAGTTAAGGAGCTATTCGAGAGCTTTCCGGAGCATCGGGGCGGAAAACGGGTCAACCGGGATCGCGAAATGGAAAAACAGGAAAACAAGAATTGGAGGGACCGTCAGCGACGCCCTCCAGATATTCCGTCGGCCAAAATCTCCGTAGGCATTGGATTAGAGCGTCAGGAAAATACAGACAACCATGAGTCGTCACGCCCCATATGGATGTCGACGATGCCCTCTCTCTATGTTCGACGTAAAATTTTCTTGTTTGTTGATTGGGGATGGATTATAACACAAGTTTTGACCAATTTCTAGGAGTTACGGAAAATGGGAGTTTGAAACCTTTCTTGGAGCCAAGAACTTCATCCACTTCAATTCCAATCGATCCGGATCATCAAGAATCATTGGGATTGATCCTCCATCTTCAATTACTAAACCCTTATCATCATCATCTCCATTATATCATCAAACCTTGCATCACCATCTTCCACCATAAACCCTAACCTTCATCATACTTAACCTTAAGGCTTCAAGATGTTTGTGATCAAGCTCAAATCATCTGATGACCAAGTTCCGTTCGTCATAAGCGGCTAATTCTCGAGGGTTTCACCCCGGTGTAAACTTTTGTAAGATTTAGGGTTGCTTTATGTTTGTTAGTTGATTTGTGACAAATTGAATTGTATTTTGAATTGATTGATAATTGTCCTACATTTGAACTATATTTGTGAACTATTGAATGATTATAAAATTTGACTTTGTGAAACAAGTATGTGTATTTATGCCTTATCTTTCAAGAGGAGTTATTTGTCTGAAGTAACAAAGTGCATTGCGGTCCGTCATACGCGTGATAGCAATTGGTATCTAAGCTTTGTGATATCAAAACCGTTAATTACAAATTCAATTGAATCAATCTAAAATTGTTTAGCAACCCTAGGTTTTGCAATTGTTGAACCGGGTGTGAACCTTGTTCTCAAATCATTGTTTTAATCAATTAATTAAGTTTTCGTGTATTTGTTCAAGTTAGTAGTTAAGCAATCAAACCAATTTTGTCGGATCATTCCGACATCCGTTTCAATCAAACAAAATTAATCAAATTATTAGCAAGCTTCATAAAAGTGACAACATACGTTTAAATCAATCTTGTCCGCGCGCTAACTACCAACTCTTCGTGGTTCGGCCCCTTACTACCACTAACACATTGTTAAGGGTAATTAGAGCATATAAATATTATCTTTGACCGGGGCGCGACACTCATTTTGGCGCCGTTGCCAGGGAGTTCGTGCACTTTGCGTATGGATTTGTTTGATTTTGTGATTAACTGTTTAAGTGCTTGTTCTTGTTATCATATCTGCTTTTGTGTTACGCGGGTGTGTTACTTGTGCAGGTTACAGGTAGTGCATGCATACACGGAACTTCGGGAGGACCTCACCGTTAGTGTTCGAGCCGGAGATCAAGCGGGTCGTTAGAAGGAACCCAGCCAACCGATTAGAGGCAACTCTTGTCTCTAATCCACCCAATACCAACTCACCACCTACACCATCCCTTGGACCCATTCCAATGGATAACCAAAACTCCAACCAACCCAACAACCAACACCAATATCATGATTACCAACCCCAAAACCTAAACGCCCAAAACAATCAATCGGGGGGTGGTAATAACTCGAGACCACCAACACCACCATTCCAAAATCTTGGCCGGAATCAAACCAATAGCCAACATACACCCACCCCTCCTCCTCAAAACCGAAACCGACAAATCCATTACCACCCAATCTCAACAACCGAGATGTTAACGCCAACGTGGAGTTAACCAAAGTCGTGGCATTCCCACGAACGAAGCTCGGTTTCTCGATCTCGACGAATTGAGAAACAACATTCTCAACGATGCACCTTATAGCGTTCCTGGTTATCAATCACCGAAACATGTGAATATTCATTCGGAATACTCGGATGATGGCAGGAATTATAATGAGCGGTTCGAAGATGATGCTTGGGGGAATGAAAATGAAGGGAATTTTTACCAAGCTCGGGGTTTTGATTATGAAGAAGGTGGCTATCAAAATGCCAATTTTGTGGGGAATGATGAAGGATATGGTTATGATTACGGTCGAGATGAAGGCTACGGGAATAACCGTCAACCATGAAACAATCAAAGGAACCGGGATTACGGTAACAATAATAACAATAATGGTAACCGTAACTGAATTCTGCAATTAGTGTGCGGTGGATATCAAGGTGGAGATAGGGCTGGTGATCGAAGGGGCAATAATAGGCCATGAATCAAGAGGTCAATGGTCCAAGACGTCAATTGCATCAACAAGCTCCACGAGGTGTAAATGGTCGATTTAGACTGGTGGTCACCGTTAATGACTCACCCATCGTTCCTACGCCTCGTGGGAGAAGGGCTTTTGATTGTAAACCCAATTACATCAACATCCTACCTCACTTTAATGGTAGGACGAATGACGAGCCGTACACGCATTTGGCGGAGTTCTCCACCATATGTAGCACTATTGGGGGTCATGATTTTGCGCTAGAACAGGTGAAGTTGTGGTTGTTTCAATTTCCTTGAAAGATAAAGCTAAATAGTGGTTTCTCACACTTCCGGTAGATAGTATTCACACTTGGGCCAAAATGCAACAAGTGTTTCGTGATGAATACTATTCAATAGTGATGATCGACGATACGAGAGATGAAATTCGGTCATTTAGACAATTACCAGGGGAGTTACTACATGAGGCATTGACACGTTTCAAAGAATTGGTTAGGAAGTGTCCTCATCATCAAATTCCAAGGTGGGGATTACTGAAATGTTTTGTAAGGGGGTTGGATGCCGACGATCATAGGTATTTGCAATCGGCAAGTAACGGGACTTTGTTGAACAATCATGAGGAAGACGATTGGGATTTCTTGGAAAGGATGAGCAAGAACTCTGAAGCGGTCGCTATGGCGGGCCGATCTAAAAAGCATCCCGTCTCCCGATCTCTTCCCGACCTTGATTCGAGTGCTAGGGATCGAATTGCCACTTTAGAACGGGAGTTGGCACGTATATAAAAGAAGGATGTTGGGGCAGTTCAGTTTCTTGTATGTGAAGATTGTGGAGACATTGGGCACCGGACCGAAGAGTGTCAAGTGAGTATGGCATATATGACCGAGAAGGTGAGTCAAGTGTATGGGGATCGAAAGCAATTTGACATGAATTCCAACACTTATCACCCGGGTTTGACGAACCATCCTAATTTCAGGTATGATAATGCCTCAAACCAAATGTTCACCCAAACTTCCAACCGGGTAGTCAAAGTGGAAATCAAGGTGGATTGATGTACCAAAACCGCAAAGGTGGTAATCAAGGGGGTACCAAAGAAATTATAACCAATGAGGTGGCCAAGGTTATCAAAATCATGAAGGTAATTACAAATGGGGCTACAACTAAGGCGGTAATGGGGGTGGTAACTCCAACTCTCAAATGGGTGGTGAAGATTCCTTGAGCTCAAATTGGATACAATCATGAATGCCATCACTACTTTAAATCAAGAGATAAAATTGGAAATGAAGAAAGAGTTCGAGGTGTGTGACAAATCGCATAAGGCTTTGGAAAAGCAAGTGGATCAACTTGCGGAAGAGATGGCGCAAATGCGAGGGAATGGCAGGAGATTGCTAATTGATACCACGGAGAACCCTAAGCATTAAGGGTCCAGCTCGAAGAACACACCTAAGATACCTATAAATAAAATTTCTTTACGTAGTGTCACCACCACCCCAGTTTGTCGAAAGGGTGGTGGAAGATGTTAGTGATGATGAAGGAGTTGATGGTCAAACGAGTCAAAACGAATATATTTCTAAAAATGTCAAAAACACACCCGTTGTGGCTGTCCCCGTTCTGAAGGCTAAGGAAAAGGGTGTGGAGGTTAATACCGCACCTTATCCTGAAGCTTTGTTGGGACCATCCAAAAAAGTGGTAAACAAACATGGTCCCCATCAAAAAGAGATGTGAGAAATTTTTAAATAATTAAAAAAGAAATTTACCACTTTTGGATGCTATTAAACAAGTGCCTTAATATGCCAAGTACTTGAAAGATTTGTGTACACAGAAACGAACTCACAAGTTTCCAAAGAAACTTGATTTGATTGAAAATGTGAGTTTGATTCTTTCGGGTGCACTACCACCCAAGTTACAAGATCCGGGGGCACCTATTATTTCCATTCAAGTTTGAGAATTTAAAATGACACGGGCAATCTTGGAACTTGGGGTGAGTGTGAGTATTCTGTCAGGTAGTCTATATGACCAATATGAGTTTGTTCCACTTCAAGCGGCCAACACCACTATGGTGATAGCCGATTTGATTCCTAAACTACCCGGTGGGATAGTCACGGATGTAATTGTCAAAGTCGAGGACTTTTACTATCCGGTGGATTTTCTAGTACTCGATTACGTCTCGTTGGACCGAACCAGGCAACCAATGGTTATTCTCGGTCAACCATTTTTGGCAACATCGAATGCCCAAATTAATTGTAAAACAGGTACGGTCGACATGACTTTCGGTAACCGTCGGTTGCGGTTAAATGTCTTTTCAGGACTAACCGATCCTCTAGTTAGCCACGAATGCTATATGGCGGACGTTGTTGACGAGTGTATACGTCTTTGCGACATGGGTGTCGAGGGGGGAAACACAATAGAGGAATGTTTTATATTTGACAGGTTGCAAACAGAGACAAATCGGAGCATAGATGAAGAGGAGAGGAAAATGGAGGTGATGGCGGTGAAGGAAGGAATAGCACCTTGGACACACCAAGTGGAAAGTCTTCCCGATAAGATTGACACCAAGCTGAAGCCGTCGTTGGTAGAGCCTCCGACTGTGGAATTAAAGGTGTTGCCCAAGCATTTGAAATATACTTATATGGGTGATGGGAACACGCTACCGGTCATTATTACATCAAATTTGACCGAAGTGCAAGAAGAGAAGCTAATGCAAGTTTTGGTCACCAATAGAGCAGCTATTGGGTGGACCATTGCAGATTTGAAGGGAATTAGTTCCTCCGTGGTGATGCATAAGATCATCACTGAAGATGGTATTGCTCCTTCTCGTGACGCACAACGGAGGTTGAATTCGAATATGCGAGATGTGGTCAAGAAAGAGGTACTTAAGTGGCTAGATGTGGGTATTATATACCCTAATTCTAATAGCCAATGGGTAAGCCCTACACTAACCATTCTAAAAAAGGCAGGTATTCAAGTCGTCACAAATGACGCAGGTGAAGAGGTCGCCACTCGGCCGGTAACCGGGTGGCGTATTTGTATTGATTATAAGAAGTTGAATTCTAAAACTTCCAAAGACCATTTCCCTTTACCTTTTATTGATCAAATAGTTGAGAAGTTAGCGCGTCAAAATATTATTGTTTCTTGGATGGGTATTAGGGTTATAATCAAATTGCTATCCATCCAGACGATCAAGCTAAGACTACATTTACTTGCCCATATGGTACTTTCGCATTTAGGCGAATGCCATTTGGGTTGTGTAATGACCCCGCAACCTTTCAAAGGTGTATGATGAGTATCTTTTCAGATATGGTGGGGGAGTCATTAGAGATCTTCATGGATGACTTCTCAATTTTTGGGTCATCATTTGATGCATGCCTTGACCAACTCGAAAAAGTTTTGAAAAGATGTGTTGAGAAAAATTTAGTTTTAAGTTGGGAGAAGAGCCATTTCATGGTTCAAGAAGAGATGTGTTGGACATGTAGTGCCAAGTCGTGGGATAGAGGTTGACCGTGCAAAGGTGCAAGTCATCTCTACCTTGCCATATCCCACGAGTGTTAAGGGTGTTAGGTCATTCTTGGGTCACGCGGGTTTTTATAGAAGGTTTATACAAGGGTTTAGTGATATAACAAAACCTTCATGTAACTTGTTGTTAAAAGACCAACCGTTTGAGTTTAACAAAGATTGTCAAAATGCCTTTAATGTGTTAAAAAAAGAAGTTGGTTGAGGCCCCAATCTTCAATCACTAAATTGGTCTTTACCATTCGAAATTATGTGTGATGCAAGTGACTATGCGGTGGGGGCCGTGTTGGGTCAAAGGGTAGAAAAGAAACCCGTTGCTATATACTACGTGAGTAGGAATCTTTCAGATGATCAATTAAATTACACCACTACCGAGAAAGAGCTACTCGAAGTGTTATATGCATTTGATAAATTCTGGGCTTATATTTAGGGTAACAAAGTAATTATATAATATGACCATTCTGTTGTCAGGTACCTCATGGAAAGAAGGATGCAAAGCCTAGATTAATCCGATGGATTCTTTTGTTACAAGAATTGATCTAGAGATACGAGACAAGAAGGGCAGTGAAAATGTGGTTGCAGACCATTTGTCCCGGTTGTTGGTGGAAGAGGGTTCTTCCCATGTAGAGATTAACGATTTTTTTCCAGATGAGCATATTTTAAATGTTTTGGTATTACCTTGGTTTGCTAACATTATTAATTATTTGGTGACAGGTGATGTACCGGCTCATTGGGATAGGAGGAGAAGATTGCGCGTCCTTTCGCAAATCAAATATTACACGTGGGAAGAACCAGATCTATTCAAGAAATGCCTAGATCAAGTCATGAGAAGATGTATACTGGACGATGAGATCCCAAGTGTCTTGACGCACTTGCATTCTTTTGCTTGTGGGGGTCATTTTAGTGGTAACAAAACGGGGCATAAAGTGCTCAATAGCGGCCTTTATTGGCCGACTATTTTTAAGGATGCTTTCAATTTTGCTAAAAATTGTGTTGAGTGTGAAAAGTTAGTGGGTATTTCCAAGCGGGATGAGATGCCTATGCAACCGATTCTCATTGTCAATATTTTTGATGTGTGGGGAATCAATTTCATGGGCCCATTCCCGAATTCGCATGGGAATTTGTATATTTTGGTGGCAGTAGATTATGTATCTAAATGGGTCGAAGCAATCGCCACCAAAACAAACGACCATACCGTTGTTTGCAATTTTTAAACTAATATTATTTCTAGATTTGGGATTCCCAGAGTGATCATTAGTGACGGGGGATCTCATTTCAAGAATTTTAATTTCAGAAAATTACTAAAACAATATGGTGTTGACCATCGAATTGCTACCCCTTACCATCCGCAAACAAGTGGTCAAGTGGAAGTGTCGAATAGGCAAATTAAAGAAATTTTGCAAAAGACCGTTCGACCGGACCGTAAGGATTGGTCAACGAAGTTGAACGATGCCTTATGGGCCTATTGAACGGGACATAAGACACCTATTGGCACTACCTTACCGGTTAGTTTACGGTAAAAATTGTCACTTGCCGGTTGAACTTGTACATCGTGCTTTTTAGGCTATCAAAGAAGTTAATGTTAAGTATGATGATACAGGTAAGGAACGCAAGTTGAAGTTGTGCGAATTGGAAGAGCTTCGGGAGGAGGCATATGAGTGTGCTTTGAAATACAAGGATTGTATGAAATGAGCACACGATGCCAAGTTGAAGCCGAAGGAATTCATGGTGGGTCAAAGGTTTGGCTATACAATTCGAGGCTCAAGTTTTTTCCCTGGAAGCTAAAGAGTAAGTGGATGGGCCCGTATGTGGTACACGGGTTGGAAAGTTGGGTGATACTACCATTGAGGACCCAAAGGATGGGTTAAAACAAACGGTCAACGGTCATCGTCTAAAACCGTTTCTTGATGGTAACGAGGAGAACAACAATGCAGACACAGAATTGGTAAGCTTTTTGGTAAGCGCGCCAACTTATGCGGTCAATTAAAGGACCAAGAACAATTGTGTAGAGTTTTGTACCAATTTTTATTGTTTGTGCGTATTGTTATTTATTTTTATCGTTGTCGTTTCGTACTAATCTCTTTAATGTGTGAAGTTCAGATACTGTAAACAGGTCATGAAGACATAAGGTATGTCTTAAACTTGTTTTGTGTATTGAGGGCAATACACAATTATTTGGGGGGTGGTAAGAATTGTAAACGATCTTCTGTGTTTAATTAGTGTGTTAAAAAAATCAAACTGAGCATGCGTCGGCGACGGGGTCCCAGGTCGTCGCCGATGGTGAGGAATTGGGGGTCGTCGGGTGAAGCGTAGCGTAGACAGAGGATTAGACCATCGGAGGTTTTGGCAAGATTTGGGATGCGACGGCCCTTGGTTTGTCTGCCGACGCTGAATGATCTTCAACGTGTAATGTCGGACCCGAACTATTTTAAACCCATCCAAACTCGACCCGAACCTCATTTTAACCACATAACTGACCCGGGAGAACCTTATCTAACCCATATCTCATTATAAACCACAAAATCTTTGCACTTATCTTCACCATAACCTAACAATTCCTTCATCTTCTTCATATATTCCTTCAAGAACCCTAATCTTCAATCACTCATATCTCTTTCAATTCTCAACCAAATCAAGCAATTTTTTAGCCTATTTTGGGTAAATTTTCGAGAGGATCAAAACCCCTATCACGGTATTCATCAATTCTTGTTCGTTTGCAAGATTGTTGAACTTGAAGTTTCGGGTTTTTAAGCAAAAGTGTTCTTCAAGTGTTATCTTTTCTTAGTTCTTTCGTATCTACAACACTAAAGGTATGATTTTTACTTGAATTTGAGAATGACCATCATATGGTTTGTTAATTTCTTCCTAAATTTTGAACTTTTTGTTTAAGAGTAGATTGTTTATTATGATAATGTATGATGTTCTAGCTTGAGTTGGGTAAACACTTGATTTTTGGTGGGGATTGAACATGCAACAAGTTCGGTGAGGTGGTTACACTCATTTGTGTGCGTGATTGAACATGAACATAACGTTGAACCTTGTTTGAGTCGTATGAACTTAAGATTAAACATTATAAAATTTAACCTTTACATGATAAAGCTTGATACTTTGGATGCTTAAATAGGTAGTTTACATCTCATGATTAAATGTGGTTTAATATTGCATGTTGTGTTCATAGTGTGAGTTGAATTGAAGCATGGAGTAAATTTTCATTGTTCTCATTGTATTATTGTTTGTAGATATCACAAGCCAGAAGAGAAGCAAGGTCTCTGGTCAAGGTTCATCTTCAGGAGCCAGTTCATCTTCTTGTTTAATGCCAAGAAAGTGGGAACAGTTAAGTGCAGTAGAGGAAAATGATAGGAGGTTGTTTAAGCAAGATTGGGTATGGGAGAGAATCAGAGATAGTAATGTGGGTGAGCCGTGGGAAAGTAACAAGAGGCGACTACTTCAAGGTTTAATGATGGACGCCTTGAAGTGAAATTGTGGAAATGGAAGATGGTGAACGGTATGTCTACCACCATTCCGGAAAGGGTTGTGACGGAAATAAAAGTAAATGTGGAAGAATTTCGGACGATTGGGATGTCCAAATGTTTGAAAGGCTCAGTTGCGAGCGAGTTTTGGATTGGTGTGAGGATATCACACCACGGGTTTATTTAGCGGCGATTTGTGAATGGTTGGCTTCCTTACGATTTATTAATAAGGATGGTCCACTGAGCATGTGGCAGTTGGTTGGTGACATGGGCAGAGGTCAAATGGTGATGTCCTTTGAGACTATGAACTGCATTGCCCGGTTCGATTCTTTGGGGTTGATGAGTATTTAGACTATACCATCGATCAGTTTTTGGACAACAAAGTAAATATTGCAGATCCCGATGGTGTAGTTAGATCGATCTTACCGTATTCGGACAGTGGAGCGGCTTTGAGGAGCCAATTATCAGTTGAGGGAAAAATCCTTCAACCTATCTCTCTTAAAAACATCATGGTCAGATTTGGAGACCGTGGGAAGTTGAAGGGGCCGGACTATAGCGTCTTGCATGCATTTTTGTTTGGGGTGCCAAAGTTATCGTGGCGGCACATTGTAATGATGAAAACATGGGACACTCGTGAGTCCTACATGCGGAAGATGATACCGTATGTGCGGTTAATTAGTGCAATGATTGTGCAGCAAAACAGGCTACCACCAGAGTCACTTTGGGTTTCAAAACCTGTGGACCAAATCTGCTTTGCATCTGTTGATACACTTTTGGGTCTGTCTCTTGTTCTTAGTTACGTCTTTAATTGTACAGTATTGGTTTATTGTGTCTATATAGTTTGGTCGTGTCGACCAAATCAAGATATACTCCTATCTTGATTTAATAAGACAATTAGTTTGTCTGTGTTGTAAAACAATTGCATGTATGCATACTGTTGAGTCTTGTGTACGTCATGTTTGTTGGCACGTTCTCTGAAGAACACATCTATGTGCGAGTGAAAGGTGCTTCGTACGAGCAAGTTGTTGCTCGTACGACCACTTGTTGATTCTCTACTCGTACGAGAGATTCTCTACTCGTACGAGAGATTCTCTACTGGTACGAGTGGCCCCTTTCAACAAGCTCTTTGCTGTTCGTGCGAGCCAGTTTCTATTCGTACGAGCATCCTTTGTAGAATGTTCTTCGTGACTGATAGTGTTTCGTACAACCAGTAATACTCTTCGTAGTGTTGCTAGGTATGGGCACTATATAAACAAACATGCACTTCTTAGTGAGGTTGGCAAGAAGTAGACAAGTTAGACACTAGAGAGAGACACTGAAACACAAGAACACAGAGAGTATTTCCTGAGTCTGTATAAACATTGTTTGTATGTGTTTATACTAGTTCTCTTATGTTAGGCAAGATATTGAATCTTTGGTTATCTTGTGTTTATTACTTTGCTTTGGTTTGTATACTTACGAGGATTCCACACTCGTATGTGTGTTGTGTAAACAAGGAAGTAGGTTAATCTTGATCCTCCAAGTGGACCTACAAGTGGTATAAGAGCTTTGGCTCTCTTCCTTGTTTTGAAACCAAGCTTAGTGTTGTGTCTGAGCTAGTTGTGAGGGTTTTTGGAAGTGTTCTTGAACTTTGAACAGGAAACTTAAGTTTTTAAAAGATAACCAACTTAAAACTCAAAACTTCTTGTATCCAGAATATTTTCATAAAAACCTTGTTAGAATACATGGAGACATGTTAGGATCTGGTTTTTCTTAAAATTATATATCAAAATTCTGTTGGACATATCTTCAGGAGAAACACTGCCGGAAAACTCACCAGAATATTCTTGTAGGGTTGACCAAATCTCTGGACATTCTGACTTGATTGTTTTGACTGAAAAGCTAATATGGAATGTTTGTCTTTTTAGCCAAAATTGTGTAGACAACTGACCACTTTCGAAAACAAGTATGGTTTAGAAAAAGAAATTTTCACCAACCAACCCTACAAAAAGATTCCTCTCTGCAAAAAATATCTGTGCGAATAACCCAGCCGCACGAAGAACAAGACTATTCATGCGAAAGACCAAGTCATCCGCACAAAGGACCTTGTTCGCACGAAGCACAGGATGCTCGCACGAAAGAGTGTCATTCGTACGAACAACTTGGTTCGTATGAAGAAATGTGACTCGTATGAATCACTGATTCATATGAAGAACAAGCTTCTTTGATCTATTTTTCGTGTTTCAGTTTTTCAAAACTTTGTAGTTTTTTTAAATTGTGAACTTTAAAAGGAGACTGTTATTTTCAAAAATTAAACTTTAAACCTTTTAATTTTCATAATCAAGAACATATAATGGCTACTAATCCTTGGGATTGGGGAGTGGTTCAAGCACAAACCAAGACTCATCACAAAGCTCCGCAACCTCATGGGATAAATCACTAATGCCTCAACACACAGCCATAATTACCGCAAATCAATGGGCATGTGTAGCAAATCAAAATCAGAGCATTTAAACACTTCTTATAAGCGAGAGTGAAACAGGAAGTAATAACCGTCCACCAAAACTGAACCATATTAACGATTATCCGTCGTGGAAAAGTCGTTTCCATACATATGTTCTAGGTCAAAATACAGAATTATGGACATGTTTTACTACACCATACAAGGAATCTCTCGAAGAAGCAGGATCAAATCCAACCTCCTTAGCCAACTTAGATGAAAATGATAAAAAGGACTATGATTTAGAGAAGAAGGCATTTGTTATCCTTACACAAGCACTTCATAAGGATATTTATCATCAGTTTGTGTACTGTACCACCACCAAAATTTTGTGGGACACTTTGGAAGCAAGAGGAGAAGGAAATGCTTCAACCAAAAAAATACGACATGATTTGCTAAAGAAAGATTTTGAAGGTTTCATGTTCATGGAGAATGAAACACTGAACAATATGACAACACGTTTCTACCATCTGCTTAGTGAAATGTATTCATACAAATTGTTGGCTTCTCCACAAGAAATCGTGATGCGTTTCGCTGACGCTTTACCTCCAAAGTGGAGTCAATTTATTGACTTACTAAGGCATACATGTGTTTTGGATATGATTAGTATTTATGAATTTTTTTAAAAGCTGGAGAACAAAAATGAAGAAGAAATCCGGAAAGCAAAAAGAGTTTCTGTTCCACAAAACCCTGAGATGTACTTTGGAGGTATCAACACAAGTGTTAGTACAACTCAGCAACACAAACTTCAAACCGCGTTTGTGTTAAATGTTAATCCCTTTCTACCACCACCAGTTCAAACAGATCAATCTGCCGGTTCAAGTACTCAAACCTATGGTTAAGTATTTGATCCTAAAGCCTTTCTACCACAACCTCAAGTTGTTACACCTCAAGTTCCACAACAAGCTTCTCAACAAGCATTCTATGGTAACAACTTTCAACCTGCAAATCCTAATACCGTCAGACTTGATACATCACATCTTTCCAAGGTCAGTGTAGAAGTTGCTCGGGAACATATGAAACTTCTGAACACTATGGTTAGTGTTTACTGTGGACTAGTCGCTGGTCAAATTGGAAACATCAATTTGACTAATTAAGACTATCAACAAATAGACAGAGATGAGATGGAGTTGATGGATATTAAATGGGCATTTGCAAGTGCGGTAAGAAGAGCTAAGGATTACATGAGCAGAACTGGGAGAACGAGTTTGGAAAGCAAGAAAGATGCGAAATATGGTTTTTTCTAAAGATGTTGTTACTTGCTTCAACTGTGGTGAAAAAGGTCACTTCAAGCGTGAATGTACTCAACCCAGCAAACAAGGAAATCACAACCCTTTTCGAAATCAATCACAACCATCCCACACAACTCAAGTTAACAATGAACGAAGAATAGTTGCCGTTAACAACCGAAACAACTCTAACCAGTTTGGACCTTCAAACAACACAAACAGAGCTCTAGTAGTTCAAGCAGATGAAGGATGTGATTGGTCAGTACAATCAGGAAACAAGAATCAAGGAGACACTGCATGTTATGCCAAGATTATCAATCGCATCAAACATGTTCACAGCATTGACAATTCTAATGATGATGATGATAGTTCTGGGTATAATGGGAGTTCTGACGAAGAAAGCTCGAGCGTAGATGGTTATGGATCTGATCCAGATATCAAAGAAAGGATTGATACTGAGGTCAATGAGTTGCTGGAAGAAGCAGAAAAGTTGAAATGTCAAAAGGCTGGTTTGATAAGGAAAGCAGAAGTTGCATCAAAGGAGATGGAGAAAATCTTTGCCAACATACCGCTTTCATGGCTAATGTTGCAGGTTCAACAAGTCAGGTAAAATTCGACTCTCCTATGATATGCAGTGATTGTGCTTAATTAAAAAAGAATTTTGAAACAATAAACAGTTACAATCAAAGCCTAGTAGTTGAATTGTCAAAATGCAAAGAGGCAAATCTGGCTTTAACTCGAAACGAAAAAGAATTCAAATCTGTAGTTGAAATTCTTAAGAAAAGCGTTTCTGAATTAACTAAAACAGTTTTGAACAAGCAAACAAGAATTAATAACTACATTAATATCCTTGAAGAAACGAAAAAGAGTTAGCCATTGCCAAATGCGAACATGATGCAATTAAGCTCAAATTGGAGAGTTATTCTAACTCCCGATATGTGCTTGATCACATTATTGATGTTCAAAAACTTAAGGGAGATGTCAAATGCATTGGGTATAAATCGTGTCCACCTCCGTTGAAACACAATTATACAAAATTGCCTGATGAAGAGGAAATGCCACGCTTTGAACCATCTGTACCTCTTAATCCTGAAGAGTTTGCAGTAGGATTAGGGTTTAAGCTGGACAATTCCTCAGTTGAATCAAGAAAATAAGAGAACTCATCATCAGTTGTTGATCAAAATCCTTCTACAATAGAGGATGATGATTCATTAGATGATGAGTCAGCAAAAACCGATCAGGATCAATCTCTTGATGAATGAAAAGGGGTAGAAATTTCGGCTGCTCCTGATGTGAAATCTGTTGCAAATCAAGAGAGTGATCCTATGAAATCTGTCAAGACAAATGAGTCTACATCTAAAAATGATAATGTGTTGTATACTTTGATTGGGGATAAGAAAATTTACTCAAACAAAGACTTTCCGATCAAAAATGTAAATCCAACTTCAATTGATCAAGTTTTTGAAAATTCAACAACCAAATTTTTGGAAAAGAAGAATCCAATCAAGTCACAACCATTGTTTGTCTCAAAATAATAACAACAAGAAAAGCCAGCTGAGAAACCTAAGGTATCACAACCAAAGGATGAAGCTAAAAGCACTCTCTACAAGAAGAAATTGAAGAATGTTAACTTTATGGGGTTAAAACTAGTACTGAAAAATACGAGACTTTTAAAAGCATGTCTAATGTTGATTTTGTAAAACAAGTCAAGATTTTAAAGCGTAACAGTCAAAACAATTACACTCCCTAGACCCACAAGTTCAACATCAAGTCATAAAACAGGATCTCCTAGATTTGCTGAAAGGAGAACATGTTTTAAGTGTGGAGAGTTTGGCCACATTATCAAAAACTGTACCAATCCAGCCAAACCGAAGTTTGTTGAAAAAGCCCCTTCTAAATCACTTTGCCAACGTCGATCTATGTCACCTAAACAAGACAAACGAATTGTTAAGGAACAAGAAGAAAAACAAAGACGTAAACAAGTAAAAATAACTGAAAAAGCATTAAAACCGAATTTTTCAGAAAGGAAACCAAGTTCATCAATTTTGATAAAACCAGAAGTATTTAAAACTGTAAATAATAGTAATTCTGGTAAATTTTAACAATCTTGGAAACCTAAAACCGGTAATGTTTTAGGGGGAGGTACAAAGTTTCCAAATCATCAAGAAATAGAAATCACATTTCTTGATGATAAGGGTCGACCCAAGACCACTAAGGCTTCGGTTCCTTTCTCAAACTAATCGGGTATTGAAATGTGCAGGGTGTTCCAGGAGGAACTGTGAATAGTCATTATATTGTTGACAATGGAGCATCAAGGCACATGACAGGCGACTTAAGACTTCTTTCTGATGTGAAAAGCATTAGGGGAGATTATGTTGCCTTTGCTGGAGATAAGGGTCGATACATCATTGGAGAAGGAATGGTTTCCAATGGTGTTGTTAGCTTTGATAAGATCAATTATGTTCATCAAATTGATCACAATCTTCTAAGTGTTTCTCAAATCTGCGACAAGAAGTTCATGGTTCATTTTGATGACGCCGAATGTTATGTGCTGAAACATGGTTTCAAGATTCCCAAAGAATGGATTCTCCTATCGGCTCCAAGAATTAATGACTTGTATATTCTTGACATGAGCCAAGCTATTACCACGTCTGCACAAGTCACATGTTTTGTCTCAAAAGCCACCGAAAAGGAATCAATCTCTTGGCATAGACGAATGGGACACATTCACTTGAGGAAAATGAACTATTTAGTGAAAAATAATCTTGTGAGTGGTGTACCAGTGAAGAACTTTCATTTACAAGACGTCTATGTATCATTCCAATAAGGAAAGCAAGTAAGAAAATCTCATCCTGTGAAGAAGACTAACACGGTGAATATGCCTCTGGAACGTCTTCATATGGATCTCTTTGGACTCTCTTTGGACCTATGAAACACAAGATTACCTTGGTGATTCATATTGCTTAGTAGTTACTGATGACTACTCAAGATTTTCATGGGTAAATATGTTGGCACACAAGAGTGAAGTTCCTGAAATCCTCAAGAATCTCCTAACGCTACTCGAAAATTTGTACAATTAGAAGATAAGGAGAATCAGAAGCGACAATGGCACCGAATTCAAGAATCATGTTATGGGTGAGTTCTATTCTTCTAAAGGCATTTTGCATGAGTACGGTTCTCGTTATACTCCACAACAAAATGGTGTCGCTGAGAGGAAAAATAGAACTCTGATTGAAACTGCAAGAACCATGTTAGTTGAATCATAACTTCCTGTTCAATTCTGGGGGGGGAAGGTTATGGCTACTGCATGTTATACGATGAATAGAGTTCTTACCGTGAAGAGGCATAGGAAAACATGTTTCGAGTTGTTACAGAAAAGATAACATGATGTGTCTTTCTTAGAACCTTTTGGAGCTCCTTGCACTATGATTGATCCACGTGAAAAGTTTGGACCAAAGGCTATCGAAGGTTTCTTTCTTGGATACGCTACTCCTAATTTCAGAGTGTGGAATTTGTCAATGAAAAGATTGAAGAATGGGGTGAAGTTAAGGTTCAAAGATACACTGAATCAGTAAGAGGGTCGGGTGCTCCTTGGATGTTTGACTAGGATGGGCTGTTTGACTCCTTTAATCTGCCAACTTTTGATGATGCTTCTGCAGCTGCTCAAATGTTACTGGAAAGTGATACTGCAGTTGACTCGTCATTAGTACAACCAATTATTGTTAACCCTCAAGTGTCTACTTCGGTTAACAATCTTGTTCAAAATGAGGAATCCGAAGACGCTGCTGATTACAATGTTTCGTCAGAAGATAATGAGTTTCATGATGCAAATGAAGCTACTTCTGGTCCGGTTCCTGTAATTTCAATCACGTCAAATGTGCAAAATCTAGGGATGACTGAAGGTCATGCATCTACATCTTTGTCAAATCCAGCAAACGAATTAGCTGTTGATCTAAATATTAACAATTTGGGTATAAATTTTCGAGTTCCCAATGTTCCTGAAACTCGAATCAATAATACCCATCCTCAGAAGACTATTATAGGAGATGTCCAAAGTGGTGTGCAGACACGTAATCAGTTAAAGAACAACCAGAATGCTGGTTTGTATTCGGCTATTAGGGAATCTGGGGAACAAAATGATTGGTCTTTTGCCTGCTATGTTTGCCAAGTTGAACACAAATCTTGGAAGGAGGCAACGAAAGAAGACTCATGGGTTAAGGCAATGCAAGAAGAACTTCAGCAGTTTCAGAAGTTAGGCGTGTGGAAATTGGTTGACAGACCTGACAACTATAAGAAGATTGGTACAAGATGGGTTTACAAGTGTAAGTAGGAGGACCGAGGTGTTATTGTGAGAAACAAAGCAAGATTGGTTGTCCAGGGCTTTAATCAGGTAGAAGGCATTGATTACAATGAAGTTTATGCACCGGTAGCACATCTTGAGGCCATAAGAATTTTCTTGGCTTATGTGTCCTACAAGAAATTTACAGTTTACCAAATGGATGTGAAGAGTGCATTTCTTCATGCTGTGATTGAAGAAGAAGTATATGTTGAGCAACCGCCGTGTTTTGAAGATCCAATCCAACCTGACAAGGTTTGGCTTCTCAATAAGGCGATGTATGGTCTTCATCGGGCTCCTCGGGCTTGGTATGAAACGTTGTCTTCTTATCATCTGAAGAATGGTTTTCGACGTGGATTGCTCGACTGTACTCTCTTCAGCAAGGAAGAAAATGAGGACTTATTACTGGTACAAGTGTATGTTGATGATATTATTTTTGGGTCTACAAACGAGAGAATGTGCAAAGAATTCGAGCAGGTGATGCAAGAGAAGTTCAAGATGTGGCGCAATGGGAGAAATGAATTTCTTTTTAGGTTTGCGGGTTCATCAATCTAAGGAAGGGATTTTCATCCATCAAACCAAGTACGTCAGGATATTCTCAAATGATTTCAGATGGAAGACTCAAAGCCCTTGGGAACTCCATTAGCTCAAAATCATGGGATTACTCCTGATGGAATTGGTGAACATGTGGAGCCATCTCTTTATCGTGCTATGATCGGATCTCTTATGTATCTTACTGTGACTACCTGGTTTTCAGGTATCTTAAACGCACTACTTCACGGTTATTCATTACTACGCTAATTTGATTTGGAGAATTAAATTACACACTCGAAATAACTACGCTAACTTTGTGAACTTATCAAGTGAATTACGTGCTATGTGTATTAGAAGTTTATAAGTTTGGTGAGTTATTATGTCGTGTTTTGATTTCGTGATTTTTAGTTATAAAAATATATATAGTAAATAGATAGACGAACCGAAGCGAGCCACAAAACGTGTCGACCTCACTTCCTTGCGACTCAAGGAATTAATCAAAACTTGAGGCTCAAGTTAAAGACCCAAACCGCCCCCACCCAAATCCCTTTGCGGCCGCAAGCACAAACCCTAAACCCTTTGATCCTTTTCTTGTTTCCTTGCACTATATATAGACATGTATGCATGAGAGTTGTGTTAACAAAAAAATAAGGAACCCTAGCTCCCAAGAACAGCCGACGGCGGCCCCTTCCCACTCTTTCTCTCGATCGCAACCTCCTCCAAAACCCGAAGTGATTCCAATCTCGTTCCCGGTTCGTTAATCTTCATTGTTAAAGGTTAGGGTTTTCTATTGTTTCGCAAATCACATTAGGGTTTATGAACTATTGATCATGCTTGTATGTAATGGTAGAATCATGGTTATGAAAGTGTTACGATGTTTAGTTCGATTAATTGTGCAAGTTTTGCGATTATGATGATTAGTTGGATACAAGAATCATAGGTTGCGTTTTGTGATAAAAATCATATTGTATGATTAGGGTTTGCATGAGTATGATGTACATGATGATTTGTGACTAATAAATCTGTTCTTGATCATTTATATTTAACGTCTCGATTGTTTAAGCGTGTTCTATTGCGATAAAAGTTGAAAACAGGATGCTGAATGGTGTTTACAGCCAACTTCAATTGGCTGTAACTTGGTTATTATTTATCGAAAAGCGGATTTTCTGAAGCCTAAAACGTATATTTTTGAAAAATGCTTCTAATGGCACTGGATTCATATTTTTCTGAGGTCGTTTGATATTTTTAAGTTGTCAACTAAGTGCAGTAACTGAAGCTGTGTAAATTCTGAAAATTTGTTAGTTGTTTATCGAGTCGGATCTCATAATCTGTAGAGGGTTGGGTCATGAAATTTGTACAGCAACTGGAGATGGAAATTTCCGGGAAACTCCCACTGGAATTTTGTTAATTGGATGAACGATGATTTTTAAATAAATTCTCTCATGGACTGCAGTCAGAAAGCGACGAATCTGACTGCAGCCTAATATATAAATGTTTTTTAATAATTGATAAAGTGTTAGGACTTGAAAAATTTATATAAAATTCTACAGTTTAGTTGACACCTCCTGTAAAAAAATTGGAATTTTTGGAACGTTGGAACTATTTTATAAAAATCCTCGAAAACAGCCTAGTTATGAGCATACAAGCTGAAACTTGATTACTTGCGAATGTGTGTACCAAAATGTTGTATGAGTTGATTTGTGTTCATGATAAGTTGGTTTGATCACTATTTTGGTATGATAATACTTTGCATGCATGATTGTGTTTTCGAATTTGTTATCATGTGTGCCGCATTGTATGATAGTTATGTGTAGGGTTTGTATCAGTGTGTTCACACACTAACTTTAAATCGATTGACTTGTTAGGACGCGATTAGCGGTCCCATCATTTGCTACTTCTGTGTTACACTAACCGAGCAATTAAAGGTGAGTTCACGGCCCCTAATTTTATCCGGTTTTAAACAACAGGGGGAGAAACATGTATACACTCTACAACTCTATCTCTTTACGTTATACGAAATTAACGTCGTTAAACTATTCGGTAACTAAGTTAATGTTAATGTACGTTATGGTCACTAAGCAGCTATATCACGGAAGTCCTCGACAAACTCTCAGATTGTTAGTATTGGGTTAGATAGCGGGGAAATTATAAGTAGTACTACTGGGCCCGACAAGCCCCACCCGAGCTAGTCGCGCTAGCCGACCGCGTATGGTCAACGGGTGAATAATTTAGCCTAACTTTCGCCATGGTCAGTGATAGGCCTGGCAACACGGAGGCACAACAGCCAACTTCGATCGCGAACACTTATGTGACATAACTTTAGGCTCACTACCTACATGTTAACATTGAACTTAATTACGAAACAACAATATTATTCCGGGTTAGGAATAATAGAACCAACGACAATATTATTCCGGTTTAGGAATAATGGAACCAACATCATTATTATTCCGGGTTAGGAATAATGGAACTATATCGTTATTCCGGGTTAGGGATAACGGAGGAAACAAACTTTTAACCGAACTAATAAACTTATAAAACCTGTGAACTCACTCTTCTTTAATGTTGACACTTGTTTCTTTACATGTTTCTCAGGACGCTAGGAGCTCTAGGTGCACTCACTTGCATTGATCAAGACATCTTTTTATCGAGTCTCATTTACGAATATTGTTTGGGTTTTTCTTTAGTTTTGGCGTTTGTGTTGGCGCCCGTTCCTTTACTTTACTTTAATGCTTCCGCTCAACTTTAAAACTAATGCTTCCGCTAAACAGTGAAACCAAACTAAGACAATTTAAAAATAGCTATGAATGGTTAAACAAATGATTTTGAAAAACGTATAAACAAATCATATAGAGTCGTTCGATGTTACTAGTGTCTCGGATTCTGGTTTGTTCACACGCCTCGCGGTAAAACTCCGCAAGTGGAAATTGAGGGTGTGACACTTACTGCTTCAAGACCTGATATAATGTACCCAACATGTCTTCTAGCTCGCTACCAGTCAAGTCCAAAGGTTTCTCATTTGTTGGCTGTGAAAAGAATCTTTCGTTATTTGAAGGGTCACCTGGACACTTATCTCTAGTACCCTAAGGCAGATAAGTTTGATTTGACAGCATTCAGTGATTCTGATCATGGTGGCTGCAATATCGATGCAAAATCAACATCAACAGGATGTCAGTTCTTGGGAAATCGCCTAGTCACGTGGCAGTGCAAAAAGCAGACTCGGGTAGCTACGTCAACCTGTGAGGCTGAGTATATTTTAGCTTCTAGTTGTTGCTCTCAAGTTCTATGGATCCAACAGCAAATGCGCGACTGCGGTTTTTGTCACACCCCGACCCGCAGCGGAATAAGAGTCGGGGCATAATTGGGTTATCACCAAAGCTCATGATATTTACTAATATGTTTCATATTTAATAAAGCCAAAATTACATTCTCAATAATCCAAACATGTCCATACAAATACAAAGGAAAATAACCAAACTAAACAATCCAAGCTCTAAACCAGTTTATTCTTCTAAGTCAATCCTATGTGTTTATTGCTGCAACTGGTTCACCTGTATCATGTGTAAAAATGGGAGTTTTTGGGTCAACATAAGTTGGCGAGTGAACCTTGTTAGATAAACATTTATTATTGATTTATAATTATTTTTATCAAGGAAAAATTGTGCATTAGTCATATATGAGCAATTGTAATTAATCAAACAACAGCAATAACAATCATAAACATACACTAACATACAATAACATACAATAACAAAAATGGGGAACGGACGACCTATGATAAATGTATGTACTGAAAATGATAAATGTCTGTGCGATCAAGGCTCAATCAAACAGAGCCGATCGTATGTTGGCACGCTAGGTTCATACTCATAATGTAATGGGGAACTGCTCAACGCTCATAATGTAATGGGGAGCGGCGGCCTATGAAATTGCATGTACTGAAAATAATAAATTAAATCTAAACAATAACCACACAACAGTTGATACAAGCTGAATACACATTTGTTCATGATATGATGTATGCACAATGATTTAAATATAATAGATGATATGACACATGATACACCCCAAAAACGTGATTAAAACGGGGAATTTGTAAAGATTCACTCACATTGGGTGCGTTCGGTTGGAGATGATGAGATGCGCACGAGTTGGAAGAATTGAACAATGAGGATTAACTAACCTAAATAATAACGGAAAGATATAGTAAATGAGTGGATTTTATTAATAAATTTTAATAGGATTTTTAGATATATTTTTGTGAGTTTAAGGCTATTTCCTATCTTTAAAAACATTATTTTTAAGTATTTTTAATTAATTTTTAAATTAAATTAAATAAATAAAAATATAAAAATATGTTGACTTTTGCGTTGACCGTTGACCGTTGACCATTTGACTGTTTGACCGATTTCATTGTGTAAATGTCTGCGCCGGGTGAGGCTCGAACCCGAGACCTCCCGTACGCGTGCACGCAGCTCTACCAACTGAGCTACGTGTCTAACCCGAAATAATCCTGTTTTTAATTATATTTATATACTAATTTAGTTTATTCAAAATTCATTTATTTTTAAAAAGAATTTTAATCATCAACCCGGTGCCGTCAACAGGTCTCGAAGCCAGGACCTGTGACTTAATGTTACACACAGTCCACCGCTGGACTGTGTGTCTAACTTGGTTAATATACAGATTTTTATTATACTTAACATCTAACGTAGTTAATCCGGTTCGGTTAGAAAAATAAAACATTTTAATTACAGAGCTTACGTGGGTCAAGGATCGAACTCGCGGCATGTGATATGTATGTGCACACAGTCCACCGCTGGACTGTGTGTCTAACCCGAGATAATATCCAGATTTTATTAAACTTATAATCAAACTATCATTGTCTTCTTCGTTACAAAATTACAGTCTGCGATTACTCTATTGTTTCTTGTTTAATTTGATTGACAAACATTCAACAGACTAATATGAAATGGCAGAGACGATTTTTAGAAGCAAACATACCAGAGAACGATTTATCTCAGTATTCCGGCGAGGCGTCGGCTCTGTTTTTATGAACTTCAACTGAGCGGACAAATTAACAGTTTTGATTAGCTAATTGTGGAATTGAAGTACTAAACAAGAGTTAACAGAAGGTTTGAATGTCTATACCGTTTTACAGCTGAAGATAAGGATTTTCAGAAGTTTTCCGGCGAGCGGGAATTATCCGATAACGACGTCTGAAATTGATTCCGATTGAAGGGTTTGAGTTAGCAATAGCTTAGCAATTGATAGACAACGAAAGAATTGCGAGACTTACTGCTTTGATGGAAAACACGGTTTTCCGGCGAAAGTCCGGCGAGTTCAAATAGCTTCTCCGGCGGGCTGAAAGTTGTGCGAAAATGCAATTGAGGGTTGGCAAAGTGTGTTTGAGTCGCGAGAGAGGACAAAGATTGAAGTAAATCAAGAATTGAAAGTTTTCGGTTATTAAAACCGATTCACTCTAGAATTCAAGTTCATTCAAAGCAAAATTGATTGGAGTTGTCGGTGCATCAGTTAAACTCAGTAAGCCGCGATCAATCAAACGTCTTTGGACGTTTGGTGACCGATTTTGGTTACAGTTGACGTAACCGGTTGATTTATGATAGACCATAAGATTTAATTGTTTCCTAGTATTAACAGAAAACAACAAGTGGCGGAGTGGTTATGTGTGTGTGTGATAAGTCTTTGGAGTTCCTTCCGGCTGACCCGGGTTCGAGTCCCGGCAGCCTAAACTTCTTTTTAATTATTTTATTTTTGCTTTTTATCAAATATAACTTTTATATTCTAGTTTGTTTATTAATTATGCATCATTAAAAATTAAAATGGACATAAATACGCAACGAAACATTTATAACTTGATATTCGATTACAAACGGAGCGGGTTTGGAAAACCCGTTTTGACAAATGTTACAGTTTTGAATTTCTAACTACTCCTATTTATGTTAATAACGAAGCTGCTTTACAGATAACTCGTAATTCTTTACAGCACTCAAAAACCAAACACATTGAGATTAAGTATCATTTCATACGAGATTGTTATGAAAAGAAACTTATCAATGTTGTTAAAATCCACACTGATCACCCACGTGCCGACCTGTTTACAAAAGCTTTTGATAAATCTCGTTTTGATTATCTTCTTTTGGTCAATGGCAATAAGGTGAAACCCGAGTAAATCATCCTTGGCTAATCATTTTCATAAATATTTATTAAAATTTAAAACAACAAAAAGATTTTCCATTTTCTCTAAGTTTTATATTTTAGGAGGAGAAATTTCTAAGAAAAATACAAAAACATGAGAAAATACAAAAATACAAAAATATGTCTTTTATTTAGTTAAGTTTTTATTTATTTACCTTCTATATTTAAGGGGGAGAAAAATTTAGAAAAATACAAAAACAATCGAAAATTCAAAAATAAAAAATGAGTTTCTTGGAAAGATAAGAGAAGATGATGATACACACCGGTGATCTGTCAAAAACGGTCAACAACATAAAACGAAAATTGATAAGTAGCTTTACTATTGATGTATCGGTAGGCTCGCAATCAGATTAAAATGTGCAGGCTGATATAAACATAACGCACTGAAAGCAAGGTGGGAACCATTCATTGGCATATGGTCTTGGTACTGAAATTTAGTTTGATAGTATGCCGAGGTTCTGAGATATGTGGTCTTTATGCTTGCTTATCATCTGGGTATCATGGTTGAATCTTTTACCGAAAAAATGGTGACGCAAGTCTAGAACTACCATGATACCATACATACGTGTAAATACGACCCTCAATAAGTTATAAAAATATAACATCCACCCAAAAATAAGTGATAAAATATCACAACTTTATGCGAGAGTTAAGTTCGCCTATTTGTCGTACGATGGTACTAACCTATTCACGGACTTACTCATGTGCTTTGCATGCATCTGAAACTCAAGTTCCTCATCAATAAGTGATTTAATCACATAGGGCTTGTTTTCAATCAAAATAAGTGAGTATCTCACAACATATACGTTAAAACAGATGATAAGCAGTATACTCACCGGTAAGATTTTCTCTCGTGCATATCCTGATACGGGAATGTGTCGTGAAGTGGTTGAACACCGGCTAGTAAGTATAATTCATACATTAAGCATATCTCTTAATCATGATTACATCTGATAAGGCTGAGCTTACGTGGACAGCAATACCGATAATCATAGTAGGATGCTCATTTATTTAATTTGATGTTTTTAAACAAAACTCGTTTTTGGCAAGATTAAAAGCCTATATGATTCTCTTACCTTGAAACTATGAAAAAGATTGTCTAGTATATATATACAGTTTATTCTTATCTTTTAGTAGTTGTTGTATTTTAGTTTACTCTGTTGATAAATTAAAGTATTTTTTATTTAGCCAAAGATGGAAACTCAAAAGTTTTCTACCAAGATACGCCCTAAAAATCATTTGCTTTGATATCATAACTTCATAAAGCACTTTCTTACAATGGGTAAACTCATCTCAAAGAACAAAATCTGTTTAATAAGCACTTTTCCTGACTTAACTTGTGATTAGTGTGGATATGTGCAAGATCTAAACAGGTCAACGAAAAACCTAAGGTCCTCGAAGAACTAAAACTCCTGTTTTGAAAGACTTGGACTCGTACGAATCAGAGATCACTCGTACGAGTGATTGTGTCTCGTACGAATGACCACTGGTGTATTATACGAATGGCAGTTCTTCGTACGAGCTAAGGTTCTTCGTACGAGTATCTTGATGTGGTATAAAGGTGATGAAGTTCTTTGGTACAACTTTACTTTCACCTATCTCACGTCATCCTTTCACCTCTCTTTAAACTTGTTTCTGATATCCTTAAGGTATAATTTGACAATGGTGACATACCTTGAATATGAATGAGTTGAATATTATCTGACTATTTGACATTGTCTGTCATGAGCAACAAATTTTAAGCGAAAAAATCTTTAGTGAAAAACAAGTTCCTCATGAATAATCTTCTCTTGAAGTTGTTTGTGCGAACAAGATATTTCTGATTCGTACGAGTGAAATACCACTCGCACGAGTAACATGTCGCTCGTACGAGCAGTTACTCATACGAATAAATCACTTGTTTTTCTAAGTCAGGTGTTCATAAAAATCAGTTGTTCTTCGTACAAATAAATTGTTATTCGTATGTATCAGTAATTCTTCGTCCAGGGAATACATACATACAGAAAGTTTGGAATAAATTTTTTGTATATTCCCTAATGAATTTATGTTCTTATCCTTGCTGTCTTATGTGTACAGAATGGAACAAAAGGAATATAAAAGAAAACCCGCAACAAAGAGAACTGACAAGTCAGAAGTGGAAATTATGTCAGAACCAAGACATAACATGGTGGCCTACTTACATCTGGAAGCCAGATTGCTGAGTACAACGGTATAATGAAGTTTTTGCGCGACTCAAGGATACATTATGCTATCACGCATAAGACTACAGTATACAAGACGTTGATCAAGGAATTTTGGGATTCAACTAAAGTTGTTGAAGTGAATGGGCAGGAACTTATCCACGGAAAAGTAAATGACTTGGACGTAGATATCTCTGTTAAAATCCTTAACTCAGTATTACAGCTTGGCGATGATTCTGAAGCTCCTTTCTCAGTACCCTCGAAATGTCAACATGGATGTTTGCTTAGAATGAAATGTGTTGGAGATTTTCTCATTGGACAACTAAACAAAGCATGGTTGCCACTCCGATACAAGTTCTTTCTACATGTTTTAATCTAGTGTTTGAGCAACAAACGAAGTGGTTATGACATGGTGAATAACGACTTGGTTGGAATGATGATAGCTTTGACATTGAACAAACCATTTAGTGTTTAAAAGTATATTTTTGCAAACATGAAGGAGAACCTAAGAAGAACCGGATATGGAGGAAAAAAGTTTTGGATGTATCCTCATTTTCTCCAAATGATCTTGAATGTGCAACATCCGAATCTTCCGAAGAACGACAACGATGTTTTAAAAATAGAAGTTATGATGGAACATTCGTTACAAGTTTTAGAGGTGTAGCAGTAAAACGTTACAAAGAAAGCACACCTCCTCGTAAATTGATCGGTTTTCTGGCGAATGATGAATATACTGCACCAGAAAACGATAAGTGGTGCCATGATGACAGTGAGTCAGATAATGAAGAACCAACTTTAAAGAAGATGATCGAAGATAAGTTTGGTCGTCAAAAGGGAAAAGGTGATGATGATAACAGTGATAATGATGGTAATGGTAATGCAAGTGATGTAGGTATTACAGGTAGTGATAAGGGAAAAAAGAAACAAAGCAAAAAAGCCTATGAAATCATCGTTAGCACAACCTGAAATCACACAACCTAAAACCTCACATCAAGAAACTGTACTGGAACAAGTTGTAGAAGTCCAGTCTACCTTTACAATGGAGGAGACTGAACCTGTAACGACCGAACCCACTACAACCTCTGAACCACAACCTTCAAATACCACAGCAGCTGAAACACCTTCGGCTGAAGATACTCCAGTTCAATCACAACCTACTACTTCATCAGTCCAACAATCCCAGTACACAACTCATCCATAAAATACAAAACGAAGCAGTCGTTTATTCTCTGAAATGGAACAAGATGAGAAAGTGGATTTTCTGTTCTCTCAGTTGCAAGCTGCGACAATCCAGATTAACAAGCATTCAGAGTTTATATCAAACAACAGTTGGAGATAAATTCTTTGAAAGAGACCGTTAGAAAACAGGATTCTGAAATTGCGCAGTTAAGAAAAGAAAATGAGCGGCTGAAGGCTGCAGATGCTGAAAGAGCAACTCAGCTACAACAGATGGAGCAGCTGATAACTCTCGGGGAATTGAGTTGAATAGGCTGAAAGAACTTAGTGCGGCTGTTCAACGATCTACCGAAACATTAGCTGCTAAACATAACGACTTAAGAGAATGGTATCATTCTCGTAATGCTATACTGGTTGAAGGCTTTAATGGTGTTAAAGACATGTTGGAAATGAGCAGAAAGCGAGTGAACATTCTGCGGAATGAAAGATGCAGAGCACAGGAGATCAAACGTAAATTTGATCAAGATAGTGAAGACACTGGCAATCCTGATGCTTCAGCCTCATCCTCGCAACCAAAAGTTCCTGCTTCAACTCCAATGCTAGAGTCTAATGTACAGCAGATCGTGACCGATCCAGTTGCCTCCAGTAACACTCAAGAGGAAACAGGAAAGGTTTGATATTTCTAGAAAGTATTGAAGGCCTGATTTTCAATCAACGTTGGATTGAAGATTTTCAGGGGGAATTTGTTGATACAACAGGCAATTCGGAATGAAGACCGAAGACCAAGCAACAGCCAAGGGGGAGTTTGTTGATACACTTTTGTGTCTGTCATTTGTTCTTAGTTACGTCTATAATTGTACGGTCTTTGTTTATTGTGTCTGTATAGTTTGGTCGTGTCGACCAAATCAAGATATCCTCCTATCTTGATTTAGTACGACGATTAGTTAGTCTGTGTTGTAAAACAGTTGCATGTATGCACACTGTTGAGTCTTGTGTACGTCATGTCTGTTGGCACATTCTCCGAAGAACACATCTATGTGCGAGTGAAAGGTGCTTTGTACGAGCAAGTTGTTGCTCGTACGAGCCACTTGCTAATTCGTACGAGTGATTCTCTACTCGTACGAGTGGCCCCTTTCAATAAGCTCTTTGCTTGTTCTTGCGAGCCAGTTTCTGTTTGTACGAGCATCCTTTGGAGAATGTTCTTCGTGACTGATAGTGTTTCGTACAACCAGTAACATTCTTCGTAGTGTTGCTAGGTGTGGGCACTATATAAATAGACATGCACTTCTTAGTGAGGTTGGCAAGAAGTAGACAAGTTAGACACTAGAGAGAGACACTGAAACACAAGAACACAGAGAGTATTTCATGAGTCTGTATAAACATTGTTTGTATGTGTTTGTACAAGTTCTCTTGTTAATCAAGATATTGAATCTTTGGTTATCTTGTGTTTATTATTTTGCTTTGGTTTGCATACTTACGAGGATTCCGCACTCATATGTGTGTTGTATAAATAGAGAAGTAGGTTAATCTTGATCCTCCAAATGGACCTACAGCATCAATGAAGCAACACTGAATATACAAGTTCAAGTTTATGGTCACCAATATACAGTATCTGATGATCAAGGGCACCAATTCCAATTTGTTGACCCTAGTGCGGTACAAGAATTTGCGTGGGAGGAGGAGATGATAGATGAGGAAGATGAGGATGAGCCTCAAGGTCCGAGGGGACCGCGTCGAAGGTATGCTCGGCCACACTAAGAGATTTCGGTAGGTGTAGCATGTTTTGTGCCCAACTGACGTAAACCCGGGTATCCCAATTACAACCGGGGACAGCAAGATGTATACGATAATGTCTCTGCGAGTATTGGGGAAAATAGGGAATATGAGCAAAGAAGAAGACAATGGGAACAAAACTGGGAGGCCAAACAACAAGCTCATTGGGCCGAAGATGCTACTCACCGGGCTAAAGAGAAGGAGCAATGGGAGAGGCAGCAAGAGCAATGGGCCATGCAGCAGGCCTACGTGGAACAACAAGAATTGTACTGGTGCAAGGGTTGTCTAGACGGCAAGCGTGGGAGGAAGAGCAAGAGCACTTCCGCGTTGAGCATAATGCATTGGAAGACCGTCGATGGCATGCGATGGCCACAACTCCACAAATGGCAATAAATAATGCCAAACACCTCCATGACCAAGAGAGCCATCATCGAGATTGGGAGGCAGGACAACCGTACCAAGAACACATCCCTTGGACAAATTATGAAAACCTCCTCGTCCCATCCGGACCTTCCGACCCATCTCCACATTGGCCCGAAGGGGTCGGTTCCGGCTTCATTCCGCCGCAGTTTAAGCACTTGCGGAAGGGGAAAGAGGGCCCCTTGATGATTTCAATGAGATGATGTCAGCCCTCACTGGATATCCATACCAGCCATACCTGTCGGTTGACCCCAACGAGCTTTACAAGAGATAGTGCTCGGTATGTCTTTTGTTGTTGTCTTATCTTTTCTTTTGTGTATATTCTTGTATTTTTGTTTTTATTTAGTAGATAAATGAACTTTGTGGTTGTGTTCCCTATATAACCCTCACGAGACCTCCCTCGTCCTCCCGAGCTATCGGGAGGTTTAAAGAGCTTGTTGCATGCGCTAAATGCAACTGTGATTCCTACGAAAATGAGATAGGTTTGATGTTGTTGTAAAATATTTTTCCACAAAGTCAAAGTTGAATAAAAATATGGCTTGGTAAATTCTTTATAAAAATGGTAGAACTATGTAACTAACAAGTTTTGATGGTTGTGAGAAGCTTGCTTCTACATGAGGATTGAGATTTGTAGGTACATTATATTCGTGAGACAGCCATTTTTGTTGAAGAAAGAAGAGCACATGAGGAATGAGCGAAAACCAGGTGCATATGTTTCTTTTTAGCTTTGAATTTTTAGTTAGTAATAAGTGGATTATATTTTGTATTTTATTTTCCGGGGTGAAATTTAGGAAAGGTTAGCCGTGTCACATCCCTTTTGCGTTTTAAAAGCTCTATTCCTACACATTGAGGACAATGTTGACTTCAAGTGTGGGGATTGAGAGAAAAAAATTTCAATGTTGACCCGTTCATTTAAACACTACACACTGATGACGATGTTGACTTCAAGTGTGGGGATGGGAGAAAATTTCAAAAAATGTTCAAAATGTCTTTGTTTGAAGCAATCTAAAAAGCACAAGTAACTAAGTTAATGAGGGACGGCACAACCCATGTGGTCTTTTGTCATGGTCAAGTTCAAATTAATAACATGACGGGTATTTAGCGGGTGGTTATTTGGAAAAAATCCGCCTAAGAAACTTGCGTTTTGTACATATCGCATACCATACCCTTTGTACTTGAGATTTTGAGCCATTTTTATACATCATATATGCATATATTTCTTTGGTTTAGTGGACCATTAGTCGCGTATTATAGAACTTGCAACTTTTGATGCGTTTAAGACCGTAGACCGAATACGAGCACAAGAATGATTAAGGCGTTAGGTAAACCTTTTCCTTTTACACCATTTATATATCCTTACCCGAAATTAATTCCTTAGTCGCCAACTTTGAGCTTAAACCTTTAGTTTGATCAACCAATTTAGCCTTTGACCGTGTAGCCTTTTATTTTTAACCTGTGTGTTGAAAACTCGATTTTAGGTTTAGTCGTGAATATATATATATATATATAATGAAAAATTGTTGAGAAAAGCACAAAAAGATGTGTAGTAGTTGTTGAATAAGAGGCGGAATTTGTTGCCTCTTAGTTGTTTATTCGTAGTAGTTGTTGATAGAATATTGTGTTGTAATAAAAATCGAGTTTTCATCACCTTAACCACTTTCAAAATATCCTATTTCAAGCTCTTAGCCTAGCCCCGTTACAATCCATTAAAGACCTCTTGACTTGTGCTTAGTGTTTGTGTTCAATGGTGGAGAATGATTGAGTTACAAGCCTATGCGGGTACGTGTTCTAATCGAGTTGAGTGATTACATTAAAGTGCTAATGCATCATCTATTAGCCAATTTTAAACCGAGTGTATAGAACATTGTGAGAGGTGTGTACGATTTGTGAGTTTCAAGGGCGGGTTGCTCTTGGATAATTATTTTTTTATGTAATTAACTACATTACTGCTAAATGTTTGAAAAATTGTTAAGATTTTGAACCGGGTATGACAATAGACCTTAGCTTACTTCTCAAGAATGGGAAGTGTGTTTCTCGTCGACCCACGTGCAAGTGAAAAACAGAGTTGCTTGAGGGCAAGCAAAAGACAAGTGTGGGGATGTGATGCGTGATCGAAAAGGTTCGACCCACGTGCAAGTGAAAAACAGAGTTGCTTGAGGGCAAGAAAAAGACAAGTGTGGGGATGTGATGCGTGGTCGAAAACTGATGTTCTTATTGTGCTAAAGCTTATGTTATACATAACTTTTAGTTTCGAATCGCCTACTTTTGATTGGATTTGTGTTTTCCAGGTTTACGGAGTTTAAGGAGCTATTCGAGAGCTTTCCGGAGCATTGGGCGGAAAACGGGTCAACCGGGATCGCGAAATGGAAAAACAGGAAAACAAGAATTGGAGGGACCGTCGGCGACGCCCCCTGGGCCGTCGGCGAAGCCCTCCAGATATTCCGTCGGCCAAAACTCTTCGTAGGCAATGGATTAGAGCGTCGGAGGAAAATACAGACAACCATGAGACGTCGCTGACGCCCCATATAGCCGTCGGCGATGCCCTATCTTTATGTTCGACGTAAAATTTTCTTGTTTGTTGATTGGGGACGGGTTATAACACAAGTTTTGACCAATTTCGAGGAGTTACGGAAAATGGGAGTTTGAAACCTTTCTTGGAGCCAAGAACTTCATCCACTTGAATTCCAATCGATCTGAATCATCAAGAATCATTGGGATTGATCCTCAATCTTCAATTACTCAACCCTAATCATCATCATCTCCATCATATCATCAAACCTTCCATCACCGTTCTCCACTATAAACCCTAACCTTCATCATACTCAACCTCAAGGCTTCAAGATATTTGTGATCAAGCTCAAATCATCCGATGACCAAGTTCCGTTCGTCATGAGCGGCTAATTCTCGAGGTTTCACCCCGGTGTAAACGTTTGTAAGATTTAGGGTTGCTTTATGTTTCTTAGTTGATTTGTGACATATTGAAATGTATTTTGAATTGATTGATAATTGTCCTACATTTGAACTATATTTGTGAACTGTCGAATGATTAAAAAATTTGACTTTGCGAAACAAGTTTGTGTATTTATGCCTTATCTTTCAAGAGGAGTTATTTGTTCGAAGTAACAAAGTGCATTGCGGTCCGTCATACGCGTGATAGCAATTGGTATCTAAGCTTTGTAATATCAAAACCGTTCATGACAAATTCAATTGAATCAATCTAAAATTGTTTAGCAAACTTGGTTTTGCAATTGTTGAACCGGGTATGAACCTTGTCCTCAAATCATTGTTTTAATCAATTAATTAAGTTTTTGTGTATTTGTTCAAGTTAGTTGCTAAGCAATCAAACCAATTTTGTCGGATCATTCCGAAGTCTGTTTCAAACAAACAAAATTAATCAAATTATTAGCAAGCTTCATAAAAGTGACAACATATGTTTAAATAAATCTTGTCCGCGCGCTAACCACAAACTCTTCGTGGTTCGACCCCTTACTACCACTAACGCCTTGTTAAGGGTAATTAGGGTATATAAATATTATCTTTAACCGGGGCGCGACACTCCGATCATTATATTTTCTGTAACAGGTCTATGATGGATGTATAGTGTTATATAGTGTTATAGTGTTATATATTTATAGTAGCAGGTCTATGATGGATGTATAGTATTATATAGTGTTATGTATTCTGTAACAGGTCTATGATAGATGTATAGTGTTATAGTATTATATATTTCTGGTAGCAGGTCTATGATGGATGTATAGTGTTATAATTTCTGGTAGCAGTTACATGTTTCCAGATCCGTAAAATAAAGATGAACAAGGATCACTGGATATCTAGGAGGGGTTACCTTATTTGAAACATATAAAAAAACACCATTACCCCTATGATTTTCAAATCAGCTCAAATAATTAAAACACAATTTACAATTTAGTGTTTATTGATCTCAATCAATAATAAAAATCTAATATTTAAAACATTCTTATAAATGCAAGTCGATATAAATGCAAGTCGAAGTCGATATAAATGCATAGAAGGAAGGAAGGTTAGGTTTGTTAGGATAGGGCACGGTGGTTTGAGAGTCTACGTTGACGCTCATATCTTCACACAACAAATCCAACCATCTCTATATACATACGTACATACACACACAGAGAGAATAGAATAGAATCAATCGGTGATGGGGAACGCATCGTGCGTGTTTGCAGGTTGCATAGACCAAGCGAGCGTGGGAATTGTGGAAAAATGGGGTCGCTTCGAGAAAATGGCAGAGCCAGGCCTCAATTTCTTCAACCCTTGCGCCGGTCAGTATCTCGCCGGTGTTCTCTCCACCAGGATTCAGTCTCTTGAAGTCAAAATCGAGACCAAAACCAAGGTTTATTCTTGTAGAGTCATTTGGATTATCATTTAACCAACTGTTAGAGATTTTGATGATGTCTGTCACACAATCTATTCCGGGATGGTGTGTGTATTGTGTGCTTGTTTAACCCTCTTGATTAGTAATATCACCGTTTTGAGGAGTAGAAAATTTTGCATTTGTAGATGATTTTGATTTTAACTTCATATGGATGACACGCTTGAGATTTTTGTATCACAGACTTATTACTTGTTAATTCCAAAGTTGATATGTTTTATTGCCATATATCTCCTATTGTCTACAAAATTCAAGGTGAACAAAAATATGTATGGAAAAAGGTTTTGAAGGTGGGAGCTTGTGTTTATTGTTTCAGGACAATGTATTTGTTCAGATAATTTCTTCCATTCAGTACCGAGTAATAAAGCAAAGTGCTGATGATGCCTTCTACGAGTTGCAGAACCCTGGGGAACAAATTCAAGCATATGTTTTCGATGGTAAGCTTTTTTGATACAAGACATTTTACAGGTGGCAAAATGAGACGTCTAGTGTCTTAAATTAATAGTTTTTTTTTTTTTTGTTTCAGTTGTAAGGGCACAGGTTCCAAGAATGACTTTGGATCAGCTCTTTGAGCAGAAGGATGAAGTTGCAAAGACTGTGTTGGAGGAACTCGAGAAGGTAAATTACGGTCATACAACATAAGGCTGATTATATTGATATGTTCATGGTTTAAAACCATTACCAAGGTCGTGCAGGTGATGGGAGGATATGGGTACTCCATAGAGCATATACTGATGGTGGACATTATACCTGATCCCTCCGTGCGTAGAGCAATGAACGAGATTAATGCAGGTAGGTATTCACCTGCCTGATTTCTGCAATTTAATTTCCACTAGTTTTTTGGATGTATTTATAATCAGTATTATTTTGCTATTAACATACATGAATATAACCTTGGTTTTAAAAACTTTTGATTGTATACTAACAATATTACTAGGTTTTCGTAAACTTTACTCAAATTATGAAATTTTCTATGTATAATGCAAAAGAAAACCTAAAACATGGTAGAGTTGATAGCAAATAGTTGAACTTCAACAAAAATCTAGCTAACTTTCAAATATAAATTTTCTTGGAACCTCTGTTTTTGTCCTGTTGTACATTCTTCCATCTATAACCTTTTTTATCAAATAAATTACCTATATACCCCTTATTTGAGAAACTTCTACTCCAATTTCACAAAGCATTGATGGTCATTAGCTACTTCACTAATTTGAATTTGCAAACATGTGATTATTATAACTGCAACTCGAGACTGATCAAAAGTTATGCCTGTTTTAAGTTGGGTCGTATCCGGTTGCTCCAAATATGTTCTATCATCAATCCATATCAACATATTAGTTTGAAAACAAATGAATATTGCCTAATGTGCTTAGTAAAATAATCCATATTTTTATTTTTTGCAGCACAAAGGCTTCAACTTGCAAGTGTATACAAAGGAGAAGCTGATAAGATCCTTCAAGTTAAGAAAGCAGAAGCCGAGGCTGAAGCCAAATATTTGGGGGGAGTTGGTGTGGCAAGGCAGAGACAAGCAATAACAGATGGATTAAGAGAAAACATATTAAACTTTTCACATAAGGTGGAAGGTGCATCTGCAAAAGAGGTGATGGATCTTATTATGATCACACAATACTTTGACACGATTAAAGATCTTGGAACTTCATCAAACAACACCACTGTTTTCATTCCCCACGGCCCGGGCCATGTTAGAGATATTGGCGATCAGATTCGTAATGGCCTCATGGAAGCCAAAGCAGGAGCCAGCTAAGCAAGTACATGTTAGTTTTGAGGTATTTCTCACTTCTTTGATGTTTATGTGATGGTTATAATGGATTTATTAACGGTGAATTGGTTAAAGTGCATATATATAATTAGTATGGATTGGTCAAATACTCAAATGAACTTGATATTCAGTGGGTGTGTTGAAATTGTTGTTTATAGTTTACTTTATTAAATAATTTTTGTTATTTTACTTTGATGTTCCTTGATGATTCATAATTAAAGAGACTGAAACATCTCTTTTACTATCGTATCCCTCTTTGCGTTTGTTAGTAACATATGAGGATACAAAACATCACATAAAAATTTAGACGGTGTGTATAAAAACAAATATTAAACAATACAAAGGATGTCAGTCTTTAATTGTCAAACATTGGCTCGTATTTTTTCTTATTTATATATAAAAATATTATGAAGTTATACAAATTAGACTTCTGAAACAATGAGTGCAAAATGTGAAAATTGATGGACGGGTAAATATTATATAAAAGAAATTACATGTAATAATTGATGTCATGCATGAACATATTTGTATAACTAGAATAAATTGTATCAAAGGCGTGGATTGGCCAAAAACGCCCGGCACATTGCCATGGGGCATTTGATTCTATTTTTTTTGCTTGGGTGTGGCCATTAAAACGTTGGATGAAAAATTGAATGGTCAATGAAAATTCTCTAACTTATTCATCATAATATTATTTGTTTTATTTTTTGAAGATAATAATTGGGTAATCATTATTGGGCATTATACTACATCCTTTTTAACTTCAAGCCCCATAATGTCCTTTAGACTAGGACGTCACATGTCGGATAATGCCCAAGGGTTTAACTTCAAGTCCCACTACACACGGTTTTAGATTAATTGATAAGATAGAAGAAAGGAACAAGTTAACGAGTGCATGTTTGTTTTGATGATTTTTCTTTGAAACAACTCATTAACTCGCGTTCATTTGGTCGGAATCATTTTGACACGAACCCAAAATGATACTATTTAAGAACGGCCCTTTTGACCCAAACTCATTTTGCGCATAACCCATTTTGACCGGAACTTGTTTTACTAGTCATCCAAGCTGACCAACACGTTATGTCTGATTTACAAAAAAATTGTTATGTATGGCTATCATCAGAAGTTTACTACATTTTTACGCTAAAAACAAACAAATCAAACATGCACGAGAGTTGGCAATATGTCACTTGTGTAAGACATGATTAGACCTATTTACTAAAAAGTACACCACGTGATTTTTTACATTTTAAAAAATAAATAAAATTAGAAGACGAGGATCAATCATTCCTTCTTGATACATGAAGCATACAACTGTGTTATAGACATGAGATATAAAGTAGTTAAACGACTTGTATTCATGTTTAATAGTTGCATTATTCGCGTCTTCAAAGACCTGTTAAACACGACACGATTTGTCAACCTAGACATTGTACGTGTATAGCAAAATACCAAACAAAAGATATGGAAACTTACACGATTATGATGCCATTCTTAGAGGCTTTGATTAAAATAAACTTGGTTTCTCGCGTTATGATGATTTGGAATACTTATATATATATATATATATATATATATATATATATATATATATATAGGGTGGGGTTTTAGAGTGAACACTGGTGTATTTGTGAACTTAGTGAACAAATCCTAATCATTGGTTTACACTTGTGTTTTATAATCAAGGGCTAGGATTAGTTCACAAAGTTCACTATCAAGGAGGTTATTCACAAATGAACCTAGCTTTATATATATATATATATATATATATATATATATATATATATATATAGGCAGAGGATCCTGTAAAAAGGCCAAAATTCTGATAAGTGTGAAAAATATTGTGGAGATGACATGTGTTCGCAATCTAAATTAATTCAAAAGGGTAAACAAGTAATTTTCTTATTGATTCAATTAATTGATAACCTTCCATAACCGCCACCCATTATTATAGGAATACGATTTTGTAACAGGTCTACGGTGGATGTATAGTGTTATATAGTGTTATAGTGTTATGTATTCTGTAACAGGTCTATGATGGATGTATAGTGTTATATAGTGTTATAGTGTTATATATTTCTGGTAGCAGGTCTATGATGGATGTATAGTGTTATATAGTGTTATAGTGTTATATAGTGTTATATATTCCTGGTAGCAGGTCTATGATGGATGTATAGTATTATATAGTGTTATAGTGATATTTCTGGTAGCAGGTCATTATGGTGTCTTATTTTTACGTTCATGGTGTTTTACTGTAAAACACAACGTCTTGAATCACGATACAATTAAAACACCATTGTATGAACATAGAAAAAACACCATGGACTAAAATATCTAATCGAAACGTAATTTTTTCTCTACATAAGTATAATAATATGGTACTCATATCAAAGATAAAAAACACTCATTATGGTGTAATTTTTTTAAAAAAAGAGTTACGTATAAAAGGTTATTGACGTTTAAAAAAGAAGGGGGGAGCTTGCATGTGCATTAATGTTAGTTTCTTAATTTAAAAATGTTAAATTTACCTTTATACCCTTAATCTAGAAGATTAATTATTTTAGTGATAAACATTATATACAAGATTGTCATCAAAATCTCAACCATTAGATATTTGATTAAAGATCTAATGATTTAGATTATTTCTTACCCTTCACACAAAAAAACACTTTTTTTACAATAACTCTGGGAGAGTTCATTGGGAAACACTAAAAAAGTGGGAAACCGTTGAACACTCTTAAAAATTATATTTAACATGTTAAAAATTATTTTTTCTTAATTTTTTTCGACGCTTTTTCTTATAAATACATGTAGAAACACTTTTAATAAAAAAATCAAAAACTAAAAATATAAAAAATGTTTAAAAAACAGTTTAAAAATATATATCTTATAAAATTAACTTAACATGTTAAAAATCATTTTTTAATAAATTTTTCAGCGTTTTTATGTATAAAAATGGGTAGAAACTATTTAAATAAAAAAATTTAGCCTTTTTCTAACTGTTTTTTTATATTTTTAGTTTTTGATTTTTTTTATTAAAAATGCTTCTACAAGTATTTATAAGGAGAAGTGCCAAAAAAATTTATTTTTAACATGTTAAGTTGAATTTTTAAGAGTATTCCCGGTTCCTCACTTTTTAGTGTTCCTCAATAAACCCATTTGACAAATTTTTAACTTTAACATGTTCAAACTTTAAAGTTAAAACATGATAATAGAAATTGAAATGTTCAAACTCAAAAGTTAAAACTTGATAATAGTGTATAACATCTAAGTCTGATATTTAGAGCTAATTTCTTTACGTTAAGAATCTTCAATATCGTCACTCCACATTTTCCATCTCCACTTTAACCCGGGCCAACGAGCCATGCACTTAGACATGAAAATATTAGATTTAGCATCAGCAACATCACCATGGATGAGCAACGAGACATCTGCCAAGCCAACACATTGGTCCAACACACGAGAAACAGATGAGAAAGTCAACCACGGGTCAACTAAGTGCAAATATGCAGAGATCATTTTCAATCCTTTCCTCCCATCTAACATTTCCCAATCTTCTGGGTTCAAACAAGCTTCTAACTCCGACCAAGCACCTGAGTAAATACACAGAGAACTCACGTTCGAGAAAACTGTGAACACCTTCCTTATGGTTAACTTTGAATCTATGGCGTCTCTTGGTTCCTGTTTTCGCGAATCCAATGTCAGAGTTTCTACTATTTTTGTGGTTGGTGTAACATTTGTAAAAAATCGGGTTTTCAAAACCCGCTCCGTTTTGTAATCGAATATCGAGTTATAAAAGTTACATTAAATATTTATGATTATTTTGATTTAAAACGATACATAATTAATAAATAAACTAAACTATAAAAATTATATTTGATAAAAAGTTAAAATAAAATAAATTATGTTGCTGCCGGGACTCGAACCCGGGTCAGCCAAGACACACTCCAACGCTTTAACACACACTCACATCACCACTCCGCCACTTTATGTTTTCTGTTATCACTAGGAAACAAATGAGATTTATATACAGACTAAGTTAAACCGGTTCCGCCAACTGAGAAACGGAAAACGGCAAAGCAATCGTCAAATCGTTTGATTTCTCGCGTATTTACGTTCATAACCGATGAACCGATGTCTTTAATCAATTAAGAATTGATTGAGCATCAAGTCTCATCATTATCGGCCTTCATAACCGAAAAGCAATCAAATCCTGAATACTTCAATCCAAGCTCACTCTCGCGACTCAGAAACGTCATAACCATACTCCATTTCATTTTCGTCACATTTTCAGACCATCAGAACGCTTAAATCAGTTCGCCGGAATTTTCTGCAAATCCCGCCGGAAAACCGTATTCATCCTCAAACGGTAATTCTCTCAATATTATTGCAGTTCAACAATTATTAGACTATTTCTAACTTAAACCTCTCAATTGAAATCGAATTCAGGCGCTGTACTCAACTAATTCCAGTTCGCCGGAACTCCCCTGAAAATTTCTAATTCCGTCTGTGAAACGGTAAGGGTCTTCAAACACATCGTTACAGTTTGTTTATCACTTCAATTCCACATTCGACTAATCAAAATAGTTAATTATCTTGTTCAGTTGAAGAGCATAAAAACAGGAACCGACACATCACCGGAAATCTGAAATAAACCGTTCATCGGTATGTTTCACCTCTAATTACCGTCTCTGCCTTTTCATTTAAGTTTTAATAATGTCTGTAAATCGTAAACACAAGGAACGAGATAGTAAATCAGATTGACTGTAATTAGAATGAAGAAGACGAAGCTAACTAAGTTATAAGTATATTTAAAACTAGTAAAATGAACGGGTTAGACACACAGTCCAGCGGTGGACTGTGTGCAAAATACAAACGCACGTCCCGAGTTCGATTCCTGCTATACGCACTCCTTATATAATAAAATGCTTTTTTGTTTAAAAACTAAACTGGGAAAACTCAGTTAGTTGTTAAGTATAATAAAAACCGAGATAATAACCAGGTTAGACACACAGTCCAGCGGTGGACTGTGTGCAACATAAACCATACGTCGCGCGTTCGAAACCCGTCACTTGCACCGGTCCGTTGAATTAAAATGTTTTTGAAATTAAAAAGAATTTCGGTTAAAATGAATAAGTGTATAAATATAATTAAAAACAAGATTATTTCGGGTTGGACACGTAGCTCAGTTGGTAGAGCTGCGTGCACGCGTACGGGAGGTCTCGGGTTCGAGCCTCACCCGGCGCAAACTAATTCGCTGACCGAACCGGTCAACCGGTCAACGGTCAACGGTCAACGCTAAATAAACAATTTTTTTATATTTTTATTTATTTAATTTAATTTAAAAACCAATTAAAAATACTTAAAAATAACATTTTTAAAGATAGAAAATAGCCTTGAACTCACAAAAATATATCTAAAAATTTCATTAAAATCCTTAATAAAATCCACTCGTTTAATATATTCCCCGTTTTAATCACGTTTTGGGGTGTATCATGTGTCTTGATATATATTATACTTAAACCATTGTGCATACATCATATCATGAATTAGTGTATTCAGTTTGTTTCTGTTGTGTAGTTATTGTTGGATGCAAGTTTATTATTTTCAGTACATGCAAATTTCATAGGCCGCCGCTCCCCATTACATTATGAGCGTTGAGCATGTTCCCCATTTCATTATGAGTTTGAACCTGGCGTGCCCACATACGATCGGCTCCGTTTGATTGAGCCTTGATCGCACAGACATTTTCATTTTCAGTACATGCAATACGATCTGCTCCGTTTGATTGAGCCTTGATCGCACAGTTTCATTTATGTTATTTACAGTATGATGTTGGTATGTTCATGTATGCTGTCATGTGTTATTGTATGTTATAGTTGTGACTGCTATTTGCCATTGCTTGATTATTTACATTTGTTCATCTATGATTATGCACAATTTTTCATTGATAAACTAACAAGTAATTTATTAATAAATGTTTATCTAATAAGGTTCACTCGCCAACTTATGTTAACCCAAAAACCCCCATTTTACACATGATACAGGTGAACCAGCAGCAGCTAGGAACACATAGGACTTGGACTAGAAGAATAAAACGATTTAGAGTTAGGATTGTTATGTTTGGTTTATTTTCTTTGTATTGAATGAACATGTTTGGATTTTTGGAAATGTAACTTTGACTTTATTAAATATGAAACATATTAGTAAATGTCATGAGCTTTGGTGATAACCCAATTATGCCCCGACCCTTATTCCGCTGCGGGTCGGGGTGTGACAGATTGGTATCAGAGCCATGACTCTAGGGATATAGGATAGGTTATTAGACCCTTAGAGCCTATACTATAGTCGATTAGAAACTTATAATATTTTTGTGTGTTACATGCCAAATTTCATGATGTTTATATGTTTTATGTTAAATGTTACATTTGATATTGTGCAAGCATGTTCATAAGTATGTATTATCATATAATGCCTATCATGACTCGTATACTCATAACATATCACATCCATGAAAGCACACACCACATCATGATTGCTTTTACAATGATTTTCGTGTTTTCAAATCTCATCAAAGTGAGTTCTCATGACGGGCATGTAGTAACTGGAAGGGTACCAATACCGGTAGTCGGAACGTCCTGTCTAGGCTGGCATTCGTATAAATCCAAAATAAAGGACCAGTTTGCCTACCTGGGGACTAACGATGAGAGTACGAAGTACCTATTAGGCCAAAGAATGCTATACCAAACGTTGTGGGAGCTAACCCCACTTTGAGTTGTCATTGTACACCTGGACACGTTCCGACCAAACATCGCATGAACATATTTTGTGGTTTGCATTCGGGGGATGCGAGTGTTAAATTGCCAATACTAATGTGAATCCTACCAAGCCAATAGCCATGGGGGCCCACATGACTATGTAGGTGAAGGTATGGGGGACATTTGAGGCCCAACATGAGCGAACCCAAGACATCCTATGGATGTAGTTGCATTATTGATATTTATGTTATTTTCATTTTCTTAAAGACACATGACACCTAAAAAGACACCATAAACTCACAATCTTCTCATTTTATGATCCTGTAGATGTCGTCTAGACAGCAACGAAGGGGTAAACGATCAGGAAGGTCTCAGGAACGTTTGGCCACTCAGATCGCGAAACAAATGGCCACGATACTGCCTGACATTGTGGTCCAAGTACAACAAGCCCTTGCTACAAATCCTACTAACCCTCCCCAACAATAGGACCAGAACATCGACAACCCCCCTACCAGCAAGTGCTCTTACAAACATTTTAAGTCCTGTGATCCTCCTAAATTTGAAGGGACCGAGGGTGTCACTGCTCTCCTACATTGGTTCGAGGAGATGGAAAACACCTTTCTAAACTGTGATTGTCCTGAGGATCGCAAGGTTCGATACGCCACCGGGAGACTATTTGGGGTAGCTCTCACTTGGTGGAATACTGAGAAAGGGAAGAGGGGAACTGAAGATGCGATTGTCTTAACTTGGGAGGAGTTAAGGGAAATCATGACTAGGCGTTTCTGTCCTAGAAGTGAAATTAAAAAGCTGGAGGACGAATTTCATTCTCTAAAGCAAAAGGAGGGTGATCACACTACATATAACAAGAGGTTCTTGGAGTTGAACCAAATGGTTCCAAATTTGTTCACCCCAACCTATCGTCTGATCGAGCACTATATTCGAGGACTTCCCTCGAAAATCCAAGATTCAGTTCTCAGCGTTTCACCAGTAACACTTGAAGCTGCTATGGAGTTAGCAACTGAACTGACCGAAAACCGAATTCGCAACGGGAAGTTCAAAGAAGAGAAGAAGAAAGCCCTGTTGAGGGACAAACTTCAAACCACCCCATTCCTTCCTCTAAGTTTGCTAATAAGAGGAAGCGCAACACCAGAAATTTTGCAGTTACTCAAACCAACTCCCCTATTCCTGCTGCACCCATTACTCAAGTCACTCCTTCACCCGCACCATACAGAAGACCCTACACAGGCCCATTACCAAAATGTAACCGTTGCCAATATCACCATTCCCCTGATCATCCTTGTCAATATTGCACCGGCTGCGGTCGCGCGGGTCATAATGTTCAAACTTGCCGCATGCCTCAACGAACGACCGCCACCAACCTTTAACCTAAACCCACCAACAAATAATGGGCCAAGGCCAACAACCCCTACTACCACCCACTCAACATTTAGCCCAAACATATTACCAGCCCAATTATCCTATGGGTCAACCAATGCGGGCTTGCTACAATTGCGGCGACCCAAGCCATTTCCGAAACACTTGTCCAAGGTTGGTTAATATTATTCATGCTCAGGCCCAAGCCAACCCGGTGAATCAAGCAAACCAAGCTCCTCCACCTGCAAGAGGGAGAGCTTTCAATATCAACGCTAACCAGGCCAGAGCTGACGGCAATGTGGTTAACGCTACGTTCCTTATAAATGGTAGATATGCATCTATGTTATTTGATACTGGTGCAGATAGAAGTTTTGTGTCTTTAGAATTTGAACCTATCCTAAACAAAAATCGGGATAAGCTCACGGAATCCATAACGGTAGAAGTTGCGGACGGGAAACCAGTTTCATTAGACTCTATTTTACACAACTGTACACTCACCTTAAACGACCACGACTTCTCAGTCGACCTTATTCCGATGAAGCTAGGAAGTTTTGACATCATAATCGGTATGGATTGGCTCAGTCAACATCAGGCGGAAGTTGTATGTCGTGAAAAAATTATTCGTATTCCTCTTTCAAACGGTCAGACTCTTCGAATCATTTGAGAAACCTCGTCGAAAGGGCTCAGCTTAATGTCTTGTCTTCAAGCTCAAAAATATCTTCGCAAGAATTATGTCGCGTTTTTAGCCCATATCATCAAAAAGGGAACTACAGAGAAGAAACTTGAAGACATTCCTGTAGTAAAAGACTTCCCGCAAGTTTTTCCTGACGACATTTCAGGACTTCTCCAGTTAGAGACGTCGAATTCCGTATTGATCTTATACCTGGTGCTACACCAGTTGCAAAGTCTCCTTATAGGTTAGCCCCCTCTGAAATGCAAGAGCTAGCCAGTCAATTACAAGAGTTGACTGACAAGGGATTTATACGTCCTAGCTCGTCGCCTTGGGGTGCACCTGTCCTCTTTGTAAAGAAGAAAGATGGATCGTTTCGTATGTGCATCGACTACAGAGAGCTCAACAAGTTAACAATCAAGAATCGCTATCCTTTACCTCGCATTGATGATCTTCTTGACCAACTACAAGGTGCCAGCTGCTTTTCAAAAATCGATCTTCGATCTGGCTATCATCAACTTAGAGTGCATGAAGAAGACGTTCCTAAGACTGCTTTTCGAACTCGTTATGGCCACTATGAATTCATGGTTATGCCATTTGGATTAACCAACGCACCAGCGGTCTTCATGGACCTAATGAACAGAGTCTGCAAACCTTATCTTGATCGATTTGTTATAGTCTTCATCGACGATATTCTTATTTATTCAAAATCTAAATCTGATCATGAGCGTCATCTTCGACTCGTTCTTGCACTTCTAGAAAAGGAAAAGCTTTATGCCAAGTTCTCCAAATGTGAATTCTGGTTAAAAGAGGTGCAATGCCTCGGGCATGTAGTCAATGACAAAGGAATACATGTTGACCCTGCAAAGATCAAAGCGGTTCAAGAATGGCAAGCTCCACGCACACCAACTGAAGTAAGATCTTTTCTTGGACTAGCTGGCTATTATCGTCGGTTCATTTCAAACTTCTCTCGCATTGCTGTACCACTCACGGCTTTAACTCATAAGGGAAAACCTTTCGTATGGGGACCCAAGCAAGAAGAAGCTTTTCAAACTCTTAAACATAAACTTTGTGATGCACCAATCCTCACTCTTCCTGAAGGTTGTGATGACTTTGTAGTCTATTGCGATGCGTCAGGGCAAGGATTAGGTTGCGTTCTCACGCAAAGAGGAAAAGTCATAGCTTATGCCTCGAGACAACTCAAGACACATGAAAAGAACTACACCACTCATGACCTAGAACTTGGAGCCGTGGTGTTCGCTCTTAAGATATGGAGACATTATCTCTATGGTACCAAGTGTGAAATATACACTGACCACAAGAGTCTTCAACATATCTTCAATCAAAAAGAGCTAAACATGAGGCAACGAAGATGGGTCGAACTTCTAAATGATTACGACTGTGAAATTAGATACCACCCTGGTAAAGCAAATGTGGTGGCTGATGCACTTAGTCGAAAGGGTTATGCGAACTCCATTCATCTTCTATGTTGGCAAATTATAACCGACATTAAAGATCAAATTCGAGAAGCCCAACACGTTTCAATAACAGAAGAAGATGTACGAAAGGAGATGTCCTGTGGAGCCAAGCTAAAACTTGAAACTAAATCAGACGGTATTCTGTATTACCTAGATCGTATCTGGATTCCTAACCACAACAATCTTCGTGAAACTCTTATGAATGAAGCTCACAAAACGCGATATTCTATACATCCAGGAGCCGATAAGATGTATCAAGACCTACGATACACCTATTGGTGGCCTGGAATGAAGAAGGATATTGCCGTTTTTGTTTCCAAGTGCCTCACATGTTCCAAGGTGAAGGCTGAACACCAAAGACCCTCAGGACTTCTAGTCCAACCGGAAATACCTATATGGAAGTGGGAAAATATAACCATGGATTTCATTACCGGGTTACCTCGCACTTCTGGTGGGTATGACACAATATGGGTAATTATAGACCGACTTACAAAATCAGCTCACTTTATTCCTATCCGTGAAGATTTCAAGAACGAAAAGCTTGCACGTATTTATATCAACGAAATCGTAAGCCGACATGGGGTACCGTTAAGTATTATTTCTGATCGTGATGGTCGTTTCACCTCACGAACATGGCAAGCAGTACAATCTGCTATGGGCACACGATTAGATCTCAGTACCGCCTATCATCCTCAAACTGATGGACAGTCTGAGCGCACCATTCAAACTCTTGAAGATATGCTTAGAGCATGTGTCATAGACTTCAAGGAAAATTGGGACGCCCACCTACCATTAGTAGAATTTTCGTACAACAACAGCTATCATTCGAGCATCGGCATGGCACCTTTTGAAGCCTTATATTGGACGTAAGTGCCGATCTCCTGTATGTTGGCACGAAATTGGGGAAGCACAAATTACTGGTCCAGAATTGATCCAAGAAACCACAGACAAGATCCATCAAATTCGAAACAAACTTCTAGCGGCTCAAAGTCGTCAAAAGAGTTATGCAGATAAACGAAGGAAGCCCTTAGAATTTAACATTGGTGATCATGTGCTTTTAAAAGTATCACCGTGGAAGGTAGTGTTCGTTTTGGTCAAAAGGGGAAGCTAGCACCTCGTTACGTAGGACCTTTCAAGATACTCGAAAGAGTAGGTCCTGTAGCATACAAGCTTGACCTACCAGAAGAACTCAACAGGATTCATCCCACATTCCACGTGTCGAACTTGAAGAAGTGCCTCGCTGATGAGAATCTCCATATTCCGCTGGAAGATATTCAGATTGATGAATCTATGCATTTTATTGAAAGACCAGTGGAGATCATGGACTACGGGGAGAAACGTCTTCGACGAAGTCGCATTCCAATTGTTAGGGTACGCTGGGAGTCGAAACGGGGACCTGAGTTTACTTGGGAACGTGAAGACTCAATGCGTGAAAAATACCCGCATCTTTTTCCTGTAAAAAGGACAAAATTGTGATAAGTGTGAAAAATATTGTGGAGATGACATGTGTTCGCAATCTAAATTAATTCAAAAGGGTAAACAAGTAATTTTCTTATTGATTCAATTAATTGATAACCTTCCATAACCGCCACCCATTATTATAGGAATACGATTTTGTAACAGGTCTACGGTGGATGTATAGTGTTATATAGTGTTATAGTGTTATGTATTCTGTAACAGGTCTATGATGGATGTATAGTGTTATATAGTGTTATAGTGTTATATATTTCTGGTAGCAGGTCTATGATGGATGTATAGTGTTATATAGTGTTATATAGTGTTATATATTCCTGGTAGCAGGTCTATGATGGATGTATAGTATTATATAGTGTTATAGTGATATTTCTGGTAGCAGGTCATTATGGTGTCTTATTTTTACGTTCATGGTGTTTTACTGTAAAACACAACGCCTTGAATCACGATACAATTAAACACCATTGTATGAACATAGAAAAAACACCATGTGTAACATTTGTATAAATCGGGTCTCCAAAACCCGCTCCGTTTTGTAATCCAATACCAAGTTATGAAAATACAGTAATTATTTATGGTTATTTTGAGTTTAAACGTTACATAATTAATAAATAAACTAAACTATAAAAATTAAATTGGATAAAAAGTTAAAATAAAATAAATAAAAACATTTGCAGCTGACCGGACTCGAACCCGGGTCAGCTGAAACACTCCAACCACTTATCAACCGGTTCCCAAACCACTCCGCCACAACTTGTTTTCTGTAACAATTGGCAACTAAATGGATCTTATACGCGAACTTGAATTAACCATAGGTGCCATCTGAATAACGGAAACCGGCAAACCGAACGCTAAATCATTTCGACTTCTTTTGGCTAGCTTATAACCGATGAATATCGGTTTCTAATTATGTCTGAATTGAATGAACTTAAAGACTTCATCATTTCTGTTTTTTTTTTAAACCGAAAACATACCAAACTCTAATTTAATCCAAGTCCTGATCTCTTGCGCGATTCATAACTATCACACAACACTCAATTTCATTTTCGTCAAGATTCTGAACTGTAAGATCCTCTAAATTCGATCGCCGGAATTTTTCTGCAACTCACCGGAAAACCGGGAATCGCATTCTCACGGTAATTCCTTCGAATCTTTTTGTTTAAAACATGTGATTAGTTAATCTCTAACACAATTCCATCATCAGAATCAACCTTAGTCAACGTTTATCGGAAATCTCACCTTCGCCGGAAAGTTTCTGAAATAGCCGGAATTTCACTGTGAAAGGGTAAGATATCCTACACTTCATTTAAACCTTGTTTAGATAATTTAATTCTATAAATAATCGAACCACACTGTTAATTGTGTCAACAGTCGGAGCTCAGTTCCTGTACCGACAAAACCTTCGCCGGATTTCTGTGATTATCTTCAATTGGTAAATTCTGTTCTTTAAACTCTCTCCATTCCTTATTCTTGAATTACTGATAGTGTCTAAAAAGTTTGTAAACCACAAATCAATCGTAATCGGTCGAGTAATGTGACCTGTGTAATTGGTAAAGAAGATGAAGTTCAATCAGAATATAAGGATAATTAAAATCCGAATTATAAACGGGTTAGACACACAGTCCAGCGGTGGACTGTGTGCAAAGTTTATATACAAGTCCCGGGTTCGATCCTTACTACACACACTCTGCGTAATAACTTCCCTTTTTATTTATGAACTAACCGGGTTAGAGCGAGTAGTTGTTAAGTATAATATAAATCAAGAATATAACCGGGTTAGACACACAGTCCAGCGGTGGACTGTGTGCAAAATAAACTACACGTCGCGCGATCGAGTCCCGTCACAAGCACCGGTTCAATGAGATTAAAACGTTTTGCAAAATAAAGGAATTTTCGGTAAATTCGAATAAGTGTATAAATATAATTAAATCTGGATTTCTAACAGGTTAGTCACGTAGCTCAGCTGGTAGAGCTACGTGCGCGTGAACGGAAGGTCACCGGTTCGAATCCCGCTTGGCGCAAATAATTACCGCTGACCGAACCGGTCAACGGTCAAACAGTAAAAAAAAAAAATATTTTTTTTTTAATATTTATTTGTTTATTTTAATTTAAAAATCAATTTAAAATACTTAAAAATAACATTTTTAAAGATAGAAAATAGCCATAAACTCACAAAAATATATCTAAAAATCCCATTAGAATCCTTAATAAAATCCATCCATTTTAATATATTTTTCCATTGTTATTTAGGTTAGTATTCCTCGTCGACTCGTTCGTCAAAATCGTGCGCATCTCGCTATATCCAATCCAACGCACCCAATGTGAGTGAACCCTTCAAATTCCCTGTTTCAATCACGTTTTTGGGGTGTATCATGTGTCTTGCTCATTTACATATTATAACCAAGTTATTGTGCATATATCATATCATGACATGTGTATTAGTTTGTTGCTGTTAAGTAGTTATTATTGTTTGCAAATTATTACATGCAATTGCCGAGGCCGTAGCTCCCCATCCATCGAGGTTGAGTTTGATCCCCATTTTATTATGCGGTTGATCAGGGCGTGCCCGCACGATCGGTTCCGTTTGATTGAGCCTTGATCGGTCATTTCATTTTACATTTCAATACATGCAATACGCTCGGCTCCGTTTGATTGAGCCTTGAGTGCACAGTTCAATTTACATTTCCAGTTCATGCAATACGTTCGGCTCCGTTTGATTGAGCCTTGAGCGCACAGTCCAATTTACATTTCCAGTTCATGCAATACGATCGGCTCCGTTTGATTGAGCCTTGATCGCACAGTTCAATTATGTTAATTGTTATATGCTGTTGGTATGTTCATGTATGTTATCGATTGTTAATTGATGTTTGCCAATGTTTGATTCCATACATGTGCTCTTTTATGATTATGCACAATATGTTATTGATAAACTAACCAGAAAATTATTATCAAATGTTTATCTATAAGGTTCACTCGCCAACTTATGTTGACCCAAAAACCTCCTATTTTACACATGATACAGGTGAACCAGCAGCAGCTAGGAATACGTAGGACCTGGATTAGAAGAAATAAAACGATTTAGTATTTGGATTATTATGTTTGGTTATTTTCCCTTGTAATGAATGAACATGTTTGGATGTTTGAGAAATGTAACTTTGACTTCATTTAATTATGAAACATAATAGTAAATGTCATGTGCTTTGGTGATAACCCAATTATGCCCCGACTCTTATTTCCGCTGCGGGTCGGGGTGTTACAGATTGGTATCAGAGCCATGACTATAGGGATATAGGATAGGTTATTAGACCCTTAGAGCCTATACTATAGTCGATTAGAAACTTATAAGAATTTTGTGTGTTATATGCCAAATCTCATGATGTTTATATGTTTATGTTAAATGTTACATTTGATATTGTTCAAGCATGTTCATAAGTATGTATTATCAAGTAATGCCTATCATGAAATCGTATGATCTTAACATATCACATCCATGCAAGCACACACCACATCATGATTGATTTTACAATGATTTTCGTGTTTCCAAATCTCATCAAAGTGAGTTCTCATGACGGGCATGTAGTAACTGGAAGGGTACTAGTACCGGTAGTCGGAACGTCCTGTCTAGGCTGGCATTCGTATAAATCCAAAATAAAGGACCAGTTTGCCTACCTGGGGACTAACGATGAGAGTACGAAATACCTATTAGGCCAAAGCATGCTATACCAAACGTCGTGAGAGCTAATCCCACTTTGAGTTGTCATTGTGTCTACACCTGGACACGTTCCGACCAAATATCTCATGAGCATATTTTGTGGTTAGCATTCGGGGGATGCGAGTGTTAAATTGCCAATACTAATGTGAATCCTACCAAGCCAATAGCCATGGGGGCCCACATGACTATATAGGTGAAGGTATGGGGGACATTTGAGGCCCAACATGAGCGAACCCAAGACATCCTTTGGATGTAGTTGCATTATTGATATTTATGTATTTTCATTTTTTCTTAAAGACACATGACACCTAAAAAGATACCATAAACTCACAATCTTCTCATTTTATGATCCTGTAGATGTCGTCTAGACCGCATCGAAGGAGTAGGAAATCGGAAAAGTCTCGGGAACGTTTGGCCACTCATATCGCGAATCAAATGGCCACGATATTACCTGACATCGTAGTACAAGTACAACAAGCCCTTGCTGCAAATCCTACTAACCCTCCTCAACAACAGGACCAGATCATCAACAACCCTCCTACCATCAAATGCTCCTACAAACATTTTAAGTCCTGTGATCCTCCAAAATTCGAAGGGACTGAAGGAGTCACTGCTCTCCTACATTGGTTCGAGGAGATGGAAAACGTTTTCTTAAACTGCGATTGTCCTGAGGATCGCAAAGTTCGTTATGCCACCGGGAGACTACTTGGGGTAGCTCTCACTTGGTGGAATACCGAGAAAGGAAAGAGGGGAACGGATGATGCGATGGCCTTAACTTGGGAGGAGTTAAGGGAAATCATGACTAGGCGATTCTGTCCTAGAAGTGAAATTAAGAAATTGGAAGATGAATTTCATGCCTTGAAACAAAAAGATGGTGATCACTCGACTTACAACAAAAGGTTCTTGGAGTTGAACCAAATGGTTCCAAACTTATTCACTCCAACCTACCGTCTGATCGAACATTACATTCGAGGACTTCCCTCGAAGATCCAAGATTCGGTCCTCAGCGTTTCACCGGTAACACTCGAAGCTGCCATGGAGTTGGCAACAGAACTGACCGAAAACCGAATTCGCAATGGGAAGTTCAAGGAGGAAAAGAAGAAAACCCCTGCTGAGGGACAAACCTCAAACCACCACACCCCTTCCTCTAAATTTGCTAACAAGAGGAAGCGTAACACCAGGAACTTTGCAGTCACCCAAACCAACACCCCTGTTCCTGCTGCACCCATCACTCAAGCCATTCCTCCACCCGCACCATACAAAAGACCATACACAGGGCCACTACCAAAATGTAACCGTTGTCAGTATCACCACTCCCCTGACTATCCTTGCCAATACTGTACCGGCTGCGGTCGCGCTGGACACACTGTTCAAAACTGCCGCACGCTCCAACGAACAAACCGCCACCAACCTATAACCCAAACCCACCAACAATTAATGGGTCAAGCCCAACAACAACAACCATTTCCACCCACTCAACATTTAGCCCAAACATACTATCAACCCAACTACCCTATGGGCCAACCTATGCGGGCATGTTTCAATTGCGGCGACCCAAGTCATTTCAGAAACACATGTCCAAGATTGGTCAATATCATTCATGCTCAGGCCCAAGCCAACCCTGTGAATCAATCAAACCAAGCTCCTCCACCTGCTAGAGGAAGAGCTTTTAATATTAACGCAAACCAGGCCAGAGCTGACGGCAATGTGGTCAACGGTACGTTTCTTATAAATGGTAGATATGCCACTATGTTATTTGATACTGGTGCGGATAGAAGTTTTGTGTCATTAGAGTTTGAACCTATCTTAAGTAAAAATCGAGATAAGCTCGCGGAATCCATAACGGTGGAAGTTGCAGATGGAAAACCAGTTTCGTTAGACTCTATTTTGCGCAACTGTACGCTCACCCTAAACAACCACGATTTCTCAGTCGATCTTATTCCTATGAAGCTGGGAAGTTTCGACATCATAATCGGAATGGATTGGCTCAGTCAGCATCATGCGGAAGTTGTATGTCGTGAGAAATTTATTCGTATTCCTCTTTCAAACGGTCAGACTCTTCGAATTATTGGAGAAACCTCGGCAAAAGGGCTCAAATTAATGACTTGTCTTCAAGCTCAAAAATACCTTCGCAAGAAATATGTCACGTTTCTAGCCCATATCATCAAGAAGGGGACCTCAGCAAAGAAACTTGAAGATATCCCTGTTGTAAAAGATTTTCCACAAGTTTTTCCTGACGATATTTCAGGACTTCCTCCAATCAGAGATGTCGAATTTCGTATCGATCTTATACCTGGTGCTACACCAGTGGCAAAATCTCCATCTAGGTTAGCCCCCTCTGAAATGCAAGAGCTAGCCAGTCAATTGCAAGAGTTGACTGACAAGGGATTTATACGCCCCAGCTCATCGCCTTGGGGTGCACCTGTACTCTTTGTAAAGAAGAAGGATGGATCTTTTCGCATGTGCATCGACTACAGAGAGCTCAACAAGTTAACTATCAAAAATCGATATCCTTTACCTCGCATAGATGATCTTCTTGACCAACTGCAAGGTGCCTGCTGCTTTTCAAAAATCGACCTTCGATCTGGCTATCATCAGCTTAGAGTGCATGAAGAAGACGTCCCTAAGACTGCTTTTCGAACTCGATATGGTCTCTATGAATTCATGGTTATGCCATTTGGATTGACCAACGCACCAGCTGTTTTCATGGACCTAATGAATAGAGTCTGCAAACCTTACCTTGATCGATTTGTTATTGTATTCATCGACGATATTCTTATCTATTCAAAATCTAAAGCTGATCATGAGCGTCATCTGCGACTTGTTCTTGCACTTTTAGAAAAGGAAAAGCTTTATGCCAAGTTCTCTAAATGTGAATTCTGGTTAAAAGAGGTGCAATTTCTCGGGCATGTAGTCAATGACAAAGGAATACATGTGGACCCATCAAAGATCAAAGCAGTTCAAGAATGGCAAGCTCCACGTACGCCAACTGAAGTAAGGTCTTTTCTTGGACTTGGTGGCTATTATCGTCGGTTCATTTCAAACTTCTCTCGCATTGCGGTGCCACTCACGGCTTTAACCCATAAAGGGAAACCATTTGTATGGGGACCCAAGCAAGAAGAAGCCTTTCAAATTCTCAAGCAAAAACTTTGTGATGCACCAATCCTCACTCTTCCTGAAGGTTGTGATGATTTTGTAGTCTATTGCGACGCGTCAGGGCAAGGATTAGGATGCGTTCTCATGCAAAGAGGAAAAGTCATAGCTTATGCCTCAAGACAACTCAAGACACACGAGAAGAATTACACCACTCATGACCTTGAACTTGGAGCTGTTGTATTTGCTCTTAAGATATGGAGACATTATCTCTATGGTACGAAGTGTGAAATCTACACTGACCACAAGAGTCTTCAACATATCTTCAATCAGAAAGAGTTAAATATGAGGCAACGAAGATGGGTCGAACTCCTAAATGATTACGACTGTGAAATCAGATACCACCCTGGTAAAGCAAATGTGGTGGCTGATGCACTTAGTCGAAAGGGTTATGCGAACTCCATTCATCTTCTATGTTCGCAAATTATAACCAATATTAAGGATCAAATTCGAGAAGCTCAACACGTTTCAATAACAGAGGAAGATGTACAAAAAGAGATGTCCTGCGGAGCCGAGCTAAAACTTGAAACTAAATCTGATGGTATTTTGTATTACCTAGATCGTATATGGATTCCTAACCACATCAATCTTCGTGAAACACTCATGCATGAAGCTCATAAGACGCGATATTCTATACACCAAGGAGCCGATAAGATGTATCAAGACCTACGGTACACCTATTGGTGGCCTGGAATGAAGAAAGATATTGCTGTTTTTGTTTCCAAGTGTCTCACTTGTTCTAAAGTAAAGGCTGAACACCAAAGACCCTCAGGACTTCTAGTCCAACCAGAAATACCTGTTTGGAAGTGGGAAAATATAACCATGGATTTCATTACCGGGTTACCTCGCACTTCTAGTGGGTATGACACTATATGGGTGATTATAGACCGACTTACAAAATCAGCTCACTTTATTCCTATTCGAGAAGATTTCAAGAACGAAAAGCTTGCTCGTATTTATATCAACGAAATCGTAAGCCGGCATGGGGTACCACTAAGTATTATTTCTGATCGTGATGGTCGTTTCACCTCACGAACATGGCAAGCAGTACAATCCGCTATGGGCACTCGATTAGATCTCAGTACCGCCTACCACCCTCAAACTGATGGACAGTCTGAGCGCACCATTCAAACCCTTGAGGATATGCTTAGAGCATGTGTCATAGACTTCAAGGGAAATTGGGACGCCCATCTACCGTTAGTTGAATTTTCGTACAACAACAGTTATGATTCTAGCATCGGCATGGCACCTTTTGAAGCTTTATATGGTCGAAAGTGCCGATCTCCTGTTTGTTGGCACGAAATTGGGGAAGCACAAATTACTGGTCCAGAACTGATCCAAGAAACCACAGATAAGATTCATCAAATCCGAAACAATCTTCTAGCGGCTCAAAGTCGTCAAAAGAGTTACGCAGATAAACGACGGAAGCCCTTGGAGTTTAGCGTTGGTGATCATGTGCTTTTAAAAGTATCACCGTGGAAGGGCGTAGTTCGTTTTGGTCAAAAGGGAAAGCTAGCACCACGTTACGTAGGACCTTTCAAAATACTCGAAAGAGTAGGTCCTGTAGCATACAAGCTAGACCTACCGGAAGAACTCGACAGGATTCATCCCACATTCCACGTGTCGAACTTGAAGAAGTGCCTCGCTGATGAGAATCTTCATATTCCACTAGAAGATATTCAGATCGATGAATCCATGCATTTTTTTGAAAGACCAGTGGAGATTATGGACTATGGAGAAAAGCGTCTACGACGAAGCCGCATTCCTATTGTTAGGGTACGCTGGGAGTCGAAACGGGGACCTGAGTTTACTTGGGAACGTGAAGACTCAATGCGTGAAAAATACCCTCATCTTTTTCCTGTAATCGAAACGTAATTTTTTCTCTACATAAGTATAATAATATGGTACTCATATCAAAGATAAAAAACACTCATTATGGTGTATTTTTTTTAAAAAAGAGTTACGTATAAAAGGTTATTGACGTTTAAAAAAGAAGGGGGAGCTTGCATGTGCATTAACGTTAGTTTCTTAATTTAAAAATGTTAAATTTACCTTTATACCCTTAATCTAGAAAATTAATTATTTTAGTGATAAACATTATATACAAGATTGTCATCAAAATCTCAACCATTAGATCTTTGATTAAAGATCTAATGGTTTAGATTATTTCTTACCCTTCACACAAAAAAACACTTTTTTTACAATAACTCTGGGAGAATTCATTGGGAAACACTAAAAAAGTGGGAAACCGGTGAACACTCTTAAAAATTATATTTAACATGTTAAAAATTATTTTTTTCTTAATTTTTTTCGACGCTTTTTCTTATAAATACATGTAGAAACACTTTTAAAAAAAAATCAAAAACTAAAAATATAAAAAATGTTTAAAAAACCGTTTAAAAATATATATCTTATAAAATTAACTTAACATGTTAAAAATCATTTTTTAATAAATTTTTCAGCGTTTTTATGTATAAAAATGGGTAGAAACTATTTAAATAAAAAATTTAGCCTTTTTCTAACTGTTTTTTTATATTTTTAGTTTTTGATTTTTTTTTATTAAAAATGCTTCTACAAGTATTTATAAGGAGAAGTGCCAAAAAAAAATTATTTTTAACATGTTAAGTTGAATTTTTAAGAGTATTCCCGGTTCCTCACTTTTTAGTGTTCCTCAATAAACCCATTTGACAAATTTTTAACTTTAACATGTTCAAACTTTAAAGTTAAAACATGATAATAGAAATTGAAATGTTCAAACTCAAAAGTTAAAACTTGATAATAGTGTATAACATCTAAGTCTGATATTTAGAGCTAATTTCTTTACGTTAAGAATCTTCAATATCGTCACTCCACATTTTCCATCTCCACTTTAACCCGGGCCAACGAGCCATGCACTTAGACATGAAAATATTAGATTTAGCATCAGCAACATCACCATGGATGAGCAACGAGACATCTGCCAAGCCAACACATTGGTCCAACACACGAGAAACAGATGAGAAAGTCAACCACGGGTCAACTAAGTGCAAATATGCAAAGATCATTTTCAATCCTTTCCTCCCATCTAACATTTCCCAATCTTCTGGGTTCAAACAAGCTTCTAACTCCGACCAAGCACCTGAGTAAATACACAGAGAACTCACGTTCGAGAAAACTGTGAACACCTTCCTTATGGTTAACTTTGAATCTATGGCGTCTCTTGGTTCCTGTTTTCGCGAATCCAATGTCAGAGTTTCTACTATTTTTGTGGTTGGTGTAACATTTGTAAAAAATCGGGTTTTCAAAACCCGCTCCGTTTTGTAATCGAATATCGAGTTATAAAAGTTACATTAAATATTTATGATTATTTTGATTTAAAACGATACATAATTAATAAATAAACTAAACTATAAAAATTATATTTGATAAAAAGTTAAAATAAAATAAATTATGTTGCTGCCGGGACTCGAACCCGGGTCAGCCAAGACACACTCCAACGCTTTAACACACACTCACATCACCACTCCGCCACTTTATGTTTTCTGTTATCACTAGGAAACAAATGAGATTTATATACAGACTAAGTTAAACCGGTTCCGCCAACTGAGAAACGGAAAACGGCAAAGCAATCGTCAAATCGTTTGATTTCTCGCGTATTTACGTTCATAACCGATGAACCGATGTCTTTAATCAATTAAGAATTGATTGAGCATCAAGTCTCATCATTATCGGCCTTCATAACCGAAAAGCAATCAATCCTGAATACTTCAATCCAAGCTCACTCTCGCGACTCAGAAACGTCATAACCATACTCCATTTCATTTTCGTCACATTTTCAGACCATCAGAACGCTTAAATCAGTTCGCCGGAATTTTCTGCAAATCCCGCCGGAAAACCGTATTCATCCTCAAACGGTAATTCTCTCAATATTATTGCAGTTCAACAATTATTAGACTATTTCTAACTTAAACCTCTCAATTGAAATCGAATTCAGGCGCTGTACTCAACTAATTCCAGTTCGCCGGAACTCCCCTGAAAATTTCTAATTCCGTCTGTGAAACGGTAAGGGTCTTCAAACACATCGTTACAGTTTGTTTATCACTTCAATTCCACATTCGACTAATCAAAATAGTTAATTATCTTGTTCAGTTGAAGAGCATAAAAACAGGAACCGACACATCACCGGAAATCTGAAATAAACCGTTCATCGGTATGTTTCACCTCTAATTACCGTCTCTGCCTTTTCATTTAAGTTTTAATAATGTCTGTAAATCGTAAACACAAGGAACGAGATAGTAAATCAGATTGACTGTAATTAGAATGAAGAAGACGAAGCTAACTAAGTTATAAGTATATTTAAAACTAGTAAAATGAACGGGTTAGACACACAGTCCAGCGGTGGACTGTGTGCAAAATACAAACGCACGTCCCGAGTTCGATTCCTGCTATACGCACTCCTTATATAATAAAATGCCTTTTTGTTTAAAAACTAAACCGGGAAAACTCAGTTAGTTGTTAAGTATAATAAAAACCGAGATAATAACCAGGTTAGACACACAGTCCAGCGGTGGACTGTGTGCAACATAAACCATACGTCGCGCGTTCGAAACCCGTCACTTGCACCGGTCCGTTGAATTAAAATGTTTTTGAAATTAAAAAGAATTTCGGTTAAAATGAATAAGTGTATAAATATAATTAAAAACAAGATTATTTCGGGTTGGACACGTAGCTCAGTTGGTAGAGCTGCGTGCACGCGTACGGGAGGTCTCGGGTTCGAGCCTCACCCGGCGCAAACTAATTCGCTGACCGAACCGGTCAACCGGTCAACGGTCAACGGTCAACGCTAAATAAACAATTTTTTTATATTTTTATTTATTTAATTTAATTTAAAAACCAATTAAAAATACTTAAAAATAACATTTTTAAAGATAGAAAATAGCCTTGAACTCACAAAAATATATCTAAAAATTTCATTAAAATCCTTAATAAAATCCACTCGTTTAATATATTCCCCGTTTTAATCACGTTTTGGGGTGTATCATGTGTCTTGATATATATTATACTTAAACCATTGTGCATACATCATATCATGAATTAGTGTATTCAGTTTGTTTCTGTTGTGTAGTTATTGTTGGATGCAAGTTTATTATTTTCAGTACATGCAAATTTCATAGGCCGCCGCTCCCCATTACATTATGAGCGTTGAGCATGTTCCCCATTTCATTATGAGGTTGAACCTGGCGTGCCCACATACGATCGGCTCCGTTTGATTGAGCCTTGATCGCACAGACATTTTCATTTTCAGTACATGCAATACGATCGGCTCCGTTTGATTGAGCCTTGATCGCACAGTTTCATTTATGTTATTTACAGTATGATGTTGGTATGTTCATGTATGCTGTCATGTGTTATTGTATGTTATAGTTGTGACTGCTATTTGCCATTGCTTGATTATTTACATTTGTTCATCTATGATTATGCACAATTTTTCATTGATAAACTAACAAGTAATTTATTAATAAATGTTTATCTAATAAGGTTCACTCGCCAACTTATGTTGACCCAAAACCCCCCATTTTACACGTGATACAGGTGAACCAGCAGCAGCTAGGAACCCATAGGACTTGGACTTGAAGAATAAAACGATTTAGAGTTGGGATTGTTATGTTTGGTTTATTTTCTTTGTATTGAATGAACATGTTTGGATTTTTTGAAATGTAACTTTGACTTTATTAAATATGAAACAGATTAGTAAATGTCATGAGCTTTGGTGATAACCCAATTATGCCCCGACCCTTATTCCGCTGCGGGTCGGGGTGTGACAGTTGGGAATTCTTAAAGTAAGGAGCCAGTATATAAAGAGCCCAACCAAAGTGTTTTCAAATTCTCAAACATCTTGGGGCTGAACGCAACGGCGTGTTTAAGCGTATTAAGGCTAAGATGAAAGTGAGATAACATGGAACTTCAACATGAATTGCAACAGGCACGGGTCATTCAATTTTGAGTGTGATGAGGTTGTGGGTGATTAGAGTCAAAGAAAGCGGATAATCATATACAACCAAATGGCAGGTTTGTAGGTTGAGAAGGTGGATCTTTGGATTTTTAAGTTCTCTAACACCTACTAAGTTAAGAACTTGAAGATTAGGGAAACATTGTCACACCCTGGCTCTCCACAGCCAATCCAAACACCAGTGGGCCCGGGTGGGAAATATCGTGACATAAGTTGATATCATCATAGACAATTAAACACAGCACAACGGAAGTCTTGGATTTAAATTACTATTACAAACCAAATGTTCAAAATACCAAAATAATATACAGACGGCTCGCAATAGAAGATCCACAGGCGGATCATAAATTGTACAAAAGAAAGAATATCAAACAGACTTTGGGCAGATCTAGGATTTGCAAGATCCTCTTATCACTACCGAGCACTTCCGGCCTATTTTCGTATTGTACCTGCAAGCTTAGTCTTTTGAAAATACGTCAGCTTTCGCTGGTAAATACACCCAACTGACTCATTTTGAAAACATTTAAAAATATATTTTAAGTGCGTATCAGCACAAAATCTTTTATAACTTGGGAAAGTTGACCGTCCAACCTTGTTAACAGATTTACATGTTTGTCCATACATACAGGGCCTAGTACAAAAACCAAGACATGATTAACGTACACACCACTTATAAACTCACGAAGGAGTTATCCCCGACAAGTGTGGGTAGTTGCATTTGAGCGTCTATCGGGTGTATGTCTACACCCCGCGCTAAGGTCGTGGCCATTATCTAGTGTAATGAGCCAAGGATATCCAGGACACAGTAGTTAACCCTTGAAGTTTAAGTTATCAAACAAAACTGAGTAAAACGGAATATGCGGATTTACAAGCCACAATCCAGCATTCGATTGATCCCATTTCCGACCAAGCGGTAATAATTTACCGTAACCCAAGCCCGTATAGGGGAAATAAGTCGAGGGTATTTACCTGAGCTTCTTCCTTTAAACCCAAAATTTATTAACTCAGCCATAAACAAAAGTACTAAGTGCAGATAGCATTTACCGGCAAGTCTCTAGTCTGGATTATGGCATAAGCTAACCAATTAAATACTAACGGTCTTATTTAAGTCATTGACTTAGACCGACTAGCGTACTTGATCAAAACGTATAACGCTAGATTAAACGATGATCGGATAGAATGTAGTTTAATCCCAACAAGTACCTTGACTTGTGTAATATGGACAAACTATAAACATTCTGGAGTTTGAGACTTAAATGACAAGGTTAGACCCGTTTCGGTTAATTTCTGTAAACTAGTTACATATACTTAACCGTACGCATATCAGCGATATCGGTAACCGGACAAGTCATGGAAAAGTTCTATATGCCATTATACTTTAAACAAGTTGTAATATCAGTAGGATATCAACTTATATGCCCGTAAAGTTTTAAAATGAAACTACGCCTCATATGAGCATTTGGGTAATTTCATACCTTATAAAAGGAACTTGAATATAATTTAATGTTATAACCATAAGTATTCTAGAAAAATAACTTATTTATGATATAATATCAGTAGGATATTGATTATATCTGTAATTTATCTTTTATGACCAAACTATGCACCAGAAGGGCATTTAGTTCATTTTACACATAGTTTTATAAATTATTTGGAATTCTGAGTTCATATCATACACCTACTATAAAAATATTTAAAATAAGTTTTAGAATCAGTAGATAACAAGTCTTGGTTAATAAATATGGTTCAAAACCATACTATGCGCCAAAACGGCGCTTATGTCGTAAAATGATGATTTGTGCGATGTTTATAGAAAACGGATGTTTAGATCAGATTAAAATGTCTTAGATATGTTATTTAATATAACATACCAATAGGTAAAAGATTTACTTTGGAAAGATGTGATTAAAACCATTTTATAAGCCACAAGGGCCTTATCGTCATTTATCGACATAATATAAGGACTTGTTCATAAACTCAGTTTATAATCTGATTTAACATCCCAAATAATCCTACGTATAATATTACATCAGTCGGAAATTCATTTTCATGTACATTATCATTTAAACCTCTTTTTATGCAAAAAGGGGATTTTAGTCAAAATGGCATACTTACGGAACTTGTGCATAAACTCAGATTCTGATTATGATCATGTAATATAACCTAGAGGGTTATGCTACATTATATTATGATCATAATGCAACTTTAGATCAGTAGTTAACTTATCTAAATCCGGTCAGAATCGAAAGTCAAAGAAGAAGTCAAACTTTGCGACTTTCGGTTGCTAACCGACCCTAGAACTGAAATTGACGAGCCGAACATGTTCTTACATGTTCTAATAATTATTACCAACTTGTTTAAGTGTCAAAACAGGTTTCATAACATATATAAGATCAAATTATAACATTTCCGAAAAATGGTCTGTTTGATTTTTAATATAATGACTTTGACCCGTCAATTGGTCTAGCAAACATGATCTTCAGGAGGTGCCCTTTATAGGGACTAACACCTACCTTATTACGATCACTTAGCCATGTTCGTTACGAACAATGGCTGGACCATAATGGTCTTAACCGAAAGTCAAGGCGTTTTCCTTAAAACGCTTGACTTTTGGTTATAAAAGCCTATAAACGAAAATGCAAGAGAAAGGAACACTTACAAGTGGTTCCTAGGATGCAATAGAACTAAGTTGGATGCTCTTTTCAGTTAGGAACTTCCAGAGGAGGGAGATAGAGTTGTGAATGAGAAAGGTGCAAGTTCAAATGGTGAACCTTGACGCCTATTTATAGTTGGAGAGCTTGAAGGAGGTGCTGCCAGGTGCTAAGGGGTGTAAGAGGGAGCTTACAAGTGTCCTAAAACGTGGCATAGCTGTTTGGAAGACCATGGTTTCGATTTAATGGTTTTTGGCAACATGTGTGGAGGCCAAGGAAATTTCTCTTTAGATGCAGCCTTCTGGCGGGCCGCGAGAGGCACAGGCTTTGCCTCTCACGCCCCGTGAGCGCCCCTACGCCACTTTAAAATATTGACACTTTTAGCCCCTTAACTTATAAAACCTTCTAAAACACCTTTTTAGCATATTTAGCCCTCCGTAACCATATTTGGCTTACCCGGGAGTATGCCCGGACATTGTCGAGCTCTCAGTTCGTTAAAAGGTCACTCAGAGGTATAAATTAACATGTTAACACTTTTAACCCCTCCATTATCCAACTTTCACATATTTACGGATTTAATCCCTCTCGTCCAACAAATGGAACATATGAGAGTTAGGACTTCGTAAAAGATCACTCAGAGGCCCACTATAAGCATGTTGACTCCGATGTCACTCAGAGGCTGGGTATGTTGACATGTCAGTCACTCAGAGGCCGAGTTTAAGCATGTTGACATATCAGTCACTCAGAGGCTAATGATTATGCATATTGACATATCAGTCACTCAGAGGCTGTTGTTTAAGCATGTTGGCATATCAGTCATTCAGAGGCTTACATTTATGCATGTTGACATCAGACAATCACTCAGAGGCTCAGTTTGAGCATGTTGACACCTTTAGTCCCTATTAGTCTTTAATATACTAAAATAAAAATACAACACGTGTCACTATATTATTGGACACGATTTTACGAGGTGTTACATCCTCACCCCCTTAAAAGAAATCTCGTCCTCGAGATTTTTATCAAAAAGATGGGGGTACTTTTGTCGCATAGTGGACTCAACCTCCCATGTATACTCGGGACCTCTAAAGGCGTCCCACTTAACCTTTACTATAGGCATTAATTTCCTTCAGAGCTTCTTAACCTGTCGATCCTTGATCGAAATTGGTTTCTCAACAAATTTCCTTTGTGCGACATTGCTAGCGACTCATCGGCTAGACATTTCTTAAGGTTAGATATGTGGAATACAACGTGAATTCCACTAAGCTCCTCTAGCAGCTTAAGCTTATAAGCTTCAGTGCCCACACATTCGACTATCTCGAATGGTCCTATATTTATTGGGCTCAACTTGCCCTTCTTTCCAAACCTCATTACACCTTTCCAAGGTGATACTTTTAGCATGACTTTGTCCCCTATTTGGAACTTAAGAGGTTTACGCCTCTTGTCAGCGTAGCTTTTCTGCCTATCACGGCCAGCTTTGAGAATACACGGATTTGCACAATCTTATCTGTGGTTTCCAGGATAATCTCAGGTCCTGATAGTTGGGCTTCCCCAACTTCTGCCCAACACACGGGCATTCGACACTTTCTCCCATACAAGACCTCATAAGGAGCAGCCTTGATACTCGTATGATAACTATTATTGTAGGAGAATTCTCTTAGGGGTAAGTGGTCATCCCAACTTCCGCCTAAATCAATCACACATGCTCTAAGCAGGTCTTCCAAGGTCTGAATAATACGCTCACATTGTCCATCCGTCTGCGGGTGGTAAGCCGTACTAAAGTTTAATCTTGTGCCTAAGGATTGTTGGAAACTTTTCCAAAAATAAGAGGTATATCTAGTATCTCTATCAGATACAATAGATACCGGCACACCATGTAGGGACACAATCTTGTCCACATACAACTTAGCCAACTTGTCTGAATTATACGTTTCCTTAATTGGCAAGAAATGAGCTGACTTAGTAAGCCTATCTACAATGACCCAAATCGTGTCATTACCATGTTTGGTATTTGGTAACTTGGTAATCAAGTCCATAGTTACCATTTCCCATTTCCAAGTGGGGATCTCAAGTTGTTGTAGAAGTCCTGACGGCTTCAGATGTTTGGCCTTAACTTGCGAACACGTCAGACACTTAGCTACATAAGTGGCTATGGATTTCTTCAAACCCATCCACCAATTATTCTTTTTCAGATCCTGATACATCTTGTTACCATCGGGTGAACTAAGTGTCTTGTATTATGTGTTTCCCGGAGGATTAGATCTCTAAGTCCTCCTAAGATTGGAACCCGGATTCTTCCATTAAATCTAAGGATTTCATCCTTTCCAGGCGCTAACTGATCAACAGTTCTGCCTAATCTCTCATTAGGAATATTAGCCTCTAACAGGGCTTGCTTCTGCGCGTCTAATAGCTTCTCATTCAAGCTATTTCTGAGCTCAATGCTCTTGGCGTTAATCCTAATGGGTTTAACCTTTTCCTTGCGACTCAAAGCATCAGCAACGATGTTTGCCTTGCCGGGATGATAGTGAATTTCGCAATCATAATCGTTAAGTGTTTCCATCCAACGGCGTTGTCGCATGTTCAATTCCTTCTGATTGAACAATTGCTGGAGACTTTTATGGTCAGTGTATATAATACACTTTGTGCCATATAAGTAATGTCTCCATAACTTAAGTGCAAATACAACGGCACCCAATTCCAAATCATGGGTGGTGTAATTCCTTTCGTGCACTTTTAATTGTTGTGATGCATAAGCTATTAGTTTGCCTTTTTGCATTAGCACACAACCCATGCCAGTGTGTGAAGCATCACAATAAACTACAAAATCCTGAATACCCTCTGGTAGAGATAACACAGGAGCATTGCTCAACTTGTGTTTTAGAATCTCAAAGGATTCTTGTTGTTTCGGACCTCAAAAAATTTGACATTCTTATGGGTTAAGGTAGTCAAAGGAGTGGCTATCCTTGAAAAGTTCTCAATGAACCTCCTATAGTAAGCAGCCAATCCTAGAAAACTACGAATCTCTGATGGGGTCTTGGGTACTTCCCAATTCATTATGGCTTCTATTTTGACGGGATCCACTTGGATACCACGCTCACTTACAACATGTCCAAGAAATTGGACTTCTCTAAGCCAAAATTCACACTTAGAAAATTTAGCATAAAGCTTTTCCTGCCTTAGTAGTTCTAGGATGCACCAAAGGTGTTTCTCGTGATCAGCTTGATTACAAGAATAGATAAGTATGTCGTTTATGAAGACAATGACAAACTTATCCAAATACATTTTGCAGACTGTATTCATGAGATCCATGAACGCTACAAGTGCATTTGTGAGCCCAAAAGGCATCACTAGAAATTCAAAATGACCATATCGGGTCCTGAAGGCAGTCTTAGGAACATCCTCTTTCTTAACCTTCAGTTGATGATATTCTGATCTTAAATCGATCTTAGAGAAATAACTAGCCCCCTTAAAGTTGGTCGAATAAGTCGTCGATCCTGGGCAGAGGATATCGGTTCTTAATTGTTATCTTGTTCAAATCTTGGTAATCAATGCACAACCGCATTGAGCCATCTTTCTTTTTAACAAAAAGAATAGGAGCTCCCCAAGGTGAGGAACTTGGCTGAATAAAGCCTTTTTCTAAAAGTTCACTAATTGAACTCTTAACTCCTTCATTTCCGTTGGTGCTAACCGATATGGAGCTCTAGCAACAGGTGATGATCCTGGCAGGATATCAATTCTAAACTCTACTTGCCTATCTAGAGGCAGACCTGGTAATTCTTCAGGAAAACGTCGGAATACTCTGAGATGACCGGAAGGTCTTCTACATTTGGCTTGGGCTCGTTGATAGTTACTTGTGCCATATAAATGACACAACCTTTCCTCAAACACTTGGATGCCTTAAATAACGACACCTTGTCTGGCAATCCGTAGTGTAAATCTCCAGGGTTGTTGATCATTTCACCAGATGGGGTTTTAATCTCGATGAGTTTCTTATCACAGGCAATGCGGGCTTGGTTATGGGATAACCAATCCATGCCTAAGAATACATCGAATCCTGCCAATTTCATTGGCAACAGAGAGATAGGGATAGAATGATTCTTAATGGATATAACACATCTATCAAGAATGGAAGATGTTGTTTCTAAAGTTCCATCAGCGAGTTCTACCTCATGAGTTTTATCTAGAGTTCTTATAGGTAAGTTTAATAGTTTACTAAACTTATGGTCTACAAAAGATTTATCTGCACCTGAATCGAAAAGAACTCTGGCATATACATCATTGACGAGGAAAGTACCTGTTATGCCATTGTTGTCATTAACAGCCTCCCTGGCATTCATCTAGAAGGCATGAGCATTCCCCTTCTTAGCCTCTCCAGGCTTTGCATCATTATTTCTGGGGTTCTTAGGGCCATTAGGCTTAATATGCCCTTTCTCATTACAACCATAACAGACGGCATCTTTAAGATTTTTGCACTAGTGGATCTTATGCCCTTTTCTTTTGCAAATACCATAGGGTTTAATCTGAGGGTTGGTATTGTATTGTCCCCAATGCCTGCGGCTACAGGTCTTACATAAAGGTCTATCATCAGACCTATGTTGGTTCTTCTTGAACCCAAAATTTCCTTTCTTCTTAAACCTTTGGGAGTTATCATCCTCCCATTTTCTTTTCCCGTCAGTCTCGGTCTTGACGGACTTTTGCCTCACCAAATCCAAGGTGAGGGAGAGAGATAGGTCAATAGCAGACCTATAGGTAGTAGGCTGAGCAGCCTTTACCATCCTCTATATCTCGGGCCTCTAACCCATTGAGAAATCGCGCAATGCGTTTGGGTTCCGGGGTAACTAACCTAGATAGGGAATTGAAATCGGAAACATGTCACAGCCTGGTCGTAGCGGAAGCGCAAGTGTGTGACTATTAGCTAATCATTGCATCCAATCTAGTAAACAATATAATTTAACAACGATGCATGCCATTATAAGTTTTGTTCCATATTTGCAACCATCCAAAAGTGATATCATATTGTTATCAGTTTCAGCTTGTCATCATAAAACATGATTCAAAATACACCAGTTTCAAAATAAGACGTTGTTTTCATTTAATTGCATAATGAGGTTTTGACTCCTATATACCCAGACGAAGTTGGGATATAAAAGGCAAACACTCCAAAAGATGGTACATCGTGGTCTTGACATTTTCCCATACCCGAATCATATCACCAGCTCATGTCGTGCGTCCTGAAATACATGTAATTTTAAAAGTCAACATAAAGTTGGCGAGTTCATGTAGTTAATGTTTTCGTATAAAAAATGTCATTCTTGAAATCCAGTTGTGAAATCCGAGTATGTTATTAGCACTCATGGAGTTTAAGGATCTATCAGTGTGTAGCAAGCACCCTGACATATGTACCATAAGTAAGTAACCAACCCGAGACAACTCTTGACATCATTTGGGATCACAAAAGCACTCCTAACAGGTTAATACACCAGGAGTGGAGTGTGCCTCAAGCTCTATAGATCTACACCTTTTGCACCTTGGTCACTAAGTGATTAATGGTTACTCTTGTCATAATCCTACTTACGCACAACGATCGTTATTATCAACTAACCCCAAAGCTAACATACCATTTGTTATGACATGTGTTTCCCCTCGATAGTTATTAAAACAAAACTTTGAAGTAATTGAAAGGAGAGACATGAACTCACAGTTTTGCTTTCCGTAAGTCGTACTAGTAACAGTCGGTGTCCGTACACGTGTGTAACCTACATGTGTATTAAGTTTATTAGACACCTAGGCCTCAATGGACCTTTTACTCATTGTTCATCTTGAATTCTTGTTGTGTATCTCCTTGTTATGATAGAACAACTTTTAGTTTTATTGTAGTGTTGGTAGTTCGCTTGTTCGATTAATATTGTTATATATTTTTCTCAAAAATATATACATATATATATATATATATATATATTATCATTTGATCATGTGTATCTTGTCATTGGGCCTAGCCCATGTTTTCTTGTCATTGGGCCTAGCCCATGTAATTTATGTCTTTGGGCCTAGCCTATAATATTTATGTCTTTTGGGCCTAGCCTATATTATTTATATCTTTTGGGCCTAGCCCATATTATTTATATCTTTTTGGGCTTTGTCCGTATATATTATAGAATTGGGCCTAGCCCATGCTTTTATAAATTTGGGCCTAGCCCAAATTTATTTACAAGAACCCATTTTTTATAAGTTTACACTTATATCATTTTTAACTTTCCGGACTTTTGATTTCGATAACATATATATATGTTAAACGTCTAAATATATATTTTAGACTCGTCGTCGGCGTCGTTTATTATGCTTTTTCTTGTCGATGATCGCCCGTTGTCGTAATGACTCTTCGTGTCGGTGATTCACCCGTTGATCGTCGACGCGCCGATGTATTCGTGAACGTTCGCCCATTGTCCGTATTGCTTCGTTTGTCCGATTTTTGTTTCAACGCTTTGTAAGAATATATTTGTTTATGTCACCAACACTTGGTATTATTTTCAAGTGTTTGCATTTTTTTATATGATTGGGTATTTTTATTGTGAATACCCTAAGCTTCTAAATACATACACATACAATACACATATGTATTTATACAAAATCCTTGGTGACAAAATGTATATACATATTTTTATTTCCCAAGTGTGTATATATATATATATATATATATATAAAAGTTACTTATTTTTACTTGTAAAAATATATATTTATGTACTTGTTAAATACTTGGGTATTTAGGGTCTAACCCTTGACATTAGAACTTTCTTAATGACGATTTAAGTTACTAATCGCTTTTAGTCCCACTAATCACCCCATTAATCATGTCTTAATCGCGATTAGATTTTTAGAAAATTTCGCCATAGTTTCCCCTAAACTATGGAGTTTTCCACGTTTCAAAAACGTATTTAAAACCTGTTTAAGCTCAAAATCAAGATCAACAATTCATCACAACCCTTCCTATTACTTATTTACAATGTTAAAGTATCATCATCCATGGCCTTTTAGTGTTAAAACTTCTATTAAATCATGACAAGATTTCCAATATTTATTAGCACTTTTTACATCACCACTTTGTCATATCATTTAAATCAAGTTCATTTCTTTCAATCTCTTGATTTCTATACTTTTTAAGATGGTTATAACTTAAATAACAACGCTCATTTCTTATAAAAATCATTCATGTGTAGTAAAATTATTTTTTTATTGTAGTAATCTTCATGGATGATGTAGTTGATGATTTTGTTTACTTGATCATACAAGATCATCCAACTTTTATACCCTACTTTAACATAAAAAACATCAACATGCTAACTAACTACCATATAAACACATAATCAACACAAAATAAACAATATTTAGTGTTATTATTATGGTGTGCTTTAGGGATTTTGGTTTATCTTTTCTTCATTTTCAGGATGATCAACTTGTACATCACTAATCTAGACATAAAAATAAGCTAGATTATGAAAGAATAAGTCTTACAATGGGTGCATAAGTTTATGATGATCTTAGAAGGAAAATGAAGCTCCAAAGAAGACCTAATGATCCTCCATGTTTGCTAGCTTCTTGAATGGCCTTGAAAGGGTTTTAAAGTGGACTTAAGGTGGTGGTTTATAGTGGCTAAGTGGTGGTTATATGGTGGATGGTTGAGCCGTGGGTTTTAGGGGGTTATGGAGGATATGTTGCAACTTTGTTTGTGAGAAAATGATGAAGATCATGAAGTGATCTTAATATATTATCACCATTATTTCATTATTATCATTACATCAACATACCATACTTATAATTTATCATTTTCAACAAAATCAGGCGGGTATGGGACCCACTTGAAACCGTCAAAAGAGGGAGGGGTAAAGTGTAACTATTTTTTTACACATGTTGAAATATAAGATATTTTGGTCATTAGGCTAAGTATTTGTGATTAGGGGTTTAATCTTGCATCCTTAGCATAAGATTAGGGTTTAGTGTGTTATTACATGGTAATTAATCCACTTAGTCCTCCAATATAAGTTTCAGATGACGGAAATGTCGTTAGATCTCTCATCGTTGCAATAATCGCTAATAAACGAACTTATTTATTTAGTACCGAAAGCTTTTGTTTTCGACCACCACAATTGTCATGGTGTCTACTTAGTGCATTTCTGACCTAAAAATATGCATAACTAGTTCGCTAGACTGTTATACGATGAGTTAGGATGGCCAAGATGCCTTTCGTTCGATCGTCCGCTCGATATCGGCACTTTTATATTCCGGCGTCGAACTTTTCCGAAAGTTGTGTTTCCGTGGCCTCATGTTAGTTGAATGGATCCCGAGTTCCAAATGAGGCTTAACTAGTTCACTAGGTGCATGAATGAGGCTATCGGACACTAATGTTCGTCGTTTCAACAAACGGTCGCTTTCTAGTCGAATTGCACACTGTTTGCCGAATGACCGAAAACGATGTCTTTTGTGCATTCTTGCTACTCTCACATTGTTTTAGGATGATTAACATTGTTTTATTAATATTCTTACACCCGGAATTCACCGCATTAGTGATGCGGAGAAATTGACATTTGTCGCCTTTTTGGTCGAAACGGACAATTTTGCAATTTAGGCGTTGTACCGGAAAGTTATGTATTATTGTAATGGTCGATCTCAAATAAGTTTTTTCATTTATATATGGACTCAGGTGTGGCATTAACATGCCGTTATTTCTTGTTCTGATTCGTTTTAGCGGATTTACCGACACAGCTAGCGTCACCACAATTAGTGCGCCCAACACTTTCTACCAACACTTTTAGGGCATTGTTTTGGTTTGTTCCGCGTCATAACAGAAACCAGTATATGTTATGATCAAATTTACTTTCCCTAACTCTTGTTATACGACGTACGACTTAGTTACGAAATTAAACTACGATAATATGCATGAGATTATGGAATAAAATTAGTGATTAAATTGTACGGAATTACCGATTATTTGCCATTTGTCACAAAACATACCTCCGACGATCTAGGTTCTTCATGGTAAGAGTCAGGAAGTCTGACTCTATCTTCTCCACCTCATGGGGTGGGTAGTAAGTTTCCTTAACAAGGTCTATAAACTTGGACCATCCCAAATTATACAGGTGTACTTTACCTGTGGATTGGATCATAGCCTTCCACCAAATGAGAGCATCGCCCTTGAAGGACTATGATACATACTTTACCACATCCTTATCAGCACATCCACTGATATATACTATCGTCTCCATCTCATCAAGCCATTTCAAGGCTTCTACTGCTCCTTTCTCCCCACTGAAATCTCGGGGCTTGCAGGAGACGAAATATTTGTAGGTACATCCGTCTTTAGAAGAAGAGGACCTATCAGCAAATTCTATTTTCTTTGGTTCACTCTTCGCATTCGAAGAGTGAACTGAGTTTTCCTTATGAGCTGAGGATGGCGTGATGGATAATGGTCTTGAGCGAGTAGCACTCGACTCCCTAAGTTTTTCTATGGCCTTTCCCATAGCTACGTCTATGCGAGCTTGGAATTCATCATTATTAACGGCTATATTTTCAGCCTTGTTAGAGCTAATCTCTCGGTGGCTACTCTGTGCCTCGTCCGAGTTTACCATTTTGAAGCTTTAGCTCTAAATATCAAACAAACTTTATCTTAGACATGGTATACTAACCATATTGGCTTTAAACATTAGATATAACAATCCATCGCCTACTTAAGCTAGTGTGAATAACATCACAACTCTTAGGCTTATCATATCTGTATTTGGCCTAGGTCTTAATAGGACCATCAAAGGCAAATTACAATATGGACATAGTCCATTTATTAGACAGTGGATCGTAAGGTCACAATTGTCATTATCATAATTGACAATTATATATAGCTCATAGGTTTGTCACTAATGGACATAAAAATTGGGCACACTGGCCTGTCACATTGGACATAATAGTTGGGCACATTGGCCTGTCACCTTGGACATAAATTGGGCACATTGGCCTGTCACATTGGACATAAAATTAGGCACATTGGTCTGTCACATTGGACATAAAAATTGGGCACATTGTCATGTCACATTGGACATAAAATTTGGGCACATTGGCCTGTCACGTTGCACATAAAATTGGGCACATTGGCCTGTCATTTTTCATTGCAATAATGACATTAGTCGGGTTCACATTGATCACATAGGCTATATAATAGGTTTTAGGACGTAGTCCTTTTTACCTAGACAGCTAGTGTGGTTCCTCAAGTCACACTACCAGGAGTATGAACATTCCTTAATGTTAACATAAGAGTACCTTAGTGATTGATTAATGGTCCCGGTCACCTTGGACCTTAACGACCTTGGAGGCTTGAACCTAGTTCACCACCTCTGGATAGAAGGATAATTTCCCTTAACTATCCCGATAGAAGGCCCCTTGTCCTTAACTATCATTTCTTGGCCAATGTGTGGTCTATGCCACTTCGCATAATCAAATCCATTAAGGTCTTTTGGAATTATATAGCAGAGCACAAATTTCGAGTAAAATCGAGACGCTCGCTTGAAGAGGATGAATACATACATATATAATTCCAAAAATCCTTCATTAAATTCCAATAGAAATTACAATACTAAAAATAACTGAAACAAACTGTCCATCCAAGGACTTAAGAAAATTTTCCACGCAGGGACTAAAGAAATAACAATCTCCTCGCAGGGACTATATCTTATTAGAAGAGACTTCACTCATCCTTCTTTCCCTTAACTAACTTGGAGAGTTTCTTGAAGAATTTGTTCGTCTTCTTCTCCATTTTCTCCGCTTGTTGTTGCATCTCTTTCATTCGTTCTAAGGCCTCGTTGATGGCCTCAAGTGGCGGCGGAGGTTGTGGTTGCAGCATAACAGGATACTAGTATCCATAACGTGGATATCCAGTAGGTGGATAAACAGGTGGGAAAGGAGACGGGTAAAGTGCGTTATGCATGACCGCTTGCATGTAAGGGTCATGCGACAATTCTTGGTAATCAATAGGTGTAGTTAGGTTAAAAGGATCATATATAGACGTATCCAGATATGTTGGGATAGAGTTATTATAACCCGATGGTGGTGGTTGAACCACTGGTGGTGTTGGTTCCACCATAGGTGACGCATTAGATAGTCCACCCATTTGTGGGTCCTCGTGAATAGTAGGGTAAGGTTTGGGCAAAGGTGGCAATGATACCGACCGTTAGCCCGCACGTACCGACATACGTGCTCCTCTTTTCCTCCTTGGCGGTTCAGGTGGTGATTGGGGTTGTTCCACCGGTTCCATGTGAACATCTTCTTGCACGGGAGGTGGTTGGGGATGATGAGAAGGAGTGTTAGCGAAAGTAAATTGGTTCCAATATTGGTCCCACTCATTAGGACCTTGGTATGGCGATCTGGCGTAAGAGTTCGAATCGCTTGAGATTTCAATGGGATGCGTGTGTGATCCCGACGGTGGCATTTCTGGATCGGAGTCCTCGTCCATGGGATTGGGTTGGTCTAATTGGTTTTGGTCGGCTGGGGGTGTATTAAAGTATTGGTTGGGGTTAAATTCATCATGATAAGAATGATTGGAATAGTGGGAGTGGTGTGAATGACGCGAATGATAGGAATGGTACGAATTTTGAGTATGAGAAGGTGAATGTTACGACAACGGCCATGATCCCCCGAATCCTAATAGGGGTTCGGGTGATGGGGATGTGAAGGGATGTGCCTTGATGGTCCTCCTCTCATTGGTCCTTTACCTCTTCCTCTTACTATTGGCGGCATTTTCCTGTAAAATCAATTCAAAAACAATACTAATAACTTACTAATGAGACGAGTAAATCCTAGGCCAAAGCCTAGACTAGGAAGTCTTAGGAATGTGCTTGTGTAAGTTTGAGATTAAACACAAGAAGGCTAGTGTTTAATCCTCTCAAACGTTGGCTCTGATACCAACATGTCACACCTTGGCTTTCCACAGCCAATCCAAACACTGTGGGCCCGGGTGGGGAATATCGTGACGTAAGTTGATATTATCATAGACAATTAAACATAGCACAGTGAAAGTATTGGATTTAAATTACTATTACAAACCAAATGTTCAAAATACCAAAATAATATACAGATGGCTCGTAATAGAAGATCCACCGGCTGATCATAAATTGTATAAAAGAAAAATATAAAACAGACTTTGAGCAGACCTAGGATTTGCAAGATCCTCTTATCACTACCGAGCACTTCCAGCCTATTTTCGTATTGTACCCGCAAGCTTAGTCTTCTGAAAATACGTCAGCTTTCGCTAAGAAATACACCCAACTGACTCATTTTGAAAACATTTAAAAATATGTTTTAAGTGCGTATCAGCACAAAATCTTTTATAACTTGGGAAAGTTGACCGTCCAACCTTGTTAACAGATTCACATGTTTGTCCATACATACAGGGCCTAGTACAAAAACCAAGACATGATTAACGTACACAACACTTATGAACTCACGAAGGAGTTATCCCCAACAATTGTGGGTAGTTGCATTTGAGCGACTGTCAGGTGTATGCCTACACCCCGCGCTAAGGTCATGGCCATTATCTGAAGTAATAGAAGATCCACAAGCGGATCATAAATTATACAAAAGAAAGAATGTAAAACAGACTTTGGGAAGATCTAGGATTTGTAAGATCCTCTTATCACTACTGAGCACTTCTAGCCTATTTTCGTATTGTACCTGCAAGCTTAGTCTTTTGAAAATACGTTAGCTTTCGCTAGTAAATACACCCAACTGACTCATTTTTTATTTAAAAATATGTTTTAAGTGCGTATCAGCACAAAATCTTTTATAACTTGGGAAAGTTGACCGTCCAACCTTGTTAACAGATTCACATGTTTGTCCATATATATACAGGGCCCAGTACAAAAACCGAGACATGATTAACGTACACACCACTTATGAACTCACGAATGAGTTATCCCCAACAAATGTGGGTAGTTGCATTTGAGCGTCTATCAGGTGTATGTCTACACCCCGCGCTAAGGTCGTGGCCATTATCTAATGTAATGAGCCAAGGATATCCAGGACACGGTAGTTAACCTCTGATGTTTAAGTTATCAAACAAAATTGACTAAAACGGAATATGCGGATTTACTAGCCACAATCCGGCATTTGATTGATCCCATTTCCGACCAAGCGGTAATAATTTACCGTAACCCAAGCCCGTATAGGGGAAATAAGTCGAGGGTATTTACCTGAGCTATTATTCATTAAAACTCATCCATACACAAAAGTACTAAGTGCAGATAGCATTTACCGGCAAGTCTCTAGTCTGGATTATGGCATAAGCTAACCAATTATATACTAACGGTCTTATTTAAGTCATAGACTTAGACCGACTAGCGTACTTGATCAAAACGTATAACGCTAGATTAAACGATGATCGGATAGAATGTAATTTAATTCCAACAAGTACCTTAACTTGTGTAATATGGACAAACTATAAACATTCTGGAGTTTGAGACTTAAATGACAAGGTTAGACCCGTTTTGGTTAATTTCTTTAAACTTGTTACATATACTTAACCATACGCATATCAACGATATCGGCAACCGGATAAGTCATGACAAGTTCTATATGTCAACTTTAAACAAGTTGTAATATCAGTAGGATATCAACTTATATGTCCGTTAAGGTTTTAAAATGAAACTATGCTTCATATTAGCATTTTGGTAATTTCATACCTTATAAAAGGAACTTGAATATAATTTAATGTTATAACCATAAATATTCTGGAAATATAACTTATTATGATATAATATCAGTAGGATATTGATTATATCTGTAATTTATCTTTTTGACCAAACTATGCACCGAAATGGCGTTTTGGTCAATTTTACACATAGTTTTATAAATTATTTGGGATTCTAAGTTCATATCATACACCTACTATAAAAATATTTAAAATAAGTTCTAAAATCAGTAGATAACAAGTCTTGGTTAATAAATATGGTTCAAAACCATACTATCGCCGAAACGGCGCTTATGTCATAAAATGACGATTTGTGCGATGTTTATAGAAAAATTGATGTTTAGATCAGATTAACATGTCTTACATATGTTATTTAATATAACATACTAGTAGGTAAAAGATTTACTTTGGAAAGATGTGATTAAAAACCATTTTATAAGCCACTAGGGCCTTATCGTCATTTATCAACATAATATAAGGACTTGTTCATAAACTCAGTTTATAATCTGATTTAACATCCCAAATAATCCTACTTATAATATTACATCAGTAGGAAATTCACTTTCTAGTTCATTATCATTTAAACCTCTTTTTATGCAAAAAGGGCATTTTAGTCAAAATGGCATAATTACGGAACTTATGCAATGATCATGTAATATAACCTAGAGGGTAATGCTACATTATATTACGATCATAATGCAACTTTAGATCAGTATTTAGCTAATCTAAATCCGGTCAGAATCGTAAGTCAAAGCAGAAGTCAAACTTCGCGACTTTCGGTTGCGAACCAACTTACCCTAGAACTGAAATTGACGAGCCAAACATGTTTTTACATGTTCTAATAATTATTACCAACTTGTTTAAGTGTCAAAACAGGTTTCATAACATATATAAGATCAAATTATAACATTTCCGAAAAACGGTCTGTTTGACTTTTTAATATAATAACTTTGACCCGTCAATTGGTCTAGCAAACGTGATCTTCAGGAGGTGCCCTTTATAGGAACTAACACCTACCTTATTACAATCACTTATCCATGTTTATTATGAACAATGGCTGTACCATAATGGTCTTAACCGAAAGCCAAGGCGTTTTCTGTAAAACGCTTGACTTTTGGCTATAAAAGCCTATAAACGAAAATGTAAGAGGAAGGAACACTTACAAGTGGTTCCTAGGATGCAATAGAACTAAGTTGGATGCTCCTTTTAGTTAGGAACTTCCAGAGGAGGGAGATAGAGTTGTGAATGAGAAAGGTGCAAGTTCAAATGGTGAACCTTGACACCTATTTATAGTTGGAGAGCTTGAAAAGGTGATGTCAGGTGCTAAGGGGTGTAAGAGGGAGCTTATAAGTTTCCTAAAACGTGGCATAGTTGTTTGGAAGACCATGGTTTCGATTTAATGGTTTTTGGCAACATGTGTGGAGGCCAAGGCAATTTTTCTGCAGATGCATCCTTCTGGCGGGCCATGAGAGGCACAGGCCTTGCCTCTCACGCTCCATGAGTGCACCCCTTAACTTATAAAACCTTCTAAAACACCTTTTTAGCATTTTTAGCCCTCCGTGACTAATATTTGGCATACCTGGGAGTATGCCTGGGCATTGTCTGTAACATTCGTTGAAAAACGGGTTTCAAAACCCGCTTCGTTTGTTAATCAAATATTCAGTTATAAGTTCGTTGCGTATTTATTGTTCAGATTAATTTTAAACAATACGTAATTAATAAATATTTTAGAATTTAAAAACCATAATTTATAACTAATAATAATAAGTATAAAAAAATAAATAATAGGGTAGCCGGGTTTCGAACCCGGGTCTCCGCAAAGACAAACACACACCACACCACTCCACCACACACTTCTTTTGTGATAAATACTGAAGCAAATAACACTTATAATAAAAATCAAAAGTCAAACCTGCAAGGCCGCGCATTCAGAACTCGAAATCACCGGAGAAAAACCGAAACTCCTCAATTGTGGCTATTTTCCTTTGACTGAAACGTATAAACTGAATTCGACATCAGTTATAACCGTTGCATAACATCCAATTGGGTCAAGAACCGTTTCTGTCGATAATTGACATCTTGACCGTAAATTTTTGGTCTCCAAAAATCGAAATCCAATCGGTCTGTTCATCCTATAAATACCCACTCAAAATCCTTGTAAACATTTCGCTCAGAACCGCACTCTCATCCTGAAGCTTTAGTCCTTTCAGAGCACGTCGCCAGAAGTCCTCGCACTCGCCGGAATATCACCAGAAAACCGAAGCTTTACTCCTAATCGGTATAATTCTCAACTCTTTTTGGTAATCCGTTATTTAGCATGTATTAATCTTAATCAGACAACCAGATTCTGTTTTGAACAATTTCCGGTCAGATATATGTTCCGTATTCTTGTAAGTGAAGAAGATGAAGTTGAATATGTGTAGTAATATAATAAATATCGGATATTTAACCGGGTTAGACACACAGTCCAGCGGTGGACTGTGTGCAAATACAATACACACGTCCCGAGTTCGAATCACGCATGTTACCGACTTTCTGAAATAAAACCAACATTTTAAAACCTATTCAAACCAACCCACAGTATGTATATATGAGAAATATAATCCAGTAGTTAAGCAGATTAGACACACAGCCCAACTGGTTGGGCTATGTGCACTCGAACCAAAGTTCCCGAGTTCGAGTCCGGGTTTCTGTAATCGGTTCGGCCTTATTAAATCATTTTTAATAAAAACTAAACAAGGTTAAAGTTAGTTAGTATATATATATAATTAAAACATAGAATATTTCGGGTTAGACACGTAGTTCAGTTGGTAGAGCTGCGTGCACACAAACGAAAAGTCCCGAGTTCGATCCCGCGCACCGCCTGAAATACACTGTCTCAGACCCGGTCAGACATGACAGAAAGTCAACCCATTTTTTTATATTTTTACTTATTTATTTAATTGAAAAATCTTTTAAAAATACTTAAAAATAAGATTCTTAAAGTTAGAAAATTTCATTAAACTCACAAAAATAAATCTAAAAATCTCATTAAGAGCACTAATTAAAAACATTAATCTCAAATAAAATTTATTTATTTATCGAATCATTTTGTTATTATTTAGGTTAGTTTTTCACTCGTCGGTTGAATCGTAAACTCGTGCGCATTCATCATCATCAAAGAACGCTCCCATTGTGAGTGAATCTCTACCAATTCCCCGTTTTAATCATATTTTGGGGTGTATCATGTGTCGTACCATTCTTTTATTTTATTTAAACACTTGTGCATACATCATATCCGTGATCAAATGTGTATCAATTATTGTGTGAATTATATGTAGATTGAATTTCATCATTTCAGTGTACGCATTTCATTAGGCCCATCAGTTCCCCGTGGGATACGGGTTGAGCATCAGGAGCCTCATTAGATCGGCTTCGTTTGATTGAGCCTTGATCTCAAATACATCATCATTTCATGTCATATACTCATCCAAAGTGGTTTGTGATTGTTTACATATATGTTTGCTCACATGTGATTAATGCACGAAATTTCTTTATTAAATAAAACAAGAAATTAGTTAAAATGTTTTATCAAGGTTCACTCGCCAACTTTTGTTGACCCAAAATCTCCCCCGTTTTACACATGATACAGGTGATCCAGCTGAGACAGGAAACACTTAGGAAGGCCTAGAAGAATAAACAAGTTTATGCTTTGGAATAAATATATAGTTTCATTTTCTTTGTAATTGTATGAATTTTGTTTTGGATATTTAAGTTTGTAATTTGAATTTAATAAATATGAAACATCTTAGTAAATATCATGAGCTTTGGTGATAACCCAATTATGCCCCGACTTTTATTCCGCTGCGGGTCGGGGTGTGACATTGTCGAGCTCTCGGTTTGTTATAAGGTCACTCAGAGGTATAATTAACATGCTGACACTTTTAACCCTCCATTATCCAACTTTCACATATTTACGGATTTAATCCCTCTCGTCCAACAAATAGAACATATGAGAGTTAGGACTTCGTAAAGGATCACTCAGAGGCCCACTATAAGCATGTTGACTCTGATGTCACTCAGAAGCTGGGCATGTTGACATATCAGTCACTCAAAGGCCGAGTTTAAGCATGTTGACATATCAGTCACTCAGAGGCTAATGATTAAGCATGTTGACATATCAGTCACTCAGAGGTTGTTGTTTAAGCATGTTGACATATCAGTCATTCAGAGGCTTACGTTTAGGCATGTTGACATCGGACAGTCACTCAGAGGCTTAGTTTGAGCATGTTGACACCTTTAGTCCCTATTAGTCTTTAATAGACTAAAATAAAAATACAACACGTGTCACTATATTATTGGACACGATTTTATGAGGTGTTACAAACACGTATTCAACTTGTTAATTTTGTTAATTCAAGTGTCAAACTTTTTAGCATTGGTATTGGATTCAAGTTGACCACAGACAGTTGTCCAAAATCTAAATTTAACTCAACAAGACTATGTCCTGCATGCATCAAAAGAAGGTAATAAATGCTTTAACACAACTAAAACAATCATATTCATGTTAGATCAAAATTTTAAGTTTAACAAATAACACCAAGTATAATTACATTCAACTTAACAAATTCATTAGAAAATATTCAATTACAATACATAGAAATCAGCGGCAAAACATTGGGATTATGGTACGGAGGAAAACATAATGAAAGCGACTTCAATGATTCTGAAACCTTAGGCAGCCAATCCTTAGCAAAATCTTCATCGACGGGATCAACATCAACGTCAATACACACAGATTCAACCATTTGAAGTTTTGAAATAAGATCCAGAAAAACCATCTTGAAAGAAGTTGAAACCATAGAGCTTGAATCCTTAGACCATATATTTGAGTATCGAAGATTAATCGATCAGAATTCTGGAAACACATCATCGAAAGACTTGGAAGACACTAGGCAGCAAGCAACGGCGGCTGAGTCAACTCAGTATTTGGAGAAGTAGAGAGTCATAGAGTTTTTCCATGGAAACAATTACTTCTTTTAGAAAAGGAAGAAGATGAAAAACCCTACGATGTCGTGCATGTCACACCCCGACTCGCAGCGGAATAAAAGTCGGGGCATAATTGGGTTATCACCAAAGCTCATGATGTTTACTAAGTTGTTTCATATTTATAAAATTCAAATTACAAACTTAAATATCCAAAACAAAATTCATACAATTACAAGAAAATGAAACTACATAATTATTCCAACGCATAAACTTGTTTATTCTTCTAGGCCTTCCTAAGTGTTTCCTGTCTCAGCTGGATCACCTGTATCATGTGTAAAACGGGGGGGGGGATTTTGGGTCAACAAAAGTTGGCGAGTGAACCTTGATAAAACATCTTTCTTTACTAATTTCTTCTTTTATTTAATAAAGACAATTCGTGCAATAATCACATGTGAGCAAACATATATAGATAAACAAACACAAACCACTTTGGATGAGTATATGATATGAATGATGATGTATGTGAGATCAAGGCTCAATCAAACGGAGCCGATCTAATGAGGCTCCTGATGCTCAACCCGTATACCACGGGGAACTGATGGGCCTAATGAAATGCATGCACTGAAAATGATAAATCCAATCTACATATAATTCACACAGCAATTGATACACATTTAATCACGGATATGATGTATGCACGAGTGTTTAAATAAAATAAAGGAATTATACGACACATGATACACCCCAAAACATGATTTAAACGGGAATTGATAGAGATTCACTAACAATGGGTGCGTTCTTTGATGATGATGAAGGCGCGCGAATTTATGATTCAATCGACGAGGGAAAAACTAACCTAGATAATAACAAAATGATTCGATAAATAAATAAATTTTATTTGAGATTAATATTTTTAATTAGTGCTCTTAATGGGATTTTTAGATTTATTTTTGTGAGTTTAAGGAAATTTTCTAACTTTAAAAATCCTATTTTTAAGTATTTTTAATTAATTTTCCAATTAAATAAATAAATAAAAAATAATAAAAATTGGGTTGACTTTCTGACAGTTGACCGGGTCCGACCGGTCAGACTGTGTTTATTGTATGCGGCTAGTGAGGTTCGAACTCGGGACCTCTCGTATACGTGCACGCAGCTCTACCAACTGAGCTACGTGTCTAACCTGAAATATTCCCTGTTTTAATTATATATATATACTAATTAACCTTAACCTTATTTGGTTTTATTAAAAATGATTTATATGGTCGAACCGGTTGCAGAGACCCGGAGTCGAACTCGGGACCTTCGCCCAACCAGTTGGGCTGTGTGTCTAATCTGTTTAACTACTGGATTATATTCCTTTTATGTATACACTGTGACTTGATCTGATTCGGTTTTAAATATGTTGGTTTTATTTCTGAAAGTCGGTAACGTGTGCGATTCGAACCCGGGACGTGCATATTGTATTTGCACACAGTCCACCGCTGGACTGTGTGTCTAACCCGTTTGAATATCCGGTTTTAATTATATTAATACATATATTCGACTTCGTCTTCTTCACTTTGAAGAACACAGAACAGTAACACTGACTGTTTTGTTTAATCGACCAACAAAACTTATAATTGATTGAAATGAAATAGAAAAAGAAGATTAAGGAATAAGATGTACCAAAACAGAGTGTTTTCTTCAGATTTCCGGCAAGTGTCGTCGGCTCTGATTTGTGATTTCGGGCTGGATGAACTGTTTTAACAGCTTCGATCATTGTGTTAAGCAATTAGATTATCAATCAAGAGATAGCAAGAAGGTTTAGACAATTATACCGTCTGATGGACGAATGCGGTTTTCTTATCAGAGATTCCGGCGATATTCTGGCGAAATTGAAAATCTCTGGCGACGAGCTTTGGAAGAAATGAAACTTCGGAAAGAGAGTGCGGTTCTGAGCGAAAGGTTTACGAGATGTTTGAGTGGGTATTTATAAGGAAGATCGGCTGATTTGAGTTTGAATTTAGGTCCAAGTTCGCGGTCAATGATTTCCGTCGGTTTTTTACTGAAATTGATTGCCGGCAACGGTTATAACTGATGTCGAAATCAATTTGTACGTTTCAGTCAAAAGAAAAGTAGCCAAAATCGCGGAGTGTCGGTTTTTCCGGTGATGGCGAGTTCTGGGCGCGCTGATAGATTTTGACTTTCGGTTTTTGTTATAAGATTATTTGTTTCAGTATTAAAAACAAAAGTGGCGTGTGGCGGAGTGGTGTGGTGTGTGTTTGTGTTTGTGGGAGACCCGGGGGCTCCATTTTATTTTCTATACACTTATTTTTATTATTTATTAATTATGGTTTTTAAATTCTAAAATGTTTATAAATTATGTATTATTTAAAATAATTAGAACAATAAATACGCAACGAAAATTTATAACTGAATACTTGGTTATTAAACGAAGCAGGTTTTGAAACCCGTTTATCGACGAATGTTACAGTATCCCCTACTTTTAGGAATTTCGTCCTGAAATTTAAGTAGTAGTGGTAACTGGAAAGAGATGCGGGTATTTTTCGCGCATTGAGTCTTCACGTTCCCAAGTAAACTCGGGTCATCGTTTCGACTCCCAACGTACCCTGACAATTGGAATACGACTTCGTCTTAAACGCTTCTCTCCGAAGTCCATGATTTCTACCGGTCTTTCAACGAAGTGCATCGATTCATCGACTTGAATATCTTCTAGAGGAATATGGAGATTTTCATCGGCGAGGCACTTTTTCAAGTTTGATACGTGAAATGTGGGATGAATTCTGTTGAGTCCTTCTGGTAGGTCAAGCTTGTATGCTACAGGACCTACTCTTTCGAGTATCTTGAAAGGTCCTACGTAGCGTGGTGCTAGCTTGCCCTTCTGGCCAAAACGAACCACTCCCTTCCACGGTGATACTTTTAAAAGTACTTGATCACCAATGTCAAACTCCAAGGGCTTTCGTCGTTTGTCTGCATAACTCTTTTGACGACTTTGAGCTGCTAGAAGATTGTTTCGAATTTGAATGACCTTGTCGGTTGTTTCTTGAATTAATTCTGGACCGGTGATTTGCGATTCCCCAATTTCGTGCCAACATACTGGAGATCGGCACTTACGACCATATAACGCTTCGAAAGGAGCCATGCCGATACTTGAATGATAGCTATTGTTGTACGAAAATTCCACTAATGGTAGGTGAGCATCCCAGTTCCCTTTGAAGTCTATGACACATGCTCGCAGCATGTCTTCAAGGGTTTGGATGGTGCGTTCAGATTGGCCATCAGTTTGAGGATGAAAAGCGGTACTGAGGTCTAATCGTGTACCCAAGGCGGTTTGTACGGCTCGCCATGTTCGTGAAGTGAAACGACCATCACGGTCTGAAATGATGCTTAATGGTACACCATGACGGCTTACGATCTCGCTGATGTAGATACGAGCTAACTTCTCGTTCTTGAAGTCCTCGCGAATCGGAATGAAATGAGATGACTTTGTAAGACGATCGATTATTACCCATATGGTGTCATACCCACTGGAGGTGCGAGGTAGCCCAGTAATGAAATCCATGGTTATGTTTTCCCACTTCCATACAGGTATTTCGGGTTAGACTAGAAGTCCTGAAGGTCTTTGATGTTCAGCTTTTACTTTGGAACAGGTAAGGCACGTGGAAACAAAAACAGCGATATCCTTTTTCATGCCAGGCCACCAGTAGGTGTATCGTAGGTCTTGATACATCTTGTCGGCTCCTGGGTGTACAGAGTATCATGTTTTGTGCGCCTCATTCATGAGGAAATCACGAAGGTTATCGCGATCAGGAATCCATATGCGATTTAAATAGTATAGAATACCGTCGGATTTGGTTTCGATTTTGAGTTCAGCTCCACATGACAGTTCATCACGTACGTCATTTTCTGTTACAAAAACATGTTGAGCTACTCGGATTCGATCTTTGATGTCGGTTATGATTTGCGAACATAGAAGACGAATGGAGTTCGCATAACCTTTTCGACTGAGCGCATCAGCTACCACGTTTGCCTTGCCAGGATGGTACCGAATTTCACAATCGTAGTCGTTGAGAAGTTCGACCCATCTTCGTTGCGTCATATTCAACTCCTTCTGGTTGAAGATATGTTGGAGACTTTTGTGGTCAGTGTATATTTCACACTTGGTACCATAGAGGTAATGTCTCCATATCTTGAGAGCGAACACAACGGCTCCAAGTTCCAGGTCGTGGGTGGTGTAATTCTTCTCATGAACTTTGAGTTGCCTAGAATCATAGGCTATCACTTTTCCTCTTTGCATCAATACACAGCCTAGCCCTTGCCCCGATGCGTCGCAATATACCACAAAGTCATCGCAACCCTCAGGGAGTGTGAGGATAGGTGCGTCACAAAGTTTTTGCTTTAGAGTTTGGAAGGATTCCTCTTGTTTAGGTCCCCATATGAAGGGTTTTCCTTTATGAGTCAAAGCCGTGAGTGGTACAGCAATATGGGAAAAATTGGCAATGAAGCGTCGATAGTAACCAGCCAAACCAAGAAATGACCTTACCTCGGTAGGGGTACGTGGCGCTTGCCATTCCTGCACTGCCTTGATTTTTGAAGGATCAACATGAATTCCCTTGTCATTGACGACATGTCCAAGAAATTGTACTTCTCCTAACCAGAATTCGCATTTTGAGAACTTAGCGTAGAGCTTTTCAGTCCTTAAGAGTGTAAGGATGAGTCGAAGGTGTCGTTCATGATCGGATTTAGACTTGGAGTAGATAAGGATGTCGTCGATGAAGACTATGACGAAACGGTCGAGGTAGGGTTTGCATACCCTATTCATTAGATCCATGAAGACAGCGGGGGCGTTGGTTAAACCGAAAGGCATGACCATGAACTCGTAATGACCATAACGAGTCCGGAAAGCGGTTTTTGGGATATCTTCTTCGTGCACTCTGAGCTGATGATAACCAGAATGAAGGTCGATTTTTGAAAAGCAGGTGGCGCCTTGAAGTTGGTCTAGGAGGTCATCGATGCGAGGTAGTGGATAGCGATTTTTAACCGTTAACTTGTTGAGTTCTCTATAATCAATGCACATGCGAAACGTTCCATCTTTCTTCTTCACAAAGAGAACAGGTGCACCCCAAGGCGAGGAGCTAGACGTATGAATCCTTTATCAGTCAGCTCTTGCAGTTGACTGGCCAGCTCTTGCATTTCGGAAGGGGCTAACCTATAAGGAGATTTTGCAACTGGTGTAGCGCCAGGTACAAGATCGATGCGGAATTCGACTTCTCTCACAGGAGGAAGTCCTGAAATGTCGTCGGGAAAGACTTGTGGGAATTCTTTCACAACTGGGATATCTTCGAGTTTCCTCTCCTTGTTTCCCTTTTTGACGACGTGAGTTAGGAATGCGACATAGTTCTTGCGGAGATATCTTCGGGCTTGAAGGCAGGACATTAGTTTGAGTCCTTTCGAAGGGGTTTCCCCAAAAATACGTAGGGTCTGATTGTCTGCGAGAGGAATGCGAATGAACTTTTCGTGGCACACTACTTCAGCGTGATGCTGGCTGAGCCAGTCCATACCGATTATAACATCGAAACTTCCCAACTTCATAGGAATAAGGTCAATTGGAAAATCGTGATCGTTTAGAGTGAGGGTACAATTGCGTATAATAGAATTTAATGAAACGGGTTTTCCATCAGCAACTTCCACCGTTAGAGATTCCATGAGATTAACACGAGTTTGGTTGAGGATAGGTTCAAATTCTAAGGACACAAAGCTCTTATCCGCACCAGTATCGAATAAATGGATGCAGAACTACCATTGATGAGAAACGTATCGTTAACCACGTTGTTGTCAGCCCTAGCTTGGTTGGCATTGATGTTGAAAGCTCTTCTTCTGGCAGGTGGAGGAGCTTGGTTAGCTTGGTTTACCGGGTTTGCTTGAGCTTGGGCATGGATGATGTTCACTAAGCGTGGACAAGTGTTCCTGAAGTGGTTTGGGTCCCCAAAGTTGTAACAAGCTCGCATGGGTTGCATCATGGGGTAGTTGGGTTGGTAGTAAGTTTGGGCTACGTGTTGTGCAGGTGGTAGAAGTAAGGGTTGTTGGGCTTGACCCACTATCTGATTGTGGATTTGTGTTGGAGGTTGATTGCGGTTCATTCGTTGAAGGGTACGACAGGTTTGGATGGTGTGACCCGCACGGCCACATCTTGTGCAATGTTGGCAGGGATTTTCGGGAGGGTGATGGTACTGACAACGGTTGCATTTTGGGTGTGGGCCGGTGTATGGCTTTTTGAATGGTGCAGCTGAAGGAGCAATTTGGGTGATTGGTGCAGCAGTGATAGGAGGGTTGGTTTGAGTGACAGCAAAATTCTTGCCATTACGTTTCCTCTTACCAGCAAACCTTGAGGATGAGACTGAGTGGTTTGTAGTTGAGGTCTCTATGGGTGCTTTCTTCTTTTCATCTTTGAATTTGCCGTTTCGAATGCGATTTTCAGTGAGTTCTGTAGCTAACTCCATCGCAGCTTCAAGTGTTGCAGGCGAAGTGCTTAAAACCAAGTCTTGGATTTTCGAGGGGAGACCTCGAATGTAATGTTCAACCAAGCGGTACACGGGGGTGAACAAATTAGGGATCATCTGGTTCAGCTTGAGAAATCTCTTTTTATAGGAGGTGTGATCTCCTTCCTTTTGTTTCAGTGAGTGGAATTCGTCTTCAAGCTTTTTGATTTCGCTTCTTGGACAGAAGCGTCTTGTCATGAGTTCCCTTAACTCTTCCCATGTTAAGGCCATGGCATCTTCAACTCCTCGCTTACCTTTTTCCGTGTTCCACCAGATAAGGGCTACCCCAAACAGTCTTCCAGTTGCATAACGTACCTTACGGTCCTCTGGACAATCGCAATTGAGGAAAGTGTTCTCCATTTCTTCAAACCAGTGAAGGAGGGCGGTAACACCTTCGGTCCCTTCATACTTTGGGGGATCGCAAGATTTGAAGTGTTTGTAGGAGCACTTTTTGGAAGGAGGGTTGGCGACGCTCTGGTCTTCTTGATTGGGAGGGTTGATGGGGTTTGCGGTGAGAGCTTGTTGAACTTGAATCACGATGTCAGGAAGCACTGCGGCCATTTGTTTAGCAATTTGTGTGGCCAAGCGTTCATTTGATCTTCCTGACTTTCTACCTCCACGTAGTTGTCTAGCCGACATCTACAGGAACATACATAGGAAGATTGTGAGTTTAAGAATTTTCTAGATGTCATGTGTCGTAAAAAGAATGAAAAACAACATAATTGGCAATAATTTAACTACATCCATAGGATGTCTTGGGTTTGCTCATGTTTGGGCCTCCAATGTCCCCCATACCATCGCCTGTGTAGTCATGTGGGCCCCATGACTATTGGGTTTGGTAGGATTCACATTGGTGTTGGCGGATTAACACTCGTACCACCCGAATGAAAATCGTAAAATATGATTGCGAGATGTATGGTAGGAGGGTGTCCAGGTGTAGACACAATGACAACTCAAAGTGGGGTTAGCTCACACGACGTTTGGTATAGCATGCTTTGGCCTAATAGGTCCTTCGTACTCTCATCGTTAGTCCCCAGGTAGGCAAACTGGTCCTTTATTTTGGATTTATACGACTGCCAAGCCTAGACAGGACGTTCCGACTACCGGTACTCGTACCCTTCCAGTTACTACATGTCCGTCATGAGAACTCACTTTGATGTGATTTGAAAAATACAAAATCATTGTAAAAATCATGGGAAATCGTGAGGTGTGTGCTCTCATGGATATGATATGTTATGAGGATATGATTCATGATGAGCATTGCATAATAACATGTATTTGTGAGCATGCTTGCATAACATTGAGTGTGAAAACATCATGAATTTTGTATGTAACGCATAAACAATTTAAAATTTAATCAACTATAGTATAGACTCTAAGGGTCTAATAACCTATCCTATATCCCTATAGTCATAAGCTCTTATACCAATCTGTCACACCCCGACCCGCAGTGGAATAAAAGTCGGGGCATAATTGGGTTATCACCAAAGCTCACGATGTTTACTAAGTTGTTTCATATTTATAAAATTCAAATTACAAACTTAAATATCCAAAACAAAATTCATACAATTACAAGAAAATGAAAATACATAATTATTCCAACGCATAAACTTGTTTATTCTTCTAGGCCTTCCTAAGTGTTTCCTATCTCAGCTGGATCACCTGTATCATGTGTAAAACGGGGGGGGGGGGGGATTTTGGGTCAACAAAAGTTGGCGAGTTAACCTTGATAAAACATCTTTCTTTACTAATTTGTTGTTTTATTTAATAAAGACAATTCGTGCAATAATCACATGTGAGCAAACATATATAGATAAACAAACACAAACCACTTTGGATGAGTATGTGACATGAATGATGATGTATGTGAGATCAAGACTCAATCAAACGGAGCCGATCTAATGAGGCTCCTGATGCTCAACCCGTATCCCACGGGGAACTGATGGGCCTAATGAAATGCGTGCACTGAAAATGATAAATCCAATCTACATATAATTCACACAGCAATTGATACACATTTGATCACGGATATGATGTATGCACGAGTGTTTAAATAAAATAAAGGAATTATACGACACATGATACACCCCAAAACATGATTAAAACGGGGAATTGATAGAGATTCACTCACAATGGGTGCGTTCTTTGATGATGATGAAGGCGCACGAATTTATGATTCAATCAACGAGGGAAAAACTAACCTAGATAATAACAAAATGATTTGATAAATAAATAAATTTTATTTGAGATTAATATTTTTAATTAGTGCTCTTAATGGGATTTTTAGATTTATTTTTGTGAGTTTAAGGAAATTTTCTAACTTTAAAAATCTTATTTTTAAGTATTTTTAATTAATTTTCCAATTAAATAAATAAATAAAAATAATAAAAATTGGGTTGACTTTCTGACATTTGACCGGGTCCGACCGGTCAGACTGTGTTTATTGTATGCGGCTTGTGAGGTTCGAACTCGGGACCTCTCGTATACGTACACGCAGCTCTACCAACTGAGCTACGTGTCTAACCTGAGATATTCTCTGTTTTAATTATATATATATATATATACTAATTAACCTTAACCTTCTTTGGTTTTTATTAAAAATGATTTATATGGTCGAACCGGTTGAAGAGACCCGGAGTCGAACTCGGGACCTTCGGTTCGAGTGCGCACAGCCCAACTAGTTGGGCTGTGTGTCTAATTTGTTTAACTAGTGGATTATATTCCTTTTATGTATATACTGTGACTTGATCTTATTCGGTTTTAAAAATGTTGGTTTTATTTCTGAAAGTCGGTAACGTGTGCGATTCGAACCCGGGACGTGCATATTGTATTTGCACACAGTCCACCGCTGGACTGTGTGTCTAACCCGTTTGAATATCCGGTTTTAATTATATTAATACATATATTCGACTTCGTCTTCTTCACTTTGAAGAACACAGAACAGTAACATCGACTCTTTTGTTTAATCGACCAACAAAACTTATAATTGATTGAAATGAAATAGAAAAAGAAGATTAAGGAATAAGATGTACCAAAACAGAGTGTTTTCTTCAGATTTCCGGCAAGTTTCGGCTCTGATTTGTGATTTCGGACTGGATGAACTGTTTTAACAGTTTCGATCATTGTGTTAAGCAATTAGATTATCAATCAAGAGATAGCAAGAAGGTTTAGACAATTATACCGTCTGATGGACGAATGCGGTTTTCTGATCAGAGATTCCGGCGATATTCCGGCGAAATTGAAAATCTCCGGCGACGAGCTTTGGAAGAAATGAAACTTCGGAAAGAGAGTGCGGTTCTGAGCGAAAGGTATACGAGATGTTTGAGTGGGTATTTATAAGGAAGATCAGCTTATTTGAGTTTGAATTTAGGTCCAAGTTCACGGTCAATGATTTCCGTCGGTTTTTTACTGAAATTGATTGCCGGCAACGGTTATAACTGATGTCGAAATCAATTTGTGCGTTTCAGTCAAAATAAAAGTAGCCAAAATCACGGAGTGTCGGTTTTTCCGGTGATGGCGAGTTCTGGGCGCGCTGATAGATTTTGACTTTCGGTTTTTATTATAAGTGTTATTTGTTTCAGTATTAAACACAAAAGTGGCGTGTGGCGGTGTGGTGTGGTGTGTGTTTGTGGGAGACCCGGGTTCGAGATCCGGCGGCTCCATTTTATTTTCTATACACTTATTTTTATAATTTATTAATTATGGTTTTTAAATTCTAAAATGTTTATAAATTATGTATTATTTAAAATAATCAGAACAATAAATACGCAACGAAAATTTATAACTGAATACTTGGTTACTAAACGAAGCGGGTTTGAAACCCGTTTTTCGACGAATGTTACAGTGCATGCGGGTTACGTGGTGATTTATATCTATGTGGGTTGGGCCTGAACCCGATATACAAGGTTCAACCTAATGAAAGCCTTTATAAGTATGGCTTACATAGTTCTTGAGGTGTACAACCGGCTTATTTTTTGTCCAAACCAATTCGCTTGGAACAGGTTCCAGATTGGGTCAACAAAAAGCCAAAATTAGGTTTTTTTGGAACTGGTTAACAAAGAACTGGGTTTGGACAGTTTGAACCGAGTTCGGGTTGGGTTTGATCAGGTTCAAACTGATTTTAAAGTATAGTGTTACGACCCTATTCCAACGAGTCAATCCTAACTCTGGTTATTCTACAAGTTTTGACTAGATTGGGGATCTGGGGTGGGGTGGGGTGGCCTGGCCCAAATTTAACATTGAAATTTGAAAGTCTTGAAATCTATGTAATACGAAAAATGAATAGAAAACCAAGATTGGGAGAAAGATGAAATCAGTTGCACTATTCTTTTGAAAGTGTATTAGAGAGTGAATAAAGCCGATCAGTTTTAAGTTACAATGACTCCCTGGATTGGAAAATCGTTAGTTTAGCTATGGTATATCTAAATAAACACCACAAATCATCTAAAAATCTTGTGATGAGGTAAAACTAATCATATATCATTTGTATTGATGTAGGCTTCTAACATTCTTAATTTATGTTATAAGCTCATGGTTTTTTTTCCTTTCTTAACCTTTTTGTATAATGTAAAATGTAAAAGTATTCATGGGAAATAAAGCTAACAGGCCAGCCTCATCAATCATCTAAATAATCCTGTGTGACAACTGTCGTATTACACGAATAATAAGAGGTATTTACATGGATATTACTCATGTAAAATTTAATGTAATACACGAGATATTAATTTCATAGATAGCATGTTATGAACTGGACTAGACCATCATGGGCCCAACTTATTAGACTACTCCAGTGGCCCAACAAACTAGACGGTAATGTGGGAAGGATGATTTAAACAAGAGTTGGGAAGAAATTAGGGATAACGAATATGATCAGTATGTGTCTTCTTCTTCCCCATTTACTTTCCTCTAATCTCTAAACTTCCCATGCCCTTCTATTCCTTTGTCACTTTCAGCCTCTTGATTGTAATCATTCAAAAAATCCTCATCATCTTCTGTACTTATTCATAATAACCATTCACAATGATATTATTAATTATAATATATGATATAATTATCACAGTAAATTATATATATACATATGTTTTAATTAACAAAATAAGCCCGTGTCTTACACGGGTTAAATAAAGAACAAAAAATCAAATAGTTAGTAATGAAGGTTTAATAATCATAAAACGATATTTTTGAGACGCTTTTCAAATGCACGAATAAATTTTGTGTCATCTATGATCAGAATGTTTATGTTTGATGTTTACCAAGTTTATATATATGGAAGCATGTGTTCAATCGATTAAAGAAATTGTTGGGTTATAATGGAGAATGATGGTATCAATTAACGACTTTAGTTTAGTGTTGTTATGGTTTGTGTGAGTTAGCGAGTTTTTAGGTGGTTTTCCAAGAAAGGGGCGGCTTGCTTGGAGGACAAGGCTTAGGGTCTTTAAATAGAATAATAGACATCACTTTTAGGGGGTGCATTTTGTGAGCCACCACCCCGGGGGAGCTCACATGGGTGGATGATTATCTTTGTATTTCTTTATCCAAATTAATGAAACTTTCTTGTTCAATCCTTATTGTTTATATATCTTCTTGTTTATTATTGTTTCTTAATGGCTCGATTACACCCGTCTCCATATTTTTACCGAGCTGAGACTAAAACCGGATCATTCGGACTTATCATTTGGTATCAGAGCCTTGGTGGCTCATTTCAGTTTTTGGTTGTCGGATCTTTACCGAAAAACCGTCGGAGACGTAAAACAAATCCGGATTTTTATGTTTTGATTATGTTTTAAATCTGGCATTTTTGAGCTAGATTTGGAGACTTTATTAGATCTGAAACATGATCTTTTTTATGGTGTGTGAATACTTGGGTTCACACCATGAAAGCAGATCTGGTTTAAGAAATGGAAAGTGTTGGTCGAGATTCCAAGTATGAATGCTGGGGTTGGAATGAAGGAAGAGTGAGAGAGTAACGAGGTAGAAAGAGAAGCTCGTGTGGTTGAAGGTTGCAAAAGTGAGGGTGGCGTCTAGGTGTTCCCAATGCTGGGGATGATGGGTGCCGGAGGTCGAAGCTGAACCGCGTAGTGGAGATGAGGTGGAAGAGGTGGTGCACGGTGGTTAATAGTTGGGATTTCCGGAGTTTTTCATGTTCTCTAAAGGCGGTGGAAATGGTGGCGCATGGTAGATAACGGCTAGTATGATGACTAAAAGCAACTTGGTTATGCTATGTTCATATTTCAAACGGGATTGATTTTTAGTTTCAGTTGATGGTGGTTTCTAGTGATGTTGGGTGGTGGCACAGGGTGGTGTGATGGTTGCATATGGTCCGCATGGAGGTGTTTGGTGAACCTGTTCGGAGGAACAAGAGGGCGTCAGCAGCTTGGTGATGATTTAACTTCATTTTCGATCCGTTGGAGATGTTCGGTTTTCCAGTGGCATAAGGTTGGCGGCTCCAGATGGTTAATGACGCTAGTGTTAGAGTGGTTCCCATGCTTGGGCCTGTTTTCATGGTGGGCCGCAATGCTAGATGGACTCTAATATTGGTTTTCATTGGGCAATGTATATTCCATGAATGGATCTTACATCCCACCAAAATCATTTATGAGCCATTTGGTAGGTTTATTTAATTAGGCTAATTATACTTGGGCCCACCTCACGATATGGATATTGGCTGGTTTGTCATTTTAACAAGGCCACACATGGAAATTTGAAATTCCATAATGTTTGGAATTTTTTTTCACATGATTAGATTGTAGCAGTTTGAAATGAGGTGAATGTGGGGACACTCATAAATTTCCATCATACGATTTGCTTTAAAACAATTACAACGACTTTAATTGTTTTGATGGCAATTATACGTGACGTTTTAGACCAGGGACTTTGGGTAGTATTATAAATGAAAGTTCACAACAATTCTTGGCGACTTTATGGTATTATTAGTGGAAATGCGGGCTTTCCAAATTTGGCGATTGTAGTGGTGGATTAGGGGCTAAATGCAATCTGGCAGAGTTGAAGATCTTAACAAAGAAGCTAATTATTTAATCTTGATCATTGGAAGTTCGAACCCTATCATATGCCTATTACTTTGTTATCTTCATTAATGAGATAAGGAGCTTTGATTGATAAGATATAGGAGGATCTACATTTGCAGGGGAAAACAACAATGAAAGATTTTGGATATTCAGTCGATTTTTGAAGATTCGAAGACAATGTTAGATTTATTTTTAAAGATCATTTAAATAATTCATAGCATCATTCTCGGGGAATATTGTTGGGTCAAAATGGAGAATGATGTTATTAATTAACGACTTTCGTTTAGTGTTGTTATGGTTTGTGTGAGTTAGCGAGTTTTTAGGTTGTTTTCCAAGCAAGGGGCGGCTTGCTTGGAGGACAAGGCTTAGGGTTTTTAAATAGAATAGTAGACATCATTTTTAGGGGGTACATTTTGTGAGCCACCACCCCGGGAGAGCTGACCCAGGGTGGATGATTATCTTTGTATTTCTTTATCCGAATTAATAAAACTTTCTTGTTCAATCCTTATTGTTCATATATCTTTTTGATTATTATTGTTTCTTCATGGCTCGATTACATTCGTCTCCATATTTTTACCGAACTGAGATTGAAATCGGATCATTTAGACCTATCAGAATTTGCTTTATCAATTTTCTAATAAGTTTAGAAGTCACAAGAACATAAAATTGCATATCAATTTTCTTATCAATTTCTGTAGTCATAGTGATCGCTATTTGTGATTTTTTTTACATTTTATTGAATATTATATATTGATGAGTTATGGAATTAAATTAATTAGGTGTTAACATATGACATTGCTGAAATCATTTATTATAATAAGGATTATATATTTGACTGTAGTTATTAATACCATAAATTTTAGTAAATCTTATATAATCAATCTTATTTAAAAACAGTTAATAGTTGAAAGATATTTAATGTTAATCGAAATTGAATAACAATATAAAATAATATCTTCAGTTAAATGAAAACAAGTTAGAAAAATATAATTACCTAAACACTAAAAAAACAACTATTCAGATATTTGGAAAACATCTCAAGGATGTTTTATAATCCTCAAACCTTTATTACTAATTATTTGTTTTTTTTTTTTTTATTCAATCCGTGTACAAGATTACAACCTAGTGTATTTATAAATCAACATCTTTTCGGCTCCCTCTACGCAATAACCCAAGAGTTTGACAAAATTCTGATGTTGTAGTTTACATTTTGAGATGACTTCCTTCTTGAACTTTTGAAGTCCTTGAGTATTGAGTGGATTCTTTTAGCCGTTTCACTTCTATTGTTAGCTGATCTTCAAGCACACCATGAAACACAACTTTGACTTCTTAAGCCAGCTTTGACACAAAAAGCTTTCTCTACATCTTTGAATATAACTTGTCGCCTGCCATGTTTCATTTCAAACTTAAAATACATAAAGTACAATTCACTACAAGAAAAAATAATGGACGCTAGTTACCTCGATTACTTAGACTGTAGGGTGTGGACGTGGGGAGAAGGTCAAGGATCCGACGTGGCCTCCTTCCCCGACTATGATTTTAGTCGGGAAACACCACCCCCTCGAGTATGCAATTCGGGGTTGAACACTGGTTAATATATAAAATCAATAACTTTACGTTGATATGAATAAAAGAAGAGTTAAATGCTTGGTTGGTCCCTGTGGTTTGCAAATCTTGCAGACTTGGTCCCAGTGGTTCACTAATTACACACTTGGTCCCAGTAGTTTCAAATTTTGCACTCGGGTGGTCCTTACCACTAACCTTTGTTAGATTTCTCAGTTAAGTATACATAAAATGTCTATTATACCCCTCGTCTTCTTCATCCTTTCTATCTCTCTGAATAAAAAGTCCTGTCAACCACCTGCAACTACTCTGCTACCACCACCCTCACCCTTGCCGCCTTTCACCGCATTTGACACTTCCAGATTCATAAGCATTGGGCTCAACTTCTGCAGGTATCTCGAATTCTACCGTTCCATCGTTTTTTACAGTAGCAATTCTGTTTAACAATTTGAGCTGCAATGGTTTAAATGTTTAACACAAATCACAGGTCAAAATACTGAATGTAAATCATACGAAGAACATCTAATTTAATACATCGGTAAGAATAAAGATTTGAAGTTAACATATGGTAATATAGAAAAGAATTTCAATACAACAATACATAAATCTAGCAATGTACCTTCTGGTCAACAGGCATATATTGATCAAATATTTGAGATGCATCTTCTGCAAGTACGTTGTTACGTCTAGGCCTTTCAGTTTTCGATTTTTCCAGCTTATGTTGGCTAGAAGGTGAGTCTAAGTTGTCGGAACTCGATATATCAGATGCTAATTTACGCAATTTATGTGGACCAGAAGATAACTCTGACTTATGAGAACTCGTTATTTCTGGAGCCCAATGCAGGAGTGGTATGGCGGTGAAAGGCGGCGAGGGTGAGAGTGGTGGTAGCAGAGTAGTTGCAGGTGGTTGACAGGGCTTTTTATTCAGAGAGAGATAGAAAGGATGAAGAAGACGAGGGGTATAACAGACATTTTATGTATAATTAACTGAGAAATCTAACAAAGGTTAGTGGTAAGGACCACCCGAGTGCAAAATTTGAAACTACTGGGACCAAGTGTGTAATTAGTGAACCACTGGGATCAAGTCTGCAAGATTTGCAAACCACAGGGACCAACCAAGCATTTAACTCATAAAAGAATAATGTTTGAATTCGTCCTTGAAAAAATAAAAAAAAAACTTTTGTTCACCCACCCACACTTTCTATTTGATGTACGTTTTGGGCCGATAACAGTTAACGGACAATAATAATAATAATCCCATCCCCCAACCCAGCCACGTTTTCTTCAACCAAATCACCCTCGACAAAACATTCTTCATCCTCCCAACAATTCCCAAAATCAACCAACCAACCAACCAACAATGGGGAACGACGAACAGGTATCCGCCATGAAAGAAGCCTTCACACTCTTCGACACCGACGGCGACGGCAAGATCGCCCCGTCAGAACTCGGAATCCTCATGCGATCGCTGGGCGGAAACCCTACGCAAGCGCAGCTCAAATCCATCATCGCCGAAGAGAAACTGACATCTCCGTTCGATTTCAACCGCTTCACCGAACTCATGGGGAAACACCTGAAACCGGAGCCCTTTGATCGGCAGCTTCGTGATGCCTTCAAGGTTATTGATAAGGATGGGACTGGATACGTTGTGGTTGCGGATCTCAAGCATATCTTGACCAGCATTGGGGAGAAGCTCGAGCCTTCCGAGTTTGATGAGTGGATTAAGGAGATTGATGTTGGATCTGATGGCAAGATCAAGTATGAGGAGTTTATTGCCAGGATGGTTGCCAAATGATTCATTTGTAAGTTTTTTTTTTTTTTATAATTCGTTGCTTTGGTGATTTGTTTGTTTATAATGTTATGTTTTAGTGGCAAATTTAGGTTTTAAGTTTAGGTGTTAATTGAAATTTGAATTTAGTTGAGTTTTTGGTATTTTAGGAACACCTAATGGGCTAATTGTTGTTTTTTGTTTTATATGGTCATATTTGAAAATTGAAGTTTGTTGCTGATAAAGTTATAGAACTTGAAATTGGTGTAAGAAAACAAGATTTCTTTGTTTTTAATGCTGAATCTTTGCTTGTGATTGAAGTTGAAGTAACTATTCAGACTTCAAAGTGCTGTTTGATGGACCGATCCATTCTTTAAATTTAGGCATATTGGATTTTAATCATCCAAACTTTGACTGACTGGCCGATAATAACGGCACTTCACTTTTGTTTTCAAGGACGTCCGTCCCTAACTTTCAATAATGCCGTTTCAAAACATTTTACACCAACATTCTGATTGGGATAATAATCAATCAGTTATTTGTCTTGGGACAGACAGACGGAGTTACTTTTCCATAAGAATGGGATTGTTTTTGGCAACGATCGTGAAACTTAGGAGTGCCATTGGTAGTTTGAATTGTTAGCGGCCAACGGGTCATAGTTTGGATTGTTAAAATCCAATCTGCCTTTGATTATTAACCCTTTTACTGCTAAAAGGGAAAGTGCATAGGGGGGCTGGGGTGTTTGCAAAAGCTGGGAAATGATATCTACTAGCTTTAAGCTTTTACCTTTTGAAATCATCATCGTTGATATTTATTATTTACTAATCTTGATCTATTTGTGATTAATTATGTATTTTGTGTGGAAAAAATCTAAAATTTTATGTTAATCAGTGAAAACTTGGAAGGGAGTATCATATCTTATATGATATAATAATCTGACTGCTTTAGACTTTAATGTCTTGGTAATACATTAAAGTGGGAATATGAATAATAAAAATGTTATGAGGATTTTGAAGGAGAACTATTTTTGGGGTTCCCACCCTTTCAAATGATCATATTCTTCTCTTAAGCTTATATGTGAATGGAAATTTGTCTTTTTTTGTGGGGGAATTTCGATTTGCTAAAGTAAAAAAAGGCGGGTGTGAGATATTTGAGAATGTAATAAAGATCAACATTTTGCATTATCTTTTACACCGAACAATCGCCACACACTGACATGTTACTCAGGTTATGATGATTGCTGTCTATGTGATACTTCTTGTATGGGACTATTGAAGCGTTTCAGATTTGTGGAAACTGTAATTATGTATAAAGAAGTTAGGATCTCTTGAAGGCATAAGGCATTTATAATTTGAAAGCACTAGCAGATCTGTTGCAAACTAGGATTGTGGCAATGATTTCCCATGTAGAAACAAAACCAGAAGCGGTAATTACATAAATGTAGAAAATTGTGAATGGATCATCTAAAAAGAATTAGTTTGTATCGGTAAGCAGTTATACAAAGCTGATTTGTAGGACGTATGTGTTTTTGAACAACTCTGCCAGTCTTCAGTTGATAACCACTGCCACTAGGGAATAGGCTTGAAGGTGGGATTTTGGGGCAACACTTTTTGTCCATTCTTTGAATTATTTAATTATTAATGTTTTATGTATGATTACAAAAAATATAGTAATAAACTAGCGTAATGTTTTCCAATAAAGTTATTTAAGAGTTGGTAGCGATTGAATACAAATTTGGGCAACTTTGAGCTGTTTCTTATCTATACAAGTGTTGAGGTTTATCCATTTACATGTTTCATATCTGGGTAAGTGTTGATGTAAGGTTTATTCATAAATATATATCCCAAGTTGGCTATATTTCTGTAAACGGGTCGATCATTTGTGTAAAATGAAGTTATGCTTGTAATCTGATCATATCTGGCCTGCCTGCAGGTTGGAGGTGCTAACGGGCTGCCGGGTCCCACTTCCTCTTCTTGTTCTTCTTTAATGCAGCATTTTCCTTTACTCTGGACTTGGAGTTTTGTACTAGGGGTATATGTTCTAAAAACCAGAAATTTGTGTGCAGTGCTTCTAACTGTACTTTGTATGTTTTGACAATAAAATGAATATAATTTTTTTATATGTTGGAAACTAGTTTGGTTATCAAAAGATCATTATTTTCAAGCCAATCTTTTAAATCATACTTATACGCGCTTGAGCGGATATTTTTAGATTTTCCTTGTCCTAGCTCGAACCTGCATTATAAGGCTTGCCAAACCATCAAATTGAGCTTGGTTCGACTCATTTCTTGGTTATATTATCAAACCATAATCTATTAAAGGTTTTTTGTGAACAATAATAAAATGGTAAAGGAAAGCAGAATGAGTTCTCTTGGTGGATTAAATGGGAAATGAGATTGGATATTCAAGACTTGAATCTTGAAATTACTCCAGTGAAAGAACCTGAGTTGGAATTTGGAGATGCTAAATATTGGATAAATTTGAACTGATTATTCAAAATTTGACATTTTACAACTTTATGAATGATGATAATTAACCATTTCATAAAAGTGAATTTACATGAAAATATATTGTAACCATTGCTGGCTAAGGTGATTGTTTGATGATTGGAAATTGGAATAGAGATGCACCCATGTGCTTCATCTAAGTTCGCCTTAGTATCCTCATCTTTGTATCAAAATCATCCAAGTTTGCAGGTGCGTCGATCTACTTCATCTCTATCACACTAAGGTACTCAATCAAACCTAGTTCGGAATTGGGCAAGTAATACTTGAAACCTAAATACACGATGCTTATGGTTACAGCCAATAAATCGTATGGCGGTGGTTGTGATGGTCAAACTTGTGGTAGTCAAACAGGGAGGGAAGGAGAAAGAGAGATAGCACGGATAATTCGATTAATATAATTTAAAGGCTAGCAAGAAGCTTGAAATACATATAGGAGGAAAAATAATCAAATGCCAAAGATACAACATCTGTATCCTTTCATTTGGTGATCCAAAGAAAAGAGCTTGCCTTTATCTCCTCCACTGGCATTCTTTTCTTATTGAACACGAGGTGAGGTCGTTTCTTTTCTTTCCATATGCACCACAAAGTCGTCCTCTGCTTAATCTTCTTGGGAATTTCCAATGAGCATGCATGGAACGGCTAGCATTTCCATGATTGCATTGGCTATTGTGATATGATCTTACATCAGCAACTCACTTGTTCCCATAAACCCTCCTTGCAAGACCATGTAATGTGGATATGTCTCCACCTCCTCATGACACAATACATATCCTTAGTGGCGGATCTTGAACTTTTAATTAGAGAGCTAAAAATATTTAAGTAAAATGGGAGGAGGGGGGGGGGATACAGATAAAGTTTTCGATAAAATTTACAATTTAAAGGCAAATTCTTTCTCAAGGCTAAGAACTAAGAAGGTAACCCCAAGTTATAGAACTTCGACAGGTATTCTTGGTGTCATTTCGTTTTCCATTTATCCAAAGGTTCAATAGGCAACTTGGTTTTTGTATGTTTGATCTAGCACCTTGCTATTTCTCCGTTTCATAAATTTCCAGAAAAAAAAAAACTAACATGTGGATGTTGTGACAGAAAAATTTCTGTAACTTAATTTCAATGCAATTGCTTCAGTTTGAGCTTGTTTTATAAGTATCTTATCTTATCATAACTTAACTTTGTTTATTAATGTAGTTTATTTGTAATGATAAAACCTACATTATTCAATTAATACGATTTATTCTCAAAATTATTTAAGTGTTTGGTTATGTCCTGTAAAGTTAAAAAAAATACGGTTCAATACATTAAACTTATGATACATAATCAATATATAAAATTTAACTGCTCATTTTGTTTGCAATTTGAACAAAGAAAATCTACTCACAAAAGTTAGTTCAGTACTAAAACGTGACGATTTTAGAAATATTTTCCCATAGCTTTTGGCGAATTAAAATACGAAGATAAACCAATAGGTCTCGATTCAAAACCAGTAAAAATTAACTGTGGGGAGTAGTTATGACATATATACATAGGAGTAAATTCAACTGTGGGAGTAGTTATAACATACATACCAATTAGTGTCACACCTCTTTGTTTTTTCTTGTAGCACCCTCTAATCCTCTTCTTCTAACTAAACAAAAAGATAAAGAGAACCCTGTGATTTTGAACATCAAATTTTGATGCATGATACTGCTAGAGGGAGGGCCGGGTACGTTTACAAAACCCCGGTTAACTGGAATCAGATTCCCCTAGGTCAGTGGTGACTTCATCTTCTTTCAAAGAAGCCAGGGAATACATTGAAAGATTCGTGCGGTATTGCTGGACAACCAACACCGACGCCCGTATGTCGACCTCCGGTGCGATCAATAGGTTCCCGACAGGCCCCATCTCCGGACACTCACTTTGTTTCCTCATTGATGCAACCAGCTCACCTTCCTGCATCCTCCCGACCAAAATCAGGTTGCACCGGCCATGTTCAGGAACCGCCTCCATTACCTCGTTGCCATTCTTAACTACTCTCTCCATGTATTTGTTTGTGCTGTCCTTCAATATCTTCTCCTTATATTCAGCAATCACCTCGTCATCCATTGACATAGTTTTGACGCTGTCAGGTTCCTCGATCTCGACGCTAACTGAACTTGAGCTGGCTACATCACGGTCCAAAAGGAACCGAACCACCACTAGGTTGATCCCAGGGTGCTCAGCCATACACGCTCCATAAGCTAAAGCCTCGTGGTCATCATGACCACCAAAGAACAAAACTGTCACAGTCCACATTACTCGCAGAAACATGCGAACTCCCACCATATCCACGGTCCACTAAGATACTAACCGAACATGGTGCATGCTCTAAAACCTTTCTGTTAACATGCCTGCAATAGAAAAGAAAAAAAAAACATATAATTCAGCAACACAATACTCAAAACTCATTGCAAATTAACGAGACTGTTTACAATAATCACATACCTATATTCAGCTCGGGTCACCTCGAGATGACCATCGAGCCGCAGGTGCTTATTAAACGGAAGGATGATCATAGCTGCCTTCTTCCTCTCAGCTCCGTTACAGATATCTTCATGCATGCTGGATACAGCAGTAATGGCAGTTGTGGGCTGGATCGAGACTTTGCTAAGCTGCTGAAACGTCTCGAAAGCCACCAAGATCTGGTCAGAATTGGCCTTAGGTCCTTTCTTCCAAAATGGGGACCCATTTTTCCTAGTCTTGTGAGCCATGAGTATAGCTGAAGACCTCTCAGTGAGCTCCATGAGGTGCATTGCATGAACCGTGAATGTCTCGTTCTTTCCGGTCCCAAGTGAGGCTTCAATCAGATTGATTATTGTTGGCAGATTTCTGATTCCATGGAAAGTGAAGAACACACGGAAGGGCTCGTTGAAAAATCCTTCCTGTAAATCGTTCTGTGTTTGTATTCTGATTTTGCAAGCTTTGTCGCTGGCTTATACACAGCAATCACTGAAGGTGTCGTGATAAATGTCGTCACAAGAGCCATTAAAACCAATATCGCAAAAGTTTCATCGTTTAGCACCTGAGTTTAGAAAATAATAAGCATCATATCTTACAAGAATGAACATAAATGCATTAAAAAGATTGAAAGTCGATTACGTACCCCGCGGTCTTTACCGATGTTGAGAACGATGAGTTCAACTAAACCTTTAGTGTTCATAGGAGCCCAAGTGCAACAGCCTCAGTGAAAGGTATTTTACACAGCAATGAAACACCAACAGTGCCAGCTATCTTACCGAAACAAGCAGTGCATATGACCAAAATGAGTAAACCCCAAGATTCGGCCCCTTTGATCAATGTCACATTGGTTTTTAAACCACTTGACACAAAGTAAAGCGGTAGGAAGAGCCCCGATACAAGATCCTCAACTTTTTCTACTAACGCCCCTGCAAAAGCACCTTCTTTCGGGATGAGCACATCCACCACAAAAGCCCAAAAAGCGCATGAATCCCGATAGCATCAATCACGAAACCCGCTGCCAAAACCACCCCCAAAGTGCCACACACGTAAACCTCATCCACGGGCTCACCTTCCGGGCACCTACGAGCCATCCATTTAAAAATTGGCGGATGCCAAACGAACATAGAACGATGAAAGCCGAACCACACAAAAAACCCCATAGAGCCCCAAGTGGAGACCGTCCGGTGCCCGAGAGTGCTACGGCTAGGGCGAGTAGGATCCAAGCTGCTATGTCATTAACTGCAGCTGCTGACATGGCCAGCTTACCGGCATCCGTGGTCAGGAGTTTGAGTTCCGCTAGGATACGGGCTAGTACAGGGAAAGCAGTGATGGACATTGCCACACCCATGAACACGAAAAACGGGCCTTGGCTGACTCCTTTGGAGACGGTCCCTCGGAGAACAAAGGAAACACCGATTCCTAAGATGAACGGAAGGGAGATTCCAGCCATAGCCACGGATAGAGCTTTCTTCCCAGTCCGTCTAAGGGACTTTAAGTCAAGCTCCAGACCCACCAGGAAGAGAAAGAACAGAAGCCCGAGGTTGGCTAACGTGTCTAAAACCGGCAGGCTACTTTTAGGAAAAACCGCATGAAGGTAGTTTGTGTTTCGGCCTAGAGCTGAAGGACCCAGTAAAATTCCACCCTGGAAAACAAAATTAAGTTACATATGCTGCATTTGAAGTGTAGTTTTATTTTTGATATAATTGAGACTTACAATGATTTCAGCAATGACTCGAGGCTGTCTTAACGGTTTCAGAAGGTAGGCAAGAACACGAGTGAGCACGAGTACCAAACATATTTGTACGATCACGAGGGGGAGTGCATAATCAAGAGGGTTGTTTCCTTGGAACACACCTTCTGATGTAGCCTTCATAGGGGCTGGGCATGTAGATTTGGAGGCCATTTCACTCTGGCCTGCACTCAGAAAGATTAAAAGTTTTTACAAATTTTCAAGCTTAAAATTCCAGACAAACAAAAAGAGACATACCACATAAAGAATTGTGGCCGAGCAGGACGCTCTACAACAAAAGATAGAGACATACAGGTCTAACCAACAACAACAACAACCTTACCTGAAGGGGTATGGTCCCAAAAACCTTGTGCCAATCAAGGAAACCATACCCATTAATAACTTCTAAAAAAAACTGCGCGCATACTTCTTTGCCAAAATAAGATTTATTAGAACTCTGCGCCAAATATCCAAGAGAGGAAAACGTCACTTAACTACCTTGCGCGGGCTCGCGCAAGGTTCAAAGTTAACCTTAAACACTCTCTTTGGATAAATGCTTCATTTAATTACCTTGCGCGGCTCGCGCAAGGTTCAAAGTTAACCTTGAACACACTCTTTGGATAAATGCTTCATTTAACTACCTTGCGCGGGCTCGCGCAAGGTTCAAAGTTAACCTTAAACATTCTTGTTTGATAATCCTTCATTTAACTACCTTGCGCGGGCTCGCGCAAGTTTCAAAGTTAACCTTGAACATTCTTGTTTGATAATGCTCCATGCACAAACCTTGCGTAGATATTTATATCAAAGCAAGCATCCACCAAACGTTGCGCTAAGCAGCAAGGAGAAGAAGGAAGATCAGTTAACTAACTTCCGCTTCTCGCGCAAGGAAACAGTAAATCCTGAGAAACTTTCCCTTAGCAAAATCCTTGACTTGGTGCAGAAGCAAAGGGAATCTTTTCTGTTGTAACAGAATGTACACGTGGCGAATAATAGATGGGTAACAGCTGTGAAACCTTCTAGAAGCCATTAACACCCAATCGTGCAAGCATCTTTTCGGTTATAACCAATTGACACATGGCAGCATCTGGACGGCTGAGGAAGATCACGGTGATGGCATGCTCACATTTATAAGATGTAGTGATCTCATGTTGACACGTGGCACCTCCCTAACCGCTGATGAGCTCACGATCCGTGTGCACTAACGGATTGCCAACAAACGTTAACGGAATAACAAAAGATTCCGTTAAAGTTAACAATCTCTCTTTTTGGCGCCAAACACCGGCTATAAATAAAAGTAACTTGGAGTTCAAGGAAAGGTATTCACTCTCAACTACTCTCTCACTTACAATACTTACTTCCGACTACCTGTACTTATTCTCACGCCGGAGGGTGGTCACGGAGAGAACCCCCTTCTCCCCGTGGCGAGCTAACGGTGTTCTGTTTTGCAGGATCAGCCGGAATATTGTTCTATTCATCATCCATCGTGAAACCAAACGGACGGTTAATCCTTTTATGCAGAGCCCATTCCATAGATCTACTTTGATTCCGGTCTAGTTGATCTAGGGTTTCTTCATTGGCGCCCACCGATTTCGATTCTTTCTCACCTTTTGTTTCGTTTCACTTAGATCTACAGCGTCATGACTGACGGATCATCTTTTCAAGGTCCTCGATCAGGGATTCGACGCGTTGTTGTCGGACCTCAGGTCGACGGACAAATAGTTGAGGATTCTTCCGGCGAAGCTAATGCTCAGTATGATCCTAATCATGCGAGTATTCATGTAACGCCGGCGGCTCCTCAGGTTGATGTTACGTCAATTTTACCACCTGGAGAGACTCCATTATCGTGGTTAATCAAATCTCAAGCGACTCTAAACGCTATGTATGCTCAGTGATGTGCCCAAACCGGAACTCCAGCTTTTCAAGCTCCGGTTAACGCTCCTCAGGTCCGTGCTTCGCCGGCACCTCGAGTTTTGAGTTATAATACTCAAAGTCAACTCAAAGTCATGCTCGTTCCCCTTCGCGCATGCCTGAAGATGGAACAGAAATGTATTCTAAAACCAGGAATGATCCTGTTCATTCTGGTAATAGAAGGCAAGAAGACAACGTTCAGCGTCGCGCATCTGTCCACTCTCGTTTGGGCCCGCGTTCTTCGCAGAAACGGGACACCCAACACGATGAGCTCGATAGAACCTATGAGGAAGGGGATAGTGTAAGTATTTTTAATCGAATATATGCAGATCATGCTAGTTACAGGCCAAAAGTACGCGCAGTATACAATCCAGAAGCTGAGCATGATTACAATTTGGTGTATCGCCCAACCGAAGCAGCTGAACAATCAAAGTTTACCAGAGAGATAGCACTGGCTCCGTTGGAGCGAGCGAAATTACCATCCAACATTGGAAAGTTTAACGGTTTGACCGATCCTGATGATCACATGCGCCTCTTTACTGGTGCAGGGTTACTTGGGTGCTGGACATTGCCAATGTGGTGTCACCTATTTGTACAGACCCTTACGCTGCGCGCCTTTGGTTTGATAATTTGCCGGCAGGTAAACTTTCCTCTTGGAACGACTTAAAAGAGAAATTTCTTACACACTTTAGCCAGCAACGGCGATATGTGCGCGACTCCTCTGATGTAATGAACATCTGGCGGAGGGACGATGAAAGCCTCGAAGATTTTATAACGCGTTACAATAAAGAGGTGTTGGAGATTGGAGATGTCCATGAAGACCTTATACGCGCGCAGTTCAAGTATGCGGTAAAGTGCGACGAAATGATTAAAGTGTTTTCCGGTACAACTGGCCTTCCAAAAAACTGGATAAACTCATGGCGGCAGCCAAGGTCTACGCCCAGACTGAGCGCAACTTAAGTTCTAACCGGCCACCTCTGCCTCAGAATCATCCGCAAGACTTGAGTAGAGGTAGTCGCAAGTATAAGAGAAACTGGAAAGAGTCAAGTCAGAATTCGTATTCTCCTTATTCACCAATTGATGAGCGAGCAACAATCAACAAGATAACAACTCAAAAAGCGATTAAGCAGGAGAATAGGGAAAGTGGACTCCCTTAACGAAATCTCCGGCTGAGGTTCTCAGCACTGAGAATTATCAGTTTAAACAGCCGCAACCAATGAAAAACAAAAAAGGGCAAGACCCAAATTTGTTCTGTGACTATCATAAAGACACAGGCCACACAATAGATAACTGCATCAGTCTGCGCACGGAGATTGAAAAAGCATTAAAAAGTGGGAAGCTTACACATCTAGTCCAGAATGTGCGCAAAGAGATTAAGCAGATTACGCGCGAGAACGAAAGGCCTAGCAACAAGAAAATGAAACAGCACGTTTCCATGATTCAAGGTGGATCATCGCGCAAGCGTAGCCTTCAACATTTTCAAAACAACACTTGGCGCGAACAGCAAGTCATTTTTCCTATCGTTCCAGGAGGTCCTCAAGAAGACCGGCCAGTAGTTATCACCGGTATATTTGGGCACTACCAAACAGACTATATGTTTATAGATCCGGGTAGTTCCATGGATATCATGTATGAGCAGTGCTTCAAGCAACTAGATCCTGAGGATAAGGCACGCTTGGAACCAGTTGATTTTCCATTAACTGGGTTCTGCAATGAGGCTGTCTTTCCTCTAGGACAAATCCTCTTTCCTGTTACTTTATCTGATGGGAGGTGTTCCCGAACGAGTAATGTCAACTTCATGGTGATGCCGGCAAATTCCCGTCACGATGTACTATTGGGACGCCGCGCGCAACGTGATTTTAGTATGATTACCTCCGCTCCGCATGCTGCTTGTGGTTTTCCGACACCAAATGGTGTAGCAATACTTTATGCACGGAAAGAAATCATGTCAATTGAGGAACCAGTTATGAAGGCTGGCAAGACATTGCCAAGCAATGAACCAGAAAAGTGGGTACTCAACAATAAGTACCCTGAGCAGACAATCTTATTAGGGCCTGCAGTCAGTATTGAAATTCGCGCAAAGCTTAAACTACTGTTGTTTCGCAACAAAGACATTTTCGCCTGGACACCTGCCGACATGGTTGGTGTCCCGCGCGACGTTGCGGAACATTGCCTGAATGTATTTCCATCAGCAGAACCAGTTATGCAGAAAAAGCGCAGCCTATGGTCAGAAAAGACAGAGGCAATGAACGAACAAGTCACCGAGTTATTAAATGCTGGTATTCTGCGCGAAGTCAAAGACCGGACCTGGGTGGCAAACCCAGTCATGGTAAAGAAACATAATGGCGGATGGCGGATGTGCGTAGATTTTAAAAATCTAAACAAGGCGTGTCCGAAAGATTGTTATTCTCTTCCTGAGATTGACAAAAAGGTTGACTCATTAGCTTCCTTTCGCTGGAAATGTTTTCTAGATTGTTATAAAGGTTATCATCAAGTCTTGATGAAAAAAGAGGACGAAGATAAAACCGCTTTTCGCACGGAGAAGGGCATTTTTTGTTATACCAAGATGCCTTTTGGTCTCCGCAATGCGGGAGCTACTTATCAAAGATTGATGGAGTGTTTGGAGATGACATCGGGAAAACTGTGGAAGTCTACATTGATGATTTGGTCGTTATGAGTAATTCAGAAGACACTATGCTAGACAACATCCAACGAACTTTTGATTCTCTGCGTGAGGTAAATCTAAAGTTAATCCCAGCAAATGCTCATTCGGCATGGAGGAGGGCAAATTTTTGGGTTTCATCGTCACCAAAGACGATTTCAAAGTTAATCCCGAGAAGGTCGAGGCAATACAAAAAATGTCTTCTCCTACTACCATCAAAGAGATGCAACGTTTGGCTGGAAGGTTAGCTGCGCTAAACCGCTTCCTCGCCAATCATGCTGCAAAATCTTATCCATTTATTCGAACCTTGCGCAATTGTACGAAGTCCAAAGAGTTCGCATGGACTCCTGAAGCTGATCAAGCTTTCCAGCAGATGAAAGATTGTTTAGTTCAATTTCCCACACTTACTGCTCCTCGAGAAAAAGAACCCATGGTCTTCTATCTTGTTGCATCTGAGGTAGCAGTAGGTGCTGTCTTGTTGGTAGAACGCGAAGGGGTCCAGTCTCCAATTTATTATATCAGCAAGATGTTGAACGATCCAGAGACAAGGTATTCAATCATGGAGAAATTAGTTTTAGCATTGGTCATGCTTCGCGTAGGCTGTGAAGATACTTTTCAGGACATGTTATTACAGTTTTAACAAATTTTCACATTGGCCAAGTCCTGGCCAAACCAGACGTTTCTGGACGACTTGCGAAATGGGCAATAGAATTGGGAGGTTATAACATCTGTTATAAACCTAGACCAGCTATCAAAGGCCAAGTTTTGGCAGATTTCATCGCTGAAATTCCTGCTGATAAGCTTGAAGAATGCCAAGCAATCCAAAACCTAGTCCCAGTCATCGACAACAGAGCCTGGACATTGTTTACAGATGGCGCATCAAACAGTGATGGGGCTGGAGCAGGTCTTCGATTAATGAGTCCAGAAGGAGCAGAATTCACATATGCAATTCGGTTGGATTTTAAAAGCACCAACAACGAGGCCGAATATGAAGCTTTCCTAGCAGGCTTACGCCTCGCTATCAAAATGGGCGCAACAAATTTAGAAGCCCATGTTGATTCATTACTAGTTGCTGCGCAAGTAATTGGAACGTACGATGCAAAGGAGATATCATGGCTTTATACTTAGCGCAAGCCAAGGCTCTTATAGCACAGTTCCAACAATTTAAAGTTACACACGTCAAGCGAAGTGAAAACAAACATGCTGATGCTTCAAGTAAACTCGCAGCAACTAGTTTCAAACATTTGGCTAAGGAAGTTCGCATCGAGGTTTAAGTAATCCATCAGTTCCCCTCAGACAAGTAACAATGGTCGAAGTAGGAGATCCATCATGGATGTCTCCAATAATAATGTATTTGTTACATGGTTCTTTACCAGAAGATAAAGCGCAAGAACGTAAGTTACGATGCAAAGCCCTCAATTACGAAATGATTGACGGTATTCTTTACCGACGCTCTTACATTGGTCCTTCATTCCGCTGCGTTAACAAACATGATGCACAATACCTGATCAGGGAGGTTCATGAGGGGTTATGCGGTATACATTCTGGGTCGCGCATGGTAGTAGCCAAAGTGAAAAGCGCAGGGTATTATTGGCCTGGAATGTACGTTGACGCGGTGGAGATCTTGCGCAAATACATGTCCTGCCTAAGGCATGCCCCTAAAACGTTGCGCCCAAAGAGTCCTTTGGTACCCATCACAACAGTTGGCCATTTCAACAATGGGCCATTGATTTAGTGGGACCATTTCCGAATGCGCCCGGCGCAGTAAAGTTTATCATTGTTGCGATTGATTACTTCACCAAATGGGTTGAAGCCAAACCTTTAGCTTCTACTACAGCGATGGTAGTTCGCAAATTCATCTGGGAATACATTATTTGCCGTTTTGGTCTGCCCAAGCGCATTATTAAAGGACCGAAATGGGAATCCAACATGTTTTCGCTTCTGTTGCACACCCACAAGCAAATGGTCAAGTTGAAAGCATAAACAAACAGTTGGTCGACGGTATCAAGGCCCGCCTTGGCACGGCACGGCGGGGGTGGGTTGACGAATTGCCTAGCATCTTGTGGGCACACCGAACTATGCCCAAGACTAGCACTGGAGAAACTCCTTTTAGCCTTGTGTACGGCACGGAAGCTGTGATTCCTGCCGAAATTGGGTTACCATCTCCAAGAATGCTAGCTTTGGAAAAACAAGATAACGAAGAACAAAGGCGCATCGACCTAGACTTATTGGAAGAACGACGAGAAAAAGCAGCGATTCGCGAAGCTAAATACAAGTCCCAGCTTGAAAAGTATTACAACAAAAGGGTGCGCATCTGTTCCTTTTCGCCTGGTGACTTTGTTCTTCGCGATAATGAAGCATCGAATGCCGAAAAACCGGGGAAGTTAGCCCCGCGATGGGAAGGTCCGTACGTGATAAATGAAGTATTGGGAAAAGGCGCGTACACTCTGAAGCGTATGGACGGATCCAGCGTTCCTCGAACCTGGAACGCCCAACAACTACGCTGATGTTATATGTAATCACAGTCCTCTAAGCAACTTCTGACCGTTGCGTAACGAGACTGCTTACTTTATTTTGTTATGTAATCTTAGTGACAGCCATAGCTTTGCGCTTTATGAGTATGAATAAAATACTTTGCCACTACTTACAGTCTTGTATATGTTCATTTACAAATGCATGCAATTCCTTTGGATAAACAAAAACACAAACTCATGAGCACAAGCTAACTTAATACTTACGCTCACACATGAGAACAGAAATTGTTCATTTATCTATCCTACACAAGTAATTGGTCCCATGCAAACATTGTAAAACTGAAATATATTATATTCACACCCATAGTACTTGCGCAGCAGCGCAACATTACAAGTTATCACAAAGTGAAAATTACAAATTTCATATTCTATGGATTTGGTCCCCGCCTGCCTCTCTGTTGACGAAAAGATCTCCTTTAATTTATCAACAAAGTCATCTTGCTGTAGCGCGGTATCCACAAGGTCCATAATCAGAATTTGCAATTGATCATGTTTTTCTTTGGCAGCAGAATAAATGGCGGCAGTATTTAGCCCATGCGTGGCAGCACGGCTTGTATCCCATTCGATCTTCAGCGCATGGGCCACGTGCAAAGTACACTCTCTATAGCCCTCGGCATGCCCGTCATTTCGCGCCGCGATCATCAATTCTGCCACTCTCTCATCCAACTCCGTAAAGTTAAGGATGGCATTTGCAATCTGTATACAAATACAATCCGTATATGTTGCGACAATCAAACCAGACATATATAAAGAAAAGGGAATATTACCTCCACAATCCCGTACTCCCGCAACCAAGTAAGCTGGTACATGAGGGATTCGGTGAGGATTTCTGCTGTAGCGCGAGCGACCTCCGTGTCGTTAATTTTTTGTTCGCCTTCAGTCAAACGGCGGATCAACTCGGCTTTTTCTGTTCGGTGAAGGTTGATATCTTTTTTCAAACTATCAACCTCATCTTGCAGCCGCGCCTGGTCAAATAGCATAGCAGTTAGATCATCAATTTTTTTGTTCTTAAGAAGTAGTCATTTTGGTTGATACCTCATTCTGCTCGCTCCTTTCTCTGTGTGAGCGCGCCTTTTCTGCTGCCGCAACTGCATCAGCTTTCTCTTTCTTGAGTTTCTCAATTTCGTTGCGCAGAGAAATTTTTTCTTTTTTATCACGATACAAGCCTCCACAAAGCGCTTGCGCTCGTCCGCATATTGCGCAGCAGAGGCCTCACAATTGCGCTTCCACGACAGCGCAGCCCACTCTTCAATCTTCTTCTCTTCCTCAAACTGGGCCTTTTCCGCCTCAAAATCGACGAGCATTTTCAACGTCTTCTCCTTCTCAAGTTTGGCCTTTGCCTTCTCAAGCTCAACCTCATCCCACTCTTTGTTCATGCTGCGCCATTCGCGCACAATCCTGTTTATGGTGGAAGGGGCAAGGGCAGACACTTGCAAATATGACTCGTAGGTAGCCTCGTGGTCTTTTTCTTCCTGGCGCTTCACCTCCGCCGGCCGGAAGATGCCCTTATACCACTCCCTGCAGGAGTGCCAATCAGTGAAAACATCACCCTGCTTAACTTTCCACACGGGCTGATGAATCGCAGAGGCCCGCCTCTCAGAATAAGAGCGATAATAATAGTCCCCAGGCGTCTCCTTTGGGCGAATAGGCGACTCCTCCTCCGAATCCTCAACAAACACAAAGCCTTCGCTATATGTTGAAGGTCCGACTCCCTTGGATATCACCTTTGACGGTTCCCCAACATCTGTAGCCATATCTTTAACCTGCTCGCCAGCAGGATTCTCAGCATCAAAATTTTTGGGCTCTTCTTCCGGAGCCACTTTCTCAATATTTTCCGGGACGATGGGGTCGGCATCAAGAACAAGAGTTTCTTGCCCCGCATCTCCCTCTTCAACGTTCTCAGGCCTGCGCGGCGATGGTATAGCAGATAGGGGTGCTAAACGAGTCGTGTTCGCGGGTTGGCGGGTTCAACCCGACCCGAACCAGAAAATTTTACACGAACCCGAACCCAACCCGAACCCGAAAATCGTATCATATGTATGAACCCGAACACGACCCGAAGTTTTGTGGGTTGACCCGAACACGACCCGTTTAACCCGAATTTTTTAAATTTTTTTCTAAAACTAATATATTAAAATTAAAAATTACTTAAAAAACACAAATGTATATAATAATATCATATTTAAATTATAAAAGCTATGTTAATTTCTCCTTTTAAGTTATAATCATGGCATAAAATACACGCCCCATTTAATTTATGAGATAAAATATATTGTAAAAAATATAATATAGTATAAATGTGTTAAACCGGGTCAACCCGCCAACCCGACCAGGTTGACCCGAACCTGACCCGTAAACCTAAACGGGTTCGCGTGTTCAACCCGAAACTGACCCGAACCCGTTTAGACGAAACCTAAACCCGCGAATTTCGTGTTAGGTTCGTGTCGGGTTTCCGGGTCGTGTCAGAAATTCACACCCATAATAGCAGATGAGGTGGCCGGCGCAGCCTTCACCATTTTCTCTGCAAAACATATTAACAAATACCAAGTATAAGATTCTCCGCAACTGTTATGACAGAAATGCGCAACAAACTAAACGTACCATGTGAGAACTTCTTTGCAAAGGCATCCAGATTGCCCTTCTTACCAATGTGCGGACGCGCAACTTTGGTTGGCGCAGGAGTTTTAGTCTCTGCCTCCTTCCTCTTCTTAGAAGTGCGCTTCAACGCCTCTTCCGGGCTAGAAGGTACTTCCAAAGGGTCATCTGGGTTCGCAGCAGGAAGAGATGAGGTGTCAATGGGTTCTGGCTTCGGTTTCTTCAAACCTACAGGCGCAAGACCCTCCAGTGAGTCCGACACCACCACATAATTGCACCAAGAGTCAGATACGGGAAGCGTACCTTTCTTGCCTTCAGCTTTCGCAGCAGCTGATTGCTTGGTTTTTTGCTCTGGGTTGGAAGGGGGAGGCGCAGCAGCTGCAGCAGTTGGTTTCTTCTTCTTCTTCTTCGAATCAGGGCCTACGCCCAAGTTTAGCAAATCACCTACATAATCAATCATATTGAGCAAAGGTTGCGCCATTAGTTATATTGCAATATTACTTAGAAAAAATGTTCAAGAGTAATATTGCAATATCAACTTAGGCTTTGTAAGGACTTATTTACCAGTCTTCGAATATGGTTGCGCCTCCAGATCCTCCTTCTTGGGCAACTCAAAGTTCCCCGAGATTTGTGAGAACCAAGTTTCCTCACCATCAGCAATAGGCACGACGGCCATTTTTCCTTTCTCTCTCTTGAAAGAGACCAAGTAGAGAGGCGCAGCTACATAACAAACATTTTTGCATCAGTACATATCTATTGAAAGATATTGCTAGGAAGTTAAAGGGTTACATACCAGTTCCATCTTCTGTATACACCGGTTTTTCCCGGCGTTCCTTCTTCTAGAAAATACTCATCCCGGCAGCGATGAGGGCCCTCTCCGGCAAAACAATATTGGGCACATCTTTAATATCTTGATACCATACCTCGTCGGCAGGTTTGGGAAGGGTCTCCAGCTCGTTCTCATCACCGGCCCGGAATGTCATCTTCATCGGGATCACCGCCGCCTTGATAAAGAAGAACTTCTGCTTCCAGTCGTGGTAGGATTTCGGCGGCACCAACAGAAATCGTTTGGCTTGCACACGCTGTTGGAACGAATAAAAACCCAACGAGCAGTGCAGCTGGTAGAAAACTCTAAACTTCTCTACCGACGACACGATCTGCATCGATCGACAAACGAACTCAAAATGCCGGATCCTCACCATTCCCATCGGGCTCAACTGAGAAATGTGAATCTTGTAAAAACCAAGAATTTCCAGCAAGAAATGGGTCACCGGCAGCCGGAAGTTCCCTTCGGCAAAATAATCATAAAATAATGTAATGTAGCCGGCCGGCGCATCAGCCGCCGTGGCATTCGCCACCGGAAAAAACGCTTTCCAGGCGAAGCGAAAAGGAAGTTGGTGGCAAGATTATCGAAATCTTTCTTCGACCACTTTAGCGGTGGCAAACTTGACGACGACATCTCAGCAGAACTTGCACCGGTGGCCATAACTCGAACTTTGAAGAAAACTTAGAAAACTTTGAAGGTCGCCGGAATTTTTGAACACAAATTTCTCTCAAGTTATAATTGGGTGAGGAAGCAAATGGATCGTTGATCCCTTTATATAACCGCAATTAATGCACGATTTGACTGCAGTGACTTTTGCGACCGTCACGTATCCCCAAGTAACCGCAGAGGCGAGTGGGGAACAGTCGCCGAAAAGCATTAAATACGGTAAGACATGTACTGTTGACAGCATGTCAACAGTACCACCACGTCTCAAGAACGTGCGTCGTCACCAACTACACCATCCAGATAAGTGACACGTGTCTAAGTATATTTGAAATTCAAATACTTTTTCAAAATTCACTTACGACACGTCATCAAGATGCATAAAGCAACAAAAAGCTAGTCCTTAGCTAGCGCAGCACATTTATCTTAAGTCTAGTGCTCCACCTACTTTTTATTCTTACATAGGAGCAACACTGGACTGGGGGACTTGAAGGGGTATGGTCCCAAAAACCTTGTGCCAATCAAGAAAACCATACCCATTAATAACTTCTAAGAAAACTGCGTGCAGACTTCTTTGCCAAAATAAGATTTATTAGAACTCTGCGCCAAATATCCAAGAGAGGAAAACGCCATTTAACTACCTTGTGCGGGCTCGCGCAAGGTTCAAAGTTAACCTTGAACACTCTCTTTGGATAAATGCTTCATTTAACTACCTTGCGCGGGCTCGCGCAAGGTTCAAAGTTAACCTTGAACACTCTTTTTGGATAAATGATTCATTTAACTACCTTGCGCGGGCTCGCGCAAGGTTCAAAGTTAACCTTGAACATTCTTGTTTGATAATGCTTCATTTAGCTACCTTGCGCGGGCTCGCGCAAGGTTCAAAGTTAACCTTGAACATTCTTGTTTGATAATGCTCCATGCACAAACCTTGCGCAGATGCTAAGCAGCAAGGAGAAGAAGGAAGATCAGTTAACTAACTTGCGCTTCTCGCGCAAGGAAACAGTAAATCGTAAGAAACTTTCCCTTAGCAAAATCCTTGACTTAGTGCAGAAGCAAAGGGAATATTTTCTGTTGTAACAGAATGTACACGTGGCGAATAATAGATGGGTAACAGGTGTGAACCTTCTAAAAGCCATTAACACTCAATCGTGCAAGCATCTTTTCGGTTATAACCAATTGACACATGGCAGCATCTGGACGGCTACGGAAGATCACGGTGATGGCATGCTCACATTTATAAGATGTAGTGATCTCATGTTGACACGTGGCACCTCCCTAACCGCTGATGAGCTCACGATCCGTGTGCACTAACGGATTGCCAACAAACGTTAACGGAATAACAAAAGATTCCGTTAAAGTTAACAATCTCTCTTTTTGGCGCCAAACGCCGGGTATAAATAAGTAACTTGGAGTTCAAGGAAAGGTATTCACTCTCAACTACTCTCTCACTTACAATACTTACTTCCGACTACCTGTACTTATTCTCACGCCGGAGGGTGGTCACGGAGAGAACCCCCCTTCTCCCCGTGGCGAGCTAATGGTGTTCTGTTTTGCAGGATCAGCCGGAATATTGTTCTATTCATCATCCATCGTGAAACCAAACGGAGGGTTAATCCTTTTATGCAGAGCCCATTCCATAGATCTACTTTGATTCCGGTCTAGTTGATCTAGGGTTTCTTCATTACCCAATATAATCCCACCTATATCCAAGCTATTGATAGGGTCTGGGGAGAGTGGCTGCTTCAAGTGAGACCCCCACCTAGGGGATAAAGAGGCTGCTTCAAGTGAGACCCCCAGCTCCAAAAAACATAACCAAGACATAAGATGGCACACAACTACAAAGAAAGGTAAAAATTAAAAAATAATAAAAATACACACATAAGTGAAAAATATTTCTTAGTAACACTACGACATCGGGAAATGGCGCAACTCTAGCAAATCCTGTCTAGTCCGCTCATCCCAAGTCATCTTCGGCCTACCTCTACTCCTCCTTCCCTCTAGAATGAGTGTTTCAAGTGTTCTAACCATGGATGTTACCAGTCTCCTCCTGACATGCGCAAACCATCTCAATCTCCCATCCCTTATCTTATCAGAAATACTAGCAACTCCTAATATTTCCCTAAAAACCTCATTTCTTATCTTGTCCAACTTAGTATGTCCACACATCCATCTTAGCATCCTCATCCCTGTCACTACTAGCTTACGTGCGTGAATTTTCTTAATTGCCCAACAATTTGTACCGTATAACATATCAGGTCTAACTGCAACACTATAAAATTTCCTTTTAATTTAGTCGGGAGCCTCTTGTCGCACAATATACATGTGGCTGCTCTCCACCTACACCATCCAACCTGAACACGGTGAGCTAGTCACTATCTATCTCTCCATTACTCTGAACAAACGATCCTAAATACTTGAATTTAGTTGCCTGAGGAATCACTTGGCCCTAAATGGTGATCTAAGTGTCGTGATCATCGCTTGCTCCACTAAAATCACAGTAGAGGTACTCGGTCTTAGAGCGACTAATCCTAAAACCTTTGTACTCTAAGGCTACTCGTCATTCCTCTAACCTCGCATTCAGGCTTTGTTTACTCTCCTCAATAAGCACTATATCATCTGCAAAAAGCAAGCAGTATGGAACTGACTCCTGAATCGAATTTGACAACTCATCTAGGACAATCGCAAATAGGAATGGACTCGGCGCTAACCCTTGGTGGAGTCTTACCTCCATAGGAAAGAAATCAGTATCCCCTACCGGTGCACGAACACTAGTTTCAGTCTTAACATACATATCCTTAATTAAGTCTATGTGCTTCCTAGGAAGCCCTCTACACTCTAAATTGTCCCATAACAATCTACATGGCACACTATTATATGCCTTTTCTAGATCAATGAACACCATATGTAGATCCCTATTTTCTCTCTATATTTTTCTATCAATCTCCTTAGAATGTGTATTGCTTCTGTAGTTGACCGCCCTGGCACGAAACCATATTGGTTTACCATAACCTGAGTTTCTTTCCTAAGTCTAGTCTCAATCACCCTCTCCCATAATTTCATAGTATGGCTTAACAACTTAATTCCTCTACAATTCCCACAACTTTGGGCGTCTCCTTTGTTCTTATATAAAGGGACCACAATACTACTCCACTGGTCTGGCATTCTTCTAGATTTAAAAATAAGGTAGAACAAGTTAGTTAGCCATTGAACTCCTCCATGTCCCAAACACTTCCATACCTCAATTAGTATGTTGTCCGGGCCAACCACCTTAGCCCCATAGTTGTTAATGGCGAATAGCGATAAATAGCGGGCGGCTATTTTATAAATTGCGATACACTAGAAATAAAATTTTAAAAAATTTATATGTATATTGTATCAAAATACCCTTGTATATATACTATTTTACATGTATATTAACAAAAACCTAAAATCTAGCTATTTTATAGCTATAATTAATTGTTATTTATATTAAAAAATTGTCGATGTTATCGCTATCTATCGCTACAACCCTAATAGCGATGCTTAGCCCTTACCATTTTCATATGTGCTGTCATCACCTCCCCTTGTGTGATACGCCTGCAGTAGCAATTATTCCGTTCTTGTCTCTGGGTTATTGAGTCGTCTCTTTGTTGTTGGTAAGCCCCCTCGCCGTTGAAAAGTTTGTGGAAGTACGTTTACCGTCTTAGCTTAATGTCATGCTTCTTGACTAACACACGTCCATCCTCTACCTTTATAAACTTCACTACCCTAGATGAAATCATATGCATAAAATCTATATGAAAATCATAAGCTTGCAATTTAGTTTGACAGACCATATAGTGAAGTAAATTAGGATGTTGTTGTCACCTTATGAAAAAAATACTATAACCATTTCAAAGTACAAGAACCTCTTACCAAGCGTTGAGCATGTTTAACCACATTGAGCAGGTACTACAACATCTACCATATGTTGAGTAGGTAAACAACCTCTACCAGAAACTTTAAGTGTGGTTATTAAAGCGATATGAGCTTAACACTAAAGGCGCGCAATAGAATATTATATTGTCATAACGAATTAACGATCAAACATAGAACATGGCAAAGACTAAGGAAATATCCGGTGACTTTTAGACTAGAAGCGTACGGTAGAATATCAGTTCTTCAGATTATCAAAAGAAATGAACATAGAACATGGCAAAGAGTAAGGGAATATCCAGTGATCTTGATGGAGTACATCCATCCGATAATAACATTAGCCAAAATATCCTAGGATCGACCCATGTGTCCCCTACCATTAATCATGAATCAATATGTCCATGTGCTACATCGAGCACACAATAAAAAGGAGACGTCATGGGCTAATCACACCGCCAAGGTTGGTGTCACGTCCGGTAGTGGACTCATAATTTTTCTCTTTCACCGGGGACGTTTTTTTTTTTAATTGAATGTCGCTTAACTCAACATCTGATTTTTTGGTTTAAGTCGGGTCGGATCACATAAGTAATGATAATTCTTTTTATCAGGCAAAACTAGGAGCTAAAATGAGATTATCATGACCACACAAAAGATATGTACCGTTCAATAACCATGTTATAAGTGAAGTTTGTTTTTCAAGTATAGATTTGATCTTTTCTAACCGAGGCAAGCTCCTAGTGTCTTACCATGCATAACAAACGTTGAAAAATTCTTCTACTAAAGGTTATTTTCAAAGATTTTATAAATTAATTAATTAATTTCATCAAGATGATTTAGAAGCAGTGTGCATGTATAAGACAGTCAGAATGGGTTACCTGAGTACAATCGAGGAAGACAACACAGGAATCTGAAGCTTCGATGTGCAATCGAATCTGAATCTTCTTCGATTTGTTGCGAAAGAAAGCGTGGGTGATGGATCTCACCCGATTTCTTGATTTGCTTTTCTTTTACCTTTATCTTTACTTTTATTCATTTTTCACATCCTTTTAACTTTACTTCCCTTCATTTTTATTTTGTTTCGTTTATGCTTTTCTATATCTAAAGCTATTTATCACTTTTATTAATGAAATATGAATTTTATTAATCCCAATATTAGTAATTAGCCGCCAACAGTCTCAACTTCATAAATAATCACTGGCACTCCTAATCATTAACATATTAGTCTCAAATGGACCTTGACTAACAAAACCCTAACGCCGTTAGTCTCCGGTCGCCAGAAAAACATTTTTTTGCCTAGAAAACTCATTTTTGGCCGCAAAACTCAACATTTTCGTCCCAAACCTCTTTGTAACTTTATTACAGACCTTTAGGAACCTTTTTCTAGTAAAAGTCACAATTATTGAATTCGCCGGAAAACTTCTTTTTGGCTGGAAACTCAACTTTTTTGCCGGAAAACTCAACATTTTCGTTTCAAACCTCTTTGTAACCTTAGATCGGACCTTTAGAAACTTTTTTCTGGCCAAAAACGGTTTTCCAACGACCAGAGACTAACAACGTTAGGGTTCTGTTAGTCAGGGTCCATTGGTGGTCAATATGTTAATAGTTGGGACTACCAGTGGTTATTTTTTAAGTTAGGACTGTTAGCGGTTAACGACGAATAGTTGAGATTATTAAAATCCAATATTCCTTTATTAATTTATTTACTTCTATTATTATCTAAAATAATTTATCACTTTTATTAATGTATTTAATTACTTAAAATTGTTTTAATTGAGTTATATGTATTGGGAATTCCTTCACGTGATATAGCAGAAAACATGTATGTATTAAGAAAATTTATTTACAATGATAAATAGTAAATAGGTTTAATTACACAAAAGTTGTCTTCTAAAAATATATTAACACATGTTTCATATTGAATTAAAACTATAAAAATAAATATTAACATCGGTATTACCTAAAATAGGGTATTAAGAGAAATGTTGTTCTTCTTTTGCAAGCAAATTCCACTAGAATTAGCATTTTGTTTTTGTTTCGGTGATGGATGTATTTAAAATGAACAATATCCAATTAGATGTTAGCGAGTCAAAAATACTTTTTTAAACACTTTTATTGACTGTTCAAGTATCGAATTAACATGATTTCATTTTTCTATCAGTAAATATTACTCTATTTTATTTTACACTAATAATATTTAAATATTTCCTTAGCTCTGGTTTGAACATAAAACTTCATTTCTAAAAGGCAAATACCTTTACTAAATGGATACCCTATGCTGTCACATGATTTCTTATATGCTAATAAACTAAAATGTTAATTTGAAAGTTATTGCATTGTTCCTGTTTAATCTATAAAATATTATTTCCTAAAAATAATTTTGGGTTTTGAATGTTATTTCACACCATTACTTTGTTGTTTTCATAGAAAGTAAAATAAGAATGGTTTAGCATTTTAATATGGTTGTTGGTGATGTTGAATGATTAAATATGGTTTAGCATTTCTCCCACAGTTTATATATAAAGTAACCTCGTTTGTATTCTATTTATTGTAATAATATAATGCGTTACCAGATTTATCATTGTAACATTTTTATTTTTATTAACAATTTCATAAAAGTTTAAAATTGAACACATCAAATATACTTGAGTTTTTTTTTGTTTTTTACTGTAACGAACCAAACTAATACCGTTTGAACAACAACGACATCCAGTTGCGTATTAGTTTGTATGGTTTTCTAGACTTGCTGGTATAAAATTCTTTGAAACAAAGTTGTGTTCACAATGGAGTTTTTTTTCATAAGCTACAGCGAGTGCCGATACGGTAAAGGTACCGTGATGAACCGAACAATAACGGCTTAACAGAACCCACACATGTATTGTTTTTATAGTTTTCGTTTAATGTAAAACACGTGTTGATATCCTTCTGGGTATATCTCTTTCGATTGCAATACCAATTATCAGTATCATACAACCCTTGTAATGGAACGAATCGAAGTCAAGCAAAAGCCCACTTAATTTTTTTCAGGTCCCAAACATATTCTAGCCATATAAAACACGTGTTAGCCATTTAGTTTTTTTTATTTCGATTGTTATAGCGAGTATCGGTACCTTAATGAACCAAACTGATACCGATCGAACTCCAGTATCATTATAGGCTGAAGTAGTACTGACCAAGTTCCCACCGCGAAGTGCGGAGAGATAATACTAATTATCTAATCAAAATTAAACATAAATTAAATAACAATTTTTAAAAATATCTATGTTTAATTATCAATTATTGTTAAATCTTAAATAATAATAATAACTAACTTATTGGACTTAAATATCTCACAAATAACACTCTTGTGTTAAATTGTTTAACTCTTTAAATGATCCGAATGTAGTTGTTGTACGCCATGTAACCCTTTGATACTTACCTTATAATAGTATTGTCAAATGTCAAATTGTCAAATATCATTACTTGGTGATGTGAGCGGATATGCTTATAATACATGGTATATTTTTAGTTGTTTCATGCATTAGTTCTGTAACATCCGTTAAATACGGATCTCAGAATACCTAACACGTATTGAAACCGGATCTTTTGGAAATGAATAAAAATGGAATTTCATTATTATTTTCCTTGTTTAATTTATATATTATTACTGAATTAAGTTAGATAATATAATTGTTTAAGGGTTAAAATATTAATTTCAAAGTAAAAAAATACAGCTAGGTTCGTTAAGTATTATAAAAGAAAGCATTTACCGGGTTAAACGATTAAGTTTTATCAAAATATAAATAATAGGGGTGAGTTTCGTCAAGATTTGGAAGTATAACCGTGAAGGGCCAATTGTGTCAAGCATTGAAACTATTTAAAAGAAAAAGACCGGGGGTGGTGGGAGGCCAGGATCGAACCCGCAACCTCAGCCGAGCCAACCAAACTACATACACAAGCCAACCACTACACCACTCTTATGGTTATGGTATAACCCAAACAAAATCAAGGTTTTAAATAGAACTAGACACGACCCAGCTCCATATTGTGATCGAAGTTTCAGCTTCTAACTGACCTTGATAGGGCTCGCAAGTATGAAGAAAATGAATCACTTTATCTTATCGATCCATAATTACACTTAAATGATCCATTTACACTTGAGATTTATATCACCATTAAAGTTCTATCTTTAACTCAAATGTTTGATCTAATTCATACCTACTGAGTCTTGAAACCGGTTTCTTTGGATCCTAATACTACCACACAACTTTTCCAACTCACAAAAACCATCAACAACATCTTACAATCGCGAATTGAATCAAGAATAAAAGCTAGGGCTTGTAACTTCAAGCATTGATATCTTCCTCATTTTTGCACCAAAACATGTAATTCCAAAGCCCATTCTCGTTAATTTTCCATGCTCTACAAAACCCTATTGTCAATTTCTGCATTTGGAGATGTTAGTTTTCTGAATTGAATTCTTGGTCAAACTAGGGTTCTTAGTTCTTGAAATTTGGGCTTTTTGATTTAGGATAGCATTTTGATGAAATTGAACCTAGAGAATTGTTTATTATCATGTTAGGATAGTTTGTAGAATTTTGGACTTCAATTGGATTTATTATGAGTTTTTAGTCATGTTGTACCATATGAAAAATTATTAAAAAAATTTGGATATCATAGGTAGTAATTTCTGATTTTCTCTAAAATACATAAAGTTTGGGAATTGTTATAAATTCATGATTCATGGTAAATTATTAATAACAAAAGTGTCACACCCCGACCGATGGCGGAAACATCGGAGTGAGACGAACGAGAACGAGATTGCTCAAGGCTTCGTAACACTATTGTGATTATTTAATTCAAACCGATTGTCAAGTACATCACAAGAAATCAAAGTACAATAATTGGAAATTTCAAAGTACAACAAAACTCAATAACAATACGATAATAAAAGCTAGTAATTCTAGATGCATTTCTAAGGCGTCCCTACTATATTTCGTCAATATCAACATCATCAACCTGCAACATGTTTAAAAGTATAGGTCAACACACAAGTTATTGGCGAGTACACAAGTTTAATATTTCCTAAGTATGAAAAAGGTTTAAACGAATCCATATGACAAAAATAGTTAACTAGATTAATGTAATCATGGCATGCAATTAGACAAGTCAATCCTCTGATTACCGCATGAATTTAAAAGACTTAACATGACCACAAGACTAAGGGTCGTGCGGTTACTCCTATAGCGCTATACATGTTAAGGGGAGGTTCATACACAATTAATGACAAATGAATCACATAAGAATGTTCCAAGAATACAAATCATGTATTACGTATCTAAGCATGTATGATGGATTGTTTGTGTTTGCATAAAGTATGAGTGTAATTGCGTGTATTTTGATAGGTTAAACATATTGCACCCAAAAGTGTAGCATAAAAGGGCTTTCGAGTGTACTCATGGTTTTGCAAAGCTTCCTTTGGTAATCCCATGAAGAGTTGGAGAGTTGGTGGATGAAACACCAAGGTCCACCCTACATGGGGTAAACGAAGGTGTGTGAGTATTCGGAATGTTAACGGAAGATTCGGATTTGGAATTAAAGTATGTAAAAGTATGTATATATAAAAGTAATTATCTAGTCTTAGAGCACCCGTTTTTGACACTATAAGTCCCATATGGGTTGATGTGATTTCATGGGTCAAGTTGCCCATTAGAATCGTAACGAGAGGTTCAAGACTTAGATAATATACCTATTACCATGACAAGTAACCATATCCGATTATCATCAAGGGTTCAGTTAAATATATGTTTATATATATGTTTATATATATATATATATATATATATATATATATATATATATATATATTACATAGTTTACATAATGATTCTAAGCTAAGTCCATCAAGAGTATTCATAGATTGTCATGTAAGTCAAACATGAAGGCGGGAGGATAACCATCCTTTAACCTCTTTGTAGGATTCACCAATATACAAATCATCACAAAGATGATTCAGATGGTCATGAATGAAAATGAAATGTACAACTTCTTACTATATCAAGTAGCCAAGTAAGCTTTAACCCGGGTGAGTCATTCCCGACATGGAAAGAGTTAACTAAGTGTCGAAGACTAGACGGGGTTAAGTTACTTTAAGTCTAGAAAACTACTTGATATAGCAAGGTAAAAAAAATTAAGTGAGGTGGTGGAATGAAGTTAGGATAGTCAAGGCTTCCAAGTATTCACACCTATACCAAAACACAAGTCTTGCCATAAACTTGATGGCAAGGTCGGATGGTTTCATCACTTGTAAGTTGCATAAATCCTTGCAAAAATAGAAAGTTTAGAGGTATTTGCACCTCTTAAACTCATAAGAACAAGTCTCATAACCTTAGATAGGTTTAAGAACAAGTTGGAAGAAGATTAAGTCAAGAAAAACATCGTTTGTAAAAGTTTAACCAAAGTTCTTCCAAAACAGAAAGTTTGGACCTCAAAATGGTGATGTTCCACCTTAAATTACCATGGTAATCTTGTGGAAACACTCCTAGAGGTGTTCAAATCTTTGTAGATGAAGATTTAATGAAGAAAAGATGGAGAAAAGTGAGTTTGAACTCACTTTTGCACTTGAAAGTAATCTGCCTTGTTCTTGAAATTCCAGAGAATTTGAAAGTGTTATGATGATTTAGAAGTGTTTGGAAAGTGCAAATGAGGTGTAGGAGACTCCTATTTATAATGGGGAATTACGGTTTAGGTAATTAACGAAGTTGGTGGTGGTTGGGAGTTGGAAAAAGGAAAATGGAGCCAAAATTCGCATATTTTAAAACATTCTGCCATATCTGGTCATTTTGCACGGTCATGCGGATCAAGTGCACGGTCATGCGGATCGCAGGGTGGTGCACGTCAGGTGCGTGCTCATGCGGATCGCAGTGTGCATGGTCGTGCGCCTCAGTTGCATGGTCGTGCACCACCTACAGAATTTACCAAACTTTCTAGAATTTGTAATTTGACCCCTAGAGTTTGATAATTCCTTTATTTTATGCTAGAAACTCATAATTTAGCGTGTTTTTAGGTATTTAACGTGTGATAAAGTATAATATAAATGTATGCAAGTATAATTTGAGGGGTGAGGTTCGGCTACAAAGTCAATTTTTCCTACAAAGTGTACAAAGTCATAAAAACACCACAATTTCAGCCATAAAACACACTCAAAAACTCACAAATAAAAGAGTGAAAATCACTAAAACACAATATCCAAACCCTAATAATCCATAAAAACTTCAAACACACCATCGTAAAACTATGAATATAAAACACAACATGATAATCAACATAAAACACACTAATGTTAATCATTCAATAATCAAAGCCTTATCATCCAAAACATAACACAAAACCCACAAATATGGTGTTTTAGTAATATTCACTTTGTTATTTGTAGGTTTTGAGTGTGTTTTATGGTTGACATTATGGTGTTTTATGACTTTTTACACTTTGTAGGAAAAATGGACTTTGTAGCCAACTCCCACCCTAATTTAAGTATCAAGAATGTATGTATAAGTATATGCATATATAATAAGTATCGGTTTGCGTATAAACGATTAAATTGTAAGTATAACAAGCATGTAAAGAGTATGAGTTTTTATTACGATCAAAGTCTTGGATTACAAAGTTGGAGTTGAAATACAAATAAGATACGAATACAAGTTTCTATAAATAAAAATACGATTACACTTTCTGAATAAGGAAAGTATAAAAATGTGAAGCGTTACAAAAAGAACTAATTATACTTATAGTATAATTTTAGTCTTTTTAAATAAATTGAATGACCTTACATAAAAAAATAGTGATGGATTTTGGGATTTATAAAATTGAAAAAATGAATTTTTATTAATTTAGTTAGGATTGATATTTCAATAAAAATAACATAAACTATTATTATGGTTATTTAGTCCTTTTCATTATTTTTAGATTAATTAGATATGAAATCAATAATTGTATTGGTTAAGGATATTTATTATTTGGGTTATTGGATTTTATCACCTCCCAACTATTAGCTACTAGTCGATGCCACCCCAACTAACACATTGATGCCCGACACCCCCAACTTAACATTTAGTGTGTTTTAGCACCACTTCGTTAACCAAACACCAACTCAGTTAGGTTTTTTATCCTACGTGAAAAATTCTTGATGACATGGCTTGTTTTTATGAGGTGTCATGCTGAGGTGGCCAGTGTAATATAATTATACTTATTATAAGAGATCCCATTTCTCTCTCTCTTTACATCCTGTCATCTCTCTCTCACTTACTACCACCAGCATCCACCTCCACCTACCCACACCACCATCCTGCCATCTCTCTCATTTAACACCACCATCATCCACCCTACCAATCTTCACAAATCTCTATCTGTAACCCATAACAATCTGCAACTAAGTCTTCACTTTTTAGTTTTTACACAAACACCATAATATCATGAATTACCCACCGATTAGACCTTCACAAACACCATCAATGTCCACCGAGTCAAAACAACAACTCACCTCAACAATTGAACTCGACTCACTCTCGAGGACCGACGACTGGGCACAATGCTCGTCTCCGTTCAAATACAACGCTTGAAGATTCGAAAGTGTGACGATGCACGACGTGCAAGAGGAGCCAAAGAGTGACTGATTACATGTTGTAAGTACAGGATCGAGCAACGATATGTTAACAATTCATTCAGATCTGCATCTTGTTTTTGCAGATTGCGTTTTATTGTGAGCTTTGATAGTTAGAGTAGAAATGAAATGGGAACTTTAGATATGCATGTTGTTTGTGCATATTGCATTTGATCGTTCAGTTCTTCAGATCTGTATCTTATTTTGCAGATTCTGTTTACTTGTGAGCTTTGATTGCGAGAGCAGAAGTGAAATATGAACCCTTATAAAAATGACAGATCAAGATTGTTTGTGCAGATTGTGTTTGTTTGTGTATCTTGTTTGTACACCTTATAAAAACCCCTAAGTGTATAAGAGATCCTTTTCCACATTATCATGTCACATGGGATAATAATTGACACGTAGGATAAAAAACCTAACTGAGTTAGTGTTTGGTTAACGCCATGGTGCCGGAACACACTAAGTGTTAAGTTGGGGGTGTTAGACGTCAAAGTGTTAGTTGGGGTAGCAACGGCCAATAGCCAATAGTTAGAGAGGGATAAAATCCAATAACCATTTTATTATAATATGACATATTATAATATAGATAAACTGTGACAAAGCTAGTTTTATGTTATAAATACAATGTGTCACAATTAATTAAATTAGTTACAATAATAAGTTAGCATTTATGATGGAAGAATTATAAATATTTTAGGGTATACAAAAGCCTAAAACCATAGAATTATTTTATAAGTTTATGTTGTTTTGGTTGTTTAGTATTTTTATGTTAATTATATTTTTAGGATAACATCTTTGTTCGTATATTTTTCCTTCCCAAAATTTATGTGGTTAATCAGGATCATATAAACGTAACCCGTGAGTAATTCTATAACTTTCCGCTTTTTATAAGGGGTGTATTATATTTGCATTTTATTTATTATCATTAAAATGCAACTTTCAAAGTTATTATATGGATGTATACTTATGTTTTATTTTAATTGTCATGTGTTGTTAGTCTATTGTATTTTAGCATGTCATTGTGGATCCACGGTTGATTAGGTTCTCCACGTCCATAAGTTGTAGTCTAGTATCGCTAACATCATTAGATTCGCTCTTTGGGGCTCAAGTCTCGTTTAGTCTTATATTGGAGTTATCGTATATTCATTTGACTCATATGCTCACTTGGTTGTTTGTTTTGTATGCACGTTTACATTGTTTGTATAGTTGATATGTTATGATCTTTATACTAACCTTGGAAAAGCATGTTAAAACCTTCTCTCAAAAATAATATAAAAATCATTTTTTTTATAAAAAAAATAGGAATTATTCACCAACTTATTGTTGACCCAAAATTTATTTTCCGCATGATACAGGTATACAAGAATGAGTGATTGAATGTTGAAGACACATAGGATGTGCCTTAGTTAATTTAATAGTTTTATATGACTTATAGCCATAGGATATTGTATAGATTTATTTTGGATATTTTATGTTATATGTGACAATTTAATTTGGACACTTTAAGTATTTAAACTTATAATAGTTGTCATGAGCTATGGACAATCAATCATGCTCCGTACCAATCTGATACGGGTCGGGTGTGACAAGTTCAAGGTTCAATACTTATAAAAACACAATAAATACTATACTCTACATTTCACGTTGGGCAAATGGACCAATCGTTAGTGTAATATAATGATGATAAGATATTGAATTCGTCCAGGATACAACAAGTTTAAGTACCGAGTCTTTGGTACTGTCTAGTTAAATTCAAAATAAAAGAAAAATGGATCAAAATAAAAATGAAGAGGTAAATAAAAAGGTAGTAATCAATGATAAGAAAAGGGGAGTGTTTAGGATTAACATATCTCTTGATGCTTCGGTAACTAACTCTTACCATTGGGTAATAAGGGCTCGATTGTCATGTGTCTTAATCCATAAGGTTGTGTAGTATCTGGGTCAAAATCCTAACACACTCGAATGTCACACCCCGACCCGCAGCGGAAATAAAAGTCGGGGCATAATTGGGTTATCATCAAAGCTCATGACATTTACTAATAATAGGTTTCATATTTATTAAATTGAATTTAAAACTTCAAATATCCAAACACAAAGAAACATATAAGCACAAGAAAAACATTATTCTAAACAACCTGTATTTTATTATCTTCTAAGGCCATTCCTATGTGTTCCTTTCCTCAGCCTGTCCACCTGTATCATGCGCAAAACAAAAGTTTAGGTCAACAAAAGTTGGCGAGTGAATCTAAGAAAAACATTTGAGCAGTTGTTATATTAGTTGTAGTTGTTTAAATATAAATTTGTGCATGAACCATAAGTGAGCATGTGTATATATATATAAACAACCACAAACCATATAATATCCACAAGGAACATATGAACATGATAAATGATGAACTTGAGATCAAGGCTCAATCAAACAGAGCCGATCTAATGAGGCGCCTGATGCTTAACTCGTATCCCACGAGGAACTGATGGGCCTTAAATGAATGATTGCACTGAAATGATAAAATGTATCCACGCATAACAACACTAACAAATATACACATTAGATCACATAATGGTGCTAGCACAAGTGTTTAAATAAATAAAAGATGTAAAGACACATGATACACCCCAAAATATGATTAAAAAGGGGAATTTGTAAGGATTCACTCACCGTGGATGCGTTTTCTTGATTGATGAAGAGTGCGCACGAATCAAGGATTTAATCGACGAAGAAATCTAACCTAAATAATAACGCAATAATTCGATAAATATATATAAAAATAATATTTTGATTTAATACTTTTTGTTATAGTTTTAGGTTATTTTTGTGGTATTTATTGAGATTTTAAACCTTCGAAATTGTATCTTTAAGTATTTTTAATTGATTTTTAACTAGAAAATAAATACAAAAAAATAATAAAATAAAAGTAATATTAAATTAAAAAAAACTTGTCAGACCTGACAAGGTGGTCTGACCGGCTCGTTGACTGTTTGACTGCGTGTGGTGAGACTCGAACTTGTGACCTCCCGTTTACGTGCACGCAGCTCTTCCAACTGAGCTACGTGTCTAACCCGTAAGGAAACAGATTTTAATTAATTATATGTTCTTATTAGAGTATTTCAGAAATCTTTTAATTTAAAAAGACTTTTAATGATCGAATGGGTGCGCATGAATTGACTCGAACCCGGAACCTTTGTGATGATTTGCACCTAGCCCAACCAGTTGGGCTGGGTGTCTAACCCATTTGTGTTAGAGTTTTTATTAGTCTTTGAACTAACAGGGAAGTGTTCTGTATAGTTTATAAAAATTGGAGTTTTATTACTGAAAACCGGTTGTAGGCACGAATCGAACCCAGACCTCGCATGCTAAAATTGCACACAGTCCACCACTGGACTGTGTGTCTAACCCGGTTATAACCCGGTTTCTTTTTATACTTAACCCTTTGATAAAAAGTCATCTTCTTCATTATTTCAACACAGAACATTAACTCGAATTAAAACATGTTTAACAACTATTATGATTTACGATTAGCACATGAATATACAGTTTATAAAACAAGAAGTAAAGGATGGTTACCAACGACGAAAACTTTCGATTTTCCAGTGGGTAATTCCGGTGACCAAATAACTGGGTTTCCGGCAAGAACATAATGTTTGAGCAGGGGATTTCGAGTGAAATTCTGAATGAATGGACGAGTTTGGATTTATCTATCATAGGGTATTTATAGGCTTCTTAGGTTGATTTTTGCTTTCAATTTTTGAAACGGAAATTAAGATCGATGATTAGCATAACGGTTTGATCTTAATTGAATTTGATTGAGGTTTGGACGTTGATTGACGGTTATATTCGATTAATTGAAGAATTGAAACGGAGAATTAGTGTTTAATCTCTGAATCAGAGGGCGGTTACCTTCTTGATGATTTGAATCTTGCAGGTGACTCGCACGTTTCACTATATACGTTATTTGATTCCAAAACTTCACCATAAGTGTGTGTGGTCTAGCGGTGTTGTGAGTATGTAACATATGGGGGAACCCGGGTTCGATTCCGGTTGTCCCCTTTTCTTTCATTTTAATTTTTATTTCTTAATTCTTTTGATTTTATTAATTTCTTTTATTCTTTTTATTACCCAAATTTAAAATTATTTATTATTATTATTATTACATGCCGTTTATTACATAACCAACGCCAATAGATACGCAACTAACATTTAATTAAATACTTGATTAATAAACAAAGCGGGTTTTTGAAACCTGTTTTACACGAATGTTACATCGAACCTATCGCTTTGAACCAGCAGAGAAACACCACTTAAGGTCGGAATTAAACCATAATGGTATTGCCCAATGAGAAAGGAAAGTATAGATATACCACTTTGATTTATATTAGTTAATTAGATAGTTTAAAGGATTTAAATTATGAGCCCTTTGGTGAGTCGTCAATTCTCGTAACGTAGTTACTTTTCATAGAAACCAAGTCCTTTACAAATGTGTATGAGCGCCGCGTAAAGGCAGGAGCTTACTCAACCCGAAGTCCCTTCCAAAATCTTTAACCTCTGGTCAAAGCATCGACATGTTTTGACTCTGCATAGACATGGAAAACATGAATGGCTCAAGTCAATGGCGCCACAAGATTTTTGGTAGATTTTAAGGGGTTAAGCCGAAATACTAATGACCCAAGTCAATGGCGACGCTAATATTTCACTCACTTTCAATAAACTATTAATTAACCAAAGTCATTAACGCACACCCCCTTGTTCACCAATGATCTTCGTTAGTTAAATCCGGATATTGGGGGTTAGTTTCCCCTGAACACCTTCAAAAATCTAACCAAGAATGGCCATGAAACTAGTTTTTACCAAACTTGAAAAGATTATATTAATACTAAAGCTTGATTACACTAACGATTCTTAAGATTTTTTAATGATTATAGATAGTGGGTCGAAGAGAAATGTGTTGTGGAGAAGAGAGGATAAGAATTGAGCACTTGAAATGGTGGAATTGTCCTTATTTATAGGTTGGTTAGGCTCGAGACACATGGCGTGCCTGGATGGCACGAGGCATGCCTGACCAAGTGACCTGTTATAGCCGGTTTGCGAGGCACGAGGCGTGTTTGCTAGGCATGGGCCGTGGTCAAATTTGTGGGTCTCTCAGATCTTCTAAATCTTCCAGAAGTCAACTTTTGTCATCTAGTACGGAGAAACGGGGCATGTCTGGACTTTTCTTTTCCGGGCATTGCTCCATAGTCTTCTAGAGGTGTCTAGCAGTGCCGAATCCGAGGCATGGGGCGTGTCTGAAATTTTTTTCTCATCTTCTTCAGTTTTTACCTGGATTTGCTTCCTTTGTTCATTCTGGGTTTGTTTTAACCTGAAAATTGAAAATATACTAAAATAAGTCTATTTTAAATATATACCCTTCACAAAACATAATCAAAAGTGAGTGTAAATTGATATAAAAACATGTGCACTTTTGCTTATATCACTTGGGCATACTAATGCAACGGTAACATTTGATCTCTCGTACCACCAATATTGTGGCATTTGCCTATTAGGAGCTTACGGAATTGTATTTGATTGCCAAAGTGGAGACTTTTCAGGTGGTCATCCATCTTGGTACTACTTCCACTTAAGCACACTTAATTATGGAGTTTTGGTGGGATGCATATCCAATGTGTTTAAAATGATGATATTTGAGGCGGGACATGTCTTATGAAACAAACATTTCATCTGTCTACGACCAATATGGGATTTGCCTAGGTTGTTACAATTAGCTTTCTACATTTCATTGGATATTTAGAACCAATGACATATGATTTAACCTCGACAAATCACCTTTGTTGTGCTATTATTTAAGCATGATAATAACCAGCTATGACCTTGATCCTTTCAATTCTATGATGTGTGCGTACTTTGATAAGGTTTTGATTCATAAATAAAGTAACAAACAAATAAACCCTTGTTATATATGATTGTTCGTATACTTGAATTGGAAACTTATTTTAAATTGGAAACTTATTTTATTGGCACCTTTGGTCCCCTTAAGGCCCATCTTTAGCCACTAGTTTAAGCGTGCACAAATTGAATCATTTGAAAGTGGGCTTTGATTCTCAGCAACCACTGTCCTTTCCCCTAGTCCCTTGTTCGTGGAAACACTAATCTTCCTTATTTTGAATCTCGTTCTCTGTCTCTTTCCCCTCGAGTTCTGATTATCGAAAGCGGTACAGCCATCCATGTGGCACTATCGTTACCACGACCTTAGGCCGTACCAGATGTGGCACCATCAAAAGTTGCTGGGTGTCTAGATATCTCAAATTTTGTAGCTCGAACATTGTTTATGTTAATAAAATTTTGCTTGGAGAGTGAGATTAAGAAAGTTCTTTATAAATTTGAGGGAAGATTGAGAAACAGTGAGGGTTTTTTTTCCTTTTTTGTAATTATTTGTATTTTAGTTAGAGGGATATAAAATAATCTAATATAATGGGTTGGTTTTTACCCAAAATCATAACCTAGATATCGGTTAATGATAATCATAAACATAACCGATCGATTATGACGTTTTGGTTAATAGAATTTAAATATTATAACGTGGTAAGTTAACCATGAATTTGGCCTTAGCAAAAATAGCCCAAACAATATAATTGTTCATTATTTGGGTCAAAATGGTTGGGCTTGAAATTTTTACCACGGAATAAATTTTTATTACACATTTTTATATATTTGTATATTACATAGCATTAAAAAGTACATGTAATTTATAATGTTAATACTGATTTTTACTGAATATACAAACAAAATATAATTCATAAATTCAAATAAATGATCAACTAAAATGATATAATATAATCATAAATCCAAACAAACGTTAAAAAAACCTTAAGTGTTAAAAAATTGGTGAATCGTCCAAAACCCGACAAGCTTTTTCTAGATGTTGGTTTGGTTCAGTTATGGCGAAATGCAAACATTGATAACCATAATCACCTCGCTAATTTCAATTTTAGGAAAATAATTAACTGATCCATTTGGTTTTTTTATTTGGTTCTGTTTTCTTGATTTGATTTTGTCGATTAATTCTGTTTTTTCACACCCCAACAACATTTAATGTTGGTTAGTAGAAATGAAAAAAATGTGGTATAACTGATTATATAATTTTTTAAGATGTAAAAAAATGACAAACAAATTATATATTTTTTAAGATGTAAAAAAACGAAAAACAAAAATGAACGTTGGCAACTTAAAAGAAGAGGAAATTTTGACAACCACAAGTTTTGGCGACTATGTAACCACCAGTCACCATTGATGGAAGTCGACCTCTATCTCCATGGCGATGCTTATCTCCTCCCGCACTCCAACTCTCTCACTCGCTCCCGTCCGATCTTCTTCTCCGCCAACCGTCAGATTTTCCACTCTGAACACCGTTGCAACTTCCAATGGCGGAAAAACCACAGGTGCCGCAGTTCTTTGGTACAAAAGCGATCTCCGTGTCGATGATCATCCAGGTCTATTTGAAGCTTCTAAACACTCAATGGTTATTCCGCTGTATGTCTTCGATCACCGGATTCTTCGCGGTGAGTTTCTCTTAACTTATTTGCTGCTAGTGGAATACAGTTTATTCAAATCGTGTGTTCACATTACGTAAACTATTGATTAGGAGGTCTATTAGGTTTTTGAAGTTCCCAATTTCTATGAACTTTTAAAGAATCGTCATTTAATTGCTGCTGAAATGGTTCAGATAATGCATGAATCGAGTTTGTGTATAATATTATGCTGTTTAGGTCAATTTTGATTGTTGGTGCAGAAAGTGGTTGATTTAAGTGTAAGTGTAGTGTGATAACTGATAAACGCCTCTTTTAATGAGCACATTAAATGTGATATGTCTATGTAATGTAGTTATGTTGATGTATTGGTCCTCATGTAGACTTCAATGAAGATTTTGGAGAATCATTCAATTGTAGGTGCAATGGTGCATATAGTGTATGATTCTAATTTTTGAATATTTTTATACTTTTTAGGTCAATTTGATTGTTGTGAACAATTAATGGTGCAGAAATTGGTTGAATCAAGTGTAGTGTGATAAATGCCTCTTTTAATAAGCACATTGATGTAGCTATGTTGATGCATTGGTTCTTATTGTGCTTACTGTAGACTTCAATGAGGAATTCTTTGAGCTTCTACTGTTTGCTGTGAAGGATCTGAGAGATTCGTTAAAGGATTTGGGATCTAATCTGATGATCAGGTTCGGGAGGACGGAATCTGTTATTCAAGATCTTTTAAAAGAGGTTGTTACCTTGAAGTTTGGTTAGTTAAGTAGTTTTAAGTTGACTAGAAAGATGAAAGCTTAAGTGCCTAACATCTAATAATTGATTAGGGTTGGAACAGGTTAGAGCTGCCAATGTTTACACACAAGAAGAAGTGGAATACGACTCGCGGTTGGTGATTGATAAAGTTAGAGAAAATTTAGGAGATGTGTTTTTTGAAAAAGATTCTCCTAAAGTATCGCTATGGAGTACTCCTTTTTATGAAATAAAGGTATATTTGTTTGGTTACAGTACTGCTAGTTTGCGTTTTGGTTGGATCATGCTGATGAACTCTTATTTTTCTAGAATATGATGGACCTTCCATTGTCATATGACGAGTTTCAACGATTAAAGCTGCCTGTGCTTTCGCCCCTTTCAGCCCCAAATTTACCCGGTGTGGTGCCAGATTTGGAATGGGGTAAGTAATACGGCTTCAGTGTTATAAAGTGCATCCACTTTTGGGTTTTATTTGTGGTTTTGACAAGGCATAGATACACGGTTCATGATCCAGGTCCTCTACCGACACTTAATGATTTGATGGAGTTTATGGATGAAAGTCCATACAAGCTAAAAGATAGCTGGAGTTTGATCAAGAACACTTCTGCTGAATATGTATTGCAGAATGATAGGATTCTTATGTCAGGTGGTGTGACTAACAGTCAGGGCAGTTTGAACTCCCTTGCTTCTCAAATCAAGAAAAAGAAATTGAAAAAGTCAGCATTTATAACAAAACAAGGAAATTTTGTTGGAGGTGGAACTAGTGATGTGCTTAATGCATTGGCTGCATATTTGAAATATTTTGAGGGTACTGCGCGGAATGATTGGCAGGAGTATGTAGCTTACATACATGCCTTTACTATTGTGATTTTGTAACCAAATTAAATTTCATTTTGGATTGCTTATTATTGCAGATTGCATGAAAGATTACGTAATGCTGAAACCCGTGAAGGAGCTTCTTTCGGTATCCTTTTTGGATCTGTCCTTCAGCTTGGAGTCGTCTCTAGAAGAAGAATATATAATGAAGCCATTAAGTATGAGAAAGACCGAAATGGTGGATTCCTGTCACCCTTTGGTTACTCATGCTTCACTATAGCTGCAGTAGCTGATTATGTTTGCTCAAGAGAGGTGTGCTTAACTGCTTATCCATGTTGCCTGCCAAACATACCATTTGAGATTTTTGGTACAAGCCTTGATAAATCTTATTCCAACTTTGTGACATTTTGTGACAGTGGTATCATATTTTGGCTTCAAGAAGTCAAGTGGATTCCACAGAAAGATATTCTACTCGTTACTGGAGGTGGAAAGGTCATCTAATACAGGCTAGTATTACAAACTAATGCGACTTTAAATTTCTAAGTGAAAAACCAAATCCATCTTTTGGTTTCATTCTCCATATGCAAATTTCGTGTTTTTCCAGTATGCTGTTATGGGTGGTGAAGGTCCTGCTATCCTTCTTGTACATGGTTTCGGTGCGTTTTTGGAGCATTACCGTGACAATATTGCTGACATAGTTGAAGGTGGGAACCGGGTTTGGGCCATCACACTTGTCGGTTTTGGCAGATCAGAGAAACCAAATGTTGTATACACTGAACTTATGTGGGCTGAGTTACTACGAAATTTTATAATTGATGTTGTTGGGGAACCGGTTCATCTTGTTGGGAACTCGTTTGGAGGTTTGTATCAGTTTTTTATAGACCACCCTAATATAAACACATTATCTGTTTATGAGAATTTTGACTTTTTTTAATTGGTATGTATTCAGGCTATTTTGTATCTATTGTTGCTGGCTTGTGGCCTGCTTTAGCTAAGTCTGTGGTGCTCTTAAATAGTGCTGGCCATTATATTCCAGGATATTCTTCTGTACCTCCTTCTAAGGTAGTTTGACTTTTGAGATTATGAAATGAGGGAGTTTGACTTTTGAGATGGATGGTTTTAACATTTGTATTTTAAAAAACAAAGTTTTGACAACATTGTATATAAAAGTTACCACAAACACAAAGAGAAGACGATGACATCATTTAGCTTCTTTATATCTCTGTTTATTTCAGGAAAGGAAAACTACAGGGATTGCATGGTTAGGTGCCAGGGGACTTTCATTCTACCTGAGACTGAGCTTTAGGAATTTAGTAAAGCGTTGCTACCCGACTGTAACGTTCTTTTACCTTACCTTTCACAGTATCCATGGCATTAGTTATGGTTGTTACCGAGTATGTTAATCTTGCAGAAAACAGACCGTGCTGATAAGGGGCTCCTCAATGAGATGGTAAGGGCAGTATCCTTTTTCAAGACCCTGTTACATTTTGATTTGGTATAGTTTATTAACTTTCAAGAAGCTTAAATGTGATATTGATTTCATTTATCAAATGTAAGACCTGTGAAATGTACCCATGTGAATTGGGTTGATTCTGCATATTCCTTAATGAAGGCTAGTCATATGACCCTGGTGTTCTTGTGGTCCTTGAAAGCATCTTCACTTTTGATCCTTCAATTCCTTTGAATTATCTACTCAAAGGATTTAAGGAGAAGGTCCTTATCATCCAGGCAAGTCATTTGATAAGATTTGATGGATTAAATATTTCATTGATTTGCTACAGTTTTGACTGTTGTATGCATAATTAGGGCATGAAAGACCCAATATCGGATTCAAAGACCAAAGTAACTGTTGTTAAGAAACACTTTAGAGAAATTGCAATCAAGGAGCTAGATGCAGGTAATCACATCTACACTGTAACAATTGCTTGATATGCATTGGTTACAAATGACAATTTCGATCCCTTTATTTAGGAGTGGCTCTATATTCGGTATATGTTCTATATCTAACGGGTCAGATGTCGGCTAAAATGCATAACAACCTCATAAACAGTTTTTTAATAAAAAATAAGAGACTTATATTTTGATGTTGTTAGAGAAACCAACTGGTGGATGTGCATCTGTTAGAGATGGCCATTTCGACCCATTTACTTGTCGATTTGGGTTATGCTTCTATCCCAAATGGGGTAAAAAAGATTAAAAAAAAAAGAAGTAACTGGGTCAAAGATCTCCCAACGAAAAAAATTAGATTATTATTGAAAAATATAATTTGTGTAACCATGTTTAACTAACAAGTTATTTATAAAACGAGTAAAAAGTGTTTCGGTTCAACTATTAAGTATGTTATATTTACCTGCCCGTTTTCCCACCTTTAAGTATTAGTTATGGCATTCGCTCTCTGATATAGGCCACTGCCCCCATGATGAGCTACCAGAGGAAGTCAACTCCATCATCCGGGAATGGGTGATCAATATTGAAAGTGAACCCGAGATTTTGAAACAAACAGCCGAAGATGGAAGCCGAATTGCAGCAACCTGAGAATTGCTTGAGCTTTGCATTTCTTACCATGAAACTGGGTATTTTTGAATCCGAGCAGTCTGTTTCAAGTTAGACAGCATCCAAGGTGTACATAGCTGGATTCTGTTTTTAGAAAATATATCAGTCAGCCCAAGTTCCTGTTTGTTTTAGTGCCACTCGAAAATTGCTAATATTACTCCGTCATTACCTTGAGCAACTAGGGTTTTTTTATGCAGTCGAAACCTGGAGCAATCTTAAACCAGATTCAGTTGCGTTGGTTGACTGAATACAAACTTGAGCTTTGTAATTTCGCTTTCAATATAAATCATAAAAACTTGGTATTGTTTTCTTTATTAATGTTTCTAATTTCTAATGATGGTAGCAGAACAACCCATGAATCAGTGGTTGTTTGTGTCATTAATAGAAGTATAGGGGAAGAATATGAAATGCACACTAACCAATTGAAAATTAGTTGATATTGTTAGTTACATGCTTGTACTTAAAACGATTCATATGAGCAATTGAGAAGAATTTGAAGGAACATGAAAAAGCTATACTACAGATAAAAAAAAACATTGTTAGCAGCAGAGTGATCCGATTGATCTATTGCATACGACCATGGAGAAGATGGTATTGTGGCCAGAACAATTTACCGATGTAAATCATAAAAAATCTTTGGAATCATGAAAAATCTTTGGGTCCATGTGAACGAGGAAGTTGCACATCTTGATTGAATTGGGATCGATTCGTAGCTTCATCGATGAGAAGTTGGTTGATAAATTAATGGTTACATGATACATACTATGGCAAAAGTTAAGCATTCTGTTTGTATACATTTGATTTTTCAAGTAGTGGATACAGGTATTATTATTTAAAAAAAAAGTTATAAAGCACAACACTAAACTAGAGTTAAGACTTAAGAGTGATACGATTATGATGATAAAAATATAAAAAACTTAAAGATTAGTAGTATAAATGATAATTACGGGGTTATAGTTTTTCTATTCAAAATTTCAAATGGTACGAACTCTAATTAAAGAATTTGTCATTTAATGTTGTGCACAAATCATATATTATAAATAAATTACAAAAAAAAGTTAGATTAACTAAAACATGAATCATTATATGTGGCATCGTAGCTGTAATTATAAAGTAGCATCTATCTATTATTATTTTAGCAAGAAAAGCACATGGAAATGATTCTAAAATATAATGTTGACATTCTACTAATCATAAATAACATTTATCTGATTATATTTTTAATAACAATATATGTTGACGCTTATAAGACATGCTAATCAAACACTCAAGAAATTATATAAATAGTCCATGCACCTTATTTACATTACGATGTTTGTCGCTGAATTATTTATAAGTTTAATCCATCGTTGAATAATATATACAAAGTCATTTTTATTTTCACAATCTCTTATCTAAGACGGTAATTTTGTAATAAATGATTTACTCAACTAAGTTTTTCTTAATCATTAATAAAAAAAGTTTTATGTATTACTTTTTTTTTTAATACGTAAGATAATCTTTTTACAGGAGAAACAACCACCCCCTCCTCCCTCATACTTTTTAATGACCATCAATTCTTGTCCCCTGAAATCAAGAAATTGAGAAAGCTACAATCGGGAAGTGGTACAAACAGATTTTGCACGTTTTGTTTATTATTATTAATTCTTACGTCCAAGATGTACTTCCTCTTCTTTTTTAACTTTTTTTTCTTGTAACATTTTATTTGTTAAAATTCTTTTGGTTTTGGGAGTTGCGAATCTAATATCAAGGACCTTATATATTTGATGTCACTAAGACATTTTAGTTTTTAATCGATTTGTCTTCGAGTTATTTGTAATATCGAATATTGATACAAAATAGTTTTAATGCATTTAGAGTTTTAATACTCGTATTTTATTTATTCATACGTAAACTTCTTGTTTCCGCTACAAAGTGAATCTGTTATGCAATCATCATGCAAATGTCTTTTACTAGGGCTCACTGGGAAAATGGGGTATCACAAAAATGTTGACAAACTATGTTTTCTATAAAAAATAAACTATCGAATTCCGTTGAAAATCCGTCAGTATCTGTTGAGGGATTTGTCCGTCTGTGATACCCATTGTTTAGTAATGCTACAAATTTGGTAAAGTTACAACCGCAAATAAGGGCGTCCGCCTTAAATCGACAATAAGAAGGTATTTAATTCGTTGTTAATAACGTATTTAATTTTTTTGCGTGTCTATATTTTGATGTGCTTTCCTAATTTATATAACTCGTTAACAATCAGCTGGGCATGATAGTTTAGTAGCCGGTTACTTAGCCGACGAACCTGTGTACACGGACGCGATGTTTAGACATCGGTTCCGAATGAGTCGTCGACTATTCTTACGTATAGCAGACGACTTGGCGCAGATTGATCCATATTTCACACTTCGATACGACGCCAGGGGTCGTAGGGGATTCCCCACTTTACAGAAATGTACCGCGGCCATTCGCCTGCTGCATACGAGACTGCACCCGATTCGTTAGACGAATATTTAAGGATGTCCGAAAGAACTTCACGTGCATGTTTCACAAGTTTTGCAAATGGATCGTTACGTTATATAGCAAAAATATTTGCGGAAACCAAACGAAGAAAGACATGGTTTTCCAGGAATGCTCGGAAGCATTGATTGCATGCACTGGCCCTAGCAGAACCGCCCTACTGCCTGGAAAAGTCAATATACTCGGGGCGATCACTGTCATCCAACTATAGTACTAGAGGCTGTTGCGTCACAGGATCTTTGGATTTGGCATGCCTTTTTTGGTCTGTCTGATTCACTTAATGACCTTAACATCATCTACCAATCACAGATATTTGACGATGTAATCCAAGGAACAGATCCAAACACAAGTTTACGATTTCGGGGGTGGAATACAAGCGCGGTTACTACCTTGCAGATGGAATATACCCAACGTACTCTACGATTGTTAAAACTATTCCGCACCCTACAGGCGAGAAAATATATTAAACGATGTTTTGGAGTTCTACAAAAAAAAGTGGCATATCATTGAATACCCGGCACGTTCTTTTACACCACAGAGGTTGCGATACATTATGTATGCTTGTATCTTGCTGCATAACATGATCATCGAAGATGAGGGTAGAGCGACCTGTGACTACGACGAAAACGAGTCTAGCAGGAATTTTGTTCCAGGAAGTGCAGAACAACAACATTTAAATAGATTCTAGTAAGCGGACTTGGTAAACTACATTTGGAACAACACAGAACGAACCCACCGACAACATGCCGGATGAAGACTAGCAGTTTTTTTTTTAATATTATGTTAGTTTATTTTTATGTAATGTTTGAATTAATATTTAATTTTAGTTTTTATAAATATTTTGCCAAAATTAAAAAGAAAAATGAAAAAACTAGGTGGGGTCGGGTCGTCACCCATTTCCAAGCTTTCATCCCTGGAGGGGTGTCCTCCAAGTTCTCTGACGCGTTTGCTGACGTAGCAGGTCATCCTGAAGAGAGACCCGTCACCCATACATACCGAGTAGCCTAATAAACCCATTAATGATTAGTAAGCTTAATAAGCACCTAAGTACCTAACACAAACGTGGCCAAACAAGAAGTGTGATATTTTAACTCTTTTTTTATGGTCAACTCTTAAACAAATTTTATTCAAAATTCCCAAGGATTTCCCTATAAATTGAGAAGCAAAATTCTAATATCATCACCACCCAAACAACCAGTAATGGCTCAAATCAATTTCTTATCACTTCTCTTTCTCACATTCATTGCCATTGCAATGGCCAAGAGCCCGTTGTCATCCTCGTCTACCACCCAGTCCACCAGCCAAGGCCAAGAACATCTCCAAAGGTAATGCTGCCGTCCTCAAAGACTGCATTGAAGATATTCAGGATTCCATTGGTGAAATCAAAGACTTACTCAACACCCTCTCCACCCTTCAATCCTCTAAAAGTAAGAAGTTCGTGATATCTAACGCGCAGACTTGGACTAGTGCGGCCATCACCGACGAGTACTCCTGCACCGATGGGATTTCCGATAAAGATGTTAGTCCAGCGGTGAAGAAGAAGATCAAGAATGGCATACTGAGGATTGCAAGGATGAGCAGCAATGCTTTATATCTACTTAATCACCTCAAATATTGAAATATTCTAATTGTAATGGATTTTTATTGTAACAATAATCTTGTTTTTGTTCAACTGAAATGTTTTTACCAGATTTTTCCATGCTCATAATCAATTATTATTTTGTTAGTGTTATTTTATTTTTTTGTTAATAGATATACCTTATTCTATGTAATAACAATTTGAAATATGAAGAGTACAAAATCTTGATCGGTCCTTTCACTTCAATGTAAAAGTTACAATATTATAGTTTTTTTATAGTTCTTGATCGTTCCTTTCACTTCGACTTAAAGGTTACAATATTATTCTTTTTAGTCAATTTATGTTTTTAATCTTTAACACTAATAATTTTCTTTTAATAAACAATTTACGTTTATACCTTTGAACTTTAATAGATTTGTATGCGAAAGTTTAATAATAATTCTTTTCCTATAAACGATTTACGTTTCGACTCCCAAACTTTAATAAAGATATCATACGGCCCTTGAAGTTTGAAAACGTTAAGTTTTCTTCTTTTTTATAACAAATATTTTTGTTTTATCTTTCCTTTTTTTATAGTTTTAAAATTTTTCATTTTAATTATTAATTATTTTCATTATTATAATCAAAGTTAACTTTTAACTCTAGACATGTTTACTTAATTATGTTTGTTTATTTTTAACGTCGTTTAGATTAAAGCCTACATGGTCTATACTAACCCTTTAATATACCAGGTAACAATTTTAATTATTTTTTATTTACCTTCTTATAGTTAATGTTATCTTTTCTTTTTAGACCTGTTTACTTAACCGTGTTGATTGCTTTTTTTTAAGTCATTTATATTAAAGTCTGCATGGTCTATAATATATCATCGAGAAATATCATGAATAAATACATTCTCGCCAGCACCCTCCTACGACCCCACCGCGAAGCGAAGGCTTTGATACTAGTAATGAACATTATAATTACATTGTTATAACAATTATTATGTTGTTATTTTTATAAATAGTATAGTTGTTGTCTTCTTATTTTTATTAATGAACATTATAATTATATTGTTATAACAATTCTTATTATTTTTGTTCAAAGTTCTCTTTGGAATGATGTTTCAGTTTGATTTCTTCTTACACAACAGTTTTGCCGTTGTGTTTTTTCTTTTTCACTTAAACATGGAAAGAATTTTTTTTTTTCCAAACTATATTTCAATAATTTCATTCAGTGTATTTTCCAGATTACCAATTTCTAGCTTTTTTGTTAGGTTGGTTTTGCATTCATGTTTTCATCATTAATCACCAAGTCCACTTCATCAACAGCTGTCAGTTTCTCCGTATATATAGTAGGTTTTTTGACACAGGTATGTTCAATTTTTATTACTTTTCGCAAACGCTAGAAGATGATGCAGTTTGACCTGTTTACCTATGAATATGTTCATTTTGGTAATATTAATCTCAAACCTACCTATTATACAACAAACTTGGTTTTGTTTATGTAGTTTTAGATCCGTGTAATCATATATTATATTTGTTCTCACAAGTCATGGAAATCATCAGTTGCATGCCTCAAAATAAATGTCCAAAGCTGATTGTGATTCTGACTCTGTGTTCGTGAGAACTTTTTATTGTGCAGTTAGCATGTCATTGTTCTGCAACATGACATTATACAGCTACACTTGGAAAAAGAAGTCTAGGTACTGTGTTTTGGGTAGTGCTGGTTACTTTTTATATGCCATGTTGACGTTGTTTGGGTCCTAGAGAAATCTATAAGCGGGTCAAAAACTGGTTTAATGAGCTGTAGGTAAATAATTTACGTGTCATAATGGGCCGAGGGAATTATGTGTGGGTTAGAATGGGCTGATCGGAAATATGTATGGGTCAATATGAGTTGTGTTCTTTTATATCTTATTTTTTTTATCAATATCAATGCCAACAGATGGATATGTTTCCAGTCCAGCTGTGATGTTGTGATCTCTGTGACTTTGAGAGGCGCATTTATTTCATATCCGGTACGTTCCATCTTCTCAAATGTCCTATAATTTTTTTTTTCTATAAACCCTCTTGGTATATAGCTAAGTTACCTTCAAGTAAGATTAATTTGTGTGTATTAGTTTAACTCTTCATATACGATCAGTATTTATTTCATGTTTCTAACTAACTTTTTTTGACCAAATGAAGTGGAATGTCGTTGTGGTGTTCTAATAATAAACATCATTTCTTTCTTTATATATATGAACTCTGTTTTTTTATGAATGCACTTGGATTCAATTCCTAAGCATTAACATGTAGATTATCATAAACATGTAGTCTCCGAGTTGGGTGGTAGATAAATGGGTTGGTCTGGCAATCTTTTGACATGTCGTTTTGACCCATTAGTAACCAAGTATGTTGAATAACCTTTGATATATATATTTTGTTAAAGGGTGCTCCTAATAAATGCAGTTTGGTAAGGGCTCATGGGACTGCTGTTGGGCTTCCCATGGAGGATGACATGGGTAACAGTGAATTTGGATGTCGATCAACGGTGATCTTGCTTCCCTTTATTTGATCCTAATTGCTCTTTTTTTTATACCAATTTAAGCTAATTTTTAAAGGGAGTTTATATGCTTTCCTTTGTTACTTAATCATAACATAGTACTTGAGTGTTTGAGATATTGTTTATTTCAACTCCTTCTTGTATGCCTATTAGTAGAAGCTGATAATCAGTCTAATGAGATAAGTAGATAAGCATTCACATTTTTCTTAATCAAATCCTTAAAAATGCCTATTTTTTTTTTAGAAAATAAAATATATAAGAGAAGTTTATTTAATAAGCAATCCCACTCACTGTAATTCTTCTTACCTAAAAGTTCAGAAGAATAATATACTGATTTCTTTCATTTAGTGCAAAACTCGTGGATCTTGCTCTTGCACCTCGGAAAATATATGAAGATGAAGGGTTTAATTTAACCATGCAGTGTTTGAGATAGAAGTAGGTTAATTGCATTATGAATGTAATGGAATATATGTGCTAGGTATATCTATTGTTGACCCAAAAGATTGTTTGTGAAACTTGTTTTACACATTTCAAGTTTGAGTTGACTATGTGTTACACATGGATAGTTTGATTTATTTCACTTTAGGTAACCCGTGTGATATACATGGTTATATTCAATTCTGATTCTATTACATGTGCAATTAGTAAAGGTAAAATAACCAACAAAAAAATGAAAACTTTCTAAATATTAAACAAAATGATTATCTAACAATTAACTTAATTGTAAAAAATGAATATTGTTATCCACAATTAATAGTATCATAAAACCCACATGTATATTCTACTACTTTAAAGTAAACCAATATAAAGATCATTATTATATTTTTTCAAGTTATAAGGTGACTCGGTTTCAATATGGTATTGATGATAACTTTTTAATGTAATGAGCATATGAATAGCTTGTGAGCATCAAGCAGGGTCTCATATGGCAACTGAAGCTAACCAATGCTGGATAAACATAGGTATTGTTGATTAATTTTTCTTTTATTTGATTTTGTTTGGATTTGATCATAATTGCTTGGTGTTAAATGCATTAAGTTATGATATTTAACTGAATATAATTGATTTAAAATTGTGCATTCTGTTATCTGTGTTGAATGATTTTAGATCTCAGGTTTCAAGATAGCAAGTTTAGTGTAAGATATGTCATCTGATAATTGTGACAGAACTGATATACATTATCTAACACGAGAAAGCGTGCCTTTACAACCAGTATGTGTTTATCCCATTTGCTTTGATACCTTTGGTTTCCTGGCGCCAGTGGCTGTGGACCTTCTTAGTCGAGTTCAAAGGGTCATGCATAGTAATGTTATGACCCCGAGATCTATGGACGTAGTTATTAAAAGACTTAGTTTTGCTATTCAAAAAGGGGTAGTGGCAAAGCTTGTTGCCCGTTTACCATCTATCTCGATGTAAATTCATAACACGATCATAATAGTAGTCAATTATCTAACAGAGTAACAGCCTACAGTTGTGTAGAGGACACAAGGAACAAGGAAAAAGCTTAAAGGATAGAGGCAATAAAGTTAGGATAGATATTAGACCAGTATGAAATTTGAGTCGTTATCTGAATTTGGCCGGATCATCAAACTATAGGGTTTGCGGAGAAACAATCTGTTGGCATTGATAGTACAGTAATCTAGTTATGACAAAAATCATCTTCACATGTTCATTCTTATCAGTAATATTTGCTCTCTAGAATTAATATTTTTATCTTTTATGGGTTCAGCAACTAAATTGTTAACAGGTCAATTCTAACTTTTCAGTTTAGTTCAAGCTTGTTTCAAGTTACAGAACAGCAACCATGTAAAGTCAAACTGCAGGGGAACAAAAATAAAAAAATGTCAAGTGTTCATTCTGTTCAATTTCAATCTGAGCCATGCTGTTACCAATATATCGATATCAATAGTTCTTCAATTTAATTTCATTCAGTAGTAATCGGGTTGTTGTCTTCTTGCTAGGCCAATCCTCGCCAAAAGGCCAAATAAATCTTGTGTTGCTGCTCTTGAACTAAATGATATGGGGTGTGTTTCGACTTTATAATATTTGCAATAGATCAGATTCTTCTTATTATCATCATTTTTTTTGCATTGCAGATATTTGTGTAGATGGGAGTTAGATGCTACTTTGGATGTTCTCACCATAGTCACTTGATCCTTCTAAAAATGAGGTGTTTATTACCAACAGTAAAAGCATTATCTTTTTTATATAATTTGCTAGTTGACTTGATGATGCATTTTGTTATCCATGTCTCTATTTGCTGTCTCTATCTGGCTGTGCATATATACAGATTTAAATTTCTAGCTTATTGTGTGTATAAGGAAAGAGTTGGAACTATGGGGAAAAAGGAACCATACAGTAGTGACAAGAATCTTACTAATAGGGTAGTTCATGCCTTCCATATTATTAGCTTGTGTGTATTTCCGTTTACCATCATATATTTTAGTGTTTAAGAATTACTTGATTGCGGTTCAAAAAAAAAAAAAGAATTACTTGATTCTTTGTCTTTAGGTGTAAATCAATCTAACGGGTCAAAATTCTCACCTCTAACTTAAATTAACATGCCTCACTTATAAAATGTCAAAAATTCCACCTTTGTGCATTTCATAATCTATAGCCAAAACTGGCCTGCTTACTTAAGTTGTAAATTAATCAATTTTTAGTTTCACTCAACTATATTTGAAAAATAATCTAAAATGATTTATTGAGTTTGATGAAGATTTTTTTAACACTTTTACAGTGATGAACATGTAGAGAGAAATAACAAATCATAGATCTTTGAGGCGGTCAAATATTTTTATACTCAAAGAGGTAAATCTTGATTCTTTAGAAGATGCACACGCCAATCATCTTTATTCACGGTGTGTTTGGATGTTCATCTAATGTATGCAACTGATTTGAAAAGCTTTATGGTTTTATCATCAACCGAGAATTAGTGTCTTTTGATAATTGCTTTTACTAATTTCATTGGTATTAATACTTAATCATAAGGTTAAAATTTGACTTTAGAATTCAAACCTAGCATTTATCTTGAATTTAAAGATTGCATTTTACACAAATGTACACTTGTGTATTTTAAGCTTCTTTATTAATGTAGTGTTGTGTTTTGTTAGGAAATTTCTATGATTCTGGTTGCAAGCATGAGTTGAAGATGTCGGTTTGGGTTGCAAGTATGGAGGCATTGGTTCGAAAGTTATTGTATATCACTTTTATCTAATTGTATTACTTTGAGACTTTTGTAATTTTGTGTTACTTTGAACCCTTTGTAATTTATATTCAAGGTTTATTTTATATTGGTTTTATTTTAAATTAATTTTGTATTTTGTATATTTTATTTTCATTTTTCAATAATTTGTTTATAATGGGAATTTATTAAGAATTTTTAATAAAATTTCTTGGAAATTAAACTATAAAAGAAAATTATATTTTTTAGCTTAAACACCAAAAGATGCGGTTTTAGAACCGCATTTCTTGAATATATTAGAAAAAAGTAGTATTCGTATTTCTATTTTTGAAAACTTGTATTCAGTAGGTTGTACTCGTGCTTCTTTTTTTGAAAGCTTATATTCACATTTAATTTCCAATATTGTAATCCGAGACATTGATCATAATGAAATTCTCTTTTATACTTAAATGTGTTACATTCATACTTGGGTTTTATACACAATCAATCGCTGAGTACAAGTTTATACGCGAAACCGAGACTTATTATACATACATACTATCATTCATGCATACACAATACATAATCCGTACATACATACGTGTTGCATACTTGAAAACATATCAAAACATAGAGTTCTAGCATAAAACAACGAACATACAGAAGTTTAGGGGCCAAAATGTGAAAAACCAAACTTGGCTGGGAAATCAACACTCCGCGTCACACGTTGGGCAAAGCTTTGCAGCCCGCACAATGCGAGTATGCTAAATTCACAAATGTTGTTTCAGCCAACCGGATTTCCATCTTTTCCACCTTCATTCTCACCCAATCAACTTTAATCTTCATTTAAACACAAACCCTACTTCACCATTATAAAACCAAGCCTCCTACACCTCCATTTCACTTATCCAAACCCTTAAACACTCTCAAAACACTCTTTAATCAGCTGAAAATCAAGATATCCAAAATGGTGAGACTTGTGTTTTGGTAAATGTGTGAACCATGGAAGGTTTGGCTCTCCAACCTTGTTCTACTACCTCACATGTTGATTTACTATATACATACCACTAGATCTCAAATGATTTCCAGCAAAGGGACAATGCTACATCACGTCCCCAAACACTCTCCATTTTTGGGATGGACGCACCTAGCTTGCTCATTTGGTTGTTTTTGTCACACCCCGACCCGCAGCGGAAAAGGTGATCGGGCATGATTGGGTTATCATCAAAGCTCATGACATTTATTATAATGTTTCATATTTATTATTTCAACTTAAAGAGATCATACAATCATATCAAACAAATACAACATGTTATATTCATCCTTCTAAACTTCATTATTTTTCTTCTAAGGCAATTTCCTATGTTTTCCTTGCTTCATCCTGTTCACCTGTATCATATGTAAAAATGGTTTTTGGATCAACAAAAAGTTGGCGAGTGAACCTTGTTAGAAAACATTTATTATTTATTTCTTGTTGTATTTAATATGGAAAAATTGTGCAATATTCATATATGAACAAACGTAAATAAACGTACAATAACAACAATTAGCATACAATAACAAACCATTAGCATACGATATCGAACAACAACAAACAATAACATACATTAACAAACCAACAGCATACAATAACATATCAACTTGCATGAATATATAACATGAATGAAACTGTGCGATCAAGGCTCAATCAAACGGAGCCGATCGTATTGCATGTACTGAAATTGATAAATGTCTGTGCGATCAAGGCTCAATCAAACGGAGCCGATCGTATGTTGGCACGCCAGGTTCACGCTCATAATGTAACGGGGAACTGCTCAACGCTCATAATGTAATGGGGAGCGGCGGCCTATGAAATTGCATGTACTGAAAGTAATAAATTAAATCTAAACAATAACCACACAAACAGTTTATACAAGCTGAATACACATTTATTCATGATATGATGTATGCACAATGATTTAAATATAATAAATAGTAAGACACATGATACACCCCAAAAACGTGATTTAAACGGGGAATTTGTAGAGATTCACTCATAGTGGGTGCGTTCGTTGATGATGTTGAATGCGCACGAGTTTAGAGGATTGATCGACGAGGAAAAACTAACCTAATTAATAACGAAAAGTAAGGTAAATAAATGGATTTTATTAACAACTTTAATAGGATTTTTTTTTGGATATATTTTTTGTGAGTTTTAGGCTATTTTCTAACTTTAAAAATGTTATTTTTAAGTATTTTTAATTGATTTTTAAATAAAATAAATAAATAAAAATAATAAAAAAATGTTGACTTTTTGACCGTTGACTTGTTGACCGTGGACCGTTGACTTGTTAACCGGTTTTATTGTGTAAGTGTATGCACCGGGTGAGGCTCGAACCCGAGACCTCCCGTTCGCGTGCACGCAGCTCTACCAACTGAGCTACGTGTCTAACCCGAAATAATTCTGTTTTTAATTATATTTATATACTAACTCAGTTTATTCAAAATTCTTTTATTTTAATAAATGTTTTAAATCATCGGACCGGTGTCGTCAACAGGTCTCGAACCCGGGACCTGTGACTTAATGTTACACACAGTCCACCGCTGGATTGTGTGTCTAACTTGGTTAATGTACAGATTTTTATTATACTTAACATCTAACGGAGTTAACCCGGTTCAGTTTTAAACAAAAAGGCATTTTATTACTGCGAAGGTGCGTGTGTCAAGAATCAAACTCGGGACGTGTATGTATTTGTTTGCACACAGTCACCGCTAGACTGTGTGTCTAACCCGTTAATAAAACTGATTTAAATTAATCGTATAACATAACTGAACTTCGTCTTCTTCGTTCAAAACACGGACATCGGTCAAAGCAACTGTTACTTGATTAATTCGGTTAATGGACAAGATGAACAATTGAAAAGTATTGAACCGAAGAGTTTGGGGAAAGAAAGTACCGAACAGATCGTCTTCTTAAGAAAATCCGGCGAATATCGTCGGCTCTGTTTTGGTGACCTTCGGCTGTTAGAATCAATTAACAGTTTGGAGAGATTAGATGTGAAATTGAACTAATGAGTAATGATTATCAGTATGTTTGAATGATCATACCGGTTAACAGCGAGTTTCCGAAAAATTCAGAAGTTTTCCGGTGAAAACAGAAAGTCCGGCAATATCGTCTGAGGTTGATTCTGAATGATGGAGTGATGTTAGAATTTGTCTAATAATGGAAGGAAATAGAAAAATCGAGGTAAGTACCGTGTAGATGAAAGTCCCAGTTTTCCGGCGACTTGCAAAGAACTCCGGCGAGTGAAATTTCTTGCGACAGAGATTCTTCAGAGGTTTAAGGTGAGTGGGAGTGATGTCAGTATGAGTTCTATGATCTTATTTTTGGGTAAGAATAAAAGATGGATTGAACTCGGTTTTCCGGCGAAAATTTTCGGTTAATTTACAGAGAATTCCGGCGACTTGCGGCGAAATTTTCTGAGCAAAAATGGAGAGTGTAGTTGGATAGATTCGTGAGTTTAACTGATGAACAAAGATAAATCCCGAATTTGAATTTTTATTTTCGGTTTTCAATGGGAATTATGGTAATGAATGAAATTGATGGTTTTATTTCGGTTATAACCGATATGGCGGTTAATGTAAGCGTTATGACCAAAAGAAACGGCAACATTTGACGAATTTGTCGGGATTTCCAGCGAGAGTGACTGGGTTTGATTTCCAACTTTATTTTATGTATTAATTGTTTCAATATGTTAACAAACAACACAAGTGGCGGAGCGGTTGGAGGGATGTGTGTTAAGGCTTTGCTGACTCTCGGCTGACCCGGGTTCGAATCCCGGCTTCAGCATATTATTTTAATTCACTATTTTTAATACATTTTCAAAAAATAAATTTTAAATTCTAATATACTTATTAATTATGTATCGTTTAAAATTAATTTGGGCATTAAATACGCAACAAAATTTTTAACTGATTGTTTGGTTAATAGACGAAGCGGGTTTGGTAAATCCGGTTTTTGACGAATGTTACAGTATCCCCTACTTTTTAGAAATTTCGTCCCGAAATTTTAGTAGTGACATATTTGTCTAAAAAGGATGGTGTGTAATTTGACAGTTACATACTTAGAAAGGAGTAAGAGTTCAAATTTTGTTTGAGGCGGTAACGTTCCTTGTAAGGGTTGAGTATCCTGCAACAGGAATCGTTTTTTTTTTTCTGCCTAAGATAATGAATATTGATAAACAGAGTTGATTGACTAAATATGATTTCATGCGCAAGAGTTTTGATATGGTTGGAAAGATAAGGTTATATACTAAAACAAAACTTCTACTACTAAAACCTACATGGAACTTCTCATAACCGCCTGACAATGCCTCCGATCCTTTGACAAGAATACTTATATATAGGAAGTACCAGCGGCGTATCCACCATATTCTTGTCAAATTTTCATTGGTTTTATCAGTAAGTTATGATTGGTTCTATGATGAGACTCTAGAACATAAATAAACACAACAACCAATGTCTGAGTCCTAATTCTGATAGTATACATGTTTGAATGGTGACTCAATCCAATTTCTTTAAATGATGAGATGACATGAATGCTAAATCAGTGAGTATATAACAAACTTCAACCAAGACATTACTAAATCCTACATGGAACTTCTCATAACCGTCTGACAATGCCTCTGATCCTTTGACAAGAATACTTATATATAGGAAGTACCAGCGGCGTATCAACCATATTCTCGTCAAATTTTCATTGATTTTATCAGTATGTTATGATTAGTCCTATGTGACTCTAATCATAAACAAACACAACAACCAAAGCTTGAGTCTTTGAATGATGACAGTACCTCTCTATTTTGTTATGATGGAGAGGTTAGTCTATGTAGAAAATGGAACACAATCCAATTTGATGACATGAATGCTAAATCAGTGAGTATATAACAAACTTCAACCAAGACATTACTAAATCCTACATGGAACTTCTCATAACCGCCTGATAATGCCTCTGATCCTTTGGCAAGAATACTTATATATAGGAAGTACCAGCGGCATATCCACCATATTCTCGTCAAATTTTCATTGATTTTATCAGTAAGTTATGATTAGTCCTATGTGACTCTAATCATAAAGAAACACAACAACCAAAGCTTGAGTCTTTGAATGATGACAGTACCTCTCTCGTTTGTTATGATGGAGAGGTTAGTCTATGTAGAAAATGAAACACAATCCAATTTCTTTAAATGATGAGATGACATGAATGCTAAATCAGTGAGTATATAACAAACTTCAACCAAGACATTACTAAATCCTACATGGAACTTCTCATAACCGCCTGATAATGCCTCTGATCCTTTGGCAAGAATACTTATATATAGGAAGTACCAGCGGCGTATCCACCATATTCTCGTCAAATTTTCATTGATTTTATCAGTAAGTTATGATTAGTCCTATGTGACTCTAATCATAAACAAACACAACAACCAAAGCTTGAGTCTTTGAATGATGACAGTACCTCTCTCGTTTGTTATGATGGAGAGGTTAGTCCATGTAGAAGTGAGACACATCTCAACTTCTTTAAATGATGACACTGTGATATGTCGTGAGGTATGATGATATGAATGTTAAATCAATGAGTATAAAAACAAAACTGAAATAGTAATTCGCATTAAGATCCTTGGATAAATTTCCAATTTAAAATTGAGACACGTGAAAATTGAGATAATCATAAAGAAAAACATAAAACTAAGCGGTTGGAGTTGAATCTTGATTTTCAGTGAAAGGGACTAGTTGGGTGTTTTCGTTTGGGCCGTCATTATCTTCAACAGGATTGGCGTTGATGTTGAAAACTCTTCCTCTTGCTGGTGGCCTAGTGATTAGGTTTCCTTGATTTGCTTGGTTAACTGGGTTTGCTTGAGTTTGGGCGTTTATGATGTTAACCAATTGAGGGCACGTGTTTCTAAAGTGGGTAGGGTCGCCACAAATGAAACAAGCTCGAACATATGGGAACATGGGGTATTGGGGTTGTTGATATGTTTGGATCATGTTTTGAGTAGGGGGTGAGGTTTGGTTTTGAGGGTTGCGGCAAACCTTGCTCAAATGACCATAGCGTCCACAATTCGCACATAGTCGACCAAGTAAGGTAGATGAATGGTGATAAAAACAGGTGTTACATTGAGGGTGAGGTCCAAGGTAAGGTTTCTTATTTGGGTAGGTTGGGTTGGGTGCTACTTGAGTGATTGGGATAGCTTGGAGGGGTACGGCTTGTAAGGCTGGTTGATTGCGTTGGGTGACAGCGAAAAGTTGCTCATCTCGTTTCCTCTTGGAAATGGGTTGAGAAGGGGATTCGGTTTGGGTGGAGTTTGAAATTTCAGTTGATGCTTTATCTTTCTTCTTCTCCTCCTTGAAGTCTTTATTCCGTATACGGTTCTCGGTGAGCTCTGTAGCTAACTCCATTGCTGCTTCCAAGGTTGCAGGTGTGGTACTTATTACAGAGTCTTGAATTTTTGAAGGAAGACCTCGTATGTAGTGCTCGATCAAACGGTAGTGGGGAGTGAACAAGTTGGGAACCATTTGATTTAACTCGAGGAATCTCTTGTTGTATGTGGTGTGGTCGCCTTCCTTTTGTTTCAACGAATAGAACTCATCCTCTAATTTCTTGATTTCGCTCCTTGGGCAAAACCGTCTTGTGATGATTTCTTTCAACTCTTCCCAAGTCAAAGTCATATCATCTTCAACACCTCGTTTAGCCTTCTCTGTGTTCCACCAAGTAAGTGCTATTCCAAATAAACGACCAGTAGCATATCGCACCTTGCGATCATCGGGGCAATCGCAATTTAGGAAAATGTTTTCCATTTCTTCAAACCAATAGAGAAGAGCGGTGACACCTTCAGTCCCTTCGTATTTTGTAGGGTCGCAGGATTTGAAATGCTTGTAGGTGCATTTAGTGGTATTTGGGGGAGGGTTGACAATATTTTGAACTTCTTGATTGACGGGGTTAGCGGTAAGGGCTTGTTGGACTTGAATTACAATGTTGGGTATTACGGCAGCCATTTGTTGAGCGATTTGGGCAGCCAGCGCTCGCGGGCTTTTCCTGCTCTCATCTTCCTACGAGCGAGACTAGAAGACATCTACAAGGAATACATATCAAGAGTATGAGTTTGATGCTTTTGGGATCATGTGTCGTATTTAGGAATGAACATTCATAAAATAAACATAGCATAATAAATCTACTACATCCATAGGATGTCTTGGGCTTTGCTCGTAATTGGACCTTGCATGCCGCCATACTTCACCTTCGTAATCACGTGGGCCCCCATGATTACCGGGTTTTTCATATGGTTCGCATGTGTTAGCCTGGTTACGTACACTAAAACCCGGAGAAAATCGAGAAATATGTATGTAACGTATGATATCAGGAATGTATCCAGGTGTGGACACGGTGACACCTCAAAGTGGGGTTAGTTCGAACGACGTTTGGTGTGGCATGCTTTGGCCTAATAGGTCCTTCGTACTCTCATCGTTAGTCCCCAGGTAGGCAAACTGGTCCGTTATATTGGATTTATACGAATGCCAACCTAGACAGGACGTTCCGACTACTGGTAGTTGTACCCTTACAGTTACTACATGCCCGTCGCAGAACTCACTTTGATGAGATTTGAAAAATGAAAAATGCGACAAAATCTTGAATAACAGAAGTATGAAGATGATTTGAATATGTGAATATTGTAACATGTATGATGAATATGTATGTAAGTATGTATGTTTGACTGTAGGTATAATTCACTAGATATCACAAAATGTAATATTGGAAATATTTGCATGCATTTGTGTATGTAATAAATATAAAACAAATAAATATCATAAGTTTGCATGTAACCACATAAACAATTAAAATCTAATCAACTATAGTATAGGCTCTATGGGTCTAATAACCTATCCTATATCCCTATAGTAAAAAGCTCTGATACCAATCTGTCACACCCCGACCCGCAGCGGAAAAGGTGATCGGGGCATGATTGGGTTATCATCAAAGCTCATGACATTTATTATAATGTTTCATATTTATTATTTCAATTTAAAGAGATCATACAATCATATCAAACAAATACAACATGTTCTATTCATCCTTCTAAACTTCATTATTTTTCTTCTAAGGCAATTTCCTATATTTTCCTTGCTTCATCCTGTTTACCTGTATCATATGTAAAAATGGTTTTTGGATCAACAAAAAGTTGGCGAGTGAACCTTGTTAGAAAACATTTATTATTTATTTCTTGTTGTATTTAATATGGAAAAATTGTGCAATATTCATATATGAACAAACGTAAATAAACGTACAATAACAACAATTAGCAATCAATAACAAACCATTAGCATACGATATCAAACAACAACAAACAATAACATACATTAACAAACCAACAGCATACAATAACATATCAACTTGCATGAATATATAACATGAATGAAACTGTGCGATCAAGGCTCAATCAAACGGAGCCGATCGTATTGCATGTACTGAAATTGATAAATGTCTGTGCGATCAAGGCTCAATCAAACGGAGCCGATCGTATGTTGGCACGCCAGGTTCACGCTCATAATGTAATGGGGAACTGCTCAACGCTCATAATGTAATGGGGAGCGGCGGCCTATGAAATTGCATGTACTGAAAGTAATAAATTAAATCTAAACAATAACCACACAAACAGTTTATACAAGCTGAATACACATTTATTCATGATATGATGTATGCACAATGATTTAAATATAATAAATAGTAAGACACATGATACACCCCAAAAACGTGATTAAACGGGGAATTTGTAGAGATTCACTCACAGTGGGTGCGTTCGGTTGATGATGTTGAATGCGCACGAGTTTAGAGGATTGATCGACGAGGAAAAACTAACCTAATTAATAACGAAAAGTAAGGTAAATAAATGGATTTTATTAACAACTTTAATAGGATTTTTTTTTTGGATATATTTTTTGTGAGTTTTAGGCTATTTTCTAACTTTAAAAATGTTATTTTTAAGTATTTTTAATTGATTTTTAAATAAAATAAATAAATAAAAATAATAAAAAAATGTTGACTTTTTGACCGTTGACTTGTTGACCGTGGACCGTTGACTTGTTGACCGGTTTTATTGTGTAAGTGTATGCGCCGGGTGAGGCTCGAACCTGAGACCTCCCGTTCGCGTGCACGCAGCTCTACCAACTGAGCTACGTGTCTAACCCGAAATAATTCTGTTTTTAATTATATTTATATACTAACTCAGTTTATTCAAAATTCTTTTATTTTCAAAAATGTTTTAAATCATCGGACCGGTGTCGTCAACAGGTCTCGAACCCGGGACCTGTGACTTAATGTTACACACAGTCCACCGCTGGACTGTGTGTCTAACTTGGTTAATGTACAAATTTTTATTATACCTAACATCTAACGGAGTTAACCCGGTTCAGTTTTAAACAAAAAGGCATTTTATTACTGCGAAGGTGCGTGTGTCAAGAATCGAACTCGGGACGTGTATGTATTTGTTTGGACACAGTCCACCGCTGGACTGTGTGTCTAACCCGTTAATAAAACTGATTTTAATTAATCTTATAACATAACTGAACTTCGTCTTCTTCGTTCAAAACACGGACATCGGTCAAAGCAACTGTTACTTGATTAATTCGGTTAACGGGCAAGATGAACAATTGAAAAGTATTGAACTGAAGAGTTTGGGGAAAGAAAGTACAGAACAGATCGTCTTCTTCAGAAAATCCGGCGAATATCGTCGGCTCTGTTTTGGTGACCTTCGGCTGTTAGAATCAATTAACAGTTTGGAGGGATTAGATGTGAAATTGAACTAATGAGTAGTGATTATCAGTATGTTTGAATGATCATACCGGTTAACAGCGAGTTTCCGAAAAATTCAGAAGTTTTCCGGTGAAAACAGAAAGTCCGGCAATATCGTCTGAGGTTGATTCTGAGTGATGGAGTGATGTTAGAATTTGTCTAATAATGGAAGGAAATAGAAAAATCGAGGTAAGTACCGTGTAGATGAAAGTCCCGGTTTTCCGGCGACTTGTAGAGAATTCCGGCGAGTGAAATTTCTTGCGACAGAGATTCTTCAGAGGTTTAAGGTGAATGGGAGTGATGTCAGTATGAGTTCTATGATCTTATTTTTAGGTAATTTCACACCCAGACCCGCAGCGGAATAAGAGTCGGGGCATAATTGGGTTATCACCAAAGCTCATGACATTTACTAATATGTTTCATATTTAATAAAGTTAAAGTTACATTTTCAAATATCCAAACATGTTCATACAATACAAAGGAAATAAATCAAACATAACAATCCCAACTCTAAAACATTTTATTCTTCTAGTCCAATCCTATGTGTTCCTAGCTGCTGCTGGTTCACCTGTATCATGTGTAAAAATGGGGGTTTTTGGGTCAACATAAGTTGGCGAGTGAACCTTATTAGATAAACATTTATTAATGAATTTCTTGTTAGTTTATCAATGAAAAATTGTGCATAATCATAAATGAGCGAATGTAAATAATCAAGCAGTGACAATTAGCAATCCCAACTATAAAACATTTTATTCTTCTAGTCCAATCCTATGTGTTCCTAGCTGCTGCTGGTTCACCTGTATCATGTGTAAAAATGGGGGTTTTTGGGTCAACATAAGTTGGCGAGTGAACCTTATTAGATAAACATTTATTAATGAATTTCTTGTTAGTTTATCAATGAAAAATTGTGCATAATCATAAATGAGCGAATGTAAATAATCAAGCAGTGACAATTAGCAATCCCAACTATAACATACAATAACATATGATAGCATACATGAACATACCAACATCATACGATAAATAACATAAATGAAACTGTGAGATCAAGGCTCAATCAAACGGAGCCGATCGTATTGCATGTACTGAAAATGAAAATGTCTGTGCGATCAAGGCTCAATCAAACGGAGCCGATCGTATGTGGGCACGCCAGGTTCAACCTCATAATGAAATGGGGAACATGCTCAACGCTCATAATGTAATGGGGAGCGGCGGCCTATGAAATTGCATGTACTGAAAATAATAAATTGCATCCAACAATAACTACACAACAGAAACAAACTGAATACACAAGTTCATGATATGATGTATGCACAATGGTTTAAGTATAATATATATCAAGACACATGATACACCCCAAAACGTGATTAAACGGGGAATTTGTAAAGATTCACTCACATTGGGTGCGTTGGATTGGAGATGGTGGATGCGCACGAATTAGATGAGCGGAACAACGAGAAATACTAACCTAAATAATACCGGAAAATATATATTAAATGAGTGGATTGTATTAAGGATTTTAATGAAATTTTTAGATATATTTTTGTGAGTTTAAGGCTATTTTCTATCTTTACAAATGTTATTTTTAAGTATTTTTAATTGATTTTTAAATTAAATTAAATAAATAAAAATGTAAAAAAATTGTTTATTTTGCGTTGACCGTTGACCGTTGACCGTTGACTTGTTGACTTGTTGATCGGTTCGGTCAGTGGAAGTGTTTGCGCCGGGTGAGGCTCGAACCCGAGACCTCCCGTACGCGTGCACGCAGCTCTACCAACTGAGCTACGTGTCTAACCCGAAATAATCTTGTTTTTAATTATATTTATATACTAATTCGGTTTAACCAAAATTCTTTTAATTTCAAAAACATTTTAATTTAACGAACCGGTGCTAGTGACGGGTTTCGAACTCGCGACGTGTGACGTAGTGTTGCACACAGTCCACCGCTGGACTGTGTGTCTAACCTGGTTATTATCTCGGTTTTTATTATACTTAATAACTAACTGAGTTAACCCGTTTAGTTTTTAAACAAAAAGGCATTTTATTATATAAGGAGTGCGTGTATCAGGGATCGAACTCGGGACATGCGTATATGTTTTGCACACAGTCCACCGCTGGACTGTGTGTCTAACCCGTTCATTTTACTGGTTTTAAATATACTTATAACTTAATTAACTTCGTCTTCTTCATTCAAATTTCCGTTGACTGAATCAATGATCCGTTTCTTGTTTTTACGATTATCAAACGTTCTTAAGGTTAAAATGAAATGACAGAAAAGGTGTTGGAAGTAACATACCGTAGGAATGATATATTACAGAATTTCCGGCAAATGCGTCGGCTCTGTTTTTGTGCAACTCAACTGAACCAAAACAATTAACCATTTTGATTAGTCAATCGTGGAATTGAAGTGATAAACAAACGTTAACAGCGGGATTGAAGGTCCTTACCGTTTCACAGACGGAAATAAAGACTTTCAGGAAATTTCCGGCGAACTGGAATTAGCTGATTACAGTGCCTGAATTTGATTTCAATTGAAAGGTTTAAGTTAGAAATAGCCTAACAATTGTTAAACTACAATGTTTTTTGAAAGATTTACCGTTTGAGGATGAATACGGTTTTCCGGCGAAATTTGCAGAAAATTCCGGCGAGCTGATTTAAGCGTTCTGATGGTTTGAAAATGTGACGAAAGTGAAATGGGATGTTTGTATGATATTTCTGAGTCGCGAGAGTGGTCTGAAGTTGAAGTAATCTGGACTTGATGATTTTTCGGTTATAAAAACCGATAATGATGAGACTTGATGTTCAATCAATTCCGACTTGATTAAAAATCGTCGGTGCATCGGTTATAAACTGAATGTGCGAATAATCAAGCGATTTGATGATTGGTTTGCCGATTTCCGTTTCTCAGTTGGCGCAACCGGTTTAACCGAGTTTGTGTATAAATCTCATTTGTTTCCTAGAGATAACAGAAAACACAAAGTGGCGGAGTGGTGATGTGAGTGTGTGTTAAGTCGTTGGAGTTGTTCTGGCTGACCCGGGTTCGAGTCCCGGCAGCGACATATTTTTTTTATTTATTTTGTTTTAACTTTTTATCAAATATAATTTTTATAGTTTAGTTTATTTATTAATTATGTATCATTTTAAATCAAAATAATCATAAATATTCAACGTGTCTTTTATAACTTGATATTCGATTACAAAACGGAGCGGGTTTTGAAAACCCGTTTTTGACAAATGTTACAGTATCCCCTACTTTTAGGAATTTTGTCCCGAAATTTAAGTAGTTGAAGTAGTAGGAAAAAGATGCGGATATTTTTCGCGCATTGAGTCCTCACGTTCCCAAGTAAACTCAGGTCCCCGTTTTGACTCTCAGCGTACCCTAACAATTGGAATGCGACTTCATCGCAGATGTTTTTCCCCGAAGTCCATGATCTCTACAGGTCTTTCAATAAAATGCATAGATTCATCAATCTGAATATCTTCCAGAGGAATGTGGAGGTTCTCATCAGCGAGGCACTTCTTCAAGTTCGACACGTGGAATGTGGGATGAATCCTGTTGAGTTCTTCTGGTAGGTCAAGCTTGTATGCTACAGGTCCTACTCTTTCGAGTATCTTGAAAGGTCCTACGTAGCGTGGTGCTAGCTTGCCCTTTTGATCAAAACAAACTACTCCCTTCCACGGTGATACTTTTAAAAGTACATGATCACCAATGTTAAACTCTAAGGGCTTCCGTCGTTTATCTGCATAACTCTTTTGACGACTTTGAGCCGCTAGAAGATTGTTTCGAATTTGATGGATCTTGTCTGTGGTTTCTTGGATCAATTCTGGACCAGTAATTTGAGCTTCCCCAATTTCGTGCCAACATACAGGAGATCGGCACTTACGACCATATAATGCTTCAAAAGGTGCCGTGCCGATGCTCGAATGATAGCTGTTGTTGTACGAAAATTCAACTAAAGGTAGGTGGGCGTCCCAATTTCCCTTGAAGTCTATGACACATGCTCGAAGCATATCTTCAAGAGTTTGAATGGTGCGCTCAGACTGTCCATCAGTTTGAGGATGATAGGCGGTACTGAGATCTAATCGCGTGCCCATAGCGGATTGTACTGCTTGCCATGTTCGTGAAGTGAAACGACCATCACGATCAGAAATAATGCTTAACGGTACCCCATGTCGGCTTACGATTTCGTTGATATAAATACGGGCAAGCTTTTCGTTCTTGAAATCTTCACGGATAGGAATAAAGTGTGCTGATTTTGTAAGTCAGTCTATAATTACCCATATAGTGTCATACCCACCAGAAGTGCGAGGTAACCCGGTAATGAAATCCATGGTTATGTTTTCCCACTTCCATACAGGTATTTCCGGTTGGATCATAAGTCCTGAGGGTCTTTGGTGTTCAGCCTTCACCTTGGAACATGTAAGGCACTTGGAAACAAAAACGGCAATATCCTTCTTCATTCCAGGCCACCAATAGGTATATCGTAGGTCTTGATACATCTTATCGGCTCCTGGGTGTATAGAATATTGTGTTTTGTGAGCTTCATTCATAAGAATTTCACGAAGATTGTTGTGGTTAGGAATCCAGATACGATCTAGGTAATACAGAATACTGTCAGATTTAGTTTCAATTTTTAGCTCAGCTCCACAGGACATCTCCTTTCGTACATCTTCTTCCGTTATTGAAACGTGTTGGGCTTCTCGAATTTGATCTTTAATGTCAGTTATAATTTGCGAACATAGAAGACGAATGGAGTTCGCATAACCCTTTCGACTAAGTGCATCAGCCACCACATTTGCTTTACCAGGGTGGTATCTAATTTCACAGTCGTAGTCATTTAGAAGTTCGACCCATCTTCGTTGCCTCATGTTTAACTCCTTTTGATTGAAGATATGTTGAAGACTCTTGTGGTCAGTGTATATTTCACACTTAGTACCATAGAGATAATGTCTCCATATCTTAAGAGCGAACACAACGGCTCCAAGTTCTAGGTCATGAGTGGTGTAGTTCTTTTCATGTGTCTTGAGTTGTCTCGAAGCATAAGCTATGACTTTTCCTCTTTGCATTAGAACGCAGCCTAATCCTTGCCCTGACGCGTCGCAATAGACTACAAAATCATCACAACCTTCAGGAAGAGTGAGGATTGGTGCATCACAAAGTTTTTGTTTAAGAGTTTGAAAGGCTTCTTCTTGCTTGGGTCCCCATATGAAAGGTTTTCCCTTATGAGTTAAAGCCGTGAGTGGTACAGCAATGCGAGAGAAGTTTGAAATGAACCGACGATAATAGCCAGCTAGACCAAGGAAAGATCTTACTTCAGTTGGTGTACGTGGAGCTTGCCATTCTTGAACCGCTTTGATCTTTGAAGGGTCGACATGTATTCCCTTGTCATTGACTACATGCCCGAGGAATTGCACATCCTTTAACCAGAATTCACATTTGGAAAATTTGGCATAAAGCTTTTCCTTTTCTAGAAGTGCAAGGATGAGTCGAAGATGACGCTCATGATCAGATTTAGATTTTGAATAAATAAGAATATCGTCGATGAAGACTATAACAAATCGATCAAGATAAGGTTTGCAGACTCTGTTCATTAGGTCCATGAAGACAGCTGGTGCGTTGGTTAAACCAAATGGCATAACCATGAATTCATAGTGGCCATAACGAGTTCGAAAAGCAGTCTTAGGGACGTCTTCTTCATGCACTCTAAGTTGATGATAGTCAGATCGAAGGTCGATTTTTGAAAAGCAGCTGGCACCTTGTAGTTGGTCAAGAAGATCATCAATGCGAGGTAAAGGATAGCGATTCTTGATTGTTAACTTGTTGAGCTCTCTGTAGTCGATGCACATACGAAACGATCCATCTTTCTTCTTTACAAAAAGGATAGGTGCACCCCAAGGCGACGAGCTAGGACGTATGAATCCCTTGTCAGTCAACTCTTGTAATTGGCTGGCTAGCTCTTGCATTTCAGAGGGGGCTAACCTATAAGGAGACTTTGCAACTGGTGTAACACCAGGTATAAGGTCAATACGGAATTCGACGTCTCTAACTGGAGGAAGTCCTGAAATGTCGTCAGGAAAAACTTGCGGGAAGTCTTTTACTACAGGAATGTCTTCAAGTTTCTTCTCCATGGTTCCCTTTTTGATGATATGAGCTAAAAACGCGACATAATTCTTGCGAAGATATTTTTGAGCTTGAAGACAAGACATTAAGCTGAGCCCTTTCGACGAGGTTTCTCCAATGATTCGAAGAGTCTGACATTTTGAAAGAGGAATACGAATAAATTTTTCACGACATACAACTTCTGCTTGATGTTGACTGAGCCAATCCATACCGATTATGATATCAAAACTTCCCAGCTTCATAGGAATCAGGTCGACTGAGAATCGTGGTCGTTTAAGGTGAGTGTACAGTTGCGTATAATAAAGTTTAATGAAACTGGTTTCCCGTCCGCAACTTCTACCGTTATGGATTCCGTGAGCTTATCCCGACTTTTGCTTAAGATAGGTTCAAATTCTAAAGACACAAAACTTCTATCCGCACCAGTATCAAATAACATAGATGCATATCTACCATTTATAAGGAACGTACCGTTAACCACGTTGCCGTCAGCTCTGGCCTGGTTAGCGTTGATATTGAAAGCTCTCCCCTGCAGTGGAGGAGCTTGGTTTGCTTGATCATCGGGTTGGCTTTGGGCCTGAGCATGAATAATGTTTACCAACCTTGGACAAGTGTTTCTGAAGTGGCTCGGGTCACCGCAATTGTAGCAAGCCCGCATTGGTTGAACCATAGGATAATTTGGCTGGTAATATGTTTGGGCTAAATGTTGGGTGGGTGGTAATAGCAGGGGTTGTTGGGCTTGGCCCATTATTTGTTGGTGGGTTTGGGTTAAAGGTTGGTGGCGGTTCGTTCGTTGAGGCATGCGGCAGGTTTGAACAGTATGACCTGCGCGACCGCAGCCGGTGCAATATTGGCAGGGATGATCAGGGGAATGGTGATATTGGCAACGGTTGCATTTTGGTAGCGGGCAAGTGTAAGGTCTTCTGTATGGTGGGGTGAAGGAGTGACTTGAGTAATGGGTGCAGCAGGAATAGGAGAGTTGGTAGTAACTGCAAAATTTCTGGTGTTGTGCTTCCTCTTGTTAGCAAACTTAGAGGAAGAGATGGGATGGTTTGAAGTTTGACCCTCAACAGGGGCTTTCTTTTTCTCTTCCTTGAACTCCCCGTTGCGAATTCGGTTCTCGGTCAGTTCAGTTGCTAGCTCCATAGCAGCTTCAAGTGTTACCGGTGAAGTGCTGAGGACTGAATCTTGAATTTTCGAGGGAAGTCCTCGAATATAATGCTCAATCAGACGATAAGTTGGGGTGAATAAATTTGGAACCATTTGGTTCAACTCCAAGAATCTCTTGTTATAGGTGGTGTGATCACCCTCCTTTTGCTTTAGAGAATGAAATTCGTCCTCCAGCTTTTTAATTTCGCTCCTAGGACAGAAACGCCTAGTCATGATTTCCCTTAACTCCTCCCAAGTTAAGGCCATTGCATCTTCAGTTCCCCTCTTCCTTTTCTCAGTATTCCACCAAGTGAGAGCTACCCCAAATAGTCTCCCGGTAGCGTATCGAACCTTGCGATCCTCAGGACAATCGCAGTTTAGAAAGGTGTTTTCCATCTCCTCGAACCAATGTAGGAGAGCAGTGACACCCTCGGTCCCTTCGAATTTAGGAGGATCACAAGAATTGAAATGTTTGTATGAACACTTGCTGGTAGGAGGGTTGTCGATGTTCTGATCATGTTGTTGGGGAGGGTTAGTAGGATTTGTAGCGAGGGCTTGTTGTACTTGGACCACAATGTCAGGCAGTATCGTGGCCATTTGTTTCGTGATCTGAGTGGCCAAACGTTCCTGAGACCTTCCTGATCTTTTACCCCTTCGTTGCTGTCTAGACGACATCTACAGGATCATACAATGAGAAGATTGTGAGTTTATGGTGTCTTTTTAGGTGTCATGTGTCTTTAAGAAAATGAAAATAACATAAATATCACTAATGCAACTACATCCATAGGATGTCTTGGGTTTGCTCATGTTGGGCCTCAAATGTCTCCCATACCTTCACCTATATAGTCATGTGGGCCCCCATGGCTATTGGCTTGGTAGGATTCACATTAGTATTGGCAATTTAACACTCGCATCACCCGAATGCAAACCACAAAATATGTTCATGAGATGTTTGGTCAGAACGTGTCCAGGTGTAGACACAATGACAACTCAAAGTGGGGTTAGCTCACACGACGTTTGGTATAGCATGCTTTGGCCTAATAGGCACTTCGTACTCTCATCGTTAGTCCCCAGGTAGGCAAACTGGTCCTTTATTTTGGATTTATACGAATGCCAGCCTAGATAGGACGTTCCGACTACCGGTACTGGTACCCTTCCAGTTACTACATGCCCGTCATGAGAACTCACTTTGATGAGATTTGAAAACACAAAAATCATCGTAAAAGCAATCATGGTGTGATGTGTGCTTTCATGGATGTGATATGTTATGAGTATATGATTCATGATAGGCATTATATGATAATACATACTTATGAACATGCTTGCATAATATTGAATGTAACATTTAACATAAAACATATAAACATCATGAAATTTGGCATGTAACACACAAAAATCTTATAAGTTTCTAATCAACTATAGTATAGGCTCTAAGGGTCTAATAACCTATCTTATATCCCTATAGTCATGGCTCTGATACCAATCTGTCACACCCCGACCCGCAGCGGAATAAGAGTCGGGGCATAATTGGGTTATCACCAAAGCTCATGACATTTACTAATATGTTTCATATTTAATAAAGTTAAAGTTACATTTCCAAATATCCAAACATGTTCATACAATACAAAGGAAATAAATCAAACATAACAATCCCAACTCTAAAACATTTTATTCTTCTAGTCCAATCCTATGTGTTCCTAGCTGCTGCTGGTTCACCTGTATCATGTGTAAAAATGGGGGTTTTTGGGTCAACATAAGTTGGCGAGTGAACCTTATTAGATAAACATTTATTAATGAATTTCTTGTTAGTTTATCAATGAAAAATTGTGCATAATCATAAATGAGCGAATGTAAATAATCAAGCAGTGACAATTAGCAATCCTAACTATAAAACATTTTATTCTTCTAGTCCAATCCTATGTGTTCCTAGCTGCTGCTGGTTCACCTGTATCATGTGTAAAAATGGGGGTTTTTGGGTCAACATAAGTTGGCGAGTGAACCTTATTAGATAAACATTTATTAATGAATTTCTTGTTAGTTTATCAATGAAAAATTGTGCATAATCATAAATGAGCGAATGTAAATAATCAAGCAGTGACAATTAGCAATCCCAACTATAACATACAAGAACATATGATAGCATACATGAACATACCAACATCATACGATAAATTACATAAATGAAACTGTGCGATCAAGGCTCAATCAAACGGAGCCGATCGTATTGCATGTACTGAAAATGAAAATGTCTGTGCGATCAAGGCTCAATCAAACGGGGCCGATCGTATGTGGGCACGCCAGGTTCAACCTCATAATGAAATGGGGAACATGCTTAACGCTCATAATGTAATGGGGAGCGGCAGCCTATGAAATTGCATGTACTGAAAATAATAAATTGCATCCAACAATAACTACACAACAGAAACAAACTGAATACACAAGTTCATGATATGATGTATGCACAATGGTTTAAGTATAATATATATCAAGACACATGATACACCCCAAAACGTGATTAAACGGGGAATTTGTAAAGATTCACTCACATTGGGTGCGTTGGATTGGAGATGGTGAGATGCGCACGAATTAGATGAGCGGAACAACGAGAAATACTAACCTAAATAATACCGGAAAAATATATTAAATGAGTGGATTGTATTAAGGATTTTAATGAAATTTTTAGATATATTTTTGTGAGTTTAAGGCTATTTTCTATCTTTAAAAATGTTATTTTTAAGTATTTTTAATTGATTTTTAAATTAAATTAAATAAATAAAAATATAAAAAAATTGTTTATTTTGCGTTGACCGTTGACCGTTGACCGTTGACTTGTTGACTTGTTGATCGGTTCGGTCAGTGGAAGTGTTTGCGCCGGGTGAGGCTCGAACCCGAGACCTCCCGTACGCGTGCACGCAGCTCTACCAACTGAGCTACGTGTCTAACCCGAAATAATCTTGTTTTTAATTATATTTATATACTAATTCGGTTTAACCAAAATTCTTTTAATTTCAAAAACATTTTAATTTAACGAACCGGTGCCAGTGACGGGTTTCGAACTCGCGACGTGTGACGTAGTGTTGCACACAGTCCACCGCTGGACTGTGTGTCCAACCTGGTTATTATCTCGGTTTTTATTATACTTAATAACTAACTGAGTTAACCCGGTTTAGTTTTTAAACAAAAAGGCATTTTATTATATAAGGAGTGCGTGTATCAGGGATCGAACTCAGGACATGCGTATATGTTTTGCACACAGTCCACCGCTGGACTGTGTGTCTAACCCGTTCATTTTACTGGTTTTAAATATACTTATAACTTAATTAACTTCGTCTTCTTCATTCAAATTTCCGTTGACTGAATCAATGATCCGTTTCTTGTTTTTACGATTATCAAACGTTCTTAAGGTTAAAATGAAATGACAGAAACGGTGTTGGAAGTAACATACCGTAGGAATGATATATTACAGAATTTCCGGCAAATGCGTCGGCTCTGTTTTTGTGCACCTCAACTGAACCAAAACAATTAACCATTTTGATTAGTCAATCGTGGAATTGAAGTGATAAACAAACGTTAACAGCGGGATTGAAGGTCCTTACCGTTTCACAGACGGAAATAAAAGACTTTCAGGAAATTTCCGGCGAACTGGAATTAGCTGAATACAGCGCCTGAATTTGATTTCAATTGAAAGGTTTAAGTTAGAAATAGCCTAACAATTGTTAAACTACAATGTTTATTGAAAGATTTACCGTTTGAGGATGAATACGGTTTTCCGGCGAAATTTGCAGAAAATTACGGCGAGCTGATTTAAGTGTTCTGATGGTTTGAAAATGTGACGAAAGTGAAATGGGATGTTTGTATGATATTTCTGAGTCGCGAGAGTGGTCTGAAGTTGAAGTAATCTGGACTTGATGATTTTTCGGTTATAAAAACCGATAATGATGAGACTTGATGTTCAATCAATTCCGACTTGATTAAAAATCGTCGGTGCATCGGTTATAAACTGAATGTGCGAATAATCAAGCGATTTGATGATTGGTTTGCCGATTTCCGTTTCTCAGTTGGCGCAACCGGTTTAACCGAGTTTGTGTATAAATCTCATTTGTTTCCTAGAGATAACAGAAAACACAAAGTGGCGGAGTGGTGATGTGAGTGTGTGTTAGGTCGTTGGAGTTGTTCTGGCTGACCCGGGTTCTAGTCCCGGCAGCGACATATTTTTTTTATTTATTTTGTTTTAACTTTTTATCAAATATAATTTTTATAGTTTAGTTTATTTATTAATTATGTATCATTTTAAATCAAAACAATCATAAATATTCAACGTGTCTTTTATAACTTGATATTCGATTACAAAACGGAGCGGGTTTTGAAAACCCGTTTTTGACAAATGTTACAGGTAAGAATAAAAGATGGATTGAACTCGGTTTTCCGTCGAAAATTTCTGGTTAATTTACAGAGAATTCCGGCGACTTGCGGCGAAATTTTCTGAGCAAAAATGGAGAGTGTAGTTGGATAGATTCGTGAGTTTAACTGATGAACAAAGATAAATCCCGAATTTGAATTTTTATTTTCGGTTTTCAATGGGAATTATGGTAATGAATGAAATTGATGGTTTTATTTCGGTTATAACCGATATGGCGGTTAATGTAAGCGTTATGACCAAAAGAAACGGCAGCATTTGACGAATTTGTCGGGATTTCCGGCGAGAGTGACTAGGTTTGATTTCCAACTTTATTTTATGTATTAATTGTTTCAATATGTTAACAAACAACACAAGTGGCGGAGCGGTTGGAGGGATGTGTGTTAAGGCTTTGCTGACTCTCGGCTGACCCGGCTGACCCGGGTTCGAATCCCGGCTTCAGCATATTATTTTTAATTCACTATTTTTAATACATTTTCAAAAAATAAATTTTAAATTCTAATATACTTATTAATTATGTATCGTTTAAAATTAATTTGGGCATTAAATACGCAACAAAATTTTTAACTGATTGTTCGGTTAATAGACGAAGCGGGTTTGGTAAATCCGGTTTTTGACGGATGTTACAGTTTTAATATTTAGTAGTTTATGTATTATTCATTTCTAGTCTATATTCATGACCAACCGAAATCATCAACTAAGTTGATGATTTTGTGCTTTGGTGAAACATATGATGAGGTTAAATGGATGTTCATCATCCTACCTCCTTGCATGACCACCTTCGTGGCTCCTTACTTTACATTAAATTATGTTATGCGTCCTAAATTCCGAATCCAATCCTTTAAACAAAAATAGTAAGTCACACACCTTCGTTTCCCTCTTAGGGTAACTTCGGTGTTCCACAACTCAAGACTTATCAAACACACTAAGTGGAATTACTTCGCAAACCGTGAATATACATGACCCTATTTCCGTTTTTACACTTTTGGGTGCAATATGTGTTACCATATTAAAACTCACAGAAACACTCTTATGCAAATACATTATTCAAAAGAACGAATCCGTTATACATGCCGTTATACGTTTATACTTTAGAAATACATGCATGCTAGAAGCCATTCTTGCATTATACTTTGTCATTAACTTCGTACGAGCATACCTTAACATGTATAGCGATATAGGAGTAGCACACCGCCCTTGTTGGGTCTATGTTAAATAATCATACAAACGGCCTGGTCGTTGCGACAACAAGATTAAGCTACTGGAATCTTTAGGTTGACACGTATGTGATGCATGCTAGTTCATGATATGTTATGCCTTAGTATACGTATTTGCCATGTGGATCTCGTTAAAATATAGGGGAAGGATTTAGAGAAAACGACTATTTGTGTGAAAACGGTGAGAACGCTTCTCATCCGTTGGATTAAAACAATCTATGGATTAGATTGGTGCGGTGACATTTTCGTAGATAACATCAACTTTATTATGTGGACGCGCTTCATTAAGGGTAAAAGGGTTTTTTGACTTCTCTAAAATAAAATGCCAAACTCATGCATAAAACACCATTAAAATTCCCGCCTTAAATTATGAGCCATAAACATCAGTCCCTTCCAGATGAAACACCATCTTTATTTAAAACGCCATTTATACAAACGCTAAAAATTAATGATGAGATGCGTTACAATATTAACATAAAAAGTTGAACAAGCAATAACTGAAACTTTATTACTAACATTTATTATAAGAAATTCCCGCCTAAACTACGCGCCAAACACATCATTATATAAATGATGTTAACATCCTTTCCATTGATCATACTTAGAAAACGCCATCTTTAGCAAAAACGCCAAAATTCAAAGAAAAAAAACTCCGAAAAAATAACAAATGACAAACATCGTTTCATGGAGATTCAACACTAGAATCAATAAATTCGTAATCCTCTTTGACAACAGAAGAAGAGTGTTTGTGAAAACCGCCAAAGCCATATTGAACTTGGATGAAGAAGTTCAAAGGGGATCCTAGCACTTAGAATTCCTCTTGATAACCTCTGTGAGAAAACATAGACGGTTATAAGAAGATTAACAAGAAAATTCGGTCTGTACCCTACAAATCTAATTATGAATCTAGTCATCCAATCTTGGCGTTATGATGAAAATACAGACTTAGTGAGTTTTGTATGGAACAACGGGGAGCAGGAGGCCTACACGATTGAAAACATCGTGACTGAACAGAGACTTGTCTTCCTACAAGAATTATGCAACACAACATGTTTGAACCCAGACATGACCATAAAATTGGCGTTGTTGACTGACATGTTCATAATCAATATGAAGAACTGATAATACAGTCTTCCTGAAACATGTTAATGAAAACGCCATAAGTTTAATAATCAACGAATAGTAAGAACCAATATTTACAAATTAACGCCAATATCTACAACTAATCAGATGTACGTAACCAAATGTAAAACGTCATTAATTGTAAAAAAAATAAACATATATTAGATCCCAAACAACATTGAGATTAATAATGAAAACGCCAAATATTGAATATATGAAGAACAACATTAAAAAAAATAAAACGCCATTTTCAAATATTACTTTGAGAAAAAACTCTATTGAAACAACCATAAAGAAAGAAAACGCTATATCTGTTACATGATTTGCTGGAATCAAATATGAAAATAACATAAAAAATTACTCTATAGATCAGCATCCAGATTACACGCCATAGATCTCGAGGTAACAGCTAATACGAAATTTTTGGAATTTTGTTTGACAATCGTATAATACGCCTTTTATTGGGCAGAAATTGCACAATGACAATCGTACCCTGCATATCATTTAGCGCCCCTGCCACGTGTTCGAACATGATCCGTTCTCACCGTTTTCACACTTTCAATCATTTTCTCCTGATCCTATTTCTTTATACATATGCTAGTAAACTAAACTTGTATACTCACCAATACTTTTGTGTTGACATGTTACTTTAATATATTATATATATATATATATTGTAGGAGCTTGATGTTGATGCGCTGAACAGAAATCTAGTAGGAAGAACTAGAAACGCATTTAGTTTAAATTTATGTTCTGATGTTTAGTTTGTTATATTCTAATTTTTGTAATTTCCTTTGAAACAATATATTTTACCTTAGTATGAAATGAAAATCGTTAATTTAAATACTTGTCACAATTAGTCGTTATGAAGTCTCGTTTTCGTCTCACTCCGATGTTTCCGCATTGGCTGAGATGTGACACTTGGACCCGCATCTTTTGGCTTATAGCCATAAAATGCTATGCCATAAGATGTGGGTATAGAATCGCATCTAATAGCCAATTTACCCGCATCATTTGATCAATTTTATACTACTGTTAACGAGTCACCCCATCAGATAACCGAAGACCACGATGTGCAAGTACTCAAATATAAAAATAATGAAGGTAAACAAGTCGGAGGATCCGTATCCAATTCCAGCTCATCAGTTATGGTTTTGGATCAAGTTGAAGCTTCTAACGAATATAACAATTCCACCGGCAATATCAAGTCATTGGGTTCTCTATGACCGACAATATTCAAGATACTCATCAGTTTTTTTTGTTCGGTGACTCTTAAGTAGGACACACCATATCCAGTGGAATTGGAACGGTGATGACTTCTTTTCTTGTGGCTAACTTGGTTGGTGTCAAATTCTCACACGAACCGTCGGACCCTGGTGGTGGTGTCACCGGAAAAGTGATCGATGTTTCGCAACCACTAAAGAAAAGCCGGCGTGGACCTCGGTCTAGAAGCTCTCCGTACGATAGTGTTACCTTTTACTAGAGAACAGGCAGATGGGAATCCCACATATGGTTTATTTTTCATCCTTTTCTTCATTATTTACTCTATATTTTCTTAAGTTCCCAACACATTATTATTATTATTATTATTATTATTATTATTATTATTATTATACAACCTACATAACAATACATTTTACAAGTAAAACAGTATTGTTATTGACTTTTTCTTTTTATTAACAACCATTTCTGAATAATAGATTAATAATATTTATGCCTAATTAAATCATGTTAATTTCTATGGTTAATTCAGGGATTCTAGAAAGCAAGTTTATCTTGGTATGTTAAATTTTTTTCTTTTTCGGTTAGCATTTTTTTCCAAAGATTAATTATTCTATTTTGCTAACCGTACCACAGGTGGATACGATGCAAAACTCAAGATAACTACGACCTCATTGCTTATGATTAGGAGTGTTCAAAACAATCCGGATCCGAAACCGATCCGAAATCCGAAATTTCGGGTATCAAAAAATTTGGATACCCGGAAATCGGATAATCTGAATTTTCGGATTCGGATTTGAATTTCAAAATTTTTGATATTCCGATTATCCGAAAACTAATATATTTTTTTTAAATATAAATAGTATATGAACACCATATTTAGTTTGAAATATTAACAACCATTTCTGAATAATAGATTAATAATATTTGTGCCTAACTAAATCATGTTATTTTCCATGGTTAATTCAGGGATTGTATGAAGCAAGTTTATATTGGTATGTTAAAATTTTTTCTTTTTCGGTTAGCATTTTTTTCCAAAGATTAATTATTTTATTTTGCTAACCATCCATATGACACAAAACTCGAGATATCTATGAACTCATTGCTTATGACTAGGGGTGTTTAAAACAACCGGATCTGAAACCGAATCCGAAAATATCCGAAAATCCGTATCCGAAATTCGAAACTTCGGGAATCCAAAAATTTGGATACTCTGAATTTCAAAATTTTGGATAATCCGATTATCCGAAAACTAATATATTTTTCAAATATACTAACAGGAAACCCGCACGATGCGGCGGCTGCGACGACAATTTACAACACGGTCACTCGTTTTCTGTTAGTTTATCAATAATCTGGTGATATGTTGTATAATACTTATATTTAAATGTGTAACGTGAATTATTTTAACCTTGCTATCAGATTTGATTTTCTCTTCCTTTCAACATGCTTTCAATAAACAAATCCATTCCTCCATTTTTTTTTCTTTGTGTTTCTTAATTGATTCTTGCAAATTGTTGATTTCATCATAGGAAAAAAGGAGGTGAAGAGGAAGAATAAATGAGTTCAAAAGGTGTAGAGCTTGCCTATCCTACGTCGATAGGAAAAGAAATGTTAATTGAGAAGCGCTGAGAGTTAAGTCTTGTGTCCCGCATCGATGAGGAAAGGAAAATGAATTGAGAAAGCTCAATATCAAAGGGGATAAGTTAGTCTTGTCCTACATCAATGAGGAAAAACGAAATGAAAAACCTCACTATAAAAGGCGATAAGTCTGAGCCGAGCCAAGGATAGCTTGAGCTCGAGAGGTTCAGTGGTTGTTTACGGCTAAAACTTTGTATTATTATGGATTTTTTATGTGGTTGTTTTCTTATGATATAATCATTTAAATTATCATCCATAAAGTAGTTTAAACAAAACATTATTTCATCGTGTCTTTGAAGTTTTAAATTTCTTGTTACTTAATTTTAATTTGTTATATGAGGCTAGGATAAATTATTACATGGACCCATGTGCAGTGTGCTCAACATATGCGTCTGTTCTTTTGCCTATTTTTTTTTAAGATTCACCCTTAAACATTATTGTTTAAATTCTAAGATAAAAAATTAATACTTACTAAAAAAAGAGCAGGACGTGACAGTTCACTTTTTCAAATGGAAACTGGCAAGGTCACTTGTCCATTTTGAGGGAAAAAAATTGTTTTACAAAGAACCGTCTAGTTTGAAACATATCAACATAGCATTTAATAAACATGATTAAACTTTAATAAATAAGTTAGAGGAGTAAACTCAATAGTTTAATGCAATGACTTTTGTTGTAGTAGCTCCTTGATTGTTGTTTTGTTCCTTTCGGCTTCAGTTTGAGAGTTACTAGGTAGAGACTGGTCTGTTGTTTCTTCTTTTAGGCTGAGAGTGGTAGCATAACACAATTAAGTGTTTTGTTATAGTTGGTCTTCAAAGTTAAACTGTAAAAAAATAGGAAACTACATTATTAACTAAGATGTAAGTGTGTTACCTTATAATCATAGATTCTCTCTTCAATGTCTGAATTTATATAGGCATGTGTTGCATCTGTAGAATTAAACTAAAGCTTGCCTGCAAATGAATGGATAACCATGGATCAATAGTAATCATTATTGTTTTTTTAAATTTGCATGTTATGTTAATGCTGTAAACCCACTTTTTGTGTAAAATAAACTAATGAAGAAGATGGAAATCAACGTCGATTTCATACGTTTACAGTTTGACATTTTACCAGCCAAGTGTCCCAAATGTAAATTGCACTTTGACGTTTCACTAGCTATGAAGTCGAAATTTGGAGATGAGCACTCTTGGATAGTATAAAAACAACTAAAATGTAATTTGTATTTCAAAGCTTTCTACTCAAATTCAAACACTGCTCTATCATACTTTTGCCCAATTAAAGGTTCCATTTTTTATTTTTACAAATTGCAAGGGATGACTTACATTGTCTGCAGCATTTGTTGGCTTGTTGCACCGTATCTGAAATTATCGTCACCATAGGCAACATTGAATCAGTCGCTTTATTAAAATTCAACTAAGTAGCCCCCTACTATCCCTCGATTGATTCTTAATTTGACCATCAAATCATCAGCCTTCTTGCCTAGAGTTAAAGTTGCAAAAGTCAACTGTTATACGAGATGCAGAAGTAAAACTGTTAATGTCAGAGAATTGTCAAACATGCGAAGGTCAACTGCCATAAGGGGCATGGGTCAATCAAAAGGGTCAATAGTCAGTATACCAAAAATATTGCTTGAAATATAGAGAGTCAACACTTACCAATTCCTAAATAAAAATACGCTGTTAGATGGTAGGATGCAACAATAACTTTCGATGATAACTAAGAATCAAAGGGATTCATAATGAAAGCAAGAAGCATCTATTGGTATTTCTCCTATTGAAAAAACCTGAACCACAACAATAGTCATGAAACAGATTCACTTAGTATTTCTCAAGGATCAAGAGGAACTTTTCAGCAAATTTTGCCAACATCTTTTTTCTAAAAGAGGTCACTCCTTTTTAGCAAGCTTCCTTGAGCTCATTTTTACCTCAATAATCCATTCGCGTATAAAAAAAGGTTCATTCTTAATTGTTCACAATCTGATTAATTAAGGGGCGGCCATACACATTCTATGGTGTAAAGTATAAAGCAACCCTTTTTCAATAATAAACATACGTCTATGTAAGATAATAATCATTATGTATGTCTTACCATCAAATTTGGGCATATGAGACCAGTTCAATTTAGTTTAACTTTCTTCTAGCCTGAAGTGTTTCACACTTCCATCGTCCTGGTGAGGTCCACATTCCAGGATACCCTAACTGATTCGACAATTTCTAAGCTTTTCTTCTGTGAATTTAACCGCCTTGCAGCAACCTTATACATAAAACACACATATAATAAGACAAAATATGCCACACGATTTTCTGATAAAGTAACTTCAGTATTATCTACTTACTGCTGTAGAAGCATCTTAGACCCAAATTTTGCAAGTTGCAAACCCATTCCTGGTTGATTACCCATTAAATGGGCTGCTAAAGGGTTCCTGTTGGCTGCAATTATTTTCCAAATGGGTTTAGACCTCCATAAACTATGTTTGGTTTACTTGAATCCCTGCAAGTGTGATACAACAAGGGGTGAACAAATTTCTTTATTGGAATAATCTTGTGAGCCATTAAGCTAATATAGGAATAATCCTAGGGCAAAGACCATCTATTGAAAAAACCTGAAGCACGAAAATGGTTAATACATATGATTGAGCTGGGTGGATCTTTGTATCAGCTGTGCGTTTATTGCTATTAACATCAGCATCACCACAAAGGGAAGAAAAATCTGGCCATCATAGTCATTAAAGCGATCGCCCAGGCGCAAATAAGGCCTCAGGCCCAACAATCACGCTGAGTCCGCCTCACACCTTTAATCTTCATATTAGTTCATGTATGTCAATGATGTTATTAAAGCGAGCGCCTAGGCGCAAATAAATCCCCGGGCCCAACAAATCGCCCTGAGTGCGCCTCGCGCCTTTAATAACTATGCTGGCCATAAAGAAAAAAATGTCATTTTCCAGTTCTAAATTCTGCCTATTGCATAATAAATGAATTCTCACCCAGAAAATAGCTGTAAATAAAAAGCACTAAATCATCCTTTCAGTTCGCAGGAAAATACATCTGCAATGAACAATCAATGTGAGAATGAATGAAAGGTTAATAATTTAGGATGCCAAAAACCATAAAGTACAAAAATAACAATTTCACCTTGAGCATAACTGAATCTTGTTGCTTTGGTTGCAAAATCATATACTTCTGGATTATATTACTTCATTGAAAGACGTCTACATGTGTTGTAACCAGACAATCCTATAGTTTCCTTGTCACGCGGAACTATTTCTCTGAGCTATAACATCAATACAGGAAACTCAGGTTAATACAAATATAAATAAATAATTTATAAAATAAAAAAGAAATTAAAAAGTATTCACCTTATGCATCACTAAAGCATCCTTTGTGAGGCTTTCTCGTTTATTGGCCATCAATATTCTCTTGAGTACTCTCACCGTTCCATGACTTCCTGAAGTCAAACTCTTCTTAATATCTACAATCAAGTTTCGACAGAAAAATCCTGATTCAACACATAAAAAACTCATCTCAGTTCATAGAACCTCCTTGTTTAGCTTCATGAAATATTAAAACTATTATAACAAGTTCTTACAAACTTCAAAGTAAATTCTTCCCTTTGAAATGAGTTAAGCATAGTTCAACTACAAAACTAACACATTATAAACACAAATCGTTATTTCACTAATTAGACATTACATCAAACACTTGGTGTGCATCTGAATTCTAATAACTTGGTATCATTTATCCTTTAACATAATTCACCATTTAAGAACAAGAACCACAACTCTATCTGAAAAATAAAGTTAGTTATCACAAATACCATAAAACCCATGTCTTGTTGTAATATGTAATATTCTGGACTATAAAAAGACTTTTAATCGAGGTTTTTAATAAAATATAATATTCTTAAACTACATAGTACCTAGTTTATCTTAATTATAAGACAATGTTGGTTAACCTAAAGTCATAAACCGCAATTCTGAATTAGATCTAAAAATTAACAAATGATAATAGAGGAATTGAACTTACAGTCGTCTGAAGAAATAAAATTGATGTGGAAGAGTAGGGGTAGTTCCGGTGTAACGCCTTGTAAAATCGTGTCCAATAATATAGCGACACGTGTTATATTTTTATTTTTAGTCTATTAAAGACTAACAGGGACTAAAAGCGTCAACATGCATAAACCGAGCCTCTGAGTGACCATTAGAGTCAACATGCTTAAAATATAGCCTCTGAGTGACCATTAGTGTCAACATGCTTAAAACACAGCCTTTGAGTGACCATTAGTGTCAACATGCTAAAACTTGGCCTCTGAGTGACCGTTATGTCAACATGCCCAGCCTCTGAGTGACATAGGAGTCAACATGCTTATAATGAGCCTCTGAGTGATCTTTTGCGAAGTCCTAACTCTCATATGTTCCATTTGTGGGCGAGAGGGATTAAATCCATAATTTTATAAAAGTTGGACATTGGAGGGATTAAAAGTGTAAACATGTTAATTTATACCTCCGAGTGACCTTTTAACGAACCGAGAGCTCGACAATGTCCGGGCATAATCCCGAATACGCCAAATATTGGCTACGGAGGGCTAAATATGCTAAAAAGGTGTTTAGAAGGTTAAAAAGGGGTTTAATAAGTTGAGGGATTAAATGCGGGGCGCGAGAGGCCTGTGTCTGCAGAAAAATTCCTTAGCCACCACACAAAGGTGCCAAGAACCATTTTCTCGAAACCATGGCTTCCCAAACAGCTATGCTACATTTTGAGACACTTGTAAGCTTCCTCTTACAACCCTTAACACCTGGCATCACCTCCTTTAAGCTTTCTAACTATAAATAGGTGCAAAGGTTCAACCTTTGAACTTGCACCTTTCTCATTTTCAACTCTTCTCCCTCCTCTAGAAGTTCCTAACTGAAAGGAGCATCCAACTTAGTTCTATTGCATTCTAGGCACCTCTTGTAAGTGTTCCTTGCTCTTGCATTTTCGTTTATAGGCTTTTATAGCCAAAGGTCAAGCATTTTACAGAAAGCGCCTTGACTTTATACAAGTCAAAGTACTTGTTGGGTTTAAACCACATTCTATCCAATCAACGTTTAATCAAGCGTTATACGTTTTGATCATGTACACTACTCGGTCTAAGTCTATGACTTAAATAAGACCGTTAGTATTTAATTGGTTAGCTTATGACATAATCCAGACTAGAGCCTTCCGGTAAATGCTATCTGCACTTAGATCATTTTGGATACGACTGAGATATTAAATCTTGCATTTTTAAATCAAGACTAATTCAGGTAAATACCCTTGACTTATTTTCCCTATACGGGCTTGGGATACGGTAAATTATTACCGCTTGGTCGGAAATGGGATCACCACATTCTATCCAATCATCGTTTAATCAAGCGTTATACGTTTTGATCATGTACACTACTCGGTCTAAGTCTATGACTTAAATAAGACCGTTAGTATTTAATTGGTTAGCTTATGACATAATCCAGACTAGAGCCTTCCGGTAAATGCTATCTGCACTTAGATCATTTTGGATATGACTGAGATATTAAATCTTGCATTTTTAAATCAAGACTAATTCAGGTAAATACTCCTGACTTATTTTCCCTATACGGGCTTGGGATACGGTAAATTATTACCGCTTGGTCGGAAATGGGATCAATCGAATCCTGGAGTGTGGCTAGTAAATCCGCATATTCCGTTTTAATCAGTTTTGTTTGATAACTTAAACATCGGGGGTTAAATTTCCTGAATATCCTCAGCTCATTACATTAGATAATGGCCACGACCTTAGCGCGGGGTGTAGGCATACATCCGACAGACGCTCAAATGCAAATTACCCAAGACGTTGGGGATAACTCCTCTGTGAGTACTAAGTGGTGTGTATTTAATCATGTCTCGGTCTCTGTACTGGGCCCTGTATGTATGGACAAACATGTGAATCTGTTAACAAGGTTACAAAGTAACTTTCCCAAGTTATAAAAGATTTGTGCCCTTTGCACTTAAATCTAATTTATAAAATGTTTTCAAAATGAGTCAGTCGGGTGTATTTACTAGCGAAAACTAACGTATTTTCAAAAAGTCTAAGCTTGCAGGTACAATACGAAATATGCCGGAAGCTGCTCGGTAGTGAAATAAAAGGATCTTGCAAATCCTTAGATCTGCCCTAAAGTCTGTTTTATATTTTTTCTTTGTACATTTTATGATCCGCCTGTGGATCTTCTATTACGAGCCTGTATATTATTTTGTATTTCGAACATTCGGTTTGTAATAGTAATTTTACTCCAAGACTTCCGCTGTGCCGTGTTTAATTGACTTTGATGTTATCAACTGACGTCACGATACTCCCACCCGGGCCCACCGGTGTATGGATTTGGATTGGAAATCCGGGATGTGTCATCCGGTCTTCATTGACGTATCCAAAGTCCTCATTGCCAGAAACGACGAAGAGATGCTCATCGATTTAGGGACGTGTCGAGAAGGGGGGGAAGTCGGCAGCAACAAATCCTTGCTCTAGCGTGGACTTGAAGCCCAAAAAATGCTAAAGATAGGTGCACAACATAAACAAATATCACGCAGGAGTGGCGACAGAAAGCGAAGAGAGAAACAAATCGTTGTGCGGTGGAGGCTAGGACGGAAGCGTTGCATGCTGGTTCTATTCATCAACCCTGATGCTAAGTTTATTGGGTTCAATTTGAGAGAGAGAGAGAGAGAGAGAACGAGAGAGAGAGAACCACTAAAGATATGAGTGAGTTTGAATTTTTAAATGGATTTAGATGTGTGTTTATTTTTGAATCAATTGTTTTCCGGAAACCCGCCCGTTATAGAACCAATTTTTCAAAAGCACATTTTATACCGTCCATTTATCCTTGTCAGGTGTTTACGTTTTAATGGGTTGTACATCATGCTTTAAAGCATTGTAATCTTTAAAAAGTGGCAAATGACCTAAGTTACCTTACAATATGCATATTATATATAGTATAGATATAGTATATGAGCATCATATTTAGTTGAAATATTAACAATCATTTCTGAATAATAGATTAATAATATTTGTGCCTAACTAAATCATGTTAATTTCCATGGTTAATTCAAGGATTGGAGGAAGCAAGTTTATCTTGGTATGTTCAAACTTTTCTTTTTTGGTTAGCACTTCCGAATCCGAGAATATCCAAAAATCCGTATCCGAAATCCGAAATTTCAGGTATCAAAAAATTTGGATACCCGAGAATCCGATAATCCGAATTTTCGGATTCGGATTTGAATTTCAAAATTTTGGATATTCTGATTATCCGAAAGCTAATATATTTTTTTAAATATATATAGTATATGAGCACCATATTTAGTTTGAAATATTAACAACCATTTCTGAATAATAGATTAATAATATTTGTGCCTAACTAAATCATGTTAATTTTCATGGTTAATTCAGGGATTGTAGGAAGCAAGTTTATCTTGGTATGTTAAAAATTTTCTTTCTCGGTTAGCATTTTTTTCAAAGATTAATTATTTTATTTTGTTAACAGTACCATAGGTGGATATATAACACAAAACTCGAGATATCTACAACCTCATTGCTTATGATTAGGGGTGTTCAAAACAATCCGGATCCGAAACCAAATCCGAAACTATCCGAAAATCCGTACCCGAAATCCGAAATTTTGGGTACCCGAAAATTTGGATACCCGAAACCGGATAATCCAAATTTTCGGATTCGGATTTGAATTTCAAAATTTTGGATGATTCGATTTTCCGATATCCCAAAACTAATATATTTTTTTAAATATATACAGTATATGAGCACCATATTTAGTTTGAAATATAATAAAAATAGTAAATAGTCGGTTTCGGATGTGGATTTATGAATGATTTTTTCTTTTCAATGTTAGAAATTTGAAAAATCGAATATATGTTTAGTTTTAATCTATGGACGATACGAATTTTTTGATTTTTTCATAGATTCAGATATCCAAGATTTCGAATACAGATTCGGTTATTAATATTCTCTATCCGAAATTTTTGGATATCCGGTTTTTGGATATTCGAAAACCGTATAATCCGATCTTAAGCACCCATACTTTTGCTAGGGCAACTATCAAGTTTAAGGGTGTGGAGGCTGACATAAACTATACTCTTAAAGACTATGAAGATGACCTAAACAGGTGTGTGTTTTCTGCGTGTTCTTTTTGTTTTTGTTTTGGAGAAGGAGAGAGAATAAAGGAAATGATGTTAATAATTTAGAAGGAAACCCAATAAATCCAGGAAAACACCATATGCGGGAAATCAAACCAAGGACCTAATAGTCCCTAAGCCTTATCCTACCCTCAAGATGCCACTAGGCTATACTATCATGAGCAGAAATGATGTTTTGTTAAATTAGATTTCACCTTATCTTGAATAGTGGCGTTGCAGGTTTATACGATCCGTATAGACCCCCTGATTTATCAATCAACCCCTTGTGTTTTTTGAGAATTCCGGGGGTTTATACAGATCGTATAAATCTATACGAGTCGTATAATGGTACTATAAGACCTAGTTTTGACCTATATGATGTGTATAGGGGTAAAATCAAAATTTCATGATTTTAGGTTTTGTCTTTTCGATGCGTATACGTGTTGTATTTTGATTTATGTTGTCATTACGTGTCATGTTATGAAGAATACCTTCTATACATGTCATTCTGGTGACGTTCGGTTCCATGTGGTATCTTATTCTATGATTACGTGTAATTTTGTTTGGAATCCACTTGTACTCTAACGTATCGTGTTGTGTTGTATGTATACAAGTCGTATGGTATCATTAATTGACGTATTTTGTTGTTAAATGTGGTATTATGACGTATATTGTCAATATGTTCGGTATTATGGCATTTATCGTCCGTACATGTCGTGTCGGTGACGTTCGGTATTGTCCCGTTTATTATATGTAAGTGTCGTATTAGGGTGTAAATTGTCTATACGTATTGCGTTATCGCGTATTATGGCATATTGTCTTTACTTATCGTATTGTTCTGTATTTATGGCATATTATGTCTGTATGATTTCGTGTTTATGCCGTATTATGTCTGTACGGTGTCGTATTTTGGCGTATATTGCTGGTTACTTGACGTATTGTATCCATTAAACAAACAAAAAAACACTTGAAAACTATAACAACGCAAAATTTCATAACTTTTGATAATTCTATAATAAATGTTATATATGATACTATAGTTTATTATATTATACCATATCACAAATCATATACGAGATCTATACTACACATACAGGTCTATACGAAGTCTTATACTACACCTATACTATACATATACTACATCTATTCTACATAACCTTACCTATATTATAACTATAAGCATATATGGGACCTTTACTACACCTATATGCTCATACAAGACCTATACTTCACCTATACTATAGTATACTATACGATACATGTACCAAACCTATACTATACTATATTTTTAGTCACACATAGAAAAAAATATACCATAATGTTGTATAGATATACATAAGTGGAGTTCTTCGGGTGGAGAGTTACTCTAAACTGACTTCCCACAAAAGTCGCTTTTGTTTAGAGAGGTATGTCTTCGATTGCTAAGGAATGTACAAGGTATCATTTTTTTTTGTTAAACTATAGATAAAATGTATATGAAATTTGTAAAAAAAACTAGTCCAATACGACCCGTATAGGTCCAGTCAACCAAACAAAATCTGACACATCAGTCTTTATTGGAAATTGAAAAGGCTATACGACCCGTATTAAAAGTGTCGATTTAAGGATTCAGGGTGTGCTAGTAGTACGACCTTATTTATAATAGGTATGTGTATCTGGGTCTTTTTAACATTGAGGGGACGTAACTATCAAATCTCAATATTAAGGGCGTTTACATAAAAATATAATTTTTTAAGGCTTATGATAAAGCTGCAATTAAATTCAATGGAAAGGATGCTTTTACAAATTTTGATTGGGTGATGCTATCTACACATCCCCTAAAATTTTTGTACATCCCTCAATAGGAACTATATAGCCCAATACGCTTCTCTTTGAAGCATTAAATGCGACACCAATAGGAAGCGTACTGGGCAATATGGTTCCTTCTGGTACAATAAACCTAGAGATTCTCTGACATGCACGTAGTTCAAAACTGAAAAGGTCTGAAAAGTGACTCAATAGGAAGCGTATTGCCCAATACGATTCCCTTAAGTTTAATAGGAAGCGTATAGGGCAATACAATTCCCATAGAGCTGGGGTTGGTAAACGAATTAAATCAATAAGAAGTGTATTGGGCAATACGATTCCTATTGGTATACTCAAAGTGACCCCAATAGAAAGCGTATAGGGCAATACGATTCCCCTAGGGTTAATAGGAAGCGTATACGTAACACCTCGTAAAATTCACGTCCGGTATTATACCGACACGTGTAAGTACCCTTGGATGATGCCTCAAATAGTTAGCCACTCAACTCCTCAAATGTGTGTCTAAAAAAATTAAACCTGGCCGTAGCTTACGGTCTAGGACCATAAGCTACGGTCCAGACTCACTGGTTTGATTTTAAAACTAACTGTAAGCTACAGTCTGATGACCGTAGCCTACGGCGGGCCTCTAGAACTTCACTTTTTCATCATTTTAACTTTCAACTAACAACCCAAAGGCCCCTAGACTTTATTATTTCGTTTTCCTTGCATAACCAAGTTATTTTCGACCCGAACGACTCATGGTTAAGGTGAAATCTTTTGATTCACCATCCTTGAGTATCACACATCACCACCGAACCTTTAACTTTATTAATTTAGGTAATTTAACCCATAAAATCATAAGAACTCGTAATTATCGTATTCTAAGCTAGTAACTACGAATAAGTCATAAAAGCACCAAGGGTGCACTCCTTAACGTTCGGTTATTCACACTCTTCTTCAACACATCACGTGTTGAACTAAAAGAACTAAAGTGTGTCATTATGTCATTGAATATAAGTCAAGGGACAATTCATGACAATCCATAAAATTATTTTTGAAGGGCTAAATGTGTCAAAACCCTATATTTCTGTCAAGATGCCACCCCTCCTGCAAATTGCCACACTCTTGCAGCTCTTGACACCTTTCTAGACACTTGTGATGATCCTACAACACCTCTAACACCTGACTTCATCCACACACACCTTCTTGCACTATAAATAGCCCAGCAAACTCACTCATTCTTTGCTCATTCCATCTTCTCCTCTCTTATTACACTTTTGGAAGTTCCTGGTCATCTAGGAGCATCCCTTTGAGTTCTAAACTTCTCTTGGATCACTTGTAAGTGTTCCATCTCTGTTATTTTCTTTTTATAGGCTTTTAATAGCCAAAGGACAGGTGTAAATACATGTTATCACCATTTGGTGAACTTTAAATGATTAACCCTCCCCCTCCCTTTTTAATTATAAATTTTGAATACAGGTAACAAAATCCCACTTGCTGGCATAGACGTATCTGGACAAGACTAAATGTATTACCAGAAAAAATTCAGAAAGACGAGAGTTACCTTTAGGAGGAGATGGATAAAATCACACAACAACTACAACTGCAACCACTGCCAGTGAAAAGGAGTATGATCTCCAAGTTATTATGTCACACCCCGTATTTTCAACCAAACATCGGTGAGCCCAGGTGGGGAATATCGTGACGTAAGTTGATATCATCATAGTCAATTAAACACAGCACAACGGAAGTCTTGGAGTTGAATTGTTATTACAAACCAAATGTTACAAAGTACGAAAATATTATACAGACGGATTGTAATGGAAGCTCCACAGGCGGATCGTAAAATTTACAAAAATGTGTAACAGACTTTGGGCAGATCTAAGGATTTGCAAAATCTTCTTATATCACTACCGAGCAACTCCCAGACTTTGGGCAGATCAAATAAGAAGAATTTTTTTTAAGAATAAAATGAATAACTTTTAAACCAATAGAAATTCTCCATTTACTTCATTTAATGTGTGTATTTAATGTTATGAAAAAGGTCATATAGGTAAATCTATAATTGTCATTAATTAGCTAATTAGTTAAACTTGTAACCCGTTATTTTAATATACTCTTTCAAGATAAAATAATTTATGGTGAAGGACAATTTTCGACATGTGTAGGATAAATTTTAGTATGTGTGAGATAAATTTTGAAATACGTATGGTAAATTTACATGAGTGTAGGGTAAATTCCAGTAAGTGTAAGACATATGTAGGATAAATTTTGAAATATGTGGGATAAATTTTTTTTACTTTATTAATGAGAGATAACATACTTAATGAGAGGAGTTATAAACTATTTAATGTTTTACCATTATGTCATTTCTTCTTTTTCTTCTCACACTAAATTCTTGTCAAATGCACCTTCCTCTATATATATGTGTGTGTGTATATATATATGTATATATATAGGAAATATATGGGGCAGTATGGTTCCCCTAGACTCAAAGTAGAGGAAGCGTATGGGGTAATATGGTTCCCATAGACCCAAAGTATAGTGTATGACCCTATATGATTCCCTTGGTCCCCTAATCATTAGCTGACCATCTTCTAAAAAGTTTGTACTTCAAGTACACATATAGGAAGTGTATTGCTCAATACGCTTGGACCCAGAAGAACCGTATTGCCCTATACGCTTCCTATAGGGTTCAAGGGATGTGAAAATAAAATGAGAGGATGTGTGGATAACCAAGCCCTTTTGATTACAAGGTTTATGAAAAGGATGAGTCGAATCAGGTAACATAATTTCACATTCAACAACCCCCATAAATTATAAGCATCACAACAAACTCGCTCCACGTACAGTACAACAAAAGTGAGTGAGTTATGACATTTTCTGTATGTTTCCCTTGTGTTCTTTAACCATGAAAGATCAGTGTTTTGGGTTGATAAATCTAGCATAAACGAGTGATACTGATGACTATTGATAGCTGACTTGCCTACTTACGGTTCTTAATCAGTTATATATTATCATATATGTGTGAAACAGATTACAAGGTATTTTACCTAAGTAGATGGATGAAAAAAACATTTCATGTGTTAATGGGTAGAAAATTATTTAATTTGTTAACGCGTTTAAAACATTTAATATATGTGTAATGTGTATATAGATGTACATATTACTAATATTAGTTACTTTTCATTATAATTTTTTTATTTAGGCTATCAGTTGTCAACCGCGGAATTACAGGGCCTGGAGGGCCTGTTGACCCTGCCACTCTCCTGCAGATGAGATTTCAAACTGAACAAGATCTAATGATGGCGCTTGATTTGTTATTCGTATTGCTATCTCAATTAAGATTTTATTTAGGTTTAGTAATTTTTCACTTCATATTAATGATGCTATTTTAGCAATTGTAACCTTAAGTAAAAGAATGCTACTTTTTTTTGCCTTATGCACAAGATGGGCCTTTTTGTTCGTCTCACGCCTTATGATTCTTCATGGGGTTAACCTAACATCTCAGTTGCTATTTTTGAATGTTTCAGATCCGGTGGGTTTAGACGGAAGTTTGGATAGGATATATCTAATTCGGTAGAAGAATAGTCATAAGTAGAAGGTTCCATTCACACCGAAAGGGCATACATCATTCAAGCTGGAGAGAGCATCATGCAATCTCATCAGCATTTCCCCTAGATTCTCCAAAACTTATCAACTAATGAACACAAGACACTATATATATATGCGTGAGGTTTGGGACGGACGAGCTCTTCCTTGCGGATGAGTCTCATCCGTACGAATGAGTCTAATTCGTACGAATCATTCTCGTACTCTCCAAAGTCTTGTGCTCGTATCTCAACTATACAATATTCAACACATGCTCTATCTAGCCTATTCGCACAGTGTTAAACACACAGAATATGCACTTACAATTTCCCCCTTATACGTCACTTTCGAATCTTGATCTTCAAATATGAGAAATGTGTTTGAATATTCTGCAACTTCAATTAAGCATCTGATATCTTCAATTGATTCCCCCTTGATTCATGATTCGGGCTTGCATTATCTTCAATAAATTCCCCCTGAAATGAATCTTCAGGTCTTTGTTTGCACGATTCCCAACCTCCTCTGATTTGCTTAACTACAATCTTCACGAATAATCACCAACTTGAAACTAATCAATGCAACTTCTCTGTTTCGACTTTAATCTCATCCGCGTTCGGTTTTTATTTACCATTTTAGCTCAATCTCTTAATCTTCAAAAACCCAACCGACAACTTATAGAAACTTTGAATCCTCACACCGGTAAACTTCAAACCTGCGAATACTCAGAAAAATCTGAAATCTCATTTTCTGTAATCACCTTTATGCACACTCCAGAAAAACTGATAAGTGCAAATGGTAATCTCCACAATCAGCAAATTTTGTCGAATAACAAATCATCTGGTAACACAATGGGATCTAAGAATCATTTTCCACAATCAAACTCACATTCTTCTTCTTTAGTCACGATACAAATGTATAGTCTTCTTCGTTAGTCCCGATAGCAACTTAATCAACAACCATCATCATTCCCCGGAGATTATCCAAAAAACAGCTCATTTGCTCGAAGATTAACCAATTTGACACTTTAGACTATCACAGAGCTGTTGTGTATCTAATATCTTGAAAGCTCTCTGATATCTTCTAAGTATCGTCAATATTGATGCATATCTGACACTAATCCTGCTAACTAGCTTGTACGAAGACTCGGGACTCAAACCCTAAGACACCAATCTAACCACGATCTGAATAATTCAAACTTCCTATGATGACGAACTAATGAATCTAGATCCTATGCATCCCCGGACAATCTGAAGTCGAAACCATCCAAATACAGTTGCACCTTTTCCTGTCTGAATTTCCAAATGTCTAATATTTAAAAAAATTTATTTCCCTCATTTTTGGCAAATTTTTGACAACTCTAAACTCTTCACTGAATTTCCCCTTCAAACTTAGCAAATTCAGTCTCCTTTATTATCTGAAAAAACTCAACTATATGGAAAATGTGACATTTTGCTCCACAAAAGTAAGTTTTTAAGCAAATGTACTTTTAAGCCCATTAATAGTTACTATACCAAAAGGTAAACATTAGGTATCTATGACTTCCCCACTAACTTCAACACTCTGTTATCTCATCATTATAAGCATTCTCCGAATCTTCCAACGGTGTCCCCGAACAACCCGTATTAGACTTTAAAATCTCGAAAAAAAATTTCAATCACCAAATTTTGTTTTTTAGGCAATTTGATTCATTCGCGTGGTTGAGAAATGTTCATTCGTGCGAATGCTTATCCTTGCGGATGAAGGTTGATTCGTGCAAATGAATTACTAGTTCGTGCAGATGAACTCCTTTATTCAAATGGATCGGGCTTATTCGTGCAGATGAATGACTCCAGTGCATGAACGTGGCACTCCTGCGCATGAAACTCTCTCGTCTGTTGGAAACGTCGTTGTTCACATTTTTCGATCTAAAATCTTTATTTATTCGAATTTTATGATGATTCTTTCACAGACATGGTCGAAATTCATTATTGATCAATCCTATGGTTTCAATTTTACTTTTTATCTGTGAATTGAACGTTAATTTGATGATTTACGTCTAAAACCCCTAAATCATAAGCGTAGGTGATTCAATCAACTGTTAGATCGATTAAATCGGTACCATAGCTCTGATATCAATTGAATGTTCCGGATCCAGTGGGTTTAAACAATATCTTTTAGAATATTTAGAGTTGCAAATGAACCGAATGAATACGAACAACAAGTCCTTGTTCGCGTTTGTTTGTTAAGAAAATACGTGTTCATGAATGTTTACCGAATGGGTTTTATGTTCGTGTTCGTTTGTTAAGGATATGAACTTGTTCGTGTTCATATGCGTTTGTTTGTTAATTTTAGGCAACAAATGAAAAGATGTTGATGATTACAAATGAGCTCAAATTAATGCTCATGAACACAAATGGAAACAGATGACACAAACAAGCGTTCATGAACATAATATATTATACATTGACACTTATTAAATACTTTATTTGTTGGAATGCTGAAGTATTTAAATAAAATGTGAATACAAAAAACATTATGAACTATAGAACACAAACGAACACGTTACCAAACATTCACGGACATAAATGAACGAACACAACCTTTGTTCATGTTCGTTCATTTAACCTAACAAACGAAATTTCTTGTTCATGTTCGTAACAAACACAAATGAACTTCTCGTCGAACGATTCACGAACTGTTTGCCGAATGTTTGGTTCGTTTGCAGCCCTAAGAATGTTAATATGAATCTTGAAATAAATACATAATTTAAAAGGTGTATGCGTTAAAATTAGATGTGCGGGTAAAACGTGAGAGTGGGGGCAGGTTATGTGTATAAGGATACGGGGTATGGGATGATGATTTAGGTCATAGATTGCCACGTAGTCTATGTGATTCAATGCCCCCTTCCCAAATGATGGTGGTTCGCGTGGTTTAATCCACGACAACCATGACCCTCTCATTTGATGAATTTGATAAAGGTGGATGCTGGTTTAGGTCATGACCACACCTATAGGGTGGTGGATGAGACTGAGATGACATAACATTAACATAAAAGATGGTGGTGATCATTTATGTCATGACCACACCCTATAACCTAAGTTTATCAACCAAAGTGAGCTTTCATTGTTGAACCGATACATATACATGAGACAACCTTTAATTATGGATCGATTACAACAAACAAGGAAGACTAATTTTATCTAAATTTAAAATAGAAATTTAAAGTTACAAATTTAAAAGTATACAAAATATAACAAGTTACCTGGGTCGGGTTATGTTTTAATATGCCTCGTAAGATGGCAATACAGATGGAAGCCCAATCTTGGATAAAAGCATGTGATAGGGGTGTTTGAGCAATGGTTTAGCTTTATCATATGCTAATTGATCATCACCTTTAATATGAGTAACTCATATAGACCCATCTTGAACATTTTTATAGGTCTGAAGTATCGTGTCAATCTAACCTATTAAAACAAAAATTCAAAACATGTAAACATGAACATGACATAAAATCTTATTATATCAGATTTTTTAAACATGAACTTGATAATAAACAAGTTACATCAAATAACATGTTAAGACACATAGTAATTATCAGTGTATCATACGACCTATTAAGACACAAACATGACGTGTTATTAAATATATATATGTATGTATATATATATATATATATAGGTAGGCAGGTAGAGGTTCATGTAAGAAAATTTAAAAGTGTGAGAAGGATAAGAAAGATTTTGGAGGTGACATTTGTCCCTTTTTATTTTGATAGTTTAAGGGTATAAGTGTAATTTAACTAATAAAATCTAATTATGAAATGAATATATGCAACCGATTTTCGGCAGTTATGGTAGGGATTTTCGAATTTGAAATAACACCATAACTCATAAAAACATCACAACATGTATATTGAAGGCATACATCTTATAAAAAAGAGAAATATAACAGAAACAACACCCTAACTCATAAAAACACCACATCATTTATATTGAAGGGATACATCTTATAAAGAACACCCTAACATTGAATATAACATAAATAACACCCTAATATAACACCAGTCAACACTTTAATCAGAATCAAAACAGAAATAACACCCTAAATATATAAAAACAGAAATAACACCCTAACTTTTTGAAGGCAACAGAAACCTATTGAAGACACCAGAAACCGCAGCAATACAAGGACCTTTGTCCTTACATTAAATATTAAGGAATAACACCCTAACTCATAAAACACCACAGCATGTATATTGAAGGCATACATCTTACGAAGAACAGAAATATAATAGAAATAACACCCTATAATTAAAACACTATTGTATGAACATAGAAAAAACACCATGGACTAAAACATTCAAGGGAGACATAATTTTTTTTCTCTACATAAATATATCAATATGGTACTCATATTAAAGATAAAAAAAACACTCGTTATTTTGGTGTAATTTTTTTAAAAAAAGAGTTACGTATAAAAAGTTATTGACATTTAAAAAAGAAGGGGGAGCTTTGCATGTGCATTAATGTTAGTTTCTTAATTTAAAAATGTTAAATTTACCTTTATACCCTTAATCTAGAAAACTTAACTTTCAGGGTTTTTTTAATTTAAAATTAGGAGCCCTATATACTTTTAAAAAAAGTTATAAATGTGTCATTAACAAGTCTTAACAGGTTAACAAGTATTTAACCTGTTAAGACATGAAAAAATTACGAGTGTAACATACAACCTGTTAAAACACAAACACGACATGTTATTAAATATATAAAGTTTACTTCCAGGTATTTTTTATTTATAATTAGGAGCCCCACATATTTAAAAAACTATATAAATGTGTCATTAACGGGTCTTAATAGGTTAACATGTATTTAACCTGTTAAGACTCGAAATTAAACAAGTCTTAATGTGTCAACCGGTTATAGACACGAACCAGTTAACTTCGTATTGTGTTATCATGTAGAAATTGTTAGCCCTACCTTTTCACTAACATAATGGAAGTCAAGAGCATAGAAAATAATTCTAATGCAACCTTTTAAAAGTAACTTTTTTCAATGGTTAGAAACCAACCTTTTTTTCATTAAAAAGTTGTAAATTTTGTTGAAAAATGCAACTTTTGTTAAAGAAAGGATTTCAGTGTTAAAACATAAAAGCAACTCTTATTTTGAAAGGTTGCATATGCGTGACTATCATTTTAAATGGCATGTTTTGTTAAAAGGGTTATATATACACGGTTAAATTGTAACTTTTGATAGACGGGTTGCACATATGAGCTATTATTTTAAATAGCAACTTATTTTAATGACTGAAGTCAACTATATAATTATATATATAATAAGTTAAAATTAGATAATATATTACAATGATAGATTAAATCATTAAATAAAACTATTTAAGAGGTTATAACGTTAACTAAAGTCTCGCACAACTTTTAACCAGATTGACTGTTCACTTTTAGTTAAATGTTTTAATTTGACCCGTTGAGTTTTAACACAACTCTAATCCATCATTACATTTAAGGTATTTATAGAGGGTATTGTTAAATGAACAAAAAAGTTAATGTTTTTTTATTTTTAAAATTGTTGTCAGCTTTTTTTTTTTTTTTTTGTCTTTTCTTTGTAAAAGTCAAATTTTTAAAAACATAATTTTGATTAAAATCATAAATTAATTTATTATAGAGAGAAGGAAAAGGGGGAGCCCCTGCACCACCCATGGCTGCAATCCTCTGCTGCTGTTGTTGAATAGCTTTAATTCTTATCAAATCATCAAGAACATCAATCTTGCCGGTCGGAGACCCAACAACACCAGTCGGAGAACCTAAATCTTCACCAAAACCACCATGAGAAAACTTACAAGAATTACCGTTTTTACAAAACCCTCTAACGTAATACATGCACGGTCTCCGCCCACCAAATCCGCCACTAACGTCGTCGTTTCCGGTTAAAAAAGCGTCGTTTACTGAACAACTTCTCCGGTGTAAATGGTGGTGGTGTACGTCACCACAGTTATTGTTCCCAGACTCCACATTCCAGTTTGAAGCTTCCGTACCAAAAGGGCTGTCGTTAAACTTCATCGGAAGTACCGAACTCTTCAGTGGGGTCGTTAAAGTTGTTGAAAAATGATCGGAAGTACGGAAACGAGGAGGTTTTCGGGGCCGAAAGCGAGCCTTATCAACTCATTATCTCCTTGGTCTTGAATGAGGATGTAACCCATGATTTTGGAAGCGTTTTCTGGATCTAGTTTCTGGATTCTTGACATCACCATTTTTGTAGCTTCAACTGTATCCATGGTGATCAAGAAAAGAAAACAAAAAACAAGAAACAAGAAGAAACCTAGTAACCACAGTCGCTCTCACTCACTAACCCACCATTTTCTTTCTCTCTCTCATAAATAAATGTTGTCAGTTTTTTTTAAAGTGATTATATCATTACTTTTTTTAACTGAATTAGTATATTAATCCTATACTCTATTTATCATAACTCATTTATTGAGGGCAACTATTACATTTGACTTGCATGTATAATCAATAATGACTTATGATTACAACAAAATATACAATAGTAGTTGAATAGTAAACGAAATCTGTACTATATAATAAAACAAATAAATTAAGGTCATTGTCAGCCTTTTAAATCCATTATTACCGCGTGGCAACCTCTTAAGCTGATTCTTGTGTTTAATGGCGTCTAAATATTTTTCATATACACCCACCCGTTTTTGCTCTACTGCATCTTATTTTCCCTTTCTCTTTCATCTCTTCCACAAGAAACCCTAAATTCTCATCTATATCTTAAATATAAACGTCGGTGGCCTTTGCCACCGACAAATACTGGTCCACATTTTGCCAGGCGTCAGTCACATGATAATCACCTTCCAATCACGGTTTCTATGGAGGCGAAGTGAATGTTGACGAGTGGAGTTTTCTAAAGACTAGGCTGCTGCAAGGGCTTCGGTAGCCGCGATTACTGGTTCTTGTGAAATTAGGGTTATGGCGTGCGGCTGATCTTGGCGATGGTGGTGGCTGACGGGATTTCAGTTACATCACCTAATCCGCTTTTAATCTAAAAACAGTAACAATCTTTATTTGATTTTAGTTGGTTTATGGATCCGATTTGTGCTCATTAGATTAAATTGCAGTGATGGTTAAATACACAGCTTTGAAGTTTTCTGCTTCAAAAAGAAATTCTTTGATGTAGCTGTTATTTATCATGAGCTTTTAATCATTAAGCCCGATTGTATCAAAGAAAGTTTATTTGAATTGTGTATGTAGATATATAACTAATAATTGGCTTAAGTTTGTTTATAAAAAAGGTTAATACAATGAAATTTATTTTGTTTGATGTCAGTGGGACTAAAAATGTTTATATAGATATCAAGGTGAAGACTTGGATGTTTCATGACGGTGGAACCTTGGGTTTATATAGTGGTTGTGGTATCATATTCTTTATGTGATTTGTGTTTATGTTTATGTTTGTTTCGGAACATTTTTAGATACTATTAGACTCGAATAGATGATTATGAGTTATGCAGCTGAAATTATGTTGTGTTTAGCAAGATTTAAATTTTTAAACACCATATTGCATCTTCTAAAGGAACTTCTACGCCATCGGATTCGCCCTCAACTGAACAGTTCAGGAAACCATATCATATTAATCTATTATCGTTTTAATGTATTCCTGTTTCACTTTAGGAAATAAACAATCTCTATCTCATGTTTTTACGGTTTCAAGTCATATATGTTGCAAGAAGTGGGTCGAAGACAACACCGTGGTCAGAAGTTGGAAGAGTGGTGGTGATGAACGAGATAGTGGAACAGGTTTGAATTTGGGTTTAGAATGGATATCTGTGCACTACAAATTGGTTATCATTAAGCTCAATGTGAAGCTGCATAGGAAAACATGATGCACATATCAACAGTATTGATTGTGTTTTTTCTATTATGATATAGGCCCACTGCACACACGATATACTGATGATGAATATTTCCAGAACAAATGCTAAGGTACTACACATCTTAACCAAAATCAAATTTATATAGTATTAGACTAGATGCATAGAATATTATAGATTATTAGGTTTTCTTAAGAAGTTCGCGAGGCTAAGAGCAGCAAAAGTGTGGCATTTCAACGGTCGCAGGGTAAAATGGAGCCATAACGAAGACATGACATGTTGAAGCATGAATTTCCACTGTGATAAAATAATTACTAATAAAAATCTGTTTAACTCTTATCTCAAGCTAGCATAAGAATCAGTATCATACCATAAAAGCCGCTTCCAAAGTCTAAACGCCCAAAACTGATAATTGCCACTTCAAGTCACTTTTACTTCAATACAAATTACAATGTCCTAAGTCGTTTATTAAAAAAAGTATATTATTATCTTCATTTCATTGTAATTTAATCTTTCATTTCAAAGTTTCATGTAAACATTTTTAAATAATATATTTTATTGTGAGATCACTCGTGTAACATATGAGTACTTAAACTAGTCTATATCTATATTTTCATATAATATAATAAATGAAAATGATTTGGGACACTTGGTATGTTGTGTTGTAAGCTCAAGGTGATTTGGGTGGGAAATTATATTAAGCTATGTAGAAGCGGGATCCGAATGTTATTCGAGTTAGCTTTACCGAATCTGAATACCTAGCTTTTGTAATCGGATCTAATATAAATTGCAAGATCTCAATTATGTATGGACATAACTACATTTCTCTCTCTCTAACCTAACTAAGTTATTCCTGTACTTCTTGATCTACTCGAACAATCTCACGAAATCGAAGTAAGTTTGTTGATCCATTATATTATATGTGAATGTTTTTTTATTATGTAGCCTTTATCAACCGTTGATTCTCTTCATATTAACATCATTGTTCTTCTTATATCTTTTTAGGTTCGAACACTACAATTACAGGTATTGTAAGTCCCGAAATCGGATCTAACACGGTATCACAAAGACTAATCAATCGCGGAAATAAAGACTAGAATAAAGAGAACAATACAAACTTCAATTAGCCAACTTGCATACACCAAAGGTGTCTGATACAAGATTTCAGAAAAAACTTAAAACTGACTAGCAACTAAAACATTAACCCTACCACATCTATTTATACTAGTCACCAAGCCCATCAAATACAACCCTAGGCCATAAGGCTCTAGGAAGCCCAATCTCCCAAACTTAGCCCAAATGCAACACTAATGTGTAAACCTTTAGTTAAGAACCCAACAATCTCCCCCTAGGTTTACAACATTAGGTGTTTAATCCTTTGGTAGTGCATCGACTCCCATTCTTCCAGCTATTATTCCAGCAACTGCTACCGTCCAATCCTTAGCACAAGCTTCATATAACTCTGCAGTTTGAATTTGATTCGCGGCTAGAACTTGCAGATCTTCATCATGAAAACTCACTAGGTCAACCACGTCGTTCACTCTAAATGCCTTCTCTTTTGTAATGATCGCCACACTCCCCACCTTCGGATTGTACATCCAGAAATTAAAATTCTTCAGAATACCTCTTGGAAATGTTGGAGCGACTGGTATCACAAGTTCCTTCTCAGTTGGAGGCCACAGAACGGATTTAAACCTTCTACATGTTCTTGCATCACGAACACCATTAGCAGCACGGAGATATGGTTCAACGGTTTTCATTGTCTGAATCCACTCTTTACTTCTTGCTCTAACTTCTTAAAGAATCTCCACCCGCGTCCACGTTCTGTAGTATCTGTGTCAATATATGGAGCCCTTAGAAGATCAGTCAGTGCAACCTTCGTCCAGGTTTCAAATTGAGATTCCTTTGAGTAATATTCTCGAGTACCGTCTTGTCTAACAATCAGCCACATTTTCTTCACATGATCATATGTCCAACTCAGCACTCGTGACTTGTTTCCAACCTTGCTATAATAACTCGATCCAAGCTCCATCACAAACCTCTCAGACTGGTTAGAGGGATCCTTTAACTGAAAGTTTTCGTCTAGCAGATTCACATCAACATTCTTCATTAAAACCATCTTTTTCTTCTTCTGAGTAGTCTGTCGTTTTTGACTCGCAGTAAATTGTCTCTTCGGATCACGTAGATAATCATCCAATCCAGCTTGACGCTCAGCAGCAAGCTGATCGGCAGCTACTCTACCAGCTTCTCTCTGTTCAGCAGCTTGATGACGATGTTCAACGTTCAGTGGATCGTCAGTTGGGTCAGAGAATTCACGGCCAAATTTGTTTTCCAGCTTCGCCTTCAAATCAAAGACCATAGTCATTAACATCGAAATATCTCCTTGAAGTTGCTCAATTGTCTGATCCTTGGCATCCAATCGTGTCTGCAATGAAGCAATCTGTGCATCTTTAAGAACGACTTCTTGCTCAAGCACTATCACTCTCTTTTTCAAATCAACCACATCCACATCTTCGTCATCACTATCTAACCCGCTGAAATCAAATGCTCTTTTCTCTGACCGCCTCGAATACTCCATATCTTCATCTTGAATACCACCTGAACCACTACCACCAGCCCCTGATCCTCCAGCACCCGTTGAACTACCACCAAAATCCATCATTTCTAACACAGAATTTGCTGGAACGGATACAATAGTAGAATGAGTAACAATGAGAGGAGCTGTCGGTTCTTCAACACTAGTAGGCTCAACCATAGAAGTGTCAGTTAACGAAACAACAACTGAGGATGTAACTATAATAGGTTCTTCAGCAGCATCACCAACATGAGCTTCAGATTGCATCTGAGCTTCAGTATAAATGGATTCGTTGATAACCTCTGTCCGTCTTTTTTTTCACTAACGGCACATGTTCTTTTTCAATATCTTCATTAGATTCGACCCTACCAACCGGGATATCAACACGAGGCAACACAAGAGGAGGATTCCCTTGTTGCTCCTGTATATCCTTCAAATGTGCAATGAGAGCTTCCAAATTCTCTGTAATAAGTTTTGGTAACTCTGGAGTCGGATGAACATCAAATTCTGTGATAAAATCTAACAACGCTTCTTCATCATCAGTACCTGCCTCAGAGACTAAATCTTCAATCTCAATTTCTTTCTCCACCACTGGCATATCATGTTCCTCAGCCACCATCGCATTCACTGGCTGAGTTGCCGGAATATCCTAACCAATAACCTCGCAAAACTTTCCAAACTTCCTCAAAGGTATGCGTCCAACAAAAACAGTCTTTGATGTCGATCTATTTTTCTTCATTGTACCAAAAATAGTTGGACCCATCGGCTTCATATTTAACAAATTGGCATCAGATGCATCTTTAGCCAGATCAGAGTACCGTGCATCCAGAATCAACTGTATAAACCGAGGATACAGCAAAAACATTTTCTTCTTTGACTGCTCCAAGATCTTCTTCATGTTTTCGAAAATATAACAAGAAAAGTTATACTTCCAGTCCATAACTAGAGTCACAATTGCAGAAGTCTGTGTTTGATTCGGCTGATCCAATCCTCCTTTATTCTCTGATATACACTACATAAAGATATGCACCAATAGTCTCCAATATGCTGGGAACATTTTCTACAGCAAAGGCGGATAAGTTCCCTCGTAGCTCATCTCTACTAATACAGGCATTACCTTATCCTTAGTATACAACATTGGATCACCTACAGCATCAGTAAACTTCAACACCTCTCGGATACATGCTTCATTTACAACAATCTGTTTACCATGAATCAATGAGCTAATGTATGGCTTCCCATCAACACCTCTCAGATGAAATCTAGCTCTCTTCCAAAATGTATGTACAAGGTCTCGATATATAACTGGATTTGCTCGAAGTGCATATGCGATCCTTTAATTTTTAGACCCACCATCATCGATCTGAACTCTTGGAAAAATTCTGCTGGTGGATCTGATAGATAACTCGCTTGATTGTGAAACTGCTCTTCCGCCAACATCACCGCATCGAAAGCCTCTTCAGCCATTTCTATTAGAAAAATAAACATGTCAAATCACACTCAAACAAAAACCAACTAATAGGTCATAAGAGGCCACTAACGAATTTGACAGGTCGATAAAGAAGTTCATTTAAAAAATTCAGTGTTAAGGGTCAACATTCATTTCGGAGGGTGATAAACAGTTCAAAAAGTTCAAACACTGGAATCCGGAATCAAAGAGGTTCAACTGGAATTTGGATGAACCTTTCACCATTCCAGATGAACATCATCCGAAATGGAATCCGAGTTCAACCATTTCGGTTGAATATTCATCTGAAATACAATTCGGAATGCCCACTGTTTGAAGATTAATCCGAAAAGCCATCCGAGATGCTTGATAATATGAAGATTTGAGGATTAGCATTTACTGTTTATAATTAAGAACCACATTATACCTAATTTGGATATAATTTTGGACGCAATTCGGATGAATATGAACAATATGAATTTGGATGATGATCAGAGGATTTCGGAAAAAATTTTAGTGAATGATCTGAAATGAACCTCTGATATCTATTCCGGAATGGGCTTGGGCCTAGAACTTTTGGGCCCAAGTCTATCCGGATCCAATCATCCGAGATTCATACACAATCCAGATTAGGCTTAGTCAAACTTATTTGGGCCCAATCCGGAACAGTGACCAGTCCAAACAATCAGAGGAAAATAGAGGGTCAGTGGGCCTATCTGGAATGGGTTTAAAGGCCCAATCCGGAACAGTACCACAATACAACCCAAACCTGTTCAATTTCAAAACTTTCAAAAATTTTATTGCATTGGCCCAATTCCAAAACTCAGCAGGCCAGTCCAATAACCCTTGACAGAAATCATCTAACTCAAAAATTAACAATTTAACTAACCAAACAACCAACCACTCTTAACCAAATATACACAAACTAAGTAAAATATTTAAACAAAATCATATACACATTCTTGCTATGGGATCAAATCGTTTTTAAGTAGACTGAGGAACACTTTTCAGTGTGAGCTGGGTGCAACAGAAGGGCAGCCAAGATATCCCTCGGATGACTCAACAGCATAAAGACCCGAAACCTCAAACGTTTGCTATCTATCAACACAGGATTTAAGACCATAAAATGATATGCCGATAGTTTGTGACCCACTGAATATATAGTTCTTTATGTTTATATCATTTGGCTTATACTATCCGGTTAAGCTCTAGACCTACCAACATATCACTTTCGATCCAAGTCGTTCCCACTACAACATCTTACATGTGTTAGTCAAAGCCTTTATCACGAGAAATTATTTCATTTCCCAATCATTGCCAAACTGTTTGAAACTTTTTTTTAATGTTTTTGTGTTTTTCTAGTTTTTCAAATGTTTTTGTATTTTTGTGAATTTTCTCCCCTATATTTGTGAATATATATGAACAAATTTACGAGGAAAACAAGAATAAAAGAAAGAAAACAAACGAAACAGAAAAGATAGAGGATGCTCAGTTAGAAAAACGGATCCTTTTGAGAAGATCCACTTGCACTTGAAAACGCGTGTTGCTAACGGGTTTCGTGAACAACGTTTGCATCGGTGTGGATTTGCTCAAGTTTAACAAGACCCTTTTCATAGCAATCACGAATAAAATGAACTTTGATGTTAATATGCTTGGTTTTGGAGTGAAAAACAGGGTTTTTGACAATTTTGATAGCGACATCATTATCACAATAAATTGTTGTGTTTAGATAAGTCAAACCGTAATCGCAAGCTGGTGTTGCATCCATAAAACCTGGGAGCAGCAAGCGGATGTTGCGACATATTCTACTTCCTCTGTAGAAAGCGAGACTGTCTACTGCTTCTTGCATTGCCAAGAGATTAATCTATCTCCCAAGTATTGGCATCCAGCTGAAGTTGAGCACATGTCTCTATCTGTACCTCGAAGATTACTGTCAGAGAAAGCATACAGTTCAAATTTAGAATTTTTAGGATACAAGAGGGCCAGTGATGGTGCCCCTTTGAGGTACCTAAAGATTCTTTTAACAGCATGTAAATGAGAGAGTTTAGGAGTAGCCTGATATCGAGCACACTGGCAAATGACAAACATGATATCTGGCCGACTTGCTGTGAGATACATGAGTGAACCAATCATAGATCGGTACATGGTTGGATTGATAGGCGTTCCTTCAGCGTCTTCATTTAACAAAGGCCATTCAGCGATAGACGAGGCCATAGGCTTTGAATCTGTAAGCTTGAATTTGGCAAAACGTCATTGACATATTTTCCTTGATGGATCAAGATCCCTTGTGGGCTTTGACGAACTTGAAGTCCCAAAAACATGGTCATCTCCCCCAATGAGCTCATCTCAAATTTCTTCTTCATGACATCTTCAAACCCCCAACACAACCCATCATCCGTAGAACCAAAAATAATATCATCGATGTAAATTTGAACAAGAATGATGTCCTTGTTAACACATTTGATGAACAAAGTTTGATCAATGGTTCCCTGAGTTTATCCATGAGCAAGCAGATGCTCTGTTAGTGTTGCATACCACGCACGAGGCGCTTGATGCAATCCATACAAAGCTTTGTCCAATTTGTATGCATAATCTGGCTCATCAGGATTAGTGAAACCCGATGGTTGTGCCACGTACATCTCCTCTTTCACCGTGCTGTAAAGAAACGCAGTCTTGATGTCCATTTAATAGACTGTGAAGTCCATGTATGATGCATATGCCAAGAAAATGCGAATGGCTTCCAATCTAGCCACCAGTGCGTAAACTTCATCGTAGTACAACTCCTCGATCTGGCGGAAACCCTGTACAACCAGTCGAGCTTTGTTCCTCACAATCACAACAGTGTCATCCTGTTTGTTGCGAAATACCCACCGTGTTCCAAGAGCATGTTTTCCTTGAGGAAGCTTCACCAATTGCTATACCAAGTTTCTCAAACTGATTAGTTCTTCATGCATAGCGTCAACCCAACCTGGTTCCTACAAGGTGACATCAATGCTTTTAGGTTCAATTTGTGAGATAAAACAAGAGTAAAGACATGTATTGATATCTCCTGATTGACTGCGAGTCCGAACTGTAGCAGTAATAGGACCAATAACATTTTCAATCGGATGATCGCGCTACAGACGCTGTGGTATAGGCGTAGCAGGAACATGGATATCTGATTGTAAGTTTGTAATGCTCTGTGATACAACTCCAGATGGCTCCCTCTCATTAGTTGCACCAGTGGGAGCGTTGATCGATGAATCAACAGAACAGTCTAGTGGTGTAGGCTCAGGAAACAGAGATGAGCATAAGACATCAGGAGTTGTAGCTCCTTCATTTGCCATAGGAGTTTCTGTGTATGGAACCTCAACTTCAGGGGAACCCGTCTGAGGAATCTATTCAGAAACAGTCTCCTGATTCCGCGATGCTGGTGGAGGTGTAGACACAGCTTCATTGAATCCAGGTAGGTCTACAATCAGCTGCTTGAAAGACTCTTGCAGCAGTTCAGCATCTTCATCATCCTCAGTTAAGATAGGCATTGGTGGGAGGTCAGAAGTTGTGCCTATACCTGCATTCACATTAGAAGAGACATCAACAAATTTAAACAAAGAGGAATAATCATAGAGCCAGTCTGGACCAATGCATGCGTCCTTGGGATTCTCCTCCAGCCAACCCACATTGTAGGTTTCAACAACCATTTTCTTGATCTTGTTATAGACACGATAGGAAGTATTCTTAGAGTAGCCGACGAAGATGCATGGATCCCCACGTGATTCGAATTTTCCCTTAGCATCCATGAGCAGGAGAACACAAGGGCAACCGAACTTGCGGAAATGCTTAACCGAAGGTTGGTGACCTTCAACCACTTCATACAACGTTTTCAAGTGCCTTTTGTTGATCAGGGCATGATTCTGAATATAATAAGCGGTATTGACTACTTCTGCCCAGAAAATGAGAGGGAGTTCAGATTCGATCAACATAGTACGCGCAGCTTCAATGAGTGTACGGTTTCTGCGTTCTGCAACCCCATTCTGTTGAGGAGTTCTGGCTGCACTGAACTGTCGATCAATTCCCTTAGAGGAGCAGAAAGAATTCAAGGTGGCGTTCTTAAACTCTGTTCCATTATCACATTGAATAGCCTTCATGGTGGTGTCTGCCTGGTTTTCTACAAGGATGATGAACTGTTTGACTAACTCAGCGGTTTCACTCTTTTGTGCTAGAAAGAATACCCAAGTTAATCGAGAGTAGTCATCAATGATAATCAGACAGTATGCCTTCCCGCCAATGCTCAGAATATCTGTCGAACCAAAAACATCCATCTGAAGCAATTCTAAGACTTTTGATGTGGAGGGTGCGGGTTTGGACTTGTGCGGCCTTCGATGTTGTTTCCCACGAGCACATGATTCACACTTTTCAATTTGCATAAAATCCCGAACAGGTAGATCTCTGACTAAACCACCTTTTGCAAGTCTGTTTAAGTTATTCATGTTGATATGTCCTAGTCGACTGTGCCATAACATTGCATCGTGCTCATCAGTCGACGAAAACAGACATGTAAGCTTGTCGGTTGGGGCTTTGTTCATGTCGATGACATATGCATTTCCTTTGCGTGCAGCTTTGAGAAGAATTCATTCATCTGGAATGATGAGGCCAGGTTTCAACACATAACACCCTTTCTTAGTTAAGAGAACATCCAAATGATTATCACAGAGCTGAGACACACTCAAAAGACTATGCTTCAACTCTGGAACATAGTTCACGTTCTTGAAACTGAGAGCTCCATTGCACACCATTCCTCTCATAGTTATCTTTCCTGTTTCACCACCTGCGAAGGAGACAAACCCACCATCGAAAAACTGAATGTCATTCAACTGCGAGATGTCTCCTGTCATGTGCCTGGAACAGCCAATGTCGACATACCAAAGTCGGACTAGAGACCTCCAAAGCTGTTCCTACACATTTCAACAGGTTTAGTTAGAAGTTGCAACCCAGGCCATTGATGATCTGGGTGTGCCATTTGCATCAACATAAGTAACCTCACGGAAAATTAAATTAGTTGAGGATGAGGTCAATGATGCTTTTGATTTGTCCGATCTTGGGACAAAAGACTGGATTGTGGTCAAGATCTTAGGTCTCCAGGCTAACGAGTCAGACTTCTGTACAACTTTTGGAGTGCTAGAAGGATTCATAGTACCTGAAGGTCTTAGAGATTTGTGAGGTTGTCTCTTGGCCATGTTCCAGTCTTGATCAGAGGGCTTAGCCGTAGCAAATCGAGCCTGTTGGAGGCGATTAGGCATAACTCTCTGATTTTTTGAGAATAGGGCGTTGAAAGGCATAAATTCATTTTGACAATTTTGTGCAATATGCCCGGGAAATCCATAGTTGAAACAGGTTTGCCTCTTCTGGAAGAAAACAGTCCGTTCAGTCTGGGAAATTCTAGGCAACTTGTCTGTCAGTTTCTTGCTTGCTGATACTGACGGCTGGTGAAAGGTCTTAGTCTTGGCTGTAGCCTGCTCACAACCATCAGCACACTTGTAAGTTTTATGATTTGAATTAGATAATTCGGAGTTGGTAGACTTAGGCACTAATTTAACTGATTTTTGTTCAGCTGGTGGTTAACAAATTCAGTTTGGGGTTGCTGAGGCAATTTCTCAGAATGAGGAACTGAATCAGTAGTAGCCTTTTCATAGCCTGAGGCGCCTGTTTGGTTTTTTTCTTTTTGGATCTACGCGTTCTCCGTTTCTTTTTATTAGTTTTCAAACCATTTTGCATGGTGGATTCTTCAGAGGAGACGGGTGATTCAACAGGGACATCCTTTCTAAACTACTAGAGGATGAGCTTTGATCGTTAGTAGCAAGAGGAATCTCTATATTTTGAAAAGTTTGAGATTCCGATTCAGATTCAGTTTCAAAATTTTTATCTGAATCAGCAGGGGAAGATTGCTCATTTTCTGTCATTTCAAAATCAGTCTATCGTTCTTCGTTCGAAGAATCTGATTCGCCCGATTCTTCTAGTACTATGCCAGCGTTGGTTGATTTCCTCATTGTCAACCCTAGGAATAGCATCAACAGACGTTACATCATGAGAAGAACTTCCAGCCTCTTCAGTAGGAACTGAGGAAACTGAATCATCTGTCGACGCTGTACCTGTAGCAAAATTTATGTTTTCATCACAAGAGTTATCACATTCATCATCAGGATTCATAACATCAGCATTAGATGAAAAACCAGAATAAAAAGCGTCTAAGTTATCAACACAACCAACATTGTCTGAGAATTTAGATTGTTCAGCAAGAAAACGATTCAAAATATCAAAAGCAGGTTTATAAAAGTCATAATCAGCAACTGAATTGTCCAAATTTGAATTCAGACATTCTTCTTTATCACCATCTGTAATATCCTCAACTAATATTTCTTCTGCACATGAAGTTGAAACGTTAGTAGCGTTCATTGAGTCAGTTTCAGGAGGATTTTTACGTTTTGATTCTTTATGTGATGTTACTGCCTCTTCTTTAGTCGTAATTTCCTCCAAGCCATCTGAACTACAAGACGGATTGTCACCAGATTCTTGCGAACATGGTGTGGAAGTGAAGAAAACAACATCCTTCTTGAGTTCAGTTGGCTTAGAAAACTTTGGGTAATAGGGCTTCCACGGTTTTGAAAAATAATCTGAGGGTTTACCATATACCATATTTTCTTCATTTTCTAGTTCTGCCTCAGAATCAGGCATTCATGTGTAGTTATGATTATATGGTGGAGGAGCCCTATTATACCCAAGTCCTTTTGTGTAGTTTTTCTGATATTCAAGCTGCAGATCACACAAGTCTTTGACCAGCTTGCTAGAAGTTTCAAATTTTTTAATTTTTATTCATTTTCTTGAAACTTCCCTGTCAAAAAATTTAGCTTGGCTAAGGCTGCTTAAAGTTCTACGTCCTTTTTAGCTAATTTTAGCTTATAGTCGTATACCCAACATTGTTGTTGGTTCAAGTCAAGCTTTAGCTGAGCTATGTCTTGTTTTTGAGCTTCGACCTTTTCCATTAGAAGCTTTTTCTTATGTTTAAGGGCGATGTTTTGTGATGCAGCTTGTTGATATTCAGCTACAAGAGTTGAATTATGGGCGCACATTTGTGATAATTTAAAATGACAACTATCTGAACAAAGAACACGATTTACCATTTCTGAAAGATCAGGTGTCTCATTTGTCTGCGCCATCATGCAGTGATTGCTGTTCTTGGAAAGATTCAGAGTCTCCATCTGAGCTGCAACATCTGCCCAGTTGAATCCTTCGTGCTGTTGTGCCACCAAAGCTGTTGATTTCCGCTAGAGCTGCTTGAGGGACTTGTAGTAGACTTTGAAGGAGATACTGACATGAGCTGTCTGTCACTGCTCTGTATATCTGCTACTCTGGATGAGACATATCCAGATGGCGGCTTCTTGCATTCCCTTGCAAAGTGTCCTGGCTCATGACATCTATAACACCTGAGTTTATCTTTTCTTAGTCCAGTCTTCAGATTTGACAATGGTTGCCTCCCGTACTTCTTTTGAAATTTGTTGACGCGGAAAGCAGCCATCGCAAGATTCCATGACACGTCAATCTCGTCCAAATCCTCCACCATAATTTGATCTATTTTAGTTGGGAGAACAGATGGAGGAGTCAGGTCACCTGCTAAGAAGGCATTTAAACTGTTAATCATTGAGGCAGCTATGGCCAATTTCTCCTCATTCTCTTTTATGAGAAAAGCAGAGTTGGACATAGCTGGAGCAGGAGCCGGTGTGGAAGCAACAGATTGAGGAATGTCGCCTTGTTGAGTCGTGGCCGAAATGGCAGGATTGTGCACCATGTTAGGATACTGAGCATAATATTGTGTCTGAACATGCGCCGCAGAAATCATAGTAGGAGTCTGAGACTGAAGACCATAGACATACTAGGTCGTCTGTGTAGAGGCGAGAGGACTGTACACCAAGTTTGAGCTACCCAGTGTGTGAGAGCTTCCTTGCAAAGGGCTGTAAACAAGATTTTGAGACATTAACGTTGCGTTTTGCCCTGTAATACTAGCCGCCATCAGACTGCTTTGATGATTGATATCTCTCTGCTTAGTATCTATCTCACATGATTTAATAGTTGCAATCATTTCTATGAGAGTGACATCGTTCAGATTTTTTGTCTTCTTGATCATGCCAACATCAGCATCCCAGCTCTTTGGCAACGAATTTAACAACTTTCTGTTCATAGCATTGTTAGTAAGAGACATCTCAGCTGAAATCAGTTGAGAGACAAGCTTCACATATCTTCTAATTTGGTTCTCAATGGTTTCCCCATATATATGCTTAAACGAGCTGAACTGTTGATTCGGCTGGTCAACTCCGCTTGCCTTCATGTCAGCATTTCCCTCATAAAGATTATGTAATTCGCTCCATACTTCTTTAGCTGTCTTGCAATTTCTGACAACTATGGAAATGTCGGGTCCGAGTGCCATCGTCAGAACAGCTGAGGCTTTCTCATCCTCTTTGATTATTTTCACATCTTCGGGAGTCCACAAGTGACTGGGTTTAGGGATCTTTGTGTTAGGATCTTTAGGAGTACTGTAAACTATCATTTGAGGACCATTCATAATACATCTCCAAACCCCAGGCTCTTTGGCCTTGCAGTACTGCTCAAACCTGAATTTCCACTCATAATATTCATCTTCATATAGCAGTCGAGGCACCTTTGTAGAAGTGCCTATGACTTGATCTAGCTCTTGATGAAGAGCCAGTGTTTATGATTGCAATGCTGCCAAGGTGGCATTTGTCAAATCCTGAGCTGTCATATAACTGTTCATGACTAACTTTATTAAAAATTACCAAGTTAATTAAAGTTAATATTAAATTCTTATTATGAACAGTGGTCCGAGATGAGAATCAGAAACAGGTCCGAGATGAGTCCGGGATGAGATTCCAAGACCAGTCCGAAATGAGATTCCAAGATAAGTTCGAGATGAGTCCGAAAGGAGATTCCAAGATAAGTCCAAGATGAGTATCCGAAATTGTAATCCGGAAAGCTATCAGAGACAAGTGCCAATTCGAGATCAGTGATGAGTCCGGAATGACGATCAAATCCAAAATAGATGATGATCCGAGTTGCACGATATCCGAGAAGAGATGATCCAAAATGGAGGAATAGATCCGGAATGAAAACTTGATCTAGAATGATAGTCTTCTCCGAAGTGATGATCTTATCCAGAATGAGAATGCTTATCCGGAATCAACAGTACCCAAAATTCCAGCAACTGATAAACACAGATTATTTCAAACAGTGATCCTTATCCGTAATGCGAGTAATCCGGATAAGGTTGTTGAGACGGTTGATGAACAGTAATACGGGATCAATCCGATATGGATGATCTTCCTCGTGTTCTTCAGGATCTTCAACAGTTCGTATCCGAAATGCTTGAATCTTCTTCGTGTTCTTCGAAATCTTCAACAGTGCCGTATCCGAGATGCTAAAACCTTCTTCGTGTTCTTCGGAACAGTAACAGTTCAAGATAAAATCAGTAGCAATCTTCAACAGTAACAATCCGGAATAAACAACAACACTTCTTCCAACTCTGAACAGTTCTTCGATCTGTGATACCGAGAGCCTGTATCGAACAGCAGGTGTAACACCCCGACCGCGTAAAACAACGAACAATGACGGAGACGTCGGGGAGTCATGTCATGTGACAGAACTATTGTTTCACAACTCATGGAATTTGAAATTTTGTTTTATTAAGTTAAATGTTTACATTGTCTTGGGATAAACAGAAACAACACATAAATAAATTGTCTTTCATGTTTTAAGTCACTAAGGCCCGCGTCCATTCCTACATGAAGTATGCATCATGTTATCAAGCATTGACTCCTGAAACATATGTGAAAAGAGAGCCAGCATAAAAATGCTGGCGAGTACATAGGTTTTGTGAGTGTGTCAAATTCGTGGCTTTGTATACATATTGCAAGACCTCATCCGACTACAAAAGTCGTTAAGTGAAAACCTCGTATCAAAAGTGTTTGATATTGCAATACAATTAACCAACTAAAACAAGTTGGTTAGAGTTGTGAAACCTTGTAGCCATGAATCTTGACCAAAACGTTTCTTTTGTAAAAACCTTGTAATAGATTGATTCAAAAGAAAACTTCGTATGGTTTATATCTTTAAATGAAAATCATTGCGTGACATTGTTCAAAACCATTTGTTCTTGTTATAAACCATTTGTCTGTGTTATAAAGCAATCGTCTGTGTCATAAACCAATTGTCCATGTCATAAGCAAATCGTCCGTGTTTTTAATTGTGAAAACTTTTGATCATTCTTTGACGAACACATTCAAACCTGTGTTGAGAAACAATTTTTGTCATTACCCAAACTTCCACCAAATCCAGTGAATAGTCCGATAATGGGATTGTTAGTCCTATGGTACCATAACATACTACTGGTCGGATCGGCCAAAGCTAATGAATGTCATTCGTGTTATGGATAACGCATCAACAAGTTGTTCACATTATTGAAATCGTATTGTTTTATATATAAAACATAGACATTGTTTTTGAAAACTTGAAAATGATTTAGCACATATGAGTCACCCCAAAACATTTGCAAAACGTAAAAAAGGGGAACTATGTACTCACTTTGAAAATCATTTTTGTATACATAAACCATGTATATTGTTTTGAAATTTTGAAAATAATTATAGGCACATATGAATCACCCCAAAACATTTGAAAACATTAAAGAGGGGGCTATGTACTCACTTTGAAAATCATTTTGTATATATAAACAATGTATATTGTTTGAAATCTTGAAAATAATTATAGGCACATATGAATCACCCAAAACATTTGAAAACGTAAAAGAGGGGGCTATGTACTCACTTGGGATTGCAAAAGTGTTCTTGATCAACGGAATAAACAAAGCTCAAACGTGTCCTAATGTGTCAGATAAATATGTTAGCGTGTCGGGACTACAAACGGGAGATCGGATAGAATGAAATCTTATAAACCAAACGAGTGTTGGAACTCATGTGATATGGTTTACCAAACTTAACATTCTGATTTGGAAATGATCCTAAGTGCTTTTGACCCATTATGACTCGTTAAGGTAGTTTATACTACGTTAACGGGTCATTAGCGTAAACGCGTGATCGTCCTATGATAAGTCTTAAATGCCCCAAACATATTTCAAAATGTTATAACATCATTTTATATGTTAAAAATTTGGTTACATGTGTTTAAAATGGATTTATGCGTAAAATGTCATTTTGTTCATCATTTTTTAAGAACATAGAAGTAACTTATCATAACACTAACCAAAAGACGTGACCATAAGGTATAACCTCAGTAGGTTATTCCCTATACAACTAGGGTCACAAATATGTGTTTGGTCGGATCCTAAGATTGACCAAACGGGTCGGATTCGAAAGTCAAAGCGGTGGTCAAGACCGCTCGACTTACGACCCTAAATAAGCACTAAACTAGAAGTGACGAGTTAGACATGTCAAAATATGTCTAACTAAGTTTATAAAACTGATTTGGTATCAAAACTTGGTCTTTTGATACCCGAAAATAGTTTCGTCGTAAAATGCACATCATGCGCATTTTTGACCGAAACTTTGACTCGTCACTTCGACTAGTAAATGTGGTAATCAGAAGGTGAAATCGTTAGGGATTATAACCTTTGTGATTACGATCACATTTCAAAGTTCAATTGAACTTTGCCTTGACCAAATATGGTCAGAACCAAAAGTCAATCATGAAGCCAAACTGTTCGACTTTTAGCTCAAAATAGCTAAAAATGAAAGAACTAGGAAGAGTACTTACTCGTGTTGAAGAACATTTTCGGAACTCAAGATAGGAGGCTTCCAAAGGTTGGAAACAAGCTCAAAGAAGGATAGAAAGAAGAACTTCACACTTTGCTTTGAAGTGTTTTGAAGTGGTGTGAAAAAAATGGAAGAATCATGGGGTATTTATAGTATTTTAGGATTAAGGAGGTGATGACAAGTGTCCTCAAGTGTGGATTAGTGTCCTAACATGTTTCAACACCATATTAAGTGTGCAAAAGTGAGTGCTAGGTGTCAAAAATTGGAGATAGGTGGCAAACTTGGTGAAGAAGCAAAAATATTTATTAGTTTTTTTGACATTTTTGGCCCTTGGACTTGTATTTTCACTTGTTTACCATATTTAACCCCTTTAACCTAATTTTTAGGTTATATAAAGGTGTTAGACATGTGTAACTTGGATTATGCCCGAAAATGTCGTGGATGTCGGTTTGTTCGGTTGTACAATTAGGCGTTTCGCAAAAATGTGTAAAACGCTTTAACAAACACGAAAATGATCGAAATTGAGCAACGATTGACATTTTTGCATTCTCATCAATAAAATACAAGATTTTATTGAATAAAAAAATATTTGGAAATAAAACACAGGGTTTCATTGAATACGAAATTGTTTGTAGTTGTGCACTGATTGAAAAGGCACAAATGTCACGGCAGGCTCTAATACCAATTGTAAGTCCCGGAATCGGATCTAACACGGTATCACAAAGATTAATCAATCGCGAAAATAAAGACTAGAATGAAAAGAACAATACAAACTGCAATTAGCCAACTTGCATACACCAAAGGTGTCTGATACAAGATTTAAGAAAAAACTTAAAACTGACTAGCAACTAAAACATTACCCTACCATATCTATATATACTAGTCACCAAGCCCATCAAATACAACCCTAGGCCCATAAGGCTCTAGGAAGCCCAATCTCCCAAACTTAGCCCAAATGCAACACTAATGTGTAAATATTTAGTTAAGAACCCAACATGTATGTTATAGATTCGTGTTGTTTATATATTATATAGATTCGAAGTTATTGATGTTTGATTTTCGTTTTCTTTTTTTTATTTAAAGCAATACCATCGAATCCTTCATCATCTTCTTTCTTCTGCAATAACAATCTTAGTTATATTGTTTGCGTTTGATTTTATGTGTTCTTCCTTAATCAAAGTTACTAATGTCTTTGTTTATTTTTAAGCTAAACCCCTAAATCGGATGTAACAATCTTACGGCTATTCTTCAATCGAAAAAACAGGTTTGTTCAATGTTGTTAAAGTTTGTTATGTTCAATCAGTTTAATTGTTTTTTTGTGTTTTTAAATGATGTATTTAGTTGTAGGTTTCTAAGTATCGGTTTTCTTCAGTTTATCTTGTGACTCGATGTTTGTATATATTTTATCTATATTTGTTTCTTTCAATGTCTAGTTCTTTGTTTGCCAAGATGCATTCGTTCGTCTATTTTTATAATAATAACAATGTATATTTTTTATATTGTTCAAATTTTTCATTCATTGTTGCTTGCATTCATATATTTTTGCATAATTACAATATTTATGTTTTACATCTTTCAAATTTGCATCCATGGTTGTTAAAGAGTAGTTTAAGTTTTAATTAGATTTACAATTTGGCAATTTTTCGTTTTTTATAAATGTGCGATTATTTTTCCTAAATGATATGCAATTATATTAAAGTGTTTTCGCATTTCAATTGTTGTCTTTTTAAAGATTGAGAATAGTTTCAATCAGAGATCCTGTACTAAACGCAATCTATTAACACTTCAATTACATTTTCATGATTTGTATTTAGTATTTTGAATAATTGATTATTATTATTATTATTATTATTATTATTATTATTATTATTATTATTATCTTTTTAATTGTGATGACAAATTTTCTTCAAATATGAATCCAAAGAAGATGAATCCCAGATTCTTTAAATTTATCGTTGATCCAGAATCATTCTACATGGTATGTTACATTATTTTTTATATTGACTTTTATTAAACTTGATTATTCATATAATATATATAACCTAATATTTTAATATTTTCTTAAATAGTTTGTTAATTATATGTAAATAAATAGATTTTCTAACTAATGAGATATTTTAGGTTTTAGATTTTAAATGATTTTTTTCAGTGTTCTTATGTTATGTTTATATGGATCCAAAAATATTTGAAAGTTATAAACCTAATTTTGTTAGTTTACATATTTAATGATATATATTGAGTAAATGTTATAACTTATTTTTTAATTATATTTAATGAATTTTCTAAATACTTACCACATATAGTTTTGTATATTTTTGAAAGTTTGAAATATGTTTATTTATGGCAGATTTTTAAATCAATTTCAATTATTCTTTAATTTGTAATAATCATCTATTAACTTACTACTTTAACAACCTTATAACTTAAAATTATTTTATTTGTCTATTGTCCAATATAAAAAATTTATTATGGTGCAATGTAAATATGAAGCAATTTAAGACCACTCAAGTTAGTATTTTACTAAAATTTCAATTAAAGCATACATGTTATATTATATGAAACTAATTTTTAATGAATATCTAGTTATTTATATTTTTGAAAATTTAGTTTGAAATCTGTTTGTTAACGGAAGATATCTAAATCAATTTGTCATTTTTGTGGTAATATAGTAATGGAATAAATTAAGATCAATCAAGTTATTATTTTACCAACTTTTATTTTTGAAGCATACATGTTATATTGTATGAAACTCATTTTTATTAAATATTTTGTTATTTGTATTTTTAAAATGTTTTTATTTATGGTAGATTTCTAAATGAATTTCAATCAATCTTTAATTTGTAATTATCATTTATTAACATCCTAACTTAGCAATTTTAAGGCTAATCAAGTTATTATTTTACTAACTTTTAATTTTAAAACATATATTTTATATTATATGAAACTTATTTCTATGGAATATCCAGTTATGTATATTTTTTAAATTTTATATTTTGAAACACAATAATTTGGGTTATGCGTTTATTGGTGATATTTGCTTTTAATATTATTTATAAAATATGTAAATAGATTTATGCTGATAGTCAAACCTAATATTATTATGTGTCGTGTTTATAGTAAATAGATATGACTTAATGTTTTTTTAAAATAAGGCATAAATAATTAGTTAAACAATAATGAATTTCCAAAATAAACAATAATTACTTCTCAATAATATTACAACTTTAAAAGTATTACTTATTTACCAATGATCTCCAAATTAAATTTTGATTTCATTTCTAGAAAAATATATATTTTTTCATTGAATTATACCTAATATAATAACACTAATTAATCCATTTCTTAAAATGTATTACTTAATATATAATGAACTTCAAAACATTTGTATGCATATTGATTGAGGAGAACACAACCATTTATAAGTTTATTTTATAACTAGTGCTAATTCTAGAGAACTTTGCCTATTTAACAAAATAATATGTTTTCGAGGTATTGACAAAGGAAACTATATGTTTATGATGAACATATCAAAATTCTTTAAAGGTTCATAAAATAAATGAAACAATCCACGTATTATGGGCCAAATAATAATGGCAGGTTGTTTGGTTGCATTGCTTCAATAAGTAGAAATGTTAATGGGTCAGTTATAAGCAATGTATAAAGTATATCCTTAATAACTTTTAGTTTTTAATTTTTATTTGTAGTATGTAAATGCTAAATATGACATTACCGCTGAAAGCTTCATCCTAGTGAACCAAGTATGGAAAAGAATATAATGACACTTCATACCTTGTTACCCTTCTAACACCAACTTATATCTCATATTTTGTTGCTTAAAAAATAGCCATAACCACTTGGAAGATGTTGTTCGATCTTAACAAAATAAACAAACATAAATATATTAACATAAGTTATCATAACAATCATGAATTTAGTTCAAACAACTTATCCTTATAATATTAAGTTCTCTTGTTTTGTATATCAACTTTACCTCCTGCAAACAAATTACTACAGATTTGTTAATTAAAGTCATTAAGTGTAACAATAATCCACATGTCTTGAAGACGCAAAATAGACAATATGTAACGTGGATGTCACACCCCGACCCGCAGCGAAAATAAGAGTCGGGACATAATTGGGTTATCACCAAAGTACATGACATTTACTATTATGTTTCATATTTAATAAAGTCAAAGTTACATTTTCAAACATCCAAACATGTTCATTCAATACAAAGGAAATAACCAAACATAACAATCCCAATACTAAATCGTTTTATTCTTCTAATCCAGGTCCTATGTGTTCCTAGCTGCTGCTGGTTCACCTGTATCATGTGTAAAATGGGAGGTTTTGGGTCAACATAAGTTGGCGAGTGAACCTTATTAGATAAACATTTGATAATGATTTTATGGTTAGTTTATCAATGAAATATTGTGCATAATCATAAAAGAGCAAATGTAAGTATTCAAGCATTGGCAAATAGCAGTTACAATTATAGCATATAATAACACTTGACAGCATACATGAACATACCTATATCATACGATAACTAACATAAATGAACTGTGCGATCAAGGCTCAATCAAGCGGAGCCGATCGTATTGCATGAACTGGAAATGTAAATTGAACTGTGCGATCAAGGCTCAATCAAACGGAGCTGATCGTATTGCATGAACTGAAATGTAAAATGAACTGATCGATCAAGGCTCAATCAAACGGAGCCGATCGTTGCGGGCACGCCAGGTTCAACCGCATAATAAAATGGGGAACAGGCTCAAACCTCATAATAAAATGGGGAGCGGCGGCCTCGGCAATTGCATGTACTGAAATAATAATTTGCATCCAATAATAACTAATTAACAGCAACAAACTAAATACACATGTCATGATATGATGTATGCACAATGATTTAGTTATAATAGGTATATAAACAAAGACACATGATACACCCCAAAAACGTGATTAAAACGGAGAATTTGAAAGGTTCACTCACCTTGAGTGCGTTGGATTGGAGATGGTGAGATGCGCACGATTTAGATGAGCGGATCGACGAGGAATACTAACCTAAATAATAATGAAAAATATATTAAAGGGATGGATTTTATTAAGGATTTTAATGAAATTTTTAGATATATTTTTGTGAGTTTATGGCTATTTTCTATCTTTAAAAATGTTATTTTTAAGTATTTTTAATTGATTTTTAAATTAAATTAAATAAATAAAAATATAAAATTTTTGTGAGTTTATGGCTATTATTCTATCTTTAAATATATTTTTTTTAATGTTGACCGTTGACCGGTTCGGTCAGCGGTTAATTCTGCGCCGGGTGGGATTCGAACCGGCGACCTTCCGTTCGCGTGCACGTAGCTCTACCAACTGAGCTACGTGTCTAACCCGTTATAAACTCGGTTTTAATTATATTTATACTTTTATTTGAATTAACCGAAAATTCCTTTATTTGCAAAAACGTTTTATTTCAATTGAACCGGTGCTCATGACAAGATTCGAACGCGCGACGTGAAGTTCATGTTGCACACAGTCCACCGCTGGACTGTGTGTCTAACCCGGTTATATTCTTGGTTTTTATTATACTTAACAACTATCTGTTTTAACCCGGTTTAGTTCTTGATCAAAAAAGGCAGGTTATTACACAAGGCGTGCGCGTAGCAAGGATCGAACTCGGGACGTGTATAGTCGTTGTTTGCACACAGTCCACCGCTGGACTGTGTATCTAACCCGTTTATAATCCGGATTTTAATTACCCTTATGTCATTACTGAATTCATCTTCTTCATTACGAACACAGACCTTACTCAAACATCTGATTCGTGATTAATCTAGTTAATAAACATGATGTCTAGCTTGAATGTACTAAACCGAACAGTTTGGGGAAAGAAGATACCGAACAGGTTGTCTTCTTCAGAGAGTCCGGCGAAAACTTGTCGGCTCTGTTTTTGAACCTTCGGCTGAGAGGATCTATCAACAGATTTAAGGGATTAGATAAGAAATTGAACTAGTGAGTATTGATTATCAGTACGTTGGAATGTGCATACCGATAACTAACGAGTTTCCGGCAAATCCAGAAATTTTCCGGCGAACACAGCAAATCCAGCAAAGTCGTCTGTGATTGATTTTGAGTGATGGGTTAATGTTAGTAAAGTTCTAACAATAGATTGAAGTCGTAAAGGAGAAGTATTTTACCTGTTTGTGTTGAATACGGTTTTCCGGCGACTTTTGTAGAGAATTCCGGCGAACTGTTTTAGGTGTTCAGATGATTTGAAAATGCGACGAAAAGGAATTGGAGTATTGTTGTGATAGTTCTGAATCGCGAGAATGGACTGAAACTTGAGTTATTCAGGGATTTGATGAACTTTCGGTTTCAAATACCGAAAATGATGAAGCTTTAAGTTCAATCAATTCTGACTTAATTAGAAACCGTCGTGCATCGGTTATAATTGAAATTGTAAGGTAAACAATCGATTTGACGATTGGTTTGCCGATTACCGGTTTTCAGATGGCATCATCGGTTAAATCGAGTTTGTGTATAAGTTCCATTTGTTTTCCTAGAGTTAACAGAAAACACTTTGTGGCGGAGTGGTTTAGGGAATGGACGTTAAGTCGTTGAGCGACTCAGCTGACCCGGGTTCGAGTCCCGGCAGCTTCAAATATTTTTTATTTATTTTATTTTAACTTTTTATCAAATATAATTTTTATAGTTTAGTTTATTTATTAATTATGTATCGTTTTAACTCAAAATAACTATAAATAATTAATGCACTTTCATAACTTGGTATTTGATTACAAACGGAGCGGGTTTTGGAGACCCGATTTTTACAAATGTTACAGTGGACTCACATGGATAGACTAAGAGACTTAGATACACCCGGGATGTTGCTTTTCCTTCAACAAATGAAAATAATTTTGATGCACCTCTAAGCAAGCAAAAGTGCTTGTGGTGATGTATATGTGCGATTAAAACTTTGTAGTGCTAACCTTTAAAAATAATCCACCCATGTCATCATAGATGGCTTAAATATTATTAGCAACATGTCGATGTGGTATCTATCCCATTGACTCTGCCTTGTACACATCTTTTTCAAAACTAACCCTAAGTTGAAACACCTTAAACCGCACACAAATACCTAGATAATAAGGTTGAATTTCAAACTGAGAGAAGATACAGAACACATTATAAATTACCTTTTTTGAAAGTATAATGAGGTTGCTAATCAATCCTTGCATTATTTCCTTGCTAATCAATCCTTGCATTACTTCTAATCACCAATTATATATTAGGTAAGTTGACTTGAAGCTCACATGTGACATGCACTGCTCCATATCATTGCCTTTGTCCATTACATTTTGCCACTATAAAGCATTCCACAATAAACAAACCAAACAAATTTCAAACAAACCGAATTAGAAAAGCATAAATTTGTAGTTGGAGATAATTCTATATTTTTATACATAAAAAGTTTCCAAACTCGTAATCAAGTTCTTCTTTCATTTTTACAAAATTTACTACTTTCATAGCCTGCTTAAGAAGTAAATATTTAGAAAAGAAATAAAGTATAAAGGAGCATAAAATATGAATTTAAACACTTTAAGTTGTGTATATTTATTTGGAGTAAATCTCACACTAATATTTTTAACTAATGGGTGATTTCCACCAATACTAAGTTAGGAGCTACAGGTGGACCAAAAACTTTCCATGCCCAATGTGGAGTAGATCCCATACTCTTCTCTATTGTTGTCCCTGATTATGGCAAGCATTAATGTACATGTTTTGGAGTTAATAGACCATTATACATTAACGAATATAAAAAAAAGTCGTTGAAATTACCTGGTCAACAGGATATAAACCGGAAGCCACAACACCGCTCAGGTTGAGAGGGTGGGCCTGAGCCGTCTGAGTTCCCCAAGTAATAAATGTGCAGTGCTCAACCTGAAATGGTACAATGAAGATGGCTTAAGCCAGTAATCAAGCTCAAGTATGGAAAATGATTAAAAGTATTACTTCTAATTATCATTGTTCTCGTATCATCATAAGTGTTGCCTAAGAGACAGTTAACTTGATGCAAATATCTTATAGTGTTATTCACATTATTATCTCATGTTAAATGATCCATTTAAGTTTGAAAATGATAAGAGACCGGATAGAAAATTTGTGCAGCAACTTCTATTTCACTGTTAAACAATCCAAGATAGATGCACCTAAGTCAAAACAATGTAAGGTAAACAAAAGTGTACACCGAATGATTTATATTTTCCAAAATTAGGGTTAATATTATAAGCTACATTCATCTCAGTCAAGGATCTTAATATACTTCATATTTTGTTATTATTATCAGTCAAAAATATTAAAAACATATTTTCTTGATGTTTTTAAGAATACTAATATATTATTAAAACAAACTTCTAATAATTAAAATGATATTTGAAAACATACCAATGCTAGCATCTTGAGGGATAAAATCATCTAAAATAGATGGAAAGTTCATAAGTCAATTCAGTATCTATTATTTTAATGATTTAAAGCATATATGGTATCAATTAATAAATGTTATTAAAATGATTGTTGAATAATTTGAATCTAATTAGTCATATAGAAACCGATAATTGTTGATTAGAGGTTATTAAAAATTATGATAATTAGCAATTATAAAAAATGAATGTAGTCAAATTCTATTTCTGCTAACTTTATTTAAAAATAAGTCAAATAGAACTTAAATTTAAAATTACTATGATATTCTTGAATAATTTAATCAAAAGTTATATATAAAATTTCAAATTTTAAACCACTAAAATGTCTAGGTACATTGAATCCATCAAAAAAGGCAATCCGATTAATGTTATTAACTCCAAATCATTGGCTTTCATATTATCCTGCAAACCAAATTTTGAATGTTGAATTCAAATCGAGTTATTATCTATCCTATAAATAAGGAAATAATAATTAACAATAATAACTTTGTAACAAACAGATGGATAGTACCGAACCATTATCATGATCCGAAAACATCAAGGATCAAACCATTAAACTCCAAGAACACATATGATATTCAACCAATCTTCAAACAAAACAATAGAAAGGTGGAGCAAAGATTCGACAACATAATGAAATAAAAAACAACCAAACACTTCTAAATTTCCACAATTTTATCTAGCCTAACAACAAACTACAAACACAACAATCATAATCCGAAGACCAATCACAATATCAAATCCTTAAGCTCAAAAATAAAATTAACATGAAAAATCATACCTTGATGTGACGTTATTCATGTGTAAAAGAAGTAAACAGATAGAAGATCGGCAAACCCTAGGTTATGAAGAATCAAGATCAAAGCAATGAACAATAAAAACGAAGATTTACAATTACAGAACAATAAAATCAGCATGTTTAAATGAAAGTATTGATGATCTAACCTCGATTTGCAGCGTTGATATGAAGAAATCAATGATCCGAATAGAATAGAGCGAGAGAGAAAAACAGGAGAAACCCTATATGCGATGAAAGAAGTGTTGTTATCCGGGTTATAACCTATTTATACCAACACCATTTTTTGACCCATTTTAGTAAAGTGAGTAGTCCAAAACGGATACACCAAAGGGTTTTCTTATGTTTTTTAGGCGGGAAAACAGAATTAGAGGCCTTAGATGGATGTTATGTGTCCCTTATGTATGAACTTATTAGGTAGGATAGATTGTTTGTTTGTTTATACTACATATTTTTCTTATTTTTTATGGATTCGTTTACTATGCCAATAAACATTGTTTAATACATGTTTTTTTTTTACAAATTTTGTCAATTAAGTTAATATTTATCGGAACTACAAATGTTAATGCAATACAATTATAAAACAATATAACATTTGAAAACATTTCTTTTTATTTTTTTAACCACATAATTAGATTAATATAAATTAATTTTTGTTGCCCGAGAAGTTTAGGTAGTCTTTTTATTTTATATTTGTTGTATAAAAAATTTAAATGGTCAAACCCTGTGAAGTTCATGGAGAATAACCTAGTAATATAATTAAAAAAAATGATTTGGGACACTTGGCATGTTGTGGTGAAACCTTAAAGTGATTTGGGAGGGAATGCATATGAGCAACTCTCTCTAGAAGGTTTATTTTTGGAAAATATTAATGTATTCATTCTTTTTCTCAATAAGAATTGCAGCCTAGTTTTTTTTCCTTCAGTCGTTTCTCTCTGTTGCTTTCATAAATCAATTCTTTTCTTCAAACCCTAAAATCGATAATTCTTTGTTGAGGATTGAAGATCGACGCTTTGTCTTCAAATGATTTCAACATGTATGTTTCTTTCCATCCTCTCTTGATCAAGTCCGTTTCTATCCACCCTAAAATGATTTTTCTTTGTTTAGTTATATGCACTTGATGTGAAGTTAGGCTACAAAATTAAAGGTTACATGTTTTTTCTTTTCATGGGTTACAATTTGTAAGCTTCTTCAGGTAAGTTCTTATTTATCCTCTTGATTACGTTGATATTTGTTACGATTTGGGAAAATACTTTTGTATAATAACTTTTGTGCTTTTTTATTCTATTTAAGTAAAATTATTTTTTTCAATGAATTTGATTTGCTTATACATGTCAATAATTCTCAATTGCAACACCTCAAGGCAAATCCTAATTTTTATTTATGTATAGTTTTGTGTTTTAAACTTTTGTCCAAGTTTATAATCTTCTATAACCGTTGTTTGTGTTGTTATTAGGATATTGTAGGTACAGTAGCAACCGAGGCAGTAGAAGACTCGATACAAGTAACAAAACTCCGTTTAGTTCAGCTCTAGAGTCGATGGATCACAAAAGAAGAAAGTTAAGGTTGTTACTTTTTATTGTTATCTGTTTTGTTATTTTAAAAATTATGCTATATTGTGATCAGATTCTGCAATAAGGAAAGGTGATAATGCATTATTAAAATTAGAAGATGGTGATTCAACGATCCGGAATCCTTCTTCTGTTGTGGATGATGCCCGACTTGCATTTTTGATCGCTCTTAATAACATTCTAAGGCAAATCAAGGCTCTTAATTTCTATACATATTTAAGCTTAAAGAATATTTAACAAGTTTTATATTAACTTTTAATCTAACATGAAATAAAGCATATACTTATATTTATTATTATTTTCGTAGGTTATCTTTTGATGGAGGAAATTATAGTTTCATGTGGGATTAAGGAAGTTAATGCTATATTTTAAATGATGCTAAAAAAGAATGGTTGAGTCTGAATAGAAGAGGAGTGAAGGCTTTGTTATATGATGGTATGTAAATTATTGCTTTCTACCGAAAGTGAAGTGTTGTTTTCTTTGTTGTATTTGATTTTAGAGTTGTTATCTCTTTGCATTGCTTAAACGTTTTGTTAGTTGTATTTGATTTTAGGGTTGTTGCCTCCTTGCTATGCTTAAACATTTTTGTTTCTAATATATGGTTTTAGGGTTATTGTGGTTATTATTTTGGATTATTTTGAAGTTTGTATTGTTGAAGATTCGAAGTATTAGTTAAATATTGAAAGTAATAACTTTTGTTGTATTACTTTTGTCTAAATTGCTTCTACTATTGCACTTATTACTACATGTGGTTAACCTTTAGGTTACGATTTGGTGATAAGTTTTAGGCTTAACATATTTATAATGTGTTACTAATAGTTCATTATCATGTGACTATAGTTTAGCATGATGTATCACGTTTAAAGGTGTAGATTTAGGAGTAAAACTCGAGGTGTGGATTTAGTTCTATGGTGGACAAAGGTGTAAATTTAATTTTGGTACGATACTTTTGTGAATCCAAATCATTAATCTTCTGTAATTTATCTATTTGATTTTCACAATTGATGATTAGCATTTGCTATATAAGCCCTAACTTTTTCTCTATAATTCTTTTTTTAGCTTGTGTATGAAATTTTATATTTGTGTATGGTTTTTAACAATTTTTTTATTAATTGTTTGTTTAATATTAAAGTATTTGATTTATTGAATATGTTGTTACATAAATGTGATTTTGTTTATTAGATTTGTTTTGTTTTTTTATGCTTCACATAAATTTTAAATTTTGGCTTTTAATTTAATACCGTCAATGAAATCTTGTTCAATCTTGGAAAATGGAAATGGAATTCGTTATGGATAAGGTGTTCAATGAATTGCCACCTTGTGTCTATTGTGTATTTGCCTTCTCTGAACACAGTAAAGTGATAATTAAAGGTTCTTGAAGCTTGATAAGTTCCAGCGTATTTTGCATTTAGTGTTTGGTAAATCGGAAAATTTGGTTCTTTATTTGTATATGTTATTTAATAATTTTAATGGGTCCATGTCACAGTATATTATAGTTGAAAGAGAAATAAAGGTGTAAAGAGGGTCGAATACACTTGAAATGAGTAGAAGTTGAGATACACCATCAAATTGGAGGATGCCAAACAAAATAAAAAGAATGGCAAATATGTAAATGCACATAAATCTTTTTACTGTGAAATTTGGGGAGTTGATGCTATTGAAACAAAATCAAGTTGTTTTGATTTGGATTTCTTTTGTTCGTCATAAGTTATCTTTAGCCACGGTAAGTTTGTGTTTCAGTTTCGTTTCTTCATTTTCATTGATGATACTTCTAATCTCACACCTTCATGTCTTGAATGATTAGGGCTTGGCTTTGCTTTCCTTCTTCTCATAGTTGTCGCAACCATTTAACCACGGTATGATAAAGTTAGACATTTGTTTCTTGTATTTTCTTTATTTTGCAATTTCTAATACCCCATTCATTTGTAAGTTTCATATATTTGGAACTTATTTACACTAATATACACTTTTATCAAGGATCAACATTTTGTTTGGTCATAATATATAGAACTATGTGCTTCAAAAGCTATCACTTTTTCCAACTAAAGAGACACCATTTGTAGTTACAAATCTTATTTGATATTTCATGATTATTATAAAGCCTTTAGGTAACGACCTCTTTATTTCTAAATACGTTGTTTAGTATTTGATCTTTATCTCTCTATTTGCAGGTGGCTTTAGATTACGTTTGTCTGTTTTTGTTGTAGATCCTGAGCAAGGAGCTGCGCATGAAATTATTCGATTTGTTGTAGATTTCAAAAGGATCCTTAGCCCATAGTATTTGAATGTGGAAAAGATGTTGTTAAGTGGGTCAAAAAGGGTTGGGTTGATCTGCTTAATGTATTTTTTAGCTTAACTGTTTGACCCGTTATAGATCAACCCATTTGTTTAAAATTGGGTCAAATTACCACCACTGCTGAGTTTTTTTCCTTTGGGTAAGGAGCATTAGTACCCATTTCATGTACAACCTCGATTCACTTTAGCAATATGGAAGAAATATCCAACCTTAATTCACCTACATGGATCCAACCAGATGAGTAAGTATTAATTTTCTTTTTCCTCTACTTTTAGTTCTACTTTCATTGTTTAAATAAGAAGAAATTGCTTCACTGGCTGCATTTATTTTGTAAGCATTTGATATGTGGAGAATTAATTATCACAATTGTATGAAAATAGGGTGTCCCAAAATAAGTATAAGGTAGTGAACATTATGTCTTTTAGTTGATATTTATTTTTTAATATATTCATTCTTGTGAGGAAGTAACCTTCTTCTCATGCAGGTGAATGGTAAAGTGGAATCGGAATTTGGTGATGTGGAGAGGAAGTGAAGATTTGGGCTTGAGCCCAGAGGTCTTAGGTTCAAATCAATCCCAATCGGATTTATCACAGTGGGCCTTTGGGCAGCGAGTTTTCCTTGGAATTGAAGATGGTGGGCTTGGGCTAAGAATATTAGTTTTTATAGATTTATTAATCATGTTGTTTTCTTTTGTAACAGGATAATATTAAAAATTGTAATATTAAACTTTCAATAACTAGTATTTATTTAATTTATAAATATAATTATTTCCTTACACATCATACAATTAAAAAAAATTACATTCGTTGTTTACCATTAAAATGGTCCAACCCCGTGAGTATTCACGGGGGATAACCTAGTTTTATATAAAACGATTTAAGAGGCTGCACTATGAGATAAGCTCACTTTTAGTGAAAGATTTTAATTTGCCCCGGCTGAAAAGGGCAAAGATCAAGACTACATGTATCACACAACATCAATTATACACTTAAAACATCCACTCCATATATTCGAGCACCAAATTAACTTCTTGAAGCAAATGAATAACATCAACATCTATAATGCATAACAATAGACAAATAAGTGTAGCTGAAACCAAATAAAAGTTAGACTTTTGCTTAATACCGCTATTCATGTTTAGAAACATCCAAAATACTGGAAAACATTTAGTGCACAAAAAACCAAGTGAAAATGCTTTGTGCCATGAGACATCCACAACAAGCATCCTGTCACCTTCACTATCCTCATACACTAAAGTGTATCTCTATTCCCATTTAACAAACCCGTGATTTCTTTACCATCTCCATCAACACCGCTTATTCGACCTCCCTCCATTTGTATAGTTTTAAGTTGTGTAAACACACTTAAAATGTCAGTTTTGTATATTTAAGCAAAAGAAAAACAAACCACATTTATTTAAAGACTTACAGCAACATGCAACAAGTCCTATTTGCAATATTCGTCATGAATGATCTAACTAAAGGTCATCGCACAACAGAAGAAGCTGCACTTCTTCATGTTTGTACAAAATACCAATACTTGGCATCAAAAATCACCAAAATTACAAAATAGCCAATGAAACATATACATACAAATAAAAGGGTACCTTTTGTGAGTTTTTTTTTCTAGTGCATCTGAAGAAGACCAAACTTCAACCCGCTAACACATGATTGGATCATCAATAACATCCAATCTCCAAACATTAACACATGCCCCAACCAAAATATCATTCCCATAAAAATCACCAAACATCATATACAAATCAAGTTAATGATCAATTCCTCATCAACAAAATACAATGTCATCAATCAGATCAACAAAATACATAGAAGCAGCAAATTTACAACAGAATAGCTAGCAGCAAATCTAGAAGTGCTAAAGGATTATCTCAATGAAGAAATAGCAATTTGACCAGTATACCTAATCGATTTGGCTGTTGAATGGCAATTCATTTGAGAGATGCGAGTTAAGCAGCAAATCATCTAAAGTGTAAGTGCACCTTTTGAATGATAAATGTTGGATGCTGCTACTTGAAGATTCTTCAGGGTCTATTATGTAACTTTGGAAATGTTATGTTTTAGCCTTAACAAATTCGGATGGAACATTCTTGTGTAGTCCGAATTTGCTAGCTTTTCCCTTGTCAGTACTTATTTGCAAGAGTTTGTCGTAGTACTTATTTTGTAAGAGTTTATTTGTAAGAGCTTATGGAGTTAGAGTTTAGCGGTATATCCGAATTTGTAGGATGTTACGAATTCGGACCCGGCTAGATTGTGTAAGGACTTAGGAGTCCGAACTTGTTATCTTGTATTTATACTTTGTGTGATGAATGCAAGATATGACTTTTTGAGATTTATCTTTCTGTGCAAGTTTTCTCTCTGTGTGAAACCCTAGCTACTGTGTGTTCTTGTTGTATTGGTAATCTTTGAATACTCTGTGGATTCATAGATTGTCAATCATCATTTCGTTCTCTACTCCTTCACATCGTGTCCTTGTAGCATTTTGCATCACATGGTGGATTCCGCACACCGCGTGAGTTGGTGTTTCGTGTTTCGATCTTGTTCGGTTGTTCGAGGTCCATCGGTGGGCTTACATAAAGTACCACGACAACTTTCTGGGTACTTCCTAGTTCCTATGCTTTACAGGAAAAATTAATTTCCTTTGGGACCAACCTCTATATATTTACATACACACATATGGATGAGTAGATACTATTTAAGTAAGACAAGCCTAAATTCTGAGACTTAGTCTGCAGTTCCAGATTTAGTCTTGGGCTGAACAAGATCAAGTCAGACCAAGCCGACCTAAAGTTCAGTTTTGAGTTTTAACTTTAGTAATAAGATTTGCTATTGTTATCCATCAGCTAAAGATCATTAAAGCTAATAAACATGTAAGATGTATGTCATCAATGGGTGGGAAATAAGAATCAAAGATATATATCGTTTTTGAGAAGACCAGTTGTGGTTGGGGAAGAAACCGAAGGGAGAGACTAATTTGGAGGTTTTTTTTCCCAAAGTAGCGTTGGTGGATACAATATTTAACAAACTAGTGCTGCTTAAAAACTATTTATCAAAGTGGTGTTTTCTTGAATATTTAAGTGTTCCCACTCCTTATCTTATTGGATGACTCCCACTTGATAAAAATTTATTAAATAATTATTAATTATTATGTACTGATTATTTAATCATGATAGTGGTTCTCTAAACCTATATTTTTATTATCTTAAATTAAACCTTTTTTTTTGTAAAATCTACCTATATTTTTATTAATCTTAAACTAAACCTTTTTTGGTAATATCCACCGGGAAAAAAATGCTTATTCTAGAAGTCGGCATTTAATTTGTGATTCTAACAAAATGTAGTATTTTTATTTTTACATTATTAGTTTTTTTCTTATTTTACTAAATGCAAGTGTTTTTTTATTAGTGAATCATATAGAATGAATTGAGTATGTATATACATAAACATCATAGGCTGTTTGGTCTATCCATTTAAAAAAAACTTATTTTGTTATATATGTAAACAAAATTAAGTAAAAGAATATAAATTTGACTGTATGTATATCTAATTAAATATTAATTTATTAATATAGATTTCATATGGTATTACTTAAATTATTAAATTTACACATTGAATGCAACTTTTATATTAAGTATTTTTTCTGGTACATTTTTTTTTATAAAAGAATAGATTAAATTTAAGATTCATAAAAATATAAGTTAGAGAACTACTAACATGAATAAATCACTAGTTAATAATTATTTAATAAATTGGGAGTCATCCAATAAAATAAGGAGTGAGAAACAAATAAATGTTTAAGAAACACTAATTTTGTAAATAGTTTTCTAGCAACAACATTTTGGTAAACATTTTTTTCACAAACACTAATTTGAGAAAAAACTCGATTGATTTGGGTGTGGTTGAGGGATCGGGAACAAAAGACCGGGGATATCAATAGAGTTTTCTTATTTTATTTTTTCTTATTATTAGAATAATGTCTTTAATAGAGTTATCATACAACCCAAAACTCTAGTTATTCTTTTTATAAAATATTGCTTATATTCCTGTACTAAAAGATTTACCATACAAAATTTAATAATAATTATTTTTCTTTAAACAATTTACGTTTCGACCCAAAACTTTAATAGAGTTATCATAGGGCTTTTAAAGTTTAATAAAACTATTTTTTTCTTTTTTAACAAATAATTGTTCTTTTTTATCTTTTTATAAGCTTAATTATTTCTTATTACTTATTATTTGATTAAATTATTATTTTACTTAACTTATTATAATTAAAGTTAACTTTTATTCCTATATATGTTTACTTAATCATGTTTATTGTGTAGATTAAAACCTGCATGGTCTACATTAAGCTTTCAATATAACAAGTAACAAATTTAATTATCAAAAGAATAATACTTTTTTTATAAATGAAGGTAAAATGCTAAACATTTTCTTATATAAAACACTTTATAAAATGATTAGATAATTAATAAACATCATACATAAACGTGGACAAACAAGAAGTGTGATATTTTTAACTCATTTTTTGTTCAACTATGAAACAAACATTATTCAAATTCTGAAGAAAGTTACCTATAAATTGAGAAGCGAAATTCTCAACATCATCACCACCCAAACAAACAACAATGACTCAAATCAACTTCTTATCATTTTTCATTCTCACATTCATTGCCACCACAATGGCCGCGAGTCCTTCGTGGAACACCACTAAAACCTACAACAATTATATCAAAACATCATGCAACACCACCACTTACCCATCGATTTCTGATGAAGAAGTTAGTCCGGAGGTGAAGAAGAAGATCAGGAGTGGCATAATGAGTATTGCAAGGATGAGTAGCGATGCTTTATATCTCATTAATCACCTCAGCATTTGATATGTTATAATTGTAATGCTTTTTATTGTAATAATCTTGTTTTCGTTTAGTGTAACATTATAATTATTCACTTAATGAAATAATTGATTTTAACTCAATTGGTTTTTAATCTTTTGTTTGGTTATGCTAAGGATCTAAAATGTAACAATCTAATACCTAATAAATAAGTAATTGTTTGCATCATATTACAATTCTTTAAGCTCAAGATTTTTTTTCCTACCTCTTATATCTGAAAATATCGTTTTATAATTCCTAAATATTAATTACTGAATATATAATATTTCATTTATGTGCCCAGTTAGTTTTGCTTAACTTTTTTTCTTAGGTGAGTTGAGTATTTGTTGAACTTACATATTTATACATCAAATTTGATGAATCTAAGCATCCAATTAATTTATATATATAGCCATACAACATTGACGACTTGTATAAAAATTATAATGTAAAGATGCATAGATTTAGGTTATTGTTTGTTATGATTGTACATACATGATAAAAACTTAAATCAATAGCAACAAACATTACCGGTTCATTCACTTTAGATTAGGCTTATAGATGTAAGGAAATGGTCCCTCGATCAAGTGTCATGTAAGCAATTTCACATAAAGTTCAAATATATACATATAGTATATACCGGCCAACCCAATTGAAAGTTGAACATAATAAGAAAGGATGTGACCTGCACCATGCAAAATACAATTAAACTAGAAATACGTATTGCTGCCGGTTAAACAGTATGCCAGACACCAAAATGTCACTTTTTTTTCTCATACAACAAATGTTGTACACCCTTAGTTTCCCGAAAACCAGACAAAATGTCGGACAATTGGGATAATTAACATCCCAATTTCAATGGAGTCACAAGCTCCGACTCGATGGGCTACGGGTCTGGATCATTACACATATATTTTGAGTCATGGAACTGACCCTGGCTCCCTAACTTACCTTTCATAAGGATTTATGGAGGCTAAAACTTCTGACCATTACCCTTATTATAGTTGTCGTCGTACCTATCAATAATAACAAAGCTACCTTTGCATTATATTAAACTATAAACTTTGGCATTAATTCACTTCGACCTCTTTTCTCTTTTAATTATTGGATCTAATGTCGAAGCTGTTAAAGATGCGACATAAAACATGTTTTCTTTTATAACATTTCAAATTTAATCGGTGAAGTTATCCGAACATGTCCCGTTAAACTAAATTAAATCAAAGGTGTCCCCAAATTCGACCTGCAACTAAAACAGATCTCTTTAAATTAAACACAAACTCACAAGTTTCTTATTAATAAGTCTCGTGTAAATCTTGAAATTCGCAGGGGAGCATTTGACACGTATCCTACAAATCTTATTACATAAATATTTAATTTCAAATTGAAAACTTAATTCACAGCAAAGTGTTAGAATTCGCATTTATCATTATTAATACTGACACTATGACTCGTTGAATATTACCCTACAGTTATTTTAGTATCACATCATATCTAAAATCTTTCAAAATCCAAAATTTAAGAGGTAGCATCATGGATCTATGTCTAACATTATTATTAAAATTATCTTCTCGACTAATATATCATTTTCACTCCATTATAACTTTCAGTTTGTCGAATTTTTAATTACTTCATTAATCAAAGGAATGGTATTAATTCCAGACGTCATGCACGTCAAAGAATCCCCTTCCTGATTTTCCGGTTCTAATAACTGTACAAACCATGCATGCACGTGAAAGAAAGCATAGTTTAAATATTGTGATACACATTTGACAGTTGCTATGAGCTGCCCTATAATATTGGATTTTTTAAACCCACAACTAGAGAACTAATTCAGTTCTTCTTTTTTGTTTTTTTTATATTTCATTTTTGTCTTGTAATTCAAAATTAAAATGATCAAGTTCATAGCTAGCAATCAGGAACTCAAAAAGGCTGAATTTGAAAAGGTTAAATTCTCACTTATCACTTGCGAATTCAATTTTGTAAGTTTCTTTTGTTTTATATTTGCTTTAGTTTTAACTAGAATTGACGTCCGCGCTTCGTGGGGGTTGTTGGAGGTTGCAGGCGAGTATGTACTTGTTTCATGATACATCGATAAGTTATCATAGATGATGCAGACTTTGATCTAAACAATGGTAAAAATAAGTAATCAACACAGTTAATTCAACATGTTTTGAGTTAAAAGTTAGCTTTAACTATATAGGTAAATAAAAAATGATTATTTTTTTTTACCTGGTGTATTAAAGGGTTAATATAAACCATGTAACCTTTAATCTAACGACGTTAAAAATAAACAAGTAACATAATAAAGTAAATGTATCTAGAGTTATAAGTTAATTATAACCATAATAAGTTAAATTAATAATAAGTAAAATAAAACATATAAAAGAACAAATATGTGTTAAAATAATAACTTTATTAAACTTTAAGGGTCGTATGTTAACTCTATTAAAGTTCGAGAATCAAAACATAAATTGTTTATAAAAAAAGAATTATTATTAAACTTTCGTATGATAAATCTATTAAAGTTTTAGGTTAAAAACATAAATTAATTATAAAAAATAATAATATTATAGTCTTATAATTATTAATTATTAAACTATTAAAGAAAAAAACAAATATTAAACTATTAGAGAAAAAACAAAAAATAAATAGTACTATTCACATTAGATTTTGATAGTATATTGAATAGAATAGAATAATAATTATAATTGATATGTGAAGGGAAATCAGATTTTAGTATTAATTTTTTTTTAATTTAGGATTAATTATTATCGAGATTTTAGAATTATTTTTTTTAATTTAGGATTAACTTTAAAATTAAAGGGATTATGTTTTAGGCAGGAAAATGGAATTTTAGATAGCCTCAATATTTTTATGTGTCTCAAATTAGTTTACTTTATTATATGTATAGATTATATATTCTAGGGATCAGCATAAAACCGAAATAAACAAACCGTAACCGAAAAATCGAACCGAAACAAAAACCGACGGTTCAGTTTTTGGATTTTTAATAACCGATAATTTTGGTTCGGTTTTCGAATAATCATTTTTAATAACCGAAAATAACCGAACCGTTAAGTTATAATAGTAGGCCAAATCCATATATTTTTATGTTTAAGTTTAAGTTGTTAAATGTTTAACCCATGCTACTAAAAATTATTAATTTTATTAATGATTGTTAAATATTTATAATAAGAACATTAACATATTTATTTATCATTTAAATGATCTATCCATTGTTTACAAGAAATAACAAAATTTAACATAAAAATTAAATGATTTTCAAAGTATTATAAAAGAAAACTTCTTAATAAAAATTAAATGATTTTCAAAGTATTATAAAAGAAAACGTTTTAATAAAACATTAGATAAACATTACAATTGATTAGAAGGTTAGGTTTATGTGAACAATATTAATTAAAAAGACTGAAAAAAAAATCTTAAACTTCAAATTATACTTTTTTATTTTTGAATCTTACGTATTTGTTTCAAAAACCGAAAAAACCAAAAAAACGAACCGTTACTAAAACCAAAATAACCGAAACCGAACGGTTTTCAAAAACCAAAAACCAAACTTTCAGTTACGGTTTTACATAAAAAAACGAATTGAACCGTGCATACCCCTAAAATATTCTATAGGTTTCTTCATTAACTTGTAAGTTTTGTATTTTAAATAATTCATAATATACAAGTATATATGTTAAATGAAAATTATTGAACATAAACTATGTATATTATATATTATATATATATATATATATATATATATATATATATATATGAAGAGAGAGTGTGTGTGAGGTTCAGCTACAAAGTTCAAATTTCCTAAAAAGTATAAAAAATTATAAAAGCTTATAACTTCAGCCATAAAACACACATAAAACCCACAAATAACAGACTAAAGACTACTAAAACACCATATTCAAATCATAGTAGATCATAAAAACTTTAAACATGCAATCGTAGAACTATGAATATAAAACATAACATGCTAATCAAAATAAAATACAATAATGTTTGTTAATCGACAATTAGAGCCTTATCATCCAAAACTCAAAACAATCCACATATATGAATTTTTAGTAATCTTCATTGTGTTATTTGTGAGTTTTGAGTGTGTTTTATGGTTGAAGTTTGGACTTTGTAGCCAAGTCCTAGCCTATATATATACACATATATATATACACACATATATACACATATATATATACACACATATATATACATATATATATACATATATATAACATATATATGTATATATATATATATATATATATATATATGTAGAGAGAGAGGCCGGTTATTGTATAAATTGTCTTAATGTATGATGCGTACGAGATTAAGTTGCAACATGCGATTTTTTAACCTGCGATTGGAGTTTATAATGTGTGAACTTCAAATCTCATATGCTCGTACGATAAGACATATTATACATTACACTTTCAATATAAATATATATATATATATATATATATATATATATATATATATATATATTAAAATGTAAGTATGGAATTATTTTCTTATGTAGTTTCAAAAAAAATTAATAATATTTTTTTTTTGACATTGTATTCATTAACGTTTTCTAAAAGCTCAAGATACGCAACTATGCTCTAGATCTTTAATTATGTTTAATTGTTTTTTCAATATTCTATATAAATTTTACCATAAATCAACAAAACAACCACTACTACAAAAATGAACATCAGCCGTGGGTAAGTTTGATCATCAACACAGTTTTTAACCACATCTTAGCATGACACGTTTTAAAATGCCTGATTATGAGATGCACTTGAATCTGGACTGCATTTTAAAATTATTGACCCGTCTGATAACCAATTTACATTCTGCATAAATTATTAAATTTAGAGAGTAAATTATAAAAATCGTCTTTTATATTAACACCAAATTACAAATTATTTCATTTATTTTCGAAACGTGCAAAAAGTGTACTTTATGTTTACAAACTCTTGCACGTTATGTTCTTTATCCCTAACTCAATTAGTTTTCATGGTTAAATCAAGGCAAATTAGTAATTAAAAAAAGATTAAAAATTAATAAAAAACATATACCCCTCTTCAGTTATGTCTCTCTCTCTCTCTCTCTCTCGATCTCTTCCCCCTTTCTCTCACACACACCACCACCATCAACCACCCACCACCAATCTCTCATCTCCTTCCCCCTTTTACTCTCTCACCACAAAGCCCCACTAAGCCTCCCTCGGCCACTATCAGCCACCACAAGCCCCCCCCCCCCCCCGCCACGACCGCCTCCACCGCCTCCTTAATCCCGATCACCCTCAAATCGAAACCTTACGGGCCAACCTCTGGATCTTCGGTGTGCCCTAATGTCACACCCAACCAATAGCGGAATCATCAGGGCGGACGTAATTAGATTGCTCGAGACATCATATCACTATTGTAATTAAACAACAATATTCCATTTCACTTCTAAAATTCAATACATTGTTGGAAGCAAGGTACAACATCGAAGTCAAAATACAACAACGAAATCAAAAGTACAAGTACAACATAAATCTAATTAAAATGGGTTTCTAGTTCGTCTTACTAGATTCCATACTTCCATCGTGTCATCATATTCCTGCAACATATATTAAAGTATAGTTCAACACACAAGGCATTGACAAGCATACAAGTTTGAATACTAAGTATAATAAAAGTCTATCATTCAACATGGCATAAATGTTTACTTAGACTCTCTTACAATGCTAGAAAGGCTACTACACATGTCAACCCAAAGTTTACCGCTAGTGTAATCTAATCATAGCAATGAAAAGACCGTTTTGTTTACTTAACATGACCTCATGAATACAAGCGGTGCGTTACTCCTATAGCACTATACATGTTAAGGGAGGCTTGTACGAAGTTAATGACGTAGTATAAAGCATACGATTCTAGCACGAATAAGTGACAAGTATTCGATTTAAGCATGCATAATTGAATGTTTGTATAATGATTACGTATAAAGCATAATGATTTTTATGGGTTTAATAAGCATATGTGTTGCACCCCAAATGTGTAAAGAGGAAAACGGGAATTGAGTACACTCACGGTTTTTGCAAAGCTTCCTTTGGAAATCCCGTGAAAAGTTGGAAGGTTGGAGGATGGAACACCGAGTTATCCTACATGAGGAAACATAGGTGTGTGAGTACTCGGATGTTTAACGGAGGATTCGGATTCGGAATTTAATGTAACGCCCCAAAATTCAAATGTTTACATTCGCCATACGTTTTCATATGATAAAACATAAAATAAAATGACTAGGCTATTTAACCTAGTTAAATAGTTTAGTCAAAACAAATAAAGAATGAATGTGGGACAATAATGAACAATTAACAAACATGAGGGGCTGAATTTGGAGATTTAGGATGAAGTTTGGATTAAATGTAAAATGCAGAATTTTAGTGTGTGTAATGTGTGTGTGTCGTGTATGGAGATGGAGAAAGAGGAGAAATCCTCTCAAGAACAAGAATGCAAATTCAGCCAAATCAAGCCAAAATCGAATGAAAAACATTTGCATGGATGAAGATATCTCATCATCTCAACTTAAATAAACATGTGGTAAGTTGTAGTTTGAGATTTGATAATCTTATATGAAGTGGGTTTATGTTTAATTTCATGAAATTTAATGAAATTGATCATGTATGTGTGTTAGAATCACCAAATAGAACTTGTGTTATGACCAATTTCAAGTAATTTGATGTTTTAACATAAAACCCATTTGGTGATGTGAAGATGATGACATAGGTTTATCACCCATGTCCAATTCTTGTAAAGATTTAGTGTAGTTTGTGTTGTATGTAATGAATTGTTTTTAGATAAGATGATTTTGATATGAAACAATGGATGTTTAGTTGTATTTGATGAATGAAAGTAAGAAATAAGTAATCAAGAATGAATGGGTTGTACATTGTTCTTATATAGTAATACGCACACCAAGTGATAATGATATGATAGTAAAACAACATTAGGAGTGTGTTTTGATAAAATATATGCTAAACTATGAATGAATATTTGTAGAATGTGATAATGTCATGTTTGAAGATAGTTAAACTTGAAAAATGCATTGTAGAAGGATTTCATGAGAAGGTGTAGTTAATGGTATGAATTGGTTAGAAATAGGCTTTAGGAACTTGTACACAATTTTGGAGCGATATGATGTTTACTACATGTTCGCATAATTGCTTAATCAAAATTGATAAGTAAAAGTACGCTAAATGTGAAGCATAGGAGATCATTGGAAAGGATGAAGTTGGAACGATGTTGGGTCGCTAAGCATGAATCATGATGTTAATCGTAGAATTATGAGAATTACTAGTATGGACGGAAATGAATATGTTTGGTGTGTGCATATAACTAGGCGACTATATGGTTGAATGTGTATTGTATAATGAGTATGAAATGTAAATAGTGTCATTTGTATGGTGTACTATGATGACACGGAGGTATGAAGTTAAGTCGAAAGTTCTTATGATAAATCGTTGATTTTCTGAAAGTCAACTATGCATAAGTAGCAAGATTAGACTTTTTGTCACAATTGTAATGTTATAGAAAGCTATATGGTACGTATTAAATCAATATGTGTTATATGTGATGACGTGATAAATTAGATGAATTGAAAAGGTATGATTGCGGAATATGCCTTATGCTTGTTAGAATTGACTAAAGAAAGTCAAATGTGAGATATCCATTTGATATGACTGTTGACATGTACAATCATGTATACTATCAAGAATGTAAATGCTATGACATGAAAGTGTAGGAATCATATCAAGGCGGATAGGAGCATGGAAGGTAACGGATACAAATGCGGACGCTAAGGTAAGTGATTTCTAGAATCACTTCTTCATTTGTAAACGAATATTGTTATGTTGAATGCAGGGGATTGTGTAAGAAATTATGGATAGAGTAAGAATCAAGGTATGTATTGTTGTGATAAGTTACAGGATGTCATCTACGTTCGGAAATCATAATAGAAGTGAACGGGTCATAATGTAGAAGTATGTGTCGGGTGTGGGTTTTGGATGATTATGGTATGAGAATTATGTAAGAATGTTTAAGTAATCATAGTACTAAGGAAAGTATTGTTGTAGCGAGTCGTAAATAGTTAGTTATGTTGGAAATAACTTAGAGTAATCGAACGGGTCAAAATAAAGAAAGTATGATAGAAGTATAGATGTGATTATGAGGACATGGGGTTAAGTGTTAAAAGGATACGGGAAGCTTATGGAATGTTATGGAATGCTACGGGACATTATAAGTCAGTTCGGGTTGGAACGGGAATCGAAAACGGGTTGTGTAAGCTTAAACAAGGAAAAGTGTCGGCAAAACAGAGAGGGCGTCGCCGACGGCCTCCTAGCCGTCGCCGACGCTGCCCTCTTCTCCCGACGCTCTAATCAACTGTCTACGCGAATGAGGACCTGCGTAAATTTTCAGGAGGCGTCGCCGACGCTCCTCATAAACCTGATATGCTAATTTTGTTAGTTATTTGCACTGTGAGTTCCGTACCTCCTAAAACATGTTCCGTAACCCTTAATCAACCCCGAAAAGTGAAAATAACTAATAGGAGTCATGTGAACTTATTGAAACGTGATAATGCTTGTCGGGAATGAATAAGTATGTAAGCATGTATGTGTATGGCTTACCTACATGCCAGTGTTGGAATTCATAGGTAAGCACGGATAGAAATAAGCAAGCGCATAGGTTTATATGTATAAGACTTATTTATATGGATATTTATGACTAGAATATGTTACTATAATCATATGGGAATGTAAGTGGTATGTAAGAGCTTATATATATGTGTATACATGGCCTCAATACGTATGAATATTAACGTTACTAATCATTGTCCTGAGAATAAAATGAAAGTGTAGGTTTACTATTGTTGACTTATAAAGATTGACGATTGGGATGCAAGATCATACATGGAAGGATAATCGAAAGGATCTTCATGAATAGAAAGAATATGGAGTCATCATTTAATTATGAATATTTAATATTATGAATGATATCACCGAATATTAATAACGCGGATGTATGTGGTGATTGCAGGTTGCACGTAATTTATTATTACTATGGAATTTAATGGGTTGAAGATCGAGTAAAAGAACAAGGATTGTACGGGAAGAGCGGTCTCATAGCTTGTATTTATGTATTATATTTAGCAAGTTAATCAAGAATGAATGTTGTAAATCCTTTCAAGAAAGTGTCTAACATTTTATAATGAACCTTCAAGTATGTCATATGGTCAATAAATAAAGAATTTTTGAGTCGGTATTTCCATTGCGTCTCTTAAGGTCAAAATGTTTTAGGGTGTTTCATTTAAGGTATGCAAAAGTATGTATAAAAGAAAATAAATATCTAGTCTTAAACAGTCGTACTTGACATTATAAATTCCGTATGGGTTGATGTGATTTCATGGCTCAAGATACCCATTAGAATCGTTAATGAGAGGTTCAAGACTTAGATAATATAACCTATTACCATGACAAGTAACTATGTTGATCATCATCAAGGATTCGGTTATGTATATATATATATATATATATATTTATCGTATAGTTTATATAATAATTCTACGCTAAATCCATAAAGAATATCATAGATTGTCATATAAGTCATGCATAGAGGTAGGAGGATAACCATCCTTTAACCTCATTGTAAGATTCACCAATACACAAATCATCACGAGGATGATTCGGATGGTCATGAATGAAAAGGAAATTTACAATAATTACTATACCAAGTAGCCAAGTAACCTTTAACCCGAGTGAGCCGGTACCGATATAGAAAGAGTTCACTAAGTGTCGGAGGCTTGACGGGGTTATGTCACTTTCAAGCTAGCAAACCACTTGGGATAGCAATTGTAAAACATCAAGTGAGGTGGTGGAATGCTAGTAGGATAGCCAAGGCTTCCAAGTATTCACACCTATACCAAAACACAAGTCTTGTTATCAACTTCATGGCAAGCTCGGATGGTTTCATCACTTGTGGGTTGCAAAAACAGAAAGTTTAGAGGTGTTTGCACCTCTTAAACTCATGAGAATCTATTCCTAACAAGTCTCATATCCTTATATAGGTTTAAGAACTAGTAGGCCCAAAATTCAAACAAGTTTTGATCAAGAAAAGCAAGATACAAAATATAAATGAAAGCAAAATTTTAATCCTACTTTGGACCTCAAATGTGCTAAGGTTTCACCTTAGTTTGCAAAGGCAAGCTTATGAAAACCTTCCTGGAGGTTATCCAAGTAGAAAGAAAGAAGAAAACATAAGAAAATAAGAAGAAAAGTGAGCTATAACTCACTTAGAACACTTGAAATTTTCTGCCCATTTTGGAGTGTTCTTGAACAATTTGGAGATGATTTGGAGAATTAAAGAGTGTTTAGAGGGAGTCTAAGGTGTTTAGATGGTGTGGAGAAGACCTATTTATAGTGGGGGAATTAGGGTTTAGGTAATTAATGAAACTGGTGGTGGTTGGGAGGTGGAAAAAGGGAACTGGAGCCAAAATTCGCGTATTTTAAAGGATTCTGCCAGACCTGGTCATTTTGCACGGTCGTGCGGCTCAAGTGCACGGTCGTGCGGATCACAGGGTGGTGCACATCAGGTGCATGGTCATGTGGATCATAGTGTGCATGGCCGTGCGCCTCAGTTGCATGGCCGTGCCCACCTGCAGATTTTACCAAACTTTCTAGAATTTGCAGTTCGACCCCTAGAGTTTGATAATTCCATTATTTTCTGCTAGAAACTCATAATTTAGCATGTTTTTAGGTATTTAACGTGTGATAAAGTATAGTATAAGTGTATGCAAGTATAATTTGAGTATCAAGATAGGCATGTATAATAAGTATCGGTTTGCGTATAAACGATTAAATTGTAAGTATAACAAGCATGTATAAAGTATAAATTTTTATTACGATCAAAGTCTCGTATTATAAAGTTGGAGTTGAAATGCATATAAGATATGAATATGAGTTTCCATAAATAGAAATACGATTACTATTTCTAAATAAGGAAAGTACAAAAAATACGAAGCGTTACAGTCTCCCCTCTTTTAGAAAATTTCGTCCCGAAATTTATTCAAGAAGAAGTTGTAACGAATAGATGTGGGTACTTAGTCTTCATATCACTTTTGAGTTCCCAAGTAAACTCAGCGCCACATTTTCCATCCCATCGAACCTTTATTATGGGAATTCGAATACGCCTCAATTGGTTGATGCCTCGATCCATGATCTCGACAAGTATCTCCACGAAGTGTAGAGTCTCGTTGACTTGAAGATCTTTGCATGAGAGTTGAAGTCCTTCTTCTTCTAAATATTTCTTCAGGTTTGAGACCTGAAACATAGGATGGACATTGTTGAGCTCTTGTGGTAGGTCCAGTTGGTACGCTACCTTGCCAATCCTTTCAAGAATCTTGAAAGGACCTACGCAGCAAGGAGCGAGTTTTCCATTCTTACTAAAACGAACTACACCCTTACAAGTGGATACCTTGAGAAGTATAAAGTCACCAACGTTGAATTCCAAAGGTTTGTGTCGTTTGTCAACGTAACTCTTCTGTCGGCTTCTGGCTTTGAGCAAGTTGTCTCGAATCTGCAAGATCTTGTCCGTCCTCTCTTGTATAAGCTTGGGACTGGTGATTTGAGCTTTTTCGATCTCGTGCCAACAAATAGGTGAACAACACTTACGACCATACAATTCCTCGAAAGGTGCCATTTGAATACTCGTGTGGTAACTGTCATTGTACGAGAATTCGACCAAACGCAAGTATATATCCCCGTTGCAACCAAAATCGATTATGCAAGAACAAAGCATATCCTCTAGAGTCTGGATAGTACGCTCGGTTTGACTATCGGATTGAAGATGGAAAGTGGTGCTAAAATTAAGATGAGTACCAAGAGCTTTTTGAAAGGTTTGCCAGAGACGCGAGGTGAAACGACCATCACGGTCAGAAATGATGTCAATGGGGATACCATGACGATAAATGACTTCATCCGCGTAGATAAGAGCCAATTTATCTACTCTGTAGTCTTCACGTATGGGGAGGAAGTGAGCGGATTTGATCAACTGGTCAATGATTACCCAAATACTATCATGAGCAGACGAAGTACAAGGGAGTTTAGTGATGAAATCCATAGCTATGCTCTCCCATTTCCAGACAAGGATTTCTGGTTGTTCGAGTAAGCCAGAGGGACATTGATGTTCGGCCTTTACCTTAGAATAAGTAAGGCATTTCAAAACGTAGGAGGCGATATCTTTCTTCATACCAGGCCACCAGTAAGACGTACGAAGGTCGTGATACATCTTATTAGCACCGTGGTGAATAGAATATTTGGATTTGTGAGCTTCTTGCATCAAGAAGTCATGAAAGTTGTCACGGTTCGGAATCTAGACACGATCGAGATAGTAAAGGATGCCATCGGGTTAGGATATGAGTTAATCTTCAGCACCACACTTCATCTCGTTGTACATGGTATTCTCGTTAACAGACGAGTATTGAGCGTCACGAATGCGTTCACGAAGGTTATTAAAAACTTGAAAACAACGAATACTCTTCACATGAGTCTTACGACTAAGAGCATCGGCTACGACGTTCGCCTTACTAGGATTGAAGATGTGTTGAAGGCTCTTATGGTCGGTGAAGACCACACACTTGGTACCATAAGGTTAGTGTCGCCATATCTTCAATACAAAAACAATTGCCCCAAGTTCAAGATCGTGCGTAGTGTAGTTCTTCACATGAATCTTGAGTTGTCTCGACGCGTAAGCTATAACCTTGTCCCGTTGCTTGAGAACACAACCAAGACCTTGGTTTAAAGCATCATAATACACGACAAAATCGTCATTACCACTAGGAGAGCTAAAATAGGAGTATGGCAAAGCATGTCCTTGAGCGTTTGAAAAGACTCTTCTTATTCAGAATCCGAAACAAAAGGTTTATCTTTTTGAGTCAAGGAAGTGAGAGGAACGATGATCTTGGAAAATTTCGATATGAAGCGACGATAGTAACCCGCTAATCCAAGGAACAAACGAATTTCAGACGGAGACTTTGGTGCAATCTAGTTCTTTACAACTTTGATTTTGGCAGGATCCACGTGTATGCCTTTCTCATTCCGAACGTGCCCGAGACATTGAACTTCTTTTAACCAAAATTCACACTTGGAGAATTTGGCGTAAAGACGCTCTGTATGCTAGAGTTGGAGGATAAGATGCAGGTGTCGCTCGTGCTTTCTTGTGTCTTGGAGTAGATGAGGATATCATCGATGAAGAGGATCACGAAACTGTCGAGGTAAGGTTTGCACACACGGTTCATCAAATCCATGAAAACCGATGGTGCGTTGGTCAAACCAAAAGGCATGACCACGAACTCGTTGTGTCCATAACGTGAACGGAACGTGGTTTTGGGTATATCTTCTTCGAGGACTCAAAGTTGGTGATAACTATAACGGAGATCGATCTTTGAAAAGCACGTCGCGCCTTGTAGTTGATCGATATGCGAGGAAGAGGATATCGGTTTTTTACTATAAACTTGTTGAGCTCACGATAGTCGATGCACATCTGAAAGGATCCATCTTTCTTTTTGATGAACAGAACGGAAGCGCCCCAAGGAGAAGTACTAGGGCGTATAAAGCCTTATTAAGTAACTCATAAAGTTGGCTCGATAGCTCTTGCATTTATGAGGGTGCGAGATGGTATGGAGATTTTGCAACAGGGGTTGCGCAAGGAATGAGATCAATGCGAAAATCAATAGAATGAGGAGGAGGAGGTCCAGGTAGATCCTAAGGGAATACATCAAGAAAATCGCAAGCAACAGGAACATCACTCACGCTTAGGCCCTTATCCTTCTTTTCCATAATGTGGTCAAGAAAGGCAAAGAACTCCTTGCGTAAGTACTTGTTTGCTTGCATACATGACATGACCTAAGACCTTTCGAAGGTTTCTCGCCACAGACTTGTAAAGAATCACCATTTAGAAGAGGAAGACGAATAAACTTTTCAGAACAAACGACCTCAGCACGAACTCGCCTAAGCCAATCCATGCCTATTATGATGTCGAAGCTACCCATTTACATGGGTATGAGGTCAATTGAAAACTTATGCTCGTTAAGATTTAAAGAACACTTAGAAAGGACAGAATCGACAGTGACAGACTTACCGTTAGCGACTTCGACTGTGAATGGTTTAGGCAAGTTACATCGTCTACACTTTAACAAAGGTTCGAATTCAACGGATACAAAACTTTTATCTACGCCAGTATCAAATAAACACAAAGCATAGACATCGTTAACGAGAAACGTTCCGTTGATAACGTCATTGGCATTCTGAGCTTGAGCTACAGTGATGACGAAGGCTCTACCACGCGCCTGTTGCTGCTGCTGGTTGTTATTGTTGCGTTATGGACCAGACGTTGGCGAGGTAGTTAGGGTCGCTACACTTGTAACAGGCTCGACCAGTGGCTGCATGAGGTTGGGCTGGGTTTGGTGTAGGGGGTTGAGTTTGGTTACCTAGAGGTTTTTGGCCAAAACAGCAATGGGCGTTGAAGTGCCCAAACCTATTGCACGTAGTGCAAAGGCGGCATGGTGTGGTGGTAGGGTGATAGTAGATGCAAGTCACACACTTGGGAAGAGTCCCAGTGTAGCCTCGATTGGTTGGCTCAGGGTTTTGGGTTAGGGCTAGTTGTTGTGGAGGGTTTGGCGGAGTGCCCAATGCATAGTTTGCCTTGCAGCCTTCCGCTTCTTGCCCTTGTTGTTGTTCTTGAGTGGCTTGGATGGTGTGGGTTCAATGATGGTTTTGGTGGTGGCTTAGTGCGCATTCTTTGATAAAGCCTTGTTGGAGGCTTCATGAAGAACGAAATTGTTGTTGAGTTTGGCGGTCAATTTGTAGGTATCTTCGAGGGTTTTAGGTGAGGCAACTTCAACTAGGTTCATGATCGAGGGGGTAGGCATCGAATGTACTTCGCGATAGCCTTATCAATGGTGTCGACTTGGCTATGGCATAGTGCACTCAGTTGTTTAAAGCGATCTGTGAGACCAGCATTGTCGTTCCCCACCTGCTTCAGATTCCAGAATCATTCTCGATTTTCTGAAGCTCGTGTGGAGGACAAAACTCGTCTCTCATCAACTTCTGGAGATCGGTCCAAGGGAGGGAATGTGCGGCTTTGTTCCCACGAGCGTTACGCTTGGAGGTCCACTAATCAAGGGCTTTTGATCGGAAAACGCCGTTGTGTTGATGGTACACAGGTGATCCGGACAACCACTTTGGCATCAAACGGTTACAAGAACAAAATTGTTTGAAAATAAACGTCGTCTTAGGCATTTCCACCTTGGAGTCGACAGAGCCATGGGGTGATTCGGTGTTTGGTGGAGGTTGGATTTTGCTGATGATTTCAGGGATGACCTTAGCCATTTGTTTTACCATAAATTTCATACAATCCTTCTTGGACATCGAGTCGGAGTTGGACTTCAACTTCTTCCTTCCGTTTAAATTTTGCGAAGTAGACATCTAGGCGATAGAAAATAGAGGAAAGGATGAGTCTTGATCATAATGTGGTTATAAAAGTCACGTTTGTTTTTTCATGTTTAAGCATGTAAGTATCACATAACACGTATGAGTTCATATAGATGGCATAAGCATAACAAGTATTCTATAAGCATAAACACGTATGAATGTGTAAAGGGGTATAAATTTAATTGGTTCATGAGAATTATTAATGTTTTTGATTGCGAGGGACGTACGAACTGTGCATAGGTTTTGAAATGAACAAGGTAACAAGTACTAAAATACATAGAATTTGAGATAACATAAAAGAGAGGCTTGATAAAATATTGGAGTGTTTTGGGTTGAGAAACTTCGACTATTCCAAAGTGAATCGTAAGTTCTTTCGAATTAGGGAGACATGCTTTGGCCTAATAGATAAAATACTCTCACCGAGGAGCGGTTAATGGTACTTTACCCTTCCAGTTACTACATGTCCCTAACTGATTGGAAATTCGTAAGTTCGGCGAGGGTGAAAAATCAAGGAGTGGGACTAGTTATCAAGATGTGGATATCACTCCTAACTTGATAATTTCGTTCCTTAAACGTGGTTGGTACTTACCTAACGAGGGGCAAATTCCGACTCGTTGGTAAGGGTCCACTAGAGATGAAATGGAAAATTTTCCATCAAGATGTGGATTTCACTCCTAGCTTGATGGTGTAATTTTGTGTAAAATTGAATATGCGGATTGAGAGTGATCACCAAAGTGCGGGTTTCACCCCTATTTTGGTGAGATCGTGTCGTTTGTAGTATGAGCGTATTCATGTCTTCTACGTGTGTATTGTGTAAATGTCTTAGGAAAGACATGTTGTATAATTGAGACAAAAGAAATAGAACGAAGCAAAGTAGGAAGAATAACATATTAAGCAAGAATCAAGAATGGTCAAGTTGGTCATTTAAACAATAGACTAGGTCGAACATGGCAATTATACCTAATTCCCGATAGTTATGGTTTTGATACCAATCTATCACACCCCAACCCATGGCGGAATCATAGGTGCGGACGTAATTAGATTGCTCGAGACATCATAACACTATTGTGACTATAATTAAGAAACAATATTCCATTTCACTTTTAAAATTCAATACATTGTTGGAAGCAAGGTACAACATCGAAGTCAAAATACAACAACGAAATCAAAAGTACAAGTACAACATAAATCTAATTAGAATGGGTTTCTAGTTCGTCCTACTAGATTCCATACTTCTACCGTGTCATCATTTTCCTGCAACATATATTAAAGTATAGTTCAACACACAAGGCATTGATGAGCATACAAGTTTGAATACTAAGTATAATAAAAGTCTATCATTCAACATGGCATAAACGTTTACTTAGACTCTCATACAATCTAGCAAGGCTACAACACATGTCAACCCAAAGTTTACGGCTAGCGTAATCTAATCATAGTAATGAAAAGACCGTTTTGTTTACTTAACATGACCTCACGAATACGGGCGGTGCGTTACTCCTATAGCGCTATACATGTTAAGGGAGGATTGTACGAAGTTAATGACGTAGTATAAAGTATACGATTCAAGCACGAATAAGTTACAAGTATTCGATTTAAGCATGCATAACTGAATGTTTGTATAATGATTACGTATAAATCATAGTGATTTTTATGGGTTTAATAAGCATATGTATTGCACCCCAAATGTGTAAAGAGGAAAACGGGAATCGAGTACACTAACGGTTTTTGCAAAGCTTCCTTTGAAAATCCCATGAAAAGTTGGAAGGTTGGAGGATGGAACACCGAGTTATCCTACACGAGGAAACTCATAGTGAGACGAAATAGATTGCTCAATGCATCATAACACTATTTGCGACAATATGTAAATAAAAACTCGTTCATTTCATATATAAAATTGTCAATTACAACAGAAATCAAAATACAACAACTTCAACAAAATTACAACATGAAAACCTAATATTTTAGTTACGTTTCTATGCCGTCCCTACTAGATTTGTCATAAGCATCATCATCAACCTGTAACATGTTAAAAGTATAGTTCAATACAAAAGTATTGGCGATTACACAAGTTTAAGTACATAGCATAAGTATAAAAGAGTTTACTCAAACCCACATGGCAATTGTATGAAAGGTAAGCTAGCATGCAATACTAATTGTCAAACCTAAGTGTCCACAATGTGTCCCTCGTCACACAAAGTAACGAGACTAAAGTATGAATTAAGAATGAATCAACTAAAAGCTTAACATTACCCCGACGGGCGGTGTGCTACTCCTATAGCGCTATATATGTTAAGTTGGGGCTAGCTAAGTTAATGACAAGAAGCATGTATGAATCTAGCATGAACCTAATCATAACAATAAGCATGTATAACGGATCAAGTGTATAAAGCATGTAGTGTGTGTATTCATGTATTTTGTAAGTTAACATGTTACAACCCAAATTGTGTAAAAGGGAAATGGGTCAAGTGTACCCACGGTTTTGCAAGCTTTCACTTGTTACTTCGCGAAGGGTTTGGAGGGTTGGAGGAACACCAAGTGGTCTTTTGAAAGCCTTGAACCTTTGGATAGAGAGAGCTTTAGAGCCTTAGAGAAAGGAGAAGAAGTGTTTGAGGTGTGAAATGATAATGGGAGGAGGTGGGTATTTATAGATGGGGTTAGGGGGTTGTTAGTTGGGTGAGTATTAAATGCAAGAAATACAATCCAACATACACAATTTTTCCCAATCCATGAGCTAGAAACAAGAATCTGCGGATTATGCCCTTTCACGGGCCGCGAGAGACACAAGAGAAGACGGTCGCGGGGCGCGAGAAGTGATATTCATAAACTTCTTTGATTTTTGTAACTTTTAGTCCCCGAACTTAGTTTTTCCTTCATTTCATGCTAAAACTTGATATTTTCGCATGTTTTCAAGTGTATAACGTATATGTAAGTATATTCTAGGTATCAAGTATGAATGTAGAGTATTTGCACGTATAACAAGTATTGGTTTGTATGTAAACACGTATTTAACAATTGAGTGCACGTAAGACAAGTATGTATCAGGTATGCATTTTATTACGATCAAAATCTCGGATTATAAGATTGGGAAATGAAATATGAATGCGATACGAATACAAGTTTTCATAAATAAAAATACGATTACACTTTCTAATTAAGGAAAGTACGAAAAAGCGACGCGTTACAGTCTCCTTTCCTTTAGGAAATTTCGTTCCGAAATTTATTCAAGAGGAAGACTTTGGAATAGATGTCATTTTGTTGAAAATGTTTGGCCAAAATCAAGATTTTGAAGTTTAAGTTTTTGCGGAATTCATGTATAAGTGTGTCAATATGTATCGAAATCTTGAAGGATAAAAATGATAGGTTCGTGAAAGTAATTTGTTTGAGTAAGGTGTTTTTGAGACACCAATCGTAAATGTGTATAAGGATAAGTAAAAACGTGTATGCGTGTGTGTAAGCAAGTAAGTTTGACTGAGTCTGGACAACTCATTGGAAGGAATATTTTAAAAGATGCGACCTAAGAGGAAGGTTTTAGTATGACTAAGGATGTATTTTGATTAAAATGAGCGGTCCGCACCGTAAGTTGTAAGAGAAGTTTTGTCAGTTTAAGGCGTATTAGTAAAATCACTTGTTGTAGAAAATGTTTATTGGAGAGAGCTAAGATGGTACATATTTAGGGTTTCTAAAAGGTTTTGGCGGTAATAGACCGACTAGTTGAAGTTTGTGCGTAGATAAGAGTGAAAGATAGTTTTAAAGAAAAGGAACATTTTACAAGATTGAGCCGGTGGGGACGTTTACAAAAATGGATTGAATGTTGAGGCTGATTCACTGTAAATAAAGTTTGGATGAAAGGTTAAGGGTAGAATTGGGAATATCGTAGTATGGTAGTGAACGATTCGGTAGGTGTATGCGAGGGGTAAAAATAGTATGAATATCAGATAAAATGCGAACATGGAATGTTGAGAGATGCTAGTGATAGTTGTAGCGGTTAAAGCTAACGATTTTGAGAATGAAGCTTTGTCATGGATAATCGAGTACTAATCATTTCGAAGTGGGATCACCAAAGTGTTATGAATCAAATGTATTTATCAAGGTCCGGGAAATCACTGAATTTCTCATGGCACGTTTTACGAAAGTTTGGTAACATGGTAGGGACACTTATATATAGGAAGTACCATCGGCAAATCCACATGTTCACACCATGTTATGTCCGTTTCGTTATTCGATGTCATGTTACGTTCCGTGTTGCGATACACAGTAGAACCCACTATGGTTTTCATGCGCCTACCAATATAATCTCGTATGCACCCGTGATTAGTTTGTGCATGATCCGCATAGTTTGTACTAGTAGTATACGGGTCAAGTTACATTTTAGTATTACAAGCAAAATAGGTGTAAGATAGCATATAAAAATTTAGTATGTAAGCATGATTGTATATATGCACGAGTGTGTCGAACGTAGGCAAAACCACTCGGGTCATGCCTACTTATAGATTTCAAGTATGACTACCAAGTAGTGTGAATGTATAAATTTTGAGCATGATAGAAGACTAACACGTATAACATTAGCATGTAGTATCGAGCGTATAGGTGGAATAAAATGGGATTTAGCATATATAAGTTACCATGAAGTTGCGAGTGTGTATAATACGAAGTGTAATGTGTAATATTTGTCATGTAATATTGACTGCATAAACTGGAACGTGTAAGGCGATATGCATGTGTATGGTTGCTTGAGTCAAAACATTGAGTTGGTTGAAATAAAAGAAGTTGGGTTTGTTGGGAATGAAGGACCAAAATTGTGAATGTCGGGTGAATATTGAGAAAAGTAATAATTTTTTATGTAAGATGTGGTTTGTAAGAAAAAAAAAGTTACCTTGGTTTCAAAAAATTTAGGATTTGAGTATCTCGAAGATTGTCCGACCTAATGAGTCTTTCATGCCCACGTGTTTAGATTTAGAATTTCTTATTAACATTCTTGAAAAAGGCTTTAAAACAGTGAACTTGCTTCGTTGAAGGTGTTTTATATCGAAATAAGGAAAGTTGTGTTTGAAAATTCCGTGAATAAACTTTGATTTTTGAAAGATTTTTTTTTGCAAAACGTACTTGTATGTATGTGTGAGAGTTTTCGTTGGGAACAAAATGTCTATAGAATGATAGTATAAAGCAAGTGTGTTCTAGTGATTGGATGAATTATGAAAATCATGGGCAAGAGGTTCAGTAGACCGTCTAAGTTTGATAGATAGCTTTTCATAAGATTTTGAAAATTTGGGAAAGATACATTTAAAGTATCATTAGGGGTTTCGTGTATGTGATTTACGTAAATAAGTTGTAGGATGAGAATCGTTTGGATAAAATAGTAAGGTTCGAGGTTCATGCATAAGTGGGGAAATTCACTTAATGACAAAAAGGGTTTAGGTATAAATCTAAATTGATTAGTTGTCATGAAAGTGGTCGACAATAGGGGAAAGGGTGAGGCTTTATCATGACGTGATTATGAAAGTTACGTTTGAGCATGTAAGTATTGTATAATACCTATGAGTTCACATAGGTGACATAAGCATAACAAGTATTCAATAGTATAAACACGTATGATTGCGTAAGGAATATAAATTTGGTTGGTTTGCGAGAAACTATTGTTTTTTATTGCGAAAGATGTGCGAATTGTGCATCGGGTTCGAAATGAACGAGATAACAAGTATTAAAACACATAGAAATTGAGATAGCATAAAAGATAGGCTTAATAAAATATTGGAGTGCTTTGGGTTAAGAAATGTCGACTATTCCAAAGTGAATCGAAGATCCTTTCAAATTAGAGAAACGTGCTTTGGCTATAGGTAAAATCTTTCGTCGAGAAGCGATTAACGGCATTTCACCCTTCCAGTTACTACACGTTTCTAATTGATTGAAAAATCGAGACTTTGGCGAGATTGAAATTCGAGGAGTGGGACTAGTTGACAAGGTGCAGGCTTCACCCCTAACTTGGCAACATTGTACCTAAGTGTGGTTGGTACTTATCAAACGAGGAGCGAATTCTGACTCGTTGGTAAGGGTCCACTAGAGTTTGAAATGGAAAAATTTCCATCAAGGTATAGATATCACTCCTAACTTGATGGCGTAATTTCGTGAAAAATCAAACACGCGGATTGAGAGTCGTTCACCAAAGTGTGAGTTTCACGCCTATTTAGGTGAAGTCGTCTCGTTTGTATTATGAGTGTCTTCAAGTATGTATATTGTATAAATGTCTTAGGAAAGACACATTGTATATGTTAAGACCAAAGAAATAGGAAGAAGCAAGGTAGGAAGAATTAACATTTTAAGCATGAAACAAGAATGGTCGAATGTTGGTCACTTAAACTATAGACTAGGTTGAACATGGCAATTCGACCTAATTCCCTATAGTTATGGCTCTGATACCAATCTGTCACACCCCAACCGATGGCAGAAACATCGGAGTGAGACGAAATAGATTGCTCAATGCATCATAACACTATTTGCGACAATATGTAAATAAAAACTCGTTCATTTCATATATAAAATTGTCAATTATAACAGAAATCAAAATACAACAACTTCAACAAAATTACAACATGAAAACCTAATATTTTAGTTACGTTTCTATGCCGTCCCTAGATTTGTCATAAGCATCATCATCAACCTGTAACATGTTAAAAGTATAGTTCAATACAAAACTATTGGCGATTACACAAGTTTAAGTACATAGCATAAGTATAAAAGAGTTTACTCAAACCCACATGGCAATTGTATGAAAGGTAAGCTAGCATGCAATACTAATTGTCAAACCTAAGTGTCCACAATGTGTCCCTCGTCACACAAAGTAACGAGACTAAAGTATGAATTAAGAATGAATCAACTAAAAGCTTAACATTACCCCGACGGGCGGTGTGCTACTCCTATAGCGCTATATATGTTAAGTTGGGGCTAGCTAAGTTAATGACAAGAAGCATGTATGAATCTAGCATGAACCTAAGCATAACAATAAGCATGTATAACGGATCAAGTGTATAAAGCATGTAGTGTGTGTATTCATGTATTTTGTAAGTTAACATGTTACAACCCAAATTGTGTAAAAGGGAAATGGGTCAAGTGTACCCACGGTTTTGCAAGCTTTCACTTGTTACTTCGCGAAGGGTTTGGAGGGTTGGAGGAACACCAAGTGATCTTTTGAAAGCCTTGAACCTTTAGATAGAGAGAGCTTTAGAGCCTTAGAGAAAGGAGAAGAAATGTTTGAGGTGTGAAATGAGAATGGGAGGAGGTGGGTATTTATAGATGGGGTTAGGGGGTTGTTAGTTGGCTGAGTATTAAATGCAAGAATACAATCCAACATACACACTTTTTCCCAATCCATGAGCTAGAAACAAGAATCTGCGGATTATGCCCTTTCACGGGCCGCGAGAGACACAAGAGAAGACGGTCGCAGGGCGCGAGAAGTGATATTCCATAAACTTCTTTGATTTTTGTCACTTTTAGTCCCCGAACTTAGTTTTTCCTTCATTTCATGCTAAAACTTGATATTTTCGCATGTTTTCAAGTGTATAACGTATATGTAAGTATATTCTAGGTATCAAGTATGAATGTATGAGTATTTGCACGTATAACAAGTATTGGTTTGTATGTAAATACGTATTTAACAATTGAATGCATGTAATACAAGTATGTATCAGGTATGCATTTTATTACGATCAAAGTCTCGGATTATAAGATTGGGAAATGAAATACGATTGCGATACGAGTACAAGTTTCCATAATAAAAATACGATTACACTTTCTAATTAAGGAAAGTACGAAAAAGTGAGGCGTTACATTAACAATGTCTATGGGTGAGTAATAACTGAATTGTTAGTCGAAGCCGAACCGAAATCAACAAAACTTAATTAACTGAAAACTGACTAACCGAAACCCGAATTAACCAAAAACGGTTATCGATTTTTGTACCACATTTAACAAAAAATAACTAAACCGAACTATTCATATTTTCATATATTTCTAACTTTTATACCTCTAGTTCGTATATTTCATATTTATATCCCCATTTTATGTATTTATACCTCTATTTCAAGTACCTATGCATCTATTTCATGTAATTATACCTAAATTTCATATATTTCTAATCAAAAGTTTTAGTACAAGTTTGGTTTTGGCTATTAACCAAAATTAAATAAATCAAACCAAAAACCATCAATCTAACTGAATAAACAAAACCGATTAACTGAAAACAGATTGGTTAATAAAATAGACTAATCGATGACCTCGATTTCGGTAGAGGATAATAATCTAACCAATCGAACAATGCACACCGTGGCGATGTCTATGTTTCTCGTTGCATCGCACGCGCACCTATCGGTTATTAACCAAAACCGGTTATCGGTGAGCAATAACTAAATTGTTAACCTAAACCAAACCGAAGATAGACGAAACCAAACCGAAATCAACTAAAAACCGGTTATCAATTTTTTTGTACTCTCGTTTAGTCAAAATTAGCTGAACCGAACTGAACCATTCATATTTTCATATATCTATAGCTTTTATACCTCTAGTTCATATATTTCATATTTTGTATCTCCATTTCATATATTTATACTCTCATTCATGTATTTATACCTCAATTTCATATATTTCTAAGCAAAAGTTTTAGCCAAAGTTTGGTTTTTGCAATTAACTGAAACTAAATGAACCAAACAAAAACCGCCAATCTAACCGAATAAACCAAAGTGATTAACCGAAAACCAATTGGTTAATAAAGTAGACTAACCGACGGCTTCTGTTGAGGATAATAACCGAACTGACCGAACCATGCACATCACAAGGAAATGGATTTTCCGATTACTTCGCTTTTGATAATATCACAATGATGCTACAATACATATTATATGAATAAGAAAACTACTAGAAATGAATACCGCAATGCAAATTGTCACTCCCGCCGCATCGCGCGAGCACCCTACCAGTATATTATATGCGTCTAAGACCAAGTATAGAATCAACCAAATTTTCTACGTTTTAAAAATTCAAACAATTAGGAAACTTATTCGGGAAGTTTGTTTTATTACAAATTGGCAAAATCGAACATATGTTAGAGAACCATGAATCCACATTTCGATCTGCTCTTTTGTTGCTTACTACGATAAATACAATCTATTATTTAAAATTTAAGAAAATGAAACAAAACAAGATATAGAAAACAAATATACCTGAATCATTGTAAATCCGAAATCTAATCCTATGACGATATGAATTAGAATCATAAGACAATAGTAAGAAAAATTATTTTGGCCTTTTGTCGATGTTGAATAAAAAATATATACTTGTCATATGTTTGGAGCAATGGTGAACAAAGACCAATGGTTGCTACAAAATTAACGTTATAGAATAGCTAGGTAAATTATAGTGATAAAATAAAAAAATTTAACTAAAATAGACTTACTCATTCAAATACAGTGCAAGAAAGTAGTCTTTATCGCTATGACAAGTCACTAAACTGTTAATATGATTGCATTCACATTAAAAAAGACGCATTGGTTGAGTTTTTTTAGCATTGACTCCTTTTAAGTACCTTAAATCAAGAAAAAATATATGGTTCACTTAATGAATTCAGTTTTATATATAAACAATGTTATACAACTTACGATATCAACCAAAACACAATGGTGAGATCAACCCATTAGTTGATAATAGTGCTAACACTGATTCAACCTCAATATAGGTACCACTCTCAGTAGGAAACATAGTTTCATCAACTGAAAATGACAGTTGAGTAGTCCAGTCATCCCTGAAGTATCGACCTAGTCAACGAACCATGCTCTCATACCATTTGGGTCTTAGTTTGCAAGCATTACCTTGCTTTTCGGCCTACTTTTCTGGATCTATCGATTTAGCTTCGACTCACTTTTCTTTGCCTTTGGCCTTGCTTTGTGTTGCCCTGGTTTTTTCAGCTTTGGTTATTTAGTTTGGGACTTACCGGCCTCCTAACTTCAAATATCAAACAATTTGCTATCTTAGTTTAAATTTAACACATATATATACACACACAAAACTAAAATTAACTTATTAATTACTATTTGATGTTCAGCATGTTGATTTTGAGGGCGTTTAGACACATTCATTCTTGTGTCGTTAAATTCATTGGCTACTAAAAATTCATCAGCGATAAATTATTAGTTCTTAAGAATTTGTGATGACGGTTGCCTCTAAAATAATAAAAAAAAATCGATATAATACATTTCCTTAGGACTTAATTTCCCCCTTCATTTTAAGACGCCATATCGACCGACAGTCATGGCTTTTCTCCCTAATTTTTCATCCCAGCTCCCAAATTTGCCCTCAATTTATTGTCGTCTCAATCAATGATTCCTTCAAAGTTCCAACAAAACCTGTGTAATAATTAAAAACGGAATATGAAACGGTGGGAGCAATTAATGAAATCGATGGCCTATTATGGAGAATTGAATTGAATTGAATGAATATTGGTTTAGCCAATTATGGGGTTTATATGTACTCAACAATCGAATCAACGTAAACAGAATACTACCGTTTACTTCCCTTATCGTCACCCCACAAAATCCACATGTATTCTTACAAGTCACCAATCTTTCAGATCAATCGACACCATCAACACAGCTGCTTCCGTCATCGCATAGGCATAGAACAGAGCACCTCAATCTTCTCCAGGTGAAGTTTTGTGTTGTTTGTTCATTTAATTTTGATGTGAAAATGATTTGATAAAAGTGTTTGGATCCGAAATTTATTGTGGTATAACTGGTGGATGAATCTATATTTATCATTTATTTTATGATTTGAATGACTGAATAATTGAACATGTGTGGTTGTGTGTTTGTTGATTAGTGATGAATTATAATGATTTGTGTTGGTTTGGAAGCTTATTTGTTATTTTAAAACTAATTTTGTGGTTTTTTTTCATATGGTCCAGTTTCTAGATGTTGCGCCCATAATTGAGTCTGCAAATCGGCATTATCAGGTTTGTTTCTTTGTCCTCGACTAAGCATTATTCGATATTGTTTGAAACGACCGTTTGTAGAGTGATATGAGTTTCATTCATAACTGCGAAACAAGGATTTGAAAGCGGTCGATTGTTATATCCAGCTGATGTACATCTGTTGTTGAACTATCTTTCTGCGAAACGATTGTTTTAGAGTGATATGAGTTTTATTTGATTTTGCTTGATTAATTCAATTCCTCATATACATCTGTTATGAAGTTGTCTTTCTGAACATTGTTTTGCTCTCTATTTGCAGATTTCAAGCAACGTTGGATCGGTTTCATTGATCTGTCCGGTAATTTTGATTCTTCATATAATTTGTTTAAATGAATTTGATTCAAATCTTGTTATATTGTTGTTAATTGATGCCAAGTTTTCATTCAGCATATGTAGAATCAGAGGAATATGATGTTAGATATATAGCATGGGGGGTGATATGTTGACTGTGTATTTAGATGTCTCAACTGTCGTGTTAATATGTACCCTTTGACAACTGTGTAAGTCTTTCTGTGAGAAAAGTGTGTAAATGTGTAAACCATTAATTCTTGCTTAGTTGATATGAGCCCTCAGTTGCATACTTTCACAGTTACAGTTTTCTAATGTTGTCAACTGTTGATTGAGTACCCAAAATTAAGAATCTTAAAACATAGTATGTGTGCATGATTGTTTGTTTTGTATGAAAACTTGTTGTGAACTGATTTTATGCTACTTTGTATGCATGCGTGAGTTGGCGATTTTAATTTGTGATGATATGATGTTGAATGTTTGGTATACATGTAAAAGACACTTGGGAATTTATAAGTAGTTGTTAACTCAACTGATTTGGGGTTAAATATGTTGTGAAGGCAACGGTAGTCACTGCATTTGCAAGGATGACCCGTGAAGATTTGACAAAGTTACTCGCCCCTAAGTATTATCCTTCCCGGGTTGCTTTCTCACAGATACAAAAGTTGAGTTTTACGCCTCGGTTTCGCTTCCTCCCCGTTTTCTATGTTTTTTTTGTGTATATATGGGATTTGGGAATGTATTTTTATCTTGTTTTGTTGTTGCAACTGACATGGCTTAATTCTCATCTTACAAAACTCTAGCTCCATGATGATGAGGTAAGTTTAGCAAAGGACAAACTGTTTTTTATTTCTTTTGAGATCCTAATTATGTACCAATAACCAAACATAAACCCCTCAAGATAATCAAGGTCTGTGATTTATGATTATGATTGCAAATTTGGTGATCATGGCAAAATGGGTGGGTCGGGTCGGGCTGGGTAAAGGAACAAAACGAGTTTGGGTCAAACTTATACCAAGTGAAATATCACAAAAACTATAGGATTGACTGAGGGAGACTTATCTTCTAAACTTATATATAATCCAGTATTATTAGTTCATAAAACTATTATGCATCTGAATCCTTTAGTAAAATATACTTATAACGTTGTGTTTAATCCATGTAACCCCAGCTGTGTGAATACCCTCTCTTGGCATTTAGCAATGGAAACGAAGTCTACTTTGAAAGGGAGTTCATGGCCGCTGATGAGGTGATCCATTAGTTTCTGATTTCTCATAGCAATAAGATTTTAGGCTTTATTGGTTTATACCATTATTCATTCTCTATTTTGACAGCTCAGTTTCTTTCTTACATGCAATAAACAAATTATGAGCCAAAAATATGAAATGGAATGAACAATTGTATTTCATATAATGCATCATTATAGATTCCAAAATTTCTTGGCATACCACTACATCTTTTCACGCGTCCAGTATGCTTGAGTTGGCTCAATTTCCTATATCAGGTGGCTATTGCCGAAAACTGTAATTTAGGTACATGTCTATCTAGGTGATGATGAGAACATTGGGAAAACAAACCAGCATGTCATCTTCAGTTGTCGAATGTAGGACCTTCTTCAAGTACAGCAATGCAAGCACTTGGCGTCACACAACAGGTATGTCAGAATCAACAAAACTTTCATTTGGATTTAGCTTCTGTTAGACTCTAGTAACCCTGGCTTGGGTCAACCTGCAAAAACGTTTTGTCCATTCTAAATAAAGATTTATTTTAAAGAATAATATACTAATATAAAAATCCATGGACACCTTGGCGCAGGGACGGACATACCTTAGACGTAGGGGTAGCCTCCACTACCCCTTGGTGCTCCGGCGATGGTGTAAATTTTGGAAAAAAATGACATTTTTGACGTTTTTTTCGATTCGTTACCCCTTTTTTTATAAAACGTTACCCCTACGAATATTTTCTAGATCCGCCACTGTCTTGGCGATTGGTGGTAGGTCATATTGTGTGGACAAGTTTGCATTTTGTTGACTGTATAATTAACGTCATGTTTTTGGTATTAACAATATCTTTTAAAGTAAAATTATATTGATGTTTTTATGTGTGAAATGCAGGCATTGGATGCTTATAGAATAGCCTAATCTCACAATCCACAAAGTACAAAGGTGTCGAGAAAGATTCAGACGGGTCCGAAGAAGTGAACAGTCTGAGATCCAATGTTGATCTGTCAAAACACTTGGATGGTTCCAAATCCGAACCGGGAAATTGGGCTTGTTTTCTGTAAGTAGAGTACATGATTGAATTTAGTAAAAAAAATTCTTTAAAACATTAGTTTCTTTATTATGTTGGATTTGAACTAATTTTTTATTTATTTATTTTTGGGTAAAGGGTTACCCCGGTGATTTTATATATAAACAAACCAAAAACAAGTAGTATGGAAACACCCATACTAGTTCAAACATGGGAATTCCTCATGAATGTAAGCCAAAGAAAAAAACACACTAAACTACCAAGAACATCGAAGACAAACTACTAGACAATAATCTAGAGAAACAAGAAAACTAATAAATAATCAGTCTTCTTCATCTTCCACTCGGTTGCTATAAATCTCCAATGTTTCAAGCAATCTTCGCACATTGTGGCAATCCTTGAACTTGACTCCCATTAGCTTATATCGAACCGTTTTCATAATTGTATCACTTAGAACATCTGGCGGTCTCGTCTGGTTTTTGAAAAGTCTCGCATTACGTTCCTGCCAAATGAAATACGTCGAAGCAGCCACAATAAGCCTACTAATATAGTTGGTCGCTGACTTAGACCCAGCCCGAGCCCCCAGCCAGTCAACGATAGCATTCCACTATGGGCCAACAGTACTCATACCCCTTTTCCGCGAACCGTGATCCAAACTTGAGTTGAGTAGTTACAATTGAAGAATTTTATTCATATTTTTCCTTCTGGAAATATCCCATTGCACAATTTTATCTTGAGTGAGGAGCTTACGACGAATCACCAGCCACATAAAGAAAGCATGTTTTGAAATACACTGCGAGAACCAAACATACTTAACCCAATCCACCTCTGCTGCTCTCTGTCTAACCGAATGCCACACTTGAGACGAAGAGTATGCAACTAACTCATTATCATCCTTCCATAGGAGCTGGTCAGACTATTCGGATCTGTATGGATATCATCTAGCTGATTTAAAACCGGGAACATATCCCTCCACGCCACTAGCCACCTCCAAACACCACTAACATGAATCTCCTGAATTGTATTATTAAGAGTAAAACCTGCACTTGAGATGGTTCTAGGAGTCAAGAAGTTACCAAGCGGCCCCAAGTGACACCACGAATCGTACCAAGCTGAAGTATTACTACCATCACCCAACTTGGACCAAACAAATTCTCTAATAAACGGCCGAAGCTGTAATATTTTCCGCCAGCTCCAACAACAATTCGCCACCGACTTACAAATCCGAAAGCTTTTACCTCTAAGTCTGTACGAATGGATCTAAGCAACCCAAAGAGAATCACGCTTAACAAGAATGCTCCAAATATGAGAAGACATAAGCGCTTTATTAACATCCCCAATACGACGAATACCTAAGCCACCCTCGTACGTTGGAACACAAACAGACTTCCAGGAAGCTTTAGCCTTCCCCTTATGATAGGAACTATCCGAAGACCGTAAGAAGTTTCGCATTTTGGCTTCCAGATCTTGAATGATACGGTTAGACAGGATAAAAAATGAAGACCAGTAAATATGCATTGAAGAAATAACAGAGTTTATAAGCTGCAGCTGACCCACAAATGAAAGAAGTTTATTCCTCCAATTTGAAATCCGTTGATCCAACCTCTCCACTAAGGCACTACAATCTTTGTACACAAGGCTAGAAGAAATAAGAGGAACCCCCAAGTATTTTACTGGAAGAGACCCCTCCATAAACGGCATGAAAGACAAGATATGGTTTTTAACATGAGCTGGCACATTACAGAAAAACCCTGTGCTCTTTTGAATACTAGGAACTAGACCGGACATGTTTGAAAAATTCGAAAGACACTTGAAGACACAATGCACCGACTCAACATCTCCTCTCACAAATAAGAATAAATCATCTGCAAAACACAGGTTAATGATACGCCGCCTTTCGCATTTATTGTGAAATTTGAAGGATGTATCAATCCTAGAAGCATGTTGTAATATACACGTTAAAACCTCCATAACCAGCGTGAACAAATAAGGAGATAACGGGTCTCCTTGTCGAAGGCCACGCTTACCTTTAAAATAACCATGCACATTCCCATTAACACAAACAGAATATGATGTTGTGAAAACACAAACCATAATCCAATCCACCATCTTTGTGTTAAAGCCGAACCCAATCAGAACATTTTTTAGGAACCTCCAATCAACCGTATCATAAGCTTTCTGAATATCCACCTTGAAAGCACACCGGGGTGGACCTGAATTTCTATGATAATTATGCATAAGCTCTTGAGTCAGCAAGATGTTATCCGAGATTTTCCTACCAGGAATAAAAGCAGATTGGTTGATACTAACAACCTGATGGAGCACACCCTTTATACGATCAGCAATAATCTTACTAACACATTTGAATAATACGTTACAGCAGGCTATAGGACGATAATCAGAAACCATAACTGGCGAGGGTTTCTTCGGCACTAGTGCAACAAGAGTATGGTTGATTTGCCCCAGTAATCTGCCTGTATGAAAGAAATCAATGATTGCCATAGAAACATCATTACCTATAATTGGCCAAGCCACTTTAAAGAAAGCAGCAATGTAACCATCCGGGCCTGGAGCTTTGTCATTACCTATAGAAAACATGGCTTTCTTAACCTTATCCATCGTAACCGGACGGATCATGAGGGAAGCATCAATCGGGTTCACCACCTTAGTAAACAGATCAGGAGTAGGATGCATGGATAAATCATCTTGGCTACCCAAGAAATTTTCATAATGTTTCACAAAAGCATCTTGAACCGCATCACCCTCATGCACTACACCATTCGTATCCAAAACAACTTGGATTCGGCTTCGATGGTTCCTACTCTTCACTGCTGCATGAAAGAAAGCAGTATTAGCGTCGCCAGCTCTTAACCATTCCATCTTAGACTTCTGCTTTAAAAACCTTTCCTCATCAAGAGACGCTTCTTGAAAGTCAGAATTCATCTTCCTTTCTCGAGCTCTAAGGTCAGCATTCATGGGATCCTTATCAATATCCTTTTGAAGGTCATCCAGTTTACCACGAAGATCAGCCATCTTCTTATGGAGATTGCCTTGCTTAAAGAGTAAAGCACGTAACGGAGTCTTTAGCATCCGAAGCTTCTTCACAACCCTAAACTAATAAACCCCATTAACACTCATCTTCCACGACTCCTTCACAATTCTTAGAAAATCAGGCTTATGAACCAAAAAGTTCGCAAACTTGAAGGGCTTAGGCTTACTAGTAACAGCTCGTTTAATTGAAACACAAGGAGAGTGATCTGACAATCTATAAGGATGAAAAACAGCCACTGAATTAGGGAACTCAGTAATAAACAGAGTATTGCCCATGATACGATCAATTTTCTTAAGCAAGCCAACACCCTTCTTTGGCTTTTGGTTCCATGTAAAATGGAGACCCGACTGGTTAATGTCCATCACCTCAATATCTGAAACACAAGCTTGAAAGTCTCGCATACCCGTTGAGACAGAGGAGGCACCCATAGACTTATCCTCCAGGTATTTAGAGCCGAGTTAAAATCTCCCATAATCAGCCATGGCTTATCACCTACCATAAGTTTATGCATAGATAACTGGGACCATAATTCTCGCCGAGTGATATAGTAATTAGCTGCGTACACAACCAAACAGAATAACTATTTCTTGTCTTCTTTAACGAATAACTGAATATGCATGACTTGCGACGTTTGAGACAACACCATCAAATCAAAAACCATCGGGTTCCAACCTATGATAATACGAGTTCCTTTATCACAAGAACCCCCATTAGAAGTCCAATCCCAACGAGGGAACACTGAGTTACAGACCTTACTAAGATTACCGACATCAACATGAGATTCTAAAATAGCACAAAAACTGAGATTACTATCTTTAACTATCTTTCGAACCTCCTTTTGATTTAGAGGGCGGTTCAACCCCCTAATATTCCATGAAGCAAGACTAACCATTGGAAACCTCCGGGATAGGAGTGCTTGCCCCTTTTTTAGCATTAGGATTACAAGTGCCTTCCGTGATAAACTCGTTAGTTTCATTATATACTTCCATGACCTCTTCATCATTCGCCTCCTGTTGTCCACCTTCTCCCTCCTTACTCCTTTGACCTTTCTCCGTATTATCATCAATTAAGACCTCAAACGGATTTTTAGACACAACAGTATTTAAAGATTCCGACTTATACAAGATATCCTTCGACTTAGCTCCAACCGGCCTATACTCAAATTTCGACTTTTGTTTGTTAACTTGAAAAGCCGTCTTCCGAGCCAATCTCCTGGTATACACTCTCGTAAACCCTTCCTCATCAACAACAGGCTTTTTATCAGGTCTTTGTCCTAGAACATAAGGCTTACGAGCTTTGTCATCACTCACTTGTTTTCCCGGCTTCTTATGATGTTTAGGACAATGCTCATCTGAGTGGCCAAAAACACAACAATGCGAGCACCTACGCGGATTCCATTCATACTCAACAGACATAGTCTCCTTGACATACCCATCACCCTCAGGTTCTGGAATTGCCATAGTAATTTCCTTTTTAAGCTCCTTATCAGCTGACACTTCAATTAAAGCTCTAGCATAACTACTTCGGCCCCAGGACTCCAAGCACATCGAAGTAGTGTAAGAATCTAGATGCTTGGGATCACCAATGGCTGTAGCAATCAAACTAAGACCATCCTCTGTATACGCGGCTAAAGAAACATCATGTATCTTGACCCATAATTGCAGATTCTTAACCTCCTTTTTTATCAGCTTAGTAGTGGGAGTCCACTCACATAAAATCAAAGGTTGTGATCGAATAATCCATGGGCCCTCATTGAGGACAACCATCATACCAGTTTGGTCTGCAAACTTGAAGAAAAAGAAACCATTAGCATTCATCATAGATTTTTGTAATCCAAACCTTTTCCAGTTATTTTTCACATAATACTCCACAACCGGGTAGGCAATTCGATCCCCCAGGAAGTACCCGTATAATGTGTTTGCTAGCTTGTGTTGAACTACCCGAATCGAATCCTTTGGCAAAACCACATCACAATTCTCATGCTGCATTGGACTAGCAAGTGATCTGAAATTAAGTTTTTTGTTACTCGCCTTGGCCACCAAATCAGCATATGATAGTGACTTAGACCCCTTCTCCTCGTCGTTTTGGCTAATACTTGCGGTACGACCATCATCAATCTTTTGATCCGGTTAACCTTGTTCCATGACAGGCACCGAATCTTGGTCAATTCATCAATACTATTAAACATATCAGGTACTTGTCGAGCAGGAGTCACAATACCCCTCCGAGGCATTAACGTGCTACCCTCAACATCTACCACTCTTGAAGCCAAATCCATGAATGATAATGAATGTTTCCCACGATCGTTGAGCGAATTTCCACCAGGTTTTTTACGTACATTCTTAGTGTCATCATCAACTCCCTCCATCAGCAAACACACTGCCAACCGTGCAAAAGAAATCGAGAGAAAAACCAGAAACCTTCAACCGAAGAAATTAAGAAAACCCTAATCTAGCAAAACCCTAATCCATAGATCTTCACGAAATCAAATAGAGAACCAGGTAAATCAAGGTTACTGTCACACTAGTAGGACCGAAACACCCAATACACTATTCAATTAGATCAGAAACTGTGATTATGGCCGACGATAGATGAAGAGAAACAAGAAAACCCTAAAATCTGACCGAATCAGACTTGCTACCAGAGTTCGTATCAATGTATGATTAACATACACTAATCACAGATCTGTTATACAAGTTATCCACGATCAAAAGATAGGATTACCAAGAAGAACCAAAATTGCCATGCTAGGAGAGAGAATTAGGGTTGTAAGTTTTTTATTTATTTTTTATATCACAAATAAATCATCATTTGGAAATGAAGTAGGTTTTAAACTTGAAATCCTTATTACCTTAGACATAGAGGCATGTAGATGAGGAAATTTTATCTTATGTGGTTGTAACAAATGGAGATGTTTTAATTGTCAACTTTTGGCGACTTTCGACCCATTTTCTTTCAAGCTATTTTTTATTCAACCTGTTTGAGATAAACATAACTTGATTGACCCGCTCATGTTCAAATGGGTCAAATTGCCAACTTTTAAGTTCTATCTAAACTCCCTGTGAGGATGCTGGCTTTTGCTTTAAATAGGCATTTGAGTCACCCCATACACATGGTGATTGTGTTTCCTTCCTAAGGCAATCTGCCGTGGACTTTTTTTCTTGAGCAACATGCTTAATTGTACCAAAGAGTGCCATATCTGACCCACATTAATTGTGGATATCTAATATGTACATCTTTATATATTTTTCTATCTTTATCATTTATGACATATTGGGTCAGGAAGAACATGGAAAGACCTAAGGAACCACTTGATGTCTTTCTTGCTACTATTGTAACAAAGTTTGTAAACAACATCGAACCAAAATGCTACCCATGCCAGCATCTCAAGTTCCGCAATCTTAAGAGTGAAGTTTGGTCACATTGGCTTTGAGCCTCTATTTTCTAGTCTTCACAGATTAAACACATGTTTGAATCTAGCTATAGCCTTTTTTACGTCATGGGAAGTTTGATAGGTTTATCTTTCTTTATGTTGCGGGCGACCCTTATTTATTTTAACATTTTAAATTTAGGAATCCATAAGCAGTCGATGTCGAAGCAATATTTTTACCATTATTCTTGTATTGAATTTTTAGTTGAGGGTGTTATGAATGTATCCATTATGTAGTGACTTTCCACATGTATAACCCCTATCTATGAATGCATCCATTATGTAATGACCTTCCACTTGTATAACCCCTTTCTTTTATTTACTATTGTACTAATGTGAGTGCCTATATATAATGACATTTGTATATGATGTTAGATGAATGAATAAGAATTCTCCATGTTCTATTCTCTACATGATTTCATAGTCTAGCTCTCATGTTTATATACATATATATTAGTGGCTAATAGACCGTTGTTTCACAACACGTTATCAGCACGAACGTGCTCTATGTATTTTGCCACCCTTGGTATCCCTTTTTCCTTGCTATTGATGTGCATTATTTTCCAACCTAACTCAATCTCGCATGTTGAGAAAGCAACCCAATAATTATGCAACTATCTCTACTAATAAAGGTATGATTCTTCGTATGATTATTCATATTATATTTGATGATGATACATCAATCTTACTGGTGACACTTATTAATATACATATATTAACTTAAACTAATCATTACTATAAATTATAGAATGTAGTCTCATGATTGAACTCTTATCTATATATTTTTTTTCATTTAATTTTAGAAGTTATCATATATATATTAGCATGTTGGTATTCATCAGGATTTAGATGTTACATCATAAATTATGACGTTACAATTGACTAATTCATCTTTTTCTAATACTCATTATTAATTGAATAACTATAGTTTTCGTTGAGTTTTCGTTGACGACGACGATATTACGAATATTTATTTTATTTTTCTCTTTTACAAATGATCCTTTCTATTATTCTAAATTAGCTGGATTATTATTTAATTAGTTAATTTAATATATGTTGTTTAGGACTCTTACAATCTAGTGATGCTCATCTACATATTCTTTGAGCCATCATAATCATATAGTTATGCTTCTTTATTAACCTTGTTAAGTTGTAAATAAAATTGTTGAATTATTTTGATATGAGGAAGTTAATTTGCAATCTAGAGAATATTAAATGTACTTACACCAAAAGCTTTGTCCATATGAAAATGTCCAACATTTTCTAGATGTATTATGATTGATGAATTATAATATAAACGTATGTCCTACATCGAGCCATAAATTTGCAATATTGTATTTCATTTGCAAATTCTTGCTTAAATATTTGAGCTCTTTTTTTTCTCTTCAGGAGATTCAATAATGAAAAGAAATATTATATGACTCGGACATATAATTACTTCTCAATTGACGTTATGCGAAGAGAAGTTTATTTATAAGGGAAATCGGATAAAACAAATTTTGTTTGTCAAACCTCAAATATACTCCTGAAGTAGCAATATCATTTAAAGGGTATAAACGGTTTGAAACGACGGTATATCTATATGTTCGAGAAAATAATGGATAACCATAAAAATTGTATGGTTTTACTCTGATTCATGAAGTGAATATATATTTATCATTGTAATCATGTGCATCATTGAGAAAATTGTAATGATGATCATATTAATAATAAGATTGATCATCAGAAGTGCAACAATCATCATGTTAATAAGAGATCAAACTATCGGAAATTATAAGATAGTGAAGCTAATAATGAGATCGAATATCAGTATTATAATGATAGTCATGATGAGATCAACCACCAAAAGTGGTAAACTAGTGATTACATAACACGATGGTTTGAACTTTGAAGTTATAATACATTATTTCATATCTTATGTTTTGTATTACATACGTGCAAGTAATACATATACAATATCATAAACCATAAGTTTATGGATCATGATTATTTACTTTATTGGTATGACCGGTTAGACTACACCGAGTCAATGATGATGTGAAATATAATGAATAACTTGAAGATTCTTCTAGTTGATAGCATATTATGTTTGCTCTTAAAGGAAATTATTTATTTACCAATTAATGGTATAAATCCCTGAAATATTATGGAATGAATGAAGGATGTATATATCCAAACATGATAATTTAGTGTTTTTAAATCACTGCATCGTCTAAATGGTCATCAAATTTACAACTTGAAGTTGTGTGTAGCTTAGCTAATGAGATAGCAAGCATATTATTCTATATTATCATATTTATGGTGGTTATAACATTGAATTTAGTATCCATGTTACTAATGATTATTGGAATAAGTATTAAACTTTCTAAATGATTAAGACACAAATTGCTTTTGTTGAAGACGATGATCAAACGTCTACAAATTGATTGCAAAGCCAATAATCAAGAGAGCAAAAGTTCATATTTGAGCACATGTGATTTTACATGCGGTAACATTATTTCACATCAAGCCAACATGTTGTAATAGTTTCTCCCCATTAGTTGGTTTTGGTCAGGAACCAAATATTTCCCATCAAACCTTTTATTGTGCGGTATACATTGGAATTGATCCAGCACAACGCATAAAGATTGAAACTCAAATAATGTTGGGAATATATGTTAGATGAAAATACTATTTATGATTACATACTTAGAGCAATTAACGAGAGATTTATTTATGGCTCGTTAAATCTTACTTTAAGTAAATTAACATTTTCAATATTAGGGGGAGATTAATGGCAGTTCAAAAAGGAATGGGTATGCATGAATTATCATTGATCCTCAAACTAAATTGTGCGAACAAGAAGTTTAAAAGATAATTCGTTACCTAGATTAAAGAATCAATCACCAGACATGTTAACTGACCTAAATACATAAATACAGTGACTAAGTAAGTCACGTAGTCAACTGCTAATGCTCCAATTAAGTTAATTGTCCTAGTAGGACAAACCATATATTAATGAGTCCATTGCACACCTGAAGCATGATGGACTAGTCGATTCCAAGAAAATAAAAATTCCTCGAAAAATTGGAGCAAGTAATGAAGAAGATTGTCAAGTCGAGGTTATAGTAAAAAAAGGGTCTCTTGAAGAGACATTAGACATGATGGCTCTGGAAGAACCTCAGGTACCTGAAAATAAAGAGCTCTTAGTAAATTATATCATGTCTAGAGTGTATAGAATCGAAACAAAATCGACGTCGTTATACTTTTGTATATATAGCGCTTGAAAAGATGAAATGATGAGGATCAAGATTTAAAATCTGCCTATGAATAAATACAAAGAAATGATTGGCCAAAATGGAACGACGCAAATGAGGCATAGTTGAATTCTCTATTGAAATGGAAAGCTTACGGGCCAGTAGTCCATAAAAAAAGTTGTAAAATATATTTAATATAATTAGGTCTTTTATGTGGATTAACAATTGATGGCACAAGGATTTCGCAAAGACCCGATTAATTATGAGGAGACGCATTCTCCAGTGGTGGATGCAATAGCTTTCCAATATTTAATTAGTCTGGTAATATAAAGAGAGAATTGATATGCGTCTTATAAATGTTATGTATCATTTAGATACTAAAGTTTACATGCAAGTCCTTGAAGGATTTAAATTATGTAATTCATGTAAAGTAAGTTCTCGAGAACAATATGATCGTTGTATACAGATTCATTTTTGAAATCGAACTCCTGATGAGTTTCTTAAAGCAATTGAGTCCTTTAAAGGTGAATCAAAACATCTTAACAATGTAATTCTTGTGCACCAATAAACATACATTGAAAACTTGTACCCAGTGATTGTGATATCTCAACAAATAGTGTACACGCATGGTACAATATGGATTTTGGAGATAAAAGCAAGTCTTCATGACACTTTTACATGATATAGATATCTATGTGTTAAATGGGCAAATTTATATAGCAAAACTCCTGAAGAGTGAAAGCACATGCATATATGGATAAGATGGAACGAATTCCCTCATGGATTGATAATGCTAGAAGCATTGATGTCAAAACCTCAAGAACATACTATATGAAGTTGAAAAAATATATGTGAACTAAAATAGTCGAGTCAAATATGATATAATTGACTCACCAGTGAACTCGAAAACGAGAAATACATATGGTGAAGTTGGTCCATTTGTTTTCATTAAAAGAACGAAATTAGGTTTACAAGTATTGCAATATATGTTGATGATGTCATTGAATCTCCCGAAGAGAAAAAAAGAGCTCAAATATTTAAGCAAGAATTTGCAATGAAATACAATATTGCAAATTTATAGCTCGATATGTAGGACATACGTTTATATTATAATCCATCAATCATAATACATCTAGAAAATGTTGGACATTTTCATATGGACAAAGCTTTTGGTGTAAGTACATTTAATGATGTTCAAATATTTGATATAGATAAAAATGACTTTTATCATCTTCTATCAAAGAAGCAAAGATCCTTGGTCATGAAAACCATAATTCAATACAAATTGTATTAATATATCTTGCTAGCTATACATGAACATATACCATTAAATTCATTGGCAAGATTTAACTCGTGTACGACGAGGAGATAGTGTAATGAGTAAAACATTTATTTTCTATACCCTTAAGGTACAAAAGGTATGTGTTCATATTTTACTAACCCATCAACAAGTTCGATTAATTTTGTAAATGCAGGGATTATAACAAAACACATTCATGGATCTTATGGTATCTACTTACAAGAGGAGGTAATTAAAGTTTTACATGAAGATCATATATCAAGTTCATTAATAGATTGCACATCAAGCGACAAATCACTGACTACAAAAGTTTTTCAACAACTTTCATAGAAGATTGACACTTGTTACTTGAAATGATACATATTATATTGAGGGGGAGACAATAAGCATTGCACTCTTTTTCCCTTAGCTGAGGTTTTGTCCCATTGGGTTTTCCTAGCAAGGTTTTTAATGAGGCAACATCATTAAGCGTATTAAAGAATAGTATTCCATCATTTGGATAGCCAAGGGGGAGTGTTATGAATGTATCCATTATGTAGTGACTTTCCACATGTATAACCCCTATCTATGAATGCATCAATTATGTAGTGACCTTCCGCATGTATAACCCCTTTCTCTTATTTACTATTGTACTAATGTGAGTTCCTATATATAATGCCATTTGTGTATGATGTTAGATGAATGAATAAGAATTCTCCATGTTCTATTCTCTACATGATTTCATAGTCTAGCTCTCATGTTTATATACATATATATTAGTGGATTATAGACCGTTGTTTCACAACAGAGGGGACAAATTCTTGGGTTATGTGAATGTTTAAACTGGGTCCGAATTTAGGTGTTGCACACATTACTAAAAGTCTATTCAGGCCATCACATTTAGTAAACAAAGAAGTATAACATTTTGTCGACTCCGCCGCAACGCACGAGTTCCCCAGTAGTAATAATATAAAAATAAGCTAAATAATCTAAGCTACCTATGGTATATAAGGTTTAACATTCAGTGTAATATCACATGTGCGTGTTTGGGGTGGGGTTTGAAATCCCCTATATGCACGGCGAGTCGGTTCATCCAAAATCTACCATTAATACATAATATTTTAGTAAATAGCATAACAGGAAATACAAACATGGTTTTCGTAACCAAACAATCTCTTTCTCAATTATTCCAGAAAAAAACAAAACTATTAACAATAAGTTGACTATATAATAAAAGTTTAATACTGAAAAACTATATATAAATTTAAATCAAGCCTTTATCGTTTAGTTAAACATGGTCCTCAACGTAAATCCTGTCGTAGTGGTTAGTTCTTTTGTATGTAGAGGAACCATCGATTACAACATTTTATCACGATTCATCATGTCGTATTGGGTCAATGTGGCTATTACAATAACTCCACTATTCTGCATTATACTTTTCCTATAACACTTCGTATTTTGTACTTTCCATATTTAAGAAATTGTATTTGTATTTTCTATTTTTTGAAAACTTGTAATCGTAATATATTCATATTTTGTTTCCAACTCTGTAATCCAAGGCTTATCATAATGCAATTCACACATTATACATACATGTTATACTTACAATCTGTCACACCCTAGTCGTAGCGGAAGCGCAAACGTGTGACTATGAGGTAATCATTGCATCCAATCATGTACACAATTCTAAATCAACAACGATGCCATGCTTATACTAACTTGCAACCAATGTTTACGAGTTTCCAAAAGTGAAATCAAGAGTTTCCAAATAGAGTCACATTGTCATAAAAAATGTGGTTTGAAATACATTACATCATAATAAAGATTTTTGTTCATGGTAAAAGCATAGTGAGGTTTTGACTCTTATATACCCATACGCGGTGGGATATAAGAGACAAGTCCCCCATAAGGTGACATTCGTTGTCATGTCATTTCCCATATCCCGAGGTGTATCACAAGCTCAAGTCTTGTGTCCTGAAATACATGTAATTTTAAAAAATCAACATAAAGTTGGCGAGTTCATGTAGTTATTGTTTTCTCATCAAATTTCATGCTTGTAATCCAGTAATGAAATTTGAGTATGTTATTAGCATTCATGGAGTTTAAGAATCTATCAGTGTGTAGCTAGCACCCTGACATATGTGCCATAAGTAAGTAACCAAACCGAGACAACTCTTGACGTCATTTGGGATCACAAAGCACTCCGAAGGGTATACCAACCAGGAGTGGAGCGTGCCTCAAACTCTCTAGATTTATACCTTTTGCACCTTGGTCACTAAGTGATTAATGGTTACTCTTGTCATCATCCTACTTACGCACATTGATCGTGTAATCAACTGACCCCATAGCTAACATACCGTTCGTTATGACATGTATTTCCCCTCGATAGTTTTAAAACAAAACTTTGAAATAATTGAAAGAAGGGACATGAACTCACTGCTTTGCGTTCCATATGTCGTACTATTTACAGTTTGGTGTCCGTACACGTGTGTAACCTACATGTGTATTAAGTTTATTAGACACCTAGGCCTCGTTGGACCTTGTACCAGTTGTTCATCTTGAATTCTTGTTATGTATTTCTTCATTACAATAGAACAACTTTTAATGTTATTATAGTGTTGGTAGTTCATTTGTTTGATTTATATATATATATATATATATATATATATATATATATATATATATATATATTGTTATTCTTAGATCGTGTGTGAACTAGGCCCTGCCCTTCACATGTCCTCGTGCCTTGTACGCATGTCATTGGGCCTTGCCCATGTTTTCATGTCATTGGGCCTAGCCCATGTAATTTATGTTATTGGGACTAGGCCATGTTTTCTTGTCATTGGGCCTAGCCCATGTAATTTATGTGATTGGGCCTAGCCTAGGTTTTCATGTTATTCGGCCTAGCCCATGTCTTTATGTGATTGGGCCTAGCCCATGTAATTTGTATACTTTTGGGCCTTGTCCATATATTTTATACAATTGTTTGTGTCACCAACACTTGGTAATATTTTCAAGTGTTTGTAGTATTTTGTGTATAGTTGGATATCTTTTATGGTGGATACCCTAAGCTTCTAAATAATACATTTACAATACACATGTATTTACACATAATTCTTGGTGATAAAATATGTATATATAATTTTATTTCCACAAGTATCTATATATATATATTTATAAGGATCACTTATGTTTAACTTGTAAAAATATATATTCATATACTTGCTAAACACTTGGGTGGATAGGGCTTAACCCTTGTCATTAGAACTTACTTAATGATGATTTAAATTACTAATCGTATTTAGTCCCGCTAATCATCCCGTTATTCATAGCTTAATCACGATTAGATTTTTAGAAAATTTTGTCATAGTTTTCCCTAAACTATGGCGTTTTTGATGTTTTTAAAACGTATTTAAACCCTGTTTAAACTCATCATCAAGATCAACAATTTATTTCAAGCTTTCAAATTATTTGTTTACAACTTTTGTGTATCATCATCCATGGTATTTTTGTAGTCAAAATCTTATTAAAAACATAATGAGACTTCAACATTTATTAGCATTTTTAAACCATTATTTTTGTTACATCCTTAGATCAAGCCCATTACTTTAAACCTATTGATAACTACACTTTTTAAGATGGTTACATCTTAAATCATTGTGCTTATTTCTTATAAAAATTACTCATATGTAGTAAAATTACTTTTAGGTTGTAGTAATCTTCATGGATGATGTAGTTGATGATTTTCTTTATATTTAAACATTATCATGTTTAAATCCTCATTTTCATACTTGTTCATACAAGATCATCTAACTTTTACACCTTACTTTAACATAAACAACACCATCATGCTAACTAGTTGCCATATAAACACATGATCAACACAAAATAAACAATATTTGGTGTTATTATTAAGGTGTGAGTTAGGGTTTTTAGGTTATCTTTTCTTCATTTTCAAGATGATCAGCTTGTACTTCATGAAACTAGACATGATAATAAGCTAGAATATGAATAGATTTGCCTTACAATGGGTGCACAAGTTTAGTGATGATCTAAGAAGAAAATGGAGCTCCAAGAAAGCCCTAATGGTCCTCCACCTTTGCTAGCATCTTGAGTGGTCTTGAAAGGGTCTTAGAGTGGGTAAAATAATTAGGGTTTAAGGTGTTAATCTATGATAATTAACCCACTTGATAATTTAATATAAGTTTCGGATGACGAAAATGTCGTTAGTTCGTTCATCGATACAATATTCGCTAATAAACGAACTTTATTATTTGGTACCGGAAGCTTGTGCTTTTGACCACCACAATTTCCATGGCGTTTATTTAGTGCACTTCCGATCTAAAAATATACATAACTAGTTCGCTAGACGAATATATGTTGAGTTAGGATGGCCAAAATGCCTTCGTTCAATCGTTCGCTCGATATCGGCACTTATATATCCTGCCGTCGAACTCTTCCAGAAATTGTGTTTCCCTGACCTCAAGATAGTTGAATGGATTCCGAGTCCCAAATGAGGCTTAACTAGTTCTCTTGATGCATGAATGAGGCCATCGGCCACTAAAATGTTTGTCGGTTCGACAAACGGTCGCTTTCCGATTGAGTTGTGCGCTGTGGGCCGTATGACCGGAAATAATGTCTTTTATGCATTTCTTGCTATTCTCATATTGTTTTGCTATTATTCTGACATCCAGAATCCATCGAATTAGTATTGCGGACAAACTGACATTTGTCGCTTTTTTGGTCGAAACGGACAATTTTGTAACTTAGGTATTGTACCAGAAAGTTATGTATTTTTGTAATGGGTGATCTCATATCAATGTTTTGATTTATGTATGGACTCAGTTATGGCATTAACATGCTGTTATCGTTGTTCTGATTCGTTTTAGCGATTTTGCCGACACAAATAGTGCCACCACAAATAGTGCGCCCAACACTTTTAGGGCATTTGTTTGGTTCGTTCCGCGTCGTAATGGAAACCAGTACATGTTATGATCTGATTTATTTGCCCTAATACTTAGGATATGACGTACGACTCAGTTACGCAATTAAATTACAATAATATGCATGAGATAAAATATAAATAGTGATTAGATTGTACGGAATTACCAGTTATTTGCCATTTGTCACATACTCGCCCTGTTAAAAGGAATTTCGTCCCGAAATTCACTTTGAGGCATCCTCTAAAGGAGTCTCATTGAACAGGTGGGGGGTACTTTGTCTTGATTTTATCTTCACGTTCCCACGTATACTCGGGTCTGTGACGTGAGTTCCAACGAACTTTTACTAGTTTGATTTGACTTGTCCTTGTCTTTCCAGTCCATAACCTCAACGGGTTCCTCGGTAACTGGAGTATGTCATCAATATGAATCTCATCCACTGGAATGGTACATGTCATTCGTCGGGCGTTTCTTCAGATTAGACACATGGAATGTGTCGTGTACATTATTGAGTTCCTCTAGCAGTTTTAGTTTGTAAGCCACTGTACCGATCTTTGCCAAAATTTCGAAAAGCACAATATATCTCGGGTTTAGTTTTCCGCGCTTCCCGAATCTATCTATGCCTTTCCAATGTGAGACCTTTAGTAATACTTTGTCTCTAACCTCGAAGGATAATGGTTTGCGTCTGCGTAGCTTTTTTTTGTCTATCTCGGGTCGCTTTGATACGCTCACGGATCTTGAATATTTTGTATGTGGTCTCTTATACTAGTTCGGGACCAATGAGTTGTCTGTCACTGACTCCCGCCCAACACAGCGGAGATCGGCACTTTCGTCCATATAGTTCCTCGAACGGCGTGGCCTTGATACTAGTGTGATAACTGTTATTGTGGGAAAACTCTACCAATGGTAAATGAGTATCCCAGTTTCCGCCTAAATCCATCACACAGGCCCAAAGCATGTCTTCCAACGTTTGGATGGTTCGCTCGCTTTGACCATCGGTCAGCGGGTGAAAAGCTATGCTTAGATCTAAGCAAGAACCAAACGAATTTTGAAATGACTGCCAGATCCGCGACACAAAGCGACCATCTCTATCAGAGATTATCGAGATTGGCACACCATGACGTGCCACGATTTCCTTAAGATATACAGTTCAATTAACTTCTATGTACTGTCTTTTTCGCGGATGGGTAAGAAATGAGCTGATTTGGTTAACCGATCAATGATAACCCAGATCATGTCATGACCTTGAGAGGTCCAGGGTAATTTTGTAATGAAATCCACTGATATCTGTTCCCACTTCCAAACAGGGATTTCTGGTTGTTGCAATAGACCAGATGGTTTTTGGTATTCGGCCTTGACCTTCGCACAAGTTAGGTATTTCCCAACATAGGTCGCAATATCTCCCTTGAGATTAGGCCACCAATAATACTCTTTTAGATCCTGGTACATTTTATCAGATCCTGGGTGTATCGAGTACTTGGACTTGTGTGCTTCATCCAGCAACAAGTCTCGCAAATCGCCAAAATAGGGAATCCAGATCCTTCCCATGAAACATAAAGTTCCATCCTTGTTCGGTTCCAATTGTTTTTCCATTCCCCATAACGATTCTGCTGGAATGTTTTCTGGTTTTAAAGCTTCTTGTTGTGCATCAGGCACTCGAGCGGTAAAGTTTGTCTGGATCGTCATCTCTAAAGTTCGTACCTGTAATGTTTTGATTCGTTCTTTTCTGCTCAAAGCATATGCTACAACATTTGCCTTGCCCGGGTGATACTTGATCTCACATTCATAATCATTCAACAATTACACCCAACGCCGTTGGTGCATATTCAGTTCCTTTTGATTGAATATATGTTGAAGACTTTTATGATCCGTGAATATTGTAAACTAAGTGCCATATAAATAATGACACCATATCTTTAAGGCAAATACCATTGCGCCTAATTCTAGGTCATGCGTGGTATAATTCCTTTCATGAACTTTCAGCTGATGTGACGCGTACGCGATGACTTTTTCATGTTGCATTAATACGCATCCCAATCCCTGATGGGATGCATCACAGTACACTACAAAGTCATCCGTACCTGTTGGAAGTGATAATATCGGTGCCTTACATAATTTCTCCTTTAATACTTGAAACACCTATTCTTGTTTTACTTCTCAATCAAACTTCTTGTCCTTTTGTGTAAGTGAGGTTAGCGGTTGAGCAACTTTTGAGAAGTTCTCAATAAACCTCGTGTAATATCCATCTAAGCCTAGAAATTGTCGTATTTCCGTGGGGGTTCTTGGCGCGGTTCAATTCTTTATAGCCTCGATCTTTGGGGGGTCGATATGTATCCCATTCTTGTTCATCACGTGACCGAGAAACTATACTTCACAAATCCAAAATTCGCATTTCGAGAAGTTGGTATATAATTGCTCCTTCTTTAGCAACTCCAGTATAGTTCTCAAGTGTTGTTCGTGTTCTCCCACGGTTCGCGAGTATATTAACATGTCATCGATAAATACTATCACGAACTTGTCGAGGTATGGCTTACATACCCGGTTCATCAAATCCATAAATACTACAGGGGCGTTTGTTAACCCAAAGGCATAACAAGGAACTCGTAATGACCGTAGCGAGTCCTAAACACCGTCTTAGGAATAATTTCCTCTTAGATTCTTAACTGATGATACCCGGATCTTAAATCAATCTTTGGATAAAAACTTGACCCTTGTAATTGATCGAACAGATCATCAATCCTCGGTATTGGGTACCGGATCTTGATGGTTAACTTGTTTAGTTCCCAGTAGCCTATGCACATTTGTAAGGTTCCATCCTTCTTCTCGACAAAAGGCACCGGAGCTCCCCATGGCGAGGAACTCATTCTAATGAATCCTTTGTCTAACAACTTTGAAGTTGTGTAGATAGTCTTTGAATTTATGACGAAGTTAATCGGTATGGAGGCTTCACTACTAGTGCTGCTCCTGGCACCAAGCAAATGCGAAAGTTGGTGTTTCGTTGCGGAGGTAATCCAGACAAGTCTGATGGAAAGTCTTTGAGGGAATTCCTTCACAACAGTTATTTCCTCCAATTTTGGCTCCTTAGTTTCCTAGTCGACTACGTGAGCTAGAAAGGCTATGCAACCTTTCTGTAGGCACTTCTGGCCTTCATGCAATTAATGATTCGTAAGGGCGCCTCGTGCTTCTATCCGTGTACTACAGTGTTTATTCGTCTGGAAGGGGGGATGCGGACGGTTTTCTCAGGACAACCTACTTCCGCTCGGTTATACGTTAACAAGTCTATGCCAAAAGCTACGTCGTAACAACCCAGATAAAGGGGTAAAAGATCGATATTAAATTCTCGTTCTCCAAGTTCCAAAGTGCATCCTTTTATAACTTCCCCTGACTTGACTAATTTACCGTTGGCAGATCCAATAGAATGAGGGAACGTCTATCTTACTTGACTCTAGGTCAAGTATATTTTGAATTCTATGGAGATAAACTAAAATCGGCGTAGGTATCAAACAAGATGGATGTGAGATGTTGGTTGATAGGAAATATTTCGATGACCTTTTTATGATTCCTCATGACAGGGATCAAACAGTGCATCTCGGATATTTGGTATTGATTTCGGACCATATCGGATAGCAATTCTGATTACCATCTCGGACTATTGTTTCTAATTGGGTACTGTTCTTAGTTGAACTCGAAAAGGTGGAAAATTAACCGGCTGAGTAATAAACCTTTTGGTACACATAAATTGATCCGTAAACAATTTTACAAACCGATTTCATGGTTAGAATCGTGTGATTTTTAGGAAATTTTTTTTGGATATTATATATCATTGGATTCGTATCGACGAGACAAGTCTAATGCTAATTCTCCATAAGTTAACTTGATAACGTATCTAATTTACAAGACTCTAATTCGAGTATAAGCTTAACACCTAAAGACACTAGCTAAGCTCGGTGTTGGTATCAAAAGAATTGACACGTAATGAATGTAGAGTAGAATGTACGCATGACGACATCGGGATCTTGTGGGGTATCCATATTTCTGCTCACTCACACTTTAAGTCACTTGACTGATTCATTCTTGATAAGTTCATGCTTGAAGTGGCCTTCATGCCACACTTAACACCCTTTTTCTTGGTTAAGTCTTACTAACTTATTGGTTTTTGTTTTGTGTCTTGATTCACCACACTTCTACTCTTGGCACTTTTACAAGTGCCCTCATGAGGAAATTTTCACTTATCACATTTAGGATTTCAGTAAGTTATCAGCATATTTCTTGGTGCTAGCATCAATTATGGTAACAATTGCCTTCATTTCTATCATCACGGGAGTTCCCATTCGTTTGTTACTCACTCTCAATCCTGCCTTAAGGGGTGTGTATTTTTTTATTCCCGTCGCTAGTAGATTCCACATGCCTTTCCTTCCTTTCCGCACCTGTCTTTGATATTTTCCCATTCTCACCGCATCCTTGGTGAGACTAACTGCGAGAGTTAATGTTTGAGTGATGAAGGTAGGGTGGGATGATGTGGTCATGTTTCGGTTCTTAGATGCTAAACCCCAAATGTAGCGCTCAATGCGTTTGATATCAAGTGTTCCCCAGTATGGAACAACACTAGAGAGATCGTGAAAGCGTCGAGTGTAACCAACAACGTTAGCTACAATCATGATCGAGTTCTAGGATCCCGTTTCTACCCTTGGAATTCCAGTCAACAAGTAATACTCTTCTCGCGTAAGGTTCTTGAGTTCTTCTCGTGATAACCTCTTCGTAGTATCACTCCTTAAAGTTTCTACTAGAAGATTTCACCAAGTTAATGTTGCATTCAGCAGGAGACTCTTTGTTTACCTAATCACTTACTCAGGAGTGCATTTACTAGCATTGCTAACCGATGTTATCTTTATTTAGCGTACCTAACCTACCACACCTCTCGCTCGCAATGAGGTCTCGCGGCTTACCGTCCAGGAAGGCCTTAGAATTTAAAAACCTTGTATGATTGCATCTTCAGATGTAGCGATGCCACTCGTTCCCAATCTATTGGGATCCGACCCATTTGAACTACCGGTACCACCATTTTCGCCACTAGTGTCGACTAAGTTACCCACGTGTCGTGCGATTCCGCAACCGTATGTCCTTCCATAAGAACTCCAATTCGGCTTAACCAATAAGTTATGGATTAACTAACCCCTTTTGGGTGTAGACCTTACTTTTGGCGCCATGTTTCTTCTTAATACCCAAGATTAAAAGAAGCTAAACATATATTTGGATAAATATAGTCTACCATGCGCCTAAGAATAAAGAATGCCATATTGTATTGTCATACATGTTTGAGACAATGACAACGTGAATAACAACGGTCCAAAATCTGTGGTACGTCTTGCGTGTATCGGCCATATGTCTAATTGGAAAGGAAATAACTCGTTGAGGAGGAGAAAGCAAATGGTCGTCTCCAACCTTATAGCATGTACTCCATACTTCGTGGACTTCGATTGTCCAAAGTAGGAAAAAAATCCTTCACCACACCAACCGGTGTGACGAATACGTTGATATCCCTTGAGCTCCACGAGTTCCAGATAGATTGTTATCATTCCATAGATATCGAATAGAATGCAATGAGGGTGTTAAAGCATGGCTCGTGCCATACCATCCCTTGGAATAACACAAATGTCAAATGACGGAGTTTAATGTAATCTCTTTACAATAAATAAGATGAGGTGCCATAGACACCATGGAACCAACCCATGTACAAGAACTCTAGACCATTGAGGAAATATCCTCCTTGGGTGGCCAACCAGTTTTGTTTATTTAGATGAGTAGTCTTAATTGACTCGTGATATAGATCGAATGTTAGATGCAAACAAATATGTGTGGTATTTCTGTATCGTAGGGTGTTATAGCAACCACCCTGGTTAGTGTCCCACTAGATAAAAACTCGAATAACTTTACAATTTCGAATGGGTAGTGATCTTTAACTTGACCCGCATAGTCCACCAGGATTCTCATCCACTGCAAGTTATTATTACGTGGGACCCTGAAATAATAAATTGCCTTGCAAGGTCACCCTAGTGTTCTATCGTTCAAAGACAACGATCAGTCAGAGAGAGGACGCTATTGTCAACATACCTTCAGCATAGAAGGGACCTTTGTGATGGTCCACGTGCTATTGTCCCTTGACATTACTCGCGAAAGGGCACGTCGTTAGACAAATTTAGAAATAAAGAGAATTTACAACAATAACAACTGGAGGGGCACCTTCAAGATGAGTACTTCACCTTTCCTTGTCTGGACAAGAGTGTCGTTATTAATGATTAATATGGGTTACAGGGACCCCGTCCTACTAATAGAGTTGTCATCCAAGGCTACCACCTCCGCCTCTTCGTCAATACCGAAGCCAGGCATCTCCGCATCCGCAGGAAAAGCAACCGCCTTATGTGGAATCGATCCTAAGGTCTCACTTAGGAACCACGTTCGCCATAAGCTCCACAATAGACGCGAGGTCGATATTCTCATTGTGCGAGTCACGGATAATAATAATATCCGAAGTAGAAGGTATTTCGTTCTTGGAAAAATATTCTGTACAACACATATATAAATAAATTATATATATAAAATCACATAAAATCCATCTAGCCATAATTTCTATCTTTTGTAACGTGTCCACGACACATAGTCTTATAATGTAATGTGTCTATTTCTCATAGACTAATCATGTATTGATCCTTTTTCGTTACTTATGGCTAAGCTCGGGTGATAGATCCTCCTGTTATCGTGACACAATGAAAACCTTTTTGTCATTTTTGTCATATTTTCGAAAACATTAATGTGTCGTTATAAACTTTGTTTTCATGTGAGAGTCCTTAGTGATTGTAGACCAAACTTTAATTAAATTTTTTCCCCGGTTTACTATAATCGAAGCTCTGATACCAATCTGTCACAGCCTGGTCGTAGCGGAAGCGCAAACGTGTGACCATGAGGTAATCATTTCATCTAATCATGTACACAACTGTAAATCAACAACGATGCCGTGCTTATAATAACTTGCAACCAATGTTTACAAGTTTCCAAAAGTGAAATCATGATTTCCAAATAGAGTCACATTGTCATCAAAAATGTGGTTTGAAATACATTACATCATAATAAAGATTTTTTTTCAAGGTAAAAGCATATTGAGGTTGACTCCAATATACCCATACGAGGTTGAGATATAAGAGACAAATCCTCCATAAGGTGGCATTCGTTGTCATGTCATTTCCCATATCCAGAGGTGTATCACCAGCACAAGTCTTGTGTCTTGAAATACATGTAATTTTAAAAAGTCAACATAAAGTTGGCGAGTTCATGTAGTTATTATTTTCTCATAAAATATCATGCTTGTAATCTAGTAATGAAATCTGAGTATGTTATTAGCGTTCATGGAGTTTAAGGATCTATAAATGTGTAGCTAGCACCCTGACATATGTGCCATAAGTAAGTAACCAAACCGAGACAACTCTTGACGTCATTTGCGATCACAAAAGCACTCCGAAGGGTATACCAACCAGGAGTGGAGCGTGCCTCAAACTCTCTAGATCTATACATTTTACACCTTGGTCACTAAGTGATTAATGGTTACTCTTGTCATCATCCTACTTACACACATTGATCGTGTTATCAACTAACCCCATAGCTAATATACCATTCGCTATGACATGTATTTCCCCTCGATAGTTTTAAAACAAAACTTTAAATAATTGAAAGGAGGGACATGAACTCACTGCTTTGCGATCCGTACGTCGTCCTATTCACAATAACAATATATATATATATATGTATATATATACATATATATATATATGTATATATATATATATTGTTAGTTCTTAGATTGTGTGTGAACTGGGCCCTGCCCTTCACATGTCCTCGTGCCTTGCACGCGTATCATTGGGCCTTTCCCATGTCATTTATGTCCTTGGCATAGCCCATGTTTTCATGTCATTGGGCCTAGCCCATGTATTTTCTGTCATTGGGCCTAGCCCATGTCTTCTTGTCATTGGGCCTAGCCTATGTAATTTATGTCATTGGGCCTAGCCCATGTTTTCTTTTCATTGGGTCTACCCCATGTAATTTATGTCATTGGGCCTAGCCCGTGTTTTGATGTCATTGCTTCGTTTGTCCGATTGTTGTTTCGACGTATTGTAAAAATGTAATTGTTTGTGTCACCAACACTTGGTAATATTTTCAAGTGTTTGTAGTATTTTGTGTATAGTTGGGTATTTTTTATGGTGGATACCCTAAGCTTCTAAATAATACATATATAATACACATGTATTTACACATAATTCTTGGTGACAAAATATGTATATATAATTTTATTTTCACAAGTATCCATATATATATTTATAAGGATCACTTATGTTTAACTTGTAAAAAAATATATATATTCATATATTTGCTAAACACTTGGGTGGATAGGGTTTAACCCTTGTCATTAGAACTTACTTAATGACGATTTAAGTTACTAATCGCGTTTAGTCCCGCTAATCATCCCGTTAATCATACCTTAATCGCTATTAGATTTTTAGAAAACTTTGTCATAGTTTCCCCTAAACTATGGTGTTTTCCACGTTTTTAAAACGTATTTAAACCTTGTTTAAACTCGTAATCAAGATCAACAATTTATTTCAAGCTTTCATATTATTTGTTTGCAACTTATGTGTATCATCATCCATGGCATTTTTTTAGTCAAAATCTTAACAAAAACATAATGAGACTTCAACATTTATTAGCATTTTAAATAATTATTTTTGTTACATTCTTAGATCAAGCCCATTACTTTAAACCTCTTGATTACTACACTTTTTAAGATGGTTACATATTAAATCATAGTGCTTATTTCTTATAAAAAGTACTCATATGTAGTAAAATTACTTTTAGGTTGTAGTAATTTTCATGGAGTTTAAGGATCTATCGATGTGTATTTAGCACCTTGACATATGTGCCATAAGAAACTAACCAAACTGAGACAACTCTTGACGTCATTTGGGATCACAAAGCACTCCGAAGGGTATACCAACCGGGAGTGGAGCGTGCCTCAAACTCTCTAGATCTATACCTTTTGCACCTTGGTCACTAAGTGATTAATGGTTACTCTTGTCATCATCCTACTTACGCACAATGATCGTGTTATCAACTAACCCCATAGCTAACATACCGTTCATTATGACATGTATTTCCCCTCGATAGTTTTAAAACAAAACTTTGAAATAATTGAAAGGAGGGACATGAACTCACTGCTTTGCGTTCCATATGTCGTACTATTTACAGTTCGGTGTCCGTACACGTGTGTAACCTACATGTGTATTAAGTTTATTAGACACCTAGGCCTTGTTGGACCTTGTAACAGTTGTTCATCTTGAATTCTTGTTATGTATTTCTTTATTACCATAGAGCAACTTTTAATGTTATTATAATGTTGGTAGTTCATCTATTTGATTAATATTTTTATGCATATATTTCTCAACTATATATATATATATATATATATATATATATATATATATATATATATATATATATATATATATATATTGTTATTGTTATTCTTAGATCGTGTGTGAACTAGGCCCTGCCCTTCACATGTCCTCGTGCCTTGCACTCATGTCATTGGGCCTTGCCCATGTCATTGATGTCCTTGGGCGTAGCCCATGTTTTCATGTCATTGGGCATAGCCCATGTAATTTATGTCATTGGAACTAGCCTATGTTTTCTTGTCATTGGGCCTAGCCCATGTAATTTATGTCATTGGGCCTAGCCCATGTTTTCATGTTATTCGGCCTAGCCCATGTAATTTATGTCATTGGGCCTAGCCCATGTGTTTATGTGATTGGGCCTAGCCCATGTAATTTGTATGCTTTTGGGCTTTGTCCATATATTTTTACAATTGTTTGTGTCACCAACACTTGGTAATATTTTCAAGTGTTTGTAGTATTTTGTGTATAGTTGGGTATCTTTTATGGTGGATACCCTAAGCTTCTAAATAACACACATACAATACACATGTATTTACACATAATTCTTGGTGACAAAATATGTATATATAATTTTATTTCCACAAGTATCCATATATATATTTATAAGGATCACTTATGTTTAACTTGTAAAAATATATATTCATATACTTGCTAAACACTTGGGTGGATAGGGTTTAACGCTTGTCATAAGAACTTACTTAATGACGATTTAAGTTACTAATTGCATTTAGTCCCGCTAATCATCCTGCTATTCATACCTTAATCGCGATTAGATTTTTAGAAAACTTCGCCATAGTTTCTCCTAAACTATGGTGTTTTCCATGTTTTTAAAACGTATTAAAACCCTGTTTAAACTCATAATCAAGATCAACAATTTATTTCAAGCTTTCATAATATTTGTTTGCAACTTATGTGTATCATCATCCATGGCATTTTTGTAGTCAAAATCTTAATAAAAACAAAATGAGACTTTAACATTTATTAGCGTTTTAAACCATTATTTTTGTTACATCCTTAGATCAAGCCCATTACTTTAAACCTCTTGATTAATACACTTTTTAAGATGGTTTCATCTTAAATCATAGTTCTAATTTCTTATAAAAATTACTCATATGTAGTAAAATTACTTTTAGGTTGTAATAATCTTCATGGAGTTTAAGGATCTGTCAGTGTGTAGCTAGCACCCTGACATATGTGCCATAAGTAAGTAACCAAACCGAGACAACTCTTGACGTCATTTGGGATCACAAAGCACTCCGAAGGGTATACTAACAAGGAGTGGAGCGTGCCTCAAACTCTCTAGATCTATACCTTTTGCACCTTGGTCACTAAGTGATTAATGGTTACTCTTGTCATCATCCTATTTACGCACATTGATCGTGTTATCAACTAACCCCATAGCTAACATACCGTTCGTTATGACATGTATTTCCCCTCGATACTTTTAAAACAAAACTTTGAAATAATTGAAAGGAGGGACATGAACTCACTGCTTTGCGTTCCATATGTCGTACTATTTACAGTTCGGTGTCCGTACACGTGTGTAACCTACATGTGTATTAAGTTTATTAGACACCTAGGCCTCGTTGGACCTTGTACTAGTTGTGCATCTTGAATTCCTGTTATGTATTTATTCATTACAATAGAACAACTTTTAATGTTATTATACTGTTGGTAGTTCATTTTTTTGATTAATATTTTTATACATATGTTTCTCAAACATATATTTTGTTATTCTTAGATCGTGTGTGTAGGCCTGCCCTTCACATGTCCTCATGCCTTGCACGCATGTCATTGGGCCTTGCCCATGTCATTTATGTCCTTGGGCCTAACCCATGTTTTCATGTCATTGGGCCTAGCCCATGTAATTTATGTCATTGGGACTAGCCCATGTTTTCTTGTCATTGGACCTAGCCCATATAATTTATGTCATTGGGCCTAGCCCATGTTTTCATGTCATTCGGCCTAACCCATGTAATTTATCTCATTGGGTCTAGCCCATGTCTTTATGTGATTGGGCCTACCCATGTAATTTGTATGCTTTTGGGCCTTGTCCATATATTTTATACAATTGTTTGTGTCACCAACACTTGGTAATATTTTCAAGTGTTTGTAGTATTTTGTGTATAGTTGGGTATCTTTTATGGTGGATACCCTAAGCTTCTAAATAATACATATACAATACACATGTATTTACACATAATTCTTGGTGATAAAATATGTATATATAATTTTATTTCCACAAGTATCCATATATATATTTATAAGGATCACTTATGTTTAACTTGTAAAAATATATATTCATATACTTGCTAAACACTTGGGTGGATAGGGCTTAACCCTTGTCATTAGAACTTACTTAATGATGATTTAAATTACTAATCGCATTTAGTCCCGCTAATCATCCCGTTATTCATACCTTAATCACGATTAGATTTTTAGAAAATTTTGTCATAGTTTTCCCTAAACTATAGCGTTTTCGATGTTTTTAAAACGTATTTAAACCCTGTTTAAACTCATAATCAAGATCAATAGTTTATTTCAAGCTTTCAAATTATTTGTTTACAACTTATGTGTATCATCATCCATGGTATTTTTGTAGTCAAAATCTTATTAAAAACATAATGAGACTTCAACATTTATTAGCATTTTTAAACCATTATTTTTGTTACATCCTTAGATCAAGCCCATTACTTTAAACCTATTGATAACTACACTTTTTAATATGGTTACATCTTAAATCATAGTGCTTATTTCTTATAAAAATTACTCATATGTAGTAAAATTACTTTTAGGTTGTAGTAATCTTCATGGATGATGTAGTTGATGATTTTCTTTATATTTAAACATTATCATGTTTAAATCCTCATTTTCATACTTGTTCATACAAGATCATCTAATTTTTACACCTTACTTTAACATAAACAACACCATCATGCTAACTAGTTAACATATAAACACATGATCAACACAAAATAAACAATATTTGGTGTTATTATTAAGGTGTGAGTTAGGGTTTTTAGGTTATCTTTTCTTCATTTTCAAGATGATCAACTTGTACTTCATGAAACTAGACATGATAATAAGCTAGAATATGAATAGTTTGCCTTATAATGGGTGCACAAGTTTAGTGATGATCCAAGAAGAAAATGGAGCTCCAAGAAAGCCCTAATGGTCCTCCATCTTTGCTAGCATCTTGAGTGGTCTTGAAAGGGTCTTAAAGTGGGTAAAACGAGGTGGTTTATGGTGGTTTAATGGTGGTTATGTGGAGGTGTTGTAGCCGTGGGTTTAGAGGAGAAAGATGGGCAAATGGTTTCAATTTTTCAAGTGATGTAAACGATCGAAAATGTGATGTGAAGTTATTATATAATTATCATACTCCAAGATCACAACATAGCTACTCACCATGCTCCTAATCCAACATTTTCAACAAGCATCAAGTGGGTGTGGGACCCACATGAGCTTTCCACATGTAAGGGGGGTAAAGTGTAATTTTTTTATAACACATGTTTAATATTAGATATTTTAGTAATTAAGTTAAGTGTTGTGATTAGGAGGTTGATCTTGCATTCTTAGCATATAATTAAGGTTTAAGGTGTTAATCTATGATAATTAACCCACTTGATAATTTAATATAAGTTTCGGATGACGAAAATGTCGTTAGTTCGTTCATCGATACACTATTCGCTAATAAACGAACTTTATTATTTGGTACCAGAAGCTTGTGCTTTTGACCACCACAATTTCCATGGCGTTTATTTAGTGCACTTCGATCTAAAAATATACATAACTAGTTCGCTGGACGAATATATGTTGAGTTAGGATGGCCAAAATGGCTTTCGCTCGATATCGGCACTTATATATCCTGCCGTCGAACTTTTCCGGAAATTGTGTTTCCGTGACCTCAAGATAGTTAAATGGATTCCGAGTCCCAAATGAGGCTTAACTAGTCACCAGATGCATGAATGAGGCCATCGGCCACTAAAATGTTCGTCGGTTCGACAAACGGTCGCTTTCCGATCGAGTTGTGCATTTTTTGCCGTATGACCGGAAATGATGTCTTTTATGCATTTCTTGCTATTCTCATATTGTTTTGCTATTATTCTGACATCCGGAATTCACCGAATTAGTATTGCGGACAAACTGACATTTGTCGTCTTTTTGATCGAAATGGACAATTTTGTAATTTAGGCGTTGTACCAGAAAGTTATGTATTTTTGTAATGCGTGATCCCATATCAATGTTTGCATTTATATATGGACTCAGTTATGGCATTAACATGTCGTTATTCATTGTTCTGATTCGCTTTAGCGGTTTTGCCGACACAAATAGTGCCACCGCAAATAGTGCGCCCAACACTTTCTACCAACACTTTTAGGGCATTTATTTGGTTCGTTCCATGTCGTATCGTAAACCAGTACATGTTATGATCTGATTTACTTGCCCTAATACTTAGGATATGACGTACGACTCAGTTACACAATTAACTTACAATAATATGGATGAGATTATAAAATAGAAATAGTGATTAGATTATATGGAATTACCAGTTATTTGCCATTTGTCACACAATCAATCATTAAATATGTGGTTACTTTCAAACCGACACTTTTTATATGTGCAAATACTCATACATACATTCGTGATACACGAATCATACTTGCATGCACATTCCATACTTGAAAACATGTCATCTAACCAATTTAGCATAAAATGATGAACATATGACAGTTCAGGGACTAATTTACAATAAAGCCCAAATTGGCCAAAAGAGGTGTGGTGCTACGCGATGCCAAGCGTAATGCCAAGCCCCTTAATCCGCAGAAAATGGTTTCCAACTCCAAGATTGTTCACCTTCTCCTTCCGCAATCACCATACAACCTTCTTTAACACTAAACCCTAATCCTCCATTATAAAACCAAGACTCCATTACCTCATTTTCACTTTTTCAACTCTCTTACACTCTCAAAATACTTCCAATTCAGCTGGAAATACAAGTTGTGGCAAAATTATTCTAAGTTCAAAAATAAGCATCTACCTCACTTTTCACTAACTTTCTTCACTTCTACTTCCTCATGAAAGCTTGGAACACCTCTAGGAGTCTTTCCACAAGTTTATCATGGTAAACTAAGGTGGAACATCATCATTTTGAGGTCCAACATTTTGTTTTGAAGAATAACTTTGTTTATACTTGTTTAATTTAACTTTCTTGTAAGAATCTTGCACCTAACTTGTCTCTAATCTCATCTATGATTATGGGGATTGAACAAGGTCGATTCTTATGAGTTTAGAGGTCCAAGAGCCTCATAAACTTTCTGTTTTAACAAGGTTTGATGACCTACAAGTGTTGAGACCATCCAAGCTCACCATAGTTCATATGGCGAGACTTGTGTTTTGATGAAGGTGTGAACCATGGAAGCTTTGGCTATCCAAATGTCACATCCCGTATTCTACAGTCAAACACCGGCGGGCCCGGGTGGGGAATATCGTGACGTAAGTTGATATCATCATCGTCAATTAAACACAACACAACAGAAGTCTTGGAGTTAAATTACTATTACAAACCAAATGTTCAAAGTACAAAATAATATACAGACGGCTTGTAATAGAAGATCCACAAGCAGATCGTAAAATGTACAAAAATGTATAACAGACTTTAGGGCAGATCTAAGGATTTGCAAGATCCTCTTATATCACTACCGAGCAGCTTCCAGCCTATTTCGTATTGTACCTACAAGCTTAGTCTTTTGAAAATACGTCAGCTTTCGCTGGTAAATACACCCAACTGACTCATTTTGAAAACATTTGAAAATGATTTTAAGTGCACATGGCACAAAATTCTTTTATAACTTGGGAAAATTAACGTTGTCACCTTGTTAACAGATTCACATGTTTGTCCATACATACAGGCCCAGTACAGAGACCGAGCATGATTAACGTACTCACCACTTAAGAAGTCACGAAGGAGTTATCCCAACTTTGTGGGTAAAGTTTTTAGCATGAGCGTCTGTCAGGTGTATGTGTACACCCCACGCTTAGGTCGTGGCCATTATCTAATGTAATGAGCCGAGATATCCAGGACACGGTAGTTAACCCCCGATGTTTAAGTTATCAAACAAAACTGATTAAAACCGAATATGCGGATTTACTACCCACAATCCGGCATTTGATTGATCCCATTTCTGACCAAGCGATAATAATTTACCGTAAACCAAGCCCGTATAGGGGAAATAAGTCGAGAGTATTTACCTGAGCTAGTCTTGATTTTAATATGTAAGATTTAATATCTCAGCCGTATCCAAAATGAACTAAATGCAGATAGCATTGACCGAAAGGCTCTAGTCTTGATTATGGCATAAGCTAACCAATTAAATGCTAACGGTCTTAATTAAGTCATAGACTTAGATCGACTAGCGCACATGATCAAATCGGTATAATACGCGAGATTAAGCGATGACCGTATAGAATGTAGTTTAAATCCAACAAGTACTTTGACTTGCATATTATGGGTAAACCATAAATATTCTGGATTTGAGACTTGAATGAGAAGTTTAAACCCGTTTCGGTAATTTCCGTAAACTAGTTACATATACTTAACCGAACGCATATAGGCGATATTGGGTAACCGGATAAGTCATGGACAAGTTCTATATGCCATTATATTTTTAGATAAGTTGTAATATCAGTAGAATATCAACTTACATGCTCGTTATGGTTTTAAAACGAAACAATTCCTCATAAGGGTGTTTTGGTAATTATATACCATATAAAAAGATATTGAATATATTTTAAATGTTACAATCATAAGTATTCTGGAAAAATAATTAATTTATGATATAATATCAGTAAGAACATGATAATATGTGTAATTTATCATTTATGACCAAACTATGCACCGAAGGGGCATTTAGGTCATTTTACACATAGTATGATAGTTTATTTTGGATTCTGAGTTTATATCATGTACCTACTATAAAATATTTTAAATAGGTTTTAAAATCACTAGGTAAGAGTCTTGGTTGATAAATACGGTTTAAAACCATACTATGCGTCGAAACACGCTTATGTCGTAAAATGATGATTTGTGCGAAGTTTAGTAAAAACTGACATTAAGATCAGGTTTATATGTCCTAGATATGTTATTTAATATAACATATCAGAGGTAAAAGTATTGATATGAAAAAAGTATGATTAAAACCGTTTTACGCGCCATAAGGGCTTTATCGTCATTTTTCGACATAATAAAGGACTTGTTCATAAACTCAGTTTATAATCTAATTTGACATCCCAAATAATCCTACTTATGATATTACATCAGTAGGTAGTTCATTTTCAAGTTCATTATCGTTTAAACCTTATTTTATATAAAAAGGGTATTTTGTCAAAATGGCATAATTATGAAACTTGTGCATAAACTCAGATTCTGATTATGATCATGTAATATAACCTCAGGGGGTTATGAAACATTATATTATGATCATAATGCAACCTTAGATCAGTAGTTAACTAATTTAATCGGGTCAGAATCGAAAGTCAAAGCAGAAGTTAAACTTTGCGACTTTCAGTTGCGAACCGACCCTAGAACTGAAATTGACGAGCCGACCATGTTCCCACATGCCAATAATTATAACTTGTTTAAGTGTCAAAACATGTTTCATAACATATATAAACTCAGATTACGATATTTCTGAAAAATGGCCTATTTGACTTTTTAATATTAAAACTTTGACCTGTCAATTGGTCTAGCAAACGTGATCTTTAGGAGGCGCCCTTTATAGAGATTAAAACCTACCTTATTACGATCACTTAGCCATGTTCGTTACGAACAATGGCTGGACCATAATGGTCTTAACCGAAAGTCAAGGCGTTTTCTGTGACATCCCGGGTTTTTCGGACAACTTAAACGTAATACTTGTCGAGTGAATTATATGCTATGTATTAAACGTGTACGAGTTAGTGAATACGTGATGTGCGATTATGTGATTGTGTTAGTTATAAAATAATCATGGCAAATATGTACACGAACCGAACCGCGACACGAACCAACCTCAAACTCCTTGTGACTCTAGGAGTTAACCAAGTTTTAAACTTTAAACCCAAGTCTCTTCGGCCATGCTTTCTATCCAAAACCCAAGACCATATCCGCGAACCAACCCAAGTCCTCGGCCACGAGAACAAGCCCAAACCGCAAACCCATTGCGAGATCAATTGTGAGAACAAAGATCAAACCCAAACCGACCCACCCAAGCCCTCGGCCGCAAGACACCAAACCGTAACCTTGTTGTCTCCTTGCGCTATATATACACACACTCATGCATGCTCTTTCACAACTCCAAAACCCTAAAAGCAAAACAGCTGTCGGTAGCCAATCGGTCATCTCTCCGATCGCAAAACAGTCCATCCCTTCCACTTGATCACCTTTTCGATCGCAAACAACCTCGTCCCTTCATCATATCAATCGTGATCAGCCTTGTTACATCCCATTCGGTCGCGAGATCAGCCCATTGTTCACTTCCTCGATCACAACAGCCTACTTCATCATCATCTCTCGGTCGCAAGCATCCTTGATCACCGGTTCCTTATCTTACTCACGGTTCGTTTACCCTATCGTTAAAAGATTAGAATTTATCATATGTTACAAGATCATATTCGGATACATGTGTTTTGATTGTGTTGTTTCGGATTGTTAATGCTAGATTGAAAGTTGGATGTTTGTTCGAAAATCAGAAATCGTAGGTTGTATTTGTTTATAAAAACGAGAGATGTTGATTAGGGTTTGCATGGATATGTTATATGTATTGATCTATGATTAGAAAAACCGGTTCTTGATCGCCTAGGTTAGTTATATGGACGGTTTATGCGATAGAATGCTGAAACAGTTTGCTGAGTAATAGTTACAGCCGACTTCATCTGGCTGTAACTCGGTCATTTGTTGTCGAAAAACGGATTTTCTGATGTCTAGAACGTAGAGATTTGAATAACGAATCTAATGGCGCTGGATTCATAATTTTCTGAAGTCGTTTGATATTTTTAAGTGGCCAAATAAGTTCAGTAGCTAAAGCTGTGAAAATCCTGAAATTTTGTTGGTTGTTTATCGAGTTGGATTTTATAATAAGTAGGGAGTCGAGTCATGAATTTTGTACAGCAACTAGGTATGGAAATTTCCGGGCAACTCCAACTGGAATTTTGTTAATTGGATGATCAGTGATTTTTAAATAAATTCTTCCGTGGACTGCAGTCAGAAAGCGATAAATCTGACTGCAGCCTAGTATATTAATATTTATGGTTAAATGGTAAAGATTTAGGACTTGGAAAATTTATATAAATTTCTACAGTATAAATGGCACCTGCTGTAAAAATATTGGAATTATTGGAACGTTGGAACTATTTTATAAAAATCCTAGAAAACAGCTGAATTGTGAGTATTAAGCTGAAATTTGATAACTTGTGATTGTGTGCACCAAAGTGTTGTATGGATTGGATTATGTTCATGATAAATTGTTTAGATTACTATGATCACATGTGGATACTTGCATGCATGTTTGAGTGTTAGATATTTTGTTGTGTGTATCACTTTGTGCGTAAATTACGTGTAGAATTTGTATTGGCGTGATCACACAGTGACTTGAAATCAATTGGTTTGTTAGGACGCAATTAGCGGTCCCATCCCTTACAACTTCTTTGCTACACTAACCGAGCAAATAAAGGTGAGTTCACGGCCCCTAATTTTATCCGGTTTTTAAACAACAGGGGGAGAAACATGTATACACTCTTCAAACTCAATCTCTTTACGTTATACGAATTTAACGTCACATAACTATTCGGTAACTAAGTTAATGTTAATGTAATGTTATGGTCACTAAGCAGCTATATCACTTAAGTCCTCGTCAATCTCTCGGATCGTTAGTATTGGGTTTAATAGCGGGGGAGTTATAAGTAGTACTACTGGGCCCGACAAGCCCCATCCGAGCTAGTCGCGCTAGCCGACCGGGTATGGTCAACGGGTGAATAATTCGGCCTAACTTCGCCATGGTCAGTGATAGGCCTGGCAACACGGAGGCACAACAGTCAGCTTCGATCGCGAACACTTACGTGACATAACTTTAGGCTAGCTACCTATATAGGTTAACATTGAACTTAATTACGAAACAACTATATTATCCCGGGTTGGGGATAATGGAAACAACAACTTATTATTCCGGGTTTGGAATAATGGAAACAACAACTTACTATTCCGGGTTTGGAATAATGGAACCAACATCATTATTATTCCGGGATGGGAATAATGGAACTAAATCGTTATCCCGGGTTAGGGATAACGGGGGAAAACAAACTCATAACCGAACAAACGAATTTATGAAAACCTGTGAATTCACTCATCTTTAATGTTGACACTTGTTTCTTTACATGTTTCTCAGGACGCTAGGAGCTCTAGGTGCACTCACATGCATTGAACAAGACATCTTTTATCGAGTCTTATTTACAAATATTGTTTTGGGTTTTTCATTTGTTTTGGCGTTTGTGTTGGCGCCCGCTTCACTACTTATTTATGCTTCCGCTCAACTTTAAAAACTAATGCTTCCGCTAAATATTGGTAACTAATCAAGACAATATAAAATCTACGACAAATGATTTTTGAAAACGTATTATCAAATCATATAGAGTCGTTCGACGTACTAGTGTTTCAGATTCTGGTTTGTTCACACGCCTCGCGGTAAAACTCCGCAAGTGGAAATTGAGGGTGTGACAGATTGGTATCAGAGCCACTAGCTATAGAGAACCAGGTCTGCATTAGAAGTAGACCTAAACTATAGCTGATTTCACGACACTAGACTTAGTTTGGCACCGAACTATTATATCTTGTTATGCGATGTACCACAACTGTGTTATGTGGATTATGACTTAATAATAAGAAATGAAAACAACTCGTAACTAACTACACGACCTAACAGGCAATGTCATCATCATCATCGTCATCATCATCCGACAAACTTACGCCACCAAGAGCGCCAGGAAAGGCACCTATGGTGGAACCCTTACCATCTTATGGCGTGGAGACACGCTCAGCTGCGAGGAAAAGGCTCGCTCTGGGGGAGGAGTCGTCATCACGCCCAACCATTGCTGTGCCAGTTGAACCGGTTAACCCTGTAGAAGTAGGAATTGACCTACTTAGAATCAAGATAAATAAACAACAAGCACAGTTAGAAAGAATGTAGGAAACCATCCTAGCACAAGGATGGATGATCCGACAACTGACAGGTAAAACCGACTCGCTCGAGGAAGAGCATCATACGAGTAAGATAGCTCGTAACACCTTAGCCAGAGATCTGCGTGCTGAGCAGATAAGAGCCGACTGGCTCGAGGACAGAGTCCTAGAAAATAGTTGGAACATTCAGGAGCTATAGCAAAATCAAGCACCTGCACCAGCACCGGCCCCTCCAGTGCCGGTGGAGGAGGATCCGGAAGAGGATCCAGAGGAGGACCCTGAAGAGGATCCAGAAGAGGATCCAGAGGAGGATCCGGAGGAGGATCCAGCTGTAGAAGCTGGAAATGCCGCGCAGGATGACGGCAACGACAGTGACTTGGGGGATGGAGACGTAGACGACTGACACGTCTCGCTTATTTTATTTACTTTCCTCCAGTCTATTTATTTTCCCACTTGTGTTTAAATTTGAGACTTTATAGTGAATTCATATGTTTGGTTGGCACTTTGTAAGACGTTGAAAATTTCAGTTAATCAAGTATTTCTTTTGACTATTTAATATATTGAGTTGACGTAACTTGATAATTATTAAAGTACGAAGTAGGATAACTATATGGGATATATAGACTTATCGGGGTGTGTTTGTGTTGTGTTTCGAAGATCTAAATGGCAACTGGACGACGTGGAAACCTTAACTTGACGCCCGAAGAGCTAGCTGCCATGATTCAAGAGCACGTGAACGCAGCTTTAGCGGGTGTTCAGAACCAACCAGCAGGTAACCATTATTAATTTTTCGTGTGAAAATCTAATAGTTGGGCTAGTAGAATTCCTCGCTGACTACCTGTTCTCTGTCAGCAGGAGGGGGCTTTAACCCCTACAAGATGTTCCTCGACGCGAAACCAAGCAAATTCTCGGGGGCGGAAGGACCCATTGGACTGGTCCGCTGGATCGAAAAATCTGAATCCGTATTTGAAATGTGCAACTGTCTAGAGGTCAACAAGGTCAAATACGTAGCCTCAACACTGGAAGATGGGGCACTGACATGGTGGAATGCACAAGTCCAAACGCGTGGACTTATTGCTGCCAATGCAATGGCCTGGGCCGAGTTCAAGGCCCTAATCAAAGAGGAGTACTGTCCACGAGACAGAGTGCAACAGTTGGAGCAAGCCTTATGGAACCACAAGATGGTGGGATCTGAAATCGAAGCTTACACCGCAAAACATCATGACTTGGTATTTCTATGTCCCGATTTAGCCAACACTGTGGAGAAAAGACTCGAGTTCTATCTTGGGGGTCTGGTACCGGAAATTCAGGGTATGGTAATGGCTAGTAACCCTGTAACTGAACATCAAGCAATCCGATTGGCGCATAAACTCACCGATAAAGCGGTGGAACAAAAGAAGTTGCCAGCACGGGGTACAACTGAAGTTGCCCCTGATAACAAAAGAAAGTTTGAAGACTCAACTATTCGACAGTCTTCATCATCTCATCCGCAACAGGGGAACCAGAAACGGTTCAATCATTACAACAGCCACCGGGGTCACCAAAATCAACCCGCCAACAACAACAACAACCAGAATGCAGGCGGCTATGTAGGTCGAAAGCCGCAGTGCAATCGCTGTAATCTTCATCATCACGGCCCTTGTGCCGGAAATCGCTGCCAACGATGCGGCAAGGTGGGACATGCGGCAAAGGATTGTCGTGGGGAAATCATGTCACGACAAAATCAAAATCAACCCCAGGGTCAGCAGCAGGGTATTAACCGGGGATGCTATCAGTGTGGTAGCACTGCTCACTTCAGAAGAGACTGCCCACAGCTGCGTAACAACAACAACAATGGTGGAAACAACCACAACCACAATAACCACAACAACAACAATAACAACAACAATGGAAACGGTGGCACAGGAGGTGCCAAAGGTCGCGCCTTCACATTGGGCCGCGGAGAGGCCAGAAACGACTCGAACGTGGTCAGCGGTAAGTTTCCCCTTAATGAACATTTTGCTACTGTGCTTTTTGATACGGGTGCAGATAGGAGCTTTATATCTGAGTCTTTTAGGAGGAACCTAAATCTCACGCCTTAACCATTAGAGACCCCTTATGTTATAGAATTAGCCGATGGTAATTCTGTAGATGTGACCCATATAGTATCCGGCTGTCAACTCAAACTCGCGGGTCACACTTTTACCATTGATCTGATGACAACTACCCTGGGTAGTTTTGACGTGGTAGTCGGAATGGACTGGCTATCCGACGTCCGGGCTGAAGTTCTCTGCTTCGAAAAATCTATCCGTATTCCGCTCTCTAACGACGAAATCCTGACGGTACAAGGCGATAAGGCAAGCGCCGTCACCAACATCATCTCTTACATGCAAGCGCAGAAGTATCTTCGGAGGAAGAACTCCTTCGCTTTACTCGCACTGATTACCGAACAGCCTAAGGACGAGAAACGCATAGAAGACATCCCTGTCGTCCGTGATTTTTCCGATGTATTCCCAGAAGAACTACCTGGTCTTCCACCCCATCGACAATTGGAGTTTGAAATTGAATTGGCGAACAATGCAACTCCTATCGCCAAGGCTTCGTACCGCCTAGCTCCAGCTGAGCTGCAGGAGCTGTCTACCCAACTTCAGGAGCTATTAGAAAAAGGATTTATCCGACCAAGCGTTTCGCCATGGGGAGCTCCAGTCCTTTTTGTCAAGAAGAAGGACGGGACTTTCCGCATGTGCATCGACTACAGGGAACTCAACAAGGTTACTGTCAAGAACCGATACCCGTTACCTCGCATCGACGATCTCTTCGACCAACTTCAAGGGTCAAGTTACTACTCTAAGATTGATTTACGGTCCGGTTACCACCAGCTACGCGTCAGGGAGGAGGACATCGCTAAGACGGCATTTCGTACTCGGTATGGCCATTATGAGTTCTTGGTCATGCCCTTCGGTCTCACCAACGCACCTGCGGTGTTCATGGACCTCATGAACCGCGTGTGTAAACCATACCTCGACAAATTTGTCATTGTGTTCATCGATGACATACTCATCTACTCCAAAAGTGAAGAAGAACATGCTGAACACCTACGATTACTGCTAGGATTACTCCAACAGGAAAAGCTATATGCCAAGCTTTCAAAGTGTGATTTTTGGATTCGGGAAGTTCAGTTTCTCGGGCATATCGTGAATAAAAAGGGTATCCACGTAGACCCTGCCAAGAATGAAGCCATCAAAAACTGGGAAGCACCCAAGACACCGATGGAGATCCGCCAATTTTTGGGATTGGCTGGTTACTACAGACGTTTCATCGAGGGATTTTCAAAGATCGCACAACCGCTTACTACCCTCACCCAGAAAGGTATCAAGTATGCTTGGGGTGACAAGCAAGAAGCAGCATTTCAATTGCTGAAACAGAAACTTTGCAGTGCACCCATTCTGTCCTTGCCGGAAGGGACAGATGACTTTGTGGTATATTGTGATGCTTCCATTCATGGATTGGGATACGTACTCATGCAACGCGATAAGGTCATCGCGTATGCATCGCGACAACTGAAGGTTCACGAGAAAAACTACACGACGCATGACATGGAATTGGGAGCAGTAGTGTTTGCACTTAAGATTTGGAGACACTACCTCTATGGAACGAAGTGCACAATCTTTACAGACCACAAGAGCCTCCAACACATCTTCGATCAGAAGGAGTTGAACATGCGACAACGTCGCTGGGTCGAACTCTTGAACGATTATGAGTGTGCCATTCGGTATCACCCGGGTAAAGCTAACGTGGTAGCTGATGCCCTCAGTAGGAAGGAACACTTGAAACCTCGTCGTGTACAAGCATTACACCTCACTATCCATTCGGGGCTACCCGAACAAATACGCGACGCCCAGTTAGAAGGAGTTAAGGAGGAAAACATCAAGGCCGAATCGGTGGGAAAAATGGAACGCGATTGGGAAGTAATACCCAATGGAGCCCGGTATTTCATGAATCGCATATGGTACGGAAACCTCAGAGAGCTAGTCATGGATGAAGCTCACAAATCCCGATACTCTGTCCATCCGGGTTCGGATAAGATGTATCAAGACCTTAAAGCTGCGTATTGGTGGCCCAACATGAAAGCCGATATAGCCACCTACGTGAGCAAGTGTTTGACTTATGCAAAAGTCAAGGTAGAGTATCAAAAGCCATCGAGGCTACTCCAACAGCCTGAGATCCCAATGTGGAAATGGGATCAGATCTCGATGGATTTCATCACTAAACTCCTGCGAACTTTAGGTGGTTGCGATACCATCTGGTGATTGTGGATCGTTTAACTAAGTCCGCACACTTCCTAGCTATTAAAGAAACAGATAAGATGGAGAAGTTGACTCGCATCTACATTAAGGAAGTAGTTTCTCGGCACGGAGTGCCAACATCCATCATCTCAGACAGAGATGCTCGCTTCACGTCCAACTTCTGGCAGTCACTCCAGAAAGCGTTGGGAACACGCTTGGATATGAGCACAGCCTATCACCCTCAGACTGATGGTCAAAGCGAAAGGACCATACAGACCTTGGAAGACATGCTTAGAGCATGCGTAGTAGACTTCGGAAATAGTTGGGAAATTCACCTGCCTTTAGTGGAATTCTCATATAACAACAGTTATCATACGAGTATTTCGGCAGCACCGTTTGAGGCACTATACGGTCGTAAATGTAGATCACCGGTCTGTTGGGCAGAAGTCGGTGACAGTCAACTCACAGGCCCTGAGTTAATACTTGAGGCTACTGAAAAGATTGTACAAATCAGAAACCGCATGGCGGCGGCACGAGATCGACAGAAAAGCTACGCTGATCAACGACGCAAACCGCTCGAATTTCAAGTAGGCGACCGCGTCCTACTAAAGGTGTCACCCTGGAAGGGTGTAATCCGCTTTGGAAAACGGGGCAAACTAAACCCACGGTACGTAGGCCCGTTTGTAATCTTGAAACGTATCGGACCCGTAGCTTATCAATTAGACCTTCCTGCCGAACTCAGTGGAGTTCACAACGTTTTTCACGTGTCAAATCTGAAGAAGTGTCTATCAGATGAAACTCTAGTCATTCCATTGGATGAGATCCAAGTGGATGAACAACTACACTTCGTGGAACAGCCTATCGAGATCATGGATCGTGAGATCAAGACTCGAAGGCACAGCAAGATTCCGATCGTTAAGGTTCGTTGGGACTCTAAACGTGGACCGGAGTTCACGTGGGAAAGAGAGGACCAAATGAAAAGCAAATACCCACACCTCTTCGCAACTGAGCAGCAAACTAACGATACCAGTAACTAAATTCGGGACGAAAATTCTTTCAACATGGGGATGATGTGACAACCTGGAAATTTCTCATACTTTTGCGTACTATTGTTAACTAAGTCCTTGTGCATGGCACTTGGGAATCTTTGTGCATGGCACTTGGGAACTTCTTGTAACTTCGCGTACTATCATAAACGAACTAACTCTTTGTGCGTGGCACTCTAAACATGTACGCTACATTCTAAACCGCGTTTACTCAATTTTCGGGACGAAAATTCTTTCAACATGGGGATAATGTGACATCCCGGGTTTTTCGAACAACTTAAACGTAATACTTGTCGAGTGAATTATATGCTATGTATTAAACGTGTACGAGTTAGTGAATACGTGATGTGCGATTATGTGATTGTGTTAGTTATAAAATAATCATGGCAAATATGTACACGAACCGAACCGCGACACGAACCAACCTCAAACTCCTTGTGACTCTAGGAGTTAACCAAGTTTTAAACTTTAAACCCAAGTCTCTTCGGCCATGCTTTCTATCCAAAACCCAAGACCATATCCGCGAACCAACCCAAGTCCTCGGCCACGAGAACAAGCCCAAACCGCAAACCCATTGCGAGATCAATTGTGAGAACAAAGATCAAACCCAAACCGACCCACCCAAGCCCTCGGCCGCAAGACACCAAACCGTAACCTTGTTGTCTCCTTGCGCTATATATACACACACTCATGCATGCTCTTTCACAACTCCAAAACCCTAAAAGCAAAACAGCCGTCGGTAGCCAATCGGTCATCTCTTCGATCGCAAAACAGTCCATCCCTTCCACTTGATCACCTTTTCGATCGCAAACAACCTCGTCCCTTCATCATATCAATCGTGATCAGCCTTGTTACATCCCATTCGGTCGCGAGATCAGCCCATTGTTCACTTACTCGATCACAACAGCCTACTTCATCATCATCTCTCGGTCGCAAGCATCCTTGATCACCGGTTCCTTATCTTACTCACGGTTCGTTTACCCTATCGTTAAAAGATTAGAATTTATCATATGTTACAAGATCATATTCGGATACATGTGTTTTGATTGTGTTGTTTCGGATTGTTAATGCTAGATTGAAAGTTGGATGTTTGTTCGAAAATCAGAAATCGTAGGTTGTATTTGTTTATAAAAACGAGAGATGTTGATTAGGGTTTGCATGGATATGTTATATGTATTGATCTATGATTAGAAAAACCGGTTCTTGATCGCCTAGGTTAGTTATATGGACGGTTTATGCGATAGAATGCTGAAACAGTTTGCTGAGTAATAGTTACAGCCGACTTCATCTGGCTGTAACTCGGTCATTTGTTGTCGAAAAACGGATTTTCTGATGTCTAGAACGTAGAGATTTGAATAACGAATCTAATGGCGCTGGATTCATAATTTTCTGAAGTCGTTTGATATTTTTAAGTGGCCAAATAAGTTCAGTAGCTAAAGCTGTGAAAATCCTGAAATTTTGTTGGTTGTTTATCGAGTTGGATTTTATAATAAGTAGGGAGTCGAGTCATGAATTTTGTACAGCAACTAGGTATGGAAATTTCCGGGCAACTCCAACTGGAATTTTGTTAATTGGACGATCAGTGATTTTTAAATAAATTCTTCCGTGGACTGCAGTCAGAAAGCGATAAATCTGACTGCAGCCTAGTATATTAATATTTATGGTTAAATGGTAAAGATTTAGGACTTGGAAAATTTATATAAATTTCTACAGTATAAATGGCACCTGCTGTAAAAATATTGGAATTTTTGGAACGTTGGAACTATTTTATAAAAATCCTAGAAAACAGCTGAATTGTGAGTATTAAGCTGAAATTTGATAACTTGTGATTGTGTGCACCAAAGTGTTGTATGGATTGGATTATGTTCATGATAAATTGTTTGGATTACTATGATCACATGTTGATACTTGCATGCATGTTTGAGTGTTAGATATTTTGTTGTGTGTATCACTTTGTGCGTAAATTACGTGTAGAATTTGTATTGATGTGATCACACACTGACTTGAAATCAATTGGTTTGTTAGGACGTAATTAGCGGTCCCATCCCTTACAACTTCTTTGCTACACTAACCGAGCAAATAAAGGTGAGTTCACGGCCCCTAACTTTATCCGGTTTTTAAACAACAGGGGGAGAAACATGTATACACTCTTCAAACTCAATCTCTTTACGTTATACGAATTTAACGTCACATAACTATTCGGTAACTAAGTTAATGTTAATGTAATGTTATGGTCACTAAGCAGCTATATCACTTAAGTCCTCGTCAATCTCTCGGATCGTTAGTATTGGGTTTAATAGCGGGGGAGTTATAAGTAGTACTACTGGGCGGGGCAAGCCCCATCCGAGCTAGTCGCGCTAGCCGACCGGGTATGGTCAACGGGTGAATAATTCGGCCTAACTTCGCCATGGTCAGTGATAGGCCTGGCAACACGGAGGCACAACGGTCAGCTTCGATCGCGAACACTTACGTGACATAACTTTAGGCTAGCTACCTATATATGTTAACATTGAACTTAATTACGAAACAACTATATTATCCCGGGTTGGGGATAATGGAAACAACTTATTATTCCGGGTTTGGAATAATGGAAACAACAACTTATTATTTCGGGTTTGGAATATTGGAACCAACATCATTATTATTCCGGGATGGGAATAATGGAACTAAATCGTTATCCCGGGTTAGGGATAACGGGGGAAAACAAACTCATAACCGAACAAACGAATTTATGAAAACCTGTGAACTCACTCATCTTTAATGCCGACACTTGTTTCTTTACATGTTTCTCAGGACGCTAGGAGCTCTAGGTGCACTCACATGCATTGAACAAGACATCTTTTATCGAGTCTTATTTACAAATATTGTTTTGGGTTTTTCATTTGTTTTGGCGTTTGTGTTGGCGCCCGCTTCACTACTTATTTATGCTTCCGCTCAACTTTAAAAACTAATGCTTTCGCTAAATATTGGTAACTAATCAAGACAATATAAAATCTACGACAAATGATTTTTGAAAACGTATTATCAAATCATATAGAGTCGTTTGACGTACTAGTGTTTTAGATTCTGGTTTGTTCACACGCCTCGCGGTAAAACTCCGCAAGTGGAAATTGAGGGTGTGACATTTTCCATAAAACGCTTGACTTTTGGCTACAAAAGCCTATAAACGAAATTGCAAGAGAAAGGAACACTTACAAGTGATTCCTAGGATGAAATAGAACTAAGTTGATGCTCCTTTCAGTTAGGAACTTCCAGAGGAGGGAGATAGAATGAGAAATGAGAAAGGTGCAAGTTCAAGTGTTGAACAAATGCACCTATTTATAGTTTGAGAGCTTGAAGGAGGTGATCCAGGTGTTAAGGGGTGTTAGAGGGAGCGTACAAGTGTCCTAAAAACGTGGGATAACAGTTTGGAAGTCGATGGTTTCGAATCAAATGGTTTTTGGCAACATGTGTGGAGGCCAAGGCAATTTTCTGCAGACATAAGGCTCTGGCGGGCCATGAGAGGCTTGGCCAGGGTCTCTCGCGCCCCGCGAGCACCCCATGGAAACTTTCCAAACTTTTCACATTTATCCCCTCAACATATAAAACCTCCTAAAACACTTTTATAGCATATTTAGCCTCCGTAGCCAACATTTGGCGTACCCGGGATTATGCCCGGACATTGCCGAGCTCTCAGTTCGTTAAAAGGTCACTCAGAGGTATAAATTTACATGTTGACACTTTTAACCCCTCCATTATCCAACTTTTACATATTAATAGAATTAATCCCTCTCGTCCAACAAGTGGCACATATGAGAGTTAGGAATTTGTAAAGGATCACTCGGAGGCTCAGTATAAGCATGTTGACTCCGATGTCACTCAGAGGCTGGGCATGTTGACACAAATGATCACTCAGAGGCCAAGTTTTAGCACTCAGAGGCTTGGTTTATGCATGTTGACATCAGAAGGTCACTCAGAGACTTAGTTTGAGCATGTTAACACTTTTAGTCCTTATTAGTCTTTAATAGACTTATATTAAAAATACGACACGTGTCACTATATTATTGGATACGATTTTACGAGGCGTTACACAAAACTTGTTAGACCACCTCACTTGATGTTTTATCATACTATTCCAAGTAGTTTCCTAGACCTAAAGTAACATAAACCTACATCATTTCCAACATTTTCCATGATGGGTATGAAACACCCGAGTTGATCTTACTTGGCTACTTTATGAACTAGTTAGATAGTTTTAATTTATTTTCATTCATGACCAACCAGGTTATCAACTATGTTGGTAACTTTGTGCTTTGGTGAATCATACAATGAGGTATACATACCTCTGACGTGATCGAGGTATGGGTATATTTTTAGACTATTTTTAGCACTTTTTACTTTTTTTGTCACGCTTTAAATTTATAAAACACGATATAACACTATCACTCTCTACAACACATCAGGGCAAGTGCACCCATCGTTGGCGTAGTATAGTGATAGTAAGATACCGAGATCGTCTAAGAATACAAGAGCTTTTAATACCGGATTATCATCAACGTCTAATCGACACAAATTTTGAGAAAATATTTTTAATAAGTAAAATAAAGAAAGAAAATAAGGTAAATGAAAGAAACAAGTAAACAAGATAGAATCACTTGATTCCGACTCATCTTTCATGTAACCTTTGAGGATTTCCGCACTTTAGGTTTTTTAAGAGATTATCTTGGTTATAGTGGCTTGTCCCTCTTTTGGAGGCAACAGCTACCCTCGGCCATATTGGTCTGAGTCAGCAGGGATACAATCCCGCAAGGCCGAAATACTGAAAGACAATTAAATGAGTTATTAATACAAAATGTGGGATGCCCTCTTTTGGAGGCAACGTTACCCACGACCATATTGGTCTGAGTCAGCAGGGATACAGTCTCGCAAGGCCGGTTTAAAGTTTTAATAGTAGTTTATTTATAATTTTAACAACAAAAAACAATGATTTTGTTTACCATGTTTTTTCGGTATCCACAATGTTTATGTTTTAGTTGTAACATTAAAATTACTATACAAAGTCTGAGCTTAATTCATTTAACTTTTCTTATTTTGAAGTGTAAATTACTGTTTTGGCTCCTGTGGTTTAGCCAATTTAACCCTCTCAGTCCGAAATTGAATCGTTTGACATATCAGACACCGATGTTGCATTTATAACAATTTAGTGTGGGGTAATTAGATCATTATATACCTTAGGGGCTGTTTTTTATAATTACAAAGCTCTTTTAATATTTAAGAAGTTTATAAGTATCAAAAACAGCCCGTAAGGTATATAATGACCTAATTACCCTTACATTAACAACAAACAAGTAACGAAGTTAGTGTTAGAGGCTAAAACCGATATAAAACACAACCTTAAGGGCTGATATGTCAAAAGATTCTTTTTTGAGCTGAAAGGGTTAAACTAACTAAACCATCAGGCCAAGACGGTAATTTACTATATTTTGAATGGTTAAATCACATTCACTAAACCTACACTAATATCCACTCTAGAGATGCACAAAGTAGTTCCAAACCCTAAACTGGTTCGCGTTGGTCCACGGAAAATCAAAACCAGATTTTGGTTTCAAAGCGGTTCTGGTTATGTCAGTTTGTTGACACGTATTTTTTCACCATGCTTTTTATTGGTTTTGACCAGTTTTAAGCAGTTTTGTTCAGTTTTTTTACCAGTTCGACTCAGGTTTAAACAAGTATCAAATAAATTGGTCCCAAACTACGGTTTTCACTAGGCTAAAACCAATTCCTCCGCATATCGGTTCCAAACCGGTTTCAGTTCGTGTTGAATTCGGTTTTGGTACACGAACCGTTCGTTTTTTCATCTCTAATCCACCATGAAACTAAAATTCTCAAATACTTGGTAAGGAAAATCAATTAATATCCCACAAATAGCAAAGCCACTGGTAGTGTCTAAGGAGGGAGGCACACCTTACTTCTATCCCTAGAGATAGAGAGACTGCTTTCAAAGAGACCCTGACACCAAAGGCATATAGTAAAAAAGCGAGAAACCAAACAAATCTATAAACAGAGCACTACTAAACAACAAAGAAGTGGTGGATAGGTAACATAGTGAAATAGAACAAATATTTCAAATCACAAGAACTCACTTAAGCATTTTTGAAAAAAAAAACAATCCATGCAAAATCCGCCTAGACCGTAAACAATCCATGCAAAATACTTGGTAAGGAACAGCTTTACTATTTACTAGTCCTTAATACTGCTAGGCTACAAGAGTTGTTTAGGCTCGTTTAACTATGGAATAAGGATTGTTTTGAGCTCTATGTCAAGCGTGGGTCATGAAAAGTTTAAAATATCAAGCTCACCTCTGACTCAACTCATTTTATTTGACATAACAAAATTAACCTACATTTTCATCCAAAAGTACTCATTTAACAACAAAAGTCTATTATCTTCAAAGTGCATTTTGCAACAAAAATAAATAACTAACCACACTAGTTTTGTCACCAAATATCATAGGCAAGAAATAACTACAAATCAAATCCAAAAGTCCAAACATGTTCCTGAGCTTAACTAACTGCATTCCAACCGTAGATCAGACACGGATCATAAGTAGCGATGGTTAATTTTAACAACATTTGATGAAAACCTAACCTGATCCTTGACGATAACTTTGATGCTATCATCGGATTCGGGGATCTTGTTGACCATTGTTGTTAAAGTTGAAGGGTTTTTCTTTGAGGGAGAATGGAATAGATTTGTGGTTTGATTTTATGAAAGGGATATGTAAGCTGAAAAGTAATCGAATGATGACAGGCAGCTCTCTGCTCACGCAGACATGACGTTACGCTGGTCTTCCGCTCACTCTTCGAGATTCTGCTGCAATCACCAACATAGCAACAAGTACTGGTAGGCCCCACATCAGCAATATTAAGCTAAAAAGTGCTGACATTTCTTTTTTTTCTTTTTCCTTTAAACAACATGTTAAATCATTTCAATATTACAGAATAGAGGATACACAAATTTACATACTTAAAAAATAATAATAAAAACAAGTTAATCAAGTGTTATATAATCATTACCAAAGTTCAAAGGGTTAAGCAATGGGTCAAACCGTTAGAAATTCTTGTATAAAACATCCTTTATGTTTCCTCAAACTTGCAGGTTCCAGCCTTAATGTTTAAAAGTTGCTAAAAACAGCCTTTAAGTTTATATTTGTTGCGGGTTCAATCCTTTACAGCTAACCACGTTATTTTCTTCAGTTAAGTTCCCTCACATGCATAACATGTGAGGGTATATTCGTCATTTTGGTTGATCTTCCACCCACTTCAATTATAAGAAAAATAATATTTAAGTTTTAACCTAGTTTAAACAAAGTTTGGTAAAACGTACGCGACTACAGAGGAGCACGATTACCGTTTGATAGTGTTTAAGTCTAACTTGCGGCGTCCTAAGCGTCACCAGTTGCTGGATCCGACTACTGAACATGGTGTTACGAAGTTCTCTGATTTGACGGCATCGAAGTTCCGTGAGAGGTATCTAGGGTTGAAGAGTCGTTTGTCGTTTCCGTCTGATGCGAATAAGGCGCCTATTCTTCCAACTGATGATAATCCTGAAAAGTTTGATTGACATGATCAAAATCTGTGTTAATCTTTACAGCTTAGTGGGCTAGCTTAACAAGATTCCTATCTTAATTTCGGGTTCGCCGGAATCCGGCGAAGTCGCCGGAGAAGAAGACCGGAAAGAGGGTGTTTGGTTTTTAAAAGTTTGGTTTTATTGCATATTAGTCCATGTGGTTAGAATTTTTTTTTAAAATAGGTTAAACCTTAAATATTCTTTTTTCTTATAATTGATGTGGGTGGAAGATCAGCCAAAATGACGAATATACCCTCACATGTTATGCATGTGAGGGAACTTAACTGAAGAAAATAACGTGGTTAGCTGTAAAGGATTGAACCAGCAACAAATATGAACTTAAAGGCTGTTTTTAGCAACTTTTAAACATTAAGGCTGAAACCTGCAAGTTTGAGGAAACATAAAGAATGTTTTGTACAATTTACTCTAAAATATATCCAAACCTTATTTTACAAATGAGAATTAGATAGTGTGAAAGTATCACAAAGCCCATGACTTTTCAAATAAAAGGTTATGGGTTGACACATTTTATTTCGGGTTGAGCCAAATAAATTTTCTAGTTGTAGATTTTCTCTTGAGAGTGTGGGCTGGGTCCCCACATTTTGTTTTTCAGACAAAAGAGTGATCTATTTGTTACAGTGATCCTGGGTGTCGAGTCCTTTATTGTTAAAAGAATAGTGTGATAAAGTAATCGTTAATAGGAGAACTAGGATAGAAATGTTTACTATGATATGTGATACAAAAGATTGTTTAAAGTTAAAATTAAACAAAAAAATTGCTTAAAGGTCATGGGATCACCTGTTGGGGAGTTAATTACTGCCATGTTCATTCTCTTAGGATAACAGGATGAAATCCTCTTTATCTTGTTTGTAGTTATTTGTTGCTATATGTTTGTTTGTCTTGATACTCTCTACATCTTCCTAAGTTAGTCTAAAGTACATCTTTCTAAGTTAGTCAAAAGTTACAAATAAACATTTTGATAAACAAGTGCTTTCGTGGTATCAAAGCAAATGCTTGATCCATAGTGAACCAACTCACTTATGACACGATTAAATACATATATTAAATAACTCATAGTAAAATACTAATAAAATGTGGATAAATCAATGTATAAAATATGTATAATTTAAATGGCATTAAATTGTAATAGTTTTTGGGCACGTTGACATTGATGCAAGGAAATGTCTTGATCCCATTTGGGTTGTTGAAGTTGCTAATGCCATATTAGATTGTCCTATAGTTTTAATCAACATGTTATTACTTTATGTAGTAATGCAATAATGCTCTAACAAACATATTAGGGTGGTTAACTCCTCCATTGTGTCCTTAACATTGAATCAACATATCTTTCGATAATCGATCTCATAAACTCATTGCCTGATCATTCCAAGATGACTTTGTGATGTACCCAATGAATCTTCATGTAAGTCTGGCGCCATTATCGAGCATTGCCTTCAAGATGAATCGTTGCATAATGAAGCTTAACATTCTCAAGGTCTTATCGATCATGAATAAAGCGAATGCACCGATATAACCATCCTATCCATTGAATTAGAATATTATGATTTGCAAAATTTGCTACTATCGTTGGTTGTCTTTGCTTCAACCAATAACTTTGAGCGCTCCTCATATTTTGTTGCGTACTTTTTGTAGCTTAGTCTTTAAAGCATTCAAACTCCTCACCAGGACTTCTAATGTCAATTTTACGTCTACAAATGATCGTTTTGTCTTTCTGGTGCTACTTCTAACCCCAACAAGCTTCTATTATGCTCCTTGAGGGCTTACTTAAATTCCTAAGGCTATGTATTGTGAAATAACAAAACCATTGCCACATTACCGCTATGGCACTACCACGTAGTAATTTGAGCAATAACAAAACATTCAATAACTAGGTGTAATGGAATAACTAAACACCCAATGCAAACAACTAAAACAAAATTAAAAAAAAAAAACAACACAAAGAAGAATTGAATCAAATCTCAGTTGTCCCTCTCTCATTCAATTAGTGCTCAAGTACAAAGAAGGTAAAAAAAACTTAATGACTTAATTGGGTTGTTTAACTTGTTTAGGATTATTTTTAGAAAATAGACCCTTAACTATTACATACTTACTATTATCTATTACTCTCTATTACAGCGTAACAATATGTTAAAGCCATGGAATAAGAATCTTAACTTAATATGATAATAACCAAAGGGAATGAATAGTAAATTTTGTTGTGGTGATGTCCGATTGGTTTCTTTTGACAGTGGTGGCCTCATCACCCAAATAAGACATACGTACGTTTTACCGTCGGGCCTTTTCTCCCTTTGTTCTTTCCCTATTCAATATCCAGCATACATTCATATTTTCTCTTGACACTAAGTAAGAGAGAGAGAGAGAGAGAGAGAGAGAGTAGGCATATGGATGAGGAGACGACCATGGCCTCCGGCTGGCTTCCCCACCCTGGTTACGCGATGTGGTGGTCTACGAAGGGGTACTCCAAGCAGAGGTTGGGTGATGACGGAGGTGGTTTCCGATTTCGCCAATGTAGGAAGCAGGGATCAATTAACGCCTATTTGTATGAAGTAGGGCATCGATTATGGTGGAGTGGTTCCCAGCAGGCCAAAAATCGAAAAATCTAATACCATCCTCTACTCGATCAGTCCCGATTAGTCGACAAGTCCTATTTGTAGAAGAGCATCTAATTGACAAAGGAGAAACGGGACCAAGAGAGAAGGCCAGTATGCGAAGGCTTTCCTGAGCCCTCTTATGCTTGCTTCTAAGTGAAAGGTAGCCAAGATTAATAACAGGTCTTCAAGCCTCACTCGATGTCCTTTTTGATGGTTAGTTCATTCTAAAAGAAGCTAGGATCTTATAAGAATTAGAAGGGAACGACAATGTTGAGTTGAGGGGCGGTGAAATGGTGGAAGGTGGAAATGCATTGATAGTGATGGAAGGTGGGGGGTATGTTTGTTGGTGATCTGATATGTGGTAGGGGTGTCTTAATCTGATACATGGAGGGAAGGTGGCAATCAATTGAAGATGGGATACTTGAACTCTTCCAGATGGTACTTTTCAAGTTTAGTTTGTGAGTATGAACTACTTTTCATATTCTTTACGAATCTTTATGCTTAAGCTACATACAAGTGAAGCATATTAACTCTTAACTCTTCCACCAATGCATTCCACCGAAGCCTGCACAACGGTGATTATTATCTTTTGAATGTTTGTTATTAAACATGATTTGGAAAAAAAATAAAAAATGTGTGGGTTTATTTTGAACTAGAGTCAAATGTACAGTAAGATTGAAATTAGAACCCTTACATAATTGAAATTCATTATGTTATTTTGTTTTTATCATGCACATAATAATTGATGTGATTTGGGTTACTTTTCTATTTCTTAATTCTTAATTTTGAGATATTGGATGTGTGCTCGGTGTTTGAAGGCGATATCTTCTTGGCTTTGAAAATCGTTATAACTAAGTCGTTAATCGTTCAGTTGGTTGCCCATAGATATATAAATGATGTTCTTCGTATAATCATAGGCTGCTTATATGTGTTCACGTGTCATCAACTTTTTGTTTTCTTTAAACAACGTGTTAAGTCATTTCAATATTACCAAATCCCGGGTATACAAATTTACATTTCTACTTTAGATACAAAATCCAGGGTATACAAATTTACATGTTAGAAAAAGTAATAATAAAATCAAGTTAATCAAGTCATATATAACCATTACCAAAGTTCAAAGGATTGACCAATGAGTCAAACCGGTTAGACTAGAAACACAACTTGTATCTTTTAGACCACCGTTATATGAAATGGCTGGATTTATAGTTTTCGGTTAAACTAGGAAACAGTTGGGTTAGAAAATTCTCCTAATATATATGGAAGACCTTATTTTACAAAGGAGAATTAGATAGTGTGAAAGTATCACTAAGCCTGATAGCCCCATGACATTCAAATGAAAGGTTATGGATTAACAAATTTTATTCCGGGTTGAGTCAAAGGGTTTTTATAGTTGTGGGTTTCCTCTTGAGAGGGTGGGCCGGGTCATCACATTTTGTTTTTTTAGGCAAAAGAGTGATCTATTTGCTAGTGTAACCCCCTTTATAATTAAAAAAAAAAGACATTGTTATAAAATAATCATTAATGGGAGAACTAGGATAGAAATGTTTACTATGAGATGTGATACAAAAAATTGCCTAAAGTTAAAATTAAACAAAAAATGCTTAAAGGTCATGGGATCACGTGCTAGAGAGTTAATTACTACCATCTTCTTTCTCTTATGATAACCAGATGAAATTAGGAGTGTTTAAAAAAATACGGATCCGAAATATCAGAAAATACGTATCCGAAATATATGAAAACCGAATAATTTGAATTTTTGGATTTGGATGTAGATTTCTAAAATTTTCGGATAATCGGATTATCCGATATCCAAAAACTAATATTTTTCAGATATATATAGTATACGAGTACTATGTTTAGTTTGAAATACAGTAAAAATAGTAAATAATAGAATTCGGATGTGAATTTATAAAAGTTCGTTGATTTAACTTTGAAATTTGGAAAATCGAATATAGGTTTAATTTTAATCTATGCATGAAACAATTTTCCAAATTTTTTTTATGAATTCGGATATCACTGTCTAAAATTTTTGGATATCCGATTTTTTGATATCCAAAAACCGGATAATCCAATCTTGAACTCCCCTAGATAAAATTCTCTTCGTCTTCTTTTTAGTTGTTATTTGTTGCTCTGTGTTTGTTTGTCTTGGTAATCTCCACATCATCTTAGGTTAGTCTAAAGTCGCAAATAAACATTTTAATAAACAAACTCTTTCGTGGTATCAAAGCAAATGGTTGATCCATAGTGAACCAACTCACTTATGATACGGTTAAGTACATATGTCAATATCCAAAATTTTCGGATATCCAATTTTTTGATATCCGAAAACTGGATAATCCGATCTTGAACACCCCTAGATAAAATCCTCTTTATCTTGTATATAGTTGTTATTTGTCGCTTTGTGTTTGTTTGTCTCGGTAGTCTCTACATCTTCTTAGGTTAGTCTAAAGTCGCAAATAAACATTTTTATAAACAAACTCTTAGGTAGTATCAAAGCAAATGGTTGATCCACAGTGAACCAACTTATACGACACGATTAAGCACATATGTTAAAAAAAAACTCATACTAAAATACTAATAAAATGTGAATAATTCAATGTATAGAAGATGTATAATTTAATAGGAATTTAATTGTAATAGTTTTAGGGCATGCTGACGTTGATGCATGGAAATACCTTGATCTCATTTGGGTTGTTGAAGTCGCTAATGTCATATTAGATTGTCCTATAGTTTTACTTAACACGTTATAACTTTTTTTAGTAATGCATTAAAGGCTCTAACAAACATATTTGGGTGGTTAACTCCTCCATCACGTCCTTAACATTGAATCAACAAATCTTTCGGTAATCGATCTTACATGCTAATTGCCTGATCATTCCAAGATGACTTTGTGATGTAGCCCAATGAATCTTCATGTGTGTCTGGCACCATTATAGAGCATTGACTTCAAGATGAATCGTAGCATAATGAAGCTTAAAATTCTCAAGGTCTTATCGATCATGAAGAAAGCGTGTGCACCGATATAACCGTTCATCAACATCCTATCGATTGAATTAGAATATTCTAATTTGCAAAATTTGCTACTATCATTGGTTGTTCTTTCTTCAACCAATAACTTTGAGCGCTCCTCATACTTTTCTGCGTACCTTTTGTAGTTTAAACTTTAAACCATTCAAACTCTTCACCATACCATCTAATGTCAACTTTACGTCATACCTTTTGTAGTTTAAACTTTAAACCATTCAAACTCTTCACCATACCATCTAATGTCAACTTTACGTCTAGAAATGACCGTCTTGTCTTTTTGGTGCTACTCCTAACCCCAACAAGGTTCTATTATGCTCCTTGATGGTTTACTCAAATTCCTAAGGCTATGTGCCGTGGAATACCTAAATCAGTGCCACATTACCGCCACGTAACTACCACATAGGAATTTGTACAATAATTAAACATTTAATAACTAGGTGTAGTGGAATAACTAAACACCCAATGCCAACAACTAAAACATAATTAAAAAAAAAACAAAAGCAACACAAAGAAAATGAATTGAATCAAATTTCACTTGTCCTTCTCTCATTCAATTCGTGCTCAAGTACAAAGAAGGTATAAACAACTTAACGACTTTTTAATTGGGTTTTTTAACTTGTTTAGGATGATTTTTACAAAACAGACCCTTGACTATTACATAATTACTATTATCTATTACTTTCTATTACCCCGTAACAATATGTCAAGGCCATGGAATAAGAATCTTATCTTAAACTGATAATAACCAAAGGGAATGAATAGTAGATTTTGTGGTGGTGAGTCCGATTGGTTTATTTTGACAATGGTGGCTTATCACCCAAATAAGACACGTGTACGTTTTAAGGCTGAGCCTTTTCTCCCTTTGTTTTTTCCCTATTCAACAACCAGCATACATTCATATTTTCTCTTGACACTAAGTAGAGAGAGAGTAGGCAGATGGAGGAGGAGCCGACCATGGCCTTCGACTGGCCCCTCACCTTGGTTACGGATTTGGTGGTCTATGAAGGTGTGCTCAAAGCAGAGGTTGGGTGACAACGGAGGTGGTTTTCGGGGGTTATGGTGACGTGGTTCCCAGCAGGCCGATTTCACCAATGTAGGAAGCATGGATCGATGAACGCCATGTGATATAGGTGTTGCAATCTATGTATTGAATTATGGATTTTCTGCCTATGTCTACTCATTCGTTTACGAATTTTTTTTCTTCCGTACACATTGAGTTTGAATGAGATTTCTTTGGCTGGCATTTTTTTGTACACCTTCCATGCATGCCTAAAATCAGGGTTTTTTTTTTTCTTTTTTCCGTTTTTAAATCAAATATTGTTTCGTATTTTACTGTGAATGGTGTTAAATGTGCTTCATGTGTTGTTATGGTCATAGTCATTGGTTACAACTGTTCTTGTGTGGTGTTGGTTATTTATTTCTTACAAAAATGTGAACCCTTAAGAAGCATCTCCTTTGAGATTGTTGCTACTTTTGGGTGTTTTTTTTGCTAGCATCATAGGTGAGGGTCCATGAGAGGTTTTATAGCACCACTTCAAGAGATGGTTTATTTGTTCGTTATAAAGTTGTTTAGATTCCAAGGTTGTTAAATGTGCTTTATGCGTGTAATGTTGGTTTTGTATGTTGTTGCATGTTGAAGATTAAGCCAAGGTTAATTGTTAGCAGACAACTTATTTTATAAAAAAATAATGAAGTCCACTATTTAGCTAAAAATGAAACATATCATATGTTTAAGTTTGATTGGTTGGTGGCTGACGGTGAGGTTTTTGGTTTGAACTTATTGGTTTTGGATTCTGTCTTAGGCGGAATCAGTTTGGGTTGTGTGTATTGATTAAGAGTCATGGACTCCAAGACTGGATAAGCAGCAAAAAAGAGACAAGAAGGTCAAAAAGCCTTGCATCCTGGGTTACTATAAGCATAATAGGCATTTCCATCTCGAAAATCAAAAGCGCTAATATAATCCTGTACTCCATCAGTCCCGATTAGAACTAGACTCGACAAGTCCTGTTTCTTGAAGAGCATCTAATCGAACTATTTACAACGGAGAAAAGGGACCCAGAGAGAAGGCGAGTATGCGAAGGCTTTCCTGAGCCCTCTTATTGCTTCTAAGTGAAAGACAGCCAAGATTAATAACAGGTCTTCAAGCCTCACTCGATTTCCTTTATGATGGTGTTCATTTTAAAAGAAGCTAGGATCTTCCAAGAATTAGAAGGAAATGACAATGCTGAGTTAAGGGGTGGTGAAATGGTGGTGCGGTTAACGGGTATGGTGGAAGGTGGTAATGCATTGATAGTGATGGAATGTGGGTATGTTTGATGGTGATATGATACGTGGTAGGGGTGTCTTAATCTGATATGTGGAAGGTGGCAATCAATTGAAGATGGGATACTTGAACTTATTGATAAAACTCTTCTAGATGGTAGTACTTTTACATGTAGATGATGGAGATGGAAAAACCCGAGCATTAATGTGTTTATCTTGTGTTTTTTTATTATGTTTTAGGTGATTATATTGTTTGAATGTGATAACTACGAGAAATTGTGGTTTTGTATATGAATCGCTTAAATCGATGGAGTTCCCAAAGATGATAAGCAAGGTAAAAGACATTGTTCAGGACTTGTGTTGGCTTAGAGGATAGCTTGGAAGCATGGGAAACGTGGAAGAATGAAGTGCGGGGGCCTAATGGTCATTCTGCGAAAGTTAAAAAGGAGGAATAAGAAGCTTGAGGAACCCGTATAAGTTATGGCTGGGTGGCCGTAACTTACGGCCAAGCAAAAGAAGAACAAAATTAGGCCGCCGTATGTTACGGCTGGGGTCGTAGCTTACGGCGGGTTTCAGGAGAAAACGTGGGGGTTTGACTTTTTAGGGTATAAAAGGTTATTTTGTAAACCCTAATGGATTATTCAGCCGTGGGGCGAAAACCAATGATCAAGTAGCACTTTTTGTACGATTCTTCACTCTCTCCATCATAGTTTTTCATCAATTAGAAGATCTTGAAGATGATTTCAGCCATGATCATTTGAAGATCAAATCACCAACATGAGTGGCTAAATTCTTTTTTGATTTTCTCGGGTGGAGGATTCTTGTAAGTGGATGGATATTATGTGTTCTCTATTGTACTTGAACTTGGTAATCTAAGCATTCGATGTTTTTTACCTACTGATTTAATTGATTGGTTGTAAACGATTGATTTTTATTTAAACCTTCGTTCTAATTCATTCAATTCCCAAGAGTTTTAGTAATTGGGATATATTTGATAGGGATTAGGTTGGTAACTTCAATTGATCTTTATGATAGCCATGCATTGTCTTGCAATCAAAGTACTTAGTCTTTGAATAATCTCAACCGATTAAATGAGTTATACAATCATGTCTATGTGATTGTTACAATCGAACACATAATTGAAATCCGTTTTGAGTCGAAAATCCGGAGGAACCATCTTTTCTGTCATTGTTACAAACTCTGTTTAGTAAGTTTTAAATTAGTTCAAACCATCCAATCATCTGATTTTACAATTATGCAGTTAAATTCTTAGTACTTAATCAACAAACACTTTCCATCATACTCCTCTAGTTCGATACCCTATCTACCCTATCTAGTTAATTAGGTTTTTGCATGATACTCACAAGAGTCATCAAAATGGTGTTGTTGCCGGGGAGTCATGTGCAAAGTGCTTTGTTTTAAGTTTATTTTATAAAAATCGTTAAAAAACCAAAAAATAAAGTTTATTTCATTTTGTTCGGAATTACGCGTGGTTTCTTGTCTGTGTTTGTGCGGGTGATTTCATACGTGTATGCATCATACCAGAAAGTCCGGAAAGTCTTCGCCGCTAGCATTTGATCTGGAAATTGAGAAAACAGTTCGGAAGACCCGAGTACTTCATTATGAAAACAAGGTATTGCAATCTCCAAAACCTATACCCAAATCAATGGAGAAATCAGGAAACCCGGATAAACAAGCTGCCAACCCACTTCCGCAAAGTCAATTCTCACCAACTCCCACTCAACCTTCACCCAACACCTTTAAAACATCTGAACCACTACTTCAATCCACCCGAACCACTACTCAAATTCCACCAATTCCACAGCCACCGTTTCCCAACTTAGATAACACTCCACCATTACAAACCCTGTCAACATCTTCTAAAAATCCACCTTTCACCCAAACATCTACTGCTCAATACTATTCACCATATGTGAGGATAGTATCCGATGAAAACATCATTCCACCTAACCAAAATCGACCTGTTAACTCATCAACCACATCTCCCCTATGAAATCAACATTCACAATATCAGTCGTCCTAAGGAATAGTTTAGGGGAATTTGGAGATGGATATGACGAATTCGATAGTTATGCAAGGAATTAGGGTGACATGCAAGTGATGAATATGGGGAATATGAAGGGTATAACACGGGATTTGGATTTTTAGAAAGAGGGAACAAGGATACATCTAGATATCACATTAAGGTCACCCGCCTGATCCGGTTAACTAGCAGCAAGGTAATGCAAGACTGGTAAACATTCCAATACCACCACTGCCGCAACAAATACCGGCTCAACAAAGACCACTACCAAGAAACATAATTCCACCGATCAACCATCTCGAAGGTATTCCTAGAAGATATGATCGAGGACCAGTGCGGGGGGTCGAAAGCCATTTCAAGCCCGCAATTTCTAACAACCCATCACTAGTGGTAATACCTCAAGTACGAGGTCGTTCATTTGAAGTTAGAGCACAATCCATCCAGAGTTTACCCAAATATCACGGTTTGGCGATTGAATAACCATACTTGCACATCGCTGCATATGATGCTCCTTGCAATCCTATTGGGGGTCAAGGTTTTACATCTGATGATGTAAAATCGGTTCTATTCGAATTCACTCTAGAGGACAAGGCACAACACTGGTTCCAGTCTTTACCATCTACTTCTATTTTCACATGGCCCGACATGCAACAATTATTTCTAGATGAGTTCTACACTCCTCATAGGACCAGCGATGCTTGGAAGGATATTAGGAATTTCCAACAACAGTCGGGCGAGTTATTTCATGAAGCGTTCAATCAATTTAAGCTGTTGTTGAAGAATTGTCCACACCATGGTGTACAAATGTGGGAATTGCTTAATGCCTTTCATGAGGGGCTAACACGAGAGGATACACGTGATCTTAGCTTAATATCAAATGGCACATTCGGTACAAATTATGAGCATATTGACTGGGATTACTTGGAGAAAATGGCAAGTACTTCAAAGCGAAAGGCTCAATCTTCGAGAAGAACTTGACATTCAGTGGTAAGGGTAGTGGATAACACACCTGAGGTTGGGGCACAAATGCCCATATGTGGACATTATGGGGATTTGGGGATATAACTGATCATTGCCCTAGTATTGTTGGTGTAACACCCTGTAAAAATCGTGTCCAATAGTATAGTGACACGTGTTGTATTTTAAATATAGTCTATTAAAGACCAATAAGGACCAAAGGCGTCAACATGCTGAAATTGAGCCTCTGAGTGACGAACCGATGTCAACATGCATAAATAACAGCCTCTGAGTGACTGATACGTCAACATGCTTAAATCATTAGCCTCTGAGTGACTGATATGTCAACATGCTTGAAATTTGGCCTTTGAGTGACCGTTGTGTCAACATTCCTTGCCTTTGAGTGACATCGGAATCAACATGCTTATACTAAGCCTCTGAGTGATCTTTTACGTAGTCCTAACTCTCATATGTCCTGTTTATTGGATGAGAGTGATTAAATCCAATAATATTTGAAAGTTGGATATTGGAGGGATTAAAAGTGTCAACATGTTAATTCTTACCTTTGAGTGACGTTTTAACGAACCGAGAGCTCGACAATGTCCGGGCATAATCCCGGGTATGCCAAGTATTGGCTACGGAGGGCTAAAAGTGCCAAAAAAGGTGTTTTAGAAGGCTTTTATAAGCTTTAATAAGTTAAGGGGTTAAAAGTGTCAAACTTTGAAATTGGCCAAGGGGCGGTCGCGGGACGCGAGAGACCAGGCAAGGGTCTCTAGCATGGCGCGAGAAAGGCTCTGCAGCAGAAAGTTTTGCTTGGCCTCCAAACAAAACTCCAAAACCATTAATTCGAAACCATGGCTTCTCCAAACTGCTATGCCACGTTTTGGGATACTTGTAAGCTTCTTCTTACACCCCTAAACACCTGACTTAACCTCCTTTGAGCTTCCAACTATAAATAGGTGTTCAAGTGCTTCATTCCAACTTGCACCTTTCTTATTCATACTCTTCTCCCTCCTCTGGAAGTTCCTAGCTAAAAGGAGCATCCAACATAGTTCTTTTGCACCTTAGGAATCACTGGTAAGTGTTCCTTCTTTGTGCATTTTCGGTTATAGGCTTTTATAGCCAAAAGTCAAGCGTTTTGCGGAAAACGCTTTGACTTTCGGTTAAGACCATTATGGTCCAGCCATTGTTCCTAATGAACATGGATAAGTGATCGTAATAAGGTATGTGTTAATCCCTATAAAGGGCACCTCCTAAAGATCATGTTTGCTAGACCAATTGACGGGTCAAAGTTAAGTTATTAAAAAGTCAAACATGCCATTTTTCGGAAAAATCATAAAATGATCTTATATATGTTATAAAAACTGTTTTGACACTTAAACAAGTTGGTAATAATTATTGGAACATGTATGAACATGTTCGGCTCGTCAATTTCAGTTCTAGAGTTGATTCGCAACCGAAAGTCGCGAAGTTTGACTTCTGCTTTGACTTTCGATTCTGACCCGATTTAGATTAATTATCTAATGATCTAAAGTTGCATTATGATTGTAATATAATGTAGCATAACCCTCTGAGGTTATATTAGATGATCATAATCAGAATCCAAGTTTATGCGCAAGTTCCATAATTATGCCATATTTGACCAAAATGTCCTTTTTGCATAAAACAAGGTTTTAAATGGTATTGCACTTGAAAATGAGTTTCTACTGATGTAATATCATAAGTAGGATTATTTGTTATATTAAACTAAGTTATAAACTGAGTTTTCAAGCAAGTCCTTAAACTATGTCGATAAATGACGATTTTAGCCCTTGTGGTTCATAAAATGATTTTAATCAATCTTTTCAAGATAAATCATTTACCTACTGATATGTTATATTAAATAACATATTTAAAACATTTTAATCTGACCTTAACATCAGTTTTCATAAACATCGCATAAAAGACGTCATTTTACGACATAAGCGTCGTTTCGGCGCATAGTATGGTTTTAAACCATATTAATTGACCAAGACTTGTTACCTACTGACTTTAAAACTTATTTTAAACATATTTACAGTGGGTACATGTTATAAACTCAGAATCCCACATAATTTATAAACTATGTGTAAAATGACCAAAATGCCCCTTCGGTGCATAGTTTTGTCATAAAAGGTAAAATACACATATAATTGGTATCCTACTGATATTATATCATAAATAAAGTCTATTTTCCAGAATAATTATAATTATAACATTAAATTATATTCAAGTCCCTTTTTATACAGTATATAATTACCGAAATGCCCTTATAAGGCATAGTTTTGTTTTAAAACCATATCGGGCATATAAGTTGATATCCTACTGATATCTTAACTTATTTAAAATATAATGGCATATAGAACTTGTCCATGACTTACCCGGTTACCTGATATCGCTATTATGCGCACGGTTAAGTATATGTAACTATTTTACGAAAATTAACCGAAACGGGTATAACCTTGTCATTTAAGTTTCAAAATCCAGAATGTTTATAGTTTACAGTACTTTTTGGGTTTAAACTACATTCTATCCGATCATCGTTTAATCAAGCGTTATACGTAGTGATCATGTACACTATTCGGTTTATAAGACCGTTAGTATTTAATTGGCTAGCTTATGCCATAATCCAAACTAGAGCCTTGCCGGTAAATGTTATCCGCATACTTTTGTAAACGGCTAAGTTATTTAAAAATAAAAGAAGAAGACTAGCTCAGGTAAATACTCTCGACTTATTTTCCCTATATGGGCTTGGGATACGGTAAATTATTACCACTTGGTCCGAAATGGGGTCAATCGAATGCCCGTTTGTGGCTAGTAAACCCGCATATTCCGTTTTACTCAGTTTTGTTTGATAACTTAAACATCGGGGGTTAAATTACTGTGTCCTAGATATCCTCGGCTCAATACATTAGTTATTGGCCACGACCTTAGCACGGGGTGTAGGCATACACCTTTTGATGCTCATATGCAATATTCCCAAGACGTTGGGGATGACTCCTTCTTGAGTCCTGAGTGGTGTGTTTTAATCATGTCTCGGTTTCTGTACTGGGCCCTGTATGTATTGATAAACATATGAATATGATACAAGATTGCAAGGTCAACTTTCCCAAGTTAATAAAAGATTTTGTGCCGTTTTGCACCTAAAAATTATTTTAAAGTTTTCAAAATGAGTCAGTTGGGTGTATTTACCAGCGTAAGCTGACGTATCGTCCAAATGCTAAGTTGCAGGGACAATACGAAATAGGCCGGAAGCTGCTCGGTAGTGATAAGAGGGATCTTGCAAAATCCTTAGATCTGCCCTAAAGTCTGTTTTGTATTCTTTCTTGTACATTTTATGATCCGCCTGTGGATCTTCTAGTACGAGCCTGTATATTATTTTATTTTTTGAACATTCGGTTTGTAATAATAATTTTATCTAAGACTTCCGCTGTGCTATGTTTAATTGACAGGTTGGTATCAGAGCCAACGTTTGAAAGAATTAAACACTAGCCTTTTGTGTTTAATCTCAAACTTACAAAGCACATTCCTTAGACTTTCGAGTCTAGGCTTTGACCTAGGATTACTTATTCATTATTAAGTTATTAGTATGTTTTTGAATTGATTTTAAATAGGAAAATGCCGCCAAGAGTTCGAGGACGCGGAAAAAGACCCATGAGGGGAGGACCATCCGGCCATATCCCTTCACATCCACATCACCTGAACCTATATGAAGATTCGGGAGATTCATGGCCATTTGCCCAACACTCACCTACACATACTCAAAGTTCTTATCATTCTTACCATTAACACCACTCCCACCATTCTCATCATTCTTACCATGATGAGTTCAACCCAAACCAATACCTAAATACCCCTCCAGCTAATCAGAATCAGTTGAATCAGCCTAACCCTATGGACGAGGACTCCGACCTGGAGATGCCGCCATCAAGATCGAACGCGTATCCTATCGAAATTTATAGTGATTCCAACTCTTATGCTGGATCACCTTATCAAGGTCCTAATGAGTGGGACCAATACTGGGGTCAATTTACTTTTGCAAATACTCCTTCCCACCATTCACAACCACCTCCCGTGCAGGAAGATGTCCACATGGAACTCGTGGACCAACCTCGACATCCACCTGAGCCGCCAAGGAGGAAACGTGGAGCACATATGTCGGTACGTGCAGGCCAACGGTCGGGTTCGCTACCACCTTTTCCCAAATCTTACCCCACCATTCAAGAGGACCCACAAATGGGTGGACCCTCTAATGCTTCGCCTTTGGTGGAACCGACGCCAACACCAGTGGTTCAACAACCACCATCGGGTTATAACCACCCAATCCCAACGTATCAGGATAACACTGGATACGATCCTTTTAACCCAATTACCCCTATCGATTACCAAACACTTTCGCATGATCCTTACATGCAAGCAATCATGCATAATGCACTTTACTCGTCTCCTTTCCCACCTACTTATGCATCGACTGGATATCCAACTTATGGGTACTAGTATCCGGTTATGCTACAACCTCAACCACAACCTCCGCCATCACTTGAGGCCATTAATGAGGCCTTGGAACAGATGAAAGAGATGCAACAACAAGCGGAGAAAACGGAGAAGAAGACAAACAAGTTCTTCAAAAAACTCTCCAAGCTGGTGAAAGGAAAGAAGGATGAGTAAAGTCTCTTGTATTATATGTAGTTCCTGCATGGACATTGTTATTTCTTTTTAGTCCCTGGGTGGACATTGTTATTCCTTTAGTCCTTGCATGGATAACTAGTTTCTTTTATTTATTTCAAGTATTGTAATTTCTTATGATCATTTAATGAAATATTTTGGAATTATATATATATATATATATATATATATATATATATATATATATATATATATATATATATATATATATTCATCCTCTTCAAGCGATCGTCTCGATTTTACTCGAATTTTTTATCAGCTATATAATTCCAAACAGATCTTAATGGTTTTGATTTGCCGAGTGGCACAGACCACACATTTGGCCAAATATATAAATGATAGTTAAGAACGGAAGGGTCTTCTATCATGATAGTTAAGGGAAGTTATCCTTCTATCTAGAGGTGGTGGACTAAGTTCAAGCCTCCAAGTCATTAAGGTCAATGCGACCGGGACTATTAGTCAACCATTAAGATCCTCTTATGATAACATTCAAGTAATGTTCATATTCTTTGTAGTGTGACTTGAGGAATCACACTAGCCTTCAAGGTAATGGACTATGTCCTAACCTTATAAAGCCCATGTGATCTATCCGATCCCGGCTAATATCATAAGTGCGATGATAAATAAAACATCCATTAGAGATGTATTTTATATAGCCCATGTGATCTATTTGATCCCGGCTAAATATCACCAGTGCGGTGATGAATGAAACATCCATTAGAGATGTATTCTATAAAGCCCATGTGATCTATCTAATCCCGGCTAATATCATCAGTACGATGATAAATAAAACATCCATTAGAGATGTATTTTATATAGCCCATGTGATCTATTTGATCCCGGCTAAATATCACCATTGCGGTGATGAATAAACATGCATTAGTGATGTATTACCCTTTCGGGTTATGATTAATTTTATATAGCCCATGTAATCTATTTGATCCCGACTAAATATCATCAGTACGATGATAAATAAAACATCCATTAGTGATCTATTACCCTTTCAGGTTATGATTAATTTTATATAGCCCATGTGAATAATTTGATCCCGGCTAAATATCACCAGTGCGGCGATGAATAAACATCCATTAGTGATGCATTACCCTTTCGGGTTATGATTAATTTTATATAGCCCATTTGATCTATTTGATCCCGGCTAAATATCACCGGTGCGGTGATAAATAAAAAATCCATTAGTGATGTAGTGCCTATCTGCCCTATTTTACATCCATTTGAGATACATGCCTATGTGCCATATTTTGTGTCCTTTAGTGACATGCCTCTGTGCCATAACCTTATGTCTGTTAGTGACAAGCCTATATGCTATAAAATTGTCAAATATGACAATAACAGTTGTGACATTGCGATCCCCTGTCTAGTAATAAATGGACTATGTCCAGATTGTAATTTGCCTATGAAGGTCCAGGCCAAATATAGTTATATTAAGCCTACTGGTGTGATGTTATGTACACCAGTATAGGTAATGTATTTTTTCTTATATCCAATGTTTAAAAACCGATATGGTTGTTATACCATGGCTAAAAGAAATTTTATTTGGTATATAGAACTAAAGCTTTGAAGAATGGCTAATTGGCACAAAGTAGCCATCGGAACGTCAACTCTAAGGACGCCAAAAATGTAGCCATAGATAATAATGACATCCAAGCACGCATTGATGCGGCTGTGGAAAAGCCATGGGAAAGGCCATTGAAAGGCTTAGAGAGTCGAGTGCTACTCGCTCTAGACCCTTATCTATTCCACCATCTTCTGCTCATAAAGAGAGCTCTGTTCACTCTTCAAATGCGAAGAGTGAACCAAAGAAAGTAGAGTATGCTGATAGGTCCCGTTCTGCTAAAGACGGGTGTACCTACAAATCTTTGTCTCTTGTAAACCCTTAGATTTTAATGGGGAAAAAGGAGCTGTGGAAGCCCTAAAGTGGCTAGATGAAATGGAAACCATCGTAGATATCAGCGGCTGTGCTGATAAGGATGTGGTGAATTTTGTGTCCCAATCCTTTAAAGGCGATGCCCTAACATGGTGGAAGGCCATGATTCAGTCAATAAGTAAAGTATACCTGTATAATCTGGGATGATCCAGGTTTAAAGACCTTGTTAAGTAAACCTACTGCCCACCCCATGAGGTGGAGAAAATAGAGACAGACTTCTTGTCTCTATCAATGAAAAACCTAGATTGTCGGAAGTATGTTTCCGATTTCAATTCTCTATCTAGGTTAGTTTACTATCTAATCACCCCAGAATCCAAATGCATTGCGCGTTTTATCAATGGATTAGCGCCCGAGATTAAGGGCATGGTAAAGGCTGCTCAGCCTAATACCTGTAGGTCTGCTATAGACCTATTTCTCTCTCTCACCCTTGACCTTGTAAGGCAAAAGTCAGCTAAGCCAAAAACTGACGGGAAAAGGAAGATAGATGATGACAACTGCCATAAGTTTAATAAGAAAAATAAAGGGAGATTCGGGTTCAAAGGGAACCAAGGCAAGTCGGCTGTGATGCCATTTTGTAAGACTTGCAATCGCAGACACTGGGGACAGTGTAATTCTGATTCACAAGCTAGACCTTGTGGTATTTGTAAAAGGAGAGGGCATAAGACCCTAGATTGTAAAGATCTTAAGGATGTTGTATGTTATATCTACAATGAAAAAGGGCACATTGCAACTAACTGCCCTAAGAATTCAAGGAATAATAATCCAAAGCCTGGAGAGGCCAAGAAGGGGAACGCACGCGCTTTTCGACTTACTGCTAAGGAAGCTGTTAATGACAATAATGTCATAACAGGTACTTTCCTCAGTAATGATATTTATGCTAGAGTTCTTTTTGATTCGGGTGCGGATAAATCATTTGTTGATTATAAGTTTAGTAAACTATTAAATTTACCCATAAGAACTCTAGATAAAACTTATGAGATAGAACTTGCTGATGGAACGATAGAATCCACATCTTCCATTCTTGATGGATGCTCTATATCCATTAAGAATCATTCCATCCCTATCTCTCTTTTGCCAATGAAATTGGTAGGGTTCGATGTTGTCTTAGGCATGGATTGGTTATCTCATAACCAAGCCCGCATTACCCGCGATAAAAAGCTCATCGAAATTAAAACCTCATATGGTGAAGTGATCACCATTCCCAGAGACTCACACTATGGATTGCCAGACAAGGTGTCGTTATTTAAGGCATCCAAGTGTTTGAGAAAAGGTTGTGTTATCTACATGGCACAAGTAACCATAAATAATCTAAGCCGAACCTTGAAGATCAACCAGTTATCTCGGAATATCATGATGTTTTCCCTAAAGAATTACCAGGCCTACCTCCAGATAGGCAAGTGGAGTTTAGAAAAAATATCCTCCCAGGGTCAGCACCCGTAGCTAGAGCTTCGTAAAGGCTAGCACCAATAGAGATGAAGGAATTGAGGACGTAGCTAGACGAACTTTTAGAGAAAGGCTTTATTCAGCCTAGTTCCTCACCTTGGGGAGCTCCTATACTCTTTGTAAAGAAGAAAGACGGTTTGATGCGAATGTGCATTGATTACCGAGAGCTGAACAAGTTGACGATTAAAAATAGATATCCTCTGCCCAGGATCGACGATTTATTCGACCAACTTCAAGGGGCTAGTTATTTCTCCAAGATTGATTTGAGATCAGGATATCATCAACTGAAGGTTAGGAGTGAAGATGTTCCTAAGACAGCCTTCAGGACCTGCTATGGTCATTTTGAATTCCTGGTGATACTTTTGGGCTCACCAATGCACCAGCAGCATTCATGGATCTCATGAATAGTGTCTGCAAACCGTATTTGGATAAGTTTGTCATTGCCTTCATAGAAGACATACTTATCTATTCTCGTAATCAAGCTGATCACGAGAAACATCTGCGGTGCATCCTAGAATTATTAAGACAAGAGAAACTTTATGCAAAGTTCTCTAAATGCGAATTTTGGCTTAGAGAAGTCCAATTCCTTACACACATTGTAAGTGAGCGTGGTATCCAAGTGGATCCCGCTAATATAGAAGCCATAATGAATTGGGAAGTTCCCAAGACTCCATCTGAGATTCATAGTTTCTTAGGATTGGCTGGTTACCATAGAAGGTTCATAGAGAACTTCTCAAGAATAGCCACTCCTCTAACTACCTTGACCCGTAAGAATGTTAAGTATAATTGGGGTCCAAAGCAACAAGAATCGTTTGAGATTCTAAAACATAAGTTGAGCAGTGCTCCTGTGTTATCTCTACCTAAGGGTATTGAGAATTTTATTGTTTATTGTGATACTTCACACACAGGCATAGGCTGTGTGCTAATGCAAAATGGCAAGGTAATCGCCTATGCATCACGGCAACTAAAGGTGCATGAAAGAAATTACACCACCCATGATTTGGAATTGGGTGCCGTTGTATTTGCACTAAAACTGTGGAGACATTACTTGTATGGTACAAAGTGTGTTATATACACAGACCATAAGAGTCTCCAACACCTGTTCAATCAGAAAGAATTGAACATGCGACAACGCCGTTGGATGGAAACTCTTAATGATTACGATTGAGAGATTCGCTACCATCCCGGCAAGGCAAATGTAGTCACTGACGCCTTAAGTCGCAAAGAAAGAGTTAAACCTATTAGGATTAACGCCAAGAGCATTGAGCTCGGAAATAGCCTAAGTGAAAAGCTAATAGATGCGCAAAAGCAAGCCTTGTTAGAGACTGATATTCCTAGTGAGGGATTAGGTGGAACTGTTGATCAGTTAACGCCTGGAAAGGACAGAATCCTAAGATTTAATGATAGAATTTGGGTTCCGATCTTTGGAGGACTTAGAGATCTAATCCTCCAGGAAGCGCATAATTCAAGATACTCTGTTCACCCAGGTGGTGACAAGATCTATCAAGACTTAAAGAAGAATTATTGGTGGATGGGTTTGAAGAAATCCATAGGCACTTATGTAGCTAAGTAAGTGACGTGTTTGCAAGTTAAGGCCGAACATCAGAAACCGTCAGGACTTCTACAACAACTTGAGATTCCCACTTGGAAATGGGAAATGGTAAGAATGGACTTGATTACCAAGTTACCTAAGACCAAATGTGGTAATGACACTATTTGGGTCATTATAGATAGGCTGACTAAGTCAGCACACTTTTTGCCAATTAAAGAGACTTATAGTTCTGACAAATTAGCTAAGATGTACGTGGACAAGATTTTGTCCCTACACGGTGTGCCAGTATCTATTGTATCTGACAGAGATACTAGATACACATCTCACTTTTGGAAAAGTTTCCAATAATCGTTAGGCACACGATTAAACTTTAGTACAGCTTACCATCCACAGAATCATGGTCAAAGTGAGCGTACTATTCAAACTTTGGAAGACATGCTTCGGGCATGTGTGATTGATTTAGGTGGAAGTTGGGATGACCACTTACCCCTAATAGAATTCTCCTACAATAATAGCTATCATACAAGCATCAAGGCTGCTCTTTTTGAGGCCTTGTATGGGAGAAAATGTCGAACGCCCATATGCTGGGCAGAAGTTGGGGAAGCCCAACTATCAGGACCTGAGATTGTCCTGGAGACCACGGAAATGATTGTGCAAATCCGTGATTGTCTCAAAGCCTCCAGGGATAGGCAGAAAATTTATGCTGACAAGAGGCGTAAACCTCTTCAGTTCCAAGTAGGGGACAAAGTCATGCTGAAAGTATCACCCTGGAAAGGTGTGATGCGTTTTGGAAAGAAGGGCACGTTGAGCCCAAGATATATAGGACCCTTCGAGATAATCGAACGTGTCGGCACTGTAGCTTATAAGCTCAGGTTGCTAGAGGAGCTTAGTGGAATCCATGATGTATTCACATATCTAACCTTAAGAAATGTCTAGCCGATGAGTCGCTAGCAATGTCGCACGAAGATGTGCAAATTGATAAAAACCTGAGGTTCGTTGAGAAACCAATTTCGATCGAGGATCGACAGGTTATGAAGCTCCGAAGAAAAATGACACCTATAGTAAAGGTTAAGTTGGACGCTTTTAGAGGTCCCGAGTATACATGGGAGGTTGAGTCCACTATGCGAAAAAAGTACCCCCATCTTTTTGAATAAAATCTCAAGGTCGAGATTTCTTTTAAGGGGGTGAGGATGTAACACCCAGTAAAATCGTGTCCAATAATATAGTGACACGTGTTGTATTTTTAAATATAGTCTATTAAAGACCAATAAGGACTAAAGGCGTCAACATGCTCAAATTGAGCCTCTGATTGACGAACCAATGTCAACATGCATAAATAACAGCCTCTGAGTGACTGATACATCAACATGCTTAAATCATTAGCCTCTGAGTGACTGGTATGTCAACATGCTTGAAATTTGGCCTCTGAGTGACCGTTGTGTCAACATGCCTAGCCTCAGAGTGACATCGGAATCAATGCTTATACTAAGCCTCTGAGTGATCCTTTACGTAGTCCTAACTCTCATATGTCCTGTTTATTAGACGAGAGTGATTAAATCCAATAATATTTGAAAGTTGGATATTGGAGGGATTAAAGTGTTAACATGTTAATTCTTACCTCTGAGTGACCTTTTAATGAACCGAGAGCTCGACAATGTCCGAGCATAATCCCGGGTATGCCAAGTATTGGCTACGGAGGGCTAAAAGTGCCAAAAAGGTGTTTTAGAAGGCTTTTATAAGCTTTATAAGTTAAGGGGTTAAAAGTGTCAAACTTTGAAACTGGCCAAGAGGCGGTCGCGGGCTGCGAGAGACCAGGCCTGGGTCTCTCGCGGGGTGCGAGAAAGGCTCTACAGCAGAAAGTTTTGCTTGGCCTCCAAACAAAACTCCAAAAACATTAATTCGAAACCATGGCCTCTCCAAACTGCTATACCATGTTTTGGGACACTTGTAAGCTTCTTCTTACACCCCTAAACACCTGGCTTCACCTCCTTTGAGCTCTCCAACTATAAATAGGTGTTCAAGTACTTCATTCCAACTTGCACCTTTCTTATCCATACTCGTCTCCCTCCTCTGGAAGTTTCTAGCTAAAAGGAGCATCCAACATAATTCTTTTGCACCTTAGAAATCATTGGTAAGGGTTCCTTCTTTGTGCATTTCGTTTATAGGCTTTTATAGCCAAAAGTCAAGCGTTTTGCGGAAAACGCTTTGACTTTCGGTTAAGACCATTATGGTCCAGCCATTTTTCGTAATGAACATGGCTAAGTGATCGTAATAAGGTAGGTGTTAATTCCTATAAAGGGCACCTCCTAAAGATCACTTTTGCTAGACCAATTGACGGGTCAAAGTTAAGTAATTAAAAAGTCAAACATGCCATTTTTCAGAAAAATTATAAAATGATCTTATATATGTTATAAAACATGTTTTGACACTTAAACAAGTTGGTAATAATTATTAGAACATGTATGAACATGTTTGGCTCGTCAATTTCAATTCTAGAGTCGGTTCGCAACCGAAAGTCACGGAGTTTGACTTCTGCTTTGACTTTCGATTCTGACCTGATTTAGATTACTTATCTACTGATCTAAAGCTGCATTATGATTGTAATATAATGTAGCATAACCCTCTGAGGTTATATTACATGATCATAATCAGAATCCAAGTTTATGCGCAAGTTCCATAATTATGCCATATTTGACCAAAATGTCCTTTTTGCATAAAACAAGGTTTTAAATGGTATTGAACTTAAAAATGAGTTTCTACTGATATAATATCATAAGTAGGATTATTTGGGATATTAAACTAAGTTATAAACTGAGTTTTCAAGCAAGTCCTTAAACTATGTCGATAAATGATGGTTTTAGCCCTTGTGGTTCATAAAATGATTTTAATCAATCTTTTCAAGATAAATCATTTACCTACTGATATGTTATATTAAATAACATATTTAAAACATTTTAATCTGACCTTAACATCAGTTTTAAAAGACGTCATTTTATGACATAAGCGCCGTTTCGGCGCATGGTATGGTTTTAAACCATACTAATTGACCAAGACCTGTTATCTACTGACTTTAAAACTTATTTTAAACATATTTACGGTGGGTACATGTTATAAACTCAGAATCCCACATAATTTATAAACTATGTGTAAAATGACCAAAATGCCCCTTCGGTGCATAGTTTGGTCATAAAAGGTAAAATACACATATAATTGGTATCCTACTGATATTATATCATAAATAAAGTATTTTTCCAGAATACTTATAATTATAACATTATATTATATTCAAGTCCCTTTTTATACGGTATATAATTACCGAAATGCCCATATAAGGCATAGTTTCGTTTTAAAACCATATCGGGCATATAAGTTGATATCCTACTGATTATCTTAACTTATTTAAAATATAATGGCATATAGAACTTGTCCATGACTTACCCGGTTACCCGATATCGCTATTATGCGCACGGTTAAGTATATGTAACTATTTTACGAAAATTAACCGAAACGAGTTTAACCTTGTTTTTTAAGTTTCAAAATCCAGAATGTTTATAGTTTACCCATATTATACAAGTCAAGTACTTTTCGGGTTTAAACTACATTCTATCCGATCATCGTTTAATCAAGCGTTATACGTATTGACCATGTCACTATTTGGTTTATAAGACCGTTAGTATTTAATTGGCTAGCTTATGCCATAATCCAGAGTAGAGCCTTGCTGGTAAATGCTATCTACACTTGGTACTTTGGTATACGGCTGAGTTATTTAAAAATAAAAGAAGAAGACTAGCTCAGGTAAATACTCTTGACTTATTTTCCTTATATGGGCTTGGGATATGGTAAAGTATTACCGCTTGGTCCGAAATGGGGTCAATCGAATGCCCGTTTGTGGCTAGTAAACTCGCATAGTCCGTTTTAATCAGTTTTGTTTGATAACTTAAATATCAGGGGTTAAATTACCGTGTCCTGGATATCCTCGGCTCAATAAATTAGTTATTGGCCACAACCTTAGCACGGGGTGTAGGCATACACCTTTTGATGCTCATATGCAATATTCCCAAGACGTTGGGGATGACTCCTTCGTGAGTCCTGAGTGGTGTGTATTCAATCATGTCCCGGTTTCTGTACTAGGCCCTGTATGTATTGACAAACATGTGAATCTGATACACGGTTGCAAGGACAACTTTCCCAAGTTAATAAAAGATTTTGTGCCGTTTTGCACCTAAAAATCATTTTAAAGTTTTCAAAATGAGTCAGTTGGGTGTATTTACCAGCGTAAGCTGACGTATCGTCCAAAGGCTAAGTTGCAGGTATAATACGAAATAGGCCGGAAGCTGCTCGGTAGTGATAAGAGATCTTGCAAATCCTTAGATCTGCCCTAAAGTCTGTATTGTATTCTTTCTTGTACATTTTATGATCCGCCTGTGGATCTTCTATTACGACCCTGTATATTATTTTATTTTTTGAACATTCGGTCTGTAATAGTAATTTTACTCCAAGACTTCCGCTGTGCTATGTTTAATTGACAATGATGTTATCAACTTACGTCACGATACTCCCCACCCGGGCCCACCTGTGTATGGATTTAGGTTGGAGTGTGACAGTTGGTGTGCTTGATGAAGTGAACATGTTGCAAGGAAGTGGTAATGGTGGTAGGAATTTCAATATGAACTCTAATACCTACCACCCGGGGCTTAAAAATCATCCCAACTTTAGTTATGGGAATGCAATCAGAGCAACACGGGATTTCAGGGCAACAATCAAACTAGTGGTCAAAGGAACTTCAACCAATCCCTTTACCAAAACAACTATCAAAGGGGTATCACTAGGGGATATCAAGGAAACTACAAGAACATTCAAGGAGGATCATCTGGACCTTCTAATGCTACTGGGGTAATGAGATGATGGAGATGCTAAAGGCAATGCAGTAAGAGATGCAAAAGCGAAATCAAATGGATGATGCAAGGGCATAGAAGGATAAAGTGCGTGACATGGCTATTCACTCCTTTGACAATACAGATGGGACAACTAGCAACTGAGTTAGCAGAGATGAAGCAACAAAATGGAAGATTACCTAGTGACACAAAGCTGAATCCTTCTTATCCAAAGGCGAAGAGCAACCAAGTTGGCCAGGTTAGTACTCTTCGGAGTGGTAAAATTTATAATAAGGTCCACTCTCCACCACTGATTGTTGAAGGTGTGGTTGAGGATGTGGATGGAAATGAAGAGAGTGAAAATGATTTGGAACCTAAAACTGTTAAAACCAATGAAAAAGTCACTATTGAAATCCCAAATGAAATAATTGAAATTGCTAAATCTAAGGAAGCGGAACCAATTCAACCTCCCTTCCTTGAAGCTTTGAAAAATCCGGATAATAAAGGAGTGATTAACAAATGGGGACCTTAACAAGAGGAAATTTGGGAGGTGTTTGAACATGTCAAAATAAATTTACCCTTAATTGATGCGATTAACCAGGTTTCGGCTTATGCCAAATATATGAAAAAATTTTGCACCTAGAAATGACAACACAAATTTCCTAAGAAAATCGATTTAACTGAGCGGGTCAGTGCCGTTTTGACTGGGGTACTTCCACCCAAATTGCGAGACCAAGGAACGCCTTTGATACCCATTCAAATGGGTGATTTTAAAATGAATAAGGCATTACTGGATCTTAGGGCTTGCGTGAGCATCCTCCCGGGAAGCTTGTACGATCAATATGACTTTGGTCCATTGCGTCAAGCTGACACCATTGTGGTGTTGGCTGATTTTACCCTTAAGCTTCCTAGAGGGATTGTTCATGATCTGATTGTTAAGGTGGAAGAATTTTACTATCCAGTAGACTTCTTGGTGCTTGAATATGTGTCGAGAGATCAAATCAAGCAGCTAAATGTTATTCTAGGCCAACCTTTCTTAGCCACTGCACATGCATTGATCGACTGTCGTTCTTGTACAATCGACATGACTTTTGGCAACAGAAAGGTTCACTTAAATGTGTTTTCAAATGTTTCTAACTCTCTGACCAGTGATGAATGTTTTATGGCATATATTATTGGTGGGTGTCATCCTTATCTTGAGGATGAATCCACCGAGATTTGTTCTATATGTGACAGGTCTGAATAGGAACACACTCATGAGTTGGAGGAAGAAGTACATAGTTCAGAGGCAATGGTAGTGCATGACGGAAGGCGTCCATGGACTAATCAGGTGGAGAGTCTTCCTGTGACATCCCGGTTTTTCAGGTATCTTAAACGCACTACTTCACGGTTATTCATTCTTGCGCTAATTTGATTCGGAGAATTTAAATTACACGCTCGCAATACCTACGCTAACTTTGTGAACTCATCGAGTGAATTACGTGCATTGGGTTATTAGACGTTTATAAGTTTTGTGAATTATTATATCATGTTTTGATTTCGCGATTATTAGTTTATAAAAAAAATATATATTAAATAAATAGCCGAACCGAACCGAGCCGCGAAACGTGTCGACCTCACTTCCTTGTGGCCCAAGTAACTAGCCTAAACTTGAGGCCCAAGTTATTCACCCAGACCCCCCCCCCTTTGCGGCCGCAAGCCCACTCCCACGCCCTTTCTTTTTTTTCCTTCCCTTGTTTTATATAAATAGGCATGCATGTGTTATGTTTCAAAAAAAAAAAAAAAAAAACAAGAAACCCTAAGTTCTAAGAAGCCAACGGCAGCCCCCCCCCCCCCCACCCTCTTGATCGCACAAGCCTTCAACCCGGATTGATTCCAAGCTTGTTCCCGGTTCGCTAATCTTCATCGTATCAAGGTTAGGACTTTAATTGTTTTGCAAATCACATTAGGGTTTATAAAATCTTGATCATGATTGTATGTATTGTTAGAATCATTGTTATGAAAAGTGTTATGATTTATGTTTAGTTCGGTTAATTGTGCGATTTTTTGCGATTGTGATGTTTGGATGAATACAAGAATCATAGGCTGCGTTTTGTAATAAAAATCATATTATATGATTAGGGGTTGCATGAGTATTGATGTACATGATGATATGTGACTAATAAACATGTTCTTGATCATTATTATTTAGCGTCTCGATTGTTTAAGCGTGTTTTATTGCGATGAAAGTCGAAAACAGGTTGCTGAATGGTATTTACAGCCAACTTCAATTGGCTGTAACCTGGTCATTATTTCATCGAAAAGTGGATTTTCTGAAGCCTAAAACGTGTATTTTTGAAAAACGCTTCTAATGGCGCTGGATTTATATTTTTCTGAGGTCGTTTGATATTTTTAAGTGGTCATTTAAGTGCAGTAACTGAAGCTGTGTAAATTCTGAAAATTTGTTAGTTGTTTATCGAGTCGGATCTCATAATCTGTAGAGGGTTGGGTCACGAAATTTGTACAGCAACTAGAGACGGGAATTTCCGGGAAACTCCCACTGGAATTTTGTTAATTGGACGAACGATGATTTTTAAATAATTTCTCCCGTGGACTGCAGTCAGAAAGCGACGAATCTGACTGCAGCCTAGTATATAAATGTTTATGAATAATTGGTAAAGTGTTAGGACTTGAAATATTTACATAAAATTCTACATTTAGTTGACACCTTCTGTAAAAAAATTGGAATTTTTAGAACGTTGGAACTATTTTATAAAAATCCTCGAAAACAGCCTAGTTATGAGCGTACAAGCTGAAACTTGAACACTTGCGAATGTGTGTACCAAAGTGTTGTATGAGTTGAGTTGTGTTTATGACAAGTTGGTTTGATCACTATTTTGGTATGATAATACTTTGCATGCATGATTGTGTTTTCGAATTTGTTATTATGTGTGCCGCATTGCGTGTTAGTTATGCTTAGGGTTTTGTATCCGTGTGTTCACACACTAACTTTAAATCGGTTGACATGTTAGGACGCAATTAGCGGTCCCATCAATTGCTACTTTTGTGTTATACTAACCGAGCAATTAAAGGTGAGTTCACGGCCCCTATTTTATCCGGTTTTAAACAACAGGGGGAGAAACATGTATACATTCTATAACTCTATCTTTTTACATTATGCGAAATTAACGTCATTAAACTACTCGGTAACTAAGTTAATGTTAATGTACGTTATGGTCACTAAGCAGCTATATCACGGAAGTCCTCGACAAACTCTCGGATCGTTAGTATTGGGTTAGATAGCGGGGAAATTATAAGTAGTACTACTGGGCCCGACAAGCCCCACCCGAGCTAGTCGTGCTAGCCGACCGGGTATGGTCAACGGGTGATTAATTTGGCCTAACTTTCGCCATGGTCAGTGATAGGCCTGGCAACACGGAGGCACAACAGTCAGCTTCGATCGCGAACACTTATGTGACATAACTTTAGGCTCGCTACCTACATGTTAACATTGAACTTAATTACGAACCGACATCATTATTATTCCGGGTTAGGGATAATGGAACATCATTATTATTCCGGGTTAGGAATAATGGAACCATCATTATTATTCCGGGTTAGGAATAATGGAACTAAATCGTTATCCCGGGTTAGGGATAACGGGGGAAACAAACTTTTAACCGAACTAATGAACTTATAAAAACCTGTGAACTCCCTCTTCTTTAATGTTGACACTTGTTTCTTTACATGTTTCTCAGGACGCTAGGAGAGCTAGGTGCACTCACTTGCATTGACCAAGACATATTTTATCGAGTCTCATTTACGAACATTGTTTGGGATTTTTGGTTTTTGGCGTTTATGTTGGCGCCCGTTACTTTACTTTACTTTACTTTAACGCTCCGCACAACTTAGAAACTAATGCTTCCGCTAAACTTTGAAACTAAACTAAGACAGATTGAAAATAATTATGAATGGGTAAACAAATGTTTTTGGAAAACGTTTTAAATAAATCATATAGAGTCGTTCGATATTACTAGTGTCTCAGATTCTGGTTTGTTCACACGCCTCGCGGTAAAATCCCGCAAGTGGAAATTGAGGGTGTGACAGATTGGTATCAGAGCCTCTAGCTATAGAGAACCAGGTTTGTATTAAAAGTAGACCTAAACTATAGCTGATTACATGACACTAGACTTAGTTGGACCGAACTGTGATATCTTGTTATGTGTTGTACTACAACTGTGTTATGTAAAATATAAATGTATATTGCGATGAACGCAACTCGTAACTAACTACACAACCCAACAGGCAATGTCATCATCATCATCCGACAAACCTTTACAACCAAGGGCGCCGGGAAAGGCACCTATGGTCGAACCCTCACCACCTCATGGCGTGGAGACACGCTCAGCTGCTAGGAAAAGACTCGCTCTAGGAGAGGAGTCGTCCTCCCGTCTGACCACCGCTATGCCGGTCGAACCGGTCAATTCGTTAGAGGTAGGGGACGACCTACTTAGGGATATGATAAGGAAACAACAGGAACAACTAGAGAGAATGCAGGAAACTATCAAAGCACAGGGATGGATGATACGTCAATTAACGGGTAAGACTGGAGAGCTCGAGGAAGAGCAATATGAGAATAAGATAGCTCGTAACATTTTAGCTAAAGATCTTTGTGCTGAGCAGCTGAGGGCTGACTAGCTCAAAGACAGAGTTCTTGAGTCCAGTTGGAGGATTCAAGAACTAGAGCAAAATCAGGCACCTGTACTAGTACCCGCACCAGCACCGGCCCCTCCAGCGCCAGTAGAGGAAGAAGAGGTGGATCCAGAGGAGGATCCGGAGGAAGACCCGGCTGTAGAAGCTGGAAACGCCGTGGAGGATGACGGCAACGATAGCGACTTGGGAGATGGAGACGTTGAAGACTGACTCGTCTTGTCAATTCCCCCCTTTTGTTTCCTTTAGTCTATTTATTTTCTACTTATGTTTGAACTTGAAATTTTATAATTAAACTGATATGTTTGGTTGGCATTTTGTGAGACGTTGCAATTTATTTAATCGAATGTTCCTTTTGATTGTTTAATTTATTGGGTCGACATAACTTGAGGGATGATTTAAGTATGGAGTATGATAACTATATTGGATATATATACTTATCGGTGTGTGTTTATGTTGTCTTGCGAAGATCTAAAATGGCAAGTGGACGTCGCGGAAACCTCAACATGACACCAGAAGAATTGGCTGCAATGATCCAAGAACACGTGAATGCTGCTCTGGCAGGTGTGTTCAAAACCCACCAGCAGGTAACCATTATTAAATTTTCATGGGAAAATCTAATAGTTGGGCTAGTAGACTTTCTCGCTGACTACCTATCCTCTGTCAGCAGGAGGGGGTCTTAACCCCTACAAGATGTTCCTCGATGCGAAACCTAGCAAATTCACGGGTGCAGAAGGACCCATAGGACTGGTCCGTTGGATTGAAAAGTCCGAATCGGTGTTCGAGATGTGCAATTGCCTTGAGGCCAATACGGTCAAGTATGCTGCCTCAACGCTGGAAGATGGGGCATTAACCTGGTGGAACGCACAAGTCCAAACGCGTGGACTTATTGCTGCGAACGCAATGGCCTGGGCCGAGTTTAAGGCCCTAATCAAAGAGGAGTACTGTCCGCGGGACAGAGTTCAGCAGTTGGAGCAAGCGCTATGGAACCATAAGATAGTAGGATCTGAAATTGAAGCGTACACGGCGAAACATCACGATCTGGTATTCCTATGTCCCGATCTGGCTAACACCATTGAAAAACGACTTGAGTTTTATCTTGGGGGTCTGGTCCCTGAGATCCAGGGCATGGTAATGTCTAGTAACCCTGCGACGGAACATCAAGCGATCAGGTTGGCGCACAAACTCACTGGTAAGGCGGTGGAACAAAGGAAGTTTCCATCTCGGGGTGCAACTGAAGTGGTCCCTGATAATAAAAGAAAACTTGAAGACTCGCCTGCTCGACAGTCTTCGTCAGCCAGCCACAACAAGGAAACCAGAAATGGTTCAACAATTTCAACAATAATCGGGGTCACAATAATCAGTCCGCCAACAACACCCAGAACACCAACGGCTATGTGGGTCGAAAGCCGCAATGTAATCGTTGTAACCTCCATTATCACGGCCCTTGTGCCGGAAATCGCTGCCAACAATGTGGCAAAACGGGACATGCGGCAAGGGATTGTCGCGGGGAAATCGTGTCTCGACAAAATCAAAATCAGCACCAGATTCAACAGCAAGGTATTAACCGGGGGTGCTATCAGTGCTGTAGCACTACCCATTTCAAGCGAGACTGCCCGCAACTTCGCAATAACAACAACAATGGTGGGAACAACAACAACCACAACCACAACAACCACAACAACAACAATAACAACAACAACAATGGAAATGGTGGCATAGGAGGTGCCAAAGGTCGTGCATTTACGCTAGGCCGCGGAGAGGCCAGAAACGACTCGAACGTGGTTACCGGTAAGTTTCCCCTTAACGAACATTTTGCTACTGTACTTTTTGATACGGGTGCGGATAGGAGTTTTATATCTGAGTCTTTTAGGAAGAACCTAAATCTCACGCCTAAACCCCTAGAGACCCCTTACGTCATAGAACTAGCCGATGGTAAATCTGTAGATGTGACCCATTTAGTAACCGGCTGCCAACTTACACTCGCGGGTCACACCTTTACCATTGATCTGATGACAACTACCCTGGGTAGTTTTGACGTGGTAGCCGAATGGACTGGCTATCCGACGTCCGAGCTGAAGTTCTCTGCTTCGAGAAATCTATCCGTATTCCGCTCTCTAACGATGAAGTCTTAATGGTGCAAGGCGAGAAGGCAGGCGCCGTCACAAACATCATCTCTTACATGCAAGCACAGAACTATCTTCGGAGGAAGAACTCCTTCCCTTTGCTCGCACTGGTCACCGAGCAACCTAAGGACGAGAAGCGTATAGAAGATATCCCCGTCGTCCGTGACTTTTCCGATGTATTTCCAGAGGAGTTACCTGGTCTTCCACCACATCGACAAGTGGAGTTTGAAATCGAATTAGCGAACCATGCAACTCCTATCGCCAAGGCCCCATACCGCCTAGCTCCAGCAGAGCTGCAAAAGCTGTCTACCCAACTTCAGGAATTGTTGGAAAAAGGATTTATCCGACCCAGTACTTCGCCATGGGGAGCTCCGGTCCTTTTTGTCAAGAAGAAGGACGGGACCTTCCGCATGTGCATCGACTACAGGGAACTCAATAAGGTTACCGTCAAGAACCGATACCCATTACCTCGCATCGACGATCTCTTCGACCAACTTCAAGGGTCAAGCTACTACTCCAAGATTGATCTACGGTCCGGTTATCGCTAGTTACGCGCCAGGGAGGAGGATATCTCTAAGACGGCATTTCGTACTCGGTATGGCCATTATGAGTTCTTGGTCATGCCCTTCGGTCTCACTAACGCACCCGCGGTGTTCATGGACCTCATGAACCGCGTGTGTAAGCCGTATCTCGACAAGTTTGTCATTGTGTTCATCGATGACATACTCATCTACTCTAAAGGTGAAGAAGAACATGCTGAACATCTACGATTATTGCTGGAATTACTTCAACAGGAGAAACTATATGCCAAGCTTTCAAAGTGTGATTTCTGGATTCGGGAAGTTCAGTTCCTCGGTCATATCGTGAATGAAAAGGGTATCCATGTTGATCCCGCCAAGATCGATGCTATCAAGAACTGGGAAGCACCCAGGACACCGACAGAGATCCGCCAATTTTTGGGTTTGGCTGGTTACTACAGACGTTTCATCGAGGGATTTTCAAAGATCACGCAACCGCTTACCACTCTCACCCAGAAAGGCACTAAGTATGCTTGGGGTGACAAGCAGGAAGCGGCAGTTCAATTGCTGAAGCAGAAACTTTGCAGTGCACCCATCCTGTCCTTGCCGGAAGGGACTGATGATTTTGTGGTATATTGTGACGCTTCCATTCAGGGGTTGGGATGCGTACTCATGCAACGTGATAAGGTCATCGCATATGCGTCCCGACAATTGAAGGTTCACGAGAAAAACTACACAACACATGACCTGGAATTGGGAGCAGTGGTGTTTGCGCTTAAGATTTGGAGACACTACCTATATGGAACAAAGTGCACAATCTATACAGATCACAAGAGCCTCCAGCATATCTTTGACCAGAAGGAGTTGAACATGCGACAGCGTCGCTGGGTCGAACTCCTGAACGATTATGAATGTGCCATTCGGTATCACCCGGGTAAAGCTAACGTGGTAGTTGATGCCCTCAGTAGGAAGGAGCACTTGAAACCTCGTCGGGTACGAGCACTACAGTTCACCATTCATTCGGGGTTATCCGAACAGATACGCGATGCGCAACTAGAAGCAGTTAGGGAAGAAAACATTAAGGCCGAATCTGTGGGAAAGATGGAACGCGATTGGGAAGTAAAACCCAATGGTGCCCGGTATTTCATGAATCGTATATGGGTACCTCTCTGCGGAGACCTCAGGAAGCTAGTTATGGACGAAGCTCACAAATCCCGATACTCTGTCCATCCTGGTTCGGATAAGATGTATCAAGACCTTAAAGCCGCGTACTGGTGGCCCAACATGAAAGCGGATATAGCCACCTACGTGAGCAAGTGTTTGACTTGTGCGAAAGTCAAGGTGGAGTATCAGAAGCCATCGGGGCTACTCCAACAACCTGAGATCCCAGTGTGGAAGTGGGATCAGATCTCGATGGACTTTATCACTAAACTCCCGCGAACTCCGGGTGGTTGCGACACCATCTGGGTAATTGTGGATCGTCTAACTAAGTCCGTACACTTTCTACCGATCAAAGAAACAGATAAGATGGATAAGTTGACTCGCATCTACATTAAGGAAGTAGTTTCTCGGCACGGGGTGCCAATATCCATCATCTCAGACAGAGATGCTCGTTTCACGTCAAACTTTTGGCAATCACTTTAGAAAGCGTTGGGTACACGCTTAGATATGAGCACAGCTTATCACCCTCAGACGGATGGTCAGAGTGAAAGGACCATTCAGACCTTGGAAGATATGCTTAGGGCATGTGGGTAGACTTCAGGAACAGTTAGGAAATCCATCTGCCTTTAGTGGAATTCTCGTATAACAACAGTTACCATACGAGTATATCGGCAGCACCGTTTGAAGCATTATACGGTCGTAAATGTAGATCACTGGTCTGTTGGGCAGAAGTCGGTGACAGTCAACTCACAGGTCCTGAGTTGATACTTGAGGCTACTGAAAAGATTGTGCAAATCAGAAACCGCATGGCAGCGGCACGAGATCGACAGAAAAGCTACGCTGATCAACGACGCAAACCGCTCGAATTTCAAGTAGGCGACCGCGTCCTACTGAAGGTGTCACCCTGGAAGGGTGTAATCCGTTTTGGGAAACGAGGCAAACTAAACCCACGATACGTAGGCCCATTTGTGATCTTGAAGCGTATCGGGCCCGTAGCTTATCAATTAGACCTTCCTGCCGAACTCAGTGGAGTTCACAACGTTTTTCACGTGTCAAATCTGAAGAAGTGTCTATCAGATGAGACCCTAGTCATTCCATTGGATGAGATTAAAGTGGATGAACAACTGTACTTTGTGGAACAACCTACCGAGATCATGGATCGTGAGATCAAGACTCGAAGGCATAGCAAGATACCGATCGTCAAGGTTCGTTGGGATTCTAAGCGTGGACCGGAGTTCACGTGGGAAAGAGAGGACCAAATGAAAAGCAAATACCCACACCTTTTTGCAGCTGAGCAGCAAGCTAACGTTACCACCAACTAAATTTTCGGGACGAAAATTCTTTCAACATGGGGATGATGTGACAGCCTGGGAATTTCTTGTACCATTGCTAACAAACTGAATCTTTGTGCGTTGCATTCTAAACCGCGTTTACTCAATTTTCGGGACGAAAATTCTTTCATCATGGGGATAATGTGACATCCCGGTTTTTCAGGTATCTTAAACGCACTACTTCACGGTTATTCATTCCTGCGCTAATTTGATTCAGAGAATTTAAATTACACGCTCGCGCTAACTTTGTGAACTCATCGAGTGAATTACGTGCTATGGGTTATTAGACGTTTATATGTTTTGTGAATTATTATATCATGTTTTGATTTCGCGATTATTAGTTTATAAAAAAATATATATTAAATAAATAGCCGAACCGAACCGAGCCGCGAAACGTGTCGACCTCACTTCCTTGTGGCCCAAGTAACTAGCCTAAACTTGAGGCCCAAGTTATTCACCCAAACCCCCCCCCCTTTGCGGCCGCAAGCCCACCCCACCCCCTTTCTTTTTTTTCCTTCCCTTGTTTTATATAATAGGCATGCATGTGTTATGTTTCAAAAAAAAAAAAAACAAGAAACCCTAAGTTCTAAGAAGCCGACGACAGCCCCCCCCCTCTCTTGATCGCACAAGCCTTCAACCCGGATTGATTCGAACCTTGTTCCCGGTTCGCTAATCTTCATCGTATCAAAGTTAGGACTTTAATTGTTTTGCAAATCACATTAGGGTTTATAAAATCTTGATCATGATTGTATGTATTGTTAGAATCATTGTTATGAAAAGTGTTATGATTTATATTTAGTTTGGTTAATTGTGCGAGTTTTTGCGATTGTGATGTTTGGATGAATACAAGAATCATAGGCTGCGTTTTGTAATAAAAATCATATTATATGATTAGGGGTTGCATGAGTATTGATGTACATGATGATATGTGACTAATAAACCTGTTCTTGATCATTATTATTTAGCGTCTCGATTGTTTAAGCGTGTTCTATTGCGATGAAAGTCGAAAACAGGTTGCTGAATGGTATTTACAGCCAACTTCAATTGGCTGTAACCTGGTCATTATTTATCGAAAAGTGGATTTTCTGAAGCCTAAAACGTGTATTTTTGAAAAACGCTTCTAATGGCGCTGGATTCATATTTTTCTGAGGTCGTTTGATATTTTTAAGTGGTCATTAAAGTGCAGTAACTGAAGCTGTGTAAATTCTGAAAATTTGTTAGTTGTTTATCGAGTCGGATCTCATAATCTGTAGAGGGTTGGGTCACGAAATTTGTACAGCAACTGGAGACGGGAATTTCCGGGAAACTCCCACTGGAATTTTGTTAATTGGATGAACGATGATTTCTAAATAATTTCTCCCGTGGACTGCAGTCAGAAAGCGACGAATCTGACTGCAGCCTAGTATATAAATGTTTATGAATAATTGGTAAAGTGTTAGGACTAGAAAAATTTACATAAAATTCTACAGTTTAGTTATGAGCGTACAAGATGAAACTTGATAACCTGCGAATATAAAAATCCTCGAAAACAGCCTAGTTATGAGCGTACAAGATGAAACTTGATAACTTGCGAATATGTGTACCAAAGTGTTGTATGAGTTGAGTTGTGTTTATGACAAGTTGGTTTGATCACTATTTTGGTATGATAATACTTTGCATGCATGATTGTGTTTTCGAATTTGTTATTATGTGTGCCGCATTGTGTGTTAGTTATGCGTAGGGTTTTGTATCCGTGTGTTCACACCCTAACTTTAAATCGGTTGACATGTTAGGACGCATTAGCGGTCCCATCAATTGCTACTTTTGTGTTACACTAACCGAGCAATTAAAGGTGAGTTCACGGCCCCTATTTTATCCGGTTTTAAACAACAGGGGGAGAAACATGTATACATTATATAACTCTATCTTTTTACGTTATGCGAAATTAACGTCATTAAACTACTTGGTAACTAAGTTAATGTTAATGTACGTTATGGTCACTAAGAAGCTATATCACGGAAGTCCTCGACAAACTCTCGGATCGTTAGTATTGGGTTAGATAGCGGGGAAATTATAAGTAGTACTACTGGGCCCGACAAGCCCCACCCGAGCTAGTCGCGCTACCGACCGGGTATGGTCAACGGGTGATTAATTTGGCCTAACTTTCGCCATGGTCAGTGATAGGCCTGGCAACACGGAGGCACAACAGTCAGCTTCGATCGCGAACACTTATGTGACATAACTTTAGGCTCGCTACCTACATGTTAACATTGAACTTAATTACGAACCGACATCATTATTATTCCGGGTTAGGGATAATGGAACATCATTATTATTCCGGGTTAGGAATAATGGAACTAAATCGTTATCCCGGGTTAGGGATAACGGGGGAAACAAACTTTTAACCGAACTAATGAACTTATAAAAACCTGTGAACTCACTCTTCTTTAATGTTGACACTTGTTTCTTTACATGTTTCTTAGGACGCTAGGAGAGCTAGGTGCACTCACTTGCATTGACCAAGACATATTTTATCGAGTCTCATTTACGAACATTGTTTGGGATTTTTGGTTTTTGGCGTTTATGTTGGCGCCCGTTACTTTACTTTACTTTACTTAAACGCTTCCGCACAACTTAGAAACTAATGCTTCCGCTAAACTTTGAAACTAAACTAAGACAAATTGAAAATAATTATGAATGGGTAAATAAATGTTTTTGGAAAACGTTTTAAATAAATCATATAGAGTCGTTCGATATTACTAGTGTCTCAGATTCTGGTTTGTTCACACGCCTCGCGGTAAAATCCCGCAAGTGGAAATTGAGGGTGTGACACTTCCGGCTGAAATCTCTTTAGGATTGAAGCCGTCACTAATCAGTCCACCATAAGTGGAATTACAAGAACTGCCACAACATCTAAAGCATGCTTTCCTAGGAGAGAATCAGACTCTCCCATTCATCATTGCAGCCAACCTAGAAGAGGAGCAAGAGAAGGCACTACTGAAAGTGCTGAAAGATCATCGGGCGGCAATTGGATGGACACTTGCAGATTTAAAAGGTATTAGTCCTTCTATTGTAATGCAAAAGATAATTATTGATGCAGATGCAAAGCCTGCGGGACACACAGAGACGCTTGAATCCTATATGCGTGAGGTTGTGAAGAAGGAGGTGATCAAGTGGTTGGATGTTGGGATCATATACCCCATTTCAGATAGTGTGTGGGTGAGCCCAACCCAGAGAGTGCCAAAGAAAGCAGGTATTCAGATCGTCAAAGGTGAGAGTGGTGAGAAAATAGCCACCCGACCGGTAACCGGGTGGCGTGTGTGCATTAATTATAGGAAGTTGAATGCCGCCACGTCGAAGGATTACTTTTCCTTACCTTATATTGATTAGATTGTCGAGAAACTCCCTGGTCAGATGTATTACTACTTTTTGGATGGCGACTTGGGGTATAATCAGATAGCTATACACCCCGATGACCAGGAAATGACCACATTCACGTGCCCTTATGGTACTTTCGCATTCAGGCGGATGCTATTTGAGCTTTGTAATGCCCCGACCACCTTCATAGGTGCGTGATGAGTATCTTTTCAGATATGGTTGGGGATGCCTTAGAAATATTGTGGATGATTTTTTTTTGTCTTTGAGTGAATTGTCTAAGGTGTTAAACTATTGTGTGGAAAGTAACTTGGTTTTAAGCTGGGAAAAGAGCCATTTTATGGTTCAGGAGGGCATCGTGTTGGGGCTTGTCGTGTCAAGTAAGGGGATTAAAGTTGATAGGGAAAAAATTAAAGTTATTTCTACATAACCTCCCCCTACTAATGTTAAAGGTGTCTGTTCCTTCTTTAGACACACCTGGTTTTACCGTAGGTTCATTAAGGGGTTTAGTGGCTTAACGAAGCCTTATGTAACTTACTTTTGAAAGATGTTCCTTTTGAATTTAATGATGAATGTGTCAAAGCTTTTAATGTGTTAAAGGAACAACTAGTACAAGCCCCGATCTTGCAATCACCCGGTTGGACAAAATCTTTTCAATTATGTGTGATGCAAGTAAGTTTGCCATCAGGGCTGTACTGGGTCAAAGACTAGATAAGAAACCAGTGGTTATCTACTATGCAAGCAAAACTCTCTCTGATGCACATTTGAATTATACAACAACTGAGAAAGAGTTGCTTGCTGTTGTCTATGCTTTAGACAAATTCCGGTCATATATCTAGGGTAGTAAAGTGATTGTTTACTCTGACCATAGTGCAGTGAAATATTTGATGCCAAATCGAGGCTGATTCGGTGGATTCTTTTGCTACAAGAGTTCGACTTGGAGATCAGAGATAAAAAGGGGTGTGAGAATGTTGTAGCTGATCATTTGTCCAGACTTCCTTCAGGGGTAGAGGATGTCACACCGGAGATCAATGAACAATTCCCGAATGAATATCTTATGCCTGTTAACACTGAACCCTGGTATGCTAATTTTTCTAATTATTTAGTGTCAGGTACAATGCCCAACGGTTGGAACAAGAGAAGGAGGCAACAGTTCCTTACTCAGGTAAAGTACTACATATGGGATGAGCCAGACTTGTTCAAGATTGGTACAGATCTGATCATCAGGAGATGCGTTCCAGAGATTATGGAAGTGTTGCAATGTGTCCACTCGTCAGCATGCGGTGGCCATTTTAGTGGTCAAAATACGGGTCATCGAGTTCTTGAATGTGGCCTTTGTTGGCCTACTTTATTTAAAGATGCTTTTGAGTTCATTAAACACTTTCTAAATTGTCAAAGATGGGTGGGATTTCTACGAGGAACGAGATGCCATGCAACCAATTTTGGTTGTCGACATTTTTGACGTTTGGGGAATTGATTTTATGGGCCCGTTCCCCAATTTGTGTGGTAACCAGTACATTCTAGTGGCAGTTGATTATGTTTCAAAATTAGTCAAAACAATATCCACCAGAAGGAATGACCATTCCGTTGTGTCTAAGTTTGTCTAGTCAAACATATTTTCAAGGTTTGGAATTCCCCATGTGATCATAAGTGTTGGGGGATCTCATTTTAAAACATTTTCACTTTGGAAAACTTCTCAAATGGTATGGCATGGATCACTAAATAGCAACACCATAATCCAAAGACTAGTGAACAGGTTGAAGTGCCAAATAGGCAAATACATGAGATTTGCAGAAAACTGTGCGATTTGACCGCAAGGATTGGTCAACCAAGCTGGATGATGCCTTGTGGGCTTATCGCACTGCATTTAAAACTCCTATTGACACTACACCCTACAGATTGGTATATGGTAAGGGGTGTTACTTACTGATGGGCAATTAAACAGGTTAACACAGATTTCACTGATGCAGGTGCACTGATATACGACAAATGCAACATATAAATATTATCAAATAAGGTACAAATCAACCCTTTTTAGGTACTAATGTTGGAAAAGTGCGTTTCTTTGTATACTTTTGATTTTAAAGATTAAAAGAGCTTAAATGTAAGAAAAAAGCAAATTAACGACAAAAACTCGCATAAGTACAGAAGAAAGAATGATGACACACTATACCAACCCTCCAAGCTTCACCCGAAGCCAAAAACAACGAATCAGAAGTCCAGCACGGGGCCATGACTAGTCGGCATGGGACCATGCCCCTTCAAGATTCCAGAACAGAAAAGACAACCAGAAGCAGACAAGAGACACGGGGCCGTGTTCAGTGGACACGTGCTGTGGTCAACTTCCAGATTTGCGAATCTTGGATAGTACAGCAAGTACAATGGCCACAGGGCCATGTCATTTACACACGAATCCGTGCAAGCATCATATCTGATAAGCTCATTAAATGAAGACATCGTAGAAGGAAGGCACGGGGCTGTGCCCATAGGGCACGAGGCCGTGTTGTAACGCTTCGCATTTGTAATTTTCCGTTTTTGGCAAGTTCGCTTCGTGTTTCTATTTTTGGAAAGTCCAAACCCTGTAATCGTATTTCTATTTCCAATTCATTATAATCTAAGGCTTTGATTGTAATCAAGATTGAGCAATTAAGCGAAATTCGCAAACTTTATTCTTGTTTAAACTTATGATCATACATTACTTTATTGCGTAATAAATAAATTCAAAACGACTCGTAAATGCTTGTTGAACGTTTATAAATCCTAATACCAAAGTCAAGCAAGATAATTAGAGGCTTAATGCAAGTTATTCAAGCTTCCGTTATCATAAATTTTTTTTTGCATTTGTGTTTAAAATATACTTGTTACTAAGTTTTTTTTTGGGTTTTAAGACGACATGACACACGACCTTAGACCATTATAAGACTCATACTTATGATATACATGATGTACAATGTTCGAATAACAAACCATATGAATAACTAATCAGATAACAAAAAAGAAAAAAGAAAGGCAAGGCAGCTTGTGGCCGCAAGCTGCCAAGCTTGAATCTTCCCTCCTTTATTCAATTTAAACTCACCTAATTTCATTAAATGTAACCCTACTCCTAACCCTAATCCTTCCACTATAAAACCAAGTGTTCCTCCATCACTTCCCTACTTTTACAAGCCTCCAAACACCTCAAATAACCCTCTAAACTTTGAAAATTCTCTACTGAAACACAATAGATTGCAAGTGAGTTTCAACTCACTTCTCTCCTTCTTTTTGCCTTGTTTTTCTTTCTAACACTCTTGGATAACCTCTAGGAAGGTTTTCACAAGTTTCCTTGGGCAAGCTATGGTGAAACCCCACATTTTGCGGTCCAAAAGTGTGCAAACTTTCTGCCCAAATTTTTTCTTTGTAAACTTCAAGTGTTTCAATGTTTTCTTCTTATTTTCTTCCTCAACATTGTTTGCTAAGCCCTATGGATGTTACCATAGGTTTTCCATGGAAAACCAAGGTGGAACAACACCATTTTTGGGGCCAAACTTCTGATTTAGAAGTTAAACTTATAAAACTTTTTCGAACTTGTTTTTAAATATAACAACTCTATGCTACTTATGCCTCTAACCAAGTTTATGGTTAGTGTGTTAGCTAGAACTGTTCATACACAATCAAGAGGCATAACATGTCTCTAAAATTGTGGTTTTTAATAGAGTTTCAAACCCACAAATGTTGAGCCATCCAAACTTACGAGCTTGTGTTGGTGTAGGTATGATTACCTGAAGGCCTTAGCCATTCAACTTTTCAATCCACCCCTCACTTGATGATTTCTGTAATTCTTGACCATCCGGATTATCCTTGTGACAATCTTGTGTATTGGTGAATCTTACGAAAGAGGTTTAGGACGGTTACCCTCCTACCTCCATGCATGACTTATATGACTTACATGATATCTATGAACTACATGAACGCTATGATAAATTAGTAATATTATATGTAAACTATATAAGTAAATACGTAATATAACCAAACCTTTGGCAATGACCATATGGTTATTTGTCCTGATATTAGGTTATTTTATCTTAGACCTAACCATCGTTATGATTCTATTGGCATGACCCATAAAAACACAAACACCCTTCGGGGCTTATAGTGTCCAAAACGAGCGTTAACGTCTAGATACATACTTTTGTCTATACATACTTTGTGCATACTTTAAATTCCTAAAATTGACAAACTCCATTGTAAATCTAAAACTCACACACCTACGTTTCCTTGTGTAGGATAACTTGGTGTTCATCCCCCTAAATCAACCTAACGCTTTCACGGAATTTACTTTGCAAAACCGTGAGTACACTAGACACCCTTTTTATGTTTTACACTTTTTGGGTGCAATATTTTAATTTACCAAACGACACTAATTCACACTTTTATTCTATGAATACACACAAACAATCCATCAAACATGCTTTAGTTATGTGCTACTTGAATTGTTACTTGGTATATCCTTATGTGATCTAAATGTCATTAACTTCGATTAAGCCTCCCTTAACTTGTATATCGCTATAGGAGTAACGCACCGCCCGTATTCTTGTGGTCAATGTTAAGTTATAATCTTTTATGCGTTACACTAGAGGATTGACTTATAGTTAACATGCCTTGTTACATTTATCTCGTATGCTAGCTATTCATGTGGGTTTGTTTAAACGGTTTTAATACTTATGCTATGATAACAAACTGGTGTACTCGCCAATACTTTGTTATTGAACTATACTTTTTAACATGTTGCAGGTTGATGAAGTGGTATGGTGAAACTTAGTAGGATCGGCTTAGAAACACGCGTAGATTGCTAAGTTGATTATTATGTTTTGTTAAACTTATTTTGTTGTTGTTACTTTGTATTTCGATTATGTTGTAACTTGACAATTTGATGCTTTGAAATGAAATGAGTTGTTTAATTAAATATTGTCACAAATAGTGTTATGATGTCTCGAGCAATCTAGTTCGTCTCACTCTGATGTTTCCGCCATCGGTTGGGGTGTGACAGATTGGTATCAGAGCCATAACTATAGGGAATTAGGTAGAATTGTCATGTTCGACCTAGTCTATAGTTTAAGTGACAAACTTGACCATTCTTGCTTCATGACTAAAATGTTAATTCTTCCTATTTGCTTCTTCCTATTTCTTTTGTCTTAAATATAGATATGTGTTTTTCCTAAGCCACTTACACAACTTACACACTTGAAGACTTGAAGACACTCAAACTATAAACGAGACGATCTCACCAAAATAGGGGTGAACCCCGCCCTTTGGTGATCACTCTCAATCCGCGAAATTTGATTTTGCACGAATTACACCATCAAGTTAGGAGTGAAATCCACACCTTGATGGGAATTTCCATTTCATACTCTAGTGGACCCTTACCAACGAGTCGGAATATGCTCCTCGTTTGGTAAGTACCAACCATACTTAGGGTACAATGTTATCAAGTTAGGGGTGAAACCCGCACCTTGTCAACTAGTCCCATTCCTCGATTTTCAATCTCGCCAAAGTTTTGATTTTTCAATCGGTTAGAGACGTGTAGTAGCTGGAAGGGTAAAGTGCCGTTAATAGCTTCTCGACGAGAGCACTTTACCTATAGGCCAAAGCACGTTTCTCTAATTTAAAAGGATCTCGGTTCACTTTGGAATAGTCGACGTTTCTCAACCCGAAATGCTCCAATATTTTATTGAGCCTATCTTTTATGCTATCTCCATTTCTATGTGTTTTAATACTTGTTATCTCATTCATTTCAAACCCGATGCACGATTCGCACGCCTTTTGTAACCAAAAACAATAATAATAACTCTCGTAAACCAACTAAATTTATACTTCTTTACGCAAATCATACATGTTCATGCTTTTGAAAGTTTATATGCTTATGCTATCTATGTGAATTCATACGTGCTACATGCTACTTATATGTTCAAAAACGAATTCTTTTCTTTAAATAAACGCATTACGATCAAAGCCTAAATCTATATTCTATCGTCGAATCCTTTAGATGTCATTCTCTCAAAGTTGTAGGTCCACCTGCGGATGGTGTTAAACCAGTTCCTTGTTCATATGACACACACACAAGTGCAGAATCCAAGTGTGCATGCAACCAAAGCAAAGTAAAAAACATGGGGTAACCAAAGATTCACTATCTTGATTAATGATTGAGAACAAGTACAAACATATACACACAATGCTTGTATGACTCAAACAAACTTGCTGTGTTCTTGTGTCTTCGTCTTTAGAGATAACAATCTCTCTGGTCAATCTGGTGAGCTAGTCAGTCTAACTCTCACACGCGAGTCCACTAGTTCACAGGCAACCCCCAACTAAGAGGTACATGTCTGCTTATATAGTGTTTGTCTAGTTTCGTACGAAATACGAGTCTAGACATACCGAACACAATATTTCACACAAAACACAACTCCAGAATTTGGTACGAGGCACTGTACGAAACAAGTAACACAATTGTTACTCAAGTATTTCGAACGAATCACCTGATTCATATGAAAACTCTGACTCGCACAGAATCCTTATTTCAGGAAAACGAATGTAGACTTGATGTACACAAGACTTATCAGTATGCACACATGCAACTGATTAACATAGACAAGCTAAGATGTCATACTAGATCAAGATAGCAGGATATCTCGATCTATTCAACATGACCAAACCTATACAGACACTTGAGCAAAGACCGTACAATTACAACTGTAATTAAGAACAAGCGACAGGCACAAAACTGTATCAACAAACTCCCCCTTGGATGTTGCTTGGTCTTCGGTCTTTGGTCTTCACATAGAATGGCTTGGAGTATCAAGAAACTCCCCCTGAAGATCTGCTATCCATTGATAGATCTGCTATCTAATGATTACTGCATCAGGTCTTTGAACTTCTAAGAAACTTCAAATCTTTCTTGTTTCCTCTTCTGACTTGACAGATTTCTTCATTGCTGGTCTTTGTTTATGTTCTTTTGTATCAATCTGTACTCAATAGACAAATATAATTAGAACACAAATTTCTCAGGGAATACACATGAAAAACTTATCATAAATTCTTCGTATGATTGTATTCCCTGAACGAGATAGACACACTCGTATGAATTCCAGCAACAGATTTGAGAAAAACAAGTGACCAAGTCAAATTAAATGACTAGGTTCATTCATATGAGATACACACACTCAAACAAACTTCAGATTTTGGATTTCTTTGATGGATTACTTGTTGCAAGATATTACTTTATGAAGTTGCAATATCAAACAATTGGTTTTCTGGCGTATCTTGGTAGAAAACTTTCGAGTATTAACTTTGGCTATCTTTCAAAAAGTAATTTCATACGCAACTAAGTAAACTAGACATAAAATTAAAATATACAGATAAACTACAATCTTTTTCGAGTTTCAAGGTAAAGGAATCATACCAGCATTTTAATCTTTGTCAAAAACGGTATTAGGTTTTCAAAATTAAACAGATAAGTATTTAACTATGATTATCGGTATTGTTGTCCACGTAAGCTAAGACTTATCAAATGTAATCATGATTAGGAGATATGATTAAGATATGGATTTATACTTACTAGCCGGTGTTCAACCACATCACGACACATTCCCGTATCAAGATATGCACGAGAGAAAATCTTATCGGTGAGTATGTTGCTTTATCATCTGTTTTGACGTATATGAATGATGTGAGATACTCACTTATTTTTTATTGAAAACAAGCCCTTTGTGATTTAATCACTTATTGATGAGGAACTTGATTTTCATATGCATGCAGGGCACATGAGTAAGTCCGTGAACAGGTTAGTACCATCGTACCGACAAAGAGACAAACTTAGCTCCTGCATAAAGCTGTGATATTTTATCACTTATTTTGGGGATGTGATATTTTTATCACTTATTTGATGGTCGAATGCAGTATGTACACGTATGTATGGTATCATGGAAGTTCTAGACTTGCGCCACCGTTATTTTTCGGCAAAAGATTCAACCATGATACCCAGATGATAAGCCAGCATAAAGACCGTATATCAGAACCTCGGCACTCTATCAAACGAAATTTCGGTACCAAGACCATATGCTAATGAATGGTTCCCACCTGGCGTTCTGTCTGTTAGGTTTATATCAACCTGCACATTTTAGTCTGATTGTGAGCCTACCGATACATCATAAGTAAAAGCTACTTATCAATCTTCTTTCTATGCTTTTAACCATATCTGACAGATTTACCAGTGAATTTCATCATCTTCAACTTATCCAAGAAACTCATTTTTGATTTTTTTTAATGTTTTTATATTTTCTGAATGTTTCCCCCTTAAACAAAGAAGGTATATTTTTGTATTTTCTTGAAATTTACTCCCCCTAAAATATAAACTAAAAATCTTTTTGTAGTTTTAGATTTTTAGAAAGGTATATACAAAAATAGTTAGCCATGGTTGAGTTACTCGGGTTTCACCTTGATGCCATTTACCAAAAGTAGATAATCAAAACATGATTTATATCAAGCGCTAAGAAGATTATGATCAATTTGACGCACATAATTGATCTTATCAAAACTCACAACACCATTGGAGACCATTCCTTCTCAAGTGATGTATCCACTTTTATCACCAGCAAAAGCAACATAACCACCCCTAATACTTTTCACATCATATAGGAGCCGCAAGTCGCCCGTCATGTGCCTTGATGCTCCACTGTCAACAATCCAATGACTGTTTACAGATCCTCCTGGAACACCCTACACATTCCACAAACAAGATTAGTTTGAGATGGGGACCCAAGCCTTAGTGCTCCTGGGTCGTCCCTTATCATCGAGAAATGTAATCTCAATTTCTTGATGATTAACAAACTGAGAAACTCCTTTTGAACCATTACCGGTCTTCTGTTTCCAAGATCCTTGTTTATTACTAGATTTACTATTATTTACAGTTTTAACAGTGTCTGGTTTTATTGACTTTGAAGATCTTTGATCCTTTTCTGAAGAATCCAATTTTAAAGCTTTCTCAACTGCTTTTACTTGTTTACGTTTTTGTTTCTCTTTTTGATCTTTAATAATTCGTTTATCTTGTGTCAGAGAAACAAATTTACGTTTGCAAGTTGGTTCATGAGGGATTTTCTCTATACATCTTGATTTGGCTGGATTTTGACAATCCTTTATAATGTGGCCAAATTCTCCACATTTGAAACATGTTCTCCTTTCAACAAAACTAGGAGATCGTGTTTCTTAGCTTGATGTTGAATTTGTGGATCCTGAGGTACTGGGTTCATTTTCATTACATCCATCATTGCGTTAGGTGTAATTGTTTTGACTATTTCTTTTCAAAATCTTAACTTTCTTTACAAAATCAACATTAGATTTTCCTTGAAAAGTTTCGAATTTATCGGTACCTTTAGAACTCACAAATTTAACAGTTTTGGCCTTTTTCTGGTAACGAGAGCCTTTTGATTCAACCTTCGGTTGAGAAACTGTAGGCTTTTCAACTCGCTTCCATTGTTTTCTTTTGAAGCGGATAATGGTTGTGTTTTGGTGGGCTTTTTCTTCTCTAAAGGTTTGGTTTTTGACTTTTCAAACTTTTGACTTTTCAAACACCTGATCTGTAGAGATTGGATTTACGTTTTGATTGGAGAATCTTTGTTTGAATAGATTTTCTTATCTCCAACCAAAGTATACAAAACATTATTTGCTTCATCTGTCGACACTTGTGTCTTGATAGATTTCTTAGGAACGGTCTCTTGATTCTCAACAGATTAAGTACTAGGAGTAGCAGAAGATTCTACTCTTTTCCTTTCATCAAGAGGCTGATCCTGATCATCATTTCTCGATTCATCATCTGATGTATCATCCTCTTCTTCATCAGATGATGAACTTTCTGGCTTGCTTGGTTCTTGAGATGAGTTGCCTAGTTTGAACCCTAATCCTGCTGCGAATTCCTCAGGATTCAAAGGTACAGAGGGTTCAAAACGAGGCATCTCCTCTTCATCAGGCATTTTGGTATAGTTGTGTTTCAATGGGGGTGGACACGAATTATACCCTATGCATTGAGCATCTCCCTTTAGTTTTTGAACTTCAATGATATGATCAAGCACATATTGGGAGTTAGAATAACTTTCCAATTTGCGTTTGATCGAATCATATTCGCATTTGGCGATGGCTAACTCTTTCTTTGTTTCTTCTAGGAGATTAATGTAGTTATTAATTCCTGTCTGTTTATTCAAAACTGTTTTTGTCAATTCAGAAACACTTTTCTTAAGGGTTTCTATTACAGATTTGAATTCTTTTTCATTTCTAATTAGCGCCAAATTCGCCTCTTTGATAGTTCAACAACCAAATTCTGATTATGACTGTTGACGGTTTCATATTTTATTTTCAATTCAACACAGTCATTGCAAACAGTAGGAGGGTCAGAATTTACATGTTTTGAAGAACCTTCAACATTTGCCATAAAGGCAGTGTGATGAGGAAAAGCTGCATCATCTGTAGAGAGTGTCTCTGTCTCTTTTTCGGCAGCTTCTGCATTCCCCGTCATACATACCTCTTCACTTTTCAACAACTCAGCTTCTCTTAGCAACTTTTCAACCTCAGCATCACTTCCTTTCTTCACACTAGAATCAGATCCATAACCATCTGAACTTGAACATTCTTCATCAGAACTACCAACATCCCTAGATGTATCATCATTATTTTGAGTGTTGATGCTATGATCATGGTTGTTTTGATCCACGATCCTTGCATAGCATGCCGTTCTTCCGTTGTTCTCTGTTCCCAACTGTACTGACCAATCGCATCCTTCATCAGACTTAACTACCATAGCTCTGTGCGTGTTTGAAGGTCCTGATTGATTGGTGTTGTTAGAGTTGCCAACAGCTACTATTCTTCTTTCGTCGTTGTACTGTGCTGTGTTGGATGGTTGAGACTGATTACGAAAGGGGTTGTGATTTCCTTCCTTGCTGGGTCTTGTGCATTCCCGTATTTTGTCAAAGCCGTATTTTGTATCCTTCTTGCTTTCCAAACTGGTTCTACCCGTTCTTCTCATATAATCCTTCGCTCTTCTCATAGCGCTTGCAAATGCCCACTTGATGTCCATCAGCTCCATTTCATCTCGGTCAATTTGTTCGTAGTCTTCGTTCGTCAAATTGATGTTTCCTATTTGACCTGCAACTAAACCGCAATACTCACTAACCATGGTATTTAGAAGTTCCGCATGTTCCTGTGCAACTTCTACGTTGATTTTGGAAAGATTTGATGTGTCAAGTTTGACAGTGTTGGATTTGCAGATTAACTGTTGCTTCCATAGAAAGCTTGTTGAGGAGCTTGCTGTGGAGCTTTATGCGTTAAGTCCCTTGGCTGTGGAAGGAAGGCTTTCGGATCAAAAGCCTGTCCATAGGTTTGATTGCTCGAACCTGTAGACTGACTTGTTTGAACTAGTTGGGGTAGAAAAGGGTTCACGTTTGACACAAACGCGGTCTGCAGCTTCGGTTGCTGACTTGAGCTTGTACCTGCATTTATACTTCTAAAGTACATCTCAGGGTTTTGTGGAGCAGAGACTCGTTGCGCCTTCCGGAGTTCTTCTTCATTCTTGTTCTCCAGTTTCTGCACAAATTCATAAATACTTATTGAGTCCAAAACACCTGTATGTTTTAATAGATCAATAAATTGACCCCATTTTGGAGGTAAAGCATCACCAAACACACAATTTCTTGTGGTGCTGCTAACACTTTATACGAGTACATTTCACTGAGAAGATGATAAAACCGAATGGTCATATCATTCAAGGTTTCGTTCTCCATGAACATAAAACCTTCAAACTCTTTCTTGAGCAGATCATGCCGAATCTTCCTGGTAGCAGCATTACCTTCACCTCTTGCTTCCAAAGTGTCCCACAAATTTTTCGTTGTAGTATAATACACTGTGTGAGGATAGCAAATGCCTTTTTCTCTAGATCATAAGCTTTCTTGTCACTTTCGACTAGATTAGCCAATGAGGTTGGATTTGATCCAGCTTCTTCAAGTGCTTCATTATAGGGGGCAGTGAAACACGTCCATAATTCCGTGTTTGACCGAGAACATACGTATGAAAACGACTTTTCCATGAGGGATAATCGTTCATGTGATTTAACTTCGGTGGTCGATTATTACTCCCAGTTTCATTTTCACTCATTAGCAGAGTTTGGATGCTTTGATTTTGATCCGCAACACACTCCCATTGATTTGCAGAGATCATTACTATATGTTGTGGCATCAAAGATTTTACCCATGATGTTGCGGAGCTTTGCGAAGACTCCTGATTTGAGCTTGAACAACTGCAATCCCATGGGTTAGAACTCATTATATTTTCTTGTTTAATGAAAATTTAAAGGTTTTAAAGTTTCACGATTATAATTACCTTTTAAAAATTCACAGATCTGAAAATATGATAAATTCTTAAAATCACAAAGCTTTGAAAAACACGAAAAACAAACAAACACCAAAGTTATTCGTACGAAACTAATTTCGTACGGATAACACCCTATTTCGTACGAACCACACAGTTTCGTGCGAAACAGTTGTTTTGTGCGAGACAAGGTGTTTTCGTGCGAATCAGATGTTTTGCACTAAACTTTTCAATCGCACCAAATGTTTTGTTCAGCGTTTTTTAGAGGAATCTTTTCAGAAATGGTTTGGTGAGAAATTTCCTTTCTTGTTTAGACATGCTTTTTCGAAAATGCCTATTGTCTTACCCACTTTTATTTAAAACACAATTTTTAACAGTCTATAGTCCAAGTCCAGATCCAAGTCAGAAAATGTCAACCCTACCAAAACTAATCAGATTCAAATTTTGCAGATTTCTTCTTCAAGGGTGCTCTTCAGAAAAATTTTACCATAAAATTTCCTGCATGCAGCAGATTTTAACCAAGTTTTAAGTTAGTTAACTATCCAAAACTTATATTTTCTGCTGGAGGCTCAAGAACACGTCAGGAATCTTCAAACTAGCTCAGACACAACTAAGCCCGGTTTTGAACAAGGAAAGAGCCAAAGCTCTGATATCACTTGTAGGTCAACCTGCGGATGGTGTTAAACTAGCTCCTTGTTCATGTGACACACACAAGTGCGGAATCCAAGTGTGCATGCAACCAAAGAAAAGTAAAGAACACGGGGTAACCAAAGATTCACTATCTTGATTAATGATTGAGAACAAGTACAAACATATACACACAATGCTCGTATGACTCAAACAAACTTGCTGTGTTCTTGTGTCTTCGTCTTCAGAGATAACCAACTCAAAGGGTAACAAGCTCTCTGGGCTGACCAACTAGTTAATCAGACAACACTCAACTAAGAGGTACATGTCTGCTTATATAGTATCTGTCTAGTTTCGTACGAAATACGAGTCTAGGCATACTGAACACAATATTTCACACGAAACACAACTCCAGAATTGGTGCGTGGCAGCTGTTTCGTACAAAATACATGTTTCGTACGAAACCATTCAGTGATTCGCACGAAACCTCTGTTTCGTACGAATTCTCTGACTCGCACAGAATCCTCTCAATAGGAGAACGTGTGTAGACTTGACGTTTCCAAGACTTATCAGTACGCACACATGCAACTGATTAACACAGACAAGCTAAGATGTCATACTAGATCAAGATAGAAGGATATCTCGATCTATTCGACACGACCAAACCTATACAGACACTTGAGCAAAGACCGTACAATTACAACTGTAATTAAGAACAAGCGACAGACACAAAACTGTATCAACAAAAGTGTCATGGGTAAGAGAAAGTCCAAGTCCAAGTCGAGGTCCCAATCCGACTCCATGTCAAAGAAGGATTGCATGAAGTTTATGGCCGAACAAATGGCCAAGCATATGGCCAAGGTCATACCCGAAATCGTCAGCAAGATCCAACCTCCACCCAATGCCGAATCACCTCACACCTCCGTCGACTCCAAGGCTGAACCACCTAAAACCACCTTCACCCATAAGCAATTCTGTTCTTGCAATCCCTTACCTTTCACCGGCGAAGGGGACGCCACCAAGTTACTACAATGGTTCGACACCATTGAAGTCACCTTTATTCAAAGTGGTGGTCCCGACCACCTGCGTACCATGAACGCTACGGGAGTGTACCGATCAAGGGCTCCTGATTGGTGGACTTTCGAGGGTAACACTCGTGGTAGCGAAGTCGCCCACGCCCTCCTTTGGACCGAGCTCAAGAAGTTAATGGAAAGCGAATTCTACCCTCCCCACGAACGCCAGCGACTCGAAAATGAGTTTTGGAACCTCAAGCAGGTGGGGAATGACAACGCTGGCCTCACGACCCGTTTTAAGCAACTGGGTGCGATTTTCCCAAGCCAAGTCGACACGGCCGAAAAGGCCGTTGCTAAATACATACGTTGCCTCCCTCCTCACCTGGCGGACCTGGTCGATACCACCTCACCCAAAACCATCGAGGAAGCTTTTCGTTTGGCTGCTCAATTGAACAATAGCCATGTCGTTCATGAAGCCGCCAAGGCTCCAATAAGGAAAGCCTACCAAGCCACCACCGAAGCCCTCACCGAGCCTACCTAACCCAAACCCCCAAGAAGCGCGGTAGTCACTCCGCCAAACCCCCATTAGCTAGCCTTACCCGCACCCAATCCCATCAAGAAAACATACACCAGGCCCCATCCTAAGAGCAGCACCTGTCCCTTCCACCATCCGGTTACCGCACCGTGCCGCCTATGCACAATCTGCAATAGGTATGGGCACTTCGCCCAGCAATGCCGAAATGCCCCGCAAGCCCCCATCAACCAAGCCCGAGCCATAACCGCACCTCAAAACCCTACCGCCAACCAAAACCAACCCCTTGCACCTATCGCTCATGCCTGCTTCAGATGCGGAGAGCCAAATCACTTCGCTAACAACTGCCCTCAGCGCAACAACAACAACAACAATCAGCAGTAAGCTCGCGGTTGAGCCTTCGTCATCACAGCCGCACAAGCTCAAAACTCAAATGATTTCATATCGGGTATGTTCCTTATTAACAATGTTTACGCTACGTGCTTATTTAATATTGGGGCCGATAAAAGTTTTGTATCCGTTGAATTCGAACCTTTGCTTATGTGTAGTCGTTCTAAGTTACCTAAATCATTCGAAGTCGAAGTTGCTGACGGAAAGTCCGTCTCTGTCGATTCTGTCCTTTCTAATTTCTCTTTAAACCTTAATGATCATATGTTCTCTATTGACCTTATACCCATGCAAATGGGTAGCTTCGATATCATAGTAGGCATGGAATGGCTTAGGCGAGTCCGTGCCGAAGTTGTTTGTTCGGAAAAATTCATTCGTCTTCCCCTTCCCAGTAATGATTCCTTACACGTCTATAGCGAGAAACGTTCCAAAGGTCTCAAGCTTATGTCATGTATTCAAGCGAACAAGTACTTGCGAAGGAATACTTCGCCTTTCTTGCCCACATTGTCGAAAAGAAGGATAAGGGTCCATGTGTGAGTGAAGTTCCCGTTGTGCGCGATTTCCCTAACGTCTTCCCTGAGGATCTTCCTGCCCCCCTCCTGCTCGTTTTGTTGACTTTCGCATTGACCTCATCCCTTGTGCAATCCCGGTCGCCAAATCCCCTTATCGTCTAGCACCCTCGGAGATGCAAGAGCTGTCTAGCCAACTTCAAGAGCTTCTTGATAAAGGATTCATACGTCCTAGCACATCTCCTTGGGGTGCTCCCGTTCTGTTTGTCAAAAAGAAAGACGGATCCTTTCGCATGTGCATTGACTATCGTGAGCTCAACAAGCTTACAGTCAAGAACTGTTACCCTATTCCTCGAATCGGTGACCTTTTTGATCAACTTCAAGCCGCGACTTGTTTCTCAAAAATCGACCTTCGTTGTGGTTATCATCAAGTTCGAGTTCTCGAGGAAGATATACCCAAAACCGCGTTTCGCACACGTTATGGGCACTACGAGTTCGTGGTCATGCCATTTGGTTTGACCAACGCACCCGCCGTGTTTATGGATTTGATGAATCGCGTGTGTAAGCCCTATCTTGTCCGATTCGTGATCGTCTTCATTGACGATATCGTAATTTATTCCAAGACGCGAGAAGAGCATGAGCGACACTTGTGTCTTATCCTTCAGCTTTTGCGTACTCAACGTCTCTACGCCAAGTTCTCCAAGTGTGAATTTTGGTTAAAAGCGGTTCAATTTCTTGGTCATGTCATCAATGAACTTGTTATTCATGTTATCCCCGCAAAAATCAAGGCCGTGAAAAATTGGATTGCCCCTAAAACTCTATTCAAAATCCGTTTGTTTCTTGGCTTAGCCGGTTATCACCGTCGCTTTATCTCAAATTTTAAAAAATCACCGTACCTCTCACTTCCTTGACTCAAAAGGATAAACCTTTTGTTTGGGGTTCCGAACAAGAGGAGTCTTTTCAAACACTCAAGGACATGCTTTGCAATGCTCCTATCCTAACCCTTCCTGATGGTACCGACTAGTTTATCGTGTATTGCGATGCCTCAAGACAAGGTCTTGGTTGTGTTCTTATACAACAAGACAAGGCTATCACTTACGCGTCTCGACAGCTCAAAATCCATGAGAAGAATTACACTACGCACGACCTTGAACTTAGTGCAGTTGTTCTTGCATTAAAGATATGGCGACACTACCTTTATGGTACAAAGTGTACCGTCTTCACTGACCATAAGAGACTCCAGCACATCTTTAATAAAAAAGAACTCAACATGCGTCAGCGTCGTTGGGTAGAATTATTAAACGACTACGACTGTGATATCCGCTACCACCCTGGTAAAGCGAATGTTGTAGCCAATGCACTTAGTTGGAAAACTCATGTTAAGCGTGTAGGTTGCTACCAAACCTTGGGAAAGCACCAAGAGATGATTCGTGAGGCACAATATGTCACACCCTGGTCGTAGCGGAAGCGCAAGTGTGTGACTATTAGGTAATCATTGCATCCAATTTAGTAAATAGTATTAACAACAATGATGTCATGCCATTTCTAAGTGTCATTATACATTTACATCCTTCAAAAGTGAAGCCACATTTTTATCAGTATCAGATTTCCATTACAAACATAGTTTAAAACACATGTTCCAAAATAAGATATTGTTTTTATCACAAAGTCATGCTGAGGCTTTGACCTCTATACACCCAAACGAGGTTGGGATATAAAAGACAAACCCTCCAAAAGATAGTACATCATTGTCTTCCCAAATCCCATACCCGGATCCCATCACCAACTCAAGTCCTGTGTCCTGAAACACATGTAATTTTAAAAAGTCAACATAAAGTTGGCGAGTTCATGTAGTTTGATGTTTTCGTATCAAAATGTCATCCTTGAAAACCTGTATTGTAATCCAAGTATGTTATTAGCATCAATGAGTTAATTAAGGAGTGTGTAGCGAGCACCCTGACATACTTGTGCCATAAGTAAGTAACCAAACCGAGACTTCTTTGACATGTTGGGATCACAAAAGCACTCCAATGGGTATATCAACCAGGAGTGGAGTGGTTCTCAAACTCAATAGATCTACCTCTTTTGCACCTTGGTCACTAAGTGATTAAAGGTTACTACTGTTCTTTCCTACTTACGCACAGTGATCTGTTATCTGCTAACTCATAGCTAACATACTGTTTTGACATGACATGTATTTCCCCTCGATAGTTTAAAACAAAACTTAAAATAAGTGAAAGGAGGGACATGAACTCACAGTTTTTGCGTTCCTTTAAGTCGTATTGTTTAACTTTCGGTGTCCGCAATGTATGTAACCTACATGCGTATTGGTTTCAATAGACACCTAGCTCTCAGTGGACCTTGTACTCATTGTTCATCTTGAATTCTTGTTATTTATTTACTTGTTATGATTGAACAACTTATAATGTGATCTTAGTGTAGATAGTTCGTTTGTTCGATGAATATTGTTATACATATTTCTTAAATATATATATGTATATATATATATATATATATTACTGTTTTAAACAATGTGTGTACTGGGCCTTGCCCTTCACATGTCATTGGGCCTAGCCCATGTTTTCTTGTCACCGGGCCTAGTCCATGTAATTTATATCTTTGGGCCTACCCCATGTTTTCTTGTCACCGGGCCTAGCCCATGTAATTTTGTGTCTTTGGGCCTAGCCCATGTTATCTTGTCACCGGGCCTAGCCCATGTAATTTTGTCTTTCGGCCTAGCCCACGTCTTTTTGTCATTGGGCCTAGCCCATGTCTTTTTATCATTGGGCCTAGCCCATGTCCATTTATCATTGAGCCTAGCCCATGTCTTTTTGTCTTTGGGCACAGCCCATGTCTTTTTGTCTTTGGGCCTAGCCCATGTCTTTTTGTCTTTGGGCTTTTATTTGTTTTTGGGCCACATCCATGAATACTTATGGAATTTGGGCCTAACATATGATTTTCACAATTTGGGCCTAGCCCAAATGTATAGACTTATATATATATGTTGAACGTCAAAATATATATTTAGACTCGTCGTTGGCGTCGTCCGTTGTATGTTCATTTTCGTCGAGAATCGCCCATGGTCGTGACGACCTTTCGTGCCGGCGATTCACCCGTTGGTCGTCCACGTGACGGTGTCATCTTGAATGTTCGCCTATTGTTCGCATTGCTTGATTGTCCGATTTGTTGTTTCGACGAATTGTGAGAATATATTTATTATGCTACCAATACTTGGTGTGTTGGTTCAAGTGTTTGTATTTTGTATAAGATTGAGTATTTTATTGTGAATACCCTAAGTTTCTAATACATAAACATACAAAACACACATGTATACATACCATTTATTAGTAACAAATATGCATACAAATACTTGTATTATTTTCCAAGTAGAAATATATATTTGTAAAAATATCTATTTTTACTTATAAATATATGTTTACAACTTTGTTTAAACACTTGGTTATTTAGGGATAACCCTTGTCCTTAGAGTCCACTTAATGACGATTTAGGTTACTAATCACGTTTAGTCCCACTAATCACCCCACTAATCATGCTTTAATCGCGATTAGATTTTTAGAAAATTTCGCCATTATTTCCCCTAAACTATGGTGTTTTCCACGTTTCAAAAACGTATTTAAAACCTGTTTAAAATCATAATCATCATCAACAAACCATCTAATATTTATTTTACATAATCTACATATCATCATCCATGACTTTTGTAGTTAAAAATCCTAGTAAATCAAGAGGGTTTTTAATGTTTATTAGCCTTTTCAAAACAATACTTTAGCATGTTGTTAAATCAAGTTCATGCATTTAACCCCTTGATTACTACACATTTTTAAGGTGATTACAACTTAAATATAAATGTTTACTTCTCATAAAATCATCCATATATATATAAATTGTTTTTAAGTTGTATTATTTTTTATGGATGATGTAGTTGATGATCTTGTTTGATTTAAACCTTATCCTGTTTAAATCTTCGTTTTTACACTAAATCACACAAGATCATCCAACTTTTATATCATACTTTTATCATAAATAACTTCAACATGCTAACTAACAATCATATAAACATATAATCAACACAAAATAAACAATATTTATTGTAATTATTATGTTGTGAGTTAGGGTTTATGATTTGTCTTTTCTTGATTTTCAAGATGATCAACTTGTGCACTAATAATCTAAACATAAACATAAGCTAAATTATGGATGAGTTTAGCTTACAAAGGGTGCACAAGTATCTTGAATATTTAGAGGAAAATGAAGCTCCTTAAGAATCCCTAATGATCTCCATCCATGCTAGCTTCTTTAAGGGTCTTGTTTAAGCTTCAAATGGTGTAAAAAGTGGTAGATTGTGGTGGCTAAATGATGGTATATGGTGTAGGTGTTTGAGCCATGAGGTAGGGAAGAAAAGGAAAGAAAATGTTGCAAATTGTTGGATGAAGAAATGATATTTATTAAGTGAAAACATGAAATATATATTTCCAATCTTTCAAGTCTTCCATCAAGATCTTAAACACCATACTTATGATCTCCATTTTTCAATAAAATCAAGTGTGGTGGGACCGACTTGAGAGGGGGTTAAGTGTAAATATTTATTATAACATGTGTTTTTTTATTAGATATTTAGGTATTTAGTTTAAGTATGGTGATTAGGGGTTGATCTTGTATCATAAGCATAAGACTTGAGTTTAGTGTGTAGTTACATGGCATTTAATCTATATGATTCTCCCAAATAAGTTTCGGATGACGGATATGTCGCTAGATCGCTCATCGTCGTAATATTCACTAATAAACGGAACTATTTATTTAGTACCGGGAGCCTTTGTTTTCGACTACCACAACTAATATGCTCGCTAGACGAATATACGATGAGTTAGGATGGCTGATTTGTCTTTCGTTCGACCGTTCGATCGATATAGCGCACTTTTATGTTCCGTCGTCGAACTTTTCCGAAAGTTGTGTTTCCGTGACCTAGTGTTAGTTGAATAGATTCCGAGTTTCAAATAATGCTTAACTAGTTCACTGGATGCCCAGATGAGGCTATCGGCCACTAAAATATTCGTCGTTTAGACAATCGACCGCTTTTCGGTCGAATTGTGCACTGTTTGATGAGTGACCGGAAATGATGTCTTTTGTCATTTTGCTTTCTCACATTATTTTAGGATGTTTAGCATTGTTTTATTCTTATTCTTACATCCGGAATTCACCGAATTAGTGTTACAGACAAACTGACATTTGTCGCCTTTTTGGTCGAAACGGACAATTTTGCAATTTAGGCGTTGTACCGGAAACTTATGTATTATTGTAATATTTGTTCTCAAATATGGGTTTTCATTTGTATATGGACTCAGGTATGGCATTAACATGCCATTATTCCTTGTCCTGATTCGTTTTAGCGGGTTTACTGATTCAGTTAATGTCACCGCATTTAGTGCGTCCAGCACTTTCTACCAACACTTTTAGGACATTGTTTTGGTTTGTTTCACTTCAAAATGGAAACCAGTATATGTTATGATTAGATTTACTTGTCCTAATGACGTACGACTCAGTTTTGCAATTAAATTACGATAACTATGCATGAGATTATAACATGAAATTAGTGATTAAATTGTATGGAATTACCGGTTATTTGCCATTTGTCACATACTCCCCCTGTTAAAAAGAATTTCGTCCGGAAATTCAGCTTGAGGCATCCACTGAAGGAGTCTTCTCAAACATGTGGGGGTATTTGGACTTGATTTGATCTTCACGCTCCCACCTATACTCTGGACCGTGACGTGAATTCCAGCAAACCGTCACCAGTGTGATTTGGCTTCTTCTTGTCTTTTGGACCTTCCAGTCCATGAATTCCACTGGTTCTTCGGTGAATTGTAATTTATCATCAACATGAATCTCATCCGCTGGAATGATAACTATGTCATTTGTCGGACTCTTCTTTAGGTTGGACACATGAAATGTGTTATGTACATTATCGATATCCTCTGGCAGTTTTAACTTGTACGCCACTGTACCAATCTTTGCCAGAATTTTGAAAGGTCCAATATATCTCGGGTTGAGCTTTGCGCGCTTCCCGAATCTAGCTACGCCCTTCCAAGGTGAGACCTTTAACGATACTTTGTCTCCCACCTCGAAGGATAATGGTTTGCGTCTTCGATCTGCATAGCTCTTTTGTCTATCCCAGGCCGCTTTGATGCGCTCACGGATCTTAAATATCTTGTCTTTGGTCTCTTGTACTAATTCTGGACCAATGAGTTGTCTGTCACCGACTTCCGCCCAACACAATGGCGATCGACACTTTCGTCCATATAGTGGTTTAAATGGCACGTCCTTGATAATGGTGTGATAACTGATATTGTAGAAAAACTCAACCAACAGTAAATGAGTATCCCAGTTTCCGCCTAAATCCATCACACGGGCCCGAAGCATGTCCTCTAATGTTTGAATGCTTCTCCCACTTTGACCATCGGTCTGCGGATGAAAGGTTGTGCTAAATCCAGGCGAGAACCAAATGAATTCTGAAATGAATGCCAGATCCGTGACACAAAGTGACCATCTCTATCAGAGATTATCAAGATTGGCACACCATGACGTGCCACGATTTCCTTCAGGTACAGTTCAGCTAGTTTCTCCGTACTGTCTTTCTCACGAATGGGTAAGAAGTGAGCTGATTTGGTTAATCGAATAATGATAACCCAGATCATGTCATGACCTCGAGAGGTCCGTGGTAATTTTGTAATGAAATCCATTGATATCTATTCCCACTTCCAAACCGGGATCTCAGGTTGTTGTAATAACCCAGATGGTTTTTTTTTGTATTAGGCCTTGACCTTTACACAAGTTAGGCATCTCCCAACATAGGTCGCAATATCTCCCTTGAGATTAGGCCACCAATAATATTCCTTTAGATCCTGGTACATTTTATCCGATCCTGGGTGTATCGAGTACTTGGACTTGTGTGCTTCATCCAGCACCAAGTCTCGCAACTCACCTTAATAGGGAATCCAGATCATTCCCATGAAATATTGAGTTCCGTCCTTGTTCAGTTCCAACTGTTTTTCCATTCCCCGTAGGGATTCCGCTGGAATGTTTTCTGGTTTCAGTGCTTCTTGCTGTGCTTCACGCACTCGTGTTGTGAAGTTCTTCTGAATCATCATTTCTAAAGCTCGCACCCGTAATGTTTTGATTCACTCCTTTCAACTCAAATCATCTGCTACAACATTTGCTTTACCTGGGTGATACCTGATCTCACAGTCATAATCATTCAACAGTTCTACCCAACGTCGTTGGCGCATATTCAGTTCCTTTTGGTTGAATATATGTTGAAGACTTTTATGATCAGTGAATATGGTACACTTAGTGCCATATAAATAATGACGCCAGATCTTTAAGGCAAATACCACGGCACCTAGCTCCAGCTCATGCGTGGTATAATTCCTTTCATGAACTTTTACCTGTCGTGACGCATACGCGATGACTTTTCACGTTGCATTAACACGCAATCCAACCCTTGATGCGATGCATCACAGTACACCACAAAGTCATCGGTACCGTCCGGGAGTGATATTATCGGTGCTTTGCATAGTTTCTCTTTTAATACTTGGAACACCGATTCTTGCTTTTCTCCCAATCAAACTTCCTATCCTTCTGGGTAAGCGAGGTTAGCGGCTGAGCAATCTTGGAGAAATTCTCAATAAATCTCTTGTAATATCCCGCTAATCCTAGGAATTGTCGTATTTCCGTGGGGGTTCTTGGTGTGGTCCAGTTCTTTATAGCCTCTATCTTTGCAGGGTCAACATGTATTCCGTTCTTGTTCACCACGTGACCGAGAAATTGTACTTCACGAATCCAAAATTCGCATTTTGAGAACTTGGCGTATAATTGCTCCTTTCAGCAACTCTAAAATAGTTCTCAAGTGTTGTCCATGTTCTTCCTCGGTTCGTCAGTGTATTAGAATATAATCTATAAAGACAATCACAAACTTGTTGAGGTATGGCTTACATACCCGGTTCATCAAATCCATGAATACTGCAGGGGCTTTATTAGGCCAAAAGGCATAACAAGGAACTCGTAATGACCGCAACGAGTCCTAAACGCTGTCTTAGGAGTACTTTCCTCTTGGATTCTCAGCTGATGATATCCGGATCTTAAATCAATTTTTGAGTGAAAACTCGACCCTTGCAGTTGATCGAACAGATCATAGATTCGTGGTAATGGGTACAGATCATAGTTCCAGGTAGTCTATGCACATTCGGGAAGTTCCATCCTTCTCTTCGAACAAAAGGCACTGGAGCTCCCCATGGCGAGGAAATCGGTCTTATGAATCCTTTGTCTAACAACTTTTGAAGTCGTGTAGATAGTCTTTGCATTTATGACGGAGCTAATCGGTATGGAGGCTTCGCTACTGGTGCTGCTCCCGGGACCAAATCAATGCGAAAGTTGGTGTGTCGTTGTGGAGGTAATCAAAACAAGTCTGATGGAAACCCTTCGAGGGAATTCCTTGACAACGATTTTTTTCCTCCAATTTTGGCTCCTCATTTTCCTTGTCGACTATATGAGTTAGAAAGGCTATGCAACCTTTCTTTAGGCACTTCTGGCCTTCATGTAATTAATGATTTATATGGGCGTCTTGTGCTTTTCTCCGTGTACTACCAGTGTTTCTTCGTCTGGCAGGGGGATGCGAATAGTTTTCTTAGGATAACCTACTTCTGCTCGGTTAGACGTTAACAAGTCTATGCCAAAAGCTACGTCGTAACAACCCAGATAAATGGGTAAAAGATCAATATGAAATTCTCGTTCTCCCAGTTCCAAAGTGTATCCTTTTATAAATTCTCCTGGCATTGACAAATTTACCATTGGCAAATTCTATAGAATGAGGGAACATCTATCTTACTTGTATCTAGGCCAGGTGTATTTTGAACTCTATGGAGATGTTGGTTGATAGGAAACGTGTTAGTGACCTTTTAATGATTCCCCATGACTCAGAGATCAAAACAGTGTATCTCGGATCTTTGGTATTGCTTTCGGACCATCTCGGATTACTATTCCGATTTACGTCTCGGATACCTCATTTCCGACGGATTCCCATCTCGGATCACCCTCTCGGATAGCGATTAGGATTACCATCTCGGATTATTGTTTTGAATTGGGTACTGTTCCGAGTTGAACTCGAAAAAGTGGGAAGTTATCCATAAACAATTTTACAAACCGATTGGATGGTTAGAATCGTGTGATTTTTAGGAAAAAAAATTGACATAATATATCATTGGATTCGTATCGACTAACGCTAATTCTCCATTAGCTAACTTGATAACGTGTCTAACTTACAAGACTCTAATTTGTGTATAAGCTTAACATCTAGAGAGACTAGCTAAGCTCGGCGTTGGTATTAAAAGAATTGACACGTAAAGAAAGTAGAGTAGAACGTATGCATGAAGACATCAGGATCTTGTGGGGTATCCATAGTGTATGCTCACCCACACTTTAATTCGCTTGCCTGATTTATTCTTGAGACGTTCATGCTTGAAGTAGCCTTCATGCCACACTTAACATTCTTGTTCTTGGTTGAGTCTTATTAACTTATTGATTTCTGTTATGTGTCTTGATTCACCCCACTTCTACTCTTGGCACTTTTGCAAGTGCCCTCATGAGGAAATTTTCACTTATCACATTTAGGATTTCAGTAAGTTATCAACATATTTCTTGGTGCTAGCATCAATCATGGCTGCAATTGCCTTCGTTTCTATCATCACGGGAGTTACCTTTCGCTTCCCGTCGCTAGTAGATTTCACATGCATTTCCTTGATAATTTCCCATTCTCACCGCATCCTTGGTGGGACTAACTGCGAGAGTTACTGTTTGGGTGATGAAGGTAGGGTGGGATGATGTGGTCATGTTTTGATTCTTAGAGGCTAAACCTCAAATGTAGAGCTCAATGTGTTTGATATCAGGTGTTCCACAGTATGGAACCACTCTTGAGAGATCATGAAAGCGTCGAGTGTAACCAACAACGTTGGCTGCAATCATGATCGAGTTCTAGGATCCCGTTTCTACCTTTGGAATTCCAATCAGCAAGCAGTACTCTTCTCGCAAAAGAATCTGAGTTCTCCCCATGATGACCTCATCGTAGTATCACTCCTCAAAGTTTCTACTTGAGGATTTCACCAAGTTAATGCTGCATTCAGCAGGAGACTATTTGTTTACCTAATCATTTTCTAAGGAGTGCATTTACTTGCACTGCTAACCGACTTCGTTGTTTTTATTTTGCGGACATAACCTACCGCACCTCTCGCACTAGTGAGTTCTCGCGGCTTACATTCCAGAAAAGCCTTAGAATTTAAAAACTTGTTTGATCGCATCTTCAGGTGTAGCACTGCCACTCGTTCCCAATCTATTGGGATCCGAACCATTTGAACTACCGGTACCACCAGTTTCGTCACTAGTGTCGACTAAGTTACCCTCGGGTCGTGCGGTTTTCACAACCGTATATCCTTCCATAAGAGCTCTAGTTTGGCTTACCTATTAAGTCATGGATTAACTAACCCCTTTTGGGTGTTGGCGCCATGTTTCTTCTTAATACCCAAGATTCAAAGAAGCTAGACATATATTTGAATAAATATAGTCTACCATGCACCTAAGAATAAAGGATGCCATCAGTCATGGGAACCTCAAGATTGCATTGTTCATAAATGTTTGAAACAATGATAATGTGAACAACAACAATCCAAAATTCGTAGTACCTCTTTCGTGTATCAGCCATATGTCTGGGTGGAAAGAAAATAACTCGTTAAGGAGGAGAAACCAAACGGTCATCTCCAACCCTATAGTATGTATTCCATACTTCATGGACCTTGATCGTCCAAAGTAGGAAAAAAAGAAAATCCTTCGCCACACCAACCCATGTGACGATTACCTTGATATCCCTTGAGCTCCACGAGCTCCAGCTAGTTTGTCATAATTCCATATACGTCGGATATAAGGCAATGAGGGTGTTAAAGCATGGCTCATGCCATACCATCCCTTGGAATTAGACAAATGTCAAACGACGGTATTTAGTGTAATCTTTTTCCAATAAATAAGAGGAGGTACCATAGACACCATGGAACCAACCCATGTACAAGGACTCTAGATCGTTGAGGAAATATCCTCCTTAGGTGGCCAACCAGTTTTTGTTTGTTTAGATGACTAGTCTCAATTGACTCGATATAGATCTAATGTTAGGTGCGAACAAATACGTGTGGTGTTTCTGTATCGTAGGGTGTTATAGCAACCACCCTGGTTAGTGTCCCATTAGATAGAAACTCGAACAACTTAACAATTTCGAATGTGTAGTGATCATTAGCTTGACCCGCATAGCCCACCAGAATTCTCATCCACTGCAAGTTATTATTACATGGGCCCCCGTAATAATAAATTGCCTTGCATGGTCACCCTATTGTTCTATTGTTCAAAGACGACGATCAGTCAAAGAGAGGATGCTATTGTCTACATAACTTCAACATAGAAGAGACCTTCATGATGGTCCACGTGTTATCGTCCGGTGACATTACTCGCGAAAGGACACGTCATTAGACAAATTTAGAAATAGAGAAAATTAGAAACAATAGCAACCGGAGGGGCACCTTCAAGAAGAGTACTTCACCTTCCTTGTCTGGACAAAAGTGTCATCATTCATGATTGATATGGGTCACAGGGACTTCGTCTCGCTAATAGAGTTGTCGTTCAAGGCTACCACCTCCGCCTCTTCATCACTACCGAAGCCAGGCATCTCCGCGTCTGCGGGAAAAGCAACTACCTTATGTGGAATCGATCCTAAGGTCTCACTTAGGAACCACGTTCACCATAAGCTCCGTAATAGACGCGTGGTCGATATTCTCATTGTGCGAGTCAAGGATAATAATAATATCTATAGTCAAAGGTATTTCGTTCTTGGCAAATATTCCGTACAACACATATATAAATAAATTATATATATATATATATATATATATATATATATAATCACATAAAATCCTATCTAGCCAGGATTTTTGTCTTTTGTAATGTGTCCACGACACGTAGTCTTATAATGTAATGTGTCTATTTCTAAAAGACTAACCATGTATTGATCCTGCTCATTTCTTATAGTTGAGCTCGTGTGATAGATCCTTGTGTTATCGTGACACAATGAAAACCATTTTGTTATCTTATAATTTCAAAACATTTCTATCATGTTTTAAACTTTGTTTTCATGTGTGAGCCCCTGGTGATTGTAGACCAAACTTTTAATAAAAAGTTTTCCCCGGTTCACTACAATAGGATCTCTGATACCAACCTGTCACACCCTGGTCGTAGCGGAAGTGCAAGTGTGTGACTATTAGGTAATCATTGCATCCAATTTAGTAAACAGTATTAACAACAACGATGTCATGCCATTTCTAAGTGTCATTATACATTTACATCCTTCAAAAATGAAGCCACATTGTTATCAGTATCAGATTTCCATTACAAACATAGTTTAAAACACATGTTCAAAATAAGATATTGTTTTTATCACAAAGTCATGCTGAGGCTTTAACCTCTATATACCCAAACGAGGTTGGTATATAAAAGACAAACCCTCCAAAAGATAGTACATGATTGTCTTGCCAAATCCCATACCTGGATCCCATCACCAGCTCAAGTCCTGCTTCCTGAAACACATGTAATTTTAAATAGTCAACATAAAGTTGGCGAGTTCATGTATTTTGATGTTTTCGTATCAAAATGTCATCCTTGAAGACCCGTATTGTAATCCAAGTATGTTATTAGCATCAATGAGTTAATTAAGGATCTATCAGTGTGTAGCGAGCACCCTGACAACTTGTGCCATAAGTAAGTAACCAAACCGAGACTTCTTTGAGATGTTGGGATCACAAAAGCACTCCAATGGGTATATCAACCAGGAGTGGAGTGGGTCTCAAACTCAATAGATCTACCTCTTTTGCACCTTGGTCACTAAGTGATTAATGGTTACTACTTTTCTTTCCTACTTACGCACAGTGATTTGTTATCTTCTAACTCATAGCTAACATACTGTTTTGACATGACATGTATTTCCCCTCGATAGTTTAAAACAAAACTTAAAATAAGTGAAAGGAGGGACATGAACTCACAGTTTTTGCGTTCCTTTAAGTCGTACTGTTTAACTTTCGGTGTCCGCAACGTATGTAACCTACATGTGTATTGGTTTCATTAGACACCTAGCTCTCAATGGACCTTGTACTCGTTGTTCATCTCGAATTTTTGTTATTTATTTACTTGTTATGATTGAACAACTTATAATGTGATCTTAGTGTTGGTAGTTCGTTTGTTTGATGAATATTTTTATATATATTTCTTAAAATATATATATACATATATATATATATATCATATATATATATGTATATACATATATATATATATGTATATACATATATATATATTATTGTTTTCAAACAATGTGTGTACTAGGACGTGCCCTTCACATGTCATTGGGCCTAGCCCATGTTTTCTTGTCACCGGGCCTAGCCCATGTAATTTTGTGTCTTTGGGCCTAGCCCATGTTTTCTTGTCACCGGGACTAGCCCATGTAATTTTGTCTTTGGGCATAGCCCATATCTTTTTGTCATTGGGCCTAGCCCATGTCTTTTTATCATTGGGCCTAGCCCATGTCTTTTTGTCTTTGGGCCTAACCCATGTCTTTTTGTCTTTGGGCCTAGCCCATGTCTTTTTATATCTTTGGGCTTTTATTTGTTTTTTGGGCCACATCCATGAATACTTTTGGAATTTGGGCCTAACATATGATTTTCACAATTTAGTAGCCCAAATGTATATACTTATAAGCCCATTTTTATTATAAGTATTTACTTATAATTTTTTTCTAACTTTTTGTATACTTAACTTTCCGGATTTTTCGTTTTGAAACGTATATATATATATATATATATATATTGAACGTCTAAATATATATTTAGACTCGTCGTCGGCGTCGTCCGTTGTATGTTCATTTTCATCGAGAATCGCCCATTGTCGTGACGACCTTTCGTGCCGGCGATTCACCCGTTGGTCGTCGACGCAACAGTGTCATCTTGAATGTTCGCCTATTGTTCGCATTGCTTTGATTGTCCGATTTGTTGTTTCGACGCATTGTGAGAATATATTTATTATGCTACCAATACTTGGTGTGTTGTTTCAAGTGTTTGTATTTTGTATAAGATTGGGTATTTTATTGTGATTACCCTAAGTTTCTAATACATACACATAAAATACACACATGTATACATACCATTTATTAGTAACAAATATGCATACAAATACTTGTATTATTATCCAAGTAGAAAATATATTTGTAAAAATATCCATTTTTACTTATAAAATATATTTACAACTTTGTTTAAACACTTGGTTATTTAGGGATAACCCGTGTCCTTAGAGCCCACTTAATGACGATTTAGGTTACTAATCATGTTTAGTCCCACTAATCACCCCACTAATCATGCTTTAATCGCGATTAGATTTTTAGAAAATTTCGCCATTGTTTCCCCTAAACTATGGTGTTTTCCACGTTTCAAAAACGTATTTAAAACCTGTTTAAACTCATAATCATCATCAACAAACCATCTAATATTTATTTTACATAATCTACATATCATCATCCATGACTTTTGTAGTTAAAAATCCTAGTAAATCAAGAGGGTTTTTAATGTTTATTAGCCTTTTCAAAACAATACTTTAGCATGTTGTTAAATCAAGTTCATGCATTTAACCCCTTGATTACTACACATTTTTAAGGTGATTACAACTTAAATATAAATGTTTACTTCTAATAAAATCATCCATATATATAAAAATTATTTTTAAGTTGTAGTATTTTTCATGGATGATGTAGTTGATGATCTTGTTTAGATTTAAACCTTATCCTGTTTAAATCTTCGTTTTTACACTAAATCACAAAAGATCATCCAACTTTTATATCATACCTTTATCATAAATAACTTCAACATGCTAACTAACAATCATATAAACATATAATCAACACAAAATAAACAATATTTATTGTTATTATTATGTTGTGAGTTACGGTTTATGATTTATGTTTTCTTGATTTTCAAGATGATCAACTTGTACACTAATAATCTAAACATAAACATAAGCTAAATTATGGAGGAGTTTAGCTTACAAAGGGTGCACAAGTATCTTGAAGATTTAGATTAAAATGAAGCTTCGTAAGAATCCCTAATGATCTCCATCCATGCTAGCTTCTTTAGGGTCTTGTTTAAGCTTCAAATGGTGTAAAAAGTGGTAGATTGTGGTGGCTAAATGGTGGTATATGATGTTTGAGCCGTGAGGTAGGGGAAGAAAAGGAAAGAAAATGTTGCAAATTGTTGGATGAAGAAATGATATTTATTAAGTGAAAACATGAAATATATATTTCCAATCTTTCAAGTCTTCCATCAAGATCTTAAACACCATACTTATGATCTCCATTTTTCAATAAAATCAAGTGTGGTGGGACCCACTTGAGGGGGGGGGTTAAGTGTAAATATTTATTATAACATGTGTTTTTTTATTAGATATTTAGGTAATTAGTTTAAGTATGGTGATTAGGGGTTGATCTTGTATCATAAGCATAAGACTTGAGTTTAGTGTGTAGTTACATGGCATTTAATCCATATGATTCTCCCAAATAAGTTTCGGATGACGGATATGTCGCTAGATCGCTCATCGTCGTAATATTCGCTAATAAACGGAACTATTTATTTAGTACCGGAAGCCTTTGTTTTCGACTACCACAACTAATATGGTGTCTAATTAGTGCATTTCGGATCCAAAAATATGCATGAATAGCTCGCTAGACGAATATACGATGAGTTAGGATTGCTGATTTGTCTTTCGTTCGACCGTTCGATCGATATCGGCACTTTATGTTTCTTCGTCGAACTTTTTCGAAAGTTGTGTTTCCATGACCTAATGTTAGTTGAATGGATTCCGAGTTCCAAATAATGCTTAACTAGTTCACTGGATGCCCGGATGAGGCTATCGGACACTAAAATATTCGTCGTTTTGACCATCGACCGCTTTTCGGTCGAATTGTGCACTGTTTGACGAATGACCAGAAACGATGTCTTTTGTGCATTTTTGCTATTCTCACATTATTTTAGGATGTTTAGCATTGTTTTATTCTTATTCTTACATCCGGAATTCACCGAATTAGTGTTACGGACAAACTGACATTTGTCGCCTTTTTGGTCGAAACGGACAATTTTGCAATTTAGGCGTTGTACCGGAAAGTTATGTATTATTGTAATATTTGTTCTTAAATATGGGTTTTCATTTGTATATGGACTCAGGTAGGGCATTAACATGCCGTTATTCCTTGTCCTGGTTCGTTTTAGCGGGTTTACCGACATAGTTAATGTCACCGCATTTAGTGTGTCCATCATTTTCTACCAACACTTTTAGGACATTGTTTTGAGCAATGGAAACCAGTATATGTTATGATCAGATTTACTTGCCCTAATGACGTACGACTCAGTTTTGCAATTAAATTACGATAACTATGCATGTGATTATAACATGAAATTAGTGATTAAATTGTATGGAATTACCAGTTATTTGCCATTTATCACACAATACTCGATCGTTAATGAGGGTAACCTCGATAATGAGTTGAAGTGTGGTGCTGAAAACCAACTCGTGACCAAACCCAATGGCGTCATGTGCTATCTTGACCGTATTTGGATTCCAAACTGTGATAATCTTCGTGACCTCTTGATGAGTGAAGCTCATAAATATCGGTATTCTATTCACCCTGGCGCCGATAAGATGTATCACGACCTTCGAGCATCGTACTGGTGGCCTGGTATGAAGAAAGATATCGCCTTTTATGTTCCGAAGTGCCTTACTTGCTCCAAGGTAAAGGCCGAACATCAACGACCCTCTGGCTTACTCGAACAACAAGAAATTCCTGTTTGGAAATGGGAGAGTATTGCCACCGATTTCATAACCAAACTCCCTCGTACATCGTCTGGTCACGATAGTATTTGGGTAATCATCGACCGTCTGAGAAAGTCTGCTCATTTCCTTCCCATACGTGAAGACTACCGAGTTGAGAAATTGGCTCGTATCTACACGGATGAAGTCATCTGTCGTCACGGGGTCCCCGTTGACATTATCTCGGACCGTGATGGTCGTTTCACTTCTCGCCTTTGGCAAACATTTCAAAAGGCGCTTGGTACTCAACTTAATCTCAGTACTGATTTCCATCCTCAGTCTGATGGTCAAACCGAGCGTACTATCCAAACTCTGGAGGGCATGCTTCGTTCTTGCGTAATTGATTTTGGTGGCAACTGGGACATACACTTGCCTTTGGTCGAATTCTCGTACAATAATAGTTACCACACGAGTATTCAAATGGAACAATTCGAGGCATTATATGGACGCAAGTGCCGATCGTTTATTTGTTGGCACGAGATCGGGGAAGCTCAAATCACCGATCCTGAGCTTATACAACAGATGACGGACAAGATTTTGCAGATTTGGGACAACTTGCTGAAAGCTAGAAGCCGACAAAAGAGCTACGCAGATAAAAGACGCAAGCCTTTGGAATTCAACGTTGGTGACTTTGTACTTCTCAAGGTATCCCCTTGGTAGGGTGTGGTTCTTTTCGGGAAAAAGGGAAAGCTCGCTCCTCGCTACGTAGGTCCTTTCAAGATTCTCGAAAGGATTGGCAAGGTAGTCTACCGACTGGACCTACCACAAGAGCTCAACAACATTCATCCTACCTTCCATGTGTCAAACTTGAAAAGATGTCTCGCCGAAGAAGGACTTCAAGATCCACTTGAAAATCTTCAAATCAATGAGACATTACACTTCATGGAGAAACCAGTCAAAATCATGGATCGAGGCACTAAGCAGCTAAGGCGCAGTAGAATTCCTATCGTGAAGGTTCGGTGGAAAGGAAAACGTGGCGCTGAATTTACTTGGGAACTTGAAAGTGACATGAAGACTAAGTATCCACATTTGTTCTTTGTGTCTTCCTAAATTTTGGGACGAAATTCCCTAAGGGGGGGAGACTATAACGCTTCGCATTTGTAACTTTCCGTTTTTGGCAAGATTGCTTCGTGTTTATATTTTTGGAAAGTCCAAACCCTGTAATTGTATTTCTATTTCCAATTTATTGTAATCTAAGGCTTTGATTGTAATCAAGATTGAGCAATTATGCGAAATTCTCAAACTTTATTCATGTTTAAACTTATGATCATACTTTACTTTATTGCGTAATAAATCAATTCGAAATGACTCGTAAATGCTTGTTGAACGTTTATAAATCCTAATACCAAAGTCAAGCAAGACAATTAGAGGCTTAATGCTAGTTATTCAAGCTTCCGTTAACATAAAAATTTTGTGGCTTTTGTGTTTAAAATATACTTGTTACTAAGTTTTTTTTGGGGGTTTAAAACGACATTACACACACCTTAGACCATTATAAGACCCATACTTATGATATACATGATGTACAATGTTCAAATAACAAACCATATGAATAATTAATCAAATAACCAAAAAAAAAAAAAGCATGGCAGCTTGCGGCCGCAGGCTGCCAAGCTTGAATCTTCCTTCCTTTGTTCAATTTAAACTCACCTAATTGCATTAATGTAACCTTAATCCTAACCCTATTCCTTCCACTATAAAACCAAGTGTTCCTCCATCACTTCCCCACTTTTACAAGCCTCCAAATACCTCAAATAACTATCTAAACTTCAGAAATTCTCTGCTGAAACATAGCAGATTGAAAGTGAGTTTCAACTCACTTCTCTCCTTCTTTTAGCCTTGTTTTTCTTTCTAACACTCTTGGATAACCTCTAAGAAGGTTCTCACAAGTTTTCTTTGGCAAACTAAGGTGAAACCCCACCATTTTGAGGTCCAAAGTGTGCAAACTTTCTGCCCAAATTTTATCTTTTTAAACTTCAAGTTTTTTCAATGTTTTCTTCTTGTTTTCTTCCTCAACATTGTTTGCTAAACCCTATGGATGTTACCATAGGTTTTTCATGGAAAACCAAGGTGGAACAACACCATTTTTAGGGTTAAACTTTCTGTTTGGAAGTTAAACTTATAAAACTTTTTCGAACTTGTTTTTAAATATAACAACTCTGTGCTACTTATGCCTATTACCAAGTTTATGGTTAGTGTGTTAGCTAGAGTTGTTCATACACAATGAAGAGGCATAACATGTCTCTAAACTTGTGGTTTTTAATAGGGTTTCAAACCCACAAGTGTTGAGCCATCCAAACTTACGAGCTTGTGTTGGAGTAGCTGTGATTACATGAAGGCCTTAGCCATTCAACTTTTCAATCCACACCTCACTTGATGATTTCTATAATTCTTGACCATCCGGATTGTCCTTGTAACAATCTTTTGTATTGGTGAATCTTACGAAAGAGGTTTAAGACGGTTATCCTCCTACCTCCATGCATGACTTATATGACTTACATGATATCTATGAATTACATGAACTCTATGATAAATTAGTAATATTATATGTAAACTATATAAGTAAATACTTAATATAACCGAACCTTTGGCAATGACCATATGGTTACTTGTCCTAATATTAGGTTATTTTATCTTAGACCTAACCATCATTACGATTCTATTGGCATGGCCCATAAAAACACAAACACCCTTCGGGGCTTATGGTGTCAAAAACGAGCGTTAACGTCTAGATAAATACTTTTTTTCTATACATACTTTGTGCATACTTTAAATTCCTAAAATTGACAAACTCCATCGTAAATCTAAAACTCACACACCTACTTTTCCTTGTGTAGGATAACTTGGTGTTCATCCCCCTAAATCAACCTAACGCTTCACGGAATTTACTTTTCAAAACCGTGAGTACACTCGACACCCTTTTTATGTTTTACACTTTTTGGGTGCAATATGTTAATTTACCAAACTACACTAATTCACACTTTTATTCTATGAATACATACAAACAATCCATCAAACATGCTTTAGTTATGTGTTACTTGAATTGTTACTTTGTATATCCTTATGTGATCTAAATGTCATTAACTTCGATCAAGCCTCCCTTAACATGTATATCGCTATAGGAGTAACGCACTGCCCGTATACTTGTGGTCAATGTTAAGATATAATCTTTTATGTGGTACACTAGAGGATTGACTTATAGTTAACATGCCTTGTTACATTTATCTCGTATGCTAGCTATTTATGTGGATTTGTTTAAACGGTTTTACTACTTATGCTATGATATCAAACTTGTGTACTCGCCAATACTTTGTTATTGAACTATACTTTTTAACATTTGCAGGTTGATGAAGTGCTATGATGAAACTTAGTAGGATCGGCTCAGAAACACGCACAGAATGCTAAGTTAATTATTATGTTTTGTTAAACTTAATTTGTTGTTGTTACTTTGTATTTCGATTATGTTGTAACTTGACAATTTGATGATTTGAAATGAAATGAGTTGTTTAATTAAATATTGTCACTAATAGTGTTATGATGTCTCGAGCAATCTAGTTCGTCTCACTTCGATGTTTCCGCCATCGGTTGGGGTGTGCCACGCGTGAAGCCATTGTTTACAACTATAAATAGGGGTGCTTGGTTTCATTCCTACTCATCCCTTGGCAAACCACTTCTCTCACACCTGCCACCACTCCACCACCATAATGCCACCATCATCCTCTACATTCATCCATCAACCATCCTTACGGTGTGTTTAGTAGTCCTGGGATCCAAGATTGATCGTAAGAGTTTTTTTTTAAACAAAGGCCATGCTTGGCTAATCTCTTACATCACTTGGTGAATACAAGTTATTTGTGTAGTACTTTTAATTTCCAAGCTTTGGTTAACTTTTAATTGGGTATGTATTAATGACTTTAATAACTAGTTTTTTATATTAAAAGTGAACGTTATTCCATCATCTCTTCATGTTTTTTTTATTCACTCATCTGTGTCTTTACGGTCTATATAAAGCATGTTAACTGCTTGGAAGGGGGTTAGAAGGGTGGTATGGGTAAAGTTCTTGCCTCGTTCAGTGTATAGATCCTATGAGGACTTGATTCAAGCTTATTAGGACTTACTTTTAGGCAAATAGCATCAAATCGGGGGAAGTAAGAACGACCTGAATCCCTTATAAATATACTACTATTAAAACTTTAAACCAGGCTTGTGGGACTGTACCCCTCCTGACTCAAACCAATACGGCCGAGGGTAGTGTTTCCTCCAAAAGAGAGACATGCCACATATTGCATTAATACCTTACTTAATTATCTTCTAATATTCCGGCCTTGTAGGGCAGTATACCTACTAACTAGATAACATAGCTAAGGGTAGCGTTGCCTCCAAAAGAGGGACATGCCACTTTAACTAAGTTCATTTTTTAAAAACCCAAAGTGCGGAAATCATCAAAGGAAACACAAATAACGAGTCGGAACCAAGTGATTCTATCTTGTCTATCTGTTTTTAGTTTATTTCTTTATGTTTACTTATTAAAAATCTTTTCTAAAAATTTGATTAGATTAGACGTCGATGATATTCCAGTATTAAAAGCTCTTGTGTCCTTGGATGACTTCAGTATCTTACCATCACTATACTACGTCAACGATGTGTGCACTTGCCCTAGCGTGTTGTATAGAGTGATAGTTGTATATCGTGTTTCTATAAACTTAAAGCTTGAATAAAAGAGTGAAAAGTATCTAAAATATATCTAAAAAATCATTCACGTTTCGTTCACGTCAAGTTTTTTCCGCCGATGAAGGGATACAAGGATTTTAAGAAAGTTTAAAATCGGCAGCCTAATCTTTTTAGGTTTTCTTCTTTTTCTCAAATTTTTCTACTGTCTGCAAAAACAACACGGGGCCGTGTTTGATCAACATAGGGACGTGTCAGTTTCTCAGTAAACTAAAACTGTTTTTTGCTAGATAGGAACTGCAGCACCAGGCCGTGTGACAGTTGCACAGGGCCGTGCCTAACCAACAGTTTCTAGGAAATAGTGTCGTTTGATCCTAGTGGTCAAAACCTCATTTGGCAACTATGGATGTTATTAATTATTTTTATCCCCGACACTCTTATGGTGAATGGTGTCAATTATGTGGAGGAATTCATAAACATTTAGAATGTCCCATTCTAAAACTTAATCCCCACTTTTAGACCCATCGATTTCCTATGACAATCACCTTAAGATGGGCAGGAGTAAAAATGATAACTACCATCCTCCTGAATTCCATCAAACCTTTTCAATAGGAGATATAAGCTCGGAATAACTATGTCAAATTGAAAAGAGGATTCTCAAAAAACTCAAAGAAATAGAATCCATGATGAAGGCGCGATATTCATCAAGGAACAAAAGTAACAGAGATTCGATGGAGCCACATTCAAGAATAAAAAATACCGAGGCCGAAAACTCTACCCTAGCTCCGTGTGAAAACATAGACGATAGTCGTCCCTAAATCGACCTCCTAATGAAGGACTCCTTAACGGCTTGTGAACTTCACACCAATGGTTTAGACCATTGCGAGTCAACTCATACCTTCTTTAACAAGAGCCCGGCATAGGTAAATAAGGGATGGTCTTGCCCTCCTACTTTTAGCTTAGAGTTCCACCTTTCCGAAAACCTCTTGCATTTTCGTATCTCTCGCCGGAACCTAAGGTATATCAGGCACTTCGGTGTAGTTCCAACCAGTAAGGAACTACCCGATAAAACACGGTTCCTTAAAAACTCTGAAAAAACTTCATAAAAACTCTAAAACACGGGGTCGTGCCTCTTACCCATGGGGCCATGCCCCATTTATCCTCCAAACATGAGGGCACGGGGTCGTGTCTACCTTGGCATGGCCTATGTTTCACTAACAGACAACGTTCTCTAACTCATGTAGGCGACAAGGGGTTGTGCCTCATGGACACGGGGCCGTGTCGACGTGCTGTCATTTTCTATAAAGTCAGCAATGAGGAGAATGTTTGGACCCATTTCTAAAAGGCTAAGATCCTGCCTAATCTCTCACACATACCTGAAAAGATAGGTTCTTAAAAGGTTTCCTTAAACCTTCTTGTCTTTACCACTTTTAGTCATTTCTCCATTGAAGCTTGAAACTTCAAAAGCTTCAAGTGTTAGGTCAAAAGCATTGGTTTTAGCCCAAATTTTTACAAAACTACTATCATACAACAATGTTTTAAGTAACTTACATTCAAAAATGTTAAAAAAAATCAAAAAACTAACTTAAAATAAAGGTTCATGGGCTAAAATACTAGAACTGTTGAAACAACACGGGGCTGTGCTCCATGAGCACGGGGCCGTGTGACTCGTCTGTAACTCTAAAACTTTAACGGTTTGTCATGTTTAACTAGCATGCTTAGTCAGTAGAGTGGTATATCTTCAACAAGTTCACGAAACAACCGAAAAGTAAGGAGCATCTCGCTTGAAGCCACTCTAGTCCACTATGTTTGCGCCTTGCGAGAATCCATCGAAGAAATGACAACGGTGGAGGAGGTCCTCATGGATCGAGTGAACTACCTCACTCTTGCCCTGGAGGATAGCTCTAGGGAGATCAACCTTCTTCACCAAAGGTTAAACTTCTTGGTGATGTCCCTGATGGAGCCAATCTTACCTCAAGATAATTAGAACATCGCTAACGAGGTGATTAATCCCACCTGATGGGACGAAATACCCCTAGAACCTCCCATTAATGCCTACTTCGAGGTTCCGATAAACCCCGTTCTTCTTCCACAAGAGGAGGTCGATGACGAGCCCTTCATCTTGCTTCCGAGGGAAATTGAGGAGATGCTCAATGACCTATAAAGGGGCATTCCGGGGGAATAGATTAAAGCCCTTCTTTTCTGAAATATGGTTTCAGTTTTTGCTCATCTTTCATAGATTTATCTAAGGGAGAGCTATTTAGATTTAATAATATCGTAGGGTATCCACCAACTATCTATCTATCTATCTATCTATCTTATGACTATAATCTTCTTGTAATTTTTATTTTCCTTTTCTAGTTGTAATGATGAATGAATGGAATGGAATATGGTGTTTTGAAAAAATGAGTGTGCGAAAATAACGATGAAAATAGCAAAATGGTTGGTGACACAACACCCCATGCATGTAAATAGACACTTCCCGAAGTAAAAATATTCAAAACAGTAAGTGCAACAGGGGACGTGTGAGGTAAGCACGCCAATGTGCCTCAAGTCTGAAAACCAAATTTGATTCTGGAACATTGACACGAGGCTGTGTCTTGCTTCTGGGAAATTTTCATTACTGGCACTTTTCACATGGGGCCGTGTCCCCCAAGCACGAACTCGTGTCTGCCTTCTGGAAATTTTCACAGAAAAACTGTTATTAGCACTTTTGACACAGGGCCGTGTCCCCCAAACATGCCCCCGTGTCCAGTGTCTGGTTTTTGAAATAAAAATTGTTGTTTTTAACCCTCATTTACACATTTAATGAATTTTAACCAATTTTGGACACATTGAGGACAATGTGTAATTTAAGTAGGGGGGAAAGCTTAAACTTGAATTTGTTTGTCCCAAACCAATCCTTACACAAAACTCTACTTGGAACCGCTAAAACACCCCAAATCTTTTTCAAAAATAACTTCTTTAGTTTGTTTTGTCTTGTTTATAGTTTAAGTTAAAACCAAGATAAAAAAAATTCAAGTTTTTATAAATTTACAACCCATAGCGACGTGATAAAAAGAACCATATAAGAAAATTTTATAAAAAAGGCATGAGAATTCTTTTTAAAATTTGATTGTATATATAATTTCACACTTTTACCCTTTTTCCCACAAAAATGTGAGTTTTGAGCCTTTACCGAGCACACAAATTTATATCTTGACTAAATGCTCATTTTTCATTTCTTATGTGAATAGCCGTATGGTTCTTACGAATCTAGAACTTGATAAGACAATACATTCCCGGTCCTTACCAACTAATCCAAATAAGTATATGATTGAGACATTAAGATTTTAAACCTTTTTATGTTAAACTTTATTTCTTTTTATCTCCCCACCAAAAAAAAATTCCCATAGTTAGCCCCTTTGAGTTTAAACCTTCGTTTCAAAACCCGCAAAATTCATTTTGCACAACTTACCCATCACCTAAAACCAATCTTTATTTTTACACCCCCTTTTTTTAGTAAAATGCGGTTCTTTTGAAATTCATAAAAAGAGGTGACCTAGTTTATATAAAAAAATCGCTAGTTGCTTGAAATAAAATAAGAAAACTTATTGCTTATAAGCCTTTAGTTTGTACCTAAGTCACAAATAAATAATTTTTCAAAAGAAAACCGACAATTTATACTGTTAGCCGCTTTTCAAATAAAACTAACATACCCCTAGCTAAAACCTACCCTTTTTTAAAGTTCTATTGATATTTACAAAGATTATGTTAAAAATATGGAGGTTTGATTACTTGTCAAGCATATGATAGGAGTAAGTTTATACCGGTATCGAGCATTCCACTCATAAATTTTCGGTCGTGTGTTGAGTGACCACTTATTAGGTGTGTCAATTTTTATATAGCTAAATGAAATTTTTTAAAGGCATGTTATGCTTAAAATATCTATTTTTCTTAAAAGCGTTCTAAATAAATCATGTCAAATAGGATTGCAAATAAAATAAAAACAAGAATAAAAAGAACTTGGATTCCCGACACTCTACAAACAAGACCCAAAAGCTTCTTCTCCACCAATTCCATTTGGGTGTGTAGCAATACTAAGGAGTTTTGCTTGAGGACAAGCAAAGATTTAAGTGTAGGGTATTTGATATGCGCCAAATGCAACATATACATATTATCAAATAAGGTATAAAATTAACTCTTTTTAGGTACTAATATTGGAAAAAGTGATTTTCTGGATTAAAAGAGGTTAAATGTTGTTTGATCTATTAAACCCTATAAAAGAACAGATGATTGAAATTCAAAACAATCTACAACATCTAATCACTAATAAAGATCTGCTGCTCTAAACTTTGCTGATACTTAAAGACTGTTCACAAGATCTGTTGAAGACAAAGCTCTGCTAGAAGCAAAGGTCTGTTAGAGACAAACTCTGATAAAGAACCAAATAACTGTTACGGCAAATGTCTGCTGATGAGAACCTTTGATGAAGATAAAGTCTGCTGCACACTAATAAAGGATGAAGTCCAACAGAGGATATCTCAACAGTTATTATCATCAGAGTTTATATTGTATTTGAATTTAACAGTGTTTAAGTCTAGCAGTGTTTAGAGTTTGTTTAGTTTGTTAAATGTCACTTTCATAGTGCGTCAGCCTAAGATTCTCATGGTTTGTAATGTACTATAAATAGAATAGTGCCTGAACTGTTCTATCCATCACTTCTACACATTTTGTACGAACAAATTAGAGTAATCTTAGGCTGAGGGAGAGTTTATAATTTGCATGCATAACAAAAACATGTCAATGAAAACATTCTTCCAATTTTTTTGAATCAAAGTTTACATTTCCGCTGCATTGATCTTTGATTTATCTTCATTCATTACTTTCCACCTTTAAACTTTCACAACAATTCAAACTCAGATCATAACAATTGGTATCAGAGCTTGGTCATTCAAACTTGATTTAACAATCAGTTTGATATAAACTGGTCAGCTCTCACTGCTAATTCGTTTGTTCGTTTGTATTGAAAACAAAGTAAAAGTTTATTTATGTTCAAAATTTTTAGATAAAACCTTTTTGTAAACAATCAGAATGTCTCAAAATCCACAAGATCTACACAACATTGGCACCATGTACAAACCTCCGATACTTGTCAGATTAGAGTACAATATCTGGCAACGTTGGATGGGTCACATACTTGCACAATAGAACACGGGTTGCTGGAAATCGGTTATCTTCATACCACATGTTTCGATGGTACCGAGTGCCGAAGACCCAAAAGTTCAAGTTCCAAAGAGTCCTGAACATTACTCCGAGCAAGATTTCAGAAAATTGAGCTAGATGCAAAGGAATTTAGTATCGTGGCAACTTCTTTGCCTAATGATATCTATGCTGGCCTGTTGCACTACAACAGTGTAAAGGAGTTATGGGATGCTCTAAAGGAATAATTTGGTGGCATTGAAGAGATTATTGAAAATAATAAAGAAGTTTGAACCAACAATATGAAATATTTTGTCATGCGAAAGGAGAATCATTAACCCAACAATTTGAAAGGTTTAGTTGTCTCATTAGTGAGTTAAAACTGGTAAAAGTCGAATATCCAAATTATACTTTGAATAGTCGATTTCTAAGATGTCTACTAGAAAAATGGGACATTATTTCCTTTGTAACTAGAATCGTTGTTGGGTTCAAAGAGATGAGTCTGACTCAGCTTCATGGTAGGCTTCTCAATTATGAGAGAGAGCTTAACCAGAAAAAAAAAGCTAGAAGAGTCAGGAAAAGTGGCTGATGATTATTCTTTTGGTAGCACAACACTTTTTGGTCAAGCAGAAACCTCTAGTAGTAGCAAGGAACAAAGTTACGATCATTTATTGACATAACATCTGGTGGAAATTTTAACTCTGATTCTTGCTCACCGAATTTTGCTTTTGCTGCAAATGGGGAAAACCAGGTTACTAACAACTTTTCCTTTGAACTAAATGATCTTCAACATTTTGATCCAACTGATTTAGAAGAAATAGACATATTACACCAACTGGCATTGTTGAGTGTTAGGACCAGCAAGTTCTATAAAAGAATTGATAGAAAATTCCCACAGTTGCATGGAGGGTTAAAAGTTGGGTTGGATAAGCCAAAGATTAAATGCTACAAGTGTAACAGGTTAGGTCATTTTACTAGGGAGTGTAGGAGTCAAACAAATGGTCCAATTATCACACACTCAAGTCCTAGACCTCAAAACACACAAAACATTGTCCATTATTCCCAATATACCCCTACTCCTCATATTCAAAACACTACTCATTTTGCACACCCTGTAACCACTGTTCTAGTTCAATATGTCCAAACCACTGTTCCCTAGATACATTATGTTCAAGCCACAAGTTACACAAACATATGCTCCTGCAGAGAGCAGTCAACAGAGCTTCTTTACACAAGATTTTGTTGATTGGAGTAGCTTACCTGAAGAATTGACTGATGAGAATTTTTCTCTAGTTGCTGATACTGAAAAGAAACATGATGATTTTTGTTTCATGGCACTAGACACTATAATTGATGGGGATGAATCTGAGTAAATAGTGTTAAATTCTAATGATGGTTGTGGTAATGTTGCGGCAGATGTTTTAGAACAGAAGGTTGGTGAAGAAACTGTGATCTTAGTGTCAGACCCATGGGAACCAGTGTTTGTGATGGTGAATGTGATTGTGCCATGATGGCTGCTGCTAAGGTAGCACCTCGGGTCCTTAAAGACTTATGTTTTGATAAATGAATTATTGCTTTTGCTAACATAAAAATGGTGAATGAAAATATTAGAAACAAAATAATAGATGATGAAATTCAGTTTGAAAAACTTGCAAAAAAGTTAAAATCTAATCTATTTGAGAAACAATCTGAAATCAGTAGCCTTAAACATGAGTCTCGCATAACCAAGGATCAACTCCAAACTATGATAGAAAAATATCAAAGTTGTAAAAAAGAGCTTGAATCTACCCAAATTACTTGTGAAAAGTAGGTAGAATCCTGAAAAGGTTATGAGCTCATGTTAGAATCATAAATAAAAATTAATGTAAAATTTGGTATCGGTTTTAGAAAACATGATCAATTTCTCAAAACACTGCTGTAAATGATTGTAAGTTGGTTAAAATTATTCCAACAAACTTGGCTGGTCAAGAAATTAAAGTCACTGAACCAAATGGTAAGAAAATTGTTTTAGAAAGACCAACAGAATCCTCAATTTTTGAGGAAATTGAAAAATATCAATTCAAACCTACCTGGTCAGATGAGTTTGACATTCTTGACAACTTTAACCCAATGGATTTTTTAGCCATTGAAGGTGTAAAGGCACCACAAATCAAGATCATTCCTGTAAAAGATCTTTCAGCATATGTTACAACATCTGCTGACAAAAAGACAGAAAAGGGAAGAAAAGAGAGAAAATATCAAACTTGTTTTGTGATTTTTGTGAAAAGAAGAATCATGTCACTAAAAACTATTTTCTTCTAAAAGCTTATGATATAAACAAAACAAGTGTGATCATTGATTCCCAAATTGCACCATTTGTGGCAGATCAAACCACAAAGCTCAAGAGTGTGTTTATCTCAAAAATTTTGATGTCAAAAGAAATGAGTATAAATCTAAAACACTTGAGAGTTCAAGAAATGAAAAGACCAATCAGACCTTTGTCCCTGTCCAAATCTGTTACCAAACAATTGAATATAACCTCTGTTCCAGAAAGGTTGAGGTAACAGATGCACCACCAGCTAATAAATTTCCAATGGGATATGGCCAACTTTCTTACAAGAGTGTACCACTTGGCTATGAGGTCTACAAAAGACCATCTAAACCAAGAATTAAGAGGCATCCACATGGTTATGATCAGTTGATAGGAAATGATCCACAACATATGTTATCAAAATATGTTCAAAACACTGACCATATTCCTGGACTTGAGGCTGGAATGTTTGTGACCCCATCTAAAGCCATCCTAGCTTTGGAAACTCACCTAAACTAATTGTTTACTAATGTGTAGGGAGCTTCTACTTGCCTTGATAATTTATGGTATGTTGATAGTGGAGGCTCCAGACACATGATAGGATATAGAGCCCTACTCAAAGATTTCATGGCACATGGAGGGGGTGATATATCCTTTGATAACAATTCAAAAGGGAAGGTGTTAGGGTCAGGGACAATCCAGGCTGGGAAACTCAAGTTTGAACATGTCAGTCTTATTGACAATCTGAAATTTATTCTTTTTAGTGTATCTCAAAAAAGTGACAAAGGCTATGGGTCATTCTTCACTAAGAAAACTTCTTAGATTGTTGGGCCAGAAGTGGTTAAAAAGATTGATCAAATCATAGCTGAGAGCAAAGCGCAACTTGTTGCTCATAGGAGTGACAATGTGTATGTAGTTGATATGTTGAAAGATAGTCCAATGTCCAATCCAAGTCTGGTCTCAGTTGCTTCTAGCAAATATACATAACTATGGCATAGAAGACTTGGTCACACAAATCTTAAAACTATCATTACACTCTCCAAACAAGGTCTTGTAAGAGGTCTTCCATCAAAACAATTTACCTGTGAGGAACATTGTGTTTCCTATTTAAAAGGTAAACAACATAAAAGTTCATACAAATCAATTGAAGAGTCCAAAATAAGTCAGTGTCTTCAATTGCTACACTGGACTTGTTTGGCCCTGTAAAAATCATGAGTCTTAAAAAAAGAGATATTGTCTTGTAATAGTTGATGATTTTTCAAGGTTTACATGGACTTACTTCATGCACTCTAAAGAGGAGACTGTAGATATTTTGCAAAATTTTGTTAAACAAGTTGAAAAACAATTTGACCTGCCAGTAAAAGTCTTTAGGAGTGACAATGGGACATAGTTTAAAAATTAGGAGTTGGATGATTTCTGTGTGTCAAAAGGGATTGGTAGGCAATATAGCATCCCAAGGACACCAGAACAAAGTGGGGTGGTTGAAAGGAAAAACAGAACTTTGATTGAAGCTGCTAGAACAATACTTGCAGACTCAGGTTTACCCTTTTCATTTTGGGCAGAGGCTGTAAACACTACTAGCTATGTACAGAACAGAGTTTTGATTAACCCCAGGCATCAAAAGACTGCCTATAAAATTCTATATGAAATTAAACCTATGATCTAATATTTCAAAATCTTTGGCTGCCCGTGTTTCATTTTAAACTTCAAAGATTCAATTTCAAAATTTACAGCCAAAGTAGATTGTGGTTATTTTCTAAGATACTCAACACTGCTAAAGTCAACAGAGTCATTACTTCAAGGACTGGGTGTGTGGAAGAGACCTTGAATGTAAAGGTCAATGAACTTTTCTCATTAAAAATCCCAACAAATCCTACTGAACTGTTTGATTAAGATAAATTTACATTTGAAGATGTGTCTATCAAGACTAATAATGCAGATACACCACAGTCTTCACATCAAGATTATAGATATGACATTGTGATTCCACTATACAAAGTCATTTCATCCACTAGAGAAACAGATGTTACTAACAACTCAAAACTCTGCCACTACTAGATCAACAGTTGTTAATCCCCAAATCTCTGCCAGCTCATCAAATCAAACCTCTGTTGACAAAAGTCCATTTTCTATTCCAAATAGATGTTGGCTCTTCAAAATTGCCAATAGATGCTCGCTCAGATGATTCCCATCTGCAGCCTTCACATCAAAATGCCATCATTCCGTGCAAGGGAGATCTAATCTACCTTAAAAACCATCCATTTGACCAAATCATTAGCAACATCAATGAAGGGGTTCTCACAAGAATTCAATCCCAAAACATTTATCTTTTTGCTGCTTTTATATCACTCACACAACCTATCAAGTACCAAGAGACACTAAAAGACAATAGTTGGGTAGAGACCATGCAAGAAGAGCTCCTATAGTTCAAAGGACAACAAGTATGGAAACTTGTACCATTGCCTCAGGATGTATGTATCATAGGCACAAAATGGGTCTTCAAGAACAAAATACATGAAAAGGGCATTGTTGTCAAAAATAAAGCTAGGCTTGTGGTTCAAGGCTATAGACAAGAAGAAGGCATTGATTATGATGAAACTTTTGCTCCTGTTGCAAGACTGGAGGCCATCAGACTGTTTTTAGCATTTGCTGCCAACCACAACATCAAGGTGTATCAAATGGATATCAGGTGGGCATTCTTATATAGCAAGATTAACGAAGAGGTACGTGTATGCCAACCCTGTGGTTTTGAAGATACTTTTTATATGGCTTGAAACAAGCACCTAGAGCCTGGTATGAAACTCTTTCCACCTTTCTCTTATCCATAGGCTTTACAAGAGGGCAAATTGATAAAACTTGTTTTTAAAATGGAGAGGAAAGGATTTGATGCTTGTCCAAATTTATGTGGATGACATCATTTTTGGATCTACATGCAATGATATGTGTGAAGAGTTTAGCGAACTCATGACGACAGAGTTTGAAATGAGTGCTATGGGTGAACTCCAATGCTTTCTTGGTCTTCAAGTTAAGCAATTGAAAAATGGTACTTTCATTCATCAAAATAAGTATGTCAAATAACTACTTACCAACTTTGATATGAATGATTGTAAACGATGTAGTACACCCATGCTACATCTAGGCTAGTCACTATTCATGACAAAGATGACTTGGTTGATCAAACTCTTTATAGAAGCATGATTGAGTCTTTATTATACCTAACTGCATCTAGGCCAGATATCATGTTTGTTACATGTGTCTGTGCCAGATCCCAATTAGCACCTAGGAAGTCAAATCTTATTGCTATAAAAAGGATATTCAGATACATAAAAGGTGCTTCCACACTTGGTATCTGGTATCCTGCTAATGGGAATATTGAGCTTTAAGGATACTCAGATAGTGATTTTGCTGGATGCCATGCCACAAGGAAGTCAACTTCAAGAGGTTGTCAATTTCTTGGCAATTGCTTAGTTTCTTGGCAAAGCAAAAAGCAAGATGCAGTTTCAACATCCATAGCTGAGGTTGAGTTTATTGCTGCTGCAAGTTGCAGTGCTCAACTCCTATGGCTTCAAAATTAATTGCTGAATTTTGGTGTAACTACTATAAAGACTCCTCTCATGTTAGATAGCCAAACAGCTGAAAACATCATTAAAAATCCAGTCTCTCATTCCATGACAAAGCACATTGACATCAGACATCACTTTGTAGGGATTGCTATGGAAAAGGTTTGATTTCTCTAAATCATGTTCCAACTAAAGATCAACTTGCAAATGTTTTAACCAAAGCATTAGATACATCTACCTTTGAAAGTATGATCTCAAGGATTGGAATGCTAAACATGAATTAAAAGCAAAAGTTTGTTCTCCATGTGTAAATAGCATTAAAATGTTTTTAAAAAAAAAAAACCATCCTTAAAAATAGCTAAAATTAAAAATTTTCAATAAATCTCTAAAGTTTGTTCCTAACCACTGTTTCTCAAAAAAACCTCTGTTTGGCTAAGAAAATCTATCCATTGTTAAAAGTGTATCCTATGTTCATGTCCACTGTTCACATCCACTACTTGGGCTAAACCGTTGTCTTGCCTTATCCACTGATATCTATCATCTGATATTGTAAAATCACCACTGTCCATGTCCACTGTTCACAACCACTGCTAGTCTCCAGCAGAGGTTTCCAAACAGCTGTCATCCATTATCATAATAGAGTTTAGACATGGACATATGTTAGCCATCAGATCTTTGAAACAAATGCCACATCAGCACTAACTTTTTCCCTTTATATATCACTGTTCTATCCAAACAGAGTTTTCACTTGTCATCTCGAATTCAAAATTCTCTAAAGCGGTTTTCATTACTCTCACCCTATTCATTACTCCTCACTTCCATCTCTGATCATGGCTCTCAACATCAAACTCCCACACAACTACCTCCCCACTTTCAAGAAAACCGACACTAATACTTCATTCCATTCAATAATTGATGTTCTCACATCATCAAAATACAAAGACATCATGATTGCAAGCTCACCAATCTATGTGGATACACTCTGACAGTTTTGGGCAAATGCTAAAGTTGAATCTCAAAAGAAGAAGCCATATGTTATCATTTCCAAGGTCGGAGAAACCCTTGTCCAAATTTCCCCATCCTCAATTTCCACAACTTTTGGTCTCAATGACCTAGATGGGAAAACTTCTTTTGGCAAGTAGGAATTACAACCTGAGTTCATAAAACATGGGTATGAGGGTCAGTTATCCGGTGTTACCATTTTTAAACCAAACTTTCCTGCTAAAATCAGATATTTTTTCCGTACTCTACTCACATGTCTTTTAGCAAAGACCACCTCATTTAATGAGATTCCACAAAATATTCAATTTCTAGAATATGCTATTTTGACAAAATCTGATTTCAATCTATCCTAGGTGTTGTTTATGGACTTGGTGGCAAATTATAATAAAATTTAGAAAAATAAAGCTTTTCTTTTATATCCAAGGCTTTTAAGCTATTATCTACAAAAGCAACTTCTAGAAAAAGATTTTAAACAGTGAGTTGTCTTTGAGATGAAGAGTCTTACAACTGAAACTTTTACTAAAATAAAAAATATGGAGTCAAAGGTTTCTAAAACAAAAGCAAAGGAGGATGAGAAAATTTTGGATGAGTCCACATCACAAGCTCAAACCTCTATTGTTGAGCCTACTGCTCCGGGTGATCATGACACCACTATCGGTGTCGTGAAACGCACACCAGAAAAATCTAAAAAGAAACCATCCAAATCCAAGCCCACCAAAACCAAAATTCATAAAAAGGCACCTCTGGAAGATGAGATCCCAGAGGATAACCTTGTGGTAGCACAAAAGCCACTTAAAACCACTGTTGTTACTTCCTCACAACAGTTGGAAAGATCTCCACCTAAAAGCTAAACTCCTCCTGCTTCTTCACAAACATAACAGGTTGTAAGCACAGGGATCCCACATTATGGAGCAGATGATTCAATTGAATCTTTGTTTCTAAGCCTCTCTCCCAGGGCAAATTCTCTTTCTACTGCACAATCATCACCCTCAATTCCACCTACTATCATACCTCTGCTTCGTGCAATTGAGATAACTCAGACACAAATCAGTTCCTCTCAATCACCTATTCATGAGAGTTCACCTCTACACGTGTCTGAGTTAAATCAGTTTGCTATCCCAGAAACAGCTGAGGAGCTTCACCCCATGAGTTACAAGTAACTCTTGGTGGTAATTTAAGTGAAGCAGCCACTACAACTGATGACACAACAGTGTTTCAGTTGCATAGTGATTACATCCATCAGACTTCCTTAAAGGTAACAACTGTTGAGGCTACAATTGTAACCTCGGCTCTAGTTGGAAGTTCCTAGTACCAACACAAAGGGGCATTTGGGTATGATAACATGGAGATTCCTCCTGTTGATGATCCAAATACAACTTCCAATTGTTGTGAATCAAAGTTTACATTTCCGTTGCATTTATCTTTGATTTATCTTCATTCATTACTTTCCATCTTTAAATTTTCACAACAATTTAAACTCAGATCCTAACAAATGTACAAAAGAAGCAAATTAACAACAAAAACCAGCATAAGTACAGAAGAAGGAGTGATTACATACTATACCAACCCTCCAAGCTTCACCCCGAAGCCAAAAAACGAATCAGAATTCCAGCACGGAGCCGTGCCTGGTCGGCATGGGGTTATGCCCCTTCAAGATTCTAGAACAGAAAACACAAACAAAAGCAGACAAGATACAGGGGCCGTGTCCAGTGGACACTGGCCGTGGTCAACTTCCATATTTACAAATCTTGGATAATACAGCAAGTACAATGGCTATGGGGCCGTGTCGTTGACACACGGGGTAGTGCAAGCATCTTATCTAACAAGCTCATTAAATGAAGACAGAGAGGAAGAAAGACATGGGGCTGTGCCCATAGGGCACGGGGCCATGTGAAGCCACTGTTTACAACTATAAATAGGGGTGCTTGGTTTCATTACAACTAATCCCTTGGCAAACCACTTCTTTCAGACCTGCCACCACTCCACCACAATACCACCATCATCCACCACATTCATCCATCATCCATCCTTAGAGTGTGTGTAGTAGTCTCGGGATCCAAGATTGATCGTAAGAGTTTTTGTCAAACAAAGGCTATGCTTGGCTAATCTCTTACATCACTTGGTGAAGACAAGTTAATTATGTATTACTTTTGTTTCCAAGCTATGGTTAACTTTTAAATAGGTATGCATTAATGACTTTAGTAACTAATTTTTTATATTGAATGTGAATGTTCTTCTATCATCTCTTCATATTTTGTTGATTCTCTCATTTGTGTCTTTACTGTCTATATAAAGCATGCTAACTGCCTGGAAGGGATTAGAAGGGTGGCATGGGTAAAGTTCCTTCCTCATTTAGTGTGTAGATCATGCGAGGACTTGATTCAAGCTTATTAGGACTTCCTTTGAGGCAAATAGCATCAAATCGAGGGAAGTAAGAACGGCTTGAATCCCTTATAAATAAACGACTATTAAAACTTTAAATCGGCCTTTCGGGACTTTATCCCTGCTGACTCAGACCAATATGGTCGAGGGTAGCGATGCCTCCAAAATAAGGACATGCCATTTTAACTAAGATAATCTCCTAAAAACCCAAAGTGGCGGAAATCATCAAAGGATACACAAATGACGAGTCGGAACCAAGTGATTCTATCTTGTTTATCTGTTTTAGTTTATTTCTTTATATTTATTTATTAAAAATCTTTTCTAAAAATTTGATTAGATTAGACGTTTATGATATTCCGGCATTAAAAGCTCTTGTGTCCTTGGACGACCTCAGTATCATACCATCACTATACTACGTCAACGATGGGTGCACTTGCCCTAGCTTGTTGTAGAGAGTGGTAGTTGTAGATCGTGTTTTTATAATTTTAAAGCTTGAAGAAAAGAGTGAAAAGTACTTAAAATATATCTAAAAAAATATTCACGTCTCGCTTACGTCATGCACACAGGCAATTGAAGTTATATGTATTGGTGCATATTATGTCCGTCACTATCGAATAGGCTAGATAGAGCATGTGTTGAATATTGTCTAAATTAGATACGAACACACAACTTAAGTGCAAGCGAGAATGGTGCAGCAGTGTCACTTCGTATGAAGTAAAATGCTCAGTTCGCACGAAGTGAAATGCTCAGTTCGCACGAAGTGAGAAAGTCTATATATAGGTGTTGTGTGTTCATGGTTATATAAGTTTTGGAGTTCCCGTAGGGGAAACCCTAGCGAAATTTCTCCAGAATTTTGCCAACTTGACAAGATGTATACTCTTTTGGTATGAATGAATGAAACATATGACTTCCGCTTCTACTCCTTTCTTAATAATATTCTGTCGAATTAGGGATATTATGCCAAAACTTCCGTCTAGAACTGCCAGATCCTTGACTCTAAATTGGTATCAGAGCTACGGTACCAATTCAATTGAGCAAACAATTGGTTGAATCACCTACACTCATGAATTATGGATTTTAGAAGGGTTTTAGACATAAATCATCAAATAAACGGACATTCCACAGACAAAAAGTAAAATTGAAATCATAGGATTGTTCATAATTGATTTTCGACTAAGTTTGTGCTAGAATCATCATAAAATTCGAAGAAATATAGATTTTGGGTCAAAAAATTTAATCAGGCTCGTTAGTAAGAAGAGAATCACTTTGCACGAAGTGAGAAATTCACTCCGTACGAAGTAAAACCAAAATGCCTAAAATTGGTGATTGAATTTTTTTAAAGATTTTAACAACAAATACGAGATGTTCGGGGGCACCGTCAAGGTCTTCAGAGAACAGATATGATGATGCGATCACAGAGGGTTGAAGATAACGGGGTAATCAAGGATACTTGTGCAGAAAGATTACCATTTGGTATAGTGACTATGAATGGGCCTTAACGTAAAATTCACATCAATGAAGATCACACTTTTGTGGACAAAAGTGACATATTTTCTGCATAGTGGAGTTTTTCAGTGAAGATTTTAGAGATGTCAGAATTTGCAAAAATGAGGGGGAAATAATATTAGAGAATATTTTGAAATTTTGACATTTTTGAAATTCGTGACTATGAAATAGTATTCTGGTGGTTCCGACTCCAGATTATCCGGGAATACTGAAGATCTAGTTTCGTTAGTTCGTGATCACAGGAGGTTCAGAAGTTTTAGATTATGATACAGATTGATGTCTAAGGGTTAGAGTCCGGATCTTTGATGTGGGCGGGTTAGAAGGATTAGCAATTTTGTTGATACCGAGGAAATCTGAGGTCATTCAAGTTATATTGCATACATGAATGCTCGATGATGGTCTGATTTTTAGTCTTCAAGCAGATAAATTGTTTTTCGGACTAACCGCCATTGAATGACGATGTTTGTTGATTAAGTTGCGCCTGGCTAGTAGAGATGACTATATATCTGTTAGTGTGACAGAAAAGGAATAATGTGATTTTGATCGCGGAAGAATATTTCTCAGATCTGAATGTGTTACCAGATGATTTAGTTATGGTGAAGATTTGCTTGCTGATTGAAGAGATTAGTGTTTTGCTAATCAATCATTCAGGAGTGTACTTAAACATGATTACAGAAAACGAGATTTCAGATTTTCATGGGTATTCATACACCTGAAATGTGCCGGTGTGGTAATTCGAAGTTTCTATCAATTGCCGAAGTTTAAGAGATGTTGTGGGCTCTCGTGCTAAAGGGTTAAATCAAAAACCGAACAGGAATGTGGTTAAAGTTGAAATGGAGATGCTGCATTGATTAGTTTCGAGTTGGTGATTATTCATGAAGATTACAGTTAAGTAAATCAGAGGAGGTCGGGAACCGTGCAAACAAAGACCTGAAGATTAATTCCAGGGGGAATATTTGAAGAAAACGCAAACCTAAATCATCAATCGAGGAATTTGTTGACACGTTCTACGACATCGACAGATACCTGATTGAAGTTGTTAAATATTCAAACACGGATCTCATATTTCAAGATCAAGATCAAGCTTCGATAGTGACGTCCGAGGAGAAAATTGTTGGTGCATATTATGCCTGCCACTGTACGAATAGGCTAGATAGAGCGTGTGTTTAATATTGTATAGATTAGATACGAACACACAACTTTAGTGCAAACGAGAACGGTGCAGAAGTGTCACTTCATACAAAGTGAATTCACTTCGTACGAGGTAAAATGCTCAGTTCCCACAAAGTGAGAAAGTCTATATATAGGTGTTGTTTGTTCATGGTTAGATAAGTTTTGGAGTTCCAGGAGGGGAAACGCTGGTGAAATTTCTCCAGAATTTTGCCAGCTTGACAAGATGTATACTCTTTCGGTATGTATGAATGAAACATATGACTAATGTTTCTACTCCTTTCTTAATAACATTCTGCCAAATTAGTGATATTATGCTGAAACTTCCTCTAGAACCGCCGGATCCTGGACTCTCAATGTGAGCTTGAGGAGTTACCAAATAAAGCGTACGATACTGCTGGCGTATACAAGGATAAGATGAAAGCGGTACATGATGCAAAACTGAGGACTCAAGTCTTGGCGGTTGGCCAAAAGGTATGGTTGTTTAGTTCTCGTCTTAAATTGTTTCTAGGAAAGCTGAAAAGCAAGTGGATGGGCCTATTTATCATCACAAGGGTTGGAAAATTGGAGAAGTTGAAATTGAGGATATGAATGATCAGTAGAGGCAGGTGGTGAATGGACACCGGTTGAAGCCATAGTTGGACAGTGCTGATCTTAACATGAAATCAATGGATGAGTTGAGTTTCCTTGCAAGCTCATCGGATGATACGACCGTCTGCGGGTCACAAGAAGTCCGACTGAAGACTAAAACTTTGTGCTATTGGGAGGTAGCTTGGAAGCTGTGATATTTGTGCCTTTTCAATCATTGTACAATTACAAACAATTTCGTATTCAATGAAACCCTGTGTTTTAATTCCGAAACTTGTATAATTATCTAAGACATTTGCACAATTTCAATTTCTTGCACGATTTCGAACCCTAAATTTTTTTTGGGGAAGTAGTTCGTTAACTGACACTCAAACGCAATCAGTTTAACGTGACGTACACTCCGAAACAAGGACATAAGCTACACATACCCTAAATACCTTTTACAAAACTTAGATACAAGTTCTGAAGGGTTAGATATGACAAAAACACGCTTATACAAGTCCAGGGACTATTTTTGTCAAACTGCGAAAGTCTGTTGGTCCGTATTCAAGATACAAACCATGTGTATCAATCCAAATATTTTTTGTATTCAATAAAATCTTGTATTTTGTTGATGAAATTGCAAAAATGTCAATCGTTGCACAATTTCGATCATTTTCGTGTTCGTTAAAGCCGTACAACCAAACGAACTGACATCCATGACATTTTCGGGCATAATCCAAGTTACACATGTCTTAACACCTTTTATAACCTAAATATTAGGTTAAAGGGGTTAAGATGACAAATAAGTGAAAATACGAGTACAAGGGCCAAAAATGTCAAAAAAATAATAAATATTTTTTCTTCTTCACCAAGTTTGCCACCTATCTCCAATTCTTGACACCTAGCACTCATTTTTTCACACTTAATTTGGTGTTGAAAAATTTGAGGATACTTGTCATCACCTCCTTGATCCTAAAATACTATAAATACTCTATGATTCTTCCTATTTTTTCACACCACTTCAAAACACTTCAAAGCAAAGTGTGAAGTTCTTCTTTCTATCCTTCTTGGAGCTTGTTTCCAGCCTTTTATAAGCCTTCTATCTTGAGTTCCGAAAGTGTTCTTCAACACGAGTAAGTACTCTTCCTAGTTCTTTCATTATTTTAGCTATTTTGAACTAAAAGTCGAACAGTTTGGCTTCCTGATTGACTTTTGGTTCTAACCATATTTGGTGAAGTCAAAGTTCAATTGAACTTTGCAACGTGATCGTAATCACGAAGGTTATAATCCTTAGCGATTTCACCTTCTTATTACCACATTTACTAGTCGAAGTGACGAGTCAAAGTTTCTGTCAAAAATGCGCATGATGTGCAATTTACGACGAAACTATTTTCGGGTATCAAAACACCAAGTTTTGGTACCAAATTAGTTTTAAACACTTAGTTAGACATATTTTGACATGTCTAACTCGTCACTTCTAGTTTAGTACTTATTTAGGGTCGTAAGTCGAGCGGTCTTGACCACCTCTTTGACTTTCGAATCCGACCCGTTTGGTCGATCTTAGGATCCGACCAAACACATATTTGTGACCATAATTGTATAGGGAATAACCAAATGAGGTTATAGCTTATGGTCACGTCGTTTGGTTAGTGTTATGATAAGTTACTTCTATGTTCTTAAAAAAATGACCAAAATGCCCTTTTGCGCATAAATCCATTTTAAACAGATGTAACCAAATTTTTGACATATAAACTGATGTTATAACATTTTCAAACATGTCTGGGCATTTAAGACTTATCATAGGACATGTTCAACCATCCGATCACGCGTTTACGCTAATGATCCGTTAACGTAGCGTAAACTACCTTAACGAGTCATAATGGGTCAAAAGCACTTAGGATCCTTTCCAAATCAGAATGTTAAGTTTGTTAAACCATATCACATGAGTTCTAACACTCGTTTGGTTTATAAGACTTCATTCTAGCCGATCTCCATTTGTAGTCCCGACACACTAACATATTTATCTGACACATTAGGACACATTTGAGCTTTGTTTATTCCGTTGATCAAGAACACTTTCGCAATCCGAAGTGAGTACATAGTTCCCCTCTTTTATGTTTTGCAAATGTTTTGGGGTGACTCATATGTGCTAAATCATTTTCAAGTTTTCAATAAAAAACAATGTCTAGGTTTATATATAAAACAATACAATTTCAATAATGTGAACAACTTGTTGATGCGTTATCCATAACAAGAATGATATTCATTCGCTTTGGCCGAGCCGACCAGTAGTATGTTATGGTACCATAGGACTAACAATCCCATTACTCAGACTGTTCACTGGATTTGGTGGAAGTTTGGGTAATGATAGAAACTCTTTCTGATTAACAAATCAATTTTTGATTTGTTAGTCTAGTTAATATGACCCTTTGGTGGTATATTAAAGATGCCCTTTGGTGGTATAGTCAACATAGGTTTGAATGTGTTCATTAAAGAACATTCAAAATTTTTCACAACTAAACACAAACGATTTGTTTATGACATGGACAATTGGTTTATGACACGGACGATTGATTTATAACACGGACTAATGGTTTATAACATAGACAAATGGTTTTGAACAATGTCACGCAATGATTTTCACTTAAAGATATAAACCATACGAAGTTTCTTTTGAACAATCTATTACAAGGTTTATACAGAAGAAACATTTTGGTCAAGATTCATGGCTATAAGGTTTTCACAACTCTAACCAACTTGTTTTAGTTGGTTAATTGTATTGCAATATCAAACACTTTTGATACAAGGTTTTCACTTAACGACTCTTGTAGTCGGATGAGGTGTTGCAATATGTATACAAAGCCACGAATATAACACACTCATAAAACCTATGTACTCGCCGGAAATTTTATGTTGACTCTCTTTTCACATATGTTTCAGGTGTCAATGCTTGATAATATGATGCATGCTTCACGTAGAAATGGACACGGGCCTTAGTGACTTAAAACATGAAAGAAAATTTATTTATGTGTTCTTTCCGTTTATCCCAAGACAATGTAAACATTTAACTTAATAAAACAAAATTTTAAATTCTATGAGTTGTGAAACAATAGTTCTGTGACATGAATCTCCGACGTTTCCGCCGCAGTTCGTTGTTTTACGCGGTCGGGGTGTTAAAGAAAGATTGGTATCAGAGCTTATGGTTATAGGGACTTAGGTTACTAGTAATGCTTTGACCTAGGCTATAACCTTCCAAGAACCCTAACACGAGTTATCTTGCATTTAGATTCTTAAAGCAATACCATCACCTATCCTTAGGTGACTACCAAAAAAAATACATAAGTTACAAATTCATTTTAAAAATCAATCATCTATCCTTAGATGATTTGTTTTGGCTTAAAGCCTTGTAAGTTTTCAAAATCCCATCAAAGTTTGGGTTTTATTAATATGAACACGTGCAATCTGGAAGGGTGGATGCATGTATCCTGAGTTTTCTGTCTAAGGCTAGACTGCTCATACATATCCGTATTATCAGACCAGTCACTCTTACCTCGGAACTCTTGGGGTGAGTGTCCACTTATAGGCTAAAGCATGTCTTCGCGATACATTATAAAGACCCATTTACTTTGATTAGTCACAGGGTGTCGTTTGTTTATTTTTAAGTAACGAACGAATGACCACCATCCATATATTTCGTCGATATTTTTAACATCTCTCTTGATTATCCAATGTCAATCTCACATATTTTCCCTCATGTTTTCTTCTAGAATGCCTCCTAGACGTAATACAACTCAAGATGCCGAAATGGCAGCTATGATCGCTCAGCAAATTACTGTTGTACTCCCAAACCTAGTGACCCAGATAAACCAAGCAAACAATAACAACAACAATGCACCCGCATCGTGCAACTACAAATAATTTAAGTTGGCTAAACCACTCAAGTTTACTGGTCCAAAGGAGCTACTGGACTCCTGCAGTGGTTTGAGAATCTCGAAAGCATATTTCTTCATGTTCAATGCCCGAATGAGCGAAAAGTCGAGTTTGCATCGAGTGTATTCCAGAAAAGAGCACTTACATGGTGGAATGTCGCGATGAGAGATAGGGGTGCCGATGTGGCAATGGCACAAACATGGGAAGAGCTTCGAGCTCTAGTGATGAGGGAATTTTGCCCACGTCATGAACAACGGGCATTGGAAGATGAATTCAACAATCTTAAACAAGATAGTGAAGAGCATCGTGTCTACACTGATTGTTACGAAGAATTGAGCTTGTTGTGTCCCGCCATGGTCACCCCGTTGGATAAAGCAATCGAGAGGTACATCGATGGCCTGCCTGACCCCATTCAAGACATTGTTACTAGTAGCAACCCTCCCACTGTTCGACAGGCTATTAAATTAGCTGCTACCCTGACTGAGTCTCATGTCAAGAAGGGGAAACGGTTACGCCAGGGTGACAAGAAACAGGCTCTTAGACCACTCAAGAGAAAACAAATGAGAACAAAGATGAGTATTCCAAGAAGTCAAGGAAGTGAAAGGCTTCACAGAACTTTGCAGTTATTGCACAAACCAACCAGAACACTCAAAACCAGCCAGCACAAGCTCCTGCGAGGAAACCCTATGTTGGTACTGCACCGTTGTGCAACTGATGCGATGGTCACCATCAAGCTCACCTACAATGTCGCCAATGCACCTCGTGAGGAAGATTCGGTCACATAGCCAATGTTTGTCGTTCGGCCCAAAACAAGCTGCTCAGAACCATGTTCAACCCCAAGCCAACCCTACTAGACCCCCGTTCCCACCTGGTTCTTGCTACAACTGTGGCGAGATGGGTCACTTTAGAAACAACTGCCCAAAATTGGTGAACGTGAATGCAAATCAAGCCCGTGGACGCGCGCATTCAACATTAATGCCAATGAGGCTCATGCTGATAATGAAGTCATTAATGGTATGTCCCTTGTTAACAATCATCCTGCTTCTATTCTTTTCGATTCGGGTGCCGATAGAAGCTTTGTATCACTAGCCTTTGAACCTTTGCTTTCGATGCCTAGAACAAAACTAGGAAAACCCTTAACAGTGGAAATAGCTAGTGGTTAACCCCTTGTGCTCGACTATGTCATTCATAGTTGCCACTTGAACCTGGATAACCACCTTTTTCCCATTGACCTCAAACCAATGCAACTTGGGAGTTTTGACATCATCATAGGAATGGATTGGTTAACCAAACACCATGCTGAGGTGATATGTTTCGACAAGGTTGTTCATATACCTCTTTCGTCTGATGAAACCTTAGAAGTTCATGGAGAGAAACCCTCTAGTAGCCTAAAAGTCATGACCTGTACCCAGGCCCAAAAATACCTACGAAAAAATTATGTAGCCTTCTTGGCACATATCGTAAAGGAAAAAGTCAAGGGCAAAACTGTACAAGACATCCCCGTTGTTCAGAATATCCTGAGGTGTTTCCTGAAGAGCTACCTGGTTTACCCCCAATTCGTCAAGTTGAGTTTCATATTGACCTTGTACCTGGTGTCAACCCAATTGCAAAATCTCCTTACCGTCTGGCACCGTCTGAAATGCAAGACTGTCAAAGCAACTCCAAGAATTTTCAGACAAGGGATTTATTCGTCCGAGCTTTTCACCTTGGGGCGCTCCTGTCCTATTCGTAAAAAAGAAGGATGGATCCTTCCGTATGTGTATGGATTATCTTGAGTCAACAAACTCACAATCAAAAATCGATATCCCCTACTTCGCATTGATGATCTCTTTGATCTGCTACAAGGTGCGACTTGCTTTTCAAAGATTGATCTATGTTCTGGGTATCATCAACTTCGTGTACTCGAAAAAGAAATTCCCAAGACTACTTTTCTCACTCGATACGGCCATTATAAGTTCACTGTTATGTCTTTTGGTTTAGCATGCTCCTGCCATCTTCTTGGACTTAATGAATAGGGTTTGTAAACCTTATTTAGACAAGTTCATCATTGTTTTCATCGACGACATCCTCATTTATTCTAAGTCTTGAGTCGATCACGAACAACATCTCTGTCTAACGACGGAACACCTGAAGAAAGAACAACTTTACGCCAAATTCTCCAAGTGTGAATTTTGGCTAAAAGAAGTTCAATTTTTCGGACACATTGTTAACGAACAAGGTATACATGTAGATCCCGCCAAAATCAGTGCGATTAGGGATTGGAGTACACCTACTACTCCTACCGAAGTTCGTTCACTTCTTGGTCTTGCTGGATATTATCGACGATTCATCGCAAAATTTTCAAAGATCACGGTTCCCCTCACCACTTTGACTCAGGAGAATAAACCTTTCGAGTGGTGACCCAAACAAGAGGAAGCCTTTCAAACACTTAAACAAAAACTCTGTGATGCTCCTGTTTTATCTTTACCCAACGGCACCGACGATTTCGTTGTTTATTGTGACACATCAAACCTATGCCTTGGTTGTGTTATCATGCAAAGAGACAAAGTCATAGCCTATGCTTCAAGACAATTGAAAACTCACGAGAAGAACTACATAACTCATGATCTTGAGATAGGATTCGTAGTTTTTTCTCTCAAAATTTGGAGACACTACCTTAACGGTACAAAAGTCTCCAAATGTGTGGTTTTCACTGACCACAAAAGTCTCCAACACATATTCAATCAAAAGGAGCTAAACATGATATAACGACGCTGGGTTGAACTTCTGAACGACTACGACTGCGAGATTCACTACCATCCTGGTAAGGCGAATGTTGTGGCTGATTCGCTTAGTCGTAAGGAACGTTACAAACTTCATTGTGTTCGATTTCAATCTGATATCCAGACACGTATCCTTCAATCACAACATACATGTGTGACCCAAAGCTTGTAGAATGGATGTTATGGCTACTAGATGATGTGGAACACTTGTTGAAATTGTTCAAAGATGTTGAAATGTTGAAAAATATGATTTTTAAGTAATGAATTTCACCAGTTGATGTTTGTGGATAATGAAATGATGTTTCAAACAGCTTTTTGAAAGTGTACATTCCACAAGTATGTAGCTATGACATAGAACAAGTGTGGGACTGGGTCATAGGCTTATACACTTGTTCATTTCGATTGTTTACTTGACTTGAAAGTTGAATTGATTGGTTCTTGTGTTGTTGATTCATGTATGTAGGATGGGTATAGAAAGGAAAACATGAAAAGGAAAGGCTGTGGAATCATCCTCTGCCCCGATGCATCTAAGAAAAGAAGGACAACAGGGGTTGTGATACAGGATGAACCGATGGAAGACGTGCAAGAACAGAGACACCAACAATTTATAGATTCCATGAGTGACACTCTACGCAAAGGAGTTTAGGGAAAAGGACCACCCGATAAACAACAAGCAGAGTTTCAGGCACCGCTATTCTATGAGAAGATGGGAGATGAGCACTCAATCAAGGAGAATGTGTTTGTAGAAGTCGGTTTATGGGTCGGATTTTAGAGCATTGAGCTTTCATGAGAAGTTTATCGCAATTGAATGGGAGGCGGTTATCAGTTTTGGAGGTAATGCAAAAGGGGAAATTTACATCAAGAGTGTTATGGAATCGTTGAGCTCTCTGAAGAAGGATGATGGAAATAATCCCCCAAAAACCATGACTTTGACGGGGACAGTTAATAATAAGCCGGCTACATTGTCTTTAGCTACCTTGGGACAAGTAGCCAAAATTGATTCAATGGCTGAGAGCTTCTATAAGTTGGTGGATGAAAATGATTATTTCTTGCATACCAAGAACTTAGCCCAGGAAAGTGCAATTCTTTCCGAATTGTTTATGCTGGAGAAGGGGTGGAGATGAAGAATGATAATCTGAAGCGGATGGTACGTGTGTTACTCACTTTGTGATCTCGAATGTGGCACCTAGGTTGGGTGATAGGATAGCAGTAAGGACTTGGGAGATTCCGGTTCATTATGCTATTATGATCGGGCAATTGAAGCATTCTTTCAGGCAACTAGTGATGATGCATGTGTGGAAGAGCATAAATCAAAAGGGAAAAAAATTAATTCCACATGCTTAGTTGTTGAGTTCCCTATTGGAAAAGTAGGGGGCAGTGCTGCCAAGTGAATATTCGTACAATAAGCCACGTTTAATGTTCTTGATTGCAAAGTTGTGTAAGCATGAACAAGTGACATATGAGAAAACAAAGAAGTGGCACAAGATGAAGTTTGGAGATGGTGCAAAAGTGAAGGTGCTTCAATGGGGAAAGAAGCACCGCTTCCTGGGGAAATGGACGATTTAGATTCAAGTGATGACGAGTTATTGAGAAGGAAGGGAGAGGCGGGGTTGGTTGTTGGTGAAAGTTCAAGCAGGAAGCATGCAAAGCCGGTACAGACTGGTTATTCATGGGGGGCGGTAATTTGATAATGAGATGCAGGTAAGGGTGGAGAATTGTAGGTCACTGGAGTATGCTACTTAGGAGGGTTTCTAGAGAGCTATATATGATTAGGGTTCGCGGGAAGACGAAACAAGGGCTCGTGAATACTAGGAGTTAATGGGGCATACTACTAGACTTGATCAGATGGGGCATTTGAGCGATCAGATTGAAGTTAACATGCGGGCATATGATGAGAATCAGAGGAGAAGGCATTTGGATTATTATCAGGGTGTTCCATATGTAGAAAATCCACCATATATGGATTATAGCAGAGAGCCTCCTTATCAGCCAGGCATGGATAGGCATCCAACACCACAGGTACATTGGTCTATGTGGGTGCCCTCAGAGTACACAGCACCGCATTATCAGAGCTCTTATCCCTATCAGCCACCACCATATGAGTACCCGTCTCAGCAACAGGTGCAGCAGTAGCAGACACCGCAGCAGGGAGAGCAAGTAGGAGAAGGATTGACTGATATATTTAACATGAGAGCCTTCTACGAGCATTTGGGAGGTTATTATGGTGGACCACCTGGTCCATCCTATAGATGAGTACACTCTGATCCTGCCTCATTGATTAGGTACATGTGCTTGATCCTTTGTATTTTCTTTTATTTTAATACTTTTTATGTTTGTTTATGTTTTGGTGGTGTGAACTTATGTGTTGGGACTGGTTTATTTGTGTTTATTTGTTGGTTTGATTTGGGTTAGTGGTCGCTCATGGATTGGAAATTGGTGGTTCTCGGGTTAGATCTATAAAATGCACCATACATTGGGGACAATGTATTCCAAGTATGGGGATGCGGTAACCCGAGAAGGGATTGGTAGTTAAGGTGATTGAAGATGCTTGAGTGGTTTAAGTTGGTGAACAATTGAAAATTTTGATTTTTTTTGTCTTAAGTATGCTTAAATGACATGAAACCCAAACTTTTCAATTGCTAAAGGGTTTCTTGCTGATATTAAACTAACATAGATCCTTTGTCATGGCTGTCCCTTTAAGTTTGTGAGAGTGTTTCTGACAGGTGTTTAGACAAAATTGAAAAAAGACACCTAACTAGGGGTAACATGCTTTAGGAAAGTACACATGCTACATGTCAGTAACCCTAATCCTTTCATTTTGTGAGATGTTTGAGCCTACTAGAACTGTTAGTCTGAATTGAAATAAATGTTCATTTGTTGAGAGTAGGCCGTATGTTACTCTGTTTTAGAACTTGTTTGCTGAGACTGTGGATTTGGCATGTGCACATAGATGATAAAGGCATTAGGTTCCCCTTTCACTGTTACACTTTTAATTGTTTACCCAACCAACCTTAGTAACCCATCTTGAACCGTATACCCCTTCGTTTATTACACCCAATGTGATTTATTCCATTACCAACCATGAATGACAGTTTATGTGTTATTAAAAATGTTGATACAGTATGTCTATCGCCTACGTCTTTAAGTCATGTTTGTGTATGTAACAGGGCTTTTGAATGTTAGATTTATAGTTGTATGTTTCACTTCGTACAAAGTGGACACTTCGTACGAAGGTAGATAGAAGTCAACTTCATACGAAGTTGATTCACTTTGTATGAAGGTAGGATGTCAACTTCGCACAAACTAGAATGTCTATAAATAGGTTTATTGTTCATTGTGTCTGCAACAGTTTTGTGGATACGACGGTGAAGCTCTATCCAAGTGTTCCTTGATTGTAAATGATGATTAATCAATGAAACAGCAGCTGAAAAGTAATCTTGACTTGTCGCTAATCAAAAATGAATTCCGCACATTTAAGACTAGGATAAACACCTTAGGACCTGAGCTTATGGATGAAAGCAGATCCTCACAAGTGGTATTAGAGCTTGGAGGCCTCATTTGAAGACAATCATCAAGATTCAACAATCTCACACTTCTCTTCTACTCATTTCTCACTCTTTTTTTTATCATTTTTCAAATATTTAACGGTCTAAATGGACTGAATTTTTCAAGGAATACTTGAAGTCTACTTATAACAAACCCTTGAAAGAATCAGACCTAAAATCAATTAGAATCATGATAAAATCATCGAAAAACGTGAAATTTTGAACTTACCCCCGTACGAACTAAGAACTTCGCATGAAGATAAAGTTACCTTTGTACAAAGTGAAATTCTTTCAAATTTAAAAATCTTACTTCGTACGAAGTGAGTTCTTGAAAATCTGGTTTTTACCTTCGCACAGAGATAGATCTGAAAATTCTTGTTTTATCTTTGTACGAACTTGGATTAATTGTGTTTTGTGTCAACTTCACACCAGATTACCTTCGCACAAGATTAACTTCGCACAAAGCAGTTTGTGTTCAAAATTTATGACGAAATGGATAATGAATTCTACAAGGCATTCGCAACGACAACAGCCTCAACATCAGTCGTCCAAAATCTAAGTCATGAGAACAATGACAAAGCCGCCCAAGTTGATGAACTTAGAAGAATACAAAGGATGGCACAAACATTTTGTGAACTGGGTTCAAGTGAACTATCTTGACTGTTGGTATGCCATTGAGGAAGGGTATGTTGTTCCAACCGGAGAAAATGGTCTTGAAAAAGGAATCATGCAGTTAAATGAACAAGAAAAAGTGGCATTTACTCGAGAAAAGAAGATGATGAATATCTTGCAACAGGCAATCAAAGAGGATATCTTCACACTGCTACAACATGAGGGATATGCTCAGGTAATATGGAACGCTTTAAAGGTGAAGTTCCAAGGTAGCAAACAAATGATTAAGAGTAAACAAGTGTTGCTTAAAAAAGAGTTTGACATCTTCAATACATTAAAAGGTGAATCAATGAAGCAACTCATTGAGCGATATTATCATCTAGTGGTTGAGATGAAGAGATTGGGTCTTAATAAAGATGATGAAGAGTTAGTTGATAAATTGGCTGATGCATTACCGGAAGGTGAGTGGTCAACCTACTTGATAAATTGAGCAAAACTATTAACCAATACCGAGATGCAAGTCGAGAAGACAATGCTACACTTTCAATGCTCAAAGCAACGGTCATTGATAAGCAAATGGCAATAAATATTCATATTGACACGATAACTAAGTTAGAAGCAACTAGGATTGAATCAGAAAGGGTTAATAAGTTGTTGATCTGTTATTCAAATACTTCTTGTGTGATTGATTATATTCTTCCTAAACCAAATGAAAAAATTGAAAAGGAAGAAATTGAGCCCGGTTATCAAAACAAAGGTATGAGTTATAATCGAGTTCCACCCCCGATGTGGAACACATATTCCAGGAAAAAGCCTGAAGGGGTGGAAAAGGCGCTCAATTTGAAACTAAGAACTGAAAAGAAAGACGAGCTACCTGAAACCTCGATATAACTTACACCAAGTCTGAAAATGATTGCGAGTCAGAAGTTGTTAAATATGTTTTGGAAATGACAGTGATGATGCGGAATTTGAAAGTGTCGATCCGAATGTTGAGAAACAAGTTCAAGTTCACATACTGAAAATGAAGAACGCTTTCACAAGAATTATATTCAAAAATTGGAAATTAGGTTGAATGATGATCCTAATCTTGTCGTGTACAAAATGAACGGATCTGACAAGCTATATTCTGATGAAGAATTTCTTATTCAGAATGTGAATCTTGATAAGGTTGATAAAGTGTCAAATTGATTGAAGTTAATCTTTCTGAGCTTGAAAATCATAATGCATCTTATATTCCAAACCTAAACGCTCTGATTCTAACAACTACAAAAGAAATGATTTTCAAGAAAGTAGAAAAGGTTTGGGATATGTTAAGAAAAATAAGAATAGATTTCGAAAAACAAACTTTTCAAGGATATAAACTTTGTTTTCGGAACAAGCTTAGAGATTAGAGAGTGAGAAAGAAAGTTTGTCAAGCAAACAATCTAATAAAGAATTTTATGTTGAAAAACAACGTCGTGAAAGGTTATGAGATCCGCTATTGGAAATGACTGTAGGACATGCTTTAAACGCAACCAAGTTGGACATATCGCTAGACGGTGTCCACAAAATAACTCTAAACCTGTTTACAATGTTAGGAAATCTTCAGAGGATGAAAAACAGAAATCCTTAATGTTTGTTCCTACCTAGATTCTTCGAAAACCAAACTTTTCAAGGAATATAAACTTTGTTAAACGAAACAACGAATCTAACAACAATTTGAAACCAACAATTATTAAAGTTTCAATTGAAAAGGCTGGTGAATCATCAATCAAAAAGGAACAAAAAAATTCAAAATATTATCCCAAAAAATGATTTTACAAAGAATCAAAGTTGGGTGATTAAAACAAACATCATCTGAAGAAATAAAAACAACTGTTTCAAGTATGAACGATGAAAAGATTGATCAAAAAGTTGGACAGGTTGTTGAAACAAAGAAAGAAAGTGTTTGTGAATCAAAAGTGGAAAACCCAAACCCACCCAAAACCGTCAAGGATTAGGTCTTGCTATTCAAATAATTGTTTAAATGCATGTGTAGGGGCTCCCGAGATCAATAATTTCCAAGTAGATAATGGATAGTGGAATATCTTGGCATATGACAAGAATGTTGGCTCTCTTGTACAATGTAAAATCATTTTGAGGAGGCCATGTTGGGTTTGTGGATAACCAAGGAGGCAGAATAGTAGGTGAAGGAATTCTAACAAATGGCATGGAGTCTTTCGATGAAGTCAACTACATAGCGGAGTTAGAGAACAATTTACTAAGTATTTCTCATATTTGTGACAAAAAATTCACAACACACTTCACTGATCGAGAATGTCTCATTCTGAAGCCAGGATTCCATATACCAGAGGAGCGGATCTTGAAATGCGCTCCTAGTCAATGTTCGAAGTATCTCTAGAGATCTATATTGTCTTGTCGTATTGATGACTATTCAAGATTTTCATGGCTGATTTTCTTGGAAAGCAAAAAATGAAACTTTTGAGAGTTTGATGATTTTATTCCGGAAATTGGAGAACTTGTATCACTTACCAATTCGACGCATAAGAAGTGACAACGGACAGAGTTAAAAAATAATCGGATGTTAAGGGTTTTACAATGCGAAGGGAATTTTGCATGAATTCAATGCACCATATACTCCATAGCAAAAGGGTGTAGTTGAACGCAAAAATAGAACCCTGATAGAGACAGCAAGAACCATGCTCGTCGATTCAAAATTGGCAGTTAGTTTTTGGAGTGAAGTTGTGGCCTCTTCATGTTATACATTGAATAGAGTATAGATAGTCAAGCCACACAAGAAAACGTGTTTCGAGCTACTTAACCAACGAAAGCCAAAAATGAAGTATTTAGAACCATGGGGCCACCATGCACGGTAATCGATTCTGATGGAAAATTTGGAGCTAATCCATGGAGGGGTTCTTCGTGGGATATGTTAGTCCACTACTGAGAGTATATCTACCTAGCGTAAACCGGGTGATTAAAGCTCAGAATGTAGATTGTCAAAGATACACGTCTCCAACACAAAAACTAGGAAATTCTTAGCTGTTCCATTACAAAAGTCTCTGGGATTCCTTCGAGCTGCCAGCTAAACTGATAGATAAGGAACTTTTGATTCTTTATCAGCAACAACAAGCTTTATCACAAAAACAAGTTTCTAGACCAATTATGATTACTCAAACACATGTTGGTACTCATGATGCTGACACAGGACCGGGCACTCAACATCCGGAATCACAGACTGTTGGAACAACTGATCCCACTACTAATTAAGAGATGAATGAACCTTCTCCCACGTTTGATCAATCAAATGATTCTGAATATGATGTTAAACCGACATATGATAATAATGGATCTAATTCCGATGATGGTGTAGATCAGATTGAAAGTTTACTCAACAATCAAGCTGAGGGAACAAGTGCTCAGAATGAAGCATCCACAAGTAATCAAGACACTGATCAAAATATCACAAATCTGGAACATGAAGTGAGCGTTCCAAACGAAGTTATGCCGAGGACATTATCATACCACCCATCAGAGAATATTATTGAAGAGTTGATGACTGGTGTCAAAATGTGAAATCAGATTAATCAAGATCTTAGTTGTTTTCATACTAACATTGCACCTTTACAAGCAACGATCTCATATACATGTTTTATTTCGTAACTTGAGCCGAAAACATACAAGGAAGCTCTTACGGAAGAAAGTTGGTGAATGCAATGCAAGAAGAGCAATTGTAGTTTGAAAAACTCAGAGTTTGGAAACTTGTTGATCTACCAAATGACCACAAAAAGATAAACACTAAGTGGGTCTTCATGTGTAAAAGACACGATAGAGGAGTAATTGTTCAAAACAAAGCTCGACTCGTAGTTCATAGATTTCATCAGCAAGAGGGAATAGACTACACTGAAGTCTATGCTCCCGTGGCAATATTGGAAGCATTTTGCACCTTCCAGGATTTGCATCATGGGAGGGATTGAAAATGTATCAATTAGATGTGAAGTCCGCCTTCCTATATGGCAAAGTGAAAAAGGAGGTGAACAACGGCCAACCACCAGGGTTTGTCGATCCAATACACAAAGACAAGGTTTATCTACTACATAAGGCGTTATACGGCTTACACCAGGCCCTGAGAACCTGGTATGAGACGCATTCTCAACATCTTCTAGACTGTGGTTTTACCAAAGGAACAGTAGACAGTACCCACTTCACATGGGAAGCTGAAGGACACATCTTAATTGTACAAATCTATGTAGATGACATCATATTCGATTCAACAAATGATGTGTTATGCAAGGATTTTGAAAGAGTCATGAAGAAGAAATTAGAGATGAGTTCTATAGGGGAAATGAAGTTCTTTCTAGGACTTTAGGTCGATCAATTGCCTGATTGTATCTTCATACATCAGACGAAGTATGTTAACGACATTTTGGAAAAATTCAAGATGTCCGAAACATCACTAATATCTACCCCATTAGCTCTGAACATGGCATCGGACCAGATACAGCTAGAGTGAATATTGATGAAACCTTGTATCATTCGATGATTGGCTCTTTGATGTATTTGACAACATCATGACCGGATATCATATATCCAACATGCCTCTGCGCACGCTACAAGTCAAGTCCCAGAGTGTCACATATGTTGATCATCAAAAGGATTCTTTGATACCTGAAAGGTTGCCCAAGCACCAGCTTGTGGCATCTACGTTCCGACAACTTCAATCTCGCAGGATACTCCGACTCTGACTTTGGTTGTTGCAAATCAAATGCTAAATCTACACTGCTGGTTGCTAGTTCTTTGGCACACGATTAGAAACGTGGCAATGCAAGAAGCAAACCACAGTCGCTCTCTCTACTTGCAAAGCAAAATACGTTTCAGCTTCCAATTGTTGTTCCCAAATCTTTTGGGTACAAAAACAGATGAGAGACTAGATTGTAGTTTGTTGATACGCCTATATATGTAGATAACGAGGCTTCCATTAACATAACGAAAAATCCAGTTAGACACTCTAAAACTAAACATATTGAAATAAGACATCACTTTATCCATGACTACTACGGGAAAAACTTAATACGAATTGAAAAGATCCACACTAATGAACAAAAAGAAGACTTTTATACAAAGTTGTTTGATATAGCAAAATTTAAATACTTTTTGAAATTAAACGGGATGAAATATCTGACATTAAGGGGACACAGAGGTTAAAGCCTAGATGGATGACGATTTGAAGTAATCCTCATCGGTTTGTCAAGCTTTTAGTTTTCAAATTTCTTTCTTTAAAAACAAAAATCCAAAAAATGTTCTTGATTTTAGTGGGAGAAATATGTTGTGAAAAATACAAAAACATATAAAAGTTTGAAAATGTACAAAAACATGAAAAAGATAAAAAGAGTTTCGTGTAAAAAGAGGAAATGATAGTACATCAGTTGGTTATCATAGTATGCTAAATAGTGTAGTGTCAAAATGCTTAAACAGGTCTCATTGATGATGTGCCAGTAGACTTCGCACATTCAGTAAATTATTTCTAAGATATAAACACAAAGAAAAACTTCTTAATTAGTGGGTTAACATCTCTCGGATATATGGTCTTAGGACAACGAAATTTTGTTTGAGAGATTGCCGGATTCTGAGATAGTAGGTCTTTATAGATAATTGATATCTGGGGTATTATTCAAGTTTTTCTGATTTTGCGTAAGCAATGACCTAGAACTTGTAGAATACTTTTGCTTTTAAACCTTAAAACTGCATCAAATTGAGAGTATCGAAAGATCTGACAATTGAAGTCAAAAGATTCCAAAATATGGAACACCACTTTTAAGTCGAGCCTTATCTCTCTGTCTGTACGGTGGTACTAACCTAAGCTCTCAAGGTCTCGCACAACCCAGATATAGATATCAGTTAGATATATTCACATGTAAGATGAAATATAGGGAGTATACTCTGAGGTGGGAAACACTTGTAAGTTAAGATCTAAAACATCTAATTACTGTATCTCGAAGCAATTGAGAAATGTGTAGAGGTTTAAGTGGACAATAATACTGACAATATAGGTGAATCTGTTTGGAACTTAATGTTTTCAAGATCAAGGGTACAAGTGGTATGTCTCAAAAACTGATATGATCCTCTAACACAAACTCACAAAAATGTCTGTAAATATGTTTGTACATAGCTATTTTATTTTATTTTGAAAAACCCAAAAAGATTTTCAGTGTGTTTTAGCATAAATTTTGAAAAATCAAAAAGATTTTATTTTTATCTTAGTTTCGACTGCTGATGATGGAAAACTGATCTTCAAAGTTCAAAGTTGCTGAATGTTGGATGAAATCTAGAGAACAACGGGTTAGGAGCTTAACCTGAAATGAGAAAATGGTTTGAAATGATCAAAGTTCATTACTTTGAAACTTAAATTTGTCTGAAAACATTAGTTTGTTCACAAAGTGTTCAACCAAGGTCATTAACTTGGACTTGGTAGATAAATCAGTTAACTAGGGTCATTAATTTGGACTTGGTCAACTAAGTGGGTCGTTAAAGATGGTAAAATGTTTGTGAAATTGAAAAATGTTGAAAATATGAGTTATCTTCGCATGAAGATAAACATTTACCTTTGTACGAAGATAAAACTGTTTACTATATAAACATCACTTCATACAAGTGATTCATTACTGTTGATAATTCTTCTCTGCACTAACTAAAATTTGCAAACGAAAGATGAAGTGCTGGCCAACTCTAATTGTAGTGGTTGATTGGCACACCACTTACAAATTAAGGTAGAAATTGAATGAGATTAGATCGTTAAAATGAACATAACGACTGTTTTGAACTTAAATAATAGATTTTGGTCGTTTTAGCCGGTAAAACTTAAAATTGAACATACACACATGTTAATCGGTGGAATTAGGTCTTATTACAACATTCAATTTCAACAAAAATCATCAAATTCGTTGTTTTGATCACTACAGTTCTGAATGAAGTGGGTTACTTCGTACAAAGATAAAAAGCTTTCAAATAATAAAATCCACTTTGTACGAAGGTAAATTCTACCTTCGCACGAAGTAAAATCTGAAATGTTACAAATCATCTTCGTATGAAGTTGGAACATGTTTTGGTCAAGATAGTTTTAGGCTATCTTCGTACGAAGTAAATATGTTAACTTCGTTCTAACCTAACTTCGCACAGATTTTGGTAATTTTTGAGATTCATCTGAGTGTTGAAGTTTATGTGTTTTGAAGGAGAAAAAGACGCCGTTTGAGCCAAAACACAACATATGTTGTGTACTAGATGATACTATTCCAGATATAGAACCATTTAAAGAGATTATGGAATTCATGGGATGTCTTCCAATCACAAAAGCACTGATAGAACAACAAAAAGCCTATAGATCGCAAAATTTATACCAGATCCACCAGCAATTCAATCATTTGTCAGGATTGCTAAAGAAGATAATGAAGTTCTGATCACTGAATTATTAATCAATGAGAGTTTTAGATATCAAAGATAATGATAGTGATCCAACAGGATACTCTGTACGAATGGCGAAAGGATATTTCTATCAAATGGGATACAAAGGCCATGTGAATACACCAAACTTTAACAAAGCATATCTTGGCAGACCGTATAAGTTCTTTATGCATTCAGTGATACGCGATTTGAGTTACCAGGAGGGTTTAATGTTCTGTTAGACTATCAAATGTGTTTCATTGTTGCACACAGTCTTAACTTTCCATATAACTTCACAAGAGTTATATTCAAACATCATGAAAGAAAAATTTCTGCAGTATCTAAGATTCGTGCAAATGATGCTACACAATCAATTTCCAGATCTTGAGAGGAATGATAAAGATGAGTTAATCTTGGAGCATATGACGAGTCTATCTTTGATACGGTTGAATCAGTACTTAAAGCAAGCAACTGAACCAGTTGGAAAGAAATTTATGGGGCTATGAAAGATAAAAATTATGTTGCACCACCCAAGGACCGTTGGAGGAAAGATGATAGTAACTCTGAGAATGACGAAGAGGAACATTTGTCTGATTATATTCCAAAGAGGAGTAGTGTCACACCCCGGATTTCCAATCCAAAATCCATACACCGGTGGGCCCGGGTGGGGAGTATCTTGACGTAAGTTGATAACATCATTGTCAATTAAACATAGCACAGCGGAAGTCTTGGGTTTAAATTACTATTACAAACCGAATGTCCAAAAATAAATAATATACAGGCTCGTAATAGAAGATCCACAGGCGGATCATAAAATGTACAGGAAAGAATATAAAAAAGACTTTAGGCAGATCTAAGGATTTGCACGATCCTCTTATTCACTACCGAGCAGCTTCCGGCCTATTTCGTATTGTACCTGCAGTTTAGTTTTTGGACGATACGTCAGCTTACGCTGGTAAATACACCCAACTGACTCATTTTGAAAACTTTAAAATGATTTTTAAGTGCAAAACGGCACAAAATCTTTTAACTTGGGAAAGTTGACCTTGCAACCTTGTATCAGATTCACATGTTTGTCAATACATACAGGGCCCAGTACAGAAACCGAGACATGATTAAATACACACCACTCAGGACACATGAAGGAGGCATCCCCAACGTCTTGGGAATATTGCATATGAGCATCAAAAGGTGTATGTCTACACCCTGTGCTAAGGTCGTGGCCAATAACTAATGTATTGAGCCGAGGATATCCAGGACACGGTAATTTAACCCCCGATGTTTAAGTTATCAAAAAAACTGATTAAAACGGAATATACTGGTTTACTAGCCACAAGCGGGCATTCGATTGACCTCATTTCGGACCAAGCGGTAATAATTTACCGTATCACAAGCCCATATAGGGAAAATAAGTCGAGAGTATTTACCTGAGCTAGTCTTTTTCTTTTATTTTTAAATAACTCAGCCGTATACAAAAGTACCAAGTGCAGATAGCATTCACCGGCATGGCTCTAGTCTGGATTATGGCATAAGCTAGCCAATTAAATACTAACGGTCTTATAAACCGAATAGTGTACATGATAAAAACGTATAATGCTTGATTAAACGATGATCGGATAGTATGTAGTTTAATCCCGACAAGTACCTTGACTTGTATAATATGGGTAAACTATATACATTCTGGATTTTGAATCATAAATGACAAGGTTAAACCCATTTCGGTTAAATTCCGTAAACTAGTTACTTATAATCAATCGTATGCTTATAAGAGATAATGCGTAACCGGATAAGTCATGGACAAGTTCTATATGCCATTACACTTTAAATAAGTTAAGATATCGGTAGGATATCAACTTGTATGCCCGTTAAGGTGTTAAAACGAAACTATGCCTCATAAGGGCATTTTGGTAATTTCATACCATATAAAGGAACTTGAACATAATTTAATCTTACAATTATAAGTATTCTGGAAAATACTTTATTTATGATATAATATCAGTAGGATACCAATTATATGTGTAAATTATCTTTTATGACCAAACTATGCACCTAAGGGGCATTTTGGTCATTTTACACATAGTTTATAAATTATTTGGGATTCTGAGTTTATAAAATGTACCTAATGTAAATATATTTAAGACAGGTTTTAAAATCAGTAGGTATCAAGTCTTGGTTAATAATATGGTTTAAAACCATACTATGCGCCGAAACGGCGCTTATGTCGTAAAATGACGTTTTATGCGATGTTTGATGAAAACTGATATTAAGGTCTGATAAAAATGTTTAAAATATGTTATTTAATATAACATATCAGTATGTACATGATTTACCTTGAAAAGATTGATTAACATCATTTTATAAATCAAAAGGGCTAAAACCGTCATTTATCGACATATTTAAGGACTTGCTTGAAAACTCAGTTTATAATTTAGTTTAACGTCCCAAATAATCCTACTTATGATATTACATCAGTAGGAAACTGATTTTCAATTCATTATTATTTAAAACATTGTTTTATGCAAAAGAGCATTTTAGTCAAGAATGACATAATTATGGAACTTGCGCATAAACTTAGATTCTAATTATGATCATGTAATATATAATCAAAGGGTTATGCTACATTATATTATGATAATAATGCAACTTTAGATCAGTATCTAACTAATCTAAATCGGGTCAGAATCGAAAGTCAAAGCAGAAGTCAAACTTCACGACTTTCGGTTGCGAACCGACCCTAGAACTGAAATTGACGAGCCAAACATGTTCATACATGTTCTAATAATTATTACCAACTTGTTTAAGTGTCAAAATAGGTTTCATAACATATATAAGATCAATTTATGATTTTTCCGAAAAATGTCTGTTTGACTTTTTAAATAACTTAACTTTGACCCGTCAATTGGTCTAGCAAACGTGATCTTCAGGAGGTGCCCTTTATAGGGACTAACACCTACCTTATTATGATCACTTTGCCATGTTCATTTTGAACAATGGCTGGACCATATGGTCTTAACCGAAAGTCAAAGCGTTTTCCAAAAAACGCTTGACTTTTGGCTATAAAAGCCTATAAACGAAAATGCACAAAGAAGTAACACTTACCAGTGATTCCTACGGTGCAAAAGAACTATGTTGGATGCTCCTTTTAGCTGAGAACTTCCAGAGGAGGAAGAAGAGTATGAATAAGAAAGGTGCAAGTTGGAATGAAGCACTTGAACACCTATTTATAGTTGGAGAGCTCAAAGGAGGTGAAGCCAGGTGTTTAGGGGTATAAGAAGAAGCTTACAAGTGTCCTAAAACGTGTCATAGTAGTTTGGAGAAGCCATGGTTTCGAATTAATGGTTTTGGAGTTTTGTTTGGAGGCCAAGCAAAACTTTCTGCTGCAGAGCCTTTCTCGCGCCCCGCGAGAGACCTAGGCCTGGTCTCTCACGGCCCGCGACTGCCCCTTGGCTAATTTCAAAGTTTGACACTTTTAACCCCTTAACTTATTAAAGCTTATAAAAGCCTTCTAAAACACCTTTTTGGCACTTTTAGCCCTCCGTAACCAACTTTCAAATATTGTAGGATTTAATCACTCTCGTCCAACAAACAGGACATATGAGAGTTAGGACTAAGTAAAGGATCACTCAGAGGCTTAGTATAAGCATGTTGATTTTGATGTCACTCAGAGGCTAGGCATGTTGACACAACGGTCACTCAGAGGCTAATGATTTAAACATGTTGACATATCAGTTACTCAGAGGCTAATGATTTAAGCATGTTGACATATCAGTCACTCAGAGGTTGTTATTTATGCATGTTGACATCGGTTCATCACTCAGAGGCTCAGTTTGAGCATGTTGACGCCTTTAGCCCTTATTGGTCTTTAACAGACTATATTTAAAAAAATTACAACACGTGTCACTATACTATTGGACACGATTTTGCCAGGGTGTTACAAGTAGCTGGTACGAAAAGGAGGATAAGAAGAAGAAAAAGACAACTCCTAAAAAGCAGGTTACTCAAAGGAAAAAGGGAATCGAAAAAGGCTGATACTATGTTGATTGACGAAGATTGTGATGAAATAGAGGTGCATATCGAAATAGAAAAGAATGTTGAAACAAAAGTGTTTTTCGCTACTTCTATTCATGATAAAATGAAGATGAATCGAGTTCTGATGAAACTCCAGTAGCTAGTGATGAAGATATTTCGTCTAGAATTGCACCGAAAAACATTTTGATCATAAAGCAGCAGCAGCCGCAGAAAAAGTTGAACAACGAAAACGAAAAGAAGTTGGTGATGATGATGAAACTTATGTACTGTTAGAACCACAAGAAATAATCAAGAGACCACCTAAGAAGGTTAAGCGTGTTAAGAGCAAACCGACATATGTTTCAAAAAAGAAAACAGGGTCTCTGGCTGTAATGAAGCAAGAAAAAGTATCTAAAGTCAACAACTGCTAGGGCTGATCCAGTAGTTCCTGAAGCTGAACATTTAAGAAGGTTAAAGATGAAGTGGTTATTCCTATTCAAACCCCACAACCACCTTCACCATCACAACATACATCACCACAAAGACCACCATCACCGCCGAACAACCAACACCACAACATACACCAAAGCAACCAACACCGTAGAAAAAGTCTACTCCTCGTTCTTCAACAAGACGACAATCTACTGGAGAAGTTGAACATTTATTTGGTGATTTCAACTATCTAGGAATGGAAACATTGGGTGTAGTTGACCTTGATTTTCTAGATAATTTGAATGATCAAATAATAAGAGATCTGGAGGGAAGAGTGAAATTCTTGGAAAATGATCGTGTTCAGATGGATGCTGTTATAGCTAGTCTTGTCTCAGATAATGAAAGATTGTGCAAAGTGATAGAAGAGCGAGAAGCAGACAGATTGAGGAAAGACAAGAAGCTTGACATGATTCAAAAGGTGTTGAATAAAAAGCTTGGTATAGATTTTGAGGCTGAGTTTAATTTGATAGAGATGGAAGAAGCTAGAGAAAGGGCTGCCGATAGGGCACGTAAAGCTGAAGCTGAAGCTATAGCAGCTGGTAAGTGGAAAGAAAAAATTGATGATATCCCTATTCTAACACCAATGCACGAAGCTGAGGCTGAAATCGATATCTCTAAGTTTGTTTTGATTGGACCAGTTGTTGACGTTCCATATGATTCAGAAATGAAAGAAAAATCAATTGGAGACCTGGTGGTGGTCAATGAAGAGGAAGATGATGATGGTGATGATGATGATGATGATCAGAATGATGATGATGTTGGTGGTGATGACAAGAAAGATGATGACGATAAAGGTGATGATAACGATGATACACAGGGGGTACTTGTTTGGTGGTTCATGCAAAGATTAATGATTCATTTGATTACGTTACTTTTCTAAATGATGAAGCAAATCAAGAAGATTCTCAAAGTAAGGGGAGATAAAGGATTCTATTCACAAAGAAGAGCATGCAGGAATCCTCACACACGTTACTCCTATAACGGTTGTTCCTGTTATGCAACATATAATGATTTATCTGGAGCATGGTGTAGAAGAAGGAGTGTATGTTCATAACTACACAAAGGAAGAGATTGCTCAGGTGCTTGGATTGATAAGATTTTTTTCGAATTTGATTTTGAAGATGAGCTGAATAACATAAGTATCGTAAAGCCAGATGATTTTGTGTATCGATATGTTGAAAATGCTGAACTATGATAATGTTGTTGTGGAGGATGATTCTAACGATGAAACTGTAAAAATATTCTAGTGATGGAACAGATGACTTCACAACATTCCATTAAATGTTTAGCGAAGCGAATGATGCTTTACTGAAGAGGAAGGTTGAAGAGACGGTAAAAGATGGTAATTTGCCGAGACGTCTGACTAAAGAAGAAATAACTGAACCTAAGAATACGTGGTTTAAAGAGTTACCGAAAGAAAGAAAATTCGGACGACCTTTAGCATTCTTTACACGAGGTCAAGACAAGTCGTTAGGGGATATCTTAAGCTGGGGATTGTTACCATAGTTGAATGTTTATGCCGTGAAAAGAGAGTTTGGGATTCAATACTTCCGATTCTTACGTGATATCCAAACATTGCCTTGGTGGGATGTTGAATAATTGTGCCAAACTAAATGCATCAACTATCAGATGAAGTTTAATGATCAAAGATTGTGGAAGTTGATAAGATTTAAAGCTGCTCATGGTTTTCTAATCTGGAAGCCACATATTCCTGAGAAGATTATCAAGGTTGATCCAGTTTCGAAAGAAAAGGATGTTACACTGATTGTGAAACGACCACGTATGATGAAGAATATGTTGTTAATGAAATTGAACAAGATTTTAGTGAATTCTTCAAGTGGTGGCTGTATGATATTGAGACTGGTGAAGTGGTGATAGTGTTGAAAGCTGAAGGATTGTGGAGAACTATCAGGATACTAGATCCAATGTGTAAATTGCTTAGAGAAGGATATTGAATGCTTATTCTACAACAAGATATGTTATGAGGCAAAGAGAAAGTTCAAGCGATGCAATACTAAGGTGTGAATAATGTTTGCTACGCACATGGTATTAATTCTGGCAAGATGTGGAAATCAAAGTGGCGCCAGTTAGAAGGTTAAGTGTTCAGAAAGCAGATGAGAAAAGAAGAACAGATTGAGGAAAAGATAAAGAAAGCTTCTATTAAAGATTTCATTTATGAAGTGGGCTCCGTCGACAGACCAAACGCCTATTCTAAGTGAAGAGCGTCGAAAGCCAAGAAAGAATTTCTTTGGAAGATAAAAGTTAATGTTATGATGTTTTGAAGACTGAAGACTGATCAAGACTACGTCAATATCCAAAGGGGAGTTTGTTGATACAGTATATCTATCGCCTACGTCTTTGAGTCATGTATGTGTATGTAATAGGGCTTTTGAATGTTAGATTTATAGTTGTATGTTTCACTTCGCACGAAGTGGACACTTCATAAGAAGGTAGATAGAAGTCAACTTCACACGAAGTTGATTCACTTCGTACAAAGGTAGGATGTCAAGTTCGCACAAACTAGAATGTCTATAAATAGGTTCTTCTGTTCATTATGTCTGTAACAGTTTTGTAGATACGACGGGGAAGCTCTTCCAAGTGTTTCCTGACTGTAAATGTTGATTAATCAATGAAACAGTAATTGAAAAGTAATCTTGACTCGTCGCTACTCTAAAATGAATTTCGCACATTTAAGACTAGGATAAAACAAGACATGAGCTTATGTATGAAAGCAGATCCTCACAAAAAATGGAGAAAAGAAAGAAAAAGAATTATGTGCGAATTATATATTCTTGGGTTGAAAATAACCCGAAGTATTAGTTAGTTTAGTGGGAATAAAGATGTTATGGTTTGGTTTTCCTTCTCTGTTAGCCACCTAAAAAGCCAAAATTCCCTACCTTTACCAGAGCCCAAAACCTATAAGTCCTTTTAATATGTGTTATGTTATGCGTTATAGTGGAAGTGTGATTGTCATACAAGCTTATGAGTATAGAGTTTCATGTTCGGTTTAGAGTGACATATATACAAGCACATCACACGCTAGTCTAGATAAAGCCGAGAGGAGTGTTTATTGTGAGGGCGTGTTAGCATGTGTATAGGACCATAAGCATGTTAGGTTTGGTTTGGTTAGGCAAGTCTTGAATTGTCTCAAACGTACACCACCTACTTATCAGATTGTAAATCTTGATTGTGTTAGTCTATGGGACGGGTATGACTTAGGATCTTAATTTGTTAAATCGGTAAGGGATATGGAAGTGATTTGTTAATGAGGTGATTAATGTTTGTGATGGTTGCTTGGGGACAAGCAAGGATAAGTCTGGATTTATGATGGAGACGGAAAAACCCGAGCATTAATGTCTTTATCTTATGGTTTTATTATGTTTTAGGTGATTATATTGGTTGAATGTGATAACTACGAGAAACTATAGACTTGAAGATGAACCATTTAAATCGATGGAGTTAAAGGATTTGAAGATGAAGTGGAACACCCGAAGATGATAAGCAAGGTAAAAGACATTGTCCGGGACTTGTTTTGGCTTAGAGGATAGCTTGGAAGCATGGGGAATGTGGAAGAATGAAGTTCGGGGGCCTAATGGTCATTCTGTGAAAGTTAAAAAAGAGGAATAGGAAGCTGAAGGAACCCGCCATATGTTACGGCTGGGTGGCCGTAACTTACGGCCGAGCAAAAGAAGAATAGAAGTAGCCCATCGTAAGTTACGACTGGGGCCATAACGGCGGGGTTCAGGAGAAAATGCGGGGTTTGACATTTAGGGTATTAAAGGTTATTTCGTAAACCCTAATGGATTATTTAGCCATGGGATAAAAATCAGTGATCAAGGAGCACTTTTTGGCCGATTCTTCACTCTCTCCATCATAGTTTTTCATCAATTCGAAGATCTTAAAGATGAATTCAACCATGATCCAAGCAGTTGAAGATCAACTCACCAACATGAGCGGCTAAATTTTTTTGTGGTTTTTCTCCGGGTGGAGGATTCTTGTATGTGGACGGATTTATGTGTTCTCTTTTGTAATTAAACTTGGTAATCTCAGCATTAGATGCTTTTTACCTATTGAATTAATTGATTGGTTAAATATGATTGATTTTTATTTAAACCTTAGTTCTAATTCATTCAATTCCTGAGAGTTCTAGTAATTTGGATATATTTGATAGGGATTAGGGTTGGTAACTTCAATTGATGTTCATATGATAACCTTTCATTGTCTTGCAATCAAAGTACTTAGTCTTTGAGTTATCTTTACCAATAAATTGAGTTATACAATCATGTCTATGTGATTGTTACAATCGAACACATAATTGAAATCCATTTTGAGTCTAAAATCCGGAGGAACCATCTTTTCTCTCATTGTTACAAACTCTATTTAGTAAGTTTTAAATTAGTTCAAAACATCCAAACATCTGATTTTACATTTCTACAGTTAAATTCTTAGTATTTAATCAACAAACACTTTCCACCATACTCATCTAGTTCGATATCCTACTTATCCTAGCTATCTAGTTTAGTAGGTTTATGTATGACACTCATGACAATCATCAGTAGACAGTTACTATATATTACTTTTCAAGTTTAGTTTGTGAGTATTAACTACTTTTTATATTTTTTTACAAATCTTTAAGCTTAAGGTACATACAAGTGAAGCATACAAACTCTTAACTCTTCCACCAACGCATTCCACTGAAGCCTGCATAAAGGTGATCATTATGTTTTGAATGTTTGTTATTAAACATGATTTGGAAGTCGGAAGGATAGCATAATTTACAAAAAAGAATGGTGTGGGTTTATTTCCCGGAGTCGAATTTACAGTTACTATAGTAAGATTGAAATTTAGAACCCTTACATAATTTATATTCATTATGCTATTTTGTTTTTATCATGTGCATAATAATTGATGTGATTTGGGTTTACTTTTTTGTTTTCTTAATTCTTAATTTTCAGATATTGGATGTGTGCTCGGTGTTTGAAGGTGAATCTTCTAGGCTTCGGAAATCATTATAACTAGGGTAAGTCGTTAATCGTTTAGTTGGTTGCCCATAGATATATATACATTAATGTTCTTCATATAATTATTGGTTGCTTACATGTGTTCACGTGTCATCAACTTTTTTTAGGAATGACTTTGTTAATGCGTATTGGCCTGAGAGTCATGTTGTTAGTCTGAATCGCATGCCTGCATTCTACGGAAAGTTTGCTTCTTAGGTCTTAGAAGTCGTCTTTCATTCACTTAGTGTTGTTGTCTATAGTTGTTGTCAGGTAAGCAGAAACCATGCAGTTTGTAATGTTGGTTATCTTTAAAAATGAAGAATACAAAGCCAGAGCCCATGTCAATTTCTACTGTCGATTATTTTTTTAAAAATGAAGCATGTATTTAATTTTTTCTAATATGAGTAAGACGGTTTCCTTGTTGTTTAAAGGTTAGTATTACCATCATCAATACCATGCAAGCCAACCTTAAACAGTAATGAAACTGTCTAACATGCATTTGCGTGCCGCAACGACGGCAGGGTTAACACCTAGTTTAAGTTAGTTGCAAGGGAACCATTATCTTTATATAAATCGCAAACTCTATGATGGAAAGTTACAATCTCTCCACATATATAGGAAATAGGGAGGATTAAACTTGCGGAGGAAGTTTATTGTATAAGAGATTGGAAATGTAGGAAGTGTAGGAGAGAATTTTGGCCCTGAATTTTCAAGATTAGTTATTGAGATCTGGTGGTCCCCCAAATTTAGAATTCATGTAACGAAAAACAAGTGGAGAAAATGGCAAATAGGAAAATCCAATATTTGTGACTTACAAACCCAGTTCCCCCATGATTTTCAGATGGCTATAAGTTTTTCATATGATAATATTGTTTTATAAAAACATTACACTGTATTAACGAGCATTTTATTCGCTTTAGAGTTAACTTCGTTTTTACTGCCTGTTGTTTGTCCATTTTAACGTTTTTGATCCAGTAGTTTAAAATTTTCCACAATACTCCCTCAGTTTACCATTTTGACGACATTTTTCTCCCTGCCTCTAACTCTGTCCTAAATGTCTGTTAAAACTAAAGGTATTTTGGTAATTTTACAAGAAGGTATTTAATTATTGATTATTAATTCCTAAAATCTTTTTTTTGTGTTTTGATTAATAAAAATAGAAAACAAATCTATATATGTATGTACAGAGAGAGAGTAAACACACAGTGCACACATTCCTTTCTCTCTCTCTCTAAACATGTAGCCTACTAACCACCATATGATCGGAGCGAAACAGTTGGATACTACCACCACTATCGTGGCCACACCACCACCATAGATCATAGCACAATCTTGAAAGAAAAAGAGGCGGCAATGGAAAAACTACCACATGCAATATGCTCTGATACCGGTTATTGGTCCTGGCGACGGCGGTTCTAGACGAAAGCTTTGGCGTATGACTGTACCGATTTGGTAGAACGTTATTAAGAAGGGAGTAGGAACAGGATTAGCAGAAGCATTTATTCATTCATCCCGAAAGAGTATACATCTTGTCTGGCTGACGGAATTCCTGGAGAGAATTCGCCAGCGTTTCCCCTCAGGGAACTTCCAAAACTTAACACATAATGAACACACAACACATGTATATAGACATGAGCAGCTCGTGCGAATGGTTGCTCGTACGAATGACAAGATTTCACTCGTACGAACCACATAAGCTCACTCTTACGAGTGAGATGTTTATCACTCGCACGAGGCACACTGTCACTTGTACGAGGCACACGATCACTCGTACGAGGCACACTCTCACTCGTACGAGCCAGTTCTCATTCGCACTTGGGTCGTGTGTTCATATCTAATCTATACAATATTCAATACACGCTCTTTCTAGCCTATTCGCACAGTGACGGACATAAAGTGCATCAACAAAATCAAGTGTTTGACGATGGCTAGGGATTGAGGACGAGGGTTTAGATTTGGAACTACCAAATCTAAACATTCTAACCCTATATGTGTGATAAGGATTTCAAACACGACGATGAGAAATTTTTTATAGTGGGGTGGTTGGTTCAAGGAAATTGTAAGGGTATATTTTATATGATTACGTATTAACCATGTCGTGTCTTGATTCGGGTTGCAAACGAATAATGATTACATAGTTTAGTGGTGTTTGGGCTTGTTTATGGGTAGGGCCAGGCCGTGAGCATCCTCACATGCGCCTTGGTGAGTTCGAAACCCTTGTAGTATATAAACAAGGTGATGGGTTCATTCATACGTTAGCAGTTTTAGTCAGAATTCTCTGTACTAGACGTTTTGCTCTTAAGTAATAGAACTTGTACAATTTAAGGTGATTCTTGTGTTCTTCATCTTATAATTCTTGAATCACTGCGTGTTTGGATTCTACACAAACACGTAATTTGTTGATAACATTAAAAGATCCATAGATTTTGGGACTTATAGATTAAGTGATAAACAATATTGTTCGACGATTGATACGTGGTTGAAAACATGTTGTTTAATTGTATTAAGTTTGTGTTCTTACATGAATTTTGGTTTCACATGGCCTATTTTGATATGATTTGTGTTTTGTAGGTCTAACGTGTGACAACTCACATTTTCAGGTTAACCTCGTTAACCCTCTTAGTTAAATCCTAATAATTTACATAACATTAGTACATGCATTGTGTCTCACGTGTATATTATATCTTACAGAACTAATACAAACTAGTGGGACTAGTTTTATACATTCACCAAAGTTTAGTTACAAACTTTTTATATGAGTTTCAAGGTTTAGAAACTTGAGGGACTAATTATGTGTTATAACAAACTAGAAATCGATAACTTCCCATGCAAGTTTGTATGTTTAGAACTTAAGGGACTAGAAGCATCTTTGTTAGAACTAGAGGGACTAGGGTGCGAATAATTAAACTTGTGTTATAACAAATAAACCCAACCCTACGCCCCATAACCCAACAACGATCTCCGCCACTCTCATTCCCTCTCAAAATCATACGCACAAAGAGCCTCCACCTTCATCAATCGCAGCCCTCTTCCCTCGGCTTTCCAAGCTTCTCGCAATCTCAATCTTCTTCTCAGTAAACTATCCTAATCTTGCTTATGGTTTCTTTTTATACGTGATTTCTTGGCTGCCTTCGCTTTATTACATGATGTATGAAACCTAGGGTTTGCTAGAGACAAGAATCCTGATAGTTTTGAAGGTTGTTGATTTGTATGGTTCGTATATATGCATGTATGCTTAGGGTTTTCGGATTTTAACATGATATTAATTGTGACTTGTTATTGAATCTAGTTTTTTTGGGGTTACGGGTCGGATGTAGGTTAAACAAGATCATTAAAACGTTTTTATGAAGAGCTGAAAGTAAACAGTTTCTGTCCGAATTTTTATAGTCTACTTGTATCGGCTTGAAAGGGGTCAAAACATAACGAAATTGATTGTTTCTTGAGTCTAAAATGAATTTCAACGAAATAGCTTTCAAACCCAACTGGAAGCATAATTGTTCAACAAGTTTTGTTATTTTAAATATTAAAACGGAAACACTGGTACAGGTTGCGTTTTTCTACAGAAAAATTGCAGCCTGTTACGGGAGTCATAACTTCGTCTACTATTAGAGTTAGCATGTGAAAATTTTAAAGTAGATGGTTCTAGGAGGTCATCCAACTCTTGTACTTGAATCTCGTTAAAAGGATTTACGAGGGTCTTTAAATAAATTACACCATAAACTGTCAACATATGTGACGAATCTTGCCCATATGTGTTAAATGATTTTTATTAATTTTCAGTAAACATTTAGGTCTATATATATATATAAGTGAACTATATGCCATGTCTCATAAAAATATCCAAATTTTTCGAGTCCGTATAGTATTTTAAATAAATTCTTGAAAACAGCTCTAAGACTAATATGAGAATACGTAGCTGAAACATGATGTTTGTGTGTGTTATTGGTTGTGTTAGTTGATATAAAGTGTCTATGCATGATTAAAACTTAAGTAAGTGTGACGCATAATATGTGAGGTACACATCTTCATAACCACATGAACGGATAACTAAGTGTCAACGTGTTGCATATTATGTAGTAGTTACATGTAGAATTTAAGTGCGCACAATTTTACTAAAATGGTAATCATATCAGGACGTGGTTGATCACTGTTACTACAAATTGTTTAATATTCTAGCCGAGTAAACTAAGGTAAGTTCACAACTCTTTACTAAATCATATGTTCCTGGTTGAGGATAGCACACTTACTTCCCTAGATGGGGAAACACTCATGGTAGCCTTGGTTGGGACTACTCGTGTTTCCTAGTTTAGGAATACATACATACCATCCACTAGGGGTGGAATAGTACATGTAACTATACCCAAACTCTATCTAGGAGTCCCTAGACATTTTACCGATTAGCATGCCAGGTTGGCAGGCGGGGTATTAGTTTATAGCACTATTAGGTTTGACAAACCTCACACCATGCTGGGAGACGGGCGTGAACTTTTGACCTTTCATTGCATCAATACGGACATACATTGATGAGGGCACAAAAACTATAACGACAGCATTCGGTACACACAGTTTAGTTACCTTTATGAGGGTTAGCTACCCAATTCATACTTATAACGTTTTGCATGTGAACTTAATCTTATGCTTTACGCTTAACAAAAACAGTGAACCCACCAACTTTATGTTGACACACTATTGCATGTTTACATGTCATTAGGTACAGCTGGACAGATGCTTGCGATGGTTGGAGGGTCGTGGGTTATTAAACTTTACATTTTATTTATGCTATGAACTTATGGTTTTTGAATTGTGTCTGGATTTTTAAACTTGCTTCCGTTGTTAACTTAAACTATGTTTTGGACTTTTAAACTATGATCACTAATCGTGTTGATTATGATGATTATATAACTATAAATACTCGGTTCAATATGATTAGTGGTTGGATCATGATCAGTCGCACGCCTCATTGCAAAACACTACATATGGAATTTGAGGGTATTACAGATTAGTATCAGAGCCCTTAGTTATAGTGAACTCGGTTTAAATTTTTAAAAAACCAGACTATAACCTTTCTCTTTCGAAAAGCTATGATGACATTGCATTCCAAAGTGCAAGTCTCACCATACTCATTGCAGACATTATACATATACTACTTAGCACCCCCCCCCCCCACATGCATTACATTAGTTACACATATGCACCCATTTGTTTGACGTTCATTGACGTGAGCGAGGGTGTGTGTAAATTTTAGATATATTTAAAGTACTTTTCACTCGTTTATTCAAGCTCTATATTAACAAAACACGATATAACGCTATCACTTTCTACAACACGTTAGGGCAAGTGCACCCATCGTTGGCGTAGTACATTGATGGTAAGATACCGATATCGTCCAAGGATACAAGAACTTTTAATACTGGATTATCGTCAACGTTTTAATCGACAAAAACTTTGAGAAACGATTTTTAATAAGTAAAATAAAGAAATCAAATGAAGTAACTAGGAGAAACAAACAAACAAGATAGAATCACTTAAACCCGACTCATCTTTCATGTATCATTTAATGATTTCCGTAGGGTTTTTTAAGAGGTTATCTTGGTTATGGTGGCATTACCCTCTTTTGGAGGCAACGCTACCCTCGGCCATATTGGTCTGACTCAGCAGGGATACAGTCCCGTAAGGCCGGAATATTGAAAGATAATTAAGTGAGTTATTACTGCAAAATGTGGCATGTCCCTCTTTTGGAGGCAACACTACCCTCGGCCATATTAGTCTAAGTCAGCAGGGATACAATCCCGCAATGCCGGTTTAAAGTTTTAATAGTGGTTTATTTATAAGGGATTAAAGTTGTTCTTACTTCCCTCGATTTGATGCTATCTACATCAAAGGAAGTCATAATAAGCTTGAACAAGTCCTCACAGGATCTATACACTGAACGAGGCAAGAACTTCACCCAAACCACCCTTCCAACCCCTTCCAGGCAGTTTCCGCACTTTATATAGACCGTAAACACACAAATGAATGAATCAACAAAACATGAAGAAAAGATAAGATAAAATTCACTTTCAGTATAAAAAACTAGTTATTAGAGCCATTAACACAAACCCAATTAAAAAAGTCAACCAAAGATTGGAAATCAAAAGTAATACATAAAAGGTTTTGTCTTCACCAAGTGATGTAAGAGATTAGCCAAGCATGGTCATAGTTTGACAAAGACTCTAACGATCAATCTTGGATCCCGAGACTACTACACACTCTAAACTCTAATGATTGTAGTGGATGATGATGGTGGAGTGATGGAAAGTGTTAGAGAAATGGTTTACCAAGGGATGACATGAAATGGAACCAAGCACCCCTATTTATAGCTAAAACAGAAGCTTCACACGACCCTGTGCCTGGTGGGAACGGCCCCGTGTTAACCTTCTTCTATGTCTTCATTTAGTGAGCTTGTCAGTCCAGATGCTTACACGGCCTCGTGTGTCAACGGCACGGCCCTGTGGCCATTGTACTTGCTGTACTATCCAAGATTTGCATATCTGGAAGTTGACCATGGCCCGTGTCTATGAGACACGGCCCCATGTCTATTGTATGCTTCTGTTTGTCTTCTTCTTTCTGGAATCTTAAGTGGGGCACGGCCCCGTGCTTATCCTCTGATTCGTTGTTTTTGGTCTTGGGGTGAAGCTCGGAGGGTTAGCATAGTGTATCATCTTTCCTTCTTTTGTATTTATGCTGGTTTTTTGCCGTTAATTTGTTCCTTTTGTACATTTAAGCTCTTTTAATACTGAAAATCAAAAGTATACAAAGAAACACACTTTTTTCCAACATTAGTACTAAAAGGATTGATTTTATACCTTATATAATATAATTTATATGTTGCATTTGGTGCATATCATTTATGCATGGCAGTCACACACGTTATACTTACAGGAATGTCGATTTCGAGTTTTCCTCATGCACCAGGCAAGGAACCGGTCGTTCCTGAACCACCATCTTAATCACAATACCCAACCCATTTACCCCAAATCAGAAGGTTGCAAGATCGGCTTAAAACCTTTCCAAATAATACAACCAACGTGTCCATTCGTGTACGATACCCATGATTTAACGTTACCGAAAAACATTCCCAAAAGTCATCCTCGACATTTTTCTCGTATCCCAATATAACCCCTATCAATGAATATAAGTTTCTACAAAGTCATACCTTTGCGTACCTGTCGTCATTGGTGCGTCTATTTTACTCTGAACTCCTGACACAAAATGCGAGTAGAATTTTATTTCACCCATAACTTGACCATACGACATGCGTTTCTTGTGTTCTACCTATCCGCCGACGCCATTGCTGCTGTAGAACACAGATCTGACTCTCCGTCCGTTCGATTTTGCGCGTCAATATTCGAGTAGACCAGAATTGGCCCAAACGAACTCGGATTTAGGAAAATAATATGTCCACGTGTTCGTGTTGATGAACCACATCATCTCCACCTATCGCTGTCACTGGAAAACACTGCTACAGTCACCGGAAAACAAAAGAGTGTCTAGAAGTCATAGTTTTACGCGTTTGTCATCGCGTAGCTCGAAACCCTATCATCCGAACTCCGTTTTGAACAAACGATATATCCACGTGACCGTGACGCTACGAACTTTCATCCCTTGCCATTTTCGCAGTCAACCGCTGCTAAAGCTGCCGCCAGTGACCAGAATAGTTGCCAGAATTCTTCAATTATTTGCCGGATTCTTTTTTTTGCTTAATTCTTCGCCCAAGCATCACCAACATCTTGTTCCTTCGATCCACAACTGAAATTGAGAAATGCCAACAACGATATCAAAATCCCCATCGATCACAAGACTACCCCATTACCCTGTTATGTGGCTAATCCTTTTTTCTAGCTTGAGTTACACCCTAGCATATACAACTCTTCAAACAGATTTCCCTAAATGGTTGCATGGTCTCAGGGACAATGGGAGATGGAGATACAAATTAGTCAACACTCTATTGAATGCGATGATGTAAACAATTATCTTACCCCTTATATTGCAAAAGTCATTATCACATAAGAGTTTTTCCTTTTATGCGAATATCTTCACTAGCCTTGGCACTAGCTGATGCTTACCATTTAATGCGATATCTTGTTACTATTATCGGATTAGAAAAATATATCTTTTCTTTATCATGGTGACACTACATCTTCGCTTCTCCATGCAAAAACTCCAATAAGATTGCTTTTAGCTTAGAGAATTTGGTAAACTCAACTCTCGATCCTTGGTGATTACTTCTTGAACTGTAAAGATGGTAATGTATTGTTAATATGAGCATACCATTTCGAACATGTTTTTGCGTCCTCGTTGTGAAACCTCTTGACGACATATGTGCTATTTCTAATTCATGCACATGACTTAGTTCAACGCTTTTGAATTTTTTTGCTTACAAACTTGACAAATTACAAACTCATTTAACTTCATGAATCATAGTGAATTTATCCTTGTTTGCACATGGGTAAGCTCGACAACTTTGATGGACGCTTTAGTTGAACCTAGACACTACAAACTCGGACCACAACCATTTTTCTCTGGTTAGTTCTTGTTGTGCCAACACCTTCAACGTAACACTTCCATCGATGAATAACATTCTTTATTTTCTATTTATACCACTTACATACAATCAACCACATCCTCATCATCGGATAAATCTTTACTGATGTTCCACAGCAATTATGTATTACACTAAGCAAAAGACATTGATGGCGGCCACACTTTGGTATGTTCTTCACGTCTTATCATATTGTGCTTAAATGAATACCATATTTCTTATATAAGCATGCTATACACAAATCCTCACTTGGTTAAATCACTATCTGCAAACAATACTCGAGAAGCAACAAGCCATGCTTAAGTTCATCAAGTGCTGGAACATAAAATAAAATTACTACTTTCGTGAGGTATGCCGAGGTCAACACCATTTCCGTGTGAAAACACCATACTTATGTATAACTTCATCGACCTCTTTGTTCCCGTATCTCTTTTCTCTTTGACTAGGAGCTGGTCATCTGCTACAACTGACTGCAACCGAAATAGCAAGATCAATATTACCAAGATATGATGTTCAATATCAATTAATATCAACTGCAAGGATTTAGTTTTATTCTAAAACCTATCTGGGACCGGGCTACCATCAGTTAAGAGTCCAAGACATTTCTAAGGCTGCCTTTCGAACTCGGTACGACTATTACGAGTTCCAAGTTATGCCATTCGGGTTAACCAATGCAAATGCGGTTTTCATGGATCACATGAACCGAGTGTGCAAACCCTAACTAGACAAATTCGTCATTGTTTTCATCGATAACATTATGATTTACTCAATAATCCTGGAGGAACACAAACAACATTTATGTCTTATTTATTAAGTTGACCACGGCCGTGTCCACTAGAGAAGGCTCTGTGTCTCTTGTCTTCTTCTGTTTGACTTTTCTGTTCTGGAATCTTGAAGGGGCACGGCCCCATGCCGACCAGGCATGGCCCCATGCTGGACTTCTAATTCGTTGTTTTTGGCTTTATGGTGAAGCTTGGAGGGTTGGTATAGTGTGTCATCATTCCTTCTTCTGTACTTATGCTGGTTTTTGTCGTTAATTTGTTTCTTTTGTACATTTAAGCTCTTTTAATCCTGAAAATCAAAAGTATACAAAGAAACGCACTTTTTTCAACACTAGTACCTAAAAGGGTTGATTTTATACCTTATTTGATAATATTTATATGTTGCATTTGGCGCATATCAAATACCCCCACACTTGAATCTTTGTTTATCCTCAAGAAAAAATTCTTGATATTGCTTACACACCCAAATTGAATTGGTAGAGAAGAAGCTTTTGGGTCTTGTTTGTAGAGTGTTGGGAATCCGAGTTCTTTTTATTCTTGTTTTTATTTTATTTACAATCCTATTCGACATGATTTATTTAGAACACTTTTAAGAAAAATAGATATTTTTGGGCATAACATGCCTTTATAAAATTTCATTTAGCTATAGACAAATTCACACAACTCACAAGTGATCACTCGACACTCGACCAAAGTTGTATAAGTGAAACACTCAATACCGATGGAAATTACTCCTACCATATGCTTGACAAGTAATCAAACCTTCTCCTTTTTAACAAATCTTTGTAATTTTCAAGAGTACTTTAAAAAGGATAGGTTTTGGCTAGGGGTATGGTAGTTTTATTTGAAAAGTGTCTAAAAGTGTAAAATGCCGGTTTTCTTTTAAAAATTTACTTATTTGTGACTTAGGTACAAAGTAAAGACGTATAATCAATAATTTTGCTTATTTTATTTCAAGCAACTAGAGATTTTTTTTTTGATAAACTAAGTCACCTCTTTTTAAAAATTTCAAAAGAACCGCATTTTACTAAAACAAAGGGGTGTAAAAATAAAGATTGGTTTTGGGTAATGGGTTATTTGTGCAAAATGGAATTTTGCGGGTTTTGAAACGAAAGATTTAGGCTCAAAGGGGTTAACTAGGGGAAATTTTTGTTATTGGTAGGGAGATAAATAGAAAATAAAATAAAATTTAACATAAAAAGGTTTAAAATCCTAATGCCTCACACATATACTTACTTGGATTAGTTGGTAAGGATTGGGAATTTATTGTCTTGTCAAGTTCTAGATTCGTAAAAACCCTACGGCTATTCACACAAGAAATGAAAAATGAATATTTCGTAAAGATATAATTTGAATGCTCGGTAAAGGGTCAAAAACTCATATTTTTGTGGTAAAAAGGGGTAAAAGTGTGAAATTATATATACAATCAAATTTTAAATAGAATAGTCATGCTTTTTTATAAATTTTTCTTATATGGTTCTTTTTATCACGTCGCTATCGTTGTAAATTTATAAAAACTTGAACTTTTTTTAGATCTTGGTTACTAACTTAAACTATAAACAAAACAAACTAAAAAAATATCTTTGAAAAAGATTTGGGGTGTTTTAGCGGTTCCAAGTAGAATTTTGTGTAATGCTTGGTTTGGGACAAACAAATTCAAGTTTAAGCTTTCCCCCATACTTAAATTACACATTGTCCTCAATGTGTCCAAAATTAGTTAAAATTGATTAAATGTGTAAATGTGGGTTAAAAACAACAAATTGTTCAAAAACCACACACTTGACACGTCCAGAAGGCAGACACGGGGCATGCTTGGGGGCACAGTCTTGTGTCAAAAGTGCCACTAACGAAAATTTTCTAGAAGCCAGGCACGAGGGCGTGTCAACATGACACAACCCAGTGTCAATGTTCCAAAATCAAATTTGTTTTCTACAGACTTGAGGCACGGGGAGTGCTTACCTCACACGGCCCCGTGCTGCACTTACTATTTTGAAGAAATTTGCTTGAAATGTCTGTTTACGTGCATGGGGTGTTGTTTCAACGTCCCTTTGACTGCTTTCATCCTTACTTTGAGTGTAGCTTATTCCTACAAAGAGAGAACTACAAAGAAAAGCATTAAACTAAAGATTACACTAAAATATAAACTACTTAGTTATTGGATAGTCTATGGAATGCCTCCACGGTGCGCCACATTTATAAGGGTCCTTGGCTAGATCCAAAGTCGGTTAAATGTTACCCAGTGGGGTGACTTGCATCCCAAATTGCATCGACGAAGTGCATAGTATCGGCTCGAGTCTATTGCTTTAATTTGGTACCGGATCATCCTCCATCATTGTCCCACTCCGAACATAACCTCCTTGTCACCTACCCCTAATGTTAACCGTCCATCACTCATGTCCACCATTGCTCGTGCGGTGGCAAGGAATGGTCTTCCCAATATTATTGGGATCTCAGTGTCTTCCTACATATCTAGGATCACAAAGTCGGTCGGAGAAAAAACTCTCCAACCTTTACCAAGAGATTCTCTACGACACCTTGAGGGTATTTTACCAACCAATCCACAAGTTGTATACTCATCCTTGTAGTATGTGGCTTTCCTAGTCCAAGTCAGTTGAACATAGAGGCATGCATTAAGTTGATTCTAGCCCCTAGATCAGCAAGCGCATTGCTTATTGTTGACCCTCCAATGGAGCAAGGGATGGTGAAGCTCCCGGGACCAATCTTCTTTTGGGGGAGTTTGTTGAGTAGTGACACCGAGCATTCTTCACTTAAGTTGACTTGTTGGATTGATTCAATCTTGCTTTTGTGGTGAGGAAGTCTCTCATGAATGTGGAATATTTTGGCATTTGGGTGAGGACTTCCACAAAAGGAAGGTTGATGTGAAATTGTTTAACAAACTTACAAACTTGGTGAATTGCTCGTCGATCTTTTGCTAGAGTAAACGACCGGGGTAAGAGACGGGTGGTGGTTTGGTTGGTTCAGTAGTTTGGGGTTGAGTATTTCCTTGGTTATTGGTTATGGGTGTATTTTTTAAGATTGTGAAAGACTGAATGCTTTATTGATTCAATAGGATTACATTATATAGAGAATATATGAAACCCTAGAAACCTAAGCTAGACCCATGGCTCAGACTAATAATATGGTCTAATACTCCCCCGCAGTCAAAGCGGAAGGAAACCAAAAGCTATGACTTAAAAAAAAACACAAAGAAAAAAAGCAGTCTTAATTGCGATCCATAACCTTCAAAAAGACTCCATAGTTTTGAATGATCCTGTAATCCTAAAAGAGGCATCCAATGCGGCAGAGCGGCGACGGCGTGGCGGCAGACCGTAGTCCTGCAGTTGGCGCGGCGAGGGACTGTAGTCCATTAAGCGGCGGCGGCGCGACAGCAAGGAGCAACTTGAGGGAGAAGCGGAATCAACAAGATGAGGCCGTAGCATCATATGTGTGGGCGATTGGAATAATAAATTCTCACGTGTGAGATAGCTGAAATCTTGAATCGAAGCCGAGACTTTATTTCAAACGGAAAATAAGAAAATATAAATGGGAAAAGAAATAAAAACAACAAGTCGGACAGGACGGCGGCAACAGTGGCGGCATGTCGCCCTGCCTAGGGTTTTTATCAAGTGGTGACGGCTAGGGTTTTGTTATTTATGTGTGACACGGCGGAAACGATATAGAGCCTAGGTTGGCTCTGATACCATGTAAGACTTGTATCTGGTGTTACTGGGTTTGGGTGATGTCCACAGGTCACAATGTATAATATCAAAGGGTGTAAGGTAAATTTAGAAGAGTCATAAAAAGGTAAACGTTTACTATTGGAAATCAAACAAGAATTGCAAACACGGGAATGTGACTGTTTATTAGAAGAAAAAGTAAAATGACGACTAAGTATATCTAGGACTTGAGCTCCCGGATGTCCTAGTCGATCATGCCACGGCAAGGTTGTTGATGCAAGAAAACAGGCTTGAGGCGGAAGGGTTGATGGGGTGACTGGGTAGAGATTTCCCGTGCTATTGTGGCGGGACAGTAGGCGTCCCGTTTTGAGTCCTTTAAAGAAAAACCAAAATGATCAAATTCAATAGACATGTTATTATCACGGGTAAATTGTCTAACAGATAAAAGGTTTTTAATGATTTTGGGGCTGTATAAGACATTTGGTAAAATGTATGTGCGGTTATGGATGGGAAGTAAACCAGTGCCAGAGCCCTCAATTGGTAATACATGACCATTGCCAACCAAAAGTTTAGTGGAAACAGGAAACAAGTCAGGGTAGAGAATTGTACCGTTATTATTAGTGACATGACTTTCTGCTCCAGTGTCAAAGAACTGAGTGGGCTCCGTGTAGCTCATCTGCATTGCATTAAAAGCTGCACTCAAGTCAGACGGGCTTAAGGCATTAAAACCAGATGGGGCGCAGCCGTATGGGTCTGTTGGGGCCTGAGGTGGATAACCAGTATAATGTGCCGAAGGTAACGGGGGGAAGGGTGGTTGGGTCGCCATTGGGTTTGATGGGGTTTCGTCATGGAGATCGGCTGGTGGATGTTTCGAACAAGACCAGGGATGGAGCCAAGGCTCTGTTGTAGGGCCGGCTGGGAGGAAAACCAAAAAGAAAAAAAAAGAGAAGAAGAAGGTATTCATATAGAGAATATACGAAACCCTAGAAACCTAAGCTAGGCACGTGGGCTCAGACTAATAATATGGTCTAATATGTTTATGGGTTGTGTATTGGGTTGGCGTGGTGTTGGTTTTTCATCGGGTCATACTATCCGGTTTCTTAAGTTGATAGCATTTACTTGGGCATTTGGGTTTGTTTCGGTATTACTAGGCAAGGCTCCGTGTGGTCTTTCGGAGAAATTTTGGGCAAGTTGGCTTACTTGTTTTTCAATATTTTGCATACTAGCCCGTTAGTTCCTTTGGATTCGATTTGTAGGAACCTTTAGAGTACCTCTTGTCAGATTCGGATAAAATACGAGTGGTGAGATCCTCAAGTCTTTCTCTTCCTCCTTGTTGTTGTGGTTGGAAGCCTTATTGCTCATTTCGGGGTTGTTGTTGAAAGTTGGATCATTGGTTTTGATTTTGTTGGTGGCTACCCCCCGAATCTCTCCAACCAAAGTTGGGTGATTTCGCCACTCGGGGGTGATGGTGTTACCTTGATACCCTGGTGGACGAGGGCAGTTGTGGAGGTAGTTTACTACTTCCGTTTAATTTTCCATTTCTTTCATACAACTCCAGTTTTCATTTGGTCCGCCACACCCTTCACAAGCCATATCCGAAACCGTTTTATTTAATTCAAGTTTCTTTATTTTTGTGGTTATGGCTTCGATTTAGGCTTGGAAAGAGGTGGTTTCATCCACTTTATGGGCACTCGGGGCTATTGGTTTTGAACCCCTAGAGGTGTGCCATTGAAAAATATTTTAAGTAATTTCCTCAATTTGATTGTAAATTTCCTTGGGTCACCGATTCCCAAGGAGTCCCCCGGAGTTAGAATCAAGGATTTGTCTTGTGCGTGGTAAGAGTCCATTGTAGAACATGGACACTTGTTGCCATCGTTCAAGACCATGATGTGGGCATTTCCTTAATAACTCATTCAACTTCTCCCAAGTCTCGTACAAAGACTCTCCGTCATCTTGAGAGTATGAATTAATTTCGGTCATGAGTTTGGCGGTTTTAGCCGGAGGGAAATATTTGTAGAGAAGTTTTTGGGCAAGTTCATTCTAAGTGTGTACGGACCCACTTGGGAGGGTGTTTAGCCAAGCTTTTTATCGGTCTTTGAGGGAAAAAAGGGAACATACGGAGCCGAATAGCATCGTTGGAGGCTCCGTTGATCTGAAAGGTATCAAATCTTTCCGAGAAGTTGGCAATATGTAAATGGGGATCTTCGTCGGGTAGGCTGTGAAAGGTGACAAAATCTTGGAGCATTTGGATGAGATGTGGTCGAAGCTCAAAGTTGTTTGCATCGATGTTAGGAGGGTTAATTGCGGCTCCAAGATTACCGACCATAGGCTTTAGGTAATCCATGAGAATGCGTTGATCCGCCATAGCGGGTTTTGGGTCTAGACTTTTTGTCGATTTTTAGCTTGAAGTGTTTTTCGGAAAAAGCGCTCAGGTTCTTCTAGTGGCACTTTTATGTCTTTGTCGGAGGTGGAGGTCATGCACCAGGTTGTATTTTTGGAGAATTATGAGGGATTGCGTCACTTTCTACAAACAAAAACATAAAAAAAATGTTGATTAGAAGATTAGCACTGCCCCATGTCAATGCGGCACGGCCCTATGCTATCAAGAAAAGTTTATGTTTCCAGGTTCCCAGATACTAGAGGTTAGACACGGCCCCGTGCTCCTGTAACACGGCCCCGTGCCTTGATTCCAGTAACTAGAAACAGATTTTCTCCTATATTGTAGGTCAGACACGGCCCTGTGTTGATCAAACACGGCCCCATGATGTTACTGCAGAGAGTAGAAAATTTTGAGAAAAAGAAGAAAAACCTAAAAAGAATTAGAAAAGCATAAAAATGATTAGGCCGCCGATTTTAAACTTTCTTAAAATCCTTGTTTCCCCAACAACGGCGCCAAAAACTTGGCGTGAGCGAGGCGTGAATGATTTTTTAGATATATTTTAAGTACTTTTCACTCTTTTATTCAAGCTTTAAATTTATAAAAATATGAAATACAACTATCACTCTCTACAACACGCTAGCGCAAGTGAACCCATCGTTGGCGTAGTATTGTGATGGTAAGATACCGAGGTCATCCAAGGACACAAGAGCTTCTAATACTGGAATATCGTCGACATCTAATCTAATCAAATTTTTAGAAAAGATTTTTAATAAGTAAACAGACATAAATCAACTAAAAGCAGATAGACAAGATAGAATCACTTAGTTCTAACTCGTCATTTGTGTATCCTTTGATGATTTCCGCACTTTGGGTTTTTAAGAGATTATCTTAGTTAAAGTGGCATATCCCTCTTTTGGAGGCAACGCTACCCTTAGCCATATTGGTCTGAGTTAGCAACGATACAGTCCCGCAAGGCCGGATTATTGGAAGATAATTAAGTAAGTTATTAATGAAAAATGTGGCATGTCCCTCTTTTGGAGGCAACGCTACCTTCGGCCATATTGGTCTGAGTTAGCAGGGATACAGTCCTGCAAGGCCGGTTTAAAGTTTTAATGGTAGTTTATTTGTAAGGGATCACCCCGAGGTTGAGATGTAAGACCAAATCCAAAACTCCTAAATCCTCCAATCCCTCCTCTCCCATATCCCATTTCTCCATCTTCAAAAGCTCCTTAGGCTTCTCAAGAGTAAGTTAGTTCAGTTATTTATTATTTTGATTGATGCTTATTTATCTATTTTTTTATTCAAGTCATTCTTACTTCCCCGATTTGATGCTATCTGCCTCAAAGGATGTCCTAATAAGCTTGAATCAAGTCCTCGCATGATCTATACACTGAACGAGACAAGAACTTTACCCATACCACCCTTCTAACCCTCTTCCAGGAAGTTAACATGCTTTATATAGACCGTAAAGACACGAATGAGTGAATCAACAAAACATGAAGATATGATAGAATAATGTTCACTTTCAATATAAAAAAGCTAGTTATTAAAGTCATTAATACATACTCAATTAAAAGTTAACCAAAGCTTGGAAATTAAAAAGTAATACATAAATAACTTGTCTTCACCAAGTGTTGTAAGATACTAGCCAAGCATGGCCTTTGTCTAAAAAAAGTCTTACGATCAATATTGGATCCCGAGACTACTACACACACTCTAAGGATGGATGATGGATGAATGTGGTGGATGATGGTGGTATTGTGGTGTTGAATTGGTGGCAGGTGTGAGAGAAGTGGTTTGCCAAGGGATGAGTTTGAATGAAACCAAGCACCCATATTTATAGCTGTAAATAGTGGCTTCACAAGGCCCCGTGTCTTCCTTCTTCTCTGTCTTCATATAATGAGTTTGTCAGATCATATGCTTGCACGGCCCCGTGTGTCAACGGCACGGTCACGTGGCCATTGTACTTGCTATACTATCCAAGATTCACAAATCTGGAAGTTGATCACGGCCTATGTCCATTGGACACGGCCCGTGTCTCTAGTCTGCTTTTGTTTGTTTTTTCGGTTCTGTAATCTTGAAGGGGCACGGGCCCATGCTGGACTTCTGATTCATTGTTTTCAGCTTTGGGGTGAAGCTTGGAGGGTTGGTATAGTGTGTCATTATTCCTTCTTCTATACTTATGCTGGTTTTTGTTGTTAATTTGCTTCTTTTGTACATTTAAGCTCTTTTAATCCTGACAATCAAAAGTGTACAAACAAACGCACTTTTGCCAACATTAATTCTAAAAAGGGTTGATTTTATAACTTCTTTGATAAAATTTATATATTGCATTTGGTGTATTTCAATGTACCATCCAAATACTTGAAGACATGCTTTGAGCATGTGTAATCGATTTTGGTAAAGGTTGGGAGAGGCACCTACCCTTGGTAGAATTCTCCTACAATAATAGTTACCACTCTAGTATCCAGGCCACATCATTCGAAGCGTTGTATGGACGGAAATATCGGTCATCTCTATGTTGGGCTAAAGTCGAAGACAACCAAATTACCAATCCTGAACTTGTACTTGAAACTTCTAAGAAAATTGTTCAGATAAGAAACCGTATGGTGACAATGCGGGATCGCCAGAAAAGTTATGCTGACAAACGTAGAAAACCATTGGAAGTCCAAGTGGGTGATATGGTTTTGTTGAAAGTCTCACCTTGGAAAGGTGTGGTTCGCTTTGGGAAGTGAGGCAAAGTAAATCCAAGCTACGTTGGACCAGTGGAGTACACAACGTTTTCCATGTCTCCAATATACAGAAGTGCTTATCTGATGAGACACTTGGGGCTCCTTTCAAAGAGCTGAAAATTGATGATTAACTACGTTTCATCAAGGAACCCGTTGAGATCATGAATAGAGAAGTCAAAACTCTTAAACACAGCAAGATTCCCATTGTGAGAGTTCGTTAGAATCCAAAACGTGGACCGGAGCTAGTTTGGGAATGAAAAAATCAAGTGATGCGCAAGTATCCCTAACTATTCAAATCTGTTACACCTAAACTAAATCTACTAGTGACTTTCAGGACGAAATTCCTATTCAACTTGGGGATGATGTGACATCCGAAAATTTCAAGTTATAAACTACTCTCGTAAACTCTTTTGTCTTAACCATTCATTCACACGTTACACTTAATTGGAATTAATTAAGTGCATTAAACATTACACAAGTACAAAAACAAGCATTCATGTAGAAGTAATTCGGTGAATTACTAGACCGCACACGAGATGTCCATTACCCAACAGCAGTAAATTTTTGGGACCAAAATTCTTTCAACTTGGGGATGAGGTGACAATGTATGTAGTTTAAGGTGATTCTTGTGTTCTTCATCTTATAATTCTTGAATCACTGCGTGTTTAGATTCTACACAAACACGTAGTTCGTTGATATCATTGAAAGATCCATGGATTTTGGGACTTACAGATTAAGTTTTTAAACAATATTGTTCGATGATTGATACTTGGTTGAAAACCCGTTATTTAACTATATTAAGTTTTGTTCTTACATGAATTTTGGTTTCACATGGCCTACTTTGGTATGATTTGTGTTTTGCAGGTTTAACGTGTGACAACTCACTTTTTCATGTTAACGTCGTTAACCCTCTTAGTTAAATCCTTATAATTTACATAACATTCGTACATGCATTGTGTCTCACGTGTATATTATATCTTACAAAACTAATACAAACTAGTGGGACTAGTTTGTACATACACCAAAGTTTAATTACAAACTTTCTATATGAGTTTCAAGGTTTAGAAACTTGGGGGACTAATTAGGTGTTATAACAAACCAGAAATTGATAACTTCCCATGAAAGTTTGTATGTTTAGAACTTAAAGGACTAGAAGCGTCTTTGTTAGAACTAGAGGGACTACGGTGCCAATAATTAAACTTGTGTTATAACAAATAAACCCAACCCTACGCCCCATAACCCAACAACGATCTCCGCCTCTCTCGTTCCCTATTAAAACCGTACACACAAACAGCCTTCACCTTCATCAATTGCAACGCTCTTCTCTTGGCTATGCAAGCTTCTCGCAATCTCAATCTTCTTCTCGTTAAACTATCCTAATCTAGCTTATGGTTTCTATTTATACGTGATTTCTTGGCTGCTTTTTGATGATTACATGATGTATGAAACCTAAGGTTTGCTAGAAACAAAAATCTTGATAGTTTTGAAGGTTGTTGATTTCTATGATTCGTACATATGCATGTATGCGAAGGGTTTTCGATTTATAACATAATATTAATGGTGACTTGTTGTTGAATCTGATGTATTTGGGGTTATACATGATATACAGGTTGGATTTAGGTTAAACAAGATCATAAACACGTTTTTATGAAGAGCTGAAAGTAAACACTTTCTGGCCGAATTTTTACAGTCGACTTGTATTGACTATGATGGAGTCAAAACATAACGAAATCGATTGTTTCTTGAGTCTAAAACGAAGTTCAATGAAATAGCTTTCAAACCTAACTGGAAGCATAATTGTTCAACAAGTTTGGGTATTTTAAAAGATTAAAACAGAAATACAGGTGCAAGGCTGTATTTTTCTATAGAAAAATTGCAACATGTTATGGGAGTCATAACTTCGTCTAGAATTGGAGTTAACAAGTGAAATTTTAAAGTAGATGGTTCTGGGAGGTCATCCAATTCTCGAACTGGAATTTCGTTAAAAGGATTTACGAGGATTTTTAAATAAATTATACCGTAAACCATCGACAGAATGCTACGAATCTGACCCTTGTGTGCTAGATGAATTTTATTAATTTTTCAAGTCCGTATGATATTTTAAATAAGTTTTGAAAAACAGCTCTAAAACTGATATGAAACTGCGTAAGCTGAAACATGATGTTTGTGTTTGTTATTGGTTGTGTTAGTAGATATAAAGTGTCTATGCATGATTAAAACTTAAGTAAGTGTGATACACTATATGAGAGGTACACCTACTCATAACCACAAGAACAGATAACTAAGTGTCAACGTGTTGCATATTATGTGGTAGTTACGTGTAGAATTTAAGTGTGCACAACTTTACTAAAATGGTAACCATATCAGGATGTGATTGATCACTGCTACTACAAATCATTTAATATTCTAACTGAGCAAACTAAGGTAAGTTCACAACTCTTTACTAAAGCATGCCTCCTTGGTTAGGGACAACACACTTACTTCCCTGGTTCCGGAAACACTTACGGTAGCCCTGGTTAGGGCCACGTGCTTGGGACCACATACACACTATCCACTAAAGGTGGAATAGTAGACATAACTAAACGTAAACTCTATCTGGAAGTCCCTACACGTTTTACCGATTAGCATGCTAGGTTGGCAGGTGAGGTATTAGTTGATGGCACTATCAGGTTTGATAAACCTCACAACGTGCTGGGAGACGGGCGCGAACTTTTGATCTATTCATCGGTACACACAGTTTAGTTACCCCTATGAGGGTTAGCTACCTGAGTCATGCTTATAATGCTTTGCATGTGAACTTATGCTTTACGCTTAACTAAAACTGTGAACCTACCAACTTTATGTTGACACACTATTGCATGCTTCGCAGGTCGTTAGGTACCACTGGACGGAGGCTTGCAATGGTTGGAGTGTCATGGATTATTAAACTTTAAATTTTATTTATGTTATGAGCTTAACTAAAACTGTGAACCTATACCAACTTTATGTTGACACACTATTGCATGCTTCGCAGGTTGTTAGGTACCGCTGGATGGAGGCTTGCAATGGTTGGAGTGTCATGGGTTATTAAACTTTACATTTTTATTTATGTTATGAACTTGTGGTTTTGAATTGTGTCTGGATTTTTAAACCTGCTTCCGCTGTTAACTTAAACTATGTTTTGGACTTTTAAACAATGATCACTAATTGTGTTTATTGTGATGATTTTATAACTTTAATACTTGGTTCAACATGAATAGTGGTTAGATCCTAGTCAGTCACACGCCTCGTGATAAAACCCTCCATGTAGAATTTGAGGGTGTGATATAATGGAGTTTAAGGAGCTGTTTGGGACTTTGTGGAGCATCGGGATGTGATCGGGATCAACCAAGTGCAAGAACCGAAGAAAATCAGAGTTGGAACTGATCATTGCCTCGGCGACAGCCTAAAGTGCGTCTCCGACGTGTTGCGTCATTAGAAAATGCCCGTAGGCAGTAGTGAAAGGCGCCACTCAAAATGCTCATCAGGAGAGGGCATCGTTGACGCACTGTTACCCCGTCACCGACACCCCTTGGAAAGTTGCAGTGTTGAGATTACAATTTGGGTGTTTTTAACCGAGTTTTGATCATGTTTTGGGTATTAACTTGGATTACGGGCTTTTGAATGTTCCCACTTGTTCTTGGAACCTTTTCACCATAATCTTCATCCCTAACCACCATCATCCATCATCAATCACCAATCATCACAATCCTCAATCCATAATCCTAAACCCTAACCTTCACCAATCCATCATCATCCTCATCTCCATCCAATCCATAACACACCATCCATAACCAATCTCCATCATCATCTTTCATCACAATCATCCTAATCCACCATTGATCACCATCATCATCCATCAATTCCCAAATCTATGCATCACCATCATCAATCCATCATAAACCTCCATCCAACCCACAATCACCATCCAAACCAAACCCCAACCCTCATCATTTCTCCAAGAATCAAGGTCATGGATTGTTGCTCGTGCTCATCATCCAGTGTTCGTGAATTGGCAACTATGAGCGGCTAGTCTCTTCAGGTTTCACCCGGGTGTAGATTTTTGTAAGCTTTATAGGGTTTAAACTTTTGTGTTTGATTTTATTTTGTGACAAGTTGTGTTTAAGCATTTAAAACCTTTGATAATTGTCTTGCATTTGTTTTGGATTTGTGAATTGTGGATTGAATATTAAATTTGACTTTGCGAAATGGTTATGTGTAATTATGCCTTGTCTTAGGTTAGGATTTACATGTTCTTGGTAAGAAGTGCACCGCGGTCCGTTCTTGTAACGTTGATAGCTTTTGGCACCTAAGCCACGTGGCACTAAGTTCGTAAATCACTTAATTCAACTAAATCAATTTAAAACATGTAGAAACCCTAGGTCATGCGATTATCGAACCGGGTGTGAACCTTGTTTGAATTCATAGTTTTTAATCAAAAATTAAGTTTTGTTTCTTAATCTCATAATCAAAGTTTTAGTAGTAATCACAAATTCGTTGGTTCATTCCGACAACCTTTTCAAAACAAACAAAATAATTTATCCAAATTGCAAGCTTCATAAATTATTCCACTTTTAATAATCGACCAAGTCTAGACACAAACCATGGACTCTTCGTGGTTCGACTCCTTACTACCACTAACTATTGTTAGAGGTAACTAGGGCTCATAATATTATCTTTGACCAAAGTGTGACACTCTGATCAACGATCTATGGTTGTGACTGGTGTTGGTAGTCGGCAGGTCGTTGCAGCTGGGGTGGTGGTAGTGAGAGAGGGTGATAAAGAACTAGAATTTTCTTATTATACATTTATATATATGATATATAAATATACTTTTGTTGATAATTTGTGAAATTATTTGAGGAGAACTGGATTGAAGTATCTGAATTTCATCTTGTTGATAATGTGTATAATTATTTAGATGACTTTTAGGGTCTAAATATTCTTCCAAAATTCATGTATATGATTTGCTTGATAGCAGTTATCTTGGTGATAGTGGGTTTGAATGGGTGAGAGTGGGTTTGAATTTGGGTTTTCAAAGGTGTTCCGGTAGGTGGTGACTCGTGGTGGTGGTGAGTGTGGGTGGGATAGAGTTTAAAATAAATAATATTGATATTATGTTTATGTAAAATAAACAAGTTTGATTTTTATTTAGGTGAAAAGACATAAAGTTACCAAAACACCCTTATAATTAACATCCATTTTGGACAGACTTAAAGGCGGGGAGCAAAAATAAAATGGAAACATCAGGGAGGAAAATGGTCGTTTTTAACTATTGGGGCGAAAACGTTAAAATGACCAAACCACATGGAGCAAAAACGAAGTTAACTCTTCTTTTTAACTTGAGCAGACTATTGCTATATTCATTTTTAAAACTTTTTTTATTTTACAACTTATAAAGTTACATGATTGTGTAACATTACGTGATTGTGTTCCAAAACGTAATTAATTACCGGAAATAACCAATACATACCTAAATCACGTACCATATGTGCAAGCAATGCAATTTCTCAATGTAACACAACATCTATAATCACGTACCAAATGATCAATGAATACCTAAATAATGTACCAAATACTCAATGCATACCTAAATCTAGAATCACGTACCATGTGTTCAAAAGCAGTAACAAATGCTCAATGTGATAATCACGTACCATGTGTGCAAAAGCAGTATCAAATGCTCAATCTAATCACGTACCATGTAATAATCACGTATCATGTGTTCAAAAGCAATAACAAAAACTCAATGTAACACTACATCCATAATTATGTAACGACTTATATTACAGATCTAATTACGTAATAACATAAAAATAATTTTCATTATATTGAATGTATAATCACGTAATACGCATAACTAATAAAAATACATTATACAATAAAAACTATAATAACGTAACTACGTAGTGATACATAATCACGTGACATTACACTTGTTACAAATGGTACGTGATTATTGATGGAGGGTCACAGTGAGCATTTGTTACTACTTGCAGATATGGTAGGTAATTACGTACTAGAACATAATAACGTAACGTTATACAAATCACGTAAAATAAAAAACTTTAAAATTAAGAAAACTATAGCAATAGTCTGCTCAAATTTAAGAGAATGAAATGCTCGTTAATACAACGGTGTAATTTAAAAAACTATCGTATGAAAAAGTTATAGTTGTTTGAAATCGGAGATGATGTAGATTTAAGGGAGAATGACCATAATACCCTTCCCTCCTTAAACTGAAAAGAACACTTGTCCATCTCATATTGTTTCCTACATTTAGCATGCAGACTCCCTCTTGTACATGATCTCTTACCTAAACATACATATTGGAACTAGAATATCTTCTATTGAATTCTACTACAAACTACACATACATTGGAACTAGAATGTCTTTTATAAACAATTTGTAATTGATGTGTGAAAAGTGTACTAGTTTTAAACAAGTTTTAAAAAAAGGAATCACCAAAACTAACACAATGAGCAAGTGTACCGGTCGTGGTGTAGCAAGCAGGCATGACCAGATATTAATCTGTGGACACTATGGGCGAGCTCTGAATGAACCTTTGTCGGATACTAGCCTATTTTAATGTTGATTGTTGGTATTTTTTTACTAAACCTAATGAAACAAATAACTAAGAAAGAAGCAAACTGAGTTTTACACAAACGACTCTACAAAGCATACTAAACTCAACAAGCAAGCAAACTCGGGAAACTGGATCGAAGATCAGATTTGGTGGAAAGGAACTACCTAGGCGTCGACTCCTTAGACATATGTAATGATATCCTGATTCTGGTAATTGATTGAAGACCTTAATCTACCCGATAAACCTCCCACTATGGATGATAAATCGTGCACGAAAGAGGGATGAAGTGTTGAAGTGCTAAGATGGATCGGCTTGACCTATCGATACCAAATCCCACAATTATTGTATTTATGATAACTATGGTGTCAAAATCCTCAAATTGTGAAGTTGATTAAACCTAGCAACTGAAACTCTAGGAAACCCTAACCACGAATAAATTGTTGAACCCGAGCTATCGGTCACCCAGCTATCACACAATGTTTAGCTAACAACCTAGCAATCCTGAATTATCTTTCGAATCATTGAGAAGGAATCATACACTTTGGTTAATTGATTTTTATAGATGTTTAACTTGTTTTATTTCTAAATACAAAATCTAGACCGAAAACCTAACGATAAACGGACAAGATTAGTTTGTAAATCTAGGGTATATTTCTTTGTGCCTAAATCAACGAAACCAATGAACAACCACAAGATCAATTAACACTAGTATATGAAAATTAGAATCAGAAACAATGAATAAATGCATAAATCAACACTTTCAATCGAAAACTGACGTCAATCGATCATCACAATGTCTAGTTCATCTAACCTAAGTAGTTACAAATGATTTAGCTACTCATATTAATCATAAACATGTTCAAATTAGAAATCAAAATAAAAGAGATCATGATTTTAACGCAAAAAGTACTAATACACAAGATGTAATCGAACCCTAAGTGCTCAAAACTTGAATCCTTTGCTTCCTAGCCTTTAACCTCTCTCCAAGAACTCACAAAATCGCCCCAAAGCTGCTTAGAATCGTCTAAATTGCGAAGTGTTAAAACCCTATGGTTGAAAGGGTTTATAAAGTTATTTTTTCTGTTTTGTGTTTGCCTTGCGGATCGTATTGCACACCCTTGCGGTCCAAAGGGGGTATTTAATAATTTTCCACTGCCTGAGGTCCCTTGCGGACCGTATTGCACACCCCTTGCGGTTCACTAAGGGTCTTCAACGGCACCAATAATTATTTTTTTTCTTTTTCAGCATAGTCGTCCACGATATCTTCACTTCTTCCAAATTTCTTCATTTTCTTCATCCAACCGCTTGATTTTCCGCCATGCCCTAAAAATTCACCAAGTAATTAATCAGTATCAAAAACATGGGAAAATCACACATAAACTCAGCAAAATGTAGGGAATTCGACCGATGAAATATATATAAAATAAGGCATATCAGTAATATCATTTTCTATGTTACTCATTTAGTTTGAGAAAGAACAAAATAAATTGTAATGTTATCAAATTATTACAACTCGATGAATGAGATTTGATTAAAAGTGCTATTAAGAGGGTATTGATAATTCAAGTGTTATACTCGATTATAATGTTTTGTTCTAACTTAATAATTGTTAGTCGAGCGTATCCACAAGTATCCGGTATACCCATTAGTTTTTGTTTAAAAAATACCAGTTAGGTTTTATAAATATATATTTTTTTCTTTCTATTCTAACTTTTATATAATTTTTTTTAAACTAAAATAAATTAAAATATGATAATACACAGACATATCATCATCACAACAAAAAGTGTTCAAAAGATTTAGAATATGTAAATTTCATAACCATATAAATCTCTAAAGATAATTTCGTATTTCGTAGTATATATATAGGGGAGGGTTTAAATGAAACGCTAAATATCTTGAGAAACGTGAGAACGAATAAAAAGATCCACTAGAACTTGGTCAAAAACAAGTGAAATTCAAAATCCCTCTTTACATTTATCATTATTATTCAAATACAATTCTAGAATTTAATTTACACATTTAAATTTACGTGAATTCGAAAATAAATAAAATTTACACATGTGTAAGTTTGCTATTTACACATGTGTAAAAAATATAATAAGAGTGATTTTGATAGGGATGAATTATTTGATGTTGTAATTTCATTTTTAATGTTGTATTTTAATTAAAATGGTGATTGTATTAGAAAAAATGATTTTGATTTGCTTTCTCATTTGTTCTCACGGTTCTCGCAATATTTAGCGTTCTCAAGATAACTCTGCCCTATATATATATATATATATATATATATATATATATATATATATAGGAAAGGGTTTAAATGAGAACGCTAAATATAGCGAGAACGAATGAAAAGTCACTAGAACTTGGTCAAAAACAAGTGAAATTAAAATTTTCATTTTACACTTGTCATTATTATTCGAATATAATTCTAGAAATTTAATTTACACATTTAAATTTACGTGAATTCGGAAATAAAGAAAATTTACGCATGTGTAAATTTGCCATTTACACATGTGTAAGAAATCTAATAACAGGGATTTTGAGAGGAGAAATGAATTATTTGATGTTGTAATATCTTTTATTGATGTTGTATTTTAATTAAAATGATGTATATTTTAAAAAAAAATTGTTTTGATTGGTTTTCTCATTCGGTCTCATGGTTCTCGCAATATTTAGCGTTCCATGATAACCCTTATATATATATATATATATATATATATATATATATACACAGGGGATGGTTTAAATGAGAACGCTAGATATGCGAGAACCGTGAGACCGAATGAAAAAAACATTAGAACTTTGTAAAAAAACAAGTGAAATTCAAAATTTCTTTTAGACTTGTCATTATTATTCGAATACAAGTATAGAAATTTAATTTACACATTTAAATTTACGTGAATTCGGAAATAAAGAAAATTTACACATGTGTAAATTTGCCATTTACACATGTGTAAATTTGTTATATTTACACATGTGTAAAAAATCTAATAACAGTGATTTCGAGAGTAGAAATAAATTATTTAATGTTGTAATTTCTTTTTTTTGATGTTATATTGTAATTAAAATGATGATTGTATTAAAAATGGTTTTGATTGGTTTTCTCATTCGTTCTCACGGTTCTCGCAATATTTAGCGTTCTCAAGATAACCATCCCATATATATATATATATATATATATATATATATATATATATATATATATATATATATATATGTGGGAGGTTTAATTGAGAGCGCTAGATATCACGAGAATGAATGAAAAAATCACTAGAACTTGATCAAAAACAAGTGAAATTCAAAATTTCTTTTTACACTTGTCATAATTATTTGAATACAATTCTAGATATTTAATTTACACATTTAAATTTAAGTGAATTCTAAAATAAAGAAAATTTACACATGTGTAAGTTTGCCATTTACACATGTGTAAGAAATCTAATAAGAGTGATTTGAGAGGAGAAATGAATTATTTGATGTTGTAATTTTTTTTTTTGATGTTTTATTTTAATAAAAATGATGATTGTATTAAAAAATGGTTTTGATTGGTTTTCTCATTCGGTCTCACAATTCTCGCAATATTTAGCGTTATAAAGATAACCCTCCTATATATATAGATAGGATGGTTTAAATGAGAACGCGAGAACCGTGAGAACGAATGAAAAAACCACTAAAATTTGGTCAAAAACAAGTGAAATTCAAAATTTCTTCTTAAACTTGTCATTATTATTCGAATACAAGTCTAGAAATTTAATTTACACATTTAAATTTAAGTGAATTCCGAAATAAAAAAAATTTACACATGTGTAAATGCAAACTTACACATGTGTAAATTTGTTATATTTAATAATAGTGATTTTGAGAGTAGAAATGAATTATTTAATGTTGTAATTTCGTTTTTTTTATGTTATATTTTAATTAAAATGATGATTATTTTAAAAAAATGTTTTCATTGGTTTTTTTCATTCGTTCTCACGGTTCTCGTAATATTTACCGTTCTTAAGATAACCTTCCCTATATATATATATATATATATGTATATATATATATATGTATATATATATATATATGTATGTATGTATATATAGGATAAGGATCCGTTAGGAACTACTATTTATTTCTCGAACCGCGAGAACCAATGTGAACACAACCAAATATACCTAAAAAATCTAAAAACACACACAAATTTTTTAATATTTTTTTAAGAAAATCACTATATTTCGTCACAAAAAAAAGATTCAAGTAACAATTATCGATGCACATGTGCATATGTATCATTTTTTTTGACAAATTCGGTAATACATTACCAATATTAGACAATTGCATTTTCATTTACACTACCATCCGTAATACACCATTTTTATATTACCAATATTAGAAATGCACATTTGCATTTATATGTATAAACATGATATAACGTGTTTTGGTACACTACTTTGAGTACACTTTCCCTTTCATCTATCATACCATCTATAATACACTACCATTACCTCCTACCATCTATAATACAATACCATTACCTCATACCATATATAATACAATACCATTACCAATATTTAAAATATTTTCACTTTATTCACATGTATATCAACACCCTTCATACCATCTAAACAACATATTATATCATGAAGTGACAAATATAACCAAACCATCAACCACTAGATATAATTAAACAAAAAACATGTATATGAGCCTGCTTAATCATTCAAAATCACAAACTTTTTATACCAAAACACGTTATATCATAGTTATACATAATGATGCACATGTGCATTTTTAATATTGGTAATATAAAAAGTAGTGTATTACGGATGGTAGTGTAAATGAAAGTGCAATTGTCTACTACTGGTAATGTATTGCGGAATTTGTAAAAGAAATTATATATATGCACATGTGCATCGATAATTGTTACTCGAAAAAAAATTTAGTTACGAAATATAGCAATTTTTTTATAAAAAAATATTAAAATAATTGTATGTTTTTTAAATTTTTTAGCTATTTTTTTGTGTTCACATTAGTTATCGTGATTCTCACAATAAAAATGCTTTTTAAATAAACACTACCCTATATATATTTATTTTAGAAAAAAAAAAGTTTATCCTGTGCAATAAAGCTACTAGAATGAACATTAATAAGCAAGAGTTGAAGAGAAAATAAAAATAGAAAACTTTCAGATATATAGTCTCGCTTTATTAGTCACGTGTGACGTGATTTTATATCCGTCTCTACCCACATTATATGTTTCTTTAATCCCCTGTACGTGTCTTACACCCGTCCTTAATGTTTCAAATAAACCTATACGTATTATGATCTCGAAGAAAACTGTTGTCTTATACAATTTATTTTGAATAATAAATATAATATAATGTAATTATAGAATAAGATCAATTATCAATTAAAAATCAAAAGCATTAGCTTTTGGGTGATTTTTTGAGTTCAAAGGGTAAAACCATAAAAGCTAAGGTATAAAAATTTAGCCTGCAAAAAACGGATTGATATAAAAATTTATTGTTAAAAATAGCTTTTTACTCTCGTAATATAATATAAGAATCGCAAGATTGATTAACAGATCCTCTACTCTTTTTACCTATTTATCTTTTTTTAGCTTTCAATTAAAGTTGTTTTAACTTTCTTTTATTTTTATATTTCAAATACACACTTTATACTATTAATAATATATATTTTTAGCCTAATAGTTTTATTTTTTTCTTATAACTTTTGTTCGTTAGTAGGTTTTTATAAAAGTTACATATGCGATTGCATTAATTTTTTTCCTTAGCATTCCTATATAAATTTTATTTAAAAGAATGTATTCAAAATAATGGTACGGTGACAAACTGAGTCGGTACCGACCAATAACATCAGTACCGGTATCAGTGTTATCAAAACCGGTATCGGTATTCATTTTTATGGTTTTTAATCAATGTAAACACAACTTTATTATTTGAGTTACATTATACATTTTTTGTGTAATAAAACTATTGTAAGTAATACTACTACATCAGCTCGGTTCCTCACCATATCGTTATTATAATTTATACCTATATACATTCTAGTAAGGGGAAAATAGTGTTTTTTTGTCTTGGCTTTACTACACTTGCACCCAGTGTAGCTTTACGTTTTTACCATAAACTTTAATAGAGCTATCATAGGAACTTGAAGTTTAATAGTTCTTTTTTCTATAGCCAATATATGTTTCTACCCCTAAACTTTAATAAAGATGTCATACAGCCAATGAAGTTTATTTAGTGTTTGCTTATAATTTTTGAAATATGACAAATTTTGAGTACGCCGTTACGACGTGGTTATTTTTATCTACATCTTGATATAAGTTTTACTCGAAATTATGTTGTGAATTGCGCTTTAGTTTTTATTTTTATTTTTTTTGTAAAGCGATGTTTCCCTTTTTGCTCCAATATATCGTTAGGACGTGTTTATTTTATCTACGATTCGATAAAAGTATTATTCGAAAGGGTCAAATATAGTTGATTTTTTTACCGTGAGAAACCAAACAACTACTATTTAAACATTGATACCATTAAAGTATTTGTTTTTATGATTTTCTTGATGTGGCAGTATGATATTCGCAATAGAGTATCTCTTGATGCCATAAGGTATAATGAGACTGATACAATAATAGTAGCGTGACGAACTAAACCAGTATCGTTCGAACAACATTGGTATCGGTATTCATTTTTTTAGTTTTTAATCAATGTAAAACACGTATTGACATCCTCTTATGCATAATCTTTTTTGTTTTGCTACATTACCAAACGAAACCGATACAGACTAAAAGTTCGCTGCGGAGCACGGGTAACCCGCTAGTTATATTTACATTGATTGATTGATCCCGTCCCATCACTTGTATGTCTCCCACCAATCCCATCACATGTATGTCTCACGACCACCAACTCGTGTTGATTAAAAATTTAGAAAGTGAATTTATGCCAACCATGGTACAACTCGGTTGGTAATGGGTTGTCCAAAAAAAACTTGGTAAGAGGGTTTTCTACCAAGTAGTTTCTTCCTTAGAAGATATCAAGTTCGAATCCAACAAGTGTATACCAATTCTTCAGAAAAATACTGATTAGGCCCGATTGTGTTGCAATCCAATAGCCCTGAAGCCATTTAAAAAAAAAGTGAATTTATAATTTCAAATTATTATTTAGTGGTTTACATTTGAACGCACCAGCTTTTAATTATCATATTTTTAAATAAAAGTTATTCACACTATCATATTAAATAAAAGAAAAAAAGAGTTTTAAAACCTTAAGACCTTATCTTGTGGCTCACGTCCCTTTCCAAGTGAGACTATTGGAGCTAGGGATGTATGTGTATACATGTGTGTGAGAGAAACCAAAACAATAACCCACCATTACCTGCAAGGTGGAACCATATATCACGTAAAACTATGAGAATACTCAATACAGGACACAAGAACAACAAATCTAATTTCCAACATTGTCAAATGAATATTTTGAGATGGATCTAGTTACAAAATGACGATTAATAAGGTGATGCATTCATCTCTCATTTTTTGGTTCTTTAAAGAGATTTTAGCAACCATCCAGCAACGAGTGTCTTGTTTGCATAACTATACACAAATACAAAGTGTTGTGTAGAATGAGTAAGATGGATGAATAAGAAATTAATGAAGTGTTTGGAAGTAAAAGATAGAAAACATTTAGCAGATTTACCTGCTGTCTGAACGAACCATATTCATCCACAGAGCTTGGTTTTCAAAGGCAAGATAGAAAAGCCTCATGTACTACTAGGAAAAAAGTTGGTTAAGAGTTAAGGGTACATAGGAGGCTGATTGATGATATGCAAAAACAACCAAAGAATTTTTTAAAAGTTTACTTGATAAATAAAGCTTCTTTCGTTGTAGACCTCGGGTACATGATGCGCATGCCGGCTTTTGGGACCTAAACGCCTCATTGTGCCTCAAGCTTTTTGAACCAATGTGAAGAAATACCCATTTGGTTTCGAGTCAAAAGCTCCGTAAAACGCAAGAACTGGTTGAATGGTGGTCAGACTCTTGAGGTACGGTCATATGAGGTGTCTTAACTCATCAGAAGTGGATATGCAATCTGACAAGTGCCCTAACTTGAAGCCGCTTCGAATGCTCTTAAAACTCAAAGTAAATGCATTCAGGAAAGAAGAAAATGCATAGTGATTTGATCAAACACGTAAGTAAAGGATGTATCTTTCATTGAGTATGGAACCACAATTTATGCACAACCTATGCTAGGAAATTAATTACACGACTTCCAAACTATATAAACTACAGATAGATATTTACAGCCCATAATGATAATTATACAACTGTAACAAGTCAATGGTTTTGTTAAGTTGACACGGTACATTAAACTAATTAAGCTTGCTGAAAATAATTACTTGGTTTCTTAACACAAATGTAGTAACTTTAACAAATCTAGTTGATTTATTGTAGAGTAAATAGCAGGCAGTTTTCCAACTATCTAGAACTGAACATATTTTTTTATGGACAAAATATTTTGATTCTGATTCTGTTGAAGGAAAAACCCATGTGAATTAATCCAAAAAAAATCATTCAAATTAATCCAAAACAATCGTTCAGAATTAATCCAAAACTATCATTCAGAATTTATCAGTGATTTCTGCACAACAATACCAAGTGAAGTACCAACAAAAGAAACTATTAAATAAGTATAAATTCCGTATAATATGCCCTTAAAACTAGAAGGGTATGCGGAGCAATAGCTCCAATCAATATACTAATGATGCAGGTGCGTATTAACCTACTAGCAGCAAGATGTCATTTAAATCAGCAACTGATACATTTTGCATACCTGGTGCAACTGTGGTTGTTACGTTACATCCCAGCATTGTGATATATGCCTATTCAACGTATACCATCAAGTGTAACTGTAAAATAAGATGAAAAAAATCATTAACATTATTACAAGAGATTTCAGATTGGATATAATGCAAATCCTGCTCAAAGCAAGAAGCATTTAGTAGTTATTCCAGCAGAAAAAGTTCCTCAACATAACAGTTATAAACTAAAGGGATTGACTTAATAGTAGAATTCAATTAGAAAAAAAATAACTATTATCATAAAAAGAATAATATTCACCTGAAAAACATTGATGCAATGCAGACTTCATATTGCTCCACTTGAACCTTACTGTTTCCTGCATAATATAACATTATATTAGGTAATAGGCACTCCTGCTTCGAATTAAATATTCATTTAAGTTAAAGATAAACAATCAGCCCAGGGGTTAGAGAATTACCCGATTTTGACCATATCTTTGACAAAATCAGATGGCTGAGATTTTTTTAACCTATAATTTTAGATCTCTCATGATTCTCTGTCTCATTGGATTTGACAACTTACTTCCTTTTTCAAGCATCAAATCATGTAACATTTGAGCTTCATTCAGTTTGTTTTCTTTAAGTAACATGTGAAGCAACCAACTACCGTTAAATCGACATGGTAAATAACCGTGGGAAATCATATCTTCACATATACGCAATGCTTCATTGAGCAAACGTGAAGCACAAAGACTAACAAGCATATATTCATAAGCAATTTTGCTAGGAACAAATCCTCTTTTACACATTGCATGTGAAAGAGATAAGGCATCAAGCAACCTCTTGTTCTTACAAAAGCCCTTGATCATTATATTATATAAAATTCTATCGGGGAAGCATCCATCAGCATTCATTTTGTTAAGCAACCCAACAGCAGCATCAATTTCACCAACTTGAATATGTCCATTGATTAAAATCGTATATGTTACCTGATTGAGAACCACACCTTGTTTTACCATCAAATCTAGTAGTTCATATGCTTCCTTAAACTTTCCCATCCGACAAAAACCAGATAATATGGCGTTATACATATATAAATTAGGCCAATAGAAACTATCTTTCATTCCTCTAATTAGTTTCATTGCTAATAACTTCAAATCGTCATGAGTTGTTACGGAAATTTTTGAATGATTCTCCATTGGAGATGAGTTTTGATGAAGTAGATGATACAGATGCTCCCTTTCTTTTTGTGATTTATTATGGGTATCGTGCCATATACCATTGTAAAATTGAAGATTCCTACAAATGCCACTAATCAGCGTTATGTAGGTGACATGATCACTCTCTATACAACTTCGTTCCATCAAAGAAACTAGTCTAAATGAAAATTCAAGCTCCCCTTTTCTTATAAAGTGACCAATAAGAGACGTATATAGCACTTTATTTGGCATGTAACCATCTTTTAACATACTTCCAAGATACATCACACCCTTCTTCATCATATTTTTCTTAACAAATCCACTAATAAGTGCTGAGTAAACACGTGAATTAGGTTGTATTCCATGCTTCATCATCCGATAAAATAATCGATCCGCTTCGATTGCTTGTCCATTTTTAGCGTACGTGTTTATCATTCTGAAATACAAAGCGTCATCAGGATCCACATCACTTTCAAGCAACTTTTTAAACATACAATGTGCATCAAAAACCCTTTTCTCTCTGCCTAAACAACCAATAATGCTATCATATATAGCAACACTAGGCTTCATTCTCCTATCATCCATCAAACGAAGAACATTAAAAGCCGACGCTAGGTCATTATTTTTGCAATGTTCATTAATCATTACCAAAAAAGTTGTGGAGTTAGGAATCATACCCATACCCTCCATGAGTTCAATTAGGTCACCAGAATGCTCAACAAACCCTTCTTGACTGAAACACCTTATCAATGAGTTATAAGCTGACATCAATGGCTGAAACCCAAGATTGATCATGAAAACCAAAGAACGCAAAGCATCGTCAGTTTTCCTTCCAAAGCATAATCCAATAATGTATATACTATAAGCCATATTAGCCAAATGAGGTCTACGTTCCACTATTCTGCCTAAAATATGATCGATTTGATATTGAATGCTCTCGGTAGGTCCAAAAGATGCAGATGAAGATAAAGGGTCAACGCCACAACCGTATTTAGCAATCGCATTCAAAAACTTAAGTGTAAGATGAAGCTCATGACCTTTCGGGTACACTTTTATTAGTTTAAAAAACATGACTTGATCAGGAATCACTCCAGAATCAAGCATCGTTTGGTACACCTCATCAACCTCTATACGGTTTTCTTTGTAAAGTGCGGGAATAATGGATGTATAACAATGCACATTGGGTGTTAGGTCTCTACCGCACATGCTACTTAAAAGAGCCAAAGCACAATCAACTTTATTTTCTTTACAATATTTGTTTATCATAATTTGGTAAGTCGGTACATCAGGTTCAAGTCCCGATTCTATCATTTGCCGGTGCAAAAACCACATTTTATCGAAAATTCCAGAATTAACGAACCCTTGCATCAATGTATTGTAAGTATAAGTATCCGGCTGACAACCCATCTTGAGCATTTTATATAACAATCTCATCCCCATTTTTACTTTCCGGTTCTTACAGTAACCGTTAATAAGACTAGTGTACATAACCTTATCAACATAAAAACCATAGGACTCCATTTCTATGCTCAACAACTCAGCTTCTTCAACTCTATCCATCTTACAAAAACCAAATACAAGCGACTTCCACAAATGGCATACGGGTGGCACACCTCTCTCAAGCATTATATCAAACACTTGGCGAGCTTCATCAACATACCCTCTAGACGACAACCCAGAAATCAGCATATTATAACACGAAATAGAAAGCGATACCCCAGCATCATTAATCCTAACACTATAATCATACGCATCAAAGTACCTACTTTGTTCAAACACCTCCTTTAGAAGCTCCGAAAACGCTCTTACACTAGAAGAAGACTTTAACCCAATAAGCTTTTCGACATGATCATTTTCCTCCTTAAACTTCCCTAACTTGCAATAGCAAATCATCATGGAACTGACTAATGAGGCATCAGGCATAACCCCTCGTTTCACTATCCTATCAATATACAGATCTTCGGCTATCCGAATTTCACCCACATTCACAAGCCTACTAATTAATGCAGAATAAGGGGGCAAGTAAGGCTCAAGGCCTCGTGGGACTGCAAAAATCGATGACGGAAACCGCATCGGAGATGGTAGGGCACTGTAGAACAACGCGGCGGATAACGCGTTGGGCAGCGGGTAACAGGCCTCGGTTAAGTAGGGTTTGAGCAAGGGAAAAGCACAAGTATTTGTGATGGTGGGTGATTGTTGAAAGACAAGGTGCAATTGTAGAGGTTTTTTATAGGGTTTTCTAGCGAATAACTTTGTGATTTATATGAGTACATGAAGTTTGTGAAGTATATGGTTACGATTAATCATGAGTTCATCTGGTGTTTGGGTTCTGTAATTGATGGGATGAATTTGCGAATGTAAATGAGATTATTAATAAAAAAAGATAAAACCGAGAAAATGAAAGAGAGAACCTGGGTGTTGTGGTACGGAAAAGGGGGAAAACTGGCGCCGAGCCACTGTAAAACCCTAGAAGTGGTGGTGGGTGATTGTTGAAATTGAAGGTGCAATTGGAGGGTTTTTTTATAGGACTAAAGGAATTGTAGCGAATGACTTTGTGATTGATGTGAATATATGAGGTTTGTAAAGTATACGGTTACGATTAATCATGGTTCCATCTGGTGCCTGTGGTTCTGTAATTGAAGTGATGAATTTGCAAATATGAATGAGGTTATTAAATAAAAGAAAGATTAAACGGAGAAAATGAAAGAGAGAACCTAGGTGTTGTGGTACCGGAAAAGGGGGAAAACCGGCGCCGAGCCACTTTAAAACCCTAGAAGTGGTGGCGGGTGATTGTTGAAAGAGAAGGTGGAATTGGAGGGTTTTCTGATAGGGCTAAAGGGATTGTAGCGAATGACTTTGTGATTGATGTGAGTATATGAGGTTTGTGAAGTATATGCTTACGATTAATCATGGTTCCATCTGGTGCCTGGGGTTCCGTAATTGAAGTGATGAATTTACAAATTTAAATGAGATTATTAAATAAAAGAAAGATTAAACCGAGAAAATGAAAGAGAGAACCTAGGTGTTGTGGTACCGGAAAACGGGGAAAACCGACGCCGAGCCACTGTAAACCCCTAGAAGTGGTGGCGGGTGATTGTTGAAAGAGAAGGTGGAACCGGAGGGTTTTCTGATAGGGCTAAAGGAATTGTAGCGAATAACTTTGTGATTGATGTGAGTATATGAGGTTTGTGAAGCATACGGTTACGATTAATCATGGTTCCATCTCGTGCCTGGGGTTCTGTAATTGAAGTGATGAATTTGCGAATATGAATGAGTTTATTAAATAAAAGAAAGATTAAACCGAGAAAATGAAAGAGAGAACCTAGGTGTTGTGGTACCGTAAAACGGGGAAAACCGACGCCGAGCCACTGTAAACCACTAGAAGTGGTGGCGGGTGATTGTTGAAAGAGAAGGTGGAATTGAAGGGTTTTCTAATAAGGCTAAAGGAATTGTAGCGAATGATTTTGTGATTGACGTGAGTATATGAGGTTGTGAAGTACACGGTTACGATTAATCATGGTTCCATCTGGTGCCTGGGTTCTGTAATTGAAGTGATGTATTTGCGAATGTGAATAATATTATAAGATAAAAGAAAGATTAAACCGAGAAAATGAAAAGGAGAACCTGGGTGTTGTGGTACAGGAAAAGGGGGAAAACCGGCGCCGAGCCACTGTAAAATTCCTTTAGTGGTGGCGGTGATTGTTGAAAGAGAAGGTGGAATTGGAGGGTTTTCTGATAGGGCTAAAGAATTTTTTACGAATGACTTTTTGGTTGATGTGAGTATATGAGGTTTGCGAAGTATACGGTTACGATTAATCATGGTTTCATCTGGTGCCTGAGGTTCTGTAATTGAAATGATGAATTTGCTAATGTGAATGAGATTATTAAATAAAAGAAAGATTAAACCGAGAAAATGAAATAGAGAACCTGGGTGTTGTGATACAGGAAAAGGGGAAACCCGGCGCCGAGCCACTTTAAAACCCTAGAAGTGGTGGCGGGTGATTGTCTAAAGTGAAGGTGGAATTGGAGGGTTTTCTGATAGGGCTAACGGAATTGTAGCTAATGACTTTATGGTTGATGTGAGTATATGATGTTTGCGAAGTATACGGTTACGAATAATCATGGTTCCATCTGGTGCCTGGGTTCTGTAATTGAAGTGATGAATTTGCAAATTTTAATGAGATTATTAAATAAAAGAAAGATTTTAAACCGAGAAAATGAAAGAGAGAACCTGGGTGTTCTGGTACCGGAAAACGAAAACCGGCGCCGAGCCACTGTAAACCCTAAAAGTGGTGGCGGGTGATTGTTAAAGAGAAGGGAATTGGAAGGTTTTCTGATAGGGCTAAGGGAATTGTAGTGAATGACTTTTTGATTGATGTGAGTATATGAGGTTTGTGAAGTATAGAGTTACAATTAATCATTGTTCCATCTCGTGCCTGGGGTTCTGTAATTGAAGTGATGAATTTGCAAATTTGAATGAGATTATTAAATAAAAGAAAGATTAAACCGAGAAAATGAAGAGAGAACCTAGGTGTTGTGGTACCAGAAAACGGGGAAAACCGACGCCGAGCCACTGTAAACCCCTAGAAGTGGTGGCGGGTGATTGTTGAAAGAGAAGGTGGAACCGGAGGGTTTTCTGATAGGGCTAAAGGAATTGTAGCGAATAACTTTGTGATTGATGTGAGTATATGAGGTTTGTGAAGTATACGGTTAAGATTAATCATGGTTCCATCTCGTGCCTGGGGTTGTGTAATTGAAGTGATGAATTTGCGAATATGAATGAGATTATTAAATAAAAGAAAGATTAAACCGAGAAACTGAAAGAGAGAACCTAGGTGTTGTTGTGGTACCGTAAAACGGGGAAAACCGACGCCGAGCCACTGTAAACCACTAGAAGTGGTGGCGGGTGATTGTTGAAAGAGAAGGTGGAATTGGAGGGTTTTCTAATAGGGCTAAAGGAATTGTAGCGAATGACTTTGTGATTGATGTGAGTATATGAGGTTTGTGAAGTATACGATTACGCTTAATCATGGTTCCATCTGGTGTTTGGGTTCTGTAATTGAAGGGATGAATTTGCGAATGTAAATGAGATTATTAATAAAAGAAAGATTAAACCGAGAAAATGAAAAGAGAGAACCTAGGTGTTGTGGTACCGGAAAACGGGGAAAACCGACGCCGAGCCACTGTAAACCCCTAGAAGTGGTGGCGGGTGATTGTTGAAAGAGAAGGTGGAACCGGAGGGTTTTCTGATAGGGCTAAAGGAATTGTAGCGAATAACTTTGTGATTGATGTGAGTATATGAGGTTTGTGAAGCATACGGTTACGATTAATCATGGTTCCATCTCGTGCCTAGGGTTGTGTAATTGAAGTGATGAATTTGCGAATATGAATGAGTTTATTAAATAAAAGAAAGATTAAACCGAGAAACTGAAAGAGAGAACCTAGGTGTTGTGTGTACCGTAAAACGGGGAAAACCGACGCCGAGCCACTGTAAACCACTAGAAGTGGTGGCGGGTGATTGTTGAAAGAGAAGGAGAATTGGAGGGTTTTCTAATAAGGCTAAAGGAATTGTAGCGAATGATTTTGTGATTGACGTGAGTATATGAGGTTGTGAAGTATACGGTTACGATTAATCATGGTTCCATCTGGTGCCTGGGTTGTGTAATTGAAGTGATGAATTTGCGAATGTGAATAATATTATTAGATAAAAGAAAGATTAAACCGAGAAAATGAAAAGGAGAACCTGGGTGTTGTTGGTACAGGAAAAGGGGGAAAACCGGCGCCGAGCCACTGTAAAATTCCTTTAGTGGTGGCGGTGATTGTTGAAAGAGAAGGTGGAATTGGAGGGTTTTCTGATAGGGCTAAAGGATTTTTTACGAATGACTTTTTGGTTGATGTGAGTATATGAGGTTTGCGAAGTATACGGTTACGATTAATCATGGTTTCATCTGGTGCCTGAGGTTCTGTAATTGAAATGATGAATTTGCTAATGTGAATGAGATTATTAAATAAAAGAAAGATTAAACCGAGAAAATGAAAGAGAGAACCTGGGTGTTGTGATACAGGAAAAGGGGAAACCCGGCGCCGAGCCACTTTAAAACCCTAGAAGTGGTGGCGGGTGATTGTCTAAAGTGAAGGTGGAATTGGAGGGTTTTCTGATAGGGCTAACGGAATTGTAGCTAATGACTTTATGGTTGATGTGAGTATATGATGTTTGCGAAGTATACGGTTACGAATAATCATGGTTCCATCTGGTGCCTGGGTTCTGTAATTGAAGTGATGAATTTGCAAATTTTAATGAGATTATTAAATAAAAGAAAGATCTAAACCGAGAAAATGAAAGAGAGAACCTGGGTGTTTTGGTACCGGAAAAACGAAAACCGGCATCGAGCCACTGTAAACCCTAAAGTGGCGGCGTGATTGTTAAAGAGAAGTTGGAATTGGATGGTTTTTTGATAGGGCTAAAGGAATTGTAGGAATGACTTTTGATTGATGTGAGTATATGAGTTTGCGAAGTATAGAGTTAGGAATAAATCATGGTTCCATCTGTGCCTGGGTTCTGTAATTGAAGTGATGAATTTGCGAACTGAATGAGATATAAATAAAAGAAAGATTAAACCGAGAAAATGAAAGAGAAAACCTAGGTGTTGTGGTACTGAAAAAGGGGAAACCCGTGCCGAGCCACTTAAACCCTAGAAGTGGTGGGGTGATTGTTGAAAGAGAAGGTGGAATCGGAGGGTTTTTTGATAGGGATAAAGGAATTGTAGCGAATACTTTGTGATTGATGTGAGTATATGAGGTTTGTGAAGTATACGGTTAAGATTAATCATGGTTCCATCTGTGCCTAGGGGTTTGTAATTGAAGTGATGAATTTCGAATATGAATGAGATTATTAAATAAAAGAAAATTAAACCGAGAAAATGAAAGAGAGAACCAGGTGTTTGTGTACCGGAAAAGGGGGAAAACCGAGCACGAGCACTTTAAAACACTAGAAGTGGTGGCGGGTGATTGTTGAAAGAGAAGGTGGAATTGGAGGGTTTTCTGATAGGGCTAAAGGAATTGTAGCGAATGACTTTGTGATTGATGTGAGTATATGAGGTTTGTGAAGCATACGTTACGTTAATCATGGTTCCATCTGTGTCTGGGGTTCTGTAATTGAAGGATAGAATTTGCGAATGTAATGAGATTATAATAAAAGAAAGATTAAACCAAGAAAATGAAAGAGAGAACCTAGGTGTTGTGGTACCGGAAAACTGGGAAAACGACGCCGAGCCACTGTAAACCCTAGAAGTGGTAGGCGGTGATTGTTGAAAGAGAAGGTGGAATTGGAGGGTTTTCTGATTTGGGCTAAAGGAATTGTAGCGAATGACTTTGTGATTGATGTGAGTATATGTGGTTTGTGAAGTATATGGCTACGATTAATCATGGTTCCATCTGTGCCTAGGGTTTTAATTGAAGTGATGAATTTGCGAATTGAATGAGTTTATTAAATAAAAGAAAGACTAAACCGAGAAAATGAAAGAGAGAACTAGTGGTGTTGTGGTACCGGTAATACGGGGAAAACGTAGCACGAGCCACTGTAAACCCTAGAAGTGGTGGTGGTGATTGTTGAAAGAGAAGGGAATTGGAGGGTTTTTATAGGCTGAAAGGAATTTAGCGAATGATTTGTGATTGAGTGAGTATATGAGTTGTGAAGTATACGGTTACGATTAATCATGGTTCCATCTGGTGCCTGGGTTTTGTAATTGAAGTGATGAATTTGCGTATGTGAATGAGATTATTAGAATAAAAGAAAGATTAAACCGAGAAAATGAAAGAGAGAACCGGGTGTTGTGGTACAGGAAAAGGGGAAAACAGGGCCGAGCCACTGTAAACCTAGAAGTGGTGGCGGGTGATTGTTGAAAGACAAGGTGGAATCGAGGGTTTTCTATAGGCTAAAGGATTTGTTACGAATGACTTTCGTGATTGATGTGAGTATATGAGGTTTGTGAAGTATACGGTTACGATTAATCATGGTTCCATCTGGTGCCTGGGGTTCTGTAATTGAATGATGAATTTGCTAATATGAATGAGATTATTAAATAAAAGAAAGACTTAAACCGAGAAAATGAAAGAGAGAACCTGGGTGTTGTGTCAGGAAAAAGGGGAACCCGGCCCGAGCCACTTTAAAACCCTAGAAGTTGGTGGCGGGTGATTGTTAAAGTGAAGGTGGAATTGGGGGTTTATCTGATAGGGCTAAGGAATTGTAAGTATGACTTTGTGGTTGATTGAGTATATGAGGTTTGTGAAAATACGTTAGAATAATCATGGTTCCATCTGGTGCCTTGGGTCTGTAATTGAAGTGATGAATTTGCAAATTTTAATGAGATTATTAAATAAAAGAAAGACTAAACCGAGAAAATGAAAGAGAGAACCTGGGTGTTGTGGTACCGGAAAAAGGGGAAACCCGGCATCGAGCCACTGTTTAAAACCCTAGAAGTGGCGGCGTATGATTGTTGAAAGAGAAGTTGGAATTGGTGGGTTTTTTGATAGGGCTAAAGGAATTGTAGCGAATGACTTTGTGATTGATGTGAGTATATGAGATTTGCGAAGTATACGGTTAGGATAAATCATGGTTCCATCTGGTGCCCAGGGTTCTGTAATTGAAGTGATGAATTTGCGAACGTGAATGAGATAATAAAAGAAAGATTAAACCGAGAAAATGAAAGAGAAAACCTGGGTGTTGTGGTACTGGAAAAAGGGGAAACCCGGTGCCGAGCCACTATAAAACCCTAGAAGTGGTGGTGAGTGATTGTTGAAAGAGAAGGTGGATTGGAGGGTTTTTTTATAGGGATAAAGGAATTGTAGCGAATGACTTTGTGATTGATGTGAGTATATGAGGTTTGTGAAGTATACGGTTACGATTAATCATGGTTCCATCTGGTGCCAGGGGTTCTGTAATTGAAATGATGAATTTTCGAATATGAATGAGATTATTAAATAAAGAAATATTAAACCGAGAAAATGAAAGAGAGAACCCGAGTTTTGTAGTACCGGAAAAGGGGGAAAACCGGCACCGAGCAACTTTAAAACACTAGAAGTGGTGGCGGGTGATTGTTGAAAGAGAAGGTGGAATTGGAGGGTTTTCTGATAGGGCTAAAGGAATTGTAGCGATTGACTTTGTGATTGATGTGAGTATATGAGGTTTGTGAAGCATACGGTTACGATTAATCATGGTTCCATCTCGTGCCTGGGTTCTGTAATTGAAGTGAGAATTTTGCGAATTTGAATGAGATTGTTAAATAAAAGAAAGATTAAACCAAGAAAATGAAAGAGAGAACCTAGGTGTTGTGGTACCGGAAAACTGGGAAAACTGGCGCCGAGCCACTGTAAATCCTAGAAGTGGTAGCCGGTGATTGTTGAAAGAGAAGGTGGAATTGAAGGGTTTTCTGATTGGGCTAAAGGAATTGTAGCGAATGACTTTGTGATTGATGTGAGTATATGTGGTTTGTGAAGTATATGGCTACGATTAATCATGGTTCCATCTTGTGCCTGGGGTTCTTTAATTGAAGTGAAGAATTTGCGAATTTGAATGAGATTATTAAATAAAAGAAAGACTAAACCGAGAAAATGAAAAAGAGAATGTGGGTGTTGTGGTACCGGAATAGGGGGAAAACTAGCACCGAGCCACTGTAAATCCCTAGAAGTGGTGGTGGTGATGGTTGAAAGAGAAGGTGCAATTGGAGGGTTTTTTGATAGGGCGAAAGGAATTACAGCGAATGACTTTGTGATTGATGTGAGTATATGAGATTTGTGAAGTATACGGTTACGATTAATCATGGTTCCATCTGGTGCCTGGGTTTCTGTAATTGAAGTGATGAATTTGCGTATGTGAATGAGATTATTAAATAAAAGAAAGATTAAACCGAGAAAATGAAAGAGAGAACCAGTGTTTGTGGTACCGGAAAAGGGGAAAAACAGGCGCTGAGCCATTTAGAACCTAGAAGTGGTGGCGGTGATTGTTGAAAGACAAGGTGGAATCAGAGGGTTTTCTTATAGCGCTAAAGGAATTGTAGCGAATGACTTCGTGATTGATGTGAGTATATGAGGTTTGTGAAGTAACGGTTACGATTAATCATGGTTCCATCTAGTGCCTGGGGTTCTGTAATGAAGTGATGAATTTGCGAATATGAATGAGATTATTAAATAAAAGAAAGACTAAACCGAGAAAATGAAAGAGAGAACCTGGGTGTTGTGGTGCCGAAAAAGGGGATACCCGGCACCGAGCCACTGTAAAACCCTAGAAGTTGTGGCGAGTGATTGTTGAAAGAGAAGGTGGAATTGGGGTTTATATCTGATAGGGCTAAAGGAATTGTAGCGAGTAACTTTGTGATTGATCTGAGTATATGAGGTTTGTGATAAATACAGTTAGGAAAATCATGGTTCCAATCTGGTGCCTTGGGTTCTGTGATTGAAGTGATGAATTTGCGAATGTGAATGAGATTATTAAATAAAAGAAAGATTAAACGAGAAAATGAAAGAGAGAACCTGGGTGTTGTGGTACCGGAAAAGGGGAAAACCAGCGCTAGCACTGTAAACCCTAGAAGTGGTGGCGGTGATTGTTGAAAGAGAAGTGGAATTGGAAGGTTATCTCATAGGGCTAAAGAATTGTAGCAAATGACTTTGTGATTGATGTGAGTATATGAGTTTTGTGAAGTACACGGTTACGATTAATCGTGGTTCCATCTGGTGCCTGGGGATTTTGAATAGAAGTGATGAATTTGCGAATATGCATGAGATTATTAAATAAAAGAACGATTAAACGAGAAAATGAAAGAGAGAACCTGGTTTGTGGACCATGAAAATGGGAAACCGGCGCCGAGCCACTGTAAACCTGAATGGTGCGGGTGATTGTTGAAAGAGAAGGTGGAATCGGAGGTTTCTGATAGGGCTAAGGAAATTGTAGCGAATGACTTTGTGTTGAAGTGAGTATATTGTTTGGAAGTATAATAGTTTACGATTAATCATGGTCCATCTAGTGCTTGGGGTTCTGTATTGAAGTGATGAATTTGCGAATGTGAATGTGATATTAAATAAAAGAAATTTAAACCGAGAAAATGAAAGAGAGAACCCTGGTGTTGTGGTACTGGAAAAGGGGGAAACCGGCACGAGCCACTTAAAACCAAAGTGGGTGAGGGTGATTGCTGAAAGAGGAGGTGGAACTGGAGGGATTTCTGATAGGGCTAAAGGAATTGTAGCGAATGACTTTGTGATTGATGGAGTATATGGATTGCGAAGTATACGTTAGGATAATCATGTTCATCTGGTGCAGGGTTCTGTAATTGAAGTGATGAATTTGCGAACGTGAATGAGATTCTTAAATAAAAGAAAGATTAAACCGAGAAAATGAAAGAAAAACTTGGAGTTGATTGGTACTGGAATAAGGGAAACCCGGTGGCCGAGCACTATAAAACCTAGAAGTGGTGGGTGATTGTTGAAAGAGAAGTGGAACTGGAGGGTTTTTTATTGGGATAAGGAATTGTAGCGAATGACTTTGTGATTGATGTGAGTATATGAGTTTGTGAAGTATAGGTTCGATCAATCATGGTTCCATCTGGTGCCAGGGTTCTTAATTGAGGATGAATTTCGAATGTGAATGAGATTAATAAATAAAAGAAATATTAAAACGAGAAAATGAAAGAGAAACTCGAGGTTTGTAGTACCGGAAAAGGGGGAAAACCGGCAACCGACAACTATTAAAACCTAGAAGTGGTTGGGGTGATTGTTGAAAGAGAAGGTGGAATTGGAGGTTTCTGATAGGGCTAAAGGAATTGTAGCGATTGACTTTGTGATTGATGTGAGTATATGAGGTTTGTGAAGCATACGGTTACGATTAATCATGGTTCCATCTCGTGCCTGGGGTTCTGTAATTGAAGTGAGAATTTGCGAATTTGAATGAGATTGTTAAATAAAAGAAAGATTAAACCAAGAAAATGAAAGAGAGAACCTAGGTGTTGTGGTACCGGAAAACTGGGAAAACTGGCGTCGAGCCATTGTAAACCCCTAGAAGTGGTAGCCGGTGATTGTTGAAAGAGAAGGTGGAATTGAAGGGTTTTCTGATTGGGCTAAAGGAATTGTAGCGAATGACTTTGTGATTGATGTGAGTGTATGTGGTTTGTGAAGTATATGGCGACGATTAATCATGGTTCCATCTTGTGCTTGGGGTTCTTTAATTGAAGTGATGAATTTGCGAATTTGAATGAGATTATAAATAAAAGAAAGACTAAACCGAGAAAATGAAAAAGAGAATGTGGGTGTTGTGGTACCGGAATAGGGGGAAAACTAGCACCGAGCCACTGTAAATCCCTAGAAGTGGTGGTGGTGATGGTTGAAAGAGAAGGTGCAATTGGAGGGTTTTTTGATAGGGCGAAAGGAATTACAGCGAATGACTTTGTGATTGATGTGAGTATATGAGATTTGTGAAGTATACGGTTACGATTAATCATGGTTCCATCTGGTGCCTGGGTTTCTGTAATTGAAGTGATGAATTTGCGTATGTGAATGAGATTATTAAATAAAAGAAAGATTAAACCGAGAAAATGAAAGAGAGAACCCAGTGTTGTTGGTACCGGAAAAGGGGAAAAAACAGGCGCTGAGCCACTTTAGAACCCTAGAAGTGGTGGCGGGTGATTGTTGAAAGACAAGGTGGAATCAGAGGGTTTTCTTATAGCGCTAAAGGAATTGTACGAATGACTTCGTGATTGATGTGACTATATGAGGTTTGTGAAGTATACGGTTACGATTAATCATGGTTCCATCTAGTGCCTGGGTTCTGTAATTGAAGTGATGAATTTGCGAATATGAATGAGATTATTAAATAAAAGAAAGACTAAACCGAGAAAATGAAAGAGAGAACCTGGGTGTTGTGGTGCCGAAAAAGGGGGATACCCGGCACCGAGCCACTGTAAAACCCTAGAAGTTGTGGCGAGTGATTTTGAAAGAGAAGGTGGAATTGGGGGTTTATCTGATAGGGCTAAAGGAATTGTAGCGAGTAACTTTGTGATTGATCTGAGTATATGAGGTTTGTGATAAATACAGTTAGGAATAATCATGGTTCCATCTGGTGCCTTGGGTTCTGTGATTGAAGTGATGAATTTGCGAATGTGAATGAGATTATTAAATAAAAGAAAGATTAAACCGAGAAAATGAAAGAGAGAACCTGGTGTGTTTGGTACCGGAAAAGGGAAAACCAGCGCCTAGCCACTGTAAACCCCTAGAAGTGGTGGCGGGTGATTGTTGAAAGAGAAGGTGGAATTGGAAGGTTATCTCATAGGGCTAAAGGAATTGTAGCAAATGACTTTGTGATTGATGTGAGTATATGAGTTTTGTGAAGTACACGGTTACGATTAATCGTGGTTCCATCTGGTGCCTGGGGTTTTGTAATAGAAGTGATGAATTTGCGAATATGCATGAGATTATTAAATAAAAGAACGATTAAACCGAGAAAATGAAAGAGAGAACCTGGGTGTTGTGGTACCGAAAAATAGGGAAAACCGGCGCCGAGCCACTGTAAAACCCTAGAAGTGGTGGCGGGTGATTGTTGAAAGAGAAGGTGGAATCGGAGGGTTTTCTGATAGGGCTAAAGGAATTGTAGCGAATGACTTTGTGGTTGAAGTGAGTATATGAGGTTTGCGAAGTATACGGTTACGATTAATCATGGTTCCATCTAGTGCTTGGGGTTCTGTACTTGAAGTGATGAATTTGCGAATGTGAATGTGATTATTAAATAAAAGAAATATTAAACCGAGAAAATGAAAGAGAGAACCCTGGTGTTGTGGTACTGGAAAAGGGGGAAACCCGGCTACGAGCCACTTAAAACCCTAAAAGTGGTGGAGGGTGATTGCTGAAAGAGGAGGTGGAACTGGAGGGATTTCTGATAGGGCTAAAGGAATTGTAGCGAATGACTTTGTGATTGATGTGAGTATATGAGATTTGCGAAGTATACGGTTAGGATAAATCATGTTCCATCTGGTGCCCAGGGTTCTGTAATTGAAGTGATGAATTTGCGAACGTGAATGAGATTATTAAATAAAAGAAAGATTAAACCGAGAAAATGAAAGAGAAAACTTGGGTGTTTGTGGTACTGGAATAAGGGGAAACCCGGTGTGCCGAGCCACTATAAAACCCTAGAAGTGGTGGTGGGTGATTGTTGAAAGAGAAGGTGGAACTGGAGGGTTTTTTTATTGGGATAAAGGAATTGTAGCGAATGACTTTGTGATTGATGTGAGTATATGAGGTTTGTGAAGTATACGGTTACGATCAATCATGGTTCCATCTGGTGCCAGGGGTTCTGTAATTGAAGTGATGAATTTTCGAATGTGAATGAGATTAATAAATAAAAGAAATATTAAACCGAGAAAATGAAAGAGAGAACTCGAGTTTTGTAGTACCGGAAAAGGGGGAAAACCGGCACCGAGCAACTTTAAAACCCTAGAAGTGGTGGCGGGTGATTGTTGAAAGAGAAGGTGGAATTGGAGGGTTTCTGATAGGGCTAAAGGAATTGTAGCGATTGACTTTGTGATTGATGTGAGTATATGAGGTTTGTGAAGCATACGGTTACGATTAATCATGGTTCCATCTCGTGCCTGGGGTTCTGTAATTGAAGTGAGAATTTTGCGAATTTGAATGAGATTGTTAAATAAAAGAAAGATTAAACCAAGAAAATGAAAGAGAGAACCTAGGTGTTTGTGGTACCGGAAAACTGGGAAAACTGGCGTCGAGCCACTGTAAACCCCTAGAAGTGGTAGCCGGTGATTGTTGAAAGAGAAGGTGGAATTGAAGGGTTTTCTGATTGGGCTAAAGGAATTGTAGCGAATGACTTTGTGATTGATGTGAGTGTATGTGGTTTGTGAAGTATATGGCGACGATTAATCATGGTTCCATCTTGTGCCTGGGGTTCTTTAATTGAAGTGATGAATTTGCGAATTTGAATGAGATTATTAAATAAAAGAAAGACTAAACCGAGAAAATGAAAAAGAGAATGTGGGTGTTGTGGTACCGGAATAGGGGGAAAACTAGCACCGAGCCACTGTAAATCCCTAGAAGTGGTGGTGGTGATGGTTGAAAGAGAAGGTGCAATTGGAGGGTTTTTTGATAGGGCGAAAGGAATTACAGCGAATGACTTTGTGATTGATGTGAGTATATGAGATTTGTGAAGTATACGGTTACGATTAATCATGGTTCCATCTGGTGCCTGGGTTTCTGTAATTGAAGTGATGAATTTGCGTATGTGAATGAGATTATTAAATAAAAGAAAGATTAAACCGAGAAAATGAAAGAGAGAACCCAGGTGTTGTGGTACCGGAAAAGGGGAAAAAACAGGCGCTGAGCCACTTTAGAACCCTAGAAGTGGTGGCGGGTGATTGTTGAAAGACAAGGTGGAATCAGAGGGTTTTCTTATAGCGCTAAAGGAATTGTAGCGAATGACTTCGTGATTGATGTGACTATATGAGGTTTGTGAAGTATACGGTTACGATTAATCATGGTTCCATCTAGTGCCTGGGGTTCTGTAATTGAAGTGATGAATTTGCGAATATGAATGAGATTATTAAATAAAAGAAAGACTAAACCGAGAAAATGAAAGAGAGAACCTGGGTGTTGTGGTGCCGAAAAAGGGGGATACCCGGCACCGAGCCACTGTAAAACCCTAGAAGTTGTGGCGAGTGATTGTTGAAAGAGAAGGTGGAATTGGGGGTTTATCTGATAGGGCTAAAGGAATTGTAGCGAGTAACTTTGTGATTGATCTGAGTATATGAGGTTTGTGATAAATACAGTTAGGAATAATCATGGTTCCATCTGGTGCCTTGGGTTCTGTGATTGAAGTGATGAATTTGCGAATGTGAATGAGATTATTAAATAAAAGAAAGATTAAACCGAGAAAATGAAAGAGAGAACCTGGGTGTTGTGGTACCGGAAAAGGGGGAAAACCAGCGCCTAGCCACTGTAAACCCCTAGAAGTGGTGGCGGGTGATTGTTGAAAGAGAAGGTGGAATTGGAAGGTTATCTCATAGGGCTAAAGGAATTGTAGCAAATGACTTTGTGATTGATGTGAGTATATGAGTTTTGTGAAGTACACGGTTACGATTAATCGTGGTTCCATCTGGTGCCTGGGGTTTTGTAATAGAAGTGATGAATTTGCGAATATGCATGAGATTATTAAATAAAAGAACGATTAAACCGAGAAAATGAAAGAGAGAACCTGGGTGTTGTGGTACCGAAAAATAGGGAAAACCGGCGCCGAGCCACTGTAAAACCCTAGAAGTGGTGGCGGGTGATTGTTGAAAGAGAAGGTGGAATTGGAGGGTTTTCTTATAGGCTAAAGGAATTGTAGCGAATGACTTTGTGACTGATGTGAGTATATGAGGTTTGTGAAGTATACGGTTTACGATTAATCATGGTTCCATCTGGTGCCTGGGGTTCTGTAATTGAAGTGATGAATTTGCGAATGTGAATGAGATTATTAAATAAAAGACAGATTAAACTGAGAAAACGACAAAGAGAACCTGGGTGTTGTGGTACCGTAAAAGGGGGAAAACCGGAGCTGAGCCACTATAAAACCCTAGAAGTGGTGGTAGGTGATTGTTGAAAGAGAAGGTACAATTGGAGGGTTTTTTGATAGGGCTAAAGGAATTGTAGCGAATGACTTTATGATTGATGTGAGTGAGGTTTGTGAACTATACGGTTACGATTAATCATGGTTCCATCTGGTTCCTGGGGTTCTGTTATTAAAGTGACGAATTTGCGAATTTGAATGAGATTATTAAATAAAAGATAGATTAAACTGAGAAAATGACACAGAGAACCTGGGTGTTGTGGTACGGGAAAAGGGGTAAACCGGCTCTGAGCCACAGTAAAACCCTAGAAGTGGTGGTGGGTGATTGTTGAAAGAGTAGGTGGAATTGGAGGGTTTTCTGATAGGGCTATAGGTATTGTAGCGAATGACTTTGTGATTGATGTGAGTATATGAGGTTTGTGAAGTATACGGTTACGATTAATCATGGTTCCATCTGGTGCCTTGGGTTCTGTAATTGAAGTGATGAATTTTTGAATGTGAATGAGATTATTATATAAAAGAAGGATTGAACCGAGAAAATGAAAGAGAGAACCTGGGTGTTGTGGTACCGGAAAATGGGGAAAACCGGTGCCGAGCCACTGTAAACCCTAGAAGTGGTGGTGGGTGATTATTGAAAGAGAATGTGGAATTGGAGGGTTTTCTGATAAGGCTTAAGGAATTGTAGCGAATGACTTTATGGTTGATCTGAGTATATGAGGTTTGCGAAGTATACGGTTACCATTAATCATGGTTCCATCTGGTGCCTGGGGTTCTGTAATTGAAGTGATGAATTTGCGAATGTGAATGAGATTATTAAATAAAAGAAAGACTAAACCGAGAAAATGAAAGAGAGAACCTGGGTGTTGTGGTGCCGAAAAAGGGGTAAACCCGACACCGAGCCACCGTAAAACCCTTGAAGTGGTGGCGAGTGATTGTTGAAAGAGAAGGTGGAATTCGAGGGTTTTCTGATAGGGCTAACGGAATTGTAGCGAATGAATTTTTGGTTGATCTGAGTATATGAGGTTTGCGAAGTATACGGTTACGATAAATCATGGTTCCATTTGGTGCCTGGGGTTCTGTAATTGAAGTGATGAATTTGCGAATTTAATTAGATTATTAAATAAAACAAAGATTAAAACCGAGAAAATGAAAGAGAGAACCCGGGTATTGTGGTACCGGAAAAGGGGAAAACCGGCGCCGAGCCACTGTAAACCCCTAGAAGTGGTGGCGGGTGATTGTTGAAAGAGAAGGTGGAATTGGAGGGTTTTCTGATAGGGCTTAAGGAATTGTAGCGAATGACTTTGTGATTGATGCGAGTATATGAGGTTTGTGACGTATACGGTTACGATTAATCATCGTTCTATCTGGTGCCTTGGGTTCTGTAATTGAAGTGATAAATTTGCGAATGTGAATGAGATTATTAAATAAAATAAAGATTAAACTAAGAAAACGACAGAGAAAACCTGGGTGTCGTGGTACCGGAGAGGGGAAAACAGGCGTTGAGCCAATGTAAAACCCTAGAAGTGGTGGTGGGTGATTGTTAAAAAAGAAGGTGGAATAGGAGGGTTTTCTGATAGGGCTAGAGGAATTGTAGCGAATGACTTTGTGATTGATGTCAGTATATGATCTTTGTGACAAATACGGTTACGATTAATCATGGTTCCATCTGTGCCTGGGGTTTTGTAATTGAAGTGATGAATTTGCGAATATGAATGAGATTATTACAGAAAAAAAGATTAAACCGAGAAAATGAAAGAGAGAACCTGGGTGTTGTGGTACCGAAAAATGGGGAAAACTGGCGTCGAGCCACTGTAAACCCTAGAAGTGGTGGTGGGTGATTGTTGAAAGAGAAGGTGGAACCGGCGGGTTTTCTGATAGGGCTAAAGGAATTGTAGAGAATGACTTTGTGGTTGATGTGAGTATATGAGGTTTGTGAAGTATACGGTTACGATTAATCATGGTTCCATCTGGTGCCCGGGGTTCTGTAATTGAAGTGATGAATTTGCGAATGTGAATGAGATTATTAAATAAAAGAAAGACTAAACCGAGAAAATTAAAGAGAGAACCTGGGTATTGTGGTACCGAAAAAGGGGGAAAGCCGGCACCGAGCCACTGTAAAACCTAGAAGTGGTGGCGAGTGATTGTTGAAAGAGAAGGTGGAATTGGAGGGTTTTCTGATAGGGCTAAAGGAATTGTAGCGAATGACTTTGTGATTCATGTATGTATATGAGGTTTGTGAAGTATACGGTTACGATTAATCATGGTTCCATCTGGTGCCTTGGGTTCTGTAATTGAAGTGATGAATTTGCGAATGTGAATGAGTTTATTAAATAAAAGAAAGATTAAACCGAGAAAATGAAAGAGAGAACCTGGGTGTTGTAGTACCGGAAAAGGGGGAAAACCGGCGCTGAGCCACTTTAGAACCCTACAAGTGGTGGCGGGTGATTGTTGAAAGAGAAGGTGGAATTGGAGGTTTTTCTGATAGGGCTAAAGGATTTGTAGCGAATGACTTTATGGTTGATGTGGGTATATGAGCTTTGCGAAGTATACGGTTACGATTAATCATGGTTCCATCTGGTGCCTGGGGTTCTGTAATTGAAGTGAGGAATTTTCGAATGTGAATGAGATAATTAAATAAAAGAAAGATTAAACCGAGAAAATGAAAGAGAGAACCCGGGTGTTGTGGTACTGGAAAAGGGGGAAAACCGGCGCCGAGCCACTTTAGAACCCTATAAGTGGTGGCGAGTGATTGTTGAAAGAGAAGGTGGAATTGGAGGGTTTTCTGATAGGGCTAAAGGAAATGTAGCGAATGACTTTGTGATTCATGTGGGTATATGAGGTTTGTGAAGTGTATGGTTACGATTAATCATGGTTCCATCTGGTGCCTGGGGTTCTGTAATTGAAGTGATAAATTTGCGAATGTGGATGAGATTATTAAATAAAAGAAAGATTAAACTGACAAAACGACAGAGAGAACCATGGTGTTGTGGTACCAGAAAAGGGAGAAAACCGGCGCCGAGCCACTGTAAAACCCTACAAATGGTGGTGGGTGATTGTTGAAAGAGAAGGTGCAATTGGAGGATTTTTTGATAGGGCTAAAGGAATTGTAGCGAATGACTTTTTGATTGATGTGAGTGAGGTTTGCGAAGTATACGGTTACGATTAATCATGGTTCCATCTGGTGTCTGGGGTTCTGTAATTGAAGTGATGAATTTCCGAATTTGAATGAGATTATTAAATAAAAGAAATATTAAACCTAGAAAATGAAAGAGAGAACCAGGGTGTTGTGGTACCGGAAAAGGGGGAAACCCGGCGCCGAGCCATTGTAAAACCCTCGAAGTGGTGGTGGGTGATTGTTGAAAGAGAAGGTGGAATTGGAGGGTTTTCAGATAGGGCTAAAGGAATTGTTGCAAATGACTTTGTGATTGATGTGAGTGTATGAGGTTTGTGAAGTATACTGTTACGATTAATCATGGTTCCATCTGGTACCTATGGTTCTGTAATTGAAGTGATGAATTTGCGAATGTGAATGAAATTATTAAAGAAAAGAAAGATTAAACCGCGAAAATGAAAGAGAGAACCTGGGTGTTGTGGTACCAGAAAAGGGGGAAAACCGGTGCCGAGCCACTATAAAACCCTACCAGTGGTGGCGGGTGATTATTGAAAGAGAACGTGGAATTGGAGGGTTGTTTGATAGGGCTAAAGGAATTGTAGGGAATGACTTTATGGTTGATCTGAGTATATGAGGTTTGCGAAGTATACGATTACGATTAATGATGGTTCTATCTGGTGCCTGGGGTTCTTTAATTGAAGTGATGAATTTTCGAATGTGAATGAAATTATTAAATAAAAGAAAGATTAAACCGAGAAAATGAAAGAGAGAACCTGGGTTTTGTGGTACCGGAAAAGGGTAAAACCGGCGCCGAGCCACTTTAGAACCCTATAAGTGGTGGCGAGTGATTGTTGAAAGAGAAGGTGGAATTGGAGGGTTTTCTGATAGGGCTAAAGGAAATGTAGCGAATGACTTTGTGATTCATGTGGGTATATGAGGTTTGTGAAGTGTATGGTTACGATTAATCATGGTTCCATCTGGTGCCTGGGGTTCTGTAATTGAAGTGATAAATTTGCGAATGTGGATGAGATTATTAAATAAAAGAAAGATTAAACTGACAAAACGACAGAGAGAACCATGGTGTTGTGGTACCAGAAAAGGGAAAAACCGGCGCCGAGCCACTGTAAAACCCTACAAATGGTGGTGGGTGATTGTTGAAAGAGAAGGTGCAATTGGAGGATTTTTTGATAGGGCTAAAGGAATTGTAGCGAATGACTTTTTGATTGATGTGAGTGAGGTTTGCGAAGTATACGGTTACGATTAATCATGGTTCCATCTGGTGTCTGGGGTTCTGTAATTGAAGTGATGAATTTCCGAATTTGAATGAGATTATTAAATAAAAGAAATATTAAACCTAGAAAATGAAAGAGAGAACCAGGGTGTTGTGGTACCGGAAAAGGGGGAAACCCGGCGCCGAGCCATTGTAAAACCCTCGAAGTGGTGGTGGGTGATTGTTGAAAGAGAAGGTGGAATTGGAGGGTTTTCAGATAGGGCTAAAGGAATTGTTGCAAATGACTTTGTGATTGATGTGAGTGTATGAGGTTTGTGAAGTATACTGTTACGATTAATCATGGTTCCATCTGGTACCTATGGTTCTGTAATTGAAGTGATGAATTTGCGAATGTGAATGAAATTATTAAAGAAAAGAAAGATTAAACCGCGAAAATGAAAGAGAGAACCTGGGTGTTGTGGTACCAGAAAAGGGGGAAAACCGGTGCCGAGCCACTATAAAACCCTACCAGTGGTGGCGGGTGATTATTGAAAGAGAACGTGGAATTGGAGGGTTGTTTGATAGGGCTAAAGGAATTGTAGGGAATGACTTTATGGTTGATCTGAGTATATGAGGTTTGCGAAGTATACGATTACGATTAATGATGGTTCTATCTGGTGCCTGGGGTTCTTTAATTGAAGTGATGAATTTTCGAATGTGAATGAAATTATTAAATAAAAGAAAGATTAAACCGAGAAAATGAAAGAGAGAACCTGGGTTTTGTTGGTACCGGAAAAGGGTAAAACCGGCGCCGAGCCACTGTAAAACCCTTGATGTGGTGGCAGGTGATTGTTGAAAGAGAAGGTGGAATTGGAAGGTTTTCTCATAGGGCTAAAGGAATTGTAACGGATGACTTTGTGATTGATGTGAGTGTATGAGGTTTGTGAAGTATGCGGTTACGATTAATCATGGTTCCATCTGGTGCCTGGGGTTCTGTAATTGAAGTGATGAATTTGCGAATGTGAATGAGATTATTAAATAAAAGAAAGATTAAACCGAGAAAATGAAAGAGAGAACCTGGGTGTTGTGGTACCGGAAAAGGGAAAACCGGCGCCGAGCCACTGTAAACCCCTAGAAGTGGTGGCTGGTGATTCTTGAAAAAGAAAGTGGAATTGGAGGGTTTTCTGATAGGGCTATAGGAATTGTAGTGAATGACTTTGTGATTGATGTGAGTATATGAGGTTTGTGAAGTATACGGTTACGATTAATCATGATTCCATCTGGTGCCTGGGGTTTTGTAATTGAAGTGATGAATTTGCGAAAGTGAATGAGATTATTAGTTGAAAGAAATATTAAACCGGGAAAATGAAAGAGAGAACCTTCGTGTTGTGTTACCGGAAAAGGAGGAAAATCTGCACCGCGCCACTGTAAAACCCTAGGAATGGTGGCGGGTGATTGTTGAAAGAGAATGTGGAATTGGATGGTTTTCTGATAGGGCTAAAGGAATTGTAGCGAATGACTTTATGGTTGATCTGAGTATATGAGGCTTGCGAAGTATACGGTTACGATTAATAATGGTTCTATCTGGTGCCTGGGGTTCTCTAATTGAAGCGATGAATTTGCGAATGTGATTTAGATTATTAAATAAAAGAAAGATTAAACCGAGAAAATGAAAGAGAGAACCCGGGTGTTGTGGTACCTGAAAAGGGGGAAAACCGGCGCTGAGCCACTTTAGAGCCCTATAAGTGGTGGCGGGTGATTGTTGAAAGAGAAGGTGGAATTGGAGGGTTTTGTGATGGGCTAAAGGAATTGTAGCGAATGACTTTGTGATTGGTGTGAGTATATGAGGTTTACGAAGTATACGGTTACGATTATCATGGTTAGATGAGGTGCCTGGGGTTCTCTAATTGAAGCGATGAATTTGCGAATGTGAATGAGATTATTAAATAAAAGAAAGATTAAATCGAGAAAATGAAAGAGAGAACCTAGGTTGTTGTGGTACCGGAAAGGGGGAAAACCAGCGCCGAGCCACTGTAAACCCCTAGAAGTTGTGGCGGGTGATTGTTGAAAGAGAAGGTGGAAGTGAGAGGTTTCCTGATAGGGCTAAAGGAATTGTAGCGAATGATTTTGTGATTGATGTGAGTATATGAGGTTTGTGAAGTATACGGTTACGATTAATCATGGTTCCATCTGGTGCCGGGGGTTCTGTAATTTAGTGATGAATTTACGAATGTGAATGAGATTATTAAATAAATGAAAGATTAAAATGAGAAAATGAAAGAGAGAACCTGGATGTTGTCGTATCGGAAAAAGGGGGAAAACCGGCGCCAAGCCACTGTAAAAACCTTAGAAGTGGTGGCGGGTGATTGTTGAAAGAGAAGGTGGAATTGGAGGGTTTTCTGATGGGCTAAAGGAATTGTAGCGAATGACTTTGTGATTGGTGTGAGTATATGAGGTTTGCGAAGTATACGGTTACGATTAATCATGGTTCCATCTGGTGCCCGGGTTTCTGTAATTGAAGTGATGAATTTGCAAATGTGAATGAGATTATTAAATAAAAGAATGACTAAACCGAGAAAATGAAAGAGAGAACCTAGGTGTTGCGGTACCGGAAAAGGGGGAAACCCGGCACCGAGCCACTGTAAAACCTAAGAAGTGGTGGAGGGTGATTGTTGAAAGAGAAGGTGGAATTGGAGGGTTTTCTGATAGGGCAAAAGGAATTGTAGCAAATGACTTTGTGGTTGCTGTGAGTATATGAGGATTGCGAAGTATACGATTACTATTAATCATGGTTCCATCTAGTGCCTGGGGTTCTGTAATTGAAGTGATGAATTTGCGAATGTGAATGAGATTATTAAATAAAAGAAAGATTAACCCCAGAAAATGAAAGAGAGAACCTGGGTGTGTGTGTACCGGAAAAGGGGAAAACCAGCGACGAGCCATTGTAAACCCCTAGAAGTGGTGGCGGGTGATTGTTGAAAGAGAAGTAGAATTCGAAGGTTTTCTGATATGGCTAAAGGAATTGTAGCGAATGACTTTGTGATTGATGTGAGTATATGAGGTTTGTGAAGTATACGATTACGATTAATCATGGTTCCATCTGGTTCCTGGGGTTCTTTAATTGAAGTGATGAATTTGCGAACGTGAATGAGATTATTAAATAAAAGAAAGATTAAACCGAGAAAATGTAAAGAGAAAACCTGGGTTTGTGGTACGGAAAAAAGGGGGAATACCGGCTCGAGCCACTGTAAAACCTAGAAGTGGTGGCGAGTGATTGTTGAAAGAGAAGTGGAATTTGAGGGTTTTTGATAGGGCTAAAGGAATTGTAGCGAATGACTTTGTGGTTCATGTGAGTATATGAGGTTTGCGAAGTATACGGTTACGATTAATCATGGTTCCATCTGGTGCCTGGGGTTCTGTAATTGAAGTGATGAATTTTCGAATGTGAGTAGATTATTAATAAAAGAAAGACTAAACCGAGAAAATGAAAGAGAGAACCTGGGTGTTGTGGTACCGGAAAAGGGGGAAAACCGGCATCGAGCCACTGTAAAACCCTAAAGTGGCTGGCGGTGTGATTGTTGAAAGAGAAGTTGGAATTGGTGGTTTTTTATAGGGCTAAAGGAATTTGTAGCGAATGACTTTTGGTTATGTGGTATATGAGTTTGTGAAGTATAGGTTACGATTAATCATGGTTCCATCTGGTGCCTTGGGTTCTGTAATTGAAGTGATGAATTTTGCGAATGTGAATGAGTTTATTAAATAAAAGAAAGATTAAACCGAGAAAATGAAAGAGAGAACCGGGTGTTGTGAGTACCGGAAAAGGGGGAAAACCGGTGCTGAGCCACTTTAGAACCCTATAAGTAGTGGCGGTGATTGTTGAAAGAGAAGGTGGAATTGGAGGGTTTTCTGATAGGGCAAAAGGAATTGTAGCGAATGACTTTGTGATTCTGTGGGTATATGAGGATTTGTGAAGGTATAGTTACGATTAATCATGGTTCCATCTAGTGCCTGGGGTTCTGTAATTGAAGTGATGAATTTGCGAATGTGGATGAGATTATTAAATAAAAGAAAGATTAAACCGAAAATGAAAGAGAGAACCTGGTGTTGTGGTACCAGGAAAAGGGGAAAACCGGAGCGAGAGCCATTTTAAACCCTAGCAATGGGGGGGTGATTGTTGAAAGAGAAGTAGAATTGGAGGTTTTCTGATATGGCTAAAGGAATTGTAGCGAATGACTTTGTGTTGATGTGAGAATGAGGTTTGGAAGTATACGATTACGATTAATCATGGTTCCATCTGGTTCCTGGGGTTCTGTAATTGAAGTGATGAATTTTCGAAGTTGAATGAGATTATTAAATAAAAGAAATATTAAACCAGAAAATGAAAGAGAGAACCTGGGTGTTGTGGTACGGAAAAAGGGGGAATACCGGCGTCGAGCCATTGTAAAACCTAGAAGTGGTGGAGGTGATTGTTGAAAGAGAAGTGGGAATTGAGGGTTTTTGATAGGGCTAAAGGAATTGTAGCGAATGACTTTGTGTTGATGTGAGTTATGAGGTTTGGAAGTATACGTTACGATTAATCATGGTTCCATCTGGTGCCTGATGGTTCTGTAATTGAAGTGATGAATTTTCGAATGTGAATGAGATTATTAAAAAAGAAAGATAAACCGAGAAAATGAAAGAGAGAACCTGGGTGTTGTGGTACCGGAAAAGGGGGAAACCCGGATCGAGCCACTGTAAAACCCTAGAAGTGGCGGGTTGATTTTGAAAGAGAAGTGGAATTGGGGGTTTTTTGATAGGGCTAAAGGAATTGTAGCGAATGACTTTGTGGTTGATGTGAGTATATGAGGTTTGGAAGTATACGGTTACGATAATCATGGTTCCATCTGGTGTCTGGGTTCTTTAATTGAAGGATGAATTTTGAATGTGAATGAATTATTAAATAAAGAAAGATTAAACCGAGAAAATGAAAGAGAGAACCTGGGTTGTTGTGTACCGGAAAAGGGGAAAACTGACGCCGAGCCACTGTAAAACCCTAGAAGTGGTGGCAGGTGATTATTGAAAGAGAAGGTGGAATTGGAAGGTTTTCTGATAGGGCTAAAGGAATTGTAACGAATGACTTTATAGTTGATGTGAGTGTATGAGGTTTGGAAGTATCGGTTACGATGAATCATGGTTCCATCTGGTGCCTGGGTTCTGTAATTGAAGTGATGAATTTGCGAATGTGAATGAGATTATTAAATAAAAGAAAGATTAAACCGAGAAAATGAAGAGAGAACCTGGGTGTTGTGGTACCGGAAAAAGGGGAAAAACCGGCGCCGAGCCACTGTAAAACCCTAGAAGTGGTGGCTGGTGATTCTTGAAAAAGAAAGTGGAATTGGAGGGTTTTCTGATAGGGCTATAGGAATTGTAGTGAATGACTTTGTGATTGATGTGAGTATATGAGGTTTGTGAAGTATACGGTTACGATTAATCATGATTCCATCTGGTGCCTGGGGTTTTGTAATTGAAGTGATGAATTTGCGAAAGTGAATGAGATTATTAGTTGAAAGAAATATTAAACCGGGAAAATGACAGAGAGAACCTGGGTGTTGTGGTACCGGAAAAGGGCGAAAACCGGCTCCGAGCAAGTGTAAACCCCTTGAAGTGGTGGCTGGTGATTCTTCAAAAAGAAAGTGGAATTGAAGGGTGTTCTCATAGGGCTAAAGGAATTGTAGCGAATGACTTTGTGATTGATGTGAGTATATGAGGTTTGTGAAGTATGCGGTTACGATTAATCATGATTCCATCTGGTGCCTGGGGTTTTGTAATTGAAGTGATGAATTTGCGAAAGTGAATGAGATTATTAGTTAAAAGAAAGATTAAACCGAGAAAATGAAAGAGAGAACCTGGGTGTTGTGTTACCGGAAAAGGAGGAAAACCTGCACCGAGCCACTGTAAACCCTAGAAGTGGTGGCGTGTGATTGTTGAAAGAGAAGGTGGAATTGGAGGGTTTTCTGATAGGGCTAAAGGAATTGTAGCGAATGACTTTGTGATTGATGTGAGTGTCACACCCTGACCCGTAGCGGAAATTGTGGTCGGGGCATGATTGGGTTTTCATCAAAGCTCATGACATTTACTTTTATAAAATTTCATATTTATTATTCCAAATTAAAAGGGAGAATCCCAAATTTAAATGTTCTAATCATGACATTTAAGTAACTCTTTATTTTTCTTCTAAGGCCTAATCCTATGTGTTCTCTGCTTCAACCTGTTCATCTGTACCATGTGTAAAAATAGAGGTTTTGGTCAACAAAAGTTGGCGAGTGAATTCCATTTAAATATTTGAAAGAACATATATGTTGAGTAATTTAAATATAGAAATGTGCATAAACCAAATATGAGCAAACGTATATGTAAACTATTCACAAACCACATAAGCACTTAGTAATGTACATATGAGCATGATTTTTGATGAGTGTGAGATCAAGGCTCAATCAAACGGAGCCGATCTGATGAGGCACGCGATGCTCTACTCATATCCAACGAGGAACTAGTGGGCCTAATGTGAATGATGCATAATGAACTGTGAGATCAAGGCTCAATCAAACGAAGCCGATCTAATGAGGCACGCGATTCTCTACCGTCTATACAGGGAGTTGATGGGCCTAATGTGACAGCTTGATTGAAATGAGAAAATATAACCACATATAACAATAAACAAAATATCACATAGCACGTTAGTTCATATAATGGTAGTTTCACAAGTATTTGAATAAAAGATATAAATAAACGACACATGATACGCCCAAAACATGAATAAAAAGGGGAAGTTTGTAAGAATTCACTCACAGTGGGTGCGTTTCTTGAATTAATGACGAATGCGCACGATTTAAGATTTCAACCGACGAGAGAACTAACCTAAGTAATCACGTAATAATTCGGTAAATATATAACTTTTATTTGAAATTAATATTTCTACATAATGCTTTTTATTAGGTTTTAGTCTATTTTAATACTATTTATTACGATTTAAAACCTAAGAAGTCTTATTTTTATAAGTATTTTTAAAGGATTTTTGAATAATTAAAAATAAGGAAAATAGGTAAAAAATATCCCCTTTTCAGGGTTGACCGGGTCAACCGGCCGGACTGCACATGTTATAGGCATCGTGTGAGGATCGAACCCGTGACCTCCCGAATACGTGCACGCAGCTCTACCAACTGAGCTACGTGTCTAACCCGAAGTATACCTGATTTTAATTATATATATATACTAACTAGGTTAAATCATGAATTCATTTAATTAAAAAGGATATTATTATCATCTAACCGTAGCACGTACTCAGAGTCGAACCCGCGCCCAATGGAAGTGTTGCACACAACCCTTCCAACTAGGCTGTGTGTCTAACCCACAATATTCGGAATTCATATTACATTTATACACATACTGAGCATTGATCTGAATGGGTTTAAAAAGAGTTGGTTTTGTTTTGGAAAGCCGGTAACGTGTGAGACTCGAACCTGCGTGTTTCGTGTTGCACAAAGTCCACCACTGGACTGTGTGTCTCACCCGATTAAACTTCTGATTTTAATTATATTAATACACTATCTTGACTTCATCTTCTTCATAAACAATACCCAGAAATCGTACCCGACTGTTTAACCCATTTATACAGTTTGTATTAACTGTTTTAAAACAACTAATCACTAGACAAAAGATAGCAAAGAGATTTAGAGGGTTGTACCGATTTGGCGAAGTGATGCGGTTTTCCGGTTGAAATTTCAGCGATGAAACAGTTTCCGGCAAAGAGAAAATTGAGAGCAGAGAGCTTCAGAATGTTTTAGGGAAGTGTTTTGAGACTGAGCAAGTTCAACCAAGGCCTTATGATCACTATTTATAGGTGAGTGTAGGTTCAATTTCAGAATTCGGTTACAACCGAATTTAAATGATTTCGGTCAAACATTTATTATCACCATGGTTTGTAACCGAAATTTAGTCATAGAACACGATTGCAGGTCGGTTTTTCTTTGATTTAATTTGAAGAAAAACAACAATTGAATGAAGATTTGGGAGTTACAGACTTTGATTTCGGGTGGGAAATTTTAAACAGATTCTAGTAATTTGTGTTAGTATAAGAGTTATTTGTTTCGAGATAACTTCAGATGTGTGTGAAGCTCAGTGGTGTTTTCTGTGTGTGAATTCATTGGGGACTCGGGTTCGAAACCCGGTTAACCCTTTATTTTTATTTTAATTATTTTAAACTTTATTTATTAATATTATTATTAGTTTTTATTTGTTTAATATTTTAACTCTAACTATAAAAATTAATAACTCGAATTTTGAACGATAAATAAATGCGTAACAAAACTTCAAATACTTGAATTATTTAAAACGAAGCGGGTTTTAGAACCCTACAACGAATGTTACAGTATCGCCTACTTTTAGAAATTTCGTCCCGAAATTTAAGTAGTAAGTGTAACTTGAAAGAGATGCGGGTATTTTTCACGTATTGAGTCTTCTCGTTCTCAAGTAAACTCAGGTTCTCGTTTTGACTCCCAACGTACTCTGACTAAAATCTGAATATCTTTTAACAGAAAAGGGAGGTGTGATGTTTGGTTTTGAGACTAAGGGTTTACATGACCCGATGAGTGTGATGTTTAAATTTTGATTTGAGCCGGTAACGTTCCTAGTTAGAGTTGTATGCACTGCTATAGGAATCGCTTTTTGATGCCTGAAGTGTAGAAAAGAGTTGTATCTTGGAGATGACTGACTGGATATGGTCTCATGATAAAGGGTTTTGAGGAATCCGAAGCGTCGAAAAGATAAAGTTGTATCACAAAACGAAGTCTTCAACCACATTGCTAACCAAATTAAGATTTACACTACTTACACCGAACTTCTCATAACCTTCTAACAATGCTTTTGATCATTTGACAAGAATACTTATATATGGGAAGTACCAGCGGCGTATCCACCATATCCGTGTCAAATTTTCATTGGCTTTATCAGCAAGTCACAATTAGTTCTATGTGACTCATCCTAAAATCTACAAAACATAAACAAACACAACAACCAATGCTTGAGTCTCAAATCTGAGGGATATAAGAATGACGATGGTACCTCTCTCGTGTGTTATGATGAAGTGGTCAGTCTATGAAAAAGTGAGACACGACCCAACTTCTTTATGTGATGAGACGAGGTTCGCCGTGACATACGATGACATAAATCTTAAATCGATGACTAAAGACATGAAATGAAACAACGTGATATAAATTACGTTATTAGCTTAAAATTTTGATACATCAAATTTCCAAATTGAAACAAAGATAACTTGAATAATTTAAACAAGGAATGAAATTTATAGGAAACATTAAGAATAAACGGTTGAAGCGGAGCCTTGTTTCTTTGCGATGAAAGACTAGTTGGCTTGCTCGTTTGCACCCTTGTTGACAACAATTGGATCCGCGTTGATGTTGTATGCTCTTCCTCTTGCTGGTGGAGGTGCTGGGTTTGCTTGATTTGCTTGGTTAACTGGGTTTGCTTGAGCTTGAGTGTTAATGATATTCACCAATCTAGGGCACGTGTTTCTAAAGTGGGTAGAGTCTCCACAATTAAAGCAGGCTCGAACATATGGAACCATGGAATATTGAGGTTGTTGATAGGGTTGAATCATATTTTGGGCAGGGGGTGGAGCTTGGTTTTGAGGGGTACGACAAGTTTTACCCAGATGACCACAATTAGCACACATTCGGCAGGGTATGGTGGGTTGATGGTGATGATGGCAGGTTTCCTTGAGGGTGAGGACCAGTGTAAGGTTTCTTGTTCGGGTATGTTGGATTAGGTGCCACTTGGGTGATTGGGATAGCTTGGAGAGGTACGTCTTATGGAGTTGGTTGACTGGTTTGGGTGACAACAAAATTTTTCCCGTCTCGCTTTCTCTTGGTGGTGAATTGAGGAGAGGGTTCGGCTTGAGTTAGATTAGGGGTTTCGGTTGATGTTTTTCTACTTGCATCCTTCTTCGTCTCGTCCTTGAAATCCCCATTCCTGATATGATTTTCGGTGAGTTCGGTAGCTAGCTCCATTGCGGCTTCCAAGGTTGCAGGCACAGTACTCATCACAGGATCCTGAATCTTCGAAGGAAGACCCCGAATGTAGTGCTCGATCAAACGGTAGAGAGGGGTGAACAAATTGGGAACCATTTGATTTAACTCAAGGAACCTCTTGTTGTAGGTTATGTGGTCTCCCTCTTTTTGCTTCAAGAAATAGAACTCATCCTCTAGCTTTTTAATTTCGCTTCTTGGGCAAAAACGTCTTGTCATGAGTTCTTGAAGTTCTTCCCAAGTTAGGGCTACTGCGGCTTCGGCGCCTCTTCTGCCCTTTTCGGCGTTTCACCAAGTGAGTGCTACCCCATACAGCGTCCAGTAGCATAGCGCACCTTGCGGTCGTTGGGACAATCACAGTTGAGGAAGGTACTATCCATCTCTTCGAACCAATGAAGGAGAGTAGTGACCCCAGTTCCTTCGTACTTTGGAGGGTCACATGAGTTGAAGTACTTGTAGGTGCACTTGGTGGTATTTTTGGGAGGGTTGGCAGCATTTTGCCCCTTTTGTTTATTTGGGTCGATAGGGGTTTGCGGAGAGAGCTTGTTGAACTTGAATTACGATGTCGGGATCACGACGACCATTTGTTGGGCTACTTGGGCAGCCATGCGCTCACCGGATTTTCCTGATCTCCTACCTCTACAAGAGTGCCTAGAAGACATCTACAGGAAATACGTAACAAGATGATGAGTTTGGCGTATAGGTGTCATGTGTCGTATTTAGAAATTTACATCCACAAAACAAATGAGAAAAATAAATTCACTACATCCATAGGATGTCTTGGGCTTTGCTCTTGTTTGGGCCCCCATATGTCCCCCTTACTTGGCCTAGGTAGTCATGTGGGCCCCCATGACTACTGGGCTCTTGTAGGGTTCACATTGGTGTTGGCCTGTTAACACTTGCATCACCCGAATGAAAATCGTAAAACATGATTGCAAGGTATAAAGTCGGAGGGTGTCCAGGTGTAGACATAGTGACAACTCAAAGTGGGGTTAACGTTTGGTGTGGCATGCTTTGGCCTAATAGGTCCTTCATACTCTCATCGTTAGTCCCCAGGTAGGCAATCTGGTCCGTTATATTGGATTTATATGAATGCCAAACCTAGACAGGACGTTTCGACTACCGGTACTTGTACCCTTCCAGTTACTACATGCCCGCCGTAGAACTCACTTTGATGAGATAGAAAAATGAAAACACCACAAAATCTTGAGAAAGGAAACATGAAAATGTTTTAAATATGTGAGAATTGAAATGTTTTAAAAGGGGGAAAACCGGCGCCGAGCCACTTTAAAACCCTAGAAGTAGTGGCAGGTGATTGTTGAAAGAAAAGGTGGAATTGGAGTGTTTTCTGATAGGGCTAAAGGAATTATAGCGTATAACTTTGTGACTGATGTGAGTATATGAGGTTTGTGAAGTATACGGTTACGATTAATCTTGGTTCCATCTGGTGCCTGGGTTTCTGTAATTGAAGTGATGAATTTGCGAATGTGAATGAGATTATTAAATAAAAGAAAGATTAAACCGAGAGAATGAAAGAGAGAACCTAGGTGTTGTGGTACAGGAAAAGGGAGACAACTGGCGCCGAGCCACTGTAAAACCCTAGAAGTGGTGGCGGGTACTACACTTTAAATGTCAGACCACACCTTGTCTCTCTTCTCGTCACACGTTTTACTTGTATTGACTAGCCTTTCATTAAGTTTTTTAAGGTTGTTTAATGTTCTGTTTCTAACGATTAAACTGAAAGCTGAACTAAACTAAAATCCTTTGAAACTAATACCGTCCTCAGAATTTCGGAGAATTCACGGACCTTAGGTTGTAATAGATATAGGCCCCTAGACAATCGACAATCGTCGTTTTATTTTTTTTCTTACCGTGAGATTGTCATTTTGAGTTTATTTATTTTTATTTTAGTTGTCAAATCATATTATGATTGGCTTATAAAGCTAATTGGTTTAGTTGCGCTAGTTCTAATAGAAAAAAGGGTTTAGTTAATAAAAAATCAATTTTGTTGGAATATTTTTCCAATTTACTATATATAATTTCTATATGTTCCTTCATATATATATATATATATGGCCTTATACATTTTACATGGTGGTTAATCGAAGTGTCACGGTCCAAACAAAGTTAAATTTATAGTGTCCAAATTACCTTTAACAATTAGCAAGAAAGGTATCGAACCACGAAGAATTTATAGTCCGTGCAAAGACTCAATTGATTATTGAGTTACGTTTATGAAGCTTGCTAAATTTTTGTATTTTGATTGAAAGAGATGTCGGAATGAACCGACAGGGTGTTACTGATTATGAAAAAGATCTTTAAAGATGATTGTAAAAACATAGACAATTGGTTGTAAAACAATGATTTAGAACAAGGATCATAACTGGTTTAAAATCGTAAGACCTATAGTTCCTACACATTTTAGAATCAATCCAAATCACAAATTGGTGTTAGTGTTTCCAGGCTTAGGCGCCAATAGTTATCAACGTCACAAGACGGACAAAAATGCGCTTCGTTAGACAAGAACATGTAAACCCTGCTCTATATCACAACACAATTGCACAAAATCATTTCACGGAGTTAAAGATGTGAGTATATTTCGATAATCTGTGAATTCAAAACAAGTATAATATAGTTGATATAATATTCCAACGTGATTAACACGAATTAAAACCAAAAACAATGTTCAAACCCTAGATATCTTACAAAATCTACACCGGGGTGAAACCCTAGGTGATTAGCCTCTCATGTTGTTGAAGAATTGGGAATCGAATCTTGATTGCGCAGAACGGGCCATTCGAATCTTGGTGTTTTTGATAATCTTGATGATGATTGGTGATTGAAGATGATTGGGAATTATGGATGTGTTGTTAGAATCTTTTGGAATGAATATTTATCATAAAAATGTAACCCCCAATCATATTTGACCAAAACAACTTCAAAATCCCAATTATATGTGAAACTGACCAGTCAACAGCGGCGGTAAGCCGCGTCGTCGATGCGAATAAGGGTATCGATGCGGATAAGGGTATCGATTTCCAAAGTTTCCGTTTGATGGCGTTGTCGACGCCACACGAATTGCAACCCGTTTTGCCATTTTCATCGTTTTTCATACCCGGTTGGTCCTAGCTTCATTCCAATGCCCCATTTAGCTTCTAAAATGCTCCTTAAACTTGTCTAGACCTGCAAAATGCAAATCATATCAAAATAGATCATTCGGATATATAAACAGTAAGTTCTTTGCAAACAGTTAAATAAAGTCGGTGAATTGATATTGTTCACAATTTTGGATATAGGAAGGCATGTGGTGCCTAGATACCCACAGTCATGCATTTTCATTTTAAATGGACAAGTTTTTGGATAAAGCTTCTTGATCCATAGATGATTTGTGCTTGTGGGGTAAGCACGACTATGCCTTTTGTTTAGCACGGCCATGCTTAGTGGTTACGCTTGGTTAAAGTTGGTCAAACCGGTCATTCCTGCGTAATTGGTTTCAATTTTTTTCATTTTTTATTTTGTTTCTACTAGTACTCTAATCACTTCCATACAAGTTTTATCTTAAAGTCATGATGATATATGATTGAATCAAATGTTTCAGCATGAACTGAGTTTGAACCCAAACAAGAGAATCTGACATGTTTAGCTACTAATCGTAAGCACAAAGTGTTAAAAACCCCACTTTCTCTTTCCGGACCGGGCACGGGCATGCTGGGTGGGTAACTCTCAAAACCGGTTTTAATTTTTGATTTTTATTTAGGAAAATTGTTTTAATTATTTTATAATAAGGCACGATCGTTCCTACTGAGGTGTGGCGTGCTTATCTGATAGTTTTTTGAAATGTTGATTCTGATGAGTTTTTGAATTTTCGGTCTATCACTTTTTCGATCCACATGTCTAGTAAACTTACCCTTCCAATTTCTGCATAGGGTATGAGCTTACTTCAAGGTGATAGGCACATATTTGTGGATAAAGAGTTTGGAGAAAGGGTTTTCTCCAAAGAAAAGTTAGCCTTCGATTTCGCCTTTTATCATGTTGATGACGCTTTCACGGTGGCCATCCTTGAAAGAGATCTACAAAATAACTAAGGAACGAACACAAATGATGAAAATAAAAATAGGAGAAGAAATAAAAGGGATAAAAAACAAGTTTGGTTAGAATAAAAACTTAGGTCTTTCTACGAAATAATTCGTATCCCAGGAAACGGTGCCAAAAATCTTGATGTCGTGTGATTAGGTGTAAGATTTCATAATATTGAGCACACTTAAGTGCGTTAACTTAATAACTTGAGAACACGATTATCTTGTTTAAAACTTACAAAAATGATTTTTATTTAAACTAAATGCACACAATGGGTAGAGAACCCATCGGATATAGTATAGCTTCGGATAAGGACCAAGTATTGTCCTAGGATACGGCTCCGTTACTCAATCTTTTATTATTATTATTATAACCGTCCTTATTTGTAGTTAGTTAAGTAGACTAAAAATAGTAATATAAAACTCTTGGATAAGTCTTTCTTAATTAATATACTTTATTTCATAAAATGACGAAAATGGTAAAGTCTTTGATTTTATCTTTTATATAAATTAGAAGTGACTTCCTTGGTACGGTCTCCAACATCTCTCAATCTTGCCTCAACATATCGATAGACCGCTCAGATAACAAAATCCCCCTGCCTTTCTACTAGTAAACGATATGCCACAATAAGATTCGTTTAAGGCCATCTTGCTTATATTATCTTTGTAAAACTTATTAAAATAGTGCTTGCATTTCAAGCTTAACAAATGGGTTCACATTTAGGGATCTTTAATAAGTACTAAAGCGATTTAGACATCAAATCAATTCAGTTACCGAATAAGCCAAATAGGTCCCATTTCACGTTATCTTCTATTCCAACGGATTGCCTTATTCCCCCATTAATTTATTATATTAACTTTTACCCCCAGACGGATCTTGGTGCATTACAAGAAGCCTTTCCAAAGGATCTTGGAGCCTTTTACTACCCCAAGATCTGGTTCGATACCAAAAGCTTGTCACCTGATCTAGTTCAATACTCGTAGTCCACATAATAGTAATCTTGAAAGGTCAAGTTTGGATTTCCCTTATTAGTATATGGGTTGTTACACACCATGAGTGTACTAATAAGCTTTACCTCCCAAGGTTATCAAGAACATCGGATCTGATTAAAGGTACCAGAAGCCGTACGAACACCTTAGTCAAGTTAAGTTAGGTTAAATTTATATAGTTGAATTAAGTGGTTAAGTTAATTTAGTTTCAAATGGGTCATGCAATCCTGTAACAAAAGATGATAAACCAAGAATTAGTAAAAGATAAACACATTAAAAGATAAAATTAATATATTAATAAGACTAACTAATCAAAGAGTTTGAGAAGACACATAGATTACAACCATATGAAACACGTTTACCAATGGCGATCACCACACTTCATGATCTTCAAGTGCAAGCATGTGCGCAATAAAGTCTCTCTCAACTCTCATCCATTACATATGTTTAGTGAACTACTCTAATGACACCTTATTCTTAACATCAATGATCAAAGGTAGGATGTAGGATCCTAGCTTTGGAGAGGTCTACGTCGGCATGAAGACCTTCCCTAAGGATCAACCTCTCGCTTCTAAGCAAAGGGGGCTTAGGAAGCATCATGATCATGGCATACTTGCCTATTGATTAGTCAAGCTCCATGGATCATCCACACTTTCTCCAAGAGACTAGAGCCTTCAAGGGTGAGAGAACAAGGCTAAGGAGGCACAAGTCTATCAGCCTTAGGGTTGTAGTATATAAGGGGACAAGAGAACAAAGAAGGACATGCCTCAAATGGGTGAATGAGGCTGGTATTTATGGGATGATATATGGCAGAGGAGCACGGGCGTGCTAAGGGAGCACGGGCGTGCTAAGGGAGCACGACCGTGCTTTTCCTTGAGTCCCTTGGAAGCTTCGAGATTTTTTCCTTTCTGTCTCCCAGGAACACTTGGACACGGGCATGCCTAACCATGCACGACCGTGCGTGGTGAGGTGTCCTGACATGGGAAACTAGTTATACTTTTGGTCTCCAGCTTTTGCCTTGTCTGGTTTATCTTTTGTGGGGGCACGGTCGTGCATACCTATGAACAGGTGTGCCAGCCGTCTTTCTTTCTTGTCCACCAAGTTGTTCTGATTCTTCCAACAGTCGGGCGGAGGTGAGAAGTACGATCGTGTTTTGTTGTGTACGAGGGTGCTTTTTGGAAACTTTGTATTTTTCGCCCGCTTTTCATTGTTTTTTGCTTCTTTTCTATTTTGGACCTTCAAATCCTGCAAAATCTGAAAATGCACAATTTAGGTAGTGTTTCCTCCACAAATGGTCTCAAAAGTATTCATAAATAGGGGTAAATTCGTATTATAAATATTTATAACTGATGACACATCAACTGCAACTAGCTACTGAATTCTTTTCCATCCATTGACCTAACACAACCACAGTCGCATAATCACTTGCATCACACATAATTTCAAAAGTAATTGACCAATTAGGTTATTACCTGATTGGGGCCTCAACCAATTATTCTTTAAAAATGTTAAAGGATTTTATGCATTTTTCATGAAAACAAACGATACATCTTTTAGCAAAAAAATTACATAGTGATGTTGTTATTTCACTAAATGCTTTTATAAACCTCCTATAGAAACCCACATGCCCTAGAAATGACTGAATACCTTTAACACTTTTGGGATAAGGTAAAGTAGAAATGAATTGTACCTTTTCATGGTCAACCTCTATCCCACGACTCGAGACCACATGTCACAACACAATCCCCTCTTGAACTATGAAATAGCTCTTTTCCCAACTCAAGACCAAATTGGTTTCAGCACAACGTTTCAAAACTTTTTCCAATTGGTCAAGATAAGTTTCAAAAGATGACCAAAAGACAGAAAAGTCATCCATGAAAATTTCCAAAGACTCCCCCACTAAATCTGAAAAGATACTCATTATATACCTTTGAAAGGTGACAGGGACATTTGATAATTCAAATGGCATTCGCCTAAATGTGAATGTGCCATAAGGACAAGTAAAAGTAGTCTTTGATTGATCTTCTGGATGGATAGCTATTTGATTGTATCCTAACAACCGTCAAGAAAAAAAATAAATTTTTGACTCGCTAACTTTTCTACCATTTGATCAATAAAAGTTAAAGGAAAATGATCTTTGGAAGTTGCAGAATTCAACTTCCTATAATCAATATAAATCCGCCACATCACCCGGTTACTGGACGAGTGGCTACCTTCTCACCTAAGTCATTTTTCACGACTTGAATACCTACCTTCTTGGGAATAGTCTGCGTTGGGCTCACCCATTGGCTATTGGAAATGAGGTAAATGATACTCGCATCTAGCTACTTCAAAACCTCTTTCTTCACAACCTCCCACATGTTTGGATTTAATCTCCTTTAAGTATCACGCGCGGGATTCATTTTTTCATCTGTGATGTTTTTATGCATCACAATGGACAAACTTATTCCACAATGGTCCACCTAAGAGTAGCTCTATTGGTGACCAAAACCTTCATCAGCTTCTCCTCTTGCTCCCCGGTAAAGTTTGAAGCATTGATTACCAGGAGCATGTTGCCTTTACCCATAGAAGCATACTTAAGATGCTTTGGCAACACCTTCAATTCCACCATAGGTGGCTCTACTAAGGATGGCTTCAACTTGGTATCTATCTTTTCTGGAAGACTATCCACCTGATGAGTCCAAGGTGGTCTTTCCCTTTCACCACTAGCACGTCTAGCTTCTTTTCCTCTTTTATCATGCTCTTGACCATTTCAAGTTGTAACCTGTCAAACATATAAACACTCCTCTATTGTATTCTCCTCGTAGACAATAGTGTTGCAAAGAGGTATACACGCGTAAAATATGTCCGCCATATAGCATAAACCGTTGACTACATGGTTAGTCAAGCCTGAAAACACATTAAGTCTTTTAGGATCTGAGTTTAATTGTTGTGAAAGTTAAGATGAAAATAATGAAAGAAGATAAAACAAAGATGTAATATGCAGCGGAATAATTAACTTTCCATCACAACAATGAAGATATTGCTTTCATCAACATGCTTTTACAAATTCAATGATTCGCGTATGCATGAAGAATGACAACTCCCCTCAGCCTAATCACTCTCTTTTTGTTCGTACAAAAATGTCAAGATGGAAAGTGATGAATAAAACAGCTTAGGCACTATTCTATTTATAGTACAAACAAAACATCTGAAGAATCTAAGTTGACATCACCTAGACAGCGACATTTAACAACCTAACAAACTCCTAATATATGTTATTGCCTAAGTACTGTTACATTGAAAATACATGTAAACTATGTTGATAAACATCTATTGAGAATCCTCTGTTGAACTTTATCCTCTGTTGTTTTTTAACATCTGTTGATCCATAGCAGACCTTAGCTTTATCAGACTTTGTCTTCACAGCAGAGGTTCTCTTTGGCAGACCTTTGTCTTTAATCAGAGTTTACCTTTAACAGATCTTGTGAACAGACTTTGGCCTTGGCAGACTTTAGAGTAGCAAATGTTGACTTTGCCTTTGGGAGGAGCAGATTTTTCAAAACACTGTTTATTTGTTGTATACTATTTTGGCTTTCCAATCATCTGTTCTTTTGTGGGGTCCACTTGATCCGACAATCTCTCCCTAAAACAGATGATGCCAAAACACTTCTTTATTTATGATCTTCATTCCTCATTAGTTTTCCCTGATTTATCCTTTGAATTGTAATTCAAAGTCCATGGAGGTCATCTGCATCCAGACCATATGCATCCTCCATTCTTATCTTTTGAACTTCACCATCTGATCTAAGCAATGTCAATTCGTGGGTGTCTGAGGATGACTTCCACTATAGAATTTTTTAGTCAGATGATTTTCTTGGGTGAAGAGTTATTTTTGATGAGTTTGGTGATTGAGGCCTGCTTACTAGATTAGCAAGTGTTTCATGCAATTGGGCACTCGCAGGATCTGTGAGATATAACAGTTGGTTTTTCAATACCTCTTTTCTGTATTCTTCAAACATCTGTTCATCAGCCTCAGACATCTGCTTCTGCCTTTTTGTTTGTTTCAAGGCAGCTATGGACAAATCAGATGCTAAGGACTGCTTTTTAGTTGTAGGGGTCTGGTTAGGGACAACCACTGTTGGATATACTGGATTCTTTGGAACTGTAGGATCCTTTTCTCTCAGTGTTCCAGTCTATTGTAAGTTTCAACAATTCTTTATTCTGACGATCTGGCAACAGACCTAGCATTACGATACTTAGTAGCAACAAGTTCTTCTCTCATTCTTTTTAGTTTCAATGCCTTGTTTTGATCAACTTTTTTGTATTTCTTCCAATCTGGTGGAGTTGGCTTATGTAAAGGATCATTGAGCATCTTTTGAATTATTTCTACTTCTTCTTTGAGATCATTTGTTTATCAGTCTTTGAAATGTGCTCTGTTTACTTTGTATAGTTTATGTTGCATGATGTGATCAACGTAATCCTTCCTTAGTTCCTTATCAAGCTCAGCATTGATTGGCTTCTCAGACATGGACTTGCTCAGGTCCTTAGCAAAATCTTCAATCTTTCTCACCTTGCTAAGTTATAGTGACAAGTTCCCCTGTGCGGTCCTGTCATCCTTCCCTTTGCATATATCTTTTCCAATATTCTCACCCTACCTTGCTTTTAGATTTAAATATTCATCTAAGTTCTTAGGCGCGCAATAACCAAAGAGTGATGGGAAGGATCTTTGTGATGCATCCTCTGTTGAGAAAAATGATTCAATTTCACCTTAGATTACAAGAATCTCTAGAGGATACCGAGTAGCCAGTGGGATGACTTATGATGGTGGTTGAGTGGATGGAAGTGAAGTGGATTTAGGTGGAAATGATGAGAGTGGTGTAGCTACAATGGGGGCAGATGGTAAGGGAGTTGGTGATGGCACCTCCTCATCATCTTCTTCCACAACAAAAGTTTTTCTTTTGCGTGTGAATTTGAGTTTAGGTTAAAATGGGTGTGTTGGAATTCTTGGTGGTGTGGACAATGATTGTGCTAATATGGGAAAGGTTATCATGGCATTGGTTGGTGAAACATCTGCTGAAACATCTGTCGTGCCAGCATCTATTGGTTTAGTTGGAGATTATGGTGGTGATGGTTCCTTTTGAGGTGGTTTTTGTGGTGAGTGTTTAGTTTTGGTTTGTAGCAGATGATACACTTTTTGTAGACTTAGCAGTGGTTTTAGGAGGGGTGGAAATTGGTTGTCTAACATTTCTTGTTGACTTTCTCCTTTTTGAAGTGACGATATCCTCTTTTTCCCTCTACATGGCTTGTTCTTGTTCAATTAGGAGAAAAGCTTTGCTTTCAAGTGTATCTTGCCTTCTGATGCCTTAGCAGGGGTTGTGGTTGATTTTTCAGGAGCGGACCCTGGTTTTTGTTGTTGCACCTTTGATGGTTTTGCTTGTGATAAAGGCTGCAACTTTCTCAATTTCTCATTCTCTCCCTTTTTGGCATCATCTTCTACTTCTTCTTGTAGTACAGTTGGAGGGGCAGAACCAGTGGTCTTTAGAAGAAGTTCCCTGATGGTCTTGATATATGCTTGTGTAACTTTGTACCTGGCCTCAATCATGTTCCTTATCAACTCCATGTGAGTATTATGGTTTATATCAGCCAAATTCCTTTGAGCTTGGAAATGATTGGTTGCACTGCTTTCCACAGCTCATTGGCAATTGGCTGAGTGGAAGGTTGACTAGCAGAGTTTTGTAACATCTATTGCATCATGCTTTTCATTTCTTCTATTGAAGATTCCATAGATGTCATTCTCTCTGTCAAATCCTTGTATATTAATTCATCACCTACCTTAATAGGATCATCTACCAGAGGTAATTGTTTGGTTCTATAATAGGAGAAGACTCCAAATTAACAGAACCAAATGCCCCTTTGTCTTGGTACTGGGGACTTTCAACTGGAACAAAGGTTACAATTGTACCCTCAACAGTTGTTGCCTTCAAGGAAGTCTTAGATATGAAACCACTGTCCAACTGAAAAACTGTTGTTCCATCAGTTGTAGTGGCTGCTTCACTTTAACTACCACCAAGAGTTACTTGTAACTCAAGGGGTGTAACCGCCTCAGCTATTTATAGGCTAGTAAGTTATTTTTTCTCAGACTCGGTCACTTGTGGAAGTTTGCTCTCGTTAATTGGTGATTGAGAAGAACTGATTTGTGTCTAAGTGGTATCAATTGCTTCAAACAAATGTATAAATGTTGGTGGAATTGGAGTGGAGGGTTTTGGAGTTGAAAGAGAGACAACCCTGGGAGAGGGGCTTAGAAACAGACTTTCAAGTGAAATATTTGCCTCTTGATATGGTGTCCCTGTGCTTACGACTTGATCCTTTTGTGAGGTTTCAAGAGGAGTTTGGATGGGTGGAGATCTGTCCATCTGTTGTGAGGAAGTAACAACAGTGGTTTCAAGTGGCTTTGGTATTGCCAACAAGGTTATCCTCTGGGATCTCATCTTCCAGAGGTGTCTTTTTCTGTTGTTTCTTTTTGGTGGACTTTTTGGATGTGGGGGGTTTCTTTTTGAGTTTTTCGTGTGGGTTTCACAACACCGGTTGTGGTGTCATGATCACCAGGAGTAGTTGGCTCAAAAACAGAGGTATGAGCAACAGATGTGGACTCATCTAAAATAGTCTCAGCCCCCTTTGCTTGTGTTTTGGAAACTTTTGACTCTTTATCTTGCATTCTAGTAAAGTTTCATTTGTAAGACTTGTTATTTTAAAAGTTGTACCTTGTTGAAAATCCTTTTCAGACACTTGTTTTTGAAGGTAATAACTTAAAAGTATGGGATACATAAGAAAAGCCCTTTAATAGCAGTTACATTTGCCACCAAGTTCAAGAACAATGCCTGGGATGTATTATAATTTGAATTTGTTAAAATGGCATATCCCAAGTATTCGACTTTTTGTGGAATCTCATTAAATGAGGTGGTCTTGGCTGAGAGACATACAAGTAAAGTACGGAAAAATATCATTTCAGCAGGAAATTGAGGTTTATAAATTGTAACTCATGTCAATTGACCATCATACCCTCTTTCTATGAACTCTGTGTGAAGATGCTGCTTCTTAAAAGTAGTATTACCTGCCTGGTCATTTAGAGCAAATACTATGGATATGGAAGATGGGGATATCTGAACAATGGTTCCTCCGACTTTGACGTTATACCAAATGGCTTTTTATTTTGAGATTGAACTTCAGCATTTGCCTAGAACTGTTGGAGGGTATCCACATATATTGGTGCATCGGCAGTTAGGATGGGGGTAGTATTTTGATGATGTTAACACATCAATTATTGAGTGAAAAGCTTTGTTTTTGTTGGTTTTCTCGAAATAAGGAAGGTAGTTATGAGGGGGTTTGATTTGCAGAGCCATGATCGGAGAAAAGAGGAGAGGAATTTGGAGAAGATGATAATAAAACCGCTTTTTATGAATTTTGAATTCAAGTTGGCAGTGTAAACTCTGTTTGGATGAAACATGGGTTTTTATAAAGGGAAAAAGTAAAGGCTGACGTGGCAGCAACTATTTAAAAGATTGGATGGCTAACATCTGTCCACGTGATAACCTCTATTTGTGGATGACAATTGTTAGATAACCTCTATTGGGAAGCAATAGAGGTTGCGGACAGTGGATATGAACAGTGGCTGATTTTAGTCTATAAGAGGATATAATTAGTGGTTAGGGCAAATAGTGGTTATGCCTAACATATGTTATGAAACAGTGGTGTAAGAGAAAGATGATACCTTTCAGCAGTGGATAAATTTTAGCCAAACAGAGGTTCTAGAAACAGTGGTTTGGAACAGACTTTAAGGATATTTGAAAATTTTTCAAACAAAGCTATTTTTAAGGATGGGATTTTGATATTCTGAAAACATTTTAATGTTTTTTATTCATGGAAAACAAAATTTTGCTTTTAATCCAACTTTAGCATACCAATCCTAGAGATCAAACTTTCAAAGGTGGATGTGTCTAAAGCTTTTCTCAACACATCTGCCAGTTGATCTCTGGTTGGAACATGATGTAGAGAAATCAAACATTTTTCATAGCAATCCCTCACAAAGTGATGTCTTGGTTGTTGAATGAGAAACTGGATTTTTAATGATGTTTTCAGCTGCTTGACTATCCAACATGAGAGGAGTCTTTAAAGCAGTCACACCAAAATCCAGCAACTGATTTTGAAGCCACAGGAGTTGAGCTGTACAGCTTGCAGCAGCAATATATTCAGCCTTTACTTTTGATGTTGAAACCGCTGCTTGCTTTTTTGCTTTGCCAAGAAACCAAACAATTGCCTATAAACTAACAACCTCCTAAAGTGGACCTTCTTGTAGTATCACAACCAGTAAAGTCACTGTCTGAGTAACCTGAAAGCTCAATATTTCCATTAGCAGGATACCAGATACCAAGTGTGGGAGCACCTTTTATGTATCTGAATATCCTTTTCACGGCTATAAGGTTGGACTTTCTAGGTGCTAACTGTGATCTGGAACAGGCATATGTGCCAAACATGATGTCTGTCCTTGAAGCAGTTAGGTATAATAATGACCCAATCATGCTTCTATAAAGTGTTTGATCAACCATGTCATCTTTATCATCAACAGTGACCAGTTTTGTGGTGGCCATGGGTGTACAACATGGTTTACAATCATTCATATCAAATTTTGTTAATATTTCTTTGATATATTTACTTTGATGAATGAATGTACCATTTTGCAATTGCTTAAATTGGAGACCCAGAAAACATTGAAGTTCACCCATGGCACTCATCTCAAACTATTTTGTCATGAGTTCCCTAAACTCTTCACACATGAAATTACATGTGGATCCAAAAATGATGTCATCCACATAAATTTGGATAATCATCAAATCCTTTCCTTTCCATTTTTAAAAACAATGTTTTATCAATTTTATCACTTGTGAAGCCTACGGATAAGAGAAAGGTGGATAGAGTTTCATACTAGGCCCTTGGTGCTCGTTTCAAGCCATACAAAGCTTTATTAAGCTTGTAGACATGATCGGGATAAAAGACATCTTCAAAACCAGGGATTGGCATACATATACCTCTTCCTAGATCTTACCATAAATGAAGGCACATTTGATATCCATTTGATACACCTTGATGTTGTGGTTGACACAAAAAGCTAAAAACAATCTGATGGCCTCTAATCTTGCTACTGGAGAAAATATTTCATCATAATCAATGCCTTCTTCTTGTCTATAGCCTTGAACCACTAGCCTAGCTTTGTTTTTGACAATAATGCCCATTTCATCTATTTTGTTCTTGAAGACCCATTTTGTGCCAATTGGACATACATCCTTAGGCAATGGTACAAGTTCCCATACTTGTTGTCTCTTGAACTGTTGGAGCTCTTCCTGTATGGCCTCCACCCAACTATTGTCTTTTAGTGTCTCTTGGTACTTGACAGGTTGTGTGAGTGATAGAAAACCAGCAAAAATACAAATGTTTTGGGATTGACTTCTTGTGAGTACCCTACATTGATGTTGCCAATAACTTTGTCTGGTGGATGAGTTTTTAAGGTAGATTAGATCTCCCTTGTATGGAATGATGTCATTTAGTTGTGAAGGTTGTAGATGAGAATCATCTTAGCTAACATCTGTTAGCAATTTTGAAGAGTCAACATATGTTTGGAATGGAGGTGGAGGCGTGGGTGAAATAGGTGTCAAAATGGGTTGACTTTTGTTCACATATGATGGACTTTTGTCAACAGTAGATTGACTGGATGAGGCGGTAGAGGTTTGAGGACCAACAACTGTTCATGTATCAGTGGCTGAGTTTGACAGCTATTATGAACATATGTTCCTCTGGTGATGGAAGTGACTTTATATTGTGGGATCACAATATCAAATCCATAATCTTGATGAGAAGACTGTGGTGTACCTGCATTGTTAGTCTTGACAGACACATCTTCAAATGTAAATTTATCTAAATAAATCAATTCAACATGATTTGCTAGGATTTTAAAGAAAAAAGTTAATTGAACTTTACATTTAAAGTCTCATCTACACACCTAGTCCTTGTGTTGAACACTTTGTAGGCTTTAGCAGTAGTTGAGTATCCCAGAAAATAACCACAATCTACTTTGGCTACAAATTTTGAAATTGAATCTTTTAAGTTTAAAATGAAACATGGGCAACCAAATATTTTGAAATAAGAGATCAGTGGTTTGATTTTGAACAGAATTTCATAAGCAGTCTTTTGATGTCTGGGGTTGATTAAAACTCTATTTTGCACATAGCAAACAATGTTTATAGCCTCTGCCCAAAAGGATAATGGTAAACTTGAATCTGTAAGCATTGTTCTGGCAACCTCAATCAAGGTCCTACTCTTCCTTTCAACTACCCCATTTTGTTATTGTGAGGGGGGATTGGCTCTCCTCCGATGAGCACCAGACCAATCTGACTCAGCTAACAGAGACGAATTCATTGTTAGTGTTTGACAAACAAATAAGTGAGATCTACTGCTTAAATGCCTTGAATTGTATTGATAAACGTGAACAATTACAAAGTAAGTAAATAGTTTGACAGGGCTTCGCCACACCAACAGATTAACAGTTACTGACACAACACTCCTCAATTTATAGGTCGACATGACTCGCACAGGAGAGTGTGTAACTGAGTGTGACTCGTACGAGTCATAAGACTCACTCGTACGAGTCATTCTACAAACAAATAAAACACATATAAACATATACAAACTGACGTTCTAAGCCCTATATACATAAACAACATATCCTAGACGTAGGAAATAGACATTATGCACCAACAATTATGGTGTCCTCATGATGTTGTACTGCCTTACAATCCCTTTTGACACACAGAAGTCATCCAACTCCTTAATTTTAAACTCTATCCCATTGTCACTCCTGAAGATTTTTACTGGCAGATCAAATTGCTTTTCAACTTTTCTTACAAAGTCCTACAAAATACCTGCAGTCTCATATTTGGAATGCAAAAAGTAAGTCCACGTAAACCTTGAAAAATCATCAATTATCACAAGACAATACCTCTTCCTTTTAAGATTCATGATTTTAACAGAGCCAAACATGTCCATGTGTAACAACTGTAAACACTGACTAGTTTTGGACTCGTCAATGGATTTGTGTGAACTTTTATGTTATTTACCTTTTAGACAGGAAACACAATGTTCATCACATGTGAATTGTTTTTGTCACACCCTCAATTTCCACTTGCGGAGTCCTACCGCGAGACGTGTGAACAAACCAGAATCTAAGACACTAGTACGTCGAACGACTCTATATGATTTGATAATACGTTTTCCAAATTCATTTGTTGTAAATTTTAGATTACCAATATTTAGCATGAGTATCAGTTTTTAAAGTTTGAGCGGAAGCATAAATAAGTAGTGATGCGGCGCCAACACAAACGCCAAAACAAAAGTAAAATCCCAAAACAATATTAATAAATGAGACTCTATAGTGATGTCTTGTTCAATGCGTGTGCGTGCACCTAGAGCTCCTAGCGTCCTGAGAAACATGTAAAGAAACAAGTGTCAACATTAAAGATGAGTGAGTTCACAGGTTTTCATAAATTTGTTGTTCGGTTTTAGTTTGTTACTCCGTTATCCCCAACCCGGGATAACATATCAGTTGCATTATTCCAAACCCGGAATAATAAGTTGTTGCTTCCAATATTCCCAAACCGGAATATTAAGTTGTGTTTCCATTATCCCCAACCCGGGATAATACGTTGATGTTCCAATATTCCAAACCCGGAATATTAAGTTGTTCCGTAATTAAGTTCAATATTAATGTATATAGGTAGCTAGCCTAAAGTCATGTCACTAAGTGTTCGCGATCGAAGCTGACATTTGTGCCTCCGTTTTGCCAGGTCTATCACATGACCATGGCGATGTTAGGCCAATCATACACCCGTTGACCAAACCCGGTCAGCTAGCGCGACTAGCTCGGATGGGGCTCGTCAGACCCAGTAGTACTACTTATAATTCCCCCGCTACTTAACCCAAATATTAACGATCCGAGGAGATTGTCGAGGACTTAAGTGATAAAGCTGCATAGTGACCATAACATTACATTAACATTAACTTAGTTACCGCATAGTTATATGACGTTACATTCGTATAACGTAAAGAGTTTGAGTTTAAGAATGTATACATGTTTCTCCCCTGTTGTTTAAAACCGTATAAAGTTAGGGGCCGTGAACTCACCTTTATTAGCTCGGTTAGTGTAGCAAAGATGTTATAAGAGACGGGACCGCTAGTTGCGTCCTAACAAACCAATTAATTCCACGTCAGTGTGAAATCACCCCAATACAAATTCCACACGCAACTTACTCACAAAGTGATACCCACAAACAACATATCTAATACTCAAACATGCATGCAAGTATTCTCATATGATCATAGTAATCAAACAACTTATCATGAACACATTCCAAATCCATGCCACACTTTAATGCATAAAATCACAAGTTAACAACTTTCTGCTTAATACTCAATTATTCAGCTGTTTTCTAGGATTTTTATAAAATAGTTCCAGCATTCTAAAAATTCCCATATTTTTACAGTAGGTGACCTTTATACCATAGAAATTTATATAATTTTTCAAGTCCTAAATCTTCACCAATTAACCATAAATATTAATTCACTAAGCTGCAGTCAGATTTACCGCTTTCTGACTGCAGTCCACGGAAGAATTTATTTAAAAATCACCGATCGTCCGATTAACAAAATTCCAGTTGGAGTTGCCCGGAAATTTCTATACCTAGTTGCTGTACAAAAATCATGACTCAACTCTCTACTGATTTTAAAATCTAGCTTGATAAACAACCAACAAAATTCCAGAATTTTAACAGCTTTACCTACCGAACTTGTTTAACCCTTTAAAAATATCAAACGATTTCAGAAAATTATGAATCCAGCGCCATTGGATTCCTTATTCAAATCTCTAGGTTTTAGACCTCAGAAAATCCGTTTTTCGACAACTAACGACCAAGTTACAGCCTGATAAAGTCGACTGAAACATTCACTCAGCATGCTGTTTTCTGCATCTCCTTATAATAAGTTCGTATAACTCGTTCATGTGACTAGCCAAGGCGATCAGGATTCGATTTTTAATCCTAGATTAATACTAATAATCTATCCATGCAACCCTACTTAATAACTTCTAGTTAATATAACAAAACACACTTGAATCCTCATGAGATCCGCAAACAAGTATACATTGCATATCAACCTTGATTAATTCAGCCGATCACATCTAGTACATCTAATATCCGAACAAAATCATGCGTATATATTTACGGTCAATTCAGCAGGCTACTTGTAAGTACATATAGTCCGAAGACAATACAATCAATTCATTCAAACATATAATTAATCCGAAGCAACTTAAACATTCAAGCATACATATAATTAACCGAAACATGATCTTGTAATCAAAGATAATTCTGACCTTGAATAACTAGGCAAACAACCCGAGATTTGGACAAGAACAACTCGACTGATCCAACTAGAACGTGACCGAGAGACGTTGATAAAGTGGGCTGCTGCGTTCGGAAGATGATGTGGGCTGTTTGTGACCGCTGCAGGGAACAAGTGGGCTGATCTCGCGACCTAATGAAGGTGAACAAAGGCTGTCTACGATCGAATGGGATGAACAAAGGCTGATCAGGTTGAGATGCAAGCTGCTCGCGATCACAAGGTGAAGACTTGGCTGCCGACGTCTGAATTCCTGAACTAGGGTTTTGTGTTTTTGTGAATGAGTGCATGTGAGTTGTATATATAGGTGAAGCAAGATGATATGGGTTATGGTTTTAGATAAGTGTTCATGGCCGAGTAACTTGGATGGTTGGTTGGGTTTGATCTCGGTCGAAATCAGATTTGTTTTGGTTTGGGTTTTGCGGTCAAGGGGGTAGGGTTGGGTTTATGGCCGAGAATCTTAGGTTGTTTGTTTTGGGTCTTGATCACGTGGCCGAGGGACTAGAATGGTTGGTTTGGCCGATTAGTTTGAGTTGGATTGGGTGGGTTCGGTTTGGGTTTTATCTTGCGGCCAAGAGACTAGGGTGAGTTAATTTGATTTGAGTTTTGATCTTGGCCGAAAAGTTGGAACTCTAGGTCTAGGTTTAAACTTTGTGAACTCCTAGAGTCACCATGAATCTCTTTGGTTCGTGTCGCGTTTCGGTTCGTGTACGTATCTACAATAATTACTTTATAACTAAACAATCACACAAACACTCATCACGTATTCATTCCATGCACGTTTAATACTTAGCACACATATTATTCGACAAGTTTCACGTGTAAGTTATCCGAAAAACCCGGGATATCACATTATCCCCATGTTGAAAGAATTTTCGTCCCGAAAATTGAGTAAGCGCGGTTTAGCATGTAACGTACATGTTCAAAGTGCCACGCACAAAGAGTTAGTTTATTAATGATAGTACACAACGTTACAAGAAGTTCCCCAAATGTCATACACAAAGATTTCCAAGTGCCATGCACGAGAATTTAGTCAACAATAGTACACGAAAGTATGAGAAAATTTCCAGGTTGTCACATCATCCCCTTGTTGAAAGAATTTTCGTCCCGAAAATTTAGGTACTGTCATCGTTAGTTTGCTGCTCAGTTGCGAAGAGGTGTGGGTATTTGCTTTTCATTTGGTCCTCTCTTTCCCACGTGAACTCCGGTCCACGCTTAGAATCCCAACGAACTTTAACGATCGGAATCTTGCTGTGCCTCCGAGTCTTGATCTCACGATCCATGATCTCGATAGGCTTTTCCACGAAGTGTAGTTGTTCATCCACTTGGATCTCATCCAATGGAATAATTAAAGTTTCATCTGATAGGCACTTCTTCAGGTTTGACACGTGAAATACGTTGTGAACTCCACTGAGTTCAGCAGGGAGGTCTAATTGGTATGCTACGGGTCCAATTCGTTTCAAGATTTCAAACGGGCCTACGTACCGTGGATTAAGTTTGCCCCGTTTTCCGAAGCGGATTACACCCTTCCAGGGTGACACCTTTAGTAGGACGCGATCGCCTACTTGGAATTCGAGCGGTTTGCGTCGTTGATCAGCGTAGCTTTTCTGTCGATCTCGTGCCGCCGCCATGCGGTTTCTGATTTGTACAATCTTTTCAGTAGCCTCAAGTATTAACTCAGGGCCTGTGAGTTGACTGTCACCGACTTCTGCCCAGCAGACCGGTGATCTACACTTACGACCGTATAATGCTTCAAATGGTGCTGCCGAAATACTCGTGTGATAGCTGTTGTTATATGAGAATTCCACTAGAGGCAGGTGAATTTCCCAATTATTTCCGAAGTCCACTACGCATGCCCTAAGCATGTCTTCCAAGGTCTGTATGGTCCTTTCGCTTTGACCATCAGTCTGAGGGTGATAAGCTGTGCTCATATCCAAGCGTGTTCCCAACGCTTTCTGGAGTGACTGCCAGAAGTTTGACGTGAAGCGAGCATCTCTATCTGATATGATGGACGTTGGCACTCCGTGCCGAGAAACTACTTCCTTAATGTAGATGCGAGTCAACTTCTCCATCTTATCCGTTTCTTTGATAGCTAGGAAGTGTGCGGACTTAGTTAAGCGATCCACAATCACCCAGATGGTGTCGAAACCACCCAAGGTTCGCGGGAGTTTAGTGATAAAATCCATGGAGATCTGATCCCATTTCCACACTGGGATCTCAGGTTGTTGGAGTAGCCCCGATGGCTTTTGATACTCCACCTTGACTTTTGCACAAGTTAAACATTTACTCACGTAGGTGGCTATATCGGCTTTCATGTTGGGCCACCAATATGCAACTTTAAGGTCTTGATACATCTTATCCGAACCCGGATGAACAGAGTATCGAGATTTGTGAGCTTCATCCATAACTAGCTCTCTGAGGTTCCCGTAGAGAGGTACCCATATGCGATTCATGAAATACCGGGTTCCATTGGGCTTTAACTCCCAATCGCGTTCCATTTTTCCCACTGATTCGGCTTTGATGTTTCCTCCTTAACTGCTTCTAACTGGGCGTTGCGTATTTGATCGGGTAGCCCCGAATGAATAGTGAGTTGTAGTGCTCGTACACGACGAGGTTTCAAGTGTTCCTTCCTGCTGAGGGCATCAGCTACCACGTTAGCTTTACCCGGGTGATATCGAATGGCACACTCATAATCGTTCAAGAGTTCGACCCAGCGACGCTGTCGCATGTTCAACTCCTTCTGATCAAAGATGTGCTGGAGGCTTTTGTGGTCTGTGAAGATTGTGCACTTCGTTCCATAAAGGTAGTGTCTCCAAATCTTAAGTGCAAACACTACTGCTCCCAATTCTAGGTCATGCGTCGTGTAGTTTTTCTCGTGAACCTTCAGCTGTCGCGACGCATACGCGATGACCTTATCGCGTTGCATGAGTACGCATCCCAATCCCTGAATGGAAGCATCACAATACACTACAAAGTCATCTGTCCCTTCCGGCAAGGACAGAATGGGCGCACTGCAAAGTTTCCGCTTCAGCAGTTGAAATGCTGCTTCTTGCTTGTCACCCCAATTATACTTGATACCTTTCTGGGTGAGGGTCGTAAGCGGTTGTGCAATCTTTGAGAACCCCTCGATGAAGCGTCTGTAGTAACCAGCCAATCCTAAGAATTGGCGGATTTCCGTCGGAGTCTTAGGTGCTTCCCAGTTTTTGATGGCCTCAATCTTGGCAGGGTCTACGTGGATACCCTTTTCATTCACGACGTGCCCGAGAAACTGAACTTCTCGGATCCAGAAATCACACTTCGAAAGCTTGGCGTATAGCTTTTCCTGTTGAAGTAATTCTAGCAGCAATCGTAGATGCTCGGCATGCTCTTCTTTACCTTTGGAGTAGATGAGTATGTCATCGATGAACACGATGACAAATTTGTCAAGGTATGGTTTACACACGCGGTTCATGAGGTCCATGAATACCGCAGGTGCGTTAGTGAGACCGAATGGCATGACCAAGAACTCGTAATGGCCATACCGAGTGCGAAATGCTGTCTTAGCGATATCCTCCTCCCTGACGCGTAGCTGATGATAACCAGACCGTAAATCAATCTTAGAGTAGTAACTTGACCCTTGCAGTTGGTCGAATAGATCATCGATGCGAGGTAACGGGTATCGGTTCTTGACTGTAACCTTGTTGAGTTCCCTATAGTCGATGCACATGCGGAAAGTCCCGTCCTTCTTCTTGACAAACAGGACTGGAGCTCCCCATGGCGAAACGCTTGGTCGAATAAATCCTTTTTCTAGCAACTCTTGAAGTTGGGTAGACAGCTCCTGCAGCTCGGCTGGAGCTAGGCGGTATGGAGCCTTGGCGATGGGAGTTGCATTGCTAGCCAATTCGATTTCAAACTCCAATTGTCGATGTGGTGGAAGACCAGGTAGCTCTTCTGGGAATACATCGGAAAAATCACGGACGACAGGGATGTCTTCTATACGTTTCTCGCCCTTAGGCGGTTCGGTGATTAGTGCGAGTAAAGCGAAGGAATTCTTTTTCCGGAGATACTTCTGAGCTTGCATAAATGAGATAATGTTGGTGACGGCGCTTGCCTTATCGCCTTGTACCGTCAAGATTTCGTCGTTCGAGAGTGGAATACGGATAGACTTTTCGAAACAGAGAACTTCAGCCCGGACGTCGGATAACCAGTCCATTCCGACTACCACGTCAAAACTACCCAGGGTTGTTGTCATCAGATCGATGGTAAAAGTGTGGCCCGCGAGTTTGAGTTGGCAGCCGGATACGATTTGGGTCACATTTACAGATTTACCATTGGCTAATTCTATCACATAAGGGGTCTCTAATGGTTTAAGCGTGAGATTTAGGTTCTTCCTAAAAGACTCAGATATAAAGCTCCTATCCGCACCCGTATCAAAAAGCACAGAAGCAAAATGTTCATTAAGGGGAAACTTACCGGTGACCACGTTGGTGTCGTTTCTGGCCTCTCCGCGGCCCAATGTAAATGCACGACCTTTGGCACCTCCTGTGCCACCGTTCCCATTGTTGTTGTTATTATTGTTGTGGTTATTGTGGTTGTTTCCACCATTATTGTTGTTGTTGCGTAACTGTGGGCAGTCTTTCCTGAAATGAGCGGTGCTACCACACTGATAGCATCCCCGGTTTATACCCTGCTGCTGACCCTGAGGCTGATTCTGATTTTGTCGGGACATAATTTCCCCACGACAATCCCTTGCCGCATGTCCCATTTTGCCACATCTTTGGCAGCGATTTCCGGCACAAGGGCCGTTATGATGGAGATTACAACGGTTGCACTGCGGCTTCCGACCTACATAACCGCCTGCATTCTGGTTGTTGTTGTTGTTGTAGTTGTTGTTGTAGTTGTTGTTGTAGTTGCTGTTGTTGTTGTTGGAACGATTTTGATGACCCCGGTGGTTGTGGTAGTGATTGAACCTTTTCGGGTTCCCTTGCTGTGGATGCGATGACGAAGGCTGTCGAATGGTGGTGTCTTCAAACTTTCTTTTGTTATCTGAGACAACTTCAGTGGTACCCCGTGCTGGCAGTTTCTTCTGTTCCACCGCTTTATCAGTGAGTTTGTGAGCCAATCGGATAGCTTGATGTTCTGTTACAGGGTTACTAGACATCACCATACCCTGAATTTCCGGAACCAGACCCCCGAGATAGAACTCGAGTCTTTTCTCCACCGTGTTTGCCAAATCAGGACACAGAAACACCAAGTCATGGTGTTTCGCAGTGTAAGCCTCAATTTCCGATCCCACCATCTTGTGGTTCCATAGAGCTTGCTCTAGCTGTTGCACTCTGTCTCGTGGACAGTACTCCTCTTTAATCAGGGCCTTGAACTCGGTCCAAGCCATTGCATTTGCAGCTAACAGTCCACGTGTTTGGACTTGGGCGTTCCACCATGTCAGTGCCCCCTCTTCCAGTGTTGAGGCGGCGTATTTGACCTTGTTGGCCTCTAAGCAGTTGCACATTTCAAAAACAGATTCCGACTTTTCGATCCAGCGGACCAATCCAATGGGTCCTTCCGCCCCCGAGAACTTGCTAGGCTTTGCGTCAAGGAACATTTTATAGGGGTTAAAGCCCCCTCCTGCTGACAGAGAACAGGAAGTCAGCAAGGAATTGTACTAGCCTCACTATTAGATTTTCACGCGAAAACTTAATAATGGTTACCTGCTGGCTGGTTCTGCACACCCGCTAATGCTGCGTTCACATGCTCCTGGATCATGGCAGCTAGCTCTTCGGGCGTCAAGTTTAGGTTTCCACGTCTTCCAGTCGCCATTTAGATCTTCGAAACACATCATAAACACACTCCGATAAGTCAATATATCCAATATAGTTATCCTACTTCGTACTTTAATAATTATTAAGTTACGTCAACTCAATATGTTAATAGCCAAAGAAATACTTGATTAACTGAAATCTCAACGTCTTACATAAGTGCAAATCAAACATACGAATTTACTATAAAGTCTCAAGTTTAAATACAAGTGGAAAATAATAAACTGAAGGAAAACAAATAATATAAACGAGACGTGTCAGTCGTCTACGTCTCCATCCCCTAAGTCACTGTCGTTGCCGTCATCCTGTGCGGCATTTCCAGCTTCCTCAGCTGGGTCCTCCTCCGGATCCTCCTCAGGATCCTCCTCTGGATCCTCTTCTGGATCCTCCTCTACCGGCACTGGAGGGGCCGGTGCTGGTTCAAGTGCTTGATTTTGCAGTTCCTGAATGTTCCAACTGTTTTCCAGGACTCTGTCCTCAAGCCAGTCAGCTCTTATCTGCTCCGCACGCAGATCTCTAGCTATGGTGTTACGAGCTATCTTGCTCGTACGATGCTCTTCCTCGAGCGAGTCGGTCTTTCCCGTAAGGTGTCGGATCATCCATCCTTGTGCTAAGATGGTTTCCTGCATTCTTTCTAACTGTTTTTGTTGTGTATGTACCAGGATTCTGAGCATGTCAAGTCCTATTTCTACAGGATTAACCGGTTCAACCGGTACAGCAATAGTTGGGCGTAACGATGACTCCTCCCCCAGAGCGAGCCTCTTCCTCGCCGCTGAGCGTGTCTCTACGCCGTAAGGTAGCATGGGTTCCACCATTGGTGCCTTTCCTGGTGCCCTTGGTGGCGTAAGTCTGTCGGACGATGATGACGATGAGGATGATGACATTGCCTGTTGGGTCGTGTAGTTAGTTATGAGTTGTTTTCATTTCTTATCATGAAGGTATAATCTACCAAACACGATTGTGGCATATTGCATAACAAGATATAATAATTCGGTGCCAAACTAAGTCTAGTGTCGTGATATCAGCTATAGCTTAGGTCTACTTCTAATGCAAACCTGGTTCTCTATAGCTAGTGGCTCTGATACAAATCTGTCACACCCTCAATTTCCACTTGCGGAGTCCTACCGCGAGACGTGTGAACAAACCAGAATCTAAGACACTAGTACGTCGAACGACTCTATATGATTTGATAATACGTTTTCCAAATTCATTTGTTGTAAATTTTAGATTACCAATATTTAGCATGAGTATCAGTTTTTAAAGTTTGAGCGGAAGCATAAATAAGTAGTGATGCGGCGCCAACACAAACGCCAAAACAAAAGTAAAATCCCAAAACAATATTAATAAATGAGACTCTATAGTGATGTCTTGTTCAATGCGTGTGCGTGCACCTAGAGCTCCTAGCGTCCTGAGAAACATGTAAAGAAACAAGTGTCAACATTAAAGATGAGTGAGTTCACAGGTTTTCATAAATTTGTTGTTCGGTTTTAGTTTGTTACTCCGTTATCCCCAACCCGGGATAACATATCAGTTGCATTATTCCAAACCCGGAATAATAAGTTGTTGCTTCCAATATTCCCAAACCGGAATATTAAGTTGTGTTTCCATTATCCCCAACCCGGGATAATACGTTGATGTTCCAATATTCCAAACCCGGAATATTAAGTTGTTCCGTAATTAAGTTCAATATTAATGTATATAGGTAGCTAGCCTAAAGTCATGTCACTAAGTGTTCGCGATCGAAGCTGACATTTGTGCCTCCGTTTTGCCAGGTCTATCACATGACCATGGCGATGTTAGGCCAATCATACACCCGTTGACCAAACCCGGTCAGCTAGCGCGACTAGCTCGGATGGGGCTCGTCAGACCCAGTAGTACTACTTATAATTCCCCCGCTACTTAACCCAAATATTAACGATCCGAGGAGATTGTCGAGGACTTAAGTGATAAAGCTGCATAGTGACCATAACATTACATTAACATTAACTTAGTTACCGCATAGTTATATGACGTTACATTCGTATAACGTAAAGAGTTTGAGTTTAAGAATGTATACATGTTTCTCCCCCTGTTGTTTAAAACCGTATAAAGTTAGGGGCCGTGAACTCACCTTTATTAGCTCGGTTAGTGTAGCAAAGATGTTATAAGAGACGGGACCGCTAGTTGCGTCCTAACAAACCAATTAATTCCACGTCAGTGTGAAATCACCCCAATACAAATTCCACACGCAACTTACTCACAAAGTGATACCCACAAACAACATATCTAATACTCAAACATGCATGCAAGTATTCTCATATGATCATAGTAATCAAACAACTTATCATGAACACATTCCAAATCCATGCCACACTTTAATGCATAAAATCACAAGTTAACAACTTTCTGCTTAATACTCAATTATTCAGCTGTTTTCTAGGATTTTTATAAAATAGTTCCAGCATTCTAAAAATTCCCATATTTTTACAGTAGGTGACCTTTATACCATAGAAATTTATATAATTTTCTCAAGTCCTAAATCTTCACCAATTAACCATAAATATTAATTCACTAAGCTGCAGTCAGATTTACCGCTTTCTGACTGCAGTCCACGGAAGAATTTATTTAAAAATCACCGATCGTCCGATTAACAAAATTCCAGTTGGAGTTGCCCGGAAATTTCTATACCTAGTTGCTGTACAAAAATCATGACTCAACTCTCTACTGATTTTAAAATCTAGCTTGATAAACAACCAACAAAATTCCAGAATTTTAACAGCTTTACCTACCGAACTTGTTTAACCCTTTAAAAATATCAAACGATTTCAGAAAATTATGAATCCAGCGCCATTGGATTCCTTATTCAAATCTCTAGGTTTTAGACCTCAGAAAATCCGTTTTTCGACAACTAACGACCAAGTTACAGCCTGATAAAGTCGACTGAAACATTCACTCAGCATGCTGTTTTCTGCATCTCCTTATAATAAGTTCGTATAACTCGTTCATGTGACTAGCCAAGGCGATCAGGATTCGATTTTTAATCCTAGATTAATACTAATAATCTATCCATGCAACCCTACTTAATAACTTCTAGTTAATATAACAAAACACACTTGAATCCTCATGAGATCCTCAAACAAGTATACATTGCATATCAACCTTGATTAATTCAGCCGATCACATCTAGTACATCTAATATCCGAACAAAATCATGCGTATATATTTACGGTCAATTCAGCAGGCTACTTGTAAGTACATATAGTCCGAAGACAATACAATCAGTTCATTCAAACATATAATTAATCCGAAGCAACTTAAACATTCAAGCATACATATAATTAACCGAAACATGATCTTGTAATCAAAGATAATTCTGACCTTGAATAACTAGGCAAACAACCCGAGATTTGGACAAGAACAACTCGACTGATCCAACTAGAACGTGACCGAGAGACGTTGATAAAGTGGGCTGCTGCGTTCGGAAGATGATGTGGGCTGTTTGTGACCGCTGCAGGGAACAAGTGGGCTGATCTCGCGACCTAATGAAGGTGAACAAAGGCTGTCTACGATCGAATGGGATGAACAAAGGCTGATCAGGTTGAGATGCAAGCTGCTCGCGATCACAAGGTGAAGACTTGGCTGCCGACGTCTGAATTCCTGAACTAGGGTTTTGTGTTTTTGTGAATGAGTGCATGTGAGTTGTATATATAGGTGAAGCAAGATGATATGGGTTACGGTTTTAGATAAGTGTTCATGGCCGAGTAACTTGGATGGTTGGTTGGGTTTGATCTCGGTCGAAATCAGATTTGTTTTGGTTTGGGTTTTGCGGTCAAGGGGGTAGGGTTGGGTTTATGGCCGAGAATCTTAGGTTGTTTGTTTTGGGTCTTGATCACGTGGCCGAGGGACTAGAATGGTTGGTTTGGCCGATTAGTTTGAGTTGGATTGGGTGGGTTCGGTTTGGGTTTTATCTTGCGGCCAAGAGACTAGGGTGAGTTAATTTGATTTGAGTTTTGATCTTGGCCGAAAAGTTGGAACTCTAGGTCTAGGTTTAAACTTTGTGAACTCCTAGAGTCACCATGAATCTCTTTGGTTCGTGTCGTGTTTCGGTTCGTGTACGTATCTACAATAATTACTTTATAACTAAACAATCACACAAACACTCATCACGTATTCATTCCATGCACGTTTAATACTTAGCACACATATTATTCGACAAGTTTCACGTGTAAGTTATCCGAAAAACCCGGGATATCACAGTTTTGGTGGAAGGCCCCTTACAAGACCTTGTTTTGAGAGTGTGGTGATAGTTTTGAGATTTGTGTGACCAAGTCTTCTATGCCATAGTTCTGTTTCTTTGTTAGAGGTAGCTGAGAACAGACAAGCATTAGATATTGGATTATCTTTCAACATATCTACCATATACACATTGCCACTCCTGTGAGCAACAAGCTATGTTTTGCTCTCCCAGTATGATTGTTTCAATCTTTTTCACCACATCTGGCCCCACAATCTTACAAGTTTCCTAAGTGAAGAATGACTCATAGCCTTTGTCACTTATTTGAGACATACCAAGGAGGTTAAATTTTAAGTTGTTTATAAGATTGGCATTTTCAAACTTGAGTTTCCTTGCTTGGACTGGCCCTGACCCTAACCTTTCCTTTTGAGTTGTTACCAAAGGATATATCACCCCTCCATGTGCTAGAAAATCTTTGAGAAGGGCTCTACATCCTATCATGTGCCTAGAGCCTCCACTATCTACATTCCATAAACTATCAAGACAAGCAGAAGCTCCCTACACACTAGTAACAATTTAGTTTTGGAGAGTGTCCAAAGCCAAAATGGCTTTGGATGGGGTCATAGACATTCCAGCCTCAACTCCAGGAGAATGGTTAGAGTTTTGAGCAGATTTTTGAAACATCTGCTATGGACCATTTCCTGTTAAGTGGTTGTAACATGAGGATGCTTGTTCACTCTTGGTTTTGAAGGTATTTTGTAGATCTCATGACCAAGTGGTACACATTTATGAAGTAGTTGGCCATATCCTGTTGGATTTGTTTGCTGGTGATGCATATGTTACCTGAACCTCTCTGGGAGCAGAGGTTACATTAAGCTATTTGGTACACAGGTGTTTGGATTGGGATGAAGGTCTGTTTGGAGTTTACTTTTTTGAGTACTAGCCTGTGGACTCTCAAGTGTTTTAGATTTATACTCATTTTTCTTGATATCAAAATTTTTGAGATAAACCACTCTTGAGTTTTATGATTTTTCTTCCCACATATAGTGCAATGAGGTGCAACAACAATCACACTTGTCTTGTTTATGTCATATGCTTTTAAGTGAAAACAGTCTTTAGTGACATGGTTTTTCTTTTCACAAAAACCACAAAACAAGTTAGTTATTTTTCTTTCTTCTGTAACGCCTCGCTTTTTCGTACTTTCCTTAATTAGAAAGTGTAATCTTAATTCTATTTATGAAAACTTGTATCCGTATCGTATTCGTATTTCTTTTCCAATCTTGTAATCCAAGACTTTGATCATAATGAAATTCATACTTGATACATACTTATCTTACATGCATTCAATTGTTAAATACATACAAACCGATACTTATAATACATGTAAATACTCATACATTCATACTCGATACCTAACATGTACTTGCATATACTTTTCACACTTAAAAACATACAAAAATATCAAGTTATAGCATGAAATGAAAGAAAAACCAAGTTAAGGGGCTAAAAGTGAACAAAATCAAAGATGTTTCTGGAACTATACGCCTTGCAGCCCGCGAACGTCTTTCTTATATCCTCTCGTGGCCCGCGATAGGGGCTTAATCCGGAGTTGTGGTTTCTAGCTCATGGATTGGTCAATTTTGTGTTTCTTACATTAAATACACTCACCTAACTCACCCCGAAACCTTAACTATAAATATCCACCTCCTCTCACTCTCATTTTACACCTCAAACACTCCTCTCTAAAGCGCCCTCTCAAATTTGAAAGTTCAAGACTTTCAAGTGAGTTCAAGACTTTCACAAGGACAATAAGGATGGTTACTTGGAAGCCTTGGCTATCCTACCTTCAATCCACCACCTCACTTGATGATTTTGATTACTTTACAACTTTTATTTTCATTTTAACTTATTCATGACCATTCTTATTGTCCTTGTGACAACTTATGCATTGGTGAACTATACGAAAGAGGATAAAGGAAGGTTATTCTCCTACCTCCATGCATGAATTCTATGAACTTCCATGATGTTTATGATCTACTTATTACGTATACTATATATATATGTCACACCCCGACCCGCAGCGGAAAAAGGTGACCGGGGCATGATTGGGTTATCGTCAAAGCTCATGACATTTATTATACGTTTCATATTCATTAAATACAATTTAATAGGAAATTTACAACTATAATTACATCATGACCTAACATCAATCTAAGCTTCTTTGTTTTCTTCTAAGACATTTCCTATGTTTTCCTTGCTTCTTCCTGTTCACCTGTATCATGTGTAAAAAGGTTTTTGGATCAACAAAAAGTTGGCGAGTGAATCCTATGGAAAACATTTGAACAAGTTTATTTAATTGATTATGAAATGAGTGCACAACCACACATGAGTAAAAATAGATGTAAACTTATTCAACAATCATTAGATATTAAATAAAGCACACATGAACAATAATGGAACGTTTAGAGGCACGCGTTGCTCTACTCGTCTCTCACGAGGAACTGTTGGGCCTAATGAAAGAATTGCATAAACATGATAATATGAAAGACATAACTACAAACAATATAAACTCAATGATACACACATGAACAATAATGGATTGGTTTTGAGGCACGCGTTGTTCAACTCGTCTCCCACGAGGAACTGATGGGCTTAATGAATGAATTTCATATAATTTGACAAAATGAAATAAGTAATCACAACAATATAAACAATCTAAGTTTAGATCACGATATGGTATGGCACAAGTTTAAATAAACGAGTTAATTATTTTGTGACACATGACACGCCCCAAAACGTGTAATTAAAAAGGGGAGTTGTAAGATTCACTCACAGTGGGTGCGTTCGGTTGATGATGTTGAATGCACGCGAAGTGGTTTTAACCACGAGTGAAATTAACCTAGATAAATAGCGTTATGGTTCGGTAAGTAAACGGATTTTATTGATCCATTTTAGTAGGATTGTTGGGTGTATTTTTGTGAGTTTAAGGCTATTTTCTAATCCTTAAAAATGTTATTTTTAAGTATTTTTAATTGATTTTTAATTAAAATAAATAAATAAAAATAATAAAAAAAATTGACTTTTTTGACCGTTGACCGTTGACTGTTGACTTTGACCGGTTCGTATGCGAGTATATGTGCGCTGAGTGAGGCTCGAACCCGAGACCTCCCGTACGCGTGCACGCAGCTCTACCAACTGAGCTACGTGTCTAACCCGAAATATATATGTTTTTAATTGTATTTATATACTAATTAGATTAAACCGAAAATCAATTATTTTTAAAAACTATTTAACTGAATCGGACCGGTGCGCTCCACAGGTCTCGAACCCGGGACCTGTGGGTTGCGTTAACACACAGTCCACCGCTGGACTGTGTGTTTAACATGTTATATAAACCGATTTTTATTATACTTAAATACAAACTAAGTATTTTCAATTCTGACTTATTTAAAAAGGTAAATAATTGTCCGAGTCGGTGCAGTAGACCGGACTCGAACTCGTGACGTGTGACTTAAACATACACACAGTCCACCGCTGGACTGTGTGTCTATCTTGGTTATTATTCCGATTATTATTATACTTAACATATATATGAAATGAATCCGGTTCAGTTAACAAAAAAATGACATTTTTATTAAGGCAGCGTGTGTGTGACAAGGTTCGAACTCGAGACGTTAGTGTGTTTATTGTGCACACAGTCCACCGCTGGACTGTGTGTCTAACCCGAGTAATAACTTGATTTTAATTATACTTATACATTACAGATACTTCGTCTTCTTCGTCCGTTTTTAACCAGAATCGGAAATCCGACTGGTTCAATGTTTTAATCGGTTTCTTTAGCGTTCTTTAGTTAATTACAAGTGAGATATAAATAAAAAGAAAGAAAAATAGGCGTAAAGTATACTGACTAGACTCCTCTGTTTTTCCGGCAGAACTCCGGCGACTGCAACAGGTTCCGACGTCGTGTGTCTTGCAACAGCGAGTCTCCAGAAAGCTTGAAAAGGGTGTGGGTGACTTCGGTATAAGCTCAGGGGGTTTAGTAAGGCTTAAAAGTGAAGGTCTAGGTTTTCCGGCGAGATACAGAAGATTTCCGGCGAGTGAGTTTTCACCGAGAAAGGGTGCGGTTTTGAACGAAAATGTTTGCAGAGGTTCGAGGGGGTATTTATAAGGCAGGTTATCGATGAACTTGGTCCGATTTCCGACTTGATTCGTCGGTTAGAAAGTCTCTGGCGGTTATAGTTTGTGTCACGAGTTCAGACGTCGGTTATAACCGATGTGTGTTTAAAGTTTACGTTATAACGGAAGGAATCGTTAAATTATTAGCGAGATCGTCGGGATTTCCGACGACTGCATTTGGGCGCCGGTTTTGAATTCGGAAAGTCATGTTATGAATTAATTGATGCTAATAATTAACAAGATTCATCAGTGGCGCAGTGGTTTAAGTGTTAAGTCTGTGAACCGTGACCCGGCGACTGACCCGGGTTCGAAACCCGGCAGGAACAAATTATTTTTATTTTCTTATTTTTGACAGTTTTTCAAAAACAAATTATATATTCCCATATAATAATTAATTATGTATCGTATAAAAATATTTTGGGCATTAAATTCGCAACGAAATTTTTAACTGATTGTTCGGTTAATAACCGGAGCGGGTTTGGTAAAATCCGTTTTTTACGGATGTTACAGTATCCCCTGCTTTTTAGAAATTTCGTCCCGAAATTTAAATAGTGATATATTTGACTAAAAGAATGATCGTGTTTAGTTTGACAGTTACATGCTTAGAAGAAGTAAGGTTTTAAGTTTTTGTTTGAGGCGGTAACGTTCCTTGCAAGGGTTAAGTATCCGATTACAGGATTCGCTTTTTGTTGCCTACTGTAAAAGTATTGATAAGCAGAATTGATTTGCTAACTATGATATCATGCATAAGAGTTTGGATATGTTTGGAAGGATATGGTTATATCCTAAGGCAAAAACTTCTAATACTACAACCTACATGGAACATAAATAAACACAACAGCTAATATTTGAACATAAATAAACACAACAGCTAATATCAGTAAGTTATGTTTGGTTCTATGACTATAGAACATAAATAAACACAACAGCTAATATTTGAATCCACATTCTGATAGCATATATGTTTGAATGGTGGCAGTTCCTCTCTCGTTTGTTATGATGGAGAGGTTAGTTTATATAGAAATGGATCACAATCCAATTTCTTTAAATAGCAAGATGATATAAATGTAACACAAATTTCAACCAAGGCAATACTAAATCCTACATGGAACTTCTCATAACCGCCTGATAATGCCTCTGATCCTTTGGCAAGAATACTTATATATAGGAAGTACCAGCGGCGTATCCACCATATTCTTGCCAAATTTTCATTGGTTTTATCCACAAGTTATGATTATTTACCAAGAAACTACTAAATCCTACATAGAACTTCTCATAACCGCCTGACAATGCCTCTGACCCTTTGACAAGAATACTTATATATAGGAAGTACCAGCGGCGTATCCACCATATTCTTGTCAAATTTTCATTGGTTTTATCAGTGAATTATGATTGGTCCTATATAACTCTACAACCAATACAACAAACACAAAATACTGAAATGAAAAATGTCTGTGTGATCAAGGCTCAATCAAACGGAGCCGATCGTATTGCATGTACTGAAAATGAAATTGTCTGTGCGATCAAGGCTCAATCAAGCGGAGCCGATCGTATTGCATGTACTGAAAATAATAAACTTAATCTAAACAACAATCACACAAACAGCCTATACATGGAACCTCTCATAACCGCCTGATAATGCCTCCGATCTTTTGACAAGAATACTTATATATAGGAAGTACCAGCGGCGTATCCACCATATTCTTGTCAAATTTTCATTGACTTTATCCACAAGTTATGATTAGTTCTATGTGACTCTACTACAAACACAACAACCACAAAATACTGATAATGAAAATGTCTGTGCGATCAAGGCTCAATCAAACGGAGCCGATCGTATTGCATGTACTGAAAATGAAAATGTCTGTGCGATCAAGGCTCAATCAAACGGAGCCGATCGTATTGCATGTACTGAAAATGAATAACTTAATCTAAACAACAATCACACAAACAGCCTATGCATGGAACCTTCTCATAACCGCCTGATAATGCCTCCGATCATTTGACAAGAATACTTATATATAGGAAGTACCAGCGGCGTATCCACCATATTCTTGTCAAATTCTCATTGACTTTATCCGCAAGTTATGATTAGTTCTATGCGACTCTACAACAAACGCAACAACCACAAGATACTGATAATGAAAATGTCTGTGCGATCAAGGCTCAATCAAACGGAGCTGATCGTATTGCATGTACTGGAAATGAAAATGTGGGCACGCCAGGTTCAACCTCATAATGAAATGGGGAACATGCTCAACGCTCATAATGTAATGGGGAGCGGCGGCCTATGAAATTGCATGTACTGAAAATGAAAATGTGGGAACGCCAGGTTCAACCTCATAATGAAATGGGGAACATGCTCAACGCTCATAAATGGGGAGCGGCGGCCTATGAAATTACATGTACTGAAAATAATAAACAATAATTACTCATACAGTCTACACATGGAACCTCTCATAACCGCCAGATAATGCTTCTGATCCTTTGACAAGAATACTTATATATATAGGAAGTACCAGCGGCGTATCCACCATATTCTCATCAAAGTTTCATTGGCTTTATCCTTAAGTTATGTTTGGTTCGATGTGATAAAGAAAAACATAAAACTAAACGATAGAAGTTGAATCTGGATTTTCGGTGAAGGGGACTAGTTGGGTATCTCCGCTTGGGCCGTCATTATCTTCGACCGGATTGGCGTTGATGTTGAAGACTCTTCCTCTTGCTGGTGGCCTAGCGGTTGGGTTTTCTTGGTTTACTTGGTTAACTGGGTTTGATTGGGCTTGAGCGTTGATGACGTTAACCAATAGAGGGCATGTGTTTCGAAAGTGGGTAGGGTCGCCATAATTGAAACAAGCTCGATCATGTGGGAACATGGGGTATTGGGGTGGTTGATAGGTTTGGTTCATGGTTTGAGTAGGGGGAGAGATTTGGTTTTGAAAGGTGCGGCAAACCTTGCTAAATGACCATAGCGTCCACAAGTTGCACATAGTCGACAAGGTAAGGTAAGGGGATGGTGATAAAAACAGTTGTTGCATTGAGGGTGAGGTCTAAGATATGGTTTCTTATTTGGGTAAGTTGAGTTGGGTGCCACTTGAGTGATTGGGATAGCTTGGATGGGTATGGCGTGTGAAATTGGTTGGTTTCGTTGGATAGTAGCGAAAAGTTGCCCGTCTCTTTTTCTCTTAGGATTGGGTTGAGAAGGGGATTCGGTTTGGGTGGAGTCGGAGGTTTCAGTCGTTTCTTTATCCTTCTTCTTCTCCTCCTTGAAGTCTTTGTTTCGGATTCGATTCTCGGTGAGCTCTGTTGCTAACTCCATTGCTGCTTCCAAAGTTGCAGGCTTGGTACTTATTACAGAGTCTTGAATCTTTGACGGAAGACCACGAATGTAATGCTCGATCAAACGGTAGAGGGGAGTGAACATGTTGGGAACCATTTGATGTAACTCGAGGAATCTTTTGTTGTATGTGGTGTGGTCTCCTTCCTTTTGCTTCAACGAATAAAACTCATCTTCTAATTTCTTGATTTCGCTCCTTGGGCAAAATCGTCTGGTCATGATTTCCTTCAATTCATTCCAAGTTAAAGTCGTAGCATCTTCAACACCTCGTTTGGCCTTCTCTGTATTCCACCAAGTAAGTGTTATTCCATATAAACGACCAGTAGCATAACGCACTTTGCGATCATCGGGGCAATCGCAATTTAGAAAGGTGTTCTCCATTTCTTCAAACCAATGGAGGAGAGCGGTGACGCCTTCAGTCCCTTTGTATTTCGGAGGGTCGCATAATTTGAAATGCTTGTAGGTGCATTTAGTGGTATTTGGGGGAGAGTTGATAATGTTTTGGTTTTCTTGATTGACAGGATTAGCGGTAAGTGCTTGTTGGACTTGGATTACAAAGTTGGGTATCACGGCAGCCATTTGTTGAGCGATTAGGGCAGCCATGCGTTCGCGGGCTTTTCCTGCTCTCATCTTCCTACGGGTGAGGTTAGAAGACATCTTCAAGGAATACATGTCAAGAGTATGAGTTGGATGTTTTTGGGTTCATGGGTCGCACTAGGAATGAACATTCATAAAATAATTATAGAAAAATAAATCTACTACATCCATAGGATGTCTTGCGCTTTGCTCGCCATTAGGCCCTACATGCCGCCATACTTTACCTTTGTAATCATGTGGGCCCCCATGAATACCGGTTTTTCATATGGTTCGCATGGGTTTGCCTGGTTGCGTACACTAAAACCCGGAGAAAATCGAGAAATATGTATACAACGTGTGATATTCGGAATGTGTCCAGGTGTAGACACGGTGACACCTCAAAGTGGGTTAGTTCGAACGACGTTTGGTGTGGCATGCTTTGGCCTAATAGGTCCTTCGTACTCTCATCGTTGGTCCCCAGGTAGGCAAACTGGTCCGTTATATTGGATTTACACGAATGCCAACCTAGACAGGACGTTCCGACTACCGGTACTTGTACCCTTCCAATTACTACATGCCCGTCGCAGAACTTACTTTGATGAGATTTGAAAATTGCAACAAAATCTTTGAATAATGAGAGTATGAAAATGAATTGAATATATGAACATTGATATATGTATAATGAATATGTATATAAGCATGTATGTTTGACTGTAAATATAAACGAATATGAAACAAATAAATATCACAAGTTTGTATGTAACCACCTAATCAATTTAAAATTTAGGCAGACTATAGTATAGGCTCTAAAGGTCTAATAACCTATCCTATATCCCTATAGTCATGGCTCTGATACCAATCTGTCACACCCCGACCCGCAGCGGAAAAAGGTGACCGGGGCATGATTGGGTTATCATCAAAGCTCATGACATTTATTATACGTTTCATATTCATTAAATACAATTTAATAGGAAATTTACAACTATAATTACATCATGACCTAACATCAATCTAAGCTTCTTTGTTTTCTTCTAAGGCATTTCCTATGTTTTCCTTGCTTCATCCTGTTCACCTGTATCATGTGTAAAAAGGTTTTTGGATAAACAAAAAGTTGGCGAGTGAATCCTATGGAAAACATTTGAACAAGTTTATTTAATTGATTATGAAATGAGTGCACAACCACACATGAGTAAAAATAGATGTAAACTTATTCAACAATCATTAGATATTAAATAAAGCACACATGAACAATAATGGAACGTTTAGAGGCACGCGTTGCTCTACTCGTCTCTCACGAGGAAATGTTGGGCCTAATGAATGAATTGCATAAACATGATAATATGAAAGACATAACTACAAACAATATAAACTCAATGATACACACATGAACAATAGTGGATTGGTTTTGAGGCACGCGTTGTTCAACTCGTCTCCCACGAGGAACTGATGGGCTTAATGAATGAATTTCATATAATTTGACAAAATGAAATAAGTAATCACAACAATATAAACAATCTAATTTTAGATCACGATATGGTATAGCACAAGTTTAAATAAACGAGTTAATTATTTTGTGACACATGACACACCCCAAAACGTGTAATTAAAAAGGGGAGTTGTAAGATTCACTCACAGTGGGTGCGTTCGGTTGATGATGTTGAATGCACGCGAAGTGATTTTAACCACGAGTGAAATTAACCTAGATAAATAGCGTTATGGTTCGGTAAGTAAACGGATTTTATTGATCCATTTTAGTAGGATTGTTGGGTGTATTTTTGTGAGTTTAAGGCTATTTTCTAATCCTTAAAAATGTTATTTTTAAGTATTTTTAATTGATTTTTAATTAAAATAAATAAATAAAAATAATAAAAAAATTTGACTTTTTTGACCGTTGACCGTTGACTGTTGACTTTGACCGGTTCGTATGCGAGTATATGTGCGCTGAGTGAGGCTCGAACCCGAGACCTCCCGTACGCGTGCACGCAGCTCTACCAACTGAGCTACGTGTCTAACCCGAAATATATCTGTTTTTAATTGTATTTATATACTAATTAGATTAAACCGAAAATCAATTATTTTTAAAAACTATTTAACTGAATCGGACCGGTGCGCTCCACAAGTCTCGAACCCGGGACCTGTGGGTTGCGTTAACACACAGTCCACCGCTGGACTGTGTGTTTAACATGTTATATAAACCGATTTTTATTATACTTAAATACAAACTAAGTATTTTCATTTCTGACTTATTTAAAAAGGTAAATAATTGTCCGAGTCGGTGCAGTAGACCGGACTCGAACTCGTGACGTGTGACTTAAACATACACACAGTCCACCGCTGGACTGTGTGTCTATCTTGGTTATTATTCCGATTATTATTATACTTAACATATATATGAAATGAATCCGGTTCAGTTAACAAAAAAATGACATTTTTATTAAGGCAGCTTGTGTGTGACAAGGTTCGAACTCGAGATGTTAGTTCGTTTATTGTGCACACAGTCCACCGCTGGACTGTGTGTCTAACCCGAGTAATAACTTGATTTTAATTATACTTATACATTACAGATACTTCGTCTTCTTCGTCCGTTTTTAACCAGAATCGGAAATCCGACTGGTTCAATGTTTTAATCGGTTTCTTTAGCGTTCTTTAGTTAATTACAAGTGAGATATAAATAAAAAGAAAGAAAAATAGGCGTAAAGTATACCGACTGGACTCCTCTGTTTTTCCGGCAGAACTCCGGCGACTGCAACAGGTTCCGACGTCGTGTGTCTTGCAACAACGAGTCTCCAGAAAGCTTGAAAAGGGTGTGGGTGACTTCGGTATAAGCTCAGGGGGTTTAGTAAGGCTTAAAAGTGAAGGTCTCGGTTTTCCGGCGAGATACAGAAGATTTCCGGCGAGTGAGTTTTCGCCGAGAAAGGGTACGGTTTTGAACGAAAATGTTTGTAGAGGTTCGAGGGGGTATTTATAAGGCAGGTTATCGATGAACTTGGTCCGATTTCCGACTTGATTCGTCGGTTAGAAAGTCTTCGGCGGTTATAGTTTGTGTCGCGAGTTCAGACGTCAGTTATAACCGATGTGTGTTTAAAGTTTACGTTATAACGGAAGGAATCGTTAAATTATTGGCGAGATCGTCGGGATTTCCGACGACTGCATTTGGGCGCCGGTTTTGAATTCGGAAAGTCATGTTATGATTTAATTGATGCTAATAATTAACAAGATTCATCAGTGGCGCAGTGGTTTAAGTGTTAAGTCTGTGAACCGTGACCCGGCGACTGACCCGGGTTCGAAACCCGGCAGGAACAAATTATTTTTATTTTCTTATTTTTGACAGTTTTTCAAAAACAAATTATATATTCCCATATAATAATTAATTATGTATCGTTTAAAAATATTTTGGGCATTAAATTCGCAACGAAATTTTTAACTGATTGTTCGGTTAATAACCGGAGCGGGTTTGGTAAAATCCGTTTTTGACGGATGTTACAATATACACGTTAACCGAACCCTTGATGATAATCGAATGATTGTCCGTCATGGTACTAGGTTACATCACCTAAGTACTTAACTTCTCGTTACGATTCTAATGGGTATCTTAACCCATGAAAACACATCCACCCGAACGGGTATCATAGTGTCAAAACGAATATTAAGTCTTTGTGGTTATTTTCTTCGTATGCACACTTTAGTGTATTTAAATTCCTAAATCTTCCGTTATCATCCGCATACTTACCAACACACGTTTTCCTCTTGTAGGATAACTCAGTGATCCTCCAACTCTCCAAACTCTTCACGGAAATTACCAAGTGGAAGCTTGCAAAACCGTGAGTACACTTCACCCATTTCCCTTTTTACACAATTTGGGTTGTAACATGTTAACTTACAAAAATACACGAATACACACACTACATGCTTTATACACTCGATCCGTTATACATGCTTATTGTTATGCTTAGGTTCATGCTAAATTTATACATGCTTCTTGTCATTAACTTGGCTAGCCCCAACTTAATATATATAGCGCTATCGAAGTAGCGCACCACCCATCGGGGTATTGTTAAGCTTTAAGCTGATTCATTTTTTTTATACTTTAGTCTCATTACTTCATGTGACGAGGGACACATTCATTGTGGACACTTGGGTTTGGCAATTAGTATTGCATGCTAGCTTACCTTTGTATACAATTGCCATGTGGATTTGAGTAAACTCTTTTATACTTATGCTATGTACTTAAACTTGTGTACTCACCAATACTTTTTTTATTGAACTATACTTTTAACATGTTACAGGTTAAAGATGTTGAATATGACGAATCTAGTAGGGATGACACAGAAACACACCGAGAATGTTAGGTTTTTATGTTGTAATATTGTTGAATTTGTTGTATTTAGATTTATGTTGTAACTGACTAGTTGGTTTATGAAATGAAACGAATTTCTTGAATTTAATATTGTCACAAATAGTGTTATGATGTCTCGGGCAATCTATTTCGTCTCACTCTGATGTTTTCGCCATCGGTTGGGGTGTGACATCTTCTTCCCTTTTCCAACCTTTTTGTCAACAGATGTTATACATCTGTTGGAATGTCTTTCAAGAGAATGATTTTCACTTTAGGTGCTTTCACACCCTCAATGGTTGAGAAATCCATTGGCTTAAAATTTTCAGGAATGTCACATTCATCTGACCATGTTCGTTTGAATTGATATTTTTCAATTGCGGATCCTTCAGGTCTTTCAAAATAATTTTCTCTCCATTTGGTTCAGTGACGTTAATTTCTTGACTAGCCATGTTGGTAGGAATGATTTCAACCAAACCAGAATCATTTACATCAGTGTTTTGAGAAATTTAGTCATTTTTGGAAAACCTATGCCAAATTTTACATTGCTTTTGATCTGTTTTTCTAACATCAACTCATAACCTTTGCAGGATTCTACTCATTTTTCACATGTGATCTGGGTAGATTCAAGCTCCTTTTTACAACTATGATATTTTCTATCATTGTTTGAAGTTCGTCATTGGTTATGCTTGATTCATGTTTGAGACTGCTAATTTCACATTCTTTTTCAAACAGTTTTGATTTTAACTCTTGAACAAGTTTTTCAAACTGAATTTCATCATCTAAGATCTTGTTTCTAAGGTTTCCATTCACCTCTATAATGTTAGCAAAAGCAATGATACATTTGTCAGAACATAAGTCTTTAAGGACTTGAGGTGATATCTTGGCAGCAACCATCATGGCACAATCACATTTTCCTTCACAAACCTAGACTCCCATTGGTCTGACAGAGGATTCATAACTTCTTCTCCAACCTTTTCTTCTGAAACATTTGTTTGAACATTATCACAAACCTCATCAGAATTGGACACTGCTTCCTCAGACTCTACCCCTTCCAATATTGTCTCTAGTACCATAAAGAAAAAATCATCATGTTTCTTTTCAAAATTGGCAACTAGGACAAAATTTTAATTTGTAAGTTCTTCAGGTAAGTTGCTCCAATCAACAAAGCCTTGTGTGAAAAAGCTCTGTTGACTATTTTCTGCTGGAGCTGTCACACCCCGACCCGCAACGGAATAAAAGTCGAGGCATAATTGGGTTATCACCAAAGCTCATGATATCTACTAAGATGTTTCATATTTATTAAATTCAAATTACAAACTTAAATATCCAAAAACAAACTTTCATACAATTACAAAGGAAAATGAAACTATAAATTTATTCCAAAGCATAAGCTGGTTTATTCTTCTAGGCCATCCTAAGTGTTTCCTGTCTCGGCTGGATCACCTATATCATGTGTAAAAACGGGGGAGATTTTGGGTCAACAAAAGTTGGCGAGTGAACCTTGATAAAACATTGTGGACTAATTTCTTTTTTTATTTATTAAAGAAAAGTCGTGCATTAATCACATGTGAGCAAACATATATATATAAACAATCACAAACCACTTTGGATGAGTATATGACATGAAATGATGATGTATTTGAGATCAAGGCTCAATCAAACGGAGCCGATCTAATGAGGCTCCTGATGCTCAACCCGTATCCCACGGGGAACTGATGGGCCTAATGAAATGCGTGCACTGAAATGATAAATTCAATCTACATATAATTCACACAACAATCAACACACATTTGATCACGGATATGATGTATGCACAAGTGTTTAAATAAAATATAAGAATAGTACGACACATGATACACCCAAAACATGATTAAAACGGGGAATTTGTAGAGATTCACTCACAGTGGATGCGTTTCTTGATGACGATGAATGCGCACGAATATTATGATTCAACCGACGAGGGAAAACTAACCTAAATAATAACGACATGATTCGATTAAATAAATAAATTTTATTTGAGATTATTATTTTTAATTAGTGTTCTTTAATGAATTTTTAGATTTATTTTTGTGAGTTTAATGCAAAATTTTAACTTTAAAAACCTTATTTTTAAGTATTTTTAAATGATTTTTCAATTAAATAAATAAACAAAAATATTTAAAAATGGGTTGACTTTGTCAGGTTTGACCGGGTCTGACCGGTCAGACTGTATGTATTCCAGGCGGTGAGTGAAGTTCGAACTCGGGACCTCTCGTATACGTGCACGCAGCTCTACCAACTGAGCTACGTGTCTAACCCGAAATATTCTCTGTTTTAATTATATATATATACTAACTAACTTTAACTTTTTTTAGTTTTTATTAAAAATGATTTAATATGGCCGAACCGGTTACAGAAACCCGGATTCGAACTCGGGACCTTCGGTTCGAGTACACACAGCCCAACCAGTTGGGCTGTGTGTCTAATCTGCTTAACTACTGGATTATATTCCTCTTATATATATTATGTGAATTGATCTGAATAGGTTTTAAAAATGTTGGTTTTATTTCAGAAAGTCGGAAACATGTGTGATTCGAACCCGGGACGTGTGTTTTATATTTGCACACAGTCCACCGCTGGACTGTGTGTCTAACCCGGTTAAATACCCGATTTTAATTACATTAATATACAACTTAGTCCTCGTCTTCTTCACTCAGAAAACACAGAACAGTGAACCCGACTGTTTTGCTTAATCGATCAACAAACTTATACTCGATTGAAATAGAATAAAAAAATAAAGATTAAGTAATATGATATACCAAGACAGGGAGTTTTCTTCAGATTTCCGGCAAGTTTCGTCGACCCTGATTTGCGATTTCCGGCTGAATGAACTGATTTAACAGTTTTGATTATTGATTTGAGCAATTAGATTATCAATCAAGAGATAGCAAGAAGGTTTAGACAATTATACCATCTGAAGAACAAATGCGGTTTTCTGATCAGTGATTCCGGCGATATTCCGGCGAGTGCGAAGATCTCCGGCGACGAGCTTTGGAAGAATTAAAACTTCAGAAAGAGAGTGCGGTTCTGGGCAAAATTTTTACCAGGAGTTTGAGTGGGTATTTATAAGGGGAACAGGCTGATTGGGTTTGAATTAAGGGTCAAGTTTCGCGGTCAATGATTTCAAACGGTTTTGACTAAAATTGATTGTTAGGCAACGGTTATAACTGATGTCGAAATCAGTTTACGCGTTTCAGTCAATGGAAAATAGCCACATTTGCGGAGTTTCGGTTTTTCCGGCGATTGCGAGTTCTGGGAGCGCTGATTACCGGTTTTGACTTTCGGTTTTTACTTTAAGTGTTATTTGTTTCAGTACATAACACAAATGATGTGTGTGGCGGAGTGGTGTGATGTGTGTGTGTGTTCGCGGGAGACCCGGGTTCGAGACCTGGCGACTCTATTTATTATTTTTTTAGTTTATTTTACTTATTATTATTATTTATTAATTATGGTTTTTAACTTCTATAATATTTATAAATTTTGAGATGTTTTAAAAAAATAGTCGGTACAATCAATACGCAACGAACTTTTAACCGAATGCTTGATTATTAAACGGAGCGGGTTTTGAACCTTTTTTTCATAAATGTTACAGGAGCAAAGGTTTGTGCAGCTTGTGGTGCAGGTTGCACTTGAACCTAAGGGACTAGGGTTTGAATATACTGTATCTGAGGAATAGTGGTTTGAACATACTGAACTGGAACAGTGGTTGTAAGGTGTGCAAAGTGAGCAATGTTTTGCTTGTGTGAAGCAGGGGTATAATGGACAGTGTTTTGAGTGTTTTGAGGTCTGGGACTTGGATGTGTGACAATAGGACCACTTGTTTAGCTTCTACACTCTCTAGCAAAATGGCCTAACCTATTACACTTGTATCACTTAATTTTAGATTTATCCAACCCAACTTTCAACCCTCCATGCAACCCTAGAAATTTTCTGGCAATTCTTTTGTAAACTTTGCTAGTCCTAACACTTAACAAAGCAAGTTGGTGCAAAAAGTCCATGTCTTCCAAATCAATAGGGTCAAAATGTTGAAGATCATTTAACTTAAAAGATAAGTTGTCAGAAACTTGGTTTTCCCCATTTGCTGCAAAAGCATGATTGGGTGAGTAAGGGATAGGATACAATCGTCCACCAGAAGTTATGTCAATAAAATGATCATAACCCTGATCCTCACTTCCACCAGAGGTTTGCTATTGACCAAAAAATGTTGTACTACCAAAAGCGTAGTCATCAGCAACTTTTCATAACTCTTGAAGCTTCTTTTTCTGGTTAAGCTCTCTCTCATAAGTTGAGAGGCTACCATGAGCCGAGTTAAACTCATCTCTTTGAAACCATCAGAATTTCTTGTTACAAAAGCAATAGTGTCCCATTTATCTGGTAATGATCTTAGAAATAAGCTATTCAAGGTTGAATTAGGATAACTAACATTTACCAGTTTTAATTCACTTATTAGACAACTAAACCTTTCGATTGAGTTAATGATTCTCCTTTGACAAAATGTTTCATACTGTTGGTTTAAAATTTCTTAGTTGTTTTCGATAACTTCCTCTGAACCTCCAAACTGCTCTTTCAAAGCATCCCACAACTCTTTAGCATTGTTGCAATGCAACAGGCCAGCATATATATCATCCGGCAAAGCCGTAGCAATGATACTAAATGCCTTGGCATCTAGCTTGATTTTTTGAAAATCTTGCTCAGAGTAGTTTTCCAGCTTCTTTGGTACTTGAACCTTGGGGTCTTCAGCACTTGGCACCATTGGAACATGTGGTCCGAAAATAACTGATTTCCAACATCCTATGTTCTGTTGAGCAAGTATGTGACCCATCCGACGTTGCCAGATGTTATACTCCGATCTAACAAGTATCAAAGGTTTGTACAGAGTACAAGTGTTGTGTGGATCTTGTGCATTTTGAGATATTTCTTATTGTTTACAAACATGTTTTTGTTTAAAATACTTTTGAACGTAAATAAACTTTCACTCTGTTTTCAATTCAACGAATCAACGATATCAGTAGCAGGAGCTAATCTGTTTATATCAAATTGATTGTTTAAATCGAATTTGATTGACCATGCTCTGATACCAATTGTTAGGATCTGACTTTGATTGTTGTGAAAGTTAAGATGAAAATAATGAAAGAAGATAAAACAAAGATGAAATATGCAGCGGAATAATTAAGTTTACAATCACAACAATGAAGATATTCCTTTCATCAACATGCTTTTATAAATTCAATGATTCATGTATGCATGAAGAATTACAACTCCCCCTCAGCCTTATCACTCTCTATTTGTTCGTACAAAAATGTCAAGGTGGAAAGATGAATAGAACAGTACAGGCACTGTTCTATTATAGTACAAACAAAACATCTAAAAAATCTAAGCTGACGTCACCTAGACAACGACATATAACAGCCTAACAAACTCCTAACATCTGCTATGGCCTAAGCATTGTTACATTGAAAATACATGTGAACTCTTTTGATAAACATCTGTTGAGAATCCTCTGTTGAGCTTTATCCTCTGTTGGCCTTTAAAATCTGTTGATCCATAGCAGACCTTAGCTTCATCAGAGTTTGTCTTCATCAGCAGAGGTTCTCTTTAGCAGACCTTTGGCTATAAGTAGAGTTTGTCTTCAACAGATCTTGTGAACAGACTTTGGCCTTGGCAGACTTTAGAGTAGCAGATGTCGAGTGTTTGCCTTTGGGTGGAGCAGATTCTTCAAAGCACTGTTTATTTATAATCAAAGGTTGTAGACTATTTTGGCTTTCTAATAATTTATTCTTTTATGGGGTCCATTAGATCGAACAAAGTCGTAACCTATGGTTACCAAAAGTCATGTCAACCATGCCCGTTTTGCAACTAATTTAGGCATTTGAGGTTGCTAAGAATGGCCTACCAAGAATAACTGTTGGTTGTTTGGTCTAGTCCTACGAAACTTAGTCAAGTACCAAAAAGTCCACCGGATACTAAAATTCCTCAAATTCACTATCACGTCTGTGACTATCCCACGGGGAAGCTTAGGTGTCAAGTCGGCTAACACCACGATGGAATTAGCTTCTTGAAGTAGACCAAACTCGTATTGGTCATACAAGATTCCCAATAGGATGCTCACACTAGCACCAAGATCCAAGTACCCATGTTATTTTAGATTATCCCACTTGAATAGAAATAATGGGTTCCCTTGGATATTGTAGCTTTGGTGGAAGTGCACCCGAAAGAATGGCACTCACATTTTTAGTCAAATCAAGTTTCTTAGGAAACTTGTGAGTTCTCATTTGGGTGCATAAGTCCTTAATGTATTTAGCATGCAAAGGGACTTGTTTGATTGGATCTAAAAGGAGTAAATTAATTTTTACTTGTTTAAAAACTTCCTACATTTCTTCTTGTCGTACGCCCATATTCTTAACTACCTTCTTTGACGGTTCCACAAGACCTTCGAGATAAGGGGCTGTATTACCCTCCGAACCCATTTCCTTAGCCTTTAGAGTTCGTTTAGTCTGAACGAGTTTTGTTTTAACATTTTCAAAAAATATATATATTTTGACACGTTTGGCTAGCTTTTTCTCACCGTCACTCTCATCACTCACATCTTCCACCACCCTTTCAACAAGTTGGGGTGGTGGTGAATCAACACCATTAACTACTACCTTATCACTACGCAAAGTAATTTTACAAATTGGTACCTCACGTGTGTTCTTTGGATTTGCACCTTGATGTTTCGGGTTCAAGGTAGTAGCACTTGGAAGTCTTCCCTCGCATCCTCCCATTTAAGCTATCTCCTCCGCAAGTTGACCCACTTGCTTAGCCAATGTGTTAGTACATTTATGTCTAATGCTTGTGTAATGCCTTGTATTTCTGTATTCCTATTTTTAGAAAGTTTGTATTTGCATTCTGTTTTTTGAAACATTACATTCATATTTCGATTCCAATATCACAATTTAGAGGCGTTAATCATAATGGGAATTCACTTTTATACTCATACGTGTTACATTTCATACTTGTGTGATATACGCAATCAAATCTTTATATACGTGTTTATACGCAAAACCGACAGTTGAAATTATCAATTATACATGCATTCTACTCATACACTACTTTGATACACTTGGAATACCTAAAAACATGCTTAATTATGAGTTTCTATTTCTAGCATAAAATAATGGAATTATCAAACTCTAGGGGTCAAACTGCAAATTCTATAAAGTTTGGTAAATTCTGCAGGTAGTGCACGACCACGCAACTGAGGCGCACGGCCATGCACACTCCGATCCATATGACCGCGCACCTGAGGTGCACCACCATGCAATCCACGATCCGCACGAACATGCACTTGATCCGCAGGGTCGTGCAAAATGACTTGGTCTAGCATTATCTTTTAAACACACGAATTTTGGCTCCATTTCCCTCCTTTGAACCCCCAACCACCTCATTTAACACCCAAACCCTAATCCCAACTATAAATACAACCCCTTACCACCTCCTAAACACTTTCCACTCATCTAAATCTCTCTAGAGCTCTAATATTATCTAATTTCTCAAGTCTTGGCAGAAATTTCCAAGCATTCTAAGTGAGTTTTCACTAACTTTTCTTTATATTTCTTCATGCTTTTTTTCTTCTAAACTACTTGGATAACATCTAGGAAGATTTCCCAAGTTTGCCATGGCAAATTAAGGTGGAACCTCACCATATTTGAGGTCCAAAATTGTTAAAATTCTGCTTTGATTTTTATACTTATTTCTTGTATATTTGCTTGAAACTTGATAAAATCTTGCACCCACCAAGCTCCCAACTAAGTTCATAGTTGTGGGTTTGGTTGTAGTTGATTCCACTAAGAAACAAGCTTAAAATCCCTTTAAAATTCAGCCAAAATGTGCTAAGTGTTGAAACCATCCAAGCTTCCAACCTTCAATGTTGGAAGACTTGTGTATGTGTAAGGTGTGAACCATGGAAGCCTTGGCTCTCCAAACTTGTTTCACTACATGTTTTGGTACAAAACAACTTCCATAAAGTGACAAGGTTACATCAGATCCTCAAACACTTACCATGATCGAGATGTATGCATCTAGATTGTTCACTTGGTTATTTTAGTTAGTTAGCTAGTTAAATTTAATCTTATGTTCATGATCAACGGGATTCGTCAACTAAGCTGATGAGTTTGTGCTTTGGTGAATTATACAATGCAGTTTAATGGATGGATATCATCCTACCTCCATGCTTGACTTACATGATAATACATGATGGACTAAATTATACTTATACTATATAATATATAATATATACATATTAACTGAATTCTTGATACTAACCGGATTATGGTTAGATGTCAAGGATTTAGGTTACATTATCTTAGTTCTAGACTCCTCGTTTGTGATTCTAATGGGCACGTTAGGACCCATGAAAACACATGAAAACTTAGTGTCCAAACGAGTATTTAGACAAGATATACTTTCATGTACATATACTTTTATACTTAAATCCGAATCCAACTCTCTACGAACCGCATATACTCATACACCTTCGTTTTTCCTTTAGAGAAACTTCGGTGCTCCAAACTCAAGAACTCATCAAACTCACTTTCGTGGAAATCTACGCAAATCGTAAGTATAGATGACCCCTTTTTTGTTTTTACACTTTTGGGTGCAATATATATATATATATATATCATATAAAAACTCACACAAACACTTATACACAAACACATTATTCATACAATCGAATCCAAAATACATGCTTTATGCATTTATACTTAGAAATACACACATGCTTGAAACTTTAATTACAAAACACTTTGTCATTAACTTCATACAAGCATCCCTTAACATGTATAGTGCTATAGGAGTAACACGCCACCCATATTCTTGAGGTCATGTTAAGTTTATACATATAAAACGGTCTTGTCGTTGCAACAAGATTACGCTAGTGGGAATCTTTGGGTTGACAAGTAGTGATGCATGCTAGATATGACATGTTATGCCTTCGTATACGTTTTTGCCATGTGGATCTCGATAGACTCTTTTATACTTATGCTAGTACAAAAAAAAACTTGTATGCTCGCCAATACTTTATGTGTTGACATGTTACTTTAATATGTATTTCAGTACCTTGATGACGCTAGTTGAAAAGAATCTAGTAGGAAGGACTAGAAACGCACCAAACTTTAATTCATGTTTAATATTTTAGTCATCACGTTACTTGTTGTACTTTTGTTTCCAAATCATGTACTTGAACCGTTAGCAATAAAATGAAAATTTACTTTTAAATACTTGTCACAGTTAGTCATTATCAAGTCTCTTGCAATCTCGTTTATGTCTAGCTCCGATGTTTCCGCCATCGGTTGGGGTGTGACAACTTGCGTCTTTTGTATATTGATTATGGTAGCACGCTCGTTAGTTTCTTTGAATTGAAATGTACACGTTGATTATTGAGTTTAAGTTTATGAAGCTGGCTAAATTTTTGTATTTTGATTGAAAGAGATGTCGGATTAAACCGACGGTTTGTTACTAATTATGAAAAGATCTTTAAAATTGTAAAAACTTAAATGCTTGGTTGTCGAACAATGATTTGGGACAAGACTCACACCTGGTTTGACAACGTAAGACCTAGGGTTCCTACACGTTTTAGAACTAAACCAAATCAGAAATTGGTACTAAAGGGTTTAGTGTTTCGAGGATTAGGCGCCGCTAGCTATCAATGTCACAAGACGGATGAAACATGTAAACATGATGTGCTAAAAGTAGGTTAATTAAAACAATCTAAATTAACCTAATCTAGACACTAAGTAATACCCTAGACTCTCTAACTCGACTAAACTACTAAATAGCAAGTGAACCGATCGGCTCTAGTAAAGCTAAGTAAGTCCGGAAATCGAACCCATAGGACTCTATTTAATCACGTTAACTAGACTCTCTAGACTTAGACTGACACGACTCTAATTGTTTATATGCTTTTTCTTTTGGGGGGGGGGGGGGTGTTCTAAATATCATAAAATTGTGATTAATTAAACTAATTAACTAAGTTAACTAAGACACGAGTTATGACTTGGATTTAATTCAGATGACGGTGAAGGACTACCTAGACTGGAATCCCGGAATGCTACTAGTTATTGTTTAATAGGATGTAAGTTATTATGGAACCGGGATCTTATAATGTTAAACCTATCGAGACATTGAATAGGACCCCTGACCCTTCTAAGGAAGACACCTATGGAACTCTAAAGGCTATTGAGAACACCGGTTGGTCTAGACTCCCTCTCAGGTTATTTAAGTGGTTTATGTAAAGTACCCTAATTCGATCTACTCCCTCTCAGGCTATAAACCTAGGGTAACTTGGGTTCTTGATTCAACTTGATAGACAACGGTTGACAACAAAACTAGTTCAGACTCATCTCAAAGACCCTACCTAGCAATTTATCAACTTAGACCTAACAATAACCTCGCACCTCTCAGCTATTGAGATTAGTAGAACACCTAGACCTACTCAATTATCAATTACCGCTTCTAAGGTATATTGGCCAATTAACCAGACAGATCACATTACAAGATTATAATCTATTATGACCCTATTATGTGAAAGACATCCACCAAGAATCATACGAAGTAATAAAAGACAATTAAATAAAGCTAAGCATGCATATACATCAAGATGATAATCAAGTCGACTACTTTCAAAAAGAATCCATAAATAATCGAACATCCATAATAAAAATCAAAACTTTAATAATCCATTCATCCAATCTAGGCAGTACAATGGTTTTAGCCAAACATATTGTTCATTAAACACAAAACAAGAGTATTATCAAGAAAACAAAACATGATCAAGACTAAGTGAAGAACAACTAAACTCAGATGATAGAATCATGAGCCCAACAATCCTAGCACTTCCAATCTTCAATTAATGCTTCTTCTCCTCGAAAAACGCTCCAAAAGCTTCAGAATTTTCGCCCAAGATATCTCCAGTTCATCTCTTCGTCTCTTGTTGTCTGGGATTGATTAGGGTTAAGTATGGGCTTAAATAGGGCCAAAAAGTGAAGTTTTACGCGCTGATCAGGTCACCCGCCGCGTCAGGCGACCTGTTAAGGGGAGAGCTTCATGTGACGCCAAGGTCATGCGTACTGAGAAACCGTTTCGGCCATAACTTCTTCGTTTCAACTTCGTTTTCTTCACCGTTTTTGCATATGGATTTGTAATTCCATTCTCTATTTTCTCATCTTATCAAATACCAATTTTTATTCCATGAGAATCCTTCATTAAGCCCAAACCTCCTCTCGTGTGCTTGTTTCTTCAACATTTCAACTCATTTTCACTCCCGGGACCCTGCAAAGCACACAAAACACCATAATATACAAAACCAATGATAAAATGACACAAAAAAACTCGAAATATTATACAAACTATACATGGAAACAAATGTAATTTGCATTATATCAAAACCCTACTCTATATCAAAGCACGATTGTAAACATCACTCCACGAAGTTAAAGGTAAGAGTATATTTCGATAATCTGTGAATTCAAAATAAGTACAATATAATTGATTTAATATTTAAACATTTAAAAGTAACTAACACAGAGGAAAACTAAAACAATGTTCAACGCTAAAAATCAAACAAAATTTACATCGGGATGAAACCCTAGATGATTAGCCTCTCATGTTGTTGAAGAATTGAGAATCAGATCTTGGTTGCGAAAAACGAGCCATTTAAATCTTGATGTTTTTGATAATCATTATGATGATTGGTGATTGAGGATGATTAGGACTGACGAGTGTGATGTTAGAATATTTTAGAATGAATTTACCTCCAATGGTATTTGACCAAAAACAACTTCAAAATGCTCTTGATGATGATTGGTGATTGATGATGATTAGGAGTGATGAGTGTGTTGTTAGACTATTTTAGAATGAATTTACCTCCAATCATATTTGACCAAAAACAACTTCAAAATCCTGATTCTATGCGTCGTTGACCAGTCAACAGCTGCTAGGATAAGACGCGGCGTTCATGACGCCGGTAAGCCACATCGGCGACACGGATGAGGGTATCGATGGCCAATGTTGTTGTCCACGGCAGGGTTGACGTGGCCACAGCATCAGCAACGCCGTTTGATGACGTTGTTGACGCGAATTGCACCCTGTTTCGCCATATTCTTCGTTTTTCGTACCCGGTTGGTCCTAACTTCAATTCAATGCCCCATTTAGCTTACAAAATGTTCCTTAAACTTGTCTAGACCTGCAAACGCAAACCATAACAAAGTAGATCATTCGGAACTCAAATTTGTATAAAAATACACACTTAAACACGGAAAACACCAGACTTTTACCCACATATAAGTAGTGTAAAAACTTCTAAATATTAACTAAAAACCTGAATAGAGCCAAACTTTATAAAAAATAATAAAAGGCTGAGATAGGATGTTTATGGAATATAAATAAAACTTAATTCCATAAGAAAAAGAGCAAACATTTTTCTCTGTCATTAAAAAATATTTGGACAAAAAGTAGATGTGTATTGAATGTGAGCAAAACTTAATTAAATAAAAGAATTAAGACTATAAAAAACAAAGAGGCCTACAAAGTAAAAATATCAAAAACATGTCTGGTCATATGAACACACATTTTTTTTAAAAACACAAAAAACTTATCCGATGAGGAATCCTATAAACATCCAATAACATTTCCACATCATCACCATCTTTTTATATTTTTTATTTATATATCTTTTTATTATTAATTACTTTACTAGAAACATGTAAATTATTTTATTTGACGAAAATTCAAAATTGATAAAAATATAGTTCCATAGAAATTTAAAAGATTGAACTTTCGGAAACATTATAATGATAAAATATTACATAGATAAAAACATTATAGTTTATTTATAAAGTTTAAAACTTATGAATAAAATGTTTGTTTTATAAATAGATAAAAGAAATTGTTTTTTTTAACTAATACCCAACCCACCGACCCCACTGCCCTGCCACAACCCACCTTTTTCTTGTTTTTTCAATAGTTTGCTTAATTTAACAATTATAATGGTTCTTCTTAACACCGTTCCTATCTAACGTTTGTCCCACCCCACGTGCCCCTCACATAATGGGCATTTATGTCCTTTAATTTGATTATTAGCTCTAAAGTGCAATAAAACCACCCAAACCTTCACGCTTCTTCATCTTAGAAAACCCTCATAACTTCCCTTCAAAATCCCATACAACTGTTGTTGCAGTCGTCACATTAAAGCTATGGTTGAAGAGTTTAAGCTATGGATTATGTGAAATCTTGGAATGCATTTCGATCTTGTTCAAGCGTACGGTTAGTATTTTGAGTTTGAAAACTTGAAAATGTTGTTTTATATTTGTCGATCATAGTGCAAAACCCTAGATTAATGTTCATTTAACTTGGTGATAATTTTTGTCCTTTGTAGGGCAAAAACCTTCAATCTTCACACTGAGCATAAACCATTTGAGGGTTGCTCACTTCATCTCCTAGAAGAAGATATCCTGATGGTGAGGTAAGATTTATTGACTGGGTTGATGAAGGCAAGTTATCTCTTCATGAGTTGAATAATATGATGTTGAAAATAGGATACCCACTAGACGAGGAGATATATTACCATTTTATGGTTCCTGATCAAGATCTTGATGATGGTTTAATGGCGGTAGGTAATGATTCAGTTGTGTTAAATATGCTACAATATGTTCAAAGGTTCAATGTTATAGACATATACACTAAACACTGGATGACAACCTTAGACACTTATTTACAATCTCCTTGTAAGGTTGTTATTCATGAACTTAATGATGAACCCGGACTAGCTAACCCAGTTAGGAGGACTTTAGCAATACAGTGGCATGAAAATGATGATCAGGGACCATCTAGCCTAGTTGGGAATGATGTTGTTAGCAATGGGAATGAGTTTGATAATAGTGACCAAGACTTTGTTAACACTGGGAATCAGGGTAGTGCTGGTTGTAAGGATGGTGATGGTGCTGAGGGTAGTGCTGGTTCTGAGGGTGGTGATGGTGTTGAGGATAGTGCTAGTTCTAAGGGTGGCGATGGTTCCGCAGGTAATGATGGTTCTGATGATTCTGATTTCCTTGTCGATGAAGAGAATGCTATTGATCAGTATGAGGTTGACATGTAACATTTTAGGGTAGTTGTTGACATGGATTTTGTTGAAGAAGTGGTGGAAAACCAGACTGAAGATGCTGAACATATTTATGACAACTTTGATAGTTTGAGTGATGAAGAAAATGACACTACTTTAAAAAGGAAGTTAAGGGAGCTTAGGAAAAAAAAGACATGGGAAGGGTCTAGATGCTGAGATGTTTTATGTTGCCCAACAATTTGTAGATAGAGAACAAATTAAGAAATTGGTTAAGACTCATGCAATTGAAAGAATTAGATTCCTTCTTGCCCTTGGATTCTACATTTCTCAAACCCTAATAATGAGGGCACATCGGTTGTGAAGACTTTTATAAATGAACATACCCGCTTTCAAAATAGATATGTCAAGCTTTGCACCATGAGTTATCTTGCCAAACAAATTGAAGACACAATAGCAGTCAACCCAACCATACCATTACTAGCCTTACAAGATCAAGTTCAGAACAAATTCCGAGTTCAAGTGTCATTGTAGAATAAATTCAGGGTGAAATTAATGACTACCGATAAAGTTGATAGGGATTATCAAATGAAGTATTCACTCTTAAAAGATTATGTTGATGAGTTGATGAGGTCTAATCCAGGGACAACAGTCAAACTTGAAGTAGAGAGGGAGCCAAACCCAGCTAGCCTAACAAGACAGTTCAAGGGGATCTATATTTGTTTAGGGGCTCTAAAGGCAGGTTTTAAAATGTGTAGGAGAGATATAATGGGATTGGATGGATGTTTCATGAAGGGCCCATATCCAGGGCTAATTTTGATAGTAGTTGGGGTGGATTCAAAAAATGGGATTTATCCGTGGTATACACATTGGTTGAAGTAGAAACAACTTCATCTTGGACCTGGTTTTTGGAGTGTCTATGAGGTGACTTGGATCTAAATGCCAATCCCAGTTTCACCTTTACTAGTGATAAACAGAAGGTAACATACATACTAAACTGTTAATTAATTACATTTTTTATGAATTACCAACCTTAGTCATATTTACCTGTTATGATTCTATTTTAGGGTATTATACCAGCTTTATCAAAAGTGTATCCTAGTGTTGAACACCGTTATTGTTTAAGACATATTCATGAGAATATGAAGTCTACATGGAGGGGTAGATTGTATAAAAACTTGTTGTGGAAGTGTGCAAGTGTTAGTACCATTCCATAGTTTGAAAGGGCAATGAAACACGTTTACATGGAAGACAAAAAAATTCATTATTGGTTGAGACAAATCCCACCACAACATTGGACAAGATCTCATTTTAGTGGTAATGTTATCTTAAGTTGATTCTATTGTACATTATGTCCTACTTTGTAACCTCCTTGATGATCCTTAAACATATGCAGGAAGAGCCAAAAGTGATATACTTTTGAACAACCTATGTGAGGTGTTCAACTCATAGTTGGTAGGAGGAAGGGACAAGCCCACTATCACTTGCTTGGAGTATATTAGATAGTACCCAATGATGAGAATAGTCCTTGTGCACAAGGTAATTGCCAAGTGTGATGGGCCTTTGACACCCAAAGCAATTGAGTTGTTTGAAACCTTCAAATTTGAAGCCTCTCAATATTCAGTCATATGTATTGGGAATAACAAGTATCAGGTGAGTCGGGGAATATATGACTAATGTGTAGTTAACATTAACCAAAGGAACTACACTTGTAGAAAGTGGGAGTTGACATGCTTACCATGTAGGCATGTTGTGGCAGTTATCTGTAATATAACCCAACGTGGCCAAGACATTGGCATCCCTGAATCTTGGGTGTCTGAAGTTTATTGGATTGAAACATGGAAGAAGGTTTATGCTAATAATTGATGGTGTTAATGGCATTTCTATGTGGACACCCTCTCAATGCCCTACCACTCTTAGGCCTCCCAAACACCATAAACAGGTTGGTAGGCTAAAGAAGGAAAGAAAGAAAAATGTTGAGGAATTGAGTGACCCAATTGAGAAAAATGAGAAAATGACTAGGGTTGGAAGCATTCTAACATGCAGAAAGTTCAAGGGGAAAGGTCATAACCAAAGTTCATGCAAAGGAGATGTGGGTCAATCGTAAACAACTGTTGGGGCTGCATCCAAATCCACTTTAAGGGCTGCACAATCTGCTGCAAGGGTTGCACAATCTGCTACAAGGGCTGCACCACAATCTGTTGCAAGGGCTGCACCACAAGCTGCTACAAGGGCTGCACCAAATGCTAAGTTTGCATCACAGTCAAAATCCAAGACTGCTACATCAAAATCCAAGCCAAAACTGCCTCATCATCCATCATCAGGAGCACGACATCAACCTTGATTGTGCTTTTTTTGGCTTAAGTAGTTCTGATGTTGCACACTTTTGAAATTGATATTTTGTTGTTGATTTTGTGATCTTGAACACTATTCAGTGTCATGGTATGGTTTGAAGTATTTTCTAGGTGTAATATGGTTATGGTCTTAAACAGAACTATTATGCCACTTTTTGGATGTGTTTTTAATGTATGATGTATGGTTGTAATCTAAGGTTTTTTGGTGTTATAGCTAAATGGGTCAAAATGGTTGTAGTGTTTATTTTCAAATGTATCAGCTTCTTGTATTTGACTTAATGGGTCAAAATGGTTTGTAGTTTATGGTTTCAAGTGTATCTGCCTCTTGTATCTGAATGGGTCAAATTGGTTTATAGTGTATAGTTTCAAATGTTGTATATTAGAGATGGGCATAATAACCGGTTCCAAACCCGACCCGGTGGAACCTACCTGGGACCGGTTCCGGTTCCTACCCGACATATAGTAGAACTGGTTCCGGGTTCAAAATGCCCGATGGTTCCTATCCGGTTCCACTTTTTTGGAAAAAAAAGAGTTCCGGAACCGGTTCCAACCCGTACCCAGGTTGTACCCATAACCGGTTCTTATCAAACCTTCCAGACCCGGCGCCAATATATTTTTAATGTGAGTTTTTTTATTAAGTCTTTGCTAGAACAAGGTATAATACATAAACATAAAACTATTTATTACGAGAAACAAGTACTCGGTTACACAAACAACCTAAACATGAAACGTTAAACAAAACACATAAAACACTAAACATACTAATCATAAAACACAAATGGGTTTACAATACCTAAAACAAACTAAACTTTCGATGACCCGGTCCCGGATGCTTCACCCTTTTCATTGTTTTTCGCCTTTGTCACCGGACAATGGCGGTCGGTGTGTTTCTTGAGCGTCGAGTTGGCCGACACCTTCATGAACTTCCCGCACCCCTTGCATCTAGCCATTTCATGGCTATCCGACATCAAGCACAAGTCAAAGTGCTTCCAAATAGCGGGGTTTCTTTTGGTTTCCAAAACATCCACGACCTCATCGTTGCAAGCCATCGTTATCTCTTTGATAGTATTGGATTTGAAGTGGTTAAAGTGTTGATTTTTTTGTAGTAAGTAAATGAAATTAGAAGTGGTGTAGAGAATGAGGTTTAAATACAAGAAAAAACCGATTTTAAGAGTAATATTCAGTTTCAATTATTAGGAACCGGTTCCTAATAGTAAATGCAGCTTTTTATGACAGAACCTGTTCAACACAGAAGCTTGCAGCCTTTTCTTCACATATACGACAGAACCGGTTCCTACCCGTACCCGGTTCCAAATTACCCGGAACCGGTTACAACCGGTTCCACATTTAAAAACTTATACCGGGTACGAACTGGAACCGGTTCCACAAAGGAACCGGGTCTACTGACTAGCATGAGGAACCGGGTCCGGGTTGGAACCGGGTCCGGGTATTCAAAAGACCCGATTGTGCCCATCTCTATTGTATATGTTTGACTTAATGGGTCAAAAACCATACATAATTTGTGTGTATGGTTTCTGATTATGTCACAATCTTTAAAATGGGTCACTTTAATTTTTTGGTTGAAGTGTTCAATGGTTTCAAAAGTGTCAACATATCTTAAATGGGTAAACATTTCAATCTTCAAAATAGAGCCACACATACTTCATTAAACATAGTCTCCATACATTAGCAAAATGATTACATTACCACATTCTAATCTCAAAACATGCATACTAAACCGATTGTTGCTCAAATACAAATCAAATACAACATAAACATAACAAAGCTACTAACTAATGCAATTTTCAGCCTTCTGTTTTGTAATGTCAGTGTTTTTGCCGTTTCTTCGAGATTGTTAAGGGATTGCAATAAACCACGTATGACAATCATTGCTGGTTCACACAACGGATGTTCTTTCCAAGCAACAAACCGACACCGTGTGCAACAATAGAATTTGTGACCAGGGTTTTGCAAATGTCCATATGTTTGAACGGTTGTTGGAGATCCACATGAACAAAACATGATTCCATGGTTTCTCATTAGTTTTGAGGTTGGATTTTCATATAGGTTTGAGGCTTTCATTGATGTGTAGAAGGGAGTATTTAGGGTTTTAAAAAGGTAGGCGCGGAAGGTGAAAGAGAAATTAAAGGATTATGTGAGGGGCACTTGGGGTGGGACAAACGGTAGATAGGAACAGTGTTAAGTAGGTGGACTATAATTGTTAAATTAAGCAAACTATTGGATGAAAATTGCAATGCTTAACTATTGGACTTAAAGTGTTAAAACCAGCAAACCATAGGGACGAAAATTGAGGTTTACTCATATATATAATATTAAAAAATCCGCACCCTTGGGGAAACTGGGCCTTGAGCCGTCGCCCACCCGACCCTCCCCCAAAGCCGACCTTGGTTTGAAACTTATCTAAATTACATATTTGATATCTCGTTCAGTTTTTCCAACCCAAAATAGTTTTTTAGTTACAAATATCTAAATTATCTTTAAACCAAATAATAAATAGAGTAAAGTACAATTTCAGTCCATGTGGTTTACACCCAATCATACTTTCAACCCTCATTAGCCATCATTTGAAAAAATCGAACATTCCGGTCCATGTGGTTGTAAGTTGCTTGCAATCAAGTCCCTGTGGCTAAATTTCGTTAGTTGACCATTTAATTATTTAACGGTGTGAAGGGCAATTTGGTCATTTCACCAAAACCTGACCCTCTCCCCCTATCACACCTTTAAATCCTCTAGCTTCTAAGAGAAGCACTATTTCAATCCCATTCTTCCCAAAAACCCTCAGATGAATAGCGAAGCTCTGGAAAATCCTACATAACAGCTCCGATCATTGAAAAGATGAGGTAATACACAATAATCTTGATGACTCTCCACGTTATTAGTACGACACTGTGTTAATTTTACTTAAAATCGTTGATTTTTCGTTATGCGTGCCATGTATATAATCTGAAATGTGGGTTGGTTTTCATCGAATTCTAGTTGGAATTCGCATATAGGTGACCTGACACACAATCCGGATTTAATATCGGGTTCTGTTGAGGACTCGAAGAGGGTTCAGGATTGAGCTCTGTTTTAGCCGGCGAGGATGATGATGGGGGGTGTTTGGTTTGCTGTACATATTATATCTAACTATTAGGATAAGTATAACACTTTAAAAGGTTGATTTTAGATTGATCCTGATCATTTTTAGGTGTTTGAAGTTTATGATTAGGATTTACCCTTTTGTGATGTTCATTAGCATGCTAATTAAACTTTATTGATGCTTATTAAACTGTGTTTTACTTATTAAGTGGATGCTAATGGTGGTCTTTAATGGTTAAATGAAAGTGTTAATAATGCTTACGATACTATGTTTGAAGTTATTAAACAGGGTGTGACTTATAAAGTGGATGATAATGACTTTGATGAGCTTAATTGTCACACCCGCTAAAATCAAAGTTGGGCGTGATGTGACTGGTATCATCATGACACAACGGAAGTATAAAATGCTAAGACTTCTAGAAAGTGAACATCCGCTAAGTACTCGAATCCCCATGGGTTCTCCTATTCCAACCATGCAGTAATTTGAAATTTGTAACCTGAGAAAGAAACATACAAAAAATCAATATAGAGTTGGCGAGTTCATAGTTTATTTGAAAAAGTTTTGAAATAAATCTTTCTAGTAACCGGTTTAAATATGTTGAGAGAACGTAATAAAACCATTTTCTTTGGTATGTCATTTGAAAACATTGTGTTTGTAAAACTTGTATAATTGTCAATGTCCACGCATGACAAAGACAACATGCCCGCATTAGCCTATAACCAACCCGGTGCTAGAAAGTGCCTCGCCAAACTGTGCTATAACCAACCCTACGACCCTTAGTGTTGAGTAGTGGACAATCCAGTCCTTGAGACTTCGTGCCTCGCACGAGTATATATGTGAGACTAACCCACTAGAGTCCTTGTGACTCGCACAAGTGAGAATAGGCCTAGCCTATTTGAGTCTGTAAGCAGGACCAACCAGACCCCTTATTTGTATGCAGGACAACCTAGTCCCGTTGTAACTAGGACAATTCCATCACTAGTCATGAAACTCATGCACGTTTCGAAAATACGCGTGTGTTTTGTAAGATGGGTATGTTAAGCATAAACCTTCTGTAAACCATTTGAGTTTATTGAAATCCATTGCAACATGGTTTAGAAATATGAATTTTCATTCATCTAAATTTTGTATACTTTTGCAAAACTTGCATGTCTTTCCACCCCCGAAAACATTTATAAAAATGTAACACTGTAAAAAGTGGGGTTATGAACTCAACTCGATATTTAGTGCAAAGATAGCATATATAATCCATAATGTTGTTTCCAAAACGTCACTCACTAGCATGTATTCAATAGCATTCCTATCAAGGAATAAGCTCATAAGATTCTACTAAAAATGTAGCTAACTACGTGTCACCGAGCTCTACCTAATCACTAACCGAATGATTAGACGGGAAGGTGTTGTTAACTTGATGGAAACGATAATGTTATACTCGTTTAATCCCATTTATTGTCGGTGATAAATACCAAGTCTTGGGAAAAACTTAGTTTCAAGATGTTTAGGATATATATATATATATATATATATATATATATATATGTATAAGTATATTTTTAGAATTGTTTTAGTCATTCCAAATAGTCGTGCGTGTATGTAACCAAATATTTATATGAAAATAATAGACGTCGTAAACTTGTATAAAGCATTTGTACGGTTTCCAAGTAGTTGTCATGTACGTAGATAAACATATGTAAACGTAACTATATATACACACACACATATTTGTATATATACATAAACGTTGCGTAGTTGCGATAGTAGTCTCGCATCTCGTGAATTATTAAAAATAAATATATAATTGTAAGCGTTAGAATCGACCTTCGTTTGCTTATTACCGAAGTAACTCGGATAATATCATTTGTTAAAATCTTACGGTAATTTGTCGTATTTCGTTTAGACGTTTGAAATAAATATAAATAATCATATTTATTTTATAAAACTCTCCAAGTCCGGTTAAATTAATTAACACCTTTATGTTATGAATGTACAAACTTGTCCTGTAAGTTGTAAAAATCGTCAAAATAAATATATACTTATATTTATTTTTATAAATACTTCGAATTCCGTTACAATTCGTTTGTTAAATGTAAACATGTTTCCTGTTATAGGTTTTTACGAAAAACAAGTAGAACTTCCCTGTTTTTAGGATAGCCCCGATAATATAAGTTGTCGATAATTTTCAAAACTCAACAATTCACGTAACAAATATATATAATTTTTCATCGCAAATATTTGCTTCACATCAATTTAACATACATATATATATATATATATATATATGTATATATATATATAGTGTCACGTGTCGGTTCGGTTTTTAACCAATATATATACATATATACAAGTTGTATAAACATGTTTATGTATAAGTCTGAGAAATTTTTAGTATAATGTTTTCACTAGTCGGTTCGGGTGTGAGCTCGGTTTCGCGTTAAAATAACACTAACATAAACAATATAACGTAATTCGTGTCGTTAAAATTTTACCAAGCCTCTCGTTGACTAGTTGACCCGTGTTGACTGCAGTTGAACGACATTGTCCGTGTTGACTTGTTTGACCACGTTGACCGAGCACAAAACTGACCCGATTTGACCCGAACCCAAATCTAACCGAGTTGACTGGGTTTGACCCGACCCGAAAATCTGAGTCGTTGACCATTTTGACCACAGTTGACCCGAACCTGAACTGAGTTGAATCGTGTTGAACCAAACCTGAATCGAGTTGAACCGTGTTGAGCCGAGTTGAACCGAACCTGAACCGAGTTGAACCGAACTTGAATCAAATTGTTCATCAACAAACCACCACAACTTCCGCCAAGGCCGGCTGTCCATCTCTCTCTCTCTCTCTCTCTTGAATATTCAAATGAGGGAGGTGTGGTAATTATTTAGAGAAAGATCCCAGTGGAAGAGATGGGGATGCGTGGGTGTTAACTGTCTGGGTCATGGGTTTATGTATTTATTCTTGTGTCTTCAACATAAAAAAGAAATATTGGGAATGGATGGGAGTCTGCTGTTAGCTGAATGCAAGAAAAGAATATGCAAGTTTTGATGGATTTAATAATACAAAAGACATATTATTAATATGTGTATGGGAATGTAAGGTTCTCAAGCATTCATACTCCTTATTTGTCTAATATTGATGGTGACTAAAGGTCAAGAATACAGAGAGCTTGGTTAACTAATAATGATAGAGATGAAAAGGATGTGAGTTGTATGAGCTGAAGTGTGTGTATGGCCTTTTTAGATCACATCAAACAATTAAGAAAGGGTAAGGTTATTTGCACGTTTCAGATAAAAAGTACAAAAATTGATGTAAATAGGGGTGTGGTCTACGATCTCAACAGGAAAGGAGAGAGAAGTCAAAGGTTTTGATTAGATGCTAGAATGTGCTTATCATGCATAATTTTACACCCTTAGGCTTCATCTATGTTTTTATATAAATATTATATGTAAATTTAAGTTAAATTTTTATGAGTGAATTAAATGATAAATAATATGCACTATATCTGTACACATATATTTATATACGTGTGTATATATATATATATATAATCTACATGATTATTGTTTAAAAGAAAAGGAAAGTGACAAACACATTATTAAAAAAGTATTATATGGTTTAACCATATTTATTGGTAGATAAAAAAAATACCAGTGTATGTGTCGTGCATCTATATATATATATATATAAACGTATAACTGGTTCGTAAACTTATTACTTTTATTATTGTTGGCGCACATTAAGGTATAAAGATTATATAAATCCATGAATTGTTACTACTAATAGACTTATGCATCAAATAAATTTAAATAACATAAACTGATATCCAGACTGATTTAATGCTAATGCTCGCTTTTGTTTGTCGACTAATCACATACCGACAATTCCCATGAATACCGGATGCACGATCAGAAAGAAAAAAACACATACTTCGCTAGACACAAGACGACCTAATTACTAAAAGTTAAATATAATTTATGTTTAATAATAAATCATATTTAACGAAGTGTACAGATTTGACTTGAGATTTAGCTGGGTGTGTGTTTGGTTGTTAAACCAGATTCTTAAGTTAGGTTAGAATCAATTGTCCTTTCTATGTTGTGCATTAGAATCATGTCAGACACATTTTGATTAGATTGCATGTGCTTGAATATGACCACTGCATAGTATATTTTCAATGCACATAATTAGTTGTGCTTTCTGTGTTGTGCATTAGGATTAAGAGTGTTTAGAATTCGTTTTCAACTCGAAAAATTAGGAATTCGATTATCAAGAACTCGTTTCGATGATAAGAATTCAAATTCGATTCAAGTTAATCGAATACGAATTTATAATTTCAAATTTGATTCGATTCAAAATTCGAATAAAAATATACATTTTTATTTATTATTCTTATATATATAATACATATATAACTTTTATTGGCCTATACTATACATTATTTTCAAAATTTATTCCATGTATTAAAATTACCCATTACCAAATCCACTACATGGCGCATAACTAAACCTAAATAACAAATCTATCAATAGATTTCTAACCCTAAAAATATTAACTTGTAATGTGGAGTGCTTATTCGCGACTTCTCGTTGTGAATTTTAGACTTATTGTACTTTATTTGGAAGTTTTTAATATGATACCGTGCTTTATGGCTGCTCTAAAATTTATGTTTCATTTTGATAGTTTTTTACATGTTTTAAAAGAATCTGAATGAAATCGAATTTATTCGAATCCGCTTCGAATTCGAATTTTTAATCGAATACGAATTAGGTTTTTTATTCGAATACGGATTCGGATCAAATTGTGTAGGTTTTAGTTGAATTCGAATTCAAGAGAAAATAAAAATTATTCGAAAAATTCGATTCGAATAATTCTAAAATTCGATATTCGATTCGATTCAATGAACACCCCTAATTAGGATGATGTCAATAGCATCTTCATTAGATTACATATAGGTAGAACAACTACTGCACATGATGTTTTCTTTGAACATGAAATGCACAATTGGACTTATAAGTTGAACAGCTGTTGCACATTATCTTTTGAATGCACATATGCCTTTAAACATGAAATGCACACCGATTCTTTTCTCATTGTATGCACAATTGGACTTACTTATAAGTTGAAAAGGCATGATAGACTTTGTTTTGCACAATTGGATTTACGAAACTTGTAACACCCCAACCGATGTAGGGAAACATTAAGGCATCACTTTGGTATATTGTTCAACAGATCATGGAAACTAAAATTTAAATATTATTAAATAATATGAGTTATCCATTACAATGAAAAAACAAAAAGTTCAATCAACTAAATAAATAAACACATATTAAAAGTTAATCTAAGTCTAGAAGCATCCTAAGTGATCAGCAATCTTGTAAAGCACCCCTAAGCATTATTACCTGTCACATGCGCAAAATAAAAGTCAGCTATGAAAAGCTTGTGAGATCATAGGGAAAATACATATATTAGGTAAGAAAATCACAATTCGTTTGGCATAGTAAGTGTTTTGGTCAAAAATTTGTTTAAGAATAATGTAACCAAAGTTGTTTGTGAGGTAGAGTGCTTGATCAAATGAAATGAATGATGAACGATTAATAAAGCAAATACATGTTGATTTATACGAGGAAAAGCCCTTGATCACTAGTAGGTTGCGGGCATAAAAACCTCGGGTGGTGAAACTATCGACTAGCAACTATATTGAACAATAAAAATTGTTACAACTTCAGATGTTGATCAAGTATGTTACAAGAACTGATTGCTAAGATTGTTTGCAAGTTTCTGTTCGTAGTGTGTGTATACGAGAATGTGAATGTATCCTACAACACTTGATCAACCCCTTTTAGTTAAAAGATAACAAGATATCCGAAAAATAAGCTAGTCCACATTCACTCCCATGACCGTTGTGAAATAAGCACGTGCAGCTTCCATAACGAATTATCCCTGAGATTCCAGCTTAGAATCAGTCCACTTCGTTGATATCTGCATATGAACATAAGAAAACATCGAGAAAAATTGTTAGAAACTATAGAAATAATAAGGATCCTTAATCCTTTGAGTCCTTGTACTACCCGCTAAGGATAACCTATCTAGGCAATGCCTTAGAATATTGGATCCACTATAATAAAAATCTAGCCCCTAACAATTGCCCCCAATATGGCGGTTGTGATAAGACTTCACAACTGTCATATTTGCGTTGTATTCAAACTAGTTGTTGCACAGCCTATTTAGGGTAGAAATAACCCATTCGATTTCTTTAAAGATCAGATAATCCATCTGTATATCTTCATTTCGGAGAACACAATCAGGTTTATTCTCTCCCTCTTCTCTTTGTTTTCTTCCCCAAATTCTTCATATCTTCTTCCTCGAAATGGCGAAAATGGGCACTAGATCCTCTCCTGGTACCAGTCCAGAGAAGGATAACACATTCAAGAGCCAAAATCTCTTGATAAATTCTTCATCAGAGATATGCAAGTTCGCTGACCCTGATATAGAAAACCTTGCTCCGTGTTTCCCACTGGAGACTTTCTTCCGGTCATTCGACCCATCGGCTCGAAGTGATGCGATTTCACCGGTGTGGTTTTGCTTTCCAGCTCTCCCTTTTTATCCTAGGTTATTCTTACCCTTTTCCCAAGGAATACTTCACCCTGACTGTTATCAGCTACAGTCAGGCCATGCCTATGCTATGGAAAGCCCTCTTTACTGTCGAAGAGATTCTCAAAACCGAAGACCTTGAGTTCAATCTTCTAAGCTTTCGTATCTTTATTCCTTGGTTACCCACGGTTCTAGACGCTTCTTTTTTAAAGCTAAACCTCCTTAGCCATTACCAATCCTGAAAACTACCAGAATGACTCCACATCGAAGAACCAGTTCTTCTTTGTGAGGAAGGATTCAATCCCCAACGGGGATTGTTTGCCTAAAAAGTGGATCTTGAAGGTAGGATATAGGATCCTTAGACAAGCTGTGAATAATTCATTGTATCCCTAACTTATCTTTTTTGATTGTATGCAGTGGCTAATTTTGCCTGTCTGACCAATCTCCCTAGAACAGAAGAAAGGGTTGAAGCTTTCCTAGCACTCGACCCATCTATGAGGACCTTCAGAAGAATCAAAGATTCAGAAGAAGATGCTTCCACGTCCTACACCATGTCAAGTAAGTAATTGTGTAGATTAAAATTTGAATTGAGTAAAGTTTAAAAATTGAAAAACTTATTAGTTTGTTCTTTGGGTAGGCGCTCAGAAGTCGGCCAACAAGTCCGCAAGCAAGTTCGGCCTGGATGACATCGACAGTATGCTCTCTCCTCATTCCATCAAGAAAAGCTCTCCAAGGGCCCAAGCCTCCCATAGCCAATAGCTGTGACAACCAAGGCAAAGGCTGGTTGAAAAGAAAGAAGCTTGCAGAGCCTGAAGGGGATGTTGTTGATACAGAGAGGCAGCTCCACGAGTCTGTGACTGAGGTAAGAATCCTTTATCTTCAAATGTTGACTTTACCTATTTCAAGGATCCCGAATCCTGATTTTCTATATAGTTGTTTGTAGAGCTTTGTCCGCGTGAAAGCCCATTATGAGAGGAGCCTAGCTGAGATGAAAGAGAACCTGGACGGCCTGCGATTCATTGTCGCCATGAAGGATAAAACCATCTCCAAACTGGAGAAGGACAAAAGAGGCTTGGAGGCGCAATTGCTTATGGCTGAGGTAGGGACTCACGAGGCTGTCATGGAGGTGACATACGTGGCCAAGGTTTGTGCTGCCCACACCGTACTACAGGCAAGGATCAAAATGGCTTACGAAGCCATTGATCCTGACTTCGACAAGTCCAATTGGGATGTGGCTTCGTGGAAGCAGACCTTGCTGAAGCTGGGTGGAGAGGAGGAGCCTGCGATGGAGAAGCCTACCGAGGTCGGGACGAGCGGGGTGAAGGAGATGCTAGTGGAGTTGGTGGTGATACAGCAGTGGAGGCTGTAACGGTGGGTAATGAAGGATAATGATGCCTAGGCCTGAGCCCACTTTTTAATTTTCTTTGTCGGTGTTTTTTTGAACAATTTGGTCTGTAATGCTTTAAGACAATAGTTGCTAGGTTTAAGGATCACTTATCTTTCAGACAATTAGGAGTGTGAGAAAGGTGGGTGGGTTCTTCTGTTTGTGGAGGATGAAGCCTTTATCACCCTTCTCCTTTAACTTTCCCTGCAAACATTAACAACGGTAACACCCTACTTCAACCCTGGTGGATGGGCCACGTTTTGCTGGTGGAAGCCCGGGTTGATAATTTTGGTATGAATAGTGGTGTTTTAAATAAAACCTTTAATCTTTCAACTATATCTTGTGTTTGATCTATTCACAGTTTTTATTATCCAAAATCATGTGTGATATTAGAAAAAATTCTGTTGTGTAAATGTCCAAGAATCATAGATCTTTACTTATGAAAACATAGGGTGAGGTCAATCAGAAAAATAAATAAGGTAAATCTAAAACTTACCATAAAATCCAAGTTAGGATTATATACCCTAGATCATTATCATAGTGTATATAGACTAGCCACTAGAATTTAAACTTCAAGGATCCAGGATCCTTCTCAATAAGAGTTGTGAAACTTCAATGTTCCTGAAAACCTGTTAAGACAAACTTGGGACTAAGTCAGACAACCTGGGGACAATCCCATAATAACTGGGGACAAGCCCAAAGATACTAGGACAAGCCCAAATATACCGGGGTCAAGCCCAAACTTAAGTGATATCAAAATGCCAAAACCTTAGCTAATGTGAACGTTAGAAACCTTAGGATAACGAATGTATGGTACATCTACCATTATACTTAGGATCCTTCATATGGCCAACAACAATGAAATTGTCAGCCACTGAACGTGTACCGGTCCCATTGCCTCAAACCATACTTGGATAACGTACGCTACTGGCGGGGTGTCAAAACCCAATTCACGTGAAAGGTGAAAACCTTTAAACCTCCTACACTCTCTAGCAAAATGACCTAGCCTATTACACTTGTAACACTTGATGTTAGATTTATCCAACCCAACTTTCAAACCCCCATGCAACCCTGGAAATTTTCTGCCAGTTCTTTTAAAAATTTTGCTAGTTCTTACACTTAGCAAAGTAAGTTGATGCAAGATGTCCATTTCTTCCAAATTAGTGGGATCAAAATGTTGAAGATCATTTAACTCAAAGGATAAGTTGTCCGAAATTTGGTTTTCCTCATTTGTTGTAAAAGCATAATTAGGTGAGTAAGAATCAGAGTTAAAACCCTCCAGATTTTATGTCAATAAAATGATCATAACTCATATAAAAAAGTGTTGTATTACCAAAAACATTGTCATCAGCAACTTTTCTTGACTCTTGAAACTTCTTTTTCTAGTTAAGCTCTCTCATAAGTCAAGAGTTTACCATGAAGCTGAGTCAAACTCATCTCTTTGAAACCAACAGAGTTTCTAGTTTTGAAAGCAATACTGTCCCATTTATCTGGTAATGATCTTAGAAATCGGTTATTCAAGGTTGAATTAGGATAATTAACATTACTAGTTTAAGTTCACTTATTAGACAACTAAACCTTTCGAATTGTTGAGTTAATGATTCTCCTTTAACGTGACAAAATGTTTCATATTGTTGGTTTAAAACTTATCGGTTGTTTTCAATACTTCCTTTGTACGACCAAACTGTTCCTTCAAAGCATCCCACAACTTCTTAGCACTGTTGCAATGCAACAGGACATCATAGATATCAATTGGAAAAGTCGTAGCAACGATACAAAATGCCTTTGCATCTAGCTCAATTATTTTGAAACGTAAATAAGCTTTTACGTTGTTTTCAATACAACGAACAAAGGATCAAATAGCGAGAGCTGATCTGTTTACATCAAATTGATTATTTAAATCAAATTTGAATGACCAAGCTCTGATACCAATTGTTAGAATCTGAGTTTAGTTTGTTGTGGAAGTTTTAAAATGGAAATCAAAGAAAGATAATAAAACAGAGATGATAAGTGCAGCGGAAATATAAACTTTTGAATCACAACAAATGAGAGAATTTCGTCAACATGCTTTTATAAATCATAAGTTTACGTATGCATGAGAATTACAAACTCCCCCTCAGCCTAATCACTCTAATTTGTTCGTACAAGAATGTTAAGAAGAAGTGATAAATAGAATAGTATAGACACTATTCTATTTATAGTACAAACGAAACCTCTGAGGAATCTAGGCTGACGTCACGTTGACAATGACATCTAATGACCTAACAAACTTTATTATCTGCTAGACCTAAGTACTGTTACATTGAAATACAAATAAACTCTGATGAGAAACCTCTGTGAATCTTATCATAGGTTGAGCTCAGCAGACTTTAGCTTCAACAGTCTTTAATCTTCACAGCAAAGTTTCTCTATAACAAACCTTTAAAGTTGTGCAGAGCTTATCTTCAACAGATCTTATAAACAGTCTTTGGCTTGAGCAGAGTTTAGAGTTAGTAGATGTTGAGTCATAGCCATTGGGAGGAGCATATCTTCAAGGCACTGTTATTGATGATCAGATGTTATAGACAATTTTTGCTTTTCCAATCATCTATTCTTTTGTAGGGTCCGCTAGATCCAACACCTTGAGTTCAATCTGTCTAACCTTTTGTATCTTTATTCCTTGGTTACCCACGGTTTCAATCGCTTCTTGTTTAAAGCTAAACCTCATCAGCCATTACCGATCCCGAAAACTACCCAAAATGACTACATATCAAAGAACAAGTTCTTCTTTGTGAGAAAGTATTCGATCCCAAACAAGGATTGTTTGCCTAAAAAGTGGATCTTGAAGGGTAGGATATAGGATCCTTAGACAAGCTGTGAATAACTCATTGTATCCCTTACTTATCTTTTTTGTTTGCATGCACTGAATAATTTTGCTAGTTGGGCCAATCTCCCTAGAACAGAAGAAAGGGTTGAAGCTTTCCTAGCACTCGACCCGTATGTGAGGACCTTCAAGCTAAGAATCAAGGATTCAAAAGAAGACGCTTCCATGTCCTACACCATGTCAAATAAGTAATTGTGTAGATTATAATTTGAATTGAGTAAAGTGTAAAAATTGAAAAACTTCTCTGTTTGTTCTTTAGGTAGGCGCTCAGAAGTCTGCCAACAAGTCTGCAAGCAAGTTCGGCCTAGATCCAATATTCTGAGGTGTTGCCGGGATCAGTTATCATTAATGGATAGTGCAGGGAGTCAGAGGATCAAGGATCCTTATCATTATTTATAGTTTCTAACAATTGTTCTTGATATTTTCTTATGTTCATGTGAAGGATACCAACAAAGTGGACTGAGTCTTAGCTAGAATCTAGGGGATAATTCATTATGGACGATGCACGTGCTAATTCCACAACGGTCACGGAGAGTGGACGTGGTTATGCAAGATTTTCAGACTTAAAAGGGGATGATCAAGTGTTATAGAACATATTCACACTCTCACATACACATATTACGAACCAGAAGCTCTCAAACACTCTTAGCAAACATTGTAACACACTTGATCAACATCCAAATTTGTAATCACTTTTCATTGTGTAATATAGTTGGTGGTGATAGTTTTCCCCACACGAGGTTTTTGTGCCGGCGATCTACTAGTGTTCAAAGGTTTTCCTGGTATAAATCTTTATGTTCAATCGCATTTACAGCCATGTATTCATTTCTATTATCATTTGTCATCCAAGAACTCTACCTCACATTTCAAATTTGGTTACATTATCCTTAATCAATTTTTTTACCAAAACAATTTGGCGCCCATCGTGGGGCAAGTGGTGCTTCAATTCTAAAATTTTCATCCATTTCTGCTTATTTTCATCAATTCTATAACACCATGGCCTCTCAAGGAAAATCCATTTCAACTGCCATCCCAATAACCACCTCCTCATAGAGCTCTATGTCGTTGCCTCCTATTCCCCCACAATTCCAGAAGAATAATGAAACTCCTTAGAAGAAGACATTATCACTCTTCCAAGGATCCAAAACTTCTGCTACTTCATCCTCTACAAATACTGACAATGAAATTTATGTTTGTATTCGCAGATGAAAAGCTACATGGAACAGCTGAACAAGACAAATCAGAAGATCCTGCGTGAGATTGAAGATATCAAGAAACACAAGAGGCCAACAGAGGATCAGTCTTCGTTGATGCCCAGAGTGTTGGATTTTGTCACTCCGGCATCAACAACTCAACAATCCAAAGGATCCGCCATACAAGCTCAAGGATCCTTTATCCCTCAACAAGGATCACTGGCGATAACTCAGCCTCAAGGATCCTTCTTCCGTCCGGAAGGATACGAAGAGATGTTCCAGCCTCAAAGATCCTACTTCCATCAACAAGGATCCTCAGCTCTAGTTCAAGGATCCGTGGATTACCACCAAGACCTACAACACAGACCTTTCCGGGTTTTAGTGTTTTCTAGGATCAAGGATCCTCAGGAAGACAACCATTGAGAAGCTCAGATTTTCATGATAGGAATTTCATCCCCATGCAGACTATTGCTTCCTCAGGCCCTACTATAACCGCAGACATGTCTTATCCTAGATATTCTTCTGGGATACCACCTTTAATGCAACTGCTGTTAAGCATTAAAGGTGCTATCCCAGAAGAGTATCTAGGATAAGACATGTCTGCAGTTCTAGTAGGGCATGAGAAAGCAATAGTTTGCATGGAGATGAAATCCCCATCATGAATTTCTGAGTTTCTCAATGGTTGTCTCCCTAAGGATCCTTGATCCTGGAAAACACTAAAACCCGGAAAGGTCTGTGTTGTAGGTCTTGGTGGGTAATCCATGGATCCTTGAACTCGAGCTGAGGGTCCTTGTTGATGGAAGAAGGATCCTTGAGGCTGGAACATCTCTACGTATCCTTCCAGATGGAAGAAGGATATCTGAGGCTGAGTCATCGCTAGTGATCCTTGTTGAGGGATAAAGGATCCTTGAGCTTGAATGGTGGATCCTTTGGATTGTTGAGTTGTTGATGCTAGAGTGACAAAATCCACCACTCTAGGCATCAACGGAGACTAATCCTCTGCTGGCCTATTTTGTTTCTTGATATCTTCAATCTCACGCAGGATCTTTTGATAGTCTTGTTCTGCTGCTTCATGTAGCTTTTTATCTGCGAATATGAAACAAAAATTTCAGTGTTAGTATTTGTAGAGGATGAAGTAGCAGAAGTTTTGGATCCTTGGAAGAGAGATGATGTCTTCTTCTAAGGAGTTTCATTATTCTTCTAGAATTGTGGTGGAATAGGAGGCAATGGCATAGAGCTCTATGAGGAGGTGGTCGTTGGCATGGCAGTGGAAATGGATTCCTTGAGAGGCCATGGTGTTATGGAATTGATGAAAATAAGCAGAAATTGATGAAAATTTTAGAATTGAAGCACCACTTGCCTCACGATGGGCGCCAAATTGTTTGGTCAAAATATGATTAAGGATAATGTAACCAAATCTTAAATTTGAGGTAGAGTGCTTGAATGATGAATGATTATAGAAATGAATATATGGTTGTAAATGCGATTGAACACAGAGATTTATACGAGGAAAAGCCCTTGATCACTAGTGATTACAACTTCGGATGTTGATCAAGTGTGTTACAATGTTTTCTAAGAGTGTTTGTGAGCTTCTGGTTTGTAATGTGTGTATGCGAGAGTGTGAATATCTTCTATGACACTTGATCAACCCCTTTTTGAATAACAATAACAACTAAGTCCGAAAATCTTGCGTGACCACGTTCACTCCCTAGAATATTGGATCAATAATTGCAAAAATCTAAGGCTTAACAGTTGGCGCTAGAAGGAGGGCTTGAACCTCCGGACTAACAAGACAAATAAGTGGTACACTCACACCTTGGTTGAATGGGTACAAATATTGATTTCTATCATTCCCCAAAGGAACTCCCACTAAAAAGTCTAAGGAGTGAGAATGGGGTGTCAGGCCATTAGATCTATCATATACTCTCGTTCGGCTTGTACAAAGTAATGAATGTACGTGGTATTTAAAATATTTGGCAAGTAAGTACAACAATAGTAAAAAGATAACAAACAACCATGGAATTGAATTGTATGAGTAGGTACAAAAAGTAGTAGTGATGTGTTTTGATAGTAGGCACATGTAATATCCCAAAAGTGTATAAAAGTAGTAAAATGGGAAATATGAACTCACCTGGAAGCTAAGAAAATAACATGAAAATGAGTTATAGAATAATCTATAAGTGCTACCCTATAATGTTCAAGTGAATTTGGTAAGGACTTATTGTATAAGGCATTCTAGAATTATAAAAAGTTAGGGATCACAAAACTAATTTGGGAAATAGCTAGGATTTTGATCATATTATTTAATGAAATATTGTATGAAAATAGTTAATAATAATTTGATTGAGTATATGTGTTGTGAATAAACGTTATTACTTATTTAATAAAAATAACTAATAATTTATGGTATGCTTAAAATTATAAGAATACAGCGGATTAAAACCAACCTATGTATAATATAGATTAGATAAACGTTAATTTGTTAAAAAATATAATAAAAGAAAAAGAAAAGTAGTTAACTAAAATTTTCTTTTAGGACATGAGAATTTGTATAAAAAAAAACGAAGTAAATGAAAACGACTAAAGTGAATACTTTATTTATAGATAACATTTATAAAAAATTTGTTTGTTCAAATATTTTCTATAGAATTAGGTTTATTTAAAGGGCAAATGTCATAAAATACAAACATATTTTCTTTTTTCTCATAAAAGTCCTACTTTTTTTGCACTTAAAAAACAAACAAAGTTTCTTTTTTTGTTTCATAAAAATCCCTCAACTTTTTTTTCATATAACAAACCAACATACTTTTTTGTCTCATAAAATTCCCCTAACCACTTTTTATATATAAAAACAACATACTTTCTACTCTTTTGTTATACAAGTCTCTTGAAATGTTAAACGTAAAAAAAAAATATCTTAATTATGATCAGATGAAATCAAGAAAACATTATTGGACAAATTATGTTATACTTTTCAACGATTTAAATTATATGTACCATTTTATATGTTATTTAATTTTAAGTTATGTCATCCACGCTCGTTAATTTTATTATACTGTTTTCCGAATAATATTTATTGTTGTCAATTTATTTAATTTAAAATAGAAAACAAATGACAAACATTGAGCATACTTTGGTTTGTCACATATCTAACTTAAAACATTTATTCATCTCTATTCTTTTCTAACGCGATATCAATAAGTAAAAAAAATGCATAGTTTTGTTCAAATTTAATATTTGGAGGGACTTTTATATGCAAAAAGTTGTTTAGGGACTTTAATGAGACAAAAAAAAGGGTTTTAACTTTTTAAGTGCCAAAAAAATGAAAGAACTTTTATGAGAAAAACAGAAAGTGTGTTGGTTTTTTATGACATTTCCCCTTACTTAAATAAAAAAACATTTACTAAACCTTGGTTAAGTATAGGGATTAAATAATAATATAGATATTATATAAAGAATGCACAAGTTTAAATAGATTTAGTACTTGTTAACTAATATTTTAGAAACTGAATTATAAGAATGAAAATAAATTTTTAGAGCTGGAAAATTATTTCAGCTCATTAACTATTTCATAAACATTTTTTTAATATTAAATTTATATAATTAAATTCAAGATCTTCTACTATCTCAAACTTTATCTCTCAAAACCTATCTAAATTGTCAACACCACTAAGCTATTTCTAAGTGGATATAAGCCAATTAATTAAATACAATGATCAAATTACATAAAAACAAATTATAAACGCTTAAAAATAAAGGAATGTAAGAAAATGGGGTAATGATAAGGATGGAAGTTGAGTCTAAAGAATAACATACACACGCATCAACCAGCTGAGCTACCGGTCATCACTCATCACTGGTAGTTTAGGGGTTTTAAATCTTTTTAAACATAGTTTCGTTCAAACCTAGATTCCCAAATTATATATATTAAGTCCATTAAGTCTAATTAACTCTCAAATCATTCTTAGCCCTTAGATTTTGCTGAGATGAAATCACGTCCGTTTAAACTCCTTTTTTTAACTGCTATGACGAAAGTTGCAAGCAGTTTCTTTAGCTTTCTTGTCTAACCAAGGGTACTTTTGTATCTTATATATTCCTTGCCCTTTCATATTGAAAGGAATCAGTTGAAATACATCAATTACTAATATGATCCCACCCCTTCCCCTTCCCTTCTCCTAACTGTTGTTCTTTTTTCTTCCTTTTCACCAATGGCTTCTCCCTCTAAAACTGACCCAACCTTCTCTCAATCTCTTGCTCACATGATCACCATTAAATTAAACTCAACAAATTACTTGGCATGGTTTCATCAGATGACCATTATTCTGAAATATCAGTGACTGATCGACCATGTTGATGGCTCTTCTGAAGCCCCCTCTGCAACCCTCACTACCAGTGACAAAATTACTAATAACCCTGAATTCTTATCTTGGTCCACTACTGACTATTGCACCATCATCACCCTCAACGCCTCCTTATCCGAAGAGGCCGTCACCACTATTATTGACCTTCCCACTACTCGTGCAATTTGGCTCGCATTAGAAAATGCCTATCGCAACTCGCCTATTAAACGGGTTCATAACTTACGTGATCAACTCAGATTAACTCAAAAAGGATCCAAGTCGGTGGCTGATTTTGGTTGCGTGTTCAGGAGTTTGTGCGACCAACTCTCTGCCATAGGTCACCCCGTTGACCTGAATGATCAACTTCATTGGTTTCTTTGCGGACTCTGACCATCTTTTGAGACCTTTTCTACCACTGTTCGTTCCATCAGACCTACTCCAACCCTACCCGATCTCCTAGCACGGGCTAAAAGCCATGAGATGTTCACCCGTGCTCTTCACGAGACCACCACTCGCCTTGTCCCTTTTGCTGCCCAATCAAACTGAAACTCCTCCACTTCTGCTAGAGGTCGTGGTCGTTTCTCTCGTGGGTTTCCTTCTCACCGAGGTCGTGGTGGACGTGCTTTTGGCCGTCGTCCTCCACACTATCAATTGTGCCGCCATGATGGCCATTATTATGCCGACATCTGCCCGAGTCTCACAACTTTTGTCTCGCATGCCGCCCATCTGATGAAAGTCTGGCTAGTGCCTTTTTTTTCTCAGTGCAATGTTACAGGACCTGATTGGACTTCGGATATAGGGGCCACATATCACATGACTCCCATGGCCCAAAATGTTTCTAATCCTTCTGCCACTTCAGGTAATGCATTTGTTACCTTTGGTAATGGCAATACCTTACCAATCACTCATACAGGTCACTTGTCCTTACCTAATAATCTCAATCTTAATGACATTCTTGTGGTACCAAAACTCACAAAAAATCTTTTATCCATAAGCAAATTGACAAAAGACAATTGTGTAGATGTTTTATTTTCTTATCCTCACTTTCATATTCAGGATCGGGTCACAAAACAGGTCCTAGCCCAAGGAAGATGTGAAAATGGGCTCTATGTGCTTCAACCGGGCCACCATGCTTTGGTTACTTCATTTCCTACACCAAAGGCCTCCTTTGAAGTTTGGCATTCCCACTTGGGACATGTCCATTTTGATATTATTATTATGCTACAAAAACTTGGTCTTTTATCTATTTCCGCTTTATTACAAAAATCGCTCACTTGTTTACCATGTCAACTTGCTAAAAAGTCAAAGTTTACCCTTTCAACTTAATAATAAACTGGCTATGCATCCCCTTGATTTGATCCATTGTGACCTATGGGGTCCTTCACCCGTTACTTCGTCGATAATTATCGATACTATGTGGCTTTTGTTGATGACCACTCTCGTTTTTGTTGGTTTTATCCATTACGTCTAAAGTCGGACTTCTATATTGTATTGAATATATGTATGAAATTTGTCCAAACTCAGTTCTCACGCAAGATCAAAGTTTTGCAAACTGACGGTGGTACTGAATATGTGAATCACAAAGTACGGTCTTTAATTGAAGAAAATGGCATGTTTCACAGATTATCATGCCCATACACGCCACAACAAAATGGGTGAGTGGAAAGTAAACATAGGCACATAGTTGAAACCGGTTTGGCCATGCTTTTTAATGCTAAACTCCCGTCCAAGTTTTGGGTTAATGCCTTTTCTTTGGCGGTTTATATTATAAGTCGCCTTCCAACACATACGTTAAATGGAAAATCTTCGTTTGAAATATTATTTTCTCATCCACTAAATTATAACAACTCTCGGGCTTTTGGTTGTAGAGTGTTCCATACTTACGAGACTATTCGGAACATAAATTAGCTCCACGAACCATACCATGTATCTTCGTTGGTTATTGCACCATCTATAAAGGTTATCGGTGTCTTGACCCTATCTCATCACGTGTTTATATCACGCGTCACACTCGGTTTAATGAAAGATTTTTCCTTGCATCGACACCTTAAATGACAAGCCCATATCTTCACTTGAATTAAGATCATTTCATGAAAATATTCCCCAAACTTTTCCTAAGCCTACTCCCAGTACCAACTTATCTCCAACCCCTCCATACCACATATGCATGGATTAACCCATTCCAGCCATACCCGAAAATAATAATAACCCTCTTATTGTAACATTCGTTGTAAAACGGGTTCTAAAACCCGCTCCGTTTTGTAATTCAAGTATATAATATGAAGTTTCGTTACGTATTTGTGTTAAACATTTAAATTCGTTATATTATTTGCATTAAATAATAAATAAAACAATAGGGTTAAAATAATAATGATAATAAATAATAATAATATTAATAAATAAACTAAAAATAATAAAAACAAATAAAAATCATAAAAAGGGTGACCGCGGGCATCGAACCTGGGTACTCACCCAACCAACACACACAACACACCACTACACTATACACACATATCTGAAATAATCCCAAGAAAATAATTTTTATATTAAAACAACCTCCAGAAATCAAAATTTCAAACACCCGCCTGTAACGGATGAAACTCCCAAAATCAATCATCAACATTCGTTCTTTTGCAAATTAAACCGAGAAACGGTTTCTAATCATGCGTTAGACTCAATTAATGAGCCGGCAATGATCAAATCGGTTATGCAATTCATTACGGTAATCAATTCTTTGACTGAAACTGTCAAAACCGAATTCCAACTTGAACCCACACCTTCGACTATAAATAGCGATCCATGAACTCATATAGAACTCGCTCATACTCTCAAAACACTCTGCACTCTCTATGTTTTCAAAATTTTACATCGCCGGAAATATCTTCGGTCGCCGGAGCATCACCGGAGAAATCAAGATCATCTCTGTTTCGGTAAAACACCCTTGAATCTTCTTCTTTTTATTATCAGTAGTAATAAATCAACTAATTCAATAGGGGTTTTCGAATTAACAGTCGGGTTATCAAAACTAGTTTTATGAATTGAAGAAGATGAAGTTGGAAATGAGTATAAATAGAATTAAAACCGATGTTTATACCGGGTTAGACACACAATCCAGTGGTGGACTGTGTGCATTTTAAACAAAGTGTCCCGGGTTCGAGTCTTAACACGTTGCCGAATTTCCTAAATATTGCAAAACCTTTTTATAACATTTATATAAAACAGTTCAGTTAGTATATAAAAGTAATTAAAATGGTATATCCTTCGGGTTAGACACACAGCCCAATTGGTCGGGCTGTGTGCAACACGAAGCTCAGGTCGCGGGTTCGAGTCCGGTTATACGCACGGTTCTTATAATTATCCAAAACCTTTTTAATTAATCAAAAATGAGAATTGACTCAGTAAGTGTATATATGTAATTAAGTTCAGATATATTTCGGGTTAGACACGTAGCTCAGTTGGTAGAGCCGCGTGCACGTAAACGGAAGGTCACACGTTCGAATCTCACACGCTGCCTACCTATGACCGGTTCGACCCCTAAAAAGGGTATATTTTTTAATTAACCTTTTTCTTTATTTTTTCTCTAAAATTTATAAAAATATATAATAAAATAAGTCCTTTTTGAGTATAAAAATTAGTAATAAATACTATAAAATTATCTAAAAAGTCTAATAAAATTCATTAAATAAAAAAATACTAATTTTAAATAAAAGAAATATATTTACCGAATTATCACGTGAACATTTAGGTTAGTTTTCTCGTCGGTTGGAATCTTTAGATCGTACGCGCTCGTTATCAAATCAAGAACGCACCCACTGTGAGTGAATTCCTACAAACTTCCCTTTTTTATTTCATGTTTTGGGGTGTATCATGTGTGGTTTATTTATACCTTTCATTCGAACACTTGTGCTACTACTATTATATGAACTAACATGCTATGTGATATTTGGATTATTGTTATTTGTGGTTATATTTTCTCATTTCAGTCAAGCTTTCACATTAGGCCCATCAGTTCCCTGTTTCATACGGGTAGAGCATCGCATTGCCTAATTAGATCGGCTTCATTTGATTAAGTCTTGATCTCACAGCTCATCATTTATCATGCTCATGTGTACATTTACTAGTTGTTTGTGTGGTTTGTAGATAGTTTACATATACGTTTGCTCATATTTGGTTTATGCACATTTTTATTAAATTAATCAACAAATCATTTCTTGCAATTGTTTAAAACGATTCACTCGCCAACTTTTGTTGACCCAAATCTCCATATATACACATGATACAGGTGATCATGTTGAAGCAAGGAACACATAGGAATGGGTCTTAGAAGAAGAGTAAATCGTTACTTGAATGTCTTTTTTAGAACATTTGGTGTTTGTATGGTTTGTGTGTTGATTGGAATATTTCTTCTTAATTTGAAATAATAAATATGAAACTTTATAATAGTAAATGTCATGAGCTTTGATGAAAACCCAATCATGCCCCGACTACCATATCCGCTGCGGGTCAGGGTGTGACACTTATGAACCCAGCCGTTGCCGTCAATGAACCACCTCCCTAACCCGAACCATCTGCCATACCTCACCCGCTACCACTCCTCCTTCCAGCCCTATTCCTCTAATTCCTCAAAACTATCCCACTCTTTCGACTTCTTCTACCAGCCCTACACCTCCTATGCCCCTCCTTTACCAACCCACCCTATGAGTACTCATGCAAAAAAGGGTATTTTCAAACCTCGTCATCAGGCAGACTTATCTCAAGTTCTTCAGAATCCTCATCACCATGCGTTTTTTGTTTGTCATGATCCAAAAGGTATTAAATCCGCCGCTAAAGATAAAAAAAATGGATTGATGTAATGCTCAAAGAACTTGATGCGCTATATAAAAACAACACTTGGACATTGGTTCTGCGTCCTACAAATCGGCACATTGTTGGATCAAAATGGCTTTTTTCGAACAAAGTACCATTCGATGGCACGGTTGAACGCCACAAGGCCCGTCTTGTGGCGCAAGGCTTTAGCCAATATCCATGCATTTATTACTCTCGCACTTTCAGCCCCGTTGTAAAGGCACCACGATTCGCATCATCATCTAGCTAGCTGTTCTTAACGGTTGGAAATTACATCAGCTTGATGTAAACAATGCTTTTTTACATGGCCATTTAAAAGAATGCGTATATATGGAACAGCCACTGGGTTTTGTTAATCCCGACTTTCCCAACCATGTGTGTAAACTCCATAAGGCTTTGTATGGCCTTAAGCAAGCTCCCTGTGCCTGGTTTCAAAGATTGAGCGATTTTTTAATCCAACACGGTTTCATATGTAGTTGTGTGGATCCATCTCTATTTATTTTAAAAAACGGGTCTTGTATCATGTACCTACTTGTGTATGTCGATGACTTGATATTAACAGGTAATCATGCTCAAAGCATCAAGAACTTCATTAATCGTTTACATAATGAATTTGCTATCAAGGATCTTGGTGAGCTTAGCTATTTCTTGGGTCTTGAGGTCACCTATACACCTGATGGTTTATTTCTAAACCTGTCCAAATATACTCGAGAAATTCTAGACCGTGTTCATATGATGGATGCTAAAACAACCCCCACGCCACTTGCTTCGAATGTCGTTTTTAGCAACACAAGTGATCCTTATTCAGACCCTACTCACTACAAATCTATCGTTAGGGCTTTGCAATACTTAACTATCACACGCCCGGACATCTCTCATGCTGTCAATCAGGTTAGTCAGTTCCTCCATGCTCCCACCATTGACCACTTTCAGGAAGTCAAAATAATTCTTCCTACTTAAAAGGCATGTTAGCTTTTGGTGTTACTTTCTCAAAGCTGACAAAATCATCTCTTGTTGATTTTTTTATGCGGATTGGGCTCGTTGTTTGGAGACTTGCCGCTCCACTTATGGTTTCTCTTTATAGGGGGCAACTTAGTCTCCTGGAGTTCCAAAAAGCAACCCACCGTATCGCGCTCGAGTTGTGCATCTGAATATAGGGCTATGGCCAACACGACAGCTGAACTCATTTGCTTCGTGAACTTAATGCTTTACCTCATCTAGGCCAACAATACTTTGTGACAATAAAAGTGCGTTATTTCTAACTCAAAATCCTATCTCACATAAGCGGGTAAAACATCTTGATATTGACTATCACTTTATAGGGGAACTTGTCACCGCTGGAAAGCTCCACACACAATTTATTCCATCCAAGCTTCAGGTTGCTGACATTTTCACCAAGAGCCTTCCACGTCCTCTGTTTGAAGTCTTCGGATCAATGCTTCGCCTTATCCGCCACCGTTTGCTTGCATGGGATATTAACTTATCACCTTCCTGAGTTATTGCTACCATTATTTTTTAAGGGTGTATTTATACTTTTATTCATTCTTGTATAACCTAAGTGTACTTTTGAATCTTATATATTCCTTGCCCTTTCATATAGAAAGGCCACCAGTTGAAATACATCACTTATATTAGGATTGTGGGTTGGCGGTTACTTCCATCTCCGGTTCAGTTTTTATAAACAAATCAGTTTTAATCAACAAATCAGTTTTAAGCAACAGATCAGTTTTTTTTAGCTGGACGTTAACTCCAAAATCTCCCCCATGTTTTTATTCAGTTTTATTTTACCTAAATAAATGCCCCATGTTCTTTACCTTCCTTATTTTTAGTAAATAAGCAGTTATATCCCCGTTTATAAATATTCATTCCTGACCATAAAAAACTACAGCCTGTGTAATTATTACTCTGACCTTCTCTCAACTATCATTTAAACCTAATTGAGAAGATTATAGTCAGTGGACATGGAGCAGCACATTCAAGATGCAACAAAGGATAAGGATGTTAAAGTAACTTCATAAGTACCCATGAATTGCAGCTGTTTGTCAAGTCCACCTTTCTTATTTCTTCTTTTTTTCTTTCAGGTTGCATCAATGGACAATATCTTCGTTCGCCCGATCGTGTGTAAACCTATATATGAATCGGCTAAGGTAAGTAAAAGTTTTATAGTCACTTTTAGATTATATTTTTTTACACCTATGATATTATTGTTATTATTTGTCCTGTTCTCATATATTATTTTGTAAAACAGGAAATTGATGACGTGGAGTTTGAGGCATTGGATGGTTCTCACAATGACATGTATTCCATCCAGTATTGTGGATACCCAGCAACCAATCGTGTGTAAACCTTTCTATGAATTGGCAAAAGTAAACACATGTTACTAAATTTAATTTTTTACACCTGTTATTATACTATTGTTCTTATAGCTTAAATGTTTTTTAGGTTTTCAAGTTTGAATGAATCAACAAAAGGATAAATGCATTAAAGAATTGGAAGTGGGTGAGGTGATACACACATTAATAGTGAAACCGAAGATCTGGAAGAGGATGTTACGTTGTGATAAAAAGAGCTAAGCATGCTTGTGTCGTTGAATCAAATGCTGAACAAAAAGGAAGCCATGTATGCAGTCTTCTTAATGACAATTTGGAGGATATGGTTGCGTAGAAACGGACAGGTTTTTAAGGGGGTCCGGTAGTTGTGTTACAAATTATGGGTTGTAACTGTTGTGTTTTTTCTTTCTGTTTTTTGGCCAGTTTAACTACTTGCTAGGATGGAACATGTGGCTGTATGTTTGGTAGTATTGAATAAAATGGCTTCATTTTGATGTTTAAAAATTACATTTTCATTGACTAATACTCTACACTGTTATATATTAGTAAGGACTCAACCTTTTTGTATTCATATATACTTCATTTATAACCTTTTTTTATTCATATATATAGTTCAACTGATCTACTTTGTGGTTTGTTCATTTGCAGAATTTCGAATGCATCATTATAAACAAAAAAAATAGCATCGCTTCAATAAACCATAGTTATTAAAGTTCTTTGAAAACTGAACTAAAATCATCAGGAAAAAAATATATATTTCCAAAAGTTACCACCAAAAACAAAAAGTACCACCAAGTGGTTTCACAGCATATGCTTTGAATTAGAAACTTCAAGACCTTGAGTCATAGACTACTTTTTGGATTGGTTCATTGCAGACAAGATATGGGTGAAATGGTGTTGCTACAACAAATATAAGATCAAAGATAGTGACTGGACTGGTTATGCAAAAGGGTTCAAGAGTTTTGATTTGCCTAACGCAGGTTGCGGGGTCCTCCCACGTTTGCAACATGTGGAGAGATATTACTGTAGTTAGTTGTTCACTTTTGGATTCTGGATTGAGAGGCGTTCAACCCAGAATGTCGATATCAAATGAAGCGATGTAGTGTTAAGTGAAGAATAGAACAAGCATAAAGCAAGTTCTAGAGAGGAGAAGTAAGATCAGAGATCAAGAGTGACCTGAGCTGATCTGGTGTGTTCCTCCTGAATGATAAGAGGCTGTGCTTTATAGGGAATAGATTCTCTATAAGAAGAAACTTTTGACTAGTGATCCCTGGTTGCAGTGGTTGGCTTGCCCTTTTTGGTAGGTTGAAGGGTTTGGACATGCGGGTAAAAGAGTGTGCTCTTACACATGCTCTGTTGTGGCTGTGCAGGAGAGTATACACGTAAAGTGTTGATGTGACTCGGCACTGTTCTCATTCTTTTTGTTGTTCATGACAGTTGTCGATTCTAAACCATTTTACCATTCAACCCTTTAAGCTATATTGTGTTCTAAGTCATTTTATTGAGCTTGAGCTACCCACGTCATCAGCCCCCAAGTCAGAGGTGTTTGGGGTGTAGGCTCAAAGGCTTTTGACTTTCTTCATAACGTTTGGTTTAGTAAAAGGCTTCAAGGCTTGAAGGGATCCGAGCTTTATCTTTTGGACAGCGAAAATGCCGGATTTTAAATTTTGAAAAGACGGTTGATTTGACTGGTTGGACGGCTTTTCTGCATGTTGTAGTTTTTAGCCCTCTAGATAATTACAATCGTCCTTTTTGTATTATAACATCTTTTTTTAATAATCCACAATTACTTCTTCACATTTCTTTCAATTAACCACAAGCTTTATCGCAATACTCCTTTCATCCAGGTAAGTTTTTCTTTGCCATGTTCTTGTTTTTTCTCAATCATCACTCATGGGTGCTCGCAAGGATTTATCCGCTAGTTATTCTCGTCTTACTCAAGAATAGGTTGAGGCATTTTGTACACAATGGGGTATTGCTTTGCGGTTTAATCCAGTTGCTCCGGGTTTGGACAAGTCCATAGATCAATGTCCTATCGGTTCCATTGCTCTGTATTGTCGTCATTTCGAGTTTTCCAATCTTCGTCATCCTTTTTCTACTTTTGTGCTCAATATTTTAGAATATTGTCGTGTTTCCTTTGAACAATTGCATCCCCAAGGTCTCGCTAGGGTTTTACACGTTGAAATCGCGTGTCGGGCTTCAGGGTTTGACCCGTCTTTGTTATCCTTTCACCGTTTTTTCCGTTTGGCTAAGAATGGTGATTGGTTTACATTTGAGACATCTCAAATCGACACTTGTTAATTTCGTCTATGATAACTACCTTGGTTCTTGGAAAGACCGGTTTTTTAGGTTTCTGAGTCGATTGTTCCGTTCAGAATCGTTTGGAGACATCCGGATGTAGTCCTTAATAAGTCGGAACCCGCTGAATATGAGTTGAACAATTGTTTTTTAAAGTCTATCAGGGCATGTCCTTCGTCGCTTCATCCTTTTTCTGAACACTTGTTAGTGCTTCTGGGTATTAGCAAGTTATGGGATAAAGTGGATCGAGACCCTGTACTCATGAGGGATGGTCAGTGTATGTGTTTTTACTTTGTGCACCTGTTTGCTGTTTTCTTGTATTGTTACTTATGTCTTTCTTTTTTCTTGTCTGGTAGTTACGCCTGCATTGGATTTTATTAAGAGCGATGACACATCCGATGTTTTTACGGATGCTGAAGCCACCAAGGGGTTCGTGGTGTTGAACACAGGTTTAAGGGTTCAGCTTGCGTGAATGTTCCCAATGTGAAAGGGTTTACCATGGTTGCTGCTGCGAAAGTTTTACTCGACATTCGAGTAGTCGCTTGATAAAGGGTGCTGAACAACCATCTAGGTCTGAACCTGTGGAGTTGAGCGACGATATAGAGATTTCAGGTGATTTGGAGGCTGTGGTTGAAGGTAAGAAGAAAGAGTTGCCCTTGACTGTTGGCAAAGAGGGTAAAGCGGTAGGGAAGAAGGTTGTGGGGTTAAAAGGTTCACGAAAGGCTGTTGAAGGTTCCAGTGATGCCGACTCTGGGGAGGTTTACGTGTCGGGTTGAAGGTTAAGGTTGATGACAGCTTTGCCTCTATCATCCGTTTGTGAGGATGTGTTGACTCACTTTGCTCCTCCTGCGGTCTGAGACTCATGTTCCTCAATGGAGGATGATCAGATGATATCAAAGATGATGTTGGTCGCTTGCAATCTTTTGTCCTTGATTCCTGAAGGTGTGGCCCGGTTTTGCAAGAGGATGCAGGAGTTTGAAGCTTTTTCGCAGAAGAGGGAGGAGATGAAAGCTTCTATGGCTACCTTGAAGAAGGAGAGTATGGCCTTTGCTGAGAAGGAAAAGGCTTGGGTGTCGAAGGTTGGTGAACTTACCCAAAGGCATGAGGTGGAGGTGAACGATTTGAAGAAGGATGTGGAGGCTTTGCCTGTTCAGGAGGAAGCCTCTTTAGAGAAGAAGAAATAGCTGGAGACTTCACTGGCTCAGGTGACCAGTGACAACAAATGGCTCATTGATCATGGCTTCCAACAGGTAGTTACCTATCTTCTTCACTCTTCCAAATTTAACAGGGCCTTGGGTGGTGTCTATAGCAAGCTCCTTGTTCATGGGAGACATTAAGGCTTTGTTGTTGGTTACAAAGCCTGTAGGTCTGGGGAGCCTCACGATAAATCTTCCTTCAATCAGCCTCAAGCTTTCAAGGTCTTCCAAGATGTTGTCTTGGAGATGGAGCATCTGAGTTACCCTTATGCGGATGAATTCTCCGAATGCTTTGGCAAACCTCTCTCCGTCCTGCAGGAGTTGAAACCCCGTGGCCTAAACGAGACCGTTTGTGACAAGGTGCTTAAGTCTCTCTCCAAGAAACGTTCATGCTCAGGAGATAGCGAGGAGAATTTTGCTGACGGTGGTGAAGGCTTGAAGGAGGCAAGCCTTGAAGCTTTTGAGGCAACGGTTGCAGGTGACCAGAAGGCTAAGAAGGGGAAAAGGGTGAAGAAGGCTAAAGTTGACGATGCTGGTGTTTCCAAACCTTCTTCTGATGTTTGATTAATTTGTCGCTTTCTTAGCATTTCAAAAAATTTTATGTTATGTACTTTTTTTAACATGCTTGCTTTAAAGGGAACCGTTTAGGTCCCTCTGGTGGTGGAAGCCTTTAAGGCTTATGAACAATTTGTAGGTTAACTGGCCCTTAAGGCCGTTGTGATGGTTATCTTTTTACATTATTTCCTTGTGTGTTTTCATGATTTGTTATGTTGTCTTTGTTTTTTAGTTGTGCATCTTTTGCTACTCATACCTTGAAGGGTTTGCTGTTGCTGTCACTTAGCCTTAAGAGTATTGTTAACAAGAAGACACATTGCCTATCCTATTAATAACACTTACTTGGTGATTTTTGGTTCGTAAGCCATTGTTAAAGTTTAAGGAACATTTGATGTAGGCTGTTCAAACCCGTCTATGAGACATGTTTTTGAAAAATTTGCTAAGTCTCATGGAGTTGTATGGATTTAGGAACTCACCCCTTATATAGGTCCATTAACCCTTGAACCTATTGAGCGATGTGGCCTGTGAGCTCATCCCCTTTCATGGCCCTTGCCATGGAGTTTTTTGCTAGGTTCTCAACTTGATTATAGGATAGAAAGGCAAATTTGATAAAAACTTCATCATTCATTCATTCAAGAGAACTTTTGTTACAAAGGGAGACTAGAACAATTCTCGAAATACTTTTTGAGACATTTAGACTAAACGTGGAACCTTTTAAGGTTTTTACAGTTCCAATGATGGGGAAGCTTTTTACCCTGGGCGTCGGCCAGTTTGTACGATCCTCCCTTATGGGCTTCATGGATGGTGTATGGCCCTTCCCACTTTGGGCCCAGTTTTCCTTGATTTTCTTTCTTATTGGCTTCATTGTTACGAAGTACAAGGTCTCCGGGTTTAAATCATTCATGCTTCACCCATGTGTTGTAGTAAGATTGCATCTTTTATTTATACTTAGCTTCTTGCACAGAGGCTTGATCACGAACGTCTTCGTTTTGTTTGATTCGAGATCTATGTTGAGCATTCGCCGTGTTGGAACTTCGATTTCCGCTGGGATCACAGCTTCTGATCCAAACACTACACTCTAGGGTGTTTTCTTATGACTTGTCTTCTCGGTTGTTCAGATTGCGCATAAGACATTAGGCAATTCTTCAAGCCAGTTGTCATATTTTCCCAATCAGGTTTTAATACCTTCAAAAATGCTTCGATTTGTTCTTTCCACCTGGTCGTTTGATTGTGGATAAGCAACCGAACTAAACACTTGAGTTATCCTGAACTCTTTGCACCAAGAGCTAAAAGGCTTCTCGGCAAACTGTTTTCCGTTGTCGGTTACTAGTACCCCTAGAAGCCCAAATTGACAGATTATGTTTTCCCAAGCAAAATCAATGACCGGTTTTCCCGAAATTTTGGACAGTGGTTTTACTTCTGGCCACTTGGTGAAGTAGTCAACGGCTACCAGCAAGAATTTGACTCCTCCCTTGACCGGTGGAAATGGACCAACGATGTCCATGCCCCATTTGTGGAATGGCCTAGCTGAGGAGATGGGGACCGGGTCATGCTTGGGACTTTTGGGTACTGGGGCATGCAAATGATAAGCTTCACATTTCTTCAGTTGTTCCGTGGTGTCACGATGCATGGAAGGCCAAAAGTATCCAATGTTCATCAACTTTGCAACTACCAACCTTGGGCCATAGTGGGCTCCACATATTCCCTCGTGAACCTCCTTTATCAGATAGTAGCTTTGTTCTGGGCCAACGCATCAGAGTAGTGGTGCAAGGTAACCTTTTTTATAAAGGACTTCTCCTTGTAGCACGTACTGCCTTGACTTGATAAGAACCCTTTCAGCCTCCATCTGATCATTCGGTAATTCACCATTTCTCAGGAATTTGATTGAAGGGGTCATCCAGTTTAGCCCATCTTCGGTAATTACGTCTTGTACTTCGAGTTCTTGGATGGATGGTGTCTTTAATACCTCGACTAATACTTTCTTGGTGAGATGAGCAAATGTGAGAGATGCAAGTTTGCTTAGTGCATCAGCCTTCTTGTTTTGTGATCTTGGAATTTGCTTGATGGTACATGATTGAAATGTACTCATGAGTTCCTTTTCTTTCTCCATGTACTTCTTCATGTTAGGTTCCTTAGCTATGTAGCTATTATTTACTTGGTTTGAAACAAGTAAAGAGTCTGTGAAGACTTGAAGCTTTTGGACATCCATCTTTTTTGCTAGCTTGAGTCTGGCAATGAGTGCTTCATACTCGGCTTCGTTATTGGTTGTCTGAAATTCAAGCCGAAGAGCATATGTGAACTCTAAGTTTTCGGGGTTGATTAGCACAAGTCGGCCCCTGACCCTTCAAGGCTGGAAGCTCCATCGGTAAAAAGCTTCCAGGCATTCGGGTCAGATGGTTCATCTATGGTTGTGTTAACTTCCATTGATGTTTCTTTTGAAATTTCCACAATGAAATCAGCCAAGATTTGGGCTTTGATAGCCTTCCTTGGAGTGTAGGTGATGTTGTGTTCACCTAATTCCATGGCCCATTTGGCTAATCGCCCGGAAGTTTCAGGTTTTTCAAGCACACTTTTTATGGGTTGGTCAGTGACCACTTGTATTGGGTGTGCTTGAAAGTACCTTCGAAGCCTTCTGGCTGTTTTTACCAGGGCTAGAGCAAGTTTTTCCAATGGGGGGTACTTGGTTTCTTCCAATTTTAAAGTTTTGCTGAAGAAGTAAACGGGTACCTGAGCTTTGTTTCGTTCAATGGTCAGGACCACGCTGATAGCTTCCTCAGCAACTGAAAGATAGATAGAGATTAGTTCCCTTGTTTCCGGAGCGGCAATGTCTGGGAGTGAAGCCAGGTGTTGCTTCATTTGGTTGAAAGCTTCCTCTGCCTCTTCTGCCCATCGGAAGTCTTTCTTATTTGTGCACCCTTTGAGGGTTTTGAAGAAAGGCAGGGATTTTTCTACTAGCTTGGACGTGAAACGCTTCAAGACTGCAAGCTTTCCGTTCAGGCTTTCCACCTCTTTCTTGGTTTGTGGAGACTTTGTGTCGAGGATGGCTTTAACCTTGTTAGGATTAGCCTTTATGCTTTGTTTTCCCACTATGTGTCCCAAGAACTTGCCTTCTTCAAATCCAAATGAGCACTTTATAGGATTAAGCTTCATGTTGATCTTTCTTAGGTTACGGAAAGTTTCTTGTATATCGCCAAGCATTTGATCTTCAGTTTTACTTTTGATTACCAAATCATCAACGTAGGCTTCCATGTTTTTGCCTATTTGCTCGGCAAACGCTTTGTCCACCAAACGTTGATAAGTTGCCCCTGCATTTTTTAAACCAAAAGGAATTTTTTGGTAACAAAAGATACCTCTGTCGGTGTGGAATGTCGTTTTCTCTTCGTCCTCTTGTTTCATTTGAATCTGATGGTAGCCTTTATAGGCATCAAGAAAGCATTTGAGAGGGAAGCCTGTGAGCGAATCAACTTTTAGGTTGATTTCTAGTAAAGGATAGCAATCTTTTAGGCATGCTTTATTTAGGTATTTGAAGTCAATGCACATTCTCCAGGATCCATCCGGTTTGCGGACCATTACCGGGTTGGCTATCTAAGAATGATACTTGACTTCTCGGAGGATTCCGGCTTGAACAAGCCCTTCAACCTCCTGACAAGCTACGAGGCTTCTATCTAGGGCTAGGCTTCTCTTTTTATGTATCACAGGCTTTATGTCAGATGAAATTTTGAGTTCGTGCTAGGCAATACTTTGGGGGATTCCGGTCATGTCTTCGAGACACCATGCAAAGATGTCCATGTTGTGCAGGAGTAGCTTCTTGAGATGAGAGAGGGTTTCATTGGTAAGGTTGGTATTTACCCTTATCCTTTGTTGAGGATATTTCGGGTTAATGATCCATCCTTGTTCTTCATCCTCGTTTTCCTTTGAACTTTCTCCTTCAACCAAGAAAGCTTCTTGTGTTGGTTGAAGGCTTGTTATCCCTTGTTCAGTGGGGAATTTCACGGTGCCTTGGCCAACTTAAACCGCCATTCCAAACACACTTTGCCCTGGCCTTCCTATGATAACATCATAGTTTGAGGGAATGCTGATCACCACAAAGGTGAGTGGTTTGGTTCTTTCCATTTTTCCTTCACTGAAACAGATATTAAGGGTTAGTTGGCCCACAGGCTGATGGGTATGTCGGTGATTCCCTATAATGGAGGATTCAGATGGTTAAAGCTTTGAACGTTCGTCATTATTGAGACGATTGAAGCATTTTTCAAACATAATCTCTGTTGCTGCTCCAGTGTCAATGTAAGCTTTGTGCGTCTTAAGTGTTCCCAACATAGTTTCTACCACCATGGGTTTGGATAACAAGTCCCCTTCGGGTGGTGGAAGTAGACGCATTGTTGTTCCCAAGCCTCCAAGCATGGTTGTTTGTGGGAGGCCTTTCCATCAAGATCCACCATGTTTACTTCTTTGCTTTTTCCTTCAGCCATCTTGTCCTTTACCCCTTTCACTAAGTGGGCTACTTCTCCGGACTTGACAGCCTCCTCAATTTTCTTTTTAAGTTGAAAGCAATCGTTCGTATTGTGGCCTTTCTCTTCATGAAATTCGCAGTATTGGGTGGAGTTCTCGTTTCTCTTGCTTTTGGGCAGAGATCGAGGAGGTCGAAAGTTATGTTTTACTTCTTCAGTGGCCAAGATCTCTTGTGGGGTCTCGGTCAAAGCTGTGAAGTTTATGGTTTTTTCTCGGCTTGGAGGGTTCCGACCTTCAGGCCTTCTAGAGTCTGAACCCATGAACCGTTTGTCATAAGGACTAAAGTTTCCTCTTTTTCTGTTGGGACTGTTGCTCCACAAACTAGGAGCTCTTTTTCTTTGTTCTTTAATGTCAACAGCTTCCTCTCCACAAATGTGAGCTTCAGCCCTTTCTAGGGCGTCTTAAAGGGTTTTGGGTAGGCATTTGTTGAAATCTCTTGTGAGATATTTGGAGGTGATGGCATTCATGAATCCTGCCACCCTCAATTTCTCATCAACACCCATGTAGGTTAACCCTTCTTTCTTGTATCTTTCCATGAATTCTATGAGACTTTCGTCATCTCGTTGCTTTATTTGGAAGATAACTATAACATCCTTGACGTACCTCCGTTGTTGCGAAAAGTTGGCTAAAAAACCTTTGCTTTGATCATCGAAGGTTCGAATGCTTTTGTGAGGTAGGTCATTGAACCATATCCAGGCGGACCCTACAAGAGTTTGCATGAACATGAGGTAGCATTCAGCGTTTGACCATTTTTCGATCCCGACTGCCCCAGTAAAGATTTGGAGGTGGTCTTCTGGATCTTCAAATCCGTCATATGTTCATATATGGGATGACATTTTGATCCGGGTTTGAGAATCATAGTCAGCAATTTGTTGAGAAAAACAGGATAAATTGTTGGGCTTGTAGGGTTTAGCAAGATCTTAATCTATTCTCGAGGCCGGATTGTTGTGTGAGGTTCCTTGGTGAGTGGACAGCGCTTGATTGATGAAGTGTTGCCAAGGAAATTGTACCATCATCTGTGTCATCAACTAAGGTATTAGGTTGAAGCCTTGAAGGCTTTCCGGGTGTACCCATGTAATTTGTTCCTGTGGGAGCACTCATGGCGGCACTTCGAGCCAGGGGTAAGGCTGCCATGCCGCGTTCCCATGTAGTGGCAACAGGAGGGGGAACACTTGAAGCTCGTGATCGTAGTAATTGCTCAAGAGTGGTCTCATGCCCAAGAGGTGTGCCGACCACAGCGGGTTGGGAAGTGAATAAGGGAAAAGCAGTGGGGCTCGGCCTTCCAAAAGCATAAGGACTTGGGTTAAACTTTTGGTTCGTCCCACTTGGACCAGCTTCAAAGTGAGAGGTGGTCGTACGTGAGCTAGTGAAAGGAAGAGGTGGGGGGTCGGGTGACAATGAAGGCTCAGACTCATCGTAGTCTAGTCTTATCCTTACCCTCTTTTCTCTTTCTTGGCTCACATGTTGATTGAGAAGGGATCTCAGTTGTAAGAAGTTTTGAGCTACTCCTTCGGGTGTCAAGTCGATGCGTTCCGGTGTACTTGCAGCACCGACTTGGGGAGAGGGAACCCCTGAGCGAGAAGGGGTCGGTGGCTAAAAAGAGGAAAACTTCGGGAATATGATTCTCATTGGAGTGCCTCCCAGAGTAGAAAACGGTGTGATGCAGCCGGTGACGTTTGGCCGGTGTTAGGTGTTGAAGTTCGTGATACACGGTTAACCTCGCCGGAAGACTCGCTTTCAGACATGGTGAATGTGATGGAAATGGAGCTACACTACTGGTATTTTAGGAAAAGTAAGCGGCGTAGCCCCACGATGGGCGCTAACTTGTTGCTATCACAAATATAAGACCAAGGATAGTGACTGGACTGGTTAGGCAAAAGGGTTCAAGTGTTTCGATTTGCCTAACACAGGTCGCGTGGTCCCCCCACGTTTGAACACGTGGAGAGAGATTACTGTGGTTAGTTATTCACTTTTGGATTCTGGATTGAGAGGCGTTCAACCCAGAATGTCGATATCAAATGAAGTCATGTAGTGTTAAGTGAAGAATAGAACAAGCATAAAGCAAGTTCTAGAGAGGAGAAGTAAGAACAGAGATCAAGAGTGACCTGAGCTGATCTGGTGTGTTCTTCCTGAATTACAAGAGGCTGTGCTTTATAAAGAATGGATTCTCCATAAGAAGAAACCTTTGGCTAGTGATCTCTGGTTGCAGTGGCGGGCTTGCCCTTTTTGATAGGTTGAAGGGTTTGGACCTGCGGGTAAAAGAGTGTGCTCTTGCACATGCTCTGTTGTGGCTGTGCAGGAGAGTATACACGTAAAGTGTTGATGTGACTGGGCACTTTTCTCATTCTTTTTGCTGTTCAAGACAGTTGTCGATTCTAAACCTTTTTACATTTCAACCCTTTAAGCTATATTGTGTTCTAAGTCATTTTATTGAGCTTGAGCTACCCACGTCATCAAATGATGTAGTCAAATACTAGCAGCCACAAAAGGATTCTATGTGTTCATGTATGGGCTACAAGCTTCAGAGTGTATGGGCGCATAGTAGACAAAAACCGGTTCACATGGTGTGGATATAATTTGCATTTTCAAAAGTCAAAAGGATATTATATGCAGGCTAATCGATGAGGATCTGGTTGCTTTGTGGGCTTCGTTTAACCGGAACATCTCATGGTGGTTTATAGTAGCCTTGGAGTGTCTAGCTTGCATGTCCGTACATTTTTGTGATTAAATATATTCCCTCTTGACGTTAGAAAAAGTGATCAATCATATTACTAACCTAAATATAATAACTCTGGCTGGATAATATAAATCTAAAAAGTATTAGGAATAAATAAAAAAACTTAATGTACAGTCTTATAGATATTTCTTTCAATTTTAGGTTTCATTTATTTTTTTCTCTATAGATGTCTTATTGGAGAATTCCTTAGACTTGAATCCTCAATAGAATCAGAAGTTTAGTATGGTTGTCTAAGGACTCGGAATTACAAGCTTTAGAGGTCATAGTTTAAGATTGGGAACACGTATTTTTGTTTCTTTTATCCTTTAACGTCACAAGATTAAAAAAAAGTGTAATGGACGAGTATTAAACTATTGATGTTCATTTTCTTTTTGAAGAATGGGTTTTTGTTTGTAATGTTGTTTAAATTTGTGTATACTTAATATAGATTATCGTTTTTTATTATGTAGTTTTCATGGGATGGAGAGTATATCATACTTAGAATGCCTAATAATGAATTATATGGAATTTCTACATAACCGTTTAATTCTTCCAAATGTTATTTTCTTAAAGATAACCGATTAATCAACCCATCACTCCACTAACCCCATGACTCCACTAACTATAGGGTAGTTTACAACCCATGACATGTTTTGATTGCAGTTTCCTACAAGTAGTTTGTCTTTCAGCCTGTATAATAAGGAGCCTCTTCACAACCAAAAAAATAATAATACCTACAATTGAAATTATGGACGAAAACAAAACAAGTGATAGATCTGTACATGTAAGATGCAGTAAATACTTAATTTGCTTTCGCTTTAATGTTTGTGTCGTCTATTTACATGAAACTTTTGAGTCAACTTTTATTAATTCTCTCTTTTAGGTTGTGAAAACTAACACTGCCGTCGACCACCTGCAACAGATGTTGATTAACCAGGCAAATGAACAAGCAAAGGTTTATTTTAATTATCTTATCAGTTTTTACTTATTATCATCATATTAATTTATTATCCGTTTCTACTTAATTTCAGACATGTAGTGACAATGTAGAGATTATTTCATTCAGCCCATTTAGTCCTTACAAATCACATTTAGCTCGTGAGTTCAGTGCCGAGGTAATACATAATGAAGTTATAATTATTTTTAGTTTAATTTCTCCTGTTAGAGTATTAGCACACCTACATTCAACCTATCTCGATTATCTAGATGCGAGAGTTTGAGAAGCAGCGAAAACGAAGTAGAGACTTGCTAAATTGGAAATGGCATGACGATGTAGAAATCAGCAGCTCTAAAGAAGAAATTAAGTTTTTTGATATGACTATCAATGTTGATGGGAATGAGGTTACCACACCGTATGATGATGAGTATGCTCAGCCCGTAGGTGAATTTGATGATACTGCTGATTCGCTATAAACTTTCAATAATAATCTGAAGATATCAAAAGTTATAATTCACAGTCGCTCTCGGGTTGTTTGTTACGTTGTTAGCGTTACCCGTCTACCGGACGGGTATTAAACTAATAAATATGTACTAGTTTTATTTACCCCAAATTTTGCAAAAGTAGTTTCAATTGATGATGTTGGGGGGTTTTGTTTAGTGAGTACAAGCAAACTGAATACATGTAAAATACATACCTAAAGAGCTCGGTAGAAAAGGAATTGAAGAGTCGGCCGGCCGGAGAAGAAGCATTCCAACGAGACGTGTAGAAAAGAAAACGCAGAGAAAATTCGAATTGTAAATTGTATTGTATTGTGGTGCGCTTAAACGAGATCAAAGGGCACGTATGTATATATATATACTGCAAACCAACAATAACGGGTAGAGACGGTAATTGAATTTTTCGGTGATATTGGGTTATCTTTTAAACTTAATCCGCAACGGGATAACACTTGAGATACAGATTTATACGATGCAAAAATAAAGGTTATCGCAAAATATATATCGGTGGAAACCGTTCGAATTTCGATTCCGATCTAACCGGAATCCGGCTAACTTGCCGGAGATGAAAACTGGAAAAGCGTGGCTTATTTTTGTCATCCTTTAAAAGTTTTGGGGACTTTTGACAGTAACAGTCCCTGTGGTGTTTTTCTTTCTAAAATAGATTCTAAACATTAAGTTTCTTTTTACAACTTAGCCACTTTTATTATTTTCCCTTGTGAATTAGCCGTGAAAATTTATGGATGTTTTGATTTCTTTAAGAAGTTCAATGTTTAAATTAAATCCTTGGCAAAAGAACTGGTCGATTATTTAAACATGTAATTTAATTGAGCTCTTTTAATGGAAATTGAATATTAAAAAAAAACATCATAATGTTTTAAGAACAAGATTTTTAATTTTTAAAGGTTTCAAGTATCACTTGGCATAATGGAAGATTAAGTTCATTAATATATTTAAACTTTTTTTTTGGTTTTATGAGATTGTTAATGATTAGATTCATACAAATTAAAACAGAATTGAATTTAAAAACTTCTAATTTGTTTAACATGAAATCTTTTTGTAAATTTTAACAAAATTGAAATAAAATATATTATTTGCAAAATGCTAAAAAAATGCTTTAATGGTAAAAACGATTTGCACGTGTAATAGAAAACATAACTGAAAATACAGGATGTTACAAAACTCAGAAACAGTGATGATAGACTTTGTTATGCATAGTATGATTCAACAAACTCTAAAACAGGGATGATAGACTATTTTATGTATAGTATGATTTATCAATCACTTGAACAGGGACCATACACCTTGATAGGGATAATATGAACTGTTTGACCAGATAAAAAGGTCACAAGTGATAGTCAAGTAGATTCAAGTTTTGATAACAAAAGTCGATTTGTGTTGTGAATGTGAAACCCAATTCAAGTTCAAAAACTCAAATCAATTTAAATTGTTAAAGGTCAAACAAATTGAAGGGCAAAAAGTGAAACCTAGCCAAACTTCAAAAAGTCAAACCCACTTCAACTTATAAACTGCAATCCCATTTTGGTTACATGTGTTGATCTCTTGTTGTTGTTGTGTTAGTATCTTGATATTGCTATTTAATTAATGGCTAAAGGTGGTTTGTTACTCGATTAGGAAAAACATTTGAAAATGGAGAGAGCTTAAGAAACATACCTGTAGGGACCGAAATGGTAAATTTAATTTGTGAGGGTATTTTTGTCTTTTCACAATATTACAAATAGTCAGTTAGCCACAGAGACTTGATTGTGAGCAATTGATAACACAGGGATTGAATTGTTTGGTTTTTTTAAATAAAAGTTGAAAGTGTGATTAAGTATAAACCTTAAAAATGAAATTGTAGTTTACTCTAATAAATAATTATTTAAGCTTGTTATTGAACTCAATCCAATTACTATTTTATCCAATATATTTAGTCTAGATAGACACCATGTAACAAGACTATTGGCTTTTGATTTTTGTTTTCCCTTTTGACTTAATTGGTTTAGGTGTATTACCATAAGTTTTGCTAATATAGTGTAAAAGTGAACAAAATTAATAATTTGGTTTTGAGTTTGAATCAATGAGATTGAATTGTAAATTTGAAATGTTTGTAATTTACCTTTTAGTTGGAATTTTGTTTTTGTTTTTTTTTTTAATTAACTTCACTCAAAACCAAACGCCTCCGATTCAAAAAGGCAAAAGGTCATTACAAAACATGCCCCGACCCAATCGGGCAAAGGACAAGACAAAAACAATTACAACATTTATAATGGACATTATGGGAATTAGGTTTATTTTTTATAAAATATAATTACAAAATATACAATAACGAGACTCTCGTTATTTATAGCAAATATCATAGTACAATATTGGTTTCAATAACTAAATAAAAAGAATATGAAATATAATTATATATATCAATCTTGATTCAAGCAGCATCTCTTGTGGGTCCTTCACCCGCACTTGATAGCATCCTAGACTGCAACAAAGAGCACACTAAAACATTGACGATTTTGGTTGAGGCATGTATTCAACACGCTTCCCTTAATACAGATTTCGCGCCCCTACTAAAGACGACGCGACTGTTTCCCAGGGTATAACAACCGAAGCAGTATGTATTGCCAAAGATGGCTCACGCGCCCAAGGCTACACCGGATAATTGTAGTATTTGAACTTATGAAACAAATAAGGATGTGATGGTGGTGGAAAACAAATAGAGAGTACTCCTCTCTCTAGTTGGTCTTCAAGTGTTCATCCTCCTTGTAGTATACTTTTTGTACCAAGCAATATCATATTCTTATATACACAAAAATAAGCATATAGCCTACTAATTGTACAAGAGTTAATGATTAGTGAAAGGTTTCACTTAATTAGTCAATTAATTAGAGACTTAAAAACTCTAATAAAACTAATTAAATGTCATAAGAAGCTCAAGAGTTTCTCTTTTATTCAACACATGAAGATTGTAATTAGTATTTATAATTTCATTAAATTATAAATATATTTAAATATCCATTTACCAAATTTCCAACTGACATTTACACCAAGCCCCCCCCCCCCCCCCCCACCGAATGGATTTAAAAGATGACATATTCTTCAACCAAACATAGCTTCTCGATTTTACTTCCCCCATAATGTCTTGTGGAGTTACTCTCTTATTTTCAAACACCATCTCGTTTCTACCTTTTCGAATGCACCAACACGTAATCATTATGAGGCCGTGAATGATCTTTTTTCCTTTTGGATCTAAGTTAAGAAACTTGTGAGCTTAACTTTGGTCGGACTTGCATTGTTAAAAGTTTGTTAGATCATACGCATTGAATGTGTGTACTCATCCATCACCTAGCTGGCTCTCAGGAGATACAAAAATGCTGCATGTTTCCAAGGGGAAGACCTTCTTTATGAACTGTCGTAACTGTCTGCGAAGAAGGATAGAAGAAGCTATGAGGGATGAGAAGAGAGAGGGTAGGTCTAATTTGTGAGGGTTTCAAGCTTGTCAGGATTTTTGTCTAAAAAACAGAAAATCGAGATGACAATTTTGGAGCACCGATGTGTTGTCGATGCTTAATTGTCTTTTAACATGATATATAAGATTGAAATTTTTTTATTTAATAAGATAGTGCATTATTTAAAAATCAAAGAAACAAATATAAAGTTCAATTATTAAAACAAATCGAAGAAAGAACAAAGTCATGGTCTAATCAGTTGACTTTATAATCTACTTAAAAATGCATAACTTTTAACTTATTAAATGTTAAAATTCAATAAATTTTTATACATAAACAACTTATCATCTCATACTTTTTTTAAAATTCAAGGATTACGCACAAGTCTTCTTCAATGGGTCAATGATGTGTGTATAGGCTATCCTAATCATACATTTATCACCCTCTCAACTCCAGTTGATATACGAGTTACGTGACATCATATGTAATGTCTAACAAATTTTGAAATGATTTATTCTTGTTAATAACTCAACTCAAACTAATCAGGTTTTTATTATGTTAATTAGTATTTTTGTAATCTAGAATGTTGTTAATATTAAGGAAGATTTAACTTAAGGGGCTGAGATCCATATTTGGGAAACTTCAAGGAGCTTTGTTGGAGTTGATAGAAGCTATGAGTATATTGAAAGCTTGTGAGTAAAACAAAAATTATACTCGATAAATCTCACAGATAGCAAAACTATTAGATATTAAAAGGTTGTGAGTGATAAGTAAAAATTCAGATATTCTTGTTTTCTCTCTAGAATTAAACGCTCTATAAACTCTTGCAATTTCTCACTACAAGTTCTATGGTTTGCAACACATTGAGTATTGGTGTGATTTGTGTAGTTGCTATAGTGTTATAGAGAGTATATGAATTTTTGCTCATTTTGATTGTGTTTGCAGTTTGATCATTAGAGTTTTTTTTACTAAGATTTTGTATCAAAGTAATATATGTATTTGATAGAATCTGTTTTCTTTTTATCAATTCTTTATCAGTGTGTGAAGAAGCACCGGTTGAACTTAGGAATATCCGGCGATATATAAGTCACAACCAGGGTGTTTCTGTATAAATGGTTAACCTCTCACTTCGCCTTTGGGTTTGCAAGCTCACTCCGGTTAATCTGCAAAACTAGCAACCCGTTAGTCTCGCCACGGGGAAAAGGGTGGTTTTCTCCGTGACCACACTCCAACGTGAGAATAAGTATCTTGGATAAGAAAACGAGTGATTGCTGACATAAGCAAGGGCTTATGTGTGTGGTAAGTTGTGCAGCAAGTATGTGAGCGTGTCCGTACCTGGAGATCCGATATTTATTTATAGCTGAGAGAAGGTATGTTCAGGAGAAATGCTGGTGGGCCTTGGGCCCGGCCCATACAGCCAGAGACATCCATTTTGTCCCTTGGCGCAAGACATTAATGTTCACTGTCGTGAGGTATGCTTTGTCGGATGTTGAGTGGTGCCACGTGTAAAGGCATACGTCTCTGGTGTCAGGCCTGTTGCCAGCCGAAATGGAGAAAGTGGAACAGTCACTGGAAGAATAGTGGTTGGTGTATGGTCTGACACTTGCCTTATTGTCACGAGCGCTATCACACACAACCTACCAAGTAACCTTTGGTCACAGCTCTGCCATTCCGTACCCTGAGGTATGGTCAACATCTCTTAGTGCTTACCCCCTTCTGCGAGGCTGTCAAGGTTTTTCCCACCACCGCAGGGTGTCAGGGTGCATCCTTTTGTCCTACCTAAGACTATGAGGCGCTTCTCATGTGTGTCTTGTCCTTGCAAGCTTTTGGGATTCGCAACTTAGAGGAATGTTGTGCGCAAGGTCTAGTAGCCTACGCGCGTGAGTCTAACTTGCCGTTGTGGCGAGTACACAAGGCTCGTTGTGTGACTTATTGCGTTGGTCTAATTCACTGTTGCGCTGAGTGCGCAAGGGTCATTATGTGACCTATAAAAGCTGGTCTAATTCATCGTTGCGCTGAGTGCGCAAGGCTCATTGTGTGACCTGTAAAGGCTGGTCTAATTCACCATTGCGCTGAGTGCGCAAGGCTCAATGTGTGACCTATTGAATCCAAAGAAAGCACACCATTGCACGTTGCGCACATGGTTATCTTTGTGACACTTGGGTCAAGGATATGGTCACATGGGACCATACCTCCTCAAGCCCCCCAGTCCAGTGCTGCTCCTACGCGCATGTTGTAAGTTGGGGGGAGTGCTGGACTAGAAGAGTTGTTGCTCGCGCCGTTTATTTGGTGGCGAAAATTTTTCTAAGTGATTGGAGGAAACGTTTGTGTGCTGGAAACGTTTTATCTTCACTCTTGGAATTTGAAATCTGATCTTCTGACGTTTGCAAGTGGTTTGGTGAGAAAAAGTGGGATTTGAAAGGACGTCTGACAGTTGTAGCGTGCACTCAGCTGCTTCATCTGCCATTCATTTAATGAATGGGCAGAGAGCGTGTTGGCCACGCGCGCACATTAACCGTCACTACCCACTCACTCGCCACGCGTCCGTCTATGATTGGTCGCCATTACCACGTGTTAGACATGTTCTCCGAGCGTATTAAATGTGAGCACTATAAATAGAGGTGCTCCGGTAGAGTTTATTCATCCATTCACAACTTCTTCAACAAAATTTTTTTCTGCTTCTTGATTTCTTGAGTTCTTCAAAAGTTTTTTCAAAGATTTATTTTCTTGTTTCTTCTCTTTATGGCGGCCAGAGAGCCTGAGGCTGCCGCTGGTGGCGCTGCTCCTCCTCTTCTGCCGACTTGCAAGTTGAGCCGGCAGTTATTCGATGATATTATGTCCGGTCTCCGGTTTCCTCCCTTTTGGGACGCTCGAATGCCGACGGAAGGTGAGACGGCCGCCGATGCTCCGGTGGGTTACATCACCTTGTTTGCTGACTTTTTTGGTGAGGAGAACTTCCGGTAGCCCGCCACCAAGTTTTTCGTCGATTTGCTTCAGTACTACGGGTTCCACCTTTCCCAATTGAATCTGATGGGAATTGTGAGAATCCGGTATTTTGGGTTCCTCTGCCGGTCGACTGGGTCTATTCCCACCGTCGACCGGTTACTTATTTTTTATCAACTCCATTGTTCAATGGGGTTTTATTCTTTCCAGCTCCGTGCGCAGGCACGGAAAATTTTGCTCTCTCCCCCAAGTCCTTATATGATTGGAAGGCAAAATTCTTTTTTGTTAAGGCCGGTGTGATACCAGCGCCGATGGTGTTCCGGGGGCCGGAAGAGATTCCGGCGGAGACCCTTCCCATACCAGTGCTTGACGCCTGGTATGGCGACTTGAAAGAGATTCCGGTGATCTAGTTGCCGGAGAGGGTACTGGTGGAGGCGCGCATGAGCCTGGTATGGGGACTCGAGCGCCGGTCTCGACCAGTGTATTTTGAGGGTGATCGCAATGAGTATTCCTTGCTCCTTTGTTTCTTGCTTGATTGGGATTTATGTATTTACTCATCATATGTGTCTTTACTTGCAGGAGCCCCGTTGTTCTTGGCCGCCTTCCAAAGGAAGGAAGGGCGGATGGAGAAAGTTCCGCTGAAGCCGGATGAGCCTAACTGGTACGCCCAGGTTCTTGACAATTTTGCCTTGATTAAGGACGCGGATCTAGCGGCTCCTGCGCCACCACTTAGTGAGTCTTTACTGTTTTCTTGCGCACCTTTGCAGGTGACTTATTTGTTGTCTTTATTTGCATGCAGGCGCTCTGATGGATTTGGGCGTTGGCCCAGATCACAAGAAAAAGAGGCGTGCGGGGTCAAGCGTGGTGGTGGGTAGGGAGGCAACTCAACCCGGGGCAGGCCCTCCCAAAGGTAAGCGCGTTATCACTGACAAGTGGAAAACTTATGTGGTCATCTCTGACTCGTGGGAATGTCTCGAACCTGTAGGTGTGCCGCCATATCAGTTAGCCCAAAGGAGCCTGAAAAGGTTCCAGAAGTTCCTCTGAAGCGGAAGAGGCGCCTGAAGGAGAACCTCTCCACGCAACCCCCTAAGAAGGTTGCGCGGAGACATTTTGGGAAGCCGGCAGATTTGGGCTCACGAACTTCTAGAATATCCCTTTGTAAGTATTTATACCCCCTGATAGTTCCTTCAATGTTTTATGTTGTATGCGACTAACACTTATTATTGTGCAGTGGGGGATAAGCCGGTTTTGGTTGATTCCGGCCCAAGTGCTGGGGAAGCTGAATCCCTAATAACCCAGGCCGGTGGTTAAGAAGGGAAAGCTGCTGCTGGGGCAGAAGAATCGGTCGGTGTGAGTGGGGCCTCACGTGGAGGTGGAAGGTCATGGTATCGGTACTAATGTGGGTTCCCTAGTTTTGGAAACTTCGGGTGTTCCATTGTCACAACCACAACAGGATATTGAAGAACATGTGGATGTTGTTGAGAAATCCCGGGTGGATCTTGGGAACCTGCCGTGGAACTGGAAGAATCGGGGTTCTTTGATCAAGACCCCGATGTGGTGCTGGAAGAACCCGCGCATCAAGGTGGCGGGGTTAATGCTGATGAGGCGGAGCCATCGGGAGCGGAATCCGCCGAAGAGGTTCAGACTAGTGCTCCACAAGGGCACGTGGAGGAAGCGTTACCTGGGGGCGGCGCAGGATCTGCTGCCCTTGGTTTGTCTCCCATCCGCCCGGATCAGACTCCGTGGGATTATTATTATTATAGGTTCTTCTCCCCTTCCCAAGCTGAAGAGATCCACACTCCTGTGTGGAAGTTGGAGAAAGGAGACGACTTTTCTCACTGGCCGGCGTGCAGTGAGTTTTTTAAAGGAGCCTTCCCCTCGGCGGAGGTACGTCTGCTTTCTGATCATGAAGAAGAAGAGACGTATCACACGTACCTCCAAGCAGCTGCCAGGTCCACCTCGGTGACTTACAAGATTGTTCGAGATTGGCAGGGCCTGGTGAAGGAAAAGAAGAATCTTGAGGCTGCTCAAGAAACTCTTGGAAAGGAGCGAGCCCAAGTGGTTGCGCGTGAAGCTGCATTGTCGGCAAGGGAGACCGCCTTCGCCGATAATCAGCGCATTGAAGGGTGTTCTGCGCAGGGGTGGAAGAATAAGGCCGAAGCCGCAGAAGCCAAACTTGCTGAGGAAAGTAAGTTGTGGAAGGAGGCTTGCGAGAGAGACAACAGGGAGAAAAGATCCCTGAGGGAGGAGTTGGCCCAGCTGCACGCCGATGTGGCGCGCGAGAAGAAAGAGAAAGAGGCGGCCGCTGCCTCAGCTACATAAGCCAGTCTGCAACGTGAGCACAGCGAACAGAGAGAGGTACCTCCTTGTCTTTTGTGTTTACTCTTTTGATAAGTTTAAGGCATGTTGCTAACCTTGTTGAAATTAAACAAGTCGAAGCTTGCGCTGCTTTGGCGAGCGCTAAAAGAGATCTCCAGGCAGCTTCAGTGAAAAATGCTGAACTCGTGCAGAAGCTATAATTGGCGGAGGCGAAGGTGGAAACGGGAGAGAAGAAATTAGAAGATTCTGAGAACTCTCGCGCCATCTCCGAGTCACTGGTGGAATCACTCACCAACAACATGTTGTGGCTTCAACAGCATGGGATTGGCCATGTAAGTGTTTGCACTTGTGTTTTATTCTGACCTTTATAGAATGGCTCTGATTTTTCCTTTGAATTCGCAGATTGTCGATTCCATTGTGAATTCCGTGGATTTGGATGGTGCAGTGGATAAGCTGGTGGTTGTTGCGCGCCATGATGGGCATGCGCAAGGCTACGCTGAGTGTGTGCAACAAGTCACTCATGCCTTGGACACTCCATGGGATTCTAGCCATGCCTCCACTCATGGGATTAATACTGGAGATGTCTTTGTGAAGGCGCAGCAGGGGTACAATCGCCTTGAGATCCCTGCCTTGGAATTGGTGAGCGAGGCTCTTACCCATGATGACTTCGTCGATCGCTTGAAGGATATCTTCCCGGTAGATGCTGAAGGCGAAGACTAGTGTAGGATCTGTAATGTAATATTCTTGTAGGATCATTGCTTGTTCCGCGCGTGACGCGGTTATGTACATACTTTTTTATCTTTTTAATGAATGTTTCTTTTCTGTTACAATAATTGTGTGGATTGAAACGACTTTGTGCAAGTATAGCGAATGAAACTGGTAATGTACTCGCGCAAGGGTATAAGCTCTTTTGCATGCTGCGTAAGTAGTGATTTATGTTTTATGAGTCATTGTGCACCAAGTTGTTTTTGCGTATACTCAAAGTGTTTCCGCACATTTGTAGCGAAACATTAAGATAAAAAAGAAGTGAAGTAACTCTTATCTATATTACATAATTGGGCGCAAAGGCCGCATTTTTGGATAGACAAGAAACTATGTACTTAGGGATTTACATGTAATATCGCCTTAGTTGCTGCGCATTCCATGTCCTGGGGATGCTTGTTCTGTCTAAGCATTTAAGGGTATATGCACCTTTTCCCAGGACTTCGTGAATAACATAAGGACCTACCCACTTGGGTGCTAGTTTTCCAGGACGCTCGGCATTAGATACCTCATTGTCGCGTAGAACAAAGTCTCCGGGTAAGAAGGTGCATATGCGGACTCGCGCGTTGCAGTATTTCTCTAGCTTGGACTTGTATTTTGCTTCATTGATGGGAGCGTTTTCACGTCTTTCTTCTAGCAAGTCCAAATCTAGCCTGTGCTCCTCCTCGTTGTTTTTTTTTGAGCAACTAACATGCGCGGTGATGGGAGGCCTATCTCTAAAGGAATCACTTCCTCCATCCCATACACAAGGCTAAAAGGAGTTTCACCAGTGCTGGTTTTAGACATGGTTCGATGAGCCCATAAGATGCTTGGCAGCTCATCTACCCAACCTCTGCGCGCTGTTCCCAGCCTTGTCTTGATTCCTTCGACGATGCTTTTGTTGATCCTTTCCACTTGGCCGTTTCCTTGGGGATGCGCGACCGAAGTGAAAACGTGTTCGATGTGCATCTCTTGCATCCATTGTTGTCGTTCTTCGACTACGAAATTGGGGTCGTTATCGCTGACTATGCGCAGGGGTAACCCAAAACTGCATATGATATGCTCCCAAATGAACTTTCGCACTACAGTTGTTGTGGTGGATGCGAGAGGTTTGGCCTCTACCCATTTGGTGAAATAATCGACTGCAATGATTATGAATTTCACCGGTCCTGGAGCATTGGGGAATGGTCCCACCATATCGATTACCAATTGCTGAAAGGGCCACGCTGTTGTTACCGGAATCAAGGATTCTTGGGGCGCAATATCTTTGGAGCATGGCGATGGCATGACGCGCATAGCAATATTTCAACTGCATCAAGGTGCATGCCAGGCCAATAATATCTGGCGTTCATGATCTTTGCAATGACCATGCGTGGTCCGGCGTGAATTCCGCATAACCCTTAGTGTATTTTGCGGATCAAGTACTTGGAGTCTTGCGTGTCAACACAGCGGAAGAGAGGTCCAAGGTATGACTTCCGGTATAAGATACCATCCGCCATTTCATAGTTGAGTGTCTTGTTCTGGACCTTCCTTGTTTCCGCTTTGTTTTCGGGGAGACTCCCGTGTTGCAAGAACATGATGATGGGAGACATCCAGTATGGGTTTCCCATTTCTATGATGTTGACTTGTCGCAACGGAATAGAAGGGTTTTTTAGTACCTCAATACGCACCTCTCGCGCAAGGTGCTTAAAGCTTGTAGCGGCTAGTTTGCTGAGACGTCGGCATGTTTGTTCTCGCTTCAGTTAATGTGGGTTATCTTGAAATGTTGGAACTTGGTTATTAACGCTTGCGCCTGTTCTAGATATAATGCCATTACCTCGCCCTTTGCGTCGTACAGGCCGTTGACCTGTCCGGCGACTAGGAGTGAGTCGACATGGGCTTGCATATTCTGCTCACCCATCTTGATTGCTAACCGAAGACCTGCCAGGAAGGCTTCGTACTCAGCTTCATTATTTGTGTTTTTAAAATAAAACCTGATGGCATAGGTGAATTCTTGGTCATCGGGGCTTATTAGGCGAAGACCTGCCCCTGCGCCATCGTCGTTGGATGCGCCATTGGTGTGAAGTATCCATGCGCGGTTATCCATAACCGGCGCGGGATTATGTACTTCTTCACACTCCTGCGCTTTATTTTGCAGGACTCCGCGATAAAATCAGCCAATATCTGGCCTTTTATTGCCGGTCGTGGCTTATAACACAACATTGTATCCGCCAAGCTCGATCGCCCATTTTGCTAGGCGACCAGAGATATCCGGTTTTGACAAAATTTGTTCCAGATGGTAATTCGAGAGAAGTGTTATTTCGTGGCCTGAAAAGTATCAGTGCAACCGCCGGGATGCGTGGGTTAAAGCTAGAGCTAGCTTTTCCATCATGGGATATCGTGTCTCTGGGTCAGTGAGCATTTTGCTGATGTAGTAGATCGGAGTTTGAACTCCTGCGCGTTCTACTAGAATAACTGCTCCCAGAGCGACATCTAATGCGGAAAGGTAGAGTATCAGTGGCTCCTTCTTTTGTGGCGCGTTGAGCGTTGGTAGCTGAATCAAGCATTCTTCATTTGGGTGAAGGCCTTCTCCGCATCTGGAGTCCACTGGAACTTGTTCTTCTTCACAAAATTTCGCAGAGTGCTGATGAATTGGAAGGATTTCATCGCGTGGTTGGCCAAGAACCTGTTCAGCGCAGCCAGCCGCCTTGGCAACTGTTGCATTTCTTTGATAGTTGAGGGTGATGGCATACGCTGAATCGCTTCCACTTTATTTGGGTTGACTTTAAAGCCATCCCGTGTGACGATGAATCTCAAAAATTTGCCTTCCTCCATTCCAAAAGAGCACTTGCTGGGGTTCAAGTTCAGATTTACCTTGCGCAAGGAGCCAAACGTTCTTTGGGTGTTTGCCAACATCTTCTCCTTATCCGAGCTCATGATGACTAAGTCATCAATGTATACTTCCATGGTTTAACCAATGTCATCCCCAAAGACATGGTCCATTAAGTGTTGATAGGTGGCTCCCGCGTTGCGCAGTCCGAAGGGCATTTTTGTTTAGCAATAGATGCCCTTGTCCGTTTGAAAAGTGGTGTTGTCTTCGTCTTCTTTCTTCATTTGGATCTGGTGGTAGCCCTTGTAGCAATCAAGGAAACATTTCCACCTAAATGAAGCAAGAGAGTCCACCTTCTTATCGATTTCCGGCAAGGCATAGCAGTCCTTGGGACATGCCTTGTTGAGGTCTTTGAAATCGACATACATGCGCCAACTGCCGTTGGACTTTTGGACCATGACTGGGTTGGCTACCCATGTTTGATAACGCACTTCTCGGATGATTCCTGCTTGGAGAAGCTCCGCGACTTGCTCGTTCAAAGCGCGGGTCTTTTCGGGATAGGTTGTACTGAAGGGAAAGTGTGCAGTGCATGCTCAGCTATTCCCCTTGGCATCCCTGTCATGTCCGCCGGTGACCATGCAAAAATGTCAGAGTTTCGGAACAACAGTTGTTTCAACCGCGCCTTGACTGCGGGGGACATGGCGGGTCCCAAGAGCATGGTTTGTTCCAGGTACTTGTAGTTAAGTACCCACTTTTCTAGCTCACCGTCGGAAGATGGCTTGGGTTGCTTTATTGGTGGCTCCTCGTCCACCGACATGATTTCCTTCCTTGAATACATGATAGCCACTCCGGTTTCTGTGGGGAAACCGCAAGCGGCGTGAGGGATTGAAGTAATCATGCTGAAGTCTCGCTGAGCGCGCCGTCCTATTAATACGTCATGGCGCGAGGTTGCGGGCATGACCATGAAATTGACCTGGACGGCGCGAGTGTGGCGCCCATCAGAGAGAGTAACTAGAAAAGATATATGTCCCAATGGAAAAACAGCCTCATTGCAGAAACCAGTAAGTGGGAAATCCACCGGCTCCAGACGAGCTTTGTCCTCCAGGTCAAGTTGCTGGAAGCATTGTTCGTATATAATGTCCATAGAGCTCCCAGGGTCTATGAACATGTATTCGGTGCGGTAGTGACCGAAAATACCCTTTATCACTACCGGTCGGTCTTCTTGTGGACCCCCGGGGACGACGGGGAAGATGACCTGCTGCTCCCGCCAGTGAGACGTGCAGAGCTTCTGGTGGTTGTGTTTGCGCGAAGGACCACCTTGAATCATAAGAACAGCCTTCATTTTTTTGTTACTCAGACCCTCGCCGCCTCGAGTAATCTGGCGCACCTCCTTGCGCACATTTTGTAATAAGTGGGTGAGCTTCCCACTTTTGAGTGCCTTCTCAATCTCCATGCGCAAGGAGATGCAATTGTCGGTTGTGTGCCCCTTGCTTTGTGATAATCGCAGAAGAGGTTGGGGTCTTGACACTTCTTGTTGCGCATCGGCGATAGTTGTTTGAATTGATGGTCTTCTGTGCTGAGGACCTTCGCCGGTGTCTTCGTCAGTGGGGTCCACTGGTGATCACGATTATCTTGTTTAATTGCTCATTAGGTGGCGAGCTTATTAATGGTCGCGCGAGCGTCGACGGGTGTATGGGGAGGGTACTGGCTGTGGTCCCTCCACCCTTTATTCTTTTTCCCAAAATTCTGCTCAAGTCTTGGGGACGATGGTGAGGTAGGGGAGGCCCACTGTTGTTGAGGTTGCGCTTTGTTTGCGCGTAGACCTTTGCCGCCACCATAAGTTTCTCCCAGCTCTTGGGGAGACCTGTAGTCCCTGACAAGACTTTGATCATCTCGTCACAGCGTACGACATATTTGAACTGTGTACAAATCAGGTCTTCGTGCACATCCCCTATCTCCAGCACCTCTTTGTTGTAGCGGTGATGAAGTCTTCAAGGCTTTCATCATCCCGCCGCCAGATATTCATTACATCAGAAGAATCTCTGACATAACGCCTTTGCTGGTTGAAATGCCTCAAGAACTTGTCCTTTAAGTCGTTCTAGGACGCGACCTTGTCCGTGGGCAAGTTGTCAAACCACAGGCGTACAGCACCTGTGAGGGTTTGAACAAACAGGTGACACCACATTGGTAGTGTCCATCCTCCAATCAGTCCTGCGCCAGTGAAGAGACGCAGGTGGTCATCCGGGTTGGTCAATCCGTTGTATTTGCCGACGTTCGAGGGTAACTTTGCATGTTCATAGGGTGCGAGAGCTATCTCCTTGATGAACTTGGAGTGCTCGGCTGCGTCCACCGGTCGGTAAATCAAGTTGTAATCATGCTCGGCTTCTGGGTTGTAACCGCCACGTAGAACGGATCTGTATGCCGCATGATATTTGGGTATCCGGTGAAAAACGCTGGCGCTATCACCTTCACCGTAAGTTTTGTCTTCCTCACGCTAGGTATACCGCTCCCCTTGAGGACGCGGGCCCAGGCGTGAGTGGACAGATGCTCGTCTAAGGGAGCGAGACTCTGGTTTAGGCGGAGGTTGTGTGTATTCTGTCTCCCGTGGGTGGAGACTATATGGTACGCTCGCCCTTGCTGGTGAGTCGTAACTCAGAATCCTCGGTGCAGGCGAAGCGTGCACCTGAACGGCGGGCTGTAATGGGACAGCAGGGGTGTTTGTCTACGCATAGACGGCGTTCAGGGCCGTCTGAGACTTTATGAACCATGACATCGGGTGTCTCACCCAGAGGTAAGACCGACATGATTGGAACAAAAGGAGTCTCTAGCTGGGCTCCGGGGGGACCGGGATGTTTATTCGGCCAGAGCCGTGTTGAGCACCTGTATCCTCGGAGGAATTTTCTCTCACTTGCCCGTCAACACGAGAGGTTTGAACCGGGTTCTTGCCTTCGTGTCGAGAGCCTCGCGGGGTGGTTAATGAAAAGTCAGCCATCAGGAGATGAGGCTTAGAAAGGTGAAAATGGGAGGTTGGAAACTGGAAATAGTGAGAATATAGCGGATGGCGTCAATGAAGAAGCACCGGTTGAACCTAGGGATATCCGAGGATATATAAGTCACAACCAGGGTGTTTCTGCATAAATGGTTAACCTCTCACTTCGCCTTTGGGTTTGCAAGCTCACTCCGGTTAATCTGCAAAACTAGCAACGACGTTAGTCTCGCCACGTGGAAAAGGGTGGTTTTCTCCGTGACCACACTCCAGCGTGAGAATAAGTATCTTGGATAAGAAAACGAGTGCTTGCTGATGTAAGCAAGGACTTATGTGTGTGGTAAGTTGTGTAGCAAGTATGTGAGCGTGTCCGTACCTGGAGATCCGATACTTATTTATAGCCTAGAGAAGATATGTTCAGGAGAAATGTTGGTGGGCCTTGGGCCCGACCCATACAGCCAGAGACATCCCTTTTGTCCCTCGGCGCCAGACATTAAATGCTCCCTGCAGGAATATTAATGTTCACTGTCGGGAGGTATGCTTTGTCGGATGTTGAGTGGTGCCACGTGTAAAGGCAGCCGTCTCTGGTGTCAGGCCTGTTGCCAGCCGAAATGGAGAAAGTGGAACAGTCACTGGCAAAATAGTGGTTGGTGTATGGTCTGACACTTATTGTCAGGAGCGCTATCACACGCAACCTACCAAGTAACCTTTGGTCACATCTCTGCCATTCCGTACCCTTAGGTATGGTCAACACTCTTAGTGCTTACCCCCTTCTGCGAGGCTGTCAAGGTTTTTCCCGCCAGCGCAGGGTGTTAAGGGTGCATCCTTTTGTCCTACCTAAGACTATGAGGCGCTTCTCATGTGTGTCTTGTCCTTGCAAGGTTTTGGGATTTGCAGCTTAGAGGAATGTTGTTGTGCGCAGGGTCTAGTAGCCTGCGCGCATGAGTCTAACTTGCCGTTGTGGCGAGTACACAAGGCTCGTTGTATGACTTTATTGCCTTGGTCTAATTCACCGTTATGCTGAGTGCGCAAGGGTCATTGTGTGACCTATAAAAGATGGTCTGATTCACCGTTGCACAAGGCTCATTGTGTGACCTGTAAAGGCTGGTTTAATTCACCATTGCGCTGAGTGCGCAAGGCTCATTGTGTGACCTATTGAATCCAAAGAAAGCGCACCATTGCACGTTACGCGCATGGTTATCTTTGTGACATTTGGACAAGGATATGGTCATGTGGGACCATACCTCCTCAGTGTGTATAAATTAAAGTTGGATGCATTGAAACATTTTGTTGAGTTTCACATTGACTTGTAAAAAAATCTAGAGTTAAATGTTATTTTAGTCCTTGTAGTTTGAGCCATTTTGCCAGTTTAGTCCAAAGGTTTCATTTTTTGCTTGTGGGTCCAAAAAGGTTTCACCGTTGCCATTTTAGTCCACTGGGTTAACTATATCCATTTTTTCTGTTAATGAGAAGGTCAATTCGGTCATTTTATATGTAATTCTGTTAACTAGAAGGGCAATTCGGTCGTATAAAATGACTGAATTGCCCGGATGAAGTTAACCCAATAGACTAAACTGGCAATGGTAAAACTTTTTTGGACCTATAGACAAAAAATAAAACTTTTAGACTAAACTGACAAAATAACCAAAATCACAGAGACTAAAATAACATTTAACTCAAAAATCTATTATAAGCCTATAGGGCACAGGTAAATTAGACAAAAGTTGTAATTATTTTATAGTTCTAAACTTTAGTTATTATGGTTATTGTCCTGTCTCTCTTTGATTATTTGGTAGCGAACAATGCAAAAACCTGATTTAGTTTGTGATTCAAGCGAGTGAATTGATCAGACAATAATGGATTGTTTTGAAGTAACAAGTAACATCCGAGTACAATAGACCAGATGGTAAATCACTGAATCTAAAGATAAACCCTATTTCGAACACACTTAAACTTAGGGTTGATAAATTTGTTCGCCGCTCGCTCGACTTTCGTTCGGAAATTGCTCAGAAAATGCTCATTCGATTTGACGCTCGATTGTAAATGAGCCGCTATGCTCGGTTCGGATTGTAAACGAGCCAAATATAAGGAAAGGTTCACTCGGCTCGGTTCAGCTCGAATTATTGTTTTTAATTAGTATATATATAAATATACACATACATATATGAACATGTATATACACAAATATAAATTATACATATATACACACCTATATTTATACACACATACATATATATTTAAATATAAATTAAATTTATATTTTATATATACCACTCATTAGATTTTGATCCACTATATACAAATTTACAACTATATTTGTACTTACTAGCCTAATCACACCAATAAATAAATTAATATCAAATCTAAAAATTAAACCCTAAAACGACAATCTGCTCATCGACTCAATGTTTCATGTCATTACCCTAAGTCGATCGTCTCCTACTCTCAGCGTCATCGTTCGTGCAATATGATCATCGCCTCGTCGGCCACAACATTGTTATTCATAAGGAAAATATTATGCCATGAAATGTGCATATTTTTAAAGACATAAAAACTTGAGACCCAATATTGTTACTATCTCTCTCAGCAAATTTAAATCGGGCGACACGGTTGTCCAAATCGCTCGACGCTCGCTCGGAATATTTATTGCTCGGAAAATGCTCGCTTGATTTGAGTCTCGGTTTTAAATGAGTCGCTACGCTCGGTTCGGCTTGACTCGTGAACAACCCTACTTAAACTTGTGTAACACAAAACACGACACATTTAGGGACAGCTTGGCAATTTTTGGATGGTTAAGTGCTGAACCAGTAAGAGGTTTGAACCATTAAGTGTTGACCAGTAAGAGGTCTGAATAATTAAGAGGCAATATAATGCTTAACCGTTTAGAAGCAAATGTCTGACCAATTCAGACTAGAGGTCTTAACCATTCAGACTTAGTATAATACTTAATCATTCAGAGGCAAATGTTTGAACCATTCAGACATCTGCTAACGAAACAAACAGTCTAAACCACTAAGTGTTGAATCAATAAGAGATCTGAACCATTAAGGACACTATTAAAGGTATACAAACAACCCCTTAATCAATTATCTAAATGAGTCAAACAATTAGACCAGATGGTAAGCTATAAATGAATGAGTTGTAAACATGTTAGCGAATTATAATAAAAATGTTAAAACAAGTCGTAAAAGTTATGGCGGGAAATAGTACAATGGATAGAAGTAATAACAAAAAAAAAGTAATTATGTCATGTAAAAAACCATCACCGCATTAAATACATCTACCATAAGCTAACACGGTGAATTTTTTCTACAATGATTTAGATTGTAAATCACATACACAACACCACATACTATGAACACTAACGTTTAAACACAACCAAATAAAAAAGGTAAAACAATAAATAAATAGATAAAATCAAGTAGGAGTAACCATCCCTTGACGCTGCTGCATCTGCTCAAAATAACTAACCGCCATAACCACCACACTCGCCAGCATCATAATAACCACCGTCCTCCACCACCACCGTCGCCGCCTCTTCCCGGTTTTCTCTTCAACTTTTTCCGGCAACACAACCGCCGAATCACAAACCTCCGGCACCATAGCCTCATCCTCACACAACATTTCTTCACCTTGAACATCATTCAAACACGATTCACACAGCGACTCGACTTCGCTACCGTCATCATCCACACGGTGTAAATTCAAATTCGACTGGTAAAACTCTGCCTCCAGTTCTACGAGTTTCTTCTCGATCTCAAGGAGATCGTCTGGCATGGAGTTGTTGGAAACGGTTTCAGCGGTTATGAAGTTTCGAATGAAAAGGAACTTTTTGAAGATATCTTGAGCGATGAGATCAAGGCCAGGGGTTTGGGTGGGTAAATTGGTGAACTGGATGATTTGTGCCTCGATTTCATGGAGTGATATTTGCCACTTTAAGTGTGTGTTGGTGATCGTTGATTGCGTTCGTTGAAGTTGTTCCATGTTGAAAGAGTGAGGGTGTACAGGTGGTTATGAGGTTAATTGCGCTTCATATTAATAAAAAGTAAAAACGGTCATGGGGCGGTTGGCGGTTTCTAGGGGTTTTCAGACCGGCCGGTTTTGTGCGAAACAGTTATGTAATATTTTTTAAAAGCCCGTTCAAAAAAATATTATTTAAAAGTGATGTTGAGTTTTTTATTTCATTTTCATATATGTACTAGGGAAAATTCTAATTTTTCCACCAAAAACATTACATTGCTCCCATATATTTCCCCTTTCAAATGTTTTTCATAGTTGACAATTTCATGCATATTGTTATTAACGAGTTAATGCTAACCCGTGCGTTGCGACAGAACGTTTTCAAAACAGACAACGAACGTAGGGTGTAACAATTTTTTTTAATTATCTCAAACATTTCCAAAATAGAAATTGATGATGAAAACTATCCTCATATTCACACCAATGGCGACAAAGCATAACTCAAACCATCCCATGACATTAGTGTATATGAGTTTCAAATCTCCTTTAAATTGTGAAAATTTTATACTTGGCAAATACAAACTCCTCTGAATGTTATAGTAGTAATGTTTAACTCCTCACATTTATATCTATTAATTTCTATTTTCATATACACATACGTGACTATTTGCGAGCCTAGTGGCCCTAATATTCCATCCACGTCATTTAGAAACTCCAAAGATTTTTTTTTCAAAGGATTTAGAAACTCCATCCACTAGTCTGTCTTTTATTTTAAACATTCTTCAACACATTTCATTCGTACTTTCAGTTGTACCTCAACTTTATTCGTAAGGTATATCCCTTTACTAATATGCATCATCACTGTCTACACACTGTTTTCGTCACCATGAGCCTAGTCTCCTTGGCCATTGCCACGACCATCCACATGGTTGTCAATACTTGTCATTGCCAGATCCTCAACGATACGTCATCCATCACACACAACATATCTACTGAACAAGGTATCGTTCATTGTTTTCCAGTTACATAGATATCAATCTTCTCCAGTTTCGAGTGTCCGGTAATACTATGGCTTTTTAACATCGGTTCAATGGTTTGACCCAAGTCACACATTACCAAGCAGTTCAACAATGAGTGACCATATGCATGCATACCAACACTATATTAATGCGTATTTGATATGTTTGTAGCTTAATTAACACATCATTTGTTGCTTCTTCTACTTAACTACAGCCACTGCTTTGTTAAGACAACGAACAATGTCATAATCTCATGTAAACAAGCATCGTCATCATGATCCAATACATTTAGTTGATGGATGTACAGATGATAACCTAAACTTTGCATATTTAAACCACACTTTTTTCACGAGATTCACTTATGCAAATAGTTTGTATTCATAGCCAAACGTTTAACATATCTCATAGATAACAAAGGCACACTCCATAAACCATCTCCTACAACCCTCCACTACACAGATTATGATAATCAGATAATGTGCCCATTCTTATTTTTCATACTTTAGAAAGGTCCGAAAAAGTAAGATGAAAAAAAATCACGAAAAAGCTGAATCTTGCAAATCTCACTACACACACACCTTTCACGATCGGGGCATACTATTCACGATTGCAACCTCTACTCATAATATAATTGGTTGGTCTCAATGCACATCTCAACATAATTTGTACAAGATCTCCAAGCTTCCAAGCTTAACTTGTTCAAAACCAGTTTATAGAACTTGCATAACATTTATCAATCCTAATTCATTTATGATTTATCTAACACCCAATCTTAACTTCCTCCTGTGTTACTATTGCTTCCCTTGGAGGCCGATGTTATACCTTGCTCGATACACTGTTAAAAAACCGACACGTCAAATAAGTTCTAATATAACTATGTTGGAAAGGAAAGAACCCCAAAAACTATAGCCAACTCTAGACTAAAATACCAATATACCTGAAGAAGATGATTGTGCAGCCAATCAAGAGTTTGCGGGAATGTTGTAGTCGATATATTAACAACCGTTAATCCCTGTTCACAGATTTTAAAAAATAAATATACCACATGATACAAGGGACGGCAATCGTTTCAGTTGACGGGTTTAACTCACTAACCCAAACACGACCCATATACATATTCATGTCAAAGACATTAATCATAGACCGGAAACACTATAAAGTTTGTAACCTGTGTAAGCCATTTATCTAAACGAGTCAAATCGCTTGATGGCTTGTAATCAAGTTAAATGAGTGTGTGGGGTTTGCCCTGATAATATATTTTGTTCTAATTTTTAATGGGTTGATGGGTCGACCTGTTTAACTAGACGCCATTTAATAAAACAGGTCACCTGAACTATTTATAAAACAGTTGACATGACAACCCAAAACCAGATTATTTTCGTGTCAAGTTCGAATGGGTCTAGTCAGGAACTGCACCACTAGTATACTTAAACCCAGAGATAAAAAAGGATGTGTGTGTACCTGTGACTTGAATGAGCACAGATAGTCTTGAATGGTTTTTAAGTTGCTTATCAGTTTATCTTTTTCCTGAAAATGTATAAGAACAATATAAATTAATGATGTGAAAAAGAGTGTCGGTTAATTGCTAAGTAAATACTGATACCTGGATTGGATACTTATCACTGAATTTCCGGCTAGATATCCACTCCTCTAACAGTGCCTGCATATAAGGGGAAAAGAAAGACTGATGAAATTTTAAAGATAAAATATAGGAATTGCTCGTAATTAGCTATGATTTTGTTAAGGAGTGTTCGTAAACCATTAAAACTGACTGAACAGTCCAAACAAAGCAAATAAGCCGGTTTGAGATTTATATGGTTCGGTTCATGGTTTGGAACTTGGAACCCAACAATACCTTTCTCGCGTATTTTTTTTTGTTTTTTGGAAAATATGCAGTTTTGCCAGTCCCGCCAACTCAACCAACCGCCCCGATCTAGTTTGCCGTTAGCAGTTCGGCCAAGAATTGTCGTCAAAACTGGCAAGACCAGATCGTGAACACCCCCTAATTCAAGTTTGCATCATAAACACCACAATTCATCTACATATCCACCACCCTCTCCCTTTGAAACTTGCCTTTACATGATTATTTCAATATAAAAGTATCAAGGTGACAAAACATCTCATTACCTTATGATCAAAGTCCGCCATCTTTAGGACTATAGGAATTATTACAGGTTCAGTGACTCCAGATTTTTCTCTTTCAAGAGTAGGTTTCTTATCTGCCACTTGATCTTTTGTGGTATCATCTGAAAAGCCAAATAAGTAATTAAAAAGGTAGAAAATTATATGCAGATTGCCATCTGAATAGCGGGAATCTATCAAGAACAAAAGCAGAGGTTAGATTAAGAGCTAACTTTGACTACCGGCAGAATGGTCAACAATATGAACAGACTTGAGGTCATCTGAAATTTTATCCGACTCTTGAGTGGATATTGCTTCTGTCTTGGCATTCTCAGCATTTGGATGTATATCCTCGCTTTGAGCACCAATAGTGGAAGCATTATTTTCCACGTTTTTCATGTCATTTTCATCCGCTTTTGACTCTTGTGGATTCGCTGGCACATTATGTGGTGATTTATTCTCTTCATCCATTAGGTATATACTAGGATCCACATGCATCCCTGCAAGAACAAAATGGTTAATATGTTGTATCTACAGTTGGTCTGATATGTAATATTTGTACGTACCTCAATGATAATCGGCTTCCCGTCTTTCATTGCTTTCTTTAAATCACCAGCCAATCCTATGAAAAAACACGATCGAATAAATCCATCTATATTCTCCGATTACAACCAGAAGTTTCAAATTACCTTTTCGAACAATTCTGCATTCTCTGCAAAATTCAGTGATTAGCTCCTCTGAGGAGCTGAAGTCTCGTGCCCAAATTGGTGAAGACGTCAAAGGTGCACTGAGGTGTGTTAAAACACATACAACAGACAGTTATAACTTGATTGATTGCATTCTAATTTTCTGTTATTTCAAAAATACAGAGTTGTTTTTATTAAGAAATGAAGGAAAGCACAGATATGTTGCATACTCTGTTGATGTCCTTAGCAATTCATACACCATATCCGTCTGTAACATCAAGAAAAATGAATCTACAAGAGTTTTCTGAATTGTGTGAAACAGAAAAGAGAAAAGACATGAAAAACAGACTCACCTGCAAAACATTTGGCAAGTTTAGCCTTTGCGCAAGTTGGGTAGCAATTGTAGATTTTCCAACACACGCTGTGCCACATACAAGAATAACCAATGGCACTCTTTGATGGTGAAATCTACAAAGGGGGTAAATAGAAGAAGCAAGACAAGCGTTTATAATAAACAAATTGATTGTTTTATTCCCTTATTTACCTTGTCATCATCTTGTAACGATTTATGTACTCTTGTCCATAGCCCCGGCGTTCCATGAGCTGCAAGAAAAATCACAACAATGAAATTTTATAAGCAAGTTTGAGAAAAAAGAATATAATTATTGCTATGACAAACTTTGGCAATAAAAGTAGCATAACTATGCAAACACATATGACATATTGCTTTCAAAGGTTGTATTACAGTACATACATGATTTTAATAATAAGCAAGCCTTAAGTCAAAATCGTGGACTAGACTGAAAAGAAAGTTCACAGTTACCTTTAATTGGAGGCATGTATGTCTCTTCAGCAACTATATGAATTATACCTCGTTTATCTACATATGATAAATGAACAACGTGCCAAATAGAGCTTGCATCCTTAAATAATTATTAACTTCTAGCAAAAACACTGTGTTGGTATGATTTTACATATTATTATTATTGACAGGTAGTGTGGATCGGACTGTATGAAGGTACCACTAGATAATCAACCATGTTCTCCAAGAATGTAAAAATTACACAAAAATACAATGGAACATTTCAATTTAGATATTGAAATATTTCCATGAGCAACGAGATTCAAACACAGAAATAAAACAGCCTTGGAAACCATACACTTGCAAGAGATACAAGTAGTAATGAAAGGGGAAATGTTTAAAAATAACATCACAGTATTACCTTAAACAAATTAGCTTCCAGATCAGACTGGGATCTGCAAAAAAGTCAATATATGAGACCTTATAGACACATTAAGGTTAGCAGTGAAATGGTAGCAGTTGGAGGATGTGATGACATACACGTCCAGAAGGCTATTATCTATGAGCAGCTTCTTGAGTTCAAGGGCAATTTTTAGGGCCACATGATTAGGAATCTGAAAACAAAAACATTATGATATTATACTTCAAAAGTTAATCTCATGTTAGTATGGAAAATATGAAATAAGAATCTAATGTTTAACTTTAAAAGTTAATCTCATGTTATCATAACAAAAATTATGATACAGAGAATCTAATGTTTAACTTCAATGATTTACTGTCATAATAGTAGAGTCTAAATGGCTTTTCCATTTTTTCCTTAAATCATAATGGTTTTCAAGGGCCTCTTGTGACTGTAAAATTAAAATTGCATCTCCAATCGAAGTTGCATACTCTAATGGGTGCAAAAGAAATCCGCTTGCCTTTTTTATGACCTATTTTGCTCATATATCATCTCATAACAATCAGTCTGTGCACTCAAATAAGCCACATTTCTTTTATAATATTGTAAACATGAGTTTTTGAAAGCGACAAAATAATTAATCTCCGTAGCTATTATATAAACAATGAATTGAGATATTATGCCTCAATGCAACACATGATCTTAACTTTTACATGTGAATCAAAGAATTCATATATTGCGAAATGGAAGTCGACCATTGGACTAAACTTAAATAAGATTATAAGAGAAACTACAATGATGCCATTCTAGTACAGTAGTACCCCTAACTGCATTATCTCTGGTTGTACAAATCCCATGTTCGGTTCATTATAATAGTTGAGAAAGCATAAAAAAAATTTCATTAACTAGTGTGTGGGAATAAAATAAGTTTCTTGTTAGATTTCTGATTTTCATCTTAGTAAAAGGCAGCTTGTAATGGCACAGAACATAGGTACAAATTCACATGTGCTTGAAATCTTATAATGTTTTATCGTGTTTGCAGAAAATAGCGTCATCTGCCATTTAAGATGTCCTATGAATCATTAAATACGTTCTCATCTCTTGTAACAATAATCATTTTTCACAATAGACGATATTAGGTCTATGTTGTTAAAGGCACATGTGTCTAGGCGCCTCAAGAGCACTCAAAGCGCAGATCATGATCAGGCGCAGGTGAGGCACTCGTCTTGATCAAGACAAAGGCGCTACGAGGCAAACGCTTCGGTCCAGGTAGGCAGTTTATTTATTCGCTTTATTTTTATCTTTCTTACCATTGGAAATGGTTCACTTTTCTATTTATTAACCTAAGCAGCCAGCCTGCTATTCAGGAATCAAGATCAATATTTGTCCCCTGATTCAAGTTCTGTGCTTTCTTCTTCCCAAACACATCAACATCAATGTTTTTTTTTTTTTTGCCATATTCAACTTCAGCTTTTGTTACCAGATTCAAGTTCTGTTTTGCTCATTGGTCACTAATGTTCATAAATACTAATTAGATTGACATATGTTTAATCTTCTGCAATGTTTTAAACTTTTTATCTTTTTGACTGCCATGTTCACTCACTGTTCACAAATATGATCAATGTTCACTACTTCACTGCACTTTTTGTTCACAGTTCACAAGCTTCTTTTTAAAACTGATTGCTACGGGTGGTGAAGAAATTGAATCAAAGCCATCGAATGCAAGCTCTGATAATTTTTATTTATGAGCTACAACGACCTACAGTAGCTAAATAAGTAGTGAAAGGAAGCTCCTGGCAAAAATATCATTTTTCGGCCTGATTAAAAGTTCGATTGTAGAATGGCCCTTTTCTATATGGCGCGTATAAGAGCCCCCATAAGTACATTTGCCCTATTATTTGGCCTGTATAATGACTGATATGACAGGGGGTGCGTTTAGTAAAAATGGGGAGGGATTACTCTTAACACAACCCATTTACTAATTAGCTTGATTTTATGTGTACTTTTCTGTAGTCTATGTTCACTGTTCATTATTCTGTATTTCTCACTGTGTTTCAGTTTGTGTTCACTGCTATACTTGGTTTTAGAAAGCGAGAAGCGCACAAAAGCGACGAGGTCTAAAACCGAAGCGCAAAAGCTGCAGGCTTTCCGTACCCGAGGCGCAAAGTGATTATATAATTTTTTATATATACCCTATAGGTTTTTAACATCCCTTATCCAAAATATAGCTATACATAAGGTTTATATATGATTTTACCCATAAGTACAAGCCAAAAAGCCTATTGTACAACAGTCTGATGCTTAAAAACAGCATAAAAACACCCTATGTACATGAGTGCGCGCCTCAGGCCTGAAAAACCTCTAAAAATGCGCTTTTTTGGGGCTTTTTGTAAAAAGCGCGCCTCGGGCTACCTACGGCGCCAAGGCTTGCGCCTTGAGGCGCCTCGCCCCTAGGCGCGCCTCAAACACGCTTTTTAAAACCCAGGCTATACCCACAGAAAATGACTTCTAAAGGTGATTCGTCATCCATACAATGAAGGAAATGTAATCTCGCATGGAAGTATAATTATTTGCAATGCGCCGATGACACGAATAGTCACTAGTAGAGCGTGCAACAAAGTGACCAAAGGAGGGATTTATCGAGCAAAGAACATCAAACTGGAGGTAATTGAAATGCGAAAGCATGTTGTAAGTATCCCCAAGCTGTCAAATATGAACTGAAAGCGTATATGGAAAGACAAAAGTCAAAGAAGTGTGTTGTTGTCTAAGGTTATGACTTGGACTGTGACAAAGGTGGATCTGGGGCATAGTCACCTAATTCACAGTTCGCTCCGGTTCGGGTACGTGGTTCGGGTTCGCGATACGCTAGATACGACGAATTCGGTACGGACGGGGGTAGGTTCATTTTGGTACGATCCGGTACGATGAACCACTGAGTCCGGTTCGGTATACACAAATTAAAACAGAAATTACAAATCCAAATAGCCAAAATCCAATATTCATATTACCAAATAGAAAACATAAACATATAGTTCTAAAAACACAAAATAATTTTTTTTATTTGATTTATTGAAAACCCCTTAGCTGTCAAACAGTATACCCCAACGTTATCATTTTTCCTGTTGGAGATGTTGTCTTCAGCCCAACCCATTAAGCCTAGTCGAGAATTAAAGAGAAAGAGGGAAAGGGTTCGGCCGGCCCTAACCCTAATGGGCTTTAAGTGTTTTAGGCCCAGATGTTTAGTTACTTGTTTAGCAAGGGACTAACCCTAATTCTAGCCTATAAATATATCTCTTGTACTTGTAAAGATGATTACTCAATAAAATACAAACCCTAGTTGCCCCCGTGGACGTAGGTTACACACTGTGACTGAACCACGTAAATCTCGTGTCTACTTTTCTTATTGCTTTTGTTTATTGATCGTGTGTGTGTGATCTAAATCCTAACAACTGGTATCAGAGCTCGGGCTCTTAATCAAGAACACACACCAGCCGCCTACCACCTCCTACCTCCAACCGCTGCCGCAAACCCTAATTAGGGTTTCGCCGCCGTCACCTAGCCCCCGCTAGGGTTTTCCGCCGCCGACACCCACCGACTTGCTGCAGTTTCGCAGCTTTACTCTAGGGCAACCGGGTACCGCCGCCGCCACCTAACCCAGATTAGGGTTTTGTTAGCCGCCGCCTACCACCTTGCCAGAACCGCAGAATCGCCGCCGCCGCCAACCAGATTAGGGTTTCCAGCCGCCGTCGCTCAAACAGAAGGGTTTTCTGTACCGATTTTCGCTGCTGCGTTTTTCGGGTTTTCTGCACGGTTTTCGATGTCAGATTTCAGGGTTGTTTTGCAGTTTATTCTCTCACGTTCTCTGGTTAGTTTCTGTTATTCAGCAAAAGATGACTGATGACGGAAAAGTCAGAATTGAGAAGTTTGATGGGAAGAATTTTGGATGGTGGAAGATGCAAATCAAGGATTTGCTGATACAGAAGGATCTGGATGCAGCCTTAGAGCCTCCTCCTTCACCTGTAACGGATAAGTGGACAGCCATTGACAAGAAGGCTATGTCAACTATCAGGCTCACTCTTTCAATGAATGTTGATTACAATATTTCTGAACAAACCTCAGCACGAGGAATCATAGAGGCTTTGTCGAATATGTATGAGAAGCCGTCTCCTGCCAACAAGGTGTTTCTGATACGGGAGTTAGTCAACACCCGCATGAAAGAGGGAAGTTCTGTTATTGAGCATATTAATTTATTTAATTCTCACTTGTCTCGTTTGAATTCAGTAAAATTCAAGATAGATGATGAATTGCAAGCGTGCCTGCTCTTGTCCTCATTACCTGACAGCTGGTCAGGAACTATTACTGCAGTCACTGGGGCAGTTGAGACCCTCACTTTTGCTAAAGTTCGTGACTTGATATTGAATGAGGACTCAAGGAGGAGGAATTCTGGAGAGACAAGTTCGTTGCTCAGTACTGAAGGGAGAGGGAGAAGTAATAATAGAGGTGGAAATAGAGGAAGGTTAAAGTCAAAACGAAGAAGCAAGTCAAGACCAGCAAAACCAAGAAAAGACATACAGTGCTCGAACTGTGATGAGCATGGGCACTTTAGACGTCAGTGTACTAAACCTCATAGAGATAAAAAGGAGGTGAATGCTACCACAGCCTCAGATTCAGAGGATGCCCTTATTTGTTGTGTCGAAATACTGTTGAAGATTGGATTATGGATTCAGGAGCATCGTTTCATGCTACTTCTAGCACAAAGAAGATGAAGAATCTACGAACAGGTAACTTTGGTAAAGTTCGTTTGGCTAATAATCACAGTCTTGATATTACAGGGGTTGGAGACATCGACTTAAAAACACCATTAGGAACCATTTGGACCTTGAAGAATGTTCGGGTCATTCCTGGTTTGAAGAGGATGTTGATATCCATTGGTCAGCTTGATGATCAGGGATATGATGTCCACTTTGGTAGAGGACAATGGAAAGTTGTGAAGGGCAGTATGGTCATTGCTAGAGGAAAGAAGAGGGGTACTTTATACATGGTTTAGGTACCAACCGATGGGGTTAATGTAGTATCTGATGGGCCGAGTCTATCAAAGTTATGGCATCAACGACTCGGCCACATGAGTGAAAAAGGGATGAAGATGCTTGTTACCAAAGGAAAGCTTCCAGAACTGAAAAAGGTCGAGTCTGAGTTTTGTGAACCGTGCATCCTAGGCAAGAAAAAGAGGGTGACTTTTGTGAAGACAGGGAGAGCACCAAAAGCTCAGAAATTGGAGTTGATTCACTCAGACGTGTACGGGCCGACATCAGTTGCTTCACCTGAAGGATCTCGCTATTATGTAACCTTCATAGACGATTCAACACGAAAGGTATGGGTTTACTTTCTTAAACATAAATCTGAAGTTTTTGATAAATTTAAGAAATGGAAAGCTGCTGTTGAACTTGAAACTGATTTGAAGGCGAAATGCTTAAAGTCTGACAACGGAGGTGAATACATCAGCAAAGAATTTACAGATTATTGTGCTGAGAGAGGGATCGAGATGATAAAGACTGTTCCAGGAACTCCGCAAGAGAATGGGGTTGCAGAGAGGATGAACAGAACATTGTGTGAGAGAGCCAGAAGTATGAGACTAAATGCAGGGCTCCCAAAAATGTTCTGGGCTGATGCGGTTAACACCGCAGCCTATCTTATCAATCGTGGGCCTTCAGTACCGTTGGGATTCAAGATTCCTCAGGAAGAATGGAAGGGTAAAGCAGTTGAGTATGATCACCTGAGAATCTTCGGGTGTAGTGCTTATGATATTGATCTTGAAGGTGACAAATTAGATGCCAGAGCAAAGAAGTACACGCTCGTTGGATTTGGGTCCGATAAAATGGGCTACAGGCTTTGGGATCATGAAAGCAGAAAGCTAGTCAGAAGCAAACATGCCGAATTCAATGAAGCAGAGCTGTAAACAAAGACAGGAACACGGAGAAGTCAGAGGTTCAGAAAGAAGCGGTTGAGTTTGACACTGACGGTCAAAAGAATGAACCAGTTATAGAACCCGAATCAGATTCTGAAGATGACGCAGGACCAGAGTTTGAAGGTGGATATAATGAGACGGGGGAAGTCTCTGACAGTGGGAGCTCAGAGCATGAAGAAGAACAGCCTCCGCAGCAGCCTGACCCGTCAGAAAATTGGGTCAGGAGATCCACCAGAGTTAGTAAACCGCCTAATAAATATAATCCTTCAGTTAATTATATTCTCTTGACAGAAAACGATGAACCAGAAAGCTACTCTGAGGCAGTCAAGACGAGAGATTTTCTCCAGTGGGAGCATGCAATGAAGGATGAGATGAGCTCTTTAGACAAAAATAAGACTTGGGTCTTAGTTAAGCTTCCGCCAGATAAAAGAGCTTTAGAAAATAAATGGGTCTTCAGGGTCAAAGAAGAACACGATGGTTCTAAACGGTACAAAGCCCGTTTAGTAGTCAAGGGGTTTCAGCAGAAAAAGGGAGTTGATTATGATGAGATTTTCTCTCCGGTGGTGAAGATGACTACCATCAGGTTGGTTCTTAGCATTGTAGCTGCTGAGAAGTTGCATCTAGAGCAACTAGATGTGAAAACAGCTTTTCTACATGGTGACCTAGATGAAGACATTTATATGGCACAACCTGAGGGATTCAAGGTTGCTAGGAAAGAGAACTGGGTCTGCAAGTTGAATAAGAGTTTGTATGGTCTTAAACAGGCACCTAGACAGTGGTACATAAAGTTTGATAACTTTATGAAGAGGTCAGGGTACAAGAAATGTCAGATGGACCATTGCTGCTATCTGAAGAAGTTTAGCAACTCTTATATCATACTGTTACTTTACGTTGATGATATGTTAATTGCAGGTTCGGACATGAAAGAAATAAGCAAGTTAAAGAAGCAAATGTCCAAAGAATTCGAGATGAAGGATTTGGGTCCAGCCAAACAGATACTCGGGATGAGTATAACCAGAAGCAAGAAAGATGGCTCAGTGACACTATCCCAGGAGTACATCGGGAAAGTGTTAGAGAGATTTGGTATGAACAGTGAGAAGACCAAGCCTAGAAACACGCCTTTAGGAAGTCACATCAAGCTTACTAAAGATCAGTGTCCCAGAACAGAAGAAGAAAAAGCTGATATTGCTAGAGTTCCCTATGCATCTGCTGTAGGAAGTCTAATGTATGCTATGGTATGCACAAGACCTGACATAGCACACGCAGTTGGAGTTGTCAGTCGCTTTATGTCAAATCCGGGAAGAGAACACTGGGAAGCAGTTAAATGGGTGCTTCGTTATTTGAAAGGTACGTCAAAGATGGGGTTGTGTTTTAAAGGAAAAGATGGGGTTCTCAAGGGTTATACAGATGCCGACCTGGGTGGCTGTAAAGAGACATTTAAAAGCACTACAGGATATGTCTTTACAGTGGGAGGAACAGCAGTGAGTTGGATGTCTAGACTTCAGAAAAGTGTCTTTATCTACTACAGAAGCTGAATACATGGCAACTGCTGAGGCCAGCAAAGAACTAGTATGGTTGAAAGCTTTTCTGAAAGAGTTAGGGAAGAATCAAGCTGACTACCCGTTGTATTGTGACAATGAAAGTGCAGTGAAACTTGCAAAGAATCCCGTTTATCATGGGAAGACGAAACACATTGGGATGAGGTATCATTTTGTCAGAGGATTGATCAGTGAAGGAACAATCAGTCTGAAGAATGTCCCAGGTGCTAAGAATCCAGCAGATATGTTTACCAAGGTTGTGGTGCTGGATAAGCTGAAGTTATGCATAGCTTCAGCTGGCCTTCAGGAATAATGCTGAGAAGGCGGGGTAACTAGGGAGATTTGAAGATCAAGGGGGATTTTCATTTACAGAAGTACAGAAGAGATGGTGCAGTTCGAGGTCCGAAGACACCAAGTGGGAGATTGTTGGAGATGTTGTCTTCAGCCCAACCCATTAAAGCTAGTCGAGAATTAGAGAGAAGAAGGGAAAGGGTTCGCCCCGCCCGGCCCTAACCCTAATGGGCTTTAAGTGTTTTAGGCCCAGATGTTTAGTTACTTGTTTAGCAAGGGACTAACCCTAATTCTAGCCTATAAATATATCTCTTGTACTTGTAAACATGATCACTCAATAAAATACAAATCCTAGTTGCCCCCGTGGACGTAGGTTACACAATGTGACTGAACCACGTAAATCTCGTGTCTACTTTTCTTATTGCTTTTGTTTATTGATCGTGTGTGTGAGATCTAAATCCTAACATTTCCCACGAATAAGAAAAAACAAAACCTAAAACCCTAGAAATGCTAACAGCCGCACACACAAACTATTTCTCTTTTTATTTCTTTTTCTTCACTAAAAAACATAAGAACCCTAATAGTTCTAACACATATGTCGCTCCTTTTTCACATTACCAGCCCACTACACCTCTTCTTCTTCTTTGTTTCAATCAGACACAAACAACAATCAAACATATTCGAATAGCAGATCAAGATCAGCGAGCAAATTGAACCAGATACGTACCAAATTGCACCTGGTATGACTAGATTTTTAATCAAATTAGCCGTACCTGTTCGAATTGGAGCGCTGTACCTGATTAAATAGGAGCGCTGTACCTGATCAAATTGGAACACCGTACCATGGCGTTTTTTATCGCTAGCGACTGGCGATTGGGTTTAACAGGTCGCTGATACGCGAACAACACAAGTTCTAAACATGAATACGATTCGTTTAACTACTCTATATCCAATGTCGATAACACAGTTGTATGTTTTATGTACCAAGAAAGAGAATGATGGATCCTAACCTTCTAATTTTAATTATTTTAATAGGTTAAAAATCACATGATGTACTTTTCCAGTAAACAGGTCTAATCGTGTCTTATACAGGCTATTTAGAGGGGGATGATGACGTAGTGGAGATATCAAGTCTTCAAAAGAAAAGGAGTGGAGGACATCTTGAAGGAGACTAGAAAAAAATTAAGTCAAAGTTGAAGGGTCCACATGACATGTTGATGAGAAGAAGTAAAGGAAAATCAACAAGTGTAAGACAAACAAGCATGAATAATGCTTGTGATAAAGAGCTCCGAACAACAAAGACGGAGAACCTTACATATACATTATATAGTACATTATATGGGCTTATTTCCTTTACATATTGGGTTCCAATTAACACTAATATACCCAATAGTTGTCATTACTCAACACAATGACACAAACTACTTAGTCACCAGAAGCTCAAATCAAACTCCACTAAACACTTAAATGAAAGGCAAAACGAAATCAAAATCAAAAATCCAAACAAATACATTCAACCTTTGTGAAACTCATTAACTAAAAAAGACGGAAGACCAAACCTTAGTAACAGTGAGCATCCTGCTAAGCAAAAATCTAGAGAGAACATAGTAGTGATCAGCATTATCACCCAACCATACTTTCACCTGATCGAAAACAAAAACAAAACCAATACAATCACTTATCTGCATGCATAACTAAGGAGATAAACTAACCTAATACTCCATTAATCCAAAACGAGATCACACATTAAACATGTTACAGTTCAATTTCCTAGTTGATATAGACACTAACAAACTGGCGAATCATGTGAGATGACAGTTAAAATTGTAAAAAAAAAAATCATATATCTAAAGTCATGAACATCATTTTCAGAGAATAACATATAATAAGACAAATTAGAAGCAGGAAGGGATTAAGAAAAAACAATAAACCTTGACGAAATCGTATTTAGATGAACCATTCCGAGTGCCGGTACGCATAGGAAAGTCATTATTAGTGGCTTTCGATTCCTCATCAGGAAGCAATACTTTGTTTGAAGAAGATGATTTTGGTTCGCTAGGGCTTGCAATCAACACTGATTTATCCTTCTTCATCTTTCGATTTCAAACCCTAAATTGTATCGATCAGAAAACAGTTAAGATGAGTGATGAGAAGAGGGAAAGACAGGTGGGGTGGCTTCGGTCAACAGAATGCTGAATGTGAATGTGAATGTGGACGACTCAGGTTTTCAATTGGGGCCCGTTAAATTAAAAGCTGTCTCCCATCCATCTTTTCTCGGTCCAAGATCTAATAAACGTAGCATTTTCTTTGAATGGTTAACTTCTGATTATCATATTCATAAAATGGAAGAGGCTCGTCTTGCCTCATTTTAGTTAGGCTATATTGTTTTAATTGCGTTTACACTGGTTTTAAAGTTTGGCTTTTTTGTGCGTTCTTCTGAGAAACTATATCGCCGGCTGCCACTTGAGTCGTTGTGCCACCACAAGAGCATAACTCTCTGGCGTAACACACGGTGGGATGAAAACTCGGTTGAGCTTGGGAATCGAACTAACAACCTCACACAAGGACTGGTCCAAATCCTTAATTGCCTATATCCACCTTAATATAACGCAAGTAGGAATTGAACTTGAGTCTCCATTGGAAAACCCAAGCCTCCACAAACATAGCATTAGCTTCGTGTCGGAGTATTTGGAGAGTGAAAAACAAATATAAGGTTAAAAAAATCCTTTAGGGAGATCATGTCGTTAAATTTCATTAGGATTAGAGATCGATCAAACTCATGTACTCTAGATTGGGTCAAATGGTCAATTTTTGCATTTGGTTCTTATTTGTTCTTTTCATTTTCTTACCGCTTACTTGAGGCATGTTTGAGTGATGGTGGTCGTTAAAAAAAACAAAAAAGATGATTCGGTTATTTGCTTAATTTCTATAAGAGAAAAGAGTAATTCAAATGATGAGCACTTCTATAGATTATTTAATTAAAGTTCTGACGAAATTTAATAATTCAAGTTGATTTATAAATTTCATGAATCTACTCACTCCTAGATCAAGAACTTTGGCTTAGAGCTTGCCTTGTTTATAGTTTTTATTTTTAAAGTTTGAGTTGGGCTCATAAGATCAGACGGTGTGACTCAGCGTCCCCTGCCATCTCATCATCTTTAGCGTCTCATGGCGTCTCTCCCTCATTTCCTAGACGCTAAAGGGGTGGGGGCTTTTATGGGCAATTTCGTTAACTCCTTGACGAGCGCTATAGTGATGGTGATGAGGGGCCACATTTATTTAACAATGAGATTCATTTTCTTTGTAATTCCTTTTTTATTTTCATTTTTTATATATATAGAACCTTTAAAGAAGGTGTTATCCCACACCATGCAACTTAACGATAAAACCTCTCGCTTATGTGGCGCATACGTGGAGCTGATGTGGCATGATAAAGCCCATGGGGACTTTATATCACACCACCCAACCTGAGTAGTTTTTCAAGGTTGAACTTATCTCATTTGTTATTTATTATTATTTTAGTAGTTTATTTATATATTTTTATTTATATACATATATATATTATACTTTTTATATAAAACAATGTTTAGTTATTGTTACCAAAATTTTATATAATATTATAATTATTATATAAATAAAACCAACAACCGTAACTAGTAAATTCTATAAATAAAAGCTAATGGTATGGAATAATCATTGTATAAATAGTTAATATGTCAAAAAACTAAATAAATAAAAAGCTAGTTTAGGCACGCAAACTAGCTCTAGCTCGATATGTGAAGGTCAAGCTCGTTTATTAAACGAGCCTTAATAAAAGCTCGAGCTCAAGGTTGAGCTTGTTTAAGTTTGACTCGATTTGAGTTTTTAGCAAGCTAATCTAGATTAGCTCACGACTGACTTGACTCGTTTACACCCCTAAGTTTACAAAAATCATATGTACTTAACAAAATATCATAATATATAAATAGGGGTGGGATTTGAGGAAAATGCCTAAAAGTATGAAAACAGTGAGAACGATTTTGGTGTTGACATGTGGCGTTGGTGCTAACTTACATTAAGGGGTAATATTGTCAAAAGGTCCATGCACATGCCACTCACATGCCAAAGACCACCCACATGCAAGTCGCATGCACATTTCACCATCGTTTTTAAACTCTCATAACTTTTTTATACGTGATTATTTTTTTAAAAAAATTTCACCATAAAATTGAGTGTTTTATTATCTTTCCAACGAGTATACTATTGCTATACTTTTGAAATAAAAAATGGCATGAACTAGGTGTTCAAATAAAAAACGCCAAACACCCAGTTTAGAAAAAACGCCATGAAAATACCTAGTTGAAAACGCTATAAAACGCCCAAATTCAGAAGGAAAAAAACCATGAAAACCCAGTTGAAAACGCCATAAAACACTCGGTTCAGAAAACGCCATAAAAACTAATTGAAAACACCATGGAAAACATGAAAATCCAGTTCAAAACGCCGTAAAAAACAAAGTTCAAAACACCATAAAAAACAAAGTTCAAAACGCAAAAAAAAAACTCGAAACACCATAAAAAACCCAGTTAATTTCTTTTCGAAAAATATATCAATAGTATACTCGTTGGAAAGATATAAAAAAGTTGGACTTTATGGTGTAATTATTTTTAAAAAATAATCACATATAAAAAATTATTGACGTTTAAATATGATGGGGGAAAATGACATGTGATTAGCATGTGCACCCTTATTTGGATATTCCCATATTACCCCTCCTGATAGTTCTAAAGTTTCTATTATTTACAAAAATGTCACCGTATCAATCTTAGCCATAAAGATGTTATGGTTGAAAATCATTCTCACGTTTTCTTACTTATATGCATTTTCTCCTGATCCTATTTCTATATAAATATATTTGTTTGTATATTTTTTTACATATACAAGAAGAGGTAAATAGCAAGAATTTAATGTGGAATAAAAATAAAAAAAAACATATTTATAGTTTCTTGATATAATAGAATAATTATTAAGATTAGTTATATCACCGTATCTATTAAAAGATTTTTGGGCGTTTTCCGAGTATAGAGGGTGAGGTGAATGAAAGAGTGGGTGAGGTGAAGGAGAGAGAGTGGACGGAAGTTCATATGCAAGAATGTTATAATAAACAGGTCTTGTGAGTACATGAAGGAGAGATAGAGGGTTTTTAATAGTTTTTTTAGAGGATAAGTTACGTGAAAGGCAATTTTTGAGGAGGGGGATGATTCGGCAACAATAGCAATAACATGACATTTCCAAGAGAATCCAAAGTGTGTGTATTCGTTAGGTTTTGTACCTTACTTTGTTGTTTGGCTTTACTTCTAGATCACAAATTATTAAACTAAAACGTCCAGGTGCACATCTAAAAGGACAAATATATTTATGAGTTAAATTTTCACTTTGCTCTCTATGGTTTAATCGTTTTAATGGTTTTACTCCAATTTTTTCAAAAAAGCTATTTTACTCCCTGATCTATGAAGCTTATCTCTATTTCACTCCCTGCTCCTAACGCCATCCTATTCAACTGTTAAATCTTGATCACATGCCCTCACATGAGGGGATTTTAGTCTTTTCCCTTCCCATATATTTTAACATCTTTTTTATTGATAAAAAATTAAAAATAAAAGATAAGTATTTATTAACATGATTATTAAAACCAAATAGTTACAATTCAGATTCTAGGGTTTCACCCACTTAAACTACCATCATTGCTGGTTCAGATCCACCACCAACGCTTCTAGACATTGCTCTGGTTCAGATCCACCACCAACGCTTCTAGACATTGCTCTGGTTCAGATCCACCACCATCGCTTACAAATTGGAGTTGAATCCTCTATTCAGACTTGTCAGTTTTAGTCTACAAAATATACGACAACTGGAAACATGTGGGATCTGAAAATTCGAAGCTTAGATACAACAATACAGAAATTAAATGTCGATTATTGGGTTATCATGCTAGCTTCGTCATTGTCATTGTTTAATTCTTGAAAAAAAAAGATTTCCCAGCTTCGTATGTTGACCAACAGATGGCGACTGCTGGTGCGTGAAAAAGCATTATTGGCATCCATCCTCTAAAAAGCCCTATGTAATCATCTTATAATTTGTAGGCTAAAACTAACATATTTTTCTCAATAGACATTGCTCTGGTTCTACTTTCACCATGTCGTCTCACGGAGGAGCTGACACTGCCACCATCGTCGTGCCGGCAGCGCTTCGACCGGAAAATCAAGAAACCACCACCGTCGCATCCTCCACCATCTCCACTTTAGACGAACGTAAACCGTCACCAGAAATACCAGATCTAACGTACAGCGTCACCGTTAACTTTAGACCGAGCTCCGCCGCCTCACGTGAAACTTCTGATATGCAACTCCGATGAGGTGGTGCCGGGAGTGATGGTTATGGTGGTGGTGGTGGTGCTTGGGTTCTAGTGATGTGGGTTTCGGTTGGGTGGTGACCAGTGGTGGTGAGGTGGTGGGTAGGTGTCGTTGGTGATGGAGAATGGAGAAGATGAATCTGATGTAGAGAGAGAGAGGAGAGAGTGTGTGTAGAGAGAGTGAGGAGGTATGGTCCCAAATAACCATACCCTTGACTATATTTCACAAGGATAACCTTGCATGCAAAATGCAATGGTGCGCTTTCCTTAGAACCAGCAACTTCAAGGTCATACAATGAGCCTTGCGCACTCAGCGTAACGGTGAATTAGACCACCAACTTCCAGGTCACACAATGAGCTTTGCGCACTCAGCGCAATGGTGAATTAGACCAACTTCTGTAAGTCACACAACGAGCCTTGTGTACTCGCCACAACGGTAAGTTAGACTCAGGCGCGCAGGTCACTAAACCCTGCGCATAGCAATTGTAACATTCATGTAAAACGGGTTCCAAAACTCGCTCCGTTTGAGAATCAAGTAGAAGTTCGTTGTGCTTTTATTGTGTTATTTATAGTTAATAAATAATTATATAATTATAATAATAATCTATAAAAGTATAATAAAGTATTTAACCTTAAAAATAATAAAAATAAAATGAAATAAACAAAAGGGGTAGCAGGGGTCAAACCCGGGTCCCCACAAGCTCTCACACACCAAAACACCGTTGGACCACACACACTTGTTGTGTAAGATTGGCAACAAATAAAATTTAAAATAAAACCCGCGAGTCACCAGCTAGGTCATGTCTGTAACCGCCGGAACTGAATTCAAGTTAATCATTGAGATTAATGGGTGTTTCCGCAATTGACAGAATATAACCGATGAACAACATCAGTTATGACTCAAGTTCAAAATCCAATTAATCTAAAACCGTTTTGTAACAACCTGTAAAATAGTGTCCAATAGTATAGTGACATGTGTTGTATTTTAAATATAGTTTATTAAAGACCAATAAGGACTAAAGGTGTCAACATGCTCAATCTGAGCCTCTGAGTGACGGTCCGATGTCAACATGCATAAATAACAGCCTCTGAGTGATTGATATGTCAACATGCTTAAATCATTAGCCTCTGAGTGACTGATATGTCAACATGCCTAGCCTCTGAGTGACATCGGAATCAATATGCTTATAATAAGCCTCTGAGTGATCCTTTGTGAAGTCTTAACTCTCATACGTGCCATTTGTTGGACGTGAGGGTTCAATTTTGTAAATATAGGAAAGTTAGATAATGGAGGGATTAAAAGCGTCAAGTATTGGCTACGGAGGGTTAAAAGTGCCAAAAAGGTGTTTAAAAAGGTTTTTAGAATCTTTTTAAAGTTAAGGGGTTAAAAATGTCAAAAACTTTGAAACTGGTTTTGGAGCGGTCACGGGCCGCGAGAGACCAGGCCTGGGTCTCTCGCAGGGCGCGAGAACAGGTTTGCTGCAGAAAGTTTTGTTTGGAGACCAAGCATAACTCTAAAACCATTAATTCGAAACCATGGCTTCTCTAAACTGCTATGCCACGTTTTGGGACACTTGTAAGCTTCTTCTTACACCCCTAAACACCTGGCTTCACCTCCTTTGAGTTCTCCAACTATAAATAGGTGCTTAAGTTCACCATTTCAACTTGCACCTTTCTCATTCACTCTTCTCCCTCCTCTGGAAGTTCCTAGCTGAAAGGAGCATTCAACTTAGTTCTCTTGCTTTATAGGAACCTCTTGTGAGTGTTCCTTGCTCTTGCATTTTCGTTTATAGGCTTTTATAGCCAAAAGTCAAGCGTTTTCGTAAAACGCTTTGACTTTCGGTTAAGACCATTATGGTCCACCATTGTTCGTAACGAACATGGCTAAGTGATCGTAATAAGGTAGGTGTTAATCCCTATAAAGGGCACCTCCTGAAGATCACGTTTGCTAGACCAATTGACGGGTCAAAGTTATGATATTAAAAAGTCAAACAGACCATTTTTCGGAAAAATCATAAAATGATCTTATATATGTTATGAAACCTGGTTTGACACTTAAACAAGTTGGTAATAATTATTGAACATGTAAGAACATGTTCGGCTCCTCAATTTCAGTTCTAGGGTCGGTTCGCAACCGAAAGTCGCAAAGTTTGACTTCTACTTTGACTTTCGATTCTAACCCGATTTAGACTAGTTACCTACTAATCTAAAGTTGCATTATGATCATAATATAATATAGCATAACCCTTTGAGGTTATATTACATGATCATAATCAAAATCCAAGTTTATGCGCAAGTTCCATAATTATGCCATCTTTGACCAAAATGCGTTTTTTGCATAAAACAAGGTTTTAAATGATAATAAACTTGAAAATGAGTTTCTACTGATGTAATATTTTAAGTAGGATTATTTGGAATGTTAAACCAGGTTATAAACTGAGTTTTCAAGCAAGTCCTTAAACTATGTCGATAAATGGAGATTTTAGCCCTTTTGACTCATAAACTAGTTTTAATCAATCTTTTCAAGGTAAATCTTTTACCTACTGATATGTTATATTAAATAACATATCTAAGACATTTTAATCTGAACTTAACATCAGTTTTGGTGAAAATCACATAAGGACGCCATTTTACGACATAAGCGTAGTATGGTTTTAAACCATATTAATGGACCAAGACTTGTTACCTACTGATTTTAAAACTTATTTTAAATATATATTTACAGTAGGTACATGTTATAAACTCATAATCCCAAATAATTTATAGACTATGTGTAAAATGACCAAATGCCCATTCGGTGCATAATTTGGTCATAAAAGATAATTTACACATATAATTGATATCCTACTGATATTATATCATAAATAAATTATTTTTCCAGAATACTCATGATCATAAACTTAAATTATATTCAAATCCTTTTATATGGTATAAAATTACCAAAACGTCCTTATGAGGCATAATTTCATTTTAAAACCTTAACGGGCATGCAAGTTGATATCCTATTGATATCTTAACTTATTTAAAGTATAATGGCATATAGAACTTGTCCATAACTTATCCGGTTACCCGATATCGCTAAAAAACGCACGGTTACGTATATGTAACCATTTTACGGAAATCAATCAAAACGGGTTTAACCTTGTCATTTAAGTTTCAAAATCCAGAATGTATATAGTTTACCCATATTATACAAGTCAAGTACTTGTCGGGATTAAACTACATTCTATCCGATCATCGTTTAATCAAGCGTTATACGTAATGATCATGTTCACTATTCGGTTTATAGGACCGTTAGTATTTAATTGGCTAGCTTATGCCATAATTCAGACTAGAGCCTTACAGGTAAATGCTATCTGCACTTGGTACTTTTGTATACGGCTGAGTTATTTAAAAATAAAAAGAAGAAGACTAGCTCAGGTAAATACTGTCAACTTATTTTCCCTATACGGGCTTGAGATATGGTAAATTATTACGCTTGGTCCAAAATGGGGTCAATCGAATGCCTGCTTGTGGCTAGTAAACCCGCATATTTCGTTTCAATCAGTTTGTTTGATAACTTAAACATCAGGGGTTAAATTACCGTGTCCTGGATATCCTCGGCTCAATACAATAGATATTGGCCACGACCCTAGCACGGGGTGTAGGCATACACCTTTTGATGCTCATATGCAATATGCCCAAGACGTTGGGGATGACTCCTTCGTGAGTCCTGAGTGGTGTGTATTTAATCATGTCTCGGTTTCTGTCCGGGCCTGTATGTATTGCCAAACATGTGAATCTGATACAAGGTTGCAAGGTTAACTTTCCCAAGTTAATAAAAGATTTTGTACCGTTTGCACTTAAAACCCATTTTAAAGTTTTCAAAATGAGTCAGTTGGGTGTATTTACCAGCGTAAGCTGACGTATCGTCCAAAGGCTAAATTGCAGGTACAATACGAAATAGGCCGGAAGCTACTCAGTAGTGAATAAGAGGATCTTGCAAATCCTTAGATCTGCCCTAAAGTCTGTTTTATATTCTTTCTTGTACATTTTAATGATCCGCCTGTGGATCTTCTATTACGAGCCTGTATATTATTTTATTTCGAACATTTGGTTTGTAATAGTAATTTTACTCCAAGACTTCCGCTGTGCCATGTTTAATTGACAATGATGTTATCAACTGACGTCACAATACTCCCCACCCGGGCCTACCGGTGTATGGATTTGGATATGAAATCCGGGGTGGGACAGGTTGGTATCAGAGCCAACGTTTGAGAGAATTAGACACTAGCCTTTTGTGTTTAATCTCAAACCTACACGTGCACACTCCTTAGACTTCCGAGTCTAGGCATTGACCTAGGATTTACTCATTTCATTATTAAGTTATTAGTATTGTTTTTGAATTGATTTTTAACAGGAAAATGCCGCCACGTATGAGAGGACAAAGTGGAAGAGGAAAAGGTCCAATGAGGGGAGGACCATCAGGGCGCATACCCCCCAACCTCATAATTAAGATGCTTATCAAGAATCAGGAGATTCATCTCCTTGGCAACCAGCGAGACGTTCTGTCTCTAATAGACACTCGCCCTCACATTCCCAAAATTCTTACCACACTCACCACTCCTATCATTCACGCCATACCCATCATTCCCATTCACATTCTTACCATGAAGAATTTAACCCCAATCATTATTTTAACACGTCTCCAGCCGATCAAAATCAGTTGACCAGCCACATCCTATGGACGAGGACTCCGACCCGGAGATGCCGCCGTCGGGATCAAATGTGCATCCCATTGAAATATCAAGCGATTCAAACTCTTATGATGGATCGCCCTACCAAGGTCCTAATGAGTGGGACCAATACTGGAACCAATTCACCTTCGCCCATACTCCTTCCCATCACTCTCAACCACCTCGGTTTCAAGAAGATGTCCACATGGAACCGGTGGACCAACCTCAACCACCACCTGAACCACCAAGGAGGAAGCGTGGAGCACGTATGTCGGTACGTGCAGGACAAAGGTCGGGATCGCTGCCACCTTTGCCAAACTCTTATCCCACAATTCAAGAGGACCCACAAATGGGTAGACCCTCTAATGTTTCACCTATAGTGAACCAACACCCGTATCTACAGTTCAACCACCACCATCGGATTATACTAACCCAATCCCTACATATCCGGACACGTCTGGATATGATCCTTATAACCCGTCTACACCGGTAGACTGTCAAGCATGGTCGTAAGACCCCTACATGCAGGCGGTTATGCACAATGCACTTTACCCGTCTCCTTTTCCACCTACTTATCCACCGACTGGATATCCAACTTATGGGTACCAGTATTCGGTTATGCCACAACAACAACCACAACCTTCGCCGCCACTTGAGGGCATTAATGAGGCCTTAGAAAGAATGAAATGCAACAGCAAGCGGAGAAAATGGAGAAGAAGACAAACAAATTCTTTAAGAAACTCTCCAAATTGGTCAAAGGAAAGAAGGACGAATGAAGTCTCTTCTAATTATATGTAGTCACTTCGAGGACATTGTTATTTATTTAGTCCCTGCGCAGACATTTCTATTTCTTTAAAGTCCTTGCATGGACAAGTTTATTTCATTTTTCAGTATTGTAATTTCTAATTTGAAATTTAATGAAGTACTTTTGGAATTATATATATGTAAATCATCCTCTTGAAAATGAGCGTCTCGATTTTACTCGAATTTATGCTCAGCGATATAATTCCAAATTGATCTTAATGGTTTTGATTTGCCGAGTGGCACAGACCACATATTTGGCCAAATATATATAAATGATAGTTAAGAACGGAAGGGTCTTCTATCATGTAGTTAAGGGAAGTTATCCTTCTATCTAGAGGTGGTGGACTAAGTTCAAGCCTCCAAGTCCTTAAGGTCAATGCGACCGGGACTATTAATCAACAATTAAGATCCTCTTATATTGACATTCAAGTAATGTTCATACTCTTGGTAGTGTGACTTGAGGAATCACGCTAACCTTCAAGGTAATGGACTATGTCCTAACCTTATAAAGCCCCTGTGATCTGTTTGATCTCGGCTGAATATCACCAGTGCGGTGATGAATAAGACATCCATTAGAGATGTATTTTATACAGCCCTTGTGATCTGTTTGATCCTGGCTAAAATATAACCAGTGCGGTGATGAATAAGACATCCATTAGAGATGTATTTTATATAGCCCTTGTGATCTGTTTGATCCCGGCTAAATATCACCAGTGCGGTGATGATTAAGACATCCATTAGAGATGTATTTTATATAGCCCTTGTGATCTATTTGATCCCGGCTAAATATCACCAGTGCGGTGATGAATAAGACATCCATTAGAGATCTATTTTATATTTGTGATTTGTTTGATCCTGGCTAAATATCACCAGTGCGGTGATGAATAAGACATCCATTAGTGATGTATTACCCTTCGGGTTATGATTTATTTTATATAGCCCATGTGATCTATTTGATCCCGGCCAATATCACCAGTGTGGTGATGAATAAAACATCCGTTAGTGATGTATTACCCTTTCGGGTTATGATTTATTTTATATAGCCCATGTGATCTATTTAATCCCAGCTAAATATCACCAGCGCGGTGATAAATAAAACATCCATTAGTGATGTATTACCCTTTCGGGTTATGATTTATTTTATATAGCCCACGTGATCTATTTAATCTCGGCTAAATGACACCAGTGCGGTGATAAAACATCCATTAGCGATGTAGTGCCTATGTGCCATATCTTATGTCCATTAGTGATAGGCCTATGTGCCATATTTTATGTCCATTTTGACAGGCTTATGTGCCATGTTATAAATGTCCTTTTTGACCAACCTATGTGCTATAAAATTATCAAATATGACAATGACAGTTGTGACATTGTGATCCCCTGTCTAGTAATAAATGGATTATGTCCAGATTATAATTTGCCTATGATGGTCCTATTAAGACCTAGGCCAAATATAGTTATATTAAGCCTAAGAGTTGTGATATTATTCACACTAGTATAGGCAGTGGATTTTTTTATATCCAACGTTTAAAAGCCGATATGGTTATTATACCATGGCTAAGAGAAATTTTATTTGGTATATATAGAACCAAAGCTCTGAAGAATGGTTAATTCTAATGAGGCACAAAGTAGCCATCGGGACGTCAACTCTAAGGACGCAGAAAATGTAGCCATAAATGATAATGACTTTCAAGCTCGCATTGATGCGGTTGTAGAAAAGGCCATGGGAAAGGCCATCGAAAGGCTTAAAGAGTCAAGTGCTGCTCGCTCTAGACCCTTTATCTATCCCATCATCTTCAGCTCATAGAGAGAGCTCCGTTCACTCTTCAAATGCGAAGAGTGAACCAAGGAAAATAGATTTCGCTGAAAGGTCCCGTTCTGTTAAAGATGGATGTACCTATAAGTATTTCGTCTCCTGCAAGCCCCGAGACTTTGACGGGGAAAAAGGAGCGGTGGAAGCCCTAAAGTGGCTAGATGAAATGGAAACAATTGTGGACATCAGCAACTGTGCTGATAAGGATGTGGTCAAGTATGTATCACAGTCCTTTAAGGGCAACGCCCTAATCTGGTGGAAAGCCATGATTCAGTCTACAGGTAAAGTATACCTGTATAATCTAGGATGGTCCAAGTTTGTGGACCTTATTAAGGAAACCTACTGCCCACCCCATGAGGTGGAGAAAATTAGAGACCGATTTCTTGTCTCTTTCTATGAAAACCTAGACTGTCGGAAATATGTGTCCGATTTTAATTCCCTATCTAGGTTAGTTTCCTATCTAATTACCCCGGAGCCAAACGCATTGCGCGTTTTATTAATGGGTTAGCGCCCGAGATAAAGGGCATGGCAAAGGCTGCTCAGCCTAATACCTATAGGTCTGCTGTCGACGTGTCTCTCTCCCTCACCCTTGATTTAGTGAGGCAAAAGTCAATTAAGTCCGAAACTGACTGGAAAAGAAAGAGGGAAGATGACGACTCCTATAAGTTTAATAAGAAAAATAAAGGGAGATTTGGGTTCAAAGGGAACCAAGGCAAGTCGGTTGTAATGACATTTTGCAAGACTTGCAACCGTAAACACTGGACACAGTGTAATCCTGATCACAAGCTCGGCCTTGTGGTATTTGTAAAAGGAGAGGGCATAAGACCCTAGATTGTAAAGATCTTAAGAATGTCGTTTGCTACATCTGCAACGAAAAAGGGCATATAAAGACTAACTGCCCTAAGCTTCTTAAGAATAATAATCCAAAGCCTGGAGAGGCCAAGAAAGGGAATGCACGCGCTTTTCAAATAACTGCAAGAGAGGCTGTTAATGACGACAATGTCATAACAGGTACATTCCTCATTAACAATATCTATGCTAGAGTTCTTTTTGATTCGGGTGCGGATAAATCATTTGTTGATCATAAGTTTAGTAAACTGTTAAATTTACCCATAAGAACTCTAGATAAAACTTATGAGATAGAACTTGCCGATGGAACCTTAGAAACTGCTTCTTCCATTCTTGATGGATGCTCTATATCCATTAAGAATCATTCCATCCCTATCTCTCTTTTGCCAATGAAATTGGCGGGGTTCGATGTTGTCTTAGGCATGGATTGGTTATCTCATAACCAAGCCCGCATTGCCTGCGATAAAAAGCTCATCGAAATTAAAACCCCATCTGGTGAAATGATCACCATCCCCGGAGACTCACACTATGGACTACCAGACAAGGTGTCATTATTTAAGGCATCCAAGTGTTTGAGAAAAGGTTGTGTAATCTATATGGCACAAGTCACCATAAATGAACCTAAGTCGAACCTTGAAGATCAACCAGTTATATCGAAGTATCCCGATGTATTCCCAGAAGAATTACCAGGCCTACCTCCAGACAGGCAAGTGGAGTTTAGAATAGATATCCTACCAGATTCAGCACCAGTAGCTAGAGCTCCATATAGGCTAGCACCAACGGAGATGAAGGAATTGAGGACGCAACTAGACGAACTCTTGTTGAAAGGCTTTATTCAGCCTAGTTCCTCGCCTTGGGGAGCTCCTATTCTGTTTGTAAAGAAGAAAGACGGTTCGATGCGAATGTGCATCGACTACCGGGAGCTGAACAAGCTAACCATTAAGAATAGATATCCTCTGCCCTGGATCGATGATTTATTCGACCAACTTCAAGGGACTAGTTACTTTTCTAAGATTGATTTAAGATCAGGATATCATCAACTGAAGGTTAAGAGTGAAGATGTTCCCAAAACAGCCTTCAGGACCCGTTATGGTCATTTTGAGTTCTTACTGATGCCTTTTGGGCTCACAAATGCACCCGCAGCATTCATGGATCTCATGAATAGAGTCTACAAACCGTATTTGGATAAATTTGTCATTGTCTACATAGACGACATACTTATCTATTCTCGTAATCAAGCTGATCACGAGAAACATCTTCGGTGCATCCTAGAATTATTAAGGTGGGAGAAACTTTATACAAAGTTCTCTAAATGCGAATTTTGGCTTAGAGAAGTCCAATTCCTTGGTCATGTCGTAAGTGAGCGTGGTATCCAAGTGGATCCCACTAAAATTGAGGCCATTATGAATTGGGAAGTGCCGAAGACCCCAACGGAGGTTCGTAGTTTCTTAGGATTGGCTGGATACTATAGGAGGTTCATTGAAGGAATTGAACATGTGACAACGCCGATGGATGGAAACGCTTAATGATTATGATTGTGAAATTCGCTACCATCCCAGCAAGGCAAATGTAGTTGCTGACGCCTTAAGTTATAAGGAAAGGGTTAAGCCCATTAGGATTAACGCTAAGAGAATTAAGCTCAAAAATAGCTTGAATGAGAAGTTATTAGATGCGCAAAAGCAAGCCCTATTAGAGGCTGATATTCCTAATGAGGGATTAGGCGGAACTGTTGATCAGTTAACGCCTGGAAAGGATGGAATCCTTAGATTCAATGGAAGAATCTGGGTTCCAATCTTCGGAGGACTTAGAGATCTAATCCTTCAGGAAGTGCATAATACAAGATACTCAGTTCACCCGGGAGGTGACAAGATGTATCAAGACTTAAAGAAGAATTATTGGTGGATGGGTTTGAAGAAATCCATAGCCACTTATGTAGCTAAGTGTCTAACGTGTTCGCAAGTTAAAGCCGAACATCAGAAACCGTCAGGACTCCTACAACAACTTGAGATTCCCACCTGGAAATGGGAAATGGTAACTATGGATTTGATTACCAAGTTACCTAAGACCAAATGTGGTAATGACACGATTTGGGTCATTGTGGACAGGCTGACTAAGTCAGCACATTTCTTGCCAATGAAAGAGACTTATAATTCTGATAAGTTGGCAAAGCTATATGTGGACAAGATTGTGTCCCTACACGGTGTGCCAGTATCTATTGTATCTGACAGAGATACTAGATACACATCTCACTTTTGGAAAAGTTTCCAATAATCTTTAGGCACACGATTAAATTTCAGTATGGTTTACCATCCACAGACTGATGGTCAAAGTGAGCGTACTATTCAAACTCTGGAAGACATGCTCAGGGCATGTGTGACTGATTTAGGTGGAAGTTGGGATGACCACTTACCCGTAATAAGAGTTCTCCTACAATAACAATTATCATACGAGCATCAAGGTTGCTCCTTTTGAGGCCTTGTATGGGAGAAAATGTAGAACGCCCGTGTGTTGGACAGAAGTTGGGGAAGCTCAACTATCAGGACCTGAGATTGTCCTGGAGACCACAGAAAAGATTGTGCAAATCCGTGATCGTCTCAAAGTTGCCAGAGATAGGCAGAAAAGTTATGCAGACAAGAGGTGTAAACCTCTTAAGTTCCAAGTAGGGGACAAAGTCATGCTAAAAGTATCACACTGGAAAGGTGTGGTGCGTTTTGGAAAGAAGGGCAAGTTGAGCCCAAGATATATTGGACCCTTCGAGATAGTCGAATGTGTCGGCACTGTAGCTTATAAGCTTAGGTTGCCAGAGGAGCTTAGTGGAATCCATGATATATTCCACATATCTAATCTTAAGAAATGTCTAGCCGATGAGTCGCTAGCAATATCGCACGAAGATGTGCAAATTGATGAAAACCTAAGGTTCATTGAGAAACCAATTTCGATCGAGGATCGACAGGTTAAGAAGCTCCGAAGAAAAATGATACCTATAGTAAAGTTTAAGTGGGACGTTTTTAGAGGTCCCGAATATACATGGGAGGTTGAGTCCACTATGCAACAAAAATACCCCCATCTTTTCGAATAAAATCTCGAGGTCGAGATTTCTTTTAAGGGGGTGAGGATGTAACACCCTGTAAAATAGTGTCCAATAGTATAGTGACATGTGTTGTATTTTAAATATAGTCTATTAAAGACCAATAAGGACTAAAGGCTTCAACATGCTCAATCTGAGCCTCTGAGTGACGGTCCGATATCAACATGCATAACTAACAGCCTCTGAGTGACTGATATGTCAACATGCTTAAATCATTAGCCTCTGAGTGACTGATATGTCAACATGCCTAGACTCTGAGTGACATCGGAATCAATATGCTTATAATAAGCCTCTGAGTGATCCTTTATGAAGTCTTAACTCTCATACGTGCCATTTGTTGGACGTGAGGGTTCAATTTTGTAAATATAGGAAAGTTAGATAATGGAGGGATTAAAAGAGTCAACATGTTAATTTATACCTCTGAGTGACCTTTTAACGAACCGAGAGCTCGACAATGTCCGAGCATAATCCCGGGTATCCCAAGTATTGGCTACGGAGGGCTAAAAGTGCCAAAAAGGTGTTTAAAAAGGTTTTTAGAAGCTTTTTAAAGTTAAGGGGTTAAAAGTGTCAAAAACTTTGAAACTGGTTTCATAGCGGTCACGGGCCGCGAAAGACCAGGTCTGGGTCTCTCGCGGGGCGCGAGAACAGGTTTGCTGCAGAAAGTTTTGTTTGGAGACCAAGCATAACTCTAAAACCATTAATTCGAAACCATGGCTTCTCTAAACTGCTATGCCACGTTTTGGGACACTTGTAAGCTTCTTCTTACACCCCTAAACACCTGGCTTCACCTCCTTTGAGTTCTCCAACTATAAATAGGCGCTTAAGTTCACCATTTCAACTTGCACCTTTCTCATTCACTCTTCTCCCTCCTCTGGAAGTTCCTAGCTGAAAGGAGCATTCAACTTAGTTCTCTTGCTTTATAGGAACCTCTTGTGAGTGTTCCTTGCTCTTGCATTTTCGTTTATAGGCTTTTATAGCCAAAAGTCAAGCGTTTTCGTAAAACGCTTTGACTTTCGGTTAAGACCATTATGGTCCACCATTGTTCGTAACGAACATGGCTAAGTGATCGTAATAAGGTAGGTGTTAATCCCTATAAAGGGCACCTCCTGAAGATCACGTTTGCTAGACCAATTGACGGGTCAAAGTTATGATATTAAAAAGTCAAACAGACCATTTTTCGGAAAAATCATAAAATGATCTTATATATGTTATGAAACCTGGTTAGACACTTAAACAAGTTGGTAATAAATATTAGAACATGTAAGAACATGTTCGGCTCGTCAATTTCAGTTCTAGGGTCGGTTCGCAACCGAAAGTCGCAAAGTTTGAATTCTGCTTTGACTTTCGATTCTAACCCGATTTAGATTAGTTACCTACTAATCTAAAGTTGCATTATGATCATAATATAATGTAGCATAACCCTTTGAGGTTATATTACATGATCATAATCAAAATCTAAGTTTATGTGCAAGTTCCATAATTATGCCATCTTTGACCAAAATGCGTTTTTTGCATAAAACAAAGGGTTTTAAATGATAATAAACTTGAAAATGAGTTTCTACTGATGTAATATTTTAAGTAGGATTATTTGGAATGTTAAACCAGGTTATAAACTGAGTTTTCAAGCAAGTCCATAAACTATGTCGATAAATGGAGATTTTAGCCCTTTTGACTCATAAACTAGTTTTAATCAATATTTTCAAGGTAAATCTTTTACCTACTGATATGTTATATTAAATAACATATCTAAGACATTTTAATCTGAACTTAACAACAGTTTTGGTGAAAATCACATAAGGACGCCATTTTACGACATAAGCGCCATTTAGGCGCATAGTATGGTTTTAAACCATATTAATGGACCAAGACTTGTTACATACAGATTTTAAAACTTATTTTAAATATATATTTACAGTAGGTACATGTTATAAACTCATAATCCCAAATAATTTATAGACTATGTGTAAAATGACCAAATGCCCCTTCGGTGCATAATTTGGTCATAAAAGATAATTTACACATATAATTGATATCCTACTGATATTATATCATAAATAAATTATTTTTCCAGAATACTCATGATCATAAACTTAAATTATATTCAAATTCCTTTTATATGGTATAAAATTACCAAAACGCCCTTATGAGACATAATTTCGTTTTAAAACCTTAATGGGCATGCAAGTTGATATCCTACTGATATCTTAACTTATTTAAAGTATAATGGTATATATAACTTGTCCATAACTTATCCGGTTACCCGATATCGCTAAAAAAACGCACGGTTACGTATATGTAACCATTTTACAGAAATCAATCAAAACGGGTTTAACCTTGTCATTTAAGTTTCAAAATCCAGAATGTATAGTTTACCCATATTATACAAGTCAAGTACTTGTCGGGATTAAACTAAATTCTATCCAATCATCGTTTAATCAAGCGTTATACATAATGATCATGTACACTATTCGGTTAATAAGACCGTTAGTATTTAATTGGCTAGCTTATGCCATAATCCAGACTAGAGCCTTGCCGGTAAATGGTATCTGCACTTGGTACTTTTGTATACAGCCGAATTATTTAAAAATAAAAAGAAGAAGACTAGCTCAGGTAAATACTCTCGACTTATTTTCCTTATACGGGCTTGGGATATGGTAAATTATTACCGCTTGGTCCAAAATGGGGTCAATCGAATGCCCGCTTATGGCTAGTAAACCCGCATATTTCGTTTTAATCAGTTTTGTTTGATAACTTAAACATCAGGGGTTAAATTACCGTGTCCTGGATATCCTTGGCTCAATACAATAGATATTGGCCACGACCTTAGCACGGGGTGTAGGCATACACCTTTTGATGCTCATACGCAATATGCCCAAGGCGTTGGGGATGACTCCTTCGTGAGTCTTGAGTGGTGTGTATTTAATCATGTCTCGGTTTCTGTCCCGGGCCTTGTATGTATTGATAAACATGTGAATCTAATACAAGGTTGCAACGTCAACTTTCCCAAGTTAATAAAAGATTTTGTGTCGTTTTGCACTTAAAAACCATTTTAAAGTTTTCAAAATGAGTCAGTTGGGTGTATTTGCCAGCGTAAGCTGACGTGTCGTCCAAATGCTAAACTGCAGGTACAATACGAAATAGCCCGGAAGCTGCTCGGTAGTGAATAAGAGGATCTTGCAAATCCTTAGATCTGCCCTAAAGTCTGTTTTATATTCTTTCTTGTACATTTTAATAATCCGCCTGTGGATCTTCTATTATGAGCCTGTATATTATTTTATTTCGAACATTTAGTTTGTAATAGTAATTTTACTCCAAGGGACTTCCGCTGTGCCATGTTTAATTGACAATGATGTTATCAACTGATGTCACAATACTCCCCACTCGGGCCCACCGGTGTATGGATTTGGATAGGAAATCCGGGGTGTGACACGTTTTAAGTTTGAAATCATCAACCCATAATTTGGGTTTTGAAACCGAAATCCCATGATTGAAATCCACTATAAATACCGATGCACCACACCTCAATTACCTCGCTCATTATCCCAAAACTCCACTATAATCTCTCTGATCGAAGTTCTTGTTCGCCGGAAAACGTTTGCACTCGCTGGAGATTATCATCGAAAAACCGAGACCGCGCTTCTAGTCGGTATAATCTTTTAAACTCTTCTGATATCTATCATTTAGTATGTTTCAAATCTTATAACAATTACCTAGAATTGTTTAAAACAGAATTCAGTCGGGTTCAAGTTTTGGGTTTAAGTTTTTATGAAGATGATAAAGTTAAAAATGCATACGTATAATTAAAAACGGGTTTATAACCGGGTTAGACACACAGTCTAGTGGTGGACTGTGTGCAAACATAACACACACATCCTGGGTTCGAGCCTTAACCATTGTCGGTTTTTCTGAGATAAAAAACTTTTTCTTAAAACTTAATTAATCGCATTTCAGTAAGACTATAAGTATAACATAACTTCAGTTATTAATGGGTTAGACACCCAGCCAAGTTGGTAGGGCTGGGTGCAAAACATAACGAAGGTCACGGGTTCGATTCGGGGGTTGTGCACTGGTTCAATGGTTTTAAAAACTTTTTAAATAAATGATTTCAGAATTAACCTAACTAATATATATGTAATTAAATTTAGAATTATTTCAGGTTAGACACGTAGCTCAGTTGGTAGAGCTGCGTGCACGTATACGGGAGGTCACGAGTTCGAACCTCACAGTTGCCAAATTCACGCGCATAAAAACCGGTCAGACCGGTCAGGTCTGACAAGATCCAAAATTTTTTATTACTATTTTTATTTATTAATTCCATTTAAAAATCATTTAAAATGCTTAAAATAAGACTTTTTAAGTTTAAAAATTACATAAATTACCACAAAAATAAACCTAACAATCTAACAAAAAGCATTAATTAAAAATATTAATTTCTAATAAAAATTTATTTATTTATCGAATTATTACGTTATTATTAAGGTTAGTTTCTCTCGCGGTTAAATCCAAATTCGTTCGCGTTCGTCATCAATCCAAGGAAACGCACCCACTATGAGTGAATCCTTACAAATTCCCCTTTTTATTCATGTTTTGGGATGTAACATGTGTCGTTTACATATTTTATTTATTCAACACTTGTGCTAACACCATTATGTGATCTAATGTGTATATTTTTGTTGTTGTTGTTATATGTGGTTACATTATATCATTTCAGTGCAATCATTCACATAAAGCCCATCTGTTCCTCGTTGGATACGAGTTGAGCATCGCGTGCCTCATTAGATCGGCTCCGTTTGGTTGAGCCTTGATCTCACAGTTCATCATTTATCATGCTCATATGTACATTGTTGTTATTATGTGGTTTGTGGTTTGATTATATACATATGCTCATATATGGTCTATGCACATTTTTATTAAATTAATCAATGTAACTAATCTGTTTAAATGTTTAATTTGGATTCACTCGTCAACTTTTGTTGACCCAAACTTTTATTTTACACATGATACAGATGGACAGACTGAGGAGACCAACACTTAGGATTGGCCTTAGAAGATGAATAAAATATATCTTGTTAGAACAATATTTCATGTGCTTGTATGTTTCTTTGTGTTTGGATATTTTCCTTTAAATTTCAATTAATAAATATGAAAATTAATTATAGTAAATGTCATGAGCTTTGATGAAAACCCAAATCATGCCCCGACTTCTATTTCTGCTGCGGGTTAGGGTGTGACAGATTGGTATCAGAGCTCTTGACTATAGGGATATAGGATAGGTTATTAGACCCTTAGAGCCTATACTATAGTTGAACAGATTTTAAATGCTTACGTGTTACATGCAAACTCATGATGTTTATTTGTTTCATATTTATTTCACACACAAATGCATGCAAGCACTTTCACTATTACGTGTTATTGTGTGATATTTATTGTGTCCTATATATTATTAACATATCATGTCTACGCAAACACACACATCACAATTTCACAATTATTATGATTTCTTTCTCAAGGATTTTATAATGTTTTTCATGTTTTTCAATCTCATCAAAGTGAGTTCTACGGCGGGCATGTAGTAACTGGAAGGGTACGAGTACCGGTAGTCGAAACGTCCTGTCTAGGATTGGCATTCGTATAAATCTAATACAATGGACCAGTTTGCCTACCTGGGGACTAACGATGAGAGTACGAAGTACCTATTAGGCCAAAACATGCCACACCAAACATCGTGTGAACTAACCCCACTTTGAGTTGTCATTGTGTCTACACCTGGACACCCTCCGACCTTACATCTCGCAATCGTGTTTTACGATTTTCATTCGGGTGATGCGAGTGTTAACAGGCCAACACCAATGTGAACCCTACAAAGCCTAGTAGTCATGGGGCCCACGTGACTACCTAGGCCAAAGTATGGGATACATATGGGGGCCCAAACATGAGCAAAGCCCAAGACATCCTATGGATGTAGTAAACTTATTTTCTCATTTATTTTGTGAATGTTGCTTTTTTCTTTTACGTCACATGACACCTAAAAACATTCAACTCATAATCTCGCTACGTATTTTATGTAGATGTCTGCTAGACACTCTCGAGGTGGTAGAAGGTCAGGAAGATCTGGCGAGTGCATGGCCGCTCAAATAGCCCAACAGATGGCTACCGTACTTCCTGACATCGTAGTTCAAGTCCAACAAGCTCTTGCCGCTAATCCGATCAACCCCACCAATCAAGAAGGCCCAAATCTTGCCAATCCTCCCCCCAACACCACCAAATGCACCAACAAGCACTTCAAATCTTGAGATCCTCCAAAATACGAGGGGACTGAATGTGTCACCGCCCTCCTCCGTTGGTTTGAGGAGATGGAAATCACTTTTCTCAACTGCGACTGTCGTGATGATCACAAGGTTCGATAAGCTACCGGTCATTTATATGGGGTAGCATTTACATGGTGGAACGCGGAGAAAGGAAGGAGAGGTGATGAAGCCGCTGTGGCCTTAACTTGGGAAGAGTTGAGGGAGCTCATGACAAGACGCCTCTGTCCAAGAAGCGAAATCAAGAAATTGGAAGATGAATTCTACTCTTTGAAACAAAAAGGAGAGAGACCACATAACATACAATAAGAGATTCCTCGAGTTGAATCAGATGGTCCCCAACTTGTTCACTCCACTCTATCGTTTAATTGAGCACTACATTCGAGGTCTTCCCTCGAAAATTCAAGATTCTGTGTTGAGCACTACACCTGCAACCCTTGAGGCTGCAATGGAGCTGGCTACTGAGCTTACGGAAAATCGCATCCGAAATGGAGATTTTAAAGATGACAAGAAGAAAGACAAGACACCTGCTGAAACCTCAACCCCAATCCAAACAGGTTCGTCTTCTAAGTTTGCTGGTAAAAGGAAACGCAGTGGGAAGAATTTCGCTGTTACCCAAACCAATTCCCCTATCATTGTTGCCCCAATCACACAAGTTGCCCCTCCTGCCGCCCCATTCAAGAAACCCTACACAGGATCTCACCCAAAATGCAACCGATGCCAATATCACCACCCTCCTGAGAACCCATGTCTTATTTGCACAAGTTGTGGTCGCGCAGGTCACACAATTCAAAATTATCGCGTTCTTCAAAAGCCAAACCGCAATCAACCTCAAGCCCAACCCAACAATCAGGTGGTAGTCCAAGCCCAATACAACAACCTCTACTTTTACCACCTGCTCAACCCATGGCTCAATCCTACTATCAACCCAACTACCCTATGATGCAACCAGTTAGAGAATGTTTCAATTGTGGTGATCCAACCCATTTTCGAAACACTTGCCCACGTTTGGTAAACATCATAAATGCTCAAGCTCAAGCTAATCTGGTGAATCAAGCCAATTCACCCGCAAGAGGAAGAGCTTTCAACATCCATGCCAATCAAGCTAGAGCTGATAATAATGTGGTTAACGGTACGTTTCTTATTAACAGTAGTTATGCATCTATTCTATTTGACACTGGTGTGGATAAGAGTTTCGTGTCCTTAGAGTTTGAATCTATTCTTGATTTACCTCGTGTTAGTCTAGCTGAATCATTCATGGTGGAAGTTGCTGATGGTGAACCTATTACGTTAGACTCGATTATTCGTGATTGTACTCTTACACTCAATGATCATGACTTTCCAATTGATCTCATCCCTAGGAAAGTTGGATAGTTTCGACGTCATCATTGGTATGGACTGGCTTAGCCAGCATCAAACTGAAGTTGTTTGTTATGAGAAGTTTACACGAATTCCTCTCGCTGATGGTCAAACTTTACGTATCTTTGGTGAAACCCCCTCCAAAGGGCTCAAATTGATGTCATGCCTTTAGGCTCGAAGATACCTTCGTAAAGACTATATCGCATTTTTAGCTCACATCGTCAAAAAGGAAAGCAAGGAAAAGAAGCTCGAAGACATTCCAATCGTTAAAGAATTTCCTCAAGTTTTTCCCGACGACGTTTCAGGACTTCCTCCTGTGCGAGAAGTCGAATTCCGAATCGATCTTGTACCTGGTGCTACACCAGTCGCAATATCTCCATATCGGTTAGCCCCATCTGAGATGCAAGAGTTAGCTAGTCAGCTGCAAGAGTTGACTTACAAGGGATTTATACGTCCTAGCTCATCACCTTGGGTGCGCCGGTTCTATTCGTAAAGAAGAAAGACGGAACCTTTCGAATGTGTATCGACTATAGAGAGCTCAACAAGCTGACTTTCAAGAACCGCTATCCTTTACCTCGTATAGATGACCTTCTAGATCAACTTCAGGGTGCCACCTGTTTCTCAAAAATCGACCTTCGTTCTAGTTATCATCAACTTAGAGTACGTGAAGAAGACATTCCAAAGACTGCTTTTCGAACTCATTATAGCCACTATGAATTCATGGTTATGTCTTTTGGTTTGACCAATGCTCCTGCTGTTTTCATGGATTTGATGAATAGGGTGTGTAAACCTTACCTAGATCGTTTTGTCATAGTCTTCATTGATGATATTCTTATTTATTCTAAGACCAAATCCGATCATGAGCGTCATCTTCGACTTATCCTAACACTTTTGAGGACCGAAAAACTTTATGCTAAGTTCTCAAAATGTGAGTTTTGGTTAAAAGAGGTACAATTTCTTGGTCATGTCGTTAACGACAAAGGGATTCATGTCGACCTTGCAAAGATCAAAGCGGTGCAAGAATGGCAAGCGCCATGCACACCTACCGAAGTTAGATCATTTCTTGGTCTAGCTGGTTATTATCGACGTTTCATCGCAATTTTTTCTCGTATCACCGTCCCACTCACAGCCTTGACTCACAAGGGTAAACCCTTCATTTGGGGGCCCAAGCAAGAAGAGGTTTTCCAAACTTTGAAGCAAAAACTTTGTGATGCACCTATCCTTACTCTTCCTGATGGTTGCGAAGACTTTGTGGTTTATTTTGACGCGTCAGGGCAAGGACTAGGTTGTGTTCTAATGCGACGAGGAAAGGTGATAGCCTATGCCTCAAGGCAACTTAAAGTACATGAAAAGAACTATACCATTCACGGTCTAGAACTTGGAGCAGTCGTGTTCGCTTTAAAGATATGGAGACACTATCTCTATGGTACCAAGTGTGAAATTTACATTGACCACAAGAGCCTTCAACATATCTTCAATCAAAAAGAGTTGAACATGAGGCAACGACGATGGGTCGAACTTCTAAATGATTACGATTGTGAAATTCGTTATCATCCTGGCAAAGTTAATGTTGTGGCTTATGCCCTCAATCGAAAAGAGTATGCAAACTCCATCCATCTTTTGTGTTCTCAAATTGTGACCGATCTTCAAAACCGAATTAGAGCAGCTCAACATATTTCCATCACGGAAAATGATATGCGAGATGAATTGTCTTGTGGAGCTGAAACCAAACTAGAATCCAAGTCGGATGGTATCCTCTATTACTTAAATCGTATTTGGGTACCTGATCGTGACGATCTTCATGCTTTTCTCATGAACGAGGCTCACAAAACACGATACTCTATACATCCAGGTGTCGATAAGATGTATCAAGACCTACGATACTCATACTGGTGGCCTGGCATGAAGAAGGATATCGCCATTTTTGTCTCTAAGTGCCTGACGTGTTCTAAGGTTAAAGCTGAGCATCAACGACCTTCAGGATTACTCGTCCAACCTGAAATACCTGTTTGAAGTGGGAAAACATAACCATGGACTTTATTACCGGGTTACCTCGCACCTCCAGTGGGTATGACACAATCTGGGTTATCATTGATCGTCTCACTAAATCAGCTCATTTTATTCCAATCCGTGAAGACTACAAGAACGAGAAGTCAGCTCGTATCTATATTGACGAAATTGTAAGTCGTCATGGTGTGCCCTTAAGTATCATTTTAGATCGAGATGACCATTTTACTTCACGAACATAGCAAGCCGTACAATCAGCTTTGGGTACTCGATTAGATCTCATCACTGCCTTTCACCCTCAAACTGATGGTCAATCTGAGCGCACCATACAAACCCTTGAAGACATGTTGCGAGCATGTGTCATAGACTTCAAGGGCAATTGGGATACTCATCTACCGTTAGTTGAATTTTTGTACAACAATAGCTATCATTCAGGCATCGGTATGGCTCCTTTTGAATCCTTATATGGTCGTAAGTGCCGATCCCCTGTATGTTGCCACGAAATTGGTGAAGCGCAAATCACTAGACCTAAGTTGATTCAAGAAACGACTGATAAAATTCTTCAGATCCGCAATAATCTTCTAGCAGCTCGAAGTCGTCAAAAGAGTTACGTTGATAAACGACGAAAGCCACTGGAGTTTTGTGTTGGTGATCAAGTACTTTTGAAAGTATCACCATGGAAGGGAGTAGTTCGTTTTGGTCAAAAAAGCAAGCTAGCACCATGCTATGTGGGACCATTCAAAATACTCGAAAGAGTTGGTCTTGTAGCATACAAGCTTGACTTACCAGAAGAACTCAACAGAATTCATCCCACATTCCATGTATCAAACTTGAAAAACCTCCATATCCCATTGGAAGATATTCAGATCGATGAATCTATGCATTTTGTTGAAAGACCAGTAGAAATCATGGATTTCAGTGAAAAGCGTTTAAGACGAAGTCATATTCCAATAGTCAGGGTGCGTCGGGAGTCAAAACGAGGACCTGAGTTTACTTGGGAACGCGAAGACTCAATGCTCAAAAAATACCCGCATCTTTTCCCAGTTATAACTTCTACCTAAATTTCGAGACGAAATTTCTAAAAGTAGGGAATACTGTAACATACATGTAAAACGAGTTCCAAAACCCGCTCCGTTTGAGAATCAAGTAGAAGTTAGTTGTGCTTGTATTATGTTATTTAATTATGTTATTTATAGTTAATAAATAATTATATAATTAAAATAATAATCTATAAAAGTATAAATAAAGTAATTTAACCTTAAAAATAATAAAAATAAAATGAAATAAACAAAAGGGGTAGCCGGGAGTCGAACCCGGGTCCCCACAGGCTCTCACACACCAAAACACCACTGGACCACACACACTTGTTGTGTAAGATTGGCAACAAATAAAATTTAAAATAAAACCCGCGAGTCACCTGCTAGGTCAAGTCTGTAACTGCCGGAACTGAATTCAAGTTAATCATTGAGATTAATGGTGTTTCCGCAATTGACAGAATATAACCGATGAACAACATTAGTTATGACTAAAGTTCAAAATCCAATTAATCTAAAACCGTTTTATGTTTGAAATCATCAACCCATAATTTAGGTTTTGAAACCGAAATTCCATGATTGAAATCCACTATAAATACCGAAGCACCACACCTCAATTACCTCGCTCATTCTTCCAAAACTCCACTATAATCTCTCTGATCGAAGTTCTTGTTCGCCGGAAAATGTCTGCACTCACCGGAGATTACCAATGGAAAACCGAGACCGTACTTCTAGTCGGTATAATCTTTTAAACTCTTCTGATATCTATCATTTATTATGTCTCAAATCTTAGAACAATTACCCAGAATTGTTTGAAACAGAATTCAGTCGGGTTCAAGTTTGGGTTTAAGTTTTTATGAAGAATATGAAGTTAACAAATGCATATGTATAATTAAAAACAAGTTTGTAACCGGGTTAGACACACAGTCCAGTGGTGGACTATGTGCAAACATAACACACACGTCCCGGGTTCGAGCCTTAACCATCGCCGGTTTTTCTGGGATAAAAATCTTTTTCTTTAAACTTAATTAAATCGCATTTCAGTAAGACTATAAGTATAACATTACTTCAGTTATTAATGGGTTAGACACCCAGTCCAGTTGGTAGGGCTGGGTGCAAAACATAACGAAGGTCATGGGTTCGATTCAGGGGTTGTGCACCGGTTCAATGGTTTTAAAACCTTTTTAAATAAATGATTTCAGAATTAACCTAACTAATATATATCTAATTAAATGTAGAATTATTTCGGGTTAGACATGTAGCTCAGTTGGCAGAGTTGCATTCACTTCGGTCGCGCACCCCTAAGGAAATGGCCAAGTGGAAAGGATCAACAAAAGCATCGTCGAAGGAATCAAGACAAGGTTGGGAACAGCGTGCAGAGGGTGGGTAGATGAGTTGCCAAGCATCTTATGGGCTCATCGAACCATGCCTAAAACCAGCACGGGCGAAACTCCTTTTAGCCTTGTGTATGGGACAGAGGCAGTGATTCCTGCTGAAATAGGCCTCCCATCACCGCGCATGTTGGCTGCGCAAAAACAAAACAACGAGGAGGAGTGCAGGCTAGATTTGGACTTGCTAGAAGAAAGGCGTGAAAACGCTGCCATCAATGAAGCAAAATACAAGTCCACCTAGAGAAATACTACAACGCGCGAGTCCGCATATGCACCTTCTTACCCAGAGATTTTGTTTTACGCGACAATGAGGCATCTAATGCCGAACGTCCTGGAAAACTGGCACCCAAGTGGGAAGGTCCTTATGTCATTCATGAAGTCCTGGGAAAAGGCACGTATACCCTTAAGTGCTTAGACGGAACAAGCATCCCTAGGACATGGAATGCGCAGCAACTAAGGCGATGTTACATGTAAATTCCTAAGTACATAGCCTTTTGTCTATCTAGAAATGCGGCCTTTGCGCCCATTATGTAATAAAGATATGACTTACTTCACTTTTCTTTTTATCTTAATGTTTCGCTACAAATGCGTGGAAACACTTTTTATACGCAAAAACAACTTGGTGCGCAATGACTCGCAAAATATAAGTCACTACCTACGCAATGTGCATAAAAAGTGATATCCAGGCGCGAGTTCGTTACCAGTCTTATTTGCTATACTTGCACAAAGTCGTTTCAATCAACGCAAATATTGTAACAGAAAAGAAACATTTCATTGAAAAGATAAAAGTATACACATAACCGCGTCATGCGCGGGACAAGCAATGATCCTACAAAGATATTACACTATGGATCCTACACTTGTCTTCGTCTTCAGCAACGACTTCCGCATCTACTGGGAAAATATCCTTCAAACGGTCAACGAAGTCATCATGGGTAAGAGTCTCGCTCACCAACTCCAAGGCAGGAATTACAAGGCGATTATACCCCTGCTGCGCCTTCTCAAATACAGCTCCAGTATTAATCCCGTGAGTGGAGGCATGGCTAGAATCCTACTGAGTGTCCAAGGCATGGGCAACTTGTTGCGCACATTACGCATAGCCTTGCGCATGCCCATCATGGCGCGCGACGACCACCAGCTTAGCCACTACACCATCCAACTCCACGGAATTCACAATGGAATCGGCAACCTGCGAATTGAAAGGAAAAATCAGAGAAATTTTATAAGGTTCGGAATAAAATACAAGTGCAAACACTTACATAGCCAATTCCATGCTGTTGGAGCCACAACATGTTGCTCGTGAGTGATTCCACTAGCGACTCGGAGATGGCATGGGAGTTATCGGAGTCTTCTAATTTCCTCTCCCCCGTTTCCACCTTCGCCTCCGCAAGTTGCAGCTTCCGCACGAGTTCAGCATTTTTTGCTGAAGCTGTTCGCCAAAGCAGCGCAAGCTTCGAGCTGCTTAATTTCAACAAGGTTAGAAACATACCTAAAAACGTATCAAAAGAATAAGCACAAAAGACAAGGAGGTACCTCTTTCTTCTCGTTGTGCTCACGTTGCACACTGGCTTGTGCAGCTGAGGCAGCGGCCGCATCCTCCTCTTTCCTTTCACGCGCCACATCGGCGCGCAACTGGGCCAACTCATCCCTTAGGGATCTTTTCTCCCTGTTGTCCCTCTCGCAAGTCTCCTTCCATAACTTGCGTTCCTCAGCAAGTTTGGCTTCTGAGGCTTCAGCTTTGTTCTTCCATCCCTGCACAGACCACCCTTCAATGCGCTGGTTATCGGCAAAGGCATCTCCCTTGCCGACAATGCAGCTTCACGCGCAGCCACTTGGGCTCGCTCATTTCCAAGGGTCTCTTGAGCAGCCTCAAGATTTTTCTTTTCCTTTACAAGGCCCCGCCAGTCTCGAACAATTTTATAAGTCACCGAGGCAGACCTGGCAGCTGCTTGGAGGTACGTGCGATACGTCTCTTCTTCTTCACGATCAGAAAGCAGACGTACCTCCGCCGGGGGGAAGGCTCCCTTAAAAAAACTCACGGCACGCCGGCCAGTGAGAAAAGTCATCTCCTTTCTCCAACTTCCACACAGGAGTGTGGATCTCTCCAGCATGGGAAGAGGAGAAGGACCTATAGTAATAATCCCCCGGAGTCTCATCCGGGCGGATGGGAGACAAACCAAGGGCGGCAGATCCTGCACCGCCCCCAGAAACGGTTCCTCCATGTGCCCTTCTGGAGCACTAGTCTGAACCTCTTCGGCGGACGCCGCTCCCGTCGGCCCCGCCTCACCAACATTAACCGCGCCACCTTGATGCGCGCGTGCTTCCTCCGCCACAGCGGGTTCTTCCAGCACCACATCGAGGTCCTGATCAAAGAACCACAATTCTTCCACTCCCATGGTGGTTTCCCTAAGATCCACCCGGGATTCCTCCCCAACAACCACAGGTTCTTCAATATCCTGTTGTGGTTGCGTCAATGGAACGCCCGGAGTTTCCAACACCGGGGAACCCACATTAGTATCGATACCGCTACCTTCCACCTCCACATGAGGCCCCTCCCTCACGCTGACCGGTTCTTCTGCCCCAGCAGCAGCATTCCCGTCATGACCACTGGTCTGGGTCATTGGGGACTCAGCTTCCCCAACACTTGGGCCGGAATCCACCAAAATCGGTTCATCCCCTACTTCACATTGATAAGTGTTAGCAGCATACAACACAAAACATGGAAGAAAATATCAAGGGGTATAAAGTACTTATAAAGGGATACTCTAGAGGTTAGTGAGCTCAGATCAGCCCGTTTCCCAAAATGTCTCCGCACAACCTTCTTTGGGGGTTGCACGGAGAGGGTCTCCTTTGGACGCCTCTTTCGCTTCAGAGGCACTTCTGGAGCCTCCTCAAGCTCCTCCGGGCTAACTGATATGGCGGCTGCTGCAACCGCCTGCTTCGGCGCAGCCCTCTTCACACCTACAGGTTCGAGACCCTCCCACGAGTCAGAGATGACCACATAAGTTTTCCACTTGTCAGTGATAACGCGCTTACCTTTGGGAGGGCCTGCACCAGGTTGATTTTCCTCCCTACCCGCCACCGCGCGGGACCCTGTGCGCCTCTTTTTCTTGTGATCTGGGCTAATGCCCAAATCCATCAGAGCGCCTGCATGCAAACCAAGACAACAAGTAAGTCACATGCAAGGGCGCGCAACAGACAATATAAGCTCACCAGTTGGTGGCGCAAGAGCCACTAGATCCACGTCCTTGATTAAAGCAAAATTATCAAGGACCTGCGTGTACCAGGCAGGCTCATCTGGTTTTGACGAAACCTTCTCCATCTGCCCCTCCTTCTTTGGAAGGCGGCCAATAACAACGGGGCTCCTGCAAGTATAACACACGCATCATAAGTGAATGTACAACTCTCAATCAATCAAGAAAAAGGGAATAAGGAATACTTACTACGATCGCCCTCGAAGTACATCGGTCAGGACCGGCACTCAGGTCCCCGCAGCAATAAGCACTTTCTCCGGCAACTGGATCGCCGGGATCTCTTTCAAGTCGTCATACCAGGCGTCAAGCACTGGTATGGGAAGGGTCTCCGCCGGAATCTCTTTCGGCCCCCGGAACGTCATCGGAACCGGTATCACACCGACCTTAATAAAAAAGAATTTTGCCTTCCAATCGTGGAAGGACTTGGGGGAGAGAGCAAAATCTTTCGCGCCTGCGCGCGGAGTTGGAAAGAATAGAACCCCATTGAGCAATGGAGTTGGTAAAAGATACGAACTGGTCGACGGTGGGAATAGACCCAGTCGACCGGCAGAGGAACTCAAAGTGACGGATCCTCACCATTCCTATCGGATTCAGTTGGGAAAGGTGGAAGCCGTAGTACTGAAGAAGATCAACAAAGAATTTGGTGGCGGGCAACCGAAAGTTACCCTCACCAAAGAAATCAGCAAACAAGGTGATGTAACCCGCCGGAGCATCGGCGGCCGTCTCACCTTCTGCCGGCATCCGGGCATCCCAAGAAGCAAGGAACTGGAGACCGGACAAAATATCATCAAACAACTGCTGGCTCAACTTGCAAGCTGGCAGAGGAGGAACAGTGCCACCAACGACAGCCTCAGGCTTTATGGTCGCCATAGAAAGAAGAAACAAGAAAAGAGAGTTTTGAAAAAAAAAATTGGAAAAAATTTTCAGACGAACTCAAGCAAATTCAAGAAGAAGAAAAAACTTTAAAGAATTGGTGAACGGATGAAGAAACCCTACCGGAGCACATCTATTTATAGTGCTCACATTTAATGCGCTCGGAGAGTGTGTGCAACATGTGGGTATCACAACCAATCACAGAAGGACGCGTGGCGAGTTAGTAGGGAATTACGGTTAACGTGCGTTCGTGGCAAACACGCTCTCTACCCATTCATTAAATGAATGGCAGACGAAGCGGCTGAGTACACGCCACAAATGTCAGACGTCCTTTCAAATCCCACTCTTTCTCACCAAACCACCTGCAGACGTCAGAAGATCAGATTTTCAAATTCCAAGAATGAAGACAAAACATTTCCTTCACACAAACGTTTCCTCCCAACACTTAATTTTTCGCCACAACACCAACGGCGCATGCAACAACTCTTCTAGTCCAGCACTCCTCCCACTTTACAACTTGCGCAGGAGCAGCACTGGACTGGGGGGACTTGAGGAGGTATGGTCCCAAATAACCATACCCTTGACTACATTTCACAAGGATAACCTTGCATGCAACATGCAATGGTGCGCTTTACACGTGGCACCACTCAACACCCGACAGAGCATACCTCCCGACAGAGAGCATTAATTCTCCTGCAGGGAGAATTTAATGTCTGTAGCCGAGGGACAAAAGGATGTTTCTGGTTGTATGGGTCAGGCCCAAGGCCCACCAGCATTTCTCCCAAACGTACCTTCTCTCGGCTATAAATAAGTATCGGATCACGCTTACCAAGGCATATAACTTCTACACCACTCAACACACACATAAGCTTTCGCTTACATCTGCAATCTCTTCTCCTTCCTTACCCAATATACTTATTCTCACGCCGGAGTGTGGTCACGGAGAAAACCACCCTTTCCCCGTGGCGAGACTAACGGCATTGCTAGTTTTGCAGATATCTGGAGTGAGCTTGCAAACACAAAGGCAAAGTGAGAGGTTAACCATTTATGTGGAAACACCCTGGTTGTGACTGACTTATCCCCAGATATCTCTAGCTTCAACCGGTGTTTCTTCAGAGAGAATATGAATATGACAGTGTGTACATCACATATAAATATCTTTATAACCTAATTACCACAATGCCCTTACTTTTATTTTTAAATTACCAAAATGCCCTTCTAGTTAATAGACATTATGGGTGGAATTAAGGCCATGGAGCAAAATAGAAAAAACATAGTAAATTATTGGAGTAAAATGGCTATTTTTAAAGGATTAGGACAAAATCGTTAAAACGGTCAAACCACATGGAGTGAAACGGAATTGGACATCTAAAAATGTTGATATATTTATCTCATCAAAGTTATATTTTGGTTTGAAACAGTTAGACACCTAAAAAGGTTAATATATTTATTTGGCGGACAGAGCTAGAACGGCTTCCCACTTACGTTCAGTGGATTCAAATTTGTGTACGGTACGTGGTGATGACAAAGAATCAGTTAAGAATTTGTTGTTACATATCAACAATGCGAGTACTTTAGTAGGTGATACAAAATTTTCCTCATCTATGCTTTTAAAAATTCGTGATCTATCGAAGCTTTATATAGCCTTACAACTTCCAAGGTGAAGAAGAAAGTGGTTAATGTGGTTATCTTCACATCATGTGGTGCATTTAGAAAGGGCACAACGATAAAATTTTTAACCATATAAATGAAGTTTTTAACCAAACTAGTGTTATAGAGAAAATATTTACTAAAATAATGTTTCTTGAAAATTATTTAACAAAATAGTGTTTTCTATTGAATTTTTTATTTACATTCTCTTCTTAAACCAACATATTAACTTTCTTTTTGTATTATCCTTATGCAATCAACTCAATGTCTATTTATTTATATTAAACTTTCTATTGTTTTCAATCAATTGATTCAGTATTGTTTTTCTTTGACAACCAATATCTCTTTTTCTCTTCACCTTTAACAAATCCTTGAGAACTAATCCAATAAACACAAACATAACACCAACAATACATAACACAAAGGGTTTGGGGTTTTTAAAGTATCACGACAAACGATATTACATATTCATGTTTACACATGTTTCTTTTTTTTGAAAATTTGATTTGGCTCGATTGTTTTTGCTCTCTTATGAAAAAATTGTTATAAATAACAAATAGGATCAACATGCATATTTGATTTTCCTGTTCACGATCTGTACAAAAAAGTATGAATATATGTTAATAATTAAATTCACATCCCAGAATTAAATGAAATTGAAATGGAAGAAAAAAAAATAGAATAGGTGAAATAAAATGTCTAACAACTGGTTAAATGGAAATTTATGTGTAATCATTGGTTTCAATATTGATCTGCTTAATGGAATGAACATAGACGGATGCAAATGAACGTAAATTACGAACAAGATATGTGTTCATGTTCGTATGTTTAATTAAATGAATAAAATGTGTTCAGGTTCGTTTATTTATTAAATGAATGGAATGTGAACAAAATTTCGTCAAACGGTTTATGGATTGTTTAGTTTACGTATAGAGCTACTGTTGATTGAGAAAATAACAAAAAGAAAAGAATTATTGGTAAAAAAACTATAAATCAAAGAATAAAAAAAACGTATCGATTGAGAAAGAAAGATATATTTAAAAAGAGAATCGATTATTTGACAAGAAATATATAAAAGAAGTTTATATGTAGGTTAAAAACAAAATGCAAATACAAAAGTAAATGGAAAAACTATTTTGATAAATAGTTTTCATGGAACATCATTTTGGTAAGTATTTTATCCACGAACAATAATTTGGGAAAAACCTTCATATAAATGGCTCACTTTTAAGACTATATGTAGTGAGGCTTGAACTTCAAGCTCCTCCTTCAGGCATTATTCGACATGTGACTCCTAGTCAGCAAAGGGCTTGAAGTTAAATAGAGGTGTAGTAGTATAATGCCCTTGTAACGGTTAGATATTGAAACTGAATTAAAAATAAAATAAAACCCATCAAAAATGTTCCATTGGCCATTCTCTCCTCAATCAGGCGTGTTTAAGGAAACGCCCAACAAAAAAAAACCCATAAAAAACGCCCCGGGGTGGTGACGCAGGCGTGATTGAGCGATTTTTAGGGAAGAAACGTCTAAAAACCCTACCACTACGAGTGGTCTAAGCTCACTACGCATGTCATTCTCCTATTTTTTAAGGGTAAATAATAGATCCAATTTGAAGGGTTTAGATCGGTCAAAATGGTGTACTTCGATGTTGGAGGGTTTATTTCTGTTATTATTTGTTTTGTATTTTGGGTTTTAGCTCGTTCCTAGCCCTTCTTTTTATTTCTAATATTTTGCCCACCTTTAAAAAAATAATCGTTATTATATTGTCTATGATACCATACTAAAACCCAACATATAAATAATCTCTAATTTATTTTTTCTTAGATTTACTCGCCGGATTCTAACTAATATTATTTCTCTAAATAATACTAATAATCATCGTATAAGTAATATATTATTACTATTATGATTAATCATCGTATAAGTTATTATTATTATTATTATTATTATTATTATTATTATTCTTATTATTATTATAACAGAGAAATTAGTGTTGATTACGTTATTTACATTCAAGTTACATCTAAACAATTGATGCTATTGTTAAATCATATATAATTGTCACGATTACGTATGCCTCCCATCTTTTTTGAACGGCTAGATTGCATTGATCACCCACAAAATATTTACAAACAAACCTGCCTCTAGCAAGTCACTAGAGCAGAAACACAACCACTTCTCCCAATCCAAGTCTGTATTCACATATTACATTCTTAAATTGTCTTATGCTCGTATGCACATTCTTCTTAAAAGATAAAATTACAAAAATCAACCTTTATCTTATACCTAAACTACACTTTTTACATTTCACTATGAAATCGACAAAAACCAACCTTCATGTTCATATTTTGCTACAGGATCAACCTTTACCACTAACCTCGTTTGTTTTTCATGTTAACTCCCCTCACATGCAACGCATGTGAGAGTATTATGGTCATTCAACTTTGTCTTTTTATTACTAATTAAATCAATGTGGCCCCACCATCTCCATCATCTTCTTGTTGTCTGCAACTACAATATCTCTGCTGTTAGGGAACTTTTTGATACCGGACGATCAGAGAAGCGTGTTTTCACTCCCAGATCAAATTATTTCGGTGGTTCTACCGAATAATTCAATCGGATACAACTCTGATTTTTGAGAAAATGGAACAACCGTATGCGTTTTGTGTGGAACTCGTATGAACCAATATGACCAAAACCACACTCACGAATTTTTGGAGATCATTCCCCGATAACTGCCACTTGGCAGTTATGAGCAGTTATGGGCAGTTATGATTCAAATTTTGAATTTAATTAAATTGCCGCCTTATTTTTTATCTACAAAATTGTGACGAATTTTTATAAAGATAATTTTTCTAAGGTATTTTCTATAAAGCATGAGACTGGGTGAATCGGATGAGACTGGGACGGTTTTGATTGTCGTCGCGATGGATGGTTGGCCGGAATCTGGTCATCGGAAAAACGGACCATTTTGTTTTTTTTTAAAGAAATTGCAATATGGTCCCTTATTTATAGAAAACTTACCATTTGTTAGTTTATTTAAACAAATTAATTTTAAAAGAAGTAAAATGACTAAAAAGCCCTCACATGCAAAGCATGTGATGTAACTTAACTGAGTTTTTGGACGGCGTTAGTTGTAAAGGTTATAGAATGTAACAAAACATGAACCATAAAGGTTGGGTTTTGCCGATTTATAGTTAAAGGTATAAAGTGCAGTTAGGTATTTTTAAATTATCAACACGAATGTCTAAAAGATCGCAAAAAGTAATGAAACAAGAAATATCGGACAGTGCAGTCCAGCTGGACAAGCTGTGAAGATCAATACAATTCGAACAAGTCAAAGCTGAAACCTAGAGGAAGTATAGAAACAAGATCTATGGGACAGTTAATAGGATAATTGATGTGCATTCCAACCATGAACGTCAACGTAACTCTATAACAAATCAAAATTGAAAAACTTGAGGACATATGACAAGCAATCAATGCATAGTCCAACTTCATATCAACTATGCCAAGGTATAATCAATTCGAAGAATCAGTCATAGAACAACGGTCGTTAGACATCTCAATCATGGATAGACTATAGTATGTCTAGACCAATCAAACAAGTTAACCATCATGGTTGAAGACTAAGGGGTGGAGGTATATCCACCCAAACCACTATAAATCCTTGTATATATGTGATGATACCGTATACCACTTATCTCTTTACTTGATGCATGCCGTCGCGCAACTTATTCTAATATAATTAATACATTGTTAACAAACAAATATTCTATAATGACATCAACCTTTTGTAAAGGTACAATTGTATATGCAGAGATTCACTATTAAAAAAAGACAGAAAAACGGAGTCAGAGCGGCTAACTGGTCCAACACCGTCTTAATCAAGTTCATTACGTAGTTTAAAAGCAATATTATAGTACTAACATTGGTTATAAAGCTAATCAATTAATTGAAATTTTATACAACTTTATACTCATGGTTTGCAAGTCATTCAAGGGTATCCTGGAGCATTTCTCTACATGACTAACAAAGAGACTGATGTTAGATTCTTCTTGAGACCTGAAATAAAGTAGAATCAATATTGCGCCGTAACGGTTTTTTTCTTCATGCGAGATACATGAAATAGGGTGTGTTTTAAAAGTATAAGTGATCATAAATAATGAGAACCAAATGATGGATTGTTAATAGAAAGGGTTGTAATGTAACAATAAAAAGTCTTTGGCAAAATATAACCATTTAAGAAATTCATACACAAAATGAGAAGAAAAAAAACCATAGATATGAGATTTGTTTTGCGAGATGGAAGTAAAAGTCTCAAATTCGGTTTAAAATACGGGTAATTAGGTAACTTTATTCTACCATCTGATAATCAGAAGCAAATTTGTTTAATTGGTCAGTTTCAAAATACAAATCCAAACACTGCCTTAGTCAAAGATTCATCTCACCTTCCTTCAAAACTTTTTGTTTCAGTCAGAATGTTCACGGAAGCGGATAACTTTGTTGATGAAAGATCTCTCCCTCCTGTAACTGTTTGCAAAAAAAATAAAAAATAAATTAATCTTCACTTCGAGAATGTAAACCACAGATGGAAGCAAGACAACTTACATTACAAATGATGCAATGCAAAGCAAGTGAACCCAATAAAAAAGTGAATGCAAGATGTTGGCAAAAAGTTATCACGGTCCAGAAATACTTTCTCAGAAATAAGAGTGGCTGCACTTGAAAACAACAGAATCGTCCAACCACCAGGTAAACAGCTGTGGAAAGAAAAAGATGAAGAATCCTGCTGCATGGTAATACAATACGTTAAAACTGCAAATAATATTTCACCAAAACTAAAGATTTAGTGTGTAATGATATAAAAGTTAAGTTGCTTGCAGCTACTTGTAGTATACCAGAAAGTAGCGACTGATAAATGTGGCAGAGTAAATTATACGGAAAACCATATCTAACTAGCAATCAAGGAAACATAATATCAACTTCAGTGCCAAGAAGAATAACTGTACAATCTTGCCATTTCGACCCATTTACTTATAAATTGTTCAATTTAGGATTCCTATAGGTCAAACAGGGAAAATAAAAAATAGGAATGAAATGGGTCAACTTAGTTGAACAGGTCAAATGTGTTCAAAGTGTATTCTTTATGCATACAACTTACTAAATCTATGTATTCAATACATTAGATGCACTTTTGTAAAAATATATTTTTTAGACATGCATCCACACAAACCATTTATAAAAACTTTGAGGAAAAAGTGTCAGATTAACCGAACCTGACCCTTACCTGCTTTGACCCATCACCGAATCTACCCGCCCCATCCACTTTGCCACCTCTAAAAAACATAATGATATCACTCCTGAATAGTAATGTGTACATGATACGAGCCCATTGCCACTGCTGGGTCGAACTGGGTCTAACTGGGTCAGGTCCCCCACCTGGGCCAGGTCAAGCCTATTACCTGCTGAGTGGTGGGAAAAAGGTCGCATAATCAGAACGTGGGGCATAATCCTTGAAATTAGGAAGTGAGGCGCGGGGGAAAAACCGAGTAACACAGTTTATCGCTTATTTATTTGATGCTCTGTTTTAGTTTTAGGATATCGAAGTTTTATTATCAAAATTAGGGTTTATTCCTTGTAATCGGAGATTCACCCATCTCGAATTGGGTTGTTTATTTCAGCAATCAAGCTTTCAGTTTCTATTCAATTTCTAGATTCTATCAGCACGCCTAATTGAAACTGCTAGGAACCTCTTTGATTGAGCATTTCAAAGGCCACACAAACAAGAGCATAACTGATCATTTCTCAGGACAGTAGATGCAGAGAAAAATGGAGAAAATATAGACAAACAAGGGAATAAAATCACAATGATGATCAACTAAGGAAGATAACAGTTAGTTATAAGGACTAGAGTGAAGGATACTCAGAGCATTTGCAAAAATCAATCCAATTGCACCAGCCGACCGAATGAGCAGAATGTTGAGGATGACATAAATAGATGAAAACAAAACCAGGGAATTGTTTGAACGCTTGAGTTGATCCTCGGTCGCTACTGCATGCAAGAAAGCTTCAGATGTTCCTGTAAAAACAGAAAATAAACCAATTGAAAGAACAAATTTAAGTTCATGACTTCATGTACTATTTGTAGCATTCGTGTCTGCGATAAAGATATGTCTATCACAACTTTGTGAATCTAGATTCATATCGCTAGGACTAGAATCCCCCTACAATGTTGTTTCAGGAAATCCCAATAACTATGATAAGTAAAAGTTATAAAGCCAATCTATATATTCAGAACAGAACAAAACAAACCAGCTGGACCCATCACACTATGGAGTCAAGAACATAAGCTGCATGAATTTCTTTCTGGTATTGAAACAGGCTTATATACAATTTAGCAAAGAGAACGACAATGGTGAAAACTAGAATGCATTGATAAACTATGCAATAAAGGAGGCCATAAAGAAACCAACACAAATTAGGTAGAGGAGTATTAGCAGTGAACTAGTGATTCTTTCTTTGGTAAAAGTAATGACTTCATTAACAGCATAATGCAACCAAAGAGAAAGAAAGAAAAAAAGGAAGATGAAAATGTATCTTACCATTCATAGCTAGAACAACGACATACAAACAGTAATATTTTAGAGCTGCAGAGGCTTCTCCATCACTCCATTTGCGACCATATAACAATCTTATGAGAAAATAAGAATAGCTGGGCCCAAATGCCATGAACACCAATCCTACCAAACATGTAACAGGAACATGAAACCCTGGGGCAGAGGATTTATACACACACACCCCATAAATAACAGACTAACAGGAATATCATACCAACTAACATAACAAGCTTCAGAGCATCTCTTAGAGAAGTCTGTAATTTCCTTTTCTTCTGCATGTCTTCTCCTGTCAATTACATATGTAGAAATGATTTTTCAGTCCAGCATATTCTATGATTCCTTGTAGACAAAAGAACCTTTGACAACGATACTGACATAAAGTTCCAGAGCAGCGTGTGGTGGTTGAACAAACACACATCCATAACATATTGCAAACTTTATGGCTTGTTATGGCATAGAATGAATTATTTACTTATTTGTAATGATCTAAGGAATCAAAAACGCTAAATACCGAGTCTTCTGGACTGAAATACCTTTCCTGTTTCCCATAGGTGTGTATATATAGTAGAAACAAATGAGAGAGTGAAATAATAGAAGTGAGCATGTTATCTCTATTGCATGTCAAACTTAGGCCAAGAAGTATTAATGAAGGCAAATCAGCCATTTGTGCATGTGTACAATCTTGGAAATACAACACTCCTAGTACACAAAAGTGAAACAAAAAACAAGTATTCTGCTACAAAAGGCATATAAATATACGAAAAGTAGCAGTTCACGTAACGATAAGGACAAACGACTCTCACTAGTAAAGTCATCAGCCAGAGTTAAGGTTTATAACACAAGTAATGTTAGCTAACAAGTAACTAAACTGGCATGAAATGACAAGAGAAAGCATATACACAAGGGACTTCCGACTTCCATTGCACGATAAAAAGGAAAAGTCATGGAGAGAATTAAACCTGATGCAGACCTTGCAAATGTTGAATACGAACTTTCTTCAAAAGGAAGCAACACCAACCTCACAACTAAGCTACCTAAACCATAAAAGATGATTGATTAGAAATGTTAGATGAAACACGTAAATCCAGACTACTACTTTATTTTTTCTTTTGCTAGATAGATTTATCCTTCAGCATGTCGCTTAATAAATTTTAGCCCTCCTTAAAGTTTTTGGACCTCAAATTCATTTACAACATTTCTTCCCTCACTTCACAGATAATGACTCCATGGTTCCTAAGTTTATTTTCAGAAGCTCATAAAAGACAAAATTGATATTTCTAAAATATTATATTCATAACTACATCCATATAAACCATTATAAAGCATATAGTTTGCAAACAAGCTGTGTTTAGAGTCATGATATAGGGAAAAAAAACCAAAGTTTCTACATTCCAAAAAACATATACAGAATACTTGAGCATATACATACCTAGTTTGTCTACGAGGCCCTATACAGCTTTGTTATATGGTGTATCAAACCACACAAGGACCATCTTTTCTCCTTCTTGAAGAATCAATTTCTGGAATGACTGGAGGGTGAATAATGTACACATTTTTGAGAGCTGTTTATCATAGTTTCCTACCCTGAATATGATCTGTGTTATTTGCATAAGTACTATAATAACATAGCAACAAAAAATAAATGATGATTATTGATACCATCTAAGAAAATATAACAAATTGAAATCTAATGCAATTTTCTCTCAAAATATCAAATTGAAGCTCTTTGACACATTCATCGACTATCCACCAATCACATTTATTTTCCTTGGAATATGAGAGTTAAAGTGTATTTGTTTCAAGGGTACTGATACCTAAAAGGAAAGAGAACAGGAATTGTATACTCATGCACAAGCAGAAAATAACCCCAATAGCACAAGAAAATGCAAGCTCCATATGCAGTCTGAGACAACGAAAAAACAATAGCTCTCTCCTGCAAGACAATACAAAACTCTTAATTTCAATTCCAACATTTAATCCTCTTAATTTAGAGTATGTACACCCAGATCCCTTATTTGTGCCTTCTGATTAGAAGTGGCCAAATGGGCGGGTCGGGTGATTAGGTAATGAGTAAAAACGGGTGAAGTTTGGTACCGGTTGACCGGAAACACTTTTTGTACAGACTTTTAACCTTGATATAAATAATTGCAGGGTTGAATATTACTACAGTAATTATATTATTCAATAACAATCTCTTATCTAATTTCGAAGGTTTTGTGCTTTAACAGTGAACTTTGGGCACCTTCGACCTTTTGACCAGTTTACTGCTAATCTAACTTGCTTTTACATGTTTTGACCAGTTTACTGCTAATCTAACTTGCATATACAAGTTTGATGTTTTCGACTACTTATGTCATTGTTTGTCACTTAACAAGATCTTAGCATGCTGCAAAGGTAGAGGTGGCAATTTTGACCAATTTACTTATGAATGGGTCGCTTTGGGTTATGTTTAAAGCGACCCATTCATAAGTAAATTGGTCAAAATTGCCACCTCTACCTTTGCAGCATGCTAAGATCTTGTTAAGTGACAAACAATGACATAAGTAGTCGAAAACACCAAACTTGTATATGGTCATGGGGAAACATTTCAGCATACTTTCTGTATGCTATATTAGTGACAAAATTTAAAGCTTGAGGCAAGATCCAACAACCGATCAATGTTTTGGTTGTACACAAGAATATTAATTTTTTACATAACTTCCTTACGGTGTAAATTTGGCATGACAATAAAGACGTAAAATGTTATGTATTGAAGAGTCTTACAGTGTCAATTTGCATGACAATAAAGATGTAAAGTGTTATGCATCGCAGAAGAGTTGCCACCGTTTTAACCATCAACCGAAGTTTAAGAAGAAGCAAATTCTGTGAAAGTATATAAAAGGGTTCTGCCATAAGCTCCAAAACACAAGCAAATGCTGCAGATTAACATAAAACTCTCTTAAAAGTGTAGTTCCATAGCATATTTCTTAGAAGCAGAATTCACATATTACCATTAATTAGAATGGCTTGCCCATATGAGTTTGAGAAACATAAAGCTTGTGTCCAAAAGACAAATACACATCCAACTACTGTAATAAACACTCCCCAGGGGAGAGTTATCCATGCTAATTTCAAAAGCTGTGCTGCATTTTCACCGGTTTAAGGCACCTTTGCTGCCAAAAAAAACGAGTTTTTTTTATTATTATTAACATATTCACAAGAAACGAAACAACTTGATGTTACAGAAGTTCGAGGTATCATGTTTGACTTTTCCACAGAGATGAAACTTCTGGAACACGAGTATATGTTTGACTAAGACTCTAACTACACATTAACGAACTGACAAGGATGTCTAGCTGGAGCCGGAAAGGGGAAGAATAAAAGATTGTATCACTGTAAGATACAAGCAAAAAAACTTTTATGCTTCCAAGTGATTATAGCAAATTGTGTACAATTGGTAAATACACAATAAAGCACTGCATTAGATATGTTTACTTGTAATTCAGTAATATGATGATACCCTCTAATGTCTGCCCTCATGCATGCTCTCTTGAAACCCTCTCGGCTAAGGAATAAGACACAAGTGACGAATAGATGAAACTGCACAGCATACAGCTGCATTTTTCAAAGAAAAAGTGTGAGAAATACAGAAACAGCAAAACCAAAAAAGGACAAGGTAACAAAAGGCAAACAATGCAAGAAATAGGCAACGCCTTGTGATAAGAAAAGGGAAAAACGGCCAGTTCGTGCATATGAAAAAAAAAAGAATGCCCTAACCTCATTGTTATACAGCAAGTTAGAAAAACTAGACCCTTGACATTACAACTTATAAATACATGAATTATATTCAAATAGCCACATACAACAACAAAACAGTTATAGAATCAGCTATTGATGTATAGCAACTTATGTCAGCTCAAGGGATAGTTGAAATGGCATACTTGGACAACGAATAATGAAATACAACCTCGTATACATCAAGCAAGTCACCTATACAGCGGGAAATAACGCCCGCTAATATTCTAGTTAAAACAGTAGAAAACAAATGTTATGGTACACACTACACAGAGGCATGTTCATTGTCCAGAACCACAAATGATGCCAGACTTCTAGGCACGACATATAATAAACACGATATGTCGATAATATCTTTTGTGAGTATAGAATAATGAAAACCCCAATAAAGTATTGTGTATTATTGATCAGTTATTTAGGTAAATACAACTAGAATAACGTCATTTTGGATTGGAAAATCAAAACGGGTCACTGTCTCAGATTGCTATAGTGAAGCAGATGATGAGATCTGTTGGAATCTGCAGTGGACGCGCAACCCCAGCTCGGTGACAGAAATGGTAGAGGTTAATGTCATTGCTGAATCAAACAAGTATTAGAGGATGTCGCAACAAGTGGGTTTGGGTGTCGAATGGAGAAAAGGAAGAGTGTTTGGTCAAGCAGGTCAGGTTTGACATTGGAAATATCATGAACCCGGTTACTCAGCAGCCTATGTTCAATTGGAAAGTAAATTTGTTAGTGTGGAGGGCGTTAAGTAGGAAGATTCCTACTGGCTGGGGTTTGGCAGCAAGGAATGTGGTTTTTGGGAACGGATTGTGCGGAATTGAAGAAAATGATGCAGATCACTTGCATCTGGTGCCAGCACTTTTGAATCGCAATAAGCGATTTATTATGTGATATTCCTCCTAACTAGAAAAGAAACCTAATCTACAACTCCAACAAATCCTTCCTACTTACTTAACAAATCTAACTAATAGTGACAGGTCTTACAGCGTAATCTTCCTGGGTTAAATGTCTGACAATCCATGAATTGAAGATGAAAGGAATTCCTCGGGACAAAAACTGTGTGGCTACATGAGCAGGAGGTATAATTATTATTAAGATGCAAAAATGGAATGAAATGAACCAAACAGTTGAAGATGATTAAGGATCTCACAAACCTAATAGATACTTGAATGTGCGAGGAAGATTAGCAGCAGGATCTCCAACTGACCGATGATCGTTGGAAGAAGAAGAAGAAGCATCCGCCATTTTCAACTGCAATTTAGGTGAATGGTAAACCCTAGTCTAAGAAGTTCAACGATGAATGGTAAACTCAGGCTCGTCATGGTAGTCAAGGTCGTTTTATTTTAACGTCCAACAAGGGCCGGCTAATAGAAATTTGGGCTGCTAGTCACTAAACGCCCAACGGGATTCTATCAGGGACAAAGTCGGAAATAACCGGGACTCAAAATCACAAATGTAAGGTATTCTTGCGACCGCATCTGTAGAGACATTTGTAGAAAGTAGATTTGACTCAACTTCTAAAGTCTACAGTAACAAGAGTGTTTTTTAACGTTGGTAGACTTTATAATAAATTGGTGGTGGTGTACGGACGGTGGACGTGGACGTTGGGTGGTGGTGATGATGGGTGCTGGTGGACGGTGATGGTGGGTGCTGGTGTTTAACCTTCCGCTGAACTTAAAAAACCTTAGAAGTGGTTGGACTAGGTATGCACCAAGAAAAGCTCGCAGACGTTTTTTATTGAAAGTGTTCGGAAAAACAAACAATCTGCGATGGGCAATGTCTGCGCGGCGCAGAGCGCAGACAGAAGAGCCTGCATTTTTTAAAAAACAAACATCACCTAATTCATTTATTTGGATGCTTCTAGAATTCCATTTCTGTTAAGGTTCTTGATTTTATGCAATTGTGCTCGGTTGTCATGTTAAGACTTGATTTCTAAATTATTCTATTAGTGTGTTAATCACTATCTTTATCTCTTTTTCTAGAAAGGCTTGTGGGATTTTTTCAATTGAATCGCATACACAGGCTAATTTTGCAATTCTAGTTCTACTTTGATTTGATTTAAAATTCATGTGACTATTTCTTCTTCTTCTTCTTATTATTATTATTTTATTTTTTTATTTTTCTTTTGGGTGGGGTGATTAAGCTACTTAGTGTTGTGTATTAGGAGGATGGTGTTAGATTAAGAGAATCTTTTTTAATATTTACAAAGATGTAAATGTTGATCCAACTAAATCACCTTTGAACTATCATGCTTTAACTAATATTTATATAATAAAAGAAAAAGATGTGATTGATAGATAGAAGTGGAACCCACCCACCCATAGTAGGGAGGCGTTAAGGGGCTAACGACCTTTGGGCTTTGGTGATGATGGTGTTATGGTTTGACGGTACTTCTTATATTAAAAACATAAAATGATGGTGAGATGGTAGGGCCGCCACCCCACAACAGATAGTCTTAGTATCACATAGCAAACTAGTATTGATTCGTGATAAGAGACATATAGATAAAAGGCTAATAGATGGCGAGAAAACTTTAATATTGTTTTTTGTTTTAGTTTCGTCTTGCATTCTTACAAGCAGCTTGGATCATTAACTATTTAATTGCACTTGTTAAGATTGAAATCATAATATATTTTGTTCTGAAGACTTCCACATTAGATGATGTTTTGAAAGTCCATAATTTGACTTTTCTGTTTCAAATAACTGATTATTCACTTGGTGACTTTGAGATAAAGATTTTTGTGAAAAAACTCACTACAAAATTATAGGAGGTTAAACTATTTGTGTTGTGTTGTGGTAGCTTGAATTTAAGGCTACATCGAGCAGTGGCGGATCTTGAAAATATTCGTAGGAGTAACGTTTTATAAAAAAGGGGTAACGTTTTATAAAAAAATGACAATTTTTTCAAAAATTTACACTACCGTCGGAGCGCCAAGGGGTAGCTACCCCTTCGTATAGGGTAGGTCCGCCCCTAACATCGAGGCCAATGAACCTTACATTTATACTTGAATGTTGAATAAGGTAGTTGAACCACATATAGGTACTTGGGATTATCTGATTTTGTGTACAAGTTTAAGACACGTGGATATAAATAACATACTAGAAGACATGCTCATTCTTTGATATATGAAGTCACTTGATTGTTTGAAGTGATAGTGAAATGATTGAATAAACTTATGTCTAATATGTTACGAGCATACCCGGTTAGAAAAGCATCATATCCACTCTTGCGCTTCAGATGTGCGTCTTATTAAAATTCAAGTTTTTAGTTTGAAACCAAAACAAAACTAAATAAACTTGGTTATTGGTTCGGTTTTGCAAACTTTTGGCTTTGGTTATTGGTTTCAACCAAAAATATTTAAACCGAAAAATCCAAAACCCAAACTGATAAACACCATCAAATGATTGAAACAGAGTAGCAGAAATGTCTCAAACAACAAACTGGAAGCAAAGTTTCCATCAAAACCGACACAAAATTAGTCCGAATTCTAAAACAGCAAAATTTAGTAGTATATCACTAAGTCGATAAAAGACAGAACAATGACACAGCATAAATGATCAACGATAACGGCGAAGAGACAAAGTATTGTTCCTCTTCCAAGTAGCCCTTCTTGATGGACGCATCTTGTGGTTCAAATGTCCCTTTCCACGAAGTCCTCTGTATTTCTTACCAGCAGAAGTGAGTCCTCTAAGCTCTCTGTGTTTGTGCACCGGGTTGCAGATCCAGTTGATCCTTGGATCATTGCGAATAGCAGCATGTGCAGGGTCCACCAAGATTACCTCAAAGTACTTGTAGGTCGAGTCCTGCATTCAAAACCTGTACTTAATGCCATACAAAAAATGCATTCCTTCGAGAACCATACGCATAATAAACAGATGCGTACCTCGTTAAGCCAGTATGAGTTGAGAACCTTTAGACCACCCAATTTCCTTCCGGCACGTTCTTCGGCCACTGACCTTTTGCTGCGTTGAAATTTGAGTTGGGTGACACCCTGGTTTGTTGGCTTACCATACACAATACCTTTTGGAACTGGCCTCTTTCTTCCACCACGCCTCACGCGTACTCGATAGATCACATAGCCCTGAATATATTTATTAATTTTGTGAAAGGTATGTAATACTCGACAGAACTTTTTAACCAAAAAAAAGTGAAAAAACACAGCCTAGTCTTATTCACCTAATATACAAATCCATTTAACACTCATGTTTATTGAAACTTATTTTGTAAAAGATGACCTAAGAGCTAAGTCTCAATTATATGGATTGTTTTTAACCTATTTGTTAGCTAACATCCTCCATTCATAGTATCTTGGTCATTTGGATAGCTAATATTTTCTAAGACTGAGGATGCAAGAATTGCTTCTTCAGGATCATCAAGTAGAAACCATTACAGAGAATTCAGTGACAATACACGCCTTTTTATTTAAATACTCACGCCTTAAGGATACACATATACACCAAGCACTGGTTACCAGCTATTCATTCAATCAAGCAAAAACGTAAATCAGCTTAATAGATGACATAAACACATTCAACATCTATCATTATTCAATACTAGTACTCCACCCTTACTCGATACTTTTTAACAATACCCACCCAAATGTTACAACTATCAAATAATTAGTACCACTACTTCTATGTAATTAATTAATTAATAAGACACAGTGTTCTTCTCAGCAGCAAACACGATCAAATTTATGATATCCAAAATGATAAACGAGACGATAAGTACCTGTTTGGCTTTGTAACCCAAACGACGAGCCTTATCGGGTCGGGTGGGGTGAGTAACCCTAACAATGGAAGGAAGCTGGCGGTACTCCCAGCACCTCACCCGCTGCATAAACCTCATCACGTCCGACTGCTTCTTCCTCCATAGCTCCGATACGTAGGTGTAAGCACCTGTTACAATCATCAAAATAACACCGCATTTTTCACCATATGTACAAAATCAAAGCATATTTTTTCTGGATTTAGGATCGGATATATGACAGAAAGAATGGAGAGGCGTTTTACCCATTGTTGCACACTCCTCCGGCTTCGATCTGCAAAGAGACGGCTGCTATGAAAATAATATGTAGCGCTTCTCAATTAGGGTTTTTGATCAAAACGTAATAGGACTGCCTTATTGGCCCATTTTGGAATGAGTTTTGGGCCCATTTGTACTATGTAAAAGGCCAACGGTTAAGATCGCTCGCGCTACGTTTTGGGGTTTCGGTCCATTTCCATTTTGCTTCAGTATACCAACCGAAAGAAATATGTTCAAAAAGAATATTGACACATGTTTTACATCCACCGAAAACCATAAAAACAAATTTAAATTGGGACCAACAGATTTTAAATTAATTGTAAATGAAAACGTAAACGTTATCATAAATATAAGTTTAATTAAAAAGCAACCAAAAACTAAAACACTAAACAAAAAGAAAAGAAAAAAACAAAAAATAATAAAATACAGAAAAAAATCAAGAAAGAAACAAAATAAGTCAATAGGATGAAAACACTATTCACACAACTTGTTAATTGTAATTTACGTCAAAACGTAGACCAATTGAAAATGTACATAAAATAAACACGAAAATGGATTATATTTAACCCAATATATTTCCGAAGAAAAGTTACGTGAAATCGTAAACCAGCTTGAATATACCGACACATTCATAAAAATAAACATGTAATAAAATAGTTACGACAAGTTGTGACGTTCTCGAAACGTAAAGTGACTTGAATCTATACCCTTTAATGAAAATGTATTATATTTCACATACTCGTTTACGAATAAAATTTACGTCAAAACATGCATAGGCAATCTGAAAACGTACATAAAAATAAGCACAAAAAGTATTACATTTGACGGCACTCATTTTTGAAAAATAAAAATAAAATTTATATCAACACGTGAACCAACTGAAAACATATATAATAATAAGCAAAAAATATATTATATTTGACCCAACTTATTACTGATTTTTTTTACGTCTAACGTAAATCAATTTAAATTTATATCAGCGTGCACATAAAAATAAACACATAAAACTTAATTATAAAGTTTTGATAAAGGTAAGGGATTGTAACTATTAATGTTGAAAGTTGAGACTTCTAAAATATAAAAATAAGCACAAAAAGTATTACATTTGACGCCACTCATTTTTGAAAAATTAAAATAAAATCTATATCAACACGTGAACCAACTGAAAACATACATAATAATAAGCAAAAAATATATTATATTTGACCCAACTTATTACCGATTTTTTTTACGTCTAACGTAAATCAATTTAAATTTTTATCAGGTGCAGATAAAAATAAGCACATAAAACTAAATTATAAAGTTTTGATAAAGTTAAGGGATTGTAACTATTAATGTTGAAAGTTGAGACCTCTAAAATATAAAAATAAGCACAAAAAGTATTACATTTGACGCCACTCATTTTTGAAAAATTATAATAAAATCTATATCAACACGTGAACCAACTGAAACATACATAATAATAAGCAAAAAATATATTATATTTAACCCAACTTATTACCGATTTTTTTTTACGTCTAACGTAAATCAATTTAAATTTATATCAGCATGCACATAAAAATAAACACATAAAACTTAATTATAAAGTTTTGATAAAGTTAAGGGATTGTAACTATTAATGTTGAAAGTTGAGACTTCTAAAATATAAAAAATAAGCACAAAAAGTATTACATTTGACGCCACTCATTTTGAAAAATTAAAATAAAATCTATATCAATACGTGACCAACTGAAAACATACATAATAATAAGCAAAAAATATATTATATTTGACCCAACTTATTACCGATTTTTTTACGTCTAACGTAAATCAATTTAAATTTATATCAGCGTATACATAAAAATAAACACATAAACTTAATTATAAAGTTATGATAAAGTTAAGGGATTGTAACTATTAATGTTGAAAGTTGAGACTTCTAAAATATAAAAATAAGCACAAAAAGTATTACATTTGACGCCACTCATTTTTGAAAAATTAAAATAAAATCTATATCAACACGTGAACCAACTGAAAACATACATAATAATAAGCAAAAAATATATTATATTTGACCCAACTTATTACCGATTTTTTTTACGTCTACTGTAAATCAATTTAAATTTATATCAGTGTGCACATAAAAATAAACACATAAAACTTAATTATAAAGTTTTAATAAAGTTAAGGGACTGTAACTATTAATGTTAAAAGTTGAGACTTCTAAAATATAAAAATAAGCACAAAAAGTATTACATTTGACGCCACTCATTTTTGAAAAATTAAAATAAAATCTATATCAAAACGTGAACCAATGAAAACATACATAATAATAAGCAAAAATATATTATATTTGACCCAACTTATTACCGATTTTTTTTACGTCTAACGTAAATCAATTTAAATTTATATCAGCATGCACATAAAAATAAACACATAAAACTTAATTATAAGTTTTGTAAAGTTAAGGGATTGTAACTATTAATGTTGAAAGTTGAGACTTCTAAAATATAAAAATAAGCACAAAAAGTATTACATTTGACGCCACTCATTTTTGAAAAATTAAAATAAAATATATATCAAACCTTGAACCAACTGAAAACATACATAATAATAAGCAAAAAATATATTATATTTGACCCAACTTATTACCGATTTTTTTTACGTCTAACGTAAATCAATTTAAATATAAATCAGCGTGCACATAAAAATAAACACATAAACTTAATTATAAAGTTTTGATAAAGTTAAGGGATTGTAACTATTAATTTTGAAAGTTGAGACTTCTAAAATATAAAAATAAGCACAAAAAGTATTACATTTGACGCCACTCATTTTTGAAAAATTAAAATAAAATCTATATCAACACGTGAACCAACTGAAAACATACGTAATAATAAGCAAAAAATATATTATATTTGACCCAACTTATTACCGATTTTTATTACGTCTAACGTAAATCAATTTAAATTTATATCAGCGTGCACATAAAAATAAACACATAAAACTTAATTATAAAGTTTTGATAAAGTTAAGGGATTGTAACTATTAATGTTGAAAGTTGAGACTTCTAAAATATAAAAATAAGCACAAAAAGTATTACATTTGACGCCACTCATTTTTGAAAAATTAAAATAAAATCTATATCAACACGTGAACCAACTGAAAACATACATAATAATAAGCAAAAAATATATTATATTTGACCCAATTATTACCGATTTTTTTACGTCTAACGTAAATCAATTTAAATTTATATCAGCATGCACATAAAAATAAACACATAAAACTTAATTATAAAGTTTTGATAAAGTTAAGGGATTGTAACTATTAATGTTGAAAGTTGAGACTTCTAAAATATAAAAATAAGCACAAAAGTATTACATTTGACGGCACTCATTTTTGAAAAATTAAAATAAAATCTATATCAACACGTGAACCAACTGAAAACATACATAATAATAAGCAAAAAATATCTTATATTTGACCCAACTTTTCACCGATTTTTTTTTACGTCTAACGTAAATCAGTTTAAATTTATATCAGCGTGTACATAAAAATAAACACATAAAACTTAATTATAAAGTTTTGATAAAGTTAAGGAATTGTAACTATTAATGTTGAAAGTTGAGACTTCTAAAATATAAAAATAAGCACAAAAAGTATTACATTTGACGCCACTCATTTTTGAAAAATTAAAATAAAATCTATATCAACACGTGAACCAATTGAAAACATACATAATAATAAGCAAAAAATATATTATATTTGACCCAACTAATTACCGATTTTTTTACGTCTAACATAAATCAGTTTAAATTTATATCAGCGTGCACATAAAAATAAAACACATAAAACTTAATTATAAAGTTTTGATAAAGGTAAGGGATTGTAACTCTTAATGTTGAAAGTTGAGACTTCTAAAATATAAAAATAAGCACAAAAAGTATTACATTTGACGCCACTCATTTTTGAAAAATTAAAATAAAATCTATATCAACACGTGAACCAACTGAAAACATACATAATAATAAGCAAAAAATATAATATTTGACCCAACTTATTACCGATTTTTTTTACGTCTAACGTAAATCAATTTAAATTTATATCAGCATTCACATAAAAATAAGCACATAAAATTTTATTATAAAGTTTTGATAAAGTTAAGGGATTGTAACTATTAATGTTGAAAGTTGAGACTTCTAAAATATAAAAATAAGCACAAAAAGTATTACATTTGACGCCACTCATTTTTGAAAAATTATAATAAAATCTATATCAACACGTGAACCAACTGAAAACATACATAATAATAAGCAAAAAATATATTATATTTAACCCAACTTATTACCGATTTTTTTTACGTCTAACGTAAATCAATTTAAATTTATATCAGCTTGCACATAAAAATAAACACATAAAACTTAATTATAAAGTTTTGATAAAGTTAAGGGATTGTAACTATTAATGTTGAAAGTTGAGACTTCTAAAATATAAAAATAAGCACAAAAAGTATTACATTTGACGCCACTCATTTTTGAAAAATTAAAATAAAATCTATATCAACACGTGAACCAACTGAAAACATACATAATAATAAGCAAAAAATATATTATATTTGACCCAACTTATTACCGATTTTTTTTACGTCTAACGTAAATCAATTTAAATTTATATCAGCGTGCACATAAAAATAAACACATAAAACTTAATTATAAAGTTTTGATAAAGGTAAGGGATTGTAACTATTAATGTTGAAAGTTGAGACTTCTAAAATATAAAAATAAGCACAAAAGTATTACATTTGACGCCACTCATTTTTTAAAAATTAAAATAAAATCTATATCAACACGTGAACCAACTGGAAACATACATAATAATAACCAAAAAATATATTATATTTGACCCAACTTATTACCCATTTTTTTTACGTATAACGTAAATCAATATAAATTATATCAGCGTGCACATAAAAATAAACACATAAAACTTAATTATAAAGTTTTGATAAAGTTAAGGGATTGTAACTATTAATTTTGAAAGTTGAGACTTATAAAATATAAAAATAAGCACAAAAAGTATTACATTTGACGCCACTCATTTTTGAAAAATTAAAATAAAAATCTATATCAAAACGTGAACCAACTGAAAACATACATAATAATAAGCAAAAAATATATTATATTTGACCCAACTTATTACTGATTTTTTTTACGTCTAACGTAAATCAATTTAAATTTATATCAGCGTGCACATAAAAATAAACACATAAAACTTAATTATAAAGTTTTGATAAAGTTAAGAGATTGTAACTATTAATGTTGAAAGTTGAGACTTCTAAAATATAAAAATAAGCACAAAAAGTATAACATTTGACGCCACTCATTTTTGAAAAATTAAAATAAAATCTATATCAACACGTGAACAACTGAAAACATACATAATAATAAGCAAAAAATATATTATATTTGGCCCAACTTATTACTGATTTTTTTACGTCTAACGTAAATCAATTTAAATTTATATCAGCGTGCACATAAAAATAAACACATAAAACTTAATTATAAAGTTTTGATAAAGTTAAGGGATTGTAACTGTTAATGTTAAAAGTTGAGACTTCTAAAATATAAAAATAAGCACAAAAAGTATTACATTTAACACCACTCATTTTTGAAAAATTAAAATAAAATCTATATCAACACGTGAACCAACTGAAAACATACATAATAATAACCAAAAAATATATTATATTTGACCCAACTTATTACCGATTTTTTTTACGTCTAACGTAAATCAATATAAATTATATCAGCGTGCACATAAAAATAAACACATAAAACTTAATTATAAAGTTTTGATAAAGTTAAGGGATTGTAACTATTAATTTTGAAAGTTGAGACTTCTAAAATATAAAAATAAGCACAAAAAGTATTACATTTGACGCCAATCATTTTTGAAAAATTAAAATAAAATCTATATCAACACGTGAACCAACTGAAAACATACATAATAATAAGCAAAAAATATATTATATTTGACCCAACTTTTCACCGATTTTTTTTACGTCTAACGTAAATCAGTTTAAATTTATATCAGCGTGTACATAAAAATAAACACATAAAACTTAATTATAAAGTTTTGATAAAGTTAAGGAATTGTAACTATTAATGTTGAAAGTTGAGACTTCTAAAATATAAAAATAAGCACAAAAAGTATTATATTTGACGCCACTCATTTTTGAAAAATTAAAATAAAATCTATATCAATACGTGACCCAACTGAAAACATACATAATAATAAGCAAAAAATATATTATATTTGACCCAACTTATCACCGATTTTTTTACGTCTAACGTAAATCAATTTAAATTTATATCAGCGTGTACATAAAAATAAACACATAAAACTTAATTATAAAGTTTTGATAAAGTTAAGGAATTGTAACTATTAATGTTGAATGTTGAGACTTCTAAAATATAAAAATAAGCACAAAAAGTATTACATTTGACGCCATTCATTTTTTAAAAATTAAAATAAAATCTATATCAACACGTGAACCAACTGAAAACATACATAATAATAAGCAAAAAATATATTATATTTGACCCAACTTATTACCGATTTTTTTTACGTCTAACGTAAATCAATTTAAATTTATATCAGCATTCACATAAAAATAAGCACATAAAATTTTATTATAAAGTTTTGATAAAGTTAAGGGATTGTAACTATTAATGTTGAAAGTTGAGACTTCTAAAATATAAAAATAAGCACAAAAAGTATTACATTTGACGCCACTCATTTTTGAAAAATTAAAATAAAATCTATATCAACACGTGAACCAACTGAAAACATACATAATAATAAGCAAAAAATATATTATATTTGACCCAACTTATCACCGATTTTTTTACGTCTAACGTAAATCATTTAAATTAATCAGCGTGCACATAAAATAAACACATAAAACTTAATTATAAAGTTTTGATAAAGTAAGGGATTAACTATTAATGTTGAAAGTTGAGACTTCTAAAATATAAAAATAAGCACAAAAAGTATACATTTGACCACTCATTTTTGAAAAATTAAAATAAATCTATATCAACACGTGAACCCAACTGAAAACATACATAATAATAAGCAAAAAATATTTATATTTGACCAACTTATTACGATTTTTTTTACGTCTAACGTAAATCAATTTAAATTTATATCAGCTTCACATAAAAATAACACATAAAATTAATTATAAAGTTTGATAAAGTTAAGGATTGTAACTATTAATGTTAAAGTTGAGACTTCTAAAATAAAAATAAGCACAAAAGTATTACATTTACCCACTCATTTTTGAAAAATTAAATAAAATCTATATCAACACGTGAACCAACTGAAACATACATAATAAACAAAAAATATATTATATTTACCCAACTTATTACCGATTTTTTTTACGTCTAACGTAAATCAATTTAAATTTATATCACTGCACATAAAAATAAACACATAAAACTTAATTATAAGTTTTGATAAAGTTAAGGGATTGTAACTATTAATTTGAAAGTTGAGACTTCTAAAATATAAAAAAGCACAAAAAGTATTACATTGACGCCACTCATTTTTAAAAATTAAAATAAAATCTATATCAACACGACAACTGAAACATAAAATAAAAGCAAAAAATAATTATATTTGACCATTAACGATTTTTTAGTCTAACGTAAATCATTTAATTTAATCAGTGAATAAAAATAAACACATAAACTTAATTTAAAGTTTGATAAAGTTAAGGATTGTAACTTAATTTGAAAGTGAGATTAAAATATAAAATAAGCACAAAAATTATTACATTTGACGCCACTCATTTTTGAAAATTAAAATAAAATTTATATCAACACTGAAAACTGAAAACATAATAATAATAAGCAAAAAATATATTATATTTGACCAACTTATTACGATTTTTTTTTACGTCTAACGTAAATCAATTTAAATTTATATCAGCGTGCACATAAAAATAAACACATAAAACTTAATTATAAAGTTTTGATAAAGGTAAGGATTGTAACTATTAATGTTGAAAGTTGAGACTTCTAAATATAAAAATAAGCACAAAAAGTATTACATTTGACCCATCATTTTTTAAAAATTAAAATAAAATCTATATCAACACGTGAACAACTGAAAACATACATAATAATAACAAAAAATATATTATATTTGACCCAACTTATTACGATTTTTTTTTACGTCTAACGTAAATCAATTAAATTTAATAGGTGCAATAAAAATAAACACATAAAACTTAATTATAAAGTTTTGATAAAGTTAAGGGATTGTAACTATTAATTTGAAAGTTGAGACTTCTAAAATATAAAAATAGCACAAAAAGTATTACATTTGACGCACTCATTTTTGAAAAATTAAAATAAAATCTATATCAACACGTGAACCAACTGAAAACATAATAATAATAAGCAAAAAATATATTATATTTGACCCAACTTATTACTGATTTTTTTACGTCTAACGTAAATCAATTTAAATTTATATCAGCGTGCACATAAAATAAACACATAAAACTTAATTATAAAGTTTTGATAAAGTTAAGGGATTGTAACTATTAATGTTGAAAGTTGAGACTTCTAAAATAAAAAATAAACAAAAAATCATGAGCACCATGAAAATAAAAAAACTATAAACACGTACACTGAAACATACAAATATAAAAAATATATATTATATTCAATTATATGATTTTTTTTACTTAAGTAATGATTAAATTATATGTGCACATAAAAATAAACATAAAACTTAATTATAATTTGTAATTAGGTGTTGTTATTTAAAGTACTCAAAAATATAAAATATCCAAATATTAATAAACACCATATTTTTGAAAAATTAAAATAAAATCTATATCAACACTGAACAACTGAAACATACATAATAATAACCAAAAAAATATTTAATTTGACCCAACTTATTACGATTTTTTTTACGTCTAACGTAAATCAATTAAATTATATCAGCGTGCACATAAAATAAACACATAAAACTTAATTAATTTTGATAAAGTTAAGGGATTGTAACTATTAATTTGAAAGTTGAGACTTCTAAAATATATAAAATAAGCACAAAAAGTATTACATTTGACGCCACTCATTTTTGAAAAATTAAAATAAAATCTATATCAACACGTGAACCAACTGAAAACATACATAATAATAAGCAAAAAATATATTATATTTGACCCAACTTATTACTGATTTTTTTTACGTCTAACGTAAATCATTTAAATTTATATCAGCGTGCACATAAAAATAAACACATAAAACTTAATTATAAAGTTTTGATAAAGTTAAGGGATTGTAACTATTAATGTTGAAAGTTGAGACTTATAAAATATAAAAATAAGCACAAAAAGTATTACATTTGACGCCACTCCATTTTTGAAAAATTAAAATAAAATCTATATCAACACGTGAACAACTGAAAACATACATAATAATAAGCAAAATATATATTTTATTTGGCCCAACTTATTACTGATTTTTTTTACGTCTAACGTAAATCAATTTAAATTTATATCAGCGTGCACATAAAAATAAACACATAAAACTTAATTATAAAGTTTTGATAAAGTTAAGGGATTGTAACTGTTAATGTTAAAAGTTGAGACTTCTAAAATATAAAAATAAGCACAAAAAGTATTACATTTAACACCACTCATTTTTGAAAAATTAAAATAAAATCTATATCAACACGTGAACCAACTGGAAACATACATAATAATAACCAAAAAATATATTATATTTGACCCAACTTATTACCGATTTTTTTTACGTCTAACGTAAATCAATATAAATTATATTAGCGTGCACATAAAAATAAACACATAAAACTTAATTATAAAGTTTTGATAAAGTTAAGGGATTGTAACTATTAATATTGAAAGTTGAGACTTCTAAAATATAAAAATAAGCACAAAAAGTATTACATTTGACGCCTCTCATTTTTGAAAAATTAAAATAAAATCTATATCAACACGTGAACCAACTGAAAACATACATAATAATAAGCAAAAAATATATTATATTTGACCCAACTTATTACTGATTTTTTTTACGTCTAACGTAAATCAGTTTAAATTTCTATCAGCGTGCACATAAAAATAAACACATAAAACTTAATTATAAAGTTTTGATAAAGTTAAGGGATTGTAACTATTAATGTTGAAAGTTGAGACTTCTAAAAATAAAAAATTAAATAAAAAAAGTCAAAAAGCAAAAAGAAAAAAAGACAAAAAAAGCAAGTTACCATTCTTGTAACTTGCAAATATAATATAATATAATATAATATAATATAATATAATATAATATAATATAATATATGTATATATGTATAATGTCACAAATTAAAATTTTAATATCTATACTATATTATAATTCATGATGGTGTGGTATTTTAAGATACCCAAAAAATAAGAATTGTTTCCCCATTTATTTATAAAAACACCCATAAAATGAGGGTAACTTAGTCTTTTAAACACTAGTTGTATTTTAGTCCATCGTATTATTACACTTAAATCTCTTTTATTTTAACAAAATTATGGCTAATTAGTTACACTTATCCTCTTTCACAACGTATTATTGTCATATCTTATAAACTATAATGTTTTAAAAAAATCCAAAGGTACTGTGATGACCTACTCATTTTTGTCGACGTTTCGATAGTTGTCTTGTAACACCCTGTAAAATCATGTCCAGTAATATAGTGACACGTGTCGTATTTTATTTTTAAGTCTATTAAAGACTAACAAGGACTAAAAGCGTCAACATGCTCAAATTAAGTCTCTTAGTGATCTTCTGATGTCAACATGCATAAACGAGCCTCTGAGTGACCATTAGTGTCAACATGCTTGAAATATAGCCTCCGAGTGACCATTAATGTCAACATGCTAAAACTTGGCCCCTGAGTGACCGTTGTGTTAACATGCCCAGCCTCTGAGTGACATCGAAGTCAACGTGCTTATAATGAACCTCTGAGTGATCTTTTACGAAGTCCAAACTCTCATATGTTCCATTTGTGGACAAGAGGGATTAAATCCGTAATTTTATAAAAGTTGGACATTAGAGGGATTAAAAGTGTCAACATGTTAATTTGTACCTCTGAGTGACCTTTTAACGAACCGAAAGCTCGACAATGTCCGAGCATAATCCCGGGTACGCCAAGTATTGGCTACGGAGGGCTAAAAGTGCTAAAAAGGTGTTTTGGAATGTTTAAAAGGGTTAATAAGTTGAGGGGCTAAATGTGGTAAATTTTGAAATCTGACGTGGGGCGCTCGCGGTCTGCAGAAAGTTTGCTGGGCCTCCACACAAATTCCCAAAAATCATTTGATTCGAAACCATGGCTTTCCAAACTGCTATGCCACGTTTTAGGACACTTGTAAGCTCTCTCTTACACCACTTAACACCTGTCATCACCTCCTTCAAGCTCTCCAACTATAAATAGGTGCAAAGGTTCAACCTTTGAACTTGCACCTTTCTCATTTTCAACTCTTCTCCCTCCTCTGGAAGTTCCTAACTGAAAGGAGCATCCAACTTAGTTCTCTTGCATTCTGGGAACCTCTTGTAAGTGTTCCTTGCTCTTGCATTTTCGTTTATAGGCTTTTATAGCCAAAAGTCAAGCGTTTTTCGAAAAACGCCTTGACTTTCGGTTAAGACCATCATGGTCTAGCCATTGCTCGTAATGAACACGGCTAAGTGATCGTAATAAGGTAGGTGTTAGTCCCTATAAAGGGCACCTCCTGAAGATCACGTTTGCTAGACCAATTGACGGGTCAAAGTTAAGTTATTAAAAAGTCAAACAGACCATTTTTCAGAAAAATTATAATTTGATCTTATATATGTTATGAAACCTGTTTTGACACTTAAACAAGTTGGTAATAATTATTAGAACATGTAAGAACATGTTCGGCTCGTCAATTTCAGTTCTAGGGTCGGTTCGCAACCGAAGGTCGCAAAGTTTGACTTCTGCTTTGACTTTCGATTCTGACCCGATTTAGATTAGTTAGTTACTGATCTAAAGTTGCATTATGATCCTAATATAATGTATCATAACCCTCTGAGGTTATATTACATGATCATAATCAGAATCTAAGTTTATGCACAAGTTCCGTAATTATGCCATTTTGACTAAAATACCCCTTTTGCTAAAATAAGGTTTAAAAGATAATGAACTTGAAAATAAGTTTCCTACCGATATAATATTATAAGTAGGATTATTTGGGATGTTAACTCAGATTATAAAATGAGTTTATGAACAAGTCCTTGTAATATGTCGGTAAATGACGATAAAGCCCTTATGACTTATAAAATGGTTTTAATCATATCTTTTCAAGGTAAGTCTTTTACCTACTGATATGTTATAATTAGATAACATATCTAAGACATCTTAATCTGACCTTAACATCAATTTTCATTAAACATCACATAAATCGTCATTTTTTGACATAAGTGTTGTTTCGGCACATAGTATGGTTTTAAACCATAACTATCAACCAAGACTTGTTACCTACTGATTTTAAAACTTCTTTTAAATATTTTTTCAGTAGGTACATGATATAAACCCAGAATCCCAAATAATTTATAAACTATGTGCAAAATGACCAAAATGCCCCTTCGGTGCATAGTTTGGTCACAAAATATAAATTACACATATATTTGATATCCTACTGATATTATATCATAAATAAAATTACTTTTCCAGAATACTTATAATTATAACATTTAATTATATTCAAGTTCCTTTTATACGGTATGAAATTACCGAAATGCCCTTATGAGGCATAGTTTCATTTTAAAACCTTAACGGGCATATAAGTTGATATCCCACTGATATTACAACTTAATTAAAGTATAATGGTATATAGAACTTGTCCATGACTTATCCGGTTACCCGATATCGCTGATATGCATACGGTTAAGCATATGTAACTAGTTTACAAAAATTAACCAAAACGGGTCTAACCTTGTCATTTAAATTTCAAAATCCAGAATGTTAATTGTTTACCCATTTTATACAAGTCAAGGTACTTGTTGGGTTTAAACTACATTCTATCCGATCATCGCTTAATCTAGCGTACCGTTTTTGATCCATTACGCTAGTCGGTCTAAGTCTATGCTTGCATAAGACCATTAGCATTTTAATTGTTTAGCTTATGCCATAATCCAGACTAGAGCCTTCCGGTAAATGCTATCCGCACTCAGTTCATTTTGAATACGGCTGGGATATAATCTTACATTTTAAACAAGGCTAACTCAGGTAAATACTCTTGACTTATTTTCCCTATACGGGCTTGGGATACGGTAAAATTACTACCGCTTGGTCGGAAATGGGATCAATCGAATGCCGGATTGTCGCTAGTAAATCCGCATATTCCATTTTAATCAGTTTTGTTTGATAACTTAAACATCGGGGGTTAAATTACCGTGTCCTCGATATCCTTGGCTCATTACATTAGATAATGGCTACGACCTTAGCGCGGGGTGTAGGCATACACCTGATAGACGCTCAAATGCAAATTACCCAAGATGTTGGGGATAACTCCTCCGTGAGTTCTAAGTGGTGTGCATTTAATCATATCTCGGTCTCTATACTGGGCCCTGTATGTATGGACAAACATGTGAATCTGTTAACAAGGTTACAAAGTAACTTTCCCAAGTTATAAAAGAGTTGTGCCCTGTGCACTTAAATCTAATTTAAAATGTTTTCAAAATGAGTCAGTTGGGTGTATTTACCAGCGAAAGCTGGCGTATTTTCAAAAGACTAAGCTTGCAGGTGCAATACGAAATAGGTCGGAAGCTGCTTGGTAGTGAAATAAGAGGATCTTGCAAATCCTTAGATCTGCCCTAAAGTCTGTTTTATTTTCTTTCTTTATACAATTTATGATCCGCCTGTGGATATTCTATTACAAGCATGTATATTATTTTATTTCGAACATTTGGTTTGTAATAGTAATTTTATTCCAAGACTTCCGTTGTGTCGTGTTTAATTGACAATGATGTTATCAACTTACGTCACGATACTCCCCACCCGGGACCACCGGTGTATGGATTTGGATTGGAAATCTAGGGTGTGACATGTCTTGGTCAATATTGTTGTGCGGATTAAAATGTACAAGTAGATAATGCATCAGTGTACAAGTGATTAAAGCAATATGTCCTATCACATTTCAAATGCTCAAGACTCTCTACATTGTTGTCATTATTATCAATTTAATAATATTCCAACCATTTTCACACTGATTTTCGTTTTATTAAGATTGTTCACCAATTTGTTCCGGCGACTAGATTAAATTTCAAAACCTTGTACATACGGGTTTGATATGAACTTTATACGTATTCTGTATGTTTGTGTATTTACATGGTTGAGTGCACACACCTACATGGGTTTGCAGGTTAATACATTAACATCAAAAAAGCTCACTTGTTTTATCTAATTGGTTATATTAAAAAACTTTATATAATACCATATTCAACAAAATGAAATTTTAGTTTTCATAAAAAAGAAAATTATAAAAACGTTTTTAGAAGCATTTTCATTTTTATAAAACCTTTTTTTTCTTTCGAAAATCGTTTTTTAGAAGTTTGATAAATAAGTTTTCCACCAACAAACTTTTAGGAAAAAAAATTATAATCTAAACAAAACACATCTTCAAGAACTGCATGCTAGATTGTGTTGCATTTTTTAGGGAGTATAAGTTCAAAATTACTCTTATAGATAATATTAATTAGTTGAAAAAAACTACAGATTATTCAATTCGTTGGTTTATAGGTTCTATACATAGTATAATTCATTAGTTTTTTTCACTTCAAGAAATTTCTTGTTCTTTAGAATTATTGGTTTACATGTACTTCAATTTTTTTGTTGTGTATAACTTTGATTTATTCTTCTACGCTCACACTTAACATTCATCTTATTTATTATTTTGGAGCTTCAGTGTTCATCCTTTCAGATCTTTACACATGTATGTATGTTTCTAAAACATGATATATTATTTTTTTTATATTATGTTTAACTGTGAATGTCGTTTTCTTATCCTATATTATATATAACGGTAACATTAAAAATATCTAACTAAAATACTTAACATTTTTTTCAGATCCCTAGACTGCTCCAGCTCATGTACAGTCAAATAGGATAACAGAGAAGAAACTCATCCTCCAAAGGGTGTAACAATCAAACACGAAAAGATACAAGAAATTATGGAGGACGCTGATCTCGATGATGGCAAATGGTGGTGTGACAATATAGATGACATCCTTAAGATGTTTAAGTCATATGATTACTAAATTGATCTCGTCATGATGTAAAGTACTTGACACTTGAGCTTTTAGTTTTCAACTTTTATATTTAAAACTTATATTTTCTTATTCGTGTGCTACTTTATATAACCTTTATTTATGTTTAAGGCTTATTTTTTCTTATTCGTGTGTTACTTTATTGCATCAATAGTTTCTTTAAGTACTTGATAATTTAAATTCTAAATTTAATAATTATTAGACATGTGTAATACTTATGACATATATCCACCACAATAATGATACCATAAATATTATACGAATAAGAAAACTACTATAAACGAGTGCCGCAATGCAAAGTGTCACCCCTGCCGCATCGCGCGAACACCTTACTAGTTATAATATATATATATATATATATATACATATATATGTATGTACTATATATATATATGTATATATATATATATATATATATGTATATATAATTAGAGAAGTTGTTTGTCAGCCACAGAACATGAAGGTGACTTAGGCTAATGGGGACGTCCCCGATCTGTCAAGAAACGTCCACACCGCCCCCTAGGCCTGTCGCGTCCTTATCGTCCTCCCCAATGTCACACCCCGACCCGCAGCGGAAAAGGTGATCGGGGCATGATTGGGTTATCATCAAAGCTCATGACATTTATTTTAACGTTTCATATTCATTAATACAGTTTAATGGAAATTTACAATCATAATTACATCAATGACCTAAACATCAATCTAAGCTTCTTTGTTTTCTTCTAAGGCATTTCCTATGTTTTTCTTGCTTCATCCTGTTCACCTGTATCATGTGTAAAAGGGTTTTTGGATCAACAAAAAGTTGGCGAGTGAATCCTATGGAAAACATTTGAACAAGTTTATTTAATTGATTATGAATAAAGTGCACAACCACAAATGAGTAAAAATAGATGTAAACTTATTCATAAATCAATTTAATATTAAACAATACACACATGAACAATAATGGATCGTTTAGAGGCACGCGTTGCTCAACTCGTCTCTCACGAGGAACTGATGGGCCTAATGAATGAATTGCATAAACATGATAATATGAAAGACATAACTACAAACAATATAAACTCAATAATACACACATGAACAATAATGGATTTGTTTTGAGGCACGCGTTGCTCAACTCGTCTACTACGAGGAACTGATGGGCTTAATGAATGAATTGCGTATAAGTGGACAAAATGAAATACATAATTACAACAATAATAACAATCTAAGTTTAGATCACAATATGGTATGGCACAAGTTTAAATAAACGAGTTAATTATTTTGTGACACATGACACACCCCAAAACGTGTAATTAAAAAGGGGGAGTTGTAAGATTCACTCACAGTGGGTGCGTTCGGTTGATGATGTTGAATGCACGCGAAGTGGTTTTAACCACGAGTTAAATTAACCTAGATAAATAGCATTATGGTTCGGTAAGTAAACGGATTTTATTAATCCATTTTAGTAGGATTGTTGGGTGTATTTTTGTGAGTTTAAGGCTATTTTCTAACCTTAAAAATGTTATTTTTAAGTATTTTTAATTGATTTTTAATTAAAATAAATAAATAAAAATAATAAAAAAAAATTGACTTTTTTGACCGTTGACCGTTGACCGTTGTCCATTGACTGTTTGACCGGTTCGTATGCGTGTAAGTGTGCGCTGAGTGAGGCTCGAACCCGAGACCTCCCGTACGCGTGCACGCAGCTCTACCAACTGAGCTACGTGTCTAACCCAAAATATATCTGTTTTTAATTATATTTATATACTAATTAGATTAAACAGAAAATCCTTTATTTCTTAAAAACGATTTTAATCCGTGACTCGGTGCGCTCCACAGGTCTCGAACCCGGGACCTGTGGTTTATGCTAACACACAGTCCACCGCTGGACTGTGTGTCCAACTTGTTAACTAAACTGATTTTTATTATACTTAAATACAAACTAAGTATTTTCATTTCTGACTTATTTAAAAAGTTAGATAATTGTCCGAATCGGTGCAGTAGACCGGACTCGAACTCGTGTCCTGTGATTTAAACATACACACAGTCCACCACTGGACTGTGTGTCTAACTTGGTTATTATTCCGGTTATTATTAAACTTAACATGTACAGCGTGACTCCGGTTCGGTTAAAAAAAAAGACATTTTTATTAAGGTAGCATGCGTGGGACAAGATTCGAACTCGAGACGTTTACGTGTTTATTGTGCACACAGTCCACCACTGGACTGTGTGTCTAACCCGAGTTATAACTTGATTTTAATTATACTTAAACATTACAGAAAACTTCGTCTTCTTCGTTGATTTTAACCAGAATCGGAAGTCCGACTGGTTCGATGTTTTAATCGTGCTCGTTAGCGTTTTTCAGTTAATTACAGGTGAGATATAAATAAAAAGAAAGAGAAATTAGGCGTAAGGTATACCGACTGGACTCCTCTGTTTCTCCGGCAGAACTCCGGCGACAACAACAGATTCCGGCGTCGTGTGTCTTGCGGCAGAGAGTCTTCAGCAAGCTTGAAAAGGATGTGGGTGACTTCGGTATAAGCTCAGGGGGTTCAGTAAGGCTCAGAAGTGAAGGGCTCGGTTTTCCGGCGAGGTACAAAAATTTTCCGGCGAATGGAATTACGTCGGGTAAAGGTGCGGTTTTGAGCGAAAAAGCTTGCAGAGGTTCGAGGGGGTATTTATAAGGCAAGTCGTCGATGAATTTGGTCCGATTTCCGACTTGATTCGTCGGTTAGAAAATCTCCGGCGGTTATAACTTGTGTCGCGGACTCAGGCGTCGGTTATAACCGATGCAGGTTTAAACGTTTACGTTATAACTGAAGAAGTCGTAAATTATTGGCGAGTTAGCCGGGATTTCTGACGACTGAAATTTGGGCGCCAGTTTCTGAATTTGAGAATTATAATATGTATTAATTGGTTCTAATAATTAACAAGAATTACAAGTGGCGCAGTGGTTGAGTGTGTGTGTGTTAAGTGTGTTGAACCGGCTGACTGACCCGGGTTCGAAACCCGGCAGTGCCAAATTATTTTTATTTTCTTATTTTTAACAGTTTTTCAAAAACAAATTATATATTCCAATATAATAATTAATTATGTATCGTTTAAAATTATTTTGGGCATTAAATTCGCAACGAAATTTTAAACTGAATGTTCGGTTAATAAACGGAGCGGTTTGGTAAAATCCGTTTTTGACGGATGTTACACCCAAGATGTTTCCGACGCTCCACCATTTAAAAATCATGCCATTTTTAACCGCTATAATCAATAAAAAATTAGTATTCTCAATATAAATAAACTATCTCCCGTATTTTAACCCAATCATAACCAAACTCCCTCCTACTTTTATACATTCTCAACTTTTTTTTTTATAAAAACCCTCTCATAATTTTTTAAAATTTCAACATCTCTCCCAAAAAAAAGACACAATGTCTTCATGCTTCATGGTGTTCGTCATCTTTAGGAGAAGGATATCAACTATTTGTAAACGCCGTAATGCATGCGGCACAGATGATCCTTGAGGAAGAAAGAGAGGAAGAAATCACGTCACAACCACGGACTAGGCAAGCGGCTATAAACAGAGACCGAGAAGGTTACTTTATACATGTATTTATTTCTATATTGTTATTATATTCATATGCCTTTATTATATTTTTGTGTAGTAGTTAGTTATATGTGTAGTAATTATTTTTTTATGTTGTTATTATGTTCGTGTAGAAGCCCACGATAGATTATGGCCGATTATTTTGCTGACGAACCGTTGTACATGGACACGATGTTTAGACGTCGCTTCCGAATGAGTCGCTGATTGTTTTTACGGATAATGGATGACGTGTCGAAGGTTGACCTTTTTTACATTACGATTTGATGCTAGAGGCAAAAGGGGTTCACCTCCTTACAGAAATGCACAGTGGCAATTCGCCAATTGGTGTACTGGACGATGACCAATGCGTGGGACGAGTATTTAAAGATGTCCGAAAGCACTACACGAGAATGCTCATACAACTTTTGCAAATGTGTGGTGAAGCTGTACATCAATATCTACGAAAACCTAACGCCAATGACGTCCAAAAATTCTATCAATTCCACGAACAAAATCATGGTTTTCCAGGAATGCTCGGAAGCATTGATTGCATGCATTTGGCGTGGTGGAATTGCCCTAATGTATGGCGAGGTCAATTTACGCGAGGCGATCATTCTTGCGTCACAAGATCTGTGGATTTAGCTGTGTTCCTGGTTCGAATAATGACATTAACGTCATCCACCAATCAGAGGTCTTCAACGATGTCATACAAGGAACTGGTCCAGACACCAGTTTTACAGTTTTGAGGGTGGAATACGCAATTATTATCTTGCTAATGGAATATACCCATCCTACGTTACAATCGTTAAAACTATTCACACCTGACAAACGAAAAAAAGAAAGAAATTTGCCAAGTTAGACGAAAAAAGAAAGAAATTTGCCAAGTTTCAAGAGGCCGCGAGAAAGGACATTGAATGGTGTTTTAGGGTTCTAAAGAAAAAAATGGCATATCATTGAGAACCCAACACGTGCTTTTAAACCAAAGCAGTTGCGATATTGCATGTATGCTTGTATCTTGATGCATAAGATGATTATCGAAGACGAAAACAGAGCGAGATTTGAGTACAATGAAAATGCGGTTAACGAGAATAATGTTCCGGTAAGTACGAAACAACAAGATTTGAACTTGTTCCCGTTACATAACGAGTACATACATGAAAATCTTAAGGCGGACTTGGTGGAATACATGTGGAACAATGCAAGCAACGAACCGAATGACTAGTTTGTTTTTAAGTTTAGATTTTATTTTTAGTGAAATTTAAGTGTTATTATTAATTTATTGTTAAATTAATATTGTTTATTTTTAAGTTATGTAGTGTTTTTTAAGTTATGTAATGTTTTATTTTATATGTTACTAGTATTAAGGACCCGTGCTTTGCAGCGGGAACTTTAAACCGAACAAAAAGTAAACGTAAAAACATTGAACCTCGCAAGCGCATTGCGGCGTGTTATCTCGCAAAAATTATACCGAAATGTAAGATATGGAAAAGAATAACTAAGTAGGCTTAGGATCCGTGAGTTGTGACGGAGCCCGTTAGATCGTCAAAAAAAATTAGACATAATTGCATACGCGTGTTACAACTTGTTTAGTCACAAGATTTAGACCGAAGTTGAAAGTGAAAAAAGTATTAGGGTTATAAATGAAAACTAAAATGGTTGAAAACTAAAAGGGTTGAAAGTTAATTTTTTTTTTTATGAAAATTAGAGAATTTGATAAATTATATGTAGTAAATTTGTCAAAATCGAAATATACAATAGCATAAATACGCCATGATAAATAATATCTTTTTTGTTAGTATACATGTTAGATTTAGAAGTAAAAACTATCTCCTACAATTAATAAGAAACAATAATATAATTTATCTTTTTTTTTCAACAAAAATTATAATTTATCTAGGAATTATATGATGGGCCCTTTATATCATAGTTAAAATGTGGCAACGGTTCAAGCAACCTCCATTATTTTTCCACATTGTGAAACCAAAGGATGTGAAAGGCAAAGGAATAAAAGGCTATGCATTTATATGAAGTACATATAGTATAAACATCAAAGTCCACAGTAAATACGAGAGTGGGAAGAAATTTTCAAACTAATATAGGGATAATGTAATGTTTTTTCTAATCATGGTTAAAAACTTGTTGATTTTTTATAAAAAAAATCAAAATAATAAAAAAGGAAGGTAGGCTCATCCTCCACACTCTTGCTTCACCCTTTGAGGGTCATCCCCTTTCAAGGATGTCATGTCATGACGGATTGCAGGGCCAACTCTTGAGGATGAGACATCACCATACCCACTAGCCTTACAAAATAGCTATGTCAGATGTGATGTCATCTTTTAAATCTATAAATAATTTATATAAAAAATCTAAATTAATATTGTTTTAATTTTCATTACTTTTGTATTTATTTTAGCATTGATATTTACAATTCTTTTTGTTTTCTAAAAACTTTGTAAAATGCATTTTGACCGTCTTGAGTTTTACATGCATATTTTTATATATGTGTCGGTATAAATTCAAATTTGTTTAGGTTTTGACATTTTTTTAAATAAGAGTCATGTCAAATATAATATGTATTTATGCTTATTTTTATGAACGTTTTCAGTTGGTGTATATTTTGACGTAAATTTTGTTCGGAAACGAATTGGGTCAAATGTAACACGTTTTCATTAGACGGTATGAATTCGAGATACTAAGTTTTACGAGTTATGTCAAATACAATACACGTCGATGCTTATTTTTATTGACATTTTCAATTGGTCTACATTTTGACGTTTATGTACATGTCAATATAAATTTAAGTTGGTTTACATTTCAATGTAATGACATTTTGATCCTCTCAAGTTTTACATCAAATTGTGCAACACTTTAAACATACACTTGTGCAACGAGACAAAAAAATCGGTGAAACTTACCAACTTTTATAGTTGACTTTATTCAAAACATGTTTTTCAGGTAAACAGGTTAAAGAATGACGAATGTGCATACATGTTTCAAGTTTTGATCTGCGGATATTATGTGAATAGATGCCTACCCGTTATAGGGATATACTGCTTATAGAAATCATACATTTGTAAAATACTCTAGTGTGTAAACAGATGATGTAACCCATGCTTTTAGTGTGTAATACAATATCTTTATGAATAATGTGTTTGTATCATGTGTCTGTTGCATCACGCGTGTATTTTTACCGCGAGTCGGAGTGTAACAGTTGTTCACCATGTAAAATTTTGTTTATAATAAACCTATACATTAATTAACTTACTTAAAACAAAACTTGTGTTACTATTTTATATATTTTCAAAATCGCATCCATTTGCTTGAATATGGTATATTGAAGAATTTTTTTTATTTAACGACAAATTTTATTTAATCTTTTCGTCTGTAGGACTTGATTTCAATACCCACTCTCTCCTAAACCCAGATGTTTAAAAGTTTTGCTTTCGCTAATGAACCACCACCCCACTAATGAGTTTTTTTTTTTTACTATTATGTTTCTAACAAAAAACAAATGACATATAAAAAATCCACAACTATGATAAGAATATTCAACTCAAAGCGTTAGTTACATCCGAATTTTATAACTTTAGTGTTGCTTCAATTTGTAACCCTACTCTCTCTCTATATATATACAGTACATTACTTTTTTTATTATATTATTTTCATAATTTAATCCTTCTACAACTATTATTTTATATATAGATGGATTATTTTTTATTTATTATATTATTTTCATAATTCAATCCTTCTACAACTATTATTTGTATTTCATTTTGTTAAAATCATCATAATTCTATAATACTTTTTATGCACTCTCAATTTATAAGGATATGCCTTAAATAGCAAAATGTCAATCTTCATATTTTATTAGAAGTTGCTAACAATGGTAATGATTTAAATTGTAAAATTTTTATTATCTATTTATTTTACCTTTAACTTTGATTATATATATTTGAATATATAAAATTATGTTTTTACAACTAATAACTTATTAATTATTTTTGTAGGTGATAGTCGTAAGAACTTCATGATCTAACATTTCAAATGGTATGAAACATAGTATATTCTTAACTATATAATTTTATATATTAAAAATGTAATACACTATTAATTGTTTGTAAGTAAACAATTGATTTTTACCCAAAATAAGTTTTATGTGTCAACATCAAAACTAAAAAGTAGAGATATAATAAAATTACTAATATTAAATACAAATGAGAAAAATATAAATAAAACATCTAATATTGTATATATATTTTTTAGATTTACGATTTATTTTTAAGTTTGTGAATTAAAATAGTAATTTTGCTTTGTCTTTATTTAAATATAATATACACTTTTATTTATAAATTTATGAATTATATCTCTAGGTTTTTCAATCTATATATGTACGAAACCTAATTCTATAATACATATTCAAATTTGAAGTTATATATTTTAAATAAACAAAATCCATGAGATGTCATTATATTGATGTAATGGCTTCTAGTCTATACTTTTAAAGTTTCAGATAACTAAAATATTGTATAAGAAACCGATGGCGGTTAAATAGTTGCATATTACATGCACATGTGAGTAACGAAGAAAGTCCACGATAGTGATCAGACACATGGCATACAAACAATACGAGGAACAACGCTGATTTTGGTTGGTTGTTGCAAAGAAACAACAAAATCAGATTTCATCACCAGACCCACAAACCAAACGTTATCACCAGACCCACAAACCAAACGTTATCTCATTTTTATCCTTTCAACGTGATGCTGAATGTTTCTATTATATATTATTTAAATATACATTACGTTATTTTATTTATCATAAGAACACATTATTCGTTTCTAACCAGTATTAAGACGCGTGCATGGCGACAACGTGAAAACTATTAAGATAATTAGTGTTGAAATGTTGCACATCGATTCCTTCCACATTACACCGACACGTTGAGATTATACAAAAGTTTAAATAATGGAACCAAAAATTCACTTCGAAACAACCCTTTAAACGTAGATAAAAGCACACGTTCACATTGTAAAACCTATATTTAAAAAAAAGTAAAAATCTATTGTATATGACTCAGCTCGGCCGCTCGGTTTGAACAAAGTTACATCAAAACATAAACTGACTTAGTTCCGAATAATGTCTATACCAAAACATAGATAAATTTAGTACATTACCGAAACGTATATAAAAACAATATATGTGTAAATTTTATTATAAATAATAAAATAAAATAAAACAAAACATTCAAATAAGTGAATAATCCATATGGCCATATCTATATTTAATCACATCGGTTATTAGGCTAGTAAACAAAGCGAAAGTTCATTAACTGTAGGTGAGCTATTAGGCGAGAAGTTTATTTATGTTCGTTTATTTAAATAAACGAATGAACATGAGCACTTTTTTTTGTTCATTAAATTTAAGGAACAAACATAACACACATTTTGTTTGTAAGATCAAGAACACACGTTTATAAACGTATCTAAATGAACTGAACAAACACGAACAAATGCATGCTTGTGTTATTTCATTTCACTTTAACCAGACACGAACAGAAACATATAGTCGAACAAATTTTTTGTTCATGTTCGTTTATGTTCGTTAATTTAAGAAAATGGGCACATTCATGTTCGTTAATGTTGACCACTGGCACCAACCCCCGTCGCCACCGCCACCCACCACCGCCATAGCCGACCATTGTAATGCTCCGCATTTTGTACTTTCCTTATTTAAAAAGTGTAATCGTATTTCTATTTCTAGAAATTTGTAATCTTATTATATTCGTACTTCATTTTCAACTTTGTAAATTTGAGACTTTGATCATAATGAAATTCATGCTTTATATATGCATTATACATAAAACAATCATTAAATACGTGTTTACTTGCAAACCGATACTTGTTATACGTGCAAATACTCTTACATACATTCAAGATACACAAACTATACTTACTTACGCATTTCGTGCTTGAAAACATGTAAAATACCAAGTTCTAGCATAAAATGATAACAAAATGGAAGTTCAGGGGTCAAAATGTAAATAAAACAAACATGATGGACCCAAGAAGGCGTCGCGTCATGTGACCCCCTTCCCTTTTGTCTTGGCGTGATGCCACGGTGGTGAATCCGCAGATGGTTGTTTCCCGGCTACGGGTTGGTCCCCCTTTTCTTACTTTTTTCTTCCCCAATCACCTTTAAACCTCATTAAACTCTAAACTCTAATCCTCCATTATATAAACAAGCTTCCTACATCCCATTTTTACTTTCCCAACTCCTTTACACTCTCAAAACACTCCCCAATCAGTTGCAAACACAAGTCTTGGCAAAATTATCTAAGTTCTAAAAGTGAGTTCAAACTCACATTTCTTCATGTTTTATTCATCTTTTCTTACACTTCAAAGCTCTGTACACCTCTAGGAGTGTTTCCATAAGTTTACCATGATAAACTAAGGTAGAATATCACCATTTTAAGGTTCAAACTTTCTGTTTTGGAAGACATATATTGTAACTTTTTATGAACTTAACTTTCTTACATGAATCTTATGCCTATCATGCTCCTATACCCACCTATGGTTATGGACTCGTATAAGGTTGATTCTTATGAGTTTACAGGTGCAAACACCCTCTAAACTATCTGTTTTGACAAGGTTTAGACAACCTACAAGTGTTGAGATCATCCAAGTTTACCATAGTTCATATGGCAAGACTTGTGCTTTGGTAAAGGTGTGAACCATGGAAGCCTTGGCTTTCCAAACTTGTTCCATTACTTCACTTGATGTTTTATCATATTATTCCAAGTAGTTCCTAGACCTAACAACCCTGCCGCATCTCCAACATTTTCCATGATAGGCATGAAACACCCCGGTTGATCTTACTTGGCTACTTGATGAACAAGATAGTTAGTTGTACTTTATTTTCACTCATGACCAACCGGGTTATCAACTAAGTTGATAACTTTGTGATTTGGTGAATTCATACAAAGATGTTTAATGGATGTTTATCATCCTACCTCCATGTTTGACTTACATGACGTTCATGATATTAACCGGCTTATGGTTAAGTATTATGAACTTAGGTTATACTATCTTCGTTCTAAATTCCTCGTTTATGATTCTTATGGGCAAGTTTGGATCCATGAAATCACATAAAACTTAGTGTCAGAACGAGTGCTTAAGACAAAATATATTTTTGCCTACATATACTTTATTATGCTTAAATTCGAATTCCGAAATCCTTCACCAAACTCCAAATACTCACACACCTTCGTTTCCCCAATGTAGGGTAACTTTGGTGTTCCACTCTCAACGCTCGTCAAACTCTCGGTTACTAGGAAAGCTTTGCAAAACCGTGAGTGTACATGCCCCTTTTAATTTTTGTCACTTTGGGTGTAATACGTATACATTATCAAACTCACACAATCACATACTTTATACGTAAAACACAAACAGTCCGATATATATGCTTAATATGTTATGCTAAGACTTCATACATTGCTAGAATCTTATTTACGATATACTTTGTCATTAACTTCGATCAAGCCTCCCTTAACATGTATAACGCTATAGGACTAATGCACCGCCCGTATTCTTGAGATCATGTTAAGTTAAACAAAATGGTATTGTCGTTGCTACGACAAGATTACGCTAGCGGGAAACTTTGGGTTGACAAGTAGAAGTTGCATGCTAATATTGTTATGATATGTTCTAGATTACGTTTATGCCATGTGGATTCGTTTAATCATTTTTTAACTTATGCTGGTAATCAAACTTGTATGCTTGCCAATACATTATGTGTTGACATGTACTTTAATACGTATTAGAGGAAATTGATTATGATGAGGATGAACGAAATCTAGTAGGGAGACTAGAAACACACCTTTAAATTTTAGTACTTGTTGTATTTTGATTCGTTGTTACACGTTGTCGTAATTTGCTTTCAAACGATGTACTTGAATTTAGCAATAAAATGAAATTTTGACAATCGATCACCGCCACCCGCCGTCGCCGCTACCATCTACCACCTTACATCACCACCACCCACCGCCATCGACCACCACCGCAATCGACCACCACCCACTGATGTGTTGGTAACAATACTATGCAATGTATCAGTTTTTATATGTTTTTATCTTATAATCGAGTTGTTTTATGTATGTTTTAGTGTACTTATGTTGTCTGGTGTTTTGCAGAAGTCTGTGGCTTAAAAGTGCAGAAAACGAAGCTTAAAGTGGAGAAACAAGCATAGGAACTGAGAATTAAAGTGAACTCTTTGTTCTCTCGCGCCACACGACGTATCAGCACAAGACCCTCGTGACACACGGGGGAGACAAAAGTCGGGAAAAATTAGGTTTTACCTAATTAAGCATGGGGATCAAAGTAATACCATATATTCGACCTTAGATGGCTTCTAGGCTTCCAATAGGCGATTTTCACCCTGTAATAAAGTTTCCTTCGTGTTGCTTCATGCAAAATCGATCTAGAACAAAGATTGAAGTTGTGATGGCGAGCATGAGCGGCTAAACCTCTTGTGACTTCCTCCGGCTGAACATTGTTAGGCTTGCATAAGAATTCAGTTTTTATTACACTTGTGAATTGGTACATCTTGACCACTTGTGTATTGATTGATTTATAGAGTTTGTTTATTTTTCAATTACTTGTTTATTAAACATATTTGTGATTTCTTGCTTCGTTAGTGGGTTGGTAATTAGGTGAGTAGTTGGTATATTCAAGTGGGCAATTGGATTGTTAGGGTTAGAATTAAAAACTGTCTCCAATTGTTACCTCAACTAAGTTGTATTTCAAGGTCATGTCTATATGGTGTTCTTGTGATTAAATTGATTTTTTATGTAAACATACAACTTAAATTCCGAAGATGGTTCCTTTTCTTAAATTTGATAACACCTTTCTGAATTAGTTTCATAGTTTTCTTTCAAATCAATCAAAGCCCCAAATCAAGATTAGTAGTTAGTTAAATTGACCAACTACTTAAATATTAACCACACATTCCCTATATAAAGTTACTTACTCGTACTCATATATGTATTTAAGTTATTAAAATACTTGTTTTTCATTAGCTTACGACAACTACATGAAATTGAAGAAAAACAAAAATGATTTGTTTAATTTTTTTTAAATGAAGTCCAAAAGCAACGAGAATGAATGGCAAATACAACTTTGTAATAGTATTTTATTTATAATTTTATTTGATGTTTCTATAACAATTTGCGTTTGTTATTTTTTATAAATTAATATATATAGATAGTTGTGTTGTTTTTTCTCAACATTTAGATATAAATTTTATTAAAAACGGACCTGTGTTTAAAATAAAGTGTTTTTTTGTATCGTAAGCTATACGTGATACTTGTATTGTACTGAACCACACTAATATCGACCAAACAACATAAGTACCGACACAGATATTCATTTTTGTAGTTTCGGGTTTTATAAAATAATATTTATCAATTAATTTGATTTATTTCTAATAATCATTAACTTAAAAAAACCTAAATAAACAGTTGCGTTTAATTTTTTTTGTCAATATTCCCATATAAATCTTATTGAAAATATAGTTGTATTCAATACAATTTTTTTTTGTGTCGTAAACTATACTGAGTATCGGTTCCGTAGTTAGCCGAATTGTTACTGGCTAAACAACATCTATACATACAGCGATATTCATTTTTATGGTTTCCAATTATAATACGAATTGGTTCAAGTGTTTTCTGTATTGAACCAGTACTATACAACTATAATCAGTACAACATTTGGTTTGTGCGTTTACTCATTCGGTATGGTACTAAGTAGATATGTACAAAAAACTGGTTTTAAAACCGAAACCGGAAAAAAACCGAAACCGGTTTTTTTTAACCGGCTTTTTGTAACCGGTTTTATAACCGAACCAAACCGGCGGTTGTAAACCGGTTAGAGATCTTGAACTTCGAAACCAGTTTTAAAACCGAAACCGGTTATAAAAACCGGTTTTTTTTGAAATAAACCTGTGAAAAACCGGTTATTGTTTTGAGTTGAAAAAACCGGTTAGTAACCAGAACCGATTATAAAAAAACCGGTTTTTTTGAAGAAAAAAACCGGTTTTTTTCAAAAACCGAAACCAGTTTTTGAAAAAAACCGATTTGTACATCTCTAGTACCAAGTAACTTTAGTTTGTTTACATCCCGATATATATTTTATTAAACCAGAGTTGTAATCATAACAGTGTCGTAAACTATACTGAGTATTGGATTGTGTTGAACCAAACTGATATCAACCGAATAACATGAGTAGCAATACTAGCATCTACGTTTGTGGTTTTTGATTGATACACATGTCGATATCCTTTTAGGCATGTTACGAATTTATTTTTTTGTAAATAATTTTTTGAGTAAATTGCCAAAATCGTCCCTGAGGTTTAGGCATGTTTACCATTTTCATCAAAATAATTTTTTGTACTATATTGCCCTTCACTTTTGAGTTTTTTTGCTATTTTCATCCAAACATATAATTTGCTTTATTTTCTGTCAGATATTTGGATGAAAATGACAAAAAAATCTCAAATCTTAGAGATGATTTTGGCAAAAAAAAAGTTACACGTTTGGATAAAAATAGCAAAAAATCTCAAAAGTAAAGAACAATATGATACAAAAAAGTTGTTTTGGATGAAACTGGCAAACATGCCCAAACCTCAAGTGATGATTTTAGCAATTTACTCTAATTTTTTTTTCTAAGAGTAAACTGTCAAAATGGTCCCTGAGATTTGGTCACTTTTACAACTTTAGTTCAAAACTCAAACCTTTTGAATCTAGGTCCCTGTGGTTTTAATTTTGTTATCATTTTCAATCTAGTTAGATTTTTTAGTTAACATCCAGTTTTTTTGTCCTTTTCCTCCCATGAAAGGCAAAATGGTCAGATTTTTTTAATTTGTTATAATAAAACGTTAAAAGATCATTTTACCTTTCATTAAAAGAGAGGAAAAAATAAAAAAAATTGGATGTTAACTGAAAATTTTGACTAGATTTTGATTTTGGATGAAAATGACAACAAAATTGAAACCACAGGAACTCAGATTCAAAAGGTTTAAGTTTTAAACTAAAGTAATAAAAATGACCAAACCTCAGAGATCATTTTGACAGTTTGCTTTTTTTTTTAATTTTATAATATACACATATTTTCCATATACACATGATAGAATTTCCATTGCTTATGATAAAAACCAAGTTGTATATAATATAAAATGTTTTTGGTGTTAGTGATATTGAAAATGTTTAAGAAAGACTTACATGATAAAAACTTAAACATTAGATATCTCGTGCTTGGATCATGTACAACACAATTGAATTGTGCAAAGTATGTTATTGGCAGGAAGGATAATTTAGTCTTTTTTTCAAGTGAACTAGCTTTCTCTTTGATTTTCAAACGGCTATAACTTTTTCATACGTTAATACTTTTTCTAAATGCACCGTATTAACGAGCATTTCATTCTCTTTAATTCGATCAGTCTATTGCTATAGTTTTCTTAATTTTTTACAGGATAGGTGACACATTCAGTGTAAATCATTACGTGATTACACATTCAACATAAATCATTACATGATTACACATTCAATATAAATCCATTACGTAATTACACATTCAATATGACTTATTATAACTAATGTATTACAATAATGCTTATTACGTGATTACACATTTAATAATAAAAACTTGATTGTTTATGGTTTATTACGTGATTAAATCTCTAATATAAGGACATTATGTGGTTATTCTATGTTGATTAACTAAGATTTTGTATATAATCTATCATTAATACTTGATTAGATCTGAAATGTTAGGTATTCCATATGAAATATTATGTATTACATATTTGTTTTTACATAATTACGTAATCACTTAGTGGGATTTCACAAAAATACTATAATGAAATCATGTAATCACGAAATGGCTATTCAAAATCACGTAGTCAAATATTAATACATAGTCAATTATCGTTACGTAATTACGTAATCACTTAGTGGGGTTTCACATAAAATACTATAATGAAATCACGTAATGGTTATTCAAAATCACGTAGTGTAACACCTCGTAAATCGTGTCCAATAGTATAGTGACACGTGTTGTATTTTTATTTTTAGTCTATAAAAGACCAATAAGGACTAAAGGCATGCTCAAAACTTAGCCTTTGAGTGACTGATATGTCAACATGCCTAGCCTCTGAGTGACTGATATGTCAACATGCTTAACATTGGCCTCTAAGTGACTGATATGTCAACATGCCTAGCCTCTGAGTGACTGATATGTCAACATGCTTAAAATGAGCCTCTGAATGATCCTTTACAAAAACCTAACTCTCATGCATGCCACTTGTTGGACGAGAGAGGTTAATTCGGTAAATATGTGAAAGTTGGATAATGGAGGGATTAAAAGTGTCAACATGTTAATTTATAACTCCGAGTGACCTTTTAACGAACCAAGAGCTCGACAATGTCCGGGCATAATCCCAGGTACGCCAAGTATTGGCTACGGAGGGCTAAAAATGCTAAAAAGGTGTTTTAGGAAGGTTTAAGAGGGTTTAATAAGTTGAGGGGCTAAAAGTGTCAATTTTGAAATCTGACAAGGGGCGCTCGCGGGGCGCGAGAGGCATGGCATTGGCCTCTCACGGGGCGCGAGATGCCTGTGTCTGCAGAAAATTTGCTTGGCCTCCACACAAATTGCCAAAAACCATTTGATTCGAAACCATGGCTTTCCAAACTGCTATGCCACATTTTAGGACACTTGTAACCTTCCTCTTACACACTTTAACACCTGGCATCACCTCCTTCAAGCGCTCCAACTATAAATAGATGCCAAGGTTCACCATTTGAACTTGCACCTTTCTTATTCACAACTCTATCTCCCTCCTCTAGAAGTTCCTAACTGAAAGGAGCATCCAACTTAGTTCTATTGCATTCTAGGAACCACTTGTAAGAGTTCCTTGCTCTTGCATTTTCGTTTATAGGCTTTTATAGCCAAAAGTCAAGCGTTTTACAGAAAACGTCTTGACTTTCGGTTAAGACCATTATGGTCCAGCCACTGTTCGAAACGAACATGGCTAAGTGATCGTAATAAGGTAGGTGTTAGTCCCTATAAAGGGCACCTTCTGAAGAGCACGTTTGCTAGACCAATTGACGGGTCAAAGTTATGATATTAAAAAGTCAACTAGGCCATTTTTCGAAAAAATCATAAATTGATCTTGTATATGTTATGAAACCCGTTTTGACACTTAAAAAAGCTGGTAATAATTATTAGAACATGTAAGAACATGTTCGGCTCGTCAATTTCAGTTCTAGGGTCGGTTTGCAACCTAAAGTCTCGAAGTTTAACTTCTGCTTTGACTTTCGGTTCTGACCCGATTTAGATTAGTTAGATACTGATCTAAAGTTGCATTATGATCGTAATATAATGTAGCATAACACTCTAAGGTTATATTACATGATCATAATCAGAATCTGAGTTTATGCACAAGTTCCGATTATGCCATTTTGACTTAAATGCCCTTTTTGCATAAAAAGAGGTTTTAATGATAATGAACTTGAAAATGGGTTTCCTATGATGTAATATTATAAGTAGGATTATTTGAGATGCCAAATCAGATTATAAACTGAGTTTATGAGCAGGTCCTTGTATTATGTCGATAAATGACGATAGGGCCATTGTGGCTTATAAAATGACTTTAATCACATCTTTTCAAAGTAAATCTTTTACATAGTGATATGTTATATTAAATAACATATCTAAGACATGTTAACCTGACCTTAACACTAGTTTTCATTAAATATCACATAAATCGTAATTTTACGACAAAAGCGCCGTTCGGCGCATAGTACGGTTTTAAAAAATATTTACTAACCAAGACTTGTTACCTACTGAATCTAAAACTTATTTTAAATATTTTTATAGTAAGAACATGATACAAACCCAGAATCCCAAATAATATAAAAACTATGTGTAAAATGACTAAAATGCCCATTCGGTGCATAATTTGGTCATAAAAGATAAATTACACATACAATTAATATCCTACAGATATTATATCATAAATAAGTTATTTTTCTAGAATACGTATAGTTATAACATTAAATTATAGTCAAGTTCCTTTTATAAGGTATGAAATTACCGAAACGCCCTTATGAGGCATAGTTTCACTTTAAAACCATAACGGGCATAAAAGTTGATATCCCACTGATAGTACAACTTATTTAAAATGTAATGGCATATAGAATTTGTCCATGACTTATCCGGTTACCCGATGTCGCTGTTATGCGTACGGTTAAGCATATGTAACTAGTTTACGAAAATTAACCGAAACGGGTCTAACCTTGTCATTTAAGTCTCAAATACAAGATGTTTATAGTTTATCCATATTATACAAGTCAAGGTACTTGTTGGGATTAAACTACATTCTATCAAATCATCGTTAATCTAGCGTTATACGTTTTGATCAAGTACGCTAGTTGGTCTAAGTCTATGACTTAAATAAGACCGTTAATATTTAATTGGATAGCTTATGCCATAATCCAGACTAGAGACTTGCCGGTAAATGCTATCTGCACTTAGTCTTTGTGTACGACTGAGTTAATAAATCTTGCGTTTAAACGAGACTAGCTCAGGTAAATACTCTCGACTTATTTCCCCTATACGGGCTTGGGTTACGGTAAATTATTACCGCTTGGTCGGAAATGGGATCAATCGAATGCCGGAATGTGGCTAGTAAATCTACATATTCTGTTTTAATTAGTTTTGTTTGATAACTTAAACATCGGGGGTTAACTACCGTGTCCTGGATATCCTCGGCTCATTACAATAGATAATGGCCACGACCTTAGCGCGGGTGTAGGCATACACCCGATAGACGCTCAAAATGCATTTCCCACAAGGTTGGGAAGAATTGACTCCTTCGTGAGTCCAAAGTGGTGTGTACGTTAATCATGTCTCGGTCTCCGTACCGGGCCTGTATGTATGGACAAACATGTAAATCTCTTAACAAGGTTGGACGGTCAACTTTCCCAAGTTATAAAAGATTTTGTGCTGATACGCACTTAAACATATTTTAAATGTTTCAAAATGAGTTAGTTGGGTGTATTTACCAGCGAAAGCTGACGTATTTTCAAAAGACTAAGCTTGTATGTACAATACGAAAATAGGCTGGAAGTGCTTGGTAGTGATAGAGGATCTTGCAAATCCTAGATCTGCCTAAAGTCTATTTTAATTCTTTCTTTTGTACGATTTATGATCCGTTTGTGGATCTTTTATTACAAGCCTGTATATTATTTTGTATTTCAAACATTAGGTTTGTAATAGTAATTTAAATCCAAGACTTCCGCTGTACTGTGTTTAATTGTTTATGATGTTATCAACTTACGTCACGATATTCCCCATCGGGCCCACCAGTGTTTGATTGGCTGCGAAAAGTCGGGGTGTGACAAGTTAGTATCAGAGCCAACGTTTGAGAGAATTAAACACTTGCTTTTTGTGCTTAATCTCAAACTTACACAACCACATTGCTTAGACTTCCGAGTCTAGGCATTGACCTAGGATTACTCATCTCATCACAGGAAAATGCCGCCACGAGTAAGAGGAAGAGGAAAAGGACCAATGAGGGGAGGACCTTCAGGATATATCCCTTCACTTTCCCATCACCCGAACCCTTATGAAGATTCGGGGGATTCATGGCCACTACCACAACATTCGTCTACCCACACTCAAAGTTCATACCACTCGTACCATTCACACCACTCCCACCACTCTCACCATTGTTACCATGATGAGTTTAATCCCAACCAATACTTTAACACACCCCAGCTGATCACAATCAGTTGGATCAGCCAAACCCAATGGACGAGGACTCCGATCTGGAGATGCTGCCGTCAGGTTCAAATGCGCATCCCATTGAGATACCGAGAGATTCAAACTCTTATGCCGGATCACCTTATCAAGGTCCTAATGAGTGGGACCAATATTGGAACCAATTTACCTTCGCTAACACTGTCACACCCCGACCCGCAGCGGAAAAGGTGATCGGGGCATGATTGGGTTTTCATCAAAGCTCATGACATTTATTATAATGTTTCATATTTATTATTACAATTTTAAGGAAATCATACAATCATATCATACAACTTGTTCTATACATCTTTCTAGGCTTCATTATTTTCTTTTAAGGCATTTTACTATGTGTTCCTTGCTTCATCCTGTCCACCTGTATCATGTGTAAAAATGGTTTTTGGATCAACAAAAAGTTGGCGAGTGAATCCTATTTAAAACATTTAAACGTGTTTATTGAATTGATTATAAAATAAAGTGCATAACCACATATGAGTAAATGTAAATTTATTCACAAAACACTTAATATTAAATATTGCACACACATACAACAATAGATAGTTTTGAGGCGCGCGTTGTTCAACTCGTCTCCCACGAGGAACTGATGGGCCTAATGAATGAGTTTTGAGGCACGCGTTGTTCTACGAACTGATGGGCCTAATGAATGAGTTTTAAGGCACGCGTTGTTCAACTCGTCTCCCACGAGTAACTGATGGGCCTAACAATTAATTTGCATACAACTTGACAATTTGTAATACATAATAACAAACAATATTTACGTTCTAAATTTAGATCATAATATGGTATAGCACGAGTTTGAATAAGCGAATTAGTTTAAGTGACACATGATACACCCCAAAACATGAATAAAAAGGGGAATTTGTAAGAATTCACTCACAGTGGTTGCGTTTATTGGATTGATGATGAATGCGCACGAATTTGGATTTAACCACGAGAGAAACTAACCTAGATAATAACATAACGGTTCGGTAAGTAAGCGGATTTTATTAACCAATTTTAATAGGATTTTTGGATATATTTTTGTGAGTTTAAGGCTATTTTCTAACTTTAAAAACGTTTATTTTTAAGTATTTTTAATTGATTTTTAAATTAAATAAATAAATAAAAATATAAAAAAATGTTGACTTTGACCGTTGACCGGTTCGGTCGGTTATATTGTTGAACTGAGTGAGATTCAAACCGGTGACCTCTCGTACGCGTGCACGCAGCTCTACCAACTGAGCTACGTGTCTAACCCGAAATATTTCTGTTTTTAATTATATTTATACACTATTTAAGTTAATCCGAAAATCATTTATTTAAAAAGGATTTAATTGTATTGAACCGGTGATCTCAACAGGTCTCGAACCCGGGACCTGTGGTTTAGTTTGGCACACAGTCCACCGCTGAACTGTGTGTCTAACCTGGTTAATATTCTAATTTTTATTATACTTAACATCTTACAGTGAGTTAACCCGGTTCGGTTTAAAAAAAAACATTTTTATTTCCGAGGATAGGGTCGTGATAGGGATCGAACTCGAGACGTGTGTTTCATGTTTGCACACAGTCCACCGCTGGACTATGTGTCTAACCCGTTTATTATTCTGATTTGAATTAATCTTATAACCATAATCAACTTCGTCTTCTTCGTTCAAGAACACAGACGGCGATCATTCAACTGTTACTTGTTAAATTAAATTAACGAACTTTATAAGCGATTGTAATGTGATGAACAGAGAGGGTTTGGGGAAAGAAAGTACCGGAACAGGTTGTCTTTTTCAGAACTCCGGCAAAGATCGTCGGCTCTGTTTTGTGAACTCCCTCTGTTCGGATCAATTAACAGTTTTGATTGATTAGATATGAAGTTAAATTACTGAGTAACGATTATCAGGAGGTTCAGATGATCATACCTATTAACAGCGTGATTTCGGAAATTCCAGCGATTTTCCGGCGAGTACAGAATATCCGGCAACGTCGTCTGGGATTGATTCTGGGTGATGGATTGATGTTAGTAATGGTCTAACAATGGATTGAAACAGAAAGAGTCGAGGTATTTACCGTTTTGAGGTGAGTCTCGGTTTTCCGGCGACTTGCAGAGAATTCCGGCGATGTATTTCTTGCGACAGAGATTCTTCAGGGAGTTTAAGGTGAGTGTGGGCGATGTCGGTATGAGCTCTAAAAATCTTATTTTAGAGTAAGCAGAAAGAATGGAATGAATTCGGTTTTCCGGCGATAATTTCCGGTTAACTTGCAGAGGATTCCGGCGACTGCGCGAGGTTTTCTGAGCGAAATGGAGAGTGTAATTTTGATAAACTCGCGAGCTCAACTGATGAATAAAGTATAACTCAGATTGAATTATATTTTCGGTTTCGAATTCAAAAATCTTTCGGTTATGGTTTGATGATTTGAATGAATGACATTAAGGTTTTTCAGTTATAACCGGCGTTGATGTAAATGCATCCGTTATGACAAAAGAAAACGTCAATGATTGATGAATTCGTCGGGATTTCCGGCGAGAGTGATTTGGGCGCGCTGAGTGACAGAATTTGACTTCGAGTTTTATATTAAGTATTAATTGTTTCAGTATTTCACCAAGTAACACAAGTGGCGGAGTGGTAGGATGTGTGTGAGTTAAGACTTGAGATTTACCCGGCTGACCCGGGTTCGAAACCCGGCATCAGCATTTTATTTTTATTTCATTACTTTTAATAAATTTTCAATTATAAATTTTAAATTCTAATATATTTATTAATTATGTATCGTATAAAATTAATTTGAGTATTTAATACGCAACGAAAATTTTAACTGGATGTTCGGTTAATAAACGAAGCGGGTTTGGTTAACCCGGTTTTTGACGGATGTTACAGTATCCCCTACTTTTAGAAATTTCGTCCCGAAATTTAAGTAGTGGCATGTTTGTCACGAAAGGATGGTGTTTTAATTTGACAGTTACATACTTAGAAGGGAGTAAGAGTTTAAATTTTTGTTTGAGGCGGTAACGTTCCTTGTAAGGGTTGAGTACCCTGCTACAGGAATCGATTTTTGATGCCTACGATAAAAATATTGATAAACAGAGTTGATTCACTAAGTATGATTTCATGCGCAAGAGTTTTGATATGTTTGGAAAGATAAGGTTATATCCTAAAACAAAACTTCTACTACTAAAACCTACATGGAACTTCTCATAATCGCCTGACAATGCCTCTGATCCTTTGACAAGAATACTTATATATAGGAAGTACCAGCGGCGTATCCACCATATTCTTGTCAAATTTTCATTGGCTTTATCAGTAAATCATGATTGGTTCTATGATGTGACTCTAGAACATAAACAAACACAACAACCAAAGCCTGAGTCCTAATTCTGATAGTATACATGTTTGAATGGTGACAGTACCTCTCTCGTTTGTTATGATGGAGAGGTTAGTCTATGTAGAAATAGAACACAATCCAATTTATTTAAATGATGAGATGATATGAATGCTAAATCAGTGAGTATAAAACAAACTTCAACCAAGACATTACTAAATCCTACATGGAACTTCTCATAACCGCCTGACAATGCCTCTGATCCTTTGACAAGAATACTTATATATAGGAAGTACCAGGGGCGTATCCACCATATTCTCGTCAAATTTTCATTGGTTTTATCAGTAAGTTATGATTAGTCCTATGTGACTCTAAAACATAAACAAACACAACAACCAAAGCTTGAGTCTTAATTCTGATAGTATACATGTTTGAATGGTGACAGTACCTCTCTCGTTTGTTATGATGGAGAGGTTAGTCTATGTAGAAATGGAACACAATCCAATTTCTTTAAATGATGAGATGATATGAATGCTAAATCTGTGAGTATAAAACAAAACTGAAATAGTAATTCGCATAAGATTCTTGGATAAATTTCCAATTTATAACTGAGATACGTGAAAATTGAGATAACATAAAGAAAACATAAAAACTAAGCGGTTGGAGTTGAATCTTGATTTTTGGTGAAGGAGACTAGTTGGGTGGTTCGTTTGGGTCGTCATTATCTTCAACAGGATTGGCGTTGATGTTGAAAACTCTTCCTCTTGCTGGTGGCCTAGTGGTTAGGTTTTCTTGATTTGCTTGGTTAACTGGGTTTGCTTGAGCTTGGGCGTTTATGATGTTAACCAATCGAGGGCACGTGTTTCTAAAGTGGGTAGGGTCGCCACAATTGAAACAAGCTCAAACATATGGGAGCATGGGGTATTGAGGTTGTTGATATGTTTGGATCATGTTTTGAGTAGGGGGTAAGGTTTGGTTTTGAGAGGTGCGGCAAACCTTGCTCGAATGACCATAGCGTCCACAATTCGCACATAGTCGACAAGGTAAGGTAAATGGATAGTGACAAGAACAGGTATTGCATTGAGGGTGAGGTCCAAAGTAAGGTTTCTTATTTGGGTAAGTTGAGTTGGGTGCTACTTGAGTGATTGGGATAGCTTGGAGGGGTATGGCTTGTGACGTTGGTTGATTGTGTTGGGTGACAGCGAAAAGTTGCCCATCTCGTTTTCTCTTAGAAATGGGTTGAGAAGGGGATTCGGTTTGGGTGGAGTTTGAGGTTTCAGTTGATGCTTTATCCTTCTTCTTCTCCTCCTTGAAGTCTTTATTCCGTATGCGGTTCTCGGTGAGCTCTGTAGCTAACTCTATTGCTGCTTCCAAAGTTGCAGGTGTGGTACTTATTACAGAGTCTTGAATTTTTGAAGGAAGACCTCGAATGTAGTGCTCGATTAAACGGTAAAGAGGAGTGAACAAGTTGGGAACCATTTGATTTAATTCGAGGAATCTCTTGTTGTATGTGGTGTGGTCGCCTTCCTTTTGTTTCAAAGAATAAAACTCATCCTCCAATTTCTTGATTTCGCTTCTTGGGCAAAACCGTCTTGTCATGATTTCCTTCAACTCTTCCCAAGTCAAAGTCATAGCATCTTCAGCACCTCGTTTGGCCTTCTCTGTATTCCACCATGTAAGTGCTATTCCAAGTAAACGACCGGTAGCATATCGCACTTTGCGATCATCGGGGCAATCGCAATTTAGAAAAGTGTTTTCCATTTCCTCAAACCAATGGAGGAGAGCGGTGACACCTTCAGTCCCCTCGTAATTTGGAGGGTCGCAGGATTTGAAATGCTTGAAGGTGCATTTAGTGGTAATTGAGGGAGGGTTGACGACATTTTGATCTTCTTGATTGACGGGATTAGCGGTAAGGGCTTGTTGAACTTGAACTACAATGTTGGGTATTACGGCAGCCATTTGTTGAGCGATCTGGGCAGCCATGCGCTCGCGGGCTTTTCCTGATCTCATCTTCCTACGAGCGGAATTAGAAGACATCTACAGGGAATACATATCAAGAGTATGAGTTGGATGTTTTAGGGATCATGTGTCGTATTTAGGAATGAACAATCATAAAATAAATATAGAATAATAAATCTACTACATCCATAGGATGTCTTGGGCTTTGCTGGTAATTGGGCCTTGCATGCCGCCATACTTCACCTTCGTAATCATGTGGGCCCCCATGATTACCGGGTTTTTCATATGGTTCGCATGTGTTAGCCTGGTTACGTACACTAAAACCCGGAGAAAATCGAGAAATATGTATGTAACGTATGATATTCGGAATGTATCCAGGTGTGGACACGGTGACACCTCAAAGTGGGGTTAGTTCGAACGACGTTTGGTGTGGCATGCTTTGGCCTAATAGGTCCTTCGTACTCTCATCGTTAGTCCCCAGGTAGGCAAACTGGTCCGTTATATTGGATTTATACGAATGCCAACCTAGACAGGACATTCCAACTACCGGTACTTGTACCCTTACAGTTACTACATGCCCGTCGCAGAACTCACTTTGATGAGATTTGAAAAATGAAAAATGCGACAAAATCTTGAATAACGGAAGTATGAAGATGATTTGAATATGTGAACATTGAAATATGTATGATGAATGTGCATTTAATTATGTATGTTTGACTGTAAGTATAATTCACTATGTATCACAAAATGTAGTATCGGAAGTGTTTGCATGCATTTGTGTATGTAATAAATATGAAAGAAATAAACATCATGAGTTTGCATATAACCACATAAACAATTAAAATCTAATCAACTATAGTATAGGCTCTAAGGGTCTAATAACCTATCCTATATCCCTATAGTCAAAAGCTCTGATACCAATCTGTCACACCCCGACCCGCAGCGGAAAAGGTGATCGGGGCATGATTGGGTTTTCATCAAAGCTCATGACATTTATTATAATGTTTCATATTTATTATTACAATTTTAAGGAAATCATACAACTTGTTCTATACATCTTTCTAGGCTTCATTATTTTCTTCTAAGGCATTTTCCTATGTGTTCCTTGCTTCATCCTGTCCACCTGTATCATGTGTAAAAATGGTTTTTGGATCAACAAAAAGTTGGCGAGTGAATCCTATTTAAAACATTTAAACGTGTTTATTGAATTGATTATAAAATAAAGTGCATAACCACATATGAGTAAATGTAAATTTATTCACAAAACACTTAATATTAAATATTGCACACACATACAACAATAGATAGTTTTGAGGCACGCGTTGTTCAACTCGTCTCCCACGAGGAACTGATGGGCCTAATGAATGAGTTTTGAGGCACGCGTTGTTCTACGAACTGATGGGCCTAATGAATGAGTTTTAAGGCACGCGTTGTTCAACTCGTCTCCCACGAGGAACTGATGGGCCTAACAATTAATTTGCATACAACTTGACAATATGTAATACATAATAACAAACAATATTTACATTCTAAATTTAGATCATAATATGGTATAGCACGAGTTTGAATAAGCGAATTAGTTTAAGTGACACATGATACACCCCAAAACATGAATAAAAAGGGGAATTTGTAAGAATTCACTCACAGTGGTTGCGTTTCTTGGATTGATGATGAATGCGCACGAATTTGGATTTAACCACGAGAGAAACTAACCTAGATAATAACATAACGGTTCGGTAAGTAAGCGGATTTTATTAACCAATTTTAATAGGATTTTTGGATATATTTTTGCGAGTTTAAGGCTATTTTCTAACTTTAAAAACGTTTATTTTAAGTATTTTTAATTGATTTTTAAATTAAATAAATAAATAAAAATATAAAAAAATGTTGACTTTGACCGTTGACCATGACTGTTGACCGTTGACCGGTTCGGTCGGTTATATTGTTGCACTGAGTGAGATTCGAACCGGTGACCTCTCGTACGCGTGCACGCAGCTCTACCAACTGAGCTACGTGTCTAACCCGAAATATTTCTGTTTTTAATTATATTTATACACGATTTAAGTTAATCCGAAAATCATTTATTTAAAAAGGATTTAATTGTATTGAACCGGTGATCTCAACAGGTCTCGAACCCGGGACCTGTGGTTTAGTTTGGCACACAGTCCACCGCTGGACTGTGTGTCTAACCTGGTTAATATTCTGATTTTTATTATACTTAACATCTTACAGTGAGTTAACCCGGTTCGGTTTTAAAAAAAACATTTTTATTTCCGAGGATAGGGTCGTGATAGGGATCGAACTCGAGACGTGTGTTTCATGTTTGCACACAGTCCACCGCTGGACTGTGTGTCTAACCCGTTTATTATTCTGATTTTAATTAATCTTATAACCATAATCAACTTCGTCTTCTTCGCTCAAGAACACAGACGCGATCATTCAACTGTTACTTGTTAAATTAAATTAACGAACTTTATAAGCGATTGTAATGTGATGAACAGAGAGGGTTTGGGGAAAGAAAGTACCGGAACAGGTTGTCTTTTTCAGAACTCCGGCAAAGATCGTCGGCTCTATTTTGTGAACTCCCTCTGTTCGGATCAATTAACAGTTTTGATTGATTAGATATGAAATTGAATTACTGAGTAACGATTATCAGGAGGTTTAGATGATCATACCGATTAACAGCGTGATTTCGGAAATTCCAGCGATTTTCCGGCGACTACAGAATATCCGGCAACGTCGTCTGGGATTGATTCTGGGTGATGGATTGATGTTAGTAATGGTCTAACAATGGATTGAAACAGAAAGAGTCGAGGTATTTACCGTTTTGAGGTGAGTCTCGGTTTTCCGGCGACTTGCAGAGAATTCCGGCGATGTATTTCTTGCGACAGAGATTCTTCAGGGAGTTTAAGGTGAGTGTGGGCGATGTCGGTATGAGCTCTAAAAATCTTATTTTAGAGTAAGCAGAAAGAATGGAATGAATTCGGTTTTCCGGCGATAATTTCCGGTTAACTTGCAGAGGATTCCGGCGACTGCGGCGAGGTTTTCTGAGCGAAATGGAGAGTGTAATTTTGATAAACTCGCGAGCTCAACTGATGAATAAAGTATAACTCAGATTGAATTATATTTTCGGTTTCGAATTCAAATATCTTTCGGTTATGGTTTGATGATTTGAATGAATGCCATTAAGGTTTTTCAGTTATAACTGGCGTTGATGTAAATGCATCCGTTATGACAAAAGAAAACGTCAATGATTGACGAATTCGTCGGGATTTCCGGCGAGAGTGATTTGGGCGCGCTGAGTGACAGAATTTGACTTCGAGTTTTATATTAAGTATTAATTGTTTCAGTATTTCACCAAGTAACACTAGTGGCGGAGTGGTAGGATGTGTGTGAGTTAAGACTTGAGATTTACCCGGCTGACCCGGGTTCGAAACCCGGCATCAGCATTTTATTTTTATTTCATTACTTTTAATAAATTTTCAATTATAAATTTTAAATTCTAATATATTTATTAATTATGTATCGTATAAAATTAATTTGAGTATTTAATACGCAACGAAAATTTTAACTGGATGTTCGGTTAATAAACGAAGCGGGTTTGGTTAACCCGGTTTTTGACGGATGTTACAAACACTCCTTCCCATAACTCCCAACCACCTCCCGTGCAAGAAGATGTGCACATGGAACCGGTGGAACAACCCAATCGCCACTAGAACCGCCAAGGAGGAAAAGAGGAGCATGCATGTCAGTACGTGCGGGCCAACGGTCTGGATCGCTGCCACCTTTGCCCAAACCTTACCCTACTACTCACGAGAACCCACAAATGGGTGGACCCTCTAATGCGTCACCTGTGGTGGAACCAACACCACCACTAATGGTTCAATCACCACCATCGGGTTATAATAACCCTACCCCAACATATCCGGATACGTTTGGATATGATCCTTTTAACCCAACTACACCTGTTGATTATCAAGCATTGTCGCAAGACCCTTACCTGCAAGCGGTCATGCATAACGCACTTTACCCGTCTCCTTTCCCACCTGTTTATCCACCTACTGGATATCCAAGTTATGGATACCAGTATCTGGTTATGCCACAACCACAACCACAACCTCCGCCGCCACTTGAGGCCGTTAACGAGGCCTTAGAACGAATGAAAGAAGACAAACAAATTCTTCAAGAAACTCTCCAAGCTGGTTAAGGGAAAGAAGGATGAGTGAAGTCTCTTCTAATATATGTTAGTCCCTGCGATGACATTGTTATTTCTTTAGTCCCTGCGTTGACATTTTTGTTTCTGTAGTCCTTGCATGGACAGTTTATTTCATTGTTTCTAGTATTGTAATTTCTATTTGGAATTTAATGAAATACTTTTGGAATTATATATATATATATATGTATGTATGTATATGTATTCATCCTCTTCAAGCGAGCGTCTCGATTTTATTCGAAATTTATGCTCTGCTATATAATTCCAAAAGACTTTAATGGATTTGATTATGCCAAGTGGCGTAGACCACACATTGGCCAAGAAATGATAGTTAAGGACAAGGAGCCATCTATTAGGATAGTTAAGGGAAGTTATCCTTCTATCCAGAAGTGGGGAACTAGGTTCAAGCCTCCAAGGTCGTTAAGGTTCAAGGTGACCGGGACCATTAATCAATCATTAAGGTACTCTTATGTTAACATTAAGGAATGTTCATACTCTTGGTAGACTTGAGGAACCACACTAGCCGTCTAGGTGAAAAGGACTACACCCTAAGACCTATTATATAGCCTATGTGATCAATGTGATCCCGGCTAATGCCATCAATGCGATGACAAATGACAGGCCAATGTGCCCAATTTTATGTCCAAGGTGACAAGCCAATGTGTCCAATTTTATGTCCAAGGTGACAGGCCAATGTGCCCAATTTTATGTCCAATGTGACAGGCCAATGTGCCTAATTTTATGTCCAATGCGACAGGCCAATGTGCCCAATTTTATGTCCAATGTGACAGGGCAATGTGCCCAACTTTTATGTCCAAGGTGACAAGCCAATGTGCCCAATTTTATATCCAATGTGACAGGCCAATGTGCCCAATTTTATGTCCAATGTGACAGGCCAACGTTCTATAATTTACATCTGTTATGATGTAGGCCAACGTGCCATAATTTACATCTGTTATGATGTAGGCCAATGTGCCCAATTTTTATGTCCATTAGTGACAAGCCTATGAGCTGTATATAATTGTCTGAATGACAATGACAGTTGTGACATTACGATCCACTGTCTAATAATATATGGACTATGTCCAGATTGTAATTTGCCTTTGGTGGTCTTATTAAGACCTAGGCCAAATATAGATATGATAAGCCTAAGAGTTGTGATATTATTCACACTAGCTTCAATAGGCAATGGATTGTTATATCCAGTGTTTAAGCCAATATGGTTGTTATACCATGGCTAAGTGTTTAAGCCAATATGGTTGTTATACCATGGCTAAGAGAAATTTTGTTTGATGTTTAGATCCAAAGCTGCAAAATGGTAAACTCGGACGAGGCACAGAGTAGCCACCGAGAGATTAGCTATAACAAGGTTGAAAATATAGCCGTAATAATGATGACTTCCAAGCTCGCATAGATACAGTTGTGGGAAAGGCCCTGGAAAAGGCCATAGAAAAACTTAGAGAGTCGAGTGCTACTCGCTCCAGACCATTATCAATCGCACCATCCTCAGCTCATAAGGAGAGCTTAGTTCACTCTTCTAATGCGAAGAGCGAACCAAAGAAAATAGAATTTGCTGATAGGTCCTGTTCTTCTAAAGACGGATGTACCTACAAATATTTCGTCTCCTGTAAACCCCGGGATTTTAATGGGAAAAAGGAGCAGTAGAAGCCTTGAAATGGCTTGATGAGATGGAGACGATTGTAGATATCAGCGGTTGTGCTGATAAGGATATGGTCAAATATGTGTCACAGTCCTTCAAGGGCGATGCCCTGATATGGTGGAAGACAATGGTTCAATCTACAGGTAAGATACACCTGTACAACTTAGGATGGTCTAACTTTGTCGATCTAGTCAAGGAGACTTATTGTCCACCACATGAGGTGGAGAAATTTGAGACAGACTTTCTGACTCTTTCAATGAAGAACCTACGCTGTCGGAAGTATGTTTTTTACTTCAATTCCCTATCTAGGTTAGTTTCATATTTAATCACCCCTGAATCCAAACGCATTGCGCGTTTCATTAATGGGTTAGCGCCCTAGATAAAGGGCATGGTAAAGGTTGCTCAGCCTAGTACCTATAGGTCCGCTGTAGACCTATCTCCCTCCCTCACCTTAGATTTAGTGAGGCAAAGGTCAGTTAGGACTGAAACTGACGGAAAGAGGAAATGGGAGGATAATAACTCCCAAAGGTTCAAAAAGAAAAGAAATTTCGGGTTCAAGAAGAACCAAAACGCGTCTAATGACAAACATCTGTGCAAGAACTGTAAATATAGACATTGGGGACAATGTAGTATAAATCCACACACTAAACTCTGTGGTATCTGCAAAAGAAAGGGGCATAAGACCCTAGAGTGCACGGATCTTAAGGATACAGTTTGCTATAACTGTAATGAAAAAGGGCATATTACGTTCAATTGCCCCAAGAACCCCAAAGGTAATGATGCAAAGCCTAGAGAGGCTAAGAAAGGAAATGCTCGTGCTTTCTAGATGAATGCCAGGGAGGCCGTTAATGACAGTAACGTCATAACAGGTACATTCCTCATCAATGATGTTTATGCTAGAGTTCTTTTCGATTCGGGCGCAGATAAATATTTTGTTGATCATAAGTTTAGTAAGCTATTAAACTTGCCCATAAGAACTCTAGATATAACTTATGAGGTAGAACTCGCTGATGGAACGTTAGAGACAACATCTTCCATTCTTGATGGATGCTCTATATCCATTAAGAATCATTCTATCCCCATCACTCTTTTGCCAATGGAATTGGCAGGGTTCGATGTAGTTTTAGGCATGGATTGGTTATCCCATAACCAAGCCCGTATTGCCTGCGATAAGAAACTTATCGAAATTAAAGCCCCATCTGGTGAAACGATCACCATCCCTAGAGACTTACTCTACGGTTTCCAGACAAGGTGTCGTATTTAAGGCATCCAAGTGTTTGGGGAGAGGTTGTGTCATTTATATGGCACAAGTAACTATCAATGAGCCTAAGCCAAGTATTGAAGACCTTCCGGTTATCTCAGAGTATTCCGATGTTTTTCCTGGAGAATTACCTGGCCTACCTCCAGCTAGGCAAGTGGAGTTTAGAATTGATATCCTACCTGGATCAGCACCGGTAGCCGGAGCTCCATATCGGTTAGCACCGACGGAGATGAAGGAATTGAGATTACAGTTAGATGAACTCTTAGAGAAAGGCTTTATTCAGCCGAGTTCCTCACCTTGGGGAGCTCCTATTTTATTTGTAAAGAAAAAAGACGGTTCAATGCGAATGTGCATGATTACCGAGAGCTGAACAAGTTAACAATTAAGAACCGATATCCTCTACCCAGGATCGACGAATTATTCAACCAACTTCAAGGGGCTAGTTACTTTTCTAACAGTGATTTGAGATCAGGATATTATCAGCTGAAGGTTAGGAACGAGGATGTTCCTAAGACTGCCTTCAGGACCCGATATGGTCATTTTGAATTTCTAGTGATGCCTTTTGGGATCACAAATGCACCTGCAACATTCATGGATCTCATGAATAGAGTCTACAAACCGTATTTGGATAAGTTTGTCATTGTCTTTATAGACGACATACTTATCTATTCTCGTAATCAAGCTGATCACGAGAAACACCTTCGGTGCATTCTAGAATTACTAAGGCAAGAGAAGCTTTATGCTTAATTTTCTAAGTGTGAATTTTGGCTTAGAGAAGTCCAATTTCTTGGACATGTTGTAAGTGAGCGTGGTATCCAGGTGGATCCCGCCAAAATAGAAGCCATAATGAATTGGGAAGTACCCAATACCCTATCAGAGATTCGTAGTTTTCTAGGATTGGCTGGCTACTATAGGAGGTTCATTGAGAACTTTTCAAGAATAGCCACTCCTTTGACTACCTTAACCCGTAAGAATGTCAAATTTGTTTGGGGTCCGAAATAACAAGAATCCTTTGAGATTCTAAAACACAAGTTGAGCAATACTCCTATGTTATCTCTACCTGAGGGTATTGAGGATTTTGTTGTCTATTGTGATGCTTCACTCACTGGCATGGGCTATGTGCTAATGCAAAAAGGCAAGGTAATTGTTTATGCATCACGACAGTTAAAGGTGCATGAAAGGAACTACACCACCCATGATTTGGAATTGGGTGCCGTTGTATTTGCACTAAAGCTATGGAGACATTACTTATATGGCACAAAGTGTATTATATACACTGACCATAAGAGCCTCCAACATCTGTTCAATCAGAAAGAATTGAACATGCGACAGCGTCGTTGGATCCATCCAGCAAGGCAAATATCGTTGATGACGCCTTAAGTCGCAAGGAAAGAATTAAGCCCATTAGGATTAATGCGAAGAGCATTGAGCTCAGAATTACTTGAATGAGAAGCTATTAGATGCGCAAAAGCAAGCCCTATTAGAGGCTAATATTCCTAATGAGGAGTTAGGTGGAACTGTTGATCAGTTAACGCCTGGAAAGGATGGAATCCTTAGATTTAATAGAAGGATCTGGGTTCCAATCTTTGGAGGACTTACAGATCTAATCCTCCAGGAAGCGCATAACACGAGATACTCAGTTCACCAAGGAGGTGACAAAATGTATCAGGATCTGAAAAAGAATTATTGGTGGATGGGTTTGAAGAAATCCATAGCCACTTATGTAGCTAAGTGTCTGACGTGTTCGCAAGTTAAGGCCGAACATCAGAAACCATTAGGACTTCTACAACAATTGGAAATTCCCACATGAAAATGGGAAATGGTATCTATGGACTTGATTACCAAGTTACCTAAGACCAAACATGGTAATGACACTATTTGGGTCATTGTGGATAGGCTGACTAAGTCAACACATTTCTTGCCAATTAAGAAAACGTATAATTTAGACAAATTGGCTAAGTTGTATGTGGACAAGATTGTGTCCCTACATGGTGTGCCGATATCTATTATATCTGATAGAGATACTAGATATACCTCTCATTTTTGGAAAAGTTTCCAACAATCTTTAGGCACAAGATTAAATTTTAGTATGGCATACCATCCGCATACTGATGGTCAAAGTACTATTCAGACGTTGGAAGACATGCTTAGGGCATGTGTGATTGATTTAGGTGGAAGTTGGGATGACAACTTACCCCTAATAGAATTCTCCTACAATAATAGTTATCATACGAGCATCAAGGCTGCTCCTTAAGAGGCCTTATATGGGAGAAAGTGTCGAACGCCCGTGTGTTGGGCAGAAGTTGGGAAAGCTCAACTATCAAGACCTGAGATTGTCCTGGAGACCACAGATAAGATTGTGCAAATCCATGATCATCTCAAAGCTGCCCGTGATAGACAGAAGAGCTATGCTGACAAGAGGCGTAAACCTCTCAAGTTCTAAGTAGGGGACAAGGTCATGCTGAAAGTATCACCTTGGAAAAGTGTAATGAGGTTTGGAAAGAAGGGCAAGCTAAGCCCAAGATATATAGGACCATTCGAGATAATCGAATGTGTCAGCACTGTAGCTTATAAGCTTAAACTGCCAGAGGAGCTTAGTGGAATCCATGATGTATTCCACGTATCTAACCTTAAGAAATGTCTAGCCGATGAGTCGCTAGCAATCTCGCACAAAGATGTGCAAATTGAACAAAACCTGAGGTTCATTGAGAAACCAATTTCGATCAAGGATCGATAGGTTAAGAAGCTCCGAAAGAAATTGATACCTATAGTAAAGGTTAAGTGGGACGCCTTTAGAGGTCCCGAGTATACATGGGAGGTTGAGTCCACTATGCGACAAAAGAACCCCCATCTTTTTGAATAAAATCTCGAGGTCGAGATTTCTTTTAAGGGGGTGAGGATGTAACACCTCATAAAATCGTGTCCAATAGTATAGTGACACGTGCTGTATTTTTATTTTTAGTCTATTAAAGACCAATTAGGACTAAAGGTGTCAACATGCTCAAAACTTGGCCTCTGAGTGACTGATATGTCAACATGCCTAGCCTCTGAGTGACTGATATGTCAACATGCCTAGCCTCTGAGTGACTGACATGTCAACATGCTTAAACTTGGCCTCTGAGTGACTGACATGTCAACACGCCTAGTATCTGAGTGATTGATATGTCAACATGCTTAAAATGAGCCTCCGAATGATCTTTTACAAAGTCCTAACTCTCATGCGTGCCACTTGTTGGACGAGAGAGGTTAATTCGGTAAATATGTGAAAGTTGGATAATGGAGGGATTAAAAGTGTCAACATGTTAATTTATACTTCCGAGTGACCTTTTAACGAACCGCGAGCTTGACAATGTCCGGGCATAATCCCGGGTACGCCAAGTATTGGCTACGAAGGGCTAAAAATGCTAAAAAGGTGTTTTAGGAAGGTTTAAGAGGGTTTAATAAGTTGAGGGGCTAAAAGTGTCATATTTTGAAATCTGAAAAGGGGCACTCGCGGGGTGCAAGAGGCATGGCCTTGGCCTCTCACAGGGCGCGAGAGGCCTGTGTCTGTAGAAAATTTGCTTGGCCTCCACCACAAATTGCCAAAAACCATTTGATTCAAAACCATGGCTTTCCAAACTGCTATGCCACGTTTTAGGATACTTGTAAACTTCCTCTTACACCCCTTAACACCTGGCATCACCTCCTTCAAGCACTCCAACTATAAATAGATGCCAATGTTCACCATTTGAACTTCCACCTTTCTCATTCACAACTCTATCTCCCTCCTCTAGAAGTTCATAACTGAAAGGAGCATCCAACTTAGTTCTATTGCATTCTAGGAACCACTTGTAAGTGTTCCTTGCTATTGCATTTTCGTTTATAGGCTTTTATAGCCAAAAGTCAAGCGTTTTACGGAAAACGTCTTGACTTTCAGTTAAGACCATTATGGTCCAGCCACTGTTCGAAATGAACGTGGCTAAGTGATCGTAATAACGTAGGTGTTAGTCCCTATAAAGGGCACCTTCTGAAGATCACGTTTGCTAGACCATTTGACGGGTCAAAGTTATGATATTAAAAAGTCAAATAGGCCATTTTTCGGAAAAATCATAAATTGATCTTGTATATGTTATGAAACCCGTTTTGACACTTAAAAAAGTTGGTAATAATTATTAGAACATGTAAGAACATGTTCGGCTCGTCAATTTCAGTTCTAGGGTCGGTTCGCAACCGAAAGTCGCGAAGTTTAACTTCTGCTTTGACTTTCGGTTCTGACCCGATTTAGATTAGTTAGATACTGATCTAAAGTTGCATTATGATCGTAATATAATTTAGCATAACCCTCTGAGGTTATATTACATGATCATAATCAGAATATGAGTTTATGCACAAGTTCCGTAATTATGCCATTTTGACTAAAATGCCCTTTTTGCATAAAAAGAGGTTTTAATGATAACGAACTTGAAAATGAGTTTCCTACTGATGTAATATTATAAGTAGGATTATTTGGGATGTCAATTTAGATTATAAACCGAGTTTATGAGCAAGTCCTTGTATTATGTCGATAAATGACGATAAGGCCCTTGTGGCTTATAAAATGAATTCAATCACATCTTTTCAAAGTAAATCTTTTACCTAGTGATATGCTATATTAAATAACATATCTAATACATGTTACCTGACCTTAACACCAGTTTTCATTAAATATCACACAAATCATCATTTTACGACAAAAGCGCCGTTTCGGCGCATAGTATGGTTTTAAACCATATTTACTAACCAAGACTCGTTACTTACTGAATTTAAAACTTAAATTAAATATTTCTACCAGTAGGAACATGATACAAACTCGGAATCCCAAATAGTTTATAAACTATGTGTAAAATGACCAAAATGCCCATTCGGTGCATAGTTTGGTCATAAAAGATAAATTACACATATAATTAATATCCTACAGATATTATATCATAAATAAGTTATTTTCCAGAATACGTATAGTTATAACATTAAATTATAGTCAAGTTCATTTTATAAGGTATGAAATTACTAAAACGCCCTTATGAGGCATAGTTTCACTTTAAAACCATAACGGGCATAAAAGTTGATATCCCACTGATATTACAACTTATTTAAAATGTAATGGCATATATAACTTGTCCATGACTTATCCGGTTACCCGATGTCGCTGTTATGCGTACGGTTAAGCATATGTAACTAGTTTACAAAAATTAACCGAAACGGGTCTAACCTTGTCATTTAAGTCTCAAAATACAGGATGTTTATAGTTTATCCATATTACACAAGTCAAGGTACTTGTTGGGATTAAACTACATTCTATCAAATCATCGTTAATCTAGCGTTATACGTTTTGATCAAGTACCCTAGTCGGTCTAAGTCTATGACTTAAATAAGACCGTTAGTATTTAATTGGTTAGCTTATGCCATAATCCAGACTAGAGACTTACCGGTAAATGCTATCTGCACTTAGTACTTTTGTGTACGACTGAGTTAATAAATCTTGCGTTTAAACGAAGACTAGCTCAGGTTAAACATCGAGGGTTAACTACCGTGTCCTGGATATCCTCGGCTCATTACAGTAGATAATGGCCACGACGTTAGCGCGGTGTAGGCATACACCCGATAGACGCTCAAAATGCATTTCCCACAAGGTTGGGAAGAATTGACTACTTCGTGAGTCCAAAGTGGTGTGTACGTTAATCATGTCTCGGTCTCCATACCGGGCCCTGTATGTATAGACAAACATGTAAATCTGTTAACAAGGTTGGACGGTCAACTTTCCCAAGTTATAAAAGACTTTATGCTGATACACACTTAAAACATATTTTAAATATTTTCAAATGAGTTAGTTGAATGTATTTACTAGCGAAAGCCGACATATGTTCAAAAGACTAAGCTTGTAGGTACAATACGAAAATAGGCTGGAAGTGCTCGGTAGTAATAGAGGATCTTGCAAATCCTAGATCTGCCCAAAGTCTGTTTTACATTCTTTCTTTTGTACAATTTATGATCCGCATGTGGATCTTTTATTACGAGCCTGTATATTATTTTGTATTTCGAACATTTGGTTTGTAATAGTAATTTAAATCCAAGACTTCCGCTGTGCTGCGTTTAATTGTCTATGATGTTATCAACTTACGTCACGATATTTCCCACCCGGGCCCACCAGTGTTTGATTGGCTGTGGAAAGCCGGGTGTGACAGGTTGGTATCAGAGCCACGTTTGAGAGAATTAAACACTAGCTTTTTTGTGTTTAATCTCAAACTTACACAAGCACATTCCTTAGACTTCCGAGTCTAGGCATTGACCTAGGATTACTCATCTCATTATTAAGTGATTAGTATTGTTTTGATTTGATATTAACAGGAAAATGCCGCCACGAGTAAGCGGAAGAGGAAAAGGAACAACGAGGGGAGGACCTTCAGGACATATCTCTTCACATTCCCATCACCCGAACCCTTATGAAGATTCGGGGGATTCATGGCCGCTACCACAACATTCGCCTACCCACACTCAAAGTTCATACCACTCGTACCATTCACACCACTCCCACCACTCTCATCATTCTTACCATGATGAGTTTAATCCCAACCAATACTTTAACACACCCCAGCTGATCGCAATCAGCTGGATCAGCGAAACCCAATGGACGAGGACTCCGATCCGGAGATGCCACCATCAGGTTCAAATGCGCATCCCATTGAGATATCGAGCGATTCAAACTCTTATGCCGGATCGCTTTATCAAGGTCCTAATGAGTGGGACCAATATTGGAACCAATTTACCTTTGCTAACACTCCTTCCCATCACTCCCAACCATCTCCCATGTAAGAAGATGTGGACATGGAACCAGTGGAACAACCCCAATCGCCACCAGAACCGCCAAGGAGGAAAAGAGGAGCACGTATGTCAGTACGTGCGGGCCAACGGTCGGGATCGCTGCCACCTTTGCCCAAACCTTACCCTACTATTCATGAGGACACACAAATGGGTGGACCCTCTAACGCGTCATCTGTGGTGGAACCAACACCACCACCAATGGTTCAATCACAACCATCGGGTTATAATAACCCTATCCCAACATATCCGGATACGTTTGGATATGATCCTTTTAACCCAACTACACCTGTTGATTATCAAGCATTGTCGCAAGACCCTTACATGCAAGCGGTCATGCATAATGCACTTTACCGGTCTCCTTTCCCACATGTTTATCCACCTACTGGATATCCAAGTTATGGATACCAGTATCCAGTTATGCCACAACCACAACCACAACCTCCGCCGCTACTTGAGGCCATTAAAGAGGCCTTAGAATGAATGAAAGAAATGCAACAACAAGCGGAGAAAACGAAGAAGATGACAAACAAGTTCTTCAAGAAACTCTCCAAGCTGGTTAAGGGAAAGAAGGACGAGTGAAGTCTCTTCTAATATATGTTAGTCCCTGCGAGGACATTGTTATTTCTTTGGTCCCTACGTGGACATTTTTGTTTCTGTAGTTCTTGCATGGACAGTTTATTTCATTGTTTCTAGTATTGTAATTTTTATTTGGAATTTAATGAAATATTTTTGGAATTATATATATATATATATATATATATATATATGTATGTATTCATCGTCTTCAAGCGAGCGTGTAACACCCCAAAAATATTAAGTTTTATAAATAACATGGGTATTTAATTTAATTAGAAAGTGGACTTGTAATGTCCCTAAAATTTTTATAAAATATATATATGTATTGATATTAGGCACTATGGAATACTCCACAAACACAACCAATTTACTAAATTGAATTAGTTGCTTGTGGAACTATTAAAAACAGTTTGGTAGTGTCTTTGCATGATAGACAAAATATAAGGGGCTGAATCTAGCAAGTTGGAAACTAAGTTTAATAAAAAAACAAACAAACAAAAACACAGTGTGTGTTCTGGGGAGCGACCAGAGAGAAGAAAGAAGGAGAAAAACCCTTCTTTGAACTGAAATCATCAAATCAAAATCGATTAAGAGCATAAAATTCGTGCATGAGTGTAAATCAACGACCATCTAGATAAGGAATCGTAAGGTATGTCGAATTTTGATGTTTGATGATATTATGAAATTACATGAACACCATAAGTTCTAAATTGAGTATCATTGTGTATGCCATGACAGAATTTGAGATTTATATAAGCCTAGAAATAAATCCTAGATGAACATTTAGAGATCAAATGTTGTGATTTAAGTGGTTGAATGATTTACAATATTTGTGCTAAATGGGTTTTGATGAATATGATGAACACATGAATTGTGTTAGTGAGATTTTAGTATTTTATGTTAATATGTTAGGTTCTAAATATTAATTGCCTATTCCAGACATAGACACTTTAAATGGGTGGTAATACGTGACTAATAACTAAATCATGGGATTGATAAGAATAGTATAAAAAACTCGCCCACAAGGTGCTTGATGTAATGCCTAAGTGATCAAAAATTGTTGAAAATACGAAAGAATCATGTAAATCAGCTTTTCGATAAGTTACATGATATATATATGTTAGACTATGAATTCTAAACCATAAATCGGGTTAAATGTTATAGGCAAGTCGGACGAAACATCGAGCGACAAAGTCGGGACGGACACGCGTTTGAAGGGAAAGCTCTAAGGTACGTGATTTAATTGCTTTGAAATGCTTTATCTATAATATTAATAGTAATATATGATGAGAAATGAAATAAGCCTAAGCATAACTCGGTTCATTTATAAGTGATGGATTTCACGCATGTGAATCGAATAGAGAATATCTAATTATGAATTGTTTTGGTTGTAATAAAAGCGATGGATTTTGCTAAGTTAATTAAACTAGTCGAATAACAAGATAAATATTAGTTTGGTCGAGAAAAGCAATGGGATTCGCTACAACGACCAAACGGATTGAGGAATAAAAGTATAGAGGTTTGGTTATATAAAATGATGGGTATCGTTACAGTAATCAAACATGTCGAAATTCAGTTTGAGACATATGCTATGAGGTGTATGAACAAATACTTGATACAAACTTGGAAGAAGGGTAGAATTGGAATTTCAAGCATATAAATTTAGTAATTGAAAAATAAAATGCACTAAGGTCGTTCTCAGGAATTGAGCACAATAATAAGATGATTTTATGGTCAAAGGATATGATTTAATATGATGAATTGTTAAGAAAATACGAACGGGTCAAAATATGTGTAAATAGTAGTAAGCGAAAGCTTATAAAATTAAACATATGATTAACGCGGATATTGTATTGCGAATGTATAAAGTAGAGGATATTGTTTTGATCACATAGGAAGAAACGGTAAGATAATTGCATAAGCGATTCAAGAGATTTGAGAATTTCATGACAAAAGCTGCAAAAAGGAAAATTCTGCAGCATGCCACCGTAAGCTACGGCAGCCACCGTAGCTTACGGCGGGTTGCTGTTGTTAATAAACAAAAAGTCAGTACCGTAAGACAGATGGTTCTGACCATAAGATAAAATGGTCTTTACCGTAAGCTACGGTGGGTCTAAAAAAATTTTTAGGTGTGTTTATTTAAACCATTCTTTAACAAATCGGTTATCTTTGTATTTCTTGTAAGGATTATATAATAAAACAATTTGTATTGTAGGTGAAACTTAAGACACAAGGATGTTGATCAAGAAAGACGATGAACCGAACACTTCCGAATTTCTAGCTTCCGCTTTACCTTTCCTTGTCTAAGAAACAAACAAATGTTGAAATGTTTGAAATCATATTTTGTACTTAAGACTTGTAAATCTAATCATGTCAATGAAGGAAAACTGTTGATTGTATCCACTAAATTGGACCTTAAATCTTTTGCTAATTACATCTATAATAAGTAGGGTGTTACAAGTTGGTAATCAGAGCTCAAGGTTAAAAACAAAATGTGTTCGGTTCAAGACTTGATCAAGACATCCGGTAAGAATCGGTTATAAATTGAATTTCTTTACGAAATAATAGAAAGAAAGGCGATTTAAAGTGTATGCGAAGGGGTGTATTAATACACTCGAACCCAAGAAATGCACTAAATATAAACATTGAAGGAAAGTTATATACTTGACTAAACTAAAAAAGAAAGATACACTACAAGTGCTATCAAACGAATAGGGTATATATCCATATAAAATATGGAAATTACTAAACGAGTTGCTTACCAAAATTAGTATGAACATTCAGCAAAAGAAATGTCAGAAGCAATAGGAGATGATAGAGTGTCTCTTATGACAGAAGAGATACGAGAAAAGATTTCCGAGGAGGTCAGAAACGCATTAGAAGCAAGCCTACCTCAATTTATGGATATGTTACAAATTACAATCTTATCGGTTGTAGAAGAAAGGATGAATGAATTAAAAAAAAGTCTTGTACAAGAAAAAGACAAGACAAAAATGAAGAAAACGTGTCCTTACGACAAGTTCATGGCATGTAAACCACCAACCTACAACGGAGAGGTAGATCCCATAGTCTGCCAACGATAGATAAGCGATATGGAAGGAGTCTTCGAAAGGACTCATTGTGAGGAGACTGACCTTGTAGCTTATGGGACTGGGCAATTGAGAGGTCAAACAAAAGACTGGTGGGATAATCTTAAAAAGGAACAAGGGGTTGAGGCCACAAAGGTTATGACATGGGAGGAGTTTAAGATATCATTTCTTAAACATCATAGCCCTAAAGCCGTAATAAACCAAATAATGGAAGAGTTCATTCAACTAAGGCATAAGGGCGAAACAATAGATAAGATCACGGGGGTGTTCCTTGACAAATTGAGGTTTTGTGACGAGTTGGTTCAAACAGAGGAACAAAAGATATATTACTATTACAACATGTTGAGTGCTGAGTATAGAGAATTCATGACACCCTCGAAGTATGAAAACCTCACGGAAATCATAAACATTGACAGAGAACATGAGAGTGAATTAAGGAAACAAATTGAGAGGGGTGAACGAAGAGCGACGGATGCAAATCCAAATTCAACAAAAAAGCAGAAGATCAATGAAACTCCAAAGAAAGGGAGCACAAAAGGAGGATCACCAAGTTGCAAAACATGTGGTCGTGCCCATAAGGGAGAGTGCTATTTCAAAAACAAACCGTGCGTGATATGCGGAAAAACGGGACATATAGCATCAATTTTCCCTAGTAAAGTGTCGGTGTGTTATAAATGCTACCAACCGGGTCACAAGAAATCTGAGTGCCCAAAATTAAAAGGGAAGAAGGAGGAATCCGACACAAAGATTGAAGTCCCAAGTTCAAAAGCAAGATCCTTCCACATAACTGCAGCTGAAGCTAAGATTGAACCCGATGTGGTTTCAGGTACATATACTGTAAATTGTATTCCCGCACACATTTTATTTGATACAGGTGCAAATAAATCTTTTGTTTCAAAAAGATTTTTTCAACACCCCTCGTTTACATTAATAAAACTACATGTACCTATGAAAGTAGAAATAGGTAATAACGAAAGTTTTGTTGTCCATGAAATATGTCGGGATTGCAAATCGAACATTGATGATGAGGAATACTCGATTGACCTGATACCCATGTCTATGGGGGAATTTCAAGTGCTGGTCGGAATGGATTGGTTATCTCGCTACCACGCTAAAGTGATATGTTTCCGTAAGGAGATACAATTAACATCTCCGAGCGGGAGACGTGTCATAATTTATGGGGAAAAGAATGGTAACCCCATATTGTGTACAATGGCGGAAGCCCAAAGATTCATGCAACATGGGTGTAAATCATACTTAACTTACGTATGTGATACGGAAAAAGAATTGCCAAAGATTGAAGATGTACCCGTTGTAAAGGAGTTTGAAGATGTATCCCCGGATGACTTGTCACACCCCGACCCGCAGCGGAAATAAGAGTCGGGGCATAATTGGGTTATCACCAAAGCACATGACATTTACTATTATGTTTCATAATTAATGAAGTCAAAGTTACATTTTCAAACATCCAAACATGTTCATTCAATACAAGGGAAAATAACCAAACATAACAATCCAAATACTAAATCGTTTTATTCTTCTAATCCAGGTCCTATGTGTTCCTAGCTGCTGCTGGTTCACCTGTATCATGTGTAAAATGGGAGGTTTTGGGTCAACATAAGTTGGCGAGTGAACCTTATTAGATAAACATTTGATAATGCTTTTATGGTTAGTTTATCAATAAAATATTGTGCATAATCATAAAAGAGCAAATGTAAGTAATCAAGCATTGGCAAATAGCAGTTACAATTATAACATACAATAACACTTGATAGCATACATGAATATACCAATATCATACGATAACTAACATAAATGAACTGTGCGATCAAGGCTCAATCAAACGGAGCCGATCGTATTGCATGAACTGGAAATGTAAATTGAACTGTGCGCTCAAGGCTCAATCAAACGGAGCCGAGCGTATTGCATGTATTTAAATGTAAAATGAAATGACCGATCAAGGCTCAATCAAACGGAGCCGATCGTGCGGGCACGCCACAGATCAACCGCATAATAAAATGGGGATCAAGCTCAACCTCATGGATGGGGAGCTGCGGCCTCGGCAAATGCATGTACTGAAATAATAATTTGCATCCAATAATAACTACTTAACAGCAACAAACTAATACACATGTCATGATATGATGTATGCACAATAGTTTCGTTATAATATGTAAATAAACAAAGACACATGATACACCCCAAAAGCGTGATTAAAACGGGGAATTTGAAAGGTTCACTCACATTGGGTGCGTTGAATTTGAGATGGTGAGATGCGCACGATTTAGATGAGCGAGTCAACGAGGAATACTAACCTAAATAATAAAGGAAAAATATATTAAGTGGATGAATGTTATTAAGGATTTTTATGAAATTTTTAGATATATTTTTATGAGTTTATGGCTATTTTCTATCTTTAAAAATGTTATTTTTAAGTATTTTTAATTGATTTTTAAATTAAATTAAATAAATAAATATATAAAAAAATATATTATTTTTTTCACTGTTGACCGTTGACCGTTGACCGGTTCGGTCAGCGGTAAATTCCTGCGCCGGGCGGGATTCGAACCGGCGACCTTCCGTTCACGTGCACGTAGCTCTACCAACTGAGCTACGTGACTAACCCGTTATAAACTCAGTTTTAATTATATTTATATGCTTATTTGAATTAACCGAAAATTCCTTTATTTACAAAAACGTTTTAATTCAACTGGACCGGTGCTCGTGACATGATTCGAACGCGCGACGTGAAGTTCATTTTGCACACAGTCCACCGCTGGACTGTGTGTCTAACCCGGTTATATTCTTGATTTATATTATACTTAACAACTACCTGTTTTAACCCGGGTTAGTTCATGATTAAAAAGGAATGTTATTACACAAAGCGTGCGCGTAGCAAGGATCGAACTCGGGACGTGTATATGAAATTTGCACACAGTCCACCGCTGGACTGTGTGTCTAACCCGTTTATAATCCGGATTTTAATTACTCTTATCTCATTATTAAGTTCATCTTCTTCATTACGGTCACAGACCTTACTCAAACATCTGGTTCGTGATTAATCTAATTAATAACCATGACGACTAGCTTGAATGTACTAAACCGAACAGTTTGGGGAAAGAAGATACCGAACAGGTTGTCTTCCTCAGAGAGTCTGGCAAGAATTTGACGGCTCTGTTTTTGAACCTTCGGCTGAGAGGGTTTATCAACAGAATTAAGGAATTAGATATGAAATTGAACTAGTGTGTATTGATTATTAGTACGTTTGAATGTGCATACCGATAACTAGCGAGTTTCCGGCAATTCCAGAAATTTTCCGGTGAACACAGAAAATCCAGCAAAGTCGTCTGTGGCTGATTTTGAGTGATGGGTTAATGTTAGTAAAGTTCTAACAACATATTGAAATCGTAAAGAAAGAGTATTTTACCGGTTTGTGTTGAATACGGTTTTCCGGCGACTTCTGCAAAGAATTCCGGCGAACTTTTTAGGTGCTCAGATGATTTGAAAACGCGACGAAAAGGAAATGGAGTGTTGTTGTGATAGTTCTGAATCGTGCAAATGATCGGAACTTGAATTAAATCAGAGTTTGATAAATTTTCGGTTTCAAATACCGAAAATGATGAAACTTTAAGTTCATTCAATTCTGACTTAATTAGAAACCGAAATACATCGGTTATAAGCTGGCCAGATGAATTCGAAATGATTTGGCGATCGGTTTGCCGATTTCCGTTATTCAGATGGCATTAACGGTTAACTTGAGTTTGCGTATAAGTTCCAATTGTTTGCCTAGTGTTAACAGAAAACACATTGTGGCGGAGTGGTTTGGGGAATGGATGTTAAGTCTTGGGCGACTCAGCTGACCCGGGTTCGAGTCCTGGCAGCTTCAAATGTTTTTTATTTATTTTATTTTAACCTTTTATCAAATATAATTTTTATAGTTTAGTTTATTTGTTAATTATGTAACGTTTAAACTCAAAATAATCATAAATAATTAACGAAACTTTTATAACATGGTACAAGATTTACAAAACGGAGCGGGTTTTGGAGACCCTTTACAAATGTTACATGACTTACCAGGAATACCTCCCGAGCGCGAATTAGAGTTTGGTATTGAATTGGTTACAAATGCAAAACCGGTAGCTAAGGCACCTTATCGGCTAGCACTGTCGGAACTCCAATAGTTAATGTCACAATTGCAAGACTTATAGGATAAGGGATTTATTCGACCGAGTGTTCCCCATGGGGCACACCGGTGTTATTTATGAAGAAGAAGGACGGAAGTATGCGCACGTGTATAGATTATCGAGGATTAAACAAACTCATAGTAAAGAATCGATACCCGCTTCCGAGAATCGACGATCTATTTGACCAACTACAAGGTGCAAGTTGGTTTTCAAAAATTGATTTAAGGTCTGGTTACCATCAACTGAGGGTGAAAAATGAAGATATACCTAAAACGGCATTCCGTATGAGGTACAGGCACTATGAATTCCTTGTGATGTCCTTTGGGTTAACAAATGCACCCACAACGTTCATGGACCTTATGAATCGAATTTGCAAGCCAATGTTGGATAAATCGGTAATAGTGTTTATTGATGATATTTTAGTTTATTCAAAAAGCGAAACAGATCATGCGCGCCATTTGCATGAAGTATTAGAAACACTGAGAAGAGAAAAGCTTTACGCAAAATTTTCGAAATGTGCCTTTTCGCTTCGAAAAGTACAATTCTTCGGGCATATCATTAGCGCCGACGGAATATTGGTCGATCCGTCCAAGATTGAAGCGGTGTCGAAGTGGAATCCTCTGAAAAATCCTTCGGAAATCAAGAGCTTTTTGGGGCTTGCGGGTTATTATAGGAGATTTATTTAGGATTTATCCAAGATTGCTTCGCCGTTAACTAAGCTAACTCGCAAAAAATGAAAAGTTCATCTGGAATGATGAACAAGAAAAAGCGTTTCAAATTTTAAAGGAAAAGTTAGCCAGTGGTCCGGTATTAACCTTACCAGATGGCACCGATGACTTAGTAGTGTATTCTGATGCGTCGCACCTAGGCCTTGGGTGCGTACTCATGCAACGGGGTAGAGTGATAGCTTATGCCTCTAGACAATTAAAGGTGCACGAAAAGAAATATCCAACTCACGACCTTGAACTGGCGACAGTAGTATTCGCCCTGAAACTTTGGAGACACTACTTATATGGGGTGAAGTGCACTATTTTTACTGATCACAAAAGTTTAAAATATTTTTTTGATAAAAAAGAATTAAATATGAGACAAAGACGATGGCTAGAAACGATAAAGAATTATGATTATGAAATCCATTACCATCTAGGACGGGCCAATGTGGTAGCGGATGCCCTAAGCCGAAAAGATGAATACACACCAATACATGTGCGGTCGATGCAACTCATGGTAATTTCAGGTTTGCTCGAACGAATCCGAAAGGCGCAAGCTAAAGCGATAAAAGAAGAAAATTGGAGAAAAGAATGTGACAAAGGTTTGGTGAAAGATATTGAAGACGGAGAAAATGGAATGAAAACCCGATTTGGTAAAATCTGGATCCCGAACACCTGTGGTGTCAAGGACCTTCTACTTGAATAGGCTCATAAATCACGTTATTCGATACACCTGGGAGCGACCAAAATGTATAAGGACTTAAAACAGAATTATTGGTGGCCTGGAATGAAGAGAGATATAGCAAAATACGTCGAAAAATGTTTAACTTGTTTACAAGTAAAAGCGGAACATCAAAAACCTTATGGCAAACTCCAACCGCATGAAATACCAGTTTGGAAATGGGAAAATATCACCATGGATCTATTAACAAAACTACCGAAAACGGCTCGAGGATTTGATGCCATTTGGGTGGTTGTTGATAGACTAACAAAAAGCACCCACTTCATTCCAATTCGAAATGCCTATACCTCTGAAAAGATGTCAGAGGTATATGTGAATGAAATTATAGCACGCCATGGAGTACTGTTATCGATTGTATCTAATAGAGATACCCGGTTTACTTCGAACTTCTGGCGTGATTTCCAAAAAGCAGATGGGCACAAAAATATTAATTAGTACTGCATACCACCCCCAAACAGATGGATAAAGCGAATGAACGATTCAAACCTTAGAAGACATGCTTCGGACGTGTATTATCGATTTTGGTGGTAGTTGGGATTCCTACCTACCATTAGTTGAATTCTCTTACAATAACAGTTACCATTCGAGCATTGGTATGGCACCATACGAAATGCTTTGGTCAAAAATGTCGAACCCCAATATGTTGGGGCGAGGTGGGACTGATAGAACTCGCGCATAAAGATGTGATTAAGGCCACAAATGAAAAGATTGATACGGTTCTAGCTCATTTAAAAGCAGCTCAAGATCGAAAAAACTCCTATGCGGATAGAAGACGAAAACCAATCGAGTTTCAAATAGGTGATAGAGTAATGCTCAAAGTATCTCCATGGAAGGGAATCATACGATTCAGGAAAAGAGGTAAATTGAGTCCACGATTTATAGGCCCATTTAAGATTATTGATCGGGTGGGCTAAGTGGCTTACCGACTAGAACTTCCTGATGAATTAAAAGGAATACATAACGTATTTCATGTATCACATCTTCGTAAATGTTTATCGGACGAAGGAGTATATGTACCATATGATGACATCAAAATCGATGACAGGCTTAACTATGTAGTTAAACCGATTCAAATCGTTGATCGAAAAATCAAAGGGTTAAGGAATAAAGAAATCAATCAAGTAAAGGTCAAGTGGGAGCATCGGAAAGGATCAGACACCACTTTGGAGTCGGAAGAAGAAATGAGACAACTCCACCCTTTGCTTTTCAGTAAGTATACGTGTTTCGAGGACGAAACTTTCTTTTAGAAGGGTGGATTTGTAACACCCCGAAAATGTTAAGTTATATAAATAACACGGGTATTTAATTTAATTAATAAGTGGACTTGTAATGTCCCTAAAATTTTTATAAAATATATATATGTAGTGATATTACGCACTATGGTAAAATACTCCACACACAACTAATTTACTAAATTGAATTAGTTGCTTGTGAAAATCTATTAAAACAGTTTGGTAGTGTTTTTGCATGATAGACACAATATGAGGGGCTGAATCTAGCAAGTTGGAAACTAATTATAATAAAAAAACAAACAAAAACATAGTGGGTGTTCTGGGGAGCGACCAAAGAGAAGAAAGAAGGAGAAAAACCCTCCTTTGAACTGAAATAATCAAATCAAAATCGATTAAGAGCCTAAAATTCGTCCATGAGTGGAAATCAACGACCATCTAGATAAGGGAATCGTAAGGTATGTCGAATTTTGATGTTTGATGATATTATGAAATTACATGAACACCATAAGTTCTAAATTGAGTATCATTGTGTATGCCATGATAGAATTTGAGATGTATATAAGCCTAGAAATAAACCCTAGATGAACATTTAGAGATCAAATGTTGTGATTTAAGTGGTTGAATGATAGAAAATATTTGTGCTAAATGGGTTTTGATGAATATGATGAACACATGAATTGTTTTAGTGAGATTTTAGTATTTGATGTTAATATGTTAGGTTCTAAATATTAATTGCCTATTCTAGACATAGACACTTGAAATGGGTGGTAATACGTGACTAATAACTAAATCATGGGATTGATAAAATAGTATAAAAAACTCGCCCACAAGGTGCTTGATGTAATGCCTAAGTGATCAAAAATTGTTGAAAATACGAAAGAATCATGTAAGTCAGCTTTTCGATAAGTTACATGATATATATATGTTAGACTATGAATTCTAAACCATAATCGGGTTAAATGTTATCGGCAAGTCGGACGAAACATCGAGCGACAAAGTCGGGACGGACACGCGTTTGAAGGGAAAGCTCTAAGGTACGTGATTTAATTGCTTTGAAATGCTTTATATATAATATTAATAGTAATATATGCTGAGAAATGAAATAAGCCTAAGCATATTCGGTTCATTTATAAGTGATGGATTTCACGCATGTGAATTGAATAGAGAATATCTAATTATGAATTGTTTGGGTTGTAATAAAAGCGATGGATTTTGCTAAGTTAATTAAACTAGTCAAATAACAAGATAAATATTTGTTTGGTCGAGAAAAGCAATAGAATTCGCTATAACGACCAAATGGATTAAGGAATAAAAGTATAGAGGTTTGGTTATATAAAACGTTGGATATCGTTACAGTAATCAAACAGGTCGAAATTCAGTTTGAGACATATGTTATGAGGCGTATGAACAAATACTTGATACAAACTTGGAAGAAGGGTAGAATTGGAATTTCAAGCATAAAAATTTAGTAACTGAAATATAAAATGCACTAAGGTCGTTCTCAGGAATTAAGCGCATTAATAAGATGATTTTATGGTCAAAGGATATGATTTAATATGATAAATTGTTAAGAAAATACGAACGGGTCTATGTGTAAATGGTAGTAAGCCGAAAGCTTATAAAATTAAACATATGATTAACGTGGATATTGTTTTGTGAATGTATAAAGTAGAGGATATTGTTTTGATCACATAGGAAGAAACGGTAAGAAAAACGCATAAGTGATTCAAGAGATTTGAGAATTTCATGACAAAAGCTGCAAAAAGGAAAATTCTGCAGCATGCCACCGTAAGCTACGGCAGCCATAGCTTACGGCGGGCTACTGTTATTAATAAACAAAAAGTCATTACCATAAGACAGATGGTTATGATCATAAGATAAAATGGTCTTAACCGTAAGCTACGGTGGTTAACCGTAGCTTATGGTGGGTCTAAAAATTTTTTTAGGTGTGTTTATTTAAACCATTCTTTAACAAATCGGTTATGTTTGTATTTCTTGTAAGGATTATATAATAAAACAATTTGTATTGTAGGTGAACCTTAAGACACAAGGATGTTGATCAAGAAAGACGAAGAACCGAACACTTCCGAATTTCTAGCTTCCGCTTTACCTTTCCTTGTCTAAGAAACAAACGAATTTTGAAATGTTTGAAATCATATTTTGTACTTAAGACTTTTTAAATCTAATCATGTCAAGAAGGAAAACTGTTGATTGTATCCCCTAAATTGGACCTTAAATCTTTTGTTAATTACATCTACAATAAGTAGGGTGTTACAGAGCGTCTCGATTTTATTCGAAATTTATGCTCTGCCATATAATTCCAAAAGACCTTAATGGATTTGATTATGCCAAGTGGCGTAGACCACACATTGGCCAAGAAATGATAGTTAAGGACAAAGAGCCTTCTATTAGGATAGTTAAGGGAAGTTATCCTTCTATCCAGAGGTGGGGAACTAGGTTCAAGCCTCCAAGGTAGTTAAGGTCCAAGGTGACTGGGGCCATTAATCAATCATTAAGGTACTCTTATGTTAACATTAAGGAATGTTCATACTCTTGGTAGTGTGACTTGAGGAACCACACTAGCCGTCTAGGTGAAAAGGACTACGTCCTAAGACCTATTATATAGCCTATGTGATCAATGTGATCCCGGCTAATGCCATCAATGCGATGACAAATGACAGGCCAATGTGCCCAATTTAATGTCCAATGTGACAGGCCAAGGTGCCCAATTTTATGTCCAAGGTGACAGGCCAATGTACCCAATTTTATGTCCAAGGTGACAGGCCAATGTGCCCACATCTTCCTATACTAATAAATGAAAATCTTTTTTGGGCACATGTCGCTTTCTCGTGCTTTCTCACCTTATCTTCTTATTTATCTCTTATATTAAATAATAATAATTTTAAACAAAATATTAGATAAGAATAAATATTTAGATAAGGATAAAAAGTTTGTTATTATTATGATCATATTATTAAATAATAATAATAATAATAATCATAATCATAATAATAATAATAATAATAATAATAATAATAATAAATTTAAACAAAAAATTAGATAAGAATACAAACTTTTGTTTTTATTATGATCATAGTAAATAATAACGATAATTTTAAACAAAAAAAAGATAAGAATAAATATTTTTTTTTCTTTAAATAATTCTAAACAAAAATTTAGATAAGAATAAGCGTTTGTTTTTTTATGAGTATATACATATACTTTGGAGTTTGGTGATTGAAATTTTGGTAAATTAGAAATCAAAGGTTCCCATTTGATATATACATAGTAATTATATTATTTTTTCACTAAAATTAAATAATTATTCTAGGTCGGGCATATGCTTCTATCAAATTGTAAGCGTTTTTAGATGCATCACTATAATGGTAGGCATAGTGTTAAAATTGATTTAAACCCATTATTTATCGCACATTGCATCAACATGTAGAAAGAACACCATTTTTAAATATAACAATTTTTTACTCCATTCAAAGAGAATTTACTTCTAGATTTATATGGTATAAATCATAAAAATGATGAAATCTATTAAAACGTGGGGATCGTCTTGTAACACCCTGTAAAATCGTGTCCAATAATATAGTGACACGTGTTGTATTTTTAATATAGTCAATTAAAGACTAATATGGACTAAAAGTGACAACATGCTCAAACTAAACCTTTGAATGACTTTCTGATGTCAACATGAATAAACCTGGCCTCTAAACGACCATTAGTGTCGTCATGCATAAAAACGTAGCCTTTGAACGACCATTAGTGTCGTTATGCATAAAACGTAGCCTCTGACCGACCATTAGTGTCATTATGCTTAAACTCAGCCTCTGAGTGACCGTTCTGTGAACATGCCTAGGCTTTATAGACAAAAGTCATGTTTGTTTATAGGCTTTATAGACAAAAGTCAAGCGTTTTTCGGAAAACGCTTTGACTTTCGGTTAAGACCATTATGGTCCAGCCATTGTTCGAAATGAACATGGCCAAGTGATCGTAATAAGGTAGGTGTTAATCCCTATAAAGGGCACCTCCTGAAGATCACGTTTGCTTGACCAATTGACGGGTCAAAGTTATGATATTAAAAAGTCAAAGATGGCATTTTTCGGAAAAATCATAAGTTGATCTTATATATGTTATGAAACCTGTTTTGACACTTAAACAAGTTGGTAATAATTATTAGAACATGTAAGAACATGTTCGGCTCGTCAATTTCAGTTCTCGGGCCGGTTCGCAACCGAAAGTCGCGAAGTTTGACTTCTGCTTTGACTTTCGATTCTGACCCGATTTAGATTAGTTACCTACTGATCTAAAGTTTCATTATGATCATAATATAATGTAGCATAACCCTCTGAGGTTATATTACATGATCATAATCAGAAACCAAGTTTATGCGCAAGTTCCATAATTATGCCATCTTCGACCAAAATGCCCTTTTTACATAAAACAAGGTTTTAAATAGTAATGAAAATGAGTTTCCTAATGATGTAATATTATAAGTAGGATTATTTGGGATGTTAAACCAAGTTATAAACTGAGTTTTCAAGCAAGTCCTTAAACTATGTCGATAAATGACGATTTTAGCCCCTGTGGCTCATAAAGTGGTTTTACTCAGATCTTTTCAAGGTAAATCATTTTACCTACTGACATGTTATATTAAATACCATTTGAAATAGTTTAAACTGATCTTAACATCAGTTTTCATAAACATCGCATAAAGACGTCATTTTACGACATAAGCGCCGTTTCGGCGCATAGTATGGTTTTAAACCATATTATTGACCAAGACTTGATACCTACTGATTTTAAAACTTATTTTAAACATATTTACAGTAGGTACATGTTATAAACTCATAATCCCAAATAATTTATAAACTATGTGTAAAATAACCAAAATGCCCTTTCGGTGCATAGTTTGGTCATAAAAGGTAAATTACACATATAATTAATATCCTACTGATATTATATCATAAATAAAGTATTTTTCCAGAATACTCATAACAATAACATTAAAGTATATTTAAGTTCCTTTTATACGGTATAAAATTATCGAAACGCCCTTATGAGGCATAGTTTCACTTTAAAACCATAATGGGCATAAAAGTTGATATCCCACTGATATTACAACTTATTTAAAATGTAATGGCATATAGAACTTGTCCATGACTTATCCGGTTACCCGATATCACTTATAAGCATACGGTTGATTATACGTAACTAGTTTACGGAAATTCAACCGAAACGGGTTTAACCTTATCATTTTAATCTCAAAATCCGGAATGTAAATAGTTTACCCATATTATACAAGTCAAGGTACTTGTTGGGATTAAACTACATTCTATCCAATCATCATTTAATCTAGTGTCATACGTTTTGATCAAGTACGCTAGTCGGTCTAAGTCTATGACTTAAATAAGACCGTAGTATTTAATTGGTTAGTTTATGCCATAATCCAGACTAGAGCCTTGCCGGTAAATGCTATCTGCAGTTGGTACTTTTGTATACGACCGAGTTATTAAAATTTAAAAGAAGACTAGCTCAGGTAAATACTCTCGACTTATTTTCCCTATACGGGCTTGGGATACGGTAAACTATTATCGCTTGGTCAGAAATGGGATCAAACGAATGCCTGGTTGTGGCTAGTAAATCTGCATATTCTGTTTTAATCAGTGTTGTTTGATAACTTAAACATCGGGGGTTAAATTACCGTGTCCTGGATATCCTCGGCTCATTAGATTTGTTAATGGCCACGACCTTAGCGCGGGGTGTAGGCATACACCTGACAGACGCTCAAATGCAAATTACCCAAGATGTTGGGGATAACTCCTATGTGAGTTCTAAGTGGCGTGTATTTAATCATGTCACGGTCTCTGTACTGGGCCCTGTATGTATGGACAAACATTTGAATCTGTTAACAAGGTTACAAAGTAACATTCCCAAGTTATGAAAGATTTTGTGCCCTGTGCACTTCAAATCATTTTAGATGTTTTCAAAATGAGTCAGTTGGGTGTATTTACCAGCGAAAGTTGACGTATCGTCCAAAGACTAAACTGCAGGTACAATACGAAATAGGCAGGAAGCTGCTCGGTAGTGAATAAGAGGATCTTGCAAATCCTTAGATCTGCTCTAAAGTCTGTTTATTCTTTCTTGTAAATTTTAATGATCCACATGTGGATCTTCTATTACGAGCCTGTATATTATTTTATTTCGAACATTTGGTTTGTAATATTAATTTTACTCCAAGACTTCCGCTGTGTCGTGTTTAATTGACTATGATGTTATCAGCTGACGTCACAATACTCCCCACCCGGGCCCCACCGATATATGGATTTGAGTTAGACATATGGGGTGTGACAGGTTGGTATCAGAGCCAACGTTTGAGAGAATTAAACACTAGCCTTTTGTGTTTAATCTCAAACTTACACGAGCACATTCCTTAGACTTCTGAGTCCAGGCATTGACCTAGGATTACTCATTTCATTATTAAGTTGTTAGTCTTGTTTTTGAATTGAATCTTTAACAGGAAAATGCCGCCACGTGTACGAGGACAAAGTGGGAGAGGAAAAGGTCCAATGAGGGGAGGACCATCGGGGCGTATTCCCCCTCAACCTCACAACTAAGATGCTTACCAAGAATCAGGAGATTCATCTCCTTAGCAACCAGCGAGACGCTCTATCTCTAATAGACACTCGCCCCCACATTCTCAAAATTCTTACCACTCTCACCACTCCTATCATTCACACCATACTCACCATTCTCACCATTCCCATTGACACTCTTACCATGAAGAATTTAACCCTAACAACTACTTTCACACGCCTCTAGCCGATCAAAATCAGTTGGACCAGCCAAACCCTATGGACGAGGACTCCGACCCGGAGATGCCACCGTCGGGATTGAATACACATCCCATTGAAATTTCAAGCGATTCAAATTCTTATGCCGGGTCGCCCTACCAAGGTCCTAATGAGTGGGACCAATATTGGAACCAACTCACCTTCGCCCACACTCCTTCTCATCACTCTCAACCACCTCCTGTTCAAGAAGATGTCCATATGGAACCGATGGACCAACCTCAACCACCACCTGAACCACCAAGAAGAAAGCGTGGAGCACGTATGTCGGTACGTGTCGGACAAAGGTCCGGATCGCTACCACCTTTGCCCAATTCCTACCCCACAATTCAAGAGGACCCACAAATGGGTGGACCCTCTAATTTTTCACTTATAGTGGAACTAACACCAACACCCGCTGTTCAACCACCACTATCGGGTTATACTAACCCAATCCCTACATATCCAGACACGTCTGGATATGATCCTTTTAACCCGTCTACTCCGGTAGACTATCAAGCATGATCGTAAGACCCCTACATGCAGGCAGTTATGCACAATGCACTTTACCCGTCTCCTTTCCCACCTACTGGATATCCAACTTATGGGTACCAGTATCCGGTTATGCCTTGGAACGAATGAAAGAAATGCAGCAGCAGGCAGAGAAAACGTAGAAGAAGACAAACAAGTTCTTCAAGAAACTCTCTAAGTTGGTCAAAGGAAAGAAGGACGAGTGAAGTCTCTTCTAATAATATATAGTCCCTGCGAGGACATTGTTATTTCTTTAGTTCCTGCGTGGACATTTTTATTTCTTTAAAGTCCTTGCATGGACAGTTTATTTCATTTTTTCTAGTATTGTAATTTATAATTTAAAATTTAATAAAGTATTTTGGAATTATATAAATAAGTATTCATCCTCTTGAAAACGAGCGTCTCGATTTTACTCGAAATTTATGCTCTGCAATATAATTCCAAAAAGATCTTAATGGTTTTGATTTGCCAAGTGGCATAGACCACACATTTGGCCAAATTATAAATGATAGTTAAGTACGAAGGGGTCTTCTATCAGGATAGTTAAGGGAAGTTATCCTTCTATCTAGAGGTGGTGGACTTAAAGTTCAAGCCTCCAAGTCGTTAAGGTCAGTGCGACCGGGACTATTAATCAACCATTAAGGTACTCTTATGTTAACATTCAAGAATGTTCATACTCTTGGTAGTGTGACTTGAGGAATCACACTAGCCTTCAAGGTAATAGACTATGTCCTGACCTTATATAGCCCATGTGATTAGATTTGATCCCAGCTAATATCATCAGTGCGATGATAAATAAAACATCCATTAGTGACGTATTGCCCTTGGGGCTATGATTAAAACATCCATTGGTGATGTATGCCCTTGGGGCTATGATTAAACATCCATTAGTGATGTATTGCCCTCGGGGCTATAATTAAAACATCCATTGGTGATGTATGCCCTTGGGGCTATGATTAAAACATCCATTAGTGATGTATTGCCCTTGGAGCTATGATTAAAACATCCATTAGTGATGTATTGCCCTTGGGGCTATGATTAAAACATCCATTGGTGATGTATGCCCTTGGGGCTATGATTAAACATCCATTAGTGATGTATTGCCCTTGGGGCTATGATTAAAACATTCATTGGTGATGTATGCCCTTGGCGCTATGATTAAAACATCCATTAGTGATGTATTGCCCTTGGGGATATGATTAAACATCCATTAATGATGTATTGCCCTTAGGGCTATGATTAAAACATCCATTAGTGATGTATTGCCCTTGGGGCTATGATTAAACATCCATTAGTGTTGTATTACCCTTGGGGCTATGATTAAAACATCCATTAGTAATGTATTGTCCTTGGGGCTATGATTAAAACATCCATTAATGATGTATTACCCTTGGGGCTATGATTAAATATCCATTAGTGATGTATTCCCCTTGGGGCTATGATTAAAACATCCATTAGTGATGTATTGCCCTTGGGGCTATGATTAAACATCCATTAGTGATGTACTGCCCTTGGGGCTATGATTAAAATATCCAATAGTGATGTATTGCCCTTGGGGCTATGATTCAAACATCCAGTAGTGATGTAGTGCCTATGTGCCATATTTTATGGCCATTAGTGACAGGCCTATGTGCCATAAAATTTTATGTCCTTCGTGACAAGCTTAAAAAGCTAAATAAGATTGTCAATTTATGACAATGACAATTGTCACAATGCAACCACTGTCCAATAATATATGGACTATGTCCAAATTGTTATTTTGTCTTCGATGGTCCTATGACCTAGGCCAAATATAGTTATGTTAAGCCTAAGAGTTGTGGTGTTATTCACACTAGAATAGGCAATGGATTGTTATATCCAATGTTTTAAGCCCAATATGGTTGACATACCATGGCTAAATGAAGCTTTATTGGTGTATAGAACCAAGGCTTAAGGATGGCTAACTCAAATGAAGCACAAAGTAGCCACCGGAATATGGAATCTAACAAAGCTGAAAATAGAGACGTCGATAATGATAATTTTCAAGCTCGCATTGATGCGGCAGTTGAAAAGGCCATGGGAAAGGCCATTGAAAGACTTAGAGAGTCGAGTGCTCCTCGCTCTAGACCCTTATCTATTCCACCATCTTCAGCTCGTAAGAAGAGCTCAGTTCACTCTTCCAACGCGAAGAGTGAACCAAAGAAAATAGATTTTGTTGAAAAGTCCCGTTCTGCTAAAGACAGATGTACCTATAAGTATTTCGTCTCCTGCAAGCCTCGAGACTTCAATGGAGAGAAGGGGGCTGTAGAAGCCCTTAAGTGGCTAGATGAGATGGAAACAATAGTAGATATCAGCAACTGTGCTGATAAGGATGTGGTCAAATACGTATCACAGTCCTTTAAGGGCGATGCCCTAATCTGGTGGAAAGCCATGATCCAGTCTACTGGTAAAGTACACCTGTATAATTTGGGGTGGTCCAAATTTGTGGACCTTATTAAGGAAACACACTGCCCACCCCATAAGGTGGAGAAATTAGAGACCGACTTCTTGTCTCTTTCCATGAAAAACCTAGATTATCGGAAATATGTTTCCGATTTCAATTCCCTACCTAGGTTATTTTCCTATTTGATTACCCTGGAGCCCAAACGCATTGCGCGTTTTATTAATGGGTTAGCGCCCGAGATAAAGGGAATGGTAAAGGCTGCTCAGCCTACCACCTATAGGTCTGCTGTTGACCTATCTCTCTCCCTCACCTTGGATTTGGTGAGGCAAAAGTCAGTTAGGTCTGAAACTGACGGGAAAAGAAAGAGGGAAGATGACAACTCCCATAAGTTTAATACGAAAAATAAAGGGAGATTTGGGTTCAAAGGGAACCAAGGCAAAACGGCTCTGATGCCAACATGCAAAACTTGCAATCGCAGACACTGGGGACAGTGTAATTTTGGTTTACCGGCCAAACCCTGTGGCATCTGTAAGAGGAAGGGGCATAAGACCCTAGAATGCAAGGTCTTAAGGATGCCGTTTGCTATGTCTGCAATGGAAAGGGGCATATTAAGACAAACTGCCTTAAGGTTCTTAAGAATAATAATGCAAAGCCTGGAGAGGCCAAGAAGGGGAATGCTCGAGCCTTTCAATTAACTGAAAAAGAGGCTGTTAATGACGATAATGTCATAACAGGTACATTCTTCATTAACAATATTTATGCTAGAGTTCTTTTTGATTCGGGTGCAGATAGATCTTTTGTTGACCATAAGTTTAGTAAACTATTAAACCTGCCCATAAGAACTCTAGATAAAACCTATGAGATAGAACTTGCTGATGGAACAATAGAAACAACATCTTCCATTATTGATGAATGATTTATATCCATTAAGAATCATTCCATCCCTATCTCTCTTCTGCCAATGAAATTGGCGGGATTCGATGTTGTCTTAGGCATGGATCGGTTATCCCATAACCAAGCCCGCATAGCCTGCGATAAGAAACTCATCGAAATCGAAACCCCATCTGGTGAAATGCTCACCATCCTTGCAGACTCACACTATGGACTGCCAGACATGGTATCATTATTTAAGGCATCCAAGTGTTTGAGAAACAGTTGTGTCATCTACATGGCACAAGTCACTATAAATGAGCCTAAGCCAAATATGGAAGACCTTCCAGTCATCTCAGAGTATCCCAATGTATTCCCAGAAGAGTTACCAGGCTTACCTCTAGACAGGCAAGTGGAGTTCAGGATTGATATTATACCAATGGCAGCACCCGTAGCTAGAGCTCCATATAGGTTAGCACCAACGGAAATGAAGGAATTGAGGACACAGCTAGGTGAACTCTTGGAGAAAGGCTTTATTCAGCCTAGTTCCTCGCCTTGGGGAGCTCCTATTCTGTTTGTAAAGAAGAAAGATGGTTTGATACGAATGTGCATCGACTATCGAGAGCTGAACATGTTAACAATCAAGAATAGATATCCTCTGCCCAGGATCGATGATTTATTCGACCAACTTCAAGGGGCTAGTTACTTCTCCAAGATTGATTTGAGATCAGGATATCATCAGCTGAAGGTTAGAAGTGAAGATGTTCCTAAAACCGCATTCAGGACCTGATACGGTCATTTTGAATTCTTAGTGATGCCTTTTGGGCTCACAAATGCACCTGCAGCATTCATGGATCTCATGAATAGAGTCTGTAAGCCATATCTGGATAAGTTTGTCATTGTCTTCGTAGACGACATACTTATCTACTCTCGTAATCAAGCCAATCACAAGAAACATCTTAGGTGCATCTTAGAACTCCTAAGGCAAGAAAAGCTTTATGCCAAATTCTCTAAGTGTGAATTTTGGCTTAGAGAAGTCCAATTCCTTGGATACATTGTAAGTGAGCGTGGTATCCAAGTGGATCCCACCAAGATAGAAGCCATAATGAATTTGGAAGTGCCCAAAACCCCATCAGAGATTCGTAGCTTCCTAGGATTGGCTGGATATTATAGGAGGTTCATTGAGAACTTTCAAGAATAGCCACTCCTTTAACTACCTTGACCCGTAAGAATGTTAAGTATAATTGGAGTCCAAAGCAACAAGAATCTTTTGAGGTTCTTAAACACAAATTGAGCAATGCTCCAGTGTTATCTCTACCTGAGGGTATTGAGGAATTTGTAGTCTACTGTGATGCATCGCACACTGGCATGGGCAGTGTGCTAATGCAAAAAGGCAAAGTGATTGCCTATGCATCTCGACAGTTAAAGGTTCACAAAAGGAATTACACCACCCACGATTTGGAATTGGGTGCCGTTGTATTTGCACTAAAACTGTGGAGATATTACTTGTATGGCACAAAGTGTATTATATACACTGACCAAAAATGTCTCCAGCATCTGTTCAATCAGAAGGAATTGAACATGCGACAACGTCGATGGGTGGAAACACTTAATGACTATGATTGCGAGATTCGCTACCATCCAGGGAAGGCAAATGTAGTTGCTGATGCCTTAATTCGCAAAGAAGGAGTTAAACCCATAAGGATTAACACCAAGAGTATTGAGCTCAGAAATAGCTTAAGTGAGAAGCTATTAGATGCGCAAAAGAAAGCCTTATTAGAAGCTAGTGCTCCTAAGGAAGGATTGGGCGGAACTGTTGATCAGTTAGCGCCTGGAAAGGATGGAATCCTTAGAGTTAATGATAGAATTTGGGTTCCAATCCTTGGAGGACTTAGAGATCTAATCCTCCAAGAAGCGCACAACACAAGATACTCAGTTCACCCATGTGGTGACAAAATGTATCAAGACTTAAAGAAGAACTATTGGTGGATGAGTTTGAAGAAATCCATAGCCACATATGTAGCTAAGTGTCTGACGTGTTCGCAAGTTAAGGCTAAACATCAGAAGCCGTCAGGACTTCTACAGCAGCTGGAAATTCCCACATGGAAATGGGAAATGGTAACTATCGATTTGATTACCAAGTTACCTAAGACCAAAAGTGGAAATGACACTATTTGGATCATAGTGGATAGACTGACCAAGTCAGCACATTTCTTGCCAATTAAAGAAACGTATATTCAGACAAATTGGCTAAGTTATATGTGGACAAGATTGTGTCCCTACACGGTGTGCTGGTATCTATTGTATCTGACAGAGATACTAGATACACATTTCACTTTTGGAAAAGTTTCCAACAATCATTAGGCACAAGATTGAACTTTAGTACGGCTTACCATCCGCAGACTGATGGTCAAAGTGAGCATACTATCCAAACATTGGAAGACATGCTTAGGGCATGTGTGATTGATTTAGGTGGAAGTTGGGACGACCACTTACCCCTAATAGAATTCTCCTATAATAACAACTATCATACGAGCATCAAGGCTGCTCCTTTTGAGGCCTTGTATGGGAGAAAATGTAGAACGCCTGTGTGTTGGGCAGAAGTTGGGGAAGCCCAACTATCAGGACCAGAGATTGTCCTGGAGACCACGGAAAAGATTGTGCAAATCCGTGATCGTCTCAAAGCTGCTAGGGACAGGCAGAAGAGCTATGCTGACAAGAGGCGTAAACCTCTTAAGTTCCAAGTAGGGGACAAGGTCATGCTGAAAGTATCACCCTGGAAAGGTATGATGCGTTTTGGAAAGAAGGGCAAGTTGAGCCCAAGATATATAGGACCCTTCGAGATAATCGAACGTGTCGGCACAGTAGCTTATAAGCTCAGGTTACCAGAGGAGCTTAGTGGAATTCATGATGTATTCCACATATCAAATCTTAAGAAATGTCTACCCGATGAGTCGCTAGCAATGTCGCACAAGGATGTGAAAATTGATGAAAACATGAGGTTCGTTGAGAAACCAATTTCGATCGAGGATCGACAGGTTAAGAAGCTTCGAAGAAAAATGATACCCATAGTAAAGGTTAAATGGGACGCTTTTAGAGGTCCCGAGTATACATGGGAGGTTGAGTCCACTATGCGACAAAAGTACCCCCATCCTTTTGAATAAAATCTCGAGGCTGAGATTTTTTCTTAGGGGGTGAGGATGTAACACCCTATAAAATCGTGTCCAATAATATAGTGACACGTGTTGTATTTTTAATATAGTCAATTAAAGACTAATATGGACTAAAAGTGACTACATGCTCAAACTGAGCCTTTGAATGACTTTCTGATGTCAACATGCATAAACCTGGCCTCTAAACGACCATTAATGTCGTCATGCATAAAAACGTAGCCTCTGAACGACCATTAGTGTCGTTATGCATAAAACGTAGCTTCTGAACGACCATTAGTGTCGTTATGCTTAAACCCAGCCTCTGAGTGACCGTTGTGTCAACATGCCTAGCCTCTGAGTGACATCGGAGTCAACATGCGTATACTGAGCCTCTGATCGATCCTTTACGTAGTCCTAACTCTCATATGTCCTGTTTGTTGGACGAGAGTGATTAAATCCAATAATATATGAAAGTTGGATAATGGAGGGATTAAAAGTGTCAACATGTTATACCTCTGAGTGACCTTTTAACGAACCGAGAGCTCAACAATGTCCGGATATAATCCTGGGTATGCCAAGTATTGGCTACGGAGGGCTAAAAGTGCCAAAAAGGTGTTCAAAAAGGGTTTTAGAAGCTTTTTAAAGTTAAGGGGCTAAAAGTGTCAAACTTGAAATCTGCCTTTGGGCCGCTCGAGGGGCGCGAGAGGCAGGGCCTGTGCCTCTCGCAACCCGCCAGAGAACATCTGCTGCAGAAAGTTTTGCTTGGCTCCCAAACAAAACTCCAAAAGCATTAAAACCAAAACCATGGCTTACCAAACTGCTATGCCACGTTTTGGGACACTTGTAAGCTTCATCTTACACCCCTAAACACCTTGCTTCACCTCCTTTTAGTTCTCCAACTATAAATAGGTGCTTAAGTTCACATTCCAACTTGCACCTTTCTCATTTATTCACTCTTCTCCCTCCTCTGGAAGTTCCTAGCTAAAAGGGGAATCCAACATAGTTCTTTTGCACCCTAGGAATCACTAGTAAGTGTTCCTTCATTTTGCATTTTCGTTTATAGGCTTTTATAGACAAAAGTCAAGCGTTTTTCGGAAAACGCTTTGACTTTCGGTTAAGACCATTATGGTCCAGCCATTGTTCAAAATGAACATGGCCAAGTGATCGTAATAAGGTAGGTGTTAATCCCTATAAGGGGCACGTCCTAAAGATCACGTTTGCTAGACCAATTGACGGGTCAGAGTTATGATATTAAAAAGTCAAACATGCCATTTTTCGGAAAAATCATAAATTGATCTTATATACATTATGAAACTTGTTTTGACATTTAAACAAGTTGGTAATAATTATTAGAACATGTAAGAACATGTTCGGCTCGTCAATTTCAGTTCTAGGGTCGGTTCGCAACCGAAAGTCGCGAAGTTTGACTTCTGCTTTGACTTTCGATTCAGACCCGATTTAGATTAGTTACCTACTGATCTAAAGTTGCATTATGATCATAATATAATGTAGCATAACCCTCTGAGGTTATATTACATGATCATAATCAGAATCCAAGTTTATGCACAAGTTCCATAATTATGCCATCTTTGACCAAAATGCCCTTTTTACATAAAACAAGGTTTTAAATAGTAATGAACTTGAAAATGAGTTTCCTACTAATGTAATATCATAAGTAGGATCATTTGGGATGTTAAACCAAGTTATAAACTGAGTTTTCAAGCAAGTCCTTAAACTATGTCGATAAATGACGATTTTAGCCCATGTGGCTCATAAAGTGGTTTTAATCAAATCTTTTCAAGGTAAATCATTTTACCTACTGATATGTTATATTAAATACCATATTTAAAACAGTTTAAACTAATCTTAATATCAGTTTTCATAAATATCGCATAAAGACGTCATTTTACGACATAAGCGCCGTTTCGACGCATAGTATGGTTTTAAGCCATATTATTGACCAAGACTTGATACCTACTGATTTTAAAACTTATTTTAAACATATTTAAAGTAGGTACATGTTATAAACTCATAATCTCAAATAATTTATAAACTATGTGTAAAATGACCAAAATGCCCCTTCGGTGCATAGTTTGGTCATAAATAGTAAATTACACATATAATTAATATCCTACTGATATTATATCATAAATAAAGTATTTTTCCAGAATACTCATAACAATAACATTAAAGTATATTCAAGTTCCTTTTATACGGTATAAAATTATCGAAATGCCATTATGAGGCATAGTTTCGTTTTAAAACCTTAACGGGCATATAGGTTGATATCCTACTAATATTTTAACTTATTTTAAATATAATGGCATATAGAACTTGTCCATGACTTATCCGGTTACCCGATATCGCTTATAAGCATACAGTTGATTATACGTAACTAGTTTACGGAAATTCAACTGAAACGGGTTTAACTTTATCATTTTAATCAGAAAAGCCGGAATGTAAATAGTTTACCCATATTATACAAGTCAAGGTACTTGTTGGGATTAAACTACATTCTATCCAATCATCATTTAATCTAGTGTCATACGTTTTGATCAAGTACGCTAGTCGGTCTAAGTCTATGACTTAAATAAGACCGTAGTATTTAATTGGTTAGTTTATGCCATAATCCAGACTAGAGCCTTGTCGGTAAATGCTATCTGCAGTTGGTACTTTTGTATACGGCCGAGTTATTAAAATTTAAAGGAAGACTAGCTCAGGTAAATACTCTCGACTTATTTTCCCTATACGGGCTTGGGATACGGTAAACTATTATCGCTTGGTCATAAATGGGATCAATCGAATGCCGGATTGTGGCTAGTAAATATGCATATTATGTTTTAATCAGTTTTGTTTGATAACTTAAACATTGGGGGTTAAATTACCGTGTCCTGGATATCCTCGGCTCATTAGATTAGTTAATGGCCACGACCTTAGCGCGGGGTGTAGGCATACACCTGACAGACGCTCAAATGCAGATTACCCAAGACGTTGGGGATAACTCCTCTGTGAGTTCTAAGTGGTGTGTATTTAATCATGTCTTGGTCTCTGTACTGGGCCCTGTATGTATGGACAAACATTTAAATCTATTAACAAGGTTACAAAGTAACATTCCCAAGTTATAAAAGATTTTGTGCCCTGTGCACTTAAAATCATTTTAGATGTTTTCAAAATGAGTCAGTTGGGTGTATTTACCACCGAAAGCTAACGTATCGTCCAAAGACTAAACTGCATGTATAATACGAAATAGGCCGGAAGTAACTCGGTAGTGAATAAAAGGTTCTTGCAAATCCTTAGATCTGCCCTAAAGTCTGTTTTATTCTTTCTTGTACATTTTAATGATCCGCCTGTGGATCTTCTATTACGAGCCTGTATATTATTTTATTTCGAACATTTGGTTTGTAATATTAATTTTACTCCAAGACTTCCGCTGTGCCGTGTTTAATTGACTATGATGTTATCAACTGACGCCACAATACTCCCCACCCGGGCCCAATAGTATATGGATTTGGGTTGGAAATCCGGGGTGTGACAGTTTGGTATCAGAGCCAACGTTTGAGAGAATTAAACACTAGCCTTTTGTGTTTAATCTCAAACTCACACGAGCACATTCCTTAGACTTCCGAGTCTAGGCATTGACCTAGGATTACTCATTTCATTATTAAGTTATTAGTATTGTTTTTGAATTGAAGCTTTAATAGGAAAATGCCGCCACGTGTACGAGGACAAAGTGGGAGAGGAAAAGGTCCAACGAGGGGAGGACCATCGGGGCGTATTCCCCCTCAACCTCACAACTCAGATGCTTACCAAGAATCAGGAGATTCACCTCCTTGGCAACCAGCGAGACGCTCTATCTCTAATAGACACTCGCCCCCACATTCTCAAAATTCTTACCACTCTCACCACTCCTATCATTCACACCATACTCACCATTCTCACCATTCCCATTGACACTCTTACCATGAAGAATTTAACCCTAACAACTACTTTCACACGCCTCTAGCCGATCAAAATCAGTTGGACCAGCCAAACCCTATGGACGAGGACTCCGACCCGGAGATGCCACCGTCGGGATTGAATACGCATCCCATTGAAATTTCAAGCGATTCAAATTCTTATGCCGGATCGCCCTACCAAGGTCCTAATGAGTGGGACCAATATTGGAACCAATTCACCTTCGCCCACACTCCTTCTCATCACTCTCAACCACCTCCTGTTCAAGAAGATGTCCACATGGAACCGGTGGACCAACCTCAACCACCACCTGAACCACCAAGAAGAAAGCGTGGAGCACGTATATCGGTACGTGTCAGACAAAGGTTAGGATCGCTACCACCTATGCCCAATTCCTACCCCACAATTCAAGAGGACCCACAAATGGGTGGACCCTCTAATGTTTCACCTATAGTGGAACTAACACCAACACCTGCTGTTCAACCACCACCATCGGGTTATACTAACCCAATCCCTACATATCCAGACACGTCTGGATATGATCCTTTTAACCCGTCTACTCCGGTAGACTATCAAGCATGATCGCAAGACCCCTACATGCAGGCAGTTATGCACAATGCACTTTACCCGTCTCCTTTCCCACCTACTTATCCACCGACTGGATATCCAACTTATGGGTACCAGTATCCGGTTATGCCACAACCACAACCTCCGCCACCACTTGAGGCCATTAATGAGGCTTTGGAACGAATGAAAGAAATGCAGCAGCAGGTGGAGAAAACGGAGAAGAAGACAAACAAGTTCTTCAAGAAACTCTCTAAGTTTGGCAAAGGAAAGAAGGACGAGTGAAGTCTCTTCTAATAATATAGTCCCTGCGAGGACATTGTTATTTCTTTAGTCCCTGCGTGGACACTTTTATTTCTTTAAAGTCCTTGCATGGACAGTTTATTTCATTTTTTCTAGTATTGTAATTTCTAATTTAAAATTTAATAAAGTATTTTGGAATTATATGTATAACTATTCATCCTCTTGAAAACGAGCGTCTCGATTTTACTCGAAATTTATGCTCTGCAATATAATTCCAAACAGATCTTAATGGTTTTGATTTGCCAAGTGGCACAGACCACACATTTGGCCAAATTATAAATGATAGTTAAGTACGAAGGGGTCTTCTATCAGGATAGTTAAGGGAAGTTATCCTTCTATCCAGAGGTGGTGGACTTAAAGTTCAAGCCTCCAAGTCATTAAGGTCAGTGCGACCGGGACTATTAATCAACCATTAAGGTACTCTTATGTTAACATTCAAGAATGTTCATACTCTTGGTAGTGTGACTTGAGGAATCACACTAGCCTTCAAGGTAATAGACTATGTCCTGACCTTATATAGCCCATGTGATTAGATTTGATCCCAGCTAATATCATCAGTGCGATGATAAATAAAACATCCATTAGTGATGTATTGCCCTTGGGGCTATGACTAAAACATCCATTGGTGATGTATGCCCTTGGGGCTATGATTAAATATCCATTAGTGATGTATTGCCCTTGGGGCTATGATTAAAACATCCATTAGTGATGTATTGCCCTTGGGGCTATGATTAAAACATCCATTGGTGATGTATGCCCTTAGGGCTATGATTAAAAAACCATTAGTGATGTATTTCCCTTGGGGCTATGATTAAAACATTCATTGGTGATGTATGCCCTTGGGGCTATGATTAAAACATCCATTAGTGATGTATTACCCTTGGGGCTATGATTAAACATCCATTAATGATGTATTACCCTTGGGGCTATTATTAAAACATCCATTAGTGATCTAAAGTTGCATTATGATCATAATATAATGTAGCATAACCCTCTGAGGTTATATTACATGATCATAATCAGAATCCAAGTTTATGCGCAAGTTCCATAATTATGTCATCTTTGACCAAAATGCCCTTTTTTACATAAAACATGGTTTTAAATAGTAATGAACTTGAAAATGAGTTTCCTATTGTTGTAATATTATAAGTAGGATTATTTAGGATGTTAAACCAAGTTATAAACTGAGTTTTCAAGCAAGTCCTTAAACTATGTCGATAAATGACGATTTTAGCCCTGTGGCTCATAAAATGGTTTTAATCAAATCTTTTCAAGGTAAATCATTTTACCTACTGATATGTTATATTAAATACCATATTTAAAACAGTTTAAACTGATCTTAACATCAGTTTTCATAAACATCGCATAAAGACGTCATTTTACGACATAAGCGCCGTTTCGGCGCATAGTATGGTTTTAAACCATATTATTGACCAAGACTTGATACCTACTGATTTTAAAACTTATTTTAAACATATTTACAGTAGGTACATGTTATAAACTCATAATACCAAATAATTTATAAACTATGTGTAAAATGACCAAAATGCCCTTTCAGTGCATAGTTTGGTCATAAAAGGTAAATTACACATATAATTAATATCCTACTGATATTATATCATAAATAAAGTATTTTTCCAGAATACTCATAACAATAACATTAAAGTATATTCAAGTTCCTTTTATACGGTATAAAATTACCGAAATGCCCTTATGAGGCATAGTTTCGTTTTAAAACCTTAACGGGCATATAGGTTGATATCCTACTGATATTTTTACTTATTTTAAATATAATGGCATATAGAACTTGTCCATGACTTATCCGCTTACCTGATATCGCTTATAAGCATACGGTTGATTATACGTAACTAGTTTACGGAAATTCAACCGAAACGGGTTTAACCTTATCATTTTAATCTCAAAATCCAGAATGTAAATAGTTTACCCATATTATACAAGTCAAGGTACTTGTTGGGATTAAACTACATTCTATCCAATCATCGTTTAATCTAGTGTCATACGTTTTGATCAAGTACGCTAGTCGGTCTAAGTCTATGACTTAAATAAGACCGTAGTATTTAATTGGTTAGTTTATGCCATAATCCAGACTAGAGCCTTGCCGGTAAATGCTATCTGCAGTTGGAACTTTTGTATACGGCTGAGTTATTAAAATTTAAAAGAAGACTAGCTCAGGTAAATACTCTCGACTTATTTTCCCTATACGGGCTTGGGATATGGTAAACTATTATCGCTTGGTCAGAAATGGGATCAATCGAATGCCGGATTGTGGCTAGTAAGTCCGCATATTCTGTTTTAATCAATTTTGTTTGATAACTTAAACATCGGGGGTTAAATTACTATGTCCTGGATTCCTCGACTCATTAAATTAGTTAATGGCCACGACCTTAGTGAGGGGTGTAGGCATACACCTGACAGACGCTCAAATGCAAATTACCCAAGATGTTGGGGATAACTCCTCTGTGAGTTCTAAGTGGTGTGTATTTAATCATGTCTTGGTCTCTGTACTGGGCCCTGTATGTATGGACAAACATATGAATCTGTTAACAAGGTTACAAAGTAACATTCCCAAGTTATAAAAGATTTTGTGCCCTGTGCACTTAAAATCATTTTAGATGTTTTCAAATGAGTCAGTTTGGTGTATTTACCCGCGAAAGCTGACGTATCGTCCAAAGACTAAACTGCAGGTACAATACGAAATAGGCCGGAAGCTGCTCGGTAGTGAATAAGAGGATCTTGCAAATCGTTAGATCTGCCCTAAAGTCTGTTTTATTCTTTCTTGTACATTTTAATGATCCGCCTGTGGATATTCTATTACGAGCCCGTATATTATTTCATTTCGAACATTTGGTTTGTAATAGTAATTTTACTCCAAGACTTTCGCTGTGCTGTGTTTACTTGACTATGATGTTATCAACTGACGTCACAATACTCCCCACCCGAGCCCACCGGTGTATGGATTTGGGTTGGAAATCCGGGGTGTGACAGATCTCCACCTTTTTATACCCTAAACTCTCTTGAATACAATTTAAGACGAGTGCCTTATGAATGAACTAAACAGATAAGCATGAAAATGCATAAAACTAATTAAAATAATTGTATGTCATAATTTGAATGTATCGTAAGAACGAGATTCAATCCCATGTAATGCATGCATTTTTAACATAATAATTAATAAATAAATAAACAAAGTAAAATGTTATAATGAGTAAATGGTACATCAAAGTTCATTTTTAAAAGATAAATCTTGACGATTGTATGTGTTAACATATGACATTATATTTTATTTAACATGTACAATATACGAGGTTTTTTTAAAGATATAAATCTTTTTTATTATTTATTATTCAAAATGACATTTATGCAAAATAAAAAAAGAATGTAAAATGTTATAACAAGTAAATAGTAGATCAATGTTTATTTTTAAAAGATAAACCTTGATGACTATTTGTGTTAACATATAACATTATATTTTATTCAACACGTGTAATATACGAGTTTTTTAAAAATATATCCTTTTTATATTTATTATATAAAATTACATTTATGCAAACCATGTAATATGTGAAATTGTGACCTAGTATATGCATTATATATATATATATATATATGGGAATGTTCATTTGAGAAGAAATTTAATGTGAGAAGAAAAAGAAGAAAGGGCATAATTGTAAAACATTAAATAGTTTATAACTTCTCTCATTAATTATGTTTTTTCTCACTAATAAAACAAAAATATTTATCCTACACATTTCAAATTTATCCTACATATATCTTTTACTTATCGGAATTTACCATACACACATGTAAATTTACCCTACACATTTCAAAATTTATCCTACACATACTAAAATTTATCCTACACATGTCGAAAATTGTCCTTCACCATAAATTATTTTATCTTGAAAAAGTATATTAAAAAATGAGTTACAAGTTTAATTAATTAGCTAATTAATGACAATTATAGGTTTACTCATATGCCCTTTTTCACAATATTAAATACACACGTTAAATGAAGTAAATGGAGAATTTCTATTGGTTTAAAAGTTATTCTTTTTATTCTTACAAAAATTTTCTTCTCATTTGAACTCTTCACTATATATAAATATACATATATATATATATATATAGGTATAGGTTCATGTGAGAAAATTTAAAGTGTGAGAAGGGTAAGAAAGAATATGGAGGTGCCATGTGTCCTATTTTTTGGTAGATTTAGGGTATAACTGTAATTTCCCCTAATAAAATCTATTAATGGTACTTATATGTTACAACCGAACAAGCAATTATTTTCAGGATTTTTGTCAATTCAATTTGGATTCAAGATTGTGATAAATTCGACCTTATATGCTATTGTTGCAGAGAAGTTTTTATTTGGTTTTGAAAATTCAGCATTTTTTGTTTGAATGCGTACGTGATTTGCGATTGAAATTCGATTACATCTTCCCTGATATGTACTTTTTTATGGATAATCATGAACCAGGTATGAATGTAAGGTGTTTGTTTGTATTCGATCTCGATATGTTCCATCCTTTTTGTTTTTCTTGTGATCAGAAAGAATAACTTTGTTCTCAATTAGTTTGAATGATTTTTTAGTTTCCAACAGCGCTGTGTTGATATGGTTTTTTCAATTTGTTGTCATGGTGTCTTCTGTTTTCTTATGTTTATATACGTGGGAGTGCAGCGTCTTTCTCATGTATCGCATGGTGGTTTTTGAATTGGTTTTATGTTGGTTTTTTTAAGGAGTAGTTTTAGTGTTTGGTGTGGTGTCTTATTTAATAGGTGTTCTTTTAGACCGTGACATTTAATGATCAATATGGCTTTCAGTTTTAACCCTTATGTGCATTTATAGTGTTTTTTTAAAATGGTATTATGGTGTCTTTTATTAGTGGATTAACTGTATAACTTATTAAATGGTATTTGTGGTGTTATCCTTGTTATAACTAATGTTCTTTCATGGTATTTTGTGGTATAACTAATGGAAGTTGTGTGTGTTTCTTATGTGTGATTACGTGTGCCTTCTGGTGTTATTTTCATGGTGTTATGGTTTCTTTTTTATGTGTTCTATGTGTGCTTATATATGTGGTGTTCCTTCATGGGGTTATTTATGAGCTATGGTGCTGGTTTAAATATATACATTTGTGTTGTTATTTCATGGTGTTATTTCTGTTACAACTATTGTAAGTTCCAAACAGTGTTTTTATGAGGTATGGTGCTGTTTTTAAAATATCTATTGTTATGGTGTCTTTTTCATCTGGGTGAATTGTCATGGTGTTATTACTAATGGAAGTTATTTCTGTGTCTGCTTACATATATGTGGTGTTATTCTGTTATAACCAATCATTCATGGTGTTTTTTTATGTGTTCTATGTGTGCTTATATATGTGATGTTATTTAAGTTATAACAAATGTTCCTTCATGGGGTTATTTACGAGCTATGGTGCTGGTTTTAAATATATACATTTGTATTGTTATTTCATGGTGTTATTTTATGTTACAACTATCTGTGGTGTTATTTCTGTTATAACCAATCTTTCGTGGTGTTTTTTATGAGTGTCTTATAATTTGTAGGGCCTCAGAATTACCAGCCTGTTGGGCGTCCACGTCTGTCTCCCAAATCTGGTAAGAGGACTTTTTACCAGAGGTGGAAGAGTCGCTTAGGCTGAGAGAGAAAATGACTTTCGACACACTGAATAACGCATTCCTTTTTTATCAAAAGTACGCGATTGCTGCAGGCTTTACCACCAGGAAGTCTTCACAATACAAGCTGCATGATGTTATTAAATCCAAATATTTCATTTACTCAAAGGAAGGAACCAAACCTTTTAAGGTGATCGACTCATCTAAAGTGGTCGACACCTCAAATATAGGTTCAAAAAGGAAATCTACTCGGTGGGTCCCTTCTATTAGGACTGGATGCGAAGCACGTATGTGCTTAAAGTTAAATGATTCGAATCTATATGAGGTATACTATTTCAAGGAGGACCATAACCACTCTTTTGTTGCTGACGAGGATAGGTATTTACTCCCCGTTAACTAAGGAATGAACTATACGCAAGATCAAGCGGTTAATGCTTTGAGTGCGATAAATATTGGACATGTCAAAGCATTTAATATCATGAGGACACTGTATGGTGGCTTTGACAAGGTTGGGGCAACCAAATCCGATTTCAAGAATTTTAAACGAGATATAAACAGGTACATATCTGAGTTTGATGCTGATATGATGATTAAACGGTTGTTGAGAAAGAAAGAGTATATGCCAAACTTTTCAATGGAGTATACAACCTCTGAAGATGGTATTTTAAGGGCTTTGTTCTGGGCAGACGCGGAGGCCAAACGGAATTATTCAGTTTTTGGTGACATTGTGTCATTTGATGCAACATATCGGTGTAACAAGTTTGTTTACTAATTATATATGTTGCTTGTTTTTTTGAAATTCTTTTTAGTTATATATAAAAGACATGTATATGGTGTTTTTTTTCTTTTTTTTTGTGTTAGGTACAAAATGATGTTCGTACCATTTACTGGTATCGACAATCATAATCGTAACGTTACACTTGGCACCGCTATAATAGGAAACGAAACCGCTGAAACGTATAGCTGGTTGCTTAAGGTGTTTCGTGAATCTTTTGGTCGTGCTCCTCCGGTTGTCGTGACCGACCAAGACCCAGCCTTGAAGAAGCCTATTGAAGATACATGGCCGGAGAGTAGGCATAGGTTATGCATGTGGCATATGATGGACAAGCTTACTATTAAGGTGCTTTTTCTTATTCGATGTATTAAGATTTTTCCATTTGTTGTATGGTCCTTACTTTTTACATGCTTTTTTCAATGGTGTTTTAGGTTGGCCCTACAATTTGTAATAGCACAGATTTCAAGAAGAGGTTGTGTGCCATTGTGTGGACCGATTCTATACTACCCGAGAAGTTTGAAAGCGAATGGGGTACCATAATGAATGATTTTAATCTTTCTGAGCATGAATGGTTACAGTCAATTTATCAGATCAGGGATAGTTGGATACCTGCATATTATCATGACGAGTACATGTCTGGGCTCATGCGCACCTCATCTCGTTCAGAGAGTGAGAACCATTTTTTTGGACAGTTTTACAACCCGGAGTGTACCCTTGTTGAATTTTTGGGGCATTTTGATTATGCAATTGAAGCTCAAAGACATGAGCATAGGAAGAATGACCATGACACTAGAAACATGATTGCTGACATATGGGCTGTAGACTTTGTTTTGGAGGAGGAGGCCGCGAGGTTATACACACACACTATATTTTTTGATGTCCAATTTGGAGATACAAAATGGTATAGATAGATGTGCTATTGGAAAGTGGGAAACTATTGATGACTTCGTTAAATTTTTTGTGAAGGATTGAGAACAACCATGCACCACTTTTTTCGAGTATACAATAGACTTTATTTTTGTTGGTTTTGTTTACATTTTTTGTGGTGTTATATACCAAGATTAAATATAGTTGGTTCCGACACATGAATTAGTATGGTGTCATTTGGTGTTATATATAAAAAATTATAATTTTACACTTTTTGTTTGAATTTTTCTGTTTTTGTTGTGTCTCATAGGTAATGGTGCGGGAGGCCGACATGACTATATACTGTACATGCAAAAGATTCAAACAGTTTGGGTTGTTGTGCTCACACATATTCTGCATGCTTAGGATGCTTGACGTCACGGAATTCCCTCAACGATATAAACTTAGACGTTGGATGAGGGAGGCTGTTCCCAATAGCGCTCCTGGTGCTATTTTAGGTATGAACGAGAATGAAGATCATCATAATGAAGTAAACCGGGTTGTATGTGAGATAACACAATATACTGAGTCGGTTATTAACAAGCTTGTTACCAATTTCGATGCATTGTGCTCATTTAGGGATCATGTGGTTAAGTTTTTCGATTCAGCTGATGAGGCTGTGGGAAATGCACCTCGCAAGAGTCGTAGGGAAAGGTTTGCTGAAATAACTGGCAATACACAACCATCTACATTTACTGTTCGGGTCCCTGTTGGAACTAGATATAAAGGTATGGGTAAGCCGAAACGGTTGAAGTCTAAACGTGAAATTGTAAGAAGCCAAACGGGTAATAAGAGACGTCGTTGTCAAAACTGCTTTAGGTACGGTCATAAGAGACGTACTTGTAAACACCCTAAAAGGAAAGAAGAAGACGCTAGTTCTGAGGAAGGGGGGGGGGGAGAAGCGGTCAAATCTGACGAGGATGAAGCAGACGAGGAGGAAGGAGAGGATTAGGGGTTGTTGGATAAGTCATTCTTTTTTGTGTTGTCCAAAGTGGATTTCGGTTGAACGTCTAAAGTTCAATTTTTTTTGAAACGTTATACACTTGTTTAGTTTTTTCTTTTATGAGTTTTTTTTACGTGTCAATTTCAAAAGTGTACATATTGCATGTTGATATAACAATGTATTTTTGTTCATGTATCGAAATGCATTGTGTTTTTATATATCGTATGGTGTCTTGTCAATTGGTTATTATGGTGTTCTTTTTATTTTAAAGAGAGGTTTAGCCAACTAAATAGGTTTATGCCATGAGTTATAACAATTTACATGGTTTGTTATCGTGTCTTTATGTAATAGTGTTTTGTTTTAAGCATATATTCTGTGATATTCGGTAATTCCATCTGTTTTGAACGATATAAAATTAGTTTATTGCAGCAAAATATTTTATAAAGTAAAAAAATGCAAAAGAAATGATCAAATGTCACACCATTTTTGAATCGAAAAAACCCCATAAAATGATCCTACGTCACACCATTGTTTAAAGCAACCAAATCTAAAATGTACCAACTGGATTAAGTTGTTTGAAACCTACATTATACCATACAACCTGTGACAAATCCCCTGGATTGCATTTTCTTCAAGCTTCACCCTTTCATCCTCATCTAAACATGCAAACTCTCTAACTTCTTTCTCTACAATCACTCATTCTGTGTTCACCTCACTAAGAAGCATTTTTGATACATACTTCTTGCGTAGGTCGGTGATTTCCTTTCTTTGATTTTCTAAGACTTCCCCTTTGTGTTTCTCTCTGATGATAATCCACACTTCCACTCTTTCACGCTTGTTCCTATAAAAGTCAAAAGACATGTGTTTTCGTAAGCAGATACACTCGTGCGCACTTACATGTATGTTTTTCAATTTTTGAGGTAACCTTTAGCTTACCGTTGTAAGTCTCCATATGTCGCATTAAGAAAATATCACAGTCGGTACCGTTAAATAGAGTCTGCCATGGGAATTCCAGTCTTACGGGTTTGGTAACTCTTAGTTTCGCAGCTACTATTGGCTGTATACGGCTAAGGAACCCACAAAATGCACTTACCTGAAATAATAGATCCGGTAATGTCAAACATTATTGTTTTTTTACAATCTATAAATATAGTTATGTATATATCTGAGTTGACCGTACCATTTTTTTCGACCGTCCCGCCGTATCTTTCTTCTAAACCCGCTTCACCCTCTATGTTGCCGATGATGGCTCGTTGACAAGTTGAAAAAAAGCAAAAAGTAGTGTTCCCCATTCAAGATAGGGATGTACAACATCTGGAAACCTTTAAATGTCTTTTGTTCCATACCATCTAGCACATACTTCATGTTCTCAGCAAACTTTGATATCCGGTCTTTTTCAGGTAAGTTGAACTCCTTTTCTAGCTGCATATGTTTATTTTTTTTTGTCAAAAACACTGTTAGATGATATGGTGTTATTATGTTTTTTTTTTCAAACAACAACAGTTGTAACATCAGAAAAGTATTATTACAGCACCAAAACAGAATTAACGACATCAAGTCATATGTATTCACCATAACTCATAAAAACAGAATTTACGTAAGTTATAACAGGAATAACACCATGAGAGAACTTTAGTTTTAAAAGGAATAACACCATAAACAATAAAGAACATATAAAAACACTTCAACAGTTACTGTAGAAAGAACATAGAATCAAACACCAGTTTTTACAGTAGTATAACACATGAAAGAACTTACATAAGCACACATAGATCACCAGATGGCATACAACTTACATTTAGATATAACACCATGAAAGAACATCAGTTTTAACAGAACCCACACCACAAGTATATACGCAAATATACAAATGCAAGAACAGTAGAACAATCAACACCATAATCAACAAGAACACATACCAACATTCCAGTGTTGTAGAACAATTTTGGGGCTGTTCCCATCTTCCTCATTCTCTCCTCGTAGTTCAAGACTACAACCCATGCACCTATGACATCAATATGTACCGTGACCCCCGGTATCATCGACTCGAATGGTGCCCTCATCACCGACAGTTGACCATTATTGCTGAAAATTACATCCCTACAACACGAGAGACTTATTTTAAATAAATAATGTTAATGAATAATTATAGATGTTTGATTGATACGTACCACGCGTTACGCACTCCGCAGAATATACACCGTGCAACGACTTCTTCTGCCTTCTCTCGTCTGACCGTCAACGAAACTACGCGGCTGACATACGGCGACCGTAGCGTAGGCGGCAAAATGATTGTCCTTTTTGGCTGTGGTGTTTTATCGTGCATCGCAGATCGCGCCACTTCACTACTTCCTCATGACCCCAAACACTGTCAAGCCTTTTTGACAAGTTCACGACCTCAAGCCCTGAAACATTGAACCGTGTTTGGGGTGTCTTTGCAGTATACACCGCGTCTATCGCTTCCTCTACCTCTGCCACAAATGATGACGTCATTGGTGAAAAGGGAGTTTTTTTGCGACATACTTTCATGATTTTTCATATTTGGAGTAGTGTTATCACTGGTAAATGTTACACTACCTTCATGAGTTTTGACATCATACGTGCTGGCCTCATCCGAATTTAGATGTTTCAACTTCATTGCATTCCATGTCAATGATTTTTTCTTTAATATCTCACTTTTTGGATACAATGCACACGATTCCGCAATTTTCTCATTGATGATGCATACGCATCCTTCAAAATCTCTGAACAATTTATCCAAAAGGTTGCATTTATCCTGTATCAAAATCGGTTAAACAACATTTTTGGTAAAACAATATATATGGTATCAGTCTATTTACAACCTATTGTTTACTTACCACATCAGATTCCCTTTCAGATGCGGATGGTGGCGATAGCGTGTCTCCGTATTACGATACCATCAGCACACGAAACGCTCCATCTGGACCTACAAGCATGGCACACGTTTGGGTGTCAGTTTCTGTCAGTAAGTAGTCCGCACAATGCTTGTATATACCAAGGTGTGCGTCATCATCTTCAACTTCTGTAGTACCTTCATTCACATTTTTTTCCTTTCCACTGATCTTCTCCGATCCACGCTTCCTTTTTCCTCCCTTTCTTTCTGACTCAACATCTCCAGATGATATGTTTTTAAGCTCCATCTCTGAAGCCAGCTCGTCAAACACGTCATTAGTTGCTAATGCAATAAGAGGCGAACTATGTGTTGAAGGTATCCTTTTCTTCTCGATTGCATAGGCCATCTGTCACGTTTCATGGAAAAGAGGTTTATTACATTATTACAAATGTTTAATGCATTAATTCTTTTTGTTTATGTTTTAATGAGTATTAACTTACCATCAGTAAAACCATTGGGCCCCTGAAATGATTGTCGTCACCGTGCCATGATCTTTTCATGCGGTTGAGGCACACCACCATGTAAGTACACCAATCAAAACTTTTTATTTCAACATCTGGTTTTATGCACAAAGATACCGGACATTAACTGAGTTGTTACTTGTAGTTTCTCCCAGGAACGAAAAGTAGACAACTAAGAAAATCAGAACGAACAACCGTCCATAGTTGTCTATACCCAATATGTACAGGATCAGCTGTAATGGCGACAATCTTTTTCTTTGTATATATTTAAATTGATCCCTAAACTCCTGCATAACTGCATCCCTCCTCTTGCTTGCCTTCGTTTGTTCAACCAGTATAGTTTTCCCATGAGGCAGCTTGAATACACGGTATACAAGGTCTGCAGTAATGGGTACTAGCATGTCGTTTCCAACATTCAAGACACACGCATCTGGGTCATAATTTGCGACCAACCAGTGTGCGATTTATGTTGGGACACCAGTAACCTGAAGGTTGAAAATTGAGCCAAATCCGATTTCGTAAACCTTCTCTCGTTGTTTCGCACTCAAACCATGCGTCGGATTTAACAAATTATCGATTGAAACTTTTGGCTTAATTTTTTTCCAGTATAGGGTTTGTAAGGTTGTGTTTGTATTTGGCGTTTTGCATGAATCAGCAATTTTTTTGCTAGTGGTTGGGTGTCAACAAAGTCATCGTCCGGGTTGGACGGCAATGAAATCCCCTGATCAGGCTTCTTTTAGGTTATCTTCGATTCTACATTAAACAAACATACTATTAGTAATCCCGCACAATATAGACATTTAGTTCAATATAATTTTCAACGAAAAATGCTTACCATTTGTGTTTGTTCTTGAAACCAACCATCGTGCCGTTGATTTGAATTGCTTCCCTGGCGGGAGCATTACTTTTGTTGTTTTTGGTTCAGGTTGTGGTGGCACTTCTTTGTTTTGATTTGTAATCTCACTTATACGCTCAGCTATATGAGCATGCACATCTGCCGTAAATAAAGTCAAGTCTTATCAGTTAATTTTTATGTTGCAATCGTTACATATGTGCGTGACATTTAGTTGCAATGCAAGTACCTTTTTTCTCATATTCCTCTGCATCTGAATCTAAACAGATGCCAACAGTTTCTTTTGTGTTCTTAAATTTTGATCGGTACATTTTTAAACTGAGACGCTGGCTTTTCCTAACTATAGAGTACACATGTGCAAGAAATGTATTATAACCCCAGTTATTACAACAAATGTATTAACAAATGTATATATAAACCAAGTTATTACAACAAATGTGTTATAACACCAAGTATGAGACCAAACAGAATTAAAACAGAAATGAAAGAACGCATAAACTTGTTGTAAAAGAACAATGAATATTATATATATATATTATAATAACATCACAGCCATTAAATGAACATCGTAATAGTTATACCCTAACAGAAACCAAAAACCGCCCTAACAGATAAACCCTAAGTTTTGGAATGCAGTTTTTTTGTTTGAATGAATAAAACTTATTATGAACACCATAGATGATAAATAACACCAAAAAACAACGTAACTCATTGAAAACACCAAATCAGTATTTGTTGAATGAATACAACTGATTAAATAACACCCTAACAGATAAACTCTAACAGAAACCACCACAGAAACCAAAAAACCACCCATACAAACAAACCCCAAGTCTTAGAATGCAGTTTTGTTTGAATGAATACAAAAAACAACATAACTCATTGAAGACACCACAACAGTGTTTGTTGAATGAATACAACTCATTAAATAACACCCTAACAGAAACCACCATATAAACAAAAAAACCACCGAAACAGACAAACCCCAAGTCTTAGAATGCAGTTTTGTTTGAATGAATACAAAATACAGCATAACTCATTGAAGACACCACAACAACTTTTGTTGATTGAATACAACCTACACACAACAACCTAACAAGAATAACACCATGTTTTCAATGAGTTATGAATACAACTCATAAACCCTAATAGAAACCAAAAAACACCCTAACAGAAACCAAAAAACACCCTATCAACTTATAAAAAACACCACACTAACAATAATAACACCATGTTTTCAATGAGTTATGAATACAACAGATAAACCCTAACAGAAACCAAAAAACACCCTAATAGATAAATCCCAACATGAACCAAAAAAACACCCTAACAACTTATAAAAAACATCACAGTAACCAAAAAACACCCTAACAGATAATACGCTGACAATAGAAACACCATATTTTCAATGAGTGATGAATACAACAGAAATAACACCATATCCTTTAAATAACACCCTAATAGATAAACCCTAACAGAAACCAAAGAGCACCTTAACAACTTATAAAAAACACCATAGAAAATAAAAAACCCAAACAGAACAACCCTAATTCCTAGAATGCAGTTTCTTTTGAATGAATACAACTTACAACGAACACCATAGATAAAAAATACCAAAAACCACATAACTCATTGAAAACACTATAGCAGTTTTCTTCGGTTGAAAAAAAGGAACCTATTGATAACTCTAATCATACCAACTAAAGTAATCAGCAATAACACCATAAAACGTTTATATACGATAAAAAACACCCTGATTTCGTAACACATTACTTACCTCTAGATGTTTTTGCAGGATTTCCCGGCGGCGTAAATGCCGATTTCGTTACCTTCTTCCGGTCGCCAAGAGATTGTTGCTTAATCTTCTTTATTGTGCTGAGAGACTTGCGATTAGAATTCTTATTGAAAATACTTTCCTGAGTAACCTCCGAAATTCTCGATAGATTGATTTTGATTGTTGGGGGAGAAGATACGGTTTTTGTTTTGAAAGTGATTTAAAGGTCGAAAATACCCCTAAATGCTCCAATCAGTTATAATTTTTGGAAACTTTATTTACAAAAATGTCACTATGATCTCAACCATTAGATATTTAATCTAATGGTTGATATTTTTTCTTATCTTTCTCACACTTTTAAATTTTTCTCACAATAAACTCACCCTATATATATATATATATATATATATATATAGTGGAGAGTTCAAATGAGAAGAAAAAATTTGTAAGAATAAAAAGAATAACTTTTAAACCAACAGAAATTCTCCATTTACTTTATTTAACGTGTGTATTTAATATTGTGAAAAAAGCATATAGATAAATCTATAAGTGTCATTAATTAGCTAATTAATTAAACTTGTAACTCATTTTTTTAATATACTTTTCAAGATAAAATAATTTATGGTGAAGGACAATTTTCGACATTTGTAAGATAAATTTTAGTATGTGTATGATAAATTTTGAAATGTGTAAGGTAAATTTACATGTGTGTAGGGTAAATTCCGGTTAGTGTAAGATATATGTAGGATAAATTTTGAAATGTGTAAGATAAAATGTTTTTACTTTATTAATAAGAGATAACATAATTAATTAGAGGAGTTATAAACTATTTAATGTTTAACCATTATATCATTTCTTCTTTTATTTCTCATATTATATTTATTCTCAAATAAACCTTCCCATATATATAGATATATATATATATATACACAAGCGCACGCATATTGCAAGTGGAACCTAAAATTTTCTCTATATATCCATTAAAAAGATATTACAATTATCAGAAAAATTAAAGCATACGTAAAATAAAATTTAAAAAGGACGAAGATTTAGTTTCATCGAAGAGAGCCGAGATTTAAAAACTTTAGTATTTGGATAAAATTTGAAATATGTAACTGAATCATCAATTTTACAGGGAGTGTTTATCTACAACTTCCCAACAAAACAATCACATCAAACACAAATACAAGCACAACTATAACTCAACCTGATAACCATGAGGAGATCGTTTGGACCAAAAATGGGCGGCGGAGGGATGATGAAGTCGGTTCACACCACCCTGAGGACCGGCATCGGTGGTGGCGCATCCCAAGAATCATATTCACACGCCGCCACAAGAACCACCGGCAACCGTAACCACCAACCCATAAACACCACCCTTTCTCTTCACAGACCCTCATCACCGTGTTCTTACCTCAACCACCCTCTACCCGACACGCCGCCTTTCACAACGTCGTCTCCGCCCACCGCCGATGACTTTGACTGGGAATATGTTGACGGCGATAGCGTAAATGGGTTTTATGATGATTTCGTATGTGGTGGTGTTCCATCGGAGAAAGAAGTGAACCATGCAGTCACTTCTCTTCATAAGTAAGCATTCTGTTATTTTATAAGTTCTGATTTACACCAAAAATAATAATATAAATATCAACACTCCTACTTTATATGTTTTTCACATATTTTGTTGTTAATATAATTTTAGTTAGTTTTTAAGTATTTTCCCATAGAAATGTAATTAAAACAGTGTGGTGGCTAATTTTGCGACCGCTTTGTGGCTGGTGCAGGGTTGTTCTTACATTTTTTGAAACCCTAGGCCCACTACAAATATAGGCTTTTTTATATATGGCGAAGTTAAATTTTTTTTAAAAGTTATATGTTTTGTATAGTTGTAGTATATGTTTAAATAAAATATATTTTTCTAGCTTTGCGATAGGTCGAACTGTCAATGGTTGTTGCAGTTATGTCTCTAGTTTAATTTCGAAACTAGATCTTGAATGTAGGCCTTTTCCCTAAACAATTTTTATTTGAGCTCCTATACTAAAAAAGAACTGGTCGAATTTTGCTTTTATTTGGCCTTGTAATGATGCAAATACATCAACAACAATTTGTGATTTGGTTCGTAAGTCACAAATTTTGCATTTTCTAGGAGTGTAAAAAGGATGGCTTTTTATTGTTATGGTAGTTTAATGTTTTATGTATTGACTTGAGTTGGAGTTGATGAATGTCAGGGTTCTTGAACCGGTTTCCTTTGCTCAATTGATGAAGCACCGGGAAACATATCACACCGATGATGATGCTGATGCTGGGGTGGAAAAGATTCAAAGTCCAAGCGGCTTTCAGAAATCCGGATTCGAGTTAGACTGGTGTGAACCATCAATCCAACTATGTTGCTCAACAAGTGCATTGCAAGTTCCTAGATCGGACAAAGTGTTTGATGCTTTCCATATGTTGCAAACCGATCCATCGGTTCAGGTATATACACTCTTATTTATTTAGTAGTAGGAGAGAATAAAAGTGAATCTGTCTTCTATGTTGTTAATATATTATTAGTTGTGAAATGATTTGTTGTTTTGGTTTTAATTTTCATGGTGTAGAGAATGGTGATATCCTTGTCATCAGACAAAGCCGTTTGGGACGCGGTTATGAACAATGAGGTGGTGCGTGAGCTTCGTGAATCCATCAGTGAAGGTTCGTTCGCATGTTTTTTAACTTTTAAAAGATTGACCAAGAGTTTTCTCATTACTGTTCCTTGTTTTTTTTGAATTCTAAGAGTTTTTTGGTAACAGATAAAAGCATTTATGATGGACCAGAGGGTGGTGTTGATGACTCAAATCCGGTTACACAAGTTCTGTGTTGGATCTTTGCCAATACAAAGGATAAAGTTATTGAGATAGTCGAGAAAATAACAAAGGTTGTGAACGAGTTGCTTTGGCCCACAAGCAAGGACGAGAAGCCGAAGAGAGATGCCAATGTAGGCCTTGACTCATTTGACGAGAAGCTTAGAAGCTCTTTCTTTCTTGCCAATGTGGTACTGTTGATTGTAGTTGTGAGTCGATCCAGTAAGCAGCGTTGATCATATGATTTGTCTCTTGTGGACCGGATCCACGTGTATTGAACATGATCTGTTATGAGTTAGACGTATATGCATCGATCCGTCTTGAGTCAGTCAGATCCAAGGATCTCGATCTTGATCATGCTTATGTGCTTGACCCATAATTCTGATAAATCATGATTTTACTTGGTCGTAGGTCCGGCTCATTAGATATAAAAAATTTGCTGACATGCCAACAATATTACTTTTTTTTTTCTAAGATTTTATGCCTAAGGGACAATATTTGTTATATATTGTGTTTTGACTGTTTTTGGACAACAAGAAGGTTGTGATGAATGATATGATCATGTTGCATTGATTTTGTTGGATAATCTATGTAGGAAAAGGGGTTCTTTTTATATTTATCGGTTTTATGAGTTGAATATCAGGTAACTTAAATGAAATAAACACAAGACCAATTGTTTATTGTTGGAACAAAGCATTCTTTCACGAAATGGGCTATAAACTAGGCACATATAGTGAACATCTTCACATCACTTGCGATGATGGTTTTCATTTTAGTTGTATCTATGCCTTCAACTTTCATTTGGTCACTTAATTTTTTTCGAGTGTCTTTTCTTATACTTAAAACACGGGTTTTATGCTAATCATCTATACAAGAGTTAATGAACTCATGTTTAGAGGAATTGTATATACCTACAAATTGAAGTTACACTAACGGGTAGGTGCGCTGCACTAGTGATAGAATTTCATCACACACAATATCCAATCAAGTTGCACCACGTCATAGAGCTTTATCCCATCACTAGTGATGGCTTTTAGTGGAAATGCCTATCACTGGTGATGGTTTTCTTTTATTTTTAAATTATAAATTAACAATAAAACAACAAAATTATAAATTATAAATTTCATATGAATAAAAAAACAGTATTTCTAGACATAATTTAGGTTACAACTTAAAAATAAACATATAAAAATAAAAAGATACGTAAACAGAACCTACTTCTCGTCCGAATCCGGAAATTTCAAACCTAAAGAACCTACAAGTTCAATTAAATCATATCTCAATCGAAAGTGAATTTCTTCATTGCGCAAGTCTTGTTGGACATTTTCAGGAACGAGAACTTGTGTAGGTGGATCCAGCACCAAATCTGGAGATATTACACGTCCATCTTCTTTAATTAGCATATTGTGCAATATGATACATACATATACTATGCTATGGATTGTTTTTTTTATTCATTGCACGAACCGGTTGGTTTATTATGCCCCATCTACCCTTTAAAACACCAAAAGCCCTCTTAACATCTTTTCTTGCCGATTCTTGCAACCTCTTGAACGTCTTTTCTTTAACCTCGACAGGAAATGAAGGAGCTTTCACAAAAACAGACCATGATGGGTAAATACCATCCACAAGAAGAAAGCCCCGTCTGTAATATCTTCCGTTAACAAAAAATGGACAGAAGGGTGCGGTACCATCTGTTACGCTTTGAAACAACGGCGATATGTACAAAACATTAACGTCGTTGTTTGAACTAGGAACACCAAAATATGAATGCCAAAACCATAAATCATTCGATGTCAATGCTTCAAGTATGATGGTTGATCTTTTGACATCACCCCTAATATACGCCCCTCGCAACTCTCTTGGACAATTTCTCCATTCGATATGTGTACAATCGATGTTACCGAGCATCTCTAGAAAATGCCATCTAGCCTCATGCGTGGCATAAATACGTGCGATGTCGTGTCTTGTTGGTTTACGTATAAACTCTTTGGCATACAATTTAACGATCGTGTTATAAAAAGATTGCAAACATTCACGTGAAGTTCTGTCCGACATAGCTAAGTATTCATCAAATTGATCGGGAAGGTTATCTATCGCTATGGCGAATGGCGGATGTGTATTTTTGTATCGGCGTGAAACTTCATTTGCCCCTCCCGTCGTAATGTTCTTGAAACCATTCTTCGTTTGCTTCGATGTCTCCTACAATCTTTAAAAATATTTTTTTTGGTAAACGAAATCAATCTCTAAACGTTTCGGCATTGTAGACCGGATTCTCCACAAAATAATCCTTCATTAACACTTCGTTGGCATGTATACGATCACGATCCACCATTTTTTTCTTTGGGCGGCTCAAACCTTCAAGTTCGTTATACACCTTCTCGAAAAATTCAAGCATGTCATTGTCGGAAGACGTATCGCTATCGGTGTCTATCGGAAACGAATCTGTAGGAAATTCCATTTTTACCCAAGAAAGTGGTATAAATTTATGTTTTTGTATGGATGAAATATGTAGAATGTAGGTGTTTTTTTGTGGGTTGAGAAGGTTAAAATAGATGATATATATATATATATATATATATATATATATATATATATATATATATATATATATATAGTGTTTAATTAAAAAAACCCAAACAGTCAAAATTAAAACGTTAAAAAACAGCTAATGTTCAAAACTCAACGTTCAAAATCATGTTTCTCACGCATGATGTAACACCTCGAATTTCAAATGCTAGTTAATAAAATTGGAGATAAATAAGTATGAAATAAAGTCCTAACCATTTTTAAATAAACACCAAACTTGAGGGACTGATGGTGAATAGAAGGAAAATTGAATTAGTATTAACTTAAATAAAAAATATACACACACATTAGTGGTGCGTGTGTGTGTGTGTCGACCGTAAGCAGGAGAAGAAGGAGAAAAACCTAAACATCACAAATCTACAAAATTGAAGGAAGATCGAGGTTAAATTCTATGCATGAACTAAGAATCATAGCCATCTAAGTGTTCTTAACGTCAAGTAATTTAAATTTTGAGTTTTAGTGATGAATAATGAAATGAGTTATGTATAAATTGTGAATGTAGTATGAAATTAAACATGAATGTTGGTTATTATCAATGTGTAGGAGTTATAGTGTGCTCTATTTTGATTATGTTGATGATTTGGGATGAAACTCATTTATCATGGTAGATTGATGGAGGCTAGAGAAAATTTATGTTTAAATTAGAGTAATGTTGATTTTAGGATAGAGTTATGGAAGGTATTTTGATAGATAAGTTGATACAAAACATAAGTTATGTGATTATTATTATGAATTATGAGGTTTGAATGGCTATAGAGATCCATGAATGAACTAGGAAGAATGTGCTATAATTACTTGTACATCATGCTTAATCTATAGTACGCATACTACATGTTTGATGAAATGCCTTGAATTTAATCAGGTGGATTTTGACGCTAAAGCTTGCTAAATTGAAGAATTAGTATGGAAATGAGATTATATGCGATTAATTAACGTCATAATCGAAAGTCGAAGTATGAGTATGTAATGAACATTTAGAAGCTAAACATGTGATGTTGCACTTTATAGGAGTGAAGAAAGAAGGGGATACGAGCCAATCGAAAGCACTCGAAACACAAGATCGAGGTAAGTTTTTATGAACTTCATCTATTTTTAAAATGAGTAAGGTAATAACTTTATTGTGTTGATTCAAAATGAAAATGGTAGAATAGATATATCGAATTGTTGAAGTGGACTTAAAGTATTCATTGAAGTGAGAAAGTAAGAGACATGTTACATCCGTTATAGACGGATGAGAATGGAAATGGGTAATTGAACATTACTCTTGGAAAAGATATGATTCATTGTCATTTGAGCTAAGACGAATGAATTACATTTAGAATGAACTAGTCATTTTGTTGACTTTAAACAAATGGATCAACAATCCATAATATAAATGAACATAATTTAAGTGATTGTTGATTTATATTCACTAAATATGTTTTTCGTAATGTGAATGATAGGTAAATCGCATGTTTAAATTGACGAGCTTGGAGCGAACACATCTTGATGCCCTTAATGCACTTCCGGTTATGTTTGAAGATCAAACGGGTCAAAACTCCTTTTAGACTTAAAAATGAAAAATATTGTATTTGGATCTTTTTTAAGTATTATGAATTGATATTGTAGTTTGGTAAGTACTTTTTAATGTTATTAAGAACGTCTTGATGATAATGAAAACGAAACTAAACAAAAGGGTATTTTGGTCAGAATTTATGTTACGGAAATAACTTTTTCAGAAAAATTTTGGCATAGCGCTTTTTATGGATTTTGGGCATTTCACATGATCATGAGCACGCGTTACAAATTCAACGCGTGAAAACATCGAGTGGTGGCAGTGTTTTACGACCATCAACGCATGGTGGGTTGATGACAATGCGGGGTCCCGAGTGCTCTAGTTATAATAATATTTTAATTTACTTTTAAAATTCATATATTTTACATTTTTTTTGTATTTTAGTGACTTTTTGTCATTTTTATAATAAAAATTTTAATTTTCCTTTTTAATTCATATATTTTATATTCTTTTTTTTGTGTTTTGTGTCTTTTTTGTTATTTTTTACTTTCACACTTCAACATTTGGTATTGGCATTTATAACTCCTCAACCTTATAAAAACTTTGTAATCGATTTTAGTTTTTTAGTACGAATCGGTATAAATTCATATTTACGTTTTAATGTACTTTTTTAAATGGACAGGCTTAAATATAATACTTTTTTGTGTTTTTTTGTACCTTTTTAGTTGGTTTATATTATGACGTAAATTTATTTTAAAATAAGTCGGGTTAATGTATTACGTTTTTATTAGATAGTAAAAATTCGAGTTACTTTACGTTTCGATGCTGCCGCAACGTGGCGTACCATTCTTTAATGTAAAAAACATAATTTTGTTGCGTACTTTTTTTAATGTATGTGTCGGTATACGTTTAAATTTGTTAACGTTTCAACGTAAATTTCTTTCACAAATAAGTCGGATCAAAATATAATACGTTTACGTTCTTATTTTTATGTACGGTTTTATTTTGTCTACGTTTTGACGTAAGTTTTGTTCTGAAACAAGTCGGGTCAAATATAATACGTTTTCGTTAGATGGTACAAATTCGAGTTACTTTACATTTCGAAACCGTCAGAACGCATAGAGAAACTTACTAGTTGAATACAAAACTATACAAAAATTGACGAACTCATATTTAGAGAGACTTGATGAAAGATAGTAGAACAGAAAAAGAATCAACTTGAAACAAATATAACTAATGAATTGTTTGGCTATGCCCATAAAATATTATTACCTTTAACCAACTTTCCCCAAGTTTACCGATTAAGATTTATTATGTGTTTTTTTTAACAACCACGAGTAGAAGACCGGCTACTTGGGATAACCCAATAACAAAAGGTGACCCCATACATCCCCGATCACAAACATAATTGTAAAAAGCTGCATGAATAATGGAACAAAAAATCACTAAATTTTAGTTTAACGTGCTAGTTCTCAATTATAAGAGGGGTTATGTAATGGTAAGTGGGATTATGTAATGGTTTTAATTATCGAGAAATTTATCTTTTACAGGAATTTTTAACCTTTTTTACATGCATTCTACGTCATTTTATTCCAAACAGATGGTTTGAGAACCTGTATCTACAATGATGCACCTTTTGCTTGAGAAGGGGGCTCTGAACAAATTGCCATCGTGAAAGTTGTAATTTTTTAAAACCCTAGCCTAATCAAATAAATTAGAGAAAATAATAATGAAGTAACTAACCTTACTCTTAGGGATGAACGTATGATCTTTTAGACTTTTGGCCGGAACCGATTGGTCGTCAGTCTCGGCATTCGGCAATAGCGAGTGTGGCAGGAACTAGAAGGAGAAGGCCGAAGGATGGAAGAACGAAGATGCATGTTGTTGATTTTTAAGTGTTGATGTTGTTTTATTTAAACAAAGTTGAAAAATTACACCTTATTGGGCAATTAAGCTTAAAATTTGGGTTGGGCTAAGCACATCCTATGGGGTCCATTGGGCTATAGCCTATAGGCTAATCAAGATTTTAATAAGGTTAACGTCTAAAAGTTTAAAGTTTGTTTATATTAGTATTAAGGCTTGTTGATAAAATTGTATGTGTTTTTATTAAATTCACATACAACTAGGTCCTGAATAATTTACATCGAAATATAAATAAAAATAAGTAAATCGAAACAATATATTCAAAATTTCATAAAATATCATATTTTAAAAGTTATAAAAAACAAAAAAAACAAAAACATAGTATAAGTGTGCATATTGTAAAGTTGAGGCCAAAATACAGTTTTTAATAGGTTTATATAATAAGTGTATGTAAAGTTGAGGAGACTATTGGTTACTTAACAAGAGAACTTTCTTTTAGGAACAATACGAGAGAACTTTCACCATTGATCTATATCAATGGTTACAAATAAAGCGGTAACATTTTGGTAAATATCAGGTTTAAATAAATTAAAAAAAGTAAATAGACAAAGAGTATCATGGTCTTTTCTCACTTGAACTCTTTCCCCAAATTGATTTTCAAACGGCTGTAAACTTTTCATACGTTAAATATTTTTTTAAAAAAATTACACCGTATTAACGAGCATTTCATTCTCTTTAACTCGAGGAGACTATTGCTATAGTTTTCTTTAAAAATATTTACAGGATACGCGATTATACATTTAACATAAAATTATTACGTTATCACACATTCAACATAACTCATTACGTTATTACACATTTAATAAAAATCAATTACATGATTACATATTCAATATGGTTTGGTATAATTGATGTTATTACAATTATGCTTATAATAATAACTTAATTGTTTATGCTTTATTACGTGATCAAATATCTGATATATGACATTGTGTGGTTATAATAGGTTAATTAGCTAATGTTACATAATTACGTAATGACTCGGTGGGGTTTCATGCCACACCTCAACCGATGGCGAAAACATCTGGACGGGACGAAAACGAGATTGCAAGAGACTTCATAACACTATTTGTGACAATATTAAATAAAATCAAATTTTCATTTCATTGCTAAATTCAAGTACATCGTTTGGAAACAAATTACAACATGTTGAACAAAAGCAAACTACAACAAAGTACTAAATTAAAATATGTGTTTCTAGTCATCCTAGTAGATTCCATTCGTCGTCGTCATCATCATCATCATCATCATCACCATCATCATCATCAATTTCCTGTAATGTGTATTAAAGTACAGTTCAATACAAAAGTATTGGCGAGTATACAAGTTTGATTACTAGCATAATATAAAAGTTTAAACAAATCCACATGGCATAATCGTTAACTTAAAATTAACATACAATACTAGCATGCAACTATACATGCCAACCCATAGATTCCTGCTAGCGTAATCTAATTATAACAATGAATAGACCGTTTTGTTTACTTAACATGACCTCAAAAATACGGGCGATGCGTTAATTCTATAGCACTATACATGTTAAGGGAGGCTTGTACGAAGTTAATGACAAATATAAAGCATAAGAATAGTCTAGCATATACGAACTCACGTATAATGTATTAAGCATGTATATTGGATTGTTTTGTTTGTGTTTCAAGCATAAAGTATGTAATTGTGTGAGTTTGATAATGTATACGTATTGCACCCAAAAGTGTTAAAATAAAAGGGTCATGTACACTCACGATTTTTTAAAGCATTCCTAGCAATCTCTGAGTCGTTAAGTTTGGAGGATGGAACATCAAAGTTACCCTACATAGGGGAAACGAAGGTGTCTGAGTATTCGGAGTTGGTGGACAGTTTGGATTCGAAATTTCTAAGTATATAAAAGTATGTATACAAAAAGTAATTATCTAGTCTTATACACTCGTTTTAGACACTATTATTTCATGTGATTTCATGGGTCGAAACTCGCCCATTAAGATCGTAACGAGAAGTTTAGAACATAGATAATAGAACCTATTTCATGACATATAACCATGATTTGGTAAACATTTCGAATTTGGCTATGTATATATTCATATAATATATTTATGTAGTTATGTCCATCATATATTATCATAGAATTCATTTAAGTCATGCATGGAGATAGGATGATAAACATCCATTAAACCTCATTGTATGGATTCACCAAATCATAAAGTTTACCAACTTAGTTGGTAAACCGGGTTGGTCATGAATGAACATAAATTACAACTATCTATCAACATACTAAGTAGCCAAATAAGGATAACCCGGTCGTGTCATACCCAACATGGCAAATGTTGGAGGTGAGGCGGGTTAACTTACTTTAGGACTATCAAACTACTTAGTGGAGATGTATAAAATCATCAAGTGAGGTGGTGGAATGAGTTTGGATAGCCAAGGCTTCCATGTTTCACACCTTTACCAAAACATAAGTCTTGCCATATGAACTATAGTAGCTTGGATGGTTTCATCACTTGTGGGTTGCCTAAACCCTGACAAAACAGAAAGTTTAGAGAGTGTTTGCACCTCTAAACTTGTAAGAATCAAGCTCTAACAAGTCCCATAAACATAGATGGGTTTAGGAAGATATTAGTTATGAGATTCATGAAGAAACTAAAGTTCCATAAAAGTTTTCCATCAAATCTTCCAAGTTTGGACCTCAAATGATGACGTTCCACCTTAGTTTACCATGGTAAAACTGTGGAAACACTCCTAGAGGTGTTCCAAGCTTTGTAGAGGAAGAAGTAATGAAGAAAATATAGAAAAGTGCTCACTTTGGCACTTAGAACAATCTGTCTTTCTGAAGTTCACAACTGGTTTGAGAAGATTTTGTTAGTGTAGAGGAGTTTGGAAAGTGAAAATATATGAATGAAGGATTCTTTATATAGAGATGCGGTAGGGTTTTGTGTTTATGAAGGTTTAAAGGTGATTGGGGAGGAGAAAGGTGGAGAAAATTTGCCAATCTTCAGCAAGGAAACAACCCGTCTGCGTATTGTGGGGCTTCGTGTCATGCGACCAGAAAGGGAGAGGGGCGTCGCGTAGCGCGACGCTTCCTTTGGCTACCCAAGTTTGGTTTATTTCATTTTGGCCCCTGATCTTTGTTTCTTTTATCAATTTAAGCTAAAACTTAAGTATTTTGCATGTTTTCAAGCATGTGAAACGTTTATAAGTATAGTTCGAGTATCGTGGATGCATGTATGAGCATTTGCACGTGTAATGAGTATCAAAACACGTATTTAAACGATTGATTGCATGTACAACAAGTATGTATAAAGTACGAATTTCATTACGATCAAAGTCTGGGATTACAAAGTTGGAAGTGAAATACGAAGAAGACATGAATATAAGCTCCCGTAAATAGAAATACGATTAAACTTTCTAAATACGGAAAGTACAAAATGCAAAGCGTTACATTTCACATAAAGTTCTATAATGAAATCACGTAATCACCATAATGGGTATTCACTCAGTGGAATATTCAAAATCACATAATCACGTAGTAATAATACATAGTCAACTATTGTTACGTAATTAAGTACTGATACATAATCACGTAACGTTACACTTGTTTTATGAATAAAATACGTATTACTTAATTACCAACTCGAACATAATCACGTAACATTATAAATCACATAACGTTATAGCTTATAAAATAAAATAAATAAAAATAAAAATAAATTAAGAAAACTATAGCAATCGTCTGCTCAGATTAAATAGAATAAAATTTTCGTTAATAAAGTGTAATTTTTTAGTATTATCGTATAAAAAATTATAGCCATTTGAAAATCAAGGGGAAACTAATTCAAGTGAGAAGAGACCATCGTACTCTTCCCTCTTTAAATTGCAAAAGACACGTGTGAGGCCATGATTATCTCTCACACTTCACATGGAATTGTTCTCTTGTATATAATCTCCTATCATTTTTTAATGTTTAAGCGTTTTATATCATGCCAAATAAATTAGTATTAAAATATTAAATGATTTGTTTGTGTTTTTACTTTTTAGCTTTTTCAGCTGTTTTTTTATATTTTTAAAAAGTTTAAAGCGATTGTAATGTAATTTGGTTTTTTTTTTTCTGAATTTGTAGAGCTAACTTGTCTGATTTTTAAAACATTACGTGGAATACTCAAACGTCTTGCTAAATTATTTTATATGCCCGAGTTATTATTAATATACCTATAACTGTAAGTTGCATGAATAGTAGTAGGCTGCTGCATGGTAGCTTGCTATTGGTCAGTTTTTTTCCTTTTAATAAGTTTTTGTTTATTTTTACTTTTAACCTTTAACATTTAGTATTTGCACTTATAATCCTTCAACTTTTTAAAATCTATTTACGTACTTATATTTATGTATGTGTCCGTATAAATTCAGGTTGATTATGATTTTTTTTATCTTTTAGTAAGCTTTTCTTTATTTTAGTATTTACCCTTCAACATTTAGTATTGGCAATTACAACCCTTCAACTTTATAAAAACTTTATAATATTTTTTTACGTGTTTATATTTATGTATATGTCGGTATAAATTCAACTTGATTATGTTTCTTTGAAAATGGGCAGGCTTAAATATGATATGTTTTTTTCGCTTTTTTTGTTATGTTTTCAATTAATCTACGTTTTGGCATAAATTTAGTTTTAAAACAAGTCGGGTCAATTATAATATGTTTTCGTTAGACTTTATAAATCCGGCTTACTTTACGTTTCGATCCCATCACAATGTGCGGTATCATTTTTAACTTAAAAATGCATAATTTTTTTTCGTATTTTTATGTAGTATCCGTATAAGATCAGATTGGTGTTCAATGTAAATTTCTTTCACAAAAAATCGAGCCATGTATAATACGTTTCGTGCTTATTTTTATGTACATATTCAGTTTATCTATATTTTGACGTAACTTTTGTTTAAAAACGGTTCAGATTTTTACTACACAAATCCGAGTTACTTTACATTTGGACCCCTTGCTATTGGTTAGTTTTTTTTTCCTTTTAGTAAGTTTTTTTTTATTTTAACTTTTAACCTTTAACATTTAGTATTTGCACTTATAATTGTAATGCCTATTTCGTTACAATGCCCAAACTGAGAATTTATCAAAAGAAAATATACTACCAAATTTGAACTATACATATTTCTAAGAAAACTTGATCATACTTATAGAGTTAACCATTTAAACTAGTTACATAACATTCAACATCTACAAAAGATTTGAAACATATGTTTTTGGCTAACTATTCTAACAACCACACTAAAATTTTATAACAACAAAAGTTTGACCCATTTACTACAAGTAGATCAGAAGTGTGGCATGGACGAGAAGAGCTAGTGTGTTCGTTCCAAGCATCGCAATGCACCTAAAGTTGAGCTTTACCTATACATAACATTAAGAAATATCATCAATTACATGTAATTACGTCCAATAATTTCCGTCAACATGATAATCGTTCACTTAACATAATTTGCATATCACGTACTTTCACCATCCTTAATTATTTGACCATTCTTGAACATATCATTCATGTTTGTTTTACCCATTGGTAACGGGTAAATTACATGACATTCTTTTTGCATAGCATTCAAACTTGTTTAACCTTTCATAATGGGTCATTAGCATGATCTTTCTAAATTCTTGACATTCTATTTGGTTGACCTGTTCATAACAGGTTAAAGGTGTAATCATTCTCCAACTTGACATTCTAGTACTTTTGACCCATTCGTAATGAGACAATGGCATAATCATTCTCTAATTTGATATTCTAACTTGTTTGACCCGTTTACAACGAGTCGTTAACATAACCAATAATTATTCTCTAGCTTGACATTCCAATTTGTTTGACCCGTTCGCGACGAGTCGGTAATATGATCATTACCACAAAAATGACTATAAACATTTTTGCTAGCGAAACTTGAAATAAACAAGTAACGCACCTCGGTCTTGATTTCCTTGTTGCTTCGATTGACTCGAACCTTCTTCCTTTATACCTATACATAACCGTTTATACTTAAGACTTCATATCTGATGCTTACTTTACATACATTCTTTGATTACACATCTTAAAAAGAAACTTAACATGTACTTCATTTACATACTCAAATCATGATCATTATGTATGGTCTGAAGTCAAAATTTGCAGAATTCTTAACTAAGGCATTTCATTAAACACTTGGTGTGTATATCACCAACAAAGCATAAAGTACAAGTATTTAAAGCATATTGTTACTAGTTCATATCATGAATTATCATAATCAACCAAATTTATATATTTTTCATTCCACATCAATTATCTAGAATTTCTCTATTACACACAAGATTATACATTAAGATTGCACCTATTTGCATCTACATGATCATCATATTCATCTTAGTACTACATCAAGTGAGTTTTCACTTCAAATCATTCAAATGACCAAAATTAAGCATAATTCTTGTTCCATAGTATCTTTCTAACTCACAATTATACAAATTTTCACATGAACTCATGGATAGGTTGAAACCCACTTTTTACAAATCATCAAATCGAGAAATTCGACTTACCACTTTGATAAACAAGCTTAGATGATTAGCAATTAGGGTTCATGCATTAGTTTGGCCTTGATTATCCTTCCAATGTCTTTGATTTCAGATCAAAGGGGTTTTCCCCCTTTTCTCATGCTTTGGTCGACCCAGACACACACAAATGTGTGTGTTTATGTGCTAAGTTTGTTTTTAATGAACTTACTTTTTCATTGTCCATATCTGTTCCTTCAACTTATGTGTTTGTTTTTTTTTATTTAGGTATCATTCATTCTTAGGCTAACATTTTACATATATTTTCTAACTAGGTTAAGTTTCTAGTTGGTTTAAACACAATTGCACATTTAACTTTTTGGGGTGTTACAATAACCCTTCAACTTTCTAAAATCTATATAATCATCTTTTACGTACTTATATTTATGTATGTGTCGGTATAAATTCAGATTGATTACGGTTTTTTGTCTTTTAGTAAATTTCTCTTTATTTTAGCCTTTACCCTTCAATATTTAGTATTGGCACTTACAACCCTTCAACTTTCTAAAAACTTTATATTTTTATGTGTTTATATTTATGCATATGTCTGTATAAATTCAACTTGATTTCGTTTCTTGTGTGAATAGCCCGTTTGGTTCTTACAAATCTAGAATTTGCCAAAGCAATACGTTCCCAATCCTTACCGACACAAATCCAAGTAAGTAAATGATGGAGGCATTAGGACTATAACCCATTTTTCATTTTAAACCTTTAATTTTCTTTTCATATCCCCATAGTTAAACCCCTTTAGGCCTTAACCCTTTCGTTTCCGAACCTGCAAAAATATAAACTTTTACAAAAACAACGACCCACATCCACAAAACTTTCTATTTACACCCTTTATTTTAGTAAAGTTCGGCTTGTTAGAACGTTTTAAGACCGTTAATACTTGAGTTTTATAATTTATAGTCTGATTGTAATAGTTAGTAAAACTAGAAGGGCTAAAAGTGTAACTTTTGATACTTGTACCAGTAGCGACGTATTTAAAGTCCCAGCGTATTTAATAAATACGCTGGGTAGTCAGTGTGTATATATTGGTGATCAATGGAAAACCCTAGTCCAAGGTTCTTGGACAAGTTTTAGTGATTTCTCTTGTGTTGTGATTATTGTTCTTGTGCTAAATCTGAACATCCAGGTGTATTCAGTGATTATATCTTTTGGGATTCCATATACAACACTTGTTGTTTGATCCATACAAGAATCTTCATCTTTTGGTTTTTCTTAACTTTTACACATTCAAACAACTATTCTATAGTTGTTTGGGTGATAACAATCAAACCACTGTGATCCGAAGCTGTTTTGGGACTCACAATTTGGTATCAGAGCCTTTGTGCTCTTGATTGTTTGAGTGTTTGTTAAGATTCTTCAAGTTTTTAAGGTTTTTCAAAAGTTTTCTAAGTTTCAAGGTTTTTCAAATTTTTGGACTTAAAATGGCTTGATCTGGTGTGTTTAATCATTGGGTTGTTGTTAATCAGTGTTTTGGTAAATATTTAGGTCATTTTGGTACAAAGAAACATGGATTTTCAGTTGTTTTTGAGTGATTAGAGGGTTTTTGTTCGTACTTAAACCCTGCTGGGCGTATTTAATTTTGAAGTCAGTGTAGATAAATTTGAATATAGTCTTTTTAACTTGAAGATCGCGTAATTAACAAATACGCCGGCATTACACCAGCGGATTTGTTGATTTCCCACGAAATAGTGTCAGCGTAACTAATCGAAGGCGACTTCGAAGTCAGTGATAAAAATCGTCAATGATTTTATCACGGTGATCGGCGAATTTAGCCAAACTCACATTTGTTTTGTGTGTTCCAGCGGATTTAGCTATTGTCGCCGGGTCACGTAGCCAAGCATCACCAGCGTATTTGCTATTTACAGCATATTTGCTCTCTGTTCTCTCAAATTTCAGCGTATTTAATCCAAGATCAAGATTTTGAACTTGAATCAACCAAAATGTCACTCATGCAACTTAATCCAATAGCCCAAGCCATACTAGAGACAGGAACAACTACGAGACCTCCTAAGTTGAAAGGACCTGAAGACTTCCGTAGTTGGAATAATCGAATCAAAGCATTCTTTGAGTATACAGACTATACTCAATGGATGTCTGTCACCGTAGGACCGCATGTTCCTATGGTAACTCGCGATGATGTTCGAACAATCAACGAAGACCCTTCAACATTCACTGAGGAGGACATAACTCTCATTCAACGCAATCATAGGGCTCACGCTGCTCTAACAATGGCTCTGTCCAAGGATGATAACAATCTGTCTGAAGAATACACTTCAGCTCACGAACTGTGGTTGGCCCTTATTGATCACTATGAAGGGAACGAAGAGTTGATGGATGACAAAAGAGATATGGTTCAGAAAGAATATGATCTGTTCGAGAGTGTTCGTGGTGAAAGCTTGTCAGATCATATTAGTCGAATTTTGAGCGTGCTAACAAAAATGAAGAAAGTTGGTAATCTTGTTGCCAACTATGCCTCCATCAAGAAACTTTTGGATTCTCTTCCAAAAGAATGGAGCCTATAATGTATGATGATCAAAAGAACCTTCTTGACCAGTATTACTCCTGTACCCTTTCAGAACTGAGCAATACACTGAAGGCCTTCGAAATGGATTTACTCAAGAGAGAAATGAAAGCAGGATACTTTCAGAAATCTACTCAATCTGCTATTGCTGCTTGTGTTACAAAAAATATGGCATTCCTTGCCCCCATAACCTCCTGTGGTTCAAATTCTCAAAGTGCTTACGCATCTTACCCTAACGCTTCCGCAAGCTCTGCTCAAGCACTCAAGATATCCACTGAACATGTTGCATTGTTTAACACCTTCCTGAGTAGCTATGAAGCTCTCATGTCAGGTGAGCTACAAAGGGATTTTCTCACTGCTAAAGATATGTATCAGTTAGATCCAGATGATATGGAGGAAATGGACTTGAAGTGGCAAATGGCAATGATTACACTGCGACTAAAGAACTTTCAAGACAAAACAGGAAAGAGACTGGCACTGGGAAAAGCCGGTTTCGACAAGTCCAAGCTAAGATGTTACAACTGCAAGAATCTGGGTCATTTCAAGAGAGAGTGCCCACTGTTGAAAAATGAAAATGCTAAAGTTGTGCCAACAAGAGGGTCAATAGCTATCGAGGGGAGTGAAAACATTGCTGATAACACCCCAAAAGCATTGGTGGTGGAAGATTATGACTGGGCAGAAGAAATAGCTGAGGCAAAAGAAGAAGTCAACAAAGCACTCATGGCTAAAATTTCTACCGCACGTGTCCCGTCTTCATCAAACTGTGTTGAGAAGAAAGCTGAAAGAATTCCCAAGGGCGACAAAGGTTTGAAAAGCATAATCGCTCCTACTAAACCAACTACAGAAAAAGGAAGGAAGGAGCTGAGAAGACTGAAACGAAAAAGACAGTCTAAGGAGCAACAAACGACAACAAGAATGAGAAAGCTAGAACTTCTGCAACCGCCATGAAAGCTGAGTCTGCAAAAGATAAAGAGGATAAGGATTTGGTAAACAGTATACCGTATGAATTTAAAGCAAAACTATGCTCCCAACCATGTTTGAACGTCATGGCACATTACAAATCACTCAACCGTGACCTGATTAGAGAAAAAGAAAAGGTTTTGAAATTTAACCAAGAACTGAAAGAAAATGAAGCTGCATATCAGAGAAAGTTGAACTCAACTTTGGCTGAGATGCAGACATTAAAAGAATTCGTTTTTAGAAAATATTTTATCATAAATGATCTAACTGAAAGATTAGAAAAATCTCAAAATAAAAATAACAAACTGCAAATCACAATTGATAAATGGAAAGTTAGTCAAAAGGCATTGGTTGATATTGAAAATTGACAACGACCAACATTCGTGAAGGATGGGATTGGATACAACGATAGGCTCAGAAACGATAGAAAAATTTTTCATCCTCCGCATAGCAAAAACTATGTACCTATGCCATCACCTCATCCTAATAGTAACTTAATTGATAAACATGATCTGTTTGCTCAAAATACCTTTCATAAAAATGAAAATAATACTAACATTTCTGAAAGTAATGCAGATATGTTTAAGCGTAAAGAAGATGTGTGCGATGAGGATGATGACTGTGGAGGATCGAAAATAGGAATTGGATACTCAGGTGACAGTTATTCCATAGTTAACTATTTTTCTTGGAACTGTAACAAGAAAAATAGTACTTCTATTCGAGATAAATGTAATAGTTTGACTAGGATGGATGACTGTAATGGCTGTGTGCCTAAATTTAATATTCAGGATGACTGTAATGGCCATATGCCTACATTTAAGACTCAACCACATGAACACCATGGTTCAAAGTCTGGCCTAAATTATGCTCTTAATGATGAAAATGTTGTGCTTGAATCTCCTGTATTTATTTAAGAATTAAAGAAAAACAGATTTGGGAAGTTCCTCACAGAGAAAATTCCCGAGTTTATTCCATCATGTACAGGTACATCAGAGTCTGATGAAGAATCAACGCAAGTCAGCAACAGTGAAGACTTGAGTACAACAATTTTAGAAAGTGGTGAAGAAATATCAAGCGAAGATCAGGAATCTAACGGCTCAAGTGAAAATCAAGAATCAGCTTCGTCATCAGATAGTGAGAACGATGAAGACTGCAAGCAATGCTTTCGCTATGGTCATTTAACACATACTGCGAAACATTGCAAGAGCAAGAAATTTTCTAAACCTAAACAAGATCTTGTCAAAAGTTTCACCAAGCAATTCGATAACTTTAGAAAATCAGTCAAATGCATAGTTAATTCACAATGTTTTAGAAAAGAAAAGAGAATATTCTTGTTCAAAATCACAATAGATAAAACTTCAAACAAGTCTGGATTCCGAAAACTAACTAACTTGTACATATTTTTGTTTGTTGTTGTATAATAGAATAAATTAAAAAAATGGCTCCGAATGATCATGGAATACATTTGGCATGTGGACAGTGGATGCTCAAGGCATATGACCAGATTGAAGGACCTCCTGAAGAACTTTCGAGTCATCGATGGCGATTTCGTATCTTTTGCCGGAGATGAAAATGGAGGGAAAATTGTTGGAATGGGAGACGTCGTATCTGAAGCACATACATTGTAGAACGTCAATTATGTACCAGATTTATGTTACAATCTCATGAGCGTATCACAAGTCTGTGACAAAGGAATTTTAGTGTTGTTCAACGACGTGGAATGTCTATTCCTCGAGCCCGAATACTCCGTTCCTGCCGAAATGATTATGCTTACAGCTCCTCGTCAAAACAACACCTACGTTCTCAATATGAAAAATGCAAAATCCAATGAGCATATAACGTGTCTACTCAAAAGCGTCAGAATTGGAATCACTTCTTTGGCATAGGCGGTTGGGGCATGTGAACTTCAAAAATATGAATAAACTTTCAAAACTAAATTTAGTGAGAGGTTTACCCAAAAAATAATTTCCATTTTCAGAAAAAATGAATTGCATACGCCCAAGGCAAGAACAACACAAAAGCCGCACAAATTCAAAGCAGTGAATACTATGACGCCTCACTTTTTCGTACTTTCTTTAATTAGAAATTGTAATCGTATTTCTATTTATGGAAACTTGTATTCGTATCACATTCGTATTTCATTTCCCAATCTTGTAATTCGGGACTTTGATCGTAATAAAAATTCATACTTGATACTTGTCTTACATGCATTCAATCGTTAAATACATGCTTACATACAAACCGATACTTGTTATACGTGCAAATACTCATACATTCATACTTGATACATAAAATATACTTACATATACTTTATACACTTAAAAACATGCAAAAATATCAAGTTATAGCATGAAATGAAAGAAAAACCAAGTTCAGGGGCTAAAAGTGACAAAAATCAAAGAAGTTTCTGGAACAACTTCCCTCACGGCCCGCGACCGCTTTCCTTGTCCCCTCTCGCGGCCCGCGAGAGGGCATAATCCGGAGATGTTGTTTTCTAGCTCATGGATTGGTCTGTGTTTCTTACATTAAATACATCACCTAACTCACCCCTTAACCTCAACTATAAATACCCACCTCATCCCACTCTCATTTCACACCTCAAACACTCATCTCACTCCCTGTCTCTAAAGCTCTCTCTCAATTCTGAAAGTTCAAGACTTTCAAGTGACTTCTAACTCACCTTTCCCTTTCTTCTTTACTCTTTCTTCCTTCTTAACACTTGGAACACCTCTAGGAGTGTTTCCATAGGTTTTCCATGGAAAACCAACGTGGAACATCACCACATTTGAGGTCCCAAGTGTAAGAAACTTTCCGTTTTAATAGGGTTTTAACCCACAAGTGTTGTATCCTTCCAAGCTTGTTCTTGAAACAAGACTTGAGTTGGTAGTGTGTGGTTACTTGAAAGCCTTGGCTATCCTACCTTCAATACACCACCTCACTTGATGATTTTGAATATTTTACAACTTTTATTTTCATTTTAACTTATTCATGACCATCCTTGTTGTCCTTGTGACAACTTGTGCATTGGTGAACTATACGAAAGAGGTTATGGGAAGTTTATCCTCCTACCTCCATGCATGACTTCTATGAACTTCCATGATATTTATTGTCACACCCCCCATGTTATCCTTTCGCATCAGAGCCGAGGCGTGAACTGAATGGCATCTTCATTGCACAGCGGAAGCAGACGTGATGGCTAAGGTTTCTAGTAACTGAACGCCCGCTAACTACTCGAATCCCCATGGGTTCCACTATTCCAACCGTGCCATACTTGAAATTGTAACCTGAGAAAGAACATGCGAAAAGTCAACATAAAGTTGGCGAGTTCATAGTTTGTCTGTTTTTGTTTTCAAATGAGTCATAAAACATTTGAGCATTTTGCATTCGAAAACCGGTTTGTGGGATCATAGTATCCCAAAGCATTTAAAATGCCATGCCTGTATAACAGTATTGAAATGTTTTCCATGTTGTTTGCAAATCCCTGTATATAACTGTTATGTTTGTAAACCGGTAATAAAATGTTTTCAATTATGTCTGTAAATAAACGGTATTGAAATGTTTCTGTTATCTTTGTAAACCGGTGTTGAAATCGTAGTATGTAGTTTTCCTATGGAATCTAAGGATCAGTCGGTGTGTAGCTAATACACTGACCTATGTGCCATAAGTAAGTAACCAAACCGAGACTTCTTTGACATCATTAGGATCACAAAAGCACTCCTAACCGGTTAACTTACCAGGAGTGGAGCGTGTCTCAAACTCGATAGATCTATACCTTTTGCACCTTGGTTACTACGTGATTAATGGTTACTATTGTTATCATCCTACTTACGCACATTGATCTGTTATAACCTAATCCCATAGCTACATACCAATTGTTATAAATCTGTGTTATTGGGCCTAGCTCATGTTTTCTTGATTTTGGGCCTAGCCCAAGTTTTCTTGTCATTGGGCCTAGCCCATGTTATTTTGTCCTTAGGCCTAGCCCATGTTATTTTGTCTTTGGGCCTAGCTTATTTTGTAAAGTTTTGGGGCCTCGCCCCCTAGTTGTGACTATGACAATCCCGTCACTAGTCATAAAACTCATGCATGTTTCGAAAAGCTTTGTATAGTTGTGAAAATCGTTAAGTTTAGTATAAACCTTTCGTAAACCATTTGTGTTCATTGAAATCTGTTTCTAACATTGTTTAGAAAAATATGATTTTCGTTTGTCAAAACGTTGTGTTCTTTTGCAAACCTTGCATGTCTTTCCACCCCCGAAAACATTTATAAAAATGTAAAACGTTAAAAAATGGGGGTTATGAACTCACCTGGATAATCCGGTGCAAAGCTAGCTTAATATGATTTCATAGTGTTGTCTCCACAACTTGACTCGCTAGCATGCAACCCAGTGTATTCCTAAAATGGAATAACTTGTAAGTTTCTAAGAATGACGTAGCTATACTACGTGATACCGAGCTCTACCGAATCGTTACTCATATGTTTCTATGAAATTATTATTGACTTAACTCGATTAACCAATCTATGGTTTTCCTAGAAACGATTCTGTGTTCGAGAGGCTTGAATTATATGTTTACTTATAAACATAAATATATTTCATGATATCGTAACTACTTCGTAGTTTTCGTAAGACATGTTGTATATATACTTGTCTATATATCCGTATAAATAATACATTTCGTATTCACGCAAGAGTCTGGCGTATCGTGTCGCACTTCGTTCGTCGTTTGAATTGAATATAAGCAATATACTATTGTTATAATACTATTCGAAAGTATTCGTACGTGTTCGCATCGTCAACGTTAGAAATAAACATAACTATATTTATTTTATAAAAGTATTCAACGCTACGACATTTGAATATATATAATATTCTGGTAATATGATTTCCGAATTTGTCATTTGAAATAATACGCGCCTTGTATTCGTCTTGTAAAACGCGTTCGGAAACATTGGCGTTCGAAACAAATGTAAACAATATATTTATTTTATATCGTCGTTCGAATATATTATCGATGTTTGAAAACTAATTCCCGAATCGTTGACATTTGAAGTAATATAAATAATAATATTCGATTTTAACGGATTGCCGAAACTCGTTGTCTCGTAGTCGCGCGCGTTGAAATGTTATCGTATCGATTCGTAAGTGCCGTCAAGATAAATGTATGTATTTATTTTATAACAATCGTTTAAATCGGATGTTTTTACTTTGACTTACAACGCGTTTTGTTTTACGAATTTTACAAAAATCGGGCAGAGTTTCCTCTGTTTTTGGACGATCCTGACAATACTAGTTGTCGATTTATTACCAAAACACAACCTGCAATCAAACAATATATATAATTTTTATCATCGTGTTTCGAATATAACGTTTCGCCGATTTAATATTTCCGATTTATAATTAACGAACGTTGGTTTGATTTTTAACTAATAGTTTGACGCGAATAACGTAGTCGGTTTGATTTATTATATATTATTTATTTTTCTTTGGTGATATATAATTGTTTACGGGTCAGGTCGAGCTCGGTTTCGCGAGATGTATATTAATATATATAAACTAATATAATTTAAAATTTTGCATCGTATTAATTTTTACCGAGTCGTGGGTTGACCCGTTAACTGGGTTTGACCAGGTTTGACTTATGTTGCCTGAGTTTGACCAGTTGACTTTCGTTGACCGACCGATCCGAACTGAACCAAGACTGAACCTGAAATAAACACGTATCAAAACTGCATTGAAGGCGAACCAAATAAAGAACAATTACTTGAATCGACCCAACCCGAAACCTGAACCAGGATTCTGAATCGCAACTGATCTGAACTGGATCCGGACCGCGACTGAACCTGAAGCTTGACGTGAACGAGAACTGAACTGAACCACGTTTGAACCGAAGACCAAAACATCGCCGCAGCCGTCGGCCGGCAAGAAGCCGGCGGCTGCCACTGTTGATCTGCCGACCCAACCCCACCGCCCAAACCCAAAAACATCCACCACCATCTTCATTGCCGCCGGTCAAAACCCCCACCACCGCCGTCGCCCAATCGCCGCAGCGGCGTCGCCTGAACCATCACCGCCTCCGTCTCTCTCTCATCGGTCTCTCTGTCTCTCTCTTCACAGCTCACTCTCTCTCTCGGATACGTATGCGGGTGTGTGGTTGTGTATAAGAGATGAGGGAAAAAGGGTGGGGTGTCGTGGGTGGGGTATCAGCCGAAGAAGATAATCGTAACCGCCGGCCGAGATCTGTGCCGGGTTTTGTGTTCGAGAGGGAGAGAGACCGAGGTGTGTGTGTTTGAATGGGTGATCGGGGAAGGTGACCGGAGTCGACCACCGGAGCCGTCGGCGCCCTCGCCAGACTCCGGCGATCGGAGCAGGGAAAAGGGGGAAGATCAGGGGTGTACTAGGGTTTGAGTTGTGAAAAAATGAGGGATCTTAGGGTTAGGGATGGTTTAAACAGTTAGGGTTTTTAGGTGGGCTGGGCCCAAAGTCCGCTAACTCGTGTGTAAACCCAACTACGTATCTCAAGCCCGTTATCGAAACCCGAATATCGTAAAATGTTTATTTGGAGTCGAAATGTCTAAAATTATTTTGGGGGTCGTTGTTTGACGCGTAAACCCGTCGGTTGCATTATAGTTGCGTATTTTTGCCCTGTTTGTCGTTTCTGATCCGTTTTTCGTTCTGGTTTCTTACGTGAGCGTTAAAATTTGAAAACGAAGCCTAATATATCATAATAGATTAATATTTAGACTTATTTCTAGTCCGTGGCTTCCGTTTCATTGTCGGTGCGTTCCTGCGGACGCGTTTTCATTCACGTAAGCGTTTCGTGACGTTCGAAGCATGATATTTTATCAAAATCGTACTGTATGATAAATACAAGTACAAAATACGTATTTTTAGGCGTTGTCAGTATTTGTTCGGCATCAGTTCTCTTATCGTTTAAAATCGCGTTTATTGTTCTCGATTGTCGTCATATCACGTAACGTGAAGCAAGTAGACGTTCCTAGGCTTTCCAAAGGCCTGATCGGGTTAATTTACGTATAATTACGCTAATCATGATAGTATTACTGTTCGTTATGCGCTTGATTAAGATCGGAAACTGCCGGTTGTCACATTCTCCCCTTGTTATAAAAATTTCGTCCTCGAAATTTAAGTTATGTTATCTCCTTAGATTTTGTCATACCCAGGTAAATGATCATGTAATCGCATCGAGACTTGTCTGGATTATATGAATACAATGACTTACTACAACAACATGAACCCACTGGTTCAACTGAATCTGTTTTCAGAATCGACGCCAAGTGAACGAAACGTAATGACATAATCACCAATGTGACTGAGTTTACATGGGTCATACAAATGAGAATCTCAACAATCAGATTTTTAAGACGTTCACAATCCGCAATGAATTTCATAAACAATAGTAATATCTACCAATGGAAACTAGCGTTGGTTGTTGGATTGGTGAAACTTAAAATCAACAAGCTCAACTGAATTAGAAACATGAAGATGATATGTTAACTTTTTGAACCATAAGTTAACACTATTGAATTGCAAGGATACACCAAATTACAACCGAAGTTAGTGTATCATTGTCTTAACACATAGTTGCATTAAGACCACTTTCGATAATTAGCCCAAGCTACAAGTTTATACCGACGCCACAAGGCATCTTAGCCATTTAAATAATTCAATAATATACGTGACCGAACGAATCCACCGTGTTACAACGAAAAGTTCAATCAAGTAAGTCTGCATATTTGCTCCAAATAAATCCCATAGGATGTTCAACTGAAAATGAAAGAACAAATAAATATAAATTTTTTGGTCGCTAGTGGAAGAACAATAAATATACCAAAAATTTGACCGATATTGAAAGAATCCGTTAAGGGGTACACTGAAATAGATCATAAATTTGCGTACCCTTTTCTTAATACACGATTGCATTAAGAATATTTTGAGAAAATGATCCAACAAGGGGATTTAAAATGAATAAATAATCAAGTAATTAAATCCATACATGAATTGTGAAAGCGAGATTAGCACAAGCTTCAACTAGTGTAAACGCCACCACAAGATGTCGTAACCAATAGGTGACTTAATAAGGGTGCAGACTGAACTAGTCTGCTATGGTTCAAAATGAATTGCTTGTTTATATTACTTTGAATATGACGGCCTCAATCCATCATATGAAATCCTTGAATTGAATTTGTATACAACGAGCAAGTTCAAACAATTGAACTTGGTTTGACACAATCCAACAATGAACACATGATTCGACCAAGAAGCTTCAATATATTTACTACGAAAACCCATATGCAACTTGGAAAGAAAAGGGAATTTCAAGAAATTCGTTGACTCGATATCAAGGAGCCAATACTCACAATAATGCAGGTCATCTAGATCACAAAGCGAAAATTTGAATATAGCGAACCAACCTTTGAATTTCTGATGAAATGACCGTTCGAAGTGAAGACCCTGATGGCCTCCACGTATCAAGTTAACCACATGCGTAACAAACAAAACATGCGTATCATGTAAATCTGTCATGAAATGATGACATATGCGTTCACTAATCAAGAAAGAATTTTCCGTGACATAATGACCGTTATGAGGAGTAGAGGTGTGCAAACCTACTCAGTATATGCAAAGTTGAAATTTCAACAAACAGAATTCGAGGACTTTACCTGGTATTTCCTGTGATGACTTATTGTTTCATGACATTACCGCCGAATGTCGTATATGGCGTAGTCGTCATTAATAAAGTAGGGGGAATGCGAAGACGTGTGACTTCTTTTGCAGCGCCAATTGTTGTGATTTACCATTGTAATAAGTATCGACTATTATGAAATTCCGTTTGAACATACTTCAGCGTGTTTCGTGTCGCTTACAGGACCACGTGATAAATTGTCGCATTCTGGTCGGTAGTTCTCCCGCTGACGGGATTAGTATCGTAGTCGTAACGTCGTGCTTCCTCAAGGCCGCGCCTCGAAAGTCGTATGTGATGTACTTCAACATCCGTTGTTGTATCGTTTAAGCTTCATGTGTATTTTCACACTAGCGTTTTCGTTTTGCGTAGGTTACCTGCTCGGGTAAATAAAATGACAACGACAATATATGTAATGTGTTTGTCCGAGCAAATAATCGTGGTTCCTACGTAATGACCTTTAATGTATATTGACTCTCAAAGTTTTACTTACGGTATGTAATGTTTTCATGTACCGTGTACCCAACACAACACTAGTGTATGATTAAAATCATAATGTTGACTTACTGTTTTCAGCCACGGTTGGAACCCATATTCGAGTGCTAGGCGTTCTGTATGTATTCGAGTCTTAATGATCTAATGTCCCCAAAGGAAAGTGAGGTTAAAGCCTAGGTATCTCCACAGAAACCTATCTGTTATCATAGCCAGGTTTGATACCTAATTCGCTAAAACCTATAGCTCTGATACCACTCTGGTATCAGAGCTAGGTTTGATACCTAACTCGCTAAAACCTATGGCTCTGATACCACTCTGTCCACCCCCCCATGTTATCCTTTCACATCAGAGCCAGGGCGTGAACTGAATGGCATCTTCATTGCACAGCGGAAGCAGACTTGATGGCTAAGGTTTCTAGTAACTGAACGCCCGCTAACTACTTGAATCCCCATGGGTTCCACTATTTCAACCGTGCCATACTTGAAATTGTAACCTGAGAAAGAACATGCGAAAAGTCAACATAAAGTTGGCGAGTTCATAGTTTGTCTGTTTTTGTTTTCAAATGAGTCATAAAACATTTGAGCATTTTGCATTCGAAAACCGGTTTGTGGGATCATAGTATCCCAAAGCATTTAAAATGCCATGCCTGTATAACAGTATTGAAATGTTTTCCATGTTGTTTGCAAATCCCTGCATATAACTGTTATGTTTGTAAACCGGTAATAAAATGTTTTCAATTATGTCTGTAAATAAACGGTATTGAAATGTTTCTGTTATCTTTGTAAACCGGTGTTGAAATCGTAGTATGTAGTTTTCCTATGGAATCTAAGGATCAGTCAATGTGTAGCTAATACACTGACCTATGTGCCATAAGTAAGTAACCAAACCGAGACTTCTTTGACATCATTAGGATCACAAAAGCACTCCTAACCGGTTAACTTACCAGGAGTGGAGCGTGTCTCAAACTCGATAGATCTATACCTTTTGCACCTTGGTTACTACGTGATTAATGGTTACTATTGTTATCATCCTACTTACGCACATTGATCTGTTATAACCTAATCCCATAGCTACATACCAATTGTTATAAATCTGTGTTATTGGGCCTAGCTCATGTTTTCTTGATTTTGGGCCTAGCCCAAGTTTTCTTGTCATTGGGCCTAGCCCATGTTATTTTGTCCTTAGGCCTAGCCCATGTTATTTTGTCTTTGGGCCTAGCTTATTTTGTAAAGTTTTGGGGCCTCGCCCCCTAGTTGTGACTATGACAATCCCGTCACTAGTCATAAAACTCATGCATGTTTCGAAAAGCTTTGTATAGTTGTGAAAATCGTTAAGTTTAGTATAAACCTTTCGTAAACCATTTGTGTTCATTGAAATCTGTTTCTAACATTGTTTAGAAATATATGATTTTCGTTTGTCAAAACGTTGTGTTCTTTTGCAAACCTTGCATGTCTTTCCACCCCCGAAAACATTTATAAAAATGTAAAACGGTAAAAAGTGGGGTTATGAACTTACCTGGATAATCCAGTGCAAAGCTAGCTTAATGTGATTTCCGTAGTGTTGTCTCCACAACTTGACTCGCTAGCATGCAACCTAGTGTATTCCTAAAATGGAATAACTTGTAAGTTTCTAAGAATGACGTAGCTATACTACGTGATTCCAAGCTCTACCGAATCGTTACTCATACGATTCTATGAAATCATTATTGATTTAACTCGATTAACTAATCTATGGTTTTCCTAGAAACGATTCCGTTTTCGAGAGGCTTGAATTATATGTTTACTTATAAATATATTTCATGATATCGTAACTACTTCGTAGTTTTCGTAAGACATGTTGTATATATACTTGTCTATATATACGTATAAATATTACATTTCGTATTCGCGTAAGAGTCTGGCGTATCGTGTCGCACTTCGTTCATCGTTTGAATTGAATATAAGCAATATACTATAGTTATAATATTATTCGAAAGTATTCGTACATGTTCGCGTCGTCAACGTTAAAAATAAACATAACTATATTTATTTTATAAAAGTATTCAATGCTACGACATTTGAATATATATAATATTCTGGTAATATGATTTCCGAATTTGTCATTTGAAATAATACGCGCCTTGTATTCGTCTTGTAAAACGCGTTCGGAAACATTGGCGTTCGAAACAAATGTAAACAATATACTTATTTTAAATCATCGTTCGAATATGTTATCGATGTTTGAAAACTAATTCCCGGATCGTTGACATTTGAAATAATATAAATAATAATATTCGATTTTAACGGATTGCCGAAACTCGTTGTCTCGTAGTCACGCGCGTTGAAATGTTATCGTATCGATTCGTAAGTGCCGTCAAGATAAATGTATGTATTTATTTTATAACAATCGTTTAAATCGGATGTTTTGAATTTGAATTACAACGTGTTTTGTTTTATGAATTTTACAAAAATCGGGCAGAGTTTCTCCTGTTTTTGGACGATTCCGACAATATGTCGATTTATTACCAAAACACAACCTGCAATCAAAGAATATATATAATTTTTATCGTCGTGTTTCGAATATAATGTTTCGCCGATTTAATATTTCTAATTTTTAATTAACGAACGTCGGTTTGATTTTTAACGAATAGTTTGACGCGAATAACGTAGTCGGTTCGATTTATTATGTATTATTTATTTTCTTTGGCGATATAATTGTTTACGGGTCGAGCCGGGCTCGGTTTTGCGAGATGTATATATTAATATATATAAACTAATATAATTTAAATTTTTGCATCGTATTAATTTTTACCGAGTCATGGTTGACCCGTTGACTGGGTTTGACCGGTTTTGACTTATGTTGACTGAGTTTGACCAGTTGACTTTCGTTGACCGACCGATCCGAACCGAACCAAGACTGAACCTGAAACAAACACGTATCAAAACTGCATTGAAGGCGAACCAAATAAAGAACAATTACTTAAATCGACCCAACCCAAAACCTGAACCGGGATTCTGAATCGCAACTGATCTAAACCGGATCCGGACCGTGACTGAACCTGAGGGTTGACGCGAACCAGAACTGAACTGAACCATGTTTGAACCGAAGACCAAAACATCGCCACCGTTGCCGCGTCACCGCAGCCGTCGGCCGGCAAGAAGCCGCCGCCGGCGGCGGCTGCCGCTGTTGATCTGCCGACCCAACCCCACCGCCAAAACCCGAAAACATCCACCACCATCTTCATTGCCGCCGGTCGAAACCCCCACCACCGCCGTCGCCGAATCGCCGCAGCGGTGTCGCCTGAACCACCGCCGCCTCCGTCTCTCTCTCATCGATATCTCTGTCTCTCTCTTCACAGCTCACTCTCTCTCCGGATACGTATGCGGGTGTGTGGTTGTGTATAAAAGATAAGGGAAAAAGGGTGGGGTGTCGTGGGTGGTGTATCGGCCGGAGAAGATAACCGGAACCGCCGGCCGGAGATCTGTGCCGGGTTTTGTGTTCGAGAGGGAGAGAGACCGAGGTGTGTGTGTTTGAATGGGTTCTGTTTCGTTGTCGGTGCGTTCCTGCGGACGCGTTTTCGTTCACGTAAGCGTTTCGTGACGTTCGAAGCATGATATTTTATCAAAATCATACTGTATGGTAAATGCAAGTACACAATTCGTATTTTAAGTTGTCAGTATTTGTTCGGCATCAGTTCGCTTATCGTTTAAATTCACGTTTATTGTTCTCGATTGTCGTCATATCACGTAACATGAAGCAAGTAGACGTTCCTAGGCTTTCCAAAGGCCTGATCAGATACGTCTAATTACGCTAATCATGATGGTATTACTGTTTGCTATGTGCTTGATTAAGATCGGAAACTGCCGGTTGTCACATTTATGATGCACTTATTATGTATACTATAATATATATATATATACACACACACACACACACACTAACCGAACCCTTGATGATAATCGAATGATTGTCCGTCATGGTACTAGGTTACATCACCTAAGTACTTCATTTCTCGTTACGATTATACTGGGTACCTTAACCCATGAAAACACATCAACCCGAATGGGTATCATAGTGTCAAAACGAGTATTAAGTCTACGTGGTTACTTTTTGTTGTATACATACTTTGGTGTATTTAAATTCCTAATCCTCCGTTATCATCCGAATACTTACCAACCCACGTTTTCCTCTTGTAGGATAACTCGGGAATCCTCCAAACTCTCCAAACTCTTCATGGAAATTACAAAGTTGAAGCTTGCAAAACAGTGAGTACACTTGACCCATTTCCCTTTTTACACAATTTGGGTTGTAACATGTTAAACCTACAAAATGCATGAATACACACACTACATGCTTTATACACTCAATCCGTTATACGTGCTTATTGTTATGCTTAGGTTCATGCTAGATTCATACATGCTTTTATTATTAACTTAGCTAGCCCCAACTTAACAAATATAGCGCTATAGGAGTAGCACACCGCTCGTCGGGTATTGTTAAGTATTAAGATGATTCTTTTTCATACTTTAGTCTCGTCACTTCGTGTGACGAGGGACACATTTATTCTTGTGGACACTTGGGTTTGACAATTAGTATTGCATGCTAGCTTACCTTGTATACAATCGCCATGTGGATTTGAGTAAATTCTTTTATACTTATGCTATGTACTTAAACTTGTGTACTCGCCAATACTTTTGTATTAAACTATACTTTTAACATGTTACAGGTTGATGATGATGCTTATGACAAATCTATTAGGGACGACATAGAAACACACGTAGAATGTTAGGCTCTCATGTTGTAATTTTGTTGAAGTTGTTGTATTTTGATTTATGTTGTAATTAACAATTTGATATATGAAATGAGCGAGAATTGATTTAAATATGGTCGCAAATAGTTTATGATGCATTGAGCAATCTATTTCGTCTCACTTTGATGTTTCCGCCATCAGTTGGGGTGTGACAGACTGGTATCAGAGCCATAACTATAGGGAAGTATGTAGAAATTGCCATGTTTGACCTAGTCTATAGTTTAAGTGACCACTCCGACCATTCTTTTTTCATGCTTAAAATGTTAATTCTTCCTACATTGCTTCTTCCTACTCCTTTTGTCCTAATACATACAATATGTCTTTCCTAAGACATTTACACAATATACACGCTTGAAGACTTGAAGACATTCGTATTACAAACGAGACGACGTCACCAAAATAGGTGTGAAACCCACACTTTGGTGAACGAATCTCAGTTCGCGTATTCGATTTTCACAAAATTACGCCATCAAGTTAGGAGTGACATCCATACCTTGATGGAAAATTTCCATTTCATGCTCTAGTGGACCCTTACCAATGAGTCGGAATTCGCTTCTCGTTTGGTAAGTACCAACCATGTTTAGTGTACGATGTTGTCAAGTTAGGCGTGAGACCCGCACCTTGTTAACTAGTCCCATTCCTCAATTTTCAATCTCGCCAAAGTTTCGATTTTTCAATCAATTAGAGACGTGTAGTAACTGGAAGGTTAAAATGTCGTAAATCGCTTCTCGATGAGAACATTTTACCTATAGGCCAAAGCGCGTTTCCCTAATTTGAAATGATCTTCAATTCACTTTGGAATAGTCGACGTTCCTCAACCCAAAGCACTCCAATATTTTACTAAGCCTATCGTTTATGCTATCTCAATTTCTATGTGTTTTAATACTTGTTACCACATTCATTTTGACTCCGATGCACAATTCTCACATCTTTCGCAATAAAAAAACAATAGTAATTCTCGCAAACCAACTAAATTTATACTCCTTACACAATCATATGTGTTTATACTATTGAATACTTGTTATGCTTATGTCACCTATGTGAACTCATACGTGTTATAATATACTTACATGCTCAAACGTGATTTTTATTGTCGATCACCTAGATGTCTTTTTTTGCAAAACTCAAGTTGGAGAAATGAGTCGAAGTCCAACTCCAACTCGACTATTTTTGTGACGATCACTATATCAAAACTTATACTCAAACCTTTTATCATTGTTTCAATTTTCTCAATTATGTATAAACCTCGAACCTTATTATTTTATCCAAACGATTTCTCACCCTACAACTTATTTATGTAAATCATACACGAAACTGCTAATGATACTTTAAATGTTTCTTTCCCAAAATTTCAAAATATTATGAAAAGCTATCTATCAAACTTAGACGGTCTAATGAACCTCTTGCCATGATTTTCGTAATTCGTCCAATCACTAGAACACACTCACTTTATCTTCTCATTTTAAAGACATTTTGTTCCCAACGAAGAACCAACGAAAACTTTCTCTCACATACATACAAGTACGTTTTGCAAAAATAAAAAATAAAAAAAAATAATTTCCTTTCATAAATCAAAGTTTATCCACGGAATTTTCAAACACAACTTTCCTGATTTCGATATAAAACACGTTTAATAAAGCAAGTTCACTGTGTTAAAGCCTTTTTCAAGAATGTTAATAAGCAATTCTAAATCTAAACACGTTCGCATGAAAGACTCATTAGGTCGGACAATCTTCGACATACTCAAATCCTAAATTTTTGAAACCATGGTAACCTTTTTTTAACAAACCACATCTTACATAAAAAATTAATACTTTCTCAATATTCACCCGACATTCACAATTTTGGTCCTTCATTCCCGACTTATTTTATTTCAACCAACTCAATGTTTTGACTCAAGCAACCACACACATGCATACCGCCTTATACGTTTCTATTTATACAATCAATATTACATGACAATATTAAACATATCACCATTACACTTCGTATTTTACACACTCGCAACTTCATGGTAACTTATATATGCTAAATCCCGTTTTATTCCACCTACGCTCGATACTACATGCTAATGTTATACGTGTTAGTCTTCTATCATGCTCAAAATTTATACATTCACACTACTTGGTAGTCATATTTGCAATCTATAAGTAGACATGACCCGAGTGGTTTCGCCTACATTCGACACACCTGTGCAGACATACAATCATGCTTACATACTTAATTTTTGTACGTTATCTTGTACACCTTTTGCTTGTAACACTAAATGAAACCTGACCCGTACACTACTAGTACAAACTATGCGGATCATGCACAAACCGAAATAATCGCTAATGCACACGGGATTACATTGGTAGGCGCATGAAAACCATAGTGGGTTCTACTGTGTATCGTAACATGGAACATAACATGACACCGAAGAGCGAAACGGACGTAACATGGTGTGAACATGATGGATACGCCGCTAGTACTTCCTATATATAAGTGTCCCTACTATTTTACCAAACTTTCGTAAAACGTGCGATGAGAAATTCGGTGATTTCCCAGACCTTGATAAATACATTGGATTCATAATAAAACTTTGGTGACCACACTTCGAAATGATTAGTTCTGAATTTTCCATGATAAAGCTTCATTCTCAAAATCGTTAGCTTTAACCGCCATAACTATCACTAGCATCTCTCAACGTTCCATGTTCGCATTTTATCCGATATTCATACCAGTTTTACCCCCACATACACCTATCAATTCGTTCATTCATACCATGATATTCCCAATTCTTCCCTCAATATTTCATCCAAACTTTATTTACAGCGAATCAACTTACATGTTCAAATCCCTTTTTTTATAAACATCCCCGGCTCAATCTTGTCAAAATATTCCTTTTTTTAAAACTATCTTATCTACGCGCAGACTCCAACTAGTCGGTCTATTACTGCCAAAACCTTTTAGAAATCGTAAATATTTACCATCCTAGTTTCTCCCCAATAAACATTTTCTACCACAAATTATTTTACTAAAACACCTTAGAACTGACAAAGCTTCTCTTACAACTTACGGTACGGGCCGCACATTTTAATCAAAATGCATCCTTATTAATATTAAAACCTTCCCCTTAGGTCGCACCCTTTTAAAATATTTCTTCCAATGAGTTGTCCAGGCTCAGTCAAGCTCACTTGTTTACACACACACATACACGTTTTACTTATCCTTATACACATTTACGATTAGTGTCTCAAAAAAAGCTAATTAAACAAATTACTTTCACGAACGTACCATTTTGATCCTTCAAAACTCCGGTACATATTTGCACACTTATACATGAACACCGCAAAAACTTCGAACTTCAAAATCTTGATTTTGGCCAAACATTTTCACCAAAATGACATCGTTTCCAAAGTCTTCCTCTTGAAGAAATTTTGGGACGAAATTTCCTAAAGGAGGGTAGACTATAATGCCTGCTTTTTCGTACTTTCTTTAATTAGAAATTGTAATCGTATTTCTATTTATGGAAACTTGTATTCGCATCGCATTCGTACTTCATTTCCAAATCTTGTAATTCGAGACTTTGATCGTAATAAAAATTCATACTTGATACTTGTCTTACATGCATTCAATCGTTAAATACATGCTTACATACAAACCGATACTTGTTATACGTGCAAATACTCATACATTCATACTTGATACTTGTCTTACATGCATTCAATCGTTAAATACATGCTTACATACAAACCGATACTTGTTATACGTGCAGATACTCATACATTCATACCTGATACCTAAAATATACTTTCATATACTTTATACACTTAAAAACATGCAAAAATATCAAGTTATAGCATGAAATGAAAGAAAAACCAAGTTCAGGGGCTAAAAGTGACAAAAATCAAAGAAGTTTCTGGAACAACTTCCCTCGCGGCCCGCGACCGCTTTCCTTGTCTCCTCTCGCGGCCCGCGAGAGGGCATAATCCGGAGATGTTGGTTTCTAGCTCATGGATTGGTCAATTTTGTGTTTCTTACATTAAATACATCACCTAACTCACCCCTTAACCTCAACTATAAATAGCCACCTCCTCCAACTCTCATTTCACACCTCAAACACTCATCTCTCTCTTTCTCTCTCTCTAAAGCTCTCTCTCAATTCTAAAAGTTCAAGACTTTCAAGTGAGTTCTAACTCACTTTTCCCTCTCCTTTACTTTTTCTTCCTTCTTAACACTTGGAACACCTCTAGAGTGTTTCCATAGGTTTTCCATGGAAAACCAACATGGAACATCACCACATTTTAGGTCCCAAGTGTAAGAAACTTTCCATTTTAATAGTTTTTTAATCCACAAGTGTTGTATCCTTCCAAGCTTGTTCTTGAAACAAGACTTGAGTTGGTAGTGTGTGATTACTTGGAAGCCTTGGCTATCCTACCTTCAATCCAGCACCTCACTTGATGATTTTGAATATTTTACAACTTTTATTTTCATTTGAACTTATTCATGACCATCCTTGTTGTCCTTGTGACAGCTTGTGCATTGGTGAACTATACGAAAGAGGTTATGGGAAGGCTAACCTCCTACCTCCATGCATGACTTCTATGAACTTCCATGATATTTATGATCTACTTATTATGTATTCTATATATATATATATACACACACACACACACTAACCGAACCCTTGATGATAATCGAATGATTGTCCGTCATGGTAATAGGTTACATCACCTAAGTACTTCATTTCTCGTTACGATTATACTGGGTACTTTAACCCATGAAAACACATCAACCCGAATGGGTATCATAGTGTCAAAACGAGTATTAAGTCTACGTGGTTACTTTTTGTTGTATACATACTTTGGTGTATTTAAATTCCTAATCCTCCGTTATCATCCGAATACTTACCAACCCACGTTTTCCTCTTGTAGGATAACTCGGGAATCCTCCAAACTCTCCAAACTCTTCATGGAAATTACAAAGTGGAAGCTTGCAAAACAGTGAGTACACTTGACCCATTTTCCTTTTTACACAATTTGGGTTGTAACATGTTAAACCTACAAAATGCACGAATACACACACTACATGCTTTATACACTCAATCCGTTATACGTGCTTATTGTTATGCTTAGGTTCATGCTAGATTCATACATGCTTTTATCATTAACTTAGCTAGCCCCAACTTAACAAATATAGCGCTATAGGAGTAGCACACCGCTCGTCGGGTATTGTTAAGTATTAAGATGATTCTTATTCATACTTTAGTCTCGTTACTTCGTGTGACGAGGGACACATTTATTCTTGTGGACACTTGGGTTTGACAATTAGTATTGCATGCTAGCTTACCTTGTATACAATTGCCATGTGGATTTGAGTAAATTCTTTTATACTTATGCTATGTACTTAAACTTGTGTACTCGCCAATACTTTTGTATTGAACTATACTTTTAACATGTTACAGGTTGATGATGATGCTTATGACAAATCTATTAGGGACGACATAGAAACGCACGTAGAATGTTAGGCTCTCATGTTGTAATTTTGTTGAAGTTGTTGTATTTTGATTTATGTTGTAATTAACAATTTGATATATGAAATGAACGAGAATTGATTTAAATATGGTCGGAAATAGTTTATGATGCATTGAGCAATCTATTTCGTCTCACTCTGATGTTTCTGCCATCGGTTTGGGTGTGACAAATACGATATCCGCTCCATTGCAACTACAGTACATGGATATTTTTGGTCCTATTAGTGTTAATAGTCTAGCTAAAAGATCCTATTTCTTGGTGATTACAAATGATTTCTCCCATTTTTCATAGGTATATTTTTCTTGAAGCCAAAAGCGAGACCGCCTCCACTCTCAAGAACTTCATTCCCATGATTGAAAACGTGATCAAGCTGAAGGTTAAATCAGTCAGAAGTGACAATGGATCGGATTTTAAAAATCAAACGTTTATTTCCTTCTGCGAAGAAAAAGGGAATAAGCCTACAGTACAGTGCAGCCAGAACTCCTCAGCAGAATGGCATAGCAGAACAGAAGAATAGAATACTCATTGAAGCTGCTCGAACCATGCTCATAGACTCCAAGCTTCCTATCATCTTCTGGGCAGAAGTAGTCAACACAGCATGCTATGTTTTGAATCGAGTTCTTATTGTTAAACCTCATGGAATAACAACCTGTGAACTTCTTTTCAAAAGAAAGCCTCTGATAGATTTCTTTAGACCGTTTGGATGTTCCTGTACATTCCTCAACACTGAAGACAATCTTATCAAGTTTGAAGCAGTTGGTGATGTGTGCTACTTCATGGGTTACTCATCTTCTCAAAAGGCGTATCAAGTCTACAACAAATGAACCAAGATGGTGATTGAAACATACTATGTCGACTTTCAAGAAGGAAACTCCACCAACGCTGGAAATTCTCAAAACTGGTTTTATGATGTAGACGTTGTTTTCAACACTTTCGACTTTGATGAACCACTCACTGAAACCGAACCTGCAGAAACAACAACAATAAAACCATTGTTTGATCCCTCAGACATTGGCTTCACTCCTTTTACAACTTGATTCAGCCCAGTCTATGCCGATCCAATCGTTCCTGTTGATGAAGAAAATGGCGACACTTCGGCTGAGAAAGCATCTGCATGTGATACTTCTTCTTCACAGCCTATTGTGGATGAACCAACTAAAGAAGACGAACCTCCAATTATCTACATCGACGAACACTTCACCAATCTACCTCAACAAATTGAAACCCACACCAACGCAGGTTTCAAGACAATCGAAATCATCCCATTGAAAATGTCATAGGTCCTGTGGAAGATGGAGTTCGAACTCGTGGACAAACATATACCATAAACAATGGATTGTATGATGCTTTTCTTTCGCAGTCCGTACCCAGTGACATTGAAGATGCTATTCAAGACTCCAGCTGGGTGCAGGCTATGCAGGAAGAGTTATCTCAGTTTCGTAAGCTCAAAGTCTGGGAACTCGTTGATCTACCAGATGGAAAGTATCCCATTGTCACCAAGCAGGTATTTCGTAAAAAATGGATGATCATGGTGTAGTCATCAAGAACAAGGTAAGATTGGTAGTTCAAGGCTTTAGACAGGAGGAAGGGATTGATTATGAGGAAGTTTTTGCTCCGGTAGCACGTTTGGAACCTATTAGAATATTCTTAGCATATGCTTCGTACAAAAACTTCAAGGTGTTTCAGATGGATGTAAAGAGTGCGTTTCTATATGGGAAGGTGAAGGAAGAAGTCTATGTTTACCAGCCTCTGGGATTTGAAGATCCACACTTTCCTACACAACACTATAAGCTTGACAAAGCTCTCTATGGTCTTCATCAAGCTCCTCGAGCCTGGTATGAGACTTTGTCAACATATCTTTTGGAATGTGGATACACATGAGGTAAAATCTATATGACTCTCTTTACAAAAAGGATCGAAGATAATGTGATACTGGCGCAGATCTATGTAGACGATATTATTTTTGGGTCAACCGATGAGGCCTTATGCAAGGAGTTCGAGAAGGTTATGAAGGCAAAGTTCGAAATGAGCATGATGGGAGAACTCACATTTTTCTTGGGATTGGAGGTGAAGTAGAGCGAAGACGGATCCTCATTCATCAAGCAAAGTACATCAGGGATATTCTCACAAAGTATAGCATGAACGACTGCAAAACTGCCAGCACACCATTTGCAGCTCAGACAGAACTCACATCTGATCTTCAAGGAAAGCCAGTAAACAAGTCCTTCTATCGCTCGATGATAGGCTCGTTGATGTATCTAGCCGCAAGTAGGCCTAATATTATGTGGGTTGTTTGCATTTGTGCATGATTTCAGATGAATCCAAAACAATCTCATGAAGCTGCTGTCAAACGAATTTTTCGCTATCTGAAAGGAACACCCAAGCTCGGACTGTGGTATCATAAACATAGTAATTTTGATTTATTGCTTATTCTAACAATGATCATGCAGGTTGCAAGGTTGACAAAAAGTCGATCTCCGGAGGTTGTCAATTCTTAGGAAATCGTCTCATATCGTGGCAAAGCAAGAAGTAAACAACAGTTTCCACATCTACTGCTCAAGACGAATATACGGCAGGTTACAGTTGCTGCTCACAAGTTCTTTGGATACAAAATGAGTTGCTGGATTACAGAATAAACATCATGAAGACTCCGATATTCATTGACAATGAAGCGTGTCTAGGAATTGTGAAGAATCCTATCCACCACTCTAGAACAAAGCACATCGAAATTCGCATTCATGCGATCAGAGATGCATATGAGAAAGGATACATTCAAGTGGTGCCTGTAGATACTATGCAACAGAAAGCTGATATTTTCACGAAAGCCTTCGACAAAACCCGTTCAACCAGTTGGTAACCTGGTTGGAAATGATCAATTTCCTTGAGTGGAAATGAATTGGGTCCCCATAACCGTTTAAAAAATGTGCCCAACAAAAAGGTTTTCTACAACATTAAAGTTTTATTTTCAAGCACTTGACTCTCGAAAATCAAATTTTAGGGGGAAGATTTCCTGAAAATGAGCATATTTTTGATCATTTGATCTTTCGATTGACACCTACTTAAGAAATTATAGAAAACTATTGACACTTTGATTGTTCTTAAAACAGAAAAAGAATGGAAAATCAAGATGCTAAGCAAGGAAAATCGAGGTGCCAAGCAACGACGTGTCAGTAGATTTAGCATACCATCGAGTAAACTGCGATTAGGAGACAAAAGTTAATGCTTACACAAGAATTCTGGATACCCACAATGTTGGGCAACTTGCGGCTAACACGTTGCGACATATGGCCTAATGGTCTTAAATTTTGCGTTGATAGATTGCCAAAGTCTGAGATTTCGGGTCTTTATATTGACTAACCATTCGGGGATATCATAATTGCTCTTCTGTTGCATCCAGATATATGTTGACCTAGACACAATTATGATACATTTACAAAAGAGCCAATGTGGCCAAAACCCTACACAAATGAAGCTCTCATTAAGAATCATTCAAGTGCTTAAATCATACTGTATATGGTATTTGCGTTAGCCCTCGTTAGACATTGGTCTCTCTGCTATACGAAAGTACTAACCTGATGATCAATTGTCTATCGTTGAAATTAAAACGATGAAAGTCATTATACTCACCCGCTATGAGGAATCTTTGTGCATACCTTGATCACGGGGGTATGTCGTGACGTAGGAGTCATGGGTATAACATTCTATCTGTCTAGCTTGAGTGGGGCCATTGCAATTTTTGTCAATAGTACCTCAACATGATAAAACACTCACCGAAAGCAAGTTGAAATAAGGGTGCATGGATTTAAGGGGATAAACATACTGACAATTTTTCTTGTGCCTTGATTATTTAAAGTCTTCTAATTACGAACTGACCAGTGTTGCCAGCAATGATCTTTTGGAGGAAAGTCACGGGGTTTGAATCAAAAGAAAATTATGAAAAAGGAAGCTCTGTGGCTCTAAAAATGATTTTCGGGGTCCAAATTGCAAATTTATGTTGTTCTTAAACTTATTTTCGGATTTTGCACTATTATTAGCTAAAAAGGGCATAATTTTCGAAAAAGGTTGAGATTTTCAAGCGTATTTGGTTTGGACTTCTTAACTTTGAAGAAACCTTGGACTTCTTAACTTTGAAGAAACCTCAAAAGTAACTGAAGCGACGTAATTAATCTGCCAACATATTTATTAAATACGCTAGCTGATTAATTTGTGTGTGTATATATATCAAATCTGTACATGCTTCGTTTTCAGTCACCTTCTTCTTCAAACAACTCTCAAAAACCCACTTTCAAACACTCATTTTAAATCTTCTTAAAAACATTAAAGCTGATTTCTTTGCAGCTGATATTGGTATGTGTTTTATGTTTTCGAGTCGATTATTGAATGGCCATGTTTATAGAATACGTGTACTAGGCATAGACAATCAATGAGTTTTGTTCTATCAGTATTCAAAGGTTTTAAAAGGGTTTATCAAGAAATATTTGAATTCAGAGTATTTATGTTTGAAGGCAGCGTAATACTCATTGATCAATGGATCGCGCATTTAAGTCTTGAACGCGAGTTCAAGCAACCAGCGTATTTGACAAATACGCCGGTCAAACCAGTGTAGATAAACATCTACGCTGACCATTATCTTGGAACTAAATTTAAATCCGTGACCTACGATCAGCGTAAATGAGTTATAACCGGCGTATATATTATTTCGCTTGGCGTATATGTGTCACTTGTCCGTTGTATATAAATCATGTTACCGTCGCATTTAGTAGCGGATATTCCAACACAAATAGTTATAGCCGCTGCGTATTTAACCCCAAAATTTAGCGTTTTTACCTACGTATTTATGTATGTATATATATATAGATATATATATTATTCTATTTTTATTTTATTTTATTTATTTGTTTTTATTTTTAGTTTATATTGTAAATATTTTATCTAACAAAAAAATATGTCTCGAAAAATGGATCTAACTTGGCTCGTATTCATGTCTCAGAATGGCTCAACAAATGATCTGGGATGGTACGAGGAAACACAATCAGCCAATTACACTAGTTCCACCAGAGCCTGAGTTTGAAGATGTAATGGACTGGCTGTCAAGAAGCAAAATAAGTTATGTTGTTCAAGCAAATCCGAAGATCTACTGCATTCACATAGAAGACTTTTGGAGAACCGCAAGAGTGAGAACAATAAACCAAGTCAAGCATATCACAGCAACAGGATGCAACAAAGAGTTAAAGGTGACAAAAGAGCGAATACGAAAAGTTCTCAGCCTCGGAGACAATTCTAGTGACCCAATAAAGCTGAGCAAACAGGCAGTGCTGGAAGGATTCCGTGGTATGAACTATGTAGTTGATTTTCGAGGCAAGAACGAGATAAAGAAGACAGGTCTTACAAAGGATTGGAAATTCATCTTACACACATTTTGCATGAGCATCTGTCACATAAAAGGTGGGTACGACGGGCTAAATCTGGAATGGTCTGTGGCAATGCTGAATCTATGTACCAACCAACCATTTAACATCTCAGGCCTAATCTTCTACTGCAAGGTCGACAACGTAAACAAAGGCCTAATATTCTACTGCAAGGTCGACAATGTATCCAAGAATCGTACAACTGCTCATTGACGATCAGCACAAGAACTTGCCGCATGATGGAAATTTATACCAGTTTCAGCTTCCCAAAGGAAGACAAATTACGGAGCTGAAAACAAAAGAGTGGGTAACGCTACATAACTGGATGTATAGAGAAGAAAGGCTTCCAACAGTTCTTGCTGCATAGAACAAATACCGGAAAGGGGTAAGGCAAGCTCGAGAAAGACAAGAAAATCATGCTGCTGAAAAGGAAGAAGCAGAAGTAGAGGAGGAAACACCACTAATACGTAAACGAAAAGACAAAGGGAAGAAGGTGGTTGAAGGAGAACCCTCTAAGAAGAAAAGCAAGAAAGACTCCTCAAACCAGAGCGGATTATGGGTGACAGCATTTGTGCTGGGTCAACAAGAGAGGATATCGAACAAATGCAGGCTATTCATGTTATCGCAGAGGCAGAAAAATGAGAACGACAGATGAATAGGAGAGAGGTGACTGAGTCAAAGACACCCATTGTGGTGACATTAGAACAAGAACATTTAGATCGTTTTGTAGAAGGGCTGCTAACCGATCCCTCAGAGCCCACTCCAAGCAAGTCCCCCACACAAAAGAAACAAAAAACAGGGGAGGGATCTTCCAAGGATGTTCCACCCAAGCCCTCCTCAACTGTTTAAGCTCCTCCTCAAAGAGTTCCTTCAAGACCTGGACCGTTTCAAGACCCGTACGATCGCTTATCCAAAGAAATTGGATTGTTTCCTGCAAATGAATTTTGTTTGTTAAAGAATCAGGTCAATGATACCAATGCGCTTAAAGAGAAGTTGAAGAGCAAAGAAAGAAGAACTAAGAACTGCACTCCTATGTCTCTAAGCAATCTGAATTTATAAAGTTTCAACAATATGGATTGGAGAAATTGCACGAGATGGTGCAGGATCTACACGCTTCAGCAAATCAAAAACCGAAATACAAAAGTTAAGATATCTTCAATTTTGATAGTTTTGGAGAAAGAGAAGAGAAACGCAAGGCTGGAATAGCAGAAAAGAAAAGGAAACGACTCGAGTCTGCTGTTGATGTAAGTTTCGATGGAGATAGTGAAGAGGAAGAGGTTGACAGGATCGAAATGCCAGAAAAATTCCTTGAGTGGGGTTTGGAGGATGCAGTGATGTATGAAACTGACAGAGGAGATGAGTTTGAGCCTCAACATCCTGAGTGGTTCAAGAAGGAGAGGGCAAAACTGATAGATTTCTATCAGGTCATAATGGTTGAGAAAACAGAGGTCACTGACCGAATCATCCGCTGGAAATATTAAAATCTGACTGGGTGGTTTGTTGTTAAACGAAGAGGAGGTGTGATCCAATACTTTCGAAATGGAAATGCATGCAGAGTCTACCCACATGGGATATTCGAGAGTTGAGCAAGCATGATATGATAAATCCTACCAACAGCAGCATTGGTGGCGACCTTGAAAGCTTGATTCTTAGAGAATGCATGCGTGGATTCACAGTTTTCAAACCTCAGCGCCCAAGAAGACGCATATAAAAAACAACCAAAGACCCAGTCACAGGAAAAGGAAAAGTGACATGGGTAATCAATCTAGCCAAAGTGGTGACAAGGGTAAAACTTCCTCCAGAACAGCCTGTGACTCTCACCAATTTCAAGAAATGGTTTTATGATGGTAAAACAGGTGAAGTAGTTATCAGATCCAACTCTAACGAAGATATCGCATTCTGGATCCGATAGATGTATTCATGTTCTACTTTCTGATCGAAACATTCTTTATGGAAACAAGATACATGTGGGCGCAGGATATGAATACCTGGAGGAGGATGTTGTTTCAGAGAGCTGTCAAGCGTGCAAGGGCACGAAAGATAGAAATGATGGAGATTATGCTCAGAATCAACACACAAAAGGAAAAAGATGAATCTAGAAAGAAGAAAGCTGCTGAGCCGCAATCATCCTCTTCACAACCCTCATATCCACAATCCAAGGATCCATCCTCTAATTCAGATGTTCAGGTTATTCCACCACTTCCGACTTCATCCACATATGAAGTCACTATGGAGGTCCAACCCACAACCAGTAAAGCTACTTTTAACCAATATGCACCACCAAGAAAGGATCGAGATGCTGCCGCACGCCCTGAAGCTCAGAATGAATGAAGACTCTCAAGTATGCAACGGTCTAGGGGGGATATTGTTCGAACATTTTGAGACCGTTGATACTTGAGTTTTATAGTTTATAGCTTGATTGTAATAGTTAGTAAAACTAGAAGGGCTAAAAGTGTAATTTTTGATACTTGTACCAGTAGCGACGTATTTAAAGTCCCAGCGTATTTAATAAATATGCTGGGTAGTCAGTGTGTATATATTGGTGATCAATGGAAAACCCTAGTCCAAAAGTTTAATGATTTCTCTTGTTTTGTGATTATTGTTCTTGTGCTAAATCCGAACATCCAGGTGCATTAAGTGATTATATCTTTTGGGATTCCATATACAACACTTGTTGTTTGATCCATACAAGAATCTTCATCTTCATCTTTTGGGTCTTTTTTTTTTTACTTTTACATATTCAAACAACTAATCTATAGTTGTTTGGGTGATAACAATCAAACCTCTGTGATCCGAATCTGTTTTGGGACTCACACGGTTGTAAATAACAAGTTCGGCTTAGTTTCAACTTTGTCTACACAAAAAAAACATTGGTTAAAGTTTTTTTTCTAAGCCATAAAATTTGTTCAAGAAAACCGACACTTTTTATGCTTTTCACCATTTTACCCAAAAAACACCTACCTCTAGCCAAAACCTACCCTTTTAAAAGACCTCTTGATATTTACAAGGATTAAACATCAAAAAGGAGGATGTTTGATTGTTTGTCAAGCCTACAGTAGGCGTAAGCTCCACATCGGGTCTAAGTCTTTTTTCTTAAATATTTTCAACCGAGTGTTGAGTGACCACTTGTAAGTTGTGTAAATTTGTATATAACTAAAGAGAATTTAAGAAAGACAAGTTATGCCAAAATAAATAATTTTTCCTAAAATGTGTTTTAAATAAATCATGACGAATAAGATTGTAAATAAAATAAACACAAAATAAATTTATAACTTGGATTCCCAACACTCTGAAGATAAAGCCAAAACCTTCTCTTCTACCAATTATGTTTGGGTGCGTAAGCCACATTATAGAGTTTTGCTTGAGGACAAGCAAACATTCAAGTGTGGGGGTATTTGATGTGAAAAAAATGCAACATATAAATTACATCAAACAAGAAATAAAATCAACCCTTTTTCGGTACTTATGTTGGAAAAAGCATGTTTATTTGTTTACTTTTAAATTCCAGGATCAAAAGAGCCTAAAAGGAACAAATTAACAGTAGAAACGAACACAAATACAAAGAAGAAGGATTGACATGACCTGTCGAATCCTCATCCACATCCAAAACAACAAAAATATCAAGAACAGAAGCTTAGGCACGGGGTTGTGCCCACCAGGCATGGGGCCGCGCCCAGTCAAGATCTCTGTAGAAAAAGACAACAGCAATCGGAAAACCAACACGGGGTCGTGCTAACCCAACACGGGTCGTGGTCAACTGTAAGATTCGCGGAATCTGTGATAGTACAACAAGTACACTGGCCACGGGGCTGTGCCATGACACCATGGGGCGTGTTAGTACAAGACCTGACATCTTCAGTTAATAAAAGGAGAGAAAAAGATGATCACGGGGCCGTGCCAGGTGGGCACGGAGCCGTGTCTGCCCTCTATTTCCAACTATAAATAGAGGTGCTTGGTTTAAGAGAAAGGCATCCCTTGGCAAACCACTTCTCTCACATTTGCCATCAGTCCACCACCACTACAACACCAACACCCACCACCATCATCCATATTTCATCTTTTAGAGTGTGTAGTAGTCTCCAGACAAGATTAATTGTAAGAGTTCTTGTCAAACAAATACCATGCTTGGCTAAATCTCTTACATCACTTGGTGAAGATGAATCTTTTATGTATTTCTTTTGATTTCCAATCTTTGGCAACTTTTTAATTAGGTATGTATTAATGACTTTAATAACTAGTTTTTTATATTGAAAGTGAACTTTGGTTAAACATTTCTTCATGTTTCGGTGATTCATTCATTCGTGTCTTTACGGTCTATATAAAGCATGTTAACTACATGGAAGGGGGTTAGAAGGGTGTTTGGGTAAAGTTCTTGCCTCGTTCAATGTATAGATCCTGCGAGAACTTGGTTCAAGCTTATTAGTACTTTCCTTGAGGCAAATAGCATCAATCGAGGGAAGTAAGAATGGCTTGAACCCCCTTATAAAAAAACTACTATTAAAACTTTATCCAACCTTGCGGGACTGTAACCCTGCTGACTCAGACCAATATGGCCGAGGGTAACGTCGCCTTAATAAGAGGGGCCTAAAAATTTGCGCATTAATAACTTATTTAATTATCTTTCAATATTCCTGCCTTGCGGGACTGTATCCCTGCTAACTCAGACCAATATGGCCGAGGGTAACGTCGGCTTCACAAGAGGGGCATGCCACTATAACTAAGATAATATCTTAAAAAGCCTAAAGTGCGGAAATTATCAAAAGGAGTTGGAACCAAGTGATTCTTTTTTATCTATTTGTTTTTATTTATTTCTTTACGTTCTTACATTTAGTTTTATCTTTTAAAACTTTCAAAACTTTTATCAAAATTTGGTTAGATTGGACGTTAACGATAAGCCGGTATTAAAAGCTTTTGTGTCCTTAGACGACCTCGATATTTTACCATCACTATATTACGTCTACGATGGGTTCACTTGCCCTAACGTGTAGAGTGGTAGTATTATGTCGTGCTTTATAAATTTAAAGTTTGATCCACTAGTAAAAGGTGCTTAAAATATAATAAAAATTATAACCACGCTCACCCACGTCACACCCATAAAGAAAACAAAAGAATAATCGAACCATACTAGAAATAGTGATGAAGATGCTGTTTTTATGAGTTTGGTGGTTGAAATTTACTATTCTCTGGCAAAATTGTCACACCCCAATCGATGGCGTAAACATCGGAGTGAGACGAAAACGAGATTGCAAGAGACTTAATAACGACTAATTGTGACAATATTTTAAATAATTCAAATTTCCTTGATGCTAAAATGGAAATACGTTGTCTGAAACGGAAGTACAACAAGTTTTGCAAATAACGTAACATCATGAAGAAAAGTACAAAATTTAAAGTCTAGGTGTGTTTCTAATCCACCCTAAATACGTTTCTTCAATCATCATCAACTAGTTTCCTGCGACATATATTAAAATAAAGATTAACAAAAGTTGGCGAGTACACAAGTTTAATTACATAGCATAATTGTGAATAAATGTTATCTCTTATCCAACATGGAAAACTACATATATTGTTCGTTATCATACTAGCATGTGTTAACTATAAGTCAAACCAAAGTGTACCACAATCGTGCATATCATTGTCGCGGAGACGACAAGGCTGTAAAATAGTTTACTTAACAATACCACAAGAATACGAGCGATGCGTTAATCCTATAGCGCTATAATTGTTAAGGTAGGCTTATGAAGTTAATGAGCATATAGAACACAAGTTTAACATAGCATGCGATAACAAGAATAATACAAGTATCATGTTATTAACGGATAGAGTATGTACGTAAATAAGTTTAATCGTGATTCTGATTTGTATAAGTGTACACGTTGCACCCAAAGTGTATAAAACGGAAAATGGGATCGAGTATACTCATAGTTTTGCATAGAAATTCCGCATACGTGAGTTGAAGCGTAAGAGAGTCGAGGACACCGAAGTTACCCTACATCGGGGAAATGAAGGTGTGTGAGTTTATGGAATTTGTGGAGAGTTCGGATTTGGAATTTAATATAGAAAGTACATATGTAAAGAAAATATATCTTGTCTAAATACTCATTTGGTGTTTGTACGTGTTTTCATGGGTCCAAATTTGCCCACTAGAATCACAAACGAGAAAATTTAGAACTAAGATAGTATAACCTAAGTCCTTAACATCTAACCATAATCCGGTTAGTATCAAGATTTCAGTTATATATATATATATATATATATATATATATATATATTATAGTGTAGTCCATCATGTATCATCATGTATAGTCATATAAGTCAAGCATGGAGGTAAGATTAACCTCATTGTATGATTCACCAAAACACAAGGTCATCAACTTAGTTGATGACCCGGTTGGTCATGAATAAGAAATAAAATATAACTAACTAGTTTGTCAAGTAGCCAAGTAAGATTAACCCATGTGTTCCATACCCATCATGGCAATTGTTTGAGGTGCGGGGAGGTTATGTTACTTTGGTTCTTGGAAGCTACTTGATGTTACTAGTTGAAAAATGTGAACAAGTGCGATTTTGTGGAACTAATTCGGATAGTTTAAGCTTCCAAGGTTCACACACAACTCATGCACAAGACTCTCCATATAAGAGGTTGAAGCTTGGATGGTTTTCAACCATTTGTAACATTTGGACAGAATTTAAATAAGATTAAGCTTGTGTTCTTTGTGGAAATCAACCACAACACAAACCCACAACTATGAATTAAGTTGGGAGCTTGGTGGGTACAAGTTTACACCAAGTTCTAACTAAAATAGACACAAAACAAGAATGAGAATTTAAAATAGTAAGTTTTTTTTATAACTATATTGGACCTCAATGTGGTGAGGTTCCATATTAGTTTGCCAAAGAAAACTTGTGGAAACCTTCCTAGAGGTTATTCAAGAAGTTTAGATAAGAAAAAGAGAGAAAGAGTGAGTAGAAACTCACTATGAACAATTGGGAGTTCACTTTTTGCAACTTGAACACTTGAGAGAATGTGAGGATTTAAGAGTGATTTGAATGGGGGAAAGGACTTCGTAGTGTTAGGAGGCTGGTATTTATAAGTTAAAAATTTGGGTTAAGCATTTAATAAAAGTTGATGGTGATTGGCGGTTGCATTAAAGTTTAACAGAAAGGTTTAGAACATTTTGCGAACATATGCGCGTAATAGTTCTTGTGCAGACAACACCACCTGAAGGGGTCTAGTGGACACGAAGGGGAAAGGAGACACAAAGGCCACCTGCGTTCATGGCTTGGTGGTTTATGCGAACAAGAAGAAGGGGGCAAAGCACATGAGGCCGAGGCCTTCATGTCCTTCCCATCGCACCTTGACTATGGGAATTCGACTGCACCTAAGCTGCTTGGTTCCTCGATCCATGATTTCGATCGGTTTCTCAACAAAATGCAAAGACTTATTGATTTGTAAGTCATCCACCGGAACTTGAAGTCATTCATCAGCTAGACACTTTTTGAGATTTGAATGTGAAATGTTGGATGGATGTTGTTGAGTTCTTGAGGTAAATCCAGTCGATACACTACCTTGACAATCCTTTCGAGAATCTTAAAAGGACCTACGAAGCGAGGAACGAACTTGACTTTCTTACCAAATCGAACAACTCCTTTCCAAGGGAATACTTTGAGAAGTACGTGATCACCAACATTGAATTTCAACGGTTTGCGGCGTGCTCTTTTGTTGGCTTCTAGCTTTGAGGAGGTTGTCGCTGATTTGTTGGATCTTGTTTGTCGTTTCTTGTATGAGCTCGGGACTGGTTTTTGTGCCTCGCCGATCTCGTGCCAACAAATAGGTGAACGACACTTACGTCCATACAATGCTTCAAAAGGAGCCATTTGAATACTGGAGTGATAAATGTTATTGTATGAGAATTCTATCAAAGGTAAATGTACATCCAAGTTTCCACCAAAATCAATTACATATGAAAGAAGTATGTCCTCGAGGGTTTGGATAGTACGTTTGCTTTGACCATCCGATTGAGGATGAAAAGTCGTACGAAGAGTAAGTTGTGTACCCATCATGGTTTGAAACGTTTGCTAAAGATAAGAAGTGAAACGACCATCGCGGTTAGAAATGATGTCAATGGGGATACCATGACGACAGATGACTTCATTCGTATATATACGAGCATTTGGACATAATTTAAATAAGATGTAAGCTTGTGTTCTTGGTGGAAATTAACCACAACACAAACCCAGAACTATGAATTAAGTTGGGAGCTTGGTGGGTACAAGTTTACACCAAGTTGTAATTAAATAGACAAGCAACCAGAATGTGAATTCAAAACAGTAAGTTTTTTTATAACTATCTTAGACCTCAATGTGGTGAGGTTTCACATTAGTTTGACAAGGCAAACTTGTGGAAACCTTCCTAGAGGTTATCCAAGAAATCTAGAAAAGAAAAGAGAAGAAAAAGAGAGAAAGAGTGAGTAGAAACTCACTTTGAAAATTTGAAGTTCATTGTTTGCAGCTGGAACACTTGAGAGAATGTGAGGATTTGAGAGTGATTGGGAAAGGATTTCGTAGTGCTATATAAGTTAAAAATTAGGGTTAAGTATTTAATAAAAGTTAATGGTTGTTGACGGTTGCATTAAAGTGTAACAGAAAGGTTTAGAACATTCTACGAATATATGCGCATGACAGTTCTTATGGAGACAACACTAGACAAAGGTGGTCTAGGGGACATGAAGGGGAAAGGAGACACGAAGGCCACCTGCTTTCGTGGCTTGGTGGTTTATGCGAACAAGAGGAAGGGGGTGAAGCACATGAGGCCGAAACCCTCATATGTTTCGTGTAGGGAAGAGGGGCACGAAAGTCCCCATGTGGCTTTGAAGCCACTTTTATTATTCTATTATTATTGTTATTATTATTATTATTATTATTATTATTATTATTATTATTATTATTATTATTATTATTATTGGTGGGAGTTGGCTACAAAGTCTAGTTTTCCTACAAAGTGTAGAAAGTGTTGTCCTTATGGCATGTGGCATTTAGGGTTTTAATACTAAATGGCACTATGGTAATTAAATAATTAACTTAATTGTGAAAGTTTATCTCTTAAACAATAAGTGGAGATATTTAAGGAAATAATATATCTCATATTTTTTTTTCAAATTCTGCAGTTTCAAAATCAAAGAAATCGTAATCTTAAACAATAACTGAAAACTTTGTTCCTTTAATCGACATTCACGGATTAAAAAATGGTCATGTCCAATGTAATGGTTGCTTGTGGCAATGGTATCCTTTCGATTCACATGAACTTGACACGTGTTTTTTTTTCTTTTATTTGTTATGTAACATTATCATTGTAACATCCGCCAAGAAGGGTACCCATTTTGAAATAATTTGAATCCGAACTGTTTGTAAACTAGCTCGAGCCGTTATAAATAAAATATATTATTTTTGACTCTACTCCGATTTTTATGAAACTTAGGTCATATCATAGAGAAGAATGCGCTCGTTCCAACGATATGTTCGAATTTTTATAAAACGCAATACTTTCCAAGTTATACGAGAAAAACAAGTTAAGCGCTAAATTAATTCTTTATATATATAAAAATATTATATAATAAAAAATTAACATAGTTTTTTTTCTTATTTCTCACCGCGGCATAATGTTAAATAAAAAAAATAATTTTTTCAATTTCTTTTAAAAGACAAGACTTTATATTCTCAATCAAAGATTAATGTCATACTTTTAAAAAGAAAATCACAACCCTATTTCTTTGTCATTCCAACATCCTATCTTCTTTCTCTAAAAAAAACCTAGCCACCACCGTCTCTCTCTCAAAGAAACCTAGCCAGCACCATTGAAGCCTTGCAAGATTTCCCAAACAACCAAGAATGAGGAGCAAGAATCCAACATCGTCCTCATCTCCATCTCTTTACCCTATCTTCTTCATTGTAGGTAGTTTTAATGTCATTCATTTCTTTATATTTCTTTATTCCTTATTGTTTCATGTTCATACTTTAATTTCCTTGCAATTTATATTTTTATAATACTTGTGGTTTAGGATAGTTTGAGTTTTGATAGTAGTTATAATTGTGTTTTGATTTAAAATATAAATTGTGTTGGCAAAATATTATAATTCTGAACTAGTGTCACAAAATATTAAAATTTCATAATTTTTGCTACTATTAAAATTAGTTTCATAATCATGTTTTAAAGTTGGTTTCATTTTGATCAAATGATGGTAGTGTTTGATGTCACATGAGTTTTGACTCTCGAATGTTTATATCATTTTATTTATTTCTAGGACTTCATATAAAAAATCAGACTTTTATAAAAATATACGTATATTTGTCTTGCATACAAATATGGACAACTCAAATGGTTATATTATAATATCTTATCACTTAATAAATAGATATAGATAGAATATGCAATATATATATGTGTGTGTGTGTGTTAAGGTAATTTTAGGAAATATGAAAAATATTTATGTATAAATTATAGTTATTAAAATGAACATATAAAAAGACACACTTTATTGTAATAAAGGCTATCTCATAAAAACCTACATATATATATATATATATATATAGTTCTTCTCTTAAATGATTATTGATATATATAGAAAGTTCACAAAAATAGTTTATAACATTTCAAATAAATATTTATTATCAGTGGGACTAATTTATCACATAAACATTAGATATATTTACATATGATATTTAATTACATAGTAATATTTATTTTTAGGATGAAAACCCCAAGTATTAGGTTGTAATATTTTTATATATGTTTCCTTGTGTTATTTTATTTAAGTATTTTGGTGTTATAATATTTAGGGTGATTGTGTCTTTTGGTGTTATCTCTCTTTCGTTACTCGTGAGGATTAGCGGGTTTTAACGGAATGCAAAACTGGGGGTAGATCTTACTTTCCCCCTTTTTGTCACTTTAACTTAGGGTGTTTCATGTGTTATGTTTTATATGATCCGTATACTTTTTCAATAACATGCCAAGTTAAGTGTCATATGTGCTCCTATTTATTTTGTATGTTGTATTACTTGTTTCATTCATACGCTATACATGTTTACCGCTTTGTGTCACGGATTTCATAGTTTCACTTTTTGCCTTTTGGGGGCTTGAATTGCATCATTGTTTCATAGTATCGATTTTCTCCTTTCGGGGCTTGAATCGCATCATTGTTTCATTTCTTATGTTTCATTATGTCATATTATATTATTTACTTATGGATTGCTTGTTTTTCGGATTAATTGATCTATGTCACCTATTACAGTTAATATTGCATGTTAAATAATTTCTATTAAATAAAATCAACTAAACTTTTAAAGTTAAATAAAACAAATAAAGATCTATTCGCCAACTATTGTTGACCCAAATTTCTTTTTCACATGAAACAAGTACACAAGGTTGATAGCTACTTGAGGACACATAATATTGTGCCTTAGAATAATTAAATCAAGACTTATGTTATCTTTTGTATTTTGGATATTGTATAGTTTTATTTGAAAAAAATATTTGGTTATGTGAGACAAATTAATATTGATGATAATAAACATTCAAACGTTAAATAAATATCAAAAGCTATGAAATAATCATATCATACCATGTGCCATATCCGTTACGGGTCGGGGTGTGACAGATTGGTAACAGAGCTTGAGACTATAGGGAAAATTAAGATAGGTTATTAGACCATAGACTTAGACTATAGTTTTTTAGGTACTTATGTGCTTATTTGATTAATTGTTCATAGCTTATGAATGTTTGAAATGTTTGGTGTACACATGCACAAGATTACTTATATAACTATTACATGTTAAAGGTGCGTTACATGATACAATGTGTTATACTGTTTATCTAAAGTATATTTCTCTTTTATTCATGTCGCGTTAACACATACTATATAATAAATAAATAATATATCTTTTATTTATTATTTATATATCTAAAGTATGTTGATTTCATTATTTCTTTTCCATACTCTTTTGACTTTCAACTATTCCATTTAAAGTTTCGAATTTCATTTGAGTTTCATATCTCGTCAAAGTGGCTAAGTGACGGACATGTAGTAACTGGAAGGGCTAGGTACCGGTAGTCGGGACGTCCAGTCTAGGCTTGACATTCGTATAAATCCATTAAGGACCTGTTGCCTACCTAGGGACCATCGATGAGAGTACCAATACCTATTAAGCCAAAGCATGTCACACCAAACATCACGTAAACCAACAACACTTTGATAAGTTAAACGTACCCACGTTAAGTCATGGGTGCCCTCCCACAATGTTTCATATCACCCCAAACCCTGTCATTTCATGATTTCTTTTGGGCTAGTTGTATGTCAAATGGTAGACATATGTGGGACATTCAAACACTCGTTAATCACGGGGGCCCACGTGATTCGAAAGTGATGCATGGAAGGCATATTGAAACTCTAAGTATACCAACCCTACAACTTTTAGTATTTCATTTTGAAATATTGTTTTAGCCTAAGTTTCATTTGACTCCATGATTCAATGATTTCATGATGAAATTTTTGCTTATTATATTTTATTAATGAGATGTCACGTTTCACAGTATTTTATATCATAAGCTTCGAATTTCTCTATATATCATAAGTTTCTTATTTATTATGTTGAACACACTTAATGTCCACTTGTATATACTCAAAACTCACAACTTATTGCGTTCAATCCTTATAGATGTTGGCCAAACGCAACCTTAATGGAAAGCGTGTCGGAAATTCGGGACGACGCATGGCGGTCTCACATTGCCAAAGCGATGGCCGCTATCCTTCCCAACATCGTGGCTCAAGCTCACCAAACCCTTAAGGGGCCAATGACCAAGAGAACCAGGCGGTTCTGGTTCTTCCAAATGCTCGTACAAACACTTCAACTCTTGTGACCCTCCTACTTATGAAGGCACCGGTGGTGCTACTACTCTTCTCCGTTGGTTCGAAGAAATGGAGAGTACGTTTCTGAACTCCGAATACCCCAACAATCGTAAGGTTTGATATGCTATGGGCCGTTTGCTAGGAAATGCATTAACTTGGTGGAATGCCGAGAAAAATACCCGTGGTAAGGAAGCTTATGTTGCCTTGACCTGGGAGCAGCTCAAGGAGATTATGAAGGAGCAGTTTTGCCCCCAACATGAAATCAAGAACTTAGAAGATGAATTTTGGAATTTGAAACAGGTTGAAGGTGAGAACACGGCTTACAATAAGCGGTTCCACGAGCTTACAATATGTATCTATTCACTCTCCTTACCCGACTCATTAGGCAGTACATTAAGGGTCTCCTGGCAGTTATCAAGGACACGGTGGAAGGCAGTAAGCCGGCTACTCTCGAAGACGCCAAATGTGATTTATTCATCATGTTAGCTTTTATTCATTTTCATGTAGGGTAGAATGTGTTTTACACAGACACACATAAATCTGTATCTATTTCATTTTAGGATCTTAGCCAAATGTGATTTATTCGTCATGTTAGCTTTTTATTCATGTTAATGCACGGTAGAATGTGTTTTATCCATTAAATTTTATTATCAAACGTTTTAAAAATTAAGTGTGTATGCAACCTTTTTCCATGTACATGTTAATCAGTTTTTTCACAAAAAACAAGTATATTTTCCCGTTTTAAATAAAAGTTATTTCTCACATTATATAATCAACGAGTTTCCATAGTACCAACTGTTCCTTACAAACTTTGTCAAAACTCACATAAGATTGTAATTGTTCAAATTAACATGTCAACCATCTACGCATAATGTTCAAACATAACTAAACACAAAAAAAGCTATCTAAAACACCTTAAATTCTAAGACCCACATTGAAGGTGTTCATGAAACACCTATTTGAAGTTCAACCTCGCTAGGATAGCTTCAAATGCAGCCGCATCTAGCCTCTTCTTTTCATCGTCGATTAACTTCTTATACCTTGCCACATCAGCCTCCACTAACGGCTTTACCCTATTTTCATCACGGAGTAAGATCTTTGCGATATATATGTTTAAGATCATCAAGCTCTTTACGATGTTTGCATGTTACATCACCGACATCATTACATTCTTTCGACAAACCAAATTTCGTAGTTTTCACACTCATGCCTTTGTACGTTTCCATATGGCACATCAAGAAGACGACACTATCAACGACATTATGTTTTGTATGCCAAGGCATATGCAATCTTATCTACACTGTCCGTTTGTTCATTTCTGTGGTTGGATGATTAGCATACTCCAAATAAGCTGACAAGGCATCCCTCTACGTTCAACAATAAAGTAAATATCAATACATGTTGGCCGAATGTGTTATATTCTTCATGTTAGATTTTTTTTTGTTTCTCATGCAGGAGTAGAATGTGTTTTACCCATACATACTGCCCATAGTTGTTTTATTCTTCATGTTACCCACATGTGTTCACCCAGTGTGTTTGGCCATGTAAATAGTGTTTCACTCACCATACATGCTAACCAATAAGAAGTTTACATACAATTTTAGCCAACTGTGTTTTACACTAATATGTATTTAATCTACAGTTTATGTACATCAATATACATCACAATTGGCACTAATCTACAGTTTTAGCCTATTGTGTTATATTGTGAGGTATTGCAAGTTTTTGTGTCATGTGCACCTGAATATGAACAATTGTGTTTTAGTGTAAAATAATCTAAATAATAAAGAGTGTTGCCACATACCACATACTACCCTAAATGGAAAACAATGTTACAACACATATTAAAACTAAGGAACTCATCATATGATAATACAATTTAAACCTTTCTTTTAACATTAAAACTCAACAAGTAACCTTACATCTGAAATAAGCATCATGAGTATATTTAACCCTTGCCTAATCAATAACAACAGATATAACACATTGTATGCTGAGGTTACATTATAATAACTTAAAAGCTCGAAAATTTTATACAACAATACATTCAAGCAAGTTATAAAACACATTGTTATGAATCATTAGTCCGATGAAAATAAAGCTAGTCCTAAGACAGCATTCCATAAATCAACTATGTAAAAAGGAACGTCCTTTTAACTAAAATCTATTGTCAAACACACCATTCATATTTATGTATAACACACTGGTATCAACAGCCAACTAGATTGATTACCATCAACACAATTCTGAAACCCTAGTCTTGAAAAATACAGAAAAAACACACCTTTGTTCAATGACTATTGATTGGAACGTTTTTTTGGAACAAATCGGAGTATCAGTCTTCTCCATTTGTTTCAATCTTCTTGAATCTCTTGCCCACCATCAAAATCATAAGAATAAAAAACGTAGATGATGAATGTTCAAGTTCTAGAACACAATCAACAAGTTAAACAACAACTTACGCTTGTATTTTTTGTTCAAATTTGTTATCTCATTCATGAAACTAGCAAATTTTGGTATGGATTGGGTTTTCAGAAGTGGGTGTTTTAGAGAGAGAAAATCGCGTGAATGTTGTGACAACCGTTACCTTTTGGGTTACAATTACACAAATGACAAACATTAAGACAATTATATGTATTGTTTTAAGACACTAATTAACTTATTTGGGCCTATGGAATGCATAGGAATGTATATTTGAATCGTATGCTACCCAATTAGTGATTTCGGTAATTCTGCACATTTAAACGATAACGAACTGACAACGGAATACTGATAATGTTGAAAAATACGAGTCTTATACATGTATTTTAAACACATGAATTGGTTTTGATGAATTATCATCCTTTCTACCGTCAGAAAACGCATACGTGAACGAAAAACGCGACTATAGGAACGTATCGACAACAAAACGGAAGCATGGGACTCGTGGGTTACCTTAAAAACTGAAATATTATGAAAATTTTAGCTTTGTAATCAAATTTTAATATCCGCAGTCAAAATCGGATCAAAAAACAGACAAGAAACGACAACGAAGTATTTTACGGAATTTCGACATCATTTTCCATATATTTGAACCTATAATAGTAATATATGATGTTTCATGAAGTTCGGGTTCGAAAACGGGCCTCGTAGACGCGATTGGGCCGCTCAAAACACAAAAAGCGGGCCTGTGGGCCTTGGGCCCAAGCCTCCTTATGAAACCATAACTATAAAAGGGTTTCAAACCTTTTTTCTTCACCCAATCCTCAGACACAAACACACACACCCCATCTGCTCTCTCTCTCTCTCTCTCTCTCTCTCTCTCTCTCCCTTCTCTAGAACTCCGGCTGCTACACGACGGAGCCGCGGCGACGCCACCGCCGGCCGTGGTCCTCCGGCGATGTTTTCCGGCGCGTGCCCCCCTAAATCCTACCTTCTAAATATGCTTCCAACGTCAGAATTTTCGATCTGGGTAACGATGGTGGTTGTTCTGGAATCTGGCAGGCATAACTCAAGTCCACTCCAGTAAGTTCTAGTCTCTTTCTTCTTTTTCATCTCAGATCCTTTTAGATCCCCATCTTTCCGGTCGTTGCTTGTCATTTCAGGTGGTAGTGGCGCTGTGGTGGGTGACGTCGGGTGGTTGTGTGGAGCGAGAAAGAGAGAGGACAATGAGTGAGAGAGAGAGATCGAGAGGTGAAGACGGGGCCGGCCAACACCGTATGATGGCGTGACGGCAGTCGGGAGCGGCAGTGGTGGTGGTGGCCTAATAAAGGGAGTGGATGTGGTTATTTTCAGGTTCGGGTTTGCTTTGGGTTGGGGACTTTTTAAGGTGTTCGAGCACGTCGGGTCTCGGTTTCAGTTCAGTCAACCATGGTCAAACCCGGTCAACATCAAGTCATTGTTCGTGTTTCGGATTTATAAAGAACAAGCAGATTTTTGGTGTCTCGGGTTAAACCCGGTCTACTCGGTTCAACCCGGTGGTCAACTGTGGTCAATCGCGGTCAAACTCAGTCAAACCTCGGTCAACGTGGTCAACATGGTCAACTACGGGTCAACTCAGATTTGGGTTCGGGTCAAACCGGTCAACGCGAGTCTTGGTAAAATATTTTTTACACAAAGTTATTAAATAATTATTTAACCTTTCGTTTTAACACGACATCGAGCTCTAACCCAAACCAACTAGCAAGTTCGTTAAGAAAATAAAATTTTGGGTTTATACATGACTTGTTTATATAACTTCATACATACGTAAGCATATATATATGTTAGAAACCGAACCGAAATTACGACATAACATGTATATTAGACTTGGATTTGACGAAAATTATGTTAAAACATACGACGGAAAGTTATGTATATTGTTGTACATTGAATGTTGCGTTTTGAAAGTTTATCGACAACTTGTATTGTCAGGATCGTCCAAAAATAGAGAAAACTCTGCCCGTTTTTCGTAAAAATCCATAAAACGAAACGTGTTTTATTGTAAAGACAAAACCTATCAAATTCAAGCGATTTTTATAAAAATAAATATAAGCGTAGAATTATTCTCGGCGACACTTTATAACTTGTAAAAAAAAGTTGATAACGATTCAGCAAACGTGGTTTACTAGTTAACCAAACGCGAAACTTTTTATAAAATAAATATAATCATTCATATTGTTTCAAACATCGATAACCCAAATTCATTTATAAAATAAATATAGTTATTATATTTATTTCAAACATCAAAACTCGGAAATTCTTTTATAAAATAATCTTTTTATGTTTATATTTTAAAACATTCACAACTGAGAACTTTATAAAATAAATATAACTTTTTAGTTATTTCTAACATATTTCATTCTAACATATACTAATAATCGAGATACTTTCGGTAACGAACGAACAAGTCGACTAAAGTAAACATATAACTATATGTAATTATGTTGATGATTATATACGAGACGTGATACATTATACGAGGTACAATGTATTATTTTTATATAAATATTCGTCACAAACACTTAGTACTATTCGAGACGACTAACACGACTTCATAAATTATTTATATATATATATATATATATTACTAAATATTGGAAGTTACGTGTTCTATTAAACAAAGATAGCTATCGTTTTCTTCAAGTTAAAGTCTTCCCATCAAATCATTCGGTTAGCGATGCGGTAGAGCTCGGTGACACGTAGTTTAGCTACGTTATGTTTATAAACTTATAAGTTATTCTGTTTTAGAAATGTCTTAGATTGCATGCTAGCAAGTCACGTTGTGGAAATGACATTATGGAATCACATTAAGCTAGCTTTGCACAAGGATATCAAGGTGAGTTCATAACCCTCACTGTTTACGGTTTTTACATTGTTATAAATGTTTTCGGAGGTGGAAAGACATGAAAGTTTTGCAAAAGTACAAAATTTTCGATGAACAAAAGTTCATATTTCTAAACCATGTTGCGAATGAATTTCAATAAACTCAAATGGTTTACGAAAGATTTATGGTCAACATACCGGTTTTACAAAACACACGCGTATTTTCTAAACGTGCATGAGTTTCATGACTCGGGACAAGATTGTCCTAGTCAAAACGGGACTGGGTTGTCCTGCATACAAATAAGAGGACTGGTTGGTCCTTTTTTAGACTTAAACAGGCTAGGCCCATTCTCACTTGTGTGATGCACAAAGACTCCGTGATCTTAGGCCCCCTTTCTTCTAAAACGTTTTGGGTTTTACAACTCACAGGGGGGAATACATATTTTAATGGTGTGGTTTAGCTATGGAATGAAATATTAGATCATGTGCGAACAGGGTTTCACTTAAGCGCCATTAATCTTTTATAAGACCACGGAACAAAAGTGGTAGATCTATCGGGTGTAGCGAGCCCCACTCATGGGTCCTTGTGTGGCCGCATGTAGTGCTTTTTTTGTCCCATCTGGGTGGACTGGAGGAAATCGTCTAGGGTTGAGTGCTTCCTATGTCGTCACACATATTAATGTCCTTGCAAAACATTAATGATCATTAAGTTCATTGACGTGTTACATACCACATTATTATATACGAACTCTCAAACGTTAACGTGACACGGACGTTGACAGTTATACAAGTTTTACAAATACAAAGTTTTCAGTTAAACATGCCAATGAAAATGGTTTTATTACGTTTTCTCAAACATATTTAAACCGATTATCAAAAAGACTTATTTTAAATCTTTTCAAACAAACTATGAACTCGCCAACTTTTTGTTGATTTTTCGCATGTTTCTTTCTCAGGTTACATTTTCAAACTATGGCACGGTTGGAACAGGGGAACTCATGGGGATTCGAGTACTTAGCGGGCTTTCACTTTCTAGAAGTCTTATCATTAAACACTTTTGTTGTGTAATGAAGATACCAGTCAGATCACGCCCAAGTCTGATTTTAGCGGATGTGACAAATGTAGAACGTGGGTTAATGTTTGACAGTTTGTTAATTGATTTAAAGCACGTTGGATGACCAAATACCCCCAATCTATTAAATCAATTAATTATTATCACACACATATTACCAAAATGCCACTAAGATGATCTCAACCATTAAACACATCAATCCTAGGGCCAAGATCGCTTCCTACACTTTGTAGAGGAACCCCACCCTATTATTATTATTATTATTATTATTATTATTATTATTATTATTATTATTATTATTTATTATTATTATTATTATTATTATTATTATATTATTATTATTATTATTATTATTATTATTATTATTATTATTATTATTATTATTATGTGGTACGAAGGTTATAGGTTGGATTAAATAATTTTACGTATTTTTAACTCGTTTAAAACGTAACGACGTATTTAATAACTATCGAGCACGTCCAAACTATAAATACAAGTATTCGAGTATCGGTTAAGTGTATAAGTGTCTATTCAAGATTGTAATGTAGGTTGCAAGCATGTAATATGTATACAAGCATATAAATATAGGATTTCATTATGATCAATGCCTTGGGTTACAAGATTCGAAATAAAAAGAGAATGCGATACGGTTATAAGTTTCCAAAAATAGAAAATACAATACACTTTCTAAATAAGGAAGGTACAGAAACGTGAAGTGTTACATAAAATCTGAAGTTGTTGCTGCCTGATGAAGACCTGTTGTGCGTTGTTTTTGGTATCGTGGGTCTGGTATCACAAAACAAAGAGCGGGGCGATAGAAGGGGAAAGAGCGGTGGGTTAGGTTATTATATTATATTTTAGTTCATATTAGATTATTAGATTTGGTTGGGCTTGGGTTATGGGGTGTTTATTGGGCTAAAGGTCAAGAGAAAGTTAATTGAATTAAGTGAATGTTCTTTAGTTAAGTGGAAAGTTGATTTGGTTGTATTTAAAAAAATCAGTGTTTACATAGTTTTTTTTATAAATTCATAAGATTTTTTTCCTAAGGGGGGCGTTCGAAAATTTTCAAGGGGTGCGACCGGGATTTTATCGGGAATTTAGCATTATTTTTTTTCAAGCGGTGTGCCCGCCCACCTTGGTCAATAAGTGGGTACGCCCATGCATGAAGTCATGGACATAATTTTGTTAACTCTCAAACATGTTTCCATATCATGCTTTAGGGGGACGAGGCACACCTCAGGTAGCGCCTTGCGGGTTTGAACTCGGGCCAGCACACCGTCATCATCTCTACAGGTAGGCTTGATGGGTTGGCGAAGCTAGCTTGGGAACCTGCTCTAGAATTGTTGATTGTGATTGTTGTTGTTGACCCACAACGGTCATATGACTGCTTCAAATAAAAAAAATTGTTTTATTTATTTTTTAAATCTTATAAATAACCATCTCTTTTTCAATTTTCACTCTAAAACCATCTCATTTGACTCTAAATTTTTTACTCGTTTTCATTCTCAATGGCTGATCATTCACAAAAAGAGTTGGGTATTTACTTACTGTCAAACGATTACGAAGACGATTTTTCAACCGATAGTAGCCTACTTTTTTTCGTAGAGAAGATTGAGGAACTTGAAGCTGAAGACACGGCAATGTCGGCGACCGTTCCAAAAAAATCGTCAAACGTGATCGCGTACAAGGTAACGAGAATCTTATGAAGGGTTATTTTGTTGATGAACGAAAGTATGATGATGAAACATTCATATGCCATTTTGTATGTCAAAACGATTATTCTTTATTATTGTTGGTGATATTGAAGCACAATATCCTTGGTTTCAAGAGTGATATGATGGGCCGTTCATAAAACGTTTTACCGTGATACAAAAAGTTACATCCACCATCAAACAACTCGCAACCGGGATACTCCCGACGAGAACGACGAGTATTTACAAATGGCCGAAACGACTTTGCGAGAGTGCCTACAATTTTTTTTGAAACGACGTTAACCAACGTACGACGAGTACATGCGTAAGCCGACAAGCACAGATGTAGCGAATTTATACGAAAACCACGAGGAAAAACACCACATTCAAGGGATGCTAGGTAGCATTGACTGCACGCATCTTGTGTGGAGGATGTGTCCAACAATGTTACAAGGCCAGTATATGAGAGGTGAACACAAATACCCAACAATCATGGTTGAAGCGGTTCCGTCACAACATTTATGGTTTTGGCATGCGTATTGTGGACCGGTCGGTTCACTAAACGACATCGAACGTGGATGCAATTTAACCGACAGGATCTACCATACTTGGTCAACGTTTGTGAAAACATTTTCATATCTTGTTGATCCAAATGAAAGGAAGTTCAAGAAATTCAAAAAGGGGCAAGAAAATATATGGAACGGGCTTTTGGTGTTTTAAAGGCAAAATGGGGTATACTTAGTGTCACACCCCGACCCGCAGCGGATAAGGTAACGGGGCATGATTGGGTTTTCATCAAAGCTTATGACATACTATTTTAAAGTTTCAATATTTATTATTTTGATTTAAATAAAAGAAATCCCATAAACATAATATCCAACCAAATCAACAACGTAGTCCAAATCAATGCAAATAACATGTTTATTCTTCTAAGGCCCAATCCTAAGTGATCCATCTTCAAACATATTCACTTGTATCATGTGTAAAAGAAAATTTTAGGTCAACAAAAGCTGACGAGTGAATCTCTTTATTTATAGGAAATATGTTTAAATCTTTGATTGAGAAAATGTGCATTAACCAATGTAAGTGAATATTTTGTATTTCAAATGCCAACTTCCACAAACAATCCCAAATAATAAACAAATCAATAGTATATAAGTGTGCACGGTATTATGGTGTGCTGCAAGATCTAAGCTCAATCAAACGGGGCTGATCTCGTATGATTGGAAACATCGAGTTCCGCTCATAGGTAATGGGGAATAGATGGCCTTTGATGATGTAATGACTGAAACGAATGTAATGCACCAAGTGACAAGCAAACAGTTAACACATAACACGTATACTTCACAAATTGGTAATTGCACGTAATTGAATTCTGTAAAATGTACTAATGGAATTCGACACAAGATACACCCCAAAAGCGTGTAATAAAAAGGGGAATTGTAAGATTCACTCACCATGGTTGCGTTTGTGATTCCTTGTAAAGTAATGTACGAGTAAAAATTTGAGAAACCGAATGAACGAAATGATTATCCTAGATATTCACATAACGACTATGTTAAATAGGTTAAATAATGTTCCTATTATCCATGTTTCCAAATTATTTATTTAGATACTTGTATATTTATTTACGTGAGCGTTATTGAGTTATTACTTAAAAGAGTTAAGATAGATTATCTATTGTTTAAGTTAGGTTTGTAAATGGTTAATAAGAATTCTTAAAAAGAATTAAAAATAATGGCTACATATATAATTTTAAAGGCCTTAAAAGAAAAATAAATTTTAAGATTTTATCAAAAAAATTCCTCCAAAGCGGCCCCTGCCCGATTCGAACTCGTGATCTTTCGTTTACGTGCACGCAACCCTTCCACTGGGTTGCGTGTGTAACCCGGTTAATACTATGATTTCAATTCTTTTATATAGAAACTGTGTCCGTCCGTTTGTTGATTTTATTAAAAAGAAGGAAAGTGCAACGACAGGGATGAGGCTAGGACTCGAACACCTGACCTCTCGTTTATGTGCACACAGCCCAACCAGCTAGGCTGTGTGTGTAACCCGCTGATATTAGTTTTCAATTTGATTTATAACCAAACAGGTCGGTCCCATTGATGTATTGAATAATACATCCATTTATCTTATAGAGTTTGTATAATTTTAGCGCGTTTTCGTTTCGGTTTGTCAAGAATTTATCTACTTTTAATCCAAATGCGTTTTGCAGGTCTTGGTTCGTGAAAACGGTTGGAAGGATGGGAAAAACGAGCGAAAATGGTGAAAAGAACCGAGTCGGGACGTGATTGGATCGGAAACGAGAAAACGAAACGCAAAATAGGGATTTACAACCCGGTCGCGGGGCGCGACCAGTATACCTCATCTCTCTCGCGGCCCGTGAGAGAGTTATAATTATCTCCGGATTTCTCCTCGGTCGCGGGGCGTGACCGGATGACTCCAACCCTCTCGCGGCCGGCGAGAGGGTACTTTACCAGAAAGTTTCGAAACCAGATTAGAATGGGACTTGTTTGTTATTTTATAAACACTCATAGTTGAAATCGAACTCATATTGGAACAAACTTGGATGAACTAGAGCCTTTTGGAAGCAATTTTCTGGAGATTTAGAGCTAAGAGAAGGAGATCTAGGCTGCAAGGAGTGAGAGGGTGATCAAGGGAGTTCGAGGCAGGAGCTTTTCACGGTATTATCATACCAATCTTGACCTTTGCTTTCCTTGTTTTGCTTGATTATGCTACCTTGTTATAAACCTTGTTTAATTTGCTTTTCAAACATGTTTTTAGGTTAGATTCAATTCACTTGCCTAGGTTTTCGATGATGGATTTTATGAAACTTTGATTTGATTTGATTAGATCTAATTTATGGTTTGAATGTTTAATTGGTAAATATCACAACTTTAATTATCTAGTTTAGAGTATTTGCATGATTTTGCTTGTTTTGTGATTGTTTGATTGTTTTGCATGAACTTAGGTGGATGTCTTCCATAGAATAGATTTATGTTACTTTTCATGTCTTTGTGGATTCGGGAAGTTGTCGGTAAATTGGCCAATAAAACCGGGGAAACAATTGAATAAATTATAAAATCAAACTTGTCATCATACCTAACTTGCTTATTGAGAAATAACAATTAGTTGGTTGAATTAATTTGATAAATTGTTAGGTTAGGGTTTGAGAAATTCCCAAATCTAGTTTCCTTGTCATAATTGAATCAGTTAATCTAAACTAGAAATTGTAGTTGGTCTAGGTTAATTATTGAGAGGTAATTAATAATTAGACACTTTGCTGATTTAAAAGATACCTGAAAAGAAATCTTAGGACCGGTAAACAAATAAAAATGGTAGATTATCGTAGGTGTCTTCCTGAGAAGGGTCGGGGGTCCTGTTTGGTAAACCTAAACTTTAATATGTCAAGATCTCGGTAAAATATTCAACCTAATTAATTATTATTAAATTAAAGGAGTAGTAATCAAAAAATCGAACCTAGATGACTAGTTCATTAAGTCTTGATTAAAATCACAAATTTCCTAGTTCATAGTTTGGTCATTCCAATTTAGTAGTTTTAGTTTCATTGATAATTTAGATTTATTATCAAAAACCCCCCTTTAAAATATACAAAGTGTGTAATTGAGTCTAAATTAGTAGTCATACTAATTAGAGAGTCTTGTGGGTTCGATAATCCGGACTTGCTTAATGCTATTCTACAATTGATCGGTCCACTTGTCGGTTAGTAGTTTAGTATAGGTTAGGAGTTTAGAGTTAAATTTGAGTCTAGAATTAGGGTAATTCGAGTTGTTTTTAATTAACTACTTTTAGAACATCAAGTTTTTTGCGCCGTTATTGGGGACTCTCTCATTGGCAATTGCGTTGATTGCTCGATTTAGGCTTTGTTATTACACTTGTGTTTATTTTGTATTCGTTTGTGTCGTAGGAGTCTAAATTATTTAATTAGTTTAATATTTATTTTTGAATATATATTTGAATTATTTTTTCTAACTTCTCGTGTTTGTCGTGTTTTCGATTTAGTGGATGCCCCACACGTATTCGCAAGGACCTCCGCCTAAGCCGCTGACGGATACGCCATTCTCTCCCACACCAAAGGTAAGTGATTCTTCCTCAACTTTTTCAAGTTCATCCCGTTCCTTTGTACCGCCCGACTTTGATTTTACACCTAAACCTTCACCACCCGGTTCCCCATCACCCCGTGTAGTCCATAGAAACGTAAGCCCACCACCGCCACCACCTAACTTTCACATGGCTAATAATAACAATCAGACCGTCTACCAACAGGCCACCACAGGTTTCACCGGTACAAAATCACCCATCACTTTACCCCTATGAACAATGATCGAGCCTGGAAAATCCCTTCCTACACCATGACCGCCATCACTAACTCTTGCCAATTCCACGGTCGTGATGATGAGGATGCGCCTACACATATCAACCGCCGTACCCGTCTATGCCACACATTCAATATGGAGAGTGCGGGCAATGATGCCCGTTTTCTCCAAGTCTTTTCGTTCTCTCTCAGGGGTCGAGCCGCCATCTGGCTTGACTCTCAACTACCCGATACTTTTTCTACTTGGCCTTCTCTACGGGATGCTTTTCTTAAGAAATAATTTCCAACCGCTAAAGCATCCCGCCTTCGTGATCAGATCCATTCATTCCGAATGGAACCTGACGAGCCCTACCATCTAGCTTGGGAGCGTTTCCAAACTCTAGTATCCCACTGCTCCCAATATGGTCTATCAGACTGCGCGCTTGTAGAGAAGTTTTACAATGGTCTCACCCCTGAGACCCGTGCTCGATTCGACACCTCTGCTGGTGGCCACTTGATGGGAAAGAAAACATTAGCCGAGTGTATTGACCTTTTTGAGAGCTTTGCCCATTCCGATGTCAATTACAGCATTGCCGGCAAGAATTCAATTCCTCTTTCCCGTACACCTCCGGTTAATCAGGGTCTACACAGAGTTAGCTTGGAAACTACGGTAGTTGCTGCTCTAGATAGCTTTAAGAAGGAGGTCATGGAGGAGATACAGGAACTGAAGAAGAAGGTAGACAGGTGTGAGGTGTGTAGAGGGGGTCATGACACGTTAGAGTGTCCCACGCTCACTGTCGAGCAGGTAGAGTTTATCACCGGTCAGAGCCGAGGTCCTACGAATCCCTTTAATAACAATACTTCCAATTATAATCCATACTGGAAAAATAATAATACTAATAATTATCAATCTTCCGGTAACCCCCGTGGTTTCCAATCAGGCTCTTATTAGAACAGGGGGCAGGGTCACTACAATAGTTGAGGGTCAGGTCATACTAGTCAGTTTAGTGGAGGGGGTTCGAATCAGGAGGGTCAGACTAGGAGTGGAGGGTCAGGAGGTAGTCTAGATAGGATCGAAGAGTTGTTATTTCAATTAGTTGTCAAAGATTAGGCTACTCAGAAAACTCTCGCGGAACATGATCTTCTCTTGAAAAATCAACAGTCCGCACTTTTAGATCTGCAGAGGTCGGTCGGTAGTATCGCTAAGCAGCTGCAAGAGCAGCCACACGGCCAGTTCGCGAATAATACCTAACCCAACCCCGCGAACCAACACGCGAAAGCGATTACTACGCGCAGTGGTAGGACTCTGAAGGAAATGGGTAGAGAGGGGGTAGAGGTAGAGGTAGAGGAGCGTGATGATGAGGTAGATGAGGAAATAGAGATGGAGGCTCCACCTAGGGTGCACACCAGGTTAGACCCAACAATTACCGCCCAGCCAGTGGACCTTCAGTTGAGAGTAGGGGAGAGAGAAAACTGGTAGAGGTTAGGCCATTATCGATCGTAGTTACTTCACGCCTACCCTACCCAACACGTATGAAACAGCAAAAATATGCCAAGGAATACGGGAATTTCCTTGACATGTTTACTCAGTTAAAAATCAATCTCTCGTTCATCGAGGCCCTCTAGCATATGCCTAAATATGCTAAGTTTTTGAAGGATCTTCTAAAACTCAAAGATAGGCTGGGGGAGCTTTCGAATGTCCCGTTGACTAGGGGATGTTCCGCCGTTGTTTTAAAAAAGTTTCCCGAGAAACTGACTGATCCGGGTATCTTTACGATTCCATGCCTATTCGGCGGCTCCATTGCTCCAGCTCATGCTTTAGCCGATCTCGGGGCGAGCATAAATCTGATGCCTTTCTCACTATACGAGCGATTAGGTTTAGGGGAGCTCACCCCTACTCGTATGTCTCTGTCGTTAGCCGATAGGTCTGTTAAGTACCCGAGGGGAATCGTAGAGAACTTATTGGTTAAATTTGATAGATTTTTCTTTCCTGTAGATTTCGTCATCCTTGATATGGAGGCCGACGAGAAGGTACCCATCATCTTAGGTCGCCCATTTTTGCGCACCGCGAAAGCGCTCATTGAATGTTCATGATGGGAAATCACTCTTCGAGTCGGGGACGAGAACTTCACGTTCGAAATCGCAAGGTCGATGCAACACCCGAGTGGTGGCGACAGCGATAGTGGCCCGTGTCACTCCGTATACTTTCTGAATTCATTCATGTCGTGCGTTGATCACTGTTTAGATTATATTAGCGAAACCGACTTAGTGAAAGAGAGTTTAGTAGCCAAGGAGAGTGATAGCGAGGATATAGGGGACGATTTCTTAGAGATTCCCGAGAGCCTAGACTTCTGTGAGGTGAGTGCAGCTACAGAGAATACACCATTATCGACACCAGCAACCGTAGAGCTTAAGTTCCTCCCGTCTCACATAGAATACGCGTTCCTAGGTGACAATTCGAGCTTACCCGTGATCATTTCTTCGAAATTGTCAACGGAGGAGAAGGAGCGTTTAATCGAGGTCCTAAAGTCAAATAAGGAGTCCATCGCATGGAAACTGTCTGATATCAAGGGGATTAGCCCTACCTTCTGTACACATCGGATCCTCATAGAGGACGTCTTTAAGCCAGTAGTGCAGCCACAGCGCCGTCTGAACCCGAATATGCAAGAAATTGTAAAGAAAGAGGTACTTAAGCTGATGGAAGCTGGTCTCATCTATCCGATCTCCGATTCCGCATGGGTAAGCCCCACTCAGGTCGTTCCCAAGAAGGGGGGATGACAATGGTCATGAACGAAAAGAAGGAGCTTATCCCATCACGAACAATCACGGGCTGGCGGGTGTGCATAGATTATCGTAAATTCAACGACGCCACCCGCAAGGACACTTCCCGCTCCCGTTCATCGATCAGATGTTGGAGCGACTCGCAGGACAGCAATTTTATTACTTTCTTGACGGATTCTCAGGTTACTTTCAGATCCCGATTGCTCCCGAAGATGAAGAAAAGACAACCTTCACATGCCAGTATGGTACTTATGCGTATCGCCGCATGCCGTTCGGGTTATGTAATGCTCCGGCTACTTTCCAGCGATGCATGGTCGCTATCTTCCAGGACATGTCGAGACCTCGATGGAGGTTTTCATGGACGATTTCTCTGTCTATGGAAACACCTTCGATCAATGTCTTACTCACTTAGATGCGATGATGAAACGGTGTGCCGAGACAAGACAGATGCTCAACTGGGAGAAATGTCACTTTATGGTGACAGAGGGCATAGTGCTAGGGCATAAGATCTCGCGAGCAGGTATAGAGGTCGATCGGGCGAAAATAGATACTATCAGCAGACTCCCTCCACCGACTAGCGTCAAGTCTATTTGTAGCTTGCTCGGTCATGCGGGCTTCTACAGATGGTTTATTGGAGATTTTTCAAAGATTACCCGCCCCATGACTCGACTTCTCGAGAAAGATGTACCCTTCGTCTTTGATGACGACTGCTTGAAAGCTTTTACGATCCTTAAGGAGAAGCTGGTGAGTGCTCCTATCCTCGTCTCACCCGACTGGAGCTTGCCCTTCGAGCTCATGTGTGATGCGAGCGATTATGTTGTAGGCGTTGTTTTGGGTCAGCGACGTGACAAACATTTTCACCCTATTTACTACGCTAGTAAGACCCTCAATGATGCACAGGAGAACTACACGACGATAGAGAAGGAGCTTTTAGTAGTGGTATTCGCGTTTGATAAATTCCGCTCCTACCTTGTCCCTTCCAAGACTATCGTCTTTAGGGACAATGCGGCTCTGCGCTTCCTTTTCCAAAAGAAAGACGTAAAGCCTCGTCTCATTCGGTGGATTCTCTTGCTTTCCGAGTTAGAGATTAGAGATAAGAAGGGAGCAGAGAATGTGGTCGCTGACCATCTATCCCGATTAGAGGATTCTAGTAGAGAAGAAATTAGGGAAGAAGAGATCGGTGATAGATTTCCCCAGGAGTCAGTAGAGTTTGTGATAGCGGAGAAGGAGGGAATGCAGTGGTTTTCCGACTTCGCGAATAATCTAGCGAATGGAGTGAATGGGATGACCACGCAGCAGAAGAAGAAATTCTTTCGCGATTTCAGGCGTTACATCTGGGACGACCCATTTCTATTTCGGGTAGGGGAGACAGAATTCTGAGGCACTGTGTTAGTAGAGAAGAGAGGGCGGAGATTTTGAGGCACGTGCACAAGGGACTGACAGGAGGTCATCATGGTCCGCACGTCACCACACAAAAGGTTTTCGATTGCGGTTTTTATTGGCCATCAGTTGTGAAAGACGCTCTAGAGTTTGTGAACACGTGTGATCGTTGCCAGCGCACCAGCAACATCTCATCCAAGGACGAGATGCCCCAACATCAGGATCCAAATTCTTGAAGTTTTTGATGTTTGGGGGATTGAGTTCATGGGACCGTTTCCCGTCTCTAGCGGGAACTGGTACATCCTTGTGGCCATTGACTATATTTCTAAGTGGGTTGAAGCTCAGGCTTTACCCACAAATGATGCCCGAGTGGTGGTCAGATTCTTAAAGAAGTTGTTCACCCGTTTTGGTACCCCACGAGCTATTATTAGTGACCGTGACACGCACTTCTCCAATGCCGTTATGGAAAAGGCATTGGCGCGCTACGGTGTCACTCACCGCCTCTCCACCGCTTATCATCCTCAGACGAGCGGCCAGGTGGAGAACGCGAACATGCAGGTAAAACGGATCCTTGAGAAGACGGTAGGCAAAAGTCAGAAAGACTGGTCCGACAAGTTAGATGATGCTTTATGGGCGTTTCGCACCGCCTATAAGACACCACTAGGTACCCCGCCCTTCATGATCGTTTACGCTAAAGCCTGCCATCTCCCAGTCGAACTTGAGCATAGGGCACTGTGGGCATTGAAGACCGTGAATTTGGACCTCACCGAAGCGGCCAAGCGACAATTTTTCAAATTCACGAGTTGGAGGCACTTCGGGACGCGGCGTATGAGCGGTCATGGAGATTGAAGGAGAAAACCAAGGCGCTGCACGACAGGAGATTGAAGAATGTGAAAGAGTTTCAAATTGGCGACAAAGTGCTTTTATATAACTCGCGATTGAAACTGTTTGCGGGCAAACTAAAGTCAAAATGGTCCGACCCGTATGTGGTCAATGAGGTATTCCCGTATGGAACTATCAAGCTGAAAGATGAAGCTAACGGAGGGACGTGGAAGGTCAACGGGCATTGCTTGAAACATTATTTAGGAGGACCACTAGATCCCATCGAGACGGAGGAGACTCCTCTTGAAGTTCCACCTCATACCACGTAGGTTCTTGGGTTTCGGCTCGAGTGTAGAGTATGTACAGTTTGGTAGTTAATTGCATTTTGTGTTTTTATTTAATTCATGTTTCATATTTTGTGTGTTTGTTTATGGGTTGGTTTAGTTGGTTTTTGCATGTCATATCACGCATCATTTATGGAGAGCAAAAAATTGCAGGTACGTTTGATAAATTCGGTAAAGCGAGGGTAATTCCTTAAGCTAAGTTGCCAATATTAAGGTTTCAAAAAATTTTCTAATGCATGAAACTTGAAACAAATTAGAAACTTTTTGTGAAAACAGGCTTCTCACGGGGCGCGAAAGGCATATGCCTCCTCGGTCGCGGCCCGCGAGAGGTCAACAATCACCGGAACCATCACTCGCTCGCGGGGCCCGAGAGACTTAGAGGTCTCTCTCGCGGCCCGCGAGAGGCCCTATCTGCACTTTAAAAACCCTAGACTCCATATTATACCAATTTTCCCACTTTCTTTACCACTTCCATTACGGCTACACCCCCACTATTCACCAAAAATCGCCATTTTTAGCCCAAATCCACAGAAATCTTCCATCTTTTCTTCACCACATCAACCATCATCCATTTTTAAGTGATTCCATCCGTTTTTCCCTTTCAACCGTGCTTTTTACCAGTGTTTCAAATTTTCAATTTTTGTGCACTAGTTCCTACAGATCTACACCAAGGTATGGTTTCTTGCAACTTTTATGCTTACATCTTCATCATATATCTAGTTGTTGCCTTTATTTTGGTGTTTGGTACTATGACAGTTGCATGTTCGGTTAAATTGCGGGTTGGGATAAACTGGGTTTGACTTGAGTTTTGATGGTGATAATTGTTACAGTATGTGGGTAGATTAAGTACATGCAGGGTCTTTCTTAGCGGGTTTGGTGACGTCCAACATTGAGTGTGGGGATGAGGGTTGGTTAACATTGTTACTAAAAATCCGACTTTTAAGATCGTCAACCGTTATTTCTACCATGTTCAAACTGTTTTATCTTTAGATTTACACTCAATATGGGCTCATGTTTTGGCACTTCGGTTTAATTGCGGACAATTAAAGTGCCGAGAGGGGTAGTTGTATGGTTTTTTATATGTTTTCGGGGGTTAGTAACATTTGGATGGTCATGCATATAAGATTCGGTCTCACCCATACTCAATCTCCATTCGGGCGAGATTCAGTTTTTATTAAATTAATAATGTTACACTCTTTTCAGACCATGACCACGAATGAAATGCTGTACGGTCATTTGTTTGATGTGGTTTCCTTTTTCTAATGTCGTGCTTGTCTTACTTGTGCTTTATGCAGATGTCAGGAGAGGGTAGTTCAAGCAGGGCCGGACGAAAGAGGAGGGGACCAACACCTCGTCAGAGAGGTGACCCCGCTGATGCGCCACAGCAACCTTCATACTTTGACCGACGCAGAATCAGATACCGGGGGGACGGTGTTCCCCATGGGCAGAGTACGAGAATTATGGACAGTCCTCTTCTACAGTTTGATCTAGACTCCCACGAGTGGGAGAGGCTTTCTAACCTGGTCACTTATGAGTTGCTACCCTACAGGAGGATCGATTGGGATTTGATTGATAATGTGGGTCAAAGGGGTCGGATTGAACAGTTGTTAGGGGACAAGTTCTGAAGGGTGTTGGACTGTGGAGCTAGACAATATAAGGAGATCACCTACGAGTTTCACTCTACGTTCAAATATCAGCAGGGTAAATTCAACGAGAGTGATGTTGTCTCCTTTTCCTTGGGGAGGCAAGTCTTTGAGATGACAATTCCACAGTTTGCGGAGGCCTTGCAAACATACTTGGAAAAGGAGGTTCAGGCACCAAAATTCGCCACTAGCCTTCATGGGGTCTTCAAAAGGAGGCACCCCCATAGTGTTCAGACAGACGATCTCGCCAGATTTCGGGAACAATCTCTTCTGCCCTATATTCAAACAACATGGTGGCGAGTGATATTACTGATCCAATTCACCGGTTTCTCCATAAGATTCTTGTTGCTACGCTGGTTGGAATAGGGCAGGGGGCAACAAGGTTAACCAGGTGAGTTTGTTTTGTCTTATGTGTATGGTGGAGGGACGGCCGGCAAACATGGCCACGATATTTGCATGGTCGATGAAGCGACTGTGGAGGGGGACGGGGCAAGGGTTTATTGTGGGCCCATGATTACGTGCTTGGCCGAGAGCTTAGGGTGTTCGACAGATACCCCTAGGACAGATTGAGAGAAGGCCCCGGCCCCTGTGTCATGAGCATTAGAGACCTCCAGGCTTCTGAAATTCTGACGACCCAAGAGCCGGTTAGCTGGCTACCAGTCCGTCATGGACCTCAAGTGCAACCGCCTCCGGATCCAAAGCTGCATCTTCTATGCAGGCGGGCATCCCCACTCGATATCAGCGGCCGGTTACGCACCAGGAACTGCCATGACGACAGTATCCTCTTCGTGAGCCTCTCCTAGACCCACTGACTTTAGATTCTCTTTATGACAGGATGGAGACAGGGTTCGGGGATTTGCGAGGTTATGTTGACCAGCAGTTTGGCGGAGTTCGCCGGACCATGTTAGAGAGTAGGCGCATGCACAAGGCTAGCCAGAGGAGGCTAGAAGATGGGATGAGATATATGAATGGGATCCAATCCTATTTTCAGCATCCGGGTGGTCAGGCAGGGTCAAGTCAGTTTGCGGGGATGGAGGAAGTTCAACCATATCAGGTATTTGAGGCGTCTAAAGAGTCTGAAGAGGATGATTGAAGCAGCGGAGGATCTTTATCTTTATTTTTCTTTTCTGCTGTTTTAATTTATTGATGGTCGGCAATTTTAACAATTTACTTTGTGGGTGGTGTTGGCTGGTTTGGGTATGTGGTGAACAATCTTGCAAAACAGTTTATTTATTTTGCTTTATCATTATTATGTTTTGTAAGTGCATGGTGATAGGTCGATGTTGTATGTTGTTCCGTTCGCATGAGAGCTTTGAGAGTGGTACACTGAGCGCGTTCGGTTTGGAGAGCACGAGTGGTTTGACTGGCACATCGACAGTCTTGCACTACCAGCTAAGTCGCTTCCCTTTTGTATTGTGTTTCTTTCTTTCTTTATTTTGTTTTGTTTTATTTTGAGGGGTAGGTTGTCTCGTCCTTGCATTGGGGACAATGCAAAAATTTAAGTGTGGAGATGAGATAGTTAGAGTAGTGTAGTAGTTAAATTGGTGAAAAAAATCCGAAAATGTCTTTTGAAAAAGAAGTTTGCATGAAATCAAACGGAAAATGATAGAAAAATTGAATTTTTATTCGGTTTCAAATAATATTAATATGAGAAATAAAAGGGTGAGTTTGTGTCTAACTTGGGATATATGAGTAGGCTCGATTCGGTTCTTATTTTCTTTGAGCTTAATATACCTTAATTGTCGGTCCACTAGTGGGTACTCATCTAGGAGAAATGGGAAACTGAAACTGCCAAAATCGTATAAGGAATGCCGTTATAAGCTAAAATATTTAGAATTTTTAATCATGTAAAAAAATATAGAACAAAAAATGAGCTTGATTGAAAACTAGACGAGGCCTATGGAATCTCCCTTGGGGATGGGACTCTAATCGAGAATCCCTCTAGGATTAGTTGAAATTTTAAGTATCGAAGCCCACGTTGTCGCTCTCGGGGATGGTGACTCTGGTTGAGACAGCCTCTAGGTTAGATATGCAAAAAGAAATCAAATGCTCAAATGAAAAAAAAAAGAAAAAGAAAATTGTTTGGTTTTAAATTCTTTATATTTTGGTATAAAACGGTTAGGAAAGGGTTTAAATAACCCATTCCTTTTGTTTCATAAGCTTGAGGTGGGAGATACTGTGGACTCTAGTGTGAGACCCTAGGTGGATTGACCGCACTTAAATTAAATTCACATGATAAGAGGTTTGAACTGAATTTTGAGTTTAAGTGGATCCAATACTTGCAATCACGGTTAACATAAATCTTGTTCCCTAATGAAAATAATCGTAAATTTTGAAATCGAGTTTGGTTATGATTCCGTTTATGCACAATTCTTTTTCGAGGGCGAAAAAAGAGCAAGTGTAGGGATATTTGATGTATTGAATAATACATCCATTTATCTTGTAGAGTTTGTATAATTTTAGCGCGTTTTCATTTCGGTTTGTCAAGAATTTATCTACTTTTAATCCAAGTGCGTTTTGCAGGTCTTGGTTCGTGAAAACGGTTGGAAGGATGGGAAAAAAGAGCAAAAATGGTGAAAAGAACCGAGTCGGGACGTGATTGGATCGGAAACGAGAAAACGAAACGCAAAATAGGGATTTACAACCCGGTCGCGGGGCGCAACCGGTATACCTCATCTCTCTCGCGGCCCGCGAGAGAGTTATAATTATCTCTGGATTTCTCCTCGGTCGCGGGGCGTGACCGGATGACTTCAACCCTCTCGCGGCCGGTGAGAGGGTCTTTTATCCAGAAGGTTTCAAAACCAGATTAGAATGGGACTTGTTTGTTATTAAAACACTCATAATTGAAGTCGAACTCATCTTGGAACAAACTTGGATGAACTAGAGCCTTTTGGGAGCAATTTTCTTGAGATTTAGAGCAAAGAGAAGGAGATCTAGGCTGCAAGGAGTGTGTGGGTGATCAAGGGAGTTCAAGGCAGGAGCTTTTCATGGTATTATCATACCAATCTTGACCTTTGCTTTCCTTGTTTTGCTTGATTATGCTACCTTGTTATAAACCTTGTTTAATTTGCTTTTCAAACATGTTTTTAGGCTAGATTCAATTCAGTTGCCTAGGATTTAGATGATGGATTTTATGAAACTATGATTTGATTTAATTTAATTTATGGTTTGAATGTTTAATTGGTAAAGATCACAACTTAATTATCTAGTTTAGAGTATTTTCATGATTTTGCTTGTTTTGTGATTGTTTGATTGTTTTGCATGAACTTAGGTGGATGTCTTCCATAGAATAGGTTTATGTTACTTTTCATGTCTTTATGAATTCGGGAAGTTGTCGGTAAATTGGCCAATAAAACCGGGGAAACAATTGAATAAATTATAAAATCAAACTTGTCATCATACCTAACTTGCTTATTGAGAAATAACAATTAGTTGGCTGAATTAATTTGATAAATTGTTAGGTTAGGGTTTTGAGAAATTCCCAAATCTAGTTTCCTTGTCATAATTGAATCAATTAATCTAAACTAGAAATTGTAGTTGGTCTAGGTTAATTATTGAGAGGTAATTAATAATTAGACACTATGCTGATTTAAAAGATAACTGAAAAGAAATCTTTAGGATCGGTAAACAAATAAAAAGGGTAGATTATCGTAGGTGTCTTCCTGAGAAGGGCCGGGGGTCCTGTTTGGTAAACCTAAACTTTAATATGTCAAGATCCCGGTAAAATATTCAACCTAATTAATTATTATTAAATTAAAGGAGTAGTAGTCTAAAAATCAACCTAGGTGACTAGTTCATTATTTCTTGATTAAAATCCCAAATTTCCTAGAAGTTCATAGTTTGGTCATTCCAATTTAGTAGTTTTAGTTTCATTGAAAATTTAGATTTATTAGCAACCCCCCCCCCCCTCTTTAAAATATACAAAGTGTGTAATTGAGTCTAAATTAGTAGTCATACTAATTAGAGAGTCCTGTGGGTTCGATAATCCGGACTTGCTTAATGCTATTCTACAATTGATCGGTCCACTTGCTGGTTAGTGGTTTAGTATAGGTTAGGAGTCTAGAGTTAAATTTGAGTCTAGAATTAGGGTAATTTGAGTTGTTTTTAATTAACTGCTTTTAGAACATCACCCATACACTGGCATTAAATTAAAAAATAAGAGTTAAATCCAGTGACCACGCTGGGGGCAGAGATCGAACCCATGACCTCTCTGTTTTCCAAACGGAAACCCACCACTGAACTAACTTGCCATCTTGTGTTTTAAAACTGATTATTTAAGTTTTAAGAAAACCTCAGCGTATCATCTTCTTCCAATTATAACAAAACCGAAACCTATCCCATTTGATTTTTGAATTACCCGATCAATTTACAGTGTTTTTAACAATAATGTTAGGGGTTTTGCTCAGTAACAAAAGACGAACAAGTGGGTGCACATTATGCCCTTCGTATGCGGAGGAGAAGAGAGATATAGGGAGTTCCGGCAGTTTAGAAGTTCCGACGAGGTTGCAGATTTTCTGACGAGGCTTCTGCGGTAGCTAGGAGTTCGTGGAGTGATAGAGGGGGGTTGTAAAGTTGTGAGGCTTCGCTTCTCACATCGTATACATATACAAACTCGAATTGATTCAACCATTTTTAGTTTGGAAGTTTTTTCCGATTGGAATGGTGCGAGATTGTTTCCAGCTGTGAACCACGCGTTTTGGTGCAAGTTCTTTGCCGAAATCGCGACTAGGTTCAGAAACTTTGGATATGGAAACTGGTCTCCCAATCAATCATGAGAAATTTTGGAAGGAATTGAAGATTTTCCAGCTATTCGCGAGCTGGTGTTTGGGCGGCAACTGAGTTTCAAAAAGAAACTATACGTACAACGCGTATTTATTATATTTGTATAATAGACTTACACCAAACAACCAAGTGGTGTCGTGGTTTGTTTGTTGTGGGTTACATGCGGAAACGCGGGTTCGAGTCCCCCTGTCTTTGTTTCTTTTCTTTTCTTTTCTTTTCTTTTTATTTATTTATTCTTTGAATTGTGAAAATCTCCAAGTTTCAAACAGTACACGAATGGCCCCTCTACATTAAAGTTACATTTCTTTTTTTACTAGGTATATATATGCGTATAAAAAATTCCTCATTTATTCATTGAAAGCTTGATTCAAAACGGGCCGGATTTCGTAGCCCATTTTGACGGATGTTACAGTCTCCCCTACTTTTAGGAATTTCGTCCCGAATTTAAGAGGAAGTAGGGTTTCCCTGAAAGGGGTGGGGGTACTTTTCGTGCATCGAGTCTTCACGTTCCCACGTAAATTCGGGTCCATGTTTCACTCCCAACGAACTCTGACTATAGGAATTCGACTTCCTCTTAAGCGTTTTTCACCGAAGTCCCTGATTTCGACCGGTCGTTCTACAAAGTGCATCGACTCGTCAATCTGTATATCCTCTAATGGTATATGAAGAATCTCGTCGGTGACACTTCCTTAGATTGGAGACATGAAGGTTGGGTGGATCCTACTGAGTTCTTCAGGTAATTCCAGTCTATAAGCTACATGACCAACTTTCTCGAGTATTTTGAAAGGGCCAACATAGAGTGGTGCTAGCTTGCCTTTTTGTCCGAATTGAATAACTCCCTTCCAAGGCGATACCTTCAAAAGTACTTGATCACCAACGCTAAATTCAAGCGGCTTTCTCCGTTTGTCTGCGTAGCTCTTTTGACGACTCTGGGTTGCTAGAAGATTGTTGCAAATTTGGAGGATCTTGTCGGTTGTCTCCTGTATCAGTTCTGGTCCGGTGATTTGAGCTTCACTGATTGCGTGCCAACATACTGATGATCGGCACTTACGGCTGTACAGAGCTTCAAAAGGAGCCATCCCGATACTGGAGTGGTAGCTGTTATTGTAAGAGAAATCGATTAGCGGTAAATGAGCATCCTAGTTGCCTGTGAAATCGATGATGCATGATCGCAACATGTCTTCAAGAGTCTATATGGTGCGCTCGGATTGACCATTAGTTTGTGGATGAAAAGCGGTGCTGAGGTCTAGCCGAGTGCCTACCGCTGACTATACGGCTTGCCATGTGCGTGAAGTAAAGCGTCCATCTAGATCCAAAATATGCTCAAGGGCACACCGTGTCGACTTACAATCTCATCGATGTAAATATGAGCCAACTTCTTATTTTTGTAATCTTCACGAATTGGAATGAAATGAGCATTTTTAGTAAGGCGATCGACAATAAACCCAACTCATATCGTGCCCATTGGAGGTGCGAGGTAACCCTGTAATGAAATCCATTGTTATATTTTCCCACTTCTAGACGTATGCCTGAGGGTCTTCGATGTTCTGTTTTAACCTTCGAACATGTGAGGCATTTGGAAACAAAAGCAACAATATCCTTTTTCATTCCACGCCACCAATAAGAGTATCGTAGATCCTGATACATCTTATCAGCCCCTGGGTGTATGGAATATCGTGTTTTGTGTGCCTCGTTCATGAGAAAAGTGCGGAGATTATCACGATCAGGTACTCATATACGATTCAGATAGTGAAAGATACCATCGGATTTTGATTCTAATTTGGTTTCAGCTCCACAGGCTAATTCGTCACGTAAATCGTTCTCTGTCACCGAGGTATATTGTGCTTCTCGGATACGTCTTTTAATATCGGTTACAATTTGAGAACACAGAAGACGAATGGAATTTGCATACTCTCTTCAACTGAGAGCATCTGCTACAACATTGGCCTTGCGTGGGTGATAACGGATTTCGCAATCATAATCGTTCAGAAGTTCGACCCATCGTCGTTGCCTCATGTTTAACTCTTTTTTATTGAAGATGTGCTGGAGACTTTTATGGTCAGAGTAGATCTCACACTTTGTGCCATAGAGATAATATCTCCATATCTTCAGAGCGAACATGACTGCCCTGAGTTCGAGGTCGTGAGTGGTGTAATTCCTTTCGTGGACTTTGAGTTGTCTTGAGGCATAGGCTATCACATTGTCTCTTTGCATTAAAACGCACCCTAACCCTTGCCCCGATGTATCACAAAAGACTTCAAAGTTTGGAAGGCCTCCTCTTGTTTGGGCCCCCAATCGAAGGGTTTACCCTTATGAGTCAAAGCTGTGAGTGGTAAGGCAATGCGGGAAAAGTTGGCGATAAAACGCCGATAGTAGCCCGCTAAGCCAAGGAAAGATCCGACTTTAGTAGGGGTGCGTGGAGCCTGCCACTCTTGCACTGCTTTGATTTTTGCTGGATCAACGTGAATTCCATTATCGTTGTCAACATGACCAAGGAATTGGACTTCTTTTAACCAAAAATCACATTTTGAAAACTTAGCGTAGAGTTTTTCAGTATTCAGTAGTGTTAAGATAAGCCAAAGATGTCGTTCGTGATCTGACTTGGTTTTGGAATAGATAAGGATGTCCTCAATAAATATAATAACAAAACGATCGAGATAGGGCTTGCACACTCTATTCATTAAGTCCATGAAGATGGCTGGAGAATTGGTCAAACCAAAGGGAATGACCATGTACTCGTAGTGCCATAGCGGGTTCGGAATGCGGTCTTCGGGATGTTCTCTTCACGTACTCTAAGCTGATGGTAGCCGGAGTGAAGATCAATTTTTTAGAAACATGTTGCACCCTGAAGTTGATCTAAGAGATCATCGATGCGAGGTAAAGGGTAACAATTATTGATGGTTAGTTTGTTGAGCTCCCGATAGTCTATGCACATTCGGAAAGTTCCGTCCTTCTTCTTGACAAAAAGGACCGGCACACCCCTAGATGATGAACTAGGGCGAATGAACCCTTTGTCCGTCAGCTCTTGCAATTGACTAGCTAATTCTTGCATTTCGGATAGAGCCAATCAATATGGAGATGTTGCAACTGGGGTGGCACCAGGTACAAGATCGATTCAAAATTCGACTTCTCGCATAGGAGGAACTCCCGAGACGTCATCTGGAAAAACTTGAGGAAAATCTCTAACAATAGGAATATCTTCAAGCTTCTTCTCCTTGCCTCCCTTCTTGATGATATGGGCTAGAAAGGTCACATAATTTTTGCGGAGGTACCTTCTGGCTTGTAGGCACGACATCAACTTAGGCCCCTTGGATGAGGTTTCACTGAATATACGAAGGGTTTGGCCATCGACGAGAGGAATCCGAATGTAATTTTCATAACATACAACTTCGGCATGGTGTTAACTGAGCCAGTAAATGCCAATGATGACGTCAAAGCTTCCCAATTTCATAGGGATGAGATCAGTTGTAAAATCATGCTCGTTAAGAGTAAGAGTGCAGTCACGAATGATAGAATCCAGCGTAATAGGTTCTCCATCGGCTACTTCTACTGTGAACGATTCGACTAAACCAACACGAGGCAAACCAAGAATAGACTCGAACTCTAGAGACACAAAACTCTTATCAGCACCCGTGTCAAACAGAATAGATGCATAGCTACCATTGATGGGAAACGAACCGTTAAACACATTGTTGTCTGCTCTGGCTTGGTTGGCATTGATGTTGAATGCTTTCCCCTGGCTGGCGGATTGGCTTGGTTTGCTTGATTCACAGGGTTAGCTTGAGCCTGAGCGTTGATTATGTTCACCAATCGAGGGCATGTGTTGCGGAAATGAGTGGGTCACCACAATTATAGCAAGCCCTCATTTGAGGCATCACATGGTAGTTAGGTTGGTAAAAAGGTTGGGCTACGACCTGCGTAGGTGGTAACATTAGTGGGGGTGGTTGGTAAGGGGCTTGGTCCACAATTTGGTTATTGGGTTGGGCTTGGTTTTGATTTTGGGCCTGCCTTTGGAGGGTACGACAGGGTTGAATTGTATGGCCTCCTCGGCCACATCCTGTTCAGTGTGGGCATGGTTTCTCAACTGGATGGTGATATTGGCATCGGTTACATTTTGGATAAGTTCGTGAATACTGCCTCCTAGGTGGTGCGGTAGAAGTAGCAACTTGGGTGATTGGGGCTGCCTTGATAGGTTGGTTATATGGGTTTGGCTGATTGGTTTGAGTGACAGCATAGTTTTTCCCGTGTCGCTTTCTCTTGGCATTGAAACGAAAAGAAGATCCAGTCTGGGTTGGTTTGGGGGGTTCTGTCGAGGTTTTGCTACTCACACTCCTTTTCTTTTCTTCATCGAAATCCCCATTTCGAATGTGGTTCTCAGTGAGCTCGGTGGCTAGTTCCGTTGTAGCTTCCAAGGTTGCAGGTACGATGCTCATCACAGAATCTTGAATTTTCGAAGGAAGTCCCCAAATGTAGTGCTCAATAAGGCGGTAGAGAGGGGTGAACAGGTTCGGGACCATCTGATTTAACTCGAGAAACCTTTTGTTGTATGTCACATGATCCCCATTATTTTGCTTCAAAAAGTAGAATTCATCTTCCAACTTCTTGATTTCATTTCTTGGGCAAAATCGTCTTGTCATAAGCTCCCTAAGTTGTTCCTACGTTAGAGCTACCACGGCTTCGGCACCTCTTCTGCCTTTTTCAGCGTTACACCAAGTTAAAGCTACCCCAAAGAGGTGTAATGGGTGTCGTATAAAATTGGAAATAAATAATAAAAAATCAATTAAACATCCACAAAATGAAAGAGAAATATAAATCCATTGCATCCATAGGATGCCTTGGGCTTTGCTCGTGTTTGGGCCCCATACGTCCCCATACTTCATCTATGTACTCATGTGGGCCCCTATGACTACTGGCTTTGTAGGGTTCACATTAGTTTGGCCTATTAACATACACACAACCCGAATGAAAATCGAGAAACATGGTTGCGAGGTATAAAGTCGGAAAGTATCCTGGTGTGGACACGGTGACAACTCAAAGTGGTTAGTTCACACGACGTTTTAGTCCCCAGGTAGGCAAACTGGTCCGTTATTTTGGATTTATACGAATGCCAATCCTAGACAGGACGTTCCGACTACCTGTATTTGAACCCTTCCAATTACTACATGCCCGTTTTATGGACTCACTTTGATGATATTTGAGAACAAATCTTCACAAATTTTCAAAAAAAAGGGAAGGAAAAGAGAAAAAAAAATGTATAGCTGAATAGGAACAGGAACTTGCATTATGAGGATAGTAGATACATATATATATGTTGCACTGACAGAATTTATAACACGCTGTATGTGTCACATAATCAAGTAGCAATTAAAGTGCTTGCATGCAATTGTGTGTGAGAGGAATTTAAAATGTAAAATAAATGAATGCCATAAGCTCGAACATAACCAATTTAGCACGTGAGCAAATAAATCCTAATTGACTATAGTATAGGCTCTAAGGGGTCTAATAACCTATCTTATATCCCTATAGTCATCGGCTCTGATACCAATCTGTCACACCCCGACCCGCAGCGGATAAGGTAGCGGGGCATGATTGGGTTTTCATCAAAGCTTATGACATACTATTTTAAAGTTTCAATATTTTTTATTTTAATTTAAATAAAAGAAATCCCATAAACACAATATCCAACCAAATCAACAACGTTGTTCAAATCAATGCAAATAATATGTTTATTCTTCTAAAGCCCAATCCTAAGTGATCCATCCTTCAAACATGTTCACATCTATCATGTGTAAAAGAAAATTTTGGGTCAACAAAAGTTGGCGAGTGAATCTCTTTATTTATAGGAAAAAATATGTTTAAATCTTTGATTGAGAAAATGTGCATTAACCAATGTAAGTGAATATTTTGTATGTCAAATGTCAACTTCCACAAACAATCCCAAATAATAAACAAAACAATAGTATACAAGTGTGCACGGTATTATAGTGTGCTGCAAGATCTAAGCTCAATCAAACGGAGCTGATCTCGTATAATTGGCAACGTCGAGTTCCGCTCATAGGTAATGGGGAATAGATGGCCTTTGATGATGTAATGACTGAAACGAATGTAATGCACCAAGTGACAAGCAAACAGTTAACACATAACACGTATACTTCACAAATTGGTAATTGCACGTAATTGAATTCTGTAAAATGTACTAATGGAATTCGAAAATGATGCACCCCAAAAGCGTGTAATAAAAAGGGGAATTATAAGATTCACTCACTGTGGTTGCGTTTGCGATTCCTTGTAAAGTAACGTACGAGTAAAATTTTGAGAAACCGAACGAACAAAACGATTATCCTAGATATTCACATAACGACTTTGTTAAATAGGTTAAATAATGTTCATATTATCCATGTTCGCAAATTATTTATGTAGATACTTGATTATTTATTTACGCGAGTGTTATTGAGTTACTACTTAAAAGAGTTAAGATAGATTATCTATTATTTAAGTTAGGTTAGTAAATGGTTAATTAAGAATTCTTAAAAAGAATTAAAAATAATGGTTACATATATAATTTTAAGGCCTTAAAAGAAAAAATAAATTTTAAGATTTTATCAAAAAAATTCCTCCAAACCGGCCCCAGCCCGATTCGAACTCGTGATCTTTCATTACGTGCACGCGGCCCTTCCACTGGGCCGCGTGTCTAACCCAGTTAATACTATAATTTCAATTCTTTTATATAGAAACTATGTTGTCCGTTTGTTGATTTTATTAAAAAGAAGGAAAGTGCAGCGACAGGGATGGGGCCAGGACTCGAACACCTGACCTCTCGTTTATGTGCACACAGCCCAACCAGCTGGGCTGTGTGTCTAACCCGCTGGTATTAGTTTTCAATTTCTTTTATAATGAAACAGGTCGGTCCCATTCACTGGCATTAAATTAAAAATAAAGAGTTAAATCCAGTGACCACGCCGGAGGCAGAGATCGAACCCATGAACTCTCTGTTTTCCAAACGAAAACCCCACCAATGAACTAACTTGCCATCTTGTGTTTTAAAACCGATTATTTAAGTTTTAAGAAAACCTCAACGTATCATCTTCTTCCAATTATAACAAAACCGAAACCCTATCCCATTTGATTTTCGAATTACCCGATCAATTTACAGTGTTTTTAACAATAATGTTAGGGGTTTTGTTCAGTAATAAAAGACGAACAAGTGGGTGCACATTATACCTTTCGTATGCGGAAGAGAAGAGAGATAGAGTGAGTTCCGACGGTTTCGAAGTTCCAGCGAGGTTGCAGATTTTCCGACGAGGCTTCTGCGGTAGCTAGGAGTTCGTGGAGTGATAGAGAGGGGTTGTAAAGTTGTGAGGCTTCGCTTGGCACATCGTACACATATACAAACTCGAATTGATTCAACCATTTTCAGTTTGGAAGTTTTTTCCGATTGGGATGGTGCGAGATTGTTTCCAGCTGTGAACCACGCGTTTTGGTGCAGGTTCTTTGCCAAAATCGCGACTAGGTTCATAAACTTCGGATATGGAAACTGGTCTCCCAATCAATCACAAGAAATTTTGGAAGGAATTGAAGATTTTCCAGCTGTTCGCGAGCTGGTGTTTGGGCGGCAACTGAGTTTCAAAAAGAAACTATACGTACAGCGCGTATTTATTCTATTTGTATAATAGACTTGCACCAAACAACCAAGTGGCGCAGTGGTCTGTTTGTTGTGGGTTACACACGGAAACGCGGGTTCGAGTCCCCCTGTCTTTGTTTTCTTTTCTTTTCTTTTCTTTTTATTTATTTATTCTTTGAATTGTGAATATCTCCAAGTTTCAAACAGTACACGAATGCCCCTTCTACATTAAAGTTACATTTCTTTTTGTTACTAGCGTGTATATATATGCGTATAAAAAAATTCCTCATTTATTCATTGAAAGCTTGATTTAAAACGAGTCGGATTTTTGTAGTCCATTTTAATGGATGTTACACTTAGGAGACCTATGCGTGCTATGAAAATGAACAAAATTATTAGCGAGATGTATACGTGCATGATACTTCATAATATGATCTTCGAGGACGAGGGACATGCGTTCTCACTGGTCCATATTAGGGATCTAGTCGTCGAACTAGTTTTTGACGACACGTTACTTGCAGAATTGATGGATAGTGATACACATTATCGACTTAGAAATGATCTTCTCGTCCATCTTGCAGCTCAAGATCTACCGTATCTCGAGGAGTAGGCGATGAGTGTATGAATTAGTATTTATTTCAACTTTGTTTATTTTATTTTTATTAGTTTACGTTGAATTATGTCTTTTTATTTTTAATTTAAGAGTTAAATGCCATTTTAGTCCCTGTGGTTTGGGCCATTTTGCTAGTTTAGTCCAACTGTTTCATTTTTCGTCTGTGACTCCAAAAGGGTTTTACTATTGCCATTTTAGTCCATTGGGTTAACTTCATTCATTTTTTCTGTTAACGAGAAGGACAATTCAGTCATTTTATATGTAATTCTGTTAACTAGAAGCCCAATTCGGCCATATAAAATGACCAAATTGCCCTTCTCGTTGACAGAAAAATGATTGAAGTTAACCCAGTGGACTAAAATGGCAAAAAATCACAAAATTGAGAGGCAATATGGTACAAAAAAATTGTTTTGGATGAAACTGGCAAACACACCCAAACCTCATGGACGATTCTGGCAATTACTTTTACTTAAATAAAAAAATTAGTTTACGGTAAGGGAGACGCCGCCATTACTTACTAACTAATAAGTACTTTGAGTCAAATTTCACATTACGAATTAAAGTTGGCCGAGACTAAAGTATTTACCCTATTCCTTCATTCGTTACATCTTTGTATACTTTTTATTTGGAGCTAATTTAGGAGATTGCCTATTGACAAAAGCAAAGGAGCCATTAAATGACCCAAATAAACAAGAGAAAAAAATATATAAACTGAGAGTTACGAGGTAAGTTAATGGATCGGAAAATCTGTATATTGGATCACAAACGCTAACTTGACCAAACTGTCAGAATCGAATTCCGTTATCTGAAGCTCCGATTTCAGACTCAACAATTGTTCTCAATTTTATGAATTCTGATTAATAGTATTTTCTATGTGAAATCATATTGATATTTTTTTGAACGGCGAAAACTTATATATATAAAGCGAGAAATCAGCAAGAAGCTGGAAAACAGAACGGAAAGAAAAAACAAAAAGCTAGAAAACCGAGTTACAACAAGCCTACAACATTGAAGCTAAGCCAATCATCGCAGGTTGGGGCTGGAATATTTGAGCGGTCTGACACCCAAGTGAAAGTGTCAATCCTTTATCAATTCAACCGTCTTCTGTATAGGGATGGTCTTCCCCTCAAAAACTTTTATGTTTCGCGTATTCCAAATTCTTCATACGCCTGATGAATGAGTTTCTTCCATCATTTTGCACTCGGACTCGTCATCATGTTGATATTTTATTTGAGTGATTTATTTACGCAGAAAGTTAATTTTATTTTTCCAAAAGTCGACTCCCATATTTATATTTACTCGATAAATAAGGGTTTAAAGTAGCTGCTTAAACATTCAATATCGTATCAACTTCTCTCGATAGTTTCTCGTTTGTAGTTATGCTTCTCTTCGTTGATTTTATCATGTATAATAATAGATAAATAAAAAATCAATTTGACTTTACAAGAATGTCACTCTTTGCAAATAAGTTATAGATTTGAACTTTTATCACGTTTAATACCCTTGATGATCCAGTGTTTTTTAAACAGCATTAACAATTGAATCAGTGGGTGCATGGTGCCATTAAATTGCATCAGCCGAGATATACATGCCTCCATTAACAGACATAGTAGTACTAAAGGATCCAAAAACCAACTCTGATAGTTGTTGAGACATGCATGCAGCTACTGCTAACTAGCTAGCTAGCTAATTGTCTTTAAGCTATAACAAGAAACAAGATTACCCATGGTGCCACCTGAGCTAGCTCCTCCTCTTGTATCATACTTCAAAATTTGGCTCCTTATTCTCCAACTGACCATTCAATTCTTCATGACCAATATTTAATCAAAATTAAAATCCCATATATAAAAAATATAAATAATTTTGGCTATAAATAAATACACTCACAGTAGTTAAAAGTTCGCTGTGAAGAGGGATTAGTGGGAACATCATTTAGATTGATGGTGGTGGAGGGGTGTGGTTCTGAAAGTGTTACGGTGAGTGGGCGTCTCTGGGGAACAGGCTTAAGAGGTGGTACACTGGTAAGGTGGAGGTGGTGGTGGTGGTGGTGGTGGGGTGGGGTGGAGGAGTTAACAGAGGGTGGAGTTGGGACCACCAGCAGATCCTCAACACGAGAAGACATAGAAGGGGATGTGGTGGTGCTGCTGGGGTTTACCATATTTGGCCACAGGAATGTGCCTTGGGGTTTAAAAAGTTTGAACCCACTTTTCAGCCTCTCTATTTTGGCCGCTTTTCCCTCTGCTTTCCGACCACTTTCACTCCCCGGTTCTTTTGCTACAGCTTTTAGCTTTTCTGACTCCTTTTGTGCATCAGAGACTGTGGCGGTAATTAATTCTGTGTTCATCTGGGTTGTCTGTTTACCAACCTCGGCCTGCATCCATGCCTGCTGTATAATACATACATACATGTTTTAATTGTACCCCTCCGATCATATACGTTGTATTCTAGTCTCTATATATATACATGCCAGATTATAAGTCAACTGTTAATTCAAATTCTAACAATTAAGTATAATTTATAATAATTAATTAACAAAAAAGTAATAGTTATTATTTATTAGAATTTATATAAAAACTTGTAACTTTAAAAGATAATTTACTAAGAACTTTGTGTTAACTGTGAAAATTGTATATCCACTCTTATAATAAAAAGGTCTTTTAGAGAAAAATGCAGAATTTTTTATTTATGAGCATCATTTGTGTTCACTTTTGGCATATTCAAAATTTTAGCTAAAAGTACTATATATTATTAATCCCCATACAAACAGAATGCATCCATTTTGAATTGTTTTATGTACTTTAACCATCTACATATAGTCATATGGGTCCATATCTTAAAATGGCACAACACGTGTAAAATGTATTTGCATTTATCAAAGTGATCGCTAAACCTGGAAATATATATCCTAAAACAATTGTCAATATTCGGTGTTTGTTGTTTATTATGTAGTAATGTAGATGCTCCCCTAATGATGATGGTGATTCAATAAAAGTGTTAAGTCTAAAATTTCCTTATTGTTCTTTTTCGTTCTAGTTTTTTTTAAACTTTTAATCATCTAAATATGGGTGATGGACCACATTGTATGTATACATAATAATATAAACAGGTAAACACTAATGAAGATCAGTTAAATATATAAAATGCATCCAATTTAAAATCTAATATTGTATGTATATAATATTTCGACATAGTTCATATTCCAAAATCTGAAACACTTGACTGTAAAGGTAACCCAGAAAATTATTTAAACCCCTTAACTCAACAATTAAACATTTAACTAATTGCATGAGCTTGATATAATGCTAAGCTAGGTAGTCAACTCCCCAAACAACAGTTTTAGAAAGACTGGTGCACAGAATTTGGTGATGTCATATTTCTCAGGCATATTATATTGCATTTGATCCCCGTGTGTGTGTATATATCATTTAACATTGATTAGAAGACTGACCTGTAGGTTCTTCAGGAAATCTGAAATGACCTTGCTGTGTTTATCCTGTCATGGAGAGAAACACGAATGAAGGCATATGTATTGATAAGACATATCATTCCAGAATTGAAAAATGAAACTGTAATCTACCTTATGTGCATCACTTGTTTCTGACTTTGAACCAAACATATAATTAAAGATATCAGTTAGTTGTTTAGGAACCGGGTCAACTTGTTCAGAAACCACAATAGCTTGACTTTCATCTTTCTTTGAACTCAACTCCTGGACCTCCCTGTTTACACACAACCAAACTACCTAAATGAATGCATTATCATTTTATTTATATAATTAATAATAAATTAATTACCTTTTCAGTTTTCCTAATTCCTCCTCATAATCCCTGTGAAGGAACCAAATAATTAAACCATAAATTAGACCTTCAAACTGTTTTAAAGTAATTTCAAAAATGGATAGCGGCGCAGCTTGTTGCCCATTTACCATCTATCTCGTTGTAAATTCATAACACGTGGGAATTATTTAAAGTAATTTCCAACTGTTTTGAAAATGAACATTATATAATAATCTTTTAAATATAGTTAAGTTTTATCACCTTTTGATATTTGAAATTACTTCTTGGAGATTCCTGATTTCTTTTGCCACAATGGGATCCTGGACCGGAGAATCACCAGGCTTCCAACCAGGTGGTGGAATCCAGAAAGGGTCCTTCACTCCAGCATCTTTCCTGATTTTAAGAAGATCTGCACTTTCAAGCCAGTATTCCATTGCACCATCGGCATTGTGTGATCTTCTAAACCGCAACGTGCCACAAGGCGCCACCTTGTTTGCCACATGCTTCAACAGGTGGTCTAATAGCCCAGTGTCACCTATCCTTTTACGCGCTTTAACTCGAAGCGCAGGCCTCGTAATTGGATTCCCAATCATTGCTTTCTTCTCCTTCATTGCTTCTAGAAGACTTAACTCGGCAGCCTTGTACCTTTTATAAATAAATGTGTACGTGTTCAATTAATTAATGTGTTAATGTATAATTAATGAACTTGAAAAAGAACTAGGGATCTTTGGTTACCTTTCTTTGGACCATCTATCACTTGGATCTCTGATTGCTAACCTCCTGCATCGCTTCATAGGCTTTTTATTTGCCTGCCATAAGTGTTTCACTTGTTTACCCTTTCTTTTTCTCAAAATCCTGGTACATTCAAGACTATCATCTTCAGTTCCATCTTCATTCTCCTCCTGATCTTCAACTTCCTCGTCTTCTTGGCATTCATCTTTGCTATTTTGTTGTTCAATTTTCACTACTTCTTCACCTTGAACAAAGCTTGAAGATGATTGGGTATTGCTGGACTCTTTGGGTCTCCCAATGAACATAACCTGCCTTCTAACCCCCCACCTTATCATATTGTTCTTCAGCTCTCTCGCTACTCCAATGTCCTCAATTTTCAAACCCAAATGTGACCCAAGTTGACTGTTTGTTTTCACCAGCCAGAAACCTTCCAGATGCTTCTTTTCAGCAAATTCTTGAGATGGGACTTGCCGCAAAAGCACTTTTCTTGCAAGCTTAGTTCCCATTACAAACTTCTCATCTAATGCAGGATACATCTCCGTGATTCCATTGCTAAAATAAGTTCGCAATGATAGCATGCTTGGATACCTTATAGCAACATTCAAATCAGTCTTCTCACTTACCTGCAAATTAAATCATCAACAAACTCATGCTCAGAGACAATCAAAGGGTCTTTCTTTTTTGAACTTATTAAAGTTGGTAGAACCGAGCTAAGATGAGCTAGCTCGGCTTGTTTACGTTAACAAGCTAATATAGAGCTTGGGCTCCTTTTATATAAAAAAAAACCTCATGTCAGTTTGTGTCGAGTCAACTTGTTTACTTTATAAACAACAAATGTTTAATTTATTAAAAAAATATGAGGGTTAAAATCATACGTATTAAAATTTGGATTTTAATTTAAATGAGCCAACGAGCATAACAAGACCAGCTTGCCTACGAACAAGCTTTTTTCGAGTGAGACAAAGATTCAAGTTTTCTAAACAACCCAGATTAAAGTAACTAATTACCATAACAACACGAGTTGATCTCAGCTGACAAGGAGTTCTAAGAGGAAGGTTTTTGTGATAAATCTCGTACACAGAGCCTAGTTCTATCTCTTCATCTGGGACTTCATCTGCTCCAAACATAAAACATTGACCAGTCATTATTGAGAAACGAGAAAGAAAGATAGAAGTAGTTGAATCTTGAAAATAGTGATCATAATTAAAGATGTATTTGAAACCATAAATATACATGAAGTGTACGTACAATCTGCATCAAGCAGTAGTTGTCTGACCAAAGGTGGTGATTGTCTTTGTGCGCCGTCTAGTACGCTGTTTGTTTCTTGCCTTTTCAAGCTCATTATCTCCTGCATATACTAATCTTTTTCAAACACACAAACTATATGAAAAATAAATCAGTAAGAACTCCTATTTGATTATGATCAGGCTAGATTGCTTTTGTTTGGTGTACAATACTATAATAATATGGTAACAAAATGGCGCGTGTGATAGAGGAGCGTGGGTTAAAGTCTAGAGAGAGAAACAAACAAAACGGCTCACTGTAACTGCAAAAGCAAAATTCTGATTGTAATGAAATGCATTGCCCTAATTATGGCATCATGACAGGTTGTGTGTGTGTGTGAGTGAGTGTGAAAGAGAGAGCTTACATTGTTAGCTGTAATGGCGGATCTTTTTGATCTTTTGCGATGATAAGTTTCCATTTTCACTGTTAGCTAACCTGAAAATTTTGAAACCTAAAATGAAATTGATGGATCTATAAAATAAAATTGATAAGGAAAATTAGTAAATATTCAAAATAATTTTGGTGATTGCATAGATTTATTGGATTAAAACATGTAACTGATTTATAGGGTTTTGCATCACATAAAAAAGAAATTGTCCTATCAATGTTATAATCTAACAACTTCTATGAATAGAAATAAGAACAATTATAACGTAACAACACTTTTTAACATTTAATTCGCTCACGACACACTCTCTCACAACACACATGCTCATACCGTCATCAATGCACACATGAATACGTGTAAAACCCTAAATAACCGCAGAAAACCCTAGATACATGATTTGCGACTATAAGTTGAAGTTATAACAACTAGAAAAAGTCGGAAAACAGCATTAAATTAGCTGATCTACTCCGTGTGTATAATCTCAGATCAATCTAGACATGAATACTACATTTATTACTTAAACCTAAATAAACTTCTAATACTTGCCGATCAATCCTTTTCATCAGAAACAAATTCATTCAAACTGATAAACTAGAAATTTTACTTCAGATCAGTCAACATCAATAGAAATAATCATTCAAACCGATAAACATGATATTGTACTACGCTTCAAGAACAAAAAAAAGTCACAGAATCAGTATGACAATCTAGAAACTACTACAGATATAGAAATAAAATTTGCGATAAAAAGTTGGTTCATATACCTCGAAACCCTAGAGATCTGGTTAATATGCGTGCAGATAGTGCGATGTTTCAAGGAGATTCAATGTAGAGTGAACGGAGTGAAGAACGGAAGAAAAAATGACGAACAATTTGCTTGATGAACCGCCATGAATGTGAAGATGAAGCCTTCAGCAAATCCTTCTCGCACAATACTTCTAGAGAGAGTGTGTGTATGTGTGTGAGAGAGAGAGAGTGAGTGTGTGTGAGAGAGAGTGTGTGTATGTGTGTTGTGTGAGAGAGAGAGTGTGTGTATCTGTGTGTGTGAGGAGAGAGAGAGAATGTTTGTTGGTGCATACGTGCCGCAGCTCTCACGTGTTTATGTAATAAGCATGGATGGCATATGGCAAAATGGTTCCCCGTTTGGAAATTTACCCCTTTCTTGCGCAACTTTTTTTTTTAATTTTATATAATAAAATGCATTAGTGTAATTTTCTACTAATTGTTTTAATATACATGATTTTAATAATATGTTAACTAATAACGAACGGGTGACACATGGGAAATTTTATTTTTATTTTTGCCTTTTACACACACATCACAAGCAATCTAATTACAAGTCGTTTTCTAACGATCGTTTGCGTTTGCACTAAACAACCGTTTGAAGGTTGGGAATTGCCTTATAGCCACTGCTACTTTTCAAGGCCGATGATTCACCGAGCAATCGTTTGAAACTTAGTGCTTTCATCATAGTCCCGTATATTTAAATGGCCATTTGAGTTTTTCGACAAACAGCCATTTGAGTTGAATTTGAGGTAGTGGCTTAGGGTTGGTAGGGCCTTACATTTTATATTTCTCGTATGTTGGAGCAAGTAGTTTTATCAACAGTAAAATAAAATAAAATTTGAATTTTTAAAGATTTTTCCAGGGATAAGCGAAGGATTGTGTATTCGGTAAAGTTCTTTAATTTATACTTTTGTGTAGATTGATTTGTGTGTGAATATTTGGATTAGGGTGGAAGGAGTACTCTCTAAATGGGGAGTGGTAAACATTTTTTTAACCAATAATATCATGTCATGTCAACTCACCACTCCACTTCTCAATTTACACTCAAACACTAGGGGTGGTTTAAACACATAGAGAGTGGTAAACATTTTTTTTAAAACAAGAAAATTTGTGATTGGTTGAAAGATGGTGGGGCCCACCATTAACCCCCTCTCTCTTCTCTTCTCACATCAGTAAGTATAACCCGATTTCCATTCAATCACCCACTCAAACAAATGGTGACGGTGTTATACCCGATCGGCAAACCCTTTCCCCGCATCAACTCCCCGAGAGCGCCCCTACCACCCTTAACTCTTATCTTATGTGTGCATGAATTTGATTTTGGAACATGAATCTTTATGGGTGTATGTGTTTGAAAAGGATGTGGTATATATACGGTGACCAATGTTGGTTATGTGGTTCAAAAACTTTAGAACATATTCATGTCCTTGATGAACAATAAAAACACTTTTCGTAGTTTAATTTTAAAAATACAACTTTACAAAAAAAAAATAACTTATAAAATCTAGCTACGTTAATTCACATTAATTATAATCACAAATATTGTATGGCACAAAAATTTATGATGAAAGTTAATAATTTGAACGCTACACACAGTATATGAAAATTGATAGCCATAAATTGATAGACAATGCGATAAAACATAATCAAAATGGTAAACAAAATAGATATGATATGGAATTGTAATTTTAAAAGATAGTATTTATATAACAGGAGGTTTTTATAAAAAAATAAGTACTTTTATAAGAATGAACTTTTATCAAAATGGTAAACAAAATAGATTTGATAGAGAATTGTAATTTTAAGAGATATTATTTATATAATAGGATGTTTTTATAAATAAATAAGAAGTACTTTTATAAAAATGAACTTTTAAAAGGCGGTTTTTTGTAAAAGAAGTTTACTTTTACAGAAAGAAATAATGGCGATGGTGTTTATTAAAAATAAATGTATTTTTTTGGAAGGCTGATGTATTAAAAAAGTTATAATGTTTCATTAGAAGTAGAAAAGGTTGTTACAATAAAATGAGCATATGCCACAAAAGTAAACCTAGCATACCCACGGCCACGGGCTTCTATTTCTTTTAATTTACAACTCATGAACTTCCATGTCTTTTAGTTGGAGCGAAACATTGCAATCGAAAATTGGGTATTTCTATTATTTTTAAGGGACCTTTGTAAAATTGGTCGGTAACCCTTTTTTCACGGAACTTCACCCATAGATGACTTGTGGTATTTAGTGTTGTAAAAATCGGTATTAATCGGTGCCTAGGCGCTAGTCTGGCGTTGGCTGATTAATTTTGAACTAGTCGGACCATTAGTCGGTAGTCGATTCAAGTCAGTGCAAGGCGGCTCAAATCGGCCCAGGTCGATCAAATCGTTTCTAGTCGGCCCACTCTTTTTTAATTTAAATCTGGCCCCAAAAAACATGTTTCTAACCCATTAAAACATATTCTATGAGGTCATGACTAATATGTTAATGTTTGAATATTTAAATACTTAAATTGCTATGTTTAGAACTTCGTTGTTTGAATTTTGAACTATTTTTAAGTATAATATTAATATTAATGCGTGTATTGAATGTTTAAATACTTGCTTTGCTATGTTTTAAACTTGTTTGAATTTTGAATTATTTTTAGGTATTATATTGATATTAATGTATGTGTATATATATAAATTTAAAAATTTTATATAAAAATTCCGATCCTATTAATCCTAATTAATCCCTAATCAGTACTTCACCGCCCGACTAGCACCTATCGATCTCTACAACACTGATATTACTTGTTACTTCAAGACATTGGTGGTTATTCGAGTTTTATGACAAATTTAACGTGTTATATTTGTTTTCTGACCTTGATACTAGCTCATTATAAGCGAGCATACCCATCGATCCTGCCTCTTGTTATTAAAACATTTCAAGTTGGGGCAGGGGAGCCGCATGATGGTATTATACATTCGTTGAACATCAATTAGTTCGAGTGTGTTTCTTTTTACTAAATATCATATCTCTAAATGATTAAAAATATATCCTAATAATATACATTTATAGTAAAATAAAAAAAAGGTAAATTCTTGAATCAAATACACATAAAAGGTAAATTCATGATACAAATACACATAAAGAAAATTATAAAACATAAATACAATAAAGTGACAAATGATCAGATAAGATAACAGGAATAATATAATAATTTATCTATACTATATGATAAAAAAAACTATATAGGGATGCATAATACTTTATAAAGTGATCTCAATTGTTTATTCTCGTCTAAATAAATAGATATTTTTTAATTATTTTAATACATAAATTTTATTTTTTTTATCTTTTATCCTTTATTTTTTTCATATTTATTGATTCTAGCTTCCCTTTATAATAGGGATTAACTAAACTTTGTATATTTAATGTGATACCTTCAAGTTTTCAAAATTTGAATGCTAGTCGATAACTGTTGATTTTTTGTGATATTTTTTTTTAAATTCATATGACCATAACCATTTCATTTTGGAGTATTTTGTTTTATACTTCTTACTAGGGTAAAACCCTATGTATTAAACAGCCTGAATAAATATATATATTGTATACTAAGTAATAAAACAACTGCATCTTGAAAAAATGCACGGCGTAAGTAAAGACATGTATTACACGACTTGAATACATATAATGTAATTTGTTAACACACACAATCGTCAATATATGTTTTTGAAAAATAAACCTTGATGTACTATATATTTTTTATAACATTTTACTTTTTTTAGTTATTTATTATTTGGTTAGAAACTTTTGTTTTATATAAGTTATAACATTTTACTTCATTCTATTTATTTATTAACAAGTAAGAAACTTGTGTGTTATAAGTGGTTGAACTAATGAAATATTAAATAATTATTAATAAACAGAAAAGCAAAAGAAATAGTAAATAAATAAGAGATAAGTGAAAGATAAAATAAAATAATTATATAGCAATAATCATTGAAAATAAAGTAATATTAATCACTGAAATTAGTATTATACTAAACAATATATATTGATTTTACTATGTGACAAAACGATTCATTTGTATTATTTATTATATGGATATATATATCCACTAATATCTAGTCTAATTTAATGCGTATATATAAAGAGATACATGATTATTTAGATGTTTCTTAGCTAAAAGAACACACAAAAATAAACAGGAATAATATATGTCATGTAAATAAGTGAGAATAAGAGGGATTAAAAAACGGTGGAGAATAATGAAAAATTAAGTAAGGATGAGAGGAATTAAAAAAAAGTTTGTGAAGAATAATTAAAAAAATGATGGAGGATAATGAAAAATTAAGTGAGGATGAGACGAAGTAAAAAAAAAATTTTGAAGAATAATGAAAAATCGAATGCATTAGTATTTTTATTTATATAATTTGAAGATGATTTTATGTGAAGTTAAAAAATTGTTAATATATATTTGTTCTAATCTTATAATTTAAACTTTTTTTTGTTTTTATAGATATGCATTGCTTGACTTTGTTTTTATTATAATTCATACTTATTGTTAAAGATATTAAGCAAATAATAGGTATATTAACAGATCACACAACAATATCATTCTTCCATCTAAATGGTTAATTAAATCTACTTATGTGAAAGAGAAAAGATAAGTTTGACGCACGTATTATATATAATATTAATTAAGAGAACTTCTACAGTGCTTTACAAATCACGTATTAATATTATGTAGAGGTATAATATTAATTAAGAAAACTTCTACAATGCTTTATAAATCATGGATTAATATTATTATATTATATAGAGGTATAGTACATCCAGATTGCTTTTTCATTATACAGTTTATATAGAGTTATATTTTATGTATAATATAAAAGAAGAGAAGATTATCAATGTTGTACTATATTTGATGCATGTTTTAAAAGTTCATCAAGTTTTTTGTTCTTTTTTTTATTTCGTTATTTAATGTAAACTTTTTTATTTGCAACTCAAATAGTTTAACTATTGTATTTTTTTTCTTTTTTTAACCAAATTACTTTTCTACCCCTAAATAGTTTTTTTAACTAACAGTTAATACCGTTTTATACATATTTTTTATTTTTTTTCTTTGCTATATTGAGTGTGGCAAAGATTTTTTTAGTTTAATACTTTTTTACGAACACGTCGATACTCTTTTTGACATATTTTTTAACTTTTTTCCTTTGATGTAACGAGCGTGCCGAAACTAACTAAGTTTCTATCGTTTTATTTTTCGTTTACCTTGTTTTTACTTTTGTTATTTACTATAACGTTTTACTTTTTGTTATTATTTTGATGTTCAGAGCCGAGTTACGACACAAATAGTATAACCCACTAATATATCATTTTAATTAATTTTACAAATTTATTTATCCATTTTCATGGTGTGCTATATGTTTTGAATTTCAACCGCGTCCGTGCACAACGCGCGAGTAACTACGACCCTAGTTAATTTGGTTTTGGAGATAACTAATCTTTAGTTATCTTTAATATAAAAAATCAATATGTATAATTAAGTAGAATATAATTAAGTAGGGGAGAGAGACGGAGAAAAAAATAGATAGCTTTAATAAACGACAAGTTTCCCACATCTAATTTCCTTTATTATATCTATAGATTATAGAACATACAAGGTGTTATACATCTTTTTGTAAACATTACCATTAATATTAATCATATTGTTTTTAAATATAATATGGTTATATAATTATTTTTATATATACAGTTAATTAACAGATTAAAAATAATATGTTCTAATTTAGTGCTTAATTTTGATCCGTTTAAAAGTATGAGAAGAATTCAAAGAAGAATCACCCAATAATTTTATTTATACAGTTGATTAACATATTAAAAATAGTATTTTGTAATTTAGTTCTTAATTTTGATCCGTTTAAAAAGTATGAGAAGAATGTAATCCAAGTAGAATCACGCATATCTTGTAGATTATAATCATATATTGTAATAGACAATATTAAATTATATTGTAGATAAGTATTATGTTATGACATTAAAAATAATAAAAATAAATAAATTTAGCTTAACAACATCTAGATATGTTAATGAAGTAATTATTCTTAAATATTTTAACTTTTTTATGTTTTAATCTTTCTTCACATATTTCTACTTTTATACTAATAACCAAGCAAAAAAATATCCACAATTTTACCCGAGCATAAAGGCTTAATAAGATAAAATGTATTCTTAGAATATAAACAATAAAATATATTTACTTTTTAAATACATGTATTGTCGACAATATATATTACTGATTACATTATATTTTCTACTCGTGTAATATACAGATTATTTAAATATATGTATCTTTTAATTACTTGGTATATAAAATTACATTATTGAAGGAAATTACTTTTTTTTATTTTCCCGCATCTCTCTTCTTCTAATCTTATCTTATATTAATTTAATTAAATAAATAATAAATTAATATTAAATCTTATAATACTTTGAATGCGGAACAAAATCCTTCTATTTTTGTCATAAAATATAATCCTTAAATTTAATTTGTTAGTTTAAGATATTTTTCAAATAAAACAAAATATTTATCCTGAAAACCTCAGAAAAATTATTACTTTGATTTTCTTGACATAATTTATAAATCAAATTATTGAAATTGGTACCAACATTTTATCACCTAAATGGTTGTTGATTTGCTTCTTAAATAACGTATATTTTTTTCAAGAACCATCTCTGTAACTACCCTATTCATCGCGTATCGAGTATATCCATTAGTTTTTTAAAGATATAACTATTTTCATTATTTGGTATATAAACTTAGATTTATTCAACCCGTATAATACATGAGGTTTTTTTTAAAGATATAACCTTTTTATTATTTACTATACGAAATTACATTTTTTCAACATGCATTACACACAGGGGTTTTAAAGATCCAACTTTTATATTATTTGGTATATAAAATAAGATTTATTAAACCCGTACAATACACAGGGTTTTTAATGATATAACTTTTTATTATTTAGTATATAAAATTATATTTATTCAACTCGTGTAATACATATTGTTTTTAAATATTTAACTTTTTTACGATTTGGTATCTAAGATTACATTAATTCAACCCGTACAATATACGAGCTTCTTAAATATATTTTTTTTATTATTTGGTATATAAAATTAAATTTATTCAACTCGTGTATTAACAAGGTTTCTAAAAGGGTCTACATATTCACACACCCACCTGCCTATTTCCACACCTTCTAGACGCGTCGTCTAGACCTAGACGGGGCGTCTATGGTTCCTTTCTCCGACCACATTCCTGCTCTCGTACAATGTCAAATCAGTCACATCAGACGGGGCGTCTAGGCCTAGACGGACCCCTAAGACGACCTACCCAAGACGGGTCGTCTAGGCCAAGACGGGGCGTCTTGGAGGTTGATTTTGACTTTGGTGATCTGCATGCATGTGAGTAAAGCTAGTAAAGTGATACGCCCTGTCTAGGCCTAGACGGGGCATATATTTCTTTGTTAAATAGAGCTATGCAGAGCATTTGATATCAATATTAAGAGAAACTATAGTCGAAATTCTCTGCGTCTTCTTCTTTGGCTTATATTACTCCATCTGATATCATTCAAAGGTGGTGAAATGTCATCATACTGGGACGGCAACTATTTCTTTGGGCCGTATTCTGGCGAGTCATGGGTGCCCGAAGCCAATCCGGTAACAGTTATTAGGTTAAACTACTTGTTGCTTTAATTATTTACTAATAATGATACCGTTGTTAGGGGAGACCAGCGTTCCCGATTCTAATGAGCAAGAGGAGGTTATGTCAAGTGTACAAGGAAATCAAAACAGACCGTTTCTAGATTTGAACGAGCATCCTCCCGTTGATGAAACATCCCATGTGGACGACTCGTACCATGCTGATGAACCATGTTAAGGGTTTCCGGATTATGGATACGGGTGTGAATATTCTTACGTGCAATAACACTGTCCGGATGGATACGGAGGAGACGGTTACGAAAGCTACAATGCAACACTGTCTTTGTACAGTCAACAAGTCAATCCTGACGGTGGAGGTTATGGTGGTGAGGCATCCCCGAGTGCAGGCAATCCGTACCTCACAAGCATGTATCAAAACTTATTTATTTATGTTGGGCAGTTGAGTAAACATAAAATCTAACGTAACACTATCAATGTTACAGGTTTTCAACTCTCTAGATGAGCTAAAAAACTAGGCACAGGAAACGGCAAAGGTGGATGGTTTCGTTATTGTGACCCGACGATCAAAGAAAATTGGTGGAAGGACCGGGAGGGTATGGCTTGAATGTGACCGTGGTGGTGAGCACCATACTACAGAAACGGTTAGAAAAGCTGGAAGCAAGAAAACCGGTTGCCCTTTTACCTGGTGGCTGTGCGAGACCATCGTATGAAATATGGGGGATAAAAGGGGGAAAGACTGAACATAACCACGAACTCTGTGAGGACCTGTCGGTCCACGCGTTTGTGCGAAGGTTTACTCCTAACGAATACAGATTGATCGAGCAGCTGACAGCTCAAAACATGGAGCCGCGCGGTTTTTAAACAATAAGGAAGCAGTTTCCCGACAGTTTCCATGTTCAGAATGACGTACAAAACGCAGTTTAGAAGATTAGGGCCGAACAAAGATACTGACTGACTCCCATGCAGTCGCTAGAAAACATCCTTATTACAAACGAATTTATTTACAAGACACGGAAGGAACCCAAAACAGAGGTCGTTACAGAGATCTTCTTTGTTCATCCCTACTCGAGTGAAATGTGGCGTGCGTTCCCGCACGTTTTGCTGATCGATTCCAAGTACAAGACAAACGTATACAACATGCCATTTGTCCAGATAGTTGGTATGACGCCCACTAACTATTCGTTTTGTATCGTGCATGCCGTTATCTGCAAAGAACGTAGTGATAACTTTGTATGGGTGCTTGAGAGGATCAGGTCAATGTTGGATGAATGTATGGAGCCACGTGTGATTGTAATGGATAGAGACCTGGCCCTAATTAACGCGTGTGCTAAAGTTTTTCCAAACGCCTCTCAATATCTTTACAGGTTTCACATACAACAGAATATTTATAAGCACTGCAAGAGTGCCTTCACAGAAGAAGACTGGCAAAAAATTTTATCATCCTAGGGGAGATTGTGTGAGTCTCCATCAATACCCATATATGAGTACAACTTGCACAACCTGCAAAAGCGACTTGTTGAGTGCAAACGTTCAAGTAAGTTTTTGTAATAAAATGTGACCTACCTATGTACATTTAATTAATTATTGATACTTTAGGGGTGTTTACGTACATGTATGATAACTGGCTGAAAGACTACAAGGAAATGTTCGTCTTTGCGTGGACTGATCAGAGTCGCAACTTCGGGCAGCGTACCACAAACAGAGTTGAGAGTCAACACGCGAATTTAAAGAGATACGTCCAAGACAGGAGCTCGCTGGACCGTATAGTAGGTTGTGTCAAGGATATAGTTGAAACACAATACGGTGAAATAAGGAGGAGCTTTTGAGAAAGCATTGAAAAAATAATGAACCACCACAAAACCCGTTATTTGACCACCTACGTGGAAAAGTTTCCCACACAGCGCTTGACTTGTTGAGTGGAGAGCTACTTAGGAAACTAGATGGGTTGCGTCGCTTTCATTCATCTTGTGGATGTCAGATGTGGTACAGTTGTGGGTTGTCGTGTGCTTGTAGGCTGGAAAAGTACGTACATGCAGGTAATACGTTCTAAACGTAAAGCGATGTGTGTTATATATGTTCGTTATTCATGTGACTTTAACATTGCATTGTTTTAACCGTGCTGAGCGTCCAATTCAACTCGAAGACATAGACATCTTCTGCCATAAGCTTAACTTTCAGCTATGTAAATTGATATCGGATGACGTTGACGTGGTAGAAAATATGAATATTCTTCGGCAACAGTTAGAATAACACCCCCTTCTCATAAAAAAAGCTTGCTGGGAAAGATTAAAGCGGTGTTGACTCCAACCAAATCTACCAAGAAACCACCAGTTGTCTAACAAAATACTCATAGACGCCCAACAACAAAGCAAGCACAACTTTGGTTTGACGATGCCCCCCGCCATAGCTCATACATTCTGTCCCAGGGTTCCAACAAAGTACATACGGATGCTGTCACACCCCGGATTTCCAACCCCAAATCCATACACCGGCGGGCCCGGGTGGGGAGTATTGTGACGTCAGTTGATAACATCATAGTCAATTAAACACGGCACAACGGAAGTCTTGGAGTAAAATTACTATTACAAACCGAATGTTTGAAAAATACAAAATAATATACAGGCTCGTAATAGAAGATCCACAGGCGGATCATAAATTGTACATGGAAAGAATTATAAAACAGACTTTAGGCAAATTTAGGATTTGCAAGATCCTCTATCACCACCGAGACTTCCAGCCTATTTTCGTATTGTACCTGCAGTTTAGTCTTTTGAAAATACGCCAGCTTTCGCTGGTAAATACACCCAACCGACTCATTTTGAAAACATTTCAAAAATGTTTTAAGTGCGTATCAGCACAAAATCTTTTTATAACTTGGGTTAATTGACCGTCCAACCTTGTTAACAGATTTACATGTTTGTCGATACATACGGGGCCCGGTACAGAGACCGAGACACAATTAACGTACACACCACTTTGGACTCACGAAGGAGTCAATTCCTCCCAACCTTGTGGGAGTGCATAATTGAGCGTCTATCGGGTGTATGCCTACACCCGCGCTAAGGTCGTGGCCATTTCTATTGTAATGAGCCGAGGATATCCAGGACACGGTAGTTAACCCCCATGTTTAAATTATCAAACAAACTGATTAAAACAGAATATGCGGATTTACTACCCCCGAACCGGCGTTCGATTGATCCCATTTCCGACCAAGCTGTGATAATTTACCGTAACCCAAGCCCGTATAGGGGAATAAGTCGAGAGTATTTACCTGAGCTAGTCTTCTTTAAATTTTTAATAACTCATCCGTACACAAAAGTACTAAGTGCAGATAGCATTTACCGGCAAGTCTCTAGTCTGGATTATGGCATAAACTAACCAATTAAATATTAACTGTCTTATTTAAGTCAAAGACTTAGACCAACTAGCGTACTTGATCAAAACGTATGACACTAGATTAAACGATGATTGGATAGAATGTAGTTTAATCCCAACAAGTACCTTGACTTTTTTAATATGGGTAAACTATTAACATTCTGGATTTTGAGATTAAAATGATAAGGTTAAACCCGTTTCGGTTCATTTTCGTAAACTAGTTACATATACTTAACCGTGCTCGTATTAGCGATATCGGGTAACCGAATAAGTCATGGACAATTTCTATATCCCATTATATTTTAAATAAAATAAGATATCAGTAGGATATCAACTTGTATGCCCGTTATGGTTTTAAAACGAAACTATGCCTTATAAGGGCATTTCGGTAATTATATACCGTATAAAAGGAACTTGAACATATTTTAAGTTTCTAACCATCAGTATTCTGGAAAAATATTTTATTTATGATATAATTCAGTAGGATATCAATTATATGTGTATTTTATTTTTTATGACCAAACTATGCACCGAATGGGCATTTTGGTCATTTTACATATAATTTTTAAATTATTTGGGATTCTGAGTTTATAACATGTCCCTACTGTAATTATATTTAAAATAAGTTTTATAATCAGTAGGTAACAAGTCTTAGTCGATTAATATGGTTTAAAACCATACTATGCGCCGAAGCGGCGCTTATGTCGTAATATGATGTTTTATGCGATGTTTAACGAAAACTGACATTAGGGTCGGATTAAAATGTCTTATATATGTTATTTAATATAACAAATCAGTAGGTAAAAGATTTACCTTGAAAAGATTTGATTAAAACTATTTTATGAGCCACAAGGGCTAAAACCGTCATTTATCGACATAGTTTAAGAACCTGTTTGAAAACTCAGTTTATAACTTGGTTTAACATCCCAAACAATCCTACTTATAATATTACATCAGTAGAAAACTCATTTTCCAGTTCATTATCATTTAAAACCTTGTTTTATGCAAAAAGGGCATTTTATTCAAGAATAGCATAATTATGGAACTTGTGCATAAACTTGGAATCTAATTATGATCATGTAATATAACCTCAAAGGGTTATGCTACATTATATTATGATCATAATGCAACTTTAGATCAGTAGGTAACTAATCTAAATCGGGTCAGAATCTAAAGTCAAAGCAGAAGTCAAATTTCGCGACTTTCGGTTGCGAACCGACCCTAGAACTGAAATTGACGAGCCAAACATGTTCTTGCATGTTTTAATAATTATTACCAACTTGTTTAAGTGTCAAAACAGGTTTCATAACATATATAAGATCAATTTATGATTTTTTTTTCAAAAAATAGCCTGTTTGACTTTTTAATAACTTAATTTTGACCCGTCAATTGGTCTAGCAACGTGATCTTCAGAATGTGCCCTTTATAGGTACTAACACCTACCTTATTATGATCACTTAACCATGTTCATTTCGAACAATGGCTGGACCATAATGGTCTTAACCGAAAGTCAAAGCGTTTTCCGAAAAACGATTGACTTTTGGCTATAAAAGCCTATAAACGAAAATGCACAAAGAAGGAACACTTACCAGTGATTCCTAAGTGCAAAAGAACTATGTTGGATGCTCCTTTTAGCTAGGAACTTCCAGAGGAGGGAGAAGAGTGAATAAATGAGAAGGTGCAAGTTGGAATGGTGAACTTGATCACCTATTTATAGTTGGAGAACTCAAAGGAGGTGAAGCCAGGTGTTTAGGGGTGTAAGAGGGAGCTTACAAGTGTCCCAAAACGTGGCATAGCAGGTTACAAGTCCATAGTTTCGAAAACATGGTTTTGTGGAGTTTTGCTTGGCTGCCAAACAAACTTTCTACAGCAGAGGGCTTCTCGCGCCCCGCGAGAGACACAGGCCAGGTCTCTTGCGGCCCGCGACCGCCACTGGCCAGTTTCAAAGATTGACACTTTAACCCCTTAACTTTATAAAGCTTCTAAAACCTTTTTAAACACCTTTTTGGCCCTTTTAGCCCTCCGTAGCCAATTCTTGGCATACCCGGGATTATGCCCGGACGTTGTCGAGCTCTCGGTTCGTTAAAAGGTCACTCAGAGGTAAGAATTAACATGTTGACACTTTTAATCCCTCCATCATCCAATTTCACATATTTACAAAATTGACGCCTTTAGTCTTTATTGGTCTTTAATATACTATATTTAAAATACAACACGTGTCACTATACTATTGGACACGATTTTACAGGGTGTTACAGATGCCCCCCGTCACAGCTCGTACGTTCCGTCCCAGGCCACTCAACAGTCAATCATAAAAGTCTCAAAAACCCAGAGCGGGGCGAAGCCGTTCAACGACTTCTAAACAAAGAAAGATTCGAGACGATAATGGTTTTCCGTTGATAGTGGGCGACGAGTATGTGTCAACCATCAAACGGTTTAAGTCTCTTCTTCCGACATTGTTTCACCCGTACATCTCGTGCATACAAGATGTGAGCCCAGACGGTCATTGTAATTTTCGGTCTGTGGCTATGGGCCTGGGCATGGGAGAACGTTCATGGAACCACATTCGAAAAGACCTTCTACAGGAGATGGATTAGAACGCATCGATCTGGGTGCCAGTATTTGAAGCATGGGAGGAAGGTTATTTTAACACGCATCGTCAGAGCCTAATCTGGAATTCAATGGAGCATTGCCCCCCCCCCCCCCCACTCACTGGATGGACTTCCCCCACGCAGGGCTTCTTATCGCACAAAGGTATGGTATCATGGTTCACCTGTTAAGCATCGATGGTTGTTCCACCTTCTTCCCGATAATGAATCCTCTGACGGATCGAGAACCACGAACGATAACGCTTGCACATGTTAACAATAACCACTTCATACATATTAAGCTGGAAGGCCAATTTCCAATGCTGACAATAAACGGGCTATGGTTGACCTACCGAAGCGACGCTACAGAACAATGGCTATACATATACACGCCCCGTTTAGAATGGTATACCTCGATAATGAATCTCCCACCAAATCCAAACTAATTACGTCGATAGTGAATCGGAAGAATGAGTTTTCGTATACTTAATACGATTTTTTGTATATTTATACGATTTTTTATATAATTAATATGATCTTTTATATAATTTATATGAATTTTTGTATACTTGATACAAAGTTTTTTTTATATTGAATACGGTTTTTTATATAATTAATAAGATTTTGTGAATAACTAATAAGTTTTTTTATAATTAATATGATTTTCTATGTAAAAGGAAAAGACAAAAAAAATTGGAGTATACAACTCATCTAGACCTAGACTAGCCGTCTGTTTTTTGCCACAAGACCATTTTACCCATGGATTGCACTCCGTCTAGGCCAAATTCAGGGGCAAAAGGATAATATTGACGAACTAGACGCCCCGTCTAGTCCTAGACATCGCGTACATGTTTGAGCGGCAACTTTCAAACTGTCAACTTTTTGAATATTAAAGCGGAATGGTAAATTACCTTTTTACCCCTGAATTGCCACCCGTCTAGGCCTAATTCAGGGGTAAATTGGTAATTAATCACTCTGAGCTGTAAAGGTCTCAGGTAGTTAATTACCATTTTACCCCTGAATTAGGCCTAGACTAGTGGCAATTCAAGGGTAAAATGGTAATTAACCATTGGACTAGCCGGGACGTCTAGGCCTGTACGTAATTTAAACGTATTTGGACCGTGTTTTTGGCGAAATCAAGCATCTCTGATACGTATTCGAACCTATACTTCAATAATCTTTAATGTATTATGCATTTAGACCGTAGATTGTGTGTGAATTTGATGATTTTTGGGTTTTGGGGGCTGTGTTCTTCATGTATTTGGGTTTTTTGGTGAACAAGACGGGGCCTCTACCCCTAGACGACCGCGTAGACGACCAGATTTGTTTTTATTCTTATATTTAACATATATAATTTTTTTATATTATGTGTTATAACTAGATTATATTTATTGATAATTGTTATTGTTTATGTTATATTGTTATTATTATTGCAAATTGATTATGGACGAGATTGAAGATCAGATACACGAGGGTCCACATCCGCATGATCCGTGACGGACTCCGCCAGCGTCGGCGGATCCGCTACACGGCCATCCGTATCTCGAGTTCCCGCCCGACACCGAGGTCGCCCGTTTTTGCGGGAAGCTTCGTTGGATGCACGTCGGATCGCACGCCGCGGTGGACTAGGATGCGATCGAGGGGATTGGTGAGCCATGAATTCCAGAGGCGCTGCCAGATCACTTCGATCCAGTCTATCCGCCGGCAGATGAGGCAGCGGTCGTTCAGGAGCCTCCAGTGGATTTAGACGGACCGGCACCGGCACCGCCACCACCACCTCCCGGGGCGCCCCAGTTTCCGCAGCATGTTATTCCAGGTCATGCCCCGGGAGGTGCAGCATACACGCACTTACGAGCCGATGTTGACAGGCTTTTGGATCTCATGGGCTGGGTGGTTCGGGAGTTACAGGATAGACGAGAGAGAGAAGGGTTACCTCTCATACCGCTCCCACTACCTCGAGGACCACATCATTAGCAGCAGCCAGATCCCGACTCCGACTCTGACTCGTATGTATAGACGTTTTGTATTCAGTTGTACGGATACATATTATGAATGTACAAAGTTATGTTATATATGTTGTATTTAACTTTGTTTTCAGTTATTCGATTACTATATGATTGTTTGTGTTAAATAGACATTGAAATGTAATGGGGAAACATAATAATTTTCAAAATGTTAAGTAATATTTACACGATATAATATTTGCATTCTTCTTAAAATGTTGAAAATAATATTAAATTTAAATAGTATATTTTAAAAAAAATAAAATGTAAAAACAATTAAATATTTAAACGATCGAAAACGCTAACTTACTTTTATACAAAAAAAAAACTTTTTAAAAACTTTTTAAAATTTAAAATCTCAAATTAGACCACCAAAAAAACATCAACCTTCAACAACAATCAATTTACCCCACAAAAAACACCTCTTTTTCAACCTCCAACAACAACTAATTTACCCCACCAAAACACCATTTTTTCAACAAAAAAACAGGGTCCTAGACGGGTCGTTTAGATCTAAACGGCTCGTCTACACCCATAAATTTCTACGCCCTGCCATTCACCTGCTAACTCCTAAAATCAGTGCCTAGACGGCCCGTCTAGCCCTAGATGACCCGTCTAGGGTACCAAAGGTGTCCAAATAGGCAGCGAGGGTGTCCAAATAGATTGAGCCTTCTAAAAATATATTGTTTGATTATTTGATATATAAATTATATTACCCGTGTAATATACGGAGTTGTAACCTAGTAAATAAATAAGATGAAATTCAAGACTTTTTAACATTGAATCAAACAACTAAAAGGTGTTTTTTTTTAAATAAACATATTATAAAGTTAAGATCGTTATATTTAATTTAGCCTTAGAATTAAGAAATCATCTTACAGAAACAATGCATTACGATTTTATATGCGATTCGTGTATAATGGCGATTATGTTTATTCAATATTTTATCTAACAGTTACATAATATATTATTGTTGTTATTATTATTATTATTTTATTTATTTTTTTGAAGGCCAATATTATTAAAAACACAAGAAAAGAAAAACAGAAACAAATATTTAAAAAATACAAGTTTAGAAGCTAAATGACACCCATTGTTGCCACTCCTCCATAGATACTAATTTTGTTCTATTTTTCACCCAGAGATAACCTAAAGCCATGAAGTGTGTTATGTCGATCTTATGTAAAAACCACTTCATTTCGCAGCCTTCAAATATCCCAACATGAGATGAGGATCACTGATTGTACCATCTTTTATTAATTAACTTCTGAATCAGAACAATTTTCATGGACTTTAAGAAGATCCTGGAAGGAGAAAGCATAAATTGGTGGTATGGAACACCACCTTTGCCAAACGACCAATGATGGCATGAGGTGTGGTAAACTCTTCACCTAGCCAATCACCTCATACCATATCAGCTGCACTGTTCACTCCTTATTTTGCACTCAAACACTAGAGATGTTCCTCACATAGAGAGTGGTAAACGTTTTTTCTCTTAAAAAAAAGGATAAATGTGATTGTTAAGAAGAAAGTGAGGCCCACCATTAACCCTCTCTCTCTGCTCTTTCCCACATCGATGACTACTCCCCAAATCCCACTCAATCACCCCAGTTAACAAAGGGTGGCAATGGTGTGCCCGCGCGGAGACTACACACTTCGCCCCTTCTCCCCACTTACACCCCATCCCCCCTAAGAGAATGTGTTTGTATACCCCCTCCTTGCTAAAGCAATCCGAGTGGGTAATGCGATCCACAATATTTAAATCAGTTTATAGAAGTTTCATATTATATTACCTTCTTTTGGCAAAAGAGACGAATAACTTTAGCGTTATAAATGGGCCATCTCCAGTAACTTATCAATCTCGCTTGACCCCTCAACATTTTTTCAAAACTCTATATACGCCTTGTTTATACATGGAATAATGAGTTCTTTTAGACACATGAAACGAGAACTCGTTTATTGAATAAGCACCAATTTTGACTCAAGTTTGATTTCGTTAAGGTTGCATTGATTTAAGCTTTTAGCGAGCTGAACTCGATTAGCCATGAGCGGCTTGGGTCATTACACACCGGTACATGATGTCTCTTAACAAATTATACAGGATAAAAAAAATAATCATCACAACACTAAAGAGCCCTGGGATTGGCACACACAACCGACATAAAAGAAAATGACAGATTTTAAGCTAGGGTTGATCCAAGCTTTTAAAGGGTTAATCTCTAATAGCTCATGAGCAACTCAATTCGTTTACACACTTGTACATGATGTTTTTCTCCTTGAAAGAATACGCCGGGTAAGAGAATATTAATTCTCATGACATCTAAGAGCATCCATAATAATCGGTTTTAGGGGGTTTTGAGGAAATGGGCATGGTGGGCAACTTTTGTGCAAATAAAAAAAGCTCAAAAACGGGTTTTATGAGTCAAGGGAGAGGGTGTGTTTTTTGGGACCGATTTTGGTTCCAGCCTGGCACGGTGGACAAGTGCTAAGTTGGAGCTAGCCTTGGAACCTCCTATAGTGGATGGCCTAGGTAGGCTGACGCGTAGGGTTGACACGCCGACACGAAATAAAACACCACATGTTAACAAAGATAGTGTTAAGACCAAATTACAATTCACCAACAATGCTTTTAGGACAAGGAAACCTAAAACAAAGTACAAATAGGTAGCACATCATGAACTTACAGGCCAACCCCATCCGGTATCAACACAACTGATCCTGTGGTCTTTCGGTTTTCGAGGTCCAAATGGGCTTGAGCAACTTGAGACAGAGGGTACTTGTGATTAACCCGAACCCGTAAAACCCCAGTTGAAATGTTGGCAAATACCTCACCAGCGGTTTCTAGCAGCTCGTCTCGTTTGGCAGTGTAATGCATGAGAGAAGGCCGGGTCAAGAACAGCGATTTAGATGCAAGTGCTGACAACGGTACGGGGTCTGGCGTACCAGATGCCTGCCCAAAGCTCACCATGTGGCCTCGGGTTTTTAAGCACGCTAACGATCCCTGAAACAACAATTTCCATGAACAAAAAGTACACAGCCTCTTCCCACCAACATAGTTGTCAATAGCGATCGTAGCGATCGCTATAGCGCGATACGTAGCGTATAGGTATAGTGTCGCTATTAGGGTTGTAGCGATGGATAGCGAGAATAGCGACATCTATTTTTTATATAAATAGCAATTAAATATAGCTATAAAATAGCTAGATTTTAGGTTTTTGTTAAATATATATGTAAAATAGCATATAGGGCGTTCTGATATAATATACATAAAAATTTTGAAAAATTTTTTTTCCAGTGTATCGCTATTCGCCATTAACAACCATGCCCACCAATAACAAAAGTTGCAATCTTTTCAACATACCTCAAAGGTGTCTTTCCCAACAGAGTCGTAGACTACTTCAACCCCTTGGCCGGATGTGATGTCAGCAACGCGTTCAACAAAATTTTCTTGTTTGGTGACAATGACATGGTGGCACCCGTCTTCCTTGGCTTGAACAGCCTTCTCGTTGGTTGAAACTGTTCCAATGACAACGGCTCCAAGTGCATTGGCCCATTGACACAATAGTGATCCAACTCCACCAGCTGCTGCGTGCACAAGGATTGTATGTCCACGTTCTACCTGTGCAAATACAAAAATATCAGCGAGAACCCATACAAATTCTTTTTTTCCTGTACATGATTAGTGTTTGAATTATGATTACAAATCATAGTTGTTAATGGCGAATAGCGATAATGTACCTATATGCTACATAGCTAATAGCTTTAAATAGCGATACACTAGAAAAAATATTTAACTTTTGAGTAAACTGCCAAAATGGTCCCCTGAGGTTTGGTCACTTTTGCCACTTTAGTCCAAAACTCAAACCGTTTGAATCTGGGTCCCCGTGGTTTCAATTTTGTTGTCATTTTCATCCAAAAGCAAAATCAGGTCAGATGTTTCAGTTAACATCTAGTTTTTTTTCTTTTTCCTCCCTTTTAATGAAGGGCAAAATGGTCTGATTTTTTTATATTGTTATAATAAAACCTTAAAAGTCCATTTTGTCCTTCGTTAAAAGGGAGGAAAAAGACAAAAAAAACTGGATTTTAACTGAAAAATCTTACCAGATTTTGATTTAGGATGAAAATGGCAAAACCACAGGGCCAGATTCAAAAGGTTTGAGTTTTGGACTAACGTGGCAAAAAAGACCAAACCTTAGGGACAATTTTGGCACTTTACTCTTAATTTTTTTATATGTATATTATATCAAAATACCCTGGTATATACGCTATTTTACATGTATATTTAACAAACACCTCACATCCAGCTATTTTGTAGCTAGATTTAATCGATATTTATATTTAAATAAAAATTGAAATCCCGCTATTTATAGCTACATACCATCTACCGACCTTCGACCTATACGTTACAATATATGCTATAGCGAGCATAACGATCGCTATTGACAACTATGTTACAAATTTATATTATTTCGAGAATAATCTAACTTTTAAATAAACTTAGGATGACTTGCTACCCGTAAGGATTATCCCCAGTTTAAAATTTTTCTGTAGATAAGTTTGAAATATATTAATAGAATGGTTTGGAAGGTTGTAAGTATTAGAAAGAGGCTCGCGAACTTGCAACCCACTCGAATCTTTTCCCCTTTAGGCTATAATGTTCTAATTTCACCTGTTTAAAACAAATTTCTGAAGGAAATTTGACCTTAAAGGAACGGCGAAGCAAGTACTGAGCAGTCATTCCCTTAAGCATAACAGAAGCTGCTACAATTGGGTCAACAGAAGAAGGGACGGGTACAACTTTATCTGCAGGAAGTATCTGCTCTTCAGCATATGCTCCCATTGGATTCCCAGCATACGCCACAACATCTCCCACTTGCCGCCCCGTTAGCCCTGGACCAACAGCTGTCACCACTCCCACCGCCTCCATACCTTCACATATAAACCAAAAAACATAAAAATAAGAGAACATGTATCCACCATAGTTCAAAATAGTAAAAAATAAACAAATAAATAACTTTTTAGTTAAAGTTAGCCTTTTCGATTTCTGTTGTGTTTTATCTACACAGGGTTGAATAAAAATAGGGGAACATGTCAATGGGTCGAAATTTGCCAAAAACTCGTTTTTGATTAATTTAACCTCCCAGGTCGCTATAAAAACTTACTGCAATAAACAGGACAGAAAAGTGTTTACGCATCAACCTAAACCCTTTTGACCTGTTACCCATACCGCCCATCTTGCCACCTCATTTTGCCACAACTACATATATACCAAATAAACACCACAATTTCCTTCGTGGGATGTCAAAAATAGGTATCATTTCACATTTTCACTGTTCGGCAAAGTTTTAGTCCAAACTTACTTATTGGTTCATCAGTATGGGTCCACAAATATTTTTATTTGACTCAATCACGAGGTATTTAGATTTTCAGCAAATGGTCAAATACTTTTAATAAATGAACGTGCCATGTAACATTGTATATACTTTTGGGCATAGAGTACTACATAATGAAAGTCCAAAAACCACTCTCTAACAGATACATTATAGACATATAACCAATCATGTATAGAGCTCTCAGTATTCGATATCATTATATAACAATAAGATCAAACCTGGTGTGAATGGAACTGCAGGTGCCTTGTAGACACCCGAACGAAAATAAACATCAATAAAGTTCAACCCAATGGCCTTATTCTTCACCCTAATCTCCCCATCTTTTGGGTCCCCTATTTCAACATCCTCCCATTTCAGGACCTGTAAAGATTTGATTAAATACTTAACAGAAAAACTCGTTCTAAAACTAAATAATTGACCTGAATGTAAGCCAGACAATATCAAAACAGATAGAGATGCACTACGTTTTCATGACTATGAACTACTAGACTGCTTTTCTATAAAACGTAATGCTGCCACCATTCCAGATAAAGAAGATTTACATAATCTGGTTGTCAAAATGTAGATCTTAACACTGCTAAAAACTTGTAACAAGTACTCTTAAAAACTGAATAACCTGAACACGACACGAGTTTTTGCAGGTTGATATTGAAGAAGGAAATCTGGGCACACTTCGGGTCGGTATGAACCCGGCTCATTTAACCTAAATTTTCTTTTATTATACTTTTGCATCTCAATACTCTAAAGTTACAAAATTACAACAAAAATACACACGTATATAAAATAATCACAGAAACCCCGATGCTCAATTCTCTTTTATCTTTTAAATTTTGACATAAAACAGCAATCAGTTAAAATGTTTAATTATGACATATGACACAAATTTAAACTATAAACACGTTATACAGGTCAACCCGAACATGACCCGTTACGCTAACGGCTAAACATGTTTGGCGGTTCGACCTGAAACTGACGCAAATCCGTGGATACTAAACCCGAACCCAAGAATTCCGTGTTATGTTGGCGTCATGTCAGAAATCCACATCCCTACAATTAGTTAAAATTGTAAAGCATATCCTACCCCTTTAAATAACAACAAATCTTCAATCAACAAGTTCAAAAAAATAAGCAAAAACCAGTCTACTTTACTCAACTTATTTCCATCAATCAGCAAGTACACCAACAGAACTATTCTCAGTATCATAGATTTACAAAGCCACAAACTTCAAATTATTCATATAAAGCGTTATAATTTCCACTTGCTGCAAAAGCTTAATTGTTTTTAATAACATAAGAGAATTCATAACGGAGAGTAAGATAAGAAAGGGAGACCTCAGGACCACCAACTTCATGAACCCTAATAGCTTTGACCATGGCGGATGATGTATAAAGTGCACTAACTGTTGCAAAATTCGATTTGATTACTTTTGGTTTGTTGACATTGAGATGATGATGTTGTTGAAGACGAAGAATCGAGTGTGGATCAGTGAGAAAGGGGTTTAGTAACACGTGTGATCGAATACGAACAATCCCATTTGCCGTACAAGAATACATTTTTAGCCCAAAGTATATGAAGAGCTTAAACTTGACACATAATTTTTTTATACTATGTCAGTTTTATCACTTTAGTTTAAATTTAAAATTTTTTGTGTATGGCTTTATGTGGTTTCATTTTTTGGTTATTTTGGTATAAAAACAAAATTAGCTCATATTTCTCCAATTAAATCCTAGTTTTTGTTTTTTTTCCTTAGAAGCAAAATGGTCATTATGAGTTGTATCATAACAAATTATTAATTAAAATTATAAAATTAATTAACCCATCTCTCAATTTACTCTCCCCCTCTCTTTCTCTCTCTCTCCCTCTCTCCTCTCTCTAACACAATCATCACCATGAACTACCATCACCATCACCGCATAACACCAGACCACCATCTTTACCCTCCCCTACAAATCTGAGCCATCCCAAGATCTTCCTCATCTAACTTCCTACAAATCTAAAGTATTTCAAGCTCTCATTCACCTTCTAAAAGATAATCTTCAGCATCCAAAGATCCGGTCATGTTCGGTTTCCGGCGAGAGAGAGAGAGACGCAAAGAGAGACTGGTTGAGGGCGGATGAAGGAGGTGAAGGATCTGTGTGTTTTTAAGTTGGAAGTGTCACACCCGCTAACGTCAGAGTTGGGCGTGATCTGACTGTTATCTTCATTGCACAGCGGAAGTATATAATGATAAGACTTCTAGAAAGTGAATGCCCGCTAAGTACTCGAATCTCCATGGGTTCTCCTATTCCAACTGTGCCATAGTTTGAAATTGTAACCTGAGAAAGAAACATGTGAAAATCAACATAAAGTTGGCGAGTTCATAGTTGTTTGAAAAAAAAAGATTTAAAATAAATCTTTTTGATAACCGGTTTAAATAGTATGAGAAATCATAGTAAAACCATTTTTCCTTGGCATTTCATTTGAAAACCTTGTGTTTGAAAAACTTGTGTAACTGTCAACATCCGCGTCACTTTAACATTTGAGAATTCATATGTAATAATGTGGCATGTAAAGCATCAATGAAGTTCTGATCATTAATGTTTTACAAGGACATTAATATGTGTGACGACATAGGAAGCACTCAACCCTAGACGATTTCCTCTGGTCTACCCGGCTGGGACAACAAAAGCACTACATGCGGCCATACAAGGACCCATGAGTGGGGCTCGCTACACCCGGTAGATTTACCACTCTTGTTATGTGGTCTTATAAAAGATTAATGGCGCTTAAGAGAGACCCTTGTCTCACATGATCTAATATTTCATTCCATAACTAAACCATACCATCGAAAACATGTATTTCCCCCCGAGAGTTGTAAAACCGAAAATATTTAAGAGAAAAAGGGGACATGAACTCAAGAGTCTTTGTGCCTCGCATAAATGAGAATAGGCCTAGCCCATTTGAGTCTGTAAGCAGCACCAACATGTCCCTTATTTGTATGCAGGTTAACCAAGTCCTGTTGTAACCAGTGCAATCCCGTCACTAGTCATGAAACTCATGCACGTTTTGAAAATACGCGTGTGTTTTGTAAAACCGGTATGTTTAGTATAAACCTTTCGTAAACCATTTGAGTTTGTTGGAATTCGTTTGCAACATGGTTTAGAAATATGAATTTTCGTTTATCAAAATATTTTGTACTTTTGCAAAACTTGCATGTCTTTCCACCCTCGAAAAAATTTATAAAATATAAAACTGTAAAAAGTGGGGGTTACGAACTCACCTCGATACCCTTGTGCAAAGCTAGCTTAATATGATTCCACGATGTTGTTCCAGGAACGTAAACTCGCTAGCATGCAACTATGTCATTTCTATCAAGGAATAACTTATAAGTTTCTAAATATGACGTAGCTAAACTACGTGTCACCGAGCTCTACCGAATCGTTGACCATACGATTTTATGAAAGTGTTGATATCTTGATTTGAAATAACCAATCTATGGTTGTTTGTTTCCATTTAATCGGGATAAACACTAAGTAGTGTAAACAACTTAGTTTCCGAGTGATTTAGAATATATATTTATATATAATTATAAATATATTTACAAAGTCATGTTAGTTGTCGTGAATAGAAATACGTATACGTAACGAGTATTTAGATGAAAACAATACGTTGTAAACTCGTATAATGGATTTGCGCATTTTTCGAATAGTCGTCATATACATTGACGGGTAATAATACGACTCGTCATAGTGTTTCGTAAGATGTGGACATATATACATACATATATCACACACCACACACACATAAGTAAACAGTGGATGGTTCAAATGAGAAGAAAATTTTTTTAAGAATAAAAAGAATAACTTTTAAACCAATAGATATTATTCATTTACTTCATTTAAGGTATGTATCTAGTGTTATGAAAAAGGGCATATAGGTAAATCTATAATTATCATTAATTAGCTAATTAATTAAACTTGTAACTCATTTTGTTAATACTCTTTCAAGATAAAATAATTTATAGTGAAGGACAATTTTCGACATGTGTAGGATAAATTTTGAAATGTGTAGGGTAAATTTACATGTGTGTAGGGGAAATTCCAGTAAGTGTAAGACATATGTAGGATAAATTTTGAAATGTGTAGGATAAAATGTTTTTGCTTTATTAACGAGAGATAACATAATTAATAAGAGGAGTTATAACTATTTAATGTTTTACTATTATGTCATTTCTTCTTTTTATTCTCAAATTTAATTTCTTCTTAAATGAACATTCCCCTATGTAAACATAAGTGTATATGTAAAGGTAGATACACATATGTATGCATATGTAAACGTTGTATAGCCGAATACAATCTCGCATCATATCTTGTTTAGACGTTTAAAATAAATATGAATAGTTATATTTATTTTATAAACTTTTCAAGTTGTGGATTATTATATTTGATTTATATAATCGTCAAATTTCAAACGTTTGAAATAAGTATACATAACTATATTTATTTTAGACAAATTTTCGAGTGTTAGTTGTTTGAAATAAATATAGATAGTATTTATTTCATAAAAGTTTTCAAGTTCTAAGTGTTTTGAAATAAATATAACCAATTATATTTACTTTATATAAGTTCTCGGGTTTCGTTAACTAGTAACTTTTGTAAGTTATCTAGTATCGCCAAAATAAATATACATTTATATTTATTTTATAAAATACTTGAGCTCCGAAAGGTATCGTTTTTCGAATATAAATACGTTTCGCATTTCGGATATTTTTTACAAAAACCGGGCAGAGTTTGCTCTATTTTTGGACGGTCCCGACAATGCAAGTTGTCGATATATTTTCAAAACGCAACCCTAATTTATCAGTAACACACACACACTATATCTTTCGTCAAGTGTACAAAAACGAATTCACGAAATTTGCAAGTTTACTCGAAATATTCATCGTTTCACTAATCGTATCGGTTCGAGCTCGGTTTGCGTTAATTATAAAATATATAAACAATATAATAAAATTCATGTCGTTATGGTGTTACCGAGCCTTGCGTTGACTGAGTTGACCAGGTTTGACTGAGTTGAGCCGATGTTGACTGAGTCAACCCGGTGTTGACCGAGTTTGACTTGTTGACCCAAACCCGCAACTTGACCCGAGCCGTTGACTGCTTTGACCGAAGCCAAATCTGACCGAGTTGACTCGGGACCAAACCGAGTTGAACCAACCTAAATCGAAGTGAACCCGAACCATAACCCAAAAAAAATCAGCCAAAGACAATCATCACCACCACTACTGCCACCGTCAGCTGGCCCCGGCATCACCAACCCAACCCAACCCAACCCAACCCGAACCTGGAACAAACCCAAACCCACACCACCTCCACTGGCGCGCCGCCAACTGGCCTAAAGCCATCAGCTGCGACACTTTCTGCTGCTCCACCATGGTACCCCCACTATACTCCGCCGACAACCACCCCACGGCCACCATCAATGTCACCATTATCAACACCCCTAACAAAAGAGAAAGCCCATGAGGAGGGAGATCTAAACCGATCTGAGTTTAAGAGGTGAAAGAAAAGGAAAAGAAAATGAACTTACCCGAGTGAGAACTCATGACGCACGGCTGCCGACGCTCAAAACACCACAATCGTCGCTCTAATTGGAAAACTAACGCAAGAATCGTGTTCCGGAGGTTCGATTTGGGGGGTGTACGCGCCACCACGCACCGGAAATCGGCCACCAGAGCACCGCCGCCGGGGATGGCGCCGCTGTGCCGCTGCCATGGCTCCGCCGTGGCCGGTCGGCTCCGGTCACCGGGAGTTCTTCTAGAGAGAGAGAGAGAGAGAGAGCTGAGAGAGAAGGTGATGAAGAGAGAGAGAGAGAGAGAGAGAGAGAGTTGTGTGTGAAAATGGTGTAGTGTGTGTAAGGTTACCCTTTTATAGCTAGGGTTTTGGTTGGTTGGGCCCAAGGCCCACTAGCGTGTTTCTTATCGTTTGCGCGCCCGATAGCGTTTTCAAGGCCCATTTTCAAACCCGAACTTCATGAAACATCGTATAATATTGTCTTAGGGTCAAAAACATGTAAAATAGTGTCAGGATTCGATATTAGTCGCGTACGTTCGTTGGTTGCGTTAAAACGCATAAATTGCTTTGGTTGTCATTTCTTGTCCGTTTTCGATCCGATTTCGGCTACGAATATTAAAAATTGATTACAAAACTAAATATATCATAAGATTCCAGTTTTTAAGGTAATACACGACTCCGTTGCTTCAGTTTCGTTGTTTGTGCGTTCCTACAGTCTCGTTTTTCGTTCACGTATGCGTTTTGTGATGTTTCGAAAGCATGATAATTCATCAAAACCAATTCATATGTTTAAACTATATATATAAGACTCGTATTTGTCGACATTACCAGTATTTCGTCCGGTGTCAGTTCGTTACCGTTTAAATGCGCGCAAAGTTCCCGAAATCACCATTCGCGTATTGTACAATTCAAATAGACGGTTCTAGGCATCAAAGGCTAATTAAGTTAATTTACGTCCTTAAACACTGCTTATTATTGTCTAATTTTCTGATATGCATGTAAATGTAATCCATAATTGTCGGTTGTCACAGGAAGAGGGGTGTTTGTCTTGACAATTTTGCAAGTAAAGGGGGTAGTAATTTCAGCAGCTACCTAGGTGTTTTTAGGTTGGAATATGGGTGTTTTATTCCGTTTACACGACAATTTTCACCTCGAAAGTCTGCAGCTCATGTTCTGTTTTGATGGGTTAGAAAATCCCACCAAGCAATTTATTGTTTTATGGGAATTATTCCCTGTTGATCATTTGTAAATTCACTAATATTAGAATATTATTATAAAATAGAAAATAACTAACGGATTAGAAATTTTAGAACAATGCATACGTTAGAGTGAAGGGATGAACTCTTTAATGAAGTAGCAGCAGCGCTCGTTTCAGGTGAAGAAGAAGTGAAGCTTTTTTCAGATTTGTGATTTCTATTCATGTTTGAGCCTTGTACAGCTCAAGCAGTAGAGATGTCAACACCGCCATAGACCACTGTGACAAAAGAGACGAAGAGGATTTGACCACCGTGAAGCCATTGTTGTCGATGTTGCAAAAGAAGGGTTAGGTGGGGAGATAAATTGGTGAAACGATGAAAGAGATGAAGAAAAAATAGCAGGATTTTTAATTAAAATGACCATTTTGCCCCTGAGGAAAAGGACAAAATAACAGGATTATATAAGACAAATATGAACCAATTTCACTTTTGGACCAAAATGGCAATAAAACTAAAACCACAAGGAACCAGATGCAAAAGGTTTGAGTTTTTGGACTAAAGTGGCAAAAGTGACTGATCGACGTCAAAGTGATCAAAGATAAAAGATTAAATGTTCCTAAATAACCTAGAAAAGTAGTGGCAAATAGGGTGTCGAACCACGGAGAGCTAGTGGTTGGTGTAAGATCTCAATCGATTGCAAGATATAATAAAAACTTGAAATTGGATTTGAGTTTTGATTTGATAAATTTAGATTGAACTAAAGTTGTAAAGTCAGTAAAGTAAACAATGAGCAGAACCAAGTATCAAGTTTGATAGCACAATTAGTAATTTGAGTTTGTAAATCCAGTTTGGAAGATTATATAGACATAACCTTGTGACATCATATGTGCATTGAGTATCGAAAGAACTATACTTGTGCACCTAAGCTTACAACGATTGAACACCGATATAATTATTAGAACAAACAACACATGAAATAACACATATAAACTTAGCAAATTTAATAGATCTCTAACAAACACCATGAATTCATGTCCAACATAGATAAACAACTCAAATTGAACTAAATGTCATTAACCCTACCCCTTGGTTGTGATCACAACGGTTTTAGCCACACATGATCATTCTTGATGATGAAATGTTGCGATTTCGATAGCAGTTGGAGCAATCTTGATGTAGAACACTTTGTGAATGAGTGTTCCTTCTTCCTTGATGTCTCCTAGCCTCCAAATGATGAAGAGTGAGAGAAAAATCCTGAAAAAACCACTTTATTTTTGTCAAAGACCGACCAAAACCATTTTGTATCTGCACTCGAGTATGGAACGCCGGGTTTGGGGGTATGGAATGCCGGGCAGAAACCCAAACGCCCATGCTTCACTGTCAAACACCGGTTCAATGTTAAAGTGAACATCAAATAAATCACTTTCCTTGAGTTCCTTTGATGTGTGTAAAGCTCCATGTGATAGGTTTATGATCCGGAATCATCACACAATCTTCACCTTATAAGTAAAAATGCATCAAAGTAACATGTCTCAATACAAATTCGATGCTATAACATATAAATATTAACCATTTAAGCATACCTAATGCATTCACATCAAACTTCCCCAACTTAATTCATTTTTGTCCCGAAAAAGAGAATTGCAATGGATCAGACTGCTTTGCAATCCTAAGATACTTTGTCTCCCTGAGGAGTTCGGAAATGGCTTGATAGATATTGTACATTTTTTTAGATGCAACCTTCAAATAACTTTCAATGTAACACTTGGGTAATGATTAGCTACAAACATAAACATATTTTCCACCATTGCAGTTAAGGTCATAAGGCATAAACAACCCACAAGACTTGGTTTAAAAACGAGCAAAGAAATAGATAGGAATTACCTAATTAAATCTAATATGCCTCAACTTGTCAATACTTAAGGTTTCACACTCCTCACAATGTGTCACTCCCCTGGGTTCATTAGTGGACTAGTAAAAGTGATACTAGTATTTTGTTTCCAGAAACGCTCAACCTACAATTGCAACATTATTATCATATGCTAGTACAAAAATCAAACAACCACCTAATAACAAAAGATTAATGCAAATCAAGAGGACTTCATGGGTTGGCTTGCGTTAAAGGTTTGGAATAATTGTTAGAAAAGTGGCGAAAAGGTGATAACAATCCGGCTTCCACAAACATAACACATATAATCAATAACGACTTGGGTTATTTTGACCCGTATATACAATACTCACTTCGTTCTTTTTTCTGTTTTTTTTTTCTTCTGTTTTTTTTCTTTTATTTTTCATTTTTTTATTCGAGAAAACAATAAACTAAACTAACTATCAACTTTGACTCGGATTTCATCAAAAAGGTAAAAAGAAAAGGTAGAAATGGCTTAATGGTAAATTGGGGGAATGTGTGTGGGTTTTAACAAATGAAAGGAATTGGCTCAAATTGGTGATCTAATGGATAACTTAAGGTAGGTTAATCAAATGTAATGGTGTTAATTAAAAATGGTTTCCTAACGCCTCTATCACTTTTGCACAAATATGAGTTCAAGATCTTGGAATGTATAATTGTACTAGTTCTAATGTAATGCACAATTTTTTGGTAACCTTCCACAAAGAAATGAGCATGATACACACACACACACACGTGTGTGTATATATATATATATATACATATATATATATATATATACATATATATATATATATATATGAAAGTGCTCGAATAGGTTCAAGTTCTCACGGAAATGGAAGGAAATGGGTAAAAGTGTGAAACACGTGTTGACAAGCATATGGCATATTACCCTCAAATAGACATTTCTATCTATATAACTTACGAAACATATTCTATCAAGCACTTGAAGGGCTAACCATGCCAAATGACCTATGTTGAATCACTAGTTATGCAATGCAATGAAGTGTGTTGTCTAATTATACTCACATGCACAAATTCAGTTACTTAAAGGTTTATTATTATTTTTTTTTGTACAATCATCACAAATCCTATCTTCCTTCCATTTCGGATCAATTTCATGCCTAAGTACCATACACCAGAATTTCATCAATTCCCATTTTGCATGTAATCTCTTTTTTTTTCTTTTCAAAGACTCAACATCGCAACATCATCTCACCAAACAAGCACAACAATGTGGTACTTAGCCAATTAGAGTCACCATCTTTATTAGAAACTTAAAACATATGTAACTACATGGAAATGTAAACTAGAGAACCAAATTGCTACTTTCCTACATGCAACACACAAAACAAAAGAAAGCACGACATCACACACTTCACTTCATGCAAATAAAAAATAAAAAGGTCAAGAAAGAAGACATGCACCTAATCAATATGAGCTAGGAGACGGTTCCAGGATAACCTCAGCATCTAATGTGGGCAAGTGGTGTTGGGTCTGGATAGAACTTCTATCAGCAGCAAGTCTCGCCTGTTCAACCCTCCACCGAGATTGCTCATCTCTTTCTTTAGCCTGCTTTTCTCTTTCCTCAGCTTGCAATTTTCTTTCTTCGGCCGCCAATTTCCTTTCTTCAGCTGCAAGTCTTTCTTGTTCTTCTCTCCATAGATAATTTGTCTTGCACTCTTTCTTGATTCTTTCCCATAAAACCTTCTCACTTGCTGACCACCTTCCATAACCAGCAGGATTAGGTTCACCCACTAGCAAAACACGTTGCCTTTGGAGTGGTCTTTCCACCATAGCATTCTCCCGTTGTTCTTGCTCTTCCTCGTCTTCATTATCATCCTCATCAGATCCTTCAAACACGTTATCTCTTTCAAAGTCTCCCGACGCCCACTCATCATGTCAACGAGTACACATCTTGATCTTCCCTTTCGGAAATCTCAGTCAACTATATCCGTTTTGTCAATATGAAATTGAGTTTGCCTCATTTTGTAGGGTTTCGCCCCTACAGGTATGGCTTTTGCATCCATAAACACCCGAGTCAATAATCTGATGTGAGGAATTATCTTCCTATCATAATCTTCACGCGACTCCCACACATTAAGTAACACAAGATGCTTGAAAGATATGGTAGGTCTCCCGGTGATTAGAGCATACAAAACTCGTATCTCATAATTCCTAATCTTCTCTTTATCTCCCGCTCTTGGCATGACATTCCAATGAAGAATGCATGTCAGAAATTTAGGCAGTGGTTTCGGGTCCTTCCTGTACAGTTTCATATTTTCCCTAATTTCATCAACTTGAAACAATTCCCTCAACATTGTATGCCAATCATCTCGTTTACCAAATACCTTCTCTGCTGACAAATACTCATACTCTCTTTGAGGATTGATTGCACCCTTATCGAATTTGACTATCTTGTCCATGGCTTCAAATGACAACGCTTACCTTCTTCTTCCCAACATAACCAATTAGTTTAGTAGTAAAAGGAGGGTTTTTTTCCATCACTTTTTTTCCAGAGTAGACATCCATTCAACGATTTCATTGGTATAGACCTCACTTTTGTTATTATTGTTGTAAGTGAGTACCGCTTCCCATCCCAATCGTTGGAAGCATCTAACCAGCCCATATTACTTAAAGTATGATATCGATTTAAATCTTTTAGCTACTCCCAATTTGTTTCGAGGTACCTTTGAAATCTTGTCAAGATATAACTCTTTTTGACAATTTTTAAATTTTGATAACCGTTCACCCCTTGACCATTCAGGCAACTCGACCTCCATAGCCTCCGCGACACTGTCATAGCCGCACTTGTTCCTCCCTTTTGTTTTTTAGAAGCGGGAGCTTTGCATTTTCCGTTGTTTTCTGCCATAACCTGCAATTCAGCATACAAAGTACTGTTGGGGTTTATGTTTGAAAAGAGATTGCAACATACAAAGTACTGTTAGGGTTTATGTTTGAAAAGAGTGAAGAAGAAAGAGAGACGTGGGTGAAAATGGTTTAAACATGGGGAACAAGTAAAGCTTCTTTCCGGATTTTATGGATTGCGTTAATTAGCGGCAGCGTACGAGACGGTGGAGCATGCGGTATTGAAACGACATTTCATTTCAGTACAGATCTGGTGGTTTAAATAACGACGTTTAAGACAGTGGGGTTCGGCGTCTGGAACGGTGGCTTCAGTTTGATAGGTGTTTGATTTTCGAAGGGTACCCGCGTTCAACAGTGAACAATTGGCGTTTTGAATGAAACAAATAAACTCCGGCGTTTAAGTTTATATCTCCACCATATCAGACGCACGTTTGAATACTGGGAAAGGGAAGTTGGAAAGCTGCTTGGAATGTTATTATTATATTTTCCATTTACATCGATTACAACAGCACTACCATATTGACTTTTGCCAACCAAAGCTTTAAAATTCATAACTAATTCCGTCTCTTTTTCTTTAATTTGAAATTAGTAGTTTAAAATGACTTTTGACGCCTGAAAGTTCGAAACTTTTCCAAAACCAACATTTTAATTTTTAGTTTTTTTAATTACAAAATGACTTTGTTTTTTTATATAAACCAAAACTTGATTTCATTTTCTTTAACCTTTGGTTTGAAAAGCCATATAGAAAACGTACCCCTTCCCCAACGTAAAATCATGCATTGTCCCTAATACACGAGCAAACTGAAAATGAGTATACGCCACCAGTGACATGACACACGAAAACTCATACCATCCTTCCCCAATTTAGTTGTATTGCGAAAGTGATCAATGAAAATTATGTGATGCCAGTGATTCAAAATGACGCGACACACAAAACCCAATGAAAATGCGAACGAACAAACAAAACATGCAAACACACAACGGGTTGCCTCCCGTTCAGCGTTAATTTTAATGTCATCAGTCCGACAATACCTAACCCTTAAGCAGCTTGATAAGATGGTGAATTGTGAGAAAATTCACCACATCCAATTGCTTCCCTTTGTTGTCAATAATGGTGATGAATGGTTTTAACCGGTGACCGTTCACCACTTGCTTCTTACCATCTTTATCTTCAATTTCAAACTCACCATGATTCCCTATTCTTGTTATAGTGAAACGACCCAACCATTTACCTTTTAGCTTACCGGGAAAGAACTTGATCTTTGAATTGTATAACCACACTTGTTGTCCCATTTCAAAAGTCTTTGCCCTTAATTTAGCATCATGAACCGCTTTCATTCTTGCCTTGTATGCTAAAGATCATTCATAGGCTTGATCCCTTAATTCTTCAAGTTCACAAAGTTGCAATTTCCTCTCTTTCCCTGCGGCATCAAAATCAACATTCATAGCTTTCACCGCCCATAAGGCGCGGTGAGCAATCTCAACGGGAAGATGACAACCCTTACCATACACTAACCAGTATTGGGTGGTTCCAATAGGTGTTTTAAAGGCTGTTCGGAATGCCCATAAAACATCATTTAACCGTAAGGACCAATCCTTATGATCCGAGCGAACCGTTTTTTGAAGAAATTCTTTTATTTGTCTATTGAAATGAGCCTCTCATCACTTATGATGACACGAGGAACTCCATATCTAGTGAAAATATTTGCTTGGACAAATTTACACATAACAGCGTGATCATTTGTTTTAGTGGCGATTGCTTCAATCCATTTCGATACATAATCGACCGCCACTAAAACAAAGTAATTTCAAAAGAGTTGGGAAAAGGACCCATAAGATCAACACCTACACATCAAAAATTTCAACCACAAGTATGGGATTCAAGGGATTTTCATCTCTTTTGGAATTTCACCTACTTGTTGACATTTTGAACATTGTTTGGTAAACAAGAAAGCATCACGAAAAATAGTAGGCCAATATAAACCACAAGAAAGAACCCGGTGTCTAGTTTTCTTGGCACGAAAGTGGCCACCACATGCATATGTATGAGCATGGGCCAAGACTTCTTGAATCTCTTCATCCGGTATGCACCTTCTTATGCTTGGATCTGCTCCAACCTTGTAAAGATCTGGTTCATCCCAAATAAATTGTTACGTTTGAGATTTGAGATGCTTTACTTGCCTTGTGGACCATGACTCCGGTGTCTTACCTATGGCCAAAAAGTTAGCAACAGTAGCAAACCATGGTAATTTAGAAACAACAAATAAATGCTCATCCGGGAATTCTTCATTGATCTTTCTTGCATCTTCTCCTTGATTTCGGGTATCCTTGATAAATGATCGGCAACCACATTGTCACAACCCTTCTTGTCTTTAATTTCAAAGTTAAACTCTTGTAACAACAACACCCACCTAATCAATCTTGGCTTGGCATCTTTCTTTTCCATTAGATAACGAACCGCACTATGATCAGAAAATATGATCACCTTGCTACCCCAAATGTACGATCTGAACTTGTCCAAGGCATAAACAACGGCTAGTAATTCCTTTTTGGTGGTTATATAATTAAGTTGGGAATCAAAAAGGGTTTTACTAGCATAGTGGATTACAACGGGCTTTTTATTCACTCGTTGCCCTAGGACAGCTCCAATTGCATGGTCACTCGCATCGCACATTATCTCAAAGGGTAAAGACCAATCAGGTGATTGCAAAATGGGAGCTTCAACTAGGTGTTGTTTCAATGCATTGAAAGACTTAAGACATGCTTCATAAAAAACAAACGGTGCATCTTTTTGCAATAAATTACACAATGGTTTTGAAATTGCACTAAAGTCTTTGATAAATCGTCTATAAAAACCGGCATGTCCTAAGAATGATCGTACACCCTTAACATTTGTTAGTGGGGAAGAGTAGATATGACTTGTACTTTGGCCTGGTCCACCTCAATTCCTCTTTGATATATCATATGGCCTAGCACAATTCCTTATTGAACCATGAAATGTCTCTTCTCCCAACTCAACACAAGATTTGTCTCAGTACATCATTTTAAAACTCTTTCTAATTCATCGATATAACCTCAAAAGTATGACCAAATATCGAAAAGTCATCCATAAAGATCTCTAAAGACTCGCCCACCATGTCGGAGAATATACTCATCATACATCGTTGGAATGTGGCGGGGGCATTGCACAACCCAAACGGCATTCGCCTAAATGTGAACGTGTCGTATGGGCAAGTGAATGTAGCCTTTTGTTGATCTTTCGGGTGAATCGCTATTTGGTTATACCCGAAATAGCCATCTAAAAAGCAATAGCATTTCTTACCTGATAGCTTCTCAACAATTTGATCAGTGAATGGAAGTGGGAAGTGATCTTCAGATATTGCTGCATTTAATTTGTTATAATCAATGTAAACTCGACACCCGGTTACGGGTCGAGTAGCGATTTGCTCACCATCCTCACTCTTAACAACTTGAATACCTAATTTCTTGGGAACGGTTTGAGTTGGACTAACCCATGTGCTAGAGATTGGGTAGATTATACCCGCATCTAGCCATTTAAGAACTTCCTTTTTAACAACTTCACGCATATTTGTTTTGAGTATCTCGGCTTGGTTTGACATCCGGGTCAGTGATGATTTTATGCATCACTGTAGAGGGTGAAATTCCCTTTAAATCAGCTATGGTCCATCCAATAGCCGATTTGTACCTTGACAAAACTTCCACTAAGGATTTCTCTTGCTCGGGTTGCAAATTTGAAGCAATAATCACTGGTACAGTTTTCCCTTCCCCAAAAAATACATACTATAAGTGTTTAGGCAACTCTTTTAACTCTTACCCTTGGTGATTCGTCAAGAGATGGCTTGAGCTTTGAATCATTATGATCAGGAAGGCTTTCAACTTGTACGGTCCAAGGCAGTCTTGTTTCTTCAATTGCCATGACCACTTCGGGACATTCATCATCCATCATGCTTCTAATTTCTTCCTAAGCATCCCTATCATAAAAAATTCTTCTCCTTAGTGTTGTTATCCTCCTCTACACATGAAGTGTAGGATTGGACACAATCATCAATCTTACCCACTACAAAACGTTCACTCTCAGAAAAAGGATTAGTAACATTAGTAAAAACATTCAATCTCAATTTCCTATTTCCAAAAGTGAGATCTACAGTCCCATCCCTGCGACCAACTTGAGCATTGGCTGTAGCCAAGAAAGGTCTTCCCAAAATCACATTAGCTTGTTTATCTACTTGTTTTGATGTGGAATCAAGCACTAAGAAATCGACGGGATAATAAAAGTCTTGAATTTTCACAATTACATCATATAGCATTCCCCTAGGAGTTTAGTTGACATATCCGCCATGACAACAATAATATCAGTTTGCTTTAGTGGACCAAAGTCATGTTGGTCATATAAACTCCCCGGGAGTATACTAACACTTGCTCCCAAATCCGGGGAGTTTTGAAATTCGATGATTCTATAATCCGGGGAGTTTCGATGCTTTAGTGGACGAAAGTCATGTTGTCCACCTTGTTGGCTTGATCCTTGAAAGTTAGGATTCATTTGATTCGCGGGGTTGCCATATCGGAAATTTCGATGATTCCGCAATCCGGGATGATACATGTTAGAATTCATATTCCTTTCCCCGTATACTTGATTACCTTCTTCATTACTTCCAAATTCATAGGGCAATCAAAAGCAACATGCCCCATATCTCCACATATCTCACATAACTCTTGTACCTGCGAAACAAGTGAAACATCCTTTCCCATCTTTTGGCAAATCATATCAATTTTCTTTTCTAGTGTATCAAACCTTTCTTTACTAGGTTGGTCATTTACAACTTTAATTTGATGTGGTTTAACACTTCGATCAGCCGAAGCTTGAGTTTTTGAACCTTTACTTAAAGTTTCTAAAAAGTTTCACTCATAATTCTCATCATGAGTTAAAAAGGTTCCACTGCTACATGCAAAGACAACTTTTTGATCCTCGGTAACTAAACCATCATAAAAAAATTTGACCAAATCCCATTAGGGATGTCATGATGAGGACACGTTCTAAGCATCTCATTAAAACATTTGAAGGCTTCATGAAATGTTTCCCCAACATGTTGACTAAAAGATTTGATAGCATTTCGAGCTTCACTAGTTTTACTCATCGGATAATATTCCTCAAGAAAAGTTCGTTGCATTTCATCCCATGTTCGAATACTATCAGATGGTAAAGTGGAAAACCATTGTTTAGCTCTATCTTTAAGTGAAAATTGAAAAAGACGTAATTTTACCTCTTTCGGTGTAAAGCCTTGCTTCCCAATGGTGCTACATATTGCTGCATAGTCAATCAAATGTGTATAAGGCTCGTCTGAAGCAACTCTCCTAAAGGTAGGTAAATATCCAAGTATTGGGCCGGATTTCAAAGACTCTCCCATTTAAAACCGGTGTAACAATTGGAGATGGGTTTCTAAAGATAGTCGGCCTGAAATGAGTGTCTACTCCGGGTAGTGGTGGATCATCTTCACCACCTGCCATATTTATGCTTTCGGTATCACTTGCTTCCGAATCAGAAATGTATTGTGAAATTGAGATTGGAGTCAAGTTTGTGCGATGAACAACTTGGTTTTGTCTTACAAATCTTTCTATTTCCGGAACAAATGCTAATGGTGATGATATTCCAGAATGTCTAGTGCTCATGCAATGAACTATTACCTTCACAATCACCACACCAAACGTAACAAGGAGTAAAAAAGATACAAGACTTATGATATTTTTTGGGATTTTAGCAATATTTAACAAAAACAGAAAAGCAATCAACTAAAAACAAACACCAAGCGCACGTGCTCCCTAGCAACGGCGCCAAATTTGATCGACGTGGAAGTACCGATCATAGATAAAAGATTAAATGTTCTGAAATACCCTAGAATAGTAGTGGCAAAAAGGGTGTCGAACCAAGTGGTTGGTGTAAGATCTCAATCGATTGCAAGACATAATAAAAACTTGAAACTGGGTTTGTGTTTTGATTTGATAAATTTAGATTAAACTAAAGTTGTAAAGTCAGTAAAGTAAACAATGAGCAGAACCAAGTATCAAGTTTGATAGCACAATTAGTAATTTGAGTTTGTACATCCGGTTTGGAAGATTATATAGACATAACCTTTTGACATCATATGTGCATTGAGTATTGAAAGACCTATACTTGTGCACCTAAGCTTACAATGATTGAACACCGATATAGTTAGGCTATCACAAAATGATCACCATCAAATATAAACATGTTAACATGACCTTCAATCATATACCTTGACATTCAATGATTAAACACCAATTAACTCAAAATACATGTAGTGATTGAAGAAAACAATGTTTAAGAACAATCAACACATGAAATAAACATATAAACTTAGCAAATGTCATAGATCTCTAACAAACACCATGAATTCATGTCCAACATAGATAAACAACTCAAATTGAACTAAATGGCATTAACCCTAGCCCTTGGTTGTGATCACAAGGGTTTTAGCCGCACATGATCATTCTTGATGATGAAATGTTGCGATTTTGGTAGAATTGGAGCAATTTTGATGTTAGAACACTTTGTGAATGAGTGTTCCTTATTCCTTGATGTCTCCTAGCCTCCAAATGATGAAGAATGAGAGAAAAATCCCAAAAAACCACTTTATTATTGTCCAAAACCGACCAAAACCGTTTTGTGTCTGCACCCGAGTATGGAACGCCGGGCAGAAACCCAAACGCCCATGCTTCACTGTCAAACACCGGTTCAATGTTAAAGTGAACGTCGGGTATTCCAAACAAGCCTATATCACTTCCCTTGAGTTCCTTTGATGTGTGTAAAGCTCCATCTGATAGGTTTATGATCCGGAATCATCACACAATCTTCACCCTACAAGTAAAAATGCATCAAAGTACGATGTCTCGATATAAATTCGATGCTAAAACATATAAATATAACCATTTAAGCATACCAAATGCATTCACATCTATGACCAAACCTCAGAGACCAAAATAACAGTTTACTCTTTTTTTTACAAAGAACTAATTTTAATATTAATATATTGTTGTACTCTAGTTAGAGAGATGATGTGACGGGATACTAGCACAAGTATCAGGAAAGCGTTTTCAAAAATTAATGGGTGAAATATCATATGGATTTTGAGGTTTAATAAAAGTTTATAATAAAGTAAAGTATGAATTCATATAAAAAAGCAACTTTAAGAATTTAGTTAAACAGAAAGTTGATTGTTTCCATTAATTGCTGACCGAGAGTAATCCGTAGAGTCACTGCCGCACCCTAGCTGTCATCGCATACAACGTTAACATCTTCACCATTGTCGCCGCTAAACGGTTTCACCATTATCGGTAAAAGTGCAAAGGTGAATGGCTTTGGTGGTTTGTAGTGGCGGCACTGCACAACGATCAGGCGAATCATACACGGTTTCGCTATACATGGTTTCAAGCGAATAAGAGGTTTCGGGTGAAAAGGTGATTCAGGCGAAAAATCTCCTCAGTCGCATAATGGTGGAAACAATGGTGGTTCATAGCCGACGATATCTCAGTCAGCGAATTTGTTCAAAGCTTGCACATCTCCACATGGATTTCACATAGGGCTGTGTAACGGTTCAGAACCAGACCGAAGTGAATCGAATCGAAATCGAAATCGTTTAACGCTGCATATAAGAACCGGGTTAAACGGTTCTCGCGTAAACGGCTCTTGCCGGAACCGGTTGTCAATTAGATCTTAAAACTAATAACAAAATAAAAAAGTTTAAAACAATCAAACCGTTTAAAAACATATAACTGAGAGTTGCAACATACAAAGTTCAAACCAACCAAAGTAAAAGTAAAAACAATAAAATGTTTCAAACCGTGAAACGAAGTATACAATGTAATAAAACAAAATTTAACTAAAAAAACTTTTAGTTAACTATCACACAAAATTCATTCTAAAAAAACTATTTTTATATTCTTTAAACATTTTTTAAAATATAATATTTAAAGTTTAAATGAATTAATAGGGTTTTTGAATATATTATTTAAAGTTTATACCCAATACGTTTCTAGCGATTCTTTAAATAAACCCAACGGTTATAACCGGAATTGAATCGGGAACTGTTTTCTCCCAAATTTAAGAACCAAAACCGCACCCAAAATAAAACAATACAGTTTGAATCTCACAGTTCTGATTTGATTCCTTAATTTTAATGATTCAAAACCGTAAATTGCTCGGCTCTAATTTCACGCGACTTTGATTTCTCATAGATGCGGCGAATGTATTGGCGTATGGATACATAGCTTTAACAGTTGAAGAAAAACAAACTTGGGCTTGGGCTTGGGCTTGGAATGGACAATTTTATTTCTTTAATTTAACTATTACTTTTTTATATTATAAGCTTAATCTCTTTCACGCTTAGCATTCTGGAGAGTATGAGATCTAAATATATTTGGTTATAGTTAAGGACTTGAATTGTGATATGTGCACCTATAATAAGCAAATTGTATGTGTAATTCTAATCATATTTTATATTTGGGTGATTTAAAAGCACATGGTATGTGTAATTCTAATCATATTGAATATATTCGGTGATTTAAGTAAGGCCATGAGGACTTGATCCTCACAAGTTGGAATTAAGACTCGTTATTTTTACATAAATTAGAATCCAATATAAATAAGTTTTAACTTACAAATTGGGTTTAACGTAAGAAGTGAATGAGAGATTTTTTTCTTTTTTTTAAATTCTTTTTGTCATCTTGTCAAGCATGTATTCTTTTTTTTGGACGACATATTTCTTTTATTTCCTCCGTCTGTGGGACTTGAACCAAAGACCTCCCCCTCCCAAGCTTAAGCGTTTAAAGGTTTTGTCTTTGCCAATGGACCACCACCTCTAATCCCAGAATCTAAAACAAAAAATAAAAAAAATCGTGTTTTTACATTAGTAGAGTCATTATAATTACTTTACTAGAGTAAATTCATAATTTTTTTTAACATTTTACAACTAAATATCATACCTAAGTAAAAAATAAAGTACCTTCACTTCTCATCTCAAGGCCATTTTATATGTTAAAAGTTAAAACTCATTTTGCTAAATTTAAGAAGTGAACCAACTTCCAGCAAATGAGTATGAGTTTGAGGCTTTGATCATTAAAAAAAAGTTCTTGAAAACCATTTGTTAAAATTTGAATTCGAGGAGCATGGTTCTCATTGAATTACCATTGAAAATCATGATTCAACATGTTTACATCGGCTTGTAGCGTGTGCATATCGTTACCATGTGTATGCACAATTCTTTTTCCGAGTCTTGCATCTAAATTTCGTAGTGTATTACTGAGTTGTGTGGTTTGCACTTGCTTAATAAATATTTGAAAAATCTATATAGAATATTGTTCTATACTCATAAATTGGAAATAAAAATTTGGATTTAGGTGAATATGACACCATGTCGCTTGGCTATGTGGAGATGTTCACACAAGTGTGCCTTAAGTCACACGGATATGTAGATTTTTCCAACATATATGCATCCCTTGTTTGCAAAAAAAAAAATGTAGTTTGCAAGAGAACATCGCATGGTTCTAGGCTTAATGTTCACATTGATTTTCATCCTAGACTAACTCGCCTCTTGCAAAAGTATAGTTTATTGTCAATGTTTGAAAACTACAATAGTCTTGTTAAAAATAAATCATCATACACCTAGCATTATCTCATGTATACATGTTATTTTAACATTATTGAAGTCTCACCCCATTCTCAAGTATGCCCAACTAGACCCATTAGAAATAGTGTATAACCTAAGCTAACTTGTAAGCATATATAACCTATTTTAAAGCCCATTTTAAAGTGTTCGGATTGATATTACCCGGTCTAGTCTTTACTAATATGTAAGTCAGTGGGTAAGCTAGCCAACCAACTATAGTTCGGGCTCAAAGCAAAACAATTCAAACTCAACATGATTCTTTATCTTAACAAGCTGGAATTTTGAACTTGAGCCCAACTCATAAAAAGCTTGAGCCAACTGTTAATTCATGAATTCAACTGATTTAAAATAAACCTGATATTTAAAATTTATTAATATCTAGCTAAAACCAAACTAAATTAGCCATAGGGGTAATAAAAAAAATCCGGATCCGAAACCGAATCCGAATACCCGAAAATCCTCATCCGAAATATTCAAAATTTCGGATATCCAAAAACCGGATAACCGAATTTTCGGATTCGGGTTCGGATATGAATTTCAAAAATTTTGGATAATCCGATTATCCAATATCTGAAATTATTTTTTTTATAAATATATATAGTATATGAGCGTTATATTTAGTTTGAAATATAATAAAAAACAGTAAATAATCGGATTCGGATGTGGATTTATGAATGTTTTTAGTTTTCAAGGTTAGAAATTTGGAAAATCGAATACAGATTCAGTTTTAATCTATGCACGAAATAAATTTTTTTTATTTTTTATAAATTCAGATATATGTATGGATATTGTAACACCCTGTAAAAATCGTGTCCAATAGTATAGTGACACGTGTATTATTTTTTTATAGTCTATTAAAGACCAATAAGGACTAAAGGCGTCAACATGCTCAAACTGAGCCTCTGAGTGACGGTCTGATGTCAACATGCATAATAACAGCCTCTGAGTGACTGATATGTCAACATGCTTAAATCATTAGCCTCTGAGTGACTGATATGTCAACATGCTTAAAACTTGGCCTCTAAGTGACTGATATGTCAACATGCCCATCCTCTGAGTGACATCGGAGTCAACATGCTCATAATAAGCCTTTGAGTGATCCTTTGCGAAGTCCTAACTCTCGTACGTGCCATTTGTTGGACGAGAGGGTTCAATTTTGTAAATATGTGAAAGTTGGACAATGGAGAGATTAAAAGTGTCAACATGTTAATTTATACCTCTGAGTGACCTTTTAACGAACCGAGAGCTCGACAATGTCCAGGCATAATCCCGGGTATGCCAAAAAATTGGCTACGGAGGGCTAAATATGCTAAAAAGTTGTTTTAGAAGGTTAAAAAGGGGTTTAATAAATTAAGGGGCTAAATGTGTCAAATTTTGAATTCTGACAAAGGGCGCTCGCGAGGCGCGAGAGGCAAGGCCTTGACCTCTCACGGGGCGCGAGAGGCCTGTGTCTGCAGAAAGTTTCCTTGGCCTCCAAACAAAAATGCCAAAAACCATTTTCTCGAAACTATGGCTTCCCAAATAGCTACGCCACGTTTTGGGATACTTGTAAGCTCCCTTTTACACCCCTAACACCTGGCATCACCTCCTTTGAGTTCTCCAACTATAAATAGGTGTTCAAGTTCACCATTTGAACTTGCACCTTTCTTAATTTCAACTCTTCTCCCTCCTTTGGAAGTTCCTAACTGAAAGGAGCATCCAACTTAGTTCACTTGCATTCTAGAAACCTCTTGTAAGTGTTCCTTGCTCTTGCATTTTCGTTTATAGGCTTTTATAGCCAAAAGTCAAGCGTTTTACGGAAAACGCTTTGAATTTCGGTTAAGACCCTTATGGTGCAGCCATTGTTCATAATGAACATGGCTAAGTGATCATAATAAGGTAAGTGTTAGTCCCTATAAAGGGCACCTCCTAAAGATCACGTTTGCTAGACCAATTGACGGGTCAAAGTTATGATATTAAAAAGTCAAACAGGCCATTTTTCGGAAAAATCATAAATTGATCTTATATATGTTATGAAACCTGTTTTGATACTTAAACAAGTTGGTAATAATTATTAGAACATGTAAGAACATGTTCGGCTCATGAATTTCAGTTCTAGGGTCGATTTGCAACCGAAAGTCGCGAAGTTTGATTTCTGCTTTGACTTTCGATTCTGACCCAATTTATATTAGTTAGCTACTGATCTAAAGTTGCATTATGATCCTTATAATGTAGCATAACCCTCTGACGTATATTACATGATCATAATCAGAATCTGAGTTTATGCGCAAGTTCCGCAATTATGCCATTTTTGACAAAAAAAACCATTTTTGCATAAAACAAGGTTTTAACGATAATGAACTTGAAAATAAGTTTTCTACTGATATAATATTATAAGTAGGATTATTTGGGATGTTAAACCAGAATATAATCTGAGTTTACAAGCAGGTCCTTGAATTATGTCGATAAATGACTATTTAGCCCTTATGGCTCATAAAATGGTTTTAATCAAATCTTTTCAAGGTAAATCATTTACCTACAGATATGTTATATTAAATAGCATATCTAAAACATTGCATAAGACGTCATTTAATGACATAAGCGCCGTTTCGGCGCATAGTATGATTTTAAATCATATAATTGACCAAGACTTGTTACCTACTTATTTTAAAACTTATTTTTAAACATATTTACAGTAGGTACATGTTATAAACCCAGAATCCCAAATACTTTATAAACTATGTGTAAAATGACCAAAATGCCCCTTCGGTGCATAGTTTGGTCATAAAAGATAAATTACACATATAATTAATATCCTACTGATAATATATCATAAATAAGTTATTTTTCCAGAATACCTATAGTTATAACATTAAATTATATTCAAGTTCCTTTTATACAATATGAAATTACCAAAATGCCCATATGAGGCATAATCTCATTTTAAAACCTTAACGCGCTTATAAGTTGATATCCTACTGATATTACAACTTAATTAAAGTATAATGGCATATAGAACTTGTCCATGACTTATCCGATTACCCGAAATCGCTAATATGCGTGCGGTTAAGTATATGTAACTATTTTACGAAAATTAACCAAAACGGGTTTAACCTTGTCATTTAAGTCTCAAAATCCAGAATGTTTATAGTTTACCCATATTATTCAAGTCAAAGTACTTGTCGGGTTTAAACTACATTCTATCCGATCATCGTTTAATCAAGCGCTATACGTCTTGATCCCGTACACTATTCGATCTAAGTCTATGACTTAAATAAGACCGTTAGTATTTAATTGGTTAGCTTATGCCATAATCCAGACTAGAGCCTTCCGGTAAATGCTATCTGCACTTAATTCATTTTGGATACGGATGAGATATAAAATCTTGCATTTTTAAACAAGGCTAATTCAGGTAAATACTCTTGACTTATTTTCCCTATACGGGCTTGGGATATGGTAAATTATTACCACTTGGTCAGAAATGGGATCAATCGAATGCCGGATTGTGGCTAGTAAATCCGCGTATTGTATTTTAATCAGTTTTGTTTGATAACTTAAACATCGGGGGTTAAATTACCGTGTCCTAGATATCATCGGCTCATTACATTAGTTAATGGCCATGACCTTAGCGCGGGGTGTAGGCATACACCTGACAGACGCTCAAATGCAAATTACCCAAGACGTTGGGGATAACTCCTCTGTGAGTTTTAAGTGGTGTGTATTTAATCATGTCTCGGTCTCTGTACTGGGCCCTGTATTATGGACAAACATGTGAATCTGTTAACAAGGTTACAAAGTAACTTTCCCAAGTTATAAAAGATTTGTGTCCTGTGCACTTAAATCTAATTTCTAAAATGTTTTCAAAATGAGTCAGTCGGGTGTATTTACCAGCGAAAGCTGACGTATTTTAAAGACTAAGCTGCAGGTACAATACGAAATAGGCTGGAAGCTGCTCGGTAGTAAAATAAGAGGATCTTGCAAATCCTTAGATCTACCCTAAAGTCTGTTTTATATTATTTCTTTGTATATTAATGATCCGCCTGTGGATCTTCTATTACGAGCCTGTATATTATTTTGTATTTCAAACATTCGGTTTGTAATAATAATTTTACTCCAAGACTTCCGTTGTGCCGCGTTTAATTGACTATGATGTTATCAACTGACGTCACAATGCTCCCCACCCGGGCCCACCAGTATAAAGATTTGGGTTTGAAATCCGGGGTGTGACAGATATCCGAATCTATATCCGAAATTTTTGAATATTCAATTTTCAGATATTCAAAATCTGGATAATTCAATCTTGAACACCCCTAATTAGCCACTAGACAGATAAACAAGATAACATGGCAAAATTTGCCAAAAGGCTCAAAAGGATAGTCCACCTTGATTTAGGGGATTTCGTTTTATCATCCTCCTTCATTATTCATGCAACATCTATGTCGAAGTTGAAACAAGTCAAATATCATTTCTCGACTTCCTCTTTGCAAATTTTCTAATTGAAATTAACTTTAAAAATATTGAAATTTAGGCTTTAGATTAAGGTAATAAACTAACCAAACGAACGTAAATAGCACATATAGAAGTAGATTCGGCCGGATAGTTCACAACAGTTACTACAAATTGAAAAAGACAAAAGATGTGTATAAATATATAAATTTATATAATCAGACATCAACTTGATATTCTAAATCCTAGAATATTATATCAAACAAGATTTTTAAATGTTAACACAAACATCTATAAGAAGTATTAGAGAAAAAGCTTAAGAGTCCTAGGTATATATTTGTTTTCATCAGAAACAATACAAAAAAAAAAACAATTAGAAAAACATTTTGTACATATAGGATTAATAGTCATAAGAATAAACTAAACTAAAGAGAGTGGATGAGAAATTTAGCAAATCACAAAAGTAAAAGATTGCAACTTGTTATTATTTCTCAATATATTTATAATGAACGAAGTGCCTCGACATAAACTCTATTGTATAATATTTTTGCCACTAAAAAGGTCTAAGAAAGGGTAAACATTATTTCAAAAAAGAATAGAACAAATCAAAAAGCTACATAACATTCCCATGCTTATTACTATATTATTTCCTTCAAATTTTTCATAACCTTTGGTTTGTAATGTTATTTTTTTTAATGAAGTACAAGGGAAGTAAAAAAACAAAATTTATGAAAGCTTAACAAAAGAGAGCGGATGAGAAATTTAGCAAGTCATAAAAGTAAAAGATTTTAAATTGTTATTATTTTTTGATGTATTTACAATGAAAGAAGTGCCTCGTTTGTATAGACATAAGATCTACTATACAACATTATTGCCACTAAAAAAGTCTAAGAAAGTATACAACATTATTACAAAAAAAAAGAAAAGAAGAAATTAAAAGCTACATAATTATAAACGAGAAACAAAAATGCCTCCCAAAGAATCTTGATTTGTCAAAGAGACTTGATAATTGAAGCTATGGGCAGAATAATTGAAATTTTTACACATCACTTCTTACGTTTATTATTTTAGAAATCTATGGGTGTATCTCTAGAAATCTCTGTGTATACTGTTTATAAATGGTGATATATATAGTGTTGAAATCAAATATAAATAGGTATTAAAATATAAAATTGTTTTAATATGAGATGTGAAGGAAGTTCTTTTTTTCTTTTTAATTTTTTTTTCATGTGCTTAAGTATAATGTTTAATTGCATAACGTATAAAAAATCATGAATTTACTCTTGTAAAGTAATTACATAACTACTCTATAGTAATTATAATTAGTCTAGAATAATAGTTAATTATAATTCATCTACTAGTGTAAAAATAAATTTTTTTGTATTTTAGACTCTAGGACTAAAATGTTTACTTGACAAGATGAGTAAAAGATATAAAATATAAAAATTTGTCATTCACTTATCACGTTAAGCCCAATTTGTATGTTAAAACTAATTTATATCAGAATCTAACACTCTCTCTCTCTTTCTCTCTCTATACATACATACATACATACATACATACATACATATTTGTGTAGGTGTAAACTTACAACATAATCTAGTCAGAGTGGGGTAACGGGACTCTCCAATTTAGAGAGTACGGTAGCCTAATACAAGAAAATCATCATTCTATTACATATATATATATATATATATATATATATATATATATATTATATATATATGACCCACTTAATATAAATAATAACCTCGATCCTAGTCACGTTTTTTTTTTCTAAAAATTGTGTTATGTATTGTTTTCTTTTTAATGTATACTAATCTTAAGCCCTCATGTTGCAGGACATGGGGCATAAAATCGTAAGATCATTGTTCGGGCCACATATTTAACATTCACGTTTGGTTCTTGATTTTTTTTCTTCTGTAATAGAGGTAACAAGGGGTGTGAGAGCTTCCATTTTTTTGATAATGATCCAATGTTTGTAATTAAAATATGTTGTAAAAACTTTCTACTCCATGTTTGAATGATTGTATTTGCTTTTAGAAACAAACAAGTTGATTCAAGTTCTTGTTTATTGGATTAAAGTCAAAGTTATTTTCTTGTTTAGTGTTAGATTATTGTTATTATTTGAAGTTATTTTCTTGATATAGTCATGAAACAGAGTGGGTTTTGTTTACATGAAACATGTTACTTTAACGTAGTCACATAAAATAAGTATGGGTGTTGTTGTACATGTGACATGGTTTGTTACAAAAATAAAGTACGTTGTTATATACGAGGTGTAACTTGATCATGTAAAAAAGCATGTTACAGAACTAAAGTATGTTGTTACATTTTTGTATTGTAGAAAAAAAAGTGTGTTGTTACATATATGACATAAAATTGATAAAGTATAAATGTAAACGTAACATAAATGATATATGTAACATTTTTATGTTACAAATATAAAGTGCGTTATGTAACATATAGTGATCATGTAAAAATGTATGTTTTACATTTTTATGTGATATATATAAATGATATATAAAATATTTTTTGTGTCAGTTACTGTAAATGTATTTTGGCTTTGCTTTTTTTGATTTATACATACATAATTATAACCTTTTGATCTATACATATATTTGGAAGTATAAAAGGAAAAGAAAAATAAAGTACATCTGTTGTACATAAAAAAATCAAAAAGAAAGTTCATAAAAAATAAGAGAGTATAAAAAATGAAAAAGAAAGTTAATCAAAAGTATGAGAGAAAAAGTATAGAAAATGAAAAAGAAAGTAGATTTTTAACATTTTACAAAGAGTTTCATAAGTATAAATTGACATCTTTGCCCTTTTGTTACATAAAGAAGCTTTTTGCACTTGAATTGATTAAAAAAGTAAGAGCAATCAATCCGAACTATTGATTAGAAAAAATAGATGGTTGTGGTTGAGTTTGCATGGTTTGCACAACTCATATGGGTTTGCAAAATATCCATACCATATACATATATATAAATGGTATCAGGAGAAAACGATTAAAAGTGTGAAAACGGTGAGAACGGATAATAGTCGAACACGTGGCAAGGGGGCGCTAAATGATATACAGGGTACGATTGTCATTGTGCAGTTTCCGCCTAATAAAAGGCGTTTTAATTTCGTTTCAAACAAAATTCCAAAAATTTCGTATTACCTGTTACCTCCTCTCTAAGCTTTCGAGATCTATGGCTTGTAATGTGGATTCTATTCTACAAAATAATTTCTGATGTTGTTTTCATATTTGTTTCTAACAAATCATGTAACAAATACGGCGTTTTCGTTCTTTATGGTTGTTTCAATGAAGTTTTTTGTTCTCAAAGTAATATTTAAAAATGGCGTTTTATTTTTTAATGTTGTTCTTCTTATATTCAATATTTGGCGTTTTCATTATTAATGTTAATTGTCGTTTGGGATCTAATATATGCTTATTTGTTTACGATCAATGGTGTTTCTAGGTCCACTTGGAGGATCAAGATTACTTACTCCTTGTTTATATAACACATATACGAGTGCGGAATCCACGTAAGTATGCAAACCATAGCAAAGTAACAAACACAAGATAACCAAAGATTCAATATCTTGATTAAATGAAGAGAGCTAGTACAAACACATACAAACAATGCTTATACAGACTCAGGATATTCTCTCTGTGCTCTCTCTCTTGTGCCTTAGTGTCTCTCTCTAGTGTTACACACTATCACTACTGAACTGTGAGGTACATGTCTGTTATGTAGTACCAACACCCAACAACAGTACGAAGAATGTTGCTGGTCGTACGAACCACTATAAGCCACGAAGAACATTCACCAATGGTTGCTCGTACGAACAACCTATGGCTCATACGAATAGAAACTGGTTCGTACGAACAAGCAAAATGCTTGTTGAAAGGGCCATTCGTACGATCATGTGAATGACTCGTACGAACAAGGTAATGGTTCGTACGAGCAAGCTACTTGCTCGTACGAAGCACCTTTCACTCGCTCGAAGAAGTATTATTTGAAGAACTTCCTAACAAACATGTTGCACACAAGACTTAACAGTATGCACACATGCAACTGTTTTACAACACAAACAAAGTAAACGTCGTACTAAATCAAGATAGGAGGACATCTTGATTTGGTCGACACGACCAAACTATACAGACACAATAAACACAGACCGTACAATTACTGCCATAACTAAGAACAAGCGACGGACATAAAAGTGCATCAACAAACTCCCTCTTGGCTGTTGCTTGGTCTTCGGTCTTCATTTCTAATGGACTGCAGCACCCACATTCATTGAACACTTTCAACCAAAGTTGATTGAGGATCAAAGTCTTCAACATTCTCCCAAAAGATCAAACCTTTCCTGTTTCCTCTTGAGTACCACCAGAAGCAACTGGATCGGTCACCATCTGTTGTGCATCAGACTTTACCACTGGAGTTGCAGTAGAAACTTTTGGTTGTGCGGATGTAGCTGAAGCATTAGGATTACCAGGGTCTTCACTATCGTGATCACGTTTATGCTGGATCTCCTGTGCTTTGCATCTCTCATTCCACAGAATGTTCACCCGCTTTCTGCTCATTTCAAATACGTCTTTAATACCATTAAAGCCTTCAACCAGTGTAGAATTACGAGAATGATACCATTCTCCCTCAAGTCGTCATGTTTAGCAGTTAATGTTTTGGCAGATAGTTGTACAGCCGCACTACGTTCTTTCAGCCTATTCAATTCAATCCCACGAGCGTTATCAGCCGCTTTCATTTGGTGTAGATGAGCCTCCCTTTCAGTATTCGCAGCCCTCAATCGCTTATTATCCTTTCTTAACTGCGCAATCTCAGTAACCTGTTTTGCAACAGTTTCCTTCAAAGAATTTATCTCCAACTGTTGCTTAATAACTGTATTCCGATTTGAAGACATAAACTCCTAGTGCTTGTTAATCTGAGTTGCCGCAGCTTGTAGCTGAGAGAACAGAAAATCCACTTTCTCATCCTGTTCCATTTCAGAGAATAACCGATTGCTTCATTTTGTACTTTGTTGATGAATTGCAGACGGGGATTGTTGAACTGAAGAAGTAGTGGGTTGTTGTTGAACTAGAGAAGTCTCAACTAAAGGTGTTTCAGCTGCTGTGGTAGCTGCAGTTTGTGGTTCAGAGGTTGTTATGGGTTTCGATATTAGAGTTTCAGCCTCCTCCGATGTGAAGGCAGACTGAGTTTCTTCAATTGGTTCCAGTACGGTTTCTTGTTGTGTGGTTGTAGGTTGTGTGATTTCAGGTTGAGCTGATGAGGTTTCCATAGACTTTTTATCCTGTTTCTTTCTACGAACCTCAAGTTTCTTTTTGCGAGCTCGTTCAGTATCAGCCTCGGATGGAACATAGTCAGCATCTGGGTCTGTCGGAATCTTTCTAATCTGCCTAACCCCACGCACATCAACATAGCGTTCATACCTAGGTTCAAGGGGATTGTCATCAGAATCCGATTCTTCATCTAGTTGTTTACCTTATCACTACCTATAGTACCTACACCACTTGCACTACCTTCACCATTATCATCACTGTTATTATCATCACCTTTTCCCTTTTGACGACCAAACTTATCTTCGATCATCTTTTTCAAAGTTGGTTCTTCATTATCTGACTGACTATCTTCATGGCGCCACTTATCATTTCTGGTGCAACATATTCATCATTTGCCAGAAAACCAAACAACTTACAAGGAGGTATGCTTTCCTTGTAACGTTTAGTTGCTACTCCTTTAAATATCTTCAACGAATGTTCCATCATAACCTCCACTTTTAGAACATCGTTGTCGTTCTTCGGAAGATTCGGATGTTGTATATTCAAGAACATTTGGAGAAAACGAGGATATATCCAAAACTTGTTTCCACCATATCCGGTTCTGTTGGGCCCCTAGCTAAAAGGTTTACACATTATAGTTGCATTTTGGGCTAAGGGTGTAGGAGTGGGCTTCCTAGAGCCTTATGGGCCTAGGGTTGTAATTAGTGGATTTTGAGTTTAGTATAAATACATGTGTTGTGGTTAGGATTTTGGTTGCTTGTTAATTTGTTATTCACGCTAAAGCTAGGGCGATATCTAGTATCAGACACCATTCGGTGTATGCAAGTTGATTAATCAGAGATTGTTCTTGTTATGTTCATCTAATCTCTCTTTCCGCAATTGATTAGTTGTTGTGATACCGTGTACGGATCCGAATCGGGACTTACAGTTGGCGGGATTTTCCTGTTAAAATCAATTCAAAAACAATACTAATAACTTAGTAATGAAATGAGTGATCCTAGGTCAAGTCCTAGACTCGGAAGTCTAAGGAATATGCTCGTGTAAGTTTGAGATTAAACAGAAAATGCTAGTGTTTAATTCTCTCAAACCTTGGCTCTGATACCAACCTGTCACACCCCTGATTTCCAACCCAAATCCTTATACCGGTGGGCCTGGGTGGGGAGCATCGTGACGTCAGTTGATAACATCATTGTCAATTAAACACGGCACAGCAGAAGTCTTGGAGTAAAATTAATATTACAAACCGAATGTTCGAAATACAAAATAATATACAGGCTCGTAATAGAAGATCCACAGGCAGATCATAAATATACAAAGAAAGAATATAAAACAGACTTTAGGGTAGATCTAAGGATTTGCAAGATCCTCTTATTTTACTACCGAGCAGCTTCTAGCCTATTTCATATTGTACCTGCAACTTAGTCTTTTGAAAATACGTCAACTTTCACTGGTAAATACACCCGACTGACTCATTTTGAAAACATTTTAGAAATTAGATTTAAGTGCACAGGACACAAATTTTTTATAACTTAGGAAAGTTACTTTGTAACCTTGTTAACAGATTCACATGTTTGTCCATAATACAGGCATAGTACAGAGACCGAGACATGATTAAATACACACCACTTAAAACTCACAGAGGAGTTATCCCCAACGTCTTGGGGTACTTTGCATTTGAGTGTCTGTCCAGTGTATGCCTACACCCCGCGCTAAGGTCGTGGCCATTAACTAATGTAATGAGCCGAGGATATCCAGGACACGATAATTTAACCCCCGATGTTTAAGTTATCAAACAAAACTGATTAACACAGAATATACGGATTTACTAGCCACAATCCGGCATTCGATTGATCCTATTTCTGACCAAGCGTTAATAATTTACCGTATCCCAAGCCCGTATAGGGAAAATAAGTCAAGAGTATTTACCTGAATTAGCCTTGTTTAAAAATGCAAGATTTTATATCTCAGCCGTATCCAAAATGAATTAAGTGCAGATAGCATTTACCGGAAGGCTCTAGTCTGGATTATGGCATAAGCTAACCAATTAAATACTAACGGTCTTATTTAAGTCATAGAATTAGACCGAATAGTGTACGGGATCAAGACGTATAGCGCTTGATTAAATGATGATAGGATAGAATGTAGCTTAAACCCGACAAGTACTTTGACTTGAATAATATGGGTAAACTATAAACATTCTGGATTTTGAGACTTAAATGACAAGGTTAAACCCGTTTTGGTTAATTTTCGTAAAATAGTTACATATACTTAACCGTACGCATATTAGTGATTTCGGGTAACTAGATAAGTCATGGACAAGTTCTTTATGCCATTATACTTTAATTTAGTTGTAATATCAGTAGGATATCAACTTATATGCCCGCTAAGGTTTTAAAATGAAATTATGCCTCATAAGGGCATTTTGGTAATTTCATATTGTATAAAAGGAACTTGAATATAATTTAATGTTATAACTATAGGTATTCTGGAAAAATACTTTATGATATATTATCAGTAGGATATTAATTATATGTGTAATTTATCTTTTATGAACAAACTATGCGTCGAAGGGGCATTTTGGTCATTTTACACATAGTTCATAAATTATTTGGGATTCTGGGTTTATAACATGTACCTACTGTAAATATGTTTAAAATAAGTAGGTAACAAGTCTTGGTCAATTAATATGGTTTAAAACCATACTATGCGCCTGAACGGCGCTTATGTTGTAAAATGACATCTTAAGCGATGTTTATGAAAACTGATGTTGATGTCAGATTAAAATGTTTTAGATATGCTATTTAATATAGCTAATCATTAGGTAAATGATTTACCTTGAAAAGATTTGATTAAAACCATTTTATGAGCCACAAGGGCTAAATCGTCATTTATCGACATAATTCAAGGACCTGCTTGTAAACTCAGTTTATATTCTGGTTTAACATCCTAAATAATCCTACTTATAATATTATATCATTAGAAAACTTATTTTTTAGTTCATTATCATTAAAACCTTGTTTTTTGCAAAAAGGGCTTTTTTTTGTCAAAAATGGCATAATTGCGGAACTTGCGCATAAACTCAGATTCTGATTATGATTATGTAATATAACCTCAGAGGGTTATGCTAAATTATATTACGATCATAATGCAACTTTAGATTAGTAGCTAACTAATAAATTGGGTCATAATTGAAAGTCAAAGCATAAGTTAAACTTCGCGACTTTTGGTTGCGAACCGACCCTAGAACTGAAATTGACGAGCCGAACATGTTCTTACATGTTTTAATAATTATTACCAACTTGTTTAAGTGTCAAAACAAGTTTCATAACATATATAAGATCAATTTATGATTTTTCCAAAAAATGGCCTGTTTGACTTTTTAATAACATAACTTTGACCTATCAATTGGTCTAGCAAACGTGATCTTCAGGAGGTGCCATTTATAGGGATTAACACCTAACTTATTACGATCACTTAGCCATGTTTGTTACAAACAATGGCTGGCCATAATGGTCTTAACTTGTTCCATGTATATTACACAACCTTTCCTCAAACACTTGGATGCCTTAAATAACGACGCCTTGTCTGGAAATCCGTAGTGTGAGTCTCCAGGGATGGTGATCATTTCACCAGATGAGGTTTTAATTTCGATGAGTTTCTTATCGCAGGTAATGCGGGCTTGGTTATGAGATAACCAATCCATGCCTAAAACTACATCGAACCCCGCCAATTTTATTGGCAAAAGAGAGATAGGAATGGAATGATCCTTAATGGATATAAAACCTTCATCAAGAATGGAAGATGCTTTTTCTAAACTTCCATCAACAAGTTCTATCTCATATGTTTTATCTAGAGTTCTTATGGGTAAGTTTAATAGCTTACTGAACTTATGATCAACAAAAGATCTATCTGCACCCGAATAAAAAAGAACTCTAGCATAAATATTGTTAATGAGGTATGTACCTGTTATGACATTGTTGTCATTAACAGCCTCTCTTGCGGTCATCTGAAAGGCACGTGCGTTCCCTTTCTAGCCTCTCCAGGCCTTGCCTCGTTGCTTCTAGGATTCTTTGGGCAATTAGGCTTAACATGCCCTTTCTCATTACAGCCAAAACAGATGGCATCCTTAAGATTTTTGCACTCGTGGGTCTTATGCCCTTTCCTCTTGCAAATACCACAGGGTTTAATCTTGGGATCGGTATTGCATTGGCCCCAATGTCTGCGGTTACAGGTTTTGCACAAAGGTCTATCATCAGACCTGTGCTGGTTCTTCTTGAACCCAAAATTTCCTTCCTTTTTAAACCTTTGGGAGTTATCATCCTCCTGTTTTCTTTTCCCGTCAGTCTCAGACTTGACTGACTTCTGCCTCACCAAATCTAATGTGAGAGAGAGGGATAGGTCAACAGCAGACCTATAGGTACTAGGCTGAGCAGCCTTTACCATGCCCTTAATTTCAGGTGCTAACCCATTGATAAAATGCGCAATGCATTTGGTTTCAGGGGTGATCAGATAGGAAACTAACCTAGATAGGGAGTTGAAATCGGAAACGTATTTCCGACAATCTAGGTTTTTCATTGAAAGAGACAAAAAGTCTGTCTCTAATTTCTCCACCTCATGAGGTGGGCAGTAAGTTTCCTTAACAAGGTCCACAAATTGGGACCATCCCAAATTATACAGGTATACTTTACCTGTAGACTAGATCATGGCCTTCCACCAGATTAGGGCATCGCCATTAACGGATTGTGATACGTATTTGACCACATCCTTATCAGCACAACCGCTGATATCTATGATTGTCTCCATCTCATCTAGCCATTTTAAAGCTTCCACAGCTCCTTTCTCCCCGTTAATGTCTCAGGGTTTGCAGGAGACGAAATACTTATAGGTACATCTGTCTCTAACAGATCGGGAGTTATCAGTGAAATCTATTTTCTTTGGTTCACTCTTCGCATTCGAAGAGTGAACGGAGCTCTCCTTATGAGCTGAGGATGGGGTAACTGATAATGGTCTAGAGCGAGCTTGAAAATTATCAATGCGAGCTTTTCTATGGCCTTCCCATGGCCTTTTCAACAACCGCATCAATGCGAGCTTGAAAATTATCATTATCAATATCTCTGTTTTCGGCTTTGTTAGAGTCAACATTCCGGTGGCTACTTTGTGCCTCATTTGAGTTAGCCATTTCTTGAGATTTGGTTCTATACACCAATAAAACTTCATTTAGCCATGGTATATCAACCATATTGTCTTTCAACATTGGATATAACAATCCATTGCCTATACTAGTGTGAATAACATCACAACTCTTAGGCTTAACATATCTATATTTGGCCTAGGTCTTATTAGGACCATCAAAGGAAAATTACAATTTGGATATAGTCCATATATTATTGGACAGTGGATCGCAATGTCACAACTGTCATTGTCATAATTGACTATTTAGCTCATAAGCTTGTCTCGAAGGACATAAAATAGGGCACATAGGCTTGTCACTAATGGACATAAAATATGGCACATAGGCCTGTCATTAATGGACACAAAATATGGCACATAGGCCTGTCACTAATGGACATAAAATATGGCACATAGGCCTGTCACTAATTGACATAGAATTTTGGACATGGGTTATATTAACCACAACTGTCGTTGTTATTTTTTGACAATATAATATTGCTCAAAGGCAAATCATCACTAAATGGATGTTTAATCATAGCCCCAAGGGCAATACATCACTAATGGATGTTTAATCATAGCCCCAAGGGCAATACATCACTAATGGATGTTTTTTTTATCATCTCACTGATGATATTAGCCGGGATCAAATTTGATCACGTAGGCTATATAAGGTTAGGACATAGTCCATTACCTAGAAGGCTAGTGTGATTCTTCAAGTCACATTACCAAGAGTATGAACATTCTTTAATGTTAACATAAGAGTACCTTAATGGTTGATTAATAGTCCCGGTCGCATTGACCTTAACGACTTGGAGGCTTGAACTTAAGTCCACCACCTCGGGATAGAAGGATAACTTCCATTAACTATCCTGATAGAAGACCCCTTCATACTTAACTATCATTTATAAATTGACCAAATGTGTGGTCTGTGCCACTTGGCTAATCAAAACCATTAAGATCTTTTTGGAATTATATCGTAGAGCATAAATTTCGAGTAAAATCGAGACGCTCGTTTGAAGAGGATGAATACATATATATAATTCCAAAAATACGTCATTAAATTTTAAATAGAAATTACAATACTTAGAAATAATGAAATAAACTGTCCATGCAAGGACTTAAAGGAATAAAAATGTCCACGCAGGGACTAAAGAAATAACAATGTCCTCATAGGGACAACATATAATTAGAAGAGACTTCACTCGTTCTTCTTTCCATTGACCAACTTGGAGAGTTTCTTGAAGAACTTGTTTGTCTTCTTCTCTGTTTTCTCCGCTTGTTGTTGCCTTTCTTTCATTCTTCTAAGGCTTCGTTAATGGCCTCAAGTTGTGGCGGAGGTTGTGGTTGTGGTTGTGGTATAACCGGATACTGGTACCCATAAGTTGGATATCCAGTCGGTGGATAAGCAGGTGGGAAAGGAGACGGGTAAAGTGCGTTGTGCATAACTGCTTGCATATAGGGGTCTTGCGACCATGCTTGATAGTCTACCGGTGTAGACGGGTTAAAAGGATCATACCCAGACGTGTCTGGATATGTGGGAATTGGGTTACTATAACCCGATGGTGGTGGTTGAACCGTAGGTGTTGGTGTTGGTTCCACCACAGGTGAAACATTAGAGGGTCCACCCATTTGTGGGTCCTCTTGAATTGTGGGATAGGAGTTGGGTAAAGGTGGCAGCGATCCCGACCTTTGACCTGCACGTACCGACATACGTGCTCCACGCTTCCTCCTTGGTGGTTCAGGTGGTGGTACCGGTTCCATGTGGACGTCTTCTTGCACGGGAGGTGGTTGGGAGTGATGGGACGGAGTATTGGCAAAGGTAAATTGGTTCCAATATTGGTCCCACTCATTAGGACCTTGGTAAGGCAATCCGGCATAAGAGTTCGAAACGCTTGAAATTTCTAGGGGATGCGTATTTGATCCCGACGGCGGCATCTCCGGGTCGGAGTCCTCGTCCATAGAGTTTGGTTGGTCCAACTGATTTTGATCGGCTGGAGGTGTGTTAAAGTAGTGGTTAGGGTTAAATTCTTCATGATAAGAGTGTGAATGGGAACGATGAGAATGGTGAGAATAGTGTGAATGATAGGAGTGGTGAGAGTGGTAAGAATTTTGGGAATGTGGGGGCGAGTGTCTATGAGAGACAGAGTGTCTCGCGGGTTGCCATGGAGACGAATCTCCTGATTCTTGGTACGAATCTGAGTTGTGAGGTTGAGAAGGGATGTGCCCCGATGGTCCTCCCCTCATTGGACCTTTTCCACTTTATCCTCTTACTCTTGGCGGCATTTTCCTGTTAAAATCAATTCAAAAACAATACTAATAACTTAATAATGAAATGAGTGATCCTAGGTCAATGCCTAGACTCGGAAGTCTAAGGAATATGCTCGTGTAAGTTTGAGATTAAACAGAAAAGGCTAGTGTTTAATTCTCTCAAACCTTGGCTCTGATACCAACCTGTCACAACCCGGATTTCCAACCCAAATCCTTATACCGATGGGCCTGGGTGGGGAGCATCGTGACGTCAGTTGATAACATCGTAGTCAATTAAACACGGCACAACAGAAGTCTTGGAGTAAAATTAATATTACAAACCGAATGTTTGAAATACAAAATAATATACAGGCTCGTAATAGAAGATCCACAGGCAGATCATAAATATACAAAGAAAGAATATAAAACAGACTTTAGGGTAGATCTAAGGATTTGCAAGATCCTCTTATTTTACTACCGAGCAGCTTCCAGCCTATTTCGTATTGTACCTGCAGCTTAGTCTTTTGAAAATACGTCAACTTTCGCTGGTAAATACACCCGGCTGACTCATTTTGAAAACATTTTAGAAATTAGATTTAAGAGCACAGGGCACAAATCTTTTATAACTTGGGAAATTTACTTTGTTACCTTGTTAACAGATTCACATGTTTGTCCATAATACAGGGCATAGTACAGAGACCGAGGCATGATTAAATACACACCAGTTAGAACTCACAGAGGAGTTATCCCAAACGTCTTGGGTAATTTGCATTTGAGCGTCTGTCAGGTGTATGCCTACACCCCGCGCTAAGGTCGTGGCCATTAACTGATGTAATGAGCCGAGGATATCTAGGACACGGTAATTTAACCCCTGATGTTTATGTTATCAAACAAAACTGATTAAAAAAGAATATGCGGATTTACTAGCCACAATCCGGCATTCGATTGATCCCATTTCTGACCAAACGGTAATAATTTACCGTATCCCAAGCTCGTATAAGGAAAATAAGTCAAGAGTATTTACCTTACTTAGCCTTGTTTAAAAATGCAAGATTTTATATCTCAGCCGTATCCAAAATGAATTAAGTGCAGATAGCATTTACCGAAAGGCTCTAGTCTGGATTATGGCATAAGCTAACCAATTAAATACTAACGGTCTTATTTAAGTCATAGACTTAGACCGAATAGTGTACGGAATCAAGACGTATAGCGATTGATTAAACGATGATCGGATAGAATGTAGTTTAAACCCGACAAGTACTTTGACTTGAATAATATGGGTAAACTATAAACATTCTGGATTTTGAGACTTAAATGACAAGGTTAAACCCGTTTTGGTTAATTTTCGTAAAATAGTTACATATACTTAACCGCACGCATATTAGCGATTTCGGGTAATCGAATAAGTCATGGACAAGTTCTATATGCCATTATACTTTAATTAAGTTGTAATATCAGTAGGATATCAACTTATATGCCCGTTAAGGTTTTAAAATGAGATTATGCCTCATATGGGCATTTTGGTAATTTCATATTGTATAAAAGGAACTGGAATATAATTTAATGTTATAACTATAGGTATTCTGGAAAAATAACTTATTTATGATATATTATCAGTAGGATTAATTATATGTGTAATTTATCTTTTATGACCAAACTAAGCACCGAAGGGGCATTTTGGTCATTTTACACATAGTTCATAAATTATTTGGGATTCTGGGTTTATAACATGTACCTACTGTAAATATGTTTAAAATAAGTTTTAAAATAAGTAGGTCACAAGTCTTGGTCAATTAATATGGTTTAAAACCATACTATTCGTCGAAACGGCGCTTATGTCGTAAAATGACGTCTTATGCGATGTTTACGAAAACTGATGTTAAGGTCATATTAAAATGTTTTATATATGCTATTTAATATAACATATCAGTAGGTAAATGATTTACCTTGAAAAGATTTGATTAAAACCATTTTATGAGCCACAAGGGCTAAATCGTCATTTATCGACATAATTCAAGGACCTGCTTGTAAACTCAGTTTATATTCTGGTTTAACATCCCAAATATTCCTAGTTATAATATTATATCAGTAGAAAACTTATTTTCAAGTTCATTATCATTAAAACCTTGTTTTATTCAAAAATGACATTTTTGTCAAAAATGGCATAATTGTGGAACTTGAGCATAAACTCAGATTCTGATTATGATCATGTAATATAACCTCAGAGGGTTATGCTACATTATATTATGATCATAATGCAACTTTAGATCAGTAGCTAACTAATCTAAATCGGGTCAGAATCGAAAGTCAAAGTAGAAGTCAAACTTCACGACTTTCGGTTACGAACCGGCCCTAGAACTGAAATTGACGAGCCGAACATGTTCTTACATGTTCTAATAATTATTACAAACTTGTTTAAGTGTCAAAATAGGTTTCATAACATATATAAGATCAATTTACAATTTTTTGAAAATGGCCTGTTTGACTATTTAATAACATAACTTTGACTCGTCAATTGGTCTAGCAAACGTGATCTTCAAGAGGTGCCCTTTATAGGGATTAATACCTACCTTATTACGATCAATTAGCCATGTTTGTTATGAACAATGGCTGGACCATAATGGTCTTAACCGAAAGTCAAAGCGTTTCCCGTAAAACGCTTGACTTTTGGCTGTAAAAGCCTATAAACGAAAATGCAAGAGCAAGGAACACTTACAAGAGGTTCCTAGAATGCAAGAGAACTAAGTTGGATGCTCCTTTCAGTTAGGAACTTCCAGAGAAGGGAGAAGAGTTATGAATAAGAAAGGTTCAAGTTCAAATGGTGGACTTGGACACCTATGTATAGTTGGAGAACTCAAAGGAGATGATGCCAGGTGTTTAGGGGTGTAAGAGAGAGCTTACAAGTGTCCTAAAACGTGGCATAGCTGATTGAAAGTCCATAGTTTCGAAAAAAATGGTTTTTGGCAATATGTGTGGAGGCCAAGCAAACTTTTTGCAGACACATGCCTCTCGCGCCCCGGGAGCGCCCTTAGGCAGTTTTGAAGTTTGTCACTTTTAGCCCCTCAACTTATTATTCATCCTAAAACCTCCTAAAACACCTTTTTAGCACTTTTAGCCCTCCGTAGCCAATACTTGGCATACCCGGGATTATGCCCGGACATTGTCGAGCTCTCGGTTCGTTACAAGGTCACTCAGAGGTATAAATTAACATGTTGACACTTTTAATCCCTCGATTATCCAACTTTCACATATATACAGAATTGAACCCTCTCGTCCAATAAATGGCATATATGAGTGTTAGGACTTCGTAAAAGATCACTTAGAGGCTCGTTATAAGCATGTTAACTCCAATGTCACTCAGAGGCTGGGCATGTTGACACAATGGTCATTCAGAGGCCAACTTTTAGCATGTTGACACTAATGGTCACTTAGAGGCTATATTTCAAGCATGTTAACACTAATGGTCACTCAGAGGCTATATTTTAAGCATGTTGACACTAATGGTCACTCAGAGGCTCGGTTTATGCATGTTGATATTAGAAATCACTCAGAGACTTAGTTTGACATGTTGACACTTTTAGTCCTTGTTAGTCTTTAGTAGACTAAAAATAAAAATATAACACGTGTCACTATATTATTGGACACTATTCTACAGGGTGTTACATTGATCCCGGACAACTGTTCATCGGCCTTATCAACAACCTTATCCGGATTACTCGCATTTTACATAAGGATCACTGTTTAAATTAACTTGTGTTTATCTATTTGCAGGAATTTCGAAACACTGTTGATTTCAGATAAGGGTTCTCAATTCGGATAAGGATCTCTAATTTCGGATCAGCCTCTCATTTCGGATCAGGCTTCCATTCCGGATCGGTTTTCCTATTTCGAATCCCCTCTCATCTCGGATTGGCATTCATCTCGGATCTCTTGCAATTCGGATCATTCTCTATTTTGGATTTCATCTCCATTCCGGATTGACTTTTCATCTCGGATCAAGACAACATTTCGGATCTCCATTCCGGATTGTCTTTTAATCTCGGATCAAGAAAACATTTCGGATTCATCCGAGTTACTATTGCTGTGTCTCTGATAGCATTCCGGATTACTATTTTGGATTACTGTTTCGGATTCTCATTTCGGACCACTATCTCGGACTCATTAAGGACTATTCATAATCAGAAATTAAAATTAACTTTAATTTCATTTGGTAAAATTTTAAAAAATGATGAACAGCTACATGACAGCTCAAGATCTGACTAATGCCACCCTGGTAGCTTTGCAGTTGCAGACGCTGACTCTTCACCAAAAGCTAGACCAAGTCATTGGCACTTCTACAAAGGTGCCACGTCTGATATATGGTGACGAATATTATGAATGGAAGTTCAGGTTTGAGCTATAATGCAAGGCTAAAGAGCCGGGGGTTTGGAGATGTATCATGAATGGTCCTCGAACCATAGTTTATAGCACTGATGATGATCTGGACACAAAGATCCCCAAACCTAGTCATTTGTGGACTTCGGAAGATGAGAAGGTAATCGAAGAAGATGAGCAAGCCTCGGCTATTCTAACAATGGCACTTGGACCCGACATCTCTATAGCTGTTAGAAATTGCAAGACGGCTAAGGAGGTGTGGGGCGAACTACAGAATCTGTATAAGGGAAACGCTGATATGAAGGCAAGACGGGTTAATCAACTGAATCAACAGTTCAGCTCATTTAACCACATATATGGAGAAACCATTGAGAATCAAATTCGAAGATACGTGAAGCTTGTCTCCCAGATGATTTCAGCATAAATCTCTCTTACGAACAGTGCTATGAATAGACAGCTGTTGAACTCTTTGCCCAAGAGCTGGGATGCTGATGTGGGCATGATCACCCTCACGGAAATGATTGCAACTATCAAGTCTTGTGAGATAGATAATAAACAGAGGGACATCAATCATCAAAGCAGTCTGATGGCAGCTGGTATTACAGGGCAGAACACGGGATTAATGTCTCATAATCTTGTTTACAGCCCTCTGCAAGGAAGCTCGCACACACCGGATAGCTCTAACTTGGTGGATAGTCCTCTCACCTCTGCACAGAAGACCTGATATGTTTATGATCTTCAATCTCAGACTCCTACGATGATCTCTGCGGCACAGGTTCAGACACAATATCATGCCTAGTATCCTAATATGGTTTATAGTCCTGCCATTCCTGCAACAACTCAACAAGGCGGCATTCCTGAATCTGTTGTTCCCGCACCAGCTCCTGCTCCAGATGTGTCCAATTCTGCTTTTCTCACAAAAGAGAATGAGGAGAAATTGGCCATAGCTGCTTCAATGATTAACAGTTTAAATGCTTTCTTAGCAGGTGACTTGACCCCTCCATCTATTCTCCCAACTGAAGTAGATCAGATCATGGAGGAGGATTTCGTCGAGACTGATGTGTCCGGGAATCTTGTGATGGCTGCTTTCCGTGTCAGCAAATTTCAAAAGAAGTAGGGGAGGCAACCATTGAAAAATCTGAAGACTGGGTAACGAAAGATAAGCTCAGGTGTTATAGATGTCATGAGCCAGGACACTTTGCACGGGAATGCAAGAAGTCGCCATCTGCATATGTCTCATAGAGTGGCAGATATTTAGAACAGTGACAGACAGCTCATGCCCGTCTCTCCTTCAAAGTCTTCTTCAAGTCCCTCGAGCAGCTCTAGCGGGAAATCAACAGCCTTGGTGGCACAGCAGCACGAAGAGTTCAACTGGGCAGATGCTGCAGCTCAGATGGAGACTCTGAATCTCTCTATGAATAGCAATCATTGCATGATGGCGCAGACAGCTGAGACACCTGATCTTTCAGATTCGGTAAATCGCATTCTCTGTTCAGATAGCTGGCGTTTTAAATTATCACAAATGCGCGCCCATAGTTCGACTCTTGTAGCTGAATATAATCAAGCTGCATCGCAAAACATCGCCCTTAAACATAAGAATAAGCTTCTTATGGAAAAGGTCGAAGCACAGAAACAAGACATAGCTCAGCTAAAGCTTGACTTGAACCAACAACAATGTTGGTATACGACTATAAGCTAAAATTAGCTGAAAAGGACGTAGAACTTCAAGCAGCTTTAGCCAAGCTAAATTCCTTGACAGGAAAGTTTCAAGAAAACAAATTAAATATTAAAAAATTTGAAACTTCCAACAAGAAGGTCAAGGACTTGTGCGATCTACAGCTTGAATATTAGAACAACAAAACAAAAGGCATTGGGTATAATAGGGCTCCTCCACCATATAATCATAACTACACACGAATGCCTGATTCTGAGGCAGAACTAGAAAATGAAGAAAATATGATGTTTGGTAAACCCTCAGATTACTTTTCAAAACCATGGAAGCCCTACTACGCAAAGTTTTCTAAGCCAACTGAACTCAAGAAGGACGCTGGTTTTGTCCCTACCACAACAGTTTCGCAAGAATCTGGTGACACCCTCTCTTGTAGTTTAGATGGTTCTGAGAAAATGAGGCCTAAAGAAGAGGTAGCAACACCACTTAAGGAATCAAAGCAAGAAAATCCTCCTGAAACGGACACAGTGAACGCTACTAACGCTTCTACTTCATGTGTAGAAGAAATATTAGTTGAGGATATTACAGCTGGTGATGAAGAAGAATGCCTGAATTCAAATTCGGACAATTCAGCTGCTGATTATGTTTTTTATAAACCTGCTTTTGACATTTTGAATCTTTTTCTTGCTGAACAATCTAAATTCTCGGTCAATGTTGGTTGTGTTGATAACTTAGACGTTTTTAATTCTGGTTTTTCATCTAATGCTGATGTTATGATTTCTGATAATGCATGTGATAACTCTTGTGATGAAAACATAACTTTTGCTATAGGTACAACATCGACAGATGATTCGGTTTCCTCAGTTCCCACTAAAGAGACTGAAAGTTCTTCTGACGAAGCACCGCCTGTTGATGCTATTCCTAGGGTCGACAATGAGGAAATCAATCAACCAACTGACTCTGTGATGAGTGATGCTGGCAAAGTACCAGAAGAATCGGGCGAATCAAATTCTTCGAACGAAGATTGGTTGACTGATTCTGAAATGACAGAAAATGAGTAACCTCCCTCTACTGATTCAGATAAAACCTTTCAAACTGAATCTAAATCGGAATCTCAAACTTTTCAAAATATAGAGATTTCTTTTGCTACTAATGATCAAAGCTCATCTTCTGACAGTTTAGAAAAGGATGTCCCTGCTGAATCACCCGTCTCCTCTAAAGAATATGTCAAGCAAAATGATTTGAAATCTAATAAAAAGAAACGGAGAACACGTAGATCCAAAAAGAAGAAAACCAAACAGGTACCTCAGCCTACTGAAAAGGTTGTTGCTGATTCAGTTCCTCATTCTGAGAAATTGACTCAACAGCCCCAAACTGAATCTGTTAAGTCACCAGCTGAATAGGAATCAGTTAAAACTTTGCCTAAGTCTACCAACTCCAAACTATCTAATTCAAATCATAAAACTTACAAGTGTGCTGATGGTTGTGAGCAGGTTACAGCCAAGACTAAGACCTTGCGCCAGCCGTCAGTACCAGCAAGCAAGAAACTGACAAACAAGATGCCTAGAATTTCCCAGACTGAACGGATTGTTTTCTTCCAGAAGAGGTAGACCTGTTTCAACTACGGATTTCCGGGCATATTGCACGAAATTGTAAAAATGCATTTATACCTTTCAACGCCCTATCTTCAAAAAATCAGAGAGCTATGCCTAATCGCCTACATCAGGCTCGATTTGCTCCGGCTAAGTCCTCTGATCAAGACTGGAACATGGCCAAAGAGACAAAATCAAAAATCTCTAAGACCTTCAGGTTCTCTGAATCCTTCTAGCACTCTGAAAGTTGTGCTAAAGTCTGACTCGCCAGCCTGGAGGCCTAAGAACTTGACCAAGCCCCAGTCTTCTGTCCCATAATCGGACAAATCAAAAGCATCACCAACCTCATCCTCAACAAATTTAATTTTTCGTCAGGTCACTTATGTTGATGCAAATGGAACACCTAGATCATCGATGGCCTGGGTTGCAGCTTCTAACTAAACCTGTTGAAATGTGTAGGAACAACTTTGGAGGACTCTCGTCAGACTTTGGTATGTCGGCATTGGCTGTTCCAGGCACATGACAGGAGACATCTCGCAGTTGAATGACATTCAGCTTTTCGATGGTGGGTTTGTCTCCTTCGCATGTGGTGAAACAGGAAAGATACCGATGAGAGGAATGGTGTGCAATGGAGCTCTCAGCTTCAAGAACGTGAACTATGTCCCAGAGTTGAAGCACAGTCTCTTGTGTGTGTCTCAGCTCTGTGATAATCATTTAGATGTGTACTTTACAAAGAAAGGATGCTATATGTTGAAACCAGGCCTCATTATTCCTGATGAATGGATTCTTCTCAAAGCTGAATGCAAAGGAAACGCATACGTCATCGACATGAACAAGGCCCCCACCGACAAGCTTACCTGTTTGTTCTCGTCGACCGTTGAGCATGATGCAATGTTGTGGCACAACCGAATAGGACACATCAACATGAAGAATCTCAACAGACTTGCAAAAGTTGGTTTAGTCAGAGATCTGCCTGTTCGGGATTTTATGCAGATTGAAAAGTGTGAATCCTGTGCTCGTGGGAAACAACATCAAAAGCCACACAAGTCAAAACCCGCACCCTCCACGTCAAAAGTCTTGGAATTGATTCATAAGGATCTTTTTGGTCCGACCGATATTCTGAGCATTGGCGGGAAAGCATACTATCTAGTTATCACTGATGACTACTCCCGTTTCACTTGGGTATTCTTTCTAGCACAAAAGAGTGAAACAACTGAGTTAGTCAAACATTTTATCACCCTAATGGAAAACTAGGCAGACACCACAGTGAAGGCTATTCGATGTGATAGTGGAACATAGTTCAAGAATGCCATTTTGAATTCTTTTTTTCTCCTCCAAGGGAATTGATCGACAGTTCAGTGCAGCCAGAACTCCTCAATAGAATGGGGTTGCGGAACGCAGAAACCGCATACTCATTGAAACAACACGTACTATGTTGGTCGAATCGGAACTACCTCTTATTTTCTGGGCAGAAGCAGTCAATATCGCCTGTTACATTCAAAATCATGCCCTGATTAACAAAAGGCACATGAAAACGCCGTATGAAGTGGTTGAAGGTCACAAACCTTCGGTCAAGCATTTCCGAAAATTCGGATGCCTCTGTGTTCTCCTACTCGTGGATGCTAAGGGAAAATTTGAATCATGCGGAGATCCATGCATCTTCGTTGGCTAATCTAAGAACACTTCTTATCGTGTCTACAAAAAGATCAAGAAAATGGTAGTTGAAACCTTCAATGTGGGTTGGCTGGAGGAGAATCCCAAGGATGCATGAATTGGTCCCGACTGGCTCTATGATTATTCCTCTTTGTTTAAATCTGTTGATGTCTCTTCTGATATGGATGCAGGTACATGCACAAGTTCTGAACCCCCACCGATGCTTATCTTGCTTGAGCATGATGAAGATGCTTAACAGCTGCAAGAATCTTTCAACCAGCTGAGTGTGGATCCACCTGGATTCAATAAAGTTGTGTCTACACCTCCAACAGCATCGCAGAATCAGGAAACTGTTTCTAAACAGATTCCTCAGATGGGTTCCCCTGAAGTTGAGGCTCTAAACACAGAAACTCCTGTGGCAAATGAAGGAGCTACAACTCCTGATGTCTTAGGATCATCTCTGTTTCCTGATCCTACACCACCAGACTGTTCTGTTAATTCATCAGTCAACATTCCCACTGGTGCAACTAATGAGGGGGAGCCATCTGGAGTCGCATCGCAGAGCTTTACAAACTTGCAATCAGATCTCCATATTCCTGCTACGCCTATACCATAACGTCTACAGCGCGATTATCCGACTGAAAATGTTATTGGTCCTATTACTGCTGGAGTTCAGACTCGCAGTCAATCAGGAGATATCAATAGATGTCTTTACTCTTGTTTTATCTCACAAATTGAACCTAAAAGCATTGATGTCGCCTTGCAGGAACTAGGCTGGGTTGACGCTATGCATGAAGAACTCAATCAGTTTGAGAAACTTGGGGTATGGCAATTGGTGAAGCTTTCTCAGGGAAAACGTGCTCTTGGAACTCGTTGGGTATTTCACAACAAACAGGATGATACTGGTGTAAATGTGAGGAACAAAGCTCGACTGGTTGTTCAGGGTTTTCGCCAGATCGAGGGTTGGATTACGATGAAGTTTATGCACTGGTGGTTAGACTGGAAGCCATTCGCATTTTCTTGGCATATGCATCATACATGGACTTCACAGTCTATCAAATGGATGTCAAGACTGCGTTTCTTTACAGCACGGTGAAATAGGAGATATACGTGGCGCAACCACCGGGTTTCACTGATCATGACAAGCCATACTATGCATACAAGTTGGATAAAGCAATATATGGGTTGCATCAAGCACCTCGTGCGTGGTACGCAACCCTAACAGATCATCTGCTTGCTCACGGATATACCCAGGGAACCATTGATCAGGCTTTGTTCATCAAGCATGTTGACAAGGACATCATTCTCGTTCAAATTTACGTAGATGTTATTATTTTTGGTTCTACGAATGATGGGTTGTGTCGCGAATTTGAAGAGGTCATGGAGAAGAAATTCGAGATGAGTTCATTGGGGGAGATGACTATGTTTTTAAGTCTTCAAGTTCGTTAGAGCTCACAAGGAATCTTGATCCATCAAGGAAAATATGTTAATGACGTTCTTGCCAAATTCAAGCTTACAGATTCAAAGCCTATGGCTCCGCCTATTGCTGAACGGCCCCTGTTGAATGAAGACCATAAGGAACGCCTGTCAATCCTACTATGTACTGGTCTATGATCGGTTAACTCATGATCTCACGGCAAGTTGGCCAGACATCATGTTTGTCGTTTGCCAGTGTGCTCGATACCAGGCTACTCCTAAACTCTCTCATTTACATGCTGTTAAAAGAATTTTTAGGTACCTCAAAGGGGCACTGTCACTAGGCCCCTGGTATCCTAAAAATTCTGAATTTGAACTGTATGCTTTCTCAGACAGTAATCTTGGAGGTACAGACAGGGACATGCGATCAACTTCAGCTGGATGCCAATTCTTTGGAAATAGATTGATCTCTTGGCAATGCAAGAAGCAGCAGACGGTCTCGCTTTCTACAGTGGAAGCAGAATATGTCGCAGCATCAGCTTGCTGCTCCAAGTTTTTATGGATGCAACACCAGCTTGCGGATTACGATTTGACTTATCTAAACAAAACAATTTATTGTGATAATGATGCCGCTATCCAAATTGTCAAAAACCCTGTTTTTCACTCCAAAACCAAGCACATAACCATCAAAGTTCATTTTTATTCGTGATTGCTATGAAAAGGGTCTCGTTAAACTTGAGCAAATCCACACCGATGCAAATGTTGCGGATTTGTTCACGAAACCCATTAGCAACACGCGTTTTCAATTGCTTGTGGATCTTCTCAAAATGATCCGGTTTTCTAACTGAGCCTCCTTTATCCTTCCTTTTTAGTTTGTTTTCATTTTCTTTTTTTTTGTTTGCCTCGTAAATTTGTTCATATATATGCACAAATTTAGGGGGAAAAAATCACAAAAATACAAAAACATTTGAAAAACTAGAAAAAAACAAAAAAATTAAAAGATTCAGAGAATGACAAAAATAGTTTCAAACAATTTTGCAATGATTGGGAAATGAAATGATTTCTCGTGATAAAGGTTTTGGCTAACACATGTAAGGTGTTGTAGCTGGAACGACTTGGATCGAAAGCGATATGTTGATGGGCTTAGAGTTCAAACGGATATTATAAGCTAAATGATATAAACATAAAGAACTATATATCTAGTGGGTCACACACCATCGGCATATGATTTTATGGTCTTAAATCTTGCGTTGATAGTTGGCCAATATTTAAGGTGTTAGGTGTTTATATTGTTGAATCATCCGGGGATATCTTGGCTATCCTTTGGTTGCATCCAGATTATATGCAGACCTAGACACAGCCCGGAAATCTTAAAAAATCCAAATTTGGACAAAAACCTTAATTGCTCCTAACAGCAAAATTCGCACCAAAAGGTGTATGTCTCACCCTCGTTGGACATAAAACATTGAAAACTTTGATTGTACGATAGCGCATACCTGTGATCAATGGTCTAACATTGTAAAGCTAGGATGATTCCAGTATAAGTTAGCAAAACGACTTAAACTGTTGTGCCTACCTTGATCGCGGGGGTATGTCACGGAGTGGGACACACGGGTATCATAGTATAACATTACCTTAAGCATATCATAAAAAAATAGAAAGTTGAGACCAGTCTGACCAAGCTCACACTGAAAAGTGTTCCTTAGTTTGCCTGAAAACGACTTGATCCCATAGCAAAACTGTGTATATGCTGTATTGTTTTTGTTCAAATGCTTTGCTTATTTCTGTATATTTGGTAAAGTCTGTTTGGTTGCTGGGTTAATTAAACAGTTGATTCTTGAGTTAGATGATTTATGTCAAGGGGTATTGGACTGGCCTACTGAGTTTTGGAATTGGGCTAATCAAATAGAATTTTTTGAAACTTTTGAAATTGAACAGTATTAGGCCCATTATAGTACTGTTCCGGATTGGGCCCAAATCAATTTGACCAAGCCCATTCCGGATTGTATCCGAATTGGAAACCGGATGATGTTCAGTTGGATACGGATTGACTTGGGCCCAAATTCTCAGGCCCAAGCACATTCCGGAATAGTATATCAGTTTCTCATTGTTGCATTTCGAATCATTCACTAAATTTTTTTCTCCGAAACACTTTGATCATCATCCGAATTGGATTATCTTCACTTTTCATCCGAATTACCTCAGAATTAAGTATAAAATGCTCATTAATCATCAAAATTAAATGTTAATCTTCAAATCTTCATGTAATTAAACATCTCGGATGAAACTTCAAAATTTGTGCATTCCGGACTCCATCTCGGATGAGTATTCAACCGAAATGGATGAACTCGGATTTCATTTCGGATGGCATTCATCTAAGATGATAAGGGGTTCATCCGAATTCCTGTTTGAACCCTTTTGATTCACGATCTTAGTGTTTGAACTTTCCGGATTGCCTTTAACCCTTCCGGATGAACCTTAAAACTGAACCTTTAAAGTGAACCTTCAATTGAACCTTGAACCTGTCAAATTCACTAATGACCTTTTCTTGTGATTGAACTGTTATTGGACACCTTTGTTTTTGACCTGCTTATTGATCTGCCAATAAGTTTTTGAACTAATGGGTTTTTGACTTCTTAGTTTAAAATTAGCCAGTTAACTTATGTTAACTTCGATATCTGGTTTGATTAGTAAATGGTTTGTTGAGTATGGTTTAATCTGTTGTTCTTTTGACAGAAAAGGCTGAAGCGGCTTTTGATGTTGGTTTATTAGTTGAAGAGCAGTTCCATAACCAGGCGGGTTATCTGTCGGATCCACCAGCGGATTTTTTCCAAGAATTCAACTCTATGATAGTGGGTCTGAATGACTGCCAGATCACGTATGCACTCTGAGAGAATCCTGTTATCTATCATGATTTAGTGCACATGTTTTGGAAGCGAGCGAGATTTCATTTGAGGGGTGCTGATGGGAAGCCTTATATTAGTTCATCTATTCAGGGGAAGGAGATTATCGTGAACGAAGCATGTATTCGGGAAGTGTTGAAGTTTACAGATGTAGCGAGCGATCCGACGTTATATGATAAGGATAAGGTGATGCCGGTGTTGACGGAGATGAGTTATGAGGGAACGTATCCACCGTTGTTGAAGAAGATGTTTCTGGCGTACTGGATATTGTTAGTTCACATGTTCATGCAGTGCGTATCGGAGAACAAGGGCGGGTTAGATCAGCCGAACCAGGCATAGACTTCAGCGGTCGTATATTTGGTGATGGACTGGAAATATAACTTTTCTGGTTACATTTTCGAGAATATGAAGAAGATTCTTGAGCAGTCAAAGAAGAAGATGTTTTTGTTAGATCCTCGATTTGTGCAGCTGATTCTGGATGCCCGTTATTCTGATTTAGCTAAGGATGCTTCTGATACGAACTTGCTGAATATGAAGCCATGGGTCCAACTATTTATAGCACGATGAAGAAGAACAGATCGACATCGAAGATAGTTTTTGTTGGACGTATATCGTTGAAGAAGTTTGGGAAGTATTCTGAGGTGATTGGTAAGGATATTCCAGCACATATGCCGATAAATGCTATGGTGGCTGAAGAACATGACATACCAGTGGTAGAGAAAGAGATTGAGGTTGAAGATTTAGTTATTGATGAAGATGCTGATGATGAAGAAGCTCTTTTGGAATCTATTACAGAATCTGAAGTTCATCCGATTCCAGAGTGCAAGAGCTTACTACTGAGAACTTAGCAGCTCTTATTGTGCATCTACAGGAGATTCAGGAGCAGTAAGGGAATCCTCCTCTCGTGTTGTCTCATTCTGATATCCCAGTTACTGAAGCTGATACAGCTGAAGATGTTGAAGAAGAGGAAGAACCGTTGTTGAAGAAACAACGAACAGAAGCAACTGAAGAACCTATTCATACAAAAGAACCCATTCATACAGAAGTCCAGATACAAACCGAAGCTCGTATTGATGATACTACTGAAGAACCAATCACTGTTACATCCTCGGTCATTGTACCTTTGACTGATCTTTCCACTGTTGAGCCTGTTATTGCTGAAGAACTGATAGTTCATTCTGTGGCCACTCAATCTACTGTCTTGTCCATTCCAGCTGAATCTGTACTTGAGATGATGGATTTTGGTGGTGGTAGTGGTAGTTCTGCAGGTGCTGGAGGCTCGGGGGTAAGGGGTAGTGGTTCTGGTGGTGGTCAGGATGAAGATATTGAGTATTTGAATTGATCAGAAAAGAGAGCATTCGAGTTCAGTGGGATTGATAGTGATGAGGAAGATGTTGATGTAGTTGATCTAAAGAAGAGGGCGGTAGTACTCGAGCAGGAGGTTATTCTTAAGGATGCACAGATAGCTTCTCTGCAGACTCGGTTAGACGCTCGTGATCATACGATAGACCAACTCCAGGGTGACGTTTCATTATTGATGACTATGGTTTATGATCTGAAGGCGAAGTTCGAAAATAAGTTTGGGCATGAGTTTTCTGATCCGATTGATGATCCTATGAATGTTGAACATCTTCATCAAGCTGCAGAAAAGAGAGAAGTAGACAGAATAGCAACTGAATAGCTCGCAGCCGATTGTCAGGCTGGTTTAGAAGAGTATATGAGCGCTCCGAAGAGGAAGGTTACTGGTACGAGTCAGAGAAGGCAAACTGCTTCAAAAAAGAAACAAATGGTTTTGATGAAGAACGTCGATGTAAATCCGCTGGACGAGAACTTTCAGTTGAAGGATCCTACTAATCAGTCTGATAGGTTTGTCATGGAACTTGGATCAAGCTATTACAGTAAGGTTGGGAATAAGTCAAGTGCGCTGAGCTGGATTAATGATCATGTTAAGAAGATGTGGATGATTGTTCAACAGGACGTTACACGCGAATATTACTCCAAGGAGTCCCAGTTTGAGACATGGACGAAAGTCGCTTTGACTGATCTTCTCAGGGCTCCGTATACCGATACTAATACGACTGAGCGTGGTCCAGGATGGAGATTTTTTAGGAAGCTGGAGCAAGAGGTGAAGAATGGTTTCAAAACAATGAAGACAGCTGAACCGTATCTACGGGCAGCTAAAGGTGTTAGGGATGCGAGAATTGGCAGAAGTTTTAAGTCTGTGATGTGGCCTCCGACTGATAAGGAACTAGTTGTACCAGTCGCTCCAACATTTCATAAAGGCATTTTGAAGAATTTTAACTTTTGGATGTATGATCCAAAGGTCGGGAATGTAGCGATTGTGACTAAGGAGAAAGCCTTTCGTGTGAATGATGTGGTGGATTTAATAAGCTTTCACGATGAAGACCTGCAGGTTCTAGCAGCGAATCAGATCCAAACAACAGAGTTGTACGAGTCGTGTGCTAAGAATTGGACAGAGGCGATTGCAGGGATCATAGCAGGCAGGATGGGAGTTGATGCGCTACCGAAGGATTAGTAGCCTAATGTTGTAAACCTAGGGGGAAATTGTTGGGCCCCTAGCTAAAAGGTTTACATATTAGAGTTGCATTTTGGGTGAATGTAATATTTTTATCACTTATTGATGGTCGTATGCAGTATTTACACGTATGTATGGTATCATGAAAGTTCTAGACTTGCGTCCTCGTTATTTTTTGATAAAAGATTCAACCATGATACCCAGATGATAAGCAAGCATAAAGACCGCATATCTCAGAACCTTGGCATACTATCAAACGAAATTTCGGTACCAAGACCATATGCCAATGAATGGTTCCCACCTGGCTTTCAGTCCTATTATGTTTATATCAACCTCCACATTTTAATCTGATTGTGAGCCTACCGATACATCATTAGTAAAGCTACTTATCAATTTTTGTTTTATGTTTTTAACCGTTTTTGACAGATCACCGGTGTATCATCATCTTCTCTTATCTTTCCAAGAAACTCATTTTTGATTTTTGGATTTTCTTTGTTTTTGTTTTTGTCTAAAATTTTCTCCCCCTTAAATGCAGAAAGTAAATAAATAAAGACATAACTAAATAAAACACATATTTTTGTATTTTTGCATTTTCTTATGTTTTTGTATTTTCTTGAAATTTTCTCCCCCTAAAATATAAAAAGAAAAGAAAATGAAAAATCTTTTTGTATTTTAGTTTTGAAGAAAATATTTACGAAATTGATTAGCCGGGGATGATTTACTCGGGTTTCACCTTGATGCCATTGACCAAAAGAAGATAATCAAAACGTGATTTATCAAAAGCTTTTGTAAACAGGTTGGCACGTTGGTGATCGGTGTGAATTTAAACAACACTGATAAGTTTCTTTTCATAACAATCTCGTATGAAATGATACTTAATCTAAATATGTTTGGTTTTTGAGTGTTGTACAAGATTACGAGTGATCTGTAAAGCAGCTTCGTTATCAACATTAATAGGAGTAGTTAGAAATTCAAAACCATAGTCGCGCATTTGCTTTTGGATCCATAAAACCTGAGAGCAGCAACTAGAAGCCGAAATATACTCAGCCTCACAAGTTGAAGTAGCTACACAAGTCTGCTTTTTGCACTGCCACGGACTAGGCGATTTCCTAAGAACTGACATCCTGCTGATGTTGATTTTGCATCGATCTTGCAGCCGCCATGATCAGAATCGCTGAATGCTACCAAATCAAACTTATCATCCTTAGGGTACCATAGACAAGTGTCCGGGCGACCCTTCAAATAACGAAAGATTCTTTTCACAGCCATCAAATGAGAAACTTTTGGACTTGACTGGCAGCGAGCTAGAAGACATGTTGGGTACATTATATCGGGTCTTGAAGCAGTAAGATACATAAGAGATCTGATCATAGGACGATAAAGAGACACTTCCACATGTTCACCCATTCCATCAGGAGTAATCCCATGATTTTGAGCTAATGGAGTTCCCAAAGGCTTCGAGTCTTCCATTTGAAATCATTTGAGAATATCTCCAACATACTTGGTTTGATGAATGAAGAACCCTTCTTTGGATTGATGAATGAAGAACCCTTCTTTGGATTGATGAACCTACAAACCTAAAAAGAAAGTTATTTCTCCCATGGCGCTCATCTCGAACTTCTCTTGCATCACCTGCTCGAATTCTTTGCACATTTTCTCGTTTGTAGACCCAAAAATAATATCATCAACATATATAATTGTACCAGCAATAAATCCTCATTCTTTTCTTTGATGAAAAGAGTACATTCGATCAATCCACGCCGAAAACCATTCTTGAGAAGATAGGAAGACAACGTTTCATACCAAGCCCGTGGAGCTTGATGAAGACCATATAATGCCTTTTTGAGAAGCCATACCTTGTCAGGATGGATTGGATCTTCAAAACCAGGCGGTTGCTCAACATATACTTCTTCTTCAACCACACCATGAAGAAATGCACTCTTCACATCCATTTGATAAACTGTAAATTTCTTGTAGGACGCATAAGCCAAGAAAATTCTTATGGCCTCAAGACGTGCTACCGGTGCATAAACCTCATTATAATCAATGCCTTCTACCTGATTAAAACCCTGGACAACCAATCTTGCTTTGTTTCTCACAACAACACCTCGGATCCTTCTTACACTTGTAAACCCATCTAGTACCAATCTTCTTGTAGTTGTTCGGCCTATCAACCAATTTCCACACACCCAACTTCTGAAACTACTGAAGTTCCTCTTACATTGCTTCAACCCATGAGTCTTCTTTCATTGCCTCTTTCCAAGATTTTGGTTCAACTTGGCAAACATAGCAGGTAAAAGACCAATCATTCTGTTCCCCAAATTCTCTAATAGCCGAATCCAAACCAGCATTCTGGTTGTTTCTTAGCTGATTACGTGTCTCCACTCCACTCTTGTAACATTCGTCGTAAAACGGGTTTTGAAACCCGCTTCGTTTTATAATCAAATATTCGGTTAAAAGTTCGTGCATATTTATTTTTCCGGTTATTTTAAATATCTATTAGTTAATAAATATTTTAGAATTTAAAAAACCATAATTAATAAATAAAACAAAAAGTAAGTTAATTTAATCACTAATAATAAATAAAAAAATAAAATAAAAATAAGTAGGGTAGCCGGGTCTCGAACCCGGGTCTCCCACTTATACACACACAACTTTCACCACTACACTACACACACATTTGTGATTAAAACTGAAAACAATTAAGTTTTATATAAAGATTCGCATATCATCTGTTTGAATCGCGACTGTAACCGCCAACTTCAATCAAGCAAATGTCTGTTTTAGAACGGAAAACAGTTACGATTTCGAAATCAAAATCGAATTAAAACTCCAAACCGTTCAAAGTTGAAATCATCAACCCGTAAAATGGAAATCCTATGATTAGGATTCACTATAAATACCGATGAAAGACTCGCTCAATCTTTTCGAAACCCACGATAATTCCCTCTGATCGAAGTCTTGACCGCCGGAAAGCAGCTGCGCCAGCCGGAAACTCTCGCCGGAAATCGCAAATCAGGGTCGACGAAAACTTGCCGGAAATCTGAAGAAACTCTCTGTTTTGGTATATCATGTTACTTAATCTTTTTTTCTATTTTTATTTCAATCTAGTATAAGTTTGTTGGTCAATTAAGCAAAACAGTCGGGTTCACTGTTCTGTGTTTTTCTTAGTGAAGAAGACGAAGCCTAAGTTGTATACTAATGTAATTAAAATCGGGTATTTAACCGGGTTAGACACACAGTCCAGCGGTGGACTGTGTGCAAATACAAAACACACGTCCCGGTCAGACCTGACAAGGTCAACCCATTTCTTTTTTTTATTTTGTTTATCTTTGTTTCTTTTTATTTATTTATTAAATTGAAAAATTATTTAAAAATACTTAAAAATAAGGTTTTTAAAGTTAGAAATTTGCATTAAACTCACAAACAAAAATAATTCTAAAAAATCTCATTAAGAGCACTAATTAAAAATATTAATCTCAAATAAAATTTATTTATTTATCGAATCATTTCGTTATTATTTAGGTTAGTTTTCCCTCGTCGGTTGAATCATAAATTCGTGCGCATTCATCGTCATCAAGAAACGCATCCACTGTGAGTGAACCTCTACCAATTCCCCGTTTTAATCATGTTTTGGGGTGTATCATGTGTCGTACTATTCTTTTATTTTATTTAAACACTTGTGCATACATCATATCCGTGATCAAACGTGTATTGATTGTTGTGTGAATTATATGTAGATTAAATTTATCATTTCAGTGCACGCATTTCATTAGGCCCATCTGTTCCTCGTGGGATACGGGTTGAGCATCAGGAGCCTCATTAGATCTGCTCCGTTTGATTGAGCCTTGATCTCAAATACATCATCATTTCATGTCATATACTCATCCAAAGTGGTTTGTGATTGTTTACATATATGTTTGCTCACATGTGATTAATGCACGAATTTTCTTTATTAATAAAACAAGAAATTAGTTAAAATGTTTTATCAAGGTTCACTCGCCAACTTTTGTTGACCCAAAATCTCCCCCGTTTTACACATGATACAGGTGATCCAGCTGAGACAGGAAACACTTAGGATGGCCTAGAAGTATAAACAAGTTTATGCTTTGGAATAAATATATAGTTTCATTTTCCTTTGTAATTGTATGAATTTTGTTTTTGGATATTTAAGTTTGTAATTTGAATTTAATAAATATGAAACATCTTAGTAAATATCATGAGCTTTGGTGATAACCCAATTATGCCCCGACTTTTATTCCGCTGCGGGTCGGGGTGTGACAGATTGTTATCAGAGCTTGTGACTATAGGGATATAAGATAGGTTATTAGACCCTTAGAGCCTATACTATAGTTGATTAAATTATAATTGTTTATGCGTTACATGCAAAATTCATGATGTTTATATGTTTCATGTTTATTTTCACACCCAATGTTATGCAAGCACGCTCACAAATACATGTTATTATGCAATGCTCATCATAAATCATATCCTCATAACATATCATATCTATGAGAGCACACACCTCACGATTTCCATGATTTTTGCAATGTTTTTTTGTATTTTTCAAATCACATCAAAGTGAGTTCTCGTGACGGGCATGTAGTAACTGGAAGGGTACGAGTACCGGTAATCGGAACGTCCTGTCTAGCCTTGGCATTCGTATAAATCCAAAATAAAGGACCAGTTTGCCTACCTGGGGACTAACGATGAGAGTACGAAAGACCTATTAGGCCAAAGCATGCTATACCAAACGTCGTGTGAGCTAACCCCACTTTGAGTTGTCATTGTGTCTACACCTGGACACCCTCCTACCATACATCTCGCAATCCTATTTCACGATTTTCATTCGGGTGGTGCGAGTGTTAACCCGCCGACACCAATGTGAATCCTACCAAGCCCAATAGTCATGGGGGCCCACATGACTACACAGGCAATGGTATGGGGGACATTTGGAGGCCCAAACATGAGCAAACCCAAGACATCCTATGGATGTAGTTAAATTATTGTCAGTTATGTTGATTTTCATTCTTTTTATGACACATGACACCTAGAAAATTCTTAAACTCACAATCTTCATATATATGTTCCTGTAGATGTCGGCTAGGCGACTACGTGGAGGTAGAAAGTCAGGAAAGTCAAGCGAACGCTTGGCCACACAAATTGCTAAACAAATGGCCGCAGTACTTCCTGACATCGTGCTTCAAGTTCAACAAGCTCTCACCGCTAATCCCATCAACCTTCCCAACCAAGAAGACCAGAGCGTCGCCAACCCTCCTTCCAAAACCCCAAGTGCACCTACAAACACTTCAAATCCTGCGATCCCCCAAAATATGAAGGGACCGAAGGTGTTACCACCCTCCTTCACTGGTTTGAAGAAATGGAAAACACTTTCCTCAATTGCTATTGTCCCGAGGACCGTAAGGTACGTTACGCGACTGGAAGACTGTTTGGGGTAGCCCTTACCTGGTGGAACACGGAAAAGGGTAAGCGAGGAGTTGAAGATGCCATGGCCTTAACATGGGAAGAGTTAAGGGAACTCATGACAAGACGCTTCTGTCCAAGAAGCGAAATCAAAAAGCTGGAAGACGAATTCCACGCACTAAAACAAAAGGAAGGAGACCACACTTCATATAATAAGAGATTTCTCGAGTTGAACCAGATGATCCCAAATTTGTTCACCCCCTTGTACCGCTTAGTTGAACACTACATTCAAGGCCTCCCCTCGAAAATTCAAGATTCGGTTTTAAGCACTTCGCCTGCAACACTTGAAGCCGCAATGGAGTTAGCTACCGAACTCACTGAAAATCGCATTCGAAACGGCAAGTTCAAAGATGAGAATAAGAAAGCACCCATTGAGACCCCAACTCCAAACCACCCAGTCTCATCCTCGAAGTTTGCTGGTAAGAGGAAGCGAAATGGCAAGAATTTTGCTGTCACTCAAACCAACCCTCCTATCACTGTTGCACCAATCACCCAAATTGCTACTCCAGCTGCACCATTCAAAAAGCCATATACTGGCCCACACCCAAAATGCAACCGCTGTCAATACCATCACCCTCCCGAAAATCCCTGCCAACATTGCACGAGTTGGGGCCGTGCGGGTCACACCATCCAAACCTGCCGTACCCTTCAACGAATGAACCGAAATCAACCTCCAACCCAAACCCAAAATCAGATAGTGGGCCAAACCCAACAACCCTTACTTCTACCACCTTCACAACACGCAGCCCAACCTTACTACCAACCCAACTACCCCATGATGCAACCCATGCGAGCTTGTTTCAACTGTGGGGACCCAAACCACTTCAGGAACACATGCCCACGCCTAGTGAACATCATCCATGCCCAAGCTCACGCAAACCCGGTAAACCAAGCTAACCAAGCTCCCCCACCTGCCAGAGGGAGAGCTTTCAATATCAATGCCAACCAAGCCAGGGCTGACAACAACGTGGTCAACGGTACGTTTCTCATCAATGGTAGTTATGCATCCATATTATTCGATACTGGTGCGGATAAGAGCTTTATGTCCATAGAATTTGAACCTATCCTCGAGCAACCTCGTGTTAATCTCATCGAATCTCTAACGGTGGAAGTTGCTGACGGAAAACTCGTTTCATTAAATTCTATTATACGTAATTGTACTCTCACCCTAAACGATCACGATTTTCCAATTGACCTTATTCCTATGAAGTTGGGAAGTTTCGATGTTATAATCGGTATGGACTGGCTCAGCCAGCATCACGCTGAAGTGGTGTGCCACAAAAAATTCATTCGCATTCCTCTTACAGACGGTCAGATACTACGTGTTTTTGGGGAAACCCCTTCGAAAGGACTCAAATTAATGTCCTGCCTTCAAGCCCGAAGATATCTCCGCAAGAACTATGTCGCATTCCTAACCCACGTCGTCAAGAAGGGAAACAAGGAGAGGAAACTCGAAGATATCCCAATTGTGAAGGAATTCCCACAAGTCTTTCCCGACGATATTTCAGGACTTCCTCCTGTGAGAGAAGTCGAATTTCGCATCGATCTTGTACCTGGCGCTACACCAGTCGCAAAATCTCCTTATAGGTTAGCCCCATCCGAAATGCAAGAGCTGGCCAGTCAACTGCAAGAGCTGACTCACAAAGGATTCATACGTCCTAGCTCATCGACTTGGGGTGCACCAGTTCTTTTTGTGAAGAAGAAAGATGGAACGTTTCGCATGTGCATTGATTATAGAGAACTCAACAAGTTAACGGTTAAAAATCGCTATCCACTGCCTCGCATTGATGACCTCCTAGACCAACTTCAAGGTGCCACCTGCTTTTCAAAAATCAACCTTCGTTCTGGTTATCATCAGCTCAGAGTGCACGAAGAAGATATCCCAAAAACCGCCTTCCGGACTCGTTATGGTCATTACGAGTTCATGGTCATGCCTTTCGGTTTAACCAACGCCCCCGCTGTCTTCATGGATTTAATGAATGTGGTATGCAGACCCTACCTCGACCGTTTCGTCATAGTCTTCATCGACGACATCCTTATCTACTCCAAGTCTAAATCCGATCATGAGCGACATCTTCGACTCATCCTTACACTCTTAAGGACTGAAAAGCTTTACGCTAAGTTCTCAAAATGCGAGTTCTGGTTAGGAGAAGTACAATTCCTTGGACATGTCGTCAATGACAAGGGAATTCATGTCGATCCTTCAAAAATCAAGGCAGTACAGGAATGGCAAGCGCCACGTCCATACCGAAGTTAGGTCATTTCTTGGTTTGGCTGGTTACTATCGACGCTTCATTGCCAATTTTTCCCGTATTGCTGTACTACTCACGGCCTTGACTCATAAAGGAAAACCCTTCATATGGGGACCTAAGCAAGAGGAGGCCTTCCAAACTTAAAGCAAAAACTTTGTGATGCACCTATCCTCACACTCCCTGAGGGTTGCGATGACTTTGTGGTATATTGCGACGCATCAGGGCAAGGGCTAGCCTGTGTATTGATGCAAAGAGGAAAAGTGATAGCCTATGCCTCTAGGCAACTCAAGGTTCACGAGAAGAATTACACCACCCACAACCTGGAACTTGGAGCCGTTGTGTTCGCTCTCAAGATATGGAGATATTACCTCTACGGTACCAAGTGTGAAATATACACCGACCACAAGAGTCTCCAACATATCTTCAACCAGAAGGAGTTGAATATGAGGCAACGAAGATGGGTCGAACTTCTCAACGACTACGACTGTGAAATTTGGTATCATCCTGGCAAGGCAAACGTGGTAGCCGATGCGCTCAGTCGAAAAGGTTATGCGAACTCCATTCGTCTTCTATGTTCGCAAATCATAACCGACATCAAAGATCGAATTCGGGCAGCTCAACATGTTTCTGTAACAGAAAATGACGTACGCGATGAGCTGTCATGTGGAGCTGAACTAAAAATCGAAACCAAATCCGACGGTATTCTATACTATTTAAACCACATATGGATTCCTGATCGCGATAACCTTCGTGATTTTCTCATCAATGAGGCGCACAAAATACGATACTCTGTACACCCAGGAGCCGACAAGATGTATCAAGACCTACGATACACCTACTGGTGGCCTGGCATGAAAAAGGATATCGCTGTTTTTGTTTCCAAGTGCCTTACCTGTTCCAAAGTAAAAGCTGACATCAAAGACCTTCAGGACTTCTAGTCCAACCCGAAATACCTGTATGGAAGTGGGAAAACATAACCATGGATTTCATTATCGGGTTACCTCGCACCTCCAGTGGGTATGACACCATATGGGTAATAATCGATCGTCTTACAAAGTCATCTCACTTCATTCCGATTCACGAGGACTTCAAGAACGAGAAGTTAGCTCGTATCTACATCAGTGAGATCGTAAGCCGTCATGGTGTACCATTAAGCATCATTTCAGACCGTGATGGTCGTTTCACTTCACGAACATCGCAAGCCGTACAAACCGCTTTGGGTACACGATTAGACCTCAGTACCGCTTTTCATCCTCAAACTGATGGTCAATCTGAACGCACCATCCAAACCCTTGAAGACATGCTGCGAGCATGTGTCATAGACTTCAAAGGGAACTGGGACGCTCACCTACCATTAGTTGAATTTTCGTACAACAATAGCTATCATTCAAGTATCGGTATGGCTCCTTTCGAAGCTTTATATGGTCGTAAGTGCCGATCTCCAGTATGTTGGCACGAAATTGGGGAAGCGCAAATCACCGGACCAGAATTAATTCAAGAAACAACCGACAAGATCCTTCAAATTCGAAACAATCTTCTAGCGGTTCAAAGTCGTCAAAGAGTTATGCTGACAAACGACGAAAGCCCTTGGAGTTTGACATTGGTGATCGAGTACTTTTAAAAGTATCACCGTGGAAGGGAGTGGTTCGTTTTGGCCAGAAGGGCAAGCTAGCACCACGCTACGTAGGACTTTTCAAGATACTCGAAAGAGTAGGTCCTGTAGCATACAAGCTTGACCTACCAGAAGAGCTCAACAGAATTCATCCCACATTCCACGTATCAAACTTGAAAAAGTGCCTTACCGATGAAAACCTCCATATTCCTCTAGAAGACATTCAAGTCGATGAATCGATGCACTTCGTTGAAAGACCAATAGAAATCATGGATTTCGTAGAGAAGCGTTTGAGGCGAAGTCGAATTCCAATTGTCAGGGTACGTTGGGAGTCAAAACGAGGACCCAAGTTTACTTGGGAACGTGAAGACTCAATGCGCGAAAAATACCCGCATCTTTTTCCGGTCACCACTACTGCTTAAATTTCGGGACGAAATTTCTAAAAGTAGGGGATACTGTAACATTCGTCGTAAAACGGGTTTCGAAACCCGCTTCGTTTTATAATCAAATATTCGGTTAAAAGTTCGTGCATATTTATTTTTCCGGTTATTTTAAATATCTATTAGTTAATAAATATTTTAGAATTTAAAAAACCATAATTAATAAATAAAACAAAAAGTAAGTTAATTAAATCACTAATAATAAATCAAAAAAAAATAAATAAAAATAAGCAGGGTAGCCGGGTCTCGAACCCGGGTCTCCCACTTATACACACACAGCTTTCACCACAACACTACACACACATTTGTGATTAAAACTGAAAACAATTAAGTTTTATATAAAGATTTGCATATCATCTGTTTGAATCGCGACTGTAACCGCCAACTTCAATCAAGCAATGTCTGTTTTAGAACGGAAAACAGTTACGATTTCGAAATCAAAATCGAATTAAAACTCCAAACCGTTCAAAGTTGAAATCATCAACCCATAAATCAAGCTTCGAAACGGAAATCCTATGATTAGGATTCACTATAAATACCGATGAAAGACTCGCTCAATCTTTTCGAAAACTCACGATAATTCCCTCTGATCGAAGTCTTGACCGCCGGAAAGCAGCTGCGCCAGCCGGAAACTCTCGCCGGAAATCGCAAATCAGGGTTGACGAAAACTTGCCGGAAATCTGAAGAAACTCTCTGTTTTGGTATATCATGTTACTTAATCTTTTTTTCTATTTTTATTTCAATCTAGTATAAGTTTGTTGGTCAATTAAGCAAAACAGTCGGGTTCACTGTTCTGTGTTTTTCTTAGTGAAGAAGACGAAGCCTAAGTTGTATACTAATGTAATTAAAATCGGGTATTTAACCGGGTTAGACACACAGTCCAGTGGTGGACTGTGTGCAAATACAAAACACACGTCCCGGGTTCGAATCACACATGTTTCCGACTTTCTGAAATAAAACCAACATTTTTAAACTTATTCAGATCAATTCACAGCATATATATAAAATTAATATAATCCAGTGTTTATACAGATTAGACACACAGCCCAACTGGTTGGGCTGTGTGCACTCAAACCGAAGGTCCCGAGTTCGATTCCGGTTTCTTTAACCGGTTTCGGCCATATTAAATCATTTTTAATAAAAACTAAATAAGGTTAAAGCTAGTTAGTATATATATATAATTAAAACAGAGAATATTTCGGGTTAGACACGTAGCTCAGTTGGTAGAGCTGCGTGCACGTATACGAGAGGTCCCGAGTTCGAACCTCACACACTGCCTGAATGACATACTGTCCGACCGGTCAGACCTGACAAGGTCAACCCATTTCTTTTTTTATTTTGTTTATCTTTGTTTCTTTTATTTATTTATTAAATTGAAAAATTATTTAAAAATACTTAAAAATAAGGTTTTTAAAGTTAGAAATTTGCATTAAACTCACAAACAAAAATAAATCTAAAAAATCTCATTAAGAGCACTAATTAAAAATATTAATCTCAAATAAAATTTATTTATTTATCGAATCATTTCGTTATTATTTAGGTTAGTTTTCCCTCGTCGGTTGAATCATAAATTCGTGCGCATTCATCGTCATCAAGAAACGCATCCACTGTGAGTGAACCTCTACCAATTCCCCATTTTAATCATGTTTTGGGGTGTATCATGTGTCGTACTATTCTTTTATTTTATTTAAACACTTGTGCATACATCATATCTGTGATCAAACGTGTATTGATTGTTGTGTGAATTATATGTAGATCAGTGCACGCATTTCATTAGGCCCATCAGTTCCTCGTGGGATACGGGTTGAGCATCAGGAGCCTCATTAGATCGGCTCCGTTTGATTGAGCCTTGATCTCAAATACATCATCATTTCATGTCATATACTCATCCAAAGTGGTTTGTGATTGTTTACATATATGTTTGCTCACATGTGATTAATGCACGAATTTTCTTTATTAATAAAACAAGAAATTAGTTAAAATGTTTTATCAAGGTTCACTCGCCAACTTTTGTTGACCCAAAATCTCCCCCGTTTTACACATGATACAGGTGATCCAGCTGAGACAGGAAACACTTAGGATGGCCTAGAAGAATAAACAAGTTTATGCTTTGGAATAAATATATAGTTTCATTTTCCTTTGTAATTGTATGAATTTTGTTTTTGGATATTTAAGTTTGTAATTTGAATTTAATAAATATGAAACATCTTAGTAAATATCATGAGCTTTGGTGATAACCCAATTATGCCCCGACTTTTATTCCGCTGCGGGTCGGGGTGTGACAACTCTGGACATCTCCTATAATATTCTGCTGAGGTTGGGTATTATGAATTCGAGTTTCAGGAACATTGGGAACTCGAGAATTTATACCCAAATTGTTGATATTCAGATCAACAGCTAATTCGATGGCTGGAATCGACAAAGATGTAGAAACATGACCTTCAGTCATCCCTTGATTTTGCACATTTGAGGTGACATCAGAAATTCCAGGAACCAAAGTAGAAGTAGCTTCATTGCATCATGGAACTCATCATCTTCTGACGAAACATTATAATCAGCAGCATCTTCAAATTACTCATTCTGAACAAGATTGTTAACTGAAGTAGACACTTGAGGGTTCAATAATTGGTCGTACTAAGAACGAGTCAACTGCAGTATCACTTTCCATTAGCATTTGAGCAGCTGCAGATGCATCATCAAAAGTTGGCAGATTGAAGGAGTCAAATAGTCCATCGTAGTCAAACATCCAAGGAGCACCCGGAGCTCTTACTGATTCAGTGTATCTTTGAACCTTAACTTCACCCAATTCCTCTATCTTTTTTGTTGAAAAATTCCACACTCTGAAATTTGGAGTGGCATATCCAAGAAAGAAACCATCGATAGCCTTTGGACCGAATTTACCATGTGGATCAATCATAGTGCATGGAGCTCCAAAAGGTTCTAAGAAAGACACATCCGGTTTCCTTTTATGTAACAACTCGAAACATGTTTTCCCATGCCGTTTCACCGTAAGAACTCTATTCATTGTATAGCAAGCAGTAGCCACAGCCTCCCCCCAAAACTGAACAGGAAGTTCTGACTCTACTAACATCGTTCTTGCAGTTTCGATAAGAGTTCTATTTTTCCTCTCAGTGACACCATTTTGTTGTGGAGTGTAACGAGAACTGTATTCATGTAAAATACCCTTAGAAGAACAGAACTCATCCATAACATGATTCTTGAGTTTGGTGCCATTGTCACTTCTGATTCTCCTTATCTTCAAATTGTACAAAATTTCAAGTAGCGTGAGGAGATTCTTGAGGATTTCAGGAACTTCACTCTTGTGTGCCATCATATTCACCCATGAAAATCTTGAATAGTCATCAGTAACAACTAAACAGTATGCATCACCAAAGGTGGTCTTGTGTTTCATAGGTCCAAAAAGGTCCATATGAAGACGTTCCAGAGGCATATTCACAGTGTTTATTTTCTTCATAGGATGAGACTTTTGAGCTTGCTTTCCCTTTTGGCAGGAAACATAAACTTCTTATAGATGAAAATTCTTTACTGGTACACCATTCACAAGATTATTTTTCACTAAATAGTTCATTTTCCTCAAGTGAATATGTCTCCTTCATCTATGCCAAGAGATTGATTCTTTTTCAGTGGCTTTTGAGATAAAACATGTAACTTGTGCAGACGTGGTAATAGCTTGGCTCATGTCAAGAATATACAAGTCATTTATTATTGGAGCCGACAAGAGAATCCATTCTTTGGGAATCTTGAAACTAGGCTTCAGCACATAACAACCGGTATCATCAAAATGAATTGTAAACTTCTTGTCGCAAATTTGAGAAACACTCAGAAGATTGTGATCAATTTGACGAACATAATTGATCTTGTCAAAACTAACCACACCATTGGAAACCATTCCTTCTCCAGTGATGTATACGCCCTTATCTCCAGCAAAAGCAACATAACCTCCTCTAATGCTTTTCACATCATGAAGGAGCCTTAAGTCGCCTATCATGTGACGTGATGCTCCACTGTCAACAATCCAATGACTATTCACAGTCCCTCCTGGAACACCCTGCACGTTGCATTACCCGATTAGTTTGAGTTGGGGACCCAAGGCTTAGTGGTCTTGAGTCGACCCTTATCATCAAGAAATGTGATCTCTATTTCTAGATGATTTGGAAACTTTGTGCCTCCCCCCAAAACATTACCAGTTTTAGGTTTCCAAGATTGTTGATGTTTACCAGATTGACTATTATTTACAGATTTAGACATTTCTGGTTTTAACGATCTAGATGAACTTGGTTTCTTTTCTAAAACATCTGGTTTTAATACCTTCTCAATTATTTAACTTGTTTATGTCGTTGTTTTCTTCTTGTTCCTTAACAACACGTTTGTCTTGTTTAGGTGACACAGATTGACGTTGGCAATTTGTTTCAGAAGGGGCTTTTTCAATAAACTTGGGTTTTGCTGGGTTGGTACAGCTTTTTATTATGTGGCCAAACTCCCCACACTTAAAACATGTTCTCCTTTCAACAAATTTAGGATATCCCGTTTTGATGACTTGATATTGAACTTGTAGGCCTTGAGGTACTTGGACCATCTTCACACCCATTTGTGTGTTGAGTGTAATTGTTTTGACTATTGCATTTTAAAATCTTGATTTGATTTACAAAATCAATATTTGACATTTTTCAAAAGTCTCCATTTTATCAGTACCAGTTGAGCCCACAAAGTTAACATTCTTCCCCTTTTTCTTGCTGCGAGCGCCTTTAGCTTCTACCTTTGGTTTTGATACCTTAGGTTTTTCAGCTTGCTTTTCTTGTTGTCTACCTTTGGTAGCGATTAATGGTTATGGTTTGATTGGATTCTTCTTTCCCAAAAATTTGGTTGTTGAATTTTCAAAAACTTGATTAACTGAAATTGGATTTACATTTTTTATCGAAAAGTTCTTGTTTGAATAAATTTTCTTATCACCAATCAACGTATACAACACATTATTGTTTTCAAATGTAGATACAGTTGTCTTTATAGATTCGATAGGATCATTCCCTTGATTTGCAACAGATTGTTCATCAGAAGTAGTAGAAATTTCTACCTCTTTCTTTTTATCAATAGATTGATCTTGATCGATCTTGTCTGACTCATCATCTGATAAATCATCTTCCTCTAATATAGATGGATTTTGATCATCAACTGATGATGAGTTCTCTGGTTTTCTTGATTCATCTAAGGAATTGTCCAGCTTAAATCCTAATCCTGCTGCAAACTATTCAGGATTAAGAGGTACAGACGGTTCAAAGTGGCATTTCCTCTTCATCAGGCAATTTGGTATAATTGTGTTTCAATGGGGGTGGGCACGATTTATACCCAATGCATTTGACATCTCCCTTAAGTTTTTTGTAACACCATGTAAAATCGTATCCAATAGTATAGTGACACGTGTTGTATTTTAAATATAGTCTAATAAAGACCAATAAGGACTAAAGGCATCAACATGCTCAAATTGAGCCTCTGAGTGACGGTCCGATGTCAACATGCATAAATAACAGCCTCTGAGTGACTGATATGTCAACATACTTAAAATTGGCCTCTGAGTGACTGATATGTCAGCATGCCCAGCCTCTGAGTGACATCGGAGTCAACATGCTTATAATAAGCCTTTGAGTGATCCTTTACGAAATTCTAACTCTCATATGAGCCACTAGTTGAACGAGAGGAATTAATTCTAAGAATACGTCAATATTGGACAATGGAGGGATTATGTAATACCTCATAGAATTCATGTTCGATAATATACCGACACATGTACATACCCTCGAATCGTACTTCAATAAGTTAGCCACTCAACTAACCTTAAACAAGTCCAAAATTCACAAAATTTTTATAACTAACCGTAACCTACGGTCTAAGACCGTAGGCTACAGTCTAATGTTGCTGAAACAAAACATCACAAACCGTAAGCTACAGTCTGGCGACCGTAGCCTACGGCGAGCTACTGAACCTTTTGATTTTCACCATTTTGACTTTCAGTAAATGACCCAACGGCCCCTAGACTTTATTATTTTCTTATTACTTGATTAAAACAAGTTGTTTCTAGATCCGAACGTCTCTCGGTTGAGACGATATAATTTTCTTTACCATCCTCGGGCATTTCGCTCTTTTACCAAACCTTTAACTTTACTAGTTTGGTAAATTTAAACTATGAAACCATAAGTATTCGTATCTTCACGTTTACGCTAGTAAACACTTTTAAGTCGTAAAGACACCTAGTGTGACACCCGTTAACGTTTGGTTATTCATACTTTTCTTCAATACATCTCGTGTTGATCGAAAAGAACTAGTTATATCAATTATGTCATTGGATATAAGTCAAGGGACAATTCATGACATTTAATAAATTTATATTTGAGGGACTAAATGTGTTAAAAACCCCAAATCTTTGTGAGGAAGCCACCTAGCTTGCACATTGCCACACTTCACCAGCTCTTGACACCTAATTGGACACATGTAATGATCCTACAATACTCCTAACACATGGCTCCATCTCCTTGCAGCTTTTACACTATAAATAGGCACTTAAACTCACTTATTCCTTGCTCATTCACTTCTTCACCTCTCTACTACACTCTTGGAAGTTCCTGACCATTTGGGAGCTTCCTTTTGAGTTTTAAACTTCTCTTGGATAACTTGTAAGTGCTCCATCTCTGCTCTTTTCTTTTTATAGGCTTTTAATAGCCAAAAGTCAAGCATTTTGACAAATGCCTTGACTTTCGGTTAAGACCATTATGGTCCAGAAATGGTTCGAAATGAACATGACTAAGTGATCATAATTAGGAGGTATTAACCCCTAAAGGGGCACCTCCTAAGGATCACGTTTACTAGGTCAATTGACGGGTCAACGTTATTGTTTTAAAAAGTCAAAGGGGTCAGATTTCATAAAAATCATAATATGAGTTTATATATGTTGTAAATATGTTTTGACACTAAAACAAGTTGGTAATAATTATTAGAACATGTGGGAACATGTTCGATCCGTCAATTTCAGTCCTAGAGTCAGTTCGCAACGGAGAGTCGCGAAGTTTGACTTCTGCTTTGACTTTCGATTCTGACCTGACTTAGATTAGTTAACTTCCGAATTATGGTCACATTATGATCATAATACAATGTAACATAACCCTTGAGGTTATATTACTATCATAATCATAATCTGAGTTTATGCACAAGTTCTGTAAAATGTCAATCTTTGACTAAAATGCCCTTTTTGCATAAAACAAGGTTTTAATCAACAATGAACTTGCAAATGAAATACCTACTGATATGTTAATGTAATTAAAATATTATAATGATTAATATTCTAATGTAAACTGATTTTAGTATAATACCCTAAACTATACTTTTTAAATGACCAAAATGCCTTTTCGGTGCATAGTTTGGTCTTAAACCATAAAACACACTTATGTGTGCTATCTTACTGATATTATATCACAAATTAAGTATTTTTCCAGAATGTTTATGATCATAACATCAGAATACATGCAAGTTCCTTTTATACGACATATAATTACCAAAACGCCCTTATGAGGCATAATTTTGTTTCAAAACCTTTTCGGGCATATAAGTTGATATCCTGCTGATATTACAACTTATTTAAAGTATAATGACATATAGAACTTGTTCATGACTCATCCAGTTACCCGATATCGCTTATATGCATACGGTTAAGTATATGTAACTAGTTTACGAAAATTAACCGAAACGGGTTTAACCTTATCATTTTAATCTCAAAATCCAGAATGTTTATAGTTTACCCATATTATACAAGTTAAGGTACTTGTCGGGTTTAAACTACATTCTATCCAATCATCGTTGATCAAGGTTATACGTTTTGATCTTGTACGCTACTTGGTCTAAGTCTATGACTTAAATAAGGCCGTTAGTATTTAATTGGTTAGCTTATGCCATAATCCAGACTAGAGACTTGCCGGTAAATGCTATCTGTACTTAGTGGTTTTGTGCACGGCTGAGTTATTAAAATTAAACGAAGATTAGCTCAGGTAAATACTTTCAACTTATTTCCCCTATATGGGCTTGGGTTACGGTAAATTATTACTGCTTGGTCCGAAATGGGATCAATCGAATGCCCGTTGTGGCTACTAAATCCGCATATTCTGTTTTAATCAGTTTTGTTTGATAACTTGAACATCGGGGTTTAACTACCGTGTCCTGGATATCCTCGGCTCATTACATTAGATAATGGCCACGACCTTAGCGCGGGTGTCGGCATACACCCGATAAGACACTCAAAATGCATACCCACAAGGTTGGGGAAAATGGCTCCTTCGTGAGTCCAAAGTGATGTGTACGTTAATCATGTCTCGGTCTCTGTACTGGGCCCTGTATGTATGGACAAACATGTGAATCTGTTAACAAGGTTGCAAGGCCAACTTTCCCAAGTTATAAAAGATTTTGTGCCAATGTGCACTTAAAACATTTTTGAAAATGTTTTCTAAATGAGTCAGTTGAGTGTATTTACCAGCAAAAGTTGATTTATTTTCAAAAAACTAAGCTTGCAGGTACAATACGAAAATAGGCTGGAAGTGCTCGGTAGTGATAAGAGGATCTTGCAAATCCTAGACCTGCCCAAAGTCTATTATACATTTTTGTACGATTTACGATCCGCCTGTGGATCTTTCGTTACAAGCCATCTATACATTATTTTTGTACCTTGAACATTTCGGATTGTAATAGTAATTTAAATCCAAGACTTCCGCTGTGTTGTGTTTAATTTACTATGATGATATCAACTTACGTCATGATATTCCCCACCCGGGCCCACCGATGTTTGGTTGGAAATTCAGGGTGTGACAGGTTGGTATCAGAGCCAACGTTTGAGAGAGTTAAACACAAGAAGGTTATGACCTATGTTTAATCTCAAACTTACACAAAAGCACATTCCTTAGACTTCCGAGTCTAGGCTTTAACCTAAGATTACTTATCTCATTATTAAGTTAGTAGTATTGTTTTTAAATTGATTTTAATATGAAAATGCCGCCATGAGTACGAGGAAGAGGTAAAGGACTAATAAGGGGAGGACCCTCCAATGCTTCACCTGTGATGGAACCGACACGACCACCAAGTGGTTCAACCATCACCATCGGGTTTTAATAACCCTATTCCTACATATCCGAATATATCTAGGTATGATCCCTTTTAAGCCATCTACACCGGTAAATTACCAGGCACTATCACATGACCCTGATATGCAAACGATTATACATAACGCACTTTACCCGTCTCCTTTCCCACCTACTTTTCCATTGACTGGATATCCAATTTATGGGTACCAGTATCTGGCTATGCCACAACCCCAATCACAACCTCCGCCACCACTTGAGGCCATAAATGAGGCCTTGGAAAGGATGAAAGAAATGCAACAGCAAACAGAGAAGACGGAGAAGAAGACAAATAAGTTCTTCAAGAAACACTCCAAATTGGTTAAGGGAAAGAAGGACGAGTGAAGTCTCTTCTATTATATGTAGTCCCTGCGTGGACATTGTTATTTCTTTAATCCCTGCGTGGACAAGTTATTTCTTTTAGTCCTTATATGGACAATTAGTTTCATTTATTTATTTCAAGTATTGTAATTTCTATCTGAAATTTAATGAAGTATTTTAGAATTATATATATGTATTCATCCTCTTGAAAACGAGCGCCTCGATTTTATTCAAAATTTATGCTCTACCATATAATTCCAAAAGACCTTAATAGATTTGATTATGCCAAGTGGCGTAGACCATTTATTGGCCAAGAAATGATAGTTAAGTACGAAGGGATCTTCTATCAGGATAGTTAAGGGAAATTATCCTTCTATCCAGAGGTGGGACTAGGTCCAAACCTCCAAGGTCGTTAAGGTCGAAGGTGACCGGGACCATTAATCAATCATTAAGGTACTCTTATGATAACATTCAAGTAATGTTCATACTCTTGGTAGTGTGACTTGAGGAATCACACTAGCCTTCAAGGTAATGGACTATGTCCTAACCTTATAAAGCCTATGTGAGCAATTTGATCCCGGCTAATATCACCAGTGCGGTGATAAATAAAACATCCATGAGTGATGTATTGCCCTTGGGGCTATGATTAATTTTATATAGCCTATGTGATCAATTTGATCCCGGCTAATATCACCAGTGCGGTGATAAATAAAACATCCATTAGTGATGTAGGCCAATGTGCCCAATTTATGTCCAAGGTGATAGGCCAATGTGCCAGGCTGATATGCCATATATTATGTCCAAGGTGATAGGCCAATGTGCCAGGCTGATATGCCATATATTGTGTCCATTAGTGACAGGCCAATGTGCCCAATTTATGTCCAAGGTGACAGGCCAATGTGCCAGACTGATATGCCATATATTATGTCCAAGGTGACAGGCTGATACGCCATGAATTACATATGTTATGATGTAGGTCAAGGTTCCCAATTTATGTCCAATGTGACAGGCTGATATGCCATGAATTACTTCTGTTATGATGTAGGCCAATGTGCCCAATTTATGTCCAATGTGATAGGCTGATATGCCATGAATTACATCTGTTATGATGTAGGCCAAGGTGCCCAATTTATGTCCAATGTGACAGGCTGATATGCCGTGAATTACATCTGTTATGATGTAGGCCAATGTGCCCAATTTATGTCCAATGTGACAGGCCAAAGTGCCCAATTTATGTCCAATGTGACAGGCTGATATGCCGTAAATTACATCTGTTATGATGTAGGCCAATGTACCCAATTTATGTCCAATGTGCCCAATTATTATGACCATTAATAACAAGCCCATGAGCTATATAATTGTCTGAATGACAATGACAGTTGTGACATTACGATCCACTGTCCAATAATATATGGACTACGTCTAGATTGTAATTTGCCTTTGATGGTCTTATTAAGACCTAGGCCAAATATAGATATTTTAAGCCTAAGAGTTGTGATGATATTCACACTAGCTTGATTAGGCGATGGATTGTTATATCCAATGTTTAAAGCAAATATGGTTGTTAATACCATGGCTAAGAGAAAATTTAAATTTGGTGTTTAGAACCAAAGCTTCAAAGAATGGCTAACTCGGACAAGGCGCAAGGTAGCCACCGAGATGTTAACTTAAACAACGCAGAAAACATAGCCATTAATAATGATGATTTCCAAGCTCGCATTGATGCAGCTGTTGGAAAGGCCATGGAAAAGGCCATAGAAAAGCTTAGGGAGTCGAGTGCTACTCGCTCCAGACCCTTATCGATTACCCTATCCTCAGCTCATAAGGAGAGCTCCGTTCACTCTTCAAATGCGAAGAGTGAACCAAAGAAATTAGAATTTACTGATAGTCCCGTTCTTTAAAAGACGGATGTACCTATAAATATTTCGTCTCCTGCAAGCCCCAAGACTTTAATGGGGATAAAGGAGCAGTAGAAGCCTTGAAATGGCTAGACGAAATGGAGACGATTGTGGACATCAGCGGCTGTGCTGATAAGGATGTGGTAAAATATGTATCACAATCCTTTAAGGGTGATACCCTAACATGGTGGAAGGCTATGATTCAATCAACAGGTAAGGTACACCTGTACAACTTGGGATGGTCCAAGTTTGTTGATCTTGTAAAGGAAACTTATTGCCCACCCCATGAGGTGGAGAAAATAGAGACATATTTCTTGTCTCTTACCAAGAAAAACCTAGATTGTCGGAAGTACGTTTCCGATTTCAATTCCTATCTAGGTTAGTTTCCTATCTGATCACCCCTGAAACCAAACGCATTGCGCGTTTTATTAAAGGGTTAGCACCTGAGAAAAAGGGGATGGTAAAGGCTGCTCAGCCTAGTACCTATAGGTCCGCTGTGGACCTATCACTCTCCCTCACCTTAGATTTATTGAGGCAAAAGTCAGTCAAGTCTGAGACTGACGGGAAAAGGAAACGGGAGGATGATAACTCCCAGAAGTTCAAAAAGAAAGGAAATTTTGGGTTCAAGAAGAACCAGCACACGTCTAATGACAAACCTCTGTGCAAGAACTGTAACTATAGACATTGGGGGCAGTGTAGTGTTAATCCACAAACTAAACCTTGTGGTATCTGTAAGAAAAAGGGGCACAAGACCCTAGAATGCAATGATTTTAAGAATGCTCTGTTATGGCTGTAATGAAAAGGGGCATATGAAGTTTAACTGCCCTAAGAATCCCATAATCAATAATGCAAAACCTGGAGAGGCTAAGAAGGGAATGCTCGTGCCTTCCAGATGAGTGCTAGAGAAGCTGTTAATGACAACAACGTCATAACAGGTACCTTTCTCATTAATGATACTTATGCTAGAGTTCTATTTGATTCGGGTGTAGATAAATCTTTTGTTGACCATAAGTTTAGTAAACTAATAAACTTACCCATAAGAACTTTAGATAAAACTTATGAAGTAGAACTTGCTGACGGAACCTTAGAAACAACGTCTTCTATTCTTGATGGATGTTTTATATCCATTAGAATCATTCAATTCCTATTTCTCTTTTGCCAATGAATTGGGCGGGGTTCGATGTAGTCTTAGGCATGGATTGGTTATCTCATAACCAAGCCCGCATTGCCTGTGATAAGAAACTCATCGAAATTTAAACCCCATCTGGTGAAATGCTCACCATATTTGGAGATTCACACTATGGATTGACAGACAAAGTGTCGTTATTTAAGGCATTCAAGTGTCTAGGGAAAGGTTGTGTCATTTACATGGCACAAGTAACTATTAACGAGCTAAAGCCAAATATTGAAGACCTTTCAGTTATCTCAGAATATTCCGATGTTTTTTCCCAAAGAATTACCAGGTCTACCACCAGATAGACAAGTGGAGTTTAGGATTGACATCCTACCAGGAGCAGCACCTGTTGCTAGAGCTCCGTATCGGCTAGCTCCGACAGAAATGAAGGAGTTGAGGACGCAATTAGATGAACTTTTAGAGAAAGGCTTTATACAACCTAGTTCCTCGCCTTGGGGAGCTCCAATTCTCTTTGTTAAAAAGAAAGACGGTTCAATCCGGATGTGCATTGATTACCGTGAGTTGAGCAAGTTAACGATCAAGAAATCGATATCCTCTGCCCAGGATCGATGATTTATTCGATCAACCTCAAGGGGCTAGTTATTCTCTAAGATTGATTTAAGATCAGGATATCATTAGCTGAAGGTTAGGAACAAGGATGTTCCTAAGACTGCCTTCAGGACCCGTTATGATCACTATGAATTTTTGGTGATGCCTATATGGCTCCCAAATGCACCTGCAATATTCATGGTTCTCATGAATAGGGTCTGCAAACCATACTTAGATATGCTAATCACGAGAAAGATTTTCGGTGCATTCTAGAATTTCTAACACAAGAGAAGCTTTATGTAAAATTTTCTAAGTGTGAATTTTGGCTTAGAGAAGTCCAATTTCTTGGACATATTGTAAGTGAGCGTGGTATCCAAGTGGATCCCGCCGAAATAGTAGCCATAATAAATTGGGAAGTACCCAAAACTCCATCGAAGATTCGTAGCTTCTTAGGATTGGCTGCTTATTATAGGAAATTCATTAAGAACTTTTCGAGGATAACCATTCCTTTAACTGCCTTGACCCGTAAGAATGTCAAGTTTGACTAGGGTCCAAAACAACAAGAATCTTTTGAGATTCTAAAAACACAAGTTGAGCAATGCTCCTGTGTTATCTCTACCTGAGAGTATTGAGGATTTTATCATTTATTGTGATATCTCGCACACTGGCATTGGCTGTGTGCTAATGCAAAAAGGCAAAGTGATTGCCTATTCATCACGACAATTAAAAGTGCATGAAAAGAATTACACCACCCATGATTTGGAATTGGGCGTCGTTGTATTTATATTTAAGTTATGGAGACATTACTTATATGGCACAAAGTGTATCATATACACTGACCATAAGAGTCTCCAACATTTGTTCAATCAAAAGGATTTGAACATGCGACAACGTCGCTGGATGGAAACGCTTAATGATTATGATTGCGAAATTCGCTATCATCCCGGCAAGGCAAATGTCGTAGCTGACGCCTTAAGTCGCAAGGAAAAGGTTAAACCTATTAGGATTAACGCTAAGAGCATTGAGCTCAGAAATAGATTGAATGAGAAGCTATTAGATGCGCAAAAACTAGCCCTATTAGAGGCCAATATTCCTAATGAAGGATCAGGCAGAACTGTTGATCAGTTAACGCCTGGAAAAGACGGAATCCTTCGATTTAATGACAGAATCTGGGTTCCAATGTTTGGAGGACTTAGAGATCTAATCCTCCAGATGGCACATAATTCAAAATACTCAGTTCACCCAGGTGGTGACAAGATGTATCAAGATTTGAAAAAGAATTATTGGTGGATGGGTTTGAAGTTAAGTGTCTGACGTGTTCGCAAGTTAAGGCCGAACATCAGAAACCGTCAGGACTTCTACAACAACTTAAGATTCCCACTTGGAAATGGGAAATGGTAACTATGGAGTTGATTACCAAGTTACCTAAGACCAAACGTGGTAATGACACGATTTGGGTCATTGTAGAAAGACTGACTAAGTCAGCACATTTCTTGCCAATTAAAGAGACTTATAGCTCTGACAAATTGGCTAAGTTGTACGTGGACAAGATTGTGTCCCTACATGGTGTGCCGGTATCCATTGTATATGATAGAGATACTAGATATATATCTCATTTTTGGAAAAGTTTCCAACAATCATTAGGCACAAGATTAAACTATAGTATGACTTTTCATCCGCAGATGGATGGACAGAGTGAGCGTACTATTCAGACTTTGGAAGACATGCTTAGAGCATGTGTGATTGATTTAGGTGGAAGTTGGGATGATCACTTACCCCTAATAAAATTCTCCTACAATAATAGTTATCATACAAGCATCAAGGCTCCTCCTTTTGAGGCCTTGTATGGGAGAAAATTTAGAACGCCAGTTTGTTGGGCTGAAGTTGGGGAAGCCCAACTGTCTGGACCAGAGATTGTCCTAGAGACCACGGATAAGATAATACAAATCCGTGATCGTCTCAAAGCTGCCCGTGATAGGCAGAAGAGTTATGCTGACAAGAGGCGTAAACCTCTTAAGTTCCAAATAGGGGACCAAGTCATGCTAAAAGTGTCACCCTGGAAAGGTGTGATGCGTTTTGGAAAAAAGCGCAAGTTGAGCCCAAGATATATTGGACCATTCAAGATAGTCGAATGTTCCGGCACTGTAGCTTATAAGCTCAGGTTGCCATAGGAGCTTAGTGGAATCCATGATGTATTCCACATATCTAACCTTAAGAAATGTCTACCCGATGAGTCGCTAACAATGTCGCACAAAGATGTGCAAATTGATGAAAACCAGTTGTTCGTTGAGAAACCAATTTCGATCGAGGATCGACAGGTTAAGAAGCTCCGAAGAAAATTGATACCTATAGTAAAGGTTAAGTGGGACCCTTTTAAAGGTCCCGAGTATACATGGGAGGTTGAGTCCACTATGCGACAAAAGTACCCCCATCTTTTTTTTTGAATAAAATCTCGAGGTCGAGATTTCTTTTAAGGGGGTGAGGATGTAACACCCTATAAAATCAGTCCAATAATATAGTGACACGTGTTGTATTTTAAATATAGTCTAATAAAGACCGATAAGGACTAAAGGCATCAACATGCTCAAATTGAGCCTCTGAGTGACGGTCCGATGTCAACATGCATAAATAACAGCCGCTGAGTGACTGATATGTCACCATGCTTAAAATTTGGCCTCTGAGTGACTGATATGTCAACATACCCAGCCTCTGAGTGACATCGGAGTCAACATGCTTATAATAATCCTTTGAGTGATCCTTTGCGAAATTCTAACTCTCATATGAGCCACTAGTTGAACGAGAGGAATTAATTATAAGAATACGTCAATATTGGACAATGGAGGGATTATGTAATACCTCGTAGAATTCATGTTCGATAATATACCGACACATGTACATACCCTCGAATCGTACTTCAATAAGTTAGCCACTTAACTGACCTTAAACAAGTCCAAAATTCACAAAATTTTTGTAACTAACCGTAACCTACGGTCTAAGAGCGTAGGCTACGGTCTAATGTTGCTGAAACAAAACATCACAGACCGTAAGCTACAGTCTGGCGACCATAGCCTATGGCGAGCTCCTGAACCTTTTGATTTTCACCATTTTGACTTTCAGTAAATGAGCCAAAGGCCCCTAGACTTTATTATTTTCATATTAATGTGATTAAAACAAGTTGTTTCTAGACCCGAACGTTTCTCGGTTGAGACGATATAATTTTATTTTACCATCCTCGGGCATTTCGCTCTTTTACCAAACCTTTAACTTTACTATCTGGTAAATTTAAACTATGAAACCATAAGTATTCGTATCTTCACGTTTAAGCTAGTAAACACTTTTAAGTTCCTAAAGACACCTAGTGTGACACCCGTTAACGTTTGGTTATTCATACTTTTCTTCAATACATCTCGTGTTGATCGAAAAGAACTAGTTATATCAATTATGTCATTGGATAAGTCAAGGGACAATTCATGACATTTAATAAAATTATATTTGAGGGACTAAATGTGTTAAAACCCCAAATCTTTGTGAGGAAACCACCTAGCCTGCACATTGCCACACTTCACCAGCTCTTGACACCTAATTGGACACATGTAATGATCCTACAATACTCCTAACACATGGCTCCATCTCCTTGAACCTTTTACACTATAAATAGACACTTAAACTCACTTATTCCTTGCTCATTCACTTCTTCACCTCTCTACTACACTCTTGGAAGTTCCTGACCATTTGGGAGCTTCCGTTTGAGTTCTAAACTTCTCTTGGATCACTTGTAAGTGCTACATCTCTGCTCTTTTCCTTTTATAGGCTTTTAATAGCCAAAAGTCAAGCATTTTCGACAAATGCCTTGACTTTCGGTTAAGACCATTATGGTCCAGCCACTGTTCGAAATGAACATGGCTAAGTGATCATAATTAGGAAGGTATTAACCCCTAAAGGGGCACCTCCTAAGGATCACGTTTACTAGGTCAATTGACGGGTCAAAGTTATTGTTTTAAAAAGTCAAAGGGGTCAGATTTCATAAAACTCATAATATGAGTTTATATATGTTGTAAATATGTTTTTGACACTAAAACAAGTTGGTAATAATTATTAGAACATGTGGGAACATGTTCGATCCGTCAATTTCAGTCCTAGAGTCGGTTCGTAACCGAGAGTTGCGAAGTTTGACTTCTGCTTTGACTTTCGATTCTGACCCGACTTAGATTAGTTAACTTCCGAATTATGGTCACATTATGATCATAATACAATGTAACATAACCCTCTGAGGTTATATTACTTGATCATAATCATAATCTGAGTTTATGCACAAGTTCCGTAAAATGTCAATCTTTGACTAAAATGTCCTTTTTGCATAAAACAAGGTTTTAATCAACAATGAACTTGAAAATGAAATACCTACAGATATGTTAATGTAATTAACATATTATAATTATTAATTATTCTGATCATAAACTGATTTTAGTATAATATCCTAAACTATACTTTTTAAATGACCAAAATGCTCCTTCGGTGCATAGTTTGGTCTTAAACCATAAACCATACTTATGTGTACTATCTTACTGATATTATATCATAAATTAAGTATTTTTCCAGAATGTTTATGATCATAACATCAGAATACACGCAAGTTCCTTTTATACGACATATAATTACCAAAACGCCCTTATGAGGCATAATTTCGTTTCAAAACCTTTTCGGGCATATAAGTTGATATCCTACTGACATTACAACTTATTTAAAGTATAGTTACATATAGAACTTGTTCATGACTCATCCGGTTACCCGATATCGCTTATATGCATACGGTTAAGTATATGTAACTAGTTTACAAAAATTAACCGAAACGGGTTTAACCTTATCATTTTAATCTCAAAATCCAGAATGTTTATAGTTTACCCATATTATACAAGTCAAGGTACTTGTCGGGTTTAAACTAAATTCTATCCAATCATCGTTTGATCAAGCGTTATACATTTTGATCTTGTACGCTACTCGGTCTAAGTCTATAACTTAAATAAGGCCGTTAGTATTTAATTGGTTAACTTATGCCATAATCTAGACTAGAGACTTGTCGGTAAATGCTATCTGCACTTAGTGGTTTTGTGTACGGCTGAGTTATTAAAATTAAAAGAAGATTAGCTTAGGTAAATACTCTCGACTTATTTCCCCTATATGGGCTTGGGTTACGGTAAATTATTACCGCTTGGTCCGAAATGGGATCAATCAAATGCCCGTTGTGGCTAGTAAATCCGCATATTCTGTTTTAATCAGTTTTGTTTGATAACTTAAACATCGGGGGTTAACTACCTGTCCTGGATATCCTCGGCTCATTACATTAGATAATGGCCGCGACCTTAGCGCGGGTGTAGGCATACACCCGATAAGACGCTCAAAATGCATAACCACAAGGTTGGGGGAAATGGCTCCTTCGTGAGTCCAAAGTGGTGTGTACGTTAATCATGTCTCGGTCTCTGTACTGGGCCCTGTATGTATGGACAAACATGTGAATCTGTTAACAAGGTTGCAAGGCCAACTTTCCCAAGTTATAAAAGATTTTGTGCCAATGTGCACTTAAAACATTTTTGAAAATGTTTTCTATATGAGTCAGTTGAGTGTATTTACCAGCGAAAGCTGACGTATTTTCAAAAGACTAAGCTTGCAGGTACAGTACGAAAATATGCTGGAAGTGCTCTGTAGTGATAAGAAGATCTTGCAAATCCTAGACCTGCCCAAAGTCTGTTATACATTTTTGTACAATTTACGATCCGCCTGTGGATCCTTCGTTACAAGCCATCTGTACATTATTTTTGTACTTTGAACATTTCGGTTTGTAATAGTAATTTAAATCCAAGACTTCCGCTGTGCTGTGTTTAATGACTATGATGATATCAACTTACGTCACGATATTCCCCACCCGGGCCCACCGGTGTTTGGTTGAAAATTTGGGGTGTGACATTTTGAACGTCAATGATGTGATCAAACACATATCGGGAGTTAGAGTAACTCTCCAATTTCAGCTTGATTGCATTATGCTCGCATTTGGCAATGGCCAACTCCTTTTTCATTTCTTCTAGGATATTAATGTAGTTATTAATACATGTTTGCTTGTTCAAAACTGTTTTTGTTAACTCAGATACGCTTTTCTTAAGAGTTTTAATTACAGATTTGAATTCTTTTTCATATCGAGTTAAAGCCAGATTTGCCTCTTTGCATTTTGACAGTTCAACTACTAGGCTTTGATTATGACTGTTAATTGTTTCAAATTTTGTTTTTAAGTCAGCACAGTCATTGCATATTCTAGGAGAGTCGGATTTTACCTGACTTCTTGAACCTGCAACATTAGCCATGAAAGCAGTATGATGAGAAAAGGATGCATTGTTTGCAAAGAGTTTATCCATTTCCTTTTATGTAACTTCTGCTTTTTTCATCACTCCAGAATTTTGGCTTTTCAACTTCTCTGATTCTTTCAGCAACTCGTTGACCTCAGTATCAATCCTTTCCCTGAAGTCTGAATCAGATCCATAGACACCTATACTCAAGCTTTCCTCGTTAGAACTCCCATTATGCCCAGAACTATCATCATCAGAAGAAGAATCAATACTGTGAACATGTTTGATCTGATTGATTATCTTACACGCAGTTCTTCCTTGATTTTCGCTTCCCAACTGAACTGACCAATCATATCCTTCATCTGCTTGAACAACTAATGCTCTGTTTGTGTTGTTTGAAGGTCCAGACTGGTTGGAGTTGTTTGGGTTGTTAACAGCTACTATATTTTGTTCATTGTTAACTTGAGTTCTGTTGGATGGCCGTGATTGATTTCGGAAAGGGTTGTGATTTCCTTGCTTACTGGGTCGAGTACATTCACGCTTGAACTGACCTTTTTCACCACAGTTGAAGCAAGTAACAGCATTTCCATACTTTGTGTCTTTCTTGCTTTCTAAACTTGTTCTTCCAGTTCTGCTCATGTAGTCCTTTGCTCTTCTAACCGCACTAGCAAATGCCCATTTAATATCCATCAACTCCATTTCATCTCTATCTATTTGTTGATAATCTTCATTAGACAAATTGATGTTTCCTATTTGACCAACGACTAATCCACAGTATGCACTGACCATGGTGTTCAGAAGTTCCATATGTTCCCTATCAACTTCTACACTGACCTTGGAAAGATGTGACGTATCCAGTCTGATGGTATTAGGATTTGCAGGTTGAAAGTTGTTACCATAGAAAACTTGTTGTGGAACTTGGGGTGTAACAACTTGTGGTTGTGGTAGAACAGCTTTACGATCAAATACTTGACCATAGGTTTGAGTACTTGAACCAGCAGATTGATCTGTTTGAAGTGGTTGTGGTAGAAAGGGATTAACGTGTGACACAAATGTTGTTTGAAGTTTTGGTTGCTGAGGTGTACTAACGCCTATGTTAATACCTCCAAAATACATCTCAGGGTTTTGTGGAACAGGAACTCTTTTTGCTTTTCGAATTTCCTCTTCATTTTTGTTCTCCAGCTTCTGAACAAATTCATAAATACTGACCACATCCACAACCCCTATGTGCTTTAGCAAGTCAATGAATTGACTCCATTTTGGTGGTAAGGTATCAGCAAAACGCATTACAATCTCTTGTGGAGATGCAATCACTTTGTATGAATACATTTCACTAAGCAGATGATAGAAACGAGTTGTCATATCTCTTAGTGTTTAATTTTTCATGAACAAAAAACCTTCAAACTATTTCTTCAGCAGATCATTTCGTATTTTTCTTATTGCAGCATTTCCTTCCCTCTTGCTTCCAAAGTATCCCACAAATTTTTTGTGGTAGTACAGTACACGAAGTGATGATAAATGTCCTTATGAAGTGCTTGTGTAAGGATAGCGAACGCCTTCTTTTCTAAATCATAAGCCTTTTTATCATTTTCATCTAAGTTGGGTAAAGAGGTTGGATTTGATCCTGCTTCTTCGAGAAATTCATTATACGGTGTAGTAAAACATGTCCATAATTCTGTATTCTGACCAAGAACATATGTATGGAAATGACTTTCCATGAAGGATAATCGTTCATATGGTTCAACTTCGGTGGACGGTTATTACTTCCTGTCTCGCTCTCGCTAATAAGAAGAGTCTGAATGCTTCGGTTTTGATTTGCCACGCATGCCCATTGATTAGCGGTAATAATGGCCGTCTGTTGAGGCATTAGTGATTTAACCCATGAGGTTGCGGAGCTAGATTGTGGTGAGTCTTGGTTTGTGCTTGAACTACACCCCCAATCCCAAGGATTTGTACCCATTTGTTTGTTTGTTTATTAAAATTTGCTTTTTAAGAAAATTTTAAAAAATTTTAAGGGTTAATCTTGAAATTAAAATTTTCTTTGAATAGTTAACAATTTCAAAGACCTCAAGATATCAGTTCTCACGAGAAACTATCACAAATAACCTGAAGGACACGAAAAACTAAGTTCTTCGTACGAGCAGGTGATTCGTGCGAATTACAGTTCTTCGTACGAACAAGGTTGTTCGTACGAACTACTGTCTTTCGTGCGAGCAGCTGATGCTTCGTGCAAACAAGTTCTTCGTGCGAGTCAGTTGATACTTCACACGAACAATCTACTTCTTCGTGCAGATGGGTTATTCGCACAGAGGTCTTTCGCTGATGTTTTGGTTTTTCGCATGGAGGGGTCTTTTTGCAGGGTTGGTTGGTGAAAATTTTCCTTTTGTAACAGAAACTTGTTTTTGAGTTTGTTAGAAAGTTGTCAGCTGTCTACATAGTTTCGGTTATAAAGACAAACATTCCAGTATTAGCTTTTCAGTCAAAACAGTCAAGTCTCAAGATATGGTTAACCCTACAGGAATATTCTATTGAATTTTCCAGCAAGTGCTTCACCGGAAAATATGTCTAATTGAACTTTGATAGAAAATTTTAAGAAAAACCGAATCCTAACATGTCTCCATGTATTCTAACAAGGTTTTTATGAAAATTTTCTGGATACAACAAGTTTTACCTAAGTTTTAAGCTAGTTATCTTTTAAAAACTTAAGTTTCTTGTTAGAAGTTCAAGAACACTTCGAGGAACCCTCACAACTTGCTCAAACACAACACTAAGCTTGGTCTTTAAACAAGGAAGAGAGCCAAAGCTCTAATACCACTTGTAGGTCCACTTGGAGGATCAAGATTACCTACTTCCTTGTTTATATAACACACATACGAGTGCGGAATCCACGTAAGTATGCAAACCAAAGCAAAGTAACGAACACAAGATAACCAAAGATTCAATATCTTGATTAAATGAAGAGAGCTAGTACAAACACATACAAACAATGCTTATATAAACTCAGGATATTCTCTATGTGCTCTCTCTCTTGTGCCTCTGTGTCTCTCTCTAATGGTCACACACTATCGCTATTGAACTGTGAGGTGCATGTATGTTTATTTAGTACCAACACCCAGCAACAGTACGAAGAATGTTGCTGGTCGTACGAACCACTATAAGCCACGAAGAACATTCAGCAATGGTTGCTCGTACGAACAACCTATGGCTCGTACAAATAAAAACTGGTTCGTACGAACAAGAAAAATGCTTGTTGAAAGGGCCATTCGTACAATCATGTGAATGGCTCGTACGAACAAGGTAATGGCTCGTATGAGCAAGCTACTTGCTTGTACGAAGCACCTTTCACTCGCACGAAGAAGTATTCTTCGAAGAACTTCCTAACAAACATGGCGTACACAAGACTTAACAATATGCACACATGCAATTGTTTTACAATACAGACAAACTAAACGTCGTACTAAATCAAGAGAGGAGGATACCTTGATTTGGTCGACACGACCAAAATATACAGACACAATAAACAAAGACCAAATTAGTGACGTATCTAAGAACAAGCGATAGACACAAAAGTGCATCAAGAGTGTTTTACAATTGGTTATGTACATCTGATTAGTTGTGGATATTGACGTTAATTTATAAACATTAGTTCTTACTATTTGTTGATTATTCAACTTATGGCGTTTTCATTAACATGTTTCAAGAAGACTGTATTATAAGTTCTTCATATTGATTATTATTCAACTAATGGTGTTTTCGTTATGGCTCATTCATTATGGCGTTTTCGTTAATATGTTTTATTAAGAAAGTAACATCATTTATTCCTATTGTTTATTATTCAATTAATGTCGTTTATATCGATGACGGTTTTTTCAGACGAGGGTGTTTCTTCGAATGAAAGTTTTTGCCAGAAAACTGGTTTTCCATTTATCAATGCCGACGTTAGTGAAGAGATAAAGCCAAAAATGGACACGATATTCCCAAGGCTTGATAATTGTTATTCATTGTATGTTAGGTATGCGAAGACTTGTGGTTTTTCTGTTAGGAAAGGGACTGAAAAGATAAACACCAAATGAGAAACACATATTAAGTATTACATGTGTACGAGATCTAGGGTATATAAGGACAGGAAGGTTGATACGTTGGACCCTAATCAAAAGGAAAGGATTGTGCGATTCAATTTTACAAAGAGGACTGGTTGTGGAGCACAATTATGTGTAATATTTGAGGCTGGATCATGGAAGGTCTATAAATTTGTTGAGGAGCACAACCATGGTTTTGTTGAACAGCTTGATAAGCATTTTCTTCCGTCTTAACGACACCTCACTCAGCTTCAGAAGCATGTTATACATAGCATGTCTAAGTTGAATTTGGGACCGGTTAAGGCGTTTAATGTTATGAAGACTTGTTTTGGTGGTTTTGAAGATGTGGTGCAAGTGAAGTTGATTTTAAGAACTACAAAAGGCAAATTAACTTCTTTATAGGGGAATATGACGCTGAGAAGGTTGTGAGACATTTGTATGAAAAAAAAAACAGTCACAGCCTAATTTCTCGTATGATTACTTCACAGATGATGATAATCGTTTGAAGGAACTTTTTTGGTGTGATAATCAATGCAAACGTAATTACCACGTGTTTGGTGATGTGATTTCGTTTGACGCCACATATCGTTCCAACAATAATATCTATAATTCTATTTTTTCTGTGTGTTTTGGTGTTTTCAGTGATTAGATGCATTGGCATTTTGTTTCAGTTTCATTTATCAATGGCGTTTTCATATGCAGATACTCTATGGTCTTTGAACTGTTCATTGGTATAGACAATCACCATTACAATGTTACATTTGGTGCTGCATTATTGGCGTCGGAAACTACTGGTACATATATATGGTTGTTGAGAGTTTTTTCTAAAATCTGTTGGTTCTCAACCAAAAGTTGTTGTCACTGACAATGAAGAAGGCTATTTCTATTGTATTTGTTGAAACGAGGCATCGGTTATGCATGTGGCACGTGATGCATAAACTTTCTCTAAAGGTTGATTTTCTTATTTTCATGTGTTTGGCGTTTTAAAATATATGGCGTTTTGTCATTTATAAGTGTGTTCCATGTTAGTTTTTTGTTCATATAATATTTATTCCATGGCGTTTTCGTGTTTTATATAGGTTGGTGTTAGGCTATGCAATTCAACCAATTTCAAAGAATGTATTTGTGGTATTGTGTGGATGGATATTCTTATGCCTGGAGAGTTTGAATCAGGATGGGAAGAGGTTATTGAAGAGTTCAATCTAGAAGATAATGACTGGCTTTCTGATATTTTTGCCCTTAGGGATTCTTGGATTCCTGCATACTATAGAAGGGACGAATTGTCGGGCCTTATGCGTACGACATCGAGGTCGGAGAGTAAGAACCATTTTTTTGGTCAAGTGTGCAATGCAAAATCAACTCTTGTTGAGTTCATGACTCATTATGAAATTGCAATAGAAGGACAACGTCACACGCACCGGAACATGAAATTTGATACAAACGACCCAAGTTGAAAAGTAATTATAAAATGTTGGAGAACCAAGCTGCTGAGATATACACAAAAACTATTTTTTGTGACATTTAAGCTTAGCTAATTGGTATTGGGGATTGCTTAAATCAATGTTATGAAGAGCAGGCCGATGGGTTTGTTAATTTCTACATAAATGATTTCTAGCAACCTTGTACATCCTTATTCGAGGTAAACAATGGTGTTTTCTGAGTATGACGTTTATTTATATTTTTGCTTACCGTTTTCACACTTATAGGTGTTTTCTCTAAATCATGCCACTATATATATATATATATATATATATATATATATATATATATATATATATATATATATATAAGATTTAGTACAAACCAGAATGAAAAATATGTTATAAAGTGTAAACCAAACCAAATGGGTGTGTATAATCCACTTGCTTCATCTTCAAGCGATTGTGGCGGGGCACCCTAACCGGTATGGCATGTGGGTTCGAACCCGCACGGTAACACCGCCGCCACCCCCTATGGTAGCCGTTGAGGGTATGTTGCGAGAGAAAGGAACAAGATGACCGTTCAACGGTCAAAAAAGTGACCGTTTGAAGTAAAAAATGATTTTTAAACCTTTATATATATATATATATATATATATATATATATGGGAAGGTTCATTTGAGAAGAAATTTTATGTGAGAAAAAAAAGAAGAAAGGGCATAATGGTAAAACATTAAATAGTTTATAACTCCTCTTATTAATTATGTTATCTCTCATTAATAAAGCAAAAACATTTTATCTTACACATTTCAAAATTTATCTTACATATGTCTTACATTTACCGGAGTTTACCCTACACACATGTAAATTACCATACACATTTCAAAATTTATACTGCACATACTAAAATTTATCATACACATGTCGAAAATTGTTTTACACCATAAAGTATTTTATCTTGAAAGAGTATATTAAAAAAGTGAGTTACAAGTTTAATTAATTAGCTATTTAATGACAATTATAGATTTACTTATATGCCATTTTTCATAATATTAAATACACACATTAAATGAAGTAAATAGAGAATTTCTATTGGTTTAAAAGTTATTCTTCTTATTCATACAAAATTTTTCTTTTCATTTGAACTCTCCAATATATATATATCCTTCCACTCCTATTTTAAAAATCATACTCTTTTCATTTTCAATCATATTTTAAACCAAATTCATTTCACTCCAACTCTCATTTTAGCCATAGATTCAAAAAAAAAATTCCGAGGTGCTGGTTCGAGCAAACGAGGTGCCGGTTCGAGCAAACGAGGTGGCGGTTCGAGCCGAGGTTGCATTTTTGGTGGTAACGTTTATAGACCACACCAACCCACGCAACCTCTTCCAACACCACACCACCAGCCAAATTATATTTACGGCCAACAACTTAAATGTCTTTTTCACAACATATAATTCCACCTGTTCGACTCGAATTCTCAAAAGAAACTATGATAACTTCAAGTCGTTTGGATCGTATAAGAGCCCATCTCGTCATTATCAAGACGAAAATATGAATCAAGAACCCACACCTCATCATCAAGACGTGATAACGATGAAAATACATTCAAGAAGCTCAATTCAATGCAAACTTGGATGAAATGAACATGGCAAGTAAGTACTTTGTCGTATTTTTTTAGTTTGATAGTCTGTATTTTATTTTTTTTAGTTTGAATTATTTAACCTTTTTTATTTTGATGAATTTTCATATTTTAATTACATTTAATTTAATTTATTTAAATTAAAAAATAAAAAGTTCTAGAGTATCTGTGGGTAGACACCGCTAACGTTTTGTGATTCTAGAGTACTTGAGTTAAAAATTAACATGGCAACATAGAATTGAAGGTAGTACCCTTGGGTGCCTCTTCGTCCCTTCCACTCTTACATTACTGATGGTGGAGTATATTGTTTATTATAAATCTTTTAAAATGGATAAAAAGTACACTTGGGGCAAGTACCAATATACAAACTTGAAAAACAATCCTTTGCATACCACTTCTAACCAACCTAAATTTACAGCAGATCAAACCAAATGAAGTTCCAAAGGATTTCCAAACTTTATGGTAAGTTGATGATTTCAGAATTATTGGTCAGAAAGTTGAATCGATATCGAAGAAAAATGATTAAGAAATGTTGACTGGTCACCTCCAAACAGTCTCATTCGCATCAGTGAAAATGGCATTGTGATGTTCTATTAAACACCTTAAAACCTCTATGGCACTCAAGTCTATTGTCACACCATCATCCAATGAAATCGCCGAAGATACATCCATATCTTCACTCTCATCTGGAACAAACATTTCAACAATATTTCATTATATATACATATCAAAAGTCAGAGCCATTCAGAAACTGTAAATCAAGTAAAATTTGATAATTGATTTCTTTTTGGAACTACCATCTCTAAAAATATTTAAGTTTATATAACCTCAAATGTACTTTTATATATATAATATATAGAAAGAGAGGAGCATATAATGTTAACTTTGAGTACTCAAAAGTAGACATGGCCAACCCCGCATGGGACGGGCTAAAAAATGACAATCTATTACTATGATTCAAAACAGGTAGGGTTTACCATTCGACACATTTATTTATACAGTTTGATCTATTTGATTCCAAACTTCTACCCTTTTACCCAAATTGAGCAAGTTCAATAACTTTCAATTGCCACATTTACTGAGAAAGGGACTATTTGACAAATCGACCAAAAAGAAATTAGGTAAAGGAGTAGATGAAATTGAAGACAAACCTGCAAGCATATCCCATTCGCTATAGTTTTGTATAGGATCAGCAGCATTTGTATTTGACTGAGTTGTTGATGGCTGGTTCCAATACTGTTTATAAGTTTTGGGTGTCTTTCCCTTTTGCCACATAATAATAGGAGCCATCTCCATGGCAAGGCTTCCAGCATCCATCTGCACCACCAAACATAAAATTGGTATTTTAAAACAGTGCTTTTTTTATTAAAGTGGTTTAACAAGTTTTATACTTTCAACCTGTGATGACCCTTTTGGGCATAGGTTGAAAACAGCATTTACAGAAATAACTAGTCAGGGTAAGTTTGAAATAATAATTGTAAAGCTAACACATAAAACAACAGTATGTATAGCTTTGTAGGTATGCCATAAACATAAATCAAATGACCGAGAAAATACAGTTGAACACCGAAATTTAAAAGGAAAATCATGCTGAGAGAAAAATCCGTCATGAGAAACTGGGAGATAGATAAGTGTGACTCGAACCCTAGCAACAATAAATGCTCTGAAAAACAACTTACATGAAAACTATACATCATATGTTATATATTAGCTACTAGAGGTGGCAAAATGGGAGATTTGAGCAGGTTCAGTAAAGAGTAAAAATGGTCCAGGTCATGTTGAGTTGACCCACAAACACTTTCCTAAACCTCTTAGAAAATTAATGTGTTAACCATGATAACAAAAACAATATAATGACAGTAAAAATCTACGTCTTTAATTACTACAATTTAGATCATATGCATTAAAATAGACTTTGGGCGGCTTTCACCAGTTAACCATCTAGCTGATTTTGAAATTTGAGATAAAACACAACCCATTCATAATTAAATGGGGTCAAAACTGCCACCTCTCTGTCAGCAACATTATGTGCTTCCAATCTCCCCTTACCATAACCCTAAATAAATTCTACCTTTTGGCGAGCAACAGAATTAGTTTAGTATTGGTGAGTTGTATTTAAGATACTATCTTGATTTCCAGAAACCTATTTGGAACTTCTAAAACAAATTCTTTCGAAAGTAATTGCATTTAGTTTAGAAAATAGAATATCTTAGCATTATTCTGTGTGTGTGTGTATATATATAGAGAGAGAATGCCTTGTTAAGAAGCGATTTTTGGCTAACACGGAGCAGTAATGCAGTAACGAGCTCCAGTGTCATGTAATTAACTGCTGGAAGTTTCTTCAATATGTTTCTCATCAGAGGTATACTAGAACGTGCACCTCGGATTTCATTGTGTAGTTCAAAAGTGATCAATGGCTGTGGAAGGCTGGCCAAGTAACACTTGACGAGAGCGGCAACATTTATTGGGTTCACACCTTCAGGTAGTGGTGCATTTAAGTCTGTAAAACAAAAGAAACATTTAATCACACTAAATATAAAAATAAAAATTTATACATAACTGGACCAGAATTACCACCTTGGTTGTACAACGACACAAGTTGCTGGATTGCCCTCTTGTTACCTTCAGACTTGAATAAATCAGGCGAATTCAGGCCTGAAACAAACTCATCAGCAGAACATGCAACAAAAATAGAAAAAAATCTGATTCTTCATACTCTAGAAATGACAAAATGAGAGGGTCGCGTGGGGTGAATTATTAGTACCGCTCAGAACATGTTGGGTCAGGCCAGGTTGGGCAACCCACAAACACATAGTATTCTTTTATTTATGGATATTCTAAATAACTATTAACTAATATGTTAGATTGATTATAAAACTATAATGATAATGATAATCTAAACTTGTTTTAAATAAAGCAATTCAGAATGTTTTTGTGCATTTGAATACATGATTACATTCTGGATGACTTTCAACTGTTTCCCTTTTAGTTAGATATTTTAATTTAAGCCCTTTGAACTGCTAAAGATAAGCATAGCTTAAATAAGCCAATTTATATATAAATGGGCTGTAATCATACCTGATAATACGAGAATATCTGCACATTTGACCAACAAAGAAGGAATAGGTTTGCTGGATTCTTGGCGCTGAACTGTAACCTCTATCGGCACGCCAAACACTGAATAAAACAGATGGAAGTCTCAGCTACAAACCAAATAATCAAGTTGAATTACATATCACACTTTTTTTAGTTCTTGTGCCAGAAGTCACAAGAGAACTTACCATCGGTGCTAGCAACACCCTACAAAATCAAAGAAAAAGTAAAGTCAATACATCTTTAACTGATAGAGCAAACAAACAAGGGTGTCATGGGAAGCAAATACCTTCTGCCACCGCTCAATATCAGTCAATAGAGTTTTGCTTTTCTGGGCAGTCTTCTTTGCCACCTTGACAATGATAATTTTCTCAGAGATGCAAATGATAAGGTTAAACAATACTCATATTTCAAAGTTTATCTAAGAAGTAACTACACTGTTTTGCTGGTATTACCACAGTATTTGTGTCTTTAAAAGATAATACACACACATTATATATTTAATAAATAACTCACACACACATATAAGATTTGTAGATAACCAAAATGGTGTGACGACACAATCTAGTTAGATTAGTACTTACCTCTTCCACTTTAGTTTTCCCTACAACAACCTTCTCTTTAGTCTCTGATACACCCCTCCGAAGAAAATAACTTGTAGTAGCAGCAGCGGAGACAAGACGTTCCTGCATCGCCTGTCTTGTGGATGGTTGCTGAAAAAGTGACCATCGGCTTTTGACCACCGACCCAACCCGTTCTGCTACTTCAGAAACATTGCCTTTTGCATCTTTAGCAACCTCACCCACAAATGATCCTGCAGATTGCCCAGCTTCTTTCAGCTTTGTCCCTGCGTCATTTAAAAACTTATTATGAAAAACTCAAAACTGCAAAGTAACATAGGACAAAATTTTGACGGTAGTTCTTAGTAGATGTGGCAAGATGGGCGAGTCGGGTAACTAGGTCAGGTCAGGGTGACCAGTCAACCCTTTTTCTTCCATTTTTTTTGAACTTCTTAAATAATCAATATACTAAATAAGATTATAAAAACTATACGATTAGATGTATAATAATAATCATAACTTTTTAATAAAGTTATTTTAGAGAATTTAAGCATCTGAAAATCCATTGGGTGACTTTCAACCCTGTTGACACTGTTTCTATTTAAGCTAGGGTATATGAGTCGAAACTGCCACCTGTAGTTTTAACAGTTTTCACCCTTTCAAATAAAACACGACTCGATCGAACCACGTGTTTAGGTATATGAGTTGAAACTGCCACCTGTAGTTTTGTGTCATCGATGACTTAGTTACCTGAAGAGGAGAAGAAACCACTGGCTTTCTCTTGCCACTGAGGTGAAACGGCTAAAGGCATTAAGCTGGTTTCAGACACCAATGAGAAAATTCTTAACGAATGGATCGGCTTGTCTTTAAGTAATTGGCAAGGATAGTCCTTGGAGTCACACAAACAGCCTTAATACGACAGGAGCGTAAAAAGTTCCTGGCAGATCCAAAGAGACTTGGTACACAACCTACTGTTAATATCCAAAGCCTACATTAATAAACAGAAAATGTGAACTGTTTTTTAATTACTGGAATTCTAAAAATACGTATAAATGCTAGGTTGATTGTACAAAGTAGATTTAAATTTCATTCAGAGATCTAATCAGTATTTTTCTGATGACAAGTGCTGAACCAAAAGTTATGAGCCACTACTAGTGTTACAATAGCATCTATGATGGACTTGGTATCTTACTTGTATCATATTATCAAGAATCAAGAAGACATAGCATGCAATGACAGATGACATGTATAATATATTTTCTTATCAAACTTTACCACTAATTTAACCATTAGCTAAAAGTCTTTCTTAATTCTACCAAACACTCCAATCCAAAATAATTCAACCATCAGCTAAAGTCTTTCTTAGTCCTACCAAACACTTCAATCCAGAATCATTGATCTAAACACCGATAAGCTTGATAATTAAACAAGATAGTTTCAACCGTAAACTAAATGTAGCCAGTAATTTCTAACACTAAATATTCCATTAAAATTCTACAAAACCTTTTAACTTTCATATTTCCATGTAAAATCAACCAATAGCATGCAGTTTTTTACAATATTCATAATTCTACAACATAAATATACAAAAAACAATAAAAATTATTCATTACAGTAACATCAAACAAACATAATCACATCCACTATTGCCAAAAAAACATCAAATTCCACACTAGTTGTTTAACGATCAAATTATCTGTGCATAACGAATAAACTTACAGCAAACAATCATCATAATAATAAACGCATCATATATAGTAAGGATACGAAACCCTAGCGAACGTGCAAAAGAGAATCAACCATTTGAGGTTTTACCTTCCGTAACTAACACGCGGATTTGTTGCAGCTAATCTGGAAGAACAGCTAAAAATCAAAAACTTTTAGAGAGAGAGAGAAAGTGGCGATCGTTCGATTGTGGGTGAAAGTGACAGTAGGCAGCGAAATTAGACCATTGAGTCATCAGAATCGACGGGTGGATTTAAGCCAATGAGGCCGCTGGTGTAGGGGTTTCGATGGGCTGGCTAGTAGGAAACCGTAGCTTAATTTGTGGATTTTTCCAACGGTAGATATTATTATTGTAAATGTTTATTGATATAACATCCTTAGCCAATTCAAACCCCTTGGTTATCAAGATTGGATCAAATTATTTTCAAATATATCCCTTGGTTATCAAGATAGGATCACTTTTTTTTTTCAAATATATGAATAGGATTGAGATTTAAATAAGATCAAGGATACGTTATTTATAGGTCTAAAGGAATTGATTTGAGGCTACGGTCATCTAAGTTTGAAATTGTTCGGTTAGAATTATGTATAGAAAACTTAAGTTTAATTCATTAATAATTTTTCAAGCTTGAGTTTAACTTTTTTATTATTTATTAAATATTTATTTATTTTATTCAAATATAAGTACAACTGTAGATTTTACATGAAAGCATATATATTTTGAAGTTCTACTGTATTCGAAAGTAACATGTTACGTGAATACTAATGTTTGTGTTTTCCTCTATAGCGCACGAGCACCTATCTGTTTGTTTATATATATATATATATATATGAGTTTGTGACATAATTATATAAAAGTTACCAACATGCATGGAAAGAGCTTTCTTGCGATTCAAGTTGAAGTATCGCAACCATCAGAAAATCTATTCAAATCATCCTCATTCACAATACATAATTACAAGCTTACAAACTTCATAGCAAATACCTACTAAGTGTATAACAAAATAAATTTTGTTCTTCAATTCAAAGTTTCTTTTCAAATAGTTCATAATACGTGTCACTTTCTTTAACTTGGGACACCGTATGACACAAGAGCAACGAAACCAAAGTATGGTTACTTATAATATTCACCGATTGCTAGAACATGAAAACGTCGCTATGTAAAAATCAAGCAAAAAAAATTATCAAACAAATCAAACGCTAAAATGTGATTCTCCTTAAAAAATGTTTTATTTCTTAGAGGTTGGTTATTGTACAATAGGGCTTAATGTACGATGGTATGCGATTGGTTTTTCAACATGCGACTTTATTTTTTAACATGCGATTTGTTATGAAAAACATGTGAAATTCTTTATATACCAACATGCGATTTCATCATATTTACAAACATGCTTTTTTATAACATGCGATTTCAAAATCACGTACGATCGTACAATAAAGCCTATTGTGTGTTACACTATATATACATATATAGCAGTTATGATTTAAAACCAACCATGCAATACATAATATAATCTTTAAAAAGTAATATGACAACAATACCGTTGGTTCAAAGTAAATTACACAATTAGCAAAGCTATTTGTATGGTATAAAGAGGTGGTATATAGACAAACCTTACCTCTGGTTTATATATATATATATATATATATATATATATATATATATTATATAGGTTAAGGTTCCTGTAAAAGGAGTCATTTGCGTGAGAAGTGTAATAAGGAGCTAATTATTTTTTATATATTAAAGGTAATTAGGTAAATTCAATTAATTGATTTAGATATTTCTTAACTGTTTATTGAGAGAAGTATGGAAACAAAATATTCATTTACATGTTTAAATCTTGTTCTTCGTTTCAATTATATTATATTAACCATAATATATAAAAATAAACAATTTTTAGCGATCAAACATCTAGTGGTCATTTTCTATTTAATCTTTGTTATTCCTTTTGAGCTAGTATGGATTCATTGATGCGTCATGACGACACATGTTATATTATGATGTTTTATGTCATGCTAATAGATTTTAACTTGTTATTTAAATCGTGTTTTAGTTCTAGGGTTTATAGAATGGAAGGTTTTTTGGTCCAAAGTACACTGGTATAATGTGATTCTTATGGTCTTTTGTTTTTCATGGTATTTGATTGATGAATGGTTAACATGTAGGGTTCCTTCCAAACAGGAAAGTTGGTATTCGTAACAAGATGTGTATCGTAGTTGTTTTTTTATTATGTAACGATACTCTATGATGTTTTATTCTATTAGCATTCGATAAGGGTGTTTTAATGTTTCTAACAACAAAAAACTTAACCCTTTGTCATTTCAAATTGATTAACTGCATCACTGCAACCTCATTCCATCACAAAAACCTCCATATCGAGTCCACGTGAAGCTAATCCAAATGTTAACGTATAGTTAAGACATACTTACCAACCACACAGAAAACTGACTTACAAAAATAAGAGTTAACTGTTGTTTTCAATCTAAATTTATCTAGAAATGAAAATACGACCTACTGCCTTGAATCCAATCTTTCACATATTCTTGCCACTGCATTTTCATCATTCTTCAACATTCGCTCGTCACTCTACGTTTCATATTCTTGTCCTTCTGACTCCACGACCGCTTGAACAGTGTTATGCTATGTCTTTCAGTTTTGACAGGCCTTGTTTATTTACAATTCTTAGGCTCCACCTTACTAACAATTCATGATCAAGAAAACACTCTCAGTTAATCACATTGTCTTTTGTCACTATCATCCAGTGTGTTCATTACCAAACATATATAAAACATTTACCATATATCATAATACACATACAAGACCAATATAGTAACTACACAACCTTTAGTCATTTGCTATAACACTTCATATTATCTACATGCAGGCTCTAATTGAAAAAAAAAACATGTTGTTGGCTAAACTAACATTATATCCTTCAATCAAAACATCAACACCATCAAAACTTTAGATAGCAACCACACAATTACAAAACTTCTAAATTATCCCCTTATCTCAAATTGTTGGCTAACCTAACATTATATCCTTCAATAAAACACTATCGACAAACAACACAAAGCTAACGGACACTACATCATAGGAAACATCATTAACAAACACCCTAACACATCCTACATACTAACTTAAGACATCAACTACACAATTACAAAACTTCTAAATTTTACAAAATCTATATAACACCATTCTAAAAATATTTCACCAATTACCCAAACCCATATAACACCACAACCCTCAAGCAACAACACACCGTCTAAACAAACCTTATAATTCAATATAACACCATGCTATCATAAACACCAATAATATCCCAAACCAATATAACACCCTGCCACCTAAACACTATACTTATCAATCACCATATCTTCTAGTACTAACAAAAATCCGCAAAAAAAACAATATAACACCATGCCCTAATGAGAGTAAACATGCTAACAAACATAAACGAAACACATCCTACCCTAACCTCACACATTATAACACCATATATGATAATAACAACAATCAGCTTAAACAAAACACTTTAAATTATGATCGAACCATCATAAACACACTAGAAGACTCATCAAAATTAAAAACATATCTTGGAAAAAAAACAACCTTTCTTAGTTATTGGAGCCGACGATTTGCGTTTTACTGGAAATGTGATAGATTTTCCCTCAGTATCCATCCTCTTCGATTTATCACACTTTGTTTTTGATACTTTGAATTTCTTCCATAAATCAACGCTGAACAAAAAATCAGGGCACCATATGATTTCAGTATAACACACAATGATGAAGACATACAGTAGATTACTTGTATAAGTCATTCAGAACTTCGAATCTTGATTGCGATCCATCTCCGATGAAGAAGGGATGTGTGCGCGAATTCAGGAGGGTTTGATAGCAGGGTTATGTTGAATTGATACGGTTTTTATATTTAAATTTTTTAAAAGACACTACTACCCCTATTGTTGTCAAATTGGTAAAAAAAAATATAACACAATTTACATTTTTGCCATTTTTCATCTCAACCATCAAAACATTTCAAATGGTCTAAAACAATTCTTACCCTTCTCACATAAAACCTACTTTTTACAATAACCCCACCCTATATATATATATATATATATATATATATATATATATATATATATATATATATATATATATATATATATATATATATATATATATATATATATGGGAATGTTCATTTAAGAAGAAATTTAATGTGAGAAGAAAAAGAAGAAAGGGCATAATGGTAAAATATTAAATAGTTTATAATTCTTTTCATTAATTATGTTATTTCTCATTAATATAGAAAAAACATTTTATCCTACACATTTCAAAATTTATCCTATATATGTCTTACATTTACCGGAATTTACCCTACACACATGTAAATTTACCCTACACATTTCAAAATTTATCCTACACATACTGACATACACATGTCGAAAATTGTCCTACACCATAAATTATTTTATCTTGAAAGAGTATATAAAAAAATGAGTTACAAATTTAATTAATTACCTAATTAATAACTATTATAGATTTACATATATGCCCTTTTTAATAACATTAAATACATACATTAAATAAAGTAAATGGAGAATTTCTAGTGGTTTAAAAGTTATTCTTTTTATTCTTACAAAATTTTTCTTCTCATTTGAACTCTCAACTATATATATATAAAACTATATATATATATATAAAACTAATGTATAAATTCAAAAACATAATCTTGAATTGAACGGTTTGGAAAAGAATAGTGGGTGCCATGTCTTAACTGGTCAATATTCCATTATCACAATTTACAAATATAATTTGATTCATGGAATGATTCGAATAAAGCAAATTGATTTTTTATTGAGATTGAAGCTGCATAAGCAACCACCAAATCATGATTTAACAACACAAGCTAAAAGTTGATACATTAAACACCCAAATCGCTTTTGTAACAATAACATGTTTCAATCCTTTGTTTCCCTCCTACGTTTACAATCAAACGACTACCACCAACCCACCCCTCTTTCCCACCACCACTAACAAGCTCTCCCCTCTTGAATAGGTTTAGGGTTTCGGGTTGTCGAGAGGGGTGAACATGAAGTTTCCGGAGAACATTGCTTCTTTATCTGCACATCACAATCATATTTACCGATTCAAGTTTGATTAGTTAAGTATGTAAAATCATATCAAAAGCTGATGAAAACAACCTCAAGCGTTTAGGTGTTTACCACGTAACTAATGCAAATTTTGTAAATTATATTTGACATGCTAATTTATCTATAAAGGAGATTAAATAAAAACAAAAAAAAAGTGTATTGGGCACTAGCAGACATCTTTTTGTTGAACTATCTCAAAGTCAAATGTTGACACCAGGATATGAAAAAAGATAATGTAATGTACCTGTTAATGACAAGCAAATACATTCTCGTCGAATATATCTTGTGAATGCCTGAAATTTACAAAAGAAAAGGTCAGAAAATTAATACAGTTTGAATGTAGAGATATTGAATAATGTTTAACGAACCCCTCCATAAAGAAATAAAGAAGAATAAAACACTAAGAGTAAATTGCACAAAACGTCCTTTATGTTTCTTCAAACTTGCAGGTTTCAGCCTTAATGTTTAAAACTTGCTAAAAACAGCCTTTACGTTTATTTTTGTTGCATGTTCAATTCTTTACCACTAACCAAGTTAATTATCTCAGTTAAATTCCCTCACATGCCTAACATGTGAGGGTATATTTGTCATTTTAGTCACAGGAAACTGGCCACTCAAAAGATTATCTTGCGGCTCAACCTGTGACAACCTAGGAATACGAAAGCTTGCTGTTCAGCGTACGAGAAGCAAATTCCCAAACTCAACGGCACATACTTCCCGTAGAGGGGCGGAATACGAGAGAGAGTAGCTCGACTGAAAGGCGCGACTTGCCAGGCTTGAACTGGCTGCAAATCTTTCGATTTACTTTTCCGTAGGAGTCGCTTTGGTCACGCAGTTCGGTTCGGGTTCTTTATCCCCTATCCTACATCTGCGAGTCATTAGACTAGATTCTTTTTTTATCCACAACACTACTTTTGATTTATAGTAAATGATTCCCTCGGCGAACCCTCTGGAGGGGGGCGGAATTCTCAATTCCAAAATCTTGAATGGTTCCCCAGAGCCTCTGATAGTTGCGGACTGTGAACCGCTCCCCAGAAAAGATTTGTTGCCGTATCTCGAGCCAATTCCGCACCAAATTAGCCCGGTGGTACCCTTGGGCTAATAGGTACTTCTCTATTTCCCTCTCGACCAAGATTTGATAGTCTATAATTTGCGTCATAACCTGCGGACTAAGCGGCCGGATAAATTTTGTTGATTCCACAAATCCAAGCGGGTCCGGAGAGCTCTTCGGCGGACCTCGTCTGCCCATAAGGGTTCCGGGTCGATAGCCGCCGGAATCTGCGCAAACAAAAAGTTCCCCAATGTAATCAAAGTTTCAAGCTGATTCCCAGATGAAGATGAACAAGATTTGACATTTCCGATACACCGGAGGGTAAATCTCCGGTGAGGTTATTATTATACTGGTCAAGAATTTGAAGATTTTTGAGGGAAATAAGTTGTGGCGGGAAAGTGTTTGAAAATTGTAGAATTTGGGTTAAAGAAGAAATAGAATTAAAATGACAAATATACCCTCACATGTTAGGCATGTGAGGGAATTTAACTGACATAATTAACTTGGTTAGTGGTAAAGGATTGAACATGCAACAGAAATACACGTAAAGGCTGTTTTTAGCAAGTTTTAAACATTAAGGCTGAAACCTGCAAGTTTGAAGAAACATAAAGGACGTTTTGTGCAATTTAATCAAACACTAACCATGACAGCTGGTAATGCTGCGGCATCTAGCTTTGACAAACCATCTTCAGCAAAGACATTCCTACAGAACAAGTAACCATGATTAGAAAACGGTCAATTTCATATATACCCCTACAAACTTGCATACTATTATCTTTGCACGACCAAAAAACTTAATATCATATACATGCTCAATAAAACACTTAAATTTTATATCTACCCAGGTCGTTAAAGGCGTTAGGCGCACTCAAGGCGCAAAGGTTTCGCCTGTCACCTAAGGGCAAGCAAAGCGCATGAATAGGAAAAAGATATAATTGTCAAAGATATGGAAAATGAGTACATTCGATATTATGATTTTTTAGGTAAATATGATATTATGTCAGGGTGATAGGGAGGTATATAAAATCATCCCTTAACATAGGTAAACACAACTAAGTAGCAGAAACTACAAACTCGTATCTTAACAGGTGATGAAATACATACTTCCATACTGCATTCAGCAAATCATCATGTTTAGCTTCCGGAAGCATTGCGGTCTCAAAAGCAACAATATTGCCATAGAATACTTTTTCCAACTCCCTCATCCATTTAGACAACAGCAAATTAACCTGCAATGAAAAATAATTATACTATATTTGAAGAAAATTCGTGTGATTCACCAGAAATGAATCATCTAACTAATTAGGATACCATAACATGCTAAAAGACTTTGAACCAAAACAGTTTTCCATTCTATGATTTTATGTTAAATAGATATTTACTCAGTTTAGTTAATGTAATTATGTGTTACATGAAAGTACCAACTTACTGTACTCCAGCAAAGGTAATCAAGTGATATAATATAAAATCTATGTCAAAATCGCTACTTCGATTTGAAATTCTCATATTTCTCAAAAGATACTAAAAGCTAACTTCTAATCACTCGCTTAGATAGTTGTCTTTACTTGTTAATATGCAAATTAGATGCAAGTGAACTTCAGAAAACTAGATAAAGTCTATTACTTCTCTTAGCAAGCATAGATCAAGAGTCATTTGTTTACAAGAAATGAAAACAAAAAGTTAGGAGCATTATAACTTCATCATTCATGCTTCTATGTTCTAACAAGTTTAATGAAAAAACATATTTAATAACTAGCAAGACTAAATATTTATACAGTTAGAAGACCGTTTAACAAGAAGCTGAAAAATTAATAGTAAAAAAGTCAACCAATGCAGATTACTAACCCCAGATTTGGAAACTCTGGTTTCTAAATCGTGATTGTAGATTTCATACACGTATTGCCCCAATTCAACACCTTCCTTTCCTTCTGCTTTCAAGCGACGCAAACAAAGCCACATGTGTACTACTAGCATTGAGAAATTTGTTCTAAAGGTTTTCTCCAACCTAAAAGCTGCATATTAATTTTTAGATTACATACTTTCTGATAAGAAGAACTTTATCATGCATTCAACAAAGCACAACAGAAATTAAGCAAGAGCTACTAATGGTTACAAGAAAACAAATAGCAAAATTTTAAAAACTGATTTAAAATTATAAAAAAAAGACAATAATCACTCCAGTTTCGGTATGATGTGTGAAGATGCACTCCCCCACTACGATAAAAACAATTTCCATTGTAGGATTTCAAAAACAAGCAGCATTTCTACTTAACCAAACATTTATTTCACTGTATTTGGTCCACAGAATTCATCTTATCTTATCATTATAGTTGACGTTTTAGATATTTGACTAATAGTGAAGCATATTGCTAAAACTGTTTGCCTAGTTAAGCATTGCGTTTATTAATAGTGATGGAACAGTTCGTCATATACTCATATCCTATGCAGTAATTCCCATTCGCCACAGGTCTACGAAAGTCAAGCAACGAACCTGATAATATATAGCTACAAACAAGTTTGCATGATTGACATACAACTCGAAACTGTCTGAAAAATCTCATGGGCATTATAACTTAAACAGTTGAAGTGTATACAATTAGGAAGATAACCTAAATCCCCACTAAATAACCTTAGTCACTAGATAATTATAAAGGAAAAAGGTACACTCAACCGGTAGAAAGATTCATGTTGAATTGTCCACCTAGAAGTTTGATGTATTAATGTGGATATGGCAAAATCATGATTTATTTCCCAACTCAGTCTAATGAAACTTGAAGAAACATATTCTATCTTATCGTGATGAGAGAAATAAAAGACTAACCATCATAAATGGCAGGTTTATCAGCTTGAGATACAACACGGCGGTAAATAACATTTGCTTGTCGAATAGACTTGCTTTGTTTGCTATAAAACAGCATCATTTTAAGGAGAAAACGGCGGAGACCCTTGTAAATAGGTTCCTCGATCCTCAGAGAGGAATCTGGTGGTAAGGCTAAAGAACAAGGCTTAGACTGGAACAACTTGTTCAGATTTACCTGCAGAAAGCAGTGCACCCTAATCAGCACATTTAACAATACATAAATGACGCAATTTAATTAGAAAAACAAATAACTCAACAGTTATTTAATATTGATCAAGACCGGTGTTATTGTTGAAAAGTTAAATCATAAGCATATTAACCATTTCATATCAGTTTAACATACTTATTATTAAATTCCAAATTCACGATGAATGAAAAGCAGATGATGATAGCATTCAGGATCTAATGTATATCCAGAGCTAGGGGTATGCAAAAACACCAAGACCAAACCTAATAAGCCGGTTTAATCAGTTGAATTTGGTTCGGTTAGACATATTTCAAATTAAGATAGGTTCGGTTTCCAATTAGGACCAAAAAAGTTTCACAACTGCATATACCGAATCGAACAAGCTGATATCCGAAACCCCTGTCCAGAGCTGGAAATCCAAACTTTTATATGGATACTATAACAGTTAATGTTTTAATTTTTGAAATCTACATCTTCGAAAAACTTGTTGAACAATCAAACAATATTAGACCATAAGATCACTATTAACTAAAGTTCACCACTCATTTTGAGGATCACACAATACTTGACAATTTAATTATACAAATTTCAAATCGGAAGCGTATTACAGAGTTAATTTAGCTGAAACAAAAACAAGTACCTCAGATTTAACAAAAGCATTTGAAGCTACCGGCGCTTCAGCGGCGGCAATCTTAGAAATTCTCCGACACGGCAACACATATAAATCTCTGGACATACCTGTATTACTATGTCTGTATAGATTACCTAGGGTTCTGCTCCATCGAGGAATCATTGCAGACGCTGCAAAAACCTAACAAAATGAAAACAAATTTTTTTCTAAAAGTGAAATTGGAAGAATGATAATAAGTAATGGTGAGTATATTTATCATATATGATAGTTATGGTGAAGAATGGCATTACGTGTAGGTGTTGAAGCAGGTGGCAATCGGAGATATACTTTTCGTCGGAGATCTAAAACCCTAAAGCAAACCGCAAAATCAATCGGACAATGTTAATCATGCCTGCTTCCCCCGGTTTGGATGTTTGAGTTTATTTCATAGGCTTGGTTTGTTAGGCTATCGGTATTCGTATAACATTGACGCATAATATGCTAATTAACACGTATTTTACATTAATTGAAAGTTAAAAAATAAGATAACCAGCATCAATGTTAATGGTGTTCACACAATACTGATTCAGTTCGTCATAGTTACCAGCATGAGATATATAGCTTATGATACAAAAAGAAAAATCCTATTGCGAATGTAACTTGGTTCTTAATGGAATTTATACCGGAATGTCATGAAGACTATAAAAACAAATATCAGTACGGATACGATTGTTCAGACGGTATGGTTCAATTTGTCACGGGTAAAGGAAAAGAAATCATATATATATATATATATATATATATATATATATATATTTGGCTCGTTCTATTTTTAAGAAAACATTTATAAAAAAACATGTATAAAAATAAAAAGTTGAAATAATATATTTAGAATTTTAAAATGCATTATATTATGTTATGTTATTTTATATTATAAGAATAACGATAAAAAGACAAGTTATGTTATTTTATACTTCTTAAGATGTTGCTTCTGTTAGCTACTACTAATACGACGACCACCACCAACTACTATGACTATGACCACCACCACCAGTCCAACATCACCACCACACAACTACGACCTACAACCACCATCACTACTACTCCTAACAACAAGAACAACAATAATAATTGGATTTGAGTAAACTACACTTTTAGTCCTATGTGGTTTGTAAAAAACACCTTTAATCCAATAGTTTATTTATTACATTCACAATCCAATAGTTTTAGGGTTTGTTTTAGTTTTACTCCACACCACTAACATCGTTAGTATAGTTCTGTTAACTTTTTTAATACAAGAATCATAGTAATTTAAATTACAATAGAAAAATTACACATGAATGACAGAAAAACGGGGAACAAGCTACGCCGCAACCACCTTTTGAATAGCAATCCCAATTCTACCGAAAACAAAACTCTTGTTCCTTGGCGTCAAGAAATTGTTGCGCATGACCCTGCATTCTGTCTAGAAAACCAACAGCTTCACGAGCAAGGGAACCAAATATATCAAAAGCAAAGGGAATGAACACATGTTGATTCTCAGCACAATCTTTTTCATGCTTAGCAACTTTCCTTGATTCTGCCTTCACCATAAACTGACTAGCCACAAAACGATTTTTCCTTAGCCCAACAAGGGGGGGGGGGGGCACTCTTATAAGGTCCACACAAGTGTGTTTCTCTCATGCCCAACCGAAAACAAAAACATCTGTTTGGCGCAAAGTGGACCTCTCTTCAAGTGGGTGTGTCAGGAAATTCACAGGGCCTCTTTTTGGCAGAGATTCTAGTCCGTTTAAGCATATCACGTAGGACATCCCTAACCAAGTCATGTATGTATGTAAAGCCCAGTAGCTCCTTGCAATGGACCGCATGCTCCCTAAAGTTATCCAAACAAACCTTACGACAAACTAGGCAAGGCTCATCTGTCACACTCCAATCGATGGCGGAATAATCGGGGCGTACGTAATTAGATTGCTCGAGACTTCATAACACTATGTTGTGAAAAGTAATTGAATATCAAGATTTCATTTCATTTCTAAATTTCAAGTACATAGTTGGAAACGAAATACAACAAGCAACGTATGACTAGTCTATGAACATAAATTTAAGTTTGGTGCGTTTCTAGTCCTTCCTACTAGATTCTTTTCAATGCTTCACGATCACAATCCTACAATATATATTAAAGTAACATGTCAATACATAAAGTATTGACGAGCATACAAGTTTAAGTGTACTAGCATATGTATAAACAAGTTTAACGAAATCCACATGGCAATAACGTATACTAAGGCATGACATACATATCTAGCATGCAAAACATACTCATCAACCCAAAGTTTACCGCTAGCGCAATCTAATCATAGCAATAAATAGACTCTCTTGTTTACTTAACATGACCTCACGAATATGGGAGGTGCGTTACTCCTATAGCGCTATACATATTAAGGGAGGCTTGTATAAAGTTAATGACAAAGTATAATGTAAGAACGGCTTTCTAGCATGTATGCATCCTAGAGTATGAACGAATAAAGCATGTATGTCGGAATCGCTTGTTTGATTAAAGTATTTGCGTATTGTATGAGTTTTAATATGTCGTATATATTGCACCCAAAAGTGATAAACGGAAAAAGGGGTCATGTATACTCACGGTTTTGCAAGCTTTCCTAGCAATCCAAGAGTTGATTAGTTGAAGTGATGAACACCAAAGTTACTCTATATAGGAAAGAGAGGTATGTGAATATTCTGAGTTTGGCGAAGGTTTCAGATTCAGAAGCAGAAAATACGAGTAAGTAACGAGAAAATGCCACTTCGTGCGAAGTGACTGATCATCTCGTGCGAACGGACTGTTTCTGAAAAATGTAGCTCGTTTAAGCTCCCGTTTCGACATTGAGTTCTGTTGAACGCGAATTTGGAGACGAGGCAGATTAGTCTTAGCTCATAACAGTTAACCATAACTCGATTAATATCAGGATCATGACTAAGTGAAAAAGTAAGTATTTCGTAGCATTTAGGTTAGTCCAATGTCTAACAATTATGTCATAGATGTCAAGCATGGGGGTACGAATACCTCATTATATGATTCACCAAAGCTCAAAGTTTAATAACAAAGTTGGTCATGAATGTACAGTAATTAAGTACAAAAACAACTGTTCAAGTGGGGGTGTGGAACTTAATTAAGGTAGCCAAGGCTCCAACGTTCTCACACTAGCTAGAACACAAGTTCATCCTTGCTGAGGAAGGTGAACTTAGCTAGCTTGCACACTTGGTCCAAAAATAGTAGAAGAAGAACAAGGTAATAATGAGTTAAACTCACTTAGAACAATCTGCCAAGAATTCGGAAGTTTCAGAGTGATAGAAAGAAGATTTGGAAAGATTGGAGGTGGGAAGTGAGTTGGTATTTATAGGATCGAGTTGCAGCCAGCTCCACTTCGTGCGAAGTGGTTTCATCTCGCACGAGTGGGTTGGGTTGGGTTTGTTTTCACGTATTTAGCCAATTTTCGATCATTTCAAGTATGAAGTTGTAACGTATGAGTATTTGTACGTATAATAAGTGTCGGTTTGTATGAAAACACGTATTTCATGACTTTATGTATGTATAACAAGTATGTATAAAGTACGAATTTCATTAAGATTAACGCCTCATTTGTGACAACGAAGATGGTAGTACGATTCTAGGGATTCTAAAAATAGGATGCAAAAATGAATTTAAAAATAGGAATAAGAAGATACGAGGCGTTACATCATTGACTGAAAACAAAGGGATTATTAACCGATATTTAAGGATGTCTCGATACTCCCCTGCTGACATGTGTTCTCCTAGTCCATCAATGGGGACAACGATCAGGAAGTCTTGAGCATGAGGACCTCGTAGACACTCTAACACTACTTTCTAGCGCACAGATTGGTCAAACTTCTCTCGTAAACTCTGGGCAACTTAATATAAAGGGAACTTGCCAAAGTATTTTGGGCCTTTGGAGGAGCGGTGTCTTTATTAGCGAACCCGCCAAGATCAAAATCTGGAAGGGAACTGTGCAAGCTACCGAGCGTACACTCATAATCAGTGTCTAACCCATCAATACCATTGTAATGGAGAATGTGGTCTTGTAGACTCCAAAATTGTGCTCTCGAGGCCACGAAAGTGTATGCTGATACATCGTCAGCCAAATATAGGCCTAAACCCCCAAAATGGATCAGTTGTGACATGGTAATTTATAGGTAATTTCGCACAACTTAATCATGAATTAATAAACAATTACGTGCATTAGACTTAATTAAATCAAGATTGAGTCTCATAAGTCTAGCAATCCATAGGAAATGCATTACATTTACATATTAATAATCGTATTCGTTGCATCGTGATACGATACAAACTATTTGTTGGATCTAGTGGACCCCACAAAATAACAGATGATTGGAAAGTCAAAATAGTCTATAACCTCTGATTACAAATAAATAGTGTGTTAGGTCCTAGAAGTGTGAGACTGACGCCTCAAATATATGCAACGGACTATGGTTGTGAACTGGGATTAATTGGGTTACTTTATATTAGGTTTTGGACCTTCATAGGTCATTTGGGCATGCCTTAGGCCGTGTGGGCCAAGCAAGCCCAAGGTAGCCCATATGGGGAGTGGGCAAACCCTAGGTATATAAACAACATTATGTCATTTCAAGTGTTAAGTCCTTGAAGCCTTTAGAGAAGGAGCCTCCATTGATAGAACTCTAGAGAGAGAGAGATAGGTGAAGAACTTTGTACTAGATAGTTTTGCTATTTTGATAATAATAGAATCGTGTGCAAAGTTTGAAAGTGATTCGCCTTTAGTGATTCTCGTTATCTCGATCATCTCGTTCTTATTTTCCGGTTTTCTTATTATCACCAAGTTTGGATTCTGCCCATCCTTGGTGATTGTTTGATATCGTTGTTAAATTCGGATTATTCGGGACTTACAATTGGTATTAGAGCCTATTGAACATGTTTCTAGGCTTGGTTTGATATCAAACATTCAAGTTTTTCGGAACTTTTGGGTTGATGTTCTTCGTGTTCTTCATCGTGTTCATCGGTTTTTCTATAAAAATCGCTATATTTTGCTGCGTCGATACGTTGAAAAAGGTGTTAAACAACTAAAATATTTTTTTTGTTTTGATAAAACTAAAAAAAAAATTTGATTCAAAAATCAAAACTTTCCAAAACAGTATTACTTTCTCTTGTCTTTTGAGATAACATAATCATCATCATCCGAAACAGTATCATCATCATTTACACGTATTCACCTTTTATCAGAAACAACAAAATTCATCCGAAATCATTTTCAACTTTCTTTCGAAATAAAATTGTTTCAAATATCTTACTATCTCGTTTTTTGAAATGCATTTCGAACACAATTCAGACAATCATATCAGCCATCCGAAATACATTGGTCTTACATCATTTTTATCCGAAATAGACTTTGAGTTTCATCCGAAATATATAACAAACGACCTCTAATCATTTGAAATTCAAAATGACTTCATACTTTTATCCGAAACATATTATTATCTGACAACTTCTTATCCGAAACAACTATCATCATCACCTTGCCTTCATACTTTGATCAGAAACAACTTCACTCCATTCGAAATTCATCACCCACATCATTTGAAACGAATCATCATCCTCATCCAAAACACTTCTTCATTCGAAATACATCTTCATCCGAAACACATCTTCAATCGAAACACCAACCTATCCGAAACAAGTTTTCGGATCAAGTTTCAAATGGCCGCCGTTTTCGAGTTTCAGATTCCCATTTCATCATTGTTAAGCTTCTCCTCCTTCACTGTTGTAGATCACTGTCGACTTCAACCTTCTCCACCACCCAACGACAACCATCATCATTATCACCTTCAACCTTATAATCGTTCTTTTCCACCCGACATAAGCAGCTAACCTTCATCATATTCATCACTGTACTCCGTCTCCGATCACCATCGTCGACCGTACACCATCCCGTCACTCACCACCGTTAACCACCTCATCGCCACATCGTTTCACCATCTCCGACCATGATCTTCTCACCGTTCACCGGTCACCTTCACGCGCCACTGTTACGGTCATCATCATCATCATTGCTTTACCATCACCGTATAACCACCACCACACCGTCACTCTTCATACCCTACAACCATCACAGCTCCTCGTCAACCTCCGACTACAACCTAAACTCAAACCACCATCTTCACGACACCTTTCATCATCTCATCATCACTATACCTCCATCACGGAAAACGCCACTGCATCATCGTTGTTTCATCATCATCATCATCATCTTCTCGATACCATCCTCCGTTAACTACCATCACTATCTCAACCTTCATCACCGGTAACAAACACCACTTGATGTTGGGAATTTTTGGAAACGGGATGATCAGGAAGGCGTGTAGTCACTCTAAGATCAAATTATTTCGGTGGTTCTACTGAATAATTCAATTGGATACAACTCTGATTTTTGGAGAATGAACAACAATGTGCGTTTTTGTGTGGAATTCGTCTGAACCAGTCTGACCAAAAGACACCCTGACGAATTTTTGGAGATAATTCGCAGATAACTGCCACTTGGCAGTTATTGGCGGTTATTAGCAGTTGGATTTCAAATTTCGATTTTAATTAAAATCGCCGCCTTAATTTTTATCTGCAAAATTGTGACGAATTTTTATAAAAATAATTTTCTAAGGCTCGACCCTAGCCAGGGGCTCTGCCCCTTGGACCCCGCCAGGGGCTGCCGCCCTTGGACCCTGCTCCCAGGGGATCTGCCCCCAGATCCTCGCCAAGGGGGCGTTGCCCCCTTGGAATTATAACAACTCGATCAAGCGTGTACTCCCGCACCTCCTAACTTGTTCGATGTACATCATAATTCCCTTTGGTCACCAAGTTAATCCTGATTACACTAAAATATCTAACATACCTCCCCCATTTTGGCGTAACCCTTGATTAACTTAAACAAATTCACAACAACCAAACTTATGCATAAATGAAATGTCGCGATGATTGAATTTCACATTAGTATATTACACATTAGTATAATACACATTCCAAATATTCGAATATAGGGGTGTCTCTAAGGATTGAACCGTTTCTTTTCGGTGAATACATGAAGATAATATACACACAATTACATACTTTTATGTTCTTTCTTGACACTATTTTTACTAGCCTGTGTCCCATCCTTCAATGAACATATCAAAGCCAAGTCCTAGCTTCTTGAAGTGGCTAACCTTTATACTCATATAGGTAGCTCTTTATTCTTGCACCTGCATATGCAATTTTTCAAAGAACTATTAAGAAGAAAGCCTTCAACCTCCTTTGACTTGCAGGTCTGAACACATACCTTGGGATGATACTACTAATGTGTTCCAATTTCTAGATGTTAAGCTTTTCACATTGAATTCAGCACCTAATGCTATATTAGGTGGGAATTGGGTATCTTAACACAAGAAATCTCATGTGGACTTTAATCCCATCCCTACAGCCGCCTTGTGCACAAGATCTCTACATAACTCTTTGGTTAATAGTCGGCTAAATTATGCCGAGTTCTCACAAACTCCACCGATATCACCCCATGCATGATGAGCTCCACAAATCATGCTGTATCTAACACCTAAGTGTCTAGACTTCCCATTATACACTTGGCTATAGGCCTTAGCCAAGGTAGCAACACTATCACATCTAATAGATATTGGTAATATAGGTTTGGGCCACAATGGAATCTCATAAATCAAGTTTCTTAGCTACTCAGCTTCTTTGCCAGCTGCGGCTAATGCTACAAACTCAGACTCCATCGTTGAATCAGTTATGCAAGTCTGTTTCTTAGATGCCTAAGATATGGCACCTCCTCTAAGCAGAAAGGTCCTTCCGCTCGTGGAAGAATGATCTTCCTTGTTGTTAATCCAGCTTGCATCCAAATAACCTTCTAAAACTGAAGGAAATCCAGTGTAAGTCAAACTATATTTCATGGTTACCTAAATACTCGATTCATAGCTTGCCAATGACTTGCACCTGGATTGCTAGTATTCCTACTAAGCTTTCCAACAACATAAGCTATATCTAGTCTAGTGCTAATCTTAGTATACATGAGAGATCCAATGTGTAACGCCCCGCATTTCTATACTTTCTATATTTGGAAACCTTGTACCGTACTTCTATTTTTTAGTAAGCGTTGTATCTTGTATTTGTCTTTCGTTGTAAACGTGGAAAACCGAGACTTGAATCGTAATGAGAAACTCGTATTTTAACAATATTATGTTAATTATAGTCATGTTACACTTATACTTATTCATACTTTAAACGTGTAAACGTATTCGTGGTACTCTCAATCATAAACGTGTGATAACTCGCAAACATTGTATGTATGCGTAATCGAGACTTAAACGTGAAACTTGTAATCGTTAAACTAAATTCATTACGAAAATATAATTATTATTCATTTATTAAGTTAATTAATTAAATTAATTTATTAAGTTAATTAATTAAATTAATTAATTAAGTTAATTAATTAAATTAATTAATTAAAAAGTTAATAAAATTAATTAATTTATTTTTACAAAAATGCTATATATCAACATTTAGGATTAAAGGTTAATAAATACATATATATATATGTATATATTTATAAAGTCTGAGGTCTAAATTGTAATTCTTGAATTCTTAACTTCAGGGACTAATCTTGCCATTTTTGGTAAATTGTTTAAAGGTTTTTAATTAAAAAAAATAATATATATAAATAATATACCAAAACCGGATCCGCGAGACTCGAACCCGGGACCTTCGGTTCACCAAACAAAGTCCCAACCACCCCGCCAACCGCCCCACATCTGAAGGAACCCGGACAATAATTCATTTAAACCCTGTTCCGGTCGAGCTGGGTGCGAAAGGGGCGGGCAACAGCTCGTTTTGGGCGGGTTTTATGTTTTTTTTGTATTTTAAACACTTTTAACCATTAATTACCCACCTAAACTTCACCTAACTAACCCTAATCCTTTCCTTATAAAACCCAAGTGTTTTTTCAAGCCTTTTTCCACTTTCACAACTCCATAATCTCTCCAAAATCATCTCAAGAACACTTGAAACTTCAGAATTCGGGCAGATTGTATACCTCTTACAAAAGTGAGCATATCTTGCTCATTTCTTAACCAAATCATCTCATTCTTCTTCCTACTTGCTTGGATAAACTTTGGGTTGAATTCCTAGGGCTCCATGGACAATCCAGACCTGGAAATGCCCCAAAATGTCCGAGAACTTTCTGTTATGATTTAACTTTTCAAAAACTTGTTAAATCTCATACTTTTTTCATTCATCCTAGTGTTCTTGAACTCCTAATCACATATATGAGTATGGGGACTAACCTAGGTTGTTAAACTTGTAAATAGGAGTGTTTAATCACTCCAAACTTTCTGTTTTTGAAGAGCATTGAGCTCACAAGTGATGCAAGTTCTTAAACTTGTTCATGTGTGTCCACCAAGGAAGCTTGGGCTATCCTAACTTGAGACCACACATCACTTGATGATTTTCATCAAGATCCCAAGATAGTTTGCTAGACTTAAAGTGTCACAACCCTACAAAGCCGTTGACGATTGTCCTCGTGTGCTCGTCGGGTTGTTGAATACTTGGCTACTTGGTATCTAGATGACACCTTATCATTCTTGTATAGTATATAGTTCTTGTACCCTCCTTGTTACCAATGGTAACTTGTGTAGTGGTGAACAAAATTCGAGGTTCAAAGTGGATGGTTTAACCTCCCACCTCATACTTGACATACATGACACTAGAGGTTACAAAGTGGATGGTTCATCCTCTCACCTCCTACCTGATTATAATGATATATATAAATATATTATAATTCTAAAACCGAAACCTTGATAATGAACTTATAATCACCTATCAAGTTATTAAGTTAAACACTAAAGTATGTAATTCCTTGTCACGATTCTAATAGGTCCCGAACCTATGAAATCACATCCAACTCGTAAGAGTTACTATAGTGTCAAGAACGAGTGTTACATCTTAGTGAATACTTTCGTATCATAATACTTTATCAAACTTATTTTTAATCATGCACGAATACTCCTAATCTCCCGTTGAAACTCTATACTCATACGCCTTGTTTCCTCTTGTAGGATAATTCGGCGTCATCCTCGAACCAACGTCTTCACGAATTGCCAAGTGTAGAAAAGACTTAGCAAAACCGTGAGTACACTCGACCCACTTTGTTTATAACACTTTTCGGGTGTAACATGTTTCCATATACAAAATCACGAACACTTAAACTTTATGAAACACACAAACGATCCCATATACATGAAAGCTTGAATCTTATACTTGATGCTTGTCTTGGATATTCGTATTGCTATGCTTTAGTCGTTAACTATTTTTAGCCTTCGTTTGACATGCTTAGCGCTATAGGAATTCACGCATCCACCTCCATCGTGTTATTCGTGAGGTCATGTTAAAACATCGTGATTGCGTTAAGGGTTTGATTATTAGTATTGCATGCCTTGATATTGCTCTTGTATAGATTTGGTTGCCATGTGGATTGTTTAAACTTATTCGTATACGTATGCTATGCCTAAACTTGTGTACTCGCCTTTGCTTTCGCATTGATATTATGTTACAGGTTGAAGGAGATGATGCTATGAAAACAATATAGCAAGGACTAGATACACACAAATTAGACGTTAGGTTTAATGTCGATGTATCAATTTTATTATGACTTTGCAAATGTTATGTTGTTCTTTGTTTTGTTACATTGATGTATTTGACAATTCTTATGAAATGAAATATGGTTTAATTAATTATTATCACTTAATAATGTTGTGAGCAATGAGCAATCTCGTTTTCGTCTCATCCCGATGTTTCCGTCATCGGTTGGGGTGTGACAGATTGGTATCAGAGCCATAACTATAGGGAATTAGGTAGAATTGCCATGTTCGACCTAGTCTATAGTTCTAAGTACCCGTTGTGACCATTCTTGATTATGCTTAAAACTTTATGCTTCCTACTTTGCTTCTCTCTTTCCTTTTGGTCTTAATACATATATATGGTGTCTTCCTAAGACACTTTCACACAATACACGTTTGGACGCTTGAAGACACTCGTAATATAAACGAGACGACTTCACTAAAATAGGTGTGAAAACCGCAATTTGGTGAACGACTCTCCATCCGCTATACTTATTCTTTTTGCACGCAAATATGCCATCGAGTTAGGAGTGAAATCCAAACCTTGATGGAAAATTTCCAACTCAAAACTCTAGTGGACCCTTACCAATGAATCGGAATTTGCTCTTCGTTTGGTAAGTACCAACCACACTTAGTGTACGAAATCGTCAAGTTAGGGGTGAAACCCGCACCTTGTCGATTAAGTCCCATTCCTTGATTTTCGCTCTCGCCAAAGTCTCGATTTTCCGATCGGTTAGAGACGTGTAGTAACTGGAAGGGTAAAATGTCGTTAGTCGCTTCTCGATGAGAGAATTTTACCTATAGGCCAAAGCACGTTTCTCTAATTCGAAAAGATCTTCGATTCACTTTGGAATTGTCGACGATTCTCTACCCGAATCATTCCCCATGTTTTACGAGCCTATTCTTTTTTTTGTGACTCAGATTTTATGTGTTTTGATACTTGTTACCTCGTTCATTTCAAACCGTTACACACTCGCACGTTTATCGCAATAAAAAACAATACTAATCCTCGTGAACAACTAAATTTATACTCTTTATTTGTATTCATACGTGAGTATACATGTTATACTTGTTGAACTCATGCAAACTATGTGAACCATACTTGATGAACACATGCTTCTTACGTGAAACTTATGTGAATTTTATTAATACTCATGAATGCAAAACCTATTTTCTTTATTACAATCAAGTCTCATGCTCTTGTCTTGTTTACAACCTCTAGATGCGTCCTTTCCGTAACTCGTTGAACCGCCTCAAGAAGTCCAAGAAGACGGATTCCCAGAAGGAATCCAACAACGAGGACTCGATATCGAAGCAAGAACTGATTGGGCTCGTTTCAGAGCAAATGGCCGGGCAATTGGCTAAGATCACACCCGACATTGTTAGCCAAATCCACACCATACACGTCGAAGCCACACCTAAATCATCCGCTGATTCCAAAGCCGATACCCCCAAACCATCTTACCAATTCAAGCATTTCATGGCTTGTAAACCAGTGTAATTCACTGGCATGGACGGTGTTACCGCCATGATCAATTGGTTTGATTCAATGGAGCTATCTTCCTTCAGGGCGGCTGCCCTGAGGAACTCTGAACCCTTAATGCCACCGGGGTCTTCCGCTAGAGAGCCCTCGAGTGGTGGACCACCGAACGAAACACGCGTGGCAACAAAGCAGCCCATGCGATGACTTGGGAAGAGCTTAAGGAGCTCATGAAGGAGCAATTCTGTCCTCCCCATGAGACCCAGAAACTTGAAAACGAGTTCTGGAATCTCACACAACAGGGGAGCGACGCTGAATGATTGATTGCGCGCTTTAAACAGTTAAGTATCATTTGCCCTGGGCAAGTCAATACTGTTCCCAAGTCAATCGCCAAGCTCATCCGTTGCCTCTCACCGGTGATCATGAACCATGTAGCCGCAGCCAACCCGAAAACCCTCGAGGAAGCCTATGCCATAACCCTCCAACTCAACCATAACTGCATCCTTCAAGGGGCCTACGACAAGGTCCCTACGAAGCATGCACACCAAGCCATTGCCAACACCACCGAATCACCTACCCCTCCAGCCAAAAAGCCCCACAACAAGAACAAGAAGCGGAAGGCTTCTTCTCAAAACAATGCTGTCGTCACTCTCCGCCTACCCAAAACACCAACCAACCTAGACAAGGTTACATTGGCTCTCACCCCAAGTGTACCACTTGCAACTACCATCACCCTGTTGGCACCTCATGCCGAAAATGTGCCAACTGTAATAGGTTGGGACACCTCTCCAACTACTGTCGCCTACCCCAGAACCAGTAAACCCAAGCCCTTTTACCCAATCCTAACCCAAACCGCCAAACCCAAGCTACACCTGGTCGAACCTGCTACAATTGTGGCGATCCTGACCATTTCGCCAGCGTTTGCCCGAAACGCACCAACAACCAACAGCAACAACAAACCGAACCTGCGAAAGGACGAGCTTTCGTTCTCACCTCAGCTCAAGCCCAAAGTTCGAATGACGTCGTCACTGGTACGTTCCTTGTGAACCATATCTATGCTACTTGTCTGTTTGATACTGGCGCGGATAGAAGTTTTGTATCCGTTGAATTTGAACCCTTGCTTAAGTGCGAACGAACTAAAATGCCTAATCCTTTTGCTGTCGAAGTCGCTAATGGTAAGACCATCTCCGTTGACTCTGTTCTTTCTGGTTGCTCCCTAATCTTAAATGATCATAAGTTTCCATCGACCTCAAACCTATGCAAATGGGTAGCTTTGACGTCATAGTAGGCATGGGCTGGCTTAAGCGAGTTCGTGCTGAAGTCGTTTGTTCTGAGAAATTCATTCGTCTTCCCCTACCTCAAGGTGACTCTTTACATGTCTATGGTGAGAAACCTTCTAAGGGTCTCAAGCTTATGTCGTGCATCAAAGCGAACAAGTACTTGCGTAAGGAGTACTTTGCCTTTCTCGCCCACGTTGTGGAAAAGAAAGACAAAGGTCCTAGCATAAGTGATGTTCCTGTCGTTTGTGAGTTCCCTTCTGTTTTCCCCGAGGATCTCCCTGGTCCTCCGCCTCCTCGAGCTGTCAATTTTCGTATTGACCTCATTCCTGGCGCAACTCCTGTTGCGAAGGCTCCCTATCGTTTAGCACCCTCGGAGATGCAAGAGCTATCAAGCCAACTTCAAGAGCTTCTTGATAAAGGCTTTATACTCCCTAGTACTTCCCCTTGGGGCGCTCCCATGTTGTTCGTCAAGAAGAAAGATGGGTCTTTTCGGATGTGCATTGATTATCGTGAGCTCAATAAACTTACAGTCAAAAACCGATACCCACTTCCTCGTATTGACGATCTCTTCGATCAATTGCAAGGCGCGAAGTGCTTTTCAAAGGTTGACCTCCGTTCTTGCTATCATCAACTTCGGGTTTCCGAGGAAGAGGACCCAAAACCGCATTTCGCACACGTTATGGACACTACGAGTTCGTGGTCATGCCTTTTGGTTTGACCAACGCTCCTGCAGTGTTTATGGATCTCATGAACCATGTGTGTAAGCCTTTTCTCGATCATTTCGTCATTGTATTCATCGACGATATCCTAATCTACTCCAAGACGAAAGAAGAACATGGACGACATTTGCGTCTTATTCTTCAGCTTTTGCAAACCGAACGTCTTTATGCCAAATTCTCCAAGTGTGAATTTTGGCTAAAAGAGGTTCAATTCTTAGGTCACACCGTCAATGAACTTGGTATTCATGTTGACCCTGCAAAGATAGAAGCTGTGAAGAATTGGATTGCACCTAAGTCGCCCTCTGAAATTCGTTCGTTTCTTGGCCTAGCTGGGTATTATCGCTGTTTCATCTCGAACTTTTCGAAGATTGCCGTTCCTTTGACTTCGTTGACTAAAAAAGATAAACCTTTTGTTTGGGGTCCCGAACAAGAGGAATCTTTCTAAACGCTCAAGGACATGCTTTGTAATGCTCCTATTCTCACTCTCCCCGATGGGAACGACGATTTCGTCGTGTATTGCGAAGCCTCTAACCAGGGTCTTGGTTGCGTTCTCATGCAACGGGACAAAGAAATCGCTTACGCGTCGAGACAACTCAAAATTCATGAGAAAAACTATACTACTCACGACCTTGAACTTGGTGCAGTTGTTTTTGCGTTAAAGATTTGGCGACACTACCTTTATGGTACAAAGTGTACGGTCTTTACCGACCATAAGAGCCTCCAACACATCTTTGATCAAAAGGAACTCAACATGCGTCAACGTCGTTGGGTAGAATTGTTAAACGACTACGACTGCGATATCCGCTACCACCCTGGTAAGGCGAATGTCGTGGCCGATGCACTTAGTCGTAAGACTCATGTCAAGAGTGCTCGTTGCTACCAAATCGTGGGAAAACTTAATGAGTTGATTCGACAAGCACAATTTGCCGTCATTAACGAGGGTAACCTCGATAACAAGTTGAATTGTGGAATCGAAAACCCACTCGAAGCTAAGCCTGATGGTATTCTTTACTACCATAGTCGCATTTGGATTCCCGATCGTCTCAATCTTCGGACTAGTCATGTCACTAAGTGTTCGCGATCGAAGCTGACTGTTGTGCCTCCATTTTGCCAGGCCTATCACATGACCATGGCGATGTTAGGCCAAATTATTCACCCGTTGACCATACCCGGTCGGCTAGCGCGACTAGCTCGGATGGGGCTTGTCGGGCCCAGTAGTACTACTTATAATTCCCCCGCTATTTAACCCAAATACTAACGATCCGAGGAGATTGTCAAGGACTTAAGTGATAAAGCTGCTTAGTGACCATAACATTACATTAACATTAACTTAGTTACCGTATAGATATGTGACGTTAAATTCGTATAACGTAAAGAGATTGAGTTTGAGAGTGTATACATGTTTCTCCCCCTGTTGTTTAAAAACCGGATAAAGTTAGGGGCCGTGAACTCACCTTTATTTGCTCGGTTAGTGTAGCAAAGATGTTATAAGAGATGGGACCGCTAGTTGCGTCCTAACAAACCAATTAATTCCACGTCAGTGTGTGAACACACCAATACAAATCCCACACGCAATTTACTCACAAAGTGATACACACAAACAACATATCTAACACTCAAACATGCATGCAAGTATTCTCATGTGATCATAGTAATCAAACAATTTATCATAACCATAAGTCAATTCATGCCACAATTTGGTGCACACAATCACAAGTTCTTAAATTCCAGTTTAGCATTCATAATTCAGCTGTTTTCTAGGATTTTTATAAAATAGTTCTAACATTCCAAAAATTCCAATATTTTTACAGTAGGTGACATCTATACCATAGAAATTTATATAATTTTCCCAAGTCCTAAACCTTTACCAATTAACCATAAATATTAATATACTAGGCTGCAGTCCGGAAGAATTTATTTAAAAATCATCGATCAACCAATTAACAAAATTCCAGTTGGAGTTGCCCGGAAATTTCCATACCTAGTTGCTGTACAAAAATCATGACTCAACTCCCTACTGATTTTAAAATCCAACCTGATAAACAATCAACAAAATTCCAGAATTTTCACAGCTTCAGCTACTGAACTTGTTTGGCCCTTTAAAAATATCAAACGACTTCAGAAAATTATGAATCCAGCGCCATTAGATTCCTTATTCAAATCTCTACGTTCTAGACATCAGAAAATCCGTTTTTCGACAACTAACGACCGAGTTACAGCCAGATGAAGTTGGCTGTAACTATTACTCAGCATCCTGTTTCAGCATTATTGTTACCATTAATTCGTGTAACCCATTCATGCGATTAATCTAGGCGATCAAGCACCGATTTTTAATCATAGACTAATACTAATAACCTATCCATGCAAGCCCTAGTTCTTACTTCTAGCTTTTACAAACAAAACATACTTGCAACTTATGATTTCCGAAAACAATCATGCACATGAACAAGCACCAAAACAGCCGATTATTTACAGCACTTATAATCCGAAAACAAGCTGATCAATTCGTTCAAGCATATATATCCGAAACATTTATATCAATTCCTTCAAGCATATATATCCGAAACAATACAATCATCTATCTCATTCTATTATGCAAATCCGAAAACAACACACTCAAGACACGTATATCCGAACATGATCAAGCAACAAAAGATAGATCCTAACCTTAAATGACAAGGTAAGCGGCCGAAACTTGGATGTGAACGGATTTGGCTTGAAGGTAAATCGCGACCGAGAAGATGATGATAAAGTGGGCTGTTTTGTTGATTGAATAGAGGTGAGCAAGGACCGAACTCTCACCTGAATGGAGGTGAAGATGGCGATGGTTGCTGCTGCTGCTGCGACCGGGAGGAAGGAACGAGCAATGGAGGGAGCTGTCCGCGATCACAAGGCTGCCGACGGCAGTTTTTGTCTAGGGTTTTTGTGTATGTGAATGAAGGCATGCAATGGATGATATATATAGGCGCAAGGGATAGGGTTACGGTTTGGGTTTGCAAACGGCCGCAAGGGACTTGGGCGGGTTGGTTTGGGTTTGATCTTGTTCTTGGCCGAAACATGTTTTAGGTTTTGATCTCGGTTTGGGTTTGATCTTGTTCTTGGCCGAAACATGTTTGGGCTGTTTTGGTTTGGTTTTGAACGAAGTAGATTTGCGGTCTTAGGCTTGATATCGCGACCAAGGACTTGGGTTTAAAGTTTAAACTTCGTTAATTCCTAGAGTCACAATAACTCAAAGCTGATTCGTGTCGCGGTTCGGTTCAGTTCGTGTATATATCTATCATACTTACTCTATAACTAAAAATTCACACAACACACAACACACAACACGTATTCATTTAATTCGTGCACGCTTAATACTTAGCATATATATTAGCCGACAAGTGTCGCGTTTTAAGTTATCCGAAAAACCCGGGATATCACAAATAGATACCCAATTAAAAAGTTAACTAAAGCTTGGAAATCAAAAGTAATACATCAAAACTTGTCTTCACCAAGTTTTGTAAGAGATTTAGCCAAGCATGGCCATAGTTTAACAAAGACTCTTACGATCAATCTTGGATCCCGAGACTACTCTACACTCTAAACTCTAACGGTTGTGGTGGATGATGGTGTTGGAGTGGTGGAGAAGTGGTGATGAAGTGAGAAAGAGGGCCGCCAAGGGATGGATTGCAATTTAACCAAATACCCCTATTTATAAGTGGAAACAGACTGTTCACACGGCCCCGTGCCCGAAGGGCACGACCCGATCTCTCCTTCTTCTTTGTCTTCATTTAATGAGTTGTGTAAGTTCGTATGCTCACACGGCCCCGTGGCTCTTGTACTTTTGAAGATTTTGCATATTTGAGAGTTGACCATGGCCCGTGTCCATGGGACACAGTCCCGTGTCTCTTGTCTGCTTCTGATTGTATTTTCTTCTTGGAATCTGGAGTAGGGCACAGCCCCGTGCTTGTGTTCTGATTTTTTGTTTTTATCTTGGGGTAAAGCTCGAAGGTTCGGTATGATGTATCAACTTCTCTTCTTTTGTATTTATGTTGGGTTTTGCCATTAATTTGTTCCTTTTGTACATTTAGGATCTTTTAATCCTGAAAATTAGAAGTATACAAAGAAACACACTTTTTACAACATTAGTACATAAAAAGGTTGATTTTATACCTTATTTGATATAATATATGTTGCATTTGGTGCATATCAAATACCCCTACACTTGAATATTTGCTTGTCCTCAAGCAAAACTATTTAATATCGCTTGCATAGCCAAATGGAATAGGTAGAGAAGAAGGTTTTGAGTCTTGTTTTTAAAGTGTTGGGAATCTATGTTCTTTTATTCTTATTTTTATTTTATTTACAATCATATTCAACATGATTTATTTAGAAATCTTTTTAAGAAAAATTATATATTCTTAGGCATAACATTCCCTTTAAAATTAAGCTATATACAAATTTACACACCTCACAAGTGATCACTCAACACTCGGCTAAAGATGTATAAGTGAAACGTTCGGTCCCGGTATGGAACTTACTCCTACCATATGCTTGACAAGTAATCAAACCTCCTCCTTTTTGACATAATCTTTGTAAATATCAACATAACTTTAAAAAGGGTAGGTTTTGGCTAAGGGTAGGGTATTTTATTTGAAAAGTGCCTAAAGGCGTAAAATTTTGGTTTTCTTTTGAAAATTTATTTATTTGTGACTTAGGTATAAACTAAAGATTTATAAACAATAATCTTGCTTATTTTAATTCAAGCAACTAGAGATTTTTTTTTATAAAATAAAGTATTTACAAGATAGCTAAGTCACAATTTTACATTGTTTTCAAAAGAACCGAAATTTTACTAAAATAAAGGTGTAAAAAAAAGAGCTAGGGTGATGGGTGTTTGTAGCAAAATTTGTAGTTTGTGGGTTTTGAAAGGAAAGATTTTAGGCTCAAAGGGGTTAACTAAGGGATTTTTTTTGGTGGGGAGATAAAAAGAGAAAATAAGGTTGAAATGAGAAAGGGTTTATAGTCCTAATGCCTTAATGTTTACTTACTTGGATTAGTCGGTAAGGACCGGGAACGTATTGTCTTGTCAAGTTCTAGATTTGTAAGAACCGTATGGGCTATCACACATGAAATGAAAAGTGAGCATTTAGTAAAGATATGATGTTGAATGTTCAGTAAAGGCTCAAAACTCAAAATTTGTAGGAATTGGGTAAAACATGTGAAAATATATATACAATCAAATATTAAAAAGATTGTCATGCCTTTTTTTAATTATTCTTAAATGGCTCTTTTTATCACTGCGCTATCGGTTGTAAACTTGTAAAAACAAAATTTTTAGAACATGGTTTTCTAACATATACTAAAAACAAGACAAAATAAATAAAAAAAGATTTTGAAAAAGATTTGGGATTTTTAGCGATTCCAAGTAGAGCTTTGTGTAAGGCTTGTTTTAGGACAAATGACAAATGAATTCAAGTTCCCCCCACACATAAATTACACATTGTCCTCAATGTGTCCAAAATGGGTTAAATTTGATTAAATGTGTGAGTGTGGGTTAAAAACAACAAAATTTATGAAAAATCAGATACTAGACACGGGGGCGTGCTAGGTGGGCACGGCCCGTGTAAAAAGTGCCAGTAACATGGTTTATCAAAAACTTACAGAAGGTAGACACGGGGACGTGTTTATGAGACACAACCCCGTGTGACAAGTATAGAAAAATTTTTGTTTCAGCGACCAAGAGGCACGGGGGCGTGTTTGGGAGACACGGCCTTGGGTTAAGCAATTGTTTATTCGAGAAAAAAGGTAGTTAAGGTGTTGGGCTTCCTGTTTCAGGTCCAGGGTGTTGTATGCTCGGTGGATCCAAGCATCCCTAGGTACCTATAAGCTCATTCATACCACAAAAACAACAATCTAACAAGAAAAATAAAATTCTAAATTACCAATGTTTCAAGTTTCATCATCCAAACCACACAAACATAAAAAGAAAATAAAGGGCAGAAAGTAAATTGTTTGAAAAGAAAATTGTTTAGGGCGGGTTGTAGCACGCAATCAACAACATTATTCAAAGAGAGGGGAGATTTGTGAATGGGGGATCGGCTCCACCGATGAGCAACCAGTCTGACCTAACTCAACTAACAGAGGCGGAATTCATTGCTAGAGAGGATGACAAACGAACGAGAGAGAGTACTATTTAACTTCTCTGAATTGTATTGAAAGACGTGCAAAGTACAGACGCGTGTAAAGAAATCAGCAGGGCTTCACCGTACCAACTAAACTAACACTACTTAGCTCTGACACAACACTCCTCTATTCATAGGTCGACATGACTCACACTGGAGTGTGTGTAAAACAGAAGTTGTGACTCGTGCGAGGGGTTACTTTGTACGAGTGAGTTTCAGTCGTACGAGCCAACTAACTCACTTGTACGAGTCAACTACAAACATATAAACAATTAATAACATTTATGCAAATGACGTTTAATCCCTATATACAATATCGACACATCCTAGACGTAGGCAATAGACATAATGCACCAACAAACTCTCCCTTGGATGTTGCCGCAGTCTGGATGGTCTTCAAAAGTCTTCACAAGATTTAACGCTTAACGACCAAAAATATCTTCGGTGGCTTTCGACGCTCCTCAAATGCAATTGGCATTTGATCCGTTGGAGGAGGTCGGTTCACTGTATTGCCAAACAAAAAACTCCTTAGCGATACTATACGAGCACGCTCAGCGATTCTAGCTTCCTTCTTATCTTTCTTCTTCTGCTCAGTCTCCTCCATCTTCCTCCAAGATGTATTCCATGACGATCCAGAATGAATATCGTTTGCAAAGCAGACAACAACAATCTTCTGGAACTGGAGATCTTGCTCTTTATCTTTTTCTTCATAACTGATTTTGCTATAAAACAAGCAATTAATATCCTTCTTCATGCAATTGACTAGCCACAACGGGTCTAGTACTCGAATGCCATGCCATAGTCCGTATATGTGTTTGTGAGCTATAACGGCTTCGGTTAGTTCCTTTGTGATCTTCCATGAGTCTTCTTCCATGTGTTCGAATCATAATGCCACCACTTGAAGCTCTTGTAGAAATCCGCTCCATCCGTAACATAGGCATATTCTTCATTACTTTCGGCCTCTTTACAATGAGCGTCACATCCTTCTCTTTCGTCACTGGATCGATCTTAATGATGCGTCTTGGAAAGTGAGGTTTCCAGTGTGTAAATCCATGTAAAGCCTCAAGCTTGATCAACTTCCAAAGCCTCCGGTCGTGAAATTTCATCTTGAGATTAATCATCTTAGTTTGCACCAACTCTTTAATATCCCAGTAAGGCAAGGACTTGATGACACTCAGATATCAGAAATACTAAATACCAAACTCCCTTTTGATCGCATAGATGTTAAGCTTTTCAATCCAACCCCAGCTTATAATGTCCCCTAGAGAAAGATCCGCTTCACGAGTAAAGAACGCTAGAGGACGTTTGAATTTACGCTCTGCTAGAGTATTCTTGAACCACTTCTTCTTCATCTCGGCAATCTCAACTCTATTCAACTGTTGAGGAATAGTGCCTTATTTTGCAGCTTCTTCAACTTTATGTTTTAGCACATCTGCATTTTCTACTGCAAATAGTTTGGTAAAAGTTGGGGAGTCCTTTGTACCGTGATCGGCAACATTAGCATCGTCATCAGAATCATCCTCCACGACAACTCGATCATACTTGTTAGTTTCTTCAACATGTTCAAAAACATAATCATTTGGCTCGAACGCGCTAATCTCGTTCAGCCATTCTCAAAATCAAACTAAAACTGTTCTTCATCCACTCCTAGCATTTATGTGATCTCTTCTTTAGAATTACTGTGAACGAATTCGCCTTCCTTAACATCATGCTCAAGATAGAAAATCTTTGGATTTGGCACGACAGGAACAGTAGATATATCAATCACCGAGAGGATTCCTGCCTGCTGAGCATCTGAAGAACCTTTTGTTCTATCCTTAACACCTTCTTCAGTAGCTTGGTTCGCAGAATCATCGAGGTACACTGAATAATCAATCTCTTTATTCACATCAGAATCAGTTACACGAATACCAGTACCTCCAACATCATCATCATCATGATTACCCTTATCAGAATCCGAATCAGAATCACCATCAACATCTAAATCTTCATCTTCCTTTTCAGCATCTTCCTCAAACTCTTCAGCTGCTTTCTCAATTTCTTTTTCTAAATTTTTCTTCAAAAGCCATTCACAGTGTCTTGCAGATAGATTTGACATATCAATCTCCCCATCTTTAGGCTTCCCGATCAATATAAACTTGTTCGGCACTTGGTACACAACGATATATGTACAAGTAACTGGCGCAGATTCAGCTTCTGGCTCAGTTTCAACATTCACAGGATCCTCTACAACCTTCGCTTTTCCTTCGCCTTGCGCGTCAGATAACTCTTTAGCAAGGCGTTCCCTTTCAGCAACTCGTTCTTTAGCCTCTGCACGCTCTATCTCGTCTATTTCTGCCACAATGTTCACTCCTAGCTTTTCACCAAAATCTTCTCAAACAAATTCATTCTACGATCACTACGGAGTCTTTCTTCTTCGTATTCGGCCATACGGAGTCATATACGTTCATTTTCAGACACAATACTTGCAAGAATGGCTTCTAACGGCTGTTTATCTTCAGTCAAAAACATTTACCTGCTCATGTAACTACTGTTTTTCTTCATTCATCATATTAATCTATTCCCGCAACTCTGCAATCTTCACAGTATTCAACAAGACCTTTTTTTGTAACTCATCAACTCGCGGGTCGTTGAATGAAAAATCTTCACCCCCTGGAATATCTCCAAAGTCAAAGTCAAAATCAAAATGAGATTGGGGCTGTGAAGTGTGTGGTGGCGGTTGTGGTGTAGCTTGTCTTGTTTTTGGTTGTGGAGGTGACTAAGGTGTAGACTGTTGTGGCGAAGTAGATTGACGTGGTAACGATTGTGGAGCCTAAGAAGCAGACTGATGAACTAGAGATAACGGAGTTGGTTCAACAACAATCTCTTCTTCGATCGCTGGCTCTTGTACAGTCTCTTTAGATCTAATAGTTGGAGACTCGGAGCTTCGAGCTGCTTGGCGTTTAAACCTTTGTGCCTTTTTCTTCATCGATGTGCGCACAGGAGTATATGTATCTGAACCTGAAGGTACATACGTTGTATCATCTTCTCCTGCCGCCTTGCGCTTTCGCTCTTCTTCCTTTCTCTTTTTCTCAGCCAAACGTTTTACCTCTATCTTTTTGGCTCTTTTAGTTCACCAGCGTGTCTCTCATCCGAATTAGTGCTCGAAGGCGATGCGTCTTCAGCTTCTTTCTCTCCACCAAAAGCTTGTTGCTCGATATCTGCAGCGATGTCTTCAATGTTTTCTTCAACTTCAGGTTCATCTCTAAGCCCAGAACTTTCTGCTGTTGACTTTTTATTTTGCAGTGCTGAAGTAGAAGATGTAGCAGACGCTTTTCTCTTAGAACCTTTGTCTCCGTCTTTCATAAACCATGAACTTTGCTTAGCAATAACACTTTCAAGCGCAGTTAACTCGTCGCTCTCATCACCACTGTTATCTTTCCTCCACTTACCCGGTGCTGGAGAAATGTAATCTTTGTCGACTATAGCACCAAAAACGGGTTTAGCATTCAGAAAGGTCTACAAATGTAAATTCATCTTCTTCAATGTAGAAACATCCATGTGCTCTAACTTTAACACATCGTCCTTCTTCTTCAAGTTCGGTTGCAAATGTCTAACAACATATGTAGGAACCGAGGGTATTGCAAAAACTTTCCCTCTGTATGTTTTGCACCATCTGTGTAAATATAACTTTAGAGAAGTTATATGGCAGATTTAGGACCAGTGCAGTAATCATACACATTTGGTAGTCTACCAAATCATCAAATCCTCCCTTGCGATGACTCAATGCGTGAGCAACTACATGAGCAATATAACGGAAAGGCGCACTAAGATTTCCTTTTTTGAACGGCGCGGCATTCACAAAACTAGCATATCCCATCCTGTAAAAACAACCCTTCACCATGTATTCCGAAAACACGGTAGGATTGTCTGCATTATCCTTGATATCCAAAACTGTTCGGATCAAATCTTCCATTATATTAACCTGGATATCTTCATCATCAATCTTTACCGCCGACACTATCGCATTATCTTCAGAATCGTACTCTGCTGCGTTCCAAAAATATTCAACATGAGATCTATAAACGGTATGTCGATCTGTGAGCGCTTTTGTAATCTGAATCCTGTCCAAAAACTCTAATACATCTCTGTATGCAGCTATCTTCGAAATAGTCTCGTCAATCAGACAATAAATGTTGTGAAACGGAGAAAATGACGTTTTCTTGACCTGTACCAAAAAGAATTCAAACCATAAGAATCATTTCCAAAATTTTCAACTTTCAAGATCATTCGTACGACCCAAGCATCCGTACGAGTCAACACTTAGAGTTTTTTACAAGTTTGGAACAAGTTATCATTCATACGAATCACTACTTCGTACGAGTGGTTTAAGAATAAAACATTTTTAACAACTTTACCAAACTTCCTTCGTACGAACCAATCTTCGTACGAATCATCAATACTTAGCAATGAACTGTTCCAAAAACACCAAGTTTAAAGCGAACCTAAAAAATGTTTTTAACAAATTGATAGTCGATTTATAGGTTATTAGGGCCGATATTAACGTTTTTAAAGTCAATTTTAAGTTTTACAGGTCCAGTCTCCCTAAATATATGAACGTCAATAAAGTTCATTAATTTGAAACTTTACAATTTAAAATAAATCTATTTAAGTCCGTTTGGTCCAAATCCGGCATTATAACGGCTAAGATTGAGCAAAATTACATTTCCCATTGAAAGAGGTGTGCAAATCAACCTCCCCAATGTAATAGTACTCGGTAAATGTCAAGAAATGTGAAGTTTAGAACGTATTTGCACAAAAGTTCTCTTAGTTCGCACAGTAGCATAAACTTGGTTCGTGCGAAGAAGGTGAGCTTTTATACTAGTAAGGGCCATTCGTACGAACCAATGGTTCGTGCGAATAAAGCCCAAACATGGTCCGTACGAGTTAGTGAGACTCGTATGAATCAGTTCTAAACTTTGAAAACTTTTTGATATATTTGATTTTTTATGCAATTTGTTATCTGTTTAATACCCACTCAGTTAACCAAGTCCAAGCTAATGACCCTGGTTACCTGATTTGCCTTCCAAGTCTAGGTTAATGACCTTGGTTGACCATTTTTTACCAAAATAGATTTATATTAAATTGTAAAGTTAATGAACTTTATTGACGTTCAAAAAATTTTTCGATTAATATTAGCTCCCAACCCATGGTCTTCAGATTCCCTTCAGCAAGATGTCTCCATGACTTCAACTATCTGTGTTTACATCATCGGTAGACTAAAACAAAGCTAAAAGCTAAGGAAACTGAAAATCTTTTTGGGTTTTAGAATTTTTCCGAAAAGAAATAACAGGAAAAGATACATATTTTTGTGAGTTTTGTGTTTTAAGAAGATCATATCAAGTGTTTCACAAATCACCAGTATCGTTGATCTTGGTATACTCATTAAGTTTTTAACCAGATTTACCAAGATTGCCAATATTCTTATCCATTTAAACCTCTTCTTATTTCTCAACTGTTTCAAGATATGTTAGGTAATATTAAGAACATGAAATAACTGTGTGTCCAATCTCAGAATATACTCATGTATCGAGATTCCCAGAATTTCATATCACAGGTGAATATATCCAATTGATATCTGTAAAGGGGTGAATTGCAAGACCTTGAGAGCTCATGTTAGTACTATCGTACAGACAAAAAGATGAAGGCTCGTCTTCAGGTAGTGTTCCTTAAAGGAATCATTTGAACTGCAGATGTCACAAAGTTTATGACATAATCATTTTTATGCAACTTTTGTAGGCGAATAATGCAAAAAGTATTATACAAGTTCTAGGCCACTGCTGACGCAAAATCAAAAGAACTCGGATAATCCCCAGATATAAATTAAATATAAAGACCTAGTAGCGCAAAATCTGATATTCTCTCAAACGAAATTTCGGAGTACTAAGTCCATATATCCGAGAGATGTTAACCCACAATTTATTCAGTTTTTCTTTTTAGGTTTATATCTTGAAAACAATTTACTGAACGAGTAAAGCCTATTAGCACATCCTTAGTAAGACCTGATTAATTACTTGTTTAATCATTCCAATTCTTTAGCATATTGTGACTGTCATATTGATATAATATGATCTCCCTTTTTCACAAAAACTCTTTTTGACTTTTATAATGTTTTTGTATTTTCCCAAAATTTCTCCCCCTAAAATTAAAAACATATTTTTGGATTTTTTGAGTTTTTACGAAAGAATGTACAGAAAATTCGTCAAACCGATGAGTTTTCACGTCAACTAGTCATCATCCTCAAACTCAACCTCATGTATATCCCCTGATGTCAGATTCCGTAAACCATTTAATTTTAAAATATTTTTAAATATTGTACAATCAAAGGCTTTGGTATAAAAATCTGCTTTTTGGTCATCAGTGTGGATTTTTTCAATTCTAACCAACATTTTCTCATAGCAATCACGGATAAAGCGGTGTCGAATCTCAATATGTTTGGTTCGAGAATATTGACATGAGTTTTTAGTGATATTGATCGTAGCCTGGTTATCTGCTTATATTGGCGTATCAATAAATTACAGTCCGAAGTCTCCCATCTACTATTGAATCCAGGGAATTTGGGCACAACAGCTGGATGCTGAAATGTATTCAGCCTCACAGGTAGAGAGAGCGACCGCGGTCTGTTCTTACATTGCCATGTTACCAAACGGGTTCCGAAGAAATGGCAACCAGCCGTCGTAGATTTGGTGTTAAGTTTGCAGCAACCAAAATCAGAATCCGAAAGTAACCCGCAAGATTGAATCGTCGTGTCTAGGGTACCACAAGAAGGTGCTTGGAAATCACTTTAGATATCTCATGATACGTTTGACGGCGAGCAAGTGCGAATCTCTTGGATTGGACTGATAACGGGCGCACAGTCATGTTGGATACATGATATCTGGTCGAGAAGCAGTGAGATACATCAAGGATCCGATCATAGAGTGGTATAAAGTCTCGTCAACTTAGACTCCAGTAAGATCTGGACAAATGCCGTGATTAGGAGCTAATGGGGTTGATGCTGGTTTAGCTCCTGCCATATCGAATTTCTCCAATATGCCATGAACATACTTCGTCTGATGGATAAAGATACCATCTGGCAACTGATCAACCTGAAGTCCTAAGAAGAACTTCATCTCCCCAACCGCGCTCAATTCAAATTTACGCTTCATGACTTCTTCGAAGCCTTTACATAGCTTGTCATTTGTCGATCCGAAGATAAAATCATCCACATATATATGTACGATAATCGAATGCCCATCCACTTCCTTCATAAAGAGGGTAGAATCTACGGTTCCTCTGATAAAGTCGTTGTCTGTAAGATGTCGTGACAGCGTTTCGTACCAAGCTCTCGGGACTTGATGTAGACCATATAAGGCTTTGTTCAGAAGGTAGACCTTGTCTTTGTGCATTGGATCGACGAACCCCGGTGGGTAGCCGACATACACCTCCTCTTTTACTTTTTCGTACAGGAAAGCAGATTTGACATCTAGCTGATACACCTTGAACCCTTTCCAAGAGGCAAAGGCCAAGAATATGCGGATTGCTTCAAGACGGGCGACCAGGGCATAGACTTTGGTGTAATCTATCCCTTCCTACTGATGGAAACCCTGAACCACAAGTCGAGCTTTGTTGCGCACTACAATCCCTCTATCATCACGCTTGCACTTGAAGACCCATCTAGTGTTTATCTTTTTGTGATGATCAGGTAGGTCAACAAGCTTCTAGACTCCCAGTTTCTAGAATTGAAGCAGCTCCTCTTGCATTGCATCCACCCAGCTTTCTTCTTTCAACGCGTCTTTCCAGTTCCCCGGCTCAACCTGATAAACAAAACAACTATTAAGTGGAGCAATACGAGTATAGAAACAGCTTAGATCCTTGTTGATCTGATTGCGAGTTTGCAATCCCATTTGTAAGTTGCCTATAATATTCTCCGAAGGATGATATGAAAGTGTCCTTGGCATCACTTCGCGAGGAACATCTACTTGTGTTTGCGGATTTGTAATGACTTCATCCACAACCGGTACAGACGATGAAGCTTCATTCCTGACATTCGACTAATCAGCCTGTGTGTTTAAGAAGCTTTCAATCTGCCCAGATCCTTCATCGGAAGTGCATCCACCAACGTTGAAAGTCGGTTCCCGATCAGATTCAGCATTTTACTATTGCTGGACAGATGATTCGGCAGTGTTGACAATGGGTACAGGGACAGAGTCTTGAAGAGTGGTGCTCGGACCTACATCAGACGTGGTAGACACAGGAAGTGACGGGGAAACACTAACGGTCTGGTAACTTGCTCTTGACTTGAAATTTGATGCTGTTGAAAGAGCATAACAAGTTCTTCTTCTGAATGCACATCTGGCAGGTCGAAAGAATTCCACAAACCATCATAGTTAAACAGCCACGGATCCCTAGGTTTCTGCATTGGCGTCGTATATCTTTGACAATCAACATGCTGCGCAAGAATAACCTGGTTCAAAATCGGAAAGAAGACATGTTTCTGAGGAGTAGCATAACCCACGAAGAATCCTTCCAAGGATTTGGCACCAAATTTACTAGTCGGGTCCAATACAGTACACGGTGATCCAAATGGCTCCAGAAATGCAATGTTGGGCTTTTGCTGATTAAGTAACTCGAAACACGTCTTGTTGTGAGGCTTAATTGTTAACACACGATTCAAGGTGTAACATGCTAACGCGACTGCTTCACTCCAGAAACTGATTGGCAATTTTGAATCGGCTAGCATAGTTCTAGCAGTCTCGATCAGTGTGAGATTCTTTCGTTCAGCAAATCCATTTTGCTGTGGAGTATAAGGAGCACTGAATTCAATAAGAATCCCCTTCTCATTGCAGAATTCGATCATCCTCTTGTTCTTGAACTCTGTACTGTTCTCACTGCGGATTCTCTTGATTGGCAAGTGATACAGGTTTTCGAGTTTTCTAAAGAGAATCATTAGAGTTTCAAATGTTTCATCTTTACTCTCTAGAAAGAAAACGCATGAGAATGTTGAATAATCATCTATAACGACAAGGCAATATAGATCACCAGATATACTTTTGACGTTTACTGGTCCGAAAAGATCCATATGCAGCCTCTCTAGTGGTAGCTTGATAGAATTCAACAACTTTTGTGGGTGCGATTTCTTGTGCTGCTTCCCTTTTTTACAGCTCAAGAAATCATCGGATAATTGAAAATTCGTCAAATTAACACCCTCCACTAGGTCGTTATGCACAAGATAATTCATCTTTTGTTGAAAAATGTGCCCCATCTTTCAATGCCATAACAAAAAGATCATTTTCTCTTGGTGAACCATCAGTATCCATTCCTCCAGAATCTTGGAACCCGGTTTTAAGATCAAGCATTCTTTATCATTGAAATGCGTCGTGAATTTCTTGTCACAAATCTGCGAAATGTTGAGTAGATTGTTCTCAAGTTCTGTGATGTAGTTCACTTTATCAAATGATACAACTCCATTCGTGAGAATTCCTTCACCGACGATCCTTCCTCCTTGTGTTCTGGCAAAACCTACATACCCTCCGCGGATAGCTTTAACGTCGTGTAACAACGCAAGCATCCCTGTCATGTGCCTAGACGCTCCACTATCCATTATCCATTATCCATTTAGACATTATCGATCATGGGAGTCCCTGCACACATGCGGAAGAACTTATTTAAACAAAGAAACCCAAGCCTGTTTGGTCTTGGGTGGGTTCGGAATGTCAATTCCAGACCTACTTTGCTTTTAACGTTCTTTTTAAGCTCGGTTTTGTGTGCAACAGAAGGTTTTGGTTCTACCTTAGACGGTTTCACTTTTGCCACCCATTTTTGCGTTTTCAGATTTACCTTTTTAGAATAAAATTTAGAATCCATTTGTCCATATTTAGTTGATGTTTCATCAATTTCAAATTTTGAATGACGTTGAAGAATTGGTTTAACATGTTTGTAAGATTCATTGGTTCTTTTCAAGATTTGCTTTGGCGCAACCATAGGTGATTTCTGTTTCTCGTCCTTGGTGAACTTTTTAGAATGAGAAACAGGTTTTGGAGATTCTTATGAGCAAGATCTTGCAATGTGCCCAACATTTTGACATTTGCATTAAGTCCTACTGTCCTTTCGAACAGAAGACTCCAAAACTTGTTTCCTACTCTTTTTCTCTTTCTTAAAATCATCATTCGATTGTGTTCTGATGATTTCTTTTTCCTTCTCTGTTGTTGTCCCAAAAACAAAGTTGATTTTCTTTGTAAAGTTTAGTTTTTGGGATTTGTTGTTCATTCGTTGCTTTTGGAAACCCAACCCTGCCCTTTTGTTTTTAGGATAATTTCTATTTTTATGATAGTAGGGTCACTTGTCACATCTTGATTTAGAGTAGAATGACACATTATGTTTATCTAAATCAGCATGACTTACCTCCACAAGCTTGAACAATTTATTAACATGATCCAGATTCACGTTCTGGATGGGAAAGTCCTCATCAGAAAATAGTTTATTTGATCCTTGCATTTTTATAAACTATGACATTTGGATCATTAGTCAAACTATTTTCTGATGTTTCAGCATCAGACTCAGATTTTCGGATTCACTTTTTAAAACATTTTCTACCACAGTTTTAACCACCTCAGATTCACATTCACTTTCAGAGGTTGTGTAAGTTACGTCGATGTTTGTAGGCAACTCATTTGATTGTTCAGTTTTTAATTTTAGATTGAGTGCCTTTTCCACCCCTACTGGTTTTTTACAAGCATAACTATTCCACATAGGGGGTGGAACACGATTGTAACTCGCACTTTTGTTTTCAACCTTTTCTGATTCTTCTTTGTTTTTAGTTTTTTAGGTAAAATGTGATCAATGACGTAAGAGCTTGTTGAGTAACTGATTAACATTTTGTTAACCCGTTAAGTTTCAATTCTTACCTTCTCAAGCTAACTCTTTAGCTCAGCGATAGTGTTTAAGTGAATATTCATGGCCATTTGCTTGTCCATTACTGTCGCTTTAAGCATCAAAAGTTTTGCATCACTTTCTCTGAGTGCTTTTGTGTATTGTTTAACAGAGTTACTTAATTTGTCATATGATTCTTTAGTTGATTTGTAATCACTGGACAAATTATCTGTTAAACTTTTGATCTCAGTATACCGTGTGTCTTTTACAACACATTCATTGCATAGCTCAGCACATTTCAGACATGGTTTTTCTACCACAACCTCACTCTTAGACTCATTTACCTCATTGATGTTTGCATGCATGCCTTACTGATGTCATCTGACAACTTTTCCATCTTTTAATCGACTCACTGTTCAACATCAGGCGCTTTTTGTTCTGAGCAAGATGATTGATGAGTTGGTGCAAAATAACCTGCAAAAGTTTTCAACATATCGTTAGGCAGGAGGTGTTTAAATGCACTGTTCAAAAGTTCCTCCTCTTCTGACGATGTATGATAGTAATAATCATCTTCTGGTGCCTCATCAAAAGCTGCCTCCGATTCTTCTTTAGGTTCTTCGATTTTCAGCAACCAAAGCCAAACTTTCATTCTTGGAAATATATTTGTTCTAGTTAAATCCCTCATCTTCCTGAGTAACCACTAGCGCTTTGTCTTTGGTCTCTGGCTGTTTAACTTCGATCTACACCATGCGAGTTCTTGGTTGAGGATGGTGGTAAATAGCCTTCTTGTAATCATCATCGGCAAATGGGTTCTGGTTCCCTTGAGCTTCTCTATTTGGGCATTCACGCTTAAAGTGACCATTTTCCCGACACTTAAAACAAGTAACTTTGGATTTATCAAATCCCAGTTTTCCATTCAAATCTCCCAAGTTCTCCTTTCCTGTAATTTCCATGAAGCGTTGTGCGCGTCGAACGATAAATGCCATACACCACTTTATGTCGATCAACTCCATTTCTACTGGATCAATCTGGCCGTAGTCCTCTTTGGTCATTTCAGAATTTCCAATCCTTTCTGCTACAAGACTATTATAGGATTCGAGAACCGATGCTAATAGAGACATGTGTTGCTTCGCGGTTTTCTCATCGAAGTTTTGTGCATTGTGGAAATCCACTACGATATTGCACTGAAGAACCCTTTGAGTAGGATTTGACTGACAGTTTTGGTTGATTTGAGGAGTCCTTGATCCATGTGACGACTGTGGACTTTGAGACGTGTAAGGATTAACGGTAGCAAATAATTGAATGCTACTGTTTAAGTTTGATGGTGAGCTTGGCGTGCTGTAAGCGCTGAAGGCGGTCTGGATCTTCGGAGACAGAATTTGAGCAGCAGAATTGTTCTTGAAGTACAGATTAGCATCTCGTTTAACTTGGACGGTTTTATTCTTCGCCATCTTTTGCATTTCAAGTTCATGTCCCTCCAGTCTTTCAATGAAACGTGGTAATGAAAATTTACCATACTCGATTCCATTCTTCAAGATGGTCAAATATGTAGAACATTCGCCTTGCGGTAGAGAATCTGCCAACTTATCAACAAGTTCTTCGTTGGTCTTGATGATTCCCATTCTCTTCATTTGCACCACCAAATGATAGTATCTTTCGATCAATAGTTTTACTGTCTCTCCTTTAATCAGCATAAAGATATCAAACTCTTTACTTAACAACGCCCGTTTACTCTTTTGAAGTTGAGCACTTCCCTGGAACTTCAAACGAAGAGAATTCCACAATGATTGTGCATCATCATCATGTTGTAGTAATGCTAAAATATCTTCTTTGATGGATTGTTGCAGAATGTTCATCATTTTCTTTTCGCTTATGAACCTTTCCCTTTCAACATCCGAGAGTTGAGCTAGAGTCTTTTCGAGGCCATTTTCACCTACAGGAGCTTGATATTTAACTTCGATAGCAAACCAGCAAGTAATGTGATTTGCCTGGACCCAATTGATGAACCGTTCGCTCCAACTGTCGACGTCTTCTAGATTCATTAACTTCAGCGGTATGGTCATGGTACCCATCTCGTTTTCGAGATTCATGTTTTGAGCCGCTGTGGTCGTGACTGCAGATGTAGCGAATGCGTTGTAGAATTCTTTGGCCATTTTTTCCTGTAAAACTTTAGACACACACTTTTCAAACAAACTGATTGGTGCAGAAAAATTCTTTCGTATGGATAATAGAAACAATGCGTGCGATCAAGATCCGTTCGTACGAATCAGAAATCCGTACGGACAAGGTGCTTAAAACAAGTAACTCGTGCGAACAATGAAATTGCTCGTATGGATGAACTTTCGCTCGTACGAATGAGATGCTCGTACGCGTGTTTAATTCATGCGAATCACACTTGTAAATTTTAAAACTTGTAAGATTTTAAGAATTTCTTATTATTTGTTCTTACGAATGGTCTAAATCGTACGGTCTGTTGTTCGTGCGAGTGGTCTCTCTACTTGTCCGAAACATCTAGGTCTCCAAACGGATGCATTTTACCGATTTTAACATGATTAAGCTCGATTTAAGATCTGAATTTGTTAAGGATTGATTAGAATAGAATTTAACGTGATATCCTAGAATCCTAGTCCAATTTGTCCATAATTTGCTCCAAATCCGAGATCAGTTTGGGAGAAATGTAGAAGTAGAAAGCTGCAACAATGAATCTGATCTGAAACAATTGGTAGTCTGTAGAAACTTGAAGTTTGTCAGCAGATCAGGCCTCAAGGCTCTGATACCACTTTTGAATAGGGGATCGTCTCCTCCGATGAGCAACCGATCTGATCTAACTCAACTAGCAGAGGCAGAATTCATTGCTAGAGAGGATGAAAAACGAACAAGAGAGAGATACTGTTTAACTACTCTGAATTGTATTGAAAGACGTGCAAAGTACAGACGCGAGTAAACAAATCAGCAGGGCTTTGCCGTACCAACTGAACTAACACTAATTAGCTCTGACATAACACTCCTCTATTTATAGGTCGACATGACTCGCACTGGAGTGTGTAAAACAGAAGTTGTGACTCGTGCGAGGGGTTGCTTCGTACGAGTGACAGAGTGTCACTCGTATGAGCCAACTGACTCACTCGTACGAGTCAACTACAAACATATAAAACAATTAATAACATTTATACAAATGACTTTTAATCCCTATATACAATATCGACACATCCTAGACGTAGGCAATAGACATAATGCACCAACAAGATTGAACCTGATATGTCGCCTGCCATGCCACCATCTACGCCTAGTTCGAATCCATGTTCTCGCCTTCCTCCTAATCATCCTGGTATGCTATATGCTCCCTTGAGGGGTTCGGCCCCAAAAACTCTGCGCCTACACAAGGAAGCATACCCTCAATGTCAACATACCACAAGAATAACCTTGCGCGCAACGCGCAATGGTGCGCCATTCTTGAAACCAGCAGGTTGCCTAACAAACCTTGCGCGCAACATGCAACGACATTACAACCTCGGTACTAGCAGGTCACACAACAAACCTTTTGTATACTGCGCAACGGCAAGTTAGACCTAGAAGCGCAAGACCCTTGACCCTGCACGGATCAAACAACCCTCTAGCCGCGATGTCGTAAAACCTAGCATAAGGCTAAGACCATCATAAGAGCAATTCATAGGCTTAAGAAAAGGCCTTAATCCCTACAACTCTGCACTGGTCAGAAAGCACTGATAAAGCAACGCGGAAGGGAGAAGCGCAAATAGGCATTGACTAAATAGAAGGGTATAAAGTGGCAGAGCTGTGACCCAATAGCCGCTCGGCAAGTTGTGTCAGACTGCGTTGCATGATGAACAGTAATGCAGAGGACAGACTGTATGCAAGGACGTACATGTGGCACCAACCAAACTCACGCCAGCGACTATCACACGATCTTCACTAACGGCAGATGACAGGTCCGATATCAAGGACACCTGCCATGACACGTGGTTCCACTCACCATGCGCCAAGCGCACCTCCTGCCAAAGATCATTAACGGTCAATGCAGAGGAGACAGAATGGATAATCTTGGTCATCGAGCCCAGGCCCATCAGCCCATCTCCTATAGGACCTCTCTTCGGCTATAAAATAAGGATTACACCACAAGGTAAACCACTTACAATTATCTACACCAACAATCATAATACAATTGCATGCTACTTTGAGCTTACTTGCTTATTACTTGCAATCCCAAATACTTACTCTCATGCCGGAGTGTGGTCACGGAGAAAACCCTCCCCCTTTCTCCCGTGACGAGGCTAACGACGTTGCTACTTTTGCAGATAGCTTGAAGTGAGATCACCTCGAAGAGAAAATGAGAGATAACCTTTTATGAGAAGCGTTGAGCTGTAACTAAGATATCTACGGATACCTCTCGGTTCAGCCAGTGTTTCTTCATTGGCGTCATCTGATTTTTTCTCACTCTCGCATCCGTTTCTCATTCGTTTTTTCTCAAACCTCACTTTCAAATGGTTGATTTCCCATCAAACACACCACGAGGTTCTCGGGCTGAGGGCAAGAACCCAGTTCATACCCCTCGACCCGACGGACAAGTGGAAGAAGGTTCTTCCAGAAACGTCGGTGTTCACCATGACTCAGGTCGTGTGAACACCCCGGTAACGGAAACTCCCTATGTACCGATCACATCTATTTTACCTCCGGGTGAAACTCCGATCTCTTGGTACATCAAATCTCAAACGGCCCTGAATGTCGTATATACTCAACTCTGTGCGCAAACTAATACATCCGCTGCACCAGTGCAGCCACCCACTACTCACATGCATGCTTCGCCTGCACCACGAGTACTCAATTCTAACTCGCCAGCCAAAGTGAGTGTTTCATCACACCTCCGTACCAGGGAAACAGAGCACTCTCAATTGCTGCCAAAGTATGAGTCCAACACTCATAGGCGAGCGTCCATCCACTCACGGCTAGACCCGCGTCCTCTAGAGGGGCGGGACACCCAGTGTGATGAGGATAGAACATGTGGCGAGGGTGACAGCGCCAGTGTGTTTCATCGGCTACCGAAAGATCATGCGGCTTATAGTCTGTGCCACGGGCTGTATACAACCCTGAGGCGGACTACAATTACAACCTAATCTACAGGCCGGCTGAAGCAGCCGAACACTCGAAGTTTATAAAGGAGATCGCACTCGTCCCACTGGAGCACGCGAAACTACCCTCCAATGTTGGTAAGTTTAACGGGTTAACTGACCCAGATGACCACATGCGCCTGTTCACAGGCGCAGGTCTCATCGGAGGCTGGACGCTGCCCATGTGGTGTCACTTGTTTGTTCAAACTCTTACAGGCGTTGCGTGCCTATGATTTTACAACTTACCCACGATGAAGCTTACGTCATGGAATGATCTCAAAGACAAGTTCCTGACGTATTTCAGCCAACAACAGCGGTACGTCAAAGATTCCTCTGACGTCATGAAAATTTGGCGGCGTGATGATTAAAATCTTGAAGACTTCATCACCCGCTACAATAAAGAGGTGTTGGAGATTGGAGACGTGTACGAAGACTTGATTCGCGCATAATTCAAATTTGTTGTCCGCTGTGACGAGATGATAAAAGTCTTGTTGGGAACTACTGGCCTCCCAAAAAGCTGGGAGAAACTAATGGCGGCAGCAAGGTCTACGCGCAGACGGAGCGCAACCTAAACTCCAGAAGACCTCCCCTACCCCGATACCGTCGGCAAGACATGAGTAGGAGTTTTGCGAAGAAGAATAAGAAGAGTTGGAGGGAATCCAACCAATGCCCTTCCTACTCACCAGTCGACGCTCGCGCGACGATTATTAAGATTACTACCCAAAGAGCAATCAAGCAAGATAATCGCGATCGTCAGTGGATGCCACTGACGAAGGCGGAGGTGCTCAGCACAGAAGATCACCAGTTCAAACAACCATCGCCGATGCGTAACAAAAAAGGTCAAGACCCTAACCTTTTTTGCGATTATAACAAGGATCCAGGGCATGCAACCTACAACTACATCCCCTTGCACACGGAGATCGAAAAGGCGTTGAAAAGTGGGAAGCTTACCCACTTACTTTAAAACGTGCGCAAGGAGGTGCGCCAGATTACTCGCGGAAAAGAAGGCCCGAGTAACAAGAAGATGAAGTCATTTGTTCATATGATCCAAGGTGGCTCATCACGCAAGCGCGGCCATCAGAAGAGTTGTACGCCTCACTAGCGTGAACAACAGGTCATCTTCCCCATAGTTCCTGGGGTCCGCAAGAAGAACGTCCGGTCGTGATAACTAGCATCTTTGGCCATTATCGCACCGACTACATCTTCATTGACGTGTGCGTATATATACATATTTTTACAATGAACTTTACACACGAACTCGGTTTTAATATTTATAAAAATGATTGATACCTTAACATTAAAACACACACAAAAGGACAAGTGTACCCCTATCATATATGTAGTAAAGTATGGGTAAGAACCAGATGTCGATCCATGGACGCTGGCGGATGCTTATGTACAAAACCGTCGTCATTAGTCTACCAGTGAAAAGATATGTGAATGAGTTTTTAACTAAAATTATCTAAAAATGTATCCTAAAACATAAAAGTCTCCAAATACAAAAATATATTTTTTTCTTTTGTCTTGTTTTATAAACAACCAAAGCATGTTAACTAAGTCAAAAATGTCACAAAGGCACTTGATCAATCTTCCAATTATAAAGACAATTAGTATCCTTTTCGGGAATCCTAACATGATAATCCTTCGGAAAGTTAACGCAATAAACACACTTTAACCACCTAAAATTATTCATTAACGAGCTATTGATGTATTTTCATGTGAATCTTTTAAAAATAAGTTAGTCATCCATTAAGAGTTTTCTAACCTCACTTTATCAAGGAAAGCAATACCGATAACACAATACAACCACCGAGACAAGCATAACGTAGATCATATCACAAACATTTCTATTTCGTAAGTCTTGAACACAAATCTACTAAGTTAGCCCTTTTAACTAAAAATACTAAACAAAGATTATGAACTATGTCAAGAACTCGCAAAAAACACCATATAACCCGTTAGAGTCCTTACGTGTAAGAAAGAATTCTTGATCAAAATCAGATTTATCTTTTATTAAACCAATACCCATTTCTAGTTTCATGTTATAAACACATTAACAAGTTAACAGTTTACTAACAAATTATTAATTAAAGGGTTTTTTCAACATATTCTAACTAACCATTTATTAATCATCCAAGATAAACAACCACAATCAAGAATCCAACATCAATGAATCAAGTGTGCCATATGATCATCAAGATTCAAACATGAAAAAGTTGCTAGAGCAACATGCAAACAAGATTACAAACTAAATATTGTTCATGAAACAAGTATCTTAATGTCAATGCAATAATACATAAATATCATATCAGTGCTTGAAAATATGCTCAAAATGTATGTTAAGAACAAGAAATCAAACCATAAACAAGCAAGGATTTGATGGATTGGATGATGGATGAGCTTCTTGCAACTTTGAGGCTTGAAATCGACCCAACCAGGTAGCTCTCGGACCCCAGAAATCGCCCAGAAGCTTGGAAAATTACCCAATAATTTGATCAATAGCGTCTGCCCTGTTTTATAGAGAAATTCGTATCCGCACGGTCGTGCACATAAAGTGCATGCCCGTGCAATCATCAGTGCCAGCGTGACGTCAGCTACAAGGTATGGGCCAGACAAGTGGACGATTGGGCGGTAAAACTTCAGATGTGCACGGTCGTGCACATGGGTCGCACGGCCGTGCATGGTCTTCAAACAGTCTTTTTGATCAGTGCTCAGGTGGTGCACGGGAGTGCACCAGGGTCGCACGGTTGTGCGTGCCGAGGAATCAACTACACTGCCTTGTGCACTACCAGTGCTCCCGAGATTGTGAGTCGCGCACGGTTGTGCCGATGGTTTGCACGACCATGCGTGAGTTGTAAGTTCAACAGGTTCTGCAGAATTCATTCGAAATGTTCGTAAATCCCACTTTTTCTCCAACTTTGTCTGTGGCACGCCGTTTAGGACCTGAAAATATAAAAGTGCCTGATTAAGTACCGAAACAACTAAGTTTTAGTCAAAAACGCATAAAACGGGAGTAAAATGGGGGATTTAAATATGTATAATTTAACATATATCATTCATAGACCCGGGAAGTTCTATGGACATCATATATGAACAATGCTTCCAACAGTTGGACCTGAGGACAAGGCGCGCTTGGAGCCGGTCGACTTCCCACTGACTGGTTTTTGCAACGAAACTGTCTTTCCACTGGGTCAGATCTCATTCCCAGTAACTCTTTCTGATGGGCGACACTCACACACGATCTCAGTTAACTTCATGGTCACGCCCGCAACATCGCGCCATGGCGTGTTGCTAGGTCGTCGCACCCAAAGAGAGTTCAGCATGATCACCTCCACTCCACATGTTGCATGCGGTTTTCCAACAGAAACCAGGGTGGCCATCATGTACTCGAGGAAGGAGATCATGTCCATTGACGAGGAACCACCGGTGAAGGTACCGAAGTCATCATCCAGTGGCGAATCGGAGAAATGGGTACTCAACAACAAGTACCCGGAACAAACGGTGTTGCTAGGACCCGCCATGACCCCCGTAGTCAAGGTGCGGCTAAAACAAATCCTGTTCCGCAATGTAGATATTTTTGCTTGGTCGCCAGCGGATATGACAGGGGTACCAAGGGAAATTACAGAGCAAGCGCACACATTCCCTTCAGTAGAGCCTGTCGTTCTGAAAAAGCACAGTTTTGGTCCTGAAAAAACTCGCGCAATGAACGAGCAAGTTTCAGAGCTCTTCCAAGCTAGCATCATCAGAGAAGTACGCTGTCAAACATGGGTAGCCAATCCAGTCCTAGTCCAGAAGCACAACGGCGGCTGGCGCATGTTCGTCGATTTCAATGATCTGAACAAAGCATGTCCCAAAGACTGCTACTCTTTACCCGAAAAATCAACAAAAAGGTGGACTCCGTCGCTTCATTCAGGTGGAAATGCTTTCTTGACTGCTACAAAGGCTACCACTAGATACAAATGAAGAAAGACGACGGAGACAAAACCGCATTCCGCACTGACAAGGGAATCTTTTGCTACACAAAGATGCCCTTCAAATTGCGCAACGCATGAGCCACCTACCAGCGTTTGATAGACCATGTCTTCGGAGACGACATTGACGAAACCATAGAAGTGTACATTGATGACCTAGTCATCATGAGCCCGGATGAGTGGAAGATGCTGACAAACGTTAAGAAAACATTTGCATCCTTGCGCAAGGCTAACTTGAAGCTAAACCGCGGGAAGTGTTTGTTTGGAATGGAAGAAGGCAAATTTTTGGGATTCATCGTCACGCGCGACGGTTTTAGAGTCAATCCTGAGAAAGTGGAAGTGATTCAGCATATGCCTTCCCCTCAAACATCAAAGAAATGCAACGGTTGGCAGGGCGATTTGTTGCGCTGAACAGGTTGTTAGCCAACCACGCGATGAAGTCATTCCCATTCATCAACACTTTGAGGAATTATGTAAATCGAAACAAGTTTTAGTGGACTCCGAATGCGGAGAAAGCCTTCACACAAATGAAGGAATGCTTGATTCAGCCACCTGCGCTCACGGCACCGCAAAAGAACGAGCCACTGATCCTTTACCTGTCAGCATCGGATATCGCTTTGGGCGCAGTCTTGTTAGTAGAACGCGCAGGAGTCCAGACTCCAAGCTACTACGTTAACAAAATGCTAACTGACCCGGAGACAAGATATCAATGATGGAAAAGCTTGCTCTTGCTTTAGTCCACGCATCCCGCAGGTTGCGTCGGTATTTTTCAGGCCATGTGATTACAGTTCTCATGAACTATTATTTAAGCCAAATTTTGGCCAAACCGGACATATCTGGCCGATTGGCGAAGTGGGCGATTGAGCTTGTTGGACACAATATCGTGTACAAACCATGCCCAGCCATCAAAGGCCAGATATTGGCCGATTTTGTTACACAAGTACCAAGTAATAAAGCGCATGAGTGTGAAGCTATACAGAACCCAGTGCCGGTCACAGACGACCGATCATGGATACTTCACACAAAGGGAGCATCCGATGATGATGGCGTAGGGGCTGGTCTCCGTCTAATAAGCCCCGATAACGCCAGGAATTTGAGTTCACCTACGCCATCAGGTTGGACTTCAAAAGTACGAATAATGAAGTTGAGTACGAAGCGATTCTGGCAGGCCTTTGGTTAGCCATCAAAATGGGGGCTAGGAATTTGGAAGCACACGTTGATTCCCTTTTGGTCGCAAGACAGATCAATGGCATGTACGACGCAAAGGGCGAAACAATGGTCATGTATCTTGAACGGGCATAATCCTTAATAACCAAATTCTAAAGTTTAAAAATAACCCACGTTAACCGAAGCGAGAATAAACATGACGACACACTCAGTAAACTAACTGCTACAAGCTTCAAACACCTCGCGCAAGAAGTGTGCATTGAGGTGCTCAAGAACCCTTCTATTCCGTTGTGTCAAGTAAACGTCATCGAAACGGGAAATCCTTCGTGGATGTCTCCCATAATCATGTTCTTGCAATCTGGGGTCCTCCTATAAAATAAGGCGGAAGCCAGAAAGGTCCAGAACAAGGCACTAAACTATGAAATGGCAGACGGTATCCTTTACCAGAAGTCATATCTTATACCACTCCTCCGCTGCATTGACCCGCAAGACGCACAATACTTGATTCGTGAAATACACGAAGGGTTATCCGGAATTCACGCCAGTCCGCGCATGGTCGTCGCAAAGATCATGAACGTTGGCTACTATTGGCCTAGCATGCACTTAGATGCAGTCGAAATGCTGTGGAAATGTGCATCATGCCAGCGACACGCGCCGAAGACATTGCGCCCCAAGAATCCTTTGATCCCAGTGACAACAGCATGGCCCTTCCAACAATGGGTAATTGATATGGTGGGACCTTTCCCAGATGCCCCAGACGCGGTGAAGTTCATAATCGTAGCCGTCGATTACTTCATCAAGTGGGTAGAAGCAAAGTCCCTTGCATCCACCACAACAACTGTTGTTCGCAAATTCATTTGGGAGCACATCATTTGCCACTTTGGGTTACCCCTACGTATAGCCAATGATAACAGCCCCAATTTTGCTACCGAAGAACTAGAACAGTGGATGAAGGAAATGCATATCGAACATGTGTTCACTTTGGTCGCGCATCCCCAAGGGAACGACCAAGTGGAAAGCATAAACAAGAGTATCGTTGAAGGGATCAAGACGAGATTGGGGACGGCACGGAGAGGCTAGGTAGATGAGTTACCAAGTATCCTTTGGGCTCATCGAACCATGCCAAAAACCAGCACCGGCGAAACACCATTTAGCCTGGTGTATGGGACGGAGGCAGTGATTCCTGTGGAAATAGGGTTCCCATCACCGCGCATGCTGGTTGTGCAAAACAAGAATAATGAAGACCAGTGCAGACTCGACTTGGACCTCTTGGAAGAAAGGCGTGAAAACGCCGCAATCAACGAAGCAAAGTACAAGTCCAAGCTCGAGAAATACTACAATGTGCGAGTCCGCATATGCACCTTCCTGCCTGGCGATTTCGTTCTGAGAGACAACGAAGTGATCAACGTTGAAAGTCGAGGATAACTCGTGCCCAGGTGGGAAGGCCCTTACATAATCCATGAAGTCCTAGGAAAGGGTGCATACACCCTCAAATGTTTGGACTGCACAAACATTCCTAGGACCTGGAATACGCAACAGCTAAGGTGGTGCTACATGTAAACTAGCAAAAATTATGATCTAATTGTCTATTCTGTACATGGCTCTTAGCCTTTTTGTTAATAAAGATAATGGATACATGATTTTCTTTATCTAGATAGTTTTTTACGAATGTGCGAAACCACTTTGGGTATACGCGAAAACACCATGGTACAACATGACTCATGAACAAAATTCACTACCTACTGTATACGCATAGGTGTGTGACGTTCATACACGAGTTCATTACCAGTTTTATTCGCTCTACCTACACAAAGTTGTTATCTTCACACAAATATTGTAACTTCAAAGAAAACATTCATTTCTTAAAAAGATATGTACATTCATCAAGCGCAATGCGCAATTACATTCAGATATTACAATCAAGATCCTACAAACATCAAACACTCATCGCTCACTCTTTTCAACTTCAGCCGCATCCGGGAATATGTCTTTTAGGCTATCAACATAGTCGTCGTGCTGTAGTGCCTCGCTCACCAAATCTATCACCGGCAGTTGAAGACGGTCATACTCTTGCTTCGCCTAGGAGAAGGCAGCTTCAGTATCGACCCCATGTGTGGCTTGTATCCCATTGAACATCCAACGCGTGAGTAACATGGTTTGCACACTCAGCGTAGCCTTGCGCATATCCATCATGGCGCATTGTGACCATCAGCTTGGCCACTGCGTTGTCCAACTCTACCTAGTTAAGGATAGAGTTGGCGATCTGCACAATACAAGCTCCTGCATAGGCTGATATCCGCTCAGGATAGAGTTTGCGATCTGAATGTTCGTAATGTTAGAGTGCATGGATGCGATGTTCCTCTCCATACCACCAACTCGGGTGCTAGTGATTTGCCCCAAGCTAAAGGTGTTTCAGGATACCTGAGTGTTTCCAGCATGATGTTATATAAGTTATGGATATTAGGAAAGTTCCCCCCTTGGGAGGAAGATCCCGGAGCGTAATCGTATGAGTAGCATGGAGGATGGTCGGGGTTATCCTCGATTGCAATGACTTGATCCGGATCATTCGGGCTCCAAATTATTCCCTTGTTGCCTTTGAAGCGTAAGAGCCCATTGCTGTAGTCTGCAATGAGGCCTAAGCTCTGGCATAGGCTGATATCCGCCCAAGTGACGCTAACCCTGGTGGTGAAGTTTTGTGGGATGTGTCCTATGTAGGCCTTGTAGACCCGGGAAATCCAACCACCGAAGAAGATGGGCGTCGGATGTGTGGCTTTGGCGTTGGAGGCCATGTTCTTTAACAGCATGTAGGCAATGTTAAGGGGGTGTTGGTTTAGGATGTAATATGGGCTAGTTAGCTCCCGAAGGTTTACCACACCCCCACTATCCTTCTTCTAGCAAAGTGTACCACTTAGGACCTGGTGTATGTATCGAATGAGTGGGTCCTGTATTCTTTGTGTTGATTGGGTTGTATGGCCCATCACCTATTTGTGCCTAGAATGTGTTTCTCGTGTTTTCATGCATTTCATGGATACTATCCATGAAAATAGGTTCGCCAACTTCCTCTTCGGTGAAGATTCCCATGTCCACACCAAATTGAGCTACCGAGATACTATACCAATCACCCCCACACCTGAATTGGACAGCCTCGTTGTCGAACATGTCATTGATATCTTTCTTGAGAGTGAATGTGCTCAGAAACTCAAAATTGAATTCACGAACCTATTGGAGCGTAGTTTATAGAATGATATGAAGGGGTCTCGTCACTAAACTGTCATAGCGTTCCCTTTGCCCCCATGGTTTCCAAAGTGTCACAGCACACTTGTCTTGGCAGCTTCTCGTTTCGTATCTTGAGCCTTTCCAATCGGGCGTCGCAGTCTACGTGTGCAGTTTTGAACCTAAGCCATATGTGGGGAGCCATTTGTCTGCAAAGAATGAAGATTTAAACAATTAAGTGTGGTAAAATTTGCGAAAAAATGAGAAACAAGGGTCTACACACGCCCTCGTACCTGAGAGGCATGACCCCGTGTTGCAGGTTTTATCAGGGGGCACAACCCTGTGCCTAAGAGGCACGACCCCGTGTAAACTTACCGTTTCACCAAAATCCAACTTTTTCAAGCCGACTCCGAAAAGTCCAAAATTTTTGGTCCCCCATGTGCGGTTTACCTCGAAAACCCAACTCCAAGTGTCAATTTCAAGTAACCAACCCGCTTTGCCCTTCAACTTTTAGTTTTTCTGGTTATGAACAAGGGTTTACTTAAATTGCTTGAAATTTTCTGTATTTTCAACAATGGTTTGATGTTTTACTCTTCGAAACACTTCTACTATCTACTACTAACAAGATCTAAGAAAAAATTTCGGATTGACATGTGTCAAGTTCAAGAACCCCTAGATTTTTCCTCAAATCTTGATGTTACTCAACATGTAAAACATTAATCGAACAAATCTAGATGTTAAGAACATACCTTGATGGAGATTTGTGGAAAGAAATTGTTGAAAGTGGCAGGAGTCAGCGGATAACCAGCGGTGCAGAGAAACAGTATGTGTTAGTGTTGAAAATGAAAAGACTGAAAAGAGGGTTTTATCCCATCTGCTGGTTAGACATGGCCCCATGCCTTAGAGGCACGACCACGTGTCTTGTGTTTTTTATGGTCGTTTCTCTATTCGCTTAGTTCCTCAACTTTTTTTACCTAGCTGAAGTCTTTTTGGCATGATCTTTTCACAATGTAACTACAAGATGGATTATTATAACAAAACAATAAAAATATATACAAGTAGTTTTTATGATCCGATTACTTATCTATCTCTCGTAAGGTTATTTTGGTTTCTTCATCCTTGAGGAATGCTACATAGAATTTAAGCCTTTGTCCATTGAATTTGAATGGTTCTCTGTTTGGAGTCTTAATATCTATGTCACCGTGTGAGTAGACCTTGGTGATGGTAAAAGGTCCGGACCATCGAAACTTAAGTTTTCCAGGAAAAAGACGTAGCCTTGAGTTAAAGAAGAGCACTTGGTCTCCTTCTCTGAATTCCTTAGGCCCGCTTATATATTTGTCATGCAATCTTTTTGAACGTTCCTTATAGATTTATGGGTAGGAATATGTTTGATTTCTTAATTCATGTAACTCATTTATCTGGTATAGGCGATCTCTCCCTAAAGTCTCTTGATCTAAGTTCACACTTTTAATGCCCAATATGCCTCGTGTTCAATTTCTACTAGGAGATGACAATTTTTTCCATAGAAGAGCTTATATGATGTGGTGTCTATTGGTGTTTTATAGGTCGTTTGAAATGCCCACAAAGCTTCGCTAGTTTGTCTGCGCATTCTTTTCGGTTTTGACCCATAGCTTTTTCTAGGATTCTTTTTAAACCTTACGTGGTCACTTCGGCTTGACCATTGGAACAAGGATGATAAGCAGTTGAGAGACAGTGAGATACCCCATATTGTGTTAGATCTATTTTCATTTGCAAATTGCAAAAGTGGGTTCGTCTATCACTGGTGAGGGTTTTTGAGTGCCGAAACGGGAGAATAGCTTTTTCAAGAATTTTACCACCACTCTTCCATCATTGGTAGGAAGAGCTTCGGCCTCGGCCCATTTAGAAACGTAGTCGATAGCTACAAGGATGTATTTGTTTCCTCTTGATGGTGGAAATGGTCGCATAAAATCCAAACCCCAAACATCAAAGATTTCAAAAATGAGAATGTTATTTTGTGGCATTTCATTTCTTGTTGAGATGTTGCCTGCTCTTTAATATGCGTTGCATGTTTTGATTAAGGTATATGAATCTTTTTGTATCATCAGCTAATAAAATCCTGCATCGTGCACCTTCTGTGCGGTGTTGGCTATCGCGTGATGTCCTCCACATGGTCCTTCGTGATAATGGCGAAGAATTTGTCTTGATTCACGACCATGGATGAATCGTCGAATGAGTTGGTCTACACATATTTTGAAAAGATATGGGTCTTCCCAAAAAATACTATTTTACATCAGCAAATAACTTTTTTCTTTGATGATATGACCACCCTTTGGTGAATGTACCACTATCCAAGTGTTTGCGTAATCTGTGTACCAAGGTTCTTCTCTGTATTCTACCATCTCTAAGGATTTTGTGGGGAATTTTGTATTGATGAGATAGGTGATCAGCAGCAGTGTTTTCAGCTCCTCTTTTATCTTTTATCTCAATGTCGAATTCTTGAATTAGAAGAATCCATCTGATAAGACGTGGTTTAGCATCTTGTTTTTTTAAGAGGTACCGGATGGCAGCGTGGTCTGTGTAGACTATAGTTTTGAAGAGCACAAGATAGGAATGGAATTTATCAAATGCAAATACTATGGCCTGTAACTCATTTTTAGTGGTTGTGTAATTTCCTTGAGAGTCGTTAAGAGTTTTACTAGCGTAGTATATGGGATGGAAATGTTTTTCCTTTCTTTATCCCAAAACAGCTCCAACTGCAAATCGCTGGCATCACACATAATTTCAAAAGATAATTTACAATCTGGTACAATCATGATTTGATCAATGAAGGGTAAAGGAAAATGGTCTTTTCTTGCGGCTTCATTGAGTCTACTATAGTCGATGCAAACTCTCCATCCGGTAACGGTTCTTGTTGGTATGAGCTCGTTTTTTCGGTTGGTCACAACCGCCATTCCACCTTTTTTGTACTACTTGGACGGGACTTACCCATAGGCTATCGGAAATAGGGCATGTAAATTTGGCGTCTAAGAGTTTGATGACTTCCTTTTTGACTACTTCTTGGATGTTAGGATTAATCCGTCTTTGTGGTTGTATCACCACTTTATAGTTGTCCTCCATTGGAAATTTATGTGTGCACATGGAATAACTAATGCCTTTGATGTCCATTAGTTTCCATATGATTGCCGTTTTGTGTTCTTTAGTAAATTAAGTAATTTTTCTTTTTCAAGAGAAGTGAGATACGAGGAAATGATAATGAGAAGCTTACCTTTATTATCTAAAAACGTGTATTTTAATCCTTTCGGAAGTTCTTTAAGTTCAAGAGAAGGTTAGTCTTCAGCAGATGACTTAGTTTTTGGTTCGTTATCGCGGTCGATGGTCGAGAAGGTTTGTTCGGTAGGGGCTTCCTCTTCAACGAATTGGTTATTTTGTTCCTTCGTATTGGGTGGCTCTATTGCATCTTCCAACAAGGGGTTGCCGTTTCCAATTGGATATTTCATTGATTTATTTATGTTAAAATTTCGTTTGTTGGCCCCAAGTTTAGTGGGAAGATTATGGTGTTTTTGTTTGAGCAAAGCTTAATAGGTTTTTATGAATGGTTGTCCCAACACGAGTGGAGCATCATCTAGGATGATAAAGTCGGTTGGTAAAACTATTTGGTGCGTTTGAATGAGAAGGTCTTCAACCATTCCTGTAGCGTGTTTAATTTTTCAATTATCCAAAAGGATAGGAATTTTGATCGGAAAAAAATCATCAATACCTAATCTTTCGAATACATAGCTAGTCATTATATTAACACAAAGATCTTTAACTATTGAAATGTTACGGATATAGATATTTTGAATAAAACATGTTACTGGATTTATGTCTAATTCAATTTGTTCATCTTGTATTAGTGAAGTCTGATCTTTAGTTAAATTAACACTTTCTATTTCTTTGATGTTAGGATTAGTGTTTAACTCTTTTAAAAACTTAGCATGAGATGGAACCAACCTATGATTTTCAAAAGAAGGTTATAGAATGTGTATGTCTTGGAGGTCTTGTTATTCCTCTTCGAAATTTACCTTTGTACACTTACCTTCCGTGTGGCTTAGTTCGGGTTCATGCGTTGAGTTTTCTTTGAGTGGTTCCTCTTCCTTCGGCTTTTGAGGTTTTACCTCTTCTACGGTTACCTCCTTGGTACAAATGGTCTCTTCTTTTGCATGAGATTTCTAGATCAAGAGCACTAAGTTCTTAAGACTTTATATGAGGCTTTCGGCTTCGAGGATGATTATAGGTATGTCTAGTATGTTTCAAACAGTGGAGTGTCCCAATCAAAGCTTGACTTGGGAGCTCAATCCTTGGTTCCTCATATGTTGTGTATGAGGTCAATGGTTGAAAAAGGTAACAATTTTGTACTGAATGGGATTCGCCACATATGATACAATATGGTTCCTCATAATTATTGTAAAAATAGTATTCATAATCTCCCATGTAGTAATCAATTGTTTGGAATAGTAGAAGATTATGGCTCTTGGGGAAAAGTTTTTGTGAACACAGAAGGTTATCACGGCCCCATGTTGATTAAGCACGACCCCGTGTTGATTAAGCACGGCCCTGTGTTTAGGACTGCGTTTTATTTGGTACTGGGCATTTTTAACATGACCCCATGTCAAATGAAACACAACCCCATGTGAGCCTTCTATGAAGATGTTTTGTTGATTTTTAGTTACTGCAAGTTAGGCACGGCCCCGTGTAAAGCTTCTGTAACTAAAACAATTTTGAAAAAAGAAGAAGAGACTAAAATAATAAAAGACACAAATAGAAAAGATAGAATCACTTTGTTCCGACACATCTTTTATGTATCCTTTGATGATTTCCACTCTTTGGGTTTTTTAAGAGATTATCTTAGTTATAGTGGCATATCCCTCTTTTGGAGGCAACGCTACCCTCGGCCTTATTGGTCTGAGTCAGCAGGGATACAGTCCCGTAAGGCCGGAATATTGAAACATAATTAAGTAAGTTACTAATGCAAAATGTGGCATATCCCTCTTTTGGAGGCACCGCTACCCTCGGCCATATTGGTCTGAGTCAGTAGGGATACAGTCCCGCAAGGCCGGTTAAAGCTCTAATGATAGTTTATTTGTAAGGGATTCAAGCCATTCTTACTTCCCCTGATTTGATTCTATCTACCTCTAAGGAAGTCTCAATAAGCTTGAATCAAGTTCTCGCATGATCTATTCACTAAACGTGGCAAGAACTTTACCCAACCGACCCTTCTAACCCCCTTCCAGGCAGTTAACGCACTTTAAATAGACCGTAAAGACACAAATGAGTGAATCAACAAAACATGAAGAGATGATAGAATAAAGTTCACTTTCAATATAAAAAACTAGTTATTAAAGTCACTAATACATACCCAATTAAAATGTTAACCAAAGCTTGGAAATCAAAAGTAATACATCAAAGACTTGTGTTCACTAAGTGATGTAAGAGATTTAGCCAAGCATGGCCATAGTTTGACGAAGACTCTTACGCTCAATCTTGGATCCCGAGACTACTACACACTCTAAACTCTAACGGTTGTGGTGGATGATGATGTTGGAATGGTGGAGAAGTGGTGATTAAGTGAGAGAGAGGGTTGCCAAGGGATGGATTGCAATTGAACCAAACACCCCTATTGATAGCTAGAAACAGACTGTTCACACGGCCCCATGCCCGAAGGGCACGACCCCGTGTCTCCTTCTTCTCTGTCTTCATTTAATGAGTTGTGTCAGTCCATATGCTCACAGGGCCCCGTGTGTCAACGGCACGGCCCCATGGCCTCTGTACTTGTTGTACTTTTGAAGATTTTGCATACATGGGAGTTGAACACGGCCTGTGTCCATGGGACACGGCCCCGTGTCTCTTGTTTGCTTTTGTTTATCTTTTTCTTCTTGGAATCTAGAGTGGGGCACGACCCCATGTATTGGTGGCACGGCCCGTGCTTGTCTTCTTATTTGTTGTTTTTGATGTTGGGGGTGAAGCTCGAAGGGTCGGTATGATGTATTAACTTCTCTTCTTTTGTATTTATGTTGGTTTTCACCGTTAATTTGTTCCTTTTGTACATCTAAGCTCTTTTAATCCTGAAAACAAAAAGTATACAAAGAAACACACTTTTCCAACATAGTACATAAAAGGGTTTATTCCATACCTTATTTGATAAAATTTATATGATGCATATCACGTAAACACATAGTATGTGACCTAACTAACATTCATACATGACAAACCATCACAAAAACGCAAGCGGAACTATGAAGAAGTATAACGTAGTATTAATCATGCATAAACATCTGAATTCATGAACAAGATAATTTACTAGTGTATTAATCCATCAATTCATTAGCAAAAAAAGTTTAAAAAACCAATCATAAAGGAATAATCATCTCAAAACCTAGGTAGTTACAAAGGTTTAACCAATAATCATCGTTAAACATAATTCAAGTTCAAGTTAAGTTTAATAAACATGGTAGAAATCAAGAAACAGTGTGAGAAATGAGGAATCGAATGGTTAACACCCGAGGAATCTCGTTCTTAGAGCTTGAAACCTTGAATTCTAGCTTCTTGAATCTCCGGATTCGCCCTCTTGAAACTCTAGGTCGTCCCAAGTTTGTAGAATGATGTTTTAAAAACGTAATAGGGTTTATATATTGAAACTTGAATCCTAGCTTCTTGAATCTCGTAATTTGAGCCCATTGCATCGCACGATGGGCATTCGTCCTCTTTCTCGCATAACGTGAAGACCGTTGACTAGTCAAAGCATGCGGTGGCAAAGGTGTAACTATTCTGAACTTTTTATCTTGTCGCGTCACACGCCACGACATATCCTCCCCTGTCGCGTAGCGCGTCATGGTCTTTTCTTCCAATTTTCACTTTTAGCCCCTTGCTCTTCATCCTTGGTTCTTAGATCTCTATTTCTTCATTGTTTAAGCTTGTTTCCAGCTCCTTTCCTCCCAGGACCTACATTAACAGAAACTACTAAGTATCTTGCAAATCCAAGAACAAAATGACACAAAACTTATTGTAAACTGTACAAACTATACAGGGGAAATAGATGTATTTTGCAATATATCAAATATCCCCACCCATATCTTTATTTCACACTTGAAAAAGAATTATGCTATGGAACCATAATCAGGTTTACATTTGATTTCAAAGATTAGGTTACCCCGTTTTAAAATATGCTGATATGTTAGCCGCGATTGCTAATATACTTGTCCACTTAAACCCAAACACCGGTTTCCAGGCCCCTTATCATGTATATTTATTTCAAGTGGGTTAGTCAACCTTGTCACACCCTGAACCGCAGCGGAAATGGTAGTCGGGGCATGATTGGGTTTTCATCAAAGCTCATGACATTTACTATAAAGTTTCATATTTATTATTTCTCTTTAAAGAAGAAGTTACAATAAACATACAAGCATAACATGTTCAAATACACTTTCATTACAAACAAAAGTATTAAACAAAATCATACAATTACAAAGGGAAAGTAAACTAAATGTCCATTCCAAAGCATTAACTTGTTTATTCTTCTAGGCCATCCTACGTGTTTCTTTTCTCAACTGGATCACCTGTATCATGTGTAAAAATAGGGTTTTTTGGGTCAACATAAGTTGGGGAGTGAATCTTATTTAAACATTTGAAAGGATTAGTTATGTTGGTTATTTGAATAAAATTGTGCATAACCAAATATGAATAAACGTAAATGTAAATTTAATCACAAAACACATAATATCAAATAATGCACACGCACACACCAAATGATGAACAATGAGATCAAGGCTCAATCAAACGGAGCCGATCGAATGAGGCACGCGATGTTCAACTCGTCTCCCACGAGGAACTGATGGGCCTAATGAATGATTTGCACGCAACTTGACAAAATGTAAACACGTATCACAACAAACAATATTTACATCATAAGTTTAGTTCATATAATGGTAATGGCACAAGTTTGAATAAACGAAATATTTAGAGCGACACATGATACACCCCAAAACATGAATAAAAAGGGGAATTTGTAAGGATTCACTCACAGTGGGTGCGTTCCTTGATAATGATGAATGCGCACGAATTTGTGATTCGACCGACGAGGAAAACTAACCTAAATAATAATGTAATAATTCGATAAATAAATACAGTTCATTTGAAATTAATATTTTTAATTAGTGCTCTTAATAAGATTTTTAGTTTTATTTTTGTGAATTTAATGCAAGTTTTTAGGCTTTAAAACCTTATTTTGAGGTATTTTTAATTGATTTTTCAACTAACTAAATAAATAAAAGAAAAATAAAAAGTTGACTTTTTGACCGTTGACCATTGACCGTTGACCGGTCGGACTGTGTTTATTCTATGCGCTGAGTGAGGTTCGAACTCGTGACCTCTCGTATACGTGCACGCAGCTCTACCAACTGAGCTACGTGTCTAACCCGAAATATTTCTGATTTTAATTATATTTATATACTTGCTGGTTTAAATCTGGAACTTAATTAATTAAAAAGTTTTATACTGGCCTGAACCGGACGCGCAGAACATGTTTCGAACCCGTGACCATCGACCTAACTTGCACCCAGCCCGACTAACTGGGCTGGGTGTCTAACCCATCAATATCCAGGATTATACTATATTTATATACATGTTGAAGGATGATCTGAGTAGGTTTTAAAAAGATTGGTTTTATTTCAGAAAGTCGAAACAGGTGTGGTTCGAACCCGGGACGTATGCTTTGTAATTTGCACACAGTCCACTACTGGAGTGTGTGTCTAACCCGGTATATTTACCGATTTTAAATTTCTTTAAACACATTTCAAACTTCATCTTCTTCAATTCATGAAACCAGAGCATCAACCCGACTGTTTAATCAATAATTCTTATTGAATTAATTGATTGATTACTACTGATAACGAAAATAATTTAAACAGAAAAGGATTTAAGGATGTTGTACCGAACAGGTGTGATCTCCGATGAAGTTCCGGTGACTGAAAGAAATTCCGGCGAAGTTTAACTTGCGACAGAGGCTCTACCAGAAGTTTGAGGTGAGTGCGGTGATTTCTGTCTGAGCTCTAGAAGTCCTATTTATAGAGTAGGGCAATAATGGGATGGATTCTTCGGTTTTGCGGCGAGTAACTGATGATTCCGGCGACTTGCAGAACTCCGGCGAGTTTTAATTTCAAGCAGAGAACTTTCTGATCGACTAGAGAGTTTGTTTGAGAAAAGTGAACGAGTTCTAATCGTTGTGAACCATTACTATTTATATTGAAAAGTGGTCAATCATGAGTTTTCGGTTTCAAAGAAAAATCCTCAAATCATGGGTACTGAATGATTGAAACAGTTCGCGATTGAATGAAACAGTTATGAAATTATGATTTGCGTTTTATGATATCAGTTAAAAAAAACGTATCTTCATTGATTCAGCGGTTACAGAGGATGATGGTTTGAAGATGCGGTTTCACCGCTTGTTTAGTTATAAATGTTATTTATTTCTAATCTGAAACATATGGTGTGTGTACCGGTGGTGTAGAGTGTGTTTGGTTAGGGGTGAGACCCGGGTTCGATTCCCGCGGTCTACCCTTTTTTATTTACTTATTTATTTATTTATTTATTTATTGTATAACTCTTATATTATATATATATTATTTATTATCAATATTATTATCTTTATTTATATTATTAACATAACGAATCTTCTTAAACATAAATTTGTAACGAAGGACCATAATATAAACTTGATAAAATAAAATAAAAATGGTGCGGGTTTTAGAACCCGTTTTTCGACGAATGTTACAAACCTAGAGTCCCAAACTACAGAAGCCATAGTTCATCCTAATCTCACCTCAAGCTTATGAAACAAAAAGTAGAATCATTGGACTCTTCCTAACCGTTTTATGCGAAAAACAAAAAGCATTTAACATCAATTTTTTTCTCTCCTTTTTCAAATGGAACTACAATGAGCACTAGACATATTTTTTCATACCTAAGTCAGAGGTTGTTTCGATCAGAATCACAATCCCCAAGGGAAACAGCATAAGGTTTTGTATTTTTTTTTCATTTTTTTGAACTTAACCCGGAGAGATTTTCGATAAGAGACACCATCCCCGAGGGAAATTACATAGGCCTCGTCATACACATCTAGTTCAATTTTTAGTTTTTTTCTTTTGATAAAATTGTAACAGTTTTAACTTATAACGCATTTATTATACTATTATCGGCGGTTTCGCTTTTCCCATTTCTCCTAAATGAAAACCCACAAGGTATCCTAACATAATTAGATATATTAGTTCAAAGGAAAACTGATGTGCGTGAATTGTATAGATATTTTTAATACTAATTTTTTCACACAATTCGGTTTTAAATTTATAGAAATTATTTTCACCTTAATACTAAACCACACACATAGGCAAGTGTACCTATCATATATGTAGTACAGTATCAATAAGAACCAAGTATCGATCCATAGACATGGTAGCTTTTGATACTAAACCTTTGTTACTCTAAACCTGTTTCAAACAATAAGTTAGGTTTTCTAAATTATCATGCAAAATAAATAAAAAAATTCAAAGTTAACGAAAATCAGCAAGATCTATCAAGAAGTTGCCTAAACCAAGTACACACTAATGTTCATGTAACTATCAATGGGAAGCACTACTAATGTGATAAACTCTCAAGTAACTAAGTCCCGGTCAAGGTCCCCTAGTTTTATAATTTCTTTAGAAAGTGAATAACATTCTAATCACCTAAAAGTCATTCTTTTTAAGCTTGTTTGTAAAGTTAATACTAATGTTTAAACAACAGTTGCTTGTTTGTCAAAATTCCTAACTTGACAATTTAAGGAAAACTAATATGAAAAAGATACTAATCACCTAAAATTGCTTTTAATTAGATAGCATCCTAATGGTATTCTTAAGATGAATCATGAGCATTACCATGCTAGAAAACAATTTTGGCATAAATCATCAATCTTAAACAATTAACATACTCTAGAATTCACATTAGCACTATCATGGTCTTTCCTAATCCTAGTGCAAGATTACATACACATGCTTAAATCTTCATCCATTTCATGTTAACAATTACGATTCCTAGTGTCATGCCTTGAATCAAGCTAACTAGTAACAAGATTTAACAATCATAATCTACACATTGGTTTTCCAACATGTCATGAGTAAACAACAATCAAACATTCATCAAATCCAACTTTAAGCATGCATATGAAATCCAAGAACAATACTAGAACACTACTATGAATATTAGCATAAGCTTGTTATCACAACTACTTCCATATCATCACAACACAAAAGCTTCAAGATAGTGTAGACAACTCAAATACTTAGCCTTTAAGGCTAACAAAAACCATAAGTAGACTCATAAACATGGAAGAAAACATGGTAGATCTAGAGTTTTTCAAACCAAAATGAGTTAAAGTGGGTTGTATTGTGTTAGATATTCACTTGGAGTGCTTGATCTTCAATTTTGGCTTTCGAATTCTCTAAGAGTTATTTGGGGCCGACTTTTAGGGCTTGGGAGAACTAGGGTTCGGCCCCCCAAAGTTGGACAAACAAAATGAGAGCTCAAAATAGGTTAAATGTGTATTTGGCGTTGCACACGGTCATGTCTGTAAGTGACACATCTGTGTTGGTCATGAACGAGGTCGGCTGATGAGGCACATGGTAGGCACACCGGTGTTTGATGGAAAATCCCAAAAACTTCAATTTTCTTGTGTTTTTCCACAACGAATCACCAACAAGCCATCCAAAACTACAAAATTCAAATAGTACACAATTAACTGTCGATTTAAATGAATTTGTAAAAAAGAAGTATATAAAATGGGGGATAATATGTATTATTATTATTATATTATTATTATTATTGTTGTTGTTGTTGTTATTATTATTATTATTATTATTATTATTATTATTTATTAGCATATCAGAAACCTTTCTACCAGCTGGGCCTACCCACAAATTCCAAGTCAGACACGTTTTTATTAGACTATGGGCCCACGGGCTCAGTAAGGTTTCTAGGGTTACTCGTAATCCCTATATATTATAATCTACTCATTCAATAATAATCAATTAAGCCTTTTACCATTCTTACATGGTATCAGAGCCAGCCTAGGCTCTATACCCTCTCCGCAGCATCAAACACAAATAACAAAACCCTAGCCGTCACCACTTGATAAAAACCCTAGACAGGGCGGCGTGCCGCCGCTGCCGCCCTGTTCGATCTCTGTTCATTTTCTGTTTTTTTCAATTTCGTATTCAAATGTCTTTAGTTCTAGTTTCAACGGCTTTCTTACGATCTCTTACCACATAGATGATGCTAAGGCTCATCTTGTTGATTTCACATCTCCGTCAAGCCGCCCCTTGCCGCCGTGCCGCCGCCGCTCATTACACTACGGTCTTCCGCCGCGCCGCCTGCAGGATTACGATCCGCCGCCGTGTCGCTACCAGTCGGCGCTACACTATGGTATTGGTTGACTCTTGTAGGATTATGAGATCATTCAAAACTGTGGATCGAAGATTATTGATTGAAGATTGCAAGTTTAATGATCTTTAACCAAATCGAAGACAATTTTTTAGGGTTTATTATTGTTTTTGTTTTCAGTCTAAGCTTCTAGTTCCATCCGCTACGACTGCGGGGGAGTATTAGACTATGGGCCCTCGGGCTCAGTTAGGTTTCTAAGGTTACTCGTAATCCCTATATATTGTAATCTACTCATTCAACAATAATCAATTAAGCCTTTTACCATTCTTACAATTTTCAATCAATTTATCTTCTAAAACATATAATATTTGAAAACCAGACACCTAACTTTACCTATCACTTTCTATATTTTAACTATGCAAACTTCAATTTCAGGAACATTTTCACATTTTTTTAACTTTTTTAGATTTTCTATTCTTTTTTAGACTCAAGACTCAACTAACACTAACTAACACTAAGACTCAAATGTCTCATCCCCACACTTGAACTTTGCATTGTCCTTAATGCAGGAATGGAAACATGACTCAAAACAAAAAAAAATTGAATATAAAAATAAAATAAAAATACAAGATAAAATGGAAAAGACTTAACTGATAATATTGCGAGACTATCATGTGCCAGTCAATTTCACAAATGCCCTCCAGTTCAATCGTGCTCAGCAAACAATTCCTAAACTCTCACACACGAAGGAAAGCGGCCAATCTCTCACATCAATCATTCTAAGCAACATCACAAGCAAACATAACAGATATACATATATAAAAACATAACAACCAACCATCCATACCATGCCAAGAATATGTCAAAGTACTTCAATTTAAGTACAAACAAATATTAGCAAAAACAACATAAAAAGAAAATAAAACAAAAGTACTGGTCTATAATCCTGTTGCTAACCATTCCCACACTAGTCTTCATCATCACCTGTCGGCTCGTCATCCTGCCCCTCAGGCTATGTAGCTCTAAAATAATCCGGAACAAAAATACCCATGTGGCCCATCATATATCGGAGCGAATCCTAATTCCTCTGCTGACCAGTTGTAATCAAATCCCGCTTATCCCCATCCTGTTTATCCATCCTCTCGCATAAGGTATCAAAAGTGAATGGTACCGGAGGTGGCTCACGAAGGGGATACTATCGGCTAGGCAGCTCACTCCCATGTCTCAGCCTCTGGAATCATGTGGGAATACCAGTAAAAAGGGCCTCCACTGTTGTTGAACCCTTAAGAGGTTGAACCTGCGATCCTATTAGGATCTGAGTTTGATTTTGTTGTGAATGTTTAAGATGGAAATCAATTAAAGTAGATAAACAGTAATGAAATAGTGCAGCAGAAATAATAAACTTCCAAATCACAACAATGGAGACATTATTTTCATCAAACATGCTTTTGTAAACTTTGATTCACGTATGCATGCAAATATTACAACTCCCCCTCAGCCTAAGATCACTCTAATTTGTTCGTATAGAATGATAGAAGGAAAGTGATGAATAGAAAAGTGCATGCATTGTTTTGTTTATAATACAAATCAAAACATGTGGAATATAAGCTGACGTCACCTTGATAGTGACATCTAACGACCTAACAAACTCTAACATCTGCTAAATCTAAAACACTGTTACATTGAAATATAAATATAAACTCTGTTGAACCAACATCTGTTGAAGGAACCTCTGATGAGCTTTATCCTCTGTTGGTCCAGTAGACCTTTGCTTTAACAGTTCTTATCTTCAATAACAGAGGTTCTCTCTAGCAGACTTTAGCTTCAACAGACCTTTGAGTAGCAGATGTTGATGTCTTTGTCTTTGGGAGGAGTTAAATACTCAAAGCACTTTTTATTCTTGATCAGATGATATAGACCATTTTGGCTTTCTAATCATCTATTCCTTTCTAGGGTTCAATAGATCCAACAATCTCCCCCTAGAACAGATGATGCCAAAACTCTTCTTTTTGCTGATCTTTATTCCTCATCAACATTTCCCTGATTTGCCCTTTGAATTGTACTTCAAAGTTCATGGAAATCATATCTTCAAAAACCCTTTGTAATTCAAGGTTCAACAAATCTTGGTGGTCATCCGCATATAGACCATATGCATCCTCCATTTTGTAGCCTTGGAATCTCACCATCTAATCTAATCTGAGCAAATTCAATTCATGGGTGTCTAAGGATGACTTCCATTTTAGAATTTTTGAATCAGTTGGTTTTCTTGGTTGAAGATTTATTTCTGAGGAGTTGGGTGAATGAGGTCTGCTTACAAGGTTAGAAATTGTTTCTCTTACTTTTTCACTTGCAGCATTAGTGTGAAAGAGCAGTTGGTTCTTGATTCCCTCTTTTCTATGTTCTTCAAACATCTGTTCATCATCTTCAGTCATCTTCTTTTGCCTTTTTTGCTTGATTTAAGGCAAGTGTGGAGAAGATAGTGGTTGAAGAATGCTTTTTGAGTGTTTGCGTCTGTTGAGGGATAACAACTGTTGGATAATCTGGCTTTCTTGGAACTGTAGGATCTTTCTTTCTAAACTCTTCCAGTTTCTTGTATGTATCTACAACCATAGATTAAGACCATCTTACAACAAATCTTGCAGAGCCATAATTAGTAGAAACCAATTCTTTTTAATTCTTTTAAGCTTCAAAACCCTATTTTTATCCACTTGTTTGTATGTTTTCTTGTCAGGAGGAGTTGGCTTGTGTAGAGTATCCTTGAGCATTTCCTGGATTCTATCAATTTCTTTTTTAAGAGCATTTGATGACCAATCTTTGAATTGTGCTCTTGATACTTTGTATGGCTTGTTCTGCATTATGTGGTTAAGATAATCATGTTATAGCTCCTCATCCAGCTTAGCATTGACTGGCCTTTCTGACATGGATTTACTCATATCTTTGGCAAAATCATCAATTTTTCTAAGTTTGCTAAGTTCATGAGATAAGATTGATTGAGTAACCCTGTCATCTTTCCCTTTGCTCATCTCTTTGGCTATGTTCTTAGCTTGTTTAGCTCTCAGTTTTAGATATTCATCTAAGTTTCTTGGCTTTCTATATCCAAAGAGATGGGAAGTCTAGTTTTGTAGTATCCTCTGCTGTGAAAAATGATTCAATTTCTTTTTGAACAACAAGAATTTCTAGAGGATATCTAGTAACTAGTGGGATGTCAGGTGGTGGTTTGTTCATGGATGGTAGTGAAGTGGGTTTAGATGGTAGTGATTAGGGTGATGTGGAAATGGGTTCTGATGATAAAGGAATTGGTGATGGAATCTCTTCATCATCATCATCATCATCAACAACAAAAGTTTTTCTTTTGCGTTGGAATTTGATCTTTGGTGAGGGTGGATGTGTAGGAATTCTTGGCGGTGTCATTAATGGTTGGGTTAAGATGGGAAAGGTGATCATGGCAAAGGTATGGTTAACATCTGCGGTACCAGCATCTGCTGAGTAACCCTGTCATCTTTCCCTTTGCTCATCTCTTTGGCTATGTTCTTAGCTTGTTTAGCTCTCAGTTTTAGATATTCATCTAAGTTTCTTGGCTTTCTATATCCAAAGAGATGGGAAGTCTAGTTTTGTAGTATCCTCTGCTGTGAAAAATGATTCAATTTCTTTTTGAACAACAAGAATTTCTAGAGGATATCTAGTAACTAGTGGGATGTCAGGTGGTGGTTTGTTCATGGATGGTAGTGAAGTGGGTTTAGATGGTAGTGATTAGGGTGATGTGGAAATGGGTTCTGATGATAAAGGAATTGGTGATGGAATCTCTTCATCATTACTAACATCTGTTGGGTTAGTTTTTGGTGATGGTTTCTTTGGTGCTGATTTGGATTTTTTGTTGGCAGGGGATACACTTTTTGTTACCTCAGCGGTGGTTTTAGAAGAGGTGGGAATTGGTTGTCTAACTTTTCTAGTTGACTTTCTTTTTCTTGAAGTACCAATATCTTCTTTTTCCATTTGTTTGCCTTGCTTTCAAGTGTATCTTGTCTCTTCTATTTTTCTAAGGTAATTTCTTCTACTTATTTGTTTAGGGTCTCATCAACCCATTTTGAACACCAGCATCTGATGCCTTAGCAAAAGTTTAGTTTTGAGTTGACCCTTGCTTTTGTTGTGCCTTCGAATCTGGCTGCAACTTTCTCAGTTTATCACCCCCCCCCTTTTTTGCATCATCCTCTACTTCTTCTTGAAGGACTGTTGAAGGGGCAGAGCCAGTAGTGTTCACCAAATCTTCTCTAATGGCCTTGATGCCTGCTTGAGTAACTTTACATCTAGCCTTAACCATATTTCTGACAAGTTCCATGTGAGTGTTATGGTTGATATCAGCTAAATTCCTCTGAGCATGAATATGGGTTGCATAGATTTCCATAGCGCATTGGCAATTTGTTGTGTAGAAGTCTGGCTTTGAGAATTTTGTAACATCTGCTTCAACATATCTTTCATTCACCTATTAAAGACTCCATTAATGTCATTCTCTCTTTCAATTCCTTATATGTCAATTCATCACCTAATTTAAGAGGATCATCTGAAATCCTACCAGAGGTAGTTGTATTTGGATCACCAAAAGGAGAAAATCCATGTTATCAGAACCAAATGCCTCTTTTTCTTAGTATTGGGGACTTCCAACTGGAACAGAGGTTACAATTGTAGCCTCAACAGTTATTGCCTTTAAGGAAGACTTATTGATGTAACGACTGTTCAACTGAAACACTTTTGTGTCATCAGTTCTAGTAGCTGCTTCACTTAAATTACCACCAAGAGTTACTTGTAACTCATAAGGTGTAGCCTACTCAGCTATTTATGGGTTAGAAACTTGATTTTTCTCAGACTTTGTCACTTGTAGGGGTGTACTCTCTTTGAGTTTTGCTTGTGTGTGTTTCACAACACCGGTTGTGGTGTCATGATCACCAGGAGCAGTAGGCTCATCCAAAGTAGGCTCATCCCCCATTGCTTTTGTTTTGGAAACTTTTGACTCTTGATTTAACATTCTTGTAAGAGTTTCATTGGTTAGACTCTTCATTCTAAAAACTACATATTGTTGAAAATCTTTTTCAAATACTTGCTTTTGAAGGTAGTAGCTTAGGAGTCTAGGATACAAAAGAAAAGCTTTATTTGTTTTGATTTTATTAATATTTGCCACCAAGTCCAAAAAAAATGTCTTGGATAGATTAAAATCAGAGTTTGTCAAAATAGCATATCCCAGATTTTGAATGTTTGTGGAATCTCATTAAATGTAGTGGTCTTGGTAGATAGACAAATAAGCAAGGTATGGAAAAAATATCGCATTGTAGTAGGAAATTTTGGTTTAAAAATAGTAACACCAGTCAATTGACCTTCATACCCGCGTTCTATGAACTCAGTGTGAAGCTCATGTTTTTGAAAAGAGATTTTACCTTGTTGATCGTTTGTGGATACAAAAGATGGGGATATTTGAACAAGAGTCTCTCTAATCTGTGATGTGATAGCATATGGCTTTTTGTTTTGGGATTCAATTTTAGCGTTTGCCCAAAATTGTCAGAGAGTATCCACATAAATAGGAGCATCAGCAAGCATGATGTGTTTGTATTTGGATGATGTGAGAACATCAATTATTGGGTGAAAGGAAGTGTTTTTGTCGTTTTTCTCAAAAGTGGGGAGCTAGTTATGAGGTAGTTTAATTTGCAGAGCCATGATCAAAGAAGAGAAGTGAGTGATGGTGAAGAGAATGAAGGAATGAGAGTAATGGAAACCGCTTTTAAGAATTTTTAATTCGAGATGGCAGTGAGAAGATCTGTTTGGAATGTATAAAGGGAATAGTGAATGTTGACGTGGCAGTGGTTTCAAAGATCTGATGGCTAACATCTGTCCATGTGGCAACCTCTGTTGGATGATGGATGACAGTTGTTGTGGAACCTCCGATGGGAAGCAACAAAGGTTGGGAACATTGCATAGGAATAGTGATGATTTTATTCTATCAGATGTTAGATATTAGAAGTTAGAAGAAACAATGGTATATGAAAACAGAGGATACCTTTCAACAATCGATAGAGTTATAACCAATCAGAGGTTTTAAAATAGTGGTTTAAAGGATTTATTGAAAATTTTTAATTTTAGAACTATTTTAAAGGATGGAATTTTGATTTTCTAAAAACATTTCAATGCATTTTATTCATGGAAAACAAAATGTTGCTTTTAATCCATGTTTAGCATGCCAATCCTAGAGATCAAACTTTCAAAGCTAGATGTGTCTAAAGCTTTTGTGAACACATCTGCCAGTTGATCATTAGTTGGAACATGATGCAGAAAAATCAAACCTTTTTCATAGCAATCCCTCACAAAGTGATGTCTGATATCAATATGCTTTGTTGTGGAATGGGAGACTGGATTTATGATAATGTTTGAAACTGTTTGACTATCTAACATAAGAGAAGTCTTTAGAGCAGTTACACCAAAGTCCAGCAATTGATTTTGAAGCCACAAGAGTTGAGCAGTGCAACTAGCAGCAGCAATATACTCAGTCTTTGTTGTGGATGTTGAAACTGCAACTTGCTTTTTGCTTTGCCAAGAAACTAAGCAATTGCCTAGAAACTTACAACCTCCTGATGTGGACTTCCTTGTTGCATGGCATCCAGCAAATTCATTATCTGAATAACCTAAAAGCTCAATATTCCCATTAATAGGATACCAGATATCAAGTGTGGGAGCACCTTTTATGTATCTGAATATCCTTTTCATAGCTATAAGATTTGACTTTCTAGGTGCTGACTGGGATCAGGCACAGACATATGTAGCAAACATGATGTCAGGCCTTAATGCAGTTAGGTACAATAAAGACCTAATCATGCTTCTATAAAGAGTTTGATCAACCAATTCATCTTTGTCATCAACAATGACCAATTTGGATGTTGCCATGGGTGTACTACATGGTTTACAATCATTCATATCAAATTTTGTAAGTAGTTCTTTGACATACTTGCTTTGATGAATGAATGTACCATTTTGCAATTGCTTAACTTGGAGACCAAGAAAGCACTAGAGTTCACCCATAGCACTCATTTCAAACTCTGTTGTCATGAGTTCTCTAAACTCTTCACACGTGGCATTACATGTGGATGCAAAAATGATGTCATTTACATAAATTTGGACAAGCATCAAATCCTTTCCTCTCCATTTTAAAAATAACTTTTTGTCATTTTTACCTCTTGTAAAGCCTATGGATAAGAGAAAGGTGGAAAGAGTTTCATACCAGCCTCTAGGTGCTTGTTTCAAGCCATATAAAGCTTTGTGTAGCTTGTAAACATGATCTCGATAAAAAGCATCTTCAAAACCAAGGGGTTGGCATACATATACCTCTTCCTTGATTTTGGCATATTGAAAAGCACACTGTATATCAATTTGAGACACCTTGATGTTGTGGTTGGCAGCAAAGGCTAAGAACAATCTGATGGCCTCAAGTCTTGCAATAGGAGCAAAAGTTTCATCATAATCAATGCCCTCTTCTTGTCTATAGCCTTGAACCACAAGCCTAGCTTTGTTTTTTTACAACAATGCCCCTTTCATCTGTTTTGTTTTTGAAGACCCGTTTTGTGCCAATTGGACATACATCATGAGGCAATGGTACAAGTTCCCATACTTGTTGTCTTTTGAACTGTAGGAGCTCTTCTTGCATAGCCTCTACCCAACTTTTATCTTTTAGTGCCTCTTGGTACTTGACAGGTTGTGTAAATGATAGAAAACCAGTAAAAAGAAAGTGTTTTGGGATTGACTTCTTGTGAGTACCCCTTCATTTATGTTGCCAATAACTTTGTCTAGTGGGTATTTTTAAGGTGGATCAGATCTCCCTTGTATAGAATTATGACATTGAGAGATGAAGGCTGCAGATGGGAATCATCTGAGCTAACATATGTTGGCAATTTTGAAAAGCCAACATCTATTTGAAATGGAGGTGGAGGCATAAGTGGGATAGAAGTAAACATGGGTTGACTGTTGTTCATAGAATATGGACTTTTATCAACAGGTGTTCAACTTGATAAAATGGTAATGGTTTGAGGATCACAACTGTTGATATAGCAGTGGTAGAGTTTTGAAGTTGTTTTGAACATCTGTTCTTCTGGTGGAGGAAGTGACTTTGCATTGTGGAATTACAATGCCATATCCATAATCTTGATGGAAAGATTGTGGTATACCTGCAGTTTTAGTCTTGACAGACACATCTTCAAATGTAAATTTATCTAGATCAAATAATTCAGCAGGGTTTGATGGGATTTTTAATGAAGAAAGTTCATTGAACTTTATATTCAAGGTCTCTTCCACACAGGCCTTGGCAATGGTTGAGTATCCCAGAAAATAACCACAATCTACTTTGGCTGCAAATTTTGAAATGGAGTCTTTTAAGTTTACGAAACATGGGCAGCCAAAGATTTTGAAATATAAGATCAGAGGTTTGATCTTCTATAGAGTTTCATAAGCAGTCTTTTGATGCCTGGGGTTATTAAAACTCTGTTATGTACATAACAAGCAATGTTTACAACCTCTGACCAAAAAGACAAGGGTAAACTTGAGTCTGCAAGCATTGTTCTAGCACCTCCCATTAGAGTTTTGTTCTTTCTTTAAACCACCCCATTTTATTCTGGTGTCCTTGGGATGATATATTGCCTCACAATCCCTTTTGACACACAGAAAGCATCCAACTCCTTATTTCTAAACTCTGTTCCATTGTCACTCCTGAAGATTTTCACTAGCAAGTCTAATTGCTTATCAACTTTTCTTACAAAGTCCTGCAAAATATCCGCAGTCCCATCTTTGTAGTGCAAAAAGTAAGTCCATGTAAACCTTGAAAATAATTAATTATAATAAGACAATACCTCTTGTTTTTAAGACTCATAATTTTAATAGGGCCAAACAAGTCCATGTGTAACAACTGTAAACACTGACTTGTTTTGGACTCTTCAATTGATTTGTATGAACTTTTATGTTGTTTACCTTTTAAACAGGAAACACATTGTTCATCACATGTGAATTGTTTTGATGGAAGACCTCTTACAAGACCTTGTTTAGAGAGTGTGGTGATAGTTTTAAGATTTGTGTGACCAAGACTTCTATGCCATAGTTCTATCTCTTTATTTAAGGCAACTAAGAACAAACATGCATTAGACATTGGATTATCTTTCAACATATCAACCACATACACATTGCCACTCCTATGAGTAACAAGTTGTGCTTTGCTCTCAACAATGATTGTTTCAATCTTTTTAACCACTTCTGGCCCAACAATCTGATAGTGCTTCTTAGTGAAGAAAGACCCATAACCTTTGTCACTCCCTGCTTGAATTGTCCCTGACCCCAACACCTTTCCTTCTGAATTGTTACCAAAGGATATATCACCCCCTTCATGTGCTAGAAAATCTTTGAGAAGGGCTTTACATCCTGTCATGTGCCTTAAGCCTCCATATCTACATACCATAAACTATCAAGGCAAGTAGAAGCTCCCTACACATCACTAACAAGTTAGTTTTGGTGAGTGTCCAAAGAAAAAATGGCTTTAGATGGGGTCACAGACATTTCATCCTCAAGTCCAGGAGAATGGTAAGAGTTTTGAACAGATTTTGAGACATCTGCTGTGAGCCATTTCCTGTCAAATGATTATAACCATGAGGATGCTTGTTTACTCTTGGCTTTGAGGGTCTTTTGTAGACCTCATAGCCAAGTGGTACACTCTTATAAGTTGGTTGGCAGTATTCTCTTGGAACTTTATTAGCTGGTAGAGCATCTATTACTTGAACCTCTCTAGGAACAGAGATTATATTCAATTGTTTGGTAATAGATGTTTAGACTGAGACAAAGATCTGTTTGGTCTTTTCTTTTCTTGAACTCTCAAGTGTTTTAGATTTATACTCATTTCTTTTTACATTAAATTTTTTGAGATAAACACACTTGAGTTTTGTGGTTTTTCTTACCATAGATGGTACAGTGAGGTGCATCAATAATCACACTTGTTTTGTTAATATCATATGCTTGTAGAAGAATACAATTTTTAGTAACATGATTCTTCTTTACACAAAAATCACAAAACAAGTTTGTTATCTTTTTTTTCTTCTTCCTTTTTTCACCTTTTTTGTAAGCAGATGATGAAACATCTGCTGGAAGTTCTTTTAAGGGAATGATCTTTACTTGAGGTGCTTTTGCACCTTCAATGGATGAAAATTCCATTGGCTTAAAATTTTCAAGAATCTCAAACTCATCTGACCACGTAAGTTTGAATTGATATTTATCAATCTCCTCAAAAGTTGAGGATCTTTCTGGTCTTTCTAAAATAATTTTCTTAGCATTTGGTTCAATAACTTTTATTTCTTAACCAGCCAAATTTGTTGGAATAATTTCAACCAAACCACAATCATTTACAGCAGTATTTTGAAAAAACTTGATCATTTTTTCTGAAACCTACAGAAAATTTTACATTGCTTTTGACTTGTGATTCTAACATCAACTCATAACCTTTGTAGGATTCTACCCATTTCTCACAAGTGATCTGGGTAGATTCAAGCTCCTTTTTACAACTTTGATATTTTTCTATCATTGTTTGGAGTTGATCCTTGATTATGCTTGATTCATGTTTGAGACTACTGATTTCACTATCCTTTTCTAACAGTTTTGCTTTAACTCTTTTGTAAGTTTTTCAAACTCTATTTCATCATTTAACATCTTGTTTCTAAGATTTTTATTCACCTCTTTAATGTTAGCAAAAACAATAATACATTTGTCTGAACATAAGTCTTTAAGGACTTGAGGTGATACCTTAGCAGTAGCCATCATGGCACAATCACACTCTCCCTCACAAACACTAGAATCCCATGGATCAGACAAAGGATTTATCATTTCTTCACCAACCTTTTCTTCACCAACAGTTTCTTCAGTAACATCTGTTGTAACATCTGTTTCAACATTTTCACAAACCATATCAATATTAGACACCATTTCCTTAGATTCATTCCCCTCCAAAATAGTGTCTAGTGCCATAAAACAAAAATTTTCAGTTTTCTTATTAGAATTAGCAACTAGAGCAAAATTTTCATCAGTGAGTTCCTCAGGTAAGCTACTCCAATCAACAAAGGCTTGCGTAAAGAAGCTCTGTTGACTGGTCTCTACCTGAATAAAGGTTTGTGTAGCTTGTGGTGCAGGTTGCACTTGGACCTGAGGAGCTGGGGCTTGAACATATTGTATCTGAGGAATAGTGGTTGGACATGCTGGACAGGAACAGTGTTTACAGGGTGTGCAAAATGAGCAGTGTTTTGCATGTGTGAATCAGTGGTATACTGAGAATAATGGACAGTGTTTTGAGGTCTAGGACTTAGATGTGTAATTATAGGGCCATTTGTTTGGCTCCTGCATTCTCTAGCAAAATGACCTAGCCTATTACACTTATAACACTTGATTTTTGACTTATCCAACCCAACTTTTAAACCTCCATGAAACCCTGGAAACTTTCTACCAGTTTTCTTGTAAAACTTGCTAGTCCTAACACTCAGCAAGGCCAGTTGGTGCAAGATGTTTATTTCTTCCAAATCAACAGGATCAAAATGTTGAAGATCACTTAACTTAAAAGATAAGTTTTCAGAAATTTGGTTTTCCCCATTTGCTACAAAAGCATAACTGGGTGAGTAAGAATCAGAGCTAAATCCTCCACCAGATGTTATGTCAATAAAATGAACATAACTCTGATCCTTACTTCCATCAGAGGTTTCTTCTTAACCAAAAACCATTGTACTACCAAAAGTATAGTCATCAGCAACTTCCTGACTCTTGCAGCTTCTTTTTCTGGTTAAGCTCTCTCTCATAAGTGAGAAGCCTACCTTGAAGCTGAGTCAAATTCATCTCCTTGAACCCAACAGCGGTTCTAGTTTCAAAAGCAATAGTGTACCATTTTTCTAGTAATGATCTTAAAAACCTGCTATTCAGGCTTGAATTAGGATAGTTAACATTTACCTGTTTTAATTCACTAATTAGACAACTAAACCTTTCAAACTGCTGAGTTATTGATTCTCCTTAACATGAAAAAATGTTTCATATTGTTTGTTTAAAACTTCATAATTGTTTTCAATAACCTACTATATCCCACCGAACTGTTCTTTCAAAGCATCCCACAACTCCCTTGCACTATTACAATGTAATAGGCGAGCATAGATATCATTTGGCAAAGCCGTAGCTACGGTACTAAATGCCTTTGCATCTAGCTTGATTTTCTGAAAATCTTGCTCGGAGTAGTTTTTAGGATTCTTTGGAACTTGAACTTTAGGGTCTTCAACACTCTGTACCATTGGAACATGAGGTACAAAGATAACCAATTTCCAGCAACCCGTATTTTGTTGTAAAGTATGTGACCCATTCATCTTTGCAAGAAATTATATTCCGGTCTGACAAGGATCGGAGGTTTATACATGGTGCCAATGTTGTGTGGATCTTGTGGATTTTGAGACATTTCTGATTGTTTACAAATAGGTTTTTGTTTAAAAATACTTTGAACGTAAATAAACTTTTACTTTGTTTTCAATACAACGAACAAACGAATCAGTAGTGAGAGCTGATCTGTTTATATCAGATTGATTGTGAAATCGGATTTGATTGACCAAGCTCTGATACCAATTGTTAGCATCTGAGTTTGATATTGTTGTGAATGTTTAAGATGGAAATCAATGCAAATAGATAAACAATAATGAAATAGTGCAGCGAAAATAATAAACTTTCAAATGACAACAATAGAGAAATTGTTTTCATCAGCATGCTTTTGTAAACTTTGATTTACATATGCATGCAAATATTACAACTCCCCCCAGCCTAAGATCACTTTAGTTTGTTCATAAAAAATGTTAGAAGGAAAGTGATTAATAGAACAATACATGAATTGTTCTATTTATAGTACAAATCAAACCACTGTGGCATCTACGCTGACGTCTCCTTGATGGTGACATCTAACGACCTAACAAACTCTAACATCTGCTAAAACTAAAACACTATTACACTGAAATATAAATATAAACTATGTTGAACCAGCATCAGTTAAAGGAACCTCTGATGAGCTTTATCCTCTGTTAGTCTAGTAGACATTTGCTTTAGTAGTTCTTATCTTCAATAACAGAGGTTCTCTAGCAAACTTTAGGCTTTGAGCAGAGCTTGTATTCAACAGTCTTTGTAAATAGACTTTAGCTTCAACAGACCTTTGAGTAGCAGATGTTGATGTCTTAGCCTTTGAGAGGAATTAAATATTCAAATCACTATTTATTCTTGATCAGATGATATAGACCATTGTGGCTTTCCAATCATCTGTTCTTTTATAGGGTTTAATAGATCCAACAGATCCTACCTAAACCACCTCCCATATTGGGGGCAATTTATGTCAAAATGTCGGCCTTCTACAGCTCCTTCACCCCAAAGAATGACGTCTCCGATCCTAGTGTCAAATAATCAACCTTATACCGATCTAACACCTTTAGACTCCCTGCCAACCTAGTGATATAAGGGCTCATATCCAAAGTAGTCGGTATCCTCCTATCCTAACCCTTGTAAACAATCAAGCTAAAACACTCGCTAAGTTGGCCTCTCGGGCCCTTAACCGTACACAATAAACAAAACAAATCCAACCAGTTCATTTTATTCTCCCCCAACTTCCGATCACGTGCATGACAGAATCTTATGAATATACCTCAACACCGGATCCTTGATATCTGAACCTAGCATACTGTTGGAAAATGGGGTGTCAGCAATAGTAACCCAAAAAGCAGCCAAGTCGGTCTCCCTCAAACTATACTCTCTATCCACCTTATATGCACTTCTTTAACTAGTAACAAACAACGGCATCTCGACCTCCTCTCTAGTGTAAAATCCACTAGCTATAGCAAAATCAACTATGGGCATCTCATGAACCACCCTGCCTAAAGAGAACGACACTGCGTCCCGCTCAACAAATGAACCATCCTTGTGCCTAAATGTTGAGTGAAACTCGATCATCAACTCCTCATACTGCAGCCAATTATAGTCCAAAGTTCCCGCAAACCTAGGTCCTAACAACCCCTCAATCCTATCTCGCTGACCAGCCACTCTCGACACTCCCAATCAATCGCTCTATGCTCCAAAATCTCCGTATCAACCAGTGCATCAAACTTCTTACATTCGGGAGTACCCGACTGAAACTGAAATAACATATGCTCCCTATGTTTCCTCATACTGGACACTTGTAATCTCTCCCTCTCTGAGTATTTTATCTTTCTACAGCGTGGATCTTGATCGTTAACCTGGTCGGCAGATCAACCCACGAATAGGGCACCTGCCCATGTCTCCTCTTCCGAGCACTCGAACTCGGTTCACTTGAGATTTTTGCAAAATAAATTTTAGCAAAAACAAACAGGCAAAACATTAGTAATCGCAAACTAATTTTTATATTTTTAGAATATTTGTTTGCCCAAAAATGAAAATTAGAAAAAAAATTTGGGTTACCGTTTACAAAATTGTGATTTCAGACCGAAACTCACCTGAATGGAGACTGAGTACAGGCGAGGTGGTTTTGTACCTGTTAAAGCATAACGGTGAACCCACGATTCGATCAAAAATGCAAGTTAAACTAAAACAGACTCAATACACAGACACGACACTAAAAGACGCAAATTACCGACTCAATGTACACTACCCCATCCTGGCACTTTAATTGTCCTCAATTAAACCCTAAGTGCCTAAAATACGCAAACATTGAGTCTCGAACCTTAGATTTGAGAAAAGCGGTTAAGTGTCAAAAATTTGATTCAAGTGGAAAACTTCCCCTTGGAGAAATGGGTTTTATCCATTTGTGCCTATGAAAAACAATCAAGTTCTGCATCCACATTTTCATCAAGAAAAACACATGGCTTATCGGCAATATAAACCAACCTATTCCAACCCACACGCCATTGTTCTGCAAACCAAACTTTCCCGGCAACCTTCGTAACATTAGTACCAAAACGCAACTAAACTAACACGACCTCAACTAAGACTTGACACATGATGACTCGACTAAAGCTAACACTCTACGACTCTACTAACTTCAACTCAAAACATGAATCAGACACACTAGCAAACATCAAAACTCTACTAACAAAACATGAGTAAAACATAAAACTAAATGATGCAAAAGGGATCCATACCTGAGAATTGACGACGTATGTAACACAAAAACAAAATGAGATGAAATTGCAGTTTGGTGAAACGTGACACGTTACAACCTCATGGTGGTAGTAGGTGGGTGAAGGTTGTGGTAGATAGAGGTGACAAAATGGCGGTTAAGGGTGTATGTGTGGTGATGTGATAAATGGTAGGTTGAAGATGGAGATGATAAGGTAGTGGAGGTAGAGGTGAAGGAAATGGTGTATGCGTGGTGATAACCGCGATGGAGGGTTGTAAGTGGTGGTCTCCGTCGGGGTGCGGCGGAGATTAGCGGAGTGTCGTGGTAAATCGCCGGAGGTGGAGAGGTGGTTAGGTAATGGGTGAATGAAACTTATTTGGGGGTTTTTCTCCATGTTTCAGCGAAATGTTACACCGTCGCGTCCCACACCGGCTTCTAGGTTTGGCTTCGCATGACGCAACAAAGCCTTTGACTGACTTTTAACTTGATGGCGTCATGTTGCACAACGGCTTAAAAAAATGCCCCTCGCGCGACGCGAGGCTTTTTTTCACAAAAAGTTTCATGAATTTTTTAGCTTTTTTAACTTAGAAAATTTTCCACTTTTTCAACCAAACCTCCGCAAACCCCATTTCAAGCAAAATTTTCATTGGAACTTACCTAGAACCTTGTTTCTTGATGTTCTCCCCCTCTGAATTGGTTACGAATCCCTGCACAAAGACTCAAACACAAAACACAAACCGAAAAAATACAAAATACTATCGAAAATGAGAAAAAACGTGAAATTAAGAATTGTAACAACTATATAAACTCTACACTTGGGTTCTTACCCAATACCTCTAATCACTCATTCTCACGGGATTCTCGAGAGGTGTTTCCTCCATCTTTCTTAGATCTAACGATCCTATCATGCAATCCATTCGCCAAAGACTACGCATACACCATATCTCGAAGCTCCTCTAATTAATGGGTATGAAAGTAACGCGCGCTGCTTCGGTAAGATCGAGCTTAACCGTCTTAAGGGCACAAATAGCTTTTTATTCTAACTCGACGGGGAGGTGACATGCTTTACCATTAACAATCCTGAACGGTATTGTTCCTAAGGGTGTTTTGTAAGCAGTTTTAAATGCCCAGAACGCAACATCCAACTTTTCGGACCAATCCTTCTGACTTTTCCCCACAGTTTTTCAAGGATTCTTTTCACGATTTAGAATACTTTCGATCGCAGGCTCCCCAAAATTACATTGTCTATTCTTGGTCGTAACAGCCATAACATGAATAACCACAACTATAATGCGAGGTACTTCTTGCGTGTATCAAAACAACAACCCGCTGGAGGGGGAAACTATGCGGTCACCATTTCTCCCATAGTATGCATCCCATCCTCTATGGGTCTCGATTGCCCAAAATAAGGAAAATCCTCCACTGCACTAACCCACGTGCCAAATACATTCATAATGCTCGAGCTCCATGAGCTTCAATAAGATTATTAGATTTCCCATGGGGTGTTGAATAAAATGCGATAAGGGAGATGCAGCATGGCTCATGCCATACTATCCTTTGAGGCATGTCAACTGACGGAGTTCATCATAACAACTCCAATGAATAAGATATGGAGCTATAGCCACTGAGGTACTAACTCGAGTACTAGAATCCTGAAATATTGAGGAGAAATCCTCCCTAGGTGGTTATCCTACTTTGTTTGTTTAGATACTGACTTTCAACCGACCTGTACTATAGATAGAAATGCTAGGTATGAAACAAACAAGGGCAGATTTCTTGCTGGTGTTATAACAACCACCATGGTTATTGTTCTCCCAAATGGAAATTGAATCTCGAGTAACAACTTAAGAATTTAGAATAAATAGTGATCATTCGTTTGATCCGTAGAGTTCACCAAGATTTCCAATTATGACTATGTGTGCACACGTAATAATAAATTACCTTGCATGGTCATGCGACCGTTCTCTCACTCAAAATAAAAAGATCAACAAGGGAGGGGACATGATGACTCGCCTTCCTTTAACATAAAGAAGACCTTTGTAATAGTTCAAGTTTAACACTCGTTGCCCTCAATCGTGGGATGGCACGGTGTCAAATGGAATATGAGTAGAGGAAATCTATAATAAGAATAACTAGAGGCGCACCTTCAAGACCAGTACATCATCTTCCTTGTCTTTTCCAAAAATGTCATCAAACATGATTATCATGAATCATAGGGATCCCATCCACTAATAGAAATGTCATCAAAGGCTACCACCTCATCGTCACTACCGAAGTTAGGCATCTCCGCATCTAAGGGAAATCAACCATACACTACAAAAATCAAGCCTAGGGTATCCCTTAGGAACAACGTCCACCCTAAGCTCATCGATAGATGCAAGGTTATATTTACTCCTCATCCAAGTCACGAATAGCAATTGGGTCCGAAGGTGAATACATCAAGATTTTGGCAAATTAATCCATACAACATATATATATATATATATATATATACATAAAAATCCTAACTCACAAGGATTTCAACCTTATCTATTTTCTATAGACCAAATCATGTAATGAGCCTTTGCGTCTAGACCATGTAATGAACCCTGTAAACCATCTATTACATATAGACTGACCATGTAATGTGTCTATTCTAAATAGACTGAACCTTGTAAACTGTCTATAACACATAGACTGATAATGTAATGTGTCTATTCCAAGTAAACTGAACCATGTACCGAACCTTGTATATTACCATGAAATGAAACTCGTGTAGTGGGCCCTGTATGATGCAATTCAATGAAAATTTTGTTCTTGTAAAAATTGTTTCATGAGAGCATCCTAGTGATTGTAGACTAGACTCGAGAAGGAATCTTAGTTCACTACAATCAAAGCTCTGATACCAATATGTCATACCTTGCTCGTAGCGGAATCGCATGTGTGTGACCATGAAAGGTTCTCATTGCATTAGATAGTGTATACATTGTAGATGATAAAAATAAACCACGATGTCATTGTCATATATTACTTGAAACCACGACATAAAATATAAGTATATTGTTTACAAACATATGCCAAACGTATCAAGTTCACAGAATGACTTTTAACTAAATATAGTTTTATGATTCAAGGTTTTTGGCTCCTATATCACCGCACAAAGGCGATATATAAGAAGCAAATCCTCTAAAAGTGGCATCGTTTCTTGTTTCCTTCATTCCTTGTTTTCCAACCATGTAAAGCTTACTTTCCCGAAATACATGTTAAGTTAAAAAGTCAACAAAAATGTTGATGAATTCATGTGTTTTGTTTTGTCTCTAATGAATCTTTAAAACCTTTGAATAGCTTTGTATTGAAAACCGGTATGCATAGCGTCTATGAAATTCGTTGATCAATCAATGTGTAGCTAATACATTAATATAGGTGCCGATATAAGTAAGCAACCAAATCTAGAGGATGTTTGTCGTTACCCGGCCACTAACTCCATAGTGACCCCTGACTTTGGGACACAAAATCACTTCAACTGGTCTCATGATCCAGGGGTGGAACTCGCCAAAACTCAATAGACCTACCTCTTTTGTTCCTTTATCTATATGTGTAATTAATGGCTACTTGTGTTTTTCTACTTATGAGCACATTATATATGGCGATTTCATTCCTAGCTTATCATACCATTTTGTAACATGTATATCCCCCTAAATTTGAAAACAAAATATATTTAAAAGAGGGGACATGAACTCACAGCTTACGTTCGTGCGAAACGTGCTAGCAATCTCTTGGGTTCCCTTGTTTATATTCCGACCTACAAGTGTCCTAGTTTCATTAAGGAACTTAGGTCTATTGTTTGATCATGTACAAGTATATTATCATGAACCTTGTTAAGACTTGTCTTTGTTTTGTTAGTTTGAAAACCCTTGGTTGCATAGACACGTTGGTGATTGATTATCCGTATGCTCATTGTGTAATATATCTATATATACATTTGTATTCTTTGTTCGTGTATGTACGGGGCCTAGCCCACTTGTATGACTTCGTGTCTCATACGATTGCTTTATACTTGTTCTTGTTATATCCCGGGCCTAGCCCATTTTATGTATTCGTGTCCCACAAGATTGTTTCGTTTATTGAAACCAATATATTTTATTATCCAAAAATATATCCTTGTTTCATGTAATCTTGTTTCAATAGATCTTTGATTATGTCCATGTGTATGTGTATATATTCTTAAATAAATATATTTTCCAGGTTCAATACTTTGTTAAAAATAGTATATTTTTAACATTGTCTTTGTCTTTGTGTGTATATATATAGGGAGAGGATCATGAGAAAACTACATACAAATAAGAAAACTAAAAAACTAACTAAAAGCCAAAAAAACATACCAATTTTTTTGGATTTTTTATTAAATTTCGCAACTTTTTATAGATAAAAAAAACTTTTCTTCAAAAAAAAGGTTGTATTGCACATGTGCATTATATGCTTAGATTTAGCTCTTAAGTTTAGTTTAGCTTTTAGGGTTAGGTTTTTTGAATGTTTAGGATTAGGTTTTTAGGTGTGAGGGAGGGGGGGTTTAGGTTTTTTGGGGTAGGGATTTTTTGGGAAGGGTTTGATTTAGGTTTTTGAAGGTGGGGTAAGGGGTTTAGATTTTTGGTGGGTGTTAGTGGGGGTGGGTTAGGTGGTTTAGACTTTTTCGCATTATTGCACATGTGCAGTACAACTTTTTTTTTTGAAAAAATGTTTTTTATATATAAAATATAGCGAAATTTAATAAAAAAATTCAAAAAAATGGTATGCTTTTTAGTATTTTTTTAGTTTTTTGGTTTTCTCATTTAAACTAGTTTTTTCATGCTCCATCCTCTATACATACATATATATATATGGTAGGGTTCATTTGAGAACCACTCTTATTGTGACAACCATGAGAATCAATGTGGACACAACAAAATAAATCCAACCTACCACAACTCAAAACCTAAACACCCACCCCCACCCCTACCCTCTAATAAAAAAAAAGAACTATACCTCAATAAAAAACCTAACCCCCCCTCCCACCCACAAGAACCTAAAAAACCCAAAATCCCCACCCCCCCCACCCCACCCAGCTAAGTAAACTAACCATAAAGCTAAACTACAAACACTAAATGCTAAAAAGTTCCTAAAGCCGCTAAATTACGTCACTAAAAAAACAATTGAATTACAGTATATTGCACACCACAACCACCCACCAATAAATGTTAAAACAACCTTAAAAACTCATAAAGCTAAACCTTATAAACAACTAAATGCTAAAAGGTTTTCCTTAAAGTTGCTATATTTCGTCACTAAAAAAACAATTGAACAACAGTAGCGTTGCACATGTGCAGCGATACTGTAATTCAATTTTTTAAGTAACGAAATTTAGCGCTTTTTAACAAAAAAAATATATTTTGTGTGTTTTTATTTTTTAGGTATTTGTGTTCACACTGGTTCTCGTGGCTCTCGCAATAAAGTGTGGTTCCTAACGGATCCTTGGCCTATATATATATGTGTGTGTGTATGTGTGTGTGTGTGTGTGTATGTGTACTTGTTTGCATACTTGACCAATTCATGTATTTGTTATTTATTTGTACGTATACGTATACCCAAGTATATGTATACTTATTCATAGGTACTTGTGTCGTATTTGTACGTATACGTATGTACATGTATAATACTTGTATTTTTTATTTTACTAAGTGTGTTATGGTATATGTAGGCACTTATTTATACGTATATGTATACGTATATATTTGAAATTCTTGGATTATGTCCACACTTAGTATTTTGTTGGTTTTTCCATAATTATATTTCTTGCGAAATATATCTTTGATGTTTTCTTAAAAATAATATATTCCTTATACTTCATTAAATATATATTTCGTTACTTGTCTGAAGTGTTACACATTTTTACCGAGCATCGATATTATATACATGTTTCGTTAAATATATAATATGTATATTTATACTTGTCCGGTTTGTCCAATATCATTGCCATTGGCATATATATACATTTCTTGTATTTTTTCCATGTATCCTTGTGGATATGTGTATGTATATGTGTATATATTCTTTGTCGTATTTCTTTATATGTTTTCTAGGTGTATTTTTTGTTGATATTTAATTAGATACAACTTCCTATATCTTCATACAAATACATATAACACACAAGATATACAAATATACCCATTTTCACATGATTTGTTATATATATATATATATATATATATTAGTTTTATGAAAACTCTCGTTTATTAAACTTACATTTTTCAATCAAAACTTTGTAAGATCATGATTAATGCACCTAACCCCTTTTTAACTTTGTAAATCCTTGTTTAACCATGCTTAGACACAATTTATATTTTTAGAAAAATTTGGCATGGTTTCTCCTAAAATATCATGTTTTCCATGTTTAACAACATCTTCAAAATCAAGTTTCAAAACTCATCATAAACACATATAAACATCTAGAACATTATTTACTAATGTTTTCAACAAAACCAAGAACATAAACTTGGATAAAAGTCTAGATATTTACAAATAACCACTTTGCATGTTCATCCATTTTAAAGACCAAGTTGTTACTAGATTTTTAAACCCACTTTTAGAACATAAGTTTATGAACATGAGCTCTTATAACTTCATAAGTCTCATGGAAACTTATAGAAGAGACATTTCAACATCTTCAAGTTCATCAGAACTTTTATTTATATATTTTGTTAGATCTACTTGTATACTTGCTAGATCTACTTTTTTAACAACATCTAACAAGTTTATATGTTATATTTTTCATGTATAACACAAGATCTATACCAGACATTACAAGATCTACGAAAAGAACACTTTCATTATGTAGATTATGTTATTTTATGTTAGGGTTTTCATATATTTTAACAAGGTTTCTTGAATGATTAACTTATACGTCTTGAATCCACACCAAATAAGAAGTAAGATGAAGGTTGTAGATAGTTACAACTAGCTCAAGGCTAGGGAAGATCTCTTCAAAGAAAATAAGAAGATAAAGAAAGCTTCAAGTGTTGGATAATAGCTCCCTTGATGATCACCAAGCTTGTACGCACCTTAGATCTTATTGTTAAGCATTAGGAAGTGTTGTTTGGGTGTTGAAATGGAAGAATAATGATGGTGTGGTTTGGCCGATTTCAAGGAGGGATAGAGGAGTGTTATACGTTTTTTATGGTGTAAGAAATATAGAAGAATGGTGGTGAAAGGATATGGTTTTGTACACAATGGGTCTTATAACTTCATCTTCAAGCATGATCCCTTGGTCCATCCCTTATATGTCTCTTTACACCCAACATTGCACCACATGAGGGGCGTGTGGGCCCCATGGTGTGGACAGTTTTCAAGGGGGAGTCTTGATGTTGGTTTGAATTGTTTAACATTTGCAACATGTGATGATTTCAAGTGTTAGATATTTTCATGTTTAGGATTAATTAGGATAATTAGGGTGTTAGATTAATGTTTATGATGTTAAGTAAGCTTAACTAGTTCATTAGACATGTGTAGTTATTGTTTAGAAGTTAAACTAGGTGTTAATTTCGCTTACGGAATAATTAATGGTCACTTATGAAATTTTACATGGTAATACTTGATTAAATACCATTTGAATATACATAATGCCATTGATATCTTTTTACGATAAAATTACATTACCTTATGACCATATTATTCTTATTAAACATGAAATTGTTAGCCGGTTTATTGAAATTGTAATTTTTGTAACCCGGATCATACAATTTATTACTTATGTATTTTTCCGTTAAGTTATATCTTGTATACTCATTTTCCCTAAGTAGGGTTTTGTGTATATATCATGTTGGAAATGATTATGAGTCCTAGACTTCACATTTAGGGGAGTACCAGAACCGTCCTAGCACGAATAGTCTAACCGGATAATTTACCAACGGTCTTTGTAACAATGTTAGGATCTGAGTTTGATTGTTGTGACAATTTAAGATGAAAAAAATGAAAGAAGGTAAACAAAAGGAAATATGCAGCGGAATAATAAACTTTTAAATCACAACAACGAAGACATCATTTTCATGAACATGTTTTCATAATTCACAAGTTTACATGTGCATGAAGATTACAACTCCGCCTCAGCCTGATCACTCTATATTTGTTCATACAAAAATGTCAAGGTGAAAGTGATGAATAGAATAGTACAGGCACTATTCTATTTATAGTACAAACAAAACATCTGAAGAATCTAAGCTGACGTCACCTTGATAGTGACATCTAACAGTCTAACAAACTCCTAACATCTGTTATAGCCTAAGTATTGTTACATTGAATATACAAGAAAACTATGTTGATAAACATCTGTTGAGAAACCTCTGTTAAGCTTTATCCTCTGTTGGTCTATAATATCTGTTGATCCATAGCAGACCTTAGCTTCATCAGACTTTGTCTTCATTAGCAGAGGTTATCTTTGGCAGACCTTTAGCTTTGAGCAGAGTTTGTCTTCAACAAATCTTGTGAACAGACTTTGGCTTGGGCAGACTTTAGAGTAGCAGATGTTGAGTCTTTGCCTTTGGGAGGAGCAGATTCTTGAAAGCACTCTTTATTTGTAATCAGAGGTTATAGACTATTTTGGCTTTCTAATTATCTGTTCTTTTATGGGGTTCCCTAGATCCAACAATTTCCCCCTAGAACAATGATGCCAAAACACTTCTTCTTTATTCCTCATCAGGTTTTCCCTGATTTTTTCCTTTGAATTGTAATTCAAGTCCATGGAAATCATGTCTTCAAAGTCCCTTTCAAGTTAAAGTTTTAACAGATCTTGGAGGTCATCTTCATCCAGACCATATGCATCCACCATTCTTAGTTTTTGAACTTCACCATCTATTCTGAGAAATGTCAATTCATGGGTCTCTGAGGATGAATTCCACTTTAGAATTTTTGAATCAGATGATTTTCTTGGGTGAAGAGTTATTTTTGATGAGTTTGGTGAGTGTGGCCTGCTTACCAGATTTGCAAGAGTTTCATGTAATTTGGCCCTAGCAGTGTCTATGTGAAACAGCGGTTGGTTCTTCAATCCCTCTTTTCTAAATTCATCTTTATACATCTTTATATCAACCTCAGACATTTGCTTCTGCCTTTTTGCTTGAATTTAAGGTAGCTATGGATAAGCCACATGTTGAGGACTGCTTTCTAGATGAATGGGTCTGTTTAGGGACAACCAGTGTTGGATAAACTGGCTTCTTTGCAACTATAGGATCCTTTTCTCTCAGTTGTTCCAGTCTCTTGTAAGTTTCAACAATCATTGACACTGACCATCAAGCAACAGCCCTAACAGTACCAACTTAGCAGCAACAAGTTCTTCTCTCATTCTTTTTAGCTTCAATGCCTTGTTTTGATCCACCTTCTTGTATTTCTTCCAATCTGGTGGAGTTGGCTTATGTAAAGAGTCATTGAGCATCTTTTGAATTTTCTATTTCTTTTTTGAGATCATCTGTTGACCAGTCTTTGAACTGTGCTCTGTTTGCTTTGTATAGTTTATGGTGCATGATGTGATCAAGGTAATCATGTCTCAGTTCCTTATCAAGCTCAGCATCTATAGTCTTGTCAGACATGGACTTGCTCAAGTTCTTAGCAAAATCTTCAATCTTTCTTACCTTGCTAAGTTCTAATGATAAGATTCCCTAAGCAGTCTTGCCATCCTTCCTTTTGCACATCTCTTTGCCAATGTTCTCAGCCTGTCTTAGTTTTAACTTCAAGTATTCATCTAAGTTCTTAGGTTTTCTATAACCAAAGAGTAATGGGAAGGATCTTTGTGATGCATCCTCTGTTGAGAAATGATTTAATTTTTCCTTGGATCGCAAGAATCTCTAGAGGATACCGAGCAGCCAGTGGGATGACTTGTGGTTGTGGTTGAGTGGATGGAAGTGAAGTGGATGTAGGTGGAAATAATGAGAGTGGTGTAGCTGCAATGGAGGCGGATGATAAGGGAGTTGGTGATGGAACCTCCTCATCATCATTTTCCACAACAAAAGTTCTTCTTTTGCGTGTGAATTTGATTTTAGATGAAGGTGGGCGTGTTGGAATTATTGGTGATGTGGACAATGGTTATGTTAATGTGGGAAAGGTTATCATGGATGTACCAACCAAACTGATGGATGTTATCAAAACAGTATGTTTAATCAAACTAACACCTAAAAGAGAACAAATACAAAATAACCCCACCTCAAAAGTCTGTGGTACCAAATTTTGGTATATGTATGCACTGAAACCAACCTTTATTTACCTTTTTCGGGCTCTTGTTAAAGAAGGTATGAGTCGAATCGCTCTGGTCTATGTATGCATCAGATGTACCCGGTGGTGAGTCCGTCATGGAACAATCAAAACAGGGACAACTATCGCTTTTGCCCTCACAAGATGTTGAGATACACGTAGTGGCCTTGATGTTGTTTAATTTTGAATGGGCCCCATCACGTCTTCTCCCTCGTTAGTGTTTTGAGATGAACACCTCATATTCATCATAAACTCTATTTCTTTTAATTTTTGGAGAATTGTCTTTTCTATTTGGCATATGTCATCCGAGGTTATGTCATTATTGAAAAGAGGTTTGATGGCATTCAGATGGATTATAGTTATCGTTTTTACTTCTGTCCCTCTTAAGGTGACTTTCACAGGGAAACAATGGCTCTATTAGGTAATGGAGTTTTAAATTTAGAAAGTAGCATCCTAAATCCTGATATACCCACCACATAATTGGCACCATTCACCGTATGAGTTAAGGAAGTAAAACTAATCAATATCATTCATGCTTTCGTCAGACGTTATTAACCGTTGGGATTGGACGGTCCTGTTTCACAGTTACTAGAAGGGAGACACGGCCCCGTGTTGGGTTGACACGGCCCCGTGTCATAGCTACTGTTTAACCAAAACAGTTTTTGCCAGCTGCAGTAAAGGGCACGGCCGCGTGTTTGGCTAGCACGGCCCCATGCTGCAGCTGCAGGTAATAAAAAATAATTGAAGAAAACAAAAAAATGCTAAAAAATTAAAAGAAGAAGATAAAAATCGATTACGCCGTTAATTTTAAGCTTTCTTAAATTTCTTATGTCCCCGACAACGGCGCCAAAAACTTGACGTGGTTGGTGTGGTTATAAGTTTTGTTATATTTTAAGCACTTTTTACTCATTGAGCAAGCTTTAAATTTATAAACATGATACGATACAATACTATCACTCTACACATGTTAGGGAAAATGCACCCATCATAGACGTAGTATAGTGATGGTAAGATACCGAGGTCGCTCAAGGACATAAGAGCTTTCAATACCGGCTTACTGTTAACGTCTAATCTAATCAAATTTTGATAAAAGTTCTGAAAGTTATAAAAGATAAAAACTAAATGTAAGAACGTAAAGAAATAAAAAAAATAGACAAGAAAGAATCACTTGGTTCCAACTCCTCTTTTATATATCCTTTGATGATTTCCCCACTTTGGGCTTTTTAAGAGATTATCTTAGTTATAGTAGTAGGCCCCTCTTGTGAAGGTGACGCTACCCTCAACCTATTGGGATACAGTCCCGCAAGGTCGGAATATTGAAAGATAATTAAATAAGTTAGTAATGCGAAAAGTGGTAGGCCCCTCTTGTGAAAATGACGTTACCCTCGGCCATATTGGTCTGGTCAGCAGGGATACAGTCCCGCAAGGCCGAGTAAAGTTTTAATAGTAGTTTATTTATAAGGGTTCAAGCCATTTTTACTTCCCCTGATTGATGCTATCTACCTTAAGGGAAGTCCTAATAAGTTTGAACCAAGTCCTCGCAGGATCTATACACTGAACGAGACAGGAACTTTACCCAAACACCCTTCTAACCCCCTTCCGGGTAGTTAACGTGCTTTATATAGACCGTAAAGACACGAATGAGTGAATCAACAAAACATGAATAAATATTTAAATAAAGTTCACTTTCAATATAGAAAACTAGTTATTAAAGTCATTAATACATACCCAAATAAAAAGTTGCCAAAGATTGGAAATCAAAAGTAATACATAAAAGATTTGTCTTCACCAAGTGATGTAAGAGATTGAGCCAAACATGGCCTTTGTTTGACAAGAACTATTACGGTCAATCTTGGATCCCCAGACTACTACACACTCCAAAAGATAAAAGATGGATGATAGTGGTGGGCGTTGGTGTTGTAGTGGTGGTGGACTGATGGCAAATGTGAGAGAAGTGGTTTACCAAGGGATGTCTTTCTCATGAACCAAGCACCTCTCTTTATAGTTGGAAACAGAAGGCGACCATGGCCCCGTGCCCACTTGGCACGGCCCTGTGGGCTTCATTTTCTCTCCATTCATTAACGGTAGATGTTAGGTCTTTTACTAACACGCCCCATGGTGATAGAGCACGGCCCTGTGGTCAGTGTACTTGTTGTACTATCTCAAATTCTACGAATCTTAGAGTTGACCACGGCCCGTGTTGAGCAGGAACGGCTTCGTGCTACTTGTCTTTTGTTGTATGTCATTTTCTGTAGAGAAACTTGACTTGCCACAGCCCCATAACTGGTGGGCACGGCCCTGTGCCTGAGCTTCTGTCTTAGTTATTTTTGTTGTTTTGGATGTGGATGCGGGTTTGGCAGGTCATGTCAATTCCTTCTTCTTTGTATTTGTGTTGGCTCTGCTATTAATTTGTTCCTTTTATTCGTTTAAGCTTTTTTGATCTTATAATTTAAAAGTAAACAAAGAAACATGCTTTTTCCAACATTAGTACCAAAAAGGGTTGATTCTATGTCTTGTTTGACGTAATTTATATGTTGCATTTTGCGCATATCATTTACAAACAGGTTTTTGTTTAAGATACTTTTGAACATAAATAAAGTTTTACTATGTTTTCAATTCAATGAACAAACGATATCAGTAATAGGAGCTGGTTTGTTTATATCAAATTGATTGTTTAAAACGAATTTGATTGACCAAGCTCTGATACCAATTGTTAGGATCTGAGTTTGATTGTTGTGACAGTTTAAAATGAAATAAATGAAAGAAGATTAAAAAAAGGAAACATGCAGGGGAACAATAAATTTTTAAATCACAACAATGGAGACATCGTTTTCATCAACATGCTTTCATAAATCATAAGTTTACATGTGCATAAAGATTGCAACTCCCCCTGAGCCTGATCACTCTATATTTGTTCGTACAAAAATGTCAAGGTGAAAGTGAAGAATAGAACAGTACAGGCACTGTTCTATTTATAGTACAAACAAAACATCTGAGGAATCTAAGCTAACTTCACCTTAACAGTGACATCTAACAGTCTAACAAACTCCTAACATCTATTATAGCCTAAGTATTGTTACATTGAATATACAAGAAAACTATGTTGATAAACATCTGTTGAGAAACCTCTGTTGAGCTTTATCCTCTGTTGGTCTATAACATCTGTTGATCCATAGCAGACCTTAGCTTCGTCAGACTTTGTCTTCATCAGCAGAGGTTATCTTTGGCAGACCTTTAGCTTTGAGCAGAGTTTGTCTTCAACAAATCTTGTGAACAGGCTTTGGCTTGGGTAGACTTTAGAGTAGCAGATGTTGATTCTTTGCCTTTGGGAGGAGCATATTCTTCAAAGCACTGTGTAAGTCCTGAATAATCCAAATCCAACAATGATATCAAACAATCACCAAGGATGGGTGGAATCCAAACTTGGTAATATTCAAGAAAACCGAAAAATAAAAACGAGATTATCGAGATGAACGAGAATAACACGCAAATCACTTTCAAACTTTGCACATGATTCTATTACTATCAAAATAGCAAAACCGTCTAGTACAAGTTCTTCACTTATCTCTCTCTCTCTCTCTCTCTCTCTCTCTCTCTAGAGAATGGAGGCTCCTTCTTTGAAGGCTTCAAGGACTTAACCACAGAAATGACATAATGTTGTTTATATACCTAGGGTTTGCAACTCCCCATACGGGCTCCCCTTGGGCTTGCTTGGCCCACATGGCCTAGGGCATGCCCAAATTACCTATAAAGGTCCAAAACCTAATATAAACTAACCCAATTAATCCCAGTTCACAACCCTAGTTTGTTGCGTGTATTTGATCCGTCAGTCTCACACTTCTAGAACCTAACAATCTCCCCCTAGACTGGCGCATCAAATTGTCTTCATAGCATGAATTCAACAACATCTTCAACGAGAGTGTATGGTTGTCGTTATGCTGCAAATGTTGTACAAGTTCTTGACTTCTGAACTCTCAGCATTGGGTCTTTTTCTTCTTCTCTTGCGGTTAGCTTCATATAAGGATCACGATCAGCTTTGCTTGAAAATCTTGTTAAAAGAATACGAGAGGAGGATTCTCAACACCTATTTTCTTCTTTGATCCTTCACATTCAAGCAGGTTCACAGGTACTTCTTCAACTGTACTGTCATTGTCAGACGATAACTCGTACCCGGTTCTTCTAACTCAGTTACATCTGGTTGTTGTGATGCTTCATGCTTTGTCAACAACTAACAGCATCTCAAATTTTCAGCAACCCCTGTTTCTTGATCTAAATCAGGTTCTTCAAAATTCTCATAAATTTATAAGCAAACATTTTGGTCCACAAAGAGAGTACCATATGAACACTTGGTACATCCAAGTACTTGTTCTTGGATCCAAAATTCAAATTTCTTCATCTTTTGATGATCAGTCAAATCTTTAAGAATGGTTAATAATTTTTTTAATAAAACAAATAAAAATACTCTATTTTTGGATTTTTTATTTTATAAAAACAAGATACTATTTTTGGATTTTTGAATTTTCTATTTTTTTATTTTTTAAATATAAGAATATAAACAGAAACACAACTAAACAAAGAAACTAACTCAATAGTTACAGTATACAATTGCAATGGGATTAAAACCATTTTTAGGCGGACCAAGGAACACTTTTCGGCGCGAACTTATTTCGACTGGTCTAAGAGATTGCCAATATGTTTGTCCACTTAAACTTAAACACTCAATTTTTATTTTTCAACTTCGTGATATGCTTAAGATAACATTATACTATCATACCCGTGTGCCCCATACGATGACATACCCCCGCGATCAAGGTAAGCACAACGATTCATCGTAGCGAGTGAGTATACCGAGATCATCCTTTATCTTTTACAACGTCATACTATTGGTGAACAGGCTAGTACTTTTGTACAGCAGAGTGACTAATAAAATGTCCAACGAGGGTTAGGCGAATACCTTTACGGTACGAATTTCTCTTTTGCAAGCACATGGAATTCCCTAAATTGAGTTTGTCTTCCGTTAAAGTTTTTGGCCTCTTTTTGGCTCTTTTAAGATATCCTGACTGTGCTCAGGTCTGCATATAATCTAGATGCAACAGAAGGACAGTCCTGATATCCCGGATGACTCACCAATATAAAGACCCGAACCTCAGACGTTGGCTATCTATCAACGCAAGATTTATGACCATAAAATCATAAGCCGATGGTATTTAACCCACAGCATACATAGTTCGTTATGTTTATATCACTTAGTATCTTTTTATCACTTTGAGCGTCAAGCTTATTTACATATCACAGTAGATCCTAGTCTTTTCAGCTACAACACCTTACATGTGTTAGTCACGCCCATTAGCACGAATATTCATTTCATTTCCCATATGATGCAATAAAATCTTTTTTTTTTGTCTTTTTCTGTTTTTCAAATGTTTTTTTTTATTTTCCTGTTGTTCAAATGTTTTGTATTTGTTTCTTTTTTAAATGTTTTTGTATTCTTCTCATTTTCTCCCCCTCAAATAATGCATATGTATATATATGTCCCTCTCCCCCCACCCTAAATTTGTGCATCACACTTTATGCACAACTTTACCTAATAACAAAAAAGTATGTACAAACTTTTAAACGAAAGAAAATTAAAATGTTTTTGTTGTTTTTGCTTAACTATTCCGTCATTAGATTAAAGACTAATCAATGTCAAAATTAAAGCAAGAAGTTTAATTGTACCTTTTTGCTGATCTTATCTTACCTCATCTCATCCAAAGGAAACATATCGGCTATAAAAAAAATTGAACTTTTTGAAACAATGAAATGTTATCCGTTATGTCTCTAGAACAACTGTTATCAACATTTCAGAAATTGTCAACAGTGCCTCCTTGGTTGTCCTTGAAAAATAAGAAGATTAGTAAGAAAGAGGTACCCAGGCCATCGTGGTCCTTGGTATGCCTAAAGCATCAAAATAAGACACTTCTTTGAGACACGAGTCCCCTTTCATTTCAAGGATTGAAGATGTTACTGCTTTTTTGTTGCTTTCCAAATTTGTTTAGGCATTTCTAATTTCTTAGATGCCTTTGGTAAAGCAGTTGGCTTTTCAACCTTATTATTTTCCAAAACTTTTGTAAGTTTCAAAGCTTGTTTTCTTTTAGCTTTAGCAGCATTCCAATTCTCGTCAGATGGTTTAACCTTGGGATTCACATTCTTCATTACCTTAGGTGATGACACCTTCATCGGCTTGGAATGGTAGTTTCCTTCGGTGTAACCCTCTGATTTTCAGCATAATAGGGTTCATAGGGATGATGCGTGCAGTTTCGAGCAATGTGGCCAAGAATGCCGCAATTGAAGCATGTTTGTCTCTTCACGTATAAAGCATTCTGATCAGCCTAATTTGCTCTCGCAAGCCCTGAAGGATGAACTGATCCTTTCTATGCTTGTTTTTATTGCACATTTCTCACAAACGAAGATGAATTTGGAGGCCTATACTTGTCATTTGCAGAGGCCTTTTGCTGTGAAGATTTCTTTTGATTTTTCTTGTGTTGCTTAGACTGCAAGTCTTGCTCAGAAATCTCACCAGTCTTTCCAAAAGCTTTGTTAGCACAGTCAAATGCTTATTTCTCACATTTGCCATCACTTACTGGCTTAACAAAAGCATTTTTCACATCACGAGCCTTTTGAGGACTATTGCTGCCCGTAGATGATTTTGGAAAGCGTGACTATATTTAACGTTTGGACTTCTGCTTTATTCGTCCTTTACCTGCTCGTTTTGGCTTCTTTGGCTTGCTTTGAACCTTTTCATCACAGGCAGAAGGTTCAGATTGTTCAGTTTTCGTACTTGGAGCCTTGTTCACGTCATTCTTCACTTCATCAGCTTTGATAGAATCGGAGAGTCCTGGTTCATCAGATGAAAGACCAGACACTTCGGCTGAATTATTAGCACAAGACGGTTCTGCACATGACACTTTTTCCCAGGTGTCGAATGTATAATCACTAGGTTTTCCATACACCATATGTTGTGCGTTCTTAAGTTCATCCTCGGTTTCAGGCATTGTCGTGTAGTTGTAATTATATGGTGGGGCAACCTAATTGAATCCCAAACCCTTCCCCTTATTTCCTTTGTATGCCAGCTGCACATTGCACACTTCTTGAACTACCTTGTTGGATGTATCAAACTTCTTTATGTTAACTTCGTTTTGTTGATACTTGCAAGACATGAGCCCTAGCTCAGCTCTCACAGACTCATGTTCCATGGTTTTCATATTGAGTTTATGTTTGTAAACATGGACCTAACATTACTTTTGATTGAGATCCAAGTGAAGCTGTGCTATATCTTTCTTTTGTGCTTCAACCTTTTCAGTCAGCAATTTGTTACTTTGTCAATAGCTAATGCACTAAGCCATTGCATTGTTGTAATCATTTGCCATATTGGAGTTGAGTGCTCTGAGTTATGCAACCTTATTCCTGCAATATTCGGTACACAAAAGATGGTTTATCGTGTCAATAAGCGAGTCTGGTTTGTTAGTCTAAGTTTAGGCTTGGGGTGCTGGGCTATTGACTGCAGCTTGCTGGGCTTGAGGTTTCTGTTTGGCTACCTCATTGGGAAGAGATTCCTTTGATTGTGCGTATAGATCTTGGTTTGATTGTAAATGATCCCACAACCAAGATACTAAGGAGTCTTTGTCATCACCCAAAAAAGTATTCATCTCATTCCTGGTTTGGTATAAAAATCTGCCTTTTGTTCATCAATGTGGATCTTTTCTATTCGAATCAACTTTTTCTGGTGGCAATCACGGATAAAGTGATGTTGAATTTCAATGTGTTTAGTTTTAGGGTGATGAACCTGATTTTTAGTTATATCGATGGCAGCCTTGTTATCTACATATATGGGCATATCAAGAAATTGCAATCCAAAGTCTCTCATCTGTTGTTGTATCCACAAAATTTGGGAACAACAACTAGAAGCCGAAACGTATCTAGCCTCGCAAGTAGAGAGTGCGACCGTGGTTTGCTTCTTGCAATGCCATGTTACTAAGTGCGTTCTGAAGAACTGGCAACCAACCGTTGTAGATTTGGCATTAAGTTTGCAGCATCCGAAATCTGAGTTTAAATATCCTGCGAGGTCGAAGTTGCCATTTCGGGGATACCACAAGTTGGTGCTTGGGAAACCTTTCAAATATCTGAAAATCTGCTTGACTATCATCAGATGTGACACTCGAGGACTCGATTAATATCGAGCGCAAAGGCATGTTGGATACATGATGTCTAGTCTTGATGCTGTAAGATACATTAGTGATCCAATCATCGATCGATATAAGGTTTCATCTATCTTGACTCCATGTTCGTCGAGATAGATGCCATGATTAATTGCCAATGGGGTAGGTAATGGTAACGTTCCCGACATATCGAATATCTCTAAGATATCATGGATGTACTTTGTCGAATGAATGAAGATACCATCAGGAAACTGATTAACCTGAAGCCCTAAGAAGAACTTCATCTCTCCCATTGAACTCATTTCAAATTTATTTTTCATAACATCTTCAAATTCTTTACACAGCGCATCGTTCATAGAGCCAAAGATGAAGTCATCCACATAAATTTGTACGATCAACAGATGTCCTTTCACTTCCCGTGTGAAGAGTGTGCTATCAACAGTGCCTCTTATAAAGTTGTTGTTTGAAAGGTGCTGAGAGAGTGTCTCGTACCAGGCTCTCAGGTCCTGATGCAACATGTATAACGTCTTATCAAGTAAATAAACCTTGTCTTTATGCACTGGATCGACAAAACCCGGTGGTTGTCCAACATACACTTCCTCTTTCACTTTTCTGTAAAGGAAAGCTGATTTGACATCATCTGGTACACTTTAAAACTTTTCCATGATGCAAATGCCAGGAATATGCGGATTGCTTCTAGTCCTGTGATCGGGGCATAAACCTCTGTATAATCAATGCCTTCTTGCTGATGAAAACCTTTGACAACTAGTAGAGCTTTATTGCGCACAATTACCCCTCGATCATCTCTTTTGCACTTGAAGACCCATTTAGTAGCAATAACTTTGTGAGTAGCCATAGGTCAACAAGCTTCTAGACACCAAGCTTTTCAAATTGTTGCAGCTCCTCCTTATTGCATTTATCCAGCTATCATCGGCAAGTGCTTCCTTATTCGATTTCAGCTCAATCTGCGAAATAAAACAACGATGTAAGCATATATCTTGAATTGATGCAATTTTGGTATTAAAACAACTAAGATCCTTGTTGATCTGATTGCGCGTTCTAACTCCAACTTGTAACTCTCCAATAATATTCTTCGATGGGTGGTAAGACAAATTTCTAGGCATTACTTCATTAGGAACATTTACTTCGCTTTCCAAATTTATAATGTTCTGTTCAGTAACATGATTACTAGTTGAAGCTTCATTCTAATCATTAGAACCTACAGATTGATTTAACAAACTTGTTATTTGCTTAGAAACTTTGTCAGGGCTGGATTCACCATCTTGATCATGTGTCGGCCCATCATCTGAATCAGAATCGTCAGATTGGTCGAAAGTGGGTTCTGTGGCATTCACTACTTGTACAATGACGAGTTCCGTTTGAATCATGCTCGGATCTGCTCCAGAATGATTTGTGCCAATAGATGGTTGAGTAACCACTATCGGTCTTGGAATTTGTTTTTTATTAGACGATTGTTGTTGTTGATACAACAACACAAGTTCTTCGTCATTTGGTTTGTCTAGCAGATTGAAAGAATTCCATAAACTCTCGTAGTTGAACATCCAGGATTCACCAGGCTTTTGGGTAGGCAATGTATACTTCTGACAATCAACATGTTGAACAAGAATAACTTGATTTAGACTTGGCAAATATACTCTTCTCAAGGGACTTGCATATCCTACGAAAAATCCCTCCAAAGATCTGGCACCAAATTTACCATCCGGGTCAATGACCATACATGGAGATCCAAATGGTTCCAAAATATCTAAGTTCGGCTTTCGTTGGTTAAGCAGCTTGAAACATGTCTTTTAATGTGCCTTTATGGTTAAAATCCTGTTCAGCGTGTAACATGCAGAGGCAACGACTTTGCTCCTGAAATTAACAGGTAACTTTGAATCAGCGAGCATTGTGCGTGCAGTTTCAATGAGAGTTTGATTCTTACATTCAGCTACTCCATTTTGTTGCGGAGTATGGGGTGCTGAATTCATGAAGAATACCTTTGTCATTACAGAATTCGAGCATTCGATGTTTTTTGAACTCAGTACCATTATCACTTCGTATTCGCTTGATTTAAACGTGGTACAAGTTCTCTAACTTTATGAAGAGAACCATAATATTATCAAATGTCTCATCTTTACTCTCCGGGAAAATAATCCACGAGAATCTCGAATAGTCGCATGTCACAACAAGGTGTTGGTGCATAATGTCTATTGCCTACGTCTAGGATATATCGGTCGTGTAAATAGGGCTTATATTTGTCAAAAGTTAAGTGTGTTAGATGGCTCGTAAGAGTGAGCCAATGTGGCTCGTACGAGTCAACAACCCCACTCCTTGTGCGAGCCATGTTTGCCTATATATAGTGGAGCTTGGGTGTGGTGTCGAGGGTGGTTCATGTGTGACTGAGGCGAAGCCCTGTCCGTTAGTTTAAGCGTCTGTAACTTTCCACGTTTATTAATAGAAGAAGTAACAACATTTAAGCAGCATACTTGATTGTTCGTTTGTCAAACTCTCTAGCAATGAATTCCGCCTCTATTAGTTGAGTCAAGACGGTCCCGTGCTCACGGAGGAGAGCCGATCCCCTCTGTAACCAGTCGTTGTAGATTTGGCATTGAGCTTGCAACATCGGAAATCAGAATCTGAATAACCTGCAAGATTGAAGTCGTCATGTCGTGGATACCACAAGTCGGTGCTTGGGCATCCTTTCAAGTAGCGCATGATCCTTTTGACGGCAAACAAGTGTGAATCTCTTGGATTTGACTGATAACGGGCAAAAGGCATGTAGGATACATGATATCGGGTCTTGAAGCTGGGAGATACATCAAGGATCCGATCATGGAGCGATATAATGTCTCATCGACTTTGACTCCATGAGCGTCTCGACAAATGTCGTGGTTGGTGGCTAGTGGTGTTGATGTTGGCTTAGTTCCTGTCATGTCAAATTTCTCTAACACATCATGAACATACTACGTTTGGTGAATGAGGATGCTATCAGGCAATTGTTCGACCTGAAGTCCTAAGAAAAACTTCATATCCCCCATAGCACTCATTTCGAACTTCCTTTTCATGACTTCTTCAAAGTCCTTAAACAACTTCTCATTTGTCGATCCAAAGATGATATCGTCCACATATATTTGTACGGTGATTAGATATTCGTCTACTTCCTTGGTAAAGAGGGTACTGTATACTGTTCCTCTGGAGAAGTCGTTTCCTAGAAGATGTTTGGGCAGCGTCTCGTACCAGGCTCTCAGGGCCTTGTGTAGTCCGTATAACGCCTTGTTTAGCCAGATAGACCTTATCCTTGTATATCGGATCGACAAATCCCAGTGGTTGGCCGGCGTACACCTCGTCATTTACCTTTCCGTAAAGGAAAGCAGACTTCACATCCAATTGGTACACCTTGAAACCTTTCCACGATGCAAAGGCCAGGAAAATAGGGATAACTTAAAGACGTGCGACCGGGGTGTAGACCTCGTTGTAGTCTATCCCTTCTTGCTGATGGAATCCTTGTACCACAAGCCGAGCTTTCTTACGAACCACGATACCTCTATCGTCTCTTTTGCACTTGAAGACCCAACGAGTATTAATCTTCTTATGATTGTCAGGTAGATCAACAAGCTTCTAGACTCCAAGTTTCTGGAATTGCAACAATTCTTCTTGCATTGCATCCACCCAGCTTTCTTCCTTAATAGCGTCTTTCCAGGATCCTGGTTCCACCTGAAACAAAACAACTGTAAGAAAATCTGGTTTGTAGTGGAGCAACTTTTGTATAAAAGCAAGTAAGATCCTTATTTATCTGATTTCATGTTTTCACTATGGTTTGTAAGTCGCCAATGATGTTTTTTGACGGATGGTAAGAGACTGTCTTTGGCATCACTTCGCTTGGTACATCTACTTGACTTTGGAGATTTATGACAACGTCATCAGCAACCTGTTATAAGGACGTAGCTTCATTTTTCTTATTGGATTCTTCAACTTGATTATTCAGAAAGCTTTGAATATGTTTTGATCCCTCGTCGGAGCTGGTTCCTCCATCATCGAAAGTAGGTTCTCGATCAGAGTCAGCATCAACTGGCTGATGGGAAGACGGTTCAGCAACATTCAAGTTTGGTTCATCTACTGATTCTGGCTGAGTATTGCTCGGACCTGCTTAAGAAGAGTTTGAGACAGGTAGTGATGGGGAAATCACCAATGGTCTGGAAACATATTCTTGATTGGAGATTTGATGCTGTTGATATAGCATAACAAGTTCTTCCTCAGAAGGTACTTCTGGTAGGTCGAATGAGTTCCACAACCCGTCGTAATTGAACAACCAAGAATCACCAGGTTTCTACGTAGGCGTTATATATCTCTGGCAGTCAACATGATGCGCTCAACCTGGTTTAGGCTCGGAAAAAAGACTCTCTTTTGCGGACTAGCATAGCCTATGAAAAATCCTTCCAAGGATCTGGCCCAAATTTACCGTCCGGGTCTAGAACAGTTCACGGCGATCCAAATGGTTCCAAAAATGCTAGGTTCGGCTTTCGATGGTTTAATAGTTCAAAACATGTCGTGTTGTGAGGCTTGACAGTCAAAACACGGTTAAAGGTGTAACACGTAGAAGCAACGGCTTCGCTCCAGAAACTAATAGGATATTTTGAATCAGCGAGCATTGTTCTTGCCGTCTCAATCAGTGTGCGATTCTTACTTCAGCTACTCCATTTTGTTGAGGAGTATAGGGGGGGCTGAATTTGTGAAGAATACCCATAGCGTTGCAGAATTCGAGCATTTTTCTATTTTAAACTCAGCACCATTATCGCTTCGCATTCTCTTGATTGGTAAGTGATATATGTTTTCCAGCTTTCTAAATAGAATCATAAGATTTTCAAATGTTTCATCCTTACTCTCTAGAAAGAAAACCCACGAGAATCTTGAGTAGTCCTCTGTCACGACTAGGCAATTTAGATCTCTAGAGATACTTTTCACGTTTACTGGTCCAAAGAGATCCATATGAAGCCTTTCTAGTGGAAGCTTGATGGAGTTAAGCAGCTTTCTCGGGTGTGATTTCTTATGCTGCTTCCCCTTTTTGCACCTAAGACAATCATCTGATAAGTGAAAATTCTTGAGATTAACACCCTCCACTAAGTCGTTATGCACCAAATAGTTCATCTTTCTTAGGTGAATGTGCCCCATCTTATGATGCCATAAAATTGACTCTTTCTCGGTAGCTTTAGATACAAAGCATTGAACCTTCTTTGAAGTAGTGGATGTGACGTTCATGTCTAAGACATAGAGATCATTTTCTCGTGGAGCGCGCATGAGGATCCACTCCTCGGGAATTTTGAATCCCGGTTTAAGAATTATGCATTCCTTGTCATTGAAGTGGTTAGTGAATTTATTGTCACAAATTTGCGAGATGCTAAGTAAGTTGTTCTCAAGCTCAGCGATATAGTTCACTTTGTCGAATGACACCACTCCATTACTGAGAATTCCTTCACCCATGATCCTGCCTCCTTGTGTACCTGCAAGCCCAACATATCCTCCTCGGATAGCTTTTACATCAATAATAATGCAAGCATCCTAGTCATGTGTCGAGAAGCGCCACTGTCCATAATGACTAGGATGCTTGCGTTATTATACGACGTAAAAGCTATCCGAGGAGGATATGTTGGGCTTGCAGGTACACAAGGAGGCAGGATCATGGGTGAAGGAATTCTCACTAATGGAGTGGTGTCATTCGAAAAAGTGAACTATATCGATGAGCTTGAGAATACCTTACTTAGCATCTCGCAAATTTGTGACAATAAATTCACTACCCACTACAACGACAAGGAATGCCTAATTCTTAAACCAGGATTCAAAAATTCTAGAGGAGTGGATCTTCATGCGCGCTCCACGAGAAAATGATCTCTATGTCTTAGACATGAGCGTCGCATCCACTACTTCAAAGAAGGTTCAATGCTTTGTATCTAAAGCTACCGAGAAAGAGTTAATTTTATGGCATCATAAGATGGGGCACATTCACCTAAGAAAGATGAACTATTTGGTGCATAACGACTTAGTGGAGGGTGTTAATCTCAAGAATTTTCACTTATCAGATGATTGTCTTAGGTGCAAAAAGGGGAAGCAACATAAGAAATCACACCCGAGAAAGCTGCATAACTCCATCAAGCTTCTACTAGAAAGGCTTCATATAGATCTCTTTGGACCAGTAAACGTGAAAAGTATCTCTGGAGATCTAAATTGCCTAGCCGTGACTGAGGACTACTCAAGATTCTCGTGGGTTTTCTTTCTAGAGAGTAAGGATGAAACATTTGAAAATCTTATGATTCTCTTTAGACAGCTGGAAAACGTATATCACATACCAATCAAGAGAACCCGAAGCGATAATGGTGCTGAGTTTAAAATAGGAAAATGCTCGAATTTTACAACGCTATGGGTATTCTTCACGAATTCAGCGCCCCCTATACTCCTCAACAAAATGGAGTAGCTGAACGTAAGAATCGCACACTGATTGAGACGACAAGAACAATGCTCGCTGATTCAAAATTTCCTATTAGTTTCTGGAGCAAAGCCGTTGCTTCTACGTGTTACACCCTTAACCGTGTTTTGACTGTCAAGCCTCACAACAAGACATGTTTTGAACTACTAAACCATCAAAAGACGAACCTAGCATTTTTGGAACCATTTGGATCGCCGTGAACTGTTCTAGACCCGGACGGTAAATTTGGGGCCAAATCCTTGGAAGGATTTTTCATAGGTTATGCTAGTCCGCAAAAGAGAATCTTTTTGCCGAGCCTAAACCAGGTTAGTAGCACATCATGTTGATTGCCAGAGATATATAACGCCTACGCAGAAACCTGGTGATTCTTGGTTGTTCAATTACGACGGGTTGTTGAACTCATTCGACCTACCAGAAGTACCTTCTGAGGAAGAACTTGTTATGCTATATCAACAGCATCAAATCTCCAATCAAGAATAAGTTACAAGACCATTGGTGATTTCCCCATCACTACCTGTCTCAAACTCTTCTGAAGTAGGTCCGAGCAACACTCAGCCAGTATAAGTAGATGAATCAAACTTGAATGCTGCTGAACCATCTTCCCATCAGCCAACTGATGCTAACTCTGATCGAGAACCTACTTTTGACGATGGAGGAACCAGCTCCGATGAGGGATCAGAACATATTCAAAGCTTTCTGAATAATCAAGCTAAAGAATCCAATAAGAAAAATGAAGCTACGTCCTCTGAATAGGTTGCTGATGAAGTTTTCATAAATTTGCAAAGTCAAGTAGATGTTCCAAGCGAAGTGATGCCAATGACGCTCTCTTACCATCCATCAGAAAACATTATCGGTGACTTACAAACTGGAGTGAAAACACGAAATCAGATCAATAAGGATCTTACTTGCTTTTATACAAAAGTTGCTCCACTACAAACCAGATTTTCTTACAGTTGTTTTGTTTATCCGGTGGAACCAGGATCCTGGAAAGACGCTATTAAGGAAGAAAGCTGGGTGGATGCAATACAAGAAGAATTGTTGCAATTCCAGAAACTTGGAGTCTGGAAGCTTGTTGAACTACCTAACAATCACAAGAAGATTAATACTCGTTGGGTCTTCAAGTGCAAAAGAGACGATAGAGGTATCGTGGTTCGTAACAAAGCTCGGCTCGTAGTACAAGGCTTCCATTAGCAAGAAGGGATAAACTACAACAAGGTCTACACCCCAGTTGCACGTCTTAAAGCTATCCCCATTTTCCTGGCCTTTGTATCAGGAAAGGTTTCAAGGTGTACCAATTTGATATGAAGTCTGCATTCCTTTACGGAAAGGTAAACGAGGAGGTGTACGTCGGCCAACCACTGGGGTTTGTCGATCCGATATACAAGGATAAGGTCTATCTGGTTAAACAAGGCGTTATACGGACTACACAAGGCCCTAAGAGCCTGGTACGAGACATTGTCCAAACATCTTCTAGAAAACGACTTCTCTAGAGGAACAGTAGACAGTACCCTCTTTACCAAGGAAGTAGACAGACATCTAATCATCGTACAAATATATGTGGACGATATCATCTTTGGATCGACAAATGAGAAGCTGTGTAAGGACTTTGAAGAAGTCATGAAAAGGAAGTTCAGTGCTATGGGGGAGATGAAGTTTTTCTTAGGACTTCTGGTCGAACAATTACCTGATAGCATCTTCATTCACCAAACGTAGTATGTTCATGATGTGTTAGAGAAATTTGACATGACAGGAACTAAGCCAACATCAACACCACTAGCCACCAACCACGACATTTGTCGAGACGCTCATGGAGTCAAAGTCGATGAGACATTATATCGCTCCATGATCAGATCCTTGATGTATCTCCCAGCTTCAAGACCCGATATCATGTATCCTACATGCCTTTGTGCCCGTTATCAGTCAAATCCAAGAGATTCACAATTGTTGCCGTCAAAAGGATCATGCGCTACTTCAAAGGATGCCCAAGCATCGGGTTGTGGTATCCACGACATGACGACTTCAATCTCACAGGTTATTCAGATTCTGATTTCGGATGTTGCAAGCTCAATGCCAAATCTACAACGACTGGCTACAGTTCTTCAGAACCCGTTTGGTAGCGTGGCAGTGCAAGAAACAGACCGCGGTCGCTCTCTCTACTTGTGAAGCTGAATACGTTTCAGCATCCAGCTGTTGTTCCTAAATACTGTGCATACAACAGCAGATGAGAGACTTTGGTATGCAATTTCTTGACACGCCCATATATGTAGATAACAAGGCGGCCATTAATATCACTAAAACCAGGTTCAACACTCACGCACTAAAAACATTGAAATTCAACACCACTTTATTCGTGATTGTTACGAGAGAAAGTTGGTTTGAATTGAGAAAATCCACATTGATGACCGAAAAGCATATTTTTACACCAAAGCTTTTGATCAATCAAGATTTAAAAATCTTTTAAAATTAAATCGTTTAAGAAATCTAACATTAGGGGATGAAAGTGAGGTTGAATTCGAGGGTGTTGGTGCATATTGGTGACAACAACTTAATAGTTTAATAGTTTAGTCTTTGCATATTTTGTATTGGGCTTAGCATTTGTGTATAGCTTGTTTAGAGTAGTAATAGGCTTGGAGAATGGCCTAGCCCAGTCTAAGGCCTAGTATGTAAACAAGTAGTATATATACATGTTATGCATTAGGGTTTTGTAGTTAGACAGTTGGTTGGAAGAAATCTACAGAGAGTGGCTGAGAGATTTCTAGAGAGTCTTGAATTGATTGTAAAACAAGTGTGTTAGATAATCAATAGAAGACAGTTTGAAGGAATTCTTTATGTTCGTGTTTGTGTTCTTGTTATTTATGTGAAATCTGATTTAGGGGATTCCGTACTCTAGATTAGATAGACGATTCTGTCAAGATCCATAAGGACTAGGGGACCTACAATTGGTATCAGAGCATTCGGCACTTGTTTTTTGTTCGGTTCAGAATCGTTTCAGCAGAAAAAGTTGGAGTTTTGGACGTTTTGGGGGGCTGGTTCGAAGTTTTTGGCGGTTGTTCTAGGGTTTGCTGCTGTTTCTGATAACACTAGGTATTTCAGATAAGAGACTTGCATTTCGGATCCATAGTGAATCATTTCGGATTGAAAGCTTGTATTTCGGATCAGAAAAGGTTGAATTTCGGATCAACAAAGTGCATTTCGGATTCAAGCAGTTCATTTCGGATTGCATTTCGGATTCTAGCAGTCCATCTCGGATCAGAACAGTGCATTTCGGATTGAATTTCGGATCAGAAACCATTTCGGATTGGATTTTGGATTGAATTTCAGATCAGTAGCTATTCCGGATTCCATCTCGGATTAGAACTATTCCGGATTCCATCTTGGATCAGAGTAGTCTATTCCGGATTTCCATTTCAGATCAGAACAGTGCATTCCGGATTTCATCTCAGATCACTATTCCGGATCACCATTTCGGATTAGCAATTCAGATTACTGTTCCAGATTGTCATTTCGGATTGTAAATCCGAGTTCAAATTTGGTACTATTCCGAGTTATATACAAAAAGGTGGAAAGTTAACAGCTGACGTAACCAAAGTTAAACGTTTTTGGACATAGAATTTGATCCATAAACAATCTTGACAAACCGGTTGCACGGTTAGACTCGTATGATTTTTAGGGCAGAAAAAAAATCCTAAAATCACTATCGGACAATATATATCATTGGATTCATATCGACGAGATGAGTTTAACGGTACAATTTGGTAACCACACTTTTCGAACAAATTTTTTAACGTTTTTAATAGTACGGATACGGTAAAACACGAAGAAGGACCAGAAGAGAGGTTAGAGTTGGGTTTTGATACAGGTATACCAAAATCCATTTAAACTGATACTCTGCGTGGTAAAGATGGTCAGATTGAAGAACAACAGTGAGTGTCTTAATAACTGCCCGAAGTTGATGAATGTTGAACAATATGTAGACTAGAAAGAGAAGTTTGAGGCATTTGTTCAATGTGAAGACTCTAAAATGTGGAGCTGTATGACTGATGGATACATTGCTCCCACACGTCGATTAATGGAAGAATTATGGTACTCTCGTATGAGAAGATGGAAGATTCTGAGAAACGTATATATGATGCTGAGAAGAAGGCTTTAGCAGCGATAAAGATGTCCTTGCCATTTGATATGAAAAACATTTGTAATAGGTATGGATCGTCTAGAGAGCTGTGCGAAGCTTTAGAAAAACGTTATCAGATTACTTCAAGACAAAGCACGTGTGTGAGTGAGACTTCAGCTGTGAAGGTTGGTGAAGAAGTTGCGAAGAAAGAAGAGAAGAAGGAAGCTGAGAAGGAGAGAATGGAAGTCAAGGATGCAAAATCTACAGTGTGCATGGATGATACAGATGAGCTTACAGCAAAGGTACAGGTACAATTTCAATCTGTAAGTCATACTTGTTATAATTTCACTGAACTACAGGGTAAATTTGACAAATTATCGGAGCACAACAAAATTCTGTTAGTGGAATTAGAAAAACTGAAAGAGCCAAATGTTCTTTTGAGTAAACGGGAGTCAAATTTTTTAAATACACTCAATTCAAATGAACAAGAAATCATCAGTTTGACCAGCAAAGTCAATGAATTTTTATAGATCATTGATTTGGCTCATGAAACTGTGAAGGATAAGACTAACGAGCTTTCTGAAAAGTGCACAGAATTGGCTGGTGCACAGGCCAAAATTGTTGAACTTCATAGAAAGTTAGACAAATTTGGAGAATCCTCGTTAGTCAGGACTCAAATTCAGAAAAGTTTGAAAAGGATTAGTGATAAAACAGGAGTGGGGTTTAGTAAAGCTCCATCTTCTGAGGATAAGGATTACTCCTTTTTACCAAATGAAGAAGAGCTAACAGATTTTGTGCCTACTACACCAGCTGTAGTGGATCCGATAACTGTTGACATACCTGATAGCCCAGGTTCTTTGAAAGAATCAGTTAGGTCAAACAGTACACCTCATAAAGTGGATGTGGATACTGAAGACGAAACGGTCAAAACATTTAAAAAGGGATCTAACAGAAAGAAATTTTTTAAGAAAAGATCTTGTTTTAAATGTCACAATAAAGGGAATGTGGCTAGTTGCTGTCCTTTTAAAAAGGGTAAGAAAGTAGAGGCTGAGGTTGAGGTTAAGGATGGAAATAAGGTTGGTTCAAATAAAAATGTTAAATCCCGTTTTCAGACAAATCAACCGAGATTTAAACCTAAACCTTCAACATCAAGAAGATTTGTTGGTTGAAGAAACTCTTCTCCTAAATCATGTCACAATAAGGGTCAATCAAACTCTTTTCAAAGGAAAATTTTTGGATATCAAAATCGATACCAAACTTCTGGTAATCGAAACTTTCAAAGAAGAAATGAATATAGGGGTTTCTGTAACTCATATATTCGAAACAATCCAAAAATTTTCAACGATCAGATTATGATAATGGGAGAAGAAGGTTTCGAGATAATAATTTTCAAAGGTCGGAAATCCGAGAGTTTATTGAAATTCTTGTGATCAAAGTTCTCGTGGAAATTATAAATCTTGTTCAACAGCTTGGAAGACATCCAAGACACTAGTAGGGCGTGATGGATATTGGATGGATGTTCGAGTGGTTGATGAATCTGGACGACCCAAGACCTTTAAGGCTTGGGTCCCCCAGTCTAACTAAGTTGTTGAGTGTGTGCAAGATGACCAAGAAGGACTGTTGATGTGTTCAACAGTGGTTATGCCTGTACATCATCTGAGGTGAATAGTAGGTTACACATGGTAACGAATTATTTACTTCTGTGTTAAATACTGGTTTACTAACAGTGAAAAACCTACTTGTCAGGTTGAAGTGGGAGTCTGTTTGTGTTTAAATTTCTGTTTCTAAAACTTTACTCCATAAAAACAAAAATTTAGGGGGAGAAATTTCCTTAAGTCAAAAAGAGTTTTAGTTAGTGCGTGAGTTTAGGGGGGAGTAAGTTGAATAGTTTAAATTTAAAAATAAAAAATGAGTTTTCCCTTGGTAGACAAGAAGAAATGATAGTACATCAGCAAGTTAGACTGTCACACTGAAATTAAAATTAAACTTCTTAAGTGTGATGGCAACTTCATCATATGATGTACCAGTAGGCAAAAGGCATGAAATAATCAACTTACCTTTGTGATACAAACATAAAATAAACTGTGTATGAGTGGGGAACATATCAGTGGCGTATGGTTTTATAACCTTAAATCTTGCATTGATAGATTGCCAAAATCTGAGGTTTTAGGTCTTTATATCATTATTTCATCCGGGGTATCAAGGTTGTCCTTCTGCTGAATCCAGATATATGCTGACCTAGGCACAACCGGGATATCTTAAAAGAGCTAAAAATGCCAAATCCCAAATATGAAGAATCTCTCCTAGAGAGTCATTCAAATGTGCAAATTGCATTAATCGTACCAAAATTTGGTATTTGTCCTAACCCTCGTTGGATATTAGTCTCTTTGCTGTACGGAAGTACTGACCTGATCACCAATTATTAAACGTTGTAAATAAAAAAGGATGGATTTTGGTATACTCACCTACTACGATGAATTTTTGTGCATACCTTGATCGTGGGGGTATGTCCTGAAGTGGGACACACTAGTATATCAGTATAACTTATCTAAACAGATCACGAGGTAAATGGAACTTGAAATGTTCATGTATTTTGTTTAAGTGGATAAACAATACTGGTAATCGTCTTGAACTATTATTCAGGAATATTGCATATAAAATAATCAGATAGTGTGAAAACTGTTTGATGGTGCTGATATGATCTTCTTAACGATGATTCTCACAAAAATAGAGTGTTTATTTTCTTGTTAATTATTTGTTTTCAGAAACTCTAAAAATAAAAAAAGATTTGTTTTTAAAGTCTCCCATTTTGATCGGATAAGTTGTTTGTTTTTGCATGATAAGATAATATATTGGTTTATCTTTAATGTAGAAAAGAACTAATGGTTTTTCGAGTTACTCTCGTGTTTCTAAACAAATTGATGCAGTTATTAAAATGAAGTGCAGAATTCGAGTAAAGTATATTTTAAGAATGGAATGCAGGATGGGTGAAGATGCAAGGTAGGATCCTTCTACTACATTGCAAAGGGAGATATAGATGAATTTGGTGAGATGAGCTTAACCAAAGACCAAAAGATCACAAGATGTTTGAAGACAAAGTTATACTATGAAGCTATTGTCAAGGGGGAGTCTGTTGGTGCATATTGGTGACAACAACTTAATAGTTTAATAGTTTAGTCTTTGGATATTTTGTATTGGGCTTAGCATTTGTGTTTAGCTTGTTTAGAGTAGTAATGGGCTTGGAGAATGGCCTAGCCCAGTCTAAGGCCTAGTATGTAAACAAGTAGTATATATACATGTTATGCATTAGGGTTTTGTAGTTAGACAGTTGAGATAGTTGGTTGGAAGAAATCTACAGAGAGTGGCTGAGAGATTTCTAGAGAGTCTTGAATTGATTGTAAAACAAGTGTGTTAGAAAATCAATAGAAGACAGTTTGAAGGAATTCTTTGTGTTCGTGTTCTTGTTATTTCTGTGAAATCTGATCTAGGGGATTCCGTACTCTAGATTAGATAGACGATTCTGTCAAGATCCATAAGGACTAGGGGACCTACAGAGGGACGAGGACTTAATGTGATTCTCATCGGTGTGACACATGTTTTATGTAAATACTTTTCTTGCCTTCTTAGAAACAAAAAAAAAATCCAAAAATATGTTTTTTGATTTTAGGGGGAGAAAAGTTGTGAAAAATACAAAAACATTAAAAAAGACAAAAAGAGTTCTGTGTAAAAGAGGCAATGATAGTACATCAGTGGACTATCACAGTATGCTAAAGATATGGAATGTTTTAAACAAGTAATTAAACAGCTCTTACTAATGATGTGCCAATAGGCTTCACACGTTCAGTAAATTGTTTTTTATGATATAAACTTAAAAAGAAAAACTGAGTAATTTGTGGGTCAACATCTCTTAGATATATGGACTTAGTACACCGAAAGTTCGATTGAAAGAATGTCAGATGCTGTGATACTAGGTCTTTATATTAGTTGATATCTGGGGTATTATCCGAGTTCTTCTGATTTTGCGTCAGCAATGACGTAGAACTTGTATAATACTTTGCGCATTATTCACCCTCAAAAGCTGCATAAAAATGAGTATATGTCATAAAAAGATACGATACAAAAAAGATTCCTAAACGGAACACCACCTAAATTAGAGTCTTCATCTCTTTCTCTTTACGGAAGTACTAACCTAAGCTCTCAAGACCTCACATTCACCCCATTTACAAATATCAGTTAGATATATTCACCTGTGAGATGAAATTTTGGAATCTTAATGCGGGAGTATATTCTGAGATGGGAAACACAGTTGAGAAATGTATAGAGGTTTAAAATGGAACAGTATATTGGCTATCTAAGTAAATCTATTTGGGACCTTAAAGTTTTACCAAGATCAACGGTACTAGTGATTTGTCTAAGTAAACTGATGTGATCCTCTAACAAAAACTCACAAAAATATGTCTGTAAATACGTCTTTACTTACTTCATTTCTCTTTTCTGAAAAAATCCAAAAAGATTTTCAGTTTGTTTTTAGCAAAAACATTGGAAAATACAAAAAGATTTTATTTCTATCTTAGTTTTTCGTCTACCGATGATGAAAATACCGTTTGTCCAAGTCCAAAGCGACAATTGCTGAAGGAAAGCTGAAAGATTACGGGCTGGGAGCTAATCTGGAAATAGAGAGTCCTAAAATGCTAAAAAGATCATTAACTTGAAACTAGTAAAAACAATTCACGAAAAACATATGTTCTGGTCATCGAACGGTCAACCAAGGTTATTAACTTGGACTTGGTAGGCAAATCGGTTAACCGGGGTCATTAACTTGGACTCGGTCAACTAAGTGGGTCGTTAAAACAGATAAATTCACAAGAGTTTGAAAAGAAATCAAGTGTAAAGAACTGGCTCGTACGAGTGACAATATGACTCGTACAAGTGGTAAACAGCCTTACTCATACGAACGATGACTCGTACGAGTGACATGGTGGATATAAAAGGGACACTCACTCGCACGACTCACATAAGTGACTCTGTATGACTAAAGAGAATCTTTGTTTGATCCAGTTCTTTCATCACATTTCTAGACCGTATCATGTATCTTTGACACTTTGGGGAGGTTGATTAGCACACCTCTTACGATGGGAAAGGTACTAATCCAAGATTTGAGCCGTTATAATGCCAAAATTGGACCTTAAGGACTTAAAACATAGATTTAGACTAACTGAACTGGTAAAATGTAAAATTGAACACATAATTGTACATATCGGCTCTTTTAGCTCCTAAATCATCATTCAATTTGTTATAATTTACACGTTTTAAGTTTGGAGTGAAAAGGTGTTATTTGTTCGACTCACGACTCGTACGAATGGTCGCTCGTACGAGTAAGTTTTTTATGTCAATTAATTGTCATCGTTCGTACGAGTGTTGCTCGTACGAGTAAGACCTTTATGTTATTTAGTGCATTGACTCGTACGAGGAGTAACTCGTATGAGCGGGCCTGTTTAAACTTGAATTATTGCCTAAGTGTCAATCTGACTCATACGAATGTCAAATGTTTGAAAAGGTTTAAAAATTTTCTAAATGTTGAACATTTTCTTGTGTGCGCAGGTAAAGAAGTCATATTTTCTCTGTTCCACAACATTTGCTGTTTGCTAGACGAGAATATTCTGGAGATGTCCGCATACCGAGAAGTTCTTGAATTTTTGGGTCGTCTACCGATTACAAAGGCCTTAATGGATAAACATATGACCTACAGATTGCATGTTGAATACTTCTGGGATGCAGCTGAGTACAATGAAGCAGAAAATGCTATCTTTTCTGCGGTACGGATCAACAATGAAGATGTTCAGGTTAAAATTACTAAAGATTTGATCCGGAATGTGTGACGGTGTGGAAGACCCAACTGGATACCCAGAGTATATGGTTAAGGGTAGTTTTTATAGGATGGGATATGCGGATTATGTTAACGCAACACCATTTAAGAAGGGAAATCTGAGTGCACCATTCAGATACATTGCACACTGCGTTATTCACGCACTTAGTCACCAGAAAGGAGGGTTTGATAATATGGTTGACTATCTAATGTGCATGATAGCAGCACTGATCCTCAACCTACCATATAACTTCTCCAAGCTAATATTCATGCAGGTGGTACAAAACACACAAAGAGAGAAATTTCTTCAATACCTGAGATTTGTTCAGATGTTGTTAGATCATCTTCACAATAATATGAGGAAAAAGAAAGAGGATATTCTGAAGCTTGAACATATGGATGTATCTACGCTGAAGAAGATGAATCTACATTTAAAAGTTTTTCCGAATGCTAAGTTGGTATTTGGAGCAATCACTGATAAAGACTATGTGGCGCCTCCAGAGGGGAAATGGAGAAAAGATTATAGTGGTGATGAGAATGACGAGCTTGAAGCGTTAGATGGTTTTGTGTCAACGCAAAGCGCTTGGTTTACAAAGGAAGACAAAAAAGGGAGCAAAGGTACTAAGAGAAAGTAAGCTGCCGGATCCTCAACCTCTGCTCCTCAACAAAGAAAGCGTGCTTCTGCTAGAACAACTGATTGATGAACCAGAAATTGAAGATATACAGGTCGAAGAATGTTGGGCTTATACTAGTGAAGGTTTACACATTAGTGATACATTTAGGCTTTTTGAGGGTTTTGGGCTTCCTAGTGCCATATGGGCCTAGGGTTGTAACTGTTGGGCTAGGTTTTAGTATAAACATATGTATTAGGTCAATGTTTAGTGGAGAGAGAGAGTTGTAATTGAAAACTTGTATTAGACACTATTCTGGTATATGCAAGTTGATTTTGTTCTTCTTCCTAATCTTTATTTCCGCAATTGATTAGGTTACGATACCTGTTAGATCAGATTTCGCGACTTACAATTGGTATCAGAGCCTACTGTACAATACATGCTCCAGACATCGCAGATTGAAGAGCTGATCGGAAGTGGAGTTGTTGCTGTTCAACCCGGATTACTGTTCAGAATTGAAGATTGCGTGTTTTTGATCGGAATTGCTACTGTACCGAAGAACTCGAAGAAGGCCTGGAGATTTCGGATTTGATACTGTTGCGAATTCCGAAGAACACGAAGAAGTTTCAAGGATTTCGAATTTGCTACTGTTGAAGATCCCGAAGAACACGAAGGAGATCATCCATCTCGGATTGATCCAGACTACTATTCAATCCGTATTGCTACTATTTCGGATTCCAAACAGTGTTGGTGGTTATCTGTTGCAGGGAATTCGGACTACTGTTGTAGGGAATTCAAACTTTTGTTGTAGGGAAGTTGGACTACTGTTGCGTTCGGATACGAACTAGATTCCGGACTGAGTTCATTCTGGATCCAGTCTCATTCCGGATTCTTTTCGGACCAGCTTTCATTCCGGATTTTCTTTCATTCCGGACCAAAATCATTCCGGATTTCTTATTTCAGAAACACACTTCTTTCCAGCTTTATATTTCGGGCTCTTATATTTCGGATTGTTTTCGGATATGGCCATCTCGGATTTGACCATCTCGGATTCGACCATATCGGACTGATTTTGGATCTACCTATCTCGGAGTTGTCTGTTCTGGACTCATTTCGGACACATTTATATTGGGTACATATTCAGATCACTGTTCATTATAAAATTCAAATTTGACTTAACTTAATTCACTGGGTAATTTTAATGAAGTTAACCATGATGAACAGCTACATGACGGCTCAAGTTTTGACCAATGCCACTTTGGCTGTACTGCAATCACAAACTCTGGCCCTCCATCAGGAATTGGATCAAGTGATTGGCACTTTAACCAAGGTGCCTCGTCTGTTATATGGAGATGAGTACTACAAATGGAAGTTCAGATTCGAGCAGTATTGCAAGGCCAAAGAGCCTGGGGTGTGGAGGTGCATTATGAATGGTCCTCGAACGATTGTTTACAGTACTCATCAAGATCCGGATACAAAGATTCCAAAGCCCAGTCACTTATGGACTCCAGAAGATGTGAAAATTATTGAAGAAGATGAAAAGGCTTCAGCTGTGTTGACAATAGCTCTTGGACCCGACAATTCTATTGCAGTTAGAAATTGCAAGACCACTAAAGAAGTGTGGAGTGAATTGCAAAATCTTTATAATGGTAATGCGGATATGAAGGCCAGTAGAGTAAATCAGCTGAATCAGCAATTCAGCTCATTTAATCGCATTTACGCGGAAACGATTTAGAACCAGATCCAGAGATATGTAAAGCTCGTTTCCCAGATGATAACAGCTGAGATTACTCTTACCAATACTGCTATGAACAGACAGTTGTTAAATTCATTACCGAAGAGTTGGAATGCTAATGTTGGAATGATTAAGAAGACGAAGAATCTGAATGATGTCACTCTCACAGAAATGATAACTACTCTTAAATCTTGTGAGATCGATAATAAGCAGAGAGACATCAATCATCAGAGTAGTTTGATGGTCGCTGGTATTACATTGCAAAATGCAGCGTTAATGTCACAAAATCTGGTTTATAGTCCTTTGCAAGGAAGTTCTCACACACCGGGTAGCTCAAACGTCGTGTACAGTCCTCTTGCCACACTACAAAAGACTCAGTACATCTACGGTCTATAGTCTCAGACTCCTACTATGATTTCTACTGCTCAAGTTCAGACACAGTACCATGCTCAGTATCCTAACATGGTGTTCAGTCCCACCATTCTAGCTGCAGCTCAACAAGGCGGCATTCCTCAATCTGCTGCTCTGGCACCGGCTCCTGCTCAAGCAGTGTCCAATTCTTCCTTTCTTACCAAAGAAAATGAGAAGAAATTGGCCATAGCTGCTTCAATGATTAACAGCTTAAATGCGTTTTTAGCAGGTGATCTGACTCCCCCATCTATTCTTCCAACTGAAGTAGATCAAATAATGGAGGAGGATCTGGATGAGATTGATGTGTCCTGGAATCTTGCAATGGCTGCTTTCCGTGTCAACAAGTTTCAAAAGAAGTATGGGCGGCAACCATTGTCAAATATGAAGACTGGGCTCACAAAAGATAAACTTAGGTGCTACAGATGTCATGAGCCAGGACATTTTGCTAGGGAGTGCAAGAAGCCGCCATCTGGATATTTGTCATCAAGAGTTGCAGACATACAGAGCAGTGACAGATATTTGGTGCCAATCTCTCTTTCAAAGTCTACCACAAGTCCCTCAAGCAGCTCTGGTGGGAAATCAACAACTTTGGTGGCACAACAGCACGAAGGATTTAACTGGGCAGATGCTGCAGCTCAGATGGAGACTTTGAATATTTCTAAGAAGAGCAACCACTGAATGATGGCGCAGAGAACTGAGACACCTGATCTTTCGGAAACGGTAAATCGAATTCTCTATTCAGATAGTTGTCGTTTTAAATTATCACAAATGCACACCCATAATTCAACTCTTGTAGCTGAATACCAGCAAGCTGCATCACAGAACATCGCCCTAAACATAAGAACAAGCTTCTTATGGAAATGGTCGAAGCTCAAAAACAAGATATAGCTCAGCTAAAGCTTGACTTGAACCAACAACAATGTTGGGTATACGACTATAAACTAAAATTAGCTGAAAAGGACGTAGAACTTTAAGCAGCCTTAGCCAAGCTAAATTCCTTGACAGGGAAGTTTCACGAAAATGAAATAAATATTAAAAAATTTGAAACTTCCAGCAAGTTGGTCAAGGAATTGTGATCTACAGCTTAATTATCAGAAAAATTATACAAAAGGTCTTGGGTACAATAGGGCTCCTCCACCATCTAATCATAATTATACCAGAATGCCTGAACCTGAGGCTGATCTAGAAAATGCAGAAAATATGATGTATGGAAAACCTTCAGATTATCTTTCTAAACCATGGAAGCCCTATTACACAAAGTTCTCCAAGCCAACTGAACTCAAGAGGGATGATGTTTTCATTACTTCCGCACCACTTTCACATGAATTTGGTGACCATCCATCTTGCAGTTCAGATGATTTAGAGAAAGTGACGCCTAAGGAAGAGGCAGCAACATCACCCCTAGAATCTAAAGGAGAAAATTCTTCTGAAACTGAAACTGACTTAGTGAACGATACTAACGTTTCTACCTCATGTGCAGAAGAAATATTAGTTGAGGATATTACAGATGGTGAACAAGAAGAATGTCTGAATGCAAATTCAGACAATTCGGCTGCTGATTATGAATTTTATAAACCTGCTTTTGACATTTTGAATCAATTTCTTGCTGAACAATTTAATTTCTCAGACAGTGTTGGTTGTGTTGATAACACAGACGGTTTTAATTCTTGTTTTTCATCTAATGATAATGTTTTGAATGCTACTAATAATTGTAATAACTCTTGTGATCAAAACATGAATTTTGCTACAGGTACAACATCGACAGATGATTCGGTTTCCTTAGTTCCCACTAAAGAGACCGGAAGTTCTTCTCCAGAGGTTCCGTCTGTTGATGCTAATCCTAGGGTTGACAGTGAAAAATTCAACCAACCAACGGACCCTGTGAAGAATGACGTTGGCATAGTTCTAGAAGAATTGGGCGACTCAACTTCTTCAAACAAAGAACAATGGATTAATTCTGAAATGACAGAAGATGAGCATTCTCGTCCTGCTGATTCAGATACAAATCTTGAAACTGAATCTGAATTGGACTCTCAAACTTTTCAAAATTTATAGATTCCACCTACTTGTAATGTTTCAAGCTTGACTTCTAGAAGTTTAGAAAAGGATGTCCCTGCTGAGCCACCTGTCTCCTCTACAGAATCTGCCGCGCAAAGTGATTTGAAAACATATGATAAGAAACAGAGAACACGTCGATCTAAAAAGAATAAAAACAAACAGGCGTCTCTGACAAATGAAAAGGCAACTACTGAGTCACTTCTCCACTCTGAGAAATTGACTCAGCAGCCCCAAACTGAATCTGTTAAGCAACCAGCTGAACATAAATCAGTTAAATTTGCGCCTAAGTCTACACACTCCGAATTGTCTAATTCAATCACAAAACTAACGAGTGTGCTGATGGTTGTGCACAGGCAATAGCCAAGATCAACACCCCCAAGCAAGAATCTGACAGACAAATTGCCTAGAATTTCCCAAGCTGAACGGAGTGTTTTCTTCCAGAAGAGGCAGACCTGTTTTAACTGTGGATTTACCGGGCACATTGCGCGAAATTGTCAAAAGGCTTTTACACCTTTTAAAGCATTATACTCAAAATATCATAAGGTTATGCCTAATCGCCTAAATGAGGCTCAATTTGCTATGGCTAAGCCTTCTGATCAAGACTGCAACATGGCCAAGAAACAAACTCACAAATCTCCAAGTCCTTTAGGTTTTCTGAATCCTTCTAGCACTCCAAGGACTGTGCAGAAGTCTGACTCGCTAACCTGGAGGCCTAAGATCTTGACCAAGATTCAGTCTTCTGCCCCATATCCAACAAATCAAAAGCATCATCGACCTTATCCTCAACTAATTTAATTTTCTGTGAGGTTACTTATGTTGATGCAAACGGCATACCCAGATCATCAATGGCCTTGGTTGCAGCCTCTAATTAAACCTGTTGAAATGTGTAGGAACAGCTCTGGAAAACTCTCGTCAGACTCTGGTATATTGACAGTGGCTGTTCCAGGCACATGACTGACATCTAGTAGTTGAATGACGTTCAGTTTTTCTATGGCGGGTTTGTTTCATTCGCAGGTGGTGAGACCGGAAAGATCACTATGAGAGGAATAGTAATGCAACAGAGCTCTCAGCTTTAAGAACGTGAACTATATACCAGAGTTGAAGCATGGTCTTTTGAGTGTGTCTCAGCTCTGTGACAATCATTTAGATGTTCTCTTTACCAAGAAAGGGTGTTATGTACTGAAACAAGACCTCATTATTCCGGATGATTGGATTCATCTAAAAGCAGCGCGAAAAGGAAATGCATATGTCATCGATGAACAAAGCTCCCTCTGACAACTCACTTGCTTATTCTCGTCGACAACTGAGCATGATGCAATGCTATGGCATAGTTGACTCGGACACATCAACATGAAGAACTTAAATCGACTTGCGAAAGGTGGTTTAGTCAGGGATCTACCAGTTCGTGATTTTATGAAGGTTGAAAAGTGTGAATCATGTGCATGTGGGAAACAACATCGACAGCCGCACAAATCTAAAACCGCCCCTTCCACGTCTCAGGTCTTAGAATTTCTTCATATGGATCTTTTTGGTCTGACAGATGTTCTGAGCATTGGCGGGAAGGCATACTGTCTAGTCATTATTGATGACTACTCACGATTCTCCTGGGTTTTCTTTCTTGCACAAAAAACTGAAACCGCTGAGTTAGTTAAACAATTCATCACACTTATGGAGAACCAGACAGACACCACCGTGAAGGCTATTTGTTGTGATAATGGAACAAAGTTTAAGAATGTTACCTTAAATTCTTTCTACTCCTACAAGGGTATTGACCGACAGTTTAGTGCTGCCAGAACTCCACAACAACATGGGGTTGCAGAACGGAGAAATTGAACACTGATTGAAGCTGCACGTACTATGTTGGTTGAATCCGAACTACCTCTTATTTTCTTGGCAGAAGCAATCAATACTGTCTGTTATATTCAGAATCATGCCCTGATCAACAAAAGACACATGAAGACACTGTACGAAGTGGTTGAAGGTCGCAAACCTTCGGTCAAGCATTTCCGCAAGTTCGGATGCCCTTGTGTTCTCCTGCTCATGGATGCTAAAGGGAAATTTGAATCACACGGGGATCCATGCATTTTCGTTGGATATTCCAAAAACACTTCATATCGTGTCTTTAATAAGATCAAGAAAATGGTAGTTGAAACCTACAATCTGGGTTGGCTGGAGGAGAATCCCAAGGACACACGTATTGGTCCTGACTGGCAGTATGATTATTCCACTATGTTTAACCATGTTGATGTCCCTTCTAATGTGTCTGCAGGTACAAGCGAAATTTCTGAACTTCCAACGATGCCTATCTCACCCAAAGATGATGCCGATGCTACACAGCTGCACGAGACTTTAAAGCAGCTGAGTGTGGATCCACCTGGATTTAATGAAGCTATATCTACACCTTCACCAGTATCGCAGCGTCAAGAAATGGCATCTGACCAGACTCCTCAGGATGATTCCTTTGAAGTTGAGGCTCCAAACACAGAGCCTCCTACGACAAATGCAGGGTCTGCTCCTCCTGATGTCTTAGGCTCATCTCTGTTTCCTCAAGGAAAACGTGCTCTTGGAACTCGCTGGGTATTTCACAATAAATAGGATGACACTGGAGTCATTGTTCGGAATAAAGCTCGACTGGTGGTTCAGGGTTTTCGTCAGATTGAAGGATTGGACTACGATGAGGTTTATGCACCGGTAGCTCGATTGGAGGCTATTCGCATTTTCTTGGCATATGCATCTTACATGGATTTCACCGTTTATCAAATGGATGTCAAGATTACTTTTCTCCACAGGACGGTGAAAAAGGAAATATACGTGGCACAACCACCGGGTTTTACTGATCCTGGCAAGCCAGAAATTGGACAAAGCTTTGTATGGGTTGCATAAAGCGCTTCGCGCATGGTACGCAACTCTCACAGAGCATTTGCTTGCTCATGGATATTCTTGGGGAACCATTGATCAAACTTTTTTCATCAAACGTGTTGACAAGGACATCATTCTGGTTCAAATTTATGTTGATGATATCATGTTTGGTTCTACGAATGATGGTCTATGTCGGGAATTTGAAGAAATCATGAAGAAGAAATTTGAGAAGAGCTCACTAGGGGGAGATGACTATGTTTTTGGGACTTCAAGTTCATTAGAGCCTGCAAGGAATCTTGATTCATCAAGGAAAATATGTCAATGACGTTCTTACAAAATTCAAGCTTACAAACTCAAAGCCTATGGCTTCACCTATTGCAGAACGGCCTTTGTTAAATAAAGACGCTGAAGGAACGCCTGCTAATCCAAACATGTATCGATCTATGATTGGTTCCCTCATGTATCTCACTGCAAGTCGGCCAGATATCATGTTTGTCGTTTACCAGTGTGCTCGCTATCAGGCTACTCCTAAACTCTCTCATTTACATGCTGTTAAAAGAATTTTTAGGTACCTCAAAGGGGCACCATCACTGGTCCTCTGGTATCCTAAAAATTCTGAATTTGAACTGTATGCTTTCTCTGACAGTAATCTTGGAGGTACAGATAGGGATACGCGCTCAACTTCAGCTGGATGTCAATTCTTAGGAGATCGCTTAATCTCGTGGCAATGCAAGAAGCAGCAGACGGTATCGCTCTCTACTGTGGAAGCAGAATATGTCGCAGCATCTGCTTGCTGCCCCCAAGTTTTATGGATGCAACACCAGCTTGCGGATTACGGTTTGACTTATCTAAACACAACAATTTATTGTGATAATGATGCCGCTATCCAAATCGTTGAAAATCCTGTTTTTCACTCCAAAACCAAGCACATAAATATCAAAGTTCATTTTACCCGTGATTGCTATGAAAAGAGTCTCGTTAAACACGCGTTTTCAAGTGCTTGTGGATCTTCTCAAAATGATCCGTTTTTCTAACTAAGCATCCTCTGTCCTTTCATTCATTTTTTAGTGTCTTTCATTCATTTTTGTTTGCTTTGTAAATTTGTTCATATATACGCAAATTTAGGGGGAAAAATATTCAAAAAAAAGTTTGTTATAAACAGCTTTTGCAATGATTGGGAAATTAAATACTTTTTCGTGATAAAGTGTCTGACTAACACATGTAGGGTGTTGAAGCTGGAAAAGACATGGATCGAAGGTGATATGTTGATAGGTCTAAATCTCAACTGGATAAATGATATAAACATAAAGAACTATGTATTCAGTGGGTCATACACTATAGGCGTATGATTTCATGGTCTTAAATCCTGTGTTGATAGATAGCCAACGTTTGAGGTTTCGGGTCTTTATGCTGTTGAGTCATCCGATTATATCTTGACTGCCCTTCTGTTGCATCCAGATTATATGCAAACCTAGGCACAGTCATGATATCTTTTAACAGAGCCAAAATAGAAGGGTTAAAACCTAAAAGAACGGAAATCTCTTCATGAGAAAATTCCATAAGTTCCTACGTACCACATAAGGTATTTGCCCAACCCTCGTCAGATACTATTGGTCACTCTGCTGGACGAAAGTACTGACCTGTTCACTAATAGTCTGACGTTGTAAAAGATAAAGGATGATCTCAGTATACTCACATGCTACGATGAATTGTTGTGCTTACCTTGATCGCGGGGGTATGTCATGGTATGGGACACACGGGTATCATAGCATAAAACTACCTTAAGCATATCATGAAGCTAGAACTGGAGGGTTGAGGTTTAGATTTAGATGGAAAAGTATATTGGCAATTGCTTAGACTAGTCTGACCCAGCTCATACTGAAAAATGCTCCTTAGTCGACTTTTGAAACGATTTGATCCCTTAGCAAGGTTATGTCTGTGTTTGTGTTTGTGCTTAAATGTCTTATTTTTGTAGTTAGTAAAAGGTGGTTGGATGCTTGGTTAGTCAAATTGCTGATTTTTGGTTAGATGGTTTCTGTCAAGGGATATTGGACTGGTCTGCCAAGTTTCGAAGTTGGGCCAATTCAATAGAATTTCTGAAAGTCTTAAAAATTGAACATTTATGGCTCACGAGTTACTGTTCCAGATTGGGCTTTCAAGCACCTTCCGGATAGGCCCACTAGGTTGTTACTATTCCGGATTGGGCCTGACGAAAGCCCAATCTGGATCCTTTGGGAATTCGGATGATGGATTCTGGATTGAGTTGGACCCAAAAGGTTTTAGGCACTAGCCCATTCCGGAAAAGTACTTAACTGAATCAGAGTTACATTTCGAATTATTCACAAAATTTTCTGAAATTATCTGATATTTTCTGATCATATCTGAACTCACTGTTCATCCTCATTTCGGATTCTTATCTCAAATTTCATCAGGATTAGGTATATAATGCTCTAAAATTATAAAATCTAATGATAATCTTCAAGTTTCATGCATTTCGGACAACATTTCGGATTGGCCTTCAAAGAAACTTGTATTTCGGATCTCATTCCGGATAGATATTCAACCAAGTTGATGAACTCGGATTTCATCTCGGATAACCTTCATCCGAATTGATGATTCATCTGAAATACCATTGACTTGTTTGCTAATCCGGATTGATGATTCATCCGAATCACTGTTGACCTCTTTGCTAATCCGGATTGATGAAAGGTTCATCCCGATTACTGTTGACCTGTTAGTAAATCCAGATTCTAGGGTTTGAACCTTTGATTTTTTTGAACCTTTCCAAGTGATTGAACCCCTCAAACTGGTTTAAACCTTTTGATAATTGAACTTTTGAAATCTCTTTGAACCATCCAATTTGTGTTGACCCTTTATCCTAATGAACTCCCTTAACTTCTGTTAGTTGCGTTAAAATAGAGTTAACCGGGTTATTGTTTTGACAGAAATGGTAGAAGAGGCTTTTCATGCAGTCATGCTGGTGGAGGAACAGTTCCATAATCAAGTAGGATATCTATCGGATCCACCAGCGGAATTTTTCAAAGAGTTCCAATCCATGATGGCTGGTCTAAATGCGTGCAAGATTGCATATGCACTTCGTGCCAACCCGATTATTTATAGAGATCTGGTGCACACCTTTTGGAAGAGAGCTCGATTCCACCTAAGAGGAGCAGACGAGAGACCGTACATTAGCTCTCAGATTCAGGGTAAGAAGATCATAGTGAATGAAGCCTGCGTTCGAGAAGTTTTACAGTTTATAGACGCTACAACTGATCTAACTGTGTATGCAAAGGAGAAAGTGTTGCCGATTCTTGCAGAGATGAGTTATGAGGGTTCATATCCGTCGTTGCTCAAGAAAATGTTTCCTGCTTACTGGAGATTGCTGGTGCACATGTTCATGCAATGCATTTCTGAGAAAAAGGGAGGGTTAGACCAATCGAATCAAACCCAAACTTCCACGATCATGGCTCTTATTATGGACTGCAAATATAACTTTTTAGGATATGTTTTCGAAAATATGAAGAAGATTTTAGAGCAGTCCAAAAAGAGGATGTTTCTGTTATATCCACGCTTCGTACAGTTGATTTTGGGTGCTCGATATCCCGACTTAGCCAAGGATGCTTCTGATGCAAATCTACTAAATATGAAGCCAATGGGACCGACTATCTTTAGCACAATGAAGAAAAATCGTTCGGCATCGAAGACTGTTTTTGTTGGTCGTTTTCTGTTAAAGAAGTTTGGTAAGTTTGATGAGGTGATCGGACAGGATGTCCCAGCTCCTACACTAGTCAATGCTATTGTTGCTGAAGAACATGATGTGCCTGCGAAAGAGAAAAAGGTTGAGATTGAAGATTTGGTCACTGATGCGGATACAGATGAGGAACAAGCTTTCTTAGACGATCTTACTCAGTTTAATGCTAATCTGACTCTAGTTTTACTAAAACTTTCTTCAGAGAACTTAGAAGCTCTAATTGCACATCTGAAAGAAATTCAAGAACGACAAGGTGATCCTCCTTTGGTAATACCCTCTGTTGATGTTCCTGTCGGTGTGATGAAGAGGATGAAGAAGACGAAGTACCTTTGATAAAGAGACGACGGACGGAGCCTATTATTGAACCAAGTCATTCAGAAGCTCACGTTGTTAGTATTACTGAAGAATATACACAAGTGGCATCTAATCCTGTTTTATCTTCAGTTGTTGTATCTATGACAGATGCTCAGATGGTTGATCCTCCTATTTCTTCTAAACCGACAACTGCTCACATTGCTACACATTCCACGGTCGTATCTATTCTAGCAGACTCTGTATTACGAATGATGGATTTTGGCGGTAGTTCAGTGGGTGCTGAGGGATCTGGAGCGGGTGGAAGTGGTACATGTGGTATTGAGGATGATGCTGCAGAACATTCACGAAGATCTGAAAAACGCGCTTTTGAGTTAGGTGGTCTGGATAGTGATGATGAAGATGTAGAAGTTGATGTTGTGGATTGGAAGAAAATGTGATTGTACTAGAACAGGAGGTTGTACTTAAGGATGCTCAGATTGCATCATTACAGACACGCTTAGACGTGAGAGACCAAACAATCGATCAACTACAAGGGGACGTAACTATGCTGATGACTTTGGTGTTTGATTTGAAGGCTAAACTGGAGAACAAGTTTCGGCGAGAATTTTCTGACCCTACTGATGATCCAATGAACATAGAACACCGACATAGAGCAGCCGAGCAAAGAACAGCAGAGGAAAGTGAAGCGGATAGGTTAGCTACAGAACAGTTGGCTTCCGACAGACAAGCTGGGTTGGATGACTATTTGCGTGATCTGAGAAAAAAGTATACTGCCAGTCAAAAGCTTCCAACGACACAAAAGAAGAAACATATGGTTTTGATGAAGAACGTTGACGTTAACCCACTTGATGAGAATTTTCAGTTTAAAGATCCTTCAAACCAGTCTGAACGGTATGTCATGGAACTTGGCTCAAGTTACTATAGCAAGGTTGGAAACAAATCAAAGGTGCTTAGCTGGATGTACGACCATGTAAGGAAGATGTGGATTATTGTTAGACAGGAGGCTATTAGAGAATATTATTCTAAGGAGTCTCAGTTTGAAACTTGGACGAAGATTGCTTTGACTGATCTGTTACGAGCTCTGTACTCTGACGATGATACTACTGAACGAGGTCCAGGCTTGAGGTTTTTCAAGAGATTGGAACATGAGGTGAAGACTGGGTTCAAGACAATGAAAATAGCTGAACCGTATTTGCGAGCTGTGAAGGGAGTGCGTGATGCAAGGACAGGGAAGAGGTTTAAGTCGGTGATGTGGTCCCTGACGGATAAGGAACTTGTTATACCAGTTGCTCCAACATTTCCGAAAGGAATTTTGAAGAATTTCAATTTCTGGTTGTATGATCCCAAAGTTGGCAGTGTAGCAATTGTGACGAAACAGAAGGCGTTTAGGGTTAACGATGTGGTCGAATTGGTGAGCTTTCACGATGAAGATCTGTAGGTTCTTGCTTCACACCAGATTCAAACAACAGAGCTATATGAAGCATGTTCTAAAGATTGGACAGCTGTTGTGGCTGGAATTATTGCTGGAAGATTGGGAGTGGACGCGCAACCTAGAGATTAGAAGGCCTAATGTTGTAAACCTAGGGGGAGATTGTTGGGTTTATACTAGTGAAGGTTTACACATTCGTGCTACATTTTGGCTTTTTGAGGGTTTTGGGCTTCCTAGTGCCTTATTGGCCTAGGGTTGTAACTGTTGGGCTAGGTGTTTAGTATATATATATATATATATATATATTAGGTCAATGTTCAAAGGAGAGAGAGAGTTGCATTTGAAAACTTGTATCAGACACTACTCTGGTGTATGCAAGTTGATTTTGTTCTTCTTCCAAATCTTTATTTCCGCAATTTATTAGGTTACAATACCTGTTAGATCCGATTTCGGGACTTACAAAGAACCAGTTCATATTGAAGAAAATGTTGAAACGGTTGCTGCAGATATTGAGCAATAAGCATTTGGAGGAACTGAAGGAGAAGTTGGTGGAAATGAAGGGTCGTCCTCCTCAAGTACAGATACTGAGGATAGGATTGCAGGCCTAAGGGAAAGAGAAAAAGAGAATGAATTTAAGCGTCTGGAAGAGGAACGTCGACTAGCTGAAGAAAGAAAGAGAAAAGAGACAGCAGATGATGATACCACATACGTATCGTCAGATCTGAAAGTGATACTCCTATTATTAAGCCTGTTAAGAGGCCAGCAGCCAAGCATTTAAAGAGACTTGCAACTAGGAAAACAGATTCTCCAACAGCTCGTTCAAAGTTCAACCTGAAGAAAAAGGCTTCTAAAGTATCAGCTGTTACACCTAGTTTTGAGCCAACACCACAACCAACTCCGCAACCACCTCCATCACCACCTCCACAACCAACAATAAAACCAACTCCATGTTGATACACTTTTGTGTCTTTCGCTTGTTCTTAGTTACATCTATAACTGTGCGGTCTTTGTTTACTGTGTCTGTATAAGTTTGGTCGTGTTGGCCAAATCAAGATATCCTCCTATCTTGGTTTCGTACGACGATTTAGTTTGTCTATGTTAAACAGTTGTATGTGTGCACAGTGTTTAGTCTTGTGTACGTCATGTCTGTGACACGCTCTCCGAAGAAAGCATTCTGTGCAAGTAAGAAGGCTCCGTACGAGCGAGATGTTGCTCGTACGAGCCATGTGCCTCGTACGAAGGAGGCAATATAAACAAGTTGTCTTACTTGTTTAATACGAACGAAAGAATGCTTCGTACGAACCAACTTGTTCATACAAACATCTTTGGAGCAGTTCTTTGTGTGTAATAGTGTGTTTCGTATGTCTAGCAACGTACTTCGTACGAATGAATAGCATGGACACTATAAGCAGACATGCACCTCTCTGGTCATGTTGGTCTTTCTGGTTAGTCTTTAGTTAAGTGCGTTGGTCACTGGTAAAAGTCGAGCTAGCAATTTGAGCAGAGGAAGACGCAAGAGCACAGGTAGTTTGTATGAGCTGTATGAGCATTGTTTGTATATGTTTTTACTAGTTCTCATCAGTTAATCAAGATATTGAATCTTTGGTTATCCCGTGTTCTTACTTTGTTTTGGTTTGCATACATACTTGGATTCCGCACTTGTATGTGTGTTGCATGAACAAGGAGGCAGGTTTAACTTGATCCTCAGGTGGACCTACAAGTGGTATCAGAGCCATGGCTGTCTTCCTTGTTCAAAACCAAGCTTTGTGTTGTGTCTGAGCTAGTTTGAAGGTTTCTTGAAGTGTTCTTGAACTTCCAGCAGAAAACTTAAGTCTTGAATAGATAACTTAGTTAAAATCTGTTATATCCGAAATTTCCATAAAAACCTAATTAGAATACATGGAGACATTTTAAAATCTGGTTTTTCTTAAAATTTTCTTTTGTTCAAGTTGAACACATTTGTTGAAGAAACACACCAGAAAACTCATCAGAATAGTGTTGTAGGGTTGACAAATTTTATGACATTTGGACTTGGACTGTTATGACTGTAAAAGCAGAGGGAATGTTTGTTTTCTTAACTAAAATTGGGTAAGACAACAGGCTACTTTCATAAACCAGTCTGTACAAGAAAATGAAAGTTTTCACCAAACCAACCCTACAAAAGATTCATCTGACAAACTCTGAGAAAAACAGTTTGTGCGAATATTTCATTCGTACGAAGAACCAAGCTGCTCGTGCGAAGGACAACTCATCTGCACGAACAACCTGGTTCGCACGAAGGAGCTCATCCATACGAAGCAAGTTGCTCGTACGAAGAACACTTATCCATACGAAGCATTGGTTCGTACGAATAACCTTCGTTACTGTTTGTTTTTAGTATTTCAGATTTTCAAAGCTGTGTGCTTTTCAAATATTTTCAAAATTGTGAATTTTTAAGAGGGAACTGTTATTTTCAAACTTTAAACCTTTCAATTTTTCATAATCAAGAAAATATTATGAGTTCTAATCCGTGGGTTTGGAGTAGTGGTTCAAGCTCAAATCAGGAGTCTTCGCAAAGCTCCGCAGCCTCATGGGTTAAGTCTTTGATGCCTCAACATACAGCCATGATCTCTGCAAATCAATGGGCGTGTGTTGCAAACCAGAATCAGAGCATCTAAACTCTTCTAATGAGCAAGAGTAAAACAGGGAGCAATAACCGTCCACCGAAGCTAAATCACAAGAACGATTATCCTTCGTGGAAAAGTCATTTTCACACTTATGTTCTCGGTCAGAACAAAGAACTGTGGACGTGTTTCACTACACCCTACAAAGAATCACTCAAAGAAGCCAGGTCAAATCCAACCTCCTTGGCCAATTTAGATGAAAGTGACAAGAAAGCATATGATCTAGAGAAAAAGGCCTTTGCTATCCTAACACAAGCTCTTCGCAAAGATATTTATCATTAGTTTGTGTATTGTACGACCACGAAAAATTTGTGGGATACTTTGGAAGCGAGAGGAGAGGGTAATGTTGCTACCAGGAAGATTCGACATGATCTACTCAAGAAGGAGTTTGAAGGTTTCAAGTTTATGGAAAATGAAACATTGAATGATATGACCACACGTTTTTATCATCTGCTCAGCGAGATGTACTCTTATAAAGTGTTAACAGCTCCGCAAGAAATTGTGATGCGATTTGCTGATGCTTTACCATCGAAATGGGGTCAATTTATTGACTTATTAAAACATACAGGTGTTTTGGACTCAATTAGTATTTATGAATTTGTGCAGAAACTGGAGAACAAGAATGAAGAAGAACTTCGGAAGGCACAAAGAGTCACTGTTCGACAAAACCCTGAGATGTACTACGGAGGTATTAATGTAGGTACAAGTTCAAGCCAGCAACCAAAGCTGCAAACCGCGTTTGTGTCAAACGTGAACCCTTTTCTACCACAACCTGTTCAACCAAGTCAGTCTACAGGCTCGAGCACTCAAGCCTATGGACAAACCTTTGATCCGAAAGCCTTCCTTCCACAGCCAAGAGATTTAGCACATCAAGCTCCACAGCAAGCTCCTCAACAAGCTTTCTATGGAAACAATTTTTAATCTACAAATCCTAACACTGTCAAACTTGACATGTCACATCTCTCCAAAGTTAGTGTAGAAGTTGCACGGGAGCATATGGAACTTCTCAACACAATGGTCAGTGCTTATTGTGGTCTAGTTGCAGGTCAAATAGGAAACATCAATTTGACAAATGAAGACTACCAACAAATTGACCGAGATGAAATGGAGCTGATGGATATCAAGTGGGCATTTGCAAGTGATGTGAGAAGAGCGAAGGATTACATGAGGAGAATAGGAAGAACAAGTTTGAAGAGCAAGAAGGATACTAAATACAACTTTGATAAAAATGTTGTTACTTGCTTCAACTGCGGAAAAGAGGTCACTTCAAACGGGAATGCACGAGGCCCAGCAAAGAAGGAAATCACAACCCCTTTTAAAATCAATCTCAACCATCCAACACAGCTCAGTTCAACAATGATAGAAGAATAGTAGCTATCGGTAACTCAAACAATACCAGTCAATCAGGACCTTCAAACACACATAGAGCTTTGATAGTTCAATCTGATGAAGGATGTGATTGGTCAGTACAGTTGGGAATTGATAACAACGGAGGAATTACATGTTATGCGAAGATCATTAGTTAAATTAAGTATGCTCACAACATTAATAATTCAGATGATGATGATGCTTCGGGCTATACTGGTAGTCCTGATGAAGAATGTTCAAGTTCAGGTGGTTATGGATCTGATGTTGATGTCAGAAAGGGAAGTGATGCTGAGGTTAACAAGTTGCTGAGTGAAGCTGAGAAGATGAAGAGTGAAAAAGTGGGACAGATAAGGAAAGCAGAAGCTGCAGTGAAGGAGACAGAGACACTCTTTACAGATGGTGTACCCTTCCCTTATTTCACTGCCTTCATGGCAAACGTTGCAGGTTCTACAAGTCAGGTAAATTCCAACTCTCCTAAAGTTTGCAATGACTGTGTTGAATTGAAAAAAAATACGATACAATTAATAGTCATAGTAAAAATTTAGTTGTTGAACTATCAAAGTGCAAAGAGGCGAACTTGGCTCTAACTCGAAATGAAAAGGAATTCAAATCTGTAATAGAAACCCTTAAGAAAAGCGTTTCTGAATTGACAAAAATAGTTTTGAATAAACAGACAGGAATTAATAACTGCATTAATCTCCTGGAAGAAACTAAGAAAGAGTTAGCCATCGCCAAATGCTAATATGATGCGATCAAGCTCAAATTGGAAAGTTATTCTAACTCCCAATATGTGCTTGATCATATCATTGATGTTCAAAAGCTGAAGGGAGATGTTCAATGTGTTGGGTATAAGTCATGTCCACCCCCAATGAAACACAACTATACCAAAATGCCTGATGAAGAGGAGATGCCTCTCTTTGAACCCTCCGTACCACTTAATCCTGAAGAATTTGTAGTTGGATTGGGAAACAAACTAGACAACTCCTCACATGAACCAATCAAGCAAGAAAATTCATCATCTGATGTTGATCAAAATCCAACAGAAATAGAGGAAGATGATACATCAGATGATGAATCAATCAGAAGTGATCAGGATCAATCTCTTGATAAAGGGAAAGGAGTAGAATTCTCTGCTGCTCCTAGTACTAAATCTATTGAAAATCAAGAGAATGATTCTAAGAAATCTGTTAAGACAAAAGTGTCTTCAGATGAAACTAATAATGTGTTGTATACTCTGGTTGGAGATAAGAAAATCTACTCGAACAAAGACTTTCCAATTAAAAGCGTGATTCCAATATGTATAGATATGGTGTTTGAAAATTGAACAACCAAATTTTTAGAGAAGGAAAAGCCAACCAAATCACAACCATTATCATCTTCAAGAGAAAAACAAGGGAAGCGAGTTGAAAAGCCTAAAGTTCAACAACCAAAGGTTGAAGCACAAGGCTCCCGCTACAAGAAAAAGTTTAAAAATGTTAAATTTGTGAGTTCTAAAGGTACTGACAAAGTCAAGACTTTCGAGGGCAAGTCTAATATAGATTTTGTAAATAAAGTCAAGATTTTGAAAAGAACAGTCAAAATAATTACACTCAACAACAAATGGGTGTAATGAAAAGGAACTCAGTACCTCAAGACCCACGAGTTCAACATCAAGCCGTGAAACACGATCTCCTAATTTATTGAAAGGAGAACATGTTTCAAATGTGGAGAATCTGGCTACATTATCAAAAACTGTAAAAATCCAGCCAAACCAAGATTTGTTGAGAAAACCCCTCATGAACCTACTTGCCAACATAGATCTATTTCTCCAACACAAGATAAACGGAATATTAAAGAACAAAATGAGAAATAAAACGTAAACAAGTAAAAGCAATCGAAAAAGCTTTAAAACCGGATCTTCAGAAAGGAATCCAAGATCTTCAAATGTAATAAAACCAGAAACTGTTAAAACTACAAATAATAGTCAATCTGGTAATAATCAACGATCTTGGAAACCAAAGACCGGTAGTGGTTCACAAGGTGGAATACAATTTCCAAATCATCAAGAAATTGAGATCACATTTCTTGATGATAAGGGGCGACCCAAGACCTGGGTCCCTATCTCAAACTGATCTAGTTTTTGAAGTATGCAGGGTGTTCTAGTAGGAACTATTAATAGTCATTGGATTGTTGACAGTGGAGCATCAAGTCACATGATGGGCAACTTACGGCTCCTGTATGATGTGAAAAGCATTCGGGGTGGTTATGTTGCTTTTGCTGGTGATAAAGGTGGATACATCACTGGAGAAGGAATGGTCTCCAATGTTGTTGTGAGTTTTGATAAGATCAATTATGTGCGGCAAATTGATCACAATCTTCTTAGCGTTTCTCAAATCTGCGATCAGAAGTTCAGGTACGTTTTGATGATACCGGTTGTTATGTGTTGAAACCCGGATTCAGGATCCCGAAAGAATGGATTCTCTTATCGGCTTCCAAGAATCAACGACTTGTATATTCTTTATATGAGCCAAGCTATTACAACGTCTGCGCAAGTCACATGTTTTGTCTCAAAAGCCATCGAAAAGGAATCAATCTCTTGGAACAGATGGATGGGACATATTCACCTGAGGAAAATGAACTACTTGGTGAAGAATAATCTTGTAAATGGTGTACCAGTCAAGAATTTTCATCTTCAAGACGTCTGTGTATCATGTCAAAAGGGCAAGCAAGTTAGAAAATCTCATCCCGTGAAGAAGATCAACACTGTGAATATGCCTCTGGAATGTCTTCATATGGACCTTTTTGGACCTATGAAACACAAGACTACCTTTGGTGATTCTTATTGTCTGGTAGTTATAGATGACTACTCCAGATTTTCATGGGTGAATGTGCTGGCACACAAGAGTGAAGTTCCTAATATCCTCAAGAATCTCCTGACATTGTTAGAAAATTTGTACAATCTAAAGGTAAGGAGAATTGATAGCGACAATGGCACTGAATTCAAGAATCAAGTTATGGATGAGTACTGTTCTTCAAAGGGCATTTTGCATGAGTACAATTCTCGCTACACTCCACAACAGAATGGTGTCGTTGAGAGGAAGAATAGAACTCTGATTAAAACAGCAAGAACTATGTTAGTGGAATCACAACTTCCTGTTCAATTTTGGGGAGAAGCTGTTGCTACTGCATGTTACACGATGAATAGAGTTCTAACGGTGAAGAGACATGGGAAGACATGCTTTGAGTTACTACATAAAAGGAAACCGGATGTTTCTTTCTTAGAACCTTTTGGAGCTCCATGCACTATGATTGATCCACATGGAAAGTTTGGTCCAAAGGCTATCGAAGGTTTCTTTCTTGGATATGCTACTCCGAATTTCAGGGTTTGGAATTTGTCTTTGAAGAAGATTGAAGAATGGGGTGAAGTCAAGGTTCAGAGATACACAGAATCAGTAAGAGCTCCGGGTGCTCCTTATATGTTCGACTACGATGGACAGTTCGACTCCTTTAATCTGCCAAATTTTGATGATGCATCTGCTATGGCTCAAATGTTATTGGAAAGTGATACAACAGTTGACTCATCATTAGTTCGACCAATTATTATTAAGCCTCAAGTGTCGACTTCGGTTAACAATCTTGTTCAAAATGAGGAATTCGAAGATGCTACGGATTATAATGTTTCATCAGAAGATGATGAGTTTCATGATGCAAATGAAGCAACCTCTTGTGCAGTTCCTGGAATTTCTGATGTCACGTCAAATATACAACCTCAAGGGACAACTGAAGGTCATGCATCTACATCCTCATCAAATCTAGCACTCGATTTGACTGTTGATCTGAATATCAACAATTTGGGTATAAACTCTCGAGTTCCTGATGTTCCAGAAACTCGAATTCATAATACCCATCCTCAGCAGAATATTATTGGAGATGTCCAAAGTGGTGTGCAGACACGTAATCAGCTTCGAAACAACCAGAATGCTAGCCTGTATTCAGAAATAAGAGAATCTGGGGGACAGAACGATTGGTCTTTTGCCTGCTATGTTTGCCAAGTTGAACCAAGATCTTGGAAGGAGGCAATGAAAGAAGACTCTTGGGTTGAAGCCATGTAGGAAGAACTTCAGTAGTTTCAGAAGTTAGGTGTGTGGAAATTAGTTGACAGACCTGATAACTACAAGAAGATTGGCACTCGATGGGTTAACAAATGCAAGAAAGATGACTGAGGTGTTGTTGTGAGAAACAAAGCGCGGTTGGTTGTCCAGGGCTTTAATCAGGTCGAAGGCATTGATTACAATGAAATTTATTCACCGGTTGCACGTCTTGAGGCCATAAGAATTTTCTTGGCTTATGCGTCCTACAAGAAGTTCACCGTTTATCAATGGATGTGAAGAGTGCATTTCTTCATGGTGTGGTTGAAGAAGAGGTATAGTTGAGCAACCGTTAGGTTTTGAAGATCCAATCCATCCTGACAAGGTTTGGCTTCTCAACAAGGCGTTATATGGTCTTCATCAAGCTCCAAGGGCTTGGTATGAAACGTTGTCCACCTATCTTCTGAAGAATGGTTTTCGACGAGGATTGATCGACTGTACTCTCTTCATCAAGGAAAGGAACGAGGATTTGCTGCTAGTGCAAGTATATGTTGATGATATTATTTTTAGGTCTACCAACGATCGAATGTGCAAGGAATTCGAACAGGTTATGCAGAGAAGTTCGAGATGAGCGCAATGGGAGAAATGACTTTCTTTTTAGGTTTGCAGGTTCAACAATCAAAGGAAGGAATCTTCATTCATCAAACCAAGTACGTCGGGGACGACTTAAAGCCTTTGGGAACTCCATTAGCTCAGAGTCATGGGATTACTCCAAACGGAATGGGTGAACATGTGGAACTATCTCTTTACTGTGCTATGATCAGATCTCTCATGTATCTTACTGCTTCAAGACCCGATATAATGTACCCAACAAGTCTTCTGGCACGCTATTAGTCTAGTCCAAAAGTTTCTCATTTGATGGCTGTGAAAAGGATCTTTCGTTATTTAAAGAGTTGCCGGACACTGGTCTCTGGTACCCTAAGGATGATAACTTTGATCTGACAGCATTCACCAACAACGGGATGTCAGTTCTTGGGAAATCGCCTAGTCACGTGGCAATGCAAAAAGTAGACTTGTGTAGCTACATTAACCTGTGAAGCTGAGTATATTTCGGCTTCTAGTTGCTGCTCTCACGTTCTATGGATCCAATAGCAGATGGGGGACTACGGTTTTGAATTTCTCTCTACTTCTATTTTTGTTGATAACAAAGCTGCTTTACAGATCACTCGGAATCCTGTACAGCACTAAAAAACAAAACACATTGAGATTAAGTATCATTTCATACGAGATTGTTATGAAAAGAAACTTATCAATTTTGTTAAAATCCACACCGATCACCAACGTGCCGACCTTTTTACCAAAGCTTTTGACAAATCTCGTTTTGATTATCTACTTTTGGTAAATGGCATCTAGGTGAAAACCGAGTAACTTAACCATGACTAACTTTTTTTCTACATGTTTTTCTAAAAAACCTAAAACTACAAAAAGATTTTCCAGTTTTCTAAGTTTTATATTTTAGGGGGAGAAATTTTCAAGAAAATACAAAATAATGTCTTTTACTAATTTATCTCCTATATTTAAGGGGGAGAAAATTTAGAAAAAAATACAAAAAACAATAGAAAATCCAAAAATCAAAAATGAGTTTCTTGGATAAGACAAGTTGAAGATGATGAAATACACCGGTAATCTGTCATAAACAAGTCAAAGACAAAGAATGAAAATCGATAAGTAGCTTTACTAATGATGTATCGGTAGGCTCACAATCAGACTAAAATGTGTAGGTTGATACAAGCTTAATGGACTGCAAGCCAGGTAGGAACCACTCATTGGCATATGGTCTTGGTACCGAAATTTTGTTTGATAGTATGCCGAGGATCTGAGATATACGGTCTTTATGCTAACTTATCATCTGGGTATCATGGTTGAATCTTTTACCGAAAAATGACGGTGGCACAAGTCTAGAATTTCCATGATACCATACACACATGTACATACTGCATACGACCTTCAAATATGTGATAAAAATTTCACATCCACCCAAATATAAGTGATAAAATATCACAGCTTATGCGGGAGCTAAGTTCGTCTCTCTGTCGGTACGATGGTACTAACATGTTCACGAACTTACTCCTGTGCCCTGCATGCATATGAAAATCAAGTTCTTCATCAATAAGTGATTAATCACATAGAGCTTGTTTTCAATCAAAATAAGTGAGTATCTCACATCATATACGTCAAAACAGATGATAAGCAGTATACTCACCGGTAATATTTTTTCTCGAGCATATCTTGATACGGGAATGTGTCGTGAAGTGGTTGAAACACGGATAGTAAGTATAAATCATACACTAATCATATCTCCTAATCATGATTACATCTGATAAGTCAAGCTTATGTGGACAACAATACCGATAATCATAGTAGAATATTTATTTATTCAATTTGATGTTTTAACAAAACCTGTTTTTGTCAAGATTAAATCCTGGTATGATTCTCTTACCTTGAAACTCTGAAAAGGATTGTCTGGTAAATATTTAATGTTAGTAGTTATTTTAGTTTAGTTTACTATGTTGTTAGATTAAGTTCCTTTTTCTATTTAGCCAAAGTTGAAATTCAAAAGGTTTTTCTACCAAGATACGCCATAAAAACCATTTGTTTTGATATCACAACTTCATAAAGTACTTTCTTACAACGGTAAACCTAATGGAAACATTAACTGTTAAGTATAACATATTGAAAGAATGATATCATTCTTGAAATACTACACTGGTTAAATGCTTTAATGGTGTTAAAGACATGTTTGAAATGAGTAGAAAGCGAGTGAACATTCAGTGGAATGAGAGATGCAGAGAAAAGGAATCCAAGTTCAACAAGATCCGGTTACTGATAACCATGGCAATCCTGATGCTTCAGCCTCATCCTCACGATAAACAATTTCTGCATCAACTCCAGCAACAGATCCAGTTACCTCAAGCAGCTATCAAGAGGAAACAGGAAAGGTTTGATGTTTCTGGAAAATTTGAAGACCTGATGTTCTATCAGTGGATAGCAGATCTTCCGGGGGAGTTTGTTGATACTCCAGGCCATTCAAGTATGAAGACCAAAGACCGAAGACCAAGCAACAGCCAAGGGGGAGTTTGTTGATACAATTTTGTGTCTGTCGCTTGTTCTTAGTTACATTTGTAACTGTACGGTCTTTGTTTATTGTGTCTGTATAAGTTTGGTCGTGTCGACCAAATCAAGATATCCTCCTATCTTGGTTTCGTACGGCGATTTAGTTTGTCTATGTTAAACAGTTGCATGTGTGCATACTATTGAGTCTTGTGTACGTCATGTCTGTGACACGCTCTCTGAAGAATGCATTCTGAAGAAGGCTCCCTACGAGCAAGATGTTGCTCGTACGAGCCATGTGCCTCGTACGAAGGAGGCAATATAAACAAGTTGTCTTACTTGTTTCGTACGAACGAAAGAATGCTTCGTACGAACCAACTTGTTCGTACGAACATCTTTGGAGCAGTTCTTCGTGTGAATAGTGTGTTTCGTATGTCTAGCAACGTACTTCGTATGAATGACTAGCATGGACACTATATAAGCAGACACGCACCTCTCTGGTCAGGTTGGTCTTTCTGGTTAGTCTCTAGTTAAGTGCGTTGGTCACTAGTAAAAGTCGAGCTAGTAATTTGAGCAGAGGAAGACGCAAGAGCACAGGTAGTTTGTATGAGTTGTATGAGCATTGTCTGTATATGTTTGTACTAGTTCTCATCAGTTAATCAAGATATTGAATCTTTGGTTATCCCGTGTTCTTACTTTGTTTTGGTTTGCATGCTTACTTGGATTCCGCACTTGTATGTGTCTTGATTGAACAAGGAAGCAGGTTTAACTTGATCCTCAGGTGGACCACGACCACCTCCATCACCACCTCCACAACCAACACCACAACCAAATCCTCAATCTCATCCCCAATTTCCAAAATATTCGAGGTTGGAAGATCAGTTTGACTTTGACTTCGGGGAGATTACAGGGGGAGAAGATTACACTGCTGACATGTTCAACGGTTCAAGGATGACAGAGTTAGAAAACCAAATTATGTTGAACAATGTAAAGATTGCTGAGCTGGAGGATCATATCAAGAATCTTGAAAAAGACATAAAGGATTTGGAAGCCGTGTTAGCAAGTTTTGTGTCGGAGAATGAAAGGCTTCGAAAGCGTATGATGGAATACGATGAAGAAAGCCGGAGAAACCAAAGACAGATGAATATATTTCAGAAGATTCTCATAAAGGAACTTGATATTAACTTTGCAGCAGAGGTTGATTAGATGGAAAAGGAGGAGGCTAGAGAAAGGGTAGCTGAGCGTGAAAGACTTGCTAAAGCTTTATTAGATGCTTAGGGGAAAGGAAAGGAAAAGGTTGGAGAGGATCCCTTGATAGAAAAGTTTGCGCTAGAAGCTGAGTCTATGCTAGAATCTACTGCTATGGTTGTATATGTATCGCCAGTCAACTTTATTTTGATAGGGGAACCAAGAGATGTAGAAATGGATATGTCGGATCTTTCTAAGAAGCATAGGGAGTTCTTGAAGAAAAGAAAAATGTTAAAGGAAATCGGCGAGGTGATTGATTCTAATCACGAAGACTTTGAGGATGATGAAGATGAAACGAAGCTGATAATGAATTTGGAAGGAAACTAGATAGTGGTAGGAAAGACAATGATAGTGGCCAGGGTGGATTAGGTGTTCATGTAACAGATTCTGGAGTTAATGATAATATCGAAGTTTCTGTGTATTTGGATGACTCTGCGAACCAAATCGATTCTGAACAGGTTAAGGGGGAGCTTCATAATGCAACACAGGATACTCAGCATGCAGGAATCCTCACAGTGATTTCTACATCAATTGTTCCTACTGTGCCAAAGCCAAGGATCTTTTACTTGGAACATGATGTTAAGGAAGGAGAATACAACCACTAATATACAAAAGAAGAAGTAGCTAAATGCTAGGCGTGGATACTTTTCTTGCCTTCTTAATAACAAAAAATCCAAAAATATGTTTTTTGTTTTTAGGGGGAGAAAAGTGGTGAAAAGTACCAAAACATTAAATAAGACAAAAAGAGTTATGTGTAAAAGAGGTAATGATAGTACATCAGTGGACTATCATAGTATGCTAAAGATATGGAATGTTTTAAACAAGTAATTAAACAGGTCTTACTAATGATGTGTCAATAGGCTTCACACGTTCAGTAAATTGTTTTTCAAGATATAAACTTAAAAAGAAAACCTGAGTAATTTGTGGTTCGACATCTCTTAGATATATGGACTTCGTACACCGAAATTTCGTTTGAGAGAATGCCAGATTCTGTGATACTAGGTCTTTTTATTTAGTTGATATCTGGGGTATTATCCTAGTTCTTCTGATTTTGCGTCGGGAATGACCTAGAACTTGTATAATACTTTGCGCATTATTCACCCTCAAAAGCTGCATAAAATGAGTGTATGTCATAAAAAGATACAATATAAAAAGATTCCTAAACGAAACACCATCTAAAGTCGAGCCTTCATCTCTTTCTCTGTACAGATGTGCTAACCTGAGCTCTCAAGACTTTGCATTCACCCCATTTACAGATATCAGTTAGATATATTCACCTGTGAGATGAAATTCTGGGAATCTTGATGCGATTTTAAGATGGGAAACACAGTTACTTCAGGTTCCTTAAAATTACCTTACATATCTTGAAACAATTGAGAAACGTGTAGAGGTTTAAGTTGAAAAGTATATTGGCAATCTAAGTAAATCTGTTTGGGACCTTAAAGTTTTACCAAGATCAATGGTACTAGTGATTTGTCTAGGAAAACTGATGTGATCCTCTAACACAAACTCACAAAAAGATATCTGTAAATACGTCTTTACTTACTTCATTTCGATTTTCAGAAAAAAAAACAAAAAAGATTTTCAGTTTGTTTTTAGCAAAAACATTGAAAAATACAAAAACATTTTATTTCTATCTTAGTTTTTCGTCTACAGATGAGGAAAATACCGTTTGTCCAAGTCCAAAGTGACAATTACTGAAGGAAAGCTAAAATATTACGGGCTGGGAGCTAATCTAGAAAGAGAGAGTCCTGAAATGCTAAAAAGGTCATTAACTTGAAAGTAGTAAAAAAATTCATGAAAAACACCTATTTTGGTCATACAGCGGTCAACTAAGGTTATTAACTTGGGCTTTGTAGGCAAATCAGTTAACCGGGGTCATTAACTTGGACTTGGTCAACTGAGTGGGTCGTTAAAACAGATAAATTCACAAAGGGTTCGAAAAGAAATCAAGTGTAAAGAACTGGCTCGTACGAGTGATAATATGACTCGTACAAGTGATAAACAGCCTTACTCGTACGAATGATGACTCGTACGAGTGACATGGTGGATATAAAAGGGACACTCACTCGCACGAGTCACATAAGTGACTCTGTGCGACTAAAGAGAATCTTTGTTTGATCCGGTTCTTTCATCACATTTCTAGACCGTATCATGTATCTTTGACACTTCGGGGAGGTTGATTAGCACACCTCTTACGATGGGAAAGGTACTAATCCAATATTTGAGCCGTTATAATGCCAAAATCGGACCTTAAGGACCTAAAACGTAGATTTAGGCTAACTGAACCGGTAAAATGTAAAATTGAACACATAATCATACATATTGGCTCTTTTAGCTCCTAAATCATCATTCAATTTGTTAAATTTACACGTTTTAAGTTTGGATTGAAAAGGTGTTATTTGTGCGACTCATGACTCGTACGAATGGTCGCTCGTACGAGTAAGTTTATTAAGTCAATTAATTCTCATCACTCGTACGAGTGGTTACTCGTATGAGTAAGACCTTTATGTTATTTAGTTCATTGACTCGTACGAGGAGTCACTCGTATGAGCGGGTCTGTTTAAACTTGAATTATTGCCTAAGCGTCAACCTGACTCGTACGAATGTTAAATGATTGAAAAGGATTGAAAATTTTCTAAATGTTGAAAATTTTTTCGTGTGCGCAGGTAAAGAAGTCATATTTTCTCTATTCCACAACATTTGCTGTTTGCTAGACGAGAATATTCCAGAGATTTCCGTGTACCGAGAAGTTCTTGAATTTTTGGGTCGTCTACCGATTACAAAGTCCTTAACGGATAAAATACGACCTACAAATCGCATGTTGAATACTTCTGGGATGCAGCTGAGTACAATGAAGCAGAAAATGCTATCTTTTCTGTGGTACAGATCAACAATGAAGATGTTCAGGTTAAAATTTCTTTAGATTTGATCCGGAAGGTGTTAGAGTTTAAAGACAGTGTGGAAGACCCAACTGGATACCCAGAGTATATGGTTAAGGGTTGTTTTTACAGGATGGGATATGCGGGTTATGTTAACGTAGCACCATTTAAGAAGGGAAATCTGAGTGCACCATTCAGATACATTGCACACTACGTTATTCACGCACTTAGTCACCAGAAAGGAGGGTTTGATGATATGGTTGACTACCAAATGTGCATGATAGCAGCATTGATCCTCAATCTGCCATATAACTTCTCCAAGCTAATATTCATGAAGGTGGTACAAAACATACAAAGAGAGAAATTTCTTCAATACCTGAGATTTGTTCAGATGTTATTCGATCATCTTCACAATAATATGAAGAAAAAGAAAGAGGATATTCTAAAGCTTGAACATATGGATGTATCGACGCTGAAAAAGATGAATCTACATTTAAAAGTTTTTCCGAATGCTAAGCCGGTATTTGGAGCAATCACTGATAAAGGCTATGCGGCGCCTCCAGAGGGGAAATGGAAAAAGATTCTAGTGGTGACGAGAATGACGAGCTTGAAGCGTTAGATGGTTTTGTGTCAAAGCGAAGCGCTTGGTTTACAAAGGAAGACAAAAAAGGGAGCAAGGGTACTAAGAGAAAGCAAGTTGTCGGATCCTCAACCTCTGCTCCTCAACAAAGAAATCGTGCTTTTGCTAGAAAATTCTAATTGATGAACTAGAAATTGAAGATATACAGGTCGAAGAACCAGTTCAGACTGAAGAAAATGTTGAAACGGTTGCCGTAGATATTGAGCAATAAGCATTTGGAGGAACTCGAAGAGAAGTTGGTGGAGATGAAGGGTCGTCCTCCTCAAGTACAGATACTGAGGATAGGATTGCAGGCCCAAAGGGAAAGAGAAAAAGAGAAGGAATTTGAGCGTCTGGAAGAGGAACGTCGACTAGCTGAAGAAAGAAAGAGAAAAGAGACAGGAGATGATGATACGACATACGTATCGTCAGATTCTGAAAATGTGATACTCCTATTAGTAAGCCTACCAAGCGTTTAAAGAGACTTGCAACAAAGAAAACAGACTCTCTAGCAGCTTGTTCGAAGTTCAACCTGAAGAAAAAGGCTGCTAAATTATCAGCTGTTACACCTAGTTTTGAGACAACACCACCACGAACTCCACAACCACCTCCACAACCAACACCACAACCAAATCCTCAATCTCATCCCCAATTTTCAAATGGTTCGAGGTTGGAAGTTCAGTTTGACTTTGATTTCAGGGAGATTCCAGGGGGAGAAGATTTCATTGCTGACATGTTCAACGATTCAAGGATGACAAAGTTAGAAAACCAAATTATGTTAAACAATGTAAAGATTGTTGAGCTGGAGGATCGTATCAAGAATCTTGAAAAAGACATAAAGGATTTGGAAGCCGTGTTAGCAAGTTTTGTGTCGGAGAATGAAAGGCTCGAAAGTGTATGATGGAATACGATGAAGAAAGCCTGAGAAACCAAAGACAGATGAATATATTTCAGAAGATTCTCATAAAGTAACTTGGTATTAACTTTGCAGCAGAGGTTGATGAGATGGAAATGGAGGAGGCTAGAGAAAGGGTAGCTAAGCGCGAAAGACTTGCTAAAGCTTTATCAAATGCTTAGGGAAGAGGAAAGGGAAAGGTTGGAGAGGATCCATTGATAGAAAAGTCTGTGCCAGAAGCTGAGTCTATGCTAGAATCTACTGCTATGGTTGTATATGTGTCGCCAATCAACTTTATTTTGATAGGGGAACCAAGAGATGTGGAACTGGATATGTCGAATCTTTCTGAGAAGCATAGGGAGTTCTTGAAGAAAAGGAAGATGTTAAAGGAAATCGACGAGGAGATTGATTCTAATGACAAAGACTTTGAGGAGGAGGATGATGAAGGTGAAACCAAGCTGATAATGAATTTGGAAAGAAACCAGATAGCGGTAGGAAAGACAATGATAGTGGTCAGGGTGGATTGGGTGTTCTAGTAACAGATTCTGGAGTTAATGATAATATCGATGTTTCTATGAATTTGGATGACTCTGCGAACCAACTTGATTCTGAACAGGTTTACGGGGAGCTTCATGATGCAACACAGGATACTCAGCAAGCAGGAATCCTCACAGTGACTTCTACATCGATTGTTCCTACTGTGCCAAAGCCAAGGATCTTTTACTTGGAACATGATGTTAAGGAAGGAGAATACAACCACTAATATGCAAAAAAAGAAGTAGCTAAATGCTAGGAGTGGATACTTTTCTAGCCTTCTTAATGACAAAAAAAAATCCAAAAATATGTTTTCTGATTTTATGGGGAGAAAAGTACAAAAACATTAAAAAAGACAAAAAGAATTCTGTGTAAAAAAGGTAATGATAGAACATCAATGGACTATCACAGTATGCTAAAGATATAGAATGTTTTAAACAAGTAATTAAACAGGTCTTACTAATGATGTGCCAATAGGCTTCACACGTTCAGTAAATTGTTTTTCAAGATATAAACTTAAAAAGAAAAACTGAGTAATTTGTGGGTCGACATCTCTTAGATATATAGACTTAGTACACCGAAATTTCATTTGAGAGAATGCCAGATTCTGTGATACTAGGTCTTTATATTTAGTTGATATCTGGGGTATTATCCGAGTTCTTCTGATTTTGCGTCGGCAATGACCTAGAACTTGTATAATACTTTGCGCATTATTCACCTTAAAAACTGCATAAAAATGAGTGTATGTCATAAAAAGATACGATATAAAAAGATTCCTAAACGGAACACCACCTAAAGTCGAGCCTTCATCTCTTTCTCTGTACAGAAGTGCTAACCTGAGCTCTCAAGGCCTCGCATTCACCCCATTGATAGATATCAGTTAGATATATTCACCCGTGAGATGAAATTCTGGGAATCTTGATGCGGGAGTATATTCTGAGATGGGAAACACAGTTACTTCAGGTTCCTTAAAATGACCTTACATATCTTGAAAAAATTGAGAAATGTGTAGAGGTTTAAGTTAAAAAGTATATTGGCAATCTAAGTAAATCTGTTTGGGACCTTAAAGTTTTACCAAGACCAACGGTATTAGTGATTTGTCTAGGAAAACTGATGTGATCCTCTAACACAAACTCACAAAAAGATGTCTGTAAATACGTCTTTACTTACTTCATTTCGATTTTTAGAAAAAAAAACAAAAAAGATTTTCAGTTTGTTTTTAGCAAAAACATTGGAAAATACAAAAAAGATTTGATTTCTATCGTAGTTTTTCGTCTACAGATGATGAAAATACCGTTTATCCAAGTTCAAAATGAAAATTACTGAAGGAAAGCTGAAAGATTACGGGCTGGGAGCTAATCTGGAAAGAGAGAGTCCTGAAATGCTAAAAATATCATTAACTTGAAACTAGTAAAAAAGATTCACGAAAAACATCTATTTTGGTCATACAGCGGTCAACCAAGGTTATTAACTTGAACTTTGTACGCAAATCATTTAACCGGGGTCATTAACTTGGACTCGGTCAACTGAGTGGATCGTTGAAACAGATAAATTCAAAAAGGTGCGAAAATAATCAAGTGTAATGAACTGGCTCGTACGAGTGACAATATGACTCGTACAAGTGATAAACAACCTTACTCGTACGAATGATAACTCGTACGAGTGACATGGTGGATATAAAAGGGACACTCACTCGTACGAGTCACATAAGTGACTCTGTGTGACTAAAGAGAATCTTTGTTTGATCCGGTTCTTTATCACATTTCTAGACCGTATCATGTATCTTTGACACTTCGGGGAGGATGATTAGCACACCTCTTACGATGGGAAAGGTACTAATCCAAGATTTGAGCCGTTATAATGCCAAAATCGGACCTTAAAGACTCAAAACATAGATTTAGGCTAACTGAACTGGTAAAATGTAAAATTGAACACATAATCGTACATATCAGCTCTTTTAGCTCCTAAATCATCATTCAATTGGTTAAATTTACACGTTTTAAGTTTGGATTGAAAAGGTGTTATTTGTGCGACTCATGACTCGTACGAATGGTCGCTCGTACGAGTAATTTTATTAAGTCAATTAATTCTCATCACTCGTACGAGTGGTTGCTCATACGAGTAAGACCTTTATGTTATTTAGTTTATTGACTCGTACGAGGAGTCACTCGTATGAGCGGGTCTGTTTAAACTTGAATTATTGCCTAAGCGTCAATCTGACTCGTACGAATGTCAAATGTTTGAAAAGGTATTTTCTAAAGGTTGAAAATTTTTTCCTGTGCACAGGTAAAGAAGTCATATTTTCTTTGTCCCACAACATTTTCTATTTGCTAGACGAGAATATTCCGGAGATTTCCGCGTACCGAGAAGTTCTTGAATTTTTGGGTCGTCTACCGATTACAAAGGCCTTAACGGACAAACATACGACCTACAAATCGCATGTTGAATACTTCTGGGATGCAGCTGAGTACAATGAAGAAGAAAATGCTATGTTTTCTTCGGTATAGATCAACAATGAAGATGTTCAGGTTAAAATTACTTAAGATTTGATCCGGAAGGTGTTAGAGTTTAAAGACGGTGTGGAAGACCCAACTGGATACCCAGAGTATATGGTTAAGGGTTGTTTTTACAGGATGGGATATGCGGGTTATGTTAACGCAGCACCATTTAAGAAGGGAAATCTGAGTGTTCCATTAAGATACATTGCACACTACGTTATTCATGCACTTAGTCACCAGAAAGGAGGGTTTGATGATATGGTTGACTACCAAATGTGCATGATAGCAGAACTGATCCTCAATCTGCCATATAACTTCTCCAAGCTAATATTCATGCAGGTGGTACAAAACATACAAAGAGAGAAATTTCTTCAATACCTGAGATTTGTTCAGATGTTGTTGGATCATCTTCACAACAATATGAAGAAAAAGCTAAAGCTTGAACATATGGATGTATCTATGCTAAAGAAGATGAACCTACATTTAAAAGTTTTTCCGAATGATAAGCCGGTATTTGGAGCAATCATTGATAAAGACTATGTGGCGCCTCCAGAGGGGAAATGGAAAAAGATTCTAGTGGTGACGGGAATGACGAGCTTGAAGCGTTAGATGGTTTTGTGTTAAAGCGAAGCGCTTGGTTTACAAAGGAAGACAAAAAAGGGAGCAAGGGTACTAAGAGAAAGCAAGTTGTCGGATCCTCAACCTCTGCTCCTCAACAAAGAAAGCGTTCTTCCGCTAGAAAATTCTAATTGATGAACTAGAAATTGAAGATATACAGGTCGAAGAACCAGTTCGGACTGAAGAAAATGTTGAAACGGTTGCTGCAGATATTGAGCAATAAGCATTTGGAGGAACTGAAGGAGAAGTTGGTGGAGATGAAGGGCCGTCCTCCTCAAGTACAGATACTGAGGATAGGATTGCAGGCCCAAAGGGAAAGAGAAATAGAGAGGGAATTTGAGCGTCTGGAAGAGGAACGTCGACTAGCTGAAGAAAGAAAGAGAAAAGAGATAGGAGATAATGATACGACATACGTATCGTCAGATTCTGAAAATGTGATACTCCTATTAGTAAGCCTGTTAAGAGGCCAACAACCAAGCGTTTAAAGAGACTTGCAACCAAGAAACAGACTCTCTAGCAGCTCGTTCGAAGTTCAACCTGAAGAAAAAGGCTGCTAAAGTATCAGCTGTTACACCTAGTTTTGAGCCAACACCATAACCACCTCCATCACCACCTCCACAACCAACAACAAAACCAACTCCACAACCACCTCCATCACCACCCCCACAATAAACACCACAACCAAATCCTCAATCTCATCCCCAATTTTCAAATGGTTCAAGGTTGGAAGATCAGTTTGACTTTAACTTTGGGGAGATTCCAGGGGGAGAAGATTTCACTACTAACATGTTCAACGATTCAAGGATGACAGAGTTAGAAAACCAAATTATGTTAAACAATGTAAAGATTGCTGAGCTGGCGTATCAAGAATCTTGAAAAAGACATAAAGGATTTGGAAGCTGTGTTAGCAAGTTTTGTGTCGGAGAAAGAAAGGCCTCGAAAGTGTATAATGGAATACGATGAAGAAAGCCTGAGAAACCAAAAATAGATGAATATATTTCAGAAGATTCTCATAAAGGAATTTGGTATTAACTTTGTAGCAGAGGTTGATGAGATTGAAAAGGAGGAGGCTAGAGAAAGGGTAGCTGAGCGTGAAAGACTTGCTAAAGCTTTATCAGATGCTTAGGGAAAAAGAAAGGAAAAGGTTGGAGAGGATCCCTTGATAGAAAAGTCTGCACCAGAAGTTGAGTCTATGCTAGAATCTAATGCTATGGTTGTATATGTGCCGCTAGTCAACTTTATTTTGATAGGGGAACCAAGAGATGTGGAAATGGATATGTCGAATCTTTCTAAGAAGCATAGGGAGTTCTTGAAGAAAAGGAAGATGTTAAAGGAAATCAACGAGGTGATTGATTCTTATGACAAAGACTTTGAGGAGGATGATGAAGATGAAGACAAAGTTGATAATGAATTTGGAAAGAAACCAGAGAGTGGTAGGAAACACGATGATAGTGGTCAGAGTGGATTGGGTGTTCTTGTAATAGATTCTGGAGTTAATGATAATATCGATGTTTCTGTGTACTTGGATGACTCTGCGAACCAACATGATTCTGAACAGGTTCAGGGGGAGCTTCATGATGCAACACAGGATACTCAGCAAGCAGGAATCCTCACAGTGACTTCTACATCGACTGTTCCTGCTGTGCCAAAGCTATGGATCTTTTACTTGGAACATGATGTTGAGGAAGGAGAATACATCCACAACTATACAAAAGAAGAAGTAGCTAAAATGCTAGGAGTGGATGAAGACTCTTTTGATTTTGACTTCGAAGTTGAGCTTAACGATATCAGCGCTACTCAGCTAGAAGATTACCATTTCGAACATATTTTTGAAGCTAATGATTATGATAGGGTTGTCGTGGAGGATGATTCCGATAGTGATGATACTGCCAAATATGCTGGTGATGGTACGGATGACTTCCATCCTTTGATGAGATGTTTTCCGCCGCAAATGATGATTTGTTGAAACAAAAAGTGGAAGAGGCTGTAAAATAAGGTAGTGCCCATAGAACGAAAGTTATGGTTCAAAGAAGTGCCCGTAGAACGAAAGTTCAAATGTCCCCTAGCTTTCTTTACATGTGATCCTGATGTTTCTCTGGGGGACATTATCAGTTGGGGCTGGATTGAAGAGTTGGACGTCTATGCTATCAAAAGGGAATATGGGATACAGTACTTTAGATACTGAGTGATCTAAAGAGTTTGCCGTTCTGGGATATTAAGGAACTAGTGCACATAAAGATGATCAATCTAAAGATGAAATATCATGATCAACGGTTGCGGAAATTGATAAAGTTTGAAGCGACACATGGATTCAATCGCTGGAAGCCGCACATTCGTAAAAGAATTTCAAAGATCGATCCACTGACTCAAGAAAAGGATAATACTTTGATTGTGAAGAAGCCACGGGTGATAAAGAACATGCCTTTAATCAAGATGGAGCAAGTTTTTCACAAGATTTTCAAATGGTGGCACTATGACTCAGGTACAGGCGAAGCAGTGATGTGTGTCCAACCAGATGAAGACTCATGGAAAATCATCGAGGAATAACATAATCCGTGATTGCACACAGGCGTGGAATTCGAGTGCTAGACCCAATGTGGCTAGTAAACTGCTCTAATAAGGATATTGAATGTCTGTTTTACATTAAGATTAGTGATGAAGAGCGAGACAAAGAGCAGGCGTTGCAGTTCCAGAAGATTGTTAATGTTTGTTTTGCTAATGATATTCATTCAAGCATGGAACACTTCTTGGAGAAAGATTGAAGAGAAAGAGCAACGTAGAAAAGATAAGAATATAGCAAGGATTGCTGAAAGATCTAGGATTGCATCCATGCGAAGTTATCAGTTTGGCAACACTTACAATCGACCTCCACCTACAGATCAAATGCTGATACCATCCGAGAAGCGTCGTAAGCCGCCAAAACATTTCTTTGGAAGCTAAACGCAAACGTTTTTGAAGAATTTTGAAGAAAGTTTTGAAGACTATCCAAGACTGCGGCAACATCCAAGGGGGATTTTGTTGGTGCACAATGTCTATTGCCTACGTCTAGGATATGTCAGTCGTGTAAATAGGGCTTATATTTGTCAAAAGTTAAGTTTGTTAGATGGCTCGTACGAGTGAGCCTATGTAGCTCGTACGAGTGACACTTTGTCATTCGTACGAAGCACCACTCGTATGAGTCAGCAACCCCACTCCTTGTGCGAGCCATGTTGGCCTATATATTGTGGAGCTTGGGTGTTGTGTCGAGGGTGGTTCACGTGTGACTGAGGGTCCGTTTGTTTACGTGTCTGTAACTTTCCACGTTTATTTATAGAAGAAGTAGCGACGTTTAAGCAGCATACTTGATTGTTCATTTGTCAAACTCTCTAGCAATGAATTTCGCCTCTGTTAGTTGAGTCAAGTCGGTCCGGTGCACACGGAAGAGAGCCAATCCCCTTTCACACAAGGCGGTATAGATCACCAGATATGCTTTTGACGTATACTGGCCTGAAAAGATCCATATGATGCCTCTCTAGTGGTAATTTGATAGAATTCAGAAGTTTTCTCGGGTGTGATTTCTTATGTTGCTTCCCTTTTTGCAACTAAGACAATCATCATTCAGATGGAAAGTTTTGAGATTAAGACCCTCCACTAGATTGTTGTGCACCAGATATTTCATTTTTCTTAAATGGATATGCCTCATCTTTCAATGCCATAAGATCAATTCTTTTTCATTTGCTTTGGTGACAAAACATTGTGCCGACTTTGATGTAGTGGATGTGACGCTCATGTCTAGAACATAAAGATCATTCTCTCGGGGAGCACGCATGAGAATCCACTCCTCAGGAATTTTGAATCCCGACTTCAGAATTAAGCATTCTTTAACATTGAAGTGCGTTGTAAACTTCTTATCACAAATCTGTGAAATGCTTACTAAATTGTTCTCCAATTCAGCAATGTAGTTCACTTTGTCGAACGAGACAACTCCATTGGAAAGTTATCCTTCTCCGACAATCCTTCCACCTTGATTTCCAGCGAATCCTACATAGCCTCCACGAATAGACTTACCATCATAGAGTAAGGCAAGCATTCCTGTCATGTGACGAGAAGCTCCACTGTCCATTATCCATTTTGATATGATTAACCTTGGGAGCCCCTACACATGTAATTAAGCAATTACGTAAACAGTGAAACCCAATCCTTCTCGGTCTTGGGTGGGTTCGGAATATCAAACATTGGAACTTTGAAATTAACATCCTGTTTAACTTTAGATTTAACGGGTGTTTTGATTTCTACAGAAGATGTTTTGGTTTTAACCACCCAAGTTTGTGTTTTTGGAATTGCCTTTTTTGAATAAAATTTTGAATCCTTTTGTTTGGTTTTGGTTGAAGTTTCACCAATTTCAAATTTTGAAACATTTAGAATTATTGGTTTCACAATATTGTTGGAGTCATTATATCTTTTTTAGATCTGTTTTGAAACAAACTTAGGTTTCTTTTGTCTCACATCTTCTATGGACTTCTTTTCGTTGTAAACAAATTTTGAGTTGCTTTAAGTACAATGCCATGCAAGATGCCAAACTTTGTTACATTTCAACATGTTCTACTGTCACAATCAGTAGATGAACTCAATTTCTACTCATTACGTTTCTTTTTTCACGGAACTCGTCGTTTGATTGTTCATTTCCCAACCTTTCTTTTTCACTTACCATGCTTGAACCAAACACAAAGTTTACTTTCTTTTGAAAATTTGATTTTTGAAACTATCATTTTTTCTTCTTAACACACCCCAACCCTTTACGTCTGTTTTCAGGATAATTATTACCTTTGCGGTCACTTTTCCAAAAACTTTTGGGTTTAGAGTAGTAAGACTTGTTCAAATTTTTCATTTCAGAAAGATTGATTTTTGTTAGCTTAAACACTTGTTCCACTTTTTCAATATTCACATTCTAAATCGGAAATTCTTGGTCAGAATATGGTTTGTCCAATCCTTTCATGGTATAAGCAACCAATGTAGAATTATCATCCGTACTAAAATCTGATTTATCAAGATAATTCTTGTGAAAGCTCTCCTCATTTTCAGAAGGTGAAGTAGAACTAGTTTTCTCCAAGTTCGACTCTTTGTGCTATCACTTTAACTTCACAAACCTTTTCAACAACAGTTTTAACCACATCCGATTCATAGTCATTGTCTAATTTAGTGTATGTTACATAAATGTTCTCAGGCAACTCATTTTTCTTGTTAGTTTTAGTGTATTTATCAAGGTAATTCTTGTGAAAGCTCTCCTCATTTTCAGAAGGTGAAGTTGAACTAGTTTTCTCCAAGTTCGACTCTTTGTGCTATCACTTTAACTTCCCAAACCTTTTCAACAACAGTTTTAACCACATCAGATTCACAGTCATTGTCTAATTTAGTGTATGTTACATAAATGTTCTCAGGCAACTCATTTTTCTTGTTAGTTTTAGTGTATTTATCAAGATAATTCTTGTGAAAGCTCTCCTCATTTTCAGAAGGTGAAGTTGAACTAGTTTTCTCCAAGTTCGACTCTTTGTGCTATCACTTTAACTTCCCAAACCTTTTCAACAACAGTTTTAACCACATCAGATTCACAGTCATTGTCTAATTTAGTGTATGTTACATAAATGTTCCCAGGTAACTCATTTTTCTTGTTAGTTTTCAAATTTAGATTGAGCGATTTTTCCACCTCTGATGGTTTCTTTCTAGCATAGCTTTCCCACATGGGTGGTGGAACACGGTTGTAACCAACACTTTTGTTCTTATCGTTCTTATCATTTTCTTCCTTTTCAATTTTTGGAAGAATATGGTCAATGACATATGAACTGGTGGAATAACTAATTAATAATTTGTTAACCCTTTCTGTTTCTATTTTCATTTTCAAGCTCATTTTTCAGTTCAGCAATTTTGTTAAGATGAATGTTAATTTCCATTTGTTTGTCCATAATAGTTGCTATAAGCATTAACATAGTTGCACTGTCTTCACTGTTAACCTTTTCAAATTGTTTAATTGCTTTAGATAATTTGTCATAAGCTTGTCAAGTTTCGTTATAATCACTTGACAAATAATCTGCAAGTTTTTTCAGTTCAGAATAGTTTTTATCTTTCTCGACACATTTCTTAGAAGATTCTTGGCATCTCTTGCATGGTTTTTCAACCTCAACAACCTGAACTTTAACAATCTCCCTTACTGACTCTTTGACAAACTCAGTCACTCACTCTTCCTTGAATTCATCAGAAACTATATCTTTAAAGTTTGCCATCATTGCTTTGTTTGCAATCTCTGTTAAATTCTCGGCATTCATCTCTTTCTTAACATTTATCAGTTCCACACATTAAGACTTTGATTCCTCTTCTGCTTGCACTTGATAACTTGAATCAAAATATCCTACAAAAGATGGAAACAAATAAGGTGGAATCAGATTTCTAAAAGCATTATGCAATATATACTCTTGTTCACCACATTGTTTATGAATATATCCTTCAAGAACAGCTTCCTCAAGAGCTTCATTGAATACTACTTCAGAATATTCTTCTGGTCCAGGTTTATGATCTTCAATTATCTTTGTGAGAAGTGCGAGACTTTGGTGTTTAGAAATATACTTGCTCCAGTTAAATCCTTCGTCTTCTTGGGCGACTACTAAAGCTTTGTCTTTAGCATTAGATTAACCGTCTTCTATTTGAATCATCCTTGAATTTTATTGTGGTGGTGACGGCTTAGGATAGATAGCTTTCTGGTAGTAATCATCACCAAAAGGACTTTGATTACTGTTGACTTCTCGGTTAGTACATTCTCATTTGAAATGTCCTATTTCTCTGCATCTGAAACAGTAACTTTTGATTTGTTGAATCCAAGCTTCCCATCCAAACCTCCTAAACTATTTCTGGCAATAATCTCCATAAATCTATGAGCTCTTCGAACTATAGATTTCATGCACCATCTGATGTAAATAAGCTCTAATTCTTCTGAATCTATCTGATCATAATCTTCCTTGGTCATATCTGGATTTCCTATCTTCCCAGCAACTAGGCTTTCGTAAGATTCAAGAACAAATGCGAGCAACGACATGTGCTGCTTGGCGTTATGTTCGTTAAAATCTTGTGTGTTTTGGAGATTCACAGCTATGTTACACTATAAAATCCTCTGGTTTGAGTTTGATTGACCAGATTGTTGACTTTGGAAACTGTTTAAGCTTTGTGAAGAATGAGGTGTTTTGGGTGAATTTGGTTCAAAGTTAGAAAATGACTGGAAACTGGATTGATTAAAAGATGGACTTGCAGAACTATCAGCACTAAAGGCGGTTTGTACTTTCGGACTTTGAACACCAACAGATCTGCCTTTAAAGTAAAGGTTCATATCTTGTTGCATTTGAGCACCTATTGATTTGGCCATCTTCTGCATTTCTAGTTCATGACCTTCAAGTTTTTTTATGAGCTTTGATAAGCTTTAACCACTATACTATGCACCATTTTTCAGTATCGTTAAGTACGTAGTCCACTCTCCCTCCGGTAAAGCATTTGCCAACTCGTCGACTAACTCCTCATTTGTTTTTTGAATTCCCAACCTCTTCATTTGATCAACTAGGTGACAGTAACGCTCGATCAACCCTCATAGTTTCGCCTTTCAAAAGGTTGAAAATATCGAACACTTTTCTAAGTACTGCCTTTTTGCTCTTCCTCATTTGTGAACATCCTTGGAACTTCAACCTTAATGCATTCCATAATGATTGTGAGTTATCATCATGTTGCAACAATGCTAAGATATCTTCTTTGATTTATTGTTGCAATATGCTCATCATTTTCTTCTCATTGACGAATTTTTCTTTTTCAGCCGGTGTGAACTGAGTCAACGTCTTCTCCAAATTCATTTTCCCGAATTGGTGTGGTATATTTTTCTTCTATAGAAAACAAGCAATTAAAATGGTTCGCTTGCACTCAGTTAACAAACCGTTCAATCCAACTGTCATAATCCTCCAATATCATCAACTTTGGGGGTTCACCATTATCCCCATTTTGTTCTCCAAATTCAAATTTTGTGCGGATGCAGCTGATACATTCACAGTTGACATAGCAAATGCGTTGTAAATTTCGTTCTCCATTTTACCAGCATGAAACAACGTTAAATGCTAAAACGATTAAGATTTAGGTTTGAGTGAAGTAAAAATGTTAAAACTTGATTTATCTTCATGTGAAGATAGATTTATCTTCATGCGAAGGTAATAGATTTTAAACTTTTACAAATTTTTATCTTCGTGTGAAGATAAAATTATGTTCGTGCGAAGGTAAATTATGTTGGTGCAAAGATAAGTTCATCCTCGTGCGAAGGTAGGTACAAAACTTGACATTTTTTTTGCAATTTCAACATGAATTCGTTTGTTTTCAGCTTTGATTTTCTCAAGGGTTTATCTAAACATGTTTTTATGTATTATACTTGAAGTTCAGTTCATTTTGACCATGGATTCATTTTAAAAAGTGAAGAATGAGTAGAATAAGAAGTCTTCTTGAATTTTGAACAATTGTCTTCAAATTAGGCTCCCTGTGCTCTGATACCACTTGTAGGATCGTTTGTCTAATAGCAAAGGTCCTAATTTGAATATCTAGTCCATATGCGCGGAATTCATATAAGTTAGTGACAATTAACAAGATTATTTCATCAATTAACTGATTTCATTCAATGTTTAACAGTTACAAATGATAAGGAAATCTGACAGAGCTTCGCCGTCTCAGTCACTAAAAATCTAAGCACTAACACCTCACACTAGTTATATATAGACATGCTACCTTCGTGCAAAGTTAAATACAAACAATATAAAATCTAACATTCTAGCCCTATTACATGATACAAACACAACCCTGAGACGTAGGTAATAGACATCATGCACCAACAAAATTAAATTATGAGTGAAAATACAAAGAAGATGGAAGAGGAAGCTATCAAGGAATTCATGGAGAATCACAACAAGCTGACATACAGAAAGGCTCAATATGTCATGGATAGGAGAATGAGAGAAATCGAGGCTTATGAACAACACATGTTCCAAGAATCACAAAAGCTCTCTCAAATTCCTCCATTCAAGCATCAATCTGTGGCTACTGCTCCAAAACAAGAAATCATAGAATGGCTCATGAAAAATGTTCCTTATCTAGTAAAGAATTCCTATGTCTATCAAAATTGGGATGAACAGAAACTACTGGTAGAACTTGCTAGAGTTAAGAAGATGCTAGCAGACCTAAGCATCAAGGTTACACCTCCCAATTGGAAGCTTGGTAGTAAAAGAAAGCCAACTCTAGAAGAGGCAACAAAGACCTTTAAGATAAAACGGTAACTAATTATTATGAATTGGGCTCCTAAAATTTCAACTGTCAGGTGGAAGGGGTCTAGTCTATCAAAAGAGTATTTAGACTACCTAGATGCAAGAACGAGAAACCCCAACGAATATCCACCAAAACCAAACTAAGAGAACACAAAGATCTACCTTTCTTAGAAGAATAAGGAGTCTACTATTCTTCCATTCAAACCCCATGAAATCTTCTCATACAAACCAAAAATGATGGAAAATTACATGAATAACCCAAAAGAAAAACATGATTATGAAGATGAATTATTGATTTGGATGAACAAGAGAAACTGTTGCTTATAACTTGTATGCTAGAGACAACTCATGTATTTAGTATAGTTGACTATTGTTAGGATATGAGTTGATACTTGTAAACAAATACTGATAAAACAATATAATTCACAAGTAGAGAGATATTATCAATAACTGTTTATCATTGGTTCAAAAGTTTTACATAATCATTCAACATTCTCCCCCTTGATCACTCACTAGAACTATTTGTACAAAAGTGAATGTGTGAAGTGAAAAAATAGATCTCTAACAGGTGAGATACATTTATACTAAGTACTAAACCTCTATTCGTGATAGGCTGACATCATCCTGATAGTAACATCTAACATTCCTAACAGAAAAGACTCCACATATGTTACAAACATCTATGCAAATCTTAACATCTATTCTAACTAGTCTAAAGACTGATACAAGATTAATACTGTTACATTGGGAAATCACTGTTGAAGCTATCCTATGTTGCTTTGATCCAAACATCTGTCTAGCTGTACAGATGTTTGGTCTTCTTCTTCAGACCTTTGGCTTCAACAGACTTTAGCCTTCAACAAATGTTATTTCTTCATGAACAACGGTTCCAAGGCTTGATCATATGTTTTCTTTGTCTTCAACCGATGTTCTGAGTAGGTGTTCAAGATTCACTATCCTTGGGGAGAGAATTGCATTATCAACTATTTATTTCTTAATCTTTGTTTCATGTCTTGGCTTTTTTATATCATTTGTTCTTTTGTAGGTCCAACAATCTCCCCCTAGGACAGATGATGCCAAAACAAATGTTTCATTGACCAATCTTTATTCTCATGAACTGTTCTCTTATCTGACCTTTGAATTGTAATTCAATGTCTAGAGAAACAGTGTCTTCTGGGTCCCTCTCTAGTGCCAGACTTATCAAGTCTTGTAGATCTTCAATTTGTAGCCTAGAAACACTTTTCATTGAGATCTTCTCCACCTCCCCACTGGCCCTAAGTATAGTCAATTCATGGGTGTCTATGTTTGACTTCCTTATTAGAATTTTAAGACCAGGAGGATTTGCTGGGATCAAAGTTATTACTGATGAGTTTGGAGACTCTAGTCTTCCCATGATGATGTCAACTAGGTCTTCTTTCATGGTATCCTTCTTTTGTTCAAATCTTCTTTTAAGAAACTTCCTTGCAGCTCTTGATATGTTTCTAGTTGATGGGAGCTTAGAAGGCTTGACCATAGTTTTGATAGGACAGTATAGTTGCTCATACTCTGGCCCTTTTGGTAATGAGGGATCCCTTTCTCTTTGAATTTCCAAGTGTTTGTAGCTTTCAAGGGTTGTTGACTCATTCCATTTTACCATAGTCTTCATGGTGCCCATTTTTGCTGCATCCAGCTCTTCTTTCATTCTTCTTATCTTCAGAGCCTTTTTGTCATTTGGCTTTTTGCCCTCTTTCCAATTTGGTGTTGAAGGGGTGATATTAGGGAATAGCTTCAAATTTTCAATCCTCACTATTTCATCTAGCAAGGATTCAGTTAGCCAACCTGTGAAATGTTCCTCATCAACATCATATGGTTTCTTCTCCGTGATGTGATTAAGGTATTCCTCTCTAAGCAACTTTTTGAGATCTGCATCACTTATGGGATCATGTGATAGATTTCTGCAGATCATGTTTGCATAGCCTCTGAGAGCTTCTACCTTTTTGTATTCTATTGATAGAATTTGCAGAATTTGTTTGTCATTATTCCCTTGGTTTCTTTCCAAACCCATCCTTTTGGCCTTCCTTTCTTTATTTCCAAGTATTCATCAACACTGGTTAGGCTAAGAATATTTGCAAATGGAAGAGATGATGATGGTGGTGATGATGCTAAGATTGATGAAGTTGTAGTTTTAGTGGAGAATGTTTGGATGGGTGATTTAATGGGTGAAGTTATCATTTTTCTTTTTCTGGTTTGAGGGATAAGTGGTAGTAATGTGGTGAGTGGTGTTGTTGTTATAACATCTGTTGGCCCTTTTGAAATGCCAACAAAGGTTTGAGGTGCAGTGGTTTGGGATAGGACATTGGTTTGAGCAGGTTGAACAGTGGTTTGAGAAATCGTAGCCTTTTTGGTTGGGTTTGTTTGTGGAAGATTTCTTGGGTTATCACTACTCTTTCCCTTTTTACCCATTATCTATTGGATACCTGGGAGTGGGAGTGATGCCTATAGCTTGAAGGAGATAATCTTTTATGTCTTGAATTTCTGCTTATGTGTCATTAAACCTTGCTTCAACCATAATTCTGATAATTTCCATGCGGATATTGTGGGTGGCATCTGCAGACTGATTTTGTAGTTAATGTTAGGCTTGGGCACCAAACCTTTTTTTCAAGTTCTGCATTTGTTGGAGGAGGAGTAGAGTTCTATACCAATATCTTCATCATATCTTTTATCTGAGCCATTGAAGTTTACAAATTGGTTACTCTATCCATCAATTCCTTGTTCATCATCTAAACTAATAGGATCATGTAATTCCCACCAGAGGTGGTTGTACCTAGTTTTGAACCGTGTGCCCTTTTTTCTTAGTACGAGGGACTTCCAACTGTTTTAGAGTGTACAATTTTAGGCTCAACAGTTTTTGCCTTCAAAGGCGGTCTTAATAATGTAACTACCGTACAATTATGAGACTGTTGTCTCTACAATTGTAGTAGCTGCCCCACTTGAAATACCTTCCTGTGTCTTTTGAGACACAGGAGGTGTAGCCTCCTCTGCTTGTGGGCTACCATTGATTCCTTGACTTTGCATAGCCACTTGTAGAGGTATACTCTTAGTGACTTGTTGGTGAAAGGAACTAGGTATATGCAAGTCAGGATTATCAAGTGCATCAAGCAATGGTTTTATGGTGGATAGTATAAGTGTGGTGGGTGGTGTGTGATGCAACTCTGGGAAAGAAGCTTGAGAAGAAATGCTCAAATTAGTCATCCCCCTCTTGATGTGGGTCCCCTATGCTTACAACACAATTTTGGTGAGGATATGTGAGGAGTTTGGATAGGTTGAAATGTTTGCATCTGTTGTGAGGAAGTAACAACAGATGTTTGTAGCTTTTGTGATATAGTAGGCTCCTCTGGCACCTCTTCTTCCAGAGTCACCCTTTTTGGTGTTTTCTTTTTGGATTTAGGCTTGCGGATGGAAATAGTCCTTTTAGAATTGGCTGGTATGGGTTCCATAGTATGGGTTAGGTACTTTGGTCAACAGGAACAAATGTTGTAGCATCTGTTATTGGGTTTTCTAAAAAATATTCTTCACCCACAATTTTCTTAACCCTTGATTATCATGTAGGTGAATGTTTGGTTTGAAAGACTTTTAATTTGAAGATCCTCTCCTCTTGCAAAAATGTTTTGTGCCAAGACTCTTTGTAAAAGACAGCTTATAAATCTTAGGTACAATAGAATGGCTTTGGGTTTGCCCTCTTTCTTGACTTTTACATTTGCAACCATGTCAAGAAACAAAGTTTTGGATAGCTTATAATTTTCATTTGTTAAAATAGCATATTCCAAATACTGTGGTTTTAAAGGAATTTCATTGTATGTAGTGGTTTTTGATGGAAGACATATGAATAGGGTATGAAGTGTTGCCGCTACCATCTATGCATCATACCCCATCTCCATGAAAAATCATGATGAAGATCAGTTTTGAGAAAATGTCACTACCTGTCTCATCGTCTAGGGTAAAAGTGGTGGAGATCAGTTCTGACGTGATCTAAAAAGGAGTACCATTCACTTTTGAAATGATGGTAGAGGGTTTTTTTTATCATGAAGTAGATAATCTGAATTTTCCCAAAAATCTTCAACGATCTATTAATGAACAGGTGCATTGGCTACAAGAATATTGTGATATTTTGAAGAAGTGATGATGTTGATAATCGAGTGAAACTCTGTGTTTGTAGATGTTTTCACAAGATATGGAAGATAGTTGTGGCCTAGTTTCAAAACAAGAGCCATTGTGGATTTAAATCTTTTGATAATATTTTGAACAAATAATCTTTTCAAAATAAGAGCCCCGTGGACATTGTCTCTGATGTACTATACAAGATACGTGAATCTGGAAGTTGACCACGACCCTTGTCCAGTGGGACACGGCCCTGTGTATCTTGTCCACTTCATTCGTCTTCTTCTGATTTGGTTTCTTGAAGGAGCACGGCCCCCTGCCAGACATCTGATTCATTGTTTCTGTTCTTGGGGTGAAGCTTGGGGGTTGGTATCATGTGTTGTCTTCCCTTCTTTCATAATTATGTTGGATTTTGTCGTTAATTTGTTCCTTTTGTGCATTTAAGCTCTTTTTATCCTAAAGATCAAAAGTATTCAAAGAAAAGCATTTTTTCCAACATTAGTACTAAAAGGGTCGATTTTATACCGTATTTGATACAATTTAATGTTGCATTTGGCGCATATCAAATATTCCCACACTTAAATATTTGCTTGTCCTCAAGCAAAACTTTTTAATTATTGCTTACACACCCAAATGGAATTAGTAGAGAAGAAGTTTTTGGGTCTTGTTTGTAGAGTGTTGGGAATCCAAATTTTTTTTATTCTTGTTTTATGTTATTTACAATCCTATTCGACATGATTTATTTAGAACATTTTTTGTTTAGGAAAAGTAAATACTTTTGGGCATAACATGCCTTTATAAAATTCTATTTAGCTATATACAAATTCACACACCTCACAAATAATCACTCAACACTCGTTTATAAATGTATGATTGAAACACTCGATACTGGTATGGAACTTAATCCTACCATATGCTTGACAAACAATCAAACCTTCTCATTTTTGAAAAATTCATTGTAAATATCAAGAGGACTTTTATAAGGGTAGGTTTTTGGCTAGGGGTAGGATAGTTTTATTGAAAAGTACCTAAAGGCGTAAAATTTCGGTTTTCTTTTGAAAATTTATTTATTTTTTACTTAGTTATAAACTACTTATTTATATGCAACATAAATTTTGATTATTTATTTCAAGTAGCTAGAGAGAGAGAGAGAGATCGTTTTGTTTGAATAAAACTATGTCACCTCTTTTTATATAATTTTTTAAAAGAACTGCATTTTACTAAAATAAAGAGTGTGAAGAGTAAAACTGGTTTTGAGTGATGGCGGTTTTGTGCAAAATGGTATTTTGAAGGTTTTGAAACGAAAGGTTTAGGCTCAAAGGGGTTTAACTAGGGGAATATATTTTTGTTGTTTTTGTTATGGTAGGGAGATAAAGAGAAAATAAAGTTGAAGATGAAAAAGAGGGTTTAGAATCCTAATGCCCCCATCATTTACTTACTTGGATTTGTCGGTAAGGATCGGGAATGTATTGTCTTGTCAAGTTCTAGATTCGTAAGAACCATACGGCTATTCACACAAGAAACGAAATTAAGCATTTAATGAAGATATAGATTTGAATGCTCGATAAAGGCTTAAAACTCACATTTTTGTGGGAAAAGGGATATAAGTGTGAAAATGTATATACAATCAAATTTTACAAAGAATTGTCATGCCATTTTTATATATTTTTCTTGTATGGTTTTTCTATCACGGCGCTATCGGTTGTTAACTTTATAAAAACTTGAAAAAATATTTTTATATCTTGGTTTCTAACTTAAACTATAAACAAGACAGAAGTAAATAATTTTTTTTTAAAGATTTGGGGTGTTTTAGCGTTTCCAAGTAGAGTTTTGTGTAAGGCTTGTTGTTAGGACAAATAATTTCAAGTTTAACTTAACCCCCCCCCCCCCCACACTTAAATTACACATTGTTCTCGATGTGTCCAAAATTGGTTAAAATTGATTAAATGTAGGTTAAAAATAACAATTTTTTTTTCAAAAATCAGTAACTCGGCACGCGGCGTGTTTGAGAGGCACGACCCCATGTTAAAAGTGCCCGTATCAAAATTTTGGAAAAACTTACAGAAGGGTAAGACAGGGGCGTGTTAATGCAGCACGATCCTGTGTGGCAATTTCAGAAGAAAATTGTTTCAGCGATGTCAAGGACATGGGGGCGTGTTAGGCAGGCACGACCCCATGTAAAGCTACTGTTTGATTTTAGAAAAGATGGTAGGGTGGCGGGTTTCCTATTTCGGTCTTGTGGAGTCGTATGCTTGGTTGTTGCAAGCATCCCAAGGTACCTGTAAGCTTATACATACCACAACAACAACAAACAAATACGAAAATCGAAATCATATGTTACGTGTGTTTCACTGTCCATCACAACCACTAAACATAAAAATAAAAACATAAAGTAAATTGTTTGGAAAGGAAATTGTTCAAAATGGGCCGCAGCTCGCAAACCATCAAAGTTTCATGAAAGAAGGAGAGATTAACCTGTAAGTTGCCTTCTTGAGATCACCTTTGCCGCCACCACCTAGTCTGAAACCATCTCCTCTTCCTCCTCCTCGCCATGATACACCATGTGCTCCCGCATGTAGGAAATGTCGGTGCGCATGGAGGCTATGTTCCTCTCGATCCCGCCAACACAGGTGCTGATTCCTAGGCCCCTGGTGAGGGCATTGCAGGAGACGTGAAGTAATTCTTGCATAAGAGCATAAAGATTGTGCATATTAGGAAAATCATCACCACCTTGAGAGGATGAGCCCAGGGTGTAGTTGTAGGAGTGCTGTCAAGGATTGTTCGGGTCGTCTTCGATTATGAGGACCTAGTCGGGGTCATTTGGGTTCCAAACCCTACCCTTGTTGTCTTTGAAGCGTAGGAGACCATTGCCACGTTCGGCAATGAGGTTCAAACTATGGAAAAGAGAGATGTCGGCCCGGGAGACGCCTACCCATTTGAGAAGTTTATTAGGACACGTCCGACATAGGTTCTATAGACCCGACTATCCAACCGTTGAAGGATATGGGCGTTATAACCGTAGCCCTTGCATTGGTAGAAATATTCTTTAGTAGCATTAAGGCGACGTTCAAAGGCTGCTGGTGGTTCAGGATGCAGTAAACCCCACAACTCTGCTATCTCTCCTTTGGCATAAAGTACAGCTTAGAATCCGATGAATATAGCGAATGAGCGGGTCCCGAATCTTGGTGCTTTTGGTACTGCTTGGATTGTAAACCCATCTCCAATGGTTGCCCAAAATGTGTTTCTTGAGTTTTCGGGCAACTCTAAAATGTTGGCATAGAAGATAGGCTCGTATAGCTCATCCTCGGTATAGAGCCCTACGTCCCTACCAAATTTTACAACCGAAATCCCATACCATTTTCCACCACATCGTAATGTCACAGCTTCAACATTGTACATGTCCTAGACCTTTTTCTTGAGGGTAAAAGTGCTTAGGAATTCAAGATTGAATTCATAAACAGGCTGTAAAGGCGCCTCAAGAAATAACTGAAGGGGTCCTGTGACAAGGCTATTGTAGCAGTCTCTCTGCCCAACCATGTCCAAGGTGTCATAGCAGACTTGCCTTGGCGGCTATTCCATACGGGTCTTGAAACTTCCATTCATTCTGCCCAGTTAGAGTGCTCCGTTGTGAATCTGAGCCACTTGTGAGGTGCCGTTTCCTTCATGAAACAAACATTTAAACAGTTAAGCTCGATTAAAATAGTTAAAAGTTGATAAATAGAGGGGTTGGGCATGGCCTCGTGTCTACAAGACACGACCCCGTGCCTCTGAAGCACAACCCCGTGGTCGGATACTATTTTGACCAATTTTTAATATTTCGTGTCGGCTTTGAAAGATCCAAAATTTTTGGTCTCCTATGTGTAGTATACCCTGAAAATCAAATCCCCATTATCAATTTTAACTTACCAACCCGTTTTACTCTTCAATTTCTAATTTTTTCGGTTATAAACAAGGTTTGATGAAACAGTTTGGGAACGCCCGATTTTTCAACAATGGTTTGCTGATTTACTTACCCAAACACTACTACTAACTACCACTAACATGATTTATGAAAAATTCTCGAATTCTTTGGACCGACACGGGCTTGTTCAAGAACCCTAGATTTTCCCCCCAAATCCAGATGTTATGAAACATGCAAAAAGTAAATCTGACAAATCTAGATGTTAGTAACGTACCTTGTTGGTAGATTTTGGAAGGAAAGCGTGAAAAGTAGCAGAGAACCGGTGGGTGCAGAGAAACGGGGCGTGGCGGTTATGAAAAGTAAAGCTCTGCTAATAGGGTTTTATCCCATCTAGAGATCGGGCATGAGCCTGTGCTTATTGAGGCATGACCCCGTGTCTCTTTATTTTTTCTTATTTCTCTGGTCTGCAGATTGGGCACGGCTCCATGCCTATTGAGGCACGTCCCCTTGTCTCTTTATTTATAATAATAATGATAATAATAATAATAATAATTATTATTATTATTATTATTATTATTATTATTATTATTATTATTATTTTTATTATTATAATAAACGTGCGCCTTGTTTCTCTGCCCACTGGTTTCGTGTTTACGTGATTTGTAGATTTGTCCTCGCTTTATACTCTTTCGAATTGTACCTACAAGATGGATTATTGAAAGAAAATAAATATGTCCAAGTTGTTAGTGTTTTTTTTCTTGCGACTTGTCTACCTCTTCCAAGGTCATTTCTGTTTCTTCCTCCTTGAGGAATCCTTTATCGAATTTAAGCCTTTGTCCATTTACTTTAAACAGTTCTTCATTTTGAGGCTTAGTATATATCGCACCATGGTGGTAAACTTTTGTGATGGTGAAAGGTCCGGACCATCGGGACTTAAGTTTTCCCGGAAAAAGACGTAGCGTTGAGTTAGAGAAGCACTTGATCTCCTTCTGTAAATTCTTTAGGTCCGCTTATATATTTATCATGTATTCTTTTTGAGCGTTCCTTATAGATTTCAGAGTTAAAATATGGTTGAATTCTTAATTCATCCAAGTTATTTAACTGTTGTAGGCAATCTTTTCCTGAGATTTCTTGGTCCAAGTTTACATTTTTTAATGCCCAATATGCTCTGTGTTCAATTTCTACAGGAAGGTGACAATTTTTTCCATAGACTAACTTATATGGTGTGGTCCCTATAGGTGTTTATAAGCTATTCGAAATTCCCATAAAGCATGGTCTAATTTATCTGACCATTCTTTTCTATTTTGACCCACAATATTTTCTAGGATTTTTTTAGACCTCGATTTGTTACTTCAGATTGACAATTGGTTTGAGGATGATATGTTGTCGATAGGTGGTGATAGACCCTATGACGTGTTAAAGTTTTTTCCATTTTAAGATAAAAAAAATGAGTGTCTCTATCACTGATTAAAGCTTTTGGAGTGCCGAAATGTGAGAATAGTTTTTTAGGAATTTTACTACTACCCTTCCATCGTTGGTTGGAAGAGCTTCAGCCTCGGACCATTTAAAAATGTAGTCTACAGCCACTAAAATATATTTGTTTCCTCTTGATGGTGGGAATGACCTCATAAAATCTAATCCCCACACAACAAAGATCTCATAAATAAGAATGCTATTTTGTGGCATTTCGTTTCTTCTTGATATGTTGCCTGCCCGTTGGCATGCATCACATGTTTTGACTAATACATAAGCGTCCGATGTGCACAAAATGCAACATATAAATTACATCAAACAAGGCATAAATCAACACTTTTTTGGTACTAATGTTGGAAAAGACATGTTTCTTTGTTTTGTTTTAAATTACAGGGTCAAAAAAGCTTAAACGAATAAAAGAAGCAAATTAACAGCAGAAACCAACACAAATACAAAAAAGAAGGATTGACATGACCTGCCGAACCCTCATCCACAGCCAAAACAACAAAAATAACAAGAAAAGAAGCTAAGGCAAGGGGCGTGCCCGCTAGGCATGGGGTCGTGCCCAGTCAAGATTCTCTATAGGAAAAAACAACAACAAAAGAAAAACCAACATGGGGCCGTGATAACCCAACACAGGCCATGGTCAACTTTATGATTCGCAGAATCTGTGATAGTACAGCAAGTATACTGACCACGGGGCCCTGCCATGACACCATGGGGCATGTTGGTACAAGACCTGACATCTACAATTACTGAAGGGAGAGAAAAAGAAAACCACGGGGCCGTGCAAGATGGGCACAGGACCGTGTCCACCCTCTGTTATAAGCTATAAATAGAGGTGCTTGGTTCAAGAGAAAGGCATCGCTTGGCAACCACTTCTCTCACACTTGTCATCAGTCCACCACCACTACAACACCAACACCCGCCACCATCATCCATATTTCATTTTTTTAGAGTGTGTGTAGTAGTTTCGGGATCCAAGATTGATTGTAAGAGTTCTTGTCAAACAAAGGTCATGCTTGGCTAAATCTCTTACAACACCTAGTGAAGATAAATCTTTTATGTATTACTTTTGATTTCTAATATTTGGCAACTTTTTAATATAGTATGTATTAATGACTTTAATATCTATTTTTTTATATGGAAGTGAACTTTGGTTAAACATTTCTTCATGTTTCGTTGATTCACTCATTCGTGTTTTTACGGTCTCTATAAAGTGCGTTAACTATCTTGAAGGGGGTTAGAAGGGTGTTTGGGTAAAGTTCTTGGCTTGTTCAGTGTATAGATCCTGCGAGGACTTGGTTCAAGCTTATTAGGACTTCCCTTGAGGTAGATAGCATCAAATCGGGGGAGGTAAGAACGGCTTGAACCCCTTATAAATAAACTACTTTATCCGGCCTTGGGGAACTATATCCTTATTAACTCAAACCAATATGGTCAAGGGTAACGTTGCCTTCACAAGAGGGGCCTACCATTTCGCATTAGTAACTTATTTAATTATCTTTTAATAATCCGACCTTGCAGGACTATATTCCTGCTGACTCAAACCAATATGGTTGAGGGTAGCGTCGCCTTCACAAGAGGGGCATGCCATTATAACTAAGATAATCTCTTAAAAAGCCCAAAGTGAGGAAATCGTCAAAGGATACCTAAAAGAGGAGTTTGAAACCAAGTGATTCTTTCTTGTCTATTTGTTTCTATTTCTTTACGTTCTTATATTTAGTTTTTATCTTTTAAAACTTTCAAAAAATTTTATCAAAATTTGCTTAGATTAGACGTTAACGATAAGCTAGTATTGAAAGCTCTTGTGTCCTTGAACGACCACGGTATCTTACCATCACTATACTACATCTATGACGGGTGCACTTGCCCTAACGTGTCTAGAGTGGTAGTATTGTATCGTGTTTTATAAATTTAATGCTTGATTCAAGAGTAAAAAGTGCTTAAAATGTAACAAAATTATAACACACTCGCATGCACGTAAGCATACTTATATATTGTGAGCCAGTATAACCCTACATCGTATACTTTTTCTTGTGGTGCTGGCTATTCCATGATTTCCTCCACATGGTCCTTCGTGACAATGGTGAAGAATTTGCTGGCTTCACGACCATAGATGCATTGTCGAATGAGTTGATCTACACAAATTCTAAAAAGATACGGATCTTCCCAAAAATAGTGTTTTACATCGGCGAAAAAATTATTTCGTTGATGATAAGGCATCCCCTTGATGATTGTGCCACTAGCTAAGTAGTTAGATAAATCCGTGTACCAATGCTCTTCTTTGAATTCTACCATTTCTTAGGATTCCGTGGGGAATTTTTAGTTGATAAGTTTCTCTTAAGTTTCTTCCAAGGCAGGGTCTTCAAGACGAGATAGGTGGTCAGCAGCAGTGTGTCTACACATCGTTTATCTTTGATTTCTATGTGAATTTCTTGAAGGAGAAGAATCCATCGTATGAGATGTGGCTTGGCGTCTTGTTTTTTGAAAAGGTTTCGAATGGCAGCGTGATTTGTATAGACAATGGTTTTTTAGAGAACGAGATAAGAATGGAATTTATCAAATGCAAATACTATAGCTAGTAACTCTTTTTTAGTGGTTGTGTAACTTTCTTGAGCATCGTGAAGAGTTTTGCTAGCATACTAAATGGGATGAAGATGTTTTTCTTTTCGTTGTCCCAAGACTGCTCAAATTGCATAATCGCTTGCATCGCACATGATTTCAAAGGGTAATTTCCAGTCTGGTGCAATCATGATTGGTGCTTTGACTAGCATATCTTTAAGGGCAAGAAATGTTGTCGCACATCCTTGTCAAAGATGAATGGGGCATCTTTTTCAAGTAGCTTAGTTAGAGGTCGAAAGATTTTGGAAAAATCTTTGATAAACCACCTACAGAATCCGGCATATCCTAGGAAACTTTGAATTGCTCAAACGGATGAAGGAGGAGGAAGTCAAGAAATAGTGTCACTTTTTGCTCGATCGACTTCCATTCCTGCATCAGAAATTTTGTGACCAAGTGCTATCCCCTTAGTGACCATGAAATGGCATTTTTCCTAATTAAGGGCGAGGTTAGGCTCTTCACATTGTGATAGCATTCGTTCGAGGTTGTCGAGGCATTGGTCAAATGAATCACCAAAGATAAAAATGTCATCCATGAAGAATTCAATGGTTTTTTCTATCATGTCATGAAAGATGGCTACCAACGTTGGAATGTTGTAGGTGCGTTACCTAGACCAAATGGAATGCATCGATAAGCTACAGTTTCGTAGGGACAAGTGAATGTTATTTTCTCTTGGTCTTAAGGGGAAATGGGGATTTGAAAGTATCTTGAAAAACCATCTAGAAAACAATATAATTTATGGCCAGATAATGGTTCTAACATTTGATCAACGAAACGTAAAGGAAAGTGGTCTTTTCTTGTAGCTTCATTGAGTCTCTTATAGTTGTTACAACTCTCCATCCAGTGACGGTTCGTGTTGGTATGAGTTCATTCTTTTCGTTGGTTACGACCGTCATACCTCCTTTCTTTGGTACCACTTGGACAGGGCTAATCCAGGGACTATCGCAAATTAGATAGATGAGTCCGTCGTCTAAGAGTTTTATTACTTCCTTTTTTACAATTTCTTGAACGTTTGATTAACTTTTCTTTGTGGTTGAATTACCACTTTGTAATCATCTTCCACTAAAATTCTATGTGTACACATGGAAGGATTTATTCCTTTTATGTCCATTAACTTCCATGCAATTGACGTTTTATGTTTTTTAGAAAACTAAGTAATTTTTCTTTTTCTTTAGAGGTGAGATACGATGAAATGATTACAGGAAGTTTACCTTGGTTGTCAAGGAATGCATATTCTAGGCCCTTTGGTAGTTCTTTAAGTTCTAAAGAAGGTGGTTCTTCAATAGATGACTTAGTTTTCGGTTCGTCATCGCGGTCGATGGACGAAACGGTTTGATTGGTTGCGATTTCCTCTTCAACGAATTGGTCATTTTGTTCCTTCATATCGGGTGGCTCAACTTTATCTTCCAACAAGGGGTCGTCATTACCGCTTGGGTATTTCATTGATTTATTTATTTTAAAACTCTTTTTGTCGACCCCAAGTTTAGTGGGAAGATTTTTGTGTTTGTTTTTTTTGAATGAGAACGTCCTCAACCACTCCTGAAGCATGTTCAATTTTTCGATTAGCAAAAAATGAGAGGAATTTTAATTGGAAGAAAATCGCCAATGCCTAATCTTTCAAAAATGTAGCTTGCATTATGTTAACGCAAAGATCTTTGTCGATTAAGATTTTACTTATATAGATGTTTTCAATAAAACATGTTACCCGTTTTATGTTTAATCCAAATTATTCATATTGTATTAGCGAAGTTTGACCTTTAGTTAAGTTAATGCTTGCCATTTCTTTGATTTTAGGATTAGTGGTTACCTCTTTTAAAACCTTAGGATGAGATGGAACCAAACTATAATTTTCAAAGGAAGGTTGTAAAATGTGTATTTCCTGGAGGTATTTTTGTTCCTCCTCAAAATGTACCTTTGAGAACTTACCTTCCGACTTACTTGGTTCAGATTTTTCATCTTCATGTTTTGGGCTTTCTTCAAGTGGTTCCTCCTTTGTTAGCTTTTGAGGTTTTACCTCTTCTATGATTACCTTATTGGTACAAATGGTCTCTTCTTTTGCACGAGATTTCTTGATCAAGAATTCTATGTTCTTGAGACTTTGTATGAGGCTTTCTGCTTCAGGTACGATTGTAGGTGGTGTCTCGCACTTTTCAAATGCTAGAGTGTCCCAATCAAAACTTGATTTAGGAAGCTCAAACCTTGGCTCCTCATATGTTGTGTATGAGGTTGATGGTTGAAAAAGGTAATAGTTTTGTACCGAATGGGATTCAATGCATATGGTACAATATGGTTCCTCATAATCATCATTATCGTAGTAGTCGTAATCTCCCATGTAATAATCCATTGTTTGGATAGTACCAAGAAAATCATGGCTCTCGAAAACATAAAATTTTTGTGATTACAGAAGGTTCACACGGCCCCGTGTCTAGGATTGTTATTATTCAGTACTAGGCGTTTTTTACACGGCCCCGTGTGAGCCTTCTGAGAAAAAAATTTTGTTTGGTTTCAATTACTATAAGTTGGACACGGCCTCGTGTTAAGATATTGTTACTAAAATTTTTAGAAGGACGAACATAAATTTGAACAGAAAAATTAAAGAAAATGATTACCCCGTTGATTTTAAGCTTACTTAAAATCCTTGTATCCCTTGCAACGGCGCCAAAAACTTGACGTGGTATATTTTGAGTGCTTTTCACTCGTTTATTCAAGCTTTATATTTATAAAAACATGATATAACATTATCACTCTCTAGAACACGCTAGGACAAGTGCCTCATCGTTAGCGTAGTATAGTGATGGTAAGATACCAAGGTTGTCCAAGGACACAAGAGCTTTTAAGACCGGATTATCGTCAATGTCTAATCGACCCAAACTTTGAGAAAAGGTTTTGACATATAAATTAAAATATGCAAAAGGAAAAAAGAAAACAAAAAACAAGATAAAACCACTTGGTTCTGACTCATCTTTTACATAACCTTGGTTAAAGTGGCATGTCCCACTTTTGGAGGAAACCATACCCTCAGCCATATTGGTCTGAGTTAGAAGGGATACAGTCCCACAAGACCGGAATATTGAAAGATAATTAAGTGAGTTATTAATGCAAAATGTGGCATGCCCCTCTTTTGGAGGCAAGGCTACCCTCGGCCATATTGGTCTGAGTCAGCAGGGATACAGTCCCGCAAGGCCAGTTTAAAGTTTCAATAGTTGTTTATAAATAAGGGGTTCAAGCCATTCTTACTTCCGCCGATTTGATGCTATCTGCCTCAAAGGAAGTCCTAATAAGCTTGAACCAAGTTCTTGCAGGATCTATACACTGAACGAGGCAAGAATTTTTACCCAAACAACCCTTCTAACCCTCTTCTAGGTAGTTAACACGCTTTATATAGACCGTAAAGACACGAATGAGTGAATCAACTAAACATGAAGGAATGATAGGATAGAACTCACTTTCAATATAAAGAAACTAGTTATTAAAGTCATTAATACAAACCCAATTAAAATGTTAACCAAAGATAGGAAATCAAACGTAATACATAAAAGATTTTGTCTTCACCAAGTGATGTAAGAGATTAGCCAAGCATAGCCAAAGTTTGACAAAGGCTCTTGTAAGTCCCGAAAACCGGATCTCATGATATTACACATAGCTTGATTGGTGGTGGAATCACACAAACAAGCTATGAATCAAGATAGAAGAAATAAGATGAAATAGATAAAGATCAAGTTGCATATAAATATTGGAATTTGTGTAATACAAGTATGAGAGAACCACTAGAAAGCTACTAACCCTAATACAACATTATCTATTTATACTAGAGGGTTAGTGCACCATTAACCTAAACCCTAAGGCCCAAAAGCCTTCCCAAGCCCATAAATACAATAAGCCCACACCACTAATGTAACTAATGCATAAACCTTATTAGGGCCTAACAATCTCCCCCTAGGTTTACTACATTAGTGTCGCTTGCTGCTTAAGGATCTACTAGCTTGGCTACTTCCAAATAAAGGACCTGGATTTGCATAAAGGTTGTTGTTGATCATGTTTGCTACAGCACTAGTCTAGGATTTTGCACAAACTTCATATTTATCGTTTGTGTGAATTTGATGTTGACCCAAGATCTTGATATCTTCCTTGTGAAAACTGATAAGCTCCAACGTGTCAGCCGATCGAAATGCCTTTTCTTTAGTTATAATTACAGCCTCTGCCATCTTTGAATCATAAGCCCAGTAGCAAAAGTTCTCTAGCACTCCTTTTTGAAATTTAGGGGTAGCTAGAATCACTTTCTGTTTATTGGTTAGAGGCCAGATGACTGATTGCATGCGTTTGTGGATATGTGGATCACATATACTAGGATTCTTCTTGCGATAAGAATAGGTTGTTTTCATAGTAGGAAAGTCATAAGTTACTTTGTGCTCAAGCTTAGAGTGAAATGACCATCCAGGACCACATTGATTTAGATATGAATCATAATAAGGAGATCTCAATAGGCTTTTCAGATCGATCTTGGTCCATGATTCAAATTGCGACTGCTTGGCATAATACTCCTATGGCCATTTTCCCTCGTCACCAACCACAACTTCCTATCATGATCATATTTCCAGAATTTGATTTCAGATTTGTTGTCGACCTTATCATATAAGCTTGATCATATTTCCATCACATATCGATCGGACACGTTTGTTGGATCCTTGAGCTGAAAGTTTTCATCAAGTGGATTCAGATCTTGGTTTTTCATGATGAACATCTGTTTGTTGCTTGGCTTCTTCTGAGTCTACTTTCTTTTCTTTGTTAGTTTTGCAGCTAGGTAGGCATTCAAACCAGCTTCTCTTTCAGCATCAGCTGCTGCTTTCTCTTCTACAGTTTGCTCATGATTTGCAACGTTCTATGGATCATCGCCTTTATCAGCAAAATCTTTTCCAAACCTTTTTTGCAGCTTGGTATTTAATTCATAGATCTTTGCCATCAGTAAGCTCACGTCGCCCTTAAGTTATTTGATTCCTTGATCTCTGATAGTTACTTGATTCTATAGGGATGATATTTGAGCATCCTCTAAAGCAGCATCTTGTTCCAGAATAACAACTCTTCATTGTAGCTTCCTTACATTCACGTCTTTATCATCATCGCTATCTGATTGCTCTACAAACTTCATATCTATTCGCATTGCCGCTTAATCTTGTTCTGACATCCCTCCACTAGAACTGCCTGCTTCTAAATGAGCTCCACTTGAGCTTTCTGGATGTGATCCAGTGGTAGAGAAGTCAGGATTGTGTGTGTCTTTGTCAGCAACTGTGAGTTTAGGGGCATCTTGAGTGATTGGTTTAGGAATGACACTTGAGCTTGTGGGCTTGGGGTCAATGGGAGTTTCTAGTTCAGTTCTTTGTCTTCTACTGGATTCTTGCACTTGAATAGGATCATCTTTTGTCTGTGCTTCTTCAGTAGGAATGATTTTGGGAGGAGGGACCCTAGAATCGCCCTGTAGTGATGCAAGAAGAGCAGCAAGATTCTTTGCACTCATTAGATTCAGTTCTTTGACGGTTTCTTCAGCTTTCTCTGACTCAACATGTTCCAACTCATCTTTGTTCTCTTCGTCTGTCACAAGATCTTCAACTTCAGGTTCGAGTTTCTTTGCAACATCGACGATTTAAATATCACGTTCTTCAACACTGTGGCGTTTACTGTTTTTGGTGTAGGCATAACTTCTTTGAACGTTCCATGTTTCTCAAGAACATACTTTCTAGTAAACTTTACCTTTGTTGTATCTCGTTACTTAAAGGTGGCTTCAAAGCAACTGGAACCCATTGGCTTTAGATTAAGAAAGTTATCGCTCTTCACTAGATCTGGATATTTTTCATCGAGAATCATTTAAATAAATCTTGGGTAAAGTAGGAAGACCTTCTTCTCAGGATTCTCCAACATGTTCTTCATATTGTCAAAAATAAATGCGACGTAGTTGTAATCCTAATTGTTTACAAGGGCAACTAGTGCGGCTTATTGTGTTTGGTTAAGCTGATCCACTCCGCCTTTTTTTAATCTGATGTGCATTACAGGAAGATGTGAAGGAGACATCTCCAATACGACGAAAACATATTCTTTAATACAGTAGGATACGCGCCTTCGTAGCTCATTCGTCTTAATGCTTTGAGTACATTATCTTTATCAAAACCGGTTGGATGACATTCTTGATCTCTAGTCTTTAACACTTCTCGTACAACCGTCTCTGAAATCGTAATATCCTTTTTCTGGATCTTCGGCTCAATAGTTGCTCTTCCCTTCTTAACTTTGGCGTTTATCCAAAAATCTCGAATCATTTCCTCGTTAACCATATGATTAATCTTTAATGCATGAGTGAGGCGGTAGGAGTTCAAGTCAACGATCAGTGAATCAAACATCTTGTAATACTTTGTTGGAGGATCAGATAGGTAACAAGCTTGATTATGAAAGTCCTCGACCTCAAGTTTTTGTTTTTCCATCATTTTCTGAGCCATTCTGCTGTAAGTCCCGAAAACCGGATCTTATAATATATCACTTAGCTTGAACGGTGGCGAAATCACACAAACAAGCTAAGAATCAAATTAGAAGAAATAAGATGAATATAGAAATGTTCAACATGCATACAAATCACCAATTTGTCTAATACAAGTGAATAATCAACCAAGGAGCCTACTAACCCTAGTACATCATTATCGATATATACTAGAGGGTTAGAGCTCCATTACCCTAAAGCCCTTAGGCCCAAAGGCTACCCCAAGCCCATTATAACATAATAGCCCATTCCCCTAAAGTTACTGATGCATAAACCTATTTAGGGCCTTACAATATCCCCCTAGGTTTACTGCATTAGTGTTAGCTTTAAGTTTCAGGATCTCCAATCTTCGCTGCCTCGGAACAGTGGATCAATCATTTGCAAAACATTTGTTGTGAATCACTGTTGCCATCGCACTTGTCCAAGACTTCGCACACTCTTCATACTTATCATACTTATCACTTGAATTTGATGTGTGCCTAGCATCAAGATGTCCTCCTGGTGAAAACTAATCAGATCCAAAGTGTCAGCTAGTCGGAAGGCCTTCTCTTTCATAACAACCACTACCTCAGCCATTCTTGGTCATAAGCCCAGTAACAGAAATTCTTTAGCACACCTTTGGGAAACTTTGGAGCAGCAGGAATTACTTTATCTTTGTCGGTTAGTGGCCAAATAACATTCTGAAGACGTTTGTGTGTCTGAGGATCACTAATACCGGGGCTTTTCTTCAGATAGGACTCAACGGTCTTTATTGTTGGGAAGTTGTGAGATATTTCATGTTCAAGCTTGGAGTGAAATGACCATCCCGGACCGCGTTGATTCGGATCTGTGTCAGAATAATGAGCCCTCAACAGAATTTTCAGATTTATCTTCGTCCATGATTCAAATTGTGCCTGCTTGGAGAAGTATTCCCTGTGGCCACTCTCTCTAGTTATTATCCACAGATTCCTGTCATGATCATATCTCCAACATTTGACTTCTGATTTTTTCCGACCTTGTCGTAGTGAGAAGATCCTAAATCCATGACATAGCGATCTGACACTTTGGATGGATCCTTTGGTTGGAAGTTCACATCGAGGGGATTCAGGTCTTGATTTTTCATAACTAGCATCTTTTTGTTGTTTGGATTCTTCTTCTGAGGCTGCTTTCTCTTCTTTGATTGTTCAGTTGCTAGATAAACATTCAATCTAGCTTCATATTCTACGTCGGTTGCATCTTTTTCTTTTATGGTGCGCTCGTGATGCGCAACATTCCGAGGATCATCATTCTTATCCGCAAACTCTCCACCAAATTTCTTCTGCAGCTTCGCTTTCATTTCATAGATTTCTGTCGTTAACAAGCTCACATCAGCCTGAAAATAGCTAGATCTCTGATTGTTACTTGATTTTGTAAAGATGCTATCTGAGCGTTCTTCAATTCATTCTCTTGTTCCAGTAGCACCACTCTATGTTGTAGCTTGCTAACCTTCACCACTTCATCATCATCACTATCAGGCTGCTCAATAAATTTCATCTTTTTAGCAGCCATTCTCATTGCACCCTCGTCATGTTTAGACATACCACCACCCGAACTGCCTGCTTTAACACTAACTCCACTTGAACTTTCTTGTTGTGAACCAGTGGCGAAGAGGTCAGGAATGCTTGTATCTTTATCAACATAGATGAATTCAGGGGCATCCTATGAGATTGGATCAGGAATAGCACTTGGGCTTGAAAGCTTGGGGCTATTATGGGCTTTAGCTTCTAAACTTTTCTCTGTTTCAGCTTCTTCAGTTTGCACTTCTTTGAAAGGAATGATGCCAGGAGGAGGGATCCCAGAATCGCCCTTTAGTGATGAAAGTAGTGCTTCAGGGCTCTTGGCAGAAATTGGATTTATCTCTCTAACTGTTTCCTCAGCTTTCTCTGTCTCAACCTGAACTGTCTCTTTATCTTTCTCTTCATATGTAATGAGATCCTCAACTTCTGGTTCTGGCTTATGTGGTCCACTGACAATCTGAATGTCGTGTTCTTCAACTATTAATACATTCATGGGTTTTGGTGTAGATATAACCTCCTTAAACTTTCCATTTTTTACCAGCTCATATCTTCCAACAAACTTGACCTTTGCAGTATCACGTTGGTTGCAGGCCGCTTCAAAACAACTCACACCTAACAGCTTTAGATTTAGATGGTTTGTGCCCTTTATCAACTTTGGATATTGCTTATCAATGATCATTTGAACGAACCTTAGATCTAACAAAAACACCTTCTTCTTTGTGCTTTCTAACATACTCTACAAGTTGTCAAAGACGAAAGCTGAAAAGTTGTAATCCTAGTCATTTACTAATGCAAACGAGTGCCGCTATCTATGCCTGATTCAACTGATCCTAGCCACCTTTGTTCTCGGAAATACACTGTAAGAAAATGTGAGCAAGACACCTCCAGTAAGGCGGAAACAGTTTCTTTAACACCGTCGAATATGCTCCTTCATAGCTCATGCGACGTAATGCTTTCATCACGTTGTCTCTATCATATGCTGTTGGATCACGTTCTTTATCTCCAAACTACAGCGCTTCTCGTACATCTGCTTCTGAAACCTTGATCTCTTTCTCTCCAATCTTCGATTTAATGCACACACAGCCTCCTTTGACTTAGCGTTAATCTAGAAGTCTTGAATCATATCTTCATCAATGACTGGTTTCATCCTTAAAGCATTAGTATGTCGGCAGTTGCTCAGTCCGGCTATCATGGAGTTGAATTTTTCTCGATATTCCCGCGGAGGCTCAGATACAAAAAAGGCTTGATTGTGAAAAGCCTCGACTTCCAGCTTTCGTTTCTCCATCATTTTCTGCACCATTGTCTGTATTTGAACAAGAACGTCAACATTTATCGCAAAAATTAACTTAATTTACCCTTTTGATCGTTTGATATTAAATCAGACGGTTCAAATAGTTAACAAGTTAACAATTCAAGTAGGGAAGATCAGGGGTTCAAAACAATTTTGAACCAAAAGGCTCAAAAAGTTCACACCAGATTGAACTGCTCAAATAGGTTCGAATGACCCGAGTTAAAGAGATTCTCATGAATCAGGTCAATGCATTTTGAGTGACAAGTGTTTAACTTAATGACCCCTTGTCAGTTATTCAAGATGATCTAGCATCTTGGATGATGACGTTAGATCTCGGATGCTTATCCGAGATGCATAGGGTCCCATTCGAGATGCATACAAGCTCATCCGAGATGCCTTAAAACTCATCCGAGATGCATCTGAGATGATTTGATGCCTTAACCGAGATGCTAAGGTTCTAACATATGTGTTCGAGATGAGTTCGAGAAAGAGATCTGAGATAAGAAAAGGTTCGAAATGACTTGCAACAAATCGAAATAGGCTATTTAATGATTCGAATTGGGCTTGGCCCATCTCGGAACAGTTGTCCGAGATGGTTGAGCCTGCCCACTTTCAAACAATGTTCTTAAACGGTGTGGGCCCATCCGAGATGGAAGTGTGGGTCCATTCAAGATGAGAGGGCCCAGTCAAAAAAGTATTTTCCAACAATATTTTAATCTTTTGGGCCCCACATTCTTACCAGTCGTGAACAGTAACACCTTTTATCAAACTCCACGATCCAACTAACCGAGCAACCAGTTTTATAAAAAGATAAATAGTAAAATAAAATAATTAAAGAGATAAAGGGAGCGTTGCCATGGGATCAAATCAATTTTGAACCGATTAAGGAACATTTTTTGGCATGAGCTTTGTCAGACGGGTCCGTGTGATTGCCGATATATTTGGCCGCCTAAACTCATCGCGTTAATCTTAAACTTTCAACCTTGCGCCTTTACCAAGTAATTTTGCGAAACCATCTGGGTGTCACATATCAAGGCATACCCCGCGATCAAGGTAAGCACAACGATTCATTGTATCTAGTGAGTATACCAAGACCATCCTTTCAGCTTACAACATCTGACTTATTAGTAAGCAGGTCAGTACATCGTACTACAGAGTGACCAAACAATATCAGACGAGAGTTAGGCTTAATACCTTATATGGTATTTTTTTTATTATTAAGCACGAGGAATTTTCTCATGATGAGATTTCTTTCCTTTTAAGGTTTTGGCCATCATTTTTGGATCTTTTGAGGATATCCTCACTGTGCCTAGGTTTGCATATATACAGATGCAATAGAAGGGCAGTCCTGATATCCCGGATGACTCGTCAGCATAAAGACCCAGAACTTCAGACGTTGGCTATCTATCAACACAGGATTTAAGACCATGAAATCATATGCCGATGATATGTTACCCACGAGATGTATAGCTTGTCGGAAATTTGTTGCTTGGTATCTTTTTGCCCTTTGAGCGTTAAGCCTACCAACACATCACAAAGGATCGTCGCCTTTTCAGCATCGATACCTTACATGTGTTAACCGAATTCATTAGATTGAGCAATTTATTTTCCGAAAACAACAAATATTTCTCCCCTTAAATTTGTGTAAAAGTAGAATGCTTTATGTGCAAATTTAGTTATTTTGCTGATAGTTATATACATATATGTGCCTTGCTTTTTTTATAGGTTGCTTAGTCAGTGTAACGCATCATTTTTAAAAGGTCCACAAGCACCTTTAATCTCGAGTTGCTGACAGGTTTTGTAAACAGATCTGCCGTATTGGCATCAGTGTGGATATGTTCAAGTTTAATTAAACCTCTGTCATAGCAATCTCGAATGAAATGAACTTTAATATCAATGTGCTTGGTTTTAGAGTGAAAACATGGTTTTTGATGATTTGGATAGTGACATCATTATCACAGTAGATAGTAGTGTCAAGATAAGTCAAAATGTAATCCTCGAGTTGATGTTGCATCCAAATACCCTGGGAGCAGCATGCAGATGCTGCAAAATATTATGCTTCTCCGGTTGATAGAGACACCGTTTGTTGCTTCTTGCACTACCATGAAATAAGCCTGTCTCCCAAGTATTCGCATCCAGCCGATGTGGACTTCATATCCCTGTTTGTCCCTCCAAGGATACTGTCATAAAAGGTAAACAAATCAAAGTTAGAATCACTAGGATACTATAGTCCCAATTTGGAGCTCCCTTGAGGTATCTAAAGATTCGTTTAACAACTTAGAGATGAGAAAGTTTAGGCTTAGCATGATATCTGGAACATTGGCAGACAACAAACATAATGTCCGTAAATGGCTTGCAGTTAAGTACATCAATGAACCAACCATGAATCGGTACATTGTTTGATTGATCGGATCTCCTTCAGCATCCTCATTAAGTTGTGGCCGTTCAGCAATGGAGGAGTCTATGGGCTTAGCGTTTGACATGTCAAATTTTTCATGAACATCCTAAACATACTTTCCTTGATGAATCAAGATTCCTTGACTACTCTAACGATCTTGAAAGCCTAGAAACATAGTCATTTCAGCCCGTAAGCTCAGTTTGAACTTCTTCTTCATCACCTCCTCGAACTCTTTGCATAACTCTTCAATGGTAGACCTGAAAATGATGTCGTCCACAAAGATCTGAACAAGGATAAGGTCCTTGCCAATGTATTTAATGAATAGCGTTTGATCTATCATCCCACGGGTATATCCATGTGCAAGCAGATGCTCTTTTAAGGTTGCATACCATGCACGAGGTGCTTGGTGCAGACCATACAAAGCTTTATCTTACTTGTAAGCATATCCTTGCTTCTTAGAATCCATAAATCTAGGGGGTTGAGCGACATAAATCTCCTCCATGACCTTCCCATACAGAAATCCCATCTTTACATACATTTGATAAACTATGAAATCCATATAGGATGCATATGCCAAGAAGATGCGTATGGCTTCTAGACGAGCTACTGGTGCGTACAACTCATCGTAGTCAAGACCTTCGATTTGTTTGAATCCCTGAACCACCAGCCGGGCTTTGTTTCACATGATCACTCCGGTATCTTCTTATTTGTTTCTGTATACCCAACGAGTACCAAGCGCGCGTTTTCCTTCCAACAATTTCACCAGTTTCATACTCCTTGCTTTTCGAATTGATTAAGCTCTTCATGAATTACATCAACCCATCCATGTTCCTGCAAAGCAACATCAATGCTCTTAGGCTCAATCTGTGAGATGAAACGTGAATATAAACATGTGTTAATGGTTCCTGATCTACTGCGTGTCAAAACACCGGCAGTTACAGGACCAATAACGTTTCTAATCGGATGGCTTTTCTGAACACGCTGAGGAATTGCTACAGCATGTGCCTACAAGTTAGATTCCAAGTTAGAAAAACTTCCTGACACTATCCCAGATTGCTCCTCCTCATTTGATGCAGCCACATTGTTGATCACAAGAGGATCCACTATGCAATCTGACGGAATCGGCTCCGAAAACAATGAAGCTCCTTGAACATTAGTATTTGAAGGACTGGTAGCAGTTTGTCGTGTAGGGACTCATTGTTGTAAACCACATCATCAGGAATAACAGTAGATTCAAGAACTGGCTCTTGAATTTGTGAAGAAGGATGCGTTCTGTGGCAGCTTCATGAAATCCTGGTGGATCCACATTAAGCTTCTTGAAACATTCTTGAATAGGGACAGCATCATCTTCAACTATGATGGGAATAAGTATCATAGTACTTGAGACATCTACAACAACAATCACATCAGATAAAATATTAAACTACTTAAACAAGGAAGAATAATCATATAACTAATCAGGTCTAAGCCGTGCGTCTTTGGGATTTTCTTTTAACCAGACCACATAGTACGTCTCCGTGACTTGCTTCTTGATTTTATTGTATACTTGATATGTGGTGTTCTTTGCATAGCCAATGAAATAGCATGGATCTCCCCTCGCTTCAAATTTACCCTTGGCATCCATGGTTAGAAGAACACTAGGACAACCAAAAGTATGAAAGTGTTGTACAGAGGGTTTCTTTCCTTCGACTATTTCATACGGCGTCCTCATGTGACGTTTGTTGATAAACGCATGATTTTGAACATAGCACGCGCTGTTCACTACTTCTGCCCAAAATATCAATGGAAGGACAGAATCTATCAGCATTGTACGAGCCGCTTCGATGAGAGTCCGATTACGTCTTTCTGCAACTCCATTTTGTTGGGGAGTTTGAGCTGCACTATATTGACGATAATTCCTTTAGAAGCACAAAAATTTTCAGCTCGGCGTTCTTGAACTCCGTCCCATTGTCGCAACGCATAATCTTCACTCGCTCGTTCGCTTGGTTCTCCATGAGAGTGATAAATTTCTTTATCAGACCTGCAGTTTCACTCTTCGATTCCAAGAAATATACCTAAGTGAAACGAGAGTAGTCATCAATGATGACCAAGCAATTATCCTTTCCTCCAATACTCAGCACATTGACAGGACCAAAAAGATCCATGTGAAGCAGTTCCAGAACTTTGGATGTTGTGTGCACGAGCTTGGGTTTATGAGGCTTATGATGCTGCTTCCCACAGGCACATGATTCACATTTTTCAATCTGCATAAAATCCTTGAATGGTAAGCTTCTGACCAGACCTCCCTTTGCCAGTCGATTAAGATTCTTCATGTTAAGATGGCCAAGTCGTCGTTGCCACAACATTGCATCATGTTCAGCAATTACAGAGAATAAGTAGGAAACTTGATCAGTGGGGGCTTTGTTCATGTCAATCACGTAGGCGTTTCCCGGTGTTCAACTTCAATCAAGTACCAATCCTCTGTTATGACAATTGCGGGCTTGAGAACCACGCATCCACCTTTTGTAAACAGGACCACTAAACCGTTGTCGCACATCTGTGAGATGCTGAGAAGACTGTGTTTAAGTTCAGGAACATAGTTGACATTAGAGAAGCTGAGGACCCCATTTCTGACTGTGCCTTTCATAGTAAATCTTCCCGTTTCTCCACCTGCAAAGGTGACAAATCCACCGTCAAATATTTTGATGTCTTTTAACTGGGGAATGTCCCATGTCATGTGTTTAGAACAATCAACGTCGATAAACCAAAGTCTAACGACAGCCCTCCATAGCCGTTCTATTTCGGAGAGAGATTTGGGCTCCTCAGTTTGTGCCATCAAGCATTGCAGATGATTTTCAACAACTTCTGTAATCTTCAGAGATTCCACTTGAGCTGCAGCATCAACCCAGCAAAAACTATGCTGCTCTTGCACCATCAGTGCTTTTCCCGCTCCTGAGCCTCCTTGGCTTGATAAGGTTGAAGTTGATGTCTGAGCTGAAATAACGGGAACCATAGACCCCTCTGAGTTCCTTGCGGCAGCAGCAGCAGTTGCTTCATAACCCACGAGTGTCTTCCTATAGTCTCTGTCGAAGTGTCCGGGTTCATGGCATCTGTAGCACCTCAACTTATCTTTGACAAACCCAGTGCGAATGTTTAACATGGGACAACACCCGTATCTCTTTTGAAACTTTTCTGCTCGAAACGTAGCCATAGCCAGATTCCATGAAGCATCCCGTTCTTCAATATCTTCTTCAACTACTTGATTCATCTCTGTAGCAAATACTGAAGGAGGCAAGAGATCACCTGCAAGAAAAGCATTCAAACTGTTGAACATGGATGCTGCTAGAGCCAACTTCTCTTCATTTTGCTGGGTCAGGATTGTGAGATTTTGTGGGATTCATGGCCATTGTCGCAACTCACCTTCTCATACTCAAAATCCGTACCATTCCTATCATTCGCATCATTCACACCACTACCACCATCCGCATCATTCTTTCATGATGAATTTAACCCCAACCAATACTTTAAGACACCCCCAGCCGACCAAAATCAATTAGACCAACCCAATCCCATGGACGAGGACTCCGATCCAGAAATGCCACCGTCGGGATCACACACGCATCCCATTGAAATCTCAAGCGATTCGAACTCTTATGCCGGATCACCATACCAAGGTCCTAATGAGTGGGACCAATATTGGAACCAATTTACTTTCTCTAACACTCATTCCCATCATTCCCAACGACCTCCTGTGCAAGAAGATGTGCACATGGAACCGGTGGAACAACCCCAATCGCCACCTGAACCGCCAAGGAGGAAAAGAGGAGCACGCATGTCGGTACGTGCGAGCCAACAGTCGGGATCACTACCACCTTTGCCCAAACCCTACCCTACTATTCACGAGGACCCACAAATGGGTGGACCCTCCAATTTTTCACCTGTGGTGGAACCAACACCACCACCATCGGGTTATAATAACCCTATCCCAACATATCCGGATACGTCTGGATATGATCCTTTTAACCCATCTACTCCTGTTGATTACCAAGAATTATCGCATGACCCTTACATGTAAGCAGTCATGCATAATGCACTTTACCCATCTCCTTTCCCACATGTTTATCCTCCTATTGGATTTCCAAGTTATGGATACCGGTATCCTGTTATGCCACAACCATAACCTCCGCCGCCACTTGAGGGCATTAACGAGGCCTTAGAACGAATGAAAGAAATGCAACAAAAAGCGGAGAAAACGGAGAAGAAGACAAACAAGTTCTTCAAGAAACTCTCCAAATTGGTTAAGGGAAGGAAGGGCGAGTAAAGTCTCTTCTAATATATGTTAGTCCCTGCGAGGACATTGTTCTTTAGTCCCTGTGTGGAAATTTTTATTTCTTTGGTCCTTGCATGACAGTTTATCTCATTTGTTTATAGTATTGTAATTTCTATATGGAATTTAATGAAGTATTTTTGGAATTATATATGTATGTATTCATCTTCTTCAAGCGAGCGTCTCGGTTTTACTCGAAATTTATGCTCTGCTATATGATTCCGAAAATATCTTAATGGTTTGATTATGCCAAGTGGCACAGACCACACATTGGCCAAGAAATGATAGTTAAAGATAAAAGGCCTTCTATCAGGATAGCTAAGGGAAGTTATCCTTCTACCCAGAGGTGGTGGACTAGGTTCAAGCCTCCAAGGTCATTAAGGTCCAACGTGATCGGGATCATTAATCAACCATTAAGGTACGCTTATGTTAACATTAAGGAATGTTCATAGTCCTGGTAGTGTGACTTAAGGAACCACACTAACCATCTAGGTAAAAGGACTACATCCTAAGAGCTATTATATAGCCTATGTGATCAATGTGATCCCGGCTAAAGTCATCAATATGATGGCAATTGACAGGCCAAAGTGCCACAGGCCAACGTGCCGTAAATTACATTTGTTAGTGATGTAGGCCAATGTGCCATAAATTACATCTGTTAGTGATGTAGGCCAACGTGCCATATGTTATGTCCAAAGTGACAGGCCGACGTGCCATATGATATGTCCAACATGACAAGCCAATGTGCCATATTATTATGTCCATTAGTGACAAGCCTATGAGCTTCATACAATTGACAAATTATGACAATGACAGTTGTGACATTACGATCCACTGTCTAATAATATATGGACCATGTCCAGATTGTAATTTGCCATTGATAGTCCTATTAAGACCTAGGACAGTTATAGATATGATAAGCCTAAGAGTTGTGATGTTATTCACACTAGCTTAAATGGGCGATGGATTGTTATATCCAATGTTTAAAGCCAATATGGTTGTTATACCATGGCTAAGAGAAATTTCATTTTGATGTTTAGAGCCAAAGCTGCAAAAATGGTAAACTCGGACGAGGCACAGAGTAGCCACCGAGAGATTAACTCTAACAAAGCTGAAAATATAGCTGTTAATGATGATGATCTCCAAGCTCGCATAGATGCAGCTGTTGGAAAGGCCATGGAAAAGGCCATAGAAAAACTTAGGGAATCGGGTGCTACTCGCTCCAGACCATTATCAATCCCACCATCCTCAGCTTATAAGGAGAGGTCAGTTCACTCTTCGAATGCAAAGAGTGAACCAAAGAAAATAGAATATGCTGATAGGTCCCGTTCTTCCAAAGACGGATGTACCTACAAATATTTCTTTTCTTGTAAACCCCGGGATTTTAATGGCGGAAAAAGGAGCAGTAGATGCCTTGAAATGGCTTGATAAGATGGAAATGATTGTAGATATCAGCGGTTGTGCTGATAAGGATGTGGTCAAGTATGTATCACAGTCCTTCAAGGGCGAGGCCCTGATTTGGTGGAAGGCCATGATCCAATCTACAGGTAAAGTACACCTGTGCAACTTAGGATGGCCTAAGTTTGTCAATTTAGTCAAAGAAACATACTGCCCACCTCATGAGGTGTAGAAATTAGAGACAGACTTTCTGACTCTTTCAATGAAGAACCTAGACTGTCAGAAGCATGTTTCTGACTTCAATTCCCTGTCTAGGTTAGTTTCATATATAATCACCCCTGAAACCAAACGCATTGCGCTTTTTTATTAATGGGTTAGCACCTGAGATAAAAGGCATGGTAAAGGCTGCTCAGCCTAGTACCTATAGGTCTGCTGTTGACCTATCTCTCTCCCTCACCCTAGATGTGGTGAGGCAAAAGTCAGTCAAATCAGAGACTGACGGGAAAAGGAAGAGAGAGGATGATAACTCCCAAAGATTTCATAAGAAAAATAAGGGAAGATTTGGGTTCAGGATAAACCAAGATAAGTCGGGTGTAACGCCGACATGTAAAATTGCAATCGTAAGCATTGGGTGTAACATTCATGTAAAACGGGTTCCAAAACCCGCTCTGTTTGAAAATCAAGTATTTATTAAAAGTTCGTTACGCATTTATTAGTGTTATTTAATTTATTTTATTATTCATGGTTAGTAAATAAATTACATAATTAAAATAATAATCAATAAAAGAATAAATAAAAATTAACCCTTAAAATAATAAAGAATTAAAAATAAAAAAAAATAAAATGGGCCAGCCGGTTTCGAACCCGGGTCCCCATCAAACACACACACCATATACATCGCTGAGCTACACATACTTGTTGTGTTAAAACCTAAACCAAATAAACCTTATACACTAACGAACCTGAAATCTGCAAATTCAAATCATCAAAACTTGTAACCGCCAATTCAAATCAAAACAAGGTATTCATGTTAACGATCATAACTGACCGAAATCATCCATGGTAACTGATAAAATCGGTTTAATTCTTGAGTAACTGATCGAAATCATGAAGCTTTAATCTTCAAATCATAACCGAAATCATAGTGACCTTTGTCTCTATAAATAATGGTCTTACACCTCAAATCAAATCGCTTACATCTAATCTGTTGAACGAATTTCTCATCAATTCCTGTTTCTCGCCGGAGATCACCTGAACCGCCGGAATTCATCATCGGGAAAACTGAAACTTGTCACTGATCGATAAAACTCTTTAATCTTTTTGATAATTTCTGCTTAATGCGTTGTAATCCTATGACAGTTACGAAACGGTTATACTCGATTAACCACCGGAGTTAAGTTTGGGTTTTTAACTAATATGAAGAAGATGAAGTTTAGTCGGGTTTTAGTCGGTTTAGACACACAGTCCAGTGGTGGACTGTGTGTAAACACAACACATACGTTCCTGGTTCGAGTCTGGTGCATGTCCGGTTTTCTGAAATAAAACCCATTTTTTTTAAAACTGAATTAGACCACTGATTAACAAGTGCATAAATGTATTATATTGTTTGTTTACACCGGGTAAGACACCCAGCCCAGTTGGTAGGGCTGGTTGCATCACACATTGGAGGTTGCGGGTTCGAGGCAGGCACTGGGCAGTGGTTCAATGATTTTAAAACCTTTATAATTAAATAAATTTCATAATTAACCTAACTTATATATATATATATATATATATATATATATGTAATTAAAATCAGAGTTATTTCGGGTTAGACATGTAGCTCAGTTGGTAGAGCTGCGTGCACGTATACGGGAAGTCACGAGTTCGAACCTCACACGCTGCCAAAAATTCGCTCAATAAACCGGTCAGATTGTCAGACCTGACAAAATATTTTTTTTAATATATTCTTTTATTGTAATTTTAATTAAAATCAATTAAAACATTTAAAAATAAGGTCCTTAAAGTTTAAAAAACGACATTATACCACAAAAATAAATCTAAAAATCTAATAAAAAGCACTAAATGAAAATATTAACTTCCAATAATAATTTATTTATTTATCAAACTATTATGTTATTATTTAGGTTAGTTTCTCTCGTGGTTACATCCAAATTCGTGTGCGTTCGTCGTTAATCCAAGGAAACACACCCACTATGAGTGAATCCTTACACATTCCCCTTTTTATTCACGTTTTGGGGTGTATCATGTGTCGTCACATATTTTATTTATTCAAATACTTGTGCTAACACCATTATGTGATTTAATGTGTATATTTTTGTTGTTGTTGTTATACGTGGATACATTTTATCATTTCAGTGCAATCATTCATATAAGGCCCATCAGTTCCTCATTGGATACGAGTTGAGCATCGCGTGCCTCATTAGATCGCTCCGTTTGATTGAGCCTTGATCTCACAGTTCATCATTTATCATGCTCATATGTACATTGTTGATATTATGTGGTTTGTGGTTTGTTTATATATACATATGCTCATATATGGTCCATGCACAATTTTATAAAATTAACCAATGCAAGTAATCTGTTTAAATGTTTTAGAATCACTCACCAACGTTTGTTGACCCAAACTTTTATTTTATACATGATACAGGTGGACAGGCTGAGGAGACGAACACTTAGGATCGGCCTTAGAGGATGAATAAAATATGTCTTGTTTAGTACAATTATTCTTGTGTTTGTATGTTTCTTTGTGTTTGGATATTTTCTCTTAAATTTCAATTAATAAATATGAAACTTAATTATAGTAAATGTCATGAGCTTTGATGATAACCCAATCATGCCTCGACTTCTATTTCCGCTGCGGGTCAGGGTGTGACATATTGGTATTAGAGCTCTGACTATAGGGATATAGGATAGGTTATTAGACCCTTTAGAACCTATACAATAATTGAGTAGATTTTAAATGCTTATATGTTACATGCAAACTCATGATTTTTATTTGTTTCATATTTATTCCACACACAAATGCATGCAAGCACTTTAACTATTACATGTTATTGTGTGATATTTATTGTGCTTTATATATTATTAACATATCATGCCTACGTAAACACACACATCACAATTTCACAATTATCATGATTTCTCTCTCAATAATTTATAATGTTTTCATGTTTTTCAATCTCATCAAAGTGAGTTCTACGACGGGCATGTAGTAACTGGAAGGGTACGAGTACCGGTAGTCAGAAAGTCCTATCTAGGATTGGCATTCGTATAAATCCAATATAATGGACTAGTTGCCTACCTGGGGACTAACGATGAGAGTACGAAGGACCTATTAGGCCAAAGCATGCCACACTAAACGTCGTGTGAACTAACCCCACTTTGAGTTGTCATTGTGTCTACACCTGGACACCCTCTGACCTTACATCTCGCAATCATGTTTTACGGTTTTCATTCGGGTGATGCGAGTGTTGACAGGCCGACACCAATGTGAGCCCTATAAGTAGTCATGGGGGCCGACATGACTACCTAGGCCAAAGTATGGGAGACATTTGGGGGTCCAAACTTGAGCAAAACCCAAGACATCCTATGGATGTAGTAAATTTATTTATTTTATGCATGTTGTTTTCTCTTTTTACGACACATGCCACCTAAAAACGATCAACTCATAATCTCGCTACGTATTTCCTCTAGATATCTGCTAGACACTCTCGAGGTGGTTGAAGGTCAGGAAGATCTGGCGAGTGCATGGCCGCTCAAATAGCCCAACAGATGGCTGCCGTACTTCCCAACATCGTCGTACAAGTCCAACAAGCTCTTGCCGCCAATCCCATCAACCCCACCAATCAAAAAGGCCAAAATGACGTCAATCCTCCCCCCTCCAACACCACCAAATGCACCTACAAGCACTTCAAATCCGGCGATCCTCTAAAATACGAGAGGACTAAAGGTGTCACCACCCTCTTTCGTAGGTTTAAGGAGATGGAAAACACTTTTCTCAACTGCGACTGTCCTGATGATCGCAAGGTGTGATATGCTACCGGTCATTTGTATGGGGTAGCACTTACGTGGTGGAACGCGGAGAAAGGAAGGCGAGGTGCTGAAGCCGCTGTGGCCTTAACTTGGGAAGAGTTGAGGGAGCTCATGACAAGACGCCTCTGTCCAAGAAGCGAAATCAAGAAATTGGAAGATGAATTCTACTCTTTGAAACAAAAGGAGGGAGACCACATAACATACAATAAGAGATTTCTCGAGTTGAGTCAGATGGTCCCCAACTTGTTCACTCCACTCAAACGTTTGATTGAGCACTACATTCGAGGTCTTCCCTCGAAAATTCAAGATTCTGTGTTGAGTACTACACCTGCAACTCTCGAGGCTGCAATGGAGCTGGCTACTGAGCTCACGGAAAATCGCATCCGAAATGGCGATTTTAAAGATGAGAAGAAGAAAGGCAAGACACCTGCTGAAACCCCAACCCCAATCCAAACAGGTTCGTCTACTAAGTTTGCTGGTAAAAGGAAACGCAATGGGAAGAATTTCGCCGTTACCCAAACCAATCCCCCTATCACTGTTACCCCAATCACACAAGTTGATCCTCCTGCCACCCTATTCAAGAAACCATAAACCGTATCTCATCCAAAATGTAACTGATGTCAATACCACCACCCTCCTGAAAACCCATGCCTTCATTACACAGGTTTTGGCCTTGCAGGTCATACAATTCAAACCTACCGCATCCCTCAAAGACCAAACCGCAATCAACCTCAAGCCCAACCTAACAACCAAGTGGTAGGCTAAGCCCAATACCAACAACCCATACTATTACCACCTGCTCAACCTATGGCTCAATCCTACTATCAACCCAACTACCCTATGATGCAACCAGTCAGATCATGCTTCAATTGTGGTGATCCAACCCATTTCCGAAACACTTGCCCACGTTTGGTGAACATCATAAACGCCCAAGAACAAGCCAACCCAGTGAACCAAGCTAACCAAGCCAATCCACCCACAAGAGGAAGAGCTTTCAACATCAATGCCAATCAAGCTAGAGCTGTTAATAATTTGGTTAACGGTACATTTCTCATTAACGGTAGTTATGCATCTATTCTATTTGACAATGGTGCGGATAAGAGTTTCATGTCCTTAGAGTTTGAATCTATTCTTGATTTACCTCGCGTTAGTCTAGCTGAATCATTCACGGTGAAAGTTGCTGATGGTGAACCTATTACGTTAGACTTGATTATTCGTGATTGTACTCTTACACTCAATGATCATGATTTTCCAATTGACCTCATCCCTATGAAGTTGGGTAGTTTCAATGTCATCATTGGAATGGACTAGCGTAGCCAGCATCACTCTGAAGTTGTTTGTTATGAGAAGTTTATTCGAATTCCTCTCACTGACGGTCAAACTTTGCGTATCTTCGGTGAAACCCCCTCCAAAGGGCTCAAACTGATGTCATGCCTTCAAACTCGAAGATACCTTCATAAAGACTATATCGCATTCTTAGCTCACGTCGTCAAAAATTAAGGTAAGGAAAAGAAGCTCGAAGACATTCCAATCGTCAAAGAATTTCCTAAGTTTTTTCCGACGACGTTTCAGGACTTCCTCCTGTGCGAGAAGTCGAATTCCCAATCAATCTTGTACCTGGTGCTACACTAGTTGCAAAATCTCCATATTGGTTAGCCCCATCTGAGATGAAAGAGTTAGCTAGTCAGCTGCAAGAGTTGACTGACAAGAGATTTATACATCCTAGCTCATCACCTTGGGGTGTGCCGGTTCTATTCGTAAAGAAGAAACACGGAACCTTTCGAATGTGTATCGAATATAGAGAGCTCAACAAGAAGACTATCAAGAACCGCTATCCTTTACCTCGTATCGATGACCTTCTAGATCAACTACAGGGTGCCACCTATTTCTCAAAATCGATCTTCGTTATGGTTATCACCAACTTAGAGTACGTGAAGAAGATATTCCAAAGATTGCTTTTCGAACTCATTATGGTCACTATGAATTCATGGTTATGCCTTTTGGTTTGACCAATGCTCCTGTTGTTTTCATGGATTTGATGAATAGGGTGTGTAAACCCTACCTCGATCGTTTTATCATAGTCTTCATTGAAAATATTCTTATTTATTCTAAGACTAAATCCGATCATGAATGACATCTGCGACTCATCCTGACACTTTTGAGAACAAAAAAGCTTTATGCTAAGTTCTCGAAATGTGAGTTTTGGTTAAAAAAGGTACAATTTCTTGGTCATGTCGTTAACGACAAAGGGATTCATGTCGACCCTGCAAAGATCAAAGCAATGCAAGAATGGCAAGCGCCGCACACTCCTACTGAAGTTAGGTCATTTCTTGGTCTAGCTGGTTATTATTGATGCTTCATCGCCAATTTCTCCCGTATCGCCGTACCACTCACAGCCTTGACTCACAAGGGCAAACCCTTCATTTGGGGGGCCCAAGCAAGAAGAGGCTTTCCTAACATTGAAGCAAAAACTTTGTGATGCACCTATCCTTACACTTCCTGATGGTTGAGAAGACTTTGTAGTTTATTGTAACGCGTCAGGGCAAGGTTTAGGTTGCGTTCTAATGCAAAGAGGAAAAGTGATAGCCTATGCCTCAAGGCAACTCAAAGTGCATGAAAAAAACTATACCACTCACGACCTAGAATTTGGAGTAGTCGTGTTCGCTTTAAAGATATAGAGACACTATCTCTATGGCACCAAGTGTGAAATTTACACCGACCACAAGAGCCTTCAACATATCTTCAATCAAAAAGAGTTGAACATGAGGCAACGACGATGGGTCGGACTCTTAAATGATTACGATTGTGAAATTCGATATCATCTTGGCAAAGCCAATGTTGTAGATGATGCTCTTAGTCGAAAAGAGTATACGAACTCCATCCATCTTCTCTTTTCTCAAATTGTAACCGATCTCCAAAACCGAATTCGAGCAGCTCAACATATTTCCGTCACAGAAATGATGTGCGAGATGAATTGTCTTCTGGAGCTGAACTCAAGATAGAAACCAAGTCCGATGGTATCCTTTACTATCTAAATCATATTTGGATACCTGATCGCGACAACCTTCGTACTTTTCTCATGAATGAGGCTCATAAAACACGATATTCCATACATCCAGGTGCTGATAAGATGTATCAAGACCTACGACACTCATATTGGTGGCCTGGCATGAAGAAGGATATCGCCATTTTTGTCTCCACGTGCCTCACATGTTCTAATTTTAAAGCTGAGCATCAACGACCTTCGGGATTACTCGTCCAACCTGAAATACGTATTTGGAAGTGGGAAAACATAACCATGGACTTTGTTACCAGGTTACCTCGCACCTCCAGTGGGTATGACACAATCTGGGTTATCGTTGATCGTCTCACTAAATCAGCTCATTTCATTCCAATCCGTGAAGACTACAAGAACGAGAAGTTAGCTTGTATCTATATTGATGAAATTGTAAGCCGTCATGGTGTACCCTTAAGTATCATTTCAGATCGAGACAACCGTGGCGAACCGTATAATCAGAATTGGGTACACGTTTAGATCTCAGCACTGCCTTTCACCCTCAAACTGATGGTCAATCTGAGCGCACATTACAAACTCTTGAAGACGTGTTGCGAGCATGTATCATAGACGTGTTGCACCATACAAACTCTTAATGTATTCTTTTATTTTAATTTTAATTAAAATCAATTAAAACATTTGAAAATAAGGTCCTTAAAGTTTAAAAAACGACATTTATACCACAAAAATAAATCTAATAAAAAGCACTAATTGAAAATAGTAACTTAAAATAATATTTTATTTATTTATCGAATTATTACATTATTATTTAGGTTAGTTTCTCTCGTGGTTAAATCCAAATTCGTGCGTGTTCGTCGTCAATCCAAGGAAACGCACCCACTGTGAGTGAATCCTTACAAATTCCCCTTTTTATTCACGTTTTGGGGTGTATCATGTGTCGTTACATATTTTATTTATTCAAATACTTGTGCTAACACCATTATGTGATTTAATGTGTATATTTGTGTTGTTGTTGTTATATGTGGATACATTTTATCATTTCAGTGCAATCATTCATATAAGGCCCATCAGTTCCTTGTTGGATACGAGTTGAGCATCGCGTGCCTCATTAGATCGACTTCTTTTGATTGATCCTTGATGTCATTTCATCATTTATCATGCTCATCTGTACATTGTTGATATTATGTGGTTTGTGGTTTGTTTATATATACATATGCTCATATATGGCCCATGCACAATTTTATAAAATTAACCAATGCAAATAATTTGTTTAAATGTTTTAGATTCACTCACCAACATTTGTTGACCCAAACTTTTATTTTATACATGATACAGGTGGACAGGCTGAGGAGACGAACACTTAGGATCGACCTTAGAAGATGAATAAAATATGTCTTGTTTAGTACAATTATTCTTGTGTTTGTATGTTTCTTTGTGTTTGGATATTTTCTCTTAAATTTCAATTAATAAATATGAAACTTAATTATAGTAAATGTCATGAGCTTTGATGATAACCTAATCATGCCGTGACTTCTATTTCCGCTGCGGGTCATGGTGTGACATTGGGGACAATGTAATATTGATCCACAAACTAGACCCTGTGGTATTTGTAAGAAAAGCAGGCATAAAACCTTAGAGTACAAGGATCTTAAGAATGTCGTCTGCTACAACTGTAATGAAAAGGGTCATAATAAGTTCAACTGCCCCAAGAACCCCAAGGGTAATGATGCAAAGACTGGAGAGGCTAAGAAAGGGAATGCTTGTGCCTTCTAGATGAATGCCAGGGAGGCCGTTAATCACAATAATGTCATAACAGGTACATTCTTCATCAATGATGTATATGCTAGAGTTCTTTTCGATTCGGGTGCAGATAAATCTTTTGTTGATCATAAGTTTAGTAAACTATTAAACTTGCCCATAAGAACTCTAGATATAACTTATGAGGTAGAACTCGCTGATGGAACGTTAGAGACAACATCATCCATTCTTGATGGATGTTCTATATCCATTAAGAATCATTTTATCCCCATCTCTCTTTTGCCAATGAAATTGGCGGGGTTCAATGTAGTTTTAGGCATGGATTAGTTATCCCATAACCAAGCCCGTATTGCCTGCGACAAGAAACTCATTGAAATTAAAACCTAATCTTGTGAAACGATCACCATCCCTGGAGATTCACACTATGGATTGCTAGACAAGCTGTCGTTATTTGAGGCATCCAAGTGTTTGGGGAAAGGTTGTGTCATTTACCTGGCACAAGTAACTATCAATGAGCCTAAACCAAATATAGAAGACCTTCCGGTTATCTCGGAGTATTCCGATGTTTTCCTCGAAGAATTACAAGGACTGCCTCCAGATAGGCAAGTAGAGTTTAGAATTGGTATCCTGCCTGGATCAGCACCGGTAGCTAGAGCTCCATATCGGTTAGCACCGACGGAAATGAAGGAGTTAAGAGTTCAATTAGATGAACTTTTAGAGAAAGGCTTTATCCAGCCTAGTTCCTCACCTTGGGGAGCTCCAATTCTTTTTGTTAAAAAGAAAAAGTTCGATGTGGATGTGCATTGATTACCGAGAATTGAACAAGTTAACGATTAAGAACAGATATCCTCTGCCCAGAATTGATGATTTTTATTCGACCAACTTCAAGGGGCTAGTTATTTTTCTAAGATTGATTTGATATCAGGATATCATCAGCTGAAGGTTAGGAACGAGGATGTTCCTAAAACTGCCTTTTAGGACCCGATATTGTTATTTTGAATTTCTAGTGATGCCTTTTGGGCTCACAAATGCACCTGCAGCATTCATGGATCTCATGAATAGAGTCTGCAAACCGTATATGGATAAGTTTGTCATTGTCTTCATAGACGACATACTTATTTATTCTCATAATCAAGCTGATCACGAGAAACACCTTCGGTGCATCCTAGAACTACGAAGGCAGGAAAAGCTTTATGCTAAATTTTCTAAGTGTGAATTTTGGCTTAGAGAAGTCAAATTCTTGGACATGTTGTATGTGAGCGTGGTATCTAAGTTGATCCTGCCAAAATAGAAGCCATAATGAATTGGGAAGTACCCAAAACCCCATCAGAGATTCGTAGTTTTCTAGGATTGGCTGATTACTATAGGAGGTTCATTGAGAACTTTTCAAGGATAGCCACTCCTTTGACTACCTTAACCCGTAAGAATATCAAATTTGTTTGGGGTCCGAAACAACAAGAATCCTTTGAGATTCTAAAACACAAGTTGAGCAATGCTCATGTGTTATCTCTACCTGAGGGTATTGAGGATTATGTAGTTTATTGTGATGGCTCACACACTTGCATGGGCTGTGTGTTAATGCAAAAGGGCAAAGTGATTGCTTATGCATCACAACAGTTAAAGGTGCACGAAAGAAATTACACCACCCATGATTTGGAATTGGGTGCCGTTGTATTTGCACTAAAGCTGTGGAGACATTACTTATATGGCACAAAGTGTATTATATACACTAACCATAAGAGTCTCCAACATCTATTCAATCCAAAGGAATTGAACATGCGACAACGCCGTTGGATGGAAACACTTAACGGTTATGATTGAGAAATTCGCTATCATCCCGGTAATGCAAACGTCGTTGTAGATGCCTAGAGTCGCAAGGAAACGGTTAAACCCATTAGGATTAACGCCAAGAGCATTGAGCTCGGAAATAGCTTGAATGAAAAGCTATTAGATGCGCAGAAGCAAGCCTATTAGAGGTTAATATTCCTAATGAGGGATTAGGCGGAACTATTGATCAGTTAACGCCCGGAAAGGATGGAATCCTTAGATATAATGGAAAAATTTAGATTCAATCTTTGGAGGACTTAGAGATCTAATCCTCTAAGAAGCACATAATACAAGTTACTCAGTTCACCCGGGTGGTGACAAGATGTATCAGGATCTGAAAAAGAATTCTTGGTGGATGAGTTTGAAGAAATCCATAGCCACTTATGTAGCTAAGTGTCTGATGTGTTCACAAGTTAAAGCTGAACATCAGAACCCTACAGCAACTTGAGATTCCCACTTGGAAATGGGAAATGGTAACTGTGGACATGATTACCAAGTTACCTAAGACCAAACGTGGTAATGACACGATTTGGGTCATGTGGACAGAATGACTAAGTCAGCGCATTTCTTGCCAATTAAAGAAACGTATAATTCATACAAATTAGCTAAGTTGTATGTGGACAAGATTGCGTCCCTACATGGTGTACCGATATCTATTGCATCTGATAGAGATACTAGATATATCTCTCATTTTTGGAAAAGCTTCCAACAATCTTTAGGCACAAAACTAAACTTTAGTAGGGCTTACCACCAGCAGACGGATGGACAAAGTCAGAGTACCATTCAGACCTTGGAAGACATGCTTAGAACATGTGTAATTGATTTAGGTGGAAGTTGGGATGACCACTTACCCCTAATAGAATTCTCCTACAATAAGAGTTATCATCCTACAATAATAGAATTCTCCAACTATAAATAGGTGTCAAGGTTCACCATTTGAACTTGCACCTTTCTCATTCACAACTCTATCTCCCTCCTCTGAAAGTGCCTAACTGAAAGGAGCATCCAACTTAGTTCTATTGCATCCTAGGAACCACTTGTAAGTGTTCATTGCTCTTGCATTTTCGTTTATAGGCTTTTATAGCCAAAAGTCAAGCATTTTATAGAAAACGCCTTGACTTTCGGTTAAGACCATTATGGTCCAGCCATTGTTCGTAACGAACATGGCTAAGTGATCGTAATAAGGTAGGTTTTAGTCCCTATAAAGGGCACCTCCTGAAGATCGCATTTGTTAGACCAATTGGCGAGTCAAAGTTACTATATTAAAAAGTCAAACAACCCATTTTTCGGAAATGTTATAATTTGAGCTTATATGTGTTATGAAACATGTTTTGACACTTGAAAAAGTTGGTAATAATATTAGAACATGTAAGAACATGTTCGGCTTGCCAATTTCAGTTCTAGGGTCGGTTCGCAACCGAAAGTCGCGAAGTTTGACTTCTGCTTTGACTTTCTATTCTGACCCGATTTAGATTAGTTATCTACTGATCTAAATTTGCATTATGATCATACTCTAATGTAGCATAACCCTCTGAGGTTATATTACATGATCATAATCAGAATCTGAGTTTGATGCACAAGTTCCATAATTATGCCATTTTGACTAAAATGCCCTTTTTGCATAAAATAAGGTTTACATGATAACGAACTTGAAAATGAGTTTCCTGCTGATGTAATATTATAAGTAGGATTTTTTGGGATGTCAAATCAGATTATAAACTGAGTTTATGAACAAGTCCTTGTATTATGTCGATAAATGACGATAAAGCCCTCGTGGCTTATAAAACGGTTTTTAATCATATCTTTTTAAAGTAAATCTTTTACCTACTGATATGTTATATTAAATAACATATCTAAGACGTGTTAACCTAACCTTAACATCAGTTTTCTTTAAACATCACATAAATCGTCATTTTACGACATAAGCGTGGTTTCGGCGCATAGTATGGTTTTAAACCATGTTTACCAACCAAGACTTGTTACCTACAGATATTAAAACTTACTTCAAATATCTTTACAATAGATACAAAATATAATCTCAGAATCCCAAATAATTTATAAACTATGTGTAAAATGACCAAAATGCCCCTTCGGTGCATAGTTTGGTCATAAAAAGACAAATTACACATATAATTAATATCCTACTAATATTATATCATAAATAAGTTATTTTTCCATAATACTTATGGTTATAACATTAAATTGTATTCAAGTTCCTTCTATAAGGTATGAAATTACCAAAATGCCCATATGAGGCATAGTTTCGTTTTAAAACCTTAACGAGCATATAAGTTGATATCCTACTGATATTACAACTTATTTAACATATCATGGCATAAAGAACTTGTTTATAACTAGTTTACGAAAATTAACCGAAACGGGTCTAACCTTGTCATTTAAGTCTCAAAATCCAGAATGTTTATAGTTTATCCATATTACACAAGTCAAAGTACTTGTTGGGATTAAACTACATTCTATCTGATTATCATTTAATCTAGGGTTATACGTTTTGATCGTGTACGTTAGTCGGTCTAAGTCTATGACTTAAGAAAGACCGTTAGTATTTGATTGGTTAGCTTATGCCATAATCCAGACTAGAGACATTCCGGTAAATGTTATCTGCACTTAGTGCTTTTGTGTACAGCTGAGTTAATAAATCTTGTGTATAAAGGAAGACTAGCTCAGGTAAATACTCTCGACTTATTTCCCCTATACGGGCTTGGGTTACGATAAACTATTACCGCTTGGTCGGAAATGGAATTAATCGAATGCCAGATTGTGGCTAGTAAATCTGCATATTCTGTTTTCATCAGTTTTGTTTGATAACTTAAACATCAGGGGTTAACTACCGTGTCCTGGATATCCTCGGCTCATTACATTAGATAATGGCCACGACCTTAGCGTGGGGTGTAGACATACACCCGACAGACGCTCAAATGCAACTACCCACAACGTTAGGGATAACTCCTTCATGAGTTCGTAAGTGGTGTGGTGTTAATCATGTCTCGGTTTTCGCACTAGGCCCTGTATGTATGGACAAACATGTGAATCTGTTAACAAGGTTGCAACGTCAACTTTCCCAAGTTATAAAAGATTTTAAGCTGATACGCACTTAAACGTATTTCTTAATGTTTTCAGAATGAGTCAGTTGGGTGTATTTACCAGCGAAAGCTAACTTATTTTCAAAAGACTAAGCTTGCATGTACAATACGAAAATAGGCTGGAAGTGCTTGGTAGTGATAAGAGGATCTTGCAAATCCTAGATCTGCCCAAAGTCTGTTTTACATTCTTTATTTTGTACAATTTATGATCGCCTGTGGATCTTCTATTACGAGCCGTCTGTATATATTATTTTGGTATTTTGAACATTTGGTTTGTAATAGTAATTTAAATCCAAGACTTCCGCTGTGCTGTGTTTAATTGTCTAAGATGTTATCAACTTACGTCACGATATTCCCCACCCGTGCCCACCGGTATCTTGATTGGCTATGGAAAGCCGGGGTGTGACAGGTTGGTATCAGAGCCAACGTTTGAGAGAATTAAACACTAGCCTTCTTGTGTTTAATCTCAAACTTACACAAGCACATTCTTTAGACTTCCGAGTCTAGGCTTTGACCTAGGATTTATTCATCTCATTATTAAGTTATTAGTATTGTTTTTGAATTCATTTTTAATAGGAAAATGCCGCCAAGGGTAAGAGGAAGGGGTAAAGGACCAATGAGGGGAGGACCATCCGGACACATCCCTTCACATCCCCATCACCTGAACCCTTATGAGGATTCAAGGGATTCATGGCTGTTGACGCAACAGTCACTTCTCATACTCAAAATTCGTACCATTCCTATCATTCGCATCATTCACACCACTCCCACCATTCCCATCATTCTTATCATAATGAATTTAACCCCAACCAATACTTTAATACACCCCCAGCCGACCAAAACTAATTAGACCAACCCAATCCCATGGATGAGGACTCCGATCCAGAAAGCCACCGTCGGGATCACACACGCATCCCATTGAAATCTCAAGCGATTCGAACTCTTACGCCGGATCGCCATACCAAGGTCCTAATGAGTGGGACCAATATTGGAACCAATTTACTTTCGCTAACACTCCTTCCCCTCATTCCTAACCACCTCCCGTGCAAGAAGATGTGCACATGGAACCAGTGGAACAACCCAAATCGCCACCTGAACCGCCAAGGAGGAAAAGAGGAGCACGTATGTCGGTACGTGTGAGCCAACGGTTAAGTCAAACAGTTAAGTCACAATAAGTATCATGTTTATCACACAAAGAAACATCTGAATCATCAGCATCAACTGGATATGGTTCATCATCCACTTTTGACTGCTCCTCGACTATCACTGACTCTACACATACACTAAAATAGTTAACATTGTTTACAAAACAGAGGTAGAAGCCGTTTCCTATGGTTCCTCGGATGGAGTTTATATCGACTCCTTTTCATGTTTTAAATTTTCAACTGATTCATTTAAGCATTCTTGATTAATGTCTTTAACACAACTCATGGGCTTTTGAAAATCAGTGGGCCGAGCGTTCTTTGTTTTGAAAGGTTCCCAAGGAACGTAGTCGCTTGGTTTGCTGATGTATTGAATAATACATTTATTTATTTATCATGTTGAGTTTATATTAGTTTAGTTAATATTCATTTTAGTTTTACAAGAATATATCTACTTTTAATCCAAATATGTTTCGCAGGTCTTTGTTCGTAGAAGTAGCTGAAAAGATGAGGTAATGAACTGAAATGGTGGAGGAAACCTAGCTGGATCGTAATTGGAAGCCAAGATAAGAAACAAATTGAAAAAAAAAAGAAATAAGACTTTCTAGCGGCCCGCGACCGGCCCAGGTCAAACCTCTCGTGGCCAGCGAGAGGAGGAAAAGGTTGCCGGAGAAATCTAACACGGTCGCGGGGTGCAACCAGCTGCTTAATCCCTCTCGCGGGTGGCGAGAGGGTTGTTTGGTCAGAGGGTTTTGAATTCATATCAGATTTGAGTTGGAAAAGTTTATATAATTAGAGTTTAACTCTAATTACAATTATTGGACGAACTTGGGAGCTTTATGTAACGCCTCGCTTTTTCGTACTTTCCTTAATTAGAAAGTGTAATAGTATTTCTATTTATGGAAACTTGTATTCGTATCGCATTCGTATTTCTTTTCCAAATCATGTAATCCGGGACTTCGATCGTAGTAAAAACCCATACTTGATACATACTTGTCTTACATGCATTCAATTGTTAAATACGTGTTTACCTACAAACTGATACTTGTTATACGTGCAAATACTCATACATACATTCACATTTGATACTCAAAATATACTTGCATATACGTTGTACACTTAAAACATGTGAAAATATCAAGTTTTAGCATGAAATGATGGAAACACCAAGTTCAGGGACTAAAAGTGACAAAAATCAATTAAGTTTATGGCCTGGAGCCTTTCTCGCCCCGTGACCATCTTCCCCATTGCTCTCGCGGCCTGCAAAAGGGCTTGATCCGTAGATAGTTGTTTCCAGCTCATGGATTGGGTGTGTGTTTGTTAGTTGTGCTTCTTGCACTTAATGCTCACCTAACTCACCCCCTAACCTCAATTATAAATATCCACCTCCTCCCACACTCACTTCACACCTCAAACACTCATCTCTCTCTCTAAAATTCTCTCAACTCCGTCTAGAAAGTTCAAGACTTTCAAGTGAGTTATAACTCACTTCTACCTCCCTTCTTTACTCTTTCTTCCTTCTTAACACTTGGAACACATCTAGGAGTGTTTCCACAGGTTTTCCATGGAAAACCAACATGGAACATTACCATATTTGAGGTCCAAAGTGTAAGAAACTTTTCATTTTAATAAGGTTTTAACCCACAAGTGTCGTATCCTTCCAAGCTTGTTCTTGAAACAAGACTTGAGTTGGTAGTGTGTGATGACTTGGACGCCTTGACTATCCTACCTTCAATCCACCACCTCACTTGATGATTTTGAATATTTTACATCTTGCACTTTTATTTTTAACTTATTCATAACCATCCTTGTTGTCCTTGCGACAACTTGTGCATTGGTGAACCATACGAAAGAGGTTAAAGGGAGGTTATCCTCCTACCTCCATGCATGACTTCTATGAACTTCCATGATAATTATGATCTACTTATTACATATAGTATATAATATATATATACACTAGCTGAACCCTTGATGATAATCGAATGATTGCCCGTCATGGTACTAGGTTATATCACCTAAGTACTTAACTCCTCGTTACGATTCTAGTGGGTATCTTAACCCATGAAAACACATCAACCCGAATAGGTATTATAGTGTCGAAAACGATTATTAAGTCTAGGTGATTACTTTCTAGTATACATACTTTGGTACATTTAATTACCTATCCCTTCGTTATCATCCGAATGCTTACCAACCTACGTTTTCCTCATGTAGGATAACTCGATGTTCCTCTGACTCTCTAAACGCTTCATGGAATACTCAAGTGGAAGCTTGCAAAATCGTGAGTACACTTGACCCATTTTCTTTTTTACACAATTTGGGTTGTAACATGTTAACTTACAAAATACATGAATACACACACTACATGCTTTATACACTCAATCCGTTATACGTGCTTATTGTTATGCTTAGGTTCATGCTAGATTCATACATGCTTCTTGTCATTAACTTAGCTAGCCCCAACTTAACATATATAGCGCTATAGGAGTAGCAAACCGCCCGTCGGGGTATTGTTAAGCTTAAGCTGATTCTTATTCTTATTCTTAAATAGTCTCGTTACTTCGTATGACGAGGGACACTTAATTCTTGTGGACACTTGGGTTGACAATTAGTATTGCATGCTAGCTTACCTTGTGTACAATTGCCATGTGGATTTGAGTAAATTCTTTTATACTTATGCTATGTACTTAAACTTGTGTACTCTCCAATGCTTTTGTGTTGAACCATATTTTTAACATGTTACAAGTTGATGATGCTTATGACGAATCTAGTAGGGATGAAATAGAAACGCACCTAGAATGTTAGGCTTTCATGTTGTAATTTTGTTGAAGTTGTTGTATTTTGATTTATGTTGTAATTGACAATTTGATATATGAAATAAACGAGTTTTGATTTTAATATTGTCTTAAATAGTGTTATGAGGCCTTGAACAATCTATTTTCGTCTCACTTCGATGTTTCTGCCATCGGTTGGGGTGTGACAGATTGGTATCAGAGTTATAACTATAGGGAATTAGGTAGAATTGCCATGTTTGACCTAGTCTATAGTTTTAGTGACCACGTCGACCATTCTTGCTTCATGCTTAAAATCTTAATTCTTCCCACCTTGCTTCTTCCTATTTCTTTTGTCTTAATACATACAATATGTCTTTCCTAAGACATTTACACAATATACACGCTTGAAGACTTGAAGACACTCGTATTACAAACGAGACGACTTCACCAAAATAGGCGTGAAACCCACACTTTGGTGAACGACTCTCAATTCGCGTATCCGATTTTTCACGAAATTATGTCATCAAGTTAGGATTGATATCTATAACTTGATGGAAATTTTCCATTTCATACTCTAGTGGATCCTCACCAATGAGTCAGAATTTACTCCTCGTTTGGTAAGTACTAACCACACTTAGGGTACAATGTTGTCAAGTTAGGGGTGAAACCCACACCTTGTCAACTAGTCCCACTCCTCGATTTTCAATCTCGCCAAAGTTTCGATTTTTCGATCAATTAGAGGCGTGTAGTAACTGGAAGGGTAAAATGTTGTTAATCGCTTCTCGACGAGAGCATCGATTCACTTTGGAATAGTGTGTTTCTCAACCCGAAACACTCCAATGTTTTACAAAGCTTACCTTTATGTTATCACAATTTCTATGTGTTTTAATACTTGTTACTTCGTTCATTTCGAATCCGATGCACAATTCGCATGCCTTCCGCAATCAAAAACAAAAATAATTCTCATAAACCAACTAAATTTATGCTCTTTGCGCAATCATACTTGTTTATAACTTTGAATACTTTCTATGTTTATGTCATCTATGTGAGCTCATACGTGTTATAAGATACTTACATGCTCAAACGTGACTTTTATTGTCGATCCCCTAGATGTCTTTTTTCGCAAAACTCAAACTGGAGAAATAAGTCGAAGTCCAACTCCAACTCGACTATTTTCGAAACATCACTATATCAAAAATTATACTCAAACCTTTTATCAGTGTTTCATTTTTTTCTTATTTATGCATAAACCTCTAACCTTTCCAAACAATTTCTCACCCTACAAATTATTTACATAAATAACATAAACGAAACCCTAATGATACTTTAAACGTTTCTTTCACAATTTTCAAAAACTTTATGAAATCCTACGTATCAACTTAGTCGGTCAAACGAACCTCTTGCCCTCATAACTCGTCTATCGCAAAAAAAAACATTTTATTTCCAAAAACGAAATCAACGAAACTTTCTCTCACACACGTATAAGTCCACTTTGCCAAAATACTTTTCAAAATCCAAGTTTTCCACGAAGATTTTCAAAACACAACATTTCTTGCATCAATAAAAAAAAATAAATAAATAAATAAACCAAGCTCACTATTTTACAACCTTTTCAAAAATCGCTAATACAAAAATCTAAATCTGAACACATGGGCAAGAAAATTTCATCGGATAAACTACAATGTATGCGAATACAGATTTTTAAAACAAAAGTAGCATTTCTTTTTACAAACCATATCTTACATGAAAAATTAATACTTTTCTCAATTTTCACTCGACAATTACAATTTTGGTCCTTTATTCTCGACAAACCCGACCTATTTTATTTCAACCAACTCAATGTTTTGACTCAAACAACCATACACATGCATATCGTCTTACACGTTTCTATTTATGCAGTCCATGTTACATGACAATATTACACATATCACCATTACATTTCGCATTTTACACACTCGCAACTTCATCGTAGCTTATATATGCTAAATCCCAGTTTATTCCACCTATACGCCCGATACTGCATGCTAATGTTATACGTATTTGTCTTCAATCATACTCAAAATTTATGCATTCACACTACTTGGTAGTCATACTTGAAACCTATAAGTAGGCATAACCCAAGTGGTTTCGCTTACGTTCGACATACTCATACCATACAATCATGCTTACATACTTGATTTTTATACGCTATCTTACACACCTTTTGCTTGTAATACTAATGTAACCCGACCCATACACTACTAGTACAAACTATGCGAACCCGACCTATTTTATTTCAACCAACTCAATGTTTTGACTCAAACAACCATACACATGCATATCGCCTTACACGTTTCTATTTATGCAGTCCATGTTACATGACAATATTACACATATCACCATTACACTTCGCATTTTAACACACTCGCAACTTCATCGTATACGCTCGATACTGCATGCTAATGTTATACGTATTTGTCTTCAATCATACTCAAAATTTATGCATTCACACTACTTGGTAGTCATACTTGAAACCTATAAGTAGGCATAACCCAAGTGGTTTCGCTTACGTTCGACATACTCATACCATACAATCATGCTTACATACTTGATTTTTATACGCTATCTTACACACCTTTTGCTTGTAATACTAATGTAACCCGACCCATACACTACTAGTACAAACTATGCGGATCATGCACAAACCAAAATAATCGTAGGTGCACATGGGATTATATTGGCAGGCGCATGAAAACCATAGCGGGTTCTACTGTGTATCACAACACAGAATGTAACATGACACCTTATAGCGAAACGGACGTAACATGGTGTGAACATGGTGGATACGCCGCTGCTACTTCCTATATATAAGTGTCCCTACCATGTTACCAAACTTTCGTAAAACGTGCCGTGAGAAATTCAGTGATTTCCTGGATCTTGATAAATACATTTGATTCATAACAAACTTTAGTGACCCAACTTCCAAATGATTAGTACTCAATTATCCATGACAAAGTTTCATTCTCAAAATCGTTAGCTTTAACCGCTACAACTATCGCTAGCATCTCTCAACATTCCTTGTTCGCATTTTATCTGATATTCGTACCATTTTTACCCCTCGCATACACCTACCGAATCGTTCACTACAATACCACGATATTCCCAACTCTTCCAAACTTTATTTACGCTGAATCAGCCTAAACTTCAATCCATTTTTATAAGCGTCCCCACTGGCTCAATCTTGTCAAAATGTTCCTTTTCTTTTAAAACTATCTTCCACTCTTATCTACGCGTAAACTTCAACTAGTCGGTCTATGACCACCAAAACCTTTTAGAAACCGCAAATATTTACCATGCTAGTTTCTCCCAGTAAACATTTTCTACGACAAGTGATTTTACTAATACACCTTAGAACTAACACAAATTTTCTTACAACTTACGGTGTGGACCAAACATTTTAATCAAAATACATCCTTATTCATACTAAAACCTTCCTCTTAGGTCGCACTCTTCTAAAATATTCCTTCCAATGAGTTGTTCAGACTCAGTCAAGCTCACTTGTTTACACACACATACAAGTTTTTACTTGTTCTGATACTCATTCACGATTGGTGTCTCAAAAATACCTTAGTCAAACAAATTAGTTTCACGAACCTACCGTTCTTATCCTTCAAAATTTCGATACATATTTACACACTTATACATGAAATCCGCAATAACTTTGAAATTCAATTGATTTTGGCCAAACGTTTTCACCAAAATGACATCTTTTCCAAAGTCTTCCTCTTGGATAAATTTCGGGACAAAATTTCCTAAAGGAGGGGAGAGTGTAACACCTCGCTTTTTTGTACTTTCCTTAATTAGAAAGTGTAATCGTATTTCTATTTATGGAAACTTGTATTTATATCGCATTCGTAAATCTTTTCCAAACCTTGTAATCTGAGGCTTCGATCGTAATAAAAGTCCATACTTGATATTTACTTGTTTACATGCATTCAATTGTTAAATACGTGTTTACATACAAACCGATGCTTGTTATACGTGCAAATACTCATACATACATTCACACTTGATACTCAAAATATACTTGCATATACGTTATACACTTAAAAACAAGCGAAAATATCAAGTTTTAGCATGAAATGAAGGAAAAACCAAGTTCAGGGACTAAAAGTGACAAAAATCAATTAAGTTTCTGGCCTGGAGCCTCTCGTGCCCTGCAACCGTCTTCCATTTTCCTCTCATGGCCCGCCAGAGGGCTTGATCCACAGATAGTTGTTTCCAGCTCATGGATTGGGCAAATGTGTGTTTGTTAGTTGTGTTTCTTGCATTTAAGGTTCACCTAACTCACCCCCAAACCTCAACTATACATACCCACCTCCTCCCACACTCACTTCAAACCTCAAACACTCATCTATCTCTCTAAAACTCTCTCAACTCCTTCCAGAAAGTTCAAGACTTTCAAGTGAGTTCTAACTCACTTCTACCTCCCTTCTTTACTCTTTCTTCCTTCTTAACACTTGGAACACCTCTATGAGTGTTTCCATAGGTTTTCCATGGAAAACCAACATGGAACATCTTCATATTTGAGGTCCCAAGTGTAAAAAACTTTCCGTTCTAATAAGGTTTTAACCCACAAGTGTTATACCCTTCCAAGCTTGTTCTTGAAACAAGACTTGAGTTGGTAGTGTGTGATTAGTTGGAACCTTGGCTATCCTACATTCAATCCACCACCTCACTTGATGATTTTGAATATTTTACATCTTGCACTTTTATTTTTAACTTATTCATGACCATCCTTGTTGTCCTTGTGACAACTTGGGCATTGGTGAATCATACGAAAGAGGTTATAGGAAGGTTATCCTCCTGCCTCCATGCATGACTTCTATGAACTTCCATATAATTATGATCTACTTATTACGTACACTATATAATATATATATATATAGATATATACACTAACCGAACCCTTGATGATAATCGAATGATTGTCTGTCATGGTACTAGGTTACATCACCTAAGTACTTAACTCCTCGTTACGATTCTAGTGGGTATCTTAACCCATGAAAACACATCAACCTGAATGGGTATTATAGTGTCAAAAACGAGTATTAAGTCTAGGTGATTATTTTCTCATATACATACTTTGGTAAATTTAATTCCCTAATCCTCCGTTATCTTTCGAATATTACCAACCTACGTTTCCTTATGTAGGATAACTCGATGTTCCCTCCGACTCTCCAAACCCTTCACGGAATACTCAAGTGGAAGCTTGCAAAACCGTGAGTACACTTGACCCATTTCCTTTTTACACAATTTGGGTTGTAACATGTTAACTTGCAAAATACACGAATACACACACTACATGATTTATACACTCAATCCGTTATACATGCTTATTTTATACTTAGGTTCATACTAGATTCATACATGCTTCTTGTCATTAACTTAGCTAGCCCCAACTTAAAATATATAACGCTATAGGAGTAGCACACCGCCCATCGGGGTATTGTTAAGCTTAAGCTAATTCTTATTCTTATTCTTAAATAGTCTCGTTACTTCGTGTGACGAGGGACACTTAATTCTTGCGGACACTTAGGTTTGACAATTAGTATTGCATGCTAACTTACCTTGTGTACAATTGCCATGTGGATTTGAGTAAAATCTTTTACACTTATGCTATGTACTTAAACTTGTGTACTCGCCAAGTTTTAACATGTTACAGGTTGATGATGATACTTATGACAAATCTAGTAGGGACGACATAGAAACACACCTAGAATGTTAAGCTTTCATGTTGTAATTTTGTTGAAGTTGTTGTATTTTGATTTATGTGGTAATTGACAATTTGATATATGAAATGAACGAGTTTTTATTTTAATATTGTTGCAAATAGTGTTATGATGCTTTGAGCAATCTATTTTCGTCTCACTCTGATGTTGGGCCATCGGTTGGGTGTGACACTTTAGAGGCAAAATTCTGGAGATTTGGAGCTAATTTTTGAGTTCAAGTTGCTGTAGAATCATCATGTTGAAGCTAAGAGCGTAGAGGTCGAAGCAATCAGGATTTTATTGCTGATTTACTTTATGTTTAGTTTCTTTGTTCGTTGATCTTAATGAATTCAGTTTTTATCTTTACATTAATTATGTTTAAACCAATGATACTTGGCTAAATTCACTATTGTTACCTAGGTTTGATGACTATTTATGAAAGTTTGGATTTTTAATGATTATTTAATGTGTTAAATGGGATTTTTGATAAAGTAGTTAACTTTCGTTGTTTGCTTTGGTGTATTTGCATGTTTTGATCTAATTGTTGATTAATTAATTGTTTCACATGAATCTAGTTGAAGGTCTTTCATAGAATAGGTTTATGTTGATTGTCGGGTCTTAACGGGTTCGGGTAATCGTTTCGGTAAATTGACCAATAAAACATAGAAACAATTGAATGAAATATATAATCAAATCTTAACATTCTAACTAATTTAATTATTGAGAAATAATAATTTATTAACTGAATTAAATAGGTAAATTGCTAGGATTAGGTTTTGAGAGAAACCGAGTTTTACTTTACTTGCCATATTCGAGTCGGTTTAAACCAAATCAAGAACCATATTTAGTCTAAGCTTCCTATTCAGAGATAGTTAGCTAATTTAGACACTTTATTGAATATTAGATAACCGAAAAGAAATCTAATAAACCGGTAAACATAACTACCTTTAGGATATCATAGGTGTCTTCCCGAGAAGGGTCGGGGTCCTGTTCGGTAATTCTTAAGATTTAGTATCTTAAGATCCCGGTTCCCTATCACATTATTAATCAATTAAAAACCATCCAATAGTAATAAGAATCTAACCTAGGTAGCCGTTCCTCCATCCTTGTATTAAATCTCCGATTCAAAAGTCCGTCTTAATCTCATCTTAGTTTAATTATAAATTTAGGCTTTTTAGTAAACCACCCCCCCCCCCAAAAAAAAAACAATTTAAGTGTGTCAACTTACTTAAGCTTTTCTACAATAGATCGGTCCACTTGTCGGTTAGTAGTTTAGTCGAGTTTAGGAGTCTAGAGTTATACTTTAAGTCTAGAATTAGGTTAATTTCAATTGTTTTTATTAGACTACTTTTAGGACATCAAGTTTTTGGCGCCGTTGTTGGGGACTTTCTTTGGCAATTGTGTTGATTACTTTGTTTAGGCTTAGTTGATTCATACGTGTTTCCGTTTTGTTTACGTTGAGGAGTCTAAATAGTTTAGTTAATTTAATTTTTTTAGTTTAATATATTTTTGTTAAGTGTCTTTTCTGAATTTTTTTACTTGTCTTGTTTCCGGTTTTTAGTGGATGCCCCATACGCATTCGCAAGGACCTCCGCCGAAGGCGCTAATGGACACGTCTCTTTTTCCCATGCAAAAGGTTAGTACTTCTTCATTCTCATCTTCCGGTTTTTCCGATTCTTCCACCCATTTATGCCACCAAACTTTGACTTTACACCAAAGCCCTCACCACACACCTCCCCGTATAATTCACCGAAACCACCTGTTTACCACATGGCTCATAATCAAACCGTTTACCAACAAGCAACAACCGTTTCACTGGTGCGAACTGCCCATCACTATTCCCCCCATGAACAATGCAAAGCTTGGCAAATCCCATCTTACATCATGACCGCCGTAACCAACTCGTACCAATTCGACGGCCCTGATGACGAGGATGCGCCCGCCCACATTAACCGCCTTACCCGCCTTTGTCACATCTTTAACATGGAAGGTGCGGGCAATGATGCCCATTTCCTTCAAGTATTTCCTTTTCTCTTGGAGGTCGAGCCATCCTCTGGCTTGACTCTCAACCAGTTGTACCTTCACCACTTGGGTCGCCCTATAAAGATGCTTTCCTTAAGAGATACTTTCCATCCGCAAAAGCATCTGGTAATCACGATCAGATACATTCGTTTCCGATGGAACCTGACGAACCTTACCATTTAGCATGGGAGCGTTTCCAGACCTTAGTATCCTTTTGTTCTCAACACGGTCTGTCTGATTGGGCACTTGTAGAGATATTCTACAACGGTCTCCCCCCTGAAACCTAAGCCCGATTTGACACTTTTGTTGGCGGGTACCTAATGGGAAAGAAGATGGTTGTTGAGTGTAATGACCTCTTCAAGAGTTTCGGCATTCCGATATAGATTATAGCACTACCGGTAGGAATTCAATCCCTGTTTCTCGTACCACTCCGGTCAATCGAGGGTTACACCAAGTTAGCTTGGAAACTACGGTAGCGACTACATTAGATAACTTTAAGCAAGAGGTCACTAATGAGGTACAAGAGTTGAAAAAGAAGGTAGATAGATGTGAGGTGTGTAGAGGAGGTCATGATGCGATAGAGTGTCCTACGCTCACTGTCGAGCAAGTAGAGTTCATTACGGGTCAGAGTGGAGGCCAAACGAACCCTTATAATAATAATAATAATTCTAACTATAACCCTAACAGGCGTAATAATAATAATCACTTTCGTTCTTCTAGCAACCCCCTGGTTTCCAATCATGTTAATATCAAAACAGGGGGTTGGGTCATTACTCTAGTGGCGGTTCTGGTCAGCCAGGTCAGTTTAGTGGTGGGGGTACAAACAGAGGGTCAAAACAGGAGTGGAGGTTCGGGAGGTAGTTTAGATAGGATAGAAGAACTTCTGTCTCAGCTAGTGCTTAAGGATCAAACTACTCAGAAAACATTAGCAGAACATGATCTTCTTTTAAAGAATCAATAATCCGCACTCTTAGATCTATAAAGGTCCGTAGCTAGTATGCTAAGCAACTGCAAGAGCAACCATACAATCAGTTCTCGGGTAACACTCAACCTAACCTGGCGAAACAACACGCAAAAGCGATAACCACCCGTAGCGGTAAGAGTCTAGGAGAAGTGGTTAGAAAGCAAGTCGAGAATAGAGGATAAGGATGAAAAGGTAGATGAGGAGATAGAGATGGAGGCTCCACCTAGGGTGCAAAATAGGCTAGACCCAGCAAGTACCTTAAGTCGAGAGTTGAGCAGAAAAAAACCGTAGAGGTTAGGCCGTCATCATACGTAGATCCTTCCGCTTACCCTACCCCGCCCACCTTAAGCAGCAAAAATATGCTAAGGAATACGGGAATTTTCTTGACATGTTCACCCAATTGAAAATCAATCTTCCTTTCATTGAGGCCCTCCAGCATATGCCAAAATATGCCAAGTTTTTGAAAGACCTTCTTAAACGAAAAGATAGGCTAGGGGAGCTTTCAAATGTTCCTTTGACCGGAGGACGTTCCGCTGTAGTGCTAAATAAGTTATCAAAAAAACTCACTAATCCGGGTATCTTTACTATTCCATGTCTCTTTGGTGGTTCCATCGCTCCTTTTCATGTATTAGCTGATCTAGGTGCTAGCATCAATTTGATGCCTTTCTCGCTCTATGAGAAATTAGGTCTAGGGGATCTTACTCCTACTCGTATGTCACTGTCTCTAGCTGGTTGGTCAGTTAATTATCCTCGGGGAATCATAGAGAACTTGTTAGTTAAGGTTGATAAATTCGTTTTCCCCGTGGATTTTGTTATCTTAGATATGGAGGCTGATGAGAAAGTGCCCATCATCTTAGGTTGTCCATTCCTCCGTACTGCAAAGGCGATCATTGATGTCCATGACGGAAAGATTACACTCCGCATTGGGGATGAAAACGTCACTTTTGAAATTGCTAGGTCAATGCAACACCCTAGCGGTGGAGATAGCGATACTGGCCCATGTCATTCCGTCTACTTAATCAATTCATTCATTTCGTGCGTAGATTATTGTCTCGAGTATATTAGTGGAGTCGATTTAGTGAATGAGGGTGTAGTAGACGAGGAGAGTGAGGAAGAGGACAAAGTGGATGGCCCACTTTGGGTCCCCGAGACATTAGACTTCTGTGAGGTTAGTGCAGCGAGTGAGAACAAACCTGTAAACACTCCGGCCTCGTTAGAGCTTAAGGTCCTTCCCTCCCACCTAGAGTATGCTTTCTTAGGTGAAAATTCGAGCTTACCCGTCATAATTTCTTTGAAATTGTCGACGAAGGAGAAGGTGAAATTGATCGATGTTCTGAAAGATAATAGAGAGGCCATCGCGTGGAAACTATCCGATATCAAGGGAATAATCCCCACTTTCTGTACTCATCGTATCCTCATGGAGGATGTCTATAAGCCGGTGGTACAACCTCAATGACGCCTCAACCCGAATATGCAAGAAGTCGTCAAGAAAAAGGTGCTCAAGTTGATGGAAGAAAGCCTAATCTATCCTATATCCGATTCTGCTTGGGTGAGTCCAACTCAGGTTGTTCCCAAGAAGGGGGAAATGACAGTGGTCATGAATGAGAAAAATGAACTCATCCCATCGCGTACGATCACATGTTGGCGTGTGTGCATAGATTACCGAAAATTGAATGACGTCACCCAAAAAAGACCACTTCCCACTTCTATTCATTGATCAGATGCTAGAGCGTCTCGTGGGTCAACAATTCTTTTGTTTTCTCGATGGATTTTCAGGTTGCTTCTAGATCCCTATCACTCCAGAGGATCAAGAGAAAACAACCTTTACATGTCCTTACGGAACGTTCGCGTACTGCTGCATGCCCTTTGGATTATGTAATGCTCCATCGACATTTCATCGAGGCATGGTCGCCATTTTCCAAGATATGATCGAGAATTCCATGGAGGTTTTCATGGATGACTTTTCTATCTATAGAAATTCTTTCGATCATTGCCTTCGTAATCTTGAAGTGATGATGAAGAGTGTTTGGAGACTAGGTTGATGTTGAACTGGGAGAAGTGTCACTTCCTGGTGACAGAGGGGATCGTGTTAGGTCACAAGATATCTCGAGCCAGTATAGAGGTAATAGAGCAAAAATTGATACTATTAGTAGACTTCCTCCGCCGACGAGTGTGAAAGCCATCCATAGTTTCCTTGGTCATGGGTGTTTCTATAGGCAATTTATTATTTCTCTAAGAGTACACGACCCATGACCCGACTCATAGAGAAGGATTCCCTTCCTCTTCGACGAAGAATGCCTTAAGGCCTTTGCTATCTTGAAAGAGAAACTCGTGAGTGCGCCCATTCTCGTGTCACCCGACTGGAGCTTGCCTTTTGAGATCATGTGTGATGCGAACGATTATGCAGTTGGTGTAGTTTTGGGCCTAAGACGAGATAAACACTTCCACCATATCTATTATGCTAGCAAAACCCTTAATGACGCCCAAGAGAATTATAAAACTACTAAGAAGGAACTCCTAGCCGTAGTTTTTGCATTCGATAAGTTCCATTCATATCTCGTGCTTTCCAAGACCATAGTCTTTACTGATCATGCAGCTTTGTATTACCTCTTCCAAAAGAAGGACGCTAAGCCTCGTCTTATCCGGTGGATTTTCCTACTCTCTGAATTTGATATAGAAATTAAGGATAAGAAGGGAGCAGAGAATGTAGCCGCCGATCATCTATCCCGACTAGAAGATCCGAGTAGAGTAGAAATTCGTGAGGAGGAAATAGGTGATAGATTCCCTCATGAATCGGTAGAGTTTATGGCAGTGGAAAAGGAGGGTATGCTATGGTTTTTGGATTTTGCAAACTACCTCACAAATGGAGTAGTTCTTAAGGGTATGACCACTCAGCAGAAGAAGAAATTCTTCAGGGATGTCAGGAGGTATATATGGAATGACCCGTTTCTATTTAGGGTAGGAGGAGATAGAATTTTTCGATGATGTGTGAGTCGAGAAGAGGGGTAGAGATCCTTAGGCATGTGCATGAGGGATTGACGAGAGGTCACCATGGTCCACACGTTACCACACAAAAAGTCTTCGATTGCGGTTTTTATTGGCCTTCGGTAGTTAAGGATGCTTTAGAGTTCGTTAGGAAGTGCTATCGTTGCCAATGTACCGGCAATATCTCATCTAAGGACGAGATGCCCTAAAACCCGATCCAAATTCCTGAAATCTTTGATGTTTGGGGGATCGACTTCATGGGACCATTTCCCTTCTCTAGCGGGAATCGGTACATCCTCGTGGCGATCAACTATGTCTCTAAGTGGGTGGAAGCTCAAGCTTTACCTACAAATGATGCCCAAGTAGTGGTGAGATTTTTAAAGAAGCTTTTCACCCGATTCAGTACACCTCGATCCATCATTAGTGACCGTGGCACTCACTTCTGTAATGTTGTGGCACTCACTTCGTTTTTCCACCGCTTATCATCCTCAAACAAGGGGTCAAGTTGAGAATGCGAACCGAGGTGTGAAGAGAATTTAGGGAAGACGGTAGGCAAGAGTAGGAAGGATTGGTCCGATAAGCTTGACGATACATTATGGGCGTTTAGAACCGCCTTTAAGACACCTTTAGGTACCACTCCATTCATGATTTTCTATGGCAAAGCTTGCCATCTTTCGGTGGAACTCGAGCACCGAGCATTATGGGCCCTTAAAACCATAAACTTAGACCTTACCGAAGCGGCTAAGAAATGATACTTCTAAATTCATGAGTTAGAAGCGCTTCGAGATGCAGCCTATGAATGATTATAAGTATCAAAGAGAAAACAAAGGCATTGCATGATAGGAAGTTGAAGGGAATGAAAGAGTTTAAAGTCGGCGACAAAGTGCTTTTATACAATTCGCGACTCAAATTATTCGCCGAAGTTGAAGTCCAAGTGGACGGGTCCTTATGTGGTGAATGAAGTATTTCCGTACGGGACGGTGGAGTTGAGAGATCGAGTCAATGGAGGCACTTGGAAAGTTAACGGCTATAGGTTGAAGCACTACCTAGGAGGGCCGATAGATTCTACCGAGATGGAGGAAACTCCTCTCGAAGTTCCACCTCACACACCGCATAGGATCTTGAGTCAAAACTCAATTGTAGAGTTTGTATTATTTAGTAGTATTTTACGTTTCATGTTTTTATAGTGAAATTGTTTTTCATAGTTAGTGTTTTGTTTGTTTTTGTGTCGTTTAGTCGTTTGCAGGGTTATATCACCAACGTGGAGCCACAACCGACGAAGAATTGGCGTTGTAGGTAAGTTTTCGTACATAATCGGGTGCCATGAGGGTGTTTCACAAAGTTGCATTGAATCAAAATATTTTTCTAAGGCACATACCTGGCAAAAATTGCAAAACTTTCAGTGAAACCACCCTTCTGGCAGCCCGCGAGAGGCATGCATCAAGCCGGTCGCGACCACCAAGAGACCAGTAACCCCGGACACTTTTTACTCGGTCGCAGCCCACGAGAGGTTGTCTAACCTCTCTCGTGGCCCACGAGAGGCTTAAACACCAGACTTGCACTTCTAAATACCCAATTCCTTCACTTTTCTAACCTAATTTCTCTACTTTCACACACAGCCACCACTCCAACTATCACCATAATCCGCCTACATTCACTTCCATTCACCCTAATCTTTCACCACCACTGCACCACATCGTCCTTAACTAATTTCCCACTTAAAGTTTGCACCTTTCACCATTCACATGAGCTTTTCAAGGGATTTGCAACTTACACTTTATTTTCTTAGTTCTTCTTGTAGATCGACGCTGAGGTATGTGTTTCTCGCAACTTTTGTGCTTTAATTTTAGTATTTTACCTAGTTGCTTCATGTGTTTTATTGTCGGGTCTTTGTTAGGTTGCATGTTAGTTTCCTTGAGGGTTTGGGTGAACTTAGTTAGGGCTGAGTTTTGGATGTTGGGGCTGAACACAGTTCTGGTTGGGATGGTTCGGGTGCTAATGGGTCTATTTTGCGAGTGAATTGGTTTGGCAGGGTTCAACATTGAGTGTGGGGATTCGGGTTAGTACTGGTTACCATAAAGATCATATTTTTAAAAAAAAATTTAACCCGTTTCTTTGCGTTGGCTATAAAGTTTTACATTATGTTTTTGGGACTCAATGCTGGGTTGGTTTTCAGCACTTGGGTATTAATTGAGGACAATTAAAATGAAGGGTGGAGGTAGTCGTGTTTTTTAGGTATGTTTGGGATATGATTGGCAATTTGGACATTCATGAATATTATAAGATCTCTCGCCCATACTCAATCTCCATTCGGGCGAGATTTGGTCTAATAAATTGGTAATTTTTGCTAACAATCATTAAAAATATATCTAATATTTGGCAAAGTGTTTTTTTCTGGTAATGACCGTGGATGTAATGCTATACGGTCATTGCTCAAACATAATTTATTTTTCTGATGGTCTGCATGTTTTTTGCTTGTGAATTGAATGTTTTTGCAGATGTCAGGTGAAGGCAGTTCGAGCATACCAAGTAAAAAGAAAAGAAGGCCCGCAACCCGGCCCAGAGGAGATCCAACAGAAACCCAACTGCTGCCCCCAAATTTTGGTCAGAGAAGGAGCGTCCGATATAGAAGGGACGGTGTTCCCTATGGGCAGAGTATGCGATTACGGGACAGTCCTCTACTGCAGTTCGATCTAGACTCACATGAGAGTGAGTGACTAGCCAATCTGATTACAATAGACCTATTGACGTACCGACGGATAGACTGGGATATGTTAGACCATATGGGTCAAAGGGATAGGATCGAGCAGCTGTTGGGCGATAAATTCAGGAGAGTGATAGATTGTGACGAGCGACAATACAAGGAAATCACTCTTGAATTTTATTCAACCTTCGAGTACCAGGAAGGTAATTTTTCTGAAAGCGATGTTGTATCTTTTGCCTTGGGAAGGCATGTCTACGAGATGACCATCCCTCAGTTCACCGTAGCTACCCAGTTTTATACGGTGGATGAGGTCCAATCGCCGGAGTTCTTTACTAGCATGCAGGGGGTTTTCAAGAGGAGACACCCACACAGCCTTCAAACAGACGAGTTGGTTAAGTTCTGGGGTACAATTTCATCTGCGCCGTACTCTAACAATATGGTTGCTAGCGACATTATCGATCCGATTTACCGGGTTATACACAAGATTATGGCAGCCACACTAGTCGGTAGGGGGCAGGGGGATAATAAAGTGAACTAGGTCAGCTTATTCTGTTTAATGTGTATGGTTTAGCAGCGACCCGCAAATTTGGCCAGTATTTTCACGTGGTCTATGAAGCGGTTTTGGAGAGGAGGTCTGGGGGCTCGTATATACTATGGGCCCCTGATTACTTGGTTAGCAGAAAGTCTTGGGGTATTCGATAGGTATCTACGAGACAAGATGAGAGAGGGGTCGTCTCCGTGCTTCATGGGGGTGCGGGATTTACAGGCTGTCGGGATTCTGACTTCTCATGAGCCTATCAGTTGGGAGGCTATTAGGCACGATCCTCAGGTTCAGCCTACTCCTAGTTTTGAGGCTGCTTCGTCCAGCAATACGTCATTCCTCCGTGATATCAGAGACCGATGACCCGTCAAGAACTACCGGGCAGGCGGTATCCTCTTAGACAGCCCCTTCCTGACCCACTCACGTTAGATTCTTTGTATGACAGGATGGAGACTAGGTTCGGAGATTTGAGGGGTTATGTGGACAAGCAGTTCGGTGGAGTCCGCCAGGTGATGATGGAAAGCAGAAGGATGCATGAAGAAGGCCAACGTAGGTTGGAAAACGGAATGAGATACATGATGGAGAACCAGCACATGGGGGTTCCATCTTACTTTCAGCATCGAGGGCAGCCGTGACAGTCAAGCGGTATGGAAGATGAGGAGGATGACTAGTCAGCAGCATCGGTTCTTTAATGATTTCTATTTTTTGTTTTATGTCGTTTTCATCCTTCTATTGGTCTGTATTTTAAACACTTTACATTTCGGATATTTGGGTTGGTTTGGGTATGGTTGTGGTAAACTTCTTTGAACAATTTATTTATTTACTATTTTATGTTTGGAAGTTATCTATGTTGGTTGATAGGTTGGTGTTTATTTTGCCGCTTCCGTTCGCATGTGAGAGTTGAGAGCTGTTTACTAAGCGTGTTCGGATTAGAGGGCATGGGTGGAATTGACTGGCACATTGACAATCTTGCATATCAGCTAAGTCGTTTCACTTGTATAGTTTGTATTTTATTTATTAATTTTTCAGTTTGGAGTGTTTAGTTAGTAAGTCTTCTCATCCTTGCATTAGGGACAATGCAAAATTTAAGTATGGGGATGGGATAGTTGAGTCATAGAGTAGTTTTAATTCGTTTGGAAAGAAAACAAAAAAAAATCAGAAAATGTCTTTTGAAGAAGAAGTTTGCAAAAATATGAACGGAAAATGATAGAAAAGTGGAGTTTTTATTTGGTTTCAAATAATGATAATATGAGCTAATATAAGTTTGAGTTTGTGTTTAACTTGGAATATGTGAGTAGGCTCGATTCGGTTCTTAGTTTCTCTGAGATTAATATACCTTAATTGTCGGTCTACTAGTGGGTACTCATCTAGGAAAAATGGGAAGCCGAAACCGCCAAAAATAATATAAAGAATGCCGTTATAAGCTAAAATCTTTAGAATTTTTTATCATGTAAATAGATGAAAAATATAAAAAGAGATGAGCTTGATTGAAAAAAGTAGACGAGGCCTATAAAATCTCCCTTGGGGATGGTGACTCTGATCGAGAATCCCTGTAGGATAAGTTGAAAAAATTGCTTAAATGTTGAAGCCCACGTTGTCACTCTCGGGCATGGTGACTCTGGTTGAGACAGCCTCTAGGTTAGGTATGCAAAAACGAAATTAAGTGCTCAAAAGAAAAAGAAAAGAGAAAAGAAAAAAAAATTAGTTGGTTTTTAATTCTCTTAATTTTGGTATAAAACTGTTAGGAAATGGGCCAAATGATTCTTTCCTTTTGTTCCATAAGCTTTAGGAGGGATTAGGTGTATTGTGTTTGCTAGTGTAAGACCTTAGGTGGATTGACCGAACTTGAACTAAATTTACATGATAAGAACTTAGAACCGAGTTTTGAGTTTAAATGGACAGAAATACTTGCAATCGCGGTTAGTACAAATTTCAACCTTAATAAAATATTCCTATTTTTTTGAAATCAAATAATTTCTTGGCTATGATTCCGTTTGCATAATTCTTTTTCGGGAATGAAAAAATAGTAAGTCTGGGGATATTTGATGTATTGAATAATACATCTATTTATCATGTAGAGTTTGTATTAGTTTAGTTGATATTCCTTTCGGTTTTAAAAGAATATATCCACTTTTAATCCAATATCTTTTGCAGGTTTTGGTTCGTGGAAGTAGCTGAAAAGACGAGGAAATGAGCTGAAATGGTGAAAGAAATAGAGCCAGATCATAATTAGAAGCCGAGAGAAGAAACGAATCGAAAAAAAGGAAATAAGACCTTCTAGTGGCCCGCGACCGGCCCAGGTCAAACCTCTCGCGGCCAGCGAGAGGTTTAAAGGTTGCCTGAGAAATCTAACCCGATAGCGGGGGGCGACCGGCTGCTTAATCCCTCTCGCGGGTGGCGAGAGGGTTGTTTGTTCAGAGAGTTTCAAATTCTTATCATATTTGTGTTGGAAAAGTTTATATAATTAGACTTTAACTCAAATTACGATTATTGGACGAACTTGGGAGCTTTAGGGACAAAATTCTGGAGATTTGGAGCTAAGTTTTGAGTTCAAGTTGCTGGAGAATCATCAGGTTGAAGCTGAGAGCATAGAGATCGAAGCAATCACGGGTTTTATTGCCAATTTACTTAATCTTTAGTTTCTTTGTTTTTGATGTTGATGAATTCAATTTTTATCTTTACTTTAATTATGTTTAAACCAATGATACTTGGTTAAATTCACTGTTGCTACCTAGGTTTTGATGACTATTTACAAAAGTTTTGATTTTTAATGATTATGTAATGCGTTAATGGGATTTTTTATAAAGTAGTTAACTTTGGTTGTTTGCTTTGGTGTATTTGCATGTTTTGATCTAATTGTTAATTATTTAATTGTTCCACATGAATCTAGTTGAAGGTCTTTCAGAGAATAGGTTTATGTTGATTGTTTGGTCTTAACGGTTCGGGTAATCGCTCGGTAAATTGGCCAATAAACCGTAGAAACAATTGAATAAAACATATAAATTAAATCTTAACATTATACTAAATTTAATTATTGAGAAATAATAATTTATTAACTGAATTAAATAGGTATATTTCTAGGATTAGGTTTTGAGAGAAACCGGGTTTTACTTTACTTGCCATATTCGAGTCGGTTAAACCATAGTTAGTCTAACCTTCCTATTCAGAGATAGTTAGCTAATTTAGATACTTTATTGAATATTAAATAACCGAAAGGAAATCTTATAAACCGGTAAACATAACTACCTATAGGATATCATAGGTGTCTTCCAGAGAAGGGTCGGGGTCCTGTTTGGTAATCCTTAAGATTTAGTATCTTAAGATCCCGGTTCCCTATCACATTATTAATCAATTAAAAACCATCCAATAGTAATAAGGAATCTAACCTAGGTAGCCATTCCACCATCCTTGAATTAATGTCCGATTCAAAAGTCCGTCTTAATTCATCTTTGTTGAATTAATATTAGTTTAATTACAAATTTAGGCATTTTGGTAACCCCCCCTAAACATAAAACAATTTAAGTGTGTCAATTTAGTCTAGACTGAGTCGTTAACGTAACTAGAGAGTCTTGTGGGTTCGATATCCGGACTTACTTAAGCTTTTCTACAATTGATCGGTCCACTTGCCGGTTAGTAGTTTAGTCGAGTTTAGGAGTCTAGAGTATAACTTTGACTCTAGAATTAGGTTAATTTCAATTGTTTTTATTAGACTACTTTTAGGACCTCATTTACCATACATCATTTTATCATAATTTTCCAATTCTTGCTCAGTAATGGGCATTCTTGAATAATTATGATTATATGGCGGAGGAACTTTTGTATAACCCAACTCTTTGCCCTTGTTTTCCTTGTACGCCAATTGTACATTACAAAGATTACAAATAGTGTCACTGGAAGTATCAAATTTCTTAATGTTCAACTCATTTTGTTGATATTTTCTAGTAAGAAGTTCCAACTCAGCTCTCACCAAGTTGCATTCCAGAGTTTTTGAATTTAGTCTATTTTTGTAATCATGGACCCAACATTTTTGTTTATTGTTTTCTAGGTGGAGCTCAGCTATGTCCTTCTTTAGTGCATCAATCTTTTCATAGAGAATTCGATTGTTCTCTCGAAGACCGATGCGTTTAGACATGGCACTGTTGTAATCACTGATGAGATTCTCTCATTTATGCAATTTTATTTCTATAGTCTTTGGAGCACAAGGGACAGATTATCGTTTTGTAGAGAGTTTTGGGTTCCTCAGTTAGCGCCATCAAGCATTGGTGCACAGTTTCTCCAACTTCCGAGATCTTGAGAGACTCCACTTGTGCTGTAGTATCAACCCAGCTGAATTCATGTTACTCTTGCACCACCAGCGCCTTTCCTGCTCCTGAGCCTCCATGGCTAGATGAAGTTTAAGTTGATGTTTGAGCTAGAGGTACAAGAACTATGTACTCTTTGAGTTCCTAGCAACTCTGGCTTGAGATGCTTCATAATCCACTAGTGTTTTCTTGCAATCTATGGAAAAATGTCCTTGTTCATGGCACTTATAGCACCTCAGCTTGTCTTTCATAGATCCAGTACGATTGTTTGACGTCGGACGCAACCATATCACTTTTGAAACTTTTCTGCTCGGAATGCTTCCATAGCCAGATTCCAGGATGCATCCAGTTCTTTAATGTCTTCTTCAACAACTTTATTTATCTCTATTGCAAGAACTGAAGGAGGCAAGAGATCACCTGCAAGAAAGGCATTCAAATTGTTGAGTATGGATGCTGCAAAAGCCAACTTCTCTTCATTCTGCTTGGTTAGAAATGCAAGGTTTTCAGCATAGGGTGTCGATGGGACATTCTAAGAAACTGAGGGATTCACAGGACTATAAACCACGTTTGCATGCTGAGGAAATTGCTGAGCAGTAGCAGGTGCAGCTGAGTTGTTCGAAAGAGACATGTCGTACATGTAATTTGTCTTCTGAGCATGTAACTAAGCTTGACTTAACAGACTGAAGATAACATTCGGATTACTATTCGTCACCGGGCTGAAAACAAGGTTAGGATGGCTTTGAGACATCAAGGTAGCATTAGAACCGGTCACCCCTGCAACAATCATGGAGTTTTTGTGGTTTAGCTCTCTCTGCTGGTTGTCAATTTCACATGATTTGATGGTAGAGATCAGTTAAGTGAGAGTAACTTCATTTAGATTTCTACTATGTTTGATCATCGAGACATCAGCATCCCAACATTTAGGTAGTGAGTTCATAAGTTGGCGATTCACCCCACTTTTAGTAATGGAGATACCAGCACTGATCATCTGTGACACAAGCTTGGCAAACCTTCTGATTTGGTTATCCACAATATCCCCGTAAATATTATTGAACAAACTGAATTGCTGGTTCAACATGTTTACCCTGCTAGCCTTCATGTCAGTGTTTCTTTCATATAGATTCTTCAGCACATCCCAGATCTCTTTCGCATTTGTGCAATTTCTAACAACAATCTAGATGTCAGGACCGAGAGCCATAGTAAGATTCGCCATTACCTTATCGTCTTCGTCGTTGATTCTACGATCGGCGTCCGTCCACAAACCTTCAACTTTCGTAATATGAGTATGAGGATCATCTTCAGTTGCGTACATGATAGTACAGGGCCATCATGAATACACCTCCAGATACATGGTTCCTTAGCTTTGCAATACTGCTCAAAATGCCAGGTCCACTCAAAATAGTCATCTTTATACATCAACCTAGGAATTTTGGTAGATGTTCTGATAATCTGATCTAGTTCGTGATGCAACGCAAGAGTTTGAGACTGGATAGCCATCAAGATAGCGTTGGCGAGATCCGCAGGATTCGAAATACCATCGGGTTCATCCTTGTTAGTTTACCAAATAGGAATTAATTAATTAATATTTTATGAAAGTGACAAGTCCAAAAGGTCCAATCCAAAACGGTCAGCATATGTCAACTCGAAAAAGTAACTTGGAACATTAACCGGCAATTCGAATTTGGAAAAGCAACAGTAACTCGGAATAGTGCCTTATTCGAGATACTTATGAAGATGATGATCCGAGATGTTTAAAGAAGATCCAAGATGGGTTCGAGTCTTCAATGATTTGATCCGAGATGAACCGAGATATTCAAGAACATTATCCGAGTTCGTCCGAGATGATCTGAAATGCAACAGAACTCAACAGAAGCTCCGAAATAGCAGCAGGTGCAATTCGAAATAGTGTGATATCATATCTGAGCCTCAAAACAGGTTCAAACAGGCTCTGACACCGATTGTAAGTCCCGAAAACGGGGTCTCATGATATCACACGTAGCTTGATTGGTGGCAAAATCACACAAACAAGCTATGAATCAAGATAGAAGAAACAAGATGAAATAGATAAAGAACAACTTACCTACAAATCTAGGAATTTGTCTAATACAAGAGTGTGAGAACCACCAAAAAGCTACTAACCCTAATACAACATTATCTATTTATACTAGAGGGTTAGTACGCCATTAACCTAAAACCCTAAGGCCCAAAAGCCTTACCAAGACCATAAATACAATGTGGCCCACACCACTAATGTAACTAATGCATAAACCTTATTAGGGCCTAACAGCTCTTACGATCGACCTTGGATCCCGAGACTACTACACACTCTAAACTCTAATGATTGTGGTGGAAAATGATGGTGGATTGATGGCATGTGTGAGAGAAATGGTTTGCCAAGGGAAGAGTTGGAATGGAACCAAGCACCCGTATTTATAAGTGGAAAGAGACCGCTCACACGGCCCCGTGCCTTCCTTCTTCGCTATCTTCATTTAATTCCATTGTTAAATCAGCCTGCTACACAGCCCCGTGGCTATTGTACTTGTTGTACTATCCCAGATACGCGAATCTGGAAGTTGACCACAGCCCGTGTCCAGTGGGACACGACCCCGTGTCTCTTGTGCACTTCATTTGTCTTCTTCTAATCTGGAGTCTTGAAGGGGCACGGCCTCGTGCTAGACTTCTGATTTGTTGTTTTTGTTCTTGTGGTGAAGCTTGGGGGGTTGGTATCATGTGTTCTCTTCCCTTCTTTCATAATTATGCTGGATTTTGTCGTTAATTTGTTCCTTTGTACATTTAAGCTCTTTTTATCCTGAAATCAAAAGTATATAAAGAAACGCACTTTTTCCAACGTTAGTACTAAAAAGGGTTGATTTTATATCGTATTTAATACAATTTATATGTTGCATTTGGTGCATATCACTTCATTCTCTCCATGTGCCAACGAACTTTGTTCTTCATGATGTACTTTAATCTTTGAAGTTCCTGTACATACAATCAAACAACCAGTTGAATAGAGATACCCAAGTCTTTCTAGTCTTGGGTGGTCTTTCTTCGACTTTAACTTTCTCTATCCAAACAGATTTATTTACAAATTTTTCAAGTTTAGGAAAATCCTTTAAACTTTCAATTTTCACCGATTGTTTATCCTTTTCAAAAAGTTTCTTTTCTTTAGTCACCCAAGTTTGGTTTTTAAACATGGCTCTGTTGACATACAACAAAGAATCTTTTTGTTCTTTACTATTTGAAGATTCACCAGTTTCAAAATTTGAAGATTTAGTATTAACTGGTTTCTCTTTGTTTGTAGATTTTTTTACTTGTATCCAAACCTGAGGTGGTACAAACAACGGTGATTTATGCTTTAAATCTTCTGAATTTTCTTAATATCGGAAATAGGTTTTATTTGTGGACATCATCTTGCAATGTGTTCAACGTTGTTACATCGAAAATACGTCCTACTGTTAACTTGTTCCGTCTCTATTCTCATAATCTCTAGATCCTATTTTAGTTTGGAAATCGTGTCAAGATGAATGTTTATAGCCATCTGTTTGTCCATTATCGTTGCCTTGTGCATTGAAAGTGTAGCACTATCTCCACGACTTACTTGTTCAAACTGTTTAATGGTTTTCCTAACTTATGGTACGCTTCTTTTGTTTCTTTATAATTACTTGACAAGTTATCCGTATGATGTTTTAGCTCTCTATACTTTTTGTCTTTTTCTAGACAAGACTTGTACGGGTCTGAACATTTAGTATACTGTCTTTCTTTCTCAACTTTCTTAATTTTCTTCTCTTCCTAAACTCTTTCTAACTTGAATTTTTGATCAGCTTTAAAAAATTCATCTTCTTCATTTAACCGATCCATCAAAACTTTCTCAAAAATCATTTCTTCTTCGCTTTGTGTATTCTGACAATTACTTTGATCACTGAAGATAACATTATAAGCATCAGCAGACAAAAATGCATGACAAGCACTTTGTAAAAATTCTCCTTCAGAAAAGTGACAATGATCAGTTCTTCAGGAATTTCATCATAAATAATCTCTACACAATTTTCTTCCATTTCTGGTTCTGGTTCCTCTTAATTTCTTCCAACAATGCGTGACCTGCGGTTTTCAAAAGATATTTATCCAAGTTAAAACCTTCATCTTCTTGTGTAGCGACTAGGCTTTATTTTTTGATCTTGCCGAACACTCATCTAGTTGGAAAAATCTTGATTGATTCTGAGGTTGAGAAGTTCTATGATATATTGCTTGTATATAGTAATCATCAAAAGGATTTTGATAACTTCCAGGAACTTCTCTGTTCGGACATTCTCTTTTGAAATGACCCTTTTCCCTACACTTAAAGCAAGTCACTTTGGATTTATCAAATCCCAGTTTTGTGTCAGGACCAGCGAGGCATCTCCTCCTAGTAATTTCTGAAAATTTTTGAGCTCTATGAGTACACTAGCCAAACACCATTTTATATCTATCTGCTTTAGCTCCTCCAGATCAATCTGATTATAGTCCTATTTTGTCATCTCTAGATTTCTAATTCTTCCTGCAACTAGACTCTCATATGATTCCAACACTGAAGCAAGTAAGCTCATGTGCTGTTTAGCCGTGTTTTCTATGAAATCTTGAGCGTTCTGAGGATTTATAACCATGTTGCACTATAGGATACGAGGATTGGAGTTGCTTTGACTGTGTTGGCTGTTATAACTGTTCTAGCTTTGAGATGACTGGGGGCTCTGTATCGCAATATTTGGCTCAAAACTAGAATAATATGTGAAACCACTACCACTGTTAGAAGTAACCGTGGAATAACTAGGTGAACTTTCTGCTCCGAACACGATTTGAATCTTTGGGCCTTCAATGCTGGCTGTTGGACTTTCTTAGTAGTAAAGATTAATATCTTGTTGAACATTAACATTTCTGTTTTTAGCCATTTTCTACATTTCCAGTTCATGCCCTTCAATCTTCTCAATGAATTTACTCAGAATTAATGAACTATAGTCTGAACTATTTTTCAAAATTCTTAGATAAGTCGACCATACTCCCTAAGGTAACATGTCGGCCAGCTTGTCAACCAGTTATTCATTCTCCTTATGTATTCCTAACCTTTTTCATTTTCATGAAAAGATGACAATATCTCTGAGTGACTTGTTTCATCATTTCTTCTCGAAAAGCTGTGAGAATATCAAATTCTTTCTTGAGTAGTGTCGCTTTGCTTTTTAACATTTGTGTGCTTTCTTGAAACTTTACCCATAACGCATTCAAGATTGATTGAGAGTCACCATCATACTGTAGGAGAGTGAATATGTCTTCTTTGATGACTTGCTATAAAATATTCATCCTTTTCTTTATCTGTAAATTTATTTTTCTCTTCTTGAGTAAACTGTGTCAATGTTTTAACAAGTCTGTTATCACCAACCGGTGCAGCATATTTTTCCTCTATGGCATACCAGTAATCTAAATGATTTGCTTGTACCTAGTTAATAAAACTCTCGTTCCAACCGTAATAGTCTTCTAAACACATCATCCTCGGGGGTTTAATCATGGTCCCTATTTTATTTTCGAGATTTATGTTTTGAACTGTTGGTGTGGTTGAAACTATTGATGTTGCGAATGCGTTCAAGAATTCGTTCTCCATTTTCGTCAAAATTTCTTGTTAGAAACACTTGTTGCGAAGTAAGTTTGGTGCAAAGTGAACCTGGAACGAAGTAATCACAAAATCAATTAAAATTCAATTCGTGCCAAGTAAGAATACCAATTTTAGATTTATCTTTGTGTGACAATAAAATCCAAAATGTACAAAAGTTTTCTTAATCCCATATAAACAATGCTCTTTTAACGTAATATGACAAGTGATTTCAACAGATGTGAAAATAGTGTGTGGAGTAAGAAATCGAACTTTCAAGAAACAACAACTACGAAATTTTAAAGTTTACATCACTTTGAAACAAAATGGTTTACAAGGTGATTGTGAAGTTATTGACTAGTACAAACGAATGCTTGTGCAATTCTGTGGTGAAAGGGCAATGGAGTTTTTGTAGTATGTATTAAATGCTTGGCTTAACTCCATATCCTTCGCTGGTTTGCTCTCTATTTATAGACAGTCTTTAGCATGAATAAACATTTGTTTATTAGTACACTTGTCTTGCATAAAGTAGCTTTTTGGCATATTCATTGAATCCATTGAGTTCAACTTGCTACTTTGCAAATATGGCAGAGCCTCATTTTTCAGGCAAGTTGGCTCATCAGAAGTCTTAAAAGCCAGCTCATCAGAAAATCTGTTGAACAGATTACCATATTTTCTGATAATTAGATTTTACTAGAAACTAATGATATCATTAGAAGTATCATCAGATCCATCAGAATGACCTTTTCTGATTGTCTTCATTTGTTACTGATCTTTTCTGATGAATGTTGAGGATATGTTGTCTTTTTCTTTTGTCCAGTCTTGTTTCTTCTTTCGGCTTGATTTTCATGACTTTATCTTTAGCAGGTTATTAGATAGATCATATTTTTTATCAATACTTACATGAAAGTTTCCTAATAATTTCCCTCTAAGTATTGTAAGAAAAATAACATCTCAAAGAAAAGAACGTACTTAAAGAAACTTAAAAACATCAAAATCCAAATAACAGACACAAACATTGTTAAAAAAATTAGTAAAGAAAAAAAAGTTCTTAGAAATCTTCAGTCCACTTTTGTAGAGATCTCCTTTCTTCAGATTCTTCTTGTACTGAATCAGCTTGTGACAGACCTTATATATGTCTTTGTACCATCCTCTGGCTGTGATCCATTCATTTATGATGTATTTGATTTGTTTCCTTAGTTTTTCCTTGTTTCTTCCTTTAGCCTTGAGTTGTTCTTGTTTCTTATTCATGTAGTCTTTGATATAGTTGAGTGTTTGATTTGAGTACCTACATATTTCATTCACTCTGAACAGAGCCTTTTTTATCCTCAAGATACCTGAAAACAACAGATAATTCAGGTCTCTCAAAAATAACTCATGTTCTAACTTCTTGTTCAAGCTCAGCTGGAACAAATGTGTCAGGAGGTGGTATTTGCACTTTCTTGCTATAATTAAAAGCAATGCAAAGGTCAAAATTTGCTAAAGCTACTCTTGAGTAAATTTTTGTCCTGCTTCTGTTAGGCTATGGATAGCCCTTCTTTTAATCTTTGTATCTCCCCTTTTTAATCAAAAATCTACTTCTGCTTTGTTAAGTCCAAGGGATGAAGTTCTTCTCCAAGTTCGGCGTCCACAACTGTTGTTACTCTGCCATCCGATCTGATCAGAGCATATTTGTTTTGCTCATGAGTTCTCATTATCTTGCATGCAGTGAACTAGGTGTCCACCTTGTGTACTCTAACCACTAGATATGTAAGAGGTGGGTTAAGACTGGACTTTCCTCTTTTCAGCTTTTATTCTTGTGCTCATTGGGCTTAGAGGCCTGTCTAGCTTATCTTCTTCATTATTCTAATAGTAATTTCTTAGATGATATTCAGGGAACATCATACTGTCTTGATTAAGCTGTTGCACCAGAAATTCCTTTTCCTTTCCTTATGGGTCCTTTCTGATTTCAACTCTTGGTTTCTTTGAAGAAGTAGCAGAGTCTTCCCACTTTCTCTTCTTTGCCTCCAGTTGTTCACTAAAGATAGTTTCTCTAGATGAGGTTCATTTTGTTGTTCTTGTTGAGTACCTATTGAAAAAGCACCGGTTAGTTTGGAGATTATCACAGGAGTGGCTTCGAGTCTTTTCATCATTTCAAACTTTGGCACAATAGGTGGACGCCCCATTGATGTAGGCCCAGATTGACTAAGAGGTGTTGCTTGCATTATTTCTATATGTTAGGTGGCTTCTGGTTCTTTCTTGTATGAGGTCTCTTTGGGAATGGGAGTTCTGAGTTCATGAACGTTAATGTTTGCAAGTTTGGCAACATTTAATTGTAGCCTCTTTACAAGTGATTATACATCACTTACCAGTTGAGTATTCTTTTTTTCTTCTTCATGTATCTTCTTGAACTCCTCTGTATTATGATTCTGATTCTGATTTCTAGCCCATTCTCTTACTAATTTATCAAGAGCATCAGTCAGGCTATTGTTATTGGCTCTTAAGCTATCAATCTCCTCCGGAATTTTACCAGAGATTCATGGAATCTCTTGTTTCCACAACTTCAGTTATCTTTGTCTTAATGTCTTTTATCTCTTCAAACATTTTCTCAAAATCTGCTGTAAGTTTGCTGCTAAATGATGCCTTCTCTAATTATTGTAGAATCTTCAAGACTTCAGTATTCTTTTCTGTTTGCTTTCTGATAACCTCAACTGAATCTGATAGAACCTTCATATCAGACTTCTAGCTTCTGATTTCTTCTATCAATACATCCAGCTTTGATTCTACAAGAGGCTTGTCTGCACAGACTTTGATGACGTTGTATAGCATGTGATCAAGTTGTTCTTGTGAGATGACTGGTTCTTTGGATAAAGGTAGAACAACAGATGTTCCGTCTTTCAAGCTAGCATAAGACACACTTGCTGCTATTATCAAAGAGTTAGGTTGGTTAAAAGACCAATCTTGTACACCTTTACTAAAGTTGTGAAACCTATTCACATCCTAGATTTCTTCACTTCCTTGAACCATTTTTGAGAATGATCCTCTATCAATTTGAGAAAAACTCGTTTTTCTCACCATGATTTCCTTGGTCAGCAGGATGATCTCCACCTGTCTGCGTCTCAGTCTCCTCCTTATTAAATGGCTCAGAGACAGGACCTTTGGAACTACTAACCTCTTTATTCACTATTGTTTATTTTCTATGTTGTATAATATAACCTCCTCTAACAGATTCATCTGAATTAGAATCTGTTGCGTTTCTAACAGTAAATAAATTAGGATTAGTTTGAGCACCCGATTCAGCTATGTGTGAAGCCTCAGCAATATGTTGTTCTACTTCTGAATTCTGTTACATCTGTTGATCAACCTCCATAGGTTCTAGTGAGAATCTGATGTCTTGATGATGAATATCCTCTATTTCATCAACTTGAGGAGCCACTAATCCTTGATCATCATGATCTGGTGAGGAGTTGTTGTCATAAACTTCAGTATTCTCCAATCTTATGTTCAGAATTGCGACATGTTGTATCCTGTAAGGTAAGTCTTTAGCTATCAGGCTCATCATGCTTTGTGGTAGGTTGGCTACATCTCTGCTAGATTTCCAGGCTAGTGTTTCACACCATGGTTCCATTACAAATAATTTCCTGCTAGATTTCCAGGCTAGTGTTTCACACCATGGTTCAATTACAGATAATTTCAAGATGTTATTGATATAGGAAGTTCAACATTCCTTTCAGCAAATGTTTCAGCTTTGTTGATTGACCAGAATCTGGGAAAAGGTAGATGAGAGCTAATTCTGCCAGATTTGGTTAGTACAGATCTTTTCATCAGATTGAACATTTTTGTTCCATAATCAATGTTGGTCCCAGTGATGAGTCCATACATGATTGTTAGAACAATTATGTTAATTAGATCAGTTCCCCCAATTTTTGAAGTTAGGCACTTGGTTAGAGTTTCCATCATCACTTACTAGAAGGCAGGTAGCTCATTCCTTTTAAATTCCCAAATCAAGGAAATCTTTCTTACATATCCCATCAGATCATCGAGTTGTCCCAACAACACCTCCTTCTTGGGTGCTTCGATAAAGTTGTCATTGATTGGAAGATCCAAATATTCCCTGATTCTTTATGGAGTAATGATAACAGAGATGTTACCCAAGAGATGGGTCGTGACTTCATTCACACAAGTCTTGCTAAGTGTATAGACAAGCTGCTGCATAAAGTTTTCCGGTACTTCTTTGGTTTTGTTCAGAGCTTGAACAATAGGGCATCTTAGCAGGAATTCGACCAAAATTTGTCATTTTTCATCGTATTCTTCATGGTTGGTGTTCATCAATAGGTTGTTTTCCTTCATCGGTAGAAAGTCATCATCCCTGATAAATGGAACAGAGTGTTCAACAGCTGGGATAATGAGATTGACGAGGTTTGGTGCGGCCATGGTGAGTTGAATTTTGCGCTTCAAAAACTGTAAGATATTTAGGGTTTGTGAGATTGGAGGTTGCAGGTTTGTTTTTTGTCCTTTTGAGTGGTGTATATATAGGGTTGTGGGACAGAGATCGTGAGTGTTGGATCATGGGTGGTTGGTATTTAAGTTTGTTAATGACAAGTGAATGATGTTTTAACTTTATCCAAACCGTTTTTGAGAACTTTTGGTATATCCCCAATTTTGGTATATCTCCAATTTTTTATATATTTTTTTTTGAAAGTTTTGAAGATAATTTTTGATTGGTGAATACTAACGGCCAAGTTGTACCTTTTAACCCTGGTAGGACCCTTTTCCAGAGAGAAGGTCTAGTAATATTCTTTTCTAGAATCTGACATTTCTTCCCCTTTTTTTTAAAACAAAATTCAATCTGATGACCTCATTAGAAATGTGTCAGCATATCTGATGTAGAGATTCAAGATATTCCAATCACTATTCTTATCAGAAAGTCAATAGAAATAAGAGTTCCCCCTTGATAGAGCGTGGGTTTTTTTTAGATGAGAGGGAATGAGTAGAGTTTTAGAGATGTTACTTACACAGGCTTTTCTGGTGGAAGTCCAAGTCTTTGTTCTTTTCTTCAATGAATATTTTGTGAAAATTTTTAAAAGATAATAGTCATGAGTATTCTTTTCTAAAATTTCACACAGTTTTTTTAATCATTATCATTCCTTTTTGAAGATTAACTCACTAGATATTGGAGTTATTTTGGACTTTTTTATCATAACTTTCTTTTTATATGTCAAAATATTTTCTTTCTCATAAACTTAGCTTTATTTATTTAGTTTTAACTCCCCCCCCCCTCCCTTTTTGTGATATCATATACCCTTGTACTTACAGTATGAGATCTGGTAGTGTTTCTTCCTTTTTGTTTAAATTTTATGTTGAAGGACTAATTTGACCCCTCTTTTGAAATGTCACTAGAAAAGTTCAAGGGTTTTGACTCTTAGATGTGAGAATTCTTCAAAAATTTTTACTAGAATTGCATTAGATTTGACTTAATTTTATCAGATCTTTTGGTGAATGTTTTTAGTATTTGTAGATCTGATATGGTTCCCTCTTTTGATTTTTCTTTTTAAACCTTTAGAGATTATTCCCCCTTCCTAACCTTTTTTTTTTTTGAAAAGATGCATTTATATACAAGTACTTATACCTAAAAAGGAAAGAAAGGAAAACTTACCACAAGAAAAAAAACATATTAAAAATTACACAAACAAAAAAATAAACTAATCCTCATTGAAAATAAGTTGATTAAAAATCCACATATAGGTCACAACTCCGGAATGGTTAGAGGTTGGCATCAGCCTAGTATTGTGCATGTTTTCTTGAAGAATAACTTGTGCTCTCGTGTACCAGTTTGGAACTCCTACGAAGTTCAGTTGATATGTGATCACCCTCATTAAGAAACAATAATAGATCATAAATGGTCTAACAGAGTTCAAGTTCCCCTCAAAATCTTTCATGAGATATTTAGAAAAATTGTAAAGGACTTCTTGTACTATTGCATGTACCACCTCCATCAACCTGTATAAAACCTCATGAAAGTTTGCGTACTTTCTAGAGAAACATACTCCAAGCTGGGCGACCAAGAACTACGATGGTTGGATGAATTTGGATTTGCTGATCGCTCTTGGATGGTTCTCTGTGTAGTACCCCATGGTTGTTGTCATTGAGATGTAGAGCCTCTCTGATCATCTCCTCACTCAGGATGATATCCTTCCCCATCACTTGACTGTGAATCCAGACTTTTGTTCCTTAGAAAATGATTCATGCATTCCACCAAACTCTTGCAGTAGACTTTGGTGAATCTAGATATATGCCGACAAGGCATATAATAGAGGGCTTTGCATCAGCATGTTGACAATTACACCACAACCTTCCCATGCAGGTCCATCAGTTCCTCCGAACCCTCATGTTGTGAGTTTAGTAGAGTGAAAGCGGGAGATGTGTGGCACTTAATTCAGCCATTCTGAGGGGTTTTACAAAAGATAAGGTCGTTAGGGTCTCTAAACAAGAAAAAGGAGGATGACAATGACAGATGAGATGAAGTTAATTTTTAAGTGGTGGTTGCATATATAAGTGAAAGTGATAGTTTCACCATAAATGACATTTACCAACTTATAATTTTCTTTCTTTTTATCTCCACAACCTTTTAATGCTCAAGATCCTCAGTCAGAAGCAAAGAAAATTACGTAAGATAAAAGTCTTCTGCATTAAATGTCTAGGCGGCTATTTCTGAGAAATATAATCATTATCTTGCCTAGGTGCCCCTTCTTTCTCTCTAAGTGTGGATGACTAAGCGTTAAGTCCCCTAGTCCTTATGGATCTTCACAGAATCATCTATCTAATCTAGAGTGCGGAATCCCCTAGATCAGATTTCACATAAACAACAAGAACACAAACACGAACAATTTCCTTCAAACTGTCTTCTATTGATTATCTAACACAATGTGTTTACAACCAATTCAAGACTCTCTCTCTCTAAACCAGCAACACCAGCAACTGAGCAATAGAACCAGCAACCTAAACCCTAATGCAAACCTCCCTTTATATAGAGATAGGTTATGCAACTGGGCTAGGGTTTCCTACATGCACTGCAAATGGGTCTAAAGCCCAATTCGGCTACCATGTTCTGTTTAGTGTCTAGATCAGCCCAATTACTTCTAATTAACTATTACAAAACTAAATCTGCTAACCATTTATCATTTACTAATTACAAGATATCCAAGGACCAATCTAAGCTGTTGTCACAAATATGCACCAACAAACTCCCCCTTGACAATAGCTTCATAAATTAACTTAGTCTTCAGTCTTCTTGCAATCTGCAACATCTTTGAAAACATTGGTCTTTGGATAGCTTCAGCTTTAATAGCTTATGTCAGCAACAGACTCCCCCTAAGCTGATATATCCAATCACCAAATCTTCTAAATCGTTAGCGTTTGTGTAAACTCCAGTTTAGTCCTTGCATAATAATCTTCAAAAACTCTTCAACTTTGTCTACAATGTAGAAAGGAGGTTCTACCATGCATCCAAGCAAACTCCTCTTCACCAAACTTCTCAGTAACACACTGCTACAATCTGTATACTATAAAACAAACATATCGAGAAACCATAAGAAATTTTCAACACAAGTTAAACAAATTGTTATTATACAAGAGATAGTTAAACTGTATCACAGACTAAGCACTTCTCAACTCAAACCACATACTCAAAATTTTAAACACATTGAATCTTCAAGATCCAAAAATTTTGAACTCATCTTCTAACACCGTCTCCCCCTATCGGTAACAACTCCTCCATGAATAACCAATATCCGTACATTAAGAATATACAAGAAAATGAAATCCTTTTGGATTTTTATATTTTCTGAAAGCAAATAAAGTACAAAATAATAAACACTATGTTTTTGTGAGTATCACCATTAAGAAGATCATATCAGCAACATCAAACTGTTTTCACACTATCTAATTATTCTATATGCAGTATTCATGAAAAGTAGTTCAAGACGAATACCAGTATTGTTTATCGACTTAAACAAAATACATGAACATTTCAAGTACCATTACCTCGTGATCTGTTTAGATAATTTATACTGATATACTAGTGTGTCCCACTTCAGGACATACCCCCGCGATCAAGGTATGCACAAAAATTCATCGTAGTAGGTGAGTATACCGAAATTCATCCTTTTGTATTACAACGTTTGGTAATTGATGATCAGGTCAGTACATTCGTACAACAAAGAGACCAATATGCAACGAGGGTTAGGACAAATACCAAATTTTGGTACGAATAATGCAATTTGCACATTTAAATGACTCTCTAGGAGCTTCTTCAATTTTTGGGATTTGGCATTTTAGCTCTTTTAAGATATCCTGGTTGTGCCTAGGTTAGCATATATCTGGATGCAGCAGAATGACAACCTTGATACCCGGATGAAATAACAATATAAAGACCTACAACCTCAGATTTTGGCAATCTATCAACGCAAGATTAAGGTTATAAAACCATACGCCACTGATATGTTACCCACTCATACACAGTCTATTAATTTTATATCACCAAGGTAAGTTGATTATTTCATACCTTTTGCCTACTAGTACATCATATGATGAAGCTGCTATCACACTTAAGCATTTTAATTTTAATTTCAGTGTGACAGTCTAACTTCCTGATGTACTATCATTTCTTCGTTTCCACACAGTGAAAAACTCATTTTTGATTTTCTATTTTTTTTTTATTTTTGAAAAGCAGTGAATTTATTTACTGATTTTTTTATGGAAAAATGGTTATTAAGGATTCCTCATCCCGTTAAGTTCGACTAAATGTTCAAAACGAGCCCTGTCAAATGCTTTTGTGTAAAGATTTGCCAGGTTATCAAGTGTGTCGACTCGATACAGTTCAATTAATTTCTTTTCAGCACAATCCCGTATAAATGATGACGAATGTCAATATGTTTTGTGCGACTGTGTTTTACGGGATTGTTTGTGATTGAAATAGTGGCATTATTGTCTATAATAGGAGTACGAGTGAAATTCTAACCGTAATCACGCATCTACTGTTGGATCCAGAGAACCTGAGAGCAACAGCTACCCGCAGCAATATATTCAGCTTCACACGTCGAGGTAGACACACAAGACTGCTTCTTGCATTGCCATGACACGAGCCTCCCTCCTAAGAACTGACAACCACCTGTGGTAGACTTTCTTGTAGATTTGCATCCTCCAAAGTCAGAATCAGTAAAAGCAACAAACTTCAAGTCACTAGCAGCTGGATACCATAACCCAAGCTTATGTTTCCCCTTCAAGTAACGAAGAATCCGCTTCACCGCTTTCGTGTGGGACTCCTTTGGATTCGCTTGATATCTGCACAAAGACATACTGCAAACATGATGTCGGGTCTTGAAGCAGTCAAGTACATCCGAGAACCAATCATTGCCCTGTATTGAGTTAGATGAACATCCTCCACACTCTCATGATCTGGATCAAGATTGTGATTCTCACATATAGGTGTATTGAATGTAGCGCAATCCTCCATTTTGAAATGAGACAAAATGTCATACACATGCTTCGTCTGATGTATAAAAATCCCATCCTTCTTCTATTCAACTTGTAAACCCAGAAAGTAAGATAGCTCACCCATCGCACTCATTTCAAACTTGCTCTTCATTACCTCTTCGAAATCATGACACATGTTCTCATTAGATGACCCAAAAATGATGTCATCTACGTATACCTGTACTAGTAGAAAGTCTTCCTTCTTCCTTCTTCCTTTTAATGAACAGTGTACTGTCAATCTAACCTCTTTCAAAACCATGTTTTAACAAATGTGCTGACAGTGTCTCATACCACGCCCTAGGTGCCTGATGCAATCCATACAATTTATCAAGTCGATAGTCTCGATCTAGATAGTCTGGATCAGTAAACCCGTCTGGTTGTGAGACATACACCACTTCTTGGACTTTCCCATAAAGAAACGCACTCTTCACGTCAAGTTGGTAAACCTTGAAGCCCTTGAATGAAGCAAAAGCTAGGAACAAACGAATTGCCTCCAACCTTGCTACTGGTGCAAACACCTCATTGTAATCAATCCCCTCTTGCTGATTGAACCCTTTCACTACCAATCGAGCCTTATTCCTTATTACGATTCCTCGGTCGTCTTTCTTGCACTTGAACACCCACTTAGTGCCTATTTCCTTCTCTCCTGCAGGCAAGTCAACTAGCTCCCAAACTTTCAACTTCTTGAACTAAGCTAGTTCCTCTTGCATAGCTTCAACCCAACAATTGTCTTTTAGTGCTATATGAACATTCTTCGGCTCCTCTTGGGCAATAAAGCAGCTATATAAACACTCATGAATCAACCCAGTCTTCTGAATTGAAGTAAACAAATAGGAACCTTCGAGTACACCTCTCCTTATCTGAACACCTGCAGCAGCATCACTTATGATGTTTTCAACTGGATGATCTCTGTGTACACGTGTGGTAGCAATGTTGTCAACAACCAGATTTTTTCCCAGATTAGATCAAACCTCCCCCTGAATATTAGCAAATGGATTAGTGAAAGCTCCCCCTGAATAGGTTCTAAACTCACTATCACTGGAGTCCTCTGGAACTGCACTCGAAGAAGTTTCTGGAGCATCTGTCATCGATACACTCAATCTAGGCATGAGGTAACACTCTCCATCTTCACTGATCACAGATTGGATCACTTGAGACTCATCGCCATCTGAAAAATCATGAATCTTAAATGATTTGAAAACACTGTCATAATCATATAATATAGGAGGACCACTCGTTGATTGTTGAGGTGAATAACTAGTGATTTTCATGTTAAAAACCACTTCAATTTTACTAGTTTTGGATTAAAAACCCTTTTATTCGGTGTTCCAGGCATATAGCCTAGAAAGTAACCCTCATCAGCTACCTCACCGAATTTTTGCTTATCTTTGTTTCGCACAATGGAGCAGGGTAATCCAAATGGTTCAAAGCCTTTTAAGTTTGGTTTTCGGTTAAAAAATAGTTCATGTCATGTCTTGTTAAACCGTTTAACCGTCAAAACTTTGTTGAGGACATAACAAGCTATGTTCACAGCTTCTCCCTAGAAAAGAACCGGAAGCTTTGATAGTCCTTGCGGCTTCAATCAACGTCTTATTCTTCCTCTCAGCGACTCCATTCTGCTGAGGTGTATAAGGAGCAGAATATTGATGTTCAATTCCCTTGCGAAGACAATAGAGATCCAGAACTTGATTCTTGAACTTCGTGCCATTATCACTCCTTATCCTCTTGATCCGTGCATCATGGACATTTTCCAATTTTGTAAAAAGATCTATCAGCATCTCCACTGTCTCATCTTTTGTACCTAAAAAGAAAACCCATGAATATCATGAGTAATCATCTGTGACAACTAGACAATAGTACTTTCCACCTATGCTCCTTACGTTCACTGGACCGAATAGATCCATATGAAGTAATTTATAAGGGGAATCTATGGAATTTACTGTTTTAGACTTGTGAGGTTCTTATGTTGTTTTCCCTTTTGACATGGAAGACATTTATCTTCCACGTGAAACCTCTGTACTGGCCCCCTTCCACTAAACCATATTTAATAATATAGTTCATTTTTCGGTAGTGGATGTGAGCCATGCGTCTGTGCCACAGCAATGACTCAGCTCAGATGCTTTTGATAGTAAACACGCCACCACAGTGGAAGAATCCTTAGCACCCATGTCCATGACATAAGTGTCATTTCTCCTTGGCGCTAAAGTCATCCGGTATCACCAACCATGTTTCAACACCAAAGCTTCAGACTTAGTAAAGTGGACCGAGTGACCCTTGTCGCAGACTTGAGACATGCTCATCAGATTGTGCTTCAACTGCTCAACATAGTTCACTTTTCTAGTGTGATCTTCCCGTCAGTCACTTTTTCTCGACCGGTAATGTGCCCTCCTTTAGCTCCTGCAAAATTCACATAACCACCATCTATATTCTCAAACTCAGTCAGCAACCTCGCATCCCCATCATGTGCCTGGAGCAGCCATTATCAACATACACAAGTTGATAATCCTCCTTAGCAGCTCCTGCACAAGCCAACAAAATTAGTTAGATTGGGGGACCCAAGCCTTAATGGTCTTGGGTCTTCCAGATTCATCAACCACAGGGACATCTATCCAATATCCATCACTCTAACAGGAGTCTTGGATCTTAGACCTGTTGATGGAAATGATTTTTGATTTCCATTAGGTTTGTGGTCCTGAGGTTTCCTAACCATGTTTAGACTTTGTGACCTTTGGAAATTATGATTTTGGTTCCATGAATTTTGATGATGATAATTTATAAAGCCATCATTATAAAAATTTCGACTACCAACATTATGGTATCGATTTTGATATTGACATGACTTCTAAAACTATTTGATTGACCTTGATAATTAGAGAATATTGCTCTAGAAGCCAGGTGGATGGGTATGGAGTTCAAAGTTTGAGCCGAGAAGACATCAAGGTCATACATAACCTTGAACTAGAAAAGGATGATGATGATGATCAAGCTCAAAATATTGAACTGGGAATCAAAGGCATGATCAGGGACAGGCTGAAAGACTCCATCAAACAAGGGAATAATAGACAAGATTCAATAACTATGATTTTGGAATCAACAGATCTAGGAGAAGATCATTGGGTTATATAAGATCTGCTGATGCTGAAAACCAAAACCCAAGGGAACCATCTTCACTGCATGATGAAATAAGGTGAACTACAATCATTAGTTTAGAAGTCTCCCCGCCTCCCCCGGCCGTGAAGGCCTCTCTAAAAATGACCAAACTACTTGTTAAGGACTTGGTTTTAATAATTATGGATCCCATATTCTAAGGCATATTCTAGATAAACTTATCCTTAATGTGTAGTACAGGATCCCAGAGGATCAAGGATCCTTAATGTTTATTGTGTTTACTAATGATTGTTCTTGATGTTATCTTATGTTTATATGTAGGGAAGCTACGTGGTAGACCAAGTCCAAGCTGGAATATTGCTAAGAAGTCACTAGAAGCTAGCACATGCTTAGTCCTCAAACGGTTATGGACGAAGACGTAGGTCTAGAAAGAATATCGCGCTAAGTTGTTATTGTTATATTTAAAGGGGTTGATCAAGTGACACATTCATACATATACACACTGATATACATGCACTTCTACGCATAGAGGTCACATCACTCAACACTTGGCTAACACACATTCATCGTTGTACCAAATTTGACCAACTTCAAAGTTATATTGAATTCTACTAGCTAATAAACTTAGTAGTCGATAGTTTTCACCACCCGAGGATTTTATGCCTTCGATCTACTAGTGATCAAGGAACTTTACTCGTATAAATCTTTGTGTTTCATTTACATTTTTTGTTTTACAATCATTACATTCATACAAGCACTCTACCTCACAAACAAATTTGGTTGCTAATCCTTAGAGTAGTTTTTGACCAAAACAATTTGGCGCCCACCAAGGGTTAAAGTGGTGCTTAAATTCTAAAGATTTCTATCAGTTTTCAGCCTATTTTCTTTAATACCAAACTCCTATGGCCTCTCAAGGAAAATCTGTTACAACTGCCATGCCAACGACAACTCTCTCACAAAGCTCCATGTCGTTGCCTCTTATTCCCACACAGTTCCAGAAGAACAATGAGGCTACTCAGAAGAAGACAACATCTCTTTTCCAAGGATCTAAGCCTTCTTCTACTTCCTATTATGATAATGATATTTTTGTTTCGTATTCGTAGATGAAGAGCTACATAGAGCAGCAAAACAAGATTAACTAAAAGATCATTCACTGAGATAAAAGATATCAAGAAGAAAAAACCAGTGGAGGATCAATCTCCATTAATGCCTAGAGTGCTAGATTTTGTCACTCCAGCATCGACAAATAAAGAGTCCAAAGGATCCTTATCTTTGTGACAAACGGCATATAACCAGTAACTCCGTACAACCTAATCACTATTCTTATTACATAATCTCATGCACTTAACGTGATTTAATTACATAACCGAGTCGTACAATATATAACAGTGATAGGACAAGTTAAACGTACTATAACATATATTCGTTTTAGTCGTGTCGCAAAACCAATCAAACTATGTCCTAAAAGTGTTGGTAGAGTGTTGGGGCACTATTCACGGTTAGATTATTCATGTTAGCAAAATTTCTGAAACGAAACAGAACATTGAATAATGACATACGAAAGATAATCTGAGTCCACCACATATACACACACACACACACACACATATATATATATATATATATATATATATATATCCTAATGTGGGAACCTCACTTGAAATAATACATAACTTTCTAGAATAACACTTAAATCACAAAATTGTCCGTTTCGGCTATAAAATAACAATTTAACTCATCCGCAACACTAATTCAGCATTTCCACGACTCCAAATTATGATTAAATAATGACAAGTACCTTAAAAAAAACTTTGAGGATATCAAAAATGCATCTAAGACATCGCTTCTGGTACTACGACGCACAGTGCACAACTTGACCGAAAGCGTCCGATTGTCGAACCGACAAAAAATTCATTATCCGATAGCCTTCTACAATAGTCCGGTGAACTAGTTAGGCTTCATTTGGGATCCGAAACCCCTTCATACATCTTAGGGTTGCGAAAATCAATTTTCGGAATTAATCATCGGTATAAAATATAATTACGATTGGATTCGATAACCAAATGAAAGGCATTTTTACCACCCAAAATAAATACTAACTAGTCAAGTGAACTAGTTAATAACAGTTAATATCCTAAACTACCTTTAACCCTCTAATTAACTAAGTTTAATTTAATGACCAAAATATCTACAAAGATTAATAAATTCATCACAAGTCATATTTTATAAAAGATATTTTATAAAAATATTTACACTTTACCCCCCCCCATGTGGGCCCTCCCCACACACCCACCTTACTTGCTAGAAAGAAAGGATGGGGATAAGTATGGTGCATGGAACTATTTGACCAAAGTGGATGAACAAAGATTTATAGCACATCATCCATTACTTGCACCATTTCCATAAGTTAAGAAAAATAGAGAAGGAACCCTCATACTCCCTCAAAATCTCGGCCACCATACACCACCATTAACCACCTATCTTCCACCTTTAAACACCTTCTTTCAACCCCTTTCAAGCCCTTACAATAACACCTATGGAGTTTGCAAGGATGGAGGATTTTAGAGCTTTCTTTGGAGCTTACTTACCTTCTTGATCTTCATCTTCTCATCATCATCATCTTGTTCTTGAATCTACCCTAGCCTAGTGCTAGTTGTAAGTTCACTTGTTTATGATTTCAAGTTTTTATAATATGTAGATTTCAAATACAAGTAAACTTCATCTTGAACATCTTGAAAGAAATCATCCAAAAACTTTAAAATATAACAATAATGAACAAGATAAAATATGTGATTTATGATGATCATGTTGTTTATTTGTTGTAATATTTTACAAGAATGACGATCTTAATATATTAAGCTTAAAATGTGATTTAAACAAGTATATGTTTAAGTCAAGTAAGATCATCATCTTCAAGTTCATGAGCTTTATATATATGTGGTCTTGATGTTGTTCTTAAAAAGTACGATACATGATGAGACTTGAAACTTGGATCTTGAAAGCTAGTAAAGTTGATTTTTATATAAAACAAGTTACATAAAAATGGTTATAAAAGTTGTCCATGAAAATCTTGGTGTTTTGATAATCTTAAAAGATATGGAATTTTTAAAGGCTTTAAAGTGTAAAAATATATAAGAACAAGCATGTATAAAAAGCTCATGTATAAAAGCTCATGAAATATTGAAGAAAAGTTATGTGCGTATTATATGGAAAAATGATTTTTGATGATTTAACGATGATTTGGGAAATTGGAAAGTGGTTTAAATACTTTTTTAAAACATGGAAAACGTCCATAGCATAGTAAACTATGGGAAAATTTTCTAAGATTCTAATCATGATTAAGTGGGGATTAAAGTGTGATTAAAATGGTTAATCACAATTAGGGATCTTAATCATGATTAGACAAACTTTTTGGTAAAAATTTTAAGTGTTAAACTCCTAAGTATTTTCTTAAACACTTATGTTATTTTTATAAGTTAAAAAGGAAACTTATATATATATATTTTTAATTATAATGAATATAATTATTTATTAGTTGTAGTGGGTGTAATACCATGGAAATACTGTAAGAACAAGTATAAGTATAATTTACATGTACGACTATATCTCAAGTACCAAGGAAATGCTAGACATGAGATATACAGATAACTTACTTATTTATATTCCTTAACCTCAATAAACGGAGGAATGCGGACAATTCGATACTTCTGTTTTGTGAACGGACAATTATAGTTCCTAAAAAATATATTTAATAATTATCTTGTAACGACAAGACATAAAAATTATTCGTTCAATAAAGGAATATATATATATCGTTCACCGACGACAAAAACGTAAATCACCACCACCAGGAGCTACTATGACACTTGGGCGATTTTCGACGTGAAAATATATATATTAAACGACTATGACGACACGTCTAAAAAATGTATTTTTAGACACTTAACGATATATATATATATATATATATATATATATTAGGATAAACAAATTGCGGAAAAAGTAAAGTGAAATGTATAAAAGTTTCCAAGTAATTTTATATAAGTATATGTGAATACTTCTAAACTCTATACTTAGTAAATATTACTAAGTGCAAGAATATAAACAATATGGACTCATAAAAAAATCAAGTTGGGCTAGGCCCAATATTATAAAAACATGGGCAAGGCCCAAGATCATAATGACATGGGCTGACCAGATCATAATGGACATGTGATAGCCAATATCATAAAGACATGGGCTAGGCCCAATATCATAAAGACATGGGCTAGGCCCCATATCATAAAGACATGGGCTAGGCCCAATAAAATCAATGACATGGGCTCGGCCCAATGACACACGTGCAAGGCACGAGAACATGTGAAGGGCAAGGCCCGTTCACACACGATCTAATAAATGACAATATATATATATATATATATAGTAATCAAACAAACAAACTACCAACACTATAATAACATTAAAGTTGTTCCAATATGATGAATAAATACATAACAAGATTTCAAGATGAACAACTTGTATGAGGTCCAACGAGACCTAAGTGTCTAATAAAATTAATACACCTGTAGGTTACACACCTTTACGCAAGCTCAAGTTTCAATAGTACGACTTACCGAACACAAAACAGTGAGTTCATGTCCTCCTTTCAAGTATTTCAAAGTTTTGTTTTTAAAACAATCGAGGGAAAATACATGTCATAACAAATCGTATGTTAGCTATGGGGTTAGATGATAACACGATCAATGTGCGTAAGTAGGATGATGATATGAGTAACTATTAATCACTTAGTGACCAAGGTGCAAGCGGTATAGATCTATCAAGTTTGAGGCGCGCTCCACTCCTGGTTTGTTAACACTTTAGGATTGCTTTTGTGATCCCAATTAATGTCAAGAATTATCTCGGTTTGGTTACTTACTTATGGCACATATGTCATGGTGCTAGCTACACAATGATAGATCCTTAAACAATGTGAATGCTAATAACATACTAAGATTTCATTACTGGATTACAAACAAGACATCTCATACGAAAACAATAACTATATGAACTCGCCAACTGTATGTTGACTTTTCAAACTTACATGTATTTTAGGACACAAAACTTGAGCCGGTGAAAGACTACGGGAAGTGGGAATGAACATCACAATGAATGCCTTGTTGGAGGATTTGTCTCTTATATCCCAACCTCGTCCGGGTATATAGGGGTCAAAATCTCAACATGCTTTTATGATGAAAACAATCTTTTGGTTTAAAGTGTAATGTAACTCAAAAACTATACTTTGGATAACATTGTGAACTTATCTGAACGTTGTAACTTGTTTTGGGAACTTGTAAACTTTGGTTGCAACTTAACATATATGACATCGTTGTTGATTTATTTTTGTTTACACAATTGGTTGCATGATTACCTCATAGTCACACAATTGCGCTTCCGCTACGACCAGGGTGTGACAATCTCAATCACAAGGATCCTTTATCCTTCAACAAGGATCTATGGGGATGTCCCAGCCTCAAGGATCCTCCTTCCGTCCGAAAGGATACATGGAAATGTTCCACCCTAAAGTATCCTACTTCCATCAACAAGGATCGTCAGCTTGACATCAAGGATCCATAGATCATCAAGCAAGATCTTCAACACAGACCTTTCCTAGATCCAGTGTCTTTCAGGATCAAGGATCCTTAGGGAGACAACCCCTAAGAACTTCTGAAATCCACGAAGGAGAATTCATCCCCATGTAGACCATTGCTTCTTCTGGCCCTGCTATAATAGCAAAGATGTCTCATCCAATATTCTCTTCTAGGATACCGCCTTTGACCCAACAAGGAGGTAATAGTTTCAATAATATATCCTTAGATAATAATTATGGCTATGTGCAAGATATATGATATCCAGTGTTTCGGGAGTAGTCAAACCTATTCCTGAAATTCCAGACGGAAGCCATAGTATATCTCACTTTGTTCCACCAATCTGTGATGCAGAGATACCTAAACGCTTCCAGACTTCCAATATGAAGTTGTATGATGTCACAACCGATCCCAATGAGCATGTAGCCTAATACAGAAAAAAGGATGGAGATAAACCCATCCCCGACAGACTCAAAGAAGCTTGCTTATGCAAGGGTTTTGGATCCACACTTAAAGGATCTGCGCTAAAATGGTTGCTAAGTCTTCCTCCTTACTCTTTTACTTCCTTTTCACACTTAATTGATCTTTTTAATAATAATTTTCTTGTAGTATAACCTTTGAAAGGTTAACTAGTGATTTTTATAAGATTACCACGCTCGTGACAAATCCCTTAGGGATTATGTCACTAATCCGTTAGTCTCCATGCCTTGCACGAGTAAGATGTATATGTTTCATGATTTTCATAGTTGGGTTTCACCCGTTTGCCTCGACGGTACCATCGTCGGATATGTTCCATATATAATTCTTCTTAGTTATATAATATTCCAATTTTGATGTGTTCGTTATAATATTATGTTTTAACTTGTATTATTTGTATGAACCACTTTATATATATCATTTTGTTTACAGTGGGTTTGTTAAAAATAATCTATTTTTAACGTATCTTGATATATATAATTATTTCATTGGTTTCATGGTTTATTTATCCATGTTTAATAATTGTCAAGTATTATACATGTGTATTCCCCCAAGTATAGGTATACTTGTATTGTGTGTATTTGTGTATTTACATTCGTATTCTCATGGTTAAGTATAATACTTGTATAATGGTATTTTCACCAAATATTAATGGTATATATTGGCATGTATTTGTACATATAGGAATAAGTATATTTCTTGTATTTATTACCCCCATTTTTGTGTATACTTAAAATATATAATTTTAAGATATATTCAAATTGGTATACGTATTATTATGCTTGGTAAGTGTATATATCCCAAAATAATATATATTTTTGCGATTAGTTCTAGAAAAATATATATTTTAGTTTCCACCAAAAACAATATACTTTTAGGGGGTTTATGAAATATATATTTTTATATACTTCGAAAATAATATGTTCTTAGTATCAACGAAATACGATATAGTTTACATACTTGTAAAAATAGATTTTGTCACTTGTTCGATTTGAAAATATTACATACCAAGCTTCGATATATTATATATTTTAGTCCGTAATTCATATATAGTCCGATCGTCCAAAAAGTCCATATTTGTTTCCATGTATGGTTATGGATAAGTATATATATATATATATATTGTAATTCTTTGTTTGCCACTTATTATGTATTTGTTTGTATGATTTAGTTTTCAAGTTCCTAAATATATATATATATATATATATATATATATGTTGGGCTTGGAGCTTAAAGGTTTATTCATTTATATTATTTTTGGGCTTTTGGGTTACTTTTAGACAGTTTGGGCTTCCTAGTGCCATGTGGGCCTAGGGTTGTATATTTGGGCTTTGTTATGCCTATAAATAGAGGGGTTAGGGAACTTCTTTAGGGTTAGAGAGTTTTGTTTACTAAACTTGTATCTGACATCCTCTGGTGTATGCAAGTTATTATATTCAAGTTATTTAAGTTATTCTTCATCCTGATCATTATTTCCACGATTGATTAGGATAGCGATACCTGTTTGATCCGTTACACGGGACTTACAATTGGTATCAGAGTCTATTGTTCTAATACAGGCTCCGGGTATTGCTGTTTGAAGAAGTTTTGAAGCTGGTTGGTGCTGTTCGGATCGATTTTCTCACATTCCGGATCACTGTTCATCGACGGAGGTACTGTTCCGAAGAACTCGAAGAAGCTCTGCAGATTTCGGATTGGTTACTGTTCCAGATCCCAAAGAACACGAAGCAGGTCTTCATAATTTGGATTTGATACTGTTCCAGATTCCGAAGAACACGAAGGAGATCGTCCATTCCGAATTGATCCTGGACTGTTGTCCTATTCTGGATTGCGATCCGGGTTACTGTTGCTGACTGTGAATACCTTGAATTCCGAAATTCTGTTACATAAAAGGCGGAGACACTGTTACAGATTGGTTAGTGTTCTGGATTTATAGGAGATAAGCTAGGCGTTCGGATTGTTAGTTCCGGATTCTGCATTTCGGACCTTACTCCGAATCTGCTTCTCGGACTGTATTTCGGATCTGCTTTTCGGATTTTGTTTCGGATTTCATCTCGGACTTTTCTTTTCGGATCTTCAAATCGGACTCTTAAATCCGGATTCCTCATTCCGGATTCTTAATTCCGGATTGCTTATTTCGGACATCTCATCCGGTTTGACCATCGTTGACCTTCGGATTGCCATTTCGGAAAAACATTCTGGGTTGACCGTATTGACTGCAGATTTGACTGTTTCGGATTGGACACTGTTCATTTGTGTCACTTGAATTAATTATATTTTAAATCATATTTGGTAAATTCTAATTAATTTAATGGTTGGATTCATGACCGCACAGGACCTGACCAATGCCACACTGGCAGCCTTGCAATCACAAACTTTGGCCCTCCACCAAGGGTTGGATCAGGTGATTGGCACTTCCACCAAAGTGCCATGTTTGTTATATGGTGATGAATATTATGAGTGGAAGTTCCGCTTCGAACAATATTACAAGGCAAAGGATCCCGGTGTGTGGAGATGCATCATGAATGGTCCTAGAACCATAGTGTATAGCATAGAGCAAGATCCCGAAACAAAAATTCCTAAGCCTATGCACTTATGGACTCCAGAGGACGTAAAAATCATAAAGGAAGATGAGAAGGCTTCTGCAACACTAACCATGGCTCTAGGACCCGATATCTCTATCGCAGTCAGAAACTGTAAAAATGCTAAAGAGGTTTGGAGTGAGTTGCAAAATCTCTACGAAGGCAACTCTGACATGAAAGCAAGCAGGGTGAACCAGCTGAATCAGCAATTTACCTCATTCAATCATATATATGGGGAAACCATCAAGAATTAGATACGCCACTATGTCAAACGGGTTTCCCAGATGATTTCAGCTGAGATCACCCTCACCAACAGCGCCATGAACCGACAGTTGTTGAATTCACTGCCCAAAAGCTGGGATGCAGACGTGGGCATGATCAAAAAGACAAAGAACCTAAACGACGTCACTCTCACTGAGATGATAGCTACTATCAAATCATGTGAAATTGACAACAAACAAAGGGAGATCAATCATCAGGGTAGTCTGATGGCCGCAGGGATGACAGGTCAGAACGCAGCGTTAATGTCACAGAATCTAGTCTATAGTCCTCTGCAAGGAACTACACAAGCACCAGGTGGATCAAATGTGGTGTACAGTCCTGTTGTCACGCCTCAAAACACTCAGTATGTGTATGGGTTTCAATCTCCCAATCCTACGATGGTCTCAGCGGCTCAAGTCCATACACAGTTCCATGCTCAGTATCTGAATCTGGTTTTCAGTCCTGCAACTTCTCAAACCATGCAACAAGGCGTTATTCCTCAAACAGGCGCATCTGTCCCTGGCTCTGCACAACTCGCACCCAACTCTGCTTTTATCACTAAGGAGAATGAAGAGAAGTTGGCAATTGCTGCATCAATGATCAAGAGCTTAAACGCCTTCCTGGCAGGCGATCTGACTCCTCCATCTATTCTGCCAACAGAAGTTTATCAAATTGTGGAGGAAGACCTGGATGAGATCGATGTCTCCTGGAACTTAGCAATGGCTGCCTTTCGGGTCAACAAATTTCAGAAAAAATATGGAAGGTAACCTCTATCCAACCTGAAGACTGGTCTCACAAAGGACAAACTCAGGTGCTACCGTTGTCATGAACCAGGACATTTCGCTAGGGAATGCAAGAAGCCACCATCAGGGTATGTATCATCCAGGGTCGCCGACATACAGAGCAGTGACAGACAGTTGGTTCCCGTCTCTCCTTCCAAGTCAACTACGAGTCCATCTGGCAGCTCAGGCGGGAAGTCCACAGCACTTGTGGCACAACAGCATGAGGGCTTCAACCGGGCAGATGCTGCAGCTCAAATGGAAACCAAGAACAGCAACCACTGCATGATGGTGCAGACAACTGAGACACCCAATCTTTCGGAAACGGTAAATCGAATACTTTGTTCGGGTAGTTTTTGTTTTAAATTATCCCAAATGCGTGCCCACAACTCAACTCTTGTAGCTGAGTATCAACAAGCTGCGTCATAGAACATCGCCCTTAAACATAAGAACAAGCTTCTTATCGAGAAGGTCGAAGCGCAGAAACAAGATGTGGCTCAGCTAAAGCTAGACTTGAACCAACAGCAATGTTGGGTCTACGACTACAAGCTAAAATTAGCTGAAAAGGACGTAGAGCTTCAAGCAGCCTTAGCCAAGCTAAATTCCTTGACAGGGAAGCTTCATGAAAATGAAATAAATATTAAGAAATTTGAAACTTTCAGCAAATTAGTCAAGGACTTATGTGACCTCTAGCATAATTATCAAAAGAATTTCACTAAGGGTCTTGGGTACAATAGGGCACCTCCACCATATAATCATAATTACACTAGAATGCCTGAAACTGATGAAGAAATCAAAAATGCTGAAAAAATGATGTATGGTAAACCGTCAGATTATTTATCTAAATCATGGATGCCCTATTATCTAAGTTCTCCAAACCCACTGAACCAAGAAGGATGATGTGTTTGTGGCTTCTACACCACCTCCTATTGAAACTAGTAATCATCCATCTGAGAGTACAGTGGAAATGGAGACAGAAGTATCTGAGGCAGAACCCTCCACATCCTCTACAACACCTAATGAAAGGGAATCTTCTGAGGCTCAAACTAAATTTGTGAACGATACTAATGTGTCTAATTCATGTGCAGAAGAAATTTTAGTTTAGGATATCACACAGGATGATGAGGAAGAATGTCTGAATATACATTCAGACAATTCAGCTGATGATTATGCTTTCTATAAACCTGCCTTTGACATTTTAAATCACTTTCTTGCTGAACAATTTACATGCTCAAACAGTGTTGGTTGTGTTGAACATTTAGATAGTTTAAATTCTGATACTGATGTTTTGAATGATGATAGTTGTGACAATGTGTGTGATGAGAAAATAAATTTAGCTGCAGGATCTACATCAACAGATGACTCGGCATCATCAGCTTCAACTGAGAATACCGAATGTTCATCTTCAGCAGAGGATATCAAATGTTCACCTTCAGAGGCCGCATCTTTTGATGCATTTCATAGGAATGACAATGTCAACAATGACCAACCAACTGTTTCTGTCAATGTTGATGGTGACATTATTCAAGAAGATTTGAGCGACCTAATACAAGGGACTGATTCAGAAATGAAAGCATATGAACACAAATCTAAATCTGATTCAAATGCAACCTTTAAATCTGATAGTGAATCGAAATCTAATATATCTCAAAACTGCGAGGTTCCATCATCATCTGCCCAAATTTCTAAACATGTTGCTCCTGTTTGGTCACTCGTGTCCTCTACAGAATCTGTCTTCAAATGTGATTTGAAAAATAAGCCGAAAAAGAAAAGAACAAGTAGATCTAAAAAGAAGAAAATCCAAAAAGTGTCTTCAAATAATGCAAAGGCAACCGCTGAGTCCTCTCGTCAAACTAAGGAATCAACTCAGCAGTCGCCCGTTTCATCTGTTGTGAAACAATCTTCATGTTCAAAATCCCGTAATTCAAATCAAAAATCTAACAAGTGTGCTGATGGTTGTGCGCAGGACACCGCCAAGCCAAAGACCGTGCAACAGCCGTCAGTAAACGCCAGCAAGAAACTGACCGACAAATTGCCCAGAATTTCCCAAGCTGAACGGACTGTTTTCTTCCAGAAGAGGCAGACCTGTTTCAACTGTGGATCTCCCGGGCACATTGCTCGAAACTGTCAAAGGACCTTTACCTCTTTCCATACTTTGTACTCCAAACATCAGAAGGCTATGCCTAATCGCCAATATAAGGCTTGACTTGTGGCTAAGTCTTCTGATCTAGATTGGAACTTGGCCAAGAAACGAAATGCTAACCCCTTGAGACCTTCGGTTTCCAAGAATCCCTCTAGCACTCCTAGGAATGTGCAAAGGTCTGATTCGGTGACCTGGAGGCCTAAGTCAGTGGCCAAAAATCAGTCTACTAACCCCTTCTATAATAAATCAAAGGCATCATCAACCTCATCCTCAACTAACTTGATCTTTCGTGAGGTTACTTATGTTAATGCAAAAGGCAAACCCAGATCTTCTATGGCGTGGGTTCCCGTTTCTAACTAAACCTGTTGAAATGTGCAGGAATAGCTCTTGTGCGCTCTTGTTCGGTTATGGTATATTGATAGCGGTTGTTCCAGGCACATGACAGGAGACATCTCGCAGTTAAATGACATTCAGTTTTTCGATGGTGGGTTTGTTTCCTTCACAGGTGGAGAAACTAGGAAAATCACAATGAGAGGAACTGTTTGCAATGGACCCCTGAGTTTTAAAAATGTCAACTACATACCAGAATTGAAGCACAGTCTGTTGAGTGTGTCTCAACTCTACGACAATCATCTGGATGTTCTCTTTAAAAAGAAAGGGTGCTATGTGCTCAAACCAGGCTTGATCATTCTAGATGATTGGATTCTCCTGAAAGCTGCAAGAAAAGGAAACGCCTACGTCATTGATATGAACCAGGCTCCTTCTAACAAGCTCACATGCCTTTTCTCCTCGACAGCCGAACAAGACGCCATGTTATGGCATTGCAGACTAGGTCACATCAATATGAAGAATTTAAATCGTCTCGCTAAAGGTGGTCTGGTCAGAGATCTGCCAGTTCGTGACTTCATGCAGATCGAAAAATGTGAATCATGTGCTCGTGGGAAGCAACACCGTCAGCCGCATAAAACCAAAGCCATATCCTCCACTTCTCAGGTCTTAGAACTGCTCCACATGGATCTCTTCGGTCCAACAGACATTCGCAGTATTGGAGGGAAGGCTTACTGTCTGGTTATTATTGATGACTACTCTCGATTCACATGGGTTTTCTTTCTTACACATAAACGTGAAACCGCAGAGTTAGTCAAACAATTTATCACGCTTATGGAAAATCAGACAGATTCAAAGGTAAAGGCTATTCAGTGTGACAACGGGACAGAGTTTAAGAATCTCACCTTAAACTCTTCCTGCTCCTCCAAGGGAATTGACAGACAGTTCAGTGCAGCCAGAACCCCACAGCAAAACCGGGTTGCCGAACGTAAAAATCGCACACTCATCAAGGCGGCATGAACTATGCTTGTTGAATCCGAGCTACCTCTCATCTTATAGGCCGAAGCAATCAACACTGCATGCTATATTCAGAATCATGCCATGATCAACAAACGCCACATGAAGACTCTATACGAAGTGGTTGAAGGTCGCAAACCTTCGGTCAAGCATTTCCGCAAATTTGGATGTCCTTGTGTACTCCTGCTCATGGATGCTAAAGGAAAGTTCGAAGCACGCGGAGATCCTTGTATTTTCGTTGGTTATTCTAAAAATACGTCATATAGCGTTTATAACAAGATCAAGAAGATGGTAGTTGAAACCTACAATGTGGGTTGGCTGGAGGCAAATCCCAAGGACAAACGCATTGGTCCTGGTTGGTTGTATGACTACTCTACCTTATTTAATCATTTTGATGTGTCTTCTAATATGTCTGTAGGAGATCGTTCGACATCTTTCTCTCCAACGGTGCCCATTCCTTCCGACGATGACGCTGACGCTGCCGCACTAAATAACACTCTAAAGCAGCTAAGTGTAGGTCCTCCTGGATTCAATGACACTGTCTCACCATCCTCCACAGCTTCACCATCTCATGTCCTATCCATTTCTTCGCCTGCTCAGCCGAATCTTCCTGAGGATGTAGGTTCTCCTCCAGAGCCACTTACGGCAGATAAAGGACTTCCTCCTGATGTTTTGGGTTCCTCCTTGTTTCCCGAGCCTACTCCCCTTGATTGTACAGTAGATTCTCTACCTCACACCTCTACAGGTGCCTCGGTTGAGGGGGAGGCATCTGGAGTTGCTTCAGCTAGTGTCACCAACTTGCCAACCGATGTTTTGGTTCCTGCTACACCAATACCACAACGTTTACAGTGGGACCATCCCATTGAGAATATCATTGGTCCTGTAAACGCCGTGGTTCACACACGCAGTCAATCTGGGGATATCAATACATGTCTTTATTCTTGCTTTATTTCCCAAATTGAACCTAAAAGTATTGATGTTGCCTTGCAGGAGCCAGGCTGGGTGGATGCCATGCACGAAGAACTCAATCAATTTGAAAAACTTGGTGTTTGGTAACTGGTAAAACTACCTCAGGGAAAACGCGATCTTGGAACTCGGTGGGTCTTCCGCAACAAGAAGGATGACACTGGAGTGATTGTTCGAAATAAAGCTAGATTGGTGGTCCAAGGGTTTCGACAGATTGAAGGACTGGATTATGATGAGGTTTATGCACCTGTCGCATGTTTGGAAGCTATACGTATCTTCTTGGCATACACATCTTATATGGACTTTACTGTCTATCAAATGGATGTCAAGACTACGTTTCTTTACGGCAAGGTGAAAGAGGAAATTTACGTGGCACAACCACCGGGCTTTACTGATCTTGACAAGCCAGATTATGCTTATAAATTAGACAAAGCGTTGTACGGGCTGCATCAAGCACCTAGCGCATGGTACGCTACTCTTACGGAGCATCTGCTTGCTCATGACTATACACGTGGAACTATTGACCAAACATTGTTTATCAAACCCGTTGATAAGGATATTATTCTCGTCCAAATCTACGCTGATGATATTATCTTTGGTTCCACCAATGATGGTTTGTGCCGCGAGTTCGAAGAAATCATGAAGAAGAAATTTGAGATGAGTTTATTGGGAGAGATGACCATGTTTTTAGGACTTCAAGTTCATCAGAGCCCTCAGGGTATACTCATTCATCAAGGAAAAGTACGTACACGGCGTTCTGCCAAATTCAAGCTTACATATTCCAAGCCAATGGCTTCACCTATAGCGGAACGGCCACTGTTAAATGAAGATGCTGAAGGAACACCTGTTAACCCTACCATGTATCGCTCTATGATTGGCTCACTCATGTATCTCACTGCTAGCCGGCCAGATATCATGTTTGCCGTCTGCCAGTGTGCTCGTTATCAGGCTACTCCTAAACTTTCACATTTACATGCTGTTAAACGAACTTTTAGGTACCTCAAAGGAGCTCCATCTCTGGGCCTCTTGTATCCTAAAAATTCTGAATTTGAACTGTTTGCTTTCTCTGACAGTAATCTAGGAGGTACAGATAGGGACATGCGCTCAACGTCGACTGATTGCCAATTTCTGGGAGATCGTCTTATTTTGTGGCAATGCAAGAAGCAGCAGACAGTTTCACTTTCCACTGCAGAGGCAGAATATGTCGCAGCATCTGCTTGCTGCTCCCAGGTTTTATGGATGCAACATCAGCTTGCGGATTACGGTTTGACTTATCTAAACACCACGATTTATTGTGATAATGATGCCGCAATCCAAATAGTTAAAAACCTTGTTTTCCACTCCAAAACCAAGCACATTAACATAAAGTTCATTTTATATGTGATTGCTATGAAAAGGGTCCCGTAAAGCTTGAACAAATCCACACTGATGCAAATGTGGCGGATTTGTTCACGAAACCCGTTAGCAACGCACGTTTTCAAGTGCTTGTGGATCTTCTCAAAATGATTCGGTTTTCTTCCTAAGAATCTACTATCTTCGTGTTTAATTACTGTTTTCCGTTTTCTTTTTGTTGTGTCATAAATTTGTTCATATATCTATGCACAAATTTAGGGGGAGAAAAAGTTTTAAAAAAACAACAACAACTATTATTATTATTATTTACAATGATAGGGAAATTACATGAATATTCGTGATAAAATGCTTGACTAACACATGTAAGGTATAGAAGCGGAAAAGATTTGGATCGAAAGTGATGTGTCGGTAGGTCTAAAACTTAATTGGATGGGAAAAGTCAAATGATATAAACATAATGAACTTTGTACTCAGTGGGTCACTTACTATAGGCATATGATTTTATGGTCTTAAATCTTGAATTGATAGATAGCCAACATCTGAGGTTTCGGGTCTTTATGCTGCTGAGTCGTCCGGGGATATCTTGACTGCCCTTCTGTTGTATCTAGATTATATGCAGACCTAGGCACAGTCAGGATATCTTTATAAAAGAGCCATAATGGAAAGGCCAAAACCTAAAAGAATAAAAGTTTCTTTCCACGTTCGTACATACCTCATAAGGTATTTGCCTAACCCTCGTTAGTCACTATTGGTCTCTCTATAGTACGGAAGTACTGACCTGTTCACCAATAGCCTGACGTTGTAAAACAAAGGATAACCTTAGTATACTCACCTGCTACGATGAACCGTTGTGCTTACCTTGATCACGGGGGTATGTCATGGTATGGGACACACGAGTACCTTAGTATAAAATTACCCTAAGCATATCATAAGGTCTAATCTGCATGGGTGGAGTTTTAGATTTAAGTGGACAAGTATACTGACAGTCGCTTAGACCAATCGAACCTGCTCATATCGAAAAATGTTCTTTGGTCAGTGTTTGAAATGATTTGATCCCTTAGAAATGTTGTGTTAATTATTTATGTATGTTTTATTAAGTTCTCCTTGTGATGGTTGGATGCTTAGTTAGGTTACTTGATGAATTTTGGTGGGATGGTTTTCTGTCAAGAGATATTGGACTGGCCCAGTGTGCTTTGGTACTGAGCCAGCCTGATGAAATTGGTCTTTAATTCTAAAATCAAAATTAAGGTTACTGTTCCGAATTAGGCTCAATTGGGCCAGGGATTACTGTTCCGGATTGGACCTATCCCAAATGGCCCGTTTAAGTCATTTTGGACAGGCCCAAATGTGTTACTGTTCCGGATTGGGCCTGTCACAAGCCCAATCCAGACTCAAATATCAGGCCCAAGCCCATTTCGGAAAACTATAATGTCATCTCTGTTCTCATTTCGGATTATTCAAAATCTGAGTTACTGTTATTCTCTCTGATTCTCTCTCGAACTGCATATTTCGGACTACCATTCCGGATCAGGTACATGTGCATTCCGGATTGATCTTCAAAAGAATTACGCATTCCGGATTAATCTTCAAAGAATTATGCATTCCGGATTGATAACTGCTCATTCCGGATGGATATTTATCCGAAATGATGAACTCGGATCTCATTTCGGATTAATCTTCATTCGCGATGCATTTTTATCTGGAATACATAATTCGAATTGATAAACGTGTTTCGGATTCATTCTAAGTTTGGACCCATTAAATTGTTGAACCCCTTCACTAAGTTTGGACCTTTTTGAATTGTTGAACCCTTTCGCTGAGGTTGAACCTTTTTGAGTTGTTGAACCTCTTAACTAATTTGAACTGGTTTTAATTTGAACCTTGACCTCTGTTGACCTGTCCAGTTAGTGTTAACTCTGTTAATCCAATTAACTCAGTTAACTTGGTTAACTCAGTTATATCAGTTTACTCAGTTTGCTTATGTTAGTTGATTTTTAACTTGGTTAATTCTTGACAGACATGGTGGAGGAAGCTTTCGATGCTGTAATTCTGGTAGAAGAACAGTTCCACAATCAGGCTGGATACCTTTCAAATCCACCAGCTGAGTATTTTCAGGAGTTTCAGTCAATGATTGTGGGGCTTAACAGTTGTCGGATTGCCTACGCTCTTCGGGCGAATCCTGTGATCTACAGAGATTTGGTTCATTCTTTTTGGAAGAGAGCACGAATATAGCCAAGAGGTGAAGATGGCAGACCGTTCATTCGCTCACAGATTCAGGGGAAGGAGATTGTAGTTAACGAGGCTTGTGTGAGGGAAGTGTCAAGGAGAAGGTGTTGCCGGTATTGATGGAGATGAGCTACGAAGGTTCTTATCCACCATTGCTAAAGAAGATGTTTCCTACGTATTGGAGACTGCTTATACACATGTTTATGCAATGCGTGTCGGAGAATAAAGGTGGACTGGATCAGCCTAATCAGGCTCAGACTTCGGCGATAGTCCCATTGGTTATGGATTGGAAATATAACTACTCCGGTTATATTTTCAAAAACATGAGGAAGATCTTAGAGCAGTCCAAGAAGAGGATGTTTCTTCTGTATCCACGGTTTATCCAACTGATTCTCGATGCTCGTTACCCCAATTTGGCTAAGGATGCCTCAGACGCGAATTTGCTGAATATGAAGCCAATGGGGCCTACCATTTTTGCGACTATGAAGAAGAAACGTTCGACTTCGAAGACGGTATTTGTGGGTAGGTTCACTCTGAAGAAGTTTGGTAAGTTTTTGGAAGTTGTGGGTTTGCATGCTCCTCCTTCTCCTCCTCCTCCGGTAAATGCGATTGTAGCCGAGGAACACGATATACCAGTGTAGGAAAAAGAGATAGAAGTCGAAGATTTGGTTACAGACGATGAGGATGACATTGGACAGGCTTTTCTGGATGATCTGGATGCATTCAACGCTACATTAACTCCTGTTTTACCTGAGTTATCATCTGAGAATTTAGCTGCTCTGATTGCTCAGCTGAAGGACATTCAAGAGAAATAAGGTGATCCGCCGCTTGACATTCCGTCTGTTGCTGCTTCTACTATTCAGCCTGACGATGATGACGAAGATGAAGAAGATGAAGTTCCGTTGATAAAGAGACGCAGAACTAAGCCGAGCATTCCAGCGAGTACATCTGAGGTTCCAGTTGCTGTTACAGTTGCTACTTCTGAGTTGATTACATCTACTGCTGTAGAGAGCACTGTTGCTAAGGTTATTGTTACAAAATCGGTTGCTTGTACTTTGACGATTGATACGCCTATGGTTTCTACACTGCCCACAGTTCCTATCATTACACAGTCTACAGTGGTATCGATTCCTACTGCCGCAGCGTTATAAATGATGGAATTTGGAGGCAGTTCTTCGGGTGCAGGAGATTCTGAAGCGGTGGTAGTGGTGCTGGTCATTCTGATGATATTGCTGATGATTATATACGCAGATCTTAGAAGAGGGCGTTTAAGTTTGGGGATTTAGATAGTGATGATGATGATATTGAAGTTGATGTTGTTGAGTTAAAGAAACGGGTTATCGTACTAGAACAGGAAGCCATGTTAAAGGATGCACAGATTGCCTCCCTGCAGAATTGTTTGGATGTTCAAGATCAGACTATCGAACAGTTGCAGGAGATGTGACTATGCTGATGACTATAGCTTCTTTATTTGAGGGGCAAGTTAGAGAACAAGTTTGGCAGAGAATTCAGCGATCCGACCGACGATCCTATGAATGTTGAAACCCGTCATCGTGCGGCACAACAACGGATGGCTGAGGAAACAGAAGAGCAGAGGTTGGCGGCCGAGCAACTTGCAGTCGAACGTCAAGCTGGCATTGATGATTACTTGAAGGATCCGCGCAAGAAGTTCACTGCGAGTCAGAAACGCGCTACAGATCCGAGAAAGAAGAAGCAGATGGTATTGATGAAGAACGTGAACGTGAATCCTATGGATGAAAACTTTCAGCTGAAAGATCCTTCGAACCAATCAGATAGATACGTTATGGAGTTGGGGTCGAGCTATTATAGCAAAGTGGGTAATAAGTCTAAAGTGTTGAGTTGGATGTACGACCATATCAAGAACATGTGGATCATTGTACGTCAAGATGGAACAAGAGAATATTATTCGAAGGAGTCACAGTATGAGACTTGGACGAAGATTGCCCTGACAGATTTGTTAAGAGCTCCGTACACTAACGACGATACGACTGAGCGTGGACCGGGTTGGAGGTTCTTTAAAAGGCTTGAACGGGAGGTTAGAACGGGGTTTAAGGGTATGAAGACCGCCGAACCGTATATGCGAGCAGCCAAAGGAGTGCGTGATGTGCACACAGGCAAACGGTTTAAATCTGTGATGTGGCCTCCCACGGATAAAGAGTTGGTGATTCCAGTTGCTCCTACCTTTCCAAGAGGAATTTTGAAGAATTTTAACTTTTTGTTATACGATCCAAAGGTCGGAAGTGTTGTGATAGTGACGAAAGAGAAGGCCTTCAGGGTGAATGATGTTGTGGATTTGGTCAGCTTCCATGATGAAGATTTACAAGTTCTAGCTTCTCATCAGATACGTACTTCTGAACTATATGAGGTGTATGCCAAGGATTGGACAGCTGCAGTTGCAGGAATTATTGCTGGTCGTTTGGGAGTGGATGCGGCGCCAAAGGATAAATGAAGAAACCTAGGGGCAGATTGTTGGGCTTGGAGCTTAAAGGTTTATTCATTTATATTGTTTTTGGGGTTTTGGGTTACTTTTAAACAGTTTGGGCTTCCTAGTGCCATGTGGGCCTAGGGTTGTATATTTGGGCTTTGATATGCCTATAAATAGAGGGGTTAGGGAACTTGTTTAGGGTTAGAGAGTTTTTTTTACTAAACTTGTATCTGACATCCTCTGGTGTATGCAAGTTATTATATTCAAGTTATTCAAGTTGTTCTTCATCCTGATCATTATTTTCGCGATTGATTAGGATAGCGATACCTGTTTTATTCGTTACACGGGACTTACTATATATATATGTATATATATATAATACAAACAATAAACACATAACTTGTGATTCTTATCATCACTAAGTATATATTTTTCCAAAAATATATATTTATATCCATTTTTATTTTTAGAAAAACCATACTTCTTGGACTTATATTTTATACAAAAACATGGGGATTTTTATGTTTATGATTTTTAAACAAGTTTGCTTATAAAGACTTAAACATGTATCTGTCTAATTGTTTAAATTTTATAAAAATTTCGCCATAGTCTCTCCTAGATTTAGGAGGTTTCCCATGTTTTTAAAACATGTGTTAAGCTTCAAAACTCATCAATTTACTCATCACAACTTCAACAATTATTCTTTATACATATTTATGCATTCTTAGATCATGATAACTTGAAACTTTACCAAAACATGTAGTCTTTTATTTTTGTGATTAAGATGCTCATACATCTTCAAAAATGGGTTTAGTTACTATTATTCACTAACTTTGTTAAAAATCATTTTTAACATCATGTTTATATATATTTTTAGGAAACATCATATGTTACTTTAATCACATTTTCAAGTTCATCCATTTTGCTACAACATGTCTGTTAGGACTTTTTAGAAAACAATTTATGAACTTATGTTCATCCATCTTTCAAGAAGTCTATAATTTGTATGCAACAACTTATACACTTTACAACTTCAACTTTTATGTTCATCCATTTTTATTAACATGTTCATCATGAATCTTTCAAGATCTTTGTGTTCACTTGTTAGATTATGTTTTTAATCATCATCTAACAAGTCCACATATGATGTTTATCACCACTAGCTCAAACTACCAACTAACAACTTCCATAACACAACATAAGCAACTTGTTTCTTATTATTTTTAGCTTAGTTTGAAGTGTTCTTCATCTTTGTTTTGTATGAACCTTTAGATGTTATCTTGTACATAAGTTATATATACTTTAACTAGATGAAAATTAATGATCAAGGGAACTTACTACTAGCACAAGGCTAGAGAAGCAACACACAAGAACAAGAAGATGAAGATGAAGAAAATAGGTGGTTAATAGCTCCTTGAAGAGGTCCTTCCACTTCCAAGACTTGACACCTTCTTAGTTATGCTTGAGACACCCTTGGATATCCTTAGATTGCCTTGAATTTGACTTGATAATGGAGGTGTTGTTGGGGTGTTTGGGCCGTGAACATGAAGGGAAGAAGAAGATTTTGTTGTTGATTTTTGGTGAATGGTTAAGTGAAAAAGAAATGTTCTTCTTTTGTTGATAAGTGAACATAATATCCTCCATGCAAATCTTTTTCACTTCCAAAATGTTGGAGACAAAGGAGCAAAGATGTTGGTGGCTTGTGGGCCACATCTTGGCAGTCCAAGATGATGATGGTGTTTGTTAACTTGGTTAAGGTTTCAAGTTAAAAATTTAGTTAGGATTTAGAGCTTAGTTAGGGGGTTTTAGTGTATTAGGGGGGTATTAGTGTATTAGGGGTTTTTAATGTATTTTGAGATATAAAATGCCATACACTAGTTTAATATTGTTAAACAATATTAACTAGTTTATATTTTATGCCTAGTTCGTGTTCGGTTGCTTAACGGGTGCTAGATTCGCTAACGGGTCCTTAAACGTAGGTTTAAGCAACTTGTATGGATTTTAGGGTTTTTAATTCAAAACAATGTGTTTAACGATTTTAACTAGTTATGTGTTGTTAAAATATTGTTAACTAGTTCATATGATGTTTCAGATTGTGTCCGGGTCTTCGTTTCGTTGTCGGTTCGTTAAAACGTTAACTTTCAAGACTTATGTGATATGATATGTTTTTATGCTTCAATATCTTTTAAACATTGTATGATGTTTAACATTATTTCTACATTTTACATAAGCTTGTATTTGCTGAATTTCGCCTAATTGTTGTTTAGTGTATATTTCAGACAGTTTTTAGTGCTCGTATAGTTTCTAGAAAGTGTTAACATTAATCCTAGTTTTTCCACATGGGGTTTAATATACAGTTTGTGTTGGACTCTCATCTAAGTCCTTAATCTGCAGTTTAACTGCGTACTGACGCTATGCTACCACTGTCTAATAGTTGTTTCCAACGCACTGTTTCAATCAGTTTTTAAATGCTAACCACTAAACAAATAATATGCATCATGTAATATATTCAGTGAACTTTCTAGATTGATTCCATGCAATTCACGCAGTTTAGTTGTTCAAAACACATAATTATATCATATAATTCACTGGTTAATATACAGAATTATCCCAAAAGTGACAGTTGTCACAGAAATGAAAAGAGTTGCTTATTTAAATATTGTCACAATTAGTGTTATGATGTCTAGAGCAATCTATTTCGTCTCACTCCGATGTTTCTGCCATCGGTTGGGGTGTGACAGATTGGTATCAGAGCCATAACTATAGGGAATTAGGTAGAATTGTCATGTTCGACCTAGTCTATAGTTTAAGTGTCCAACTTGACCTTTCTTGCTTCATGATTAAAATGTTAAATTCTTCCTATTTCTTTTGTCTTAATATATATGCAATGTGTTTTTCCTAAGACACTTACACAACTTACGCACTTGAAGACTTGAAGATACTCATATTATAAATGAGACGATCTCACCAAAATAGGGGTGAAACCCGCACTTTGGTGATCACTCTCAATCCGCGTGTTTGATTTTACATGAAGTTACACCATCAAGTTAGGAGTGAAATCCACATCTTGATGGGAATTTCCATTACATACTCTAGTGGACCCTTACCAACGAGTCGAAATTCGCTCCTCGTTTGGTAAGTACTAACCACGCTTAGGGTACAATGTTGTCAAGTTAGGGGTGAAACCCGCACCTTGTCAACTAGTCCCATTCCTCGATTTTCAATCTCTCCAAAATTTCGATTTTTCAATCGGTTAGAGACATATAGTAACTGGAAGGGTAAGGTGTCGTTAATCGCTTCTCGACGAGAGCACTTTACATGGCCAAAGCATGTTTCTCTAATTTGAAAGGATCTCGATTCACTTTGGAATAGTCGACGTTTCTCAACCCAAAACACTCCAATGTTTTATTAAGCCTATCTTTTATGTATCTCAATTATCATGTGCTTTAATACTTGTTACCTTATTCATTTCTAACCCGATGCACAACTGGCACACCTTTCGTAACCAAAAACAATATAATAATCTTCGTGAACCAAATAAATTTATACTCCTTACGTAAATCATACGTGTTTATGCTTTTGAATGCTTGTATGCTTACGTTATCTATGTGAATTCATATGTGTTACATAATACTTATATGCTCAAAAACGATTTCGTTTATAAAACGCATTATGGTCAAAGCCTTAATCTCTCTTCTATTGTCGAATCCTTTAGATGTCTTTCTCTCAAAGCGTTATGGGAAAAAAGAGGTCCAAGTCAAGGTCCCAATCCGATTCGATGTCCAAAAAGGATTGCATGAAGTTCATGGCCGAACAAATGGCCGAGCATATGGCCAAGATAATACCTGAGATTGTCAGCAAGATTCAACCTCCACCTAATGCCGAATCACCTCACACTTCCGTCGACTCCAAGGCGGAACCACCTAAATCAACCTTTACCCATAAGTAGTTTTGCTCCTGCAACCCTCAGCCTTTCACCAGCGAAGGGGATGCCACCAAGTTACTCCAATGGTTTGACGCCATTGAGGTTACTTTTCTCCAAAGTGGTTGTCCGGACCACTTGCGTACCATGAATGCCATGGGAGTATTCCGATCGAGGGCTCTAGATTGGTGGACTTCCGAGCGTAACGCTCGTGGTAACGACGCCGCTCATGCCCTCCCGTGGACCAAGCTCAAGAAGTTGATGGAAAATGAATTTTGCCCTCCTCATGAATGCCAATGACTCGAGAATGAGTTTTGGAACCTTAAACAGGTAGGGAATGACGATGCCGGCCTTATGGCCCGTTTTAAGCAGCTGAGCGCAATTTTCCCTAGCCAGGTCGACACGGCCGAAAAGGCAGTTCCCAAGTACATACACTGCCTCCCTCCTCACCTCACGGATCTTGTCGACACCACCTCACCCAAAACTCTTGAGGAAGCTTTTCGCCTATCTGCCCGGGTGAACAATAACCACGTCCTTCGTGAAGCCTCCAAGGCTTCATTAAGGAAAGCCCATCAAGCCACCACTGAAGCCCTCACCAAGCCTACCTCACCCAAACCCCCAAGAAGCAACGCCAAAGGCAAGAAGCGGAAGGCTTCGAGCCAGAACTGCGCGGTAGTTACTCCGCCAAACCCTCAAAAGCTAGTCTTAGCCTCTCCCGAACCCATCAAGAAAACATACACTGCGCCGCATCCCAAGTGTAACACATGTCCTTTCCACCATCCGGTTACTACCCCTTGCCACCTATGCACTATCTGCAATAGGTGTGGACACTTCGCCCAACAATGTCGAAATGCTCCGCAAGCCCCTACCAACCAAGCCCGAGCCATAACCGCACCCCAAAACCCTACCGCCAACCAAAACCAACCACTTGCACCTACCATTCATGCCTGCTTTAGATGCGGAGACCCAAACCACTTCGCCAACAACTGCCCGTAGCGCAACAACAACAACAACAACTATCAGCAGCAACAACAAGAAGCTCGCGGTCGAGCCTTTGTCATCACGGCCGCACAAGCTCAAAACGCCAACGATGGCATTTCGGGTACGTTTCTCGTTAACAATGTTTACGCTACGTGTTTATTTGATACTGATGCGGATAAAAGTTTTGTATCCGTTGAATTCGAACCTTTACATATGTGTAGACGTTCTAAGTTGCCTAAATCATTCGGAGGCGAAGTCGCTGACGGAACGTCACTGTTGATTCTGTCTTATCCGATTGTTCTTTCAATCTTAACGATCATACGTTTTCCATTTACCTCATACCCATGCAAATGGGTAGCTTCGATAGGTATAGATTGGCTTAGGCGAGTCCGTGCTGAAGTTGTTTGTTCTGAAAAGTTCATTCATCTTCCCCTTCCCAATGACGATTCTTTACACGTCTATGGCGAGAAACCCTCCAAAGGACTCAAGCTTATGCCGTGTATTAAAGCGAACAAGTACTTGTGCAAGGAATACTTCGCATTTCTTGCCTACATAGTGGAAAAGAAGGATAAGGGTCCAAGCGTGAGTGAAGTCCCCATGTGCGTGATTACCCTGACGTCTTCCTCGAGGATCTTCCTGGTCCTCCTCCTCCTCGTTCAGTTGACTTTCGCATCGACCTCATCCCTGGTGCAACTCCGGTCGCACAATCCCCCATCGTCTAGCACCCTCGGAGATGCAAGAGTTGTCTAGCCAACTTCAAGATCTTCTTGATAAAAGCTTTATACGCCCTAGCATATCTCCTTGGGGCGCTCCCATTCTGTTCGTCAAAAAGAAAGACGGATCCTTCCGCATGTGCACCGACTATCGTGAGCTCAACAAGATTACGGTTAAGAACTAATACGCTCTTCCTCACAGAGACGACCTTTGACCAGCATCAAGGCGCAACTTGTTTCTCGAAGATCGACCTTCGCTCTAGTTATCATCAACTTCGAGTCCTCGATGAAGATATACCAAAAACTGAGTTTCGCACACGTTATGGGCACTACGAGTTCGTGGTCATGCCATTTGGTCTGACCAATGCACCCGCCATGTTTATGGATTTAATGAATCGCGTGTGTAAGCCCTATCTCGACTGATTCGTGATCGTCTTCATTGACGATATCCTAATCTATTCCAAGACGCGAGAAGAGCATGAGCGACACTTGTGTCTTATCATTCAGCTTTTGCGTACCGAACGTCTTTACGCCAAGTTCTCCAAGTGTAAATTTTGGCTAAAGGAGGTTCAATTCCTTGGTCATGTCGTCAATGAACTTGGTATTTATGTTGACCCCGCAAAAATCAAGGCGGTGAAGAATTGGATTGCCCCTAAGCCTTCGTCCGAAATTCGTTCGTTTCTCATCCTAGCAGGCTATTACCGTCGGTTTATTTCAAATTTCTCTAAAATTGTCGTGCCTCTCACTTCTTTGACCCAAAAGGATAAGTGTTTTGGTTGAAGTTCCGAACAAGAGTAGTCTTTTCAAACGCTCAAGGACATGCTTTGCAATGCTCCTATCCTAACCCTTCCCGATGGTACCGACGACTTTTTCGTGTATTGTGATGCCTCAAGACAAGGTCTTGGTTGCATCCTTATGCAACGAGACAAGGTCATTGCTTATGCGTCACGACAACTCAAGATTCATGAGAAAAACTATACTACGCACGACCTTGAACTTGGTGCACATGTTTTTGCATTTAAGATTTGGCGACACTACCTTTATGGTACAAAGTGTACGGTCTTCACCGACCATAAGAGCCTCCAGCACATATAACAAAAAGAACTCAACATGCGTTAGCGTTGTTGGGTGGAATTATTAAACGACTACGATTGCGATATCCGCTACCACTCTGGTAATGCGAATGTTGTGGCTGATGCACTTAGTCGGAAAACTCATGTTAAGAGTGTACGATGTTACCAAACTTTGAGAAATCTTCAAGAGATGATTCGTGAGGCACAATACTCGGCCGTTAATGAGGGTAACCTCGATAATGAGTTAAATTGTGGTGCCGAAAACCAACTCATGACCAAATTTAATGGCATCATGTGCTATCTCGACCGTATTTGGATTCCAACCCGTGATAATCTTCGTGACCTTTTGATGAGTGAAGCTCATAAGTCTCGGTATTCTATTCATCCTGGCGCTGATAAGATGTATCATGGCCTTTGTGCATCATATTGGTGGCCTAGAATAAAGAAAGATATCGTCTGTTATGTTTCAAAGTGCCTTACTTGTTCCAAGGTAAAGGTCGAACATCAAACTGGCTTACTCGAGCAACCGGAAATTCCTGTTTGGAAATGGGAGAGTATTGCTATGGATTTAATTACCAAACTCCCTCGTACGTCGTCTGCACGATAGTATTTGGGTGATCATAGACCGTCTGACCAAGTCTGCTCATTTCCTTCCCATATGTGAAGACTATCGAGTCGAGAAATTGGCTCGTATCTACACGGATGAAGTCATCTGTCGTCACGGTGTTCCCGTTGACATTATTTCGGACTGTGATGGCCATTTCACTTCCCGTCTTTGGCAAACATTTCAAAAGGCTGTTGGTACTCACCTTAATCTCAGTACTGCTTTCCATCCTCAGTCTGATGGTCAAACCGAGCGTACTATTCAAACTCTAGAGGACATGCTTCCTTCTTGCGTAATCGATTTTGGTGGCAACTGGGACATGCACTTGCCTTTGGTCGAATTCTCGTACAATAACAGTTACCACGCGAGTATTCAAATGGCACCGTTCGAGGCATTGTATGGACGCAAGTGTCGATCGCCTATTTGTTGGCACGAGATCGGGGAAGCCCAAATCACCGGTCCCGAGCTTATACAACAGACGACGGACAAGATTTTGCAGATTCGGGACAACTTGCTCAAAGTCAGAAGCCGACAAAAGAGATATGCAGATAAAAGACGCAAGCCTCTGGAATTCAACGTTGGTGACTTTGTACTTCTCAAGGTATCCCCTTGGAAGGGTGTGGTTCGTTTCAGGAAAAAGGGAAAGCTCGCTCCTCGTTATGTGGGTCCTTTCAAGACTCGAAAGGATTGGCAAGGTAGCATACCAACTGGACCTACCACAAGAGCTCAACAACATTCATCCTACCTTCCACGTCTCAAACTTGAAAAGATGTCTCGCCGAAGGACTCCAAGTTCCATTTGAAGATCTTCAAATTAATGAGACCTTGCACTTCGTGGAGAAACCAGTCGAAATCATGGATCGAGGTACTAAGCAACTAAGGCGCAGTCGAATTCCTATCGTGAAGGTTTGATGGGAAGGAAAACGTGGCGCTGAGTTTACTTGGGAACTTGAAAGCGACATGAAGACTAAGTATCCGCATTTTTTTGTTGCATCTTCCTAAATTACGGGACGAAATTCCCTAAAGGAGGGGAGACTGTAACGCTTCGCATTTGTAACCCTGCGTTTTTTGCAAGTTTGCTTCGTGTTTCTATAATTGGAAAGTCCAAACCTTGTAATCGTATTTCATTTCCAAATCATTGTAAATCTAAGGCTTTGATTGTACTCAAATTGATCGATTATACGCAAATTGTAATCTTTACACACAATTACATCTATGATCATACACGCATTTGTTACAGAACATATAAGCTCGAATCAATTTGCGTATGCTTACCATATTTTCGTGAAAGTTAAATGTATTAATCAAACAATCAATTGGCAAGTTAAACTCAAAATACGAAGGCTATTTGATATCTTGAATCATGTTACACTTTTGTAAACACTTACACTTTACGTTTAGGACTTATGTAATACCTTAATATCATGTTATAATCTTCCAAAAGCACATCACACTTGATTATATATAAGTTACATTATTTTATTAACAATCAAGCCACTTATATAAATTAATCATCAAAAAAAAGAAAGACATGGCAGCTTGCAGCCGCAAGCTGCCAAGTCTCATTTCCCTCCTTGTTTAATTTCAAACACCCACCTAAACTCATTTAATGCAAACCTAATTCAAACCCTAATCCCTCCTCTATATAAACAAGCATTCCCCCATCCCTTTCCCACTTTTTCAAGCCTCTAAACATTCCCTCAAAGTCCAAAAGTTTCTACTGAAACATTTCAGCTTGCAAGTGAGTTCCAACTCACATCCTTCTTCCTTTAAACCTTGTTTCTTCTTCTAACACCCTTAGATAACCTCTAGGAAGGTTCTCACAAGTTTGCTTGGGCAAAAAAAAGGTGAAACCCCACCATTTTGAGGTCCAAAAGTGTGTTAGACTTTCTGCCCACTTTTTATCTTTTCAAACTTTAAAAGTTTCAAAGTTTTCTTCATGTTTTCTTTCTCAACATTGTTTGCTAAGCTCCCTGGGATGTTACCATAGGTTTTCCATGGAAAACCAAGGTGGAACAATACCATTTTTAGGGCCAAACTTTCTGTTTTGGAAGATAAACTTATAAACTTTTCTTAAACTTGTTTTAAACATAACAACTCTATGCTACTTGTGCCTCTAATCAAGTTTATGGTTAGGGAGCTAGCTAGACTTGTTCCATACAAAATAAAGAGGTATAACATGCCTCTAAAACTGTGGTTTTACTAGGGTTTTAAACCCATAAGTGTTGAGCCATCCAAGCTTACAAGTTTGTGTTGGTGAAGGTGTGATTACATAGAGGCCTTGGCTATCCAACTTTTCAATCCACCACTCACTTGATGATTTCTAACCATTAAGCTACGGTTCACTTTCACTAGAGTAACAAGGCTACAACACATCCCCGAACGTTGCCATGTTCGGGATGCACGCACCTAGCTTGCTTATTTGGTTCGAAGCGTAGCTTAGTGAAGTACTATATTCTTGACCATCCAGATTATCCTTGTGACAATTTGTGTATTGGTGAATCTTACGAAAGAGGTTTAGGATGGTTATCCTCCTACCCCCATGCATGACTTCTATGACTTATATGTGACATCCCGGTTTTTTCGGATAACTTAAACGCAATACTTGTCGAATAAATTACGTGCTACGTTATTATGTGATATCCGAGTTTGTGCTTTATGTTAGTTATAATGTATAGACGTAATAAATAAACAAATGAATCGAGCCAAATCGCGACACGAGCCGGCCTCTTTTTCTTGCGACTCAAGGAACTAAACTTGGGGATCAAGTTTAGAACCCAAACCTTAAACCCAAAACCATGTCGCGAGCAAACAACCCAAACCGACCCACCCAAGCCCTCGGCCGCGAGATCAAACCCAAACCGCAACCTATTCCCCTTTCTTGATCATCTTGCGCCTATATATACTAACACATGCATGTTCCTTCACAACACAAAACCCTAATAGCAAAACAGCCGTCGGCAGCCTTACTCTTGTCCCTTTGATCGCGAGCAGCCTCCCCTTTCAGTCCCTCGACCGCAAGCAGCTTGTTACGACTCCATCATCATCTCTCGGTCGCGACAGCAGATTGTTCATCTCATTCTTTCGGTCGTGATCTTGCTTGAACAGCCGAATCCATTCTCATCCAAGTCTTGACTCGTTATTCACCATTATTAAAGGTTAGGATTTATAATCGTTTGCAAGATCATATTCGGATTATATGTGTTTGAATGTAATGATTATGTTGTTAATCGGCTGATTGATCATTGTTTGCATGTATGATTGTTTTCGGAACTCATAGTTTGCGAGTGTGTTTTGTTTATAAAGACTAGAGATATTGATTAGGGTTTGCATGGATGTAATATATGTATTGATCTATGATTAGAAAAATCGGTTCTTGATCGCCTAGGTTCATTATATTGACGGTTTATGCGAATTAGTGGTAACAAAATGCTGAAACAGGTTGCTGAGTGATAGTTACAGCCGACTTCAACTGGCTGTAACTCGGTCATTAGTTGTCGAAAAACGGATTTTCTGAAGTCTAAAACGTAGAGATTTGAATAACGAATCTAATGGCGCTGGATTCATATTTTTCTGAAGTCGTTTGATATTTTTAAGTGGCCAAATAAGTTCAGTAACTAAAGCTGTGAAAATCCTGAAATTTTGTTAGTTGTTTATCGAGTTGGATTTTATAATCAGTAGGGAGTCGAATCATGAATTTGTACAGCAACTAGTTATGGAAATTTCCGGGCAACTCCAACTGGAATTTTGTTAATTGGACGATCAGTGATTTTTAAATAAATTCTTCCGTGGACTGCAGTCAGAAAGCGACGAATCTGACTGCAGCCTAGTATATTAATATTTATGGTTAAATGGTAAAGAATTAGGACTTGAAAAATTTATATAAATTTCTACAATATAGTTATCACCTGCTGTAAAATAATTGGAATTTTTGGAACGTTGGAACTATTTTATAAAAATCCTAGAAAACAGCTGAATTATGAGTATGTAAGCTGAAATTTGATAACTTGTGATTGTGTGCACCAAATTGTTGCATGGATTGGATTATGTTCATGATAAATTGTTTTGATTACTATGTTCACATGAGGATTCTTGCATGCATGTTTGAGTGTTAGGTATTTTGTTGTGTGTATCACTTTGTGCGTAAATTACGTGTAGAATTTGTATTGGTGTGTTCACACACTGACTTGAAATCAATTGGTTTGTTAGGACGCAATTAGCGGTCCCATCCCTTACAAATTCTTTGCTACACCAACCGAGCAACTAAAGGTGAGTTCACGGCCCCTAATTTTATCCGGTTTTAAACAATGGGGGGAGAAACATGTATACACTCTTCAACTCAATCTCTTTACGTTATATGAAATTAACGTCACATAACTATTCGGTAACTAAGTTAATGTTAATGTAATGTTATGGTCACTAAGCAGCTATATCACTTAAGTCCTCGTCAATCTCTCGGATCGTTAGTATTGGGTTTTAATAGCGGGGGAATTATAAGTAGTACTACTGGGCCCGACAAGCCCCATCCGAGCTAGTCGCGCTAGCCGACCGGGTATGGTCAACGGGTGAATAATTTGGCCTAACTTCGCCATGGTCAGTGATAGGCCTGGCAACACGGAGGCACAACAGTCAGCTTCGATAGCGAATACTTACGTGACATAACTTTAGGCTAGCTACCTATATATGTTAACATTGAACTTAATTACGAATCAACTATATTATCCCGGGTTAGGGATAATGGAAACAACAACTTTATTATTCCGGGTTAGGAATAATGGAACGAATCAACATTATTATTCCGGGTTAGGAATAATGGAACAAACAACAATATTATTCCGGGTTGGGAATAATGGAACTAGTCGTTATCCCGGGTTAGGGATAACGGGGGAAACAAACTCATAACTGAACAAACGAATTTATGAAAACCTGTGAACTCACTCATCTTTAATGTTGACACTTGTTTCTTTACATGTTTCTCAGGACGCTAGGAGCTCTAGGTGCACTCACATGCATTGAACAAGACATCTTTTATCGAGTCTCATTTACAAACATTGTTTTGGGTTTTTCATTTGTTTTGGCGTTTGTGTTGGCGCCCGTTTCTCTACTTATTTTATGCTTCCGCTCAACCATAAAAACTAATGCTTCCGCTAAACATTGGTAACTAACTAAGACAATATAAAATCTACGATGAATGGTTAAACAAATGATTTTTGGAAAACGTATTACCAAATCATATAGAGTCGTTCGACGTACTAGTGTTTCAGATTCTGGTTTGTTCACACGCCTCGCGGTAAAACTCCGCAAGTGGAAATTGAGGGTGTGACATTATATGACATCCATGACCTATATGCAATCTATGTTAACTTGTAATAATATATGTAAATAATAAATATAACTGAACCTTTGACGATGACCATATGGTTACTTGTCCTAATATTAGGTTATTTTATCTAAGACCTAACCATCGTTACAATTCTATTGGGCAAGACCCACAAAAACACAAACACCCCTCGGGGCTTATAGTGTCAAAAACGAGTGTTAACGTCTAGATAAATACTTTCAACTACACATACTTGTTGCGTACTTTAAATTCCTAAAATTAACGAACTATATCGTCATCGCAATACTTACACACCTACATTTTCTTGTGTAGGATAACTTGGTGTTCGTCCCCTTAATCAACCTAAACGCTTTCACGGAATTAACTTTGCAAAACCGTGAGTACACTCGACACCCTTTTTACGCTTTACACTTTTGGGTGCAACATGTTAATCTATCATAAACACACTAAATCACACTTTTATTCTATGAAATCACACAAACGATCCATCATACATGCTATAGTTATGTGATACTTGAATTGTTTACTTGGTACATTCTTATGTGATACTAAATGTCATTAACTTCGATCAAGCCTCCCTTAACATGTATAGCGCTATAGGAGTAATGCACCGCCCATATTCTTTTGGTCAATGTTAAGTTTTTAATCTATTATGCGGTACACTAGAGGATTGACATGTGGTTCACATGCCTTATTTACATTTATCTCGTATACTAGCTTATCATGTGGATTTGTTTAAACGCTTTTACTACGTATGCTATGTTATCAAACTTGTATACTCGCCAATACTTTGTTATTGAACTATACTTTTTAACATGTTGCAGGTTGATGAGATTGACATGACGAAACTTAGTAGGATCGGCATAGAAACACGCTTAGAATGCTAAGTTATTTAATATGTTTATGGAACATGTTTAATATGTTATTGTTTCGTATTTGAATTATATTGTATTTGACAATTTGATGGTTGAAATGAAAGAGTTGCTTAATTAAATATTGTCACAATTAGTGTTATTATGTCTCGAGCAATCTATTTCGTCTCACTCCTATGTTTCCGCCATCGCTTGGGGTGTGACAAGCATCAATGTGCATCATGATCTGAAAATTCTGGACATCCATTGATCGCGAAATTCCAAATGTATAGTCTATTTCGTGAGCAACTGATACACTTCTTTGTCTGAAATATTTATTATATCATCTTCTTTAGTCATGAATTCCAAGTATATAGCCTTCCTCGTTAGTCCCGGCGCAACTGAAACCACAAAACATCCTCATTTCCTGGCAGTTAGTCCGGAAAACAGTTCATTTGCCTTGCAGAGTTAAATTGGATACTTTGTACCACTAAGCAGTCGTGTGTGCAACCGGCTTGTACGAGGACTCGAGCATCAACGTGACCACAACTACAGAATTTATAAACAACTCCTCCAAGACTTAATTATGCAACCCCACTTTTATGAAAAATAGACATCAACTTTATCTCATCACTAATGAATCTTAGATGCTCTGCATTTCCCAGATAATCTACAGTCAGAACCACCCGAATACTGTTGCATGGTTATGAATTTCAAAAATGCCATAATCTTAACATATACGTGAAAGTTTTTATTCCCCCTCATTTTTGCAAATTCTGACCGTACCAATTTTTTTCACTGAAATTCCCCCTCAAATCTGGAAAAAATCAGTTTTCATCAAAAGCGGATTTAACGTTAAGGCCCATTAATAATCACTATACCAAAAGATCATCATTCTGCGTATGTATCCGTGACTACCCCATTATCTTCAACCAACTGTGATCATATCATCAAATTTGTACTCTGAAACTCTAGGCGGTGTCCCCGACAACCCGAATTAGACGTTAAAATCTCAAAAAAATTTGCAATCACCAAATTTTTTCTAGACACTCGTCTCGTCAATACGATCAAAAAAAGCCTTTTTGGCATGTCACACTTTGTACGAGGTGTATAATCACTTCGCACGAGGTGGTCACCACTTCTTGCGGGTGGTCAATCATTTCGTACGAGATGGCCACCTCATACAATCGAGCCTGATTACGTTTTTCGATCCAGAATCTTCATTTCTTCGAATTTCAAGATGATTTTTGCACATCTGGTCGAAAATCAGTTTCTAACAATCCTATGGTTTCAATTTTACATTTTTCCATGGATTATCCGTTTATTTGACGTGTTATGTCTAAAACCCCTCATACATCCAAATTCATGAGCGTAGGTGATTCATCAACTGTATCGGTACCTGGCTCTGATACCGGTTGTTGGTCCCAGTGACGGCGGTTCTAGACGGAAGTTTGGACGTATGATAGTACTGATTCGGTAGAACGTTATTAAGAGAGGAGTAGTAATAGAATCAGCGGCATTCATTCATTCATACCGAAACAGTATACATCTTGTCTAGTTGGAGGAATTCCTGGAGAGATTCTGCCAATGTCCCCTCTGGAAACTTACAAAACAATGAACACACAACACACACACACACACACACACACACACACACACACACACACATATATATATATATATATATATATATATATATATATATATATACATAAACATGAGCACCTCGTACGTGAGCATTCCGCTTCATAAGTGACATTTTTGCTCCTCTCACGTTCATACTTGGGTCGTGTGTTCGTATCAAATCTATACAATATTCAACACACGCTCTATATAGCCTATTCGCACAGTGACGGACATTAAGTGCACCAATAAAGTTATTGACATCATCTAGATTGAAAGAGAATTAAGGGGTGGCCACCTCTCTCTTACGTTTAAGCTATCTAATACCTTCTAAGGTTTAAAGATTTTCACGTTTCACATGAATTCGGTTTTGACATCCCACCAGTAGCGCATATTATCCAAGTATGGTTTGAGGCAATGGAACCAGTACACGCTTAGTGGCTGACGATTTCATTGTTGTTGGCCATATGTAGGATCCTAATTATAATGGTAGACGTACCATACATCCGTTATCCTAAGGTTTCTAACATTTTGATGTTAGCTAAGGTTTTGACATTTTCATGTCACTCAAGTTTGGGGTTGTCCCTAGTATCTTTGGCTTGTCCCCAATTGTTATGGGCTTGTCCCTAGACTGTTTGGCTTAGCCTCAAGTTGTTCTTAACAGGTTTACAAGAATACTAAGGTTCACAAATCCTTTTGAGAAGGATCAAGGATCCTAGAGATTTATATTTTCATGCTTAATCTACCTACCATATAGTAATGATCTAAGGTGTTTAATCCTAACTTGGATTCTATGGTATGTATTATGTTTACGTTGTATGCTTTACTATCCAGTTTCATTCTAAGCTTCCATGGATAAGGATTAATGGTTCCTACATATTCACACAATAGCCTAATTCCATCAAACAATATACTTATTTTTGAAAATTGTATGTATTAAATAAGACAATGAAAAGAACAAGCAACACAAGGTATAGTTGAAGCTTAGTTTTATTTAACGTCCCAAAAATTACCAAAATTATCAACCTTGGTTTCACCATCAAAATGTGGCCCATCCACCCAAGCTGAGTTGGGTGTTACTAGTTAAGGTCTGTGCAGGAAATATAAAAGGAGAAGGGTGACAAAGGCTTCATCCCCAAAAACAGTAGGACCCATCCACCTTTTTCACCTTCCAAATTGTTCTAAGGATCAGGTATCCTTAACCTAGCAGCTATTTTTTGAAATTATTACAAACCAATTGTTCAACAGAAAACATCAACAAAAGAAACATTAAAAAGAGGGATTGGGCCTAGGCATCAATGTCCTTCATTGCCCACTGTTGCAGCATCACCACCTACTGCTTCACCGCCACTAGCTCCACCGTCAACCTCCTTAGGTCTGCTCCTTCCGGCCTCAGCTGCCTTCTCCACCGCAAGCTCCATCTCTTTATCGTCACCAAGCTTGATCAGGGTCTGCTCCCACAGAGCAAAATCCTAGGCGGGCCTATCGAAGTTAGGATCAATGGCCTCCTTAGCCATTTTGATCCTAGCCTGCAGCATAGTCCTAGCAGGGCAGACCTTAGCCTTGTCGGTAACCACCATGAAAGCCTCCTAAAGACCCACCTCCGTGAAGAGTATCTGCTCCTCAAGGCCTTTCTTATCCTTCTCTAGCTTGGATATGGTCTTGTCCTTTGCAGCAGCGATTGACCTCATGCCAACAAGATTCTCTTCAAGCTCAACCATCCTCTTCTCATAATGAGCCTTCACATGAGCAAAACCATGTATACAATAGAATAAAAGTTAGGATACATGATCCTTAAAAAATAAGCAGTGTCACAAGTTCAGGATAAAGGATCCTTACCTCGATCAAAGACTCATGGAGTTGTCTCTCCACTTCAAAGGAATCACCCTTGGACTCAGCAGGCTTCTTCCTCTTTGAGCTAGATTTCGCTTTAGGCATCATTGCCCGTGGCTCCGGGAAGCTTTGGCTTTTAGAGGGCTCCTTCTTGGCAGACCTGGGGGAGAGGATGTTGTCAATGTCGTCGAGGCCGAACTTGGTAGCGGATTTACCGGCAGACTTCTAAGCACCCATGCAACAAACAAACAGATAACTATCTAACTCTTACATTTTATTTGATTCAAATGACAATCTTTGTGATTACTTGGCATGTTTTAGGAGGACGAGCTATTTGCTTCTTCTTCTTGAGAGTCCTTGATTCTAAACTTGAAGGTTCTCATGAGTGGATCAAGAACTAGGAAGGCTTCAACTCTATCGACAGTTCTAGGAAGCTCAGCCAACCGAGCAAAGTTAGTCACTGCAAACAAAAAAGAAAGATCATTAAGAATTTGTATATGCACAAATAGGGATATCTGAGGATCCTATATCCTACCCTTTAGAATCTACTTTTTGGGTAAACAATCCCCATTAGAGATTGAATCCCTTCTCACGAAGAAGAATTGATTCATTCAAATGGAATCGTTCTGGGTGGTTTTGAGGATCGGAATCGACTAATGGGGTTTTGACTTGAACAAAAACGGGCTAGAACCATGGGTGACCAAGGAGTATAGGTTTGCAAGCTCAGATAGACCAAAGTCAAGTTCTTCACTTTCAAGGATCTCTTCAATGGTGAAGAGTGCCCTTCATAACATCGCCATTGCTTGGTTATAGCTCATGCAAGTTAGGGTGAAGAAGCTTTAAGTGAGATCAGGCAATGGATACGAAAACCCTAAGATGAAGGGGAGTGTCGGAAAATAGAACTACGTCTGGGAGATTGCATCATTACAAGCAGAAGGTTCAAATGGTAAACTTGCAAATTTGATGAAGGGTTCATCAGAATATTCTCGGACTTGATTTCATTGTCCTTGTCTAGGCTTATTTCGGGGGAAGGATCGTGTACCCATCTTTGCCATGGAATCAGAGAAAAGATGAAGACAGAAATAGAAGAGAAGAGAAAGAAGGATACCTGAACAGTAATCGCTGAAGTGAAGTTATACGGAGGGTTTTTTATCTTTAAAAAGAAAATAGAAGTTATCAAGTCCCTAAATTCGCAATGATGGTTATAGCCTGCCAATTCCCATTGATTAGTTCATAATGGCTAGTTTGAATTTAAGAGCAATATGACAGCTATGATCACTTATCACATCCGCCATATTGGGGGAAATTGTTAGGGCCTCTGTTTTTTATATTATGGATCCTATATTCTGAGGCATATTCTGGATAAATTATCCTTAATGTGTAGTACAGGACCTCAAAGGATCAAGGATCCTTAATGTTTATTGTGGTTACTAATGATTGTTCTCGATGTTATCTTATATTTATAAGCAGGGAAGCTACATGGTAGCACGTGCTTATTCCTGCGGTTATGGATGAAGACATGGGTCTAGCGAGAATATCGCACTAAGGTGTTATTGTTATATTTAAAGGGTTGATCAAGTTACACATTCATACATATACACACTGATATACATGCGCTTCTACGCATAGAGCTCACATCACTCAACACTCTCAGCTAACACACATTCATCATTGTACCAAACTTGATCAACTTTTGAAGTTGTATTGAATTCTACTAGCTAATAAACTTGGTGGTCGATAGTGTTCACCACCCAAGGTTTTTATGTCGGTGATCTACTAGTGATCAAGGGTTTTTTTCTCGTATAAATCTGTGTTTCGTTTACATTTTTGGTTTTACAATCATTACATTCATACAAGCACTCTACCTCACAAACAAATTTGGTTTCATTATCCTTAGATTGATTTTTAACCAAAACACTATTGATACATAATTGTTGCCTTCAAGAATTGAGAACAGAAGAACAAGTGTTGGGATGCAAAAGTGTTGGTCAATAAGTCAATAATCAAGTCAACAAATGTCAAGACTGAAGACTAGAAGATCAAGTCAACCAGTCAAAGACTAGAAGTCCTGGATTCCTAGAAGTGCTAGTTCTCACCAACATTTATAAGGAATCCAGATGTTTTCACTTATTCTCTCTAGAAGTAGTAGTTCAATGTAACAATGTAACTACCTAGTAATTTTACTAAATATTGGCAGTTACATCATTTAATGAGTTGTTAGGGGTCGCTTTCATGGTGATGTCACTAGCAGTTCTCTCATCCTATATAGTTCTTTATATTCAATGTAATGGTAACACTGAGAACCTCAGAGGTATAAGAACTTAGTGAGAGAGAGTGCACCTAGTGAGGGGGAGTACCTTTGTACCTTGTGATTGTATTATATTAGAATTGAATTCCATATGAAATCATTTTGCAATAATTTTCGAATCTAGTTGTGGTAGATTGATGTGTTCATTATAACTATTTGATTGAATTTCTAAGTTTGTTCAACTACTCTATCAAAAACAAACATGATGAGGAGGCGTTAGCCCATACCCGAAAGAAGCCACTGCCTCCTTGCTAGAAGGAATCATAACTTCCTCCCCAGCCGGACTCACAGCCCTACAAGGCTTGGGATTGGGAGTCAACGCACCTGCACCTTCTGGTAAAGGCTCGATCAAGGTCTTCGCTCGAGGGAACATAAAGTTACCCGCAATTTGATCCATCCAAGGCCACTCGCTGAACTTCAACAACCTTACTCCCATATTTCCTTATGCATTTTCCTACACGGCATTGTAAATTGGTTTCTCTATGCAAGAGAGATGAATCAACAAATAGAATTTAAACAACAAACATAAACAAGGAAAAGCGCATGCTCACCAATCTTGTTCTCAAAGTACATCGGCACATGCTTGTTGTCCGGTTTCCATCGGGCACTCATGGCCACCACAATGAGCTCAATCACTTAATGTGGGGTTATGTAAGATTTGCTGATGATGAAATCCAAAACCCAAGGGAAGCCATCTTCCCTGCCTGTTGGAATAAGTCAGATTACTTATCAAAGTCCAGAAGTTTTTGTAACACCCGACTGCGTATAACAACTCGTGGCTGAATTGTTGGGGAGTCACTTTACAAATAGTTCACAACACATGGTACTAAATTTTATGTTTTTTTGTTTTATTGAATTACATTATCTTTTGAAACGTAAACAAATACAAACAATTGTTCTTTATTTTAAAGCAAAACTAAGGCCCGAGTCCATCCTACATGTAGCATGCTTTCATAATCATCACACATTTGCACCTGAAACATATGTGAAAATAATGTCAACAATAAAGTTTGTGAGTAACATAGGTCTTGTAGTCAAATTCATGGCTATGAAATCGTAGTGCAATACCTCGTTCGACTAAGAGAGTCGATAAGTGAAAACCTTGTGACCAATAGTATACCAATCGTGTATGGTATTGCAATATGTTAAACCAACTTTGAAAGTTGGTATATATAAGAAAACCTTGTAGCCATGAATCTTAACAAAAGTGTTTCTTTTGTAAAATCGTGTGAGTAATTGATTTAAAAGAAAACTTTATATGGTTTATATATATTTAGTTGAAAACCATTTGTGACTTTGTCTAAATCAATCGTCTTTGTTTTGTGTAAACCAATCGTCCTTGTTTTGTATAACAATCGTCCTTATTTCGTATAAACAAATCAACTTTGTTTTGTTTAAACCAATCGTCTTTGTGTTGTATAAACCAATCGTCCTTGTTTTGTATAAACCAATCATCTTTGTGTAAACAAGTGTGGTCGTGTGGTGAATACATTCAAGCCTTTGTTGACTCGTCAGAGAAACCACCAAAGGGTTTATCAATTGTGTTTTACAATTTATGTCGTTCCCCAAACTTCCCCACAAACCCCTGGAAATTTGGAAACGAAATTGTCAGTCCTATGGTACCATAACATACTACCGGTCATCTTGGCCAAAGTTAATGAACTTACCCATGTTATGGATAAACCATAATATTTTGTAAACTTGGGAAAAGTACTAGTAAGCACATATAAATCACCGCAAAACATTTGAAGCACGTAACAGTGGGGACTATGTACTCACTTGATTGATGATGTCTTGCTTAATTGTGCTAGCAAAACTCAAGTGCTTCTTAATACGTCGGATGATCATATTGTTAGTGTATATCGTGGCTTAAGCGGAAGATCGGATAGAATGTGGTTTATAACCAAACGAGTGAAGGATCTCGTATAATATGGTTTGTTAAACCTTACATTCTGATTGGAAAGTGTCTAAAGGTGTTTTGACCCGTTACGACCTGTTAAAATGGTTTTACGCAATTTTAACCTATCGTATGTGTAAATACAGGCCCGGATAGTCGAATGAGTCCTATGAAGAGTTTGATCTATTAAAACAAGTTTATTTATGTTTTATGATCAGTTCATATAGTTAGGACATGGACCATGTGGTTTTAAAAGCATTTTATGCCTAAAGGGCACTTTTGACCTTTTTAAAGTATAATAGTTTACTCGTCATTTGACTCACCAAACGGAATGACCATAACATATAACCTCAAAGGGTTATTCCCTATATTATTGTAGTCATATAAATGCGCTTGATTGGATCCTAAAATTGACCAAACAGGTCAGATTCGAAATTCAAAGCAGAAGTCAAACTGCTTGACTTTCGAGTAGGAAATGAGCACTAAACTAGAAATGACGAGTTAGACATGCTAAGACATGTCTAATAATGCTATATAAACTTATATAGTGTCAAAACTTTTATTTTTAATACTTAAAAGTTCATTTATCCTAAAATTTAATTTCTGCGTTTTTTACTTTCATTTTGTAAAAGTTTGACTCGTCATTTCGCCTAATAAACGTGATGATCAGAGGGTGTAATCGCAAGGGATTAACACCATCATTATTACAATCACGTAGCAAAGTTCATTTTGAACTTTCACTTGACTGAAAAGGTCGGAACTGAAAGTCAAAGCAAACGTCAATTTTGCTTGACTTTGGCTCATAACTAACCAAATAAATGACATAGACTAGGAGAAACACTTACCTGTTTTTAGATGAAGGATTAGAACTCAGGAATGGAGGCCTCAAGTGCATAAGCAAGCTCCAATATAATTTTTGAGTGAGAAAGAAAAGAATGGGTGCTTGAAACTCAAGAATTCAAGCCGATTTATAGTGTTTTTGGATCAAGGAGGTGATGACAAGTGTTACTAAGTGTTGATTAGTGTCCTAACATGTGTCTTAACTAGAATTAAGGTGGCAAGAAAGGTGTAAGGTGGCATACTTGGTGAACAAGGATTTCTGCCCACAAGTTTCTACATACTAGGCATGCCTTACGGACTATAAGAGCTTAGGCCTTGCAGTCCGCAAGGCCACCTGGCGGGCAGACTTTTATTTTTTGACAGTTTCAGCCCTTGGACTTGTATTATCAATTGTTTGCAATTTTAACCCTTCTAACACATTGTTTAGGTCTTGTAAAGGGTATTAAGGCACATGTAACTTGGATTTTGTTCTAGTAATGTTGTGAATATCGATCTTTTGATTACGTATTTCGTAAATAAAATATAAAAGTTTATTAAACATAGAAACGATCAAAAGTGTACAACCTTTGAATATTTTAATGTCACAATTTCCCCCCTTGAAAGCTTTCCTAACAACCGCATAAATACTAGAACAACTCTGCTGCTTTGAAGAAACTAGAAGCCAAAGTACAAAGTGCTATAATTAAAAGTGTTGGGTTAACTTAAATCAATAGTCATGTCAACAAGTCTATACTAAAGACCATAAGTCAACAAGTCAACAAGACTAGTTATACTAGATTCCAAAAGTGATTGAATCCTTCTAGTAGTTTTGGAATCCAAGTTGTTTTCCTTGTAATTACAACAATTTTATGTTTTAGTGTTTAAACCTTAACTATCCAGCAGTTTTGCACAACTACTGGCAGTTACATCATGGATTATGATGTTTAGGGTCTCTTTCATGGTGATGTCACCAAAAGTTCTCTCCTCTATAAATAGTTCTATCTATAACTTGTAAATGAAATTCTAAGAGCTGACAAGAAAACTAAATTAGAGAGAGTTCACCTTGTGAGGAGGACTATTTTGTATGATTTATTGTATTTAGACATATATGATTAATATATGAATCTTTGGCAATCATTCCCAAATCCAGTAGTGTCTATGATTACTTATTAATTTTAAAACTGTTTTTATCAAAAACACACATAATTCACTAACTCTTAGATCCAACGATTGTTATCAGAGCCAGGTTACACTACTCGACTTGATTCAGAAGAAAAACGTCTTATATTGATAACTAATTGAGTGAGCAAAAGAACTTGAGAAGAATTAGACCAGTCGGAACATTAAATTGTTCTGATACTCTGTTTTCCAAGTAACTCTCAATGGAATTCAGAGAGATGTCAATCACTCATGATCCTCACAATACTGGATCGGCAAATAAGCCCCCGATGCTTGCTCACCATGAATTCAAATATGGCAACGAAGAATGTGTCACCACTTATCCTAGCAAAAACATAGGTTGCTGGAGATCTGTGATTTTTGGTCCGTATGTTCCCTTTGCACCAAGTGCTGAACAACCGATTGTCAATTTCCTAAGAATCCCACTGATTATTCTAAGCAGGATTCCAGAAATTGGAGCTTGATGCTAAGGCATTCGAGATACTAGCCAGGGCCTTACCTAGTGAAATCTATGTTGGATTGCATGAGAATGCCAAGGAATTGTAGGATGCTTTGAATGAACAATTTGGTGGCACAGATAAAGTGCAAGAGAACAGTAGAGAGATTTTGAATCAGCAATATGAAACATTCACCTATTTCAAAGGGGAATCGCTGACTCAACAATTTGAGCTATTCAATTCCTTAATCAGCGAGCTAAGGCTTGTTGGTCAAATATATAAAAATGCTGCTCTGAGTCATAGATTTCCGAGATCTCTCCCTAACAAATGGGATACAATTGCAATTGTCATAAGTAACTCTATTGGATTTGAGGAATTGACTCAGACATAACTTCATGGTAGACTCCTCACTTTTGATAGAGAACTTGACCAGATTAGAAGTTAATATTATCAGCAAAAGTTGTTTATGATTATTCTTTTGGTAACACAACATTAATGAGTCATGATGGAACATCATCAACCAATATGGGAGTGAACAGAGTTTTGATCTGTTCATTAACATAACTACTGTACTTCACAACTCACCATTTGTTGGTAACCAGAACCCTACACCAGTGATGAATGATCAAAAACTTATGAATCCAATTGATCAAGAAGAGTTTGATAATCTTAACCAATTTTCCTTACTGGCTTTCAAAACAAACCAATTTTATAATAAAACTGGTAGGAGATTTTTAGGTTTAGTAAGTCGACAAGTATGATTACATGATCATGACCACGTTTTTATAAGATTTGATTAGAAACAGCTTTTGTGCAAAAATTTTTGGTCAACTTGTATTGACTGTAACTTGATCAAAACATAACGAAACGTATGGTTCCTGAGTCTAAAACTAAGTTCAATGAAATATCTTTCAAACCCAACTGGTTTTTCGACATGTTTAGGTTATTCAAAACATTAAAACAGAAACACAGGTACAGGCTGCGTTTTTCTACAGAAATTGCAATCTATTACGAAAGTCATAACTTGGTCTATGATTGGAGATAATACTTGAAATTTTTATAGTATATAGTCTTAGGAGGTTACAAATTTCTCCAACTGGAATTTCGTCAATCGGATCGACGAGGATTTTTCTACAAAATAAAACGTAAACTGTCAACAGAATGTGACGAAATTGCCCTTTATGTGCTAAATGATTTTTGGTGACTTTTCTGTGTACAATTAGACACTTTTAGGAAATTACACAAACCTTTTCGGACCTAATAACACATCTCATAAATTATTTGAAACTTTTTAGTTTTTTACTATTTTAGACAAAAATCACGAAAACAGCTCAACAACGGACGTTGAGCTAAAACCGCTGAAACTTGATGTTAATGGTTATAAATGCATTTGTTTGTAACTATGAAGTGTATACTGTTTTGTGATCATCATTAAACGTGTTACATGTTATGAGTTGTACACATACACATAACCACACGAACGAACAACTAAGTGTCAACATGTATGCATATTGCGTGGTAGTATATATGTAGAATTCATGTGACTTATGTGGATAGTAACTAGCGAAAAAACGGTAACCATATCAGGACTTGGTTGACCACACTTAACTCTAGTCACTAAATTCTAACCGGACAAATATAAGGTGAGTTCACTACTTTACTAAAAGCATGCAATCCCTGGTAATGGTTATAAATGCATTTGTTTGTAACTATGAAGTGTATACTGTTTTGTGATCATCATTAAATGTGTTACATGTTATGAGTTGTACACATACACATAACCACACGAACAAACAACTAAGTGTCAACATGTATGCATATTGCGTGGTAGTATACATGTAGAATTCATGTGACTTATGTGGATAGTAACTAGCGAAAAAAACGGTAACCATATCAGGACTTGGTTGACCACATTTAACTCTAGTCACTAACTTCTAGCCGGACAAATATAAGGTGAGTTCACTACTTTACTAAAAGCTTGCAATCCCTGGTAATGGTTATAAATGCATTTGTTTGTAACTATGAAGTGTATACTGTTTTGTGATCATCATTAAACGTGTTACATGTTACGAGTTGTACACATACACATAACCACACGAACAAACAACTAAGTGTCAACATGTATGCATATTGCGTGGTAGTATATATGTAGAATTCATGTGACTTATGTGGATAGTAACTAGCGAAAAAAACGGTAACCATATCAGGACTTGGTTGACCACACTTAACTCTAGTCACTAAATTCTAGCCGGACAAATATAAGGTGAGTTCACTACTTTACTAAAAGCATGCAATCCCTGGTAATAGTTATAAATGCATTTGTTGGTAACCATGAAGTGTATACTGTTTTGTGATCATCATTAAACGTGTTACATTACGAGTTGTACACATACACATAACAACACGAACAAACAACTAAGTGTCAACATGTATGCATATTGCGTGGTAGTATACATGTAGAATTCATGTGACTTATGTGGATAGTAACTAGCGAAAAAACGGTAACCATATCAGGACTTGGTTGACCACACTTAACTCTAGTAACTAAATTCTAGCCGGACAAATATAAGGTGAGTTCACTACTTTACTAAAAGCATGCAATCCCTGGTTTTGGGATTACAATATCCCTGGTTTAGGACTACACATTTTTTCCCGGATGGAATATCTTTAATACTTTAGTTTAATTTTATGTCTATAGTGGACTAAACGGAACATCTATCTTGAAAGTCCCTACTCTTTATACCAATTAGTTGCCGGGTTGGCAAACGGGGTATTAGTTTATAGCGCTATTAGATTTGACAAACCTCACACCGTGCTTGGAGTCGGGCGTGAACTTTTGACTTTAACTATAGCATCAATGCGGATAGACATTAATGTGGTAGACACAAAAACTTACTATGTCAGTATTTGGTACCACATGTTTAGTTGCTTAGCAGTGGGTTAGCTACCCATGACATGCCTTTATAACTTTTGTATTTAGACTTACTTTTCGTTAAACTAAAACTGTGAACTTGCAAACTTTTTGTTGATACATTTTAGCATGCTTTGCAGGACGTTAGATACAATGCACATGGGAACGGGCAGCTAGGAGAGTATCATGGAGTTTAATAAATTGTTTTAATTATTTAAGCTAAATAACTGTTATTATTGTTTATGTCTTGATTTTATACTTTTGCTCCCGATGTTAACTTAAACTTACGTTTTCAAACTTCTAAAACTATTATCACTATTCATGTTGAATGTGGTAGTTCAACATTTTACAATTAATTTGAAATGGTTCAACATGATTAGTGGCTTGATCCTGGTATGTCATGCGCCTCGCGGTAAAACCCAGCATGTGGAATTTGAGGGTGTGACAACACGTGTATTACATCGGTTGAAAAACTATAAAAATCGAATATCAATAACAGTTCCGATAGTACCGGTACTTATGTTGTTCTGAACCAACAGGTCATCAATATTGCTATACGATATCAGTTTGGTTTGTCACGGTACCAGCATTCTCTATAGCTTAAGGTATATAAAATTTTCTTTATTTATTACCAAAGTTGTTCATTCGATATTGGGTCGGTTCGTCACAACAAATAACAAAAAAAATCAATTATATTTGACCCACCTTATTTGAACAAAATTTTGATTGAAGCGTAGTTAAAAGTAAACACGTCGTAACGTTATATTCGTAACTTTAGAAAACATAACACTACATTATTAGAAAAACGAAAAGGTAAAATGACGTCGATTTACAAATAAGAAAACTAAAGGTGAGGTGGTTTTGATAACACTTACGTTTATATTTCGTTTACTTGTAAGTTAACACTCATAACTCGTTTTGAACCTTTTTTTCCAGATGTGGATACAAATACACATGTTTAAATTAATTTATGTTTATAACTTACTAATATAATACAATAAAAGTTATCATAGAAAATAAAAAATTATAAAACATTGTATCATAAAATAAAGTAAAACTTAAAAGGAAAAAAATTTATAATAATAAATATATATTTAGTTACTATTGACGTCAATCTAAATTAATATATACAAATAAATACTCTATTTTTAATACAATTTTATTTTTAATAAAACTTATACCGTATTGTCGAGGAAATAAAACCAAAGACATCTACTTACTTAAGTTTTTGTAAATAAATTAGCGAACGTAAGTTATTAAAGAAATACTAAATAAATTGATAAAGAAAATATGATAGAAAAAAATGAATAAAAGCAAAAGATAAATGAGAAAGGGAATATGATTTTAAGATAGTAAAATAAAATAATTAAAATCAATAAAAATTTTAAATAATAAAATATAAAAAAAGCTATATATTATTGTAAAAATAAAGTTACTGTTAATGTTCACTCGTTAATGATATATACATACATATATATACATACATATATATATATATATGGGTTAAAATAAGAACCACCTTGAGTTTTGAGAACCATGAGAAATAGGCCATCAAAAGGTTTTTTCGAAATTTTTTTTCTCAAAGGTCAAAAAAGATCACTTGTTTTAGCAAAAAAAAATCAATGCCGCATACCCATATTTATATGAGTCGTAAAAAAATATTTATCTTCATGCAAAATTTACATCAGCGCGTAAAAAAACTTGCATCAGTCAAAACTACTGACTCGACAATTTTTTTTACTTTTTTTACAGATGTGTTTATAATATTTTCATTTACGTTTGTGCAAAAAAATTTGGCCCAACTCGCGCGGAACCAAATAGTTCTCACAATTCTCGCAACTCGTAGTAGTTCTCATTTGAACCGAGCCCTAATGGCATATTTGATTTTTCTACACCTCTACATATTTGTGTCTCAGTAAATAAGCAAAGTATAAATATATTTTTATAACTTTCTACATTTTGTAAATATATTTTTAAATGCTAAGATTTTGTTTTATTACAACTTTTGTTTAATTATCGTTATAAATAATTTAGACTATGTTATTCTATAGTTTTTGTATGTATTTAAAAAGTTGTAATGTGATGGTTGCGATTTCAACATAGCAAAATCGTTATCTTTATCTATGTTGTCAAAAGCGAGCCAGGCGCGTGCCTAGGCGCACGGGCGCAGCGAGGCGTGACCAAACCGCCTAGTGGAGTCTTAGGCATAGATATGTGACTTTTTCAGAAAATGGCGTCTAGGCGCACGTTTAGAGCCAGGCACAGGTGACTACGGCGCTCTTCCGGAGAGATTCTGGCAAAAAACGACTTTCTGGCAACTTTCCAGCCATATTCCGGACAAAAACAAGCCTGAACTTGCTGGAACTGTTACACATTTGTGGAGAGAGAAGGGTAGAAAAAAGATAGAGTTAAAAAACAATACTTGTTTTTTTTTTAAACGAGATAAAAGGGTATTTAGTACTGTTCATAAACATTTAACATCTACAAAAGTGAACCTAGCATCTATAAATGAGAGTGTTGATAAAGTGAACCTAGCATACTAGAAATGCAGATTTCAATTTACATCTATAAAAGTATAAGAAGTTAGTTATCTTTAATTTATAAAATTGTTTCTAGTTAGATTATGAAGTGGTTATTACTAAAACTTGTGTTATTAATTTTTTACATCTATTATATATATAATTTTTTTATTTTTTCTATATATGCGCCTTGCTTGTCGTACGCCCTCGCTTTTTAATCACCTTGCGCCCGTCTTGTGCCTTTGACAACATAGATCTTTATCAATACTTTTGAAGCTCTTACCGGTATTCGTTCTTATAAATTTAGATCAGTGTTTGTTTCAATTCTGTATCGATACTGTAACAACCAAACAAATACAGACCAAATTCTTGCCGCAACGCGCAGAGAAATTTTACTAGTTTATATTAATATATGCATATCTAGAAAAATAGATAATATTATGGAATGAGGGGCTTAGCATAACACCATAAGAATCCAAACTAGATGTCAAAAAAGGCGCCTAATTTGCAAAATTTTGAGGTCATTCTCATTACTAGAAACCAAAACTTAGCTATAACCGAGTTGATGTTGATGGTTTGATAATTAGGATGTTACAAATACTGGCGAAGGCTTTCTCCACTCGTGCTTTCCATTTCCTTTAGTATTTCCTGAGCCAACAATTTAACATGCGGTTCCACGTCTTCGAGCAATTCGCCAAGGAACGGTATGGTTTCAGGTAAGAATACCAAATATTCTTCTCTCAAATTCTCCACCAAAAACTTCACTATCTTTAACCCTAGTATTCGGGTTCGTACCTTCTCACTTCGTGTTTGCATTAAAACCTGCAAGTCATATTGGAAAACATAAACAAATTTAAAAAGTTGAAAATGATTGCCGTAGTGAGAGAGAAAAGTGGAAACGGGTCAAGACTAACCTCATGATTAAGCGGCTTCCAAAGAAGGTCACTGGCGGAAGTAACAGCCATTTGTCCAACACAAGAAACCAACACATCATCAACCTCGTTAACTGAGGGTACGTCTGGATGATCTTCAAGAGAGGTTGGTGGATCAACCACAAGTTGTGAGATAATAGGTTTCAACAACACCTGCACAAAAAACTCTTGTCAATAAGTGTATGATCTAATACAGCTATCGTGAAACTGATTAATGCATTAAACAGTATTTGTGCTTACTTGGAAATTTGAGGAGTCAAGAAACTCAAGGTTTCCAGCGTCATAAAGAAAACACTTGTGAAGAGAGGACAAAACCAGCGCTCTCACATGCCATTTTCCAACAGACAAACTAGAATTTTCTTGGCTCTTGTATATATCCGGGTCCGTAAGCTTTGCTTTCTTCTTTCGACTTGAACCAGATTTTGCCACTTCATCGGTCAGATAACGCACCAATCCATTAAGAATGTATTTGAAGTATGGAACAAACAAAGATCTATAGCGTTACAAATAAAAAAATAAAATAAGAACAAATTCTGCTAACACAACATGAGCATCAATTCATTAAATTTTAAGGTAGTGAAAACAACAGAATATTAACTCACCTGTGGCTACTGACAAGCTTCTGTATTAAACTGAAGAAAGATATTGCACGGTCAACATTTGCAAGCCCTAAATCATCATTTTGCTCGACATATTCGGACCACTCAACACACCTAATGAAAAGAGGCTTGAACATGTTTTCTGTAAGTTTCGCCGTAAGAACCACCATTGCATTGATAACCTCCTTCTCAACAGCAGTAATATTCTTGACTGAAGCAGGGTGTTGGCGGCGGATATCAAGAGCAAGTAAACACGTGTCAAAGATATTTAAATAAAAAGCAGATACAGATGATCGGTCCATAGTACTAATGAAATCCCCCAACATCTGGAAAGTAATTAATAAGCTTGAATCTCCAAATTTGACTGCTTCAGAGTATATCTTCAAAAGAGGTGGAAGCAAAAGTCGAACAGTAACTCTTTCTGTAAGAAGCTTCCGTACAGTATCAGCTTTTAACTTCAACTTTGAACTTGACTTATTTGCATATTGAGAACGCAAAATTAAAAGTTGCAGAATCTGACCAAGATACGGATTCAAGAAACCACCAAGTTTATCAATAACCGCTTCTATGGTAACAAGAATGGACATGAAGAGAGATTCTTTAGAAGTTTCACTGTCTCGGGGTTCTGAATTATCACACAAAGAGACAGCATGACACCTCTTAAACACATTATCCATGATACTAGGAAGTTCGGGTAAAGATCTAGGCCCAAGCACGTTAATTAATGCACCAACAGTCCGGAAACATCCAGAAGAAACTGCCAGATCATCAGAATGTATATGCTTAATAACCGTTGCTAGACATGTGTTAAAGACGGAGTCACTAGAAGGAAAAACTGTCACTAAAACTTCAAGGGTAGACACCGCTGATAGCCTCAAGGAAGTTTGTTTTAAAGTATCTGCACTGTCTTCGAGTATTTTTAAGATCTCGTGACACATTTTCTCAAAATGTTGTGATGTAATTTCGTCAAACCGAAGCCATGAGCTTCTTATGCTTGGATACACGACCTTCTTATTATGCTTTTGTGTTAATGTGCTGCACTCTTTTGCCACATCACATAGAAGCCCGAGAGCCTGTTGAAAACCATATACATAAGTCGTGATGTAGAAAGTAAGCAGGTAAATTTGTTATAAGTAGTAAAAAAAAATCTCACTTTTTTTCGCAAACTTAGGTCTGCATGACCCAACAATGTGACGATGACTTGAAAGTAAGTAGAGGGCAGGAGATCCTTTCTGACAGACGTCAAGACCGCGTGCATGAGCTCTTTTAGTTCTTTTCCGAGCGAAGCTGGAACACCGAGATCCTTTCTCTTTGACCCAACCAGTTGCAAGTAAGTGGCAACATGCTTCATAAGTGCCCCGCATGTTTCCTGAATGCTATTGTCATCTCCACCAGATTTAAGCTTGAACGATATTTCCGGATCTTGTAATTTGTCATTAATAAACTGCATTGCAACTAAAAGTTGTACGACAAGTTGTGGGTCCCATGATTCCATTTCAAGCTTCTGAAGCATCAGTACAAGTGACGGAAGCCAGATCGAGCATGAATACTGCCCTGAAATTTGTAAGGCGAAAGTGTACTCCCACTGTGTACGTACACTTGCAGATACATGCTCAATTGTGTTATCTTGATATGAAGCCAATGAGCGAAAAAGGAGGATCAGTAATGAAGCTAGGCTGCTTGTCTCCCCTAGAGTCCTGTTAGGTAAAATGAACAGGTCAGTTTCGGTAGATTAGAGGTTGTCCGTACTATGCAGATTCAAAATTTAGTTTCCTCAAAGTTCTTTTGTTCAGTTGAACATATATACAATCTGAAACAAATTAAAAGATCTATTTCGTTGTATTTTAATTCGATAGCAAATTCAGGCATTGGTCCAATCACACTATGCGTGTGTCAGGTAAAGAAAAAATAAATAAAAAAACATATATGTAACCATCTGATATCCAGCTAACATAGTTTAAATTTTGGCATGTAAACCAAACTGAATACCAGAGTCCAAATCGATAAGACAAATTCAGTTCGGTTCAATTCTGTTTTCTTTGAGTTACACCCAAACCAGATAGGGTATCCTGAAAACTGATAATAAGTACCTCAAAAGATGCTCAACAATAGAAAGTCTCCTATGCCGAGCAACATCCGGTAAAATATCCAGAAAAACCTGAGAAAAAATTGCCAACTTAAACTCATGACGAAAGTATGATTATGGTACAAGACTTAATATCTTCAGCATAATGTACCTGCAACAGTTCCTCTTGATTTTCAGTCTTGGATAGCCAACAAGGCACAATAGTTGATACGAGGTCTTCAAATACTTTCTTTGAGTGGCTGTCCCACTGACATACGACATGTGAAATCTAGCGTTATAGAAGTGCCATGCTTCAAACATTAGTTTGCTACGAACTTAGATCATCAATATACCTGTGTTACAGCCGATTGGCCAATGACAGTAAGAATATCAAGTATGTGATCCAAAATTATGTCCGGCATAACCTTTGCAACTGCTGATAACAATGAAAACACATGGTTACGTGTGGCTGCATCATATGTCGATTGAACACAACTGACCAATAGCTTTATGTCAAAACTCTCAACAATTCCATCCTGCAGTAGAAACATGTGATAACATGGTTACTAGACATGGAACAACTTTCGAGGGGTACTACAATAAAAAAGATTAAGAAAAATATTTATAACCTGTACTCTATCAGTGACAATAAGGGAATTGGTAATATCCTCAAGGACTGAAAGTATATTTTGTTGTATGTAACATATTGTACTTTGTGTGATATCAGCCAATGCTTCTGCATGTTGTTCATCATGCTTAACAGCTTCACTTATCCACTCTTTGTCCATAAAAACTATGTTAAGATGCTTAAACAATGGCTCTACAAGCGTGGTCCTGTTCTCTATGTCTTTCTTTAGTAACAAAATCAAGTAAAGAACTCAAAAACGAGAGCTTGCTGCAGCTCCTATGACCAACTTCACTATGTAGTTCAGATTTTAGCTGGTTAGTGGCTTTCTTTTTCTTCTTTCCGTGTGGTGTACCAGTTGAAGGAGCTTCTTTTTCCAAAACAAAATCAAGCATCCGATGTATCGTCGAGCTAGAAACCTGCAACCAAGCATCACATACTTATCATCGTTAAAACTTGTTTCTAACCTTTATTTAAGCCTCTGTACAAATCTCTGAAACAAAAAAATAAATTAAAAAAAGAACAGAAACACAAACCTTTATCTGTAACAAGGCCACCCTTGCAGCATTCTGAATTTCACCATTACAGCTCCGAAACAGACACACAAGTTCTTGAAATAAAAGTTCCTGCAGATTATGGAAAACAGATTAGCAAACAATTTGGTATGTCAATACCACAAAGTCCATATTCCAGCCCAGAAGCATCAAACTTAAAGAAACTTACCTGAATTTCAGGCTTGAAACCTCCATACAAAGAACTATTGAGGCATCTTAAAACAGTTGCACAAGGCTGTATAATGGAAAAATCTTCTGAATATGAACGATCAACCTGCCATGGAATGGAAAAAAAACAGAATGTGAATATAATTCCTTCCAAGTTTTGCCAACTTGATAGTGTAAACAGAAATTGTTGAAGGTAGATGAAGCAAATGAGCGACTCAGGAATTCGGGTCACCGGTCGAAACAGAACCTTTCGTGAGAGCCTAAAACCTATTCAAAATCTTTAAAAAAAAGAGATTTGACAGGTTTTAACAACTCACCTGAAGTGCCTTCAAAATGTATGAATCAACAGAATACCCAACGGATGCTGAGGTAAGCTTCATACAACACTAGAAAGACAAAGGTGAAAAGGTTATTTAAATAAAATAATGAGATTCTAAAGGCATAATCATAACTTATGTGGAAAATTACCTCCAGTAGAAGACAAAGGACTTTGACTTGTATCTTTGACAATGTCGAATGACAATTATTGCGTCTTTCTAACAGATCATGTAGCAGAGTATTAACTTCTTTAACTTGCATAACGTGGTTTCCCAAACCTTGGAGCAAGAATACTATTTTCATCTGCCAGTTTGTCAACCATATAAAAAGTTGATACAAATATATCCAAAATGAATAAAATTTGATGCGCCTATAATTTAGGTAGAAATTAAATGAACTTACCATTCCGTAAGGACATAATGATAGTGCCGAGCCCAAGATAAATTTCAGTATGCTGTCTTTTGTGGGCCTATCAAATCTGGATAAGTTTAAACATACAGATTTAGATCAAGTGTAAAGTTTTCATTACAAATATAAAACCGTCAAACTACAAACTTTATGAAATACCTTTCTCCAACACTATGTGGCACCAGCAGTCCATGGTGTGAAGAGCTTAGCAATGTTGTAAAAAATTCAGAGAGAAAATCGATGTCGGATACAATAAGCTTCTTTTGTTGAACCATCATCGCCAAAATTTCTCCAAGAAAGTGACTCCATACTGCACTTCTCCCTGTGGCCAAGTAACACAAATATTTTTTATGACACGACAACTAACATTAGTTATAATCAGGTCTGAGCTAATTAAAAAACGTACCATTTTTCCCACCAGATAAACTAATATGTGGCCATAAAGTTAATAGTCCTTCAATGCAGCTCATGGCAGCTGCCCGTATCTCCTGAAAATGAAAGGACCTCAATAATAATAATACAAGAATTAGAAAAGACTATGGACGACTTTCAGCTTGTTTTATTGATTAGACTCGTTCCCTTTTTAGCTAAAAACTTCGAATTGACGTGTTTGAGATGAGACACATAACTCTACCTGGTCATCGCTAGACAGTGGAACAAGAATGGAAGGAAACTCAGCAGGTAGTTGAAGAAGTAAGCTCTCATTTATTTCATTTTCTAAACGAATTCTCTCCTCTAACTGAAAGCAAATAAACTCAAATGAGTGTAGACTCTCTTTTTGGACAGCAACAGCAACACCTGCATTAAAATAGGTCATGTGAAAAGCCATTTAAATAATCAAAAGAACGAACGAAAAAGGCAAAGCTCTTCTACTGTGCTTTATAGAATTGCTAGATACTCTGAGACACTCTCCCTCCAATTAAAGTAATGCAATGTATAATAAAGGAAAATTTGAAAAGTAACTACAAAATCAAACAATCAACCCGACCGTAATCCGACTAGCCAAGATCTCAGTCATCAGTAATAGAGCTATCACGTATATAAATAAGTAATCCACAAAAAATAAAACGGTGACCTACCTTCGTCTGTAAAAAGCGAAGACAAAAAGTGAGCGGGAGAGCTCTTCTGTTTTGAAACAAGCTGATGAAGATGCTCTTTGAAGATAACCTTTGAATGAGACGCAAAAAATGAAAAAAAACTATGAAGAATAACTTCCCGCTTCTTGTTTTCATCCTGCAAGAGTTGAGGTTTTAGCATAAATAACCCGAATAGACCCACTAAAATGTAACAAGTAAAAAGTGTCGCCTTTAACAATCAAAGAAAGGGCTAACCTTAGAGACAACCTCACAAGATGTTGCAAAAAAGGCATCCAATAACCGCCGGAATACGCATATTAATATCTCGGCGTTCAACTCCTCAAATCCCATGTCATGCATGTTATCAAGGAATGCTTTGCAATCGTTGTCCAACATTGTTTTGATTGACTATAAGATCAGAAAAATAGCTGCTTTAGGAACCGAGAATCATTTAAGTGTTACTAAAAATAGTGCACAGTCGTCTCCAAAGTCTGTATCATTGAATGAACATCCAAGTAACTACATTGTTGAGAGTATACCTCTTCTGTAGAAATTCCAAATCCAGCTGCTTCTAACTTGTCCCACTCTTTTAAAACAATTGGAAAACAGGATTCGTACAATGCAGAAAACTGCCCAAAATCTGAAACATAATAGAAGAAAATTAAACCATACATACCAGTATACGAAGACATCAGATTAACTAGTAAGCAGGTAAATAATGTAAGTTTTAGTAGGAAATTTGATAATAAAGGTTAAAACGTTTTAGTTAGTTTGCAAAACAAGTGCTGTTCCATAGTAGTCACTGTGTTTTAATATTCTATTTTGAATAGATTCAACACCATTTGGCAATCAGAATGTGAATAGCAAAAGAACAAGAAAATAAAACAGCACCATTTTTGCAAACCAAAAAGTTCTTTATATCGTTCGTGTTTTTGCAACTTGGGATAGTGAATAGAGAAATGAACGACAAGGCATCATTGCACACATGGCATTCTGGCAATAAAAAAAACCAGTATAAATAGACTTACCTTTTTGTGGTTTCATCAGTGCATGCAACAAAATCATGAAAAATAATGTCTTGGACGATTCCAAATCATCGCAGCATCCAACAAACCACCGTACATGTTCGTCAAAGTTGGCCAGAAAATATTCCGCCATGGCATCGATATTACGCATATTAAGATCAGAAATCTTTTCAAGCGTCAATTTCTGTACGATTTGAAGACAAAAGAAGTTAATATGCTTAAATTTTGGCATGCAAAGCAAAATATAGAAAACAGATGCAAGCAAACACAGATATGAATTTGCCTGTTCAGAGCTGGAGTCAACTCTGTGATAGAGAGGCCATTTTAACTCCCTTGCTGCACTTAAAGCCGACATATTTATTTTCTGACTCTGAAATTTATGACAAAACCGATGCTGATTAGCAAATAGTAAAAACAATTGCAGCAAAATGTTACTTTATAGAGCAAAATCCATGAAGACCTTTGGCATGACTAATATTAGAGGAAATATCATTGCAGCGAGCTCTTTTGCATTTCCTTCTTGGCCTGAGAGGCTTGCAATTACATGCTTAATACATGACTCAGTGATATCAGCAGCCAAAGTTGTATTATCTGATCCCTCTATAAATAAAAACAAGTTAGCTAAAAGATCAACAGCAATGGGCAAACATATTAATGACGAGGAACGCGTTTTTGTTATGCTACTAATACTTGTACTTGCTCTGCTATTCTGCCCCATCCTGGCTGAGGAAGAGTTACGGGCGCGTAAAACAAAAAAATACGCTGATGGGGGACGGGCACTATAGTTAAATACGTGGCATTGACTAGAAAAGAAAAACTTACTTGAGAATAATATGTTTGTGCATCTTTTAAGCACCTTCTGAAGGCCATCTAGAAGATCTGAATGCTTTATGAACTCAGACAATCTTTTCATACTTAACACCGCCTGGACCACACTTAGATGATCATCATAAATCCGTCTCAGCAGTGCATCATTGAAAGTTTGAAGTTTCTGATAAAAATAAAAGAAATGTCAAAAAAAGAAAACAATTAACATATGGCTTGTGGAACTATAAATGTTGAATACCTTAAAACATTAACCTAAACTTGAGCATATATTCCTTTCGAATATGAAGATATTACCTGAGAATTAACAGGCTTCTCCCCAAGACTGGAATCCGCATCCAAGCTCATAACAGTGGCCGTCCGAACCGTAGCCTGTGACATCATATGAACATAATAAAACATCAGAAAAATGAATTGCAGGTGGACCATTACCCTGAAAATGAGATGCGCTATACTATAGTTAGTTACAGGCCAAGAGAAGCCAGGCATGTGCAATACTATACTACTCCAACTCAAGATAGCAAAATTGGAGGGTGGTCAAAACGAATAGTTTTTTGAGTACGAGGCTGGCCATGTTGGGTTGACCTTGACCCGCAAACTGTTTTTAGTCCATTTTGTTTAAAAACAATTACTGCGGTACGTATGATTACAAAAAAAAAATGTATCGTTACTTAAAAAAATACCTTTGGATGTTCAAGTCCAAACCAAATCTTTGAATCGGAGGATGCAGATGAATCCAAGCCTCCATCTAATGCCTTACAGAGGATCTCATATACAGAATTATCTTTCTTGGATTTCACTTCAATGTCCTAATAGGGAGAAGTAAAGATATATTAAGATCAAAACTAAAATAAGAATACTTAAACTTGAGAAAATTAAACAGCTCAAAAAAGTATACAGCAAAACAACAGACCTCTAAGGAACTTCGAACAGCTTCTCGTAATTCCAGTGAATAATGATCATTAATGGAGAACAAGATTTGTTTCAACTTGCTTTTGGCTAATTTGTCAATCCAAAGAAAAGGATGAGCAAAAATATACAAATATGTGGATAATCTAAGTACGCATAGATATCCAAAGTTGGCCCACAAAACAAAGTATCAAATTGATATTGGAACTTTTGAATTAACCTGTTGTAGATGATGTTTCATTCCCTTTCTTATATAACTTATTAGAGATAGAAAGTACTTTTGAGACTAGACGGCCAGCTAGAGCATTAACAGGAACAGTTTCGATCACAGAAAGAAGTGCTTGATGACACATGTCATCTTCAAAACTATATTCCATGAGTGATTCCAAAAGGACCACAAGAAACTTATCAATATTGAACTCCTTGGTCAATCCAGAAAGAATCCCCGTTAGATCCCTTCATAAAAAAAATCAAACCAAGCTCGTAAAATTCAGATAAAAAAACTAAAAACATCTTAAATAAAACAAATTTTAACTTTGGGGCCTACCGAATTTCCTTCAAGATATCCACAACTTTTTTAGAGAGCACTTCCACATTTTGAAACTGCCATGCAAACAAAAGGATATATCATTCTTACAAGACAATGCAATGTCAGACATCTTTAAAACAAATGTTTTGTTCACTTGCAGTGTTATTGCATCCAAGGATACCTGTACAACATTCACCAAGGCCATGAATGACACTCGAAACAATCGTAAATCAGTAGAATGTTCTGCATCGTCACGCGCCACATCAGCAATGGAGCGAATCAAGTTTTTAATAAGACTAGAAGATAATGTTGATCTACTAGCTAGTAAGCCAACAATCATCAAAGCCCCAGCCTGACAAAAAAACAATAATAATAATTAAAGTCCTTAGTATCATGAAATGTTCATAGCAGAAAACATCAATGAAATTTTAAATAGGGAAAACCACAAATTTTGCTTTAGATGTAATTAATAAAAAACCGATTACTAATCAAATGTTTATGATGCCCAAAATGTACACCTTGTGATCTGTATTTCCTTTTGAATGAAGCTGAAGACTTGAAACCACATACGGAAGAATTATCTTTACAACATCGGTATCAATAGCTGGAAGAGAGCCCAAAACCTCGATAACAACAGCAGTACAGAAGCTTATCACAGGCCTCGACAGTTGAACCTTCTTGGCAGGTGAAGCCTATAAAATCAATGTAAAAGATATACAAAAATGATTAATGATGTTCCTCGTTATCATGCAAACATATAGCACCAAACTTACATAGTTGCATAGAGCTTCTAAAACCCCCATATAGCGTATGCATTGCTGCACAATAACCTTCCTGGGGGGTGGTGCACCAGATATCTTAACACCCTCAAGAAACGCCCATTTACCATGTCTGAATCACAGAAAAAAAAAGTAATCACAATATAAATACTCAAATACAACACTAAATTTCCAGAATGATTAATAAAGAAAAAAATATAAGTTGCCAAACAGGTGTGCATAGTGGGTTGTGTAACAGGTCACAGAACAGAACAAGTCAAATGAGTTGTTCCCAGAACACTATGTGCCAAAATTTAATAAAAAATTTTCTTTTGAATAGAACAAATTAGGTAACCTTATGCATTAAAAGTAAACTATGAGAAACTTGCAGTGCATTTGACCAATAAAAAATGCAACCAAAAACAAACCCTTCATAAGTAATCAGCCGAAGTAGCTACCTCTAATAAAGAGCAGAGTGAGAAAGAACCCATTTCTTACCCTGTGTCGAGAAGTTGCACAATACGTACAAAGACATGTGTATCATGATAAGGTAGAGCACATAAAATCAGCTCATCTGTGTTGTAAACATAGATCCTACCAAAAACAGATGAACAAGTGAATAAGTAAATATGTCGACATAAAAAATGGGTTAACAACTAAAATATGTAACTCCTCTCAATCTAACGTACAAGAAAACTTGACAGTTCAAAATGGGGAAATATGAAAAGATAAAGTATGAATTACAAATTACAATACATACTTGTATCTACGAATTAGATATTCAAGTGTCCGCAAGGCTGAAGATGACTGAAAATATCCTGAAAGCAGCCGCAAATAAGAGCTAACTGTAGCGTTAATTTGGTTATTCTCTTCAATACCCATCAGTTCTCTATCCAAATCTTTACTCTTATGTGCAAACAAATCATTCTTGTACTTCACAAATCGTTCATCTTGGATCACAAGAGCCTCCAACCCTGAGAAGCCAAAGCTCAGATTATTCAAACTTGCAATAACATTGTATCTTCAGGCTTCAAAACAATTATTCAGTTATTCTCAACGTGAATATTCCTAATAGTCTAAATTACATCAACAGATTACTACAATACACAGATCTGTACATTCATCCACCTGAGACGAACATCATTTATTTAAGCTTATGTTTAGTAACAGACAAAAAATTCATTTACATCCGTTAGTTTGACTGAAGCATTGTTAAACATTATAGTACAATAATAATCTTTAGCATGATGAAAACCAAAAGGCTACAAGTACAAGACACTAAGAAGCATTCCAAAAGCATGCACGTTAGTTTGACTGAAGCATTGTTAAACATTATAGTACAATAATAATCTTTAGCATGATGAAAACCAAAAGGCTACAAGTACAAGACACTAAGAAGCATTCCAAAAGCATGCATCAGTACAAACTAGTCTATGACTTGGCATAATCAAATATTTCGGGCAGTTGATCCGACTTATGTTTCGATCATAAAGGCTAGAACAACTTAAGTCAGTAACCGGCCCAAAAATACTATAAACTTAATCATTCAAATGCCAACATCAAATAAAAAAAATTTCAAGTTCTGCATTCTAAGAGAACTCACAAGTCACGTCAGCCTCTAAAACCCACTTTCTCTAAAAATATAGAGGAAACAACTAAGACATCCCTCTATATTTATAGGGTGACTATTCATCAATATATATAATTATGTGAGTGTATAAAACCGAGACAAAACAATAAGACGGAGAATCAGATGTGAGAGTTTTTTTCAAGATAAACAAAGTGTAAAGGAAAAAACGTGTTTTTTAGTTAAATTATATAGCACTCGAGTGAAAATGCTCTAAAATGTTGATATAAGCTGCATATATTCAGTTAAAAATTAGATCCCACTAAATTAACAACAATAGAGACCTACCTGAGATTGTTAAATTCATGCTTTTAAGTACTCACATTAACCTAATTACTTCTCAACTCAAATAGATGCGTAATAGACTAAATATTTCAAAAACTTAACTTGCTAGGTACATGAACTTTCAACTTATAAAACAAAACAAAAGCATAAAATAAATAAAAATAATACCTGATTGAGCAAGGTCGAAGAGAGTATCAAGGTCAATATCAGCAGCTTCTTTAGCATCGAACAAGATTGAGGGGCGAGTAAACGGTCTTTTCAGAGTGTCTGTGTCGGCTTTAACAATTGACCTAATTGCTTGTAGCTGTGTCGCAATCGATGTCGCCATTGAAGATGATTGAAACGAAGATTGCTGAAGAGATTTTGTTGAGCTAATTGAGAGTTTTTAGAGTGTAACTGATAAACCCTAAAACCCACAGAGTAGAGGTGGTGCTACAGACTTCAAATGAGATGGCTGGCGCGGGTGTTTTAGGGCTTTTAGGGTTTATGGTGATTTCATGTATACACCAGGTTACAGGCCGGTTTGTTTACACGGCAAAACCGGTCCTCCAATATAGCTGAATTACGCTTTTGTTATTTTAAGGCAATCTTTATATGGTGTGGACTTCGACCGAATCAGAAAAGTGGCATGTTATATAGAATGGAGAGATAAAAGTGGTGTGGAAGAGTGATTTTATTTGATACGTGGTACATGTTTTTTATTATTATTTTATATATAATACTCTAAATTTCATATACTAATCAATAAATTTTGATAGATAAATAAGTATGAAAATAAAATATTAGCCACTATTAAAATAAACACCAAACTTAAGGGACTGAAAGTGAATAGAATGAAAGTTAAAATTATATTAAGTTAAATAAAAATACACACACATCTTCAGAGATGTGTGTGTCGAATACAAGCAGGAGTAGAAGAAGAAGAACCCTAAACACTACAAATCTACAAAATTGAATGGAAGATTGAAGTTAAAATCTATGCATGAACTAAGATTCATAATCATTTAAGTGTTCTTAACGCCAAGTAAGTTTAATTTTAGTTTTAGTGATGAATGATGAAATGGGTTATGTGTAATCTGTGAATGAAATATGAAATTGAACATGAATATTAGTTATTATCAATGTGTAGGAGTTATAGTATGCTTAATTTTGATTATATTGATGATTTGGGATAAAACCCATTTGGGTTTGTAGAATGATGAAGGATTAGAGAAACTTATGTTTGAATTAGTATAATGTCGATGATTAGGATAGTGTTGAGGAGGGTAGAATTGTAACACCCTAAATTCCATATACTAATCAATAAATTTTGAGAGATAAATAAGTATGAAAATAAAATCTTAGCCATTATTAAAATAAACACCAAACTTGAGGGACTGAAAGTGAATAGAATGAAAGTTGAAATTATATTAAGTTAAATAAAAATACATACACATCATCAGAGATGTGTGTGTCGAATACAAGCAGGAGTAGAAGAAGAAGAACCCTAAACACTACAAATCTACAAAATTGAATGGAAGATTGAAGTTAAAATCTATGCATGAACTAAGATTCATAATCATTTAAGTGTTCTTAACGCCAAGTAAGTTTAATTTTAGTTTTAGTGATGAATGATGAAATGGGTTATGTGTAATCTGGGAATGAAATATGAAATTGAACATGAATATTAGTTATTATCAATGTGTAGGAGTTATAGTGTGCTTAATTTTGATTATATTGATGATTTGGGATAAAACCCATTTGGGTTTGTAGAATGATGAAGGATTAGAGAAACTTATGTTTGAATTAGTATGATGTCGATGATTAGGATAGTGTTGAGGAAGATATGTTGGTAGATGATTTGATATAAAACATGAGGTGCATGATTATGATGAAGAATTGTGAGAATTGAATGATTATGTTAACCATAGATGAACTAGGAAGAATGTGCTTTAACTACTTGTACATTATGCTTTGTTGATGATATGCACAACACATATTCGATGAAATGCTTAAATTGAATTAGTTGGGTTTTGACACCAAAATTTGTTAGATTGATGAATTAGTATGAAAATGGAATTATATGCCGTCAATTAACACCATGATTGAAAGTCAAAGTGTATGTATGTAATGGATAATAAGAAAGGTAAATATGTAATGATGCATCTTATATGAGTGAAGAAAGAAGGAGATACAAGTTAAACGAAGACACTCAAAACACAAGATCACGGTAAGTTCTTATAAACTTCGTATACTTTTAAAATGAGTAAGATAATAATTCTATTGTGTTGATTTTAAAATAAAGTGGTTGAATAGATGTAGCGAATTGTTGAAGTGGATTTTTAAGTAATCATTGAAATGAGAAAGTAAGAGACATGTTTACATCCGTAATTGACGGATGAGAATGGAAATGATAATTGAACGTCGTTCTTGGAAATGATATGATTCTTTGTCATTTGAGCTAAGGCGAATAAATTACCAACAGAATGAAAGTCATTCTGTTGACTTTAACAAATAGGTCAACAATCCATAATACTAACGATCATAATTTAAGTGATTGTTGATTTATACTTACTAATTATTTTTTTTACAATGTGAATGATAGGTAAATCGCATGTTTAAATTGACAAGCTTGGAGCGAACATATCTTAATGCGCTTCCGGTTATGTTAGAACATCAAACGGGTCAAAACTCTTTTAGACTTAAAAATGTAAAATATTGTATTTGGGTCTTTTGTAAGTATTATGAATTGATATTGTAGTTTGGTAAGTACTTTTTTAATGTTATTAAGAAGGTCTTGATGATAATGAAAACGAAACTAGACAAAAGGGTATTTTGGTCAAAAATTTATGTTACGGAGATAACCTTTTCGGAGAAATTTTGGCATTGTGGCTTTTATGGATTTTGGGCATTTCAAGTTAGTATTAGAGCCAAGGTTTGAGGGATTCGAGTATTCGAACTAGGGTACTCGAACTCAAACCGAAAGCTCACGCAAGTTTGTGTTCGTTCCGAAGCGCAAATTGGTAAGTGTTCTTTAAAAGTTTTAACGTTATGCTTTTAAAATATGGAAAATGGAAAGGGATTGTGAAAGTCTCATGAGAATAACTTGAGAAAGATTATTATGGAACATTATGAATGATACGAGACTGTAAAGGGGTCAAAATGGGGCTCGAAAGTTGAATTTTTAAGCTGTTTGGAGCTGTGCAGCGTTTGCAGAACAGATGGGGCATCGGCGACGGCCACATGTGACGTCGGCAACGCCACCTCTGACTTCCGACGCATAAACCTACTGTCTACGCAACAATGCCAGCGACGCTCCAATCTAAGACCCGTAGGCGACGCCACTCAAGGCCGTCGCCGACGCCACCCCCAAATAAAAATTTGAAATTTGTTATTTTATTGTGCCAAGACTTCCAGACACGTCTTAAACATTCGTTAAACTCTAGAAGGGCACCAAAATGTGAATGAAACCATGATGGTGAGCCAGTTAACCTATATGTGTGTATATATATATATACACTAATGATGAATGTATGAATGGATAAGAAAGTTGTGTGCACAGACGGAAGTATGTTTCCATTATCACATCAAGAATGTTGTGATGAGAATTGTATGAACCCGTATCCTACAAGAATGGGGTTTTGGAGATTAGGCAATATATAGAATGATATCTATGTATATAGATGTACACTTACATATTAATGAATAGTATGATATCTAACATAAGTATGTGATTGTAGATGATGGATGAAGGAGGTTCAAACGCTACGGAACAAATAAGTCAGGATGAATTAAATAAGCTGATTGCGGATGAAGTAGTAAAGACAGTTGATGCAAACGTCCCTCGTATAGCACAAGAAATAGAAAGTCAAGTGTTAAGCATAGTGGAAACTATGATGACCAGCAAGATAGACGAGCTGAAAGAAATGATAAGCGGAATACAAAGCAAGAAAGAAGCACGTCGGTGCACGTATAAGGAATTCATGGCGTGCAAACCTGCATCTTATAATGGGGAAATAGACCCCATAGAATGTCAAAGATGGATCTCCAACATAGAAGGGGTGTTCATTCGAAGCCATTGTGAGAAGGAAGATCAAGTGATGTTCGCCACAGGGCAACTTCAACACAAGCGAAGGATTGGTAGGATGCGTATAGTAAGGAGATAGGTGAGGATAAACTACAAACTCTCTCATGGCATGAATTTAAGGAACCCTTCATGAAGTATCATTGTCCACAATCGACCGTAGATAGAATTCAAGAAGACTTCCTCCGTCTTTGACAGAAGAATGAAACAATCGATGAAATCACGAACATTTTCCTCGACAAGATGAAGTTTTGCAAGGAATTCACAAGGACGGAGAGGATGAAGATTAACCGCTACCATGATATGCTAAAGCCGAATACAGAGAGTTCATCACTCCTTCTAAATGTGAAACTTTGAACGAGCTTATTAATTGGGCAAGAGATAGAAAGATCGAATTGAAAAGGCAGGAAGAGCGAGGGGAGAAGAGACAAGTTGAAAAGGGAACAACTCAAGGAACTCCTAAGAAGCCCAAGCATTATGATCATAGTAAGAAAGAGACTTCTAAGGGAGGATTTCCTCAATGCAAGACATGTGGGAAACTTCACACGGGAGAATGTTTGATGGGAAGAAAGGGGTGCTACAATTGTGGTCAAGAGGGGCATCCGTACTACAACTGTCCTAATCCAAAAGGGTATGTTACAATTGTAATGAATCAGGTCATGTGAAAGTTGAATGTCCAAAGCTCAAGCAAGGAGCAAGGAAGGAAGGAAAAAAGGAAGAAATCCCAAGGGCTAGAGGAAGAATGTTTAAGATCTCGTCAGAGGAAGCAAGAGCCCACCCGAATGTTGTATCAGGTATATTTGTGTTAAACTCTATACCTACATATGTAATATTTGATACTGGAGATAGCAGGTCGTTTGTTTCAAACGAACTTATTCATTCACCTTCGTTTGTGATAGAAAGGATGCCTATGCCTCTAGAAGTAGAAATAGCAGATTGCAAAAATTTATTTGTTACATGAGATATGTAGGAATTGTAAACTTATCATAGAAGACGAAGAATTTGATATTGATCTTATTCCCATGGTTTTGGGAGAATTCAAAGTAGTGGTGGGCATGGATTGACTATCCCGACACCACGCGGAAATTTTATGTGAAAGTAAGATTATTCGTGTTATATCTCCTAAAGGGAAGCAAGTGAGTATACATGGGGAACGAATGGTAGAAAATAAATTATGTACCATTGTTGAAGCAGTTAAACATGTAAGAAACGGAGGTAAGGCCTTCTTAGCTTATGTGGTTGATACTAAACAAGATACCCCAAGAATAGATGATACAAGAATTGCGAATGATATCCGGATGATTTACCAGGATTACCACCTGAACGAGAAGTAGAAGTTTCGAATCGAACTGGAACCAAATGTTAAGCCAGTAGCCAAAGCTCCTTATCGGCTAGCACCCGCTGAAGTACGAGAACTAATGGTTCAAATACAAGAACTACTTGAGAAGGGTTTTATTCGTCCAAGTGTATCCCCTTGGGGAGCACCTGTCCTGTTTGTAAAGAAGAAGGATGGGTTGATGCGCATGTGCATCGACTATCGAGAGCTCAATAAACTCACAGTGAAAAACCGATATCCCTTACCGAGAATAGATGATCTTTTTTATCAATTACAAGAGGCGAGTTGGTTTTCAAAGATTGACCTGCGTTCGGGATATCACCAGTTACGGGTGAGGGAGGAAGATGTAGCTAAGACTGTGTTTAAAACTCGTTATGGACATTATGAGTTTTTAGTAATGTCCTTCGGATTGACTAACGCCCCGGCCGCATTTATGGATTTAATGAATAGAGTATGCCGAAACATGCTAGACAAATTTGTCATAGTATTTATAGATGATATTTTGGTATACTCTCGAAGCGAACTCGAACATGCTCATCATTTACGTGCATTGCTCGAAACACTCCGTAAGGAACGATTATACGAGCGTTTTCCAAATGTGCGTTTTGGCTCAGAAAGGTGCAATTATTAGGTCATGTGATTGATGAGAAAGGAATTTCAGTGGATCCGTCTAAAGTAGAAGCCGTGATTAATTGGTTGCCTCCGAAAAATGTGAATGAAGTAAGAAGTTTCCTAGGCTTAGCTGGTTATTATAGGAGATTTATCCAAAATTTCTCTAAAATAGCTTGCCTATAACCAGATTGACCAAGAAAGAAGAAAAAAAATTTATGGGGTGTTGAACAAGAAAAGCCTTCCTTATGCTAAAGGAAAAATTGTCAAGTTCTTCGGTTTTAACCTTACAAGAAGGAACAAAAGAATTAGTAGTATACACGGATGCCTCGCATCAAGGGTTGGGATGTGTCTTGATGCAACGAGGCAAGGTCATTGCCTATGCTTCAAGACAACTTAAACAACATGAAGGTAATTATCCGACTCATGATTTAGAATTGGCAGCTGTAGTTTTTGCTTTGAAGATTTGGAGACACTACTTGTACGGAATGAAATGTACCATCTACTCAGATCACAAGAGTCTCAAATACTTCTTCGAACAAAAAGACCTTAATATGAGACAACGAAGGTGGCTAGAACTGATTAAAGACTATGATTGCGACATTCTTTACCATCCAGGTAAAGCCAATGTCGTAGCAGACGCTTTAAGCTGAAAGGGATATCCGCCGCCTATTCCTATTAAGTCGATGAGAATGATAGTCACACCTAACCTTATCGAAGCAATAAGAGAAGCCCAAGCTAAGTCATTGAATGCGAATGAACCAAAAAGAGAAAGGACGAAAGGGTTTGTCGACAAGCTTGAAACGAACGCAAGTGGAATTAAAACAAGGTATGCGCGGACTTGGATACCACGCCATTGTGATATAAAGATTCTATTACTAGAAGAAGCGCACAAGTCCCACTACTCAGTTCATCCCGGAGCCACCAAAATGTATCGGGATTTGAAAGAAAATTATTGGTGGCCGGGAATAAAACGCGACATTGTCAAGTATGTATCCAAATGTTTAACATGTTCTCAAGTGAAAGCGGAACATAAGAGGCCGTATGGGAAATTACAACCATTGGAAATTCTGGTATGGAAGTGGGAAAATGTGACCATGGATTTGGTAACTAAACTTCCCAAGACAAAAAGGGGACACGATGCCATTTGGGTGGTTGTCGATTGTCTCACAAAAAGTGCTCATTTCCTACCAATACGAGAGACTTCCTCTTCAGAAAGAATGGCTGAAATATTTGTGAATGAAATAGTTTCCCGTCACGGAGTACCTATATCTATCGTCTCGAATAGAAACACCAGATTTACTTCCCGTTATTGGAAAAGATTCCATGAAGATATGGGCACCAAACTACACTTGAGTACCGCATACCACCCTCAAACGGATGGTCAACCAGAAAGAACCATACAGACCTTAGTTGATATGTTAAGGGCATGTGTCTTGGATTTTGGAGGAAACCGGGATGACCACTTGCCGCTGGTAGAATTTTCGTATAACAATAGCTATCAAAGTAGTATTAAGATGGCACCGTACGAAATGTTGTATGGAAGGAAATGTAGAACCCCTGTATGTTGGGAAGAAGTGGGACAAAGAGAGCTTGCCCCTAACGATATAGTGGTAATGACCAATGAAAAGATTGATCTTGTACGAGCACGATTAAAGGCAGCACAGGACCGACAAAAGTCATATACAGACAAAAGAAGGCGTCCTATTGAATTCCAAGTTAGAGATCGGGTATTGCTAAAAGTCTCCCCATGGAAGGGTGTAATTCGATTTCGTAACGAGGGAAGCTGGGTCCTCGTTATATAGGGCCGTATAAAATTTTAGCTCATGTCGGAAAGGTAGCATATCGTCTAGAATTACCTCCATCCTTAGATGGTATTCACGATACCTTTCATGTGTCACAACTACAGAAATGCCTTACGGATGAAACGGCTCATATACCCCTCGAAGACATTGTGGTAGATGAAAGAATGAATTATGTAGAAAGACCAGTGGCTATAAAAGATTCCAAAGTAAAAATCTTACGTAACAAGAAGGTCAAGCAAGTGTTAGTTCAATGGAAACATAGGAAGGGATTGGATCTTACTTGGGAGCAAGAGGAAGAACTATGAAAATTTACCAACTTTATTCGGTACGTAATCAGGTTTCGGGGACGAAACCTTCGCTAAGGAGGGTAGAATTGTAACACCCTAAATTCCATATACTAATCAATAAATTTTGAGAGATAAATAAGTATGAAAATAAAATCTTAGCCATTATTAAAATAAACACCAAACTTGAGGGACTGAAAGTGAATAGAATGAAAGTTGAAATTATATTAAGTTAAATAAAAATACATACACATCATCAGAGATGTGTGTGTCGAATACAAGCAGGAGTAGAAGAAGAAGAACCCTAAACACTACAAATCTACAAAATTGAATGGAAGATTGAAGTTAAAATCTATGCATGAACTAAGATTCATAATCATTTAAGTGTTCTTAACGCCAAGTAAGTTTAATTTTAGTTTTAGTGATGAATGATGAAATGGGTTATGTGTAATCTGGGAATGAAATATGAAATTGAACATGAATATTAGTTATTATCAATGTGTAGGAGTTATAGTGTGCTTAATTTTGATTATATTGATGATTTGGGATAAAACCCATTTGGGTTTGTAGAATGATGAAGGATTAGAGAAACTTATGTTTGAATTAGTATGATGTCGATGATTAGGATAGTGTTGAGGAAGATATGTTGGTAGATGATTTGATATAAAACATGAGGTGCATGATTATGATGAAGAATTGTGAGAATTGAATGATTATGTTAACCATAGATGAACTAGGAAGAATGTGCTTTAACTACTTGTACATTATGCTTTGTTGATGATATGCACAACACATATTCGATGAAATGCTTAAATTGAATTAGTTGGGTTTTGACACCAAAATTTGTTAGATTGATGAATTAGTATGAAAATGGAATTATATGCCGTCAATTAACACCATGATTGAAAGTCAAAGTGTATGTATGTAATGGATAATAAGAAAGGTAAATATGTAATGATGCATCTTATATGAGTGAAGAAAGAAGGAGATACAAGTCAAACGAAGACACTCAAAACACAAGATCACGGTAAGTTCTTATGAACTTCGTATACTTTTAAAATGAGTAAGATAATAATTCTATTGTGTTGATTTTAAAATAAAGTGGTTGAATAGATGTAGCGAATTGTTGAAGTGGATTTTTAAGTAATCATTGAAATGAGAAAGTAAGAGACATGTTTACATCCGTAATTGACGGATGAGAATGGAAATGATAATTGAACGTCGTTCTTGGAAATGATATGATTCTTTGTCATTTGAGCTAAGGCGAATAAATTACCAACAGAATGAAAGTCATTCTGTTGACTTTAACAAATAGGTCAACAATCCATAATACTAACGATCATAATTTAAGTGATTGTTGATTTATACTTACTAATTATTTTTTTTACAATGTGAATGATAGGTAAATCGCATGTTTAAATTGACAAGCTTGGAGCGAACATATCTTAATGCGCTTCCGGTTATGTTAGAACATCAAACGGGTCAAAACTCTTTTAGACTTAAAAATGTAAAATATTGTATTTGGGTCTTTTGTAAGTATTATGAATTGATATTGTAGTTTGGTAAGTACTTTTTTAATGTTATTAAGAAGGTCTTGATGATAATGAAAACGAAACTAGACAAAAGGGTATTTTGGTCAAAAATTTATGTTACGGAGATAACCTTTTCGGAGAAATTTTGGCATTGTGGCTTTTATGGATTTTGGGCATTTCAAGTTAGTATTAGAGCCAAGGTTTGAGGGATTCGAGTATTCGAACTAGGGTACTCGAACTCAAACCGAAAGCTCACGCAAGTTTGTGTTCGTTCCGAAGCGCAAATTGGTAAGTGTTCTTTAAAAGTTTTAACGTTATGCTTTTAAAATATGGAAAATGGAAAGGGATTGTGAAAGTCTCATGAGAATAACTTGAGAAAGATTATTACGGAACATTATGAATGATACGAGACTGTAAAGGGGTCAAAATGGGGCTCGAAAGTTGAATTTTTAAGCTGTTTGGAGCTGTGCAGCGTTTGCAGAACAGATGGGGCATCGGCGACGGCCACATGTGACGTCGGCAACGCCACCTCTGACTTCCGACGCATAAACCTACTGTCTACGCAACAATGCCAGCGACGCTCCAATCTAAGACCCGTAGGCGACGCCACTCAAGGCCGTCGCCGACGCCACCCCCAAATAAAAATTTGAAATTTGTTATTTTATTGTGCCAAGACTTCCAGACACGTCTTAAACATTCGTTAAACTCTAGAAGGGCACCAAAATGTGAATGAAACCATGATGGTGAGCCAGTTAACCTATATGTGTGTATATATATATATATACACTAATGATGAATGTATGAATGGATAAGAAAGTTGTGTGCACAGACGGAAGTATGTTTCCATTATCACATCAAGAATGTTGTGATGAGAATTGTATGAACCCGTATCCTACAAGAATGGGGTTTTGGAGATTAGGCAATATATAGAATGATATCTATGTATATAGATGTACACTTACATATTAATGAATAGTATGATATCTAACATAAGTATGTGATTGTAGATGATGGATGAAGGAGGTTCAAACGCTACGGAACAAATAAGTCAGGATGAATTAAATAAGCTGATTGCGGATGAAGTAGTAAAGACAGTTGATGCAAACGTCCCTCGTATAGCACAAGAAATAGAAAGTCAAGTGTTAAGCATAGTGGAAACTATGATGACCAGCAAGATAGACGAGCTGAAAGAAATGATAAGCGGAATACAAAGCAAGAAATAAGCACGTCGGTGCACGTATAAGGAATTCATGGCGTGCAAACCTGCATCTTATAATGGGGAAATAGACCCCATAGAATGTCAAAGATGGATCTCCAACATAGAAGGGGTGTTCATTCGAAGTCATTGTGAGAAGGAAGATCAAGTGATGTTCGCCACAGGGCAACTTCAACACAAGCGAAGGATTGGTAGGATGCGTATAGTAAGGAGATAGGTGAGGATAAACTACAAACTCTCTCATGGCAAGAATTTAAGGAACCCTTCATGAAGTATCATTGTCCACAATCGACCGTAGATAGAATTCAAGAAGACTTCCTCCGTCTTTGACAGAAGAATGAAACAATCGATGAAATCACGAACATTTTCCTCGACAAGATGAAGTTTTGCAAGGAATTCACAAGGACGGAGAGGATGAAGATTAACCGCTACCATGATATGCTAAAGCCGAATACAGAGAGTTCATCACTCCTTCTAAATGTGAAACTTTGAACGAGCTTATTAATTGGGCAAGAGATAGAAAGATCGAATTGAAAAGGCAGGAAGAGCGAGGGGAGAAGAGACAAGTTGAAAAGGGAACAACTCAAGGAACTCCTAAGAAGCCCAAGCATTATGATCATAGTAAGAAAGAGACTTCTAAGGGAGGATTTCCTCAATGCAAGACATGTGGGAAACTTCACACGGGAGAATGTTTGATGGGAAGAAAGGGGTGCTACAATTGTGGTCAAGAGGGGCATCCGTACTACAACTGTCCTAATCCAAAAGGGTATGTTACAATTGTAATGAATCAGGTCATGTGAAAGTTGAATGCCCAAAGCTCAAGCAAGGAGCAAGGAAGGAAGGAAAAAAGGAAGAAATCCCAAGGGCTAGAGGAAGAATGTTTAAGATCTCGTCAGAGGAAGCAAGAGCCCACCCGAATGTTGTATCAGGTATATTTGTGTTAAACTCTATACCTACATATGTAATATTTGATACTGGAGATAGCAGGTCGTTTGTTTCAAACGAACTTATTCATTCACCTTCGTTTGTGATAGAAAGGATGCCTATGCCTCTAGAAGTAGAAATAGCAGATTGCAAAAATCTATTTGTTACATGAGATATGTAGGAATTGTAAACTTATCATAGAAGACGAAGAATTTGATATTGATCTTATTCCCATGGTTTTGGGAGAATTCAAAGTAGTGGTGGGCATGGATTGACTATCCCGACACCACGCGGAAATTTTATGTGAAAGTAAGATATTCGTGTTATATCTCCTAAAGGGAAGCAAGTGAGTATACATGGGGAACGAATGGTAGAAAATAAATTATGTACCATTGTTGAAGCAGTTAAACATGTAAGAAACGGAGGTAAGGCCTTCTTAGCTTATGTGGTTGATACTAAACAAGATACCCCAAGAATAGATGATACAAGAATTGCGAATGATATCCGGATGATTTACCAGGATTACCACCTGAACGAGAAGTAGAAGTTTCGAATCGAACTGGAACCAAATGCTAAGCCAGTAGCCAAAGCTCCTTATCGGCTAGCACCCGCTGAAGTACGAGAACTAATGGTTCAAATACAAGAACTCCTTGAGAAGTGTTTTATTCGTCCAAGTGTATCCCCTTGGGGAGCACCTGTCCTGTTTGTAAAGAAGAAGGATGGGTTGATGCGCATGTGCATCGACTATCGAGAGCTCAATAAACTCACAGTGAAAAACCGATATCCCTTACCGAGAATAGATGATCTTTTTTATCAATTACAAGAGGCGAGTTGGTTTTCAAAGATTGACCTGCGTTCGGGATATCACCAGTTACGGGTGAGGGAGGAAGATGTAGCTAAGACTGTGTTTAAAACTCGTTATGGACATTATGAGTTTTTAGTAATGTCCTTCGGATTGACTAACGCCCCGGCCGCATTTATGGATTTAATGAATAGAGTATGCCGAAACATGCTAGACAAATTTGTCATAGTATTTATAGATGATATTTTGGTATACTCTCGAAGCGAACTCGAACATGCTCATCATTTACGTGCATTGCTCGAAACACTCCGTAAGGAACGATTATACGAGCGTTTTCCAAATGTGCGTTTTGGCTCAGAAAGGTGCAATTCTTAGGTCATGTGATTGATGAGAAAGGAATTTCAGTGGATCCGTCTAAAGTAGAAGCCGTGATTAATTGGTTGCCTCCGAAAAATGTGAATGAAGTAAGAAGTTTCCTAGGCTTAGCTGGTTATTATAGGAGATTTATCCAAAATTTCTCTAAAATAGCTTGCCTATAACCAGATTGACCAAGAAAGAAGAAAAAAAATTTATGGGGTGTTGAACAAGAAAAGCCTTCCTTATGCTAAAGGAAAAATTGTCAAGTTCTTCGGTTTTAACCTTACAAGAAGGAACAAAAGAATTAGTAGTATACACGGATGCCTCGCATCAAGGGTTGGGATGTGTCTTGATGCAACGAGGCAAGGTCATTGCCTATGCTTCAAGACAACTTAAACAACATGAAGGTAATTATCCGACTCATGATTTAGAATTGGCAGCTGTAGTTTTTGCTTTGAAGATTTGGAGACACTACTTGTACGGAATGAAATGTACCATCTACTCAGATCACAAGAGTCTCAAATACTTCTTCGAACAAAAAGACCTTAATATGAGACAACGAAGGTGGCTAGAACTGATTAAAGACTATGATTGCGACATTCTTTACCATCCAGGTAAAGCCAATGTCGTAGCAGACGCTTTAAGCTGAAAGGGATATCCGCCGCCTATTCCTATTAAGTCGATGAGAATGATAGTCACACCTAACCTTATCGAAGCAATAAGAGAAGCCCAAGCTAAGTCATTGAATGCGAATGAACCAAAAAGAGAAAGGACGAAAGGGTTTGTCGACAAGCTTGAAACGAACGCAAGTGGAATTAAAACAAGGTATGCGCGGACTTGGATACCACGCCATTGTGATATAAAGATTCTATTACTAGAAGAAGCGCACAAGTCCCACTACTCAGTTCATCCCGGAGCCACCAAAATGTATCGGGATTTGAAAGAAAATTATTGGTGGCCGGGAATAAAACGCGACATTGTCAAGTATGTATCCAAATGTTTAACATGTTCTCAAGTGAAAGCGGAACATAAGAGGCCGTATGGGAAATTACAACCATTGGAAATTCTGGTATGGAAGTGGGAAAATGTGACCATGGATTTGGTAACTAAACTTCCCAAGACAAAAAGGGGACACGATGCCATTTGGGTGGTTGTCGATTGTCTCACAAAAAGTGCTCATTTCCTACCAATACGAGAGACTTCCTCTTCAGAAAGAATGGCTGAAATATTTGTGAATGAAATAGTTTCCCGTCACGGAGTACCTATATCTATCGTCTCGAATAGAAACACCAGATTTACTTCCCGTTATTGGAAAAGATTCCATGAAGATATGGGCACCAAACTACACTTGAGTACCGCATACCACCCTCAAACGGATGGTCAACCAGAAAGAACCATACAGACCTTAGTTGATATGTTAAGGGCATGTGTCTTGGATTTTGGAGGAAACCGGGATGACCACTTGCCGCTGGTAGAATTTTCGTATAACAATAGCTATCAAAGTAGTATTAAGATGGCACCGTACGAAATGTTGTATGGAAGGAAATGTAGAACCCCTGTATGTTGGGAAGAAGTGGGACAAAGAGAGCTTGCCCCTAACGATATAGTGGTAATGACCTGAAAAGATTGATCTTGTACGAGCACGATTAAAGGCAGCACAGGACCGACAAAAGTCATATACAGACAAAAGAAGGCGTCCTATTGAATTCCAAGTTAGAGATCGGGTATTGCTAAAAGTCTCCCCATGGAAGGGTGTAATTCGATTTCGTAACGAGGGAAGCTGGGTCCTCGTTATATAGGGCCGTATAAAATTTTAGCTCATGTCGGAAAGGTAGCATATCGTCTAGAATTACCTCCATCCTTAGATGGTATTCACGATACCTTTCATGTGTCACAACTACAGAAATGCCTTACGGATGAAACGGCTCATATACCCCTCGAAGACATTGTGGTAGATGAAAGAATGAATTATGTAGAAAGACCAGTGGCTATAAAAGATTCCAAAGTAAAAATCTTACGTAACAAGAAGGTCAAGCAAGTGTTAGTTCAATGGAAACATAGGAAGGGATTGGATCTTACTTGGGAGCAAGAGGAAGAACTATGAAAATTTACCAACTTTATTCGGTACGTAATCAGGTTTCGGGGACGAAACCTTCGCTAAGGAGGGTAGAATTGTAACACCCTAAATTCCATATACTAATCAATAAATTTTGAGAGATAAATAAGTATGAAAATAAAATCTTAGCCATTATTAAAATAAACACCAAACTTGAGGGACTGAAAGTGAATAGAATGAAAGTTGAAATTATATTAAGTTAAATAAAAATACATACACATCATCAGAGATGTGTGTGTCGAATACAAGCAGGAGTAGAAGAAGAAGAACCCTAAACACTACAAATCTACAAAATTGAATGGAAGATTGAAGTTAAAATCTATGCATGAACTAAGATTCATAATCATTTAAGTGTTCTTAACGCCAAGTAAGTTTAATTTTAGTTTTAGTGATGAATGATGAAATGGGTTATGTGTAATCTGGGAATGAAATATGAAATTGAACATGAATATTAGTTATTATCAATGTGTAGGAGTTATATGTTGCTTAATTTTGATTATATTGATGATTTGGGATAAAACCCATTTGGGTTTGTAGAATGATGAAGGATTAGAGAAACTTATGTTTGAATTAGTATGATGTCGATGATTAGGATAGTGTTGAGGAAGATATGTTGGTAGATGATTTGATATAAAACATGAGGTGCATGATTATGATGAAGAATTGTGAGAATTGAATGATTATGTTAACCATAGATGAACTAGGAAGAATGTGCTTTAACTACTTGTACATTATGCTTTGTTGATGATATGCACAACACATATTCGATGAAATGCTTAAATTGAATTAGTTGGGTTTTGACACCAAAATTTGTTAGATTGATGAATTAGTATGAAAATGGAATTATATGCCGTCAATTAACACCATGATTGAAAGTCAAAGTGTATGTATGTAATGGATAATAAGAAAGGTAAATATGTAATGATGCATCTTATATGAGTGAAGAAAGAAGGAGATACAAGTCAAACGAAGACACATAAACACAAGATCACGGTAAGTTCTTATGAACTTCGTCTACTTTTAAAATGAATAAGATAATAATTCTATTGTGTTGATTTTAAAATAAAGTGGTTGAATAGATGTAGCGAATTGTTGAAGTGGATTTTTAAGTAATCATTTAAATGAGAAAGTAAGAGACATGTTTACATCCGTAATTGACGGATGAGAATGGAAATGATAATTGAACGTCGTTCTTGGAAATGATATGATTCTTTGTCATTGGAGCTAAGGCGAATAAATTACCAACAGAATGAAAGTCATTCTGTTGACTTTAACAAATAGGTCAACAATCCATAATACTAACGATCATAATTTAAGTGATTGTTGATTTATACTTACTAATTATTTTTTTTACAATGTGAATGATAGGTAAATCGCATGTTTAAATTGACAAGCTTGGAGCGAACATATCTTAATGCGCTTCCGGTTATGTTAGAACATCAAACGGGTCAAAACTCTTTTAGACTTAAAAATGTAAAATATTGTATTTGGGTCTTTTGTAAGTATTATGAATTGATATTGTAGTTTGGTAAGTACTTTTTTAATGTTATTAAGAAGGTCTTGATGATAATGAAAACGAAACTAGACAAAAGGGTATTTTGGTCAAAAATTTATGTTACGGAGATAACCTTTTCGGAGAAATTTTGGCATTGTGGCTTTTATGGATTTTGGGCATTTCAAGTTAGTATTAGAGCCAAGGTTTGAGGGATTCGAGTATTCGAACTAGGGTACTCGAACTCAAACCGAAAGCTCACACAAGTTTGTGTTCGTTCCGAAGCGCAAATTGGTAAGTGTTCTTTAAAAGTTTTAACGTTATGCTTTTAAAATATGGAAAATGGAAAGGGATTGTGAAAGTCTCATGAGAATAACTTGAGAAAGATTATTACGGAACATTATGAATGATACGAGACTGTAAATGGGTCAAAATGGGGCTCGAAAGTTGAATTTTTAAGCTGTTTGGAGCTGTGCAGCGTTTGCAGAACAGATGGGGCATCGGCGAGTCCACCTGTGACGTCGGCGACGGCCACCTGTAATACACTTTTTCCTCCCATTGAAAAATGTCAATCATATAATTATTAATCTCGTCAACACTCTCATTTTTAGTGGAAAATATTGCACTAGAGATTATATAATCTGAAGAATATACATTATCTTCAATTGATGGAAAGATAGCATTGATCAATCTTTTATAGAGTTTTATCTATTGTTGCATAGAATTGTCATGTCATCGGGTATGCGGATATAGTTTCCTTCGATTGGTTTTTCAGTTCCATCGCCGACTCTTAAAAGAAATTCAGAAAACCATGGATCTTTCAACGCTCTCATATTTATGGTCAACCGCATCTGTTTAGTCAAAGACCAAAGAGGTGACATTCGTAGGCTGGAGTCTACAATTTGTGCTCGAGTGCCACATTTAATAACCGGCAACACCTGTCTGAAGTCACCTCCCATAACCATTTTCTTCCCACCAAATGGGAGACTAACACCAATAAAGTCCTGCAATGCATGATCAACTGCCTTATCGCCTGTCGTTTAGCCATCGACGCTTCATCTCATATGATTATTTTGGCAGATCGAATTAGTTTAGCAGCCCCACTCTGTTTTTTGATATTGCACATTGAATTATTTTCAAGATTAATAGGAATCTTGAATATTGAGTGAGCCGTTCTACCTCCTGGCATATTATTAGTCGCCGCACCTGATGAAGCTGTTGCGAGAGCAATAAGACCACGTGATCGAGTTTCAGCAAGCAAGGAATTGTACAAAAATGATTTTCGAGTTCCACCCGTACCATCAATAAAGAAGACGCTTGGAAGATCATTATCAACATGCATCATGATCTCATCAAACACGTTTTTTTGGTCCGGATTAAGTGAATCTTGGCTCTCAAGTGTTCAGGTTCCAAAACAATCCCTATTCATATTGTAACTCACGATCACCTACATCATGTATGTTAACATCATCTGTTATCTTAGGAAGTCAAATTCATTGAAATTTTTACCCATGGATTGTAGAAAGACACTAATTTCGGTAAGAACCATATTTTGAACTCGTTCGATACTTTGATAGTGTAACCGTTATCTTCAGAAAGTGAATCAAAGTGGACATTCCATAACTTTTGATATCTCCAGGTTGGCAAAAAATCATTATGGTCGCAAATAACCTTCTAAGAGCATTGGGAAACTAGAATATAGAGGCTTCTTCGGTTGGATTAACGGAAACGATACGACCTCTTTGTTTTATACCGAAACGACGATTCCAACGACGTTTGCTTCCATTCCACGTGAAGTGTTTTGGAAAATCTTTATACAAATATACCCTTGCTGTTTTATCGATTCTATTTTTCTCAAAAAATGTTGTTAGCATGGTTCTCTTATCCCTTTCCCTATCAACAATATTATACATTATCTCATCATCTCTAAATCTAACCATCTGATTATTTGGTAGATGAATTTGTAAGGCTAGAATAGAAGGAAAGATTTGAGAAAGAGATGAATTTTAGAAATGCGCCACATAGCCTCTGGGGGCGATATGTAGCGTGCATCCTGAAATCTCTTTATCTCATTAATAACAACCCCTTGCTCACTTTGATCAACTTGAATAACCTGTTTGTCATGTCCTTTATAAACATATTTGAAAAGACATTTCACAGATTTTATACTTGAGCAAACTTCAACATTGATGTGGTAGTTAAACATCATCAAAAGCCTTGGGTTATATGGGACCACCCATCTATTATCAAGTGTTTTTTCTCCTACGTCCACTTCTATTCCGGTGTCTCTCTTCGATACAACAGATATGCATCTTCTCCTTGTGTTGTCTCTTAATTAAATTTATAGCAAAAACGACAAATTTTAGGATCACCCTACATACAAGGACTGCTTAATCGTAAACCGTCGCAAGGGCCGTGAATCATGTGCTTCACAACAATCTCATGCAATTTGGGATGTCTTAATTTGTTAGGAAGCTCAACACACACAACCTTATCATAATGGTCCGCGTTATTGATTTTGTGTTGCGGGTACATGATAAGAAGAAAATGTGTGTGCGGCAAACCACGCTTTTGAAATTCAATGACATAAATGTATGCCTTAACTTCCCCGAGGATATGTTTCTTGAAGAGTTGTTCCTTAAGATCTTCTAATTTAGCCCGAAACACTCTTGAAACAACGTCTGTAGGATCTTGTGCAGTTTGACAACATGTAAATTATCAGATATCTCAGGCCACTTAGGATTACACGTCATTGTAAGGAATATATCAGGCTTGCCGTCATCTTGAACTAAAGCCATCTCATCAAGAAACCGATGTCGCATGTCGCGAGGCCCTCCGATGAAAGATGCAGGCAACACAATTCTTTTTCCAACTCTGTTTGCATGAACCTCACCACCATTGACACAATCCACAATACCTTGGTACAAGTCGGCCCGTATCTTAGCCTGGTTTCTCTCACAAAATTCTAAACGTGACGTCTCAATCTTTATGTAAATATCTACCACAAACTGTTGTAGTAGTCTACCATCTAACAGAAGCACGTTTTCGGTAGATCAAATCTGGAACTTGTAACAGTAGTACTCTCGCCTAGCCACGGTTGTTCTAACACTTCGTGTGTTAGCCTCTGAACGAGGAAGATATTTTAAAAATAAACAGTTAATAAAATAAAACGCATTAGGGTATTTTTATGATTGTCACTTAAAAGAATAATAAATTGTTGGTACATTCCATTCCTCCTTCAATGTTGTCATTGTTGCGAACCGATACTCCATGACGTGGTATGTTAGCATGCCAACCCGACTCACCATTAGGAAAAAATAGAGGATACAACAATGGATCATAACAACTGAAGTACGGCTGAATAGTTCGGCTATATTCAGACCTACCGTAAATAACAATACTTCGTTTATACGAAGTGATATTGTCATTACCTTCAACCCAAATACCAACAACCTATATAATCGTCAACTATAAGTAAGTAAAATAAACAATAATATTAAATAATTTAATTAATATAATATTTTATGTTGAAGAAGGTAACAATTCAGTTGGTCAAATAAAGTCAAACTGCTAATGAGCCAACATCTGATGGAATAAAGCCAAACCTCTGATGAGTTTGCTAACCTCTGATAGAATAATAACATCAGATGTTAGACAAACACTGATGATGTTGCTAACCTCTGATGGAGTAATAATATCAGATGTTAGGCAAACACTGTTGGTGGTAGACAACCACTGCTGAGTTTAACATCAGTGCTTAGTGAGTATGTGGTTGAATCAGTGGTTTTGCTATACAACTACTGTCGGTGTGTTAGCAGTGGTTTGTCATCAATGGTTTGCATCAGTGGTTTCTGACCAAGGTAGTTTGTGATCAATTGTTTATATTTCACGGTGTTTTTATAACATTTTATATACTTCAGTGTCGTTGGTCGGCTGTACACCCTTAGGTCAAGTTCAACCAAAGTATTCAAAGTGACTCTATAGCTGTGCAGAGGTCCTAGTTCTGCAAGTCTTCGAAATGTATCGACATATGGGTTTGTAGAAAGAACGCGTGTCAAAATCTAAGTAATACGTCGATCAAGATTTGGCCATTAGAGTCTAAGATCTAACTCAGCATCAGGATCATAAAAAAAACAACTACAGGTACCTAGGGGTTCCATCCCTCGGAACTAATTGGTTGATTTTGTGATATATTCCTCTATGTGCACGAAAAGTATATACACCGTCTCTCGTATTATGCAATGTATCATCCAATGTACTCCCATTGAGGCAAAAGAAAAATTGGTGTTATAAGCACGAATGTTTTGCCTAAAAATATTTCCAAGTTCATCTTGTGATGTGAAAAGTCAGTGCAATTCCTCTAGAATTTCTGAATTTGCTAACACAGTTTTCCCACTCATACAACAAAAGGTATCAAATTCAAATTGAATACGTTTTGCACCACAATCAGGACATGCACCTTGTTCTTTTTAACACGATGCTCTCTAGGTAAACGATCGTCATATGGATCATCTTCTACATTCTCATCTTGGAAGGAAGGTTGATTAACTACTTCACAAAATTGAGGTAAAAGTGTACGCGGTTGAATTTGAACACCTAAAAAAATCATTATCTTAAGTGATGAAGGTTGTTAAAGATGTCAAGTTCGATAAAGAAATCATTATTAAATAAATAGAAACCTCGTGATGTTCTAGGCACGTCTTCATCAATTACAGAGGGGAATGTGCTTGTCGGCATAGCATCAACAGTCGGGGTTGATGTAAATCGACTGAAATTTGAAATACGCATTCCATTGTACTCCTTATGTTCAAAGTAGAAATACTTGACGCGTTCTCATTTGTCATTTGGGTAAATTGAGTAATATTAGTTTGTAAACTTCTTAATGGTGTCCTTTCTGTTGATCTATTAGCCATTAAAGATATTGATGAAGAACTTCAGGGGACCTCACCACTCTCAAATTTCGAGACTTTGTTATTTTCTTTGCATGTAGCATATTATCATTTGTTATACTCTTTTCGTTTTTCGGCTCTAGTAGATGCACTCGAGCTAGAAGCATGATTAAGATGATTTGGTTGTCCATTATTCATTGTAAATTGATAAAGTGTCAAATACCTTGCAAATTAAATAAAAGATAGTTATAATAGATGATGAAATTCTGAAATTATTACAAGATTACTACACGACACTTCAATAGAATAACATGATTACCAAAAAAACCTAAATTCTTAAAACATTGAAATACATAATGATAACATTAAGTGAATGCCAAACTAAATACTTGGTGAAACGACGGTCTCCACAAACACCGCACCCTTAAAACCACGGAATCAAGTAACAACTGAAGCACGGCTGAATAGTTTGGCTATATTTAGACCTACCGTAAATGTCACACCCCGTATTTCCAATCCAAACACCGGTGGGCGCGGGTGGGGAATATCGTGATGTAAGTTGATATCATCATAGTCAAATAACACAGCACAACGGAAGTCTTGGAGTTTAACTTACTATTACAAACCAAATGTTCAAAGTACGAAAATAATATACAGACGGCTTGTAATGAAAGATCCACAGGCGGATCGTAAAATATACAAAAATGTGTAACAAACTTTGGGTAGATCTAAGGATTTGGAAGATCCTCTTATATCACTACCAAGCAGCTTCCAGCCTATTTTGTATTGTACCTGCAACTTAGTCTTTTGAAAATACGTCAGCTTTCGCTGGTAAATACATCCAACTGACTTGTTTTGAAAACATTTCGAAAATGGATTTAGGTGCACAAGGCACGAAAAATCTTTTATAACTTGGGAAAGTCAGCCTTGTAACCTTGTTAACAGTTTTACATGTTTGTCCACACATATGGGGCCCAGTACAGAGACCGAGACATGATTAACGTACACACCACTTATGAACTCACGAAGGAGTTATCCCCAACTTGTGGGTAAAAATAATTTAGCATTCACATCTGTCAGGTGTATGCCTAAACCCCATGCTTTGGTCGTCGCCATTATGTAATGTAATAAGCCAAGGATATACAAGACACGGTCGTTAAGCCTCAATGTTTAAGTTATCAAACAAAACTGATTAAAACGGAATATGCGGATTTACTAGCCACAATCCGACATTCGATTGATCCCATTTCCGACCAAGCGGTAATAATTTATCGTAACCCAAGCCTGTATAAGGAAAATAAGTCAAGAGTATTTACCTGAGCTAGTCTTGATTTAAAATGCAAGATTTAATATCTCAATCGTATACAAAATGAAATAAGTGCAGATAGCATTTACTGGTGGATTATGGCATAAGCTAACCAAGTAAAATACTAACGGTCTTAATTAAGTCATAAACTTAGACCAACTAGCGTACAAGATCAAAACGATATAATACGCAAGATTAAGCGATGACCGGATAGAATGTAGTTTAAAACCAACAAGTACTATGACTTGTATAATATGGGTAAACCATAAGCATTCTGGATTTTGAGATTTAAAATGATAAGGTTAAACCCGTTTCGGTTAAGTTCTGTAAACTAGTTACATATACTTAACCGTGCGCATATAAGCGATATCGGGTAACCGAATAAGTTATGAAAAAGTTCTATATGCCATTTTATTTTAAATAAGTTGTAATATCAGTATGATATCAACTTACATGCCCGTTAAGGTTTTAAATTGAAATTATGCCTCATAAGGGCATTTTTGTAATTATATATCGTATAAAAGGAACTTCGATATATTTTGATGTTATGATCATAAGTATTCTGGAAAAGTATTTAATTTATGGTATAATATCAGTAAGATACTGATCATATGTGTAATTTATCATTTACGACCAAACTATGCACCTAATGGGCATTTTGGTCATTTTACACATAGTTTCATAATTTATTTGGGATTCTGAGTTTATATTATGTACTTACTGTAAAATATTTTAAATAAGTTTTAAAATAAGTAGGTAACAAGCTTGGTTGATAAATATGGTTTTAAACCATACTATGCGCCGAAACGGCGTTTATGTCGACAAATGACGATTTGAGCGAATGTTTATGAAAACTGATGCTAAGACCATGTATATGTTTTAGATATGTTATTTAATATAACACATCAGTAGATAAAAAGGTTTGATATAAAAAGTATGATTAAATTCGTTTTATGCGCCATAAGGGCTTTATCGTCATTTGTCGACATAACGCAAGGACTTGTATGTAAACTCAGTATATAAATTGACTTGATATCCCAAATAATCTTACTTATGATATTATATCAATTTGAAGTTCATTTTCAAGTTATTTATTGATTAAAACTTTATTTTATGTAAAAAAGGGCATTTTAGTCAAAATTGGCATAATTACGGAACTTGTGCATAAACTCTGATTCTGATTATGATCATGTAATACAACCTCACGGGTTATGCTGCATTATATTACGATCATAATGCAACCTTAGATCAATAGCTAACTAATCTAAATTGGGTCAGAATCGAAAGCCAAAGCAGAAGTCTATCTTTGCGACTTCCGGTTGCGAACCGACCCTAGAACTGAAATTGACGAGTCGAATATGTTTTCACATGTTCTAATAATTATTGCCTACTTGTTTAAGTGTCAAAACATGCTTCATAACATATATAAACTTAGATTATAATATTTTCGAAAACTGGCCTGTTTGACTTTTTAATATGAAAACTTTGACCCGTTAATTGGTCTAGCAAACTTGATCTTTAGGAGGTGCCCTTGATAGGGATTAACACCTACCTTATTACGATCACTTAGCCATGTTCGTTACGAACAATGGATAGACCATAATGGTCTTAACGGAAAGTCAAAATGTTTTTCCGTAAATGCCTGACTTTTGGCTATAAAAGCCTATAAATGAAAATGCAAGAGAAAGGAACACTTACAAGTGATTTCTAGGATGAAATAGAACTAAGTTGGATGCTCCTTTCAGTTAGGAACTTCCAGAGGAGGGAGATAGAATGAAATTGAAAATGAGAAAGGTGCAAGTTCAAAAGGTGAACCGATGCACCTATTTATAGTTGGAGAGCTTGAAGGAGGTGATGCCAGGTGTTAGCAGGTGTTAGAGGGTGCCTACAACCTAAAACATGGCATAGTTGTTTGGAAGTCCATGGTTTTGAATCAAATGGTTTTTGGCAACATGTGTGATGCCCAAGCAAATAATCTGCAGACACAGGCCTCTGGCGGCCCGCGAGAGACCAGGCCTATGTCTCTCGCGGCATGCGAGCGCCTCTTGGGAACTTTCAAACTTTGTCACATTTAGCCCCTCAACTTATAAAACTTCTAAAACACCTTTATAAGCATAATTAGCCCTCCGTAGCCAACATTTGGCGCACCCGAACATTGTCAAGCTCTCGGTTCATTAAAAGGTCACTCAGAGGTATAAATTAACATGTTGACACTTTTAACTCCTCCATTGTGCATCTTTTACAAATTTACATAATTAATCCCTCTCGTCCAACAAGTGGCTCATATGAGAGTTAGGACTTTGTAAAGGGTCACTCAAAGGCTTAGTGTAAGCATGTTGACACTAATGGTCACTCAGAGGCTCAGTTTTAAGCATGTTGACACTAATGGTCACTCAGAGGCTCAGTTTTAAGCATGTTGACACTAATGGTCACTTAGAGGCTTGGTTTATGCATGTTGACACCAGAGAGTCGCTCAGAGGCTTAGTTTGATCATGTTGACACCTTTAGTCCTTATTAGTCCTTAATAGACTTATTATAAAAGTAATAACACATGTCACTATATTATTGGACACGATTTTACGAGGTGTTACATCCTCACCTCCTTAAAAGAAATCTCGACCTCGAGATTTTATTCAAAAAGATGGGGGTATATATGTCGCATAGTGGACTTAACCTCCCATGTATACTCGGGGCCTCGAAGGGCATCCCACTTAACCTTTACTATAGGTATCTTTTTCTTACGAAGCTTCTTAACTTCTCGATCGAAATCGGTTTCTCAATGAACCTCAGGTTTTCATCAATTTTCACATCACGGTGTGACATTACTAGCGATTCATCGACTAGACATTTCTTAAGATTACAGATGTGGAATACATCATAAATTCCACTAAGCTCCTCTGGAAAACTAAGCTTATAAGCTACAGCGCCGACACATTCAATTATCTCGAATGGTCCAACATATCTTGGGCTTAACTTGCCCTTCTTTCCAAATCTCATTACACCTTTCCAAGGTGATACTTTTAGCATCACCTTGTCCCCTACTTGGAACTTAAGAGGTTTACGCCTCTTGTCAGCATAGCTCTTCTGCCTATCACAGGCAACTTGAGTCTATCACGAATTTGTACAATCTTATCTGTCGTCTCCAGGACAATCTCTGGTCCTGATAGTTGGGCTTCCCCAACTTCAGCCCAACACATGGGCATTCGACATTTTCTCCCATACAAGGCCTCAAAAGTAGCAGCCTTGATGCTCATATGGTAACTATTATTATAGGAGAATTCTATTAGGGGTAAGTGGTCATCCTAACTTCCATCTAAATCAATCACACATGCTCTAAGCATGTCTTCCAAAGTCTGATAGTACGCTCACTTTGTCCATCTGTCTGCGGGTGGTAAGCCATACTAAAGTTTAATCTCGTGCCTAATGATTGTTGGAAACTTTTCCAAAAAAGAGATGTATATATATCTATCGGATACAATAGATATCGGCATGCGATGTAGGGACACAATCTTGTCCACATACAACTTAGCCAACTTATCAGAATTATAAGTCTCTTTAATTGGCAAGAAGTGCGCTGACTTAGTCAGTCTGTCCACAATGACCCAAATCGTGTCATTACCACGTTTGGTCTAAGGTAACTTGGTAATCGAATCCATAGTTACCATTTCCCATTTCCATGTGGGAATCTCAAGCTGTTGTAGAAGTCCTGATGGTTTTTTATGTTTCGCTTTAACTTGCGAACACGTCAGACATTTAGCTACATAAGTGGCTATGGATTTCTTCAAACCCATCCACCAATAATTCTTTTTCAAGTCCTGATGCATCTTGTCACCACCTGGGTGAACTGAGTATATCGTATTATGCGCTTCTTGGAGGATTAGATCTCTAAGTCCTCCAAAGATTGGAACCAAGATTCTACCATTAATGTTAGGACGTTTAAGACTGTTGATACTTGAGTTCAATAATTTAGAGCTTGATTGTAATAATTAGTAAATCTAGAAGGGCTAAAAGTGTAACTTATGGTACTAGTTTTGTAGCGGCGTATTTATGTTTCCAGCGTATTTAATAAATACGCTGGGTAGTCAGTGGCTATAAATATGAATATCAATGAAAACTCTAGTCCAAGGTTCTTGGACAAATTTTGGTGATTGATCTTGTGTTGTGCTTGTTGTTCTTGTGCTTAATCCGAAATATCCAGGTGCATTCACTAAATATATCATTTGGGATTCCATATACAACACTTGTTGTTTGATCCATACAAGAATCTTCATCTTTATTCTTTGGTTTTTCTTAACTTTTACACATTCAAACAACTAATCTATAGTTGTTTGGGTGATAACAATCAACCACTGTGATCCGAAAATAAAATTTAAGGGGGGAAGTCTTCCAGAAAATATCTTTAAAATAGAATCCTTTGTTTGACACCTGCATGAGAAATGATAGAAAAACTTCTGACACTTTGTTTGATCTTAAAATAGAACCAGATTGAGGCTCCAAGCAACGACGTGTTAGTAGATTCAGCATTACCTTCAAGTAAACTGCGAATAGGAGACAAAAGCTAATGATCACACAAGAATTCTGGATACCCACAATGTTGTGCAACTTGCGGGTAACACGTTGCGGCATATGGCTTAATGGTCTTAAATCTTGCGTTGATAGATTGCCAAAGTCCGAGATTTTGGGTCTTTATATTCACTAATCATTCGTGGATATCATAGTTGCTCTTTTGCTGCATCAAGAAATATACTGACCTAGACACAACTATGATATCTTTTCAAAAAGAGCCAATGTGGCTAAAACCCCACACAAATGAAGATCTCATGCGAGAATCTTTCAGTTGCTTAATTCGTACCATCTAAGGTATCTGTCATAGCCCTCGTTAGACTTTGGTCTCTTTGCTGTACGAAAGTATTGACCTGATCACCACTTGTCTAATGTTGAAATTTCAAGAATGAATGAAGTCAATATACTCACCTACTATGAGGAACCTTTGCGCATACCTTGATCGCGGGGGTATGTCCTGATGTGGGACTCACGGGTACAACATTCTAACAGTCTAGCATGAGTGGGGGAACATCGAAATTCTTGTCAATATTACCATAACATGATAAAATGTTCTCTGAAAGCATGTTGAAAGAAAGGTGCATGGATTTAAAAGGACAAACATACTGACAGTTTTTCTTGTGCCTTGATTATTCCATTTTTATATATTTAATATTTTATCTCATACTAACAAAGTGTCCACTATGATCTTCTGTAGGAAAGTCACAGGATCCGAACCATTAAAAATAAGTGCTATGTGAAAAAGGAAGCTTCCTTGCTCTAAAAATAATTTTCAGAATTCAAATTGCAAGTCTCCATTTTTCTTAACCTTATTTTAAATTTCTGCACTATTTATAAGCAAAAAATGGGCACGTTTTTTGAGAAAGTTTAAAATTTTCGAGCGTATTTGTTTATTACTTAGCCTTGAACAAATCTCAAAAAGACCGCAACCCGGTGTAATTACTGTTCCAGCGTATTCATTAAATATGCTGGAAGGGGTTTTTGTATATATATATATTTCAGATTTCCTTTTGTGTAAATCTTTCAAACACTCATCATCTTCTTCATCTCATCCGAACACCCACATACACAAAATTCAAACATCATTAAGTGATCTGAACGGCTCTTGTTAAGATCGATCTCGGTATGATTTTAGTTTTCGAATGTCGATTGCTTGTTGTTGAGTGTGTTAAAACATCAAATTCAAGATCAGTTTTATCATATGGAGATAGGTTGATCTGGGTTCATCGGGGTTTATAGGTTTATCAAAAGATTTTTGAATCCAGTGTAAATATTATGAATACAACATAATTGTGTAGAATGTGGCGTATTTAACAAGCAATTAAATGTCAGCGAAGTTAAGTCTTGAACGCGAGTTCAAGCAACCGACGTATTTGATAAATACGCTGGTCAGACAGCGTAGATGAGCATCTTCGCTGGAGGTTGCTCGAGTCAAAACTTAAATACACGGCGATATCTTCAGCGTATATAAGTTTCTTTCGGCGTAATTGTAACTGTGCCTTATGTATATAGTCGTGTGTCCGGCGTAAATGATATTGTTGACTAGCGTATTCAGTGGCGAAATTATATACATGTATATATTATCTTGTGACTAAGATCTAACTTATTTGGTTTCCGTATTTTCCGAAATGGTGAAGGAGATTATTTGGGATAAAACACGGAAGCACAATCAGCCATGCAAGTTGGTCCACCTACAAATGATTTTGAAGATGTGGCGGAATGGATAAACTCAAGCAGGATAAGCTATGTTGTTCAAGCCGATCCGATCATATACAACATTCACATTGAAGAATTTTGGAAAACAGCCAAGGTGTCGACAGTCAACGAAGTAAAAAGAATCACGGCTACGGTACGAAACAAGAAAGTCATAGTAATAGAGGACAATGTGCGTAGAGTCCTCAGTCTTGGAGACAACCGTAGCGACCCGCTCAGAGTAAAGAAGGATGACATTCTCGACGGCTTTAAAGGAATGAGGTACGTTGGAGACTTCAGAGAGAAAAATGAGATTAAGCGAAAAAGGCTCACAAAGGACTGGAGATTCATTCTTCACGTATTCGCTATGAGCTTAGCACACAGAAAGGGTGGATACGATGGTTTGAACCTAGAATGGTCAGCCGCTATGCTCAATCTCTGCACCAAACAACCATTCAATATCTCAGGTCTTATTTTCTACTGCATGGTTGACAACACAAACTCCTCCACATGGGCCATGTACCCACATTTTGTTCAGCTTCTCATTAACAACCAGCATCCGAATCTCCCACACGACAACGACGTGTACAAATTTCAGTTACCGATCGGACGCCAAATTACAAAACTGAAAACTAAAGAGTGGGTGTTGCTTCATCAATGGATGTATAGGGAAGAAAGGTTTCCTCTTGTGAAAGCAGCTTATGAGAAATATAGAGAAGGCGTTAAAAGAAAGAGACAGGGAAATGTTGAGGAAGAAGCAGACGAGGAAGAGGAAGAAACAGAATAGTTGATTAGAAAGAATAAAGGAAAGCAGCCCGTTAATGAAGGGGAATTATCAAAGAAAATAAAAGACACCTCTTCTCAAGAACGTTTGATGGAAAGCAGCTTTCGGGCCGGAGGCACTAGAGAACATCGAGAACACATTGAAAATCTCCGTGCCATTCACGAGGAAGAGGAAAGAGAGAAAAGAGAAGCAAAAAGAAAGAGGCGACAGATGACGGAATCTGAAACATCAGTGACGGTCACAACCGAACAAGAACAATCAGATGAATTTGTTGACCAACTGATTGTAGATCCAGAGGGTCCCAGCAGATCACCCCTTCAGAAGCAAAAGAAAACAGGGGAAGGACCATCAAAAGATGCTCAGCCAGAGCAGATGCATCAACAAGTTACCCGTAGACCACGCCCATTTCAGGAACTGTATGATAAACTTGCGAAAGATATTGGAAAAGGTCCAGCTCAAGAGATACGCCTTCTAAAACATCAAGTGAGCAACACAAACGCAATTCGTGAAAAGCTGAGGGAGCAAAGAAAGAGAAACTAGGAGCTCCATGCTTATGTCAAGGAACAAACAAGATTTGTCCGGTTTCAGCAGGATGGTATGGAGAGGATGTACAGAATGATCAGAGAGCTATGCACCAGGGCAGATATACAACCAATGTTCTCATCCACAGATATCTTTGATTATGAAAAGTTTAAGATTGAAGAAGACATGCAAAAGGCTGAGGATGCAGAGAGAAAGAAAATCATTTAGAATCTGTAGTAAATGTCACTGAAGAAGATGAAATTGAAGAAGAGGAGGTGGATAGAGATGAGATGCCAGCTCGTTTTGTCGAATGGGGTTTGGAAGAAGCTACCCTTTACGAGACTAAAGATGGCGATTCAGTGACTCTAATGCATCCTGAGTGGTTGAAAAAAGAAACAGAAAATCTTCCAGATTTATATCAGGTGGTTACAGTTGAAAAGACTGAAGTTACCGACAAGATAATCAGCTGGAAGTACTGTAATCTGAAAGGGATGTTTATTGTGAAGAGACGAGGTGGAGTTATTCAGTACTTAAAAACTGGAGCTGATATGAAAAGTCTTCCAAGATGGGATATACGGGAGCTGGGCAGATCAGACATGATAAACCCAACAAACAGTAGTATTGGAGCTGATTTTGAAAGACTAATCTTGAGAGAATGTAATCGGGGTTTTACCTTATTCCAGCCACAGCATCCTCGCAGAAGAGTAACGAAGACAACAAAAGATCCCATTACAAGAAAAGGAGTGGTCACGTGGGTCATCGATCCTGCTAAAGTTGAAACCAGAGTCAAAATTCCACTAGAACAACATGTTATGCTCACAAATTTCAAGAAATGGTTCTACAACGGGAAAAGGGGAGAAGCAGTGATCAGATTGGTTTCTAACAAAGATATTCGATGGATGTCTTCATGTTCTGTCTATCCGACCTTAACATTCTTTATGGCCACAAGATTCACGTTGGAGCCGGAAACGAATACAAAGAGGAAGGAATGTGTTTCAAAGGGCGATAGAGCGAACAAGAGAAAGAAAGATAGAAATGATAGACATTGTGATCAGAATCAAGAAAGAGAAAGAAAAAGAGGAAGCAAGAAAAAGGAAAAGGAAACACAAGTCATCGGCTCAACTGAAAGCTCATTCGCCATCTCAAGCTGCATCAAAGTCTCAAACTCCGACCTCATACACATATGAAGCCACTACGGAGATCCAACCAACCACAAGTGAAGCTTTTATCAATTTAACTTCTGAAGCAACTGAACAACCCGCAGATCAAGCTGCTTCTCTATCACAGGGAACAGATCGAGAATCAGCCGCAGGCCCTGAAGCTCAAGAACAAGGTTAAAGACTCTCAAGTACGCAACGGTCTAGGGGGATATTGTTAGGATGTTTTGAGACCGTTGATACTTGAGTTTAATAGTTTAGAGCTTGATTCTAATAGTTAGTAAATCTAGAAGGGCTAAAAGTGTAACTTATGGTACTAGTTTTTGTAGCGGCGTATTTATGTTTCTAGCGTATTTAATAAATACGCTGAGTAGTCAGTGGCTATAAATATGAATATCAATGAGAACTCTAGTCCAAGGTTCTTGGACAGATTTTGGTGATTGATCTTGTGTTGTGCTTGTTGTTCTTGTGCTTAATCCGAAATATCTAGGTGCATTCAGTGAATATATCATTTCGGATTCCATATACAACACTTGTTGTTTGATCTATACAAGAATCTTCATCTTCATTCTTTGGCTTTTCTTAACTTTTACACATTCAAACAACTAATCTATAGTTGTTTGGATGATAACAATCAACCACTATGATCCGAATCTTATTTAGGACTCACAATTTGGTATCAGATCCTTTGTGGTCTTGATTGTTTGAGTTTTTGTTAAGATTCTTCAAGTTTTGAAGGTTTTTCAAAAGTTTTCAAAGTTTCAAGGTTTTTCAAATTTTTGGACTTAAATGGCTTGATTTGGTGTGTTTAATCATTGGGTTGTTGTTAATCAGTGTTTTGGTAAGCATTTGAGTCATTTTGGTGCAAAGAAACATGGATTTTGAGTCGTTTTTGGGTGATTAGAGGGTTTTTGTTCGGACTTAAACCCATCTGGGCGTATTTTGTTGAAGGCAGTGTAGATAATTTTAAATCCAGCGTTTTTATTGTTGAAGATCGCGTAATTAACAAATACGCCGGGTTAACACCAGCGGATTTGTTGATTTTCAGCGAAATAGTGTCAACGTATTTATTCAAAGGCGACTTCGAAGTCAGTGATAAAAATCCTCAGCGATTTTATCAATGTGATCGGCGAATTTAGCCAAACTTATGTTTGTTTTGCATGTTTCAGCGGATTTAGCTAATTTCACAGGATAAAATCGCCAGGCATCTCCAGCGTATTTAACTCTATTGCAGCGTATTTGTCATCGGATCTATACATCCCAGCGTAATTATTCCCCGATCAACCAAGAAGTCTCTTAATCAACTTAACCCAATAGCCTAAGCCGAATTGGAGACATGAACTGCTACAAGACCTCCCAAGTTGAAAGGATCTGAGGATTTCAGCAGTTGGAAGAATCGAATCAAGGCGTTCTTTGAGTACACTGACTATACTCAATGGATGTCTGTCACGGTGGGTCCACACGTTCCAATGATAATCCGCGACGATGTTCGAACGATCAATGAAGACCCCTCAACATTCACCGAAGAAGACAGAACTCTCATCCAACGTGATCGCAGGGCTCATGCTACTTTAACAACGGCCCTGTTAAAAGACGACAACAATCTGTTCGAAGAGTACACGTCGGCTCATGAATTGTGGTTGGCTCTTATTAACCACTATGAAGGAAACGAGGAGCTGATGGACAACAAAAGAGACATGGTTCAGAAAGAATACGACATGTTTGGGAGTGTTCGTGCTGAAAGCCTATCGGATCAAATTAGTCGATTTTTGGGAGTGCTGACAAAAATGAAGAAAGTGGGAAATCCCGTTGCAAACTATGCATCCATCAAGAAGCTTTTGGACTCACTCCCTAAAGAATGGAGTCTTCAGTGTATGATGATCAGAAGAACTTTCTTGACCAGCATAACTCCTGTCACACTCTCAAAACTGATCAGCACTCTGAATGCCTTTGAAATGGATATCCTCAAGAGAGAGATGAACCAAACAGGGTATTCACAGAAACTTGCTCAATCAGCTGCTGCAACCTCTGCTCCCAAAAATATGGCTTTTCTCGCCCCCATAACCTCCTGTGGATTGAATCCTCAAAGTGCTGCCGAATCTTATCCTAACGCTTCCGCAAGCTCTGCAAAGGCCTCATCATCCAACTAGAAGACTACCGTGGCAAGTGATACTCAAGCACTTAAGATATCCACCGAACATGTCGCTCTGTTTAACACCTTCCTGAGCAGCTATGAAGCTCTCATGTTAGGTGAGTTGAAAAGAGATTTTCTCACTGCTGAAGACATGTACCAGGTGGATCCTGATGATATGGAGGAGATGGACTTGAAGTGGCAAATGGCGATGATCACTCTTCGATTAAAGAAATTTCAAGACAAAACAGGAAAAAGGCTAGCTCTGGGAAAAGCTGGCTTTGACAAGTCCAAGCTGACATGTTACAACTGCAAAAATCTAGGTCATTTCAAGAGGGAATGCCCATTGCTGAAAAATGAAAATGCTGAACTCAATCAGACAAGAAGGCCAGTGGATATTGAAGGGAGTGATAGTGTTGCTGATAATAACCAAAAAGCTTTAGTGGTGGAAGATTACAACTGGTCAGAGGAAATAGCTGAGGCTAAAGGAGAAGTCAACAAAGCCCTCATGGCAAACATCTCTACTGTTTCAGTTACGTCCTCATCAAACTATGTGGAAAAGTAAACAGCCAGGATTCCCAAAGATGACAAGGGTTTGAAGAGCATAATCAATCCTGCTGAACCAACTTCAAAGAAGGGAAAACAGAAGGCTGAGAAAACTGATTCGAAACTGACAACCCAAAAAGCAATCAGCAACAACAAGAATGAGACAGTTGAAACCTCCACAACCGCCATGAAGACAGAATCTGCCAAAGAAACAGAGGATAACGATTTGGTAAATAGCATACCATATGAATTTAAAGCAAAACTGTGCTCCAAACCTTGTATGAATGTTGTGGCACATTACAAATCACTTAACCGTGACATAATTAAAGAAAAAGAAAAGGTTTTGAAAATTAATCAAGAATTAAAAGAAAACGAAGCTGCATATCAAAGAAAGTTGAACTCAACTGTGGCTGAAATGCAGACTTTAAAGAATTTATTTTTAGAAAAGATTTATTCATAAATGATTTAACCGAATAGTTAGAAAAATCACAAAACGAAAATAACAAATTGCAAATCATCATTGATAAATGGAAAATAGTCAAAAAGCACTGGTTGATATTGTAAATTGCCAACGACCAACATTCATAAAGGATGGAATCGGATATAAGGATAAGCTCGGAAACGAAAGAAAAATATTTCCTCCTCCGCACAGCAAAAACTATGTCCCTATGCCATCTCCTCATCCTAAAAATGACTGAATCAATAAAAATGATCTTCTGGATCAAAATGTCTTTTACAAAACCCAAATCAATACTAACATGTCTAAAAGCAATGCTGATCTGTGTGAGCGTCAAGAAGATGTGTGCCATAAGGAAGATGATTATGGAGGTTCAAAAATAGGAATTGGTTACTCAGGCGACTGTTATTCAACAGTTAGCTGGTTCGCTTGGAATTGTAACAAGACAATCAGTACTTCTATTCAGGATAACTGTAATAGTTTGACTAGGATGGATGACTGTAACGGCCTTATGCCTAAATTTAACATTTGCGATGACTGTAATGGCCATGTGCCTATATTTAAGACTCACAACCAAGTGCATGCTGTGGTTGAGAGTCATAACTTGAACTCTGTTTTTAATGATGAAAATGTTATGCTTGAATCTCCTGTATTTGTCCCAGAATTGAAGAAAATTAGATATGGAAAGTTTCTTACAGAGGAAATTCTCGAGTTTGTTCCTTCATGTACGGGTACATCAGACACTGATAAAGATATTACTGAAGACAACAATAGAGATGATTCAAGTACAACAACTTCAGAAAGTGATAGAGAAATGTCAAGTGAAAGTCAAGAATCAATCTCGTCATCAGATAGTGAAGACAACATTGAGGATGAAAATCGTCTTGACAAGAAAATGAAGAAAGTCAAAAATTCAAGCCACGCTACGTCATCAAATTCTTCAAGCAGCTCCAGACTCTCATCACATACATCATCTTCACACTCGGCACCCGGAATGAAAAGATCAAATTGCAAGCAGTGCTTTCGCTGTGGTCATTTAGGACATACTGCGAAACATTGCAAAATCAAGAAATTTTCTAAATCTAATCATGATCTTGTTAAAAGTTTCACTGGTCATTTTGACAATTTGAAGAAATCAGTAAAATGCATAGTTAATTCAACCTGTTTTTGGAAAAGAAAAGAAAACACTCTTGCTCAAAATCATGATAGAACTAACGTGAAGCAAGTCTGGGTTCCGAAAACTAACTAACGTGTATATATTATTGTTGTTGTATAACAGAATAAACTTCAAAAATGGCTTCGGATGCTCATGGAATATATTTGGCATGTTGACAGTGGATGCTCCAGGCATATGACCGGTTTAAAGGATCTCCTGAAAAACTTTCGTGTTATTGATGGTGATTTTGTATCCTTTGCCGGAGATGAAAAGGGAGGGAAAGTTGTTGGAATGAGTGACTCGTGTCTGAAGCACTTACTCTAGAGAATGTAAACTATGTTCCAGAGTTATGTTATAATCTCATGAGCGTATCACAAGTCTGTGACAAAGGAATTTTAGTGCTATTCAATGACATGGAATGCTTATTCCTCAAGCCCGAATACTTCGTCCCTGCAGAAATGATCATGCTCAAAGCTCCTCGTCAAAACAATACCTATGTGCTAAATATGAAAAATGCTAATTCCAATGAGCAAATGACATGTCTTATTTCAAGAGCATCAGAATCGGAATCACTACTTTGGCATAGGCATTTGGGGCACGTGAACTTCAAAAATATAAATAAGCTTTCTAAATTAAATTTAGTAAGAGGTTTACCTATGAAAGATTTTCCTTTTTCAGAAAAATGTATCGCATGTGCCTAAGGAAAGCAATACAAAAAGCCTCATAAATCCAAAGCAGTGAATACGATTTCTGCCCCATTGCAATTACTACACATGGATCTTTTCGGCCCTATAAGTGTTAAAAGTTTAGCTAAAAGATCCTATTGTTTGGTAATTATAGATGATTTCTCACGTTTTTCATGGGTATTTTCCTTGAAGCCAAAAGCGAAACAACGTCCATTTTGAAGAGCTTCTTTCCCATGATTAAAAACGTAATCAAGCTGAAGGTCAAATCCGTAAGAAGCGACAACGGGTCAGAATTCAAAATCATACGTTTGTCTCCTTCTGTGAAGAAAAGGGAATACGCCTTCAATACAGTGCAGCAAGAACTCCTCAGCAAAATGGGGTAGCGGAACAAAAGAATAAAACACTCAATGAAGATGCTCGAACTATGCTTGTAGACTCCAAGCTTCCTATCATCTTTTGGGTTGAAGCAGTCAACACAGCATGCTATGTTTTGAATCGAGTTCTCATTGTCAAACCTCATGGAAAATAGCTTATGAACTTTTTTTCAAAAGGAAGCCTCTGATAGATTTCTTTAGACCGTTCGGATGTCCCTGTACACTCCTCAACACTGAAGATAATCTTATCAAGTTTGAAGCAGTCGGTGATGTGTGCTACTTCATGGGCTACTCATCTTCTCAAAAGGAATATCGAGTCTACAACAAACAAACCAAGATGGTGATTGAATCATATTACATCGGCTTTCAAGAAGGAAACTCCACCAACACTTGAAGCGCTCCAAACTGGTTTTATGACGTAGACATTGTATTCAACACCTTCGACATTGATGAACCTCTCACAGAATCTGAACCTGCAGAATCAACCCCATTAGAGCCATTGTTTGATCCTTCAGACATTGGTTTCACTCCTTTTACAACTCGTTTCACCCCAGTCTCTGCCACTCCTATCCTTCCTGTTATCGAAGTAGATGGTGACACATCGGCTGAGAATGCATCTGCACATGATGATTCTTCTTCACAGTACATCGTAGATGAACCACCTAAAGAAGACGAAACTCCAATTATCTACGTCGATGAACAGTTCTCTAATCTGCCTCAACAACTAGAAACTCACACCAACGCAGGATACAAGACAAATCGAAATCATCCAATTGAAAATGTCATCGGTTCCGTGGAAGATGGAGTTCGAACTCACGGTCAAACACATACCATCAACACAGGACTATATGCAGTTTTTCTCTTGCAGTCTGTCCCAAGAGACATTGAAGAAGCAATCCAAGACTCTAGTTGGGTACAAGCAATGCAAGAAGAATTAGCTCAATTTTGGAAGCTTAAAGTCTGGGAACTCGTTGATTTGCCAGATGGAAAGTATCCCATTGGCACCAAGTGGGTGTTTTGTAACAAAATGGACGATCGTGGTGTAGTTATCAAGAATAAGGCAAGATTGGTAGTTCAAGGATTTCGTCAGGAGGAAGGGATTGACCATGAGGAAGTTTTTGCACCAGTTGCACGCTTAGAAGCTATCAGAATCTTCTTAGCCTATGCATCGTTCAAAAACTTTAAGGTGTTTCAGATGGATGTAAAGAGTGCATTTCTATATTGGTAAGTGAAAGAAGAAGTCTATGTTTGTCAACCTCCAGGTTTTGAAGATCCTCACTTCCCTGCAAAATACTATAAGCTTGACAAAGCTCTCTATGGTCTTCATCAAGCTCCTCGAACATGGTATGAGACTTTGTCAACATATCTTCTGGATTGTGGGTACTCAAGAGGCCAAATAGATATGACTCTCTTCACGAAAAGGATCGGAGATAACGTGATGCTGGTGCAGATCTACGTAGACAATATCATCTTTGGGTCAACTGATGAAGCTCTTTGCAGGGAGTTCGAGAAGGTTATGAAGGCAAAATTCGAGATGAGCATGATGGGAGAACTTACGTTTTTCTTGGGATTAGAAGTAAAGCAGAGAGAAGATGGCATCCTCATTCATCAAGCTAAATACATCAGGGATATTCTCTCCAAGTATAACATGACCGACTGCAAAACTGCCAGCACACATTTGCAGCTCAAATGGAACTTACATCTGATCTTCGAGGAAAACCCGTGAACAAGTCCTTCTATCGCTCAATGTTAGGCTCGTTGTTGTATCTGACCGCAAGTAGGCCTAACATTATGTGGGCAGTCTGTCTTTGTGCACGATTTCAGACGGATCCAAAAGAATCTCATGAAGCTGCTGTCAAAAGAATTTTCCGCTATCTGAAAGGAATACCCAGGCTTGGTTTGTGGTACCCTAAAGATAGTAATTTTGATTTAATTGCTTATTCTGACAGTGATCATGCAGGTTGCAAAGTTGACAGAAAGTCTGTCTCAGGAGGCTGTCAATTCTTAGGAAATCGTCTCATATCGTGGCTGAGCAAGAAGCAGACAACAGTCTCCACATCTACTGCTCAAGCCGAATGTACGGCAGCTTACAGTTGGTGTTCACAAGTTCTTTGGATACAAAATCAGTTGTTGGATTACGGGATAAATGTTATGAAGACTCCCATATTCATCGATAACAAGGCGTGTCTAGAAATTGTGAAGAATCCTATCCACCACTCCAGAACAAAACACATCGAAATTCGCATTCATGCGATCGAGATGCATATGAGATAGGATACATTCAAGTGGTGCCGGTGGATACCATGCAACAAAAAGCTGATATTTTCATGAAAGCCTTTGACAAAACTCGCTTCAACCAGTTGGTAACCTGGTTGGAAATGGTCAATTTCCTTGAATGGAAATGATTACAAAAAGTAATAATAATAATAATAATAAATAATAATAATATCATAAAATGTGCTCAACAAAAAGATTTTCTGCAAATTTTAATTTTTCTTTTCAAGCTCTGGATTCTCGAAAATAAAATTTTAAGGTGGGAAGTCTTCTAGAAAATATCTTTAAAATAGAATCCTTTGTTTGACACCTGCATGAGAAATGTTAGAAAAATTGCCGACACTTTGTTTGATCTTAAAATAGAACCAGATTGAGGCTCCAAGCAACGACGTGTCACTAGATTCAGCAATACCTTCAAGTAAACTGTGAATAGGAGACAAAAGCTAATGATCACACAAGAATTCCGGATACCCACAATGTTGTGCAACTTGCGGGTAACACGTTGCGGCATATGGCTTAATGGTCTTAAATCTTGCGTTGATAATTTCCAAAGTCCGAGATTTTGGGTCTTTATATTGACTAATCATTCGGGGATATCATAGTTGCTCTTTTGCTGCATCAAGAAATATGCTGACCTAGACACAACTATGATATCTTTTCAAAAAGAGCCATTGTGGCCAAAACCCCACACGAATGAAGTTCTCATGCGAGAATCTTTCATGTGCTTAATTCGTACCATCTAAGGTATCTGTTATAGCCCTCGTTAGATTTGGTCTCTTTGCTGTATGGAAGTACTGACCTGATCACCAATTATCTAACCTTGAAATTTCAAGAACGAATGAAGTCAATATACTCACCTGCTATGAGGAACCTTTGCGCATACCTTGATCGCGGGGGTATGTCCTGATGTGGGACTCACGGGCACAACATTCTAACAGTCTAGCATGAGTGGGGGAACATTGAAATTCTTGTCAATATTACCATAACATGATAAAATGTTCTCTGAAAGCATGTTGAAAGAAAGGTGCATGGATTTAAAAGGACAAACATACTGACAGTTTTTCTTGTGCCTTGATTATTCAATTTTTATATATTTAATATTTTTTCTCATACTAACAAAGTGTTACCAGTATGATCTTCTGCAGGAAAGTCATAGGATCCGAACCATTAAAAATAAGTGCTATGTGAAAAAGGAAGCTTCCTTGCTCTAAAAATAATTTCAGAATTCAAATTGCAAGTCTCCATTTTTCTTAACCTTACTTTAAATTTTTGCACAATTTTTAACCAAAAAAGGGGCACGTTTTTCGAGAGAGTTTAAAATTTTCGAGCGTATTTGTTTCTGAATTACTTAGCCTTGAACATATCTCAAAAATACCCCAACGCGGCGTAATTACTGTTAAATACACTGGAAGGGGTTTTTGTATATATATTTCAGATTTCCTTTTGTGTAAATCTTTTCAAACACTCATCATCTTCTTCATCTCATCCGAACACCCACATACACAAAATTCAAACATCATTAAATGATCTGAACGGCTCTTGTTAAGATTGATCGCAGTATGATTTTAGTTTTCGAATGTTGATTGCTTGTTGTTGAGTGTGTTAAAACATCAAATTCAAGATCAGTTTTGTCATATGGAGATAGATTGATCTGGGTTCATCGGGGTTTATGGGTTTATCAAAAGATTTTTGAATCCAGCGTAAATATTATGGATACAGCGTAATTGTGTTGAATGTGGCGTATTTAACAAGCAATTAAATGTCAGCAAAGTTAAGTCTTGAACACGAGTTCAAGCAACCGACGTATTTGACAAATACGCCGGTCAGACAGCGTAGATGAGCATCTTCGCTGGAGGTTGCTCGAGTCAAAACTTAAATACGCGGTGATATCTTCAGCGTATATAAGTTTCTTTCGGCGTAATTGTAACTGTGCCTTATGTATATAGTCATGTGTCCGACGTAAATGATATTGTTGACTAGCGTATTTAGTGGCGAAATTATATTTCCACTTTAATTTAATTTAACTTTTTTATTCGTGTATATACATTTATATATTATCTTGTGACTGAGATCTAACTTATTTGGTTTCCGTATTTTCCAAAATGGTGAAGGAGATTATTTGGGATAAAACACGGAAGCACAATCAGCCATGCAAGTTGGTCCCACATCCAAACGATTTTGAAGATGTGGCAGAATGGATAAACTCAAGCAGGATAAGCTATGCTGTTCAAGCCGATCCGATCATATACAACATTCACATTGAAGAATTTTGGAAAACAGCCAAGGTGTCGACAGTCAATGAAGTAAAAAGAATCACGACTACGGTACGAAACAAGAAAGTCTTAGTAATAGAGGACAATGTGCGTAGAGTCTTCAGTCTTGGAGACAACCGTAGCGACCCTCTCAGAGTAAAGAAGGATGACATTCTTGACGGCTTTAAAGGAATGAGGTACGTTGGAGACTTCAGAGAGAAAAACGAGATTAAGCGAAAAGGGCTCACAAAGGACTGGAGATTCATTCTTCACGTATTCGCTATGAGCTTAGCACACAGAAAGGGTGGATACGATGGTTTGAACCTAGAATGGTCAGCCGCTATGCTCAATCTCTGCACCAAACAACCATTCAATATCTCAGGTCTTATTTTCTACTGCATGGTTGACAACGCAAACTCCTCCACATGGGCCATGTACCCACGTTTTGTTCAGCTTCTCATCAACAACCAGCATCCGAATCTCCTAAACGACAATGACGTGTACAAATTTCAGTTACCGACCGGACGCCAAATTACAAAACTGAAAACTGAAGAGTGGGTGTTGCTTCATCAATGGATGTATAGGGAAGAAAGGTTTCCTCTTGTGAAAGTAGCTTATGAGAAATATAGAAAAGGCGTTAAAAGAAAGAGACAGGGAAATGTTGAGGAAGAAGTAGACGAGGAAGAGGAAGAAACATAACAATTGATTAGAAAGAATAAAGAAAAGCAGCCCGTTAAAGAAGGGGAATTGTCAAAGAAAATAAAAGACACCTCTTCTCAAGAACGTTTGATGGAAAGCAGCTTTTGAGTCGGAGGCACTAGAGAACATCGAGAACACATTGAAAATCTCCGTCCCATTCACGAGGCAGAGGAATGAGAGAAAAGAGAAGCAAAAAGAAAGAGGCGACAAATGACGGAATCTGAAACATCAGTGACGGTCACAACCGAACAAGAACAATCAGATGAATTTGTTGACCAACTGATTGTAGATCCAGAGGGTCCCAGCAGATCACCCCCTTAGAAGCAAAAGAAAACAGGGGAAGGACCGTCAAAAGATGCTTAGCTAGGGCAGATGCATCAACAAGTTCCCCGTAGACCACGCCCATTTCAGGAACTGTATGATAAACTTGCGAAAGATATTGGAAAAGGTCAAGCTTAAGAGATACGCCTTCTGAAGCATCAAGTGAGCAACACAAACGCAATTCTTGAAAAGCTGAGGGAGCAAAGAATGAGAAACAAGGAGCTCTAAGCTTATGTCAAGGAACAAACAAGATTTGTCTGATTTCAGCAGGATGGTATGGAGAAGATGTACAGAATGATCAGAGAGCTATGCACCAGGGCAGATATACAACCAATGTTCTCATCCACATATATCTTTGATTATGAAAAGTTTAAGATTGAAGAAGACAGGCAAAAGGCTGAGGATGCAGAGAAAAAGAAAAAGCGTTTAGAATCTGCAGAAAATGTCACTGAAGAAGACAAAATTGAAGAAGAGGAGGTGGATAGAGATGAGATGCTAGCTCGTTTTGTCGAATGGTTTTGGAAGAAGATACCCTTTATGAGACTGAAGATGGCGATTCAGTGACCCCAATGCATCCCGAGTGGTTCAGAAAAGAAAGAGAAAAACTTCCAGATTTCTATCAGGTGGTTACAGTTGAAAAGACTGAAGTTACCGACAAGATAATCAGCTGGAAGTACTGTAATCTGAAAGGGATGTTTATTGTGAAGAGACGAGGTGGAGTTATTCAGTACTTCAAAGCTGGAGCTGATATGAAAAGTCTTCCAAGATGGGATATACGGGAGCTGGGCAGATTAGACATGATAAACCCAACAAACAGCAGTATTGGAGCTGATTTTGAAAGACTAATCTTGAGAGAATGTAATCGGGGTTTTACCTTATTCAAGCCACATCGTCCTCGCAGAAGAGTATCGAAGACAACAAAAGATCCCATTACCGAAAAGGAGTGGTCACATGGGTCATCGATCCTGCTAAAGTTGAAACCATAGTCAAAATTCCACCAGAACAACCATGTTATGCTCACAAATTTCAAGAAATGGTTCTACGACGGGAAAACGGGAGAAGCAGTGATCATATTGGTTTCTAATGAAGATATCCGTATTTTAGACCCGATGGATGTCTTCATGTTCTGTCTATCCGACCTTAACATTCTTTATGGCCATAAGATTCACGTTGGAGCCGGAAACGAATACAAAGAGGAAGGAATGTTGTTTTAAAGGGCGGTAGAGCGAGCAAGAGAAAGAAAGATAGAAATGATAGACATTGTGATTAGAATCGAGAAACAGAAAGAAAAAGAGGAAGCAAGAAAAAGGAAAAGGAAACACAAGTCATCGGCTCAACAGAAAGCTCATTCGCTATCTCAAGCTGCATAAAAGTATCAAACTCCGACCTCATCCACTTATGAAGCCACTACGGAGATCCAACAAACCACAAGTGAAGCTTTTATCAATCCAACTTCTGAAGCAACAACTGAACAACCAGCAGATCAAGCTGCTTCTCTATCACAGGGAACAAATCGAGAATCAGCCGCAGGCCCTGAAGCTCAAGAAAAAGGTTAAAGACTCTCAAGTACGCAATGGTCTAGGGGGGATATTGTTAGGACGTTTTGAGACCGTTGATACTTGAGTTTAATAGTTTAGAGCTTGATTGTAATAGTTAGTAAATCTAGAAGCGCTAAAAGTGTAACTTATGGTACTAGTTTTTGTAGCGGCGTATTTATGTTTCCAGCGTATTTAATAAATATGCTGGGTAGTCAGTGGCTAAAAATATGAATATCAATGAAAACTCTAGTCCAAGGTTCTTGGACAGATTTTGGTGATTGATCTTGTGTTGTGCTTGTTGTTCTTGTGCTTAATCCGAAATATCCAGGTGCATTCAGCGAATATATCATTTGGGATTCCATATACAACACTTGTGGTTTGATCCATACAAGAATCTTCATCTTCATTCTTTGGTTTTTCTTAACTTTTACGCATTCAAATAACTAATCTATAGTTGTTTGGGTGATAACAATCAACCACTATGATCCGAATCCGATTTGGGACTCACAATTAAATCTAAGGATTCCATCTTTTCTAGGTATTAACGGGTCAACCGTTCCGCCTAATCCTTCATTAGGAACATTAGCCTCTAATAGGGCATGCCTTTGTATATCTAATAGCTTTTCATTTAAGCTATTTCTGAGCTCAATGCTCTTGGCATTAATCCTTATAGGCTTAAACCTTTCCTTGCGACTTAAGGCGTCAGCAACGACATTTGCCTTGCCGAGATGATAACGAATTTCACAATCAAAATCATTAAGTGTTTCATCCAGCGGCGCTGTCGCATGTTCAAATCCTTTTGATTGAACAAATGTTGGAGACTCTTATGGTCAGTGTATATAATACACTTCGTGCCATATAAGTAATGTCTCCACGACTTAAGTGCAAATACAACGACACCCAATTCCAAGTCATGGGTGGTGTAGTTCCTTTTGTGCACCTTAATTGTTTACTTTGCCTTTTTGCATTAGCACACAGCCCATGCCAGTGTGCGAGGCATCACAATAAACGACAAAATCCTCAATACCCTCAGGTAGAGATAACACAGGAACATTGCTCAACTTGTGTTTTAGAATTTCAAAAGATTCTTGTTGTTTTAGACCCCAGTCAAACTTGACATTCTTACGGGTCAAGGTAGTTAAAGGAGTGGCTATCCACGAAAAGTTCTCAATGAACCTCCTATAATAACCAACCAATCCTAAGAAGCTACGAATCTCCGATGGAGTTTTGGGTACTTCCCAATTCATTATGGCTTCAATCTTAGCGGGATCCATTTGGATACCACGCTCACTTACTACATGTCCAAGAAATTGGAGTTCTCTAAGCCAAAATTCGCACTTAGAGAACTTAGCATAAAACTTCTCTTGTCTTAGAAATTCTAGGATGCATATAAGATGTTTCTCGTGATTAACTTGATTACGAGAGTAGATAGGTATGTCGTCTATGAAGACAATGATAAACTTATCTAAATACGGCTTGCAGACTCTATTCATGAGATCCATGAATGCTGCAGGTGCATTTGTGAGCCAAAAGGCATCACCAGAAATTTATAATGACCATAACGGGTCCTAAAGGCAGTCTTGGGAACATCCTCACTTCTAACCTTCAGCTGATGATATCAAGATCTTAAATCAATCTTAGAAAAGTAACTAACCCCTTAAAGTTGATCGAACAAGTCATTGATCCTGGGCAGAGGATAACGATTCTTGATCGTTATCTTGTTTAGTTCATGGTAATCAATGCACATCCGCATTGGACCGTCCTTCTTTTTAACGAAAAGAATAGGAGCTCCCCAAGGTGAGGAACTAGGCTGAATAAAGCCTTTTTCTAAAAGTTCATCTGATTGTATTCTTAATTCCTTCATTTCCATTGGTGCTAACCGATACGGAGCTCTAGCAACAGGCGCTGCCCCTGGTAGGATATCAATCATAAACTCCACTTGTCTATCTGGAGGTAGACCTGGTAATTCTTCTGGGAAAATATCGGGATACTCAGAGATAACTGGAAGGTCTTCAATCTTCGGTTTCGGATCGTTAATAGTTACTTGCGCTACGTAAATGACACAACCTATCCCCAGACACCTGGATGCCTTAAGTAATGATACTTTGTCTGGCAATCCATAGTATGAATCTCCAAGAATGGTGAGCATTTCACCAGATGGGGTTTTGACTTCGATGAGTTTCTTATCACAGGTAATGCGGGCTTGGTTATGAGATAACCAATCTATGCCTAAGACTACATCGAACCCCGCCAATTTCATTGAAAAAAGAGAAATATGAATTGAATGATTCTTAATGGATATGAAACATCCATCAAGAATAGAAGATGTTGTTTCTAAAGTTCCATCAGCAAGTTCTACTTCATAAGTCACGTCTAGAGTTCTTATGGGTAAGTTTAATAGTTTACTAAACTTATGGTCTACAAAAGACTTATCTGCACCTGAATAAAAAAGAACTCTAGCATATATGTCATTAGTGAGGAATGTATCTGTTATGACGTTAGTTTCATTAACAGCCTCCCTAGCATTCATCTAGAAGGCACGTGCATTTCCTTTCTTAGCCTCTCCAGGCTTTGCATAGTTACTTCTGGGGTTCTTAGGGCAGTTAAGCTTTATATGCCCTTTCTCATTACAGCCGTAACATACTGCATCCTTAAGGTTTTGCACTCTAGGGTCTTATGCCTCTTTTTCTTGCAGATACCACAGGGCTTAATCCGTGGGTCATCATTGCATTGTCCCCAATGCCTGCAGTTACAAGTCTTGCACAGAGGTCTATCATCAGACTTGTGCTGGTTCTCCTTGAACCCAAAATTTCCTCTCTTTATGAACTTTTGGGAGTTATCATCCTCCTGTTTCCTTTTTCCGTCAGTCTCAGTTCTGACTGTCTTTTGCCTCACCAAATCTAAGGTGAGAGAGAGAGAGAGACAGGTCAACAACAGACCTATAGGTACTAGGCTGAGCAGCCTTTACCATGCCCTTAATCTCGGGCGCTAACCCATTAATAAAACGCGGAATGCGTTTGGGTTTAGGGGTGATTAGATAGGAAACTAATCTAGACAGGGAGTTGAATCCAGAAACATACTTCCGACAGTCAAGATTTTCATTGTAAGATTCAGGAAGTCTGACTCTATCTTTTCCACCTCATGAGGTGGGCAATAAGTCTCTTTGACAAGGTCAACAAACTTGGACCAACCCAATTTATACAGGTGTATTTTACCTGTTGATTGGACCATTGCCTTCCACCAAATTAGGGCATCGCCTTTGAAGGATTGGGATACATACTTCACCACATCCTTATCAGCACAACCGCTGATGTCCACAATCGTCTCTATTTCATGAAGCCATTTTAAGGCTTCTACAGCTCCCCTTTCCCCATTGAAATCTCGGAGCTTACAGGAGACAAAGTATTTATAGGTACATCCGTCTTTAAAAGAACGGGACCTATCGTTAAGTTCTAATTTCCTTGGTTCACTCTTTGCATTTGAAGAGTGAACAGAGCTCACCTTACGAGCTGATGATGGTGGATTAGACAAAGGCTTAACGCGAGTAGCGCTCACTTCCTTAAATTTTTCCATGGCCTTTCCAACAGCTGCATCTATGCGATATTGGAAATCATCATTATCAATGGCTATGTTTTCGACATTGTTAGAGTTAATATCTCGGTGGCTACTTTGCGCCTCATCCGAGTTAGCCATTCTTGAAGCTTTGGTTCTAAACACCAAATTAAACTTCTCTTAGCCATGGTATTAATAACCATATTGGCTATAAAACTTGGATATATAAATCTATTGCCTATTTAAACTTGTGTGAATATAATCACAACTTTTAGGCTTAACATTTCTATGAATGTTTTCTATATTTGGCCTAGGTCTCAAAATGACCATCAAAGGCAAATTACAATTTGGACATAGTCCATATATATTTTAGACAGTGGATCTTGATGTCACAACTACCATTGTCATAAGACAATTTATAAATAGCTCATAGGCTTGTCATGAAGGACATTAAAAATATGGCTCATAGGCTTCTCAGTAAGGACATATAAAAATATGACACATTGGCCTGTCACTAATGGACACAAAAAAATACAGCACATTGGCCTGTCACTAATGGACATAAAAATACGGCACGTTGGCCTGTCACTAATGGACATAAAAATACGGCACGTTGGCCTGTCACTAATGGACATAATTTTTGGGCAGAGGATTATATTAACCACAACTGTTATTGTCTTAATTGACAATATAATATTGCTCGAAGGCAAATCATCACTAATGGATGTTTAATCATGGTCCGTAGACACTATATCACTAATGGATGTTTAATCATCGCATTGATGAAATTAGCCGGGATCAAATTTGATCACATAGGCTATATAAGGTTAAGACGAAGTCTATTACCTAGACGGCTAGTGTGGTTCCTCAAGTCACACTACCAAGAGTATAAACATTACTTGAATGTTAACACAGGAGCATCTTAATGGTCGATTAATAGTCACGGTCGCATTGACCTTAACGACTTCGAGGCCCGAACATAGTCCACCACCTCTGGATAGAAGGATAACTCTTCCTTAACTATCATGATAGAAGGCTATTCATCCTTAACTATCATTTATAAGCTGGCCAATTAATATGGTCTGTGCCATTTGGCTAATCAAAACCATTAAGATCTTTTGGAATTTTATAGCAGATTAAAAATTTCGAGTAAAATCGAGACGTTCGCTTGAAGAGGATGAGTACATATATATATATATGTATATATAATTTCAAAATATTTCATTAAATAACAATAAGAAATTACGATACTAGAAATAAATAAATAATACTAATTGTCCATGCAAGGACTAAAAGAAATAACAATGTCCACGCAGGGACTAAAGAAATAACAATGTTCTCGCAGGGACTAAAGAAATAATATAATAATAGAAGAGACTTCACTCATCTTGCTTACCCTTAACCAACTTCGAGAGCTTCTTGAAGAACTTATTCGTCTTCTTCTCCATTTTCTCCGCTTGTTGTTGCATTTCCTTCATTTGCTCCAAGGCCTCATTAATGGCCTCAAGAGGGGGCGTAGGTTGTGGTTGTGGTTGACGTACAACAGGATACTGGTACCCATAACTTGGGTCTAGTAGGTGGATAAGCAGGTGTGAAAGGAGACGGGTAAAGTGCATTATGCATGACCGCTTGCATGTAAGGGTCATGCGATAGTGCCTAGTAATTTACCAGCGTAGATGGGTTAAAAGGATCATATCCAGATGTATCTGGATATGTAGGGATAGGGTTATTAAAACTCGATGGTGGTAGTTGAATCACTGGTGGTGGTGTCGGTTCCACCATAGGTGAAATATTGGAGGGTCCACCCATTTGTGGGACCTCGTGAATGGTAGGGTACGTTTTGGGCAATGGTGGCAGCGGATCCGACTGTTGACCTGCATGTACCGACATACGTGCTCCACGTTTCCTCCTTGGTGGCTCAGGTGGTGACTGAGGTTGTTCCACCGGTTTTATTTGAACATCTTCTTGTGTAGGAGGTGTTGGAGAGTGGTGTAAAGGAGTGTTAACAAAAGTGAATTGGTTCCAATATTGGTCCCATTCGTTAGGACCTTGGTATGGTGATCCTGCGTAAGAGTTAGAATCGCTAGAGATTTCGATAGGTGTCCAAGCGATGCTGACGGTGGCATCTCCGGGTCGGAGTCCTCGTCCATAGGGTTGGGTTGATCTAACTGATTTTGATCCGCTGGGGTGTGTTGAAGTAGTGGTTAGGGTTAAACTCATCATGATATGAATGATGAGAGTGATGAGAATGATGTGATTGGTAGGAATGGTAAGAGTGGTACGAGTTTTGTGTATGAGTAGGTGAATGTCTTGCTAGTGGCCAGGAATCCCCCGAATTCTCATAAGGATTCGAGTGATGGGGTTGTGAAGGGATACGTCCACATGATCCTCCCCTCATAGGTCCTTTACCTCTTCCTCGTACTCTTGGCGGCATTTTCCTGTTAAAATCAAGTCAAAACAATAATAATAACTTAATAATGAGATGAGTAATCCTAGGTCAAAGACTAGACTCGGAAGTCTAAGGAATGTGCTTTTGTGTAAGTTTGAGATTAAAGAAGGCTAGTGTTTATTTCTCTCAAACGTTGGCTCTGATACCAACCTGTCAGACCCAGTATTTCCAATCCAAACACCGGTGGGCCTGGGTAGGGAATATCGTGACGTAAGTTGATATCATCATAGTCAAATAACACAGCACAACGGAAGTTTGGAAGTTTAAATTACTATTACAAACCAAATGTTCAAAGTACGAAAATAATATACAGACAGCTTGTAACGAAAGATCCACATGCAGATCGTAAAATATACAAAAATGTGTAACAGACTTTGGGCAGATCTAAGGATTTGCAAGATCCTCTTATATCACTACCAAGCAGCTTCCAGCCTATTTCATATTGTACCTGTAGCCTAGTCTTTTGAAAATACGTCAGCTTTCGCTGGTAAATACACCCAACTGACTTGTTTTGAACATTTCGAGAATGGATTTAAGTGCATAGGGCACAAAAAATCTTTTATAACTTGGAAAGTCAGCCTTGTAACATGTTAACAACTTTACATGTTTGTCCATACATATGGGGCCCGGTACAGAGACCGAGACATGATTAACGTACACACCACTTATGATCTCACGAAGGAGTTATCCCCAACTTGTGGGTAAAAATAATTTAGCATTCGCATCTGTCAGGTGGATGCCTACACCCCGTGCTTTGGTTGTGGCCATTTTCCAATGTAATGAGCCAAGGATATCCAGGACACGGTCGTCAAGCCCCAATGTTTAAGGTATCAAACAAAACTAATTAAAATGGAATATGCGAATTTACTTGCCAGAATCTAGCATTCGATTGATCCCATTTCCAACAAAGCGGTAATAATTTATCGTAAACCAAGCCCGTATAGGGAAAATAAGTCAAGAGTATTTATCTGAATGCAAGGTTTAATATCTCAGTCATATTCAAAATGAAATAAGTGCAAATAGCATTTACTGGTGGATTATGGCATAAGCTAACCAATTAAAATGCTAACGGTCTTAATTAAGTCACAGACTTAGACCGACTAGCGTACAGGATCAAAACGGTATAACACGCTAGATTAAGCGATGACCGGAAAGAATGTAGTTTAAACCCAAAAAGTACTATAACTTGTATAATATGGGTAAACCACAAGCATTCTGGATTTTGAGATTTAAAATGATAAGGTTAAACCTGTTTCGGTTATGTTCTGTAAACTAGTTACATATACTTAACCGTGCGCATATAAGCGATATCGGGGAACTGGATAAGTCATGAAAAAGTCTATATGCTATTTTATTTTAAATAAGTTGTAATATCAATAGTATATCAACTTACATGCCCGTTAAGATTTTAAAATGAAATTATGCCTCATAAGGGCATTTTGGTAATTATATATCGTATAAAAGGAACTTGGATATATTTTTATGTTATGATCATAAGTATTCTGGAAAAATATTTAATTTATGGTATAATATCAGTAAGATACCGATCATATGTGTAATTTATCATTTATGACCAAACTATGCACCGAAGGGGCATTTTGGTCATTTTACACATAGTTTCATTATTTATTTGGGATTCTGAGTTTATATTATGTACCTACTGTAAAAATATTTTAAATAAGTTTTAAAATAATTAGGTAACAAGTCTTGGTTGATAAATATGGTTTTAAACCATACTATGCGTCGAAACGGCGTTTATGTCGAAAAATGACGATTTGAGCGAATGTTTATGAAAACTGATGCTAAGACCAAGTTTAAATGCTTCAGATATATTATTTAATATAACACATCAGTAGATAAAAAAGTTTGGTATAAAAAGTATGATTAAAATCATTTTATGCGCCATAAGGGCTTTATCGTCATTTGTCGACATAAAGCAAGGACTTGTATGTAAACTCAGTATATAAATTGACTTGATATCCCAAATAATCTTACTTATGATATTAAATCAGTTGGAAGTTCATTTTCAAGTTCGTTATTGATTAAAACCTTATATTATGTAAAAAGGGCATTTTAGTCAAAATTGACATAATTACGGAACTTATGCATAAACTTAGATTCTGATTATGATCATGTAATACAAACTTCGGGGGTTATGCCACATTATATTACGATCATAATGCAACCTTAAATCAGTAGCTAACTAATTTAAATCGAGTTAGAATCAAAAGTCAAAGTAGAAGTCAAACTTTGCGACTTTCGGTTGCGAACCGACCCTAGAACTGAAATTGACGAGTCGAACATGTTTTCACATGTTCTAATAATATTATCACCCTGTTTAAGTGTCAATAAATGTTTCATAACATATATAAATTCAGATTATAATATTTTCGAAAACTGGCCTGTTTGACTTTTTAATATAAAAACTTTGACTTGTCAATTGGTCTAGCAAACGTGATCTTTAGGAGGTGCCCTTGATAGGGATTAACACCTACATTATTACGATCACTTAGCCATGTTCGTTACGAACAATGGCTGGACCATAATGGTCTTAACTGAAAGTCAAAACATTTTTCGTAAACGCTTGACTTTTGGCTATAAAAGCCTATAAACGAAAATGCAAGAGAAAGGAACATTTACAAGTGATTCCTAGGATGAAATATAACACACCCCGGCTTTCCACAGCCAAATCAAACACCGGTGGGCCCAGGTGGTGAATATCATGACATAAGTTGATAACATCATAGTCAATTAAACACAGCACAACGGAAGTCTTGGATTTAAATTATTATTACAAACCAAATGTTTGAAATACAAAATAAAATACAGGCTCGTAATAGAAGATCCACAAGTGGATCATAAATTGTACAAAGAAAGAATGTAATACAGACTTTGGGAAGATCTAGGACTTGCAAGATCTGCTTATCACTACCGAGCACTTCCAGCCTATTTTCGTATTGTACCTGCAAGCTTAGTCTTTTGAAAATACGTCAACTTTCGCTGGTAAATACACCCAAGAGACTCATTTTGAAAACATTTAAAAATATGTTTTTAGTGCATATCAGCACAAAATCTTTTATAACTTGGGAAAGTTGATGTTGCAACCTTGTTAACAGATTCACATGTTTGTCCATACATACAGGGCCCCGTACGAAAACCGAGACATGATTAACTACACACCAGTTACGAACTCACAAAGGAGTTATCCCCAATGACATGGGTAGTTGCATTTGAGCGTCTGTCAGGTGTATGTCTACACCCCGCGCTAAGGTCGTGGCCATTATCTAATGTAATGAGCCGAGGATATCCAGGACACGGTAGTTAACCCCAGATGTTTAAGTTATCCCACAATCCGACATTCGATTGATCCCATTTCCGACCAAGCGGTAATAGTTTACCGTAACCCAAGCCCGTATAGGGGAAATAACTCGAGAGTATTTACCTGAGCTAGTCTCCGTTTAAACGCAAGATTTATTAACTCAGCCGTACACAAAAGCACTAAGTGCAGATATCATTTACCGGAATGTCTCTAGTCTGGATTATGGCATAAACTAACAAATTAAATACTAACGGTCTTTCTTAAGTCATAGACTTAGACCGATTAGCGTACGTGATCAAATGTATAACGCTAGGTTAAACGATGATTGGATAGAATGTAGTTTAATCCCAACAAGTACTATGACTTGTGTAATATGGATAAACTATAAACATTCTGGATTTTGAGACTTAAATGAAAAGGTTAGACCCGTTTCGGTTAATTTTTGTAAACTAGTTACATATGCTTAACCATACGCATATCAGCGATATTGGGTAACCAGATAAGTCATGGACAAGTTCTATATGCCATTATACTTTAAATAAGTTGAAATATCAGTAGGATATCAACTTATATGCCTATTAAGGTTTTAAAATGAAACTATGCCTCATATGGGCATTTTGGTAATTTCATACCGTGGTAAAGGAACTTGAATATAATTTAATTTTATGACCTTAAATATTCTAGGAAAATAACTTATTTATGATATAATATCAGTAGGATATTGACTATATGTGTAATTTATCTTTTATGACCAAACTATGCATCGAATGGGCATTTTGGTCATTTTACACATAGTTTATAAATTATTTGGGATTCTGAGTTTATATCATGTACCTACTATAAAAATATTTTAAAAAAAGTTTTAGATTCAGTAGGTAACAAGTCTTGGTTTGTAAATATGGTTTAAAACCATACTATGCGCCGAAACGATGCTTATGTCGTAAAATGACGATTTGTGTGATGTTTAAAGAAAACTGATGTTAAGGTCAGGTTAACATGTCTTAGATATGTTATTTTATATAACATATCAGTAGGTAAAATATTTACCTAAAAAGATGTGATTAAAACCATTTTTAAGCCAGAAGGGCCTTATCGTCATTTATCGACATAATACAAGGACTTGTTCATACACTCAGTTTATAATCTGGTTTGACGTTCCAAATAATCCTACTTATAATATTACATCAGTAGGAAACTCGTTTTCAAGTTCATTATCTTAAAACCTCTTTTTATGTAAAAAGGGTATTTTAGTCAAAATGGCATAATTACGGAATTTGTGCATAAACTCATATTCTGATAATGATCATGTAATATAACCTCAGAGGGTTAAGCTACATTATATTATGATCATAATGCAACTTTAGATCAGTACTTAACTAATCTAAATCGGGTCATAATCGAAAGTTAAAGCAGAAGTCAAACTCCGCGACTTTCGGTTGCGAACCGACCCAAGAACTGAAATTGACGAGCCGAACATGTTCTTACATGTTCTAATAATTATTACCAACTTGTTTAAGTGTCAAAACAGGTTTCATAACATACATAAGATCAAATTATAATATTTATGAAAAATCGCATGTTTAACTTTTTAATATCATTATTTTGACCCGTCAATTGGTCTAGCAAACGTGATTTTCAGGAGGTTTCCTTTATAGGGACTAACACCTACCTTATTACGATCACTTAGCCATGTTTGTTATGAACAATGGCTGGACCATAATGGTCTTAACCAAAAGTCAAGGCGTTTTCCGTAAAACGCTTGACTTTTGGCTATAAAAGCCTATAAACGAAAATGCAAGAGGAAGGAACACTTACAAGTGGTTCCTAGGATGCAATAGAACTAAGTTGGATGCTCCTTTCAGTTAGGAACTTCGAGAGGTGGGAGATAGAGTTGTGAATGAGAAATGTGCAAAGTCAAATAGTGAACATTGGCACCTATTTATAGTTGGAGAGCTTGAAGGAGGTGATGCTAGGTGTTAAGAGGTGTAAGAGGAAGCTTACAAGTGTCCTAAAACGTGACATAGTAGTTTGGAAAGCCATGGTTTCAAATCAAATGGTTTTTGGCAATTTGTGTGGAGGCCAAGGCAATTTTCTGCAGACACAGGCCTCTCGCGCCACGCGAGCGCCTCATGGCCAGAATCAAAGTTTGACAGTTTTAGCCCCTTAACGTATAAAACCTTCTAAAACACCTTTTAGCATATTTAGCCCTCTGTAACCAATATTTGGCATACCTAGGAGTATGCCTGGACATTGTCGAGCTCTCGGTTCGTTAAAAGGTCACTCAGAGGTATAAATTTACATGTTGACACTTTTAACCCCTCCATCATCTAACTTTCACATATTTACGGATTTAATCCCTCCCGTCTAACAAATGGAATGTATGAGAGTTAGGACTTCGTAAAGGGTCATTCAGAGGCTCCACTTTAAGCATGTTGACATAGCAGTCACTCAGAGGCTAGGCATGTTGACATATCAGTCACTCAGAGGCTAGGCATGTTGACATATCAGTCACTCAGAGGCTAGGCATGTTGATATATCAGTCACTCAGAGGCTAGGCATGTTGACATATCAGTCACTCAGAGGCCAAGTTTAGCATGTTGACATATCAGTCACTCAGAGGCTAATGATTAAGCATGTTGACATATCAGTCACTTAGAGGCTGTTGTTTAAGCATATTGACACCTTTAGTCCAGATTAGTCTTTAATATACTTAAATATAATACAACACGTGTCACTATACTATTGGACACGATTTTACGAGGTGTTACAAAATAGAACTAAGTTAGATGCTCCTTTCAGTTAGGAACTTCGAGAGGAGGGAGATATAATGAAAATGAGAAAGGTGCAAGTTCAAATGGTGAACCAATGCACCTATTTATAGTTGGAGAGCTTGAAGGAGGTGATGCTAGGTGTTAGCAGGTGTTAGATGGTGCTTACAAGTGTCCTAAAACGTGGCATAGCAGTTTGGAAGTCCATGGTTTCGAATCAAATGGTTTTTGGCAACAGGTGTGATGCCCAAGCAAATATTCTATAGACACAGGCCTCTGGCGGCCCGCGAGAGACCATGCCTATGTCTCTCGCGGCCTGCGAGCGCCTCTTGGGAACTTTCAAACTTTGTCACATTTAGCCCCTCAACTTATAAAACTTCTAAAACACCTTTATTAGCATAATTAGCCCTCCGTAGCCAACATTTGGCGTACCCGGACATTGTCAAGCTCTCGATTTGTTAAAAGGTCACTCAGAGGTAGAAATTAACATGTTGACACTTTTAACCCCTCCATTGTCCAACTTTTACAAATTTACATAATTAATCCCTCTCGTCCAACAAGTGGCTCATATGAGAGTTAGGACTTCATAAAGGGTCACTCAGAGGCTTATTGTAAGCATGTTGACACTAAAGGTCACTCAAAGGCTAAGTTTAAGCATGTTGACAATAATGGTCCCTCAGAGGCTCAGTTTTAAGCATGTTGACACTAATGGTCACTTAGAGGCTCAGTTTTAACCATGTTCACACTAATGGTCACTAGAGGCTTGGTTTATGCATGTTGACACTAGAGAGTCACTCAGAGGCTTAGTTTGAGCATGTTGACACCTTTAGTCCTTATTAGTCCTTAATAGATTATAATAAAAGTAATGACACGTATCACTATATTATTGGGCACGATTTTATGAGGTGTTACAAATAACCATACTTTGTTTATACGAAGTCATATTGTCATTACCTTCAACCCAAATACCAGCTACCTATATAATAGTCAACTATAAATAAGTAAAATAAGCAATACTATTAAATAATTGTAATTAATATAATATTTTATGTAACTCCTATGGCTTCAAAATCAATTGCTGATTTTGGTGTAACTGCCCTAAAGACTACTCTCATGTTAGATAGTCAATCAGCTGAAAACATCATTAAAAATTCAGTCTCACACTCAACAACCAAGCACATTAACATCAGACATCACTTTTTGAGGGATTGCTCTGAAAAAGGTTTGATTTCTCTGCATCATGTTCCAACTAAGGATCAGCTGGCAGATGTTCTAACAAAAGCTTTAAATACATCTACCTTTGAAAGCTTGATCTCTAGGATTGGCATGCTTAACATGGATTAAAAGCAAAATTGTTTTCCTTGAATAAAAAGCATTAAAAGTTTTCAGAAACTCAAAAGTCCATCCTTAAAAATAGCTAAAATTGAAATTTTTTCAATAATTCCTAAAGTTTGTTCAAATCCACTGTTTTCAAAACCTTTGTTTTAGCTATGTCTATTCACTAATAAATGTAACCTTTGCTATCCTTTTCCACTATTCACATCCACTGCTTGGGTTAAACCACTGTTTTGCCTTATCCACTGATATCCATCCCTTGATAGATTAAAGTCACCACTGTTCTCAACCACTACTGGTTCCTAGCGATTATTGGGCACGATTTTACGAGGTGTTACAAATAACAATACTTCGTTTATACGAAGTCATATTGTCATTACCTTCAACCAAAATACCAGCAACCTATATAATAGTCAACTATAAGTAAGTAAAATAAGCAATACTATTAAATAATTGTAATTTAATATAATATTTTATGTAACTCCTATGGCTTCAAAATCAATTGCTGGATTTTGGTGTAACTGCCCTAAAGACTACTCTCATGTTAGATAGTCAATCAGCTGAAAACATCATTAAAAATTCAGTCTCACACTCAACAACCAAGCACATTAACATCAGACATCACTTTTTGAGGGATTGCTCTGAAAAAGTTTTGATTTCTCTGCATCATGTTCCAACTAAGGATCAGCTGGCAGATGTTCTAAACAAAAGCTTTAAATACATCTACCTTTGAAAGCTTGATCTCTAGGATTGGCATGCTTAACATGGATTAAAAGCAAAATTGTTTTCCTTGAATAAAAGCATTAAAAGTTTTCAGAAACTCAAAAGTCCATCCTTAAAAATAGCTAAAATTGAATTTTTTCAATAATTCCTAAAGTTGTTCAAATCCACTGTTTTAAAACCTTTGTTTTAGCTATGTCTATTCACTAATAAATGTAACCTTTGCTATCCTTTTCCACTATTCACATCCACTGCTTGGGTTAAACCACTGTTTTGCCTTATCCACTCATACCTATCCTTTGATAGAGTAAAGTCACCATTGTTCTCAACCACTACTGGTTCCTAGCGATTATTGGGCACGATTTTACGAGGTGTTACAAATAACAATACTTCGTTTATATGAAGTCATATTGTCATTACCTTCAACCAAAATACCAGCAACCGATATAATAGTCAACTATAAGTAAGTAAAATAAGCAATACTATTAAATAATTGTAATTAATATAAAATTTTATGTGACTCCTATGGCTTCAAAATTTAATTGCTAGATTTTGGTGTAACTGCCCTAAAGACTACTCTCATGTTAGATAGTCAATCAGCTGAAAACATCATTAAAAATTCAGTCTCACACTCAACAACCAAGCACATTAACATCAGACATCACTTTTTGAGGGATTGCTCTGAAAAAGGTTTGATTTCTCTGCATCATGTTCCAACTATGGATCAGCTGGCAGATGTTCTAACAAAAGCTTTAAATACATCTACCTTTGAAAGCTTGATCTCTAGGATTGGCATGCTTAACATGGATTAAAAGCAAAATTTTGTTTTCCTTGAATAAAAGGCATTAAAAGTTTTCAGAAACTCAAAAATCCATCCTTAAAAATAGCTAAAATAGAAAATTTTTCAATAATTCCTAAAGTCTGTTCAAATCCACTGTTTTTAAAACCTTTGTTTTAGCTTACATGTCTATTCACTAATAAATGTAACCTTTGCTATCCTTTTCCACTATTCACATCCACTGCTTGGGTTAAACCACTGTTTTGCCTTATCCACTCATACCTATCCTTTGATAGAGTAAAGTCACCACTGTTCTCAACACTACTGGTTCCTAGTGATTATTGGGCACGATTTTACGAGGTGTTACAAATAACAATACTTCGTTTATATGAAGTCATATTGTCATTACCTTCAACCAAAATACCAGCAACCTATATAATAGTCAACTATAAGTAAGTAAAATAAGCAATACTATTAAATAATTGTAATTAATAAAATATTTTATGTAGCTCCTATGGCTTCAAAATCAATTGCTGATTTTGCTGTAACTGCCCTAAAGACTACTCTCATGTTAGATAGTCAATCAGCTGAAAACATCATTAAAAATTCAGTCTCACACTCAACAACCAAGCACATTAACATCAGACATCACTTTTTGAGGGATTGCTCTGAAAAAGGTTTGATTTCTCTGCATCATGTTCCAACTAAGGATCAGCTGGCAGATGTTCTAACAAAAGCTTTAAATACATCTACCTTTGAAAGCTTGATCTCTAGGATTGGCATGCTTAACGTGGATTAAAAGCAAAATTTTGATTTCCTTGAATAAAAGGCATTAAAAGTTTTCAAAAACTCAAAAATCCATCCTTAAAAATAGCTAAAATTGAAAATTTTCAATAATTCCTAAAGTCTGTTCAAATCCACTGTTTTTAAAACCTTTGTTTTAGCTTACATGTCTATTCACTAATAAATGTGACCTTTGCTATCCTTTTCCACTATTCACATCCACTGCTTGTGTAAACCTCTGTTTTGCCTTATCCACTGATATCTTTCCTTTGATAGAGTAAAGTCACCACTGTTCTCAACCACTACTGGTTCCTAGCAGCAATTATTGGGCACGATTTTACGAGGTGTTACAAATAACAATACTTTGTTTATACGAAGTCATATTGTCATTACCTTCAACCAAATACCAGCAACCTATATAATAGTCAACTATAAGTAAGTAAAATAAGCAATACTATTAAATAATTGTAATTAATATAATTTTATGTGACTCCTATGGCTTCAAAATTTAATTGCTGATTTTGGTGTAACTGGCCTAAAGACTACTCTCATGTTAGATAGTCAATCAGCTGAAAACATCATTAAAAATTCAGTCTCACACTCAACAACCAAGCACATTAGCATCAGACATCACTTTTTGAGGGATTGCTCTGAAAAAGGTTTGATTTCTCTGCATCATGTTCCAACTAAGGATCAGCTGGCAGATGTTCTAACAAAAGCTTTAAATACATCTACCTTTGAAAGCTTGATCTCTAGGATTGGCATGCTTAACATGGATTAAAAGCAAAATTCTGTTTTCCTTGAATAAAAGGCACAATCCATCCTTAAAAATAGCTAAAATTGAAAAATTTTCAATAATTCCTAAAGTCTGTTCAAATCCACTGTTTTAAAACCTTTGTTTTAGCTTACATGTCTATTCACTAACAAATGTAACCTTTGCTATCCTTTTCCACTATTCACATCCACTGCTTGTGTAAACCTCTGTTTTGCCTTATCCACTGATAGCTTTCCTTTGATAGAGTAAAGTCACCACTGTTTTCAACCACTACTGGTTCCTAGCAGTGATTATTGGGCATGAGTTTACGAGGTGTTACAAATAACAATACTTTGTTTATACGAAGTCATATTGTCATTACCTTCAACCCAAATACCAGCAACCTATATAATAGTCAACTATAAGTAAGTAAAATAAGCAATACTATTAAATAATTGTAATTAATATAATATTTTATGTGACTCCTATGGCTTCAAAATTTAATTGCTGGATTTTGGTGTAACTGCCCTAAAGACACTCTCATGTTAGATAGTCAATCAGCTGAAAACATCATTAAAAATTCAGTCTCACACTCAACAACCAAGCACATTAACATCAGACATCACTTTTTGAGGGATTGCTCTGAAAAAGGTTTGATTTCTCTGCATCATGTTCCAACTAAGGATCAGCTGGCAGATGTTCTAACAAAAGCTTTAAATACATCTACCTTTGAAAGCTTGATCTCTAGGATTGGCATGCTTAACATGGATTAAAAGCAAAATTTGATTTCCTTGAATAAAAGGCATTAAAGTTTTCAAAACTCAAAATCCATCCTTAAAAATAGCTAAAATTGAAAAATTTTCAATAATTCCTAAAGTCTGTTCAAATCCACTGTTTTTAAAACCTTTGTTTTAGCTTACATGTCTATTCACTAATAAATGTAACCTTTGCTATCCTTTTCCACTATTCACATCCACTGCTTGTGTAAACCTCTGTTTTGCCTTATCCACTGATATCTTTCCTTTGATAGAGTAAAGTCACCATGTTCTCAACCACTACTGGTTCCTAGCAGCAATTATTGGGCACGATTTTACGAGGTGTTACAAATAACAATACTTTGTTTATACGAAGTCATATTGTCATTACCTTCAACCCAAATACCAGCAACCTATATATAGTCAACTATAAGTAAGTAAAATAAGCAATACTATTAAATAATTGTAATTAATATAATTTTATGTGACTCCTATGGCTTCAAAATTTAATTGCTGGATTTTGGTGTAACTGGCCTAAAGACTACTCTCATGTTAGATAGTCAATCAGCTGAAAACATCATTAAAAATTCAGTCTCACACTCAACAACAAACACATTAGCATCAGACATCACTTTTTGAGGGATTGCTCTGAAAAAGGTTTGATTTCTCAGCATCATGTTCCAACTAAGGATCAGCTGGCAGAGGTTCTAACAAAAGCTTTAAATACATCTACCTTTGAAAGCTTGATCTCTAGGATTGGCATGCTTAACATGGATTAAAAGCAAAATTTGTTTCCTTGAATTAAAAGGCAAATCCATCCTCTTAAAAATAGCTAAAATTGAAAAATTTTCAATAATTCCTAAAGTCTGTTCAAATCCACTGTTTTTAAAACCTTTGTTTTAGCTTACATGTCTATTCACTAACAAATGTAACCTTTGCTATCCTTTTCCACTATTCACATCCACTGCTTGTGTAAACCTCTGTTTTGCCTTATCCACTGATATCTTTCCTTTGATAGAGTAAAGTCACCACTGTTCTCAACCACTACTGGTTCCTAGCATGATTATTGGGCATGAGTTTACGAGGTGTTACAAATAACAATACTTTGTTTATACGAAGTCATATTGTCATTACCTTCAACCTAAATACCAGCAACCTATATAATAGTCAACTATAAGTAAGTAAAATAAGCAATACTATTAAATAATTGTAATTAATATAATATTTTATATGTGACTCCTATGGCTTCAAAATTTAATTGCTGGATTTTGGTGTAACTGCCCTAAAGACACTCTCATGTTAGATAGTCAATCAGCTGAAAACATCATTAAAAATTCAGTCTCACACTCAACAACCAAGCACATTAACATCAGACATCACTTTTTGAGGGATTGCTCTGAAAAAGGTTTGATTTCTTTGCATCATGTTCCAACTAAGGACCAGCTGGCAGATGTTCTAACAAAAGCTTTAAATACATCTACCTTTGAAAGCTTGATCTCTAGGATTGGCATGCTTAACATGGATTAAAAGCAAAATTTTGATTTCCTTGAATAAAAGGCATTAAAAGTTTTCAGAAACTCAAAAATCCATCCTTAAAAATAGCTAAAATTGAAAATTTTTCAATAATTCCAAAAGTCTGTTCAAATCCACTGTTTTTAAAACCTTTGTTTTAGCTTACATGTCTATTCACTAATAAATGTAACCTTTGCTATCCTTTTCCACTATTCACATCCACTGCTTGGGTAAACCTCTGTTTTGCCTTATCCACTGATATCTATCCTTTGATAGAGTAAAGTCACCACTGTTCTCAACCACTACTGGTTCCTAGCAGCGATTATTGGGCACGATTTTACGAGGTGTTACAAATAACAATACTTTGTTTATACGAAGTCATATTGTCATTACCTTCAACCCAAATACCAGCAACCTATATAATAGTCAACTATAAGTAAGTAAAATAAGCAATACTATTAAATAATTGTAATTAATATAATATTTTATGTACTCCTATGGACTTCAAAATTAATTGCTGGATTTTGGTGTAACTGCCCTAAAGACTACTCTCATGTTAGATAGTCAATCAGCTGAAAACATCATTAAAAATTTCAGTCTCACACTCAACAACCAAGCACATTAACATCAGACATCACTTTTTGAGGATTGCTCTGAAAAAGGTTTGATTTCTCTGCATCATGTTCCAACTAAGGATTAGCTGGCAGATGTTCTAACAAAAGCTTTAAATACATCTACCTTTGAAAGCTTGATCTCTAGGATTGGCATGCTTAACATGGATTAAAAGCAAAATTTTGATTTCCTCGAATAAAAGGCATTAAAAGTTTTCAGAAACTCAAAAATCCATCCTTAAAAATAGCTAAAATTGAAAAATTTTCAATAATTCCTAAAGTCTGTTCAAATCCACTGTTTTCAAAACCTTTGTTTTAGCTTACATGTCTATTCACTAATAAATGTAACCTTTGCTATCCTTTTCCACTATTCCATCCACTACTTGGGTAAACCTCTGTTTTGCCTTATCCACTGATATCTATCCTTTGATAGAGTAAAGTCACCACTGTTCTCAACCCACTACTGGTTCCTAGCAGCGATTATTGGGCACGATTTTACGAGGTGTTACAAATAACAATACTTTGTTTATACGAAGTCATATTGTCATTACCTTCAACCCAAATGCCAACAACCTATATAATAGTCAACTATAAGTAAGTAAAATAAGCAATACTATTTAAATAATTGTAATTAATATAATATTTTATGTGACTCCTATGGCTTCAAAATTTATTTGCTGGATTTTGGTGTAACTGCCCTAAAGCTACTCTCATGTTAGATAGTCAATCAGCTGAAAACATCATTAAAAATTCAGTCTCACACTCAACAACCAAGCACATTAACATCAGACATCACTTTTTGAGGGATTGCTCTGAAAAAGGTTTGATTTCTCTGCATCATGTTTCCAACTAAGGATCAGCTGTCAGATGTTCTAAAATAAAATCTTTAAATAATCTACCTTTGAAAGCTTGATCTTTAGGATTGGCATGCTTAACATGGATTAAAAGCAAAATTTTGTTTTCCTCGAATAAAAGGCATTAAAAGTTTTCAGAAACTCAAAAATCCATCCTTAAAAATAGCTTAAAATTGAAAAAATTTTCAATAATTCTAAAGTCTGTTCAAATCCACTGTTTTCAAAACCTTTGTTTTAGCTTACATGTCTATTAACTAATAAATGTAACCTTTGCTATCCTTTTCCACTATTCACATCCACTGCTTGGGTTAAACCACTGTTTTGCCTTATCAACTGATATTTATCCTTTGATAGAGTAAAGTCACCACTGTTCTCAACACTACTGGTTCCTAGCAGCGGTTTCCTAAGAACTGTCATCCATACCCATCAGAGTTACACGTGGATATATGTAACCATCAGATCTTTGAAATAGATGCTACATCAACATTCACATTTTCCCTTTATATATCACTGTTCCATCCAAACAGAGCTTTTCATTGCCGTCTTGAATTCAAAATTCTTAAAAGCGGTTTCCATTACTTTCTTTCTTCATTCTCTTCACATCACTCACTATCATCTCCAATCATGGCTCTAAAACATCAAACTCCCACATAACTACTCCCATATTCAGGAAAACCGACAATAATACTTCATTCCATCTAATCATTATGTTCTCAACATCCTCTAAATACAAAAAACATCATGATTGCAAATGCACCAATTTATGTGGATACACTCCGATAGTTCTAAGCAAATGCCAAACTCGAATCTCAAAAGAACAAGCCATATGTTATCACTTCAAGATCGAAGAATCCTTGTTCAAATTTCCCCATCTTCAATTTCCACAACATTCGGTCTGAATGACCTAGCTGGTAACACTTCTTTTGGTAAGCAAAGAAACTGCATGCCGAGTTTATAGAACGTGGGTATGAGGGTCAATTAACTGGTGTTACTATATATAAACCAAATTTTCCTGCTGAAATGAGATATTTTCCATACCTTACTCACATGTCTTTCACTAAAGACCACCTCATTTAATGAGATTCCACAAAATATTTAGTATCTAGGATATGCAATATTAACAAAATCTAATTTCAATCTATCCCAGGTATTGTTTATGGATTTGGTGGCAAATTATAATAAAATTTAAAAAAATAAAGCTTTTATTTTGTATCATAGACTCTTGAGCTATTATTTACAAAAAAAAGTTCCAGATAAAGATTTTAAACAAGGTGTTGTTTTTCAGATGAAGAGTCTTACAACTAAAACTTTTACAAGAATAAAAAATATGGAGTCAAAAATTTCTAAAACAAAAGCAAAGGGGGATGAGAAAATTTTGGATGAGTCCACATCATAAGCTCAAACCTCTATTGCTGAGCCCACTGCTCCTGGTGATCATGACACCACAACCGGTGTTGTGAAACCCACACCAGCTAAATCCCAAAAGAAACCTTCCTAATCCAAAAAGCCCACCAAAACCAAACAAAATAAAAGGGCACCTCTTGAAGATGAGATCCAGAGGATAATCCTGTGGTAACACAAACCCCACAAGAAACCACTGTTGATACTTTCTCACAACAGTTGGAAAGATCTCAACCCATCCAAACTCCTCCTACATCCTCACAAAAGGATCAGGTTGTAAACACAGGGACACCTCATTATGAAGCAGATGATTCACTTGAATCTTTGTTTCACATTCCTTCTTCCTGGGCAAATTCTTTTTCTACTCCACAACCATCTCCCTCAATTGCACCTACTATTATACCTCTTTTTCGTGCAATTAAGATAACTCAAACACAAATCAGTTCTTCTCAATCACCTGTTCATGAGAGTACACCCCTAAGTCTGAGACAAATCTCATTGCTAACCTAGAAACAGCTGAGTAGGCTACACCCCATTAGTTACAAGTAACTCTTAGTGGTAGTTTAAGTGAAGTAGCTACTACAACTGATGACACAACAGTGTTTCAGTTGGACAATGGTTACATCAAAAAGACTTCCTTAAAGGCAACAATGGTTGAGGCTACAATTGTAACCTCTGCTCCAGTTGGAAATCTCCACTACCAAGAAATAGGGGCATTTGGTTCTGATAACATGGAGTCTTCTCGTGTTGATGATCCAAATATAACTACCACTGGTAGGAATTCAGATGATCCTATTAAATTAGGTGATGAATTGAGATACAAGGAATTGACGGAGAGAATGACATCAATGGAGTCTTCAGTTACTGAAATGAAATAAATGATGAAGCAGATGTTATAAACTCTCAAAGCCAACCATCAACACAACAAATTACCACTGAGCTATGGAAAGCTGTGTAACCGATCATTCAAGCTCATAGGAATTTAGCTGACATCAACCATAATACTCACATGGAATTCATAAAGAATATGGTTGAGACCAGATATAAAGTTACTCAAGCTGACATCAAGGCCATTAGAGAGCATGTGGTAAAGATCACTAGTTTTGCACCTGCAACAGTTCTACAAGAAGAAGTAGAGGATGATGCCAAAAAGGGGGAGAATGAGAAGCTTAGAAAGTTGCAGCCTTCATCACAAGCTAAACCAAAGGTACAACAACAAACACTAGGGTCTATTACAACCAATGCTGCAAACCCAACTTCTACTAAAGCATCAGATGCTAGAGTTCAAAAAGGGATTCATGAGACCCAAAACAAACAAGCTGAAGAGATTACTGTGGAAAAGCATAAAAGGCAAGATACACTGGAAAGCAAAGCTTCCAGACTTATTGAAGAAGAACAAGCCAAGTAGAAGGAAAAAGAAGACATTGGCACTTCACAAAGAGGAAAGTTAACTAGAAAAGCTAGACAGTCAATATACATCCCTTCTAAAACCTCTACTATACCAACTCAAAGTGTATCATTTGCTCCAACTAAACCATCACCACCACCTCAAAGAAACAAAAACCCTCACCTAAGAATTCATCTCTATTACCAACAGATGTTGGTACAACAAATGTATCAACAGATTTTACATCACCACCGTCAAACCAACCAACAGAAGTTGTTACATCAAATGTATCGACAAATGTTACCTCAACCTCTGCCATGATAACTTTCCCATCTTATCTTCACCATTATCCACACCACCAAGAATACCTTCACGACCACCTTCACCAAAAATCAAATTCCAACACAAAAGAAAAACTTTTGTTGTTGAAGATGATGAAGAGATTCCATCACCAATCCCTTTGTCATCAAAACTTGTCACTTCATCACCATCCTCATCATCTTCATATAGAACTACTTCACTTCCACCCACTTATCAACCACCATCTATCATACCTTTTACTACTAAATATCCTCTAGAACTTTTTGATGTTCAAAAAGAAATTGAATCATTCTTCACAACAGAGGATATTTCAAAACTAGACTTCCCATCTCTCTCTTTGGATACATAAAGCCAAGAAATTTAGATCAATATCTAAAGTTGAAAGCTAAACAGGCTGAGAACTATGCTCAAGAGAAGAGCAAAGGAAAAGATGACATGACTACTCAAGGTATCTTATCCTATGAACTGAGAAAGAGAGAAAGATTGAAAATTTTGCCAAAGATATGAGTAAGTCTATGTCAGAAAGGCCTGTCAATGCTGAGCTTGAAGAGGAAGTGAAACAGGATTATATTGATCACATAATGCAGCACAAACGTTACAAAGCTACCAGAGCACAATTCAAAAATTTGTCAACAAATGATCTCAAAGAAGAAATTGACAAAATTCATGCAATGCTCTAAGATCCCTTACACAAGCCAACACCACCTGAATGGAAAAAGAACAGACAAGTGGATCAGAACAGAGCTTTGAATCTTAAAAGAATGAAACAAGAACGGGTTGCGGCAAACTATAGTAGTGCAAGGTCTGTTGTAAGATGGTCTGAATTCGGGGTTGTAGACACATACAAGAAACTGGAAGAGCTTAGAAAAAAGATCCTACAATTCCAAGAAAGCCAGATTATCCAACATATGTTATCCCTCAACAAACCCAAACACTTAAAAAGCATTCTTCAACCACTGTCTTATTCACACTTGCCTTAAACCAAGCAAAAAGGCAAAAGAAGATGGCTGAAGATGATAAGCAGATGTTTGAATAACATAGAATAGAGGGAATCAAGAATCAACTGCTCTTTCACACTGATGCTGCAAGTGAAAAACTGATAGAAACAATTTCTAACCTTGTAAGCAAACCACTCTCACCAAGCTCAACAATAAGTCTTCCCCCAAGAAAACCAAATGATCAAAAATTCTAAAATGGAAGTCATCCTTAGTCACCCATGAATTGACTCTACTCAGATCAAATGGTAAGATCCAAAAGCTGAAAATGGAGGATGCATATGGTCTGGATGCAGATGACCTCCAAGACGTATTGAACCTTGAATTACAAAGGGATTTTGAAGACATGTTTTCCATGAACTTTGAACTACTGTTCAAAGGGCATATCTGGTAGTTGCTGTTGAGAAATAAAGATCAACAATAAAGAAGGGTTTTGGCATCATTTGTTCTAGGGGGATATTGTTGGATCTATTGAACCCTATAAAAAACAGATTATTGTCATACACTTTCTTGAAGTCAATCTTAAGAATGGAAGCTTTCTTGATCTCTTACTTTAACAAGTTAATTACCTTGTTCATCACAAGCGGACCATCTAGGATAAACATCCCTTTAAGAAAGGCCGACTGAATATCCAAAATAACCCTATTCAAAACCTTCTTGAGACTATTAGCAATAATTTTAGAGATTACTTTGCTAATGATCACCACAAGATTGATAGGACATAATTATTTAACTCTATCGGGTCTTTAGTTTTATGGATTAAAGGTTATAGAAGATGACCCATGTCACACCCCGGTTTTTCAACACCCTGGGCGTGCGACCTTTTAGTTGGTACCTGTTTTGATTAATACGTAGCGGAAAACGTTTGTATTTATTTTTATGTAAGTCCTAATTTCTTAAAACGTAACTTTTATAAAAGTTATGCATTAATATAAGCATAATGCAAATATATAACGATCCAAAATTTTATGTTAATATGAACTTCACAAGTATTTCAAAATGTTTTAACATATTAACATAGTTCGATTTGATAAAGTTTTAATCGAAATGCGAAAGCTTCATCTTTGATTGTGTTCGGTTCTTCAATGAACTTGATCATCGTCCGGTGCTTCAATTCGATACCTATATTTCATAAATTATGAAATATGTTAGATATAAGGAGCTTATAACACTACAAATTAAATCCAAAGGTCCAAAACAACATTTTTAGCCGTAGCTTACGACATGAATAATCTGTTTCGATCAGCAACTGCCTACCGTAAGCTACGATAGGCCACCGTAGCTTATGGTGGACTGCTGCAGCTTTTCCTTGTTTGCCGTTTTTGTTATGAAAACTTCCGTAACTTATTTGATTTTCATCTGTTTCACTTGAAACTTGTGTCTAAATGTCCGTAAATTTTTACTACATATTTAACTAGAAATCCTTAACGCAGATTCATAGCTTTTATGAATCATGCAACCATTACCCGGTTTATGCGCTTATTCATTTTGACCCGTTAAGAGATTTAAGCATTTGAGCTTAAATCATGCTCCTTCTTTCCTTACCTCTTATTTCCACACTAATACTTCTTTTTTATCTTCCACCAGAACTATATTTGTGGTGGATTTGATATGGTAAAATCATATATTCCGAATTCTACCCTTCGGTTCAACAATTTACTAAAAAGACCCATTACGAGGCGTTAGACCAAAAAGACTTATACCTTTCACTTTTACACTACCAAAAGAATTTACTCATTTATAAAACACATTTTCAAACCACCCTTAAGGTTCGTTTACCTGGTTTGCAAATTAAAGGGCATTTTGGTCAACTGTCCTTCCTACGACGAAGGACTTTTAAGAGTATATTTTGACCAAGTGAGCACCTTTATTAATTGTTCTATTTAAAAAAATCATTATGTTCCTAAGAACATAATATCTGCAATTCCAATTATTAGATATACCTTACTTTAGGTAACTCAATGTCCACCCATGACCTTTTTAACTCTCATCTGACCTTAAGTCCTTATTGAAAGTTTGACCCAGTACACATACCTAGCTCGGGTCATAACATTGACCCGTTTTACTACCTTGCACTATTAACTGCTAAATTAACCGTGATGCAAGCCATACACTATTCTCCCTGTGAGCACAAAACTCGACAAATGACCATTAGTCGTTATTGTAAAATGATGATATCATCACCGTTTGGTCTAAATGACCAATTTATCTTTGTGAGATGGTATTTATTTGCCATCTCATCCATATAGCTCGGTTCGGTTTCACCATATAATCATATTAATTAAAAATCATTTCTTAATTCTTTTGACCCTCATGGCTTATGCCATAGAGTGTCTTTTTCAAAAACTAATGTTTATCCGTTAACTCGTAATCAAATTACCATATTACCCTCGTTACCCATTACGGTTTACTGATCAGAGTGTCGCGCCCAAGTCAAAGATAATATTTATAGTCCCGAATTACCCTTAACAATGCGTTAGTGGTAGTAAGGGGTCGAACCACGAAGAATTTGTGGTTTGAAATGGACACGATTGATTTTAACGAATGTTGTCATTTTATGAAGCTTGCTAAGAATTTTGTTTAGTTTGATTGATTAAAAAGGAATGTTGGATTAAACCGACAAGTTTGTGTTTGATTATTTTACTACGAATACTTGAAAGATTATACGAAAACTTAATTGATGATTATAACAATAGTAGAGAACAAGGTTCACACCCGGTTTGGTAATTGAAGTCCTAGGGTTTCTACACGTTTTAGATTCGATTCAATTGTATAATTGACCAACGAATTTAATGTTACGTGACTTAGATGCCAAGCTATCGACGTCGTGAACGACAGACTACAATGCAATTCGTTATCACAAACATGTAAACTCTAACCTAGACAAGGCATAATTGCACATAAACATTTCGTAAAGTCAAATTTATTCTTCACTCAACAATTTACGAATTCAATATAAATGCAAGACGATTACGTTTCAAAATCAAATTACAACTTGTTACAAATCAAAACTCAAACAATCTTTAACTCTAAAAACTAACAAAAACCTACACCGGGGTGAAACCCTCGAGAATTAGCCGCTCATGACTAACGGAACTTGGTCACCGGATGATTTGAGCTTGATAACAAACATCTTGAGGTTGAGTGTGATGAAGGTTAGGGTTTATGGGGGATGATGGGGATGGTGATGGAAGGTTTGATGATATGATGGATATGATGATGGTTAGGGTTAGGTAAATGAAGATGGATGGTCAATCCCAATGATTTTGATGACTCAGATCAATTGGAATTAAAGTGCATGAAGTTCTTGTCTCCAAGAGAGGTTTTCAAACTCCAATCTTTCGTTACCCAACAAAAGTGGTTAAAAACAACAATATAACTCGTCCCCAAACATCAAAATTGAAGTTTCAGCGTCTGGCATAAGGGAGGGGCGTCGGCGACAACCCATTATGGCGTCGGTGACGGCCTCTAGTTAATCAAAAGTCCCACGGCAGCCTAAACCACTGCCTAAGATGCAAACCAGCCGACAGGCACTTCTGGAGGGCATCGCCGATGGCCTCCCCATTTCTTGTTTTCTGTTTCTCCAATTTCTCGCTCCCGGTTGACCCGTTCCGTCCCTATGCTCCGCAAGGCTCCCGAATAGCTCCTTAAACTCCGTAAGACCTGTAAAACACAAATCCAATCAAAAGTAGGCTATTAGAAACTAAAAGTTAAGTAAAAATATAAGCTTAAACATATAAGAATACCGGTTATCGACCACACATCACATCCCCATACTTGTCTTTTGCTTGCCCTAAACAAATCTGTTTTCACTTTCGGATGGATCGAATGAGAATACACTTCCCATTCTTGAGACATAAGCTAAGGTCTTATGTCATACCCGGTTCATGATTCTTACAATTTTCAAAATTTTTAGCGGTAAAGTGATAAATCACATACAGATGGTTATTCAAGATTAACCCACCCTTGAAACTCACAAATCATACACACCCCTCACAATGTTCTCTCCACTCGGCTTAAAAATTGGCTAATAAATAATGCATTAGCACTTTTGATGTGATCACTCAAACCAATTAGAGCATGTACCCACATAGGCTTGCAACTCAATCACTCTCCACCACCGAACACACATACTTAGCACAAGTCAAAAGGTCTTTCCGGGTTGTAACGGGGCTAGGCTAAAGGTGTAGAAAAAGATGTTTTAAAGTAGCTAAGGTGACGAAAATTCGATTTTTATTACAAAAACGACTACTCCAAAATGACTAAACAAGAATCAACAAACTAATAGGCAAAAGCGTTCACCTTTTATTCAACAACTACCACACATCTTTTTGTGCTTTTCTCAACGATTTTTTTCTCTTATTTTTCATGATATTTTCTAAATTTTTGGTTTTTTTTTTGCAAACTTAGAATCTAATTTTCATCACAAGGTTAGAAATAAAAGGTTCACGATCAAAGGCTAAATGGGTTAGTCAAATGAAAGGTTTAGGCTCAATGTTGGCGACTAAGGGATTGATTTTCGGGTAAGGAGATATAAAAATGGTGTAAAAGGAAAAGGTTTACCTAATGCCTTAATCATTCTTGTGCTCGTATTCGGTCTATGATCTCAAACGCATTAAAAGTTGCAAGTTCTACAATACGCGACTAAAGGTCCACTCAAACAAAGAGATATATGCATATATATATATATATATGATATGTAAAGCGACTCAAAATTTCACGTATGAAGGGTATGGTATGTGATATTTACAAAATGCAAGTTTCTTAGGAAGATTACTCCCAAATAATCACCTGCTAAATACCCGTCATGTTATTAATTCAAACTTGACCATGACAAAAGACCACATGGGTTGTGCCATCCCTCATTGACTTCGTTACTTGTGCTTTTAGATTGCTTAAACAAAGACATTTTTTAAATTTTGTTTTTGAAATTTCCCCCATCCCCACATTTGAGGTCAACATTGTCCTCAATGTGTAGTGTTTAAATGAACGGGTCAAAATCGAAAAACTTTTTCTCCCCCATCCCCACACTTGATGTCAACATTGTCCTCAATGTGTAAGAATAAGGCTTTTACGCACAAGGGATGTGACACGGCTAACCTCCCCAAAATTTTACCCCGATAAATAAAATACAAAATACAATCCACTTATTAGAAAGCTAAAAAGAAACGCATGCACGTAGTTTTCGCTCATTCCTCGTGTGCTCTTCATTCTGCAACAAAAACGGTCGTCTCGCGAACATGATGTACCTACAAATCTCAACCCTTGTGTAGAAGCATGTTCTCTCAATCATTAAAATTTGTTAGTTACCTAGTTCTACCATTTTTATAAAGAATTACCAAGTCATTCATTAGTTCACTTTGATTTCAGTGGAAAAATAATTTACAACAATAACAATCCTAACTCACTTTCATAGGAATCGCGGTTGCATTTAGCTTATTCAACAAGCCCTTTTAAACCTCCCGGTAGCTCGGGAGGACGAGTAGGTCTCGTGAGGGTTATGTAGGGAACACACCCACAAAGTTCATTTACTACTAAGAAAATAAAAAAAAACCAAAGAATAAACAAAAATATACAACAACAACATAAAACACACTATCTCTAGTAACTCGTTAGGATCGACCGACGGGTATGGATGGTAGGGGTATCCGGTGAAAGCTGGCATCATCTCATAATAATCATCAAGGGGCCCTCTTTCCCTTTCAGCGGGTGCTTGAAACGGTGGCAGGATAAAGCTGGAACCGACTCCCTCAGGCCAATGAGGAGACGGGTCGGAAGGCCCAGGTGGCATAGGAGGGTTCTCATAAGACGTCCAAGGTGTGTGCTCTTGGTACTCTAGACCTGCCAGGTAATCTTGATGGTGCCTTTCTTAACCGTGGAGGTGCTTGGCGTTGTTTATTGCAAGTTGTTGATCTATAGCCAACACACTCCATCGACGGTCTTCCATTGCGTTACGCTCAAGTTGGAGGCGACCTGCTCTCCTCCCAAGCCCGTCTCTGGGCTGCCTCTTGCATCCGTTGCCTTTCCATTTGATCCCACTAGTATTGTTGCTTCTCCCAAAACAACTGCTGCTCCTCCCAATATTCTCGTTCCTTAACCGGATGAGCTGCCTCTTCGGCCCAATGAGTTTGATGTTGGCCTTGGAAATCTTACTCCCATTGCCGTCTCTGCTGTTCATACTCACGGTTTTCCCCAATACCCATGGAAGTGTTATCATATCCATCTTGTTGTCCCTAGTTGTAATTGGGGTACCCCGGTCTACGCCGGTTGGTCACAAACCGTGCCACACTTTCTGATATTTCCTTGTGTAGCCGGGCGTATCTTCAGCGCGGTCCCCTCGAACCGGGAGGCTCATCTTCATTTTCCTCATCCACCATCTCTTCTTCTCTTGCAGCTTCTTGCGCTGCACTCGGATCAATGTACTAGAAACTGTGTCCTTGGTCATCCGTCACCTGTACTGGTGACCAAAGACTTGAACCTTTATCTTCTAATGCTGCTTCATTGAGGCGAAATAGATTTGATCCATGGGCTTTGAGACCCACAATGATTCTGCCGGTAACTTGTTTTGTAGGCGCTAATCAACCGCACAAATGATACCATTTTTTCACGCGTAGGACTCACGGGTTTCCCACGTATTCATCATCACAATTTGTCGCTATAACAACTTTGGCGACCTAAATAATACTACATGCAAAACCTGACAATCTGGCCCCTTTAACTTCCCGCAGTCTCCAAATCTGACCATGACATTCTCGAGAGAGATGGGTTGAAGAATTTTTCCTTCAATCGACAACTGGCTCCTTAATGCCACACCACCATCCGAGAAAGGTAACACTAATCCAACGATACCATCAGGATTTGCGGTATTCATTTTATTATCAAGGAATTGGTCAATGTTGTAGTAAAAATACTCATCGACCCCCAAGGAATCGAACCATGCAATGCAGTTCATGGTCTCGAAGGATATGACCATTTGAACTCTTCCGGTGTCACCAACCAATTGCCACTTATCCGGCGGACCATCTTTATTGTTGAACCTCAATGAGGCCAACCATTCGCTCACCGCTGTCAGATACACCCGTGGTGTGATGTCCTCACACCAATCTAAGACCTGTTCCCAATCGAGCCTCTCGAACATCTGGACGATACCAATCGTCCTGAGCTCTTCCACCTTCACCATCCTTCCGGTATAACCCTCTCTGGAATAGTAGTGGATACACCATGCACCATCTTCCACTTCCACAATTTCGCTTCAAGTTTTTTTATCATAGAACTGCGAAAGTGGTTGCTTCTTGTTGTTCTCCCATGGCTCACCCACATTGCTATCTCTAATTCTTTCCAAGACCCAGTCTTGCCTATACAACCTTCCATCATTCTCTTCTACCCCACTTAATTGTTCCCATTTCCTTGGCATTAACCCTGAAGACGAACTAGCCCCTGAGGATGAGCCTTGACCCGAAAGTTTGCTTCTTTTCCGGCTTGCCATCTCTACAACCAACAATGCAAAGAAAACAATCAATATCACTCAAAACCACAATTCAAATCAAACTTTGAACATAACATGCAATGTTGAACCATAACTATTCATTAGATGTAAACTAGCCGATTTAAACTTCCAAAATAGCAAACTGTATCATCTAAACATTATTTTTTCATGTTTAATCCTAACTTCATAAGATTTCAACAGGGTTCAACATAATGTTCATGTTTAAACAAGCTAACAAATGAGTGTAATCACATCACCATACTTGTTGCATGCTCAATCCCCACCCAAATCAAGGGTTTACCCGTAAATTCACGCTAAAACATCATACGTTATAATAAACAAGCTACTCTTAAACAAAAAGTTTAAAATTTCGGAAGAAATCACAAACCGTATGATAATCATGCTTAAATTCAAGTAAACTTCATACCTTTGATGTTGTAAATTAAGAAGAACTAAGGAAAGATGAAAATCAAATCTTGAAGAACACCCTTGCTAAAAACCCAAAAATTCAAGTTTTGAGATCTTGCAAACGAGGAAGAATTGATGAAAACTGTGATGGAGGTTTTGTTCCTCTCGAAGAACTACACAAAATAGGCTTAAGAATAACTGGATTTGGTGGAGAATTGAAGGAGTTATGAGAGATTGAAGGTTTTAGGGTTCATGAGTGACTAGAGGTAGGAGATGAAGTGATTGGTGAGTTGTCGTGAGAGTAGGATGCAGAGATTTGTTGGTCTTAAGAAGCTATGGATCTGATAAGGGTCCCCCGGGTCGAGTATGTGGTCAAAACTGAGTTCGGGTTAGTTAAAAAACGGGCTCAGGTTAGTTAAAAACGGGTTCAGGAAAGCTTCCATTCAAAATTATAAACTAAAACACGTTCAACACTTTGGTCCGTCGTCGATGCATCCTAAAAATCCCAAAATCATCCGATGGCTTAGACCCGACAACCTTAAAGCAAGCACCGTCGGCGACTGCTTGGGACCCCGTCGCCGACGCGCTCTCGATTCTTCATTTTCTAATTTTTAAAATTTTTAATTTTTTATTATATATATATATATATATATATATATATATATATATAATGAAAACACACACTTTTTTACAAAAGGAGCCTATGCTAGAAAAATTCCTAAAAAAATTAAAAATCTTTTTGTAAAGTTTTTTCGGTTTTTAAAATACTAACAGTCAATCGTTTAACGATTCTTACCATACCCCCCCCCCCCCCGGAAAAGTCGTGTATTGTCCTCAATACACCCAAAACGAGTCTAAGATATACCTTACATCTTCATGACCCATTTGTGATATCCGAACTTCACACGTCAAAGAGATTAGTACGAAACAAAAACAATAATAATACGAACAATGCAAACAATCAATAAAAATTGTACAAAACTTTACACAAATGTTACCGATCCTTTAGTTGACCTCATAAGTTGGCACGCTTACCAAAAAGCTTACCGACTCCGTGTTCGCATCCTTGTGCTCCTCATAACTATCTGGAAACGGTTTAAGGTAGTGGATGTTGACCGTTTGCTTTGACCATCCTTCGGGTCCTCAATGGTAACATCACCCAACTTTCCGACCCGTGTAACCACGTACGAGCCTATTCACTTGCTCTTTAGCTTTCCGGGAAAGAACTTGAGCCTCGAATTGTAGAGCTAAACCTTTTGACGCACCACGAATTCCTTCGGCTTCAACTTGGCATCATATTCACTTGCTCTTTAGCTTTGCGGGAATGAACTCGCACAACTTCAACTTGCGTTCCTTACCTACATCATCATACTTAACGTTAACCTCTTTGATAGCCCAAAAAGCACGATGTACAAGCTCAACTGGCAAGTGACAATTTTTACCGTAAACTAAGTGGTAAGGTGTAGTACCAATAGGTGTTTTATGTGTCGTTCGATAGGCCCATAAAGCATCGTTCAACTTTGTTGACCAATCCTTATGATCAGGTCGAACAGTCTTTTGTAAAAAAATTTTAATTTGCCTATTCGACACTTCCACTTGACCACTCTTATGTGGATGGTAGAGGGTAGCAATCCGATGGTCAACACCATACCGTGTCAATAATTTTCCAAAATTAAAGTTCTTGAAATGAGATCCCCCATCACTAATGATGACCCTAGGAAAATTAAGAAATTATATTCGCTTGAACAAAATTTGCAAACAACGCTAAGGTCATTCGTTTTGGTGGCGATCGCTTCAACCCATTTAGATACATAATCTCCCGCCACCAAAATATGCAAATTCCATGCGAATTCGGGAATGGGCCCATGAAACCAATCCCCCACACATAAAAAATATTGACAATGAGAATCGGTTGCATGGGTATCTCATCCCGCTTGGAAATACCCCCTAACCTTTGACACTCGACACAATTTTTAGCATAATTGAGAGCATCCTTAAAAATAGTTGGCCTATAAAGACCGTTATTGAGCACTTTGTGCCCCGTTTTGTGACCACTAAAATGGCTCCCACAAGCAAATGAATGCAAGTGCGTCAAGACACTCAGAATCTCGTTGTTCGGTATGCATCTCCCCATGACTTGATTCGGTCATATCTTGAACAGATCCGGTTCTTCCAACGTGTAATATTTTATTTGCGAGAGGAAATGCAATCTCCTCCTCCTATCCCAATGAGCCGGTAGATCACCTGTCACCAAATAGCTAACAATATTAGAAACCAAGGTAATACTAAAACCTTTAAAATGTGCTCACCTAGGAAAGTTTCTTTAATCTCTACATGGGAAGAACCCTCTTCCACCAACAACCGAGACAAGTGGTCTGCAACCACATTCTCACTACCCTTTTTGTCCCGTATCTCTAGGTCAAATTCTTGTAACAAAAGAACCCCTCGGATTAATCGTGGCTTTGCATCCTTCTTTTCCATGAGGTACCTGATAGCAGAATGGTCAGAATATATTATCACTTTATTACCCCAAATGTAAGCCCGAAATTTATCCAATGCATAAACGACCACGAGTAGCTCTTTCTCGATAGTTGTGTAGTTTAATTGAGCATCTGAAAGAGTCTTACTTGCGTAGTGTTTAGCAACATGTTTCTTTTCTACCCTTTAACTCAACACGGCCCCCATCGCGTAGTCACTTGCATCACACATGATTTCGAATGGTAAAGACCAATTAGTGATTGCAAGATTGGGGCCTCAACCAACTACTTTTTCAATACGTTAAAGGCATGCTGACAATCTTTGTTAAAGTCAAACGGTTGGTCTTTTAACAACAAGTTACATAAAGGTTTTGTTGTGTCACTAAACCCTTTTATAAACCTTCTATAAAAACCCGCGTGACCTAAGAATGACCTAACACCCTTAACGCTCATGGGACACGACAAAGTAGAAATGTCTTGCACCTTTGCACGGTTAACCTCTATGCCACGACTCGGCACTACATGGCCCAACACAATCCCCTCTTGAACATGAAATGGCTCTATTTCCAACTTTAGACCAAATTAGTTTCAACACATCTTTTTAAAACTTTATCTAATTGGTCTAAGCAAGCACTAAATGACGACCCAAATATTGAGAAATCATCCATGAAGATTTCCAAAGACTCCCCCACAATATCCAAAAAAATACTCATCATACACCTTTGAAAGGTGGCGGGAACGTTACATAATCCACATGGCATTCGCCTAAATGCGAATGTGCCATACGAACAAGTAAACATAGTCTTAGCCTTGTCTTCCGGATGAATAGCGATTTAATTGTAACCCGAATAACCATCCAAGATACAATAGAATTTTTGACCCGCTAATTTCTCAACAATTTGGTCAATAAAAGGTAAAGGGAAATGGTCTTTAGAAGTTGCGGAATTCAACTTCCTATAATCAATACAAATACGCCACCCGATTACTGGACGAGTGGCGACCTCTTCACCTACGTCATTTGTGACGACTTGAATGCCCGCCTATTTGGGAACGGTTTGTGTAAGGCTCACCCATTGGCTATCAAAAATGGGATATATGATACCCACATCTAGCCACTTTAATACCTCCTTCTTAACCACATCTCGCATATTTGGATTCAATCTCCATTGTGTGTCACGAGAAGGAGTAATACCATCTTCGGTGATGATTTTATGCATCACCACGGAGGGACTAATTCGCTTCAAATCTGCAATGGTCCACCCAATAGCTACTCTATTAGTGACCAAAACTTCCATCAACTTCTCCTCTTGCTCCGCGGTCAAGTTTGATGCAATAATGACCGGTAGCATGTTGCCCTCACCCACATAAGCATATTTCAAATATTTGGGAAACACCTTCAATTCAACAACCGGAGGCTCCACCAACGATGGCTTTAATTTTGTGTTAATCTTCTCAGGACGACTTTCCACTTGGTGTGTCCAAGGTGGTCTTCCTTCCTTCACCACCATCACCTCCATCTTCCTTTCCTCTTCGTCTATGCTCTGATTCGTCTTCATTTGAAACCTGTTAAACATGAAGCATTCCTCTATTATGTTTTCCACCTCAATACCCATGTCGCAAAGAGGTATACACTCGTCAACGACGTCCACCATATAACATTCAATGCTAACTAGAAAATCTGTTAATCCTGAAAAGACATTTAACTGCAACCGATGATTACCAAAAGTCATGTCAATCGTACCCGTTTTACAATTAATTTGGGCATTCGATGTTGCCAAAAATGGTCGACCGAGAATAACCATTGGTTGCTTGGTTCGGTCCAAAGAAACGTAATCGAGTACTAGAAAATCCACTGGATAGTAAAAGTCACAACGGGTGTGTTTTTGTCATTTTTAGAAACATTTTCATTTTGACCCATTTGACCGTCAACAATCATCATCACTAACATCTTCCACCACTCCTTCAACAAACTGGGGTGGTGGTGACTCGACACCCGTATCGTCGACTCGACTACTAGGTAAAGAAATTTTATTTATGGGTACCTCACATATAGATTTCAAGTTGGACCCTTGATGCTTAGGGTTCACGGTGGTGTCACTTGGCAATCTTCTGCCATTTCCTAGCATTTGAGCCATCTCTTCTGCAAGTTGACCCACTTGCTTTTCAAACGCCTAATGCGATGTGTCTCGTACCTCAAACTCTTTCTTCATCTCCAACTTGAACTCTTGATTTGAAGTGGAGATGGCATTTATGATTGCATCCAGTTTAGAGTTTAACGAGTCATCACCACTCATTTGAGAGTTTGAGTTACCACCCCCATTACCGCCTTGGTTGTAGCCCCGTTGGTAATTACCTTCATGATTTTGACACCCTTGGCCACTTCCTTGGTTATAATTACTTTGGTAACCCCCTTGGTTACCACTTTGGCGGTGTTCGTACATCGATCCACCTTGATTTCCACTTTGATTACCCAACTTGAAATTTGGGTTCATTTGGTTTGAGGCGTTACCATACCTAAAACTAGGATGGTTCCTGTCACACCCTGGTCGTAGCGGAAGCGCAAGTGTGTGACTATTAGGTAATCATTGCATCCAATCTAGTAAACGATATAAATTAACAACGATGCCATGCCATTAATAAGTTTCATTTCACATTTACAACCATCAAAAGTGAAATCACATTGTTATCTGTTTCTGATTGCCATTACAAAACATAATTTAAAACACATTGTTCCAAAATAAGACATTGTTTTCATCAAAAATTCATATTAAGGCTTTAACTCCTATATACCCATACGAAGTTGGGATATAAAAGGCAAACCCTCCAAAAGGTAGTACATTGTTGTCTTGACAATTTCCCATACCCGAATCCTATCACCTACTCATGCCTTGTGTCCTGAAATATATGTAATTTTAAAAAGTCAACATAAAGTTGGCGAGTTCATGTAGTTAAATGTTTTCGCATCAGAATGTCATCTTTGAAATCCTATATTGAAATCCGGGTACGTCATTAGCATCAATGAGTTTTTAAAGATCTATCAGTGTGTCGCGAGCACCCTGACATACATGTGCCATAAGTAAGTAACCAAACCGAGACAACTTTGACATCATTGGGATCACAAAAGCATTCAGAAGGGTATACCAACCAGGAGTGGAGCGGGTCTCAAACTCAATAGATCTACTTCTTTTGCACCTTGGTCACTAAGTGATTAATGGTTACTATTGTCATCATCCTACTTACGCACAAATGATCGTGTTATCAACTAACCCATAGCTAACATACTGTTTTGATAGGACACGTATTTCCCCTCGATAGTTTAAAACAAAACTTGAAATAATTGAAAGGAGGGACATGAACTCACAGTTTTTGCGTTCCGTTAAGTCGTACTATTATCGATCGGTGTCCGCACACGTATGTAACCTACATGTGTATTGAGTTCATTAGACACCTAGGCCTCAATGGACCTTGTACTCGGTGTTCATCTTGAATTCTTGTTATGTATTTCTTTGTTATAATTGAACAACTTGTAATGTTATCATAGTGTGGGTAGTTTGTTTGTTCGATTAATATTATTATATATATTTCTTATATATATATATATATATATATATATATATATATATATATATTATTGTTTTCAGATCATGTGTGAATTGGGCCTTGCCCTTCACGTGTCCTCGTACCTTGCACGGGTGTCATTGGGCCTTGCCCATGTTATCCATGTCATTGGGACTAGCCCATGTTTTCCTGTCATTGGGCTTAGCCCATGTTATCTATGTCATTGGGCCTAGCCCATGTTTTCTTGTCATTGGGCCTAGCCCATGTATTTTATGTCTTTGGGCCTAGCCCATGTTTTTATGTCATTGGGCCTAGCCCATGTATTTTATGTCTTTGGGCCTAGCCCATGTTTTTATGTCATTGGGCCTAGCCCATGTATTTTATGTTTTTGGGCTTTTATTCGTTTTGGGCCTTGTCCATAATATTATGGAATTGGGCCTTGCCCATGATCTTTATAATTTAGCCCAAATTTATTTTACCAAAGCCCATTTTTATAAGTCTTATGCTTATAACATTTTTATATTTTTAACTTTTTGGATTTTGATTTCGATAACATATATATATATATATGTTAAACGTCTAAATATATTTAGACTCGTCGTCGGCGTCATTTATTACGTGTTTGTTTTTGTCAAGAATTGCCCGTTGTCGTAATGACCTTTCGTGTCGGCGATTCACCCATTAGTCGTCGACGCGAGGGTGTAATCTTGAATGTTCGCCTATCGTTCTCATTGTTTAGTTTGTCCGATTATTGTTTCGACGCATTTCAAGAATATATTTGTTATGCCACCAACACTTTGTATTATATTCAAGTGTTTGTATTTTTGTACATGATTGGGTATTTTATTGTGAATACCCTAAGTTTCTAATACATACAAATACAATACACATATGTATTCATACAATTTCATTGGTAACAAATGTATATACTTGTATTATTTCCCAAGCAAAAATATATATATTTGTAAAAAGTATTTATTTTACTTTTATATATATATATATATATACATATAACTTTGTTGAATACTTGAGTATTTAGGGTTTAACCCTTGTCATTAGAGCCTATTTAATGATGATTTAAGTTACTAATCGCGTTTAGTCCCACTAATCACCTCATTAATCATGTCTTAGTCGCGATTAGATTTTTAGAAAATTTTGCCATAGTTTCCCCTAAACTATGGCGTTTTCCACGTTTCAAAAACGTATTTAAAACCTATTTAAGCCCAAAATCAACATCAATAATCCATCTAATATTTATTCTACCATATCAAGACATCATCATCCATGACTTTTTATTGTTAAAAATCCTATTAAATCAAGAGAGTTTTCAATATTTATTAACACTTTCAAATCACTACTTTTACCATGTCACTTAATCAAGTTCATACCTTTAACCTCTTGATTACAACACATTTTAATATGATTACAACTTAAATACAAATGTTTACTTCTTATAAAAATCATTCATGTGTATAAAAATTATCTTTAAGTTGTAGTATTCTTCATGGATGATGTAGTTGATGATCTTGTTTAGATTTAAACCTTTTCATGTTTAAATCTTCATTTTTATACTTAATCATACAAAATCATCCAACTTTTGTATCACACTTTAACATAAATAACTTCAACATGCTAACTAACTACCATATAAACACATAATCAACACAAAATAATCAATATTTAGTGTTATTATTATGGTGTGAGTCAGGGTTTTTGGTTTATCTTTTCTTCATTTTCAAGATGATCAACTTGTACATTATTAATCTAAGCATAAAAATAAGCTAGATTATGGATGAGTTTGGCTTACAAAGGGTGCACAAGTTCTTGATGATTTTTGAAGAAATATGAAGTTCTAAAGAAGCCCTAATGATCCTCCATCCTTGCTAGCTTCTTGAGTGATCTTGATTAGGCTTTAAAGTGTATAAAATGTGGTGTATTAAGGTGGCTAAGTGGTGTTTCAAGGTGGTGGTGGTAGTGCCGTGAACTAGAGAGAGAGTAAGGGTGAGATGGTTGAATTTTTTTTGTAATGAAAAATACTAAGTGTTCAAGTGAAAGATATGATATATAATTACATCATTTCTCAAGATCATTCTTCTCAATCACCATACTTCAAATCTTTAAATTTTCAAAAAAATCAAATTGGCATGGGGCTCACTTGAACTGTCAATATGGGTTGGGGGGTAAATTGTAACTTTTATTTTTTACACATGTTAAAAATATAGATATTTTGGTCATTATATTAAGTATGGTGATTAAGGGTATTAATCTAGCATCCTTAGCATAAGATTAGGGTTTAGTGTGTTATTACATGCTAATTTATCCACTTAGTCCTCCAATATAGGTTTCGAATGACGAAAATGTCGTTTTATCGCTCATCGCAATTATCGCTAATAAACGAACTTATTTATTTAGTACCGGAAACTTTTGTTTTCGATCACCACAATTGTTATGGTGTTTACTTAGTGCAATTCGAACCTAAAAATATGTATAACTAGTTCGCTAGACGAATATACGATGAGCTAGGTGGCCGAAATGTCTTTCGTTCAATCGTTCGATCGATATCGGCACTTTTATGTCCCGCCGTTGAACTTTTCTGAAAGTTGTGTTTCTGTGACCTTATGTTAGTTGAATAGATTCCGAGTTCCAAATAAGGCTTATCTAGTTCGCTAGATGCCTGGATGAGGCTATCGGCCACTAAAATACTCGTCGTTTTGACAATCGGCCGCCTTCCGGTCGACTTGTGCACTGTTTGTCGAATGACCGAAAACGATGTCTTTTGTGCATTCTTGCTATTCTCACATTGTTTTAGGATGATTAACATTGTTTTATTCTCATTCTTACATCCGAAATCCTCCGAATAGCCTTGCGGACAAATCGACATTTGTCGCCTTTTGGTCGAAACGGACAATTTTGCAATTTAGGCGTTGTACCGGAAAGTTATATATTATTGTAATAGTTGTTCTCAAATAAGTGTTTTCATTTAGATATGGACTCAGGTATGGCATTAACATGCCGTTATTCCTTGTTCTGATTTGTTTTAGCGGATTTACTGACACCGTTAGTGTCACCGCAATTAGTGCGCCCAACACTTTCTACCAACACTTTTAGGGCATTGTTTTGGTTTGTTTCGCGTCGAAAACCAGTATATGTTATGATCAGATTTACTTGCCCTAATGACGTACGACTCAGTTGTGAAATTAGTGATTAAATTGTACGGAATTACGGTTATTTGCCATTTGTCACAGTTCCTCAAACCTGGGTGATAACTGTTGGAATTCATATCAAAATGTTTCCGCTCCCGGTATACTTGACTCTCCTCCTCGGTGGTGTATGCCATACTCACTTGGCACTCTTCGGTCCGATGACCAATGTCTCCACAATCCTCACAAACCGCAAATTGAACCGCACTCACATCCTTTTTCTTCATCCGAGCTAACTCTCGCTCTAATGTGGCAATTCGATCCTTGGCATTTGAATCGAGATCGGAAAAAGATCGGGAAATGGGATGCTTTTTGGCTAGGTCTGCCATAGCAACCACTTTAAAATTCTTGCTCATCCTTTCCAAGAAATCCCAATCGTCCTCCTTATGATTGTTCAACAAGGTACGTTACTTGCCGACTGCAAGTATTTGTGATCACCGGTGTCCAATCCCCTTACAAAGCATTTCAACAATTCCCACCTCAGAATTTGATGATGAGGACACTTCCGAACCAACTCCTTGAAGCATGTCAAAGCCTCATGTAGCAACTCCCACGCTAATTGTCTAAACAACCTAATTTCATCTCTTGCGTCGTCGGTTTTTGCTGTCGAATAGCATTCGTCAAGTAACACTTGTTGCATTTCTGCCCAAGTGTGAATACTATTAGCCGGAAGTGTGAGGAACCACTGTTTAGCTTTATCTTTCAAAGAGAATTGAAACAAATGTAACTTCACTTCTTCTAGTGCAAAATCATGACCCCCAATAGTATCACATATGGCGGAAAACTCCGCCAAATGCGTGTACGGCTCATCATTAGTCCTACCATTGAAGTGGGGTAGGATGTTGATGTAATCGGGTTTACAATCAAAAGCCCTTCTCCCTCGAGGCGTAGGAACAACGGGTGAGTCGTTTTCGCTGACCACCGGTCTAAATTGACCATTTACACTGAAGCTTGTTGATGCGTTTAACGTTGTGGACCATTAACCTCTTGATTCACCGGTCTATTATTACCCCTTCGATCACCACCTCTATCACCACTTTGATTACCACCACCCATGAATTGCGGAATCCGGTTACGGTTAATGTTATTGTTGTTGTTACCGGAATCCCCGTTATTCTAATTCGTTTGATTGTTTCGTGGTTGATGGTTGTTTCATAACCGTCGCCTCGACCATAATCATACCTATATCCATCGTCTTTCCCACAAAGTTGGCATTTTGGTAGCCCATGTCTTCATACTCAAAACCTCTCGCATGACATATATTCCCCACATTGTCATTGTCACACCCTGGTCGTAGCGGAAGCGCAAGTGTGTGACTATTAAGTAATCATTGCATCCAATTAAGTAAACAAATATAAATCAACAACGATGCCATACTAATAATAAGTTGCATTGCCATAATTACAACCATCCAAAAGTGATTTCACAGTTTTAACTGTTTTCAATTTGTCATCATAAACATAATTCAAAGAACATTACTTCAAAATAAGATATTGTTTTCATCATAAATGCATAATGAGGTTTTGACCCCTATATATCCATACGAAGTTGGGATATAAAAGGCAAACCCTCCAAAAGATGGCACATCGTTGTCTTGGCATTTTCCCATAACCCGAATCATATCACCAGCTCATGCCTTGCGTCCTGAAATACTTGTAATTTTAAAAGTCAACATAAAGTTGGCAAGTTCATGTAGTTAATATTTTCGTATAAAATGTCATTCTTTAAATCCAGTAATGAAATCTGAGTATGTTATTAGTATTCATGGAGTTCTAAGGATCTATCAGTGTGTCACGAGCACCATGACATGTATGTGCCATAAGTAAGTAACCAAACCGAGACAAATTTGACATCATTGGGATCACAAAAGCACTCCAAAGGGTATACCAACAAGGAATGGAGCGCTTCTCAAACTTAATAGAACTACATCTTTTGCACCTTGGTCACTACGTGATTAATGGTTACTATTGTCATCATCCTACTTACGCAAAAATGATAGTTTTATCAACTAAACCCATAGCTAACATACTGTTTTTATGACATGTATTTCCCCTCGATGGTTTTAAAACAAAACTTTCAAATAATTGAAAGGAGGGACATGAACTCATAGCTTTGCGTTCTGTACGTCGTACTATTCGTAGTTCGGTGTCCGTACACGTGTGGAACCTACATGTGTATTGAGTTTATTAAACACCTAGGCCTCATTAGACCTTGTAGCAATTGTTTATCTTGAATTCTTGTTATGTATTTCTTTATTACAATAGAACTATGTTTAGTGTTATCACAGTGTTGGGAGTTCGCTTGTTCGATTAATATTTATATATATATTTCACATAAATATATATATATATATATATATATATATATATATATATATATATATATTGTTATTCTTAAATCGTGCGTGAACTGGGCCTTGCCCTTCACATGTCCTCGTGCCTTGCACGCGTGTCATTGGGCCTTGCCCATGTTATTTATGTCATTGGGCCTAGCCCATGTTTTCATGTCATTGGGTCTAGCCCATGTAATTTATGTCATTGGGCCTAGCCCATGTCTTTATGTCATTAGGCCTAGCCCGTGTCTTTATGTCATTGGGCCTAGCCCATGTAATTTATGTCATTGGGCCTAGCCCATGTAATTTATGTCATTGGGCCTAGCCCATGTCTTTTATATCCTTTTGGGCTTTGTGCATATATGTTATACATTTGGGCCTTGTCCATATATTTTATGCAATTGGGCCTTACTCATGTCTTTTATAAATTGGGCCTAGCCCATATTCATTTACAAGAGCCCATTTTTATAAGTCTTATACTTACAATTTTTACGAAGTATTGATTTGTAAGTATACTTATTTTATACTTAGTAAATTCTTTATGTTTTAACTTTCTGAGTTCTGATATCAATAACATATATACATGTTAAGTGTCTAAATATATATTTTAGACTTTTCGTCATCGTTGTTTAATACATTCTTTTTCTCTTCGTAAATCACCCGTCGTCGTAATAACTCTTTGTGTCGGCGATTCATCCGTTGGTCGACGACGCGTCGGTGTATTTGTGTACGTTCGTACATCGTCCGCATTGCTTCGTTTGTCCTATTATTGTTTTGACGTATGGTAAAAATGTATTTGTTGGTGTCACCAACATTTGGTAATATTTTCAAGTGGTTGTAGTATTTTTATGGTGAATACCCTAAGCTTCTAAATATATACACATACCATACACATGTATTCACACATAGTTCTTGGTGACAAAATATGTATATATACTTTTATTTTCACAAGCATCCATATATATATTTATAAGGATCACTTATTTTTAACTTGTAATATATATATAATATATATATATACACACACTTGTTAAACACTTGGGTGTTTAGGGTTTAACCCTTGTCATTAGAACTTACCTAATGACGATTTAAGTTACTAATCACGTTTAGTCCTGCTAATCACCCTGTTAATCATACCTTAATCGCGATTATATTTTTAAAATATTTCACCATTGTTTCCTCTAAACTATGGTGTTTTCCATGTTTTTAAAACGTATTTAAACCCTGTTTAAACTCATAATCAAGATCAACAAATAATTTAAAGCTTCCATATTATTTGTTTACAACTTATGTACATCATCATCCATAGCATTTTGGTAGTCAAAATCTTACTAAAAATGTAATGTGATTTCAACATTTATTAGCATTTTTAAACCATCATATCTGTTACATCACTAGAACAAGTCATTCATTTTACACCCCTTTTGATTACTACACTTTTTAAGATGGTTACACCTTAAATCATAGTGTTTATTCTTTATAAAAGTTACTTATATGTGATAAAATTACTTTTAGATTATAGTAATCTCTATGGATGATGAAGTTGATGATCTTGTTTAGATTTAAACATTACCATGTTTAAAACATCATTTTCCTATTTAATCCATACAAGATCATCTAACTTATACACTTACTTTAACATAAACAACACCATCATGCTAACTAGTTAACATATAAACACAAAATCAACACAAAATAACTATATTTAGTGTTATTGTTATGGTTAGAGTTAGGGTTGTTAGGTTATATTTTCTTCATTTTTAAGATGATCAACTTGTACTTCTTCAAACTAGACATGATAATAAGCTAGAATATGAAGAGATTTGTCTTACAATGGGTGCACAAGTTTAGTAAAGATCTAGGATGAAAATGAAGCTCCAAGAAAGCCCTAACGATCCTCCACCTTTGCTAGCATCTTGGATGGTCTTGAAGTGGCTTTAAAGTGAGTGAAATGAGGTGGTTAATGGTGGTCTTATGGTGGTTATATGGAGGTGGTTGTAGCCGTGGGTTATGAGGGAGAAGGAGGTGATGGTTGCAATTTTTTTTAAGTGATAAGAATGATGAAATCCTACTGTAGATCATGATATATATTTAGCCATCTTTCAAGGGTCATAACGTAATCGCCACCATGCTTCAAATCTTACATTTACAACAACGATCAAATGGGTGTGGGACCCACTTGAATCCGCCCACATGTAGGGGGTAAAATGTAATTTTTTTATAACACGTGCTTTATTTATTAGATATTTTAGTAATTAGGTTAAGTGTTGTGATTAGGGGATTGATCTTATATTCTTAGCATATAATTAGGGTTTAGAGTGTTAATCTATGATAATTAATCCACTTGATCATTTAATATAAGTTTCGGATGACGGAAACGTAGTTAGTTCGCACATCGATACAATTTTCGCTAATAAACGAACTTTATTATTTAGTACCAGAAGCCTTTGTTTTTTACCACCACAATTGTCATGGCGGTTATTTAGTGCAATTCCGATCTAAAAATATGCATAACTAGTTCGCTAGACGAATAAATGTTGAGTTAGGATGGACAAAATGCCTTTCGTTCGATCGTTCGCTCGATATCGGCACTTTGATATCCTGTCGTCAAACTTTTTTGGAAGTTGTGTTTCCGTGACCTCATGATAGTTGAAAGGATTCTGAGTCCCAAATGAGGCTTAACTAGTTCTCTAGATGCATGAATGAGGCTATCGGCCACTAAAATGTCCGTCGGTTCGACAAACGGTCGCTTTCCAGTCGAGTTGTGCATTGTTTGTCATATGATCGGAAACGATGTCTTTTATGCAGTTTTGCTATTCTCATATTGTTTTAGGATGTTCAACAATGTTGTATTATCATTCTGAAATCCGGAACCCACCGAATTAGTACTGCGGACAAACTGAAATTTGACGTTTTTTTAGTCGAAACCGACAATTTTGCAATTTAGGTGTTGTACCGGAAAGTTATATATTTTTGTAATGGTTGTTCCCATATCAATGTTTTCATTTATATATGGACTCATTCATGGCATTAGCATGCCGTTATTCGTTGTTCTATTTCGTTTTAGCGGTTTTGCTTACACAAATAGTGCAACCGCAAATAGTGCGCCCAACACTTTCTACCAACACTTTTAGGGCATTGTTTAGTTTGTTCTGCGTTGTAACGGGAACAAGTATATGTTATGATCCTATGCATTTGTCCTAATACTTAGGATATGACGTACGACTCGGTTAGGAAATTAAATTACGATAATATGCATGGGATTATGAATTAAAAATAGTGATTAAATTGTACGGAATTACCGGTTATTTGCCATTTGTCACAGTCATCAACCCAATCATCATCTTCAAACCGCTCATTATAATTCCACCATCATCCGAGTATTCCGAATGAATACTCACATGTTCCTGTGATTGATGACCGGGAACACTATAAGGTGCATCGTCGGGAGTGTTGTTTCTCAAATCGTTGAGATCAAGAAACTGAGCATCATTCGTGGGACTGCCACGATTTTGGTTAACTCCATGGTTGGCGTTAACATTTCGGTTGTTGAGGTGGGGTGGTAATGCGTTTTGTCAGTTTTAGTTTTGAGGTGGACGTGTGGGTGTACGTTGGCTGTTCGTTTGGATTCGGCCACCATTTTGGAATGGTGGTGTAAGTGGTCTCAAATTATACCACCCCCCGGTTGGTTTTTTTGAACGTTTTGGTTTTGAGGTTGGTAATCATGGTATTGGTGTTGGTTGTTGGGTTGGTTGGAATTTTGATTATCCATTGAATGGGTCCAAAGGATGGTGTAGGTGGTGAGTTAGGTTTGGGTGGATTAGAGACAAGTGTTGCCTCTAATCGGTTGGTTAGGTTTCTTCGCACTAACCGCTCAACTTCCAGTTCAACTATCTATAACTTGCACAACACACCCGCGTAACACAAAAGCAAAAAAGATATAAAGAAACAAGCACTTTAAACAAATAATCACAAAATCGATTAGTATCCAAACACAAAGAGCACAAAATCCCCAGCAACGGCGCCAAAATTTGATCGGAGTGTCGCGCCCCGGTCAAAGATAATATTTTTAGTCCCAAATTACCCTTAACAATGTGTTAGTGGTAGTAGGGGGTCGAACCACGAAGAATTTGTGGTTTGAAATGGACACGATTGATTTTAACAAATGTTGTCACTTTATGAAGCTTGCTAAGAATTTTGTTTAGTTTGATTGATTAAAAAGGAATGTCGGATTAAACCGGCAAGTTTGTGTTTGATTATTTTACTACGAATACTTGAAAGATTATACGAAAACTTAATTGATGATTATAACAATAGTAGAGAACAAGGTTCACACCCGGTTTGGTAATTGAACTCCTAGGGTTTCTCCACATTTTAGATTTGATTCAGTTGTATAATTGACCAACGAATTTCGTGTTATGTGACGTAAATTCCAAGAGCAATCGACGTCGAGAACGACGGACTACAATGCATTTCGTTATCACAAACATGTAACTCTAACCTAGACAAGGCATAATTTCACATAAACATTTCGCAAAGTCAAATTTAATCTTCACTCGACAATTTACGAATTCAATACAAATGCAAGACAATTATCTTAGGTTTTAAAATCAAATTACAACTTGTCACAAATCAAACTCAAACAATGTTTAACCCAAAAAACTTACAAAAACCAACACCGAGGTGAAACGCTCGAGAATTAGCTGCTCATGATGAACGGAACTTGGTCACCAGATGATTTGAGCTTGATCACAAACATCTTGAAGACTTGAGGGTGAGTATGATGAAGGTTAGGGTTTATGGTGGACGATGGTGATGGAAGGTTTGATGATATGAAGGAGATGATGATGGTTAGGGTTAGGTAAAATGAAAATGGATGGTCAATCCCAATGATTGGGGATTATTTGGATCAATTGGAATTGAAGTGGATGAAGTTCTTAGCTCCAAGAGAGGTTTTAAAACTTCAATGTTGCGTAACCCCCAAAAATCGTCAAAAACGACAATATAACACGTCCCCAAACATCAAAATTGAAGTTTCAGCGTCTTGCATAAAGGAGGGGCGTCGACGACAGCCCATTATGGCGCCAGCAATGGCCTCTGGTTAATCAAAAGTCCCCCGACGGCCTAAACCACTGCCTATGATGCAAACCAGTCGACGGGCACTTCTGGAGGGCGTCGCCGACTACCTCCCCATTTCTTGTTTTCTGTTTCTCCCATTTCTCGCTCCCGGTTGGCCCGTTTTCCCGTCCTGATGCTCCGTAAAGCTCCCAAATAGCTCCTTAAACTCCGTAAGAACTACAAAACACAAATCCAAACAAAAGTAGGCTATCTGAAACTAAAAGTTAAGTAAAAACATAAGCTTAAACATATAAGAACACCGGTTATCGACCACGCATCATTTACACCATAAGGTAACTTAATAAAAAATCACTGTTTATTCGTCATCACATGACCGAATTCCATTTTACTCCCTTTTACCATCAAATATGGTTTCTCACAATTGTCACTTGTTCCGACCTGTATCATTCCGCGTCAAAAAATCATATTTCAAATACTAATTTACCTTATTCATAACCAATACAAGAAGTAGGTATTCTACTAGAAGGGTGTAAGCTTTCTTACCTTGCATCCGATTATGCTTTTCCCCTCGTACTTGATCCCTTTCACTCACTTCTTCCCAAGCTTCCACCTAGCTTGTCAAGCGTCAAACTATCATTTGTCATTCGCAAGATGGTTAGATTAGTCATCGTTTAACAGGATTATCCCATCTTAGGCATTTTATTTTAAAAGTTACCATTTGATCATATTATAGGTCAGTTTGACTTCTCTAAAAGTCAACTACCTATAAACATATGCAAATGCACAATTAAGTTCAACGAACTCATTTAGGCATTTCATCAATTACCCGGTAGGCCACCATTTTATTTACATTCCTCAATCAAGTTCATGCAATTGCTAATATCAAGTTAACATAGTTTAGTCGTTGTATGCTAATCTATCAATCATTATAAACAAACTTGGGATTGTTTCACCACCATGAAACAACCTATAGCATCAAATGTATAAAATTTACCCAATTATCAAACTTAGCCAAAGGCTTTAAACATTCATATACACATGATGATTTCAATTGCAACATCAATTTCACCATATCATACAAAAACCCATTTCATGATATAAAAAGTTCAAGTATCTTCTTATTAATACCATGTATGATGATTCTAAACACAAGTTTATCATCAACTTCATCATGTTATCGAAACCCATTTAACTAGGTGTGGTAAATCATCCAAACACCCAAATTATAGCAATTTATGCAAATTTTTCACTTAGGGTTTGTTCCTAAGCAACTATAGATCCCATATCTTACTTCAGTTTCTCATATTCATACATGGATTGATCCATGAATTCTTCCTACAATCATAATATCCGCAAATTAAGATTTTAACATACCTTATGATCACTAAGGCTACATGATCACTATTTCATCATCATGCAAGCATTTCTTGAAGGAATTAGCCTTCAATTTGATGGAATTGGATAAACAAGTTGTTTGCTCTCCTGATGATCGACCTACACACACAATGTGTGTGTTGTATTTTAATTAATGTTTTTAAAACACAAGTTTCCTTCATTTGAAAACTTTGGTCCCTAAAGTTTAGTTTTGATTATATAAGGCTACTACTCATTATTTAAGTACCTATTTAAATATTACAACTAGGTTAATTATTCCTAGTTTGTTCACAGGTTCACTCTTACCAGTAACGGTATTTTGCCTGCTCTTTAATATTAACGTGGTTTGATTACCAAACTCATTTTTGGGGTGTTACATTTTATTTATTTAAACAACTATGAGATTCGCTACCACCCTTCTAAGGCGAATGTTGTGGCCGACGCTCTCAGTTGCAAAAATCAAGTAAAGAGTATTCACTATTTTCAATTTTGAACAACCTTCAAGAGCACTTTCGTGAAGCACAATACTCATCTGTCAATGAAAACGTGTACAACAAGATGAAGTGTGGTGCTAAAAATCAGCTTGTGTCCAAATCTAATGGTATTATATACTATCTTGATCGCGTGCGATTCCCAATCGTAACAACCTTCGTGACTTCTTAATGAAGGAAGCTCACAAATCCCGATATTCCATTCATCCTAGCGCTGACAAGATGTACCAAGATTTGCATACGTCCTATTGGTGGGCTGGAATGAAGAAGGATATCGTTGTCTACATCTCAAAATGTCTCACCTGTTCCAAGGTGAAGGCTGGGCATCAACGTCCATCTAGCTTACTCGAATAACCAAAAATTCCAGTCTGGAAATAGGAGAATATAGCAATGGATTTAATCACCAAACTACCTTGTACATCATCTGATCATGATAGCATTTGGGTAATTATTGATTGTTTGACCAAGTCAGCTCATTTCCTCCCCATTCGTGAAGATTACCAAGTCGAGGAATCGGCTCATATCTACACGGGTGAAGTCATTTGTCGTCATGGTATTCTCTTTGACATCATCTAAGACCGTGATGCTCGTTTTACTTCACGTCTCTGGCAAAATTTTCAAAAAGCCCTTGGTACTCATCTTAATCTTAGTACTGCTTTTCACCCTCAATTCGACGATTAGACTGAGCGTCCTATTCAAACTCTTGAGGATATACTTCGTTCCTGCGTAATTGATTTTGGTGGCAACTGGGATATACACTTGCCTTTGGTAGAATTCTCGCACAACAACAATTATCATGCTAGCAATCAAATGGCACGAGATTGGTGACGCTCAAATCACTGGTCCCGAACTCATACAAGAGACAACGGACAAGGTCCTGCAAATACGTGATAATCTGCTCAAGGCTCGAATTCGACAAAAGAGTTACGCTGATAAGAGACGTAAACCCTTGGAATTCAACGCAGGTGATCATGTGCTTCTTAAGGTGTCCCCTTGAAAGGGTGTTGTTCGACTTGGTAAGAAAGGCAAACTCGTTCCTCGCTTTGTAGGTCCTTTTAAGATCCTCGAAAGGATTGGCAAGGTGGCGTATCGACTGGACCTACCTCCAAAAATCAACAACGTTCATCCAACCTTTCACATTTCAAATCTGAAGAAGGACTTCATGTAGCACTCGACGACCTTCGAATCAATGAGTCGTTATATTTTTTGGAAAAACTGGTCAAAATCATGGACTGAGGAACCAAGCAACTTAGGCGGAGTCACATTCCCATAGTCAAAGTTTGATGGGAAGGTAAACGTGGCGCTGAATTCACTTGGGAACTCAAGAGTGAAATGAAGACTAAGCATCCACACCTCTTCATTAGTCTTCCTCTTGAAAAGAATTTCGGGACAAAATTCCCTAAAGTAGGGGAGACTCTAACGCCTCGTATTCTTGTACTTTCCCTATTTAGAGAGTATTGTTGTAATTCTATTTTTGGAGACTTGTATCGTAATCGTATCTTTCATTTTCAACCTTTGTACTCTGAGATTATGATCATCATGGGAACTTATTTGATACTTACACATGTTACATACTTAAACTATACGTTACAATCTTGAATACGTGATTATATGCAAGAGATTCATACTTAGAATATTCAAATACTCAGATTTATGTGCGATTATACTTATACATCATTCATGCATGCTTAAAATACTTAAAAACCAGCTATAACACGCGAAAACGAACCGAACAAGTCACTTCGCACGAAGTGAATACCACTTCGTACGAAGTGATGCCAGCTCATACGAACTGACCTGTTTCCCTATAAATACCAGTGAGTTTAACTCACTAACATCTTGTGATTTTACAACTCCTCTTCTATTTTTACTTTCTTTTTGTTTTGTACCAAGTGTGTGAGCTAAACCAAGTTATGATGAACTTTCGTTTTAGCTGATGTGAGAACGTTGGAAGCTTGGGGTGTCCGAATTAAGTTCCACTGCCATTTGTACATGTTTTTGTACTTTACTTTCTGTACATTCATGACCAACCGGATTTATCAACTACGTTATAAATGTAGTGCTTTGATGAATCATATAACGAGGCAGCCCCCATGCTTGACATCTGCGACGTAATTGTTAAAACTTAGACTAAAATTTTGCACTAAACTTACTTTCCATCTCAGTCGCGTTCCTAATATTAACTAAGTCTTAGTTACCGTTGGGAACAGAGACTGTTCTGCCTCATTGTCAAAATCCCCGTTCACAGAATTCAGTGTTGAAATGGGTACAAAACGGGCATAAAAAGATCAAGGGACTGTCAGTCGCACGAAGTGAACAGTCACTTCATACGAAGTGCAACTTACTTCCACGAAGTGGTCAGTCCACTTCGCACGAAGTGGCATTTTTCCGGTTTTCTTTTGCATACTTTTTTGCTTCAGAATCCAGATCTATCGTCCGACTCAGTATACTTACGCCCATATGTTTACCCCATGTGGGGAAACCTCGGGTTGCATCACTTTGACTCTCTACGCACGGAATACTAGGAAGCTTGCAAAATCGTGAGCGTTCTTGGCTCCCCTTTTTAACTTTTACACTTTGGGGTGCAACATCTATGCCTTTTCAAACTCACTAAATCACTATAATTTATGCTAATCACAAAACAAACGTTTATACATACATGCTTAATACGAATACTTGCTACTTGTTCATGCTAGAATTGAATGCCTTATGCTACGTCATTAACTGTGTACAAGCCTCCCTTAACATGTATAGCTCTATAGAATTAACGCACTGCCCATATTCGTGAGGTCATGTTAAGTAAACAAAACGGTCTACTCATTGCTATGAATAGATTACGCTAGCAGTAAACTTTGGGTTGACATATGTAACGCATTCCTAGTGTTATATGATAGCTTACGTAAATGTTTATGCCATGTGGAATGTTAATCTTTTATTATGTATAGTTAACAAACTTGTATGCTCGCCAATGCTTTTGTGTTGAACTATAATTTAATATATGATGCAAGCTGATGATGATGTTATAGATGCATGGAATCTAGTAGGGAGACTTAGAAACTCACCTTTAAATTAGACTTATGTTGTACTTGTATCTTTGATTCCAGTGTTGTATTTCAAATTTTTGATGTTGTAATTTGTTCCTAATCAATGTACTTGAAATCTTAGTAACGAAATCAAATTTGAGTTATTTAAATACTTGTCACATTACTAGTATTATGAAGCCTCGAACAATCTATTTACGTCCACCCCGATGATCCGCCATCGGTTGGGGTGTGACAGATTGGTGTAAGAGCCATAACTATAGGGAATTAGGAAAAATCGATGATTTGACCTAGTTTATAGTCTAAGCACCAAAATAGACCCCCTTCATTCGAACTGAGACCTTTGTGCAAAGTAAAGCGCTTGGTATGAACTGGAGCTCTTCGTGCGAACTGAACGACTTCGCACGAAGTGGTGACCACTTCGCACGAAGTGGCACTCACTTCGCACGAAGTGAGCTCACTTCGTATGAAGTGAATTGTCCATCGATTAAAACGTCCAAACTTTTCCTATTATGCTTCTGATCTAGCCATGTTTCTTACAATGCTACCCGCCTTTCCTAAGGCTGAGACAATACACACTTGAAGACATGAAGAACCTCGAATTTCACCAACGAGGCGATTTGCACCAAGATAGGCCCAATGGCCCGTAATTTTTGGTGAAGTCCCTCATTTTGCGTATTCAATTTTACACGAAGTTACGCCATCAAATTAGCAGTGATATCAACACCTAGATGGAAAACTTCCATTTCATACTCTAGTGGATCTTACCAACGAGTCGGAACTTGCTCCTCGTATGGTAGATACAAACCACACTTAGGGTATGATGCTATCAAGTTAGGGGTGAAACCCGCATCTTGATAACTAGTCCTACTCCTCAATTTTTAATCCCGCTAAAGTTTTGAATTTTCGATCAATTAGGGACATGTAGTAACTAGAAGGGTAAGATGTCGATAACCGCTCCTTGGTTAGAATATTTTACCTATTAGGCCAAACATGTCTCCCTAATTTGAAAGGGCTTTCGATTCACCTTGGAATAGTCAAAGTTTCTAAACCCGAAACATTCCTATGTTTTATCGAGCCTCTCCTTTTATGTAAATCAATTTCTATTTATTTTACTTTGATACATTTATCATTTCAAACGCACAAATCGCACTTTCTCGCCATCTAAAACAACTCTAATAATCATAAACCAACTAAATTTACTACTCTTAATATTTTTATACGTGCTTATGTCATGCAAACACATGCTATATTTATGCAAACTGTGTGGAATACTTATGTGAAACTATGTGAAACCCTATGTGCTACGTGAAATGTCATGCAAACAAAACGCTATTTTACAAAACCATTGTGAACAAGTCTCATCCTTTCCCTTATTTTAACTCCTTTAGATGTCTTCTGACGGTGATAACTCCGACTCCAAGAAGCACTCCAACAATGGTGACACGATGACCAAGAAGGAGATGATGAAGTTCATGGCCAAGGTAATCCTTGACATTCTTGGTCGGATTCACCCTACTTCTAGCCCCACTAGTACCGATTTCCCCCTCGACACGACTGACACAAAATTCGAAGTACCTAAACCCTCCTTTACTTTTAAGCACTTCAGCTCCTGCAGCCCAAAACCCTTCACAGGCGAAGAAGGGGCAACAAAACTACTCCTATGGTTCGACGCCATTGAAATCACTTTCCACCAAAGCAGATGCCCTAAAAAACTACGCACCACTAACGCCACAGGCATGTTCCAATCGAGGGCACTTGATTGGTGGACGTCGGAGCGTAACATGCGTGGAGAGGACGCTGCGTATGCTTTAATCTGGACCAAGCTTAAAAAGCTCATGGAAGACGAGTTTTGTCCTCCCCACGAGCGCCAGCAACTCAGAAACGAGTTCTGGAATCTCAAGCAAGTTGGGAGCGACAACCTCGGGCTTACCACTAGGTTTAAACAGCTTAGTATCTTGTGCCCTGGCCAAGTCGATCCGACCGACAAGGCCATAGCCAAGTACATTCGAGCCCTACCTTCTTCCTTTTGCCAATTACGTCGAGTCTTCCCAACCCAAAGCCATTGAAGATGCCTATCGTCCCGCAACCAAGTTTAACCCTAACCTGCTTATGGATGGAGCCTTCAAGGCGAAGTGTATAGCCAAAGCTGCTCACCAAGCCACCACTAAACCAAACCCTGAACCCACACCCACTAAACCACCCACCAAAACAACAGGAATGGTAAGAAGCGGAAGGCTTCAAACAAAAATTTTGCGGTTGTTACTCCGCAAGACCCTCCATATCAGTTGCTAGCCCTAACCCAAAACCCTAAGCCAGCCAAGCGAGGCTACACTAGGAATCTTCCCCAGTGTGTAACTTGCACCTACCACCACCCTACCACCGCACCATGCCGCCTTTGTACTACGTGCAATAGGTTTGGACACTTCAACACCCATTGTCGTTTTAGCCAAAAGCCTCTAGGCAACCAAAACCAACCCCTCAACCAGAACCAAATCCAGCAGACATCCAACAGCGGTCACACTTGCTACAAATGTGGCGACCCTAACCATCTCACCAACGTCTGTCCCCAACGCAACCAGGCTCAGCACCAAGCTCCCCGTGGAAGAGCTTTTGTCATCATAGCTGCTCAAGCCTAGAATAGCAATGACGTCATTAATGGTACGTATCTCATCAACAATGTTTATGCTTCATGCTTATTTGATACTGGCACAGATAAAAGTTTTGTATCTGCTGAATTTAAACCAATGCTTAAGGATAGACGCTCTAAGTTGCAAAATCGTTTAGTGTTGAAGTTGCTAATGGTAAATCTGTTCTTGTCGATTAGGTTCTTTCTAACTACACTCTTCATCTTAACGATCACAAGTTCTCAATCGATCTCATAACTATGCAAATGGGTAGCTTTGATGTAATCATTGGCATGGATTGGCTTGGTAAAGTCCATGCTGAAGTCGGTTGTTCGGAGAAGCTTATTTGTATCCCTCTTCCATTCGGTGATTCGCTATACGTCTATGGCAACAAACCTTCTAAAGGCCTTAAACTCATGTCGTGTGACCAAGCGAACAAATACTTATGAAGGAATATTTTGCCTTTCTCGCCCACGTCATGGAAAAGAAAGATAAAGGAAAAAGCGTGAGTGATGTTCCTGTCGTTTGTGATTTCCCTGACGTCTTCCCCGAAGACTTACCTGGTCCTCCTCCTCCTCGTTCTGTTGAGTTTCACATTGATCTCATTCCTGGCTTTACGACTGTCGCTAAAGCTCCTTATCGTCTCGCACCATCAGAAATGCAAGAGTTATCTAGCCAACTTCAAGAGCTTCTTGATAAAGGCTTTATATGCCCTAGTACTTCTCCTTGGGGCGTTCCCGTTCTATTCATAAAAAAGAAAGATGGATCGTTTCGCATGTGCATCGATTATCGCGAACTTAACAAACTCACTGTTAAGAATCGTTATCCTCTTCCTCGTATCGATGATCTCTTCGATCAACTCTAAGGCGCAACTGCTTCTCCAAGATTGACCTTCGTTCTGGCTACCATCTACTTCGAGTTCTCAAAGAGGATATCCAAAACTGCTTTTCGTACCCGTTATGGTCACTACGAATTCGTAGTCATGCCATTCGGTTTAACCAATGCACCTGCGGTCTTCATGGACTTGATGAACCGTGTGTGTAAGTTATATTTAGACTGATTCGTGATCATCTTCATAGATGATATCCTCATCTACTCCAAGATGCAAGAAGAGCTTGAGCGACACTTTCATCTGATTCTTGAACTACTACGTGGTGAACAACTGTACGCCAAATTCTCCAAGTGTGAATTTTGGCTGAAAGAAGTTCAATTTCTCGGACACGTTGTGAACAAGAACGGTATCCACGTGGATCCTGCCAAAATCAAAGTAGTCAAAAGCTGGATTGCACCAAAGAAACCGTCCGAGATTCGTTCATTCCTTGGTCTAGTGGGTTATTATCGTCGATTCATCTCCAACTTTTCAAAAATCACCGTTCCTCTCACCTCGTTTACTTAAAAAGATAATCCTTTTGTTTGGGGTTCTGAACAGAGGAGTCTTTTCAAACGCTCAAGGAAATGCTTTGTAATGCTCCTATCCTTGCTTTTCCTGATGGAAATGACGATTTCGTCGTGTACTACGATGCATCTAACCAAGGTCTTGGTTGTGTCCTTATGCAACAAGACAAGATCCTCGCATACGCTTCGGGACAACTCAAAATTCATGAGAAGAACTACACTACTCACAACCTTGACCTTGGAGCAGTTGTTTTTGCGTTAAAGATTTGGTGACACTACCTCTATGGTACAAAGTGTGTGGTTTTCACTGACCATAAGAGCCTCCAACATATCCTTAACCAAAAAGAACTCAACATGGGTCAACGTCGATGGGTGGAGTTGCTTAACGATGACGATTGCGAGATTCGCTGCACCCTGGTAAGGCGAATGTTGTGGCCAATGCACTCAATCGCAAAATTCATGTAAAGAGTATTCGTTGTTTTCAGATTCTGAACAACCTTCAAGAACGCATTCGTGAAGCACAATACTCATCTGTTAACGAAAACAACGTGTACAACGAGATGAAGTGTGGTGCTGAAAATCAGTTTGTGTCCATATCTAATGGTATTATATACTATCTCGATCGCGTCTGGATTCCTAATCGTAACAACCTTCATGACTTCTTAATGAAGGAAACTTACAGATCCTGATATTCCATTTATCCTAGCGCTGACAAGATGTACCAAGACTTATGTACGTCCTATTGGTGGCCTGGAATGAAGAAGGATATCGATGTCTATGTCTCAAAATGCCTCACCAGTTCCAAGGTGAAGGCTGAGCATCAACGTCAATCTGGTTTACTCGAACAACCAAAAATTCCAGTCTGGAAATGGAGAGTATAGCAATGGATTTCATCACCAAACTCCCTCGTACATCATCTAATCATGATAGCATTTGGGTAATTACTGATCGTTTGACCAAGTTAGCTCATTTCCTCCCCATTCGTGAAGACTACAAAGTCGAGAAATTGGCTCGTATCTACACAGATGAAGTCATTTGTCGTCATGTATTCCCTTTAACATCATCTCAGACCGTGATGCTCGTTTTACTTCGCGTCTCTGGAAAACTTTCAAAAAGCCCTTGGTACTCATCTTAATCTTAGTACTGCTTTACACCCTCAATCCGACTGTCAGATTGAGCGTGCTATTCAAACTCTTGAGGATATGCTTCGTTCCTGCGTAATCGATTTTGGTGGCAACTGGGATATACACTTGCCTTTGGTAGAATTCTCGTACAACAACAGTTATCACGCTAGTATTCAAATGGCACCATTTGAAGCATTGTATGGACGCAAATGCCGATCGCCTATCTGTTGGCACGAGATTGGTGAAACTTAAATCACTGGTTCCGAACTCATACAAGAGACGACAGACAAGGTCCTTCAAATACGTGATAACCTGCTCAAGGCTCGAAGTCAACAAAAGAGTTGCGCTGATAAGAGGCGTAAACCCTTGGAATTCAACGTGGGTGATCATGTGCTTCTCAAGGTATCCCATTGAAAGGGTGTTGTTTGATTTGGTAAGAAAGGCAAACTCGCTCCTCGCGTCGTAGGTCCTTTTAAGATCCTTGAAAGGATTGGCAAAGTGGCGTATCGACTGGACCTACCTCCAGAACTCAACAACGTTCATCCAACATTTCACGTTTCAAATTTGAAGAAATTTCTAGCTAAAGAAGGACTTCATGTAGCACTCGACGACCTTCGAATCAATGAGTCATTACATTTTGTGGAAAAACCGGTCGAAATCATAGACCGAGGAACCAAGCAAGCGCAGTCGCATTCCCATAGTCAAAGTTCGATGGGAAGGCAAACATGGCGCTGAATTCACTTAGGAACTCGAGAGCTAAATGAAGACTAAGCATCCACACCTCTTCATTAAGTCTTCCTCTTGAAAAGAATTTCGGGAAAAAATTCCCTAAAGTAGGGGAGACTATAACGCCTCGTATTCTTGTACTTTCCCTATTTATGCTAATTACAAAACAAACGTTTGTGAGCATACTCGACTCCCCTAGGAAGCTTGCAAAATTGTGAGCATATTTGACTCCCCTCTTTGACTTTTACACTTTGGGGTGCAACATCTATGCCTTATCAAACTCACTAAATCACTATACTTTATGATAATCACAAAACAAACGTTTATACATACATGCTTAATACGAACACTTGCTACTTGTTTATGCTATAATCGAATGCCTTATGCTACGTCATTAACTATGTACAAGCCTCCCTTAACATGTATAACGCTATAGGATTAACGCACTGCCTATATTCGTGAGGTCATGTTACGTAAACAAAACGGTCTACTCATTGCTATGAATAGATTACACTAGCGGTGAACTTTGGGTTGGCATGTGTAACGCATTACTAGTGTTATATGATAGCTTACGTAAGCGTTTATGCCATGTGGAACGTTAATCTTTTATTATGTATAGTAAACAAACTTGTATGCTTGCAAATGCTTTTGGGTTGAATTATACTTTAATATATGTTGCAAGTTGACGATGATGTTATGGATGCATGGAATCTAGTAGGAAGACTTAAAAACTCACCTTTAAATTAGACTTATGTTGTACTTGTATCTTTGATTCCAGTGTTGCATTTCAAATTTTCGATGTTGTATTTTGTTCCTAATAATGAAATGAAATTTGAGTTATTTAAATACTTGTCACATTACTAGTGTTATGAAGTCTCAAACAATCTATTTATGTCTGCCCCGATGATTCCGCCATCGGTTGGGGTGTGATATATGAAAATTCCATTAAGGGTAGATGATCATCCCAACTACCTCCTATGTCTATCACACATGCTCTAAGCATATCTTCAAGTGTTTAAATTGTCCTTTCACTCTACCCGTTAGTTTGTGGACGATAGGCAGTGCTAAGGTTCAAACGTGTACACATAGCTTTTTGAAAACTTTTCCAGAATAGGGATATGAAATGACTATCTCTATCTGATACAATGGATAGTGGTACCCATGTAGAGATACGATCTCATCAACGTACAATTGTGCCAACCTGTCCATGCTATAAGTCTCTTTCATAGGCAAGAAATTGGCAGATTTTGTCAATTTGTCTATGATAACCAAATTGTATCATTCCCGTGAGTGGTTCGAAGAGTTTAGTAATAAAGTCCATTATTATCATTTCTCATTTCCAAACTGGTAATTCTAACTATTGCAATAAACAAGAGGGTTTCTGGTGTCATGCCTTCACTTGTGAACAAGTTACACATTTTGCAACGTAAATAGCAATATCTTTCTTCATACTAATCCACCAATAATTTCCTTTCAGATTCCTATACATCTTGTCACATCCTGGGCGCATCATGTATCTTGACTTATGAGCTTCATCTAGAAATCTTTCTTGTAGATTGTCCGTGATTTTCACCCAGATTCTTGTATTCATTATTAGGATTTCATCCTTACCTTAACCAACTAATCAATAATTCCTTTCATTCATTCTTCCTCCGCATTATTTTCTTCATGGGCTAACCTCTGAGCATCCCGTAACTAACTTAACAAATCAACTTGAAGGTCAAGCTGTAAAGCACCAACTCTTTTTGTCTTTTCTCACACTTTTCCACTTAGTGCATCAGCTACTACATTAGCTTTTCCTTCATGATAGTAGATTTTACAATCATAGTCACATTAAACTTCCATCCACCTTCTCTGTCTCATGTTACGTTCTTTCTAACCAAAGATATATTTCAAACTTTTATGATCAGTGTAAACTGTAAACATAACTCCATAGAGATAATGCCTCCATAACTTTACAACAAAGATTATGGTGCCCAACTCTAAATCATGAGTCGTATAGTTCTTCTCAATATGAGTCTTTAGTTAACGTGATGTATAAGCAATAACTTTGTTTCATTGCATTAACACACAATCCATGCCAGTGTGTGAAGCATAACAATAGACAACAAAATCTTTAATACCATATGTCAAAGCTCAGATGGGTGCATATATCAACTTTTGCTTTAGCGTTTCAAATGCCTCATTCTGCTTTGGTCCCCATTCAATTTAACAGACTTGTGTATCAAAGATGTCAAGGGAACAACAATTTGAGGGAAGTCTGGGATAAATCGCGGTAGTATCCTGCCAAATCAAGGAAGCTACGAACTTCAGTTGGCGACTTCGGAATCTCCCATTTAGCTATGGATTCTATCTTTGCAGGGTCTACTTGTATACCATTTGCGTTATAACATGGCTAAGAAATTGTACTTCAGGAAGCCAAAACTCACACTTAGAGAATTTAGCGTACAACTTCTCATTTCTTAATAATTCAAGTAATACATTAAGATGATTTTCATGATCTTCTTGATTTTTAGAATAAATAAGTATATCGTCAATGAAAACGATAACGAATTTATCTAAATAGTTTGCAAATCCGGTTCATCATATCCATGAACGCGGCTGGAACATTAGTGAGTCCAAATGGCATAATAGTGAACTTATAATGTCTAGATCTTGTTCTAAAAGTTGCTTAAGGAATATCTTCTTCCTTAACTTTCAACTGTTGATAGCCCGAACGAAGGTCTATTTTCGAAAAATAACATGCTCCTTGTAGCTGGTCGAACAAGTCATCGATTCTTAGAAGCGGTTATTGATTTTTGATAGTTACTTTGTTCGGTTTGTGGTAATCAATGCACATACGCATTGATCCTTCCTTTTTCTTTACAAACAAGATTGGAGCTCCCCATGGTGAAGAACTCGCTCTGATAAAACCCTTCTCTAATAGCTCATCTAACTGCTTCTTCAACTGTTGCATCTTAGTTGGTGCTAGACGGTAGGGAGACTTAGCAATCAGTGCTATACACGGTACTAGCTTTATCTTGAACTCCACCTCACGTATGGTGGTAGTCTTGGTAATTCATCAGAAAACATATCTGTATACTCTGCGCCACGACTGGTACATCTTCAATTTCTTTTCTTTATTATCGGTGGATAAGGAAATTAGGTATGTTAGGCATCCTTTCCTTAAGCACTGTGTTGCTTTCATTACTAAGATGATTCTGACCATGGTAGTTAACTAATCGCCATAAATGGTTATCTTTTCTCCATTCGGCATTCGAAGTTCCATGGCTTTCTTCACAGAGAATTCGAGTTTGATTAGTTGCTAACTAGTCCATGCCATGTACGATATCAAAGCCTGATAATGTCATTGGCAACAAAGGGTGGGTATGCCGCGTCCTAGAAGAGTTATCCTACCATTCTCAAGGATTTCAAAAATCTTAGTTGGGTTTCCTTCAGTAGTTTCAACTACACTTGTCTGGGCTATTTTGACTAATGGCTCATTCAGTAGACTACAGAACTTCTAATCTTAAAACTTTGATTTGCACCAGAATCAAATAATACTCTAGCATAAAATTATTTATGAGGTATGTATCGGTAATCACGTTCGGTAATTGAGCAGCCTCACGAGTGTTTAGCGCAAACGCTCGTGTGTTTCCTTTCTTTGCTCCACCATTTCCACCAGCTCCACTTCCACTGGGGTCTACTTCCACCAGCTTGTTATTATTAACATCACCTCCACCCAGTTGGTTTATCTTCGGACATTCTGACTTGTAATACCCTTGTTCTCTGCAGTTGTAACATACTAAATTTTTTGTAACAGTTTTCTATAGTATGTCTTGTAACCTTGCAGTGATTACAGAAACTAAGTTTCTCAAACCTACATCCTCCCGGATGTTTCTTTTTCAAAATCTTGCACTCGGAAAATTGAAAATCCTTTCGTCATGACTACTTATCACTTATTTTCATCTCCTAATCACTCTTCTTCTTAACCTCCTTTCCTTGTTCTTCTCCTGTTTTCTCACCATCCTGTTTGTTAGAATCTACCAAACTCCAAAGCTGAATCAGTAGTTCTAGACATAGTAGCGTTCACTGTGTCCCTGATTTCACTAACAAGACCCCAAATATAATGGTAGCTCAAGTTTCATTCCGGCTTAGCAAGATATGGTACCAATCAAGTATACCCGAAGAATGTCTTTGTATATTCTCGAACTTTCGCTCCCTCCATCCTGAGATTCAGAAACTTTTCTTTAATCTACTCCTTCTCATGAATGGGACAAAATTTTTGCTTTACCAGTTCACAGAATTCTTCCCACTTCATTCCATAAGCTCTCTTCCCACCTTTCGTCTGAATAATTATGTTCCACCATTCTAGTGCTTCATCTTTAAACGATTTGGTAGTATACAGCACCCTATCCTTGTCAGCACATTTACTGACAACTAATATAGCTTCCATTTTCTCTAACCATCGTAAGACAGTGACAGCTCCTTCACTACCAGCAAACTCTACAGGCTTACAAGCTTGGAATGTTCTATACATACATCCCTCCTGCTTCGTCGGTTTATTCTCTGACTCATCTCTGTCAGAGTCACTACCTTCATTAGAGCTTTGATAGTCTTCTGTCTTTCTTTTTAGTTTTGAACTTGCATTTTTGTTTTTTTAAAGATTCTTGTTACTTCATGGCGTCTATTAGTGTAGGTATAGCTTCTGCTATCCCTTGCTTTATCATTTGCTGAACTTCTTCTTTATTAATGATGGGTTCAACAATGTCGTTAACTTCTATGGTTTTGTTCTTACACCCCATCGTGTTTTGGGAGGGTCAACTATTCTCCACTAGCCTTGACATTCTAAGACGAATATCTAATAAGAAGTGTCTTAATTCGATGAGTAGTATTTCAGAAACACAAACATATATAAATTCCTAATGACCGTATCATAATCTAATATTATACAATATTAGTTGTGTGATATTAGGTATCAATTATCATGCCAATAAGATTAGTCTCCATATACTTTATTTATTTATTTATTTATTTATAATTGATTCTAATAAATTACTAATATTCAATTCACGTACTATAAATCTCTAAATCTACACAATTTTCTACGAGCATGATAAAAGTTCAATGACATTCTAATTAAATATCAGCAACAATTCAAACAATTCAAATCCAACTACAAACGTTACCTTTTTCTTTTCTAAGACAAGTATTACAAGTATTTATGCTTACCTATATTATCTATAGGAATCATAACTTAGTTCGGTTAAAGCCTAGACACTAACTAGTATCTGATTCGCAAAAACCTGTGGCTTTAATACTAATCAGTCACACCCCGGCGTGCGACCTTTCATTTGGTACTTCTTTTGATAGATACGAAACAAAAAACATTTGTATTTAGTTTTATTTATTTAAACAACTTGTAAGTTGAACAAAACATATTTTATAAACGGGGAATTAAACACCCCTTTTTTCTATACAAAACGGTTCATGTATATGGTAATCAAAATTTTCGTCTAACGACAGTTTTACAAACATATTAGCGACAAGGTTTCTCTGTGCCTAGGGAATTGTCCTCCTTTTCGGCACTAGCCCTTTTATTCATCATTATTAGTGATTACCTAAAAACGTTTTAAAAATAAGACGTCGGCGACAAACTGGTGAATAAAATTTAACGCAACCAAACAATTCTTTTAAGGCATGAGTAATATTATAACTATTTACACACATAGTAGTAAGCTACACATTCAACGAGTATCCTTACTCGTTTGTACTACCGTGAATACATACCCGGTTTTACGTACAATTTACCTGTCGTGATTACTTACTCGGTTTTACGTTTCCCGACATGTACTAACTGATCAAATTTGAAATACACTTATGTGTTCCAAATACTTCAATAAACTTAGTATACATGCTAAACATATTTAATATAAACTTATGCCAGATTTAAAATATATAAATCATTTTAAACTTTATTAAAAAGTTAAACGTATTCACCTTAGTTGTTATGTACTATATGACAGCTTAAAACTTCTTAACATCTCATAGATTATAAAACAACTTGATCTTAGTAAATATTACTGTTCTCTTGCACTTTGATGTTATTATAATATAATATAATATAATTTTTTTCTACACTTACGTATTTCTCTCTTTCTATTTAAACTTCTAAACCGAAGCTTGCATTTATATATATTTAGATATTACGTATTATTATTACTACGTGTATAGAAAGGTGTATACATGTGAAATGCTAAAAAAGCGTGGAAGTATCTTGTGTTCTTTGTGTACATAATAAAAAAATACATAAAAAATACCAATTCATCATTTATCACAATAATAAAAAAATACATAAAAACTTTTAAGTGCATATCTCTCAATTATCCCTTTGACTTTAGTGCATACAATTATTTTTAGTATATAGTTTTCTTTAATTACACACATACATAGATGTAGTTATTATAATTATATATATATATAATATATATATATATATATATATATATAATTATAAGTAGATTTATTAATTATTATTATTATTATTATTATTATAAAATTAATTTAACTTTAATCGTGTTTTCATCCCGTAACTTTTAAAATACCATATTTTATAAAATCACAATTATGTAGCTAGCATCTGCTCATTTTTCTCTATATTTCAACCTAAGTTTCAATAAAAAACAAGCATAGCCAAACATTATATATTTTACTATTATCATCAAACGGTTCGTATAAAAGTACATGGACGTCTAGACAACTCATGTTTCTAATGGTTATCTTACTCGTTACCTATTCATTTAATAATACAAGTTACAATTTTTTTTTATTTTAGTCTGTAATATGGAAGTGTTACAACCCACTACTTCAACTTTTCTTCCCGTCTTTACCAAAATTGTCCTTGAGGCTATAATCGTTTTAAAAAAGATTCCAAAAATGCTTCATGAATCTCACGTTAAACCCATCGGGCCCGAGGCCCTATCATCTCCACACTTCCACACCGCCTCCTTAATCTCATTATTCGAGAAAGGCTCAGTGAGGCTCGAAATACTCTCCTCCAGGAGGGTTCTAAGGTTTGAACATTCCAATTCCGGCCGGATGAGAACTTTTCAAACGAATCACTTCGTTAAGAAGCCAAACACTTCTTTCTTGATCAAAATTGACTTTGTGACCCAGGCTCCTCCGATGTTTAATCTAGGAATAGAGTTTTTAGCCTTCCTACTATTAAAAACCCCATTAAATTTTTTTGAGTTCTAGTCCCCATCTAGAGCCCATTTGATTCTCGATCGTTGTTTAAGATCCACATTCTTTTTTAACTGTAATTCATTAAGGTATTTTTTGCTTTCAACCAAAACCCATTCTTCTTCCTCTGAGAGATCCCTGTTTTCCATCACCTCTTCTAGTTGTTCAATTTCTTTTCTCACCAGACTTTCAACCTCCCCTTTATAATAATCAAATCGTCTCGCCAATTTTTTGAGCGCATTCCTGATATGAACAAATTTCTTAGTGAGCGTCGAATCGGCAGCCCTTGCCCCATTAAAACTGTCTACCGTGATATTTGATGTTGATCACTACTCTTTTTTATAGTAGTGATTGTGATCATCTTTAACAAAATTTCCAATGTGAGTACGATGATCTCTCATTACATACTATTTAGCAAAATATTTTATGTTGCATCAACACCTCATTGCAATGCGTAGATTTAGTTTAACCACAACGACATGGAAATTTATGTAGATATGGATGAAAAGAATGTCGCAACGAATATGATAAGAAGGATGAACCACACCACCTTATACAAAATTTAGGTTAGATGACTTGTACATTATGTTTCAATTAAGTTTACGTTGAAATGTATGATAAGTGTTTTGATTAGAATTTACATTGAAATGAATGATAAGAGTAGTTAAATATTAACTAAAATTTACATATAAAGAAGGACGTTACGCCAAACAAAAATAAGAAATCTAAACCGCAACACTTTATATATATTAAAAATAAGTTGTGAAGTAGTGTAGATGACTTAAAATTTATGTTGAAACATATGATAAACGTGGTTAACACCGAATTAAAATTTACGTCAATGGGTCAAAGAAACCTATGACCAAACCTCAAAGTACAAAAAGTTTTCTTATCAATTTCAAAAAGCAAATTGTAAAATAATACGTTGATAAATATATAATGTAAGTTTAATTGAAAAATCAAAACTCTTTTTTGGCGAACGTGTTATATGTTCAATTTATAAAGAATAAGGACTATACTATTTATCAAAATTTCTGAAAAGAAACTTTGTGATCAAAATATCAAATTACAAAAGTTTGTTACCAATTTTCAATTACAAAAGTTTTATGGCTAATTTATAGACACTAAATCTAGTAACTATATTAAAACAAAACTAATTTATGTCACTTGTCATGAACTGTCGTTTATTATTGTCACTTGGCAGTTGGCAATGTAGTATTACTTATTCATGTGTTTTAAGTGGTAAAATTATTCACAACCTATTTTTCTTCTCAATCATAAATTCCCTTTTATAGTAAGATTTAAATAACTTACCGTTTTATATTCAAACCAAGAATAGAAACATTATTTATGGTATACAAAGTTAATTTTTTTGTTGATGTTACCTTCTACCATATATTTATTCTTCATAACTTATTCATAATTCATTATAGATAAATAATATACGTATAGAAAAACCGATTGGTCGATTTTCATCTTCGAAAATATATATCCTATGAACAACAATGTATGTGTAATGTTATTCCTAATACATGTTGATGAATGGAGGGGTATGGTCCAAAAACTATGCGCCTGCGCAGGGCACCATACCCTGATAATGATAACTGGTCACAAGGATGACCTTGTGCGCAACGGTGCATCATTCTTGAAACCAACAGGTTGCCTAACAAACCTTGTGCACCCTGCGCAACGGCAAGTTAAACCTGGAAACGCAGGTCCCTGACCATGCACTGATTGATCAAACCTCTAGCCGCAAATTCCTAAAACCTTGCACAAGCCCAAGACTAAGATGAGAGCAACTCATACTTAGTCTTTAGAACAAAAGGACCTAATCCCTACAACTCAGTGCTGGCCAAAAAGCACTGATAAGGCCATGCGGAAGGGAGAAGCGCAAAGAGGCATTGACCAAGTACAAGGGTACAAAGTGGCAGATCTGTGACCCAGTAACCGCTCGGCAGGTTGTGCCAGACCATGTCGCATGATGAACACTCATGCAGTGGGCAGAAAGTACACAAGGACGTACACATGGCACCAACCAACTCACGCCAGCGACTGTCACACGATCTCCACTATCGGTTGATGACAGGTCTGACAACAAGGACAACTGCCAGGATACGTGGCTCCATTCACCACGCGGCAAGCGCACCTCCTGCCAGAGGCCATTAACGGTCGACATAGAGGAGATAGAATGGATATTCCTGGTTATCGGTTCCAGGCCCAAGGCCCATCAGCCCATCTCCTAGACACCTCTCTTCGGCTATAAAATAAGGATCACACCACAAGGTAACAGACATTATCATCATCACCATAAACATTGCTACTCACTACTTTGAGCTCACTCACTAATTACTTGCAATCCTTGATACTTATTCTCACTCTGGAGTGTGGTCACGGAGAAAACCCTCCCCCTTTCTCCTGTGACGAGGCTACGACATTTCTAGTTTTGCAATGAGCTTGAAGCAAGATCATTCCAAAGAGCAAACGAGAGATAACCTTTTATGCAGAGACTCTGAGCCATAGCCCAGATATTTCCGGATACCCTTGGTTAACTAGTGTTTCTTCATTGGCTCCATCCGATTTTTTCTGACTCGTACATCTGTCTCTCGTTCGTTTTTTCTAAAATCTCATTTTCAAATGGTTGATATTCCATCAAGTGTACCACGAGGTCCTCGGGCCGAGGGCAAGAACCCAGTTCATGCCCCTCGAACTAACGGAAAAGTGGAAGAAGGTTCTTCCGAAAAGCCGGTGCTCACCACGACTCAGGTCGTGTGAATATCCCGGTAAATCCTGTAATTCAAGTGGAAGCTCCCTTTGTACCAATCACATCAATTTTGCCTATGGGTGAAACTCCGATGTCTTGGTACATCAAATCTCAAACGACCTTGAATGCCGTTTTTGCGCAACTCTGTGCGCAAACTAATGCATTTACTGCATCGACGCAACCGCCCACAACTCACATGCATGCCTCGCCTGCACCGCGAAAACTGAGTTACGACTCGCCGACCGGAGTGAGTGTTCCATCACACCTCCGTAGTAGAGAGACAAAATACTCCCAGTCACTGCCAAAATATGAGTCAAACACTCACAGACGACCATCTATCCATTCACGGTTGGGCCCGCACCCATTGGAGAGGCGGGACACCCAGCGTGAAAAAGATAGAACATATGGCGAGGGTGACAGCACCAGCGTGTTCCACCAGCTGCCCAAAGATCACGCCGCGTATAAGCCTACGCTAAGGGCTGTGTACAACCCGGAGGCGGAGTATAACTACAGCCTGATCTACAGGCCGGCCGAAGCAACCGAACACTCGAAGTTCGTGAAGGAGATCCCGCTCGCCCCACTTGAACGCGCGAAACTACCCTCTAATGCGGGAAAGTTCAATGGGTTTACAGACTAAGACGACCACATGTGACTGTCACTTGCGCGGGGCTCATTAGAGGTTGGACGCTACCTATGTGGTGTCACCTGTTTGTTCAAACCCTTGGGCGTTGCGCGCCTATGGTTTGACAACTTACCCACGGGTAAACTCACCTCATGGAATGATCTCAAATATAAGTTCCTGACTCATTTCAGCCAACAACGACGGTACGTCAGAGATTCCTCTGATGTCATAAATATCTGGCGGCGGGATGATGAAAGTTTGGAAGATTTCATCACCCGCTACAACAAGGAGGTGTTGGAAATTGGAGATGTGCACGAATACTTGATTCGTGCACAATTTAAATATGATGTCCGATGCGACGAGATGATAAAGTCTTGTCAGGAACTTCTGGCCCCCAAAAAGCTGGGAGAAACTAACGGCGGCAGCAAAGGTCTACGTGTAGACGGAGTGCAACCTAAACTCCAACCGACCCACTCTACCTCAGTATCATCCGCAAGACATGAGCAGGAGTTTTGCGAAGAAGAATACCAAGAGTTGGAAGGAGTCCAACCAAAATCCTTCCTACTCACTGGTCGATGCACGCGCAATGATAAATAAGATTGCTACTCAAAGAGCAATTAAACAAGATAATCGCGATCGTCAGTGGACGCCACTGACAAGACTCTGGCGGAGGTGTTCAGCATAGAAGATCATCAGTTCAAGCAGCCACCACCGATGAGAAACAAAAAAGGTCAAGACCCTAACCTTTTTTTGCGATTATCACAAAGATACAGAGCACACGACTGGCAACTGCATCAGCCTATGCACGGAAATCGAAAAGGCGTTGAAGAGTGGGAAGTTCGCACATCTGCTTCAAAACGTGCGCAAGGAGGTGCGCCAGATTACTCGTGGCGAAGAGGGCCCGAGTAACAAGAAAATGAAACAAGCATTCGTTCATATGATACAGGGTGGCCCAACGCGCAAGCGCCGCCATCATAAAAGTTGTACACCACATTGGCGCGAACAACAGGTCATCTTCCCCATAGTTCCCGGGGGCCCAGAGGAGGAAGTCCGGCTGTGATAACTGGCATCTTTGGCCATTATCGCACCGACTACATGTTCATAGACCCGGGAAGCTCTATGGACATTATCTATGAACAATGCTTTCAACAGTTGGACCTGGATGATAAAGCGCGGTTGGAGCCGGTCGACTTCCCATTGACTAGTTTTTGCAACGAAACCGTTTTCCGCTGGGATAGATCTCTTTTCCGGTAACTCTTTCCGATGGAACGACACTCGCGCACGGTCTCTGTCAACTTCATGGTAATGCCAGCAACATCACGCTATGACGTGTTACTAGGTCGTCGCGCCCAAAGAGAGTTCAACATGATCACCCTACTCCTCATGCTGCTTGCGAGTTTCCAATAGAAACCGGGTGGCCATCATGTATTCGAGGAAGGGGGTAATCTCCATCGAAAAAGAACCGCCGGTGATGGTAACGAAGTCATCCTCAAATGGTGAGCCGGAGAAATGGGTACTCAACAACACGTACCTGGAACAAACGGTGTTGTTAGGTCCCGCTATGACCCCTGCAGTCAAGGCACGTGTCTTAAACAACTCTTGTTCCGCAATCTAGACATTTTCGCTTGGTCACCAGCAGATACGACAGGGGTACCAAGAGAGATAGCAGAGCATGCACTGCATAATTTCCCTTCAATTGAGTCGGTTGTTCAGGAAAAGCGCAGTTTTGGGCCTGAAAAAACTCGCGCAATGAACGAGCAAGTTTCATAGCTCCTCCAAGCCGGCATACTCAGAGAAGTGCGCTACCAAACATGGGTAGCCAATCCAGTCATGGTCCAGAAGCACAATGGCGGTTGGCGCATGTGCGCTGATTTCAAAGACTTAAACAAAGCATGTCCAAAAGACTGCTACTCTATGCCCGAAATTGACAAAAAGGTGGACTCCCTCGCTTCATTCAGGTGGAAATGTTTTCTTGATTGCTACAAAGGCTACCACCAGATTCAAATGAAGAAAGAGGACGTAGACAAAACCGCATTCCACCTGGACAAGAGAATCTTTTGCTACACAAAGATGCCTTTTGGGTTGCGCAACACGGGAGCCACCTACCAGTGTTTAATGGACCACGTCTTCAGAGATGACATTGGCAAAAACGTGGAAGTGTACATCGATGACCTTATCATCATGAGCCCAAATGAGGAAAGGATGCTAGCAAACATTCAGAAAAATTTCGCATCCTTGTGCAAAGCCAACTTGAAGCTGAACCCCGGGAAGTGCTCGTTTGGAATGGAAGAAGGTAATTTTTGGGATTTGTCGTCACGCGTGATGGTTTCAAAGTCAATCCTGAGAAGGTGAAAGCAATTCAGCATATGCCTTCCCCCTCGACCATCAAGGAAATGCAACGGTTGGCGGGGCGACTGGCTGCGCTGAACAGGTTCTTAGCCAACCACACGATGAAATCCTTCCCATTCATAAGCACCCTGAGAAATTGTGTAAAGCAAAACAAGTTTTAGTGGAATTTAGACGCGGAGAAAGCCTTCAAATAGATGATGGAGTGATTGATTCAGTTGCCTACACTCACGGCACCGCAAAAGAACGAGCCACTGATCCTTTACCTTTCCGCATCGGATATCGCTCTGGGCGCATTCTTGTTAGTAGAGCGCGCAGGAGTTCAAACTCCAATCTACTATGTCATTAAGATGTTAACTGACTCGGAGACAAGATATTCAATGATGGAGAAGCTTTCTCTAGCTTTAGTCCAGCCCGCAGGCTGCGTCGGTATTTTTCAGGCCACGTGATCACAATTTTCACGAACTATCACCTGGGCCAAGTTTTGTCTAACCGGACATATCTGGTCGTCTGGCGAAATGGGTGATCGAGCTTGGTGGACACAATATCGTGTACAAACCGCTCCCAGCTATTAACTCGGAGACAAGATATCCAATGATGGAGAAGCTTGCTCTAGCTTTAGTCCACGCATCCCGCAGGCTGCGTCGGTATTTTTCAAGCCACGTGATCACAGTTTTCACGAACTATCACCTGGGCTAAGTTTTGTCTAAACCGGACATATCCGGTCGTCTGGCGAAATGGGCGATCGAGCTTGGTGGACACAATATCGTGTATAAACCACGCCCAGCTATTAACGGCCAGATACTAGCCGATTTTGTCATGGAAGTACCAAGTAATAAAGTGCAAGGGTGTGAAGCTGTATAGAATCTAGTGCCTGTCATAGACGACCGCGCATGGATACTTCACACTGATGGCACATCCAATGATGATGGCGCAGGGGCGGGTCTCCGTCTAATAAGCCCTGATAACCAGGAGTTCACCTGCGCAATCAAGTTGGACTTCAAAAGCACAAATAACGAAGCTGAGTATGAAGCATTTCTGGCAGGCCTTCGATTAGCCATGAAAATGGGGGCTAGGAATTTGGAAGCGCACGTTGACTCTCATTTGGTCGCAGGGCAAATCAATGGCATGTACGACGCAATGGGCGAAACGATGGCCCTATATTTTGAACAGGCACAGTCCTTAATACCCAAATTCCAAAGTTTCAAAATAACCCACATTAATCGAAGCGAGAATAAACATGCCAATGTGCTCAGCAAACTGGCTGCTACAAGCTTCAAACACCTTAAACAAGAAGTGTGCATCGAGGTGCTCAAGAACCCTTCTGTTCCGTTGCGTCAAGTAAACGTCATAGAAATGGGAAATCCTTCCTAGATGTCTCCCAACATCATGTTCTTGCAGTCAGGGATCCTCCCAGAAAACAAGGCGGAAGCAAGAAAGGTCCAAAACAAGGCACTGAACTACGAAATGGCAGATGAAATCCTTTACCGGAAGTCATACCTTGGACCACTCCACCGCTGCGTTGATCCGCAAGACGCGCAATACTTGATCCGCGAAATATGCGGAATTCATGTCGGTCCGCGCATGGTAGTGGCGAAGATCATGAATGCTGGATATTATTGGCCCGGCATGCACTTAGTTGCAGTCGAAACGCTACGCAAATGTGCATCATGTCAACGACACGTGCCTAAGAGGTTGCGCCCCAAAAATTCCTTGATCCGAGTGACAACAGCATGGCCCTTTCAACAATGGGCAATCAATATGGTGGGACCTTTCCCTGATGCCCCAGATGCTGTAAAGTTCATAATCGTAGCCGGCGATTACTTTACCAAGTGGGTAGAAGCAAAGCCCCTCGCATCCACCATAGCAATGGTAGTTCGCAAATTCATTTGGGAGCACATCATTTGCCGCTTTGGGTTACCCCTGTGCATTGTCAGTGATAACGATCCCAATTTTGCTGCAGCTACAACGGTGGATGAAGGAAATGCATATCGAACACGTGTTCACCTCGGTCGCGCATACCCAAGGGAACGGCCAGGTGGAAAGCATAAACAAAAGCATGGTCGAAGGGATCAAGACGAGACTGAGGACGGCGCGGAGAGGTTGGGTAAATGAGTTGCCAAGTATCCTTTGGGCTCATCGAACCATGCCAAAAACCAGCACTAGCGAGACACCATTCAGCCTGGTTTAAGGGACGGAGGCAGTAATTCCCGCTGAGGTAGGCCTCCATCACCGCGTATGCTGGCTATGCAAACCAGAATAATGAAGAAGAGCACAGTCTCGACTTGAACCTCCTAGAAGAAAGGCGTGAAAATGCTGCAATCAATGAAGCAAAATACAAGACCAAGCTCAAAAAATACTACAATGCGCGAGTCCGCATTCGTACCTTCCTACCTGGCGATTTCGTTTTGAGAGACAATGAAGCGCCCAACGCTGAAAGTCCAGGAAAACTCGCGCCCAAGTGGGAAGGCCCTTACATAATCCATGAAGTCCTAGGAAGGGTGCGTACACCCTCAAACGTTTAAATGGCACAAACATTCCTAGGTCCTGGAATGCGCAACAGCTAAGGCGGTGCTATATGTAGTCTAAGCTTGTTCAAGTCTTAGGCTTCGCGACTCATTAATGTTCGTCCAGCATATTAGCGAACCTATGATCTAATTTTGTCAATTTTTTACATGGCTTTTACGCCTTATTGTTAATACAAGACAGTCGATGCATAGTTTTCATTATTTAGACATTTCGTTACAAATGCAGGAAACCACTTTGGACGCGAAAACACCATGGTACAACATGACTCATGAACGGAATTCACTACCTACTATATGCGCATGGGATGTGACGTTCATACACGAGTTCATTACCAGTTTTATTCGCTCTACCTATACAAAGTTGTTATATGCATGTAAATATTGTAACTTCAAATAAAACTTTCATTCCATGTCAAGATAAAAAGTACAAGCAAGCGTGGCGCGCAATTACATTCAAGAACATCCCTAGCCAGCCTACAAACATTCAACACTATCCTATCCTTCACTCTCTTCTATCTTCACAGAATCTTGAAATATGTCTTTTAAGCCATCCACATAATCGTCATGCTGGAGCGCCTCGCTTACAAGATCCATCACGGCCAGTTGAAGACGATCGTACTCTCGCTTCGCCTTGGAGAAGGCTGCAGCAGTATTGACCCCATGAGTGGAAGCGCGGCTTGTATCCCATTGAACATCCAATGCACGAGTCACATGGTGTGCACACTCAGCGTAGCCCTGCGCGTATGCTGTGACCATCAGCTTGGCCACAACATTGTCCAACTCTACCGAGTTCAGGATAGAGTTCGCGATCTGCATAATACAAGGAAAATAGAATGAGAACCAAGATAAAGTGATTAAAATAATAACAGCGGACTTACATTGACAACTCCATGTTGTTGCATCCATAGCATGTTGTTCGTCAGGGGCTCCAGCAGACTCTCTGCGGTGACGCGCGCCGCCTCAGAATTTTTCAATTTTTCCTCTCCCGCGCCCATCTTTGCCTCCGCCAAGCGCAATTTCTCCAGATCCTCCAAGTGCCTGTGCTGCGATTCGGCTTTTTCAACCAAGGCAGCTTGGAGATCTTTCTTTGCACTCTCCAGTGCCGCGCAAGCCTCCACTTGATCACGCAAAAAAAAGGTTAGTCTAAAAACCTCTTGATCCTATAAAATAAAGAAGGGCAACTTTTTACCTCTTTCTGCTCGCTCCACTCACGGTGCAACCTAGCCTCTTCGGCCGCAGCAGAGGCTGCCTCCCTCTCCTTCTTAGGCACTTGGCTTCAGCGTGCAACTTCACCAACTCATCCCTTAAATATTTTTTCTTGTTATTGTCCTCTCCACAGGCCTCTCTCCACAACTTGCACTCCTCAGCAAGTGTGGCAGCGGAGCCTTATACCTTCTTCTTCCACCCCAGCACGGACCATTCTCCGATCCGGTGAGTTTTGACAAATTTGGCTTTCTCAGCCTTGAGCTCTGATTTTTGCGCAACCACTTTGGCTCGCTCCTGGACCATCTCTTGGTCCGTTGAGCTTCGGAAAATTTGGCCTTCTCCGGTCTCGATGCATGCTCCGCCACTCCCTTATGATTTTATACGTGTTGGAGGCGGAGCTAGCAACTGACTGGAGATACACGTGATATGTTTGCTCGCAGCTCTGTTCCGCACGCGCACGTATCTCTGCTGCAGGGAAGGCACCCTTAAACCACTCCTAGCACGCCTGCCAGTGGCTAAACTTGTCACCTTGCCTCAACTTCCACACGGGGGTGTAGATCTCAGCAGCGTGTCCATCAGAATATAACCTGTAGTAATAGTCACAAGCGGTTTCGTCCTGGTGAATTGGGGACCCTTCATCAAAAGGGCGCCCCCGAGATCCCCTGGCTTCACCCTCGGGCGCTGGCTCTGCTGCGTGAGCACCCCGAGGCCCATTCTCTACCTGCTCACCACCTTCAACCACAACTTCCTCCACCACCGCCTCTTCAGGCACCCAACCTTTACATCTGCCTGTAACTCCGCCGCCCCGGCACTGGTCTCACCACCCTTCACACTGGATGCTTGCACCGTCTCGAACACGGGTGGTGGCATAGATATCTCAGCGGGCGCGGCCGGAGCGGTCGGGGCAACAAAAGCTGTTTCACCTTTCCCTGCAGAATAATAGAAAGTTAAACAAGTGAAACAATAAGAGAAATGAAACACAAGTGTTTACCTAGGGAAAGTTTATTGGCAAGCGCATCCAAATTCTCGCGCTTCCCTAAAATTTTCTTCTGCACAACCTTTTTGGGAGGCTGTGTGGCGGTATCGCCCTTGGAAGGAGCCCTCTTCCTCTTGAGCGGCTCAGGGCTAGACTTCACGTCGATGGAGTCATCCGGGTTGGCAACTAGAATGTCCGGCATCTTCTACGGCTCCGGCTTTGGCTTCGTCAGACCTATAGGCACAAGACCCTCCAAGGAACTAGAGACTACTACATAGTCATTCCAAGAGTCAGGCACAGAAGACGTACCTTTGGGCGGGTCTGCCCTGGGTTGCGCCGTCTTCTTCACAGGCACAATGCTTGGCCCTGCACGCTTCTTTTTCTTAGAATCTGGGCCAATGCCCAAGTTCTTCAGCGCACCTACACCATACCGCAACATAGTAGGCAATATGAAAAGATGTAAAAACAATTAAACTATGAAGGCTTACCACTCTCAGGCGTAGGGGCCGCCAGATCTGTGCTCCTTGACAATTCAAAATTCCCAAGAATCTGGGAGTGCCATGTGGGCTCCTCTGGGCCGAGGGGGACATTCTCCATTTGCCCCCTCTCTTTCTGGAAGGCTGCTATATATAGCGCCACCCCTGCAAAAGCATGCATAATGTTAGTTCGTGCATAAGAAGGCACAATAGGGTACTTACTCTTACCCTCCTCCATGTGGACCGGCTTCTCCCGGCGGTCGGGCTTCCAAAGAAGGCTCATACCTACAGCCACCAGTGCCCTCTTCGGCAACTGAACCGCCGAAATCTTCTTGATGTCCAGATACCAGGACTCCTCCGCTGGTATGGGCAGGGTCTCAACTGGATATCCTCCGTCCCCCGGAAGTGCATCTGGAGGGTAATCACGCCGGCCTTTATGTAAAAAAAATTTGTTTGCTTCCAGTCATGATATGACTTCGGCGGAGAGTGCAAAATCCTCTTCACTTGGATTCTATGTTGGAAGGAGTATAAGCCCAGAGAACAATGCAACTGGTAAAACACCTGGAACCGATTGACGGTCGGGTGAATACCCATAGATCGGCACAAGAACTCGAAGTGCCTTATTAGCACCATCCTCATTGGATTGAGTTGGGAGATGTGGAAGCGGTAGTGGTCAAGAATGTCAAGGAAGAACTTTGTCGTCGGCAACCAAAAGTTGTCGTCAGCAAAGAAATCAAAAATAAAGAAATGTAATCAGTCGGAGCGTCGGCGGCGGTTTCACCATCAGAAGGGTACCGGACATCCCACTCCTTAGGAAACCGGAACCCAGAGACCAACCGTTGGAAGATAGCTAGAGACCACTTCAACACCGGAAACGATGTAGAAGCCTCCATAGTAGAAGCACTCTCAGGATCCCAAGTAGCCATCTAGAATCACTGGAAGAAGAAATAAAAAACAAGAAGATTTCAAAGAGATAAGGAAGAAGAATTCAGAGAAAACAAGAAGAAGATTTGAAAGCGTGCTTGTAACCCAAGAGGAATCGTTTATTTATACCCATAGCATTTAATGCGATGGGGAACCGTGAAGCATCCGCAGGCCCCTCAACCAATCCATCTAACATGTGGAGGGCAAGTGGATAACTGACAGTCGCCATGTGCGTGTGGCTGGTACTTTCTCTGCCATTCATTAATGAAAAGGAAGATGCACTGTTGACAGCATGCTACAGCTATCAAAAGTCACTTCCGCCTCACCTTTTTTCTCACCAACTCGCCGGCAACATCAGCATGACGAAAATTCAAATTTCAAAGACCTCATCATGAACAAGGATTTCCTCTTAGGCAAATGTGAATCATGTCAACGACACGCGCCTAAGAGGTTTGTGCCCCAAAAATTCCTTGATCCCAGTGACAACAGCACGGCCATTTCAACAATGGGCAATCAATATGGTGGGACCTTTCCCTGATGCCCCAGATGCTTTAACGTCACACCCTAGCTTTCCACAGCCAATCTAAACACCGGTGGGCCTGGGTGGGGAATATCGTGACGTAAGTTGATATCATCATAGTCAATTAAACACAACACAGCGGAAGTCTTGGAGTTAAATTACTAATAAAAACCAAATGTTCAAAGTACAAAAATAATATACAGACGGCTCGTAATAGAAGATCCACAGACGGATCGTAAATTGTACATAAAGAATGTAAAACATACTTTGGGCAGATCTAGGATTTGCAAGATCCTCTTATCACTACCGAGCACTTCTAGCCTATTTTTGTATTGTACCTGTAAGCTTAGTCTTTTGAAAATACGTCAGCTTTCGCTGGCAAATACACCCAACTGACTCATTTTGAAAACATTTTAAAAATGTTTTAAGTGCACATTAGCACAAAATCTTTTATAACTTGGAAAAGTTACTTTGTAACCTTGTTAACAGATTCACTTGTTTGTCCATACATACAGGGCCTAGTGCGAAAACCGAGACATGATTAACGTACACACCCTTTACGAACTCACGAAGGAGTTATCCCCAACTTTGTGGGTAATTGCATTTGAGCATCTATCAGGTGTATGCCTACACCTCGCGCTAAGGTCGTGGCCATTATCTAATGTAATGAGCCAAAGATATTCAGGACTGTAACATCCACCGAAAAACGGGTTTTCAAAATCCGCTTCGTTTATTAATCGAATATCCAGTTATAATTTTTCGTTGCACATTTATTGCTCAAATTAATTTTAACAATACATAATTAATAAATATATTAGAATTTAAAAACTATAATTGATAATTAATAAATAATGAATAAAAAATAAATGGGGACGCCGGGTTTCGAACCCGGGTCACCCACACACTTATCCACACACAGCCTACACCACTGCGCTGCACACACATATGTGCTGGATTAAGGAAACATTTAAATCTTATGTGTCATACCGAACATATCATCCTGAAGAATCGGCAATCCAGAACCATAACCGCCCTGGTTCAACACAAATTCAAAGCTTGCCAAAACCGTTTCTTTTCACGACTAATCAGTCCGCAAATTTTGAGCATTTAGGAACCTAACCGTTAGAAATCATTGACACATAATTTTAGTCTCGAAACCGAAACCCAAATTATAGAAATCTTGAAACTGAAATAATTAAAGGCAGGATGTTGTAACTCTATAAATACCGACTCTAATCATCCAAACCAACTCGCTCAAGCTCTCAATCCTTACCCTCTGTGCAATTTTGTTGTTTCTGAAACATCGCCGGAAAACGTCCACTCGCCGGAAAACCGAATCTATCCCATTATTGCCTTACTCTATAGATAGGACTTCTAGAGCTTCGACAGAAGTCACCCACACTCACCTCAAACTTTCTGAAGATCCTCTGTCGCAAGTTACACTTCGCCGGAATTTTTTTCAGTCACCGGAACTTCATCGGAGATCACACCTTTTCGGTACAACATCCTTAAATCCTTTTCTGTTTAAATTATTTTCGTTATCAGTAATAATCAATCAACTAATTCAATAAGATTTGATTAATCAGTCGGGTTAATGCTCTGGTTTCATGAATTGAAGAAGATGAAGTTTGAAATGTGTTTAAAGGAATTTAAAATCGGTAAATATACCGGGTTAGACACACAGTCCAGTGGTGGACTGTGTGCAAATTACAAAGCATGCGTCACGAGTTCGATCCTTGACCCAACCCTATCCTCTGAAATAAAAATGTTCTTTTTAAAACCGAAACCATATTAACTCGCTGTAAGATGTTAAGTATAATAAAATTTCAATATATATCGGGTTAGACACCCAGCCCAGTTGGTTGGGCTGGGTGCAACACAACATAAGGTCGCGGGTTCGAGTGTTAACAGGCATGCCGGTTCGATTGGATTAAAAACCTTTTTAATTAAATAAAATTCGGTATAATCTAAATAGTATATAAATATAATTAAAACCAGAAATATTTCGGGTTAGACACGTAGCTCAGTTGGTAGAGCTGCGTGCACGTATACGAGAGGTCACGAGTTCGAACCTCACTCAGCGCATGGAATAAACACGGTCCGACCGGTCAACGGTCAACGGTCAAAGTAAAAGTCAACATTTTTATATTTTTTTATTATTTATTTAATCAGAAAATTATTTAAAAATACTTAAAAATATTATTTTTAAAGTTAGAAAATGTCCTTAAACTCACAAAAATAAATCTAACAATCCCATTAAGAACACTAATTAAAAATATTAATCGCAATTAAAAGTTTATTTATTTACCGAATTATTATGTTATTATTTAGGTTAGTTTCTCTCGTGATTAAATCCAAATTCGTGCGCATTCATCATCAATCCAAGAAAACGCACCCACTGTGAGTGAATTCTTACAAATTCCCCTTTTTATTCATGTTTTGGGGTGTATCATGTGTCGCTTTAATTACTTCTCTTATTCAAACTCGTGCTATTACCATTATATGATCTAAACTTATAATGTAAATATTGTTTATTGTAATGTGTGTTTACATTTAGTCAAGTTGCGTGCAAATCAATTCATTAGGCCCATCAGTTCCACGTTGGAGACGGGTTGAACATCGCGTGCCTCAAAATCATTCATTAGGCCCATCAGTTCCTCGTGGGAGACGAGTTGAACATCGCGTGCCTCAAAATCATTCATTTGGTGTGTGCGTGTGTATTAATTAATATTATGTGATTTGTGATTAAATTTACATTTACGTTTATTCATATTTGGTTATGCACAATTTTATTCAAATAACCAACATAACTAATCCTTTCAAATGTTTAAATAAGATTCACTCGCCAACTTTTTGTTGACCCAAAACCCTATTTTACACATGATACAGGTGGACATGTTGAAGCAAGGAACACATAGGAAATTGCCTTAGAAGAAAAATAATGAAGTTATGAAAAATGTATTTGAACATGTTGTATTTGTATGCTTATTGTAATGTTCTTTAAAAAGAAATAATAAATATGAAACTTTATAGTAAATGTCATGAGCTTTGATGAAAACCCAATCATGCCCCGATCACCATTTCCGCTGCGGATCGGGTGTGTGACAAGGACATGGTAGTTAACCCCCGATGTTTAATTTATCAAACAAACTAATTAAAATGGAATATGCGGATTTACTAGCCATAATCCGGTATTCGATTGATCCCATTTCCGACCAAGCGGTAATAGTTTACCGTATCCCAAGCCCGTATATGGAAAATAAGTCGAGAGTATGTACCTGAGCTAGTCTTCGTTTAAACGCAAGATTTAATTACTCAGCCGTATACAAAAGTACTAAGTGCAGATAGCATTTACCGGCAAGTCTCTAGTCTGGATTATGGCATAAGCTAACCAATTAAATACTAACAGTCTTATTTAAGTCACAGACTTAGACCGAGTAGCGTACAGGATCATACATAAAATGCTAGATTAAATGATGATCGGATAGAATGTAGTTTAATCCCAACAAGTACTTGTGTAATATGGATAAACTATAAACATTCTGGATTTTGAGACTTAAATGACAAGGTTAGACCCGTTTTGGTTAATTTTCGTAATCTAGTTACATATACCTAATCGTACGCATATCAGCAATATCAGGTAACCGGATAAGTCATGGACAAGTTCTATATGCCATTATGTTTTAAATAAGTTGTAATATCAGTAGGATATCAACTTATATGCACGTTAAGGTTTCAAAATGAAACTATGCCTCATAAGGGCGTTTTGGTAATTTCATACCGTGTAAAGGAAAATTGAATATAATTTTATGTTATGACCATAAATATTCTACAAAAATAACTTATTTATAATATAATATCAGTAGGATATAATGTGTAATTTATCTTTTATGACCAAAATATGCACCGAAGGGGCATTTTGGTCATTTTACACAAAGTCTTATAAATTATTTGGGATTTTGAGTTTATACCATGTACTCTAACCAACTTGTTTTAGTTGGTTAAGTGTTTGATATGTAACTACTATAAAAATATTCAAAATAAGTTTTTAAACCAGTAGGTAGCCGAAACGACGCTTATGTCGTAAAATGACGTTTATGCGATGCTTAATGAAAACTGATGTTAAGGTCAGGTTACCATGTCTTAGATATTCTATTTAATATAACACATCAGTAGGTAAAATATTTATTGTGAAAAGGTATGATTAAAACCGTTTTATAACCCACAAGGGTTTTATCGTTATTTATCGATATAATACAAGGACTTGTTCATAAACTCAGTTTGTAATCTGATTTGACATCCTAAACAATCCTACTTATAATATTACATCAGTAGGAACTCATTTTTAAGTTCATTATCAAGTTAACCTCATTTTATGCAAAAAGGACATTTTCGTCAAAATGGCGTAATTAAGGAACTTGTGCATAAACTCAGATTCTGATTATGATCATGTAATATAACCTCACGGGGTTATGCTATATTTTATTACGATCATAATGCAACCTTAGATGGGTCAGAATCAAAAGCTAAAGCAGAAGTCAAACTCCGAGACTTTCGGTTGCGAACCGACCTTAGAACTGAAATTGACGAGCCGAACATATTCTTACATGTTCTAATAATTATTACTAACTTGTTTAAGTTCCAAAACATGTTTCAGAATATATATAAGCTCAGATTATAACAAATCCAAAAAATGGCCTGTTTGACTTTTTAATATTTAAACTTTGACCCGTCAATTGGTCTAGCAAACGTGATCTTCAGGAGGAGCCCTTTATAGGGACTAACACCTACCTTATTGCGATCACTTAGCCATGTTCGTTACGAAAAATGGTTTTTTCCATAATGGTCGTAACCGAAAGTCAAGGCGTTTTTCGTAAAACGCTTGACTTTTGCTATAAAAGCCTATAAACGAAAATGCAAGAGAAAGGAACACTTACAAGTGCTTCCTAGAATGCAATAGAACTAAGTTTGATGCTCCTTTCAGTTAGGAACTTCTAGAGGAGGGAGATAGAATGTGAAATGAGAAAGGTACAAGTTCAAATAGTGAACCTTGGCACCTATTTATAGTTGGAGAGCTTTAAGGAGGTGATGCCAGGTGTTAAGGGGTGTTAGAGGAAGCCTACAAGTGTCCTAAAATGTGGCATAGCTGTTTGGAAGACCATGGTTTCGAAACAATGGTTTTTGGCAACATGTGTGGAGGCCAAGGCAAAAGTTATGCAGATACAGCCTTCTGGTGGGCAGCGAGAGGTACAGGCCTGGCCTCTCGCGCCTTGCGAGCGCCAAGGCCACTTTCAAAGTTTGTCATGTTTAGCCCCTTAACTTATAAAACCTCCTAAAACACATTTTTAGCATATTTAGCCCTCCATAACCAATTTTTGGCATACCCGGGAGTATGCATGGACATTGTCGAGCTCTCAGTTCGTTAAAGGTCACTCAGAGGTGTAATTGTAGGTCCCCTAGTCCTTAAGGATCTTCACATAATCGTCTATCTTATCTAGAGTGCGGAATCCCCTAGATCAGATTTCACAGAAACAAGAACACGAACAATTTCCTTCAAACAGTCTTCTATTGATTATCTAACACAAGGTATTTACAACCAATTCAAGACTCTCTCTCTCTCTCTCTGAACAACTAACTCAGCAACACGAACAATAGAACCAGCAACCTAAACCCTAAAGTTTACCTCCCTTTATATAGAGCTAGGTCATGCAACTGGGCTAGGGTTTCCTACATGGACTGCTAATGGGTTTAAAGCCCAATTCGCCTACCATGTTCTGTTTAGTGTCTAGTTCAGCCCAATTACTTCTAATTAACTATTATAAAACTAAATACGCTAACCGTTAATCATTTTACTAATTACAAGATATCCAAAGACCAAATCTAAGCTGTTGTCACAAATATGCACCAACAAACTCCCCCTTGACAATAGCTTCATAAAATAACTTAGTCTTCAGTCTTCTTGCAATCTTTAACATCTTTGAAAAACGTTGGTCCTTGGATAGCTTCAGCTTTAATAGCTTCTGTCAGTAACATACTCCCTCTAAGCTGATGTATCCGATCACCAAATCTTCTAAATCGTTAGCGTTAGAATAAACTCAAGTTTAGTCCTTGCATAGCAATCTTCAAAAACTCTTCAACTTTGTCTGCAATATAGAAAGGAGGTTCTACCATGTATCCAAACAAACTCCTCTTCACCAAACTTCTCAGCAACACACTGCTACAATCTGTATACTATAAAACAAACATCTCGAGAAACCATAAGAATTTTTCAACACAAGTTAAACAAATTATTATTATTCAAGAGATAGTAAAATTGTATCACAGATTAAGCACTTCTCAACTCAAACCATATACTCAAAATTTTAAGCACACATAACCTACAAGATCGTAGAAATTTTGAACTCATCTTCTAACACCGTCTCCCCCTATCGGTAACAACTCCTCCATAAATAACCAATATCCGTACAATAAGAATTTACAAGAAAATGAAATATTTTTGGATTTTTATATTTTCTGAAAGCAAATAAATAACGGAATAATAAACACTCTGTTTTTGTGAGAATCACCACCAGCAACATCAAAATGTTTTCACACTATTAGATTTTTCTGTATGCAATATTCATGAAAAGCAATTCAAGACGATTACCAGTATTGTTTATCCAGTTAAACAAAAATACATGAACATTTCAAATACCATTAACTAGTGATATGTTTAGATAATTTATACTAATATACTAGTGGTGTCCCACTTCAGGACATACCCCCACGATCAAGGTATGTACAAAAATTCATCGTGGTAGGTGAGTATACCGAAATTCATCCTTTTGAATTACAACGTTAGATAATTGATGATCAGGTCAATACTTCCGTACAGCAAAGAGACCAATATCCAACGAGGGTTAGGGCAAATACCAAATTTTGGTATGAATAATGCAATTTGCACATTTGAATAACTCTCTAGGAGAGCTTCTTCAATTTTTGGGATTTGACATTTTAGCTCTTTTAAGATATCCCGGTTGTGCCTAGGTCAGCATATATCTGGATTCAGCAGAAGGACAACCTTGATACCCCGGATAAAATAACGATATAAAGACCTAAAACCTTAGATTTTGGCAATCTGTCAATGCAAGATTTAAGGTTATAAAACCATATTCCACTGATATGTTACCCACCCATACACAGTTTATTATATGTGTATCACAAAGGTAAGTTCATTATTTCATGACTTTTGCCTACTGGTACATCATATGATGAAGATGCTATCACACTTAAGCAATTTTAGTTTTAATTTCAGTGTGACAGCTAACTTGCTGATGTACTATCATTTCTTCTTTTTCGTACAGTGAAAACTCATATATGATTTTCTGTTTTTTTATGTTTTTGATTTTTGAAAAGCAGCAAATTTATTTATAGACTATTTTTTTATGGAAAAATGGTTATTCAGGATTCCTCATCCTGTTGAGTTCGACCAAATGTTCAAAGCGAGCCCTGTCAAATGCTTTTGTGTAAAGATCTGCCAGGTTATCAAGTGTCAACTCGATGCAGTTCAATTAATTTCTTTTCAGCACAATCCCGTATAACATGATGACGAATGTCAATATGTTTTGTGCGACTGTGTTTTACGGGATTGTTGGTGATTGAAATAGTGGCATTATTGTCTATCATAATAGGAGTACGAGTGAAATTCAAACCATAATCGTGCATCTGTTGTTGGATCCAGAGAACCTGAGAGCAACAGCTACCCGTAGCAATATATTCAGCTTCACACGTCGAGGTAGACACGCAAGACTGCTTCTTGCATTGCCATGACACGAGCCTCCCTCCTAAGAACTGACAACCACCTGTCGTAGACTTTCTTGTGGATTTGCATCCTCCAAAATCTGAATCAGTAAAAGCGACAAACTTCAAATCACTAGCAACTGGGTACCATAACCCAAGTTTAGGTTTTCCCTTCAAGTAACGAAGAATCTGCTTCAACGCTTTCATGTGGGACTCCTTTGGATTCGCTTGATATCTGGCACAAAGACATACCGCGAACATGATGTCAGGTCTTGAAGCAGTCAAGTACATCAGAGAACCAATCATTGCCCTGTATTGAGTTGGATCAACATTCTCCACACTCTCATGATCTGGACTAAGATTGTGATTCTCACAGAAATGTGTATTGAAAGTAGCGCAATCCTCCATCTTGAAACGAGACAAAATGTCATACACATACTTTGTCTGATGAATAAACATCCCATCCTTCTTCTGTTTGTAAACACAAAAAGTAGGATAGTTCACCCATTACACTCATCTCAAACTTGCTCTTCATTACCTCTTCAAAATCATGACACATGTTCTCATCAGATGACCCAAAGATGATATCATCTACGTATACCTGTACCAATAGAACGTCTTCCTTCTTCCTTTTAATGAACAGTGTATTGTCAATCTGACCTCTTTCGAAACCATTCTTTAACAAATGTGTTGACAGTGTCTCATACCACGCCCTAGGTGCCTGATGCAGTCCATACAATGCCTTATCAAGTCGATAGACTCGGTCTGGATAGTCTGGCTCAGTAAACCCATCTGGTTGTGATACATACACCACTTCTTGGACTTTCCCGTAAAGAAACGCACTCTTCACGTCAAATTGGTAAAATTTGAAGCCCTTGAATGAAGCAAAAGCTAGGAATAAACGAATTGCTTCCAACCTTGCTACTGGTGCAAACACTTCATTGTAATCAATCCATTCTTGCTGATTGAACGCTTTTACCACCAACCAAGCCTTATTCCTTATCACGATCCCTCGATCGTCTTTCTTGTACTTAAACACCCACTTAGTGCCTATTTCCTTCTAACCTACAGGCAAGTCAACTAGCTCCCAAACTTTCAACTTCTTGAATTGAGCTAGTTTCTCTTGCATAGCTTCAACCCAGCAATTGTCTTTTAGAGCCATATGAACATTCTTCGGCTCCTCTTGGGCAATAAAGCAGCTATATAAACACTCATGAATCAACCCAGACTTCTGAATCGATAAAAACAAACAGGAACCTTCTAGCACACCTCTTCTTGTCTGAACACCTGCAGTAGCATCACCAATGATGTTTTCAACTGGATGATCTCTGTTTACACGTCAGGTAGCAATGGTGTCAACAACCCGATTATCTCCCAGATTAGATCCAACCTCCCTGTGAATATTAGTACTAGCAAACGGATTAGTGAAATCCTCCCCTTGAATAGGTTCAGACTCACTATCACTAGAGTCCTCTGGAGCTGCACTGGAAGAAGTTTCTGGAGCATCTGTCATCGATACACTCGATCTAGGCATGAAGTCGCACTCTCCATCTTCACTGATCACAGTATGGATCACTTGAGACTCATCTACATTAGAAATATCAAGAATATTAAATGATTTAAAAACACTGTCGTAATCATATAATATAGGAGGACCACTCGTTGATTGTTGAGGCGAATAACTAGTGATTTCCATGTTAAACACCACCTCAATTTTACCAGTTTTTAGATTAAAAACCATTTTATTCGGTGTTCCAGGCATATAGCCTAGAAAGTAACCCTCATCGGCTACCTCACCGAATTTTTGCTTATCTTTGTTTCGTACAATGGTGCAGGGTACTCCAAATGGTTCAAAGCCTTTTAAGTTTGGTTTTCAGTTAAACAATAGTTTGTGACACGTTTTGTTAAACCGTTTAACCGTCAACACTTTGTTCAAGACATAGCACGCTGTGTTCACAGCTTCTCCCCATAAAAGAACTGGAAGCTTTGAATCAGATAACATAGTCCTTGCAGCTTCAATCAACGTCATGTTTTTCCTCTCAGCGACTCCATTCTGTTGAGGTGTATAAGGAGCAGAAAATTGATGTTCAATTCCTTTGCAAAGATAATAGAGATCCAGAATCTGATTCTTGAACTCCGTGCCATTTCACTCCTTATCCTCTTGATCCGTGCATCATGGACTTTTTCCAATTTTGTAAAAAGATCTATCAGCATCTCCGTTGTCTCATCTTTTGTACCTAAAAAGAAAACCCATGAATATCATGAGTAATCATCAGTGACAACTAAACAATAGTGCTTTCCACCTATGCTCCTTACGTTCACTGAATCGAATAGATCCATATGAAGTAATTCATAAGGGGCATCTATGGAATTTACTGTTTTAAACTTGTGAGGTTTCTTATGCTGTTTTCCCTTTTGACATGGAAGGCATTTATCTTCCACGTGAAACCTCTGCACTGGCACCCCTTCCACTAAGCCATTTTTAATAATATAATTCATTTCTCTGTAGTGGATGTGGGCCATGCGTCTGTGCCACAACAATGACTCAGCCTCAGATGCTTTTGATAGTAAACACGCCACCACAGTGGAAGAATCTTTAGCACCCATGTCCATGACATAAGTGTCGTTTCTCCTTGGCGCTCTCATCACTATCCAGTCATCCGGTATCACCAAACCAGGTTTCAACACCAAAGCTTCAGACTTTGTAAAATAGACTGAGTGACCCTTGTCGTAGCCTTGAGACACGCTCATCAGATTGTGCTTCAGCTGCTCAACTTAGTTCACTTTGTCCAGTGCGATCTTCCCGTTAGTCACTTTTCCTCGACCTGTAATGTGCCATCCTTTAGCACCTACAAAATTCACATAACCTCCATCTACATTCTCAAACTCTGTCAACAGCCTCGCATCCCCCGTCATGTGTCTGGAGCAGCCACTATAAACATACCACAAGTTGATAATCCTCCTTAGTATCTCCTGCACAAGCCAACAAAATTAGTTAGATTGGGGGACCCAAGACTTAATGGTCTTGGGTCTTCCAGATTCGTCAACCACAGGAACATCCATCCAGTATCCATCACACCTAACAAGAGTCTTGGATCTTAGACCTGTTGATGGAAATGGTTTTTGATTGCCACTAGGTCTGTGGTCCTGAGGTTTCCTAACCATGTTTAGACTTTGCGACCTTTGAAAATTATGATTTGGTTCCATGAATTTTGATGAGGATAATTTCGAAAGCCATCGTTATAAAATTTTCAACTACCAACATTCTGGTATCGAGTTTGATATAGACCTTGACTTCTGAAATTATTTGATCGACCATTAAAGTTATTCATTCGTGGTGAACTACTTCTAGGTCTTTCATATCTGCCTCATGTAGATTCAGGCTGAAATCTTTGTTGATTTCTTTGAAAATGAGGAACTTGGTGAGTTCCTTTTCAGCCTTATCTACACCATCAGCAACACTCCGTTGCCTGGTAGCAGATGTCTTTGGTGAGTTAACCTTCGTCTCACCATCACCACTTTTTGCTGGTGATTTTTCTCTCTGTCTCTCACTTGCCTGTGCTTCACTCTTTTTGTTAGGACAGCAGCTAGCTACATGTCCCTTTCGTGACATTTGAAGCATGACTTTCTAGCCGAAGACTTCTTAATTGAAGCCTCTTGCTTAGATTCATCAGGCGATGAGAATGACGATGATGACGATGCCTTCGAAGGATCTTGTTTAGTTTGCTTAACTTCTTATTTTTCTTTGTTTTTATTTTTAGCAAACTGCACATTAGACTCTTTGGTAATAACAGGGACCTCTTCATTCATGTCACTCCCTTTAATAAAATCAACTTTTTTAACAAAAAATTGTTTTTAATTCTTAGGGTGTGTATTTTTTGTTTTCAAAACTGGTTCCCTATTATTATCCTTCTTGGCATTTTCAGAACCATCAACACTTCCTGATGTGCAACTACCAGGTGTAGTTGACACAAAGTCTGTAAGCTCTTCTTCATTTGGCAAGAAAGAATAGTCATGACTAAGTGGTGGTGAAAATTCATTCAAACCTTTGAATCCCGCACATGTCTTGTCATTACTCTTCTTCAAGCCATTCATCATGTGTTTCATGACAAAAGATGAATCTCTGAATTGATTTAATTTCTTTTCAAGTTCACAAATTTTAAGTTGTGCTTCAGATAACTCTTTGCATTTTTCAGAAATTTCTTTTGTTTTCTCACTCATCGTATCATGAGCTAAGTCAATAACTTGAAGTTTTCATTAAGATTACAGGTTAGAATATCGATTTCTTCTTCATAACCTTTAATTTTCTTCAAGTATAATGACTCATTTCGTTTTACGAAAAAGTTTGATTCTTTTAGGTTCGAAAGCTCATTTACCAGACTTTGTTTTTGATTGGTTAACCTGTCAACCTCACTTTGCAGTTCACAACACTTCAAACAAACAGAACTACCAGAGTTAGAGCATACCTCGCCTATTGATTTGCTTAGATCAGCCATGAAAGCATCAAAATCAGCATCCATCTTCTTTTCTGTAGCAATCTGTTCTCCATCAGCCTTCTCAGCTACCTTCTCTTGCTCTCCTTCAGCATCATCTTCCACTTCTTCATCAACAACTGGAGCTATCTCAGCTATGAACGCCTGTGAGGCATTGTTATCACTCTCTAGATGAACACTCCAATCATAAGAACCCTCTCTAGCAGTAGAAATCAGGGCCTTTGATCCAGTGTTGTTTGGCGCATTCATGTTGCTTGAACCATGACCAGGAGAATCTTGAAAGGATGAACTAGAATGAGATTCATACTTAGGTCTTTGACACTCTCTAGCGAAATGTCCGTAGTTGTGACAATTGTAACACTTCACTTTCGACTTGTCAAAGCCCACACTTTTTCCAACGAACTTCCTGCCCGTTCTGTTCATGAAACTCTTCACCCTTCTAGAGATCATGGCCATCTGCCATTGCAAATCCATCTCCTCTAAGTCATCAGGGTCGACCTGATCATAATCTTCATCAGACGTAGCAGGATCATATATTTTTCCCTGAATGTAGTTCTTGTAGGAAGCAACAAAAGAAGCAAGCAATGCAAGATAATCTTCAGCACTTTTGACACTCAGAGGCATAGACCTATTACTACTGTTATTATTACTTGATTGTTGTCTCTTAGCCCCTATCGAGCCTCCTGAAGCAGCAACAAAACATACTTCACCGTCAGCATTTGTCACGGTCTGCTCATTCTCACATGACAGAAACGCAGTTGCAGTATCACTAGAAGCATTGTTGGAAGATGAAGGTGTAAGACCTTTATAAATCCCCGGATCTTGAACATGATCATATCCAGTCTCCTTCTTCTTCATATTGAGCTCATAAGCTCTCAATTTCCCAACAACCTCTTCCAAGTCTTTCTTTTAATAATCAGCTTCACCTTTTATCATCAAAGTATATATATATCCCACTTTGCAGGTAAAGCATCCAGCAACTTGTCGTTTATCTCCACATCTGTGTATCCCTCTATGTCATAATTATCTCTGACATCAGATGATAATATCTCGTGATAATATCTTCAAAGGATTCATTTCTCATTCCTTTGGACACAGCAAGCTGTTTCTTTAGCAGATCCACCTTGTTTTTCTTCACCTCGGTATTGCCCTCATAACTCTTTTCTAGGGCACCCCACATCTCCTTCGATGTAGTATAACGCTTGAATGTATGTTTGATGCCATCAGGTAACGATATCTTTATAGTAGCTAAGGCTTTCTTCTCAGACTCATACATCCTCTTCTCAGCTTCAGACATATTCACGTAAGTAGTAACACGTTGTCTGCCCTCAAAATCAAGCGTTGAGTTAGCGTACCCATCTTGAATACAGATCCACATCCGTGTGTCCTGATATTCAATAAAGGATTGAAACCTATCCTCCAAGTAAGATAGTTCTCTACCTTCAGCATCTTTGGAGGTTTGTTTGTGGTACCAGCCTCGTGCTCCATTCTTAACAACTCATTTAGGTTAGAAATATTCGACATTTTTACCGAACCGGCTCGTTAAAAATGTTAAAACTTGTTCAAAATGAGTGGTTACCAAATTATACTGTTAAACTCGTCTCGACGATACAATTCTAATGATGTATGTTGTCCAATTATGATTTTTGGAATTTCCGTGCCTTTTTTGTCCTAAAAATCACACGAGTCTAACTGTCCAATCGGTTCGTCAAAATTGTCTATGGATCAAATTCTATGTCCGAAAACGTTTAACTCTGGTTACGTCAGCTGGTTAACTTTCCACCTTTTGGTGTATAACTCAGAATAGTGTCAAATCCGGAACAGTAACTCTGATTGACAATCCGAGATGAAAATCCGGAACAATAGTCTGAATTACTAATCTGAAATGGAAATCCGGAATAGTGATCCGAGATGAAATCCGGAATACACTTCCGATCCGAATTGGAATCCGAAATGGCTTTTCTGATCCGAATTGCAAGTCTGATGATCCGAAATGCAGATTTCTGATCCGAAATTCAAGTCTTCAATCCAGAATACTGTGCTTTTTGATCTGGAATGCAAGTCTTCAATCGGAACTGCCTGCTGGGAATCCGAAATAACTGCAGAAATCCTAAAACAGTCGCCGAACCCTAATTCAGCCGTCACAAACTCCAAAACAGCCTCCAAAACGTCCAAAACCCCAATTTTCTGCTGTCACGATTCTGAACCGAGCAATAATCAAGGCAAATGCTCTGATACCAATTGTACGTCCCCTAGTCCTTAAGGATCTTCACAGAATCATCTTTGTAATCTAGAGTGCGGAATCCCCTAGATCAGATTTCACAGAAACAAGAATAAGAACACGAACACGAACAATTTCCTTCAAACAGTCTTCTATTGATTATCTAACACAATGTGTTTACAAATAATTCAAGACTCTCTCTCTCTCTCTCTCTCTCTCTCTGAACAACTAACTCAGCAACACGAACAATAGAACCAGCAACCTAAACCCTAACGCAAACCTCCCTTTATATAGAGCTAGGTTATGCAACTGGGCTAGGGTTTCCTACATGGACTGCTAATGGGTTTAAAGCCCAATTCGCCTACCATGTTCTGTTTAGTGTCTAGTTCAGCCCAATTACTTCTAATTAACTATTACAAAACTAAACCCGCTAACCGTTTATGATTTTACTAATTACAAGATATCCAAAGACCATATCTAAGTTGTTGTCACAAATATGCACCAACAGTAATTTAACATGTTGACACTTTTAACCCCTCCATTATCCAACTTTCATATAATTACGAATTTAATCCGTCTCGCCCAACAAATGGGACATATGAGAGTTAGGACTTCATAAAGGATCACTCAGAGGCCCACTATAAGCATGTTGACTCCGATGTCACTCAGAGGCAGGCATGTTGACATATTAGTCACTCAGAGGCTAAGTTTAAGCATGTTGAGATATCAGTCACTCAGAGGCTAAGTTTTAAGCATGTTGACATATCAGTCACTCAGAGGCTAAGTTTTATGCATGTTGACATCAGAAAGTCACTCAGAGGCTCAATTTGAGCATGTGACACCTTTAGTCCTTGTTATTCTTTAATGGACTAAAATATAATACAATACGTCTCACCATACTATTGGACACGATTTTACGAGGTGTTACATCCTCACTCCCTTAAAAGAAATCTCGTCCTCAAGATTTTATTCAAAAAGATGAGGGTACTTTTGTAGCATATTGGACTCAACCTCCCATGTGAACTCGGGACCTCTAAGGGCGTCCCACTTAACCATCACTATAGGTATCAATTTCCTTCGGAGCTTCTTAACTTGTCGATCCTCGATCGAAATTGGTTTCTCAACAAACCTCAAGTTTTCATCAATTTGCACGTCATGATGTGACATTGCTAGCGACTCATCGGCTAGACACTTCTTAAGGTTAGATATGTGGAATATATCATGAATTCCACTAAGCTCCTCTTGTAGCTTAAGCTTATAAGCTACAGTGTTGACACATTCGACTATCTCGAATGGTCCTATATATCTTGGGCTTAACTTGCCCTTCTTTCCAAATCTAATTACACATTTCCAAGGTGATACTTTCAGCATGACTTTGTCCCCTACTTGGAACTTGAGAGGTCTGCGCCTCTTGTCAGCATAGCTCTTCTGCCTATCACGGGCAGCTTTGAGACAATCACGGATTTGCACAATCTTATCCATGGTCTCCAGGACAATCTCAGGTCCTGATAGTTGGTCTTCCCCAACTTATGTCCAACACACGGGCGTTCGACATTTCCTCCCATACAAGGCCTCATAAGGAGCAGCCTTGATGCTCGTATGATAACTATTATTATAGGAGAATTCTATTAGGGGTAAGTGGTCATCCCAACTTCCACCTAAATCAATCACACATGCTCTAAGCATGTCTTCCAAAGTTTGAATAGTACGATCACTTTGCCCATCCGTCTGCGGGTGGTAAGCCATGCTAAAGTTTAATCTTGTGCCTAAAGATTGTTGGAAACTTTTCCAAAAGTGAGAGGTATATCTAGTGTCCCTATCAGATACAATAGATATCGGCACACCATGTAGGGACACAATCTTGTCCACATACAACTTAGCCAATTTGTCAGAGTTATACGTTTCCTTAATTGGCATAAATGCGCTGACTTAGTCAGCCAATCTACAATGACCCAAATCATATCATTACCACGTTTGGTCTTTGGTAACTTGGTAATCAAGTCCATAGTTACCATTTCCCATTTCCAAGTGGGAATCTCAAGTTGTTGTAGAAGTCCTGACGGTTCTGATGTTCAGCCTTAACTTGCGAACACGTCAGACACTTAGCTACATAAGTGGCTATGGATTTCTTCAAACCCATCCACCAATAATACTTTTTCAGATCCTGATACATCTTGTAACCATTCGGGTGAACTGAGTATCTTGTATTATGCGCTTCTTGGAGGATTAGATTTCTAAGTCATCCTAAGGTTGGAACCCAGATTCTTCCATTAAATATAAGGATTCCATCCTTTCGAGGTGCTAACTGATCAATAGTTTCGCCTAATCCTTCATTAGGAATATGAGCCTCGAATAGGGCTTGCTTTTGCGCATCTAATAGCTTCTCATTCAAGCTATTCCAGAGCTCTATGCTCTTGGCATAAACCCTAATGGGCTTAATCCTTTCCTTGCCACTCAGGGCGTCAGCTACGACATTTGCCTTGCCGGGATTATAACGAATTTCGCAATCAAAATCATTAAGTGTTTCCATCCAACGGCGTTGTCACATGTTCAAATCCTTTTGATTGAACGAATGCTGGAGACTCTTATAGTCAGTGTATATAATACACTTTGTGCCATATAAGTAATGTCTCCATAACTTTAGTGCAAATACAACGGCACCCAATTCTAAATCATGAGTGGTGTACCTTTCGTGCACTTTTAATTGTCATGATGCATAGGCAATTACTTTGCCTTTTTGCATTAGCACACAGCTCATGCTAGTGTGCGAGGCATCACAGTAAACTACAAATTCTCAATACCCTCAGGTAGAGATAACACATGAGCATTGCTCAACTTGTGTTTTAGAATCTCAAAAGATTCTTGTTGTTTTGGACCCTAGTTAAACTTGATATTCTTACGGGTCAGGGTAGTTAAAGGAGTGGATATCCACGAAAAGTTCTCAATGAACCTCCTATAATAACCAGCCAATCCTAAGAAGCTATGAATCCATTTGGATACCACGCTCGCTTACAACATGTCCAAGAAATTGGACTTCTCTAAGCCAAAACTCACACTTAGAGAATTTAGCATATAGCTTCTCTTGTCTTAACAATTCTAGGATGCACCTAAGATGTTTCTCGTGATCATCTCAATTACGAGAATAGATAAGTATGCCGTCAATGAAGACAATGAAAAACTTATCTAGGTATGGTTTGCAGACTCTATTCATGAGATCCATGAATGCTACAGGTGCATTTATGACCCCAAAAGGCATCACTAGAAACTCATAATGACCATAACGGGTCCTAAAGGCAGTCCTAGGAACATCCTCATTCCTAACCTTCAGCTGATGATATTCTGATCTCAAATTAATCTTAGAGAAATAGCTAGCACCTTGAAGTTGATCGAATAAGTCGTCGATCCTGGGCAAAGGATAACGATTCTTGATCGTTATCGTATTTAGCTCATGGTAATCAATGCACATCCGCATTGAACCGTCCTTCTTCTTTACGAAAAGAATTGGAGCTCCCCAAGGTGAGGAACTAGGTTGTATGAAACCTTTCTCTAAAAGTTCATCTAATTGAATTCTCAATTCTTTCAAATCTGTCGGTGTTAGGCGATATGGAGCTCTGGCTACAGGTGCTGATCCAGGTAGGATATCAATCCTAAACTCCACTTGCCTATCTGGAGGTAGGCTTGGTAATTCTTCAGGGAAAACATCGAATACTCCAACATAACTGGAAGTCCTTTGATATTTGGCTTAGGCTCATTGATAGTTACTTGTGCCATGTAAATGACACAACCTTTCTCCCAAACACTTGGATGCCTTAAATAACGACACCTTGTCTGGCAATCCATAGTGTGAGTCTCCAGGGATGGTGATCGTTTCACCAAATGGGGTTTTAATCTCGATGAGTTTCTTATCGCAGGAAATGCGGGCTTGGTTATGGGATAACCAATGCATGCCTAAAACTACATCGAATCCTACCAATTTCATTAGCAACAGAGAGATAGGGATAGAATGATTCTTAATGGATATAAAACATCCATCAAGAATGGAAGATGCTGTTTCTAAAGTTCCATCAGAAAGTTCTACCTCATAGGTTATGTCTAGAGTTCTTATGGGCAAGTTTCATAGTTTACTAAACTTATTGGCAAGTTTCATAGTTTACTAAACTTAGGGTCAACAAAAGATTTATCTGCACTCGAATAAAAAAGAACTCTAGCATATATGTCATTGATGAGGAATGTACCTGTTATGACATTGTTGTCATTAACGGCCTCCCTGACATTCATCTGGAAGGCACGAGCATTCCCTTTCTTAGCCTCTCCAGGCTTTGCATCATTATTTTCGGGTTTCTTAGGGCAGTTAAACTTAATGTGCCCCTTTTCGTTACAGCCGTAGCAGACGGCATTCTTTAGATCTTTGCACTCTAGGGTCTTATGCCCTTTTTTCTTACAGATACCACAGGGTTTAGTCTGTGGATCAATACTACACTGTCTCCAATGCCTGTGGTTGCAATTTTTACATGTCGGCGTCATGCCCGACTTATCTTGGTTCCTTCTGAACCCAATTCTTTCTTTCTTTTTTATCTTTGGGAGTTATCTTCCTCACGTTTTCTTTTTCCGTCAGTCTCAAACTTGACTGACTTTTGCCTCACCAAATCTAAGGTGAGGGAGAGGGATAGATCAATAGCGGACCTAAAAGTACTAGGCTGAGCAGCCTTTACCATGCCCTTTTATCTCAGGAACTAACCCATTAATGAAACGCGCAATGCGTTTGGGTTCAGGGGTAATTAAATAGGAAACTAACCTAGAAAGGGAATTGAAGTCAGAAACATACTTCCGACAGTCTAGGTTTTTCATTGTGAGAGTCAGAAAGTCTGACTCTATCTTCTCCACCTCATGAGGTGGGCAGTAAGTTTCCTTTACAAGATCAACAAACTTGGACCATCCCAAGTTGTACAGGTGTACCTTACCTGTTGATTGGATCATAGCCTTCCACCAAGTTAGGGCATCGCCCTTAAAGGACTATGATACATACTTAATCACATCCTTATCAGCACATCCGCTGATATCCACTATCGTTTCCATTTTATCTAGCCGTTTCAAGGCTTCTACAGCTCCTTTTTCCCCATTAAAATCCCGGGGTTTACAGGAAACGACATATTTGTAGGTACATCCATCTTTTGAAGTACGGGACCTATCAGCAAATTCTAATTTCTTTGGTTCACTCTTCGCATTTGAAGAGTGAACTGAGCTCTCCTTATGAGCTGAGGATGGTGGGATTGATAATGGTCTGGAGCGAGTGCACTCGACTCCCTAAGTTTTTCTATGGCCTTTTCCATGGCCTTTCCAACAGCTGCATCTATGCGAGCTTAGAAATCATCGTTATTAATGGCTATGTTTTCAGCGTTGTTAGAGGTAACATCCCGGTGACTACTTTGAGCCTCGTCCGAGTTAGCCATTCTTGGAGCTTTGGTTCTAAATACCAAATAAAATTTCTCTTAGCCATGGTATAACAACCATATTGGCCTTAAACATTGGATATAACAATCCATCGCCTATCTAAGCTAGCGTGAATAGCATCACAACTCTTAGGCTTATCATATCTATATTTGGCTTGGGTCTTAATAGGACCATCAAAGGCAAATTACAATTTGGACATAGTCCTTTTATTATTAGACAGTGGATCGTAATGTCACAACTGTCATTGTCATAATTGACAATTACATATAGCTCATAGGCTTGTCACTAGTGGACATAATAATATGGCACGTTGGCCTGTCATTAACAGACATATCATCTAGCGCGTTGGCCTGTCACTTTGGACATAACATATGGCACGTTGTCCTGTCACTTTGGACATAACATATGGCACGTTGGTCTGTCACTTTGGACGTAACATATGGCATGTTGGCCTGTCACTCGTCATCACGTTGATGACTTTAGCCGGGATCACATAGGCTACATAATAGGTCTTAGGACGTGGTCCTTTTCACCTAGACGGCTAGTGTGGTTCCTCAAGTCACACTACCAGGGGTATGAACACTCCTTGATGTTAACATAAGAGTACCTTAATGATTGATTAATAGTCCCGGTCACTTTGGACCTTAATGACTTGGAGGCTTGAACCTAGCCCACCACCTCTGGATAGAAGGATAACTTCCCTTAACTATCCTGGTAGAAGACCTTTTTATCCTTAACTGTCATTTCTTGGCCAATATGTGCTCTGTGCCACTTGGCATAATCAGATCCATTAAGGTCTTTTGGAATTATATAGCAGAGCAAAAATTTCGAGTAAATCGAGACGCTCGCTTGAAGAGGATGAATATATATATTTATGTAATTCCAAAATACTTCATTAAATGCCATTAAGAAATTACAATACTAGAAATAAAAGAAACAAACTGTCCATGCAAGGACTTAAAAGAAATAAAAATGTCCACGCAGAGACTAAAGAAATAACAATGTCCTTGCAGGGACTAAATATATAAATAGAAGAGACTTCACTCGTCCTTCTTTCCTTTAACAAACTTGGAGAGTTTCTTGAAGAACTTATTCGTCTTCTTCTCCGTTTTCTCTGCTTGTTGTTGCATCTGTTTCATTCGTTCCAAGGCCTCATTGATGGCCTCAAGTGGCAGCAGAGGTTGTGGTTGTGGCATAACTGGATACTGGTATCCATAACTTGGATATCCAGCAGGTGGATAAACAGGTGGGAAAGGAGACAGGTAAAGTGCGTTATGCATGACCGCTTGCATATAAGGGTCATGCGACAATGCCTGGTAATTTACTGGCGTAGACGGGTTAAAAGGATCATATCCAGATGTATCCGGATATGTTGGGATAGGGTTATTATAACCCGATGGTGGCGGTTGAACTGCGGGTGATGGCGTCGGTTCCACCACAGGTGAAGCATTGGAGGGTCCACCCATTTGTGGGTCCTCATGAATTGTAGCGTAAGTTTTGGGTAAAGATGGCAGCGATCCTGACTGTTGACCCACACGTACCGACATACGCGCTCCGCGTTTCCTCCTTGGTGGCTCAGGCGGTGGTTGGAGTTGTTCCACTGGTTCCATGTGAACATCTTCTTGTATAGGAGGTGGTTGGGAGTGATGGGAAGGGGTGTTAGCGAAGGTAAATTGGTTCCAATATTGGTCAAATTCATCAGGACCTTGATATGGCGATCCGGCGTAGGAGTTCGAATCGCTCGAGATTTCGATGGGATGTGTGTGTGATCCTAACGGCGGCATCTCCGGGTCGGAGTCCTCGTTCATGGGATTGGGTTGGTCCAACTGATTTTGATCAGCTGGGGGTGTGTTAAAGTAATGGTTTGGGTTAAACTCATCATGACAAGAATGATGAGAACGATGTTAGTGGTGTGATTGGTGCGAATGATACGAATGGTACGAACTTTGGGTATGGGTAGGTGAATGTTGTTCTAATGGCCATGAATCCCCCGAATCTTCATAGAGGTTCGGGTGATGGGGATGTGAAGGGATGTGTCCTGAAGATCCTCCCTCATGGGTCCTTTACCTCTTCCTCGTACTCTTGGCGGCATTTTCCTGTTAAAAATCAATTCAAAACAATACTAATAACTTAATAATGAGATGAGTAATCCTAGGTCAAAGCCTAGAATTGGAAGTCTAAAGAATGTGCTTGTGTAAGTTTTAGATTAAACATAAGAAGGATATTGTTTAATTCTCTCAAACGTTGGCTCTGATATCAACCTTTCACACCTAGGCTTTCCACAGCCAATCTAAACACCGGTGGGCCCGGGTGAGGAATATCGTGACGTAAGTTGATATCATAGTTAATTAAACACAACACAGCGGAAGTCTTGGAGTTAAATTACTATTACAAACCAAATGTTCAAAGTACAAATTGCAAGATCCTCTTATCACTACCGAGCACTTCCAGCCTATTTTTGTATTGTACCTATAAGCTTAGTCTTTTGAAAATACGTCAACTTTCGTTGGCAAATACACCCAACTGACTCATTTTGAAAACATTTTAAAAATGTTTTAAGTGCACATTGGCACAAAATCTTTTATAACTTGGGATAGTTACTTTGTAACCTTGTTAACAGATTCCCTTGTTTGTCCATACAGACAGGGCCTAGTGCGAAAACCGAGACATGACTAACGTACTCACCACTTACGAACTCACGAAGGAGTTATCCCCAACTTTGTGGGTAATTGCATTTGAGCATCTGTCAGGTGTATGCCTACACCCCGCGCTAAGGCCGTGGTCATTATCTAATGTAATGAGCCGAGGATATCCAGGACACGGTAGTTAACCCCCGATGTTTAAGTTATCAAACAAAACTGATTAAAATGGAATATGCGGATTTACTAGCCACAATCCAGCATTCGATTAATCCCATTTCCGATTAAGCGGTAATAGTTTACCGTATCCAAGCCCGTATAGGGAAAATAAGTCAAGAGTATTTACCTGAGCTAGTCTTCGTTTAAACATAAGATTTAATAACTCAGCTGTATACAAAAGTACTAAGTGCAGATAGCATTTACCGGAAAATCTCTAGTCTGGATTATGGAATAAGCTAACCAATTAAATACTAACGGTCTTATTTAAGTCACAGACTTAGACCGAGTAGCGTACATGATCAATACGTATAACGCTAGATTAAACGATGATCGGATAGAATGTATTTTAATCCCAAAAAGTACTTTGACTTGTGTAATATGGATAAACTATAAACATTCTGGATTTTGAGACTTAAATGACAAAGTTAGACCCGTTTCAGTCAATTTTTGTAATCTAGTTACATATACCTAACCGTACGCATATCAGCATTATCAGGTAACCGGATAATTCATGGACAAGTTCTATATGCCATTATGTTTTAAATAAGTTGTAATATCAGTAGGATATCAACTTATATGCTCGTTAAGGTTTCAAAATAAAACTATGCCTCATAAGGGCGTTTCGGTAATTTCATACCGTGTAAAAGAAAATTGAATATAATTTTATGTTATGACTATAAATATTCTAGGAAAACAACTTATTTATAATATAATATCAGTAGGATATAATGTGTAATTTATCTTTTATGACCAAGATATGCATCGAAGGGTCATTTTGGTCATTTTACACATAGTCTTATAAATTATTTGGGATTTTGAGTTTATACCATGTATCTACTGTAAAAATATTTAAAATAAGTTTTAAAATCAGTAGGTAACAAATCTTGGTTGATTAATATGGTTTAAAACCATACTATGCGCCAAAACGACGCTCAGGTCGTAAAATGACTTTATGCGATGTTTAATAAAAATTGATGGTAAGGTCAAGTTAACATGTCTTAGATATGCTATTTAATATAACACATCAGTAGGTAAAAGATTTATTTTGAAAAGGATGATTAAAACTATTTTATAAGCCACAAGGGTTTTATCGTCATTTATCGATATAATACAAGGACTTGTTCATAAACTCAGTTTATAATCTGATTTAACATCCTAAACAATCCTACTTATAGTATTACATCAGTAGGAAACTAATTTTTAAGTTCATTATCATTTTAACCTCATTTTATGCAAAAAGGACATTTTAGTCAAAATGGCATAATTAAGGAGCTTGTGCATAAACTCAGATTCTGATTATGATCATATAATATAACCTCACGGGGTTATGCTATATTCTATTACGATCATAATGCAACCTTAGATCAGTAGCTAACTAATCTAAATCGGGTCAGAATCAAAAGTTAAAGCAGAAGTCAAACTCCGAGACTTTGCGAACCGACCTTAGAACTGAAATTGACGAGCCGAACATATTCTTACATGTTCTAATAATTATTACCAACTTATTTAAGTGCCAAAACATGTTTCAGAATATACATATATATATAAGCTCAGATTATAACATTTCCGAAAAATGGCCTGTTTGACTTTTTAATATTTAAACTTTGACCTGTCAATTGGTCTAGCAAACGTGATCTTCAGGAGATGCCCTTTATAGGGACTAACACCTACCTTATTGCGATCACTTAGCCATGTTCGTTAGGAACAATGGCTGGACCATAATGGTTTTAACCGAAAGTCAAGGCGTTTTCTGTAAAACGCTTGACTTTTGGCTATAAAAGCCTATAAACGAAAATGCAAGAGAAAGGGAAAACTTACAAGTTCTTCCTAGAATGCAATAGAACTAAGTTGGATGCTCCTTTCAGTTAGGAACTTCCAGAGGAGGGAGATAGAATGTGAAATGAGAAAGGTGCAAGTTCAAATGGTGAACCTTGGCACCTATTTATAGTTGGAGAGCTTGAAGGAGGTGATGCCAGGTGTTAAGGGGTGTTAGAGGAAGCCTACAAGTTTCCTAAAACGTGGCATAGCTGTTTGGAAGACCATAGTTTCGAAACAATGGTTTTTGGCAACATGTGTGGAGGCCGGGAAAAAATTCTGCAAATACAGCCTTCTGGCGGGCCGCGAGAGGCACAGGCCTGGCCTCTCGCGCCCCGCGAGCGCCAAGGCCACTTTCAAAGTTTGTCATGTTTAGCCCCTTAACTTATAAAACCTCCTAAAACACCTTTTTAGCATATTTAGCCCTCTGTAACCAATATTTGGTGTACCCGGGAGTATGTCCGGGCATTGTCGAGCTCTCGGTTCGTTAAAGGGTCACTCAAAGGTGTAATTTAACATGTTGACACTTTTAACCCCTCCATTATCCAACATTCATATAATTACGGATTTAATCCATCTCGCCTGGACATATGAGAGTTAGGACTTCGTAAAGGATCACTCAGAGGCCCACTATAAACTTGTTGACTCCGATGTCACTCAGAGGCTGGGCATGTTGATATAGGATTGAATCGACATCAGCGAATGGATTTTCACTGATTTAGCGATGAATAGTGAGAGAGAGTTCAAATCTAGATCTTGGTTCCTAGGGAATTTGAGAGAGAGGAGAAAGAGGGGTTTGAAATTTGAAAAGTGATTAGGGTTGTGTTTGTCTCGCCTGTGCGTTTGAAGACGTGTTAAAAGGCTTTCAAATTTGAAAGGCTTTAAATTGTCCCGCCTGTGCGTTTGAAGTGGTGTTGAAAAAGGCTTTCAAATTTGATATGCTTTAAATGTTTGTACATAAAGCTTCAGGTATGAAAATGTGTAAAATGACCTAAGTTACCTTTGCAATATGCATACTATATATATATATATATATATATATATATATATATATATATATATATATATATATATATATATATATATATTTCCTAGTAAAGAACCCGCGCGACGCGGTGGCGGTAACAAGTTTCAATGTGGTACTCTAAAGCTTGAAATTTCATAGGATTGATTGTTGGGTGGTTAAGAACACCCAACAATGTACATATTCAGACACTTCTATCATTGTAAATGCCATTAAAAATCATCAGCAAACTCGGAACCAAAAGAGTACGAGTTAGTTTAGTCTGTTAAGATCCTTATGTTTTATTCATTAAACTCTTAAGTCCACACGTGTCACAAGATGATAGCATCACAAACCTTCAAGAGCATGAATCGAAGGAGTTAGTAGAGACGCATAAACTTGTTAGTTCGGCCCGTTAAGCTCGTTACTTCCCACACGCATCACACAATACTAATACGTAATAACTTATATAATAGTTAAGTAAAGGGTTCATGTGTGAGTATATACGTTCCCGCGTCACCGTAATATGAAACGCACCCGAGCTCCTTGATAAATGTGTTGAGCAACTTAGAGTTGCTTTGACTGCTTTTGCTTGATATTTATTGGGTGTAAGTATATGTATAAACATGCGGTATGAATTGTTTAGCTTCAAATTTAAGATTCGCTTACACCAAAAAACACACGTATTAACAGAGTATTTAGAAGCGTTGTCTTTTCTATCACCACAACTTCAAAATTTACGCCGATTTCTTGGATTTTTACCTTTGGTCATGCACCAACCAACTGTTCAATTAAATTCCCAAACATTTATTTTTAAGAAAGAGTAAATTGCGATTTTGGTCCATTTGATTTATAACCCATTACAATATTTTACCAAATCCAATTGTTTTGTCATTTACATACCAAGGTTTCTATTTTATTGAAATTTCACTTCATCAGACTAACTCCATCCACCATTAGTTTAATCCTAAACATATGAGAGGTATGTGATGAGCATATACATAATTATCCATCAAAATTGAAGGAAGCAAATATTATTTAAGTAAAAAAAAAGAGTATTGATATGATTAGTAATAAATATTTGAGTGAGCACATGTCATCATCTACTCACATCAGTCGGTACCTGCTACATTTGGGTCTTCAACATTAGCGTAGCCTTTTTTGTTATAACTAAACTTTTTAAGCTTGCTGATAGAAGAAAAAGGACCAATTACGCAGATTGCTTTGAAATAATATATCGGTATACTGTATCGTTTTCCCTAAGAACTACCTTTTACATTTCACATGTGCAGGAACCAGATTTACATGTCCGGCAAGAATCTCAGAAAGTACATGGTTCTATGACTCATATACGAAATGTAAAACGAAGTTACTACCACAATAGAATATTTAAGTGTGTAAACATCACGGTGTTATTTGACTTGCCAAGATAAGCTAACTTCCCTCAAGTTGGCCCTTAATCCAGCAGCTTCTCTTTCCTTTGCCCAAACATTCACCTGAACAATTAAATATCATTCATGAGCACAAAATGTATTAACAAAAAATAAGAAAAAATTATCTTTATCGAGGTAATTAAGTCTAGTGCTATTGCTGTCGTCAAAGGTTGTGGCCATCATTTCCTTTGTCCAAACATTCACCTGAACCATTAAATATCATTCATGAGCACAAGATGTAATAACAAAAAATAAGAAGTATCTTTATCGAGGTAATTAAGTCTAGTCCTATTGCTGTCGTCAAAGGTTGTGGCCATCGTTGGTCTTAGCAGTCAAGAATATCCAAAAGAGGCATAACCACTTCACATATACTATCTTTAATTCCTGTTAATGTAATCATATTTAAAACACCAATTAAAAATGGACTAAAAATGTTTGTGGGTCAACTGGCTCATACCAAAAGATTACCCATTTGAGCCATTGCACAACTCGCTTGACCTACTCCTTGTACCACTTATATGGTAAAGAGGGGGGAGAGAGAGACTTTAGAGTTCAGCAAACAAGTCAAATGCACAAATAGAACCAGCAACATATGAAACAGATTTAGAAAAGAAAAAATAGGTGGATTTTAATCTAAGTGACTTTTACTCAGATATCACAAAAAGGTATCCTTTTTCCTCAAAATATGTCCTTTTTTGTCAATTTATAACAAAAAGATTAGCTTAAAAGAAAATTGGTCAAAAAGTCGAACAGGGTTTCAGCTACAGCCAATGGCCATAGCAAGATGGCTAGACTTGCAAACGGAACACAAACAGTCCAGTTCTTTTTATAAACTTTCTAAAATAACCGGCTCTCAGTATGGGCTATCGTTTTAGGCCGGGTTGGTTCACTCTGGAACCTTAACCGAATCATGGTTTCTTTAAATATTGTTTTCAAACTTGAAACCACGTTTATATTTAGTTTATCAATTATTAGTCCACATTTGTACTCAACTCATGGTCAGGTGTAGCATCAGATAGCTTTTAACAACTGGCATTGGAAAGGTTCAGATCAGTCTGATTCTCAGCTCATTATTCTTAGTTTCCTGGTTTTGGTCTCATCCAATTTCATCCCAACTTTAAAAACTTTTGCAATTTTTTTCTATCGTGTTTTAATATAAATTTATTGTTTAATTACCAACATACCAAAATTTAGTTTAGAAAACCAGCATAAAGTCTTACCACTTACCAGGTTTCCGAGGAGGCTTCACATCACTGCTAGATTTATCTATAATATTGTCTTTGCTGCATAAAAAAGAATAAATAAAAAACATTGTAAGCAATGGGTCGTTTTAGAAAAAAAAAATGAAAAACAGGTTATTATCAAAAATAGGATCCTGTCGAAAGGGCTCTTTTTAGGAAAAAAAATGAGGGTAACAAATGGCATAAAAATGTCATAAACTTATAAGACTAAATGAGCACGGAAGCAAAAACAATGTTGAAATAGACTCATTGTCACAAGTTTTAAGCCAGCAAAACCAAGTGAATTGTGCCAAATATCATGGGCAAGGTTTAAAAGTACGGAATCGTGCCTAGAGGTGTTATTCCTTCGCCTCACGAGGCGTACACCTCAAGGCGAACTGAGGCATAAGCCAAAGGGGGAATTGAAAAATAAATATAAACTCTATATATCTTATTAAAAGAAAATACTAACTAAATTCATCAAAAACGTCAAAAAACACATACAAAGAAATAAAATGCGTGAAATTGACAATAAAAGTAAAAAAAACATCAAAACTTCCTGAAGCACACATATAAAAATAACCCCTGAGGCGCCACATCAGACTCGTTTTTTGGGCATTTCGCTTTGAGGTGCGGCCTTGAGGCGCACACCTAAACCGTTTTTTTAAACAATGATGATGGGTACTTAAAAAACAGTCAAAACAATGATCATATGTTTTATTAGGTATAGCGTCTTGCTGGTCACGGGTGTTGTACGAAAGAGCCGTTCCAAAAAAAAAAGCAGTCAAAACTACAACTAAATATGAACCACTCACTCATTATCATGATTAGTTTCCATGTCAGATTTGTAGGTTTTCATCAGAATTACATGTTAGTTGAAAACCACCATCGTAAACATCGTCGTCTCTAGACCTCTTCATCCTGATTCCTGTAAAAACAAAAATGACTTGTAATCCTCAATATAAAAATGATGCCAAAAATATAAAAACAGATATACATCTACTCTTACATAATAGATATCAGTATAAAAAAATGATGCCACAAAATATAAAGAATTGTAATAATACAAACCATGCTGATGAAAGCATAAAAGTCAAAAGCACCCCCAAAACGAAGCTTCATAAGCAAGTTCCTGTGAAACAATAACACATCAGTAAACAATAATTCATGAAAAAAAACATAATAAAAGAAACAAATTCCAATTATAGGACAAGTACCTAGCCAATAAACAGGTCCCAATATCACAAAACTGCAATCGAGAATCAAAGGTTGTGATTGAACCGTTTATAAGAAGTGCATTTTTTGAGACCACTACTTTGCACTGGATTGGCTAATGGTTCTTGACCCACGTTTATAAGTTCTGCAGACCAGCCATACTGTTAGGAATAAAAATCATATGAAATTAGCAATAACAAGTCTGTTTGATGATGATGCTATGTTTATTATATTGTATATATGTAGAGGCATGAACAATACAAAAGATGGTAAATTCACAGTTAAGGTCTAGATTAAACTCAATGAAATGTGAATACATGAGAGAAATCATGTATAGTGTACTTATCAAATAGGCATATGCCTTATCACAGTTAAAAGCATTAAGCATCCACTCTTTTGTTGGTCAACCAGTTTCACAGTTATGGTGTGAACAAATGTCTATACCGCCTGCGGCGAAACCCATCCGCCATCACCACCAGATACGGTACCTCCATTCGTGGGTGTAGTATCTGTGATACGTGAAAATAAATTCCATAACACAAAGACCTTTAATAGCAGTTCCAAAGTGAACCATAATGCAAATTTAAAGGGGTGCATATTAGCATTCTGAAATTGCAACAATAAGTTTTTTATGTTTGAATAAACACTTATCTGATTCATATGAGAATACAATTAATCTGAACACCTTAAGAGCAAACTGTATTTACCCCTTTCGCTAACCTTAGCTGAAAAATATCAATTTCCATTTTACAACCATGTCTACTTTTTTCGCAAAAATGTCCTTTTTAGGTCATTTATATATTTATTTCATAAATACTCTAAATTTTCCAACCACTCGAACATCTAACAAATGATTATCACAACTTGAAACCAAAAGAACATCAAAACACTAACTTATACCACACGTTTTATCACAGCACCTTAAACCCTAAAACATAACTACAACAATGGCTGCCTAACATCCATTATTGTGAAAGCATTGAGAACCTCAAAAGTTGATAATGGAAATTCTTTTTTAAGAATATACCAGTGCAAAATCTTCAAGATTTCTAGGAACAAGCTTCTTTAGGGCTTCTAAGGTTCGAGCCTCAACCTTTTCATCATCTGATCTTGAGTCACCACTGCAAATCCAATCTTCCTCATTGCTTGCTTCGCCCTCAATTTTTGATTCAGAAGTAACTTCTTCAACTGATTCTCCATGTTTTTCATCTGATTCGTTCTCTGAGATATCCTCACCAAAATCTACAGCAAACAACCATCACGTTAATTTTTTTTAACAAATTAGGGTACGATGATTGCCTCGTTCTTGGAACAACTAAAAAACAAACTCAGTGTTAACTTACATAAAGAGCATGAACACTGATGTCAAGAGTCAATAAGGGAGCATGTAAATCTTGTGCAAGTGCCTTGCATAATCTCTCTCGATAAAGCAGCAAGTGCAAATTAGGGCTCTAAAAAGCAAGTATCGAAGGAGTTGAATTGGAAATCGACATTACCATCACCATCGTGCTTACAAGCAGCCACAGAAAACCTAGATCTAAATGAGAGGCGTAAATGGAAGCAACAGTTCAGATTTGCAAATGGAATTGTCGGTGTCCCAGGAGAGAAATTGAAGATGGTGGATTTTCTCTCCCATTCTGTAACAATGGAAATCCCGCCCAAGAGATATTTAGATCTATAAATGTTCGAGGGTTTTTTGAAAGTCTCGGTGTATTGACACTTCCTTCCTATCTATTTGGACACCTCTAGTCCTAAACGGGTCGTCTAGACACTCCGTATAACACTGATTTAAGGAGTTAGTAAGTACCTGGCAGGGCCTATAGATTTTAGTGTTTAGACGGGTTGTCTGGACCTAGACGACCCGTCTAGGATGTTGTGTTTTTTTTTTGTTGGAAAATGAGTGTTTTGGTGGAGAGATTGAAAAAATAGTGTTTTGGTGAGGTAAATTGGTTGTTGTTGGAGGTTGATTTTTTTAGGTGTAATTTTAGGTTTTTAAAAAGTTTTGTTTGTTATACAAAAAGTGAGTTATGTTTTTCAATCGTTTATATATTTAATTGTTTTTACATTATATTTTTTTAAAACAATATAATACTAAAATTTAATATTGTTTTCAACATTTTAAGATGAATGCAACAAGTGTATGTGGTTTCCGTATTACATTTCAATGTCGATTTAACACAAACAATCATCAAGTAATCGAAGAACTGAAAACAAAATTAAATATAACATATATAACATAAATTTGTACAACCAAAACAATATTTATCTGTACAGCGGATAAGTAAATACAAAATGTCTATGCATACGAGTCGGCCTCGGAATTGGGATCGAGATCTGGCATCTGCGACTGCTGCTGCTGATGTGGTGCTCGAGGTGATGGGAGCGGTATGGGAGGTAACCCGTCTCTCTCACGTCTATTCTGCATCTTCCGGACCACCCAACCCATGAGATCCATAAGCCTGTCGACGTCGGCTCGTAAGCGCGGGTATGTCGCAAACCCCGCGGCATGACCTGGAAGGACGTGCTACGGAAACTGAGGCGCCCCGTGAGGTGGTGGTGGCGGTGGCGGTGTCGGTCCGTCAACATCAATCGGAGGGTCCTGGACTACCGTTGCCTCATCTGCCGGCGGATGGACTGGAGCGAAGTGATCGGGCAGCGGCTCCGGAATCCATGGCTCACCTTCACGGGTTTTAAACCGCTCGCCTAGCATGCCGAACCTCTTCACCAGCCTCATTCCCCACAAGGTCAGAAAACCCATCCGCGTGGACGGTATGGCCGGCTGCAAGTGCGGGTCCGACTCCGGCACAAGACCCAACGACCGGGCGATGACGGTGACGTACGCCCCGCCATACAAAAAGTCACGCTCCTGCCGGTGGTGGGCGGAGGCGAAGTACGGGGCGAGACCGTGTGCGCACGACCTCCTGTACAAAAGGCAATAGAAAAAAAAACAAGTCGGTGCTCGTACACCACTCACGGCTTTGTCCGCGAGCAGTAATAGACGTAGCGAGCATCTGATGTAGATACCTGCACATTATGTTAGCGAAAAACGGAAATTAATTCATAGCAACAATAATCAAACAATCAACTTAATAAACGTACGTACCTGTACAGCGGGTCGGCAACGTGAGAAATCCTTCCCTTCGCCCTGACATGCTCCCAAGTGTCAGGGCCTGCGACCACCTCCCAAAAGCCCAAAAGAGTGGCTTTATCCACCACCACAAGCCCCTCCGTATATACATCGGTGGCAATCTCCTCCTGCAGGTATATGCCGCTGTGAACGGCAAACTCTGCAAGCGTCATCGAACGCCACACACCGGCCAGCCTAAATGAAACCTCCGGTGGAGGGAGAGGACCCTGTGGCTGGGGAGGCGGCTGGTCGACCCGTGGAGGGTGGAACGTGAAGGTGGACAGAAACTCGACGAACAGCTCCCTGTAAGTCGCCGTGCCGGCCAGGTCAAACAGTCGGTGCCACGGGGAATCAACGGGAATGAAGAATCGAAGTCTGGGCGTCTCCCCGATCGCCTCGATCGCGTCCCAGTCGACCGCCGAGTGCGATCCAACCTGCATTCGCGTAGCTTGCCGCAGAATCAGGCGGCCTCGGTGTCGGGCGGGAACTCAAGGTATGGGTGGCTGTGGAGCGGATCCACGAGCGCTGCCGGGGCCCGTCGCGAACCATGCGGATGTGGGTCCCCGTGTATCGGATCTCCAATCTCGTCCATAACTAATCTGCGATTATATAATACAATTTAACACGAATAAAACAATAAATTATAAAAGAAAAAAATTCAAGGTCGTCTACTGGGGTCGTTTAGGTCTAGACGCCCCGTCTTGTTCATCGGAATCCCAAACAGAACACCCTAACAGCGCATAAACCCCAATATCTTTCAAATTCACAACCAACCTACATTCTAAATATATAACACATTAAAATGTATTGAAGTATAGTTGAAAATACTCACTGGAGAAGCTTGATTTCGCAAAAATACGGCCTGGAATACGGTAGAATACGGCGGGATACGTATGTGTGTATGGGGTTGAGTGTGTTTGTGTCGTCTATCTCTAATTGTCTAGGCGGTCAGACATATATGAGGCCTTGACGGGTCATCTAGGCCTAGACGACCCGTATGGAATAAACGCTTAATTATCATTTTGCCCCTGATTACGCCCGTCTAGGCCTAATTCAGGGGCAAAATGGTAATTAACCAGCTGAGTGTTTTACAGCTCAGCGTGGTTAATTACCATTTTGCCCCTGAATTAGGCCTAGATGGGCGGCAGTTCAGGGGTAAAATGGTAATTTACATTTTCAATTTAAAATTCAAAAATTTTCAGGGATAAAGATCCCGCCTGCGCTGTACGTGGCGTCTAGGTCTAGACGACCTGTCTAGACCCTGACATTATGACCGTTTTGCCCCTGGTTTTAGCCTAGATGGCCAAGAACCGGTGGTAGAATGGTCTTATTGCTAGACCAAGACGGGGCGTCTAGGTCCAGACGACCCGTATATATACATTAAAAAAAATTTTTTGTATAACTAATACTATTTTATTTACTTAATTTGAATTTTGATATAAGCCGACATTCTACCAATACACCAAAGGCATGACAACTAAACCATACAAAGCCTATTTAAAAACCAAAAAACTCCGGGTATTGACAAACAGACGGCAATTATACTCTCCGAGCTCGCACGTCCCACCGTCGCCACCGGCAGTACCGACAGTTCGTCGTCTGCCGGTGCCGACGGTGGGACATGAGAGCTCGAAGAGTATAATTGTTGTTGTTTCTCAATACCTAGAGGTTGTTGGTTTTTAGATGGCCTTTGTATGGTTTTTTTAAAACCGTACAAAGCCTATCTAAAAACCAACAAACTTCGGGTATTGACCAACAATTATACTCTCCGAGCTCTCATGTCCCACCGTCGCCACCGGCAGTATCGACATTTCGTCGTCTGCCGGTGCCGACGGCTGGACGTGAGAGCTCGGAGAGTATAATTAGTGTTGTTTATCAATACCCAGAGTTTGTTGGTTTCTAGATGGGCTTTGTATCTAAAAACCAACAAACTCGGGTGTTGACAAACAGCCGGTAATCATAGTATCCGAGCTCTCATGCCCAACCGTCGCCACGGGTAGTATTGACATTTCGTCATCTGTCGGTGCCGACGGTTGGACGTGAGAGATCGGAGAGTATAATTACCCTCTGTTTGTCAATACCCGGAGTTTGTTGTTTTTAGATACAAAGCTTTGTATGGGTTAATTGTTGTGCCTTGGGTGTACTTAAGGAATGTTGGCTTATATCAAAGTTCAAATTAAGTAAATAAAATCCTATTAGTTATACCAAAAGTTTTTTATTGTATTAAAAAAATCTTTGTATTATTTATACAAATAAATCGTATTAAACATAAAAAGATCGAGCCATTGTTCTTGCTTTCTTGACCGTGGTTGACCAGGACTAATCATCAGACGATGACTGAGACTCGTTAGGTGCTGTAGAAACACCTGAAATAAGTTCAACAACATATCACTATGTTAAACCACAACACACTCTATTACGCAAACGAAAACCATATATATTTAAAAAATGACAGTGTTTCTCATTTACCTGCATTTACTCCTCGAGTTTCCCTTCGGTTACAGTCTTCGATTCAGCACAAGACACTCTTTGACGTGTAGTCTATTGAGATACAAATTTGCACGCTGGAAACCGTCCCTCCAATACTTTTTTTCCAAAATATATAAGGCTGATCTCCATCGGGTAAATATATTTTTAACTCACTATGAAACCTCAGGTGCTTCTCAAACCATCTCCGCGAGATACGGATTGCCTGCGTATGGGGGTGCCTCACCACCATATCCTCCACCATCACGGATAATGTCTTGTACATTAGACACAACCTCCTCTTGGTCGTTATAATTGGGAACACCGTTCTCCCCTAACAACGATATCACCGTTAGTAAATAATTAAAACAACAACTAGTTTAACCTAATAACTGTTACCGTATTGACTTCAGGCACTGATGACCCGTTCCAGTTTAATGACATTTCACCACCTTTGGATGATATCAGATGAAGTAATACAAGCCAAAGTTCATGACAAACAGAATTACAACGACGAACTGAAAATTTTATGGACATCAAATGCTCTCCATGGGTCTATTTAACAAAGAAATAGACGCCCCGTCTAACGCCTACGCGGGGTGTATCACTTTACTACTTTACCGACATGCATTGAATGATATCAAAGGAAGTAATATAAGCTAAAGAAGAAGTCGGAGAGAATTCCGACGACGAATCGAAAAATTTCTGTGACACAAATGCTCTGCATGGCTCTATTCAAGAACGATATATACGCCCCGTCTAGGCCTAGACGGGGCGTATCACTTTGCAACTTGGTTGACATGCATGCAGAGCACAACATTCAAGACGGGTCGTCTAGCTCTAGACGCCCCGTCTTGGCCTGGTCGTCTTCTACTCCGTCTACTGCTAGACGCCCCGTCTGATGTGACTGATTTGACGTTTTACGGTGCAGGAATGTGGTCGGAGAAAAAATAACCCTAGACGCCCCGTCTAGATCTAGACGACCCGTCTAAAGGGTGTCTAAATAGGCAAGTGGGTGTGTGAATATGTAGACCCTTTTTTAAAATTTGAAATCCAGCCCTCAGGTTGTTTTGAAAGTTCATTTGTACTTTGATGTATTGTATATATTGATTTAAAATTTGTAGTTTAAAAAAAGCGGTAAATGACCTAAGTTAGCCTTCCAATAGGCATATTATATATAGTATATATATAAGGAACCCATAAATAATTATGAGTGAACCCATAACAAAGCAAAAGTAGTGCGCCGTTGGTGTGCTGCTTCTTTTGTAATCGCATGATCATAAATTTGATTCCTGTTTCCATAGTTTTTAGCTTCAGCCTTCTTTTTAAACTCGTTTTTATATGTAAAACCGATAGCCTTCACCTATTGACCTTCCACAATGGATTCCATTTCCTGATCTATATGCAATGGATATTGAAATGAGGTTAATGTATGATATCCATACATGACGGTTCCTCAATCCTTTTGAGGTATTTTAATTACAAATGTTTGTATTGAGAAAATTGTTCACCACAACAGGCTAATCTTTGTAGTCTTTAAATCATTATTGATGTTAAATTTGTTGAAACTTCAATTTAATTTGTTGAGACTTGAATTTGATTTTTAGTTTATACTTTGTTAGTCAAACGTTTTTGATTGTTGCTGATATGGGTCATGGCTGAGATTTTTTTGCTATGTATTTGAAAATTCATTTTAGTTTTTTTTTTTTGATGATGGTTGTAGTTGGAATCGGCTAAAATAAATGCTTATTTATTTGCCCTTTTATGCTTATAGAGTTTGTGTGAGCTGAGCTAAAATGACCATTTTTAGATCACTCAAATTTGTTCGGGAAAAGTTTATTACAAAATCAATTTAGAGAAACGTGTTTGTTTAGAGACGAAGATAGATAATGGGATAAGAATGCTTTGAAGCATCATAGGAAAAAGGGTGAGTTTAGTGATAAAGCCCGACTCGAACTGAAAAAACTAACGCCAAGTCGACCGAAATTCGTGAACCTAAAAAAGTGAATCAAGTAAAAAAAAAGTCCTGGATCCACCACTGATGGTTTGATTGGTCTGGGCTACGTTATGTGAATCCTAGGTATGACTAATAATATGATGGAGCCAAGTCCAAAATATATAAAGGACAAGTTCAGAATATATAACTTGTCAAATATCCTGATAGTAAATTATAATCCAGAATATTAGTCGAAATATTCACCCATAACATTGAGAATCTTACAAAAGAAGCCCAGACAACTAAAGAGATAGTTGCTAATCTCCAAAATATTGATGCTGCCCAGGATGACTACATAAGGGCGAAGGCTGAGGAGCTCACCAAGGTTGAGAATGAATTGAAGATGATGGAGAACTAAACGAAGCAAGAAATGATGAAGTATGCCAATGAAATCAAAAGGCCAGCCACCATTGTCGTTCGCCAAGCCAAGATCAACATAGCCCTTCAAACCATGGATGAAAGCTTTGACAAAAGCTCTTGGGATGTTAAAGGCTAGGTGAAGATGATAGACGAGCTTGGTGGTGAACCTGTTCAGTATTCCAGTCGTAATGTGGGCGAAGGCAGTGTAGCCGAGGATAAGGCATTGAAGGTTGAGGACAAGGCCAAGGGGGTTGAGCCGGAGAAGCTAGCAGAGCAGGTGGTGCAAGGCAGTGATGATGGTAAAGACAAGGTTTAAGCCTTGCTTTGTTGGTGATGTTTTGTGGTAGCATTCTGTGGTTGAACAATTTATTTATAGTTTTTTGTGGTGGTTTTTCTAGACAATTTTAATTTCCTATTTTTAAAACAATGAATGGTTGAGGGTGGAGAGATCCTTGGTTCAAGACGAAATCCTTAACCATTCCTGACCATGATGACCTATTATTATTTTTGATGGATGGGTCCAACTTTTGGACGAAATCAGAAATGCCAAACTTTTGTTTAATACAATGGTATGTTATGCTACGAATGCTTGGTTGTTATATGTGTGTTTGTTTTGTGAAAACCATTAAGATATCCTTAATAGGACATTAAAATAATGAGAACCTTTCTTAAAAACACAAGGTTACTAATGCACATCAGTTATACATATTTATCATACGAAATTACCCCGTTTTATGAACACTTTTGAGGCAATTCGTAAAGGAAACACTACCTAAATTGTTCCTTTTTAGTTTTTATAGGATTTGAAGATCCAAAATAACAAAAGAAGCAAAAACGGATGAAAAATCAACAAAAATATGAAGTTTCAAAGCGACAACCCCGTGCACAACCAAACACGACCATGCCTCTCGCCTCAGCTCGCCTTTTGGAAGAATCAGAACAACTTGGTGGGCAAGAAAGAAAGACAACATGCATGCCTGTGCATCACAAGTATGGTCGCCCCCCCCCCCCCTAAAAGACATATAAGAAGAGGACAAAAGCTTGAGAACAAATTACACCTCCTGCAACGATGGTCTAGACAGCCTAACATGCACGACCACGCATGAGAGGTAAGCCCGTGCCCAAGCCCCCAGGAGGCAGAAAGAACAAATTCTCAAAGCTTCTATAGGGACGTCGCGCACCCCTGGCTTTGATCAGCCTATAAATACAAGCCTCATTCACTCATTTGAGGCATGCCCTTCTTTGCTTTCTTGTTCCTTTTTATGCTACAACCCCAAGGCTGCTAGACTTGTGCCTTAGCTCACTCTTGAAGGCTCTAGTCCCTTGGATAAAGAGTGGACGATCCATGGAACTTGCCTAATCAATAGCCAAGCATGAAATGATCAAGATGCTTCCTATGTCCCTTTTACTTAGAAGTGAGAGGTTGATCCCTAGGGAAGGCCTTCATTGTCACACCCTGACCCGCAGCGGATATGGTAGTCGGGGCATGATTGGGTTTTTCATCAAAGCTCATGACATTTACTATTATAAAAATTTCATATTTATTATTCCAAATTTGCATATAACATTTCAAATCAACACATGATTCATACAAACACAAAATGTTCCAAACAAAGCTCGCAAATAACGTTTTATTTCCTCTAAGGCCCATGTCCTATGTGATCCTTGCTTCAAACCTGTTCACCTGCATCATGTGCAAAAATAAAAGTTTTTGGGTCAACATAAGTTGGCGAGTGAATCCCATTTAATCATTAAGAAAAATGATATGTTTATTGTTTTAATAAAATGTGCATTAACCAAATATGAGAAACGTATATGTAATCTAAATCACAAACCACACAATCAACTAGTAATGTACATGTGAGCACGATAAGCGATGTGCTGCGAGATCAAGGCTCAATTAAACGGAGCCGATCTAGTATATTAGGCAATGCGACACTCCACCCGTAGGTAACGGGGAACAAATGGGCCTAATGTGAGTGATTGACTGTAATGAGAATATAAACACAAAATGACAATAAACAAACAATATCACATAGCACGTTAGATCACATAATGGTAATAGCACGAGATTTAAAATAACGAGATAATAATAGCCACATATGATACACCCCAAAAACATAACATAAAAGGGGAGTTGTAAGATTCACTCACAGTGGGTGCGATTACGGTTCGATGAAGATTGCGCACGATTGAGTCGTTGAGATACCAAGCGACGAATGGCTAACCTAAATATTCACATAATAATTTAGATAAAGATATATTCTTTTGGTTAAACTTAGTATTTTTACTTAATTTATTATTTACACGTCTTATTAGATATTTTAGATAATTTTTAGTGTATTTATTACTATTTTTGTTGGCTTAAAATAATATTATTTGATTATATAATATTATAGTTTTTATAGAAAATAATTAAAATTTTAATTAAAAAAATATGTTTTTTCCCGAATTAAATCGAATTGAACCGGTCAGACTAGGCAACGTGTGAGGATCGAACTCGTGACCTCTTGTTTACGTGCACACAGCTCGACCAACTGAGTGTGTCTAACCCGGAATATATTGAACTTTAATTATATTTATACACACACTAGTTCTATCCAATTTTCTATTTATTAAAAAGGTTTGATCAATTACAGGATTGCGTATTGAACCAAATTCAAACCCACGACCTTTGCTTCGTGTGCACACAGCCCGACCAATTGGGCTGTGTGTCTAACCCGAAGGATATAAGATTTTAATTAATCTTAGATACTTACCGAGTGGATTCATGAGTGGGTTATAAAAAGGTTATGTAATATTTAGCGAATCGGAAATGTATACAGACTCAAACCCGGGACCTTGGCTTTGAATGCACACAGTCCAACCACTGGACTGTGTGTCTAACCCGGTGTATATACCGATTTAAATTGATTTAAACATATGTTCAGTTCGTCTTCTTTATTTCAAAAAGACAATGAACTGATAACCCGCGCTGAACTTGGTTAACTCTTCTTTTATTAGATACTAGTTATTTTTATATAAGATTTATAAGGATTGAAAGGATAGAGTAAAAGAAATATACCGAAATGAAGACACTCTAAATCTCCGGCGGGATTCCGGCGAATTTCAGACTTCCTGCGAGGTGTATTTGAAGAACAAAAGGTTGGAAAGAGTTTTAGGGTGAGTGTGCATTCTAAATGAATTCAAGACCCTCTATTTATAAACGAAGTTGATCATATGATTTGGATTTTCGGTTTCGGTCAAATCCAGTTATGGGCGATGATTGTAGCTCAAAATTGAATGCGTTTGACTCGATGATTGAGTCCAGACTCTTGATTAGAAACGGTTTCAACAGTTAATTGAAAGGAAAATCTACAATTTGATTGATTACCGAGATGATCTCACCTGTTACTGGGCGGGACTCTGAACCAGTTTCAAAGGTAACGAGAATATAAAAGATTATTTGGTTCAGGTATGACAGATGTTGTGTGGGTGTTGCAATGGTGTGTTGTGTGTGTTTATATTTGTGCGACTCGGGTTCGAGTCCCCGCGTCAGCACTTATTTTTTAACTTTTACTTATACTAACCTTTTAGTATTATTAATATATATTATTTATATTTATTTATTATTTTTATTTTCTTTGTTATTATTTATATTATTAATATACTCAAGTCTAATAAACGATTAATAAAAGATTTCATTAACTTGATTACAAAATGGAGCGGGTTTTTAGAACCGGTTTTTTCGACAAATGTTACAGTATCCCCTACTTTTAGAAATTTTTTCCCGAAATTTAAGTGGTAGTAGGTTTTGTCTTGAAAGAGATGATGGTATTTTTCGCGCATTGAGTCTTCACGTTCCCAAGTAAACTCGGGTCCTCGTTTCGACTCCCAACAAACCCTGACTATCGGAATTCGACTTCGTCTTAAGCGTTACAGGTCGCTCTACAAAATGCATTGACTCGTTAATTTGGATATCTTCTAACGGTATATGAAGGTTTTCGTCGGCAAGGCACTTTTTCAAGTTAGAAACATGGAACGTTGGATGGATCTTGCTGAGTTCTTCAGGTAAGTCAAGCTTGTAGGCTACAGGACCAATTCTCTCGAGTATTTTAAAGGTCCAACATAGCGAGGTGCTAGCTTGCCTTTTTGTCCAAATCGAATAACTCCCTTCCATGGTGACACTTTCAAAAGTACTTGATCGCCAACACAAAACTCGAGCGGTTTTCGTCGTTTGTTAGCATAACTCTTTTAACGACTCTGAGCTGTTAGAAGATTGTTGCGGATTTTAAGAATCTTATCAGTTGTTTCTTGAATTAATTCCGGTCCACTGATTTGTGCTTCACCGATTTCGTGCCAACATATAGGTGATCGGCACTTACGAGCGTACAGTGTTTCAAAAGGAGCCATACCGATGCTAGAGTGGTAGCTATTATTGTATGAGAATTCGACCAAGGGTAAATGAGTATCCCAATTGCCCTTAAAGTCAATAACACTTGATCGTAACATGTCTTCAAGAGTCTATATGGTGTGTTCAGATTAACCATCAGTTTGAGGATGAAAGGCGGTGTTGAGGTCAAAGCGAGTACCTAACGCTGATTGCACGGCTTGCCATGTTCGTGAAGTAAAACGCCCATATCGATCCTAGAAGATACTCAAAGGCACACCATGTCGACTTACAATTTCATCAATGTAAATACGAGCTAACTTCTCGTTTTTTGTAATCTTCGCGGATCGGAATAAAATGAGCGGATTTGGTAAGGCGATCGACGATAACCCAAATCATATCATGCCCACTGGAGGTGCAAGGTAACCTGGTAATAAAATCAATGGTTATATTTTCCCACTTCCAGACGGGTATTTCAGGTTGAACAAGTAAGCCTGAGGGTCTTTGATGCTCGGCTTTAACTTTCGAACATGTGAGGCACTTAGAAACAAAACGGCGATATCCTTCTTCATTCCAGGCCACCAGTAAGAGTATCGTAAATCTTGATACATCTTATCAGCCCCTGGATGTATGGAATATTGTGTTTTGTGGGCCTCATTCATGAGAAATGTGCATAGGTTATCACGATCAGGCACCCAAATTCGATTTTGGTAATGAAGAATACCATTGGATTTTGATTCCAACTTAGTTTTGGCTCCACAAGATAATTCATCTCGCAAATCATTTTCCATAACTGAAGTATGCTGAGCTTCGCGAATGCGTCTTTGAAGGTCAGTTACGATTTGAGAACACAACAGGTGGATGGAGTTAGCATATTCTTTCCGACTAAGAGCATCTGCTACGACATTGGCTTTACCAGGATGATAACGGATTTCGCAATCATAATCATTCAAGAGTTTGACCCATCGCTGTTGCCTCATGTTTAACTCTTTCTGATTGAAGATATGTTGAAGACTCTTGTGGTCAGTGTAAATCTCACACTTTGTACCATAGAGATGATATATCCATATCTTTAGAGCGAACATAACTGCTCCGAGTTCAAGGTCATGAGGGGTATAATTCTTTTCGTGGACTTTGAGTTGCCTTGAGGTGTAGGCTATCACCTTACCCCTTTGCATTAAGACACACCCAAGCCCTTGCCCTGATGCGTCACAATAGACCACAAAGTCATCACAACCGTCAGGGAGAGTGAGAACAGGTGCATCACAAAGTCTCTGTTTCAAGGTTTGGAAAGCCTCCTCTTGTTTGGGCCCCCAATCGAGGGGCTTGCCCTTATGAGTCAAGGTTGTGAGCAGTAAGGCAATGTGGGAGAAATTGGCGATAAAACGTCGATAATAACCCCTAAACGGAGGAATGATCTGAATTCAGTAGGAGTGCGTAGAGCCTGCCATTCTTGCACTGCTTTGATCTTTGAAGGGTCGACATGAATTCCTTTGTCGTTGACGACGTGACCAAGGAATTGAACTTCTTTTAACCAGAATTCACATTTTGAAAGCGTAAAGCTTTTCCGTTTTCAAAAGTGTTTGGATATGTCGAAGATGTCGCTCATGATCTGACTTAGTCTTGGAATAAATGATAATATCATCAATAAATACAATGGCGAAACGATCGAGGTAGGGTTTGCACACCCTATTCATTAGATCCATGAAAACGACGGGAGCATTAGTCAACCCAAAAGGCATGACCATGAATTTGTAGTAACCGTAGCGAGTTCGAAAGGCGGTCTTTGGGATGTCTTCTTCACGTACTCTAAGCTGATGATAGCCAGATCGAAGATCGATTTTTAAGAAACAGGTGGCACCCTGAGTTGGTCTAGAGGGTCATCAATGCGAGGTAAAGCATAACGGTTCTTGATGGTTAGCTTATTGCGCTCTCGATAGTCGATACACATTCGGAAAGTTCCATCCTTCTTCTTGACGAAAAGAACCGGCGCACCCCAAGGTGATGAGCTAGGGTGTATGAACCCTTTGTCGGTCATCTCTTGCAGCTGACTAGCTAACTCTTGCATTTCAGACGGGGCTAACCGATATGGAGATTTTGCAACTGGAGAGGCACCAGTACAAGATCGATTCGAAATTCGACTTCTCGCATAGGAGGAAGTCCTGAGACGCCGTCTGGAAAGACTTGAGGAAAATCTCTAACAATCGGAATATCTTCGAGTTTCTTCTCCTTGTCTTCTTTCTTGACGATGTGGGCAAGAATGCTATGTAATTTTTGCGAAGACAATTTCGGGCTTGAAGACACGACATCAACTTGAGTCCCTTGGTTGGGGTTTCACCAAAAAATACAAAGGGTTTGGCCAACGGCGAGTGGAATTCAAATGAATTTTTCATAACAAACAACTTCGGCATGATGCTGACTGAGCCAATCCATACCAATAATGATGTCGAAGCTTCCTAATTTCATGGGAATGAAATCGATTGAAAAATCATGATCATTAAAGGGTAAGAGTGCACTCACGAATGATGGAATCCAATGTAATAGGTTCATCGTCTGCTACTTCCACTGTAAATGATTCGGTTAGGCTAACGCGAGGTAAACCAAGAATAGATTCGAACTCTAGGGACACAAAACTCTTATCCGCGCCTGTGTTAAAAAGAATAGACGTATAGCTATCATTAATGAGAAAGGTACTGTTGACCACATTGTTATCCGCTCTAGCCTGATTAGCGTTGATGTTAAAAGCTCTATCTCTAGCTGGCAGATTGGCTTGATTGGCTTGGTTCACAAGATTAGCTTGAGCCTGTGCATTGATGATGTTCACTAATCTCGGGCAGGTGTTGCGGAAATGAGTTGGATCACCGCAATTGAAGCAAGCTCTGACGTGTGGCATCATGGGGTAGTTAGTTTGGTAAAAGGGTTAGGCTATAGGCTGAGCAGGTGGTAACATCAGTGGTTGTTGGTAAGGCACTTAGCCCACCATTTGGTTGTTGGGTTGGGCTTGTGGTTGATTGCGGCCTTGTCTTTGAAGTGAGCGGCAGGTTTGGATTGTATGGCCTACTCGGCCACACCCTGTGCAGTGGAGACATGGGTTCTCAAGAGGGTGATGGTATTGGCATCGATTGCACTTCGTGTCACACCCCGGTCGTAGCGGAAGCGCAAGTGTGTGACTATTAGGTAATCATTGCATCCAATTTAGTAAATAGTATTAACAACAACGATGTCATGCCATTACTAAGTTTCATTACACATTTACAACATTCAAAAGTGAAATCACATTGTTAACTATCTTAGATTACCACTTACAACATAGTTTAAAAACACATTGTTCCAAAATAGATGTAGTTTTCATCACAAATTCATGTTGAGGCTTTGACCTCTATATACCCAAACGAGGTTGGGGTATAAAAGGCAAACCCTCCAAAAGGTAGTACATCGTTGTCTTGACAAATCCCATACCCGGATCTCATCACCAGCTCAAGTCCTGCGTCCTGAAAATACATGTAATTTTAAAAAGTCAACATAAAGTTTGCGAGTTCATGTAGTTTAATGTTTTCGTATCAAAATGTCATCCTTGAAAACCTATATTGAAATCCAAGTATGTTATTAGCACCAATGAATTATTTAAGGATCTATCAGTGTGTCACGAGCACCCTGACATACTTGTGCCATAAGTAAGTAACCAAACCGAGACTTCTTTGACAATTTGGGATCACAAAAGCACTCCAAAGGGTATACCAACCAGGAGTGGAGCGGGTCTCAAACTCAATAGATCTACTTCTTTTGCACCTTGGTCACTAAGTGATTAATGGTTACTATTGTTATCTTCCTACTTATGCATAGTGATCTGTTATCTGCTAACTCATAGCTAACATACTGTTTTGACATGACTTGTATTTCCCTTCGATAGTTTAAAACAAAACTTGAAATAAGTGAAAGGAGGGACATGAACTCACAGTTTTTGCGTTCCTTTAAGTAGTACTATTTATCGATCGGTGTCCGCAACGTATGTTACATGCGTATTGGTTTCATTAGACACCTAGGTCTCAATGGACCTTGTACTCATTGTTCATCTTGAATTCTTGTTATGTATTTCTTTATTATGATTGAACAACTAAAAATGTTATCATAGTGTTGGTAGTTTGTTGTTCGATTAATATTGTTATATATATTTATTTGAAATATATATATACATATATATATATATATATGTGTGTGTGTGTGTGTGTTGAATGTCTAAATTAATATTTAGACTCGTCGTCGGCGTCGTTTATTACATGTTCGATTTCGTCGGGAATTGCCCGTTGGTCATCAACGCGATGGTGTATCTTGAACGCCCGCCTATTGTTCGTATTGTCTCGATTGTCCGATTTATTGTTTCGACGCTTTTCAAGAATATGTTTATTATGTTACCAATACTTGGTGTATTATTCAAGTGTTTGTATTTTGTATATGGTGGGGTATTTTTATTGTGAATACCTTAAGTTTCTAATACATACACATACAATACACACATGTATACATACAAATTTATTGGTAACAAATACGTATATAAACACTTGTATTGTTTTCCAAATAGAAATATATATTTGTACAAAGTATTTATTTTTACTTATAAATATATATTTATAAATTTGTTAAACACTTGGCTATTTAGGGATAACCCTTGTCACTAGAGTCTACTTAATGACGATTTAAGTTACTAATCGTGTTTAGTCCCACTAATCACCCCACTAATCATGTCTTAATCGCGATTAGAGTTTTAGAAAATTTTGCCATAGTTTCCCCTAAACTATGGCATTTTCCGCGTTTTAAAATCGTATTTAAAACGTGTTTAAGCTCATAATCATCATCAACAAATCATCTAATATTTATTTTTCATAATCAAACCATCATCATCCATGACTTTTTATGATTTAAAATCCTAGTAAATCAAGTGGGTTTTTAATATTTATTAGTCATTTTAAAACACTACTTTTATCATGTTGTTTAGACAATTCCATACACTTAACCCCTTGATTACTACACATTTTTAAGGTGATTACAACTTAAATATACAAGTGTTTACTTCTTATAAAATCATTCATATGTATAAAAAATTATCTTTAAGTTGTAGTATTTTTCATGGATGATGTAGTTGATGATCTTGTTTAGATTTAAACCTTAACATGTTTAAATCTTCACTTTTATACTAAATCACACAAGATCATCTCACTTTTATATCATACTTCTAGCATAAATAACTTCAACATCCTAACTAACAATCATATAAACATATAATCAACACAAAATAAACAATATTTATTGTTATTATTATGTTGTGAGTTAGGGTTTTTGATTTATCTTTTCTTGATTTTCAAGATGATCAACTTGTACACTAATAATCTAAGCATAAAAATAAGCTAGATTATGGAGGAGTTTAGCTTACAATGAGTACACAAGTTCCTTGATGATTTAGAAGAAAATGAAGCTCCTTAAGAAACCCTAATGATCTCCATCCTTGCTAGCTTCTTTAGGGGTCTTGATTGAGCTTCAAAAGGTGTAAAAAGTGGTGGATTGTGGTGGCTAAATGATGGTGTATGGTGGAAGTGGTGGAGCCGTGAGGTAGGAAGAAGAATAAGGAGAAAATGTTGCAACTTTTTGGTTGAAGAAATGGTGAATTATTTAGGGGATCATGATATATATCTCATCATTTATCAAGTCCATCAATCTTTAAGGCACCATACTTAAGATCTCAAGTTTTCAACAAAATCAAGTGGCATGGGGCCCACCTGTAGCCGTGAACATGAGGGGGGGGGGTAAAGTATAATTTATTTTTTACCACAAGTTAAAATATGAGATATTTTGGTAATTATGATAAGTATAGAGATTAGGGTTAATCTTCTAGCATCTTAAGTATAAGACTTGAGTTTAGGGTGTATTTACATGGTATTTAATCCACATGATCCTCCAATATAAGTTTCGGATGACGGATACGTCGCTAGATCGCTCATTGTCGTAATAATCGCTAATAAACAGAACTATTTATTTAGTACCGGAAGCCTTTGTTTTCGACTACCACGATTAATATGGTGTCTAATTAGTGCATTTCCGATCCAAAAATATGCATGACTAGTTCGCTAGACGAATATACGGTGAGTTAGGATGACCGATATGTTTTTCGTTCGACCGTTCGATCGATATCGGCACTTTTATGTTCCGTCGTCGAACTTTTCCGAAAGTTGTGTTTCCGTGACCTCATGTTAGTTGAATGGATTCCGAGTTCCAAATAATGCTTAACAAGTTCACTAGACGCCCAGATGAGGCTATCGGCTACTAAAATATTCGTCGTTTCGACAATCGGCCGCTTTCCGGTTGAATTGTGCAGTGTTTGACGACCGGAAACGATGTGTTTTGTGCATTCCTATTATTCTTACATTATTTTAGGATGTTTAACATTGTTTTATCCATATCCTGACATCGCCATTTGTTGCCTTTTTTGGTCGAAATGGACAATTTTGCAATTTAGGCATTATACCAAAAAGTTATGTATTATTGTAATAGTTGTTCTCAAATGTGTGTTTTCATTTGTATATGGACTCAGGTATGGCATTAACATGCCGTTATTCCTTGTTCTGATTCGTGTTTGCAGATTTACTGACACGGTTAGTGTCACCGCATTTAGTGCATCCAGCACTTTCTACCAACACTTTTAGGGCATTGTTTTGGTTTGTTTCGCGTCGTAACGGGAACCAGCATATGTTATGATTAGATTTACTTGCCCTAATATCGTACGACTCAGTCATGAAATTAAATTATGATAATTATGCATGAGATTAAAATATAAAATTAGTGATTAAAATGTACGGAATTACCGGTTATTTGCCATTTGTCACACTTTGGGTGAGGTCCTGTGTATTGCTTCTTGAATGGAGTGGTAGGGGGAGCAACTTGGGTGATGGGAGCGGCTGTAATGGGTTGGCTGTATAGAGTTGAACAGGTGGGGGTATTTTGACTTGATTTGATCTTCACGCTCCCACGTATACTCGGGACTGTGACGCGAATTCCAGCGAACCTTCACCAGTTGGATTTGACTTCTTCTTGTCTTTTGTACCTTCCAGTCCATGACTTCAACTGGTTCTTTGGTGAATTGTAATTTGTCATCAACATGAATTTCCTTCGCTGGAATGATAATTGTGTCATTAGTCGGACTTTTCTTCAGATTGGACACATGAAATGTGTCTTGTACGTTATTGAGTTCCTCTGGCAGTTTTAACTTGTAAGCCACTGTACCAATCATTGCCAGAATTTTGAAAGGTCCAATATATCTTGGGTTGAGTTCCCCGCGCTTCCCGAACCTAGCTACGCCTTTCCAAGGTGAGACCTTTAACAATACTTTGTCTCCCACCTCGAAAGATAATGGATTGCATCTTTGATCTGCGTAGCTCTTTTGTCTATCTCGGGCCGCTTTGATACGCTCATGTATCTTAAATATCTTATATGTGGTCTCTTGTACTAGATCGGGACCAATGAGTTATCTGTCACCGACTTCCGCGCAACAACTGGGGATCGGCACTTTCGTCCATATAGTGCTTCGAATGGCGCGGCCTTGATACTGGTGTGATAACTATTATTGTAGGAAAACTCTACCAACGGTAAATGAGTATCCCAGTTTCCGCCTAAATCCATCACACAGGCCCGAAGCATGTCTTCTAGTGTCTGGATGGTTCGCTCGCTTTGACCGTCGGTCTGCGGGTGAAAGGCTGTGCTTAAATCCAAATGAGAACCAAATGAATTTTGAAATGATTGTCGTTGTGACACAAAGCGACCATCTCTATTAGAGATTATCGAGATTGGCACACCATGATGTGCCACAATTTCCTTCAGGTACAGTTCAGCTAGCTTTTCCGTGCTGTCTTTCTCACGGATGGGTAAGAAGTGAGCTGATTTGGTTAGCCGGTCAATGATAACCCAGATCATATCATGACCTCGAGAGGTCCGGGGTAATTTTGTAATGAAATCCATTGATATCTGTTCCCATTTCTAGACCGGGATCTCCGGTTGTTGTAATAACCCGGATGGCTTTTGGTATTCGGCCTTGACCTTTGCACAAGTCAGGCATTTCCCAACATAGGTCGCAATATCTCCCTTGAGATTAGGCCACCAATAATATTCTCTCAGATCCTGGTACATTTTGTCCGATCCTGGGTGTATCGAGTACCTGGACTTTTGTGCTTCATCCAGCACCAAGTCTCGCAACTCACCATAGTAGGGAATCCAGATCCTTCCCATGAAATATAGAGTTCCATCCTTGTTCAGTTCCAATAGTTTTTTCCATTCCCTTTAATGATTCCGCTGGAATGTTCTCTGGTCTCAATGCTTCTTGCTGAGCTTCACGCACTCGAGTAGGGAAGTTTGTCTGGATTGTTATCTCTAAAGCTTGCACCCGTAATGTTTTAATGCGTTCCTTTCTACTCAAAGCATCTGCTACAACATTTGCTTTGCCCGGGTGATACTTGATCTCACAGTCATAATCATTCAACAGTTCCACCCAACGTCGTTGGCGCATATTCTATTACTTTTGGTTGAATATATGTTGAAGGCTTTTATGGTCTGTGAATAAGGTACACTTAGTGCCATATAGATAATGACGCCAGATCTTCAAAGCAAATACCACGACACCTAGCTCCAAGTCATGCGTGGTATAATTCCTTTCATGAACTTTCAACTGACATGACACGTACGCGATGACTTTTTCACATTGCATTAACGCGCAACCCAAGCCTTGATGTGATGCATCACAGTACACCACAAAGTCATCGGTACCATGGACGAGAGGGATAGTATTGGTGCTTTGCATAGCTTCTCTTTCAATACTTGGAATGCCGATTCTTGCTTTTCTCCCCAATCAAACTTTTTGTCCTTCTGGGTAAGCGAGGTTAGCGGCTGAGCAACCTTGGAGATGTTATCAATAAATCTCCTGTAATATCCCGCTAAGCCTAGGAATTGTCGTATTTCTGTGGGGGTTCTTGGCGTAGTCCAGTTCTTTATAGCCTCGGTGTTTGAAGGGGCAACATGTATTCCGTTCTCGTTCACCACATGGCCAAGAAATTGTACCTCGCGAATCCAAAATTCGCATTTTGAGAGCTTGGCATATAATTTCTCCTTCTTCAGCGACTCTAGAATAGTTCTCAGGTGTTGTTCGTGCTCTTTCTTGGTGCGTTTGTATATCAGTATGTCATCTATGAAAACGATCACGAATTTGTCAAGGTATGGCTTACATACTCGGTTCATCAAATCCATGAATACTGCGGGGGCGTTCGTCAACCTTGGAGAAGTTTTCAATAAATCTCCTGTAATATCCCGCTAAGCCTAGGAATTGTCATATTTCTGTGGGGGTTCTTGGTGTAGTCCAGTTCTATATAGCCTCGATCTTTGAAGGGTACATGGCCAAGAAATTGTACCTCGCGAACTTGGCATATAATTTCTCCTTCTTCAACAACTCCAGAATAGTTCCCAGGTGTTGTTCGTGCTCTTTCTTAGTATGTGAGTATATCAGTATGTCATCTATGAAAACGATCACGAATTTGTCAAGGTATGGCTTACATACTCGGTTCATCAAATCTATGAATACTGCAGGGGCGTTCGTCAGGCCAAAGGGCTTAACAAGGAACTCGTAATGACCGTAACGAGTCAGAAACGCTGTCTTAGGAATGCTTTCCTCTTAGATTCTCAACTGATGATACCCGGATCTTAAATCAATATTCGAGTAAAAACTCGACCCTTGCAACCGATCGAATAGATCATCGATTCTTGGTAATGGGTACCGGTTCTTGATAGTTAACTTGTTTAACTCCCGGTAATCGATGCACATGCGAAAGGTTCCGTCCTTCTTTTTCACGAATAGCACCGGAGCTCCCCAAGGCGAGAAACTCGGCCTTATGAAACCCTTGTCGAGCAGCTCTTGCAACTACGTAGATAATTCTTGCATCTCCGAGGGCACTAGTCGATATGGAGCTTTTGCCACAGGTGCAGCTCCTGGCACTAAATAAATACGGAATTCGACTTGTCCCTGAGGAGGTAGCCCTGGCAAGTCTTTTAGAAAGACCTCGGGATATTCCCTCACTACCGGTATGTCTTCAATCGTGCGCTCCTCGGCCTTCTTATCCACCACGTGGGCAAGAAAAGCGATGCATCCTTTCCTTAAACATTTCTGCGTCTTCATGCAGTTTATGATTCGCAGAGGGGTGTCATGCTTCTCACCGTGAATTATCAAGTGTTCTCTGTCGGGTAAGGGGATGCGAATGATTTTCTCATGACATATAACCTCGGCTCGATTATTGATAGCGAATCCATCCCAATAACAACATCAAAACTACCCAGTTGAACTGGTAATAGATCTATATCAAACTTCCGTTCACCCAATTCTAACGTACATTTCTTTATTATTTCTTTCGACTCTACTAATATTCTGTTAGCTAGCTCAATCGAGTAGGGAACATCTAGTTTACTTGACGTTACCCCAAGTATATCTCTAAGCTCTTTAGAAATAAAACTGAAATCTGCCACGGTATCAAAAAGAATAGATGCAAAGTGATCGTTGATAGGGAACGTACCGGTGACCATGTTTGGATCCTGGCGAGCATCCTTAGCTCCAATTACAAACGCTCTTCCCCGTGCTTGATTCGCTTTAGGACAGTCTTTCTTGAAATGTCCTTTGTCTCCGCATCCAAAGCAAACTTGATCTCCAGTATTGGCTTGGCACACATCGGTCCGATGTCTAATTTTTCCACATTTTCCACACTTGGGGCCTCGACATTCCCCATGGGTGGTGGAAAGGACATTTGGGACATTTCGGTGCGTCCCCAATGTAAGACTTCTTAACCGCGGTGTTCGTGATTGTGGTAACATATGCTTTGGTTTTCTTGATTTCTCTCGCGGCTTGTCTCTAGTTACTGTTGTGATTACCACGAGAGCCTTTCTTGAAATGAGAAAATTTCCATTTGTTGGAATCAGTGGTCTCCTCAGTAGATTCTTTCTTGTTTCCACCATACTTAGGCAACTTCCCTTGATGTACAGCCTCCTCAGTCAGGCTGACAGATAACTCAATTGCCTCACCAATCTCTGTGGGTTTTGAAGAGGTAACCAAACTCAGAATCTCGGGGGCAAGTCCCCAAATGTACCTCTCAATACGTTAAATTCTGGTTCCACTAGATATGGCACCACTCAGGATAAATCATGGAATCACTACGTATACCCAGCAATATCTGAACCAATCATTTTCAGATTCCAAAATTCTGTCTCCAACTTTTGAATTTCCGATCTTGAACAATACTTCTTCTTCATCATCTCCTTAAGTTCCTCCTAGGCCAGGGCATATGCAGCATCATCGCCCTTCTTTTGGACCTGAAGGTTCCACCATGATAGAGCTCCATCCACAAAGAGTCTAGTAACATAGGTGACTCTTAGTTCAGCCGGGCACTTACTCATTCGGATGACTGAATCTGTCTTCTCAGTCCAACGTACGAAGGCTACAGCGCCTCCGGTACCATCGAAGTTAAGAGGTTTGCAGTCAAGAACTGCTTATATGTGCAACCTGAAATCATTGGATACACCATTCAAGCATGAGTAAGCAGCACGAATAAGATGGATGGGAGTGTATCGTGGTTTTATGAGAAACTGTGTATTACCAGTGGGAGGATTCACTCCTGTTGAACCTCCGATACCGCCGCTATGCTCAGAGCGGTTTGCCTCGTACTGTGCAATGGCTTGGGATATACGTTCGTTCAACTCCTCTTGTGTTGTGGGTAGGGTGTTATTGTTTGAACTTCTTCTGCGGGGCAGCATCATCTTCTAATACAATATGTCGCTCACAATTAGTCAGATAATAATTCATGTTATTATTACTATTTATTTGTTTATTTATTATTATTATTATTTAAAACAAATGCAACAGCACATCGGTACATGATAAATAAATAAATGAATATATGCAAACGCCATACGCACCCCATCGTCATCATACACATAGCTCGCCACATAAATAGTCGCCACGTCATAAGATATAGATCATAATATCACCATGGTGCAATGCATCAATCATAATATCACCACATCATGTCATAAATAACCATAACATAAAAGAAATACAATATAACATAAAGAAAATACACTTTTATACAATGACAACTTGTTACAATTTGTTCGCGAAGAGCCAAAAGGGACTTAGGGATACACAACCCTAGTCAATACAAGTTTTTACATTACAAAAGTACAATTTTCTTCCACATTGCTTCTTTACGTCAATAAGTTGTCTTCCAAAAGCTGGGATCTTCAAGGCTGAGTCTTCAGAAGCCAAAACAACAAAAGTACAACTGATCCCCAAAAGATATTCACAAACCTGCTACTGGGGTGGAGGGGGTGGTGGAAATGGTGATCGTGGAAGCAAACTACGATGGTAGGCCATCTCCTCCTCGAGGCTAGAAATGCGCCTAGTAGCATCCGTATAAAACTGCTCTAGCTCCTGCACTCGTGCCTCGGATGGGCATGACGAGTGGTGGAATGGGCAGTAGAAAGGTGGAGTCGGTGGTGGTGACAGGGGTAGTGGTGGTGGTGAGGGTGGTGGGTATGACGGTGGAGGTGGTATCGGTGATGACGGTGGTGGGGGTGTCACTCTGGCAGTGGCGTGAGCAGTACGCTGAGACTCTAACTCCCAAATCCTATAGAAAATCAATGAGAGCTGTAGGTCATGTGAAGTCACCCTTCCCTCCACAGGGATCGGAGGAAATTGTGAGGGATGATAAGGGTCCGAAGGGCTCATGCCTGGTGGAGGTGTCGGAGTAAACATGCCTGCTGGAGGTGGTGTGGGACGTGGATCATACATGGGGGGTACTTTATCAGAGAAAGAAGATTCTGCCATATGTGAGGGTCCAGCTGCAGCCGGGTTGTAAATAGGGTGATACGTGGACCTCTTAGAGAAATATGGTGGCGGCTGCTCTGGGGCACATGGAGTGCCGCTCAAGGAATAGTAACGGGCAGGTCTAGTATAGTGGGTGGGTCCAAGGGTCGGGACTCTGACTGGGAATGAACTAGCGCGAGCTGGTGAGGCCGCAGGGGGTGAATACATAGATACAGGTGTGCCTGGGGCGGTAGATAAGGCATCATCTGCCTCATGCTCATTCGGAGTAGCATCGGTGGATGACGAGATGTCAACAACTGGGATATCAGGGGGTGGAATCTCGAGTATAGTGATATCATCAAAGACCTAGCCATCGCCAAGGTCGTCCTCCATGTGCTCAACATGGAACACAGGTATCTCGTCGTCATCATCGTCTAGATCAATCACTGGAGGGACTACAACAAGAGGCACGACCAAATGTACAATAGCATGTTCACCCTCTGGATGGCCATACCCGATAATATCATGCGGGGGCTGAGGGGCGGCCAGCACATCGTCTGCCGGGGGTACATCTACCTCCATAGGGTCGATCAGGGCAAGTGGCTGAAAGTCCTCAAAGTCTCCGTGTTTGGCTCCATTCCCTAAGGGTAGGGCCTCAGCAGCGGGGTCATATCCATCGTCGGATATGTACTCCTCAGGGTCTTCTTCATAGCTCGATGATGAAGACATAGTCCTGGCAAATAATCCGTACAATGCATATATATACATGTTAGTAATCTATGATATATTTTATACTAATCACTAATTCTCACGCACGACTTGTTCTCTTTTGTATTCCATGTAATCTTACTGTTTTGTGTCTATCCATTATTGACTAACCATATATTGACTTTGCTCAGTTGAGCTCGTGTGATAGATCCTTGTGTTATCGTGACACAATGAAAACCTTTTTGTTATCTTGTTATAATTTCCAAAACATTTCTATCATGTTCTAAACTTTATTTTCATGTGTGAGCCCCTGGTGATTGTAGACCAAACTTTTATTAAAAAGTTTTTCCCCGGTTCACTACAATCGGAGCTCTGATACCAACATGTTACACCGCGGTCGTAGCGGAAGCGCAAGTGTGTGACTATTAGGTAATCATTGCATCCAATTTAATAAACAGTTAACAACAACGATGTCATGCCATTACTAAGTTTCATTACACATTTACAACATTCAAAAGTGAAATCACATTGTTAACTGTCTCAGATTACCACTTACAACATAGTTTAAAAACAAATTGTTCCAAAATAGATATAGTTTTCATCACAAATTCATGTTGAGGCTTTGACCTCTATATACCCAAACGAGGTTGGGATATAAAAGGCAAACCCTCCAAAAGGTAGTACATCGTTGTCTTGACAAATCCCATACCCAGATCCCATCACCAGCTCAAGTCCTGCGTCCTGAAAATACATGTAATTTTAAAAAGTCAACATAAAGTTGGCGAGTTCATGTAGTTTAATGTTTTTCGTATCAAAATGTCATCCTTGAAAACCTATATTGAAATCCAAGTATGTTATTAGCACCAATGAGTTATTTAAGGATCTATCAGTGTGTCACGAGCACCCTGACATACTTGTGCCATAAGTAAGTAACCAAACCGAGACTTCTTTGACAATTTGGGATCACAAAATCACTCCAAAGGGTATACCAACCAGGAGTGGAGCGGGTCTCAAACTCAATAGATCTACTTCTTTTGCACCTTGATCACTAAGTGATTAATGGTTACTATTGTTATCTTCCTACTTATGCACAGTGATCTGTTATCTGCTAACTCATAGCTAACATACTGTTTTGACATGACATGTATTTCCCTCGATAGTTTAAAACAAAACTTGAAATAAGTGAAAGGAGGGACATGAACTCACAGTTTTTGCGTTCCTTTAAGTCGTACTATTTATCGATCGGTGTCTACAACGTATGTAACCTACATGCGTATTGGTTTCATTAGACACCTAGGTCTCAATGGACCTTGTACTCATTGTTCATCTTGAATTCTTGTTATGTATTTCTTTGTTATGATTGAACAACTTAAAATGTTATCATAGTGTTGGTAGTTTGTTGTTCGATTAATATTGTTACATATATTTCTTAAATATATATATATATATATATATATATATATATATTATTGTTTTGAAATCATGTGTGAACTGGGCCTGGCCCTTCACATGTCATTAAGCCTAGCCCATGTCATCTATGCCTTGTGCCTATCCCATGTTTTCTTGTCATTGGGCCTAGCCCATGTTTTCTACAATTTGGGCCTAGCCCAAATTTATTTATAAAAGCCCATTTCTTTATAGTATTAACTTATAATTTTTCTAACTTTTTATATTTTTAACATTTCGGGTTTTGATTTCAATAACGTGTGTATATATATATATATATATATATATACACATATATATATGTGTGTTGAATGTCTAAATTTATATTTAGACTCGTCGTCGGCGTCGTTTATTACATGTTCGATTTCGTCGGGAATTGCCCGTTGGTCGTCAACACGACGTGTGTAATCTTGAATGCCCGCCTATTGTTCGTATTGTCTCGATTGTCCGATTTATTGTTTCGACGCTTTTCAAGAATATGTTTATTATGTTACCAATACTTGGTGTATTATTTAAGTGTTTGTATTTTGTGTATGGTGGGGTATTTTTATTGTGAATACCTTAAGTTTCTAATACATACACATACAATACACACATGTATACATACAAATTTATTGGTAACAAATATGACTATAAATACTTGTATTGTTTTCCAAATAGAAATATATATTTGTACAAAGTATTTATTTTTACTTATAATATATATTTATAACTTTGTTAAACACTTGGCGATTTAGGGATAACCCTTGTCATTAGAGTCTACCTAATGACGATTTAAGTTACTAATCGTGTTTAGTCCCACTAATCACCCCACTAATCATGTCTTAATCGCGATTAGAGTTTTAGAAAATTTTGCCATAGTTTCCCCTAAACTATGGCATTTTCCACGTTTTAAAATCGTATTTAAAACGTGTTTAAGCTCATAATCATCATCAACAAATCATCTAATATTTATTTTTCATAATCAAACCATCATCATCCATGACTTTTTATAATTTAAAATCCTAGTAAATCAAGTGGGTTTTTAATATTTATTAGTCATTTTAAAACACTACTTTTATCATGTTGTTTAGACAATTCCATACACTTAACCCCTTGATTACTACACATTTTTAAGGTGATTACAACTTAAATATACAAGTGTTTACTTCTTATAAAATCATTCATATGTATAAAAAATTATCTTTAAGTTGTAGTATTTTTCATGGATGATGTAGTTGATGATCTTGTTTAGATTTAAACCTTAACATGTTTAAATCTTCACTTTTATACTAAATCACACAAGATCATCTCACTTTTATATCATACTTCTAGCATAAATAACTTCAACATCCTAACTAACAATCATATAAACATATAATCAACACAAAATAAACAATATTTATTGTTATTATTATGTTGTGAGTTAGGGTTTTTGATTTATCTTTTCTTGATTTTCAAGATGATCAACTTGTACACTAATAATCTAAGCATAAAAATAAGCTAGATTATGGAGGAGTTTAGCTTACAATGAGTGCACAAGTTCCTTGATGATTTAGAAGAAAATGAAGCTCCTTAAGAAACCCTAATGATCTCCATCCTTGATAGCTTCTTTAGGGGTCTTGATTGAGCTTCAAAAGGTGTAAAAAGTGGTGGATTGTGGTGGCTAAATGGTGGTGTATGGTGGAGGTGGTGAAGCCGTGAGGTAGGAAGAAGAATAAGGAGAAAATGTTGCAACTTTTTGGATGAGATATTTTGGTAATTATGATAAGTATAGAGATTAGGGTTAATCTTCTAGCACCTTAAGCATAAGACTTGAGTTTAGGGTGTATTTACATGGTGTTTAATCCACATGATCCTCCAATATAAGTTTCGACTCACGGATACGTCACTAGATCGCTCCTCGTTGTAAAATCGCTAATAAACGGGAATCACGGCGGCCATTTGTTGAACTTTAATTACGATATCGAGAATCACGGCGGCCATTTGTTGGGCTATTTGAGCAGCCATGCGCTCGCCGGATTTTCCTAATCTCCTACCTCCACGAGAGTGCCTAGAAGACATCAGAGGAAATAAGTAACGAGATTATTAGTTTGGCGCATAGGTGTCATGTGTGTCGCATAGGGTTTAGAAATAAAATTAGACATCCACAAACTAAATGAGAAAATAAAATCCATTATATCCATAGGATGTCTTGGGCTTTGCTCATGTTTGGGCCCCCATATGTCCCTATACTTAGCCTAGGTGGTCATGTGGGCCCCCATGACTATGGGCTTTGTAGGGCTCACATTGATTTTGGCATGTTAACACTCGCACCACCCGAATGAAAATCGTAAAATATGATCGCGAGGTGTAAGGTCGGAAGGTGTCCTGGTGTAGACACGGTGACAACTCAAAGTGGGGTTAGTTCACACGACGTTTGGTGTGGCATGCTTTGGCCTAATAGGTCCTTTGTACTCTCATCGTTAGTCCCCAGGTAGGCAAACTGGTCTGTTATTTTGGATTTATACGAATGCCAATCCTAGACAGGACATTTCGACTACCGGTACTTGTACCCTTCCAGTTACTACATGCCCGTCGTAGAACTCACTTTGATGAGATTGAAAAATAAAAACGTCACAAATTTTTGCAAAGAAAAGCAACAAAATGTTTAAATATGTGAGAATCGGGACGTGTGTTATGATGGTAACATATGCATATATATATATATATATATTGTTGACAAAATTTCTAGCACATTGAATATCACACAAACTCAAATAGCAATTAAAGTGCTTGCATGTAATTATGTGTGAGAGAAGTGTAAAACAAGTAAATGTCATAAGTTTGCATGTAACCAACTTAACACGTAAGCAATTAAATTCTAGTTGACTATAGTATAGGCTCTAAGGGTCTAATAACCTATCCTATATCCCAATAGTCACTCGCTCTGATACCAATCTGTCACACTCTGACCTGCAGCGGATATGGTAGTCGGGGCATGATTGGGGTTTTCATCAAAACTCATGACATTTACTATTATAAAAGTTTCATATTTATTATTCCAAATTTGCATATAACATTTCAAATCAACACATGATTCATAAAACACAAAATGTTCCAAACAAAGCTCGCAAATAACGTTTTATTTCCTCTAAGGCCCATGTCCTATGTGATCCTTGCTTCAAACATGTTCACCTACATCATGTGTAAAAAATAAAGTTTTTGGGTCAACATAAGTTGGCGAGTGAATCCCATTTAATCATTAAAAAAATGATATGTTTACTGTTTTAATAAAATGTACATTAACCAAATATGAGAAACGTATATGTAATCTAAATCACAAACCACACAATCAACTAGTAATGTACATGTGAGCACGATAAGCGATGTGCTGCGAGATCAAGGCTCAATCAAACGGAGCCGATCTACTACATTAGGCAACGCGGCGCTCCACCGTAGGTAATGGGGAACAAATGGGCCTGATGTGAGTGATTGACTGTAATGAGAATATAAACACAAAATGACAATAAACAAACAATATGACATAGCACGTTAGATCACATAATGGTAATAGCACAAGATTTTAAATACCGAGATAATAATAGCGACACATGATACATGACATAAAAGGGGAGTTGTAAGATTCACTCACAGTGGGTGCGATTACGGTTCGATGAAGATTGCGCACGATTGAGTGGTTGAGATACCAAGCGACGAAAAATGGCTAACCTAAATATTCACATAATAATTTAGATAAAGACATATTCTTTTGGTTAAATTTAGTATTTTTACTTAATTTATTATTTACACGTCTTATTAGATATTTTAGATAATTTTTAGTGTATTTATTTCTATTTTTATTGGCTTAAAATAATATTATTTGATTATATAATATTATAGTTTTTATGGAAAATAATTAAAAGTTTAATTAAAATATATGTTTTCCCGAATTAAATCGAATTGAACCGGTCAGACTAGGCAGCGTGTGAGGATCGGACTACTGACCTCTCGTTTACGTGCACACAGCTCGACCAACTGAGCTACGTGTCTAACCCAGAATATATTGAACTTTAATTATATTTATACACACACTAGTTCTATCCAATATTCTATTTATTAAAAAGGTTTGATCAATTACATGGACCGCGTATTGAACCGGATTCGAACCCACGACCTTTGCTTCGTGTGCACACAACCCGACCAATTGGGCTGTGTGTCTAACCTGAAGGATATAAGATTTTAATTAATCTTATATACTTACTGAGTGGATTCATGAGGTTTTGTAATATTTAGCGAATCGGAAATGTATACAGACTCGGACCCGGGACCTTTGCTTTGAATGCACACAGTCCAACCACTGGACTGTGTGTCTAACTCGGTGTATATACCAATTTAAATTGATTTAAACATATGTTCAGTTCGTCTTCTTTATTTCAAAAAGACATTAAACTGATAACCCGCGCTGAACTTGGTTAAGTCTTATTTTGTTAGATACTAGTGAATTTTATATAAGATTTATAAGGATTGAAAGGATAGAGTAAAAGAAATATACCGAAATGAAGACACTCTAAATCTCCGGCGGGATTCCAGCGAATTTCAGACTTCCGGCGAGGTGTATTTGAAGAACAAAAGGTTGGAAAGAGTTTTAGGGTGAGTGTGCATTCTAAATGAATTCAAGACCCTCTATTTATAGACGAAGTTGATCATATGATTTGAATTTTCGGTTTCGGTCAAATCCAGTATGGGCGATGATTGTAACTCAAAATTGAATGCGTTTGACTCGATGATTGAGTCCAGACTCTTTATTGGAAACAGTTTCAACAGTTAATTGAAAGGAAAATCGACAATTTGATTGATTGTTGAGATGATCTCACCCGTTACTAGGCGGGACTCTGAACCAGTTTCAAAGGTAACGAGAATATAAAAGATTATTTGGTTCGAGTATGACAGATGTTATGTAGGTGTTGCAATGGTGTGTTGTGTGTGTTTATATTTGTGCGACCCGGGTTCGAGTCCCGCGGTCAGCACTTATTTTTTTAACTTTTGCTTATACTAACCTTTTAGTATTATTAATATATTATTTTTATTTATTTATTTATTTATTATTATTATTTTCTTTGTTATTATTTATATTATTAATATACTCAAGTCTAATAAACAATTAACAAAAGATTTCATTAACTTGATTACAAAACGGAGCGGGTTTTTAGAACCGTTTTTTTCGACAGATGTTACATTCATTCCGACCGAAATCTCTCTAAAGTTAGGATCCTACATCCTACCTTTGATCATCCGTATTAAGAATAAGGCATCGTTAGTTTAATTCACTAAATATGTAGTAGATGAGAGCTCAGACACACTTTGTTGCACACATACTTGCACTTGAGCTAGAGCTTGAAGATCATGAAATGTGGTAATCGCCATTGGTAAAAATGTTTTATATGGTTGTAATTTATATGTCTTCTTAAACTCTTCGATTAGTTAATCTTATTAATATAGCACTTTTATCTTATTTAATGTGTTTATCCTTTACTAATTCTTTGTTTATTATCATTTGTGATAGGATTGCATGACCCATTTGAAACTGAATTACCTTAACATCTTAATTTAACTATATTAAATTTACCTAACTTAACTTGACTAAGGTGTGCGCACGGTTTCTCGTACCCTTAATCAGATCCGGTGTGCTTAATAATCCATGGATGTGAAGCTTATTAGTACACTCATGACGTGTAACAACCCATATACTAATAAGGGAAATCCAAACTTGGTTTGTTAAGATTATTATTATGTATACTTCTGGTATTGAACAAGATTCAGGTGGCAAGCTACTGGTAGCAAACCAAATCTTAGGAAGGCTTCTGATATTACATCGAGATCATTTGGGAAGGCTTCTGGTAATGCACCAAGATCCAATGGGGGGGGGGGGTGGGTGAAAGTTAAGATAATAAATTAATGGAGGAATATGGCAACCCGGTGGAATAAAAGATAACTGGTAAAAAGGGACCTATTTGCTTATTCGGTAACTTAATTAATTTGATGACTAAATCACTTAGGTAATTTAAAAGATCCCGAAAATATGATCCCATTTATTAAGCTTGAAATGAAAGCATTCATTAATTAAGTTATAAAAGATAATATAACCAAGATGGTCTTTAGCTAATCTTGTTGTGGCATATCGTTTACTATTCAAAAGGCTAGATGAGGTTCATTACGTTTAGTGGAAAGAAATATTTCTCAACAGGTCTATTGATATATTGTGGAAAGATTGAGGGAAGTTGGTGACTGGGCCAAGGAAGCCACTTCTAATTTAATTAAAAGATAAAATCGAATACTTAAAAAATTCCTCCTTTTATAAAATAAACTATATTAATTAAGAAAGGCTTATCCAAGAGTCCTTTACTATTTTAGTCTCCTAATCTTACTACAAATAGGAATGGTCACAATAATAATAATAAACAGTTGAGTAGGGGAAGCATATTCCTTGGATGATACTTAGTTCTTATCAAAAGCTATACTATATGCAATGGGTTCTCTACCCGTTGTGTGTGTTTAGTTTAAATATAAATCATTTTTATAAATTTAAAACTTGATAATCGTTATCCTGAGTTATTAAGTTAAAACACTTAAGTGTGCTCAATATTATCAAATTAATATATATAATCCACATGACATAGTGTTTTTGGCGTCGTTGCCAGGGATATGTGTTATTCCATAGAAAGACCCGAATTATTATTATGACCAAACTTATTTTCTATCCATTTTCTTTCCGTCCCTTTTTATTAATCACTTTTATTTTCAGTTTTTGTGTTTGCTCCTTAGTTATTTTGCAGATTTCTTTCAAGGATGGCCACCACGAAAGTGTCATCAACATGATAAAGGCGAAAACCTATGGAAAATTTTTTCATGGGGAAATCGTTTTCTCCAAACCCTGTTTTCCTACAAAAATCTATCCATCACCTTGAAGTAAGTTCATACCATGTATAGAAATCGGGAAGGTAAGTTTCCTAGACCTGTGAATCATAGAAGTGGTGGACCAAACTTTCTAAACTCAACAAAATCATATTTTTTAGTAAACTGCCAGAAAGCACGCCCATGCCTACACAAGCACGGTCATGCCTAAATATAAAAAAACTTAAAACATTTTTCTTAAAATAAAAATTGAAATTTAAAACTGGGTTTGGAAAATGGCCAGGCACATCCGTGCCCACCTGAGAAACATAAGATCGAGGTTTAAATTCCAAAGTGACCTAGGTCACAAAACAGAACCCACCTTCAGCCAACCCCGTGCTCTACAATTCAACCTCATCCACCACCAATTCAAACCACCAAGTTCCTTCGATTTTCTTCAAGAATCTTCATCTCCAAGTACGTACTACTTGTCTTTAACACTTTGTGCTTACAATTAATGGCTAAACATGTCAGGTATCTTGTGTTTTGGTTTAAACCCAGTTCATGCTTTTGATTTCAACCGTAAATCACCATAATTTTAAGCTAAAACTTGTGTGGAAGTGATTCAGGTGTTAGTATAAACATAATAGGTCAAGAAAACTTGAAAAAACCCATTGCGCGGGAAAATGACATGTTTGACCGACTTTGACCAAATGTAACCGCTAAGCACGGTCATACCAAACACCAAACATAAGTCGTACCTAGCTCATAAGCACAATCCCTTACGGTTTTAGAAGTTGTCTATAAACTGTCATACTTACTGAAAACCACAGGCACAACCGTGCATATAAAGGCATGCCCATGCCCCAATGTGTCCATTGTTTCCAACCCTTCTTAAACAACCAAATCCAACCAACCTGTTGTTGTAAAAATTATAACTGCTACATTTTCTGTGAAAATTGAAAATTTGGACAGGAGTTGTTAAAACAGAACCTAACACAGTAACTTGCTAAATGAAAACCGAAACCACAAGAGTAGGGTTAAGACACAACAACAGACAACGAAACAGACCTTGAAATAGAGGAGCACAACCATGCTCCCATAGGCACGCCTGTGCCTCCCTGAGTCAACATAAAGCGGTTTATTTTCCAGTTATGACCAGTTCTGTTTTGATAAATTCTTGTTTTATGTAGGAATGAGTACCCGTTCTGGAAGAAGAAGAAAAAGAGTATCCCACTTGCCATCACACTCGACTCATTCTAGTTCCTCCAGATCTAGTAGCTCCGAGGCCAACTCTCCACCACTAACAATATTGAGAATAACACCTCATTCATTTCCAGAGATAATGACGGAAAACACTCATCCATGGTTAATATCAATAGTAAGGATGACAAGGAAACCCGAGGTTATGAGAATATGAAGCAACTAATGAAAAGAAACTTCGGTCAACATCCGTACTATTGAACATGAGGTGTTAGAGAAATATGTAGGTCCACCTGAGGATCAAGTTAAACTTGCCTCCTTGTTCATGCAACACACATACAAGTGCGGAATCCAAGTATGCATGCAAACCAAAGCAAAGTAAGAACACGAGATAAGAAAAGATTCAATATCTTGATTAATTGATGAGAACTAGTACAAACATATACAAATAATGCTCATACGACTCATACAAACTGCTTGTGCTCTTGTGTCTTCCTCTGCTCAACTTGCTAGTTCGACTTTGATCAGTGACCAACGCACTTAACCAGAGAAACCAACTTCAGCAAATTTACCAACCCTTGACTGAGAGGTGCATGTCTGCTTATATAGTGTCCATGCTAGTCATTCGTACGAAGTACGTTGCTAGACATACGGAACACACTATTACACACGAAGAACTGCTCCAAAGATGCTCGTACGAACAAGTTGGTTCGTACGAAGCATTAGGTAGTTCGTACGAAACAAGTAACACACTTGTTTCCATTGTTTCCTTCGTACGAAGCATGTGGTTCGTACGAGCAACATCTTGCTTGTACGGAGCATTCTTACTCGCACAGAAAGCTTTCTTCGGAGAGCGTGTCACAGACATGACGTACACAAGACTCAACAGTATGCACACATGCAACTGTTTAACACATACAAACTAAATCGTCATACGAAACCAAGATAGGAGGATATCTTGATTTGGTCGACATGACCAAACTTATACATACACAGGAAACAAAGACCGTACAATTACAGATGTAACTAAGAACAAGCGACAGACACAAAAGTGTAACAACAAACTCCCCCTTGGTTGTTGCTTGGGCATGGGCCTTCGGTCTTTGTTCTTTGGTCTTCATACTGGAATGGTTTGGAGTATCAACAAACTCCCCTTGAAGATATGCTATGCACTGATAGAGCATCAGGTCTTCAAATTTTCCAGAAACATCAAACCTTTCCTGTTTCCTCTTGATAACTGCTTGAGATAACTAGATCGGTCACTATCTGCTGTGCATTTGATTCTACCACTGGAGTTGATTGCAGAAATTGTTTGTTGCGAGGATGAGGCCGAAGCATTAGGATTGCCATGGTTTTTAGTAACCGGATCTTGTTGAACTTGGATTTCCTTTGCTCTGCATCTCTCATTCCACTGAATATTCACTCGCTTTCTGCTCATTTCAAACATGTCTTTAACACCATTAAAGCATTTTAACCAGTGTAGTATTTCAAGAATGATATCATTCTTTCAATATGTTTATGCTTAGCAGTTAATGTTTTCGTTAGGTTTACCGTTGTAAGAAAGTACTTTATGAAGTAGTGATACCAAAACAAATGGTTTTTATGGCGTATCTTGGTAGAAAAACCTTTTGAGTTTCAACTTTGGCTATATAGAAAAAGGAACTAAATCTAACAACATAGTAAACTAAAATAAAATAATTACTAACATTAAATATTTTCTAGACAATCTTTTTCAGAGTTTCAAGGTAAGAGAATCACACCAGCACTTAATCTTGACAAAAACAGGTTTTGTTAAAACATCAAATTGAATAAATAAATTCTACTATGATATCGGTATTGTTGTCCACGTAAGCTCGATTTATCAGATGAAATCATGATTAGGAGATATGATTAGTGTATGATTTATACTTACTGGCCGGTGTTCAACCACGTCACGACACATTCCCATGTCAAGATATACTCGAGAGAAAATCTTACCGGTGAGTATACTGCTTATCATCTGTTTTGACGTATATGATGTGAGATACTCACTTATTTTGATTTGAAAACAAGCCCTATGTGATTAAACACTTATTGATGAGGAGCTTGATTTTCATATGCATGCAGGGCATAGTAGTAAGTCCGTGAACAGGTTAGTACCATCGTACCGACAGAGAGACGAACTTAGCTCCCGCATGAAGCTATGATATTTTATCACTTATTTTTTGGAGGATATGATATTTTTATCACTTATTTGAGGGCCGTATGCAGTATGTACACGTGTGTATGGTATCAAGGAAGTTCTAGACTTGCGACACCGTTAATTTTCGGCAAAAGATTCAACCATGATACCTAGATGATAAGTCAGCATAAAGACCGTATATCTCAGAACCTCGGCACACTATCAAACGAAATTTCGGTAATAAGACCATATGCCAATGAATGGTTCCCACCTAGCTTGCAGTCTGTTAAGTTTGTATTAACCTGCACATTTTAGTCTGATTGTGAGCCTACCGATACATCATTAGTAAAGCTACTTATCAATTTTCATTCTTTATCTTTGACTTGTTTATGACAGATTACCGGTGTATTTCATCATCTTCAACTTGTCTTATCCAAGAAACTCATTTTTTATTTTTGGGTTTTCTATTATTTTTGTATTTTTCTAAATTTTCTCCCCCTTAAATATAGAAGGTAAATAAGTAAAGGACATATTTTTGTATTTTCTTGAAAATTTCTCCCCCCTAAAATATAAAACTAAGAAAATTGGAAAATCTTTTTGTAGTTTTAGATTTTTAGAAAAAATATGTAGAAAAATAATTAGCCATGGTTGAGTTACTCAGTTTTCACCTTGATGCCATTGACCAAAAGTAGATAATCAAAACGAGATTTGTCAAAAGCTTTGGTAAAAAGGTCGGCACGTTGGTGATCGGTGTGGATTTTAACAACATTGATAGGTTTCTTTTCATAAAAATCTCGTATGAAATGATACTTAATCTCAATGTGTTTTGTTTTTGAGTGCTGTACAGGATTCCGAGTGATCTGTAAAGCAGCTTCGTTATCAACAAAAATAGGAGTAGAGAGAAATTCAAAACCGTAGTCGCGCATTTGCTGTTGGATCCATAGAACCCGAGAGTAGCAACTAGAAGCCGAAATATACTCAGCCTCACAGGTTGACGTAGCTACACAAGTCTGCTTTTTTTGCATTACCACGTGACTAGGTGATTCCCAAAGAACTGACATCCTCCTGTTGTTGATTTTGCATCTATTTTGTAGCCACCATGATCAGAATCACTGATTGCTGTCAGATCAAAGTTATCATCCTTATGGTACTAGAGATCAGTGTCCGGGCGACCCTTAAAATAACGAAAGATCCTTTTCACAGCCATCAAATGAGAAAATTCCGGACTAGACTGATAGCACGCCAGAAGACATGTTGGGTACATTATATCGGGTCTTGAAGCAGTAAGATACACGAGAGATCCGATTATAGCACGGTAGAGAGATGGTTCCACATGTTCACCCATTCCGTCTAGAGTAATCCCATGATTCTGAGCTAATGGAGTTCCCAAAGGCTTTGAGTCTGTAACATCCGTCAAAAACCGGATTTACCAAACCTGCTCCGTTTATTAACCGAACAATCAACATTAAAGATGAGTGAGTTCACAGGTTTTCATAAATTCGTTTGTTCGGTTATAGTTAAATTACTCCGTTATCCCCAACCCGGGATAACGTATCGGTTCCATTATTCCAATCCCGGAATAATAAGTTGTTGCTTCCAATATTCCCATCCCGGAATATTAAGTTGATTCGTAATTAAGTTCAATGTTAATATATATAGGTAGCTAGCCTAAAGTCATGTCACGTAAGAGTTCGCGATCGAAGCTGACTGTTGTGCCTCCGTTTTGCCAGGCCTATCACATGACCATGGCGGTGTTAGGCCAATTATTCACCCGTTGACCATACCAGGTCGGCTAGCGCGACTAGCTCGGATGGGGCTTGTCGGGCCCAGTAGTACTACTTATAATTCCCCCGCTATTTAACCCAAATACTAACGATCCGAGGAGATTGTCGAGGACTTAAGTGATAAAGCTGCTTAGTGACCATAACATTACATTAACATTAACTTAGTTACCGTATAGTTATGTGACGTTAAATTCGTATAACGTAAAGAGATTGAGTTTGAGAGTGTATACATGTTTCTCCCCCTGTTGTTTAAAAACCGGATAAAGTTAGGGGCCGTGAACTCACCTTTATTTGCTCGGTTAGTGTAGCAAAGATGTTATAAGAGATGGGACCGCTAGTTGCGTCCTAACAAACCAATTAATTACACGTCAGTGTGAAATCATACCAATACAAATTCCACACGCAATTTACTCACAAAGTGATACACACAAACAACATATCTAACACTCAAACATGCATGCAAGTATTCTCATGTGATCATAGTAATCAAACAACTTATCATGAACATATTCCAAATCCATGCAACACTTTAATGCATAAAATCACAAGTTATCAACTTTCTGCTTAACACTCAATTATTCAGCTGTTTTCTATGATTTTTATAAAATAGTTCTAACATTCCAAAAATTCCAATATTTTTACAGTAGGTGACATTTATACCATAGAAATTTATATAATTTTCCCAAATCCTAAATCTTTACCAATTAACCATAAATATTAATTCACTAAGCTGCAGTCAGATTTACCGCTTTCTGACTGCAGTCCACGGAAGAATTTATTTAAAAATCACTGATCGTCCGATTAACAAAATTCCAGTTGGAATTGCCCGGAAATTTCTATACCTAGTTGCTGTACAAAAATCATGACTCAACTCCCTACTGATTTTAGAATCTAGCTTGACAAACAACTAGCAAAATTTCAGGATTTTCACAGTTTTAGTTACTGAACTTATTTAGCCCTTTAAAAATATCAAACGACTTCAGAAAATTATGAATCCAGCGCCATTAGATTCCTTATTCAAATCTCTACGTTCTAGACATTAGAAAATCCGTTTTTCGACAACTATCGACCGAGTTACAGCCAGATGAAATCGGCTGTAACTTTTAATCAGCATCCTGTTTCAGCATATTATTATTACAACTTACATAAACCGTTCCTATTGATCAACCTAAGCGAGCAAGAACCGATTTTTAATCATAGTTTACTACTAACAACTTATCCATGCAAACCCTAGTTCTTACTTCTAGTTTTTACAAACAAAACACACTTGCAAACTTATGATATCCAGAAACAATCATGCACATGAATCAACAATCAAAACAGCCGATTACTTAACACTCACATAATCTGAAAACAATACAATCAAACACATGTGTTCCGAAGATGATATGACAAATTCGAGTCTTTTAACGGTAGAGTAAACGAACCGTGATTTAGATAAGAAACCGATGATCAACAAAAATCGCTGCCGAAGACTGAGATGGCGAGGACTGTTGCGACCGGGAGGAAGGAAAAGCTGATTTCGCGACCGAGGAATGAGACTAAGCTGTTTGTGATCTAGATGAAGTGTATCAAGGCTGAACTGGCGATCCAAGGAACAAGTAAAAGGGCTGTTTTGCGACTGAGATGATGAAGGCTTCGGCTGCTGCTTGCTGCGACCGAGAAGAAAGCATGAGTAAGGCAGCCGACGGCTGTCTTGTTTGTTAGGGTTTTCGAATTGTGAAAGAGTATGTATGGGTGTTGTATATATAGGCGCAACAAGATGAGGATCACGGTTTTGGCTAGAGTCGTGGCCGAGGAACTAGGGTGAGTTAGTTTGGTTTGGACTTGATCTCGCGGCCAAGGACTAGGGTGAGTTCGGTTTGGGTTTGAACTCAATAAATCCGCGGTTTTGAACTTGATCTCGGCCGAGAGTGTTTTGGTTTAGGGTTTAGGTTTGCTCTTGGTTTGGATTTGATCTTGGCCGAGGACTTGACTTGAGTTAAAGTTTAAAACTTGTTACTCCTAGAGTCACAATGAATCGAAGTTGGTTCGCGTCGCAGTTCGGTTCAGTTCGTGTACATATCTACTGTAATTATTCTATAACTAAAACAATCACACAACACACAACACGTATTCATTTAACTCGTGCATGTTTAATACTTAGCATATACATTATTCGGCATGTGTCACGTGTAAGTTATCCGAAAAACCCGGGATATCACATTATCCCCATGTTGAAAGAATTTTCGTCCCGAAAATTGAGTAAACGCGGTTTAGCATGTAACGTACATGTTTAGAGTGCCACGCACAAAGAGTTAGTTCGTTTATAATTGTACGCAACGTTACAAGAAGTTCCCAAGTGTCATACACAAAGATTTCCAAGTGCCATGCACAAGAATTTAGTCAACAATAGTACACGAAAGCATGAGAAATTTCCAGGTTGTCACATCATCCCCTTGTTGAAAGAATTTTCGTCCCGAAAATTTAGTTACTGGTATCGTTAGTTTGCTGCTCAGTTGCGAAGAGGTGTGGGTATTTGCTTTTCATTTGGTCCTCTCTTTGCCACGTGAACTCCGGTCCCCGCTTAGAGTCCCAACGAACTTTAACGATTGGGATCTTGCTGTGCCTTCGAGTCTTGATCTCATGATCCATGATCTCAATAGGCTTTTCCATGAAGTGTAGTTGTTCATCCACTTGGATCTCATCCAATGGAATAACTAAAGTTTCATCTGATAGGCACTTCTTCAGATTTGAAACGTGAAATACGTTGTGAACTCCACTGAGTTCGGTAGGAAGGTCTAATTGGTAAGCTACGGGTCCGATACGTTTCAAGATTACAAACGGGCCTACGTACCGTGGGTTAAGTTTGCCCCGTTTTCCAAAGTGGATTACACCCTTCCAGTGTGACACCTTTAGTAGGACGCGGTCGCCTACTTGAAATTCGAGCGGTTTGCGTCGTTGATCAGCGTAGCTTTTCTGTCGATCTCGTGCCGCCGCCATGCGGTTTCTGATTTGTACAATCTTTTCAGTAGCCTCAAGTATTAATTTAGGGCCTGTGAGTTGACTGTCACCGACTTCTGCCCAGCAGACCGGTGATCTACATTTACGACCGTATAATGCTTCAAACGGTGCTGCCGAGATACTCGTATGATAGCTGTTGTTATATGAGAATTCTACTAGAGGCAGGTGAATCTCCCAATTATTTCTGAAGTCCACCACGCATGCCCTAAGCATGTCTTCCAAGGTTTGTATGGTCCTTTCGCTTTGACCATCAGTCTGAGGGTGATAAGCTGTGCTCATATCTAAGCGGGTTCCCAACGCTTTCTGGAGTGACTGCCAGAAGTTCAACGTGAAGCGAGCATCTCTGTCTGAGATGATGGATGTTGGCACTCAGTGCCGAGAAACTACTTCCTTAATGTAGATGCGAGTCAACTTCTCCATCTTATCTGTTTCTTTAATAGCTAGGAAGTGTGCGGACTTAGTTAAACGATCCACGATCACCCAGATGGTATCGCAACCACCCAAGGTTCGCGGGAGTTTAGTGATGAAATCCATTGAGATCTGATCCCACTTCCACACTGGGATCTCAGGTTGTTGGAGTAGCCCCGATGGCTTTTGATACTCCACCTTGACTTTTGCACAAGTCAAACATTTACTCACGTAGGTGGCTATATCGGCTTTCATGTTGGGCCACCAATACGCAGCTTTAAGGTCTTGATACATCTTATCCGAACCCGGATGGACAGAGTATCGAGATTTGTGAGCTTCGTCCATGACTAGCTCTCTGAGGTTTCCGTAGAGAGGTACCCATATGCGATTCATGAAATACCGGGCTCCATTGGGCTTTACTTCCCAATCGCGTTCCATTTTTCCCACTGATTCGGCTTTGATGTGTTCCTCCTTAACTGCTTCTAACTGGGCGTCGCGTATTTGATCGGGTAGCCCCTAATGAATAGTGAGTTGTAGTGCTCGTACGCGACGAGGTTTCAAGTGTTCCTTCCTACTGAGTGCATCAGCTACCACGTTAGCTTTACCCGGGTGATTCCGAATGGCACACTCATAATCGTTCAAGAGTTCGACCCAGCGACGCTGTCGCATGTTCAACTCCTTCTGATCAAAGATGTGTTGGAGGCTTTTGTGGTCTGTGAAGATTGTGCACTTGGTTCCATAGAGGTAGTGTCTCCAAATCTTAAGTGCAAACACTACTGCTCCCAATTCCAGGTCATGCGTCGTGTAGTTTTTCTCGTGAACTTTCAGCTGTCGTGACGCATACGCGATGACCTTATCGCGTTGCATGAGTACGCATCCCAACCCCTGAATAGAAGCATCACAATACACTACAAAGTCATCTACGGCAAGGACAGAATGGGTGCACTGCAAAGTTTCTGCTTCAGCAATTGAAATGCTGCTTCTTGCTTTTCACCCCAAGCATACTTGATGCCTTTCTGGGTGAGGGTAGTAAGCGGCTGTGCAATCTTTGAAAATCCCTCGATGAAGCGTCTGTAGTAACCAGCCAATCCCAAAAATTGGCGGATCTCCGTCGGTGTCTTAGGTGCTTCCCAGTTTTTGATGGCTTCAATCTTGGCAGGGTCTACGTGGATACCCTTTTCATTCACGACGTGCCCGAGAAACTGAACTTCCCGAATCCAGAAATCACACTTCGAAAGCTTGGCATATAGTTTTTCCTGTTGAAGCAGCCCTAGCAGTAATCGTAGGTGTTCCGCATGTCTTCTTCACTTTTGGAGTAGATGAGTATGTCATCGATGAACACAATGACAAACTTGTCGAGGTATGGTTTACACACGCGGTTCATGAGGTCCATGAATACCGCGGGTGCGTTGGTGAGACCGAATGGCATGACCAAGAACTCGTAATGGCCATACCGAGTGCGAAATGCCGTCTTAGCGATATCCTCCTCCCTGACGCGTAGCTGATGATAACCGGACCGTAAATCAATCTTAGAGTAGTAACTTGACCCTTGCAGTTGGTCGAATAGATCGTCGATGCGAGGTAACGGGTATCGGTTCTTGACTGTAACCTTGTTGAGTTCCCTATAGTCGATGCACATGCGGAAAGTCCCGTCCTTCTTCTTGACAAACAGGACTGGAGCTCCCCATAGCGAAACGCTTGGTCGGATAAATCCTTTTTCTAGCAGCTCTTGAAGTTGGGTAGACAGCTCCTGCAGCTCGGCTGGAGCTAGGCGGTATGGAGCCTTAGCGATAGGAGTTGCATTGCTTGCCAATTCGATTTCAAACTCCAATTGTCGATGTGGTGGAAGACCAGGTAGTTCTTCTGGGAATACATCGGAAAAATCACGGACGACAGGGATGTCTTCTATACGTTTCTCGTCCTTAGGCTGTTCGGTAATTAGTGCGAGTAAAGCGAAGGAATTCTTTTTCCGAAGATACTTCTGCGCTTGCATGTATGAGATGATGTTGGTGACGGCGCTTGCCTTATCGCCTTATACTGTCAGGATTTCGTCGTTCGAGAGTGGAATACGGATAGACTTTTCGAAGCAGAGAACTTCAGCCCGGACGTCGGATAGCCAGTCCATTCCGACTACCACGTCAAAACTACCCAGGGTAGTTGTCATCAGATCAATGGTAAAAGTGTGGCCCGCGAGTTTGAGTTGACAGCCGGATACGATTTGGGTCACATCTACCGATTTACCATTGGCTAATTCTATCACATAAGGGGTCTCTAATGGTTTAAGCGTGAGATTTAGGTTCTTCCTAAAAGACTCAGATATAAAACTCCTATCCGCACCCGTATCAAAAAGCACAGTAGCAAAATGTTCATTAAGGGGAAACTTACCGGTGACCACGTTCGTGTCGTTTCTGGCCTCTCCGCGGCCCAATGTAAATGCACGACCTTTGGCACCTCCTGTGCCACCGTTCCCATTGTTATTGTTATTATTGTTGTTGTGGTTATTGTGGTTGTGGTTGTTTCCACCATTATTGTTGTTGTTGCGCAACTGTGGGCAGTCTCTTCTGAAATGAGCAGTGCTACCACACTGATAGCATCCCCGGTTTATACCCTGCTGCTGACCCTGGGGCTGATTCTGATTTTGTCGGGACATGATTTCCCCACGACAATCCTTTGCTGCATGTCCCACCTTGCCACATCTTTGGCAGCGACTTCCGGCACAAGGGCCGTTATGGTGGAGATTACAGCGGTTGCACTGCGGCTTTCGACCCGCATATCCGCTTGCATTCGGGGTGTTGTTGTTGTTGGCGGGCTGGTTTTGATGACCCCGATGGCTGTGATAGTGATTGAACCGTTTCTAGTTCCCTTGCTGTGGATAAGATGACGAAGACTGTCGAATGGTGGAGTCTTCAAACTTTCTTTTGTTGTCCGGGGCAACTTCAGTTGTACCCCGTGCTGGCAGTTTCTTCTGTTCCACCGCCTTATCGGTGAGTTTGTGAGCCAATCGGATTGCTTGATGTTCAGTTACAGGGTTACTAGACATCACCATACCCTGAATTTCCGGAACCAGACCCCCGATATAGAACTCGAGTCTTTTCTCCACCGTGTTAGCCAATTCAGGACACAGAAATACCAAGTCATGGTGTTTGCGGTGTAAGCTTCAATTTCCGATCCCACCATCTTGTGGTTCCATAGAGCTTGCTCCAATTGTTGCACTCTGTCTCGTGGACAGTACTCCTCTTTAATCAGGGCCTTGAACTCAGTCCATGCCATTGCATTCGCAGCTATAAGCCCACGTGTTTGGACTTGGGCATTCCACCATGTCAGTGCCCCATCTTCCAGTGTTGAGGCTGCATATTTGACTTTGTTGGCCTCGAGGCAGTTGCACATTTCAAAAACAGATTCTGATTTTTCGATCCAGCGGACCAGTCCAATGGGTCCTTCCGCCCCCAAGAATTTGCTAGGCTTTGCGTCAAGGAACATCTTGTAGGGGTTAAAGCCCCCTCCTGCTGACAGAGGACAGGAAGTCAGCAAGGAATTTTACTAGCCTCACTATTAGATTCTCACGCGAAAATTTAATAATGGTTACCTGCCGGCTGGTTCTGAACACCCGCTAAAGCTGCGTTCACATGCTCCTGGATCATGGCAGCTAGCTCTTCGGGTGTCAAGTTAAGGTTTCCACGTCTTCCAGTCGCCATTTAGATCTTCGAAACACAACACAAGCACACCCCGATCAGTCTATATATCCAATATAGTTATCCTACTTCGTACTTTAATAATTAGTAAGTTATGTCAACTCATTATGTTAAATAATCAAAAGAAATACTTGATTAACTGAAATTTCAACGTCTTATAAAAGTGCAAATCACACATACGAATTCACTATAAAGTCTCAAGTTTAAACACAAGTGGGAAAATAAATAAACTGAAGGAAAACAAATAATATAAACGAGACGTGTCAGTCGTCTACGTCTCCATTCCCCAAGTCACTGTCGTTGCCGTCATCCTGTGCGGCATTTCCAGCTTCTTCAGCTGGGTCCTCCTCCGGATCCTCTTCAGGATCCTCCTCTGGATCCTCTTCTGGATCCTCCTCTACCGGCACTGGAGGGGCCTGTGATGGTGCAAGTGCTTGATTTTGCAGTTCCTGAATGTTCCAACTATTTTCCAGGACTCTGTCCTCCAGCCAGTCGGCTCTTATCTGCTCAGCACGCAGATCTCTGGCTATGGTGTTACGAGCTATCTTGCTCGTACGATGCTCTTCTTCGAGCGAGTCGGTCTTCCCGGTAAGGTGTCGGATCATCCATCCTTGTGCCAGGATGGTTTCCTGCATTCTTTCTAGCTGTTTTTGTTGTGTATGCACCAGGATTCTAAGCATGTCAACTCCTATTTCTACAGGATTAACCGGTTCAACCGGTACAGCAATAGTTGGGCGTAACGACGACTCCTCCCCCAGAGCGAGCCTTTTCCTCGCTGCTGAGCGTGTCTCCACGCCATAAGGTGGTATGGGTTCCACCATTGGTGCCTTTCCTGGTGCCCTTGGTGGCGTAAGTCTGTCGGACGATGATGACGATGAGGATGATGACATTGCCTGTTAGGTCGTGTAGTTAGTTACGAGTTGTTTTCATTTCTTATTATGAAGGTATAATCTACCAAACACGATTGTGGCATATTGCATAACAAGATATAATAATTCGGTGCCAAACTAAGTCTAGTGTCGTGATATCAGCTATAGTTTAGGTCTACTTCTAATGCAAACCTGGTTCTCTATAGCTAGTGGCTCTGATACCAATCTGTCACACCCTCAATTTCCACTTGCGGAGTTTTACCGCGAGGCGTGTGAACAAACCAGAATCTGAAACACTAGTACGTCGAACGACTCTACATGATCTGATTATACGTTTTCCAAAATCGTTCTTTGTAGATTTTATATCAATTACCAATATTTAGCAGAGCATTAGTTTTAAAGTTTGAGCGGAAGCATAAGTAAGTAGTGATGCGGGCGCCAACACAAACGAAAAATCCCAAAACAATATTAATAAATAAGACTCGATAATGATGTCTTGTTCAATGCATGTGCGTGCACCTAGAGCTCCTAGCGTCCTGAGAAACATGTAAAGAAACAAGTGTCAACATTAAAGATGAGTGAGTTCACAGGTTTTCATAAATTCGTTTGTTCGGTTATAGTTTAATTACTCCGTTATCCCCAACCCGGGATAACGTATCGGTTCCATTATTCCAATCCCGGAATAATAAGTTGTTGCTTCCAATATTCCCATCCCGGAATATTAAGTTGATTCGTAATTAAGTTCAATGTTAATATATATAGGTAGCTAGCCTAAAGTCATGTCACGTAAGAGTTCGCGATCGAAGCTGACTGTTGTGCCTCCGTTTTGCCAGGCCTATCACATGACCATGGCGGTGTTAGGCCAATTATTCACCCGTTGACCATACCAGGTCGGCTAGCGCGACTAGCTCGGATGGGGCTTGTCGGGCCCAGTAGTACTACTTATAATTCCCCCGCTATTTAACCCAAATACTAACGATCCGAGGAGATTGTCGAGGACTTAAGTGATAAAGCTGCTTAGTGACCATAACATTACATTAACATTAACTTAGTTACCGTATAGTTATGTGACGTTAAATTCGTATAACGTAAAGAGATTGAGTTTGAGAGTGTATACATGTTTCTCCCCCTGTTGTTTAAAAACCGGATAAAGTTAGGGGCCGTGAACTCACCTTTATTTGCTCGGTTAGTGTAGCAAAGATGTTATAAGAGATGGGACCGCTAGTTGCGTCCTAACAAACCAATTAATTACACGTCAGTGTGAAATCATACCAATACAAATTCCACACGCAATTTACTCACAAAGTGATACACACAAACAACATATCTAACACTCAAACATGCATGCAAGTATTCTCATGTGGTCATAGTAATCAAACAACTTATCATGAACATATTCCAAATCCATGCAACACTTTAATGCATAAAATCACAAGTTATCAACTTTCTGCTTAACACTCAATTATTCAGCTGTTTTCTATGATTTTTATAAAATAGTTCTAACATTCCAAAAATTCCAATATTTTTACAGTAGGTGACATTTATACCATAGAAATTTATATAATTTTCCCAAATCCTAAATCTTTACCAATTAACCATAAATATTAATTCACTAAGCTGCAGTCAGATTTACCGCTTTCTGACTGCAGTCCACGGAAGAATTTATTTAAAAATCACTGATCGTCCGATTAACAAAATTCCAGTTGGAGTTGCCCGGAAATTTCTATACCTAGTTGCTGTACAAAAATCATGACTCAACTCCCTACTGATTTTAGAATCTAGCTTGACAAACAACTAGCAAAATTTCAGGATTTTCACAGTTTTAGTTACTGAACTTATTTAGCCCTTTAAAAATATCAAACGACTTCAGAAAATTATGAATCCAGTGCCATTAGATTCCTTATTCAAATCTCTACGTTCTAGACATTAGAAAATCCGTTTTTCGACAACTATCGACCGAGTTACAGCCAGATGAAATCGGCTGTAACTTTTAATCAGCATCCTGTTTCAGCATATTATTATTACAACTTACATAAACCGTTCCTATTGATCAACCTAAGCGAGCAAGAACCGATTTTTAATCATAGTTTACTACTAACAACTTATCCATGCAAACCCTAGTTCTTACTTCTAGTTTTTACAAACAAAACACACTTGCAAACTTATGATATCCAGAAACAATCATGCACATGAATCAACAATCAAAACAGCCGATTACTTAACACTCACATAATCTGAAAACAATACAATCAAACACATGTGTTCCGAAGATGATATGACAAATTCGAGTCTTTTAACGGTAGAGTAAACGAACCGTGATTTAGATAAGAAACCGATGATCAACAAAAATCGCTGCCGAAGACTGAGATGGCGAGGACTGTTGCGACCGGGAGGAAGGAAAAGCTGATTTCGCGACCGAGGAATGAGACTAAGCTGTTTGTGATCTAGATGAAGTGTATCAAGGCTGAACTGGCGATCCAAGGAACAAGTAAAAGGGCTGTTTTGCGACTGAGATGATGAAGGCTTCGGCTGCTGCTTGCTGCGACCGAGAAGAAAGCATGAGTAAGGCAGCCGACGGCTGTCTTGTTTGTTAGGGTTTTCGAATTGTGAAAGAGTATGTATGGGTGTTGTATATATAGGCGCAACAAGATGAGGATCACGGTTTTGGCTAGAGTCGTGGCCGAGGAACTAGGGTGAGTTAGTTTGGTTTGGACTTGATCTCGCGGCCAAGGACTAGGGTGAGTTCGGTTTGGGTTTGAACTCAATAAATCCGCGGTTTTGAACTTGATCTCGGCCGAGAGTGTTTTGGTTTAGGGTTTAGGTTTGCTCTCGGTTTGGATTTGATCTTGGCCGAGGACTTGACTTGAGTTAAAGTTTAAAACTTGTTACTCCTAGAGTCACAATGAATCGAAGTTGGTTCGCGTCGCAGTTCGGTTCAGTTCGTGTACATATCTACTGTAATTATTCTATAACTAAAACAATCACACAACACACAACACGTATTCATTTAACTCGTGCATGTTTAATACTTAGCATATACATTATTCGGCATGTGTCACGTGTAAGTTATCTGAAAAACCCGGGATATCACAATAAATACCCCCTCAAACCTCTGCTAGCTTTTTCGCTCACAATCACACCTTTACCCGACGTAATTCCACTCGCCGGAAAAGTTCTGCAACTCGCCAGAAAACCGAGCCTTTCACCTTTGAGCCTTACTGAACCACCAGAGCTCATACTGAAGCCACCTACACTCACCTCAAGCTCGCTGAAGACCCTCTGCCGCAAGACACACGTCGCCGGAATAGTTTGCTGTCACCGGAGTTTCGCCGGCGAAACAGAGGAGCCACTGTTCGGTATACCTTACGCTTAATCTTTCATTCTTTTTATTTATCTCACCTGTAATTAACCGCAACACACTAAAAGAACATGATTTAATCGACGATCGACGAACCAGTCGGACTTTAGTTCTGGTTAAGTCCAACGAAGAAGACGAAGTTTCAGTTGTCTATATGTATAATTAAAATCAAGATATAACTCGGCTTAGACACACAGTCCAGCGGTGGACTGTGTGCAAATAAAACACGCTTACGTCTCAAGTTCGAATCTTGTCCCACGCACCTTCGCCTTAATAAAAATGTTTTTTTTCTTAACTGAACCGGATCCACTGCTTAAAGATGTTAAGTTTAAAAAAAACCGGAATAATAACCAAGATAGACACACAGTCCAGTGGTGGACTGTGTGAATGTTTAATCACACGTCACGAGTTCGAGTCCGGACTACCGCACCGGTCCGGACAATTATCAAACTTTTTATTTAAGACAGAAATGAAAATATTTAGTTTGTATATAAGTATAATAAAAATCAGATTATTTAACAAGTTCACACAGTCCAGCGGTGGACTGTGTGTTAACTCAACCCACAGGTCCCGGGTTCGAGACCTGTGGAGAACACCGGTTCGATACATTAAAATCGTTTTTAAAAATAAATGATTTTCGGATTAATCTAATTAGTATATAAATTTAATTAAAAACAGAAATATTTCGGGTTAGACACATAGCTCAGTTGGTAGAGCTGCGTGCACGCGTACGGGAGGTCTCGGGTTCGAGTCTCACCCAGCGCATACATGCACACGGTCAACGGTCAACGGTCAAAAAGTCAACATTTTTTTTATTAGTTTTATTTATTTATTTTATTCAAAAATCAATTAAAGTACTTAAAAATAACATTTTTAAGGTTAGAAAATAGCCTTAAACTCACAAAAATACACCCAACAATCCTACTAAAATGGATTAATAAAATCCGTTACTTACCGAACCATTATGCCATTATCTAGGTTAGTTTCACTCGTGGTTAAAACCAACTTCGTGCGCATTCAACATCATCAACCGAACGCACCCAATGTGAGTGAATCTTACAACTCCCATTTTTAATTACACGTTTTGGGGTGTGTCATGTGTCACAAAATTAACTCGTTTATTTAAACTAGTGCCATACCATATTGTGATTTAAACTTAGATTGTATATATATTGTTTGTAGTTATGTATTTCATATTGTCAAGTTATATGCAATTCATTCATTAGGCCCATCAGTTCCTCGTGGGAGACGAGTTGAGCAACGCGTGCCTCAAAACAAATCCATTATTGTTCGTGTGTGTATTATTTAGTTTATATTGTTTGTAGTTATGTATTTCATATTGTCAAGTTTATACAAATCATTCATTAGGCCCATCAGTTCCTCGTGAGAGACGAGTTGAGCAACGCGTGCCTCAAAACGATCCATTATTGTTCATGTGTGCATTATTTAATATTAATTGATTGGTGAATAAGTTTACATCTATTTTTACTCATGTGTGGTTGTGCACTTTATTTTATAATCAATTAAATAAACTTGTTCAAATGTTTTTCATAGGATTCACTCGCCAACTTTTTGTTGATCCAAAAACCATTTTTACACGTGATACAGGTGAACAGGATGAAGCAAGGAAAACATAGGAAATGCCTTAGAAGAAAACAATGAAGCCTAGATTGATGTTTAGGACATGATGTAATATTGATTGTAATTTCCCATTAAAGTGTATTTTTTTAATGAATATGAAACGTTAAAATAAATGTCATGAGCTTTGATGATAACCCAATCATGCCCCGATCACCTTTTCCGCTGCGGGTCGGGGTGTGACAGAGTCGTCCATTTGAAATCGCTTGAGAATATCCCTGACGTACTTGGTTTGATGAACGAAGATTCCTTCCTTTGATTGTTGAACCTGCAAACCTAAGAAGAAAGTCATTTCTCCCATTGCGCTCATCTCGAACTTCTCTTGCATAACCTGTTTGAATTCCTTTCACATTCGTTCGTTGGTCGACCTAAAAATAATATCATCAACATATACTTGCACTAGCAGCGGATCCTCGTTCCTTTCCTTGATGAAGAGAGTACAGTCGATCAATCCTCGTCGAAAACCATTCTTCAGAAGATAGGTGGACAACGTTTCATACCAAGCCCTTGGAGCTTGATGAAGACCATATAACGCCTTGTTGAGAAGCCAAACCTTGTCAGGATGGATTGGATCTTCAAAACCTAATGGTTGCTCAACTATACCTCTTCTTCAACCACACCATGAAGAAATGCACTCTTCACATCCATTTGATAAACGGTGAACTTCTTGTAGGACGCATAAGCCAAGAAAATTCTTATGGCCTCAAGTCGTGCAACCGGTGCATAAACTTCATTGTAATCAATGCCTTCGACCTGATTAAAGCCCTGGACAACCAATCGCGCTTTGTTTCTCACAACAACACCTCGATCATCTTTCTTGCATTTGTAAACCCATCGAGTGCCAATCTTCTTGTAGTTGTCAGGTCTGTCAACTAACTTCCACACACCCAATTTCTGAAACTGCTGAAGTTCTCCTGCATGGCTTCAACTCGAGAGTCTTCTTTCATTGCCTCCTTCCAAGATTTTGGTTCAACTTGGCAAACATAACAGGCAAAAGACCAATCGTTCTGTCCCCCAGATTCTCTTATTTTCGAATGCAGTCCAGCATTCTGGTTGTTTCGAAGCTAATTACGAGTCTGCACACCACTCTGGATATCTCCAATAAATTCTGCTGAGGGTGGGTATTATGAATTCGAGTTTCTAGAACATCGGGAACTCGAGAGTTTATACCCAAATTGTTGATATTCAGATCAACAGTCAAATCGAGTGCTGGATTTGATGAGGATGTAGTTGCATGACCTTTAGTTGTCCCTTGAGGTAGTATATTTGACGTGACATCAGAAATTCCAGGAACTGCACCAGGGGTTGCTGCATTTGCATAATGAAACTCATCATCTTCTGATGAAATATTATAGTCTGCAGCATCTTCGAATTCCTCATTTTGAACAAGATTGTTAACCGAAGTTGACACTTGAAGGTTAACAATAATTGGTCGAACTAATGATGAGTCAACTGTTGTATCACTTTCTAGTAACATTTGAGCTGCAGCAGATGCATCATCAAAAGTTGGCAGATTAAAGGAGTCGAATAGTCCATCGTAGTCAAACATCCAAGGAGCACCCGTAGCTCTTACTGATTCTGTGTATCTCTGAACCTTGACTTCACCCCATTCTTCAATCTTCTTTGAAGACAAATTCCACAACCTGAAATTCGGAGTAGCATATCCAAGGAAGAATCCTAGATAGCCTTTGGACCAACTTTCCATGTGGATCAATCATAGTGCATGGAGCTCCAAAAGGTTCTAAGAAAGAAACATCTGGTTTCCTTTTATGTAGAACCTCAAAGCATGTCTTCCCATGTCTCTTCACCGTTAGAACTCTATTCATCGTGTAACATGCAGTAGCAACAGCTTCTCCCCAAAATTGAACAGGAAGTTCTGATTCTACTAACATAGTTCTTGCTGTTTCAATCAGAGTTCTATTCTTCCTCTCAGCGACACCATTCTGTTGTGGAGTGTAGCAAAAACTGTACTCATGCAAAATGCCCTTTGAAGAACAGTACTCATCCATAACTTGATTCTTGAATTCGGTGCCATTGTCGCGTCTGATTCTCCTTACCTTCAGATTGTACAAATTTTCTAACAGAGTCATGAGATTCTTAAGGATATTAGGAACGTCACTCTTGTGTTCCAGCATATTCACCCATGAAAATCTGGAGTAGTCATCAGTAATTACCAGACAATAAGAATCGCCAAAGGTAGTCTTGTGTTTCATAGGTCCAGGTCCATATGAAGACGTTCCAGAGGCATATTCACAGTGTTGATCTTCTTCATGGGATGGGATTTTCTAACTTGCTTGCCCTTTTGACACGATACACAGACGTCTTGAAGATGAAAATTCTTGACTGGTACACCATTCACAAGATTATTCTTCACCAAATAGTTCATTTTCCTCAGGTGAATGTGTTCCATCCGTCTGTACCAAGAGATTTATTCCTTTTTGGTGGCTTTTGAGACAAAACATGTGACCTGCGTAGATGTTGTAATAGCTTGGCTCACATCAAGAATATACAAGTCGTTGATTCTTGGAGCCGATAAGAGAATCCATTCTTTCGGGATCCTGAATCCGGGTTTCAGCACATAACAACCGGTATCATCAAAATGTATCGTAAACTTCTTGTCGCAGATTTGAGAAACACTAAGAAGATTGTGATCAATTTGCCGCACATAATTGATCTTATCAAAACTCACAACACCATTGGAGACCATTCCTTCTCCAGTGATGTATCCACCTTTACCACCAGCAAAAGCAACATAACCACCCCGAATGTTTTTCACATCATACAGGAGCCGTAAGTCACCCGTCATGTGCCTTGATGCTCCACTATCAACAATCCAATGACTATTCACAATTCCTCCTGGAACACCCTGCACATTTCAAAAACCAGATCAGTTTGAGATGGGGACCCAAGCCTTAGTGGTCTTGGGTCGCCCTTATCATCAAGAAATGTGATCTCAATTTCTTGATGATTTGGAAATTGTGTTCCACCTCTTGAACCACTGTCGGTCTTTGGTTTCCAAGATCGTTGATTATTACCAGATTGACTATTATTTACAGTTTTAACAGTTTCTGGCTTTATTACATTTGAATATCTTGGATTCCTTTTTGAAGAATCTGGTTTTAAAGCTTTTTCAATTGCTTTTACTTGTTTAGGTTTTTGTTTCTCCTTTTGTTCTTTAATATTCCATTTATCTTGTGTTGGAGAAACAGATAGACGTTGACAAGTTGGTTCATGAGGGGTTCTTTCAACAAATCTTGGTTTAGCTGGATTTTACAATTTTTTATAATGTGGCCAGATTCTCCACATTTGAAACATGTTCTCCTTTCAACAAAATTAGGAGATCGTGTTTCATGGCTTGATGTTGAATCATGGGTCTTGAGGTACTGGGTTCATTTTCATTACACCCATTTGAGTGTTGAGTGTAATGATTTTGACTGTTTCTTTTCAAAATCTTGACTTTGTTAACAAAATCTACATTAGACTTGCCTTCAAAGGTCTCAACTTTATCAGTACCCCAAGAACTCACAAGTTTAACATTTTTAAGCTTCTTCTTGGAGCGAGAGCCTTTTGCTTCAACCTTTGGTTGTGGAACTTTAGGCTTTTCAACTCACTTCCCTTGTTTTTCTCTTGAATATGATAATGGTTGTGATTTGGTTGGCTTTTCCTTCTCTAAAAATTTGGTTGTTGAATTTTCAAACACCTGATCTATAGAGATTGGATTCACGTTTTTAATTGGAAAATCTGTGTTTGAGTAGATTTTCTTATTTCCAACCAGAGTATACAACACATTATCAGTTTCATCTGAAGACGCTTTTGTCTTCACAGATTTCTTAGAATCATTCTCTTGATTTCAACAGGTTTAGTACTGGGAGCAGCAGAGAATTCTACTCCTTTCCCTTTATCAAGAGATTGATCCTGATCACTTCTGATTGATTCATCATCTGATGTATCATCTTCCTCTAGTTCTGCTGGATTTTGATCAACATCAGATGACGAATTTTCTTGCTTGCTTGGTTCTTGTGAGGAGTTGTCTAGTTTGAACCCCAATCCTGCTGCAAATTCTTCAGGATTAAGTGGTATGGAGGGTTCAAAGCGAGGCATCTCCTCTTCATCAGGCATTTTGGTATAGTTGTGTTTCATTGGGGGTGAACACGACTTATACCCAATGCATTGAGCATCTCCCTTTAGCTTTTGAACATCAATGATATGATCAAGCACATATCGGGAGTTATAATAACTTTCCAATTTGAGCTTGATTGCATCATATTCGCATTTGGCGATGCCTAACTCTTTCTTAGTTTCTTCTAGGAGATTAATATAGTTATTAATTCCTGTCTGTTTATTAAAAACTGTTTTTGTCAATTCAGAAATGCTTTTCTTAAGGGTTTCTATTACAGATTTGAATTCCTTTTCATTCCGAGTTAGAGCTAAATTAGCCTCTTTGCACTTTGATAGTTCAACAACTAAATTTTGATTATGACTGTTAATTGTTTCATATTTTGTTTTCAATTCAACACAGTCATTGCAAACTTTAGGAAAGTCGGAATTTACCTGACTTGTAGAACGTGCAACGTTTGCCATGAAGGCAGTGTGATGAGGGAAGGCTGCACCATCTGTAAAGAATTTCTCTGTTTCTTTTACTGCAGCTTCTGCTTTCCTCATCAGACCCACTTTTTCACTCTTCATCTTCTCAGCTTCACTCAGCAACTTGCTAATCTCAACATCACTTCCTTTTCTGACATGAGAATCAGATCGATAACCACCTGAACTTGAGCACTCTTCATCAGAACTACCAGTATACCCTGAAGCATCATCATCATCTGAATTCTTAATGTTGTGAACATGACTGATTTGACTGATGATCTTCGCATAACATGCAGTTCCTCCATTGTTCTCTGTTCCCAACTGTACTGACCAATCACATCCTTCATCAGATTGAACTACCAAAGCGCTATGTGTATTTGAAGGTCCTGATTGATTGGTATTGTTTAAGTTGCTGACAGCTACTATTCTTCTATCATTGTTGAACTGAGCTGTGTTGGATGGTTGAGATTGATTTCGAAAGGGGTTTTGATTTCCTTCTTTGCTGGGCCTCGTGCATTCCCGTTTAAAATGACCTCTTTCTCCGCAGTTGAAGCAAGTAACGACAGTTTTATCAAAGCCGTATTTTGTATCCTTCTTGTTCTCCAAACTGGTTCTTCCTGTTCTCCTCATGTAATCCTTCGCTCTTCGCACAGCACTTGCAAATGCCCACTAGATATCCATCAGTTCCATCTCATCTAGGTCAATTTGTTGGTAGTCTTCATTAGTCAAATTGATGTTTCCTATTTGACCTGCAACTAAACCACAATAAGCACTGACCATTGTGTTAAGAAATTCCATATGTTCCTGTGCAACTTCTATGCTGACTTTGGAGAGATGTGACGTGTCAAGTTTGACAGTGTTGGGATTTGCAGATTGAGAATTGTTTCCCTAGAAAGCTTGTTGAGGAGCTTGTTGTGGAGCTTGATGTGCTAAATCTCTTGGTTGTGGAAGGAAGGCTTTCAGATCAAAGGCTTGTCCATAGGCTTGAGCACTTGAGCCTGAAGACTAACTTGGTTTGGTAGAAGAGGGTTCACGTTTGACACAAACGCGGGTTGTAGCTTCGGCTGCTAGCTTGAACTTGTACCTGCATTAATACCTCCGAAGTACATCTCAGGATTTTGTGGAATAGTGACTCTTTGTGCCTTCCGAAGTTCTTCTTTGCTCTTGTTCTCCAGTTTCTACACAAATTCATAAATACTAATTGAGTCCAAAACACCTGTATGTTTTAATAAGTCAATAAATTGACTCCATTTCGGTGGTAAAGCATCAGCAAATCGCATCACAATTTCTTGTGGTGCTGCTAACACTTTGTAAGAGTATATCTCACTGAGCAGATGATAAAAACGTGTGGTCATATCATTCAACATTTCATTTTCCATAAACATGAAACCTTCAAACTCCTTCTTGAGCAGATCATGTCGAATCTTCCTAGTAGCAGCATTACCCTCTCCTCTCGCTTCCAAAGTATCCCACAGATTTTTCGTGGTCGTACAATACACAAACTGATGATAAATATCTTTGTGAAGAGCTTGTGTTAGGATAGCAAAGGCCTTTTTCTCTAGATCATATGCTTTCTTGTCACTTTCATCTAGATTGGCCAAGGAGGTTGGCTTTGACCCGGCTTCTTCGAGTGATTCTTTATAGGGTGTAGTGAAACACGTCTACAGTTCTATGTTCTGACCAAGAACATAAGTGTGAAAATGACTTTTCTACGAAGGATAATCGTTCATGTGGTTTAGCTTCGGTGGACGGTTCTTGCTCCCTGTTTCACTCTCGCTCATTAGAAGAGTTTGGATGCTCTGGTTTTGGTTCGCAACACACGCCCATTGATTTGCAGAGATCATGGCTGTATGTTGAGGCATTAAAGACTTAACCCATGATGTTGCGGAGCTTTGCGAAGACTCCTGATTTGAGCTTGAACCAGTACTCCAATCCCATGGATTAGAACTCATTATATTTTCTTGATTATGAAAAATTGAAAGGTTTAAAGTTTAAAAATAACAGTTCCCTCTTAAAAATTCACAATTTTGAAAATATTTGAAAAGCACACAGCTTTGAAAATCTGAAATACGAAAAACAAACAATAACGAAGGTTATTCGTACGAACCAATGTTTAGTACGGATAAGTGTTCTTTGTACGAGTAACTTGCTTCGTACGGATTAGCTCCTTCGTGCGAACCAGGTTGTTCGTGCGGATGAGTTTCTTTTGCACGAGCAGCTTGGTTCTTCGTACGAATGAAATATTCGCACAGACTGTTTTTTCTCAAAGTTTGTCAAATGAATCTTTTGCAGGGTTGGTTTGGTGAAAACTTTCCTTTTCTTGTACAGACTGGTTTTCAAAAATAGCCTGTTGTCTTACCCAATTTTAGTTAAGAAAACAAACATTCCATCAGCTTTTACAGTCATAACAGTCCAAGTCCAAATGTCAGAAAATTTGTCAACCCTACAACACTATTCTGATGAGTTTTTATGGTGAGTTTCTTCAGCAAATGTGTTCAACTTGAACAAAAGAAAATTTTAAGAAAAACCAGATTTTAACATGTCTCCGTGTATTCTAACTCGGTTTTTATAAAAATTTTCCGGATATAACAGATTTTAACTAAGTTTTAAGTTAGTTATCTATTCAAAACTTAAGTTTTCTGCCGTGAGTTCAAGAACACTTCAAGAAATCTTCAAACTAGCTCAGACACAATACTAAGCTTGGTTTAGAACAAGGAAGAGAGCCAAAGTTCTGATACCACTTGTAGGTCCACCTGAGGATCAAGTTAAACCTGCCTCCTTGTTCATGCAACACACATACAAGTGCGGAATCCAAATATGCATGCAAACCAAAGCAAAGTAGAACACGGGATAACCAAAGATTCAATATCTTGATTAACTGATGAGCACTAGCACAAACATATACAAACAATGCTCATACGACTCATACAAACTGCCTGTGCTCTTGTGTCTTCCTCTGCTCAACTTGCTAGTTCGACTTTGATCAGTGACCAACGCACTTAACCAGAGAAACCAACTTCAGCAAATTTACCAACCCTTGACTGAGAGGTGCATGTCTGCTTATATAGTGTCCATGTTAGTCATTCATACGAAGTACGTTGCTAGACATACGAAACACACTATTACACACGAAGAACTGCTCCAAAGATGCTCGTACAAACAAGTTGGTTCGTACGAAGCATTAGCTAGTTCGTACGAAACAAGTAACACACTTGTTTCCATTGTTTCCTTCGTACGAAGCATGTGGTTCGTACGAGCAACATCTTGCTCGTACGGAGCATTCTTACTCGCATAGAAAGCTTTCTTCGAAGAGCGTGTCATAAACATGACGTACACAAGACTCAACAGTATGCACACATGCAACTGTTTAACACATACAAACTAAATCGTCGTACGAAACCAAGATAGGAGGATATCTTGATTTGGTCTACACGACCAAACTTATACAGGCACAGGAAACAAAGATCGTACAATTATAGATGTAACTAAGAACAAGCGACAGACACAAAAGTGTATCAACAAATGTTAGAAAGGGCGGAGAATTTGTTCAATTCAAAATGGACCAAGTGGTTCGAAATTGATGCACCAACTTACAAAGAGCTCACTCTAGAAATCCTTGCCTCTTTTCCCCTTCAAAAGCCTATTGCTAAAGGCCTAAGGGGTACTTTGAAGTGTATTACATTTTGCAAGGCTTGGAAATGGTAATCTATGACTTTAGCCGAATATGGAGTAAGATTGGGATAATGTTCACAATGGGTAGGGTGGAATTTCGAGGAATGAAAGACTTAGAATTTTGGGGACGAGTAGGTGAAGGGACATATAACCCCCGGACACAAGAGAGCTCACGCCTTTATGACCCACTTCATAGGTACCTTCATAGATGCCTAGTTTTTGCCATTAGGGCAAGAAAGGATTCAATAGTGGGGTTACTACTAGAGACTTGTTTCACCTATTTGGCCTTGTTGATAAGGTTCCTTGCAACCTCGCTTATAGCATGACAGAATTTTAATAAAAGTAAAATTAAAGCCATTGGGTCCGGGCGCTCGATTTCCAACGCAATTCCAAACCTCCCGCTCAATTTCCAACAATGAAAAAGAAAGCACTAACCCGTCACCTTCAGATTGAGAGAGACCCAAGAACAAAGATCCTTCAAAACCTGGCAAGTGCTGAATTGGCTCAAAGAATTTATGGGTAAATAACTCCACAACTTTTACTTTAAGAACCACTGGATCCGTACCCAAGTGTCCTCAAACAACAATCCTGCAATCCTTCTGTTTGATGTGTGATTAAATTTGAAAACCGTGTAAAAAAAGGAAGTATTTTCATCCCCGTCAAGCGCTCACTTAACCTGCGATTTTTATCTGGCATCCAAGGCTTTAAGTCTCTCAATTTCCAACAAAGATTTCCTTGCCTTGGTCCTTTCCATACATTCCGCATCCGTAAGCACCATGTCTTTAGCCGTGCGTTCCAGAGTAACGACAACCTGTTTGAGATGCGTGGCAGACTCTTCAATCTTCCTTTTTTCGGCCGCCACCCAGTCCTTTATACGATTCTTTAGCCACCTAAGTTTCGTGGCTAATACCAAATCCGCCCTGCCATTAAACACAAAAGAGCCACACAAGATTTTTACATACTCTTTGAAGCCCGGTAGTTCGAGCCAAGAGTTAAAAATCAAAACGGGCTAGGACCAAAATAATTCAAACAGACACACATCAAAATAGGGCAATGATCTAATAGGTGTCTATTAAGGGCTGTAACTGACGCCCTTGGCCATTTACCAAAGAAATCCCTGCATACTAGGAACCTATCCAACTTACTAAGTTTGCTTCCTGCATCAGCCATGAAAGTGAAACGATAACTCCCCATAGTATGCTCGCACAGCTCCCCCCAAGTCAATAAAATGATTAAACGCCGCCACATTGGAAGCGACAAACTCGGAATTCATCCGTTCATCCACATACCGCACATCGAGTAGATTGGTAAGATGGCAACTTTCATGGTTTTCATTAAACCTAGAAGCAATAAACACACGTACAACACAAGCACATGCATACCAAGTCTTACTAATCGTTGGCCAGGGTTAGTAGAAGTATACATGACATCTTAGACCAAGTATAAACTGTGTTCAAGTGCTCTCATCTTTATAACGAATATTTTTTGTTTCAAAAAGTTCTTTTTTGTAGTTGTAATACATTGTCAGCATACATGTTAACCGTACCCTTTATCTCACAAACTTGAGAGAGGGGCACCAACAAAAAATATTTCCATCACATGGGGGTATGTTCAAAAAGGAGAGGGTACGTTTATACACCCAACATAAATCAAGTTTGTTGACATAGAAAGACTGACAAAACAAATTTGAATCATAGTACATACCATGACCAAACGTAACCACTGATATTCCCATGATCCTATAACTAAATTAACTACAATCCTATAACTATTTAACTACGCGTTAATAAAATACTTCATCTTTATAATAGTAAATTTAACATTTCACAATTTAAAAATACATTAATAACACATTTCTAAAACTATATGTTTTTGGGAAGCGTATGACTCGTGGACTCGTGGTCCAACATAAAATTATAAAATCATCAAACATGAATATAACATGTCACCAATGCACAAGATTCTTGAGGTAGATAGACGCTTTTGATGTCTGAACATGTTATCAGCATCTACACAGAAAATTACATAAAAATCTTGCATATACAAAACTACTCTAATCTCTTATAAAATCGCCTCAATCATCCGAGCTATAATCACTGTTAGAGTCATCAGGTAGCAAAGGAACAGCAGCGCAACAGAACACCTCTTTATCCTTAAGAAGAAGACAGCTACCATTAAAATCCCACTTTAGATCCATCACTGAGAACTTTGGTAGTGGAACGTTTACACAGTAAGCACCAGATGGGGTCCACATGTACACGTGGGAGGTCCCGATGCACAAAACTAGTCTAGTGCATGTTGGGTCCCATGCTGCGGCACGAATAGGGTCTTTCTGTATCAAAATGGCAGCGAGCTCAAGAAGGTTCATGTCCCAAATCCATAAGACGGTTGGCATGCTGTCGTTGCGAGTGCAGATGTATTGGCTGTCCTTGCTCCATGACATTATACCTGCAGTTTGGTTAAACTGAAGTTATAATGCACGTTGAAAGTCCCAACAAAAACCACATACATGTTTTCTAGAGGTTGCAAGACACGTAGTCGATGCAAAAAATAATCAGGTTTTGAGTTGGCATGTCTAACCGTTTAATAGAAAGATCATTAGGTCATGTTCATGTTTAATAGAAAGCTCGTTTAGTTCAAAATCTCATGTTCCGGTAGACCTGTTTACCCCTTTAAGAATACATGTTGAGACTCGTCAACCTGTTTGACATAAGAATAAAAAAAAATAAAAGAATATATACTGTGTGAGGTCAACCTACCAACCCGCTTACAACCATTTATGACACCGTTTACAACACGCCAACTCATTTAAGACCCATTTACAACTTGATTAAAACCCGGTAACCTGTTTACAATCCCCAAACCGTTTGACGCGATTTGATAAATGGGCTACACAGATCATGTTCGAGATCATGATTTTAAGTGTGCCTGGGTTAGGCTTGATGTCTTTGACACAAATAGATATATGGGTCGTACTCGGATTTATTAAGTCAACCTGACACTATTGCCACCCAAAATAATTACTATTTCAAATATGACTACAAAAGTCATACTATTAGAAGAATAATAAACTTTTTTTGAATAAAATGAATTAGAAGGTTTTATGCATTATATATAGCGAGACTTCCAACTCACTAAACTCATTTAACTTGTTTTCTTCTCAGCTACCTTTGTTTGATGTATAACCCAAACAAATGATTCCAATGTTTATAAAAGCTCCAATACTAACAACGTAAATGAAACCTCAAAACCTACCATCTATAGTAGGTTTTATGCATTATATATAGCGAGACTTCCAACTCACTAAACTCAGTTAACTTGTTTTCTTCTCAGCTACCTTTGTTTGATGTATAACCCAAACAAATGATTCCAATGTTTATAAAAGCTCCAATACTAACAACGTAAATGAAACCTCAAAACCTACCATCTATAGTACCATGAAGTTGCAACGATGACAAAGGGCAAATTGGCCATTTTAGTTTGAAATTTGATCATAAATAAAGACGCTGACTGCTGAGATTTCCAAAGTCATCCAAGAATGGTAAACTGAGTAGTTTCCTTTTTCGAAGAGCTTCATATACTTTTCATGAGCATTCTACTACGTAAATCACATAGATATTCTACTTAAAACCTATTTAACGAGTGACGGGTGCATTCACTGCTTTCTTTTTTAGACTTCTCTTCAGATGATTCTATAGACAATTTTTAGAAGAAACGGGAGATTGAGAAAGTCATGCTTACCGATTCCTTGCTTAGGGTTTGGCTTGTCACTAGGAGGCTTTTGGAAAGGCAAGGTAATGGGCAATTCCATAACATCATATCTAACATCTATAAATGGTGGACCATATTCTGCAAAGAGAAATGTAAACAATAAAAACAATGGAACCATTATTAAAGAAAAAATCGCAACAAGGCCAAGTATTATAATAAAGATAAAAAAAAGTGACAAGATAATAAATTGAGCGAACGCAAACGACAAATCTTAAGCATAATTTACATGATAGAATAGTGAGGCAACTATCAAGAATATTAACTTGTAGGCTTTTATAGCCATATGTTAGCAACACGCACTGATGAACGCATGAAATGAAAACACTATGGGTGGATATTTATACCCATTCTCAGGAATGGGTAGTGTCGTACCTTAAAAGTATATTTTCAATGTATACAACTTCCTAAATCATTTTATTCGTAGATTAAGGGTATTATTGTTAAATATAGTTTTTGTAGTCATAACTAAAGAGTTACTTGCAAAAATAAAGATAAACAGACAAAACAAGTGGTCACGGGTCAATCCAACTAGGCCCATTTGACTTGCACTAAAAAATGACATGTTTCAACCTGAACCCATGTTGAAACGTTACCGAACCCACACATCTTGCCACTTCTAGAAATTACCATAAGGCCAAGAGCACAACATCTGATATAAGTATCCAAGACAGCTGAAAAAAGTTCCAAGTTCGGTAGGTTTTTGTTTTGTTCTTATCCATAACTTTTTTGAAATCAATTAGTATTCATGTATTAAAAATGGCATTAATGGGATTAGGGTAACTCACAAGTCACAATCGTTGCAAAAAAAAAAAGCAGATGACACTCAATAATGCTGACATCATCAAGCATGGCCATTAAACGATCAAGAATGACATAGGCAAATACTGAACAGAGAAAGAAAGGTGTTGCATTGCTTTGAAAATGTTTACCAGAATTTTGTTGTGTAAAATCATCTGATAAAGACAAGTCAGACATATCAAGCTGTAAGGGCTCATCAACCTCCTGAAATACCAAAAATAAAGATTGAAGTAACTCCAAAAATCATAAGATATCTTTAATGAATCCACCTCAAACACTCAGTTTTGGCAAATCTTGATAGCCAGATAGTTACGTACCTTAAAAACAGCAGCAGAACAAGGAGCTCTTAGAGTTGATAGATGCATAAATTCTGCAAAAACTTTCCAGGTTAAGTGATTTAGAACTCTTAACATCTGATCATAACTACCAACTGCTAAAGACTGGCCATTAGGAGACCAAGAAACACTTTTTACACCCAATCCACTTTCATATGCTTGATATTTTGATAGACACCGTCCATCCAACGAGTATATCAGAACCTACACGCAATAATGCAGGTAACTGTTATCTAAATACAACAGCATACACTTTATAAGGATAAAGAAGGAGCATGTAAGAGTTTTCTACAATAAAGAGAAATGACAAGTCAGTTTGGCACTGGAATTTTCTTGAATACTATATTTTTTGGTTTGTTATTTTGTAGGAGTGGAAAAATGGGAGAAAATGTATGGGTCAAAATGGGTGATTTTTTTTGGCATGGGTTGAAACGGGTCAAAACTCAAGAGTCAAGGCGGGCTAACCCAGAAGGTGCAAAAAAAATAATAATTCTTTTTAAATTAGTAGTGTGTCAAATATGTATACAAAGTTATAACATTTCAAGTTGATATGACATTAGGAGGTTTTATGTATTAAAATACAATGTGGGCTACTTCCTACACGTTTGGCTCATTTACTTTTGAAGTAACTTAGTTATTACCCTTTTGACCCGTTAGAGATAATACATAAAAGTATTAGAAAAGAGAGAACTATAAATGCAAACCTTATATTCAAGAGGGGAGTCCCATATAATAATTGCAGTATCATCCGGTGACCATTCAACATCAGCAAGATCTAACGTATCAACAGCAAAAACACCCATGATTTCCCATGATTGGCAAGATATAAGGTTTATATAATCTTTGCAATCACGCCTTGTGCATATTGCAGCAAAACTCCCATCTTTGGTGAAAGACACCCCTTTAGAAGCATGTTTTGGCCACTGCACATGTATACATGCTGTATTTAAAAGTGACCAAACGGTGAGCCTTAACTGGAACTCTGATGTGGTGAGTATGTGGCGACTGTCTGGGCTCCACCTGGCATAAGCGATCCCTGCTGGACCTTCGTCTATTTTGCATGTCCATTCAGGTTGTGCTAATGACCATGCTTGTATCATGGACTTCTTGTAAAGTCCACATAGTATGTATTCGGAATCTTGGGCCCACTCGATATAGCTTATTTTATCCATACAAGAAAACAATTGTACAACCTAGATGAATGTCAAAATCTTGTGTTAATATTTAAAAAAACCATCAAAACCAATAAAAGATGCTCTTGGTCAGTTGGTTGATCATAAAAACAAAAGGAGAATAAGCTTCATTTTCTGAATTTGGACATTTATCATTCTGCGAGGAAACTGCATACATATACACAGCCTCATAACCATCTATAGATAACTACACTATAGCAAATAACAAACTTCACAAAAGCTTAAATACAGCAAAGGGGCATGTTCTTTCATAGCCAATAGCATGTTAAAAACTGGGAGAACCGCATAAGCGCGTTGCACGCATACCTATTGCTTCAATCAAAAAAGTAAATTTGAAAAGAAAAACGGTTTACTTATCTCTCCCTACTCTTTCTTAGATTTTAACTTCCCTCTCCTAATTTTCTTTTAATAAATTAATATTATAATGTGCAGATATGTGCATGTAGAGTGTGTGCATATATGCATTAAGAGTTAAGACATACAACTATCAATACCATAGTTTTTAAAAAATAAACCCAATACATATTAACATCTGTATGCATCCTAGTTAACTTATATGATAATTACGAAAAGGGTTAATGCAATTCTCGCTTCTCAACATCCTATTGGTTCTACATGACACCCTCCTACAAATAGGGGCGGTTGCGGGTCGGGGTCCCGGACCCCAATGTTTTTTAAAACTTTAGTAGAGATGGTATGTTAAGTTTTTCATGGACCTCATAAGAATATATAGATGGAACCCATAGCAAAGAAAGTAAGCTTGGTGAGATGGTAAATCGCTTCTCTTTTAATCAATAGCGACAGACCCTATAATTGTATTTTATTATGTCCTTGACCCGACCCGAAAGGCGACTGACCCGAAAATTCTGAAGTATGGTTGTGAAAAGTCTCAACACTGGAAAAATTGGACCCCATTGAAAAAAAATCCCGGGTCCGCCCCTGCTACAAACCTAATTTACGTAAGGCTATGCAAATCTATAAAATGCTCCTGGATTTTGGTACTCAAAGGTGCATAAATTTTCTGTTTCAGTTCTTAATTTTTTTAGAACACTGCAACTCAATACATCCCTCAAATCATCTAACATTCCTATATGAAAACAAAACACCTAGCAAATGCACTTCCTAAATCTAAAACATACTAACCCATCAAACAAATATACCCAAAAAAACTCAAAGATCTCAAACAATTACCTTAAAAGACAAAACATCTCGAATCACAAGACGATAATCCACAGCAACAGCAAGGTACCGAGCATTTGGGGAGAAACAACAGGGGCCAGTCTGCTTAAAAGATTCTGTAAATTCCATCAGAGAGTAGTATTTTATCAGGAAAAAACGGTTTTGAGGTATTCAGGGCTCAAATTGTGCATTAGGGGTTGGATTTAGCACTAGAAATTGATTTATGTATGAAATGTGAAGGGGGTTTGGAGAGATTAGTAGATCTGGTGTGAGGTGGTGGTGGGTGAAAGTTATGGTGAGTTTCAAATTTGAAATGATTGTGTGAAGGTTATCGGAAAGAACGTTTGACTTCAACAGTCAAACGTATAAAAGTAACCGGTGTCCGGGTATGTGTTACACCTATTCTCGCATTTTTATCACTCCACCTAAAACCATCTATTTTGATGATTTTAAGGTGAGAGAAAAATACGGTGGATGAGAGGAGGATGTGCGTGAAGAAAAGAAAGTTTGGCGGGGTATGTAGGGAAAAGTATCCATCTAAGGAGAGAGAAAGGTGTTGTGAGAATAAAGGATAAGAGAGGATAGAGAGTGTTGTTTTCTGGTGAAGAAAATGGCGTAAGAGATAGAATGTTTGTGATTGGTGGTGCAATGCCATATTGGTATCATAAAAACATCAAAAAACACTTTTATTGGGATGCTCTAAGGCTAGTGGCGAGGTGTACAAAAAACTGGTTTTATCGAAATCGGGTTTTTTCTAACCGGTTTTGTAAAAATCGGTTCTAATCCGAAATGAACCGTACTAGTTAGGAATCTTCATCTTCGAAACCGGTTTTTTTTTTGCACAAACTGGTTATAAACCGAGCCGGTTATACCGGTTTGGGTTCCCATCATTAAAAACTGGTTTTTTCCCACACAAAATAACCAGTTTGGTTAAAAACAAGACCGGTATTTAGGAAAAAATGATTTGTACACCTCTGCTAGTGGGTGTGGGGGACGTCCCTGGCCCGTCGGGGGTGTTCGGGTATACACCCAGGTACAGGTATTGACCAGGTTTTGACTTTTCGGGTATTGGTCATGCCCAGGTTAGTTTGGGTCCGGGTTTTAGTTAGAAAATTTATACCTGTGTACCCGGGTTTGGGTAGGGTTCAGGTTTTCAATACCAGGGTAGTAGAATACCCTATTTCTGGGTCCGGTTAGGGTTCGAGTATGGTTCGGATTCGGGTATAGATCGGGTTTTTCGATTCATATTTTTGGCATAAAACATAGAAATATAATGAAAACCTTTATTTTTATATATTGTATGCCTTGAAATTTGCACAAAAAAGCCTCACATAAGCTTTAAACGTTCAAAAAAAGTTGTTGTACACAACGGATCTGGGTATTACGAAAACCCAGATCTGGGTATTATGAAAACCCGACTACGAGTATTATGAATACTCGGGTACGAGTTTTATGGAAAACCGGGTATGCTGAAAACCTGGATACAAACCGGGTACATAAAAACCCGAGTTCGGGTTCGGTTATTGAAAAGAATATGCATACCTGGTCCCTACCCTATGGGTAGGGTCGGGTTTAAAAAACCTGGTTTTTCTAATACCCGGGTTCGGGGTTTTTTTCGGGTTCGGGTTTTTTGTACACCTCTACGTCAGGGAACGTCCACATCACCCCCTTAGGCCCGACTTGTCCCCAGCGTCTCTCCCATGACGCTTGTGACGGTCCTTGTTTGAAATGTTAGTTGTTGGCTAATGGCTATTTTATAAAAAAGAATGTTATTTTCGATATAAATAAACAATCACACCTACTTTTAACCCAATCTCAATCAAACACTCTCCTACTTTATACATTCTTAACTTATTTTTATAAACACCTCTCATAATTTTATAAAATTTCAACCTCTCTTCAAAAAAAAAGACACAATGCCTTCATCTTCGTGATGTTCGTCATTGACGTGAGTGGAGCGTAGTATGATTTTTGATATATTTTTAACCACTTTTTGCTCGTTTATCAAGCTTTAAATTTATAAAACACGATATAACACTATCACTCTCTACAACATGCTAAGGCAAGTGCACCCATCGTTGGCGTAGTATAGTGATGGTAAGATACCGAGGTCGTCTAAGGACACAAGAGCTTTTAATATTGGAATATCGTCAATGTCTAATCTAACCAAATTTTGAGGAAAGATTTTTAGTAAACTTAATAAAGAAACTAAAATAAATAAAAGAAACAAATAGACAAGATAGAATCACTTGGTTCCGACTTATCTTTTACGCATCCTTTGATAATTTCTGCACTTTGGGGTTTTAAGAGATTATTTGGTTATAGTGGCATGTCACTCTTTTGGAGGCAATGCTACCCTCGGCCATATTAGTCTGAGTCAGTAGGGATACAGTCCTACAAGGTCGGAATATTGAAAGATAATTAAGTAAGTTATTAATACAAAATATGACATGTCCCTCTTTTGGAGGCAACGCTACCCTCAACCATATTTTTCTGAGTCAGCAAGGACACGGTCCCGCAAGTCCGGTTTAAAGTTTTAATAGTAGTTTATTTATAATGGATTCAAGTCGTTCTTACTTCCCCCGATTTGATGCTATATGCCACAAAGGAAATCCTAATAAGCTTGAATCAAGTTCTTGCAGGATCTATACATGAACGAGGCAAGAACTTCACCAAAACCACCCTTCTAACCCCCTTCTAGGCTAAACGTGCTTTATATAAACCGTACATACCCGAATGAGTGAATCAACAAAACATGAAGGGATGATAGAATAAAGTGCACTTTCAATATAAAAAGCTAGTAATTAAAGTCATTAATACAAACCCAATTAAAAAGTTAACCAAAGCTTGGAAATCAAAAGTAATACATAAATGACTTTTCTTCACCAAGTGATGTAAGAGATTAGCCAATCATGGCCTTTGTTTGACAAAACTCTTATGATCAATCTTGAATCCCGAGACTACTACACACTCTAAAAAGATGGATGATGGATGAATGTGGTGGATGATGATGGTATTGTGGTGGTGGAGTGGTGGCAGGTGTGAGAGAAGTGGTTCGTCAAGGGATGGTGGCAGGTGTGAGAGAAGTGGTTTGTCAAGGGATGGATTACAAATGAACCAAGCACCCATATTTATAGTTGGAAAGACAGTTCACACGGCCTCATGCCTCCTTCTTCTTTGTCTCATTTAATGAGTTGTGTCAGTCTGTATGCTTACACGGCCCCATGTGTCAACGCCACCACCCCATGGCCCGTGTACTTGCTGTACTATCCAAGATTTGCAGATCTGGGAGTTGACGATGGCTCGTGTCCATGGGACACAGCCCCGTGTCTCTTTTCTTCTTCTGTCTGTCTTTTTCTTCATGGAATCTAGAGTGGGACACGGCCCCGTGCTTGTCTTCTAATTCATTGTTTTTGGTCTTGAGGTGAAGCTTGGAGTGTCGGTATGATGTATCAACTTCTCTTTCTTTGTATTTATGTTGGTTTTGCTGTTAATTTGTTCCTTTTGTACATTTAAGCTCTTATCAAAAGTATACAAAGAAAGGTACTTTTTCCAACATTAGTACTAAAAAATGGTTGATTTTATACTTTATTTGATATAATTTATATGTTGCATTTGGTGTATATTAGTCATCTTTGGGGAAATAGATCAGTTTTTTCATAAGCGCCATAATGCAGGCGGCGCAGATGATCATTGATGAGGAAGGAGAGTAAGAAATCACATCACAACTGTGGACTAGGCAAGCGACCATACACAGAGACCAGACCGAGAAGGTTAGTTTATATTTATATTTATTTCTATTTTGTTACTATAGTCGTATGTCTTTATTATATTTTTATGTAGTAACTATTTTTTTATGGTGTAATTATGTACGCGTAGGAGCTCACGATAGATTGGTGGCCGATTACTTTGCCAAAGAACGGTTGTACACGGACGCGATGTTTAGGCATCACTCCCGAATGAGTCGCTGATTGTTCTTACGGATAGCCAATGACGTGTCGATGATTGACCCCTTTTTTACATTACCGTTCGATACTAGAGGCAAAGGGAGTTTGACCACCTTATAGAAATGCACAGCGACAATTCGCCAATTGGCGTACGAGACGACTACCGATGTGTGGGACGAGTATTTAAAGATGTCTGAAAGAACTGCACGAGAATGCTTGTACAACTTTTGCAAATGTGTGGTGAAGCTGCAAAGCAAGAAATATTTGTGAAAACCTAATGCCAATGACGTCCAAAAATTGTATCAATTCCAAGAACAAAATAATGGTTTTCCAGGAATGCTCGAAAACATTGATTGCATTGGGTGTGGCTGAATTGCTATAATGCATGGCAAAGTCAATTTACGCGAGGTGATCATGGACATCCAACAATAATGCCAAAGGCTGTTGCGTCACAAGATCTGTAGATTTGGCATGCTTTCTTTGGTGTTCCTAGTTTGAATAATGCCATTAACGCCATCCACCAATCAGAGGTCTTCAACAATGTCATATAAGGAATCAGTCTAGACACCATTTTTACGATTTCGGGGGTAGAATACAGGCACAATTATTATCTTGCTGATGGAATATACCCATCCTACACTACAATCGTTAAAACTATTCACCACCCGACATGCGAAAAAGGAAAGAAATTTGCCAAGTTTCAAGAGGCGGCGTGAAAGGACATTGAACGGTGTTTTGGGGTTCTACAGAAAAATGGCATATCATTGAGAACCCAGCATGTGCATTTAAACCAAAGCAGTTGTGATATTGCATATACGCTCGTATCTTGATGCATAACATGATTATCGAAGACGAAGGTAGAGCGATATGTAAGTACGATGAAAATTCGGTTAACGAGAATAATGTTCCGGTAAGTATGGAACAACAAGATTTGAACTTGTTCTCGTTACATAACGAGTATCGTCACACCCCAAAAACGTCGCAGCGGAAATAAAAACGTGACGGTGATGGAGGTTGGTACCCGTAAGTATCTTAGTGGATGATGAAATATTAATTTTGGACATACAACTTAATTAAAACATAAGTTTAAATTTTAAAGTTTAAACGCAAATCACAACCATGACATAGTTGTTTGATCCTTATGGATCTTAGTACACACGGTACCAAAATAGTTTTAAAAGTTGTCCAAAACATTATTTAACACGACATGCATCAACAACCACAAGATATGCCAAATTCCCAAAGCCGAACTCATGCACCTGAAAAACACGTAGAAAACAAGTGTCAACACAAAATGGCTAGCGAGTTCACTTATTCAAATTTGCAAACAATTTGTTTTAAGGAAAACTTTCTTATTATGAATTTTATATAAAAACATCTATGTATAATTAAGAAAGTTAAATTTATTTCCTTATTAAAAATCCAAGTGTCAGTTCTCTGATCGCAAACATTTTCTCTAAAAACCTTCGACATAAATCATCTTCCCAATATTTATTTATATATTAAATTTCTAGCATCAAGTTTTCAGATTCATAGGGTTGCAAGGCCTATGAGCTATATATTAACAACAATGGTATAATCAACGCTAGACAATCACAGAATATTAATTCGTCGTTTGACTTTGACACGGAGCTACTGGTAACGACGGGGTGGTCAACCCGATAGATCTATCAACAATTCTACGCATACAGGTAGGTAATAATGATTAAACGACTAAATTCGCGCAAAGTTCCACACATTGGGTCACTTATGGAGCCTGCCTCATAAACAATATATATATATATATATATATATCTTACTAAAATGATAAATTTAATGTTTCGCGTTGTACGAATTCTCCAAAGTCCCCACCGAGACGTAGGCCTATTCAGATACCTACTCTTTTGAGATCAAGCAAATTTGTCACAACTTAGATTTAAACATTTGTAAATCTATACAGTCGTTTACCCCAAACAATGTAATCCTCCTCGTTTCTCCCCGAAACAAATTTTAATCAATCAATTCTCGTTTCTCCCTAACATATTTGTATTCAATCAATTCCCGTTTCTCCCTGAAACATATTTCTATTCAATCAATTTCCGTTTTCATCGAAAACAATTTTATATCATTTATATCTCCATAATCATGTATGTCCTCGAAAACATAATATATCATTTCCAAACCATATTTTCCATGAAAATATATTAATAACTTATTCAAAGGCATGTTTTATACAAAAATATATTATATCCTTTTAAGGCGTGTTCTTCCCTCAAAACGTTATATAAAATAGTAAAAAGAGGGGTTAGTGACACTCACCTTTGGGTGCGTTTTCAACTAGCAAAATTCCACAATATTGGTCTACACGTCCTAATTTTCACACAACTTTGAGATTTTCTCGAAAAGTCTTTATTTTGGTTATCTTGGCGTGTTTATATATATATATATATATATATATATATATATATATGTGTGTGTGTGTGTGTGTGTGTGGTAGGGTTCTAGAGTGAACACTAGTGTATTGTGAACTGAGTGAACAAATCCTGACCATTAATTTACATCATCAAATCGTAAAATACACTAGTGTATTTTCATCATTGAATCCTGGCTATTGATTTACACTTGTGTATAAACTTGTGTATTGATAATCAAGCACTAGGATTAGTTCACTAGTGTTCACAATCAAGGGGGTTGTTCATTAATGAACCTAACCCTATATATATGTATTACGATTTTTGCGACTTTAACGATTTTATTGGTGACCCTTATTATGTTATATCCATTATCACACCCGTTTATGTACATTATATCTATAATTTGCGCTTTGTAACATATTTACACAAACGTTAACATATCATCAAATATCGTAATACACGTTTTCCGTCAACTCATATATTCCATCATTTTTATAGCATTTATACATGAAATAACTTAATAAGTTAACCTATGTATTATTTTCATGTTTGACAAATATGTTGTATATTAATGTGACTTTTAACAAAATTACCGTTTAAACCGCACAAGTGCACATGCATAGTCCTACCTCCTACTGTCATGTAAACACTTATCACTTCACATTATACATACTCATATCCATATATCATATCACACATGCAAAGTTCACCCTTGAATAACCTGTTTTCCCGTACGTCGAAATATACGTATTTTAACGTTTCGGTAACATTTTTGGGCGTCGGAAGTCACGTATGACTAGTCAAACACCATGGATACTTATTATAAGTTAAAATACTTATATTTATCATAAAAGTATCACTTTATAACCTGATCTAAAACAGTTTTGCAAAATCACTTCAAAAGCCGATTTTTAGCATTTTTAACGTATAGTCTTGTACCAAACTTTACTATAATCGTCCCAAATCGTCACGACTTCATATTTTAAAATAAAACATGTTATTTACTAAATAAAATGGCACTAATATTCATGTTAGTGCAGATTTCATGTAAGTCACATAGATCATGCAATTTCACCCATTTGACCACTTTTTAAGCTTCATGTACAACATGCAAAGCTACTAGACTTATGACATAATATCATATCATCATAACACATTATTTAGCATCATTTTAGCATGCTTATAATCTGATTTTAATCTAATTTTATCATATCACTTCATTTCATATCAAGTTCACCATCATATGATCATTTAATCATCACCTACACTTATGTCTGAGTATACGTAAAATGAACGTCTCACTTTTCCATCTTAGTTAATATCCTAGAATTAGGGTTTGAAAATGAAATGAACGATAAATAAATTGTTTGGCAGAAAGTTTGTTTGTGATCATTTATATAACAAGTGAATTAATATGAATGTATTTTTTTGCAACACATATTGCCTTGACTTGATGCGAACCCTTTCAGCCTCTGTTTGGTCATCAGGTAACTCACCATTTTTTGGAATTTTAAAATAGGAGTCATCCAACTTGGAAAACTCTTTCGTGTTGCTGCTGAGGCTGTGGTGGCTGCTGCTGCTGCGGCTCTTGTTTCACAGGCTTGTTTGGGCAGAAAATACTGAAATGATTCGGATCACCGCACGTGTAACAGGCACGTGCTCTTGGCGAACATAAAGAACTGCACATTAAGGGATCAAGCGGAAAATCATTGGCCAACTTTTAAGAAAAATGGGCACTAGTCACTTAGCACTTAATGCATGATTATCATATCATCATCCAAGGATTTAAATGCATTATACATACATTTATTTCATTTTTCTATAATCCAAAACATCATCTTCATCTAATCAATCATAACATCATTGCATGCATTCATTCTTCCACATTTATGAACAATCCAACAAAAACCCATATGTACATGCATATAAATATATATATATATATATATATATATATATATATATATATATACATGACACAAGAATCAACTTTTTATATGTTCACCTTTAATCATATAAACTTCCATAAATATCCTTTTAAATCATGCATGCAACCATCTTTTTAAAATCACATCAATCAAGAACCATCTAACAATCAAAACACAAACTCTAACCCATACATGCTCATAATTTCGGCCATATACAAACACACACATGAGCTTCCATTTTTATTTTGATTAAAAACCATTTGTTGTTAGATTTCAAGTTTGTAAAGAATTCCAAGCTTTTAAGAAACTTTTCATCATCATCTAATTTTAAAAGTAAGTTTATACCTTACAAGAATTTTAGTGGGTTTTGATGAGATTTTTGATGATATGGAGCTTGTTCTTCTTTGAAATCACTTGGAAACACCTTTGGATCTTCAAACACCTTTGAAAACAACTTGGAATGGACTTGAATCTTCAAAAAAGTTCCAAATATTGATAATGGAAGATGGTAGAGGTGGGTTACGGTTTTGAGAGAGAGAAAGTGGAAGAATTGAAAAGTTCGATCTTGAAAAATGCATGTTATGGAGTGTTGGAAAGCATCTAATCATTGTGTCTTCTTTCCATGCTCAACATTTGTCAAAATGGAAAAAAAGAGGAAAAAGGTGGGCACCCTTGGGCCGCCACCTACACCATATATATATATATATATGTACATGTATATATGTACACATATATACATATATATATGTATATATGTACATGTATATATGTATACATATATACATATACATATATACATATATATATGTATATATGTGTACATATATACATGTACATATATATATATATATATATATATATAATGTATATTAGGCAAAAACTGTATTTAACTTAGTACCGGGTATTTTATCTCGGATTTTAAATCGCTTTTTAAAGCGCTTTAAAATATTTTTATCATTCTATATAAAAATTAACTTGCCAAAATATTGATGAACAATATATTATTTGCCTTGACTGGCTTTGTTGTTTATATTTTGTTAGATACGCGCGGTATCGCGCAGTACGCGCTTAAATTCGCAAAAAGTGTGTTTAAGCGTTTTGCTTAATTTTTCCTATATTAGGCAAAAACTGTATTTAACTTAGTACCGGGTATTTTATCTCGGGTTTTAAATCGCTTTTTAAAGCGCTTTAAAATATTTTTATCATTCTATATAAAAATTAACTTGCCAAAATATTGATGAACAATATATTATTTGCCTTGACTGGCTTTGTTGTTTATATTTTGTTATATACGCGCGGTATCGCGCAGTACGCGCTTAAATTCGCAAAAAGTGTGTTTAAGCGTTTTGCTTAATTTTTCCTCGCGGATATGATTAAAAATAACATTATAATCATAACATAATATTTTTAGGATTTTAACATTAATCGGACGGTCACCAACGTTCATTTCATATTTTGTTCGTTACGCGATAAGCATTTATCTTATTTTTGCTAACATAAACTTTAACAATGTTTGGACTTGCCAACACATCAAATATCATCAATTAACACCAAATTTAATATAATATTGCCTTTGTTCACTGATAACACGTGTCACACTAGTACGGTACAGATTCAAAATAGTCGGGTGTCACAAGTACATACATGAAAATCTTAAGGCGGACTTGGTGGAATACATTTGGAACAACACAACCAACGAACCAAATGGCGACGCATGCGACGACGAAAATGACGACTAGTTTTTTTTGAAGTTTAGATTTTATTTTTTTAGTGAAATGTAAGCTTTATTATTAATTTTAGTGTTTAATTTAATTTTACTTTATATATATTATTTAACAAAAATAAATAAATAAAAGGAGGCTCATCCTCCACACCGTAAGCCCATAGGTGTGAGGATGACTCTCTGGTGATGTGGCAGCTTATGTGGAGGACCATCCTTCAAGGATGGGCCTCCTCCACACCCACTATCCTAATAGACATGAATTCTCACTTAGACTATGCGTTGCAGACAAGTGAGCGAGTGGCACACTACAACGGCCAGGCGTGAGCGGGGGGCGTGTTACAGGGGGTGTGAGTGTGGTAGCCAGCGTGAGTGGGCTTGTTTAGAGCTGTTCCGGGGCGCTATTCGTGAAGTTACCACAACAGGCTCAAGTGAGTAGGGACGCGAGTGGGCAAGGTGAGAAAATATTCATCTAATTTGCGCCATGTGTCACAATATTAGAGGATGAATTCGGGTTGTGTCTTCAGCCACAACACATAGTCTTAGGGGACTCCAGACACAAGCGGTAACCAAAGCGAGTAGGGAGAGCGGGTACCCCCTACCCGTTCCTAAACACCGCCAGCGGTGCGGGTAGAGGCGAACAGGTAAGTTTGGGGTTAAGATGTTATCGATGTGTTGTGTGTGTGGATCAATGTAGATGATTGTTTAACGGTAACATTTGTTTTATAATTAGATTTTTTAAATGCTATAAAACGATAACCAACTCTCACCACAATCACAAAAATTTAACCACACAACTCTCAAATACTCTCCATGCATTCACTCACCCACAATATTTTTACACCATGTCCGACGAGTTTTACACTCCATCGTTCAAAATCCCGAATTTGTTAAAAGATAGTAGTCTACAATATTTTATGGATGCTGTCGAGCGAGCCGAATTAGAAAACACGAGAACATCTACAAAAAGAATTGTGCGCCATGATCATGATAAAGCTCACAATGTTTTGTTTGAAGATTATTTTTCCGACGAGCCCAAATACCACAAAGGTGTATTCAAACAAATGTTTTGTATATCAAAACATCTATTTTTAAAAAATAACGGCTGACACAAAAACAATTTCGAGTGGGTATGGATGGTGTCATACCCCGTCTTTCCACAACCAATCCAAACACCGGTGGGCCCGGGAGGGGAATATCGTGACGTAAGTTGATATCATCATAGTCAATTAAACACAGCACAACGGCTGAAACTCCAACCCCAACTCAAGCAGGTTTATCTTCCAAGTTTGTTGGTAAAAGGAAGCGCAATGAAAAGAATTTCCTTGTTACTCAAACCAATCCTCCTATCGCTGTCGCTCCAATCACCCAAGTCGCCCCTCATGCCGCCCCATTCAAGAAACCATACACAGCACCCCACCCAAAATGCAACCGATGTCAATATCACCACCCTCCTGAGAACCCATGTCAATATTGCACAAGTTGTGGCCGTGCAGGTCACACAATTAAAACCTGTCGCATCCTTCAAAAGCCAAACCGCAGTCAGCCGCAAGCTCAAACCAACAATCAAGTGATAGGCCAAGCCCAACACCAACAACCTTTACTCTTACCACCTGCCCAACCTACGGCTCAGCCCTACTACCAACCCAATTACCCAATGATGCAACCCGTCAAAGCATGTTTCAACTGTGGCGATCCAACCCATTTTCTAAACACCTGCCCACGCTTGGTGAACATCATAAATGCCCAAGCTCAAGCCAACCCAGTGAATCAAGCCAACCAAGCTAATCCACCTGCTAGAGGAAGAGCTTTCAACATCAACGCCAACCAAGCTAGGGCTGATAATAATGTGGTCAACGGTACGTTTCTTATTAACGGTAGTTATGCATCCATACTGTTTGATATTGGTGCGGATAAGAGTTTCGTGTCCTTAGAGTTCGAATCTATTCTCGATTTACCTCGCGTTGGTCTCTCTGAATCATTCACTGTGGAAGTTGCTGATGGTGAACCTATTACGTTAGACTCGATTATTCGTGATTGTACTCTCACTTTCAATGATCATGAATTTCCAATTGATCTCATTCCTATGAAGTTGGGTAGTTTCGACGTCATCATTGGAATGGACTGGCTTAGTCAGCACCACGCTGAAGTTGTTTGCTACGAGAAGTTTATTCGAATTCCCCTCGCTGACGGTCAAACTTTATGTATTTTTGGTGAAACTTCTTCCAAAGGGCTCAAGCTGATGTCATGCCTCCAAGCTCGAAGATACATTCGCAAAGACTACATTGCGTTTCTAGCTCATATCGTCAAGAAGGAAGGCAAGGAAAGGAAGCTCGAAGATATTCCCATCTTTAAAGAATTTCCTCAAGTTTTTCTCGATGACGTTTCAGGTCTTCCTCCTATGTGAGAAGTCGAATTCCGAATCGATCTTGTACCTGGTGCTACACCAGTCGCAAAATCTCCCTATAGGTTAGCCCCATCTGAGATGCAAGAGTTAGCTAGTCAGCTGCAAGAGTTGAGTGATAAGGGATTTATACGTCCTAGCTCATCACCTTGGGGTGCGCCTGTTCTTTTCGTAAAGAATAAGGATGGAACTTTCCATACGTGTATCGATTATAGAGAACTCAACAAGCTGACCATCAAGAATCGATCCATTACCTCGTATTGATGATCTTCTAGATCAACTTCAAGGTGCCACCTGTTTTTCAAAGATCGACCTTCGTTCTGGTTATCATCAACTTCGAGTGCGTGAGGAAGATATTCCAAAGACTGCTTTTCGAACTCGTAATGGTCACTATGAATTCATGGTTATGCCTTTTGGGTTGACCAATGCTCCTGCTGTTTTCATGGATTTGATGAATAGGGTGTGCAAACCCTACCTTGATCGTTTTGTCATAGTTTTCATTGATGACATTCTTATCTACTCCAAGACCAAATCCGATCATGAGCGACATCTTCGACTTATTCTAACACTCTTGAGAACCGAAAAGCTTTATGCTAAGCTCTCGAAATGTGAGTTTTGGTTAAAAGAGGTGCAATTTCTTGGTCATATTGTTAACGACAAAGGCAAAGCAACTCAAAGTGCAGGAAAAGAACTATACCACTCATGATCTAGAACTTGGAGCAGTCGTGTTCGCTTTAAAGATATGGAGACACTATCTCTATGGTACCAAGTGTGAAATTTACACTGACCACAAGAGCCTTCAATATATCTTTAATAAAAAAGAGTTGAACATGAGGTAACGACGATGGGTCAAACTTTTAAATGATTACGATTGTGAAATTCGATATCATCCTGGCAAAGCCAATGTTGTAGCTGACACTCTCAGTCGAAAGGAGTATGCAAACTCCATTCATCTTTTGTGTTCTCAAATTTTAACCAACCTCAAAGATTGAATTCGAGCAGCTTAACATACTTCTGTAACGGAAAATGACGTGCAAGATGAACTGTCTTGTGGAGCTAAACTCAAAATAGAAACCAAGTCCGATGGTATCCTTTACTACCTAAACCGTATTTGGATACCTGATTGCGACAATCTTCGTGCTTTTCTCATGAACGAGGCTCACAAAACACGATACTCTATACATCCAGGAGCCGATAAGATGTATCAAGATCTACGATACTCCTACTGGTGGCCTGGCATGAAGAAAGATATCGCTATATTTGTTTCCAAGTGCCTTACATCATCCAAAGTGAAAGCTGAACATCAAAGACCTTCAGGACTTCGTGTCCAACCCGAAATACCTGTATGGAAGTGGGAAAATATAACCATGGATTTCATTACCGGGTTACCTCGCACCTCCAGTGGGTATGACACCATATGGGTTATCAATGATCATCTCACTAAATCAGCTCATTTCATTCCGATCCGTGAAGACTTCAAGAACGAGAAGTTAGCTCGTATCTATATCAATGAAATTGTAAGCCGTCATGGTGTACCATTAAGTATTAGTTCAGATCGAGACGGTCGTTTTACTTCACGAACGTGGCAAGCCGTACAATCCGCTTTGGGTACACGTCTAGATCTCAGCACTGCCTTTCACCCCCAAACTGATGGTCAATCTGAGCGCACCATACAAACCGTTGAAAACATGTTGCGTGCATGTGTCATAGACTTCAAGGGTAATTGGGATACTCATCTACCATTAGTTGAGTTTTCGTACAACAATAGCTATAACTCAAGCATCGGTATGGCTCCTTTTGAAGCCTTATATGGTCGTAAGTGCCGATCTCCTGTATGTTGGCACGAAATTGGTGAAGCGCAAATCACTGGACCTGAATTAATCCGAGAAACGACTGACAAAATTCTTCAAACCCGAAATAATCTTCTAGCAACTCAAAGTCGTCAAAAGAGTTACGCTGATAAAAGACGAAAGCCACTGGAGTTTTGTGTTGGTGATCAAGTACTTTTGAAGGTATCACCATGGAAGGGAGTGGTTCGTTTTGGTCAAAAAGGCAAACTAGCACCATGCTATGTGGGACCATTCAAAATACTCGAAAGAGTTGGTCCTGTAGCATACAAGCTTGACTTACCAGAAGAACTCAATAGAATTCATCCCACATTCCATGTATCAAACTTGAAAAAGTGCCTCGCCGGCGAAAACCTCCATATTCCTTTAGAATATATTTAAATCGATGAATCAATGCACTTCGTTGAAAGATCAGTATAAATCATGGACTTCGGTGAAAAGCGTTTGAGACGAAGTTGTATTCCAATAGTCAAGGTGCGTTGGGAGTCAAAACGAGGACCTGAGTTTACTTGGGAACGTGAAGACTCAATGCGCGAGAAATGGCCGCATCTTTTTCCAGTTACGGCTACTACTTAAATTTCGGAACGAAATTTCTAAAAGTAGGGGATACTGTAACATTCGTGTAAAACGGGTTTCAAAAACCCGCATTGTTTATTAATCAAGTATTTATTTAAATGTTCGTTGCGTATTTATTAGTGTCAGTTATTTTAATATTTCATAATTAATAAATTTTGTAGAATTAAAAACCATAATTAATAATAATAATAAGTAAATTAAAATAAAATTTAAAATAATAAAATAAAAATTAAAAGGAGTAGCCGGGTTTCGAACCCGGGTCTCCCGCGTATGCACACACACCAAACACCACTACTCCACACACACTTTGGTGATTTGAATTAGAAATAAATAACCTTTATAGGAATTAAGAGCTAACCTGCAAAACACAAGTTTCGCATCTATCTGTTGCCGCGATTTATGCTTGAAATCAAAGGAATAACGTTTTCTTTATGATTGGAACGAGTATAACTGATGACACATCAGTTATAATCGAAAATTTTAAACGCAATTCTTTCACAACTGTTTCTATCGAAACCGACAATCTGAGATGAAGACTAGCTGTGCCTATAAATATCACCTGCCTATCATTCTAAGCTCACTCACACCTCCAATCATTTCTCAAAACCACTCTGCTCAAAACCTCGATTCTTGACGGAATACAGTTATGTTCGCCGAAACCCATTGCCGGAAAAGTTCGTCGGTAAACCTAGATCACCTTCTTGTCGGTAAATCACTTCGTATATCTTTGTGATTCATTATATACTTTGCTTTGATTTCAATCGTTTATCAGAAAGTAATTAAACACATCTAAGTCCAGATTTTTAAATCTGGGTTTGATAAAACAAAGAAGATGAAGTTAATCCGAATATATATATATATATATATATATAATTAAAGTCGGGTTTTATCCGGGTTAGACACACAGTCCAGTGGTGAACTGTGTGCAAACACGACGCCTACGTCCCCGGTTCGAGTCTGGCTCATGTCCGTATCGTTGGAATAAAACAATTTTTATTTTAAGCAAATCATATCATCCATCAGTAAGATAATAAGTATAATTTAATTCTTGACATAAATGGGTTAAACACCCAACCCAGTTGGTTGGGCTGGGTGCAAATTAACATTCAGGTCGCGGGTTCGAGGCCAGTCCTTCATGCCGGTTTGATGATTTTAAATCCTTTTTAAAATAAACAATTTCTGAATTAGTGTAAGAAGTGTATAAGAGTAATTAAAATCAGTATTCCAACGAGTTAGACACGTAGCTCAGTTGGCAGAGCTGCGTGCACGTAAACGGGAGGTCACGACTTTGAATCCCACCACACGCTGCCAATATCGCCCAAAAACGGTCAGACCCCCCTGTCAGGTCCAAGGTTTTTTTATTTTATTTTATTTTAAAACATAAATTTTTGTATATATATATATTATACTTAAAAATTAAGTAAAAATCCTTAATGACATGATTTTGTAGGTTTAAAAATCCCATCTAATACCATAAAAATAACCTAAAAATCTAACAAAAAGATTAAATCAAAATATTAATTTTGATATATTTATCAAATTATCGCGTTATTATTTAAGGTTAGCATTCTTCCGTCGGTCAAATCCTCAACTCGTGCACATTCATCATCAAACAAGAAACACACCCACTGTGAGTGAATCCTTACGAATTCCCCTTTTTAATCATGTTTTGGGGTGTATCATGTGTCGTACCTATTTTTATTTAATTTAAACACTTGTGCTAACACCATTACGTGATCTAATGTGTATATTTGTTTGTGTGGTTATGTGTAGTTACATATTATCATTTCAGTGCAATCATTCATTTAAGGCCCATCAGTTCCTCGTGGGATACGAGTTGAGCATCAGGTGCCTCATTAGATCGGCTCCGTTTGATTGAGCCTTGATCTCAAGTTCATCATTCATCGTTGTTCATATGTTCATTATGGATATTATGTGGTTTGTGATTGTTTATATAAATATATATATATATATATATATACACATATGCTCACTTATCGTCCATGTACAATTTTTATTTAAATAACTAATATAACAACTGTTTAAATGTTTTTCTTAGATTCACTCGCCAACTTTTGTTGACCCAAATTTTTGTTTTACGCATGATACAGGTGGACAGGCTGAGAAGAGGAACACATAGGAATGGCCTTAGAAGATAAATAAAATACAGCTTGTTTAGAACAATGTTTTTCTTGTGCTTATATTTTTCCTTGTGTTTGGATATTTGAATTTTAATTTCAACTTAATAAATATGAAAACTATTATTAGTAAATGTCATGAGCTTTGGTGATAACCTAATTATGCCCCGACTTTTATTTCCGCTGCGGGTCGGGGTGTGACATCGGGGACTCCAACGGGGTGACTTTAAAGTCAATGGTCATAGGTTGAAACTCTATATTAATGGAACGTTTAATTTGGCGGTGGGGGTGATCGAACTCCATGGCCCGCATGCGTAACAAGTGTGGGGAAGGGAGTCTAGTTAGCGACTCGGTGAAAAAAAAATTTAGCAGGCGTGTTTAGCACGCTAGGAGTAAATTTGTAAATATTAAAATTTTTAGTCTTTCTTCCATGTTTTACTAATTTTTCGGTAATATTTGGGTTTGTACAGTTTTGATTCATACCTTGTGAAGTTCTGAAGTTAAAATAACTGTACAAATAGGTAATAACTTGGAAAGATGGTCAATTCTGTTGAAAAACGGAATTGGGAGCATTCTGCGAAATCTGTCTGCAGAATACACAGATGACGCACGGCCGTGCACTTCATAATTGCATCTGCAACGAACAACCGTGCGACCAGTTTTCTTGGACACACACTCCCGTGCGACCGGATGCATGCCCATGCGTGCCGAGAACCTTAAACCATAATCGTTGCATTTTTGAAACCGCATGACCATGCACATCGGCGCACGCCTGTGCACAACTTTTTCTGAACAGTAAACTTACTATGGTATAAAAACGACTTTTCAGTAAAAAAAATTTCAAACTGCAACCCTAATCCGCACAGCCGTTCTTGTTCCACCCTCTCCCAAAACTCACCATTCTTTGCAAGAAACTCTTTCAAATCTTCGAACAACGTATGGATTCTTACGTATTTTGTACTTTTAATCTAGTTTTAGGTGTAAATTAGGGTTCTTGTTCAAGAAGTTTGGGGTTTTCTTCATAAAAGCAAATGAAACCCTAATTCTTGACACTTTGGACGAATCGTAAGTCCCAATCACGAACCCATGGTCCATTCACTGAGAAAATGCATTGATTTGAGATAAAAATGGTTAAATCGGTGAATGGAGCAATTTGTAGCAATCTGAAGTCGACGCAAGATCATGCACCCAATCCACACGGCAGTGCAGTCCTAAGTCGATGCATTGAAACCGGTAACCAGATCTGCTATTTTGATCCGCACGGTCGTGTACTTGGTTCGCACGACCATGCACCATCTGGGAAAGGAACAGGGTGCTTTAAAAACACTGTTCTAGTGCCGAGACTGAAATTTTTTTGAATCTGGTCTTATATTATTGTGTGCCTGCGTGTAGATGGACCATCCCTTCATCCATTTCGACCCCGAAAAACAGAAAGAACGACCATGTGTTAACAAACTACAAGCGCTATGATTGGAGTTTTTCACTTCTTATTCAGATGACAAACCAAGAAGTGAAAACTCGGAATTTAAGACTGCAAAGAGTATACAATTTAGACTCGGAGGTAGATGGCACAAGTGGTTGGTGGCAAAGCTCAGCAGAAAATTAGGTATCTACAATAAAGAAGAATTAGATTCTGAGCTTTTTACCAATATTTACAAATTCGATAGTGATCAGGAGAGAGCGGATTTCTGGGCTCATGTGGCAGTCGGGCCACCCTACAAGGCTAGAAGACAAAGGCGTCGAGACTGAGGGACCCACTCCTTAGGTATCATCATCAGGTTATGAGCCACACCATTTGTGGTTGCATGGACAGTTCCGGAACTGTCAGACACCGGACTTGCTCTTTTTGTATTCTATAGTGAATGGGGTGCACGTTAACCTTGCCGCACGAATGGCTGAATTCTTATGAACAGTGCGGGGAGGTCAACGAGCAGTGAGATCCATGGTGGGGAATATGTGACCCAGCTTACATATGCCATCGGGTTCATGACAGATGACGTAGTCAGCAGTCTGACACTGGTTCACATGGGGAGGGGGTGATGTGGACCTTCATTCTCTGAGGGCAATGGGTTTGATAGTGGATACCGAAAACGGCCCAAGGTTGAGGGGCCTAAATGGGGAGATTTGGGACCCACTCCCATCACTACCAGAGGATGAGGTCGAAGAGAATGTAGACATGGAGCATGACCACGAGGCACATGCACACGAGGAAGCATACTTAGGACCACCACCAGGTCAGCAGCATTAATACCAGTACCAACAGCAACACGAATATCAAGAGTAACAAGATTGGCCACCTGGCATCCCTTCTAATCCAGAGTTCTATCGGCAATTTCAACAGATGCATGTGAACCTAAACAAAATGCGAGAAGAGATGCATGCTGGATTCTCGTATATCTTCGGAGGGCTCCACAATGCCTTTCCAAACTACTTTGGCGATCCTCCGCAGTTCCCATTTGGGAACCCGGGATATGATGGGGCGGGTTCATCTAGAGCACGTCAAGATGACGAGGAGGATTAGTAGGAGGAAGGAGTGTACCATCTGAGGCTGCTGGTGTCTTTGTTTATTTTTGTAGTTTACTTTGTTTCTTTTGGGGGTTTTCATTTTGACCACGTTTTCTTTAAAAACCCCTCGGCTATGTATTGTTTCTCAAAACTCTTTATTATTCTTGTTTTATTTAACTTTAACTGATGGATAGGCCTTTATATATCCATCTTTTGATCATTTGCGTTGTCCTGTGTTTTGGTTAGTATGACGAGCTTTACAGGTATATGGGGACGCCCACAGAGTTGGGAGGAAAGACAGTCAAGTCAAATTTCTCCAAGTCTTCTTCAACTCTAGGGGAGTATCATTCTCCTTTTTCACACTTTAGTTTAGCTACTGATAGTTGCTTAACTAATTTTTGGTTCACATGGGGGACTATGTGAAGTTCAATCGTGAGGAGGGGTTTAACTCGCGTAACTTTGTTTGTCCTCGTATATATATGAAAAAAAAATTCTTTATACAAAAACGGTCAGTTGTGTTTTTAGAAAGCATCAGAGACGATCAAAACCGGCAAGCCAAATTGATTTTAAAAATGATAATTAAAAGCGTGACAAACAAAAAGGAAGACTTGCATGTTTATCTTTACATTCATACCTATTCCTTCAATTACGTGAGCATATTTGAGACTTTCAATTCTTAACATACTTTTTTTGTTCAGAATACGAGTGAGCCGGATGTCTCATGTGATTTAGAACTTGTCATTAGTATACTTTTCAAGATCATGAATATGTGAAAAGGGCATGAATGTGATAGAGGCACTTAGGATACCCTTCTTGTGTTAGCCTTTATCTTTGTTTATTTTCCATACCTGCCATCATTCCATTAGTTAACCATGTTGAGTCTACTTCCCGTATTTTTCCGATTACCCGCATTTAACCTACTTAGCCAAATTTAGCCTTTTTATTGTTAAACCTTTGTGTTAAAACTCGGTTATAGTTATTATCTAACTTGCGAATGTTTGTAAAACTTGTTCAAAAAAAAAACAGAAAATAGCAACCGAAAATAGAAGAAAGAAGATCAAATTGGAGCAATTTTAAGTGCTCGATATAGTTAAAATCGTCCGTTTATGCGTTACTTATGTATAGTTGTGATTCATTTATGCTTATTAGAAATAACCGTCGAGTTTTAACCATTTAACCACTTTTAAATGTCCATTCCCTACCCGAAACCATTGCCTATCATTACAACCCTTAAAGACCTCTTGATTTATGCTTTTTCGCATGTTAGTTGGTGGAGATTAGATCTTTTGACAAGCTTATGGCATTGCATGATTCATCGTCTTGGCATTGAGTATTTTACACATACACATTACATGTATGATTCATAAATATAAACGAGTGTATGTGAACATTGTGAGAAATGTGAGGATTTGCATATTAAGTCGATCGGAAGTGGAATCATTGCTTTTTGGTTATCTTTGCTTATATTCGCATATGCTTTTTTGGTTTGAAATCTTTGATGTTGACTTTTTGAAGAACCGATTGACCATCGAATATTTTGTAGCGTTGTAAAATGTTAGATGTTTAGGTCCTTCAGGAGCCCGCATGCTTTTGCTTTAAGATTGTTTGAGTACAAGCAAAGTTCAAGTGTGGGGCGATTTGATATACGTTAAATTATACATATTTAAGTCCCCCATTTTACTCCCATTTTACGCATTTTTGAATAAAACTTCGTTGTTTAGGTACTTTATCGGGCACTTTTGTATTTTCAGGTCTTAAACGGCGTGCCACAAACAAAGTTGGAGAAAAAGTGGGATTTACGAACATCCCGGATGAATTCTGCAGAATCTGTTGATGTCACAGCTCACGCACGGTCGTGCAAACCATTGGCACGCCCGTGCGCGACTCACGACTCCAGGAGTACTGGCTGTGCACAAGACAGTGCAATTGATTTCTCGGCATGCATGGCTGTGCGGCCGAAGTGCACCCCGTGCCCTACCTGAACACTGAACAACAGACTGCTTTGAAGACCATGCACGAGCGTGTGGCCCACATGCACGACCGTGCACATCTGAAGTTTTGCCGCACAATCGTCCACTTGTCTGGCCCATACCCTGCAGTTGACGTCACGATGACACTGATGTTGCATGGGCGTGCACTTTATGTGCACGACCGTGCGGATATGAAAATCTCTATAAAACAGGGCATGATCAAATTATTGGGTAATTTTCCAAGCTTCTGGGCGATTTCTAGGGTCTGAGAGCTACCTGGTTAGGTCGATTTCAAGCCTCAAAGTTGCAAGAAGCTCATCCATCATCCAATCCATCACATCCTTGCTTGTTTATGGTTTGATTTCTTTTTCTTAACATATATATTAAGCACATTTGCAAGCATTGAGCTGATGTTTATGTATTATTGTATTGATATTAAGATACTTGTTTCATGAACAATCTCTAGTTTGTAATCTTGTTTGTATGAAGCTCTGGCAACTTTTTCATGTTTGAATCTTAATGATTATATGGCAAACTTGGATCTTTGATGTTGGATTCTTGATTGTGGTTGTTTATCTTGGATGATTAATGAATGGTTAGTTAGGATATGTTGAAAAACCTCCCTTAATTAATCATTTGTAAGTAAATTATTAACTTGTTAATGTGTTTACACCATGAAACTAGAAATTGGTATTGGTTTAATAAAAGAAAATTTTAACTCTGATCAAGAATGCTTTCTTACACGTAAGGGCTCTAACGGGTTAGATGGTGTTATTGCAAGTTCTTGACATGGTTCATAATCTTTGTTTAGTAATTTTGGTTAAAATGACTAACTTAGTAGATTTGTGTCAAGACTTGCAAAATGGAATAGTTTGTGATATGATCTACTTTATGCTTGTCTCGGTGGTTGTATTGTGTTATCGGTATTACTTTCCTTGATTAAGTGAGGTTAGAAAACTCTGAACGGATGACTAACTTATTTTTAAAAAAGATTCGCATGAAAATATATCAATAGCTCGTTAATGAATAATTTTAGGTGGTTAAAGTGTGTTTATCACGTTAACTTTCCGAAGGACTATCATGTTAGGATTCCTGATGTTCTAAAAGTAGTTAATTAAAAACAAAACAAATTATCCTAATTCTAGACTCAAATTATACTCTAGACTCCTAAATTATACTAAACTACTAACCGGCAAGTGGACCGATCAATTGTAGAATAGTATTAAGTAAGTCCGGATTATCGAACCCACAGGACTCTCTAATTGCTAACTATGAACTTCTAGGGACTTATTAGAACTTTTACCAAGAGATGATAAACTAGTTACCTAGGTTAGATATTTAGAATACTACTCCTTCAATGTAACAATAATTAATCTGGTTGAATATTTTACCGGGATCTTAGCATATCAAAGTTTAGGTTTATTAAAAAGGACTCCCGACCCTTCTCAGGAAGACACCTACAATAACCTATCATTTTTATTCGTTTACTAGTCCTAAAGATTATTTTTCAATTATCTTTTCAAATTAGTAAAGTGCCCAATTATTAATTACCTCTCAATAATTAACCTAGACCAACTAAAATTTTCTAGTTTAGATTAACCGATTCAATTATGACAAGGAAATTAGACTCGGGAAATTTTCAAAACCCTCACCTAACAATTTACCATATTAATTCAGCCAACTAATTGCAATTTCTCAATTAATAAGTTTGGTATAGTGACACGTTTAATTTAATGATTAATCTAATTGTTTCCTTGGTTTTATTGGTCAATTTTACCGACAACTTCACGAATGCCTAAGAACACGAAGAGTAACATAAACCTATTACATGAAAGACATTCACCAAAGTTTATGCAAAACAACCAAACAATCATCAAAACAAACAAGATCATGCAAATACCCTAAACTAGATCATTAAAGTTGTGACCTTTACCAATTTAAATATTCAAACCATAAATTAAATTAAAGTAAATCAAAGTTTCATAATTCCATAATCGAAAACCTAGGTAACCAAAGAAAATCTAGCCTAACAACATGTTTGAAAAGTAATAAAAACCAAGTTGGTAACAAGATAGCATGATTGATCAAGAACCAAAGAAATCAAAGAGGATATTGGTATGATAAACCATGACAAGCTCCTGCTTGAACTCTCGTGATCACCACCACAATTCCTGCAGCTTAGATCTGCCTTGTGTAGCTTCAAACCTCCAGAAAATAGCTCCAAAGTTGCTCTAGATCGTCCAAATTTGCCCAAGATGTGTTTTAACAATGATAATAATTCTATTATAAACAACCAAATCCCAAAACAACTCTGATTTCGAAACTTTCTAGATAAACACCTCTCTCGCAGGCCGCGAGAGAGATTAGATGGTCAGGTCGCGCCCCGAGACCGAGTAAAGATTCCGGAGATATTTATCCCTCTCTCGCGGGCCGCGAGATAGGTTATGCTTGCCGGTCGCGCCCCACGACCGGGTAGAAATCCTGATTTTTGCGTTTCGTTTTCTCATTTTCGATCCACTCACGTCCCGGCTCGGTTCTTTTCATCATTTTCGCTCGTTTTCCCATCCTTCCAACCGTTTTCACGAACCAAGACCTGCAAAACGTGTTTGGATTAAAAATAGATAAATTCTTGACAAATCGAAACGAAAACGCGCTAAAAATATACAAACTCTACAAGATAATTAGATGTATTATTCAATACATCAAATATCCCCACACTTGCTCTTTTTTCGCCCTCGAAAAAGAATTGTGCACAAACGGAATCATAACCAACAATTATTCGATTTAAAAAATTACTATTATTTTCATTAGGGGACAAGATTCATGTTAACCGCGATTTTAAGTATTTGATATACTTAAACTCAAAATCGGCTCAAACCTCTTATCATGCAAATTTAATTTAAGTGCGGTCAATCCACCTAGGGTCTCACACTAGAGTCCACAGTATCCCTAATCCCACCTCAAGCTTATGAAAAAAAAGAAACGAATTATTTAACCCTTTCCTAACCGTTTTATACCAAAATATAAAGAATTTAAAATCAAGCAATTTTCTTTTTCTCTTTTTTTTTCATTTGAGCATTTTAATTTCTTTTTGCATATCTAACCTAGAGGCTGTCTCAACTAGAGTCACCATCCCCGAGAGCGACAACGTGGGCTTCGATACTTAAAATTTTAACTAATCGTAGAGGGATTCTCGATCAGAGTCACCATCCCCAAGGGATTCCATAGGCCTCACTCTACTTTTCAATCAAGCTCATCTTTTTTTTCTTCTTTTTACCTGATTAAAAATTCTAAATATTTTAGCTTATAACGGCATTTCTTATACTATTTTTGGTGGTTTCAGTTTCCCATTTCTCCTAGATGAGTACCCACTAGTAAACCGACAATTAAGGTGTATTAAGCTCAAAGAAAATACGAACCGAATCCAGCCTACTTGCACATCCCAAATTAGACATAAACTCACCCTTTTTTATTCTATCATTTTCCGTTTAATTTTAATGCAAACTTCTTTTTCAAAAGATATTTTCGGTTTCTTTTTATTACTAACACTACTCTAGTATCCCATCCCCACACTTAAAGTTTTGCATTGTCCCCAATGCAAGGACGAGACAAATACTACTCAAAATAAAAAGAAGCAAACAAAATAAGAAGAAAAATAAAATACAGAAAAGGAAGCGACTTAGCTGATCAAGCAAGCCTGTCGATGTGCCAGGCAAACCAGTCGTGCTCTCCAAACCGAACGCGCTTAACGTGTCACTCTTAACGCTCTCATGCGAACGGAACATCATATACATCAACCTAGCATCACACACTTACAAAACATGATAATAATAAAGCCAAATAAATCCATAGTTTTGCAATAGTGTTCATCAACACATACCCAACCAACCAACCAACCTATAGTAAATTGTTTAAAGATACAACCCAAAATAACTGAAAACAGTAGAAAAGAAAAATAAAGGTAAAGATCTTCAGCTGCTTCAATCATCCTCTTCTGATTCTTTGGACGCCTCGAATACCTGGTATGGCTGCACATCCTCCATCCCTACAAACTGGCTAGAACCTGCCTGACCGCCTGGCTGCTGACAGTAAGACGGGACTCCCATGTTTAGATTCTGCATCATGTAGCGCATCCCATCCTCTAGCCTCCTCTGGCTGGCCTCGTGCATTCGTCTACTCTCTAACATAGTTTGGCGCACCCGCCAAACTGCTGGTCCACATAACCTCTCAAATCCCCGAACCCTGTCTCCATCCTATCCTAAAGTGGATCTAAGGTCAGTGGGTCCGGTCGAGGCTCCCGAAGAGGGTACTGCCATCCTGGTAGTTCCTGGCGGGTGACTGGCCGCTGGTATCGAGTAGGTATGCCCGCCTGCATAGAAGATGCAGCTTCGGATCCGGGAGGCGGTTGCACTTGAGGCCCTTGGCGGGCTGGTATCCAGCTAATCGGCTCTTGGGTGGTTAGAATTCCGGCAACCTGGAGATCTCTGACGCTCATGACACAGGGGCTGGGGCCTTCTCTCATTCTGTCCTGGGGGTATCTGTCAAACACCCCTAGGCTCTCAGCCAAGCATGTAATCAAGGGCCCGCAATAAACCCTTGCCCCCCCCCCTCCACAGTCTCCTCATTGACCAAGCAAATATTGTGGCCAGGTTTGCCGGCCATCCTTCTACCATTCACATCAAACAAAATAAACTCACTTGGCTAACTTTATTATCCCCTTGTCCTTTCCCAACCAACGTAGCAGCGAGAATCTTATGAAGGAAGCGGTGAATGGGATCAGTGATATCGCTCGCCACCATGTTGGTCGAGTATGGGGCAGAAGAGATGGTGCCCCAAAACCTGGCGAGTTCATCTGTCTGTACACTGTGGGGGTGCCTTCTTTTGAAGACACCCTGCAAGCTGGTGGCGAAGTCCGGCGACTGAACCTCCTCATCTGAATATATTTGCGTCGCCACCGCAAACTGTGGAATAGTCATTTCAAATACTTGCCTCCCCAAGGCAAAAGAAACCGCGCCATTTTCATTGAACTTTCCTTGTTGGTACTCGAAAGTGGAATGGAATTCGTAAGTAATTTCCTTGGACTGCCTTGCTCCAATATCTAGTACCCTTCTTAACTTATCCCCCAGTAGCTGCTCGATCCGACCCCTTTGTCCCAAATTATCAATCAACTCCCAATCAATCCTCCTGTAAGGTAGTAGCTCACAGGTGACCAAGTTTGAGAGCCTCTCCCATTCGTGGGAGTCTAAATCGAACTGCAAGAGAGGGTTGTCCAGATTCCGCGTGCTCTGCCCATGGGGAACACCTTCTCCCCGATACCTGATTCTGCGCCTACCGAAATAAGAGGGTTGTTGTGGCGCTTCGACGGGGTCATCTCTCTAACGAGGTGTTGGTCCCCTTCTCTTTCTGTCGGCCCTGCTTGAGCTACCTTCTCCTGACATCTGCATAAAACATAAGTAAGACAAGTGGACTTAGAAAGAGAAAAACCAGATAAAATAAACGACCGTATAGCATTTCATACGCGGTCGTGGTTTGCAACAGAAAAACAATTTACTTCATGATTAAGATATAACTGAAGCGAGTGTAACATTATAGTTTGATAAAAACCGAATCTTGCCCGAATGGAGATTGAGTACGGGCGAGAATGAATTTTATATGCATGATTAATCAAATGTTACTAACCCCCCCTGAAACATATCCAACACCAAACACTACCCCCCTCTCGGCACTTTAATTGTCCTCGATTAAACTGATGTGCCGAGATACAAGCCCACATTGAGTGTATAATGAAAAATAAAACAGGTTGAATCATGGCAGAACTAACGGTTGGCTATCTAAAAAAAAACCAGGTTTTGGTTTAAAAACAGAGTTAGCCAACCCTCATCCCCGCACTCAATGTTGGACCGTACCAAACCCGCAAAATTCCCCCTGCATGTACCGAATCTATCCACAAATAATAACCCATACTACTCTTAAAACTCATGAGCAACCCCGATGAACCCAACCCGCACTTAACCAAACCGACAACTAGTACAATAGCAAACATCAAAATAACCACAACAAAAAACTATAGCATAAAGAAATGAAGCATAAGAGTTGCGAAAAACCATACCTTGTTGTAGATCTAGAAGATAAGTACAAAAAATTGAAACTTTAAAGCACCGGTGAAATGCAAGTGGGAGGGTAAAAATCGGGTGAAATCACGTCAAAATGAGTGAGGAATGATGTAGGGAAGAAACTGTGGGTGATTTTGGTGAATTTCGGTTGAAAATGGCGGAGGTATGGTGAAATTGGGTTGAAAGCCGTAAGGAAGGATAGAGAAAGTGGTGAAATGTGGGTGAAAATGGAGGCTAGGGTTTTTTAAATGCAGATAGGGCCTCCCGTGGGCCGCGAGAGAGACTATTAAGTCTCTCGCGCCTCGCGACCGAGTGATAATTCCGGATTTTATTGGCCTCTCGCTGGCCGCGACCGAGGAGGGTTGTGCCTCTCGCGCCCCGTTAGAGGCTTGTTTTCACAGAAAGTTTCTTTCTTTGATCAAGTGTTATGCCTTAGAAATTTTTTTGAAAACTTTTAATCTTAGAAACTATCATGTTAGCTTGTTAGTTCACGGATGATGAAACGTACCTGCAATAGCCCGTGCTCCATGACTGATGTGTGATGTGACCTGCAAAAACCAACTAAAATGACCCACAAACAAAGTCACAAACTACGAAACATGAATTAAATAAACAGAAAATGCAACTAACTACCAAACTCTACAAACTCTACACTCGAGCCGGAACCCGAGAATCTACGCGGTTTGAGGAGGAAATTCGAGAGGAGTCTCCTCCGTCTCGATGGGATCTAGCGGTCCTCTTAAATAATGTTTCAAACGATGCCCGTTGACCTTCCATTTCCCTCCGTCAGCTTCGTCTTTCAGCTTGATAGTTCCATAAGGGAAAACCTCATTTACCACGTATGGGCCGGACCATTTTGGATTTTAGCTTACCCGCAAACAGTTTCAATCGCGAATTATATAGAAGCACTTTGTCACTTATTTGAAACTCCTTTACATTCTTCAATCGTCGATCGTGCAACGCCTTTGTTTTCTTTTTCATTCTCCATGACCGCTCATACGCCGCATCCCGAAGTGCCTCTAACTCGTGAATTTGAAAGAATCGTCGCTTGGCTGCTTCAGTGAGGTCCAGGTTTACGGTCTTCAACGCCCACAGTGCCCTATGCTCTAATTCGACCAGGAGATGGCAAGCTTTACTGTATACGATCATGAAGGGCGTGGTGCCTAATGGTGTCTTGTAGGCGGTGCGAAACGCCCACAAAGCATCGTCCAGTTTGTCGGACCAGTCCTTTCAACTCTTGCCTACCGTATTCTCCAGAATCTGTTTAACCCCCCTGTTCACATTCTTCACTTCACCGCTAGTCTGCGGATGATAGGCGGTGGAGAGGTGGTGATTGACACCGTAGCGTGCCAATGCCTTTTCCATGACGGCATTGTAGAAGTGTGTGCCACGGTCACTGATAATGGCTCGTGGGGTACCAAAACGGGTAAACAATTTCTTCGAGAATCTCACCACCACTCGGGCATCATTCGTGGGTAAAGCTTGAGCTTCAACCCACTTGGAGACATAATCAATAGCCACGAGGATGTACCGGTTCCCGCTAGAGACGGGAAACGGTCCCATGAAGTCAATCCCCCAAACATCGAAGACTTCAAGAATCTGGATGGGATGTTGGGGAATCTCATCCTTGGATGAGATGTTGCCGGTACGCTGGCAACGATCACACATCTTCACAAACTCAAGGGCGTCCTTCACAGCTGATGGCCAATAAAAACCGCAAACAAAAACCTTCTGTGCCGTGACGTGCAGACCATGGTGACCTCCTTTCAGTCCCTCGTGCACATGCCTCAGTATCTCTGCCCCCTCTTCTCGACTCACGCAGCGCCTCAAAATTCGGTCTCCCTCTACCAGAAATAGAAATGGGTCGTCCCAGATATAACGCCTGACATCGCGGAAGAATTTCTTCTTCTGCTGCGTAGTCATCCCCTTCAATACCACTCCATTCGCCAGATAATTCGCGAAGTCGGAAAACCACGGCATTCCCTCCTTCTCGGCTGTCACAAACTCTACCGACTCATGGGGAAATCCATCACCGATCTCTTCTTCCCTAATTTCTTCTCTACTAGGATCCTCTAGTCGGGATAGATGGTCAGCAGCTACATTCTCCGCTCCTTTCTTATCTCTAATATCTATGTCGAATTCGGAAAGCAGGAGAATCCATCGAATGAGACGAGGCTTCGCGTCCTTCTTTTGGAAAAGGAAACGCAGAGCCGCATGGTCCGTAAAGACAATGGTTTTGGACAAGACAAGGTAAGAGGGGAATTTATCAAACGCGAAGACCACTGCTAAAAGCTCTTTCTCTGTAATGGTGTAGTTCTCCTGTGCGTCATTGAGGGTTTTGCTAGCGTAATAAATAGGGTGGAAATGTTTGTCCCGTCGCTGACCCAAAACGGCGCCCACAGCATAATCGCTCGCATCACACGTTAGCTCGAAAGGCAAGCTCCAGTCTGGTGAGACGAGGATAGGAGCACTCACTAGTTTCTCCTTAAGGATTGTGAAAGCTTTTAAGCAGTCGTCGTCGAAGATGAAGGGTACATCTTTCTCAAGAAGTCGAGTCATGGGGCGGGTGATCTTTGAAAAATCTCGAATAAATCGTCGATAGAAGCCCGCATGACCGAGAAAGCTGCGGATGGACTTGACGCTAGTCGGTGGGGGAAGGCTGCTGATAGTATCGATTTTCGCCCGATCGACCTCTATCCCGGCTCGCGAAATTTTGTGCCCTAACACTATGCCCTCTGTCACCATAAAGTGACATTTCTCCCAGTTGAGCATCAGTCGCGTCTCGATACACCGTTTCATCATCGCATCTAAGTGAGTAAGACATTGATCAAAGGTGTTCCCATAGACAGAGAAGTCGTCCATGAAAACCTCCATGGAGGTTTCGATCATGTCCTGAAAGATGGCTACCATGCAGCGCTGGAAAGTAGCCGGAGCGTTACATAACCCGAATGGCATGCGGCGATACGCATAAGTACCATACGGGCATGTGAAGGTTGTCTTTTCTTCATCCTCGGGAGCAATCGAGATCTAATATAACCTGAGAAGCCGTCAAGAAAACAGTAAAATTGCTGTCCTGCAAGACGCTCCAGCATCTGATCAATGAACGGGAGCGGGAAGTGATCCTTGCTGGTGGCGTCGTTTAATTTCCGATAGTCTATGCACACTCTCCAGCCCGTGATGGTTCGCGATGGGATAAAATCCTTCTTTTCATTCATGACCACTGTCATTCCCCCCTTATTGGGAATGACCTGAGTGGGGCTTACCCATGCGGAATCAGAGATGGGATAAATGAGACCAGCCTCCATCAGCTTGAGCACCTATTTCTTTACAACTTCTTGCATGTTCAGGTTCAGACGGCGCTGTGGCTGTACTACTGGCTTAAAGACGTCCTCCATGAGGATCCTATGAGTATAGAAGGTAGGGCTAATCCCCTTGATATCAGACAGTTTCCATGTGATGGCCTCCTTGTTCGACTTCAGGACCTCAATTAAACGCTCCTTCTCCTCCGTTGACAATTTCGAGGAAATGATCACGGGTAAGCTCGAATTGTCACCTAGGAACGCGTATTCTAAATGAGACGGGAGAACCTTAAGCTCTACGGCTGCTGGTGTCGGTAAGGTGTACTCTCAGTAGCGGCACTCACCTCACAGAAATCTAGAGTATCGGGAATCTCGAAGACATCGTCCTCTATCTCGTCACTATCGCTCTCCGCAACTACTATATCCTCACTCACTAGGTCGGCTCCACTGATGTACTCGATACACAGATCAACGCACGACATGAAACAGTTAAGAAAATATACGGAGTGACAAGGACCACTATCGTTGTCGCCACCCATTGGGTGTTGCTTTGACCTTGCGATCTCGAGTGTGACGTTCTCGTCTCCGACTCGAAGGGTGATTTTCCCATCATGAACATCTATGAGTGCTTTCGCGGTGCGCAAGAATGGGCGACCTAAGATTATGGGTACCTTCTCGTTGGCCTCCATATCGAGGATGACGAAATCTACAGGGAAGACAAATCTATCGACTTTAACCAATAGGTTTTCTACGATTCCCCTCGGATATTTGACAGACCTATCTGCTAACGATAATGACATACGAGTAATGGTGATCTCCCCTAAACCTAATCTCTCGTAGAGGGAGAAAGGCATCAGATTTATGCTCGCCCCGAGATCGGCCAAAGCATGGGCCGGAGAGATGGATCCACCGAATAAGCATGGGATAGTGAAGATACCCGGGTCAGTTAGATTCTTGGGTAACTTGTTCAAAATGACAGCAGAACATCCCCCAGTCAACGGGATATTCGAGAGCTCCCCCAGCCTATCTTTACGTTTCAGAAGATCTTTCAGAAACTTAGCATATTTAGGCATATGCTGGAGGGCCTCGATAAATGGGGGATTAATCTTTAGTTAAGTAAACATGTCAAGGAAGTTCCCGTATTCCTTGGCATATTTCTGTTGCTTCAGACGTGCTGGGTAGGGTAGGCGTGAAGTGTCAACAAGCGGCGATGGCCTAACCTCTTCCGGTCTTCTCTCTCCCCTACTCTCGGCTGAAGGTCCATTGGCTGGTGCGGTACTTGCTGGGTCTCGCCTGGTGTGCACCCTGGGTGGAGCCTCCATCTCGATTTCCTCATCTACCTCTTCATCTTGCTCCTCTACCTCTACCTCTACACCCTCTCTACCTACTTCCTTCAGAGTCCTCCCACTGCGAGTAGTAATCGCTTTCGCATGTTGGTTTGCTGGGTTGGGTTGAGTATTACCTGCAAACTGGCCATGTGGCTGCTCTTGCAGCTGCTTAGCGATACTACCGACCGACCTCTACAGATCTAAGAGTGCGGACTGTTGATTTTTCAAGAGCAAATCATTTCCGCGAGAGTTTTCTGAGTAGCCTGATCTTTGACAAATAGTTGGGATAACAGCTCTTCGATCCTATCTAGACTACCTCCTGACCCTCCACTCCTAGTCTGACCCTTCGGATTTGAACCCCCTCCACTAAACTGACCCTCCACTATTGTAATGACCCTGCCCCTGTTCTGATAAGACCCTGATTGGAAGCCAGGGGATTATTATTATTATTACGCCAGTTTTGATTATAATTGGAAGTATTATTATTGAAAAGGTTCGTAGGACCGCGGTTCTAACCGGTTATAAACTCGACCTGCTCAACAGTGAGGTGGGGCACTCGATCGTGTCATGACCCCCTCTACACACCTCACATCTGTCTACCTTTTTCTTCAGCTCCTGTATCTCCTTCGTTACCTCTTTCTTGAAACTGTCTAGAGCAGCAGCTATCGTAGTTTCCAAGCTAACTTGGTGTAACCCCGGTTAACCGGAGGTGTACGAACAGGGGTTGAACTCCTGCCGGCAGTGCTGTAATCGACATCAGAATGGCCAAAGCTCTCGAAAAGGTCATTGCACTCGGCTACTGTTTTCTTTCCTATCAGATGGCCACCAGCAGAGGTGTCGAATCGAGCATGGGTCTCGGGGGTGAGACCGTTGTAGAATTTCTCTACAAGTGCCCATTCTGATAGACCATGTTGGGAGCAACAGGATACTAGAGTTTGGAAACCCTACCAAGCTAGATGGTAGGGCTCGTCAGGCTCCATTCGGAACGAACGGCTCTGATCGCGAAGGCGGGATGCTTTGGCGGGTGGAAAGTATTTCTTAAGGAAGGCATCCCGTAAAGAGGCCCAAGTATAAAAAGTGCTGGGTGGTTGGGAATCAAGCCAGATGGCGGCCCGACCCCGAGAGAAAACGGAAAGACTTGGAGAAAACGGGTATCATGACCCGCACCCTCCATATTGAATGTATGACATAGACGGGTAAGGCGGTTGATATGTGCGGGCGCATCCTCATCATCACGACTATGGAATTGGCATGAGTTAGTGATGGTGGTCATGATGTAGGAAGGGATTTGCCAAGCTCGGTCATTGTTCATGGGGGGTAAGGTAATAGGTGAGTTCGCACCGGTGAAACCGGTGGTGTCATGTTGGTAGACGGTCTGATTGTTATTATCAGCCATGTGGAAGTTGGGTGGTGGCTGTGGTGGGTTTACGTTTCTATGGACTACACGGGGTGATGGAGAATCGGGTGATGAAGGTTTAGGTGTAAAATCGAAATCGGGTGGCACGAAGGAATGAGATGAACTTGAAAATGTTGAGGAAGAAGCACTTACCTTTGGTGCGGGGGAGAATGGCGTGTCCGTCGGCGGCTTAGGCGGAGGTCCTTGCGAGCGCGTATGGGGCATCCACTAAACCGGAAACACGACAAACACGAGAAGTTAGCACAAATGATTTAAATATAATAGAAAAATTAAATATTAATAATTAAACAGCTTGGACTCCTACGACACAAACGAATATAAAATAAACACAAGTTTAAAAGAAAAGCCTAAATCGAGTAATCAACGCAATTGCCAATAAGAGAGACCCCGGCAACGGCGCCAAAAACTTGATGTTATAAAATTAGTTAATTAAAAACAAAACAAATTATCCTAATTCTAGACTCAAATTATACTCTAGACTCCTCAATTATAATAAACTACTAACCGGCAAGTGCACCGATCAATTGTAGAATAGTATTAAGTAAGTCCGGATCATCGAACCCACATGACTCTCTAATTGCTAACTTTGAACTTCTATGGACTTATTAGAACTTTTACCAAGAGATGATAAACTAGTTACCTAGGTTAGATTTTTAGAATACTACTCCTTCAATGTAACAATAATTCATCTGGTTGAATATTTTACCGGGATCTTAGCATATCAAAGTTTAGGTTTATTAAAAAGGACTCCCGGCCCTTCTCAGGAAGACACCTACAATAACCTATCCTTTGTATTCGTTTACCGGTCCTAAATATTCTTTTTCAATTATCTTTTCAAATTAGTAAAGTGCCCAATTATTAATTACCTCTCAATAATTAACCTAGACCAACTAAAATTTTCTAGTTTAGATTAACCGATTCAATTATGACAAGGAAATTACACTCGGGAAATTCTCAAAACCCTCACCTAACAATTTACCATATTAATTCAGCCAACTAATTGCAATTTCTCAATTAACAAGTTAGGTATAATGACACGTTTAATTTAATGGTTAATCTAATTGTTTCCTTGGTTTTATTGGCCAATTTTACCGACAACTTCACGAATTCCTAAGAACACGAAGAGTAACATAAACCTATTACATGAAAGACATTCACCAAAGTTTATGCAAAACAACCAAACAATCATCAAACAAACAATATCATGCAAATACCCTAAACTAGATCATTAAAGTTGTGACCTTTACCAATTTAAATATCCAAACCATAAATTAAATTAAATTAAATCAAAGTTTCATAATTCCATAATCGAAAACCTAGGTAACCAAAGAAAATCTAGCCTAACAACATGTTTGAAAAGTAATAAAAACCAGTTGATAACAAGATAACATGATTGATCAAGAACCAAAGAAATCAAAGAGGAGATTGGTATGATAAACCGTGACAAGCTCCTGCCTTGAACTCCCGTGATCACCACCACAATTCTTGCAACTTAGATCTGCCTTATGTAGCTTCAAACCTCCAGAAAATAGCTCCAAAGTTACTCTAGATCGTCCAAAGTTGCCCAAGATGTGTTTAACAATGATAATAATTCTATTATAAACAACCAAATCCCAAAACAACTATGATTTCGAAACTTTCTGGATAAACACCACGAGAGAGATTAGATGGTTCGGTCGTGCCCCGCGACCGAGTAAAGATTCCGGAGATAATTATCCCTCTCTCGTGGGCCGCGAGAGAGGTTATGCTTGCCGGTCGTGCCCCGCGACCTGGTAGAAATCATGATTTTTGCGTTTCGTTTTCTCGTTTCCGATCCACTCACGTCCCGGCTCGGTTCTTTTCATCATTTTCGCTCGTTTTTCCCATCATTCCAACCATTTTCACGAACCAAGACCTGCAAAACGTGTTTGGATTAAAAGTAGATAAATTCTTGACAAATCGAAACGAAAACGCGCTAAAAATATACAAACTCTACAAGATAAATAGATGTATTATTCAATACATTAATTCCCGAAAGGGATACTAATTCTATTTATAATTGGAAGATTGATCAAATGCCTTTACGATATTTCCAACTTAGTTAACATGCTTAGGTTGTTTATAAAACAAGACAAAAGAAAAAAATTATATTTTTGTATTTGGAGTCTTTTATTTTTAGAATACATTTTTAGATAATTTTAGTTAAAAACCCATTCACCTATCTTTTTTACCAGTAGACTAATGACAATGATTTAGTACATAAGAGTCCGCCCGCGTCCATGGATTGACATCTGGTTTTTACCCATTGTTTACTACATATATGATAGGGTATACTTGTCCTTTTGTGTGTGTTTTAATGTTAAGGTATAAATCATTTTTATAAATATTAAAACCGAGTTTGTGTGTAAAATTCATTGTAAAAATATGTATATATATACACACGTCAGTTGTACTTCCCTTTTTGAACAATGTATCATCATTTTAGTATTAATGAAATTCGAATTATTCAAATATTATCATAAATAGTGTTATGAAATCTCTTACAATTTTGTTTTCGTCCCACCCCGATATTTCCACCATCGATTGGGGTGTAACAGTCTCATTCTCTATATTCTCGGATTTTGAAGTTTGTTAATGATTCTTGATATGATGTAGGATCCAGGACCACTTGCCTAACAAGTTGCACAAGCCCATGACCTAGTGAATGCCCAAGGCCCAGCTATAAATCCACCGAACCAGTCAACTGATCATGGAATGATAACTACAGTTTAGGATTAGAGATGGTGGGGTAGCCACCTCTCCCATGTTTGCATTATCTACACGTTTCCCTTTTGCATTCCTATGTTCCTAATAAAGTGCATGTAGTTTAGGATTTGAATTTTTAGTTAAACCATTGTATTTCCCTTTTAAAAAATGAAGAGCAAATTGCCCCTATCTGTTTCTTCTCTATTTATTTCTTAGAGGTTGGTTCCCTTAGATAGAACCTGCAACACTTGGTGTTTCATTGCATTCCTCCCTTTCCTTCACCTACAATATGCTTCCTAGTAAAGATGTTCCCTCCCAAGACGAGTTACTCGTCGGTGTTGCCAAATCCTTATCAACCACTTCAACCGCCTTACAAGATCAAGCTTCGAAACTAGACGCTCTCCTTTTCCTAGTTAGCCACACAATCTCAACAAAACCAAACTATCATCAACCACCTCACAAAATCTCCTGGTCCGTTTCCCTCCGACCCACCACCGGGCCTCAAAAATCAAAATCACAATCTGACCCTTCGCCCACCCAAGCTCACCCTCGCTACTTTTGATGGCACAAATCCTTTAGATTGGTTGTTCAAAGCTGACCATATTTTGCTTTGTACAACATTGAACCCCCGTAATGTCTCACCATGGTACCCTTTCACTTGTCTGGTGATGCCCTCTGTTGGTACAAATACCTGCATAACAACCAGTTGCTCACCACCTTTACTAAAGCTCTTGAAAACCCGCTTCGGCCCGCCTTCCTTTGATAACCACCAGGCAACCTTGTTCAAATTGCAACAAACCACCATCGTGACGCCTTACGTTACCGAGTTTGAATGACTTAGAAACTGCGTCCTTGGGTTATCGTCGGACGCCTAGCTAAATTGTTTCCTCTCCGGTCTTCACAAAGAAATCCAACTAGAACTTTCCGTTCTTAAACCCACCACTTTCCAACATGTTGTTGGCCTTGAGAAACTACTTGAGGATAAATCCTCATCTTCCACGTTTCCTAGCCCTACCTCTCCACCAATTATTTCCGCCATTGGCCCTTCCACTTCACTGTTACCATCGCCTAGTTTTCAACCGTCATTACTGCCCACTCCGGCTACACATCCCACCATCTTCTAGTTTTCAACCGTCATTATTGCCCACTCTAGCTACACATCCCACTTCACTCCTATCGGCTCGCTTAACTCCCGAACAACTTCAATAGCACCGCATCGCCCCGCGAAGTATCACTCTGGTCATAAATGTGACCTCCTTAGTTTTTACTCATCGCCGATAACTCGGAAGACGACCACCAACCTCCGTGCCCTCCTCTCATTGACCTTCGTGACACTACACAAGCTCTACCACGCTTCTTGTCTTTTTCCCCAGCTACATTTTTTGGGATGGCTCCTACTACGACATTACGTCTTACCGGTTTTATCTACCAACATCCGGTTAGCATTTTGGTTGACTCGGGTAGCACCCAAAACCTCATCCAACCCCATGTTGCCTCTCGTTTGAACCTGCCGATCCAATCCCCGTCACCCTTTCCGGTTCTCATTGGCAATGGTGAGCCCCTCCATTGCAAAGGTCTATGCCTAGCAGTACCGATTACTTTAAACAAGGCCTCATTCCAAGTCTCGTTGTTTCTCTTACCTTTCAAAGTTTTGACATCATATTGGGTTTCGACTGGCTGCATTCTTTAGGGCCTATCACCGCTAACTTTTCCGTTCCGTTCCCTCTCTCTCGTTTTGCCACAACGACACTACCATGACTTTGCAGGGTTCCAAGCCATCCGCCTCACTTGCTACCAGAGCTACCCTTACTGACCTTGAGGACAAGGTCCATTGTCATGGGGAGGGCATTGATACGATGCTGGATCCAGCACCGCTAGCCCAACAAGTTGCACAAGCCCATGACCCAATAAATGCCCAGTCCCAGCTATGAATCCACCGAACCAGTCCATTGATCGTGGAATGACAACTACAGTTTAGGATTAGATATGGTGAGGTAGCCACCTCTCCCATGTTTGCATTATCTACACGTTTCCCATGTTCCTAATAAAGTGTATGTAGTTTAGGATTTGAAGTATTATTTAAAGCATTGTATTTCCCTTTTAAAAAATGAATATAAAATTGCCCTAGATCTGTTTCTTCTCTATTTATTTCTCGGAGGTTGGTTCCCTAAAAGAGAACCTACAACAATACTCATTTGAATTTAGTTTTTTTCTTCTTCTTAATATACTTTGCTTAGACGTCACTAGTTCTAAATATACTCATTTGAATTAATTTTATATTACTCATTTTGATTGGAACCTGATTATCTTCACCAGTACACGTTTCTGTAAAAAGTATTATGATGGAATTAGTATCGTGTTGTCATAGGAAAGATGCAGTTGTGGTCATAAGGCATCTTTTTATTTTGTCTAGGTGGTGGTTGTAGATAATTTCTTCATAGGATCAAAAGACAATATGAGACAATGGATTGGTCACCCAAGATTTGAACTCATTCGTCATGGTATGTGATCCTTATACAACCATACATTATAGGGAATTTTACATATTTCTTCCTTGGAAATAAATATTATTATTCTTGAATGTATTTCGATGATTATTGTTGAATATCAAGACCCTTTAAATAGGGTGAAATACAACCATGAAATTAGGAAAAGATATACACAGAGAATACAAAAATTATCTCTAAATAACTAACTAAAATCTATTCCTAAAAATACAATTATACTCGGTTGGCTAAGACACCCCCTCAGTTTGAGCGGGCGGAGGACAGATGCTCAAGCTGGACCGAAATGATTGGAATAGTTCACGAGATAATCCCTTTGTAAATATATCCACATATTGCATAGATGAGGGGACATGAAGAACTTTAATATGCCCAAGACGAACCTTCTCCCGAACAAAATGTATGTCAATCTCGATGTGTTTTGTCCGTTGATGTTGAACCGGATTATTGGACAAATACACCGCAGAAACGTTGTCACAAAAAACAACAGCTGCTCGAGTCAATGGTGTGTGAAGTTCAAGGAGCAGGTTTCGTATCCAGGTTGTTTCGGCAACTGTATTTGCAACACCCCTATACTCGGCCTCTGCACTAGACCTCGAGACCGTAGGCTGACGTTTAGCAGACCATGATATAAGATTATCACCAAGAAAAAACACAATAACCTGATGTGGAGCGTCTCGAATCTGGGCGGCAACCCCAATCAGCGTTAGAATAAGCAACCAAATCATGAGAAGCCGAACGCACAAGCCGTATACCATAATCAATCGTACCTTGTAAATAGCGTATTATGCGCTTCATAAATGCAAAAATTGAGGATCCCGAGGTTCATGCATGAAGAGAAACACCTGTTGAATAGCATAAGACAAATCTGGACGAGTAAAAGTCCAATATAGTAGAGCACCAGCCAAACTCCGGTATAAAGTTGGATCCGAGAACAAAGAACCATCGGTAGCACTCAATTTGGAAGAAAGATCAACAGGTGTCGAGCATGGTTTGCAAGCTGACATTGATGCACGGGCAATTATGTCTTTGGTGTATTGGGCTTGAGACAAGAAAATACCGTTCTGCTGCTGAGTGACTTTTATTCCCAAAAAATGATGCAAATGGCCTAAGTCAGTTATGGCAAATTCCCTGGAAAGCATGCTAATAATGGCGTTTAAGAGACGATCATTAGAAGCAGTTAGAACAATATCATCCACATACAGCAATAAATATGCAATGTTAGACGAGTCCTGATGATAAACAAATAACGACTGATCATAAGCACTGCTACGAAACCCTTTGGAGGTAATAAAGTTAGCAAAACGAGTGTACCAAGCTCTCGGTGCCTGTTTAAGCCCATATAAAGATTTCTTCAAACGACAAACGTGGTTTGGAAGCCGTTGATCATAGAAACCCGGTGGTTGATGCATAAACACAGCTCATGAAGATCCCCATGAAGAAAAGCATTCTTGACATCCAGTTGATGAATGTGCCAACCGCGAGATACAGCAAGAGATAAAACTGTGCGAATAGTGGCCGGTTTGACCACAGGACTAAACGTTTCATCACAATCCACACCAACTGTTTGAGAATTACCATTAACCACCAACCTAGTCTTATAGCGTTCCAAAGAACCGTCCGATTTAAATTTGTGTCGAAATAACCACATACAACGGATTTCGGGACGATCATATGGACGAGGAACAAGTTCCCATGTGTAATTATCCTGTAATTCCGTATACTCGGTTTGCATTGCATGTAACCAATTTGGATCAGTTAGGGCTTTGGCATACGAGGTAGGGACCGGGGAGAGAGAGATAGTGTTATGTATGGCCGAAGAGTGGATTCGAGATTTGGATCAGGTTGTCATAGGATGTTGGTTAGGGACAGTAGTGGGAGGTTGAGTGGGCTGGGTTGCAGCCTTATGTGGAGGTTGTGAGGTCTGGGCTTGGGCCGGCGGTGTAGTAGCAGGAGGGTTTACTGGGCCGGTAGATGGGCTGGTTGAGTTGGGACGAGGACGACGCGAATAAGTGAACCGGTATGGGGCCGGAACTGGTTTGGGTGCAGGAGTATTAATGGGCCTATGGAAACTAAAGCCGGGTGGTGTGATGGACTCGTCCAAAAAATTATAAGAAGTGGGATGATATGGAAGTGTATAAGGGAACACATGCTCATCAAAAGTCACATGACGAGAGATGTGCACTTTGCCGGTGGTCGGTGTCCAAGCACCGATATCCGCGAAAATTAGGTGGATACCCGAGAAAAATGCACCGCATCGACCGATGGTGAAGTTTATGAGGCTGTGTTACGGAGGTATTCGGGTAACAGGCACAACCGAACACACGTAAATGTTTTTAATCAGGATGACGAAGGTAGAGGGCAAAGGTAGGTGTGTAAAAGTTTAGTCGTTTGGTTGGTAATATATTGTGAAGATAAGTGGCAGTGTGTAGGGCTTCAACCCAAAAGGAAGGCGAAGATTCGCATGAATTAAGAGGGCCCGAATAATGTCATTCAGGCGGCGAATCATCCGTTCAGCCCTTCCATTTTGGGATGAGGTTTGTGGGCAAGAGAAACGAAACAACAAGCCATGTTGTTGAGCAAAAGTTTTAAAAGCTAAGTTGTCGAATTCACCCCCTAAGTCGCATTGAAAGGTTTTTATTTTGCGGGTAAATTGGGTCATTATTAACTGATGAAATTTGACAAAAGTTGGAAAGGTTTCGGACTTATATTTTAGGGGGTAAACCCACACGAAGTGCGAGAAATTATCAATTAGCACCATATAATACTTATACCCGGTTTTACTCGTGACTGGCGAAGTCCATAAGTCGCAATGAATAATATCAAAAGGAGCAAAAGTAAACGTATTGGACGAATAAAATGGCAATCTTTTACTATTTGAAATTTGACAAGAATTGCAAAGGTTGTGACTTTTGTCCTTATTACATTGAAAATTAAAATTGCGACTTAATATATCTAGAACTTGAGCACCGGGATGTCCTAAACGATCATGCCAAGGAAGGTGATGGGAAGCAATAAAAGTGGCTTGAGGCGGCAGTTAAGGTGGCGTGAACGTGTAAAGAGTCCCGGTACTGTTGTGACGAGATAGTGTCTTCTTAGTTTTGAGGTCCTTCAAAGAAAAACCAAACGGGTCAAATTCGACAGAAACATATCACGAGTAAAACGTCTAACAGAAATAAGGTTTTTAATTATTTGTGGGCTGTAAAGGACATGTGGGAGGATATAGGTGCGGTTTGGTAAAGGGTGAAAACCCATTCCTGATCCTTTAATCGGTAAAAACATGTCATTACCCACCAGAATATTACGACAAACAGTATTAGAGTCAGGGATTACGATTCTACCTGGGTCCTTTGTGACATGAGACTCGCCTCCTGTATCCAAAACATCTGAAGTCCATGCCATGTTAGAATTAACCTGCATATTTGCCATGGCAGCACTTAAATCGGATGGACAAAGAGGATTATACGTCGGCTGGGTGAAACTGGGTGGAGCGTATTAAGGCGGAGAGAAGCCGGTGTACTGCACTTGAGGAGTCGACTGCTTATCAGATTGTTTATTAGGGCTCCATTGCTGCTGAGTCGAGTACGGGCATGGAGGAGGTGTCCACCAGGCCCAATTTGGGAAGCAATTCGGATGTCCCTGATATACGGTCCATGGGGACTGCTGCTGAGACCGTCCTCTGCCTCTGCCACGACGATTGGAAGCGCCACCGCGTCCCCTGCTGCCCCGTCTATTTGTGGAGGAATAGGAACCCTCGGACTGGTGGTTCGAATTTGCAGAAGCGGGTGGAGATGGTGGCGGCGCTGCTACAGCCGCAAGTACAGTGTTGTGGGAGCCCTTTTGAGCCTCAATCCGTATTACTTCATCATTAAGCATCGCTATCGCCTGGTCCCAATCGACACCCTGCTGGTTAATTAAAGATGCAGTGGTGTTATATTCTGCTGGAAGACCCAAACAAGCTAAAGAACAAGTCTTGATTCAGAAACGGTTTGATCAACATCAGCCAATTGACTTGCTAAATCGGATAGTTGTTGGCAGTAATCATCAACCGAAGAGCAAGCGGTCAACGTAAGATTGCAAAACTTTGTCTCAAGCGCCGTAGCGCGAGCCTTTTTATTGCTCAAGAAAATCTTTTCGAGCTTTATCCAAGCCGCTCGAGCAACCGTGGTATCCATAAGGCGCTTCAGAAGATCATCCGAAACGGTGCTATAGATCCATTGAAGGACCAATGCATCGAGTTCTTTCCATTGTTCGTATTCGGGTGAAGTTTCGGCTGGTGGTGCTGAATCGTCGATGTGATTAGATACCTTATATGCAACAGCATGAAGGCGAAAAAGTTTGACCCATGCTGAATATGTAACCTTTGATTCGTCCAAAGTCCGAATCTTAGATTGAATATTCGTTACTGAAATAAACAGGATGAAGAGAAACAGGTTTGGTCGATGATTCAGGCTCACTTCCTTTCGTCATGGTGACGAGGCCGGACGTATCCGGTTAAGTTTTGGGATCGGAAAAAAAAAGGAAGAAAGAAGAGGGAGGATATCAGAACCGGTTATGGCTCTGATACCATAAAGGTTATTATTCTTGAATGTATTTTGATGATTATTATCGAATATCAAGCCCCTTTAAATAGGGTGAAATACAGCCATGAAATTAGGAAAAGATATACACAGAGAATACAATGATTATCTCTAAATAACTAACTAAAATCTATTCCTAAAAATATAATTATACTCGGCTGGCTAAGAGTAAAGTACCTTATTACGTATTTCCTCAAACCATAAAATCAATTACATATATTTTTCTAAAATTACCGAATTACTATTGATATATCTTATATGCGTAATCTGCTCATATAATCAACTCGCCTAAACCCTAAACACAAGCGACTTTTCTTCTTCTTACACCAAAGGACTCACATCGCTGATTATCTTCTTCATCAGGTATGTTAAAAAACTCGATTCTTGCTTGTTCATTTCATCAATCGTAATCAATATGCGTTGCCATCACATCTGCTTGTTTATCTTCTACATTGATATAATCACGCATCTGCTTGTTCATCTTCTTCATTGATTTAATCACATCTGCTTGTTATCTTCGTATAATCACATCACTAGTTCATCTTCTTCATTGATATAATTACAACTTCTTCATTTGTGAAAACTTAGTGTGGAAAAAAAAACCTGAGTAAAGTAAAAAAAACCTAGTTTCAAGACATGTCCGGTTTTTTGCTTCTCAAACCCGTGTAGAATTTATCAGTTTCAAGACATGTCCGGTTTTTTTTGCTTCAAGACATATTTGATTACTTTGACTTGACCGTTGTTCCAAAGATTTTAATTGAATGCAATCTTTGATCAGTTGATGGATCAAGAGCATCTCATAACATGTTTTATATTCTTTTCTTTTTTTCATCAGGTGATTTATATGGAAGATGATATGGATGATAGGAAAATAACCTTTTTACACCAACTTGGGAGAATGGGGCAGAATCACCAATACTACTTGAGAATGTTGTTAGCCAAGGATCAACTAAATACAAGATAAAATTAAAATATGGAGGTTGCTTTCGGTTAGCTAAGAACTCATATAAAAAGCGTTATTGTTTTGGCTTTCAAAAATGTCTTTACATTGACACTTGCATCTACAACTTTGATGACAAGTATGCTACTAAGCAAAAATTTGTTAAAGTTGATTCTCATGACAACTTTAAATTGATGCTTAGTAAGTACGAAGTTGAGAAGAATTAACCGTTTATGTGACAATGAATAGAAATGTCGAGACAAATTTTTGTTTAGATACATTTTAAATATGTTGCATAAATAGCCGGAATGATGTTCATGAGTCTTTTACATGTTTATAGGGAATCGGATGATGCTCATGATGAAGAAGATGATGAGGATGAATCGGTAACTTTTAGTACTGATGATGAAGTTGGGCATGCAAGTTCCGAATCGGTAACTTTTAGCAACAAAAATGGAACTATTAAAGTTAACTCCACGTTTGAAAGTGTGGTAGAGTTTACAAGGGCGTTGTCCCATTATGCAATCATAAATGAATTTGCACAATGCAGAGAGAAAAGTGAACCTACACGGGTCACGGCAAGGTGCAGTGACTTATAATGCAAATGGAGGATACATGCTTCTGTTATGCAAGACGGAATTTCATTTGAGGTAAGTGTATTAATATAACTAATTTTAAATTTAGAATTTAATAATATTTTAATTTAATAAATTGTACGTTTTATGAAAATCATGTAGGTTAAGAACTTGGTTGAACCACATTCATGTACTGGAAGCAACAAAGGTGCTAATAAGGTGGCAACACAAGGATGGGTTGCAAGTGTGGTTAGAGATAAGTTGAAATCTAAGGGGGATGTCTCAATTAAAGAACTCCACAAGTGGGTTAAGAAAAATTTCAATGTTGATCTACCGTACATGAAAATCTTTCGAGGTAAAGAACAAGCTTACAGTGATTTGTATGGGAATTGGGAAGACTCATTCATAAAGACGATTTATTTTCAAGAGGAACTATTAAGGCGAAACCCAGGAAGCGTTGTTGAAGTCGGCCTTGAGATTAAAGCTAATAAGAAACTTTTTTTACGCTTTTTTGTTTCACTACTAGCTTGTTGGAAGGGGTTTCTTGTTGGTTGTCGTCCCTATATTTTTCTAGATACGTGTCATCTAAAAGGGAAGTTTAATTGAGTACTAGTTGCTGCCAATAGTGTTGATGGTAACAATTCTATTTTCCGGTGGCTTATGGTGTACTTGACTCCGAAAACAAGAACTCATGGATATGGTTTCTTGAGTTACTTAAGAAAGCAATCGGTATACCTAAGGGACTAGTTATATCATTAGATATGAAAAAGGGTCTAGACATTGCAATTACACGAGCTTACCCTAATGTTGAGCATAGAGAGTGCATTAGGCACTTATTTAGTAATTTCAAGAAGCGTTTTCGTGGTGATTTATTCACGAGAAATTTATGGCGAGTTGCAAAGACCTATAGTGTAAACGAGCATGATCGACTATTAAATGAAACTGCTGGAGCAAATAAAGATGCACTTACTTATCTTAATGAGAATCATAATAAGATATGGAGTCGTCGTAGGTTTGGGAAGGCATCAAAGTGTAACTATGTTACAAATAATATTTTGGAGTCATTTAATGTGTGGATAGGTGAGGTGCGTTAAAAACCGGTTCTTAAATTACATGATTCAATTAGAGAGAAGATTAGTACGATTTGACAAAAAAAGGAGGCTTTCAAAAAATGGAAGGGTACCTTAGTACCTAAAACTAAGACTTACCTCGACAAAGTCTCTAAGGTTCGACAAAGTCTCTAAGGTTCGTATAATGTTGCTTTTTTTACATTTATTTCAAATATATTTTAGGTGACCCATTTTTTATATTTTGAATGTTGTAGGTAGAAATTGAGTGCACATGAAATTTGTAGAAGTGGTGAAAATCGAGGTGAAATAGGAAAACAAGTGCCATGAGGTTTCACTTGATGAGAGAAAATGTACTTGTCGGGTTTGGCAGGTAAAAGGTGTTTCATGTGTGTATGCAACAACTTTTATTATTTTTCACAAGGGATGTTAACTAGGACATATATGTTGATCCATTTTATACTATTGAGATGTTAAATTAGCTTATGCTTTAGAAGTTGCTCCAATGCCTACAAAAGATCAATGGGTGCATATAGATAACAGGAGAAGATCCACCCACCTGCAATCAAACATCCACCCGGGAGACCTAGAAAGAATAGAATTAGACCAGGTGACGAGCCTAAAAACAACAAAAATGTCCACGATGTGGTGAGTATGGACACCGTGAAAAGACATGCAAAAACTCAGCACCTAAAGATCCTACTCAACATCAAGCCTCAACAAGTAAAAGGGGACGGGGAACGAGTACAAAAAAGACGTGAAAGTAATTAGTCAAAGTCGAGCGGTTGATTTCGAATTTTTGGTCGGATTTATTATGAATGGATTTTATGTTTTTGAATGGAATTTATGTTTTTGAACGGAATGTAAGTTTTTATTATGAGTATTATGGTTTTGGGTAAATATGTAAATGATTTGACATATTAGAGTGGGGAAATATGTAGATGTTAAGTTAATAGTTATTAAGGGTAAAATAGTCATAAATAAGAGTCATTTTAATGAAAAGGAGAAATATGTAATATATATAAGTTATAAAGGAAAAATATGTAATTGATTTTTCAATTTGGGGAAATACGTTTGAAGTCAGCTTAGGATGGAAAAATATGTAAAAAGCCCTTCATTGTATCAGGACACACTTAAAAAAAGTTGTATTGTGTGGTAATAATATATCATTTTGTTGGATGCAAGTGGACTTGTATGTATTCATAACTCAGTTTTAGTGTGTATTCATATATTTACCATCGATTATGATTGCTCTTCCCATATTATCCAGCAATGTTACCAAGTAGAGTTATATAATTAATCAAGGCTGTTGACATATTAACTAACATGAAAAAGTTTTCCTTTAAACCAAATGCCCTCAAGGCCACAAAATAACACAGTCTGCACATTCTGTTTGTCTTAACTGCATTTGTTTTCTTTGGGATCAGATGTCACAGAACCGTTGTTGGTTGAGGTGGACCAAACCTACCATCTTGCTTGTCGTGCTTTCCCAATTTTCTGCAATTATACCCCTGCCAAGGTAATCATGAGTTCATGACCCAAGTTCAATTACTATTGTATTACTTTGTTATTTATGTTTCATCTTTTCCTTTTTCCTTTCATCTTGGTTTATCTTCAGCATTATATGTATTGATACCAAACAGACAATCAAGACAAATGTGATTGGAACTTTGAACATGTTGGGACTTGACAAGCGACTTGGAGCAAGGTTTGAAAATTGGAGCATTTTTTATCTATTTTGCTGCAATATTCTGAATACGTAACCATCGTTCCTTTACCAGCACAACACCCTGTTGACTTCAACTTCAGAGGCTTATGGAGTCCCTCTTGTGCATCCTTAGGATGAGAGCTACTGGGGAAGTGCCAACCATATCGGTTTTGCTCTCCGACCACTTATTTATTTATTTTTATTATGTTAAGTAGAATATTTTCTAAATACCATTTGTGTCAACGAACTGTAGGAGTTAGGAGTTGCTATGATGAAGGAAATTGAGTAGCTGAGACATTGATATTTGACTATCACAGGCACCATAGAATAGGTGAATGGTGTATTGTTATAGACAAAACATATGATACATTTATGTTTGAAATTATTATTTAGCTAATCGAGTTTTCTTTAACAAAAACTCGGATTGCTAGGATCTTCAATACATATGGACCTAGAATGAACATCAATCGTGCGGTCAACAATTGCATAGCTCAAGCTATCTGGTATACAACAGTGCTTGTTTTGTAATCAATGTCTCTTTTTATAGTTATTACTCCATTGGTTACTTATGACGGATCTCATGCACCAATGAACCTTTAATTGTTCAATCACTTGGAACTCAGACTTGAAGCTTTTGTGATGGCTCTGACATGTAAAGCTAAAATTGTTTAATGTTTTGTAAATTGGTACTCGTCAATTTATTTGGTTATTGTGTATGTCCCTTATTCATCAGGTCGATGGCCCATATTAGGCTTATGGAAGGAAACAATACGTGCCCCATCAACCTTACGGTATGCATATTATGGAAGGAAATCCAGGTCAACATTACGGTATGCATATATTTTTTTGATGTAAATATCTATTGCTGGTTTTTAGTTGTGAACTGGATGACTAATTTTATGTTTTCCGAAGTTACAAAGAATGTGAAAGAGTTCAGTTCTGAAAGTTCTTTAATTATTTTATTGTTATATGTTCAAAATGGTCTTGAATTTGGTGTTTAATATAAGTTGTTTTTTAAGTTGTTTTTATGCTTGTATGAGTTTAATTTTCTTGTTTTTTTAAGTTGCTTTTGTGCTTGTATGAGTTTGATCTTCTTGTTATTTAAGTTGCTTTTATAGATTGTTGTTACACCACTAATTTTGTTAAAGATTTTTTTTTCCGAATCTCACTAGAATGCTTGGCAACACTCGGGTATCTGTCGTAACGCGCAAACATTCTTACTAGTTATCTATTAATGATCTAGAATAATCTACGTAAATTAGTTTTGAAATTTTAAAATTTTGTTATTAATAAATATTTATAACTTTGGGATATTACAATACCGGTATCATGATGATTCTGACCAAACAATTTCATATTAATATGGGTATTGATTCTATCAAAAGTGTTACTAATATTTATTTTTATAATTTTCAATACTTTTGTAATACACATATGAACATCTTTACGATTTTTTTTCTATTGGATTTTGAATTGTCTATAACGAACTCTGATAGAGCGAGAAAATTTTGTTCATGACACTAAAGAGTTTTGAAATTGTTGTCGACTTGTTATTTGTGTTTATATTCAAATTCAAATGGGCTTATTGTTGCATTACATAATTACACTTTAGCCACTGGCCCTTCTCACGTGTCTTTTACATGCAAATTAAACCAACATTCGACACGAAACACCCACATCTCCTCACCACATGCAACCATCGCATGACAACCAGCTCTCATAACACGTGACACTCGTCTTCCACCACGTCCCTCTTCACTGCCACCTCATCCTCACTCTACAAAACCATCACACCGCCCCCACTTTCCATCACCATCAATATCCACCACCGCAAAATGACAGATATCCACCAAACCTACAACCCACAACACCACTCATACGGTGGAGCAACCCACCACCAGCAGCAGCAACACGTTTCGCCAAGAGTCCACCAAGCGGTTAAGGCAGCCACTGCGGCTACTGCGGCGGCTCGCTTCTCGTACTCTCGGGTCTCATCTTAGCCGGGACGGTAATCGCACTATCGATTGCTACTCCACTGCTGGTGATCTTTAGCCCGGTCCTTGTGCCAGCTGTGATCACCGTGTTTCTTATTGTAACCGGGTTTTTGACATCGGGTGGGTTCGGAGTGGCTGCAGTGACGGTGTTATCATGGATTTACAAGTATGCGACGGGCGGACACCCTCCCGGGGCGGATTCGTTGGACCAGGCTAGAGATAAGTTGGGTTATAAGGCAAGGGAGATGAAGGGGAGGGCGGAGCATGCGACCGGAATGGGGCAGCACCACACCACCGGAGGTGGACTGCGTGCTGATATGTAACTCCGTCAAGGAGATGGGTGGTGTCCATTTTTACTTGGTTTCTTAATGATTTTGATTGTGTTTGTTTTGTTTGTACATTCAGTTTGTGTGAATTATGTTAATGTCTTCAAATAAATATCAGCAAAAGTGTAGTTGTCCATTATATACTCTGTTCTATATGTTTTACACAAACATATGTCCCTGTGGTTTCCTATCGTATATTGATGAAACTCATTAATTAGTCAAATCGCCAATAAATAAAGTTGTATTATAACAATTTCTTATTAAACTTCTAGTCTAGTACTAGAACATCCATTGATATTCCAAGGACTAAAAGACGTACAAAAACAATATACTTGTATAAAATATGAAAAATCCCACAACCATTCGTTCCGGTACAAAGCTTTGGTCTCAACCCTCAGGAATTTGTGAATGGTGCAAGTACCTTTGATATTGAAAATTCCCGGGACCCTTTCGGCTCAATTCGTCATTCTTACATGTAACAAACAAGATAGAAGATGTCAAGAGCGTATGAGTAGGAGCGGGCAAGTCATTCTTACATATAACAAACAAGTGAGAACATGTCAAGAGACGATTCATTCTTACATATAAACAAACATGGAAGATGTCGAGAGCTTGTGAGTCACTGTTGCATATTTTCGGGCGGCGACGCAGAGAAATGTCTTTGTAAACTCTTACCCTTTCCTCGCTATGTTACATATGTTTAGAAAATTTTGGGTGCTATGTTACATACTTTAAGAAAAGCAGAGAAATGTCTTTGTAAACTCTTACCCTTTCCCCGCTATGTTACATATGTTTAGAAAATTTTGGGTGCTATGTTACATAAGTTAAGAAAATTTTGGGTGTGTAAATGAAATTCTCAAAATGTGGTAAATAGTGTCCCATATTGATGTGGGAAGTGGGAAATCAAAGTGAGATGTTGTTTATAAGGTAAAGCCTTTACTACTCTATTGTTTAGTTTCATGACATGTTTTATCACAAGACCTACCCGCGCGCAGGGTGGGTGTAAAAAGTTGAATAGAGTTTTTGAACTGGATTTTGTTTGAACTCGTGCGTGCCTCCACGTCCTGCATACAAAATGGAATCCCAGTCCATGACTACTGCCGTTTATGCAATCATGACTTCTGCTTAGCAAGGTTCTTGACTAAAACCGTTGATGAAGGGGATATGGATGCTCAATCAGTGAGCGCTGTTCATGCTTGGAATCATTCGGATTTCTTGTGCCGCAATCATATTTTGAATGGTATGGCGGATACACTATACAATGTGTATTGCAAAGCCAAGACTGCCAAAGAATTATAGGAGTCTTTGGATCACAAATACAAAACAGAAGATGCGGGAACTAAGAAGTTCATGGTGGCTAAGTTCTTGGACCTTTAAAATGATAGACTCTAAGACTGTCATTAGCCAATTCCAAGAGTTGCAAGTCATTCTTCATGATATTCATGCGGAAGGAATGGTGCTCAGTGACACATTCCAAGTTGCTACTATGATTGAAAAGCTACCACCAAGCTGGGTTGATTTCAAGAACTATCTCAAGCATAAGAGAAAGGAAATGACCATTAAAGATCTTATTGTTCGCCTTCGTATTGAAGAAGATAACAAAGTGGCTCTGAAAAGGGTTGATGGCCCTGAAACAGCAAAGGCCAATGTTGTTGAACATTGCCAATCTTTAAAGGAAAACAAGAACGATGGAAAGGTGGAAAGAAGATTAATGGGAAACGCTCCAACCTTGGTCCTAAAGGGGGAGTTGGGAAAAAGAAGCTCCAAGGAACTTGTTACAATTGTGGAAAGCGAGGCCATAGGGCCAACGAATGCAAGCTTCCAAAGAAAGAAATGCTCAACAAGTGAACATGGTTCGTGAGGTTGATAACCTTGTTGCCATGGTCACCGACCTCTCGATTTTGGTCACTGAAGTTAACTTGGTTGGGAAAAATCACAAGGATTAGTGGGTTGATACGGGGGCTACCCGTCATGTGTGCTCTAACAAAAGTATTTTTAGCACCTTCAAGAAGGTGACTAATGGAGAAAATGTTCTTTTTGGGAAACTCCGTCACGATAGAAATTAAAGGCAAGAGGAATGTTCTTGAAGATGACTTCTGGAAAGGAACTCATTTTGTCCAACGTGTTGTATGTTCCAAAAATTCGTAAGACCCTTGTGTCGGGGTGGCAATTGATTCGGTTCAAAATGGTAACTGAGTCGGACAAGGCCGTGTTGACCAAAAATGGTGTGTATGTTGGTAAGGGTTATGCCCTCAACGGTATGTTTAAATTGAATGTAACCGTTGTGAATGGAATGAATGAAAACTCTACTAGTTCTGCTTACTTTCTTGAGTCTTCAATGGTAGACTAGGTCATGTTAATATAAATTCGATTTGTCGTTTGATTAAACTTAATTGCATACCAACATTCGATATCGACTCAAATAATAAATGTGAAACTTGCGTACAAGCAAAACAAACGAGATCGTCATTCAAAAGGTTGAACGAATCAGCGAACCCCTCAAGATAATCCACACTGATGTTTGTGATCTAAAAGCAATTCCTACTCATGGTGGGAACTAGTACTTCATCACGTTCATTGATGATAGTACAAGGTATTGCTATCTGTACTTACCAAAGAGTAAGGACGAGGCTATTGATAAGTTTATCTTGTTCAAAGTCGAAGTTGAGAATCAACTAAATCGGGAAATCAAAATTGTAAGGAGCGACCGAGGAAGTGAATATGTTTCACCTTTTATTGATGTGTGTGCAAAAGATGGAATCATACATGAACTCACGCCTCCTTACTCCCCTCAACCAATTGTCATAGCGGAACGCAAAAATCGCACTTTGAAGAAATGATTAATGCCATGGTGATAAGTTCTGGGAAAAGCCAAAACATGGGGGGGGGGAAGCAATCTTATCGGCGAATTATGTCTTGAACATGATACCCAATAAGAAGAAAGATGTAAAGCCATACGAATTATGGACGGGAATTAAACCATCATATAAATAATTACGAGTGTGGGGGTGTCTAGCCAAGGTGGTGGTGACCCCACCAAAGCACCTACTAATATGACCCAAAACAGTGGATTGTGTATTTATAGGATACACCCGTCCTGGTGGTCCATATCGGTTTCTTGTGCATAATTCTAAGAACCCCGAAATATACAACAACACCATAATAGAATCTAAAGATGCATCATGGTTTGAACATGTGTTCCCATGCTTAGGTAAAGGTGAACTGAGTTTTTCTAGATTAGTTGAGGAAATTGTTCTAGAGGATGAAGGTTGCAAATAATGAACCTCAAGAACAATCTAAGACTGAGGAAGTTGAAATCAAAAAGAGTAAACAACAAAGGGCTGAAAAATCATTCGGCCCTGACTTGTAAAATCCTTGAGAACAACCTGAAGGCTTCACATCCATTGGGCAAGAAAAGAAAGCGTGTAAACTTGTAAAATCCTTGTATGGATTGAAACAAGCTCCAAAAAAATGGCACTAAAAGTTTGATCATGTCATGCTTGTGTTGGGTTCAAAATCAATGAATGTGACAAGTGTGTATATGTGAAGGACACATCAGATGGATATGTCATTTTGTGTCTATATGTTGATGATATGTTCATTGCTAGAAGTGATGACAAAATCATAAAGTCTACGAAAAACATGCTAAAATCAAGATTTGACATGAAAGACATGGGCCTTAGGGATGTTATTATGGGAGTTAAAATCACACGAACCCAAAGTGGACTTGTTTTAAGTCAGTCCCACTATGTGGACAAAAATTCTTGAGAAGTTTAATGCAAATGAGTCTAATGTAGCTAGAACTCCCATTGAAAGAAGTCAACATCTAGCCAAGAATAGAGGTGAACCTGTTAACCAGTTGGAATACTCAAGAATTATCGGTAGCTTGATGTATCTTATGAGTTGTACTAGACCAGACTTAGCATATGCTGTGAACAAGCTAAGTAGATACACGAGCAACCCAAGTTTAACTCATTGGAATTATATGATTCGGTTGCTTCGTTACTTAAGATACACTCGGGAATACGGGTTGCATTATAACAGATATCCAACAGTTATAGAAGGACACTGTGATGCTAATTGGATATCTGACATGAATGTTTCTAGAGCAACAAGTGGGTATGTATTCACACTTGGAGGTGCAGCTATATCATGGAAATTGTTTCAACAAACAGTTATTGCTAGATCCACGATGGAATCAGAGTTCATCGCTTTAGATAAAGCAGGTGAAAAGGCAGAATGACTACGTCAATTTGTTGAGAATATACCAAGATGGCCTAAGCCGGCATCAGCCATTTGTATACATTGTGGTAGCCATTCGACAATTGGTAGAGCTCATAGCATAATGTATAATGGTAGGAACAAAAAATATCAGACATATACATAATACGATACGACAACTAATCTCTACAGGAATTATCACTGTTGACTAAGTGAGGTCAAAGAATAATATTGCGGATTCGCTAACAAAAGGCCTAAGTAGAGAATTAGTTCAGAAGTCGTCCATGGGAATGGGACTGAAGCCCTTGAAAAATTAAAAAATTAAAGTTCATATGAAGGAAACCTAACTCAATAGACTAGAGATCCCAAGACCTAAGTTCAATAGGAAAACCTAATTGTATGAATTAGTAAGGTCACTGTGGGGGATAACCCTACGTATTTTCAAAAGGGAGTTTATTACAACGTTTAGTAAACTTCCTAGTCCATTCCTAAAAGTGACAAGTGTGAGGCTATGCCTATGGCTTTTAATGATTCGACTAAGGTAACCATACATAGTGAATCACCTATGTGAGAGAGAAGTGGGGTCGCTTCGAAGGGTATTGTTGGGGCACAATACTTAATGGCTCTCACAGAACCAGGCTCATGTTCATGACCATAACGAACATAACTATGAGGACTTGACTTTGTCAGGGAGAGTCTTGTGTGAAGTGTATTGTCATCTACACAAACAGTAGACGAGTTTGAAGACATCGATGTCTACTCAGAGAAAGTGGGCTAAGTGCATTTCATGAGCGAAGGTTCAAAGGGTAACACCTACCTATCGTATGCAAAACTCAACTGCTGAAATCTAATTGGAATAATGTTGTTTCTGAGATCGACCTCCATTTATGTGTGGGGATTGATGGAAATTTTGGGTGTGTGAATGAAAGTCTCAAAGTGTGGTAAATACTTTGTCCCACATTGATGTGGGAACAAAGTGAGTAGTTGTTTATAAGGCAAAGCCTTTACTGACTCTATTGTTTAGTTTCATGACATGTTTTACCACAAGACCTACCGGCGCGCAGGGGGTGCAAAACATTGAGTTTCTAAATTGGATTTTGGTTGAACTCGTGTGTGCCCGCACGTCCCACAGACACGAATGCAACTCCGAAAACCCGGGCCCGCGTGAGGTGGTTTTTGTAACTCATAACTGTCATGATTATTCATTTTTAATGATCATTATTTCAGTTTTAAACTGATGCACTAATGACCATTATTCATAACTTTTATTATTGACTATTCGTTTTAAAGATGATTATTTTTTATTTTAAACTGATGCACTAATGACCATTATTTAGAATCAATAATGATTAGAGATCGGTTATGGTTTTATGGCTATAAAACCAAATCAAACAAATCAGTTTAGACACACCAGAATAGAACATTCACTCTCAATCTCATTCTCTCTGCTGCAACATCTCAAGTTTCATTTCAAGCAAGTGATCAAGTCCAGCAGTACGCTGGTACTGCTTCGAACCGGTGTACCCTGGGAACAGACCGCTAATCTGTTTAAGGGAATTTTGTCAAGCACAAGCCCGATTCATTGTTACTATTTCTCTTTGTTTTCTTCGGTTTCTGTTTCAGATTAGTAACAACATAAATAAACAAGATGGAAGATGTCGAGTGCGTGTGAGCCATTGTTGTATATTTTCGGGTGGCGACTCAGTCTGGATCGTCTTGCAACAAGAACAACTCTACAGTGGAGAATTGTCTTTGTAAACCCTACCGTTTTCCCACTAAGTAACAATGATTTTGAGACAACTGAACACATTTTTTCTGCGTGCTATGTGGCATGCATAGTATGGCAACATGTCTCATCATGGTGTAGAATCCCACCTATATACGGCTTCCATAATACGGACCTACTGAAGCTTCACAGTACCTATCACGGCAGTGAAACAAAGAAGAACTAATCCAATCAATTGTCCTCCTTTCTTGTTGACAACTCTGGAAGACTTGTAACAAAATACTCTTCTTAGGTGGGAAATTTTCCATCAGAGACATTTGAGACGAGACAAAATGCATGGGCTTCTTTTGGATTAAAAGTAGATCATACATCATTGATTTCGATTGAAAGAAATGGGTGGAATTTCACTTCTAATTGAGTGTATTGTTTTCTACTCTTTGGCTGGATGCTAGCTCCTGCCTAGATCTAAGCTTCTGTACACTGTATCTTTTGCCATTTTCTTATACATAGCTGCCTTTCAAAAAAAATAAGAAAGAATTTACATCTAACATTTACGCACCATCGCATATACCACAAGAATTTACATCTAACATTTACGCAACATTGCAAACCTTATGCAAGCTCCCAAGGGTTAGAGATTCACAACTAACACTCTAGTTTCAATCAATCGCTCCAAATACATTTATCACACTACCATTATTACCAACCTTATGTAAGCTCCCTAGGGTTGGAGATTCAGAGCTTACACTCTAGTTTCAATCAATCTCTCCAAATACACTCATCACACTAACACTCTAGTGTCAATGAATCTCTGCTCACCTACAAATGAAGACATCGCATCCTATTTACACATACATATATAATGAAGACATCACGCCCTATTTATGGACATACAGTTACCTACGAATTTATCACTAAATTGTGACAAAAGTCTTACGAGGTTGTTCATGCGAATTTAAGAAACTCGCATAACCACAAATTTGCAGCCACTAGTTAAATTTGCAACTGCCATATGAATTGATCTAGTATCTCATCTTACTAAATCTATATTAACATAATCCCCCAAGAAAATAGCATCAATTCGCACAAACACTGATAATGATCAATTTCAAAATCTATATCAGTAGACTTCCCCTTACCAATGATATCTAGTCTTCTTTGGTAAGATTTGATATTCTGTCATTGCACTATGATCTTCAATCTTCAAGGTATACTCCCCCTGGATTGATAACTACCCGATGAATTTTGTTAGGCTGTTTTATAAAAACCGACGAATCCAACACTTTTCATCGTAGTTTCCTCCTCAATAGTAACCACCTCCTAACATATAAGCAATTAAAGAACCTTTCATCTAGAGTCAAGTTTAACATTCCAAGACTTAAGTTGTATTAGGTATATGACAAAGAGTTTGAATTTCCAATAATTAGCATTGAATGATCCAGCTTCCACAAAGACAAGAACTCCAGCTCGATTAGCTAATAACAAGCTAAACTTCTGGAATAGTGTACTTAAATTCTCAATAACCAGCATCGTATGATTCAACTTCCACAAAGATAAGAACTTCAGCTATTTTAAACTTCTGAAATAGTGTGCAACTACCATAATTTGTTTTCTTTGATCTTTTTTCTTAAACAAGACATTTCGTCACTTCATCTCATATTTTCACGAATAGCAAGCAACTTTGGTAAATCAGATTTTGGAGGTGGTGATGGAGATGAATGGCTTAAGGTTGTGGAAGAAAACTCTCAAGGCGATCCTACATGTAACATCCACGAAAAACGTGTCTTAGAAAACCCAACTCGTTTGTAAATCGGATCCGAAGCGTACTAAGTGAATATGAGAATTTTTATTATATTTATATTTTATTATGGCTATGTATACGTATTATTAATACCGGACTAAAGACCTAATTTTTTTATAAACTAAACATTGTTAGTTCTGTTAATAATTATAAAAAGAATATTAACAAAGTTAATGTTGTGGGTTAAATCAAAGTTATATAGTACAAGGGCCAAACCTGTCAATTTTACAAACCCAATCCCTCAAACCCGGTATTGTTTGATACAAATCCTAGATGATACCGGAAGCCCAAAATTCAAACGATACCAACCCTTAATTTCCAAACGACTTAAGTCCATTCTCCAAATGACATTGGCCCAATACCTAAACAAGAAACCAGACCCGTTTCACTGGAAAACGACACCCATCACCTTCTACCTACGACACGCTGGCACGAAACTTCCATAAACCTGGCCCGACCTTTGCGATCTATTTGCACAACAATTGATTCCCTCTTTCGTCCCTTTTGAATCGCCATTATGAAGGAACTTATACCCATCATCAATTCATTCATTTGCAACCCTTAATCAATCATTCAAGTCCGAAATTATTACACCATTAACACACCTAGAACTCAAATTGGCTTCTCACAAATTCCGTAACCATGGTTTGTAATTCTGATACTAAACGAATTTTGGAAGATTTTCTCACAAATCCCAACTCTTAAATTCCATTAAAACTCATTCATAATCTCTAAAATACATGGATTCAAGGCAAGAACACTTCTAGGGCTCATAACTTCTTCACGTGTTATCTCTTTCAATCTGAGGCCAAATCAGGTGATTCTTGAGTCCATTGTGATTACTTTTTCATGCTCTACAAAACCCTACTATCCATTTCTATGATATAAGGGCAAAAGAATTCAAATAATATGGTTGTTAAAATTAGGGTTCTTAGTTCTTAGATTTTGAGGCTTTTAATCTTTGACTTGTGTTTCGATGAAATTGGAAGTATGATTCTGTTATATATCATGTTAGTTTACATGTACCATTTTTAGGAATTTTTGGGTATCATATGGATTTATTATGAATTTTACATGTGTATATCATTTAGAAAATCTAATAATATACAAATTTGTCAAAAGAAAATTCTATAAATATTGTTTCTGATTTTTATAGAATATATATAAGCCACTTAATTTTTATAATTTATGGTAATTATTTTGTAATAAAAGGATTTAATCAAATTATATTTTTTTACTATTCCTTTACATATTTAATTATTTTAAATAAAAACACAAGATAATTATAAAATCTGATTTATAAATTTATTGGATGAAGTTTACTAATTTATCTATATTTTAGCATTTATAACATACAATAACATAGTAAGTTGTTATCTTTAAAATTAATCACGATTATTTATTTAAATAAAACAAATAGCGATTAATTATTATTTTGGATAATTATTTACTTCTTACAAGTCCCCAAATAGGGGAACCCAATTGTCTAGACTTATATCTGTTATTCCTTTTGTATATAATTTTTTTTTGTTATTTTATATTTAGGATAATCGTTATCAGATTTATATATTCTCGTGCGATAATTCTCGTGGTTTTATCTTTGCAAAGTGTAAGTAGATCTCTATTTCCTTTTTTTATAATTAAACCTTTTGGGTTGTATCACGTGTCATATAAAATCTCTTATTTATTTTTCTCAGTTATCAAAGCATGCAAATCATTGTGTGGTTATATGTTATGTGTTACTTGGTTTTGTGGTTTATTTAATTTATGTGTAATGATTATTCAATTTGTAAGCGCCTCACTTATTCATAGGCTCGCTTACACCCGGTTGACCTTCCCTCATAATTTGTGGGATGTGGGTATCATCTTACTGATTCATAAACTGACCATTTTCTCATGATATGGGATGTCGGTATCGTCTCACTCATTCAGACCCTTTCCTCAGAAGTATGGGATGAAGGTATTGTCATCATTTAGTCACGCCCTTTGGAGATTCGAGACTCAAGTATTGGCTATTATATTTATTGTTGGATGGTTATTATGTGGTTGCATGTTTACTTTTCAAAATACTAATAATAAAGTAATTTTTATTGAATTTAGATTTAATCACCAACTCATTATAGTTGACCCAAAAATCTTTTTACACTGATACAAGAAATGAGAATTGAAAAAATCTTTGATCAAGATTACTTAGGGTTTGCCTTTAGAAGTTAATAAAGAGATGAGTAAATTGCCATTTTAGTCTCTGATGTATGTTCCAACTATGCACTTAACTCTTCGTCAATATCTTATCAATAATAATTTAGCCTAAACGTGAACTCTATTTTTAGCAAACATCCTCGCAAGCTCAATTCAACCAAAGATATTTTGAAATCATCTTCCATCCTTTATTACACATAAACACCAACTAGTCGGCCCATTTACCTCCAAACCCCTTTGAAAACCATGAAAATTTACCATCAGGTTTTCTCACCAATCACAGTTTCCTATAACTCATGATTTTTCTAATGCATTTTAAACCGATAAAACTTTTCTTACAAAATTGACATGGACCGCCGCCTTACATAAGCTTAAGTCTTTGTTTATCCTAAAACTTTTTCACTCCTCAAGTCGCATTTCCTTAAACACTCCTTTCACCGAGTCATCCAAACTCGGTCAACGTAACGTTTCCCATATACACACTGTCACACCCCGATTTCCGGTGGGCCTGGTCGGTGGGTTTATGCGTGACGATTGATAACAGTTTCACAATATGAAACGGAAGATAGATTTATAAATTAATAATCATAAAAGATTTGAAATTTATTAAATAAGATTCATACTTTGTTCGATACAAGACAAGGTAGGATCCGAAATAAAAGCGAGCTTAGGACATCATAGGCCTTTAAGCAGTGGAGTCGCAAATTCCAAAACTTATTCTTTGACCGAACCGTTCCACCCTATATTCAGGGTTCATTACCTATGGTTTAATCTTTTGAAAATGCGTCAGCTTTCGCTAGTAAATACAATTAACTGACTCGTTTAAAATTCATTTTCATAAATCATTTGATACATATTATGATTACCCGTAGGTTAATCATTTAATATTCTTTTGATATAGATTTCTTGTTACCTATTTTACATGCTTGTTAATACAGCTGGGTTCCAGAAATCTAAGCCGGTATGTGATGATGGTACACACCACCTTTGATACACATTTTCTAGGAGTATGCCTACTACTCTGCGCTTATTTTATATGGCTATTCCTAGTTGATGAGTCGGGACGCCCGAACACGGTACCATTACCCCAAGTGTTTAATGTTATTCAAGCAATACAGATTAAACCGGATTCTTATATTTATGAAAGCATTTGCCCATTTATATAATGCCCACTCCAAGTAGCTAATGCCGTATCCCAAGTTTTCAAATAAAACTAGGCTAAAAGTATTTACATTTGCTTAGCAAATATCCTGTTCAAATAAGTTCTTTGAAGCAAAGCAGTATTTCAAGTTGTTTATCCTAGGTACGATTATCTGGAAGGCTCTATAGTCTAGAGTAAAAAAAGATATGAATACCCATTAGAATGTTCACAAGTCTTTTTGTAAGTTATATTACTTGACTCGTTACTAAAAAATATTATTTGGTTTCTCTAGATTAAGCGTTGACCGGTTAAAATGTGGTTTATACCCTTCCGAGTGTGAAGCCTCATTTTAAATGGGCTATTTACCAAACATTCTGATTTGGAATGATTTTGAAAGGTTTAAACCAAATTCAACTAGTCAAATGTGTAAAAACGGCATCGATTGGTCAAATGGGTCCAAGACAAGTCCGTTATGTCAAAACATATTTTCAGATGTTATATAATCAATTCCGATGTCAAATTATATGCCTCGTTGGTTTTTTAAAACCATTTCTACCAAAATGGCGTTTTTAACATTTTTAAAAGTATATATAGTGGACTTGTCGATCTACCCTTCAAATGGTATGACCATAAGGTATAACATCAGAGGGTTATTCCCTATAATATTATGGTTATATAACATGCCTTCATTAGGTTCTAAAGCAGACCAAATGGGCCAGAATCGAAAGTCAAAGCAAAAGTCAAACTGCTTGACTTTTGATATAGAATGGGAGTCTAAACTGAATATGACGAGTTGGGCATGTCAAAATAAGCTTTATAAGTTTATACAAACTATTATTATGCATAGTTAGAAGTTCAATTATCAGAGAACACATATTTTTCTAGTTTTGACTTTTATATATAACATGCTTGACTCGGCATTTCATCTACTTAACGTGATCGTCGGACAGTACGATCGTTGGGGATTCATACCTTCATTATTACGATCACATTGCAAAGTTCAACTTGAACTTTGACTCGACCAAAATGGTCAGAACCGAAAATCAAAGCAAAAGTCAATTTGCTTGACTTTCAGCTAATAACTAGCTTATGAAATGAAATAGACTAGAAAGAAAACTTACTAGTGTTGAAGAAAACTTTTAGAACTCATACTAGGAGACCTCTAAGTAGAAACAAGCTCCATAAGAAGCTTGAGAGTGAAAGAGTGAAAGGTGTGAATGAAACTTTTGAAGTCTTAAGCTATTTATACTAATCCAAGACTTGAAAGAAGATGACAAGTGTCCTTAGGAGCTCTAAGATGAAGATTAATGTCTAGATATGTGTTCAATTATGGTTCAGTGTGGCAAATTGAAAGATAGGTGGCATGGTTTGCAGCAAGGCTGCTACCAGCCAAGAAATTGATGTCTGGGGAACTCTTGCGGACCGTAAGTGGTATGACTTACGGTCCATAAGGTACCTCAGGCGCGTATTCTTTCTGAAATAGTGTGCAACTACCATAATTTGTTTTCTTTGATCTTTTTTCTTAAACAAGACATTTCGTCACTTCATCTCATATTTTCACGAATAGCAAGCAACTTTGGTAAATCAGATTTTGGAGGTGGTGATGGAGATGAATGGCTTAAGGTTGTGGAAGAAAACTCTCAAGGCGATCCTACATGTAACATCCACGAAAAACGTGTCTTAGAAAACCCAACTCGTTTGTAAATCGGATCCGAAGCGTACTAAGTGAATATGAGAATTTTTATTATATTTATATTTTATTATGGCTATGTATACGTATTATTAATACCGGACTAAAGACCTAATTTTTTATAAACTAAACATTGTTAGTTCTGTTAATAATTATAAAAAGAATATTAACAAAGTTAATGTTGTGGGTTAAATCAAAGTTATATAGTACAAGGGCCAAACCTGTCAATTTTACAAACCCAATCCCTCAAACCCGGTATTGTTTGATACAAATCCTAGATGATACCGGAAGCCCAAAATTCAAACGATACCAACCCTTAATTTCCAAACGACTTAAGTCCATTCTCCAAATGACATTGGCCCAATACCTAAACAAGAAACCAGACCCGTTTCACTGGAAAACGACACCCATCACCTTCTACCTACGACACGCTGGCACGAAACTTCCATAAACCTGGCCCGACCTTTGCGATCTATTTGCACAACAATTGATTCCCTCTTTCGTCCCTTTTGAATCGCCATTATGAAGGAACTTATACCCATCATCAATTCATTCATTTGCAACCCTTAATCAATCATTCAAGTCCGAAATTATTACACCATTAACACACCTAGAACTCAAATTGGCTTCTCACAAATTCCGTAACCATGGTTTGTAATTCTGATACTAAACGAATTTTGGAAGATTTTCTCACAAATCCCAACTCTTAAATTCCATTAAAACTCATTCATAATCTCTAAAATACATGGATTCAAGGCAAGAACACTTCTAGGGCTCATAACTTCTTCACGTGTTATCTCTTTCAATCTGAGGCCAAATCAGGTGATTCTTGAGTCCATTGTGATTACTTTTTCATGCTCTACAAAACCCTACTATCCATTTCTATGATATAAGGGCAAAAGAATTCAAATAATATGGTTGTTAAAATTAGGGTTCTTAGTTCTTAGATTTTGAGGCTTTTAATCTTTGACTTGTGTTTCGATGAAATTGGAAGTATGATTCTGTTATATATCATGTTAGTTTACATGTACCATTTTTAGGAATTTTTGGGTATCATATGGATTTATTATGAATTTTACATGTGTATATCATTTAGAAAATCTAATAATATACAAATTTGTCAAAAGAAAATTCTATAAATATTGTTTCTGATTTTTATAGAATATATATAAGCCACTTAATTTTTATAATTTATGGTAATTATTTTGTAATAAAAGGATTTAATCAAATTATATTTTTTTACTATTCCTTTACATATTTAATTATTTTAAATAAAAACACAAGATAATTATAAAATCTGATTTATAAATTTATTGGATGAAGTTTACTAATTTATCTATATTTTAGCATTTATAACATACAATAACATAGTAAGTTGTTATCTTTAAAATTAATCACGATTATTTATTTAAATAAAACAAATAGCGATTAATTATTATTTTGGATAATTATTTACTTCTTACAAGTCCCCAAATAGGGGAACCCAATTGTCTAGACTTATATCTGTTATTCCTTTTGTATATAATTTTTTTTTGTTATTTTATATTTAGGATAATCGTTATCAGATTTATATATTCTCGTGCGATAATTCTCGTGGTTTTATCTTTGCAAAGTGTAAGTAGATCTCTATTTCCTTTTTTTATAATTAAACCTTTTGGGTTGTATCACGTGTCATATAAAATCTCTTATTTATTTTTCTCAGTTATCAAAGCATGCAAATCATTGTGTGGTTATATGTTATGTGTTACTTGGTTTTGTGGTTTATTTAATTTATGTGTAATGATTATTCAATTTGTAAGCGCCTCACTTATTCATAGGCTCGCTTACACCCGGTTGACCTTCCCTCATAATTTGTGGGATGTGGGTATCATCTTACTGATTCATAAACTGACCATTTTCTCATGATATGGGATGTCGGTATCGTCTCACTCATTCAGACCCTTTCCTCAGAAGTATGGGATGAAGGTATTGTCATCATTTAGTCACGCCCTTTGGAGATTCGAGACTCAAGTATTGGCTATTATATTTATTGTTGGATGGTTATTATGTGGTTGCATGTTTACTTTTCAAAATACTAATAATAAAGTAATTTTTATTGAATTTAGATTTAATCACCAACTCATTATAGTTGACCCAAAAATCTTTTTACACTGATACAAGAAATGAGAATTGAAAAAATCTTTGATCAAGATTACTTAGGGTTTGCCTTTAGAAGTTAATAAAGAGATGAGTAAATTGCCATTTTAGTCTCTGATGTATGTTCCAACTATGCACTTAACTCTTCGTCAATATCTTATCAATAATAATTTAGCCTAAACGTGAACTCTATTTTTAGCAAACATCCTCGCAAGCTCAATTCAACCAAAGATATTTTGAAATCATCTTCCATCCTTTATTACACATAAACACCAACTAGTCGGCCCATTTACCTCCAAACCCCTTTGAAAACCATGAAAATTTACCATCAGGTTTTCTCACCAATCACAGTTTCCTATAACTCATGATTTTTCTAATGCATTTTAAACCGATAAAACTTTTCTTACAAAATTGACATGGACCGCCGCCTTACATAAGCTTAAGTCTTTGTTTATCCTAAAACTTTTTCACTCCTCAAGTCGCATTTCCTTAAACACTCCTTTCACCGAGTCATCTAAACTCGGTCAACGTAACGTTTCCCATATACACACTGTCACACCCCGATTTCCGGTGGGCCTGGTCGGTGGGTTTATGCGTGACGATTGATAACAGTTTCACAATATGAAACGGAAGATAGATTTATAAATTAATAATCATAAAAGATTTGAAATTTATTAAATAAGATTCATACTTTGTTCGATACAAGACAAGGTAGGATCCGAAATAAAAGCGAGCTTAGGACATCATAGGCCTTTAAGCAGTGGAGTCGCAAATTCCAAAACTTATTCTTTGACCGAACCGTTCCACCCTATATTCAGGGTTCATTACCTCTGGTTTAATCTTTTGAAAATGCGTCAGCTTTCGCTAGTAAATACAATTAACTGACTCGTTTAAAATTCATTTTCATAAATCATTTGATACATATTATGATTACCCGTAGGTTAATCATTTAATATTCTTTTGATATAGATTTCTTGTTACCTATTTTACATGCTTGTTAATACAGCTGGGTACCAGAAATCTAAGCCGGTATGTGATGATGGTACACACCACCTTTGATACACGTTTTCTAGGAGTATGCCTACTACTCTGCGCTTATTTTATATGGCCATTCCTAGTTGATGAGTCGGGACGCCCGAACACGGTACCATTACCCCAAGTGTTTAATGTTATTCAAGCAATACAGATTAAACCGGATTCTTATATTTATGAAAGCATTTGCCCATTTATATAATGCCCACTCCAAGTAGCTAATGCCGTATCCCAAGTTTTCAAATAAAACTAGGCTAAAAGTATTTACATTTGCTTAGCAAATATCCTGTTCAAATAAGTTCTTTGAAGCAAAGCAGTATTTCAAGTTGTTTATCCTAGGTACGATTATCTGGAAGGCTCTATAGTCCAGAGTAAAAAAAGATATGAATACCCATTAGAATGTTCACAAGTCTTTTTGTAAGTTATATTACTTGACTCGTTACTAAAAAATATTATTTGGTTTCTCTAGATTAAGCGTTGACCGGTTAAAATGTGGTTTATACCCTTCCGAGTGTGAAGCCTCATTTTAAATGGGCTATTTACCAAACATTCTGATTTGGAATGATTTTGAAAGGTTTAAACCAAATTCAACTAGTCAAATGTGTAAAAACGGCATCGATTGGTCAAATGGGTCCAAGACAAGTCCGTTATGTCAAAACATATTTTCAGATGTTATATAATCAATTCCGATGTCAAATTATATGCCTCGTTGGTTTTTTAAAACCATTTCTACCAAAATGGCGTTTTTAACATTTTTAAAAGTATATATAGTGGACTTGTCGATCTACCCTTCAAATGGTATGACCATAAGGTATAACATCAGAGGGTTATTCCCTATAATATTATGGTTATATAACATGCCTTCATTAGGTTCTAAAGCAGACCAAATGGGTCAGAATCGAAAGTCAAAGCAAAAGTCAAACTGCTTGACTTTTGATATAGAATGGGAGTCTAAACTGAATATGACGAGTTGGGCATGTCAAAATAAGCTTTATAAGTTTATACAAACTATTATTATGCATAGTTAGAAGTTCAATTATCAGAGAACACATATTTTTCTAGTTTTGACTTTTATATATAACATGCTTGACTCGGCATTTCATCTACTTAACGTGATCGTCGGACAGTACGATCGTTGGGGATTCATACCTTCATTATTACGATCACATTGCAAAGTTCAACTTGAACTTTGACTCGACCAAAATGGTCAGAACCGAAAATCAAAGCAAAAGTCAATTTGCTTGACTTTCAGCTAATAACTAGCTTATGAAATGAAATAGACTAGAAAGAAAACTTACTAGTGTTGAAGAAAACTTTTAGAACTCATACTAGGAGACCTCTAAGTAGAAACAAGCTCCATAAGAAGCTTGAGAGTGAAAGAGTGAAAGGTGTGAATGAAACTTTTGAAGTCTTAAGCTATTTATACTAATCCAAGACTTGAAAGAAGATGACAAGTGTCCTTAGGAGCTCTAAGATGAAGATTAATGTCTAGATATGTGTTCAATTATGGTTCAGTGTGGCAAATTGAAAGATAGGTGGCATGGTTTGCAGCAAGGCTGCTACCAGCCAAGAAATTGATGTCTGGGGAACTCTTGCGGACCGTAAGTGGTATGACTTACTGTCCATAAGGTACCTCAGGCGCGTATTCTTTTCGAATTGCAAGGGTATGTTGTTACGGTCCATAAGGACCTACATCAGATCATATTTTTGCCTTTAAGGTAAATTTAGCCCCTCAACTTGTATTTTTTAGCCCCTTATTAATTTTTTAATGATTTTTAACCATTCCTTTCAACATTGTGAAATATGTGGAAGGTTTCTAGACACATCTCATGCTAGGATTTGATCTAAAATTTTTGGGGTGTTTCACAAACACACCCCCATTTTACTTCTTTAAACACTTGCTTAGGGTGGATGTCCGAATTCACTTTTGCCAAACGAGTTACTTTTATGTACTTATCTCGTATCCCTTCAAAGTTATCTACGTACGCCCAATCAACCATAAACTATCAATGTTGCCAAACTTTAACCCATACCTTTTAAACACGCTAATACGTAGACGTTGCTTCGGCATTATGCATCAAAATTTCACGTTTTAGCCAAACATGTTAACCGATTATCACTCACATTGAACCACCAAAATACCATCTTACCTCAAGCCTTCCTCTTGAATAAATTTTGGGACGGAATTTCCTAAAGTAGGGGAGACTGTAACGCTTCGCATTTCTCTACTTTCCTTCTTTAGAAAGCTGTACTCGTATTTCTATTTTGGGAAAAATTGTAATCTTATTGTATTCGTTGTTCACTACCAAGCTTGCAATCTAAGGTTTCGATCGTAATGAAATTCATCTTTTATTAGTATACTTGCTATACACTTATACTTGTATCATACGCAAAACGATCATTAATACATAATTTCGTGCAACCGAGACTTATTATACACTCAATTCTCATTTATACATGTTCGATACATAAACCATACATGCATCATACTTGTACAATACCTTGTTACACTTTAAATACCTAAAAATGGGCTAAAATACAAGAAAAATGACATAAAATAACATAATTACAAGTTTAGGGGCCAAACTGCAAAAACTGAAACTTGGGAATACACTTCTCGCGACCAGTGCGAAGATCCCCCTTTTTCTTCGCGGATGGCGATGAGACCCAATCAGCAGAAAGTTGATTCTTGCATATGGGTTGGCCAATTTTCCACCTCCATTCTCATCCAATCACCTTTAAACTCCATTAAAACTCAAACCCTACTTCACCACTATATAACCAAGCCTCTTACACCTCCATTTCACTTTTTCAAACCCTCAAAAAATCTCATAGTCCTCTCTAATCAGTTGAAAGTCATAGTTTTGGGCATATTATACTCAAGTACAAAAGTGAGCTCTTACCTCACTTTTCTTCAAGTTCTTTCACTTTTTCTTCTTCTTGAAAGTTTGGAATACCTCTAGGAGTGTTTCTACAAGTTTACCATGGTAAACTAAGGTGGAACATCACCACTTTGAGGTCCAAACTTTATATTTTGAAAGAACTTTTACTTACATCTTTATAAACTTGTTTAAACTTATACAATCTTACACCTACCTTGCTTCTAATCAAACCTATGGCTAAGGAGCTTGTGTTTGGTGGATTTTCATGAGTGTATAGGTGTAAACACCCTTTAAACTTTCTGTTTTGATAAGGTTCCAAGCAACCGTCAAGTGTGTGACCATCCAAGCTCACCATCTTCTTTATGGTGGGTCTTGTATTTCGGAAAATGCGTGAACCATGGAAGCTTTTGTAACATTTGTCAAAAACGGGTTTTACCAAACCCGCTCCGTTTGTAATCGAATATCAAGTTATAAATGTGTCGTTGCCTATTTATGTTTATTTTAATTTTTTAATGATACATAATTAATAAACAAACTAAACCCTAAAAGTTATAATTGATAAAAAGTATAAATAAAACAATTAAAAATAAAATGGGGCTGCCGGGACTCGAACCCGGGTCAGCCGGGTTGTAACTTCAAAGATTTAACACTCACACGCATAACCACTTCGCCACTTGTTTGTTTTCTGTCAACTCTAGGAAACAAATAAGTCTTATATACAAACCTAGATGAACCGGTTGCGCCAACTGAAAACCGAAATCGGCTATTCAACCGTCTAAAACGTTTGAATAATCGCGAATTCAGATTTATAACCGATGCACCGACAATTCTAATCAATTCAGACTTGAACTGACTTGAATTCTGATGATGATGGGTTTTAAACCGAAGTTATCCAATAATCCGAATTACTGCAATCAAACATCTTTCTCGCGACTCAGAAACATTCCACAAACCTGCCATTTCATTTTCGTCATACTTTCAGTTCACCAGAAAAGTTTATTTTACTCGCCGGAAAATTCTGCAAGTTCGCCGAAAAACCGTATTCTTCATCAAAACGGTAAGTCCTTCAATACCGTCATAGTCTAACAATTGTTAAGCTATTTCTAACTCAAACCTTTCACTTGAAATCAAATTCAGACGCTGCTTTCGGATAATTCCAGTTCGCCGGAAAATTTCTGGAAATCTTTATTTTCATCTGTGAATCGGTAAGGACATTCAAACACTTTGTTAACGTTTGTTTATCACTTCAATTCCACGATTAGCTAATTAAAACGGTTAATTGTCTGGTTCAGTTGAAGTTCATAACAACAGAGACCGACACTTTGCCGGAATCCTGAAATAAATCGTTCACCGGTATGTTTACTTCTAATTATCGTCTCTGCCATTTCATATTAGTTTGTACAATGTTTATCAATCGAACTAAACAAGATATAACAGTGTAATCTACTGCCTGTAAAAACGAACGAAGAAGATGAACTGTGATAACATTATAAGAATAATTAAAATTGGTATTTTGAACGGGTTAGACACACAGTCCAGCGGTGGACTGTGTGCGAACAAAAACACGCATACGTCCCGAGTTCGATTCTTGACACACGCACCTTTGCAGTAATAAAATGCCTTTTTGTTTAAAACTGAACCGGGTTAACTCCGTTAGTTGTTAAGTATAACAAAATTTGTATATTAACCAACTTAGACACACAGTCCAGCGGTGGAATGTGTGTAACGTTAAAGCACAGGTCCCGGGTTCGAGACCTGTTAGTGGCACCGGTTCGACGAATTTAAAATGTTTTTGAAAATAAAAGGATTTTGGATAAATTGAGTTAATATATAAGTATAATTAAAAACAGAATTATTTCGGGTTAGACACGTAGCTCAGTTGGTAGAGCTGCGTGCACGCGTACGGGAGGTCTCGGGTTCGAGCCTCACCCAGCGCATTTCAGTCACACAATAAAACCGGTCAAACAGTCAAAGTCAAAAAGTCAACGGTCAACCCAAAAAGTCAACATATTTTTATATTTTTAATTATTTAATTTAATTTAAAAATCAATTAAAAATACTTAAAAATAATGTTTTTAAAGATAGGAAATAGCCTTAAACTCGTAAAATTATATCTAAAAATTCTATTAAAATCCTTAATAAAATCCACTCATTTACTATATTTTCCGTTATTATTTAGGTTAGTTAATTCTCGTTGTTCCGCTCTTACAACTCGTGCGCATCTCACCATCTCCAATCAAACGCACCCAATGTGAGTGAATCTTTACAAATTCCTCGTTTTAATCACGTTTTTGGGTGTATCATGTGTCTTGCTATATATTATATTTAAATCATTGTGCATACATCATGTCATGAACAAAAGTGTATTCAGCTTGTTTCCACTGTTTGTGTGGTTATTGTTAGATTCACTTTATTATTTTCAGTACATGCAATTTCATAGGCCGCCGCTCCCCATTACATTATGAGCGTTGAGCAAGTTCCCCATTACATTATGAGCGTGAACCTGGCGTGCCAACATACGATCGGCTCCGTTTGATTGAGCCTTGATCGCACAGACATTTTTCATTTTCAGTACATGCAATACGATCGGCTCCGTTTGATTGAGCCTTGATCGCACAGTTTCATTCATGTTATTTATTGTATGATGTTGGTATGTTAATGTATGCTATCATATGTTATTGTATGTTATAGTTGTGACTGCTATTGCTGCTGTTTGATTATTTATATTTGCTCATTTATGATTATGCATAATTTTTCATTGATAAACTAATAAGAAAATAAATAATAAATGTTTATCTAATAAGGTTCACTCGCCAACCTATGTTGACCCAAAAACCCCCATTTTTACACATGATACAGGTGAACCAGCTGGAGCAAGAAACACATAGGATTGGACTAGAAGAATAAAATGATTTAGAGCTTGGAATTGTTTTGTTTGGTTATTTTCTTTGTATTGTATGGACATGTTTGGATTATTGGGAATGTAATTTTGACTTTAATAAATATGAAACATATTAGTAAATATCATGAGCTTTGGTGATAACCCAATTATGCCCCGACTCTTATTCCGCTGCGGGTCGGGGTGTGACAGATTGGTATCAGAGCCATGACTATAGGGATATAGGATAGGTTATTAGACTCTTAGAGCCTATACTATAGTTGATTAGAAATTTTTAAGGATTTTTGTGTGTTACATGCCAAATTTCATGATGTTTATATGTTTTATGTTAAATGTTACATTCAATGTTATGTAAGCATGTTCATAAGTATATACTATCATATAATGCCTATCATGAATCATAATCTCATAACATATCATATTCATGGAAGCACACACCACATCATTTTCATGATTGCTTTTACAATGATTTTTGTGTTTTCAAATCTCATCAAAGTGAGTTCCCATGACGGGCATGTAGTAACTGGAAGGGTACCAGTACCGATAGTCGGAACGTCCTGTCTAGGCTGGCATTCGTATAAATCCAAAATAAAGGACAGTTTGCCTACCTGGGGACTAACGATGAGAGTACGAAGTACCTATTAGGCCAAAGCATGCTATACCAAACGTCGTGTGAGCTAACCCCACTTTGAGTTGTCATTGTGTCTACACCTGGACACATTCCGACCATACATCTCGTAAACATATTTTGTGGTTTGCATTCGGGTGATGCGAGTGTTAAATCGCCAATACTAATGTGAATCCTACCAAGCCCATAGTCATGGGGCCCACATGACTATACAGGTGAAGGTATGGGGGACATTTGAGGCCCAACATGAGCAAACCCAAGACATCCTATGGATGTAGTTGCATTATTGATATTTATGTTAGTTTCATTTTCTTAAAGACGCATGACACCTAAAAAGACACCATAAACTCACAATCTTCTTATGTATGTTCCTGTAGATGTCGTCCAGACAACAACGAGGGGGTAAAAGATCAGGAAGGTCTCACGAACGCTTGGCCACACAAATCGCGAAACAAATGGCCACGATACTGCCTGACATTGTGGTTCAAGTAACAAGCTCTCGCCACAAATCCCACTAATCCTCCCCAACAGAATGACCAGAACATCGGCAACCCTCCTACCAGCAAGTGCTCATACAAACATTTCAAGTCTTGTGATCCTCCTAAATTTGAAGGGACCGAAGGTGTCACTGCTCTCCTCCATTGGTTTGAGGAAATGGAAAACACCTTCCTCAACTGCGATTGTCCTGAGGATCGCAAGGTTCGATACGCCACCGGGAGACTATTTGGGGTAGCTCTCACCTGGTGGAATACTGAAAAGGGGAAGAGGGGAATTGATGATGCAATGGCCTTAACCTGGGAGGAATTAAGGGAAATCATGACTAGGCGTTTCTGTCCTAGGAGTGAAATTAAAAAGTTGGAGGACGAATTTCATTCTTTAAAGCAGAAGGAGGGAGATCATACCACCTATAACAAGAGGTTCCTAGAGTTGAACCAAATGGTCCCTAACTTGTTCACCCCAACTTATCGTTTGATCGAGCATTATATTCGAGGACTTCCCTCGAAAATTCAAGATTCAGTTCTCAGCATTTCACCGGTAACACTTGAAGCTGCTATGGAGCTAGCGACTGAACTGACCGAGAATCGAATTCGCAACGGGAAGTTTAAAGAAGAGAAAAAGAAAGCCCCTGTTGAGGGTCAAACTTCAAACCATTCCATCTCCTCCTCTAAGTTTGCTAACAAGAGGAAGCGCAACACCAGAAACTTCGCTGTTACACAAACCAACTCCCCTATTCCTGCTGCACCCATTACCCAAGTCGCCCCTTCACCTGCACCATACAAAAGACCGTACTCTGGCCCGTTACCAAAATGCAACCGTTGCCAATATCACCATTCTCCCGATTACCCTTGCCAACATTGCACCGGCTGTGGTCGCGCAGGTCATACTGTTCAAACCTGCCGCATGCCTTAGCGAACGAATCGCCACCAGCCTCCAACCCAAACCCACCAACAAATAATGGGTCAAGCCCAACAACCCCTACTATTACCACCCACCCAACATTTAGCCCAAACATATTACCAACCCAATTATCCTATGGTTCAACCTATGCGGGCTTGCTACAATTACGGAGACCCAAGCCATTTCAGAAACACGTGTCCAAGGTTGGTAAACATTATTCATGCTCAGGCCCAAGCCAACCCGGTGAATCAAGCGAACCAAGCTCCTCCACCTGCAAGAGGAAGAGCTTTCAATATCAACGCTAATCAGGCTAGAGCTGACGGCAATGTGGTTAATGGTACGTTCCTTATAAATGGTAGATATGCATCCATGTTGTTTGATACTGGCGTGGATAAAAGTTTTGTGTCCTTAGAATTTGAACCTATCCTAAACCAAAATCGTGATAAGCTCATGGAATCCATAACAGTAGAAATTGCAGACGGGAAACCGGTCTCATTAAACTCTATTATACGCAACTGTACACTCACATTAAACGACCACGACTTCTCAGTTGACCTTATTCCTATGAAGCTGGGAAGTTTTGATATCATAATTGGTATGGACTGGCTCAGTCAACATCAGGCAGAAGTTGTATGTCGTGAAAAGTTTATACGTATTCCTCTTTCAAACGGTCAGACTCTTCGAATCTTTGGAGAGACCTCGTCGAAAGGGCTCAGCATAATGTCTTGTCTTCAAGCTCAAAAATATCTTCGCAAGAATTATGTCGCGTTTTTAGCTCATATCATCAAAAAGGGAACCATGGAGAAGAAACTTGAAGACATTCCAGTAGTAAAAGATTTCCCGCAAGTTTTTCCTGACGACATTTCAGGACTTCCTCCAGTTAGAGAAGTCGAATTCCGTATTGATCTTATACCTGGTGCTACACCAGTTGCAAAGTCTCCGTATAGGTTAGCCCCCTCTGAAATGCAAGAGCTAGCCAGTCAACTACAAGAGTTGACTGACAAGGGATTCATACGTCCCAGCTCCTCACCTTGGGGTGCACCTATCCTTTTTGTAAAGAAGAAAGATGGATCGTTTCGTATGTGCATCGACTACAGAGAGCTCAACAAATTAACAATCAAGAATCGCTATCCTTTACCCCGCATTGATGATCTTCTTGACCAACTTCAAGGTGCCAGCTACTTTTCCAAAATCGACCTTCGATCTGGTTATCATCAACTTAGAGTACAAGAAGAAGACGTCCCAAAGACCGCATTCCGAACTCGTTATGGTCATTATGAATTCATGGTCATGCCATTTGGTTTAACCAACGCTCCAGCAGTCTTCATGGACCTAATGAACAGAGTCTGCAAACCTTATCTTGATCGATTTGTTATAGTCTTCATCGACGACATTCTTATTTATTCAAAGTCTAAGTCTGATCATGAGCGTCATCTTCGACTCATCCTTACACTTCTAGAGAAGGAAAAACTTTACGCCAAATTCTCCAAATGCGAATTCTGGTTAAAAGAGGTGCAATTCCTCGGACATGTAGTCAATGACAAGGGAATACATGTCGACCCCTCAAAGATCAAAGCGGTACAAGAATGGCAAGCTCCACGTACACCAACTGAAGTAAGATCTTTTCTTGGTTTGGCTGGTTATTATCGTCGTTTCATTTCGAACTTCTCTCGCATTGCTGTACCACTCACGGCTTTAACTCATAAGGGAAAACCTTTCATATGGGGACCCAAGCAAGAAGAAGCCTTCCAAACCCTTAAACAAAAACTCTGTGATGCACCAATCCTCACTCTTCCTGAAGGTTGTGATGATTTTGTGGTCTATTGCGACGCGTCAGGGCAAGGATTAGGCTGCGTTTTGATGCAAAGAGGAAAAGTTATAGCTTATGCTTCGAGACAACTCAAGACGCATGAGAAAAACTACACCACCCATGACCTAGAACTTGGAGCCGTTGTGTTCGCTCTTAAGATATGGAGACATTATCTCTATGGTACTAAGTGTGAAATATACACTGACCACAAGAGTCTTCAACATATCTTCAATCAAAAGGAGTTAAACATGAGGCAACGAAGATGGGTTGAACTTCTAAATGACTACGACTGTGAAATTCGGTACCACCCTGGAAAAGCAAATGTGGTAGCTGATGCACTTAGTCGAAAGGGGTATGCGAACTCCATTCGTCTTCTATGTTCGCAAATCATAACTGACATTAAAGATCAAATTCAAGAAGCCCAACATGTTTCAGTAACAGAAGATGATGTACGAAAGGAGATGTCCTGTGGAGCTGAACTTAAAATTGAAACTAAATCTGACGGTATTCTGTACTACCTAGATCGTATCTGGATTCCTGACCACAACAAACTTCGTGAAATTCTTATGAATGAAGCTCACAAAACGCGATACTCTATACACCCAGGAGCCGATAAGATGTATCAAGACCTACGATATACCTATTGGTGGCCTGGAATGAAAAAGGATATTGCTGTTTTTGTTTCTAAGTGCCTTACATGTTCCAAAGTGAAAGCTGAACACCAAAGACCCTCAGGACTTCTGGTCCAACCTGAAATACCTGTATGGAAGTGGGAAAATATAACCATGGACTTCATTACCGGGTTACCTCGCACTTCTGGTGGGTATGACACTATATGGGTAATAATTGACCGACTTACAAAATCAGCTCACTTTATTCCTATCCGCGAAGATTTCAAGAACGAAAAGCTAGCTCGTATTTATATCAGCGAAATCGTAAGCCGACATGGTGTACCGTTAAGCATTATTTCTGATCGTGATGGTCGTTTCACTTCACGAACATGGCAAGCAGTACAAGCCGCTATGGGTACGCGATTAGATCTCAGTACCGCCTATCATCCTCAAACTGATGGTCAATCTGAACGCACCATACAAACTCTTGAAGATATGCTTCGAGCATGTGTCATAGACTTCAAGGGAAATTGGGACGCTCATCTCCCATTAGTTGAATTTTCGTACAACAATAGCTATCATTCAAGCATCGGCATGGCACCTTTTGAAGCCTTATATGGTCGTAAGTGCCGATCTCCAGTATGTTGGCACGAAATTGGGGAAGCTCAAATCACTGGTCCGGAATTGATTCAAGAAAACACAGACAAGATCCATCAAATTCGAAACAATCTTCTAGCGGCCAAAAGTCGTCAAAAGAGTTATGCAGACAAACGACGGAAGCCTTTAGAGTTTAACATTGGTGATCATGTACTTCTAAAATTATCACCGTGGAAGGGAGTAGTTCGTTTTGGTCAAAAAGGCAAGCTAGCACCACGCTACGTAGGACCTTTCAAAATACTCGAAAGAGTAGGACCTGTAGCATACAAGCTTGATCTACCAGAAGAACTCAACAGGATTCATCCCACATTCCACGTATCAAACTTAAAGAAGTGCCTCGCTGATGAAAACCTTCATATTCCTCTAGAAGATATCCAGATTGATGAATCTATGCATTTTATTGAAAGACCAGTAGAGATCATGGATTTCGGAGAAAAACGTCTACGACGGAGTCGCATTCCAATTGTTAGGGTACGCTGGGAGTCGAAACGGGGACCTGAGTTTACTTGGGAACGTGAAGACTCAATGCGTGAAAAATACCCGCATCTTTTTCCAACTACTTCTACTACTTAAATTTCGGGACGAAATTCCTAAAAGTAGGGGATACTGTAACATTTGTCGAAAACGGGTTTTACCAAACCCGCTCCGTTTGTAATCGAATATCAAGTTATAAATGTGTCGTTGCCTATTTATGTTTATTTTAATTTTTTAATGATACATAATTAATAAACAAACTAAACCCTAAAAGTTATAATTGATAAAAAGTATAAATAAAACAATTAAAAATAAAATGGGGCTGCCGGGACTCGAACCCGGGTCAGCCGGGTTGTAACTTCAAATATTTAACACTCACACGCATAACCACTCCGCCACTTGTTTGTTTTCTGTCAACTCTAGGAAACAAATAAGTCTTATATACAAACCTAGATGAACCGGTTGCGCCAACTGAAAACCGAAATCGGCTATTCAACCGTCTAAAACGTTTGAATAATCGCGAATTCAGATTTATAACCGATGCACCGACAATTCTAATCAATTCAGACTTGAATTGACTTGAATTCTGATGATGATGGGTTTTATAACCGAAGTTATCCAATAATCCGAATTACTACAATCAAACATCTTTCTCGCGACTCAGAAACATTTCACAAACCTGCCATTTCATTTTCGTCATACTTTCAGTTCACCAGAAAAATTTATTTTTCTCGCCGGAAAATTCTGCAAGTTCGCCGGAAAACCGTATTCTTCATCAAAACGGTAAGTCCTTCAATACCGTCGTAGTCTAACAATTGTTAAGCTATTTCTAACTCAAACCTTTCACTTGAAATCAAATTCAGACGCTGCTTTCGGATAATTCCAGTTCGCCGGAAAATTTCTGGAAATCTTTATTTTCATCTGTGAATCGGTAAGGACATTCAAACACTTTGTTAACGTTTGTTTATCACTTCAATTCCACGATTAGCTAATCAAAACGGTTAATTGTCTGGTTCAGTTGAAGTTCATAACAACAGAGACCGACACTTTGCCGGAATCCTGAAATAAATCGTTCACCGGTATGTTTACTTCTAATTATCGTCTCTGCCATTTCATATTAGTTTGTACAATGTTTATCAATCGAACTAAACAAGATATAACAGTGTAATCTACTGCCTGTAAAAACGAACGAAGAAGATGAACTGTGATAACATTATAAGAATAATTAAAATTGGTATTTTGAACGGGTTAGACACACAGTCCAGCGGTGGACTGTGTGCGAACAAAAACACGCATACGTCCCGAGTTCGATTCTTGACACACGCACCTTCGCAGTAATAAAATGCCTTTTTGTTTAAAACTGAACCGGGTTAACTCCGTTAGTTGTTAAGTATAATAAAATTTGTATATTAACCAAGTTAGACACACAGTCCAGCGGTGGACTGTGTGTAACGTTAAAGCACAGGTCCCGGGTTCGAGACCTGTTAGTGGCACCGGTTCGACGAATTTAAAATGTTTTTGAAAATAAAAGGATTTTGTATAAATTGAGTTAATATATAAGTATAATTAAAAACAGAATTATTTCGGGTTAGACACGTAGCTCAGTTGGTAGAGCTGCGTGCACGCGTACGGGAGGTCTCGGGTTCGAGCCTCACCCAGCGCATTTCAGTCACACAATAAAACCGGTCAAACAGTCAAAGTCAAAAAGTCAACGGTCAACCCAAAAAGTCAACATATTTTTATATTTTTAATTATTTAATTTAATTTAAAAATCAATTAAAAATACTTAAAAATAATGTTTTTAAAGATAGGAAATAGCCTTAAACTCGTAAAATTATATCTAAAAATTCTATTAAAATCCTTAATAAAATCCACTCATTTACTATATTTTCCGTTATTATTTAGGTTAGTTAATTCTCGTTGTTCCGCTCTTACAACCCGTGCGCATCTCACCATCTCCAATCAAACGCACCCAATGTGAGTGAATCTTTACAAATTCCTCGTTTTAATCACGTTTTTGGGGTGTATCATGTGTCTTGCTATATATTATATTTAAATCATTGTGCATACATCATGTCATGAACAAAAGTGTATTCAGCTTGTTTCCACTGTTTGTGTGGTTATTGTTAGATTCAATTTATTACTTTCAGTACATGCAATTTCATAGGCCGCCGCTTCCCATTACATTATGAGCGTTGAGCAAGTTCCCCATTACATTATGAGCGTGAACCTGGCGTGCCAACATACGATCTGCTCCGTTTGATTGAGCCTTGATCGCACAGACATTTTTCATTTTCAGTACATGCAATACGATCGGCTCCGTTTGATTGAGCCTTGATCGCACAGTTCATTCATGTTATTTATTGTATGATGTTGGTATGTTAATGTATGCTATCATATGTTATTGTATGTTATAGTTGTGACTGCTATTGCTGCTGTTTGATTATTTACATTTGCTCATTTATGATTATGCACAATTTTTCATTGATAAACTAACAAGAAAATAAATAATAAATGTTTATCTAATAAGGTTCACTCGCCAACTTATGTTGACCCAAAACCCCCCATTTTTACACATGATACAGGTGAACCAGCTGCAGCAAGAAACACATAGGATTGGACTAGAAGAATAAAATGATTTAGAGCTTGGAATTGTTTTGTTTGGTTATTTTCTTTGTATTGTATGGACATGTTTGGATTATTGGGAATGTAATTTTGACTTTAATAAATATGAAACATATTAGTAAATATCATGAGCTTTGGTGATAACCCAATTATGCCCCGACTCTTATTCCGCTGCGGGTCGGGGTTGTGACAGCTTTAGCTCCCCAAACTTGTTCCACTCCCTCACTTGTATGTTTTGTACTAAAACAACTTCCAAAAAATGACCAGGCTACATCACGTCCTCGAACACTTTCCATGCTCGAGATGCACGAATCTAGTTTGCTCACTTGGTTGTTTTAGTTAGTTAGTTAGTTAAATTTAATCTTATATTCATGACCAAACGAACTCCTCAACTAAGTTGACGAGTTTGTGCTTTTGGTGAATCATCCAATGTGGTTTAATGAATGGAAATCATCCTACCTCCATACTTGATTTACTTGATAATACACGATGGATGAAATTATACCATATAATATATAATATATACCTATTAACCGAACTCTTGATACTAACCGGATTATGGTTAGATGTCAAGAACTAAGGTTAGATTATCTTAGTTTCTAGACTCCTTGTTTTTTATTCTAATGGGCAAATTAGATACATGAAAACACATGAAAACATAGTGTCCAGACGAGTATCTAGACAAGATATATTTTCGTTGCACATATACTTTCCATATTAATTCCGAATCCAAACTCTCTAAGAGCTCCCTGTACTCATACACCTTCGTTTCCCCAACGTAGGGTAACTTTAGTGCCTCACCCTCAACGACTTGTCAACACACGTTTACTTTGGAAGCTTAGCAAACTGTGAGTATACATGACCCCTTTTTCGTTTTACCACTTTTGGGTGTAATATATATGTTTTATTGAAACACAAACCCTCATACGCAAATACTTTAATCATGCATGCGAATCCAATATACATGTTTTATTCGTTTATACTCTAGAAATACATACATGCTAGAAAGCGATTCTTGCACGTAACTTGGTCATTAACTTCGTACAAGCCTCCGTTAACATGTATAGTGCTATAGGAGTAGCACACCTCCTGTATTCTTGTGGTCAGTTAAGTTCATACATACATAACGGTGTTGTCGTTGGGACGACAAGATTATGCTAGTGGAATCTTTGGGTTGACAAGTAGGTGTTGCATGCTAGCTTATGTTATGTTATGCCTTAGTATACGTTATTGCCATGTGGATTTCGTAAAATTCTTTTATACATATGTTAGTACACCAAACTTGTATGCTCGCTAATGCTTTATGTGTTGACATGTTACTTTAATATATACTGTAGGATTGACGAAGCATTGAAAAGAATCTAGTAGGAAGGACTAGAAACACACCAAACTTTAATTTATGTTTAGTAGTTTAGTCGTTATGTTACCTTGTTGTACTTTTGTTTCCAAATCATGTACTTGAACCGTTAGCAATGAAATGAACATTTACTTTTAAATACTTGTCACAATTAGTGGAAGTAACATCTATTACAATCTCGTTTTCGTCTCACCCCAATGTTTCCGTTATGGTTGGGGTGTGACAATACAAGGGTCGCGTATAAGCCTCGTATTAGCCCATGCACAACATATAAGACCAGTTGCCAAACCAAAACTAAAAACTAACAACTACAAGTCCCTAGTTTTGAGGTGGTCCTATATGCTGGCGTATAGGCTAATACGGAGCCTCTACGCGATGGTGAGGTGTTGACTTAGCTTTTTAAGGTGTGTTTGTAGTTTTGCCCTATGATAAATAGGTTTACAATGGCACAAAACACATCAGTACAATTTTACAACCATAATAACATCCGGTAGTTTTTAGGGAATAGGGATATTTTTCTTTACTAAAGCCCCAACCACATTAGCTAGGTGGTGTCCCCAACATCGCCCCTCCTCCACCGTTGGAGGGTGCCATGTAAGGTACCGCCAACCCCTTAACGGGTGTGAAGGAGTGGTCTAGTGGGCCCAAACTATCAAGGTTATAGAGGGGCGTTATTGTTGCCCTAAAACCTATGTGAAACTTATGTGGTGGCGTAGGCTTTATCCCACACCGTATAGCCTTATATAAAACTAAAAGTTGCACAAAATATTTTAAGATTTATATAAGTTATATTAGTGAAACTAAAAACAAAGAAGATCAGAACTAACATGGTTTATCGTTGATGCCTTTTGATAATAGCATGAGTGATCAAATAATTACGATAACACTTAAAATTATCAGTTTATTACGAATCATATTTGTCTAATCTAGTTTATATTGATTTCCATTGTGTTATATTACATGTATATATAATATAACATATAATATTATTAGTAATCTTTAATAAGAAGTATTAGAAACGTAAAAATAAACGCTTTATCTTTGTGATTAATTGATAAAATAAAAAAGGAAATATAATCCATATATCTTTATGATTTTGTTCAATTATGGCAAGTTCATAAGATAAAGCCAAAAAACAATGATCCCGGTAAATCCTATAAAACATTGTCATCTTCTTATCTTTTTGAGAGATCGTGTTATCTATAAATACATTTTCTAGAACGGATACCTATATATATATACATACATATACTTATAACATTAATACAACTCGGGACCTTGAAAAATATTAAAGGTGCCAAAAAATCAACGATGTCGTCTGGTGAAGAACCCATAAAAAAGTGTGTTGATTGTGGGCAAACTGGTCATACTTCCACAGCATGCAACAATGGAAAAGCTGGTATTCTTGATCTTTTTGGTGTGAGGATTGATCCGACAGCATATCAAAGTGAAGACGATGGTTACGAGCCCAAAAGTATGGAGGTTTTAAAGATGCACAGCAATGAGCATGGTTCCTCCATAGATCTAGTGTATATGTCTGATGAACATAGCCATGATACAAAGATAGGTGTGATTTTTAGAATTTTTTCGATTTTTAGGTGGTCTAGTAAAATTATAAGCGTTGAGGTGTTAGAACTTGATTTGGTTTATAACGAGTTCGCTAGTCGAAGTAGCAGACTAATTATAGTCAGCTTGGCAAAGGAACAGATGAAGATCTAAGGACGGATTTAGAGTTCCCATAAACCAGAACACTTTCGAAAACCTCTTGGAAACGCGAAAATAAAAAAATATAGTGCTTTTTATTTTGGATACTCTTTGATTCAATGATGCAGGTGTGGTTTGATTATGTAATATTGCTGATGTGTTGAAAATTCTTGTTAACTTGCCACACAAGCTATCTTGTCACCTAGAGACATTGTAAAGTTTATCACATGTTTTCAACGATAATGATTGTGATTTTATTCATATATCTTTTGGATTGATCAGGGATGCCATGGACAGAAGATGAACATAGATCGTTCTTGATGGGTCTAGAAAAGCTTGGAAGAGGTCGCTGGAGAGCGATTTCAAAGCAGTACGTGCCATCAAGAACCCCGACACAAGTAGCTAGCCATGCCCAGAAGTTTTTCATTAGATTGAATTCGACGGAGGACAAAAGGAAACGCCGATCAAGTCTATTTGACATGCCATTAGATGAATATGTAATCTACTACTTCTAGTATCTTGTATCTTCCAACTCGAGTAAACCCTGATAATTAGTACTAATGCTTTGTGTTATTGTTAAAAACCACGCAGTCCCTGGCACTAGGAGCGTCTGTAAGACAACCGGCTGCACCCATGGCTCGAACCTTTGGTGTTGAAGGTTACAACCGGTTCCTGGATGTGGTAAGAAAACTAGGTGTCTTTTTAAGGCAGACATGCTCAAACTCGCTTGCCTAGAGGCTTCGGCTCAAGAAAAAGGCGCAAGCTAGATTATAATAACATGCCTATAAAGGGGGTGTTTGGATGCATAATAATAAACCGATTATGATGTTTTAGCATTGAGATTTATATTATAGCTAGTTGGCTAAAATTGTCTTATCGCAATAACCACTTTAACCGCACATCCAAACAAACCCCGCAGCTCCGTTGACTGGTGTTTATCTAGTAACATTCAAACAAAATAGCTAGTCGTTAGATAAAACTACATACAAAATAACCGAACTTTGGAATTATCTGTTTTGCAGATAGGTAATGATCGTAACAACCACATTCCTTTGGTGAATTACATGTTCCAGGAAAGTGTTCATCCACTTGACCGAAGGACAGAACGTTCTGCTTCTCTTGTGTCTCGATCTCCGCCCATAACTAAGGGGGAGAGGAGGAACACACAAGAGCCTGAAGTTGAGAGAACAAAAGATTAGTTTCTTTTTTTTTTGAACGGCAAATTTCTTTAATCTTATCGTTTGTAAGGCTTGAACCCAAAGCCTCCAAACCTAGGTGTTATTAAAGACTTTGCCTTGCCAATGGCCACCAACCCCATTGCTAAAAGATTAGTTAGGATGTAGTGTTTTTTTGGTTCACATTCTTTCAAAGACAATTTGTGTCATATTAATTAACATATACATATATATATATATATATATATATGTACATCCATGATCCAAGGGTGTTTTGACATTTTTTGAATGGTGTAAATAAAATGACAAAACATTTTAGGAATATTGTAATAATTATTTCTCTAAATAGATATACATGTATTACTAACTCGTGTTAATACGTTTAACTCTTTAAACAAATTGATTGATTTACGTTTCTTGTAGTATGATCCTTTAGATTCATAAATCATGACTTAATGTCATACGTGACTCTTGCACATCATGTCCAACAAAAGTGTCATCGGATCGTCCAATCAAGGTTGAATGATTGCAGGGGCGGATGTACCTTATTATAAGGGGCAACCTCCGCTACTCCTTGGCGCTCCAGCAGTAGTTGTAAATTTTGAAAAAAAATGACGTTTTTTTCGACTTCGTTACCCCCTATGAAAGTTTTCTAGATCCGCTACTGAATGATTGACCAAGAAACACCAAAATCTTGTACTACAAGGAAAAGTCATTGATGAAGTCAAAGAGCGATGACCAAAAAAACATAAAGTGTATTTCTTGTCATCATTTTGAACTAATGAAAGTGGCATTTAAAGAAAAATTCAGAACTGCCACTCCTACAAATGAATCTTCTACTAACTCTAATTTTCAAAAGTGATCTTCATTAAAGAGTTAAAGAAGTGGCTTATACGTTGGAGAACTAATCATGTCATTGCATGCTATTACAACCATCTGAATCAACAAAACTAATAAGATACAGATTCAAAAGAGTTTTTGGATTAATTGTTGTTCGCTGTAGCAAAATAGTAAGTTAACCAATTTCATAGGGCCCACCGTTTCATTGAATGCAGGACCAACAAAAACAATATGAATTGTTAAAAAATAGTTGCAACACTAACATGGTTATTGAATCAACTTCTTCAATTATAATCAAAATCATCATAATAGAAGTTATGGAATACTACAAGTGAAAAACAATCAATTATACCACAACACTCTAGCTATTAACACGATGTTTGTGATTTTGCTCTTAAAAATGACTTACAAGTTTTACACGTAACTCGCAATAAATGATAAAACAATAATAACGTGTTGTGATATTATGTGCCAACTTGTGCATTTATTGCTCTACGGAAGTACGGGAGTACCCTCTCACAGAGACGTGTAACTTCCTCTGAACATAGCATATCAAATGGTGGGAAGTTGACAGGTAGCAACTTTTATTCATAAGTGGAAAGTCCTTGGTCAATGATAACTTACCATTAGAGGCAAGTTCCACATTGTTCTTCATCGGTGTGAAGGCAACTCTTCTTCAATGGTTTCTTCCTATGTCAATAGCAAGTTGCTGTCAACACCAAGTTGCTCTGTTAGGAACAACTCTACAATATGGTAACAATTCTACAATATGGTAATTTACTCTCAGATACTTTGTTAATTGAAACATATGATAATCAAGTATAGAAGCTCAATCAATCACTAGAACAGAATATTATGATAAAATTACATGAGTTAGGTACATATTGATATGCGCCAAAACCAACATATAAATTATTTTAAATACGGTATAGAATAAACCTTTTTTAGTACTAATGGTGGAAAGTGTGTTTCTTTGTATACTTTTAATTTTCAGGATTAAAAAAGCTTAAATGTACAAAAGGAACAAATTAACGACAAAAACCAGCAAAAGTACAGAAGAAGGAAAGATGACACACCATGCCAACCCTCCGAGCTTCACCCCAAGACCAAAACAACGAATCAGAAGTCAAGCACAGGGTCGTGCCCCTTCAAAGATTCCAGAAGAAAAAAGGCAAACAGAAGCAAACAAAAGACATGGAGTCGTATCCCTTGGACACGGGTCGTGGTCAACTTCTGGATATACAAATCTTGAATAGTACAACAAGTACAATGCCCACGGAACCATGCCATTGACACACGGGGCCGTGTAGCATCTAATCTAACAAACTTATTAAATGAAGACAGAGAAGGAGGAAGACACGGGGCCATGCCCACCTGGCACGGGGCCGTGTGTAGCCAATGTTTCCAGCTATAAATAGGGGTGCTTGGTTTCATTCCAACTCATCCACTGGCAAACCATTTCTCTCACACTTACCACCACTCCACCATCATCATCCACCACAATCATTAGAGTTTAGAGTATGTAATAAAAATCGGGATCCAAGATTGATTATAAGAGCCTTTGTCAAACTATGGTCATGCTTGGTTAATCTCTTACATCACTTTGTGAAGACAAAATCCTTTATTTATTACTTTTGATTTCCAATCTTTGGCTAACGTTCTAATTGGGTTTGTATTAGTGACTTTAATAACTAGTTTTTTTATATTGAAAGTGAATTTTATCCTATCATTCCTTCATGTTTTCTTGATTCATTCATTCGGTCTATATAAAGCGCGTTAACTGCTTGGAAGGGGGTTAGAAGGGTGGGGGTTAAGATATGTCCTCGTTCAGTGTATAGATCATACGAGGACTTGGTTCAAGCTTATTAGGACTTCCCTAAGGCATATTCTAAACCTTTTTGAAGAAAAGATGACTCGAAGCTTACCATGTTCATCTAAGAATGCTTATTCTAGACCTTTTTCTAGTTCCTTGAGTTCGAACGACGGTGGGTCTTCAAGAGACCGCTTATTTTCTTCTTTATTAAGGTCAATGGCTAAAAAGATTTGTTCGATGGCGTCCTCTTCTTCGACGAGTTGCTCTTCTATTTCTTCTGTATCGGGTGGCTCTGCTTCATCTCAATTAGGGCGTCATCATTGCCAATTGAATATTTTATTGATTGGTCATGATTGGCGTACCTTTGTCAGTCCCTAATTGAAGTGGTAGGTTGTTTTGCTTCCGTTTGACTAAGTTTTGATGGGTTTTATGAATGGTTGTCCCAACATGAGCGGAGTATCATCTAAGATGATAAAATCAGTTGGTTTACTGTTTGATTGGTTTAAATTAAGACATTCTCAATCATTCCTTTGGTTTTTATCATTTTTCGGTTAGAGAGAAAAATATGAATTTTAAGAAGAAAAAGACCACTAGTACCCATTTTTTTGAAAATATAGTTTGGCATTATGTTAACACAAAGATCTTTATCAATTAACACGTTACTAACGAAAATGTTTTGAAAAAACCATGGTATCGGTTTTATGTTTAATTCATGGTGTTCATCTTGTATTAGTGAAGTTTGATCATTTGTTAAGCTAATGCTAACTAGTTCTCCGATTTTAGTAGTAGTGTTTAACTCTTTTAAAACCTTGGCATGAGACGACACCAACCAATGATTTTCAAAAGAAGGTTGTAAAATGTGAATTTCTTGTAAGTTTTGTTTTGTTTTGAAATCATCATTTTTAGGTTTACCTTCTTTGTGGTTTGGTTCATGCGTGAGTTTTTCGGTTTGTTGTTCCTCTATTTTTACCTCTTTGATTATTACCACTTTGTACAAATGGTCTCTTCTTTTTCATGAGATCTCTTGAGTAAGAGTTCCAAATTTTTTAGACTTTGTATAAGGCTTTCGGCTTCGGGAATGATTGTTGGTGGAGTGTCGTTTGTTTCAAACGGATTAGCATCCCAATCAAAACTTGGTTTTGGGAGCTCAAACCTAGGTTCTTCATATGTGGTGTATGAGGGTGATGGTTGAAAGATGTAATAATGTTGTACCAAATGAGATTCACCGCAAATGGTACAATACCGTTTCTCGTAATCATCCTTAATGTAGTGGTGGTTGTAATCTTCTGAGTAGTAATCCATTGGAGGATACCCTGAAGATTAACGAGACTCGGGATCAGAAAACAAAAAAATAATAAAATTTAACATGGAGATGACCACGGCCCCGTGCTACACTTGCACGACCCCGTGGTCAAGCCTGTATCTGGGCGTTTAAAAAGTTTTGATTAAATTTCTTCAGCATGTGGGCGTGGCCAGCTGACACGGCTCCGATGTGGTCGAGTGTGTTTATAATTTTTGTTATATTTTAAGCACTTTTTAACTCGTGCATCAAGAATTAAATTTATAAAACACGATATAATATCTCTCTCTCTACACACGTTAGGGCAAGTGCACCCATCATTGACGTAGTATAATGATGATACGATACTGAGCTCATCCAAGGACACAAGAGCTTTTAATACCGGCTTATCATTAACGTCTAATTTAACCAAATTTTGATAAAATTTTTGAAAGCTTTAAACGATATAAAATGAAAGTAAAAACGTAAATAAATAGGAAAAAACAAATAGACAAGAAAGAATCACTTGCTTCCAACTCCTGTTTTCTATATCCTTTGATGATTTCCGCACTTTGGGCTTTTTAATAGATTATCTTAGTTATAGTAGTAGGCCCCTCTTATGAAGGTGGCGTTACCCTCAACCTATCGGTCTGAGTCAGTAGGGATACAGTCTCGCAAGGTCGGAATATTGAAAGATAATTAAATAAGTTATTAATGCGAAAAGTGGTAGGCCCCTTTTGTGAAGGCGACGTTACCCTCGGCCATATTGGTCCGAGTCAATAGTAATACAGTCCCGCAAGGCCAGATAAAGTTTTATTAGTAGTTTATTTATAAGGGGTTCAAGCCGTTCTTACTTCCCCCGATTTGATGCTATCTGCCTCAAGGGAAGTCCTAATAAGCTTTAATCAAGTCCTCACAGGATCTACATACTGAACAAGACAAGAGCTTTACCCACACACACTTCTAACCCCCTTCCAGGTAGTTAACGTGCTTATATAGGTCGTACAGACACGAATGAGTGAATCAACGAAACATGAAGAAGCGTTTAAATGAAGGTCACTTTCAATATAAAAAAACAATAGTTATTAAAGTCACTAATACATACCTAAATAAAAAGGTTGCCAAAAATTGGAAATCAAAAGTAATACATAAAGGATTTGTCTTCACCAAATGATGTAAGAGATTTAGCCAAGCATGGCCTTTGTTTGACAAGAACTCTTACAATCAATCTTGGATCCCGACATACTACACACTTTAAAAGATGAAAGATGGATGATAGTGGTGGGTGTTGGTGTTGTAGTGGTGGTAGACTTATGGCAAGCGTGAGAGAAGTGGTTTGCCAAGAGATGCCTTTCTCTTAAACCAAGCACCTATATTTATAGTTGGAAACAGGGGCGACCCCGACCCCGTGCCACGGCTTCATAATCTCTCCCTTCATTAACTGTAGATGTCAGATTGCGTACCAACACGCCATGTGGTGTCATAGCACGGCCCCATGGGCAGTGTACTTGTTGTACTATCACAAATTCTATAAATCTTAGAGTTGACCATGGCTCATGTTGGGTTGGCACGACCTCGTGTTGGTTTGTCTTTTGCTGTTGTTTTGTTCTGCAGAGAATCTTGACTAGGTACGGCCCCATTCCTGGTGGGCACGACCTCGTGCCTAAGCTTCTGTTCTTGTTATTTTTGTTGTCTTGGATGTGGAGGGGGGGTTTGGCAGGTCTTGTCAATCCTTCTTCTTTGTATTTGTGTTGGTTTTGGCTGTAAATTTGATTCTTTTATTTGTTTAAGATCTTTTGATCCTGTAAATTAAAAGTAAACAAACAAACATGCTTTTTCCAATATTAGTACCGAAAAAGGGTTGATTTTATGCCTTGATTAATGTAATTTATATGTTACATTTTGCGCACATCATAAACTATGATTACAAACACTCAATTAGTCGAGTAACAACTCAAAAGAGCCCCAGTAATAATAATGTCATCCACATAAACCAAGACATAACACATGATCAAATCTCGACTGTAGACTGTAAGTCTCAAAATCTCTCAATGATATCAAACAAAACCACGTGATTATGCGGAATCTAAACACGTAGTAATTCAAGAAAATGTAAAACAACAAATACGAGATGAACACGAGATTTACTTTACAACACTTGCATACGATAAACATGAAAACCGTCTAATACAAGTGTCATCTCTCTAATCACGGCCTCTTTCTACCTCTAGGGTTTTTGTAACTTCTTGCAGCAATGAAGCTTTACCCTAATAATGAACTAAACATAACATTATATAGGGTCCGCATACAAATCGGCCCACATGGCCTAACCCAAGTCCACTAGAAAAACTAAGTTCAATAACCTATAAGTGTGTTTGATAAAGACAAACATAAACCTACTAAAATTTATGGCCTTACAATATCCCCATAGGTTTATGTTGTCTTTATCATATCTCTATGAGAAGATGCTTCATTTCTTCATTCTCAAACTTAGGTCTTTTGTTCTTCTTGAACATCATCAGCTTTTGCTTGAACATCTTGCTTAAAAGAATATGAGAGGAGGATACTCAACAGCTCTTTTCTTTTTCAGTCCTTCAACTTCAAGCAACTTCACAGGTATTTCTTCAGTTGTACTTTCATTGTCGAAAGATGATGCACTTCAGGTTCTTCCGACTAAAATACATCTTATCCTTGTGGTGCTTCATGCTTGTCAGCAACTAGAACAAATCACTCTTCATCAACCCCTGTTTCTTGATTTGGATCAAGTTCTACACATTCTTAAAAAGTCATAAGCAAACATTTCTATCTATGTAATAGACGAAAGTACCGCGTGAACACTTTGTACATCCAAGTATCTATACTCAAATTCCACAATTCAAATTCATTCAACTTTTAATGATCAGTCAAATCTTCAGGAACGGTTAATTTTTAATTTAGAGAAATAAACAAAACACTTTGTTTTGTATTTTTAGTTTTATGAACAACAAGACACTATTTTTGCATGCATGTATCTTTGTATTTTTGTATTTTTGTATTTTATAATTTTCTATTTTTATTTTTTTAATATGAGAAAAAAAAACATGAATGAAGAAAATAACTCAACAGTTACAATATACAATTACAATTGCAATGGAATCAAGTTCGTTTTCAGGCAGACCGAGGAACACTTTTCCGTGCGAACTTATTCAGACTGGTCTATGTGGTTGCCAATATGTTTGTCAACTTAAACTTTAATGCTCAATTTTCATTTTTCCACTTCGTGATATGCTTAGGGTAATATTATACCAAAATATCATGTATCCCATTCCATGACATACCCCCGCGATCAAGGGTAAGCACAACCATTCATCGTAGCAGGTGAGTAACTAAGGTCATCCTTTTGATTTACAATGTTAGACCATCGGTGACAGGCCAGTTCTTTCGTACAATAGAGCGACCAATGCTTGTGTCAGACGAGGGTTAGGTAAATACCTTTTTGGTACGAATTTTGCTTTATAAGCTTCAAAGGAATTCCCCCCTCATTTTTGAGTTTATCTTCCGATAAGGTTTTTGGCCTCTTTGGCTATTTTAAGATATCTTGATTGTGCCTAGGTCTGCATATAATCTGGATGCAACAGAAGGACAACCAAGATATCCTCAGATAACTCAATAGTATAAAGACCCGAAACTTCGGATGTTGGCTATCTATTAACGCAAGATTTAAGACTATTAAGTCATAAGCCATGACCTGTTACCCACGTGGTACACAGTTTGTTATGTTTATATCACTTGGTATCTTTTTATCACTTTGAGCGTCAAGTCTACCGACATATCACTTTAGAGCCTTGTCCTTTTAGTTACAACACCATATATGCGTTGGTAAAGCCCTTTAACACGAACATTTATTTCATTTCCCATATATACATTTTTTTAGATTTTTCTCTTTTCAAATGTTTTTCTCCTTTTCTAATTCTAAAGCAAAACATATATACAAATATCTCTCTCTAACTTGAGACATCTCTCTCTCTCCCCCCTAAATTTGTGCATAAATCTTATACGCAAATTTACCTCAGAAAGGAAGCTTTATGTACAAAATAAAAAAAAATTGTTTAACCGTTACGTCATCAGATAATCAAATTCAAATCAAAATACTAAATTGAGATTGTACCTTCCATGCTGATCTTTTCTTACCTCCCTTATCTCATTCCAAGGAAACATGACATCTGACAAAAAAGAACGTTTTTCAAAAAGTGAGATGTAACCCGTCATATCCCTAGAACATCCACTATCAACATTCCAAGGATTGTCAACAACTCCTCCTTGGTTATCCCTAAATAGAAAAGGAGATTAGTAAGATATTGGTACCCAGGCCATCGAGGTCCTGGGATTTTCTGAATCATCAAAATAAGATACATCCCATAAGCACATGTCCGCTTTTGTTTCAAGGATTGGTGATGTTGTTGCTTTATGTTTTGATTTCCAAATTTGTTTAGGCTTTTTCTAATTTCTTAGGTGCCTTTGGCAAAACAGTTTGCTTTTCAACTTTGTTTTTTTTCTCAAAACTTGTTTAGGTTTCAAAGCTTGTTTTCTTTTATCTTTCGTAGCATTCCAATCCCCATCATATCGTTTAACATTGGGATACTTATTCATCATTGCCTGAGGCTTTTCAACCTTCATTGGCTTAGAATATGATCTATCCCTTGGTGTAACCCTCTGATTCTGTGTATAATATGGCGCATAAGGACGATGTGTTCAATTCCATGCAATGTGACCGGGTATGCCACAATTGTAGCATGTTTGCTTCTTTACATGAGGAGTATATCCTGATCCATTCGACCCAACCGATGATGAATTTGAGTTATAAGATCTATTGCATGATTTGTTTGCTAACTTTTCAAACTTCCTGCCCTGCTTCTTATGTCCCTGTCTACAACAGTTAGTACATTCACTGTTTTTATCTTTGAAAACAGTGTTAGATTTTGCAATTCCATTTAGAACTGTTGGTTTTGGAGACACGTATTTATTTGACGGGGCTCTCAAAGCTGGCTCTGAAATAGCCTTTTTCACATATGGACGAGCATAAACAGATAAATTCCATGTTTTCAAACAAACATCGATAGTTTTTTGGAAAACAATATCATCCCCCTCAACCCAATCCTCTACTTTTACCTTATTTGCACACGAAGTAGAAGCATTAGTATCGTCCACACATTTAAACTCAGGGACTATTGGCCTCACCACACTTGTACCAACAGTCTTGGATGTAGCTTTCTCACATTCTTTTACATTTTTGACTAGCCTTATTGTTTTAATTTCAGATGTTGTGGGCTCAATCAATGTTTAATAGCTTGATTCAGCTGAACCACTTGAGATGCATTCATTTTGTAGTGGCTCTGTTGAATCTTCTGTCGTCGATTTAGCTGCTCCAGAGGACTCACAGCTGGATTTACTAGATTCAACTGATTCCAGTTTCTCATAATCTGTTGCTCTAGGTGATTCACATTTGGAGTTAGATGGTGCATCTGGCTTAGTCGGTTCATTCACCGATTCTTCATTTGAAAACTGACTTTCAGGTTGGTTTTCAAAAACCTTTGTTCATTAGGATTTAAAACCTGAGAATGTATATCAGCCTCTACATTTTCTCAAAACTCAATGTCTTTGTTTGCTTAGAGACATTCTTTGATTTAACAAAAACAGGTGTTGGTTCGGTTTTCTTTATTTCATTCTTTTTAGGCTTGGAGATTTTAATTTGTGTGGTTTTTATTAGCTCAACATTCAGACCTTAACCCCACCATAAGCAATATCAGGAATGTTAGCAATCTCCTTATCAGTCATAGGAATAGTGGTGTAGGACTGATTGTATGGTAGAGGGATACTCACATATCCTAGACCTTTATTCCTAGTTTCTTTCTTATTGAACTGTAAATGCTTATTTATCATTTTTCAATTTTTTCAATAGAAACATCGAATATTCAAAAATTTAAGTTTGCATTTTCAAAAGTTGATTTTAATGAATCAAAGTCAGCAGTTAATTTTTCGGAAAGATCTTTAAAATGGAGATGCCTACATTTCTCTTGACTTAAGTCTTTTTGCAACCTTCGGATATCACATTATTGTGCCTCCGCCATATCCTTGTATCTATTAAATTTCTTTTTGAACTTATATAAATCAGATTTGGATAAATGAAGTTGCATGACTAACGAATTAGCATGTTCCTTGTACCCACTTACCTTTTCCCGACAAGCATCAGTGCAAAAACAATTATCTATACATACCTCAGCTAGAGTGGGAGTGAAGTCATGAATTTGAACCATGAAAGATTGATGTTGAGTGCCGGCACAGTAACCTGATTCTGAATTCGGTGATAAATCAGCAGATTTGATGACTGAGCTCAATACACCAGACAATGGAGCAGCAGGAGTGGATGAGCAAACTGCAGCAGATGTTTTACCTTGAGCCTTCTGCTTGTCAGTATTATCATATGATCTGATGAGTGCGATTAGCTCATCCGGCTTCATTTTGTAACAGTTGGTTGTCACCAAGATCTAATTAACATTTTTAAACCAGCTACTCTTTGGCTGATCCGGAATACTTTTTAGACCATCTAGAAGCTTCTTGTTGCCCCCAAAAATTAGACACCACAATTTCTGCATTCTTCATTTTAGAGAGCAGTTCAGCAAACCGTCCAATTAGTGCTTCTACAGATTCACCAGGAATGTAACTGAAACCTTCAAGTTTCTGCTTAAGCACATCACTTTGAGAAAACATTTCTAAGTCGCTAAACCGTGTTCCCTCAAAAATCCAAACGTAATCCACAAGTCCAATCATACAGAAAAACGATTACTAGAAAATATTTTGTTGTTTTCCCATTCCTAATGATAAAATTTCGCTATACCAGGGGCCAAAAAGTGTCTAGTCCGAGAACCAAATTTCGAATCGTACACAGAAGTATGGATCGCACACAATTAAAATGGGCCGCACACTTGTTATTTAGCTGTCACAATTTGATCAGGTAGCACACTATATTTGGGCCGCACACAAACAGATGAGCCGCACACGGTTACACGGGATGTTCACAATTTCACTAGGCCGCACACTAAGTAGATGGGCCTTAGATGAAAGGACAATCGTACACCCAATTAAATGTAGCACACTCTAAATGTAGCACATTCCAAAAAACGTAGCACACTCCAAATGTAGTAAACTCCAAGATATGTAGCACACTCCAAAATGTAGCACACTTCCTTTTTTATAAAACAACTTCCAAAAACTTTGCGATTTTGCAAGATCTACGTATATCTTTTAAACATTTAAAAACTTATCAAAATTAAAGTTTTCAAATCTTTTCAAATCCCTTAAAAACTTTAGAGATTTGGTTTATATCTTTAACACCTTTTCAGAAAATAAAGCACCAAAATATGATAATTTTCAAACAAAAACTGATGAACACGACGAAGAACACCAACCTAAAAATACGGAAATCTTAAATCTTTGATATCAAACCGAGCCTAGAAATAGGTTCTAAAGGCTCTAATACCAATTGTAAGTCTCAATTTACCTGATCTCTCAATGATATCAAACAAAACTATGTGATTAGGCGGAATCTAAACACGTAGAAATTCAAGAAAAACGAAAAACAATAAATACGAGATGAACATGAGATTCACTTTACAACACTTGCATACGATTACTATGAAAACCGTCTAATACAAGTGTCACCTCTCTAATCACAGCCTCTCTCTAGCTCTAGGGTTTTTGTAACTTCTTGCAACAATGAGGCTTTACCCTAATAATGAACTAAACATAACATTATATATGGTCCACATATAAATCGGCCTACATGGCCTAACTCAAGTCCACTAGAAAAACTAATTCTAATAACCTATAATTGCGTCTTATAAAGACAAGCGTAAACCTACTCAAATTTATGGCCTTGCATAGACAAAGAGGGAGGTGTCAAAGAGACAATGGGAAAATCCACTAGAAACAGAAGTCGATGATAGCTTGGAAAACCAACTCCAGGTGTCTGCTTCAGGCCATAAAGAGCCTTCTATAGTAAGCAAATATGATGAGGTTGAGAGGAGTCAACAAATCCTGGAGGTTGTGACATATACACACTCTCAAATAAATCACCATGAAGAAAGGCATTCTTGACATTAACCTACCTGTTGATCCATTCGCGAAAAAAAAAACAAAGAGAACAAGACGAATAGTGGTAGGTTTAACTGTCGGGCTGAATGTCTTAGTATAATCAACACCCGCCAATCTAATGAAAGCCCTTGGCAACAAGTCGGGCTTTGTATCGACTCACAAAACCATAAGGATTATGCTTAATCCTATAAACCCACTTACAACCAACAATGTTGGCATTAGTGGGAGCGTTGACCAGACGCAAAGTCTGGTTCACATGTGCAGCACTAATCTCATAACGCATCACATCCCACCATACAAACCACTGCAAAGCCTCAATTAATGTAGAAGGCTTGTTTGTGGGAGAAGGGTAACATGAAAGAGAGAAAGACAAGGAAACTAGCAAGGATGTCGTGTGTGATCATAAGAATGAGTAACCATTGAGTGAGTCTAAACAAGGGGAGGAGGAGGTGGTGACGGTGTTGGGGGAGGAGAAGGGGAAAGATGAGAAAAAGTAAGAGGATAAGAAGAGGAAGTAGGAGGAATAGGAGGAGGATGAATAAACAAAGGAGAACGAGGAATAGAGAATGATGAAGTAGAAATATAGGAAGAAGAAGCAGAAGTGTAAGAATCGAAATATCAAAAATCATCTCATGAAAACGAACATGTCCAGATGTATAAGTGAAAACGAACATTTCCAGAAGTGTAAGAATCGAAATATCAAAAATCATCTCATGAAAACGAACATGTCCAGATGTATAAGTAAAATAAGTATGAGAATCATAATAGAGATAACCAAGATGATCAGGAACATAGCAGCAAAGATACATGGAGTAGATTTGGGTGATAGTTTATCCGTATGAGCATCACCAAGAAACAAATAAGACAAACACCCAAAGTGTGAAGAATAGAGTAATCGGGACGAGATCCAAATAGGACCTCGTAAGGATATTAGAGATGAAGAACCGGTGATGGTAACCGGTTAATAAGGAAGGCAGTAGTGGCATATACATCATACTAGAATTTCATTTGTAACCGAGCATGAAACAATAAAGCTCGAGCTACCTTAAAAAGATGATGGTTTTTCCGCTCAGCAACCCCATTTTGTTGGGAAGTATATGGAAATGAAATGCAATAAGCAATGCTAGAATCAGAAAGAAAACATACTATATAACCATGAATGAGCTCAAGAGGACCATCACACTGAATATGTTTGATAGTACAAGAGAAGGGGTTCTCAACAAGCGGTTTGAAATGCCAAAAGCAATCAACCACTTGAGAATGACAAGTTAAAGGATACATCCATCTAAATCGACTAAAATCATCAATAGAAGTAATGAAATATCGATATCCATCCCAATATATATGATGTGCTCTGAGCAGTCTAATTAAACTAGCTAATTTTAACCCTAAACTAGGACACTCTAAGTTTTAAATTTATAACTAGACTCTATAAAAACCTAGACCACACAACTAGCATGTGTACCGGTCAATGTAGTAAACCTCAAGTAAGTTCGAGTATCAAACCCACGAGACTCTACTAACTACATTTACTAGACTCGATTACTACTAACTAAGCTAACTAGACTAATTTGTTTTGTTGTTTGGGGGTATAACAAACTACTAAATTAACTAAAGTTAACGCGGACACGAATTTAGACTAAGAACTGGATCAGATGATGGAAACACACTACTTAGGTCAGAATCCTACACATGAATGACAAGCTTTATCGGTTATGGAACTATTGTGGAAACCTAGATCTTAAATACTAAACTTTGTGGATAACCTAAAGGACCCTCGGCCCTTCTCGAGAAGAAACCTATGGAAACCTATAAGTTGTTAAACTACCAGTTTAGAGGATTCCCTCACGGGCTTTCCTATTCGAATAATAAATTACCCTCTAGACAGTCTACCTCACACCGTGAAAGTCACAGGTAACTATGGATTCCTGATTAGACTCGATAAGCAGATAATGAAAGGTGAACTAAGAGGATCCTCTCACAAAGTATCTAACCCTATAAATTTAACACTAAAGACAGATCGACAACCTCTCACCTCACAGCTATGGAGATTGGTAGAACATTTAATCCTATTCAAAACCTCAACCATGGTTCCTATGGAAAACATGCATAATTAACCGTAAAAATCGCTAACACACAGTCCACAGCCTAACTTGCATTCATTCATAAAAGACAACCACAAAAACGCAAGTGAAACATGTAATAAAGTTTGAATGATATTAAGTACGCATAGACATCTAATCATTACTATCACAGTTCTTTGCTTTATTATAAATCCACAATCAAAGTTCCACAAATCGATAAAACAAAGTCAATCATTACGTGTATTCATCATAACCTAGGCAGTGATAACCAATTTATCCTAGCATAGTTGTAAAAACATAAAACAAAGCATAAACAAGTTTGCAAGACATGATCAAATCGATAAAATGAATAAGATAAGGAAAACCAAATGATTGTAACCGAGTTCCTCGATCCCAAACGCCTAAAGCTTCAATGTGTAGCACTTGTATCTTCTAAATCACCTTCAACCGCATCTTCGTTAGTCCCTTGATGATTAATTTATGTCCAAGTTGTTGTTATCCCTTGTTATGATTTGTAATTAGGTTAGAACATACTGATCCCATCCAAACTCAAATGTTTCTACGTAATATGGGCCCTCACATCGCATGAGGGGTGTTTAGTTCCTTTCTCGCATCACGCGAGAACATGAAAGTCAATTTGGGTCAATAACTCTCTCGTGTCACACGAGAGGTCTTTCTGACAAGGTGTATTTCTCTGATTTCCGCTCCCATTCAACTCCCTTTTACATTTAATGTATCTAAAGGCCTGGTTTTATCTGTATATGCTCGTTCTTCTCCTCCTGAACCCTGTAAAACAAGAATGACTCGATAATATAAAAAACAAAATGAAAAACGACATTAACTGACTTAGAAAATATACAAACTATAAATCGGAAATAGATATATCTTGCCATACATCAAATAACCCCACACTTACCTCTTCCATCCTTGAAAAATAATTATGCATACGGAATCACAGTCAAGATTACATCTGGTTTCAAAACTAGGTTACTTAACTTTAAAATCTACTCGCATGTTACCCACGATTGCAGGTATACCTATCCACTTAAACCTAACACCATTTTTCAGGCCCTTATCATATAAATTTAATTCAAATAGTTAATCAACCTAAGGTCTCACACTAAGGAAGCGACAGTTCTACTTAATATCGCCTTAAGCTTGTGAAACAAATGAACAATCACTGGACTATTTCCTAATCGTTTTATGCCAAAACTAAAAGAATGTAACATCAAAAAAATTTCTCTATATTTTTTTCAGATGTTATAATGAGCACTAGACATTTGTATACCTAACCCAGAAGTTGTTTTTACCAGAGTCACCGTCCCCGAAAGCGACAACATTCTTCTAGATGAGAATCCACAAGGTATCCTAACTATGTTAAGTGTATTAGCTCAAAGGAAACTATCAACCGGCTGACCAACCCACAAGTCCCAAATCAGATACGTTTAATCTCATACGTATATTATTTGAAAACCAGACTCCTGACTTTATCTATCATTTTCCATATGTTATATTAACGCAAACTTCAAAATTAGGGAATTTTCAATTTTTAGATTTCTTTTTGGGATTTTTTAATAATTTTTCAATTTTTTTCTTCTGACTCCAAATGACTCAATGTATAGACTAAATGACAGTTTCCCATCCCCACACTTAAACTCTACATTGCCCTCGATGTAGGATGGAAACAGACTCAAAAGACTAAAATAAATAAGAATAAAAAGACAAGGGGCACATTGCAAAAGACTTAGCGGTTTATGTAGTTGCGTAAACTCAAAAACTCCATTCCAATCCAGCTCGATCGTATAGCATTCCATTTGCGATCGGCTCTGACAAACTGACTTGTATACTCGGTAAATGCCTGGACATTTGATGAGCAACTTTGAAATCACCCAAATGGCGATTGAGTACGACTAATACGATCCAAACCTACACAAACATAAACAAGCAAAAACCCAGCAACACCGACTCCAAACAAAAGACTGACTCAAAAACACTAACTTAGACTCATGATACATAATAGAAGACTTAAAATACAAGGAAATACATACCATAATCAATTCAATCATGAAAAACTGAGAAAACCGGACAAGCGATAAAACCCGGGTTGGAAAATAACCCCGTTGTTGACTTTTTTTTTTTTTGACCTGAACCACCTTGCATGACCCGAAAGAAGCAAGCACACTGTGACAACTTAATTTTTCAGGTTAACTCCGTTAGAACAACCCCGTTATCTTTAACATGATTTAAGACATTCATTATAGCATTTCACTTCATATTGGTTGATTAAGTGTGTCAGTTAGCACATGCACACTCACGTAACAATAATTCGGCGATTCAACCGAATTAACAAACTACACATAAGTCTGACCCCGAACGTTAGTGAAACATGGATATGGAATTGCAAACATATAAATAATAATATAATTGAGTGGAATTATATGTTATTTGATTACATGGACTATTTGTTAGTTGTTTCTCGTAATTGCGAACAATGTGCGTTTTTGTTTGGTCTAGCGTTATGAAAATATTTATTTTTATAAACAAACTAGTGGGTTTTATTTTTATAGACTTGATCTATTAAAAATTAGTAAAAATGGTTTAATGGACTTGTGTTAGCTAGAAAGGGCACCCAAAAGTTACAAAAGCCCACCAAAAGGCCCACCCATTGGTTTTAATTAGTCAAAAAAATACAGAACCTAACCCTAAATCCCCAAAATACATATGCCAGCCCCACCTCCACCATAATTTCGAAATTTTGCCTTTAAAACACCATTCCACTTTGATTTGTTGCTTGGATCTTTCAAGAGGTGGCTTGCTTAATCGAATTCAATACCCTTTAACGCTTACAAGTAAGTTTTCTTGATCAATTTTGATGTTTCTCATGAGTTAAACATTAAGGTTGATTATAACTTGATATTGATGATACTTGGTTGTTTAATCTGATGTATTTGGGGTTATGCATGATGTACGGGTCGGATTTGGGGTAAACAAGATCATAAACACGTTTTTTGGAAGAGCTGAAAGTAAACAGATTCTGTCCAAATCTTTACAGCCGACTTTTGTTGGCTGTAACAAGGTCAAAACTTAACGAAATCCATTCTTAATTGAGTCTAAGATAAACTTCTAGGAAACACCTTTCAAACCCCACTGGAATGGCATTTTTTCGATGACAAATGAATATTTTATGAATTTTTCCGTATTGAAGGTTCAGGCTGCGTTTTCTGGCAGAATTTACAGCCCATTACGAGTGTCATACATCAATGTAGGAATTGATTTATGATCTCAAATTTTTACTGTAGGAAGTTCCGAGAGGTCATCAAAATCTCCAACTGGAATTTCGTAAAAAGAATAAATGAGGATTTTTAAATGATTATTGGAGTAAACTGTCATCAGAAAGTTGTAGATCAGATCTAGGTGTAGAGAATGATTTTTATTGATTTTTGTGAAAAGATTCAGGTTATGAAAAAAATACACAAGTATTAGGAACTAAATGACACGTTGTGTTAAAATATCATAATTTTATGATTTCGTTTAATATTTTAAGTAAATTCCAAAAAACTGTCTTAAAACTGACATGAAACTGCATTAAGCTGAAAGTATTTGTGAACGTGTTAAATATGATTATATGTTGCAACAAAGTGTTGTATGTTATTAGAAACGTTAACGGGTGTCTATGAATGCACCATATGTAATTAGACAATCATATGCCCAAACTTATCTAAATGAGTAATTGTATGACAACGTGATTCTGTGACTATGTGTTAGACTACGTGTAAGATTCATAAATTAAACTAATTGAAACGGTAAACATATCAGGAGGAGATTGACTTTCCTGATTACCTTTCAAGTTTACTACCGAGCAAACTAAGGTGAATTCACAACTCTTTTCTAAAAGCATGCGTCCCTGGTTTGGGACAACACTTTTTACGGTATCCCTGGTTTGGGCTACGTGCGGGTCCCTTGTGTGGACCACTGAAACATGCTATCCACTAGAGGTGGATAGTACACTTAGACTAAACGAAAACTCTATCATGAAAGTCCCTACATTTTACTAATTAGATTGACGGGTGGGCATACGCGGGGTATTAGTTGATAGCGCTATTAGGTTTGACAAACCTCACACCGTGCTGGAGGCCGGGCGTGAACTTCTAACCTTCACTCTTGCTTTAATGTTGATAGACATTATTGAGGGCACAAACGAAACGTTAGCATTCGGTACACAGTTTAGTCATATGATGAGGGTTAGCTACCCGAGTCATACTTAAGTCAAAACGTTGTGAACTTTACTTTTACTAAACTCAAATTTTGTGAATTCGCCAACTTTATTGATAACACGTAGTTGCATGCTTTACAGGTCAGTAGGTACAGCTTTGGATGGTCATTGCAATCGACTGGAGTGGGTGGTTTATTTAAACGTATTGTTTTAAACATTTATCTAACTTGTTCCTGATGGTTTTTAACTTTATTTTCCGTTGCAACACAAACTGTCTTTTAAACAAATTAAAACCTTATCGTTAATCATGTTTATAGTGATGCTTTTATTATTTTAAATGGTTGGTTCAACATGATTAGTGGCTAGATCCTGGTCAGTCACACGCCTCGCGGTAAAACCCCGCATGTGGAATTTGAGGGTGTGACAGATTGGTATCAGAGCCATTGGTTATAGTGAACTAGGTTTAGTGACTTTTAAAAAACCAGATTATAACCGTTCTTTGTTGAAAAACCACAACGACACCACACTCCAGATTGCAAGGTTCGTCATACTTAGATACATACATGGTAATTGTATTACTTGGCATCTACACGTGCATTATTTATTTACAGCACCATGACTTATGTGCGAACTAAATATGTAAACATAATATACCATAGGAACTGGTTTTTCCTGAACCACCAACCCAATCACAATACCCAACCCATTTACTCCATATCAAAAGGTTACAAGCTCGGCTTAAAACCACTCCAAACCATACAACCAATGCGTTCATTCGCGTACAATACACATGATTTAACGTTACTGAAAAATGTTCCCAAAAGTCGTCCTCGACTTTTTCTCACATTTCAAAATAAACCCTAACAAAGAATATAAGCTTCTACGAAGTCTTACCTTTGCGTACGTGACATTCTTGGCGCGTCTATTTTACTCTGAACTCTCGACACAAAATGCGAGTAGAATCTTGTTCCACCCATAACTTAACCATACGACTTCCGTTTCATGTGTTCAACCTATCCACGCGATCGTCTCGACATGCCCGACATCTAAAAATTATTGGTGTCATCTGCCGATGCCACCACCACTGCCAGAACACGGATCTGAATCTCTGTTCGTACGATTTTGCTCGTCAATATTCGAGTAAATTTTCTACTTCCATGAGGTATGCCAAGGTCAACACCTTTTCCATGTGAAAGTACCTTACTTATGTATAAGTTCCTCTTCATTGACCTCTTTATTTCTATACTTATTTCCTTTTAGACTGGGAGATGGTCATCTCGTCTACTGCAAGCAACTACAACCATAATACCATGATTGATACCTACCAAAAATCTCATTTCCCTCTGCATGAATGCGGCAAGACGCTACCATTCTGAGCTAAAGGGGTATGATGCCTGACTAGAGCTAGACAAGGTGACTGTCAAGAACCGCTATCCACTCCCACGCATTGATGATCTATTTGACCAACTACAAGGGTCAAGCTTTTACTCCAAAATCGATCTAAGATCGGGCTATCATCAGTTGAGAGCCCGAGACGAAGACATCTCCAAAACAACATTCAGGACTCGATACGACCATTACGAGTTCCTCGTTGTGCCTTTTGGGCTAACGAATGCACCCGTGGTTTTCATGGATCTTATGAACCGAGTGCAAGCCATACCTTGACAAGTTCATCATTGTTTTCATTGACAACATTTTAATCTACACTAAGAGCCGGGAGGAGCACGAGCGACATCTGCGTCTTATACTGGAACTCTTACGGAATGAACAACTTTACGCTAAATTCTCGAAATGCGACTTTTGGCTTCGTGAAGTCCATTTCTCGGTCACATGGTCAAGGAAGCTGGGATTCACGTTGATCCAGCCAAGATCGATTCTATCAAGAATTGGCCTGCGCCCAAAACTCCAACAGAAATCCGCCAATTTCTTGGCCTAGCAGGTTATTACCGTAGACTTATCGAGGGTTTCTCGAAGATTGCACAACCTCTTACTGCCCTAACTCAAAAGGGTGTCACCTACAAGTGGGATAATGCTCAAGAATCCGTGTTTCAGCATTTGAAAGAGAAGCTCTGTAGTGCACCTATGCTATCGCTACCATGACTTCGTTGTCTACTACGACGCGTCCATTCAGGGACTCGGTTGCGTGTTGATGAAACGCGAGAAAGTCATTGCTTACGTGTCCCGACAACTCAAGGTCCATGAAAAGAACTACACGACTCACGACCTAGAGTTGGGAGCTGTAGTATTTGCACTCAAGATATGGAGACACTACTTGTACGGTACCAAGTGCACGATATACACCGATCACAAGAGTCTCCAGCACATACTCGACCAAAAGGAGTTAACATGCGACAACGTCGATAGGTTGAACTCCTAAATGATTATGAGTGCGCAATCAAGTATCATCCGGGCAAGGCAAACGTCGTAGCCGACACCCTTAGGCAAAAAGAAACCAAGCCCAAACAAGTTCGTGCTCTACAGCTTACGATCCATTCGAACCTTCCCAAGCAAATTCGGAACGCTCAAGTTGAAGCACTAAAGGAAGAGAATCTCCTAGCTGAATCCATGCGGGGCATGGAGAAACAACTCGAGCTCAAATCCAACGGAATTCATTACTTCATGGAACGTATATGGGTTCCATCCTATGGAAATTTGCGAGAGCTTGTGATGGACAAAGCACACAAGTCTCGATACTCAATACATCCTGGTTCTGATAAGATGTATCATGATCTAAAGATATTGTACTGCTGGCCTAACATGAAGGCAATTGTAGCAAAGTATGTCAGCAAGTGCTTGACTTGTGCTAGAGTCAATACCAAGTATCAAAAGCCGTCTGGGTTACTTCAGCAACCAGAAATACCAACATGGAAATGGGATAAAATTTCCATGGACTTTTTCACTAGGCTACCGAGAACACAAAGCGGAAATGACACCATCTGGGTGATCGTGGACCGCCTAACTAAATCTACTCACTTCCTCGAGATCAAAGAAACCAATCAGTTTTCCAAGCTTGCCATCATATACTTGAAGGAAGTAGTCTCTAGGCATGGAGTGCCAATCTCCATCATCTCTGATCGTGACCCACGTTTCATGTCTGATCTGTAGCAAGCTATGCACAAATCATTCGGCTCACGTCTAGACATGAGCACAACCTATCACCCCAAACCGATGGTCAAACTAAGCGCACCATCCAAACCCTAGAAGACATGCTGCGAGAATGTGTTATTGATTTTGGTAACGGTTGGGAAAGACACCTACCTCTGGTGGAATTCTCTAACAACAATAGTTATCACTCGAGCATACAGGCCACGCCGTTCGAAGCATTGTACGGATGAAAATGTCGATCACCTATTTGCTGGGCCGAAGTTGGAGATAGTCAAATCACTGGCCCTAAACTTGTACTGGAAACATCAGAGAAGATCGTTAGATAAGAAACTGAATGGCGGCAGCTCCTGACCGTCAGAAAAGTTATGCCGATAAACGTAGAAAACCATTGGAACTTCAAGTGGGTGATATGGTTTTGTTGAAAGTCTCACCATGGAAAGGTGTGATTCACTTTGGGAAGCGAAGCAAATTAAATCCACGATACGTTGGAGCGTTCATAATAGTAAAAAGAATAGGCCCGATGGCCTGTAGACTGGATCTACCCGAGGAATTCAGTGGAGTTCACAATGTTTTCCATGTTTCAAAAAAAATGTTTGGCGGATGAAACACTAGTCATTCCATTGAACGAGATTCAAGTGGACGAACAGCTACGGTTCATTGAAGAACCAATCGAAATAATGGACCGAAAGGTCAAGACTCAGAGACATGGCAAGATACTGATTGTTAAGGTTCGTTGAAATTCAAAGTGTGGACCAGAATTCACATAGGAGCGGGAAGATCAGATGATGCGTAAATACCCTCAGTTGTTAAAAAATAATGCATTAACATTGAAGTTACTAATGAATTTCGGGACGAAATTCCAAATCAACTTGGGGATGATGTGACGCCCCATGAAAACGTTCGACCACACTAGCTTCTTCAGCGACGGTTTGCAAATTTTCGGGACGAAAATTCTATCAACTTGGGGATGATGTGACATCTTAGATTTTTCAGGTTAACTCCGTTAGCACAACCCCGTTATCTTTAACATGATTTAAGACATTCATTATAGCATTTCACTTCATATTGGTTGGTTAAGTGTGTCAGTTAGTACACGAACACTCACGTAACAATAATTCGGCGAATCAACCGAATTAACAAACTGCACATAAGCCTGACCCCGAACGTTAGTGAACATGGATATGGAATTGCAAACATATAAATAATATTATAATTGAGTGGAATTATATGTTATTTTATTACATGGACTATTTGTTAGTTGTTTCTCGTAATTGCGAACAATGTGCGTTTTGTGTGATCTAGCGTTATAAAAATATTTATTTTTATAAACAAACTAGTGGGTTTATTTTTATAGATTTGAGCTATTAAAAATTAGTAAAAATGATTTAATGGGCTTGTGTTAGCTAGAAAGGGCAACCAAAAGTTACAAAAGCCCACCAAAAGGCCCACCCATTGGTTTTAATTAGTCAAAAAAATACATAACCTAACCCTAAATCCCCAAAATACATATGCCAGCCCCACCTCCACCATAATTTCGAAATTTTGCCTTTAAAACACCATTCCACTTTGATTTGTTGCTTGGATCTTTCAAGAGGTGGCTTGCTTGATCGATTTCAATACCCTTTAACGCTTACAAGTAAGTTTTCTTGATCAATTTTGATGTTTCTCATGAGTTAAACATTAGGGTTTTGATTATAACTTGATATTGATGATACTTGGTTGTTTAATCTGATGTATTTAGGGTTATGCATGATGTACGGGTCGGATTTGAGGTAAACAAGATCATAAACACGTTTTTTGGAAGAGCTGAAAGTAAACAGATTCTGTCCAAATCTTTACAGCCGATTTTTGTTGGCTGTAACAAGGTCAAAACTTAACGAAATCCATTCTTTCTTGAGTCTAAGATGAACTTCCAGGAAACACCTTTCAAATCCCACTGGAATGGCATTTTGTTTACGAAAAATGAATGTTTTAAGAATTTTTCCGTATTGAAGGTTCAGGCTGCATTTTCTGGCAGAATTTGCAGCCCATTACGAGTGTCATAACTCAATGTAGAGATTGATTTATGATCTTAAATTTTTACTGTAGGAAGCACCTAGAGGTCATCAAAATCTCCAGTTGGAATTTCGTAAAAAGAATAAACGAGGATTTTTAAATGATTATTGGCGTAAACTGTCATCAGAAAGTTGTAGATCAGATCTAGGTATAGAGAATGATTTTTATTGATTTTTGTGAAATGGTTCAGGTTATGAAAAAAATACACAAGTATTCAGGAACTAAATGACACGTTGTGTTAAAATATCATAATTTTATGATTTCGTTTAGTATTTTACATAAATTCTGAAAAACTGTCTTAAAACTGACATGAAACTGCATTAAGCTGAAAGTATTTATGAACGTGTTAAATATGATTATATGTTGCAACAAATTGTTGTATGTTATTAGAAACGTTAACGGGTGTCTATGAATGCACCATATGTAACTAGACGATCATATGCCCAAACTTATCTAAATGAGTAATTGTATGATAACGTGATTCTGTGACAATGTGTTAGACTACGTGTAGGATTCATAAATTAAACTAATTGAAACGGTAAACATATCAGGAGGAGATTGACTTTCCTAATTACCTTTCAAGTTTACTACCGAGCAAACTAAGGTGAGTTCACAACTCTTTTCTAAAAGCATGCGTCCCTGGTTTGGGACAACACTTTTTACGGTATCCCTGGTTTGGGCTACGCGCGCATCCCTTGTGTGGACCACTGAAACATGCTATCCACTAGAGGTGGATAGTACACTTAGACTAAACGAAAACTCTATCATGAAAGTCCCTACATTTTACTGATTAGATTGCCGGGTGGGCATACGCGGGGTATTAGTTGATAACGCTATTAGGTTTGACAAACCTCACACCGTGCTGGAGGCCGGGCGTGAACTTCTAATCTTCACTCTTGCTTTAATGTTGATAGACATTATTGAGGGCACAAACGAAACGTTAGCATTCGGTACACAGTTTAATCATATGATGAGGGTTAGCTACCCGAGTCATACTTAAATCAAAACGTTGTGAACTTTACTTTTACTAAACTCAAATTTTGTGAATTCGCCAACTTTATTGTTGACACGTAGTTGAATGCTTTACAGGTCAGTAGGTACAGCTTTAGACGGGCATTGCAATCGACTGGAGTGGGTGGTTTATTTAAACGTATTGTTTTGAACATTTATCTAACTTGTTCCTGATGGTATTTTTAACTTTATTTTCCGCTGCAACACAAACTGTCTTTTAAAGAAATTAGAACCTTAACGCTAATCATGTTGATAGTGATGCTTTTATTATTTTAAATGGTTGGTTCAACATGATTAGTGGCTAGATCCTGGTCAGTCACATGCCTCGCGGTAAAACCCCGCATGTGGAATTTGAGGGTGCGACACACACCATCTCCCATGACGCGAAAGGGCCTTTTTCACATAATGTTTTCTTGTTTTCTTGCTTCCGTGCCTTAGAAACTTTTCCAATATTCTCTAAACTCCAAAACACTTTTTAAGAAAAATTTTCCAATGCAACTCATGTTGGACCTCGTTTCTTCGTGTTTCCATCTCCATGACGGATGCATATCCCTAAAAAAAGACACAAACACAAACCAAAAATCTACCAAAACTACACGACAGGAAAGAAGCAACCACACCCTCTCGCGCGACGCGAGAGGGCCTTTTTCACATAATGTTTTGTTGTTTTCTTGCTTCCGTGCCTTAGAAACTTTTCCAATATTCTCCAAACTCCAAAACACTTTTTAAGCAAAATTTTCCAATGTAACTCATGTTGGACCTCGTTTCTTCGTATTTCCATCTCCATGACGGATGCATATCCCTGCAAAAAGACACAAACACAAACCCAAAATCTACCAAAAAAGACCGAAAATCTAAAACCTACAACTCTATACAAACTCTACAAAATTAGGAACCAACCCAAAACCTCTAACCTCTCGTCTACACTTACGAAGGATCATGAAGATCCAGCTCACCTCCAAAATTAACCTTACGAGCTCTAGCACATACACTCAAACCACTACCCGTACCTCCCTGAATCTCGTCATCTCTAAGCTTCCCTCCATCTCTCTCACTCGATCTAGGCTCACTCATGGGGTGTTGCGAATTATACACTAACAAACCATCCACACTAAGCTTTGCTCAGTGTTCTCATCCTAGGATCTAACAAACCTATCCTGTTCTCTAACACTTCCACCTGGTGATCCCCACACTTAGGTTCTTGCTCAACCTCTAGACCAAGATCATCCACTTTCCTCACCTCCTCTCTCACTTCCCCATTGAGGGTATGCCTTCTAATAAGGCCTCTAACATTGCAATGTCACCCTCCGAATCAAACACATCGTCTTCCTCATAAACTGGTAAACAAACCAACTCCTCTCCGAACTCTTCCTCCAACGTTGGCTCTCGCTCTCTATCCTCACCGCTAACTTTCTCTCTCTCTCTTTCTCTCTCTCTCTCTTCTCTCCCTCTCTCGGGGAAAATGGTGCACATGTATGAACACAGACTCTCCCTACGACTCAAATTAGTCCTAGACTCTTCACCTACCCTAAGCGTAACTTTACCCTCGAAGACATCTATTAAAGCTTTAGCGGTGCACAAGAATGGACGTCCCACTATGAGAGGCACATTTTCGTCGGCCTCCATATCAAGGACCACGAAATCCACGGGGAATACGAATTTGTCAACTTTGACAAGCAAGTTTTCACAATGCCCCGTGGATATTTGACAGATTTATCAGCGAGCGAGATTGTCATGTGCGTTAGGGTTAGTTAAGTAAGGCCTAGCTTTTCATAAAGTGAATAGGGCATCAAGTTGATGCTAGTACCGAGATCGGCCAATGCGTGGTTTGAATTTCACTACCACACAAACACGGGATCATGAAAATTCCAAGGTCTATCAATTTCTCTGGTAGCTTGTTCATAAGCACTGCAGAACAGTCCGTTGTCAATGGAACACTCGAGAGCTCACCGTAGTTGTCCTTCCCTTTCAGGAGGTCTTTTAAGAATTTCGCATACTTGGGCATATGGTACAGGGGCTCGATAAATGGAAGATTGATCTAAAGTTGCTTAAACATATCTAGGAAGTGCCCATACCTTTTTTGATGCTTCAAGGGAGCAGGGTGTAGGACACGCGAATGGCCAATCTCCGGACACGGTCTCACTATCTCTACCGGTTTCCTAAGGGGTTTCCATCTCTATCTCTTCGTCCACCGGTTCCTCTCATCTATATGAACCGGCGACCCAACATTTTCTAACTGTTGACCCGGCCTAGTGGTAATTGCTTTCACGTGTGCATTCGGGTTCGTTTGGGTGTTTTTAGAAATTGTCCCAGAGGTGTCTCACTTAAACACTTAACGATGTCTCCTACAGTTCGTTGAAGATCTAAAAATGCGGATTGTTGGTTTTCTAGGAGGATGTCGTGTTCGGCTAGGCTTGCTGTGTTTGAGCATCCTTAACTATGAGTTGGGTCAAAAACTCCTCTATCTTATCCAACTTACTCCCACTGCCCCCACCAGACAAATTACTACAAGAATTTTGACCGCTAAACTGACCCTGCCCCTGTTTATGATTTCGATTCTATGGGAAACTAGGGGGATTACCGGAAGATCACCAATTGGTATTGTTTAAATTTCTCCATTTGGATATATAAGAATTACCAAACTGGTTTTGACCGCCTACAAACTCTACTTGCTCCTGTTTCAGTAGTGGACACTCTAACGTACCATGCCCTCCCCTACACATCTTACACTTATCGACTTTTGTTGTTATCTCTTTCATCTCTCTCGTCAGGTTTTCCACACTAGTATCCAAGCTTACTTGGTGAATTCCCCGCGTAGATGCGGGTGCACTAGATGCAGGACTGGAATTCCTATTTGTTGACCACTGCTCATATTTAGAATGAGCAAAGTTCTCAAAAAGGTCATTGCGGTCAGCCACACTCTTCTTTCCCATGAGGTGGCCTGCTGCAAAAGGTGTCGAAACAAGCCTTAGTCTCGTAGGTGAGACCATTGTAGAATTTCTCTACAAGAGCCCAATCGGATAGGCCATGCACATTAGGCGAGTAGGTTTTTAAAACGTTCCAACGCCTGGTAGTATGGTTTGTCGGGCTCTATTTGGAACGAATGGATTTGGTCCCGAAGTCTAGAAGCTTTCGCAGGCAGGAAGTATTTGTTCAGAAATCCTTCACACAGAGTTGCCTTTGTAGTAAAAGTACCAACCGGCTGTGAATCGAGCCAAATGGAAACTCGTCCAGCTAAAGTGAATGGGAAGAGCTGAAGGAATATGGAATCATTGTTGGCACCTTGAATCTTGAAGGTGCTGCAGATGCGGGCGAGGCGGGCTCTGTGGGCAGGCGCATCCTTATTATCACGACCATGGAACTTGCAAGAGTTAGCAATGGCAATCATGATGTTTGAAGGAATCTGCCAGAAGTTGTCATTGGTGATTGGTGGAACGGTGATGGGAGAATTAACTCTAGTGAAGCCCCAGGTGGACTGCTGGTGAATGGTCCTACGTTCGGCCATTATGGGACGGGTGGGTTTTGGACTAGATGGAAACTAATTCCTTTTGTATGCTATTTGAATGCCACGTAACTCCATTTAGATAACACAATTTCTACACAAATTCAAGAAGAGAACCGTCATCACAAAACTGAATTTCATACCGTCTTTGTATCAGAATCATACAAGTTAAAACCTTCAGCCTGCCTTATGTCGATTAGGTTGTTATTCCAAGTTTGAGGACAAACTTTCTAAATGAAGCAGAGGATGATAGTAAAACCTTTAAAGACCCCATCCAGAATCTAGATGGAGCAACCATAGCTCAACTTAATTCAATTGGGTCCCATGAAGACCCAGTTTCGCAAGTTACATGCACACCCACGTTCCTTTATTTTATGTAGTTATTCTCCACTTATTTTGCATTTTAATTAGTTTATTTTCTATGCTTTTAAATTGTATCTCATGCTATGTTGGTAGTACATTTGTGTTTATCTTCCCTAGAGTTTAGGAGGTGAAGTAGAATAGTTTTCTTTTCCATTTTTCTATATGTATTGTATGACTTCATTATTGAAAAGGTCAGTGTGTTTTGAGTACGATAATTTTCTCTTTTGATTAGTTATCTCAATGGATTTTGAGTTAAATTATTTGTGTCTATGCTAGCTCAACTGTGGCGTGTTAGGTGGTGTTCTTAGACCCGATTTTCTAATTGTAGTTGTGTGTTTGTATCTCTAGTTGGATATTGTTGTCCTATCGTTTGTTTGTGTGGTGTACTAGTATCATAAAAAGTGAACTTTAGATCTATCCTTTTTCTACCGTTAGTTTTGGTGCTGAATTTGTATCTGAAACGAGTCATAGAACTATCCGTTCTTTTTTTACGAAACACCACCCATGACTTCACGATTAAACTTCTAAGTCACTCAAATTTTTCTTAGATGTCAAAACGTCAAAACCTTGACAACCCTCACAACTTATTTGTGTTGTCGTCGACCGTAGACTATATGTCAGTAACATCCCTCACACAACAACCAATGATGAGCTCCTGAAGGACTTTAAAAGACATGTTATTGAAAAAGTTGAGAAACTTGAGGAGGCATTTGGCTTATGGGAATTCAATGGAATTTTAAGAAATTGAAATCTCAATTCCATCTTTTAAGATTTTTAGTTCATAGAAATTGTTGGAATTGGAATCTTAATTCTAATCTTCTTATGTTTGGTTGACAAGGAATTAGAATTGAAATTGGGCATGAATTCCTTTAAATACCTTTAGCTAAAGGAATTCAAAATCCTTCCTATATGTGAAGGAATTAAAGTAAATTCATTGTAATATTCGAGTGTTTCACCCATACCATTTCAACCTGAACAGTTTCAACCTTAATATTTCGACCCGAACCGTTTTGACGCAAATCGTTTTGACGCGAACTGTTTGGAACTGAACTACTTTGACATGAGCCATTTTGACCCAAACCGTTCGCACCATTTCAACCTGAACGGTTTCAACCATTACCGTTTCGACTCGAACCGTTGGAACCGAACTGTTTTGACCGTACCGTTTCCACCCGAATCATTTGACCCAAACTGTTTTGATGCGAACCGTATGGAACTGAACTATTTTGACACGAACCGTTTCGAACCGGACCGTTTCGTCTCGACCCATTTTGATGCGACCAGTTTGGCTCCGAACCGTTTTGATGCGAATTGTTTCAATGCGAAGCGTGTCGACCCGAACCGTTTTGATGCGAACCTTTTCAACCCGAACTGTTCGACGCGAATTGTTTCGACCCGTACTGTTCCCACCCGAACCGGCGGTTGTATGTGGGGGTGATGGATTCCAATTCATTTGACAACCAAACATATCAAAAAAGGAATTCAGATTCCAATTCCAATTGGAATTTTTAAATTCCAAATCCAATCCCTTAAGTTCTAATTCCCATAAAGATTCCAATTCCAATTTAAAACATTTCACGAATCAAACTTTCCCTGAGTATTTGATTTGAGGGACCTTTTGACTTAACCTTGTGCATTGCCACTCTTATTTAGATATGTGGCTTTGGTTTAGTGACAGTGGTGCTCAATGTCATTGGTTGCTTTCGTTGTTGATATTGATCTTTTTATTGAGTAAGCTCGTCAAACCATGAGCTACCTAGAGCTTTATTAGAGCTAACTCGTTATGAATTTAAAAGATGAGTTAAATCAATTAAATTTGAGCTCAAGTCCGAACTAAGGTTTGCTCGGCTCACTCGTTAAGTAGCCCTACTATGAATTAACCCACACCGGTTAACAAAACTAGGGATGACATTTTTTCCCCAAATACTCGTACCCATATTCATATCGTACCCATATCTGTACATGTACCTATACCCGTACCGATTTTAGGTACTCGGTACATGTATTTATATAGGACTTTAAAAGTTTTTTATATATTATGTTTTATTTCATATTATGGTGTTTATGGTACTCGTATTAATTTTACTTGTTTGGTACTCATATCGTATTGGTACTCATACCAATTATACATATTTGGTACTTGTACTACGTTGGTATTAATGTCGATTTTACCTATACAGTACCCGTACGAGTGCTAAGAACTAAAATAAAAACAAAGTGGTACCAAAACGAGTATTGTACCAAAATACTTGTACCAATACTCGTACCCCTACCCATACCATACCAATATCTTTAGTACAGTATTTGATACCTAATTTTTTCAAATTCGATACCGACACAAATACTGTACCAATCTCATCCTTAAACCAAACTTAGTGTTTCAGATAACCAAAAGTTCTCGTTTGGATGATGTGAAGCTGCCATATAAATTTTAGTGTTGTTTTCCCATGCAATGTCTGTCACATGCTAATTATTAGTGTTGTTAGTGATGCCATAAACAATAAGTTGGTTACCAATATAGGTAGGTAAGTTGGTTGAGACTAGTCGTGTAAAACAAGATGTAGTTTGTTATTTTACTAAAAATAATATATAATGTCCGATACTTTTTTTATAATAAATGAATGTCATCGTATTACCATGGTGCTAATAATTAGATTTTTATGACTTATTACTTTCAGTTACTAATGTTTAGGTTGTTTTGGTAGCAAAGGCTATTTGACTAAAATAATAATTATTTATTAAAAAGATTGTAACAACTTTTCTGACAGTTATATACTAGTTTGCAACCATAAACCTTGATTACAAAATAAACCATAGCTTTATCAAATTTTTAAATGGCAAATCTTATATACTTCTAAATTACATCAAATAAACAATAACCTACTCATTGTTTGAGATTGAATACAAGATATTCCACTAAAAACAAGAGGCTCTCTATGTTATTTTTTTTTTCTCTGTCGTGTCTTTTGGTTCAAAGAATATTTTGAAGGGAGATGGAAATCGAAATTGAATAAAATCCTTTGAGAATTTGTATGGTGTTTGGTTGGTAAATTTATAACTAAATTTGCATTTCTAATAATTGATATGCCAAACATACCATTAATATCCTTCCCTTCAATCATCCTTGTGAACCTCTCGTGTGACCACTACTTAAAAAATGTGTTGATTTAGAATGTGGTTTTTAACACTTATTTTGATAAATACTATATATACTATATATGTTATCTTGAGAACGTTAAATATTGCGAGAACCGTGAGAACGAATAAGAAAAACAATCAAAATCATTTTTTTAATACAATCATCATTTTAATTAAAATACAACATAAAAAAAGAAAATTACAACATCAAATAATTCATTTCTCCTCTCAAAATCACTCTTATTAGATTTTTTACACATGTGTAAATATAACAAATTTACATATATGTAAATTTTCTTTATTTTCGAATTCACGTAAATTTAAATGTGTAAAATTAAATTTCTAGAATTGAATTCGAATAAAAATGAAAAATATAAAAAGGAATTTTGAATTTCACTTGTTTTTTACCAAGTTGTAGTGGGTTTTTCATTCGTTCTCACGGTTTTCACGATATTTAGCGTTCTCATTTAAACCCATATATATGTGTGTGTGTGTGTGTGTATATACATATATGTATATATATATGTATATATATGGAAATGATAAATAGAAAACCCACTTGTGGTGAGAAAATCTAAGAAACTCTAAGTTTCCGACATTTTTTTTGAAAAAAAATTACACATGTAATATACATGTTTTTAAGAGTTTTGAGCAAAAAAAAAATCAAAACGCGCCAACACGTTTTTGTGTAACATATCTTACATTCATGTGTAACATATGTTACAATCGAATTTAAAAAAAAATTATCCACTTGAAGCTTTTTAGTTTTTTTTTTTTTTGCTCAAAACTCGTAAAAACATGTATATTACATGTGTGATTTTTTTTCAAAATCAAAAAATGTCGGGAGGTTAAAGTTTCCTATGTTTTCTCAATTACAAGGGTTTTCTTCATATATTGCATATATATATATATATATATATATATATATATATATATATATATATATATATGATAAATAGAAAACCCACTTATGGTGAGAAAACCCATGAAACTCTAAGCTCCCGATAATTTTTTAAAAGAAATTACACATGTAATGTATGTGTGTATATATATATATATATATATATATATGTTTTAAGGGTTGTGAGTAAAAAAATAAAAAAAAAACGCCAACTAGATTTAAAAAAAATAAACAAGTTTTTTTGTGACATATGTTACATCGCATTGCACAAAACTTGTTTATTTTTTAAAAAAATATCCACTCGGCGCTTTTTAGTATTTTTTTTGCTCAAAACTCTTAAAAACATATATATTACATGTGTGATTTTTTTCAAAATCAAAAAAATGTCGGAGGTTAGAGTTTCCTATGTTTTCTCAATTACAAGAGTTTTCTTCATATACTTACATTATAATTATATATATATATATATATATATATATATATATATATATATATATATATTAAACAGGGTGAATTAGTTAGTTCAAGATCATATATTAGCAATTAATTTTATGATTAATTTCTTATTTCATTTTTTCATCATTTTCTCCTACAAAAACTAGTAATCATACATATATATATATTTAGAGAGAGTGTGTATATGGGGTTATTGTAAAAAAGGTGTATTTTGTGAGAATGGTAAGAAAAATCTAAAGGATTAGATCTTTAATCTAATGGTTGAGATCGTGATGGCAATCTTATAAATAGTGTTATGGAACTTTATTACTGATTTGACTATTTAGGGGTATTATAGGTCTTCACCTTTATTCAAATCTATAACCGTATCTCATAAAACTCCAACTCCTCCACAATTGCGATTATTACGATCGTAAAATCAGGGTGTTCTTTAACCGAAGATTTGATCCGATTTCAAAACCAATCAAGCCTAAAAGCAGAGTCTTCCACTCGTAGTTCTATCGTTCAAGCTTCATTGTGTTTTTGTGTTTTGTATTTTATTCAGAAGAGTTGAAGACCATATTGTGAAGCAAGATGAAGACGATAAATGAAGCTTCTACTAGGGCTCGGAAGAACATTACAACCGACCAAGAAAATACGCCGGCGAAGAAGAAATCAAAAACCCTAGTTAAAAAACACAAAGGTTCGTCTTTTTTTGGATGATTTGGGTGTATCCCATAATGTTCTTGAAGTTTAATTCTAACCGAACTGATAAGTGGTGTTTATATAAAAAATGTTCTTGATGTTTAATCCTAACCGAACTGATTAAGTGGTGTTTATATAAAAAATGTTCTTAAAGTTTAATCTAGGGTTTTGTAAATAATGGTGTTTTCTGATTGTGAAAAGGTGTTTTTTTACATTGTTGCTGGGTGGTTCGCTGAAACAGAGGTTTTTGATAAGTTGTGAAGATGATGATGATGGTGTTTTTAGTATAAAATGGGGTATATATAGTGTTGTATATGATGGGGAAGCCAGATATAAAAAGTGTATGATGATTATGGTGTTATATTGTTGTTTTAAGACTTGGTATTTTATGAGAAAGCAGACCTTTGTGTGGCATGATGTTGTATGGTGTTATACAATGAGAAAATGAGGTGTCTGATATGAGGGAATGATGTTGGGGTGTTGTATGGTGTTCTTATTGTTGTAAACATCTGGTTTAGTTATGGTGTTTACTAATGTTATAAATGTGTTTGTGATATGATGTAATGTGGTTAATGTCTTATATGGTGTCCTTAGTGTTAAAACATAGGCTTACATGATAAGAGGGTTGAAAATGATTTTGAGTATTTTTACTTGTTATTGAGATAGGATATAGTAGTTTAAACATAGTGTTTGAATGTTTTCTTTAGTCATGTCAAGCCAACGGCTAAAAGGAAAAATGTACAAAGCCAAGTTCAAAAACACCAATGAAACACCACTAATATGTAGCGATTTAGATACAGCAAAAAGTAATGCCGAAGGTATTTGCAGTGTAGTAAAAAGTAGTCTTCTACATAAATAATAAAAGTTGTGTTTAATTCAACAGTTCTGGGTGCTGGGACAAATATGTGCGATAAAGCAACAACAGCAGTAAATGGTAAATGTTTATGTTTATGATATGGTTGCATACTAACAGACCTAAAAAATATATTGTTACGTACTAATTTATAATATATAATTAACAGATTTGTGCATGAAGATATAAACCAAGAAGGTAAGTAACACCAACAATGGGTTGTGATTATATTTTTTTCATGCATAACACCTGATAACGCTTGATTTGAATCCCACAGATGTGCCAGCTGGGATGAACGAGGGTATGAATGAGAGTACAAACATGAATGAGGATGTGTCCACAGATAATCCTCCTCCAAACCATAGAAGGAAATGTGGGGATAGAAGAAAGATACGGTGAAACTGTGGAGAAGATGGTACGGTTGAATTAGATAGATATATAACTATATGCATGGAGTGTAAAAAGTTATAATATTTAACAAAAAAAAGTATTATTGCAGATAAGTGCATTTTGTGGGTTTCTAAACCAGATACAGCCAGTAGTTGCTGCAATACTACAGGTTACTAAACCCGTTAGCCTGGAATTTCCATGGAAAACACCATATAATGGCATCGACTGTGGTATTTTCCTGATGTGGCATATGGAAACTTACAACGGTAAGTTACAAGTTACTTCATATATTGAAATAACACCTGTAATACATATGAAAAATATATAGCAATTATGAAAATCGTATTTTGGCTTGTATAGGAACCAGTGCGAAAGAGTGGAGGTGTGGTTTCTCGGCTGAGAGAAACATCAAGGGAGAAGTGTTGCGGTGTGGTTTCGCAGGTTTAGACGAGGATGACGGGGTGAAATTAAAAAGAATGTAGTATGGAGGATTTGTCAAAGGTTGGATGGTAACCTGTAGGTGGACGACAACACCATCGTCATCTTGTTAAAACAAACAGTTTACGCATTTTAACTTTTATCATGACTTAGCATTTTGTTACTCTTGTTTTGGGGTTTAAACATTGGTCAAACGTTTGGTCACTTTTTTTAATGTTTTTAGTTTCCAAAAGACATCTAGTATGATGATGTAGTTAACTAACTGAACATGGTTTATTAGCATAATCATGTTTATGTATTATAATCCATGTTAGCCTACTTATCAAGGAATCAAGAAACACGACATGTTTCTAACATTATTAAGTATACACTACAAAAAACCCGATTGTAAGACCGAGTTAGAAACTGACTGTATACCGTAACACAACACCTTATATAACACATCAATAACATATCATGAAAACCGGGTACTCATGATGGAGCATTAAGTGTTTCAATGATTATGAGTTACATACTCTTAAAAATAAACAAGATAAATTGTTACAACACCTGATATGTACTGAAATTTTGTCATCACTCAGAGGTTATATAACTTTATGTATTGCTTGTATATTGGAAAAAGAATGATGGCAAAAGCAGAGATACGTAAAATAAACACAAATATAAAAAATCCTCATCAGGGAAATAAAGTTTGCCAACAAAATCAAGCTATGAGTGTTCAAACTATCACGATAACCATTAAAAAATAACAATGTACGAAACAAAAAAAAACATATTATAAAAAAACAGATGGCTATACGTCTTCAAGAACTTCCTAGTCCTCCTATCCTTCCTCCTCGTCGGCTTCATCCACTTCTTCTCACCCGGCTTCCTGCTCAGCACCTTCGCTGGATTCCTGGCAGTAAAGCCACCAGCCATTGCATAATTTTGATAAAAAAAATGAATGCATTATTCAGTGTATCAAACGTTATCCTATCCTTCGGCTTTAGCGACTCATCCACAACAGGTATATAAGTCCTCTTACCGGAGTTTGGAGAAAGGTATAGTTGCCCAACCGGCTGGTAAGTCTGAACACCTACAATAAATAAATTAAATAATAAAAACATTTATTTCAGTAACACTAGTAAAAAAACATATGAAAAATATACAATAAAAAATGATTGCATATAACACCATTCAACAAACAGGAATACATTAAAGACATCATAACCATAAATAAATCCATTAAAAAATACAAGTATACGTTAAAGACACCATGACCATAAATAACACCATTAAAAAAACAGGTAGAAATCCATTTAAAATAGCCACCATGACCGTAAACAAGACACTATAAATATCATGTACAATAAAACACCATGGGCGTATATGACAACTTAACATTAATACCATATACCATTGTGTACGTGAATGGACATAAAAACACCATATAAAACATGACACTATATGCAAATGACAACATCCCAATAGAAATCTATTTGAAACAACCACCATAATCCTAATTAAAACTCATTAAATCCTTAAAATTCATACAATGTTAAAAACACCATACTCCGTAAAATCAAAATTCACGTTCAATAATAATCAGAACAACCGATTGTAAGAAACATTTATATGCGAACACAACAAAATAACACCTTTTCTTTTTCGAACAATATAAACCTGTACACATCTACTTTATAGAACAACAAGACACACATCAATTGTATAAACAACAAGACACCATAATGTGGTTACCTGTGTCGTCGTTTTCCATCGATCAAGATCTTAATATACAAAAAACTAAAAATAAAAACTGCGAGTTGAAGATGATTCACGAGTATTGTTTATAAAGAATGAAGAATTATTCATATACAGATATGCATTGCGAATCTCATACGTAATCAGATCAAAAAATAAAAATTCGAATTCCTAAAACAACTAATGAATTCGGTTACATGATTTTATTTTTAGTTAATGTGTTAAATTGTCATCTTACCCATAAACTAATAAAATAGATTAAGACATATGTCATCACCATAGTCTTTCTTATCCTTCTCACACTTTCAGTCTTTTTTACAGGATTCTAAACCTATATATATATATATATATATATATATATATATATGGGGATGAGGTAAAATAGGAACCACCTTTAGATGCGAGAACCGTATGAACCATTATTCACCCTAGATCTCTCACGTATGAGTGGTTGAGATTGAATTGTTTAGGTTTAATTTGTCTGGTAGTGATTTTATTGATTAAAAAAGAATAAATAATACAAGAAGTGTATTTTTAAAATTTTTGACTTGTGTATTATTCATATCAACTTGTCAAACTGACAATCAAACATCATAGAATACATCACTCTTCATGTCAACATTAATTACATTTATCTATTTAAAAAAAGAATTAATTATAACACGTGATTTTTTATACAAAAAAATACACTATATGTATAAAAGAAAGCGTCTTCAGTCTCTGATCTTGATCTTCTTTTTTTGTTAGTTATCGTCATCATTTAAACCAAAAAAACCCCAACACCTGCGAAAATCAAAGAAAAACAGAGCGTTTAAATTCCACAAACATTCAGAGGAGCTCGGGCCAACAATCAGGGGCGTAAAAAACATTTTTTTTATCGTGTGTAATAAAAGAACATTTTTTGCATTCGACACCGTGCATGAGTTTTTTGTTTACATTCGACAGCGTGCACTAATTTTTTTTACTTCTTATTCGATTCGATTTGATTAGTAAGTGAAACTCGAATTCAAATCGAATTCGAACCGAATTCGAATAAATTCGATTTAGTTAAAATTACCCTAAACAATAAATTATTTTTCTTTCATTAATTAAAACTACTACAAATAATTATATTCAACATAAAATATAATAATCTGTAAAATTCATTAACTATCAATATGTCAAAATACCAAAATTCTGAAGATAGGTTAGTTGCTGGTAGCGGTTTAAATTAGGTAAAAATTTGGAAATAAGTCATATGGGCTATTTGTCAGAAGGTTTGGTAATATTATGAATAATAAACTATCACTTATGGAGGTTCATACTTTTGCCAAGTTTATAAGTTATATGTGTGTGTATATATTAAAAAATATGTATAAACTTAATTCGAATTTCGAATCGAATTCAAAATCATGAATTCGTGTTCGATTCTAATTCGATTACTTAACTCGAATACGAATCAACTCGAATTCGAACATTTTTAATCGAATTCGAATTTCGAATTTTTTGAATCCGAATCGAATTTTGAACATCCCTACTTTCGACAGCGTACGAGAAATAATTTTTCAGACGTATGTAAAAACTAAACATCTACGCGTGCCCTTTTTACATACATCTGAAAAATAGATTTACGCATGACGTTTAGAGGAGCTTAGGCCGAAGATCACGGCGTAAAAAAATATTTTTTTTCATTCGACATGGTACGCAAAAAAATATTTTATATTCGACAACTTACGTAAAACATTTTTCAAAAGTATGTGCTAATTTACACCTTCCGTTTTTACATACGTTTCAAAATCAGATTTACGCGTAACGTTCAAAGGAGCTTGAGTCGGCGATCAGGGGCGTAAAAAAACCTTTTTTACGCACGTGGTCAAAACATGTTTTATTTATTTTTTACATAGTGGTGTTCTCATACTCAGTTCGTGTAAATGTTTACGCACGTTATCAAACTTTTTTTACACACGTTGTCAAAACTTTTTTTCCGCACGTTGTCAAAACTTATTTACGCATGTTATCGAATGTTTTTTAAAAAGTTGTAGTGCAAAGTCATCAAACGTTTACGAATGTAATAGAAATTCTCAATAAACATATAAGACAATATAGCTTGCGTTTTGTAAAAAACAACATTATGTCATAATTAGGGAAAATAGAGTAAAAAGAAATAGATATCATTTTCCATATTTTTGTATTTTCTAAATTACGTAATACTTTTGGTGTTTGAATTTAAAAACAAAATATTTTTTCCAATTTTAAATAAAAGAGATTAAAGAAGAGAGATATAATTATACAGATGATGATGTGATGTGTTTTAAAGATAAGAGAGAGTGAATGTGACAATGAGAGAAATATACTAAAATACCCTTTTGAATTAAATTGATTATAGGTTATGTGTTCAAATTCTATTGAATATGAGAAGTTCTCATGGTTCTCGCAACTGGTAGTGGTTCCTCCTTGAACCGGATCATATATATATATATATATATATATATATATGGATGGGTTAAAATAGAAACCACCTTTAGATGTGAGAACCGTAGGAACCATTATCCATCTTAAATCTCTCATGTATGAGTGATTAAGATTAAATTGTTTAACTTTGATTTGTCTTTTAGTGATTTTATTGATTAAAAAAATAAATAGTATAACAAGGCTATTTGGAAATTTTGACTTGTGTACTATTCATGTCAATTTGTCAAACTGACAATGAAACATCATAAACTACATCGCTTTTCATATCAACATTAATTACGTTTATCAATTTAAAAAAAGAATTAATTATAATACATTATTTTTATACAAAAAAATTACCCTACATGTATAAAAAAAACATCTTCAATCTCTGAACTTGATCTTTAGTTTTTGTTCGTTATCTTCGTCATCGAACGTAAAAGCTCCAACACCTACGAAAATCAAAGGAAAAAATAGAGCGTTTATATTCCACGAACGTTTAGAGCAGCTCGAGCCGGCGATTGGGGGCGTAAAAAAACATTTTTTTGTTGTGTGTAAAAAACATATTTTTACATTCGACATCGTATGCGAATTTTGTTTTTTACATTCGACACCGTGCAAGAATTTATTTTACATTCGACAACGTATGAGACAATTTTTCAAACGAATGTAAAAACTAAATATTTACGCGTGCCGGTTTTACATACGTTTGAAAAATATTTATTTATTTTTTTACATAGTGGTGTTCACATACTCCGTTAAACCTTTTTTACGCACGTTGTCAAAACTTTGTTACGCACATTGTCAAACCTTTTTTACGCATGTTGTCAAAACTTTTTACGCGCGTTGTTAAGTGTTTTTTTAAAAAGTTGTAGTGCAAAGTAATCAAACGTTAACGAATGAAATAGAATTTCTCAATAAACATATAAGACAAATATAGCTTACATTTTATAAAGAAAATCATGTCAGAATTAAAAAAAATAGAGTAAAATGAAATATATAAATTTTTGATAATTTTGTATTTTCTAATAAAAATATATAACAAATATTGTTTGAATTTTATAAAAAAAATATTGTGTTATAATTAGGGAAAATAGAGTAAAAAGAAGTAGATATCATTTTTGTATTTTCTAAATTACGTAATACTTTTAGTGTTTGAATTTAAAACTTAAGATATTTTTTCTCAATTTTGAATATAAAAGGTATAAAACAAATGAAAGGAGAAAGATATTGTCATGTTAGACATATAAATGATGACGTGATATGTTTTAAAGATTAGAGAGAGGTGATGTGACATGAAGAAAAACTGACTAAAATATCCTTTTAAATTAAATTTATTATAGGTGATGTGTTAAAATTCTATTGGATGGGACTCGTAATTGATAGTGGTTCCTCCGCAAACCAAATCCTATATATATTTATCTCAAATGTTATTTTTACTCAAATGCCGATGAATATTTTATGAACCTGCTGAAAAAAAATTGAATGAATTATAGTTTTCTTTGGATTTGGGCTTTCATCCCATGTTCATATAGTTTCATTGATTTCTAAGGAATTACTTTGGCGATGATGAGTGTGGATTTTATTTTATGAATTGTAATGATTTTTGGATGATTAACGTTGATCACAGTGGATGATTTTATTTTTATACATTATTAGTTGGATGATTGCTATCTAGATTTAGGGTGATGAAAGAGAAGACATGGTAAAGGAAAAAATAATGGGGTTTTTTTTTGGTAATTTTTGAACATTCCATCAGAATGTTGACAGTTCATTCACACTAGTAAAGGAAAGTTGAAATCCATAATTGAAGGGAAGTTTTCGAATTCCAATCACTTTGATGATCAACCAAACACAATTTTGAATGGAATGTTCTGTGATTCCAATTCCAATTCCAATTCCATGAACCAAACAGAACCTTACTAGCCCCCTAGATTGTATTAGCTAAACAATAATAACTACATGGAAATAATACTTCCCCTTAAAAGATTTGTGACCTCAAGAATCACAAAAATAAAAAATTTCTTTGGTTCGATCCATTCAATGATGGATGCGATGTCATTTGGTTCGTCCGATAGCAACATCAATGAGATGCCACAGTGGGCGCAACTTGTAAGGACCTTCTGTTGTCTTTAGATCACTGGATTGAGTTATGAGTTAATAATATATAGTCCATTAGGAGGCTGAATTATTGCTGGATCCAATACCGATACAAGTGAGGTGGAAACTGGTGGCGTAAGCGGTGCTTATTACAGGGCTGGTTTGGTAGATGGTGGGGGTAACAGGTTCGGCCAGTGAGGCCGTCAGCGATGATGACGCTGCTGGTGAAGCTGCAGCTGGGGCTGTTGGTGTAGATGAGGCAAGGCGTTAGGAGGTGTGGTGCTGACGCAGTGGTGTAGTGCCCATTGATTGCTATCAAGATTTGTTCTTGTTTTCTCAACATCGATCTCATGTTTCCAATTTTGAATGGAATGTTCTGTGATTCCAATTCCAATTCCATGAACCAAACAGAACCTTACTAGCCCCCTAGATTGTATTAGCTAAACAATAATAACTACATGGAAATAATACTTCCCCTTAAAAGATTTGTGACCTCAAGAATCACAAAAATAAAAAATTTCTTTGGTTCGATCCATTCAATGATGGATGCGATGTCATTTGGTTCGTCCGATAGCAACATCAATGAGATGCCACAGTGGGCGCAACTTGTAAGGACCTTCTGTTGTCTTTAGATCACTGGATTGAGTTATGAGTTAATAATATATAGTCCATTAGGAGGCTGAATTATTGCTGGATCCAATACCGATACAAGTGAGGTGGAAACTGGTGGCGTAAGCGGTGCTTATTACAGGGCTGGTTTGGTAGATGGTGGGGGTAACAGGTTCGGCCAGTGAGGCCGTCAGCGATGATGACGCTGCTGGTGAAGCTGCAGCTGGGGCTGTTGGTGTAGATGAGGCAAGGCGTTAGGAGGTGTGGTGCTGACGCAGTGGTGTAGTGCCCATTGATTGCTATCAAGATTTGTTCTTGTTTTCTCAACATCGATCTCATGTTTCCATCAGTTTCTTAAGAGCATAACTTGATCTGTCTTGAGACCCCCCATTTTTTCACTACTTCCTGAGGCTTCATTGCCATGAACGATCACTTTAAACTCCAATAGGGATGGAAAGCTCTGATAGCGTAACAAACTGAAAAGAGAAAGTAGCTAGGAGATAGGAGAAAATTTTGACTCAGATTCTGGATATCCTCCAGATTGTTACTTCATTCCAATAATAAACCATGAAATCACAAAACACCACCCATAACCATTCTTAGATAACTTAACTTACTACCCCCTAGACTCAATTAAATCCAAGATGGTTAGAAGATGGTTTTACACAAGGGTTAGTGGTTGAAAGGCATGATCATTTACTCTGCCTTGAAGCAACTGTTCTCTGAACAGTGGAGACACCATCTACAAATTTTGTACGGAAAAGAACATTGGCATTGTTGAACATGCCTTCTTTCAAGGACACCACAATAAACTGTCAAAACACAAAAACATCAATGGTTTTGTTTTAAGTTTGTAACTAATAATTTCTTTTGCAGAAACAAATCAACACATATACCTGCGAATGTGGAAAATGTGCTTTGATCATTCTCCCAATGTTCTGTGTGTGACTTAGATCAAGAGCTGCATCAACCTGTATGTAGTTTTTTTATTATTTCTCCATCGGTACAATATTACGTTTTCTCACAGTTCTCTACTTTAAACTGATATGTATTTAACACACTACACATAGTTAGGGAAGGTTTCAATAAGGAATCACAAAGAATGCGAGAACTGCAAGAACCGATATGAACCATTCGTATATTATTAAGAAATTAAATAATTTGTCACTTAATTGATTTTCCTAATTTCACTCCTCTTTTTCTGGTAAACATGTGAAGATCAGAGAATTATCGTAAGTCTACACATGTGTAAATGTTTATAATATATAAACACACATAAATTTTGTCTACACGTATGCATATATCAATTTAAGTACATAACCATAATGTACTTTAATAATAATGTTACAATCTTAGTTAAATGCACAAATAAATTAACATTTCAGAATAGTTCTCGTAGTTCTACCAATATTCATGGTTTTATATTGAATTTTGCATTATATATACACACATATAGTATAGAGAAACGTTCAAGACATAACCAAACTTTAGCAGAGAACCACGAGAAACGTATAAACACTTGTAATTTTTACTTTAACTTTGATTTGTAAGTCAGTGATATAACCACCTGCCCACCCTATATCCCGTTAAATCAGAAACACACTACCTATAGTTATCTACCTAAATTGGATTTGAACACATATAAGCGCACGCAACACCCTCCAATAAATTTTGTGGCTGTAACTGTGTAACTTAAACAAAAACTGGCAAATACCTCATCCAGAATATAAAGTGGGGCTGGTTTGAAGAGAAGTAATGACAAAATAAGTGAAAGTGCAAGTAGAGATCTTTGTCCTCCACTAAGTTCCGACAACGATTGTTTCCAAACACCCCCAAATGCCACGCGGACCTCTAACCCGTCAAAAAACGTACCTCCCTCTGGGGGTTCTAGCTTTGCCATTGTACCAGGTAACAAAGTAGAAAATATTGATCCAAAATCACTGTAAACAGAATCAGATATTAGATTTTATAGATTAAATGTAAAGAATATTATAAAGTAATCATTTTAGATCATCAATGAAATTTATAAAACTCACCTATTCACTTTCACCCATGTGACTTTCACTGTCTCTTTTTTCTTTTCATCAAGCTCTTCAATCACCAGCATAATCTTTGATTTGTCATTCTATGTAAAAAAATAAAAAAAATTAAAACGAAAAAATTTTATAAATGAAAATCACAAAAAGTAAGAAGCGCACACAACGTCTTAAACCGAGGCGCCAAGCGTAAAAGCGCACCGGTTTACGTGGCGCAACTAATTATATAACTTTTTTATATACTTCCAATCGGTTTCTTGATCATTTACCCAATAATTAGACATAAATAAGCTTTATATATCTTTTAATATTAAAATTACATACATGTGCAACCTAAAAAGCATGTTGTACATGTTGCAAAAAAATGTAGGAAATGCGAGTCAAGTTATTGCCAAAAAGGTCGCGACTCAGAGTCAAGTTTTTGTCAAAATGGTCATTTTCATGTTTCTCTCGAAAAAAAATTAGTAGCAAATGTCAATTAAGAGTCTATGTTTACCAACCTCAGTAATTTTCTTCTTGGCTATCAAGTCATTGTACTCGTCTTCTGCTTTCTCAAACATAGCCATAACTTTCTTGTTCACCCTCTTCTCAAGCCTTAACAGACATACGTTTAACAAAGTACGTAAAAAAATTCAACTTTCCCACCAAAAAAATCTATTATAATTAAAAACTAGTGAAATTCTGCCGCGCATTGCAGCGGTGTCGGAACGTAAAGTAATGCAAATTAATATTGTCTAGTGAAAACGTATTGTAGTTAACCCGACTCGTTTCCGAACAAAATTTACATGAAAGCGTAGAACAACCGAAAACATACATAAAAATAAGCACGAAAACGTTTTATATTTGACCCGACTTATTTTTTTTAAAATAAGTCGAAACGTACGAAAGTATGTTGTTTTAAGTTAAAGGATGGTACCGTGTTGCGGCGACGTCGAAATGTAAAGCAACTCGAATTTATACCGTCTAATGAAAAGTATTATATTTGACTCAACCCGTTTCCCAACAGCATTTACGTCAAAACGTAGACCATCTGAAAACGGACTAAAAATATGCGCGAAAACTTATTTATATTTGACCCTACATAATTTACGTCAAAACATAAATCAACTTGAATTTTTTTTTTTATAAATAGTATTATTTTAAATTCAGAAAACTTGCCAAGTTACATCAAAACAGAAGGTAACCGGGCAACAAGCTGCGCGTACATATATACAAATAAGCACTTAAAACTCGAGGGGGTCAAAATGACTTTTTATAAAGTTTTTGAAAAGTTTAGAGGTGTAAGTATAAAGACCAAAAGTTAAGGGTTCAAAGTATAAAAATGATAAAAATAAAAAAAAGGAAAAAAAGGTATTGTAGCTTTGATATGACAGACGCTACACTAACCCAACTTGTTCTTTAATAATATTTAATATTATTAGTATAATAATACCCTGCTTGTTCAGCCTGGAGTTTTTCAAATTCATCTCTTGCTTTGTGTGGATCACGGGATGTGAAATCATAGTCACTTCCACTTCTTCCAAAAAGATGTTTTTCAGAAGTTATCCAACAGTTATTTTCAATCAGTTTATCCACTTTTAATGAACATTCTTTTCGTTCGGTTTCCATCCGTCTCACCTACAAAACATAGCATAAAACTTTTACTAGTTCAGCATCGTAAAGAAGCATTAGTGTATACAAAATTACCTCGTTTTCCAACTTCTTTCTTTCAAGAGTTTTATCACCAATCTTGTTTTTAAGTTTTTGTTGATCTTTGAGAATGCAACTAATTTGTGAATCACACTCGTTGACCTTTGTACGCGCCGCATTTAGCTCAGATTGTGCTTGACTATGTTCATCTTTCAATGAAGTAACCTGACAGAAACCCCACACACACACACATCATCATCATCATACTTATACTTAGTAAATCCCACCAATAGCAAAGCTAAGGTAACGTGGAAGGTAAGACGTAGACAACTTCAAGTGAGACCCCGGCTCGATAATAGTTTTGCATCAAGCCTTGAACATAAGACGCACACACATAAATTGTAGGAATAAAATTTAGAGTTAATTACGTTTTTCGTGCATGTGGTTTGTTGAAAATAACCATTACGGTCTAATAGTTTAAAAATTGCCAAAACAGTACCATTACAAAAGTTTTTTGACAATTGTTAAACTAATGGACTGTAATAGTTATTTTCAACAAACTACATGGACAAAAAACGTAATTAACTCTTTTTTAACATAGGGGTATTTTAGTCTTTTCACCAAAAACTTAACGGTAAATCGAATGGGGATAACGGAGGTGGACTGCAATTGTTACAAAAGTCAAGATACTGGTACCGTTTTGCAAATTTTAAGCTGATGGATTGTAATGGTTATTTTCAACAAACCACAGACGAAAAAACGTAATTAACTCTAGATTTTAAGTCAAAAAGTTAACCTTGGTCTTGAGTGCATCCACTTCAGAAGTCAACACACTAATCTGTTTCTGAAAAGATACTAATTGATTCTCCAAAGATGCCTGTTCTTGTTTGACAGCTTCTACTTCCATTATAAGTTTCTCCCTTTCGTTTTCATGCCCCTAAATGAACATTCATGTCAGAACCGGAAATACGAAAAATAAATAAAAAAGGGACATGCTGACATCAGTACCTTAAGGTCTTTTGAAGCTGACTGCATTTTAGTCTTAACTGTTTTAATCTTTTTCTCAAGATCTTTAAGAATACGTTCCCGATTATTGGCATGATCATGAATTGATTTTTCAAAAGTTGCAACATCAGTAACACGTTCTTTATAAAGTGTTTCTTTTTCACTAATAGCAGATTTTGCTTCTGCAAGCTCCTGCTCGATCCTTTTTACCGTTTCACTTAGCTACATCACACAAAATACAAAGAAAATTAAAAAGTAAAAAAAAACGTAACAGATAATAAACACGGAATACGGTGGAACCTTGTGATGCTCATTCTGCTCAACCCTGCTCTGGAAGAGTGATAGCTCATTTGATTTGAGTGCCAACTGTTTCTTTAGGTCATTGTACTTTTTCTGAAGTGGAAGGAGCTCGCTGATCTGGAAATACAAATGACACATCAGAGACTTATTAAACGTTCGACATAAGCAAAATAGCCTTGAAGGTTAAACCTTTTCTTCGGTTTCTGATAGCCGCTTTTGATGTAAAGCTAACTCTGATTCAGCCTCTGCTAAAGCATGTAGTTGCCTTAATAAATCACCACCACCCCTGTGCATTAAATGAAACTATTTTGTAACGTGGATTCTCAAGTACACACGTACACAACGACACATTTGAAAATTAACAGGAATGTATGGAATGACGGGATGTTGCTTACTTGCGAGAACCACCAGTCAGAAGTCCGCTTGGTTGATATATGTCACCTCCTAATGTCACACTTGTGGTCTTAACTTTCTGATTGAAAGCAACCTGTGTGCCATAAGTTGATATACACAGGAAAAGAGAAACGTTTTCATTACGAAACTGAAACCTTACCAAAAAATAGTAGAACTAGCAAATAACAGCTAACAGGTGCCAAAGTACCTCTCGTGCAGCTTCAGTTGACTTGCAGACAAAAGTTGAGCCAAACACGTATTCAATTGCACTCTACAATATAGACAACTCTAATAAAAGTACGTAACTGAGTATAAAAATTAAAAACAGAAAATGATTAAAAAAATACTACAACCAAAAATCAAAAGCAGACAAAAGTGAAATTTTAAAACAATGAGAAAGTAAAAAAAACAAACCTGGAGTTCTTGATCATAATCAACCAATGAAATTGCGACTTCAGCATTGCCTTTACCTACCTGAGGACATAAAATCATGTGTGATTATAATATAGATGATATAATCATTTTTCTAAAAGCAAAAAAAAGGTAACTGAACATAGAAAAAAGAACTTACCAAATTAGCAGCATCTTTTCGAACATAAGGTGGTACAGGATGGCTTTGGATTTTGTTTAAAGGAATAAACGTCATTCTTCTTCTAAGATCACCATGTTGGAGAAGTTGTTTTCCTGTGTTTTCGGTGTCGAGCACAACATTATACAACTTTCCACCAGCACAAACCTGGACAAAATTGTAGTACATGTATAATATATATATATATATATATCATCAGTAAATAAAGGCTAAAGCTATGCGTGATATAGTAATGAGAACCTCCAAGGCAGTCATTGTTGAGCTATCTTTCACTTTAATAAGCTTTGCAACCACACCTTTGACTTTTGACCTGTCAAAGTTCTTCACGGGATCACGATAAGAAAATTCAATGTTTCCCAGACGTGACGAAATATTCCGAATTTCTTCTTTCAATTTATATACTGCTTCCGACTCCACCATTCGATCCTGAACAACATTCATATTTCTCATAAGAATCACCAGATATGCAAGTACATGTGTTGACCTTGAACAAGCTTTAACTAGAAAACACACCTTTTCTAAACGTTCCATCTGTCCTTCCTCATATGAGAGAGCTTTCAAAGCACTTTCAACGTTTTCTACGTCTTTGTGTCTGATTTTCAGCTGCTTCTCTGCTTCGACCGCTTGATTGTGTTTCGACAATAACTTTGTTTTATTCTCGTTCAACTCCTTTTCACCATGTTTTATCTTCGTTTTCAATTGCTCAAGCTCGGTTTCTACTTTTCCAACTGCCACTTTCGCATCACCTAGTTGATCTTCAAGGCACTTTTCTTCATTGCCACTACTCTTACCCGCAACTACACCCTGTCCCACGTCATTATAGTTGACTTTATCAGCGAGTCAACATCTAATTATTAAAACTGCACCGCATTTACCTGTTGTTCTTTCTCAAGCTCTTCTAAACTCTTTGCTAGCTCCTCCACTCTCTTCTTCAGATCAGCAGCTCCATCTTCTGCACTCTTTACAGCAGATATTCTGTCTTTCTCAGACTGTTTCAGTTCTTCGATATTTTTACCAACCTAATGACAAAACATGAAATGTTACTACATTATAAAGTTAAGAGTAAAATGGCATTTTCATCCCTGAGATTTGGCCAGTTTTGCGACTTTCGTCCAAAGGTTTGTTGTTCCGTATCCGGATCCAAAAGGTTTGAAATCTTGCCATTTTCATCCGGCTCGTTAACTCCGTCCATTTTACTCTGTTAACTCAGGGGTATTTCTGTCTTTTTTATTAACTAAGGGCAATTTGGTCTTTTTTGAGGGTGTTCGGTCTTTTTACATAAAGTGAAAAGGACCGAATTGTCCTTTAAGTTAGCAAAAACAACGGAAATACCCCTGACTTAACACAAAAAAAATGGACGGAGTTAATGAGCCGGATGAAAATGGCAAAATTTCAAAGCTTTTGGATCCAGATGTGGTGGAAAAACAAACCTTTAGATGAAAGTCGCAAAACTGGTCAAACCTCGGGACTTAAATGGCATTTTACTCTAAAGTTAATGTAACACAATGTGGCCAAAATGATGCTAAATATATGATGTACCTTTTCAGCATTCTTTGTCTCGGTTGCAAGGTCGTCCTGACGGTTTTTCAGTACAGATGTTTCTTTAACAAGATCACGTGAAATAGCATCGACTTTATCCGATAAACCTTTAACCTCCCCACCCATGGTAGCATCTTTATCAACGGTTAACTTTGCCACATGTGCATCCATCTCTTGAACTTCCGTACTCATAGTCTCAACATCTTTATCAATCTTAGATATCTTCGTTTTTATCTCTTCGACACCAAGAACTGCGCTATCTCGAACTTTCTCCGCTTGTACATACTCATAAGCAATACAAAACCGTTTCAATCTATCTAACTCTGCATTCCCATTAGACCATTGCATGTACTGCGTTCGCTCTTTCCTCAACTTTTCTAGTGCGGGAAGTATTTCATGTTCAAGAAGCTTATTGATCTCATCAACCTTACCCTGCTTTTTCTCAAGGATTTTTAAAGCAGCGTCTTTTTTAGTTTCGTACATTCTTGTTCCAGCTGCTTCTTCAAGCATGGACAATATTTCAGGAGGTTTCATGTTTAGTACTTTGGTAATGCGCCCTTGCATAATTAAAAAATGCGGATTGTTGACGTTTAGCTGAACTGAGTGGAATAGATTTTGCACTCTACTTGGCTGTGCAAGGTGTCCGTTTATCAAGTACTTGTTCCTCCCACCAACCACAATCTGTAACATAAAAAAGGAACATAAACTAATATAAGTTAAAGTGTCACTAAACAGTAAACACAGTTTTCAACATATCTTGTACTGAATCAACTCCAGAATAATAGTAATGATAACTATATTTGTTCAAGCCCATTCATACACACTACTTATAAAGGTTACATATTTTTTCACCAGCGTTAAAATCAGCATGCTTCTATTTGAAGCACATCTTGTAGCATAACACCGATATTGATGAAAATTTCTGGCGAAACCGGTAACAACGGTTTTGGAAAAATATAAACTGAACCGGCCAGGTTGGTCGGGAAGTTAGGTCAGCCATACCCGGCAGTATTCACGATTTGAAAGTTCAGTTTCCCCGGTCTTAGACCAAAAAAACATTCTATTTAAAAAATAATTATGTATTAGTTTCTAAAAAGATGATAAAGATCATTCATGAATTACTAATTATTAATTATTACTAATAATACATTTACTATGAGGGGGAATAGTGCCAGGCACCCCTCATTGGTTATTTTACTTTCAAACCTTTAACTTTGCTAAAATACGTGTTTACCCCCTCTCCTTTTAAAAAAGTTTTCTTTTTATTAGTGAACTTTGTTTATATACGTGTCTAGTCCATCTGCTATAACTTTAGTAGTGTACATGTTTAATCCTTCTACTTTTATTCCTTTCAGTGCTTGATCGTGGCTTTTTGTATCTTGCTTTTAGGCCTTCAACTTTGGTAATATACGTGTTTTAGCCCTTTTGTTTAACAAAAAAACTTCCATTTTATTGATTAGCTTTGTTCATATGCGTGTTTAGTGCCTCTGCTTTAACTTTGGTTAATGTACATGTAGTCCCTCTGCTTTTATTTTTTTAGCATTTAATCTTTTAGCCTTTTCCCCTTGCCAGTGGCTACTGTGACGAACAACCCGGGGAATACTGAGCGTTTGCTATTGGTGGGCAAGCGCTATTACTACTGGACTTTAATAAAGTTACTCTATGACGAGTGTATTTTTACCTATGTCTCGACGTAATTTTTATTGAGATTGTGTTATGAGTAGTATGTTCAAGTAACAAAACACAGACATACATGTTATCAAACTGAGATATATTCTGCTTACCGCCCCGCAAAGCGGGCGGGACATAACACTAGTATACATACATAAGCAACAAATCTTCATATTCACAATTAAATTAACAATACCGACAGGTTCAATTTACAGGGTTGGTTGTAAGTTCCAAAGCGTGAAGTAGACAGTAGATAAATTATAGTGCACAGTTAGGATAGTTTGGTTAACCAATTTAAGTATGAAACAATATACCTGCCGCGTAACGGTAATCTCCGAACATTCTTCATATCCGATAGGGCTTCTACTCCTATCAGAGTTATCAAAGACAACCGAGACGGTAGCCTTGGTGATCCCAGCCTGTCCCTGCTTGTACACGAGCTCTTGCAGATTTGAAGCTCGAACCTGCTGCAAATTGGTGATACCTAACACGAAGCAAATCGAATCCAGAATATTCGATTTACCGGATCCGTTTAATCCAGTTATGGCGTTGAAAAAGGGATCGAAACCTGGAACTAGTGTTCGTGTAGCGTATGATTTGAATCCTTCTAAACAAACTTCTTTGATGTGCATTGTGACTGATTGAAACCCTAGAGATGTGAGAGGAAATTGTAAGGATTTTGAATTCAAAATCCTCTGATTTGGTAGTGGATGGAGATGATGGTTAGCATCATAAAATTGATTTGAAATGGGTTTACACGGCGGGAAAGGGAGCCTTTTTTTTAATTGGGTTTTGGGTAGAGTGTGGGACACTCGGACCAGCGGTTGCTGTTGCTAAATTCATTTTAGAATCATTTTTTACAAGTATCATAATCACATAACTACAACTAAAATTTCCAGTTTCATTCAGTTTTGCGCATGTGAACCAAGAAAAAAATTAAAACTAAATAGGCTTAAAGGCTTGTCAACGTAGCTAATCAAAGCCAATAAGAAACTTTAGTTAAGTTATTTTTTTCTATTTATAAAGGTTTTTTTTTGCAATATTTTTAGATAAACCTTATGAGACAAAATGTATTTGAGAGGACTCTACATTTCTTTTTTTGGCTAAATCATTAACACAATACGTACAAATGTTTCAAACAGTTTTCGCAGTTTGTACGTTTGCATTAATGATTTAGTGGAAGAGAGAAAGATATGTAACCGTATATGTGTATTTTTCATAAATTATGTGGTTATCGCAGCACTCAAAATAATTATTGATTCTAAAATAAGCGTAACCCTCATGCCTATAATTAAGCGTACCTGCCAAGGTGAGGCTAGCCCATTTGGTATAGGATTATGCCTCTTAGAAGGGAGTAACTAGGTTCAAGTCTAGGCAAAGATGTAATTTAGATTTATTGGAGTAATTAATAGAAATAAGATTTACCATTAAAAAAAGTAAGCGCACCCATTTATGCTTGTATATATTTGTGAATAATTAGCTTACAAATTATCAAAATTCATTTGGTTTAGTTACATTGCTTTAATATTTTCTACTTTTAAAGTAGATGGGTCATTAAAATATATTTGTACCGGTTCATCTCAAATCTCAATTAGATATATTTTAACCATTTCATGGTGGTTGATGATGGATGTCCCACCTGGATCAAGCTACTACATCATAATATGGATACTTGACTCGTTTATCACATGATCTAGACGAACAAGTAGAATCATATATTGTAGACAATCGGACGAATAGTTCGGAGCAACTATCATATTTACTTTGGCAGATTTAGTCAACACCAACAATCACATGTACTTCGGCATACAATAAAGGGAACAACAATCATAAGTCCTTGTTCATATTGTACATTGTAGGAACAATTTATTATATTACTTAAACCATACCCTAACCAAACAGTTTTCTGGGGAAACAAGGAAAGGTCACGACAAAACATATCGCGAGTATCATGTGCAATTAATGTGCCAACTACAACCAATGTAAGTACAACCCAACAATCAGGTTAATTTCATAAACTCCTCACTAAACTCTAACAACACATATTTACTCTCACGGTCAAGTGTGGTAACAAGATAAAATCATATATCCCCCTCACAACGAGGCTAACGGTTGAAGTTCATACGTCTTAGTTTTCACTTGCCGATTATGTTCCACCACGAACGACTCCTATTGCTATTATTAGTTACTAATATATACATCTACTTTCTATCTAAACATCTATTTTGTTCATAAATACTCATTTTATTATTACTATTATTTGTTCCTTATACACTCACAACATTTAATTTAGAGATGAATAGTAAGCTATCAAATATTAAGATTGTGTTTTACTTAGGATGTAGATGGTATTTAGGCTTTTTTTTTTTTTTAATATTATAGAGATATTGGGTAAAATACATAAAGGAATGTGTGTGTTATCACTTTGGGTAACCCCTTTTTATTATAAACAATTTATATATTATAAATTTTCAACATCTTTATGTATTAAGAGTTGTACATAATACTTAGGGGGATTCTTAAAAAAATATTGATAGTACACTATCAATCCAAATTTATTTGATTTTTCATTTTTCAACCAAAAGTTTTCATTTTTTATAGTGTAATCTTACAAACTTTTTACCTTAAACTTTGGTCCTTTATATTTTTTAAATTTCGCAAAATTTTTGTTTTACGCTTCGTTCTAGATTTTGCGAGTTAACACGGCCTAACGTGCATGTGTGGTTCAACGTTATTAAATTTCGTTTTACGTTGCGTTCTAAATTTGCGAGTTAACACGGCACAACGTGCGTGTGTGATTCAACGTTTTTACGTTTCATTTTACGCTTGGTTTAACGTTTTTACGTCGTATATTTTTTCCCATTTGACATGTTCATTGCAACAAGCGGGTACTAAGTCGACTTAGTTATTATTTCTATGTGTTATGTTACGGTCTAATTTCTTCGCATTAACATGCCGTAACTTCAATGTCGTTGATTGCTGATGGTGGTGTGACATTAGTACCATTTGACACAGTTCTACGCCCCCACCAAATTGGGGGATGACACCGCTCACAAGGAAGAATAGTGAGAGAGAATTGGGAAATCAACTGTTAGATCTAATGGACCCTACAAAAGAATAGATGATTGGAAAGCCAAAATAGTCTACAACCTTTGATTACAAATAAGAGTTCTTTGAAGATCTGCTCCTCCCAAAGGTAAAGACTTAACATCTGCTACTCTAAACTCTGCCAAGGCCAAGGTCTGTTCATAGGATCTGTTGAAGACAAACTCTGCTTAAAGCCAAATGTTTGGCTAAGAGAACCTCTACTGATGAAGACTAAAGTCTGCTGAAGCTAAGGTCTGTTGTGGATCAACAGATGATAAAGCTCAGCAGAGGATTCTTAACAGATGATGATCAACTGAGTTTATTTGTATTTTCAATGTAACAATGCTTAGGCTCTAGCAGATGTTAGGAGTTTGTTAGGCTGTTAGATGCCGTTGTCTAGGTGACGTCAGCTTAGATTCTTCAGATGTTTCGTTTGTACCATAAATAGAACAGTGCTTGTACTATTCTATACATCACTTTTCATCTTGACATTTTTGTATGAACAAACAAGGAGTGATCAGGTTGAGGAGGAGTTGTATTCTTCATGCATACGTAAATCTGTGATTACGAATTTATAAAAGCATATTGATGAAAGCAATATCTTCATTGTTGTGATTGAAAAGTTAATTATTCCGCTGCAAATTTCATATCTACTTTATCTTCTTTCATTGTTTTCATCTTAATTGTCACAACAATCAAACTCAGATCCTAACAATTGGTATCAAAGCTTGGTTAATCAAATTCGATCTAAACAATCAATTTGATATAAACAGATCAGCTCCTACTACTGATATCGTTTGTGCGTGGGATTGAAAACAGAGTAAAAGTTTATTTACGTTCAAAAGTATTTTAAACAAAAACATGTTTGTAAACAATCAAAAATGTCTCAAAATTCACAAGATCCACACAACACTTTACTCTGTACAAACCTCCGATGCTTGTCAGATCGGGATACAATATCTGGCAACGTCGGATGGGTCACATACTTGCTCAACAGAACATGGGTTGTTGGAAATCGGTTATCTTTGGACCACATGTTCCGATGGTGCCGAGTGTTGAACACCCCAAGGTCCAAGTATCAAAGAAGCTGGAAAAGTACTCCGAGCAAGATTTTCATAATATTGAACTAGATGCCAAGGCATTTAGTATTGTTGCTACAGCTCTAGCGAACGATATCTATGCTGGCCTGTTGCATTGCAATAGTGCTAAGGAGTTATGGGATGCTTTGAAAGAGCAGTTTTGTGGTACAGAGAAAGTTATCGAGAACAACCAAGAAGTTCTAAACTAACAGTATGAAACACTTTGTCACGTTAAAGGAGAATCATTAACTCAACAACTCGAGGGGTTTAGTTGTCTAACAAGTGAACTAAAACCGGTAAATGTTAATTTTCCTAATTCAACTTTGAATAGCCGATTTCTTAGATCTTTACCAGATAAATGGGACATTATTGCTTTCGTAACAAGAAACTCTATTGGTTTCAAAGAGATGAGTTGGACTCAGCTTCATGATAGGCTCCTAATTTATGAGAGAGAGCTTAACAAAAAAAGAAGCTTCAAGAGTCAGGAAAAGTTGCTGATGACTATGCTTTTGGTAGCACAACACTTTTCAGTCAAGAGGAAACATCTGGTTGAAGTAAGGATCAGGGTTATGATCATTTTATTGACATAACTTCTGGTGGAGGATTTAACTCTGACTCTAACTCACCCAATTATGATTTTGCAGCAAATGGGGAAAACCAAATTTCTGACAAGTTACCTTTTGAGTTAAATGATTTCAACACTTTGACCCCACTGATTTGGAAGAAATGGACATCTTGCACCAACTTGCTTTGCTAAGTGTTAGGACTACAAATTTTACAAAATAACTGGCAGAAAATTTCTAGGGTTGCATGGGGGTTGAAAGTTGTGTTGGATAAATCTAAAATCAGGTGTTACAAGTGTAACAGGTTAGGCCATTTTGCTAGAGAGTGTAGAAGCCAAACAAGTGGTCCTATTGTCACACATCCAAGTCCTAGACCTCAAAATACTTAAAACACTATCCATTATACCCAATATACCCCTGCTCCACACATGCAAAGTACTGCTCACTTTGCACACCCTGCAACCACTGTTCAAGTACATTATGTCCAAACCACTATTCCTCAGATACGGTATGTTCAAACCCCAGTCCCTCAAGTTCAAGTACAACCAACACCCCAAGCTACACAAACTCCTGCTCAGACAAGAAACAGTCAACAAAGCTTTTTCACACAAGGCTTTGTTGATTGGAGCAACTTACCTGATGAATTTACAGATGAAAATTTTGCCCTAGTTGCGAATTGTGAAAAGGAACATGATGATTTTTGTTTTATGGCACTAGAGACAATATTGGAAGGGGTAGAGTATGTGGAAGTGGTGTCCAATTATGATGAGGTTTGTGAACATGTTGAAACAGATGTTTCAGAAGAAAAGGCTGGTGAACAAATGGTGAACCCTCTGTCAGACCCACGGGAGTCTAGTGTTTGTGAAGGACAATTTGATTGTGCCATGATGGTTGTTGCTAAAGTATCAGCTTAAGTCCTTAAAGACTTATGTTCTGACAAATGTATTATTGCTTTTGCAAACATTAAAGAGGTGAATGAAAACCTTAGGAACAAGATCTTAGATGATGAAATTCAATTTGAAAAACTTGTTAAAAAGTTAAAATCAAAACTGTTTGAAAAGGAAAGTGAAATTAGCAGTCTCAAATATGAATCAAGCATAACCAAGGATCAACTCCAAACCATGATAGAAAAATATCATAGTTGTAAAAAGGAGCTTGAATCTACCCAGATCACATGTGAAAAATGGGTAGAGTCCTGCAAAGGTCATGAGTTGATGTTAGTAAAACAGATCAAAAGCAATGCAACAAGTTTCTGAAAACATTGCTGTAAATGATTCCGGTTTAGTTGAAATCATTCCTACCAACATGGCTGGTCAAGAAATTAAAGTTACAGAATCAAATGGAAAGAAAATTGTTTTGGAAAAACCTTAAGGGTCCTCAACTTTTGAGAAAATTGAAAAATTCCAATTCAAACCAACATGGTCAGATGAATGTAACATTCTTAAGAATTTTAAGCCAATGAATTTCTCAACCATTGAGGGTGTAAAAGCACCTAAAGTGAAAACCATTTCCTTAAAAGACCTTCCGGCAGATGTTACAACATCAGATGACAAAAAGGTTGAAAAGGGGAAGAAGAAAGAGAAGATATGAAACTTGTTTTGTGAATTTTGTGAAAAGAAAAACCATGTCACTAAAAACTGTTTTCATTTAAAAGCATATGACATAAACAAGACCAATGTGATTGTTGATGCACCTCATTGCACTATCTGTGGCAAGAAAAATCACAAAACTCAAGAGTGTATTTATCTAAAAAATTTTGATGTTAGAAAAAATGAGTATAAATAAAAAACACTTAAGAGTCCACGGGCTAGTACTGAAAAAGTAAAGTCCAAAAGACCTTCATCCCAGTCCAAACATCTGATACCAAATAGCTTAATGCAACCTCTGCTCCCAGAGAGGTTCAGGTAACAGATGCACCACCAGCAAACAAATTTCCAAGAGGATATGTGTCACACCCTCAATTTCCACTTGCGGAGTTTTACCGCGAGGCGTGTGAACAAACCAGAATCTGACTAGTACGTCGAACGACTCTATATGATTTGATAATACGTTTTCAAAAATCATTTGTCGTAGATTTTATATTGTCTTGATTAGTTACCAATATTTAGCGGAAACATTAGTTTTTAAAGTTGAGCGGAAGCATAAATAAGTAGTGAAGCGGGCGCCAACACAAACGCCAAAACAAATGAAAAACCCAAAACAATATTTGTAAATAAGACTCGATAAAAGATGTCTTGTTCAATGCATGTGCGTGCACCTAGAGCTCCTAGCGTCCTGAGAAACATGTAAAGAAACAAGTGTCAACATTAAAGATGAGTGAGTTCACAGGTTTTCATAAATTCGTTTGTTCGGTTGTAGTTTGTTTTCCCCGTTATCCCTAACCCGGGATAACGAGCTGGTTTCATTATTCCAATCCCAGAATAATAAGTTGTTGCTTCCATTATCCTCAACCCGGGATAATATAGTTGTTGTTTCCATTATTCCAACCCGGAATAATAAGTTGTTGTTTCCATTATCCTCAACCCGGGATAATATAGTTGTTTCGTAATTAAGTTCAATGTTAACATATATAGGTAGCTAGCCTAAAGTTATGTCACGTAAGAGTTCGCGATCGAAGCTGACTGTTGTGCCTCTGTGTTGCCAGGCCTATCACTGACCATGGCGAAGTTAGGCCGAATTATTCACCCGTTGACCATACCCGGTCGGCTAGCGCGACTAGCTCGGATGGGGCTTGTCGGGCCCAGTAGTACTACTTATAACTCCCCCGCTATTAAACCCAATACTAACGATCCGAGAGATTGACGAGGACTTAAGTGATAAAGCTGCTTAGTGACCATAACATTACATTAACATTAACTTAGTTACCGAATAGTTATGTGACGTTAGATTCGTATAACGTAAAGAGATTGAGTTTGAAGAGTGTATACATGTTTCTCCCCCTGTTGTTTAAAAACCGGATAAAGTTAGGGCCGTGAACTCACCTTTTGTTGCTCGGTTAGTGTAGCAAAGAAGTCGTAAAGGATGGGACCGCTAATTGCGTCCTAACAAACCAATTGATTTCACGTCAGTGTGTGAACACAGTAATACAAATTCTACACTTAATTTACGCACAAAGTGATACACACAAACAACTTATCTAACACTCAAACATGCATGCAAGTATCCTCATGTGAACTTAGTGATCAAAACAACTTATCATGAACATAATCCAATCCATTCAACAATTTGGTGCACACAATCACAAGTTATCAAATTTCAGCTTAACACTCATAATTCAGCTGTTTTCTAGGATTTTTATAAAATAGTTCCAACGTTCCAAAAATTCCCATATTTTTACAGCAGGTGCCTTTTATACTGTAGAAATTTATATAAATTTTCCAACTCCTAAATCTTTACCATTTAACCATAAATATTAATATACTAGGCTGCAGTCAGATTTATCGCTTTCTGACTGCAGTCCACGGAAGAATTTATTTAAAAATCACCAATCGTCCAATACACAAAATTCCAGTTGGAGTTGCCCGAAAATTTCCATACCTAGTTTCTGTACAAAATTCATGACTCAACTCCCTACTGATTTTAAAATCCAACTCGATAAACGACTAACAAAATTTCAGGATTTTCACAGCTTTAGTTACTGAACTTATTTGGCCCTTTAAAAATATCAAATGACTTCAGAAAATTATGAATCCAGCGCTATTAGATTCGTTATTCAAATCTCTACGTTCTAGACATCAGAAAATCCGTTTTTCGACAATTAATGACCAAGTTACAGCCAGATGAAGTCGGCTGTAACTATTACTCAGCAAACTGTTTTCAGCATATTATTACCATAACTTGCATAAACCGTTCCTATGATCAACCTAGGCGAGCAAGAACCGGTTTCCTAATCATAGATCAATACATCTAACCTATCCATGCAAACCCTAACCAACATCTCTAGTTTTTATAAACAAACATACTCGTAAACTTACAAGTTCCGCAAACAATCATTCATGTAAACAATGATAATTCAGCCGCTTACTTTCAAACACATATAATCCGAAAACAAACCGATTAATCATTCAAGCACATATATCCGAATATTATCTTGTAGCATATGACAAATTCTAATCTTTTAATAACAAGGTAAACGAACCGTGAGTACGATGAGGGACCGGTGATCAAAGATTGCTTGCAACCGAGAAGATCCGTGACCGAGAAAGGAGGTTATTCGCGGCTGAGAAGAAGTAGTAGGCTGTTTTGTGATTGAGGAAGTGAACAAGTGGAAGAGATGGGTTGCTTGCGATTGAAGGGATGAAGGATCGGCTGTTCGCGATCGGGAGATGAAGATGGCGAGGGCTGCTGCTGCTGCGACCGAGAGGAAAGCAAGAGTAAGGCAGCCGACGGCTGTTTTGCTTGTTAGGGTTTTGGAGTTGTGAAAAAACATGCATGGGTGTGTGTATATATAGCGCAAGGAGAGATGGGGTTACGGTTTGGATTTGAATTCGTGGCCGAGGAACTAGGGTGGGTCGGTTTGGGTTTGATCTTGTGGCCGAGATATGTTTGGGTTGGTTTGGTTTGGTTTGCACTTGGCCGAGAATGGCTTAAGGTTTAAGGTCTAAATCTCGCGGCCGAAGACTTGGGTTTAAGGTTTCCTAGAATCACAAGGAGTTCGGTTTGTGTTTGTGTCGCGGTTCGGTTCGTGTACATATTTATTATATATACATATATTTTGTAACTAAAACAATTCACGTAATCACACATCACGTATTCATTAACTCGTACATGTTTAATACATAGCATATAATTCACTCGACAAGTATTGCGTTTAAGTTGTCCGAAAAACCCGGGATGTCACATTATCCCCATGTTGAAAGAATTTTCGTCCCGAAAATTGAGTAAACGCGGTTTAGAATGTAGCGTACATGTTTAGAGTGCCACGCACAAAGAGTTAGTTCGTTAATGATGGTACGCAACGTTACAAGAAGTTCCCAAGTGCCATGCACAAAGATTTCCAAGTGCCATGCACAAGGACTTAGTTAACAATAGTACGCAAAAGTATGAGAAATTTCCAGGTTGTCACATCATCCCCATGTTGAAAGAATTTTCGTCCCGAAAATTTAGTTACTGGTATCGTTAGATTGCTGCTCAGTTGCGAAGAGGTGTGGGTATTTGCTTTTCATTTGATCCTCTCTTTCCCACATGAACTCCGGTCCACGCTTAGAGTCCCAACGAACCTTAACGATCGGAATCTTGCTGTGCCTTCGAGTCTTGATCTCATGATCCATGATCTCGATAGGCTGTTCCACGAAGTGTAGTTGTTCATCCACTTGGATCTCATCCAATGGAATGACTAGAGTTTCGTCTGATAGACACTTCTTCAGATTTGATACGTGAAAAACGTTGTGAACTCCACTGAGTTCGGCAGGAAGGTCTAGTTGATAAGCTACGGGTCCGATACGTTTCAAGATTACAAACGGGCCTACGTACCGTGGGTTTAGTTTGCCCCGTTTTCCAAAGCGGATTACACCCTTCCAGGGTGACACCTTTAGTAGGACGCGGTCGCCTACTTGAAATTCGAGCGGTTTGCGTCGTTGATCAGCGTAGCTTTTCTGTCGATCACGTGCCGCCGCCATGCGGTTTCTGATTTATACAATCTTTTCAGTAGCCTCAAGTATTAACTCAGGACCTGTGAGTTGACTGTCACCGACTTCTGCCCAGCAGACCGGTGACCTACATTTACGACCGTATAATGCCTCAAACGGTGCTGCCGAAATACTCGTATGATAACTGTTGTTATATGAGAATTCTACTAGAGGCAGGTGGATTTCCCAACTATTTCCGAAGTCTATGACGCATGCCCTAAGCATGTCTTCCAAGGTTTGTATGGTCCTTTCACTTTGACCATCAGTCTGGGGGTGATAGGCTGTGCTCATATCCAAGCGTGTTCCCAACGCTTTCTGGAGTGACTGCCAGAAGTTAGACGTGAAGCGAGCATCTCTGTCTGAGATGATGGATGTTGGCACTCCGTGCCGAGAAACTACTTCCTTAATGTAGATGCGAGTCAACTTCTCCATCTTATATATTTCTTTAATAGCTAGGAAGTGTGCAGACTTAGTTAAACGATCCACAATTACCCAGATGGTATCGCAACCACCCAAAGTTCGCGGGAGTTTAGTGATGAAGTCCATCGAGATCTGATCCCATTTCCACATTGGGATCTCGGGTTGTTGGAGTAGCCCAGATGGCTTTTGGTACTCTACCTTGACTTTTGCACAAGTCAAACACTTGCTCACGTAGGTGGCTATATCGGCTTTCATGTTGGGCCACCAATACGCAGCTTTAAGGTCTTGATACATCTTATCCGAACCCGGATGGACAGAGTATCGGGATTTGTGAGCTTCATCCATGACTAGCTCTCTGAGGTTTCCGTAGAGAGGTACCCATATGCGATTCATGAAATACCGGGCTCCATTGGGCTTTACTTCCCAATCGCATTCCATTTTTCCCACCGATTCGGCTTTGATGTTTTCCTCCTTAACTGCTTCTAACTGGGCGTCGCGTATTTGTTCGGGTAGCCCCGAATGAATAGTGAGTTGTAATGCTCGTACACGGCGAGGTTTCAAGTGTTCCTTCCTACTGTGGGCATCAGCTACCACGTTAGCTTTACCCGGGTGATACCGAATGGCACACTCATAATCGTTCAAGAGTTCGACCCAGCGACGCTGTCGCATGTTCAACTCCTTCTGATCAAAGATGTGTTGGAGGCTCTTGTGGTCCGTAAAGATTGTGCACTTTGTTCCATAGAGGTAGTGTCTCCAAATCTTAAGTGCAAACACTACTGCTCCCAATTCCAGGTCATGCGTCGTGTAGTTTTTCTCGTGAACCTTCAGTTGTCGCGACGCATACGCGATGACCTTATCGCGTTGCATGAGTACGCATCCCAATCCCTGAATGGAAGGATCACAATATACTACAAAGTCATCTGTCCCTTCCGGCAAGGACAGAATGGGTGCACTGCAAAGTTTCTGTTTCAGCAATTGAAATGCTGCTTCTTGCTTGTCACCCCAAGCATACTTGATGCCTTTCTAGGTGAGGGTAGTAAGCGGTTGTGCGATCTTTGAAAACCCCTCGATGAAACGTCTGTAGTAACCAGCCAATCCCAAAAATTGGCGGATCTCCGTCGGTGTCTTGGGTGCTTCCCAGTTTTTGATGGCTTCAATCTTGGCAGGGTCTACGTGGATACCCCTTTCATTCACGATATGCCCGAGAAACTGAACTTCCTGAATCCAGAAATCACACTTCGAAAGCTTGGCATATAGCTTTTCCTGTTGGAGTAATCCTAGCAGTAATCGTAGATGTTCAGCATGTTCTTCTTCACTTTTGGAGTAGATGAGTATGTCATCGATGAACACAATGACAAACTTGTCGAGATATGGTTTACACACGCGGTTCATGAGGTCCATGAACACCGCAGGTGCGTTGGTGAGACCGAAGGGCATGACCAAGAACTCATAATGGCCATACCGAGTGCGAAATGCCATCTTAGCGATATCCTCCTCCCTGACGCGTAGCTGGTGGTAACCGGACCGTAAATCGATCTTGGAGTAGTAACTTGACCCTTGAAGTTGGTCGAAGAGATCGTCGATGCGAGGTAACGGGTATCGGTTCTTGACAGTAACCTTGTTGAGTTCCCTGTAGTCGATGCACATGCGGAAAGTCCCGTCCTTTTTCTTGACAAACAGGACTGGAGCTCCCCATGGCGAAAGGCTTGGTTGGATAAATCCTTTTTCTAATAGTTCCTGAAGTTGGGTAGACAGCTCCTGCAGCTCGGCTGGAGCTAGGCGGTATGGAGCCTTGGCGATAGGAGTCGCATTGTTCGCCAATTCGATTTCAAACTCCAATTGTCGATGGGGTGGAAGACCAGGTAGTTCTTCTGGGAATACATCGGAAAATTCACGGACGACAGGGATGTCTTCTATGCGTTTCTCGTCCTTAGGCTGTTCGGTAATCAGTGCGAGTAAAGCGAAGGAGTTCTTCCTCCGAAGATACTTCTGCGCTTGCATGTAAGAGATGATGTTTGTGACGGCGCTTGCCTTCTCGCCTTGCACCGGCAAGATTTCGTTGTTAGAGAGCGGAATACGAATAGATTTTTCGAAGCAGAGAACTTCAGCCCGGACGTCGGATAGCCAGTCCATTCCGACTACCACATCAAAACTACCCAGGGTAGTTGTCATCAGATCAATGGTAAAGGTGTGGCCCACGAGTTTGAGTTGACAGCCGGATACTATTTGGGTCACATCTACAGATTTACCATCGGCTAATTCTATAACATAAGGGGTCTCTAATGGTTTAAGCGTGAGATTTAGGTTCTTCCTAAAAGACTCAGATATAAAGCTCCTATCCGCACCCGTATCAAAAAGCACAGTAGCAAAATGTTCATTAAGGGGAAACTTACCGGTGACCACGTTCGAGTCGTTTCTGGCCTCTCCGCGGCCCAATGTAAATGCGCGACCTTTGGCACCTCCTGTGCCACCGTTCCCATTATTGTTGTTGTTATTATTGTTGTTGTGGTTATTGTGGTTGTGGTTGTTTCCACCATTATTGTTGTTGTTACGCAACTGTGGGCAGTCTCTTCTGAAGTGGGCAGTGCTACCACACTGATAGCATCCCCGGTTAATACCATGCTGCTGACCCTGGGGTTGATTTTGATTTTGTCAGGACATGATTTCCCCACGACAATCCTTTGCCGCATGTCCCACCTTGCCACATCGTTGGCAGCGATTTCCGGCACAAGGGCCGTTATGATGGAGATTACAGCGGTTGCACTGCGGCTTTCGGCCTGCATAGCCGCTTGCGTTCTGGTTGTTGTTGTTGTTGTTGACGGGCTGATTTTGGTGACCCCGGTGGCTGTTGTAATGATTGAACCGTTTCTGGTTCCCCTGCTGCGGCTGGGATGACGAAGACTGTCGAGCAGACGAGTCTTCAAACTTTCTTTTGTTATCCGGGGCAACTTCAGTTGTACCCCGTGCTGGCAGCTTCTTTTGTTCCACCGCCTTATCGGTGAGTTTGTGAGCCAATTGGATTGCTTGATGTTCAGTTACAGGGTTACTAGCCATTACCATACCCTGAATTTCCGGGACCAGACCCCCAAGATAGAACTCGAGTCTTTTCTCCACAGTGTTGGCCAATTCGGGACACAAAAATACCAAGTCATGATGTTTTGCTGTGTATGCCTCTATCTCAGATCCCACCATCTTGTGGTTCCATAAAGTTTGCTCCAACTGTTGCACTCTGTCTCGTGGACAGTACTCCTCTTTGATTAGGGCCTTGAACTCGGCCCAGGCCATTGCATTGGCAGCAATGAGTCCACGCGTTTGGACCTGTGCATTCCACCAAGTTAGTGCCCCATCTTCCAGTGTTGAGGCTGCGTACTTGACCTTGTTGGCCTCTAGACAGTTGCACATTTCAAAAACGGATTCAGATTTTTCGATCCAGCGGACCAGTCCAATGGGTCCTTCCGCCCCCGAGAATTTGCTTGGTTTCGCGTCAAGGAACATCTTGTAGGGGTTAAAGCCCCCTCCTGCTGACAGAGAACAGGAAGTCAGCAAGGAATTTTACTAGCCTCACTATTAGATTTTCACGCGAAAATTTAATAATGGTTACCTGCCGGTTGGTTCTGAACACCCGTTAAAGCTGCGTTCACGTGCTCTTGAATCATGGCAGCTAGCTCTTCGGGCGTCAAGTTAAGGTTTCCACGTCTTCCAGTTGCCATTTAGATCTTCGAAACACAACACAAACACACCCCGATAAGTCTATATATCCAATATAGTTATCCTACTTCATACTTTAATAATTATTAAGTTATGTCAACTCAATATGTGAAATAGTCAAAAGAAATACTTGATTAACTGAAATTTCAACGTCTTACAAAAGTGCAAATCAAACATATGAATTCACTATAAAGTCTCAAGTTTAAACACAAGTGGGAAGGTAAATAGACTGAAGGAAAATAAATAAAATAAGCGAGACGTGTCAGTCGTCTACGTCTCCATCCCCCAAGTCACTGTCGTTGCCGTCATCCTGCGCGGCATTTCCAGCTTCTACAGCTGGGTCCTCCTCCGGATCCTCCTCTGGATCCTCCTCAGGGTCCTCCTCTGGATCCTCCTCTGGATCCTCCTCAGGGTCCTCCTCTGGATCCTCCTCTGGATCCTCCTCTGGATCCTCCTCTGGATCCTCCTCAGGGTCCTCCTCTGGATCCTCCTCTACCGGCACTGGAGGGGCCGGTGCTGGTGCAAGTGCTTGATTTTGCAGTTCCTGAATGTTCCAACTATTTTCCAGGACTCTGTCCTCAAGCCAGTCGGCTCTTATCTGCTCAGCACGCAGATCTCTGGCTATGGTGTTACGAGCTATCTTACTCGTATGATGCTCTTCCTCGAGCGAGTCGGTTTTACCTGTCAGTTGTCGGATCATCCATCCTTGTGCTAGGATGGTTTCCTGCATTCTTTCTAACTGTTTTTGTTGTTTATGTATCAGGATTCTAACTATGTCAATTCCTACTTCTACAGGGTTAACCGGTTCAACCGGCACAGCAATGGTTGGCGTGATGACGACTCCTCCCCCAGAGCGAGCCTTTTCCTCGCCGCCGAGCGTGTCTCCACGCCATAAGATGGTAAGGGTTCCACCATAGGTGCCTTTCCTGGCGCTCTTGGTGGCGTAGGTCTGTCGGATGATGATGACGATGAGGATGATGACATTGCCTGTTAGGTCGTGTAGTTAGTTACGAGTTGTTTTCATTTCTCATTATGAAGCCATAACCTACATAACACAGTTGTGGTATATTGCATAACAAGATATAATAGTTCGGTGCCAAACTAAGTCTAGTGTCGTGAAATCAGCTATAGTTTAGGTCTACTTCTAATGCAAACCTGGTTCTCTATAGCTAGTGGCTCTGATACCAATTTGTCACACCCTCAATTTCCACTTGCGGATTTTTACCGCGAGGCGTGTGAACAAACCAGAATCTGAAACACTAGTACGTCGAACGACTCTATATGATTTGATAATACGTTTTCAAAAATCATTTGTCGTAGATTTTATATTGTCTTGATTGGTTACCAATATTTAGCGGAAACATTAGTTTTTAAAGTTGAGCGGAAGCATAAATAAGTAGTGAAGCGGGCGCCAACACAAACGCCAAAACAAATGAAAAACCCAAAACAATATTTGTAAATAAGACTCGATAAAAGATGTCTTGTTCAATGCATGTGCGTGCACCTAGAGCTCCTAGCGTCCTGAGAAACATGTAAAGAAACAAGTGTCAACATTAAAGATGAGTGAGTTCACAGGTTTTCATAAATTCGTTTGTTCGGTTTTAGTTTGTTTTCCCCGTTATCCCTAACCCGGGATAACGTGCTGGTTTCATTATTCCAATCCCGGAATAATAAGTTGTTGCTTCCATTATCCTCAACCCGGGATAATATAGTTGTTGTTTCCATTATTCCAACCCGGAATAATAAGTTGTTGTTTCCATTATCCTCAACCCGGGATAATATAGTTGTTTCGTAATTAAGTTCAATGTTAACATATATAGGAAGCTAGCCTAAAGTTATGTCACGTAAGAGTTCGCGATCGAAGCTGACTGTTGTGCCTCCGTGTTGCCAGGCCTATCACTGACCATGGCGAAGTTAGGCCGAATTATTCATCCGTTGACCATACCTGGTCGGCTAGCGCGACTAGCTCGGATGGGGCTTGTCGGGCCCAGTAGTACTACTTATAAACTCCCCCGCTATTAAACCCAATACTAACGATCCGAGAGATTGACGAGGACTTAAGTGATAAAGCTGCTTAGTGACCATAACATTACATTAACATTAACTTAGTTACCGAATAGTTATGTGACGTTAGATTCGTATAACGTTAAGAGATTGAGTTTGAAGAGTGTATACATGTTTCTCCCCCTGTTGTTTAAAAACCGGATAAAGTTAGGGGTCGTGAACTCACCTTTTGTTGCTCGGTTAGTGTAGCAAAGAAGTCGTAAAGGATGGGACCGCTAATTGCGTCCTAACAAACCAATTGATTTCACGTCAGTGTGTGAACACACCAATACAAATTCTACACTTAATTTACGCACAAAGTGATACACACAAACAACTTATCTAACACTCAAACATGCATGCAAGTATCCTCATGTGAACTTAGTGATCAAAACAACTTATCATGAACATAATCCAATCCATGCAACAATTTGGTGCACACAATCACAAGTTATCAAATTTCAGCTTAACACTCATAATTCAGCTGTTTTCTAGGATTTTATAAAATAGTTCCAACGTTCCAAAAATTCCCATATTTTTACAGCAGGTGCCATTTATACTGTAGAAATTTATATAAATTTTCCAAGTCCTAAATCTTTACCATTTAACCATAAATATTAATATACTAGGCTGCAGTCAGATTTATCGCTTTCTGACTGCAGTCCACGGAAGAATTTATTTAAAAATCACCGATCGTCCAATTAACAAAATTCCAGTTGGAGTTGCCCGGAAATTTCCATACCTAGTTGCTGTACAAAATCATGACTCAACTCCCTACTGATTTTAAAATCCAACTCGATAAACGACTAACAAAATTTCAGGATTTTCACAGCTTTAGTTACTGAACTTATTTGGCCCTTTAAAAATATCAAACGGCTTCAGAAAATTATGAATCCAGCGCCATTAGATTCGTTATTCAAATCTCTACGTTCTAGACATCAGAAAATCCGTTTTTCGACAATTAATGACCAAGTTACAGCCAGATGAAGTCGGCTGTAACTATTACTCAGCAAACTGTTTTCAGCATATTATTACCATAACTTGCATAAACCGTTCCTATGATCAACCTAGGCGAGCAAAAACCGGTTTCCTAATCATAGATCAATACATCTAACCTATCCATGCAAACCCTAACCAACATCTCTAGTTTTTATAAACAAACATACTCGTAAACTTACAAGTTCCGCAAACAATCATTCATGTAAACAATGATAATTCAGCCGCTTACTTTCAAACACATATAATCCGAAAACAAACCGATTAATCATTCAAGAACATATATCCGAATATTATCTTGTAGCATATGACAAATTCTAGTCTTTTAATAACAAGGTAAACGAACCGTGAGTATGATGAGGGACCGGTGATCAAAGATTGCTTGCAACCGAGAAGATCCGTGACCGAGAAAGGAGGTTATTCGCGGCTGAGAAGAAGTAGTAGGCTGTTTTGTGATTGAGGAAGTGAACAAGTGGAAGAGATGGGTTGCTTGCGATTGAAGGGATGAAGGATCGGCTGTTCGCGATCGGGAGATGAAGATGGCGAGGGCTGCTGCTGCAGCGACCGAGAGGAAAGCAAGAGTAAGGCAGCCGACGGCTGTTTTGCTTGTTAGGGTTTTGGAGTTGTGAAAAAGCATGCATGGGTGTGTGTATATATAGCGCAAGGAGAGATAGGGTTACGGTTTGGATTTGAATTCGTGGCTGAGGAACTAGGGTGGGTCGGTTTGGGTTTGATCTTGCGGCCGAGATATGTTTGGGTTGGTTTGGTTTGGTTTGCACTTGGCCGAGAATGGCTTAAGGTTTAAGGTCTAAATCTCGCGGCCGAAGACTTGGGTTTAAGGTTTCCTAGAATCACTAGGAGTTCGGTTTGTGTTTGTGTCGCGGTTCGGTTCGTGTACATATTTATTATATATACATATATTTTGTAACTAAAACAATTCACGTAATTACACATCACGTATTCATTAACTCGTACATGTTTAATACATAGCATATAATTCACTCGACAAGTATTGCGTTTAAGTTGTCCGAAAAACCCGGGATGTCACAATATGTCCAACCACCTTATCAAAAGTACCACATGGTTATGAGGTCTACAAAAGAAATTCAAAACCAAGAGTGAAAAGCATCCCATAGTTACAACCACTTGACAAGAAATGGTCCACAACAGATATTTCAAAAATCTACTCAAAACTCTGACCATTCTCCTGGACTTGAGGCTGGAATGTCTGTGACCCCATCCAAAGCCATTTGGCTTTAGACACTCACCAAAACTAATCTGGTACTGATGTGTAGGGAGCTTCTAATTGCTTTGATAATTTATGGTATATAGATAGTGGAGGCTCCGGGCACGTGACAGGATGTCGAGCCCTTCTCAAAGATTTTCTAGAACATGGAGGGGTGATATATATCCTTTGGTAACAACTCAAAGGAAAGGTGTTAGGGTCAGGGACAGTCCAAGTAGGGAAACTCAAGTTTGAACATGTCAATTATCACACCCTGACCCGCAGCGGAATAAGAGTCGGGGCATAATTGGGTTATCACCAAAGCTCATGATGTTTACTAATATGTTTCATATTTATTAAATTCAAATTACATCTCAAATGTTCAAGTCAAAATCATACAATACAAGGAAAGGAAAAATTAACTAAAGCAATCCAAAATCTAAACTAGTTTATTCTTCTAGGCCGCCCTATATGTTTTTTGCTTCAACTTGATCACCTGTATCATGTGTAAAAATGGGGGATTTTGGGTCAACAAAAGTTGGCGAGTGAACCTTGTTAGAAAACATTTATTATAGATTTCTTGTTGTATTTGATATGGAAAAATTATGCAATAGTCATATGTGAGCAAATGTAAATAAGCATAATTACAAACAATAACAAACAATAACATGAATGATAATGTATATGTTGGCAACGTCACGTTCACGCTCATAGGTAATGGGGAACGGACGGCCTATGATGATGTATGTGCGATCAAGGCTCAATAAAACGGAGCCGATCGTATGTTGGCAACGCCTCGTTCACGCTCATAGGTAATGGGGAACGGCTCACGCTCATAGGTAATGGGGAGCGGCGGCCTATGATGATGTATGTACTGAAAATGATAAATTTAATCTAAACATTAACCACACAAACAATTGATACGTGTTGGGTACACATTTGATCATGGATATGATGAATGCACAAGTGTTTAAATGTAATAAATAATAAGCGACACATGATACACCCCAAAATGTGATTAAAACAGGGAATTGGTAGAGATTCACTCACATTGGGTGCGTTCGTTTGATGATGTTGAATGCGCACGAGTTTAGAGTGTTGATCGACAAGGAATAACTAACCTAAATAATAACGGAAAGGTACGGTAAATAAGTGGATTTTATTAACAATTTTAATAGGGTTTTTAGATTTATTTTTGTGAGTTTAAGGTTATTTTCTAACTTAAAAACATTATTTTTAAGTATTTTTAATTGATTTTTAAATTAAATAGATAAATAAAAATATAATAAAAAATGTTGACTTTTTGGGTTGACCATTGACCATTGACCGTTGACCGTTGACTGTGACTGTTGACTGTTTGACCGGTTCGATCGTGTGTAAGTATGCGCCGGGTAAGGCTCGAACCCGAGACCTCCCGTACGCGTGCACGCAGCTCTACCAACTGAGCTACGTGTCTAACCCGAAATATTTCTATTTTTAATTATATTTATACACTATTTAATTTAATCAGAAATTATTTATTTTAAAAAGGATTTAATTACATCGGACCGGTGCACACAACAGGTCTCGAACCCGGGACCTGTGGTTTAGTGTTGCACACAGTCCACCACTGGACTGTGTGTCTAACCTGGTTAATATACTGATTTTTATTAAACTTAACATCTTACAGCGAGTTGATCCGGTCCGATTTTAAAAAGAAACATTTTTATTTCAGAGAGTGAGGTTGTGTCAAGGATCGAACTCGCGACGTGTGATAAATGTTTACACACAGTCCACCGCTGGACTGTGTGTTTAACCTGGTTTAATATCTCATTTTAATTATACTTATACAATAGTTCAACTTCATCTTCTTCGTTCAAAGATACAGACAACGATTAATCAACTGTTCTTGTTTAATTCGATTAACGAAATTTGTAAGCGATTGAAATGTGATGGACGGAGAGGGTTTGGGGAAGAATGTACCGAAACAGATGTCTTTCTTAGAACTCCTGCAAGGATCGTCGGCTCTGTTTGGTGAACTCCGTCTGCTCGGATCAATCAACAGTTTTGATCGATTAGATGTGAAATTGAGTTACTAAACAATGATTAACAGAAGGTTTGAATGATTATACCGATTCACAGCGTGATTTGGAAATTCCAGAAGTTTTCTGGCGAAAGCAGAATATTCCGGCTACGTCGTCTGGGGTGGATTCTGGTTGATGAATTGAAGTTAGTAATAGTCTAACAATGGATTGAAACCGAAAGAGTCGAGGTATTTACCGTTTTGATGTGAGTCTCGGTTTTCCGGCGAAGGTCCGATGATTGCAGAAAATCTCCGGCAAGTGAAATAGATTCGAGAAATGGTGTGATTTTGAGCGAAATGATTTCAAGAGACTTGGGTGTGTATTTATAGGGAAGAATCGCGATGAATTGGGTCTGATTTCAGTCTTGATTCGTTGGTCAGTTTTTCTCCGGCGGTTATGACTGATGTCGCGGGATTAGACATCGGTTATAACCGACGTTGATGTTAATACATCCGTTAAGTCAAAAGAAACCGACGATGATTGGCGAAATCGTCGGAATTTCCGGCGAGAGTGATTTGGGCGCGCTGAGCGACTGAATTTAACTTCGAGTTTCATTATATGTATTAATTGTTTTGGTATATCAACAAATAACACAAGTGGTGGAGTGGTGGGATATGCGTGAGTTAAGTCTTTGAGGTAGACCCGGCTGACCCGGGTTCGAAACCCGGCAGCCTTCTTTTTTTTATTTATTTTATTTTCACTTTTTATCAATTATTGTTTTTGAATTCTAATTTATTTATTAATTATGTATCGTTTAAAATTAAAATAATCATAAATACGCAACGAAATTTTTATAACTTGATATTCGATTTACAAACGAAGCGGGTTCGGAAAACCGTTTTTCGACGAATGTTACAGTATCCCCTACTTTTAGAAATTTCGTCCTGAAATTTAGGTAGTAGTGCTAACCGGAAAAAGGTGTGGGTATTTCTCGCGCATTGAGTCTTCACGTTCCCAAGTAAACTCAGGTCCTCGTTTTGACTCCCAGCGTACCCTGACGATTGGAATACGGCTTCGTCTTAAACGTTTCTCTCCGAAGTCCATAATTTCTACTGGTCTTTCAATGAAATGCATAGATTCATCGACTTGAATGTCTTCTAGAGGAATATGGGGATTTTCATCGGCGAGGCACTTCTTCAAGTTTGATACGTGGAATGTGGGATGAATTCTGTTGAGTTCTTCTGGTAGGTCAAGCTTGTATGCTACAGGTCCTACTCTTTCGAGTATCTTGAAAGGTCCTACGTAGCGTGGTGCTAGCTTGCCTTTTTGGCAAAACGAACCACACCCTTCCACGGTGATACTTTTAAAAGTACTTGATCACCAACGTTAAACTCCAAGGGCTTTCGTCGTTTGTCTGCATAACTCTTTTGACGACTTTGTGCTGCTAGAAGATTGTTTCGAATTTGATGGATCTTGTCTGTTGTTTCTTGGATTAATTCTGGACCGGTGATTTGAGCTTCTCCAATTTCGTGCCAACATACTGGAGATCGGCACTTATGACCATATAAAGCTTCGAAAGGTGCCATGCCGATACTTGAATGATAGCTGTTGTTGTACGAAAATTTGACTAATGGTAGATGAGCGTCCCAATTCCCTTTGAAGTCTATGACACATGCTCGAAGCATGTCTTCAAGAGTTTGAATGGTGCGTTCAGATTGTCCATCAGTTGAGGATGATAGGCGGTACTGAGGTCTAATCGTGTACTCAAAGCGGCTTGTACGGCTTGCCATGTTCGTGAAGTGAAACGACCATCACGATCTGAAATAATGCTTAACGGTACACCATGACGGCTTACGATTTCGCTGATGTAGATACGAGCTAACTTCTCGTTCTTGAAGTCCTCGCGAATCGGAATGAAGTGAGCGGATTTTGTAAGACGATCAATGATTACCCATATAGTGTCATACCCACCGGAGGTGCGAGGTAACCCGGTAATGAAGTCCATGGTTATGTTTTCCCACTTCCATACAGGTATTTCAGGTTGGACTAGAAGTCCTGAGGGTCTTTGATGTTCAGCTTTTACTTTAGAACAGGTAAGGCACTTGGAAACAAAAACAGCAATATCCTTTTTCATGCCAGGCCACCAGTAGGTGTATCGAAGGTCTTGATACATCTTGTCGGCTCCTGGGTGTACAGAGTATCGTGTTTTGTGCGCCTCTTTCATAAGGAAATCGCGAAGGTTATTGTGATCGGGAATCCATATGCGATCTAGATAATACAGAATACCGTCGGATTTTGTTTCGAGTTTAAGTTCAGCTCCACAGGATAGCTCATTGCGTATGTCGTTTTCTGTTATAGAAACATGTTGAGCTTCTCGGATTTGATCTTTGATGTCGGTTATGATTTGCGAACATAGAAGACGAATGGAGTTCGCATAACCCTTTCGACTGAGTGCATCGGCCACCACATTTGCCTTGCCAGGATGATACCGAATTTCACAGGCGTAGTCATTAAGAAGTTCGACCCATCTTCGTTGCCTCATATTCAACTCCTTTTGGTTAAAGATACGTTGGAGGCTCTTGTGGTCAGTGTATATATCACACTTGGTACCGTAGAGGTAATGTCTCCATATCTTAAGAGCGAACACAACGGCTCCAAGTTCCAGGTCGTGGGTAGTGTAGTTCTTCTCATGCACTTTGAGTTTCCTAGAAGCATAGGCTATCACTTTTCCCCTTTGCATTAATACACAGCCTAGTCCTTGCCCTGATGCGTCGCAATATACTACAAAGTCATCGCAACCTTCGGGGAGTGTGAGGATAGGTGCGTCACAAAGCTTTTGCTTAAGGGTTTGGAAGGCTTCTTCTTGTTTAGGTCCCCATATAAAGGGTTTTCCTTTATGAGTCAAAGCCGTGAGTGGTACAGCAATACGGGAAAAATTTGCAATGAAACGGCGATAATAACCAGCCAAACCAAGGAATGATCTTACTTCGGTTGGTGTACGTGGCGCTTGCCATTCTTGTACTGCTTTGATCTTTGAGGGGTCGACATGTATTCCCTTGTCATTGACGACATGTCCAAGGAATTGTACCTCTTTTAACCAGAATTCGCATTTGGAGAATTTGGCGTAGAGCTTTTCATTCCCTAAAAGTGTGAGGATGAGTCGAAGGTGTCGCTCATGATCAGACTTAGACTTTGAGTAAATGAGAATGTCGTCGATGAAGACTATAACAAAGCGATCGAGATAGGGTTTGCAGACTCTGTTCATTAGATCCATGAAGATAGCTGGAGCGTTGGTTAGACCAAATGGCATGACCATGAATTCATAATGACCATAACGAGTTCGGAAGGCGGTCTTTGGGACGTCTTCTTCATGTACTCTGAGTTGATGATAGCCAGAACGAAGGTCGATCTTTGAAAAACAGGTGGCACCCTGGAGTTGGTCTAGTAGATCATCGATGCGAGGTAAGGGATAGCGGTTCTTGACCGTTAACTTGTTGAGTTCTCTGTAGTCGATACCCATGCGAAACGTTCCATCCTTCTTCTTCACAAACAGAACAGGTGCACCCCAAGGCGATGAGCTAGGACGTATGAATCCTTTGTCAGTCAGTTCTTGCAGTTGACTGGCCAGCTCTTGCATTTCGGATGGGGCTAACCTATAAGGAGATTTTGCGACGGGTGTAGCGCCAGGTACAAGATCAATGCGGAATTCGACTTCTCTCATGGGAGGAAGTCCTGAGATGTCGTCGGGAAAGACTTGTGGGAATTCTTTCACTACAGGTATATCTTCTAGCTTCTTCTCCTTGTTTCCCTTCTTGATGACGTGATAGTTCTTGCGGAGATACTTTCGGGCTTGAAGGCAGGACATCAATTTGAGTCCTTTCGAAGGGGTTTCTCGAAAGATTCGTAGGGTTTGACCGTCTGTGAGAGGAATGCGAATGAACTTTTCGCGGCATACCACTTTAGCCTGATGTTGGCTGAGCCAGTCCATACCGATTATAATGTCGAAACTTCCTAACTTCATAGGAATGAGGTCAACTGGAAAATCGTGATCGTTTAGAGTGAGGGTACAATTCCGTATAATAGAGTTTAATGAGACCGGTTTTCCGTCAGCAACTTCCACTGTTATGGATTCCATGAGTTTATCACGAGTTTGGTTGAGGATGGGTTCAAATTCTAAGGACACAAAACTCTTATCCGCGCCAGTATCAAATAACATGGATGCATAACTACCATTGATGAGAAACGTACCGTTAACCACGTTGTTGTCGGCCCTAGCTTGATTGGCATTGATGTTGAAAGCTCTTCCTCTAGCAGGTGGAGGAGCTTGGTTAGCTTGATTCACCGGATTTGCTTGAGCTTGAGCATGTATGATGTTCACCAAGCGTGGACAAGTGTTTCTAAAGTGGTTTGGGTCTCCACAGTTGTAACAAGCCCGCATGGGTTGCATCATGGGGTAGTTGGGTTGGTAGTAGGTTTGGGCCGTGTGTTGTGTAGGTGGTAGTAGTAAGGGTTGTTGGGCTTGACCCATTATCTGATGGTGGGTTTGGGTTGTGGGTTGGTTGCGGTTCATTCGCTGAAGTGTGCGGCAGGTTTGGATGGTGTGACCTGCACGGCCACAGCTGGTGCAATATTGACAGGGGTGCTCGGGAGAGTGATGGTATTGGCAACGGGTGCATTTTGGGTAGGGACCGGAGTATGGCCTTTTTTATGGTGTAGATGAGGGGGCAACTTGGTTGGTGGGTGCAGCAGTGATAGGAGGGTTTGTTTGGGTGACAGCAAAGTTTCTGGTGTTTCGCTTCCTTTACCAGTAAACTTCAAAGAGGATCCAGAATGGGTTGAAGTTTGAGCCTCAATGGGGGCTTTCTTTTTCTCCTCCTTGAATTTACCGTTTCGGATGCGGTTTTCGGTAAGTTCGGTAGCTAGTTCCATTGCAGCTTCCAGTGTTGCAGGTGAAGTGCTTAGAACCGAGTCTTGAATTTTCGAGGGGAGGCCTCGAATGTAGTGTTCAACCAAATGGTACACTGGGGTGAACAAGTTAGGAACCATCTGATTCAGCTCAAGAAATCTTTTGTTGTAGGAAGTATGATCTCCTTCCTTTTGCTTTAGAGAATGGAATTCATCTTCCAACTTCTTGATTTCGCTTCTTGGGCAGAAGCGTCTTGTCATTATTTCCCTTAACTCTTCCCACGTTAAGGCCATAGCATCTTCAACTCCTCTTTTACCCTTCTCGGTGTTCCACCAGGTCAGGGCTACCCCAAATAGTCTCTCGGTTGCGTAACGTACCTTGCGATCCTCGGGACAATCGCAGTTGAGGAAGGTGTTCTCCATTTCCTCAAACCAGTGGAGGAGAGCCGTGACACCTTCGGTCCCTTCATACTTTGGGGGATCGCAAGACTTGAAGTGTTTGTAGGAGCACTTCTTGGAGGAAGGGTTGTCGACGTTCTGGTCTTCTTGCTGGGGAGGATTGATGGGATTTGCGGCAAGAGCTTGTTGGACTTGAACTACGATGTCAGGAAGCACCGCGGCCATTTGTCTTGCGCTTTGGGTGGCAAGCGTTCGTTTGACCTTCCTGACTTTCGACCTCCTCGTAGCTGCCTAGCCGACATCTACAGGAACATACATAGGAAGATTGTGAGTTTAAGAAGTGTTTAGGTGTCATGTGTCGTTAAAAGTAATAAAATAACATAATCATCAATAATGCAACTACATCCATAGGATGTCTTGGGTCTGCTCATGTTTGGGCCTCAAATGTCCCCCATACCTTCACCTGTATAGTCATGTGGGCCCCCATGACTATTGGCTTGGTAGGATTCACATTGGTGTTGGTGGTTTAACACTTGCATCACCCAAATGAAAACCATGAAATATGTTTGCGAAATGTATGGTCGGAGGGTGTCCAGGTGTAGACACAATGACAACTCAAAGTGGGGTTAGCTCACACGACGTTTGGTATAGCATGCTTTGGCCAAATAGGTCCTTTGTACTCTCATCGTTAGTCCCCAGGTAGGCAAACTGGTCCTTTATTTTGGATTTATACGAATGCCAAGCCTAGACAGGACGTTCCGACTACCGGTACTTGTACCCTTCCAGATACTACATGCCCGTCATGAGAACTCACTTTTGATGTTAGAAAAAATGAGTATAAATCAAAAACACTTAAGAGTCCACGGGCTAGTACTGAAAAAGGAAAGTCCAAAAGACCTTCATCCCAGTCCAAACATCTGATACCAAATAGCTTAATGCAACCTCTGCTCCCAGAGAGGTTCAGGTAACAGATGCACCACCAGCAAACAAATTTCCAAGAGGATATGTCCAACCACCTTATCAAAAGTACCACATGGTTATGAGGTCTACAAAAGAAATTCAAAACCAAGAGTGAAAAGCATCCCATAGTTACAACCACTTGACAAGAAATGGTCCACAACAGATATTTCAAAAATCTACTCAAAACTCTGACCATTCTCCTGGACTTGAGGCTGGAATGTCTGTGACCCCATCCAAAGCCATTTGGCTTTAGACACTCACCAAAACTAATCTGGTACAGATGTGTAGGGAGCTTCTAATTGCTTTGATAATTTATGGTATATAGATAGTGGAGGCTCCGGACACATGACAGGATGTAGAGCCCTTCTCAAAGATTTTCTAGAACATGGAGGGGTGATATATATCCTTTGGTAACAACTCAAAGGAAAGGTGTTAGGGTCAGGGACAGTCCAAGTAGGGAAACTCAAGTTTGAACATGTCAATTGTCACACCCTGACCCGCAGCGGAATAAGAGTCGGGGCATAATTGGGTTATCACCAAAGCTCATGATGTTTACTAATATGTTTCATATTTATTAAATTCAAATTACATCTCAAATGTTCAAGTCAAAATCATACAATACAAGGAAAGGAAAAATTAACTAAAGCAATCCAAAATCTAAACTGGTTTATTCTTCTAGGCCGCCCTATATGTTTCTTGCTTCAACTTGATCACCTGTATCATGTGTAAAAATGGGGGATTTTGGGTCAACAAAAGTTGGCGAGTGAACCTTGTTAGAAAACATTTATTATAGATTTCTTGTTGTATTTGATATGGAAAAATTGTGCAATAGTCAATATGTGAGCAAATGTAAATAAGCATACATTACAAACAATAACAAACAATAACATGAATGATAATGTATATATTGGCAACGTCACGTTCACGCTCATCGGTAATGGGGAACGGACGGCCTATGATGATGTATGTGCGATCAAGGCTCAATCAAACGGAGCCGATCGTATGTTGGCAACGCCTCGTTCACGCTCATAGGTAATGGGGAACGGCTCACGCTCATAGGTAATGGGGAGTGGCGGCCTATGATGATGTATGTACTGAAAATGATAAATTAATCTAAACATTAACCACACAAACAATTGATACGTGTTGGGTACACATTTGATCATGGATATGATGAATGCACAAGTGTTTAAATGTAATAAATAATAAGCGACACATGATACACCCCAAAATGTGATTAAAACGGGGAATTGGTAGAGATTCACTCACATTGGGTGCGTTCGTTTGATGATGTTGAATGCACACGAGTTTAGAGTGTTGATCGACAAGGAATAACTAACCTAAATAATAACGGTAAGGTACGGTAAATAAGTGGATTTTATTAACAATTTTAATAGGGTTTTTAGATTTATTTTTGTGAGTTTAAGGTTATTTTCTACTTTAAAAACATTATTTTTAAGTATTTTTAATTGATTTTTAAATTAAATAGATAAATAAAAATATAAAAAAAATGTTGACTTTTTGGGTTGACCATTGACCATTGACCGTTGATCGTTGACTGTTGACTGTTTGACCGGTTCGATCGTGTGTAAGTATGCGCCGGGTAAGGCTCGAACCCGAGACCTCCCGTACGCGTGCACGCAGCTCTACCACTGAGCTACGTGTCTAACCCGAAATATTTTTGTTTTTAATTATATTTATACACTATTTAATTTTAATCAGAAATTATTTATTTTAAAAAGGATTTAATTACATCGGACCGGTGCACACAACAGGTCTCGAACCGGGGACCTGTGGTTTAGTGTTGCACACAGTCCACCGCTGGACTGTGTGTCTAACCTGGTTAATATACTGATTTTTATTAAACTTTATCTTACAGTGAGTTGATCCGGTCCGATTTTAAAAAGAAACATTTTTATTTCAGAGAGTGAAGTTGTGTCAAGGATCGAACTCGCGACGTGTGATAAATGTTTGCACACAGTCCACCGCTGGACTGTGTGTCTAACCCGGTTTAATATCTCGTTTTAATTATACTTATACAATAGTTCAACTTCATATTCTTCGTTCAAAGATACAGACAACGATTAATCAACTGTTCTTGTTTAATTCGATTAACGAAATTTATAAGCGATTGAAATGTGATGGACGGAGAGGGTTTGGGGAAAGAATGTACCGAAACAGATGTCTTTCTTAGAACTCCGGCAAGGATCGTCGGCTCTGTTTGGTGAACTCCGTCTGCTCGGTTCAATCAACAGTTTTGATCGATTAGATGTGAAATTGAGTTACTAAACAATGATTAACATAAGGTTTGAATGATAATACCGATTCACAGCGTGATTTGGAAATTCCAGAAGTTTTCCGGCGAAAGCAGAATATTCCGGCTACGTCGTCTGGGGTGGATTCTGGTTGATGAATTGAAGTTAGTAATAGTCTAACAATGGATTGAAAACGAAAGAGTCGAGGTATTTACCGTTTTGATGTGAGTCTCGGTTTTCCGGCGAAAGTCCGATGATTGCAGAAAATCTCCGGGCGAGTGAAATAGATTCGAGAAATGGTGCGATTTTGAGCGAAATGATTTCCAGAGACTTGGGTGTGTATTTATAGGGAAGAATCACGATGAATTGGGTCTGATTTCAGTCTTGATTCGTTGGTCAGTTTTTCTCCGGCGGTTATGACTGATGTCGCGGGATTAGACATCGGTTATAACCGACGTTGATGTTAATACATCCGCTAAGTCAAAAGAAACCGACGATGATTGGCGAAATCGTCGGAATTTCCGGCGAGAGTGATTTGGGCGCGCTGAGCGACTGAATTCAACTTCGAGTTTCATTATATGTATTAATTGTTTTGGTATATCAACAAATAACACAAGTGGCGGAGTGGTGGGATATGCGTGTGTTAAGTCTTTGAGGTAGACCCGGCTGACCCGGGTTCGAAACCCGGCAGCCTTCTTTTTTTTTATTTTATTTTCACTTTTTATCAATTATAGTTTTTAAATTCTAATTTGTTTATTAATTATGTATCGTTTAAAATTAAAATAATCATAAATACGCAACGAAATTTTTATAACTTGATATTCGATTTACAAACGAAGCGGGTTCGGAAACCCGTTTTTCGACGAATGTTACATCAATCTTATTGACAATCTGAAATTTAACCTTCTTAGTGTATCTCAAATGAGTGACAGGCTATGAGTCATTCTTCACTAAGAAAACTTGTAAGATTGTTGGGCCAGATGTGGTGAAAAAGATTGAAGAAATCATAGACGGGAGCAAAACACAGCTTGTTGCTCACATGAGTGGCAACGTGTATGTGGTAGATATGTTGAAAGATAATCCAATGTCTAATGCTTGTCTGTTCTCAGCTGCCCCTGACAAAGAGATTGAACTATGGCATAGAAGACTTGGTCATACAAATCACAAAACTATCAACACACTCTCAAAACAAGGTTAGTAAGAGGCCTTCCACCAAAACAATTCACATGTGATGAATATTGTGTGTCCTGTCTATAAGGTAAACAACATAAAAGTTCATTCAAATCCCTTGATGAGTCCAAAACTAGTCAGTGTTTACAATTGTTACACATGGACCTGTTTGGCCCTGTTAAAAGCATGAGTCTTAAAAAGAAGAGCTATTGTCTTGTCATAATTGATGATTTTTAAAGTTTTACGTGGACTTAATTTTTTCACTCCAAAGATGAGACTGCAGGTATTTTACAAGACTTTGTAAGAAAGGTTGAAAGTAATTTGATCTGCCAGTAAAAATCTTCAGGAGTGATAATGGAACAGAGTTCAATAATAAGGAGTTGGATGATTTCTGCGTGTCAAAAGGGATTGTAAGGCAGTACAGCATCACAAGAACACCAGAACAAAATTGGGTGGTTGAAAGAAAGAATAGGACTTTGATTGAGACTGACATAACAATGCTTGCAGATTCAGGTTTACCATTGTCTTTTTGGGCAAAGGCTGTAAACATTGCTTGCTATGTGCAAAAAAGAGTTTTAATCAACCCTAGACATCAAAAGACTACTTATGAAACGTCTGCTGACTCTTCAAAATTGCCAATAGATGTTAGCTCAGATGATTCTCATCTGCAACCTTCACCTCTAAATGCCATCATTCCATACAAGGGAGCTCTAATCTACCTTAAAAATCATCCACCAGACTAAGTTATTGGAAACATCAATGAAGGGGTACTCACAAGAAGTCTATCCCAAAACATTTGTCTTTTTGCTGGTTTTCTATCACTCACACAACCTGTCAAGTACCAAGAGGCAATGAAAGACAATAGTTGGGTAGAGGCCATGTAGAAAGAGCTCCAACAGTTCAAGAGACAACAAGTATGGGAACTTGTACCATTACCTAAGGATGTATATCCAATTGGCACAAAATGGGTCTTCAAGAACAAAACTGATGAAATGGGCATTGTTGTCAAGAACAAAGCTAGGCTTGTGGTTCAAGGCTATAGACAAGAAGAAGACATTGACTATGATGAAACATTTGCTCCAGTAGCAAGATTATAGGCCATCAGATTGTTTTTAGCTTTTGTTGTCAACCACAACATCAAGGTATATCAAATGGATATCAAATATGCATTCCTTTATGGTAAGATCAAGGAAGAGGTATATGTATGCCAACCCCCTGATTTTGAAGATGCTTTTTATCCTGATCATGTCTATAAGCTTAATAAAGCTTTGTATGGGTTGAAACAAGCACCAAGGGCTTGGTATGAAACTCTATCCACCTTTCTCTTATCCATAGGCTTTATAAGAGGTAAAATTGATAAAACATTGTTTCTAAAATGGAAAGGAAAGGATTTGATGATTGTCTATATTATGTGGATGACATCATTTTTGGATCCACATGTAATTCCATGTGTGAAGAGTTTAGGGAGCTCATAACAGCAGAGTTTGAAATGAGTGCCATGGGTGAATTTCAATGCTTTCTTGGTCTCCAAGTTAAGCAATTGCAAAATGGTACATTCATTCATCAAAGTAAATATGTTAAAGAACTATTAAAAAATACGATATGAATGATTGTAAACCATGTAGTACACCCATGCTACCACAAAACTGATCACTGTTGATGATAAAGATGACTTGGTTAATCAGACACTTTACAGAAGCATGATTAGCTCATTATTGTACCTAACTACATCAACGCCAGACATCATGTTTGGAACATGTGTCTATGCCAGATCCCAGTCAGCACCTAGAAAGTCCAACCTTATAGCTGTGAAAAGGATATTCAGATACATAAAAGGTGCTCCCACACTTGGTATCTGGTATCCATCTAATGGGAATATTGAGCTTTCAGGTTATTTAGACAGACTTTGCTGATTGTCATACTACAAGGAAGTCTACTTCTAGAGGATGTTAGTTTTTAGGCAATTGCTTGGTTTCTTGGCAAACAAAAAGCAAGCAGCGGTTTCAACATCAACAGTAGAGGCTGAATATATTGCTGCTGCAAGCTGTACAGCTCAACTCCCGTGGCTTCAAAATCGGTTGCTGAATTTTGGTGTGACTGCTTTAAAGACTTCTCTCATGTTGGATAGTCAGGCATCTAAAAACATCATTAAAAATCCAGTTTCTCATTCAACAACCAAGCACATTGACATCAGACATCACTTTGTGAGGGATAGCTATGAAAAAGGTTTTATTTCTCTGCATCATGTTCCAACCAAGGATCAGCTGGCAGATGTGTTGACAAACGCTTTAGACACATCCACCTTTGAAAGCTTGATCTCTAGGATTTGTATGCTAAACATGGATTAATAGCAAAATTTGTTTTCCATGAATAAAAAGCATTAAAATGTTTTCAGAAAATCAAAAATCCATCCTTAAAAATAGCTTTGATTAAAAATTTTCAAAAATCCTTAAAGTCTGTTACAAATCACTATTTCTAAAACCTCTATTTGGGTAAAATTTATCCACTGCTGAAAGGTATCATCTGTTCTCACTCACCACTGTTCATAACATCTATTAGGCATAATCACTACTTGCCCTAACCTCTGATGTTTATCCTCTTATAGACTAAAATCAGCCACTTCTTATATCCACTGTTCCCAACCACTGTTGCTTTTTAGCAGAGGTTATCTAACAACTGTCCTCCATTATCACAAATAGAGGTTACCACGTGGACAGATGTTAGCCATCAGATCTTTCAAACAGATGCTACCACGTCAGCATTCAATTTTTCACTTTATAAAAACCCCTGTTCTATCCAAACAAAGTTTCCACTGCCGACTTGAATTCAAAAATTCATAAAAAGCGGTTTCCACTACCATATTCTTCAAACTTATCACCTCCCATCTCCGATCATGGCTCTGCAAATAAAAACTCCTCATAAATACCTCCTTTATTTCGAGAAAACCGACAAAAATCAAGCTTTCTCAATAATTGATGTTTTGACATCATCTAAATATTACACCATACTAACTGCCGATGCACCAATATACGTGGATACCCTCCGACAATTCTAGGCTAATGCTGAAATTCAATCTCAAAATAAAAAGCCCTTTGGTATAACATCAAAGATCAGAGGAACCATTGTTCAGATATCTCCATCCTCCATATACACAGTATTTGCTCTAAACGACTAGGCAGGTAATACTACTTTTGAAAAACAGCACTTTCACACAAAGTTCAAAAAAAGAGGGTATGAGGGTCAATTGACAGGAGTTACAATTTTAAAACCTCAATTGCCTGCTGAAATGAGATATCTTTTCCATAGCCTACTTGTATGTCTCTCAGCTAAGACCACCTCACTCAATGAGATTCCACAAAAATTCCAATACTTAGGATATGCCATTTTGACAAATTCAGGTTATAATCTATCCAAGGCATTGTTCTTGGACTTGGTGGCAAATGTGAATGCTGTTAAAGGGAACAAACCTAAAGCTTTTATGTATCCCAGACTTTTAAGCTTTTACATTAAAAAACAATGTCTTAAAAAGATTTTCAACAAGGTAAAGCTTTTAAAATAACAAGTCTTACAAATGAAACTTTCACTAGAATGCAAGATAAAGAGTCAAAAGTTTCTAAAACACAAGCAAAGGGGGATGAGCCTATTTAGATGAGTCCACATTTGTTGCTCAAACCTCTCTTGCTGAGCCCACTGCTCCTGGTGATCATGACACCACAACCGGTGTTGTGAAACCCACACAAGAAAAATCCAAAAAGAAAACCCTCACATCCAAAAAGCCCACAAAAAGAAACAAAATAAAAAGGCACCTCTAGAAGATAAGATCCCAGAGGATAGCCTTGTGGTAACACCAAAGCCACTAGAAACAATTGTTGCTACTTCCTCACAACAGATGGAAAGATCTCCACCTGTCCAAACTCCTCTTGAATCCTCACAAAATGATCAAGATGTAAGCGCAAGGACACCATATCAAAAGGCAGACATTTCAATTGAAAGTCTAGTTTTAAGCCCCATTGCCAGGGCTGTCTCTCTTTCAACTCCACAACCCTCCACTCCAATTCCACCAACATTCATACCTCTGTTTGATGCAATTGATAAAACTCATACACAAATCAGTTCCTCTCAATCACAAATTAAAGAGAGCAAACTTCCATAAGTGACTGAGTCTGAGAAAAATCAATTTGCTAACCCACAAATAGTTGAAGAGGCTACACCCCTTGAGTTACATGTAACTCTTGGTGGTAGTTCAAGTGAAGCAGCCACTACAACTGGCGAAACAAAAGTTTTTCAGTTGGACAATGTTATAAACTACAAGTCTTCCTTGAAGGCAATAACTGTTGAGGATACAATTGTAACCTCTGTTCCAGTTGGAAGTCCCCAGTACCAAGAAAAAAAAGGCATTTGGTTCTGATAATTTGGAGTCTTCTCCTGTTATGGACCCAAATACACCTACCTCTGGCAAGAATTCAAATGATCCTATTAAGTTAGGTGATGAATTAAGATACAATAATTTGATAAGAATGACATCTATGAAATCTTCAATGGAAGAAATGAAAAGCATGATGAAATAGATGTTGAAGAATTCTGAAAGTCAACCTTCAACTCAGCAAATTACCAATGAGCTATGGAAATCAATGCAACCAATTATCCAAGCTCAAAGGAATTTGGCTAATATTAACCATAATACTCACATGGAGTTGATAAGAAACATGGTTGAGGCCATGTACAAAGTTACACAAGCTGATATCAAGGCCATTAGGGAACATCTTTTAAAGACCACTGACTCTGCCCCTCCAACTGTACTTCAAGAAGAAGTGGAAGATAATGTCAAAAAGGGGGAGAATGAAAAGTTAAGAAAGTTGCAGTCTTCATCACAAGCAAAACCATCAAAGGTGCAACAACAAAAGCTATGGTTTATCCTGAAAAATCAACCACAACCTCTGCTAAGGCATTAGATGCTGGAAGAGAAAAATGGATTGATGAGACCCTGAACAAGAGAGCAAAAGAGATTGCCTGAGAAAAGCAAAAAAGGTAATATACACTCGAAAGCAAAGCTTCTATCCTAATTGAACAAGAACAGGCCATGCAGAGGGAAAAGGAGGACATTAGCACTTCAAAAAGGAGAAAGTCAACAAGACATGTTAGACATCCAATCACCACCCCTCCTAAAACCACTGCTAGGTCTACAAGAAGTGTATCCTTTGCTACAACCAAAACTAAACCCTCACCACAAAAACCACCTCAAAAGAAACTATCACCTAAATCACCTCTAAAACAACCAACAGATGCATCAGCAGATGTTCCACAAACCACTGCCATGATAACCTTTCCCATAACAACACAACCACTACCCACACCACCAAGAATTCAACTACGCCCACCTTCACCTAAAATCAAATTCACACATAAAACAAAAACTTTTGTTATGCAATAAGATGATGAGGAGGTTCCATCACCAATCCCCTTATCATTTGCTCCCATTCCAGCCATATGACTCTCATCATTTCCACCTAAAGCCACTTCAATTCCATCTATTCATCCACCATCACAAGTCATCCCGCTGGCTGCTCGGTATCCTCTGTAGATTCTTGCAATCCAAGGTGAAATTGAATCATTTTTCTCAACAGAGGATGCATTACAACGATCCTTCCCATCTCTCTTTGGTTATCGCAAGCCTAAAAACCGAGATGAATATTTGAAGTTAAAAGCAAGACAGGTTGATATTGTTGGGAAGGAAATATGCAAAGGGAAGGATGATAGGACGTCTCAGGGAATCTTGTCACTAGAACTTAGCAAGGCGAGAAAGATAGAAGATTATGCTAAGCACCCGAGCAAGTCAATGTCCGAGAAGCCAATAAATGCTGAGCTTGATAAGGAACTGAGACAAGATTACCTTGATCACATCATACAATATAAACCATACAAAGCAAATAGAGCACAGTTCAAAGATTGGTCAACAGATGCTCTCAAAGAAGAAATAGAAAGAATTCAAAAGATGCTCAATGATCCTTCACATAAGCCAACACCACCAGATTGGAAGAAATATAAACAAGCTGATCAAAACAAGGCATTAAAGCTGAAGAGATTGAGAGAAGAGCTTGTTGCTGCAAAGTATGGTACTACCAGGTCTGTTGCCAGATGGTCAGAATCCAGAATTGTTGAAACATACAATAAAATGGAACAACTGAGAGAAAAGGATCCTACAGTTCCAAAGAAGCCAGTATATCTAACAGTGGTTATCCCTCAATAGACCTTTACATCTACAAAGTAGTCCTCAACATCTGGCTTGTCCATAGCTGTCTTAAATCAAGCAAAAAGGCAGAAGTAGATGTTTGAGGCTGATGAACAGATGTATGAAAACTACAGGTGAGAAGGACTGAAAAACCAATTGCTATATCACACAGATCCTGCCAGTGCCAAACTACATGAAACACTTACTAATCTTATGGGCAGGCCACAATCGCCAAACTCATAAAAAATAACCCTTCACCCAAGAAAATCATTTGATTCAAAAATTATAAAGTGGAAGTCATCCTCAGATACCCACGAATTGATTCTTCTTAGATCAAATGGTGATGTTCAAAGGATAAGAATGGAGGATGCATATGGTCTGGATGTAGATGACCTCCAAAATTTATTGAACATTGAGCTAGAAATGGATTTTGAAGATATAATTTCCATGGACTTTGAATTATAATTCAAATGCCAAATCAGGGAAAAGCTGATGAGAAATAAAGAAGAGTTTTGGCATCATCTGTTCTAGGGGGATATTGTTTGATCTAGTGGACCCCACAAAAGAACAAATTATTAGAAAGCCAAAATAGTCTACAACATCTGATTACAAATAACAGTGCTTTGAAGATCTGCTCCTCCCAAAGGCAAAGACTCAACATCTGCTACTCTAAAGTCTGCCAAGGCCAGGGTCTGTTCACAAGATCTGTTGAAGACAAACTCTGCTTAAAGCCAAATGTCTGCCTAAGAGAACTTCTGCTGATGAAAACTAAAGTCTGATGAAGCTAAGGTCTGCTGTGGATCAACAGAGGATAAAGCTCAACAGAGGATTCTCAACAGATGATGATCAACAGAATTTATTTGTATTATCAATGTAACAATGCTTAGGCTCTAGCAGAGTTTAGGAGTTTGTTAGACTGTTAGATGTCGTTGTCTAGATGACGTCAGCTTAGATTCTTTAGATGTTTCGTTTGTACTATAAATATAACAGTGTCAGTACTGTTCTATTCATCACTTTTCATCTTGACATTTTTGTACGAACAAACAAGTAGTGATCAGGCTGAGGGGAGTTGTATTCTTCATGCGTACGTAAATCTGTGATTATGAATTTAAAAAAGCATGTTGATAAAAGAAATATCTTCATTGTTGTGATTGAAAAGTTAATTATTCCGCTGCAAATTTCATATCTGTTTATCTTTATTCATTGTTTTTATCTTAACTGTCACAACAATCAAACTCAGATCCTAACATCAACCCAACAACCCTTTACCCTATGCAACTGTCTCTATATTCGCTTCTTTTTTTTACATACTTAACGCTTTGCATCGCGGTGGAAGTGGTGGGGGTGGTTGACTGGTTGTTGGTTATGCTTGTTGTGGCATTATTATTATTATTATTATTATTATTATTATTATTATTATTATTATTGAGTGTAGTTCGACTACAGAGTCAATTTTTCCTTCAAAGTGTACAAAGTCGTAAAACACCACAATTTTAGCCATAAAACACACTCAAACCCCATAAATAACACAGTGAAGATCACTAAAACACAATATCCAAACCCTAACAGTCCATAAAAACTTCAAACAAACCATCGTAGAACTATGAATATAAAACACAACATGATAATCAACGTAAAAACACACTAATGTTAGTCATTCGATAATCAAAGTCTTATCATACAAAACAAACACAAAACCCACAAATATGGCGTTTTAATAATCTGCAGTATGTTATTTGTGGGTTTTGAGTGTGTTTTTTGGTTGATATTATGGTGTATTATGACTTTTCACACTTTATAGGAAAAATGGACTTTTTAGCCAACTCTCACCCTTATTATTATTATTTTGTAAATTTATTTAAAGGCTATGATGTTTGAAGTATTCTGAGTAAAATAAAAATTAAAGAGTAAATTACACAAACTGTCATTTATTTATATACTAAATTGCACTCTTTGTCCCTTTTTTTTTAAATCACGTAAAATATCCTTTATTTTGTAAATTTTGCACGTTCTTTGTCCATTAAGCTAACTAGTGGTAACTTTCAGTTAACTTTAAAATAAAATTATCAATTTGTCGAAAGGATATAATCTGAAGTTTATTTATAAAGGATACACCATGTAATTTACTTCAGTTCTTTTCTTTTTTTTAATAAATTTATCACTATTGTTTTATGATTGCTTTAAATTTTTCATAATTTATCAACTAACAAAAAATTTTATAAAATATATATTTTATTATAATTTATTTATTTTCATTTGTTTGATTAAATTATTAACTTTTTTTATTTTAAAAGTAATGTAATTTTTTATAGTATGTTATTACATAAACCGTTGGTGTGATCGAGTTATTTATTATCAGTTTTACAATTATTATATGTTATTTGAACAAAATTTGCAACAAAATATGGAGAAAAATAAGTACGCCGGTCACGCGTTACGAGAGTCGGTTTAAACATAGATAAGGAAAAAACATGTCGTAATGTCGTATTATTAGATGAGCGTACGTCGGACATATTATAACACGTCTAAAATAAGCACTTGCTTTAAAAATAACATTACCAAATTTCAAAATTTTTATAGAAAATCATAGTTTAAACCAACATGTCGTAACGCGACCGCTACGCTTTCTCCATATTTTGGTGTAAATTCGTTCGTATAACATATAATAATTGTGGAAGTGATAAAAGAGTAACTTGATAACACCAATGGTTTATGTAAAATATAGTATAAAAATTTATATTATTTGTAAAATTAAAAAAAAGTAAATAACTGAATCAAACAAATGAAAATAAATAAATTATAAAAAACATATATTTTTATAAAAAAATGTTGAACAATGATTTACAATTTAAAAAAACTAACTGATAAACAATAGAGGCAAGTATGAGTGAGAACGAAATAAGTATGTAAGCATGTGTGTATGTTTTTAATTGCATGATAGTATGTGAAATCCATAGGTAAGCATGGATAGAAATGAGTACGCAGGTAGGTTTTATGTATGAGTGTAAGTCCAAAAATTAGATCTAACAGGTATCGCAAGACTAATCGATTGCGGAAATAAAGATTAGAATGAAGAACAAGAACAATCTTTAATCAAAGCAACTTGCATACACCAAAATAGTGTCTGATACAAGTTTTTCAATAACAACTGACGAGCCCCAAAACCATAACCTAATACATGTATTTATACAAATCATATAGCCCACTAGTTACAACCCCAGGCCCATGAGGCTCTAGGAAGCCCAAATCCCTTAAACTTAGCCCAGATGTAGCATTAATGTGTAAACCTTTAGTTATGAACCCAACAATCTCCCCTAGGTTTACAATGTTAGGCTTTTAGTCTTTAGGTAATGCATCAACTCCCAATCTCCCAGCTATTATTCCAGCCACTGCTACCATCCAATCCTTCACACAAGCTTCATATAATTTTGTAGTTTGAATTTGATTCGCGGCTAAAACTTGCAGATCTTCGTCATGGAAACTCACTGAATCCACCACATCATTTACTTAAACGCTTTCTCTTTGGTGACGATCGCTACACTTCCAACCTTCGGATCGTACATCCAGAAATTAAAATTCTTCAGAATACCTCTGGGTAATGTCGGAACAACCGCTATCACAGGTTCTTTGTCTGTTGGAGGCCACATCACCGATTTAAAACGCCTACCAGTTCTCGCATCACGAACCCCCTTAGCAGCCTATAGATATGGCTCAACGGTTTTCATCGTCTTTAAACCAGTCTTAACTTCTTGCTCCAAACGTTTGAAGAACCTCCAACCCGGTCCACATTCTGTAGTATCCTCGTCAGTATAAGGAGCTCTCAAAAGATCAGCTAGTGCAATCTTCGTCCAGGTTTCAAATTGAGATTCCTTCGAGTAATATTCACGGGTACCATCCTGCCTGACGATAAGCCACATATTCTTCACATGATCATACGTCCAACTTAGCACTCGCGACATGTTTTCAACTTTGCTGTAATAACTCGAACCGAGCTCCATAACATATCTCTCGGATTGGTTGGAAGGATCCTTTAATTGGAAGTTCTCATCAAGTGGATTCACGTCTACATTCTTCATTAGAACCATCTGCTTTTTCTTTTGAGCAGTTGAGTGTTTCTGACTCGCAGTGTACTTCTTCTTCGGATCACGTAAGTAATCATCCAATCCTGCTTGACGATCAGCAGCTAACTATTCAACAGTTGCTCCATCGGCTTCACTCTGTTCAGCTGCTCGATGACGATGTTCAACGTTCATCGGATCATCGGTTGGATCAGAGAATTCACGACCAAACTTATTTTCTAACTTTGCCTTCAAATCAAAAACCCTAGGCATCAACATCGTAACATCTCCTTGTAATTGGTTAATAGTCTTGTTAGAACTTTTGAGACCGTTGGTGCTTGATTATTCATTGTTTGAGCTAGTTCGTATGGTTAGACAAAGTTAAAGGGTCAAAAGTGAAATTGTGTGAAACTTGCTGATGGCGGCGTATTTACTAACCCAACTTATTTATTAAATACGCTGGGTAGTCATTCTGTATAAAATATGATGATCAATGAATGTATGTCCAAGTTTCTTGGACAGATTTTGGTGATCTTCTTGTGTTGTGATTTTTGCTATTGTGCTCTCATCCGAATATCAAGGTGCTGTTATTGATTACATGTTATTGGGATTTCATATACAACTCTAGTTGTTTGATCCAAACAAGATTCTTCATCTTCTTTGCTTGGTTTTTCTTAGTAGTTGCACATTCAAACAACTAATCCATAGTTGTTTGGGTCAAAACAATCAACCACTGTGATCCGAATCTGATTTGGGACTCACAATTTAGTATCAGAGCCTTTGTGCTCTTGATTGTTTGAGTTTTTGTTAAGATTCTTCAAGTTTTGAAGGTTTTTCAAAAGTTTCAAAGTTTCAAGGTTTTTCAAATTTTTAGACTTAAAATGGCTTGATCTGGTGCGTTTAATCTTTGAGTTGTTGTTAATCAGTAGTTTAGTAAACATTTTGGTCATTTAGCTGCAAAGAAACATGAATTTTGGGTCGTTTTTGGGTGATTAGAGGGTTTTTGTTCGTATTAAAACCCTTCTGGGCGTAATTATTCTTAAAGCCAGCGTAGATATTCTTGAAGATAGCGTAATTGTCTTTGAAGCTGGCTTCCTTAACTTGAATCTCGTGTAGTTAACAAATACGCTGGTTCTTAAACGAGCGGATTTATATTATTGTCAGCGTAATTGCCCCAACGAATTTAATCGAAGGCGACTTCGAAATCAGTGATACTAATCCTCAGCGATTTTATCATGGTGTTCAGCGAAATTAACTAAACCTTTGTTTGTTTTCATATATCCAGCGGAATTAGCATTTTGCAGGACAAAGTGCATCGTATTTGATCTATGGTCCAGCGTAATTGTCTCCCGTTGCAGCGTATTTGATTTCTGGTCCAGCGTATTTACCTCCTAGCAAGCGTAATTATTCTCTGATTCACCAAAGCCCAGCGTATTTAATCATCAATCATCCATTATGTCTCTCAATCAACTCAATCCGATTGCTCAAGCCGAACTAGAAACTGGAACTACTACAAGGCCACCAAAGTTGAAAGGTTTGGAAGATTTCAGCAGCTGGAAAAACAGGATCAAGTCCTTTTTTGAGTATACCGATTATACTCAATGGATGTCAGTCACTGTGGGCCCGCATGTTCCCATGATAATACGTGACGACATCCGTACTATCAATGAAGATCCTTCAACGTTCACAGATGAAGATAGGACACTCATTCTACGTGACCAGAGGGCTCACGCTGCTTTTACTATGGCTCTGTCAAAGGACGATAACAATCTGTTTGAAGAATACACCTCGGCACATGAACTGTGGTTGGCTCTAGTCGACCATTATGAAGGCAATGAGGAACTAGGGAGAACAAACAAGACATGGTGCAGAAAGAATATGATATGTTTGGAAGTATTCGTGGCGAAAGCTTGTCCGACCACATAAGCAGATTTCTGGGGGTGTTGACCAAGATGAAGAAGGTGGGAAACCCAGTTGCAAATTATGCATCGATCAAGAAGCTGCTAGATTCTCTACCAAAAGAATGGAGTCTTCAATGCATGATGATTAAGAGAACTTTCCTCACCAGCACAACTCCAGTTACTCTTTCAGAATTGATTAACACCTTAAAAGCCTTTGAAATGGACATCATGAAACGAGAGATGAATCAAACTGGATATTCTCAGAAAACGTCTCAGCAAGCTGCTGCAACCTCGGTCCCCAAGAATATGGCATTTCTTGCTTCTGTCACCTCTTGTGGATTAAATTCCCAAAGTGCTGTCGAATCCTATTCGAATGCTTCCGTAAACTCTGTGAAGGCCTCGTCATCTTCCGAGAAGACCACCGTGGCCAGCGACACTCAAACACTTAAAATTTCCACAGAACATGTAGCTCTTTTTAATACTTTCTTAAGTAGCTATGAGGAGCTTATGTCAGGAGAGTTGAAGAGAGAATTCCTCACAGCAGAGGACATGTATCAAGTAGATCCAGACGACATGGAGGAGATGGATCTAGAATGGCAGATGGCAATGATCACTCTACAGTTGAAGAAATTCCAAGATAAAACAGGAAAGAGGTTGGCTCTTGGAAAAGCTGGATTCGACAAGTCCAAGCTTAGATGTTATAATTGCAAAGACTTGGGCCATTTCAAAAGAGAGTGTCCGTTGCTGAAGAATGAGAATACCGAAATCAACCCGACAAGGAGGCCGATCTCCAATGAAGGAAATAATAATGCTGCTGACAATAACCATAAGGCTTTAGTGGTGGTAGACTATGATTGATCGGAGGAGATAGCTGAGGCAAAAGGTGAAGTAAACAAGGCCCTCATGGTAAACATTACCAATGTCTCTGCCATGTCTGCTTCAAATGGTGTTGAAAAACAAACCTCCAAGATTCCAAAAGATGACACCGGTTTTAAAAGCATCATCTCTCCTGCCTCAGAGAAGAGACAACAGAAAGCTAAAATGAATGAGTCGAAGCCTGCTGTTCAAGAAGTCATCAGTACCAGCAAGAATGAAGCGGTTGGAACATCCTATACCGCCATGAAATCAGAAGTCGAGGATAAGGATTTGAATAAAATTCAGAAATGGCTTCGGATGCTCATGGAGTATATATGGCACGTTGATAGCGGTTGCTCCAGGCACATGACCGGGCTAAAGGATCTGCTTACCAAATTTCAAGTTATTGATGGTGACTTTGTATCCTATGCCGGAGACGAAAAGGGAGGAAAAATCGTCGGAATGGGTGACGTCGTGTCAGAAGCACTCACTTTGGAGAATGTGAACTATGTTCCAGAATTATGTTACAATCTTATGAGTGTTTCACAAGTCTGTGACAAAGGAATTGGGGTGTTGTTCTATGACACGGAGTGCTTATTCCTCAAACCCGGTTACTCTATCCCTAAAGAAATGATCATGCTTAGAGCTCCCCGTCAAAATAACACCTTCATGCTAAATATGAAGAATGCCAAATCAAATGAGCCAATGACATGTCTTATGTCAAAAGCATCTGAATCGGAATCACTGTTGTGGCACAGGCGTTTGGGGCATGTGAATTTTAAGAACATAAATAAACTTTCAAAATTAAATCTAGTAAGAGGTTTACCTATGAAAGATTTTCCTTTTTCTGAAAAGTGTATCGCATGCGCCCAAGGAAAGCAACATAAAAAGCCTCATAAGTCCAAAGCAGTGAATACGATTTCTGCCCCTCTGCAATTACTTCACATGGATCTTTTCGGCCCAATTAGCGTTAAAAGTTTAGCTAAAAGATCTTATTGTTTGGTGATTACAGATGATTTCTCACGGTTTTCATGGGTATTCTTTCTTGAAGCCAAAAGCAAAACGGCATCCATTCTGAAGAGCTTCATTCCCATGATTGAAAACGTGATCAAGCTGAAAGTCAACTCCATTAGAAGCGGCAACGGAATTGAATTTAAAAATCATACGTTTGTCTCCTTCTGTGAAGATAAGGGAATTCGCCTCCAATACAGCGCTGAGAGGACTCCTCAGCAAAATGGGTTAGCAGAACGCAAAAACAGAACTCTCATCGAAGCTGCAAGAACTATGCTTGTCGACTCTAAGCTTCCCATAATCTTCTAGGCTGAAGCGGTCAACACAGCATGCTATGTTTTGAATCGTGTTCTTATCATCAAACCTCACGGAAAGACAGCCTATGAACTTCTTTTCAAAAGGAAGCCTCTGATAGATTTCTTCAAACCGTTCGGGTGTTCATGCACACTTCTCAACACTGAAGACAATCTCATCAAGTTTGAAGCAGTCGGTGACGTGTGCTACTTCATGGGCTATTCATCTTCTCAAAAGGCATATCGAGTCTACAACAAACGGACCAATATGGTGATTGAATCATACCATGTTGATTTTCAAGAAGGATACTCCACTAACACTGGAAGCGCTCCGAACTGGTTTTATGACGTGGATATTATATTCAACACTTTCAGCATCAATGAACCCATCACTGAATCCGAACCTGCAGAATCCACTCCGTTGGAACCTTTGTTTGATGCCTCAGACATTGGTTTTACTCCTTTTACAATCCATTTCACCCCTGCCTCTGCCTCTCCTACTCTTCCGGTGTTCGAAGCAAATGGTGACACATCTGCTGAGAATGAATCTGCACATGATGATTCTTCTTCACAGCAGGCTGTGGATGAACCACCCAAAGAAGACGAAACTCCAATCATCTACGTCGACGAACACTTTTCTAATCTGCCTCAACAAATTGAAGCTCACGCCAATGCAGGGTACAAGACCAATCGAGACCATCCAATTGAAAATGTCATGAGTTCTGTTGAAGATGGAGTTCGAACACGCAGACAAACTCATACCATCAACACAGGACTGTATGCAGCTTTTCTCTCGCAGTCTGTCCCAAGAGATATCAAAGAAGCTATTCTAGATTCAAGTTGGGTACAAGCTATGCAAGAAGAATTAGTCCAATTTCGGAAACTTAAAGTCTGGGAACTCGATGACCTACCAGATGGAAAGTATCCAATTGGTACCAAGTGGGTGTTTCGCAACAAGATGGACGACCATGGTGTTGTTATCAAGAATAAGGCTAGATTAGTGGTTCGAGGGTTTCGACAAGAAGAGGGGATTGACTACGAGGAAGTTTTTGCACCGGTTGCACGCTTAGAAGCCATCAGAATCTTCTTAGCATATGCCTCGTTTAAAAACTTTAAGGTGTTTCAAATGGATGTAAAGAGTGCTTTTCTGTATGGGAAAGTGAAAGAAGAAGTTTATGTTTGTCAACCTCCAGGTTTTGAAAATCCTCATTCTCCCACGAAATACTACAAGCTTGACAAAGCTCTTTATGGTCTTCACCAAGCTCCTAGAGCATGTTACGATACTTTGTCAACGTATCTTCTGGAGTGTGGATACTCAAGAGGCAAAATAGACATGACTCTCTTCACAAAAAGGATTGGAGAAGATGTGATGTTGGTTCAAATCTACGTAGACGATATCATTTTTGGGTCGACAGATGAAGCCCTTGCAGATAATTCGAGAAGATGATGAAAGCGAAGTTCGAGATGAGTATGATGGGAGAACTCACGTTTTTCTTAGGATTAGAAGTGAAGCAAAGAAAAGATGGTATCCTCATTCATCAGGCTAAGTATATCAGAGATATTCTTTCGAAATATGGCATGAATGACTGCAAATCCGCAAGCACTCCTTTTGCTGCTCAGACGGAACTCACTTCAGATCTTCAAGGAAAGCCAGTGAACAAATCTCTCTATCGCTCAATGATTGGCTCGTTAATGTATCTGACCGCTAGTAGGCCTGACATAATGTGGGTTGTCTGTCTCTGTGCCCGCTTTCAGACAAATCCCAAAGAATCGCATGATGTTGCCGTCAAGAGAATCTTTCGCTATCTCAAAGGAACTCAAAAGCTTGGTTTGTGGTATCCTAAAGATAGTAATTTTGATCTAATAGCTTACTCTGACAGTGATCATGCAGGTTGCAAAGTAGACAGAAAATCTGTCTCCGGAGGCTGCCAATTCTTGGGAAATCATCTTATTTCGTGGCATAGCAAAAAGCAGACAACATTCTCTACATCTACCGCTCAGGCTGAATACACGGCAGCTTATAGTTTCTGTTCACAAGTCCTTTGGATACATAATCAGTTGTTGGATTATGGGATCAACATCATGAAGACTCCGATATTCATCGACAATGAAGCGTGTCTGGGGATTGTGAAGAATCCCATCCACCACTCAAGAACGAAACACATCAAAATTCGCATTCATGCAATTAGAGATGCGTACGAGAAAGGATACATCCAAGTGGTGTCAGTGGATTCAGTGCAACAAAAAGCTGATATATTTACGAAAGCCTTCGATAAAGCTCGATTCAACCAGTTGGTAACCTGGTTGGAAAGGGTGAACTTCCTTGAGTGGAATTGACTTTTTGGTAAAAAAAAAAGGTCTTTATAATAAATAACAATCTCATAAAATGTGTCCCACAAAAAGATCTTCTGCAAGGTTAAAATTTCTTTTCAAGCAATGGATTCTCGAAAATAAAATTTTAAGGGGGAAGTTTTCCAGAAAATATTGTTGGGAGACTGATTCCTTCTTTGGCACCTGCATGAGAAATAATAGAAAAATTGCTAACACTTTTGTTCTGATCTTAAAAAAGAAAAAGATTAAGGCCTCAAGCAACGGCGTGTCGGAAGATTCAGCAATACCTTGAAGTAAACTGCGAAACGGAGACAAACTCTAATGATCACACAAGAATTCTGAATACCCACAATGTTGTGCAACTTGTGGGTAACACGTTGCGGCGTATGGCTTAATGGTCTTAAATCTTGCGTTGATAGATTGCCAAAGTCTGAGAGTTCGGGTCTTTATATTGGCTAATCATTTGGGGATATCATAGTTGCTCTTCTGCTGCATCCAGATATATGCTGACCTAGACACAGCTATGATATCTTTTCAAAAAGAGCCTATGCGGCCAAAACCCTACACAAATGATTCTCTCATTGAGAATCATGCAAATGCTTAAATCGTACCGCATCTGGTATCTGCCATAGCCCTCGTTAGACCTTGGTCTCTCTGCTGTACGAAAGTACTGACCTGAATACCAACTGTCTAACGTTGAAATCTCAAAAACGAATGAAGTCAGTATACTCACCTGTTATGAGGAATTTTTGCGCATACCTTGATCGCGGGGGTATGTCCTGACGTGGGACTCACGGGCACAACATTCTGACTGTTTCAGCATGAGTGGGGGAACATTGAACTTCTTGTCAAAATTACTACAACATGATAAAAAGGCTCTACGATCGCATGTCGAAAGATAGGTGCATGGATTTAAAAGGACGACCATACTGACAGTTTTTCTTGTGCCTTAATTAATTTATATATCCAAAATTTTATCCCAAACGAAGGAAGTGTTACCAGTATGATCTTTTTGCAGGAAAGTCACAGGATTCAATTCAGTTAGCAAAAATTTTTGTGTAAAAGGAGGCTTCTGGACCCAAAAACACTTTCAGGATCCAGATTGCAATTTTTCTCTTCTCTTAAGTTTAATTTTAAATTCTTGCATTAATTTTCTATCAAAAAGGAGCATGTTTTTCGAGAAATGTGAAAATTTTCGAGCGTATTTGTTTCTAAGATTTCTTAAAGATGAAGATATCTCACAAACGTATCATCGCGCATATTTACTGTTCCAGCGTATTTAATAAATACGCTGGAAGGTAACCATGTATATATATATATATTTCAGTCTCGTTTTTGTGCAACCTTTTTCAAATTTATTTCATCATCTTCTTATCACTCAACAAACCACTTTCATTTTCAATCTTCAATAAGTAATCTGATCAAATGTTGGTAAAATCGATATCGGTATGTTATTTTTGGTTTTCAAATATAGAGTGTTTGATGATATAATGCGTTGATTTCAAAATACTAGTGTGTTGCATATAAATATTTAAATCTGGCATTCATTCAGTTTTCATGGGTTTATCAAGAAAAACTTGAAGCCAGCGTATTTATTATGAATGCAGCGTAATTATTTTGAATATGGCGTACTTAGCTCAAACCCTCGAGTCAGTGGATTTAAGTCTTGAACGCGAGTTCAAGCAACCGGCGTAATTGACAATTACGCCGGTAAACCAGCATAGATACTTATCTTCGCTGGATACATTTTCAGGTCAGAGTTAAGTCCGCTGCTCTTGTGTAGCGTAAATACTCCTCAATCAGCGTAGGTGTATCTAAGCCTCGAGCACAATCTTGTGCCCGGCGAACTTAGCGATTTTGCCCGGCGTAAATAGTACGGATTTATGAGTTTATTTTGTATATATTTCCTTATTATTACTATTATATACTTGTATATACTAATACTTATATATATATATATATATATATATAAATACTTCTATATACATAAATCTAACTTAGTTGGTTTTTCGATTTCAGAAACGGTGAAGGAGATTATTTGGGATAAAACTCGAAAGCACAATCAGCCATTCAAGCTGGTCCCACCTCCAATCGATTTGAAGATGTAGCAGAGTGGATAAATTCAAGTAGGATCAGCTACGATGTACAAGCCGATCCGATCATCTACAGCATCCACATCGAAGAGTTTTGGAAGACAGCCAAAGTGTCGACCGTAAACGAAATTAAAAGAATCACAGCTACAGTCAGAAATAAGAAGATCGTAGTTACAAAGGAGAACATACGCAGAGTCCTCAGTCTTGGAGACAAGAATAGTGATTTGCTCAGAATGAAGAAGGACGACATCCTAGATGGGTTTAAAGGGATGAGGTATATTGGAGACTTCAAGAGAAAAATGAGATTAAAAGAAAGGGGCTTACCAAGGATTGGAGATTCATTCTTCATGTATTTGCTATGAGCTTGGCACATTAGGAAAGGAGGATATGACGGTTTGAGCTTGGAATGGTCGGCTGCTATGCTTAGCCTCTGCACAAAGCAGTCATTCAATATCTCTGGCCTCATTTTTTACTGGTTGATAATTCAAATTCCTCCACATGGGCCATGTACCCTCATTTTGTTCAGCTCCTCATCAATGACCAACATCCAAATCTTCCTCATGACGACGACCTATACAAGTTTCAGCTGCCAACAGGGCTTCAGATTACCGAGCTAAAGACTGAGGAATGGGTACTGTTGCATCAGTGGATGTATAGGGAGGAAAGATACCCTGTCGTAAAAGCAGCCTATGAGAAATACAGAGAACGGGTTAAGAAAAAGAGACAAGGAGATGGTGATGAGGAAGTGGAGGAGGAAGAAGAGGAAACCGAGCAGCTAGTTAGAAAGAATAAAGGAAATAAAATCATGAAGGAAGGGGACTCCTCGAAGAAACGGAAAGATAGTGCTCCTCAAGAACGATTGATGGAAAGCAGTTTCAGGGCCGGAGGCACAAGTGAACATCGCGAGCATATAGAGAATCTCCGTGCGATTCATGAGGTCGAAGAAAGAAAGAAGAGAGAAACTAGAAGAAAGAGACGTCATATGACAGAATCCGAAACACCGGTGACGGTTACCACCGAGCAAGAGCAGTTAGACGAGTTTGTAGATCAGTTGATTGTCGATCCGGAAGCCCCAAGTCTATCTCCCCCGCAGAAGCGTAAGAAAACTGGGGAAGGACCTTCAACAGAGGAACAACCAAGACAAATGCCGCAACAAGCTCCTCGAAGACCTCGTCCATTTCAGGATTTCTACGATAAGCTAGCAAAAGACATCAGGAAAGGTCCAGCTCAGGAAATCTGTCTGTTGAAACATCAAGTAAGCAACACTAACGTTATTCGTGAGAAGCTGAGGGAACAAAGAAAGAAAAACAAAGAGCTTCACGCATACGTCAAAGAACAGACGAGATTTGTGAGATTTCAGCAAGATGGGATGGAAAAGATATATCGTATGATCAGAGAACTTTGCACCAAAGTGGACATACCACCGATGTTCTTGTCACACCCCGACCCGTAGCGGAATAAAAGTCGGGGCATAATTGGGTTATCACCAAAGCTCATGATGTTTACTAAGATGTTTCATATTTATTAAATTCAAATTACAAACTTAAATATCCAAAACAAAATTCATACAATTACAAGAAAATGAAACTACATAATTATTCCAAAGCCTAAACTTGTTTATTCTTCTAGGCCTTCCTAAGTGTTTCCTGTCTCAGCTGGATCACCTGTATCATGTGTAAAACGGGGGAGATTTGGGGTCAACAAACGTTGGCGAGTGAACCTTGATAAAACATTTTTTTACTAATTTCTTGTTTTATTTAATAAAGAAAATTCGTGCAATAATCACATGTGAGCAAACATATATAGATAAACAATCACAAACCACTTTGGATGAGTATATGACATGAATGATGATGTATGTGAGATCAAGGCTCAATCAAACGGAGCCGATCTAATGAGGCTCCTAATGCTCAACCCGTATCCCACGGGGAACTGATGGGCCTAATAAAATGCGTGCACTGTAAATGATAAATCCAATCTACATATAATTCACATAACAATTGATACACATTTGATCACGGATATGATGTATGCACAAGTGTTTAAATAAAATAAAAGAATTATACGACACATGATACACCCCAAAACATGATTAAAACGGGGAATTGGTAGAGATTCACTCACAGTGGGTGCGTTCTTTGATGACGATGAATGCGCACGAATTTATGATTCAACCGACGAGGGAAAAACTAACCTAAATAATAACGAAATGATTCGATAAATAAGTAAATTTTATTTGAGATTAATATTTTTAATTAGTGCTCTTTAGTGGGATTTTTAGATTTATTTTTGTGAGTTTAATGAAATTTTCTAACTTTAAAATCTTATTTTAAGTATTTTTAAATAATTTTTCAATTAAATAAATAAATAAAAAAAAAAAAATGGGTTGACTTTCTGACAGTTGACCGGGTCTGACCGGTCAGACTGTGTTTATTCCATGCGGTGCGTGGGATCGAACTCTGGACCTTTCGTTTGTGTGCACGCAGCTCTGCCAACTGAGCTACGTGTCTAACCCGAAATATTCTCTGTTTTAATTATATATATATACTAATTAACTTTAACCTTATTTCGTTTTTATTAAAAATGATTTAATATGGCCGAACCGGTTGCAGAGACCCGGAGTCGAACTCGGAACCTTCGGTTCGAGTGCGCAAAGCCCAACTAGTTGGGCTGTGTGTCTAATCTGCTTAACTACTGGATTATATTCCTCTTATATACATTCTGTGGATTGATCTGAATAGGTTTTAAAAATGTTGGTTTTATTTCAGAAAGTCGGTAGCATGCGTGATTCGAACTCGGGACGTGTGTATTGTATTTGCACACAGTCCACCGCTGGACTGTGTGTCTAACCCGGTTAAATATCCGATTTTAATTATACTAATACACCTGTTCAACTTCATCTTCTTCACTGTGAAGAACACAGAACAGTGAAACCCGATTGTTTTGTTTAATCAACTAACAACTTATAATGGATTGAAAATAGAATAGAAAGGTGAAGATTAAGTAATATGGTATACCAAACAGAGAGTTTTCTTCAGATTTCCGGCAAGATTTCGTCGGCTCTGATTTGCGATTTCCGGTTGAGTGAACTGTTTTAACAGTTTCGATTATTGGTTTGAACAATTAAATTATAAATCAAGAGGTAGCAGGGAGGTTTAGACAATTATACCGTCTGAAGACAACTGCGGTTTTCTGTTCAGTGATTCCTGCGATATTCCGGCGAGTGCAAAGAAACTCCAGCGCCGTGCTTTGGAAGGGATAAACTTCGGAAAGAGAGTTCAGTTCTGAGCGAAAGGTTTACAGGAGGTTGGAGTGGGTATTTATAAGAGGGCAGCTGATTTGGGTTTGAATTGAGGTCAACAATCGCGATTAAAGATTTCCGACGGTTTTTGACTAAAATTGATTGCCCGCGACGGTTATAACTGATGTCGAAATCAGTTTATCCGTTTCAGTCAAAGGAAAAATAGCCAAAATCGCGGAGTGTAGGTTTCTCCGGTGATTGCGAGTTCTGGCGCGCTGTTTTACAGATTTGACTTTCGGTTTTTATTATAAATGTTATTTTTTCGGTATTAAACACAAAAGAAGTGTGTGGCGGAGCGGTGTGGTGTGTGTTTGTCTTTGTGGGCGTCCCGGGTTCGAAACCCGGCTATCCTTTTATATTTTTTTTATACTTATTATTATTAGTTATAAATTATGGTTTTTAAATTCTAATATATTTATTAATTATGTGTTGTTTAAAATTAATCTGAACAATAAATACGCAACGAAACTTATAACTGAATATTTGATTAATAAATGAAGCGGGTTTTGAAACCCGTTTTTCGACGAATGTTACAGTTCTCATCTACTGATATTTTTGATTATGAGAAGTTCAAGACTGAAGAGGAAAGACAAAAAGCTGAGGCTGCAGAAAAGAAGAAAAAGCGCCTAGAATCGGCTGTGAACGTCACTGCGGATGACGAAAGTGAAGAGGAGGAGGTAGACAGAGATGAAATGCCAGCTAGATTTGTTGAGTGGGGTTTGGAAGATGATACTATTTATGAAACTGAGGACGGTGACGCAGTAACTCCAATGCATCCTGAATGGTTCAGAAAAGAAAGGGAAAAGCTTCCAGATTTCTATCAGGTGGTCACCGTTGAAAATCAGATAGAATAATAAGCTGGAAGTACTGCAATCTCAAAGGGATGTTCATCGTAAAGAGACGAGGTGGTGTTATTCAGCATTTTAAGACTGGAGCTGACTTGAAAAGCCTTCCAAGATGGGACATTTGAGAACTGGGGAGGCTCGACTTGATAAACCCGACCAACAGCAGCATCGGAGCTGACTTTGAAAGACTCATTTTAAGAGAATGCAATCGGGGCTTCACAGTTTTCAAGCCGCAACGACCTCGAAGAAGAGTGTCAAAGACGACAAAAGATCCCATCATAGGAAAAGGGATGGTTACATAGGTAATAGATCCTGCTAAGGTCGAAACAAATGTCAAAATTCCATCTGAACAGCCTGTCATGCTTACACACTTCAAGAAATGGTTTTACGATGGGAAGACAGGAGAAGCAGTGATCCGATTAGTGTCTAACGAAGATACTCGAATTCTAGACCCGATGGATGTTTTCATGTTCTGCCTCTCCGATCTCAACATTCTCTTTGGTCGCAAAATCCACGTTGGAGCCGGAAATGAGTACAGAGAAGAAGGAATGCTATTCCAAAGGGCTGTGGAACGAGCTCGAGAGAGGAAGAGAGAGATGATGGAAATTGTTCTCAGGATTCAGAAGTAGATAGAAAAGGAGTAGGCAAGAAAAAGAAAGAGAAATCATAAGTCATCATCACAACAGAAAGCCTCCTCACCATCTCAAGCTGCATCTCACCCTCAAACTCCGGTTTCATCCACATATGAAGCCACCACGGAGTTACAACAACCCTCAAGTGAAGCTATTGTTAATCTAAGCTCTAAAGAAACAATCGAAGCAACCACATATCAACCTACCATTCAAGCTGCACAAGACAAGGATGAAGGACCCGCCGCAGACCCAGAAGCTCGCAAGCAAGATTGAAGAAACCCAAGCATGCAACGGTCTAGGGGGGATATTGTTAGAACTTTTGAGACCGTTGGTGCTTGATTATTCATTGTTTGAGCTAGTTTGTAATGGTTAGACAAAGTTAAAGGGCCAAAAGTGAAATTGTGTGAAACTTGCTGATGGCGGCGTATTTACTAACCAGCGTATTTATTAAATACGCTGGGTAGTCATTCTGTATAAATATGATGATCAATGAATGTATGTCCAAGTTTCTTGGACAGATTTTGGTGATCTTCTTGTGTTGTGATTTTTGCTATTGTGCTCTCATCCGAATATCCAGGTGCTGTTATTGATTACATGTTATTGGGATTTCATATACAACACTAGTTGTTTGATCCAAACAAGATTCTTCATCTTCTTTTCTTGGTTTTTCTTAGTATTTGCACATTCAAACAACTAATCCATAGTTGTTTGGGTGAAAACAATCAACCACTGTGATCCGAATCTGATTTGGGACTCACAAGTCTGATCCCTGACATCTATGCGCGTCTGCAATGAAGCAAGCTGTGCATCTTTAAGAACAACTTCCTGCTCAAGCACGATTACCCTCTTTTTCAAATCAACAACATCTACGTCTTTGTCATCACTATCCAATCCGCTGAACTCAAATGCCCGTTTCTTTGATCGCCTCGAATATTCCATATCATCACCTTCAATACCACCTGAACCACTACCACCTGCTCCAGATCCTCCAGCACCTATTGAGCTACCACAAAAATCCATCATTTGTAACATAGAGTCTGGTGGAACAGATACAACAATAGAATGAGTAGCTATGTGAGTAACTGTTGGTTCTGCAGCAATAGTAGACTCAACCATCGGAGTATTAGTCAATTTCACAGTAACTAAAGATGTAACAGGAATAGATTCTTCAACAACACTACCAATCTCAGTTTCAGAATGACTGGGTTCTTTAACAACCTCTGCCCGTCGTCTCTTCACTAATGGTACCCCTTCTTCATCAACATCTTCTTCAGAATCAACCATACCAACAGGAATATCAATATTAGGCAACACAAGCGGAGGATTCCCTTGTTGTTCCTGTATTTCCTTCAAATGTGCAATAAGATCTTCCAAATTCTCTATAGTGAGTTCTGGTAATTCGGGAGTCGAATGAACACCAAGATCTGTAATGGATTCCAAGGAAGCTTCTTCCTCATATGTATCAGCATCGGTAACCAGATCCTCAACTTCAATCTCTTTCTCCTTCAGCGGTATATCATGTTCCTCAGCTACCATAGCATTAACTGGCTTAGGTGCTGGGATATCCTGTCCAATCACTTCACAAAATTTTCTGAACTTCTTCAAAGGTAAGCGTCCAGCAAATACTGTCTTTGATGTTGACCTGTTTTTCTTCATTGTCCCGAATATGGTTGGACCCATTGGCTTCATGTTCAATAAATTGGCATCAGAAGCATCTTTGGTCAGATCAGAGTACCGAGCATCCAAAATCAACTGTACAAACCGAGGATATAACAAAAACATTCTCTTCTTCGACTGTTCCAAGATCTTCTTGATATTCTCGAAAATATAACCAGAGAAGTTATATTTCTAATCTATCACGAGAGATACAATTGCAGAAGTCTGTGTTTGATTTGGCTGATCTAATCCTCCTTTGTTCTCTGATATACAATAAAGACATGCACTAATAATCTCCAATACGCGGGAAACATCTTCTTCAGCAAAGGCGGATAAGTTCCCTTGTAGCTCATCTCCGCTAACACAGGCATCACTTTCTCCTTAGCATATAATATTGGATCACTTGTAGCATCAGCAAACTGCAACACTTCTCGGATACAGGCCTCATTTACCAAAATCTCCTTTCCCTGAATCAATGAACTGATATACGGCTTCCCATCAGTGCCTCTCAAATGAAATCTAGCTCGCTTCCAAAATGTATGTACAAGATCTCGATATATAACTGTGTTAGCTCAAAGGGCGTAAGCAATCTTGCACTCATTCAGACCAGCCATCATAGATCGAAACTCCTGGAAAAATTCTGCTGGAGGATCTGATAAATAACCTGCTTGGTTGTGAAACTGTTCTTCCACCAGCATAACCGCATCGAACGCCTCTTCCGCCATTTCTATCAGAAAGAATAAACAAGTTAACTCAAAATCAGCAAAGCTAACATACAGAGGTCAAAAGAGTTCATCTTAAAATTAAGGGTTAAGGATCAACAACATTCGGAAGGTTCAAACATATTTCAAAGGTTCAATTATTGAAAAAGGTTCAAAACAGTTTAGAGGTTCCATCATTTTAAAGGTTCAAGACAGTTCAAAAGGTTCATGCACAAGAATCCGGATTCGAAATGGTTCAACAGGAATCCGGATGAACCTTTCATCATTCTGGATGAACATCATCCGAGTTTAACCATTTCGGTTGAATGTCCATCCGGAATGAAATCCGAAATACCAGTCTATTTGAAGATCTATCCGAAATGCTATCCGAAATGCATGAAAATTTGAAGATTATCATTTAGTTTTATAATTAAGAAGCATATTATACCTAATTTGGATGAAATTTTATATGAAATCCGGATGAAGATGAACAGTATGAATTAGGAAGATGAACAGAGGATTTCGGAAGAGAATTTTGTGAATGATCCGAAATGTAACTCTGATTTATTGATATACTATTCTGGAATGGGCTTGGGCCTGGAACTTTTAGGCCCAAGTCAATCCGGATCCAATCATCCGAGATTAATACACAATTCGGATTGGGCTTATTTTGGGCCCAATCCGGAAAGGGTTTGAAAGCCCAATCCAGAACAGTACCACCATAAACCCAAACTTGTTCCATTTCAAGACTTTCAAAAATTCTATTTGATTGGCCCAATTCCAAAACTTAGCAGGCCGGTCCAATATCCCTTGACAGAAATTATCTAACCCAAAAATCAACAATTTAACTAACCAAGCAACCAACCACTCTTTACCAATTACAAAAGTAAGTAAAACATTTAAACAAAAAAACACGTACACAGTCTTGCTATGGGATCAAATCGTTTTAAGCAGACTAAGGAACATTTTTCAGTGTGAACTAGGTCAGACTGGTCTAAGCAATTGCCAATATATTTGTTCATTTTAAACCTAAAGCTCAACCTTCTAATTTTAGCTTTATGATATGCTTAAGGTAGTATTATATTATGATACCTGTGTGTCCTACTCCATGACATACACCACGATCAAGGTAAGCACAACGATTCATCGTAGCAGATGAGTATACTGAGATCATCCTTTATCTTTTACAACATCAGACTATTGGTGAACAGGTCAGTACTTTCGTACAGCAGAGTGGCCAATAATATCTGATGAGGGTTAGGCAAATACCTTATGTGGTATGTTTGAATTCATGGAATTTTTCTCATAATGAGATTTCCTTTCCTTTAAGGTTTTGGCCCTTCTATTTTGGCTCTTTTAAGGATATACTGACTGTGCCTAGGTCTGCATATAATCTGGATGCAACAAAAGGGCAGCCAAGATATCCTGGATGACTTAACAGCATAAAGACCCGAAACCTCAGACATTGGCTATCTATCAACGCAGGATTTAAGACCATGAAATTATACGCCGATGGTATGTTACCCACTGGATATATAGTTCTTGATGTTTATATCATTTGGCTTACACTATCCAGTTGAGCTCTAGACCTAACAACATATTACGTTCTATCCAAGTCGTTCCCGCTACAGCACCTTACGTGTGTTAGTCAAAGCCTTTAGCACGAAAAATTATTTCATTTCCCAATCATTGCAAAACTTGTTTGAAAATTTATTTATTTTTTATTTATTTTTATGTGATTTTTCTCCCCCTAAATTTGTGCATACTAATGAACAAATTTACAAGGCAAACAAACGGAGGATGCTTAGTTAGAAAAACGAATCATTTTGAGAAGATCCACAAGCACTTGAAAACGCGTGTTGCTAACAGGTTTTGTGAATAGATCGCCACGTTTGCATCGGTGTGGATTTGCTCAAGTTTAACGAGACCCTTTTTATAGCAATCACGAATAAAATGAACTTTGATATTTATATGCTTGGTTTTGGAGTGAAAAACATGGTTTTTGACAATTTGGATAGCGACATCATTATCACAATAAATTGTTGTGTTTACATAATTCAAACCGTAATCCGCAAGCTGGTGTTGCATCCATAAAACCTGGGAGCAGCAAGCAGATGCTGCAACATATTTCTTCCGCTGTAGAAAGCGAGACCATCTGCTGCTTCTTGCACTGCCAAGAGATTAATCTATCACCCAAGAATTGGCATCCAGCTGACGTTGAGCGCATGTCCCTGTCTGTACCTCCAAGATTACTATCAGAGAAAGCATACAGTTCAAATTCGGAATTTTTAGGATTCTAGAGGCCCAGTGATGGTGCCCCTTTGAGGTACCTAAAGATTCTTTTAACAGCATGTAATTGAGAGAGTTTAGGAGTAGCCTGATATCGAGCACAATGGCAAATGACAAACATGATATCTGGCCGACTTGCAGTGAGATACATGAGTGAACCAATAATAGACCGGTACATGGTTGGATTGACAGGCGTTCCTTCAGCGTCTTCATTTAACAAGGGCCGTTCAGTAATAGGTGAAGCCGTAAGCTTTGAATATGTAAGCTTGAATTTGGCAAGAACGTCATTGACATATTTTCCTTGATGGATCAGGATTCCTTGTGGGCTTTGACGAACTTGAAGTCCCAAAAACATAGTCATCTCCCCCGGTGAGCTCATCTCAAATTTCTTCTTCATGACCTCTTCAAACTCCCGACACAACCCATCATCCATAGAACCAAAAATAATATCATCAACGTAAATTTGAACAAGAATGATGTCCTTGTCAACACGTTTGATGAGCAAAGTTTGATCAATGGTTCCCCGGGTATATCCATGAGCAAGCAGTTGCTCTATTAGGGTTGCGTACCACGCACAAGGTGCTTGATGCAATCCATACAAAGCTTTGTCCAATTTGTATGCATAGTCTGGCTTATCGATTTCAGTGAAACCCGGTGGTTGTGCCACGTAGATCTCCTCTTTCACCTTTCCATAGAGGTAAGCAGTCTTGACATCCATTTGATAGACGGTGAAGTCCATGTATGATGCATATGCCAAAAAAAATGCGAATGGCTTCCAATCTAGCCACCGGTGCATTAACCTCATCGAAGTCCAACCCTTCGATCTGGCGAAAACCCTGAACAACCAGTCGAGCTTTGTTTCTCACAATAACACTAGTGTCATCCTGTTTATTGCGAAATACCCAACGAGTTCCAAGAACACGTTTTCCTTGAGGAAGCTTCACCAATTGCCATACTCCAAGTTTCTCAAACTGATTGAGTTCTTCATGCATAGCGTCAACCCAACCTGGTTCCTGCAAGGCGACATCAATGCTTTTAGGTTTAATTTGTGAGATAAAGCAAGAGTAAAGGCAAGTCTTGATATCTCCTGATTGACTGCGAGTTCGAACTGCAGCAGTAACAGGACCAATAACATTTTCAATTGGATGATCGCACTGTAGACGCTGTGGTATAGGCGTAGCAGGGACAAGAAGATCTGATTGCAAGTTTGTAATGCTCTGTGAGGCAACTCCAGATGGCTCCCCCTCATTAGTTGCACCAGTGAAAGTATTGACTAATGAATCAACAAAACAGTCTGGTGGTGTAGGCTCAGGAAACAGAGATGAGCCTAAGACATCTGGAGTTGTAGCTCCTTCATTTTCCACAGGAGTTTCTATGTTTGGAACCTCAATTTCAGGGGAACCATCCTGAGGAATCTGTTCAGAAATAGTTTCCTCATTTTGTGATGCTGGTGGAGGTGTAGATATAGCTTCATTGAATCCAGGTGGATCCACACTCAGCTGCTTGAAAGACTCTTGCAACTGTTCAACATCTTCATCATCTTCAGTTAAGATAGGCATCGTTGGGAGGTCAGAAGTTGTGCCTGTACCTGCAGTCACATTAGAAGGGACATCAACATATTTAAACAAAGAGGAATAATCATAGAGCCAGTCAGGACCAATGCGTGCGTCCTTGTGGTTTTCCTCCAGCCAACCCACATTGTAGGTTTGAACTACCATTTTCTTGATCTTGTTATAGACACGATAGGAAGTATTCTTAGAGTAACCGATGAAGATGCATGGATCCCTGAGTGATTCAAATTTTCCCTTAGCATCTATGAGTAGAAGAACACAAGGGCAACCGAACTTGCGGAAATGCTTAACCGAAGGTTTGTGACCTTCAACCACTTCATACGGTGTTTTCATGTGCCTTTGTTGATCAGGGCATGATTCTGAATATAACAGGCGGTATTGATTGCTTCTACCCAGAAAATGAGTTGTAGTTCAGATTCGACCAACATAGTGCACGCAACTTCAATTAGTGTACGGTTTCGGCGTTCCGCAACCCCATTTTATTGAGGAGTTCTGGCTGCATTGAACTGTCGATCAATACCCATGGAGGAGCAGAAAGAATTTAAGGTAGCGTTCCTAAACTTTGTTCCATTATCACAACGAATAGCCTTCACGGTGGTGTCTGCCAGTTTTCCATAAGTGTGGTGAACTGTTTGACTAACTCAGCGGTTTCACTCTTTTGTGCCAAAAAGAAGACCTAAGTGAATCGAGAGTAGTCATCAATGATAACCAGACAGTATGCCTTCCCGCCAATGCTCAGAATATCTGTCGGGCCAAACAGGTCCATATGAAGCAATTCTAAGACTTTTGACGTGGAGGGTGCGGGTTTCGACTTGTGCGGCTGTCGATGTTGTTTCCCACGAGCACATGATTCACACTTTTCAATCTACATAAAATCCTGAACCGGTAGATCTCTAACTAAACCACCTTTTTCAAGTCTATTTAAGTTCTTCATGTTAATATGTCCGAGTCGACTGTGTCATAACATTGCATCATGCTCAGTAGTCGACGAGAACATGCAGGTAAGCTTGTCAGTTGGGGCTTTGTTCATATCGATGACATATGCATTTCTTTTCCATGCAGCTTTGAGAAGAATCCATTCATCCGGAATGATGAGGCCTGGTTTCAGCACATAACACCCTTTCTTGGTAAAGAGAACATCCAAATGATTATTACAGAGCTGAGACACACTCAAGAGACTACGCTTCAACTCTGGAACATAATTCACATTCTTGAAACTGAGAGCTCCATTGCACATCGTTCCTCTCATAGTTATCTTTCCGTTTCACCACCTGCGAAGGAGACAAACTCGCCATCGAAAAATTGAATGTCATTCAACTGCGAGATGTCCCCTGTCATGTGCATGGAACAACCACTGTGATATACCAGAGTCTGACGAGAGTCTACCAAAGCTGTTCTTGCACATTTCAACAGGTTTTAGTTAGAAGCTGCAACCCAGGCCATTGACGATCTAGGTATGCCATTTGCATCAACATAAGTAACCTCACAGAAAATTTAATTAGTTGAGGATGAGGTCGATGATGCTTTTGATTTGTGATCGGAGTGTCGCGCCTCGGTCAAAGATAATATTTATATACCCAAATTACCCTTAACAATGCGTTAGTGGTAGTAAGGGGTCGAACCATAAAGAGTTTCTGGTTTGCGAATGGATGTGGTTGATTTTTGGTAAAAGTGTCACTTTATGAAGCTTGCTACTTAGATTGTTTAATTTGGTTTATTGGTTTGAAAGAATGTCGGAATGGTCTGACAAATTTGTGTCTACTTTACTAACTTTGAAAACTCAATTGATTGTAAGAAAACTTTAATTAACTTGATGAAAACAATAGTTTGAGAACAAGGTTCACACCCGGTTTGGTAATGCAAATCATAGGGTTCCTACACGTTTTTAATTTCCACTCAATTGCAAACAATGATCAACGAATTTAGTGTTGCGTGGTTTAGGTGTCAAAAGCTATCAACTCATAGACAATGGACTACAATACACCTCATTACCAAGAACATGTAAACCCTAACCTAGACAAGGCATAATCGCGCATAAAAATTTCGCAAAGTCAAATTTCATAACTCATTCGACAATACACAAATACAATACCAATGCGAGACAATTATCATAGGTTTTCAAATCAATTCACAATTTGTCACAAATCGAAACTTAAAACAATGTCAAACCCTAGAACTTACAAAACCTACACCGGGGTGAAACCTTCGGAAGTTAGCCGCTCATGGTGAACGGGACTTGATCAACGAAAGAAGAAGTCTTGAACATTGACATCTCGATCTTGGTGATGATGATGGATGGTGATTTGGTTTTAGGGTTGATGGTGATGATGAATGGAATGATGGATGATTGGAGATGATGATGGTAGTGGATTAGGGTTAGGAATAATGAGGATGATGATTCGGATGATTGATAATGGATTGGTGATGTTGTAGATCAAAGATGTGTGTTCTTGGCTCCCAAGAGGTGTTTTAAGCTCTCCAACTCGTAACTCCTCACAAATGGGTCAACACAAACATAAAAACCCGTTCAAATTTTAATTTCAGCGATAGAATAATAAGAAGGGCATCGCCGACGGCCCCTAGATCTTTATATTTCCTCCGACGCCTTAATCCAATATGTACGAACAATTTTTGACGACGAGACTATCTAAGGGGTGTCGCCGACGGTCCATATGGGTGTCGGCGATGGCCTCCCTAAATCATGTTTTTCTGTTTTCCCATTTTTCGCGTATTCCGCCTCGATGCTCCAAAACGCTCCCGAATAGCTCCTTAAACTCCGAAAACCTGCAAAATGCAAATCCAATCAAAAGTAGGCTATTCGAAACTAAAAGTTACGTAAAACGTTTAACTTAAACTCAATAAAGCATCGGTTTTCAACCACGTATCACATCCCCACACTTGTCTTTTGCTTGTCCTCAAGCAAATCTGTCTTTCACTTTCACGTGGTTGAATAAAGAACACACTTCCCATTCTCGAGATATGAGTTAAGGTCTAATGTCATACTTAGTTCAAAAATTTTATCATTTTCAAATTATTTAACATTAATATGATTATCTCATATAAAAATGGTTATCCAAGATTAACCCGCCTTTAAAACTCACATATCATACCTATCCCTCACAATGTTCTCTCCACTCGGCTTATAATTTGGCTAATAAATAATACATTAGCACTTTTGATGTAAACACAAAACCGACTAGAACATATACCCGCATAAGCTTGCAACTCAATCATTCTCCACCACTGAGCACAAATATTGAACACAAGTCAAAAGGTCTTTAACGGGTTGTAACGGGGCTAGGCTAAGGGTATGGAATGAGATGTTTTGAAAGTGGCTAAGGTGATGAAAAACTTGATTTTTATTACATAATCACTATACTAACATAATTGACTACAAAACAATAACTACAAGGCAAAAGTTTTTCGCCTTTATTCAACAACTATCTATACATGCATTTTTCTTTTCTTTTCTCAATTGTTTTTTTTACAATCTAAAATCAAGTTTTCATCACACGGGTTAAAATATAGGGTTCAAAGGTCAAGGGCTAAATGGGTTGGTCAAATGAAAGGTTTAGGATCAAAATTGGCGACTAAGGGATTGATTTTTGGGTAAGGATGTATAAATGGTGTAAAGTAAAAAAGGTTTACCTGATGCCTTAATCATTCTTGTGCTCATATTCGGTCTATGGTCTCAAACGTATCAAAAGTTGCAAGTTCTACAATACATGACTAATGGTCCACTCAACCAAAGAAATATATGCATATGTGATATGTAAAAGTGGCTCAAAATCTCACGTATATAAGGTATGGTATGCGATATGTATAAAGTGCAAGTTTCTTAGGCGGATTATTCCCAAATAACCACCCGTTAAATACCCGTCATGTTATTTATTTGAACTTGACCATGACAAAAGACCACATGGGTTATGCCATCCCTCATTAACTTCGTTACTTGTGCCTTTTAGATCGCTTTAAACAAAGACATTTTGAAAAATTTTTGAAATTTTTCCCCCATCCCCACACTTGAGGTCAACATTGTCCTTAATGTATAGTGTATAAATGAACGGATCGAAATTGAAAAACTTTTTCTCCCCATCCCCACACTTGAGATCAACATTGTCCTCAATGTGTGAAAATGGAGCTTTTAAAACGCACAATGGACGTGACACGACCGACTTTCCCAAAATTCCATCCCGGAGAACAAAATACAAAGCACAATCCACTTATTAAGCAACATAGAACAAATCAAAAGTAAAGGAAATGTATGCACCTGGTTTTCGCTCATTCCTCGTGTGCTCTTCAACTTCAACAAAATGGTTGATAGCGAACCCAATGCACCTACAAATTTCAATCTTCGTGTAGAAGCAAGCTTCTCACAACTAGAAAATTCGTTAGTTATTTAGTTCTATCATTTTTATTAAAATAGTTACCAAGGCATATAACTTATTCAATTTTGATTTCTTTTTGTGGAAAAGAAAAAAAATTTACAACAACAACCTAAACTCACTTTCGTAGGAATCACGGTTGCATTTAGCGTATGCAACAAGCCCTTTTAAACCTTCCGATAGCTCGGAAGGATGAGTAAGTCTCGTGAGGGTTATCTAGGGAACACACCCACAAAGTTCATTTAACTACTAACACGAATAGAAATAAAAACTAAAATGTACACAAAAATTACAACAACAAAGAAAACATACCTGCTCATCGTTGGTATCGCTCATTCGGATCCACCGGTGGGTATGGCTGATAGGGATATCCGGTGAGGGCTGACATCATATCGTGAAAATTGTCAAGCGACCCCCTTTCACCTTCAGCCAGCGCTGGGAACTACGGTGGGATGAAGCTGGAGCCAACGGCTTCGGGCTTGTGCGGAGATGGATCAGAAGGCATGGTGGGAAGAGGTAGGTTCTCGTAAGATACCCAAGGCGCGTGCTCTTGATATTGATGACCTGCTTCCCAATCTCGGTGGTGGCGCTCTTGATCATGCAAATGTTTGGCGTTATTTACCGCCATATGTTGCGCCACCGCCATAGCATGCCATCGGCGGTCTTCCAACGCGTTTTGTTCAGCACGCAACCTATCTTGCTCTTCCTCCCACGCTTGTCTTCGAGACAATTCTTGTGCCTGATACAAGTCTTGTCTCTCCATAAACGCCTGTTGAGCAGCCCACTGCTCCTGCTGTCTCTCCCAATAATCTTGATCTTTTGCCCGATGAGCAGCATCTTCATCCCAATGGGCCTGCTGTTGCCCCCCCCCAATCTTGTTCCCATTGTCGCCTCCGCTGTTCATATTCCCGATTCTCCCCAATACATGCGGAGACGTTGTCATAAACGTCTTGCTGTCCCCGGTTGTAGTTGGGGTATCCGGGTTTTCGCCAGTTCGGATGAAGTAGCCACCTCGACCGAGATTTCTCGATGTGGCCGGGTGTATCTTTGAAGAGGCCCCCTTGGACCTTGAGGCTCATCTTCCTCTTCTTCATCAACCATCTCTTCTTCTCTTGCAGCCTCTTGAGCTACACTTGGGTTGGCAAATTGAAACCGATGCCCCTGATCGTCAGTGACGGTGTATTGATGGCCGTACACCTGAACTTAGATCTTCCAATGTTGCTTCATCGACACAAAGCAAATCTGATCCACCGGTCTTAACACCCACAATGAATCAATCGGCAGCTTGTTTTGTTGCACTATCATCGCGCTAATAAGTCGTACATATGGTATCATTTTTTGAGTGTACGACTCGCGCGTGTCCCAAGTGTTGATCATGACTAGATGGCGCCACGATAACTTGGGGTTTCCATAAAGCAAAGCGTGGCGCACCCGACAGTCCGAGGCTTTCACCTTCCCTCGATCCCCAAACCTGACCATTATATTCTCAAGAGAAAAGGGCTGAAGAATCTTCCCTTCAACCGACAATTGACTTAGAAGAGCGGCCCCACCATCCGCAAAACCGATTCTACCATTCCTTCAGGATTCGCTGTATTGACCTGATTATCCAAAAATTGGTCAATAGTGTAGTAGTCATACTCATTGACCCCTAACGAATCGAACCGGGCGATACAATTCATTATCTCGAAAGACGTCACCATCTGCCCCTACCAGTGTCACCCACCAGCTGCCATGTACTTGGCGAGCCATCCTTGTTCACAAATCTGAGCGAGGCCAACCACTCGCAAACAGCGGCCAAGTATACCCTTAGTGTGATATCTTCACACCAATCCAAAACTCTTTCCCAACCGATCCTTTCAAACATTTGAACGACCCCTATCGTTCTAAACTCCTCTCCATTCAATGTGCGCTCCGGCACAATCCGTTCCGAGATCGTTGTTTGCACCTCGTTAACCATCTTCCATTTCCACAACCTAACTTCCAACCGCCTATCGTTAAACCTTGAGAGAGGTCGTCGTTTATTATTTTCCCAAGGTTCACCAACACTACTATCCCGAATCCTTTCCCATGTCCAATCTTGCATGAATATCCGATCGTCATTATCTTCTAACCTAGTCAATTGCTCCCACTTCCTTTACTCCCGAAGAGTAACCTTGACCCGAAGTCTTGCTACGCTTCCGGCTTGCCATATCTACAAAACACAAAGCAAAGAAACAATTAAACATGGTGAATCTCAACATCTAAATCCTCACTTCAAATTCAAGCTAAATGTACTTATTGAGCATATCACACAATGTTGAAACGTGACTTAATTGATTAGACAATTTTCCGGTTTAAATCTTCTAAATTTGTAAACTTTTGCTAACCTTTAAATTCAAGTTCTATGTTTGCAATCCTAAACTTATAACAATTCATGCTCAAACAAGATTCAACATTGTGTGTATGCTCAAACATGCAACTTAAACAATTCAAGCTCATTACCTAACTATGTTGCATGTTCAATCCCACCCAAATCATCCGTATACTCAAGTTCAAGCAATTACTCATATCATGGTATCATAAACAACCTACTATTAAACCTAGATTTAAAATTTCGGAAGAAAATCACATACCATATGAAATCCAAGCTCAAATTTAAGTAAAAATCGTACCTTTATGTTGCTTAAACACTAGAACTTCAAAGAAATATAATGCCCTATGAAGAACACTCTTTTTCTCCAAAAACCCGAATTTTGATCTTCACTAATCTTGCAAATACGCAAGAATTAAGGGAAACCGTGTTAGGGGTTTTGTTCTATGCGAAAAAACACACAAAATAGGCTCAAGAATCAAGTGATTTAGTTGAGGTTTGAAGAAGATATGAAGGCTTGAAGATTAGGGTTCTTGATATTGAAGATGAGGAAGATGAAGAAGGTGTGGAGAAAGAGCAGGGGATTGGGTTGTTTTTAAAGAGGTATTGGTTGGTTGTGGTTAATCCGGGTCGAATTTGTGGCTAAAATCATGTTTGGGTCGAGTTTCGGTGGGTCAAATTGAGTTTGGATCCGAACACAAGCGTCAAAAACAAATCAGCGTCGGCTGACAAACCAGGAGGCGTCACCGACGGCCCCCTGGTGCGTCGCCGACGCCCTCTTAAAAACCCAAAAGGGTCCGACGGCTTAACCCACTGCATATGACGTTTTTAACCTAACGCCCCTATCCGATGACCGTCGGCGACGGCCTGAAGCCCCGTCGCCGACGGTTAGCCAATTTATTTTTTTTAAATCCACACGACAAAATTCCACACGACACTATACCACCCCCCGAAAAACTGTAGATTGTCCCCAATGCACAAAACAAGTTAAAAACATCCCTTATGTCTTCATGACCCGTTTGCAAAATACAAACTTCACACGTTTAACAAGGTTAGTACAAAACAAACGAAATCAACACAAACACACCGCACTATAATGAAAATGTACAAAATTCTACAACAAGTGTATTTGGTCCTTTAATTGACCTCATAAGTCGGTACACTTACCAAGAAGCTTACCGATTCGTTGTTAACCTCAACGTTGTCCTCGTTACCATCGAGAAACGGCTTAAGACGATGACCATTGACCGTTTGTCTTGACCCACCCTTTGGGTCCTCGATGGTAACATCCCCAAGCTTGCCAACCCTTGTGGTCACGAACGGGCCCATCCACTTGCTTTTAAGCTTTCCCGGGAAGAATTTGAGCCGTGAGTTGTATAACCACACCTTTTGGCCTACCACGAACTCCTTCGGTTTCAACTTGGCATCATGTGCTCTCTTCATACCATCTTTGTATTTCGAAGAACATTTATATGCCTCTTCCCGAATCTCTTCCAACTCGCAAAGCTTCAACTTGCGCTCCTTACCTGCATCGTCATATTTAAGGTTAACCCCTTTTATAGCCCACTTGCACGGTGCACAAGTTCGACCGGTAAATGACAATTTTTACTGTAAACTAAGCGGTAAGGAGTAGTGCCAATAGGGGTTTTTACGTGCCGTTCGATAGGACCATAAAGCATCGTTCAACTTTTTTGACCAATCCTTACGGTCCGGTCGAACAGTCTTTTGCAAAATTTCTTTAATTTGCCTATTAGACACTTCCACTTGACCACTCGTTTGTGGGTGGTAGGGGGTAGCAATCCTATGGTCCACACCATACCGTTTGAGCAATTTTCCAAAATTAAAATTCTTAAAGTGAGATCCCCCATCACTTATGATTACCCGGGGTATCCCAAATCTAGAAATAATATTTGTTTGCATAAAATTGCAAACAACGGTATGATCATTTGTTTTGGTGGCAATCGCTTCGACCCATTTTGACACATAATCTACTGCCACCAAAATAAACAAATTACCATGAGAATTGGGGAATGGGCCCATGAAATAGATTCCCCAAACGTCGAAAATATCGATAATAAGGATCGGTTGCATGGGCATCTCATCCCTCTTAGAAATGCCCCTAACTTTTGACATTCAACATAGTTCTTAGTAAAGTTAAAAGCACCCTTAAAATTTGATCGGAGTGTCGCGCCCCGGTCAAAGATAATATTTATATACCCAAATTACCTTAACAATGCGTTAGTGGTAGTAAGGGGTTGAACCACGAAGAGTTTGTGGTTTGCGAATGGATGTGGTTGATTTTCAGTAAAAGTGTCATTTTATGAAGCTTACTACTTAGATTGTTTAATTTGGTTTATTGGTTTGAAAGAATGTCGGAATGGTCCGACAAATTTGTGTCTACTTTACTAACTTTGAAAACTCAATTGATTGTAAGAAAACTTTAATTAACTTGATGAAAACAATAGTTTGAGAACAAGGTTCACACCCGGTTTGGTAATGCAAATCCTAGGGTTCCTACACATTTTTAATTTCCACTCAATTGCAAACAATGATCAACGAATTTAGTGTTGTGTGGTTTAGGTGTCAAAAGCTATCAACATCATAGACAATGGACTACAATACACCTCATTACCAAGAACATGTAAACCCTAACCTAGACAAGGGATAATCGCACATAAACATTTCGCAAAGTCAAATTTCATAACTCATTCGACAATCTATAAATACAATACCAATGCGAGACAATTATCATAGGTTTTCAAATCAATTCACAATTTGTCACAAATCGAAACTTAAAACAATGTCAAACCCTAGAACTTACAAAACCTACACCGGGGTGAAACCTTTGGAAGTTAGCCGCTCATGGTGAACAGGACTTGATCAACAGAAGAAGAAGTCTTGAACATTGACATCTCGATCTTGGTGATGATGATGGATGGTGATTTGGTTTTAGGGTTGATGATGATGATGAATGGAATGATGGATGATTGGAGATGATGATGGTAGTGGATTAGGGTTAGGAATAATTAGGATGATGATTCGGATAATTGATAATGGATTGGTGATGTTGTAGATCAAAGATGTGTATTCTTGGCTCCCAAGAGGTGTTTTTAAGCTCTCCAACTCGTAACTCCTCACAAATGGGTCAACACGAACATAAAAACCCGTTCAAATTTGAATTTCAGTGACAAGATAATAGGAAGGGCGTCGCCGACGGCCCCTAGATCTTCATATTTCCTCCGACGCCTTAATCCACTGTCTACGAACAATTTTTGCCGATGGGACTATCTGAGGGGCATCGCCGAGGGTCCATATGGGCGTCGGCGATGGCCTCCCTAAATCATGTTTTTCTGTTTTCCCATTTTTCACTCCCGGTTGACCCGTTTTCCGCCTCGATGCTCCAAAACGCTCCCGAATAGCTCCTTAAACTCTGAAAACCTGCAAAATGCAAATCCAATCAAAAGTAGGCTATTCGAAACTAAAAGTTTCGCAAAACGTTTAACTTAAACTCAATAAAGCATCGGTTTTCAACCATGTATCACACGTCAATCTCGTCCAGATCCTCCTCCATTATTTGATCTATTTCAGTTGGGAGAACAGATGGAGGAGTCAGGTCACCTGCTAAGAAGGCATTTAAACTGTTAATCATTGAGGCAGCTATGGCAATTTCTCCTCATTCTTTTTTGTGAGAAAAGCAGAATTGGACACAGCTTGAGCAAGAGCAGGTGTGGGAGCAACAGATTGGGGAATGCCGCCTTGATGAGTTGTAGCATGAATAGCGGGACTGTACACCATGTTAGGATACTGAGCAGGATATCCTGTCTGAACCTGCGCCGCAGAAATCATAGTAGGAGTCTGAGACTGAGGACCATAGACATACTGGGTCTTTTGTGGTGAAGCGAGAGGAATGTACACCAAGTTTGAGCTACCTGGTGTGTGAGAACTTCCTTGCAAAGGGCTGTAAACAAGATTTTGAGACATTAACGCTGCGTTTTGCCCTGTAATACCAGCCGCCATCAGACTGCTTTGATGATTGATGTCTATCTACTTATTATCTATCTCACATGATTTAATAGTTGCAATCATTTCTGTGAGAGTGACATCGTTCAGGTTTTTTATCTTCTTGATCATGCCAACATCAGCATCCCAGCTCTTTGGTAACGAATTTAACAACTGTCTGTTCATGGCACTGTTTGTAAGAGTGATTTCGGCTGAAATCATCTGAGAGACAAGCTTCACATATCTTCTAATTTGGTTCTCAATGGTTTCCCCATAAATATGGTTAAACGAGCTGAACTGTTGATTTAGCTGATTAACTCTGCTTGCCTTCATATCAGCATTTCCCTCATAGAGATTCTGTAACTCGCTCCACACTTCTTTAGCTGTCTTGCAATTTCTGACAGCTATAGAAATGTCGGGACCGAGTGCCATTGTTAGAACAGCTGAAGCTTTCTCATCTTCTTCGATTATTTTCACATATTCGGGAGTCCACAAATGACTTGGTTTAGGAATCTTTGTATCCGGATCTTCAGCAATACTGTAAACTATTATTCGAGGACCGTTCATAATACATCTCCAAACCCTAGGCTCTTTGGCCTTGCAGTACTGCTCAAATCTGAATTTCCACTCATAGTATTCATCTCCGTATAGCAGACGAGGTACCTTAGTTGAAGTGCCAATGACTTGATCTAGCTCTTAATGAAGAGCCAGTGTCTGTGATTGCAGTGCTGCCAAGGTGGCATTGGTCAAATCTTGAGCGGTCATATAACTGTTCATTATTATTAACTTTATTAAAATGCCAAGTAAATTAAAGTTAATTTTAAATTCTTATAATGAAGAGTGATCCGAAACTAGTCTTTAATGTAAGTCTGAGATGAGTCTGAGATGAGTCTGAGATGAGACAAGTCCGAGATGAGTCCAAGAAAGACAGGTCCGAGATGAGTCCGAGATAGACAGGTCCGAGATGAGTCCGAGATGGGACAAGTCCGAGATAAGAAACCGAAATAATTCCAAGATGAATATCCGGAAAGCAATCCGAGATGATGTGATCCGAAATTGAAATCCGGGAAGCAATTCGAGATTATGTGATCCGGAATAGAGAACCGGGTCCGGAATGAGAACTTGTTCTGGAATGAAAGCTTGATCCGGAATAAGAATCTTATCCAGAATGAAATCCTTATCCGAGATAAGAGTCCTTATCCGAAACATATAGTGTCCCGAATTTCCTGCAACAGATAAACACAAATTATTTTAAACCATAATCCTTATCCGGAATATGAGTAATCCGGGGATAAGGTTGTTGAGAATGTTGATGAACAATAGTCCGGGATCAATCCGAGATGGATGATCTCCTTCATGTTCTTCGGGATCTTCAACAGTGCCCAATCCGAAATACTTGAATCTTCTTTGTGTTATTCAGAATCCGCAACAGTACCGAATCCGAAATCCTTGAATCTTCTTCGTGTTCTTCGCAACAGTACCGAATCCGAGATGAGAGCAGCAACAATCTTCAACCGTTGACAACCCGTGTTGAACAGTAACGATTCTTCAACTCTGAACAGTTCTTCGATCTGCAACACCTAGAGCCTGTATTGTACAGCTTGCTCTGATACCAATTGTAAGTCCAGAAATCGGATCTAACAGGTATCGCAAGACTAATCGGTTGCGGAAATAAAGATTAGAATGAAGAACAAGAACAATCTTTAATCAAAGCAACTTGCATAGACCAAAATAGTGTCTGATACAAGTTTTTCAATAACAACTGACTAGCCCCAAAAAACCCTTTAAACCCAATACATGTATTTATACTAATCATATAGCCCACTAGTTACAACCCTATGCCCATGAGGCTCTAGGAACCCCAAAATCCCTTAAACTGTAGCCAAAGGTTGCATGATTGTAAACTTTAGACCAACAATGAGACTTATATTATGGAGATCTTTGTGACTAAGATTTGTTAGTATGAATATTAAAAGTTTGAATGGAGGATAGATTTAATAAAAATATAAAAAGAATAATAAAGTACAAAACTTAAGTAATACAGGTTTTGTCCTTATAAATAAACATCAGATATGCCTTTGGTAAAACGCTCTTTTTATTAAATTAACATGAGTTAGCTTAAAGACAAGATGACATGAAATTTATAAAATAAAGGACATTTTACGTAATTTTAAAGACTAAAAACATAAAATGGATTTAATATATCAATTAGGGCAATCTATGTAATTTTAAGCTCAAATTTTAAAGGAACACTGAAGATCGAGTCGTATCTTGGCTTGGCAGCAAGAATCAATGCGAAATATTGACAATAGTTAATTATTAATTATGGGAAACTGTGTTATATTTGACTGTTACTCCTTGTTTCTTTGTCCCCATCCCTCAATCACAGATTTGAGCCTATTCATTTTGTTCTTTGCATCCAATTTATTTTCTCTTGAAAATATAATTTTTGTTGTAAATCTAGAATATTACCCCTGGGTTCTGTGTTTGTTTAGTTTGCTAAATTCGTTATCTATTGATGAATTAAATCTTTGTTTGAAACACGTCATCGAGCACAATGTCGGTAGCCACAACCAGCAACTGCTTCTCCAATTGAATTTCGTATCACCCATTCAGATGATAATCATTTAAAAGTCTAAAACCCCTGTTTTTATTCACTGGTGTATCTTAAAAGAAAAGTGATAACAAAGAACAGTAAGCATGTTTCAAGAGTTAAGAAAAAGGATAACAAAGAACATTAATCAAGTTCAAGTTTCAAGAGTGTTTATTTAGAAGTATTTTAATTAGGTAATTTATACGAAATTTTGTTCCAATTAAGTCACTCAAATTTAGTTTATGTTTCTAAATATTTTACTAAATAGAAGGTCATCTACTGAATATGACATTCAACTATTTATTTGGTTTTATTTTAATTTTAATAAATATGTTGACATGGCAATTAACACTTGTAATTTATTGCATTTAAAAGTGTACAAACAATGTAACATTCAAAACATAAATGGTGTTTGGTTATGCGTATTGGGTATAAAGACAAATGCATCACCAAAAGTGAGGGCCACAAGAATTCATGAATTACCAGGTAATCCATCATTCAATTACACGAGCATTACATGCAAATCAGACTTGTGCGCTATTAATTGTTGTTACAGAAGTTCACGAATCACCACGATGGTAGGAGACTTGTGTGCTATAATTGTTATGATACAAATTCACGAATCAGCAAGATGGTAGGAGACTTGTGTGCTATTAATTGTTATTATACAAGTTCACAAATCATCGCGATGATACGGTTTGTTTAGAATGTTAGGGTTTGATTATAGAAAATGAACCGACGAAGTGAATGTTTATTTGATTAATTAATTTGATTTATTTTATTTTTTTATCATTTATGTTTGCATATTAAAAAACTACATAGATGCTATATCGGATAGTTTATCTGTTTTTTTAGGTAAATAATATAGGATTAGAACATAAAATAAACTTCAATAACTTAATTATAGCAAAAAAAACTACGAGTAACCTGATTGGAGCATTTCTAAAACTTGATTACTATTTCTATGAAATATTCATTTTAAAAAGTAAGCATGTAAAAAAATAAGTGTTTTTAAGACCCGGCATCCGACGATCATTGCAGCCACTAAACCCTAATATATATGAATTACTAAATTTATTATAATAGTACATTTCAACGGATAGGTATTATTATTATTATTATTATTATTATTATTATTATTATTTTTTAAGGCCTGGTTTATTTATAACACTTAATTTAGAGTTAAATTCGATTTTGCTTCCAGAGGTTTAATAACATCATCCATTTTTCTCCAAAAGATAAAAAACATCGATTTACCTCTAAAAGTTTTCTTAGTTGTTTCAATTTTATCCACACCTCTAACGCCATCCACTTCCTTGTTAAATTTAACCCATATGTTTGTCATCTAAGGGGCATATTGGTAATTTTCCCTACGAAATCCATAAGAAATATGGATGCTTAGATGTGGATCCATTTTCAGTTTCACACTATCAAGAAACCATAGGAAATCCGATTTGGTTTCCCTAAAACACAATGAACTATGGATGTCTAGATCGTTGTTCTTTTTCCTTGGAATAAAAGATTGAAATATGGGTGATTTTGTATAGGGTTTCTTGAGTTTAGTGGACAAAATTACCGATATACCCATAACATAACAAGCACATGGGTTAAACTTAACGAAAATATGGATGGTGCTAGAGGTGTGGATAAAAATGAAACAACTAAGGAAATCTTTAGAGGTGAGGTAAAATGATATTTTTAATCTTTTAGAGGAAAATGGATGTTTTTGTCAATCCTCAAAGAGCAAAAGCAAAACTGAATTAAACTCTTGTTTATAAAAGACGTTTTTGTAAATAAATTTTCTATAATATTATCTATAGTGATTATGTTTATCAAATTATTTTAACAAGTAAATTGGATCCAATTTTTTCCTAAAATTGTAACCAATGTTTAAAAATTATATGTGAATATTTAATTATTTAATAAAATTTTGAATGTATTCTTATCAACAAGAAAATGTCATTCTCCTACAAGTTACACTCTTTATACAAAGACTTTTTTTATAAATGAATATCTCATTGCAGATACAATGTCTAACCTTTAAGACTTGAGTTACTTCATATCTTCGGGCACAACTACCTCGTGTAGACTCTAGCCATGTTATTCCCTTCAACACAAAGCAAAAGTCTTGATATTCCGACGTTATAACCTATATGACTAGCGGAAAAATATCATCGCTTTTGCTTTGTCTTGAAGAGAAGTCTTGTTCCAATCTTAATCATGTACTTGATTTTTGAAAGGTTTGACATCGTATATGAACTAGGGTCAGTATCTTGCGTTTAGCAATGGGGAGCGTTTGTTGTGCACAAGTGTTTAGAAGTACGCTTAATAGTTACGAGTGTAACTTGTTACAACTTACGAACCTTTAATACGTTAGAAAGGGAAAGTGTTGTTTGATACAAACTTTTACTAAACTAAGATAAACATAGTTTGTTCACATTCATGGGATGTATGATAACTTTACATAAAGTTTAAGGGTAGGAATGTAAACTGGTTTAAAAAAATTGAGTAGAGTGGAGGGAGTAAAACGAAAAATGTCACAAAAAAGTTTATTAAAGTGTTAAGGGATGTGATAAATCTTATTAAAGTCACTGGAGTAAAATATACCGATGGTTCATTGGTACACTTAAATTTTGAATTTGATCTCTAAGTATGACTAAGTAAATCAATGGTCTATACATAAGCTTCACAACAATGGTACCTAAGATAGATGAAGGCTAATTTTTTCTGTTAAAATTTTAGTAAATGATGATGATAATGATGATAATAATGATAATAATAATAAATTAACTTAAACAAACTCATCTCCTTATCTTCCTCTCACCTTCTCTTTCTTTTAACTTATTGAAGTTGAGGGAATATATATTAACTTTACATAAAGTATAGAGAGAAATGTAAATTAGTTAAAAAAAAAAAAAAAGCCAAGTATAGTATAGTATAGGGGGTTAAACAAAAAAATGTAAAAAAAGAAAGCCAGGGTACGTCAGCAAAGCAAGCCGGTGCATGTTAGGATAACAACACTATTGAAACCTCTGTACTTTAATAATGGGTGAGTGGGTGATCAAAAGTTAAATGGGAGTTCAAGGCAAGCAATTGCTTGGTGAGCATAAGTTATAGGTTAGAGTACAAGAGGCAATTGTGCTTGATAACCTGTTTTAAACACCTGAGACTCGGTATGAGGAGACGTGAGGGTTCTTCTTGTAACCACCATTTGACGTGAGAAAGAGAAAGTGTAAGTATGAGTGAGATCAAGGATTGTATAATGGTTTCACCTTGGAGAAGTATTTATAGCCGGCCGGAAGGTTGGAGAAGGAATGGACGAGAGGTCGTTGTCAAGGAATAACTATTTGGTCCCCTCTGTTGTGACAGTTAGTGTCCGCAGAGGTAGGAGTACGTCCTCCGGCTCGCTCTGATTCGCCATACGTTGTTTTCTGGGTGCCCTTGTTGTCTCTTTTGTGTCAACTATTAGTGGAGGTTGGGAGGATGTGATTCCTTACCGTGTGATTGGCCACACGTCGCTTTCGGCCGTATCCCTTGTCTCCTTTGCGATAGCTGCTAGTGGAGATCACCTTGTACAACGATCCACAGACGATAATTGGCTGCAAATCACTTTCAACTTAACTTTTTGTCTCCTCCGTGTTGTTATAGTACCATGTGGTGGGTGGCGCCACAGGTGATTTATCCATGACCAGGTAGTTGTTTTTTGAGTTAGATATGGGTTTCTCTTGGGCCGTGGGGGTCTAGACCATATCTCTTTAGATACACACAATGAAGAGAGCAACAAACCTTATCTTGGATTTACAACAAATACCAATTTCTCAATTGGTTTGATTATTTTGATATTCAACGTTATTTAGTTATTCTGCATACTCTATTTTATATAAATTCACGAACCATTGAACATTTTAAACTTTTGTAGAATTTACACCAGTTTATTGTAACAAAAATCTATTAACGCGAACTTGTTTTCTAGAATATCCATAGATATGATAGGGTGAATATAAGGAAGTAAAGATGGAAATATATGGTGTAAGGAATGAGATAAGTGTGGCAGAGAGGACTGGTGCAAAAGTTAATTTTGAGGTCTTGGTTGAATGCGAATACCTTTACTTAACAATTATAACAGTTGACATAAAATGTTGAGATCATGTTTGCATAAAATGTTGTAAATGCATCATGAAGGGAAAAAGACTACCCAATTGGTATATATTTGAAACACACTGTCATAAGTCTGCCAAAATGGCCCCGTATCTAAACATTTAAACAAACAAAAAAATGGATTCTAGTTGGTCCATATAATAAATGATGGCGATGATCTATATGAAGAATAACCTAAGATGAGCAGCAGCCACTCTTTTGGTTGATCGGTTGCCCTTTGATCTGCACAGTAGGTGGCCTCTTGTTTGATGAAGGTTGACTTGCCATCCTGCATTGACCCATGCTATGAGTTTCACATGAAATCTTTGTTCCATTCATTTCAAACCAACTTTTCAAATTAAATAATTGTTAGATGTGACAAGATGCGTTGGGTAGCGGGTTCGTAATACGGATCAATCAGGTCAAGGTTAGGTTAACCGCTTTTTAATTAATAACGTGAACCCCCGTTACCAGAAAACTTACGCAAAACTAAAAACCAACCTGGTGATTTAAGAAACCGAGATTCTTGAACTGCACGGATGATTCCTGTCCTTAAAGGATTTTACGCGCTCGTATTGCTGTGAGCTGCAGCGTAAACTCCCAGGATTTAATGCAGAACTGATCTGGTATTCCAACAGCAATGGAAACCAGAAAACGCAGAAGCTGGAGAAGAAACAGAAGCACAGAGATGACAGGCTGCGAAATTAGGTATTTAGAATGGGTAGCAGGAGGCTTTTATTTAGAGGTTGGAATCTCAACAAAGAATGAGAAAAACGGGGAATGGGATAACCATTATCCAGTATATTCGAATTCCTAGATCTATCCCACACGAATTCAAACTCCTAGAGATAACCCCCACTGTTTCGAATTCATCTCTATCCCAATCTTTATCTCATCCGATCCACAGGTCTGACCCACCTGAACCGGACCCTAGCTAAAAATAAAAGCTCCTCAGCTCCTAGCGACGATGCGTACGTGCAAAGTGCAAAGTGCAAAGTGCGCCTCAAACGCGCCCATTCGCGAGCTCGCGGCTCGGCTCGGCTCGGCTCGGCGCGCGTGTGGGCTTGACCCACTTCTCAACCCATTTAACACTTTGGAGGCCCATAAGGGGTAATCCCTTATAAGGCACTCAACTTTCACCTCCCCCACCAATGTGGGATGGAGAAAACATACCAACTTGTATGTTCCTTATTAATATTTCCAACAACCCCCCACCAAGTTGGAATGTTTCCTCTCACTTAGACAGATGATGTCACTAGGTGTCACGAAGATTAAACCCAGTTTATGTTGATAAACAAGAAGGGACAGATTCGATGGTGTCCTATGGAATTAAACCATTAACTTGATAGCCCCCTTCGGTTTACCCCCACACATCACCAGCCGACTTTGCGTTCTCACTGAGCGCGAATATGGCCGTGCGCTATAAACCCTTTTCATGATCCTTTAGAAGACAAACCACTTATCTTCACTCGAGGCGGCATATAGGCAAAGTTTTACATCATCCACGTTGCTTGGATGCCTCCAAAACTTTGTTAAGAGCATTAGCTCACCCTTGTTCTCGGCAACGACGTACTATCATACCTCACATGGATCTATCAAAAAATTGATAGTACCTTCTATCATTAAGTGACTTCGTTTTTACCCATTAAACTTGAGAAATAGGAGCACTAAGTTCAAGTTGTGTTTCCATCACTAACGATTCTATTGTGGTTTTAGACCCATGTCTCTCGCGGTATTCACTACCAAATCTCTCGTCAGAGGTTTAGTCAACGGATCAGCCAAGTTCTTACTCGTCTTGACATAGACAACCTTGATGGTACCACTTTCAAGAAGTTGTCTCACATAATTGTGCCGTAGACCTATGTGTCTTGACCTCCCATTATACACTGCGTTGTATACTCTAGATAGTGTGGCCTGACTATCACAATACATGGGAATATACGGCATTGGAACATCCCACAAACGGATGTCCGTAAGTAGATCTCTAATCCACTCTACTTCCTTACCAGCCGCAGCTAGTGCTATGAACTCAGCTTCCATAGTTGAGTGGGCAATACACGTCTGTTTCTTGCTCGCCCAAGAAATTGCTCCTCCTGCTAGAGTGTAAATCCACCCACTTGTAGATTTTGAATCACTGGTGTGGTCAATCCAGCTCGCATCAGAATAACCTTCGAGTATTCTGGAATTAGACGTGTATGTCACTTCTAAGTTACTGGTCCTTTTCAGGTATCCAAGTACTCTACCAATTGCTTTCTAGTGTTCTGTCCGTGGATTGACAGTATACTGACTCAGTTTGCTTACAGCAAAAGCAATATCAGGACGAGTGCAATGTGTTGCATACATCATACTTCCAATGGCACTCGCATACTCCAGTTGAGCCACTGCTCTCCCTGAGTTCACAATAAGTTTCACACTTGGATCAAATGGGGTATTAAACTCTTTAATGTTCAAGTGTTGAAACTTAGTCATAATTTTCTCTATGTAATGAGATTGACTTAGAGAAATCTGATTTTCAGTTCTTTTCACCTTGATCCCAAGAATGGTATCAACTTCTCCTAGATCTTTCATCTTAAAGTTCGAGGACAGATATTTCTTAGTTTCAGAAATACCTTCAAGGTGAGTGCTAATGATCAACGTATCATCAACATAGAGACAAATCACGACTGTATAACCGGGTTCGCATTTAGTATAGATAAACCTATTAGCACTATTGTGTCGAAACCCGAAAGCAGTCACAGTGGTGTCAAACCTCTCATGCCACTGTTTAGGAGCTTGCTTCAAACCATAAAGAGATTTAATAAGTCTACACACTTTGTTCTCTTGTCCAAGCATCACAAACCCTTCTGGTTGCTCCAAATAAATCTCTTCATTTAGATACCCATTTAGAAACACAGTCTTTACATCCATTTGATGGATGTACAGCCTTTTCAAAGCAGACACCGCTATTAGAGTTCTAATGTAGCTAATTCTAGCCACAGGTGCAAAGGTATCAAAATAGTCGATCCCTTCTCTCTGCCTATACTCTTTAGCAACTAATCTCGCTTTATAAGCAGAGATGGATCCATCTGGATGATACTTCCTTTTGAAAATCCATTTGGATCCAGTAGGTTTCTTTCCCTTGGGTAGATCAGTTAATTCCCAAGTTCCATTTCCCATAATGGAATCCATTTCATCATTGACTGCTTCTTTCCACAAAGGAGCATCTCTTGATGACATTGCTTCGCTGAAAGTTTAAGGATCATCATCCAAATTAACAGCGAAAATGACCTCTCTCGTCACTTTCTTTTGAGTTCCCTCAACCAGGTAAGAAAAGAAATCATCTCCATAACTTTTCTCTTTTCTAACTCTAGTACTTTTCCTCGGTTCTTCAACCATTGGTGAAGGTTCGACTCTTTTCACAGAAGTACTAGAAGATGTGGTGTAATTTGAGTTTTCATCATCTCTAGAAAACTTGTTCTCAAAGAATTCCACATCTCTGGATTCTACAACTGTACTTGATTCGTCATCCAACAACCGGTAAGACTTACTTTGCGGAGCATATCCAATGAATACACTCTTGTAAGCTTGTTCTCCCAGTTTGAGTGTCTTTGGGTACGCGATAATAGGTAAGACACCCCAAACCCTCAAATACTCTAGGTTTGGTTTTCTTCCTTTCCACAACTCATATGGACTCGTAGGTATCACACGACTAGTGATCCTATTGTGAACATAACAAGCGGTTAACACAGCTTCCCCCCACATATTACGAGATAGACCCGATTGATTTAACATACAGTTAGCCATCTCTACCAAGGTTCGGTTCTTTCTCTCAGCCAAACCATTTTGTTGGGAAGTATATGGTGCAGTTCTCTCATGTATGATGCCTTCTTCTTCGCAGAATGCATCAAATCTTTGGTTAAAGTATTTTCCGCCTCTGTCCGAGTGAAGAATTTTAATGCGTTTCTCCTTTTGTTTTTCAACCTCAGCCTTATATATTTTAAATGCCTCAAAAGCTTCGTCTTTTGAATGCAATAAATAAACATATAAGTATCGGCTGAAGTCATCGCAGAAAGTGATAAAGTATCTCTTACCCCCACGAGTAAGGACTCCATTCAGTTCACAAATATCTGAATGAATTAGTTCTAGTAGTGATGTATTACGTTTATGGACACTTGGAAAAGGTTTCTTTGTGAATTTTGATTTCACACAAGTTTCGTATTTTTCGAAGTCTTTATCTTTTAATTTCAATAAACCTTTAGTTTGCATTTTCTCAATGTTTTTAATATTTGTATGAGCTAAACGTTTATGCCATAAAGAAATTGAACAAGCGATATAATCAGAAGACATAATTTCATTCAAATCAAAACCAATTGCATTACATTGATAAAAACTATCACTACCACTACCACTATCACTATCACTTTCATTCCCAAACCCATCAATCACTGTGATTGAAACGCCACCTTCATCCGAGTCTTCTTCTTCATCAATTCCATCTTCAGCTAGGTCAAGGCGATACATTCCACCCGTGTTCTTTGCTTGACCCACATAGATGTCATTTAGAGAAAACTTCACACGGAGATTCTTGAGAACCAGCTTGTACCCATTTCGATCAAACTAATCAGCAGAAACAAGACCCTTGGTGATACCAGGAACATGCAACACGTCCTGAAGGGTAACCGTTTGACCATCTTTAAAGTTTAGTTGCACTGTACCTTTACCACGAACTTCCACTCGATGTCCATCAGCACATACCACCACTGTTCCTTGAGGAACAAGACCATAAGTAAGAAATGAGCCACGATTCCCACAGACATGAACAGTTCCTCCAGAATCCAAAAACCATCCTCTACATGCCACAACGCGTGTATATTGAGAAAGCATGTTAACATCTCTAAGACCCACATTAGCCACTAGATTGGTGACTTTCTCAATATCAACCGCACTTGTAGAACCAACTGTATATCCAGATTTCCTTTGAGAGCACTCTCGTGCATAATGCCCGGTTTCTCCACAAACATGACATTTACCCGATCTCTTTGGTCGATGGTGGGTCGTTTGATGTGACTTTTTGAATTCCTTTTCTTTGGTGCTGTAAACTTTCTATCTTTGATGCCCCTTTTCCCTTTTGACCAGATCCTCCAACAATATGATTCACACTCGATCCGACTTTACCTCTTTTGTCCCTGTTGCGTGTTTCCTCCTCAATTCGAAGGTGCTTCAACAGTTCATCCAAAGAGTAGTCCTCAGACTTGTGCATCATTCTCTTTGAGAAATCTTTCCAAGTAGGAGGAAGTTTTGCTATAATGACCCCTACTTGAAAAATTTATGGCAGCGGAATAGAAAGCGCGGTCAGTTTGTTAACAAGAACTTGGAGTTCATGCACTTACTCCAAGATTGACTTGTCATCAACCATTTGAAAGTCTAAGTACTTGGAAATAAGGTATTTGTTAGTACCTTCTTCATGAGCCTTGTACTTATCTTCCAAAGCTTTCCACAATTCTCTAGCACTTGTTACCGACGCGTATAAGTCATAGAGACGATCTGAAAGAGAATTCTTGATGTGGCCAAGGCAAAGATCTTCAGCTTCCTTACGGACAAGTCTTTGTTTAGCCAAATCTTGATTCGGGACAGCCTCAAGAGGAGGGTCATCAGGGAGCGGGCAAGCTTGGATCAAGGATGTAGTAGAGTTTCAGCACAACGAGCATGAACTTAACCTTGTCCGCCCAACGGGTATAGTTCTGGCCATCGAATCTGTCCAACTTGACAAACTCTTGATTCATGAATCTTAGATTAACTGTTGGTAGTTCACCGTTCATTATTTCTGGCGATTAAACACAAAAAATAAAATCCTTTAAGATTGTTGAAAACAATTTAATCAAACAGAAAATTAATTATTTTATTATTAATTACCGAGTTATTGGCCAAACCAGTTTATTCCAACTTGAACAAACTGATTGAAGAAAGGTAGAAGGAGACTGTCCCGTTATCGGACGAATTTAAATAACACGCAAAACTAAAAACCAACCTAGCGATTTAAGAAACCGAGATTCTTGAACTGCACGGATGATTCCTATCCTTAAAGGATTTTACGCGCTCGTATTGCTGTGAGCTGTAGCGTAAACTCCCAGGATTTAATGCAGAACTGATCTGGTATTCCAACAGCAATGGAAACCAGAAAATGCAGAAGCTGTAGAAGAAACAGAAGCACAGAGATGACAGGCTGCGAAATTAGGTATTTAGAATGGGTAGCAGGAGGCTTTTATTTATAGGTTGGAATCTCAATAGAGAATGAGAAAAAAGGGGAATGGGATAACCATTATCAAGTAGATTCGAATTCGAATTCCTAGATCTATCCCACACGAATTCGAACTCCTAGAGATAACCTCCACTGTTTCGAATTCATCTCTATCCCAATCTTTATCTCATCAGATCCACAGGTCTGACCCACCTAAACCGGACCCTACCTAAAAATAAAAGCTCATCAGCTCCTAGCGACAATGCGTACGTGCGAAGTGCAAAGTGCGCCCATTCACGAACTCGCGGCTCAGCTCGGCTCGGCGCGCGTGTGGGCTTGACCCACTTCTCAACCCATTTAACACTTTGGAGGCCCATAAGGGGTAATCCCTTATAAGGCACTCAACTTTCACCTCCCCCACCAATGTGGGATGGAGGAAACATACCAACTTGTATGTTCCTTATTAATATTTCCAACAATACCGTGGATTTGAACCTAAGACCTCTGCTAGAGGAAAGGTTGACTCCTTTGTACTTCTTTAAACGTTTTTATACTTTATGAATATATGTTACTTATGTTTAAAACGATTCAGGTGTTGTATGCATTAAAAATAGTGTTGATAGTTGGGGGTACCTGTTCTTGATATCGGCACACATAGCCATAAAAGCTTGCTCCACATTGGTGGCGTCTTTAGCACTTGTTTCCATAAACGGAATGCCAATATCATCAGCAAATTCCTAATCACCAAAGGAACACCAAATTTATGTCGCTATAGAATAATCTCACATTATGAACAGCGGATCGGGTAATGGGTTTGTGTTGACAGCGTCGTTTTAGTAAGGATTGAAACGAGTCAGCTTGACCTACAGACGTTTTCTCTCCTACGTTTTTTATTAATAGTTAACATGTCGTAGAAGATTACAAAGATGTACACCTAAATATACACTTTGAGCGCTTTCAACCCCTTTCCCTTTTAACTAAAATATTTGGTCTGGCCTATTACAGAAACCCGTAATCCAAATCAACTCATTCATGAGTAAATGGAAACACAGGCAAGCTCGGGGTATCCGACAAATTGTGTATATTAGAATAAACAAGAATCAGAAATCTGTACCTTTGCGGTATCATATGACACAGCCCTGCTCTTGGCAAGGTCACATTTGTTACCAACAAGAAGCTTGTTTACATTTTCACTTGCATAACGGTCAATTTCACTCAACCATTGCTTAACATTGTTGAAACTTTCCAGATCGGTAACATCATAAACTATCTGTATAAATCCAATTACAAATACGTCACAAAAGATGGCAGCAAGATTAAATTCACAGAGCTCGAGGCTATAAGGGAATATTTGGATAAAAGTGATTATGTGATGTTGAACAAACAGAATCAAATAATCATATGTAAGAAAACAGACTATAAAAATAGTGGTTAGATAATTAGAATGAGATAACTTGTAATAAAACTCAAATCCAAACACTTTTGAAGAAACATACTATAATTCCATGGGCCCCACGATAGTAGCTACTGGTAATTGTCCTGAACCTTTCTTGTCCAGCAGTGTCCCACTGCATGTTTCAGAAAACCAAAAGTGAAAATAGATAATATGATTTTCATAATCAAAAAAGTAGAATACGAAATTACTTAATTTTTTAAAAGAGATCCCTCACAATTTGTAGCTTGATGGTCTTTCCATCTTGATCCACGGTGCGAATTTTCTAATAACAAGGAAAATAAAACCTTGAACATACACAAAGATACCATAAAAAACGCTATATTTAACATGAAATTTCTACGTATGTAAGCGTAGATTCTTACAAAGTCGACACCAATTGTGCTGATATAACTGTCGAGATATGAGTCATCCTGTACAAAAGAGATGATGATTAAAAATTATAACACTTTATGTCAAGCTGAGCAGCATATGTTACCATATAAAATTGAACATCCAGCATTATTACAACGAATTTATACATTTATGTCACCGATTTTTGTTTTCCCAACCAAAACTCTGAAAAGGAAAATGATACTACGCATGGACAAGAAAAGTGTTCAAATGGGCTAAATTATAATAAATCAAAACTAGAAATATCATATCATAATAAGCAGAGCGAATGAACATCAATATGCTGCATTCAAGTAGACAATTAAGTTGTCAACAAAGCGTTTGAATACAATATTATATCATAATGAGCAGAGCGAATGAACTTCAATATGCTGCATTCAAGTAGACAATTAAGTTGTCAACGAAGCGTTTGAATACAAAAAAAAGAGATATGACATAATATTTTCTTACAGCAAATCTAAGCAGAAGACAAGATTTGCCCACTCCTGAATCTCCAATTAGCAAAAGCTTGAACAAGTAGTCACTGTATGAAATACATGGCAAGTCTTCTTTGTCAGATACAATAGGCCTATATAATTTGAATATGATATATATTTGAAAGAACCATTGTGCAACTAATTGAAAATATCAAAACCGCAAATAGATAACGTTATATAAGACTTAAGTAAAAACAGGCCTCATTACTTTAATAGATAACACACTCTTAATCTCCTCAAATCAACGCTTACGCTATAAAAGCAAATCTTACAACTTGATCACACAACTAAATTTAGCTTCCTGCAGCTACATCATGAATACTATACGATCATAAGGATCAGATCGTTCCTGATTACTGTTTCCCATGATTCGTGACAATATTGGTGCTTATCAAACTCATACTGCTATTAAACATCAAAATCAAAACTAAATCATCAACCTACAAGTCACTAAAAAAACATGAATCACCATTCATCCAATCATCAAACAATGATTTCAACTTCCGATCCCTATTCCTCACAATCATATACACATTCACTGCTAAATTCCACACGTTAATCGTGTTTGTATAACAAAAATTAGACCAGACGTCGATAACAAAGAATGATCTATATAAATTAGACCAAACGTCGATAACAAAGAATGATCTATATAGATCGTTAAAATTCACAAACTAATTCCGACGAAATTCGCTACCATTAACAAGCGAAGCAGATCTAAACAAAAATTTGAGGAAGAAGAAAATGGAATACAGTAAGGTTAGGTTTAAATTGAAAAATGTAACAATCTAAACAAGAATTTGAGGAAGAACAAAAGTGAATACAGCAATGAAATCAAGAGAGGATGAAAGATCTTACTACTCCGGATTCATTTTAATTGATTCCGACGGCCGGTAATGTGACCGTGAAATTGGATCTCCGAAACGAGAGTAAGTTGGTTTTTAATAGAATAAATAAATAAATTCAGATGGCGGGGATGATCCGAACACAGAGCCAGGGAATATAAGCTAATGAATATATTTTTTTATTAAAAATAGTATTTGTAATTTTAAATAAAGTTTATTTTTTATGTATGATTCTTACAATCTTACTAGATCGATTATTTTCGATTAAGAGGATATATTAGTAAGAAAAAGAATTTCAAAATAGATATTTGACCGGTCAAACATAACAAAACCGACATGTACTTTTAGTTTATAAGTTGTGAATAGTAACTTATTTAACGAATAAGAACATAACATATAGAGACGTGCCTTTTAAGCCTCTTTGAAAATAATACGTTGACGAAGAAACTCTTTCGGTGTAAAACAGCAACAAAAAAGAAAAGGAGAAAAACCTTTATAAGTAAAACGTAAAAATCTTTGTTTGGAAAAATACGGCCGGTTGAAGTCTTTTGAAGTAACGCAAAAGAAAAAGCCATTTTTATTATGTTTTATGAAGTTTATATTACCATAATTTTTTTTACTAAGTTAAATATAATTATTTTTGTCCCCTCACTAAAAGATAATAAAAAAGAGAATGACAAGCTAAACAAAATCAATTTTAACTTTGTTTATTTATCAATAAATAACTAGAATTTGAGTTCGATTTTGATTTTTCATGGTTTACACCTGTTGACTATTTGACTTATTAGAGTTGAACAGGTCAAACTCATTATATTCATGTAAAAGTAGCAGTTCTTTAATTTCAATTACAAAAAAGAAAGATAAAGTCAAACTTTAATTTCACCAAATGAGAGCAAGAAACACGTAGATTTCAAATAGAACGATCTCGTTTAATTAAAAAAATATAATTATCATCACATGGTATAAACGTTTCTTGCACAATAGACCAAATCTTATTGTAAAATATTAAACATTTACATACAAAGTATACATGTTTAGATATGTATCTATTGGTTGTATATACAGGCGATTTGCTTAGTCCAATATAGCAAAAGATCAATGTTCTAGCATAGCATCAAGATTTGTCTTTCGGGCGGCATGTTTTAGTTTCTCGAGTGCAACAAGCCCGACTTGCCTAACTCGTTCTCTCGACAACCCCATCCTGCAAAACGCTAAAGATTGTTAGTTTACAATTTTTATCCTTGTAATTCAGTTGACTGTTGAGGGTACTACCCGAGTCGAGTTTATGGGTTGAATAGTTGAACTAGAAAATGACCCATGTATATAATTGTGTCAAAGACATCAACACTAACATGGACACACTTAAATTTGTGTGACCAGAACACAAGCCGTTCACCCATTTATATAAACGGGTTAAATGGGTTGATGGTTTGCAAATGGACTGCAATCAAGTTGCAAAAGAGCTATAAACAAGTTGGTGGGTTGTAACAGATGGGTTAAACGTGTAAAAAGGCTGGTGGACTAAGCTGTTAAATTAAATGGGTTGATAGGTCAGCAACACATTTAATGAAATGGATAAACAGGTCAACTCTAACATGATCCCCTTATTAAATGGGTTATACAGGTCAAATCTAATATAGTAGGAATGTGTTTGTGGGTCAACACAAGCTACTAACTAGGGGGCTGCTTTGACCCGCAATAAGAAGTGACCTATTCAACCTATACCCATCTCACCCATCTTGCCACTTCTAGTTAAAAAGAAATATGTCATCTGATTGCTTCTACATCACAGTTAAAAGTTAACCCCAGAAATAAAATAACTGAGTTGGTACCTTCGACTAATATCTTCCCACGTAAGGAATTCATTGTCAAGACCATAGTACAAACGAATGATCTCTCTTTCTCGTTCCCTTAGAGATGTCGCCATCAACTTGTTCACTTCATCCTGCAAAAATGACAAGTACATCAACTGGATCATCCAACCAACGTATGCTATATCATAAAAAAAGTATTCAATAGAATGAATGTTGTAAAATACCTTTAGGGCCCCGTTATCTACTCCATGCCAAGGATTGTTCTCTGGGTGATCATCTGCCATGTACTGAAACAATAACAGAACGCTCAACATTAAGTAGTTATAACTACCAAGTGGCAGTTCAGTCCAATGTACTAGAGATGACAGTTTAAACCGTTCACTTATACATGATCCGATTTATGGATTAAATTACCGAAAAGGAAAATGAGGAAACAGGTCAGACGGGTTGAAAGTAGCCTTAAGGGTGTTTTAAACCTCTTAAACAAATTTATTCAAAAAATTATATAATATTTCAAGGGATATAGTTTTGTAATCGCATTTAACACACTAAATATTTACACCTGCACAACCCGTCAATTTACCAACTCTAAATGTTACCAATCGATATACAGATGCGTGTGAGTTAATCTGTACGAATCTAGACTTACACTGTGAAAGGTATCACTTGGAAGACCATTTAAAGAAGGGAATGCTGGCCTATCAAGTGAGAACACTTTGCATTTTGCCTACAAGAAAGGATCTAGATATTAATATGCTAATAAAATGCTCAAATTCGATGCAAGATAAAATTCTCAAATACTTCTAGTACCCCAGTGGCATTCAATACTTTCTTTGTTGACATGTTCAGGCTTTCTGCAATTTTCTATATCACCAAAAAGTTATAACTCGTTAGCTCAAGTTAAAAAAAATCGTGGTGAATGTAACAGTTGTGCAATATATTCTAAGTAACCATCACAGTTAACTTACTTCAGTTGATGGTGTTATTCCTTTTTTCTCAAGCTTAGCCTTGGCATGTCGTATTGCACTCAATCTTTCATGCACATGGACAGGTACCCTTAGGGTTCTAGAGTTTTCAATCAATGCTTTTGAAACACCCTGAAGTTTAAATAGATAAAAATTAAAAAAGATATAAGTGCTCATTTGACTCCTGGATCTCACATTAATTAGTGACTTCTAAATCTTCTATTATTCTATGCTTAACTCCATTAAACATGGATTTATTTTTTTTCTTACCTGTCTTATCCACCAATAAACATAGGTAGAAATCTTGAACCCCCTTGACGAATCATATTTCTCTATTCCACGTAGTAATCCAACTAGACCACCCTACAGAAAAAAAATGCAGGTTTACAGATAAGTAATAGGGATAATACCATAAAAAAAATAATATACTATTTTGTATGAAAAATGCCCTCAACTAATTTTATATGACAAATTCACTAAACTAATTTTAGTAGATTAAAGTCCTAACCTTGTCTAAAATGCATGTGCTTGTGATTTATTTGTAAATAATGACTTGTTACCTCTTAAATTGGTGAAAGATTGATAAAGTAACATTCAACATTTCTGAAAAAAAAAGTTGATATCCCAGTTTAACCGCCATATAACAATTTTTTTTAAATCAAACGTACTAGAATGTTAGACAAGTTTAGGGACTTAATAAAAACTACTTTAGTGACTTTTTTGTGTATATTTTATAAGTTGAGGACTTAATATACCAAAATTAGGTTGGGGTTTCGTGAATAATAAAAACTGTATTGGAATTTTATGGTATCAACCCTAAGTAATACCGCTATTTTTCTAGCTTAAAAAAATAGATATATTCACTAATTAATCATTTATTAAAGATAGCACACACTTGAATTAGGTCACCAATTTCAGCTCCCATGTTAGCATATTTTTGGGCAACTGACATCACTAGACGGACATTGCTCATGGCCAGCTTCTCTCTTGCCAATTTGCACTCAATCTGTTTTATTTGCAATTCAGCTCGTGAAATCCTCAACGATGCTGCAAGCTGCACCTCCGAGGGTTCAGATCCCAAACTTTCCTTCAATCTGGTAAATTATAATCATCAAAATCATAAGATAAACTTTTTATGTTGCAGAAATTACATTTAAGTGCAAGCATATATGTATATGGGAAACTCAGGTACCTTGATTTCCTCTCTTCTAACCGTTGGCCAATTTTAATCTTTTTCGATAAAACCACCACCTCAGCATGAGTGAGCAACGTATCGCTTGTTATACCCTTAACATAACCACTTACACGATTTTGGAGCAATTCGGGACTGATTACAAATTTCAACGGTTTCTTTGCACCAACTTCATTGGATGAAAATCTTTTGTTAGTTGTTTTCCTCTGAGCATCTATTCTACGCCTACGTGCTGACTTCCCAGAACCATTCACATAAATCTTTTCGCTGCTTTTCTCTGTTGGGTTGACTTTAGTCAACGTCGTCTCAGTTGAAAGATTCCACTGCTTTTCTAACAAAGACTTCTGTAACGACAGCAAGGCTTCAACTGAAAACTCTTGATCAAAATCTTCGTTCACTATGTGTTCAAATCCCTGAACCCATTGATCTATACTGGAAAAATCAGAAGCAGTATTAACGTGTTCCTTTAGAGCCCTGATGTAACGTGTGTCTTGATTGTGTCGTTTGGGTATGAAACCATGACCGTAGTTGGTTGACTTTTTTGCAGCAATCACGTTCTTAGTCGGAACAGCTACAAACCCAAGTTCACTACTGCTTGGCAGCTTTTCAGTGACGTCAGAGTAGTACGAGGATGAACTCAACAGTCTTTCCCCTGCCCTTAGTCCAATAACTGCATTCGTGGCCATCATCTAGCTTTCTTTGCTTGCACGAAATCGCATTATTCAACCATAACACTTTCTCCTATAATATTATTGGAATATCGCTTCTGGTTTCTTGCAGATCGCTACCCTAAAATTCCTGGCAAGTAAGAAAGACAGAATTATAATCAAGGATTCGAGGTTTTCATAATCATCAAACTGGCCTCCTTACCGGTCCACTGGTCTGACCGGTTTCAATAACTGGATGTCGTCACAAAAACTTAAGAATAGAGAGAGAGTGTGTGTGTATATATATGCATATAGTTTTATAAAAATTATGGAACTACTTTTGGTGTGGGTTTGAAATGTTAACCAAATACGAAGACAGGAATAAACAAAATATGGAACCAGAAACAGTAAATGAGATTTTGGAAGGAATAAAAATGATTATTTTTTAATTCGGTTCAACCACCCGATACACGACCAATGACCGGCCAATTTAAATGGAATCAACCAGACCGGTTATATAGCCAGTCTGGTTCTGAGAACAGTGATTATAGTTAAACTAACTACAAAAATGAAATTTTCCGTGGATATTCATAGTGCAGGTACACGTGTAAACAAAGTCCAGTTAAAAAGTCCAACATTACAATTTCTTAATAAAAAAACAAAGGAAGTTGCATCAAAAATCTTCATAAGAGGTATAACTTGTGATGCTTAGATAAACTTTGAAGGTATATTTGGGAGATTCAAATTCAAATCCAAATCTGTTCAAAGTTTGACCTACATGAGCTGCAGTTCTGTTATCATTCTCCCAAACAATAACTTACAATCATGTTTATATGCTTATATCTAGGTCAAATTTTGAGCTATCAAACTACACACCTCCCAATAAAAACAACGCAATTTCTGTTCAAACTGTATCTATATCGAAATTCAAGCAAAACTGTGTGTGTGTGTGTGCGCGTGGATTCAGAGTAGTATATGCAATTACTTGACGGCAATCACCAGGTAAACAATCACTGTTCCGATTTCAGTTCAACGATGAAATTGATTTCAGAATACATAATGCGATTGGAATCGATTAAGTGTAGGGTAAATTGTGATCAAAATACCGTGAAGATCTACAGCAACGAAACAATGAATCAAGCAGAAATTGTTTACCTTAATTTGCAAGGTACAGTAAATGAGTTGCGATTATGGGGGAGGGGGTATGTATGTATGTATGTGTGGTGATTATATCGAGTATCAAAGTGAGTGAACATGAATCGAGCAAGTGTATGACTATCGACTTCTAGTTTCTCCTTGTTTCGAAACGGACCTTTTTATATGAGAAAAGATATTTATTTATCACTTGTGTAAAGTAAATAAATATGTCTTTCTAAACTTTTTACTCTGTTTTTCATTTATCACATTTTGCTTCCTTTCATCAAAGCCCGTTTGTTTCAGGGGGTAAAAAGATAATCTTATCACCCCAAACCCTCTCTAAATACAACCCCTTGTCATTTGCAACCATGTATAATCCTCAAATACAACCTGTTGTGTTTCGAATCAGTAACACGAAGATAAAAACCTCGATTCTATCTTCAAATTGTCTTATGTGTGGTGAATATTGGAGTATTTGTGGCTTTCTTAGCAATTCGACCCATTCTCAATATACAGCAAGTATCATTGAAAATCTGTTAAATGTTTGTTTACAGCGGACCAACTCAACTTGTGTACGTTAAATATATTCCATGGTGGTGGGTTCACTCAGCAGCCTAGTAGGAAATGCATGCATGGTAACATTTCATTTATCGACAGTGCTGATATTGATGATTTAGGAGTTAACGTGTTTACAGAAATGGTAAAGTCTGTTGGTTATTCTTGTGATATGGTTTTTTTTAACTTCCATTATAAAGTTCACAATTTGTGTTTGGATTTTGGGCCAAGATCTTTGATTGTTAATCATGATTTTGAAAATCTATTTGATTATGTACGAGATTCATCACTTGTGGCCTAATGGTAGAGAGGCTTGTATTTTCCAATTGAGACCCAAGTTCAATCCTCACTTGTGTTACTTTGGTAGATTAGACAATGATAGATAGAGCATAGCCTCCTTGCAGAGGTGCTAGGTTCTATCTTGAGCCCACCTGGGTTTTCGTTCCACTGTGTGTTACGCCAGAGAGTGCTCAGCTCTTGTGGTGGCACAATGGTTATCAAGTGACAGTCAGCTGTATGGTTTCCCGGGAGAACACCCAAGCCAAACTTTGAAGCCAACGTGGGCCCGGTTAAGACAACATGGTCTGGCTGGAGTGGGGCAACGAGGCTCTTTAATTTGAGGAGTGCGGTAGCCTAATACAAGAAAGTCGTCGTTTTAAAATTTGTTTTGATCATGTCCGAGATGGAGTTAAGTTAATTGAAATATATGTTAGAATCGGGTTTTCTTTGTTTTTAAACTCCATATCATATGAACATGTTGGTCCAAATGTCGGTCCATCTAGTACATATGGTGTAGTTGCAAGTAGTGAAGTTGTTCCTTATAGTCATGTCACAGAATTGGATAATGTGATTTAATGTCGTGATCATGGATCAAAAGAGGATAATGAGGAGGATGATCCTGACTATATAGTAGCAGGTGTTGATCATGATTTAGTAGAAGATGAGTTTCGTAGAGGATGACATTAATGTTGATATGGACAACTTTGACACCAATAATGAGAATGATGATGATGTTTCAGTGTTGAAACAAGCAATCAGAAGATTTAGGAAGCAAAAAGAAAGAAGAAAAAAATACAAGTATTACCCTACATAATCTATTTTATAATGGGCAATTAATTAATAAAGGATAAGGTCAAGTTGAATGATGGTAAAAAAAATATGCACTAAAGTCAAGAAGAAAAGTTTACATAGGTAAAATTGAACCTTTGAGGTATAAGCTAGTTTACAAGGGGACAAATCCTAGATTGGTAGGTATTGAAGGTTTAGAAGGGCAAAGTTCTCATACAAGCAAGGTAATGTGAAAAAAACCAAAAACCTTTGGAAAAGGAAAACCAAACCCACATGCCCTTGGGTTGTTCAGATTTATAGACAAACAACCCTAGATGCTTGGTGTGTTAAAACAATTCGGCCTCAATACTAGTGCCTACAAACTAGTAAAGTTGGTTTATATACCATGAGTTTCATACCCAAGGAGATTGAACCAATTATTGAAAGCAACCCTGAAAAGCCTATGCCTGTTCTTCAAGATGTAATCCAAAAAAAGCATAAGGTATAGGTTTCACTTATAAAAGTTTTTAGAGCTAAATGTATTGCTAGCAAAAAATTGATTGGTGATTATAAAGATCAATATGGTTTGCTAAGAACTTATCATGAAGAATTGTTAAAGGCCAATCTAGGTGGCAACAACAAAATAATATGGAATCATTCTCTAACCCTAGTAGTGAAACTAGGCTGTTCAGAAGGATATACATATGTTATGCTATCATGAAGAGACGTTTTAAGATTTGTGGGAGAGAAATTCTAGGATTGGATGGTTGTTATATGAAAGGTCCATATCCAGGTCAGATCTTGAGTTCTATGGGTGCCGATGCTAACAATGGTATATATCCACTTGCTGTTGCTCTTGTTAAAGCTGAAACTTATCAGAGTTGGTAATGGTTCTTAGATTCCCTCTAGGATGATCTTGACATAACACTCAATTTGACGTGCTTAGAAAGTAATAAATAAATTAACACAAAACACAACTGGGTTTTAAGGATAAAAACACTATTACTATCTACACACGTTATAGGCAAGCGTACCTATTAGTATATATTGTATAGCTAATGTAAGTACCCAAGTATCAATCCGTGGACACGAAATCTATTAACCTATCTCTTTCGTAATATCTAACCTAGTAACTTTTAAAGATAAAGAAAATGCTAAACTACCTATTTGATTAAGTTTAGAAAACACTGATGAGAAAGATAACCAATTAGGTTTAGAATCATCTTAATACATTTGCAAAGCACTTGATTATGGTTCTTATGAAAAACTCATCATAGTTGACACTAGTGATGAGGGTGTAGTGTTAAAAAGTCATTGCCTTCTCACGTTAACCCCATGTCCCCAATTAACCAGGCTATAGACACACCCATTTATTTAGGTACGTGTGCGTCGTTTTGGCTCAATCCTGCACACTAATCACCACCCGGTACGCGTGTGTCATTTTGGCTCAATCCTGCACGCCAACTACCACCAGGTACGCGTGCGCCGCTTTGACCCATCAGGTTACGGCTAGCCTACTAGTACTCCTCCCACAATGAAGGATTTGTGAAGGAGACAACAAATATAAAAGGACAACATGTGGCACTAATCAATTGCTGCAAGATGCTTCTATGAGATTTCCAGTAACGCTTGATGTTAGGGCAGACAAAAGTTAAACTGGGCCACATCAGGCCCACCCCTACAGACACTATTTGCCTTGTTGGAGGGGACCATACGGATATTCTCTCATGATGATAGATGTACCAAGGCCCATCAGCCCACAATCCTCCTCCCACCTCCAGCTATAAATACAAGACTTCTCCCAAGGGTTGAGGCATCGACTCTCTCACTCTTTTACTCTTAACACACACTTGTTATTCTCTCAAAACGAATACTTATCCTAACGCTGGAGGGTGGTTACAAAAAGAACCCCACCTCTACTCCTTGTAACGAGCTTCACGATGTTGTTCGTTTTGCAGGTTTAATAATTATTACTGATCGAGGAAAAAAAGGATTAACCTTCTTGACGAAACCAACCCATAAAGATAAATCCGACGGTTTCGACTTACTATTTCTTCAACAATTCAATGATTTAAAAATCTTACATGCATGTGAAAACATAATTTAATTTGTTTGTTCAGGTGCCGTAGATTAATTCAACTAATCATCGTAAATTGCCTATAAGGCATGTTGGCATTCGCCACAATGTAATTAGAGGGCGTGTCAACCAAATAATGACAATGCATGTTTCTAGAAATCATGGGTGAATTATGTGGTAGCTTAACCAAGTAATTAATGGCATGGTATGTTGTTTAACAGTGTAGTACAAATTAAAGGGTGGATCAAACAGATCATGATAGCAAATGTTGTTAGATTTCATTGTGCTCAAAATAAGTTGAAATGTTGAATAGCTCCAATCACTAAGAAACTATTAACCCCATGCCTAATTTAGTAAAATTTAACTATTAGTTATCACCACTATATATATACACACACACTAACAGGATGTCCGCGCGATGCGGCGTGAGCTATATATCGCTAAGTGATACTCGTTTTTGGTAGTTTTCTTATTCATATAATATTTATTATAGAGTCATTGTGATAGATTTTGTAGCATCATTGTGATAGATATACATCAAAAGCGAAGTAATCGGGTAATCCATTTCATTGTGTGCATGGTTCGGTTATTACCCTCGACCGAAGCCGACCAATTCATCGGTCAGTCTATTTTATTAACCAATCGGTTTGCGGTTAATCACTTCAGTTTATTCGGTTAGATTGATGGTTTTTGGTTATAGGTTTGATTCAATTAAGTTTAGTTAATAGCAAAAACCAAACGTGGGCTAAAACTTTTGTTTAGAAATATATGAAATTGAGATATAAATACTTGAATGGAAGTATATTTATATGAAATGGAGATATAAAATATGAAATATATGAGCCGGAGGTATAAAAGCTACAAATATATGAAAATATGAACGATTCAGTTCGGTTCAGCTAATTTTGGTTAAACGAGAGTACAAAAAATTGATAACTGGTTTTTGGTTAATTCAAATTTTAGTTTTCAGTTAATTTAGGTTTTGGTTGATTTCAGTCCGGTTTCGTTTGTTTTTTGTTTGGTTTAGGTTAACGATTTTGTTATTGCTCACCGATAACCAGTTTTGGTGAATAACCAATAATAGCGCATGATGTGGCGGTAAACACAGGCATTGCCACGGTGTGCATTGTTCGATTGGTTAGATTATATTCCTCAACCGAAATCGAGGTCATCGATCAATCTATTTTATTAATCAATCCATTTTCAGTTAATCGGTTGGTTTATTAAGTTAGATCGACGGTTTTTGGTTTGATTTATTTAATTTCGGCTAATAGCGAAAACCAAACTTGGGCTAAAACTTTTGATTAGAAATACATGATATTTAGATATAAATACATGGAATGGATGTATAGGTACATGAAATTGAGGTATAAATACATAAAATGGGCGTATGAATATGAAATGCATGAATTGTAGGTATAAAGTTAGAAATATATGAAAATATGAATGGTTCTGTTTAGTTAATTTTGGTTAAACGAGGGTACAAAAAAATTGATAACTGTTTTTTGTTAATTCGGATTTTGGTAAATTAGTTTTTGGACGATTTTGGTTCGGTTTCAGTTAACGATTCAGTTATTACTCATCCTTAGACACTGTTAATCACGTAATTTTTTAATTAAAAAACTACAGTAATACTATACTCGAGTTAAAGAGAATAAAATACTACAAATGGTGTAATTTTTAAAGAAAAATATTAACGTACCAAAATGTTATGACCGTTTAAAAATTGGGGGGGGGGGGGGTTAGATTTTTGTAAGGGATAAAGTGTAACTACTAACATATTATCTATAATTTTGTTTGTTAAAGATGATGTATTAAAGTGTAATCTAGATGAGAGGATTAAACTAAAGGTATTTAATCACTTGGCATTCTATAGCTATTAAACATTCTGGGATAATGACTAAGTACGTTAGGCTTTAATCACTTGTACACTAAGGCATCATCTACTTGTACCTTTTAATCCATATGCCAATACTGACCAAGGCAACTATTAAAACGTCTACAAAAATGAGTAGGTCGTCACCGTATTTTTCAATTTTTTAAAAACATTATAGTTTATAAGATATGACAAGAATACATAAAAAATTATAAGTTTGTTGTGAAGAGGGAAAAATGTAACTAATTACCTATAGTTATGTTGAAACTCATAATATAATTATTATATGAAAGACCAACTGACCCTCATTTTAGGGGTGTATTTATAAATTAAGAGAGAAAAAGTTCTTATTTTTTGGGTATCCTAAAATGCTACTCCCACATGCATTATAATATAGTACATAAATAGGGGAGGGATAGAAAAAAACCCACTTGAGTTGAGAAAAAATTAGGACATGCCTCCCCTATATAGGTGTAAGGTACAATATGCGTTATTGTACGAGCGTACGAGATTTGAAGTCCGCACGTTATAAAGTTCATATCTAAAAACTCGCATGTTGTAAAATATAAAAAGTCGCATGTTGAAAGATGAAAAAGTCGCATGTTGAAAGATGAAAAAATAGCTTGTTGTGAAACTGAGAAAATAACATGTTATAAAAAAATCGCATGTTGAAAATCAAGTTCGCATGTGGTAACTCAATCTCGTACGTTGCGTACGTTAACATAAATTGTACGTTAACCGACCTATTATATATATATATATATAGAGAGAGAGAGAGAGAGAGGCCGGTTAACGTACAATATTCCTTAACGTACGAGTGTACTCTGTGAAATTACGCACATTGTAAAAGTCAAAACCCTAATCACGCATGTTGAAAAACCATAACCATGCATGTTAAAAAGACATAATCACGCATGTTGAAAACCATAACATGCTTCATTGACTAAGTATAACATGCGTGATTAGGGATTTGAATTTTACAACATGCGTAAAATTCATAGCGTACACTCTTACGTTAAGCACTAATGTATTTTACACTTTCACTATATATATATAGGGTCAGGTTCATTTGTGAACCTCCCCTTATTTGTGAACATAGTGAACCCATCTTGATCATTGATTTTAAAAGGATAGGTGTGACAACCCATGATTTTTAGGTAAAAGCCGCTTGTCTCGTATTTATATAAATCAAAGTATATATTTATTTTGTTTGATAAATTATATATATAAACGTGTATTCGAACCTAATCCATATCATGTTGAACAAACCCAAACCGTTTGAACCGAAGCACATGTCTTACATTTTGAATTAACCCACTCGGGTAACTCGAAACTTTTGAGTCCCGAACCATAGCATGATCATTATACATTATATTAGTTGATTATAAAAAATAGTATATAAACTAAAGTTTGCAACCATCACAAATTGCCCTCATACACTTGATATATTTTGTACGTATGCATATATTATTTCCATAACTTCCCATCATAAATCCTAACTCAGCTCATTGTGGCCCATGTATGTACGACCCAACCCCAACCAATAATCCCAAATATGTTATAATACATATTGTGCATGCTTCATTATGATAACTCCCCAAAACAAACCCTAACCTACCTTATCTACAATCGAACTTCATTGCCCTTTTCCTTCTCTCTTCTGACGACCAAACTAGACCCAAGGGTTTCTATGCAGATTCGATTCTCGGCTCGATCCTACTTCACTTGTTGCTAGGTATCATTATCTTGCGCTTTTGTGAAGTTTTTAATGTTCATACGTGACCATATAAGATTATCTTGGCTGCGTTTTTATAATCCATGTTGAGTGTTTATGTTATATGATGATACTTGTCGTTTAAATAATTACATATGGTATAGAATTATTAGAAATCGCATTTGTTGATGTTATACTTGATCTTGAGTTCGGTTAAGTCACTAGGGTTTGTTTATGGGTTGGATCTTGAGGGTTGTAATGAAATAATTGCTATATGATCTAGTTTAGGTTGATAATTTGCTATGATTAAAGATTTTAGGTCGTTTGGTGCATTAGATGATCGTTTCTTGAGTCCATGATTAACTTCCACGAAATGCCTTTCAAACCCAACTGGAATCGCATTTTTTCGACGTCGTTTAATATTTTAAATGATTTATTTTGTGTCAAAGGTTTAGGCTGCGTTTTTTGTCAGAATTTGCAGCTCATTACGAGAGTGATAACTCAATGTAGGAATTGAGTTATGATCTGATATTTTTACTGTAAGTACTTCCAGGTGATTCCAAAAATCGTCAACTGGAATTTCGTAAAAGAATAAACGCAGATTTTTAAATAGACAATTCGGCAAACAGGGTCAGATTACGACGAATCTGATCATTGCTTGGCGCAAGATTTTTCACGGAAAATCCGTAAGGAGTTTGGTCACCAAATTTTTATACAATAGTCGATGCCCCGATTGACGCGTCCTGTAATTTTTCGGGAATTTACTTGTATACGAACTATTCCGGATAACACTCCGGAAACTATCCGAAACTGCATTATATTGCTGAATTTTATTGAAGAGTATTTTAAATCTTTCATGACACTTGTTTTGTCGTTAAGTGATGTCGTGATATATGCATGCATGATAATTAGTGTTGTATGATAAAATGTGCTACGTGCTGGATACGTGTAGGATTCGTGTTTCCACGTGAGCACACACACTAACTCTTAAACGGTAATCATGTTAGGACGTGATTGACTGGTTCCACCTCGCGTATTTTTTTCCATTCCTTAATCCGAGCATTCAAAGGTGAGTTCACTACTCTTTTACAGGCATGCGTCCCGGGGGGACAAACTACTATTCCTTGGAGGAATATTTTTTAAGTGTTGTAGTCTAAATTCGATGTTAGTTAATAAACTTAAACTCTATCATGAAAGTACCTACTTACTACCGAGCTAGTTTCCAGGGAGGCAACGGGGTATTAGTTGATAGCACTATTAGGCTTGGCAAGCCTCACACCGTGCTAGGAGCCGGGCGTGAACTAAGGACCTTAAACACATGGCCAATGTTGATAGGCATTGATGAGGGCAAACAAACATAACAGTCACATAGGTATCGAGTTTATTATTCATAGCATGTCTTTAACTAAACATTTTTACCAGTTTTACGTTAAACAAAACTGTGAACTCGCCAGCTTTTTGTTGATACACTTGTCTGCATGCTTGTAGGGCGTTAGGTACTTCATGCATGGGAACTTGCAGTCTGAGGAGTCTGAAGTGTCATGGGCGTGTTACTTGTGGCAACTATTTGATATTTTGCATTTTGAAAATACTTTGGTTTTGGTTATGTTAAAACAATGCATTTGCTTCCGCTGAACATTACTTTGTTTGAATCGTTAAATTTGAATTACACTATTCATGTTGGACATGACGTTGGTGTTTTATATTATTTGCTATTAGTGTGAGTCCCAAAACAGATTCGGATCACAGTGGTTGATTGTTTTCACCCAAACAACTATGGATTAGTTGTTTGAATGTGTAAATACTAAGAAAAACCAAGCAAAGAAGATGAAGAATCTTGTTTGAATCAAACAACTATTGTTGTATATGAAATCCCAATAACATGTAATCAATAACAGCATCTAGATATTCGGATGAAAGTACAATAGAAAAAATCACAACACAAGAAGATCACCAAAATCTGTCCAAGAAACTTGGACATAACTTCATTGAACAAGGTATTTATACAGACTGATCACCAATCGTATTTATTAAATACGCTGGGCAATTAATTATGCCGCGTACATAGATGTTTCACAAAATGACACTTTTGACCCTTTTGTTTTTCTAATTATTACAGAATCAGCTCAAACTATGGTTTATCAAGTACCAACGGTCTCTAAAAGTTCCAACAATATCCCCCCTAGACCGTTGCATGCTTGATTTTCTTCAATCTTGTTTCCGAGCATCAGGATCTACGGCTGGATCTTCGGTTTGCTGTTCGGTTGCTGCATCAGTTGATTGTTGAACAAAAGCTTCACTAATGGTTGGATGGGCCTCCATTGTGACTTCATATGTGGATGAAGTCGGAGGTGGTTGAATGATCTGGACGTCTGAATCTGGAGATGGATCTTTGGTTAGAGGAGAGGATGATTCTTGTTCAACTGCTTTCTTCTTGCTTAACGCTTCTTTTTCCTTTTTCGTTTCCATTATGAGCAAGATTTCCATTATTTCAATCTTTTCGAGCTCTAGCACGTTCGACTGCCCTCTGAAAGAGCATTCCCTCCTCAAGATATCATTTCCGGCCCCAACGTTTATCTTATGTCCAAACAAGATGTTCAGGTCGGAAAGACAGAACATAAAAACATCCATAGGGTCCAGAAGGCGAATGTCTTCATTTGAATCAGACCTTATGACTGCTTCACCTGTTTTGCCGTCATAGAACCACTTCTTGAAATTGGTGAGCGTCATTGGTTGTCTTGAGGAAGCTTCACCCTGGTAACCACCTTTGCTGGATTTATAACCCACATTATCTTTCCTTTACCGGTGAATGGATCCTTGGTGGTTTTAGACACACGTTTCTGGGGCGCTCAGGCTTGAACACTGAAAATCCTCGCAAGCATTCTCTTTGTATTAGTCTTTCTAAATATCCACCTATGCTACTGTTTGTCGGACTAATCAGCTCATGCTTGCTAAGCTCACGTATGTCCCATGTGGGCAAGCTCTACATATCTTGAGCGCTTCGGAAATATCGAATCACTCCACCTCTTCGTTTTACAACGAACCACCCGGTCAGATTGCAGTACTTCCAACTAATGATTTTATCGGTAATCTCAGTTTTCTCAACTATGATTACCTGATAAAAGTCAGGCATTTTCGCTCGTTCCTTTTTGAACCACTCTGGATGTTGTGGTTCAAATTCATCTCCCCCATCCGTTTCATACACCACATCTTCTTCCAACCCCCATTCCAAGAACTTTGCAGGCATTTCTGCTTTGTCAACTTCCTCTTCGTTGCTGTCATCATCAAGGCCAACATCAACCGCTGATTCAAGACGCCTTTCCTTCCTTTAGCTTTGTCTGCTTTCTTTTTCTACTCTCTTTCTTTAAATAAGCAAAGTTAAAGATTTCTTCATTTGAGTACTTTGGCTTTCTGTTTGCAGCACCATATAGCTCTTGAACCATTTCATGCAACTTCTCCATCCCTTCCTGCTGAAATCTAATGAATTCTGTTTGCTTAGCAATGTATGCATGCAGTTCTTTGTTCTTCAACCTTTGCTCTTTCAACTTTCTCTTGAGAACATCGGTATCATTGACTTTGTTCTTCAACAGACAGAATTCCTTAGCAGAGAAAGACCCGATTTCCTTAGATAGACGGTTGTAGAGCTCTTGAAAAGGTCTGGGTCGAGAAGGAATTTGCTGACGTTGGGGTTGTGCCGATACCTGAGGTTTGGGTGGAACGCTTGCAGATGATCCTTCTCCTGATTTTCTGTTCTTTGGCGCTGCAGCTTTGCTTGGAGAAGGCTCCTGTGGATCAGCAAAAAGTCCCTCCACGAATCTATCTAACTGTTCTTGCTCTGATGTAACAACCTCCGGGGTTTCAGATTCGGTCATTTCCCTTCTTTTCATTCTCCTCTCCCGTTTCTCAGCCTCTGCCACTGCATGAATGGCCTGCATCCTTTCGATCTCTTCCCTGGTCGATCCAGCGCGAATGCTGTCAGCCATGATTAGCTCTGGGTTTGGCGTATCTTTCTTGCTCTTCTTCCTCGAAGGTTCCTCTTCTACTACTTTCTTTCCTTTTTCTTTCCGCTTACGTACCAGAGGAATTTCTTCTTCTTCTTGTTCAGCTTCTTTAGAGACATCAACTGGACGACTTCCACCTTCCCTACTTTTTCTTGTCTTTGCTCGATGTTTGTTGTAAGCAGCAAGAACAACTAGAAGTCTTTCCTCACGATATATCCAGTGATGCAACATCACCCACTCTTTGTTTTTTAGCTCAGTTATCTGCCTTCCTTTTGGTACCTGAAACTGGTACGTGTTTCCATCATGTGGCAAGTTTTCGATGCTGATCTTCAATGAGCAATTGCACGAATCTAGGATACATCGCCCATGCACCTTTATTGATGTTGTCAATCATGCAGTAAAAAATCAATCCAGAAATGTTGAACGACTGATTTGTACACAGATTTAGCATAGCCGCGGACCACTCTAGATTCAAGCCATCATAACCGCCCTTTCGATGACAGATGCTCATACAAAACGTGTGCAAAATGAATCTCCAGTCTTTCGTTAGCCCTGACTTTTTGATTTCGTTTTTGTGACGAAAATCTCTGACGTAGTTCATTCCACGAAATCCCTCTAGAATTTCCTCCTGCTTTAGCTTCAATGGATCATTTGCATTATCTCCTAGGCTCAGAACCTTCCGAATTCGTTACTCGGTCACTCTAATTTCTTTGTTTCTAACAGTCGCTGTGATATGTTTGACGTTGTTCAGCGTTCTTGCTCTTGTCGTTCTCCAAAATACTTCTATGTCAATGGAGTAAATAGTAGGATTAGCTTGGATTGCATAGCTAATTTTACTACATGACAACCAATCCATCACGTCTTCAAAATCTGGCTCCGGAGGCACTAGAGTAATTGGTTGATTATGCTTTCTCGTACCGTCCCATACCAACTGTCGAGCCATGTCTGAAATGTGGAAACGAGTCAAGTTAGATTTTCATACAACGATGTATGTTTAGAATTATATATATATATATATATATAAACAAATCTTAAAGTAAATTAAAAAGAATATACATATATATATATCGCTGATAAATACGCTGAATCATCAAGAATAGATACGCAGACCAGCTGGCTTGGCGGAATTAAGTGAGTTTCGGCTAACATGATTTATTACGTTGTCATGACCGGCGTATTACTCTAATACGCCGGTTGCTAAAGCTTTCGTTTAAAACTTAAATCCGCCATTAGATGTCTCGAACTAATACGTTGATCAAACATATTTACGCTGATCATAGATGAGCGTATTTAAGTGCCAACGTAGATGACTATCTACGCTTAGCTTAGCCGGCGTATTTGACAAATACGCCGGTTGCTAGAACTCGCGTTCAAGACTTAAATCCGCCAATCCTTGACCTGACTAAATACGCCATCTTCAACATAAATACACCACATTCAAACTTAAATACGCCATAGTAAAAAATTTCTTGATAAACCCTTTTACCAAACTTGAACTGGCTAGATCAAGAAAGATAGATATAAACATAACAGACTGAGATGATTTAAACACACTTAAACATATAGCAATGGACATTTGAATATCGAAATCATACCAATATTGATTCTGATCGGATTTACTGAATGCGGATTGAAAAACAGAGTATGGGTGTTTGTTGAGTGAAGAAGAAGATGATGATTGGATAACTTTTTGACAATATTTACAAACGGTGAAAAAATTAAGTATTTATACTATTTTACATTCCAGCGTAATTATTAATTACGTTGGATAATTAATTACGCTGGCTAAGATATTTTACAAGGTTTCTTCAAGCCTAAGAATTTGAAATCAAATACGCTAGAAAATTTTAACTTTTCTCGAAAAACATGCCCCTTTTTGATAAAAAATAGTGCAAGAATTTAAAAATAAACTTAAGAGAAAAGAAAAATTGCAATCTGGATCCTGAAAGTTGTTTTTGGGTCTGGAAGCCTCCTTTTTCACACAAATTTTTTGCTAACTGAATTGAATCCTGTGACTTTCCTGCAAAAGATCATACTGGTAACACTTCGTTTGTTTGAGATAAAATGTTAGATATATAAAATAATTATGGCACAAGAAAAACTGTCAGTATGTTTGTTCTTTTAAATCCATGCGCCTATCTTTCAACATGCGATCGGAGAGCCTTTTTATCATGTTGCGGTAATATTGACAAGAACAACAATGTTCCCCACTCATGCCGACACACTCAGAATGTTGTGCCCGTGAGTCCCACGTCAGGACATACCCCCGCGATCAAGGTATGCGCAAAGATTCCTCATAACAGGTGAATATACTGACTTCATTCTTTTTTGAGATTTCAACATTAGACAGTTGGTGTTCAGGTCAGTACTTCCGTACAGCAGAGAGACCAAGGTCTAACGAGGGCTATGGCAGATACCAGATGCGGTACGATTTAAGCACTTGAATGATTCTCAACGAGAGCTTCACTTGTGTAGGTTTTTGGCCGCATAGGCTCTTTTTGACAAGATATCATAGCTGTGTCTAGGTCCGCATATATCTGGATGCAGCAGAAGAGCAACTATGATATCCCCGAATGATTAACCAATATAAAGACCCGAAATCTCGGACTTTGGCAATCTATCAACGCAAGATTTAAGACCATTAAGTCATACGCCGCAACGTGTTACGCACAAGATGCACAACATTGTGGGTATTCAGAATTCTTGTGTGATCATTAAGGTTTGTCTCCTTTTCGCAGTTTACTTCTAGGTATTGCTGAATCTACTGACATGTCGTTGCTTGAGGCCTTAATCTTTTTCTGTTTTAAGGTCAGAACAGAAGTGTTAGCAGTTTTTCTATCATTTTTCTTGTAGGTGCCAAGAAAAGATTCAGTCTCAACAATATTTCTGGAAAACTTCCCCCTTAAATTTATTTTCTAGAATCCATTGCTTGAAAAGAAATTTTTAACCTTGCAGAAAATCTTTTTGTTGGGCACATTTTATGTGATTTGTTTTTATTATGAAATCCATTTTTTTTAATTTTAATGTTTTAATTTATTTTTTATTTTTATTATTTTTTTATTTTTTTTTACCAAAAGTCAATTCCACTCAAGGAAATTCACCATTTCCAACCAGGTTACCAACTGGTTGAATCGAGCTTTATCGAAGGCTTTCGTAAATATATCAGCTTTTTGTTGCACTAAATCCACTGGCACCACTTGGATGTATCCTTTCTCGTACACATCACTAATCGCATGAATGCGAATTTCGATGTGTTTCGTTCTTGAGTGATGGATGGGATTCTTCACAGTCCCTAGACACGCTTCATTGTCGATGAATAGCGGAGTCATCATGATGTTGATCCCATAATCCAACAACTGATTCTGTATACAAAGGACTTGTGAATAGCAACTGTAAGCTGCCGTGTATTCAGCCTGAGCGGTAGATGTAGAGACTGTTGTCTACTTTTTTCTCTGCCACGAAATAAGACGATTTCCCAAGAATTGGCAGCCTCCGGAGACAGATTTTCTTTCTACTTTGCAACCTGCATGATCACTGTCAGAGTAAGCTATTAGATCAAAATTACTCTCTTTAGGATACCACAAACCAAGCTTTGGAGTTCCTTTGAGATAGTGAAAGATTCTCTTGACGGCAGCATCATGCGATTCTTTGGGATTCGTCTGAAAGCGGGCACAGAGACAGACAACCCACATTATGTCAGGCCTACTAGCGGTCAGATACATTAACGAGCCAATCATTGAGTGATAGAGAGATTTGTTCACTGGCTTTCCTTGAAGATCTGAAGTGAGTTCCGTCTGAGCAGCAAAAGGAGTGCTTGCGGATTTGCAGTCATTCATGCTGTATTTGGAAAGAATATCTCTGATATACTTAGCCTGATGAATGAGAATACCATCCTTTCGTTGCTTCACTTCTAGTCCTAAGAAAAACATGAGTTCTCCCATCATACTCATCTCGAACTTCGCTTTCATCACCTTCTCGAATTCTCTGCAAAGGGCTTCATCTGTCGACCCAAAAATGATATCGTCTACGTAGATTTGAACCAACATCACATCTTCTCCAATCCTTTTTGTGAAGAGAGTCATGTCAATTTTGCCTCTTGAGTATCCACACTCCAGAAGATATGTTGACAAAGTCTTGTACCATGCTCTAGGAGCTTGGTGAAGACCATAGAGAGCTTTGTCAAGCTTGTAGTATTTCGTGGGAGAATGAGGATCTTCAAAACCTGGAGGTTGACAAACATAAACTTCTTCTTTCACTTTCCCATACAGAAAAGCACTCTTTACATCCATTTGAAATACCTTAAAGTTTTTAAACGAAGCATAGGCTAAGAAGATTCTGATGGCTTCTAACTGTGCAACGCAAAAACTTCCTCGTAGTCAATCCCCTCTTCTTGTCGAAACCCTTGAACCACTAATCTAGCCTTATTCTTGATAACTACACCACGATCATCCATCTTATTACGAAACACCCACTTGGTACCAATTGGATACTTTCCGTCTGGTAGGTCAACGAGTTCCCAGACTTTAAGTTTCTGAAATTGTGCCAATTCTTCCTGCATAGCTTGTACCCAACTTGAATCTTGAATAGCTTCTTCGATATCCCTTGGGACAGACTGCGAAAGAAAGGCTGCATACAGTCCTGTGTTGATGGTATGTGTTTGACCATGTGTTCGAACTCCATCTTCAACAGAACCGATGACATTTTCAATTGATGGTTTCGATTGGTCTTGTACCCTGCATTGGTGTGAGTTTCAACTTGTTGAGGCAGATTAGAAAAGTGTTCATCGACGTAGATGATTGGAGTTTCGTCTTCTTTGGGTGGTTCATCCGTAGCCTGCTGTGAAGAAGAATCATCATGTGTAGATGCATTCTCAGCAGATGTGTCACCATTTACTTCGAACACCGGAAGAGTAGGAGAGGCAGAGGCAGGGGTGAAACGGGTTGTAAAAGGAGTAAAACCAATGTCTGAGGCATCAAACAAAGGTTCCAACGGAGTGGATTCTGCAGGTTCGGATTCAGTGATGGGTTCATTGGTACTGAAAGTGTTGAATATAATATCCACGTCATAAAACCAGTTCGGAGCGCTTCCAGTGTTAGTTGAGTTTCCTTCTTGAAAATCAACATAGTATGATTCAATCACCATCTTGGTCCGTTTGTTGTAGACTCGATATGCCTTTTGAGAAGATGAATAGCCCATGAAGTAGCACAAGTCACCGACTGCTTCAAACTTGATGAGATTATCTTCAGTGTTGAGAAGTGTGCATGAACACCCGAACAGTTTGAAGAAATCTATCAGAGGCTTCCTTTTGAAAAGTAGTTCATAGGCTGTCTTTCCGTGAGGTTTGACGATAAGACTACGATTCAAAACATCCACGTCATAAAACCGTGAGGTTTGACGATAAGACCACGAAAAGCATAGTTCTTGCAGCTTCGATGAGAGTTCTGTTTTTGCGTTCTGCTATCCCGTTTTGCTGAGGAGTCCTGGCAGCGCTGTATTGGAGGCGAATTCCCTTATCTTCACAGAAGGAGACAAACTTATGATTTTTAAATTCAGTTCCGTTGTCGCTTCTGATGGAGTTGACTTTCAGCTTGATCACGTTTTCAATAATGGGAATGAAGCTCTTCAGAATTGATGTCGTTTCGCTTTTGGCTTCAAGAAAGAATACCCATGAAAACCATGAGAAATCATCTGTAATCACCAAACAATAAGATCTTTTAGCTAAACTTTTAACGCTAATTGGTTCAAAAAGATCCATGTGAAGTAATTGCAGAGGAGCAGATATCGTATTCACTGCTTAGGACTTATGAGGCTTTTTATGCTGCTTTCCTTGGGCACATGCGATGCACTTTTCTGAAAAAGGAAAATCTTTCATAGCTAAACCTCTTACTAGATGTTTTTAAAATTCACATGCCACAAACGCCTGTGCCATAACAGTGATTCCGATTCAGATGCTTTTGACATAAGACATGTCGTTGGCTCATTTGATTTGGCATTCTTCAAATTTAGCACGTAGGTGTTATTTTGACGGGGAGCTCTAAGCATGATCATATCTTTTGGGACGGAGTAACCGGGTTTGAGGAATAAGCACTCTGTATCATTGAACAGCACCGCGATTCCTTTGTCACAGACTTGTGAAACACTCATAAGATTGTAACACAATTCTGGAAATAGTTCACATTATCCAAAGTGAGTGCTTCTGACACGACGTCACCCATTCCGACGATTTTTCCTCCCTTTTCGTCTCCGGCAAAGGATACAAAGTCACCATCAATAACTCGAAAGTTGGTAAGCAGATCCTTTAGCCCGGTCATGTGCCTAGAGCAACCGCTGTCAACATGCCAGATACATTCCATGAGCATCCGAAGCCATTTCTGAATCTTATTCTGTTATACAACAACAACAACAATAAAAACAAAATGTGTACAAATTAGCTAGTTTTTGGAACCCAGACTTGCTTTACGATAGTTCTATCATGATATTGAGCAAGAGTGTTGTCTTTTCTTTTCCAAAAACAGGTTGAATCAACTATGCATTTTACTGATTTCTTTAAACTGTCAAATTGATCAGTAAAACTTTTAACTAGATCTTGACTAGGTTTAGAAAATTTCTTGCTTTTACAATGTTTCGCCGTATGTCCTAAATGACCACAGCGAAAACATTGTTTTTGACTCGATCTTTTCTTCCTGGAAAATGTTGTTGAGACTGAATCTTTTCTTCCTGGGTGCTGAGTGTGAAGAAGATGTATGTGATGAGAGTCTGGAGCATCTTGAGGAGTTTGATGATGTAATGTGGCTTGAATCTTTAGCTTTCTTCAGTTTCTCTTCAGGATGATTTTTATCTTCAATGTCGACTTCACTGTGCTCACTGTCTGAGGAGGAAATTGATTCTTGACTTTCATCTGACCTTTCTTCATCGCTTTCAGAAGTTGTTATGCTTGAATCTTCAGTGAAATCTTTATCAGTCTCTGATGTACCTGTAACTGATGGAACAAATTCTGGAATTTCCTCTATAAGGAATTTTCCAAAACTGTTTTTCTTTAACTCTGGCACAAATACAGGAGATTCAAGCATAACATTTTCATCATTGAGAGCAAAGTTTAGGTCATGACCCTCAACCTTGGCAAACCCTTGGTTGTGAGCCTTAAGTGTAGGCACATTGCCAGGCGAACCAGTTAACAGTTGAATAACTGTCGCCTGAATAGCCTATTCCTATTTTCATCCCTCCACAATCATCTTCCCCATCGTACACATCTTCTTACTCTCACACAGATCTGCATTACTTTCAGAAAGGTTAGTGTTGTTTTCGAATTTATAAAAAATACTTTGATCCAAAAGATCATTTTTATTGATTAAGTGGTTCTTAGGATGAGGAGATGGCGTAGGAACATAATTTTTGCGGTGCGGAGGAGGAAATAATTTTCTTTCGTTTCCGAATTTATCTTTATATCCAATTCCATCCTTTATGAATGTCGGTCGTTGGCAGTTTACAATGTCAACCAGTGCTTTTTTGCTAATTTTCCATTTATCAATAATGATTTGTAACTTATTGTTTTCGTTTGGAGATTTTTCTAGCTTTTTGGTCAAATCATTTATGATAAAATCTTTTCTGAAAACAAATTCATTTAGAGTCTGCATTTCAGCTATGGTTGAATTCAACTTTCGCTGATATGCAGCCTCATTTTCTTTTAGTTCTTGATTTATTTTCAAAACTTTTTCTTTTTCTTTAATTATATCACGGTTGAGTGATTTGTAGTGTGCCACGACGTTCAAACATGGTTTTGAGCGCAGCTTTGCTTTAAATTCATATGGAATGCTGTTTACCAAATCCTTATCTTCGGCTTCTAATTTCATGGCGGTAGAGGATGTTCCAACCGCTGCATTCTTGCTGGTACTGATGACTTCTTGAACAGCAGGCTTCGACTCATTCATTTCAGCTTTCTGTTGTCTCTTCTCTGAGGCAGGAGAGATGATGCTTTTCAAACCAGTGTCATCTTTTGGAATGGAGGTTTGTTTTTCAACACCATTTGAAGCAGACGTGGCAGAGACAGTGGTAATGTTTGCCATGAGGGCCTTGTTTACTTCACCTTTTGCCTCAACTATCTCCTCCGACCAATCATAATCTTCCACCACTAATGCCTTATGATTATTTTCAGCAGCATTATTATTTCCTTCAATGGAAATCGGCCTCATTGTCTGGTTGATTTCGGTATTCTCGTTCTTCAGCAATGGACACTCTCTTTTGAAGTGGCCCAAGTCTTTGCAGTTATAACATCTAAGCTTGGATTTTTCAAATCCAGCTTTTCCAAGAGCCAACCTCTTTCCTGTTTTATCTTGGAATTTCTTCAACGTAGAGTGATCATTGCCATCTGCCACTTCAGATCCATCTCCTCCATGTCGTCTGGATCTACTTGATACATGTCCTCTGCTATTAGGAATTCTCTCTTCAACTCTCTTGACATAAGCGCCTCATAGCTACTTAAGAAAGTATTAAAAAGAGCTACATGTTCTGTGGAAATTTTAAGTGCTTGAGTGTCGCTGGCCACGGTGGTCTTCTTGGAAGATGACGAGGCCTTCACAGAGTTTGCGGAAGCATTTGAATAGGATTCGACAACACTTTGGGGATTTGATCTACATGAGATGACAGGAGCAAGAAATGCCATATTCTTGGGGACCGAGGTTGCAGCAGCTTGCTGAGACGTCTTCTGAGGATATCCAGTTTGATTCATCTCTCGTTTCACGATGTCCATTTCAAAGGCTTTTAAAGTGTTAATAAATTATGAGAGAGTAACTGGAGTTGTGCTGGTGAGAAAAGTTCTCTTAATCATCATGCATTGAAGACCCCATTCTTTTGGTAGAGAATCTAGCAGCTTCTTGATTGATGCATAATTTGCAACTTGGTTTCCCACCTTCTTCATCTTGGTCAACACGCCCAGAAATCTGCTTATGTGGTCGGACAAGCTTTCGCCGTGAATACTTCCAAACATATCATATTATTTCTTCACCATGTCTCGTTTGTTCTCCCTGAGTTCCTCATTGCCTTCATAATGGTCGATTAGAGCCAACCACAGTTCATGTGCCGAGGTGTATTCTTCAAACAGATTGTTATCATCCTTTGACAGAGCCATTGAGAGCAGCGTGAGCCCTCCGGTCATGTTGAATGAGTGTCCTATCTTCATCTGTGAATATTGAAGGATCTTCATTGATAGTACGGATGTCGTCACATATTATCATGGGAACATGCGGGCCCATAGTAACTGACATCCATTAAGTATAATCGGTATACTCAAAAAAAGACTTGATCCTGTTTTTCCAGCTGCGGAAATCTTCCAAACCTTTCAACTTTGGTGGCCTTGTAGCGGTTCCAGTTTCTAGTTTGGCTTGAGCAATCGGATTGAGTTGATTGAGAGATATGATGGATGAAAGATGATCAATTACGTTGAGATTTACTGAATCAGAGAACAATTACGCTCGCAAGGAGGTAAATGCGCTGGACCAGATATTAAATACGCTGTACTTAGAAACAATTACGCTGATGGGATCAGCGATTTTGTCCTGCAAAAAGCTAAATCCGCTGGATATTCGAAAACAAGCAAAGGTTTAGTTAATTTCGCTGAACACCATGATAAAATCGCTGAGGATTAGTATCACTGATTTCGAAGTCGCCTTCAAGTAAATTCGCTGGACAATTACGTTGACAAATTTATAACTCTGCTGGTTTAAGAACCAGCGTAGTTGTTAACTACACGAAATTCAAGTTAAATACGCTAGATTCAAAATAAATACGCCAACTTCAAATATATCTACACTAGCTTCAACATTAAATACGCCCAGAAGGGTTTTAGTACGAACAAAAACCCTCTAATCACCAAAAAACGACCCAAAATTCATGATTCTCTGCAGCTAAATGACCAAAATGTTTACCAAACTACTGATTAACAACAACCCAAAGATTAAACGCACCAGATCAAGCCATTTAAATCCCAAAAATTTGAAAAACCATGAAACTTTGAGAACTTTTGTAAAACCTTCAAAACTTGATTCGGATCACAGTGATTGATTGTTTTCACCCAAACAACTATGGATTAGTTGTTTGAATATGCAAATACTAAGAAAAACCAAGCAAAGAAGATAAAGAATCTTGTTTGGATCAAACAACTAGTGTTGTATATGATATCCCAATAACATGTAATCAGTAACAGCACCTGGATATTCGGATGAAAGCACAATAGCAAAAATCACAACACAAGAAGATCACCAAAATATGTCCAAGAAACTTGGACATAACTTCATTGAACAAGGTATTTATACAGACTGATCACCCAACGTATTTATTAAATACGCTGGGCAATTAATTACGCCGCGTACATAGATGTTTCACAAAGTGACACTTTTGACCCTTTTGTTTTTCTAATTATTACAGAATCAGCTCAAACTATGGTTTATCAAGTACCAACGGTCTCCAAAAGTTCCAACAATTAGTTCGACATGATTAGTGGCTAGATCCTGGACGGTCGCACCTCTCTCGGTAAAACTCCGCACGTGGAAATTTGAGGGTGTGACAGTTTGGTATCAGAGCCACTGGTTATAGTGAACTAGGTTTTAAAAAGTTTTTGTAAAACCAGACTATAACCGAATAAGTTCCGAAAATGACCATGACACTGCGCTCCAGATTGCAAGGTTCGTCTTTTAATATCGCATACACCATACATTTAGCATATGCATATGCATTGCATTGTATATAGCCATGCACTCCGCATTATAGTATGAATGCATGTGTTATCTATTTATACTACGATGAATCATTAGTATGATTTTGCTTTTAAAACTTTTGTGATCTCCATCATTTTGACAACACTTTCTTTTGACCTTCGCATCTGAGGATCTCTTGATACAAGTTAGGAGGAATTGGGGTGAGCATGCAAACTGAATTATCATTACGGGTGCACACGAAATAATAATTGGGAGTGCATGTGAGTCCCAGTGAGACCAAGCGTATGTAAAGGGATTCTGACCCATTATCCGAAATAATTGGGGATTCAGATATCCATGGGAGCCATGGCAGTGATAGACTCCTACCTAACCTTAAACAATACTTGTTGGGCTTAGATTGCTAAAGGTTTACTCATTAGGGGTTATTTTGGGCTTTAGTGTACATTGTGGGCTTCCTAGTGACTAATGGGCCTAGGGTTGTAATAGTGGGCTTAATAGTGCTTATAAATAGAGATGCTAGGTTATTGAGAAGGGGTTAGAGAGTTTTAATCAAATAACTTGCATCAGACATCTTTTGGTGTATGCAAGCTGAAGTTATTCAAAGTTGTTCTTCTTCCTAATCATTATTTTCGCTTTTGATTAGGTTAGTGATACATGTTTGATCCGTTTACGGGACTTACAATTGGTATCAGATCCTGCTGTTCAAATACAGGCTCCGGGTATTGCTGATTGAAGAAGTTTTTTGAAGTGCGTTGCTTCTGTTTGGATCGTTTTTCTGTTCTGGATCACTGTTCCGAAGAACTCGAAGAAGTTTTGAAGAATTCGGATCTGGTACTGTTCCTGATTCCGAAGAACACGAAGAAGGTTCTCACATTTCGGATCAACTACTGTTCCGGTTTCCAAAGAACACGAAGGTGATCATCCATCTCGAATTGATCCAGGACTGTTGCTCAATCTGGATTGCAATCCGAGCAACTGTTGCGGTTATCGATTCCTTGGGTCTCAGAATTCAGTTGTAGAAAAAGCGGGTTACTGTTACGGATAAGGATAAACATTTCAGATTCATCAGATAAGACAAGCATTCCGGACTCTCCATTCCGGATTCTTGATTCCGGATTCATTTCGGATCTACAATTCGGTCTTCTCATTTCAGATCCATCAGATTCCAAGTTCCCATTTCGGGTTTTTCAAGTCGGGTTCTCTATTTCGGAATCATCATTCCGGATCATCATCAATTCGGATACTCTTTTCGGATTTGACCATCATTGACTTCAGGGTTGGCCATTTCGGATTAGATTCGGATTTCGGATTTGACCATCATTGACTTCAGACTTGAGCATTCCGGACCAATTTCGGATTTCATACTGTTCATCTTAGAAACTTAAAATTAATTAATTTTAAATTAGTTTGGTAAATTGTAATTAATTTAATAATGATGGCTGGATACATGACCGCACAAGATCTGACAAATGCCACTCTGGCTGCCCTGCAATCGCAAACACTAGCCCTCCATCAAGAGCTGGATCAAGTAATTGGCACTTCCACCAAAGTGCCACGTTTATTGTATGGGGATGAATGCTACGAGTGGAAGTTCCGCTTTAAACAATATTGCAAGGCTAAAGAGCCTGGTGTGTGGAGATGCATCGTGAATGGTCCAAGAACCATAGTTTACAGTACAGAGCAAGATCCAGACACGAAAATTCCCAAGCCCATGCACCTATGGACTCCAAAGGATATCAAGATAATAAAGGAAGATGAGAAGGCCTCGGCAACTCTGACCATGGCCCTTGGACCTGACATCTCTATCGCGGTTAGAAACTGTAAGACCCCAAAGGAGGTTTGGAGTGAGCAGCAAAATCTCTATGAAGGAAATGCAGACATGAAGGCAAGCAGGGTAAATCAGCTGAATCAGCAATTCAGCTCGTTCAATCACATCTATGGGAAACTATTGAAAACCAGATTCGTCGCTATGTCAAGCTTGTTTCCCAGATGATTTCAGCTGAGATTACCTTCACCAATAGTGCCATGAACAGACAGTTATGAAACTCACTGCCCAAGAGTTGGGATGCAGATGTGGGCATGATCAAAAAGACCAAAAACTTGAATGATGTCACTCTCATTGAGATGATAGCTACTATCAAATCATGTAAGATTGACAACAAGAAGAGGGAAATCAATCATCAAAGTAGTTTGATGGCTGCAGGGATGACAGGGTAAAACGCGGCTAGAATCTTATCTATAGTCCTCTGCAAGGAAACTCACAAGCACCGGGTGGATCAAACGTGGTTTATAGTCCTATAGCCATGCCTCAGAACACTCAGTACGTGTATGGTCTTCAATCTCAGAATCCCACAATGGTTTCAGCTGCTTAAGTTCACACTCAGTACCATGCTCAGTATCCCAACATGGTGTTCAGTCCTGCAATTCCTCAAACCGTGCAACAAGGCAACACTCCTCAAGCTGCTGCACCAGCGCCTGCACCTGCTCAACCTGCGTCCAACTCTGCGTTTCTCACTAAAGAAAACGAAGAGAAACTGGCTATTGCGGTGTCAATGATCAAAAGCTTAAACGCCTTTCTGGCAGGTGATCTGACTCCTCCATCTATTCTTCCAACCGAAGTTGATCAGATCATGGAGGACGACCTGGATGAGATCGATGTTTCTTGGAATCTAGCAATGGCTGCTTTTCGGGTTAACAAGTTTCTGAAGAAATATGGAAGGCAACCCTTGTCAAATTTGAAGACTGGTCTCACCAAGGACAAACTTAGATGTTACCGATGTCACGAACCAGGACACTTGGCCAGGGATGCAAGAAGCCACCGTCAGGGTATGTATCATCTAGGGTCGCTGATATACAGAGCAGTGACAGACAGCTGGTTCCTGTCTCTCCCTTAAAGTCCACTACGAGTCCATCAAGCAGCTCGGGCGGGAAGTCAACAACATTGGTGGCCCAACAGCATGAAGGTTTCAACTGGGCAGATGCTGCAGCTCAAATGGAAACATTGAATCTATCCAAGAACAGCAACCACTGCATGATGGCGCAGACAACTGAGACGCCCGATCTTTCGGAAACGGTAAATCGAATCTCTGTTTTGATAGTTGTCGTTTTAAATTATCACAAATACGTGCCCATAATTCAACTCTAGTGGCTGAATATCAACAAGCTGTGTCTCAGAACATCGCCCTTAAACATAAGAATAAGCTTCTTATGGAGAAGGTCGAAGCTCAGAAACAGGATGTGGCTCAGCTAAAGCTAGACTTGAACCAACAGCAATGTTGGGTCTACGACTACAAGCTAAAACTAGCTGAAAAGGACGTAGAACTTCAAGCAGCCTTAGCCAAGCTGAATTCCTTGACAGGGAAGCTTCACGAAAATGAAATAAACATTAAAAAATTTGAAACTTCCAGTAAACTTGTCAAGGACTTATGTGACCTCCAGCTTAACTATCAAAAGAATTTTACCAAAGGCCTTGGGTATAATAGGGCGCCTCCACCATATAATCATAACTATACTAGAATGCCTGAATCTGAGGAAGAGGTAGAAAATGCAGAAAAAATGATTTATGGTAAACCTTCAGATTATTTATCCAAACCATGGACGCCCTATTACCCAAAGTTCTCCAAACCCACTGAACTCAAGAGGGATGATGTCTTTGTGGCTTCTACACCACTTTCTCATGAAACTGGTAATCATCCATCTGGAAGTACATATGGCTTGGAGAAAGAAGTGCCTGAGGCAGAAAAATCCACATCCTCCACAGAATCGAACAGAAAAGAATCTTCTGATACTCAAACTGAATTCGTGAACGATACTAATGTGTCTAACTCATGTGCAGAAGAAATTTTAGTTGAGGATATCACAGAGGGTGATCAAGAGGAATGTCTGAATACAAATTCAGACAATTCAGTTGCTGATTATGCGTTTTTAAGCCTGCTTTTGACATTTTAAATAAATTTCTTGCTGAACAATTTACTTGCTCAAACAGTGTTGGTTGTGTTGACAATTTAGACAGTTTTAATTATGGTTTTTCATCAAATACTGATGTTTTGAATGATGCTAATAATTGTAATAACTCTTGTGATGAGAAAATGAATTTAGCTGCAGGTTCTGCATCAACAGATGATTCGGTTTCATCAATTTTAGCTGAGGATACCGAAAGTTCTTCTCCAGAGGCTGCGTCTGTTGATGCATCTCCTAGGGTTGACAGTGTGAAAGTAGACCAACCAACCGATTCTGTAAAAGTTAATAGTGACTTAATTCTAGAAGACTCGGGCGACTCAACACAAGGGACTGATTCTGACATGACAGAAGATGAACATATTTTTCTTCATGATTCAAATGAAAATATTAAAACTGATTCTGAATCGGAATCTCAAACTTTTCAAAATTGTGAGATTCCTCATTCATCTTCTGAAATCTCAGAACAGGATGTCCCTGTAGAGCCACTCGTGTCCTCTACAGAATCTGTCATGAAGTGTTATTTGAAGAGTAAGACCAAGAAGCGGAGAACAAGCCGATCTAAATAGAAGAAAACAAAACAGGCGTCTTCAAAAACTGAAACGACAACTGCTGGGTCTACTCATCAAACTGAGGAATTAACTCAGCAGTTGCAAACTGAATCTGTTAAGCAACCAGCTTAACAAATATCAGTTAAAATTTTGACAAAATCTCCATGTTCAAAAACCTTGAATTCAAATCACCAAAACTAACAAGTGTGCCGATGGTTGTGCGCAGGACACCGTCAAGACCAAGACCGTGCATCAGCCGTCAGTACCCGCCAGCAAGAAACTGACAGACAAATTGCCCAGAATTTCCCAAGCTGAACGGACTGTTTGCTTCCAGAAGAGGCAGACATATTTCAATTGTGGATCTCCCGGGCACATTGCTCACAATTGTCAAAAGACCTTGACCTCATTCAAAACTTTGTATTCCAGACATCAGAAGACTATGCCTAATCACCCACCTGAGGCTCGATTTGTGGCTAAGTCTTCTGATCAAGACTGGAACTTGGCCAAGAAACAATCTTTCAAACCTTTGAGACCTTCAATTTCCCAGAATCCCTCTAGCAATCCAAGGATCGTGCAGAGGTCTGATTTGGTAACCTGGAGGCCTACGTTAGTGGCCAAGACTCAGTCTTCTACCCCCATGTCTAATAAATCAAAAGCATCATCAACCTCATCCTCAACTAATTTAATCTTTCGTGAGGTTACTTACGTTGATGCTAATGGCAACCCATATCTTCAATGGCCTGGGTTCCCGTTTCTAACTAAAACCTGTTGAAATGTGCAGGAACAGCTCTGGCGCGCTCTTGTTAGACTATGGTACATTGTTAGTGGCTGTTCCAGGCACATGACCGGAGACATCTGGTAGTTGAATGACATTCAGTTTTTCGATGGCGGGTTTGTTTCCTTCGCAGGTGGAGAAACAGGGAAAATTACTATGAGAGGAACTGTTTGCAACGGAGCCCTCAGTTTTAAGAATGTCAATTACGTACCAGAATTGAAGCACGGTCTTTTGAGTGTGTCTCTACTCTGCGACAATCATTTGGATGTAATGCATAGATTCAGGAATCTGATAAGGTAGGAATACTGTCACATGGACGACATTCAAAAATTGGAAGTGGAGTGTTACAACCTAAAGATGATCGGGTCTGAGATCGAAGCTTACATGAAGAGGTCCAATGATTTAGCTGGTCTCTGTCCTAACATGTCCGAGCCTGCATACAAATATATCGAGCTTTACCTCAAAGGTTTAGCCCCTGAGATCCAAAGCTTGGCAACTTTAGCTAACGTTCCCATGATTCAACAAGTTATCCGTTTAGCACATCGCCTCACAGATCAAGCAGTCGAGCAGGGCAAGTTGCCCAAGCGAAAGACTACCGTTTCTGACACCTCAAACGACAATAAACGCAAGTGGAATGACTCAAACAAACCCTCTAACTTTAGCCAGCAATAGAAGAGAACCGATAACAACAACAATTGCAACTTCAACCAGTCTTCTGCTACTAACCAGAATCAAGGCTCCAACCAGAATCAGGGTTCGTACGCTGGTAAATAGCCGAAGTGCAACAAGTGTAACTATCATCACCATGGGCAGTGTAGTAGAACATGTCAGAGATGCGAGAAGGTAGGCCATATGGTGAAAGATTGCAGAGCTCTGTTCCCAAAATAGCAGCAGCAACTGCAACAATAGCAACAGGGGCAACAGCCACAACAGCAACAAAGTAATCGAAAGGGTCACTTTCAGTGTGGAAGTGAGGGTCACTTCAATAGGGATTGCCCACAGCTAAACCAGAATGCCAACAATAATGGGAACAACAACAACAACAACGACAACAATGGCAGAAATGGTGCTCGTGGGAGAGCATGCGGGTGACGCTAGGAACAATAACACTTTGTGATTGGTACGTTTTCTATAAGTAATCTTTTCGTTTCTGTTTTATTCAATTCTAGTGCCGATTGGAGTTTCGTGTCCTTGAAGGTCAGCAGACTGTTAGGATCGACTCCAAACCTCTCTTGGAAACCAAACACATTGAGGAATTGGATGAGGGTCAGTCGAGTGAATTAAAAAAATATAAGATTATAGAAGAGACAAATAAACAAGATAAAATCACTTGGTTCTGACTCATCCTTTATGTATCCTTTGATGATTTCCGCACTATGGGTTTTTAAGAGAATATCTTGATTAAAATGGCATGTCTCTCTTTTAGAGGCTACAATACCCTCAGCCATATTGTTCTGAGTCAGTAGGGATACAGTCCCGCAAGGCCGGGATATTGAAAGATAACTAAATAAGTTATTAATACAAAATGTGGTGGGTCCCTCTTTTGGAGGCAACGTTACCCTCGGCCATATTGGTCTGAGTCAGCAGGGATACAGTCCTGCAAGGCCAGTTTAAAGTTTTAATAATAGTTTATAAATAAGGAGTTCAAGCTGTTCTTACTTCCCCGATTTGATGCTATTTGCCTCAAATGAAGTCCTAATAAGATTGAACCAAGTCCTCGCAGATCTATACACTTATTACCGAAACTAACCTTTTAACTCCCTTTGAGGCAGTTAACGCGCTTTATATAGACCGTAACAACACGAATGAGTGAATCAATAAAACATGAAGGAATGATAGAATAAAAATCACTTTCAATTTAGAGAAACTAGTTATTAACGTCATTAATACAAACCCAATTAAAAAGTTAACCAAAGATTGGAACTGAAAAGTAATACATAAAAGATTTTGTCTTCACCAAGTGATGTAATAGATTAGCCAAGCATGGCCATAGTTTGTGATATGCACCAATTGCAACATATAAATTGTATCAGATATGGTATAAAATCAACCCTTTTTGTACTAATGTTGGAAAAAGCGCGCATCTTTGGATACTTTTGATTTTCAGATAAAAAGAGCTTAAATGTACAAAAGGAACAAATTAACGACAAAATTCAGCATAATTATGAAAGGATGGAAGACAACACACTATCCCAACCCCCCAAGCTTCACCCTGAGAATAAAAACAACAAATCAGAAGTTTGGCACGGGGCCGTGCCTCGTCGGCATGTAGCCGCGCCCCTACAAGATTCCAGATTAGAAGAAGACAAACAGAAGAAGACTGAAGACACGCGGCCATGTCCATGTGGACATGGGCCAAGGTCAATTTCCAGATTTGCATATCTAGGATAGTACAACAAGTACAATGTCCACAAGGCCGTGTAGCAGGCTGATCTGACAAACGAATTAAATGAAGATAGAGAAGAAGAAAGGCACGGGGCCGTGCCCTGCGGGAACGGGGCCGTGTGAGTAGTCTGTTCCCAACTATAAATAGGGGTGCTTGGTTTCATTCCAACTCATCCCTTGGCAAACCACTTCTCTCACACCTGATACCACCATTATCCATCCATCCTAGACTGTGTAGTAGTCTCGGGATCCAAGATTGATCATAAGAGTTTTTGTCAAACAAAGGCCATGCTTGGTTAATTTCTTAGATCACTTGGTAAAGACAAGTTATTTATGTATTACTTTTGATTTCCTAGCTTTGGTTAACTTTTTAGTTGGGTATGTGTTAGTGACTTTAATAACTAGTTTTTTATATATAAGTGAACTTTATTCTATCAATTTTCATGTTTCGCTGATTCACTCATTCGTGTCTTTACGGTCTATATAAAGCACGTTAACTACCTGGAAGGGGGTTAGAAGGGTGGTATGGGTAAAGTTCTTGCCTCGTTCAGTGTATAGATCCTACGAGGACTTGATTCAAACTTATTAGGACTTCCCTTGAGGTATATAGCATTAAATCAAGGGAAGTAAGAACGGCTTGAATCCCTTATAAATAAACTACTATTAAAACTTTAACCCGGCCTTTGCGGGACTGTATCTCTACTTACTCAGACCAATATGGCCGAGGGTAGTGTTGCCTCCAAAAGAGGGACATGCCACTTTTTGCATTAATAACTGTTACGGGTTAAATTTTATTAGATCTGGATCATGTATCCTGAGATCGGGCCTGGATCACTTATCCTTAGTGAATGGTGTAGGGAGTCTGAGGATCAAGGATACTTATTTTTACTTATGATTTCTAACAATTGTTCTCTATGTTTATAATGAATACGTGCAGGTTGTGGACGATGTGGACCAAGTCATAAGCTAGAACCTCGGTCAATATTCGCTGGAGATGCTGCACGTGACGAATTCCACTAACGTTCATGAGCTTGGACGTGGTCATCCTAGAATTTCGGCCTTAGTTGTTAGCTCAATACAAAAGGGGCTGATCAAGTGTTAGATTGCAGGTTTATGGTTACACACACACATTCGTATACATTGTAAAAAAGAGCTTTCACAACACACTTAGCAAACAACCATTGTACCACACTTGACCAACATCCAAAGTATAATTTTTGTTGTGCAATATAGTTGATAGTGATAGTTTTCACTACCCGAGATTTTTTATGCCAGAGATCTTTTGAAGATCAAGGGCTTTTTTCCTCGTATAAATCATTGTGTTAATCGTTATTTACACTTTGCGTTTGTTCACATAATTGTTCAACACATTAGCACTCGATCCCACAATCAAAGTTTGGTTACATTATCCTTAAACTGATTTTTGACCAAAACAGTTTGGCGCCCACCGTAGGGCAAGTGGTGCTTTAATTCTAAGAATTTTCGTTCATTTCCAACAACTTCATGGCCTCTCAGGGAAAAGTTACTTTAAGTGCCATGCCGGTGGTTACCTCATCACTAACCAGTGCATTGTTGCCTCCTATTCCCCCTGCATTCCAGAAGAATGCTGAAAACGCTCAGAAGAAGACATCATCCGGCTTCACAGGATCAAAAGCTCCTGCTGTTTCTTCCTCTACAACTACTAATAATGATATTTCTGTTTTGATGTTGCAGATGAAAGGCTACATGGAACAGCAAGACAAAACCAACAAGAGGATACTTCGTGAACTTGATGAAATCAAGAAGCAAAAGAGACCAGTAGAAGATCGGTCCCCGCTGATGCCTAGGTTGTTGGATTTTGCTACTCCATCATTGACAATCCAACATTCTAAAGGATCCAACGTCCAGTTCCAAGAATCCTCAAACCTCCAGCATGGATCGCTAGCAGTGACGCAACCTCAAGGATCCTCTATCCTTCAGCGAGGATCACTAGAAACCACTGAGCCTCAAGGATTCTTCTACGAACCTGGAGGATCATAGGGAATGTACCAGTCCCAAGGATCCTACATTCAACATCAAGGATCCTCAACTTGGATTCAAGGATCCATGGAGTATCCATCAAAACGTTTAGTAACAGTGTATTCAGGATCCAACATCTTTCAGGATCAGGGATCTTCAAGGAGTCAATCACTTAGAACTTCCAAAATCCATGAAGGGGTTTCTATCCCCATGCAGACCATCCTGGTCCTACTATTGCACCGGACATGTCTTATCTTAGATACACTTCTTGGATACCAATTTCAAACCAATCAAGAGGTAACGACTTTAATACATCTTTTGATACTAACTGTGGTTACATGCAGGATTCAAGAATCAATCAAGCCATGGCCAGGGAGTTGAAGAAACTCAAGGACATGATATCCAGTGTCCCTGAAGTGGTTAAACCCATTCATGAGATTCCAGATGGGAGTCATAGAGTATCTCGCTTTGCACCTCCCTTATGCAATGCTTAGATACCAAAGCGTTCCAAACCCCTAATATGAAGTTCTACGACAGTACTACTTATCCAAAAGAGCATGTGGCTCAATACAGAGAAAGGAAGGAGATCAATCCCATTCCTGAAAGATTGAAAGATGCTTGTCTATGCAAGGGCTTTGGATCCACACTTACTGGATCAGTACTAAAATGGCTGCTAAATCTTCCTCCCTATTCCATAACTTAATTTTCTCACTTAGTTAATTTATTCAATAATCAGGTTTGTTGTAGTAGAACCTTTGAAAGATTAACTAGTGACTTATATAGGATCACCCTCGTGATGAATCATTAAGAGATTATGTTACTAAATTTGGTAGAGAGTCATTGGAAATCTGAAATTTAGACATTACCACTACTGTGGAAGCATTTAAAATGGGACTACAAAAAGATTCTCCTTTTTATGATGATCTTGTTATGACACCTTGTAGGAACTTAGATGAAGTAAGGAACATGGCCCTGAGGTTCATCCGACTAGAGGATGACAAAAGGATCCATGACAGGTTATCCGAATCATCAAAACAGGAAAAGCAAGGATCCTTCTGTAGGAACAATCGATCCAAGCAATACTCCAAGCATGACAATCAAAACATTCATTCGGTTGGACAAGAGGAAGATGAGGAGGAATATCCTCGTATATCTGAATATTGTTTTTCGGTGACAATAGTGAATTAATCCTTGCTTCGCAGAATCTAGGTGAAAAGGCTAGATGGCCAAGAAGAACAAAAAGTCTACATCCAAGAAGGATAAATCAAAGTGGTGTGCATACCACGAAGACTTCAGCCACCTTACCAATGAATGCATTGCACTCCAGAAAGGAGATAGGATACCTACTCAGCAAAGTTTACTTGAAAGAGCTTATCTGAAGGAAAAAATCAAGGATCCAGGATCTTGATAAAGTACCCGAAAGAGCTCCTGCACCATCTACAGACGCTTAAACATTAACTTCATTTCCAGAGGTTCTGATATATGTGGAACCTCATTCTCTACAGCAAAGAGGCATGCTAAGGAAACCAAGCTGGAAAACAGAGACATGCCTATCCGAACCTCCACCTTGACTCAACAGAAAATCATATCCTTTGAAGAGGATGACCATTTTGATATATAGGATCCTCATCATGATGGTTTAGTCATTACTTTATTTATATCTAACCACTTTGTTCGCAGGATCCTGATTGATGGAGGGAGCTCCGTGAACATTATTCAACTAGATGTCCTCAAAAGAATGAACATCCCGGAAACATAAATAGTTCCGAGATCGTCTGTCCTTGTAGGATTCAGCGGCGAGACCAAGAACAAGTTGGGGGACATCAAACTCCCAATCTACATTGATGGGGTAAACTCTATACAAAAATTCTATGTCATTTACTGTTTGTCCTGTTGCAATGTGATTCTTGGAAGGTCTTGGATAAATAATATGAAAGTTGTTCCCTCTACTTATCATCAATGTGTCAAGCTACCGACACCTTGGGGGTAGTGAAGATAGAAAGTGATCAATAAGAGGCAAAGAACTGTTACACCTCTTATATGAAACCGACATCACAACCAAGAGCGGCATAGCAATCACAACAACCTCCAAGGAGTGTCCTGGAGGTAGCAAAAGAAGACATCAAAGATGTAATATTAGATCCTCAGGATCCTGAGATCAAAGTGTAACGCTTTGCATTTCTGTACTTTACTTATTTAGAAAGTGTACTTGTATTTCTATTTTTGGAAACTTTTAATCCTATCTTATTCGTATTGCCTTTCCAATCTTGTGAACCAAGGCTTTGATCATAATCGAATTCATTTTATACTTATACATGTTATATACTTGTGTCATACGCTACAATCTTGAATACGTCTTTATACACAAAAACCGACACTTGAAATTCTTGAAATTATCAATTACGTGCTTTATACTCATGCGTTACTTTGATACACTTGGAATACCTAAAAACATGCTTAATTATGAGTTTCTAGCATAAAATAATAGAATTATTAAACTCTAGGGGTCAAACTAAAAATTCTAGAAAGTTTAGTAAATTCTGCAGGTAGTGCACGACCATGCAACTGAGGCGCACGACCACGCACACTTCGATCTGCATGACCGCGCGCCTTATGTGCACCACCCTGCGATCCATGATCTGCACGACCGTGCACATGATTCGCACGACCGTGCAAAATGGCCAGGTTTGGTAGAATCTTTTAAACACGTGAATTTTGGTTCTATTTCTCTTTTTCCAACTTCCAACCACCACCAACTTCATTAATTACTTAAACCCTAGTTCCCCCATTATAAATGGGAGCCTCCATACACTCTTAAACACTTTTTAAACACTCAAATCACTCTCAAATCTTCTTGGTTACTCTCTAATTTCTAAGACTTGGCAGAAAGTTGCAACCATTCTAAGTGAGTTTTAGCTCACTTTTCTTCTTATTTTCTTATGTTTTCTTCTTTCTTTCTACTTGGATAACCTCTAGGAACGTTTTCACAAGCTTGCCTTGGCAAACTAAGGTGAAACTTCACCACATTTGAGGTCCAAAGTAGGATTAAGGTTCTGCTTTCATTTATACTTTTGTATCTTGCTTTTCTTGATTAAAACTTGTTTGAATCTTGTGCCTACTTGTTCTTAAACCTATCTAAGGTTATGAGACTTGTTAGGAATAGATACTTATGAGTTTAAGAGGTGCAAACACCTCTAAACTTTCTGTTTTTGAAAGGGTTTATGCAACCTGCAAGTGATGAAACCATGCGAGCTAGCCATGAAGTTGATGGCAAGACTTGTGTTTTGTTATAGGTGTGAATATTTGGAAGCCTTTGCTATCCTAACTTCATTCCACCACCTCACTTGATGTTTTTACCTTGCTATCTCAAGTAGTTTGCTAGACTTAAAGTAACTTAACCCTGTCTAGCCTTCGACACTTACTTAACTCTTTCCATGTCGGGAATGACTCACCCGGGTTAAAGCTTACTTGGCTACTTGAAATAGTAAGCTGTACATTTCCTCTTCATTCATGACCATCCGAATCATCATTGTGATGATTTTTGTATTGGTGAATCATACAATGAGGTTAATCCTCCATGCTTGACTTACATGACAATCTATGATACTCTTGATGGACTTAGCTTAGAATTATTAAATAAACTATATATAATATATATATATACACACATAACCGAATCCTTGAGGATAATCGACATAGTTACTTGTCATGGTAATAGGTTATATTATCTAAGACTTGAACCTCTAGTTACGATTCTAATGGGCACTTAACCCATGAAATCACAACAACCCATATGGGATATATTGTGTCAAAAAACAAGTGTTTTAAGACTAGATAATTACTTTGTGTATACATACTTTTTGTACTTAAATTCTAGATTCCGAATTCAACCACTCCATAAACTTGAATGACCTTATGCCCTCGATTCCCCAATCTCAAACAACTCGTCACTCACGGATAATCAGAAAGCTTTGCAAAATTGTGACTATACATGACCCTTTTTGCTTTTATGCTTTTGGGTGCAATACATTATACTATTAAACACACACAATCACTTATACTTTATGCAAACACAAACAATCCAGTCATACATGCTTAAATACGTGATACTAGATTTGTATTCTTGGAACATTCTTATGTGATTTACTTGTCATTAACTTTGTTTAAAGCCTCCCCTTAACATGTATAGCGCTATAGGACTAACACACCGCCCGTATTCTTTAGGTCATGTTAAATCGTTCATTCATAACGGTCTTATCGTCGCAATTACGCTTGCGGTAAACTTTGGGTTGACTTGTGTAATTGCATGCCTTGGTACATTAATCTAGTTAACTATTTTTGTCATGTGGATTGTCCAAACCTTCTTTACATATATGCTAGTACTCAAACTTGTATGCTCGCCAATACTTTTGTTTTGAACTATACTTTAAAACGTATTTGTAGGATTTTTACAATGATGATGCACAGGACCTAGTAGGACGCCTACAAATGCATTTTAAACTTTAATACTTGTTGTATCTTATTTTGATCCAAACTTGTTGTAATTTCATTTTTAAACAATGTACTTGATATTAGCAATAAACTGAACTTTTGTTATTTAAATACTTATCACTTATTAGCGTTATGAAGTCTCGAGCAATCTCGTTCGTCTCACTCCGATGTTTCCGCCATCGGTTGGGGTGTGACACAAAGTCCTTATAGGATCCAAGATCCTTGACAGTATCGAGCAGGATCTGGTATCCTTCCTAAAGAGATGAAAGTCTACCTTTGCTTGGAAACATGAGGATATGACAGGTATATCTAAAGATATTATAACACATAAACTTGGAATTGATAAATCTTTTAGGCCAATTCATCAAAAAGAAGAAAATTTGCACCTGAGAGGAACATTATCATCCAAGAGGAGGTAGACAAACTCTTGAAGGCAAGTATGATTAGAGAAGTTAAGTAACCAAGATGGTTAGCCAATGTAGTGGTGGTTTAAAAGAAAAATGGAAAGTGGAGGGTATGTGTTGACTTTATAGATTTAAATATGGCATGTCCCAAGGATCCTTTCCCATTACCACACATTGACTCCATGGTGGATGCAACAACAGGACATGAATTACTAACCTTTATGGACGCTTTCTCTGGATTCCAACAAATTTAGATGGAACCATCTGACTAAGAGGATACATCATTCATGTCTCCTACTGGTATATATTGTTATATTGCAATGCCTTTTAGACTAAGAAATGCAGGTGCCACCTACCAAAGGCTAGTCAATATGATGTTCAAAGAGCAGATTGGAGACTTCCATTATGGTGGTCAAGTCCAAGAGAGTAGAGGATCATCTCAAGGATCTTGAAGTGGCATTCAATATCCTTGACCAATACAACATGAAGATAAATCCTTCAAAGTGCCATTTTGGTGTCAAAGCTGGAAAATTCCTAGGATACATGTTGACTAAAAGGGGGATTAAAGCTAGTCATGAATAGATAAAAGCAATTGTGAACATTAAATCCCCTGCCAATGCCAAGGATGTCCAGATACTGAAAGGAAGGATCGCGGCCTAAATAGATTATTTTCAAAGTCCTCAAAAAAATGCAAGGATTTTTATGACATCCTGAGGAAAAATAAGAAATTTGAGTGGACTGAGAAGCATGAAGCTGCACTTAAGGCTCTCAAGGATTATTTATCCTCAGCTCCATCCCTAATGAAACCAGAGGATGGTGAACCATTGTCCTTGTATTTAGCCGTATCAGGTAAAGCAGTAAGCGCTGTGTTAGTTAAGGATCACGAAGGCCAACAACATTCGGTATATTATGTAAGTAAAATCCTTCTTGATGATGAAGCAAGGTACTATCATTTAGAGAAATTAATTCTTGCATTAATCATGGCTTCCACTAAACTTAGACATTATTTTGAAAGACATACAATTATTGTGAAAACTAATATTCCTATCAAGAATGTTCTCAAGAAACCTGAAATGTTAGGAAGAATGGTGAAGTGGGCAGTCAAACTTAGTACATATGATATAAAATATGAACGAAGGACTGCCATCAAGTCTCAACTCTGGCTAACTTTGTGGCTGATTTCAATAGTGATCTACAAAGGGAAGCTGAATTAGAGGTTCAACAGCTTGAGGAGACCAAGGATCCTTGGATACTCTTCACTAGTGGAGCCTCAAACGTCAAGGGAACTGGACTACGCGTACTACTAAAATTGCCACAGGGGGGACATAATACCCCAATCCATTGCTTGTGAGTTTCAGACCACTAACAATGAAGCAGAATATGAGGCCCTAATAGTAGGTTTGCAATTAGCCAAACAGATGAGGAACAGGTATCTTCAAGTATATATAGACTCATTGCTAATTACTAACCAGTACAATGACTCATATGCTGTGAAGGGTGAGAAATTAATCAAATATTTAGAAATTGTTAAAAAAACTAGCAAATGCTTTCGATTCTTTTAGCATAACACAGGTACCTGGAGAAGAAAATGCTGGGGCAGATGCGTTGGCAAACCTAGGATCATCTTTAAAGATAGCAGGAGATGTGAGGATACCTATCATCCATATTCTTTTTCCTGCAATCAAGGAAAATGAAACAACGAAGATAGTAGAGGATACTGCAATCGTACTTAGTGATGATATGCAGTCAAGTTCTGTGTAACGCCCCAAAACTAGAAATGTTCAATTCGCTAGTATGTGTCCATGTTTTATAGCATGAGATAAAATAACTAGGTTATTTAACCTAGTTAAATGCTTAGTAAAACAAGTAAGGGATGAATTTGGTTACAATTGATCAAAAACCCAAATAGAGAGACCAAAAGTAGCAAGTGAACAAAACTTATAAAAATACCTCATTTTATATAAGTGTATGTATGTGTGTGTCGATGTATATGGAGGAGAGAGAGGAAGAACTCTCTCAAGTTCAATTCTTTACAAAACCCATCCAAATCAAGATCAAAATTGAGTAATGATGCCTTGCATGAATGAGAATTCTTATCATCTCAACTTAACAAACATGTGGTAAGTTTTAATTATTGATTTGGTGATCTTGTATGAAGTTGGTGTTTGATTAATTCATGAATTTGTATGAAATCAAGCATGATTGTGTATTAGAATCACCAAATAGAACTTGTGTTATGAACAATATCAAGTAATTTGATGTTTTGACATAAAACCCACTTGGTGATGATGAAGATGATGACATGGGTGTACTACCCATGTCCAATTCTTGTAAAAATTTGGTGTACTATGTTGTATGTAATGAATTTGTTTTTAGATAAGATGATTTTTATATGAAACAAATGGATGTTTTGTTTTATTTGATGAATGAAAGCAAGAAATAGGTAATCAAGCATAAATGGGTTGTACATTGTGTTTATATAGTAGTACGCACACCAAGTGTTTGATGAAATGCATAAGTGAGATTATTAGATGCGATTCGTATGCAAACAATAGTTGAACATGTATAGAAAGTGATAATGATATATTTGATAATGAAACAACCTTAGAATGTGTTTTGATAAAATATATGCTAAACTAGAAATGAATACTTGTAGAATGTGAGAATGCCATGTTTGAAGATAATTAAACTTGAAAAATGCATTGTATAAGGATTTCATGAGAATGTGTAGTTAATGGTATGAACTGGATAGAAATATGCTTTAGGAACTTGTACACAATATTGGAGCGGTATGATGTTTACAACATGTTCGCATAATTGCTTAATCAAAATTGATAAGTAAAAGTACGCTAAATGTGAAGCATAGGAGATCATTAGAAGGGATGAAGTTGGAACGATGTTGGGTTGCAAAGCATGGGTCATGATGTTAGTTGTAGAATTATGAGAATTACTAGTAGGGATGGAAATGAATATGTTTGGTGTGTGCATATAACTAGGCGACCATGTGGGTGAATGTGTATTGTATCATGAGTATGAAATGTATATAGTGTCATTTGTATGGTCTACTATGATGACACATATGTATGAAGTTAAGTCGAAAGTTCGTATGATAAATCGTTGACTTTATGAAAGTTAACTATGCGTAAGTAGCAAGGTTAGACTTTTTGTCACAATTGTAATGTTATAGAAAGTAATATGGTACGCATTAAATCAATATGTGTTATATGTGATGACGTGATGAATTATATGAGTTGAAAAGATATGATTGTGGGAATATGCCTTATGCTTGTTAGAATGACTAAGGAAAGTCAAATGTGAGATATACATATGATGTGACCGTTAACATGTACAATCATGTATACTAACAAGAATGTGGATGCCATGACATGGAAGTGTTAGAATCATGTTAAGGTAGATGGAAGCATGGAAGGCTAACAGGTCAAAAGGAGGCTAGGTAACGGATGCAAATACGGACGCTAAGGTAAATGATTTCCAGATTTAATAAATGAAGTTTGGTGTGTTGAATATAGGGAACCATGTAAGAAGATTATGGGTAAGGGTAAGTACCAAGGTAAGAAGTGTTTTGGTAATTCATAGATTTTTGTTTATGTCGAAATTACACGGTAGAAACGAACGGGTCAAAGTGTAGAAAGAAGTATGACGTGATGTAGTAGTTGGTTTTATCATGGCATTAAGAATTAGAAGGATAGGGAACTTAATTTTGGCTAAATTACATCATGGAAGCATGAGAAAAGTGGAATAAAGAAGTTCGGGGGCCTAACGATCGTTTGTGAAACTTAAAAAGGAAAAAAATGATGTGCTGGGAATATAATAAAAATGTTAGGATGGCTGGGCATATTATAAGAATGTCAGGATCAGAAGATTCCAAGCTTGTGATTTAGTACTAAGGAAAGCATTCCAGAACACTACCAACCCAGCTGATGGCAAGTTAGCACCAAAATGGGAAGGTCCCTATTTGATAGAAGCAAAAGCTGGAAGGGGGCATATTACTAACTAAGGATGGTGATCTCCTACCAAGAGCTTGGAATGCTGTTCATCTGAAGAAATACTTCATGTAAGAAGGATCTAGGATCCTTAGAAACTCCAGTACTCTGACTCAGGATCAAGGATCCTCAAAGGATGTGTGACCCTTACTTTGGTAACATCTCATATTCACTCTCTTTCCTTTTATGCTTATTACTCAATATAAGGAAAGGATGTTAGGCATTTAAAGTTCTGAGCTTTTGTAGAGTTTTAACATTTTTTTACAAAGGATCAAGGGGTTGGCCACCTCTCTCCCACGTTTAAGGTATCTTATACCTTCTAAGGTTTACTGGTTTTCACCTTTCACACGAATTGGGTTTTGACACCCCGCCAATAGCGCAAGTTTATCCAAGTATGGTTCGAGGCAATGGGACTAGTACATGCTTTAGTGGCTGACAATTTCATTGATGTTGGCCATATGTAGGATCTTAAGTATAATGGTAGACGTACCATACATCCGTTATCCTAAGGTTTCTAACGTTTTCACGTTAGCTAAGGTTTGGGCATTTTCATGTCACTTACGTTGGGTTTATCCCAAGTTCGGACCAGACCCTAAGGATTTTGGGCTTGTCCACAATTTATTTGGGCTTAACCCCAGCTATAATGGGCTTATCCCTAGAAATTTTGGCTTAGTCCCAAGGTGTTCTACAGGTTCTTGAAGCCGGTTTATAAGTTAGGATATAGAATTCTAACTTGGATTCTCCAGTATGTTTTGTCCTTATGTTTATTTATCACATTGATTACACCCCAGACCCTTTAGTTGAGGATATATGATCCTTGATCATATGTCTTCTCATATTTTCCAAAGTTGTTGTAGGGAATTGGGATATTTTTAGCAATTCAAAATTGACTAAGTTTGTAAAATAAAGCTAATGATAAACATAAACATATTAGAACAATATTTCAGAAATAGAAATACAACACAAGATGTAGTTAAAAGGTTGTAATTTTTATTAAAATCCCTTTATACGATTACCGGAATTATCAACCCAAGTTTCTACCAGCAAAACGTGGCCCGCCCACTTGGGTTGATAAAGGGTGTCCATACTAATTGTTCATCAAATGAAGTTCAAAGGCTTCATCCTCCACAAACAGAAGGACCCATCCACCTTTGCCATCCCCATATTGTCTTAAGGATCATGATCCTTACCGTGGAAACTATTGTTTAGAATTACAAACCATAAATTGTTTCAACCAAAACACCATCAATTAAAAACCACAAATCCTAAAAAAAGTGGGCTTAGGCCTAGGCATCAATATCCTTCATTGCCCACTTTAGCCGCATCACCTTCAACTGCACCAGCACCTCCTGCTTCACCTCCAGCAACCTTGATCACCTCCTTAGCCCCGCTAGATCCAGCCTGTAGCATCTGCACCGGTTCCAGCTCCTCATCATCACCAAGCTCTAGGAGTCTCGCCTCCCATCCAGCCAAATCCCATGAATACCGATCGAAGGCAGGATCCATTGCCTCTTTGACAATCTAAATCCTAGCCTTGAGGATAGCTCGAGCAGCACAAACCTTGGCATCATTGGTTGCTGTCAGGACAGTCTGATGTATCCCAACTCAGCATTCAGCAGCTGCTCTTCCAAGCCTGACTTATCCTTCTCTAGCTGAGAGATGGTTACACCCTTTGCAACGACGATGGATAGGAGACTAGCTACGTTATCCTCAAGCTCGGCCAGGCTCTTATCCTTGTGGGCCTTCAAGCAGACAAACCTCTAAAATGGATAACATGCATAATTAGAATCAAGGATCCTTCATTAAGGATGACAATAACAGAAATGGATCAAGGATCCTTACCTTGGTGATGAAGTCGTGGATAAGTCTTTCAGCATGTAGCTCATCCTCCTCAACCTCCATGGTCTTCTTCCTTTTCGACCTAGCATTGGCCCTTGTAGTGATGGCTTTTGGTTCCAGAAAGCTTGGGCCTTTGGCTAGCTCCTTCTTGATGGAGCGAGGGGAGATGATGCTGTCAACATTGTCTAAGCCGAACTTGGTGGCCGACTTGCTGGTGGATATCTAAGCACCTATATCATCAACAGAAAAGATAAGTCTTCTTACTTTATACAACTTTTTCAATACAAAATTATATCTATTATAAACGCACAAAAACTTACTCGACATTGTGTAGGAGGTGGAAGTGTTAGCTTCTGAATCCTTTGTTCTTGGCTTGACTGTTTTGATCGTAGAACCAAAAGCCCAGAATGCAACAACTCTCTCTTCAGTTCCCGATGAATTGGCAAAGCAGACAAAATTGGTCACTACATGCAAATAGAAAGACAAGTTAGCAATAAGGAGTAAATTTTCTACAGCAGCTATCTAAGGATCCTATATCCTGCCCTTCATGATCCACTTTCTGGGTATACTCTTCCCGAGAGGAATAGAATCCTTTCGCACAAGAATTGATTCTTCCAGGCGGAAACATTTTGAGAGGATGTAAGGATAGGAAGAGGCTGTTGAGGTTTGGCTTTGAGCAAGAAACGATGGGAACCGTGAGTAACAAGGTTGTAGAGATAGGAAAGCTTTGATAGACCGAAATCGATCCCCTCTCTATTGATGATTTGTTCAAGAGTGTACAAAACCCTCCAAAGCATTGGCATAGCTTGGCTGTAGCTCATGCCGGTGAGTGTGAAGAACCTTTGGGTAAAATCAGGAAAAGGGAACGAGTAGCCAAGAAGAAAGGGTAAGGCAAGGAAGCACACCCAAACTGAGGAGATAAAATCAGTCTTCATTATCGAGTCATATGGCCGAAAAATGGTCTTCGGTCGAAAACAGTGGTGCAAACTATCGATCTCTAGATCAGTAAATTTACAGAGCTCAAAAGAAGGGTGTGATAGAAGGTTTTGGCTTTGGGGTACATCATCAGTATCCTGACTCTTATTCGGAGAGGATCTGGTAGCCATCTTAGTCATGATCGGAAGAATGGGGATGAGGAATTGAGAGGATGAAGAGAATAAGAGAGAGAGAGAGTACCTGAGTTACTTCTGGAATGAAGATTTAAAAGAGGATCTCTTGATCTTTAAATGAATACTTGACCTTATCTTTACCCTATATAATGTGATGATGGTTATAGTCTATCCCATCACTGATGTCAGACTCGCAACGACAAGCTAGCGATTGCAACGTCTAGTCCGTGTATAACAGAAACATGACAAATTCGATTCACATCTTATCTACCATGTTTGGGGCAATTGTTAGCGGTTTAAATTTTATTAGATCTGGATCATGTATCCTGAGACCGGGCCTGGATCACTTATCCTTAGTGAATGGTGTGGGGAGTCTGAGGATCAAGTATCATTATTTTTACTTATGATTTCTAACAATTATTCTCTATGTTTTTAATGAATACGTGCAGGTTGTGGATGACGTGGACCAAGTCATAAGCTAGAATCTCAGTCAATATTCACTGGAGATGCTGTACATGATGAATTCCACTAACGTTCATGAGCTTGGATGTAGTCATCCTAGAATTTCGGCCTTAGTTGTTAGCTTAATCCAAAAGGGGCTGATCAAGTGTTAGATAGCAAATTTATGGTTACACACACATTCGTATACATTGTAAAACAGAGCTTTCACAACACACTTAGCAAACAATCATTGTACCACACTTGATCAACATCCAAAGTTGTAATCGTTTTTGTGCAATATAGTTGATAGTGATAGTTTTCACTATCGAGGTTTTTTATGCCAGAGATCTTTTGAAGATCAAGGGCTTTTTCCTCGTATAAATCCTTGTGTTCATTGTTATTTACATTTTGTGTTTGTTCACACAATTGTTCAACACATTAGTACTCTACCCCACAATCAAAGTTTGGTTACATTATCCTTACCGATTTTGACCAAAACAATAACTTACTTAATTATCTTTCAATATTCCAGTCTTGCGGGACTGTATCCCTGCTGACTCAGACCAGTATGGCTGAGGGTAGTGTTGCCTCCAAAAGAGGGACATGCCACTTTAACTAAGATAATCTCTGAAAAAACTCAAAGTAAGGAAATCATTAAACGATACGTAAGTAATTAGTCGGAACCAAGTGATTCTATCTTGTCTATTTATTTCTTGTATTACTTAGTTTATTTCTTTATGTTTACTTATTAAAAACCTTTTCTCAAAACTTCTGATTAAGATTAGACGTTGATGGTATTCCGGTGTTAAAAGCTCTTGTGTCCTTGGACGACCTCGATATCTTGTCATCACTATACTACAACAACGATGGGTGCACTTGCCCTAGCGTGTTGTAGAGAGTGATAGTTACATATCGTGTTTTTATAATTTAAAGCTTGAATAAATGAGTGAAAAGTACTTCAAATATATCTAATACATCCTTCGCCCATGTCAAGTTTTTGGGGTCGTTGCTGGGGACACAAGGATTTTAAGAAAGATTAAAATTGGCGGCTAATCATTTTTATACTTTAATAATTTTTCTTTTTAGGATTTTCTTATTTTTCTCAAGTTTTTCTTTTTCTTCAGAAACAACACGAGGATGTGTTTGACAACACAGGGCCGTGATAGTTTCTCGGCATCGTAAAACTATTTTCTGCCAGATACGAACTACAGCACGAGGCCGTGTGACCACTACACGGGGCCGTGTATCAACAGTAGTTTCTAGAAAACAGTGTCCTTTGATCTCAACGGTTAAAACGTAAACCAGCAATTATGAATGATAATAATTACTTTTACTCCCGCTACTCTTATGGTAAATGGTGTCAATTGTGTGGCGGAAACCATAATAATTTAAAATGTCCCATTTTAAAAATTAATCCCCACTATTTAGACCCATTGTTTTCTGTGACGATCACCTTAAGATGAGCGGGAGTAAAAGCAATAACTATCATCCTCCAAAAATCCATCAACCCTCTTCCATAGGAGACATAAGCTCAGAAGAACTATGTCCAATAGAAAAGGGGATTCTTCAAAAACTCAAAGAAATAGAATCCATGATAAAGGCACGATATTCATCAAGGAATATAAACAATGGAGAATCGATGGATCCACGTTCTAATAACACCAAAGCCAACAAATTTACTCCAACCCGATGGGAAAACGAAGACGATAGTCATCCCTGTATCGACCTGCCATGAAGGACTCCTTAAAAGAGTGTGAACTTCACACTAACGGTTTAGACCAGAGCCAGTCGACTCACACCTTCTTTAACAAGAGCCCGGAAGAGGTAAACAAAGGATGGTTTTGTCCTACTTTTCGAAAACAACACCTTTCTGACAACCTCTTGCATTTTCGTGTCTCTTGTCGGACTCTAAGGTACATTAAAAACTTCGGTATTGTTCCAACCAGTAAGGAACCACCCAATAAAACACGGTTATTTGAAAACACTGACAAAACTTCATAAAACCCTAAAAGTGAAAAAAAAACACAGGCCGTGCGATCTGGCCACGGGCTGTGTCCCATCTATCCTCCTAACATGAGGGCGTGTTAAGAAGACACGGGGCCGTGCAACCTGTACCTTTTAACACGGGGTTGTGTCTACTTTGACATGTCCCGTGTCTCACTATCAGACAACGGTCTCTGACTCATGCAAGAGACATGGGGTCGTGCCTCCCGGACACGGGGCCGTTCGACGTGCTGTCACTTTCTATAAAGTCAGCCATGTGAGGAATGTTTGGAACCATTCTAAAAGGACTAAGATCCTGCCTGATCTCTCACACAAATATGAAAAGGTAGTTTCTCAAAAAGGTTTCCTTACACCTTCTTGTCTTTACTACTTTTAGTCATTTCTCCCTTCAACCTTCAAACCTCCATTGAAGCTTCAAGCTTCAAGCTTCAAAGCTTCAATTATTAGGTTAAAAACATGGTTTTAGCTCAAATTTTCACAAAACTACTATTATACAACAATGTTTTAAGTTCCTTACGTTCAGACTAGTAAACATCAAAAAGTTATAGACTTAAAACAAAGTTTCTTGAGCTAAAATACTAGAACAGTTGAAGCAGCACGGAGCCGTGCTCTAGGAGCATGGGGCCGTGTAACCTTCCTGTAACTCTGAAACTTTAAACGATTGTCATGTTTAACTAGCATGTCGAGCGAGCAGAGGGGCACATCTTTAACCAATTCAAGGAGCAACCGAAGAGGGAGGAGGCGCTCACTTGAAGCCACTCTTGTCCACTACGTTTGTGCTTTACGAGAATCCATTGAAGAAATGATGATGGTGGAAGAGGTCCTCGTGGATCGCGTGAACTATCTCACCATGGCCTTGGAGGATAGCTCTAGGGAGATCAACTTTCTCCACCAAAGGTTGAACATCCTAGTGATGCCCTCGATGGAGCCGATCCTGCCTCAAGATGATTGGAACATCGCCCACAAGGTGGTGAACCCCACCGGTTGGGACAAGATACCTCCGGAACCTCCCATCAATGCCTACTTTGAGGTTCCACTAAACCCCGCTCCTCTTCCATAAGAGGAGGTCGATGACGAACCCTTCATCTTCCTTCCGAGGGAGATCGAGGAAATGCTCAACGACCTCTAAAGGAGCATTCCCAGGGGAATAGCTTAAAGCACTAATTTTCCTAACACTATTTCCAGTTTTTACTAATCTTTCGTAGATTTATCTAGGGAAAGCTATTTGGGTCTAAGTAATTTCGTAAGACATCTAACTATATATCTATCTTAGGACCTTTGTGATTTTTATTTCTCTTTTTAGTTGTAATAATGATCGGATGGAATGAAATATGGTATTTTGGAATAAAAGTGTGTAGAAATGTGGAAAATAGCCAATGGAATGTTGAAACAGCACCCCATGCATGTAAACAGACACTTCCCAAAGCAAAATCTTCAAAACAGTAAGTACCGCACGGCGTTGTGTAAGGTAAGCACGCCCTCGTGCCTCAAGTTTGCAAAATTTTCATTGAAACTAGAACATTGACATGGGGACGTGTCACGTAGACATGCCCTCGTGCTTGGTTTTTGGAAGATTTTTGTTACTGGCACCCCCAAACACGCCACTGTGTCTTCTTCCTAAAACTTTTCTCAGAAATTTGTTACTAGCACCTTTGAAACGGGGCCGTGTCGTCCCACCACGCCTCCGTGCCCAGTGCCTGGTTTTTGAAAAGTTTGTTGTTTTTAACCCACGTTTACACATTTAACCAATTTTAACCAATTATTGGACACATTGAGGAGAATGTGTAATTTAAGTGTGGGGGGGGGGGAGTTAAACTTGAAATTGTTTGTGCTAAAAACAAGCCTTACACAAAACTCTACTTGGAAACGCTAAAAGACGCCAAATCTTTTAAAAAACATTTATTTCTCTTGTTTATAGTTGAAGTTAGAAACCAAGATCTAAAATTTTCAAGTTTTTATGAAGTTTACAACCGATAGCCGGGATAAAAAGAACATTACAAGAAAAATCTATAAAAAATGGCATGGCAATTCTTTCTAAAATTTGATTGTATATACATTTTCACACTTATACCCTTTTTCCCACAAGAAAGTGAGTTTTGAGCCTTTACCGAGCATTCAAATCTATATCTTTAACTAGTTGCTCAATTTCGTTTCTTGTGTGAATAGCTGTATGGTTCTTACAAATTTAGAACTTGACAAGATGATACATTCCCAGTCCTTACAAACAAATCCAAGTAATTATACTGTGACAACCCGCAATTTCAAGTTAACAAGTTGACCTAACCACAGTTAATTTATACATACATTCATAGCACTGCATTTAACTAGGGTTAGTTAAATGAGTCTACGTTGGTAATTCGGGGAATTACAAGAACACACACAAGTTAATTCTCTAACGTTGGTGACTAACACGAATAATAATTATAAATGGACTGCTTACACAAGACTTATATGTTGCATGACATATATGTGAATTATATGCTTTAACTATAAATTGTAAGAAGTTATGTGCTTTGTGTGAAAGTTAATTAGTTAAGGGTGTTTTGAGTTAATACTGAAACTCTAATAAAACTCCTGCATAACCCTAATCCCCTTACAATTGCACCCTAATCCCCTCACAATTGCACTGTACGACAATTTATGTTCTCTAATCACTTTCTCTGATCTCCTGGCTGCACAAGTCTCACACAATCATCTACTTTCTGATCTTTTAATTCTCCTAGAACAATCTCTATATCAATCTAAGGTAAGTGTCTATGTTATACGTTGTTAATCTTGTTCTCGTGATCTCATGCAAAACCCTAGACATCCAAACAATCTAAGGTTAATCGATCATGCCTGATGAGTATGTATTGGTTGCTTGATGTTAGTGATAGTGTTGGTACAATAGAACTGCTAAACTGTTGATGTGATGATTTCTGCATTGTAATATGAGAATAATTGTTAGTCCGACTTTGTGAAGTCACAAAGTCCGGGTTAAGGAAGCATGTCCGAATTTGTATGATGAAGAGGACTCTGAATTTGTATGTTAAATGGAATTCCGTGTTTGTATGATTAAGAGGATTCCGAATTTGTATGATTAAGAGGATTCTGAATTTGTATGTTAAGTGGAATTCCGAGTTTGTATGATTAAAAGGATTCCAAAATTGTAAGATGAAGTGGAGTCCGAATTTGTATGATAAAGTGGAGTCCGAAGTTATATGACTAAGTGCAGTCCGAGTTTAGTGAATGTTTATCATGTTCCGAGTTTAGTAGTGTACATGGGTCTGAGTTTAGTGATGGATAATGCTTGTCCGAGTTTAGCTGTGAATGTTGATGTCTGCGTTTAACTTGGGTATGTTTTTAGAGTTTAACTTCGGTATGTTTTTCAGATTTTAACTTGGGTATGTTTTTCAGGGTTTAACTTGCGTATGTTTTTTAGAGTTTAAGTTGGGTATGTTTTTCAGAGTTTAACTTAGGTATGTTTTTTAGGGTTTAACTTGGGTATGTTTTTTAGGGTTTAACTTGGGTAGTTTTTCAGAGTTTAAGTTGGGTATGTTTTTTAGAGTTTAACTTAGATATGCATGTCAGAGTTTAATAGTTTGATGTTTGGGATCCAGTTTCACAATATTACACAACATGTCCCAAACTAACTAGAGAATCTACTACTCGTTATTGTATGATAAAACTTGTTAATCTGGTCATGGTAAACACTTGGGTGTTTGGACACTTAGGGCATTGCAAACACTCTACTCGTACACATACTTACATTTAACATACATTAGGTTGCGTGTAATGGACCTAACACTTACCTAATACATAAAGGTACGTTATCATATACCGAGCAAACTAAGGTGAGTTCATTACACTTTCACAAGCATGCGTCCCGGGGTGACAAACTACTATTCCTTGGAGGAATACTTTTTATAAATGTAGTTTAATTTCAAATTTAGTTAATAAACTCAAAATCTATCATGAAAGTCCCTATCTAATACTGAACTAGTTGCCTTGGAGGCAATGGGGTATTCGTTGATAGCGGTATTAGGCTTGACAAACCTCACACCGTGCTGGGAGTCGGGCGTGAACTAAGGACCTTAAAAACTTTGATTAATGCTTATAGACATTGATGAGGGCCAAACAACATAACAATCACATCGATATCGAGTTTATTATTCATAGCATGTCTTTAAACTAAACACTTACTTGTTTTACGTTAAACAAAACTGTGGACTCGCCAGCTTTATCGCTGATACACTTTTTCTGCATGCTTGCAGTTCGTTAGATACAATCTCCATAGGAACTTGCAGTTTGAGGAGCTAGGAGTGTCATGGGGCACATTGTTATAAACATTTGATACTTTACGTTTGTTTGTTTGAAACATTTATAATTGCTTCCGCTCAACATGTATTTTGATTGAAACGTTTAATTTGAAATACACTATTCATGTTGGACATGATGGCTTTGTTTTATATCATCTACTATTAGTTCGACATGATTAATGGCTAGATCCTGGTACGTCACACGCCTCGCGGTAAAAACTCCGCTAGTGGTAATTTGGGGTGTGACATATATGATAAAGGCATTAGGATATATAAACCCTGTTTTTCATCTTCAACTTTATTTTCTTTTTATCTCCCAACAAAAAAAACAAAAATATTCCGCTAGTTAAACCCTTTTGAGCCTAAGCCTTTCATTTCAAAACCCGCAAAACGCCATTTGGCACAAACTACCCATCATCCAAAATCACTCTTTATTTTCACACCCCTTTATTTTAGTCAAATGCGGTTCTTTTGAAAACAGAAATAGGTGACTTAGTTTTATCTTTAATCAAAAAAGAAATCCTCTAGTTACTCGAAATAAATAAGCAAAAATTTTATTGCTTATGAATAAATAGTTCATAACTAAGTCCTAAATAAATAATTTTTCAAAAGAAAACCGACGTTTTATGCCTTTAGCCACTTTTCAAATAAAACTACCCTACCCCTAACCAAAGGCCTACCCTTTTAAAATCTCTCTTGATATATACAAAGATTATGTTAAAAAAGAGGAGGTTTGATTACTTGTCAAGCATATGGTAGGAGTAAGTTCCATACCAGACTCGAGCGTTTCACTTATACATATTCGGCCGAGTGTTGAGTAATCGCTTGTGAGGTGTGTGAATTTGTATATAGCTAAATAGAATTTTATAAAGGTATATATTATTTTTCTTAAAAAGTGTTCTAAATAAATATAAAAACTAAAATAAAAAGAACTTGGATTCCCAACACTCTACAAACAAGACCAAAAAAAAACTTCTTTTGTACCATTTCCATTTGTGTGTGTAAGCAATAATTAAAAAGTTATGCTTGAGGACAAGCGAACATTCAAGCGTGGGAGTATTTGATATGCATCAAATGCAACATATAAATTGTATTACGGTATAAAATCAACCCTTTTAATACTAATGTTGGAAAAAGTGCGTTACTTTCAGGATAAAAAGAGCTTAAATGTACAAAAAGAACAAATTAACGACAAAATCCAGCATAATTATTAAAGAAGGGAAGACAACACACTATACCAACCCCCCAAGACTCACCCCAAGAATAAAAACAAAAAATTAGAAGTTTGGCATGGGGCCGTGCCTCGTCGGCACAGGGTCGTGCTCCTTCAAGATTCCAGATCAGAAGAAAACAAACAGAAGCAGACAAAAGACATGAGGTCGTGTTTCTATGGACATGGGCCGTGGTCAACTTCCAGATTTGCATATCTGGGATAATAAAACAAGTACAATGGCCATGGGGTCGTGCCGTTGACACACATGGCCGTGTAGCAAGCTGACCTAACAAACAAATTAAATACATAAGAAGAATGTGAGTTCAAGGAGTCTTTTTAGGTGTCATGTGTCGTAAAAAAAATATAACATAAACATCAATAATGCAACTACATCCATAGGATGTCTTGGGTTTGCTCATGTTTGGGCCTCCAATGTCCCCCACACCTTCACCTGTATAGTCATGTGAGCCCCTATGACTATTGGCTTAGTAGGATTCACATTGGTGTTGGCGGTTTAACACTCGCATCACCCGAATGAAAACCATGAAATATGTTTGCGAGATGCATGGTCGGAGGGTGTCCAGGTGTAGACACAATGACAACTCAAAGTGGGGTTAGCTCACACGACGTTTGGTATAGCATGCTTTGGCCTAATAGGTCCTTCGTACTCTCATCGTTAGTCCCCAGGTAGGCAAACTGGTCCTTTATTTTGGATTTATACGAATGCCAAGCCTAGACAGGACGTTCCGACTACCGGTACTTGTACCCTTCCAGTTACTACATGCCCGTCATGAGAACTCACTTTGATGTGATTTGAAAAAATACAAAAATCGTTGCAAAAATCATGGAAATTGTGTGGTGTGTGCTCTCATGGATATGATATGTTATGAGGATATGATTCATGATGAGCATTATATAGTAATATGTACTTATGAACATGCTTGCATAACATTGAATGTAACAATAAACATAAAGCATATAAACATCATGAATTTTGTATGTAACATATAAACAATTTTAAAATTCTAATCAACTATAGTATAGGCTCTAAGGGTCTAATAACCTATCCTATATCCCTATAGTCATGGCTCTGATACCAATCTGTCACACCCCGACCCGCAACGGAATAAGAGTCGGGGCATAATTGGGTTATCACCAAAGCTCATGATGTTTACTAAAATGTTTCATATTTATTAAATTCAAATTACAACTTCAATATTTCAAACAAGTCCATACAATTACAAGGAAAAACTAACTAAATAAACAATCCAAAGCCTAAACTGATTTATTCTTCTAGGCCGTCCTATATGTTTCTTGCTGCAACTGGATCACCTGTATCATGTGTAAAAATGAGGGTTTTTGGGTCAACAAAAGTTGGCGAGTGAACCTTGTTAGAAAACATTTATTATTGATTTCTTGTTGTATTTAATATGGAAAAATTGTGCAATAATCATATGTGAGCAAACGTAAATAAACATACAATAACAAACCACCTTGCATGAGTATATGACATGAATGATAATGTATATGTTGGCAACGTCACATTCCGCTCATAGTTAATGGGGAACGGACGGCCTATGATGATGTATGTGCGATCAAGGCTCAATCAAACGGAGCTGATCGTATGTTGGCAACGCCACGTTCCGCTCATAGGTAATGGGGAACGGTTCCGCTCATAGGTAATGGGGAACAGACGAGCCTATGATGTTGTATGTACTGAAAATGATAAAATTTAATCTAAACATTAACCACACAAACAATTGATACATATTGGATACACATTTGATCATGGATATGATGGATGCACAAGTGTTTAAATGTAATAAATAATAAGACACATGATACACCCCAAAATGTGATTAAAACGGGGAATTTGTAGAGATTCACTCACATTGGGTGCGTTCTTTAGAGGGTTGATCGACGAGGAATAACTAACCTAAATAATAACGAAAAGGTACGGTAAATAAGTGGATTTTATTAACAATTTTAATAGGGTTTTTAGATTTATTTTTGTGAGTTTAAGGTCATTTTCTAACTTTAAAAATATTATTTTTAAGTATTTTTAATTGATTTTTAAATTAAATAAATAAATAAAAATATAAAAAAAAATGTTTACTTTTTGGGTTGACCGTTGACTTTGACTGTTGACCGGTTCGGACTTTGTGTTTGTTTGCGCTGAGTGAGGTTCGAACTTGTGACCTCTCGTACGCGTGCACGCAGCTCTACCAACTGAGCTACGTGTCTAACCCGAAATATTCTATGTTTTAATTATATATATATACTAATTAAATGTTTAATTTATTTGGTTTTATATTAAAAGAATTTAAATGGTTGAACCGGTTTGCAGGGAGCCGAATCGAACTCGGGTCCTTCGGTTTGTAAGCGCACAGCCCAACCAGTTGGGCTGTGTGACTTATCTGTTAAACTTACAGTTTTTATTCATCTTAAAAACATCCTGGGTCCTACTCTGATTCAGTAACAAAAAAATTGGTTTTAATTCGGAAAGCCGGTGCGTTCGTAAGATTCGAACTCGTGACGTGCGCTATGTGTTTGCACACAGTCCACTGCTGGACTGTGTTTCTAACCCGGTTTAATATTCAATTTATATAATACTTATACACAACGTCGACTTCGTCTTCTTCGTTCAAAGACACAGAACAACGATTATTCGACTGTTCTTGTTTAATTCGATTAACGGACATATAAATGATTAAAATGAAATGGATAAAGAAGGTTTTGGGAATGAATGTACCGGAAAGATGATTTTCTCAGAACTCCAGCAAAGGTCGTCGGCTCTGTTTTATGAATTCCGTCTGAGCAGACCAATTAACAGTTTTGATTAACTAATTGTGAAATTGAGTTACTAAGCAAAGATTATCAAAGAGTTTAGATGTTTGTACCGATTCACAGCGTGTTTTCGGAAACGTCCAGAGATTTTCCGGCGAGTGCTGAATATCCGGTAACGTCGTCTGGGACCGATTCTTGTTGAAGGATTTAAGTTAGTATAAGTCTAACAATGGATAGAAGATGAAAGAATTGAGAAATTTACCGATTCGATGAATGTCACGGTTTTCCGGCGAAAGTCCGGCGATATCAGAAAACGTTTCCGACGAACAGAAATTAGAGCGAAAGTGAAATTGAAGGTTCTGCGAGTGTTTCCAAGTTATGAGACGATGAAATTGTCAGTGTAAAACAGGTGAAATATGATTTCGGTTTTCAAAACCCAAAATCATATGAAGCGATTTCATTGAAGACGGAATTGATTAAGAACGTGGGCAGCAATTGATTCTTCGGTTATAATCAGTAATTAGCGATCACTCAAACGTCTCTGGATGGTTGAAAGCCGATGATCGGTTTCAGTTTTGGCGCAACAGATGAATTCACGGGGAAACTTAAGTTTCATATGATTCCTTGTTTACACAAAAGAATCAAGTGGCGGAGTGGTGAAAGGCTTGTGTGTTAAGTGAGCCGGCTGACCCCGGTTCGAAACCCGGCAGCGACTTTTATTTTTTCTTCGACCGTTTTTTATTGTTTATTAATTATAGTTTATAAATTCTAGTATATTTATTGTTTAAAATTAAAAGGAGCATTAAATAAGCAACGAAAATTTGAAACTGACTATTCGATTAATAAACGAAGCGGGTTTTGAAAACCCGTTTTTCGACGGATGTTACAATAATCCGGTATCAAAAGCTCTTTTATCCTTGGACGATCTTGGTATCTTACCATCACTATACTACGCCAACGATGGGTGCACTAGCCTAACGTGTTGTAGAGAGTGATAGTGTTATATCGTGTTTTATAAATGTAAAACTTGCAAAAACGAGTGAAAAGTACCTAAAATATATCTAAAATTATACTCACGCTCACACCACGCCAAGTTTTTGGCGCCATTACTGGGGACACAATGATTTTAAGAAAGCTTAAAATTAACAGCCTAATCATTTTCTTTAATTTTCCTGTTCAAATTTTTGTTCGTTTTTCAAAAAAATTCAGTTACAGTAGCTTAAATCTGTAGTAACTAAAACCAAACAAAATTTTTTCTCAAAAGGCAGATACGGGCCATGCTTAATCGACATGGGGCCGTGTAAAAACGCCCAAAACCGAATAAATGATAGTCCCAGACATGGGGTCGTGTAAACCTTTTGTTTCCATCAAATTTTTCTATTTTCAAGAGTTGTGATCTTCTGGGTACTATCCAAACAATGGATTATTACATGGGAGATTACAAGTACTACGATTATGGTGATTATGAGAAACTATATTGTACCATATGCAGTGAATGCCATTCGGTGCAAAATTGTTACCTTTTTCGACCATGAACCTCATACACAACTGTTGGATCTATTCAACCCTATAAAAGAACAGATGATTGAAAGCCAAAACAATCTACAACATTTGATCACTAATGAAGATCTGTTGCTCTAAACTCTGCTGATACTTAAAGATTGTTCACAAGATCTATTAAGAGGCAAAGCTCTGCTGGAAGCTAAAGTCTGCTAGAGAGAAACTCTGATGAAGTATAAGACTGTTGAAGCAAAGGTCTGCTAATGAGAACCTCTGATGAAAATAAAATCTGTTGAAGTTAAGTCTGCTAAAGACTAACAAAGGATAAAGCCCAACAGAGGATATCTCAATAGTCGTTATCATCAAAGTTTATATTGTTCTTTAATGTAACAGTGTTTAGGTCTAGTAGTGTTCAGAGTTTGTTTAGTTTCCTAAATGTCACTTTCATAGTGACGTTAGCCAAAGATGCTCAGTGGTTTGTAATTTACTATAAATAGAACAGAACCTGTATTGTTCTATCTATCACTTCTACACATTCCATACGAACAAATTAGAGTGATCTTAGGCTGAGGTGGAGTTTGTAATTTGCATGTATACGTGATTAATATTACAAAAGCGTTGTCAATGAAAACATTCTTCCCATTGTTGTGAATCAAAGTTTACATTTCCGATGCATTTATGTTTGATTTATCTTCATTCATTACTTTCTATCTTTAAACTTTCACAACAATTCAAACAGAGATCCTAACAATTGGTATGTTCTAGCAACTTCAATCAAGGTTCTATTTTCCAAGCCCCAAGTCCTCAGGTTCAAGTGCAACCTGCAGCACAAGTTACACAACCTTTGCTTCTGCCGAGACCAGTCAACAGAGCTTCTTTACACAAGGTTTTCTTGATTGGAGTAGCTTACTTGAGGAACTGACCGATGAAAATTTTGCTCTAGTTGCTAATACTGAAAAGAAACATGATGATTTTTGTTTCATAGCACTAGACACAATACTTGAAGGGGATGAGTCTGAGGAGGTAGTGTTAAATTCTATTGATGTTTGTGAAAATGTTGTGGCAGATGTTTCAGAAGAGAAAGTTGGTGAAGAAACTATGATCTTAGTGTCAGGCCCATAGGAAACAAGTGTTTGTGATGGTGAACGTGATTGTGCCATGATGGCTGCTGCTAAGGTATCACCTCAGGTCCTTCAAGACTTATGTTCTAATAAAGGCATTATTTCTTTTGCTAATATAAAAGAGGTGAATGAAAATCTTAGAAACAAAATTTCGGATGATGAAATTCAGTTTGAAAAACTTTCAAAAGAGTTAAAAACAAAATTGGTTGAAAAAGATTCTAAAATTAGTAGTCTCAAACATGAGTCTAGCATAACCAAGGATCAACTCCAAACTATAATAGAAAAATATCAAAGTTATAAAAAGAAGCTTGAATCTACCCAAATTACTTTTGAAAAATAGGTAGAATCCTGCAAAGGTTATGAGCTCATGTTAGAATCACAAATCAAAAGCAATGTAAAATTTGGTGTAGGTTTTTAGAAAACATGACCAAGTTTCTCAAAAAGCTGCTGTAAATGATTGTGAGTTGGTTGGAATTATTCCAACAAACTTGGCTGGTCAAGAAATTAAAGTCACTGAACCAAATGGTAAGAAAATTGTTTTAAAAAGACCAGCAAGATCCTCAACTTTTGAGAAAATTGAAAAATATTAATTCAAACCTACCTAGTCAGATAAGAGTGACATTCTTGATAACTTTAAGCCAATGGATTTTTCAAACATTAAAGGTGTAAAGGTACCTTAAGTCAAGATCATTCCCTTAAAGTATCTTCTAGCAGATTGTAGGTCCCCTAATCCGTATGGATCTTCACAGAATCGTCTATCTAATCTAGAGTGCGGAATCCTCTAGATCAGATTATCACAGAAAAACGAGCAATATCAAGAACACGAAAAATCACTTTCAATCCGTCTTCTATTGATTATCCAACGCGAATGCTTACAATCAATTCAAGACTCACAAGAAATCTCTCAGCCACTCTCTATAGATTTCTCACACCTCTCTCTCTACTCTCTTTCCAACTTTGCTTGACCAAAACCCTAATGCACAACATGTATATATACTACATGTCTACATCCTGGGCTTTGGACTGGGCTAGGCCATTCTCCAAGCCTATAACAACTCTAAACAAGCTACAGACAAATGCTAAGCCCAATACAAAATATTCAAAGACTAAACTATTAAGTTGTTGTCACAAGTATGCACTAAAATACTCCCCCTTGACAATAGCTTCATAGTGTGATTTGTCTTCAAACATCTTATGATCTTTTGGTTTTTGGATAGCTTCAGCTACACACAGATTCTGACATTAATAGACTCCCCCTTAGCTGATGCTTCCAATCTCCAAAACTTTCATTCATTGTAGATTAGTGAACTAGCATTCTCTGGTTAAGCACATGTCTCTAAATTCCTCAGAATCTCCCTTTGCAATGTAGTAGAAGGATCCTACCATTCATCTTCACACATTCCGCACTCCACTCTTAAAATGTACTTTACTTGAATTCTGCACTTCATTTTGATAACTGCATCAATCTGTTTATAAACTCAAGCAAGTAACTCGAAAAACCATTAGTCCTTTTCCACATTAAAGATAAACCAATATTTTATCTTATCATGCAAACACAAACAACTTATCAGTTCAAACTCGGAGACTTTAAAAGCAATTTTTTTGTATTTTTAAATTTTCTGAAAACAAATAAATAACAAGAAAATAAACACTCTATTTTTGTGAGAATCACCGGTAAAGATCATATCGGTAACATCAAACTGTTGTAACACTATTAGATAATCCTATATGTAATTTTCATGAAAAGCAGTCCAAGATGATTATCAGTATTGTTTATCCACTTAAACAAAATACATGAACATTTCAAGTACCATTATCTAGTGATATGTTAAGGTAGTACCAGACTGATATATTAGTGTGTCCCACTTCAGGACATAACCCCACGATCAAGGTATGCAAAAAGATTTCTCGTCGAAGGTGAGTATACCGAAATTCATCCCTTTTGATTTACAACGTTAGATAATTGATGAACAGGTCAGTACTTCTACTTCTGTACAGCAAAGAGACCAATATCCAACAAGGGTTAAGACAAATACCATAGATTTTGGTACGATTTATGCATTTTGCACATTTGAATGACTCTCTAGGAGAGCTTCTTCAATTTCTGGGATTTGGCATTTTAGCTCTTTTAAGATATCCTGGTTGTGCCTAGGTCAGCATATATCTAGATGCAGCAGAAGGACAACTCTGATACCCCGAATGAAATAACGATATAAAGACCCAAAACCTTAGATTTTGGCAATCTATCAACACAAGATTTAAGGTTATAAAACCATACGCCACTGATACGTTACCCACTCACACACAATTCGTTATGTTTATATCACCAAGGTAAGTTGATTATTTCATGCTTTTATGCCTACTGGTACATCATATGATGAAGTTTCTATCACACTTAAGCAATTTTATATTAATTTCAGTATAACAGTCTAACTTGCTGATGTTACTATCATTTCTTCTTTTCCAAATAGTGAAAACTCATTTGATTTTCTAATTTTACTGTTTTTGGATTTTAAGAAATTTTTAAACTTTTCAACTTACTCCCTAATCACGCACTACTTAACTTTTTTTGCTTAGGAATTTCTCACCCTAAATTTTTGTTTTATGAGTAAGGTTTTAAAAACAGAAATTTAAACACAAACAGACTCCCACTTTAACCTGACAAAAGGTTTTCAATTTTAATAAATATTATCTATCACAGAAGTTAATAATTCGTTACCATGTGTAACCTACTATTCACCTCAGATGCTTTACAGGAATAACCACTGTTGAACACATCAACAATCCTTCTTGGTCATCCTACACACAGTCAACAACTTAGTTAGACTTGAGAACCCAAAACCCTACCGGTTTTGGGTTGACCATGAATGTCAATATAACTTAATTTTGTCCAATATCCATCACACCCTACCGGTGTCTTGGATGTCTTCGAAGTTGTTGAACAAGATTTATAATTTCAAGAAGATCTTTGATCGTGAGAGTTCTAATAAACTCTCGGATTTTCTGACCTTTGAAAATTATTATCTCGAAACCTTCTTCTCCCATTATCATAATCTGAACTTGGAAAAATTTTTGGATTTTTTGAACATTTGAGTTACTAAAACCCCTATATTCGTTTCGTCTTTGAAAATGTTGATTACTAGAAGTCTGGTATCAAGTTTGATATCCAAAATTTTTACTTTGAAAACAATTTGATTGACCATTATGATGACTTGATTTAGGAGAAAAGTTTCTTGGACTATCATATCTTCCTGATATTGAAGGTTTAGATTGAAATCTCGGTTGTTTTGTCTGACAACTTGGTTTAACATTCTTATTTGAACCAACCTGATTCCATCTTTAACTTCAACCTCATCTTCCACTTTCTTACCCTTTTTAAAAGGACAACAACTAGCCACATGTCCTTTGTTGTGACATTTAAAACAAGATCTTTTCTTAAAAACTTTCTTTCTGTTAAATCCTTTCTTAAATGTTTTAACCGTTTTGTCTTTAGTATCCCCATCCACTTTATGAGGTGTACTGTTAGACCTAACAGATTCTTTCAAAGAAACTGGACTATTAGGTATGTCAACCGTTATCGGGTCCACTATAGCTGGTGTAGTAGGCACAAAATCTGTTAGCTCATTTTCATTTGGTAAAAAAGAGTAATCCTGATCCTCAGAAGATGAAGCTTTACTAAACCCCATTCCCGTTTTATCACTACTCCTTTTCAAACTTTTCTTAATTTGAGTCCTGACTAACGAGGATTTTCCAAATTTGTCTAAATTTCTATGAAGTTCAACAATTTTGGCTTGTGCACCATCTAATTTTGTGCACTTTTCTGAAAGCTCGTTAGTCTTATCCTTCACAGTTTCACGAGCTAAATCAATGATCTGTAACAATTCATTGACTTTGCTGGTCAAACTGTTGATTTCTTGTTCATTTGATTTTAGTTTATTTAAACAATTTGACTCCCTTTTACTCAAAACAACATTTGACTCTTTCTGTTTTTCTACTTCATCTAACAGAATTTTGTTTTGCTTTGATAGTTTGTCAACTTTACCTCGTAGTTCCGTACAGTTATGACAAGTATGACTCACAGATTGTAATTGTACCTGTATCTCTGCTGTAGACTCATATGTATCATCCATGCACACTGTAGCTCTTGCATCCTTGACTTCCAATTTATCCTTCTCAGCTTCATTCTTCTCTTCTTTCTTAGCAGCTGCTTCTTCAATCTTCACAGCTCCAATCTCAGCCACACATGCATGATCAAATAAACTATATCTTGAAGAACTCGGATAACGTTTTCCTAAAGCTTCCCACAGAGCTCTAGAAGATCCATACCTATTACAAATGTGTTTCATATCAGTTGGCAAGGACATCTTTATCGCTGCTAAAGCTTTCTTCTGAGTACATACGATTCTCAGAGTCTTCCATCTTCTCATATGAAAGTACCATAATTCTCTCATTAACTCGACCTGTGGGAGCAATGTATCCATCAATCATACAGTTCCACATCTTAGAATGTTCACTTTGAAAAAATGCCTTAAACTTCTTCTTCCAGTCTGCATATTGCTCAACATTTATCAACTTTAGGCAGTTATTAACACACTCACTGATATTTTTCATTCTGACCATCTTTAACACGCAGAGTATCAGTTTAAATGGATTTTGGTATACCTGTGTGAAAATCCAAATCTAACCCCTCTTTTGGTCCTTCTTCGTGTTTTACCGTAACCGTACCGTTAAAAACGTTCAAAAATTTGTCCGAAATGTGTGTTTACCAAATTGTACCGTTAGACTCGCCTCGACAATACGAATCCAATGATGTATAATGTCCGAGACCAATTTTAGGAATTCTCGTGCCTTTTTTTGTCCTAAAAATCACACGAGCCTAACCGTGCAGTCGGTTTGTCAAAATTGTTTATAGATCAAATTATGTGTATGAAAACGTTTATCTCCGATTACGTCAACTGGTTAACTTTCCACCTTTTCAAGTTCAACTCAGAACAGTACCAATTCGGAACATTAACTCGGATTAACAATCCAGGATGGAAAGTCGGAACAGTGATCCGAGATACTAATCCGAGATGGTAATTCGGAACAGTGATCCGAGATGGTATTCGAGATGATCCGAAATCAATACCAAAAAATCTGAGATGCACTATTATGATCCAAGATGCTTCCCAATTTATCCGAAATACACTGTTTTGATCCGAGATGCAATCCGAGATGATCTGAGATAAACACCAATGATCCGAGATGCACTATTCTGATCCGAAATACAAGTTTTCTGATCTGAGATGAAAATTTTTGATCCGAGATGCTTCACTTATGATCCGTTTCTATCCGAAATCCTTGATGTTTATCAGAAACAACAGCAAAAAACCGTAGAACAGCCGTCAAAACATTCAAGAAACCCAACTTTTTCTACAGTAACGATTCTGAACCGATCAAAGCAAGAGCCTAATGCTCTGATACCAATTGTAGATTACGTCAGCTGGAAAACACAGATGTTACAACATCTGCTGACAAAAGAGAGAAAAGGGAAGAAAAGATAGAAAATATCAAACTTTTTGTGATTTTTGTGAAAAGAAGAATCATGTCACTAAAAACTGTTTTCTTCTAAAAGCCTATAATATAAAGAAAACAAGTGTGATCATTGATTTACCAAATTGCATCATTTGTGGCAGATCAAATCACAAAACTCAAGAGTGTGTTTATCTCAAAATTTTTGATGTCAAAAGAAATGAGTATAAATCTAAAACACTTCAGAGTTCAAGAAATGAAAAGACTAGACAGATTTTTGTCCCTATCCAAACATCTATTACCAAACAATTGAGTATAACCTCTACTCCCAGAAATGTTCAGGTAACTGATGCACCACCAGCTAATAAATTTCCAAGGTGATATGGCCAACCTGCTTACAAGAGTGTACTCTACAAAAGACCATCTAAACCAAGAGTTAACAGGCATCCTCATAGTTATGATCAGTTGAAAGGAAATGGTCCACAGCAGATGTTATCAAAATCTATTCAAAACACTAACCATATTCCTTGACTTGAGGCTGGAATGTCTATGACCCATCCAAAGCCATATTAGCTTTGGAAACTCACCTAAACTAATTGTTTACTGATGTGTAGGAGCTACTACTTGCCTTGATAGTTTATGGTATGTAGATAGTGGAGGCTCCAGGCAAATGATAGGATGTAGAGCCCTACTCAAAGATTTCCTGGCACATGGAGGGGGTGATATATCCTTTGGTAACAATTCAAAAGGGAAGGTGTTAGGGTCTGGGACAGTCTAGGCTGGGAAACTCAAGTTTGACATGTCAATCTTATTGACAATCTGAAATTAAATCTTCTTAGTGTATCTCAAATGAGTGACAACGGCTATGGGTCATTCTTCACTAAGAAAGCTTGTCAGATTGTTGGGCAAGAAGTGGTTAAAAAGATTGATCAAATCATAGCTGAGAGCAAAGCACAACTTGTTGCTCACGGAAGTGGCAATTTTTATGTAGTTGATATGTTGAAAGACAATTCAATGTCCAATGCATGTCTGTTCTTAGTTGCTTTTAACAAAGAGACAGAACTATGGCATAGAAGACTTGGTCACACAAATCTTAAAATTATCACTACACTCTCCAAACAAGATCTTGTAAGAGGTCTTCCATCAAAACAATTCACCTGTGATAAACATTGTGTTTAGTTTAAAAGGTAAACAACATAAAAGTTCATACAAATCAACTGAAGAGTCCAAAACAAGTCATTGTCTACAATTTCTACATATGGACTTGTTTGGCCCTGTAAAAATCATGAGTATTAAAAAGAAGAGATATTGTCTTATCATAGTTGATGATTTTTCAAGGTTTACATGGACCTAGTTCATGCACTCCAAAGATGAGACTACATGTATTTTGCAAAATTCTATAAAACAAGTTAAAAAGCAATTTAACCTGCCAGTAAAAGTCTTTAGGAGTGACAATGGGACAAAGTTAAAAAATAAGGAGTTGGATGATTTATGTGTCAAAAGGGATTGTTAGGCAATACAGCATCCAAGGACCCCAGAACAAAATGGGGTGGTTGAAATGAAAAATAGAACTTTGATTGAAGCTGCTAGAAGAGGCTATAGACAAGATGAAGGCAGTGATTATGATGAAACTTTTGCTCTTGTTGCAAGACTGGAGGCCATCAGACTGTTTTTAGCCTTTGCCAACCACAAGATCAAGGTGTATCAAATGGATATCAAGTGTGCATTCCTATATGGCAAGATCAAGGAAGAGGTATATGTATGCCAACACCTGGTTTTGACGATGTTTTTTTGTCCTGATCATGTTTACAAGCCAAAAAAGCTTTATATGGCTTGAAACAAGCACCTAGAGCCTGGTATGAAACTCTTTCGACCTTTCTCTTATTCATAGGCTTTACTAGAGGTAAAATTGATAAAACTTTGTTTTTAAAATGGAGAGGAAAGGATTTGATACTTTCCAAATTTATATGGATGACATCATTTTTGGATCCACGTGCAATGGTATGTGTGAAGAGTTTAGAGAACTCATGACAATAGAGTTTGAAATGAGTGCTATGGGTGAACTCCAATGCTTTATTGGTCTTCAAGTTAAGCAATTGCAAAATGATACTTTCATTCATCAAAGTTAGTATGTCAAAGAACTACTTACCAAATTTGATATGAATGATTGTAAACCTTGTAGTACAACCATGGCTAAATCTAAGCTGGTCACTATTAATGACAAAGATGACTTGGTTGATCAAATTCTTTATAGAAGCATGATTGGGTCTTTATTGTACCTAAATGCATCTAGGCCAGATATCATATTAGCTACATGTGTCTGTGCTAGATCCCAGTCAGCACCTAGGAAGTCAAATCTTATTGCTGTGAAAAGGATATTCAGATACATAAAAGGTGCTCTCACACTTGGTATATGGTATCCTGCTAATGAGAATATTGAGCTTTCAGGTTACTCAGATAGTGATTTTGTTGGATGTCATTCCACAAGGAAGTTAACTTCAGGAGGTTTTCAATTTCTAGGCAATTGCTTAGTTTCTTGGTAAAGCAAAAAGCAAGCTGCGGTTTCAACATCCACAACTGAGGTTGAATATATTGCTGCTGCAAGTTGCACTGTTCAACTCCTAGGCTTCAAAATCAGTTGCTGGATTTTGGTGTAACTGCTCTAAAGACTCCTCTCATGTTGGATAGTTAAGCAGCTAAAAACATCATTGAAAATCCAGTTTCACATTCAACAACCAAGCACATTGATATCAGACATCACTTTGTGAGAGATTGCTATGAAAAAGGTTTGATTTCTTACATCATGTTCCAACTAAGGATTAGCTAGCAGATGTTCTAACAAAGGCTTTAGATACATCTACTTTTGAAAGCTTGATCTCTAGAATTGGCATGCTTAACATGGATTAAAAGCAAACTTTTTGTTTTCCTTGAATAAAAAGCATCAAAATGTTTTTTAGAAAATCGAAAATCCATTCTTAAAAATAGCTACAATTGAAAATTTCAATAATCCTAAAAGTATGTTTTCAACCATTGTTTCTAAACCTATGTTTAGCTTAAATATCTATCCACTGCTAAATGTAACCTCTGTTATCCTGTCTATTGTTCCCATTCATTGTTTGGGCTAAAACCACTAGTTTGCCTTATCCACTGATATCTATCCTCTCATAGAGAAATCACCACAGTTCATGACCATGTTCTCAACAATTGTTGGTTCTCAACAACGGTTTCCCCAACAACTGTCATCCATTATCTCTCAGAGGTTACACGTGGACAGATGATTAGCCATCAGATCTTTGAAACCGTTGCCACATCATCATTCACTTTTTCCCTTTATTATCATTTTTCTATCCAAACAGAGTTTTCATTTGCCGTCTCGAATTTAAAATTCTCAAAAGCGGTTTTCATTACTTCATCTTCTCAGTACTCCTCACTTCCATCTCCGATCATGGCTCTCAACATCAAACTCCCACACAACTACATCCCCACTTTCGAGAAAACTGACACTAATACTTCATTCCATTCAATAATTGATGTTCTCACATTATCAAAATACAAAAACATCATGGTTGCAAACGCACCAATCTATGTGGATACACTCCGACAATTTTAGGCAAATGCTAAAGTTGAATCTCAAAAGAAGAAGCCATACGCTATCATTTCCAAGGTCGGAGAAACCCTTGTCCAAATTTCCCCATCCTCAATTTCCATTACTTTTGGTCTCAATGACCTAGATGGAAAAACTTCTTTTGGCAAGCAGGAATTACATGCTGAGTTCATAGAATGTGGGTATGAGGGTCAGTTATCTAGTGTTACCATTTTTAAATCAAACTTTCCTACTGAAATGAGGTATTTTTTCCATACCTTACTTACTCGTCTTTCAGTAAAGACCACCTCATTTAATGAGATTCCACAAAATATTCAATTTCTGGGATATGCTATTTTGACAAAATCTGAGTTTAATTTATCCTAGGTGTTGTTTATGGACTTGATGGCAAATTATAATAAAATATCAAAAATAAAGATTTTCTTTTATATCCAAGGCCTTTAAGGTATTATCTACAAAAGCAACTTTCAGAAAAGATTTTAAACATGGAGTTGTCTTTGAGATGCAGAGTCTTACAAGTGAAACTTTTACTAGAATAAAAAATATGGAGTCAACGGTTTCTAAAACAAAAGAAAAGGGGGATGAGAAAATTTTGGATGAGTCCACATCACAAGCTCAAACCTCTGTTGATGATCTTACTACTCCTGGTGATCATGACACCACAACCGGTGTTGTGAAACCCACACTAGAAAAATCCAGAAAGAAACCATCCAAATCTAAAAACCCTACCAAAACCAAAATTCATAAAAAGGCACCTCTGGAAGATGAGATCCCAGATGATAACCTTGTGGTAGCACAAAAGCCACTTGAAACCACTGTTGTTACTTCCTCACAACAGTTAGAAAGATCTCCACCTCAAAGCTAAACCCAGCCTGCTTCCTCACAAAAGGAAAAGGTTGTAAGCAAAGGGATCTCACATTATGGAGCAGATGATTCAATTGAATCTTTGTTTCTAAGCCCCTCTCCCAGGGCAAATTCTCTTTCTACTCCACAACCATCACCCTCAACTCCACCTACTATCATACCTATGTTTCGTGCAATTGAGATAACTTAGACACAAATCAGCTCCTCTCAATCACCTGTTCATGAGAGTTCACCACCACATGTGACTAAGTCTGAGTTAAATCTCTTTGCTAACCTAGAAACAACTGAGGAGGTTACACCCATGAGTTACAAGTAACTATTGGTGGTAATTTAAGTGAAGCAGCCACTACAACTGATGGCATAATAGTGTTTCCGTTGGACAATGGTTACATCCATAGGACTTCCTTAAAGGCAACAACTGTTGAGGCTATAATTGTAACCTCTGCTCCAGTTGGAAGTCCCCAGTACTAAGATAAAGGGCATTTGGGTCTGATAACATGGAGATTCCTCCTGTTGATGATCCAAATACAACTACCTCTGGTAGGAATTCAGATGATCCTATTAAATTAGGTAATGAATTGAGATAAAAAGAATTGACGGAAAGAATGACATAAATGGAGTCTTCAATCACTAAAATGAAAAATATGATGAAGCAGATGTTACAAAATTCTCAAAGCCAACCAACAACACAGCAAATTACCAATGAGCTATGGAAATCTATGCAACCAATCATTATAGCTCAAAGGAACTTAGCTGACATTCACCATGAACTCACATGAAGCTTATCAGAAACATGGTTGAGGCCAGATACAAAGATATTCAAGCTGACATAAAGAACATTAAAGAACATTTAGTAAAGACCACTAGCTCTGCCCCTACAAAAGTCTTTCATGAAGAAGTAGAGGATGATGCCAAAAAGGGAGAGAGTGATAAACTGAGAAAGTTGCAGCTAGACTCAAAGGTGCAACAAAAGCCAAGGTCTATTACAACCACTGCTGCAAATCAAATTTCTGCTATGTCATCAAATGTTGGTGTTCAAAAGGGTTGATGAGACCTGGAACAAACTAGCAGAGGAAATTGCCACAGAAAAGCAGAAAAGGCAAGATACACTGGAAGCTAAAGCTTCTAAACTAATTGAAGAAGAAAAGGCCAGGAAGATGGAAAAAGAAGACATTGGCACTTCAAAAAGAAGAAAGTCAACAAGAAATGTCAGACAGCGAATAACCACCTCTTCTAACACCACTGCCATGCCTACAACCAGTGTATCCCCTGCTCCAACAAAACCAACACACCACCTCAAAAGAAACAAAAACCTTCACGTAAGAAATCATCTACAGCACCAACAGATGTTGGTACAACAAATGTACCAACATATGTTACACCTCCACCATCAAACCACCCAACAGATGTTGTTACATCAAATGTATCAACAGATGTTACCTCAACCTCTGCCATGATCACATTTCCCACTTTAACCCAATCATTATCCACACCACCAAGACTTCCATTACGACCACCTTCACCACAAATTAGATTCCAACGCACAAGAAAAACTTTTGTTGTTGAAAATGATGATGAAGGGATTCCATCACCAGTTCCTTTGTCATCAAAACATATCACTTCATCACCATCCTCATCATCTTCACCTAAAACCACTTCACTTCCAATCATTTATCAACCACCATCCATTATACCTTTTGCTGCCAAATATCCTCTGGAACTGATGGCTGTGCAAAAAGAAATTGAATCATTCTTCACAGCAGAGGATAATACAAAACTTGACTTTCCATCTCTCTTTGGTTACGGAAAGCCAATAAATTTAGATAAATATCTGAAGTTGCAGGCTAGACAGGCTGAGAATATTGCCAAAGAGAGGAGCAAAGGGAAAGATGACAAGACTACTCAAGGCATTTTATCTTATAAACTGAGCAAAGTAAGAAAGATTGAAGACTTTGCCAAAGAGATGAGTAAGTCTATGTCAGAAAGGCCTGTAAATGCTGAGCTTGATGAAGAACTGAAACCTGATTACCTTGACCATATAATGCAACACAAACCATACAAAGCAACAAGAGCACAATTCAAGGACTGGTCTGCAAATGAGCTTAGAGAAGAAATTGATAAAATTCATACTATGCTCAAGGATCCATTACACAAGCCAACTCCACCTTATTGGAAAAAGACTAAACCTGTTGATCAAAATCATGCCTTGAAGATTAAAAGGATGAAAGCTGAGCTAAGTTGCTGCAAACTATGGATCATCAAGGTTTGTTGCAAGATGGTCAGAGTCTAGAGTAGTTGATACCTATAAAAGACTTGAAGAGCTTAGAAAGAAAGATCCTTCCGTTCCAAGAAAGCCAGCATATCCACCAACAACAATCCCTCAACAAACCCAAGCCTCCAAAAAGCATACTTCAACCACTATCTTACCCACACTTGCCTTAAACCAAGTAAAAAAATGAAAAAGCTAATGGAAGAAGATGATGAGCAGAGGTTTGAAGAGCATAGGAAAGAGGGAATCAAAAACCAATTACTTTACCATACAGAAACTGCAAGTGATAAGCTTAAAGAAATTATCTCAAACCTTGTTAGCAGACCTCAATCGCCAAACTCAACAAGAATAACTCTTCACCCAAAAAAACCATCTGGTCCAAGAATTCTAAAGTCGAAGTCATCCTCAAACACCCACAAATTGACCTTGCTCAGATCAGATGGTAAAGTTCCAAAGCTTACTATGGAGGATGCATATGGTCTGGTTGCATCTGACCTCCAAGATATGATGAATCTTAAACTTCAAATGGATTTTGATGACATGATTTCCTTGGACTTTGAATTACAATTCAAAAGACAGATAAGGGAAATGATGATGAGAAATAAAGATCAACAATAATGAAAAGTTTTGGCATCATCTGTTCTATGAGGAGATTGTTGGATCTATTGAACCCTATAAAAGAACAGATGATTGAAAGCCAAAACAATCTACAACATTTGATCACTAATAAAGATCTGTTACTATATACTCTGCTGATACTTAAAGACTATTCACAAGATCTGTTAAGAGATAAAGCTCTGCTGGAAGCTAAAGTCTGCTAGAGAGAAACTCTGATGAATCATAAAGGCTGTTGAAGTAAAGGTCTGCTGATAAGAACCTCTGATGAAGATAAAGTCTGCTGAAGACTAACAAAGGACAAAGCCCAACAGAGGATATCTCAACAGTTGTTATCAGCAGAGTTTATCTTGTATTTTAATGTAACAGTGTTTAGGTCTAGCAATGTTTAGAGTTTGTTTAGTTTGTTAAATGTCACGTTCATAGTGACGTCAGCCAAAGATGCTCAGTGGTTTATAACGTACTACAAATAGAATAGTGTCTGTACTGTTCTATCTATCACTTCTACGCATTCTATACGAACAAATTAGAGTGACCTTAGGTTGAGGGGGAGTTTGTAATTTGCATGCATACGTGATTAATATTACAAAAGCATTGTCAATGAAAACGTTCTTCCAATTGTTGTGAATCAAGGTTTACATTTACATTGCATTTATCTTTGATTTATCTTCATTCATTACTTTTCATCTTTAAACTTTCACAACAATTCAAACTCATATCCTAACAACAACGTATGAGGAACCACAGTTTGAGCTTCCAAAGATTGGGACACTCTAGTGTTTGAAACGTACAAAACACCACCTATAATTATACCTAAAGCAGAAAGCCTCATACAAAGTCTCAAGAACCTAGAATTCTAGATCAAGCAATCTCGTGCAAAAGAAGAGACTACTTGTACCAAGGAGATAATCATAGAAGAGGTAAAACTTCTAAAGCAAAAAAAAGAGGAACTACTTGAAGAAAAACCAACACATGAAGATGAAAAACCTGGACCAAGTAATTCGGAAGGTAATTTCTCGAAGGTAAATTTTGAAGAGGAACAAAGTGACCTCCAAGAAATACACATCCTACAACCTTCTTTTGAAAATCATAGTTTGGTTCCATCTCATACTAAATTTCTAAAAGAGGTAACCACTAATCTTAACATCAAAGAAATAGCAAGCTTTAACTTAACTAAAGGTCAAAATTCGCTAATACAAGATAAACGAATTAGATTAAATATAAAATCGATAACATGTTTTATTCAAAACATCTATATTAGTAACATCTCAATAGACAAAGATCTTTGTGTTAACATAATGCCAAGCTACGTTTTTGAAAGATTAGGTATTGTGATTTTCTTCCAATTAAAATTCCTATCGTTGTGGCCAATCGAAAAATGAAACATAATTCGGGCGTGGTTGAAGACGTTCTCATTGAAACAAATCAAACGATTGTCCTAACCGACTTCGCCATCTTAGATGTTGCTCCACTCGTATTGGGACAACCTTTTATCAAAACCCATATAGTTTTGCTCAAACAAAACATCAAAATCTTCCCACTACACTTTGGGCCGACAAGAAAAGTTTTAATATAAATAAATCAATGAAACATGAAGGAATGATAGGATAAAACTCACTTTTAATATAAAAGACATGGTTACCTTGACAAAAGACAAGGTTTCCTTGACCTTGCGCCGACTGCCCAGGATGTATCCATGTCGCGCGGAGGCAAGAAGCGTAGGGCAACATCGGTCAAGTATAAAAGGTACAAATGGCAGAGAAGTGGGCCAATAGGCGCTCAATAGCTTGTATTGGATCATGCTGCACAATGAATAATCATGCAGGAGACAAGAAGTACACAAGGACACATATGTAGCACCAATCAGCTTGCACGGACCGCTGCCCCATGATCTCCACTTAACTGTTGATGACAGACTAGAAAACAAGGATAACCGTCAGGACACGTGGATCCATTTAGCATGCGCCAACTACCCTCTCGCAAGGAATCACTAATGGCCGTGGTAGAGGGGGCAAAATGGATCTCAGGCCCAAGGCCCATCAGCCCATCTCCTTCACAAATCACCTCGGCTATAAATAGAGAAGTTCACCTCTAGGTTTAAGCATCGCTCTCTCACTTGTTACACACACATTTTATCCTCAAAACCAATACTTATTCTCACGCCGAAGGGTGGTTACAAGGAGAACCCCCCTATTCTCTTCCTTACAACGAGCTTACGGTGTGTTGATTGTTTTGCATGATCATCCATTGCTGTTTAGATGAGAACGAAATGATATTAATCTTATTTTGCCAAGGCATAAACCACAACATATCACTTAATTAGTTTGGTATTTCTTCAAGGGTGGACAACCAAATAATGACATCGAATGTTGTCGGACTTCATTGAGCAAAACACAAGTTAAGAATCCCCACTTATCAAGAAATTACTAAGTAACCATCGTGCTAATTTTAGTAAAATTTAACTACTAGTCATCACCAAACTTTATGATATGCGGACATAATTTTTTTTGCCATAGTCCTTGCGATCACGGTAAAGACACTTTGTTTAAGATTAATGTTAATGTCTATTTAACAATTCCTAAAATTAAAAATTGAAAATGTATAAAAAAAACATAAACAAATTTTGTATGAGTTCATATGTCATATTAACTCAAATAATCAAAAGAATATGTAATTATGTAACTGCTGACTTGCATGTTGATTGTTGTCATAGAGCAATTATAGTATGAATCAACTAAATAATTACATTAAACTAACCTTTTTAATAATATTTTCTTTTACTAAAATATCATTGTGAATCAACCAAATAATTATACTAAACTAACCTTTTTAATAATATTTTCTTTTACTATATACTGTAAATCAACTAAATAATTGTATCAAACTAATCTTTTTAATAATAGTTACGTTTACTAAAATATCATTTCTAATTAGAATTATTACGAAAAAATGATGTAGCATATTCATGTTATACTTAGGTGGAGAATTATGTAAATTAAGAGTTATATGACACATGATAAATGTTTAAGAAAGATGGGTTATCTAACTTTAGTATATAGTTGAGGTTATGTAGATAGAAGGTTATATGTATATATATTGTATATTTATGTTTGTATGAGAGAAAATTCCTCAAAATACCACTATATACATCACCCCTTTATTTATAACCTCTCATATTAGATATGATATTCCAAATGTTATCAGATACCATGTCTTACATAACCCCTTTGTACGCACCACTACAGAAGAGCTTATTTTGTGATCAATACACTTTCTTGTAGCATATTTTAATATATTAAGAAGTCAAATTGAAGAGGGTGTAGTTTTGACCACCCCACTTTATCATATTCTAGAAACTTTTACGAGAGGGTGTAGTTTTCGCCACGCCACTTTATTCTATTCTAGAAACTTCGATTCTGCAATATGTAAAACTTAAACATGACACCTCATAACAACCATTCCACAACAACTACCACCACCGTCACCATCACCATCATGAGTTGGTTAAGCTGGCTAGGGTTACCTACGCGCACCTCCACGGACCACTCACCTCTCGCTCAATCTCCCGACGCCGACCTTCCGGCTTCCGGCCAACAGTTCGCCCAATTCGGCGCTGGTTGTTTCTGGGGCGTAGAGTTAGCCTTCCAGAGGGTTCCGGGTGTTACCAAGACTGAAGTCGGTTATTCGCAGGGGTTTACGCATAATCCTAAATACAGTGATGTTTGTTCGGGTACTACTAAGCACTCGGAGGTTGTTCGGGTCCAGTATGACCCCAAGGAGTGTACTTTTCAGAGTTTGCTTCATTGTTTCTGGGAGTGGCATGATCCTACCACACTTAATCGTCAGGTTAGCAATTCTTGTTTTCAGCCTTTGTTGATTGAAATTGAGACTGAATTGTTGATGAATTTTAGGGGTTTGTAGTTTTTGTGATCCTCACAGTTGTATTCTGTAAGATCGTTCATAGTTGATGCAGTCTGCTTATCTTAATTTTGAATTTAATATTATAATTGCGGCAACCATTCCCCGATTTATCTACTCCCTGCGCGGCAAATGTATGTGCGGCGGTGTTTGCCGAGCGGCAAAAGGGCTTGCCGCACTCCTTGCTGCGACCACCCCGTACACCCTAATTCCAGAAGTGCATTATATACAAGTACATATATATCTACAACTTGTACTATAAATCTGGTTTAAATTTGTTCATTCTGGCAAAAATTGTAGAAATGGCATAATGGCATGTGAATAGATACTTTCTATTCCAATTCACCGTTATCTAAACCACACCCATTTTAAACAACTTCACACCAACTCACATCCTCATTTCTCCAAATCTATAAATCTCTACCACTATTTTATTTAAAAATGGTGGAAGAAATACCTATTTTATTCCCACCCGATAGCAAGGATTCATCCGATAGTAGCATAAGTTTTCTCCAAAAACTCATCGACGAAGCCGAACTACAAGACACCGGCACATCTAAAACGTTATGTTCGTCGTGGTCGTGAGGGTGGCCATGAAATCCTTATGGCAGATTATTTTGTCGAGGAATCGAAATATAACGAAGAAAATTTTCGTCACCGGTTCCGTATGTCAAAAAGTTTGTTTCTGAAAATTGTGAGTGACGTGGAAGCGAATAATCTGTGGTTTGAAGAGGGCGTAGATGCGAGAATGAAGAAGAGTTTTACACCGTTGAAAAAGGTTACATCGGTTATTAAACAACTTGTAACCGGTAACACTCCAGAAGAGAACGACGAGTATTTACATATGGCCGAAAGGACTTCCCGTGAGTGTCTACAATCTATTTGCGAAACGGTATGTAAAATATGTGCTCCTGAATTCTAACGTAGGCCAACAAGCCATGACATGGCGCTTTTGTACCAAGCTCATGAGGATAAACATCACCTTCCTGGTATGGTGGGTAGCCTTGATTGTACCCATTTCGTATGGAGAATGTGTCCCAAATAGTTTCTGGGCCAATACATGAGAGGAGATCACCGTTACCGTACGGTTATGCCCGAAGCGGTGACCTCTCAAGATTTGTGGCTTTAGCATGCTTTTTTGCGGTCCAGCAGGTGCACAAAACGACATGAATATGCTTCCAATCTCCATTATTCAAACTGAACGAAATGGAACGGCCACAAAATGTCCATTTCACGTTAACAACTTATACAAACGTGGTTAGTATCTTGTGGATGGAATTTACCCTGCATGGTCCGTGTTTGTCAAATCATTTCCATATCCTCACCAAGTTGACAAAAAAAAGTTCAAGAAGTAACACGAGTCGGCAAGAAAAGACGTGGAACGGGCTTTTGGTGTTTTGAAGTCAAAATGGGGTATAATGAATCTGCCAATGCGTGCTAAGAGTGATAAAAAATTAGGTCCGTGTAACATGATTTTAAAAGACGACGGAAACGCGATAGCACCGGTACACATTCGGGATCCTCCAATCGAGCCCGCACTTGATGACAGTGTCTTAGACGAGCTTATGGATGAAGATACGCATTGGAGACTAAAACATGATCTCGTTGAGCATCTAAGAAGAATTGATTTACCCCACCTATTGGTGGAATCCGACGAATAGTAGTTAATTTAGTTAGTTTAATCTAGGTTATTTTTAAGTATTTTTAATTAATGTAATGTTTTTTTTTTAATTTTATTTTTAATTTAATGTATTGGTTTTTTATTTTATTTTTAACTTAATGTAATGGTTTTATGAAATTTATTGTACTTTTATTAATTAAGTTTTTTTTTTTAAATAGTTTGCCTAATCTCATTTTTGGCATGCACCCCTTATGTTTTTTTGGGCAATAGGCAAGAATGAGAGGGGAAATGACATAGCACAATATGATTGGATGGGGAGAAAGTTTGCCTAATCTCATTAGGCATGCACCCCTTACACCCTTAATGAATAGGTTTGTAAACAATACGTGCTCGGTTTGTTTAACTTTGACTTAACACTCGAGTAAACGAACAAACACAAACATATTGATGATTAAATTTTCTTGTATGCGATGGTTCATTAAGAATATGAACATGTTTGTGTTTATTCGTGAATGTTTTAATAGAACTTAAATGAATGAATGAATTTAACGGAAGAAAAGGAATGTGTTTTATTGCTAGTTAGTCGAATACACAAGCCCTGGTTGTAAAATTTGATTGGCCTGACGTATGATGTGTCAAATCATGCATCAGTATGACCAATAAGTAAGAAATGAATATGTAAACGAAGCAATGTAAATGAACAAACACAAACGAACGAAGCATTTGTTCATGTTTGTTTGTTTGATTGAATGAACAAAATTTTGTTCAAGTTTGTTCGTGTATAAGTAAACAAACGTAAGCTAATTTCCCGTCAAAATGTTGGTCTGTGCATCATCACATGCCTGTATCCTAGTACTTACTAATCATGGTAATTTTTCATCAGCTAATAAAGACAAGAGTACCCTTTGGGGAGCTCTATTTCTAGGCTTGTTGAACTATTTTAAGATTGTCCTTGCGTATAAGATTAGTACGTGTGAAGAAACAATAAATTATCTGCAAACGTTCTAAATGATCCTTTTTCTGGGTGAGATGGTGCTCTAAAATCTTGGTTGTTAATACTGATAGGGGAATGATGTTGGGACACAATATAGATCCGGGATATACTTCTACACACCCGAGCAAGAGAAAGCCGCACTGGAGTCAAAGGAGAAACACAGCAAGAAACTGAACCAGAAAATCGTAACAGAGATCCTGCCAGCGAAGAAGTTCTACAGGGCAGAAGAGTACCATCAGCAGTATCTTGCAAAGGGAGGTCGATTTGGGTTTAGGCAATCTACTGAGAAAGGTTGCAATGACCCTATTCGTTGCTATAGCTAGTATGTGCGTACCTGTTAAGATGCTATGTACTTCACTGCTGTGATTACTGTGAGAAGATTGACATTGATCGTTCAGTTTGAAATGTTCCTTATTTGTAAACGTTCATTATTGTACGGATACTGTTCGTGTGTATTGTGTTATATTATAGGTATACAGATCTTTTGCTTTGCAGTACTAGATATGGATGTTTAATGAATACGGTTATGATCGTTCAAATGGCATCTGTTTGAACCGTAGAAGATCGGTAACTTTTGCCAATAGCGTATAATAGTTGCCTTCATTGATCATGTAGTTTAAAATTTTAAATTATTAAACTTATTTCAATTCAAGTGATTACCCTACCAATTCAATTACTCCCCTCTTGAATAAGACATACTGAAATCTGCTATTGTGAATCAGACACTCCGAACCGTTCAGTTCAGCAGTCAACATAGCGAAACTCCAAACACGAAAAGAACTAGAACAAAAGTAGAATTGCTCAACTCATTCGTAAGTTGTAAATTCTCCTAATTGAGCTTATGTACGATCACTATCACAACTAATCCTTATGCCATGCAATGTTACAAGAATAGTCCATGTCAGTACCCTTTCTTTATAGGAAGCTTGACCTCAAGCACACAAATTAGTAAAACGAATTCGAGTTTCATTTTAAAACTCCCTAGGATATGATATGGGATTAGTTTGAGAACATATGGACAATTATGACTTCATTCGATTACTTGAAACATACATACCTGTTTACCCGAATCATAACTGTAAATATTTAATTTTTTTATTATATTTTTACGATAAATACTAATAGATCTATAGATTCACTGACTTTTTAGCTTTTAATTTCTAATCTTTTTGGGTAATAAAGCTCTATAAATAGTTTAAGTATAAAGAAATATACTTGGGAATCTCAATTGTCAGTTTTAAGCAAACTATTGGAATTTTTGACACGTATGAGTATGGGCAATATGCTATCCGATACCCAATGAGTATGGGATCGGGTATGTGACACAATTTACATTCATGAGGAGCAAAAATCACCAATACACGTTCCAAATGTGCCTTAGTGCCATCCCTCTTTAAACGTCACATTTTGTCCCGTTAAAAACATAATAACCTTATTATAAGAGATTATGGGCACTTGTCTTGACAAAAACCCTCCCCTATGACATAGGTACTTTTTAGCATATGAAACTCAAGTGGCATCTAGGTGGATAAAATGCATAGGAGTGAGGGAGATGTGTAGCTGAAATTCCGAACATGAACATACATGTGATGTGAGGGGAGGAGGAGATTTCTCACCGTTGCTAATTTTAAAGTTTTGTTCATATGTATGAACGCCATGAACGTGTAGGAGTGGGACCAAGGGTGAGGGCGGATGGGTTGGGTACTTGGGTTGATTAATAAATAACAAAATCCCTTTAAAACTCTATATACATAATGGCATTAACTAAATTAAGTCGTATTTCTCTTTAAAAACTATTTAGTTTTTCATTCATTTTCAATTAATGAAAATTGTTTTTAATTCATTTTCAATTAATGGAAATTAAGTTTTCCAGCCCCTAGTATGATTTATACACACATATAACATATTGTTATGAAAAAGAATTTTCTTTATTACTTTAAAATATTACTAAATTAAGATTTATTAGTTATAATTAATTGGACCGGTTATGTAGCTAGTCTTGTTACGAGAACAACAGTTATAATTAAACCGACTACCAGAATGAGAGAAATTGGTGATGGTGGCGGATGAAAGATGATGCGGAGCTGTAGGGTGGTGGAAAACATCACGTAGTTGCAGCTAGGGTTGTTCATGAGTCGATTCGAGCCAAGCTAGGTCAAGCTCAGGCTCGACTTGATTATAGACCAAGCGAGTTCGGCTTGGCTCAGATTTAAAACCGAGCTAAAAATCTTAGCTCAAGCTCAACTTCATTTTTAATTGAGCTAGCTCAGCTCGGTTAGGCTCGAATTTAAAAATAAATATTAACACATTGCTTCAAAATTCAATAGTTTAAGATACGATTCAATAGTTCAAAAAGACATGGAAAATCAGTTCAACCTACTATATTACAAGCCAAATTCAAAATCAACCATATACAAAATAAGTTTCAAATCTCAGCAAAATACAATATAAGTTTCAAATCCCAGTGAAATACAATATATGTTTCAAATCTCAGTGAAGCACAATATAAGTTAATTAGCATCCAAACAACTTCCAAATATGTCACAGATATCTAAGTGCACTTCTAAATACTTGCAAACAATAACCAATTTCCTATAATACATTATATGTATATTAAAATAAAGTGTGTTAAAAGTAAAATAATCCGAGCTAAGACAAACCTAGCGAACAAGTGAGCCAAATTGAACCAATTTGGCTTGTTACGAATCAAGCTGAGTCGGCTCGGCTCATTTTCAAACCGAGCCACGAGCTTTTTGGACAACCCTAGTTGCGTCACGATGTGAAGAGCGGGGAATCCAACAAGCATGAAGTTGCAAAAGAAACTACACATAGATAAAAGAAAAGAACCTTGATATTGAGTGAAAATTTTGAATTCCTTTTAACAAAAAAACAAAAGACTACTAATATTGAGTGAAAATTTTGATTTTCCCTCTAACAAAAAAACTAAAGACTATTAAATGTATACCTTAGCTAGTTAAAAAACCCAAACCCAAAAGTTTTGAAAGTTTTCAAATTTACATTACATAATATTAAAAAAAAATTAAAATAATAAATTAAGCACTTTGAATCGTGCATAAATGAAAATAAAAGCCGCCTTTTTTGAAACTCACCTGCAACCACAACGGTAGTCACCTCTCTCTCTCTACCTGTAACCGTCGTCCATCGTCCTCACTCGGACATCCACCACCGCCATTTCCAAGTAAGCTTTCAACTTCATTTCTTTGATTTCAATCGATTTCTCTAAATTTGATGCATACATATCATTGTAGACTAAATTTTCTTGACAATTCTTCATTCATCGGCTGTTTAATCTTCATTTTTTCGCTTCCGATCTTATTAATAGTTTGATCTCTTTGCTATAACTGTGGTTTCGCGTTGAATTCGATTATGACCATTGACGTATCGTCAATTTTAATATTCATTAATTTGTTGTTTAATCTGTTGCCTGCTACGAAGTCGTACACCATGCAGACGCCTAAACACGTAAATTACGATCAGGTGTGCTTTCAGATCTGTCATTTCTTGCTTGATTATTGCTTTTAAAAGTATTTAAGTGGAATTTATTGTGTATATCTTACTTCGATTCTCACTAATAGTTGATTACTATAGTTTATTGTTAGCATCAGTTAGAAACTGATGATCTTTGAAAATTAGGGTTTATTGATTAGATTTGCTCGAGTGGGTGATGTATATTAGATTTCTTTCTGTTGTTTTAAATTTTAAATCTGAAATTCTTGTTTAGGTATACATAATTCTGATTTTTTTTACCAATTTGACGCTTTAGATCTATAATATGGAGTTACCTACTATAGTTTATTGTTAGCATCAGTTAGAAACTGATGATCTTTGAAAATTAGGGTTTATTGATTAGATTTGCTCGAGTGGGTGATGTATATTAGATTTCTTTCTGTTGTTTTAAATTTTAAATCTGAAATTCTTGTTTAGGTATACATAATTCTGATTTTTTTTTTACCAATTTGACGCTTTAGATCTATAATATGGAGTTACCTAGAAAACTAGCATCGGATGATTTTAATGATCGCGATCTTGTGGCGGTCAGAAAACAGAAACTAAAGGTGCTCGCGGTTCGTGATTTTCCTCCTAGCTGTGGAATTAATGAAGCTGACATAAAGCCCTTGAAGAAGTTAAGAAATGTTCATTTACATCTTGAGAATAATAACTTGAAACCTAATGATTTTTTCGAAAAACCGAAAGTCACCAACACCATTGTTACTGAGAGGAAGCCGCTGAAGCTTCTGGATAATGTAGACACAAATACTGGGAAGACAAATTTGCACATGAAGGATAAGGCAGTGAACTCTAAATCTGTGCAGCATGATAAACTCAAAAGCATTGTACATGCAGAATTCAGGAGAAACAAACCTTCATTTGGCTCAAAGCCTGCTGGGAAGGTTATGTTTTGGGACCCTACTTGTACAAATGAGGGTCATGACCAACAACCAAAAGTCATCACCACCACTACTGTATCAAGGGGAAAACCTTTGAAAAGTTCGGATAATGTTGATTCAAATGTAAGAAAGTTGACTTCAAATGGTGAGGATAAAAGGTTTCGACCCAAAGAACTGGGCAGAAACAAACCGTCTTTTGGCTCAAAGGAAGGTGATGCCCAAAAATCAGACGTGAGAACGACTACTGGAACGCAAAAGGAACACGCAAAACGTGAAAAGATTAAAGAAGCAATGAGTGCTTTTGATGAGGTCTATACACAACTATTGCAAGATAACAGATTGAACTCAAAGGGAGAAAAGATTGCTAATTGGAGGGTTCCTGTGGAGGCTGCAAAAATAGCCAAACAAATGCTGAAGTGGATGGAACCTGAAAAGAGTTTAGGTCGCATTTGTGGTGTACAAATTGGCGATAAGTTCAAATTCAGGTCGCAAGTTAAGATGATCGGTCTTCACTGCCAACTTCAGTCTGGTATTGATTATACCAATATAGAAGGAAAGAATTTGGCTATAAGCGTAGTTGACTCTCATCGTTACTCGAATGAAAGCGGATCTAGTGATATGCTGATATATAGTGGTCATGGTGGGCTTGGATTCTTGGGGCGTAAATTTCCACCAGAAGATCAAAAACTCATACTAGGTAATCTGGCTTTGAAGAATAGTATGGATGAGAGAACCCCGGTTCGAGTGATTAGGAAAGTTGAAGGGTTTCATAAGAATGAGCTGTTTGTGTATGACCGCTTGTATGTTGTGAATCATTGTACTCAAAAGAGAAATGAAGAAGGCAAGATTGCGTTCCAATTTCATTTAATTAGAGTACCTGGGCAGCCTCTACTTCACAAAATGCTGAATGCTAGCTGTTGATAGCACCTTTCAAGCTTACAGTTGGATTTGATATTGGATCAGACAACCTTATGCCGTTTAGTATTTGTACTTTTCTTCTTTCAATGAACTTCAGCTTGTATGCTTATTTCTCTTCTTGTTGCTAGTTATCCAGCACCCATTTTAAAAGTAAACGAACCTATTTCAAAAATATGCAACCAATCACAGCTCTGATTCTTTAAAATTGCCCCCCCCCTCGATTACCTCTCACAGCTCTGATTCTTTAAAATCTGTTTGCGATTACAGGTCAATTAGGTGATTCTTGATTTGTGTGTTTGAAATTCCGTTTCCAACTACAACTTAACACTAGTTACTTAAACAGCTAGTTTTTGGTTTCTCAGAAATCAGCATATCTCATCAGAGTTGACTAATCCTGCAACTGTTATTGAAAATGAAAGGTGTAAGCATGCTGTAGATAGAAATCAAGGCCAACTGGTTGATCTTCTTTCATATATTGCTGATAAGTATGGTAGCTAACTTTAACTTGATTTATTTGTGTGTGTTCCTATAGTAACAGAAAAAGATGTCTTGCATTTACTTCTACCTTTTTTATAGTTCATATTGATTACCAGATCATAGGATGTAATCCTATAACAAAACATAAAAATAACTAGAGGACCAAGTTACAACTAATATATCATACTTTCCACTATAAGATCATGCCAAATATATGCCTCGAACTACAACGAAAGTAATGATATATCATTTCTTCTTTTCAGTATTTTCGTATGTTTTTGTCTCGTCCTTCAACTTCTGATTCCCAGTGTTCTCTATCTCAACCATTGGCTCAATGGTCGGATCTTGAGTGGTTCTGTCACTCCTTGTTCTAATAGCATTCTCTTGAGAATTAATCTCGGTATTCCTTGGAATACTCCTAATGACCGTTCAGACATCTATTGGCCATCATTTTTCTCAATGTTGAGAATAGCACTTCTTTGTTGCTTCAACTCATCTTCAAGTTCGAATTCCTCTTAGTCTGAGCACTGTAGTTGTCATCCTTGGTTTTGCGGATTATTCGGGTGGTATTGAATTGCTTGAATCCTTCAAACTGAAGGTTTCTCCACTCTGGGTTGTATGAGTTGCTACATGGATTATTCCGATATGTTTCCTGGTTTTGGATGAAATCCAGTTCCTTGGAGAAAGTGTGTGATACACCAAATTTACATGTATTTGACTAGTGGGCTCCTCCACAGGTTTCACAAGTTGCTTGAGCTGCAAGGAAACAATCAAGTTGACTGGCCATTGCTTCCAATTTAGCTTCCATGGTCGTATTCGAGTCAGTTTGATGAATTATTGCTTTCTTCATGGTTATGGTCCAATTTCTCCAGCAGTGCATAAGCATTCACAGGTGTTAAGCTGTTGAACACTCCACCAGCTGTAGTGTCCATTGTCTATTTTGCTTGAGTGATCAGGGCATTCCATGGCGTGGACCTTTTCTCAGCAATTCTTTAAAAGGTTCCCATGCTTCGGAGATACATCATCTTTTTCTAACACATGAATCTTGTTCCTCAGTTTCGTGGTTCTTAGTGGTTGAAAGTTTTTAGTTAAGAACTTTTTCACTCATAATAGCCGAGGTGGTAACGGAACCTGCCGGCAAACTTTAGAGAAATAAATGGTATTTAGTTTATTTTTTTAGCGGTGATCAAAATGTTAACAAGGTGAGCATCTCATATAAAATATTCTAAAGACCAAATGTACACTTAACTTTGTCTTGAGTGAAAACTAGTGAAAAAAATTATCAAAAATTAATGAAACAATTTAATCATCTCATGACATGAAAGATTGATCCACAAAATTTATTTTCATTTGTAAAAATTAATGCACAACTTATTTTCATTTGTATGAGTTAGTTCACCTAGGGGGGCAAAATTATAATGAAATGTGATTAATATGTGGTGAGAGTTTGTTCTTTTTCAGTCATAAACCTACGTTAAGTTACACAAATAAAAAGCCACAAATGTTCCATGTTAGTTTATCTATTTCTCGGGCTAATATTATAATGAAATATGTTTTTTTTTCCGGGTCACATATGTTCCATTGAGCATGTAAGTACATACATTTTATGTTTCTATTACCTTACTGAACTTAAGGATAGTTTTGACATGCAACTGGAGTCTAAGACATACAAGTAATATATATATATATATATATATTAAGGTACTAGCAAGTTCATTAGGTTGATGACTTATTAGGCGTGAAACTTGATAGCTTGATGTTCTTGCACAAAGGGCATTCAGAAACTTTGGTGTCACACTCTAAACATACGGACAAGTGTCTGCACGGGTAGCACACCATGGTTGCAGGCAAGGTGTTGCAGTTCAGGCATGTGGTAAGCTGTGCTTGCAACCTTGTGGCCAAAGATTGGCTACTCCCCTCGCCAGAAGAAACTTGGGGTAACCTTCTGTGCATATCAACTTCTGGATTTTGGAAATGAGTCTTCAATCTGTCAATGCGCTCTCGCATCTCTTTCTCCTGCATCACAAGCGGAAAGCCTCTAGATGATAAGTTCTCAGAAACTAGCAATGCATCAACCAAAAAGGATAGAACTTGTTACATGTTAGCCCACAAGGATGTACAACTCTTCTATGTGATGCGACACACTATCATCTACTGACTGCACTGGTTGCTGATTACCGATTCAAGGGATGGTGTTAAGTGGATCAGGATGGTAGTGATGTCCAGAATGAGTAATGTCGTTGTCTACAAATAAAATTTCTCAAATACGTTAGATTAATACATAGATATAACAGAAGGCACGATGTTAAAAGATAAATAATCAACACTTAAAACCTTCATTGTTGGTGGTTCCCCGTCTTCTCCTTATTGGTGCCATTACCCATATAGCTAAAGAAAAGGAGATACGAAGATGCTATAAGCTGAGAATTTGGTGGTGGTGTAGAGAGATTATAAAGGCAGTTGATATTCTGCTAAGGCAAGCCACAGATGATGTGGTGGTGAGATAAATGCGATTAACATGAAATGATGAAGAATGCCAGTTGGTTCAAGGGTGTCTATCTACAATAATCGTGATACCCAGTAATCTTTTCATTAAAATCCGTAAAACAGGTAATCTTTTCATTAAATTCCGTAAAACAATTCTTGAGTGTATCTTATTATGAATTAGCTGTAATGGTATATCATAGAAAAAGGCAAAAAAGATAGTGCAGTTTCCTCCAAACCATGAAACATGAAAAATGAAGACCACTTGGAACTGAAAAAAGTAGTGAACACGTATTTATGTTAAGAATTTGAATGAGCATTAAAAGGAAGACTATATTTATGTTAATTACCTATGATATTCAAACATTTTTTTTTAACTTTTTTCAAATTCTATACCTTCAACTTTTTTCTTTATGTGAAATTCACATATTGTTTAGATCTTTCATTAGATAATACTAAATATTATGGACAAAGGACTTGATCATTGTTTAGGTCAAAATTATCAATAATAACTTTGTGATCAAATTTGCAAGTGAGATAGTGTGCTTAATCAATTCATGTAACAAATGCTGCATTGATGTAGGTCCCGTGAACAAAGTGATTTCTTGTTTCGGATGGCGTTACGAGTGCAGAACCCATGTTACGCCACAACCGAGTTAGAGAATGTCAACAATTAACGAGTTTGTGTATCTATTTCGACAGAGTTTCGGTACAAGATACAAGCATATAAGATCTCCAAAACCCTCTCTCTAGCTTATACAAGCTCTCCTATACAAGTGATATTGAACCTGTATTATACTAACAGAGATGATTCCGAACGGTGGTCATTTGACACCAAACAAAGGTTATACATCCAAAACGAAGGTGCATGATATGTTTCAATTCCAAATAATGCACATGCTTCCAAACGAAGGTGTGACATCCATAATATCAATGAGATTGTCCCATATAGACTTCATGCAAACGAAGGTGACAAGCATGCATCCAAACGATGGTCTCCTTTGCATGCTTTAATTTAAACTCCAAATGATAGTTCACATGTATAGACAAGGTTTCATATAATTCATGCAACTTCTATCTCATTCTAAACCATGCATGTCACTTTATATAGTTCTTCGAGTTGAATGACGGCGTCGTTCGACGTCTGTTGGAACATACGGTCTCGAACGAACATCATTAGCTCCATCCACAAATGCATGAACAATTGAGAGCAGTGAAATTGTAGGTCCACTTGGAGGACCAAGATAACCTACTTCCTTGATATGTAACACACATACGAGTGTAGAATCCATGTAAATGTGCAAACCAAAGCAAAGTAACAAACACAAGATAACCAAAGATTCAATATCTTGATTAAATGAAGAGAGCTAGTGCAAACACATACAAACAATGTTCATAGAGACTCAGGATATTCTCTCAGTGCACTCTCTCTCTCTCTCTCTTGTGCCTCTATGTCTCTTATCAAATGTTAAGTGCATGCCTGTATTTATAGTACCAACCACCAACAACATACGAAGAATGTTACTGGCCATACGAAGTACTACAAACCACGAAGAACATTCAGAAGTAGTTACTCGTACGAACAACTTATTGCTCGTATGAATGAGTAAATCACTCGTACTAACAAACAAAGTTCTTGTTGACAGAGTCAATCATACGATCATGTAAATGACTCATACGAACAAGTAATGGCTCGTACTAGCAAGCAACTTGCTTGTACGAAGCACTGTTCACTCTCACGAATAAGTGTTCTTCGGAGAACGTGCTAACAGATCATGTCGTATCTTTCTTTAGCAGATCATGTCGTATCTTTCTTGTTGCAGCATTTCCTTCCCCTCTGGCTTCCAAAGTATCCCACAAATTTTTGGTGGTGGTACAGTATGCGAATTGAGGATAAATGTGCTTATGAAGTGCTTGTGTAAGAATAGCAAATGCCTTCTTTTCTAAATCATAAGCCTTTTTATCATTTTCATCTAAGTAGCTAAAGAGGTTGGATTTGATCCTGCTTCTTCAAGAGGTTTTTTGTATGGCGCAGTAAAACAAATCCATAATTCTGTATTTTGACCAAGAACATTATGTATGGAAATGACTTTTCCATAAAGGATAATCGTTCATATGGTTCAATTTCGGTGGACGGTTGTTACTTCCTTATTCACTCTCGCTAATAAGAAGAGTCTGAATGCTTTGATTTTGATTTGCCACACACGCCTATTGATTAGTAGTAATCATGGCCGTTTGCTGAGCCATCAATGTTAACCCATGAGGTTGCGGAGCATTGTGGTGAGTCTTGGTTTGAACTTGAACTACTCCCCCAATCCCAAGTATTTGTACCCATTTTGTTCTTGTTTATGAAAATCCACTAAAGACATCAAAATTAACTTGAAGTAAAAGCCTTGCTGTTAAAGTTTACGATTTAAAAAACACGAAGTATTGAAAAACTGGTCACAAATAACAAATCACAAAAAACTTAGTTCTTCGTGAACCACTGATTCGTACGAATCACCGTTCTTCGTACGAACTAGGTTGTTCGTACGAACCATGGTTCTTCGTGCGAGCCACTGATACTTCATGCGAACAAAGGTTCTTCGTGCGAATCAGTTGGTCTTTCGCACGAACAATCTTGTTCTTCGTGCGGATGAGTTATTCGTACAGAGGTTTTTCGCAGATGTTTGGTTTTTCGTAGGAAGAAATCTTTTTGCAGAGTTGGTTGGTGAGAAGTTTCCTTTTTAACAGAAAGTTGTTTCTGAGTTTGTTCGAAAGATGTCAGTTGTCTACACAGATTCGGTTAAAAAGAAAAACATTCCAATATCAGCTTTTAAGTCAAAACAGTCAAATCTTAAGATTTAGTCAACCCTAAAAGAATATTCCGGTGAGTTTTCCAGCAAGTGCTTCACCGGATATATGTCCAATTAAACTTTTGATAGAAAATTTTAAGAAAAACCGTATCCTAACATATCACCATGTATTCTAACAAGGTTTCTATAAAATTTCTGGATACAAGAAGTTTAGTTTTAAGCTACTTATCTTTGAAAAACTTAAGTTTCTTGTTAGAAGTTCAAGAACACTTTCCAGGAACCCTCACAACTTGCTCAAACAAAACACTAAGCTTGGTTTTTAAACAAGGAAGAGAGCTAATGCTCTAATACCAATTGTAGGTCCACTCGGAGGATCAAGATAACCTACTTCCTTGATATGTAACACGCATACGAGTGCGGAATCCACGTAAGTGTGCAAATCAAAGCAAAGTAACAAACACAAGGTAACCAAGGATTCATTATCTTGATTAAATGAAGAGAGCTAGTACAAACACATACAAACAATGCTCATACAAACTCAGGATATTCTCTTAGTTCTCTCTCTCTCTTGCACCTCTATGTCTCTTATGAACTGTGAAGTGCATGTCACTGGCCGTATGAAGTACTAAAAACCATGAAAAACATTCAGAAGTGGTTGCTCGTACGAACAACCTATTGCTCGTACGAATTAGTAAATTGCTCGTATTAACAAACAAAGTTCTTGTTAATAGAGTCACTCGTACGATCATGTAACTGACTCGTACGAACAAGTAATGGCTCGTACGAGCAAGCAACTTCCTCGTACGAAGCACTATTCACTCGGACGAATATTTGTTCATCGTAGAATGTGCTAACAGACATGTCGTACATACAACAAGATCAGAAATTCAAGACTTAACAGTATACACACATGCAACTTTTTTACAACACAGACAAACTAAACGGTCGTACTAAATCAAGATAGGAGGATATTTTGATTTGGTCGACACAAACAAACTATACAGACACAATAAACAAAGACCGTACAATTTCTGACGAACTAAGAACAAGCGACAGACACAAAAGTGTATCGACAGAAATGACACAATTTGTTAAGAGAAAACCCTTTTATCCTTGCGAGATCTCTGGCACTTTGGGATGTGATTGAATGTCACACAACCTCTTGTTTTTCTTATTACTTGTAGAACAAATTATAGCTCGAGAGCAATGGAGATTGATGCTAAGTGTTACTAGAGAAAATGTATGGTGTGTTGGGTGGTATTAAAGAAGTGGAAATGACATTGTTTTGGGCAGTTGTGAACATGTCTTGTATTTACTCCTTTTTGTTTATCATTATTCACCATCTTCTCATCCCTCTTCTCCATAATTTCAAAGGTGAATACTTATATCCTTTAGATCTTCATTCTTCTGCACTTTTTTAGTTTTTGATCATGGGAAAAACGATTACTCACTTAGCTTCTTCTTCTGCTGGTGATTTCGGAGAGGATTTCATCAATCAAAACTTGTTTGAACATCCTGATAAGGAATGTTGCTCTTTTTCTGATCATGAAGTTGAACTTCTTAAACTAACAAGGCATTCCCTCAAAATACCACTTTTAGGGCTTTTGAACCCGAAACCAAATCCGATTTTGCTTCAAAAATATGGGTTTGTTTCCTTGCTTATCATTTCACTTTGGATATGATCTATATGTTTCTTACTTTGATCACAGATTTCTTTAAGCTTACTGGCCTGAGTTATTCTCAGACCATGTCGGTAGTTTAGAGGCTTTTGTATACTGTTGAGAAGTTGATCCGATCCCATAATCTTGATATCAATATGTATCTCTCAACTAGCAAGTGTTTATAACCTCAAAACCCATGGTTCTTATCGCTCTGTATTCCAACTTCAATCCAGCTAGGTACACTTGATTCCGAAGGCCACTCAGAATGTTAATGAATGGAAGGGAAAGTTCTTCTTTGTGAGGCATATCTCCATTGATGATGATAAGTTGCCCTTCGAGTGGATAAAAAAGGGTAGGGTTTAGTTTTTGGGATCCTGAAATATCCTCTTGAAACTAATGCTAATATTTCTTTGTCCCTGTGCAACTCCCAACTCCTTTGAGTTGGCATCAACTAGGGCTGATACGATTGAGAAGGTTGATTACTTTATGAGGATCCCTGCTCTAGAGAGGACATTCGGACTTGAAGTCTATATTTTTGCCAAAGAAAGCTTCAACACCCAAGTCTCTGAATCCGATATGTCTAGTAAGAAAAACTTCATGTTTATATGTTAGTTATACATATGATTCTAAGCCATTTTAACTTTTATAGGACTCCCAAAGTCAAGCTCCCACTTTGCCTTGCTGATATTGATAGCCCGATCTTCCGGGATACCATGGTTAAGAAGGATAAGCCATGTTCTGAGATCCCAAAGCCACAAGTCCTTGTGTCTCATTCGAAAGTGTCCGACAACAAGAAAAGAAAGGCATTCCATGCATTTGGTGTCGACATCTATGAAGACTTGGAATATGCTGAAACCAACAAGAAGCTTCACGCCCTTATGCATCTATTAAGTTGATTCAAGCATCCCTTATCTTGTACCTATTTATCAAAATCTAAATATATACGTTTGGTTCAGGGTTAGAACAGATGGGTAAGTGCTATCAGTTGGTGGTGGTGGTGGTGGTGAAAACGGCTGAAGATGCTAAGCAAATGGTTGAAGACATGAGGAAGATCGTCGCTGCTAAGAGCAAGGCCATGGAGAAGGATGCCAAAGAGAATGCTCGCATGCAGAAGGATTAGGAAGAGAATGCTCGCATGCCATAGCGAAGAGCCAAGAGCTGCCAAGAGGCCTGCTACTATAACTATTGTCCACGCCAGGATCAAGATGGCAGAGAAGGATGGAGATAAGGATTTCGATTACACAGCTTGGGATGTCCTCGATGGCGAATGCTGCTGGATAATCTTGGTGGTGAGGTAGTGCAAGAGGGCGAGCTTGGCAAAGACGATAGGAAGACAAAGGACAGTGGAAAGGAGGTTGAACAAGGTGATGAAGGTAATGTAGACAAGGCCTGAGCCCTGGTTTGCGGTTGATCTTGGTTTGTTTAAAAAAACAGGTTTTGGTATCCTAATAGGATACTGGATCCTCTAGGGATTTTTTTTATCAAAACTTAGATTTTTATTAAATTTCATTTTAGAAAACCATACTCTGAATTAATAGGGGATTTTGAAAAAAAAATAGGTTACAAAAATACAATGACATAGTCTTTTGATAGCCTTTGTTGTACCATGCGTATTGTTGATAAGCAAATCAACCATGTAGATATTCAGAATCTTTCGTGAGTAATTGGATCTCACGATCCATAGGGATGTCCCAACTAAGTTGAGTACTAGTGTAGATCTTAAGTTAGCACGTATATGCTAAATATTTAGGTCATGCCAAAGATTTAAATACGTGGGTTACACCCAACGTGACATGAATATGTCAAAAACCTTATGTTAACATGGTAATGTTAAATACTTGGGTCATGCTCGATGTAAAACATGTCCATGTTATGCCACTAAATATATTCAAAGCATCCAAGATACAACCAACTATAGTGAAATTGTCAGCTACTGCTACTCATTGGTCCTAATATCTCAAACCATACTTAGACATCATGCGTTCAAACGGGGTGTATAAACCCAAATTCGTAGAAAGGTAAAAACCTTTAAACCTTAGAAGTCTTTTGTAATACCTTTAACTTAGACAGATAGTCGGTCTCTAAAACTTTAGTAAGGATCCTTAGGAATCCAACCTGCAAAACATCAAACCTTGGTGATGGCGGATGTTAGCTAGGGTAACACCTCTTCGATAATTAAGTTCGTGGTTTGATGAATGGCAGTCTGAGAATGAATTTTAATTCTAACTTACATGACGTATGCCTTGAGATAAATGGCATTCCAGGATCTTGAAAGGGTCCCCTTCCATAGTGGACAACCAGTATGCACCTGTGTCGGCCTCGTAGTCAATTAGATATGGACCTTCCAATTCAGGTGCCAACTTTCCTTCATTAGGATTAATAGTTTTCTTGGAAAGTCTTTCTAAGCACTAGGTCACCCACTTGGAATCCTCTAGTTCTCATATTTATGTTTTAAGATCTTGTTATCCTTTGCTAGTATGCCGCAATCCAAATTTTGGCGAGATCCCAAATCTCATCAACAGTGTAAAGAATCTTAAGCAAGAGCTTCATTCTTTGGACAACATGCCTTACAAGTACCTAGTTAACCTGCCTTATAACTCACCGCTCAATATCCAACAACCCGCCTTGTTTTAAGTGGTTGAGGCACCCTATAGTCATTCCAGATGACCGCGAACATACCAATCTTTTCCACAATTACGTACTTACATATATGTATGATGATTACTTGAGTTAAGCTATGACACGCAGACACAAAGAAATTTAAATTATGTGTTTTGCTTAGAAGTTAGATTCTTTTATTAGTGAACTGATAAATAAGGTTAAGATCAATCTTAAACGGAAAGTTCTAACCATTGTCCCGAGGACTATGATGATCAAAGATTGCCTAACGTCTTTTTGATCAATGACACCCAACAACATTCTGCCATTAAGTGGTTGATCCATCCTACAATACGGTCGTGTCGTGTCATTCATGTTATTGAACATGCTATATTTATTGTGTTTAATAGGTTATGTTGTGCAACCCATTTATTAAAGATGCCTGTTTAAGTAAATGACATACGGGTTAAGTTCTTGTTTGCTACCGCTTTATTCTTGTCGTGTCTGACATGTTTTGACACGACTAGACACGTTTTGCCAGCCATATATGTGTATATCCAACTTATTTTGAAGGTTCTTTTGTGAAAATTTAGGCTCCCAAATTAGACAACATCCTCAATTTGGCAAAACGACGAAATCTATACAGGATAGCCATGTTCAGCTGATAATTTATTAAAAAAACGTCTTTGGTTGGTTGATATATCCATTTAATAGACAAGTCATTTTTTGGGTAAACATGGCTAACTCGTTTATCAAAAAGGTATTGTTCAAGTTTTCCTATGTTAGATAATTAGTTTTATACTCTTTGTATCTTATTGTATATTCTTTATTCTTTGGGTTACTCATGTGTAACTAGTTTGGGTGTATATTGTGACATTCCTATCAATAGAATTCATTTCGCTTTCTCGTATCAGCCTTTTTCTTGATTGGCTTAGTTTCCCTATCGATATGTTTTAAATACAATTGCAAAAATGTTGAATAGATAATTTATGTGCTCCTGCTAACATGACTCGTTTATTACAACTCATTTTCAACCCTCCGACACGTTACTTGATTTTAACTTCTAACCGCTATCTTAAACGCCAATAAATATACAACTTATGCTTGTGTTCTTCACTTTCAACCCCTACTAACAAATCTGCCAAGCCAGCACAATTATCACAAGTCAACCGAGTAAAACAAATGTGATGGATTAAACCAATCTCACAACAAATAGAGACTTGATTGATATATTGGATAATATTGGTTGTTAAAATTCAATATAACCCCATCCACTAAACTTAAGCTTTCATGTTTTTTGTACTTGGTGTCAATTATATTTTCCACATATCAATATTTTGTAATCAAGAAAATAATTTTAAATTACTTGATCATGTCATCATATATAGTTATTACATCTTACATCCCAAAAGAAAGGGACAATAAATCATTACAAACATACCAGTAGCATCTTCTCTTGTTTGAATGATTCGATTTTAATAGGTACCCTCGTATCTGGGACCTACACCTCTTTGTGAATGTATTAATTAATTAATTGTAGAACAAATGTTAACACAAAAGACTAGGATAAAATATAAAATTAACATATAAGAAACATATAGTTCAAATTTGTTGCACTGTAATCCATGCATTTTTCCTGTTCCAAATTTTTATTTTTACATACTTGTTACTGATAGTATTATATTTCTGTTTAACAGAAGTAACTTGATAAAAATCATACACATTTTCCTGAATTCTTTAGGAAAATGTCCACAAGTTGTGGGCATGCACACCATTGCGAGTGCTGCACGTATAGGTGTCAGATTAAAATACAAGTTTGAGATTCTTATATATATATATTAACTTTTAAGGTTTTTTCACCCTCCTATGTAAAAGAATTCCCACCTGACTGTTAAAACCATTTTCGTTTCAAACAAATCACTTTTAGCAAACATATCTCATTCATGTTTGCTTTATTTTAAACACTTTTTACCTGATTACCAACAAGTTTATTTCATACGTATGTTTTTGTAGCAATAGGTAAGCGAGTTTCCTACAGATTTGTTATAAATTCGGCTGTCACAAATTAGTCAGTTTTCTAGTAGTGGATAAATATCTAAAAGAATAGTTATTCTAGTAAAAAACAAATATTGAAAAAATATTTGTTCCACTAAATTATTCATCACACGAAAAAAGCCATCTTGTTATTAGAAACCCGGCCCATAATTAAACCACACACAAATGTGTATTAATTTGTACTGCATGTATATATAGTTTCAAAACTTCATGGTATCAATACTTAAATTGACAATTTCGAGAATATAACAAAATGTTTTTCAAAGGCTTCTTCAAATTAATCTCAACACGTAAACAAAGAATGTAATAGAAAATTAAAATATAGGTCAAGACTTACGAAGGAACAGGAGAAAGAGGAAATTTTGAAGCTTGAGCCAGATTTCTTCAAGAAAAAGATAATATGCAATTCTCCATTGTCTACTAAAAAACAAAGGGGTAAGAACGATCCAGAAACCAATAACCATGCCAACAAGTGTAAGTGTCACTAGGATCCAATCAGTGCCATTAGGTTCCTCATGTTGGTCCGTAGTCCCTTTGGTATCCCTGTCATTTTGAAAACATGCTGGAAGAGGAGCCCCACAAAGTGCATTCCCAATGAAATTGGACTCGTTGAATGTTTGAAGTTGAGGGCTTGTTGGGATTCTTCCTTCTAGATTGTTGTAGGATACGTTCAACCAACTCAAAGAAGTTAACTGTGACAGACTTAAAGGAATATTTCCGTCAAGATAGTTCTTTGACAGATCTAATGATTCAAGCTTTCCACTTTGACTGAACAAGTTGGCAATTTATCCTGTTAAGTCATTGTGTGATAGATTCAGGTACCGTAAGCCCAAAAGTCCAAAAAGTTCACAGGAATTGACCCGAAATCTTGTTATCAGAAAGGTCTAATGAAGTTACTAGATAAAGTATGGTGCTATATGTATAAGTATTTCCATTTGTCACCAATGATGATGCAGTGCTTGTTTCGTAAGTATTTCCTGTTGTCTCCGACCATGGAGCAATTTATCTTTTGTTACAGAACAATCGGACTTGAGGTCTTACTTCGAGAAATGATAAGAGAAGTTTGTAAAGCATGTTGGTAGGTTCCCAGAAAGATCATTACGAGCAAGATCCAAGACCTAAATAGAAGTGAGATGACATATTTCATCTGGGATTTTACCTTCAAATTTGTTAGAACGTAGACTTAGAACTCTCAGACTTGTACCATCTCATCTCTTCCTATTGATGATGTTATTTTTCCCACCAATTCATTTTTGCAAGCTCAATGACTACTAGGCTGTTTGAATTCAGTAACCACTAAGGTAAGTTTCAGGGTAGGCTGTTAGCATTCATATCTAGTGATCGTAAGGATAAAATATTTCTTAGAGATGATGGGATTATACCTGAAAACTGGTTTTTCTCTAGGTTCAGAATGACTAGTTTTTGCCAGTTCATCTGATAGGGTTAAAACCTTGGGGAATTCCATACGTAAACCATATAGATAAACAAGAAACTTACACAAGACACCCCAAACTAAACCAAAATAACATACTAATCCCTTGACTTGACAATGGTAATAAAAATAAAATATAATAAATAAAATACGTAACAATACTCCCCCTTAACCTACTTTTTGCCCTCAAAAAGTATGCTATTCAATTCAATCCTTAACCATTGTCGTCTTGTTCAGTTTCCTCGTCACCTTCCACATTAATCACAAAAAGTTGTTTCATTCTACACTTGTGTCCTGGAACGAACTTCTTAGTGCACCAAAAGCATTCTCCTTTTGACCTTTTTAACTCGAGTTCCTCACCTGACAAGCGCTTTGCGTTTATAGTTGCTGGTTTATAAGCTGGTGGCCCGGGGACTCCTGTTGGATCTAGAAGCAACGGAAGTTTTTAAGCATTCATCAGGGGTGTAATCTTCTCAGATTCATTCCCATTCTTGACAAGTCGCGACCCGTCCTCCAAACCCATGAGTTGATTCATCAAGTTCGTATTGTTAATATCTTGAATTCTAGCTAAGCCATACGCCTTATGCAAATTTTGTGGCTTGAACATCTTTACGGGCCCTTTTAAGTACAAGGTAGCTACATAAGCTTCGCAAATACTTACCTTATTCATTAAGCTATCAAAGGAAGTATTATAATCTTTCAATGAACCTGTCTGGGTAAGCGATGTGATTTCTTCCATTGCGTCTTCAAACATGGCATTGGAAAAACGGGAAGTAATGGCCTGAATATAATCTTCCCATGGAAATTCAGCCACACTAACACCCTTGTTTTCATTAAGGATTGATGCCACTCAATTGCATCTCCCTCGAGATGTATGGCCGTGTGCCTGAGTTTCAGATACTCAGATACTCGGGGTCTCATCGATGTTGAAGAAGTGCTCACAACGGTGGATCCACTGAAATGCTCTGATACCCTTGATAGGGTTAAAACCTTGGGGAAGAAGAAAACTAAGAGATAGAAAGATATTTGACTCAAATTCTAGATGATATCCATTCCATACGTAAACCATATAAATAAAGAAACTTACACAAGACACCCCCCCCCCCCAAACTAAACCAAAATAGCATACTAATCCCTTAACTTACCAATGGTAATAAAAATAAAATATGATAAATAAGATACGTAACATCATCCAACAATCTGGTATAATACCTGACATTCTAGTGTTTGCTAGATTAAGAACTTTTAACCCTCGTGGTTCTTGAATGCCTGAACACAAGAACTGTTCTATAGAGCCTGAGAGATTATTTTTAGAAATATCTAGGACTTCCAAGTACATTCTATTGAAATTATCATGCCACATACCATGTAAATGGTTGTTACTTAGATCTAGTACTGCTCCAGGTGTAGTAAAAGTAGCATCTCCCACTTTTCCTTGAATGCTGTTGTGGGATATGTTCAAGTAATCTACACTAGGGAATGTACTCCAAAACCAATTGGGGATGGTTTCTGAGATGTTTGTGTTAGCTACATCTATATAAGTTAACTCTGTTTGCGACTGAACCCATGAAGGAAACTGAGGGCATAAACTGCATGAAGCTGCTATCAATACTTTGAAGCTGAAAGGCGGAATCCAGTTAACATGTAGCTTAAGCACCAACTTGTTGTCATCAACCCTCAACACTTTTCAGGGCCGCTAGATTGGCAAAATGGCTTTCGGTTCTACCGGTTAAGGAATTGAGACGAAGAGTTAGAAAAGATAGTTTACTGAGTTGTCCAATACTTTCAGGTAGACTTCCATTCAACTTTTTATACCAAAGATCAAGGGTTTACAATGACCATAAGCCACCAACCGTATCTACGATCGAAGCTGAGAGTTGATTTATATTGACGTCTAACATCCGCAAAAGTGACAAGCTTCCTATAGAATCCGGAATGGTCCCTGTTAATTGATTCTTAGCAAGATCAATACTTGTCGGATTTTTTAATTTATCATGTCTTTCTGGTAGTTGACCAACCAAATAATTACCACGTAAAACTAATGATTCCAGTTTAGGTGACTCACATTCGCAAAATCTTTCAAGAAGCTCTGACACATTACTTAAGGGTAGAGATGTTGCAAAGATTACTTAATGATTTAGGTATTTCCTCAACAATCCAATTGTCGGATAAGTCAACATGCTTAATAAAAGAGAAGTTTTGTAGGTTGCTAGAATCCGTGAAGCAATATCACACTAACTAACATCAAGCATACGAAGATTACTTAGGTTATACAATCCATACAATAACGATGAAGAACTCACAAAATAATTACTTGATGAAAAAGAGTCCCTAAAGAAGGCATCCTACGGAAACCACCATGAGTTCCCGGATTTACACGATCAATAGAGCAACATGTTAGATCTAATAAAGCTAAATTAGGCAGGCTGAAAATCCAGCCATGCAACATACTGTCAAAAAAGAAGTTATAAGAAAGATCTAGGACAATAAGGGACGTAAAACTAACTCTGCAGAAAGTTTTTCTTGGCTGCCACACAAAGCTCCAAAAAAACTATTTACTCAAAACCATGGCTTCCCAAACTACTATGCCACGTTTTGGGACACTTGTAAGCTCTTTCTTACACCCCTAAACACCTGGCTTCACCTCCTTTGAGCTCTCCAACTATAAATAGGTGCTTAAGTTCACCATTCCAACTTGCACCTTTCTCATTTATTCACTTCTCCCTCCTCTGGAAGTTCCAAGCTAAAAGGAGCATCCAACATAGTTCTTCTGCACCCTAGGAATCACTGGTAAGTGTTCCTTCTTTGTGCATTTTCGTTTATAGGCTTTTATAGCCAAAAGTCAAGCGTTTTACGGAAAACGCTTTGACTTTCGGTTAAGACCATTATGGTCCAGCCATTGTTCGAAATGGCTAAGTGATCGTAATAAGGTAGGTGTTAGTCCCTATAAAGGGCACCTCCTGGAGATCACGTTTGCTAGACCAATTGACGGGTCAAAGTTAAGTTATTAAAAAGTCAAACATGCCATTTTTTGGAAAAAATCATGAATCGATCTTATATATGTTATGAAACCTGTTTTGACACTTAAACAACTTGGTAATAACTATTAGAACATGTAAGAACATGTCCGGCTCGTCAATTTCAGTTCTAGGGTCGGTTCGCAATCGAAAGTCGTGAAGTTTGACTTCTGCTTTGACTTTCGATTCTGACCTGATTTAGATTAGTTAGATGCTGATCTAAAGTTGCATTATGATCGTAATATAATGTAGTATAACCCTCCGAGGTTATTTTACATGATCATAATCAGAATCCAAGTTTATGCGCAAGTTCCATAATTATGCATCTTTGACCAAAATGCCATTTTTGTATAAAACAAGGTTTTAAATAATAATGAACTTAAAAATGAGTTTCCTACTGAGGTAATAATATAACTAGGATTATTTGGGACTTTAAACCAAGTTATAAACTGAGTTTTCGAACAGGTCCTTAAAATAAGTCGATAAATGATGGTTTTAGCCCTTGTGGCTCATAAAATGATTTTAATCAATCGTTTCAAAGTAAATCATTTACCTACAGATATGTTATATTAATAACATATTTTAAACATTTTAATCTTATCCTAATGTCAGTTTTCATTAAACATCGCATAAAGACGCCATTTTACGACATAAGCGCTGTTTCGGCGCATAGTATGGTTTTAAACCATATTATTGACCAAAACTTGATACCTACTGATTTTAAATATATTTATAGTAGGTACATGTTATAAACTCAGAATCCCAAATAATTTATAAACTATATGTAAAATGACCAAAATGCCCATTCGGTGCATAGTTTCGTCATAAAAGATAAATTACACATATAATTGATATCTTACTGATATTATATCATAAATAAAATATTTTTCCGAATACTCATGATTATAAACTTAAAATATGTTCAAGTTCTTTTTATACGGTATATAATTACTGAAATGCCCTTATGAGGCATAGTTTCGTTTTTAAACCATAACGGGCATACAAGTTGATATCCTACTGATATATTAACTTATTTAAAATATAATGGCATATAGAACTTGTCCATGACTTATCCGGTTACCTGATATCGCTAATATGCGCTGGGTTAAGTATATGTAACTAGTTTACGAAAATTAACCGAAACGGGTTTAACCTTGTCATATACGTCTCAAAATCCAGAATGTTTAGTTTACCCATATTATACAAGTCAAGGTACTTGATTGGGATTAAACTACATTCTATCCAATCATCGTTTAGTCTAGCGTCATACGTTTTGATCAAGTAGGCTAGTCGGTCTTAAGTCAATGACTTAAATAAGACCGTTAGTATTTAATTGGTTAGTTTATGCCATAATCCAGACTAGAGACTTGCCGGTAAATGCTATTTGCACTTAACTCATTTTGAATATGGCTGAGTTATTAAAATAAAAGAAGAAAAGCTCCGGTAAATACTCTCGACCTATTTCCCCTATACGAGCTTAGGTTACGGTAAATTATTACCGCTTGGTCAGAAATGGGATTCAATCGAACGCCGGTTCGAGGATAGTAAATCTGCATATTCTGTTTTAATTAGTTTTGTTTGATAATGTAAACATCGGGGGTTAACTACCGTGTCCTGGATATCCTCGGCTCATTACAATAGAAATGGCCACGACCTAAGCGCGAGTATAGGCATACAACCGATAGACGCTCAATTATGCATTCCCACAAGGTTAGGAGGAATTGACTCCTTCGTGAGTCCAAAGTGGTGTGTACGTTAATTGTGTCTCGGTCTCCATACCGAGCCCCGTATGTATGGTCAATTAACCCAAGTTATAAAAAGATTTTTGTGCTGATACGCACTTAAAACATTTTTGAAATGTTTTCAAAACGAGTCGGTTGTGTGTATTTACCAGCAAAAGCTGACGTATTTTCAAAAGACTAAACTGCAGGTTCAATACGAAAATAGGCTGGAAGTGCTCGGTAGTGATAGAGGATCTTGCAAATCCTAAATCTGCCCAAAGTCTGTTTTATATTCTTTCCATGTACAATTTATGATCCGCCTGTGGATCTTCTATTACGAGCCTATATATTATTTTGTATTTTCAAACATTGGGTTTGTAATAGTAATTTTACTCCAAGACTTCCACTATGCCGTGTTTAATTGACTATGATGATTATCAACTGACGTCACGATACTCCCCACCCGGGCTCACCGGTGTATGGATTTCGGGTTGGAAATCCGGGGTGTGACTTGTTGGTATCAGAGCCAACGTTTGAGAGAATTAAACACTAACCTTTTGTGTTTAATCTCAAACTTACATGAGCACATTCCTTAGACTTCCGAGTCTAGGCATTGACCTAGGATTACTCATTTCATTATTAAGATTATTAGTATTGTTTTTGAATTGATTTCTAACAGGAAAATGCTGCCACGTGTATGAGGACAAAGTGGAAGAGGAAAAGGCCAATGAGGGGAGGACCATCGGGCCGCATTCCCCCTCAATCTCACAACACAAATGCCTACCAAGAATCAGGAGATTCGTCTCCTTGGCAACTAGCGAGACGTTCTGTCTCTAATAGACACTCGCCCTCACATTCCCAAAATTCTTACCACCCCCACCACTCCTATCATTCACACCATTCTCACCATTCCCATTCTCATCAGTCTTACCATGAAGAGTTTAACCCTAACCATTACTTTAACACGCCTCCAGCCGATCAAAATCAGTTGGACCAGCCAAACCCTATGGACGAGGACTCCGACCCGGAGATGCCGCCGTCGGGATCGAACGCGCATCCCATAGAAATTTCTAGTGATTCGAACTCTTATGCTAGATCACCCTACCAAGGTCCTAATGAGTGGGAACAATATTGGAACCAATTCACCTTCACCCACACACCTTCCCATCAATCTCAACCGCCTCCTGTTCTAGAGGATGTCCACATGAAACCGGTGGCCAATCTCAACCGCCACCTGAACCACCAAGGAGAAAGCGTGGAGCACGTATGTCAGTACGTGCAGGACAAAGGTCGGGATCGCTGCCACCTTTGCCAAAATCCTACCCCATGATTCAAGAGGACCCACAAATGGGTGGGCCCTCTAACACCTCACCTGTGGTTGAACCAACACCAACACCCACACCTACAGTTCAACCACCACCATCGGGTTATTCTAACCCAATCCCCACATATCCAGACACTTCTGGATATGATCCTTTTAACCCATCTACACCGGTAGACTATCAAGCATGGTCGCAAGACCCCTACATGCAGGCAGTTATGCACAACGCACTTTACCCGTCTCCTTTCCCACCTACTTATCCACCGACTGGGTATCCAACTTATGGGTACCAGTATCCGGTTATGCCACAACCTCAACCACAACCTCCGCCACCACTTGAGGCCATTAATGAGGCCTTGGAACGGATGAAAGAGATGCAGCAGCAAGCGGAGAAAACAGAGAAGAAGACAAACAAGTTCTTCAAGAAACTCTCTAAGTTGGTCAATGGAAAGAAGGACGAGTGAAGTCTCTTCTAATAAAATGTAGTCCCTGCGAGGACATTGTTGTTTCTTTAGTCCCTGCGTGGACATTTTTATTTCTTTAATGTCCTTGCATGGACAGTTTATTTCATTTTCTAGTATTTTAATTTCTTATGGAAATTTAATAAAGTATTTTGGAATTATATATATGTATTCATCTTTTTGATAACGAGCGTCTCGATTTTTACTCGAAATTTATGCTCTGCTATATAATTCCAAAAGACCTTAATAGATTTGATTATGCCAAGTGGCGTAGACCACACATTGGCCAAGAAATGATAGTTAAGTACGAAGGGGTCTTCTATCAGGATAGTTAAGGGAAGTTATCCTTCTATACAGAGGTAAGGGACTAGGTCCAAACCTCCAAGTTCGTTAAGGTCGAAGGTGACCGGGACCATTAATCAATCATTAGGTGCTCTTATGTTAACATTAAGAAATCTTCATACTCTTCGTAGTGTGGCTTGAGTAACCACATTCGCCATCAGTCCAACGGGACAGGCTGATATGCCATATACATCTGATATGATGTAGGCCAATGTGCCCAATTTATGTCCGAAGGGACAGGCTGATATGCCATATACATCTGATATGATGTAGGCCAATGTGCCCAATTTACGTCCAACGGGACAGGCTGATATGCCATATACATCTGATATGATGTAGGCCAATGTGCCCAATTTACGTCCAAAGGGAGAGGCTGATATGCCATATACATATGATATGATGTAGGTCAATGTGCCCAATTTATGTCCAACGGGACAAGCTGATATGCCATATACATCTGATATGATGTAGGCCAATGTGCCCAATTTATGTCCGAAGGGACAGGCTGATATGCCATATACATCTGATATGATGTAGGCCAATGTGCCCAATTTATGTCTAACGGGACAGGCTGAATGCCATATACATCTGATATGACGTAGGCCAATGTGCCCAATTTATGTCCGAAGGGAGAGGCTGATATGCCATATATATCTGATATGATGTAGGCCAATGTGCCCAATTTATGTCCAACGGGACAGGCTGATATGCCATTTACATCTGATATGATGTAGGCCAATGTGCCCAATTTATGTCCAACGGGACAGGCTGATAAGCCATATACATCTGATATGATGTAGGCCAATGTGCCCAATTTATGTCCTAAGTGACAGGTTGATATGCCATATATAAATATATTATGTCCAATGTGACTGGCCAATGTACCAAATTATTATGTCCATTATGGACAAGCCTATGAGTTATATAATTGTCAATGATGACAATGACAGTTGTGACATTGCGATCCACTGTCCAATGATATATGGACCACGTCCAAATTGTAATTTGCCTATGATGGTCCTATTAAGACCTAGGCCAAATATAGTTATGCCTAAGAGTTGTGATGTTATTCACACTAGTATAGGAAATGGATTGTTATATCCAATGTTGAAAGTCGATATGGTTGTTATACCATGGCTAAATGAAGTTTTATTGGTATATAGAACCCAAGACTTGAAGAATGGCTACTTCTAATAAGGCACAAAGTAGCCATCGAAACGTCAACTCTAAGGAGGCCGAAAATGTAGCCATAGATGATAATGATTTCCAAGCTCGCATTGATGCAGCTGTGGAAAGGGCCATGGGAAAGGCCATAGAAAAGCTAAGAGAGTCGAGTGCCATTCGTTTTAGACCGTTATCTATTCCACCATCTTCAGCTCATAAGGAGAGCTCCGTTCACTCTTCAAATGCGAAGAATGAACCAAAAAATTAAATTTTGTAGAAAGGTCCCATTCTACTAAGGACGGATGCACCTATAAGTAGTTCGTCTCATGTAAGCCCCGAGACTTTAATGGGGAAAAAGGAGCTGTGGAGCCTCTAAAGTGGCTAGATGAGATGGGAACGATTGTAGATATCAACAACTGTGCTGATAAGGATGTGGTCAAGTATGTATCACAGTCCTTTAAGGGCGATGCCCTGATATGGTGGAAAGCCATGATATAGTCTACAAGTAAAGTACACCTGTATAATTCAGGATGGTCCAAGTTTGTGAACCTTGTTAAGGAAACTTACTGCTCAACCCATGAGGTGGAGAAATTAGAGACAGACTTTTTGTCTCTTTCAATGAAAAACCTAGACTGCCGGAAGTACGTCTCCGATTTCAATTCCCTATCTAGGTTAGTTTCCTATTTAATCACCCCCGAATCCAAACGCATTGCGCATTTTATAAATGGGTTGGCCCCCGAAATAAAGGGCATGGTAAATGCCGCTCAGCCTAGTACCTATAGGTCCGCTGTAGACCTATCTCTTTCCCTCACCCTTGATTTGGTAAGACAAAGGTCAGTTAGGACTGAAACTGACGGAAAGAGGAAACAGGAGGATAATAACTCCCAAAGATTTAAAAAGAAAGGAAATTTTGGGTTCAAGAAGAACCAGCACGCGTCTAATGACAAACCCTTGTGAAGAATTGTAAATATAGGCATTGGGGACAGTGTAGTATAAATCCACAAACCAAACCATGTGGTATCTGCAATAGAAGAGGGCATAGGAACTTAGATTGCAAGGATCTTAAGGATGCAGTTTGCTATAACTGCAATGAAACAGGGCATATAACGTCAATTGCCCCAAGAAACCCAAAAGTAATGATCCAGAGCCTGGAGAGGCCAAGAAGGGGAATGCCCGTGCCTTTCAAATAAATGCAAGAGAAGCTGTTAATGACGACAATGTCATAACAGGTACTTTCCCCATTAATGATATTTATGCTAGAGTTTTTTTTATTCGGGTGAAGATAGATCTTTTGTTAATCATAAGTTTAGTAAACTATTAAACCTGCCCATAAGAAATCTATATAAAACTTATGAGGTAGAACTTGCTGATGGAACGATAGCATCCACATCTTCCATTCTTGATGGATGCTCTATAACTATTAAGAATCATTCCATCCGTATCACTCTTTTGCCAATGAAATTGACGGGGTTCATGTTGTCTTAGGCATGGATTGGTTATCTCATAACCAAGCCCGCATTGCCTGCGATAAAAAGCTCATCGAAATTAAAATCCCATCTGGTGAAATGATCACCATTCCTGGAGACTCACACTATGGACTGCCAGACAAGGTGTCGTTATTTAAGCATCCAAGTGTTTGAGAAGAGGCTATGTTATCTACATGGCACAAGTAACCAATCAATGAACCTAAGCTGAACCTTGAAGATCAACCAGTTATCTCGGAGTATCCCGATGTTTTCCCTGAGGAATTACCAGGCCTACCTCCCGACAGGCAAGTGGAGTTTAGAATAGATATTCTGCCAGGATTGGTACCAGTAGCTAGGGCTCCATATAGGCTAGCCCCAACGGAAATGAAGGAATTGAGGACCCAGCTAGACGAACTCTTAGAGAAAGGCTTTATTCAGCCTAGTTCCTCGCCTTGGGGAGCTCCTATCCTTTTCGTTTAAAAGAAAGACAGTTCAATGCGGATGTGCATTGTCTACCAAGAGCTAAACAAGTTAACAATCAAGAATTGATATCCTCTGCCCAAGATCGACGATTTATTCGACCAACTTCAAGGGGCTAGTTACTTCTCTAAGATTGATCCGAGATCTGGATATCACCAGCTAAAGGTTAGAAGTGAAGATGTTCCTAAAACTGCATTCAGGACCCGATATGGTCACTTTGAATTCTTAGTGATGCCTTTTAGGCTCACAAATGCATCTGCAGCATTCATGGATCTCATGAATAGAGTCTGCAAACCGTATTTGGATAAGTTTTTCATTGTCTTCATAGACGACATACTTATCTATTCTCGTAATCAGGTTGATCACGAGAAACATCTTCAGTGCATCTTAGAACTGCTAAGGCAAGAGAAGCTTTATGCTAAATTCTCTAAGTGTGAGTTTTGGCTTAGAGAGTTTCAATTTCTTGAACACATTGTAAGTGAGCGCGGAATCCAAGTGGATCCCACTAAGATAGAAGCCAAAATGAATTGGGAAGTTCCCAAGACCCCATCTGAGATTCGTAGTTTCTTAGGACTGGCCGGTTATTATAGAAGGTTCATTGAGAACTTCTCAAGAATAGCCCCTTCTCTAACTACCTTGACCTGTAAGAATGTTAAATATAATTGGGGTCCAAAGCAACAAGAATCTTTTGAGATTCTAAAACACAAGTTGAGCAATGCTCCTGTGTTATCTCTACCTGAGGGTATTGAGAATTTTGTTGTTTATTGTGATGCATCGCACACCGGCATGGGCTGTGTGCTAATGCAAAATGGCAAGGTAATTGCCTATGCATCACGACAATTAAAGGTGCATGAAAAGAATTACACCACCCATGATTTGGAATTGGGTGCCGTTGTATTTGCACTAAAATTGTGGAGACATTACTTGTATGGTACAAAGTGTGATATATACACAGACCATAAGAGTCTTCAACACCTGTTCAATCAGAAAGAATTAAACATGCGACAACACCATTGGATGGAAACTCTTAATGATTATGATTGCAAGATTCGCTACCATCCCGACAAGACAAATGTAGTTGCTGATGCCTTAAGTCGCAAGGAAAGGGTTAAACCTATTAGGATTAATGCTAAGAGCATTGAGCTCAGAAATAGCTTGAGTGAGAAGCTATTAGATGCGCAAAAACAAGCCCTGTTAGAGGCTAATATTCCTAATGAGGGATTAGGCAGAATTGTTAATCAATTAACGCTAGAAAGGATGGAATCCTAAGATTTAATGATAGAATTTGGGTTCCAATCTTTAGAGGACTTAGAAATCTAATCCTCCAGGAAGCGCATAGTTCAAGATACTATGTTCACCCGGGTGGTGACAAAATGTATCAAGATTTGAAAAAGAATTATTGGTGGATGGGTTTGAAGAAATCCATAGCCACTTATGTAGCTAAGTGTCTGACGTGTTCACAAGTTAAGGCTGAACATCAGAAACCGTCAGGAATTCTACATCAATTGGAAATTCCCATATGGAAATGGGAAATCGTAACTATGGACTTGATTACCAAGTTACCTAAGACCAAAGTGGAAATGACACTATTTGGGTCATTGTGAATAGGCTGACTAAGTCAGCACAAATGGAATCCTAAGATTTAATGATAGAATGGGTTCCAATCTTTGGAGGACTTAGAAACCTAATCCTTCAGGAAGCGCATAATTCAGGATACTCTGTTCATCAGGGTGGTGACAAAATGTATCAAGATTTGAAGAAGAATTATTGGTGGATGGGTTTGAAGAAATCCATAGCCACTTTTGTAGCTAAGTGTCTGACGTGTTCACAAGTTAAGGCTGAACATCAGAAACCGTCAAGACTTCTACAAAAGTTGGAAATTCCAATATGGAAATGGGAAAAGGTAAACCTAAGACCAAAAATGGAAATGACACTATTTGGGTCATTGTGGATAGGCTGAGTAAGTCAGCACATTTCTTGCCAATTAAGGAAACGTATAATTCTGACAAGTTAGCTAAGACGTACATGGACAAGATTGTGTCCCTAGACGGTGTGCCAGTATCTATAGTATCTGATAGAGATACTAGATACACATCTCACTTTTGGAAAAGTTTCCAACAATATTTAGGCACACGATTAAACTTTAGTACGGCTTACCATCCACAGATTGATGGTCAAAGTGAGCGTACTATTCAAACTTTGGAAGACATGCTCCGGGCATGTGTGATTGATTTAGGTGGAAGTTCGGATGACCATTTACCCCTAATAGAATTCTCCTACAATAATAGCTATCATACAAGCATCAAGGCTGCTCCTTTTGAGGCCTTATATGGGAGAAAATGCCGAACGCCCGTGTGCTGGGCAGAAGTTGGGGAAGGCCAACTATCAGGACCTGAGATTGTCTTGGAGACCATGGAAAAGATTGTGCAAATCCGTGATCGTCTCTAAGCTGTCAGAGATAGGCAGAAGAGCTATGCTGACAAGAGGCATAAACCTCTTCAGTTCCAAGTAGGGGACAAAGTCATGTTGAAAGTATCACCTTGGAAAGGTGTGATGCATTTCAGAAAGAAGGGCAAGTTGAGCCCAAGATATATAGGACCATTCGAAATAATTGAATGTGTCGGCACTGTAGCTTATAAGCTCAGGTTGCTAGAGGAGCTTAGTAGAATCCATGATGTATTCCACATATCTAACCTTAAGAAATGTCTAGCCGATGAGTCGCTAGCAATGTCGCACGAAGATGTGCAAATTGATGAAAACCTGAGGTTCATTGAGAAACCAATTTCGATCGAGGATCGACAGGTTAAGAAGCTCCGAAGAAAAATGATACCTATAGTAAAGGTTAAGTGGGACGCTTTTAGAGGTCCCGAGTATACATGGGAGGTTGAGTCCACTATGCGACAAAAGTTCCCCTATCTTTTTGAATAAAATCTTGAGGTCGAGATTTCTTTTAAGGGGGTGAGGATGTAACACCCTGTAAAATCGTGTCCAATAATATAGTGACACGTGTTGTATTTTAAATATAGTCTGTTAAAGATCAATGAGGACTAAGGGCGTCGACATGCTCTAACTAGTCCTTTGAGTGACGATCCGATGTCAACATGCATAAATAACAGCCTCTGAGTGACATCGGAATCAACATGCTTATAATAAGCCTCTGAGTGATCCTTTACGAAGTCCTAACTCTCATATGTGCCAAGTGTTGGACGAGAGGGTTCAATTTTTCTAAATAGTGAAAGTTGGATGATGGAGGGATTAAAAGTGTCAACATGTTAATTCTTACCTCTGAGTGACCTTTTAACAAACCGAGAGCTCGACAATGTCCGGCATAATCCCGGGTATGCCAGGTATTGGCTACAGAGGGCTAAAAGTGCCAAAAGGTGTTTAAAAAGGTTTTTAGAAGCTTTTTAAAGTTAAAGGGCTAAAGTGTCAAACTTTGAAACTGGCCAAGGGGCGGTCGCGGGCCACGAGAGACCAGGCCTGGGTCTCTCGCGTGGCGCGAGAAAGGCTCTGCAGCAGAAAGTTTTTCTTGGCTGCCACACAAAGCTCCAAAAAAACCATTTACTCGAAACCATGGCTTCCCAAACTGCTATGCCACGTTTTGGGACACTTGTAAGCTCCCTCTTACACCCCTAAACACTTGGCTTCACCTCCTTTGAGCTCTGCAACTATAAATAGGTGCTTAATTATTGCTTTTAAAAATATGTCGATAAATGACGGTTTTAGCCCTTGTGGCTCATAAAATGATTTTAGTCAACCTTTTCAAAGTATATCATTTACCTACTGATATGTTATATTAAATAACATATTTCAAACATTTAATCTGACCCTAATGTCAGTTTTCATTAAACATCGCATAAAGACGCCATTTTACGACATAAGCGATGTTTCGGCGCATAGTATGGTTTCAAACCATATTATTGACCAAAACTTGATACCTACTGATTTTAAAACTTATTTTAAATATATTTACAGTAGGTACATGTTATAAACTCAGAATCCCAAATAATTTATAAACTATGTGTAAAATGACCAAAATGCCCCTTCGGTGCATAGTTTGGTCATAAAAGGTAAATTACACATATAATTGATATCCTACTGATATTATATCATAAATAAAATATTTTTCCCGAATACTCATGATTATAAACTTAAAATATGTTCAATTTCCTTTTATACGGTATATAATTACCGAAATGCCCTTTTGAGGCATAGTTTCGTTTTAAAACCATAACGGGCATACAAGTTGATATCCTACTGATATCTTAACTTATTTAAAATATAATGGCATATAGAATTTGTCCATGACTTATCCGGTTACCCGATATCGCTAATATGCGCTCGGTTAAGTATATGTAAATAGTTTATAAAAATTAACCGAAACGGGTTTAATCTTGTGATATAAGTCTCAAAATCCAGAATACTTGTAGTTTACCCAGATTATACAAGTCAAGATACTTGATTGGGATTAAACTACATTCTATCCAATCATCGTTTAGTCTTGCATCATACGTTTTGATCAAGTACGCTAGTCGGTCTTAAGTCAATGACTTAAATAAGACCGTTAGTATTTAATTGGTTAGTTTATGCCATAATCCAGACTAGAGACTTGCTGGTAAATACTATCTGCACTTAACACATTTTGAATACGGCTGAGTTATTAAAATAAAAGAAGAAAAGCTCAAGTAAATACTCTCGACCTATTTCCCCTATACGGGCTTGGGTTACGGTAAATTATTACCGCTTGGTCGGAAATGGGATTCAATCGAACGCCGGTTCGGGGATAGTAAATCGGCATATTCTGTTTTAATCAGTTTTGTTTGATAATTTAAACATCGGGGGTTAACTACCGTGTCCTGGATATCCTCGGCTCATTACAATAGAAATGGCCATGACCTTAGCGCGGGTGTAGGCATACACCCGATAGACTCTCAATTATGCATTCCCACAAGGTTGGGAGGAATTGACTCCTTCGTGAGTCCAAAGTGGTGTGTACGTTAATTGTGTCTCGTCTCCGTACCGAGCCCCGTATGTATTGACAAATATGTAAATATGTTAACAAGGTTGGACGGTCAATTAACCCAAGTTATAAAAAGATTTTTGTGCTGATATGCACTTAAAACATTTTTGAAATGTTTTCAAAACGAGTCAGTTGGGTGTATTTACCAGTGAAAGGTAACGTATTTTCAAAAGACTAAACTGCAGGTACAATACGAAAGTAGGCTGGAAGTGCTCGGTAGTGATAGAGGTTCTTGAAAATCCTAAATCTACCTAAAGTCTGTTTTATATTCTTTCCATGTACAATTTATGATCCGCCTGTGGATCTTCTATTACGAGCCTGTATATTATTTTGTATTTTCGAACATTCGGTTTATAATAGTAATTTTACTCCAAGACTTCCGATGTGCCGTGTTTAATTGACTATGATGATTATCAACTGACGTCACGATACTCCCCACCCGGGTCCACCGGTGTATGGATTTCGGGTTGGAAATCCGGGGTGTGACACGGATTGCCTGAAACCAATTTGAAGCGTTTACGAGGTCAATGCCACCCATATCCAGGTATTGCAACCCTTTAAGATTCTTTAGCCATGCAAAGCTTTTAGAATGAAGGTTACTGTAAAAAGAAACCTCATGAACATCCAGAACACGCAATTAGTCAAAATTGTTGGGCCATTTTATCAGTTTAGTCCAAATGTTTCATTTTCTGCCTGTGGGGCCAATAAGGTTTCACCCTTGCCATTTTAGTCCATAGGTTAACTTCATTCATTTTTTCTGGTAATGAGAAGGGTAATTCGGTCATTTTATATGGTCAAATTACCCTTCTAGTTAACAGAATTACATTTAAAATGACTGAATTGCCCTTCTCGTTAATAGAAAAAATCGATGAAGTTAACCCAGTGGATTAAAATGGAAACCGTAAAACCTTTTTAGGCCTACAGACAAAAAATAAACCTTTAGACTAAACTAACAAAATAGCCAAAATCATACGGCCTAAAATGCCATTTAACTCTTTCTTAAATTCAATCTTTTCTTCCATATCTACCTAATTAGTCAAAATGTTACATCAACGTGTCTTTTGGTTTTGTGAATTAATAATTAATTAATTTTTCATGATCTATGCAATTATTCAAAACATTACATCAGCCTTTTGTTTTTGTCTTTTCTTCCACAAACTCTTGCTCTTTTTTGAAAAAAATGCGGGTTTTCAAACCAACTAAGCTTGAAAAATGTCTACTTTAACGTATTGTATCAAGACTTCAATATAATAAATAAATAACTTTTGAATCATTCAATAGAAATTTCCAAAACCTTGGCAAGTTACAGTTGTTGGGTGTGAAGACCTTTGTGTCGGTTTTATTTAGGGGCCCGATTTTGGTTCCTAGGTTGTGTCGCCCTAAGCTTGTTATTAATATATATATATATATATATATATGTCATGTGTCATGTATCGTTTACAATTTTCTGTTATGTGTGTTTATATCGTTTGTGTGTTGGTTCAACTGTGCTCCGGTTGAGACCATACAATGGCCGACCTTCATTTCTTTTTAGTTACTTCAATCCTCAAACCTGAAATTTTAGTAGGCTCTAATTTTTTCAATTGAACCATGCTTTTTTGTTCGTTTCTTCTTGGTATAACCCATCCACACATAACACATTAGTGACCACAGAAAATAAGTTCTTGCAGTTGCCATTGTTGACCAAAAAGGGATCATGTTGACGTCCAAAATAAGTCAAGTAAAATTACCATTGGCTCATACATTTTTGATTTTGTGGACAATCTTGGAATTTAAATTCTATTCCACTGCCAAATCAAGTTCATCTTTAGAACTAAAATTCCGGTTTAGGACCATTAACCCTGATTAGTGAAAGATTAAGTTCATAGATGGAAGGTTTAGAGATAGATAAACACTTTTTTATATTGATTTGGACAACATAATGTTACAAACAAAAAAATAATAAAGCCATCATATCATACCGAAAGAGTAGTGACACCAAAACAAGTATATATAGGAGATGGAGATTCCAAACAACATACCTATGTTACTTGAAATTCCAAACAACATCTCATGTCACTTGGAAATTCCAAACAACATCTCATGTCACTTGGAAATTCCAAACAACAACTTCAATAGTCAAACAACAAGGCTCCTTATTGTTTGACCATACTTGTGTCACTTGCAAACGCACAAAGTCAAACGAAAAACCCTTTGTTTGACCTCTCCAAACGAGTCGGTCTAACACATTCTTTTGACCATTTACTAACTATTACATAATCATCTTAAAATGTAATGTAATCTAGTCTATTCGCATAGTAGCGGACACAAAACTGCACTAACAAATTCCCCTTTGTCTGTTGCTGTCGAATGTTGAATATGCAACTACAATCGATCTCCAGTCAAGTATCTGTTGACGTCATCTCCACTATATTAAACAAACTCCCCCTTGATTGATGATCTAGGTATGCATAATTTTAACTTGATTCTTCACAGCAAAACAAAATCCCTGACGCTTTTTGTATCAGATTTCCCCCTCAAAGCACACATATCCGTGTTAAGTGTTGTGCAATGTCCTCGCAAGGCATCAATGCCAAATCTTCCACTAATCTTCCAATACTCTAACTGGCATTTAATGAAGGTTCCTTCTCCAACAATCTGCATCAAGTCTCGGTCTTGTCACAAAAACTCTGTTCCATATCAAAGCACACTACATTGGTAAAGTTTTATGGTGAAATACCTTCTGAAAACCATCTTTGTGGAGGCGACTAGGTAATGCACTTTGGGTAACCATAGCAAGATTTCAAAGATTGTAAACTTTCGATTATTTTACTGTTCCATAAAATTCTATATTTTGTTTAGGTGTTTCAGTGTCATACATTCAAGCAAAACGATATTTACAACATTTCCATAACGAAATCTAAGGTAAACATGCCTTGATACCCTTCACATATCTTAAATAACAAGTTAGAAGGGTTAAAAATATCAAAAAGCTGAAGTCCAGGGCCAAAACTATTACAAAAAAGGGTGGCCAGTGAGCAAAATGTTGCTGGCAGCAGCCTTGTTCACCAAGTATTGACACCTAGAACAGATTTTGCCGCACTTAATCTCCTTCAAACACTTGTTATGACACTAAGCAACCTCTAAACAATTCCACAAAAACTTGTCAAGCTCTCCTTGATCCCCAATTAGTATAAATAGGCTCAAGTTCTTGAAGTTTTATTCACACTCCTCATTCTTCACTTCTTAAACTTGAAGTTTTATTCACACCTCTCATTCTTCACTTCTTAAATTCACTCTTGGAGCTTCCATCTGGACTTGAAGCCTCCATTCTTGAGTTCAAATCTTTCTATTCAAACACTGGTAAGTGTTTCTCCTAGTTTATTTCATTTTATTAGTTAGTTATTAGACAAAAGTCAAAGCAATTGACTTTTGCTTTGACTTTCAGTTCTGACCATTTTGATAAAGTCAAAGTTCAAATTGAACTTTTCTACGTGATCGTAATAATGAAGGTGTTAGGTGATCATCACGTTTAGTAGGCGAAATGACGAGTTAAACATTTATAAATAAAAGTAAAAACTGCATTTTACGACCAATGAACTTTTAAGTATCAAAACTATAAATTTTGGCATTATAACAATTTATATAACATAGACTTGTTTTATTATGTCTAACTCATCATTTTTAGTTTAGCGCTCAATTCCTAGTCGAAAGTTTAACTTCTACTTTGACATTCGATTCTGACCCGTTTGGTAAACCTTAGGACCCAACCCAGCCTAAGAATGTGACAATAATAATACAGCAAATAATCCTATGAGATTATACGTTATTGTCATTTTCTTTTGAAGGGTCAATTGACGAGTCAACTTTATATATCTAAAAAGGTCAAGTTTTCTAATAAAAGCCATACATATTGTTTTATTAACGCAAGTTGTTTACGTTTTTGTCACTCAAAAGTTGTGTTACATAATTGCTACAAGTTTTATTACAAAGACCAAAGTATTGCAATACTAATCATTTTTTCGATGTATTTAAACTTATATGATCTATAAAATGGTTTAAAACTTAGATGATCTATAACTTAATATCAAGACTGATCATATAATTTTGACATGTTAGACTCTCCATAAGACCCATTCAACCATCCAGACCTGTATTTGCGCATACGACCCGTTAAAATGGCGTAAACCATTTTAATAAGTTGTAACGGGTCAAAACACTTTCCAATCAGAATGTAAGGTTTAACAAACCATATTATACGATCATTCGCTTGTTGGTTATAAACCACATTCTATCCAATCTTCCGTTAAGCCACGATATACCCTAACTATATAATTATCTGAATTATTAGGAAACACTTCGAGCTTTGCAAGCATGATTAAGCAGGTCATCATCAATCAAGTGAGTACATGTCCCCGCTTTTCAGATTTTAAAATATTCTGGTGTGATTCATATGTGCCTAACTATTTTCAAAGTTACAAATTTACTATTTATCGCACATATATATACACACACACATCATGACATTTCTTTTGTATGAAACTTGGTTGCGTGTCATCCATAACATAGATACGTTCATTAACTTTAATTAGCTGACTGGTAGTATGTTATTAGGCTATAAGTTTGACACCCCATTCCCGCTTCATATGGGTTTCATTTGTTTATGGAAGTTACCCCTGGATATGACAGAAACTGTGTAATTTTTTACGAACCCTTGGGTTTGTCCGACAGTCAACAAAGACTTAATTGTATTATGGCCACACTTTTTTATTAAAAAAGGACAAAGTTTTCTAATAAAAGCCATACATATTTTTTATTAACGCAAGTTGTTTACGTTTTTGTCACTCAAAAGTTGTGTTACATAATTGCTACAAGTTTTATTACAAAGACCAAAGTATTGCAATACTAATCATTTTTTCGATGTATTTAAATATAAAACATACTTTTCTCATCAGCTCTTATAGTTGGATAACGTATTGCAATACCAAACTTTTTGTCAATAAATGGCTACAAAACCTCTGTTACTCACTGTCTTTATGTTGACCCTTTATTTTAACATATGTTTCAGGTACTAATGCATGATATACAAGTATGCTACACGTAGGATTCGGACTCGGGTCTTGGTTTTCTTTTAATCTAAATACAGTTGTTTGTAATCTTTTGTGTTTGAGAAACAATATAATACAATAAATCAATAAAAATGAAACTTTAGTACCATGTGTTGTGAATAATTTATAACGTGACTCCTTGACGTTTTCGCTGCGTGAACAAACAATAAATTATCTACAAACGTTCTAAATGATCCTTTTTTTGGGTGAGATGGTGCTCTAACATCTTGGTTGTTTAGATTAATTAATTAAAACCCTCAAAACAATTAAAACTATTTAAGTAATTAGTTGAGTCAGAGTCAAGTTTAGCGTCGCTAATGTCTCGTGGGTTCAATATCCGGACTTCATTAGGTTGTACTAATGTTGATAGGTACACTTGCATGTCTTGTGGTCTAGCGTTAGGGAGTTTAGGTTAATATTGAGTGTCGAGATTAGCTTAGTTTTTGTAGACCATATTTTGCACATCATTGGCCATTATTCATGTTGCTCAAAAATGGCAGCTTTGTCTATCTCATAAACACTTCATCATTAAGACTGGTCAACACAGTTTGAAGTACTAATTGGATAGCAAATTACTACCCCTTTTTAAAAGAAATGGTTGTCTAAATTGATGGGTTCTAGTTTTGAAATAATGTACAAGAAAGGGCTAGATAACAAGGTGGCTGATGCATAGTCAAGGGTATTATAGTTAGCAGCCTCCACTTCTCACACTGATCTATGGGTTGCAATTAAAGAATCGTGGCAACAAGATCCTAAATTGGTGACTCTTATTCAAGAAATACAACAGAATTCTTCTTCTCACAATCAATACAACTGGTATATTGGGATTTAAGAAGAATAGGTAAATTGGTCATTGGGGATTCTACTACTTTGAAACAACAAATTGTACACTAGATGCATGACTCAGCACAAGGTGGTCATTCTGGCATTCATGCTACTTGCCATAGGATATATAGATTATATTATTGGCCTAAATTGTAAAGGGATGTTGTTGCATACAATAAACAGTGTTTGGTTTGTCAACAATACAAATCTGATAATGCAGCATATCCTAGTTTATTGCAACCTCTACCTATTCCAAGAGAAGTATGGGATGGCATATCTATGGATTTATAGAGGGGTTACCTATATCCTATCACAAAGATGTTATCTTGGTAGTAGTGGATAGATAATGTAAGGGAGCACACTTTATTGCGCTTAAACATCCTTTTACTGTTGTAGAGCTGGCACAGGTATACCTGGATCAAATCTATCGGCTCTATATGGGTCTCTTAGGTCTATTGTTTCTAATAGAGACAAGGTCTTCACTTACAATTTTTGGCAAGAACCATTATCTTGACAAGGAGTGGGTACGAATTATCAAGTTCTTATCTTCCTCAAATGGATGGCCAGTCTAAAGTTCTTAATAGATGTCTGGAAAGTTACCTGAGATGCATCTGTTTTACTAAACTAAATGGGTGGGTTAAATGTATGCCTCTAGCTGAGTTTTGGTACAATACCACTTACCAATCAGCTATTAAATATACTCCTTTTGAAGTAACTTATAGGGCTTGCAATTTGAGATACGGACACAAAAACATGAGAGAAAACGACACGACCTTAACAAGTTCATGTTTGACCCTTAACAGGTCGACATGATAAGACCTGTTAATTTTCATGTCATGTTCGTATTTATCTATTTCCTGTTGGTGTCTTATCATGATATACCAACCCTACTACACGCACCACCCCTCCAAGGCAAGTTTGTGTTTTAACAGGTCGTGTTCGTGTATCATCAAGTCGTATGATACATTTGTAATTTTTTCCTGTCTTAACCGGTCGTGTTCGTGTTCGTGTTCGTGTAACTGTATGTTATCGGGTTCGTGTTCACGTTTGAAAAAACTAAGACGATAAGATTGCGTGTCGTGTTCATGTTTACTAGTTTTGTGTGCGTGTCTTAACAAGTCATGTCTAACACCATATACCAGCCCTAGTGATTTATGATCAACCACCACTCATCCATCTGCCTTACCTTCCTTAAGAGAGCATTAATGAAACTACGGATAGAAGACTTATTAAAAGGGAAGAGGTAATCAATATTCTTAAAGCTAATTTACCAACTTTCTATTGTCCACAGGTCTAATCAGAAGTTAGCTGTCAAATATCATAAACCTTACATTTTTTGTCTAAAGTAGCTGAGGTTGTGTTAGACCCTTAAGGTTTATGCATTAGTTACTATACATGGTTAGGCTAGTTGGTTTATTGTAGTTAAAAGCTTGTATTAGAATGGGCTTGGGAAGGCTAATGGGCCTAGGGTTTAGGGGAATGGTGGACTAAACCTTTGTTATAAATAGTAATTTATATAATAAGGTATAGTGGTTCTTTGGTCATCATCATCAACTTGTATTAATCTTTGTATGCAACTTAATCCATTGAATCATTTCTACTTCATCTTATTTCTTTTGCTTAAATCAACCTTGGTTGTGTGATTCCGCCACCTATCAAGCTTCATGTGATATTGTTAGATCCGGTTTTCGTGACTTATAATTGGTATAACCTGTTTCCAGGCACATATCTGACTTACAATTGGCATCTAGGTGCATAAAATGTATAGGATTGAGGGAGATGTGTAGCTGAAATTCTACATGTGATGTGAGGGGAGGAGGAGATTTCTCATCATTGCTAGTTTTAAAGTTTTGTTCATATGTATGAACGCCATGAACGTGTAGGAGTGGGACCAAGGGTGAGGGTGGATGAGTTGGGTACTTGGGTCTATTAATAAATAACAAAATCCCTTAAAAACTTATATACATAATAGCGTTAACTAATTTATGTAGTATTTCTCTTTAAAAACTATTTATTTTTTAATTCATTTTCAATTAATGAAAATTGTTTTTAGTTCATTTTCAATTAATGGAAATTAAGTTTTCCAGCCCTAGTACGATTTATACACACATATAACATATTGTTATGAAAAAGAATTTTATTTATTACTTTAAAATATTACTAAATTAAGATTTATTAGTTATAATTAATCGGACGGGTTATGTAGCTAATCTAGTTACGAGAACAATAGCTATAATTAAACCGACTACCAGAATGAGAAAATTGGTGATGGTGGGGGATGAAAGATGATGCGGAGATGTAGGGTGGTGGAAAACATCATGTAGTTGCGGCTAGGGTTGTTCACGAGTCAATTCGAGCCGAGCCGAGCCAGGTCAATCTCAGGCTGCCGGGTTCGGCTCGGCTCGGATTTGAAACCGAGCTAAAAATCTTAGCTCCACGCTTCATTTTTAACTAAGCTAGCTCGGCTCGGTTAGGCTCGAATTTAAAAATAAATATTAAGACATTGCTTCAAAATTCACTAGTTTAAGATACGACTCAATAGTTCAAAAAGAAATCGAAAATAAGTGCAACCTACTATATTACAAGCCAAATTCAAAATCAACCATGTACAAAATAAGTTTCAAATCTCAGCCATATACATTATACGTTTCAAATCTCAGCGAAATACAATATATGTTTCAAATCTCAGTGAAATACAATATTAGTTTATTAGCATCCAAATCAACTTCCAAACATGCCACAAATATCTAAGTGCACTTCTAAATACTTGCAAATAATAATTAATTTTCTATAATATATTATATGTATATTAAAATAAAGTATATTAAAAGTAAAATGATCCGAGCTAAGCCAAACTTAGCGAACAAGCGAGCCAAATTGAACCAATTTTGCTCGTTACGAATCAAGCCGAGTTGGCTCAACTCATTTTCAAACCGTGTCAGCCATATCCGAGCCACAAGCTTTTTGGACAATCCTAGTTGCGGCATGATGTGAAGAGTGGGGAATCCAACAAGTATGAAGTTGCAAAAAAAGTACACATAGATAAAAGAAAAGAACCATGAATTTGATATTGAGTGAAAATTTTGAATATCCTTTAACAAGAAAACAAAAGACTACTAACATTGAGTGAAAATTTTGATTTTCCCTCTAACAAAAAAACTAAAGACTATTAAATGTGTACCTTAGCTAGTTAAAAAAACCCAAACCCAAAAGTTTTGAAAGTTTTAAAATTTACGTAACATATTATTAAATTAAAATAATAAATTAAGCATTTTGAATCATGCATAAATAAATATAAAAGCCGCCTTTTTGAAACTCACCTGCTACCACAACGGTAGTCACCTCTCTCTATCTCTCTCTGCCTGTAACCGTCGTCCATCGTCCTCACTCGGAACATCCACCACCACCATTTTCAAGTAAGATTTCAACTTCATTTCTTTGATTTCAATCGATTTCTCTAAATTTGATGCATAGATATCATTCTAGACTAATTTTTCTTGACAATTCTTCATTCATCTGTTGTTTAATCTTCACTTTTTCGCTTCAGATCTTATTAATAATTTGATCTCTTTGCTATAACTATGGTTGGGCGTTGAATTCGATTATGACCATTGACGTATCGTCAATTTTAATGTTCATGAATTTGTTGTTTAATCTGTTGCCTGTTACGAAGTCGTACACCATGCAGACGCCTAAACACGTAAATTACGATTAGGTTTGCGTTCGGATTATAGAGGTACAGAGATATAAGCAATGATTACAAAATAATTACAAGGGCTTGATTTTTGGGCGAGAGTTATAGACAGTCAATCATCTTAATTGATTGATTAAATGGAGAGAATAATATTCAATAAATGAGACTTAATTTGTTGTGTTGATACGCCCCCGCAAGATGGGGGATCCATTGGTGACTCCATCTTGGACCGAAAAAGCAGGAAAGGTGCTCGTGGAAGCGGTTTGGTGAGGACATCCGCAAGTTGATCCTTTGAGCTAATGTGAAGAACTTTAAGTTGCCCGGAGTTGACGTATTCCCGTACAAAGTGATAGTCCAAGGCTATGTGTTTCATGCGTGAGTGGTAAACTGGATTGGCACATACATAGGTGGCCCGGTGTTGTCACAGTATAATAAGGGAGTGCTCACAGGTGGTGTTGCGTTTCAAGAACAAACCATGATGTAACCGTTTGAGAGCTTTCTATTGTGATTGTTTGGGGGAGGGAATGAATTGAGATAATTTATTGATGGCAAATGAGATGTCTGGATGGGTGAAGGCAAGGTATTGTAGAGTACCAACGAGTTTTCGGTAAGGAGTGGGGTCAACGGGAGGAGAGGAGTTATTAGGAGAGAGTGGACCAGACGTGCTCAAAGGAGTGAGAACCTCTTTTGCACCATCCATTTTAAAGGTGGTGAGAACATGTTGAATGTGGCGATGTTGAGAAAGAAATAAACCATGAGGCATAGGAATGAATTCGATTCCTAGGAAGTGGTGGAGAGGGCCTAAGTCTTTAATGGAGAATTGTTTGCTTAGGGCCTGAACAAATGAATCCATGAAGGAATTGTGATTTTCTGTGAGGACAATGTCATCAACATACACAAGGAGGTAGCAAGTGATATCCTTGGAGCTATAGACAAAGAGGGAGGAATCAGAGAGGCATTTTTTAAAACCAAAACTAACGAGAAAGTTGGTTAGTTCTATGTACCAAGCACGCGGTGCTTGTTTGAGACCGTAAAGGGATTTTTTTAGTTTGCAAAATGTGACGCAGGAATTCTGTGTTTGTGAATCCGGGAGGTTGTACCATAAAAACATCTTCATGTAGGGTCCCATGAAGATACGCATTGTTAACATCAAGTTGGCGTAAAGGCCACCCTTTCGAAAGAGCAATGGAGAGGACAATGCGAATAGTAACGGGTTTAGTAACCAGGCTAAAGGTTTCATGGTAGTCTTTTCCAAATTCTTGGTGAAACCCTTTCGCCAGTAGACGTGCTTTGTATTTATCAATAGTGCCATCGGGTTTGCGTTTAATCCGGAACACCCATTTGCAACCAATGGGGGTTTGGGTGGTGTGAGGTACAAGTTCCCATGTGTTGTTTTGGATGAGGGCATTATATTCAAGATCCATGGCGTGACGCCAATCCGGATTATTCAAGGCTTGAGTATAGTGGATGGTTCAGAGACACGGGTAATGGATGAATGGTGGTGGAGTTGACAAAGTTGGAGTTGTAGTATTTAGGGTTGGGTTTAGGTTGTCTACGAGGTGGTGAAGTTTGGGTGTTGGGAGAGTTAGGTTGATGGTATTGTGAGTTGGGTGAGTTGATTGGTGTAGAGATGGTGGAACCGGTGGGTGGAGTCGGCTGGTCAGTGGGCTCGGGCATTGGGCCGAGAGGGGAGACAGTGGAAGTGGGGGGTGGTGTATAGGTCAGGGAGGTTGGAGATGGGCCGTGAAGTTGTAAGGGAGATGATACTGGGCCTTGGGAGGTTTGGTGAGGTGAGGTGGTTTGTTGGGCTTCGGTGATGGAGAGGGTTGAGAGTTTTGGGCAGGAGATGTAGGCGATGGGGAGAGAGCGGGAACCGAGGGTGTCGAGTTTAAAAAGGTGTCGAAGGACATATGTAGAGGGATGGAGTTGATGGTTTGGGATGGAAAGATGTGGGAATGAATTGAACATGTCGAGAGTGATAATTTTTTGATTTAGAGGGTCATAGCATTTGAATGCTGCCTTAGAGGAGGAGTATCCAAGAAAGATGCATGACGTGGACGTGATTGTAGTTTTGAAGTGGCATATGGTTTTAGCCACGGGTAACAAAGGCAACCAAAAGGTTTAAGTTTGGAATAGGTAGGAACGGTTTTGAACAACACATCATAGGGTGACTTGTGAGAATGGGTGTGGGTAAACGCTTTATGAGGTGAGTAGCGGTTTCAAAAGCATGAGACCGAAAATGTTGTGGTAAGTGGGAGTAGTGGAGTAATGCGAGGCGGTTTCAACAACGTGTCGGTGACATCGTTCGGCAATACCATTTTGTTCTGGTGTGTGAGGTGGTGTTATGTAATGGGAGATACCTTGAGAGGCAAGATATGGTGAGAGACCCACATATTCACCCCATTATGAGTGAATAACGTAACAATGTTGGTTTAAAAAAAGTTTCAACAAGAGATTTAAATTGCGGAAAAGAATTTCGACATCGGATTTTCATTTGATTGGGTATAACAAATTGTATTTGGAAAAATAGTCAACAAAAATGACATAGTATTTAAAGCCATCAATTGATGTTTTACGGGACCCCATACGTCGGAGTAGACGAGTTGTAGTGGTTGATTAGCGACAAAAGAATTTTTGCCAAAAGGTAGTTTATGGCTTTTATTTAGTGAACATGAAGTACAATGAAAAGACTCATGGGTCACCTTATTACAACAAAGTCCTAATCTAGAAATTAAAAACTTAAACACTTGAAGCGATGGATGTCCAAGTATGTGGTGCCACATGAGAAGAGAGTTTGTTTGGGTGTTGTTGACTTGGGAGACAAGGAGATTGGTCCATAGTAGACATCATTTACGTTCACTCCCCGCATGAGACGCGACCCTGTGCGTAGATCCTTGACAAAAAAATGATAGGGAAAAAATTCAACGGAAACACGATTAGTATACACAAACTTTGGGAACGGAAATAAGACTATTTCGAAGATTAGGAACAATTGAAATGTTATTTAAAAATAGTGGACGAGATTTTGTTGGAATAGTTATTTGAGCAATATGAGTTATAGGAAGAGTTTTACCATCACCTAGCATGATCTCATCGGGTCCTCCGTATTCGGAAAGAACGGGAAATTGTTGGTTGTTGTTCGCGGTGTTGTTGGACGCACCGGTCTCCCACATCCAAGATGGGGTTGTAGCCGTTGGGTGAGGGTGGTGTGGTTAACTACCGGTGTATTGGGATGTTGAGGGGACACATTGTGTTCTCGTAGGAAGCGACTAAGTTTGCGACAATCTTTAGTGTCATGTCCGGGAATGTTACAATAGTAGCAATAGGTGTTATTGTTGCGAGTCGGGCGAGTGTCGGTATTGGCAGTTCGAGGTGGCCATTGGTTTCGGTTAGTAGGTGGATTTGGATTACGGGTTGGATGATTATCATAGGTGGGTGGTTGACGATTTTGGTTGTTGCGAGGTGAATTTCGGTGAGTGTAGTTCACGGGAGTGAGGTTGGGTTCGGTGAGTGTAGTTCACGGGAGTGAGGAGTTTTTCAAATAGGTCGGCAAAAGTCATTGTTGTGTCACGGGTTCGAAAGGAGGCGACTAGATTAGAGTAGTCGTCCCCTAGTTGGTTCATGATATGGACGACAAGGTCTTCTTTGGACATGGGACTTTGAGCAATAGCAAGCTCATAAAATAGAGATTTCATTTCATGTAAATAGTCGGAAATGGAGCGATTTCCTCTTGGGTTTTTGGCTAACCGAGATTTGAGCGAAATAATGCGGGAACGCGAGCGACTTGCATAGCTTGAGTTTAGAAGTTCCCAAGCTTTGCGGGCTGTTTTGGCGGAGGAAACAATGGGTTGAATTTGGTCGGAGCAACTACCAAGGAGGGCACTTATGATCATTTGATCTTGACGAAACCAACGAACGTATTTCGGGTTTGGTTTGGTGTTTTGGCCGTCGACAAGGGTTTCAGAAAGGATGGTTTCGGAACCAATGATGTGGTGATCAAGTTCAAGGCCAATGAGGGTGGCGGTGACTTGGGTGCGCCATGAGGGGAAGTTGTGGGAGGTTAGTTTGATCGGAAAATGGGTTGCGGCTGTTATGTCAACAATCAGGTCGGAACCTGCCATGGCTGAGAAAGAAAAAAAAAGATAGACAGAAGCAGGATCCAAGAGTGTTTTGCTCGGAGGAGTTTTATGCTCTTGATACCATATTAAGTTTGATTGAATCAAGGATACATTCTAATTGTTTACAACACAATATATAGAGGTACAAAGATATAAGCAATGATTACAAATAATTACAAGGGCTTGATTTTTGGGCGAGAGTTATGGACAGTCAATCATCTTGATTGATTGGTTAAATGGAGAGAATAATATTCAATTAATGAGACTTAATTTGTGGTGTTGATATAGATCTGTCATTTCTTGCTTAATTATTGCTTTTAAAAGTATTTAAGTGGAATTTATTGTGTATATCTTACTTCAATTCTCACTAATAGTTGATTACTATAGTTTATTGTTAGCATCAGTTAAATGATCTTTTAAAATTAGGGTTTATTGATTAGATTTGCTCGAGTGGGTGTATTAGATTTCTTTCTGTTGTTTTAAATTTTAAATCTGAAATTCTTGATACTGATTTTTTTTACAAATTTGACGCTTCAGATCTATAAAACAGAAACCAAAGGTGCTCGCAGTTCGTGATTTTCCTCCTGGCTGTGGAACCTAATGAATTTTTTCAAAAAAAAACAAAAAGTCACCAACACCAATGTTACTGAGAGGAAGCGGCTGAAGCTTCTGGATAATGTAGACACAAATACTGGGAAGACAAATTTGCACATGAAGGATAAGGCAGTGAACTCTAAATCTGTGCAGCCTGATAAACTCAAAAGCATTCAACATGCAGACTTCAGGAGAAACAAACCTTCATTTGGCTCAAAGCCTGCTGGGAAGGTTATGTTTTGGGACCCTACTTGTACAAATGAGGGTCATGACCAACAACCAAAAGTCATCACCACCACTACTGCATCAAGGGGAAAACCTTTGAAAAGTTTGGATAATGTTGATTCAAATGTAAGAAAGTCGACTTCAAATGGTGAAGATAAAAGGTTTCGACCCAAAGAACTGGGCAGAAACAAACCGTCTTTTGGCTCAAAGGAAGGTGATGCCCAAAAATCAGACATGAGAACGACTACTGGAACGCAAAGGAACACCCAAAACGTGAAAAGATTAAAAAGCAATGAGTGCTTTTGATGAGATCTATACACAACTATTGCAAGATAACAGATTGAATCAAAGGGAGAAAAGATTGCTAATTGGAGGGTTCCTGTGGAGGCTGCAAAAATAGCCAAACGAATGCTGAAGTGGATGGAACCTGAAAAGAGTTTAGGTCGCATTTGTGGTGCACAAATTGGCGATAAGTTCAAATTCAGGTCGCAACTTAAGATGATCGGTCTTCACTGCCAACTTCAGTCTAGTATTGATTATACCAATATAGAAGGAAAGAATTTGGCTATAAGCGTAGTTGACTCTCATCGTACTCGTTACTCGAATGAAAGCGGATCTAACGATATGCTGATATATAGTGGTCACGTGGGCTTGGATTCTTGGGGCGTAAATTGCCACCAGAAGATCAAAAACTCATACGAAGTAATCTGGCTTTGAAGAATAGTATGGATGAGGAACCCCGGTTCGAGTGATTAGGAAAGTTGAAGGGTTTCCGAAGAATGAGCTATTTGTGTATGAAGGCTTGTATGTTTTGAATCATTATACGTGAAAAGAGAAATGAAGAAGGCAAGATTGCGTTCCAATTTCATTTAAGTAGAGTACCTGGGCAGCCTCTACTTCATAAAATGCTGAATGCTAGCTGTTGATAGCACCTTTCAAGTGCTTTAGTTTGATTTGATATTGGATCAGCAACCATATGCCGTTTCGTATTTGTAATTTTCCTCTTTCAATGAACTTCAGCTTGTTTGCTTATTTCTGTTGTTGTAGCTAGTTATCCAGCACCCATTTATAAAAATAAACGAACCCATTTCCAAAATAAGCAACCGATCAATTTCAGTTTTCTTGTAAAGATTGCCCCCCCCCCCCCCCCCGGCGGTTACCTCTCGTAGCTCTGATTCTTTAAAATCTGTTTGCGATTACAGGTCAATTAGGTAATTCTTGATTTTGTGTTTGAAATTCCGTTTCCAACTACAACTTAGCACTAGTTGCTTATACAGCTAGTTTTTGGTTTCTCAGAAATCAGCATATCTCATCAGAGTTGACTAATTCTGCAACTGTTATTGAAAATGAAAGGTGTAAGCATACTGTAGATAGAAGTCAAGGCAACTGGTTGATCTTATTCCATATATTGCTGATAAGTATGGTAGCTAACTTTAACTTTATTTATTTGTGTGTGTTCCTATAGTAACAGAAAAAGATGTCTTGCATTTACTTCTACCTTTTTATAGTTCATTGATTACCAATCATAGATTAATCTATAACAAAACATAAAATAACTGAGACCAAGTTACTGATAAGATCCGTAGCTAACTTTAACTGTATTTATTGTGTGTAATCAGGTATTATAGCTTACTACTGTATATATTTGTTATCTGTTCCTAGTGACACACAAAATTCTCTTGTTTTATCTCCTATATATATGGAGACCCTCCGTTCTATCACCTACATCACATATATCAATCAACTCGCATTATGTCTACTACATCTGCACATCAGATCAACAGTGGCAAATCACAAGTCACTGATCTCTATTTGTCCAATCTTTGAAACTGATTTTCATTAAGCTCTATATATTTAGCCTGAGCATCAATTATTTTTTAAATTGAGTCCCCCCACCTCCACTTGACCACTTCACCAAATGCGATTACAAAGTAATAGAACTAATATATCATACTTTCCACTATAAAACATGCCAATATATGCCTCGAACTACAACGAAAGTAATGATATATCATTTCTTCTTTTCAGTATTTTCGTATGTTTTTGTATCGTCCTTCAACTTCTGATTCCCAGTGTTCTCTATCTCAACCATTGGCTCAATGGTCGGATCTTGAGTGGTTCTGTCACTCCTTGTTCTAATAGCATTCTCTTGAGAATTAATCTCGGTATTCCTTGGAATACTCCTAAAGACCGTTCAGACATCTATTGGCCATCATTTTTCTCAATGTTGAGAATAGCACTTCATTGTTGCTTCAACTCATCTTCAAGTTGAATGCCTCTTAGTCGAGCACTGTAGCTGTCATCCTTGCTTTTGCGGATTATTCAGGTGGTATTGAATTGCTTGAATCCTTCAAACTGAAGTCGCATTGGTTTCTCCACTCTGGGTTGTATGAGTTGCTACATGGATTATTCCGATATGTTTCCTGGTTTTGGATGAAATCCAGTTCCTTGGAGAAAGTGTGTGATACACCAAATTTACATGTATTTGACTAGTGGGCTCCTCCACAGGTTTCACAAGTTGCTTGAGCTGCAAGGAAACAATCAAGTTGACTGGCCATTGCTTCCAATTTAGCTTCCATGGTCGTATTCGAGTCAGTTTGATGAATTATTGCTTTCTTCATGGTTATGGTCCAATTTCTCCAGCAGTGCATAAGCATTCACAGGTGTTAAGCTGTTGAACACTCCACCAGCTGTAGTGTCCATTGTCTATTTTGCTTGAGTGATCAGGGCATTCCATGGCGTGGACCTTTTCTCAGCAATTCTTTAAAAGGTTCCCATGCTTCGGAGATACGTCATCTTTTTCTAACACATGTATCTTGTTCCTCAGTTTCGTGGTTCTTAGTGGTTGAAAGTTTTTGTTAAGAACTTTTTCACCCATAATAGCCGAGGTGGTAACGGAACCTGCCGGCAAACTTTAGAGAAATAAATGGTATTTAGTTTATTTTTTTAGCGGTGATCAAAATGTTAATAAGGTGAGCATCTCATATAAAATATTCTAAAGACCAAATGTACACTTAACTTTGTCTTGAGTGAAAACTAGTGAAATAAATTATCAAAAATTAATGAAACAATTTAATCATCACATGACATGAAAGATTGATCCACAAAATTTATTTTCATTTGTACAAATTAATGCACAACTTATTTCATTTGTATGAGTTAGTGCACCTAGGGGGCCAAAATTATAATGAAATGTGATTAATATGTGGTGAGAGTTTGTTCTTTTTCAGTCATAAACCTACGTTAAGTTACACAAATAAAAAGCCACAAACGTTCCATATTAGTTTATCTATTTCTCGGGCCAATATTATAATGAAATATGTTCTTTTTCCGGGTCACAAATGTTCCATTGAGCATGTAAGTACATAAATTTTATGTTTCTATTACCTTACTGAATTGAAGGATAGTTTTGACATGCAACTGGAGTCTAAGACATACAAGTAACATATATATATATATATATATATATATATATATACATATATATATATATTAAGGTACTAGCAAGTTCATTAGGTTGATGACTGATTAGGCGTGAAACTTGATAGCTTGATGTTCTTGCACAAAGGGCATTCAGAAACTTTTGTGTCACACTCTAAACATACGGACAAGTGTCTGCACGGGTAGCACACCATGGTTGCAGGCAAGGTGTTGCAGTTCAGGCATGTGGTAAGCTGTGCTTGCACCCTTGTGGCCAAAGATTGGCTACTCCCCTCGCCAGAAGAAACTTGGGGTAACCTTCTGTGCATATCAACTTCCGGATTTTGGAAATGAGTCTTCAATCTGTCAATGCGCTCTCGCATCTCTTTCTCCTGCATCACAAGCAGAAAGCCTCTAGATGATAAGTTCTCAGAAACTAGCAATGCATCAACCAAAAAGGATAGAACTTGTTACATGAATGTCAACAAGGATGTACAACTCTTCTATGTGATGCGACACACTATCATCTACTGACTGCACTGGTTGCTGATTACCTATTCAAGGGATGGTGTTAAGTGGATCAGGATGGTAGTGATGTCCAGAAAGAGTAGTGTCGTTGTCTACAAATAAAATTTCTCAAATACGTTAGATTAATACATAGATATAACAGAAGGCACAATGTTAAAAGATATATAATAACACTTAAAACCTTCATTGTTGGTGGTTCCCCGTCTTCTCCTTATTGGTGCCATTACACATATAGCTAAAGAAAAGGAGATACGAAGATGCTATAGGCTGAGAATTTGGTGGTGGTGTAGAGAGATTATAAAGGCAGTTGATATGGTGCTAAGGCAAGCCACAGATGATGTGGTGGTGAGATAAATGTGGTTAACATGAAATGATGTGTTGGTTCAAGGGTGTCTATCTACAATAATCGTGATGCCCAGTAATCTTTTCATTAAATTCCGGAAAACAAATAATCTTTTCATTAAATTCCGTAAAACAATTCTTGATTGTATCTTATTATAAATTAGCTGTAATGGTATATCATAGAAAAAGCCAAATAAGATAGTGCAGTTTCCTCCAAACCATGAAACATGAAAAATGAAGACCACTTGGAACTGAAAAAAGTAGTGAACACGTATTTATGTTAAGAATTTGAATGACCATTAAAAGGAAGACTATATTTATGTTACTTACCTATGATATTCAAACATTTTTTAACTTTTTTTCAAATTATATGCCTTCAACTTTTTTCTTTATGTGAAATTCACATATTGTTTAGATCTTTCATTAGATAATACTAAATATTATGGACAAAGGACTTGATCATTGTTTTGGTCAAAGTTATCAATAATAACTTTGTGATCAAATTTGTAAGTGAGGTAGTGTGCTTAATCAGTTCATGTAACAAATGCCGCATTGATGTAGGTCCCATGAACAAAGTGATTTCTTGTTTCGGATGGTGTTACGAGTGCAAAACCCATGTTACGCCACAACCGAGCGAGAGAATATCAATGATTAACGAGTTTGTGTATCGATTTCGACAAAGTTTCAGTACAAGATACAAGCATATAAGAACTCCAAAACTCTCTCTCTAGCTCATACAAGCTCTCCTATACAAGTGATATTGAATCTATATTTATACTAACAGAGATGATTCCGAGCAATGGTCATTTGACACCAAACAAAGGTTATACGTCCAAAACTAAGGTGCATGATATGTGATGACGTGGGTAGTTCAAGCTTAATAAAATGACTTAGACACAATATAGCTTAAAGGAGAGCTTAAAGGGATGAAAGGCAAAAGGGTTCGAAATCAACAAACTGTCGTGAACAGCAAACAGAATGAGAACAATGCCTAGTCACGTCAACACTTTACGTATATACTCTCCTGCACAGCCACAACAGAGCATGTGCGAGAATACACCCTTTTACCCGCAAGTCCAAACCCTTCAACCTACCAAAAAGGGCAAGCCCGCCACTGCAACTAGAGATCATCAGTCAAAGGTTTCTTCTTAGAGAATCCCTTCCCTATAAAGCACAACCCCTTGTCATTCAGAAGACACACCAGATCAGCCCAAGTCACTCTTGATCACTGATCTTACTTCTCCCTCTCTATAACTTGCTCTATGCTTGTTCTATTCTTCACTTGACACTATCTCATCATATCTGATACTAACATTCTGGATTGAACACTTCTCAATCCAATAGTAAACGACTAACAACGGTGATCTCTCTACACATGTTGCAAATGTGGGGGGACCCACGACCTGCGTTAGGCAAACCGGAACTCTTGAACCCTTTTGCCTAACCAATCCACTCACTTTCCTTGGTCTTATATTTTTTGTAGCAACAAGTTGTCGCCCACCGTGGGGCTAGCCGCTTACTTTTCTTAAGAGACCAGTAGTGTAGCTCAATTCCCATCAACTTCACCATGTCTGAAAGTGAGTCTCCCAATGAGGTTAATCAAGTATCACAAACTTCAACATGTCTGAAAGTGAAACGTCACCGACTATAACCACGCCATTTTCTACTCCGGGAGGCACTCGAACGGGAATCATATTCCCGGAGTCCTCCTCTTTTCAGACACAAACCCATTCTCGCTCGGGGTTCCCTTTCCCCAAGTCGGTACTGCAAGTACAACGGAACGCATCGACTTGACATCCGAGGGAGTAGCTCGAAACTTCTTACAACTGAGATCCTTTCTCAACCAACATGTGAGCAAAGAAAGAGAAAAGGGGATAAGAATAAGACTAGAATGCGACGAGTCTGAACCTTCATTGTCACCCCGCCCCCACCTCTTCCTTTCACTAGTTCGCGTATGGACACCTCTCACTTTGAAGCTGGTCCAAGTGGGACGAACCAAACATTTAACCCAAGCCCTTATGCTTTTGGAAGGCCGAGTCCAACTCCTTTTCCCTTATTCACTTCCCAACCTGCTGTGACCAGCACATCTCTTTGGCATGAGACCACTCTTGAGCAGTTGCTACGATCACCAGCTTCAAGTGTTCCCCCTCATGTCGCCACTACATAGGAACAAGCCATGGCAGCCTTACCCCTGGCTCGAAGTGCCGCCATGAGTACTCCCACAAGAACAAATTATATGGTTACATCCAAAAGCCTTCAAGGCTTTAACCTAATGCCCCAGTTAATGACACAGATGATGGCACAGTTTCCTTAGCAACACTTCATCAATCAAGTGTTGTCCACTCACCAAGGTACCTCACACAACAACCCGGCCTCAAGAACAGAAGATCTTGCTAAACCCTAAAAGCCTAGAAATTTATCTTGTTTTTCTCAACAAATTGTTGACTACGATTCACAAACTCGGATCAAAATTCCATCCCATATAAGAACATATGACGGAACTGAAGATCCAGAAGACCACCTCCAAATCTTCACCGGGGAGCTAGGATCGAAAAATGGTCCAACACCGAGTGTTGCCTCATGTTCATGCAAACCCTTGTAGGGTCCGCCAGGATATGGTTCAATGACTTACCTAACAAAATCATTCAAACCTTCGATGATCTAAGCAAAGGTATATTAGCCAACTTTTCGCAATAACGATGGTACGTTAAGGATGCTACGGTTATTTTCCAAATAAAGCAGCGAGATGTTAAAACTCGCAGAGAATTCATCGAAAGATACAAGAAAGAAAGGTTAATCTACGTAGGTGCTGATGAGAAAATAAGGGTGGCAGGATTCATGAATGCCATCACCTCCAAATACCTCATGAGAGATTTCAATAAGTGCCTACCCAAAACCCTTGAAGAGGCCCTAGAAAGGGGTGAAGCTCACATTCATGAAGAGGAAGCTATTGACATTAAAGAACAAAGGAAAAGAGCTCTCACTTGGTGAAGCAACAACGCCAATAGAAAAAGAGGGACCTTTGGTCCTTATGACAAACGGTTCAAGGGTTCAGATACCATAAGGCCTGAAGGTCGGAACCCTCCCAACTGAGAAAAACCATAAACTTCACAGCTTTGACCAAAACCCCACAAGAAATCTTGGCCACTAAAGAAGTAAAACACAGCTTCCGACCTCCTCGGCCTCTGCCCAAAAGCAAGAGAAACAAGAACTCCACCCAATACTGTGAATTTCATGAAGAGAAAAACGATTGCTTTCAACTCAAGAAGAGAATTTAGGAGGTTGTCTAGTCCGGAGAACTAGCCCACTTAGTGAGAGGGGTAAGGGACAAGATGGCTGAGCGAAAAAGCAAAGAAGTAAACATGGTGGATGTTGATGGAAAAGCGTCCTACAAACGACAATGCTTGGAGGCTTGGGAACGACAATGCGTCTGCTTCCCTCCACCTTAAGGGGACTTGTTATCCAAACCCCTGGTGGTGGAAGCTATGTTGGGTACACTCAAGACACACAAAGCTTACACTGACACTGGAGCAGCAACAAAGATTATGTTTGAAAAATACTTCAATCGTCTCAACGATGACGAATGTTCAAAGCTTCAACCATCTGAATCCTCCATCAAAGGTATCGCAGACATACCCATCAAGCCTTTGGGCCAACTAACCCTTAATGTCTGTTTCAGTGAAGGAAAAATGGAAAGATCCAAACCACTCACCTTCGTGGTGATCAACATTCCCTCCAACTATGATGTTATCATAGGAAGGCCAGGGCAAAGTATGTTTGGAATGGCGGTTTCAGTTGGCCAAGGCACCATGAAAATCCCCACTTAACGAGGAGTAGCAACCCTTCAACCAACACAAGAAGCTTTCTTGGTTGAAGGAGATAATTCGAAAGAAAACAAGGATAATGAACTAGGATGGATCATTAACCCGAAATATCCTCAACAAAGGATAAGGGTATATACCAACCTTACCAAAGAAACTCTCTCTCAACTCAAGAAGTTACTCCTGCACAACATGGACATCTTTGTATGGTGTCCCGAAGACATGACCGGAAACCCCTGAAGTATTACCGAGCACGAGCTCAAAATTCCATCTGATGTAAAGCATGTGGTACAACAAAAAAGAAGCCAAGCCCCAAATAGAAGCCTCGTAGCTTGCCAGGAGCTTGAAGGGCTTGTTCAAGCCGGAATCCTCCGAGAAATCAAGTTTCATTCTTGGATAGCTAACCCAGTAATGGTCCCCAATCCGGATGGATCCTAGAGAATGTGCATTGACTTCAAGGACCTAAATAAAGCATGCCCAAAAGATTGCTATCCCTTACCAGAAATCTATCTAAAGGTTTATTCGCTTACAGGCTTCCCTATCAAATGCTTTCTTGATGCCTATAAAGGCTACCATCAGATACAAATGAAACAAGAGGATGAAGAGAAAACAACATTCCATACTGACAAAGGTATCTTTTGTTACCAATTAATGCCTTTTGGTTTGAAAAATGCAGGGGCAACTTATCAAAGCCTGGTAGACAAAGCGTTTGCTAAACAAATAGGCGAAAATATGGCAGCCTGTGTTGATAATTTGGTAATCAAAACTAAATCTGAAGAGGAAATGCTTGATGATATACAAGAAACTTTCCGGAACCTAAGATAGATCAACATGAAGCTTAATCCTCTAAAATGCTCATTTGGATTTGAAGAACGCAAGTTCTTGGGACACATAGTGGGAAAACAAAGCGTAAAGGCTAACCCTAACAAGGTTAAAGCCATCCTTGACACAAAGTCTCGACAAACAAAGAAAGAGGTGGAAAGCCTGAACAGAAAGCTTGCAGCCTTGAAGCGTTTCACGTCCAAGCTAGCGGAAAAATCCCTGCCTTTTTCAAAACCTTTCAAGGGTGCACAAATAAGAAGGACTTCCGATGGACAGAAGAGGCAGATGAAGCTTTCAACCAAATGAAGCAACACCTTACTTCACTCCCAGACATCGCCGCTCCGGAAATAGGGGAACTAATCTCTGTCTATCTTTCAGTTGCTGAGGAAGCTATCAGCGCGATCCTGACCATTGAACGAAACAAAGCTCAGGTACCCATTAACTTCTTCAGTACAACTTTAGAATTGGCAAAGACCAAGTACCCCCCCCCCCATTGGAAAAACTTGCTCTAGCCTTGGTATAGAACAGCCAGAAGGCTTCGAAGATACTTTCAAGCACACCCAATACAAGTGTTCACTAACCAACCCATAAAAAGTGTGCTTGAAAAACCTAAAACTTCCGGGTGATTAGCCAAGTGGGCCGTAGAATTAGGTGAACACAACATCACCTATACTCCAAAAAAGGCTATCAAAGCCTAAATATTTGCTGAATTCATTATGGAAATTCCAAAATAAACATCAACGGAAGTTAACACAACCATAGCTACACCATCTGACCCGAATGCCGAGCCTCCAGTCTTGAAGGGTCAGGGGCTGGCTTAGTGTTAATCAACCCTAAAAACTTAAAGTTTACATATGCTCTTCTGCTTAAATTTCAGACAACCAATAACGAAGCAGAGTATGAAGCACTCATTGTCGGACTCAAGCTAGCCAAAAAGATGGATGTCTAAAAGCTTCAAGTCTTCACAAACTCTTTACTTGTTTTAAACCAAGTAAATGATAGCTACATAGCCAAGGAACCTAACATGACAAAATACAGAGAGAAAGCAAAGGAACTCATGAATACATTCTAATCATGTACCATCAAACAAGTTCCAAGATCATAAAACAAGAAGGCTGATGCACTAAGCAAGCTTGCATCTCTCACATTTGCTCATCTGACCAAAATAGTATTAGTCGAGGTATTAGAGACACCATCCATCCAAGAACTTGAAGTGCAAGATGTAATTAATGAAGATGGGCCAAACTGGATGACCCCTTTGATCAAATTCCTGACAAATGGTGAATTACCAACTGACCAGACGGAGGCTGAAAGGGTTCGTATCAAGTCAAGACAGTATGTGCTGCAAGGAGAAGTCCTTTACAAAAAGGGTTACCTTGCACCACTACTCCGATGTGTTTGCCCAGAACAAAGCTAGTATCTGATAAAGGAGATCCACGAGGGAGTATGTGGAGCCCACTATGGCCCAACATCAGTAGTTGCAAAATTAATGAACCTCAGATACTTTTGGCCTTCCATGTATCGTGACACCACCGAACAGCTGAAAAAATGTGAAGCTTATCAGTTGCACGCCCCAGTACCGACAAGCCCAAGCATGACCTTGTTCCTATCTATTCATCTTGGCTATTCCACAAATGGGGCATGGACATCGTTGGTCCATTCCCACCGGCCAATGGAGGAGTCAAATTCTTGCTGGTAGCCATTGACTACTTCACCAAGTGGCCAGAAGTAAAACCATTGGCCAAAATTTCGGGAAAACGGGTCACTGATTTCGTTTAGGAGAACACAATCTGTCGATTTGGGCTTCCAGGGGTACTAGTAACTGACAACAGAAAACAGTTTACCGAGAAGCCCTTTAGCTCTTGGTGCAAAGAGTTCAAGATAACTCAAGTATTTAGCTCAGTTGCTTATCAACAATCAAACGACCAGGTTGAAAGAAAAATCGAAGCATTGTTGAAGGTATTAAAACCCGATTGGGAAGATATGACAAGAACTGGCTCGAAGAATTGCCTAATGTCTTATGGGCAATCCGAACAACCGAGAAGACAAGTCATAAGAAAACACCCTACAATCTAGTGTTTGGATCAGAAGCTGTAATCCCAGCGGAAATAGGAGTTCCAACATAGCGAATTGCTCAACATAGACCTCGAATCAAACTAAACAGAGACCATGTTGATCTTGGAACTCCTCGAAGAAATTCACGATAAAGCCGTTGTTCAAGAAGCTAAGTACAAACAAAAGATGGAGTCTTACTACAACACATGAGTGAAGCATGAACGATTTAAACCCGAAGACTTTGTGCTCCGCAACAGTGAAGCCAGTTAGAAAGAAAATCAAGGAAAGTTTGGCCCAAAATGGGAAGGGCCATACACCATCCTTGAAGCTCACAAAGGAGGGTCGTATAAGCTCGCAGACGCCCAAGGTAAAAGGCTTCCCCGTCACTGGAATGGCAAAAACTTTAAAAGATTCCACGTTTAGTCAAAATGTCAAGTATTTCGAGAATTGTTATAATCTCCCTCTGTAACAAAAGTTCCCTTGAAAGAATGGATGTTGAAGTTTTTATCAAATTTTTCTTTCTATCCTATAAGCAGGTTGAGAACCTAGCAAAAAACTCCATGGCAAGGGCCATGAAAGGGGATGAGCTCCTAGGCCATGTCGCTTAATAGGTTCGAGGGTTAATGGACCTATATAAGGGGCGAGTTACTAAATCAATACAACTCCATGAGACTTAGCAATTTTTTTCAAACACATGTCTCATAAACGGGTTTGAACAGCCTACACCAAGTGTTCCTTAAGCTTTAAAAATGGCTTACGAACCAAAAAACACCTAGTGAGTGTTATAAATAGGATAGACAATGTGTCTTCTTGTTAACAATACTCTTAAGGCTAAGTAACTGCAGCACTGGACCCTTCAAGGTATAGGTAGCAAAAGATTCACAACCAAAAAACAAAGGCAACATAACAAACAACACAAGGGAATAATAAAGCAACACAACATAAACAAGCAACCATCACAACAGCCTTAAGGGCCGGTTAACCTACAAATTGTACACAAGCCTTAACGGCTTCCACCACCGGAGGGACCTAAACGGTTCCATTTAAAGCAAGCGTCTTTAAAAAAAGTACATAACAAAAAATTGTCTGGGATGCTAAGAAAGCTACGAATCAATGAAACATCAGTAGAAAGCTTGGAAACACCAACATTGTTAACTTTAGCCTTCTTCACCTTTTTCCCCTTATCCTTCTGACCACCTGCGACCGTCGCCTCAGAAGCTTCAAGGCTTGCCTCCTTTAAACCCTCACCACCTTAAGCAAAAGTATCCTCGCTACCTCCTGGGAATGAACGTTTCTTGGAAAGAAACTTAATCACCTTGTCGCAAACAGCCTCATTCAGGCCATGGGGTTTCAGCTCTTGCAGGACGGAGAGAGGTTTGCCAAAGCATTCAGACACTTCACCCACATAAGGTTAAGTCGAATGCTCCATCTCCAAGACAGCATCTTGGAAGACCTTAAAAGCTTGAGGCTGATAGAAGGAGGATTTATCTTGAGGCTCCCTAGAACCACAGGCTTTGTAACCAACAACAAAGCCTTAATTCCTCCCATGAACAAGGAGCTTGCTATAAACACCACCCAAGGCCCTGTTAAATTCGGCAGAATGAAGAAGATAGGTAACTACCTGTTGGAAACCATGCTCAATGAGCCATTTGTTGTCACTGGTCACCAGAGCCAGTGAAACCTCCAGCCATTTCTTCTACTCTAAAGAGGCTTCCTGTAACACCCCGACCCGCAGCGGAAATGGTGATCGGGGCATGATTGGGTTTTCATCAAAGCTCATGACATTTACTATAGAGTTTTTATATTTATTATTTCTCTTTAAAGAATAAGTTACAATAAACATACAAGCATAACATGTTCAAATATGCTTTCATTACAAACAAAAGTATTGTACCAAATCATACAATTACAAAGGGAAACTAAACTAAATGTCCATTCCAAAGCATTAACTTGTTTATTCTTCTAGACCATCCTACGTGTTTCTTTTCTCAACTGGATCACCTGTATCATGTGTAAAAATAGGGTTTTTGGGTCAACAAAAGTTGGCGAGTGAATCTTATTTAAACATTTGAAAGGATTAGTTATGTTGGTTATTTGAATAAAATTGTGCATAACCAAATATGAATAAACATAAATGTAAATTCAACCATAAACACATAATATCAAATAATGCACACGCACACACCAAATGATGAACAATGAGATCAAGGCTCAATCAAATGGAACCGATCGAATGAGGCACCTGATGCTCAAATCGTCTCTCACGAGGAACTGATGGGCCTAATGAATGATTTGCACACAACTTGACAAGAATATAAACACACATCACAACAAACAATATTTACATCATAAGTTTAGGTCATATAATGGTAACAGCACAAGTTTGAATAAACGAAATAATTAAAGCGACACATGATACACCCCAAAACATGAATAAAAAGGGGAATTTGTAAGGATTCACTCACAGTGGGTGCGTTTCCTGGATGACGATGAATGCGCACGAATTTTAGGATTTGATCGACGAGGAAAACTAACCTAGAATAATAACGAAATGGTTCGGTAAATAAATGGATTTTATTTGAGATTAATAATTTTAATTCATAACCTTAATAGGATTTTTAGATTTATTTTATGAGTTTAAGGACATTTTCTAACTTTAAAAATATTATTTTTAAGTATTTTTAAATAATTTTCTGATTAAATAAATAAAAAAAATTGTTGACTTTTGACCATGTTGACCGTTGACCGGTCGAACTGTGTTTATTCTATGCCCTGAGTGAGGTTCGAACTCGTGACCTCCCGTATACGTGCACGCAGCTCTACCAACTGAGCTACGTGTCTAACCCTCGTTTTTAATTATATATATATACAAATTAGATTAATTCATTTCTGTTTCTATATAAAAAGCTTTGATAATTGACAGAACCGGTTACAGAAGCAAGAGTCAAACTCGGGACCTACGGTTCGTTTGCACACAGCCCAACCAGTTGGGCTGTGTGTCTAACCTGTTAGTTTTCTTGATCTTTATTTTATTTAAACACTTTCTGTGAAGCAATATGACTCGTTCTAAAAACAATGGATTTAATTTCAATGGATCGGAACACAAACAGACTCGAACCCGGTATCATGTATGTAAAATGCACACAGTCCACCGCTGGACTGTGTGTCTAACCCATTTAAATTACGGATTTTAATTATATTTATAAACGACTCGCTGTTCATCTTCTTCGTTTTATGAAACCAGAGAATCAACCCTACTGTTTAATCAATTCTTATTGAATTAGTTGATTGATTATTACTGATAACGAAAATAATTTAAACAGAAAAGGATTTAAGGATGTTGTACCGAACAGGTGTGTTTTCCGATGGAGTTCCGGCGACTGAAAGAAATTCCTGCGAAGTGTAACTTGCGACAGAGGATCTACAGGAAGTTTGAGGTGAGTGTGGGTGACTTCTGTCTGAGCTCTGGAAGTCTTATTTTAGATTAAGGCAATAATGGAAGTGGATTCTTCGGTTTTCCGGTGACCAATTCCGGCGAAATACAGACAAATTCCGGCGACTTGCGGCAAGGTTTTCAGAGTGAGTCTGAGAGTAGTGAGCGAGTTGGATCGAGGAGTTTAGCCCTGTATTTATAGGTTGCTATGCTGAGGTTTGATCTCGGTTAAATCATTGGCGGTTACGACTGAAATTGTAGAAACGGTTTGGTTAAATTTGGTCGTGATTGATTGATGATTGTCAGTTATTTCTGGTGATTTGGAGGATCGAAACGGAAACTCCTTGATTCGTTCTTTGATTCAGGGGCGGTTTCAGTATTTTGTGTTTTGAATTTCCGATTCAGTGTCAGTTTGTGTATAGAATTTAATTGTTTCAGATTTGAATTAAGTTGTGTGTGTGGTGTAGTGGTGTAGAGTGTGTTTGGTCTTGAGAGTGACCCCGGTTCGAAACCCGGCGTCTGCAAATATTTTTTTATTCATTATTTATTAGAAATTTTAAATAATGGTTTTTAAATTCTAATATATTTATTAATTATGTATCGTTTAAAATTAATTTGAGCATTAAATACGCAACAAAAATTTATAACTGGATATTTGATTAATAAACGAAACGGGTTTTGAAAATCCGTTTTTTTTACGGGTGTTACAGTATCCCCTACTTTTGGAAATTTCGTCCCGAAATTGAAGTAGTAGTGGTATATTTGACTTGAAGGGGGGGATGTTTTAATTTTGACGATTACATAGTTAGAAGAGGGTGAGAGTTTAAATCTTATTTGAGGCGGTAATGTTCCTAGTAAGGGTTGAATACCCTGCTACAGGAATCGCTTTTTGATGCCTAAAGTATAAGAATGCGGAACATGGATAAACAGGGTTGATTGACTAGGCATGATTTTATGCATAAGAGTTTTGAGGGAATTGATACGTTTGAAATGATAAGGTATGTATCATAAAACAACAACTTCAACCATGACGATATTTAAACCTACACGGAACTTCTCATAACCTCCTGGTAATGCTTTTGATCCTTTGCCAAGAATACTTATATATAGGAAGTACCAGCGGCGTATCCACCATATTCTTGTCAAATTTTCATTGACTTTATCAGTAAATTATGATCAGTTCTATGTGACTCCAAAACATAAACAAACACAACAACCAAAGCTTGAGTCTCAATTCTGAAAGGATGATGACAGTACCTCTCTCGTTTGTTATTATGAAGGGGTTAGTCTATGTAAAAGTGAGACTCAACCCAACTTCTTTAAATGATGAGATCGAGATACGTCGAGATGTATGATGATATGAATGTTAAATCAGTGAGTATAAAACAAAACTGAAATAGTAATTCGCATTAAGATTCTTGGATACATAAATTTCCAATTTATAACTGAGATACGTAAAGATTGAGATAACATAAGAAAACATAAAAACTAAACGGTTGGAGTTGAGTCTTGATTCTTGGTGAAGGAAGGCTAGTTGGGTTGTTCGTTTGGGTCGTTATTATCTTCAACAGGATTGGCGTTGATGTTGTAAGCTCTTCCTCTTGCTGGTGGTAGTGCTGGGTTTGCTTGATTTGCTTGGTTAACTGGGTTTGCTTGCGCTTGGGCGTTTATGATGTTAACCAATCGAGGGCACGTGTTTCTAAAGTGGGTAGGGTCGCCACAATTAAAACAAGCTTGAACATATGGAAACATGGGGTATTGGGGTAGTTGATATGTTTGGATCATGTTTGAGTAGGGGGTGAAGCTTGGTTTTGAGAGGCGCGACAAGTCTTGCTCAAATGACCATAACGCCCACAATTTGCACATAGTCGACAAGGTAAGGTAGATGGATGGTGATAAAAACAGGTGTTGCATTGAGGGTGAGGTCCAATGTAAGGTTTCTTATTTGGGTAAGTAGAGTTGGGTGCTACTTGAGTGATTGGGATAGCTTGGAGGGGTACGGCTTGTGAAGTTGGTTGATTGTGTTGGGTGACGGCGAAAATTTGCCCATCTCATTTTCTCTTAGAAGTGGGTTGTGAAGAGGATTCAGTTTGGGTGGAGTTTGAGGTTTAGGTTGATGCTTTATCCTTCTTCTTCTCCTCCGTGAAGTCTTTATTCTGTATGCGGTTTTCGGTGAGCTCTGTGGCTAACTCCATTGCTGTTTCCAAAGTTGCAGGTGTGGTACTTATTACAGGGTCTTGAATTTTTGAAGGAAGACCTCGAATGTAGTGCTCGATCAAACGGTAGAGGGGAGTGAACAAGTTGGGGACCATTTGATTTAACTCAAGGAATCTCTTGTTGTATGTTGTGTAGTCGCCCTCTTTTTGTTTCAAAGAATAGAACTCATCTTCCAATTTATTGATTTTGCTTCTTGGACAGAACCGTTTTGTCATGATTTCCTTCAACTCTTCCCAAGTCAAAGTCATAACATCTTCAGCACCTCGCTTGGCCTTCTCTGTATTCCACCATGTAAGTGCTACTCCAAACAAATGACCGGTAGCATATCGCACCTTGCGATCATCGGGGCAGTCGCAATTGAGAAAAGTGTTTTCCATCTCCTCAAACCAATGGAGGAGAGCGGCGACACCTTCAATCCCTTCGTATTTTGGAGGATCGCAGGATTTGAAATGCTTGAAGGTGCATTTAGTGGCTTTGGGGAGAGGATTGACAATGTTTTGATCTTCTTGGTGGATTGGGTTGACGGGATTAGCGGTAAGGGCCTGTTGAACTTGAACTACGATGTTGGGTATTACGGCAGCCATTTGTTGAGCGATTTGGGCAGCCATGCGCTCGCGGGATTTTCCTGATCTCATTTTTCTACGAGCGAGACTAGAAGACATCTACAAGGAATACGTATCAAGAGTATGAGTTTGACGTTTTAGGGGTCATGTGTCGTATTTAGGAATGAACATTCATAAAATATATGAAGAATAATTAATTTACTACATCCATAGGATGTCTTGGGCTTTGCTCGTAATTGGGTCTTGCATGCCGCCATACTTCACCTTCGTAATCATGTGGGTGGGCCCCCATGATTACCGGGTCTTTCATATGGTTCGCATGTGTTAGCCTGGTAACGTACACTAAAACCCGGAGAAAATCGAGAAATATGTATGTAACGTATGATATTCGGAGTGCATCCAGGTGTGGACACGGTGACACCTCAAAGTGGGGTTAGTTCGAACGACGTTTGGTGTGGCATGATTTGGCCTAATAGGTCCTTCGTAATCACGTCGTTAGTCCCCAGGTAGGCAAACTGGTCCATTATATTGGATTTATAAGAATGCCAACCTAGACAGGACGTTCCGACTACCGGTACTTGTACCCTTACAGTTACTACATGCCCGTCGTAGAACTCACTTTGATGAGATTGAAAAACGAAAATTGCTACAAAGTCTGGAATAAATGAAATATAGGGATGATTTGAATATGTGAACATTGAAATATGCGTGATGAATGTGTATGTAAGCATGTTATGTTTGACAATAAGTATAACTCTTTAAATATCACACAATATGATAGTGGAAGTATTTGCATACATTTGTGTGTGTAATAAATATGAAACAAATAAACATCATGAGTTTGCATGTTACCACATAAACAATTAAAATCTAATCAACTATAGTATAGGCTCTAAGGGTCTAATAACCTATCCTATATCCCTATAGTCAAAAGCTCTGATACCAATCTGTCACACCCCGACCCGCAGCGGAAATGGTGATCGGGGCATGATTGGGTTTTCATCAAAGCTCATGACATTTACTATAGAGTTTCTTATTTATTATCTCTTTAAAGAATAAGTTACAATAAACATACAAGCATAACATGTTCAAATACACTTTCATTACAAACAAAAGTATTGTACCAAATCATACAATTACAAAGGGAAACTAAACTAAATGTCCATTCCAAAGCATTAACTTGTTTATTCTTCTAGGCCATCCTACGTGTTTCTTTTCTCAACTTGATCACCTGTATCATGTGTAAAAATAGGGTTTTTGGGTCAACAAAAGTTGGCGAGTGAATCTTATTTAAACATTTGAAAGGATTAGTTATGTTGGTTATTTGAATAAAATTGTGCATAACCAAATATGAATAAACGTAAATGTAAATTCAACCATAAACACATAATATCAAACAATGCACACGCACACACCAAATGATGAACAATGAGATCAAGGCTCAATCAAACGGAGCCGATCGAATGAGGCACCTGCTGCTCAACTCGTCTCCCACGAGGAACTGATGGGCCTAATGAATGATTTGCACACAACTTGACAAGAATATAAACACACATCACAACAAACAATATTTACATCATAAGTTTAGGTCATATAATGGTAATAGCACAAGTTTGAATAAACAAAATAATTAAAGCGACACATGATACACCCCAAAACATTAATAAAAAGGGGAATTTGTAAGGATTCACTCACAGTGGGTGCGTTTCCTGGATGACGATGAATGCGCACGAATTTTAGGATTTGATCGACGAGGAAAACTAACCTAGAATAATAACGAAATGGTTCGGTAAATAAATGGATTTTATTTGAGATTAATAATTTTAATTCATAACCTTAATAGGATTTTTAGATTTATTTTTGTGAGTTTAAGGACATTTTCTAACTTTAAAAATATTATTTTTAAGTATTTTTAAATAATTTTCTGAAAATAAATAAAATAAATAAATAAATAAAAATTGTTGACTTTTGACCATGTTGACCGTTGACCGGTCGAACTGTGTTTATTCTACGCGCTGAGTGAGGTTCGAACTCGTGACCTCCCGTATACATGCACACAGCTCTACCAACTGAGCTACGTGTCTAACCCGAAATAATCTCGTTTTTAATTATATATATATATACAAATTAGATTAATTCATTTCTGTTTCTATTTAAAAAGCTTTGATAATTGCAAGAACCGGTTACAGAAGCAGGAGTCGAACTCGGGACCTACGGTTCGTGTGCACACAGCCCAACCAGTTGGGCTGTGTGTCTAACCTGTTAGTTTTCTTGATCTTTATTTTATTTAAACACTTTCTGTGAAGCGATATCACTCGTTCTAAAAACAATGGATTTAATTTCAGTGGATCGGAACACAACAGACTCGAACCCGGTATCATGTATGTAAAATGCACACAGTCCACCGCTGGACTGTGTGTCTAACCCATTTAAATTACTGATTTTAATTATATTTATAAACGACTCGCTGTTCATCTTCTTCGTTTTATGAAACCAGAGAATCAACCCGACTGTTTAATCAATTCTTATTGAATTAGTTGATTGATTATTACTGATAACGAAAATAATTTAAACAGAAAAGGATTTAAGGATGTTATACCGAACAGGTGTGATTTCCGATGGAGTTCCGGTGACTGAAAGAAATTCCGGCGAAGTGTAACTTGCGACAGAGGATCTACAGGAAGTTTGAGGTGTGTGTGGGTGACTTCTGTCTGAGCTCTAGAAGTCTTATTTTAGAGTAAGGCAATAATGGAAATGGATTCTTCGGTTTTCCGGTGACCAATTCCGGCGAAATACAGACAAATTCCGGCGACTTGCGGCGAGGTTTTCAGAGTGAGTTTGAGAGTAGTGAGCGAGTTGGATCGAGGAGTTTAGCCCGGTATTTATAGGCTGCTATGCTGAGGTTTGATCTCGGTTAAATCATTGGCGGTTACGACTGAAATTGTAGAAACGGTTTGGTTAAATTTGGTCGTGATTGATTGATGATTGTCAGTTATTTCTGGTGATTTGGAGGATCGAAACGGAAACTCCTTGATTCGTTCTTTGATTCAGGGGCGGTTTCAGTATTTTGTGTTTTGAATTTCCGATTCAGTGTCAGTTTGTGTATAAAATTTAATTGTTTCAGCTTTGAATTAAGTTGTGTGTGTGGTGTAGTGGTGTAGAGTGTGTTTGGTCTTGAGAGTGACCCGGGTTCGAAACCCGGCGTCTGCAAATATTTTTTTATTCATTATTTATTAGAAATTTTAAATTATGGTTTTTGAATTCTAATATATTTATTAATTATGTACCGTTTAAAATTAATTTGAGCATTAAATACGCAACGAAAATTTATAACTGGATATTTGATTAATAAACGAAACGGGTTTTGAAAATCTGTTTTTTTTACGGATGTTACACTTCCTCCCGAGCATGCAAGCCTCCACCTCCTTCTTCAAACAGTTCACCTCCACCTCATGCCTTTGGGTAAGCTAACCAACCTTCGACACCCAAGCCTTTTCCTTCTCAGCAAAGGCCGCACTCTCCTTCTTCAGGGCAGCCATAGAAGCTTTTATCTCATCCCTCTTCTTTGAAAAAGCTTCAAATTCTTGCATCCTCTTATGAAAACGGCCCACACCTTCAGGAATCAAGGCTGAAAGATTGCAAGCCGCCAACATCATCTTGGAAATCATCCAATCATCCTCCATTGACGAGCAGGAGTCTCAGACCCCAGGAGAAGCAAAGTGCGACAACACATCCTCACAAACGATGAGGAGGCAAAACTATCATCAACCTTAACCTTCCAACCCGGCACATAAACCTCCTCAGTGTCGGCATCACTAGAACCTTCAACGGCCTTTCGCGAACCCTTTAACCACACAACCTTCTTCCCTGCCGCTTTACTATCTTTACCAACAACCAATGGCAACTCCTTCTTCTTACCTTCAATCACAGCTTCCAAATCATCTGAAACCTCTATGTCGTCGCTCAACTCCACAGGTTCAGAAGTAGATGGTTGTTAAGCACCCTTTATCAAGCAACGGCTCGAACGGGGAGTGGAAACTTCCGCAGCAGCAACCTTGGTAAACCCTTTAACATTGGGAACATTCACGTAAGTTGAACCCTCAAATAGATGCTCAGCACCTCGAACAACAGCATCATCACCCTCGGTAGCTTCGGCATCCGTAAAAACAACATCGGATGTGTCATCACTCGTTATAAAGTCCAATGCAGACATAACTACCAAACAAAACAAAGAAAGACATAAGTAACAATAAAGGAAAATAGCAACCAAATGTACAAAGTAAAAACACGTATCCCGACCATCCCTCATGAGTACAGGGTCGCGATCCACTTTATCCCATAACTTGCTAAAACCTAGGAGCACCAACAAGTGTTCAGGAAAGGGACAAAGCCGCGATGGACATGCCCTGATAGAATTTATAAAACAACTATTCAACTTAGAATATGCGGGTTCCAACTCATTAAGAACCGCATCCGGATGTCTCCAAACCATTCTAAACGGAACAATCAATTTAGAAACCCAAAAAAACCGGTATTTCCAAGAACCAAGTGTAGTCACCATAGATGAAATTAAACAGGTGTCGATTTGAGATGTCTCAAAGGTAAACCAATCACTGTTTTTAGACAAACAGAAAAAAGGGCGAAAGGATAGTAAAGATGGGTCAAAACCTAAAGCCCGACAAAAGATTTCAAAGTGTAAAACCCTAGCGAGACCTTGGGGATGCAATTGCCCAAAGGAAACATGGTAATACTCTAAAAAATTGAGCACAGAAGTAGAAAAACGATGACGGAGATTGGAAAACTCAAAATGACGACAATACAAAGCAATGGAACCGGCAGGATACTGATCTATAGATTATCAAAAATCGAGCAACCAGAGTAAACCGCATATCAATACCCCATTGTATACAAAATGTCTCAACTTTCTCCCCTTGTGTAAGATGAGAAAAACTAGTGGCTAAATCCTTTCGAGCACCCATGAGTGATGATCAAGAAAAAATGAGAACAGGGCAAGGAAAAACTAACCTAGAAGAAAGGAGTATTGCGATAAATCTTATGGTTAATGGAAGAAAATGCAAAAAAGTAATTAGGGAAGAAGGAGTTATAATATATAAAGGTGGTTATAATTGTCTATAAGGCTAGAAAACTGTTGCATGCAGAAAAACCGTCCATTCAGTCAAATCAACTGTCTTTTCAAAATTTAAAATCCGGCTTTTTCACTACCCAAGAGATAAAGCTCGGAACCCTTCAAGCCTTTTACCAAACCAAATGTTGTGAGAAAAGTCAGAAGCCTTGATCCTATACCCCAAATACCTCTGACTTGGGGTCTGATAACGTGGGTAGTTCAAGCTTAATAAAATGACTTAGACACAACTTAGCTTAAAGGGTTGAAAGACAAAAGGGTTCGAAATCAACAAACTGTCATGAACAACAAAAAAGAATGAGAAAAGTGCCTAGTCAAATCAACTCTTTACGTGTATACTCTCCTGCACAACCACAACAGATCATGTGCAAGAGTACACTCTTTTACCTGCAGGTCCAAACCCTTAAACCTACCAAAAAGGGCAAGCTCGCCACTGCAACCAGGGATCATCAGTCAAAGGTTTCTTCTTATATGGAATCCCTTCCCTATAAAGCACAACCCCTTGTCATTTAGAAGACACACCAGATCAGCCCAAGTCACTCTTGATCTCTGATCTTACTTCTCCTTCTCTAGAACTTGCTCTATGCTTGTTCTATTCTTCACTTAACACTATCTCGTCACATATGATACTAACATCTGGATTGAACACTTCTCAATCCAAAAGTAAACGACTAACAACGGTGATCTCTCTCCACGTGTTGCAAACATGGGGGACACCACAACCTGTGTTAGGCAAACCGGAACCCTTGAACCCTTTTCCTAACAAATCCAGTCACTATCATTGGTCTTATATTTGTTGTAGCAACAATATATTTCAATTCCAAATAATGCACATGCTTCCAAACCAAGGTGTGACATCCATAATATCAATGAGATAGTCCCATATAGACTTCATGCAAACGAAGGTGACAAGCATGCATCCAAACGATGGTCTCCTTTGCATGCTTTAGTTTGCACTCCAAATGATAGTTCACATGTATAGACAAGGTTTCATATAAATCATACAATCTCTATCTCGTTCAAAACCATGCATGTCACTTGATATAGTTCTTCGAGTTGAACGACGGCGTAGTTCGACGTCTGATGGAACATACAGTCTCGAACGAACATCATTAGCTCCATCTGCAAATGCATCAACAATTGATAGCAGTGAAATGACACAATTTGTTAAGAGAAAACCCTTTTATCCTTGCGAGATCTCCGGCACCTCGGGATGTGACTGAATGTCACACAACCTCTGTTTTTTCTTATTACTTGTAGAACAAATTATAGCTCCAGAGTAATGGAGATCAATGCTAAGTGTTACTAGAGAAAATGTATGGTGTGTTGGACGGTATTCAAGAAGTGGAACAACATTGTTTTGGTCAGTTGTGAACATGTCTTATCTTTACTCCTTTTTGTTTATCATTATTCACCATCTTCTCATCTCTCTTCTCCATGATTTCAGAGGTGAGTACTTTTATCCTTTAGATCTTCGTTCTTCTGCCCTCCTTTAGTTTTTGATCATGGGAAAAACGATGACTCACTAAGCTTCTTCTTCTGCTGGTGATTCTGGTGAGGAATTCATCAATCAAAACTTTTTGGAACATTCTGATCAGGAATGTTGCTCTTTTTCTGATCATGAAGTTGAGCTTCTGAAAACTAATAAGGCATTCCCTCAAAATACCATTTTTAGGGTTTTTGAACCCAAAACCAAATCCAATTTTTCTTCAAAAATATGGTTTGTTTCCTTGCTTATCCTTTCACTTTGGGTATGATCTATATGTTTCTTACTTTGATCACTGATTTCTTTAAGCTTACTGGCCTGAGTTATTCTCAGACCATGTCGGTAGTTTAGAGGCTTTTGTATACAGTTGAGAAGTTGATCCGATCGCACAATCTTGATATCAGTATGTATCTCTCAACTAGCAAGTGTCTACAACCTCAAAGCCCATGGTTCTTATCGATTTGTATTCCAACTTCAATCCAGCCAGGTACACTTGATTCTGAAGGCCACTAAGAATGTCAATGAATGGAAGGGAAAGTTCTTCTTTGTGAGGCGTAACTCCACTGATGAGGATAAGTTGTCCTTCGAGTGGTTAAAAAAGGTAGGGTTTAGTTTTTAGGATCCTGAAATATCCTCTTGAAACTAATGCAAATATTTCTTTGTCCCTGTGCAACGCCCAACTTCTTTGAGTCGGCATCAGCTAGGGCTTATATGATATAGAAAGTTGATTACCTTTTGAGGATCCCTGCTGTAGATAGCACATTCTGGCTTGAAGTCTATATTTTTGCCAAAGAAAGCTTCAACACCCAAGTCTCTGAATCTGATATGTCTGGTAAGAAAAACTTCATGTTTATATGTTAGGTATACATATGATTCTAAGCCATTTGAACTCCCAAAGTCAAGCTCCCGCTTTGCCTTGCTGATATTGATAACCTGATCTTCGGGGAACCATGGTTAAGAAGGATAAGCCAAGTTCTAAGATCCCAAAGCCATAAGTCCTTGTGTCTCATTCGAAAGTGTCAGACAACAAGAAAAGAAAGGCATATGATGCATCTGGTGTCGGCATCTATGAAGGCTTGGAATATGATGGAACCAACAAGAAGCTTCATGCCCATATGCATCTATTAAGTTGGTTCCAGTATCCCTTATCTTGTACCTATTTATCAAAATCTAAATATATTTGTTTGTTGCAGGGTTAGAACAGATGGGTAAGTGCTATCAGGTGGTGGTGGTGAAAATGGCTGAAGATGCTGAGCAAATGGTTGAAGACATGAGGAAGATTGTCGTTGCTAAGAGCAAGGCCATGGAGAAGGACACCAAAGAGAATGCTCGCATGCAGAAGGAGAAGGAAGAGATCTAGGAAAAGCATAGCGAAGAGCCAAAAGCTGAATGGCATCCTTACCAAAGCCAAAAGGCCTGCTACTATAACTATTGTCCAGGCCAGGATCAAGATGGTAGAGGAGGCTGGAGATAAGGATTTCGATTATACATCTTGGATGTCCAGGGATGGCGAATGCTGCTGGCTAATCTTGGTGGTGAGGTTGTACAAGTTGATGAAGGTAATGTAGACAAGGCCTAAGCCCTGGTTTGCGGTTGATCTTGGTTTGTTTAAGAAGCAGGTTTTGGTATCCTATTAGGATACTGGATCCTTTAGGGATTTTTGATCAAAACTTAGATTTCTATTGAATCCCAATTTAGAAAAACATACTGTAAATTAATAGGTGATTTTGAAAAAAAAAATAGGTTACAAAAATACCATGAGATAGTCTTTTGATAACCTTTGTTGTCCCATGCTTATTGTAGATAAGCAAATCAACCATGTAGATATTCAGAATCTTTCGTTAGTAATTGGATCTCACGATCCCTAGGGATGTCCCAACTAAGTTGAGTACTAGTGTAGATCTTAAGTTATCATGTATATGCTAAATATTTGGGCCATGCCAAATTTTTAAATACGTGGGTTACACCTTATGTTAAATGCTTGGGTCATGCCAAATATTTAAATACGTGAGTTACACCCGATTTGACATGAATATGTAAAAAAACCTTGTTTTAACATGTCAATGTTAAATACTTGGGTCATGCTCGATGTAAAGCATGTCCATGTTATGCCACTAAATATATTCAAAGTATCCAAGATACAACCAACAATAGTGAAATTGTACTGCTACTGCTACTGCTACTGCTACTGCTACTGCTACTGCCTGGTCCCAATATCTCAAACTATACTTAGACATCGTGCTTTCAAGCAGGGTGTATAAACCCAATTTTGTAGAAAGGTAAAAACCTTTAAACCTTAAAAGGGTATTGTAATACCTTTAACTTAGACAGATAGTCGGTCTCTAAAACTTTAGTAAGGATCCTTAGGAATCCAATCTGCAAAACATCAAACCTTGGTGATGGCGGATGTTAGCTTGGGTTTCACCTCTTCGATAATTAAGTTAGTGATTTGATGAATGACAGTCGAAGAATGAATTTGAATTCTATTACATGACGTATGACTTGATATGCATGGCATTACAGGATCTTGGATGGGTCCCCTTCCATAGTGGCCAACCAGTATGCACCTGTGTTGGCCTCATAGTCAATTAGATATGGACCTTCCAATTGGGTGCCAACTTTCCTTTATTAGGATTAATAGTGTTTTGGAAAGTCTTTTTAAGAACTAGGTCAGCCACTTGGAATCTTCTAGTTCTCATATTTATGTTGTAAGATCTTGTTTCCTTTGCTAGTATGCTGCAATCCAAATTTTGGCGAGATCCCAAATCTCGTCAACAGTGTAAAGAATCATAAGCAAGAGCTTCATTCTTTGGACAACATGCCTTACAAGTACCTGGTTAACCTACCTTGTAACTCACAGCTCAATATCCAACAACCCGCCTTGTCTTTAAGTGGTTGAGGCACCTTATAGTCACTCTAGATGACCGCAAACATACCGGTCTTTTCCACAATTATGTACTTACATATATGTGTGATGATTATTTGAGTTAAGCTATGACATGCAGACACAAAGAAACTTAAATTATGTTTTTCGCTTAGAAGTTAAATTTTTTTATTACAGAACTAGTAAATAAGGTTAAGATCAATCCTAAATGGAAAGTGCTAACCATTGTCCCCAGGACTAGGATGATCAAAGATTGCCAAACGTTTTTTTGATCAATGGCACCCAACAACATTCTGTCATTAAGTGGTTGATCCATCATACGGTATTGTCGTGTCATTCATGTTATTGAACATGCTATATTTATTGTGTTTAATAGGCTATGTTGCGCAACCCATTTATTAAAGATGCCCGTTTAAGTAAATGACATACGGTCAAGTTCTTCTTTGCTACGGGTTTATTTTTGTCGTGTCTGACATATTTTGACACGTGTCTAACATGTTTTGACATGACTAGACACGTTTTGCCAGCCATATACGTGTATATCCAACTTATTTTGAAGGTTCTTTTATGAAAATTTAGGCTCCCAGATTAGACAACATCCTCAATTTGGCGAAACGACAAAATCCATACTGGATAGCCATGTTCAGCTGATAATGTATAAAAAACGACTTTGGTTGGTTGATATATCCATTTAATAGACAAGTCATCTTTTGGGTAAACATGGCTAACTCGTTTATCAAAAAGGTATTGTTCAAGTTTTCCTATGTTAGATAATTAGTTTTATACTCTTTGTATCTTATTGTATTTTCTTTATTCTTTGGGGTACTCATTTGTACCTAGTTTGTGTGTATATTGTGACATTTCTATTAATAGAATTCATTTCGCTTTCATGTATCAGCCTTTTCCTTGATTGGCTTAGTTTCCCTATCCTCCCCTAAAAATGTAATTAACTCATCCATATGTTTTATTGTATTACGTGCTCCCGCTAACATGACTCTTTATTACAACTCATTTTTAACCCTCCGACACATGTTACTTGATTTTAACTTCTAACCACTATCTTAAACGCGAATAAATATACGACTTATGCTTGTGTTCTTCACTTTCAACCCCTGCCAACAAAACTGCCAAGCCAGCACAATTATCACAAGTCAATTGAGTAAAACAAATGTGATGGATTAAACCAATCTCATAACAAATAGAGACTTGATTGATATATTGGATAATATTGGTTGTTAAAATTTAATATGACCCATCCACTAAACCTAAGCTTTCATGTTGTTTGTACTTTGGTGTCAATTACGTTTTCCACATATCAATATTTTGTAATCAAGGAAATGATTATAAATTACTTGATCATGTCATCATATGTAGTTATTACATCTTACGTCCCAAAAGAAAGGGACAATAAATCATTACAAACAGACCAGTAGCATCTTCTCTTGTATGAATGATTCGATTTTAATAGGTACCCTCATATCTGGACCTACACCTCTTTGTGAGACCTGCGAGCCAATGTATTAATTGTAGAACAAATGTTAACACAAAGACTGGGATAAAATATAAAATTAACATATAATAAGAAACATATAGTTCAAATTTGTTGCACTGTAATCCATGCATTTTTTCCTGTTTCAAATTTTTATTTTTACATACTTGTTACTGATAGTATTATATTTCTTTATTAATAGAAGTAACTTGATAAAAATTATACACATTTTCCTGAATTCTTTAGGAAAATGTCCACAAGTTGTGGGCATGCACACCATCGCGCGTGCTGCACGTATAGGTGTCAGATTAAAATACAAGTTTGAGATTCTCATTTATATTAACTTGTTATCTATAAATAACTTTAAGGTTTTTTCACCCACCTATGTAAAAGAATTCTCACCTGAATGTTAAAACCATTTTCGTTTCAAACAAATCACTTTTAGCAAACATATCTCGTTCATGTTTGCTTTATTTTAAACACTTTTTACCTGATTACTAACAAGTTTATTTCACACGTATGTTTTTGTAGCAAATCTGTAAGTAAGACGAGTTTCTTACAAATTTGCTGCAAATTTGGTTGTCACAAATTAGGCAATTTTCTAGTAGTGGATAAATATCTAAAAAGAAATAGTTATCTGGAAAATACAAATTTCAAAAAAATATTTGTTCCACTAAATTATTCATCACACGAAAAACGTCATCATGTTCTTAGAAACCCGGCCCATAATTAAACCACACACAAATGTGTGTTAATTTGTACCGCATGTATGTATATATAGTCTCAAAACTCGATGGTATCAATACTTAAATTGACAATTTCGAGAATATAACAAGATGTTTTTCAAAGGCTTGTTCAAATTAATCTCAACACGTAACAAAGAATGTATTAGAAAAGTAAAATATAGGTCAAGACTTGCGGAGGTACAGGAGAAAGAGGAAATTTTGAAGCTTGAACCAGATTTCTTCAAGAAAACGATAAATGCAATTCTGCATTGTCTGCTAAAAAACAATAGGGTAAGAACGATCTAGAAACCAACAACCATGCCAACAAGTGTAAGTATCACTAGGATCCAATCAGTGCCATTAGATTCCTCATGTTGGTCCGTAGTCCCTTCGGTATCCCCGTCATTTTGAAAACATGCGGGAAGAGGAGCCCCACAAAGTGCATTCCCAATGAAATCGGACTCGTTGAATGTTTTAAGTTGAGGGCTTGTTGGGATTCTTCCTACTAGATTGTTGTAGGATATGTTCAACCAACTCAAGAAGTTAACTGTGACAGACTTAAAGGATTATTTCCGCCAAGATAGTTCTTTGACATATCTAATGATTCAAGCTTTCCATTTTGACTGAACAAGTTGGAAGTTTATCCTGTAAGTCATTGTGTGATAGATTCAGGTACCGTAAGCCCAAAAGTCCAAAAAAGTTCACCAGGAATTGACCCCGAAATCTTGTTATCAGAAAGGTCTAATTAAGTCACTGGATAAAGTATGGTGCTATATATAAGTATTTCCCTTTGTCACCAACGATGATACAGTGCTTGTTTCGTAAGTGTTTCCTGTTGTCTCCGACCATGGAGCAATTAATCTTTTGTTACAGAATAATCGGACTTGAGGTCTTACGACAAGAAATGATAAGAGAAGTTTGTAAAGCATGTTGGTAGGTTCCCAGAAAGATCATTACGAGCAAGATCCAAGACCTAAACAGAATTGAGATGACATATTTCATCTGGGATTTTACCTTCAAATTTGTTAGAACGTAGACTTAGAACTCTCAGACTTGTACCATCTCATCTCTTCCTATTGATGATGGTATTTTTCCCACCAATTCATTTTTTTCAAGCTCAATGACTACTAGGCTGTTTGAATTCAGTAGCCACTAAGGTAAGTGTAACACCCCGACCGCGTAAAACAACGAACCGCGGCGAAAACGTTGGGGAGTCATGTGACATAACTATTGTTTCACAACTCATGGAATTTAAAATTTTGTTTCATTAAGTTAAATGTTTACATTGTCTTGGGATAAACAGGAACAAAACATAAATAAATTGTCTTTCATGTTTTAAGTCACTAAGGCCCGCGTTCATTCCTACATGAAGCATGCATCATATTATCAAGCATTGACTCCTGAAACATATGTGAAAAGAGAGTCAGCATAAAAATGTCGACGAGTACATAGGTTTAGTGAGTGTGTCAAATTCGTGGCTTTGTATACATATTGCAACATCGCGTCCGACTACAAGAGTCGTTAAGTGAAAACCTCGTATCAAAAGTGTTTGATATTGCAATACAATTAACCAACCAAAAAGTTGGTTAGAGTTGTGAAAACCTTATAGCCAGAATCTTGACCAAAACGTTTCTTTTGTAAAAACCTTGTAATAGGTTGATTCAAAAGAAAACTTCGTATGGTTTATATCTTTAAGTGAAAATCATTGTGTGACATTGTTCAAAACCATTTGTCCGTGTTATAAACCATATGTCTGTGTCATTTACCATTCGTCCGTGTTATAAATCAATCGTCCGTGTCATAAACCAATTGTTCCATGTTATAAACAAATCATCCATGTTTTTAATTGTGAAAACTTTTGATCGTTCTTTAGTGAACACATTCAAACCTGTGTTGACTATACCACCAAAGGGTATCTTTAATAGACCACCAAATGGTCTCTTTAACTAGACTAAAAATTCAACAAATGATTTGTTAATCAGAAACAGTTTTTCTGTCATTACCCAAACTTCCACCAAATCCAGTGAACAGTCCAATAATGGGATTGTCAGTCCTATGGTACCATAACATACTACAGGTCAGCTCGGCCAAAGCTAATGAATGTTATTCGTGTTATGAATAACACATCAACAAGTTGTTCACATTATTGAACTCGTATTGTTTTATATATAAACCATAGACATTGTTTTTGAAAACTTGAAAATGATTTAGCCCATATGAGTCACCCCAAAACATTTGCAAAACGTAAAAGAGGGGAACTATGTACTCACTTTGAAAATCATTTTGTATATGTAAACCATGAATATTGTTTTAAAATCTTGAAAATAATTATAAGCGCATATGAATCACCCCAAAACATTTGAAAACGTGAAAGAGGGGGCTATGTAATCACTTGGGATTGCGAAAGTGTTCTTGATCAGCGGAAGAAACAAAGCTCAAACGTGTCCTAATGTGTCAAATAAATATGTTAGCGTGTCGGGACTACAAACGGGAGATCGGATAGAATGAAGTCTTATAAACCAAACGAGTGTTGGAAATCATGTGATACAGTTTAACAAACTTAACATTCTGATTTGGAAAGGATCCTAAGTGTTTTTGACCCGTTATGACTCGTTAAGGTAGTTTGAGCTACTTTAACGGGTCATTAGCGTAAATGCATGATCGGATGGTTAAAGATGTCCTATGATAAGTCTTAAATGCCCAAACATGTTTGAAAATGTTATAACATCATTTTGTATGTCAAAAATTTGGTTACATGCGTTTAAAATGGATTTATGCGCAAAAGGGCATTTTCGTCATATTTTTTTAAAAAAATAGAAGTGACTTATCATAACACTAACCAAACGACGTGACCATAAGGTATAACCTTAGTAGGTTATTCCCTATACAACTATGGTCACAAATATGTGTTTGGTCGGATCCTAAGATCGACCAAACGAGTCGGATTCGAAAGTCAAAGCGGTGGTCAAGACCGCTCGACTTACGACCCTAAATAAGCACTAAATTAAAAGCGACGAGTTAGACATGTCAAAATATATCTAACTAAGTTTATAAAACTAATTTGGTATCAAAACTTGTTGTTTTGATACCCATACCCAAAAATAGTTTCGTCGTAAAATGCACATCATGCGCATTTTTTACCAAAACTTTGACTTGTCACTTCGACTAGTAAACGTGGTAATCAGAAGGTGAAATTGTTAGGGATTATAACCTTCGTGAGTATGATCACGTTGCAAATTTCAATTGAACTTTAACTTGACCAAATATGGTCAGAACCAAAAGTCAATGAGGAAGCCAAGCTGTTCGACTTTTAGCTCAAAATAGCTAAAATGATGAAAGAACTAGGAAGAGTACTTACTCGTGTTGAACTTTCGGAACTCAAGATAGGACGCTTCCAAACACTGGAAACAAGCTCCAAGAAGGATAGAAAGAAGAACTTCACACTTTGCTTTGAAGTGTTTTGAAGTGGTGTGAAAAAAATGGAAGAATCATGGGGTATTTATAGTATTTTAGGATTAAGAAGGTGATGACAAGTGTCCTCAAGTGTGGATTAGTGTCTTAACATGTGTCAACATCAAATTAAGTGTGGCAAAATGAGTGCTAGGTGTCAAAAATTAGATATAGGTGGCAAACTAGGTGAAGAAGCAAAAATATTTATTATTTTTTTGATATTTTTGGCCCTTGAACTTGTATTTTCACTTGTTTGCCATTTTTAACCCCTTTAACCTAATATCTAGGTTATATAAAGGTGCTAAGACATGTGTAACTTGGAATATGCCTGAAAATGTTGTGGATGTCGGTTCGTTCGGTTGTACGGTTACACATTTCGCAAAAATGCGTAAGACGCTTTAACGAACACCAAAATAATTGAAATTGTGCAACGATTGACATTTTTGCGTTCTCATCAATAAAATACAAGATTTTATTGAATACAAAAATATTTGGAAATAAAACACAGTGTTTCATTGAATACGAAATTGTTTGTAATTGTACAATGATTGAAAAGGCACAAATGTCATAGTAAGTTTCCGAGTAGGCTGTGAGCATTCGTATCTAGTGATCATAAGGATACAATATTTCTTAGAGATGATGGGATTAAACCTGAAAATTGGTTTTTCTCTAGGTTCAGAATGACTAGTTTTTGCCAGTTCAACTGATAAGGTTAAAACCTTGGGAAATTCCATACGTAAACCATATAAATAAACAAGAAACTTATACAAGACAACCCCCCCCCCCCCCCCAAACTAACCCAAATAGCATACTAATCCCTTGAATAGAAATGGTAATAAAAAGAAAATAAAATAAATAAGATACGTAATAATACTCCCCCTTAACCTACTTTTTGCCCTAAAAAAGTAAGCTCTTCAATTCAATCCTTAATCATTGTAGTCTTGTTCAGTTTCCTCGTCACCATCCACATTAATCACAAAAAGTTGTTTCTTTCTACACTTGTGTCCTGGAACGAACTTCTTAGTGCACCAAAGCATTCTCCTTTTGACCTTTTTAACTCGAGTTCCTCACCTAAAAAGCACTTCGCGTTGATAGTTGCTGATTTATAAACTGGTGGCCCGGGGACTACTATTGATCTGGAAGAAACGAAAGTTTTGAAGCATTCACTGGGCGTGTATCTTCTTAGATTCATTCACATTCTTGGCAAGTCGCAACCCATCCTCCAAACCAGTGAGTTGATTCATCAAGTTCGTATTGTTAATATCTTGAATTCTAGCTAAGCCATACGCCTTATGCAAAGTTTGTGGCTTGAACATCTTTACGGGTCCTTTGATTTCATGTTTTAGCCCTTTTAAATACAAGATAACAACATAAGCTTCACAAATACTCACCTTATTTAGTAAGCTATCAAAGGAAGTATTATACTCTTTCAATGAACCTGCCTGGGTAAGCGATGCGATTTCTTCCATTGCGTCTTCAAACATGGCATTGGAAAAACGGGAAGTAATGACCTGAACGTAATCTTCCCATGGAAATTCAGCCACAGTAACACCCTTTGTTGTCATAAAGGATTGATGCCACTCGATCGCTTCTCCCTCGAGATGTATGGTTGTGTGCCTGAGTTTGATGTTGAAGAAGTGCTCATGACGGTAGATCCACCCTTCAACATTCTCACCACTGAACCAAGGGAACTCGACGTTTCCGATCCACATCGGCCGGTTGCCATAAAGTTCATCCCTTTCAATCTTCTTGCCGGAACCAGATGCATCGATTGTTATGGCCTTGTTCTCGTTCAACGCCTTTAGAATCTATTCTTGCTAGCTCATCATAGTCGCTAATGTTGCTTGGAGTTCGATATGGCCTATTCATGACCCTCAATTGCTTTGTCGACCTCATGTTCATGGTGTTCGCCATGATGATTGAAAACTTTCTGATAAGGATCGACTTGAATGCTCTGATACCCTTGATAGGTTTTAAAACCTTGGGGAAGAAGAAAACTAAGAGATAGAAAGATATTTGACTCAAATTCTGGTTGATTTCTATTCCATATGTAAACCTTATAAATAAACAAGAAACTTACACAAGATACCCCCCCCCCCCCAAACTAAACCAAAATAGCATACTAATCCCTTCACTTAACAATGGTAACTAAAATAAAATATAATAAATACGATACGCAACATCATCCAACAATCTAGTAAAATACCTGACATACTATTGTTTGCTAGATTAAGAACTTTTAAGCCTCGTGGTTCTTGAATGCCTGAACACAAGAACTGTTCTATAGAGCCTAAGAGATTATTTTTAGAAATATCCAAGACTTCCAAGTACGTTCTATTGAAATTATCATGCAACATACCATGTAAATGGTTGTTACTTAGATCTGGTACTGCTCCAGGTGTAATAAAAGTAGCATCTTTCCTTGAATGTTTTTATGGGATATGTTCAAGTAATCTTCACTAGGAATGTACTCCCGAACCAATTGGGGATGGTGTCTAAGATGTTTGTGTTGGCTACATATATATAAGTTAACTCTGTTTGCGACTGAACCCATAAAGGAAACTGAGGGCATAAACTGCATGAAGCTGTCGTCAATACTTTGAACCTGAAAGGCGGAATCCAGTTAACATTTAGCTTAAGCACCAACTTGTTGTCATCAACCCTCAAACTTTTCAGGGCCGCTAGATTGGCAAACTGGCTTTTGGTAGACCGGTTAAGGAATTGTAACGAACAGTTAGAAAAGATAGTTTACTGAGTTGTGTAATACTTTCAGGTATACTTCCATTCAACTTGTTATACAAAAGATCAAGGGTTTCCAATGACCATAAGCCACCAACCGTATCTAGGATCGAAGCTGAGAGTTGATTTATACTAACGTCTAACATCCGCAAAAGTGACAAGCTTCCTATAGAATCCAGAATGGTCCCTGTTAATTGATTCTTAGAAAGATCAATACTTACCAGATTTTTTAATTTATCAAGTCTTTCTGGTAGTTGACCAACCAAATAATTACCACGTAAAACTAATGATTCTAGTTTAGGTGACTCACACTCGCAAAATCTTTCAAGAAGCTCTGACACATTACTTAAGGGTAGAGATGTTGCAAAGATTACTTAATGATTTAGGTATTTCCTCAACAATCCAATTGTTGGATAAGTCAACATGGTCAATAAAAGAGAAGTTTTGTAGGTTGCCTAGAATCGGTGAAGCAATATCACACTAACTAACATCAAGCATACGAAGACTACTTAGGCTATACAATCCATTCAATAACGATGAAGAACTCACAAAATAGTTACTTGAAAGAAAAAGAGTCCTTAAAGAAGGCATCTTATGGAAACCATCATGAGTTCCGGGATTTACAAGATCAATAGAACAACCAGTTAGATCTAATAAAGCTAAATTAGGCAGGCTGAAAATCCAGCCAGGCAACATGCTATCAAAAAAGAAGTTATAAGAAAGATCTAGGACAATAAGGGACGTAAAACTAACTCTTGTTGGATTACTAAGTAACCGATTTAAGCGACATGAATATAACAGCAGTTCTAGCAAAGAAGTGAGGTTGCTGATTGCCGGAAACCAATTTGACGCGTTTGTGAGGTCAATGCCACCCATATCTGGGTATTGCAACCCTTTAAGATTCTTTAGCCATGCTAAGCTTTTAGAATAAAGGTTATGGTAAAAATAAACTTCATGAACATCCAGAACACGCAATTAGTCAAAAAAATTGTTGGGTCATTTTGTCGAAAGGTTTCATTTTTCGCCTATGGGTCCAAAAAGGTTTCAGCGTTGCCAATTTAGTCCATTAGGTTAATCTTCATCCATTTTGTCTGTTAATGAGAAGGGTAATTTGGTCATTTTATATGGTCGAATTGCCCTTCTAGTTAACAGAATTACATAAAAAAATGACCAAATTGCCCTTCTTGTTAACCGAAAAAATGGATAAGTTAACACAGTGGACAAAAATGGAATCGGTGAAACCTTTTTAGACCCACAGGTGAAAAAATGAAACATTTGGACTAAACTGGCAAAATAGCCCAAACCACAGTGACTAAAATGGCATTTAAACTCTTTCTTAAATTCAATCTTTTCTTCTATTATCTACCAAATTAGTCAAAATGTTACATCAACGTGTCTTTTGGTTTTGCGAATTAATTAATTTTTCATGTTCTACCCAATTATTCAAAACGTTACATCAGTCTTTTGTTTTTGTCTTTTCTTCCACAATCTCTTGCTCTTTTTTGAAAAAAAAAAAAGCAGGCTTTCAAACCAACTAAGCTTGAAAAATGTCTACTTTAACATATCAAAACTTCAATATAATAAATAAATAAATAAATTTTGAATCATTCAATAGAAATTTTCAAACCTTTGGCAAGTTATAGTTGTTGGGTGTGAAGGCCTTTGGGCCGGTTTATTTAGGGGCCCGATTTTGGTTCCTAAGTTGTGTCGCCCTAATCTTGTTACTAATATATATATATATATATATATATATATATATATATATGTATATCATGTGTCATGCAATTGCAATCTTGGTTCCATGCTTAATGATAAACTCTAGTTGCAGCCCTTTCACGTAGGTCCCCACTAGGATCGAACCACGTATAATCATGTGTCATATATCGTTTACAATTTTCTGTTATGTGTGTTTATATCGTTTGTGTGTTGATTTGGCTGCGCGCCGCTTAAGACCTTACAATGGCCGACCTTCATTTCTTTTTAGTTACTTCAATCCTCAAACCTGAAAATTTTAGTAGGTACTTTTTTTTCAATTGAACCATGCTTTTTTGTTTGTTTCTTCTTCGTAAAACCCTTCCACACATAACACATTAGTGACCACAGAAAATAAGTTCATGCAATTGCCATTGTTAACCAAAAAGGGATCATGTTGAAGTCCAAAATTAATCAAGTAAAATTACCAATTGCTCATCCACTTTTGATTTTGTGGATAATCTTTTAAATTTTATTCCACTACCAAATCAAGTTCATATTTAGAACTAAAATTCCGGTTTAGGACGGTTAACCATGATTAGTGAAAGATTAAGTTCATAGATGGGAGGTTTAGAGATAGATAAACACTTTTTTTACATTGATTTGGATAACATAATGTTACAAACCAAAAAATAATAAAGCCATCCTATCATACCGAAAGAGTATACATCATGGAAACGAGGTCACTTGGAAATCATTGTTTGCAAGTGACACCAAAACAAGTATATATAGGAGATGGAGATTCCAAACAACATACCTATGTTACTTGAAAATTCCAAACAACATCTCATGTCACTTGGAAATTCCAAACAACATCTTCAATAGTCAAACAACAAGGCCCCTTATTGTTTGACCATACTTGTTTCACTTGCAAACGCACAAAGTCAAACGAAAAACCCTTTGTTTGACCTCTCCAAACGAGTGAGTCTAACACATTCGTTTGACCATTCACTAACTATTACATAATCAGCTTAAATGTAATCTAGTCTATTCGCACAGTAGCGGACACAAAACTGCACTAACAAATTCCCCTTTGTTTGTTGCTGTTGAATGTTGAATATGCAACTCAATCGATCTCCAGTCAAGTATCTGTTGACGTCGTCTCCACTATATTAAACAAACTCTCCCTTGATTGATGATCTAGGTGCGCATAATCTTGACTTGAGTCTTCATAGCAAAACAAAATCCCTGACGCTTTTTGTATCAGATTTCCCCCTCAAAGCACACATATCCGTGTTAAGTGTTGTGCAATGTCCTCGCAAGGCATCATTGACCGATCTTCCGCTCATCTTCCAATACTCTAACTAGCATTTGATAAAGGTTCCATCTTCAACAATCTGCATCAAGTCTCGATCTTGTCACAAAAATTTTGTTTCATATCAAAGCACACTACATTGGAAAAGTATTCTCATGAAATATCTTCTGTAAACCATCTTTGTGGAGGCTACTAGGTAATGCACTTTGTGTAACATAGCAAGATTTCAAAGATTGTAAACTTTTGATCATTTCTGTAACAATAAAATTCTATATTTTGTTTACGTGTTTCAGTATCATACGTTCAAGCAAAACGATATTTACAACATTTCCGGAAGAAAATCTAAGCTAAACATGCCTTGATACCCTTCACATATCTTAAATAACAGTTAGAAGGGTTAAAATGTCAAAAAGATGAAATTACAAGTCCAGGGCCAAAACTGTTACAAAAAAAACTTTTGGGCGTTAGAGTGCCTTACGGACTGTAAGGGGTCCCAGTGAGCAAAATGTTGCTGGCAGCAGCCTTGTTCACCAAGTATTGACACCTAAAACAGATTTTGCCACACTTAATCTCCTTCAAACACTTGTTATGACACTAAGCAACATCTAAACAACTCAACAAACACTTACCAAGCTCTCCTTTATCCCCAATTAGTATAAACAGGCTCAAGTTCTTAAAGTTTTATTCACACATCTCATTCTTCACTTCTGGAGTATCAAAACTATAAATTTTGGCATTATAACAATTTATATAACATGGACTTATTTTATTATATCTAACTCATCATTTTTAGTTTAGCGCTCAATTCCTAGTCAAAAGTTTGACTTCTGCTTTGACATTCAATTCTAACCCGTTTGGTCAACCTTAGGACCCAACCAAGCCTAACAATCTGACCATAATAATATAGCAAATAATCCTATGAGATTATACCTTATGGTCATTTTCTTTGATGGGTCAATTGATGAGTCAACTTTATATATCTAAAAAGGTCAAAGAATCATCATCTGGATGCACACAAATAACGGCTTCACCTGTGCTTGAATCATAGTGCCACCATTTGATGATCTTGTAGAAGTCGTGTTCCATCTTAATAAGAGGCATATTTCTCATAACTTTCGGCCTCTTTACGATTAGCATCACATCTTTTTCTTTTGTTACAGGATTGATGATCGTAATTCGCTTAGGGAAATGAGGCTTCCAGTGTATAAAACCATGAGTTGCTTCAAGCTTGATTAGTTTCCATAGCCGCTGGTCGTGAAATCTCATCTTAAGATTTATCATCTTTATTTGTACAAGCTCTTTGATATCCCAGTACGGCAGGGTCTTGATATCGCTCAAGTAAGGATCCCAAACTCCCTTTTAATAGCATAAACGTTTAGCACCTTGATCCAGCCCCAGCTAATAATGTCTCCCAATGAAATATCCACATCACGCGTAAAGAATGCTAAGGGACGTTTGAACTTTCGCTCAGCTGGTGCTACTTTAAACCACCGCTTCCTCATCTCAGCAATTTCTTCGGCAGATAGTTGTTGAGGAACCCTGTTTAACAGCCTCCTCTACTTTTCGTTTCGAAAGCTCATCACTTTCGGCTGCAAACTGATCACTAAAAGTTGGGGAGTCATTTACACCCTTATCGGCAATATATGTATCATCTTCATCAGAATCATCCTCCACGACAACTTTATCATAGTCATGTGCATCAGTCACATGTTCGAAGACATAATCAACTGCTCGAAAGCACTAATATCATTAAACTCTTCTTCGAAATCAAACTCAAAGTTTTCTTCGTCCACACCCAGAATATCAGCTATTTCTTCTTTAGTGTAGTTGTGGACAAACTCCCTTTCCTCTACATCATGCTCTAAATATAATATCTTCGGTTTTGGCACGACATGAACGGTTCTTCAACTTGATTTGCTGAGTCATCCAAGTACACAAAAAAATCAATATCGTCATTCAAAACAGACTCTGTTATAAGGACACTTGATCCACCTAAGTCATGATCACCACCATCACTATCGTCATCAGACTTATCAGAAAAATATCATCTAAATCGTCTAAGTCTTCGGGTTCTTTCTCAGGATCTTCCTCAAACTCATCTATCTCTGCTTCGATCTCTCTCTCCAACTTTCTCTTATTAAGCCATTCACGATGTTTAGTAGAAAGAGTACATGTGTCAATATCAACATCCTTAGGCTTTCCCACCAATACAAACTTCTTCGATACCGAATATACCACCACCTCAGAAGTTACTAGCACAGATTCAGCTTTTGGCTCAGTTGAAACAATCACGGGATCCTCACCTACCTTTGCCTTACCTTTGCCTTGAGCATCAGATAGTTCTTTAGCCATACGTTCACACTCTGCAGCCCTTTCTCTGGCTTCTTCATTCTCAATTTCAGCAGCTATGTTTATTCCGAGCTTCTTTGTAAGTATCTTCTCGAATAGGCTCATCTTTCTTTGATTCCTGATGCCATTCTGTTTCTCAAACAATCATTTTCAGACACTATACTCGCCAACATAGCTTCTAGCTGCTGTTTTTCTGCATTCAGCCCATTTAGTTGCTCCTGAAGTTCAGCAATTCTGACATTGTTCGACATACTTTATTTTTCTAATTCTTAAACACGTGCATCATTGAACATGTCTGCAGATAAATCCTCCCCCCTGGTATATCACCGAAATCAAAATCAAAATCGAACTGGGTTGAGATTGTGAGGCTTATGGTACAGGTTCCGGTGTTGGTTGTGGTGTAAGCTAGTGTGGAGTTGGCTGAGGAGCCGGTGATGATGGCGGTTGTGGAGTTGGCTCAACATTCTCTTCTTGAACAATCTTTTTATGTACTCTTCTTTTGGATTTGTCTATCGGAGAATCAGAGCTTCTAACTACTGGCCTTTTAAGACGTCTAGAAGATTTCTTGGGAGTTTTGCGAACAGGAGTATCGCTATCAGACCCTAAAGGTATATATGTCGAATCATCCTCTCCTGGCGCTTTTCTTTTCTTCTCTTCGGCTTTACGTTTAAGCTCTGCCAGATGTTCAACCTCTCTTTCCTTAGCTCTTTCTTTTTCACTAGCAATTCTATCTTCAGTATCAGTACTAGAAGATGACGCTTCTTCAACCTCTCCTTCTCGAACACCAAATGCTTCTTTTTTTATTTCAGCAGCCATAATTTCGACATTCTCTTATGGCTCTGATTCATTGATCAATCTCGAGCTTTCAGTCGCTCGCTATTTCTTCTGAGGGGCATTGGAGGAAGATGTGGACGCTTGTTTTCTTTTCGTCCCCTTACCCCCCCCCCTTCTCTTCTTTCACAAACCATGTGCTTCTTTTAGAAATGAAACCATCTAATGCTTCAAGCTCTTCATCTTCATCGCCACTGTCTTCTTTCCTCCATTTCCCTTGTGATGGAGCCACATAATCTTTATCAATAATTGTTCTGAAAACTGGCTTTGCATTTGGGAAGGTCTAGAGATGCAAGTTCATTTTCTTCAATGTTGAGACATCCATATGCTCTAGCTTTAACACATCATCTTTTTTCTTCTTCAGATTCAGATGTAAATGGTCAAGTAGCATCCGAATAAAACGAGGATATTGCAAGAACTTCTCTCATTGCGTGTTTTGGACCATTTGGGAAAAGATCACTCTTGAGAAGTTGTAAGGCAGGTTCAAAACAAGTACAGTGATCATGCACATCTGATAATCAACTAAATCATCGAAACCACCCTTTCGGTGGCTAAGAGCATGGATAATGCAGTGTGCTATGTAACGGAATGGAGCACCGAGGTTAGCCTTTTTTAGCGGAGTTGTGTTAACGAAACCGGCATAACCCGTTCGGTAGAAGCACCTTTCACCATATACTCAGAAAAACCGGTAGGGTTGTCTTCATTATCGTTGAACTCTAGTACAGTTCTGATCAACTCTTCAGTGATCTTTACTTGAACAACTTCGTTGTTTATCCGAACTGCCGACAAAATCGCATTCTCATCTTCGTCAAACTCAGCAGCATTCCAGAAATATTCGACGTGAGATCTATATTGTTGTAACATCCGTCAAAAACCGGGTTAACCAAACCCGCTTCGTTTATTAACCGAACATCCAGTTAAATTTTTCGTTGCGTATTTAATACTCAAATTAATTTTATACCATACATAATTAATAAATAGAATTTATAATTTATAATTGAAAATTTATTATAAATAATGAAATAAAAATAAATTGCTGATGCCGGGTTTCGAACCCGGGTCAGCCGGATGAAATCTCAAGACCTAACTCACACCCACTTAACCATCTCGCCACTTGACCCATTTGTGTTATATAATGAAACAAATAACATTTTTAATAAAACTCGAAACTCAAAACCAGCGCGCCTAAATCCGCAGACGCCGGAAAATACGCGAGATTACGACGGTTTCTTTTGACTCCGGAATCAAGCAAGTATAACGCATGATAAACGTCGGTTATAACCGAAAACTCAATCAATTTCATTCATGGACCATAATTTCCGTTCGAAACCGAAAATCCAAACCGGCTGAAGAAGTTTATACACACCCTGTGCGATCTTTCCTAGCTCGCTCACTTTTATCCAATCTACACTCTCAACTCTCACACTCTGTTCAAAAGTTCTTAATCACCGGAGAACATCATACTCGCCGGAATTGACTGCAAGTCGCCGGAAAACCGAACCCATTTCATCACTGTGCCTTACTATAAAAATAGGACTGTTAGAGCTTCGACAGAAGTCACCCACACTCACCTCAACTCCATGTAAAGCCGCTGTCGCAAGTCAAGCTTCGCCGGAAAAATTGGAACTCGCCGGAGTTGGTCACTGGAATCATCAAAGTGCTGTTCTCTAGGGGTATGAACCTTTAAAACCTTTTTACATTCACATATAATTCCGTTAATTCGTAAACCAATAATCAGAATCGTTTAGATAAAGATAACAGTCGGATTTTGTTTTCTGGGTAATGTTTACGAAGAAGATGAAGTTTTGGATTGTATATATATGTAATATAAATCGGGTTATATCTCGGGTTAGACACACAGTCCAGCGGTGGACTGTGTGCAAACAACTATCACACGTCTCGAGTTCGATCCCTGGCCCAACCTCACTCTCTGAAATAAAAATGCTCTTTTTTAAAACCGAACCGGGTTGACTCACTGTAAGTATTTAAGTTTAATAAAAACCAGATATTAAACCGGGTTAGACACACAGTCCAGCGGTGGACTGTGTGCAAACGATTAACACACGTCCCGAGTTCGATCCTTGACACAATCACATTCTCTGTAATAAAAATGTTCCTTTTTAAACTGAACCGGATCCACTCGCAGTTAGATGTTAAGTTTAATGAAAACCGGAATAATAACCAAGATAGACACACAGTCCAGTGGTGAACTGTGTGCAAGAACATTACGCACGTCGCGGGTTCGAGTCCAGGCTACCGCACCGGTTCTGGCAATTTTCAAGTTTTTATATAAGGACAGAAATGAATTTATCTAGTTTGTATATAAGTATAATTAAAAACAGAAATATTTTGGGTTAGACACGTAGCTCAGTTGGTAGAGCTGCGTGCACGCGTACGAGAGGTCACAAGTTCGAACCTCACTCAGCGCATATCATATACACGACCGAACCGGTCAACAGTCAAACGGTCAACGGTCAACTGGTCAAAAAGTCAAAAAATTTTATTTTCTTTTATTTATTTATTTTATTTAAAAATTAATTAAAAAACTTAAAAATAATATTTTTAAAGTTAGAAAATTTCCTTGAACTCACAAAAATAAACCGAACAATCCCATTAAGAACACTAATTGAAAATACTAATCTCAAATAAGAGTTTATTTATTTATCGAACTGTTATGTTATTATTTAGGTTAGTTCCCTTGTCGATTATATCCGAATTCGTGCGCATTCATCATCAATCCAAGAAACGCACCCACTGTGAGTGAATTCTTACAAATTCCCCTTTTTATTCATGTTTTGGGGTGTATCATGTGTCGCTTAAACTAATTCGCTTATTCAAACTCGTGCTATACCATACTATGATCTAAACTTAGAATGTAAATATTGTTTGTTGTTATGTATTACATATTGTCAAGTTGTATGCAAACTATTTGTTAGGCCCATCAGTTCCTCGTGGGAGACGAGTTGAACAACGCGTGCCTTAAAACTCATTCATTAGGCCCATCAGTTGGTAGAACAACGCGCGCCTCAAACTCATTCATTAGGCCCATCAGTTTCTCGTGGGAGACGAGTTGAACAACCGTGCCTCAAAACAATCAATGGTTGTATGTGTGTGCAATATTTAATATTATGTGTATTGTGAATAAATTTACATCTACATTTACTCATATGTGGTTATGCACTTTATTTTATAATCAATACAATAAACTCGTTTAAATATTTTTCATAGGATTCACTCGCCAACTTTTTGTTGACCCAAAAACCATTTTTACACATGATACAGGTGGACAGGATGAAGCAAGGAAAACATAGGAAAAGTGCCTTAGAAGAAAAATAATGAAGGCTAGAAAGATGTATAGAACATGTTGTACTAGTATGATTTGATTGTATGATTTTCTTTAAAATTGTAATAATAAATATGAAACATTATAATAAATGTCATGAGCTTTGATGAAAACCCAATCATGCCCCGATCACCTTTTCCGCTGCGGGTCGGGGTGTGACATATGTTGTGTGGTGATCTGTGAGAGCTTTCGTGATAGGAAGTCTGCTTAGAAAATCCAGAACTTCTCGATATGCAGCAATCTCTTGGATAGTATCATCTATATGACAACAAATATTGTGGAACGGCGAAAACGAAGATTTCTTGATCTGCAAGCATAAACATTTCAACACTTATAAATATTTTCAAAAATTTTCAATTTTTTAATCACTCGTATGAATCACCATTCGTACGAGTCATATACTATGACAAGATATTAAGTATAAGTCAAAACTTCACTGGTACGAGTCACTTCTTACGAAACGATACTTGACAAATTTTCTAAGTTTTGACTAGAACTTCCTCGTACGAGTGATGCCTCGTACGAGTCATCAGGATTTAAACATTAAAGGACCTACTTGTACGAACAATCACTCGTACGAGTGAAAATGATAATGAGACATTTGAAAACTTGCTTGTAAGAGTGAATATTCGTACGAATTTCAAACCGTACCAATAATACCTAGTTAAACCGAACTTAAACGTATAGATTTTAACAAATTGAAGGTTTATTAATAGGTTAACAGGGCCAACTTTTAACATTTTTAAGTTCAATTTTATATTTTACCCGTCCAATTATCATAAATCTATGTTTTATGTCCATTTGGTCCAATTTTGGCATTATAACGGCTTAAAACGAGCATTAGTACCTTGCCCATTGAAAGAGGTGTGCAAATAAACCTACCCAACGTATAGATACGGATCGTAGACCAAGAAAGTAAAGTGTAAAGAACTGGTTTGCATTTGCTCTCAATCGCACAGAGTCAATAGTCTGACTCGTACGAATGAGCCATCCTTTTATACTCATTCAGTATTCACTCGTATGAGCAATGGCTCGTGCGAATGAAGACTTATGTCAGTCGTACAAGTCAATGTCACTCGTACGAGTTAGTTCTTATGCACTTTGACTAACTTTTTGATTTTTAATGAAATTTTATCTGTTTTTATAATCCACTCAGTTAACCAAGTGCAATTTAATGACCTTAGTTATCTGATTTGCCTACCAAGTCCATGTTAATGACCATGGTTGACCATTGTTTGACCAAAAGAGATTTATTTAAAAATGTACAGTTTCAAATTAATGAACTTTGTTGACGTTCAGGTAATCTTCTCTTTTCATGATTAGCTCCCAACCCGTGAACTTCAGCTTTCTTCTAGCAAGCGTCGCTATGACTTGGACGAACGGTGTTTTCATCATCGGTAGACTAAAATCTAAGATAAATTGCTAAAAGTAAACTAAAAATCTTTTTGGGATTTTCTGAGAAGAAATAACAAGTAAAGATGTATACACATACATATTTTTGTGAGTTTTGTGTTAAGAGAATCGTATCAAGTATTTGGACAAATCACCAGTACCGTTGATCTTGGAAGAAACTTTATGTTCTTAAACAAATTTACTTAGATTGCCAATATACTTATCCACTTAAACCTCTATTCGTTTCTCAATTGTTTCAAGATATGTTAGGTAATATTAAGAAACATGAAGTAACTGTGTTTCCCATCTGAGAATATACTCCCGCATCTAGATTCCCAGAATATCATTTCACAGGTGAATATATCTAACTCATATCTGTAAATGGGGTGAATTGTGAGACCTTGAGAGCTCAGGTTAGTATTTCCATATAGATAAAGAGAAGAAGGCTTAACTTTAAGTGGTGTTCCATAAAGGAATCTTTTGAACTGCAGATGTCGTAAACGTTTATGACATACTCATTTTTTGTGCAGCTTTTATAGGCGAATACTGCGTAAAGTATTATACAAGTTCTAGGCCATTGCTGACGCAAAATCAGAAGAACTCATATAATATCCCAGATATTGATTAAATATAAAGACCTAGTATCGCAGAATCTTGCATTCTCTCAAACGAAATTTCAGAGTACTAAGTCCATATATCCGAGAGATGTTAACCCACAAGTTACTCAGTTTTTCTTTTAAGTTTATATCTTGAAGAACAATTTACTGAACGAGTGAAGCCTATTGGCACATCCTCAATAAGGCCTGTTTAATTACTTGTTTAAACATTCCATATCTTTAGCATATTGTGACTGCCATATTGATGTAATATGATCTCCCTTTTTCACAAAAACTCTTTTTGACTTTTATAATGTTTTTTGTATTTTCCCAAACTTTCTCCCCCTAAAATCAAAAACATGTTTTTGGTTTTTTTAGAATTTTTTTAAGAAAGGATATGTACAAAAAACATGTCATGCTGATGAGAATCACATCAAGTCCTCGTCATATTGAAAATCAACCTCATGAATATCCCCTGATGCTAGATTTCTTAAACCATTTAATTTTAAAAGATTTTTAAATCTTGAACGATCAAATGCTTTGGTGTAAAAATCTGCTTTTTGATCATCAGTGTGGACTTTTTCAATTCTAACCAACTTTTTCTCATAGCAATCACGGATAAAGTGGTGTCGAATTTCAATATGTTTAGTGTGTAAGTGTTGACAAGAGTTTTTAGTGATATCAATAGCAGCCTGATTATCTACATATATGGGTGTGTCAAGAAATCGCAGTCCAAAGTCTTTCATCTGCTGTTGTATCCAGAGTATCTGGGAACAACAGCTAGAGGCTGAAACATATTCAGCTTCACACATAGAGAGAGCGACCGTAGTCTGTTTCTAGCATTTCCACGTTACCAAATGAGTTCCGAAGAACTGGCAACCAGCCATAGTAGATTTGGCATTAAGCTTGCAGCAACCGAAATCATAATCCGAGTAACCCGCAAGATTAAAGTCGTCGTGACGAGGATACCACAAGCCGATGCTCAGAAATCCTTTCAAATATCGCATGATACGTTTGACGACTAACATGTGTGAATCTCTTGGATTGGACTGAAAACGGGTGCATAGGCATGTAGGATACATGATATCAGGTCGCGAAGCTGTAAGATACATCAAGGATCCGATCATGGAGCGATATAATGTTTCATCAACTTTGACTCCATGAACGTCTGGACAAATGTCGTGATTTGGTGCTAATGGAGTAGACGCTGGTCTAGTTCCTCCCATTTCAAATTTCTCTAATATGTCATGAACATACTTCGTCTGATGGTATATACCATCAGGCAATTGATCAACTTGAAGTCCTAAAAAGAACTTCATCTCCCCCATCGCACTCATTTCGAATTTCTTCTTCATGACTTCTTCAAAGTCTTTGCACAACTTATCATTTGTCAATCCAAAGATAATATCATCCACATATATTTGCACTATAATCAGATGTCCATCCACTTCCTTGGTAAAGAGGGTAGAATCTAAAGTTCCTCTAAGATAGTCGTTGTCAAGAAGATGTCTTGAAAGCGTTTCATACCAAGCTCTCGGGGCTTGGTGAAGACCATATAAAGCTTTATTCAAAAGGTAGACTTTATCTTTATGTATGGGATCGACAAACCCTGGTGGTTGGCCGACATACACATCCTCTTTGACTTTGTCGTAAAGGAAAGCAGATTTGACATCTAATTGATACACCTAAAAACCTTTCCAAGAAGCAAAGGCCAAGAATATGCGGATAGCTTCGAGACGAGCGACTGGGGCGTAGACTTCAGTGTAGTCTATCCCTTCTTGCTGGTGAAAGCCCTGTACCACTAGTCGAGCTTTGTTTCTGACTACTATTCCTTTGTCATCTCGTTTGCACTTGAAGACCTATCTAGTGTTTATCCTTTTGTGATGATCTGGTAGGTCAACAAGCTTCCAGACTCCTAGTTTCTAGAATTGAAGCAATTCTTCCTGCATTGCCTCCACCCAGCTTTCTTCTTTTAACGTGTCTCTCCAGTTTCCGAGTTCTACCAGTGAAACAAAACAACTATAAGAAAGCCTGGTTTGTAGTGGAACAATACTGGTATAAAAACAGCTTAGATCCTTGTTGATCTGATTGTGAGTTTGCACTCCAATTTGTAAGCTTCCGATGATATTCTCCGATGGATGATAAGAAAGTTTCCTTGACATTACTTCACTAGGAACATCCACTTGAGTTTGCAAATTCGTGATCACTTCATCAACAACTGGTGCAGAAGATGTAGCTTCATTTTTTTACATTTGATTGATCAGCTTGAGCATTCAGGAAGCTTTCAATATGCTCAGATCCTTCATCGGTACTAGATCCTCCATCATCAAAAGTCAGTTCACGATCAGAGTCGGCATTAGGTGGTTGTTGGGCAGATGATTCAGCAGTGTTCAAGATTGGTACAGATTCGGATTCTTGAAGAGTAGTACTCGGACATACATCGGAAGTGTTAGAGACAGTAAGTGATGGGGAAATCACCAACGGTCTAGAAACTTGCTCTTCATTATAAATTTGATGTTGTTGAAAAAGCATAACAAGTTCTTCTTCAGATGGCACTTCTAGTAGGTCAAATGAATTCCACAAACCTTCGTAGTTGAACAACCATGAATCCCCAGGTTTTTGCGTTGGCGTAGTATACCGTTGATAATCAACATTCTGTGCAAGAATAACCTTGTTCAGACTCGGCAAGAAGACACACTTTTGTGGAGTAGCATAACCGACAAAAAATCCTTTCAAGGATTTGGCTCCAAATTTACCATCCAGGTCCAATACATTACACGGTGATCCAAAGGGCTCGAGAAATGCAAGGTTTGGCTTCCATTGATTTAGCAGCTCAAAACAAGTCTTCTGGTGAGGCTTGTCTGTTAACACACGATTGAGGGTATAACACACAGATGCGACTGCTTCGCTCCAGAAACTAATTAGTAGTTTTGAATCAGCGAGCATGGTCCTGGCAGTCTCGATCAGTGTGAGATTCTTATGTTCAGAAACTCCATTTTGTTGAGGAGTATAGGGAGCACTGAGTTCATGAAGAATCCCCTTTTCGTTGCGTAATTCGAGCATCCTCTTGTTCTTGAACTCGGTACCATTGTCACTGCGGATTCTCTTGATAAGCAAGTGATACAGGTTTTCAAGCTTTCTGAAGAGAATCATTAGACTTTCAAGCGTTTCATCTTTACTCTCCAGAAAGAAAACCCATAGAGAATCTTGAGAAATCATCTGTTACGACCAGGCAATATAGATCTCTAGAAATGCTTTTGACGTTTACTGGCCCGAAAAGATCCATATGAAGCCTTTCTAGTGGTAGCTTGATAGAATTTAGAAGCTTTATTGGGTGTGATTTCTTATGCTATTTCCCCTTCTTACAGCTCAGACAATCATCAGATAACTGAAAATTCTTCAAATTAACACCATTCACTAGGTCGTTGTACACCAAATAATTCATCTTTCTCAAATGTATGTGCCCCATCTTCCTAAGCCATAAGATAGACTCTTTCTCGGTTGCTTTAGAAACAAAGCACTGAACCTTCTTTAATGTTGTAGATGTGACACTCATATCAAGGACATAAAGATCAGTCTCTCTTGGAGCGCGCAAAAGAATCCATTCCACAGGAATCTTGAATCCTGGCCTTTAAATCAAGCATTCTTTGTCGTTGAAGTGTGTTGTGAACTTTTTATCACAAATCCACGAAATACTCAATAGATTGTTTTCCAGCTCCGCAATGTAGTTCAACTTGTCAAAAGAAACCACTCCATTCATAAGAATACCTTCTCCGACGATTCTTCCACCTTGAGTTCCAGCAAAACCTACGTAACCTCCTCGGATACCTTTTATGTCATGCAATAACGCAAGCATCCCAGTCATGTGTTGTGAAGCTCCATTATCCATAATCCATTTGACATGATTGATCTCGGGAGCCCCTGCACACATGAGGAAGAAACTATTTAAACAGAGAAACCCAAGCCTGCTTGGTCTTGGGTGGGCTTGGGATATCAAACTTCGGACCAACTTTAGTCTTTACATTCTGTTTAGGCTCTGTTTTGGTTAGAACAGATGGTTTCAGATCTACTTTAGATGGTTTAACTTTTGCAACCCAAGTTTGTTTTTTAAATTTGCTCTTTTAGAATAAAACTTTGAATCCTTTTGACGATTCTTAGTGGATGTTTCACCAATTTCAAATTTAGAATTAAGTCAAATCAATGATTTAACATTTTTGTTGGATCCAATGTTTCTTTTCAAAATCTGTTTTGGTACAATCATGGGTGCCTTTTGTTTCACATCTTTGGTAGATCTGTTAGAGTTGGAAACAGGTTTTGGATTTCTTTGTGAACAATGTGGTGCAAAATGCCCAAAATTTTTACCCTTGTAGCACGTCCTGCTGTCTTTTCGGACAGAAGAATCCAAAACTTGTTTTCAACTCTCTTTTTCTTTCTTGAAATCATCATTGGATTGTGTACCAATGATCTCTTTTCCTTTTTCTGTAGTTATTCCAAAAACAAAGTTAACTTTCTTTGTAAAGTTCAACTTTTGAAACTTGTTATTTGTTCTTTTCTTTTGAAAACCCAACCCAACCCTCCTGTTTTCAGGATAATCTCTATTTCTTTGATGGTAGGGTTTGTTAACACATTTAGATTTAGAATAAAATGTTGCATCGTGTTTTTCTAAATTAAAATGGCTTACCTCAACAAGTTTGAACAACTTTTCAACACGATCCAGATTGACATTTGGGAAATCTTCATCAGAATATAGTTTATCATATCCATGCATTTTGTAGACGATGACATTTGGATCATTGTTTAAACTTTTTTCTTATGATTCATCATCCGATTTAGATTTCTCAGATTCACTCTTCAAAACATTTTCAACCACGGTTTTAACCACATCAGACTCACATTCATTTTCTGGTTTGCTGTAAGTTATATCAATATTCGCAGGCAGCTCATTTTTCTTTTCAGATTTCAATTTTAAGTTGAGCGCCTTCTCCACCCTTGATGGTTTCTTAGTAGCATAACTATTCCAAATGGGTGGTGGAACACTATAATAACTTGCACCTTTGTTTTCATCATTTTTAGTTTCTTCTTTGCTTTTGATTTTTGGTAAAATGTGATCAATGACGTATGAACTTGTAGAATAACTTACTAACAATTTGTTAACCCGTTCTGTTTCTATTTTCATTTTCTCAAGTTCACTTTTTAGCTCAGCGATTGTATTTAAATGAATGTTAATAGCCATCTGTTTGTCCATTACAGTCGCTTTAAGCATTGAAAGTGTTTTGTCATTTTCTCTTATCACCTTCTCATATTGTTTAACATGCTTGCTTAATTTGTCATAAGCTTCTTTTGTTGATTTATAATCACATGACAAATTAACTGTTAGACATTTGAGTTTATTGTATTGTGTTTCTTTTACAGAACATTCACTGCATGGCTCGTTGCACTTTAAACACAGTTTTTCTATCACAGACTCACTTTCCGACACGTTTACCTCATTCACATTTGCCATACAAGCTTTGTTGGTCTTGTCAGTCGATTTTTCCAACGCCTTATCAACTCTCTTTGTTTCAACTATCGGCTTCTTCTATTCTTCACAAGACGATCAATGGCTTGGCTCAAAATAACCTACAAAAGTTTTAAGAACATCATTAGACAGTAGATGTTTAAAAGCACTATTTAACAATTCCTCTTCTTCTGATGATGTGTGATAATATTCTTCGGGATATTCGTCAAAAGATGCCTCTGCATATTCTTCAGGTTCTTCGATAATTTCTACGACCAATGCCAAACTCTCGTTCTTCGTGATGTACTTGTTCCAGTTAAAGCCATCATCATCATGAGTAACAACAAGAGCTTTGTCTTTGGAGTTCGACGGGCCATCTTCGATTTGCACCATTCTTGTTTTGGGTTGAGGACGATGATAGATGGCTTTCTTGTAGTAGTCGTCAGCGAATGGATTTGATGGCCCTGGACTTCTCTGTTTGGACATTCTCGTTTGAAATTCCCCTTCTCTCGACACTTTAAACATGTAACTTTGGACTTGTCGAAGCCAAGTTTCCTATCTAATCCTCCCAAATTCTCTTTACCGGTGATCTCCATGAAATGTTGCGCTCGTCTGATGATAGATGCCATACACCATTTGATGCCGATCAACTCCATCTTGACCGGATCAATCTGATCATAATCCTCTCTTGTTATCTCTGAATTTCCAATCTTCCCTGTTACCAAACTGTCGTATGATTCGAGTACCGAAGCTAATAATGACATACGTTGCTTTGCGGTCTTCTCGTCAAAGTTTTGTGCATTTTGGAAATCAATAGTAATGTTGCATTGTAGAACCCTTTGATTAGGATGAGACTGATTATTCTGATTGATCTGGGGATTGCTCAAACCATGTGATGATTGTGGGCTTGGAGACGTGTTTGGGTTGACAGAAGCAAAGGATTGAAAACCACTGTGTTGACTCGACGGTGGGCTTGATGTGTTGAAAGCGCTGAAGGCATTTTGGATTTTTGGAGACTGTATATGTGGAGCAGAACTACCCTTGTAATACAAATTCACGTCTTGTTGCATTTGGGCGCCTTTGTTTTTTTTTTCCATTTTCTACATCTTGAGTTTGTGTCCTTCCAATCTCTCAATGAATCTTGGTAATGAGAAATTACCATATTCTGTGTCATTCTTCAAAATAGTCAAGTGGGTAGACCATTCTCCTTGTGGTAGGGAATCCGCCAATTTATCGAGTAATTCTTCATTCGTCTTTACGATTCTCATGCGCTTCATTTGCACAACCAAGTGACAGTATCGTTCAATCAGTTGTTTCACTATCTCTCCCTTGATCAAAGTAAAGATATCAAATTCTTTACTTCTCTTCCCTTTTCACAAGTATGAGCTTCCTTGAAATTTCAACCGTAGAGCATTCCATAACGATTGTGCATCATCATCATGTTGTGGAAGAGCCAAGATGTCTTCTTTGATGGCTTGTTGTAAGATACTCATCATCTTTTTCTCGTTTATGAACTTCTCTCTTTCGAAATCCGAGAGTTGAGCTAACGTTTTTTTCCAGACCATTTTCTCCAATAGGAGCTTGATATTTTGCTTCCATGGCAAACCAGCAGGTAAATGACTTGCTTGAACCCAATTCATAAAACGTTCACTCCAACTGTTAAAGTCTTCAAGGTTCATCAACTTTGGTGGCTTTGTCATCGTTCCCATCTCATTCTCGAGGTTCATATTCTGAGTTGCAGTAGTTGTGACCGCTGAAGCAGCAAATGCGTTGTAAAACTCCTCTTGCCTTTTTCTACAAAAGTTTTAGAAACACACTTTCGAAAAAACTGATTAGAATGACAAAAATATGACAAAAAGTTCTTCGTACGGATGATAGAACTGCTCGTACGAACCAGGTGATTCGTGCGAGTGAGAACTAGTTCGGTTCACAGTTTCGTGCGAGCGAGATGTTCGTATGACTAAAAAATGTTACTCGTACGAATGAGTTGTTCGTACGAATGAATGCTTCGTGCGAATGAAAGTTTTGACCTGTAAATTTTAAGCAAATTTGTTTGTTCGTTCATATGAAGGACTTAAATTTGTACAGATGATCATTCGTACGAGTTGTCTCTTGGTGGTGCATCATCCACAACATAAATACATTCATTAACTTTAATTAGCTGACCGGTAGTATGTTATTACGCTATAGGTTTGACACCCATTCCCGTTTCGTTTGTTTTTGGAAGTTACCCCTGGATATGACAGAAACTGTGCACTTTTTTACGAACCCTTGGGTTTGTCCGACAGTCAACAAAGGCTTAAATGTATTATGGCCACACTTGTTTATACAAAAAGGACAAAGTTTTCTAATAGAAACCATACACATTGTTTTGTTAACACAAGGTGTTTACGTTTTTGTCACTCAAAAGTTGTGCTACATAATTGCTACAAGTTTTATTACAATGACCAAAGTATTGCAATACTAATCATTTTTGGCATGCATTTAAATATAAAACATACTTTCAAATCAGCTCTTATAGTGGATAACGTATTGTAATACCAAACTTTTTGGCGATAAATGGCTACAAAACCTCTGTTACTCACCATCTTTATGTTGACCCTTTATTTTCACAAATGTTTCATGTACTAATGCATGATATACAAGTATGCTACACGTAGGATTCGGACTCAGGCCTTAGTTTGCTTTTAATTTAAAAACAGTTATTTGTAATCTTTTGTGTCTGAGAAACAATATAATGCAATAAATCAATAAAATGAAACTTTAGTACCATGTGTTGTGAATAATTTGTAACATCCTTGACGTTTTCGTTGCATGAACAAACAATAAATTATCTACAAACGTTCTAAATGATCCTTTTTTCTGGGTGAGATTGTGCTCTAAAATCTTGGTTGTTTAGATTAATTAATTAAAACCCTCAAAACAATTAAAATCAGTTAAGTAATTAGTTGAGTCGGAGTCTAGTTTAGTGTCGCTAGTGTCTCGTGGGTTTGATATTTGGCCTGCATGTCTTGTGGTCTAGCGTTAGGAGAGTCTAGGTTAAGACTAGAGTGTCTAGATTAGGTTAGTTTTTGTAGACCATATTTTGCACAACATTGGCCATTATTCATGTTGCAAAAAATGGCATCCTTGTCTATCTCATAAACACTTCATCATTAAGACGGGTCAACACAGTTTGAAGTACGAATTGGGTAGCAAAATTACTACCCCTTTGTAAAAGAAATGGGTGTCTAAATTAATGGCTTCTAATTTTGAAATAATGTACAAGAAAGGGGTAGAAAACAAGGTGGCTGATGCATTGTCCAGGGTATTATAGTTAGCAGCCTCCACTTCTCACACTGATCTATGGGTAGCAATCAAAAAATCATGGCAGCCAGATCCTAAATTGGTGACTCTTATTCAAGAAATACAACAAAATTCTTCTTCTCACAATCAATACACCTGGAATATGGGGATTTAAGAAGAATGGGTAAATTGGTTATTGGGGATTCTACTACTTTGAAACAACAAATTTTACACTAGATGCATGACTCGACACAAGGTGGTCATTCTAGCATTCATGCTACCTGCCATAGGATATCTAGATTATTTTATTGGCCTAAATTGAAAAGAGATGTTGCATACAATAAACAATGTTTGGTTTGTTAACAATACAAATCTGATCAGCCTATCCTAGTTTATTGCAGCCTCTACCTATTCCAAGAGGAGTATGGGATGACATATCTATGGATTTATAGAGGGTTACCTATATCCTATCATAAAGATGTTATCTTGGTAGTACTTGATAGATTAAGTAAGGGAGCTCACTTTATTGCGCTTAAACATCCTTTTACTGTTGTAGAGCTGGCACAGGTATACCTGGATCAAATCTATTGGCTCTATACGGGTCTCTTAGGTCTATTGTTTCTAATAGAGATAAGGTCTTCACATACAATTTTTGGCAAGAACCATTATTCTGACAAGGGGTGGATAAGAAATTATCAAATTCTTATCTTCCTCAAATGGATGACCAGTCTAAAGTTCTTAATAGATGTCTAGAAAGTTACCTGAGACGCATGTGTTTTACTAAACTAAATGGGTGGTTTAAATGTTTGCCTCTAGTTGAGTTTTGGTACAATACCACTTACCAATCAGCTATTAAATGTACTCCTTTTGAAGTAATTTATAGGCCTGGTTGTCACACCCTGATTTTCGATGTAGCAGAAGCGTGTCGCGAGGTGTTGCCAGAGCGGCAATCGTTGCATTCAACCAAGTAAACGACAATTATATTACAAAACATTCATCCGTAGTTTTTATTTAATACATAATTTAAATACCAACTATTGTTTTTAAAACCATACCATAAGTTTGAACACTATTACTTAAAATTCAACATAAGTTTATAAAACATCACAACGAAAAATTGGATTGAACACGACATCTTGACTTCACAACCAACGAACAAGATTTTTCCCCGAAGACCATCCACTAGTTTCATGTAATACATGTTAGTTTTGAAAACAATGTCAACAAAAGCTGGTGAATTCATGTTATTAATTTTGTATCAAATGTGTAACGCTTCGCATTTGTAACTTTCATTTTTAGCAAGTCTGCTTCGTGTTTCTATTTTTGGAAAGTCCAAACTTTTAATCGTATTTCATTTCCGAATCATTGTAAATCTAAGGCTTTGATTGTAATCAAATTGATCGATTATACGCAATTCACAATCTTTATACGCATTTATATCTATGATCATACACGCATTCATTACACAATTTATAGCTTCGAATCAACTTGCATATTCTTATCATATATTCATGAAAGTTAAACGTTTCAAATCAAGCAAGCAATCAACAAGTTAAACGCAAAATGCATAGACTTTTGGCACCATGATTCTTGTCACACTTATGTTAATTATTTGCAAGACATGTTTAGGGTTATGTAACACCTTTAATCATGTTTTAATCTTCCAAAACACTTCACACTTGATTTACATATAAAATACATTATTTAAATAACAATTAAAACCATTTATAGAAATTAATTAACAAAACAAAAAAAGAGGGCTGCCATATGTTGATGTTTTGGGCTTGTTTCAAGTTTAAACACCCACTGATCTTGTCCAAAGCCCAACCCATTGAAACCCTAATCCCTTCCCTATATAAACCACCTTTCCCCGTCCATTTTCCACCTTTTACAAGCCTCCAAACACTTCAAAAACACTCTCAAAGTCCCTAACATATTCAAAAAACGCAGCAGCCATATTTGAGTTTTTTTGTGAGTTCTAACTCACTTCTTCAACTAATTCTTCCTTATTTCTTCTTCTAAAACACTTGGATAACCTCTAGGAATGTTTTCACAAGTTTTCTTGGGCAAACTAAGGTGAAACCTCACCATTTTTTAGGTCCAAAGTGCCATAAATTTTCTGCCCATTTTTATCTTTTTGAACTTTAATATTTTCGAAGTTTTCTTTATGTTTTCTTCCTCAACATTGTTTGCTAAGCCCTACGGATGTTACCATAGGTTTTCCAAGAAAACCCAAGGTGAAACAATACCATTTTTGGGGGCTAAACTTTCTATTTTGGAAGTTAAACTTATAAACTTTTTTTGAACTTGTTTTTTTAAAACATAACAACTCTATGCTACTTATGCCTCTAACCAAGTTTATGGTTAGTGAGCTAGCTAGACTTGTTCATACAAAATCAAGAGGCATAACATGCCTCTAAACTTGTGGTTTTTTACTAGGGTTTCAAACCCACAAGTGTTGAGCCATCCAAGCTTACAAGCTTGTGTTGGTGTAGGTGTGATTACATGGAGGCCTTGGCTATCCAACTTTTCAATCCACCCCTCACTTGATGAATTCTATAATTCTTGACCATCTGGATTGTCCTTGTGACAATCTTGTGTATTAGAGAAGCAAATTGTGCAAAAGCAATCTTACGAAAGAGGTTTAGGAAGGTTATCCTCCTACCACCATGCATGACTTATATGACTTACATGATATCTATGAAATACATGAACTCTATGATAAATTAGTAATATTATAACTATATATGTAAATACTTAATATAACCGAACCTTTGACAATGACCATATGGTTACTTGTCCTAGAAATAGGTTATTTTATCTTAGACCTAACCATCGTTATGATTCTATTGGGCATGACCCATAAAAACACAAACACCCTTCGGGGCTTATAGTGTCAAAAACGAGCGTTAACGTCTAGAAAAATACTTTTGTTTATACATACTTTTTGCATACTTTAATTCCTAAACTCATCAAACTCCATCGTCAATCTAATACTCACACACCTACGTTTCCTTGTGTAGGATAACTTGGTGTTTATTCCCCTAAAATAACCTAACGCTTTCACGGAAATTACTTTGCAAAACTGTGAATACACTCGACACCCTTTTTATGCTTTACACTATTTGGGTGCAATATGTTAAATTACCAAACTACACTAAATCACACTTTTATTCTATGATTACACACAAACAATCTATCAAACATGCTTTAGTCTTATGCTAATTGAATTGTTACTTGGTATATTCTTATGTGATCTAAATGTCATTAACTTTGATCAAGCCTCCCTTAACATGTATAGCGCTATAGGAGTAACGCACCACCCGTATTCTTGTGGTCAATGTTAAGTTTTAAATCTATTTTGCGGTACACTAGAGGATTGACTTGTAGATTCACATGCCTTGTTTACATGTATCTTGTATGCTAGCTATTCATGTGGATTTGTTTAAACGGTTTTAATAATTATGCTATGATATTAAACTTGTGTACTTGCCAATACTTTGTTATTGAACTAACATGTTGCAGGTTGATGAAGTTGTTATGATGGAACTTAGTAGAAATGGCATAGAAACACGCGTAGAATACTAAGTTAATCATTATGTTATTGTTGAGTTTATTTTGTTGTTGTTACTTGTATTCGAATATTTGATGTAACTTGACAATTTTGATGCTATGAAATGAAATGGGCTGATTAAATAAAATATTATCGCAAATAGTTTTATGATGTCTCGAGCAATCTAGTTCGTCTCACTCTAATGTTTCCGCTATCGGTTGAGGTGTGACAAAATGAATTATCAAAAACATTTGAAATAAACTTGTTTAATATAGCTTAAGGAAACTTGTAAGATCATTAGTGTGTTGCAAGGACACTAATTTGTATGCCGAATAAGGTGGCAACCAAACCTTGACGATTTATTATGTGTCTGAGACACTCGTTATAGACACAAAAGAACTCTAATACGATCTGTTATTATTGTCGTGTTAGAGTGGGGCTCACCCAAACCCAATAGATCTATCCCTTGTTCCTCGGTACTTTTTATTCATTAATGGCCCCAATGCTTGAGCCTTATTCACATGTGATCTAAATATTTTCATTTTTCCAGCTATATTAACTCTAACATGTATACATCCTCGCACATTTAAAAACCATAAAACGCTAAAATAAAAGGGGAAACATGAACTCACTGATTTGCGTTCCGTGCAAATCTCTACTCGATTCCTGATACTTCGTTCGTTTTTCGACCTACAAGTGTTCTAGTACAAGTATTTTATCTCGAATTTCATACTTGTAATTGTTGGTTTTTCTTTGTTGATGACATATATATATATATATACATATATATTTCTTCCATAAATATATTTTAGATTGATTACATGTAAATGGGCCTAGCCCATAATTTAATTGTAAGAATTCAATCTAAGAGTTTATTACATATGGGCCTAGCCTATAAGTATAATTATAAGTATGGGCCTAGCCCAATTTTCTTACTATATGTGGGCCTAGCCCAATTCTTTTCATGTATGTGGGCCTAGCCCAATCATAATTTGTTTAAATTTAGTTAAGCCCAATTGGTTTGCAAAAGTGGGTCTAGCCCAAGTTAAAATGAAAGATTGGACCTAGCCCAATATAGTTTATAAAAATTTGATTAGCCCAAGTTTATTTTATAAAAGTGCCCAAAGTTAGTTTTTATGGAAATGGATTAGCCCAATTTATTTCTTTATAAAAGTGGGCTTGGCCCAAAGTTATCTTTTATATAGTGGGCTTAGCCCATGTAATTTTTATAAAAGTGGGCATAGCCCAAAGTTTGATTTTATAAAAGAGAGCCTAGCACTTGTAAATTTTATAAAAGTAGGCTTAGCCCAAAGTTAATTTTATAAAAGTGGGTCATAGCCCAAATTTGAATTTTATACAAGTGGGCCTTAGCCAACTAGTTTATATAAATGAGCTAGTCCATATATTTTTATAAAAACAATTTTAGCCCAATATAGTTTTTATAAAAATGGGCTTATCTTAAAACATTTACTAGTATTTGTTATAACTTATAAAAATTTATTTATGAAAACTATTAGTTATAAGTTATAGATTTAAAAATTCTAGTAAATATAAAGTGTGTCGGTTTATTTGTTCGTTTTGACCGTTAGGTTCGCGTTTACTATTTTATTCGTTTCGTCTTTGCCATTTGTTTCGTTTATACCATATACTTTATTTTGTAAGGAGTTGTCCAAGTTGTCCGAATTGTCCGATATATTATTTTATCAAAATTTGAAGACTTATATATTTTGTATTCGTTTTAATATAATCAAAATATACATCTTTTTATACAATAATACATTTACACATATAAGATGATTTAGAAATATATATTTTTATCAAAAAATATATTTATCTCATTTTTAGTTTAAGATAATATAAGTAATTAATTTCTTAACCTTTCATCCAAATCCTTTATTTAAACATGATTAAATTTCCTAAACACTTTTAACCACCAAATCTTTAGTTAAATCGTATCTTAATCAAGATTAATTTTTTATAAAAATTTTGCCATAGTTTCCTTTAAAATTATAAGTTTTCCATGTTTTTGTAAACATGTTTTAAATAATTAACTAACTCAAATCATCATCAATCACAAATATTATATAAATGTATTAACAAAATGTCATGAACTTGTTATAAATCTAATCTTTCTTAAAATGGAAACTTTATTATAACTTTTATACAAAATTTCTAAATCATAACTTTTATTTAATGATCTAATACATGTATGATCAACTTTAAAGTATGAGATTATGTTCATGACATATTTTGTTAATGAATCTTGCTAATCTAAACATGCATGTGTTTAGATTATCTTTTTATTCATAATTTTGCAAGATTCAAGTTTACTAATTAATGATAAGTTCAAGATCATCCAAAATTATCAAGAAAATCACATGATTACGTTAGTGATTTTAGATTTATTAGTGTTTTTCAAGTGGGTTTTTTATATAACTTTTATGATAATCTTGTGGATTTTATAAAATATAAAGTATAAGATTAGGTTTAAGGATCTTACTACTAGCACAAGGCTAGGGATGATCTAAAGGATGAAGAAAGTGGGTTGATCAAAAGTTCCAAGCTTCCAAAGTGAGCTCTTAATCTTTGCAAGTTCCTTAGATCATTCTTGGATCTTCATGTATGCTTGAAATCCTAGTGTTTGGTTTTTAAAAATTGAAGTGAAGATGATGGAGCTTGGGCTGATTTTTTGGAGTAAAGTGAGAGTGTTTTTGAGTTTTGATGTTTAGGAAAATGAATGAAATAGAGATAAGTGTTGGTTTTTATTTAGGATTATAAGTTTACACCTCATAACACACTAGTAATCTTCACACTTTGCCAACACATAAACTAAACTTAAGTTGCATGGGAATGCCCCATTATAGACGTGAGGTGTATGGGGGTGGGGGTTGGTTTTGTTATTTTTTTATAAATAAAGTGTAACTTTTTATAAACTTTTACAATTATATATATAAGCTTTTATAAAAACTAATGCTCCAACACTTTAAAGTGATGTTATAATATGCCAAAATATCTCATTAGTCTTATTGTTTTGCTGTTGGGTTGATAAAGTTAGTTCGGGTCTTGTACCGGGTGAAATACTGATATATAATGTTACCTATAAAATTTATGTTCATAAAAAATCTAATACAGTTTTTATCGTCCCGTTAATTAATCTAGCTATTCAGACTAATGAATTTGTCATTTGAAGTTCAGTTTATGTACCGGCTTTGTTGTCAGATTTTTACTGAACAAAGAGTATAGCTTCAAATAATAATATTCATATATGGGTTTTGTACTATTTCTAACACCCATTATTACTCTTTGCCTAAAAACATTTATTTTTGGGTTTTCGGACATTTCCGGAATTTTGCTGCAAAATGCTTAATTTTTGCTGCAGAATGCTAAATTTTTGTTGCGGACTTAGATAATTTGGGTTTCAAATAAAATTTTTATGGTATAGCAATACAGACATATTTTATGTCTTAGTTCTGAATATCAGATTTACCGTAACCCATTCTGATATTTATTTCGTGTTCGCGTCTTTGTCATTCGTCTAGAATATGTTTTTATATATTCGTGATTATGACGTATCCATTATCATATCAAGCTATGATTTGGTTAAATTCCTAGACTTTTAAGACTTCAAATCAAAAATTAAGTCATGTTATACGATAAATAGAAAATGTACTAGTTGTTCAAGTTGTATAGAGTTACCGAAATTTTACCGATTGTCACATTCTCCCCTTGTTCAAGAAAACTTCGTGCTGAAATTTAAGTCGTGTCATCCTTTGCGTAGGATTTCTCAAACACGTGGGGGTACTTTCTTTTGATTTCGTTCCCAAGTGAACTCAGGTCCGCGCTTTGAGTTCCAATGGACTTTGACTAGTTTGATACGACTCCTCCTTGTTTTCTGAACCTTTGAATCTAAAACTTCGACAAGTTCTTCGATGAAATGGAGTTTGTCGTCTATATGAATTTCGTCCGTGGGAATAATAAGTGATTCATCTGAAAGACACTTTTTAAGATTTGACACATTAAAAGTGTCGTGAATGTTACTAAGTGTTTCATGCAATTACAACTTATATGCGGTTGTTCCGATCTTTTCCAAGATTTCATATGGTCCTATGTACCTCGGGCTAAGTTTTCCTTACTTCTCGAATCTAACTACATCTCTCCAAGGCGAGACCTTTAATAGCACTTTGTCTCTAATATCAGAGGATAATGGTTTGCGGTGTTTATCCGACTAACTTTTCTGTCTATCCTGAGCGGCTTTAATACGGTCTCGAATTTTAAATATTTTATCCGTAGTTTCTTGAATTAATTCTAGACCTATCATTTGTTTGTCGCCTATTTTCGCCCAGCATAACGGAGATCAACATTTACGTCTGTATAATGCTTCAAATGGAGCAGCTTGGATACTCGTGTGATAACTATTGTTGTATGAGAACTCCACTAAAGGCAAGTGAGTATCCTGATTTCCGCCTAAGTCAATCGCACAAGCACGAAGCATATCTTCTAAGGTTTGAATGGTGCGTTCACTTTGGCCATCTGTTTGGGGATGAAAGTTCGTACTTAGATCTAAGCGAGATCCAAAAGCCTTTTGAAATGATTTCCAAATTCTTGTTATGAAACGGCCATCGTGATCAGAGATTATGGAAACAGGAACTCCATGTCTTGCCACAATCTCTTTAAGGTAAAGTTCGGCTAACTTATCGGTTTTATCTTTCTCACGTACCGGCAGGAAGTGAGCTGATTTGGTTAGTCGGTCGACAATTACACAAATAATGTCGTGACCGCTAGAAGTCTTGGGTAATTTTGTTATGAAATCCATAGAAATTTGTTCCCATTTCCAAGTGAGAATTTCAAGTTGTTGTAACAATCCTGAAGGTTTTTGGTATTCGGCCTTAATTTTTGCACATGTTAAACATTTTCCAACATAAGTTGCAATATCTCACTTGAGATTAGGCCACCAATAGAATTCTTTAAGATCGTGATACATTTTATCCGCTCTGGGATGTATCGAATATTTGGACTTATGGGCTTCATCTAGGATTAAGTTTTGCATATTACCAAAAAGAAGAACCCAAAGTCTACTGCAAAGTACAAAGTTCCATTCTCCTTTGGTTCTAGATGTTTTTCCATACCTCTAAGCATCTCTGCTTTGAAATTTCCGCTCTTCAGAGCTTCCTGTTGAACGTCATGAATTCAAGAGGTAAGGTTATGGTTAGGGCTGTAAACAAACCAAACGTTTGATGAACAGTTCGTGAACTGTTCGGCGGGAAGTTCATTTGTGTTCGTTCGTTTATTAAACAATCGAACACGAACAAGAAATTTCGTTCGTTTAGTTAAATGAACAAACATGAACAGAGGTCGCATTCGTTCGTTTATGTTCATGAACATTTGGTAACTTGTTCGTATGTGTTCCATAGTTCATTGGTGTTTTTAGTTTTTATACTTATGTAAATATATCAAAACTCTGACAAAATAAATATCTAATAAGTGTTAGTGTATTATAATTTTGTTCATGAACAATTGTTTGTGTTCGTTTGTTTCCATTTGTGTTCATGAACATTAGTTTGTGCTTATTTGTTTTTGTCAACGTTCGTGGCGTAAAATTAACAAACGAACACGAACAAGTTCATTTCCTTAACAAACAAACACAAACATAAAATTTCGTTCGATGAGTGTTCGTGAACGGTTCGCAAACACATATATTTTTAACAAACGAACATGAACAACATCTTGTTTGTGTTCGTTCGGTTCGTTTACAGCCCTAGTTATTGTGAATGGTGAGTCTTAATGATCGAACACGAAGTGGCTTCACTCTTCCTTTCGACTTAAGGCATCCGCGACAACATTTACCTTGCTCGGATGGTATTTAATTTCAAAATCATAGTCATTCAACAATTCAAGCCAACGACTTTGGCGCATATTTAACTCTTTCTGGTTAAATATATGTTGAAGACTTTTGTGATCGGTAAAGATTGTGCACTTGGTGCGGTAAGATAATGACGCCAAATTTTTAACGCAAATACCACTATACCTAACTATACGTAATGTTGGTATAGTTCTTTTAGTGAACTTTTAATTGGCGTGATGCGTATGCAATAACTTTCTCCCGTTGCATTAATACGCATCCTAAACCTTGATGTGAAGCGTCACAATAAACTACAAAATCGTCTATGTCGTCTAGAAGTGATAGAATCGGTGCATCACAAAGTTTGTCCTTAAGTAGTTGGAAAGCTACTTCTTGTTTCTCTCCCCAATCAAACTACTTATCTTTTTGAGCGAGGGAAGTTAGTGGTTGAGCGATCTTTGAAAAGGTCTCAATGAATCTCTGATAATAACCGGCCAATCCTAAAAATTGGCGTACTTCGGTGGGTGTCTTAGGTGAGTTCCAATTCTTAATGGCTTCTATTTTGATGGATTGACATATATGCCTTTCTCGTTGACTACATGTCCGAGAAATTGGACTTCACGAAGCTAAAATTTGCACCTAGAGAATTTTGCGTACAGTTTCTCCTTCTTTAACAACTCAAGATGGTCCTAAGATGATGTTTGTGATCCTTCTTATTTTGTGAATATATCAATATGTCATCAATGAATACTATCATGAATTTATCAAGGTAAGGCTTGCACACACAGTTCATTAAGTCCATGGACACCACTGGTGCATTTGTTAGACCAAATGGCATAACAAGGAACTCGTAGTGATCGTAATGTGTTCAGAATGATGTTTTTGGAATACTTTCTTCCTTCACTCTAAGCTGATGGTATCCTGACCTTAAGTCAATCTTCGAGTAAAAACTTGATCCTTGAAGTTGATCGAACAGATTATCGATCCTTGGTAAGGGATAACGATTCTTGATCGTGAGTTTGTTCAGTTCTCGATAATCTATGCACATTTTAAAACTTCCACTTTCTTCTTTACAAATAGAACTGGAGCTCCCCAAGGTGAGAAACTTGGTCTAAAAAATCCTTTGTCTAACAACTCTTGAAGTTGTGTGGACAACTCCTGCATTTCCGAAGGAGCTAGTCGGTAAGGCGATTTCGCTACAGGTGCAGTTCCTGGAATCAAGTCTATGCGGAATTCAACTTGTCGTTGTGGTGGTATTCCTAGCAATTCCTCTAAGAAGACTTCTGGGGACAACAGGGGTTTCCTCAAGTTTTGGCTCCTTGGATTTCATGTCGACAATCTGTGCTAAGAATGTTATACATCCTTTTCGAAAGCACTTTTGGGCTTTCATACAAGAAATAATTCATAATGGCGTTTCACTCTTCTCACCATGAATATGAAGTGTTTTGTTATTAGGAAGAGGAATGCGAATAATTTTGTCGCAACACACAACTTCGGCTTGGTTTTTGGATAACCAATCCATACCAATTATAACATCAAAACTACCTAACTGGATGGGTAATAAATCAATGTTGAATTTTTGTTAACTCTAAAGAACATCCTTTAATAATTTCATCAGATTCAATTATCTTTCCATTCGCTAGTCCGATAGTGAATAGAATATCTAATTTATTTGAATTTACTTCAAGTATATCTTTAAATTCTAAAGATATGAAACTAAAATTTGTGCCAGTATTAATAAAATAGATGCGAAATGATTATTGACAGGGAACATACCTCACATTTGGATCCTGACGTGCCTCATGAGCTCCTATTACAAAGGCTCGCCCGTGGCCTTTGTTCTCCTTTGGGCAATTCTTCCTAAAGTGGCCTAATCCTCTGCAACCATAGTAACTTTGATTTCTTCCTCGGTCGTTTCCATTTCCATAGCCTCCTTCTTTCTTGCCTTCATTTCGGTTTCCTTTGTTGTTACTCCAGCAATTTTCTGTGCGATGTCCCAATTTCCCGCATTATCACATTTGGTGGTTTGGCATCCACCATAATGATGATAATTGCACCCGTTGCACTTAGGTGCATGTGCATTTCTAGTATAACCTCTCGATTCTGTCTCTATGGTCGCCACAAATGCTTTGTTCCTTTTTGCTGTGGGGGTTTCCTTCTTCTTGTTACTCGGTAGGGAACGTTTCTTGAAGTGGGTAAACATTCTCTTATTACCATGTGAGGTTGATTCTACATGTGTCTCTTTGGGCATCTCTGTATTCTTTCTCAAAAATTTATTCATTCTTACCGCTTCTTCGGATTTCTGGAGCTAATCGTAATTGCCTCAGTGATGGTTGTTGAATGTGACGAAGTAACCATACTTCGGATTTCAGGAGCTAATCCCCAAATGTATTGTTCGATACGTTTGTATTTGGGGGTTACCATATATGGAACGACTCACGAGAGATCGTGAAATCACTGAGTGTAGCCATAGATGTCAGATCCAACCATCGTTATATTCCAAAACTCTATTTCCAAATTTTGTAGTTCAACCCTTGGACAATACTTCTCACGCATCATTTCCATCGGTCTTTCCCAAGTGATACCGTATGCTGTTGCATCTCATAATGTTTGTACTTGTAGATTCCACCATGATAAAGCTTCGTCAATCAACAATCCTGGAACATACAATACAGTCTGGTTAGGGGAAAAATACTCATGTGGATTACAGAATCCGTCTTTTCGGTACATCAGACAAATGATACCGCTCTGTCTGTGCCGTCGAAGTTCAACAGTCTACAATCTAAAAATTGCTTATATGTGCATCCTGAAATGTTGGTTCTCAAAATTGTCAGAAATATTTATTTTGCAAATTAAATATTAATGAAAATTTCTTGTAAGGTTATGAATAACCAACCATCCGTAGGATTTGTTACTATTGGTGGGGCTTGAGCCCTATCTTCATTTCTCAAATTGGTGCAATTTGCTTCATGCTGATCAATCACATCCGCAATGCGTTGATTCAACAAAGCATCAAGTTCAGCTTGAGAAGTGGGTAGGGGAGTTTGGAGTTGATGTATGCTCCTTTTTCTTGGTGGCATGATCTTCATATTTAAAATCATATAGAATGAATTAGACAAAGATTTTAGATAAATATTGTCATTCATGGATCAAGTAGAATAAAATATATATCTAATAGAATATATATAGGTCAAATAAATCAAATCATCTCTCACGTGAGATATCCATACAAATATCATCATGACACAAATATAATGAATAATCAACAATGCATGATAAAAGGAGGATAATCAACTTTTAAGTATATATCCTGTCAACTTGTTACATCATTTTTGCCAAGTACAAAAATATAATTCGGAGTTTCATCACTCTGACATACAAGTTTTATACAATATATAAACAAAAGTAGATATTTTCTTCGCATTGTTTCTTCAGAGTCTTCAAGTTAACTTATATATATCTTCAAAATTCCTTCTTCAACTAACCTGACATAGGTACTACCTCCAAAACCTAATTACATACCAAGCTAGACTGGAGGTAGGGGTGGGGTGCAGATACGCGGATCACACCGCGAAAGTATGCCATTTCCTCCTCAATGGCACTAATGAGTCTCTCAAAAGAAGAGGAGGTGGCATGGGATGAAGCAAGTGATGGTGCTAACAGGGATGGTGGTGGTGGAGGTGATGATGTGGGTAGTGTTATATGAGATGATGATGATGGAGCATTCTGTGATGCTCGGATAGCAGCGAGTTGAGCATTAAGCTCATGAAATCGTCAAAACAGAATACCGAGCTGTATCTCGGTAGATGTGAGTCTGTACTCAGTGGTGGTGAGTGGCAAGTGGTTTGGGTGATACGGATCGGATGGGCTCATGCCCAGAGGTGGCTGGTCAGGTGAAACATTAAGGTAAGGTGAAGGATATGTGATAGTACTATGCATATGAGGTGGGGGATAGGGCAGATCACCAGCAGTGGCAATCGGAGTAAAAGGAGAATACTCAGTCATAGGCTGAGTGTATGAAAAATGATGGTCCTGCACGAATGGGTCTGGGTAAGAACTGAATGTCGGTGTAACGGTAGTAGAAACAGATCCAGCAAAAGCATAAGAAATTACATGATCAGTGAACTGAGAAGTACTACCAAGAGTATAATGGGATGGTCCAACAGAAGGGTGATGTAACAGATGATCAGTGTGGTGTGTGGTATCCCCTAAAGGATGCAATGGTGGTGCAGACTCAGATAAATGATCGGTGTAGAATGTGTCTGGTAAAACGGTATCAACAGGCGTAGGTAAGATATCAGAAGATGGTGGTAAAGTGGTATCTGGTGAAGATATAGGTGATAGGGTCAAAGGTGTGGAAGGAGCAAACAATGTGATGTCAATAACTGTAGCCTCTGGCTGGGCTACCTCTAACATGGCAATGTCAAAATCCTCACCAGTGCTAAGATCATTGTCAATATGCTCAACATGTATAATTGGAATGACATCATCCTCAACATCATCAATAGGAGGTACGGGGTGTCCGTCCTCATCGACACATCATCAAAAGGAGCTATCACATTAAGTGGTATGGCGACGTAGGCAATGACATGTTCACCCTCAGGGTGACCGAATATAACCATCTCACGAAAATGAGGTACTGCCAATACATCATCCTCTAAAGGAATATCGGCATGGTCAGGCTCAGGTAAGGCAAATGGCTTAAAATCGATGTTCATCCACTCATCATCCGATAACTCGTCATCGGGGATGATAATGATAACAGGTGGAACAGGATCATCTAACGATATGTAAGCAGTGTCTGAAGCATAACCCATGGAATCAGTGTCGGAGTCGAAAGACATGGTCCTGGCAAAATAATTCATACAACTCATATATGTGAACAACTTATAATAAAATTTTGGGCAATTATATTTCAGTTTCATTGCACATCATATCATATATCATTCTGATTCATCTTACTATTATCGTGTCTAATCCTCAAAGACTATCTCGGTTATTGTTTTGATTTATCGTTTAGTACTAGTGGACCTTCGTATACATGCCGTGGGGAAAACTCTTGTTACAATTTCGCAAATAATTTATGACTTTCATAAAAAGATCATTTTGAAATTGTAGACTAGACTCAAAAGAATCTTAGTTGACTACAATTGAAGCTCTGATACTAGGTCTGTCACACCCCCAATTTTTTATGTAGCGGAAGCGTGTCGCGAGGTGTGGCCAGAGCGGCAATCGTTGCATTCAACCAAGTAAACGACAATTATATTACAAAACATTCATCCGTAGTTTTTATTTAATAAATAATTTACATACCAACTATTGTTTTTAAAACCATATCACAAGTTTGAACACTAATACTTAAAATTCAACATAAGGTTAGAAAACATCATAACGAAAAATTGGATTAAACACGACATCTTGACTTCACAACCAACGAACAAGATTTTTCCCCGAAGGCCATCCACTAGTTTCATGTAATACATGTTAGCTTTGAAAACAATGTCAACAAAAGCTAGTGAATTCATGTTATAAATTTTGTATCAAATGAATTATCAAAAACATTTGAAATAAACTTGTTTAATATAGATGAAACTTGTAAGATCATTAGTGTGTCGCAAGGACACTAATTTGTATGCCGAATAAGGTGGCAACCAAACCTTGATGATTTATTATGTGTCTGAGACACTCGTTATAGACACAAAAGCACTCTAATACGATCTGTTATTATTGTAGTATTAGAGTGGGGCTCGCCCAAACCCAATAGATCTATCCCCTTGTTCCTCGGTACCTGTTATTCATTAATGGCCCCAATGCTTGAGCCTTATTCACATGTGATCTAAATATTTTCATTTTCCCAGCTATATTAACTATAACATGTATACATCCCCGCACGTTTAAAAACCATAAAAACACTAAAATAAAAAAGGAAACATGAACTCACTGATTTGCGTTCCGTGCAAATCTCTATTCAATTCTTGATACTTCGTTCGTTTTTTGACCTACAAGTGTTCTAGTCAATTAGACACTTAGGCTTTCATTCATTTTTCGTACAAAGATTTATCTTGAATTTCATACTTGTAATTGTTGGTTTTTCTTTGTTAATAACACACACACACACACACACACACACATATATATATATATATATATATTTCTTCCATATATATTTTATATTGATTACATGTAAATGGGCCTAGCCCATAATTTAATTGTAAGAATTCAATCTAAGAGTTTATTACATATGGGCCTAGCCCATAAGTTTCATCATAAGTATGGGCCTAGCCCAATTTTCTTACTATATGTGGGCCTAGCCCAATTCTTTTCATGTATGTGGGCCTAGCCCAATCTTAATTGTTTAAATTTAGTTAAGCCCAATTGGTTTGCAAAAGTAGGTCTAGCCCAAGTTAAAACGAAATATTGGGCCTAGCCCAATATAGTTTATAAAAATTTGATTAGACTAAGTTTAGTTTTATAAAAGTGCCCAAAGTTAGTTTTATGGAAATGGATTAGCCTAATTTATTTCTTTATAAAAGTAGGCTTGGTCCAAAGTTATCTTTTATATAAGTGGGCTTAGCCCATGTAATTTTTAAAAGTGGGCTCATTCCAAAGTTTGATTTTATAAAACTGGGCCTAGCACTTGCAAAATTTATAAAAGTGGGCTTAGCCCAAAGTTAATTTTATAAAAGTGGGCCTTAGCCCAAATTTAATTCTTATACAAGTGGGCCTTAGCGCAACTAATTTATATAAATGGGCTAGTCCATATATTTTATAAAAATAGTTTTAGCCCAATATAGTTTTTATAAAAATGGGCTTATCCAAAAATATTTACTAGTATTTGTTATAACTTATAAAACTTTATTTACGAAAACTATTAGTTATGAGTTATAGATTTAAAATTTCTTGTAAATATAATGTGTATCGGTTTATTTGTTCATTTTGACCGTTAGACTCGCGTTAACTATTTTATTTGTTTCATCTTTGTCGATTGTTTCGTTTATACCATTTACTTTATTTTGTCCGAATTGTCCGATATATTATTTTATCAAAATTTAAACACTTATATATTTTGTATTCAATTTAATATAATCAATATATATATATATATATATATATATATATATACAATAATACATGTACACATATAAGATGATTTAGAAATATATATTTTTATCAAAAATATATATTTATCTTATTTTTAGTTTAAGAAAATATAAGTAATTAATTTCTTAACCTTTTCATCCAAATCCTTTATTTAAACATAATTAAATTTCCTAATCACTTTTAACCACCAAATCTTTAGTTAAATCGTATCTTAATCAAGATTAATTTTTTATAAAAATTTTGCCATAGTTTCCTTTAAAATTATAAGTTTTCCATGTTTTTGTAAACATGTTTTAAATAATTAACTAACTCAAATCATCATCAATCACAAATATTATATAAATGTATTAACAAAATGTCATGAACTTGTTATAAATCTAATCTTTCTTAAAATGGAAACTTTATTATAATTTTATACAAAATTTCTAAATCATAACTTTTATTTAATGATCTAATACATGTATGATCATCTTTAAAGTATGAGATTATGTTCATGAACTCACTGATTTGTGTTCCGTGCAAATCTCTATTCGATTCCTGATACTTCGTTCGTCTTTTGACCTACAAGTGTTCTAGTACAATAATTTATCTCGAATTTCATACTTGTAATTGTTGGTTTTTCTTTGTTGATGACATATATATACATATATGTATATATATATTTCTTCCATATATATTTTAGATTGATTACATGTAAATGGGCCTAGCCCATAATTTAATTGTAAGAATTCAATCTAAGAGTTTATTACATATGGGCCTAGCCTATAAGTATAATTACAAGTATGGGCCTAGCCCAATTTTCTTACTATATGTGGGCCTAGCCCAATCATAATTTGTTTAAATTTAGTTAAGCCCAATTGGTTTGCAAAAGTGGGCCTAGCCCAATATAGTTTATAAAATTTGATTAGCCCAAGTTTAGTTTTATAAAAGTGCCCAAAGTTAGTTTTTATGGAAATGGATTAGCCCAATTTATTTCTTTATAAAAGTGGGCTTGGCGCAAATTTTTCTTTTATATAGTGGGCTTAGCCCATTTAATTTTATAAAAGTGGGCTTAGCCCAAAGTTTGATTTTATAAAAGAGAGCCTAGCACTTGTAAATTTTATAAAAGTAGGCTTAGCCCAAAGTTAATTTTATAAAAGTGGGCCATAGCCCAAATTTGAATTTTATACAAGTGGGCCTTAGCCAACTAGTTTATATAAATGAGCTAGTCCATATATTTTTATAAAAACAATTTTAGCCCAATATAGTTTTTATAAAAACGGGTTTATCTTAAAACATTTACTAGTATTTGTTATAGCTTATAAAAATTTATTTATGAAAACTATTTGTTATAAGTTATAGATTTAAAAATTCTAGTAAATATAAAGTGTTTCGGTTTATTTGTTCGTTTTGACCGTTCGGTTCGCGTTGACTATTTTATTCGTTTCGTCTTTGCCGTTTGTTTCGTTTATACCATATACATTATTTTGTAAGGAGTTGTCCAAGTTGTCCGAATTGTCCGATATATTATTTTATCAAAATTTGAAGACTTATATATTTTGTATTCATTTTAATATAATCAAAATATACATATTTTTATACAATAATACATTTACACATATAAGATGATTTAGAAATATATATATTTTTATCAAAAAATATATTTATCTCATTTTTAGTTTAAGAAAATATAAGTAATTAATTTCTTAACCTTTCATCCAAATCCTTTATTTAAACATGATTAAATTTCCTAATCACTTTTAACCACCAAATCTTTAGGTAAATCGTATCTTAATCAAGAGTAATTTTTTATAAAAATTTGCCATAATTTCCTTTAAAGTTTATAAGTTTCCCATGTTTTTGCAAACATGTTTTAAATAATTAACTAACTCAAATCATCATCAATCACAAATATTATATAAATGTATTAACAAAATGTCATGAACTTATTATAAATTTAATCTTTCTTAAAATGAAAACTTTATTATAACTTTTATACAAAATTTCTACATCATAACTTTTATTTAATGATCTAATACATGTATGATCAACTTTAAAGTATGAGATTATGTTCATGACATATTTTGTTAATGAATCTTGCTAATCTAAACATGCATGTGTTTAGATTATCTTTTTATTCATAATTTTGCAAGATTCAAGTTTACTAATTAATGATAAGTTCAAGATCATCCAAAATTATCAAGAAAATCACATGATTACGTTAGTGATTTTAGATTTATTAGTGTTTTTCAAGTGGGTTTTTATATAACTTTTATCGTAATCTTGTGGATTTTATAAAATATAAAGTATAAGATTAGGTTTAAGGATCTTACTACTAACACAAGGCTAGGGATGATCTAAAGGATGAAGAAAGTGGGTTGATCAAAAGTTCCAAGCTTCCAAAGTGAGCTCTTAATCTTTGCAAGTTCCTTAGATCATTCTTGGATCTTCATGTAAGCTTGAAATCCTAGTGTTTGGTTTTAAAAAATTGAAGTGAAGATGATGGAGCTTGGGCTGATTTTTTGGAGTAAAGTGAGAGTGTTTTTGAGTTTTGATGTTTAGGAAAATGAATGAAATAGAGATAAGTGTTGGTTTTTATTTGGGATTATAAGTTTACGCCTCATAACACACTAGTAACCTTCACACTTTGCCAACACATAAACTAAATTTAAGTGGCATGGGGAATGCCCCATTATAGACGTGGGGTATATGGGGGTGGGGATTGGTTTTGTTATTTTTTATAAATAAAGTGTAATTTTTTTATAAACCTTTACAATTATATATATAAGTTTTTTATAAAAACTAATGCTCCAACACTTTAAAGTGATGTTATAATATACCAAAATATCTCACCAGTCTTATTGTTTCGTTGTTCGGTTGATAAAGTTAGTTCGGATCTTGTACCAGGTGAAATACTGATATATAATGTTAATTATAAAATTTTATGTTCATAAAAATTCTAGAACAATTTTTATTGTCTGTTAATTAATCTAGCTCTTCAGACTAATAAATTTGTCATTTGAGTTAAGTTTATGTACTGGCTTTGTTGTCACTGAACAAACAGTATAGCTTCAAATAATAATATTTATATATGGGTTTTATACTATTTCTAACACCCATTATTATTCTTTAGCTAAAAACATTTATTTTTGGGTTTTCGGACATTTGCTGAATTTTGCTGTAGAATGCTGAATTTTTGCTGTAGAATGCTGAATTTTTGCTGCGGACTTGGACAATTTAGTGTTACAAATAAAATTTTTATGGTATACCAATACAGACATATTTTATGTCTTAATTCTGAAATATCATACTGTACCATAACCAGTTCTAATGCTTATTACGTGTTCGCGTCTTTGCCATTCGTCTAGGATATGTTTTTATATATTCATGATTATGATGTATCCATTATCATACCAATCTATGATTTGGTTAAATTATCAGACTTTTAAGACTTAAAATCAAAAATTAAGTCATGTTATACGATAAATAGATAATGTACTAGTTGTTCAAGTTATACAGAGTTACCGGAATTTTGCCAATTGTCACACTAGCAATTTCAGACACGGACACGAAAACATGACACGAAACGACATGGCCTTAACAAGTTCATGTTTGACCCTTAACAGGTTTCATGTCTTAAACAGGTTGACACGATAAGACCTGTTAATTTTCGTGTCGTGTCCGTGTTTATCTATTTCGTGTTCATGTCTTATCGTGTTTGTGTCTTAACAGGTTGTGTCTCTAACATGATTTGCCAGCCCTACTACCCACACCACCCCTCTAGGGAGAGTTTGTATCTTAACAGGTCGTGTTCGTGTATTATCAAGTCGTATGATACGTTTGTAAGTTTTTCCTGTCTTAACCGTTCGTGTAACCTATTTGTTATTGGGTTCGTGTTCGTGTTCGCGTTTGAAAAAACTAAGATGATAAGATTGTATGTCGTGTTCGTGTTTACTTGTTTTGTGTTCGTGTCTTAACAGGTCGTGTCTAACACGATATGCCAGCCCTAGTGATTTATGATAAACCACCACTCATCCATCTACCTTACTTTCCTAGAGAGAGCATCAATGAAACTGTGGATAGAAGACTTATTATAAGGGAATAGGTAATCAATATTCTTAAAGCTAATCTACAACAGAAGTTAGCTGTCAAATATCATAGACCTTGCATTATATTGTCTAAAGTAGCAGAGGTTGTGTTAGACCCTGAGGTTTATGCATTAGTTACTATACATGGTTCTGCTAGTAGGTTTATTTGTAATTAAAAGCTTGTATTAGAATGGGCTTGGGAAGGCTAATGGGCCTAGGATTTAGGGGAAAGGTGGACTAAAGCTTTGTTATAAATAGTAAATGATGTATTAGGGTTTAGTGGTTCTTTGATCATCATCATTAACTTGTATTAGACAAATCTTTATATGCAGGTTAATCCACTTAATCATTTCTACTTCATCTTATTTCTTTTGCTTGAATCAAGCTTAGTTGTGTGATTCATCCACCAATCAAGCTTCGTGTGATATTGTTAGATCCGTTTTTCATGACTTACAATTGGTATCAGAGTCTGTTGAACCTGTTTCCAGGCTCATATCTGATATTACACTAATTCAAATCGTTGATGTGTTGCTGGTTTGCTGCTATTTCAGAACTGTTGAAGTTTCTGCTTGCATTTAAGATAATCTGCTTGCAATTCGAATAGATTTCGGATCATCGTGTTGAATTTCGGATAATATGTTCATATTTCGGATAGATTTCAGATCTTCCTGTTTGAGTTTCGGATAATATCTGTTGAAGATTGCTTGCATTTCGGATAATCGTCAAGCTTTTCGGATAACCATCAAGCTTTTTGGATAATCATCAGTGTGTATCGGATAACCACCAAGCTATTCGAATTCGAACCACTGTTCTGAATTCATTATGGATTCGAGATATTGTTCCGAATTAGCCACTGTTTCTAATCCTATTCGGATACCTCATTTCGGATACTGTTCCGAGTTAACCTTTTCGGATTGGACTGTTTTGGATCGGACCCTTGCTGTTTTGAACTGTTTACTTTCATTGTTAAAATAAATTTAATCATTATTTTGTAAATTTTAAAAAACGATGAACCCGAACGGTGTTATGACTGCTGCGGATCTTGCTAACACTACCTTAGCTGCCATCCAGTCTTAAACTCTTGCACTGCATCAGAAACTCGATCAGATTATTGGCATGTCTACCAAAAGTCCAAGGTTGTTGTATGGAGACGATTACTTTGAGTGGACATGGCATTTTGAGCAATATTGTAAGGTAAAGGAACCTGGGGTTTGGAGGTGTATTCAAGACGAACCTCGTACCAACATGTATGCTATAGAAGATGACCCTTTAACTCAGATTCCTAAACCTGAGAAGCTGTGGACGTATGATGACCGAAGAACTAAAGACGAGGATGATAGAGCTATGGAAAATCTCACTATGGCACTCGATCCAAACACTTCAATCGTCCTTAGGAATTGCACGAATGCGACGGAAGTCTAGGATGTGCTTAAGAACCTGTATGAAGGCAATACTGACATGAAAGATAGCAGGGTGAATATGTTGAATCGGCAGTTTAGTTCATCCAACCACATCTATGGGGAGCTGTTGAAAATCAAATCAAAAGATTCGTTAAACTGGTCTCACAGATGATTAGTGCCGGTATCACCGTCATAAACAGTGGGATGAATCGTCAACTTCTGAATTCGTTGCCAAAAAGTTGGGATGCTGACGTATCTACGATCAAGCGTACAACAAATTTGAACAAAGTAACACTCACTGGGCTGATTGCTACAATCAAGTCATGTGAGATTGACAGTCAGTAAAGAGAGTTTCAATAATTGATGTCGGGATGATCAGTTCTAACACTGCTTTAATGTCTCAAAGTCATCCTAACATTGTTTTCAGTCGTGTTCATGGAGTGTCGAATAGTAACCCGAATGTTGTTTTCAGTCCGATAACATAGGCTCAGCTGCAAGCTCAGAAGACCAACTATGTGTACGCCATGTCACTTCCTAACACCTCTACTACACCGACTACAGCCCAGCAATACCCTCAACATGCAAATGCGGTTTTCAATCAAGTGAATCCTTTATCATCTCAAAATGTTCCATCGACACCCTCTTCAGAAAACCTAGCCTTCCTGACCAAGCAAAATGAAGAAAAATTGGCCCTTGTAGCCTCTATGTTGAACAGCCTGCAGGCTTTCTTAGCAGGTGATCTTTTGCCCCCGTCCGTTCTAGCAACTGAAATCAATCAAGTGGTCGAGGAAGATATAGAAGAGCTGGATGCATCCTGGAACTTGGCTATGGCAGCATTTCGAGCTGAAAATTTTCAGAAAAGATACGGTCGTCGTCCTATGTCGAATCTTCACACTGGACCTTTGAGAGACAAGCTAATATGCTACAGATGTCATGAGCCGGGACACTTTGCAACAGATTGTAAGAAGACACCAGTAGGGAATGAGGCTACTCAGGCGGTTGTTGCTCCGAACTCAGAAAGATCTATGATTCTTGTTACATCTGTTTAAACTTCAACTTCAACAAACCAGGAAGATACTAGAGCAAGAAAGGCTTTGATGGCTCAAGAGCAACATGGTTTCAGCTGGGTAGATGATGCAGCATAGGTGGAATCGCTCAAGATCTCTAAAGTTGCAGATGTCCATCATCAATGCTTAATGGCGCAAACTGAGGAACCTAAGTCTCTTTCTGAAACGATAAACTCTCATTTATGTTCCGAACATTGTAGAAATAAAATTGCACAGATGAGAGTACATAATTTTGCTCTAATCAATGATTACAACAGTGCCATGTCTAACTGCATCAGTCTTCGAGAGAACAATAAAATTCTCTATGAAAAGATTGACGCACAAGAAGGACATAGTTCAGCTCCACTTGGACTTAAATCAACAAAAATGTTGGGTTCATGATTACAAAAATAGACTAAATGTAAAAACTTTGGAATGCGACTTTGTGAGAGCTGAGCTGGAACTTCTCACTGGAAATTATCAACAAAATGACTTAAACTTAAAGAAGTTTGATACTTCCAGCGACTTTGTTCGTAACCTATGCGATGTGCAACTGGCACTCAAGGAAAACAAGGGCAAAGGGTTGGGTTATAAGCAGATTCCTTTGCTATATAATCATAATTATTCCAGAATGCCCATTACTAAACAAGAGCTGGAAAACTATGATAAAATGATATATGAAAAACCTAGCGATTATATTGCATGGGAACCTTTCAAACCAAAAAATGCTAGACCCACTGATTTTCAAAAAACCATGAGTTTTGTCAAAAAAAAAAGGATCAAAAATGTTCAATGAATCAGATGATAAGTTAGAACAAGAAAAGGATTCGATGAAAACTCCATCCGAGAAGCCCCAAGAAAATGTATCAACTTCTGATCTTGTAGACAATAATAACTATTTTAGTGCATTTGCAGAGTCAGTGATAGTTGAGGAGCAGTCGGAAGTGGATGATGAACCACATCCAAATGTTGTCGATGATTCGGATGTTTCTTTATGTGTTGAACATGATTTTAATGTTTGGAACTATGTTTAGTCTATGCTTTTTTAGACTAAGAATTTTTTAAAAGATGCTGCTAAAACTGAAACTTTAAATGTTGTGGTTTTTTATTCGGATTGTGATTATACTATTTTACTAGAAGAGTCTGGTGCATCTGGTGATGAACTCGAAACATAAGTTTCGAGTGATTTAGGCAACTTCTCTAGTTTGCCTGAAACTCCCACCGATGCTTCAGAGACTCTGAACATGTTGAAGTTGAAAATATTATTGTGTCTAATTGTGTGAATGAAATCATTGATAAACAGGAATTGTCTGATAAATCTGAAAATCAGACTAAAGATTCAAGTGCATCAGATAATGAGCATAGTGTTTCTGAAGATTCTGAAATGGCTACTAAGTTTGAATCAGATAATGATTATCGTTGCTCATCATTTGGCAAACAAGAATCAGCTGATCCTGAAAGGTCAGTTTCTGAACAAATGGTTTCTAATGAAATTAAGCCTATAGGATTCATTCCTTTAAAGAAAAGGCAAACACGTAAAAATAGAAAACATCATAAAATGAAAACTCGAGACAAAATTTTCTCAGATCTGTTAATGAAAATCAAAAGAAAAACCCACTTCAAAAGCTAACTGAACCTAAGTTGAAGGGTAAAATTATCAATACTCACTCTTGTGCTAATGATTATGAGCAGGTTTCATCCAAGAGTAAACATGCACACAAGAAATTAGCACCAAGTGGAAAGAAGAGACCCAAGCAGCGCCCTAGAATAAAACAAGCAGAACTAAATGTCTTTTTCTCGAGAAGACAAACTTGTTTTAATTGTGGAATTCTGGGGCACATAGCTAGAAATTATGTTCATCATCCTCTCATGCTTTACTATTCAAGGAACACCTATCATCAGATGGCTTCGCATTATTGACTTTAAGGAAATCAATTTACTCGAGCCAAGCCCTCTGATGGAGACTGGAATCTAGCAAAGAAAATTAATCAACAGCTTCCAAACTCAAACGGTTTCCAAAATCAGTCTATGAAATTAAAAGCGACATCAACAAAAATTATTTCAAACAAAACTGATTCAAAAATCTGGAAACCTAAAATTCTTGCTAGATCTTAGTCTCAGTGTTCATGATCGTCAAACACAGCATCCTCTTTCTTTCATACTTCCAACTCTACTGAAAGTTATATGACCTTTCCTGATGTTTCGCGAACAAAGAGTGATGATCGACCCAGATCAAAAATGGTCTAGGTTCCAGTTTCTCACTAATCCCGTTGTGTGTCCAGGAACGACTATGGAAGGCTGTTGTTATACTTTGGTTTGTCGGTAGTGGTTGTTCCAGACATATGACGGGGGACATATCCTAGTTGAACGACATCAAAATCTTCGACGATCGCTTTTTCAACTTTGTAGGAGGGGAAACTCGAAGAATAACAATGAAGGGTACAGTCAGAAAAGGGGTCCTCAGCTTCTTAGATGTCAATTATGTTCCTGAACTCAAACACAGCCTTTTGAGTGTGTGACAAATGTGCGACAAATGATTAGAGGTTGTCTTCACCAGAAGTGGATGCGTAGTTTTAAAGCCGAGATTGTTATACCTGAAGATTGGTTCTTGATTGAAGCTAAACGCCACATAAATGCTTACATGATTGATATGAATAAGGCCCCTATTGATCAAGTTACATGTTTGTTCTCAAAAATTGCCGAACATGATGCTATGTTATGGCATCGCCGGCTGGCTCATCTAAACATGAAGAATCTTAATGGACTGGCAAAAGTAAGTTTAGTCAGAAACTTACCCATCAAGGATTTCATGCGGGTCGAGAAATGTGAATCATGTGCTCGTGGGAAACAGAATCATAAGCCTCATAAGTCTAAGCTCGTGCACACGACCTCTAAAGTTTTGGAATCGCTTCATTTTGATCTCTTTGGTCCCGTTAATGTGCTGAGTATTGGAGGCAAGGCTTACTGCTTAGTTATCACTAGTGATTTGTCTCGTTTCACTTGGGTGTTTTTCCTGGAACAAAAGAGTGAGACGGCAGGTTTGATCAAGAAATTTATCACTCTCATAGAAAATCAGGCAAATGAGCGAATGAAAATTATTCGATGCGACAATGGGATGGAGTTTAAGAATGTTGAGCTAAATAATTTATATGCCCTAAAAGGAATTGATCGTCAATGTAATGAAGCTCGAACTCCTCAACAAAATGGAGTTGCTGAAAGACGTAATCGAACTCTCATTGAAGCTGCTCGTACGATTCTAATAGATTTTGGCCTTCCACTGATATTTTGGGAAGAAGCAGTGTTCACTGCCCTGCTATGTTCAAAATCATGCTTTAATCAACAAACGTCACATGATCACGCCTTATGAAATTGTCGAAGGATAAAAACCCTCTATACAGCATTTCCACACCTTTGGTTGTCCCTGTGTTCTCTTACAAATGGATGCCAAAGGTAAATTTGAAGCGAGAGGGGATCCATTGTATTTCATTGGCTATGCTAAAAACACCTCATATCGTGTGTACAACAAGATCAAGAAGCAGATCGTGGAAACGTACTACGTGGATTGGCTAGAAGAGAATCCCAAAGATGCACGAATTGCACCAGATTGGATATATGATTATTCCTCCTTGCTTAAGTCGTTTAATATTCTATCTGATGTGATTGTTACTGTAGATGTCTCAAGTACAGTGATACACATTCCCATTGTAGCTAAAGGTGACATCGTGCCTCTACGAGATGCGTTCAAGAAACTTATTGTGGATCCACCTGGATTTCATGAACCTGCTATGGCGCCGCATCATACTTCATCAATTCAGGAGCCGGTTCCTGAATCTACTACAACAACTACTCTTGATTATGCAGCTCAAAACACTGAAGCCTCCGCGCAACAAACATATGCGGGACCCTCTGATCCCAATCTTCAAGGAGCTTCATTGTTTCCGGAGCCGATTTCGTCTGACTACACTATAGATCCACCGGTGATCAACACTACTGTTGTTGTATCAAATGAGGGGGAACAAACTTGGATAGTATCAGGAAGTTTTTCAAATCTGCAATCAAACTTGCAGGCTCTTGCTATAGCAATACCTCAACTTGTTCAAAGAAGGCACCCAATTGCCAATGTTATTGGTCCTGTAAGTGTTGGCGTTCAAACCCGCAGCAGATTAGGAACCATTAAAACATGTTTATATTCATGCTTTATTTCACAGATTGAGCCTAAGAGCATTGATGTTGCTTTGTAGGAACTTTGATGGGTCGATGCGAGCATGAATAGCTCAATCAATTTGAAAAGTTGGGTGTTTGGAAGTTAGTGAAGTTACCTGAAGGAAAATGTGCTCTTGGAACGCGTTGGGTATTTAGAAACAAACAAGATGACGCTGGCATGATTATGAGAAAGAAAGCCCGATTAGTGGTCCAAGGCTTCAAGTAGATTGAAGGCTTAGATTATGATGAGGTATACAGACCGGTTGCACGTCTGGAGGCCATTCGTATCTTCTTGGGATATGCATCCTATGTGGGATTTACTGTTTATCAGATGGATGTCACTCAACCCCCTTGGTTTGTTGATTCAAAGAAACAAGGTTATGCCTACAAGTTATATAAAGCTTTGTATAGGCTGCACCAAGCACTTCGTGCATGGTATACAACCTTAACAAAGCATCTACTTGCACATGGATATACCCAGGGGACAATGGATCAAACAGTATTCATCAAACATGTTGACAAGGATCTTATTCTTGTTCAGATCTATGTTGACGATATTATTTTTGGGTCAACCAATGAAGATTTATGCAAGGAATTTGAAGAAGTAATGAAGAAGAAGTTCGAAATGAGCTCATTGGGTGAAATAACAAGTTCTTAGGCTTGCAAGTTCGTCAGAGTAGTCAAGGGAGGCAAACACATTCAGGATGTTCTTGCAAAATTCAACATGACAGCTTCTAAGCCTATGGACTCCCCCATTGCAGAACGGCCTTTGCTGAATGAGGATGCTGAAGGAAGCCCGATCAATCAGATAATGTACCGATCATTCATTGATGTACTTAACTGCAAGACGGTTAGACATTATGTTTGTCGTCTGTCAATATGCTCGATATCAGGCCAATCCTAAACTTTCTTATCTTACTAGCATTAAAAGAATCTTTAGATATCTGAAGGGAGCTCCAAAACTTGGACTCTGGTATCCTAAAGATTCAAACTTTGATCTATTTACTTTTTCTGACAGTAATCTTGGAGGGACAAACAGGTACATGAAGTCTACATCGGCAGGATGCTAATTTCTAGGAGACAAACTCATCTCATGGCAGTATAAAAGCAATAGACCATGTCACTATTGACAGTTGAAGCTGAATATGTTGCAGCATCTGCTTGCTGCTCACAGGTTATTTGGATGCAACACCACCTCGAGGATTAAGGTTTGACTTATCTAAACACTACTATCTATTGTGATAATTGATGCCGCTATCCAAATTATTAAAAACTCTGTCTTTCACCCCAAAACCAAGCACATTAATATCAAAGTCCATTTCATTCGAGATTGCTATGACAGAGGACTCATTAAACTTGAATAGTTCCATACTGATGCAAATACAACGGATCTTTTTACAAAACCTGTCAGCAACTCGAGATTCAAAGTGCTTGTGAATCTTTTAAAAATGATGCGTTTCACCGACTAAGCAATTCTACTTAAAAAATAAAATTAAAAAACTTAAAAAAAATAAAAATAATATAAATAAATATATGTTTGACCCTTTTGAATTGCTGATGACCACTTTTGACCATCTGAATCAATGTTTGACCAGTTCAAACTACTGTTGAACCCTTTTTTACCTGTATTGTTGTGTTTGAGCCCTTGACCTTTCAATCTGGCCTGTTTGACTTGTTGGCTTGTTGACCCGTTTGACTTATGTTGGCTGGTTGACTCGTTAACTAAGTTAACTCAATCTTAACAACAAAACTTAACATGGTTGTTTTAAGTGAAGAAAATGACTCAAAAGATGGTTGATCAACGCAAGCTTGACGTAGAAGTCTTCCACAATCAGGCGTGCTATCTGTCAGATCTTCCAGCTAAATATTATGATATGTTCCATTCTATGATAGTAGGTTTGAATTCCTACCGCATCACGCATGCCTTGAAGACAAATCCGGTTATTTATGGAGATATGGTTCAGGATTTCTGGTTGAATGCCAAAGTTAAAAGAATTGGAGCTGACGGCAAAGGAGCGATTGAATTCAAGATTCAAGGGAAGGATATTATCATTTCAGAAGATGTGGTGCGTGAGGTTTTAAAGTTTGAAGATCAAGCTCACCACCCAACACCGTATAACAGAGACAACGTTATTAGGGTGCTGCGTCGTATGAGTTACGAAGGAGATTATCCTACGGTGTTGAAGAAGTTGTTTCCACCGTACTTGCGATTACTAGTGCACATCCTATTAATATGCATCTCAGAGAAGAAAGGCGGCTTGGATCAGTTAGATAAAACCCAAGCATATGCGATGTTTTCATTGGTGAACGACTGGCACTACAATTTCTCTACTTTTATCTTTGACAACATGACAAAGATGTTAGAGAATCCAAAGAAGAAGATATTCGTACTTTATCCTCAATTTTCTGTAGATGATTCTCAACGAAAAATACCCAGATCTCGTCAAAAGCACCAACTTTCTGAACTTAAATCCTATGGGTCCAGGTAGTTTTGATGCAGTGAGCAAAAGTCGAGATACAACAAAGAAGCATAGATTTTTTGGAAAAATTTTGCTAGAGAAGCACGAAAAGTTTGGAAAGGTTTTTTTCTGCACCAAAACCAGTGAATATGATTGCTGAAGAGCATGATGTTCATATACAGGGGTTGGAGAGAAACCATTGGCGAAAGTTGAAGACTTGGTGATAGACGATGAAGATGTTGAGAATGAGTTGGATCAGATGGAATCTGAGAACGCAGAGGAGGCCATTAGAGGCCTGAATTTGATATCCGCTAAGAATCTTCAAGCGTTGCTCGCATCATTACAGGACAATCCCGGGAACCCTCCTCCTGGAATTGTTCCTATTCAAGAAGTACACGCTAAAGATGATACAAGTGCTGAACAAGAATCCCGAAAGAAGCAAAGAACCGAACCAGATATCTCTGTTGATCCTAAACCCACAAGTTCAATTGCTGAGCCTGAGCCTATTATGCAAGCTATTTTGAAGTCAGTGCTATAGCTCAAGATACAAATGTTCCAGACAAGACAACCATTGGATCGTAGCCAGAAAGCTCTAGCGGCGTTCGATTTGAAGCTGCTAGTTCCAGTGGTGAGTTTACTGAACATGATGAAGCGGCAATATGAATTGCTACAAATAAGATGAAGTTTGTTGACGATGACGAGGAAGTGAATGTTGGGAAGCTGCAAAGAAGAGTGGTTGTGTTAGAACAAGACTCTGTTTTGAAAGATGCTCAGATCGCTTCACTGCAAGCTCAAGTAACAAGCAAAGATCAAGTTATCAAAGAATTGAAAGGCAAAGTAAATGTGTTGATGGTGATGGTATTTGCTTCGAAAGCGAAGCTTGAGAAGAAGTTTGGTAAGGAGTTTGCTGACAAAGATGATGATCCTATAAATGTAGCGCATCATGAACGAACGGCTGAAGAGAAAACTGTAGAAGATGCTGAGTACGAAGCAGGGTTAGCTGCTTATCTAGCATCAGCACAAAAGAAGAAGAGAAAGTTGCCTCCAAAGAAACAGAGCAATAATCAAATGCTGATCATGAAGAACGAAGACATGAATCCTCTCGACGAAAACTTTCAACTGAAATATCCAATGAAGAAGTCTGACCGATATGTAATGGAATTGGGTTCAAGCCATTATGACAAAGTTGGAAACCAATCTGGCATTGCAAATTGGAGGTATGATCATGATAAGAAGATGTAGCTGGTGATCAGTGAAAGTGGACATATAGAATATTATTCAAAAGAGTCTCAATTCGAATCGTGGACAAAGATTGATTTGCAAAACCTACTACGTGCTCCTTATCACGATTCCAATCTAAACCAGCGAGGCAGAGGTTGGGTATTCCATTCAAGGCTGGAAAAGGAAGTTAAGAACAATTTCCCAACGATGAAGACTGTGGAATCTTACATAAAGAAAAGCTCTAGTGTTCGTTATCCACATACCAAGCGAACAATCTGAACAGTTATGCCGACCGACAAAGAGAAGGTCATTCCTGTTGCACCTAAGTATGCTAAAGGAGTGCTCAAAAACTTCAACTTCTGGGCTTATGATCCAAAATGGCCGAAGCTGTGATCGTGACTCAAGAACAATCATTTCGGTTAGCAGACATGCTGGATCTTATTAGTTTTCATGAAGAGGATATAAAGGTCTTGGGTGTGCATCAAATTCGAACTAATGATCAGTATGAAATTTGTGCAAAATCATGGACAAGCGCATTGGCCAACGTAATCAATTCAAAGCTATATGGGGATGCTAGTCCATTGTTCGGAGGTGATGCAGCTGATAGCTCTACAAGCTAAAGCAGCACTAATGCGATAAACCTAGGGGGAGATTGTTAGACCCTTAAGGTTTATGCATTAGTTACTATACATGGTTCGGCTAGTTGGTTTATTTGTAATTAAAAGCTTATATTAGAATGGGCTTGGGAAGGCTAATGGGCCTAGGGTTTAGGGGAATGGTGGACTAAACCTTTGCTATAAACAATTAATGATGGATTAGGGATTAGTGGATCTTTGGTCATCATCATTAACTTGTATTAGTCAAATCTTTGTATGCAAGTTAATCCATTGAATCATTTCTACTTCGTCTTATTTCTTTTTCTTGAATCAAGCTTGGTTGTGTGATTCCGTCACCAATCAAGCTTTGTGTGATATTGTTAGATCGGGTTTTTAGGACTTACAGGTTGCTTACACTATACCGTTACCTACTTACCTACCGGGTCTAATATACATCCTGTTGTTCATGTGTCATTACTTAAAATGTGCCATGGTCCCTTACCAGCTATAACAAAAAATGCCACCGAGGATAATGGTTAGTCAAGTGGAAATATGCAAGCTTAGAAGATGCTACATGCGAGGTTGCACAAGTAACGAATTTGATCCTTGGGGTCAAACTTAGTTGGATGTTTAGTCAACATTAGTCAAAGCTGTAAATGTGTATAAGTATAGTTTAGTTGGTAGTTGTAATTCCTTTTAAACTTTCCCTAACTCTAACTCTAACTCTCTCTCTCTCTCTCTCTCTCTCTCTCTCTCTTCTCTCTCTCTCTCTCAACTAACTACCTAACTAACTCTTGATAACTCTTCTCTATCAAGTTCTCCTGACAAGCTAATTGATTCAACCATTGTTTTCAATCTTGAATCATACCTCATTCTGAGATATATCACCTTCCTCCAGCAACCTCCCAATCTTTGATTCCGGCAACGTGGCCTCTCCATCAGATAAGCTCCTTAACCTTCATCTCAACAAGGAGTGTTTATCGAATCGTAGGGTTGTAAACAAACCGAACGTTCAACGAACAGTTCGTGACTGTTTGGCGGGAAGTCCGCTAATGTTCATTAGATTAGCTTAAAGAATGAACACGAATTTGTTCGATTAGCTTAGCGAACGAACACGAACAAATCTCTTGTTTGTTCGACCGCGTTCATGAACGTTCGGTAATATGTTCGGTTACGTTCGTGTTCATTTAATTATATTAAAAAATATAAATAATAAATATTTTATCTAAACATATTGAAAACTTCAATCCTATTTTTTTAATAGCTAAAATTTGGACATTCAATACTTTATTTTTAGATAATTACGTCTAAGTTAGTTAAACTTTGAATAATTATGTCTAAGTAATTTTGGATAATTATGTCTAAGTTAGTTAAACTTGATTTATCATATGGTTGGTGACTGTAGTAGAATTCTTGTGTTTTGATTTATCATTTGATGGTTGTATCTAACTAGTTATGTCGAATGTTTAAGGTTAATAATGTTTTTATTTTTATTTTCATGTTAAATGTTCATTTACGTTCATTTGTGTTCGAGAGCAGTGTTCACGAACTGTTCGTGAACATCTGAATTTCTTTACGAACGAACACGAACAGAAACTCATGTTTGGTATGCATTCACGAACATGTTAATTTCTTTAACGAACGAACAAGGACGTGACCTTGTCCGTTCGGTTCAATTACAACCTTATCGAATTGGTTTTGTCAAATCAAGGTTTTTAGTATTTTGTTTCTTGAAACCCGTACCAAATTCGAATAATAAAAATAGATTGAATTCACTATCGACTCAAACAAGCTGAACTAGGAAGAGAGAAAGTAAATTCGTAGCTCAATTCAGGTTAATTCAGAAAATACTATAGTTATATTATTTATTGACATGTTATTTGAATTTGAACTTTGGGCCGGTTCGGGTAGCAGCCCTCTTTGAAAACAGAATCTAAAATCGATTTGGCCTCTAAACCAACTCAAAAACCAAAAACCAAATTCAAATTTAGCTACTTAATCTATTTGAAAATACTGATTTCTCGAGTCTGATTCAAATATTCAACACTTGCATAGTCCCAACACCCCACAAACACATAATTTTTTCAATTTTGAAAAAAGAAAAGCACACACGTACGGTAAAACAATCAGTGTTAGAAATAGCATGAATGAATCATCTTTTTTGGAATGTTTGAACCAAAAAAGGGGCATTGTAGAGATATAAAAAATCAACACTACTTAATCTTTGTGATCTGACACAAATCTTCTTCGAGTAAAGTTTGTATACAGTTATGAGCGAAGCAAGATCGTTCAAGCCTCCCATCCTCTTAAGACGGTAGAGCGCGCAACTCGACTGACTCCCAATGTGAAGGCGCCCATCCGAAGGTTGCACTCATGGGTTCGGCACATGTTCTTTATGCTATGAAAAGCTTTTGTCATGTATTTCTTCAACTCTTTGTTCACCTTCTCCTCGTTCCACATAAACGCTTGCATGTTCTGCAAATTCAAACACAAAAAATGAGAATTTGTATCCATATAGATACGTGAAGAGACAAAAATGTTACTGTTTTTAATCAGATTAGTACCTGCACCCACTCAAAGTAGCTAACGGTCACTCCTCCAGCATTGGCATATATATCAGGAAGAATTATAACTCCTTTCTTTGACAGAATCTATAGCAGTGAAACGTATATATAAGAAATGATTAATAATAATATATTTCTTTATATAGATGAATTTTACGAAAACGATACCTCGTCTGCTTCAGGATCAGTAGGGTGATTTGCTGCTTCTATGATGAACTTGGCTTTAACATCTCCTGCATTTTCTCTGCAGTCGACAATTTAAAGATAAACATTTAATCGGAATTAAAATTAGAATGATGAAAATCTCAAACATTAGAATGTCTGAAGAATTTAACATAATAATTCATATCAAATGTATTATCTGAAGTCACTGATTTGACCTAAAAAGTCAACTTATCTACCTACAGAAAAACAGGAATGAATCTGTTGGATAACTAACCAAATATAGAACTTTCACATGGGTAGACAAGAAAACGACCAAACCAAAATAGATTTATTAACGTTTTTTGCATATTAACACTTTAAAATTATAAATTTACATAATATTATTACTTTAAATCAAATAATTTTAAAATATACCAATTTTAAAAAAAAATGAAGTTATTGCATAAGCGCATTTTAAAAAATAAATAAATGGGTTAAACGGGTACCCGCGAACCCATAAAGTTGACACGAACATGAATTGTTTAACTAAATATTTCCGCTGGTTCGACCAGATACTAACCTGAACCCATTTAGACTAAACCCAAACCTGCAAATTTCGTGTTAGGTTCATATTGTATAAGAAGTCATAGCCTTAAGCCTGTTTTCAAGAGATTCAACACAACTGGAAAATCAGATATTGAAGAAATCATATCCGATTTGAGTTCTGAAATCACTCATTTGACCACAAAAGTCAGCGTATCCACTTCAGTAACAGTAAATCTCTTTATCTAAGCACACCATCTAAAATATTTACGACTATATACAACCTGAATAAAGTTAAGAAACAAACAGACGCTGAATGATATATTTCATAGAAAACTAAGACAATACCTGTTAAGAACACCGCCCAAGGCACATGGTATAAGTACATCACATTCATGAACAAGCAATTCATCTGCATTCATTATATCTCTACCGTCAAAACTACTTAAGCTCCCACTTTTCTCTTTATGCCCAAGCAATGCAGGTATATCAATACCATTCGGGTTCTTTACAGCTCCCGTAACATCACTCACTGCAACTATCTTACCACCCCTTTCATGAATCAGCCTAGCTACCCAAGATCCCACATTGCCAAATCCCTGAAAAGTCAACTCTGGTCAATACAAAAAATATTGAAAAATATAAAGCCAGTTCTGGACTTAAACTTTTTTCACAATCAACCTACCTGAATAGCAAAAGTCAAACCATTGATTGACTTCCCATGTTCGCCAAGTAACGCTTCAGTGGCATAAACGACACCACGACCCGTTGCAGCCTCTCGTCCCAGCGATCCTCCAAGATCCTAGTAATCAAGGAGATGCTATAATAACCCAAATAAAGCAATATAGTAAGAATATGATGTATATTAATATCATAAATTCTTACTAGTGGCTTTCCGGTAACAATGGCCGGCGAGTAACCATGGAATTTCGAGTACTCATCCAAAATCCAAGCCATGGTCTGTCAATATAAGTTAGTAACATACTTTATTTGCCTCATAAAGGAAATAAGGCTTGTGTGTAGTGTACAGAATTCACACTATATATCTTAATGGTCATAAATCATACCTGGCCATTGGTACCCATATCCGGTGCGGGAATGTCGGTGTTTACTCCAATAAGATCATGAATCTTTTGTGTGAAGACACGGGTAAGTCGTTCAAGCTCACTCGTAGATAACTCCTTTGGTGAGCATCCGATTCCACCTTTGGCTCCACCGTAAGGAACATTGACAACCGCAGTCTTCCAGGTCATCAGTTGAGCCAATGCGTTTACCTCTCCGTGTTCAACCTTGTTAAAATCAATATACCAGACATTTCAAGAAGTTTTGTCGATGCAAAAATAGAATTTTCCAATTAATTATGACATAAAATCCAGTCCGAATTGTTAACTACTGCAGAATTATATTAAAGTTATGAGTTAATATCATCATGCTTTCAAACAAGTTGAAAATAAACAAAAAACTAAAAATAGATGGTTGGACCACTGACAAAAGGATACAATCCATACTTTCTCATTTCAAATAATAAAGTTGGATCAATGGATACAATCCTGAACAACCGAGGATTACTCATTCTACTGTGAACCCATAAAATTGAAATTCACAAACAGAATTTCTCACCAAAAATCAATTAAGAGTAAATTACCACAGGTGTCCTTTACGTTTGTATTAAATTACAACCGGTATTCTTTAACTAAAGAAAGTACAGGCTCTGTCATTTATCTTACTAGCTTTTAGCATGTTATGTCCCTTAACCCTAACCTAGTTAAATTCTTTGGTTCAGCCTTATTATGTGCCTCTTGCATGAGGGCAACATGGTTTAAATATTTTACTTTGATAAGACTACTTATTATTTAAATATTATACTTTGTCAACAGGTAATGAAGAGATAAGACTACTTATTATTAAAATATTCTACTTTGATTTTATAATTCCAAATCCAAAGCATGCATTATATTTTTATTTGGGTTAACTAAAAAAGTAGCGATCGACTGAAAAATGTAGGGAATAAAGGAGATTTTTTTATTTCGTTTTTTAATATAAAATTGAGATGAAAAGACCATGTTGCCCTCATATGAGAGGCACGTAGTAAGACTTAACCAAAAAAACTTAACTAGGTTATGTCTAAAGGACATAACATGTTAACACCGTTAACATAAAAGACAGACGCTGTAATTTTTTTAGTTAAAGGACACAATTGTACTTTGATCCAAACATAAAGAACACCGGTTGTAATTTACTCATCAATTAATCAACAACATTAAAAAAATCAACCAATCAATAAATCAACAAATCGCATTTCACAAACACAAATTCTCACCAAAACCAATAAAAAACGCTAAATATCTCATCATTTACACTATCAATCCAAAATGTTAAACTCTAAATCCAGAATCACCACCATCAAACAGCACATACACACTGCACATAACAATAAATCAAAATATTAACAAAATCACCTCCGGATGATAACGAATTCCTCCTTTCATTGGACCACGAGAATTATCATGTTGAACTCTAAATCCAACAAACGACGTCAAAGTTCCATCATCCTTTGGTATCGTACACTCCACCTGATCACAAATCAATCAAAACTTATCAGCATTACACATCAAAACTAGTTACAATCAACAATCCAGACGATCAACTACAACCAAACCAAATACACACGCACCTTGATCTCTCTGTAGGGAATCAACAAACTCGTTTCAACCTTTGAATCTAAACTCAGGAGACGTGCAGCATGACGGAAGTTCCGGTTTGTTGCAGCCAGAGCATTCATCGTGAATAGTGATTGTGTGTGAAAACGGAGATGGTTGTTTCTAGATTTAAGGGTGCAAGATGTTTGGAGTAAATGTGAAATGCGGTTATTGATGAAGATTTTCAGGAGAGAATGAAGAAGAAGAGACGGAGAAGTTGGAAATATGGGTGGGTTTTCACGCATATATATGCGTGTGAATCTGAGTTGTCTCTAACTTCCCATGACTTCAAAAGAGGTTTTTTGTATTTATATTATTATTATTATTATTATTATTATTTTGACCTAAATTTTGAATTAGTGACGGATCGTTGAATTATTTACATACATTTCCGTTAGGCAATAATAACTATACACCAGGAGAAATCTCAATAAATCTGAAAAAAAACTCTTGTAAAAATCAAACTCATAACCTAATAGACTCTAAGCATTATTTACATAGTTTTGTCTGATTTCAAAGTGGAGTTGTTCGATTTTAGTTTGAAGAAAAAAATAAATGTTTTAGGTTAGAGCTAATTCGGGTGGTGGGTTTCCTTTACATTGATGATGGTTAGGTTATCGGTGTTGTTTGCATTCGTAGGCGTGAGTGATCTTTTGTTATTGGGTTTATTTGAATTATTGGGCTTTTGTTGATTGTTAAAAAAATATGACATGATTTTATTTTAGTTTTTTTAATTTGGAATTGGTATGACATGACTAGATTCGAGCTGGTTAGATAATGAAGAGAGACTTTTATTTTATGTGATTATTCTTTTTTTAGAAACATGACTTGAACTTATTATAAAATTTGTGGGTTTAAGTTTATTTCTTTTTTAGCGTGTATCAGGTTGAATTTTCAACAGCTTTTTTAAATAAGTTGGGGGTCAGGTTTTTTAAGTTGAATTTTCAACATGTATTTGTGGGTTTAAGTTTAAAACTTTAAAATAGTACTTTTTATGTTGATTTTCAACATGTTTTTTAACAGTTTTGTGAATTTTCAACATGTTTTATTAATGGTTTTTTATAGATTTCCTTTATAGTCCCTACATTTCTAAAATTATATTTATTGTTCTTAACATTTGCACATTCATTCTCAGATAATCCTTAGGCTAGTGGGTCTGGCATAAAACCCCTTTGTAGCTTTATCACGCTCATTAGCGTCATAACATATAGGGGCTTTAAAGCATTTCCTTTTAACTTACATACAATGGTTTAAAGCTCTCATTATCATTACCTAATTATTATTTTTATTTAAATTTAAACATTATTTAATAATGATATATTAAGTTAAATTTAAATAACATGATAAAATATAAAACTCATAATTTAAATAAAAAAGTACAATGTCACTAAAAACTACAATGCTTAAAAGGATAAACTAGGTTAAACTAAAAATACAAATCATCACTCGTCGTCTCCTCCTTGCTCACGATCAAACCATAGGTGCTCGGTCAGATCAGCTCGAAGGTTAAGGTGTGTGTCCCTGTCACGTATCCTCGCTCAGATAACTTCTTTTTGAGCGTATGTGAGTAGTGGGTTCGTCAGTTGGTTACCTTCATTATAACTCTCTGCACAAAACGCTCTGCCCGAGTCATCCAATATCATGTTATGGAAGATGATGCACGTATACATGACGTTTCTTATTTTACTATTTTCAAGTATCCTCAACAGTTGGGCAATGATAGACCATCTCTTTTTTTAATACACCGAAGCCCACTCGATATCTTTTCTTGTCGACTTTTGTTTCTACTTGTAATACAATATTTTCTCGTTATCTGGACACGAAAGAGTTTTCACCAACGAATACCGTTGACAAGATAGTACCCATACTTATACTCCATGTCATTTCCATATAATGAAGTATCTGGTGCAACACCATCTATGACATCATCGTGAAGACCCGAAGATTGTAAAACAGCAATGTCATTGTTCGCACCGGCCATGCCAAAGACGTGACCGCTTGTAGTATTAGGGTAGTGTAACATCCGTCGAAAAACGGGTTTTCCAAACCCGCTTCGTTTATTAATCGAATAAACAGTTTCAAATTTTCGTTGCTCATTTAATTCTTATTTTAATTTGAAACAATACATAACTAATAAACATTTTAGAAAATGGAAATTAAAATTGCTAAAAAATAAAAATAAAGTAACTAAAAATAAAAATGGGCTGCCGGGTTTCGAACCCGGGTCAGCCGGAAGATTTAACCATCAAACATGTAACCACTCCGCCACATGCTGTTTTGTTGTGTAATCAGGGAAACAATAAAACTTAAGTTTACCCGTGAATCGATCTGTTTGCGCCAAAACTGAAACCGGTAATCGGCTTTCAACTTTCCAGACGTTTGAGTGTTCGATATTACTGGTTATAACCGATGAAATCATTACGACCGACGTTCTTAATCAATTCAGCCTTTATTGAACTTGAATTCATATGATTTTCGGGTTTAATAACCGAAATCATTTACTTCCTGGTTTTCACCGGTAATATCATCATCTCGCGACTCAAAAACACCCACATAACTCTCAATTTCACTTTTACTCTATTTTCTGATCGTCGGAATCGCTATCTGATATCACCGGACTTTCGCCGGAAAACCGTGTCATTCATCAAAACGGTAAATTTCTCAATTCTTTCATCTTCTATCTGTTGTTAGACTTTTGCTAACTCAAACCTTTCAACCAGAATCGGTCCCAGACGACGATACCGGATAATCTGCAATCGCCGGAAAACTTCTGAAAATTTCTAAATCACGCTGTGAATCGGTATGAGCATCTAAACTCTCTGATAACTCTTGTTTAGTCCTTCAATTTCACAAATAGTTCATCAAAACTGTTAATTGGTCCGCTCAGACGGAGTTCATAAAACAGAGCCGACGACTTTGCCGGAGTTCTGAGAAAAGTCATCTTTCCGGTACATTCATTTCCAAAACCTTCCCTATCCGATACGTTTTAATCATTTATATGTCCGTTAATTGAATTGAACAAGATCAGTCGAATATCAGTTATCTGAGTTGTTTTAGCGAAGAAGATGAAGTTAGGTTGTGTATATATTTAATATAAATCGGGTTATATCTCGGGTTAGACACACAGTCCAACGGTGGACTGTGTGCATTTGAATCATAGAGATACCAGGTTCGAGTCTGTCCTTGTTCCGATTCGTCACAATATTCAGACTTTTTATAAAACCCAAATACGAAAACTTCCAGTTAGTATATAAGAGAAATAAAAACAAGTGTTATAACCAGGTTAGACACACAGTCCAGCGGTGGACTGTGTGCAACGTTAAACAACAGGTCCCGGGTTCGAGACCTGTTATGCACACCGGTTCGATGTAATTAAAATCCTTTTTAAAAATAAATGAATTTTGAATAAATTAAATAGTATATAAATATAATTAAAAAGAGAAATATTTCGGGTTAGACACGTAGCTCAGTTGGTAGAGCTGCGTGCACGCGTACGGGAGGTCACAAGTTCGAACCTCACTCAGTGCAAATAAATACACGACCGAACCGGTCAACAGTCATGGTCAATGGTCAACGGTCAACCCAAAAAGTCAACATTTTTTTATATATTTTTATTTATTTATTTAATTTAAAAATCAATTAAAAATACTTAAAAATAATGTTTTTAAAGTTAGAAAATAACCTTAAACTCACAAAAATAAATCTAAAAATCCTATTAAAATTGTTAATAAAATCCACTTATTTACCGTACCTTTTCGTTATTATTTAGGTTAGTTAATCCTCGTCGATCAATCCTCTAAACTCGTGCGCATTCAACATCATCAAACGAACGCACCCAATGTGAGTGAATCTCTACAAATTCCCCGTTTTAATCACGTTTTTGGGGTGTATCATGTGTCTTATTATTTATTACATTTAAACACTTGTGCATCCATCATATCCATGATCAAATGTGTATTCAATCTGTATCAACTGTTTGTGTGGTTAATGTTTAGAATAAATTTATCATTTTCAGTACATACATCATCATAGGCCGCCGCTCCCCATTACCTATGAGCGTGAGCCGTTCCCCATTACCTATGAGCGTGAACGAGGCGTTGCCAACATACGATCGGCTCCGTTTGATTGAGCCTTGATCGCACATACATCATCATAGGCCGTCCGTTCCCCATTACCTAAGAGCGTGAACGTGACGTTGCCAACATATACAGTATCATTCATGTCATATATTCATGCAAGGTGGTTTGTTATTGTTATTGTTATTGTTATTGTATGTTTGCTCACATATGATTATTGCACAATTTTTCCATATTAAATATAACAAGAAATCAATAATAAATGTTTTCTAACAAGGTTCACTCGCCAACTTTTGTTGACCCAAAAACCCCCATTTTTACACATGATACAGGTGACCCAGTTGCAGCAAGAAACAATATATGATGGCTTAGAAGAATAAAACGGTTTAGACTTTGGATTGTTTATTTAGTTACCTTTCTTTGTAATCGTATGAACTTGTTTGGAATATTGAGGATGAAATTTTGAATTTAATAAATATGAAACATATTAGTAAACATCATGAGCTTTGGTGATAACCCAATTATGCCCCGACTCTTTGTAACATCCGTCAAAAACGGATTTACCAAACCCGCTCCGTTTATCAACCGAACAGTCAGTTAAAATTTTCGTTGCGAATTAAATGCCCAAAATAATTTTAAACGATACGTAATCAATTATTATGCGGGGATATATATTTAGTTTTTGAAAAACTGATAAAAATCGCAAAATAAAAATGTTTTACTCATGCCGGGTTTCGAACTCGGGTCTGTAACCGGCTCAACAACAACTTATCACTCAGCCAATCAACCGCTCCGCCGCTTTGATTTTATGTTAATAACAAGAAACAATTAATTCAAATATTCAAGTTCGGAAGTCAAATTCGTCAATTTGCGCCCAATTAGCAGTCGTCGGAAATCCCGACGACTTCGCCGTTATTATATGTTTCCGCTCAATTTAACCGAAGACTTAACTCTCACAACGGTTATAACCGACGTCTGAACCCGCGACATCAGCCATAACCGCCGGAGAACGGCTGACTTCGAATTGAGACCAAATTCAGACCCCATACATCTCGATACTACCCTATAAATTCACCCACAACTCGCCAGAAACCTTTCACACTCAAATCGCACCCTTTCTCGGCGAAAACTCACTCGCCGAAAATATTTATTACGTCGCCGGAAAACCGAGTTTTTAATCTCTGAGCTTCACTGAACCCCCTAAACTTATACCGAAGTCACCCACACCCTTTGTAAGCTTTCTGAAGATTCTCTGCTTCAAGACACTCGTCGCCGGAAGAGCTTGCTGTCGCCGGAGTTTTGCCGGAAAACAGAGGAGAACCAGTCGGTACTTTTCACGCCTAAATTTCCTTTCTTCTTACTTTTATCTCGTCTGTAATTGATCATTAAACGCTAAAGAAAACTGAATCAACACTTCGAATCAGTCAGTCGTCACTTCCGGTGAAAACCAGTGAAGAAGACGACGTTTCGGTAATAGTTAAGTATAATTAAAATCAAGTTATTTACCGGGTTAGACACACAGTCCAGCGGTGGACTGTGTGCACATTTAACGCTAAGGTCTCGAGTTCGAGTATTGTTCCTCACACGCTGCCTTAATAAAAATTCCTTTTTCCGCAAAACTGAACCGGATTGATTTAGGTATATGTTAAGTATATTGATAACCGAGTTTATAACCAAGTGAGACACACAGTCCAGCGGTGGACTGTGTGTCCGCTAACCCACAGGTCCCGGGTTCGAGACCTGTGGAGCGCACCGGTTCGCTGGATTTAATTCGTTTTTAAGATAAAGGGTTTCTGTTTAAAATCTAATTAATATATATATATAATTAAAATCGGATATATGACGGGTTAGACACGTAGCTCAGTTGGTAGAGCTGCGTGCACGCGTACGAGAGGTCTCGGGTTCGAGCCTCACCCAGCGCACAACAATATGCCTTCGAACCGGTCAACGGTCAGTCAAAGTCGACGGTCAAAGTCAACTGTAGCAAAAATCAAATATTTTTTTATTATTTTTATTTAATTATTTTAATTAAAAATCAATTAAAAATACTTAAAAATAACATTTTTAAGGTTAGAAAATAGCCTCAAACTCACAAAAATACACCCAACAATCCTACTAAAATAGATTAATAAAATCCGTTTGCTTACCGAACCAAAATGCTATTTATCTATGTTATTTTCACTCGTGGTTAAAACCACTTCGCGTGCACTCAACATCATCAACCGAACGCACCCAATGTGAGTGAATTCTTACAAATTCCCCTTTTTATTCATGTTTTGGGGTGTATCATGTGTCGCTTAAACTAATTCTCTTATGCAAATTCGTGCTATACCATTATATGATTTAAATTAGAATGTAACTTTTTGGTTGTGATGTATTACATATTGTCAAAGTTGTATGCAAATTATTTAGGCCCATCAGTTCCTCGTGGGAGACGAGTTGAACAACGCGTGCCTTAAAACTCATTCATTAGGCCCATCAGTTCGTAGAACAACGCGTGCCTCTAAACTCATTCATTAGGCCCATCAGTTCGTAAGAACAACGCGTGCCTCAAAACTCATTCATTAGGCCCATCAGTTCCTCGTGGGAGACGAGTCGAACATCGCGTGCCTCAAAACAATCATTTGGTGTATGTGTGTGAAATATTCAATATTGTTAGTTGTGTGAATAAATTTACATCTACATTTACTCATATGTGGTTATGCACATTATTTATAATCAATTGGATAAACTTGTTCAACTGTTTTCCATAGGATTCACTCGCCAACATTATGTTGATCCAAAAACCTTTTTACACATGATACAGGTGAACAGGTTGAAGCAAGGAAAACATAGGATATGCCTTAGAAGAGAACCAAGAAGCTTAGATTGATAGTTAGAACATGTTGTATCAATTATTGTAAATTTCCATTAAATTGTATTAATGAATATGAAACATATAATAAATGTCATGAGCTTTGATGATAACCCAATTATGCCCCGATCACCTTTTCCGCTGCGGGTCGGGGTGTGACACTCTTATTCCGCTGCGGGTCGGGGTGTGACAGATTGGTATCAGAGCCATGACTATAGGGATATAGGATAGGTTATTATACCCTTAGAGCCTATACTATAGTTGATTAGAATTTTTAAATTGTTTGTGTGTTACATGCAAAATTCATGATGTTTATATGCTTTATGTTTATTGTTACATTCAATGTTATGCAAGCATGTTCATAAGTACATATTATTATACAATGCCTATCATGAATCATATTCTCATAACATATCATATCCATGAGAGGACACACCACACAATTTCCATGACTTTTGCAACGATTTTTGTATTTTCAAATCACATCAAAGTGAGTTCTCATGACGGGCATGTAGTAACCGGAAGGGTACAAGTACCGGTAGTCGGAACGTCCTGTCTAGACTTGGCATTCGTATAAATCCAAAATAAAGGACCAGTTTGCCTACCTGGGGACTAACGATGAGAGTACGAAGGACCTATTAGGACAAAGCATGCTATACCAAACGTCGTGTGAGCTAACCCCACTTTGAGTTGTCATTGTGTCTACACCTGGACACCCTCCGACCATACATCTCGCAAACATATTTCATGGTTTTCATTCGGGTGATGCGAGTGTTAAACCGCCAATACCAATGTGAATCCTACTAAGCCAATAGTCATGGGGACCCACATGACTATACAGGTGAAGGTATGGGGGACATTGGAGGCCCAAACATGAGCAAAACCAAGACATCCTATGGATGTAGTTGCATTATTGATGTTTATGTCATTTTATTTTTTTAAGACACATGACACCTAAAAAGACTCCTTAAACTCACAATCTTCTTATGTATATTCCTGTATATGTCGGCTAGGCAACAACGTGGGGGTAGAAGGTTAGGAAGGTCAAACGAACGCTTGGCCACCCAAATCGCAAAACAAATGGCCGCGGTGCTTCCTGACATCGTAGTTCAAGTCCAACAAGCTCTCGCCGCAAATCCCATCAATCCTTCCCAGCAAGAAGACCAGAACATCGACAACCCTCCCTCCAAAAAGTGCTCATACAAACACTTCAAGTCTTGCGATCCCCCGAAATTTGAAGGGACCGAAGGTGTCACTGCTCTCCTCCACTGGTTTGAGGAAATGGAAAACACCTTCCTCAACTGCGATTGTCCCGAGGATCGCAAGGTACGTTACGCAACCGGGAGACTATTTGGAGTAGCTCTTACCTGCTGGAATACTGAAAAGGGTAAGAGAGGAATCGAAGATGCAATGGCCTTAACGTGAGAGGAGTTAAGGGAAATCATGACGAGACGCTTCTGTCCAAGAAGCGAGATCAAAAAGTTAAAGGATGAATTTCATTCGTTGAATCAAAAGGAGGGAGATCATACTTCCTACAACAAACGGTTTTTAGAGTTGAACCAAATGGTCCCTAACTTGTTCACCCCTGTTTACCGCCTAGTCGAACACTATATTCGAGGCCTCCCCTCGAAAATTCAAGACTCAGTTCTAAGCACTTCGCCTGCAACACTCGAAGCTGCTATGGAACTAGCTACCGAGCTTACTGAGAATCGTATTCGTAACGGCAAATTTAAGGACGAGAAAAAGAAAGCCCCCATTGAGAGCCAAACTTCAAACCATTCCACCTCCTCCTCAAAGTTTGCTAATAAGAGGAAGCGAAACACCAGAAACTTTGCTGTCACACAAACAAATTTCCCTATCCCTGCTGCACCCATCACTCAAGTTGCCCCCTCACCTGCACCATATAAAAAGCCATACTCCGGCCCATACCCAAAATGCAACCGTTGCCAATATCATTCACTTTCCTGATCATCCCTGCCAACATTGCACCGGCTGTGGTCGCGCAGGTCACACCATTCAAACCTGTCGCGTACTTCAGCGAACGAACCGCCATCAGCCCTCAACCCAAACCCACCATCAGATAGTGGGTCAAGCCCAACAACCTTTACTACCACACCTACCCAACATGTAGCCCAATCCTACTACCAACCCAACTATCCCATGGTGCAACCTATGCGGGCTTGTTACAACTGTGGAGACCCGAACCACTTCAGGAACACCTGTCCACGCCTGGTGAATATCATCCATGCCCAAACTCAAGCTAATCCAGTAAACCAGGCTAACCAAGCTCCTCCACCTGCAAGAGGAAGAGCTTTTAACATCAACGCCAATCAAGCTAGGGCTGACAACAATGTGGTTAACAGTACGTTTCTCATCAATGGTAGTTATGCATCCATGTTATTTGATACTGGCGCGGATAAGAGTTTTGTGTCCTTAGAATTTGAACCCATCCTCAACCAAATTCGAGATAAACTCATGGAATCCATAACGGTGGAAGTTGCTGACGGAAAACCGGTCTCATTAAACTCTATGATACGAAATTGTACTCTCACCCTAAACGATCATGATTTTCCAGTTGACCTCATACCTATGAAGTTGGGAAGTTTCGACATTATATTGGTATGGACTGGCTCAGCCAACATCATGCTGAAGTTGTATGCCGTGAAAAGTTTATTCGCATTCCTCTTATAAACGGTCAGACTCTACGAATCTTTGGAGAAACCCCTTCGAAAGGACTCAAATTAATGTCTTGTCTTCAAGCCCGAAAATATCTCCGCAAGAATTATGTCGCATTCCTAACTCATGTCGTCAAAAAGGGAATCAAGGAGAAGAAACTCGAAGACATCCCAGTAGTAAAACATTTTCCGCAAGTTTTTCCTGACGACATTTCAGGACTTCCTCCCGTGAGAGAAGTCGAATTCCGCATTGATCTTATACCTGGAGCTACACCAGTTGCAAAATCTCCTTATAGGTTAGCCCCATCCGAAATGCAAGAGCTAGCCAGTCAATTGCAAGAGTTGACTGACAAAGGGTTCATACGTCGTATCTACATCAGCGAGATCGTAAGCCGTCATGGTGTACCGTTAAGCATTATTTCAGATCGTGATGGTCGTTTCACTTCACGAACATGGCAAGCCGTACAAGCCGCTTTGGGTACACGATTAGACCTCAGTACCGCTTATCATCCTCAAACTGATGGACAATCTGAACGCACCATCCAAACTCTTGAAAATATGCTTCGAGCATGTGTCATAGACTTCAAGGGAAGTTGGGACGCTCATCTACCATTAGTTGAATTTTCGTACAACAACAGCTATCATTCAAGTATCGGCATGGCACCTTTCGAAGCTTTATATGGTCGTAAGTGCCGATCTCCAGTATGTTGGCACGAAATTGGAGAAGCTCAAATCACCGGTCCAGAATTGATTCAAGAAACCACAGACAAGATCCATCAAATTCGAAACAATCTTCTAGCGGCACAAAGTCGTCAAAAGAGTTATGCAGATAAACGACGAAAGCCTTTGGAGTTTAACATTGGTGATCATGTACTTTTAAAAGTATCACCATGGAAGGGAGTAGTTCGTTTTGGCCAGAAGGGCAAGCTAGCACCACGCTACGTAGGACCTTTCAAGATACTCGAAAGAGTAGGACCTGTAGCATACAAGCTTGACCTACTAGAAGAACTCAACAGAATTCACCCCACATTCCACGGATCAAACTTAAAGAAGTGCCTCGCCGATGAAAACCTCCATATTCCCCTGGAAGATATTCAGATTGATGAATCTATGCATTTCATTGAAATACCAGTAGAGATCATGGACTTCGGAGAAAAACGTTTAAGACGGAGTCGTATTCCAATTGTAAGGGTACGCTGGGAGTCGAAACGAGGACCTGAGTTTACTTGGGAACGTGAAGACTCAATGCGCGAAAAATACCCGCATCTTTTTCCTGTTACCACTACTACTTAAATTTCGGGACGAAGTTTCTAAAAGTAGGGGATACTGTAACATCCGTCGAAAAACGGGTTTTCCAAACCCGCTTCGTTTATTAATCGAATAAACAGTTTCAAATTTTCGTTGCTCATTTAATTCTTATTTTAATTTTAAACAATACATAACTAATAAACATTCTAGAAAATGGAAATTAAAATTGTTAAAAAATAAAAATAAAGTAACTAAAAATAAAAATGGGCTGCCGGGTTTCGAACCCGGGTCAGCCGGAAGATTTAACCATCAAACATGTAACCACTCAGCCACATGCTGTTTTGTTGTGTAATCAGGGAAACAATAAAACTTAAGTTTACCCGTGAATCGATCTGTTTGCGCCAAAACTGAAACCGGTAATCGGCTTTCAACTTTCCAGACGTTTGAGTGTTCGATATTACTGGTTATAACCGATGAAATCATTACGACCGACGTTCTTAATCAATTCAGCCTTTATTGAACTTGAATTCATATGATTTTCGGGTTTAATAACCGAAATCATTTACTTCTTGGTTTTCACCGGTAATATCATCATCGCGCGACTCAAAAACACCCACAGAACTCTCAATTTCACTTTTGCTCTATTTTCTGATCGTCGGAATCGCTATCTGATATCACCGGACTTTCGCCGGAAAACCGTGTCATTCATCAAAACGGTAAATTTCTCAATTCTTTCATCTTCTATCTGTTGTTAGACTTTTGCTAACTCAAACCTTTCAACCAGAATCGGTCCCAGACGACGATACCGGATAATCTGCAATCGCCGGAAAACTTCTGAAAATTTCTAAGTCACGCTGTGAATCGGTATGAGCATCTAAACTCTCTGATAACTCTTGTTTAGTCCTTCAATTTCACAATTAGTTCATCAAAACTGTTAATTGGTCCGCTCAGACGGAGTTCATAAAACAGAGCCGACGACTTTGCCGGAGTTCTGAGAAAAGTCATCTTTCCGGTACATTCATTTCCAAAACCTTCCCTATCCGTTACGTTTAATCATTTATATGTCCGTTAATTGAATTGAACAAGATCAGTCGAATATCAGTTATCTGAGTTGTTTTAGCGAAGAAGATGAAGTTAGGTTGTGTATATATTTAATATAAATCGGGTTATATCTCGGGTTAGACACACAGTCCAGCGGTGGACTGTGTGCATTTGAATCATAGAGATACCGGGTTCGAGTCTGTCCTTGTTCCAATTCGTCACAATATTCAGACTTTTTATAAAACCCAAATACGGAAACTTCCAGTTAGTATATAAGAGAAATAAAAACAAGTGTTATAACCAGGTTAGACACACAGTCCAGCGGTGGACTGTGTGCAACGTTAAACAACAGGTCCCGGGTTCGAGACCTGTTATGCACACCGGTTCGATGTAATTAAAATCCTTTTTAAAAATAAATGAATTTTGAATAAATTAAATAGTATATAAATATAATTAAAAAGAGAAATATTTCGGGTTAGACACGTAGCTCAGTTGGTAGAGCTGCGTGCCCGCGTACGGAAGGTCACAAGTTCGAACCTCACTCAGTGCAAACAAATACACGACCGAACCGGTCAACAGTCATGGTCAATGGTCAACGGTCAACCCAAAAAGTCAACATTTTTTTTATATATTTTATTTATTTATTTAATTTAAAAATCAATTAAAAATACTTAAAAATAATGTTTTTAAAGTTAGAAAATAACCTTAAACTCACAAAAATAAATCTAAAAATCCTATTAAAATTGTTAATAAAATCTACTTATTTACCGTACCTTTTCGTTATTAGGTTAGTTAATCCTCGTCGATCAATCCTCTAAACTCGTGCGCATTCAACATCATCAAACGAACGCACCCAATGTGAGTGAATCTCTACAAATTCCCCGTTTTAATCACGTTTTTGGGGTGTATCATGTGTCTTATTATTTATTACATTTAAACACTTGTGCATCCATCATATCCATGATCAAATGTGTATTCAATCTGTATCAACTGTTTGTGTGGTTAATGTTTAGATTAAATTTATCATTTTCAGTACATACATCATCATAGGCCGCCGCTCCCCATTACCTATGAGCGTGAGCCGTTCCCCATTACCTATGAGCGTGAACGAGGCGTTGCCAACATACGATCGGCTCCGTTTGATTGAGCCTTGATCGCACATACATCATCATAGGCCGTCCGTTCCCCATTACCTATGAGCGTGAACGTGACGTTGCCAACATATACAGTATCATTCATGTCATATATTCATGCAAGGTGGTTTGTTATTGTTATTGTTATTGTTAGTGTTATTGTTATTGTTATTGTATGTTTATTTACGTTTGCTCACATATGATTATTGCACAATTTTTCCATATTAAATATAACAAGAAATCAATAATAAATGTTTTCTAACAAGGTTCACTCGCCAACTTTTGTTGACCCAAAAACCCCCATTTTTACACATGATACAGGTGACCCAGTTGCAGCAAGAAACATATAGGATAGCTTAGAAGAATAAATCGGTTTAGACTTTGGATTGTTTATTTAGTTACCTTTCTTTGTAATCGTATGAACTTGTTTGGAATATTGAGGATGAAATTTTGAATTTAATAAATACGAAACATATTAGTAAACATCATGAGCTTTGGTGATAACCCAATTATGCCCCGACTCTTATTCCGCTGCGGGTCGGGGTGTGACAGGTAGGACCCTCGTGCTTACCACGATGGTGTTGACCTTTCCAAGCGATTGGACATGTCGCCCACTCCCAGTGCGTGCAATCAAGACTACCCAACATCACGGGAAACCCGTGTATCCGCTGATGGGCCTTGTATAAAAGAGGACGTCGGTAGTGATCGGCATCCTCAAATATCGCCTCCGAAAGAAAATTAACACCTAATATAATAGTGTTAATAACCTATAAAACAACAACAATAATAAAAGAGTTGTCATTTTAGTCACTGTGGTTAGGGTCATTTTGCCAGTTTAATTCAAAGGTTTCTTTTTTCGCCTGTGGGTCTAAAAAGGTTTCATCGTTGCCATTTTAGTCCACTAAGTGAACTTTATCCTTTTTTCTGTTAACAAGAAAGGTAATTCGGTCATTTTATATGTAATTATGTTAACTAGAAGTGCAATTCGGCCATATAAATGACCGAATTGCCCTTCTCGTTAAAAGAAAAAATGGATGAAGTGAACCCGGTGGACTTAAATGGCAACAGTGAAACCTTTTTGGACCCATAGGCGAAAAACGAAACCTTTGAACTGAACTGGCAAAATGGTCCAAACCACAAGGACTAAAATGTCATTTAACTCTAAAATGGCATTTAACTCTAATAATAATAACAATAAGAGTTAAATGACATTTTAGTCCCTATGGTTTGGGACATTTTGTCAATTTAGTCCAAGGTTTCATTTTCCCCTTTGGGTTCAAAAAGGTTTAACCGTTGCTATTTTAGTCCATTGGGTTAACTTTATCCATTTTTTCATTAATGAGAAGGGCAATTCGGTCATTTTATATATACATTTGTTAACTAGAAGGGTAATTGGCCATATAAAATGACTGAATTGCCCTTCTCGTGAACAAAAAATGTATGAAACTAACCCAATGGACTAAAATGGCAACGGTGAAACCTTTTTGGACCCACATGCAAAAAATGAAACCTTTGAACTAAACTGGCAAGATGGCTCAAACAACAGGGACTAATATGGCATTTAACTCTAACAATAATAATAATAATAATAATAATAATAATAATAATAATAATAATAATATTATTATTAATACCTTCACAGAAATTTTCAAGATAGTCACGATAACTTCTGGCTGTCATCCTTAAGTATTCATCCTATGCATCACTCGCTGTGTCATACGCAAGTTGCTGAATTGTGGCATTACACTTTTGTATTTCAGAAAATTCAATGTTGCAACTAGCACTTTCTCTTTGTGTGAAATTTGGATATTGGGCCACAAGATCATTAGAAATTCTTAAGAAAATACGACGACTCATACGAAACCGACACCTAAACTGTGCATCGTCGTACAACGGATTTTCAGCAAAATAATTGGGCACTAAACATTCATGAGCACCTAACCGATCTCGTTCAGAAGGCGCTTGTCTAGTACGCGTTGTAGACGATTCGGCTTCTTTTCGCAAATACTGAGTCGCCTCCTACATCACTACGATAAGCATATCGTCAATCATCCCGTCGGATGAAGAGCTGGATGAATCGGACGAAGAGTGAGATGACATTTTCGTTATTGAAAATGATTAGAGAGAATGTGTGTGTTTTAGTGATTGGTCTGTGTTTGAGTTTGTGATTGATTTGTGTAAAAATATATGTACATATAGATATATATTTGGTTTATTATTTTTTATAAAAGACCGTTGCCCAACGGTCATGTTGACCAAAAATCTCGAACAAAGCATAGCAACACGTGTTACTTTGCTGGAAAAGAGGCTATGGTGCCCCCTGGCGCCCAGAGGGTGGCTATGGGGCGTTATAGAGCGCAAAATGTCAATTTGGCCAAGCGGTATACCACACCCTCTAGTCTTAGTGTGGATGGGGTTACTTTTTAGTATTAAGTGGGTGTAAAATTATAAAAATACTCTTACTATTAAAATATGATAGTTGAAACATTAAAAGCATACATATGGGCCCACCTACCAGCCCCGCCCCACCTCTTCTCCCCTTTTCACACTTTCTTCTTCTCTACAACTTCACCACCACCGTACAAACTCCACACATGATAAACACAACCACACAAATCTCTCACCGACAACACTCCTATTTAACCCCATCAATCCTCTTTATCAACCTCTACCCTAATTAACACCCCTTCATCTCTCAATTTAATTCACACAATTGTCTAATATCAAATAGATATGTGCAGGGTGTGTTAATGTTGATGAATTAGAACACACTTATTTCAACCTTTTGTTATTACTATATCTTTCGCTTGCCGAACTCACATAGAAGATATGATAACAATTATCAAAGGTATGATGACATCAAAAACACATTTTGACATGTTTCATCTTATTATATATCTATAATTTGTATGTGTTTGTGTGTGCTCACTTAAATAACACATATATAACCCTAGAATTGACTCAAACTTCATATAGATCTGTCCAATTGTAAATTTGCTAAACACAAAGGTATGATGATATCAACAACACGTACGGATTTTATTTCATATCTATAATTTTGTATGTGTTTGTGTGCACGCACTCAAATAGCACAAATTCATGCCCTAGTATTAACTGAAACTTCAAGTAGATCTGTGTTGTTGTAAATTTGATTGTCATTATCGATTTTAGATGCTATAGAATGATGATTGTTGTAAATTCTAAATAAAAACACGTGTATCTGATGTTGTTGCTGGGTTAGAAAGAATGAAGAAGACGAGGAAAGTGAAAGCGTTGTAGAAGAGCACGTGAGGAGACATTCGAAATAAGTGTGTTTTTGGAAGTAAGTGATTGAAGATGATGCTAAGGATCAAAAGGATTCCTACTGTGTCTAATCACTACATAGATGAGTTGGAGCTAGTGCTGGTTTTGCTGGGCATGGGCATAATTGCATGAGAGATTGTTGTCTACCAAGTGTTTGTTAAAATGCTTTATCTTACAGGTTGTGGAGGCAAGATGGAGGCGATGGTAGGATGGTTGTGTTTTCTTGTATCGCATACATGGTAGAGTTGCAGGTGGAATGAGAATAAAAAGAGGAAGGTGGGTGGGATAGGGGTGGGGTTGTTACTTTGTTTTTTTAAAAGTGGGTCCCACAAATAAATATACTTATTTAATAGTTTAAGTTATTTTGTTTTTTAGTAAGGGTATTTTTGTCATTTCACATCCACCTAATTGAAAAAACTAATTGATGTTAGACCTATGGACTATCCAAGAACTAATGTGCAAACGATAGTGTAGTAATTATAGATGAAATCTGGGCAAACCACAAGAACTATTTAGCCACTTTTCTCTTAGTCTTATGTTTGAGAAAATATATATTGTTATGTTATGCCTTGAATGTTTGCGTGTTTCAAGATAAATTGACATCAAGTTAAATAATGCTAAACGTAATTATGTAATACATCATACACACTAACTCACTATATTGTAAATTTGAAATCTAACAGAAGTGATATGTAAAGGATAATAATAAATTGTTCGAATTATACATTTTCGTATCAACATGCAAATACATTTGTCGTGTTTGAATTCATATGTCCGACAACATTTTATTTTTCTGCTCTATGTAAAATGATTGTGTTCATGTCATGTTTCACTTGCAAACTTAATTTTTGTGTGTACTTATTAATAATTAAAGAATAAAAAATTAAAACGGTAGTTAAATATAATTTTTCAATTTTAAAAATAGATTTTTTTGTATAAAAAAGTAACATTATTTCTACAGAAAGTAAATGTGTGTTTTATTTAAAAAAAGAATGTTATTTTGTAAAGAAAATGTTTCTGATAAGTTTGTGTAACTTTTTTCATAAGAAAAAAAAAATAACATGCCATGTTTTACGATGGTAAAAAAGTAAAGATTCTTATAAAAAAAACTAATGGTCTTTTATAAAAATAAAATTCTACAAGAAGGATATGAAGTTCAAATGGTTGTCACGTACATAAACACTAACATTTACATATAATAAATCTTTGATCTTTGATTTACTTTCTATAAATTTAATCTTTAAACAATTGATGGATAGAATCATGGAACTCGCTCAAAAACTCGAAACAAAATCATTATTAAATATTAATGAAGTTCTAATAACTTAATCATATTTTGGGCATTCTTATTCCATATCTTTCAGGATAATATGCGTACAAAGTTATCATTCGGATCATGTGGTCATCGTGTGGAATTTGAGTTGCCCTATTTTATAGAACTTGTTAACCATGTGAAGGAACTCTTGATATTGACCTAGAGAATATGCTTACAACTTTACAAGGAATGAAAATTAAAGATGGTGCGTGGGTTACACTACTAAGTTATTAGTTATCATTTAACTTAAAAAGTTTAAATGCTTTTTAAAAAGTTTATTTACAGCCCTACAATATATCTCGATGTTTCCAATCGATGCTAATACGTGTGCACATTCTCTCTCTGAAGTCAGCTCTCTCGCTTCTATTGTCGCTCTCAAGTCGGCACCATCGCTTATATTGTCGCTCTTGTTTCAATTTGTAAAAAAAATTCAAAATATTTTAGTAAAGAACATATAAACCACGTGAGAAGTGAAACTAAGACGGAATAAATGTTCTTTATGTCTTATTTTTCTTCTCGTGAAATTGAGACGGAATAAATGCATCTTTATCCCATATTTGATTCTCATTTATCTCTAAAATGTATGCTTTGAGAAGCAATAGTGTTTAGTACAAGAAGATAGAAGAGAAATGTATTTAATATAACATTGGTGACTTTTAAAATTCGATAAACTAAAAGACATAACAAATAGCAAATAAATCAAAGGTTAAATGAAAAGAAAGGGGTTGGTTCAAATGTAACAAACAAGATCGGAATAAAGTGAAATTAACTTGAAGATTAGAGATAAAGATAACATTGTAGCAAGCATGGTTTGGGATATAACTCAATTTGATTTTAGATTATATTTAAGTATTCCTATTGGATTCCTCGGCAAAAACTAGATGACATTTCTTGTAATCGACTATATAATATAAGCATAAGTAAACCCTAATTGTTTAGGGTTGTCACATGAAGAGGTTTAACTTTTAAGTTTGTGTGAAAGTGTGGAGGAGGATTTATATAGAAAAAGTTTTTAAAGGGGTTTAACTATATAATTTGCTTATGACCTTCAAATATACTGGGTTGTGCTATCGTACTAACACATAGGTGCCCAAATCGGTTATTTCGAGAAATTGGTTCGGCTAGTTTTTTTTATTATTTATTTATTTTTGGTTATTCACTTTTACCGGTTTGGTTATTGACCGGTTTTCTGGTTAAGTAACCGGTTCCTCTCTATTTTTTTAAATTTTCAGTTTTTACTTTTCAGTTAATCAGTAAATTGGTTCGGGATTGGTTAAAAAACAGACTAAAAATTGGTTCCTTTTGGAAAATCCCTAACTGATTACGAACGTATAGTTATACAAACCCACTAATCGGTTACTCCTCAATCGGTTATTTTTTTTAACGGCATACGGTTAGGATATCACTAACCAAGTTAGTATTAAACCCCTTGCCTGGACTTGAACACAGGACCTCCAAAAGAAGAAAAGCTTCCCACCTCCCCCTCAATAGGTTTTTAACCGATTATTTTGTGCACCTCTAACGTAACGTAACTTTGTGACTTATAACTTTATGTTAAAAACTTTTACTTCATATGTTTATATTGTTGTAAACATTATTTTATGTATTATTTTATGTTTTGTGAGTACACGAAATTTCGGCATCACATGGGGAAATCCCTTAGTTACGTTCCATTTTTCATGCGATATAATTAACCCTTTTGGATATTTACATATCATTGAGGAAATCACAAAGGTTAAGAAAAAAACAAGGCTAAACTTTAGATTCTTAGGATCGTTGCATATAAAAATCAATGCATTCATTAAGTTTCAAAAAAAATAATAATTAATAAGAAATTAGTTAAATTTATTACATACTTATTCCATTTTTTCTTCAAACGTCGGTGATATAGTATATCAATCATGTACACTATATGGAAAAACTTGTCAACCACGTGATTAATGCTCTTGATTGTTCAATTTTTTTAAAGTAAATTTCATTAAAATATGTCAAACCTCAAATTGAGACGGCCATAAATAATAAGGGAATTACATCTATTGATTGTTCAATACGGTAGCATACTGGCGACTTTGGTGGTTCATTAATTGATTAAAATTAAATAGGCTGATATACTTCTTTTCATAATTGGATAGGTTAAAAATACAGTTTAAATTTCCCTTTTAATTATTATAAATCCTGGCCTTTCTTCTAAATCTTTTTTATTATTTTGTTTATGAGGTTTGGTGCTTTGGACTCTGTCCTTGTACCAGGCTTATTTGGAGATGGGCTGTTGTGTGTTGGGCTTGTAGCCGTTAGAGTTGCTGAGTTCTTTTAGGGTTGCTGCCTTGTTATAAAGATTAGAAGGATCCAATGCTGAGGATACACTCGAGCTCTTCATTCTCTCATTTCATCCTCTTGCCTGCTTGTCTTGTTCCCTCACCTTCACACATCCATTCATGAGTTTAGGGTTTATTTCTATCCTGTAAGATCATCTTGTTGGAGATCATTTGATTCACCAGTCAATCTTTGATGACTGGTTCACCTTTCCTTTGTACTTGTTTATGAGATTTCATAATAAATCAAGTTTTGTACTTTTGATCATTAAGTTTTGACATGGTATCAGAGCTCCGAGGTTCATTCGGTGCTCTTGTGTTCTTCCGCTGCATATTATCTAAGTCCTTTGTTGGATCTTTCCGATCTGAGGTTTCTTCATCTTTATGGCGGTAGTACTTGGGGTCTTGTTTGTTCCGAGGGCTCTATTGGCCTCTGTTTCCGGAGTTCTTTGCTTCTTGGAAACGGTGCTGTCCTTGAAGATTGAAAGCCTAATTTTGGGGTTTTTGGGTGCTCTTGAAGAAGGTTCTTGTTGGTCCCTTTTTAGGGCAAACCAACCGGACTTGTGCGACTGTCTTCTGACCAGGTTCTTGTAACCCTAAAGTGAAGGTTACAAGACTGATTTCTTGGAATTATACGCACCCTCTGTGAGATCGTTCTCTCTATCTATTTAATTTTTTTTTGTCTATTGCATCATTGAATTTTGTATCTAGGCATATTGATACTGGGTTTAGCCAAGACCGGTTTTGATTTGGGACAGAGAGAGGGTTCACTCTTTTGCATTAGTTTTTTGTTGGTCAGTTATGTTTCGTCGGTCCTTATTCTGTGTTTTATTATTCTTATTTTGTGTCTTGTTTGCTTATCTTGTTACTTGGCTCGTGATACTATGTTGTCTGTTTTTTGTGTTTGATTGATTTATCTGCTAAAATGGGTGATTAAACTAAGTCGTTTGTAACTTTGGTTAGCAAACTTGATGCTAGTGATCCTTTATATCTTCATGCTAGTGATTCAAGCGGTCTTACGATTGTTAACATAAAGTTAAAAGGAACCGAAAGTTATGTGGTCTGGTCAAATGCTAAAAACAAATTAGGGTTTATTGAAGGTACTTGTGCCAAGTCCACAACTAATGATGTCTTAGCTAGTCAGTGGGATCGCTACAACTCTATTGTTTTTACTTGGATTCTGAATTCTGATTCTGATGAGTTATATGTCGGTCAAGTTTATTCAAAACTTGTTTTTGAGGTCTGGGACGATTTAAAAGATATATATGATAAGGTTGATAGTTTAGTAGTCTTTGGTTTGTATCAAAAGATCAATATTGTGAGTCAGAATAGTGCTAATGTTTCTTAATATTATCATAAAATTAACACAATGTGGAAACAATTTGATGCCATGCTTCAGTTATCCTCTTGTACTTGCAATGCTTCTACTAAGTTTAATGGGTTTAATCAATTAATCAAACTTATGCAGTTCTTGATAGGATTAGATGATATTTATCAACCTGTTAGGACCAATCTGTTGACAAGAGATCCTCTACCCACTATTAAAACTGTTTTTCCAATTATACCTAGAGAGGAATCTCATAGAGGATCAAATAATGTTTCAAAGGTTCCTAATGTTGGTTTTGTTGTGATCAGAGTGCCGCGTCCCGGTCAAAGATAATATTTATATGCCTTAATTACCCTTAACAATGCGTTAGTGGTAGTAAGGGGTTGAACCACGAAGAGTTTGTGGTTTGCTGCAGACAATATTGATTTTAACGAGTGTTGTCACTTTTATAAAGCTTGCTATGAGATTAATTAATTTGTGTGTTTGAAAAGGGATGGGACAAATTTGTTTTTAATTAATTGACTATGGAAACTTGAGCAAATGAGACTTCACGAAAAACAACTTGATTAAAAGGTTTTAAACAATAATAAAGAACAAGGTTCACACCCGGTTCGGTAATCGAAGTCCTAGGGTTCCTACACGTTTTAGATTCAATTCAATTGTAAAAATGACCAACGAGTTTAGTGTTGTGTGGCTTAGGTGCCAAAAGCTATCGACGTCGTAAATGACGGATTACAATGCACTTCGTTACCAAGAACATATAAATTCTAACCTAGACAAGGCATAAGTGCACATAAACATTTCGCAAAGTCAAATTTAATCTTTACTCGACAGTTTACGAATTCAATACAAATACAAGACAATTGTCATATGTTTCAACATCAAATCACAACTTGTCACAAATCAAAACTCAAACAATGTTTAACCCTAGAAACTTACAAAAACCTACACCGGGGTGAAACTCTCGAGAATTAGCCGCTCATGACGAACAGAACACGAATACCGGAAATTGAAACCTTGAACTTGAACATCTTGAAGCTTTGATAATGGTGATGATGATGATTAGGGTTTGTAGTGGATGGTAAAGGTGAATGGATGGATGAATTGGTTAATGATGATGGTGATGATAGATTAGGGTTAAGATGGATAGGATGATTTTGAGAATTGGTATGAATTTGTGGTGATTGAGATGATGGTAGGATGATTCTTGGCTCCAAGAACAAGTTCAAACTCTCCAAAATGTGTAACTCCCCTTGAAAACTCCAAAAACAAGTCATATACCCGTCCCAATGATTCAAAACATGAAATTCGTGACTGGCATACAGAAGGGGTGTTGCCAAAGGCTTCCTTGGGCGTCGCCGACGGCCCTTGGATCTTCTAATTTTCTCCGACGCTCTAATCCACTGCCTACCAACAATTTTGGCCGACGGACTTATCTGGGGGGCATCGCCGACGGCCTAGGGGGCATCGGCGACGGCCTCTCCAATTCTTGTTTTCTGATTTTTCCATTTTGCACTCCCGGTTGACCCGTTTTCCGCCCCGATGCTACCGAAAGCTCTCGAATAGCTCCCCGTAAGACCTGTAAAACACAAATCCAATCAAAAGTAGGCTATTTGAAACTAAAAGTTATGTAAAAACATAAGCTTAAACATATAAGAGCACCGGTTTCGACCACGCATCACATCCCCACACTTGTCTTTTGCATGCCCTCAAGCAAATATGTTTTCACTTTCACGTGGGTCAAATGAGAAACACACTTCTCATTCTTGAGACAAGCTAAGGTCTATTGTCATACCTGGTTCATGATCTTTACAATTTTCAAAACATTTAGCGGTGAAGTGATTAATCACATAAAAATGGTTACCCAAGATTAATCCGCCCTTGAAATACATCATACACATCCCTCACAGTGTTCTCTCCACTTGGTTTATAAATTGGCTATCGATGATGCATTAGCACTTTTTAAAGTAATCACTGAAACCGATTAGAACACGTACCCGACATAAGCTTGCAACTCAATCGTTCTCCACCAGCAAACATAAATACTAAGCACAAGTTAAAAGGTCTTTAATGAGTTGTAACGGGGCTAGGATAAAGGTATGGAATAAGGTATTTTGAAAGTGGCTAAGGTGATGAGAACTCATTTTTTTATTACATACACAACTACTCTAAAAACGACTACTACGAATAAATAAACTTTGAGGCAACAAATTTCGCCTTTTATTCAATAAACTCTCAACACATATTTTTGTGCTTTTCTCAACAAATTTCTTCTTCTTCTTCTTCTATTTTTTAAAGAACTTGGAATCGAATTTTCAACACAAGGGTTAAAAATAAAAGGTTCAATGGTCAAAGGCTAAATGGGTTGGCCAAACGAAAGGTTTAGGCTCAAAGTTGGCGACTAAGGGATTGATTCCGGGTAAGGATACATAAATTTTGTAAAAGGAAAAGGTTTACCTAACGCCTTAATCATACTTGTGCTCGTATTTGGTCTATGGTCTCAAACGCATCAAAATTTGCAAGTTCTACAATGCGCGACTAAAAGTCCACTCAAACAAAGAAATATATGCATATATCTATGAAGTGTAAAACGACTCAAAATCTCACGTATAAAGGGTAAGGTATGTGATATGTACAAAATGCAAGTTTCTTAAGCGGATTATTCCCAAATAACCACTCGCTAAATACCCGTCATGTTATTAATTCGAACTTGACCATCACAAGAGACCACATGGGTTGTGCCATCCCTCATTGACTTAGTTACTTGTGCTTTTTAGATTCTTACAAACAAAGACATTTTGAAAAAAATTTGAAATTTTCCCCACCCCACACTTGAGGTTAACATTGTCCTCATTGTGTACTGTTTAAATGAACAGGTCAAAATCGAAAAACTTTTTTCTCCCCATCCCCACAATTGAGGTCAACATTGTCACTAATGTGTAAGAATGGAGCTTTTAAACGCACAAGGGATGTGACACGGCTATCCTCCCCAAAATTTCACCCCAGAAAATAAAATACAAAGTACAATCCACTTATTACTAACTAATAATCAAAGCTAAAAAGAAACGCCTGCACCTGGTTTTCGCTCATTCCTCGTGTGCTTTTCATTCTTCAACAAAAATGGTCGTCTCGCGAACATAATGTACCTACAAATCTCAACCCTCGTGTAGAATCAAGCTTCTCACAACCATCAAAACCTATTAGTTACCTAGTTCTACCATTTTTATGAAGAATTTACCAAGCCATATTTCTATTAAACTTTAAATTTTTAGAAAAAGATTTTACAACAACAACAAACCTAACTCACTTTCGTAGGAGTCACGATTACATTTAGCTTATGCAACAAGCCCTTTTAACCTCTCGATAGCTTGGGAGGACAAGTAGGTCTCGTGAGGGTTATATAGAGAACACACCCACAAAGTTCATTTAATTACTAAAGAAAAGAAAAAAGCAAATAATAAACAAAATATACAACAACATAAAACATATTGCGCACTATCTCTGGTAATGCTCGTTAGAATCGATGGGCGGGTATGGATGGTAGGGGTATCCAGCGAGAGCTGACATCATCTCCTGATAATCATCAAGGGGCCCTCTTTCCCCTTCCGTGGGTGCCTGAAACTATGGCGGGATAAAACTGGAACCGACCCCTTTGGGCCAATGTGGAGATGGGTCAGAAGGCCCGGGTAACACAGGAAGATCCTAATAATTCATCCAAGGTGTGTGTTCTTGGTACGGTCGACCCGCCTCCCAATCTCGATGATGGCGTTCTTGGTCGTGGAGGTGTTTGGAATTCTTTATTGCAATTTGTTGGGTTGTGGCCATCGTATTCCATCGACAACCTCCATTGCATTATGCTCAACGCAGAAATGCTCTTGCTTATCCTCCCACGCTTGCGTTCTAGACAACTCTTGCACCCAGTACAAGTCTTGTTGTTCCATATTGGCTTGCTAAATGACTCATTGCTCTTGTTGCCTCTCCCATTGTTCCTGTTCTTTGGCATGGTGGGCATCCTCTTCGGCCCAATTAGTTTGTTGTTGGGCCTCCCAGTTTTGCTCCCACTGCCTTCTCCTCTGTTCATATTCCTGGTTCTCCCCAATACCCGTAGAGACATTATCATATACATCTTGCTGTCCCCGGTTGTAGTTAGGATACCCCAGCTTACACTGGTTGGGCATAAAACTTGCTACACCTGCCGAAAATTCATGGTGTGGCCGGGCATACCTTCGACGCGGTCACCTCGGACCTTGAGGCTCATCCTCATTTTCCTCATCTATCATTTCCTCCTCTTGTGTAGCTTCTTGTGCCGCACTAAGATCAACAAACTGGAATTGGTGTCCTTGATCATCAGACACCGTGTACTGGTGACCATAAACTTGAACCTGTATCTTCCAGTGTTGCTTCATCGATGCACAACAGATTTGATCCACAGGCTTTGAAACCCACAGTGACTCTCGTGGTAGCCTGTTTTGCTGCACAATCATGGCGCTAATCAGCTGCACATGCAGTGTCATCTTTCGCGCGTGGGACTCATGGGTATCCCACGTATTCATCATCACAATTTGTCACCACGACAACTTTGACGACCCAGATAATAATGCATGCAAAACCTGACAATTTGGCGCCTTCAACTTACTTCGGTCTCCAAATCTGACCATGATATTCTCGAGAGAGATGGGTTGAATAATTTTTCCTTCAACCGACAATAGGCTCCTCAATGACGCCCAACCATCCGAAAAGGTAACACTGATCCAACCATACCATCGGGATCTGCGGTATTCAGTTTATTATCTAGGAATTGGTCAATGTTTTAGTAAAAATACCCGTCGACCCCAGAGAATTGAATCGTGCAATGCAGTTCATGGTCTCAAAAGACATCACCATTTGACCCCTGCCTGTATCACCAACCAACTGCCACGTGTTCGGTGGACCATCCTTATTATTAAACCTTAATGACGCCAACAATTCGCAAACTGCCGTCAAATAAACCTGTGGTGTGATATCCTCACACCAATCCAAGACCTGTTCCCAACCGAGCCTCTCAAACATTTGGACGATCCCAATCATCCGAAACTCTTCCACATTCACCGTCCTTTCTGATACAACCCTCTCTGGAATGGTAGTAGATACACCATTAACCATCTTCCATTTCCATAATTTCACTTTAAGGCGTTTGTCATTGAACCATGAAAGTGGTCGCTTCTTATTCTCCCATGGCTCACCCACATTACTATCTCTAATTCTTTCCCAGACCCAGTCCTGTCTGTACAACCTTGCATCATTCTCTTCTACCCCACTTAATTGTTTCCATTTCCTTGGCCTTAACCCAGAAGACGAACCGGCTCCCGAAGATGAGCCTTGACCCAAAACTTTGTTTCTCTTCCGGCTTGCTATCTACAAACAACAATGCGACGAAAACAATTAAAATCACTCAAAACCTTGATTCAACTCAAACTTTGAATATAACACGGAATGTTGCACCACAACTATTCATTGGATGTAAACTAGCTGATTTAAACTTCTAAAGTATCAAACTTTATCATCTAAAGGTTAATTTTTCATGTTTAATCCTAAGTTCATAAGACTTCAACAAGGTTCCACATCACGTTCATGTTCAATCATGCAAACAAATGAGTGTAATCACATCACCACACTTGTTGCATGTTCAATCCCCTCCCAAATCAAGTGTTTACCACAACTCAAGCTAAAACATCATACATTATTATAAGCAACCTACTACTCTTAAACAAAAAGTTCAAAATTTCGGAAGAAATCAACAAACCATATGATGATCTTGCTCAAATTCAAGTAAAGCTCATACCTTTGATGTTGTAGACTAAAAAGAACTAAGAAAAGATGTAAATCAAAACTTGAAGAACACCCTTGCTAAAAACCCAAAAATTCAAGTTCAGAAATCTTGCAAACGAGCAAGAATCGATGAAAACTGTGATGGGGGGTTTTGTTCCTCTCGAAACACTACAAAAATAGGCTTAAGAATCACTGGATTTGGTGGAGAATGGAAGGAGTTAAGAGAGATTGAAGGTTTTAGGGTTCTTGAATGGCTAGAGGTAGGAGATGAAGTGATTTGTGAGTTGTGGTGAGAGTGGAATGCAGAGATTTTGTGGTCTTAATAAGCTATGGATCATATAAGGGTCTCATGGGTCGAGTATGTGGTCAAAATGAAGTTCGGGTCGAGTTTGGATAGGTTTAAAGGTGTTTAGGTTCGAACTTTTAAGCTGAAACACGTTCAACGTCGGCAGACAAGCCAAAAGCCGTCGCTGACGGCACTTTGGTCCGTCGCCGATGCATCCCCAAAAATCCCAAATCTTCCAAGGGCTTAATCATCTATGTACGCAACATGTGACCCGACGGCCTCAAAGCAAGCACTGTCGGCGACGGCTTGGGACCCCTTTGCCGACGCCCGCTCTGTCACACCCTGACCCGCAGCAGATATGGTAGTCGGGGCATGATTGGGTTTTCATCAAAGCTCATGGCATTTACTATAATAAAGTTTCATATTTATTATTTCAAATTAAAATGAAAAATTCCAACAAACACATAAACCATACAAGCACAAAATGTTCTAAACAGGACATTCAAGTAACGCATTATTTTTCTTCTAAGGCCCAATCCTATGTGTTCCTTGCTTCAACCTGTTCACCTGTATCATGTGTAAAAATAGAGATTTGGGTCAACAAAAATTGGCGAGTGAATCCCGTTTAAACATTTGAAAGAAATGATATGTTAATTAACTTAATAAAAATGTGCATAAAACAAATATGAGCAAACGTGTATGTAAACTATTCACAAACCACATAACCATCTAGCAATGTACATGTGAGCACGACAAGCGATGTGCTGTGAGATCAATGTAACATCCGTCGAAAAACGGGTTTTTCAAAACCCGCTTCGTTTATTAATCGAATAGTCAGTTTCAATTTTTTGTTGCTTATTTAATACTCATTTTAATTTTAAACGATACATAACTAATAAACATATTAGAATATGGAAACTAAAATTGTTAAAAAGTAAAAATAAAGTAAATAAAGAAGAAATTAGGCTACCGGGTTTCGAACCCGGGTCAGCCGGAAGACACAATCAACAAGCACTTAACCACTCCGCCACTTGGTGTTTTTGTGTAATCAAGGAAACAAATAAAACTTAACTTCTACCCGAGAATTTATCTGTTTGCGCCAAAACTGAAACCAATAATCGGCTTTCAACTATCCATATGTTTGAGTGATCGTGAGTTACTGATTATAACCGATAAAGCATTTGCAACCCACGTTCTTAATCAATTCGGTCTTCATTGCCTCGGTTCATATGATTTTGGGAGTTGAAAACCGAAATCATTTACTTCCTGATTTACTCAAACAATATCATCGTCTCATAATTCGGAAACACTCTCAGAACCTTCAATTTCACTTTCGCTCTATTTTCTGTTCGTCGGAAACGTTTTCTGATATCGCAGGACTTTCGCCGGAAAACCGTGACATTCATCGAATCGGTAAATTTCTCAATTCTTTCATCTTCTATCCATTGTTAGACTTTTACTAACTCAAATCCTTCAATCAGAATCGGTCCCAGACGACGTTGTCGGATAATCTGCACCCGCTGGAAAATCTCTGAAAATTCCGAAATCGCGCTGTGAATCGGTACAAACATCTAAACTCTCTGATAATTCTTGTTTAGTCATTTAATTTCACAATTAGTTAATCAAAACTGTTAATTGGTCTGCTCAGACGGAATTCATAAAACAGAGCCGACGACTTTGCCGGAGATCTGAGAAAAATCATCTTTCCAGTACATTCCTTTCCAAAACCTTCTCTATCCATTACATTTCAATCATTTATAATTTTCGTTAACCGAATTAAACAAGAACTGTCGAACATCGGTTGTCTGTGTCTTTGAACGAAGAATATGAAGTCAAATCTAATGTATAATTTTAATTAAAACAAGATATTAAACCGGGTTAGACACACAGTCCAGCGGTGGACTGTGTGCAAACACATAGCGCACGTCACGAGTTCGAATCTTACAAACGCACCGGCTTTCCGAATTAAAACCAATTTTTTTGTTACTTAATTAGAGTAGGACCCAGGATGTTTTTAAGAATAATAAAAACTGTAAGTTTAACAGATAAGTCACACAGCCCAACTGGTTGGGCTGTGCGCTGACATACCAAGGGACCCGAGTTCGATTCGGTTTCCCTGCAACCGGTTCAATCATTTAAATCCTTTTAGTATAAATCGAATAAATTAAAACATTTAATTAGTATATATATATAATTAAAACTTAGAATATTTCGGGTTAGACACGTAGCTCAGTTGGTAGAGCTGCGTGCACGCGTACGGGAGGTCACAAGTTCGAACCTCACTCAGAGCAAACAAACACAAGTCCGAACCGGTCAACAGTCAAAGTCAATGGTCAACGGTCAACGGTCAACCCAAAAAAATCAACATTTTTTTATATTTTTATTTATTTATTTATTTTAAAAATCAATTAAAAATACTTAAAAATAATATTTTTAAAGTTAGAAAATGACCTTAAACTCACAAAAATAAATCTAAAAACCCTATTAAAATTGTTAATAAAATCCACTTATTTACCGTACCTTTTGTTATTATTTAGGTTAGTTATTCCTCGTCGATCAACCCTCTAAACTCGTGCGCATTCAACATCATCAAACGAACGCACCCAATGTGAGTGAATCTCTACAAACTCCCCGTTTTAATCACTTTTTGGGGTGTATCATGTGTCTTATTTTTATTATAGTTAAACACTTGTGCATCCATCATATCCATGATTAAATGTGTATCCAATATGTATAAATTGTTTGTGTGGTTAATGTTGAGATTTAATTTATCATTTTCAGTACATACATCATCATAGGCTCGTCTGTTCCCCATTACCTATGAGCGGAACCGTTCCCCATTACCTATGAGCGGAACGTGGCGTTGCCAACATACGATCGGCTCCGTTTGATTGAGCCTTGATCGCACATACATCATAATAGGCCGTCCGTTCCCCATTACCTATGAGCGGAACGTGACGTTGCCAACATATACATTATCATTCATGTCATATACTCATGCAAGGTGGTTTGTTATTGTTGTTATTGTATGTTTATTTACGTTTGCTAACGTATGATTATTAATTTTTCCATATTAAATACAACAAGAAATCAATAATAAATGTTTTCTAACAAGGTTCACTCGCCAACTTTTTTTGACCCAAAAACCCCCATTTTTACACATGATACAGGTGATCCAGTTGAAGCAAGAAACATATAGGACGGCCTAGAAGAATAAATCAGTTTAGATTTTGGATTGTTTATTAAATTTTCCTTTCCTTGTATTGTATGAATTTGACTTGAACATTTGAGATGTAATTTGAATTTAATAAATATGAAACATATTAGTAAACATCATGAGCTTTGGTGATAACCCAATTATGCCCCGACTCTTATTCCGCCACGGGTCGGGGTGTGACAGATTGGTATCAGAGCCATGACTATAGGGATATAGGACAGGTTATTAGACCCTTAGAGTCTATACTATAGTTGATTAGAATTTTAAAATTTTTTTATGTGTTACATACAAAATTCATGATGTTTATATGCTTTATGTTTATTGTTACATTCAATGTTATGCAAGCATGTTCATAAGTACATATTACTATACAATGCTCATCATGAATCATATCCTCATAACATATCATATCCATGAGAGCACACACCACACAATTTCCATAATTTTTGCAACGATTTTGTATTTTTTTAAATCACATCAAAGTGAGTTCTCATGACGGGCATGTAGTAACTGGAAGGGTACAAGTACCGGTAGTCGGAACGTCCTGTCTAGGCTTGGCATTCGTATAAATCCAAAATAAAGGACCAGTTTGCCTACCTGGGGACTAACGATGAGAGTACGAAGGACCTATTAGGCCAAAGCATGCTATACCAAACGTCGTGTGAGCTAACCCCACTTTGAGTTGTCATTGTGTCTACACCTGGACACCCTCCGACCATACATCTCGCAAACATATTTCATGGTTTTCATTCGGGTGATGCGAGTGTTAAACGCCAACACCAATGTGAATCCTACTAAGCCAATTGTCATAGGGGCCCACATGACTATACAGGTGATGGTATGGGGGACATTGGAGGCCCAAACATGAGCAAACCCAAGACATCTTATGGATGTAGTTACATTATTGATGTTTATGTTATTTTTTTACGACACATGACACCTAAAAAGACTCCTTAAACTCACAATCTTCTTATGAATGTTCCTGTAGATGTCGGCTAGGCAGCAACGTGGAGGTAGAAGGTCAGGAAGGTCAAACGAACGCTTGGCCACCCAAATCGCAAAACAAATGGCCGCGGTGCTTCCTGACATCGTAATTCAAGTCCAACAAGCTCTCGCCGCAAATCCCATCAATCCTCCCCATCAAGAAGACCAGAACGTCGACAACCCTCCCTCCAAAAAGTGCTCATACAAACACTTCAAGTCTTGCGATCCCCCAAAATTTGAAGGGACCGAAGGTGTCACTGCTCTCCTCCACTGGTTTGAGGAAATGGAAAACACCTTCCTCAATTGCGATTGTCCCGAGGATCGCAAGGTACGTTACGCAACCGGGAGACTATTTGGAGTAGCTCTTACCTGGTGGAATACAGAAAAAGTAAGAGAGGAATCGAAGATGCAATGGCCTTTACATGGGAGGAGTTAAGGGAAATCATGACGAGACGCTTCTGTCCAAGAAGCGAGATCAAAAAGTTAGAGGATGAATTCCACTCGTTAAAGCAAAAGGAAGGAGATCATACTTCCTACAACAAAAGGTTTTTAGAGTTGAACCAAATGATCCCCAACTTGTTCACTCCAGTATACCGCTTAGTCGAACACTATATTCGAGGCCTCCCCTCGAAAATTCAAGACTCAGTTCTAAGCACTTCGCCTGCAACACTTGAAGCTGCTATGGAACTAGCTACCGAGCTTACCGAGAATCGTATTCGTAACGGCAAATTTAAGGACGAGAAAAAGAAAGCCCCCATTGAGGGCCAAACTTCAAACCATTCCACCTCCTCCTAAAGTTTGCTAGCAAGAGTCTAAGCTGTTTAATTTTTTAATATTTAGTTTTTTGTTATTATAATTGAATCATTTGTGCTAACTTCTCGTGTTTGTCGTGTTTTCGTTTTAGTGGATGCCCCACACGCGCTCGCAAGGACCTCCGCCTAAGCCGCCGACGGACACGCCATTCTCCCCCGCACCAAAGGTAAGTGCTTCTTCCTCAACTCTTTCAAGTTCATCTCATTCCTTCGTACCACCCGATTTCGATTTTACACCTAAACCTTCATCACGCGATTCTCCGTCACCCCGTGTAGTCCATAGAGACGTAAGCCCACCACAGCCACCACCCAACTTCCACATGGCTGATAACAATCAGACCGTATACCAACAGGCCACCACCGGTTTCACCAGTGCGAACTCACCCATTACCTTACCCCCATGAACAATGACCGAGCTAGGCAAATCCCTTCCTACGTCATGACCGCCATCACTAACTCTTGCCAATTCCACGGTCGTGATGATGCGGATGCGCCCGCACATATCATCCGCCTTACCCGTCTATGTCATACATTCAATATGGAGGGGGCGGGTCATGATGCCCGTTTTCTCCAAGTCTTTCCGTTTTCTCTCGGGGGTCGGGCCGCCATCTGGCTTGACTCCCAACCACCCCGCACTTTTTCTACTTGGGCCTCTTTACGGGATGCTTTCCTTAAGAAATACTTTCCACCCTCCAAAGCATCTCGCCTTCGCGATCAGATCCATTCGTTTCGAATGGAACCTGACGAGCCCTACCATCTAGCTTGGGAGCGGTTCCAAACTCTAGTATCCCGTTGCTCCTAACATGGTCTATCAGACTGGGCACTTGTAGAGAAATTCTACAACGGTCTCACCCCTGAGACCAGTGCTCGCTTCGACACCTCTGCTGGTGGCCACCTGATGGGAAAGAAAACAGTAGCCGAGTGCGATGACCTTTTTGAGAGCTTTGCCCACTCTGATGTTGATTACAGCACTGCCGGTAGGAATTCAATTCCTGATTCACGTACACCTCTGGTTAACCGGGGTTTACCCCAAGTTAGCTTGGAAACTACGGTAGCTGCTGCTCTAGATAGCTTCAAGAGAGAGGTCACGAAACCGCGGTCCTACGAATCCTTTCAATAATACGTCCAATTATAATCAAAACTGGCGTAATAATAATAATAATCATTACCGATCTTCTGTTAACCCCCCTGGCTTCCAATAAGGCTCGTATCAGAACAGAGGGCAGGGTCATTACAATAGTGGAGGTTCAGGTCACACAAGTCAATTTAGTGGAGGGGGTTTAAATCAAGAGGTCAGACTAGGAGTGGAGGGTCAGGAGGTAGTCTAGATAGGATCGAAGAGCTGTTATCCCAATTAGTTATCAAAGATCAGGCTACTCAGGAAACTCTCGCGGAACATGATCTGCTCTTGAAAATTCAACAGTCTGCACTCTTAGATCTGCAGAGGTCGGTCGGTAGTATCGCTAAGCAGCTGCAAGAGCAGCCACACGGCCAGTTCGCAGGTAATACCCAACCCAACCTCGCGAACCAACACGCGAAAGCGATTACTACGTGCAGTGGTAGGACTCTGAAGGAGGTAGGTAGAGAGGGTGTAGAAGTGGAGGTAGAGGAGCGAGATGAAGAGGTAGATGAAGAAATCGAGATGGAGGCTCCACCCATGGTGCACACTAGGTTAGACCCAGCAAGTACCGCACCAGCCAGTGGACCTTCAGTTGAAAGTAGGGGAGAGAGGAAACCGGTAGAGGTTACGTGATCACCGATTGTAGACACTTCACGCCTACCCTACCCAGCACGTCTGAAGCAGCAGAAATATGCCAAGGAATATGGGAATTTCCTTGACATGTTTACTCAGTTGAAAATCAATCTCCCGTTTATCGAGGCCCTCCAGCATATGCCTAAATATGCTAAGTTTTTAAAAGATCTTTTAAAACAAAAAGATAGGCTGGGGGAGCTTTCAAATGTCCCATTGACTGAAGGGTGTTCCGCCGTGGTTTTAAACAAGCCGCCCGAGAAATTGACTGATCCGGGTATCTTTACGATTCCATGCCTATTCGGTGGTTCCATCGCTCCAGCTCATGCTCTGGCCGATCTCGGGGCGAGCATAAATCTGATGCCTTTCTCGCTGTACGAGCGGTTAGGTTTAGGGGAGCTCACCCTTACGCGCATCTCTCTGTCATTAGCTGATAAGTCGGTTAAGTACTCGAGGGAAATTATAGAGAATTTGTTGGTTAAAGTCGACCGATTTGTCTTTCCTGTAGACTTCGTCATCCTCGATATGGAGGTCGACGAGAAGGTTCCCATCATCTTAGGTCACCCATTTTTGCACATCGCGAAAGCGCTCATAGATGTTCATGATGGGAAAATCACACTTCGAGTCGGTGACGAGAACGTCACATTAGAGATCGCAAGGTCGATGCAACACCGAAGTGGTGGCGACAGCGATAGTGGCCCTTGTCACTTCGTATACTTCCTAAACTCATTCATTTCGTGTGTTGATCATTGTTTAGACTATATTAGCGGAGCCGACTTAGTGAATGAGAGTTTAGTACCCGAGGAGAGTGGTAGTGAGGATATAGGGGACGATGTCTTCGAGATTCCTGAGAATCTAGATTTCTGTGAAGTGAGTGCCGCTACTGAGGGCACACCAGTATCGACACCAGCAGCCGTAGAACTTAAGGTTCTCCCGTCTCATTTAGAATACGCGTTCCTAGGTGACAATTCGAGCTTACCCGTGATCATTTCTTCGAAATTGTCAACGGAGGAGAAGGAGCGTTTAATCGAGGTCTTGAAGTCGAACAAGGAGGCCATCGCATGGAAACTATCTTTATCAAGGGGATTAGCCCTACCTTCTGTACTCATAGGATCCTCATGGAGGACGTCTTTAAGCCAGTGGTGCGCCACAACGCTGTCTGAACCCGAATATGCAAGAAGTTGTAAAGAAAGAGGTGCTTAAGCTGATGGAGGCTGGTCTCATCTATCTGATCCGCATGGGTAAGCCCCACTCAGGTTGTTCCCAAGAAGGGGGGAATGACAGTGGTCATGAACGAAAAGAAGGAGCTTATCCCATCGCGAATAGTCACGGGCTGGAGGGTGTGCGTAGACTATCGAAAATAAAACGACACCACCCGCAAGGATCACTTCCACTCCCGTTCATCGATCAGATGCTGGAGCGTCTGGCAGGACAGCAATTTTATTGCTTTCTTGACGGCTTCTCAGGTTATTTTCAGATCCCGAATGCTCCTGAGGATCAAGAAAAGACAACCTTCACATGCCCGTATGGTACTTATGCGTATCGCCGCATGCCGTTCGGGTTATGTAACGCACCGGCTACTTTCCAGCACTGTATAGTAGCCATCTTTCAGGACATGATCGAAACCTCCATGGAGGTTTTCATGGACGATTTCTCTATCTATGGAAACACCTTTGATCAATGTCTTACTCATTTAGATGCGATGATGAAACGGCGTGTCGAGACACGACTGATGCTCAACTGGGAGAAATGTCACTTTATGGTGACAGAGGGCATTTTGCTAGGGCATAAGATTTTGCAAGCCGGGATAGAGGTCGATCGGACGAAAATCGATACTATCAGCAGACTTCCCCCACCCACTAGTGTCAAGTCAATCCGCAGCTTTATCGGTCATGCGGGTTTCTACCGACGGTTTATTCGAGAATTTTCAAAGATCACCCGCCCCATGACTCGACTTCTCGAGAAAGATGTACCCTTCATCTTCGATGATGACTGCATAAAAGCTTTCACGATCCTTAAGGAGAAACTAGTGAGTGCTCCTATCCTCGTCTCACCAGACTGGAGCTTGCCTTTCGATCTCATGTGTGGTGCGAGAGATTATATTGTGGGCGCCGTTTTGGGTCAGCGATGGGACAAACATTTCCACCCTATTTACTACGCTAGTAAAACCCTCAATGACGCACAGGAGAACTACACCACTACAGAGAAGAAGTTTTTAGCAGTGGTGTTCGCGTTTGATAAATTCCGCTCTTACCTTGTCCTATCCAAAACCATCATCCTTACGGACCATGCAGCTCTGGCGTTTCCTTTTCCAAAAGAAGGACGCGAAGCCTCGTCTCGTTCGATGGATTCTCCATCTCTCTGAATTCGACATAGAGATTAGAGATAAGAAAGGAGCGGAGAATGTAGTTGCTGACCATCTATCCCGACTAGAGGACCCTAGTAGAGAAGAACTTAGGGAATAAGAGATCGGTGATAGATTTCTCCACGAGTCAGTAGAGTTGGTGACAGCCGAAAAGGAGGGAATGCCGTGGTTTTCTGACTTCGCGAATTATCTGGCGAATGGAGTGGTACTGAAGGGGATAACCACGCAGTAGAAGAAGAAATTCTTCCGCGATGTAAGGCGTTATATCTGGGACGACCCATTTCTATTTCGGGTAGGGGGAGACCGTATTTTGAGGCGCTGTGTGAGTCGAGAAGAGGGGCAGAGATATTGACGCACGTGCATGAGGGACTGACAGGAGGTCACGATGGTCCGCACATCACCGCACAGAAGGTTTTTGATTGCGGTTTTTATTGGCCATCAGTTGTGAAGGGCGCCCTAGAATTTGTGAAGATGTGTGATCGTTGCCAGCGTACCGGCAACATCTCATCTAAGGACGAGATGCCCCAACATCCCATCCTGATTCTTGAAGTCTTTGATGTTTGGGGGATTGACTTCATGGGACCGTTTCCCGTCTCTAGCGGGAACCGGTACATCCTCGTGGCTATTGATTATGTCTCCAAGTGGGTTGAAGCTCAAGCTTTACCCACAAATGATGCCCGAGAGGTGGTGAGATTCTTAAAGAAATTGTTCACCCTTTGGTACCCCACGAGCCATTATCAGTGACCGTGGCATGCACTTCTGCAATGCCGTCATGGAAAAGGCATTGGCGCGCTACGGTGTCACTCACCGCCTCTCCACCGCCTATCACCCGCAGACTAGCGGTCAAGTGGAGAACGCGAACAAGGGGTAAAACGGATCCTGGAGAAGACGGTAGGTAAGAGTCGAAAGGACTGGTCCGACAAGTTGGACGATGTTTTATGGGCGTTTCGCACCGCCTATAAGACACCACTAGGCACCACGCCCTTCATGATCGTATACGGTAAAGCCTGCCATCTCCCGGTCGAATTAGAGCATAGGGCACTGTGGGAGTTGAAGACCGTAAATCTAGACCTCACCGAAGCAGCCAAGCGACGATTCTTTCAAATTCACGAGTTAGAGGCACTTCGGGTTGCAGCGTATGAGCGGTCATGGAGTCTGAAAGAGAAAACAAAGGCGCTGCACGATCAGAGGTTGAAGAATGTAAAGGATTTTCAAATCGGTGACAAAGTGCTTCTATATAATTCTCGATTGAAACTGTTTGTGGGCAAGCTGAAATCCAAATGGTCCGGCCCGTACGTGGTAAATGAGGTTTTCCCTTATGGAACTATCGAGCAGAAAGACGAAGCAGACGGAGGGAAATGGAAGGTCAACGGGCATTGATTGAAACATTATTAAGGAGGACCGCTAGATCCCACCGAGACGGAGGAGACTCCTCTCGAAGTTTCGCCTCAGACAGCGTAGATTCTCGGGTTTCGGCTCAAATGTAGAGTTTGTAGAGTTTGGTAGTTAGTTGCATTTTGTGTTTTTATTTAATTCATGTTTCGAATTTTGGGTGTTTGTTTGTGGGTCGATTTAGTTGGTTTTTGCAGGTCACATCACGCATCAGTCATGGAGCACGGACGATTGCAGGTACGTTTGATCAATCCGGTAGAACAAGTGTGATTCCGTAAGCCACAAAGCTAACATGAGAGTTTCAAAAGTTCAAAAAATTTTCTAAGGCATAAAACCTGACAAAAGCTAGAAACTTTCTGTGAAAACAAGCCTCTCGCGGAGCGCGAGAGGCACAAACCTCCTCGGTCGCGGCCCGCGAGAGGCCAATAAGTTCCGGAATCATTACTCGGTCGTGGGGCGCGAGAGACTTAGTGGTCTCTCTCGCGGCCTGCGAGAGGCTTTATCTACACTTAAAAAACCCTCGCCTCCATTTTCTCACACATTTCACCACTTTCTTCAACACCTTCCCTACAGTTTTCAACCCATTTTCACCATAACTATGCCATTTTCAACCCAAATTCACCAAAATCACCCACATTTTCTTCCCTACATCATTCCTCACTCATTTTTACGTGATTTCACCCGGTTTTTACCCTTCTACTCGCATTTCACCGGTGCTTTAAAGTTTCAATTTTTTGTACTCATCTTACAGATCTACAACAAGGTACGGTTTTGCGCAACTCTTATGCTTCCATTCTTTATTCTATATCTTTTTTGCGGTTATTTTGATGTTTGATTACTGTGCTAGTTGTCGGTTCGGTTAACTGAGGGTTTGGTTCATCTGGGTTACTTATGCGTTTTGATAGTGGGGCTGGTTATAATTTGTGGATAGCTTATGTACATGCAGGGGGAATTTCGCGGGTTTGGTGCGGTCCAACATTGAGTGTGGGAATGAGGGTTGGCTAACTTTATTTTTAAACAAAAATCTGATATTTTTAAGATAGTCAATCGTTAGTTCCGCCATGTTTCAACCTGTTTTATCTTTCATTATACACTCAATGTGGGCTTGTATCTCAGAACATCGGTATAAAGGGGTAGTGTTTGGTTTTGGATATGTTTCGGGGGGTTAGTAACATCTGATTGATTATGCATATAAGATTCGATCTCGCCCGTACTCAATCTCCATTCGGGCGAGATTCGGTTTTTAGTAAACTATAATGTTACACTCGCTTCAAATGTATCTTAATCATGAAGTAAATTGTTTTTCTGTTGCAAACCATGACCGCGAATGAAATGCTATACGGTCGTTTGTTTTATGTGGTTGCTTTCTTTCTAAGGTCATACTTGTCTTACTTGTGCTTTATGCAAATGTCAGGAGAAGGTAGCTCAAGCAGGGCTGGCAGAAAGAGAAGAGGACCAACACCTCGTCAGAGAGGTGACCCCGCCGACGCGCCACAACAACCCTCTTATTTCGGTAGGCGCAGAATCAGGTATCGGGGAGAAGGTGTCCCCCATGGGCAGAGCACGCGAATCGTGGACAACCCTCTCTTGCAGTTCGATTTAGACTCCCACGAGTGGGAGAGGCTCTCAAACTTGGTCACTTTTGAGTTATTACCTTACAAGAGGATTGATTGGGAGTTGATTGATAATTTGGGACAGAGGGGTCAGATCAAGCAACTACTAGGGGATAAGTTCAGACGGGTACTAGATTGTGGAGCAAGACAGTACAAGGAAATCACTTACGAGTTCTACTCCACTTTCGAGTACCAACAAGGGAAGTTTAACGAAAATGACGTGGTTTCTTTTGCCTTGGGGAGGCAAGTATTTGAAATGACAATTCCACAGTTTGCGGTGGTGACACAAATATATTCAGATGAGGAGGTTCAGTCGACGGACTTCGCCACGAGCTTGCAGGGTGTCTTCAAAAGAAGGCACCCCCATAGTGTACAGACAGATGAACTCGCCAGATTTTGGTACTCAAACAACATGGTGGCGAGTGATATCACTGATCCCTTTCACCGCTTCCTTCATAAGATTCTTGCTGCTACGTTGGTTGGGAGGGGACAAGGGGATAATAAGGTCAACCAAGTGAGTTTATTTTGTTCGATGTGCATAGTAGAAGGACGGCCGGCAAACCTGGACACAATATTTTCTTGGTCAATGAAGAGACTGTGGAGGGGGGGCCCCGGGGCAAGGGTTTGTTGCGGGCCCTTGATTACATGCTTGGCTGAGAGCCTAGGGGTGTTTGACAGATACCACCTGGACAGAATGAGAGAAGGCCCCAACCCCTGTGTCATAAGCGTCAGAGATCTCCAGGCTGCCAGAATTCTTACCACCCAAGAGCCTATTAGCTGGATACCAGCCCGCCAAGGACCTCAAGTGCAACCGCCTCCCGGGTCCGAAGCTGCATCTTCTATGCAGGCGGGCATCCTACTCGATACCAGCGGCCAGTCACCCGCCAGGAACTGCCAGGATGGCAGTACCCTCTTCGGGAACCTCGTCCGGACCCACTAACCTTAGATTCACTTTATGACAGGATGGAGACTGGGTTCGGGATTTGAGAGGTTATGTGGACCAGCAGTTTGGCGGGGTTCGCCAAACCATGTTAGAGAGTAGACGAATGCACGAGGCCAGCCAGAGGAGGCTAGATGATGGAATGCGCTACATGATGCAGAATTTAAACATGGGAGTCCCGTATTACTTTCAGCAGCCAGGCGGTCAGGCAGGTTCTAGCCAGTTTGCAGGGATGGAGGATGTGCAACCATACCAGATTTTTGAGGCATCCGAAGAATCTTAAGAGGATGATTGAAGCAGCTGAAGATCTTTAACTTTATTTTTTCTTTTCTGCTGTTTTCAGTTATTATGGTTTGTATTTTTAAACAATTTACTGTGGGGTTGGTGTTGGTTGGTTGGGTATGTGTTGAAGGACAATCTTGCAAAACTATTGATTTATTTGGTTTTATTATTATGTTTTGTAAGTGCGTGATGCTAGGTTGATGTTATATATTGTTCCGTTCACATGAGAGCGTTGAGAGTGGCACATTAAGCGTGTTCGGTTTGGAGAGCACGAGTGGTTTGCGTGGCACATCGACAGGCTTGCACTACCAGCAAAGTCGCTTCCTTTTCTGTATTTTATTTTTCTTCTTATTTGGTTTGCTTGTTTTTATTTTATTTTGAGTAGTATTTGTCTCATCCTTGCATTGGGGACAATGCAAAACTTTAAGTGTGGGGATGGGATATTAGAGTAGTACTAGTTAGTCGTATTAGTTTGTTTAAAAAATAAAAAAAAACAAAAATAAAAATCAAAAATCCGAAAATGTCTTTTGAAAAAGAAGTTTGCATGAAAATTAAATGTAAAATGATAGAAAATTAAACTTTATTCGGTTTCAAATAATAATAATATGAGAATAAAAAGGGGTGAGTTTATGTCTAATTTGGGATGTGCGAGTAGGCTCGATTCGGTTCTTATTCTCTTTGAGCTTAATACACCTTAATAGTCGGTCTACTAGTGGGTACTCGTCTTGGAGAAATGGGAAACTGAAACCACCAAAAATAGTATAAGGAATGCCGTTATAAGCTAAAATATTTAGAATTTTTAATCATTAAAAAGAAAGAAAAAAAGAAAAAAATGAGCTTGATTGAAAAGTAGACTGAGGCCTATGGAATCTCCCTTGGGGATGGTGACTCTGATCGAGAATCCCTCTAGCATTAGTTGAAATTTTAAGTATCGAAGCCCACGTTGTCGCTCTCGGGGATGGTGACTCTGGTTGAGACAGCCTCTAGGTTAGATATGCAAAAAGAAATCAAAATGCTTAAATGGAAAAAAAGAGAAAAAGAAAATTGCTTGATTTTAAATTCTTTATATTTTGGTATAAAACGGTTAGGAAAGGGTTTAAATAATTCGTTCCTTTTGTTTCATAAGCTTGAGGTAGGATTAGGGATACTGTGAACTCTAGTGTGATAAGAGGTTTGAGCCGAATTTTGAGTTTAAGTGGATCAAATACTTGCAATCACGGTTAACATGAATCTCGTTCCCTAATGAAAATAATTGTAATTTTTGAAATCGAGTAATTGTTTGGTTATGATTCCGTTTATGCACAATTCTTTTTCGAGGGCGAAAAAAGAGCAAGTGTGAGGATATTTGATGTATTGAATAATACATCTATTTATCTTGTAGAGTTTGTATATTTTTAGCTCGTTTTTGTTTCGATTTGTCAAGAATTTATCTACTTTTAATTCAAACGCGTTTTGCAGGTCTTGGTTCGTGAAAACGGTTCGAAGGATGGGAAAAACGAGCGAAAATGGTGAAAAGAACCGAGCCGGGACGTGAGTGGATCGAAAGTGTTTTCTCGGTCGCGGGGCGCGACCAACACACATAAACTCTCTCGCGGGGCGCGAGAGAGGGATAATTATATCCGGTTTCAAAACTCGGTCGCGGGGCGCGACCGGACCCTCCAAACTCTCTTGCGGCCCGCGAGAGATGTGTTTAACCAGAAAGTTTCAAAATCAGAGTTGTTTTGGGATTTAGTTGTTTATAATAGACTTATTATCATTGTTAAACACATCTTGGGCAATCTTGGACGAACTAGGGCAACTTTGGAGCTAATTTCTGGAGGTTTGAAGCTACACAAGGCAAATCTAAGCCGTAGGAATTGTGGTGGTGATCACGGGAGTTCAAGGCAGGAGCTTGTCACGGTTTATCATACCAATCTCCCTTCGATTTCTTTGTTTTGATCAATCATGCTATCTTGTTATCAACTTTATTTTAGTTACTTTTTAAACATGTTGTTAGGCTAGATTTTCTTTGGTTACCTAGGTTTTGGATGATGGATTCATGAAACTTTAATTTGCTTTAATTTAATTCATGGTTTGAATATTTCACAACTTTAATGATCTAGTTTAGGGTATTTGCATGATCTTGTTTGTTTGATGGTTATTTGGTTGTTTTGCATAAACTTTGGTGAATGTCTTTCATGTAATAGGTTTATGTTACTTTTCGTGTTTTTAGGAATTCGTGAGGTTGTCGGTAAAATTGGCCAATAAAACCGGGGAAATAATTAGATTAACCATTAAAGCAAACTTGTCATTATACCTAATTTGTTAATTGAGAAATTGCAATTAGTTGGCTGAATTAATGTGGTAAATTGTTAGGTTAGGGTTTTGAGAAGTTCCCGAGTCTAATTTCCTTGTCATAATTGAATCAGTTAATCTAAACTAGAAATTTGTAGTTGGTCTAGGTTAATTATTGAGAGGTAATTAATAATTAGGCACTTTACTAATTTGAAAAGATAAGTGAAAAAAATCTTTAAGACCGGTAAACGAATAAAAAGGATAGGTTATTGTAGGTGTCTTCCTGAGAATGGTCGGGGGTCCTGTTTAATAATCTTAAACTTTGATATGCTAAGATCCCGATAAAATATTCAACCAGATTAATTATTGTTAAAGTGAAGGAGTAATTGTCTAAAAATCTAACCTAGGTAACTAGTTTATTATCTCTTGGTAAAAGTTCTAATAAGTCCCTAGAAGTTCATAGTTTGGTCATTTCACTTTAATAGTTTCATTTAACTTGATAATTTAGATTTGTTGGTAAAACCCCCCTTTAAAATATACATAGTGTGTAATTGAGTCTAAATTAGTAGTCTTAGCAATTAGAGAATCATGTGGGTTCGATAATCCGGACTTACTTAGTACTATTCTACAATTGATCGGTCCACTTGCCGGTTAGTAGTTTAGTATAATTTAAGAGTCTAGAGTATAATTTGAGTCTAGAATTAGGATAATTTATTTTGTTTTTAATTAACTACTTTTAGAACATCAATGAACTAAATATCGCATAGCACGTTAGTTCATATAATGGTAATAGCACAAGTGTTTGAATCAATGATATAAATAAAACGACATATGATACACCCAAAACATGAATCAAAAGGGGAAGCTTATAGGAATTCACTCACAGTGGGTGCGTTCATGATTTGATAACGAGCGCGCACGATTTAAAGATACCAACCTACGAGAAAAGCTAACCTAAATATTCACGTAATAATTTGGTAAATATATTTCTTTTACTTAAAATTAGTATTTTTATTTAATGGAACTTATTAGGCTTTTTAGGTAATTTTTATTGTATTTATTATTAATTTTTTGTGCTTAAAAAGGACTTATTTTATTATATATTTTTGTAGTTTTTGGAGAAAAATAAACAAAAAGGTTAATTTAAAAAAATATACCCTTAGCGGGTCGAACCGGGTCAAACTGGACTTTTATGCAGCGTGTGGGATTCGAATGTGTGACATTCCGTTTACGTGCACGCAGCTCTACCAACTTAGCTACGTGTCTAACCCGGAATATATTCGAATTTAATTATATATATACGCTTACTGATCTAAACCATAATCAGGTTATATTTTAAAAACGTTTGCTAATTTTCAAAACATGTAACCGACCAAGGCTTTATGTTGAACACAGCCCGACCAATTGGGCTGTGTGACTAACCCGGAGAATATGAGTTTTTAAATAAATTTATACACTAACTGAATCTGATTATATATAAGTTATAAAAAGGTTGGTGTAATATAGGAAATCGGAACCGTGTGTGAGACTCAAACCCGGGACCCTTTGTTTAAAATTCACGCAGTCCACCACTGGACTGTGTGTCTAACCCGGTATAAACACCGGTTTTAATTATTCTTATACATTGTTTCCACTTCATCTTCTCCAATTCAAGCATACTGTTTGATAACCCGCCATGATTCATTTAACTTAACAATTACCCTACTACTGATAAACGTAAATTGAATGGAAAGTTAGAAGATTTAATAGGTTTAAGGAAGATTATACCGAACAACGACGGTCTTCGGTTTCTCCGGTAAGTTCCAGTGAGATTTAAGACTTCCGGCGAAGCGTGATTTGAAAACCAGTGAGTGTACAGAGTGTAATGTGAGTGTGAGCGAGTTCTGAACAGCTTCAAAGGTTACTATTTATAGTTGAAGGTGAGGGTTTAAGTTGAATTTCAGTTTCGATAGTTTCGGTCAGGGAGAAATGCTTGTGGAGTGATTGTGTAACTGATTTGATCATGGCTGACCCCATGATTGGATCTATCACATGATTGGAATCGGCTTCATAGTTTAAATTTGTAAAAGAAAAGGATTTTCAGTGATTGAATTAGAAGTTTCATCCGTTACAGGCGGTTGTTTGAAACTGGTTTTAGGGTGTCGTTTTGATATAATATTTATTTGGTTTGGGATTAATTCAGATATGTGTGTGTAGTGTAGAGGTGTGTTTGTGTGTTGGTTGGGTGGGTACCCGGGTTCGATACCTGCGGTCACCCTTTTTGTGTTTTTTATTTGTTTTTATTATTTATAGTTTATTTATTAATATTATTATTATTTTGACCTTTATTTATTATTTATTATTTACTACTAATAGTATGACGAATTCTAAAACACTTAACAGAAACGCGTAACGAACATCATAACGTATACTTGCATTAACAAAACAGAGCGGGTTTTAAAACCCGTTTTACGACACACGATCGATTTTTAAATTTTTTCAATTTCAAATTTTTTTTATATGAATGAAAATAAGGAAATTTCACAAAAGGGACCTAAGCTAGAAAAATTTCTAAAAATTATTAAAATTCTTTTTGTAAGGTTTTCCAGATTTTTAGAAAAATTATTAACAAACAATTGTTTATGATTCCTACCACCCCCCGTATAGTCGTGTATTGTCCTCAATACACAAAACAAGTATAAGACATACCTTACGTCTTCATGACCCATTTGCGGTGTCCGGAACTTTACACATTTCAAAAAGATTCGTATGAAACGACAACGATAAAACAAAGAACAATACGAACAAATAATACAAATGGTAAAAAACTCTACACAAATGTTACTGTTCCTTTAATTGACCCCATAAGTTGGCACGCTTACCAAAAAGCTTACCAACTCCGTGTTCGCATCCTTGTTCTCCTCGTTACCATTAAGAAACGGTTTAAGACGGTGACCGTTGAACGTTTGCTTCTACCCATCCTTTGGGTCCTTGATGGTAACATCACCCAACTTTCCGACCCATGTAACCATGTACGGGCCCATCCACTTGCACTTTAGCTTTCCGGGAAAGAACTTGAGCCTCGAATTGTAGAGCCAAATCTTTTGACCCTCCACGAATTCCTTCAGCTTCAACTTGGCATCATGTGCTCATTTCATACCATGCTTATATTTCGAAGCACACTCATATGCCTCCTCCCGAAGCTCTTCCAACTCGCATAACTTCAACTTGCGTTTCTTACCTGCATCATCGTACTTAACATTAACCTCTTTGATAGCCCAAAAAGCACGATGTATAAGTTCAACCGGCAAGTGACAATTTTTACCGTAAACTAAGCGGTAAGGTGTAGTACCAATAGGTGTTTTATGTGCCGTTCGATAGGCCCATAAGGCATCGTTCAACTTCGTTGACCAATCCTTATGGTCCGGTTGAACGGTCTATTGTAAAATTTCTTTAATTTGCCAATTCGACACTTCCACTTGAGCACTCGTTTGCGGATGATAGGGGGTAGCAATTCGATGGTCAACACCATACCGTTTCAATAATTTTCCAAAATTAAAGTTCTTGAAATGAGATCCCCCATCACTAATGATCACTCGGGGAACCCCAAATCTAGAAATAATATTGGTTTGAACAAAATTGCAAACAACGGTATGGTTGTTCATTTTGGTGGCGATCGCTTCGACCCATTTAGATACATAATCTACCACCATGAAAATATACAAATTCCCATGAGAATTTGGGAATGGGCCCAGGAAATCAATCCCCCACACATCGAAAATATCGACAATGAGAATCGGTTGCATGGGCATCTCATCCCGCTTGGAAATGCCCCTAACCTTTGACACTCGACACAATTTTTAGCAAAATTCAAAGCATCCTTAAAAATAGTCGGCCAATAAAGACCGCTATTGAGCACTTTGTGCCCCGTTTTGTGACCACTAAATGGCCCCCACAAGCAAATGAATGCAAGTGCGTCAAGACACCCGGAATCTCATCGTCCGATATGCATCTCCTCATGACTTTATCCGGACATATCTTGAATAGATCCTGTTCTTCCAATGTGTAATATTGTAATCTCCCCTTCCTATCCCAATGAGCCGGTAAATCACCTGTCACCAAATAGTTCACAATATTAGCAAACCAATGTAATACCGAAACCTTGGAAATGGTTAAAAATATGCTCATCTGGGAAAGTTTCGTTAATCTCTACATGGGAAGAACCATCTTCCACCAACAACCGGGACAAGTGGTCTGCAACCACGTTCTCACTACCCTTCTTATCTCGTATCTCTAGGTCAAATTCTTGTAACAAAAGAACCAATCGGATTAATCGCGGCTTTACATCCTTCTTTTCCATGAGGTAGCTGACAGCGAATGGTCAGAATATATAATCACTTTGTTACCCCAAATGTAAGCCCGAAATTTATCCAATGCATATACCACCGCAAGTAGCTCTTTCTTGGTAGTGGTGTAATTTAATTGAGCATCTGAAAGAGTCTTACTCGCGTAGTGTATAGCAACAAGGTTCTTTTCTACCCTTTGACCCAACACGGCCCCCACTGCATAGTCACTTGCATCACACATGATTTCGAATGGTAAAGACCAATTCGGTGATTGCAAGATTTGGGCCTCAACCAACTTCTTTTTTAACACGTGAAAGGCATTTTGACAATCTTTGTTAAAGTCAAACGATTGGTCTTTTAAAAACAAGTTACATAAAGGTTTTGTTATGTTACTAAACCATTTTATAAACATTTAATAAAAACCCATGTGACCTAAGAATGACCTAACACCCTTAACACTCGTAGGATACGGCAAAGTAGAGATGAGTTGCACCTTTGCACGGTCAACCTCTATCCCATGACTTAACACTACATGTCCCAACACACTCCCCTCTTGAACCATGAAATGGCACTTCTCACAACTCAAAACTAAATTTTTCTCAATACATCTTTTCAAAACCTTTTCGAGTTGGTCTAGGCATGCATCAAATGATGACCCAAAAATTGAGAAGTTGTCCATGAAGATCTCTAATGACTCCCCCACCATATCTGTGAAGATACTCATCATGCACCTCTGAAAGGTGGCGCGGGTATTACAAAACCCAAACGACATTCGCCTAAATGCGAGTACCGTATGGGCAAGTAAACGTGGTCTTAGCTTGATCTTACGAATGGATAGCAATTTGATTATAACCCGAATACCCATCCAAGAAACAATAGTATTTTTGACGCACTAACTTCTCGACAATTTGGTCAATAAAAGGTAAAGGGAAATGGTCTTTGCAAGTTGCGAAGTTCAACTTCCTATAATCAATACAAATACGCCACTCGGTTACCGACCGAGTGGCGACCTCTTCACCTGCGTCATTTATGACGACTTAAATGCCCGCCTTTTTGGGAATGGTTTGTGTAGGGCTCACCCATTGACTATGAGAAATGGGGCATATGATATCCACATCTATCCACTTTAGCACCTCCTTCTTGACCACATCTCGCATATTCGGATTCAACCTCCGTTGTGCGTCATGAGAAAGAGCAATACCATCTTCAGTGATGATTTTATGCATCACCATCGAAGGACGAATTCCCTTCAAATTTTCAATGATCCACCCAATAGCTGCTCTATTGGTGACCAAAACTTCCATCAACTTCTCATCTTGCTCCCCGGTCAAGTGTGATGCAATAATGACCGGTAGCATGTTACCCTCACCCGCATAAGCATATTTTAAATGCTTGGGCAACACGTTCAATTCAACACTCGGAGGCTTTACCAGCGATGGCTTCAACTTGGTGTCAATCTTCTCGGGAAGACTTTCCACTTGGTATGTCCAAGGTGGTCTTTCTTCCTTCACCGCCATCACCTCCATCTTCCTTTCCTCTTTGTCTATGCTCTGATTCGTCTCTCTTTATAACCTGTCAAATATGAAACATTCCTCCATTTTGTTTTCCTCCTTGACACCTATGTCGCAAAGAGGTATACACTCGTCAACAACATCCGCCATATAGCATTCGTCGCTAACTAGAGGATCCGTTATCCTGAAAAGACATTTATGCAACCGACGGTTGCCAAAGGTCATATCGACCATACCAGTTTTACAATTAATTTAGGCATTCGATGTTGCCAAAAATGGTCGACTGAGAATAACTGTTGTTGCTTGGTTCGGTCAGACGAAATGTAATCGAGTACTAGAAAATCCACTGGATAGTAAAAGTCCTCAACTTTGACAATTACATCCGTGACTATCCCACGAGGTAGTTTAGGAGTCAAATCAGCTAGCACCATGGTGGTGTTTGCCGCTTGAAGTGGACCAAACCCGTATTGGTCATATAGACTACCCGGTAAGATACTCACACTTGCCTCAAGATCCAAAAGTGCCCTTTTTTCATTTTAAATTCTCCAACTTGAATGAAGATGATGGACGCCCCCCGGATCTTGTAACTTAGGTGGAAGTGCACCCGAGAGAATGGAACGCACATTTTCAGTCAAGTCAAGTTTCTTTGGAAACTTGTGAGTTCGTTTCTGAGTGCACAAGTCCTTCAAGTACTTAGCATATGAAGGCACTTGTTTGATAGCATCCAAAAGTGGTAAATTTACTTTTACTTGTTTAAAAATTTCCCACATCTCTTCTTGATGGGGACTACGTTTCTTTACCACCTTTTTGGATGGTCCCAACAAAGCTTCGGGATAAGGGGCGGTATTAACCTCCACACCTTTTCCTTAGCATTTGGGATAGGGATGATCACAACGGGTGTGTTTTTGTCATTTTTAGAAACATTTTCATTTTGACCCGTTTGACTGTCCACAACCTCATCATCACTAACATCTTCCACCATCCCTTCAACAAACTAGGGTGATGGTGACACAACACCGGTATCAGTGACTCGACCACTACGTAAAGAAATTTTATTTATGGGTACCTCACGTTTGTTCTTCGAGTTAGACCCTTGATACTTAAGGTTCACAATGGTGTCACTTGGCAATCTTCCGACATTTCCTCGTATTTGCGCTACCTCTTCCGGGAGTTGACCCACTTGCTTTTCCAACACCTTATATGATTTATCTCGTACCTCAAACTCTTTCTTCATCTCCAACTTGATCTCTTGATTTGAAGTACTGATGGCATTCATGATTGCATCCAGTTTAGAGTTTAACAAATCTTCACCACCCATTTGAGAATTTGAGTTACCACCCCCATTACCTCCTTGATTGTAGACCCGCTGGTAATTAACTTCTTGATTTTGATACCCTTGTCCACTTCCTTGGTTATAATTCCTTTGGTACCCCCTTGGTTACCACTTTGGCGGTTTTGGTACGTCGATCCACCTTGATTTCCACATTGATTACCCGGTTGGAAATTTGGGTTCATTTGGCGTTACCATAACTAAAATTAGGATGGTTCCTCAAACCTGGGTGATAAGTGTTGGAGTACATATCAAATTGTTTCCTCTCCCCATACACTTGACTCACCTCCTCGGTGGTGTGTGCCATATTCACTTGGCACTCTTCAGTTCGATGACCAATGTCTCCACAATCCTCACAAACCACGAATTGAACCGCACTCACATCCTTTTTCTTTGTCAGAGCTAACTCTCACTCTAATGTGGCGATTCGATTCTTAGCACTTGAATCGAGATCGGGAAAGGGGATGCTTTTTGGCTCGGTCCGCCATAGCAACCGCTTTAGAGTTCTTGCTCATCCTTTCCAAAAAGTCCCAATCGTCCTCCTCAAGATTGTTCAACAAGGTATCGTTACTTGCCGATTGCAAGTACTTGTGATCATCAGCGTCCAATCCCCTTACAAAGCATTTCAACAATTCCCACCTCGAAATTTGATGATGAGGACACTTCCGAACCAACTCCTTGAAGCGTGTTCTAGCCTCATGTGGCAACTCTCCCAGTAATTGTCTAAATGATTGAATCTCGTCTCTTGCATCGTCGGTCTTTGCTATCGAATAGTATTCATCAAGAAACGCTTGTTTTATTTCTTCCCAAGTGTGAATACTATTAGCCGGAAGTGTGAGGAACCGTTATTTAGCTTTATCTTTCAATGAGAATTGAAACAAATGTAACTTCACTTCTTCTAGCGCAAATCATGACCTCTAATAGTACCACATATGAGGAAAACTCCGCGAAATGCGTGTACAGCTCATCATTAGCCCTACCATTGAAGTGGGGTAAGATGTTGATGTAATTGGGTTTACAATCAAAAGCCCTTCTCCCTCGAGGCGTATGAACAATGGGTGAGTCGTTTTCGGTGACCACCGGTCTAAGTCGACCATTTATACCTCGCGGAGCTTGTTGATGCGGTTGAGGTCGTGGACCATTGACTTCTTGATTCACCGGTCTATTATTGCCCCTTCGACCACCACCTCTATCACCATCCTGATTACCACCGCCCACGAATTGCGGAATCTGGTTACGGTTAATGTTGTTGTTGTTATTATTACCATAATCCCTTTTATTCCAATCCTTTGATTGTTTTGTGGTTGACAGTTGTTTCCGTAACCATCGCCTCGACCATAATCATACCCATATCCATCGTCATTCCCCACAAAGTCGGCATTTTGGTAGCCCATGTCTTCATACTCAAAACCTCTTGCATGACGTCTATTCCCCACATTGTCATCAACCCAAGCATCATTTTCAAACCACTCATTATAATTCCCGCCATCATCCGAGTGTTCCGAATGAATACTCACATGTTCCGGTGATTGATATCCTAGAACACTATAAGGTGCATTGTCGGAAATGTTATTTTTCAAATCATTGGGATCGAGAAATCGAGCTTCGTTCGTGAGAATGCCATGATTTTGGTTAACTCCACGGTTGGCGTTAACATTTTGGTTTGTTGGGTGGTAATGGGTTTTGTCGGTTTTGGTTTTGAGGTGGAGGTGTGGGTGTAGGTTGGCTATTAGTTTAGTTTCAGCCACGATTTAGGAATGGTGGTGTTGGTGGTCTCGAATTATTACCACCCCGATTGGTTATTTGAACATTTTGGTTTTGGGGTTGGTAATCATGATATTGGTGTTGGTTGTTGGGTTGGTTGGAGTTTTGGTTATCCATTGGAATAGGTCCAAAGGATGTGTAGGTGGTGAATTGGTATTGGGTGGATTAGAGACAAGAATTGCCTCTAATCGGTTGGCTAGGTTCCTTCTAACGACCCGCTCGATCTCCGGCTCGAACACTAACGGTGAGGTCCTCCCGGAGTTCCGTGTATGCATGAACTACTTGTAACCTGCACAAGTAACACACCCGCATAACACAAAAGCAGAAATGATAATAAGAACATCAGCACTTAAACAATTAATCACGAAATCAAACAAAATGCATAAATCGTACCAACAATTTGTATTTGCCCTAACCCTTGTTGGATATTGGTCTCTCTGCTGTAAGGAAGTACTGACCAGATCACCAATTATCTAATGTTGTAAATAAAAAAGGATGAATTTCGGTATACTCGCCTACTACGAGGAATCTTTGTGCACACCTTGATTGTGAGGGTATGTCCTGGAGTGGGACACACTAATATATCAGTATAATATTACCTTAAAGTATCACTAGGTAAAGGTACTTGAAATGTTCAATTATTTTGTTTAAGTGGATAAACAATACTGGTAACCGTTTTGAACTGCTTTTCACGAAAATTACATAAAGAATTATCTAATAGTGTGAAAACAGTTTGTTGTTGCTGATTTGATCTTCTTACCAGTGATTCTCACAAAACATGGTGTTTAATTGCTTTTTTATTTAATTGCTTTTAGAAAATATAAAAATTCAAAAAGATTTTTCTTTTCCTTTGCAATTCTTAATGGTTGTTCAAGGAGGACATGTTACCGATAGAGGGAGCTGGTGTTAGAATCTTAGTTCAAAATTTTCGAAATTGCCGGTTCTAGTAGTGTTGGAAAATGTTTAATTGTTAGATTTGAGTTGAGATTTGCTTAATCTGTGATACAGTTTTACCATCTCTTGAATAATAATAATTTGTTAACTTGTGTTGAAAAATTCTTATGGTTTCTTGAGATGGTTGTTTTATAGTATACAGATTGAAGCAGTGTGTTGCTGAAAAGTTGTTGTGATGTGAAGAGGAGTTTGATTGGATGCATGGTAGAAGCTCCTTTCTACAATGCAGACAAAGTTGAAGAGTCTAAAGATTGTTATGCAAGTGCTAAACTAGAGTTTACTCAAACGCTCACGATTTAGGAGATTGGTGATTGGATGCATCAGCTTAGGGGGAGTCTGTTGCTGACAAAAGCTATTAAAGTTGAAGCTATCCAAAGGCCAAAGACGTTGAAGATTTCAAGATGACTGAAGACAAAGTTGTTTTATGAAGCTCTTGTCAAGGGGGGAGTTTGTTGGTGCATATTTGTGACAACAACTTTTAGATTTGATCTTTGAATATCTTGTAATTGGTAAAACAATAAACGATTAACGGGTTTAGCATTGTAGTAGTTGATTAGGAGTGATTGGGCCAAACCAGACCCACATTAGAGGGAGTGGTAGGCGAATTGGGCCCAGACCAATTCGCAGCCCATGTGGTTTAACCCTAGCCCAGTTGCAAACCTGCCTCTATACAAACAAAGTTTTGAATTAGGGTTTAGGTTGCTCAGTTAGTCACTTCAGATAGAGTTGAGAGAGAATTTGTAGAGAGATTGGCTTGGACGAATTCGTTGGATCTAGATTGATTGTAATCGTTGTGATAGATAATCAATAAAGATTGGGTTTATAGTGATTTCTGTTTCTACTCATATTTATGTGATAATCTGATCTAAAGGATTCCGCACTCTAGGTTGGGTAGACGATTCTGTGAAGATCCATACGGATTAGGGGACCTACATAAATCGTAAGGGGAATTAGTTATTTTTATAAGGTGATAAAGTGTAATTACTAACTAATTATCTATAATTTTATTAAAGATAAGAGATTAAAGTGTAATCAAAATTAGAGAATTAAATTGACAGTATTTAAATCACTTGACTTTATGTAGTTATTAAAAATTCCAGGATAATGACTAGGTTTGTTGGGATTTAGTCACTTGTACATTAAGGCATTATCTACTTGTACTTTTAATTCCACACGTCAATACTGGTCAAACATCTATGAAAACGTCCGCAAAAATAAGTAGGTCATCATAGTACGTTTGGATTTTTTTAAATATTATAGTTAATAATATATGACAAGAATACGTAAACGAATTATAAGTTTGTTGTAGAGGGGAAAAGTGTAACTAATTACCAACAATTATGTTAAAACTTAGGGATTTAAATGTAATAAGATGCGGACTAAAATATAATTATTGTTTAAAAGACCAATTTATCCTTATTTTAAGAGTGTATTTATAAATTAAGAGAAAAAAAATTCTTATTGTAGGGGTATCTTAAAATGTATCTCCCTCATGTATTACCTCATGCATTATAATATACTATAGACTTGTTTAATTATTTTTTCATTTATATACATAATTTACCTCACAACTGTAAAACACATTCTTTCGTTATTTATTCATTTTTTTAATTTTTTAGTTGTTTCTGTTTTGTATAGGAATTATTAAGCAATCTGGCTTTTGAAATCAGTTCGATCTAATAAACCGAGAGTTATTTTATTAGAAGATGAAATTGTTAAGGCCGTGCGTAAACCAAATTTCGGTTGTAATTAAATTACGACCCTCGAGTTATAAAGGATCGGTTCTGTCACTATGTATCAATTGGTTGTGTATATCTTATCTCAGGTGGGGTGTAACACCAGCTCTTATACTAGAAATTGGTAATTGGTCGCAAGAACAAACCTCATATAGTTGTGGCGATGCTAAAGATGTTCAATCTTAAATAAATTTAGCTTGTCAAAAGTTCCATCAAGATCCGTGAATCATTAATCCAAACTATCCCTGTACGGATTCTTTCATCAACATTCATTTATTTATTAGTTTATAAATACAAAATTTAACTATGACAATGATTTATCTATACTATATTAAATACAATTTTTTGAAATAAAATTGTCTTTTTTTCAATACTAAGACGATACGATATATTGAGTTATAAGGTGAAAGTAGGGCCGTTAAATCGTTCGTCGCTCGTCGTTCGCTCGACGCTCGTTCGGAAATTGCTCAAAAATGCTCGTTCGGTTTGGCGTTTGGTTGTAACCGAGCCGCTCTGCTCGGTTTGGCTCGAATTAATTTTTTATAATTAGTATATATAGATATATACATATACAAACACGTATATACACATATATATACACAAATATAAAACTATACATATACACACACCAATATACACACAGAAACATTTATACTAAAATATAAATTATATTTTATGTTTTATATATAGCACTTTATTAGATTTTGGTCCACTATATACAAAGTTACAACTATATCTATACGTACTAACCCAATCATGCCAATAAAAATTAATATCAATTTTAAAAGTTTAACCCTAAACCGATGAACAACAATCTGCTCATCGCCTCAATGTTTCATAGTCGATCGTCTCCTGCTCTCAAGGTCATTGTTCGTGCAATATGGTCATCGCCTCGTCGGCCACAACATTGTTATTCATAAGAAAAATATTATGCCATGAAATGTTCCTGTTTTTAAAGACATAAAAACTAGAGACCCAACATTGTCGCTATCTCTCTTAGCAAATTTAATCAGACGACACGGTTGTCCAAATCGCTCAAACTTCGCTCGACGCTCGCTCGGATATTTACTGCTCGGAAAATGCTCGCTTGATTTGAGGCTCGGTTTTAAATGAGCCACTCCGCTCAGTTCAGTTTGTGAACGAGCCAAGCACGAGCAAAGATCCGCTCGGTTCAGCTCGGCTCATAAACAACCCTAGGTGAAAGCTTGAAATTAATACGCAAGATATTATGCCGCAATTATTAAGAGGATACACTATATTGGGTTATAAAGTGAAAATTTAAAATTTAATCTTCTATCATTCTAACTTAAAGATCATTCTACTTAAAGACTGATCACCTCATTCCCTTCAATGTAACGGTTGTCTAGCCACTTAATAACTGGGACCTTCATTTAATTTTTTTCATTTTTGAATCTTATTTAGCATTTTATTATTTTTATTATTGTAGTGAATTGACCACTCCATCTCGCAGGTTCCCTAGTAATATATAATTAACTAGATTATAGTCCCGTGTATTATACGATTTGACTAATGAAAAACTATTTGTTTGCACATACAATAAGACAAGTAGATGTTCATGATAATCATCTCACAAACTTGTAATCTTTTGCTTATAGTAGTAATCAATACTCAACCTGCTTCTAAAGTGCTTAACCATCAATTCTTTAGAAAACTTTGTACTTATTTTTACATTGTGTAGTTAAACACCGAAAACATATTTTTTTAACCCGTAAGTTTATTTTCCCTTATTTTGTAATACAAATTAACTTATCTTGCCTGACGTATAATTTAAAAAATTGTTAGGCTATATTAATAAGATGTTAAGCTATATTGATAAACGTAAAAGTTTTTTAGTAAAAAGATTAAACTGTTAAATCATGTAATATGTTAAATATGAAAATAGTTAAACTCCTACTTATACTTGGGTTTACATATGATTATTCTCTATATTAACTCAAAGTTTATTTCAAACATATCATGTTGTCTATTATAATACTTAAAAATCCATAGATTCTGCGTTTTTGGTATTTAATTCAAAAGTATCATTTAATACTATTATAAATATAAAAGAATTTAACCGCTTTTAGTAAGTTTTACTACAAAAATATATTTAAAATTTTAAATATATTTGAAGTAGGAGCGGATATTAAGGTAACAATTTAAAAGAAGCAATATTATCATTATTTGGTATTAACATGATTTAGAAAATTTAAAAAAAATCAATTTTGATTAGACACGATTTTTAGGGATGATATGATCTTAACACGTGACATTCATTAAAATCATGTATTAGAAGTAAGATTTGTTCTTTTACGAGTATAGAAAACTTGTATGTAAATTTTGTTACGATGTAATTTATATTATCTATTTTGTATTGATAAAATGTAAATAAATATGAAAATCCATAAAAATTTTAACCGTGTACTACTATGCAAAAGTAGAAAAATAGTATTTAATAAAGTTATCTCCAAAAAAATAAATATTTCTTAAATAGAAAATGTAATAGTAATAAAAAACAAAAATGAATCAATATCATAAACTATAATTTTGGATAATAATAGAAAAAGGATAAAAGATGAAGATAATTAACATTCTATGAATTTAAATTAAGTGAGATGAGTTAGATTAAATTCAGTTAATTTATTAAATAAAATATAAATAAAATTCAGAGATTATGAGAGAGACTCTCATGTGGTATTAAATAAAGTTTTTTATTAATAATTAGATAATATATTTCAGGCATGAATATGAATGGTAATGGATCAAAATAGAGGTCATTCAAACGTGGCTTTCTTTCGTGTGTCAGTTACCTAAGAAGGTTGTAATTACTTCTTAAAACACTTTGCCCCATCCACACCATCTTACTTCCATTTCAACCATTTTCACACATTTATTAGAGCCGGTAGCACGACTTAAAAAATAAAGATTAGCTTTTAATAGATAAAAGTTTGATTTAGTGGTTGTTTATTCATCACAGGCAAAGATGTTTATTCGTAACTCCATCTTAATTTATATAATTACATTAGTTTAAGTTTATCTGTTACACGCATTGTATAAAAAAAATACTTCTTACAAATCTACTGATAATTGTCATGTTTTGAGTGATGACCTTGAGGAAAGTTCACCAATGATACTTTTTCTTGATAAAGAAAATGCCGAATAATCGTCATATGGGATCGTTGCTTCAAAGTCTAGAAGTTGACCAACCCGAATATAACAGATTTACTTGCTTAATTTTCAATGTTATATCAATTTTTATAACTTTGAATGATGTTTTAAGGGTCAACAACCTTCAAAACCTTGCTCAAGTATATCCTTCATTCTCTTGGCAAGTAGTATATGAAAATGTCAAAATAATCTAAATACCATTATGTTTGACTTCGGTAGCCAAAATGTACCCATATTGAGCTTATAATAGACACATTGACTTTTTAAGGCATCATAATGTTATGTTTTGACTCAAGAAGTCAAACTGTTAACATATTTAACCTTTAATAAGGTGTCGGACTTTTCAAAGCATCACTGCACTATAATTGCCTCATAAGTTATGTTATCCTTATATCAAGTGCGCAATAGAGTAATTGAAGTGATTTAAATTGTCAAATTGTACCTATATAACTATTTGTTTGACCCAAGTCAATAAGAAGATTAAAGTACATATTTTTGTGAAAAAAAAAACAAAATATACATGGATAGTATTGTAAGACCCTATCCTTATTTTACTGAGTTTCTATTAAAAGTTTCGTATTTAAACATGTAATTGCGACTACGCGTCACTTAATTTTCAAGTTTATTAAAACTTTTTCAACATATTTAAACAATTTGACATATTATCAATGATTAGTTTTGTTATAATCAAAACCAAGTGCGGAAGCTTCGTCTTTGATCGTGTTCGGTTCTTCATATTGCTTGATCCTCCTCCGATGCTCCAAACATCACCTATATTTCATATTTTACGAAATACGTTAGTTATAAATAGATTATAACATAACCAAATAAACCCGAAGGCTTAAAACAATAAAAACAAAACAAAACTTTAGTTTTAGGCTCCACCGTAAGCTACGGCTCACCACCGTAGCTTACGGTCCAGCCTTACGGTCCGGACCTTCTGTCTTACGGTCCAGACTTCCAGTTCCATTACAGCAGCTGCCCACCGTAAGCTACGGTAGGCCACCGTAGCCTACGGTGGTGTGCTGCAAATCTTCTCTTGTTTGTTATTTTAGTTACGATATTTTCCGTAACTCGCTCAATTCTTCTCTGTTTTACCCGAAACTTGTTTCTAAGTATCCGCAGAATATTTTCTTACATATTTAACCCGAAATCCTTGACCCGGATTCTTATTTCATATAATTTACGCATTTATCCCCGGTTTATACTTCCATTTTCCGATAACCCCATTTAAACCAAATTATACATTTACGCAACCTTTTCAGTATGCATTAAGACTCCATTATTACCCGTATAGTTGTCTTATTTAACTAAACATTTATTTATTTATTATTTGACATGTTTGGTTGTTATAGCGTAATCCAACGCTTATTCAACCAAACCTTATCTATCTTATTGTTCCCATAATAAGATATCTATCTACTTCCAACTGTCCGAAATTTGTTTATCTATGTATTTAGTCTGAAATCCTTATCTCGTATTCTTAATTCTTATGAATTACACATTCGTTCATAGTTTATGCGTATATTCATTTTGACCCTCTAAGAGATTTAAGCGTATAAACTTAAATCTCACTTCCTCTTACTTTGTTTCTGGTTTTCATACAAAAATATCTATTTACATCCCACCACAACTATACATTGTGGTGGATTGGTTATAGAATGCTATATTTTCAATTCTACCATTCGGTTGACATTTTACGTAAAAGACCAATATGAGGCATTAAGCCAAAACGGCTTATGCCATTTGCTATTACACTACCACAAGGGTAAACCTTCTTATAAAACTCATTTTTAAACTACCCTCCAGGTCGTTTACTTGTTTTATTACTTGAGGCATTTTGGTCAACTTAGACCTTTCTTTACTACAGTCTTACAATATCATGTGTTTGACCCAAATGTACATTTAACCATAGTCTATATAGAATCATTATGTTCTTGATATCATAATGTCTACGAACTAGGATATTAGATTACCTTACCTTAGGTGATCTATTATTCATTCGTGACTTGATTGTCTCTCAACAAACCGTAAGTCCTTTTGAGAGTTTGACCATTACACGTACCTGGCTCGGCTCATAGCATTGATCCGTTCTAATATCATGTTCTATTCTTTCTATGAACATAACATTTCAAAAAGCGATATTAGTTATCATTGTCAAATGGTGATAATATCACCATTTGACCCGTTCGGTCTAAATGACCATTTGTCATTTTGAGATGAAACTTATTTGTCATCTCAACTATTTAACTCTTTTTATTTTACACTGAATGATTATCTTACTTTAAACATCGTTTCCTAATTCGTCAGACCTATTATGACTTACGTCATATGGTATCTTTTTCAAAACTCCTTATTTATTCGTCATCGCATGACTAATTTATTGTTTTACCCTTTTTATCGTAATTCATGGTTTAATACCATATTTACTTGTTCCAACCCGTATCTATCCGTGTTGGAACTTTATATTTCGAATTCTCTTCCCGAATACCCAAAATGCTCGTTCAACTAAGTAAGTAATTTTACTATTTTAAGGATGTAAGCTTTACTTACCTTGAATTCCAATTATGCCTTCTTCCGCGTACTTGTTCCGTTTGACCCGCTTCTTCCCAAGCCTCCACCTAGCTTATCAAGCGTCAAACTATCATTTATCACTCGCAAGATGGTTAGGTTAGTCATTATTTAACACGACTATTCCACCTTACGAATTTATATCAATTCACCACTTGATCATTTAATAGGTCAGTTTGACTTCTAAAAGTCAACTGCCTATTAACATTTGCAAACGCACAGATAAGTTCAACAAACTCATTTAGGCATTTATCAATTACTCGGCATGTGATAGTTTTAGGCTACCCTCTTATCTAAATTCCCAATTAAGTTCATGTCGTTTCTTTCACTTAAACAAATCTAAGCGATTAATAACATTAAATTAACTTAGCTTTTGATTAACAATGCTAATTTATCCATTTACTAGTTTTTCATCTTTATGTAGCAACCCATTTCATCAGATTATTAGGCATTCATCCGAATACCTAATATAATCAATTTCTACACACTAACTAGTAGATAACATGATCTTATACACTTATTAACATTAACTTAACACCTATTTCATCATTTCATACAAAACCATTCCATAGCAAGTATGAATATGTACTCAAACTCGTAATTTGTTCAAGTAGCTTCCTACTATTATCATGCATGATGATTCTAAACATAGATATATCATCAACTTCATCATATTATTAAAACCCACTTCAATATCTACTTGTTAATCACCTACAAGTATCATACCTCAAATATTTCATAATTTCACTATATCAAACGAAATTATGCATACATATACACTCAATTTCATCTTTGGATCATAATCCAACAGTTTGATTACAAGTATTCTACTTGTCTCTAGTTACAACTTTCACCAATCTAGGTTTTTAAACATACCTTATGATCCCCTAGTTTAGGTGATCTAAAATTCATGTTCCTGCACAAGATTAAGCTCCAATTTCTCTTCTAATTTTGATGATCTTGGAGATTAGGTCAAGAAGGAGTTTCTCCCTCCTTCTCTGCTCCTGGTCAACTCTCACACACACATTAAGTGTGTGTTGTGTTTTAATTTTTTGATATTTATAATACAAGTTCCCTTTTTGGCAGCCTTGGTCCCTCAAGTTTAGTTTTGATTAACAATGAGACTACAACTCAATGTTTGGTTACTTGTATGCATGTTTTTAACTATGTTTATTTGTTCCTAGTTATTTTGTTTACGGGTCTACTTTTACCACCAACGGTCTTTAACCACTTTTTAATATTAACGTGGTTTGATCACCAAACTCGTTTTTGGGGTGTTACAAGGATATGCCTCCAGACTCTAGATATCACTGAAAATTTGATCAAGTTAACTGAATAAAGAAGAAGATTCAATCTTTAATCAAAATATAAACTAGTTAATCAATGGAATATTGGATTTTAATAATATCAACTATTCGTCGTTGGCCGCCAACAGTCCCAACTTCAAAAATAACCACTGAAATCCCAACTATTAATATATTGGCCACCAATAGACCTTGACTAACAGAACCCTAACGCCGTTAGTCTCTGGTCGTCGGAAAACCGTTTGGCCAGAAAAAAGGTTTGTAAAGGTCCGATCTAAGGTTACAAAGAGGTTTGGGATGAAAATGTCAAGTTTTCCAACCAAAAAGTTGAGTTTTCCGGCCAAAAAGAAGTTTTCCGGTGACTTTAATAATTTGGGCTTTTACTAGAAAAAGGTTTCTCAAGGTCCGTAATAAGGTTACAAAGAGGTTTGGGAAGAAAATGTTGATTTTCCCGCCAAAAACGTTTTTCCGGTGACCGAAGACTAACGGCGTTAGGGTTCTGTCAGTCAGGGTCCATTGGAGGCCAATATGTTAATAGTAGAGACTGCCAATTGTTATTTTTGAAATTGAGATTGTTGGCGGCCAATGACAAATAGTTGAGATTATTAAAATTTAACATTCTTTAATTTATAAGGATAATTTTTTAATAATTGATTAGTATACGAAGATAAAACTACACACACTTATAACAATAGGAAGAAATAATAAGAATATAGGAAGCAACTAACCTGCTTCTATGATTGACTCATAATCAAATCAAGGCAATTATAAGCAGCATACTTGTTCTTGATAACTTGTAGAGGATGTGTTCGTTTAACATATGACAATAAAATGAGTTATGGAAATGTAGAGGGTTTAAATAATTTTATTAGAGGGAAAAAAGTTTTCTTTAGTGTAAAAAAAAATCAATTTTAAAATCATCTCAATTATCATACAAAGATATTTTTTTCTGTAATGTTATATATCACTACTACTAATCAAATCTCGAATAATTTTGATAGCTGGTTTTATTACATTCGGAATTAGCTATTTAGATATTGATAAAAAATGGGATATTGGATTTAAATAACCTGAAGTTTCACCAATTGACTGATAACACTCCAAACTTTTGATTTGTACACCATCACTCCCAACTTCAACTTATTGGCCGATAACACTCCCTAACTAACTGAACCCTAAACCAGTTAGTTGATGTCAGCTGCCATGTCATAAGAAATGCCATGTCAGCTGCCACATCAACTGTCAGGTCATCAAAACTGACATGTCAGCTGCCACATCATCAAAAATGCCACATCAGGTGTCACGTCATATGCCACGTCAGCAAAAAGTGCCACATCAGATGTCACGTCAGCAAAAACTAACTGAGTTAGGATTTAGTTAGTTAGAGAGTGCTATCAGTCAATAAGTTGAAAGTTGGGAGTGTTGGTGTAAAGATCGAAAGTTGTGAGTGTTATCGGTCAATTGGTAAAAGTTGTGGTTATTTAAATCCAATACCCCAAAAAACATATATGTCGCGATCGATTATTAATCGTTTTCTAAAACTTTATTTTATTCATATTCGAAATTAGATATTTAGTTGCAATCTCCATTATGATTATGATGATTTTTAAACTAATAATTTTATAATTAATAAATACAGTATAAACAATAGACAACGAAAATTTAAACTGAGTGAACAAATCTTGGTCATTGATTTACATCGTCAAATCGTAAAATACACTAGTGTATTTGTAAGATACACTAATGTATTTTCATCATCATATCCAGGCCGTTAACTTACACTTGTGTATTTATAATCAAGGGCTAGGATTAGTTCACTATCAAGGGGAGTGTTCACAAATAAACCTAACCCTATAACATGTTTTCATAATATATATTTTTAGTTATTACTCATGTAGGGTTAAAAAGTATAGATATTATAGAATAAAGTATACTGCTTTATTGACAAAGGTTCAAAGTAGAATTGGAACATACATCATACTTTCATTAGTGTTCAAATAAATATGTATTATATAATAAAGTTATCCATAGATATCAAAGTTGAAAAATGCCAAGCAAAAAATGTAAATAAACACTAACAAATAACAAATTCATGTCTTTATTTAAAAAATGAAAAACGTCAAACAATGTTGATCCATTTAATGTTAACGGAATCATTTATTTTAAAAGTTTATTTTAATGGTTGTGTTAAAATTTAGAAATTGTTGACATTAAAGAAATATTGTGAGAATGAAATTCGAATTGTATGTCATTGAAATTAATTGATATAAATTGTATCAAATTGTTTTGAATTTAATGATAAAAGAAATAAATAATTATATGTTTTACTAACCTTCAAATGTTCATTTAGTTAATAAAACTTTGATCATAACTTCCAACATGAAGTAAAAAAAGAAAACTTTATGTCAAAGTTAAATAAAACAAAAATAACAATAAAAAGACGTTATTCGTCAACATGTTTCAAGAGGAAGGAATCGATAAGATTAAATATTTTTGTTCATTATAAGATATATATTATGAAGATGAAAATCGACCAACCGGTTTTTCTATACGTATGTTACTTATAGAAAAACCACCTCAATTATCATAGTTACCAAAGATAATTTTTTCCTGTAATGTTATATATCAATACTAATCAAATCTCGAATACTTTTGATAGCTGATTTTATTACATTCGGAATTAGCTATTTAAATATTGATTAAAAAAATAGGATATTGAATTTAAATAACCCGAACTTTCAACAATTGACTGGTAACACTCCAAACTTTTGATTTGTACACCAGCACTGCCAACTTTCAACTTATTGGCCGATAACACTCTCTAACTAACTGAACCATAAACCAGTTAGTTGATATCAGCTGCCATGTCATAAAAAATGACATGTCAGCTGCCACATCAATTGTCAGGTCATCAAAATTGACACGTCAGCTGCCACATCATCAAAAATGCCACATCAAGTGTCACATCATATGCCATGTCAGCAAAAAGTGCCTCATCAGATGTCACGTCAGCAAAAACTAACTGAGTTAGGGTTTAGTTAATTAGGGAGTGTTATCAGCCAATAAGTTGAAAGTTGGGAGTGTTGGTGTAAAGATCCAAAGATGTGAGTGTTATCGGCCAATTGGTGAAAGTAGTGGTTATTTAAATCCAATATCCCAAAAAACATCTATGTCGCGATTGATTATAAATCATTTTTTTATTTTATTCATATTCAAAATTAGATATTTAGTTGCAATCTCCATTATGATTATTATGATTATGGTGATTTTTAAACTAATAATTTTATAATTAATAAATACACAATAAACAATATACAACGAAAATTTAAATTGTCATTGGGAACAAAATCAATTAATTTTAATACAAATTATAAAGTATAGAAAATATAGATCTATAACCTAAATATATATATATATGTGTATATATATGTGTGTGTATATATATATATATAGGGTGGGGTTCTAGAGTGAACACTAGTGTATTTGTGAACTGAGTGAACAAATTCTGGTCATTGATTTACATCGTCAAATCGTAAAATACAGTAGTGTATTTGTAAGATACACTAATGTATTTTCATCATCATATCCAGGCCGTTGACTTACACTTGTGTATTTATAATCAAGGACTAGGATTAGTTCACACACTTCACTTTTAAGGAGTGTGTTCACAAATAAACCTAACCCTATATATATATATATATATCATGTAGGGTTAAAAAGTATAGATATTATAGAAAAAAGTATACTCCTTCATTGACAAAGGTTCAAAGTAGAATTGAAGCCTACATCATACTTTCGTTAATGTTCAAATAAATATGTATTGTAAAATAAAGTTATTCATAGATATCAAAGTTGAAAAATGCTAAGCAAAAATGTAAATAAACACTAACAAATAACAAATTCATGTCTTTATTAAAAAATGAAAAACGTCAAACAATGTTGATCCATTTAATGTTAACGGAATAATTTATTTTAAAAGTTTATTTTAATGGTTGTGTTAAAATTTAGAAATTGTTTACATTAAAGAAATATTGTGAGAATGAAATTCTAATTGTATGTAATTGAAACAATTGATATAAATTGTATCAAATTGTTTTAAATTTAATGATAAAAGAAATAAATAATTATATGTTTTACTATCCTTCAAATGTTCATTTAGTTAATAAAACTTTGATCATAACTTCCAACATGAAATAAAAAAGAAAACTTTATGTCAAAGTTAAATAAAACAAAAATAACAATAAAAAGACGTCATTCGTCAACATGTTTCAGGAAGGAATCGATAAGATTAAATATTGTTGTTCATTATAAGATATATATTTTGAAGATGAAAATCGACCAACCCGCTTTTCTATACGTATGTTTCTTATAGAAAAACCACCTCAATTATCATAGTTACCAAAGATAATTTTTTTCTGTAATGTTATATATCAATACTAATCAAATCTCGAATAATTTTGATAGCTGATTTTATTACATTCGGAATTAGCTATTTAAATATTGATAAAAAATAGGATATTGGATTTAAATAACCCGAACTTTCATCAATTGACTGACAACACTCCAAACTTTCGATTTGTACACTAGCACTCCCAACTTTCAACTTATTGGCCGATAACACTCTCTAACTAACTGAACCCTAAACCAGTTAGTTGATGTCAGCTGTCATGTCATAAAAAATGCCATGTCAGCTGCCACATCAACTGCCAGGTCATCAAAACTGACATGTCAACTGCCACATCATCAAAAATGCCATATCAGGTGTCCCATCATATGCCATGTCAGCAAAAAGTGCCACATCAGATGTCACATCAGCAAAAACTAACTGAGTTAGGATTTACTTAGTTAGAGAGTGTTATCAGCCAATAAGTTAAAAGTTGGGAGTGTTGGTGTAAAGATCGAAAGTTGTGGGTGTTATCGGCCAATTGGTGAAAGTAGTGGTTATTTAAATCCAATACCCCAAAAAACATATATGTCGCGATCGATTATTAATCGTTTTCTAAAACTTTATTTTATTCATATTCGAAATTAGATATTTAGTTGCAATCTCCATTATGATTATTATGATTATGATGATTTTTAAACTAATAATTTTATAATTAATAAATACACTATAAACAATAGACAACGAAAATTTAAATTGTCATTGAGAACAAAATCAATTAATATTAATACAAATTATAAAGTATAGAAAATATAGATCTATAACCTATAATTCTATAATTGGTATGTAAATAATCAATATGATATATAAAACAAAAATAACAATAAAAAGACGTTATTCGTCAACATGTTTCAGGAAGGAATCGATAAGATTAAATATTGTTAGTTCATTATAAGATATACATTTTGAAGATGAAAATCGACCAGCCGGTTTTTCTATACGTATGTTACTTATTTATTATGAATAAGTTATGAAGAATAAATATATGGTAAATGGTAACATCAACAAAGGAAATTAATTTTGTATACGATAAATAATGTTTCTATCATTGGTTTGAATAGGGATGGAAATGGGTCGTGTTTGGGACGGATTTAGGTAATCCCAACCCCAAACCTGGTTGGATGAGCTTGTCCCAAACTCCTCTTAAAACCCGTTCTATCGGGTAAATACCCATCGGGGTATCGGGTATACCCGTGGGTTTCGAGTAAACCCGTTAATCTAAAAAAACTATCACTGGGTATACCCGACCCAAAACTCATCGGGTATCTACCAGACACCTACTAGTTATTATTTACATTTAGTATTATCACAATGAAAATGTATCAAATAACTACAATGCCGGAATAAAATATCTATATGTATAAGAAATGGATGTATCATATAGATATATATATATATATATATATATATATATATATATATATATATATATATATATATATATATATATATATATATATTTAAAAATATGAAGAAATTATATCGAGTATAAAATCGGGTAAACGGGTACACTTTATCCGGTCATCGGGTCCAGTACACAGATATATCTCCAAACCCAAACCCGTCTCAACTCGTGAAAAAATAAATAAATAAAAGCTAGTCGCAAACCCGCCCCAACCCCGATTAACCGACCCCAAACCCGTCACAAATGTGTCGGGTTTCGGGTTTACCCGTTGGGTTCGTGTTTGATTGCCATCCCTAGGTTTGAATATAAAATTGGTAAGTTGTTCACATCTAACTATAGAAGGGAATTTGTGATTGAGAAGAAGAATGGGTTGTGAATGACTTTGCCGCTCAAAACACATAAATGAGTTATATTACGTTGCCAAATGGTAATAATAGGCCTAAGTTCATGACAAATGACATAAGTTGGTTTTTTTTAATATAGTTAATAGATAATCACTACATTTCTTATATTTTTTTCAATTAAATAATACTCTTTACGTATCTTTATTATTAAATTTTTTCTCACATCCACTTATGATTATTTTTAAAAAATATTTAAAATTATTAGAGGTGCACAGCATTCTCCTAAATTTTCTCCTAAATATACAAATGATCGATACTTTTCAGTCTACTCACTAACCATTAACAACCACTATTTTTTATAATAATAAAAATTCACAACACACTCACGTGAAAATACAGAATTGGATGTGAATGCTCTGATATTCATCAAACACGATCTTCAATCAACACGTTAAAGGACCTATAAGGCAACAAAGTGGTGCCTCCTTGTGAACCATATTCTCACAAGTCTTCTTGCTGTCGTCAAATTTAACAGCCTCCGACCACTCTACTTTCCCCAAACCACCGCCACTTCATCTTCACAATCAACCATATAAAACCCAATTCCACTAACCCCTATCTATATCTCACATTTACCCCATCATAATTCAGAAACATGTAATATTATTGAAAGAAAAAAAAAACAATAATAATATTATTATAAAAAACTGAGATTCAACACTTGCTTACCTGTGAACAAGATGAGGCTGGCGATGAGGAGGATTTGCGGCGCCGGTCAGACTACAAAGAGAGCAGAGGTGAGAGGTCTCCGACGATAGTGAGGGTTGCCTGTCAGATTGCTGAGAGAGGAGAGGTCGTCGGTGAGAGAGCAGAGGTCACCGCAATGAAGAGGCTTTCCGACGTCAACGGGAGAGTGATGGTCGTCAGTGATTTATTAGGTCATAGTAACCAGGAGAGAGAGAGAGAGAGTTTGAAGGATAACATAGGGAAAGATGGTTTATTAGTTCAAAAGGTGAATACAGTACAGGTCTTTAATATTCATTCATACTCTTTTTATTATTAACGGGCTGGTTATTCACACATCCCCTTATTTTATTTCTATATCCTTTGAACCTTACAGGAAGCGTATAGAGTAATACGGTTCCTTTGATTCTAAGCGTATTGAGCAATACACTTTCTATATGTGTACTTGAAGTATAACTTTTTCAGAAGATAATCAGCTAATGATTAGGGGACTAGGGGAATCGTATAAGGCAATACGGTTCCTTTGGGTCTATGCGTATTGCGCAATACACTTCCTATATGTGTACTTGAAGTACAAACTTTTCAGATGGGACCAGGGGAATCATATAGGGCTATACGCTTCCTAGAGGATTTTTTTTTCAAAAGACCAGGGGAATCATATAGGACCATACGTTCCTTGAAGGAATTGTTTTTGCAAGAGCAGCATACTGTTATTAGTATCTTTTTGAACTTTTTTTTTAAAATTAATTAAGTTGGTTTTTTTTATAAAATGATGTTAGTTTTTTTGTTATAAATTCTATAAAAGACGTAGTGAAATTAAGCAATCTAAACAAACTAAACATATTCAAATTAAACAAATGTTACAAATACTTAAAATTAGTTCAATTGTTCGTACAGTACTGCATCATATAATAATAACATAAACAACTATCGTCATCAATCCTCGTCAGATTTCTCGTCAGACTCAGTAAGCTCCTGCTCCGTAAAGTTTGGGCCACGCCTAGTAGAGGGTGTTGTGCCGCGTATAGGACGTGTCTGGAGCCTATAAAAAATTTAAACAAAATACTCATTACATAACATTAAAATTGTTCGTAGAAAATGGAATAAAAACAAAATAACATACCTGCATGGAAAGGTCGGACAAAGGAAAGAGCGGCATGGTCAAGCCGGACTCAGGAAAATGTGGCATGGAAAAATCGGGCTGAGTATAGGACGGACCGTAAGCCTATAAGAATTTAAACAAAATACCCAATATAACATTAAATTGCTGGTAGATAAGTGAAATAAAAATAAGATAACATACCTGCATGGACGGGATGGGCCGGGTAAAGGATGGCATGGTCGGGTCAGGCTGCTGCGTAAAGAACGGGCCCTGGTTCGGATAAACTCGTGGTGGTGGACGGGGTGGAATCGATATACCCATATACGTATACGTTTCACCCATGCCAGTCATCAGCCACCCTATGTCATCACGCATCTGGTCCATCTGGCGACCGTTGGATGTTATCTCCTAACCATGCAGTGTTAGAAGTCGCATCTGCTCATCCTTGTTACGCAAAATCCTATCGAGAAGACGGTTGGTTAACCGAGGTAACCTAACCACGCGATAAGCTATTTGTGGATACTGATGATCCCCCTGTCCATGCTGAGGCGGGACCTCAACATCATCCTGCCCGTCCTCCTGCTCAGCCATCTGATGCATCTGAACCTCCTCGGCCTCCAAACGGGGGTGATGTACCAACGGTTGCCAGGCCCAATCCTGATGGTTTGCCCCGACAAACCTATAACCAACATTAGGAATGGTTGCCGCCACTTTCATCTTTGTCATCGACCTCATGTCCAAATATTTGCAGGGAGCCGGTAGTGGATACCTATCCTTGACCCAACCAAAGTACCAACCAACGCTCTAGGCTATCCGACCAATAAATGATCCTCCATATATACTACCACGATTGCCCCATACATTTCCTATATATATATAATATATATTATATATATATATATATTGAATTTTTATTTCGGATATGATTGAGAATATGTTTTTATAAGAAAAAATTCATATTAGGGGACCAGGGGAACCATATTGCCCCATACGCTTCCTATACATCGGGTCTAATGGAACCATATTGCTCCATATGCTTCCTATACATCGGGTCTAGGGGAACCATATTGCCCTATACGCTTCCTCTACTTTGGGTCTAGGAGAACCATATTGCCCCATACATTTCCTATATATATATAGTGTTTTGTTTAATAAGTGATTTTTTTTATAAATAAACACTATAATATAAAGTTAAAAATTTGATGCAACTTATATTTTTTAAGTGAAAGTAATATGAACAACCATTTTTTAACACGACAGTAAATCCTAACTGTAAAAATATACATGAACGCGAAAACAATATAAACGAGGACCTGAGTTTACGACGAAGTCGTATTCCTATAGTCAGGGTGCGTTGGGAGTCAAAACGAGGACGTGGGTTTACTTGGGAACGTGAAGACTCAATGCGTGAGAAATACCCGCATCTTTTTCCAGTTAAATCTACTAGTTAAATTTCGGGACAAAATTTCTAAAAGTAGGGGATACTGTAACCTTCATGTAAAACGGGTTCCAAAACCCGCTCCGTTTGAGAATCAAAAATTTATTAAAAGTTCATTGAGCGTTTATTTAAATTGTGTTATTTTTAGTTAATAAATAATTACATAATTAAAATAATAATAATCCAAAAAAGAATAAATAAAATAAACAAACTTTAAAATAATAATGAAGTTAAAAAAAATAAAAATAAAAAGGGGCAGTCGGGTTTCGAACCCGGGTCCCCACAAACCCTCACACACCAAAACACCGCTGGACCACACACACTTGTTGTGTAAGATAGGCAACAAATAAAATTTAAAATAAACCCGCGAGTCACCTGCAAGATCAAGTCTGTAACCGCCAAAACTGATTCAAGATAATCATCGAAATTAGCGGTTGAATTCGTAATCGAATGAGTGTAACCGATGATCAACAACAGTTATAACCTCAATTCAATACTTAATTAATTCAAAACGTTTGTCAATCATTGACCATGATTCTTGTTTCGAAACCGAAAACCAAATTCGTTTGCGTAGTCTATAAATACCCACTGAGTGATCATTCCAACCTCGTTCACTCTTTCAAATCCACACTCAAACCTCTCTGATCGCGTTTCTTTGCCGCCGGAAAATACCTGCACACGCCGGAAAACATCGCCAGAAAACTGGGATCATCTTTTTTTGTCGGTATAATCCTTTGCATCTTTCTGTAATTCATTATTTAGCATGTTTCAACTTTAATCGATTAACCAAAACTGATTAATCATATCTCAGTCAGAATTATGATTCTGGGTTTTAGTTTAATAAAGAAGATGAAGTTTTATGAATGTATAAATATAATTAAATTCGCTATTTTCACCGGGTTAGACACACAGTCCAATGTGGACTGTGTGGAAAAGCAATATACACGTCCCAGGTTCGAGCCTTATCTATCACCGGTTTTTCTGAGATAAAAATCTTTTTCTTAAAACCTTAATTCATTGTTCAATAAGTCTATAAGAATAATATAATTTCAGTTATTAATGAGTTAGACACCCAGCCCAGTTGGTAGGGCTGGGTGCAAACGAATTGAAGGTCACGGGTTCGATTCTGGAGGTATGCAGCGGTTCAACTGGTTTTTAAAACCTTTTTAATTAAATAATTTCAAAGTTAACCTAACTAGTATATAAGAATAATTAAAATAGAGATTATTTCGGGTTAGACACGTAGCTCAGTTGGTAGAGCTGCGTGCACGTATACGGGAGGTCACGAGTTCGAACCTCACATGTTGCCAAATCCACACGAATAAAAACCAGTCAGACCGGTCAGGTCTGACAAGACCCATATTTTTTATTGCTATTTACTTTAGTTATTCCATTTAAAAATCATTAAAATACTTAAAATAGGCCTTTTTAGGCTTAAAAATTACATAAATTACCACAAAAATAAACCTAACGATCTAAAAAAAACATTAATTAAAAATATTAGTTTCTAATAAAATTTATTTATTTAATTATCGAATTATTACGTTATTATTTAGGTTAGTCTCTCTCGTGGTTAAATCCAAATTCGTGCGCATTCGTCGTCAATCCAAGGAAACGCACCCACAGTGAGTGAATCCTTACAAATTCCCCATTTTTATTCACATTTTGAGATGTATCATGTGTCGTTACTTATTTTATTTATACAAATACTTGTGCTAACACCATCATGTGATCTAATGTGTTAATTTTGTGGTTATGTTTATGTGTGGTTACATTTTATCTTTTCAGTGCAATCATTCATATAAGGCCCACAGTTCCTTATTGGATACGAGGTGAGCATCACGTGCCTCATTAGATCGGCTTCATTTGATTGAGCCTTGATCTCACAGTTCATCGTACATCATGCTCATATGTACATTGTTGATATTGTGTGGTTTGTGATTTGATTATTTATACATATGTTCATATATGGTCCATGCACATTTTTATTAACTAATGTAAAAAATCTGTTTATATGTTTAACTTAGATTCACTCGCCAACTTTTGTTGACCCAAACTCTTGTTTTACACATGATACAGGTGGACAGGCTGAGGAGAGGAAAACTTAGGATTGGCCTTAGAAGACGAATAAAATATTTTCTTGTTTAGAATAATGTTTCTTATGCTTGTATGTTTCTTTGTGATTGGATATTTTCCTTTAAATTTCGATTAATAAATATGAAACTTAATTATAGTAAATGTCATGAGCTTTGATGAAAACCCAATCATGCCCCGACTTCTATTTCCGCTGAGGGTCAGGGCGTGAAGATTGGTATCAGAGCTTTTGACTATAGGGATATAGGATAGGTTATTAGACCCTTAGAGCCTATACTATAGTTGATTAGATTTTAATTGTTTATGTGTTACATTCAAAACTCATGATGTTTATTTGTTTCATATTTTCACACACAAATGCATGCAAGCACTTTCATTATTACATATCAATGTGTAATATTCATTATGGTCTATATATTATTAACATATCATGCCTACGCAAACACACACACATCACAATTTCACCATTTTCATGATTTCTATCTCAAGGATTTTATAATGTTTCATGTTTTCAATCTCATCAAAGTGAGTTCTACGGCGGGCATGTAGTAACTGGAAGGGTACGAGTACGGTAGTCGGAACATCCTGTCTAGGATTGGCATTCGTATAAATCCAATATAATTGACCAGTTTGCCTACCTGGGGACACTTGATGAGAGTACGAAGGACCTATTAGGCCATAGCATGCCACACCAAACGTCATGTGAACTAACCCCACTTTGAGTTGTCATTGTGTCTACACCTGGACACCCTCCGACCTTATAACTCGCAATCACGTTTTACGATTTTCATTCAGGTGATGCGAGTGATAACAGGCCAACACCAATGTAAACCCTACAAATCCCAGTAGTCATGGGGGGCCACATGACTACCTAGGCCGAAGTATGGGAGACATTTGGGGGCCTCAACATGAGCAAAGCCCAAGACATCCTATGGAGGTAGTAAATTTATTTTCTCAATTATTTTGTGAATGTTGTTTTCTCTTTTTTTGACACATGACACCTAAAAACGATCAACTCATAATCTCGCTACATATTTTCTAGTAGATGTTTGCTAGACACTCTCGAGGTGGTAGAAGGTCAGGAAGATCTGGCAAGCGCATGGCTACTCAAATAGCCCAATAGATGGTTACCGTACTTCCGGACATCGTCGTACAAGTCCAACAAGCTCTTGCCGCCAATCCCATCAACCCCACCAATCAAGAAGGTCAAAATGTCGCCAATCCCCCCAACACCACCAAATGCACCTACAAGCATTTCAAATCCTGCAATCCTCCAAAATACGAGGGGACTGAAGGTGTCACCACCCTCCTCTGTTGGTTTGATAAGATGGAAAGCACTTTTCTCAATTGCGACTGTTCCGATGATCGCAAGGTGCGATATGCTACCATTCGTTTGTATGGGGTAGCACTCACATGGTGGAACACAGAGAAAGGAAGGCGAGGTGCTGAAGCTGCTATGGCCTTAACTTGGGAAGAGTTGAGGGCGCTCATGACAAGACGCTTCTGTCCAAGAAGTGAAATCAAGAAATTGGAGGATGAGTTCTACTCTTTGAATGAAAGGAGGGAGACCACACAACATACAATAAGAGATTTCTCGAGTTGAATCAGATGGTCCCCAACTTGTTCACTCCACTCTATTGTTTAATTGAGTACTACACTCGAGGTCTTCCCTCGAAAATTCAAGATTCTGTGTTGAGTACTACACCTACAACCCTCGAAGCTGCAATGGAGCTGGCTACTGAGTTCACGAAAAATCGCATCCGAAATGGCGATTTTAAAGATGAGAAGAAGAAAGACAAGACACCTGCTGAAACCCCAACCTCAATTCAAACAGGTTCGTCTTCTAAGTTTGCTGGAAAAGGAAACACAATGGGAAAAATTTTACTGTTACCCAAACCAATTCCCCTATCGTTGTTGCCCCAATCACACAAGTTGCTCCTCCTGCCGCTCCATTCAAGAAACCTTACACAGGATCTCACCCAAAATGCAACCGATGCCATTATCACCACCCTCCTGAGAACCCATGTCTTTATTGTACAAGTTGTGGTCATGCAGGTCACACAATCCAAACTTGTCGCATTCTTCAAAAGCCAAACCGCAATCAACCTCAAGCCCAACCCAACAATCAAGTGGTAGGCCAAGCCCAATACCAACAACCTCTACTCTTACCACCGGCTCAACCCTATTATCAACCCAACTACCCTATGATGCAACCAGTCAGAGCATGTTTTAATTGTGGTGATCCAACTCATTTCGAAACACTTGCCCATGTTTGGTGAATATCATAAATGCTCAAACTCAAGCTAATCTGGTGAATCAAGCCAACCGAGCCAATCCACCCGCAAGAGGAAGAGCTTTCAACATCAATGCCAATCAAGCTAGAGATGATAATAATGTGGTTAACGGTACGTTTCTCATTAAGAGTAGTTATGCATCTATTCTATTTGACACTGGTGCGGATAAGAGTTTCGTGTCTTTAGAGTTCGAATCTATTCTTGATTTACCTCGCGTTAGTCTAGCTGAATCGTTCACGGTGGAAGTTGCTGATGGTGAACCTATTACGTTAGACTCGATTATTCGTGATTGTACTCTTACACTCAATGATCATGACTTCTCAATTGATCTTACCCATATGAAGTTGGGTAGTTTTGACGTCATTATTAGAATGGACTGGCTTAGCCAGCATCACGCTGAAGTTGTTTGTTATAAGTTTATTTGAATTCCCTCGCTGGCGGTCAAACTTTACGTATCTTTGGTGAAACCTCCTCCAAAGGGCTCAAATTGATGTCATGCCTCCAAGCTCGAAGATACCTTTGCAAGGACTATATCGCATTTTTAGCTCACATCGTCAAAAAGGAAGGCAATGAAAAGAAGCTCAAGACATTCCAATCGTTAAATAATTTCCTCAAGTTTTTCCCGATGACGTTTCAGGACTCCCTCCTGAGTGAGAAGTCAAATTCCGCTTTGTACCTGGTGCTACACCAGTCGCAAAATCTCCATATCGGTTAGCCCTATCTGAGATGCAAGAGTTAGCTAGTCAGCTGCAAGAGTTAACTGACAAGGGATTTATACGTCCTAGCTCATCACCTTGGGGTGCGCCGGTTCTATTCGTAAAGAAGAAGGACAAAACCTTTCGAATGTGTATCGACTATAGAGAGCTCAACAAGCTGACTATCAAGAACCGTTAGCCTTTACCTCATATCGATGATCTTCTAGATCAACTTCAGGATGCCACCTGCTTTTCAAAAATCGATCTTCGTTCTGGTTATCATCAACTTAGAGTACGTGAAGAAGATATTCCAAAGACTGCTTTTCGAACTCGTTGGCCACTATGAATTCATGGTTATGCCTTTTGGTTTGACCAATGCTCCTACTGTTTTCATGGATTTGATGAATAGGGTGTGTAAACCTTACTTCGACCTTTTTGTCATAGTCTTCATTGATGATATTCTTATCTATTCTAAAACCAAATCCGATCATGAACGACATCTTCGACTTATTCTAGAACTTTTGAGGACCGAAAAGCTTTATGCTAAGTTCTCGAAATGTGAGTTTTGGTTGAAAGAGGTACAATTTATTGGTCATGTCGTTAATGACAAAGGGATCATGTCGACCCCGCAAAGATCAAAGCGGTACAAGAATAGCAAGCGCCACGCACTCCTACTGAAGTTAGATCATTTCTTGGTCTAGCTGGTTATTATCGATGTTTCATCGCAAATTTTTCTCGTAGCGCCGTCCCACTCACAGCCTTGCTCACAAGGGTAAACCTTTCATTTGGGGGCCTAAGCAAAAAGAGGCTTTCCAAACATTGAAGCAAAAACTTTTTGATGCACCTATCCTTACACTTCCTGATGGTTGCGAAGACTTTGTGGTTTATTGTGACGCGTCAGGGCAAGGTTTAGGTTGCGTTCTAATGCAAAGAGGAAAGGTGATAGCCTATGCCTCAAGGCAACTCAAAGTGCATGAAAAGAATTATACCACTCACGACCTAGAACTTGGAGCAGTCATGTTCGCTCTAAAGATATGGAGACACTATCTCTATGGAACCAAGTGTGAAATTTACACTGACCACAAGAGCCTTCAACATATCTTCAATCGAAAAGAGTTGAACATGAGGCAACGACGATGGATCGAACTCTTAAATGATTATGATTGTGAAATTCGATATCATCCTGGCAAAGCCAATGTTGTAGCTGATGCTCTTAGTCGAAAAGAGTATGCAAACTCCATCCATCTTTTGTGTTCTCAAATTGTAACCGATATCCAAAATAGAATTCGAGCAGCTCAACATATTTCTGTTACGGAAAATGATGTGCGAGATGAATTGTCTTGTGGAGCTGAACTTAAGATAGAAACCAAGTCTGATGGCATCCTTTATTACTTAAATCGTATTTGGGTACCTGATCGTGACGATCTTCGTACTTTTCTCATGAACGAAGCTCACAAAACACGATACTCTATACATCCATGTGCCGATAAGATGTATCAAGACCTACGATACTCATACTGGTGGCCTGGCATGAAGAAAGATACGTCATTTTTGCCTCCAAGTGCCTCACATGTTCTAAGGTTAAAGCTGAGCATCAACGACCTTCAGGATTACTCGTCCAACCTGAGATACCTGTTTGGAAGTGGGAAAACATAACCATGGACTTCATTACCGGGTTACCTCGCACCTCCAGTGGGTATGACACAATTTGGGTTATCATTGATCGTCTCACTAAATCAGCTCATTTCATTCCAATCCGCGAAGATTACAAGAACGAGAAGTTAGCTCGTATGTATATTGATGAAATTGTAAGCCGTCATGGTGTGCCTTTAAGTATCATATCGGACCGGGACGACCGTTTTACTTCGCGAACTTGGCAAGCCGTACAATCAGCATTGGGTACACGTTTGGATCTCAGCACTGCCTTTCACCCTCAAACTGATGGTCAATCTGAGCGCACCATACAAACTCTTGAAGACATGTTGCGAGCATGTGTCATAGACTTCAAGGGCAATTGGGATACTCATCTACGTTAGTTGAATTCTCGTACAACAATAGCTATCATTCAAGCATAGTCGTGGCTCCTTTTGAAGCCTTATATGGTCGTAACTGCCGATCTCCAGTATGTTGGCACGAAATCGGTGAAGCGCAAATCACTGGACCTGAATTGATTCAAGAAACGACTGATAAAATACTACAGATCTGCAATAATATTCTAGCAGCTCGAAGTCGTCAAAAGAGTTATGCTGATAAACGACGAAAGCCACTGGAGTTTTGTGTTGGTGATCAAGTACTTCTGAAGGTATCAACGTGGAAGAAATTGGTTCGTTTTGGTCAAAAAGGCAAGCTAGCACTGTTCAGAATACTCGAAAGAGTTGGTCCTGTAGCATACAAGCTTGACTTACCAAAAGAACTTAACAAAATTCATCCCACATTCCATGTATCAAATTTGAAAAGTCTCTCGCCGACGAAAACCTCCATATACCATTAGAAGAACCAAATCGATGAATCAATGCATTTTGTTGAAAGACCTGTAGAAATCATGGACTTCAGTAAAAAGCGTTTAAGACGAAGTCGTATTCCTATAGTCAGGGTGCGTTGGGAGTCAAAACGAGGACCTGAGTTTACTTGGGAACGTGAAGACTCAATGCATGAGAAATACCCGCATCTTTTTCCAGTTACATCTACTACTTAAATTTCGGGACGGAATTTCTAAAAGTAGTGGATACTGTAACCTTCATGTAAAACGGGTTCCAAAACCCGCTCCGATTGAGAATGAAAAATTTATTAAAAGTTCATTGAGCGTTTATTTAAATTGTGTTATTTTTAGTTAATAAATAATTACATAATTAAAATAATAATAATCCACAAAAGAATAAATAAAATAAACAAACTTTAAAATAATAATGAAGTTAAAAAAATAAAAATAAAAAGGGGCAGCTAGGTTTCGAACCCGGGTCCCCACAAACCCTCACACACCAAAACACCGCTGGACCATACACACTTGCTGTGTAAGATGGGCACAAATAAAATTTAAAATAAACCCGCGAGTCACCTGCAAGATCAAGTCTGTAACCGCCGAAACTGATTCAAGATAATCATCGAAATTAGCGGTTGAATTTGTAATCGAATGAGTGTAACCGATGATCAACGACAGTTATAACCTCAATTCAAGACTTAATTAATTCAAAACATTTATCAATCATTGACCATGATTCTTGTTTTGAAACCGAAACCAAATTCGTTTGCGTAGTCTATAAATACACACTGAGTGATCATTCCAACCTCGTTCACTCTTTAAAATCCACACTCAAACCTCTCTGATAGAGTTTCTTTGCCGCCGGAAAATACCTGCACACGCCGGAAAAATCACCGGAAAACCGAGATCATGTTTTTTTGTCGGTATAATCCTTTGCATCTTTCTGTAATTCATTATTTAGCATGTTTCAACTTTAATCGATTAACCAAAACTGAGTAATCATATCTCAGTCAGAATTATGATTCCGGGTTTTAGTTTAATAAAGAAGATGAAGTTTTATGAATGTATAAACATAAATAAATTCGCTATTTTCACCGGGTTAGACACACAGTCCAATGGTGGACTGTGTGCAAAAGCCATACAAGTCTCAGGTTCGAGCCTTATCTATCGCCGGTTTTTCTAAGATAAAAATCTTTTTCTTAAAACTTAATTCGCTGTTCAATAAGTCTATAAGAATAATATAATTTCAGTTATTAATGGGTTAGACACCCAGCCCAGTTGGTAGGGCTGGGTGCAAACGAATCGAAGGTCACGGGTTCGATCCTGGAGGTATGCAGCGATTCAACTGGTTTTTAAAACCTTTTTAATTAAATAAATTTCAAAGTTAATCTAACTAGTATATAAGAATAATAAAATAGAGATTATTTCGGGTTAGACACGTAGCTCAGTTGGTAGAGCTGCGTGCACGTATACGGGAGGTCACGAGTTTGAACCTCACACACTACCAAATCCACGCGCATAAAAACCAGTCAGACCGGTCAGGTCTAACAAGACCCATATTTTTATTGCTATTTACTTTAATTAATTCCATTTAAAAATCATTAAAATGCTTAAAATAGGCCTTTTTAGGTTTAAAAATTACATAAATTACCACAAAAATAAACCTAACGATCTAAAAAAAACATTAACTAAAAATATTAGTTTCTAATAAAATTTATTTATTTAATTATCGAATTATTATATTATTATTTAGGTTAGCCTCTCTCGTGGTTAAATCCAAATTCGTGCGCGTTCGTCGTCAATCTAAGGAAACGCATCCACGGTGAGTGAATCCTACAAATTCCCTTTTTTTATTCATCTTTTGGGGTGTATCATGTGTTGTTACTTATTTTATTTATACAAATATTTGTGCTAACACCATCATGTGATCTAATGTGTATATTTTATTGTTATGGTTATGTGTGGTTACATTTTATCATTTCAGTGCAATCATTCATATAAGGGCCATCAGTTCCTCATTGGATACGAGTTGAGCATCGCGTGCCTCATTAGATCGGCTTCGTTTGATTGAGCCTTGATCTCACAGTTCATCAGATCATGCTCATATGTACATTGTTGATATTATGTGGTTTGTGATTTGATTATTTATACATATGCTCATATATGGTCCATGCACATTTTTATTAACCAATGTAACAAATATGTTTATATGTTTAACTTAGATTCACTCGTCAACTTTTGTTGACCCAAACTCTTGTTTTACACATGAGACAGGTGGACAGGCTGATGAGAGGATCACTTAAAATTGGCGTTAGAAGATGAATAAAATATATTTTGTTAACAATGTTTCTTGAAAGCATCTTGTACAATGATTCATTGCATCAGACTTTTCAAGGCATCATGTACAGCTCTTTTGTGTAAACGGAGGGTTTTTTGATTTTTTTAATTTGAATTACTCTCCGCCTTGAGCTAACTTTCTTGATTGAAACCAGACCTGAAATCTTTTGGGCTGCCAAAATTCACTCAGATTACAAAGAACATGAAAAGTTTTGAAATTCAAATCACGCCTCTCTCCCTCTTTTTCTCTTACATCTCTGGAACCTTTGAAATCAGACAAAGGTGAGCTCCGGTGGAGGAGACTAGGGTTCCGGCGAAGGTAAAGCCCATCGGATGATGAACCACCAGTGACCACAACGATCTCCGTCCGTGACTCTTCTTTTTCCAAGTTTAACGGAGATTTCATAAGAAGAACCCATGGAGAAATCTGATGAACTTCTGGTGAGAGTTCGAAAGCAGCTGCCACTCTGTTTCTCTTCAGGTGATAGAGTAAAATCTGAAATTTTCAGATGCGCAGTAACTGGTTCAAGGTCTTTTTCTTTATACTGTGTATCTTGACCTAATTTTTCTTCATTGAATTTGTTTTTGTTAGTTTGACTCTGATTGTGCTTCAGATCTGACTCGGATCGACAACATTGTTGATCAGTGGTTAAGCCTAAAAGGTACATACTTTGAAAGCTGAAAGTCATCTGAATGTGTTCAAATGCATATAAACCTATTAAGTTCTAACAAGGGTGGATTATTTTTGCACTAACATGGAACTCTTATGCAGAACTTATTTGATCCAGAAATTACGAAGATGAAGAGTAGAACATGTTATCTGGACACATAGTGGGTTTTGCTTCTCAGGTAAAGTTTATGTCCTGACATTCATCTTAATGGTTTTTATTTAGGCCAAAGTTGGAATAGCAGATCCTATCTGGTAAATAAAGGTGATTTTAGTTATTTTTATGCATTCGTTCATATATTTACATCAACAGATGAGACGATAGTTTGGCTTTCTTTAAAATTTGATACTGACATGATGATGGCAACAATGTACTAGCTCTCTCTGATCCATCTCTTGTTATTTTTGAACTTTTGAAATTTTTTGAATAACGGGTTTTAAGATTTTGAGATTAAAGATTCTCCGCTTGAATGTATTGTTTTATATACTTTTTGTTAATGATAGATCCTCATATAACAAAGAATGGTAGAAAAAAAATACTTGCAGATATTTTACCATAATGATTCTCTATAAAATTGTGAAATGAACTAATAATGACATATACTTTTACACATGTTCTTTAAAACTACCACATAACCAAAAGGTTCATTTTTGTATATTTAATTGTGATTTGAGAGTTTAAAACCTTGTTTCAACATTAGCAAATGGGCCATAGTCATTTTCTTCAAAATACGTTCTTTGTTAACATAATATATTTTTTTATTTGTTTGATACTTCAATATTCTTCATGGAGAATCAAGATATCATTTTTTAAACCGACCCAGCCCGAAACCTTGTAAGACTCCAACCTGTTCTGACCCGAACTAAAACAATTCTTTTTTTAATCGACCCGTTTGACCGGGCATACCACCTGATCTACCTGCCTGTTTTGCTAGGTGTAGTTATTATATGGCACACTCTTTCCTTCTACCAGCATGTTCATCAATTCTCTTTAATTGCCATATAAATTGTGAGTATTACACTTGGTCAAACTGTTTCAACGGTCTTAACTTAACTGGATCTGTACATGAAGAGAAAATAGGATCAGATGAAAGAGTTTAAGTTTAAAAGAAGTTCTCTTTTTATTGTAATAAAACAGTTTTTGTAAAGCTTTAAAAATTGTGTATTTCAACCCATCCTGGCTTGTTTGACCTCTTACCCAATAGGAAATGCTTCGAGTTTGGTGCAGAGGTAATAAAAACAACAGTTGCAGAAGTTATTCTCTTTGCATAAGAAGGAATTTTAGTTCCATGGGTAAATCATCTACAATTAATAGGAGAGTGCATATAAGGGTAGTTTAGGAATAGGATATATAACAAACAGGGTGTAGATTTATACACAATAGGCTTTGACCATAAAATTTTGTTGACTTGAATTTGAACTTTGACTTAAACTTGCAATTTATTCTTTTGTTGCAGCTGCTATTGAACTTTTAGCACTAAATATTTGAAATTATTAGTTTTTAAAACTCATGTTGTATTGTTACTTTTTCTTAAGGATCTCAAGGCTGCTGTCAGACAATGTTGCCCCTTTTGGCTAGCTGTGATAAGGTATGCATTAATCGGGAAGGCCTAATTTCATTCCTAATGAGCTTTCTAATTCTCTTTTGCTTTGAGATATGTTGCAAAGTATCGGGCCTCGCCCGATACTGCTATCTGGCCTTTGCTAATTGTAACTTGATCAATTCCAGAGACTCATTTGTCTCAAATAATTTCGATATATCTTTTTTGACTGACTGGTTTATGACCATATTGCTATCTGGCCTCGCCCCTTACCCTCATTTTTCTGCACAACCTACCAGCTTCGTTTCTTTGTTTTGTTGAAATCAAACTTACGGTAGTTAAACCTCCTACCTTTTTTCTCTGTTTCTCAATCATCACAGTTTTGGTGAAATCAAAACCACATATTCTCTGCTGGCCAGTTTATTTGTACAATATATTATGCTTTAGATTTGACAATGATGTTGATTATGTGAGGATAATCTGAAGCTTGGTTCAAAAAGTGTGCCTAGGCGCGAGGCGCAAGTCTGAGTTGAGTATTGCAACAAACCCATGCATGAATGGAAATCGATCTTTACTTACAAGTTTTAACGACACAATTCAACAGTTGAGTATTGCAAGATGGGTAGGTTGTTAGCTTTGAACCTTTTTTTTGAAGCATACTTAGCTTACTAGTTGTTTTTAGATGCAATCTGCTGAAACAAGTATTTCGGATCAACATTCAAGGATTTCGGATATTCCGTTTGCGTTTTGGACAGATTTCGGATCATTCTGCTGCATTTTAGATAGAATTCGGATCAGTTGTTTGAATTTCGGATTGATTTAGGATTGATTTTGGATTAATATGTTGAATTTCAGATAGATTTCGGATAAATCTTGAAGGATTTCGGATAATCTTCAAGAATTTCGGATCATATTCTTGAATTTCGGATCATATTCAAGCATTTCGTATTGATTTCGGATCATACTGACTAACAGCCATTTCAGATAACTATTCGGATAGGATTTCGGATTGCTATTTCAGGTAGCATTTCGGATACTCTATTCCGAATTGCTGCTGAGGATATCGAACCAGACACTATTCTGAATAAAGGGGGTGGACTTTTTATCAGCTGACGTATTCGGTAATAAACGTTTTCGTGCACAGAAAATTATCCGCACACAAACTTTGAAAACGGACTGTACGGATTCAACTATCTAATTTTTAAGAGAAAATTTTTTTTGGGAAAAGGTCTTTGACATTATATATCATTGGATTCATAATTTTGAAACGAGTCTAACAGTATAATTTGGTAAAAACTGTTTTCAGACATTTTTTAATGTTTTTACCGGTACGGTTTCGGTTATTCGAAGATGTCTATAGCCCAAGCTCAATACTCGAATGTCATGGATAGTGCTGACGTTCTGTGTCTTGAAAGTATTTTTTTTCTGGAAATGGAGCTGGTAGGATGCGAGATTGAGTGAAAGAAAAGCTAAATGAATTTATAGGAAACTACAATATTGATCCGTTGTGAAATATGTGATGGGTTTGCTTGAAAATGGGAGGCGAAAAGAAGAAGTAAGAAATCAGATGAATACCTTTTTGGGTGATGACAAAGACTCCTTTGTTTCTTGGCTATGGGATCATTTACAATCAAACCAAGATCTATACGCACAATCAACAGAATTTCATCCCAATGAAGTGGACAAACAGAAACCTCAAGCCCAGCAAGTGGCAGTCATTAGCCCACCACCCCAAGCACCCTGATCCCCCCTTTGCGTTTTAAGTCTTTTGACTGTACTCGAGTTTCAGTGAGCTGGCCAGCTAGACGCATGGTGTGACATCCGGTTTTTCAGATATCTTAAACGCACTACTTCACGGTTATTTGTTCCTACGTTAATTTGGTTTGGAGACTTAAATTGCACGCTCGAAATAATTACGATAATTTCGTGAACTTGTCAAATGAATTACGTGCTACGTGTATTAAACGTTTATAAGTTGGTGAATTATTGTGTGATGTTCGATTTCGTGATTTGTTTTAGTTATGAAATATATATAGTAAATATATAGTCGAATCGAACCGAACCGCGACACGAGCCGGCCTCATTGCCCTACGACTCAAGTAGTTCATCTAAACTTGAGGACCAAGTGTTAGACCCAAACCAACCCACCCAAACCCTTTCGGCCGCGAGCACACACCCAACCGCAACCCTTCCCTTTTCCCTTTCACCTTTTTGCGCTATATATACACATACATGCATGAGCCTTTCTTCACAAAACAAAAACACAAAAACCCTAGTTGAGAAATCAGCCGACGGCAGCCCTCATTCATCTCCTCGATCGCAAACAGCCTTGCTACATTCTTCTCGGTCGCGACAAGTCTTCCTCATCCCTTATCTCTCAGTCGCGATCTTCTTCATCATATCCGAATCGGCTCTTGTCCAAGTCTCGGCTCATTGATCTTGTTATTAAAGGTTAGGATTATCATTATTTGCAAGATTACATTCGGATTTATATGTTTGAATGTAGTGTTATGTTAGCCGATTTATTTATGATGTTTGCAAGTTTGATGTTTTTTCGAAATCTGGAAACATAGGCTGTGTTTTGTTGATAAAAACTATAGGTTATGATTAGGGTTTGCATGGGTATGATATATATGATGATATATGATTTGTAATTCTGTTCTTGATCGCCTATGTTCAATGTATCGAGGGTTTAAGCGAGTTAGATTGTGATAAAGTGCTGAATCAGAATGCTGAATGGTGGTTACAGCCAACTTCAACTGGCTGTAACTTGGTTATTATTTATCGAAAAACGGATTTTCTGAAGTTTAAAACGTAGAGTTTTGAAAAACGATTCTAATGGCGCTGGATTCATATTTTTCTGAAGTCGTTTGATATTTTTAAGCAGCCAATTAAGTTCAGTAACTAAAGCTATGAAAATCCTGAAAATTTGTTAGTTGTTTATCAAGTCGGATCTAATAATCGGTAGGGAGTCGAATCAGGAAATTTGTACAGCAACTAGATATGGAAATTTCCGGGGAACTCCCACTGGAATTTTGTTAATTGGACGAACGGTGATTTTTAAATAAATTCTTCCGTGGACTGCAGTCAGAAAGCGACGAATCTGACTGCAGCCTAGCATATTAATATTTACGAATAATTGGTAAAGTGTTAGGACTTGAAAAATTTATATAAAATTCTACAGTATAGTTGTCACCTTTTGTAAAATAATTGGAATTTTTGGAACGTTAGAACTATTTTATAAAAATCCTCGAAAACAGCCGAATTATGAGTATATAAGCTGAAACTTGATAACTTGCGAATGTGTGCACCAAAGTGTTGCATGGATTGGATTGTGTTCATGATAAATTGTTTTGATCACTATGTTCATATGAGAATACTTGCATGCATGTTTGAGTGTTAGGATTTGTGATTGTGTGTATCGCTTTGTGCGTTAATTATGTGTAGGATTTGTATTGGTGTGTTCACACACTAACTTGAAATCAATTGAATTGTTAGGACGCAATTAGCGGTCCCATCATTTGAAACTTCTGTTTTACACTAACCGAGCAACTAAAGGTGAGTTCACGGCCCCTAATTTTATCCGGTTTTAAACAACAGGGGGAGAAACATGTATACACTCTGCAACTCTATCTCTTTATGTTATATGAAATTAACGTCACTTAACTATTCGGTAACTAAGTTAATGTTAATGTACGTTATGGTCACTAAGCAGCTATATCACACAAGTCCTCGACAATCTCTCGGATCGTTAGTATTGGGTTTAAATAGCGGGGAAATTATAAGTAGTACTACTGGGCCCGACAAGCCCCATCCGAGCTAGTCGCGCTAGCTGACCGGGTATGGTCAACGGGTGAATAATTTGGCCTAACTTCGCCATGGTCAGTGATAGGCCTGGCAACACGGAGGCACAACAGTCAGCTTCGATCGCGAACACTTACGTGACATAACTTTAGGCTAGCTACCTATATATATTAACATTGAACTTTATTACGAATCAACAATATTATCCCGGGTTAGGGATAATGGAACCAACAACGTTATTATTCCAGGTTAGGAATAATGGGACAGCATTATTATTCCGGGTAAGGAATAATGGAACTATCAGTATTATTCCGGGTTGGGAATAATGGAACTATCAGTATTATTCCGGCTTAGGAATAATGGAACTAAACCGTTATCCCGGGTTAGGGATAACGGGGGAAACAAACTTATAACCGAACAAACGAATTTATGAAAACCTGTGAACTCACTCATCTTTAATGTTGACACTTGTTTCTTTACATGTTTCTCAGGACGCTAGGAGCTCTAGGTGCACTCACTTGCATTGATCAAGACACCTTTTATCGAGTCTCATTTACAAACATTGTTTTGGGTTTTTCATTTGTTTTGGCGTTTGTGTTGGCGCCCGTTTCTCTACTTATTTTTATGCTTCCGCTCAACCATAAAAACTAATGCTTCCGCTAGACATTGGAAACTAACTAAGACAATATAAAATCTACAATGAATGGTTAAACAAATGATTTTGGAAAACGTATTATCAAATCATATAGAGTCGTTCGACGTACTAGTGTCTCAGATTCTGGTTTGTTCACACGCCTCGCGGTAAAACTCCGCAAGTGGAAATTGAGGGTGTGACACATGGCCTCTTTGTGAGTAGCCGACTTGCTACCTTCCACCGTGTCCTATATAACTGTCGGAGACCCTTAATGTACTGCCTAATGAGTCAGGTAGGAGTGAATAGATACACAACCATCTTTGTAAGCTCGAAAGCTGCTTACTGTAAGCCGTGTTCTCACTTTCAACCTGTTTCAAAACCCATAATTCATTTTCTAAGTTCTTGATTTCATATTGGGGACAAAATTGCTCCTTCATAATCTCCTTGAGCTGCTCTCAGGTCAAAGCCACAACAGCTTCCTCACCACAGGTATTTTTCTTGGCATTCCACCAACATAATGCATTTCCTAGCAAATGGCCCGTAACATATCGAATCTTTCAATTATTGGGGCATTTGGAGTTCGGAAACGTACTCTCCATTTCTTCGAACCAACGGAGAAGAGTAGTAGCACCACCGGTGCCTTCATAAGTACGAGGGTCACAAGACTTGAAATGTTTGTACGAGCATTTGGAAGAATCAGAACCGCCATGGTTCTCTTGGTCATCGTCCCCCTTGAGGGTTTGGTGAACTTGAGCCACGATGCGGCAATCTCTTTGGCAATGTGAGGCGCCATGCGATATCCAGAATTTCCAACACGCTTTCCGTTGAGGTTGCGTTTGGTTGAAATCTATAAGGATTGAACGCAAAAAGTTGTGAGTTTGAGTATAAACAAGTGGACATAAAGTGTGTTCAACATAATAAATAAGAAACTTATGATATATAGAGAAATTCGGAGCTTATGATATAAGATAATGTGAAACGTGACATCTCATTAATAAAATATATTAAGTAAACATTTCATCATAAAATCATATGAATCATGGAGTCAAATGAAACTTAGGATAAAACAATATTTCAAAATGAAATAATAAAAGTTGTAGGGTTGGTATACTTAGAGTTTCAATATGCCTTCCATGCATCACTTTCCTAGTGATTAACGAGCGTTTGCATGGCCTGCATATGTCTACCCTTTGATATATAAGTAGCCCAAAAAAAATCATGAAATGACAGAATTTGGGATGATATGAAACATTGTGGGAGGGCACCCATGACTTAACGTGGGTACATTTGACTTATCAAAGTGTTGCTGGTTTACGTGACGTTGGTGTGACATGCTTTGGCCTACTAGGTATTAGTACTCTCGTCGAGGGTCCCCAGGTAGGCAAACGGGTTCTTAATGGATTTATATGAATTGCTAGCCTAGACAGGACGTCCCGACTACCGGTACCTAACCCTTTTAGTTACTACATGTCCGTTACGTGAACCCACTTTGAGGAGATAAGAAACTCAAATGAAATTCAAGACTTAAAATAAATGAAATCCAAGTAACATTAAAAAGAAAAATCCAAATTAAACTTTAGATATACTGATACTGAAATAATAAATTAATGTGTCTAATATGTGTATGTTATATAATGTGTGTGAATGCAACATGAATAAAAGAGGAATAATCATACTTAGGACATAAATAATATAACACATATTATATTGATACTGAAATAATAAATTAATGTATCTAATATGTGTATGTTATATAATGTGTGTGAATGCAACATGAATAAAAGAGGAATAATCATACTTAGGACATAAATAATATAACACATATTATATTAACATGTAATGCATATTAAACACATGACAATTTATAAGTGATCATGTGCATGTGTATTTTAAATATTTTAAAGCTATAAACAATCAAACAAGTAAGCACATAGTACCTAAAACAAATATGACTATAGTCTAAGTTTAGGGGTCTAATAACCTATCTTAATTCTCTATAGTCTCAGGCTCTGATACCAATCTATCACACCCTGACCCGTAGCAGATATGATAGGGGGCATGATATGATTGTTTCATAGCTTTTGATATTTATTTAAAGTTTAAAAATTTAATAACATCAATATTAAATGTTGCACATAACATGAAAATTCAAACATAATCCAATACAAATAACCCGAATGAAAACATAATATACATCTAGTTTAATTTACTAAGGCATAAATCCTACGTGTCTTCACTTCCATTCTCAACCTTATGTACATGTATCATATGTAAAATAGATTTTTAGGTCAACAATAGTTGATGAATAAATTTTATGTTTGAGATAAAATAAGTCATTTGATTTATTTTATAAACACTATTTAACATGCAAGATTAAATGAAAAAGTGACATCATCAATTATTTAATCAAATTACACAACATCCACAAATAATGTACGGGACATAATAAAACATGCAATAGCGAAACAATGATACAATTCAAACCTTGAGAGGTGAAAAGCGAAATTGGGAAACAATGTGGTGATACTGAGTTCGTCCCATGGCTGTGGGGGAACTGGTTAACCAGTGGTGGATCCACGCGAAATAGCGAAACAGAGACACACAACGGTAAACACGTAGTTCATGTATTTGAAACAACTAGCGAAACAATGCGGAATAATTCATGAGCACATAAAACATTTAAATTTACATGTTTGTGAAATAACGAAAAAAACACTTATGAAAATCGTGGTATATGATACATCCCAAAACGTTAAAGAAATAAAAAGGGGAAGAGATAGGATCCACTCACAGTTTTACGTTTCGTTAATCCGTTCGCTAAATCGCACGAGTAAAATAGAGAAATGTTTCAAATGACCAAATTACCCTAGTTGATATGACACTAAAATATATAAATAAAACATAACTAATATATTTATCGATGACCATACTTAAAATATAAACATAATATTATAACCTAGCACTTGGGTTTTTATCCAAACGAAAGCAATTTATCAAAGCTAATATTTAGTTATTAACTTTAGCATTTTTTTACCATACTAATTACGTTTCAAAATAAACCTACTATCTATTATATATCTTTGTGTCCAAAGTTACTAAAATATAATAAATCCAATTGTTTTAACTTATGTGAAATTTTAAATTAAATTAACATTACCAACACATAATTTGAAGATTGAAATATTTAATTTTAAACCAAGGATATATATCATAAGTCCATGTATATATATTTTATATTCTGTGTGTTCTAGTTAGTTCACAATTTCTTTTTTTTACCGACAAAAATGTAACAAATTTTTATATACTTTTTTCAAGTCATATTATATGACTAACATCTAGATAAAGCAAATTTTCTCGTCATAAAAAAGATATTACAACGTTTGTGGCGTCTTAGAAATGTTAAGACATGAAAATAAATCTTATCATATGTGGAAAAGTGAACTCATGAAAAATAACCCACAAAACAATATTTGTAGTACTGGAAAAAAAATTGGGTGTTGTGAATTTTTAGACATATCCATAGTAAAACTATTAATACTAAATAAAAACCAACTACACAAAATGCAAGTTATGTCAAGATTTAAAACGCGACTATAAATCTAGCCCAAGTGCTATAGAAAGAGATTGCAAGACATGAATATAAAGAAAAATGAAAGAAAGGAAATAAAGTATGAAATAATGTTAAAACTACCTCCAAGATGAGAGTAGTATCGTGATAGGAATGAAGGTGATATTGATTCTTGTTTCTCCTTTTTGATTTTTAAAAGTCTTTGGTTGGAGATGAAAGGTAGCTAGGGTTTTTGCTTTAGGAGTGAAAGAGAGATATTGTAAAAAGACAAGGAAATAGGGTTGTGATTTATTTTTTTGAAAATAAGACATTAATTTTTTTATTAAGAAGATAAAATCTTGCCTTTTAAAAAAAGGTTGATAATTTTTTATCAAACCAGGACTTTCCGATTGTATCAAAGCTGATGAAGAGAAAGCTGACGTGAACAAGGCTTCTAGTTCGCAAACGGAACAATCTGAACCTTTGGTTAGTGCTGCGAAAGTTCAGAGCAAACAAAAGAAGCCGAAATGAGCAGGTCAAGGATAAGGAAAGAAGAAGAAACAACAAAGACACTCACACTCTCCAAGGTCCTCAACGGACAACACTAGTCCTAAAGAGGCTCGTGATGTGAACAATGCATTTGTTAAGCCAGTTAGTAATGGAAAATGTGAGAAATATGCATTCGACTGTGCTAACAAAGCTTTTGGAAAGGCTGATGAGATTTCTAAACAAGACTTGCAGTCTAAACAACACAAGAATAATCAAAGGAAATCTCCACAACAAAATGCCCTTGCAAACGAAAAGTATAAACATCCAAATTTATGCTCGTCTGCAAGAGATGTGCAAGGAAATCAAGCACAGAAAGGAACAGTTCATCCTTCAAGGTCTGCAAGAGCAAATCTAGTTGATCATAATGCTTTATACGTGAAGAGACAAACATGCTTCAATTGCGGCATTCTTGGTCACATTGCTTGGACTGCACACATCGTCCCTATGTACCCCACTATGCTAAAAAATCAGAGGGTTACACCAAAGGATAACTACCATTCCAAGCCGTGAAGGTATCATCACCTAAGGCAATAAAGAATGTGAATTCCAAGGTTAAACAATCAAGTGAGGATTGGAATGTTACTAAAGCTAAAAGAAAACAAGCTTTGAAAACTACACAAGTTCTGGAAAATAACAAGGATGAAAAGCCAACTGCTTTGCCAAAGGTATCTAAGAAATTAGAAACGCCTAAACAAATTTAGAAAGCAAAACAAAAAGCAGCAACATCTCCAATCCTTGAAACGAAAGGGGACTTGTGTCTAAAAGAGGTGTCTTATTTTGATGTTTAAAAAATACACAGGATCACGATGGTCTGGGTACCATTGTCTTACTAATCTCCCTATTTTTCAAGAACAACCAAGGATGAGCTGTTGACAATCTTTGAAATGTTGATAGCGATTGTTCTAGAGATAAAAAGGGTAACATTTCACTGTTGTAAAAAGTTCAAATTTTTTTACAGATGATATGTTTCCTTTGGAGAAGATCAGAGAGATAAGATAAGATCAGCGAAAAGGTACAATTTACATTTCGTGCTTTAATTTTGACAATTGATTGGTCTTTAATCTAATGACGGAACGGTTAAGCAAAAACACCAAAAACATTTTCATTTTCTTTTGTACATAAGTTTCTATTATTAGGTAAATTTGCGCATAAAGTGTGATGCACAAATTTAGGGGGGAAGAGGGGCATATACATATGCATTGTTTGGGGGGGAGAAAATGAGAAAAATACAAAAACATTTGAAAAACAGAAAAATCCAAAAAGATTTTTATTGCATCGTATGGGAAATGAAATAAATATCCGTGTTAAAGGGATTGACTGACACATATAAGGTTGTCGTACTACTAGGATTTATTGTGATAAGTCGATAAGCTTGACGCTTAAAGTGATATAAAATATTAAGTGATATAAACATAACGAACTATGTATTTCGTGGGTAACATACCATCGGCGGTATGATTTCATGGTCTTAAATCTTGCGTTGATAGATAGCCAATGTCTGAAGTTTCAGGTCTTTGTACTGGTAAGTTATTCGGGATATCAAGGCTGTCCTTATGTTGCATCCAAATTATATGCAGACCTAGGCACAGTCAGGATATCTTAAAAGAGCAAAAAAGGGTCAAAAATCTTAAAGGAAGAAAATCTCATAACGAGAGAATTTCGTGTGCTTTTAAAGCTAAATTCGTACCTAAAGGTATGTGCCTAACCCTCATTAGACATTTTATTGGTCACGCTGCTATACGAATATACTAACCTGTTCACCAATAAGTTTGACATTGTAAAAACGAAGGGATGGACTCAATAAACTCACCTGTCACGATGAATCATTGTGCTTACCTTGATCGCAGGGGTATGTCATGGTATGGGACACACGGGTATTGTAGTATAATATTACCTTAAGCGTATCACGAAGTTAAAACAATTGAAAGTTGAGCGTTAGGTTTAAGAGGACAAACATATCGGCAATCGCATAGACCAATATGAATAAGTTCGCACTGAAAAGTGTTCCTTAGTCAGCCTGAGAACGCTTTTGATCCCATTGCAAATTATAACTGTTAATTAGTTTCTTGTTTATTTATGTTTCCGTTTATATTTTTATATTTAAAAATTTTAAAAATAGAAAATTCAGAAATCCAAAAATAGTGTCTTGTTTTTACAAAATCAAAAATCCAAAAATAGAGTGTTTTATTCGTTTTTATTAAAATTTACCGTTCTTAAAGATTTGGCTGATCATCAAAAGTTGAAAGGAATTTAAATTTGAATTTTGATCCGAATACAAGTACTTGGATGTACCAAGTGTTCATATGGTACTCTCCCTGTTGTATAGAAATGTTTGCTTATAAATTTCCGAGAATTTTGTAGAACTTGATTTAGATCAAGAAATAGGGGATGCTGAAAATTGCGATGTTGTTAGTTGTTGACAAAGCATGAAGTATCACAACAACAAGATGTACCTGAGTCAGAAGAACCGTATACGAGTCATCGTCTGAAAATGACAGTACATTTGAAGAAGTACATGTGAAACTACTTGCTTGAAAGAGAAAGACTAAAGAAGAAAAGAGTTGTTGAGAATCTTCCTCTCGCTTTCTTTTTGACAAAGACTTTCAAGCAAAACTGATCGAGATCCTGATATAAAGCTAACCGCAAGAGAAAAAGGAAGAGATCCAGTGCTGAGAGTTCAGAAGTCAATAACTTCTACGACATCTGCAACATAGCGACAACCATAGACTCCGTTGAAGACATTGCTGAATTCCTGTTATGAAGACAATTTGATGCATCAGGGGAGATTGTTAGGTTCTAGAAGTGTGAGACTGATGCATCAAATATATGCAACGAGCTATGGTAGCAAACTGGGATTAATTGGGTTAGTTTATATTAGGTTTTGGACCTTGTATAGTCATTTGGGCATGCCTTAGGCCATGTGGGTCAGGCAAGCCCAAGGGAAGCCCATGTGGGAAGTGGGCTAACCCTAGGTATATAAGCTAATGTTATGTCCTTTCTAGGGTAAGCCTTTAGAGAGAGTCTCCATAGAGAAAGCCTAGACTAGAGAGAGTGAGAGGTGAAGAACTTGTATCAAACGGTTTTGCTATTCGATAGTAATAGAATCGTATGCAAGTTTGAATTGATTCGTGTGTTATTCTACTCATCTCGATTTTCTTATTTTCGGTTTTCTTGAATATCATTAAGTTTGGATTCCGTCCATCTTTGGTGATTGTTTGATATCGTTGTTAGATCCGAATTATTCGGGACTTACAATACCCCATTTGTGTAAATGACAATACATTTCACACAATACTCTTCCTAGTCTGGCCAGCCCCTCATTGTCGTGTCCTATTATGGTTCTGGAACACTAGCCTGGTTCTGCAAGAGCTCTAGGATTTGCGTACTACATAATTATATTCGAAGCAACCTTGCTTCTCTCTCACATAGGTGATTCCCATGAATCATTAAAAGCATCATGATTATTTGATTTCCTCAAATCATTTTCCTCAATATGCTTAACCTCACATTAATGTCACATCAATATGCTTGTCCTAAGGTTCTATGTACGAATTATGATTTATGAAGCACAAATTTTTTATTTGAAAATATGGCGATTTCTAAGGTTCTGAAATCGTGGTGGTGATTAGATTAATGGTGTTTGGTTTGTTTGTTTAAAGGGTCACGCGGATCGGTGACATAGCTAGTGACTTTTGAGTGAAGTGTTTATGTTGTAGGTATGAGTGTTGATTTGCAGGAGGAAGGTGGATTAAATGGGGTGATGGTTAACAATTCTGCGAATAAGATTTAGCTAAGGAAAGGGGATATGGTAGGTGTGGTGGTAGGTTTTATATTAAATATAATATAATTGTGGAGTCCAATATAAATATATATATATATATATATATAGAGAGAGAGAGAGAGATTGTTAATAAGTGTTTTATATGTGTTATTTATTTATTATTATTAGAAGTAAGGGCAATTTAAGATTTTTAACCAACTTAACTGAATAAATTAACAACCATCCACTCAGGGGATCATGCGAGTAACAAATGATCAAACCATTAGGAACACATGCTATTTTGAAAAGGTGGGTAAAAAATGGCAAACCACAGGAACCATTCGGGCAATAACTCTTGAATATATTATAGAAAACACGGGGTGTTAAATAGGGTCTGGTTCAATTTCGGTTATTGAATACCTGATTTCGTGCATTTGGGTTGGGTATTGTTCCATTTGCACCATTATGTAAGGGTATGTATGTGTCGGTTTGTTCGGTTTTTATCATTAATCATAACCATTAGCATCGGTTATGGAATTCCTTAAACATAACCATAACCAAACTTCAGTTATGGTTAATCAGTTAAGAAGTCGGTTATGGTTCAGTTTTAGTTAATTTCGGATATTTAACCAATTAAGCTTTGAAATAAATGGGGGTGTGCATGGTTTAGACTTAACTTAGGTATTTTTTATACGATAATCAAAACTACACTTTTTGGTTAAACTATCAATGTGGGATTCTCTTTAATAAGGTAATTTTCAATAGAAAAAAACTACGAGCATAACATCTCAATTTTTCATCAATATAAAGGGCATCCACACTAAAATTATTTTGTTACGAACATACTTTTATCACAATAAAAAGCTTCTATATGGTTAATGTAAAGCAGAAATTTATTATATAAACTTAACATTACAAGTTCGGTCCAGTTTCGATTATATCGATTAACCAAAACTTCATAGCCGTAACCATAACCGATTAATCGGTTAAACAAAGTTTCATAACCAGTTATTGGTTAATAGTGGTTCGTTTATGTCAGTTATGATTCGATTATCAATTATGACCGTTAATTTACTCACCCATGTTAGCTTTAACTGGGCCTGGGCTCAATATCATATTACGTCAACAATCAACCAAAAGTCCAAAAAGCCAGCCCAACCCATTCCACAATTCCAAATACACCCTCAAAAACCAGAAAAATGACAATCTTATCCTTCATCATTATCTCATTGTCACAATCACCGATCAACCACTCCCACCTTCAACATCGACAACCCTAAAATCAAACCACCCGATCGCACATTACTGTTATGGATCACACAGCAGATCAATTTCAAGATCAAGATCAAGATCAAGAACACGAAGTATACGGCGGAGATATTCCAGATGAAGCAGAAATGGACACCGATATCGAGATGTCGAGAAGCGAAATGGAAGCCGATGAAAACAATAGCTCAAAGGTTCGTTGTTTTGATTTTGTTCAGCGATTGAATGTGTTTGTGTGATGTGAGTTAAAGCGCTAAGTTAGTTTGTAAATTATTGTTGTGGATTTAGGATCTGGAGGATATGAAGAAGAGATTGAAGGAGATTGAAGAAGAAGCAGGTGCGCTGAGAGAAATGCAGGCGAAAGTTGAGAAGGAGATGGGCTCTGTTCAAGGTTTTTGTTCTTAATTTTGCTGTTTTTGCTACATTTGTGTTTGTGGAATTTGTATTGTTTTGGTTAGGGAAATTGGTTTGTTTTAGTGGAATTAGAGTTTGAGAATTGTGTTTGGTGGACTGGTTAGGTTAGTACTTTGTTTTCACGATTAATATGAGCGGTTTCAGAACTTAGCATCGGTCCGGTATTCGGTTTACACGAGAGCTGGTTTTAGATTTTGGTATTGTTTTTAATATGGCATTGGTTCGGTGTATCATACCGATGTCATCTTTATTATCAACCATGGCTTGGTATGAACCAGTGAGCGGGATTAGAACAGATATTACTTATTAGTAAAAGTGAATAAGATTCTAGGGTTTTTAGAGTTGTGAGACTGAAATTAGGTTTAAGGATCAAACTTGTTGGTACTTGGAAGACTACAAGCAACTGTATCTTGTTTTCGTATGCTTGGTTCGATCATGTAGTGGGTAGGTAGGTTGGACTGATAGTTTACTTTTTACATGAACAGCTTGAATCCTATCTGTGACTGTGTAACGAGAATTGAAAAGTATCGCTAGCGAAAGATATTATCATTTGAACAATGTATGTTACTAGTTGGACGACTTATAAGCAAAATCCGATGCAATAAGGTCTCCGTTAAATAACAAATCAGTATGGGAGTTTGTTTATTTTTTTTGTATAATAATATGTTAATATTTGGGGTTTTTTTAAACATTTGTTGTTGGGACAAGGCTTATTACGTTGCTCTTCTCCTGAAACAGAGTCAGTCATATTTGACCTGAACTCTTATTTTTTTTAATTTGTAACTGCCAGGTCGAGGCTTTGTGCGTGTGTGTAAAATGTATGTAATTGAGCCGAAGGAATTTTTTTGAAATATGCCACTTGCTCATGCATTTTGTAATTTTACTTTAGATTATAATTTGAGTATTGTGAAAAACTGTTATTAATGAGATATTTAAGTTTATGATTTATGAATAAGTGATTTAGCGAATTAATCTAGCGATATCCTTGCTGGTAGATACACAAGTTTTCTTGTGTCCCATTCTTAGTTTAGTGGTTACAACATACAATTCTTGCTTGCAATCAAGCTTTATTTGAACATGCTACAAAAGGGCTTTATACATGCTTATATTACTGTTTTTATGAACTTTTCTTGGATAATAAGACACAGTCTTGCACTGTCCCCTTGGTTTGCAAGATTTTTACTGTTTAGCGTGGTAAAATTGAAATCTCATAATAATGTTTTAGTTAGTTTATCTTTTGTATACCTAACTTTAGTGCTTTTCTTTTGATGGTGGGCATGATTAGACGATTCTTCTGGTGCTTCTGCAACCCAGGCTGAAAAAGAGGAGGCGGACGCCCGTTCAATATATGTTGGTAATGTGAGGTTCTATAACCCTTCACCTTATTTTACTTCAATGCATTTTCAGTTTAGATTAATAGATATTAAGTTATTAACATTATTTGCATGAACTGCAGGTAGATTATGCGTGCACGCCTGAGGAGGTTCAGCAGCATTTTCAATCATGTGGAACTGTAAACAGGGTCACGATATTAACAGACAAATTTGGTCAACCAAAAGGTTTTGCATATGTGGAATTCTTGGAACTCGAAGCTGTTCAGAATGCTATTCTTTTGAATGAATCAGAGTTGCACGGTCGTCAACTCAAGGTCTTAACTTTATTAGTACATTCAGTTTGTAATAGTAACAAATCTGGGCTTTAAATTCTAATTAGTAGATTTCTGACCCTTCAGGTTGCTGCTAAACGAACCAATGTTCCTGGGATGAAACAATTTAGAGGGAGGCGGCCCAACCCATTTTTTGGTTCACGAAGGCCTTTCATGCCTGGCCCACCAATGTACTCTCCGTATGGCTATGGGTATGTATTTGAATTTATCCTTGTTAGCTGTGTAGTTTCATTCTCGTGTTAGTTAGTAACATTAGAGTTGGCAATTTCGACCTGTTTACTTATGAATGAGCCAATTTTGGTCCAACGGGTCAAACAGGTCGATAGTCCTCTAAAGTTCATTGTTAAGTCATAAAACCCCTTAAATTATTATAATTGTTTTTTTAATATTGATATAATATAATATTTGCAGAAGGATTCCAAGAGCTAGGAGGCCAATGAGGTACCGTCCATATTAATCAATCAGCCTATTCTGCTCGTGGCCAGAAGGGGCAATATGCTCATACCGGGTCACACTAATACAATTTCTCTAGTCTTAGATCTTGTATCATTATTTACTATTGCATCCATTTGCCAAATGCCCCTCCTTTCTTTTTTAGATTTTATCTTCCAAGATTGTATGCACTTTAACATGCTTTTGAAACCAGAACCCATAGTCTTTCATTGTCTAAAAAGCGAGCTTCCTTGTTATTTAGTAACAGTTAAAACAACAACACTGTGATAGGAAACAATGCAAACTTCGAATATGAAATTGTTTTGGTATACTTTAGATATCACAACACATGCCTATTCTTTGCGTCTTTTGGGATACACCATCTGTGCGGTTTACACTAGTACACCACAATGAAAAAAAGTAATACATTTTTAGCCCTTTGCATTAACACGATTATACCCTAATATATCTTGCTACACCTAACCTTTTGTGAAGTTTGTTGCAAACATCATTTTTCCTATTGTATTTTTCCCTAATGCGTATGTATTAGGAAACAAACCTAATGTGTTTGTACCCTTCTTATTCTTACATTTGCTTACGAATAAAAACAAAAAACAAATGTACATATATACACTCCCTCCTATATGTATATATTACATTATTATTCCCTTGATCTTCAATGTTTGAGGTAGTTTTGGAGGGGGAAGAAGCCATTTAGAACCCTCAATGTAGGAAAGGCTGATAAAGGGTTTAGCCTCCTCAAATTTGAGCTTTTTAACAAATGAACCTCTCCCACCCATATCTGCACTTTGTCCTGTGTTTCCGAATTCTCCGAAGAATAGATTCCTACATAGACATCATTGAGACCACTGTTACTAAGCATAAAATGAGTTAAGATTTTTTTTTTTGCAAGATGGACAGGTTGGGCACCGGTCAAAATACGTTCAGTTTGAAACATATCAAGCATGTTGAACCAAGAACATGTTTTTGGCACGTTTTGTTCCATTTTAGGTCCTTTTTATCTGGTCCATTTCATTTAAATCTGCACCCACATCAAGCATAACCTAACTAGATGAGTTGATTTTGTGTACTTATTGATCTGGTGAAGGCTGTTTATTAGGCTCCCAGCCTTTAGGGTCAACACTAGGACCCAAATCTGAGTAAACAAACACCGCCTTTGAAAACTTCTTCCATGCTCTTCCTAAGAAATACCCTTTCCCGAGTCCCGTCACGCGACAATGCACGAAAACAAACCCGGTTTCTGATTCCGCCATTTCACGAGCATGTGCGGTTATCCATGATTGTACTTCTCCATCAATGCAATGCACTTCAGTGTCCTGCAAACCCGAAAACGTTTTTCTGTTTTTAAATAAGTAAATAAAGAAAATATCAGAACTCGTTACCACACAACTGTTTGCTTACCAGATAGATAGATTTTGCGTTACCGAAGATGAAATCAGCAGTGCCTTCAATGTAACAATCTTTGAAGAAATGCCTACCGCGATCATCGCAGAATGTATCTTGAAACCCGTAAAATCTGACATTGTAAAATGTAGCCATGTCCCTCCAATCCTCATTGCTGCTGCTTGACCTCCTTTTATTTACCATCAGGTCTCGGGCTCGAATTCTGTATGTTCCAAGCATCATGTCGTAAAAGAACAAGAACGCTATATATTAGCATACTAAAAGTCGTGAAATACGCATGCTGGTGATTAACAACCATTTTGTCAAATTTTACAAAAAATCGTATTACGTCTATAATAATCTAAATTTTCAAAAAAAAAAAAAAAAAAAACCTTGCATCACTTGGGAAAAAAACATCAACCCTTACAAGGAGACACCCCTAATCATGTTATGAACAAGACCTATTTAACCAATTTATGTAACCGTTTCAAACGGTTGTCATCAAGTTGTAAGCGTGTTAATCCGGTTGTCATCGTTCATCAAGTTGTAAACATGTTAATCGGGTTGGTGGGTTCTAATAAATAGATTGTATGGTTGTAAGTGGGTTTGACTTGGTTAAGTCAACCCAAACACGACCATTTTAATCATATATCTTGAACTGGACATGCCCGTTAATTAAATATGTTAGATATGACAATCTAAAACCTGGTTATCTTTGTGTCCAGTTTCCGATGGTGCTACCCGAAGGTTTGTTAGCATAAGACAAATGGGTTGTAACTGCCACCTTAATTATACATGCATGAATGCATGTTCTTGGTAGAACAAGAATGAAAAATGTGGTTTCTTACCTTAATATGCAAATTAGCCGCGACAAAATAATCACCATTGACGGTCAAGGTGCCGCTTTCTACGATGGTATACTTGGCTGCATTTCCATTAAAGATCAAGGTAGGCATATTTTTGGGATCCCCCATGAACGTAACGAACTTCTTACCCCTCTCCATCTTAATCTTCTCGGTGTATTCTCCAGGCCCGATAAACACTATAACTCTTTTATCATTTTTTTCCGGAATGCTATTGACAGCTTCGACAATCGTTTTAAAATCCCTACCACCCGACTTCATGACTCTTATAACCTTTGGCTCGGCCTCTGTGGCCTCTAAGGCCGGGTCAAGAGTCCCTTTCCGCGCTTGCAAGGGTTTTACGTTTTCATCAAACCAACTTTGAACGCGGCCTTTCTCTTGTGGGATCGGTATGTTATCGTCCGATACAATGTGATGAAAAGTTATGAAGAAGGTGTTCAAAACCATCAGAAAGATAAATCTTACCATTTCACCCTTTTGTGTTGGTATGTTTGATAATGCAAATTGAATATTTGTGTGAGAGAAAGAGGGAATCTTTCAAGGTTGACAAAGAGGTGAATCAGGGTATTATATTGTTTCTCCTATTCGATTTAATGATCACAATTTCATTTTTTTCGCTATTATCTCTCTCCATCTCTGAAAAAAGTGCTCACAAAAAAGATTGAGATGGTCATTAATAATCCTTTTGAGTTACAAATACATGTAGGCGTTTTATCGATATTATTATGTTTAGTAATATTCGGTTTTGCTTTAGTGTAACACATTTATGGGGACAAGATAACACTAAAAAGTTTATGAAACACTAAATCAATTAAAAATAACAAATCTAACCGGCTAAGTTTTTCGATTCTTCGAGACACATTTGTACGTGTTACGACCCGGATCCATGTCGCCAACCCGACAACATTCCGCAAAGCAACCCGACTTGGAGATCGTGACCCATGGACCCAATCAAGTAGACTAACTGCATTTAGATTAGTGGAGTAGTGGAAGTTGCATTTTTTTATTATTAGTTGCATGAAATTAGGAAGTAGTGGCCATGTTCATATCTAGTTCTTTGCATGCACGTTTACAAGTTCACTGCATTGTTAGTTGGTTTGCATTTGTAAAAAAATAGAGAAGAAAATTGTCCCAAAAGTCTAGTTTTTCTCAATTCTATTTCTTGGAGCTTGATACCTATGGTTATCTATCTTGGAGCTTGATTCATTCTATGGATCCCTATCAGTAAGTCATGTGCATGAGAAAATCTAAAACAAATTTATATATATATATATATATATATATATATATATATATATATATATATATATATATATATATACCACCTTTATTGCGAAAACAAAAGTGAACACAAAAAAATACTTAAAAAAAATCTAAAAAACACAATTTTTTAAATATTTTTATAAAAAAATCGCTATATTTCGTTACCAAAAAAATATTCGAGTAACAATTATCGATGCACATGTGAATATATATCATTTTAGACAAATCCGTAATATATTACCAGTAGTAGACAAATTCACTTTCATTTACACTACCATCTGTAATACACTACTTTTTACATTACCATTATTAAAAATGCACATGTGCATCATTATGTATAACTATGATATAACGTGTTTTGATACAAAAATTTTGTGATTTTGAATGATGAAGTAGGCCTATATACATGTTTTTTGGTTAGTTATATCTAGTGGTTGATGATTTGTTATATTTGTCACTTTATGATGTAACATGTTGTTTGAATGGTATAAAGTGTGTTGATATACATGTATAAAATGAAAGATTAATAATGGTATTGTGTTATGGATGATAGGAGGTAATGGTATTTTATTATGGATAGTAGGAGGTAATGATAGTGTATTATGTATGGTATGATAGATGAAAGAGAAAGTGTATTCAAAGTAGTGTATCAAAACACGTTATATCATGTTCATACATATAGATGCACATGTGCATTTCTAATATTTTTAATGTAAAAAATAGTCTATTTTGGATAGTAGTGTAAATGAAATTACAATTGTCTAATATTGATAATGTATGATATATATGCACACGTGCATGGATAATTGTTACTCGATTTTTTTTTTGTTTTTTTGTGACGAAATATAGCGATGTAATTTTTTATATATTTTTAGGTATTTTTGTTTGTATTCACATTGGTTCTCGTGATTCTCGCAATAAAAGGGTGGTTCTTAACGGATCCTTTCATATATATATATATATATATATACACTATATTAATAAGCATATCCAAAGGGTAACTTAAGGTAATTTGCCACTTCTTTTAAAGCTCCTTTAATGCATGAAGTACAACATCTTTAAGCACAGTATGTTTGAGCGGCCAAATTTTGCATTCAGTTTTTCAATTCCCGCTCATCCCAGTTCCCCATGCACCCTTGCCATGGATATATATCAAGGGTTTTCTAGATTCATTATTCATTTTCAAAATCCTCTGGCCCCTTTCTCTCTCTAGCGATTTAAGAGATGGCGATTTCACAAGATGTTCAAGGTTTCACAACATCCAAATGATTTGAGATCTTCACCGACCCTCTCTCATTTTCATCTCATCTCAGGTTCAGAGCTCTCATTTCCTCTCTCATACGGTAATTATATTGTTTATTTTCCAAATTGTAGACAAAATTTAAAATATTCTTAATATAATGCTTTATAGCTCATCTGAAGATCAGGTCACTTGCCTAGAAGTTGAATGGTGCAAATTAAGGTTAGCTAAATAAAACCATTTATTAATTCAAGTTAGAACTATGAACTTTATGGTAAAAGGAAACCTAAATCTTGACTCCTCTTTGTTTACAGGTAGATGCAACGCCGCAGCCGGCACAGCCGCAACAAGTTTATACGGTAAAGATAGGTGCACTTCCACTAAAACGATTTCATAAACTATATCTCACGAAATAACATTAATATTAATTGTTATTGTTTGTCAGATTAGTTCAGCAACTGAGTGTAGCACGTCTGATTATGATGAAGAGAAATTGAAAGAAGGTTTACATTGCATGATATGTTTTCTTTTCTTTTTAGGGGAAAGACAGGTGGTTCTCTCATATGGCTTACAAAACAGAGGTTATTGGCGCCAGCCAACCTTATTTAACATGTAAAAAAACTTTATATGTTAAATATGGCGGACTGCTGAACATTACCTGTGTTTTGTAAGCCCTATGGAGGGAACCACCCATCTACCCCTTACAAGGCAAAGAAAATTTATCTATGTAATTTGTCAAACTGCATTGAATTCAGAAAATATGTGTTGGATATAAAATATATGTTGGAATTGAACCCTACAATAATTTAACATCTGCCTAAGTCAAGGTCTGCTGAAGACTGAATGTCCAAGGTCTGCCATAGCTAAACTTTGTTGAAGACAAAGCTCTGCTGAAGTCTAAAGCTGAAGGTCTGCCAAGGCAAAGCTCTGCTAAAGACTAAAGGTAAAAGGTTTGTCAAGACAAAGCTCTGCTGAAGATCAAAGCTAAAGGTCTGTCAAGGCAAAGCTCTGCTGAAGACCAACAGAGGATGTATCACTAGTGTTTCTATTAGTCCTTGTAATGTTTAGTGTATAGCAGTGGTTAGCTTAGCAGATGTTATTAGTTTGTTATTTTTTTAAGTGTCACTTTCATGCTCAGTGGTTAGGATTATAGTATAATTACGAAAGCATGACAATGAAAACAATCTCTCAACTGTTATGAATTAAAGCAAACTTGACATAAATGCCCACTGATGCAAACCACTGACTCACTAACCACTGATGTTATAGTCACTAACCACTGATGCAAACTTGACATAAATGCCCCCTGAACTTATCCTATCCACTGATCAGAAACCTCTGATGCAAACCACTGATGACAAACCACTTCTAACACACCAACAGTAGTTGTATAGCAAAACCACTGATTTAACCACTCACTCACTAACCACTAATGTTATGCTCAGCAGTGGATGTCCAGCAGTGGTTGTCTACCAACAATAGCGTTTGCCTAACATCTGGTAAAATTACTCCATGAAAATCTACCCATTGCTGAAAGTGTATTCTCTGTTCCTACTTCCACTGTTGGTGAAACCACTGTTTTCCCAATCCACTATTGGTGAAACCAATGTTTTCCCAATCCTCTGACCATTCCTCTGTTCAGAATCACTGCTGGTCTCCAACAGAGGTTACCAAACAACTATCACCTATTACTAAACAGAGTTTACACGTGCATAGATGATAGCCATCAAATGTTTAGGAAACCGCTCACTTTTCCCTTTATAAACCATGTTTCATCCAAACAAAGTTTCCCACTTGCCATTTCAATTTCAAAAACAAAAAACTCCCATAAAATTCTCCATACTCTCTTCTTCTTTCAAACCCTAAATTCACCATGAATCTTATCCTCAAAACTCCCCATAACTACCTTCCAATATTTGACAAAACCAACAATAATAATGCGTTTCACTCCATGATTGATGTTCTACAAACATCATCATACAAAGATGTGTTACTTGCAAAAGCCCCGATCTTCATCGACACCCTCCGCCAGTTTTGGGCAAACGCTAGACTGCAAATTCAGAAGAAAAAGCCTGTTGTCATCACATCAAAGATTGGGCAGTCACTGGTCCAAATCTATCCTTCTACTATCTCCACCACTTTTGGTCTTAATGACCTTGATGACCCCACATCTTTCTCAAAAAAAGATTTACACGCAGAATTCATAGAGCATGGATATGAAGGTCAGCTTTCAGGTATTACGATTTTCAAACCGGAATTTCCCGCTGACATGAAATTCTTTTTTCACACCCTTTTACTGTGCCTGTCAGCAAAAACAACCGGTTTCAACGAAATATCGTTGAATATTCAATACCTAGGTTATGCTATTTCAACCAAATCAAAATTTAACTTTTCTCAGGTATTGTTTTCTGATCTGGTTGCTAATTTTAACAATCTTAAAAAGGGTAAAGCTTTTCTGATACACCCTAGGTTATTGCGTTTGTATTTACAAAAACAAGTTTTCGAGTCTGATTTTAAACAAGGTGTCATCTGTGAAGTTGGCAGCCTCAAACATGAAACTTTTACTAGACTCTCAACTCAAAAACCTAAGGCGTTGAAAACTAAAGCAACAGAGACTGAGCAGATTTTGACAACTTCTACAACCACTGCTCTTTCCTCTGTTGCTGAGCCCATTACTCCTGGTGACCACAACACTACAACCAGTGTTGTGCAACCCCCACCAGTTAAACCCGAAAAGAGACCAACCAAATCCACCAAGCCTACCAAACACCCTAAAAAGGTAGCTTTGGAAGATGAGATCCCAGATGTCTTACCTGTGACATCATAAAAGTCACTTACAACCACTGCAGCTACTTCCTCATAACAGATGGTTCAAAGATCTCCACCATCACAAGCTCCTCTTGTTTCCTCACAAAAGGAACAAGTTGTAAGCACAGGGACACCACATTATGAGGCAGATGTTTCACTTGAGCATTTGTTCTCCAGCCCCTCTCCCAGGGCTATGTCTCTTTCTACTCCCGTACCCACTACTCCAATTCCGTCCACATTTATACCTTTGCTTGAGGTAATAGAGAAAACTCAGTCACTCAACAGTCCCTCTCACTCACCCATTAAAGAGAGTCAACCTCCACATTTGACTGAGTCTGAGACAACTCTATCTGCTAGCCCACAGGCAATTGAGGAGGTTACCCCCCAAGAGTTACATGTAACTCTTGGTGGTAGGTCAAGTGAAGCAACTACTACAACTGCTGCTACAACAGTGGCTCACTTGGACAGTGGTTACATAATTAAGACTTCCTTGACGGCAACAACTGCTGAGGCTACAATTGTATTCTTTGAGCTAGTTGGAAGTCCCCAGAACCAAGAACAAGGGGCATTTGGGTCTGATGCTATGGAGTTTACTCCAGTAGAGGATCGAAATACAACTACCTCTGGTAGGAATTTAGATGATCCTATTAGATTAGGTGATGAATTAAGGTATAAAGAATTGACGGAGAGGATGTCTTCCATGGAATCATCTATAGATGACCTTAAAACCATGATGAAGCAGGTCCTCCAAAACTCCCAACCTCAACCATCTCCAACACAAAATGCTGAAGAGTTATGGAAGGTTGTTCAACCAATCATTCTAGCTCAGAGAAACTTGGGCAAATATTCAACATGAAACTCATATGAAGCTGATCTGCAACATGGCTGAGGTTCGATATAAAGATACACAAGCTGATATTAAAGCCCTAAAAAACCATCTGCTCAAACTACTAGCTCTACCTCGGTGATCATTCTTCAAGATGACAATGAAGATGATGCCAAAAAGGGGGAGAAAGATTCATGCGAAAGTTGCAGCCTGACTCAAAGTCAAACCTCAGGTGCAACAACAGCCAGCAACAACAACAACTGCTGAAGCATCCAAAGCGACTTTGGGTAAAGAAATTGATGAATCATTAAACAAAGAAGCTGAAAGGATTGCAAATGACAAGCAAGAAAGACAGGATACACTCGAAGAAAAAGCTTTGAGATTCATAAAAGAAGTAAAGACTAAGCAAATGGAAAAAGGAAGATGTTGGAATTTCAAGGCAAAGAAGGTCTGCTAGAAGAGCAGGACAAGAAACTCCCATCTATCCTACAACCACTGCTGCAGTTACTACAAATGTATCCTCTGTCAATCTACCCACAACAGATGTTAGGGCAGATGTTGTGACAGCAGATGCTGGAACAACAGCTACTCCAACAGATGTTGTTCAAACCACTGCCTTGATCACCTTTCCAACCACAACTGAACCATTGCCTATACCATCCCGAATTCCCACACATCCACCTTCTCCCAAAATTAAATTCCAACACAAAAAAAGCTTTTGTTGTTGATGATGATGAAGACAACCAATCACCACTTACCACCTCATCACAATCCATATCACAACCATCCTCATCACCTCCACACTCTCAAACTCCATTTCCCCCACTTTCAACCATGCACCAACCCTCCTCGTTGGTCCTATTGGGTGCAATACACCCGTTGGATATTTTATCAGTTAAAGGTGAGAATGAAGCTATCTACAAAATAGAAGATCCAAAAAAAGAGAATTTCCTTCCTTGCTGGGGTTTAGAAAGCCTACGAACTTGGATGAGTATCTTAAGCTGAAGGCTAAACAGGCTGAGTACATTGCAAAAGAAAAATGAAAAGATAAAGATGACAAGGCTATACAACTCTTCTTGCAATACTAACTGAGCAAAGTCAGAAGCATTGAAGAATTTGCTATGGAGCTGAGTAAGTCTATGTCTGAACAACCAACCACTGATGATCCAGAACTGATAGAAGATTATCTTGATCATGTCATGAAGCATAAGCCTTACAAAGCAACAAGGGCACAATTTAAAGGCTGGTCGGCTAATGAGCTTAAAGAAGAAATTGAAAGAATTCATTCTATGCTCAAAGACTCTTCAAAGAAGCCTACTCCTCCAGTTTGGAAAAAGGCCAAAACTGGAAGCGAAGACCATGCTCTGAAGATTAAGAGAATGAAAGCCGAGCTTGTTGAAGCTTCATATGGAACAACAAGGCATATTGCTAGATGGTCAGAATCTACAATGGTAGATACCTACAGAAGGTTGAAATAATTAAGATAAAAGGATCCTTCTGTTCCAAGAAAGCCAATCTATGAGCAAACAACCTCTGCTCTTCAACCGACCCTTGGTCTTGAAAGATTAACTTCAACCACCAGCTTATCCACCATTGCCTTGAATTAAGCAAAAAGGCAAAAGTGGGTAGAAGAAGAAGATCAAAGGATGCATGAGGAATTGAGAAAAGAGGGAATAAAGAACCAACTTTTGTTTGGCTTAGATGCTGGAAGTGAGAAGCTTAGAGCCTCAATATACACACTTGTACGTAGACCAAGCTCACCCAACTCATCAAAAATAACACTACTCCCAAGAAAACCATCTGACTCAAAATTCTAAAATGAAAGTGTAACAAAGACAACCATGAATTGACATTGCTCAGGTCCGATGGTAGAGTTCAAAGGATAAAGATGCAGGATACATACAGGCTGGATGCAGCTGATCTCCAAAACTTGCTGAATCTTTAGCTTGAAAGGGATGTAGAAGACACGATTGCCCTGGACTTTGAACTTCAGTTCAAAGGCCAAATAAGGGAATCATTGATGAGAAATAAGGATCAGTAATAAAGTTTAGTTTTGTCATCATCTGTTCTTGTAATGTTTAGCGTTCAGTAAGTAATCATAATAAATTTCTTTTAATGTTTAGTTTTTGCATCATCTGTGCCTGTACTGTTATATTTGATCACTTTCATCGATTATCAATCTAAGCTATCTTCCTTACATTCTGTATGAACACATCAGTGATCTTAGGCTGAGGGGGAGATTGTGATCGTATGTGAAGAAGGTTATAGCCACTAACTACTGATGTTATAGTCACTAACCACTGATGCAAACCAATGATGCAAACCACTGACTCACTGATCAGTAACCACTGATGCAAAACCACTGATTCAACTACTGACTCACTAACCACTGATGCAAACCACTGATTCAACTACTGACTCACTGATCTGAAACCACTGATGCAAAACCACTGATTCAACCACTGACTCACTAATCACTGATGTTATAGTCAACTTTTCGTACACCTGTCATGAATAGAGCCTTTTTCAATACCAAACCTTTTAGTTACAATTAGTTACAATCTACCTTAAACTGACATATTCTCAGTTACTCTTCTGAGTACCAGGTTTGGTTTAACAGCTGTGAAATACTAACCTTTTCAAATACCAACTCCCTAAGTCAGATTTTTACTACTTAACCTATTAGTCTTGCTTCTACAACTGCTTTAACAACTGTAAAGCATATAGTGACTGGGTGGGTGGTAAAACACAAGAACTGACGAGTTGGGCTGAAGGGTACGAAACTGACCTTGGGGTAGCATACGAACCACCGTTGGATAACCTTAGAACAATTTTGATGATTGCTGCCTCCACCGCAATGATGATGATAATGATATATTTTGTGGTTTATCTAATGTTTTATTATGGGTTAGTTAAATTTATTTTCCATGTATTCTTTTTTCTCGAATTAGTTTGAATATTTATCATGTAGTTGTTTCACTTTTAATTATGTATTAGTTTAAATTTAAATTTGTTGTTGTTTAATTTTAATCATGTTTTATAAAAAATAGGTATCAGTCCTTGTTATACTTAGCAGTGGTTGTTCAGCAGTGGTTGTCTACAACCAATATTGTTTGCCTAAAATCCGATGCTAAAAAAAAATAGTGAAGAAACACTGGTTAACCATGAGGAATATCCGGGGATATTTGGGTTAAACTCAATGCTAGAAGGTTGTTTTATCCACGCAGGGTCAAGGGACCTGCGCTTCCAGGTCTAACATTCCGTTGCGTAGGTGTGCATAAGGTTTGTTGTGCGACCTGCAAGTATCAAGAATGACGTACCGTTGCGCGTTGCGCGCAAGGATATTATATCAGCGCAGGGTCAAGGGGCCTGCGCTTCCAGGTTTAACTTGCCGTCGCGCAGTGTGCGCAAGGTTGTGCAACCTGTTTGTTACAAGAATGACGCACCATTGCGTTGCGCGCAAGGCTATTATATCAGCACAGGGTCAAGGGGCCTGCACTTCCAGGATTAACTTGCTGTTGCGGAGTGTGTGCAAGGTTTGTTGTGCAACCTGTTTGTTTCAAGAATGGCGCGCCGTTGCGCATAGCGCACAAGGTTATTCTTGTGATGTCATTATGAGGGTATGGTTCCTTGCGCAGGCGCAGAGTTTTTGGGACCATAACCCTCCAAAATAGTAATTTTTTTGATGTGTACGTTTTGTATCTCTTGTCGTTTTATATTTTAATCCATCTTTATACGTAATGTATTTAATTAGCTGAAAGTTAGATAACAAACCATAGAAAATGACACCGAAAAAGATACAGAAAAGAAAAAAGAATGCTAATCCAATTTCTCATCCAAATCTTCACTGCCATCAGTCTCTTATTCTTAAGTTTTTGTCCCCTGTACCTTTGAATTCTTAGATAAGTGTTGATTTCCCTATACAGCTGAAAAGCCCTGCTCTAGGTGAAGCTGACCAACAATTTCAATCAACAAAAAAACTTATGGCGTTTTAGCTTTTGGTGCCATCTTTTCTTGTTGATTGGTGAAGTGGTTATGTGCATGGCGGTGACACCGATGCCATTTTTGTGGACGCTAGTATTTTTGGTGCGATTGTGAGTGGGTTTTTCGCTTTGATGATACTTAGGCAATCATCAGCATGCGCATCCCACCCCCATCATTTCAAATGGAGTCCATAATAGCATTTAGACTGGCATAGGTCTCTCCTTCTCATCCAAGCCTTCCTCAAGAACAAAGCAGAGAAAATCACATATCACTGTCATCAGGCTCTTTGTCTTGAGGATTTGTGCATCTTATTCAACAAACTCTTTTAGAACACACAGCTTACAGGTTTGCCATCTGTTACTTTCAACTTTCTGGCGTTTTAATGTGAACAAGGTGAGGTTTATCTTAATAAAATTTTGCTGAATGAGATGGACAACATTGTTATGCTCACTTAATAATGACCTAAGAATGTTGTCCACCTCATTCAGTGAAACTTTAGGGAGAACAAAAGTGATGTTATAAGAAACGAGGTTTGCCATATGGTATTTAGTAAGCTATGGCGTTTGATTTTGGTGTAATCAATGGAAGGGCCTGAGGTTGTTTATATAAGATGTTTTTGGCGCATAGTTTGGGTGGGAATTTTCTATAAGCTACTGTTTGTTCAGTAATAAAGATGGCACATTCCATCATTCAGCCACAGATAAAGCTAACCACTGATGTTATAATCAGTAGTGGTTGTCCAGCAGTGTTTGCGAGTAATATAGAGTGTGAAGATAGAGATCTAGAGTTCATGACACAGATAAAGGACATACATCGAGAGGTTCAGTGCTCGATGGAGTTGAAGTTAAATTTCTTGAATATTGCTATTAGAGTTTAAATGTCTGAGTAGTTTTCTTTTCCATATGTAATTGTTAGTATTTTAATACTTATTTTTATGAGTTTAAAGATTTATTGTATCAAAACCACAATAGTTGTATATCAAAACCACAGACTCACTAACCACTGATGTTATACTCAGTAGTGGTTGTCCAGCAGTGGTTGGCTACCACCAAAAGTGTTTGCCTAACATCTGATGTTATTACTCCATCAGAGGTTAGCAACATCATCAGTGTTTGTCTAACATCTGATGTTATTACTCTATCAGAGGTTAGTGAACTCATCAGAGGTTTGGCAAGGATTCTATCAGATGCTGGCTCATCAGTAGTTTAACTTTATTCATCATCTATTATGACTATCTTTTATTTAATAATTTGCAAGGTATTTGACACTTTATCAATTTACAATGAATAATGGACAACCAAAGCATCTTAATCATGTTAGTGGTTCTTAAACTCTCTAAATATTAGTGGTTTGCCCCCACATAAGCTTTGTTTAAAAATTGGATGACCAATAATATCGTTACAGAACATCGATCCATCACATGGCCTGTGTAATGGCACGCGGTGGATTAATAACATTGTTTTTCTCACTTAATAGTGACCTAAGAATGTTGTCCACCTCAGCAGTGGTTGTCCAGCAGTGGTTGGCTACCACCAACAGTGTTTAACTAACATCCGATGTTACTACTCCATCAGAGGTTAGCAACATCATCAGTGTTTGTCTAACATCATCAGTGTTTGCTTAACATCTGATATTGTTCTCTTGCACCTTGTTTTATACATTTCAGAAATTATTTGGAGTTAATAATAACGTGATTAAAGGAATTTTATTATAGTTTTGGTGTTTGGCGTTTGTGGCATTGTGGCATTTTATAAGCAATTAGAGAAATAATCTATTTTATTACCTGAAAATTAGATAATAAACCACAGAAAATGACACCAAAAAAGATAAAGAGAAGAAAAAAAATGCTAATCCAATTTCTCATCCAAATCTTCACTTCCATCAGTCTCTTATTCTTGAAGTTTTTGTCCTCTGAACCTTTGAATTCCTTACATAGGTGCCGATTTCCTACATAGCTGAAACACCCTGCTCTAGACGAAGCTGATCAATCAACACACCCTGCTCTAAACGAAGCTGATCAATCAACACAAAATATGGTGTTTTATGTTTTGGTGCCATCTTTTCTTGTTTTGATTGGTGAAATGGTTTTGTGGATGGTGGAGACATAGATCGATGCCGTTTTTGTGGACGCTATTCTTCTGGGTGTGATTTTGAGTGGGTTTTTCGCTTTGACGATATTTGGCCATCATCATCATGCTCATCCCAATCTCCATCATTTCAAATGGAGTCTAAAATAGTGTTTACACTGGCATAGGTCTCTCATTCTCATCCAAGCCTTCCTCAAAAACAAAGCAGACAAAATGACATATCACAATCATCAGTCTGTTTGTCTTGATGATTTGTCGATCTCATTCACAAAATCTTTTAGAACACATAGCTTACAAGTTTGCCATCTGTTATTTTGAATTTTTTGGCGTTTTAATTTGAACAAGGTGAGGTTTATCTCAATAAAATTCTGCTGAGCGAGATGGACAACATTATTATGCTCACTTAATAATAACCTAAGAATGTTGTCCACCTCATTCAGTGAAACTTTATGGAGAATAAAACTGATGTTTTAAGAAACGAGGTTTGCCATTAGGTATTTAGTAAACTATGGTGTTTGGTGTAATCAATGGAAGGGTCTGAGGTTGTTTATATAAGATGTTTTTGGCGCGTAGTTTGGGCAGGAATTATCTATAAGTTACTGTTCGTTCAATAATAAAGATGGCACGTCCCATCATTAAGTTACTGTTTGTTCAGCTTTATCTGTTAAATCTGCAACTTGTAATCCTATCCACTGATCAGAAACCACTGATGCAAGCAACTGATGACAAACCACTGCTAACACACCAACAATAGTTGTATAGCAAAACCACTGATGTTATACTCAGTAGTGGTTGGCTACCACCAACAGTGTTTGCCTAACATCCGATATTATTAGACCATCAGAGGTTAGCAACATTATCAGTGTTTGTCTAACATCATCAGTGTTTGCCTAACATCTGATTTATTCCATCCAAACTACCACTCATCATAAACCATTGAGGCAAACCACTGATGACAAATGCCAACATATCATGAATAAGAAGACTAACTTAAGTACTATACAATATATCATGAGACGACTGATAAACTAATGGTAAACGAGTATTCTATTGTAAATCGCCACTCCCGCCGCATCGTACAGGTAAATGACTAGTGTGTGTGCGTGTGTGTGTATATATATATAGGTAGGGTTCATTTGAGAACCACTCTTATTGCGAGAACCACGAGAACCAATGTGAACATGAAAGAATACATTAAAATACACACAATGTTTTTAATATTTGTTTTTAAAAAAAATCGCTATGTATCATTTCTTTGACAAATTCCGCAATACATTACAAGTATTATACAACTGCACTTTCCTTTACACTACCATACATAATACACTACTTTTTACATTACCAATATTAAAAATTCACATGTACATCATTTTGTATAAACATGTTATAACGTGTTTCGATACAAAAAGTTTGTGATTTAGAATGATGAAGTAGGCCTATATACATGTTTTTGGTTAGTTATATCTAGTGGTTGATGGTTTGGTTATATTTATCACTTTATGATGTAATATGTAGTTTTGATGGTATGATGGGTGTTGATGTAGATGTGCATAAAGTGAAAATATTATACATATTGGTAATGGTATTATATTATGGATGGTAGGAGGTAATGGTATTGTATTATGGATGGTAGGAGGTAATGATAGTGTATTATGGATGGTATGATAGATGAAAGGGAAAGTGTATTCAATGTAGTGTACCAAAACACGTTATATCATGTTTTTATATGCACATATTCATTTCTATTATTGGTAATGTAAAAAGTAGTGTATTACGAATGGTAGTGTAAATGAAAGTGCAATTGTTTAATACTGGTAATGTATTACAAAATTTGTTAAAGAAATAATACATAAGCATATGTGCATCTATAATTGTTACTCGAATTTATTAGTGACGAAATATAGCGATTTTTTTAAAAAAATATTAAATTTTTATGTGTTTTTAGATATTATTGGTTGTGTTCACATTAGTTCTCGCAATAAATAGTGATTACTAACGGGTCCTTCTCCCCTATATATATAGGATAAAAATCTGTTAGAAACCACCCTTTATTGTGAGAACCGCGAGAATCAATATGAATATTAATAAAAAATACCTAAAAAAAATTCTAAAATCACACAATTTTTTTAATATATATTTATTTTTTTAAAAAAAGTCGCTATATTTCGTCACTAAAAAAATCAAATTTTTTTTCGAGTAACAATTTCGATGCACCCCTGCGAATGTATCATTTCTTTGACAAATTCCGTAATACATTACCAATATTAGACAATTGTACTTTTATTTACACTATTATCCATAATACATTACTTTTTCAATTACCAATATTAAAAATGCACATGTGCATCTATATATATGAACATGATATAACATGTTTTGGTACACTACTTTGAATACACTTTCTCTTTCATCTATCATACCATCCATAATACACTACCATTACCTACTATCCATAATAAATAACATTACCAATATTTCACTTTATGCACATATATATCAACACACTTTATACCATCCAAACAATATATTTCATCATAAAGTGACAAATATAACCAAACCATCAATCACTAGATATAACTAACCAAAAAACATGTATATGGGCTTTTATCATTCAAAATCACAAACTTTTTGTACCATAACACGTTATAACATGGTTATACATAATGATCCACATGTGTATTTTTAATATTGGTAATGTAAAAAGTAGTGTAATACGGATGATAATGTAAATGAAAGTGCAATTGTCTACTACTAGTAATGTATTATGGAATTTGTCAAAGAAATGATACATCGATAATTGTTACTTGAAAAAAAAAAGTTATTTTCGTGACAAAATATAGCGATTTAAAAAAAAAATTAAAAAAAATATTGTGTGTTTTTTTAGATTTTTTAGGTACTTTTTGTGTTCACATTGGTTCTCGCCGTTCTCACAATAAAGGTGGTTCGCGCATGATTTAGAGAAAACGCCTATTACATCAACTTGGATCAAAACAATCTATGAATTAGATTGGCGCGGTGGTATTTTCGTAAATAACATAAACTTTATTACATGGACACGCTTCATTAAGGGTAAATGGTCTTTTGATTTCTCTAAAATAAAACGCCAAACTCATGCATAAAATGCTATTAAAATTCCCGCCTCAAACTACGAGCCATAAACATCAGTCTCTTCAAGTTGAAACACCATCTTTATCTAAAATGCCATTCCTTCGGACACCAAAAAACAATGATAGAACCTATAAAAATATTAACAGAAAAAGCTGAACAAACAGTAACGAAAACATTATTTCTAACATTTATTATAAATAATTCACACCTAAACTACGTGCCAAACACATCATTATATAAATTATGTTAACATCCCTTCCATTGATGATACTCATAAAACGCCATGTTTAACCAAAATGCAAAAATTAAAAAAAAAAACCTCAGAAAAAATGGATCATTTCATAGAGACTCAAAACTAGAATCGATAAATTCGTAGTCCTCTTTGACAACAGAAGAAGAGTGTTTGTGAAAACCGCCAAAGCCGTACTGAACTTGGACGAAGAAGTTCAAAGAGGGATTCTAGCACTTGGCATTCCTCTTGATAACCTATGTGAGAAAACACAGATGGTTATAAGAAGATTAACAAGAAAATTCGGTCCGTACCTTGCAAATCCATTTATGAATAAAGTAATCCAGTTTTAGCGTTATGATGAAAACACTAACTTAGTGAGTGTTGTATAAAACAACGGGGAGCAAGAGGCCTAAACGATTGAAAACATCATGACCGAACAGAGACTTGTCTTCCTACAGAAGTTATGCAACGCAACATGTTTGAACCTAGACATGACCATAAAATTGGCGTTGTTGACTGACACGTTCATATGGAGGTGTCAAAGTCATTAAGATGAAGCAAATGATGACAGTGAAGATCTAGATGAGAATTTTGATGAAGAATCAGAAGAAGAAGATGAGGGGAGCGATGGATACTTCTCAGACCAGATCCCTCCTGACGAGGGGTTTTAATGTTTTTTCTTTTTTTTTGGTGGTATGTCATTTTTAGTGGTTTTTATACTTTCACTACTTAGATATAAAACGACAAAATCCTCACTAACTATAATAATTACCTATAATCACATATTATTAAAAAAAATCAAAAAATTACACAATAGTATAAAACAAAATGCAAGAGAACATTAATTAAATTGTGCAAGTCTGATATGTCTCAAAATGCCATCTTTTGTTTCAAACGCTAACGTGAGTGAGCATGGTTATAATTTTTTTTATATTTTAAGCACTTTTTACTCGTGGATCAAGCTTTAAATTTATAAAACACGATACAAACTACCACTCTACTCACGTTATGACAAGTGCACCCATCGTGAACATAGTATAGTGATGGTAAGATACCGAGGTCGTCTAAGGACATAAGAGCTTTTTATACCGGCTTATTGTTAAATCTGATCTAACCAAATTTTGATAAAAGTTTTGAAAGTTTTAAAAGATAAAAACTAAATGTAAAATGTAAATAAGTAAATAAAAACGAATAGACAAGAAAAAATCACTTGGCTCCGACTCCTCTTTTATATGTCCTTTGATGATTTCACAACTTTGGGCTCTTTAAGAGATTATCTTAGTTATAGTAGTAGGCCCCTCTTGTGAATGCAATGTTACCCTCAACCTAATGGTCCAAGTCAACAGGGATACAGTCCCGCAAGGTCGGAATATTGAAAGATAATTAAGTAAGTTATTAATGCGAAAGGTGGTAGGCCCCTCTTGTGAAGGCGACATTACCCTCAGCCTTATTGGTCTGAGTCAGTAGGGATACAGTCTCGCAAGACTGGATAAAGTTTTAGTAGTAGTATAAAGGGTTCAAGCCGTTCTTACTTCCCCCAATTTGATGCTATCTGCCTCAAGGGAAGTCCTAACCAAGTCCTCATAGGATCTATACACAGAACGAGACAAGAACTTTACCCAAACACCCTTCTAACCCCCTTACAGGTAGTTAACGCGCTATATATAGACCGTAAAGACACGAATGAGTGAATCAACGAAAATGAAAAATGTATAAATAAAGTTCACTTTAAATATAAAAAACTAGTTATTAAAGTCACTAATACATACCTAAATAAAAAGTTGCCAAAGGTTGGAAATCAAAAGTAATGCATAAAAGATTTGTCTTCACCAAGTGATGTAAGATATTTAGCCAAGCATGGCCTTTGTTTGACAAGAACTCTTGCAATCAATCTTGGATCCCGAGACTACTACACACTCTAAAAGATGGATGATAGTCGTGGGTGTTGGTGTTGTAGTGGTGGTGGACTGATGGCAAGTGTGAGAAAAGTGGTTTGCTAAGGGACGCCTTTCTCATGAACCAAGCACCTCTACTTATAGCTTAAAATAGAAGGCGACCATGGCCCCGTGCCCACCTGGCACGACCCTGTGGTGGACTTTTTCTCTCCTTTCATTAACTGTAGATGTCAGGTCTTTGTACCAACAAGCCCCGTGGTGACAGAGCATGACCCCGTGGTCAGTATACTTGCTGTACTTTTTCAGATTCTGTGAATCTTAGAGTTGACCACGACCCGTGTTGAGCTGGCATGGCCCCGTGTTGCTTGTCATTTGCTGTATGTCCTTTTTGTAGAAAATCTCGACTGGGCACGGCCCCGTGCTTGAGCTTCTTTCTTCGTTATTTTTATTGTTTTGGATGTGATTGGGGGGTTGACATTTCGTGTCAATCCTTCTTCTTAGTATTTGTGTTGGTTTCTGCTGTTAATTTGTTCCTTTAATTCGTTTAAGCTCTTTTGATCCTATAATTTAAAAGTAAACAAAGAAACATGCTTTTTTCAACATTAGTACCGAAAAGGGTTGATTTTATGACTTGTTTGACTTAATTTATATGTTTTATTTTGCGCACATCAAATACCTCCACACTGGAATCTTTGCTTGTTCTCAAGCAAAACTCTATAATGTGGCTTACCCAAACGGAATTGGTAGAAGAGAAGTTTTTTTTGGGCTTATCTTTAGAGTGTCAGGAATCAAAGTTCTAAATTTATTTTGTTATTATTTTATTTACAATTTTATTCGTCATGATTTATTTAGAACATATTTTAAGAAAAAATATTTGTTTTGGGCATAACATGCCTTTATAAATTCTATTTAGTTATATACAAATTTACATACCTCACAAGTGGTCACTCAACACTCGGCCGAAGGAGTTTAAGTGAGATCGCTCGGACCCGATGTGGTGCTTACGCCTGCCATAAGCTTGACAAATAATCAAATCTTCTGCTTTGTGACGTTTAATCTTTGCAAATATCAACTTGGCTTTAAAAGGGTAAGTTTTGGCTAGGGGTAGGTATTTTTGGGTAAAATGGTGAAAAGCGTACAAGTATTGGTTTTTCTTGAACAATTTTTGTGGCTTAAAAAAAACTTTAACCAATGTTTTTTTTTTGCTAAAGTTGAATCTACGCCATACTCTATTATTTATAACCGAACTTGTTACTAAAATAAATGGTGTAAATAAAAACAAATTTTTGTGGATGTGGGTGGTTGTTTTTGAAAAAGTTTATATTCTTGCGGGTTTAGAAACGAAAGTGTTAAGGCTCAAAGGGGTTTAACTAGTGAGATATGAAAAGGAAAATAAAGGCTTAAAACAAAAAATGGGTTATAATCCTAATTCCTCTATCATTTACTTACTTGGATTAGTTTTGGTAAGGATTAGGAAATTATTGCTTTGGTAAGTCCTAGATTTGTAAGAACCAAACGGGCTATTCACACAGGAAATGAAAAATTGAGCAAATAGTATAGATATGTATTTGTATGCTAAGTAAAGGCTCAAAAACTCACTTTTATGGGAAAGGGTTATAATGTAAAAGTGTATATATAATCAAATTTTACAAAGATTTGTTATGCCCATTTTTATAATTTTCTTAATTGGTTCTTTTTATCACGACGTATCAGGTGTACATTTGTAAAAACATAATTTTTAGAACTTATTTTTCCCAAACTAAACCAAGATAAGTAAAAAAATGAAAAAAATTTAAAAAATATTTGGGGTGATTAGCAGTTTTCCAATGCATGTTTGTGTAAGGTTTGTTTTTTGAACAAACGACTCAAGGTTTTAACATCCCCCCACACTTGAATTACACATTGTCCTCAATGTGTCCCAAATATGATTTGCTGTGATTAAATGTGTAAAAAGTGGGGTTAAACAACACATTTTAGGAGTTACTAGGTACTGGGCAAGGGGGCGTGCCTGGTGGACACGGCCTTGTGGTCAAAGTGCTAGTAACAAGAACTTTTAAAGGCTTACCAAAGGTTGGGCATGGGGGCGTGGGCTATGGGCACGGCCTCATAGCATGCGTTTGTAATAGATAAGAAATTGGGTTTTTGTCGTTTGGCTTCTGATTTCTGGGCTTGGGGATCACTATGCTTTGTGTGTCCAAGTCTCCCAAGGTACTTGTGAGCTATAATCCTACCATAATACAATAATCCAACGTAATAACAAGGTTTATAGATTACGAGAGTTTACTTGTTCAACCATCATCATCCGAAAAGAAAAATAAAAGAAAATGCAGGAAAGTACATTGTCTAAAGAAGCAAATTGTCCCTCTGGATGCAGCTCGGAAAATACCAAAGTGTTCAAAGGTTAGAAACAGATAACCTGAAGGATCTTTCTATCGCCCACCACCACCATCGCCTAGTCCGAGTCCATGTCCTCTTCTTCCTGCTCGTCATGATACGCCATGTGCTCCGGATAAGGTAATGTCATTTTGCATGCTAACGATATTGTGTTCCATGCTTCCGATCCGGCTGCTTGAGCTTTATCCCAATCTATAGGCGTTGTTAGACACTTGAAGGTTTTCCTGCATGATATAGGCGTTGTTAGACACTTGCAATCTAATTTTTTATGGGAAAAGGTCGATCAAAATAGCTTGCTATTGGGGTCTTTGAGCGTCGCCTTGGTCTTGCACTACTGCCTTGGCCTAGCGCACCCTTCCAATTTTCAGTCAAATATTTAAATATCCTGACTTTCTTGGTGTCACACCCCAACCGATGGCAGAAACATCGGAGTGAGACGACTAGATTTCTCATTGCATTATAACACTATTCACGACAATATTTAAATCTACCAAATTTCCTTTCATTCAAACATCAAATGTCATATTACAACAAAATCCAAATAAGAGTAACATCAACGAAATAAGTTCAACAATAACATGATAATTAACTTAGTATTCTACACGTGTTTCTATGCCATTCCTACTAAGTTCCGTCATACAACTTCATCAACCTGCAACATGTTAAAAAGTATAGTTCAATAACAAAGTATTGGTGAGTACACAAGTTTAATATCATAGCATAAGTATAAAATCCGATTTAACAAATCAACATGAATAGCTAGCATACAAGATAAGTGTACAAGGCATGTGAATCTACAAGTCAATCCTCTAGTGTCCCGGAAAATAGATTTCAACTTAACAATGACCACAAGAATACGGGCGATGCGTTACTCCTATAGCACTATACATGTTAAGGGAGGCTCGATCAAAGTTAATGACATTTAGATCACATAAGAATGTACCAAGTAACAATTCAAGTAGCATAAGACTAAAGCATGTTGATGGATTGTTTGTGTATAGAATAAAGTGTGATTTAGTGTAGTTTTAGTAATTACTCATGTTGCACCCAAATAGTGGAAAACATAAAAAGGGTCGAGTGTACTCACGGTTTTGCAAGGTATTATCCGTGAGAGAGTTAGGTTGATTTAGGGGTTGGAACACCAAGTTTATCCTACACAAGGCAAATGTAGGTGTATGAGTATTAGATTGACGGGGAGTTTAATGAGTTTAGGAAATTAAAATGTACGAGAAAGTATATATACGAAAGTATTTATCTAGACATTTAAAGCTCGTTTTTGACACTAATAAGCCCCGAAGGGTGTTTGTGTTTTTATGGGTCATGCCCAATAGAATCGTAACGATTGTTATGTCTAAGATAAAAAACCTACTTTTTAAGACAACTAACCATTTGGTCATGGTCTAAGTTTCGGTTATATTAAGTATTTAGTTATAGTTATATTACTACTAATTAATCATATAGTTCATGTATTTCATGGAAGTCACGTAAGTCATGTAAGTCATGCATGGAGGTAGGAGGATAACCATCCTAAACCTCTTTCATAGATTCACCATTACACAAGATTGACACAAGGACAATCCGGATGGTCAAGAATTATAGAAATCATCAAGCGAGGGGTGGATTGAATAGTTGAATGGCCAAGGACTTCATGTAATCACACCTACACCATCACAAGATTGAAAGCTCGGATGGGTCAACACTTGTGGGTTTGAAACCCTAATGAAAACATAATATTTGTAAGGATAAATCCTCTATTTTGAATGTCTCAACCTTGTTTTTAAGCCTAACCAACCATAAGATTGTAAGCATTCGGACATAGGTTTGAGATGAGTTAAACTCAAGTTGTAGAAAGTCTTTTGAAGATAAACAGAAAGTTTGGCCCCAAAAATGGTGTGATTCCACCTTGGTTTTCCATGGAAAACCTATGGTAACATCCATAGGGCTTTAGCAAACATTGTTGAATAAGAAACAAGGTAAAAACATTGAAAAATTTGAAGTTTGAAAGATAAAATTTTGGGCAGAAAGTTTTGTGCACTTTTGGACCTCAAAATGGTGTGGTTTCACCTTAGTTTGCCCAAGCAAACTTGTGAGAACCTTCCTAGAGGTTATCCAAGAGTGTTAGAAAGAAAAACAAGGTAAAAAGAAGAAGAAAAGTGAGTTGAAACTCACTTACAAGCTGCTGCGTTTCAGCAACGAATTTAAGAAGTTAGGGACTTGTTTGGAGAGTATGGAGGCTAGAAAAAGTGAGAAATGGGTGGAGGAACCTTGGGTTATATAGGGGTAGGATTAGGGTTAGGGTTTGGGTTGCATCAATGCAATTAGTTGAGTTTTTAAATAAAAAAAAGAGTGGGAAATACCCCTAAGGGTTGCGGCCGCAAATGCAGCCATTTTATTTATTTTTTTGATCTTTTAATTATTTAAAGGATGTAGTTAGGGCTTATAACTTGTATTTTATAAGTGTGACATGAATGGGTCTTGAATGATATAATAACATGTGAAAACATTGTGCAAAAACCCTAAAAATAACAACTAAGAACAATTAGTTTTTTTGAACATTATAAGACATGATTTCATGATAATTTGAAGCTTGAATTTCTTGAATAACACCACTAACTGTCTTGCTTGAGTTTAGTATATGATTGACAAACATTCATCACACATTAACACGTTGTTTTGAATTGATTTATGAAGGAATAATGTATAGCATGATCATAGGTTTAAACGCGAATAAGGTTTGTGAATTTAGCATACTTGATTAATTTTTTTACAATCAAAGCCTTAGAATACATTGAATTGAAGGATAGAAAATACAAAGTTTGGACTTTCCAAAAATAGAAACATGAAGCAGACTTGCTAAAAACGGAAAGATACAAATGCGAAGCATTACACTTGGCTCTTTTTCTTGAAAGATGCCTTTTTTATTAAAGATGGATGCTTATTTATCTTTTCATGCATCTATTTTTTGTTTCACTATTTTGAGAAAAATAGAAACTGGTAAGCCATTAAGGTAGGCCTTTCAAGTACTATTTTGATTAAACATGAAATCGGGAGCTAAATGTTGATATGATGGACGTCTTTTGTAGTCAACACATGTAGCATGACTGGATAACAAATCTTTATATTATGCATTTGTTTTCTGTGAGAAGTTTGTATTTCAACAATTGCCTAACGGTTATTCAAGTATTGAGGTTCCTCTTTGAAAAAATTGGTTAAATTTGGTGACACGTTTATTGGTTAAGAGAGAATTTATCAAACTTCCTAGGTTCAACATAATAATTAGCAAGAGATATACCATACAAGTATCAAAGTCACATAAATTATTACAACCAAGTGCCTTGCTAAGAGCTAAGGCTATTTTCACAATGTTATATCCTTCGGATGGGCTTTTAGAGAGATGCATTTAAATTTTTGACTTTAATGGTCGTGCAAATAAATCAAGGTTCATGTTGCTTGGCATATGCCCTACACTCTATAACTGGGTTTTTTTTGTACTCATGTATGTTCTTGATATTGTTGTCTCTTAACTCCATGTAAGATGCTACTTTATGAAACCCTAACAACTTTCAACAATGCAGGGTTTGTTGGTGACCCTTTTAATAGGAACATGTTTGAGACGAGGACCCCGGGGCGTATCCGGAGTAGATCGAGGACGGTTAGGGTAAATCTTCGATTGCAAGGACCTCATCCGGGTTGTTAGGGTTCCACCACGTCGGTCACGAGCATCCTTAAGAGCGCATGACATCATTGTGCAATCGATGATAAGACCCAAGCTTCGGTATAAGGCTAGTGTTCCCTCATTTTGGTGCTCTTTATGCTGCTTGGATCATAATGGCCATCCCCAATCTATGCCCGTGCAGCTTGTCTAAGGTTATGTAGGGAGTCTGGCTCAACTGTGTCTTCTTCAATTTATAGCCCAATATTCACGCCAAACTAGACCACGAAAATGATATACCATTCTCCTCCACACCTAAATTAAACCGCATTCGACTCAAATAGACCCGACTCATTCTTCTTGAAAATGAGTGTGCTTAAGAATTCCATGTTATATTCGTGAACAGATATGAGTCGGGTCTCTAGAAAAGTACGGAGAGGACTAGTGATCAAAGCGTCGTATCTCTTTCTTTGTCCTACAGTTTTGAGTGTAGTGTAACAAACTTGTCTTGGTGGTTCTTCATGCCTCATTGTAGTTCTTCAAACCTGGTTTTGTACTCGAGCTCAGAACTTTTGAACCGTAAGAACTTGTGGGGTGCCATTTCTTCAAGAAAGAACTAGTAAGACAATTGGCGTGTCGAAAATTATGCAAAAATTGAATTCAGTGGGTATGGACACGGCTATGTGCCCATTGGGCACGACCATGTGTGTAAGGTCTAAGGCTGCCACGGCCCCGTGGCGAACATTCTGTTAACCCAAAATTAAGGTTTTTGAGCCGACTTCGAAAAATTCAAAATTTTTGGTTCATCATGTGAAGTTTACCCCGAAAATCATACCCCTTGCACAAACTACTTTTTTAACCTTTCGATTTTAACTTTTTTCGATTATTAACGAGGGTTTGTGAAAAACTTCTTGAACAATCTGATTTTTCCGACAATGCTTGGTGATTTACTTCTTAAAACACTTCTATTTACTACGATTAACAAGATCTAAGCAAAAATTTAGGATCGGCATGGGTCTTGTTCAAGAACCCTAGATTTTCCCCAAATATTTGATTTTAAACTAAATGCAAAGTGTTAATCTAACTAATTATGATATTAGAATCATAATTTATCGATGGATTTTGGTAAGAAATTGTAAAAAATTTACGGTAAAAGGGGATGAATCCGCTGATCCAGAGAAACGGGTCATGGTTTTGGGTTGAAACAGTGAAGGAAAAGGGTTATAAACCCGTCTCCACGTGGCCTATATATATATATATATATTTTTGTGTGTGTGTAACTGTTTCTCTGTGGGTTCCTTGTTTAGTACTTACCTATTTCGCGTTCATTTTGCTTCTTCCAAATGTACCTACAAGATATTTAAAAAGAAAGAAAGATATACATATTTACATTTAACATTTGTTTACTCCTTGATCACTTATCTGCTTATTGGAATGTTATTTCAACTTCGTCATCCCAAAGGAAACCTCTATAGAGCTTAAGCCTTTGTCCGTTGACCTTGAAGGTTCACTGTTTGGAGGTTTAATTTCTGCAGCGTCATGTGGAAAGATTTGGGTAATGGAAAAAGGTCCCGACCACCTAGACTTAAGTTTCTGGGAAACAACCGAAGTCTTGAGTTAAACAAGAGCACTTGATCCCCCTCCTGAAATTCTTTAAGTTTGCTTATTTTATCATGTATGTTTTTCATGCATTCCTTATAAATTTCGGAGTTAGAATATACTTGATTTCTCATTTCTTCTAATTCATTTAATTGATAGAATCGATTTTTACCGGAAGTTTCTTGGTCTAGGTTTACGCTTTTTAATGCCCGGTATGATTTGTGTGCAATTTCTATCTAGAGGTGACAATATTTTCCATAGACGAGCTTGTATGGGGTAGTGCCTATTTTGTTTTATAGGCTGTTCAAAAGGCCCATAAAGCATCGTCTAATTTATCCACCAAATCCTTTCTATTTTAACCCACAATTTTCTCTAAGATTATTTTTAAACCCCGATTGGTTACTTCGTCTTGACTGTTGGTTTGAGGGTGGTAAGCGGTTGAAACACGACGATAGACCCCATATTTTGTTAAAATTGTAATTGGTAATTACAAAAATAGGTGCCTCTATCACTAATAAGTGCTTTTGGAGTGCTGAAACGAGAGAATAATCGTTTTAGGATTTTTACCACAACTTTTCCATCATTTGTTGGAAGAGCTTCGGCTTCGGCTCATTTGGACATGTAATCGTCTGCCACAAGAATATGTTTGTTCCTTCTTGACAGTGGGAAAAGTCACATAAAATCTAAACCCCAAACATCAAGATTTCATAAATAAGGATGCCATTTTGAGGCATTTCATTTCTTGATGAGATATTACCTGTTCGTTGGCATGCGTCACATGTTTTTATTAAATTATATGCATCCTTATGGATGGATAGCTAATAAAATCCTGAATCAAATACCTTACGCATGGTGCTTGTTGCTCCATGATGTCCTCCATATGGTCCTTCATGACAATGGTGGAGAATCTTTCTTGCTTCTTGACCATGGACGCACCTTCAGATAAGTTGGTCAGCACATATTCTAAAAAGATATGGATCTTCCAATAGTAGTTTTTACATCAGCAAAGAATTTTTTTCTTTGATGATGTGACTAACCTTTGACTAAAATGCCACTAGCGAGATAGTTACCATGGTTCTTCTTGATATTTGACCATTTCTAAGGATTCGATGAGAAATTTTTCATTGATGAGCCTCTTCTCGAGTTAGCTCCAAAGCGGGATCTTCCAAGCAAGATAAGTGATCATCGGCGGTGTTTTCCACTCCTCGTTTATCTTTTGTTTCGATGTTGAATTCTTGGAGGAGAAGAATCCACCTAATCAAACGTGGTTGGGCATCTTGTTTTTTGAAAAGGTATCGAATGGCGACATGGTCCGTATAGACTATTGTTTTAGAATGAAACAAGATAGGAACGGAAATTTGTCAAAAGCAAATACTACGGCAAGTAATTCTTTTTCGGTAGTTGTATACTTTTCTTGAGCATCGTTAAGAGTTTTACTTGAATAGTATATTGGGTGAAAATGTTTTCCTTTTCGTTGTCCCAAGACCGCTCCAACCCCGAAGTCACTTGTATCGCACATGATTTCAATAGGTAGTTTCCAATCAGGCGCTATCATGATTGGTGCATTGACTAGCATTCTTTTAGTGTAAGAAAAGCTGTTTCGCAATCCTTATCAAAGATAAATGCTGCATCTTTTTCAAGTAATTTTGTTAGAGGTCTAGAGATTTTTAAAAAGTCTTTGAAAAATTGCCTATAAAATACGGCATGTCCTAGGAAACCTTGTATGGCTCGAACAGAGGGTGGGGGAGGTAATCGGGAAATAGTGTCTATTTTTGCCCGATCAACTTCCATTCCTTCGCTTGAGATTTTAAGACCAAGTACTATTCCCTCCGTTAACATGAAATGGCATTTTTTCCTGTTAGGTCCTAGAAGTGTGAGACTGAAGCATCAAATATATGTAATGGTCTATGGTAGTTAATTGGGTTTAACTAGGTTAGTTTGTATTAGTTTTGACTTTTATAGGTCATTTGGGCATGTCATAGGCCATGTGAGACAGGCAAGCCCATAGGCAAGCCCATTAGGGTTATGCCTTACCCTAGGTATATAAGCTTAGCTTATTCATTTCTAGGGTTAAGCTTTTGGGATTTCTATAGAGAGAGTCTCCATCTTGTACCAGACGGTTTTGCTTGTTCAAGTAATAGAATCGTGTGCAAGGTGTTAAAGTGAATTCGTGTTGTTCTTCATCATTTCATTTTTTCTTGAAGATCATCAAGTTTGGATTCCGCCCATCCTTGGTGATTGTGCGATATCAGTGTTAGATCCGGAGTAAGGGACTTACAAGTGGTATCAGAGCCTGTTTGAACCTATTTTCCAGGTTCAGATCTGATATTACAAGATTCTGTTTGGTTTTCTGCTTAAGAACACGAAGAAGATTCAAGCATTTCGGATCAACGTTCAAGGATTTCGGATTTTCTGGTTGTATTTCGGATTTAAATCTGCTGCATTTCGGATAAAAATCTTGAATTTCTGTTAGATTTCGGATAAATCTTCAAGCATTTCGGATTTTCTTCATGGATTTCGGATAAATCTTCAAGCATTTTGGATTTTCTTCAAGGATTTCGGATAAATCTTCAAGGATTTCGGATAATCTTCAAAGTTTCCGGATTCGTAACTGTTCCGAATTCGGATAGACTTTCATTCCGGATTACTGTTCCGAATTACTGTTCCGGATTCTAATGTTGCTGTGTACTGATAGCATTCCGGATTACTGTTCCGGATTCTCTTCCGGACTGAAATAGTGCATCTCGGATTCCATCTCGGATACTGTTCCGTATCACTATATCGGATTACCATCTCGGATCACTGTTTACGGATTCCATTACGGATTGTTAATCCGAGTTACTGTTCCGAGTTGTACCAAAAAGGTGGAAAGTTAACCAGCTGACGTAACCGGAGTTAAACGTTTTCTTACACAGAATTTGATCCTTAGAAAATTTTAACAAACCGGTTGCACGGCTGCTCGTGTGATTTTAAGGCACGAAAATTCCTAAAATCACCATCGGACAGTAAATATTGTTGGAATCGTATCGTCGAGACGAGTCTAACGGTACATTTTGGTAAAAATAGTTTTTGGACATTTTTTATCGTGTTTACCGGTTCAGTTTCGATTATCCGAAGATGTCTGCAGCCTAAACTCAGCACTCGAGCCTGCGGGATGAAGTGAAGGAAAAACTGGATGAGTTTATCGGAGACTATAATGTTGATCCGGTTGCTAACTATGTGATGTGTTTGCTTGACCTGGAAGGCAAAAAGAGGATGTAAGGAATGATTTGAATAGCTTTTTGGGTGATGGCAAGGACTCTTTTGTATCTTGGTTATGGGGTCGTTTACAATTAAACCAAGATCTCCACGATCGATATGCAAAATCAACCGAGTCTAATCCTGAAGAAGTGTCTGAGCAGAAACCTCAACCACAGCAAGCAACCATCAGTAGTTCAGCACCCAAACTCGACCTCAAGCCCAAACTAACGCTGACAAATCTAGCTCGTCCATTGACACAGTCAACTATCTTTTGTGCACTGAACCTTGCAGGAATAGGGTTGCTCAACTCCGGGCTCTTAATTCCAATGCAATGGCTCAGTGCATCAGCCTTAGAGAAAGCAACAAGTTACTCAAAGAAAAGGTTGAAGCACAAAAGAAAGATATAGCTCAGCTCCACCTGGACATAAATCAACAGAATTGTTGGGTCCATGATTACAAAACCAAATTAGAATCAAAAACCATGGAATGCAACTTGGTAAAAGTTGAGCTGGGACTTCTTACTGGAAAATATCAACAAAACGAGGTTAATATAAAGAAGTTTGATACATCCAGCAAGCTTGTTCAAGACGTGTGCAATGTGCAGCTGGCATATAAGGGGAACAAAGGAAGGGTTTGGGTTTCAATCAGGTGCCCCACGTATAATCACAACTATACAACAATGCCAGAAACCGACGAAGATATTGAGAAAGCACAACATATGGTGTACGGCAAACCCAGTGATTATACACCAGATGCTCGGGAACCATCTGGTGCTGTTGACTCTTCTAATGAGTCAGCTGATGAAGAGAGAGCTGATGCGAACAAGGCTCCAAGTGCGCAAACTGAACAATCTGAACCTTCTGCTACTGATGAAAAGGTTCAGAGCAAGCTAAAAGAGCACAAAAGAGCAAATTGGAGATGAAGAAAGCAGAAGTCAAAACGTCAAGAACAATCAAGCTCTCCAAAATCATCAGTGGACAGAAATAGCCCTCAAAAGGCTAGTGTTGTGAAAAATGCTTTTGTTAAGCCGGTCTTCAATGGAAAATGTGAAAAATATGCCTTTGACCGTGCTAGCAAAGCTTTTGGAAAGGTTGGGGAGATTTCTGAACAAGACTTGCAGTCTATACAAAAGAAGAAGAATCAAAAGAAATCTCCACAACAGAAGAAGGCCCTTACAAACGACAAGTACATACATCCAAATTCATCTTCGTCTGCAAGAAACGTGCAAGGAATCGAGCACAGAAGGGATCAGTTAGTCCTTCAAGGCCTACACGAGCAAATCAAGCTGATTGGAATGCTTTACATGTGAAGAGACAAACGTGCTTCAATTGTGGCATTCTTGGTCACATCGCTCGAAACTGTACACGTGGTCCCGATGTTCTGTGTCATGCTAAAAATCAGATGGTTACACCAAAGAATAACAATCATTCAAAGCCGATGAAGGTATCATCACCTAAGGCAATGAAGAATGTGAATTCCAAGGTTAAACCATCTGATGGGGATTGGAATGTTGCCAAAAACAAACGCAAGGCTGTTCAGAAACAAAAATTTGTTTCTAAAACGACTAAACCTGACACAGCCAAAGTTGCTCAATCAAAGGCAACGACTGCGTTTGTTAAACTGAAGCAGATTTGGAAACCCAAACTCAAATCCAAATCAGCAGCAACATCACCAATCCTCGAACAAAAGGGGTTTGTGTCTTAAAGAAGTGTCATATTTTGATGCTTCAGGGAAACCCAGGACCACTATGGCCTGGGTCCCACTGTCTTACTAATCTTTTTATTTTCTCAGGAACAGCCAAGGGGAGCTGTTGACAATCTCTGAAATGTTGGCAGCGGTTGTTCTAGGGACATGAAGGATAACATTTCACTGTTGCAAAAAGCTCAAATTTTACGATTGTGATGTTTCCTTTGGAGGAGATGAGGTAAGAAAAGATCAGCGAAAAGTTACAAATTTGAATTTCGTGCTTTAATTTTGAAATTGATTAGTTCTTAATTTAATGACGGAACGGTAAGCAAAAACAAAAAAATATTTTCCTTTTCCTTTGTTTAAAACTTTGTGCATTTGTTTTCTTTATTAGGTAAATTTGTGCATAAAGTATGATGCACAAATTTAGGGGGGAAGAGGGCGATATATATGTGTTGTTTGAGGGTGAGAATATTAGAAAAATACAAAAACATTATTTGAAAAAAAAACAGAAAAAAGGGTCATGGGAAATGAAATGAATATTCGTGATAAAGGGCGTGACTGACACATGTAAAGTGTTATAGCTGAAAAGACTAGGATCTAATGTGATATGTCGGTAGGCTTACGCTCAAAGTGATTAAAAGATACTAAGTGATATAAACATAACGAACTATGTATCTTGTGGGTAACATACCATCGGCGTATGATTTCATTGTCTTAAATCTTGCGTTGATAGATAACCAACATCTGAGGTTTTGGGTCTTTATGCTGTTGAGTCATCCGAGGATACTTGGCTGCCCTTCGGTTGCATCCAGATTATATGCAGACCTAGGCACAGTCAGAATATTCTTAAATAGCCAAATCAAAAGGGTCAAAACCTTAAAAGAAAGGAAATATCATTATGAGAAAATTCCATGAATCCAAACATACCAAATAAGGTATATGCCTAACCCTCGTTAGATACTATTGGTCTCTCTTCTGTACGGAAGTACTGACCTGTTGACCAATAGTCCGGCGTTGTAAAAGATAAAGGACGATCTCAGTATACTCACCTGCTACGATGAATCATTGTGCTTACCTTGATAGCGGGTGCATGTCATGGTATGGGACACATGGGTATTATAGTATAATATAATTTAAGCGTATCACGAAGTTGAAAAATGAAAGTTGAGCGTTAAAGTTTAAGTGGACAAACGTATTGGCAATCGCATAGACCAGTCTGAATAAGTTCGCACCGAAAAGTGTTCCTTGGTCCGCTTGAAAACGATTTTGATCCCATTGCAATGGTATAGTTGTAACTATTGAATTAGTTTCTTTGTTTATTTGTGTTTCTGTCTATATTCTTATATTAAAAATAATAATAAAAAATTAAAATAAAATAAAAAAATTAGAAAACTAAAAAATCCAAAAACAGAGTGCTTTATTTGTTTTATAAAATTATTAACCGTTCTTGAAGATTTGCCTAATCATCAAAGAATGAAAGAAATTTAAATTTCGACCCGAGTACAAGTACTTGGATGTTCATGAGGTACTCTCCCTGTTGCATAAGAATGTTTGCTTATAAATTTATGAGAATTGTGCAGATCTTGATTTAAATCAAGAAACAGGGGTTGCTGAACATTGAGATGCTGTTAGTTGCCGATAAAGCATGAAGCATCACAACAGCAAAGTGTACCTGAGTCAGAAGAACCAGATGCCAGTCATCATCTGACTGTGATAGTACATTTGAAGAAGTACCTGTGAACCTGGTTGCTTGAAAGAGAAGAATTGAAGAAGAAAAGAGCTGTTGAGATTCCTCCTCTTGCATTCTTTTGACAAAGATGTTTCAAGCAAAGCTGATAGAGATCCTGATATGAAGCTAACCACAAGAGCTAAAGAAAGAGACCCAATGCTGAGAGTTCGTTGGAGGGTGAGGTCCTAAAAGTATGAGACTGACTTCCATACCACTTACGGCACAATGACAACCATAGATTCTGTTGAAGACATTGCTTAATTTACAATATCAAGATAATTTGATGCATCAGTCTAGGGGGAGATTGTTAGGTCCTAGAAGTGTGAGACTAAAGCATCAAATATATGTAATGGTCTATGGTAGTTAATTGGATTTAACTAGGTTAGTTTGTATTAGTTTTGGACTTTTATAGGTCATTTGGGCATGTCATAGGCCATGTGGGCCAGGCAAGCCCATAGGCAAGCCCATTAGGGTTATGCCTTACCCTAGGTATATAAGCTTAGCTTATTCATTTCTAGGGTTAAGCTTTTGGGATTTCTCTAGAGAGAGCCTCCATCTTGTACCAGACGGTTTTGCTTGTTCAAGTAATAGAATCGTGTGCAAGGTGTTAAAGTGAATTCGTGTTGTTTTTCACCATTTCAGTTTTTCTTGAAGATCATTAAGTTTGGATTCCGCCCATCCTTGGTGATTATGTGATATCAGTGTTAGATCCGGAGTACTGGGCGAGGTTAGTTTCCTCACATTAGGATAACATTCGTTCAAGATTATCGAGTCATTGGTCAAATGTATCTCCAAAGATAGAAAAGTCGTCCATGAAACTTTCATGGTTTTTTCTAACATATCATGGAAGATGGCCACCATGCAACGTTGAAATGTTGCGGGGGCATTGCATAGACCAAAAGGCATGCGTCGATAAGCAAAAGTTCCACAGGGACATGTGAAAGTTATTTTTTCTTGGTCCTCTGATGCGATGGGAATTTGAAAATATCCAGAGAAACCATCTAAAAAACAATAAAATATATGACCGGATAGTCTTTCTAGCATTTGGTCGATACATGGCACAAGAAAGTGGTCTTTCCTTGTTGACTCGTTTAATTTACGATAGTCTATACAAACCCTCTATCTGGTGACGGTTCTTGTTAGAATACGTTCATTTTTTCATTAGTTATTACTGTCATACCTCCTTTTTTGGTACTACTTGGACGGGACTTACCAAGGGGCTATTAGAGATATGGTAGATAAGTCCGGCATCTAGTAGTTTGATAGCTTCATTTTTAACCAATTCTTGCACGTTTGGATTTACTCTTCTTTATGGTTGTTCTACAATTTTAAAGTCATGCTACCATTGTGTGCACATGGATGGATTGATGCCTTTGATGTCCATAAGTTTCCATTCGATTGCTTTTTTATGTTTTTTAAAAGTTTTATTAATTTTTCATTTTCAAAAAGCGTTAGTTTTGAAGAAATGATGACGTGAAGCTTACCATGATCGTCTAAGAATGCGTATTCTAGACCTTTTGGTAGTTACTTGAGTTCGAACGACGGTGGGTCTTCAAAAGACCGCTTATTTTCTTCTTTATTAAGGACGACGGCTGAAAAGGTTTGTTCAATGGCGTCCTCTACTTCGACAAGTTGCTCTTCTGTTATCGGGTGGCTCTGCTTCATTTTCAATTAGGGGTCGTCATCACCAATTGGATATTTCATTGATTGGCAAAGATTGACGTACCTTTTGTCTGTCCCTAATCGAAGTGGTAGGTTGTTTTGCTTCCGTTTGACTATGTTTTGATGGGTTTTTATGAATGGTTGTCCTAACATGAGCGGAGCAACATCTAAGATGATAAAGTCGGTTGGTTTGTTTGATTTGTTTGAATTAAGACATACTCAATCATTCCTTTGGCTTTTATCATTTTTCGGTTAGAGAGAAAAATAGGATTTTTAAGAGAAAAAGACCATTAGTACCCAATTTTTCGAAAATGTAGTTTGGCATTATATTAACATAAAGATCTTTATCACTTAACATGTTACTAACGAAGATGTTTTGAAAAAAACATGGTACATGTTTTATGTATAATTCCTGGTGTTCATCTTGTATTAATGACGTTTGATCATTTCTTAAGTTAATGCTAACCATTTCTCCGATTTTCGTAGTAGTGTTTAGTAGTGTTTAACTCTTTTAAAAACTTGGCATCAGGAGATACCAAACAATGATTTTCAAAGGTTGTAAAAGATGAATTTCTTGAAAATTTTGTTTTGTTTTTAAATCATCATTTTAAGGCTTACCTTTTGGTTCATGCGTGAGTTTTTTTTTGTTTTGTTGTTCCTCTGTTTTTACCTCTTCGATTATTACCTCTTCGATTATTACCTCTTTTTTACAAATTCTCTCTTCTTTCTCGCGAGATCTCTTAAGTAAGAGTACCAGATTTTTGAGACTTTGTATAAGGCTTTCGGCTTCGGGAACGATGGTTGGTGGAGTGTTGTTTGTTTCAAACGGATTGGCATCCCAATCAAAACTTGGTTTTGGGAGCTCAAACCTAGGTTCTTCTCTTGTGGTGTATGAGGTTGATGGTTGAAATAGGTAACAACGTTGTACCGAATGAGTTTCATCGCAAATGGTACAATATGGTTCCTCGTAATCATCCTCAATGTAGTAGTAGTAGTTATAATCTTCTGATTAATCCATTGGAAGATACCCAGAAGATTAACAAGCCTTCGGATCAAAAATAGAAAAATAAAATTTACAGGGAGATGACCACCGTGCTATACTTGCATGGCCCCGTGGTCAAGCCTGTATCTGGGCGTTTAAAAAGTTTTGATTAAATTTCTGCAGCACGGGGGCGTGGCCAGCTGACACGGCCCCGTTGCAAACATACTGTAAAGAAAAATAAAATTTGAAAACGGGCACGCAGTTTTGAAAAACGTATAGAATTTGATTAGGCCGCTAATTTTAAGCTTTTTTTTAAATTCTTATGTCCTTGGCAACGGCGCCAAAAACTTGATGTGGGTGAGCGTGGTTATAATTTTTTTATATTTTAAGCACTTTTTTACTTGTGGATCAAGCTTTAAATTTATAAAACACGATACAATACACCACTCTACACACGTTATGGCAAGTGCACTCATCGTGAACGTAGTATAGTGATGGTAAGATACCGAGGTCGTCCAAGGACATAAGAGCTTTTAATACTGGCTTATCGTAACATCTGATCTAACCAAATTTTGATAAATATTTTGAAAGTTTTAAAAGATAAAAACTAAATGTAAGAACGTAAATAAAAACGAATAGACAAAGAAAAAATCACTTGGTTCTGACTCCTCTTTTATATATCATTTGATGATTTCCGCACTTTGGACTCTTTAAGAGATTATCTTAGTTATAGTAGTAGGCCCCTCTTGTGAATGCGACGTTACCCTCAACCTATTGCTCTGAGTCAGCAGGGATACAGTCCCTCAAGGTCGGAATATTGAAAGATAATTAAGTAAGTTATTAATGAGAAAAGTGGTAGGCCACTCTTTGAAGGCAACGTTACCCTCGGCCATATTGGTCTAAGTCAGCAGGGATACAGTCCTGCAAGGCCGGATAAATTTTTAATAGTAGTTTATTTATAAGGGGTTCAAGCCGTTCTTACTTCCCCGAGACAAGAACTTTACCCAAACACCCTTTTAACCCCCTTACAGGTAGTTAATGCGCGTTTTATAGACCGTAAAGACACGAATGGTGAATCAACGAAACATGAAGAACTGTATAAATAACGTTCACTTTTAATATGAAAAAATAGTTATTAAAGTCACTAATAATACCTAAATAAAAAGTTTCCAAAGGTTGGAAATCAAAAGTAATACATAAAAGATTTGTCTTCACCAAGTGATGTAAGATATTTAGCCAAGCATGGCCTTTGTTTGACAAGAACTCTTACGATCAATCTTGGATCCCGAGACTACTACACACTCTAAAAGATGGATGATAGTGGTGGGTGTTGGTGTTGTAAATGGTGGTGGAGGACTGATGGCAAGTGTGAGAAAAGTGGTTTGACAAGGGATTCCTTTCTCATGAACCAAGCACCTCTACTTATAGCTTAAAACAGAAGGCGACCACGGCCCCATGCCCACCTGGCACGACCCCGTGGTGGACTTTTTCTCTCCGTTCATTAACTGCAGATGTCAGGTCTTTGTACCAACAAGCCCCGTGGTGACATAGCATGACCCCACGGTCAGTGTACTTGCTGTACTATCTCAGATTTCGTGAATCTTAGAGTTGGCCACGACCCGTGTTGAGCTGGCATGACCCCATGTTGCTTGTCTTTTGCTGTATGCCCTTTTCTATAGAAAATCTCAACAGGGCACGACCCCATGCCTGAGCTTCTTTCTTCGTTATTTTTGTTGTTTAGAATGTGATTGGGGGGTCGACATGTCGTGTCAATCCTTCTTCTTAGTATTTGTGTTGGTTTCTTCTGTTAATTTGTTCCTTTTATTCGTTTAAGCTCTTTTGATCCTATAATTTAAAAGTAAACAAAGAAACATGCTTTTTCCAACATCAGTACTGAGAGAGAGTTAATTTTATGCCATGTTTGATGTGATTTATATGTTGCATTTTTAGAACATCAAATGCAATAACATTACTTTAACTTACAAAAGTTAATTAGCTGTATTTTCTCATTTATTTTATCTAAAACACCATTCATACAAAACACCAAACTTAGTGATGCGATTGACGCGTTGTAGATTTAACGAATAATGCTTAACAAACATTAAATTAATGATGGGACGTCCCATATTTATTACTAAAATTTATTATAGAAAATTTCCGTCAAAACTACGCGCCAAAAACATCTTATATAAACAACCTCAGGCCCTTCCATTGATTACACCAAAAGCAAACGCCATAATTTACTAAATACCATACGGCAAACCTCGTTTCTTGTAGATTCAGTTTTGTTCTCGATAAAGTTTCACTAAATGAGGTGGACAACATTCTTAGGTCATTCTTAAGTGAGCATTAACAATGTTGTCTATCTCGTTCAGTAAAATCTTATTGAGATAAACCTCAACTTGTTTAAATTAAAATGTCAAAAAGTTCAAAAATAAAAGATGGCATAACCTGTAAGTTGTGTGTTCTAACACGCTCAAAGATTGCATATGAAAAAAAATAAAAGCGCCAAATGAATGTATGTTGTGTATTTTAACATATTCAAAGATTGAATAAGAAAAAAAATAAAAAACGCCAAATTACTCTTCACTTGCTCTCAAAGACCGTGTCGTTCTTCTTTTAATTACGGGCTTCTTGCATGTCGATGCGTAGTGTCCGAAAGCTTTACAATTTCTTACATTGTCTTTCTTTCGCCCCAGACTTCACTTTTGTTTTTGTTTTTTCAATTGTTTCCTCCTGTTTGGATTTCAACTGTTTGGATTTCAAACGCTTACGAGATCCAGAACCTTTGGATTTATACCCAACAAGGACTCTTATCGAATTCTTGTCGTTTTGATATTGCCCTGTTATCTCCGCAAACCTATCCCTGGTACTAGAAGGAGGAGCAACAATAGGTATACCTTGAACCTTCCTTATATAAGATTGAACATTGTTGAATAACGATAGCTCTTGCTTATTACCAGAAAAATAGTTCAAAGTATACTCCATTGCAAAAATAATTTCTTGCATCATACTTTGCACAGCGGGATCAAGCTTGGTTTGGAAAAAATCACGACTCATTGAGTAATCTGAATAGCAATTTGGCGAAGCCTGTTTACGCCATCTATTCAAAATGTACTGTTTTGGAAATTCTCTAATATCCAAACTCCTCAAAACATAAAATATATGTCTATATAGCAAACCAAACTGCTCAAAACGCCTACATGAGCAAGTGCTAGTGCAATCAGACTTATAGTACATTACCTGAAAAAACCCCAAAGACAATAAATGTATAAAACGCCATGCAAACACAGTACGTATAAAAACACCATCAATCAACAAGCAAAAAGAAACTCCAAGGGAAAAATTATAAATAAAGCCATACTCAGAAAACGCCATTATTTACCTCGAATAAGGATGTATAAGGTTGTTGGAAATCATTTATTTAGAACTTAACAAACCCATCGGCCTGCTCTTCATACCGTTGATTTATGCAATCCAACATCCCAATTAGCTCAGCTTGAATATGACAAAAAAATAGTTTTTGCGTATATCTCAACAGTTTGGCTCTCCAACACTTTATTATTACTTTTCAACTGGGGTCGTTTTTATCGAGATTCATGATCATTTTTCCGCGCGTGTAATGTTGTCCTTCTATTGCAGTTTCGTAATGAGTCATGAACTCAACAAGAGTAGATTTTGCATTGCACACTTGGCCAAAAAATGGTTCTCCTCTCCAACCTCGATGTCGTACACATAAGGCCCGACAGTTCGTCCATTCTATAGTATGCAGGAATCCAAGAATCCCTAAGGGTAAAAATATCAGAAAGCCAGTCATTATCCTCTAAATTGAACTCTTTAATAACTTCTTCCCATCTTGATTCAAACTCTTCAGGTGTAAGAATTCCGTCAACACAACACCATAAATACATTCTTTGAAATTGGTTGAATTGCATAGCCTAACACCCACCTATATAAAACACGAAAACGCCATGGAGTAAAAATACCATATAAACAAAAAACTAACATGGAACACACTTATGAATGACAAAACGCCATATATCTTAAAACGGCAAACACATGAAAATAAGAAAATCAACCTTTAGAGAAAGTTTATGCATCACATGTCACATGCATAACCGATGCCTCGTTTCAACAAATACAACAAAAATAGCCTTCTTCATTGCTGGATCTTGGTTAGTGACAACAACTTTTGGTTGAGAACCAACAAGTTTTAGAAAAACTTTCAACAACCATATATACGTATCAGAAGTTTCTGACGCCAATAATGCAGCACCAAATGTAACACTGCAATGGTGATTATCTATATAAGTGAACGGTACAAAGACAATAGAGTATCTGCATTCGAGAACGCCATTGATAAATGAAACTGGAACAAAACGCTAATGCATCTAATCATTGAAAACGCCAAAACACACAGGAAAATAGAATTGTAAATATTACTTGTTGGAACGATACGTGACGTCAAATGAAATCGCATCACCAAACACGTTGTAGTTACGTTTGCATTGATCATTACACCAAAAAAGTCCTTTCAAACGATTATGATCATCTATGAAGTAATCATACGAGAAATTAGGCTGAGACTGTTGTTTTTTCATGCAAATGTCTCACAACCATCTTAGCATCACATTCCCCTATAAATAAGTTAATTTGCCTTTTATAGTTCTTAAAATCAACTTTATTTTCACCCACGTCTTCAAAACTACCAAAACAAGTCTTCATAACATTAAACGCCTTAACCGGTCCCAAATTCAACTTAGACATTCTATGTATAACATGCTTCTAGAGCTGAGTGAGGTGTCGTTCAGACGAGAGAAAATGCTTATCAGGCTGTTCAACAAAACCATGGTTGTGCTCCTCAACAAACTTATATAAATTCCATGATCTAGACTCAAATATTACACATAATTATGCTCCACAACAAGTCCTCTTTGTGAAATTGGATTGTACAATACTTTCGTTTTGATTAGGGTCCAACGTATCAACCTTCCTATCCTTATATACCCCAGATCTCATACATATCTAATACTTAATATGTCTTTCTCCTTTGGCGTTTATCTCTTTAGTCCCTTTCCTAGCAGAAAAACCACAAGCCATCGCATACCTAACATACAATGAATAACAATCATCGAGGCTTGGGAATATCATATCTATTTTTGGCTTTTTCTCTTCACTAATGTTGGAATGATAAATGGAAAACCAGTTTTTAGGCAAAAACTTTCATTCGAATAAACACCCTCGTCTGAAAAAACATTATCGATAAAAATGCCATTTATTGAATAATAAACAATACGAATAATTGATGCTACTTTCTTAATAAAACATATTAACGAAAACACAATGATGAAAACACTATTAGTTGAATGATAATCAATATGAAGAACTGATAATATAGTCTTCCTGAAACATGTTAAGTGATAACGCCATAAGTTGAATAATCAACGAATAGTAAGAACTAATGTTTACAAATTAACGCCAATATCTACAACTAATCAGATGTACGTAACCAAATGTAAAATGCCATATCATAAACAAATAAGCATACATTAGATCACAAACGACAATTGTGATTAATAATGAAAACGCCAAATATTGAATATTCGAAGAACAACATTAAAAAAATAAAACACCAATTTAAAATATTACTTTGAGAAAAAAAACTCCATTGAAACAACCCTAAAGAAAGAAAACGCCATATCTGATACATGATCTGCTAGAATCAAATATGAATACAACATCAGAAATTATTCTGTATATTAGAATCCACATTACACGCCATAGATCTCTAAGCTTAGGAATGAGGTAACAACTAATATGTAATTTTTGGAATTTAGTTTGAAACGAATTTAAAACGCCTTTTATTGGGCGGAAACTTCACAATGACAATTGTACCCTACATATCATTTAGCGCCCCCTGCCACATGTTCGACCAAGATCCGTTCTCACTGTTTTCACACTTCCAATCGTTTTCTCCTGATCTTGTTTCTATACACACACACACATATGGGTGAGGTTCGGCTACAGAGTCCATTTTTTCTAAGTGTACAAAGTCATAAAACACTACAATTTCAGTCATAAAACACACTCAAAACCCACAACTAACAGAGTGAAGATCACTAAAACACAATATCCAAACCCTAACAGTCCATAAAACTTCAAACACATCATCGTAGAACTATGAATATAAAACACAACATGATAATCAACATAAGACACACTAATACTAGTCACTTGATAATTAAAGACTTATCATCCAAAACATAACCCAAACCCATATGACGTTTTAATAATCTTTACTTTATTATTTGTGGGTTTTGAGTGTTTTTATGGTTGACATTATGGTATTTTATGACTTTTTACACCTTGTAGGAAAAATGGACTTTGTAGCCAACATATATGTATATATATATATATATATATATATATATATGATTTTGTACCATTTATCTACATGTATAGGTTATATACACAAACAAACAAACAATCGAGTTAAAATGTTCGTTTTTTATAAAAATTTTATGAGAGGGGAGTGAAACATTAACCATTAGATTTATAATATTTTCTTTTATTTTAAGTTTTTTAAGTTGGAAAAAAAAGAACGATTTATTATTGTTTTCGGTATAATTTGTGTTATATATGTATTATATATACTATATCTTAATACATATAAGGAGGGTAAAAAGGTAATTTTACATAGTTTTAAGAGTTTAAATAATTACAACTTTTAAAACTGTTAAACCCTGGCAAGTACTGTTCAAGCAAATTGTTTTCTTCAATAAAGATTTAAGTCAAGGATTGTAAGAAACGCTATCTTCAATTAAACGACCGATGAAGACAACTAACTGCTGAAAGAAACAACTATTTAAAACAAAGACAAAAAATTGCCTTGAAGAACTGATGCTGAAGGAACAACTTTTATCCTAGATAACAGTTGTTTGTTAGGACAATTGTTTTGTATATAATGCAGCAGTCTTTGCAATAACACTTGTTTGTAAGATGATCTCTTGGTTTATAATAACTAAGAATCATTCAGTTTGATTGTTGGACGTCTTTCTGTGTATAAATGTCTCATGACTTTGTCAAGATCTATTAGTCAGTAGTTCTTAGATCCTCACATAGAATAGTAAGATATTAGGTGGAGGGGGGGGGGGGGAGGGTTACTTATGTAAAATGATTTCTTATCTATCATTGTGTTAATTGATCATCTTTATTTCGCTACATATCTCTAATGAAACTGTTCAATGATTACTCTTTCATTGATCGAACACAACCCTCAGATCCCAACAATTGGTATCAGAGCTAGATATCTAGTTTCGAGCTAACAATAGATTTAGAGCAAAGTTCTAAGCTTAATATTGATATCTTAATTAGTTGTTGCATCAATTTTTTGAGAAATTTCAACAAATATTAAAACCCATTTCATAGTTTGTATTCCAAAAACTTCTTCAAATATCTGGAACCAAGTCAAATCAGTATGACCCTCACAATATTGGTTTGTCAACCAAACCTTGGATGTTCATTCGTAATGAGTATAACATTTGGTAACAAAGGATGCCCCACTTTCTGTCACATCAAGACACCGGATGTTGGCGATTAGTTATGTATGGTTCGTTTGTTCCAACGAATACATGCTGAAGATGGGAAAACTGAGATTCCAAAAGAAGTAAAACACTATTTTGAGTAGGATTTTCACAAATTGGAATTGTATTCTAAAGCATTCGCCATACCTGCCATTGCAATGCTAAACAAAATCTATCTTGAGGTTATAAAAAATAACCGGGAAATTCATTAATATCCAAATATGCGAGGAATTGCTATGTAATATCAAAAGATTGTGCAACTGTGTGAAACAAGGAGTATGTGAGGGAGCTTGTTTTCATCTTGTTGACGAAGTGTTGCAACAAAATTTTGAAGATCTTTTTAGCATTCATCAATGTGGGGGGGGGGGGTGGGGTCTGTAAGTGCCGCTGCTGGTAATGAAGCATAGAAGATCAACACTTAGAAGTTTTGGATGTAAAGTGTCTAAGTGTCAAAGTAGTTTTGTCCGGAAATATAATTTATTCCAGACAAGTATGTACACCTCAAGGATTTTTTTGTTCCCTGATGTGTGCCCGGAATAGTAAGTGTATATGTATGTGTGTAGGGCTTTAATCAGGGAAAGTGATTTTTCCCTAAACAAAGTCTGTCCGTATTTGTGGGGTTATTTCCGGACAAGTTATGTTTGTCCGGAAATGATGGTTTGCCTATAAATATGGTTGTGTTAGTTTCTTAGGTTTTAGGAGCATTTGTATGAGATCATTACTGTGTGTGATTATTTGGAAATACAAATGAAGTTTGTTTAACGAATTCTCTTGTTTCTACTCCTTCTATTGCTTACAATGCACGCAGTGGCGGATCTAGAAAATATTCTAGGGGTAACGTTTTTATAAAAAAGGGGCAACGAAATCGAAAAAACGTCAAAAAAAGGTCAAATTTTTCTAAAATCTACACTACTGTCGAAGCGCCAAGGGGTAGAGGAGGCTACCCCTTCCTTTAAGGTAGGTCCCCCCTGAGTGCACGTGTTAATTCCACACATCCTATGTGAGTTTGTGTTCTTATTAGATCCTGTAAGGAGAGGTTAGGTGACGTTATAATATTATAATTAACACATAGTTAAATGTATAAAAGCCATTATTGGCGCATTAGCTCATTAGTTGCAAAAGTTGCTGGATTTAGAGAGAGAGAGAGAGAAGGCTGGAGCTAGAGAGAAGGGAGGTGGCTGGCCAAAGGTGGTCTGGCACGGTGACCCATGGTCCAACGTGGCGGCCAGTGGTGGTCGGCTACTCGTTCTCGGTTCCGAACCATTTTTCAACGTCCTGAACTTCAACATGGGAGCTCCATTTCAGTTCAATATAAAATATAGATCCCATTTTTAAGCATCAAAAGTTTGGAAATGACTATTTTCGAATTTGGGTAGTTGCATTTTCAACTGCACAATATTTTCGAATTTGGGTAGTTGCATTTTCAACTGATGTTATACTCAGTAGTGGTTGTCCAGCAGTGGTTGGCTACCACCAAAAGTGTTTGCCTAACATCTGATGTTATTACTCCATCAGAGGTTAGCAACATCATCAGTGTTTGTCTAACATCTGATGTTATTACTCTATCAGAGGTTAGTGAACTCATCAGAGGTTTGGCAAGGATTCTATCAGATGCTGGCTCACAGTAGTTTAACTTTATTCATCATCTATTATGACTATCTTTTATTTAATAATTTGCAAGGTATTTGACACTTTATCAATTTACAATGAATAATGGACAACCAAAGCATCTTAATCATGTTAGTGGTTTTTAAACTCTCTAAATGTTAGTAGTTTGCCCCCACATAAGCTTTGTTTAAAAATTGGATGACCAATAATATCGTTACAGAACATCGATCCATCACATGGCCTGTGTAATGGCACGCGGTGGATTAATAACATTGTTTTTCTCACTTAATAGTGACCTAAGAATGTTGTCCACCTCAGCAGTGGTTGTCCAGCAGTGGTTGGCTACCACCAACAATGTTTAACTAACATCCGATGTTACTACTCCATCAGAGGTTAGCAACATCATCAATGTTTGTCTAACATCATCAGTGTTTGCTTAACATCTGATATTGTTCTCTTGCACCTTGTTTTATACATTTCAGAAATTATTTGGAGTTAATAATAATACGTGATTAAAGGAATTTTATTATAGTTTTGGTGTTTGGCGTTTGTGGCATTGTGGCATTTTATAAGCAATTAGAGAAATAATCTATTTTATTACCTGAAAATTAGATAATAAACCACAGAAAATGACACCAAAAAAGATACAGAGAAGAAAAAAAATGCTAATCCAATTTCTCATCCAAATCTTCACTTCCATCAGTCTCTTATTCTTGAAGTTTTTGTCCTCTGAACCTTTGAATTCCTTACATAGGTGCGATTTCCTACATAGCTGAAACACCCTGCTCTAGACGAAGCTGATCAATCAACACACCCTGCTCTAAACGAAGCTGATCAATCAACACAAAATATGGTGTTTTATGTTTTGGTGCCATCTTTTCTTGTTTTGATTGGTGAAATGGTTTTGTGGATGGTGGAGACATAGATCGATGCCGTTTTTGTGGACGCTATTCTTCTGGGTGTGATTTTGAGTGGGTTTTTCGCTTTGACGATATTTGGCCATCATCATCATGCTCATCCCAATCTCCATCATTTCAAATGGAGTCTAAAATAGTGTTTACACTGGCATAGGTCTCTCATTCTCATCCAAGCCTTCCTCAAAAACAAAGCAGACAAAATGACATATCACAATCATCAGTCTGTTTGTCTTGATGATTTGTCGATCTCATTCACAAAATCTTTTAGAACACATAGCTTACAAGTTTGCCATCTGTTATTTTGAATTTTTTGGCGTTTTAATTTGAACAAGGTGAGGTTTATCTCAATAAAATTCTGCTGAACGAGATGGACAACATTATTATGCTCACTTAATAATAACCTAAGAATGTTGTCCACCTCATTCAGTGAAACTTTATGGAGAATAAAACTGATGTTTTAAGAAACGAGGCTTGCCATTAGGTATTTAGTAAACTATGGTGTTTGGTGTAATCAATGGAAGGGTCTGAGGTTGTTTATATAAGATGTTTTTGGCGCGTAGTTTGGGCAGGAATTATCTATAAGTTACTGTTCGTTCAATAATAAAGATGGCACGTCCCATCATTAAGTTACTTTTTGTTCAGCTTTATCTGTTAAATCTGCAACTTGTAATCCTATCCACTGATCAGAAACCACTGATGCAAGCAACTGATGACAAACCACTGCTAACACACCAACAATAGTTGTATAGCAAAACCACTGATGTTATACTCAGTAGTGGTTGGCTACCACCAACAGTGTTTGCCTAACATCCGATATTATTAGACCATCAGAGGTTAGCAACATCATCAGTGTTTGTCTAACATCATCAGTGTTTGCCTAACATCTGATGTTATTCCATCCAAACTACCACTCATCATAAACCATTGAGGCAAACCACTAATGACAAATGCCAACATATCATGAATAAGAAGACTAACTTAAGTACTATACAATATATCATGAGACGACTGATAAACTAATGGTAAACGAGTATTCTATTGTAAATCGCCACTCCCGCCGCATCGTACAGGTAAATGACTAGTGTGTGTGCGTGTGTGTGTATATATATATAGGTAGGGTTCATTTGAGAACCACTCTTATTGCGAGAACCACGAGAACCAATGTGAACATGAAAGAATACATTAAAATACACACAATGTTTTTAATATTTGTTTTTAAAAAAAATCGCTATGTATCATTTCTTTGACAAATTCCGCAATACATTACAAGTATTATACAACTGCACTTTCCTTTACACTACCATACGTAATACACTACTTTTTATATTACCAATATTAAAAATTCACATGTACATCATTTTGTATAAACATGTTATAACGTGTTTCGATACAAAAAGTTTGTGATTTAGAATGATGAAGTAGGCCTATATACATGTTTTTGGTTAGTTATATCTAGTGGTTGATGGTTTGGTTATATTTATCACTTTATGATGTAATATGTAGTTTTGATGGTATGATGGGTGTTGATGTAGATGTGCATAAAGTGAAAATATTATACATATTGGTAATGGTATTATATTATGGATGGTAGGAGGTAATGGTATTGTATTATGGATGGTAGGAGGTAATGATAGTGTATTATGGATGGTATGATAGATGAAAGGGAAAGTGTATTCAATGTAGTGTACCAAAACACGTTATATCATGTTTTTATATGCACATATTCATTTCTATTATTGGTAATGTAAAAAGTAGTGTATTACGAATGGTAGTGTAAATGAAAGTGCAATTGTTTAATACTGGTAATGTATTACGAAATTTGTTAAAGAAATAATACATAAGCATATGTGCATCTATAATTGTTAGTCGAATTTATTAGTGACGAAATATAGCGATTTTTTTTAAAAAATATTAAATTTTTATGTGTTTTTAGATATTATTGGTTTTGTTCACATTAGTTCTCGCAATAAATAGTGATTACTAACGGATCCTTCTCCCCTATATATATAGGATAAAAATCTGTTAGAAACCACCCTTTATTGTGAGAACCGCGAGAATCAATATGAATATTAATAAAAAATACCTAAAAAAAAATCTAAAATCACACAATTTTTTTAATATATATTTATTTTTTTAAAAAAAGTCGCTATATTTCGTCACTAAAAAAATCAAATTTTTTTTCGAGTAACAATTTCGATGCACCCCTGCGAATGTATCATTTCTTTGACAAATTCCGTAATACATTACCAATATTAGACAATTGTACTTTTATTTACACTATTATCCATAATACATTACTTTTTCAATTACCAATATTAAAAATGCACATGTGATCTATATATATGAACGTGATATAACATGTTTTGGTACACTACTTTGAATACACTTTCTCTTTCATCTATCATACCATCCATATACACTACCATTACCTACTATCCATAATAAATAACATTACCAATATTTCACTTTATGCACATATATATCAACACACTTTATACCATCCAAACAATATATTTCATCATAAAGTGACAAATATAACCAAACCATCAATCACTAGATATAACTAACCAAAAAACATGTATATGGGCTTTTATCATTCAAAATCACAAACTTTTTGTACCATAACACGTTATAACATGGTTATACATAATGATCCACATGTGTATTTTTAATATTGGTAATGTAAAAAGTAGTGTAATACGGATGATAATGTAAATGAAAGTGCAATTGTCTACTACTAGTAATGTATTATGGAATTTGTCAAAGAAATGATACATCGATAATTGTTACTTGAAAAAAAAAGTTATTTTCGTGACAAAAATAGCGATTTAAAAAAAATATTAAAAAAAATATTGTGTGTTTTTTTAGATTTTTTAGGTACTTTTTGTGTTCACATTGGTTCTCGCCGTTCTCACAATAAAGGTGGTTCGCGCATGATTTAGAGAAAACGCCTATTACATCAACTTGGATCAAAACAATCTATGAATTAGATTGGCGCGGTGGCATTTTCGTAAATAACATAAACTTTATTACATGGACACGCTTCATTAAGGGTAAATGGTCTTTTGATTTCTCTAAAATAAAACGCCAAACTCATGCATAAAATGCTATTAAAATTCCCGCCTCAAACTACGAGCCATAAACATCAGTCTCTTCAAGTTGAAACACCATCTTTATCTAAAATGCCATTCCTTCAACACCAAAAAACAATGATAGAACCTATAAAAATATTAACAGAAAAAGCTGAACAAACAGTAACGAAAACATTATTTCTAACATTTATTATAAATAATTCACACCTAAACTACGTGCCAAACACATCATTATATAAATGATGTTAACATCCCTTCCATTGATGATACTCATAAAACGCCATGTTTAACCAAAATGCCAAAATTAAAAAAAAAAACCTCAGAAAAAATGGATCATTTCATAGAGATTCAAAACTAGAATCGATAAATTCGTAGTCCTCTTTGACAACAGAAGAAGAGTGTTTGTGAAAACCGCCAAAGCCATACTGAACTTGGACAAGAAGTTCAAAGAGGGATTCTAGCACTTGGCATTCCTCTTGATAACCTATGTGAGAAAACACAGATGGTTATAAGAAGATTAACAAGAAAATTCGGTCCGTACCTTGCAAATCCATTTATGAATAAAGTAATCCAGTTTTAGCGTTATGATGAAAACACTAACTTAGTGAGTGTTGTATAAAACAACGGGGAGCAAGAGGCCTAAACGATTGAAAACATCATGACCGAACAGAGACTTGTCTTCCTACAGAAGTTATGCAACGCAACATGTTTGAACCTAGACATGACCATAAAATTGGCGTTGTTGACTGACACGTTCATATGGAGGTGTCAAAGTCATTAAGATGAAGCAAATGATGACAGTGAAGATCTAGATGAGAATTTTGATGAAGAATCAGAAGAAGAAGATGAGGGGAGCGATGGATACTTCTCAGACCAGATCCCTCCTGACGAGGGGTTTTAATGTTTTTTCTTTTTTTTTGGTGGTATGTCATTTTTAGTGGTTTTTATACTTTCACTACTTAGATATAAAACGACAAAATCCTCACTAACTATAATAATTACCTATAATCACATATTATTAAAAAAATCAAAAAATTACACAATAGTATAAAACAAAATGCAAGAGAACATTAATTAAATTGTGCAAGTCTGATATGTCTCAAAATGCCATCTTTTGTTTCAAACGCTAACGTGAGTGAGCATGGTTATAATTTTTTTTATATTTTAAGCACTTTTTACTCGTGGATCAAGCTTTAAATTTATAAAAAACGATACAAACTACCACTCTACTCACGTTATGACAAGTGCACCCATCGTGAACATAGTATAGTGATGGTAAGATACCGAGGTCGTCTAAGGACATAAGAGCTTTTTATACCGGCTTATTGTTAACATCTGATCTAACCAAATTTTGATAAAAGTTTTGAAAGTTTTAAAAGATAAAAACTAAATGTAAAATGTAAATAAGTAAATAAAAACGAATAGACAAGAAAAAATCACTTGGCTCCGACTCCTCTTTTATATGTCCTTTGATGATTTCACAACTTTGGGCTCTTTAAGAGATTATCTTAGTTATAGTAGTAGGCCCCTCTTGTGAATGCAATGTTACCCTCAACCTAATGGTCCAAGTCAACAGGGATACAGTCCCGCAAGGTCGGAATATTGAAAGATAATTAAGTAAGTTATTAATGCGAAAGGTGGTAGGCCCCTCTTGTGAAGGCGACATTACCCTCAGCCTTATTGGTCTGAGTCAGTAGGGATACAGTCTCGCAAGACTGGATAAAGTTTTAGTAGTAGTATAAAGGGTTCAAGCCATTCTTACTTCCCCCGATTTGATGCTATCTGCCTCAAGGGAAGTCCTAACCAAGTCCTCATAGGATCTATACACAGAACGAGACAAGAACTTTACCCAAACACCCTTCTAACCCCCTTACAGGTAGTTAACGCGCTATATATAGACCGTAAAGACACGAATGAGTGAATCAACGAAAATGAAGAAATGTATAAATAAAGTTCACTTTAAATATAAAAAACTAGTTATTAAAGTCACTAATACATTCCTAAATAAAAAGTTGCCAAAGGTTGGAAATCAAAAGTAATGCATAAAAGATTTGTCTTCACCAAGTGATGTAAGATATTTAGCCAAGCATGGCCTTTGTTTGACAAGAACTCTTGCAATCAATCTTGGATCCCGAGACTACTACACACTCTAAAAGATGGATGATAGTAGTGGGTGTTGGTGTTGTAGTGGTGGTGGACTGATGGCAAGTGTGAGAAAAGTGGTTTGCTAAGGGACGCCTTTCTCATGAACCAAGCACCTCTACTTATAGCTTAAAATAGAAGGCGACCATGGCCCCGTGCCCACCTGGCACGACCCTGTGGTGGACTTTTTCTCTCCTTTCATTAACTGTAGATGTCAGGTCTTTGTACCAACAAGCCCCGTGGTGACAGAGCATGACCCCGTGGTCAGTATACTTGCTGTACTTTTTCAGATTCTGTGAATCTTAGAGTTGACCACGACCCGTGTTGAGCTGGCACGGCCCCGTGTTGCTTGTCATTTGCTGTATGTCCTTTTTGTAGAAAATCTCGACCGGGCATGGCCCGTGCTTGAGCTTCTTTCTTCGTTATTTTTATTGTTTTGGATGTGATTGGGGGGTCGACATTTCGTGTCAATCCTTCTTCTTAGTATTTGTGTTGGTTTCTGCTGTTAATTTGTTCCTTTAATTCGTTTAAGCTCTTTTGATCCTATAATTTAAAAGTAAACAAAGAAACATGCTTTTTTCAACATTAGTACCGAAAAGGGTTGATTTTATGACTTGTTTGACTTAATTTATATGTTTTATTTTGCGCACATCAAATACCTCCACACTGGAATCTTTGCTTGTTCTCAAGCAAAACTCTATAATGTGGCTTACCCAAACGGAATTGGTAGAAGAGAAGTTTTTTTTGGGCTTATCTTTAGAGTGTCAGGAATCAAAGTTCTAAATTTATTTTGTTATTATTTTATTTACAATTTTATTCGTCATGATTTATTTAGAACATATTTTAAGAAAAAATATTTGTTTTGGGCATAACATGCCTTTATAAATTCTATTTAGTTATATACAAATTTACATACCTCACAAGTGGTCACTCAACACTCGGCCGAAGGAGTTTAAGTGAGATCGCTCGGACCCGATGTGGTGCTTACGCCTGCCATAAGCTTGACAAATAATCAAATCTTCTGCTTTGTGACGTTTAATCTTTGCAAATATCAACTTGGCTTTAAAAGGGTAAGTTTTGGCTAGGGGTAGGTATTTTTGGGTAAAATGGTGAAAAGGTACAAGTATTGGTTTTTCTTGAACAATTTTTGTGGCTTAAAAAAAACTTTAACCAATGTTTTTTTTTTGCTAAAGTTGAATCTACGCCATACTCTATTATTTATAACCGAACTTGTTACTAAAATAAATGGTGTAAATAAAAAGAAATTTTTGTGGATGTGGGTGGTTGTTTTTGAAAAAGTTTATATTCTTGCGGGTTTAGAAACGAAAGTGTTAAGGCTCAAAGGGGTTTAACTAGTGAGATATGAAAAGGAAAATAAAGGCTTAAAACAAAAAATGGGTTATAATCCTAATTCCTCTATCATTTACTTACTTGGATTAGTTTTGGTAAGGATTGGGAACTTATTGCTTTGGTAAGTCCTAGATTTGTAAGAACCAAACGGGCTATTCACACAGGAAATGAAAAATTGAGCAAATAGTATAGATATGTATTTGTATGCTAAGTAAAGGCTCAAAAACTCACTTTTATGGGAAAGGGTTATAATGTAAAAGTGTATATATAATCAAATTTTACAAAGATTTGTTATGCCCATTTTTATAATTTTCTTAGTTGGTTCTTTTTATCATGACGTATCAGGTGTACATTTGTAAAAACATAATTTTTAGAACTTATTTTTCCCAAACTAAACCAAGATAAGTAAAAAAATGAAAAAAATTTAAAAAATATTTGGGGTGATTAGCAGTTTTCCAATGCATGTTTGTGTAAGGTTTGTTTTTTGAACAAACGACTCAAGGTTTTAACATCCCCCCACACTTGAATTACACATTGTCCTCAATGTGTCCCAAATATGATTTGCTGTGATTAAATGTGTAAAAAGTGGGGTTAAACAACACATTTTAGGAGTTACTAGGTACTGGGCAAGGGGGCGTGCCTGGTGGACACGGCCTTGTGGTCAAAGTGCTAGTAACAAGAACTTTTAAAGGCTTACCAAAGGTTGGGCATGGGGGCGTGGGCTATGGGCACGGCCTCATAGCATGCGTTTGTAATAGATAAGAAATTGGGTTTTTGTCGTTTGGCTTCTGATTTCTGGGCTTGGGGATCACTATGCTTTGTGTGTCCAAGTCTCCCAAGGTACTTGTGAGCTATAATCCTACCATAATACAATAATCCAACGTAATAACAAGGTTTATAGATTACGAGAGTTTACTTGTTCAACCATCATCATCCGAAAAGAAAAATAAAAGAAAATGCAGGAAAGTACATTGTCTAAAGAAGCAAATTGTCCCTCTGGATGCAGCTCGGAAAATACCAAAGTGTTCAAAGGTTAGAAACAGATAACCTGAAGGATCTTTCTATCGCCCACCACCACCATCGCCTAGTCCGAGTCCATGTCCTCTTCTTCCTGCTCGTCATGATACGCCATGTGCTCCGGATATAGGTAATGTCATTTTGCATGCTAACGATATTGTGTTCCATGCTTCCGATCCGGCTGCTTGAGCTTTATCCCAATCTATAGGCGTTGTTAGACACTTGAAGGTTTTCCTGCATGATATAGGCGTTGTTAGACACTTGCAATCTAATTTTTTATGGGAAAAGGTCGATCAAAATAGCTTGCTATTGGGGTCTTTGAGCGTCGCCTTGGTCTTGCACTACTGCCTTGGCCTGGCGCACCCTTCCAATTTTCAGTCAAATATTTAAATATCCTGACTTTCTTGGTGTCACACCCCAACCGATGGCAGAAACATCGGAGTGAGACGACTAGATTTCTCATTGCATTATAACACTATTCGCGACAATATTTAAATCAACCAAATTTCCTTTCATTCAAACATCAAATGTCATATTACAACAAAATCCAAATAAGAGTAACACAACGAAATAAGTTCAACAATAACATGATAATTAACTTAGTATTCTACACGTGTTTCTATGCCATTCCTACTAAGTTCCGTCATACAACTTCATCAACCTGCAACATGTTAAAAAGTATAGTTCAATAACAAAGTATTGGTGAGTACACAAGTTTAATATCATAGCATAAGTATAAAATCCGATTTAACAAATCAACATGAATAGCTAGCATACAAGATAAGTGTACAAGGCATGTGAATCTACAAGTCAATCCTCTAGTGTCCCGGAAAATAGATTTCAACTTAACAATGACCACAAGAATACGGGCGATGCGTTACTCCTATAACACTATACATGTTAAGGGAGGCTCGATCAAAGTTAATGACATTTAGATCACATAAGAATGTACCAAGTAACAATTCAAGTAGCATAAGACTAAAGCATGTTGATGGATTGTTTGTGTATAGAATAAAGTGTGATTTAGTGTAGTTTTAGTAATTACTCATGTTGCACCCAAATAGTGGAAAACATAAAAAGGGTCGAGTGTACTCACGGTTTTGCAAGGTATTATCCGTGAGAGAGTTAGGTTGATTTAGGGGTTGGAACACCAAGTTTATCCTACACAAGGCAAATGTAGGTGTATGAGTATTAGATTGACGGGGAGTTTAATGAGTTTAGGAAATTAAAATGTACGAGAAAGTATATATACGAAAGTATTTATCTAGACATTTAACGCTCGTTTTTGACACTAATAAGCCCCGAAGGGTGTTTGTGTTTTTATGGGTCATGCCCAATAGAATCGTAACGATTGTTATGTCTAAGATAAAATAACCTACTTTTTAAGACAACTAACCATTTGGTCATGGTCTAAGTTTCGGTTATATTAAGTATTTAGTTATAGTTATATTACTACTAATTAATCATATAGTTCATGTATTTCATGGAAGTCACGTAAGTCATGTAAGTCATGCATGGAGGTAGGAGGATAACCATCCTAAACCTCTTTCATAGATTCACCATTACACAAGATTGACACAAGGACAATCCGGATGGTCAAGAATTATAGAAATCATCAAGCGAGGGGTGGATTGAATAGTTGAATGGCCAAGGCCTTCATGTAATCACACCTACACCATCACAAGATTGAAAGCTCGGATGGCTCAACACTTGTGGGTTTGAAACCCTAATGAAAACATAATATTTGTAAGGATAAATCCTCTATTTTGAATGTCTCAACCTTGTTTTTAAGCCTAACCAACCATAAGATTGTAAGCATTCGGACATAGGTTTGAGATGAGTTAAACTCAAGTTGTAGAAAGTCTTTTGAAGATAAACAGAAAGTTTGGCCCCAAAAATGGTGTGATTCCACCTTGGTTTTCCATGGAAAACCTATGGTAACATCCATAGGGCTTTAGCAAACATTGTTGAATAAGAAACAAGGTAAAAACATTGAAAAATTTGAAGTTTGAAAGATAAAATTTTGGGCAGAAAGTTTTGTGCACTTTTGGACCTCAAAATGGTGTGGTTTCACCTTAGTTTGCCCAAGCAAACTTGTGAGAACCTTCCTAGAGGTTATCCAAGAGTGTTAGAAAGAAAAACAAGGTAAAAAGAAGAAGAAAAGTGAGTTGAAACTCACTTACAAGCTGCTGCGTTTCAGCAACGAATTTAAGAAGTTAGGGACTTGTTTGGAGAGTATGGAGGCTAGAAAAAGTGAGAAATGGGTGGAGGAACCTTGGGTTATATAAGGGTAGGATTAGGGTTAGGGTTTGGGTTGCATCAATGCAATTAGTTGAGTTTTTAAATAAAAAAAAGAGTGGGAAATACCCCTAAGGGTTGCGGCCGCAAATGCAGCCATTTTATTTATTTTTTTGATCTTTTAATTATTTAAAGGATGTAGTTAGGGCTTATAACTTGTATTTTATAAGTGTGACATGAATGGGTCTTGAATGATATAATAACATGTGAAAACATTGTGCAAAAACCCTAAAAATAACAACTAAGAACAATTAGTTTTTTTGAACATTATAAGACATGATTTCATGATAATTTGAAGCTTGAATTTCTTGAATAACACCACTAACTGTCTTGCTTGAGTTTAGTATATGATTGACAAACATTCATCACACATTAACACGTTGTTTTGAATTGATTTATGAAGGAATAATGTATAGCATGATCATAGGTTTAAACGCGAATAAGGTTTGTGAATTTAGCATACTTGATTAATTTTTTTACAATCAAAGCCTTAGAATACATTGAATTGAAGGATAGAAAATACAAAGTTTGGACTTCCAAAAATAGAAACACGAAGCAGACTCGCTAAAAACGGAAAGATACAAATGCGAAGCATTACACTTGGCTTTTTTCTTGAAAGATGCCTTTTTTATTAAAGATGGATGCTTATTTATCTTTTCATGCATCTGTTTTTTGTTTCACTATTTTGAGAAAAATAGAAACTGGTAAGCCATTAAGGTAGGCCTTTCAAGTACTATTTTGATTAAACATGAAATCGGGAGCTAAATGTTGATATGATGGACGTCTTTTGTAGTCAACACATGTAACATGAGTGGATAACAAATCTTTATATTATGCATTTGTTTTCTGTGAGAAGTTTGTATTTCAACAATTGCCTAACGGTTATTCAAGTATTGAGGTTCCTCTTTGAAAAAATTGGTTAAATTTGGTGACACGTTTATTGGTTAAGAGAGAATTTATCAAACTTCCTAGGTTCAACATAATAATTAGCAAGAGATATACCATACAAGTATCAAAGTCACATAAATTATTACAACCTAGTGCCTTGCTAAGAGCTAAGGCTATTTTCACAATGTTATATCCTTCGGATGGGCTTTTAGAGAGATGCATTTAAATTTTTGACTTTAATGGTCGTGCAAATAAATCAAGGTTCATGTTGCTTGGCATATGCCCTACACTGCATAACTGGGTTTTTTTTGTACTCATGTATGTTCTTGATATTGTTGTCTCTTAACTCCATGTAAGATGCTACTTTATGAAACCCTAACAACTTTCAACAATGCAGGGTTTGTTGGTGACCCTTTTAATAGGAACATGTTTGAGACGAGGACCCCGGGGCGTATCCGGAGTATCGAGGACGGTTAGGGTAATCTTCGATTGCAAGGACCTCATCCGGGTTGTTAGGGTTCCACACGCGGTCACGAGCATCCTTAAAGCGCATGACATCATTGTTGCAATCGATGATAAGACCCAAGCTTCGGTATAAGGCTAGGTCGGACCTTGCTACACTCACTCCCTTGTGGAACCTACTCGGAGTGTGCCTAATGAAATTCTTGAATAGCTTGGTGATCCATCCTTTGAAGAATATCGGTGTGCGGGTGTTGGCAATGGCATTTGAGGCCATGTTTCTCAACAACATTTGGGGGACATGATTAGTTGGTGATTCAGGATGATATAAGCAAGTTAGCTCCCAAAGATTCACCACCCCACCATTATCCTTCCTTTGGCACAAAGTGCCACTAAGGACCCCATGAATGTATTGGATTATAGGTTCCCTCATTTTGGTGCTCTTTATGCTGCTTGGATCATAATGGCCATCCCCAATCTATGCCCGTGCAGCTTGTCTAAGGTTATGTAGGGAGTCTGGCTCAACTGTGTCTTCTTCAGTTTATAGCCCAATATTCACGCCAAACTAGACCACGAAAATGATATACCATTCTCCTCCACACCTAAATTAAACCGCATTCGACTCAAATAGACCCGACTCATTCTTCTTGAAAATGAGCGTGCTTAAGAATTCCATGTTATATTCGTGAACAGATATGAGTCGGGTCTCTAGAAAAGTACGGAGAGGACTAGTGATCAAAGCGTCGTATCTCTTTCTTTGTCCTACAGTTTTGAGTGTAGTGTAACAAACTTGTCTTGGTGGTTCTTCATGCCTCATTGTAGTTCTTCAAACCTGGTTTTGTACTCGAGCTCAGAACTTTTGAACCGTAAGAACTTGTGGGGTGCCATTTCTTCAAGAAAGAACTAGTAAGACAATTGGCGTGTCGAAAATTATGCAAAAATTGAATTCAGTGGGTATGGACACGGCTATGTGCCCATTGGGCACGACCATGTGTGTAAGGTCTAAGGCTGCCACGGCCCCGTGGCGAACATTCTGTTAACCCAAAGTTAAGGTTTTTGAGCCGACTTCGAAAAATTCAAAATTTTTGGTTCATCATGTGAAGTTTACCCCGAAAATCATACCCCTTGCACAAACTACTTTTTTAACCTTTCGATTTTAACTTTTTTCGATTATTAACAAGGGTTTGTGAAAAACTTCTTGAACAATCTGATTTTTCCGACAATGCTTGGTGATTTACTTCTTAAAACACTTCTATTTACTACGATTAACAAGATCTAAGCAAAAATTTAGGATCGGCATGGGTCTTGTTCAAGAACCCTAGATTTTCCTCAAATATTTGATTTTAAACTAAATGCAAAGTGTTAATCTAACTAATTATGATATTAGAATCATAATTTATCGATGGATTTTGGTAAGAAATTGTAAAAAATTTACGGTAAAAGGGGATGAACCGCTGATCCAGAGAAACGGGTCATGGTTTTGGGTTGAAACAGTGAAGGAAAATGGGTTATAAACCCGTCTCCACGTGGCCTATATATATATATATATTTTTGTGTGTGTGTAACTGTTTCTCTGTGGGTTCCTTGTTTAGTACTTACCTATTTCGCGTTCATTTTGCTTCTTCCAAATGTACCTACAAGATATTTAAAAAGAAAGAAAGATATACATATTTACATTTAACATTTGTTTACTCCTTGATCACTTATCTGCTTATTGGAATGTTATTTCAACTTCGTCATCCCAAAGGAAACCTCTATAGAGCTTAAGCCTTTGTCCGTTGACCTTGAAAGGTTCACTGTTTGGAGGTTTAATTTCTGCAGCGTCATGTGGAAAGATTTGGGTAATGGAAAAAGGTCCCGACCACCTAGACTTAAGTTTTCTGGGAAACAACCGAAGTCTTGAGTTAAACAAGAGCACTTGATCCCCCTCCTGAAATTCTTTAAGTTTGCTTATTTTATCATGTATGTTTTTCATGCATTCCTTATAAATTTCGGAGTTAGAATATACTTGATTTCTCATTTCTTCTAATTCATTTAATTGATAGAATCGATTTTTACCGGAAGTTTCTTGGTCTAGGTTTACGCTTTTTAATGCCCGGTATGATTTGTGTGCAATTTCTATCGAGAGGTGACAATATTTTCCATAGACGAGCTTGTATGGGGTAGTGCCTATTTTGTTTTATAGGCTGTTCGAAAGGCCCATAAAGCATCGTCTAATTTATCCACCAAATCCTTTCTATTTTAACCCACAATTTTCTCTAAGATTATTTTTAAACCCCGATTGGTTACTTCGTCTTGACTGTTGGTTTGAGGGTGGTAAGCGGTTGAAACACGACGATAGACCCCATATTTTGTTAAAATTGTAATTGGTAATTACAAAAATAGGTGCCTCTATCACTAATAAGTGCTTTTGGAGTGCTGAAACGAGAGAATAATCGTTTTAGGATTTTTACCACAACTTTTCCATCATTTGTTGGAAGAGCTTCGGCTTCGGCTCATTTGGACATGTAATCGTCTGCCACAAGAATATGTTTGTTCCCTCTTGACAGTGGGAAAAGTCACATAAAATCTAAACCCCAAACATCAAGATTTCATAAATAAGGATGCCATTTTGAGGCATTTCATTTCTTGATGAGATATTACCTGTTCGTTGGCATGCGTCACATGTTTTTATTAATTATATGCATCCTTATGGATGGATAGCTAATAAAATCCTGAATCAAATGCCTTACGCATGGTGCTTGTTGCTCCATGATGTCCTCCATATGGTCCTTCATGACAATGGTGGAGAATCTTTCTTGCTTCTTGACCATGGACGCACCTTCAGATAAGTTGGTTCAGCACATATTCTAAAAAGATATGGATCTTTCCAATAGTAGTTTTTACATCAGCAAAGAATTTTTTTCTTTGATGATGTGACTAACCTTTGACTAAAATGCCACTAGCGAGATAGTTACCATGGTTCTTCTTGATATTTGACCATTTCTAAGGATTCGATGAGAAATTTTTCATTGATGAGCCTCTTCTCGAGTTAGCTCCAAAGCGGGATCTTCCAAGCAAGATAAGTGATCATCGGCGGTGTTTTCCACTCCTCGTTTATCTTTTGTTTCGATGTTGAATTCTTGGAGGAGAAGAATCCACCTAATCAAACGTGGTTTGGGCATCTTGTTTTTTGAAAAGGTATCGAATGGCGACATGGTCCGTATAGACTATTGTTTTAGAATGAAACAAGATAGGAACGGAATTTGTCAAAAGCAAATACTACGGCAAGTAATTCTTTTTCGGTAGTTGTATACTTTTCTTGAGCATCGTTAAGAGTTTTACTTGAATAGTATATTGGGTGAAAATGTTTTCCTTTTCGTTGTCCCAAGACCACTCCAACCCCGAAGTCACTTGTATCGCACATGATTTCAATAGGTAGTTTCCAATCAGGCGCTATCATGATTGGTGCATTGACTAGCATTCTTTTAGTGTAAGAAAAGCTGTTTCGCAATCCTTTTTAAAGATAAATGCTGCATCTTTTTCAAGTAATTTTGTTAGAGGTCTAGAGATTTTTAAAAAGTCTTTGAAAAATTGCCTATAAAATACGGCATGTCCTAGGAAACCTTGTATGGCTCGAACAGAGGGTGGGGGAGGTAATCGGGAAATAGTGTCTATTTTTGCCCGATCAACTTCCATTCCTTCGCTTGAGATTTTAAGACCAAGTACTATTCCCTCCGTTAACATGAAATGGCATTTTTTCCTGTTAGGTCCTAGAAGTGTGAGACTGAAGCATCAAATATATGTAATGGTCTATGGTAGTTAATTGGGTTTAACTAGGTTAGTTTGTATTAGTTTTGACTTTTATAGGTCATTTGGGCATGTCATAGGCCATGTGAAGGCAAGCCATAGGCAAGCCCATTAGGGTTATGCCTTACCCTAGGTATATAAGCTTAGCTTATTCATTTCTAGGGTTAAGCTTTTGGGATTTCTATAGAGAGAGTCTCCATCTTGTACCAGACGGTTTTGCTTGTTCAAGTAATAGAATCGTGTGCAAGGTGTTAAAGTGAATTCGTGTTGTTCTTCATCATTTCATTTTTTCTTGAAGATCATCAAGTTTGGATTCCGCCCATCCTTGGTGATTGTGCGATATCAGTGTTAGATCCGGAGTACGGGACTTACAAGTGGTATCAGAGCCTGTTTGAACCTATTTTCCAGGTTCAGATCTGATATTACAAGATTCTGTTTGGTTTTCTGCTTAAGAACACGAAGAAGATTCAAGCATTTCGGATCAACGTTCAAGGATTTCGGATTTTCTGGTTGTATTTCGGATTTAAATCTGCTGCATTTCGGATAAAAATCTTGAATTTCTGTTAGATTTCGGATAAATCTTCAAGCATTTCGGATTTTCTTCATGGATTTCGGATAAATCTTCAAGCATTTTGGATTTTCTTCAAGGATTTCGGATAAATCTTCAAGGATTTCGGATAATCTTCAAAGTTTCCGGATTCGTAACTGTTCCGAATTCGGATAGACTTTCATTCCGGATTACTGTTCCGAATTACTGTTCCGGATTCTAATTGTTGCTGTGTAGCTGATAGCATTCCGGATTACTGTTCCGGATTCTCTTCCGGACTGAAATAGTGCATCTCGGATTCCATCTCGGATACTGTTCCGTATCACTATATCGGATTACCATCTCGGATCACTGTTTACGGATTCCATTTCGGATTGTTAATCCGAGTTACTGTTCCGAGTTGTACCCAAAAAGGTGGAAAGTTAACCAGCTGACGTAACCGGAGTTAAACGTTTTCTTACACAGAATTTGATCCTTAGAAAATTTTAACAAACCGGTTGCACGGGCTCGTGTGATTTTAAGGCACGAAAATTCCTAAAATCACCATCGGACAGTAAATATTGTTGGAATCGTATCGTCGAGACGAGTCTAACGGTACATTTTGGTAAAAATAGTTTTTGGACATTTTTTATCGTGTTTACCGGTCCAGTTTCGATTATCCGAAGATGTCTGCAGCCTAAACTCAGCACTCGAGCCTGCGGGATGAAGTGAAGGAAAAACTGGATGAGTTTATCGGAGACTATAATGTTGATCCGGTTGCTAACTATGTGATGTGTTTGCTTGACCATGGAAGGCAAAAAGAGGATGTAAGGAATGATTTGAATAGCTTTTTGGGTGATGGCAAGGACTCTTTTGTATCTTGGTTATGGGGTCGTTTACAATTAAACAAGATCTCCACGATCGATATGCAAAATCAACCGAGTCTAATCCTGAAGAAGTGTCTGAGCAGAAACCTCAACCACAGCAAGCAACCATCAGTAGTTCAGCACCCCAAACTCGACCTCAAGCCCAAACTAACGCTGACAAATCTAGCTCGTCCATTGACACAGTCAACTATCTTTTGTGCACTGAACCTTGCAGGAATAGGGTTGCTCAACTCCGGGCTCTTAATTCCAATGCAATGGCTCAGTGCATCAGCCTTAGAGAAAGCAACAAGTTACTCAAAGAAAAGGTTGAAGCACAAAAGAAAGATATAGCTCAGCTCCACCTGGACATAAATCAACAGAATTGTTGGGTCCATGATTACAAAACCAAATTAGAATCAAAAACCATGGAATGCAACTTGGTAAAAGTTGAGCTGGGACTTCTTACTGGAAAATATCAACAAAACGAGGTTAATATAAAGAAGTTTGATACATCCAGCAAGCTTGTTCAAGACGTGTGCAATGTGCAGCTGGCATATAAGGGGAACAAAGGGAAGGGTTTGGGTTTCAATCAGGTGCCCCACGTATAATCACAACTATACAACAATGCCAGAAACCGACGAAGATATTGAGAAAGCACAACATATGGTGTACGGCAAACCCAGTGATTATCACCAGATGCTCGGGAACCATCTGGTGCTGTTGACTCTTCTAATGAGTCAGCTGATGAAGAGAGAGCTGATGCGAACAAGGCTCCAAGTGCGCAAACTGAACAATCTGAACCTTCTGCTACTGATGAAAAGGTTCAGAGCAAGCTAAAAGAGCACAAAAGAGCAAATTGGAGATGAAGAAAGCAGAAGTCAAAACGTCAAGAACAATCAAGCTCTCCAAAATCATCAGTGGACAGAAATAGCCCTCAAAAGGCTAGTGTTGTGAAAAATGCTTTTGTTAAGCCGGTCTTTAATGGAAAATGTGAAAAATATGCCTTTGACCGTGCTAGCAAAGCTTTTGGAAAGGTTGGGGAGATTTCTGAACAAGACTTGCAGTCTATACAAAAGAAGAAGAATCAAAAGAAATCTCCACAACAGAAGAAGGCCCTTACAAACGACAAGTACATACATCCAAATTCATCTTCGTCTGCAAGAAACGTGCAAGGAATCGAGCACAGAAGGGATCAGTTAGTCCTTCAAGGCCTACACGAGCAAATCAAGCTGATTGGAATGCTTTACATGTGAAGAGACAAACGTGCTTCAATTGTGGCATTCTTGGTCACATCGCTCGAAACTGTACACGTGGTCCCGATGTTCTGTGTCATGCTAAAAATCAGATGGTTACACCAAAGAATAACAATCATTCAAAGCCGATGAAGGTATCATCACCTAAGGCAATGAAGAATGTGAATTCCAAGGTTAAACCATCTGATGGGGATTGGAATGTTGCCAAAAACAAACGCAAGGCTGTTCAGAAACAAAAATTTGTTTCTAAAACGACTAAACCTGACACAGCCAAAGTTGCTCAATCAAAGGCAACGACTGCGTTTGTTAAACCGAAGCAGATTTGGAAACCCAAACTCAAATCCAAATCAGCAGCAACATCACCAATCCTCGAACAAAAGGGGTTCTTGTGTCTTAAAGAAGTGTCATATTTTGATGCTTCAGGGAAACCCAGGACCACTATGGCCTGGGTCCCACTGTCTTACTAATCTTTTTATTTTCTCAGGAACAGCCAAGGGGAGCTGTTGACAATCTCTGAAATGTTGGCAGCGGTTGTTCTAGGGACATGAAGGATAACATTTCACTGTTGCAAAAAGCTCAAATTTTTACGATTGTGATGTTTCTTTTGGAGGAGATGAGGTAAGAAAAGATCAGCGAAAAGTTACAAATTTGAATTTCGTGCTTTAATTTTGAAATTGATTAGTTCTTAATTTAATGACGGAACGGTTAAGCAAAAACAACAAAAATATTTTCCTTTTCCTTTGTTTAAAACTTTGTGCATTTGTTTTCTTTATTAGGTAAATTTGTGCATAAAGTATGATGCACAAATTTAGGGGGGAAGAGGGCGATATATATGTGTTGTTTGAGGGTGAGAATATTAGAAAAATACAAAAACATTATTTGAAAAAAAACAGAAAAAAGGGTCATGGGAAATGAAATGAATATTCGTGATAAAGGGCGTGACTGACACATGTAAAGTGTTATAGCTGAAAAGACTAGGATCTAATGTGATATGTCGGTAGGCTTACGCTCAAAGTGATTAAAAGATACTAAGTGATATAAACATAACGAACTATGTATCTTGTGGGTAACATACCATCGGCGTATGATTTCATTGTCTTAAATCTTGCGTTGATAGATAACCAACATCTGAGGTTTGGGTCTTTATGCTGTTGAGTCATCCGAGGATATCTTGGCTGCCCTTCGGTTGCATCCAGATTATATGCAGACCTAGGCACAGTCAGAATATTCTTAAATAGCCAAATCAAAAGGGTCAAAACCTTAAAAGAAAGGAAATATCATTATGAGAAAATTCCATGAATCCAAACATACCAAATAAGGTATATGCCTAACCCTCGTTAGATACTATTGGTCTCTCTTCTGTACGGAAGTACTGACCTGTTGACCAATAGTCCGGCGTTGTAAAAGATAAAGGACGATCTCAGTATACTCACCTGCTACGATGAATCATTGTGCTTACCTTGATCGCGGGTGCATGTCATGGTATGGGACACATGGGTATTATAGTATAATATAATTTAAGCGTATCACGAAGTTGAAAAATGAAAGTTGAGCGTTAAGTTTAAGTGGACAAACGTATTGGCAATCGCATAGACCAGTCTGAATAAGTTCGCACCGAAAAGTGTTCCTTGGTCCGCTTGAAAACGATTTTGATCCCATTGCAATGGTATAGTTGTAACTATTGAATTAGTTTCTTTGTTTATTTGTGTTTCTGTCTATATTCTTATATTAAAAATAATAATAAAAAATTAAAATAAAATAAAAAAATTAGAAAACTAAAAAATCCAAAAATAGAGTGCTTTATTTGTTTTATAAAATTATTAACCGTTCTTGAAGATTTGCCTAATCATCAAAGAATGAAAGAAATTTAAATTTCGACCCGAGTACAAGTACTTGGATGTTCATGAGGTACTCTCCCTGTTGCATAAGAATGTTTTGCTTATAAATTTTGAGAATTGTGCAGATCTTGATTTAAATCAAGAAACAGGGGTTGCTGAACATTGAGATGCTGTTAGTTGCCGATAAAGCATGAAGCATCACAACAGCAAAGTGTACCTGAGTCAGAAGAACCAGATGCCAGTCATCATCTGACTGTGATAGTACATTTGAAGAAGTACCTGTGAACCTGGTTGCTTGAAAGAGAAGAATTGAAGAAGAAAAGAGCTGTTGAGATTCCTCCTCTTGCATTCTTTTGACAAAGATGTTTCAAGCAAAGCTGATAGAGATCCTGATATGAAGCTAACCACAAGAGCTAAAGAAAGAGACCCAATGCTGAGAGTTCGTTGGAGGGTGAGGTCCTAAAAGTATGAGACTGACTTCCATACCACTTACGGCACAATGACAACCATAGATTCTGTTGAAGACATTGCTTAATTTACAATATCAAGATAATTTGATGCATCAGTCTAGGGGGAGATTGTTAGGTCCTAGAAGTGTGAGACTAAAGCATCAAATATATGTAATGGTCTATGGTAGTTAATTGGATTTAACTAGGTTAGTTTGTATTAGTTTTGGACTTTTATAGGTCATTTGGGCATGTCATAGGCCATGTGGGCCAGGCAAGCCCATAGGCAAGCCCATTAGGGTTATGCCTTACCCTAGGTATATAAGCTTAGCTTATTCATTTCTAGGGTTAAGCTTTTGGGATTTCTCTAGAGAGAGCCTCCATCTTGTACCAGACGGTTTTGCTTGTTCAAGTAATAGAATCGTGTGCAAGGTGTTAAAGTGAATTCGTGTTGTTTTTCATCATTTCAGTTTTTCTTGAAGATCATTAAGTTTGGATTCCGCCCATCCTTGGTGATTATGTGATATCAGTGTTAGATCCGGAGTACTGGGCGAGGTTAGTTTCCTCACATTAGGATAACATTCGTTCAAGATTATCGAGTCATTGGTCAAATGTATCTCCAAAGATAGAAAAGTCGTCCATGAAACTTTCATGGTTTTTTCTAACATATCATGGAAGATGGCCACCATGCAACGTTGAAATGTTGCGGGGGCATTGCATAGACCAAAAGGCATGCGTCGATAAGCAAAAGTTCCACAGGGACATGTGAAAGTTATTTTTTCTTGGTCCTCTGATGCGATGGGAATTTGAAAATATCCAGAGAAACCATCTAAAAAACAATAAAATATATGACCGGATAGTCTTTCTAGCATTTGGTCGATACATGGCACAAGAAAGTGGTCTTTCCTTGTTGACTCGTTTAATTTACGATAGTCTATACAAACCCTCTATCTGGTGACGGTTCTTGTTAGAATACGTTCATTTTTTCATTAGTTATTACTGTCATACCTCCTTTTTTGGTACTACTTGGACGGGACTTACCAAGGGGCTATTAGAGATATGGTAGATAAGTCCGGCATCTAGTAGTTTGATAGCTTCATTTTTAACCAATTCTTGCACGTTTGGATTTACTCTTCTTTATGGTTGTTCTACAATTTTAAAGTCATTCTACCATTGTGTGCACATGGATGGATTGATGCCTTTGATGTCCATAAGTTTCCATTCGATTGCTTTTTTATGTTTTTTAAAAGTTTTATTAATTTTTCATTTTCAAAAAGCGTTAGTTTTGAAGAAATGATGACGGGAAGCTTACCATGATCGTCTAAGAATGCGTATTCTAGACCTTTTGGTAGTTACTTGAGTTCGAACGACGGTGGGTCTTCAAAAGACCGCTTATTTTCTTCTTTATTAAGGACGACGGCTGAAAAGGTTTGTTCAATGGCGTCCTCTACTTCGACGAGTTGCTCTTCTGTTATCGGGTGGCTCTGCTTCATTTTCAATTAGGGGTCGTCATCACCAATTGGATATTTCATTGATTGGCAAAGATTGACGTACCTTTTGTCTGTCCCTAATCGAAGTGGTAGGTTGTTTTGCTTCCGTTTGACTATGTTTTGATGGGTTTTTATGAATGGTTGTCCTAACATGAGCGGAGCAACATCTAAGATGATAAAGTCGGTTGGTTTGTTTGATTTGTTTGAATTAAGACATACTCAATCATTCCTTTGGCTTTTATCATTTTTCGGTTAGAGAGAAAAATAGGATTTTTAAGAGAAAAAGACCATTAGTACCCAATTTTTCGAAAATGTAGTTTGGCATTATATTAACATAAAGATCTTTATCACTTAACATGTTACTAACGAAGATGTTTTGAAAAAAAACATGGTACATGTTTTATGTATAATTCCTGGTGTTCATCTTGTATTAATGACGTTTGATCATTTCTTAAGTTAATGCTAACCATTTCTCCGATTTTCGTAGTAGTGTTTAGTAGTGTTTAACTCTTTTAAAAACTTGGCATCAGGAGATACCAAACAATGATTTTCAAAGGTTGTAAAAGATGAATTTCTTGAAAATTTTGTTTTGTTTTTAAATCATCATTTTAAGGCTTACCTTTTGGTTCATGCGTGAGTTTTTTTTTGTTTTGTTGTTCCTCTGTTTTTACCTCTTCGATTATTACCTCTTCGATTATTACCTCTTTTTTACAAATTCTCTCTTCTTTCTCGCGAGATCTCTTAAGTAAGAGTACCAGATTTTTGAGACTTTGTATAAGGCTTTCGGCTTCGGGAACGATGGTTGGTGGAGTGTTGTTTGTTTCAAACGGATTGGCATCCCAATCAAAACTTGGTTTTGGGAGCTCAAACCTAGGTTCTTCTCTTGTGGTGTATGAGGTTGATGGTTGAAATAGGTAACAACGTTGTACCGAATGAGTTTCATCGCAAATGGTACAATATGGTTCCTCGTAATCATCCTCAATGTAGTAGTAGTAGTTATAATCTTCTGATTAATCCATTGGAAGATACCCAGAAGATTAACAAGCCTTCGGATCATAAAATAGAAAAATAAAATTTAACAGGGAGATGACCACCGTGCTATACTTGCATGGCCCCGTGGTCAAGCCTGTATCTGGGCGTTTAAAAGTTTTGATTAAATTTCTGCAGCACGGGGGCGTGGCCAGCTGACACGGCCCCGTTGCAAACATACTGTAAAGAAAAATAAAATTTGAAAACGGGCACGCAGTTTTGAAAAACGTATAGAATTTGATTAGGCCGCTAATTTTAAGCTTTTTTTTTAAATTCTTATGTCCTTGGCAACGGCGCCAAAAACTTGATGTGGGTGAGCGTGGTTATAATTTTTTTTATATTTTAAGCACTTTTTTACTTGTGGATCAAGCTTTAAATTTATAAAACACGATACAATACGACCACTCTACACACGTTATGGCAAGTGCACTCATCGTGAACGAGGTATAGTGATGGTAAGATACCGAGGTAGTCCAAGGACATAAGAGCTTTTAATACTGGCTTATCGTAACATCTGATCTAACCAAATTTTGATAAATATTTTGAAAGTTTTAAAAGATAAAAACTAAATGTAAGAACGTAAATAAAAACGAATAGACAAAGAAAAAATCACTTGGTTCTGACTCCTCTTTTATATATCATTTGATGATTTCCGCACTTTGGACTCTTTAAGAGATTATCTTAGTTATAGTAGTAGGCCCCTCTTGTGAATGCGACGTTACCCTCAACCTATTGCTCTGAGTCAGCAGGGATACAGTCCCTCAAGGTCGGAATATTGAAAGATAATTAAGTAAGTTATTAATGAGAAAAGTGGTAGGCCACTCTTTGAAGGCAACGTTACCCTCGGCCATATTGGTCTAAGTTAGCAGGGATACAGTCCTGCAAGGCCGGATAAATTTTTAATAGTAGTTTATTTATAAGGGGTTCAAGCCGTTCTTACTTCCCCCGAGACAAGAACTTTACCCAAACACCCTTTTAACCCCCTTACAGGTAGTTAATGCGCGTTTTATAGACCGTAAAGACACGAATGGGTGAATCAACGAAACATGAAGAACTGTATAAATAACGTTCACTTTTAATATGAAAAAATAGTTATTAAAGTCACTAATAGATACCTAAATAAAAAGTTTCCAAAGGTTGGAAATCAAAAGTAATACATAAAAGATTTGTCTTCACCAAGTGATGTAAGATATTTAGCCAAGCATGGCCTTTGTTTGACAAGAACTCTTACGATCAATCTTGGATCCCGAGACTACTACACACTCTAAAAGATGGATGATAGTGGTGGGTGTTGGTGTTGTAGTGGTGGTGGAGGACTGATGGCAAGTGTGAGAAAAGTGGTTTGACAAGGGATTCCTTTCTCATGAACCAAGCACCTCTACTTATAGCTTAAAACAGAAGGCGACCACGGCCCCATGCCCACCTGGCACGACCCCGTGGTGGACTTTTTCTCTCCGTTCATTAACTGCAGATGTCAGGTCTTTGTACCAACAAGCCCCGTGGTGACATAGCATGACCCCACGGTCAGTGTACTTGCTGTACTATCTCAGATTTCGTGAATCTTAGAGTTGGCCACGACCCGTGTTGAGCTGGCATGACCCCATGTTGCTTGTCTTTTGCTGTATGCCCTTTTCTATAGAAAATCTCAACAGGGCACGACCCCGTGCCTGAGCTTCTTTCTTCGTTATTTTTGTTGTTTAGAATGTGATTGGGGGGTCGACATGTCGTGTCAATCCTTCTTCTTAGTATTTGTGTTGGTTTCTTCTGTTAATTTGTTCCTTTTATTCGTTTAAGCTCTTTTGATCCTATAATTTAAAAGTAAACAAAGAAACATGCTTTTTACAACATCAGTACTGAGAGAGAGTTAATTTTATGCCATGTTTGATGTGATTTATATGTTGCATTTTTAGAACATCAAATGCAATAACATTACTTTAACTTACAAAAGTTAATTAGCTGTATTTTCTCATTTATTTTATCTAAAACACCATTCATACAAAACACCAAACTTAGTGATGCGATTGACGCGTTGTAGATTTAACGAATAATGCTTAACAAACATTAAATTAATGATGGGACGTCCCATATTTATTACTAAAATTTATTATAGAAAATTTCCGTCAAAACTACGCGCCAAAAACATCTTATATAAACAACCTCAGGCCCTTCCATTGATTACACCAAAAGCAAACGCCATAATTTACTAAATACCATACGGCAAACCTCGTTTCTTGTAGATTCAGTTTTGTTCTCGATAAAGTTTCACTAAATGAGGTGGACAACATTCTTAGGTCATTCTTAAGTGAGCATTAACAATGTTGTCTATCTCGTTCAGTAAAATCTTATTGAGATAAACCTCAACTTGTTTAAATTAAAATGCCAAAAAGTTCAAAAATAACAGATGGCAAACCTGTAAGTTGTGTTCTAACACGCTCAAAGATTGCATATGAAAAAAAATAAAAGCGCCAAATGAATGTATGTTGTGTATTTTAACATATTCAAAGATTGAATAAGAAAAAAAAATAAAAAACGCCAAATTACTCTTCACTTGCTCTCAAAGACCGTGTCGTTCTTCTTTTAATTACGGGCTTCTTGCATGTCGATGCGTAGTGTCCGAAAGCTTTACAATTTCTTACATTGTCTTTCTTTCGCCCCAGACTTCACTTTTGTTTTTGTTTTTTCAATTGTTTCCTCCTGTTTGGATTTCAACTGTTTGGATTTCAAACGCTTACGAGATCCAGAACCTTTGGATTTATACCCAACAAGGACTCTTATCGAATTCTTGTCGTTTTGATATTGCCCTGTTATCTCCGCAAACCTATCCCTGGTACTAGAAGGAGGAGCAACAATAGGTATACCTTGAACCTTCCTTATATAAGATTGAACATTGTTGAATAACGATAGCTCTTGCTTATTACCAGAAAAATAGTTCAAAGTATACTCCATTGCAAAAATAATTTCTTGCATCATACTTTGCACAGCGGGATCAAGCTTGGTTTGGAAAAAATCACGACTCATTGAGTAATCTGAATAGCAATTTGGCGAAGCCTGTTTACGCCATCTATTCAAAATGTACTGTTTTGGAAATTCTCTAATATCCAAACTCCTCAAAACATAAAATATATGTCTATATAGCAAACCAAACTGCTCAAAACGCCTACATGAGCAAGTGCTAGTGCAATCAGACTTATAGTACATTACCTGAAAAAACCCCAAAGACAATAAATGTATAAAACGCCATGCAAACACAGTACGTATAAAAACACCATCAATCAACAAGCAAAAAGAAACTCCAAGGAGAAAAATTATAAATAAACGCCATACTCAGAAAACGCCATTATTTACCTCGAATAAGGATGTATAAGGTTGTTGGAAATCATTTATTTAGAACTTAACAAACCCATCGGCCTGCTCTTCATACCGTTGATTTATGCAATCCAACATCCCAATTAGCTCAGCTTGAATATGACACAAAAAATAGTTTTTGCGTATATCTCAACAGTTTGGCTCTCCAACACTTTATTATTACTTTTCAACTGGGGTCGTTTTTATCGAGATTCATGATCATTTTTCCGGCGCGTGTAATGTTGTCCTTCTATTGCAGTTTCGTAATGAGTCATGAACTCAACAAGAGTAGATTTTGCATTGCACACTTGGCCAAAAAATGGTTCTCCACTCTCCAACCTCGATGTCGTACACATAAGGCCCGACAGTTCGTCCATTCTATAGTATGCAGGAATCCAAGAATCCCTAAGGGTAAAAATATCAGAAAGCCAGTCATTATCCTCTAAATTGAACTCTTTAATAACTTCTTCCCATCTTGATTCAAACTCTTAGGTGTAAGAATATCCGTCAACACAACACCATAAATACATTCTTTGAAATTGGTTGAATTGCATAGCCTAACACCCACCTATATAAAACACGAAAACGCCATGGAGTAAAAATACCATATAAACAAAAAACTAACATGGAACACACTTATGAATGACAAAACGCCATATATCTTAAAACGGCAAACACATGAAAATAAGAAAATCAACCTTTAGAGAAAGTTTATGCATCACATGTCACATGCATAACCGATGCCTCGTTTCAACAAATACAACAAAAATAGCCTTCTTCATTGCTGGATCTTGGTTAGTGACAACAACTTTTGGTTGAGAACCAACAAGTTTTAGAAAAACTTTCAACAACCATATATACGTATCAGAAGTTTCTGACGCCAATAATGCAGCACCAAATGTAACACTGCAATGGTGATTATCTATATAAGTGAACGGTACAAAGACAATAGAGTATCTGCATTCGAGAACGCCATTGATAAATGAAACTGGAACAAAACGCTAATGCATCTAATCATTGAAAACGCCAAAACACACAGGAAAATAGAATTGTAAATATTACTTGTTGGAACGATACGTGACGTCAAATGAAATCGCATCACCAAACACGTTGTAGTTACGTTTGCATTGATCATTACACCAAAAAAGTCTTTCAAACGTTTGATCATCTATGAAGTAATCATACGAGAAATTAGGCTGAGACTGTTGTTTTTTCATGCAAATGTCTCACAACCATCTTAGCATCACATTCCCCTATAAATAAGTTAATTTGCCTTTTATAGTTCTTAAAATCAACTTTATTTTCACCCACGTCTTCAAAACTACCAAAACAAGTCTTCATAACATTAAACGCCTTAACCGGTCCCAAATTCAACTTAGACATTCTATGTATAACATGCTTCTAGAGCTGAGTGAGGTGTCGTTCAGACGAGAGAAAATGCTTATCAGGCTGTTCAACAAAACCATGGTTGTGCTCCTCAACAAACTTATATAAATTCCATGATCTAGACTCAAATATTACACATAATTATGCTCCACAACAAGTCCTCTTTGTGAAATTGGATTGTACAATACTTTCGTTTTGATTAGGGTCCAACGTATCAACCTTCCTATCCTTATATACCCCAGATCTCATACATATCTAATACTTAATATGTCTTTCTCCTTTGGCGTTTATCTCTTTAGTCCCTTTCCTAGCAGAAAAACCACAAGCCATCGCATACCTAACATACAATGAATAACAATCATCGAGGCTTGGGAATATCATATCTATTTTTGGCTTTTTCTCTTCACTAATGTTGGAATGATAAATGGAAAACCAGTTTTTAGGCAAAAACTTTCATTCGAATAAACACCCTCGTCTGAAAAAACATTATCGATAAAAATGCCATTTATTGAATAATAAACAATACGAATAATTGATGCTACTTTCTTAATAAAACATATTAACGAAAACACAATGATGAAAACACTATTAGTTGAATGATAATCAATATGAAGAACTGATAATATAGTCTTCCTGAAACATGTTAAGTGATAACGCCATAAGTTGAATAATCAACGAATAGTAAGAACTAATGTTTACAAATTAACGCCAATATCTACAACTAATCAGATGTACGTAACCAAATGTAAAATGCCATATCATAAACAAATAAGCATACATTAGATCACAAACGACAATTGTGATTAATAATGAAAACGCCAAATATTGAATATTCGAAGAACAACATTAAAAAAATAAAACACCAATTTAAAATATTACTTTGAGAAAAAAAACTCCATTGAAACAACCCTAAAGAAAGAAAACGCCATATCTGATACATGATCTGCTAGAATCAAATATGAATACAACATCAGAAATTATTCTGTATATTAGAATCCACATTACACGCCATAGATCTCTAAGCTTAGGAATGAGGTAACAACTAATATGTAATTTTTGGAATTTAGTTTGAAACGAATTTAAAACGCCTTTTATTGGGCGGAAACTTCACAATGACAATTGTACCCTACATATCATTTAGCGCCCCCTGCCACATGTTCGACCAAGATCCGTTCTCACTGTTTTCACACTTCCAATCGTTTTCTCCTGATCTTGTTTCTATACACACACACACATATGGGTGAGGTTCGGCTACAGAGTCCATTTTTTCTAAGTGTACAAAGTCATAAAACACTACAATTTCAGTCATAAAACACACTCAAAACCCACAACTAACAGAGTGAAGATCACTAAAACACAATATCCAAACCCTAACAGTCCATAAAACTTCAAACACATCATCGTAGAACTATGAATATAAAACACAACATGATAATCAACATAAGACACACTAATACTAGTCACTTGATAATTAAAGACTTATCATCCAAAACATAACCCAAAACCCATATGACGTTTTAATAATCTTTACTTTATTATTTGTGGGTTTTGAGTGTTTTTATGGTTGACATTATGGTATTTTATGACTTTTTACACCTTGTAGGAAAAATGGACTTTGTAGCCAACATATATGTATATATATATATATATATGATTTTGTACCATTTATCTACATGTATAGGTTATATACACAAACAAACAAACAATCGAGTTAAAATGTTCGTTTTTTATAAAAATTTTATGAGAGGGGAGTGAAACAATAACCATTAGATTTATAATATTTTCTTTTATTTTAAGTTTTTTAAGTTGGAAAAAAAAGAACGATTTATTATTGTTTTCGGTATAATTTGTGTTATATATGTATTATATATACTATATCTTAATACATATAAGGATGGTAAAAAGGTAATTTTACATAGTTTTAAGAGTTTAAATAATTACAACTTTTAAAACTGTTAAACCCTGGCAAGTACTGTTCAAGCAAATTGTTTTCTTCAATAAAGATTTAAGTCAAGGATTGTAAGAAACGCTATCTTCAATTAAACGACCGATGAAGACAACTAACTGCTGAAAGAAACAACTATTTAAAACAAAGACAAAAAATTGCCTTGAAGAACTGATGCTGAAGGAACAACTTTTATCCTAGATAACAGTTGTTTGTTAGGACAATTGTTTTGTATATAATGCAGCAGTCTTTGCAATAACACTTGTTTGTAAGATGATCTCTTGTTTTATAATAACTAAGAATCATTCAGTTTGAATCATTCAGTTTGATTGTTGGACGTCTTTCTGTGTATAAATGTCTCATGACTTTGTCAAGATCTATTAGTCAGTAGTTCTTAGATCCTCACATAGAATAGTAAGATATTAGGTGGAGGGGGGGAGGGTTACTTATGTAAAATGATTTCTTATCTATCATTGTGTTAATTGATCATCTTTATTTCGCTACATATCTCTAATGAAACTGTTCAATGATTACTCTTTCATTGATCGAACACAACCCTCAGATCCCAACAATTGGTATCAGAGCTAGATATCTAGTTTCGAGCTAACAATAGATTTAGAGCAAAGTTCTAAGCTTAATATTGATATCTTAATTAGTTGTTGCATCAATTTTTTGAGAAATTTCAACAAATATTAAAACCCATTTCATAGTTTGTATTCCAAAAACTTCTTCAAATATCTGGAACCAAGTCAAATCAGTATGACCCTCACAATATTGGTTTGTCAAGCAAACCTTGGATGCTCATTCGTAATGAGTATAACATTTGGTAACAAAGGATGCCCCACTTTCTGTCACATCAAGACACCGGATGTTGGCGATTAGTTATGTATGGTTCGTTTGTTCCAACGAATACATGCTGAAGATGGGAAAACTGAGATTCCAAAAGAAGTAAAACACTATTTTGAGTAGGATTTTCACAAATTGGAATTGTATTCTAAAGCATTCGCCATACCTGCCATTGCAATGCTAAACAAAATCTATCTTGAGGTTATAAAAAATAACCGGGAAATTCATTAATATCCAAATATGCGAGGAATTGCTATGTAATATCAAAAGATTGTGCAACTGTGTGAAACAAGGAGTATGTGCAGGGAGCTTGTTTTCATCTTGTTGACGAAGTGTTGCAACAAAATTTTGAAGATCTTTTTAGCATTCATCAATGTGGGGGGGGGGGGGTGGGGTCTGTAAGTGCCGCTGCTGGTAATGAAGCATAGAAGATCAACACTTAGAAGTTTTGGATGTAAAGTGTCTAAGTGTCAAAGTAGTTTTGTCCGGAAATATAATTTATTCCAGACAAGTATGTACACCTCAAGGATTTTTTTGTTCCCTGATGTGTGCCCGGAATAGTAAGTGTATATGTATGTGTGTAGGGCTTTAATCAGGGAAAGTGATTTTTCCCTAAACAAAGTCTGTCCGTATTTGTGGGGTTATTTCCGGACAAGTTATGTTTGTCCGGAAATGATGGTTTGCCTATAAATATGGTTGTGTTAGTTTCTTAGGTTTTAGGAGCATTTGTATGAGATCATTACTGTGTGTGATTATTTGGAAATACAAATGAAGTTTGTTTTACGAATTCTCTTGTTTCTACTCCTTCTATTGCTTACAATGCACGCAGTGGCGGATCTAGAAAATATTCTAGGGGTAACGTTTTTATAAAAAAGGGGCAACGAAATCGAAAAACGTCAAAAAAAGGTCAAATTTTTCTAAAATCTACACTACTGTCGAAGCGCCAAGGGGTAGAGGAGGCTACCCCTTCCTTTAAGGTAGGTCCGCCCCTGAGTGCACGTGTTAATTCCACACATCCTATGTGAGTTTGTGTTCTTATTAGATCCTGTAAGGAGAGGTTAGGTGACGTTATAATATTATAATTAACACATAGTTAAATGTATAAAAGCCATTATTGGCGCATTAGCTCATTAGTTGCAAAAGTTGCTGGATTTAGAGAGAGAGAGAGAGAGAAGGCTGGAGCTAGAGAGAAGGGAGGTGGCTGGCCAAAGGTGGTCTGGCACGGTGACCCATGGTCCAACGTGGCGGCCAGTGGTGGTCGGCTACTCGTTCTCGGTTCCGAACCATTTTTCAACGTCCTGAACTTCAACATGGGAGCTCCATTTCAGTTCAATATAAAATATAGATCCCATTTTTAAGCATCAAAAGTTTGGAAATGACTATTTTCGAATTTGGGTAGTTGCATTTTCAACTGCACAATATTTTCGAATTTGGGTAGTTGCATTTTCAACTGCACAACCTCAAAGAACTAGCGGCTCAGAGAGTTCTAGCCGTTGGATCATCTTGAAACTTTCAAAATCATTCTCACAAATAGATGATCATAATCAATCGCCAGAATGTATTTTAGAAGTTTGCAAGTTCGATTTTAAAACCCATTTTTGCAACAGTTCGTATTTCCGGTTTTGAAAACACAGTTTCAAAGATCGGCCTGTTCTGATGATCCAACCGTCGGATCATAACGAAATTTGAAGCATAGGTTTCTAACTAATAGGTTAGTATTTGCACCAAAGGAACTTCTGATATGAGGTTGGGAAATATATTATTTTGTTGCCATCAGTTGTAATAGAAAACATGGGTCAAAAACAAGAAATATGAATGGGTGCCTGGCTGCCAAACGACCTTACACACGTGTTTCGAGGCCAGAGAATTGTTCCAGAGGAAAACAAGATTCTTAATGTAGTTTTGGTTCACATTACATGAAGAGTTTTGAGTGCTTTTCGCCTACATAACCGTTACGAAGGTATAAATCCGCCCACAAGCTTTAGTTTGGTATAAAATTATCATATGAGACACTTGGTTGGAAAAATGTTCACGAGTATAACTAGTAATTGGGAATATTGGATTCTAAGTTTTCGTTATTAAAAAATAACCTGGTTTTGGTTCAAGAAGTAATATAAAGATTGAAGTTTTATAATAAGAGTTGTATTGTTTACATGAGACGAGTTTTTGGATAAAAACTAAGTATTGACAAAGTGTTTTTATGTACAATGGGATTTACCTTTGGTTGACTAATCGGAAACCAACTGTATGTAATTTAGACTCGATTCGTGTTGTAAGCTCAGTTAGTAATAGTAAGCGTTTATCGATCTAGAATACTTTATTTAACGTAACGTAATAATGTGAGTTTATCGAGCTAGAATACTTTAATTAAACGTAAGGTGGTTATTATGCTTTAGGCTTGATTCCTTGTGAAATCCCAATAATGGAATTGAAGAAAAGGGGAATTATGCTCGGTAGCATCGAACGTGAAAACGGGTTGGAAAGGGAATTCGAAGTATGGCTAATCCTACAGGAAAAGGTAAGTTATCTTACACATGTATTGTGATACTGTATGGGACTTCGTGCTATGTTGGTAATATCATCAATATTTCTCTGTATAAAGGTAACATTATGGTATAGGGATCTTATATTGGATTAAACATTGATTTTTCTGCAATTGGTAATGTAAAAGAATCACTAAATGATGCTTAACCTTTAGAATGACTAAAGTAAAACGGACGATAGGTGACCACATATGTTTGCCTTTTGGATTTTGAAATGGTATATTATCTATCTTAACAAGACTTATATGATATATTGTTTAGATTCAACTTTGTTGTTTGATGTAAATTACAAGATAATGAAATGGGAAGTATAGTAGTAAATACACAAATTGTGGAGTCTTAATGGCATGTTAAGGTATTATAATTTTAACCTATTAGTGTGCAAATCATTGATATGGTAGTAAGAGTTTGGATTAGTAACAAGGCTAAAATTATGATTAGAACTATGTGTTTTAACTCTATTTCTATCATGTTGACTAAAAGCAGGTTTGAGAAGTAGGGGATTGATTCGTTTAAAAATGGTTTTAAAAACCAAAATAATCTAGTACAAGTGTGGTAGGTGGCGTAGCCTGCGCTATATTCAACATAGGTCCCCGTCGTTGCTAGTTGTTACCATGATGGGCTTCTGTGCTATGATGTGTGTTATGTTGGGTTGTCTACGCCAAGTTGGCATAGGTTTCGTCGAGTGGAACGTAGTTTACGCCAGGGATTGTTTCATGTTCAAGATTTTAATGTTTGAGCTTAAACTTACGAGTTTGATTATTATATGATCATACATATAATTAGTACCAACATGGGTTTTGTAATGTCATAAGTAAAACTCAAGGATGTATTTTAAAGTTGAGGATCAAGTGCCCAGGATGATGAATTTACGAACATCAAATCACAAAGTTAAGTTTATATAATGTTATGAATGACATAAATTTGGGGACCTCCTTTTCCGCAATTAAATATGATTTCAAGTCTTTTGAATTTTGGGTGTTACACACACTCTAGAAAGATGACAATCAAAGGTTTATGATAAATGAGAAATGATTAGGTATTTATAGTAATGAATAAATAATAAGGTCAATCACTTTAAATATTAAGCCCAATTGTTTGCATTGTAAACAATCGGCCTAATAATTTTCCTACAACCGCACTATTCAACACATGACTACACCAAGCCTATTTAGACAACGACGAGCATCCCAAAATGTACTAACATATGTTTATATGCTAATAATAAGTATGTAAAGTCAAGGGTCTTAATGTGTTAAAACCAAACTTAGTAATTACCAAGTGTGACATGATCTATATATATATATATATATATGATAATAATTGACACGTCTAATGGACGTAACCCTTCATATGACGGTATCGATGTGTATGAATAAGGTTTCAAAGTCAGAATTCTATACACATAATTACTATCTAGTTTCAATCAAGTTTATGTTATTCAATTCTTGTTCAATTCACTATTTGATCATTCAAGTGCCAAAGTTAAATTACGTTTTTGGTGGTCTATTTGAAGCCCTAAAAATCTTGATATACTATCAAAACAAGTGCTAATTATTGAGATCCTATACAAATAGTGCTAACTGTAAGAATCGTAAGAACAGATCTGAGCTATTGATAGTTTAAACAATGGTTGATGTTGATTATAAATAAAACCCTTGTAATTAATAATTAGTACTAACAAGTTAGGGTTAATTTTGTAAAATTTCTAATTTATATTAAATAATAATATCTATTATTTATGGGTATTTTAGTCATTTAGTAATTTTCCATTAAATACTCATTCCACCAAGGTTTTTTTATACTAAAATAACTTTTATACACTTCATTATTTTACAAAAAAATTATACCATAAAATCAAGTATTTTTTAACTTTAATATGAGTACCATATTGCTATACATTTTTTTATTTTTAACAGTGGCTTTTAAAAAAGTTACAAAAAGGTGTTTTATAATTGTGTTAGTTATATAGTTGGAATGTGTTCGTATGAAAAATGTATTGTGTTGATTTTGAATCTATACCTATGTTCTTATTTTCTTATGCAATTCTTATGAGGATCAATATCAAAACAACTCACCCACATTAATTTATTTTGTGCGAAGTTCAATTCCATATTAAACCCCGTTGTGCGATCAACCTCGAAGATGAACAACATATTAAACACGAACAAGCTGAACAAGCTGTTGTGCGTTCAGCCTCCAAGCAAACGTCTAATGATAATCAACAATCAATTAAAGTTGACTTTGTGCTGTTAAAGTGTTAATTACGATAGATGTGGGATATATGAGTTGGTTTTTCATGTGCTAACATAATACACGGGTGTGTGTTGATTAGGTGTTAATTACAATAAAATACAAACAAACACGAATAGTAGATATAATGAGCACATCTGTGTTAAATCTAAAATTCAGAAGTAATATAATCAGCACATCAGCTGTGCTGATAATGAAGAACGATTGAGGATGTTGTGCGAATGTCGTTTATTTTGATAATGGGGAACGATTGAGGTTGATGTGCTCATAATGGAGAATGATTGAGGATGTTATGCTAATTATATAGTGTAGTGTTAATTGTATTTTTTTATGGTGGTTCCAACATGTTAGTTTGATCATGGAGAGTTACCATATCATAGATATATTAAAAAATTCAAACTTTAATTTGAATTATACTTGCATGGATTTAGAGAGATTTTAATAATATTTTAATTAGTAATAAATAAATAGGGTCAAAAGGTCTAAATTACCCCTAAACTAATTTTTTATTGAGGAACACCTGTCAATTATGTGTTGATTCTTATAGTTGTTACAAACGTAGATGTTTGTATTTGATCCCATTCCATAAAGTTAAATATGTAGAACTTTATTTGTTTCACTATGTAATTTTAAAATACAATTTTGCTCAGAGAAAAGTTACAACAAAATGCGCCATTGTTTCCAAGACTCAACACATGCAGAATGATTTGACCATGCAAATTCCGAAGTCTCATTGACTGAGGACGCCTTAAACCTCTGCCAATCATGCATAATCCTCTTCAAATCATGCACTTTGGCTTTGATACTACGACAACAATTTGCATGAACAGTTACAACAGCCCTAACATCTCTACTATCTTCACAAATTCCACTGGAAAAAACCGTGTCTAAGAACCCAACTCCAATGCCTAACCGTTTAAAAGCACCTTTCTTCATTAATTCAACAAGAACATCTTGTTCTTTCATCCCTCTTGAGTTATCCCTTCTTGCGTACCATTCGTTGAACAACATAATCATTTTGTTATTTGATTTAATCATGTAGAAACCAGTGTTGATCATCTGGCCTTTTCAGACCATTGGTTGCCATTAAACTCATCAACACTGATCTGAAGATCTATATTATGGTTTAAGTTTAGCCTTGGAAATGGATCTCTTAACCATAATACATCTCTATCCTGTAACAAAGCTAACTGATTAATATGTAAATCAACAAGCGAACATTGGCGTCTAAATGCTCTTATTTCTAAATATGTACTTCGTGTCTCATAGAGACTAAAACATAGATGCAAGTAGAACTTAAAAAACCATGTCTCATTGCTTATGAATTACAAACAAATATACAATGTTCAAACTTCGATTTGGATACTTAAACACTACTAGAAAATCGAGTATCATCGACGATGTCCTACTAATGGACATGATCTGAGTTACCAAAGGTGCCTACTAATAAATAAAAAAATGGAAAATATAATACTCCTCGATAAATAAATTACCCATGCCTTTTTCACCACGGACGAATTGTTTTCTAGGTGAAAGTCGTATGTTTTGCAGTATACTCCTCGATAAATAAATTACTCATTTAAATTTATCTAAAAGCATATATAAAACATGGTTTTTAGAAATTTAAGAATTGATTAAATCATAAATAGATGCATGCTACAACTCTACAATCATGCAAGGTTTTATAATCTATTATTTCATTTTATGTCAGTAATATTCTTTTATGTAGTTTGAATGCCACTATTTCCATATTTTATGTAAAAAAATGTATGAATAGATAGTTTTAGTTAAACTACATTTCCTATCAAATATTATTCTTTAAGTAGTTGTTGATGCAGGTTTATAGTTAACGTAGGTCACCCAAACTATATAAAGGAGTTATCGTAGGGCTAGCCCATTGGTGAAGACATTTGCCTATTAGAAGAGAAGTCTTTAGTTTAATTCTGGGTAGGTGAAAAATTTAGATTGTCATTAATATATATAATATAAAGGAACCAAGAATAAATGGTAAGTAGTTATGATCCGCAATTGACGTTTTATACATGTTTACTTCTAATATACTCCTCAAAGAAATCTATTCAAGAGTCGCACACCGTTAGGAGGAATAAGCCTTTAATTTTTTAAATGTTCAAGTTTCAAGATGAAGTATGTAGTATATAAAATTATATTAAGTGTAAAAGAAAAAAAGTAATTTGGGATGTAATTAGAACACTATAGCTACTATTACCGTGAAGATGAAGTTGTATCCATGCCTAAGAACGTCTCCAAGAATACGTGTTCTTTGCCACATCATTTTGATGAAATCGTCTGACATGTACATCTTCTCATCCCCGAAATCAACACCATCTGCCTTCATTTTGTAACAATGTAATCTAAGAAACATGCATCGTTCATACGCGGTTTGATTGACCGCAATGATTAAAAGATGATTAACAAGTGGCCGTGTACCTTCTCCCATCCAAAACCCATCCAAAAATATGTCGAGCATTGCTTTTTCTCCCTCAACGTAGGCTTTATTCACCATTGTTAAAATCACCGTTTTGTATGTTGTTGCAGCTCCAGCCAATGCCTCTTCCAAATCATCAACATGCCTCAATGGCTGCATACATTAACCAGTGATGCAAAATGTTTAAAACAATATATATGAAGAATTGAATGAAGTGGGCACACTACTAGAAAACTGATGAATTTCCTAGGCATATTTCCGTTGGAAATGTGCAAGAAACCACCGTTTCTAACACATTTCCGACAAAAAGAAACGATTTATAGGAAAATGGGTAGTGAGAAATTTCATCATCAGTAACGACGGATCTAGAAATGTTTTCCAATGGGTTCATATATAGGTTTTTACCATAAATTCTAAATTTTCTATATAGGTTCCCACTAAAAATTCTAAACCGAGTAGGTCTCTTGGAATCTGGTCTTTTTATACTGGATCCGCCATTTATCGGAAACAACAGTTTTCTAGTAGTGCTACATAAGCCTACCATGACCAAAGTGGTTAAGCCAGAATTGAACTTGTGAGTTATCCTGGCAATTGATCCAGATCGGGCTTTTTCTGTTCTAAAAAAGACGACAAAAAGGGATAAAAACGCTATGATGAATAGGACAAGAGGGAGTCTAGCCCTGGGTGGATGATCCATTGCTTTCTTTTGATTTCAGAATGTCATAGCGTAGAAGGCGGTGGTTGTGGGTGAAGGTGGTGGTTTCAGGCAAGTTTTTTGGTTAACTTTAGATGGTAATGAATTTGAGGGATTAATTTAGAAAGAGATGATCTAGTGGGAGTGATAAGATGTAATGTTGGAGTCGATTTCATATTATATGGGATTTTTGATTTGGTTACTTTGAGTAGAATTCTTGATGTAGTTTCCATTTTCAAGTAAAGTGTCATGCAATAAAAAGAAGTGTAAGATTATGACTTTAATTATTAAAGAATTATACCATGCGTAGTGGACCGCGACCCGGTTTCCAAGTCAATGATCGCACCCTATAGCGTCGGGAACACCGCCCCAGGCGCTACGTGCTGGTGTTTGGGTTGGCCGTGATGAAGATAACGGGTGAATGATGTTTGATTTTTTGACCGTTGAATGATCAAAAATTTAATATATATATATATATATATATATATATATATATATATAGGGGAAGGTTATCTTGAGAACGCTAAATATTACAAGAATCGTGAGAACGAATGAAAAACCAATCAAAACCAAATTTTTTTAATACAAATCTCATTGTAATTAAGATACAGCATCAAAAAAGAATTTAAAACATCAAATAATTCATTTATCCTCTCAAAATCACTCTTATTAGATTATTTACACATATGTAAATATAACAAATTTACACATGTGTAAATTTTCTTTATTTACGAAATCACGTAAATTTAAACGTGTAAATTAAATTTCTTACATTGTATTCGAATAATAATAAGTGTAAAAAGAAATTTTATATTTGAATTGTTTTTGACCAAGTTCTCGTGGTTTTTTAATTTGTTGTCACGGTTCTCGCAAAATTTAGCGTTCTCATTTAAACCCTCCCATATATATATATATATATATATATAAACTTTTTAAACTCTATATAAACTCATTCACTTTATAATTTTATACAACTATCTCATCTCGAATTCTCTTCTCTATCTTATAATTAAAAAGAGCTTTCACTCTAAAAAACATGCATCCATATAACTCGCGTTTCGTTCCTCCTCGTCCAAGCAGCGGTTCGGAGGAAGACCGGAACCAAACAAACGTTCAACACCAATCATATGTTCTGGTTCTCACCGGACCAACCACCTATGGAATCGGGTATACCGACTTTAATGACAACCAAACCGGTTTCATGAACCTCTTAAACCAACCTCTCTTTCTTTATGTATCAGATTTTTAAGATCATTCTTTGAGAAGTGCGACACAATAGCCATTGTGACGAGAACAACTCTAGATTTCATGGATATGGCACTGACTCAGCTTCATGGAAAGCTCTTGACCTTTGAAAGATAGCTTGTTGACCGGCATCGATGTACCGATCAAAGATAGAGAGAATTGTGTTCCTAAATACCTTAATCTAGTTTGGGCAAGTAGGGTGTCGAACCATGAAGAGCTTTTGGTTAGTGTTTAGACTAAATTGATTCATTAACATAATGTAAACTTGATTCTTTGATTGAGTTGTTTAGATTAAGTAATTCGAAAAAGTAAAACCTAAAGGGATTGATTTTATCACAAGTAATTAAAAGATGGTCACATCAAGGATCGGGTTGCACATTCGATAAACATTTTTATTCAATAGCATATTAATCACTACATAGACATAGTGAAGTTTACCACATTCACACATTGGATAATCAATAGACTCTCCAATCAAACAACAACTCTTTTAACGATTCTAGACAGAATAATTTATGTTGTATGATGAGGATATTATCAATTATCAAAACACTATCCGACTCTATCAATCAAAACACCCTGTTCTCTAATGATAAGCACCAAATAGAAGAAACAACATTGTGAAGTGTTCAAAATAGTATATTGTTCAACATTGAAACATGATAAACACATGAAATCACAAAGAAAATGTCAAGTACTTAACAAATCAAAGCAACTCCATGTCAAATGAACTTACAATTCATATTGAATACCAAATGAAATTAAACCCTAGACCTTCATGCAACCATGAATGATTTAGCTACTTATTATGGTGTGAAATGATGATGAAGTGTGAAATTCGATAGTGAAAGACATGATTAGGATGATAGAAAGGCTTTGTCACTCAAGATTCTTATTCCTTGGTCGTCCCTTGGCTCTTCCTTGTGTTGAATAATGAGTTCCTTGGTCAAAACTTTATAAAAAACATCAAAAACCGCCCAGAACTGTTTTTGTTCTTTTTTAGGAATAGGGTTATGGCCTCTCTAAAGTCAAATTTCATGAATCTTTAAAATTCACATGCAATACACCCAATATCATATTTGAGTGGGCGTAGGGCTACAACCATGCTTGTCTTTGCTTTGTTTCCATCCTTGTGTACATGTAAAGATGTACTAGTATATATGTGAACAATCAAAACAAATATCCACATCATTAACATAAGCTTGTATAGCAATCAAATCATCACCAAATAACACAAACACAATGCACGAATCAAGAGGACTTATTGGGTTGTAATTTGGCTAAGGTTAAGGTATGGTAAAGGAGTGAAAATCCAAGTAGTTAGCCTATATAAAAATTTTAACACACGAAACTTTCGTTCCCGAAGTTCCAACGTGCATCCTTTGATATTCTGACTCGACCAACTATCCGTTTGCTAATTCAATTGAGTAAGGAACATCTAACTTACTAGACTCTATCCCAAGTATATTTTTAAATTCCGTGCATATGAAAATGAAATCAGCGCGAGTATCGAACAATATGAATGCATAATGGTTATTGATAGGAAACGTATTAGTGACCATATTTGGGTCTTGACGTGCATCCTTTGCTCCAATTACGAAAGCTCTTCCTCAAGCTTTATTCTCCTTTCAACAATCTTTCTGGAAATGTTTCTTATCACCACAACCAAAACAACCTTTCCCCTTTCCATTACCGTTGGACCAACATGCTTTCATTTGGTGTTAGTATTTGCCAGACTTCTTGCATTTTGGGCCTCGGCAAGTGCCCACATGTTGATAGTTACACTTGTCGTATCTTGGCAAAGTGCCCATGCATTTCTTCACCCAGCGCCGTTTGTGGCGACATATGCCTTCACTTCCTTTAATTCTTAAGTTTCTTTGGTTTCACTTCAGCCCTAAATATGAGAACTTCTGTTTGCCTGTACTAGTGGTTTCGACGTGTTCTTCTTTCTTTTCTGAACCCTTTTTCGACAACTTTCCCTTCCTGACTGCGTCTTAAGTAAGGTTAATCGCTAGATTCACCGCTTAGCTTATCATGGTAGGGTGTGGAAGGTAACCATGCTGCCAATTTCTAAGGCTAAACCCCATATGTAATGTTCGATCCTTTTATACTCCGGTGTTACCAAGTAGGGTACTACCCTAGACAGATCATGGAAACGCTGAGTATACCCAGTGATGTCATCCAAAAATCGAAAGATTCCAAAATCAAGTTTCCAACTTCTGGATCTTAGCTGTTGAACAATACTTTTCTCTCATCAGATCCTTCAGTTCTTCCCAAGTCATGGCCTAGGCTACCACATCACCCAAGGTTTCCACTTGGAGGTTCCACCACGTGAGTGCTTCATCGATAAGGAGGTCGGTGACATACATGGCACATTGTTCAGGACTGCACTTGCTCATACGTATGACCAAATCTGTCTTTTCGGTCCATCGAACCCAATCTACAGTACCTCCGGTACCGTCAAACTTCAAGGGTTTGAAGTCGAGGAATTGTGTGTATGTGCAATCTGAAATATTCACATTCGCGTATTGTTAAAGGAATATATTATAAACACAAATAGATTATTGAGAGAATTATTTACGTTGTTATAAAACAACTAAGTATTACCAATGAGAGCGTTTCCTCCCGATGAGCCTAAGGGGTCCTGGGCCTCCTGATCCTCTGGTGCATCCGCTATGGTCCACGCGGTCGACCTATACTTGGCGATTTCTTGCAATGTACTTTCCTCAAGCAGTGAATTCAACTCTGCCTCGGTAGTGGGAAGTGGGTTTGTCATATTCCTATGATTGGTTCTTCTTTAGGGTGCTATATTTCTTCTAATATATATAACATATCGAAGGAGATTAGACATATGTTTTATAACAAATATTGTCAACTGAATATACACGTGTCGGTCATAGAATCCCATAATGATGTAAACAGCGAGCCGCATGATCATGGGTATGTAAAGAAAATATATAATGAACCACCAAAATAATCATGTCAACTCATCCACATAAGTAATCACCATTCCATGAGAACATAACATCCATAATATCAAGACAAACATAACAAGATAAATAACAATGCATCATAAAGAAAATTCCAAGTTTTATGGATCACCGACAACATGTTACATCACTCCGGCCGTGTAAGTTCTAATAATACATAAAAGGGTAAAATGTTTCTTTCACGTCGAATCTTTTTGTACTTCAAGTTGTCTTTTGATCTTCAAACTATCATCATCTTCAAAAGTGGGTATCTTCTTCCCAAAAGGTGATCCCTAAACAAAAAAAAGGGGCGGGAGGAGATGGGGGGGTGCAAACAGTAAACTACGGAGGTGTGCAACCTCCTCCTAGAGTCCAAAGATCCTCCTAGCGGCAACAGTAGTCTGGAGCTTGAGAGTGCGGACTCGCTCCCTATGTAAGGTGGGTGAGTGACGAGGTAAAGAGTAGGGGTTAGTGGGTGGTGGTGACCTCAGTGTCGCTTGGGTAGTTGCGAGCTGACTTTCGAGCTCCTAAACTCTCCTAAAGAGGACATGAACCTAAAGCTCTACAGACAAGACCCTATCTCTCGAATGGTCGGGAGGGGTGGTAAGGGTCTGATGGACTCATGGCATGTGGTGGAGGTTGCGAGTGTCCTCCAGTCGCGAATGGTGAGGAATGAGGATCAATAGTCGGCATGTGTAGTGGAGGGTGGGATTGTCCTCAAGTGTGTCTTGGTGGGCTAAAAGTAGTGAATCTCGAGGGACCTTACCTCTTGATGTGTCCTGCCTCCTGTGGGTGGGGGTGAGTGTAGTGGTCAATTGATGGTGAGAATGGTGGTAGTCTGGTAAAGTCAGTCTCGTAGAGTCCTCCATGAAAACTCATCCTGCCACGACCCAGGCGGTCGGAACCATACAAGAGTAGGTCGAAGCATCCTTTATGGTGGTAGTGGGGGTATGGGCGATGATATGATTATGAGTAGGGGTATGAGTGATGGGTACGGTGGTGGAAGCACCATCAGAAGGATAGGAACTCATACCTACTGCTCGAAGGGAAAAAGAACTCGGTCTATTGAATCAGATGAGGTGATGTCCATGACAGAGACAATGGGTGAAGAGAACTAAAAGATAGCTACATAGATAACCTCACCATCACCTAGGTCGTCGTCTAGATGGTCTACATGAAAACCAGGACCTCGTCCTCGTCGTTAGAAAAATCAACTAAAGGTGGTATGATAGCAAGAGGTGGGGTATCAAGAATATGGTCCCCCTCTAGGTGACCCAGCACAATCAAACTAGGGCCCCTAATGCTACATCTTCTACTAGAAGGACGCCCATTATGATATCAGGCACTACGCGTAGCTGCAACTACTCATCGCCCGAGATGTAGTCGAGGTCCTGCTTAGGCTCCGACTCGCTATCGGATGAAATAATCTCTACAATCGGTCCAAACTCATCTTTGGAGACTTGCTCCATAGGCTCAACCTTGTCGTCACAAATGCCACTGCTCTCTAATGAAGACATGGTAACCTTGAAAAATAATTCGTACAACACACACAGACACACACACACACACATATATATATATATATATATATATATATATATATGTACGTATAAACAAATAATTTTAACTTATTATATATACATATGTTTAATCACATTGAATCCTTGTAAGTTATCCTACTTATCTTAAGTTGATCAACTTAATGTATCGTGTCTATCTCTTATAGACTAGACCATGTAATGACCTTGTGTATTACTATGAAATAAACTCGTGTAGTGGACCTTGTTTGATGCAATGCAATGAAAACTTTTATCCTTGTGAAAATTGTTTCATGAGAGCATCCTAGTGATTGCAGACTAGACTCGAGAATGAATCCTAGCTCACTAGAACTGAAGCTCTAATTCGAATATGTCACACAGTGCTAGTAGCAGAAGCGCATGTGTGTGACCTTGAAAGGTTCTCATTTCATTCTATAATGTAAGCATTCTATATGATAAAATAAACCACGATGCCATTGTCGTATATTGATTCAAATCATAACACAAGAGTTAAAAGTATTGTTACAAACATATCCAAATGTATTAAGTTTAGAAAATGCCTTTTATAACAAAATGGAGTTTGAATATCAATGCTTTGCCCCTATATTTTTGCTCGAAGGCGGTATATAGGAGACGTACCCACCAAAATATGGCATCGTTCTTGGTTCATTGGTTCTTGTTTTCCGACCTCACAAAGCTTACTTTCCTTAAATACATGTTAAGTAAAAAGTCAATAAAAATGTTGGTGAATTCATGTGTTTTGTTTTTATCTCAAATGAATCTTTAAAACATTTGAATAACTTTGTATTCAAAACTGGTATGCATAGCGTCTATGAAATTCGTGGATCACTTAATGTTTTACAAGGACGTTAACGTAGGTGCCGTCATAAGTAAGCAACCATACCTAGACGTTGTTTGTCGGTACCAAGCTACTAATTCTATGGTGATCCCCGAATTTGGGACAAAAAGCTGTGACAACTGTCACTTTCGGGTAAGTTCCGTACATTTAAACAGTCAATTATCTTATAGAATTATGTGTTTTGAACGTCTGAATTGCATGATTACATGGCATACACCTAGAAAACTCACTGAGTACATTACATGATGCATATTATTCATTTTAGTGGTTGCAACTCAAAAACAGCTTAAGACAATGCATCGGAACAACTAGTAGACTAGCTGCGTCAGTACAACTTCAGAACTCAGCTAAACAACATATTTAGGACTTAGATGGGGGTCCAACATCAACTATATATTAAATCCCATGTGAGGAAAACAAGGATTCATGCTAACACTTTCCGGAAACAATATATCCACTAAAAACTGTCCGAAATACACACTAAGTGTCAAATTCAACATAATTCAGCAAAACTCAGCATCCACTAACTTGGTTAATATTCAGAAATAGTGCTAAACATCCTAAACTACCCAAAAGATGTTGAACGTATCATCTTAACACAAAAACACTTCACATCATACAAGTCTTGAAAGTTAACGTTTTAACGAACCAACAACGAAACGAACACCCAGACACAACCAGACACATCATATGAACTAGTTAACAATATTTTAACATCATACAACTAGTTAAATTCATTAAACACATTGTTTTACATAAGAATCCCTAAAATCCCTAAAAATTGCTTAAACCTCCGTTTAGGGACCCGATAACGAATCTAGCACCCGTTAAGCAACCAAACACGAACTAGACATAATTTATAGATTAGTTAATATTGTTTAACAATGTTAAGCTAGTATATGGCACCACACATCATGAATTACACCAAAAAACCTTAAACCCCCTAACCTAACTTAACTTAAACATAACTAAACACTTAACCACTCTAACCAAACCAAACCAAACCAAACCAAACCAAACCAAACCCCGACCAAGAGCCCATGTCCGGTTTCGGGGGGGGGGGGTGGTCCGACCACCAAACATTTTTGTCTCCCTTGTTTAGACATGTTGGAAGGGAAAAGGTAATGTATGGGGGATCTTGTGTTGGAAATCCATGCATAAAGAACAACTTGACTAACCTTATCTCCTCATCCATTTCAAAGTAACACAACCACCTCCTTCCTCCTTCAACCTCACGACCATAGCACCCCTCTTTCACCTCCATTCTTGTGTTCATTTACAAGCCATCCAAGGTTATCCTAAGGTGTATCAAGCATAACTAGGAAGGTGTCAACTCTTGGAAGTGGAAGGACCTCTTCAAGGAGTTATTAACCACCATCTTCTCATCATCATCATCATCTCCTAGTCTTTCTTGCAACTTCCCTAGCACAAGGTCTAGTAGTGAGCCTCCTAATCCTTCATTTTACATCTTGTTACTAGTATAATGTTAATGTACAAGTTACACATGAACTAGTAACATAATCTAAAGAAAATAAACATATCTTGAAGTTGTAATGAAGATGTAGTTGTTTATTTTGTGATATGGATGAAATCCATCATATGTATACTTGCTAGAAGTATAGATCTGACAAGTATACACATGGGTCTTACAAGATCCATGATAAAAGTGTCGATGAACCTGTTACACATGAAGAATGAGCTTATTAAAGTGGTTAAATTGATTTGTGATGTTCTTAAAATAATATATGAACAAGTTGTTAAAAATGATTTCTACCAAGTTAGTAAATATTAGAAACATAACCTATTTTTAAAGATGGATGAATATGTTAAACACAAGGTTAAAATACTACATGGTTTTTTAACTTTCAAGTTCATCATAACATGAAAAATGCATTTATATGCATATACTATACTTGTGGAAATTGGTGTGAATAAATTGATGAATTTTGGAAGCTTAAACACATGTTTTAAAACATGGGAAACCTCCTAAATCTAGGGGAAACAAATATATCAAAATTTTTATAAAATTTAAACACTTAGAAAAATATATTTTAACAAGGTTCTTACAAGTAAACTTGTTTAAAAGTAATAAATACAAAAATTCCCATATTTTTGTATAAAATGTAAATCAAAGAAGTATGGTTTCAAAATAAAAACGGATATAAATATATATTGTGACAATTGGCAAAATTCCGGTAATTCTGTACAACTTGAACAACTAGTACATTGTCTATTTATCGTATAATCTTAAAAGTCTAGAAATTTAACCAAATCATAGCTTGGTATGATAATAGATTCGTCATGATCACGAATATATAAAACCATATCCTAGACGGATAACGATGACGCGAACATGTATTAAATATCAGAACTAATTACGGAACAGTACGATATAATAGAATTAAGACATAAAATATTTCTGGACTATTATAACATAAAAATTTTATATAAAATACCAAATTGTCCAAGTCTGCAGCAAAATTCAGCATTCTGCAGCAAAATTCAGCAATTGTCCAAAAAGCCAAACATAAATATTTTTAGCTAAAGAATAATAATGGGTGTTAGAAATGGTATAAAACCCTTATATAAATCTTATTATTTAAAGCTAAACGGTTTGTTCAGTAAAAACCAAAAACCTGACAACAAAGCCGATACTAGAACCAAACTCAAAATACAAAATTATTAGTCTGAAGAGCTAGATTAATTAACGGGACAATAAAAATTGTACTAGAACTATTATGAACATAAAATTTTATAAGTTACACAATATATGCGTATATTACCCGGTACAAGACCCGAACCAACTTTATCAACCGAACAACAAAACAACAAGACTAATAAATTATTTTGGCCTACTATAACACACTTTAAAGTGTTGGGGCTTTAGTTTTTATAAAAAAACTTATATATAAATTTATTAAAGTTTATAAAAGTTATAAAAATTGCATATAATTTAAAAAAATGGCATCTAACACTTCACGGCCAAAGTGGCAATTTCAATGCCACTATGTTTTTTTGTGTTGGCAAAGTGTGAAGATTACTAGTGTGTATGAGGTGTAAACTCCTAGTCCTAAAATCAAAATCAACACTTATTTCCATTTCATTCATTTTCCTAAACATCATAACTCAAGAACACTCTCATTCACTCCCAAAAATTTTCCAACTTCATCATCATCATCTTCCATTTTCTTTAAAAAAAAACAAACTTTAGCATTAAAGCTTACATGAAGATCTAAGGAAAATCTAAGGAGTTAGCAAGAATTAGAAGCCCATTTTGGAAGCTTGGAACTCTTGATCAATCCATTTTCTTCATCTCTTAGATCATCCCTAGCCTTGTGCTAGTAGTAAGATCTTAAACCTTATGTTATATATTTTTTTTATAAAAAATTACACAAGATCATCATAAAAATTATATAAAAACCCATTTGAAAATCACTAATATACTATAATCACTAACATTATCATGTGATTTTCTTGATAATTTTTGATGATCTTGAACTTGTTATGAACTAGTAAACTTGAATCTTGCAAAATTATGAATAAAAAGGTGATCTAAACACATGCATGTTTAAATAGCAAGATTCATTAACAAAATATGTCATGAACATAATCTGATACTTTAAAGATGATCATACATGAACTAGATCATTAAATAAAAGATATGATTTAAAAATTTTGTTTATAAATGATAATAAAGTTTACATTTTAAGAAAAATTAAAATTATAACAAGTTCATGACATTTTGTTAATACATTTATATAATAATTGTGATTGATGTTGATTTGAGTTAGTTTAATTACTTAAAACATGTTTATAAAAAACATGGGAAGCTTATATTTTTAAAGGAAACTATGGCAAAATTTTTATAAAAATTAATCTTGATTAAGTTATGATTACACTAAAGATTTGATGGTTAAAAGTGATTAGGAACTTTAATCATGTTTAGATAAAGGTTTGGATAAAAAATTAAGAATATAATTACTTATATTTTCTTAAACTAAAAATGAGATATAAATAATTTTTTTAATAAAATATATATTTTAAACCACCTTATATGTGCACATGTATTTTTGTATAAAAATATGTTTAAGTGTTCAACTTTTGACAAAATAATATAAATCGGACAATTTGGACAAACTCGGACAATTCAGACAAAATAAAATATATGGTATAAATGAAACAAACGACAAAGTCGAAACGAATAAAATAATCGACGCGAACCTAACGGTAAAAACAAACACATACACTGATACACTATATATTTACTAGAATTTTTAAATATATATAACTTATAGTTTTTATAAATAAATTTTTATAAGTTATAACAAATACTAGTAAATATTTTTGGATAAGCCCAACTAAACAATTATTATACTAAGCCATTTTTATAAAAACTATATTGGGCTAAAACTATTTTTATAAAAATATATGGACTAGCCCACTTTTTATAAAAATCAAACTTGGGCTAAGCCCACTTTTATAAATTCAAACTTTGGGCTAAGGCCCACCTTTATAAAAATAAACTTTGGGCTAATCCCACTTTTATAAAAGTTTACATAGGCTAGACCCATTTAAATAAAAGATAACTTTGGGCCAAGCCCACTTTTATAAAAAAAATAAATTGGGCTAATCCATTTTATAAAAAACTAACTTTGGGCTAAAACCCACTTTTATAAACCAATTGGGCTTAACCTACCAAATAAACAAAATAAGGTTGGGCTAGACCCACATACATGAAACGAATTGGGCTAGGCCCACACAAAGTAAGCAAATTTGGACTAGGCCCATACTTACAAAAGCTTTTGGGCTAGGCCCATATGTAATGAATTATTAGATTGAGTTATTTACAATTAAAATATGGACTAGGTCCATTTAATCAATCTAACATATATATATATAAATAAATAAATATATATATATATATATATATATATATATATATATATATATATATATATATATATATATATCAACAAAGAAAAACCAACAAATACAAGTACGAAATTCAAGATAAAATACTTGTACGAAAAACAAAATGAAAGCCTAAGTGTCTAATAGATTAGAACACTTGTAGGTCGAAAAACGAACGAAGTATCAGAAATCGAATAGAGATTCTACACGGAACGCAAATCAGTGAGTTCATGTTTCCCCTTTTATTTTAACGTTTTTATGGTTTTAAATCGCTTGATGTATAGATGTTACAATTAATATAGCTGGGAAAATGAAAATATTTAGATCACATGTGAATAAGGCTCAAACATTTGGGCCATTAATGAAAGACAAATACCGAGGAACAAGGGAATAGATCTATTGGGTTTGGGCGAGCCCCCTCTATTACGGCAATAATAACAGATCGTATTAGAGTGCTTTTGTGTCTAAAACGAGTGTCTCAGACACATAATAGATCATCAAGGTTTGGTTGCCACCTTATTCGGCATACAGATTAGTGTCCTTGCAACACACTAATGATCTTACAAGTTTCATTAAGCTATATTAAACAAGTTTATTTTAAATGTTTTTGATAATTCATTTGATACAAAATTTATAACATGAATTCACCAGCTTTTGTTGACATTGTTTTCAAAACTAACATGTATTACAGGAAACTAGTGGATGGTCTTCGGGGAAAAATCTTGTTCGTTTGTTGTGAAGTCAAGATGTTTTGTTTCATCCAGTCTTTGTTGTTATGTTTTATAAACTTATGTCTAAATTTTAAATAATGTTGTTAAACTTGTGGTTTGTTTTAAAGACAAAAGTTTATATGTGAATTATGGTTAAATAAAAAGTATGGATGAATGTTTTGTAATGTAATACAATTGTCGTTTACTTGGTTGAATACAACGATTGCTGCTCTGGCCACACCTCGCGACACGCTTCCGCTACATTGAAAATCGGGGTGTGACAGACCTGGTATCAGAGCTTCAATTGTAGTGAACTAAGATTCTTTTGAGTCTAGTCTACAAGTTCAAAATGCTCTTTTATAAAATTTGTGAGTCGTTTACAAAAATTGAAATAAGTATTTTTGGTTTGTCATCCCGGGGAAAACTGTTCACTAGTATCAAATGTTTAAAACAAAAACAATAGTGCAAGGTCATAATACAAAACTAGTCTATGAGAGATAGACACAATAACAGTAAGTTGAGTTGAACTTATGATTAGAAAAACTTACATTGAAACTTAGTGATTGCCCGATTATTTATCTTTAAACAAAAATTATTTATTAACAAAATAAGTTGTACAGATTATGTTTGCCAGGACCATGTCTTCCGATAGTAGCCTTTCAGACACCGAGTCTATGAGTTCTGACCCTGAGATAGATTATATACCACTAGACGATCTACTCCTACCGGTCATTATCATTTCCGACGACGAGTCAGATCACGATGATTCTGACGATGACTGGATGGACGATGATTTCCAGCCTTTTGCCTTACCCTACCCTTTACCCGATCCCATTCCTGGGGATATTCCCGATGATGATGTTTTAGCTTTACCACTCTTTGACCACCAGATAGTTATCATTGGCCACCCCGAAGGTGAGCACATTGTGGAGCACTATGTTATACCACTTAATGTGGTAGATCCTTTTGCTGTCGACATCGATGGAGATGACGATGTCATTCCTATTGTTCACGTAGATCACCTTGGGGATGATATGGGTATCGGAGATGATTTTGATCTCGCGCTAATGGAGGTAGCTCCACATGAGCCTGATGTCATTGATATTACCTCATCTGCTCCATCGTCTCTGAGATCACCCTCACCCGAGCCCTCACCTGATACTGCTCTACCACCACTTCCAGATACTTTTCCCACTGTTGATGATTCTATTACACCCACTTTTGTTGATCCCATACCATCTGATGCTATCACTACTAGTCACATCTACCCATCCAAACCATCTCAGTATTTACCTGGAGACGTTTCATTTACTACTGATCGTTTCACTCTTCATCCTTTGTCTGGACCTTCACATTACTGTTTGGGAGGTACATCCTACTCATCTGAGTAACCACCGTTTTACCATGTTGATGGATCAATATATACCGCGTATACCCATTCTAGATCCTTTTATCACATCTGATCCTTATGCATCTTCTTACACTGCAGGACCCTCCCGAGTTATGTTCCCTGAGTCTAGTCAATATGCGAATAGACACCATCCCTATTCACGACCACCCACTGTTGGAGGACCATCATACCCATCATCTCACCATACCGGTATTCACATTCGATCATCTCCACCTGGTATGAGCCTATCTGATCCCTATCATCTCAGTCATTTGCCACCGACCACCACCGAATTTTGAAACGTCTTCTGAGATATAGATTAGTATCTTATTTCACCGTATCCGTGAGCTGGAGGCTTAGATTTCCACTCTGCGAGCATCTCAGAGTACTCCATCTTTGTCATCTCAGTTACCACCATTACCCACTTCGACACCTCCCATGACACCATCTCTACCGATGACATCATCACCACTTTCGCCTGTTATACCACATCCACACCCTCTAGTGCAGAGTGTATTTCCATCCCACGAGGAGCGTATCCATTCGCTCAAGGAGGAGATCGCATACCTCTGGAGGATCATCCATTCATCTCCACCTCCACCTCCACCATTTGTCTAGTTGGTATATGGTCATATCTCTAGGGTAGGTATTCATACCCACTTTTGCTGAAGATAGAGTTTTTGAAGATATATATGTCGTCAACTTGAAGATTTTGAAGAACAATGTGAAGGAAAATATCTACTTTATAATGTATTGTGTATGACTTGTCTATCGGAGTGTTATAACTCCGAGTTATTTTTGTATCTTCACAAAAATGATGTATCAAGTTGACAGTATATATATAATGGTTGATGTTTATCTTTTATTTATGCATTATTGATTGTTCATTTTTATGTATCTATTATGGTGCTTATAATATGGATACTATACATAAAAAATTGAATTATATCAATATTATATACACTTATATTATATAATACTAATCCATGAAAGACAATATTTGTTTCAAATATACGTCTAATCACTTATATATTTTTCATATATGAAGATCATGGCATCTAAAGGAAGAGGTAGACCCCGAGTTAGACCGTCGCCATTACCTACAACCTAAGCCGAGCTCGATGCTCTAGTGAATCAACGAATAACTGAAGCACTTGCGCATCACGAGCGCAATGTTGAGCCAAGGGTTCAAGAACCACCAAGAGTTCAGATGCCCGTAAATGGTTTTTTATTTATAAAATTACCAAAGTATGATCATTAATATTTATTTCTAACAATATATATTATTGATGATTCTTGAAATCTAACTATTTCAGGATGTATATACAAACAATTTTTAGATTGCAAACCCTTGAATTTTGATGGCACAGGTGGTGCAGTAGCCTTTGTGCGTTGGACAGAAAAGACGTATTCCGTGATTCGCATGAGTAACTGTTCTATCAACCAGATTGTGTCATATGTATCAGGCTTATTTATGGATGAAGCATTGTCATGGTGGAATTTGCAAGTACAGACGCTTGGAGAAGCAATTTCTTATGCTATTACTTGGGATAGACTGAAGGATATGATGAGAGAGAAATACTGTTCTAGAGCCGAGTTACAGAAATTGGAAACCGAATTTTGGAACTTATCCATGATAGGACCCGATGTGTATGGTTATACACAGCGTTTCCATGATCTTTCGTGAGTCGTTCCATATATGGTAACCCCTGAATTCAAACGTATGGAACGATACATTTGGGGATTATCTCCAGAAATTCGAAGTATGGTTACTTTGTCACATCCAACAACCATCACTGAGGCAATTACGATTGTAGTAAGCCTTACCGAAGAAGCGGTGAGAATGAATAAGTTTTTGAGAAAGAATGCGGAGATGCCCAAGGAAACACATGTAGAATCAACCTCACATGGGAATAAGAGAAAGTTTACACACTTCAAGAAATGTTCCCGATCAAGTAACAAGAAGAAAGAAACCCCCACAGCAAAAAGGAACAAAGTATTCGTGGCAGCAGCGGAGACAGAACCGAGATGTTATACAGGAAATGCACCTAAGTGCAACAGGTGCAATTATCATCATTATGGTGGATGCCGAACCAACAAATGTGATAAGTGTGGGAAGTTGGGACACCGCACCGAAAACTGCTGGAGTAATAACAAAGGAAATATGAATGAAGGCAAGAAAGAAGGAGGTTATGGAAATGGAAACGACCGATGAAGAAATCAAAGTTGTTATGGTTGCGGTGAATTGGGCCACTTTAGGAAGAATTGCCCAAAAGAGAACAAAGGCCACGGGCGAGCCTTTGTAATAGGAGCTCACGAGGCACGTCAGGATCTGAATGTGATCACCGGTACGTTCCCTGTCAATAATCATTTCGCATCTATTTTATTTGATAATAGCACAAATTTTAGTTTTATATCTTTAGAGTTTAAAGATATACTTGAACTAAATTCAAATAAATTAGATATTCCATTCACTATCGAACTAGCGAATGGAAAAATAATTGAATCTGATGAAATTATTAAAGAATGTTCTTTAGAGTTAGGCGGACAAAAATTCAACGTCGATTTATTACCCATCCAGTTAGGTAGTTTTGATGTTGTAGTCGGTATGGATTCGTTATCCAATATCAAGCCGAAGTCGTGTGTTGCGACAAAATTATTCGCATTTCACTTCCTAATAATGAAACACTTCTTATACATGGCGAGAAGAGCGAAACGCCATTGCGAATTATTTCTTGTATGAAAGCTCAAAAGTGCTTGAGAAAAGGATGTATAGCATTCTTAGCACACATTGTTGACAAGAAATCCAAGGAGCCAAAAACTTGAGGAGATCCCTGTTGTTAAGGAATTTCCTGAAGTCTTCCCAGAGGACTTGCCAGGAATACCCCAACGACAAGTCGGATTTCGCATAGACTTGATTCCAGGAGCTGCACCTGTAGCGAAATCCCCATACCGATTAGCTCCTTCGGAAATGCAAGAGTTGTCCACATAGCTTCAAGAGTTGTTGGACAAAGGATTTATTAGACCAAGCTTCTCACCTTGGGGAGCTCAAGTTCTATTCGTAAAGAAGAAAGATGGAAGCTTTAGAATGTGCATAGATTATCGAGAATTGAACAAACTCACGATCAACAATCGGTATCCGTTACCGAGGATCGATGATCTGTTCGATCAACTTCAAGGATCAAGTTTTTACTCGAAGATTGACTTAAGGTCAGGATACCATCAGCTTAGAGTGCAGGAAGAAAGTATTCCAAAGACAGCATTCCGAACCCGTTACAGTCACTACGAGTTCCTTGTTATGCCATTTGGTCTAACAAATGCACCGGCGATGTTCATGGACTTAATGAACCGTTTGTGCAAGCCTTATCTCAATAAATTTGTGATAGTATTCATTGATGACATATTGATATATTCACGAAATAAGAAGGATCACGAACACCATCTTAGGACCATTCTTGAATTGTTAAAGAAGGAGAAACTGTATGCAAAATTCTCTAAGTGCGAATTTTGGCTTCATGAAGTCCAAGTTCTCGGACATGTAGTCAACGAAAAAGGCATACATGTCGATCCATAAAAAATAGAAGCCATTAAGAATTGGAACGCACCTAAGACACCCACCGAAGTACGCCAATTTTTGGGATTGGCGGGTTATTATCAAAGATTTATTGAAATTTCTCGAAGATTGCTCAACCACTAACCGCCCTAACTCAGAAAGATAAGAAGTTTGATTGGGGAGAGAAACAAGAAGCAACCTTCCAACTGCTAAAAGATAAACTTTGTGATGCACCGATTCTATCACTTCCAGACGACATTGTAGTTTATTGTGACGCTTCACATCAAGGTTTATGATGCGTATTAATGCAACGAGAGAAACTTATTGCATATGCATCACACCAATTAAAAGTTCACGAAAAGAACTATACCACACATGACCTAGAGCTAGGTTTAGTGGTATTTGTGTTAAAAATTTGGCATCACTATCTTTATGGCACCAAGTGCACAATCTTTACCGATCACAAAAGTCTTCAACATATATAACCAGAAAGAGTTAAATATGCACCAAAGACGTTAGCTTGAATTGTTGAATGACTATGATTGTGAAATTAAATACCATCCGGGCAAGGCGAACGTTGTCACAGATGCTCTAAGTCGAAAGGAACGAGTGAAGCCTCTTCGTGTATGATCATTAAGACTCACCATTCACAATAACCTTACCTCACGAATTCACGACGCTCAATAGGAAGTCCTGAAGAGCAGAAATTTTAAAGCAGAGATGCTTAGAGGTATGGAAAAACAATTAGAACCAAATGAGAACGGAACTTTGTATTTTCAAACAGAATTTGGGTTCCTCTTTTGGTAATCTACGAAACCTAATTCTAGATGAAGCCCATAAGTCCAAATATTTGATACATCCCAGAGCGGATAAAATGTATCACGATCTTAAAGAATTCTATTGGTGGCCTAATCTTAAAAGAGATATTGCAACTTATGTTGGAAAATGTCTAACATGTGCAAAAATTAAGGCCGAATACCAAAAACCTTCAGGATTGTTACAACAACCTGAAATTCCCACTTGGAAATGGGAACAAATTTCTATGGATTTCATAACAAAATTACCCAGAACCTCTCGTGGGTCATGACATGATTTGGGTAATTGTCGACTGACTAACCAAATCAGCTCACTTCTTGCTAGTACGTGAGAAAGATAAAACCGAGAAGTTAGCCGAACTTTATCTTAAAGAGATTGTGGCAAGACATGGAGTGCCTGTTTCGATAATCTCTGATCGAGATGGTCGTTTCATATCAAGAATTTGGCAATCATTTCAAAAGGCTTTTGGATCTCGCTTAGATCTAAGTACGACCTTTCATACCCAAACAGATGGTCAAAGTGAACGCACCATTCAAACCTTATAAGATATGCTTCGAGCTTGTGTAATTGACTTAGGCGGAAATTGGGATACTCACTTGCCTTTAGTGGAGTTCTCATATAACAATAGTTATCACACAAGTATCCAAGCTGCTCCATTTGAAGCGTTATACGGACGTCAATGTCGATCTCCGTTATGTTGGGCAGAAATAGGCTACAGACAAATGATAGGTCCAAAATTAATTCAGGAAACTACGGATAAAATTTTTAAAATCCGAGACCGTATTAAAGCCGCTCAGGATAGACATAAAAGTTATGCGGATAAACGCCGCAAACCATTGTCCTTTGAGATTGGCGACAAAGTGCTATTAAAGGCCTCGTCTTGGAGGGGCATAGTTAGATTCGGGAAGCAAGGAAAACTTAGCCCGAGGTATATAGGACCATACGAAATCTTGGAGAAGATTGGAACAGTCGCATATAAGTTGAAATTGCCTGAAACACTTAATAACGTTAACGACACTTTTCATGTGTCAAATCTTAAAATGTGTCTTTCAGACGAGTCACTTATTATCCCCATGGACGAAATTCATATAGACGACAAACTCCATTTCATCGAAGAACCTGTCGAAATTTTAGACTCGAAAGTTCAGAAAACAAGGAGGAGTCGTATCAAACAAGTAAAAGTCCATTGGTACTCAAAGCGCGGACCTGAGTTCACTTGGGAACGGGAAGACGAAATCAAAATAAAGTATCCCCACTTGTTTGAGAAATCCTACGCAAAGGATAACACGACTTAAATTTCGAGACGAAATTTTCTTGAATAACGAGAGAATGTGACAATTGACAAAATTCCGGTGATTCTGTACAACTTGAACAACTAGTACATTGTCTAATTATCGTATAACATGACTTAATTTTTAATTTTATGTCTTCAAAGTCTAGAAATTTAACCAAATCATAGCTTGGTATGATAATAGATTCGTCATGATCACGAATATATAAAACCATATCCTAGACGGATAACGATGACGCGAACATGTATTAAATATCAGAACTAATTACGGAACAGTACGATATAATAGAATTAAGACATAAAATATTTCTGGACTATTATAACATAAAAATTTTATATAAAATACCAAATTGTCCAAGTCTGCAGCAAAATTCAGCATTCTGCAGCAAAATTCAGCAATTGTCCAAAAAGCCAAACATAAATATTTTTAGCTAAAGAATAATAATGGGTGTTAGAAATGGTATAAAACCCTTATAAAAATCTTATTATTTAAAGCTAAACGGTTTGTTCAGTAAAAACCAAAAACCTGACAACAAAGCCGATACTAGAACCAAACTCAAAATGACAAAATTATTAGTCTGAAGAGCTAGATTAATTAACGGGACAATAAAAATTGTACTAGAACTATTATGAACATAAAATTTTATAAGTTACACAATATATGCGTATATTACCCGGTACAAGACCCGAACCAACTTTATCAACCGAACAACAAAACAACAAGACTAATAAATTATTTTGGCCTACTATAACACACTTTAAAGTGTTGGGGCTTTAGTTTTTATAAAAAAACTTATATATAAATTTATTAAAGTTTATAAAAGTTATAAAAATTGCATATAATTTAAAAAAATGGCATCTAACACTTCACGGCCAAAGTGGCAATTTCAATGCCACTATGTTTTTTTGTGTTGGCAAAGTGTGAAGATTACTAGTGTGTATGAGGTGTAAACTCCTAGTCCTAAAATCAAAATCAACACTTATTTCCATTTCATTCATTTTCCTAAACATCATAACTCAAGAACACTCTCATTCACTCCCAAAAATTTTCCAACTTCATCATCATCATCTTCCATTTTCTTTAAAAAAAACAAACTTTAGCATTAAAGCTTACATGAAGATCTAAGGAAAATCTAAGGAGTTAGCAAGAATTAGAAGCCCATTTTGGAAGCTTGGAACTCTTGATCAATCCATTTTCTTCATCTCTTAGATCATCCCTAGCCTTGTGCTAGTAGTAAGATCTTAAACCTTATGTTATATATTTTTTTTATAAAAATTACACAAGATCATCATAAAAATTATATAAAAACCCATTTGAAAATCACTAATATACTATAATCACTAACATTATCATGTGATTTTCTTGATAATTTTTGATGATCTTGAACTTGTTATGAACTAGTAAACTTGAATCTTGCAAAATTATGAATAAAAAGGTGATCTAAACACATGCATGTTTAAATAGCAAGATTCATTAACAAAATATGTCATGAACATAATCTGATACTTTAAAGATGATCATACATGAACTAGATCATTAAATAAAAGATATGATTTAAAAATTTTGTTTATAAATGATAATAAAGTTTACATTTTAAGAAAAATTAAAATTATAACAAGTTCATGACATTTTGTTAATACATTTATATAATAATTGTGATTGATGTTGATTTGAGTTAGTTTAATTACTTAAAACATGTTTATAAAAAACATGGGAAGCTTATATTTTTAAAGGAAACTATGGCAAAATTTTTATAAAAATTAATCTTGATTAAGTTATGATTAAACTAAAGATTTGATGGTTAAAAGTGATTAGGAACTTTAATCATGTTTAGATAAAGGTTTGGATAAAAAATTAAGAATATAATTACTTATATTTTCTTAAACTAAAAATGAGATATAAATAATTTTTTTAATAAAATATATATTTTAAACCACCTTATATGTGCACATGTATTTTTGTATAAAAATATGTTTAAGCGTTCAACTTTTGACAAAATAATATGTATCCGACAATTTGGACAAACTCGAACAATTCAGACAAAATAAAATATATGGTATAAATGAAACAAACGACAAAGTCGAAACGAATAAAATAATCGACGCGAACCTAACCGATAAAACAAACACATAAACCGATACACTCTATATTTACTAGAATTTTTAAATATATATAACTTATAGTTTTTATAAATAAATTTTTATAAGTTATAACAAATACTAGTAAATATTTTTGGATAAGCCCAACTAAACAATTATTATACTAAGCCCATTTTTATAAAAACTACACTGGGCTAGAACTATTTTTATAAAAATATATGGACTAACCCACTTTCATAAAATTAACTTTGGGATAAGGCCCACTTAAATAAAAATCAAACTTGGGCTAAGCCCACTTTTATAAAATCAAACTTTAGGCTAAGGCCCACTTTTATAAAAATAAACTTTGGGCTAAGCCCACTTTTATAAAAAGTTTACATGAGCTAGACCCATTTAAATAAAAGATAACTTTGTGCCAAGCCCACTTTTATAAAAAAATAAATTATGCTAATCCATTTTATAAAAAAACTAACTTTGGGCTAAAACCCACATTTATAAACCAATTGGGCTTAACCTACCAAATAAACAAAATTAGGTTGGGCTAGGCCCACATACATGAAACGACTTGGGCTAGGCCCACACAAAGTAAGCAAATTTGGACTAGGCCCATACTAACAAAAGCTTTTGGGCTAGGCCCATATGTAATGAATTATTAGATTGAGTTATTTACAATTAAATTTTGGACTAGGTCCATTTAATCAATCTAATACATACATATATATATATATATATGTATATCAACAAAGAAAAACCAATAAATACAAGTACGAAATTCAAGATAAAATACTTGTACGAAAAACAAAATGAAAGCCTAAGTGTCTAATAGATTAGAACACTTGTAGGTCGAAAAACGAACGAAGTATCAGAAATCGAATAGAGATTTGCACGGAACGTAAATCAGTGAGTTTATGTTTCCCCTTTTATTTTAACGTTTTATGGTTTTAAACGTGCCGGGATGTAGACATGTTACAATTAATATAGCTTGGAAAAAAGAAAATATATAGATCACATGTGAATAAGGCTCAAGCATTGGGGCCATTAATGAAAGACAAGTACCGAGGAACAAGGGGATAGATCTATTGGGTTTGGGCGAGCCCCCCTCTATTACGGCAATAATAACAGATCGTATTAGAGTGCTTTTGTGTCTAAAACGAGTGTCTCAGACACATAATAAATCATCAAGGTTTGGTTGCCACCTTATTCGGCATACAGATTAGTGTCATTGCAACACACTAATGATCTTACAAGTTTCATTAAGCTATATTAAACAAGTTTATTTCAAATGTTTTTGATAATTCATTTGATACAAAATTTATACATGAATTCACCAGCTTTTGGTGACATTGTTTTCAAAACTAACATGTATTACAGGAAACTAGTGGATGGTCTTCGGGAAAAATCTTGTTCGTTTGTTGTGAAGTCAAGATGTTTTGTTTCATCCGGTCTTTGTTGTTATGTTTTATAAACTTATGTCTAAATTTTAAATAATGTTGTTAAACTTGTGGTTAGTTTTAAAGACAAAAGTTTATATGTGAATTATGGTTAAATAAAAAGTATGGATGAATGTTTTTTAATGTAATACAATTGTCGTTTACTTGGTTGAATGCAACGATTGCCGCTCTGGCCACACCTCGCGACACGCTTCCGCTACATCGAAAATCGGGGTGTGACATATATTTTGGAAAATATATATTTAGTGATCATAAGGATCATGTGCTATGTGTATAAATTAGGAACTTGAATAATATAAACAAACAAACACAATAAAAATTGGCAAACAAATATTTACTAGAATATATATATAGGACTTTTGGATGATCTAAAGATTTCGGACTAAAATATATAATATATCGAAGCTTGGTAAATATTACTTTCAAAACCGAACAAGTGACAAAACATATATTTTTACAAGTATATAAAATATATCATATTTTGTCAACCCTAGAAATATATTATTTTTGAAGTGTATAAATATATATATTTCATCAACATATTAAAAGTATATTGTTTTGGTGGAAAACAAAAATATATATTTTTTTAGAACTAATCTTAAAAATAAATTATTTTAAGATGCATACACTTACCAAGCATAAGATACATATATTAGTTTGGACACATCTTAAAGTTATATTTTAAGAATATAAAATGGTTTATAATGAATACAAGAATATACGTACTCCTATACGTACAAATACATGCCAACATATACCACTAACATTTGGTGAAAATACCATTATACAAGTATTATACATAATCATGAGAATATGAATTTAAGTACATAAATACTCACAACACAAGTATATACATACTTGGGAATATACACATGTATAATACTTAACAAATAATACTTTTGGTCATGTATACCATAAACAGATGCACATGAATAATTATATATCAAGACATGTTAAAAATAGATTATTTTTTAACAAACCCATGGTAATTACAAGTGATATATAAAATGGTGCATACAAATGATACAAGTTAAAATATAATACTTTAAATAATACATCGAACTTGGAATTCTATATAATTATGAAGAATTATATATGGAACATATTCGACGATGGCATCATCGAGGCAAACAGGTAGAACCCGATTATGAGAAGTCATGAACACATACATCTTACTCGTGCGAGGCACGCAGACAAGAGGTCTAGACCCGTACATGCAACACATGAGATGCAACTATATATATATATTTGACGAAACATATATATATTGACATCATACATCGAAAATACATTAGCTGACATCATACATCGAAATACACCTGAGCTGACGTCATACACCGAAAATGCATCTCAATTGGCATCATACATTGAAAATACATCTCAATGGAACATAACTCTGAACAATTCTTAATAAATTTTAAGACAAGAGACTTGAACATAAGTCGTTACAAAGACCGAAGTGTCTAATAAAACCTAGCATTTTTGTAGGTTGCGATACAAACCAAGGGAAAGTATGTGAGATAAACCAAGGTTGTAGAACGCAATCCAGTGAGTTCATGTCCCCATTTTCTTCTTAAATGTTTTATTGTTTAACAACTATCGGGGGAAAATACATGTTCCATGGTATGATAAGCTAGGGAATGAAACAACTTAGATCATGTGCGGATAGGGTGGAACTTAAGCACCATTAATCTTGTTTAAGACCACGGTTCAAAGGTTAGATCTAGCGGGTGTTGGCGAGCCCACTCTTGGTCATGGACCCACACGGAAGAGTGCATTTGTCGTCCCAGTCGAGGTTAATCGACGAAAATCGTCTAGGTTTGGATGCTTCCTATGTCGTCACACATATTAATGTCCTTGCAAAACATTAATGATAAACAATTTCATTGACGCTTTACATACCTAGTTTGATATAAAGACATCATACATTTATGGATTTATCTTACACAACTAAAATACATGAACTCCCCAACTTTTGTTGATTTTCAACTTAGCATGTATTTCAGGAAATTAGTGGTCCAATGCCAGAAATTTCAGACAAGAAAAGCAAGTGTCAAGTCTCCATGTCAACTTTTGAAGGGTTTGTCCATTATCTACAGCCTCCTTGCGGTGATATATGGGTCAAAGCCTTATCATTTTAAAACTTGCATTTTAGATGTGTAACACCCCGACAACTTATTTTCATTTTATGGTTTGTAAACAATATACTCAACTTATGTTGTGTTTTGAAAAAATATTGGAAATTTGGAACTTGTTTTATTCATTTAGTATGTTCACTTATATTGTATGGAATGCGAATCGATCAGATCACACCGCGTGCTTCCGCCTATGAGCGGGTGTGACAAAAGCACTCCAACAGGATCTCACAGACCACGAGTGGCGCTCACCAAAATACAATAGATCTACCTCTTTCTTTCCTCAGCTTATACGCACGTGGTCTATGGTGATTTCATTCCCTAGCTTACGATACCATTTTGTAACATGTATCTCCCCTAATTTTGGAAATAAAATATTTTTAAAAGATGAGACATGAACTCATAGTTTTGCGTTCGTGCAAATAGCTAGCAACCATGCTTGTTTCCTTGTTTTGTATCCCGACCTACAAGTGTCCTAATTTTGTTAAGGCACTTAGGTATATTGATTGATCATGTACAAGTCTTTCATCATGAACCTTGTTAAGATTTGTCTTGTTTCGTTTGTTTGAAACTCTGTTTATCGCGTTGGTAGTTTGGTTTTCTGTATCATTGTTGATATTATATATATATATATATTAGTATCCTTGTTTGTGAAGACTCCGGGGCCTAGCCACTTGTATGTCCTTGTGATTGGTTCGATTGTTTCGTTGATGTAGGTAATATGTATTTCATCTCCCAAAATATATATTCCTGTTCCATGTAATCTCGTTCCATTGGATCTTTGATTATGTTTATGTACATATGTATATTTATATATTTATTCTTAAATATATATGTTTACCCAAGTTTGTTACTTTGTAAAAAACGATATTTATATTTTAACAAGTCTTTGTATTTATATACATGTATGTGTACTTGTTTGCATATTTGACGAAGTCATGTACACGTTATGTATTTGTATGTATACGTGTACCCAAGTATATGTATATCTATTTCATAGGTACTTGTGTCGTTTTTGTATGTATTCGTATTCATATGTACATGTATAATACTTGTATTCTTGTATTTTGCTAAGTGTGTTGTGGTATACGTAGGCACATATTTAGATAAATTAAACAAATCAATTCAGAAATCTCAAACTTGGGTTCAAATCTAAATCTTGTTCTTCATAGCTTTAGTTCATTGTTCGTTTTTGGTTTCTAGAGAGAGAAAGCTATACACACATATTTTACTATCAGAAAGTAAGTAGAGAGAGAATCTGTTTCAAAAATTTGTTCTTTTCTTCATGATTGTCATGTTTCTAGTGAGAGAAACAGTTGAGTAGAGTGAGAAACAGTCGTTGCTAATGAGATAAAGAAAGGAAGTTAGAGTGAGAAACTTTCATGAATTCTTTTTTAAGGTAACCATCATGTAGAAATATTCGAGATTTGTTAGATTTGTCCGAAATTAACATTAAATCTTAGTGTGTTTATCATGCTCTGGTTGTTGGTTGTTCCCTGTCTGGAATTGTTATACCTATCAGAAATACCCTGTCACACCTGCTCGTAGGCGGAAGTGCGAGTTGTGATCATGATTGATTCTTATTGATACGATATAAGTAAACATACTAAATGAAATAAACAACTCGATCGCCAAATGTGATAGATCGATTTCAAAACACCATGCAACGTAATTGTATAGTTGACATCTTTTCGAAAAGATTACAAGTTTAATAAAAATCATTCAACAAAATGAAAGTTCATGGATTAAGGTTTTGGTAATTATAACACCCAAAGGAGGCGGTATATAATAGACAAATCCCTCAAAATGGCATATAGTTCTGATTTTTAGTTTCTTGACTTGTTCTTACGCATAGTCCACTAATTGCCTCAAATATGTGGAAGTTTAAAAATGTCAACAAAGTTGGTGAATTCATGTAGTTATTTTTGTATCAAATGAATCTTTAAAACATTTAAAATAATTTGTATAAAATCTGGTATATTAAAGCGTCAATGATGTGGTTGATCATTAATGTTTTGCAAAGACATTAATATGTGTGACGACATAGGAAGCAATCCAACCCTTGACGAATACCCTCGACTGGGACACAAAAGCACTCTTCCGGTCTCATGGACCAAGATTGGGGCTCACCAAAACCCAATAGATCTATCCCTTCTGTTTCTCGGTCTAATGTGATTAATGGTGATTAAGTACAACCCTATTCGCACATGATCTTAGTTGTTTTATTTCCTAACTTATCATACCACTTGTACATGTATCTCCCTTGAATGTTTAAAACCTGAAAAGGGTTTAAAAGAAGGGACATGAACTCACTGAATGCGTCTGTGTAAGCGTACTAGTAATCACGGGTGGTCCTCATGTCTCACAACGTAACCTACAAGTGTCCTAATTTTGTTAGACACTTAGGGCTATATCTAATCTATGTACAAGCCTTCCATTTTGAATGTTTATTAGGACTTGTATTGAGTTGTATGGAAATCTTGTTTATTATTCATGTTGTAGACGGATAATTCTTCTAAGTTGTTAGTATATATTATATAAAATATATATTTGTATGTTCGTGAGTTGTAGAACGGCCCAGCCCTCTTGTGACTTCGTGCCTTGCACGAGTGTTATGTACGTGTCCGCGACATATGTAGGGCGGAGCCCCTTGTAGTCGGGCCTCGCACGTTTGTCTCATTGATGACATTAGCGAATATATTTTATGTTCTTAAAATATAATTCCTTGTTAAATGTGATCTTTGATCACCTTCTAAGTGTTTTTATATATATTTTCAAGCAAATATATATATATATTTGCTTGAAAATATATATAATCCAAGTTCGATGAGAGTTAAAATAATATATTTTTAACTCATTTCTTGTATTAATATACTTATACATCTCTTAAATTCTTGTATTGGTGCACCTTTGACCAAGTCAAAGTATATGTATAATTATATTTATTTCACCAAATAAATATGTATGATTTTGATAAATAGTATTTCCAATATTATTTTAGTATAAATATACTTGTATAAATACTTGAATATCTAGTATTTCGCTAAGTGTATACTTAGACAAGTATACATGTAATTAAATATAAATACGCATGTGTTTGGTATTTAGTGACTAAAATCATTTGTTATATTTTTTATGGTTTTTCTTTCCGAAAATTATATTTCTTGTAAATATATACCTTAACGTTTCTTCAAAATAATACATTTTTAAGATTTGTTAAGCATATATATTTTTGGTTACTTGTTTAGCATATATTTATGTTTTTATAACTTGCCTGATTTTTATATAATTAATTATGAACCTTGATAATATATATATATATATATGGGGAGTATCATGAGAAAACTTCATATAGATAAGAAAACTAAAAAGCCTAAAAAACATCCCAATTTTTTTACAATTTTTTTTTTATAAAAAGTCGCTACTTTTGATGTATAGAAAACTTTAAAACAAAAAAAAACTTGTACTACACATGTGTTATATGCTTAGATTTATCTTTTAAGTTTAGTTTAACTTTTAGGGTTAGGTTTTTTGGGGGTTTAGGATTAAGATTAGGTTTTTGGGTGTTGGGGGGGGGGGGGGGTTTAGGTTTTTGCTGGAGTGCGGGTGGGGAGGGGGGTTTAGGTTTTTTAAGGGGTGCGGCTGGGGGGTTGATGTTTTTTGGGGAGTTTACGTTTAGGGTTTAGTTTTAGGTTTTTTTGGCGAGTAGGGGTTTAGGTTTTTTTTGGGGGGGATGGGGGTTGGGGGGTGTCAGTGGGGGTTGGGTTAGGTGGTTTAGTCTTTTTCATATTAATGCACATGTGCAGTACAACTTTTTTTTTTGAATTTTTTTATATTATATATAGCGATTTTTATTAAAAAATTCAAAATTTTTCTATATGTTTTTAGGCCTTTTTAGTTAGTTTTTTGGTTTTCTCAAGATTCATCCCCTACATATATTATATATCTTGCTCTTAATATATATATATATATATGTATATATATATATATGTATATATATATATTCATAGTAATTTTTAAGAAAACTCTATTTATATTTTGTGTCAAAAACTTGGGAAAATTGTGGTAAACGTTTTCAAACGTTTAACTTGTTAAAACTTTGTTAAAAAATATTTTTCTAACACTTTGATTCTTACCAAAAAAATGGCCATAGTTTTCACTAGATTTAAGAGTTTTCTTATGTTTTCCAACATGTGTTATTATGTTCTAACCTCAACAAAATCATCCATTTACAACTTCAACAAATAATAACCATTAACAACTAGAAATCTACATTTTACCACAAGATGATGAACTCACTTTTTTGTATGAACATGTAGATCTTTTACCACAAGATGATGAACTCACATTTTTACCTAGTTAGTTTTTTTTTTCAGTTAAATTTAGTCATTAGTTTTTTTTTCAGTTAAATTTAGTCATGTGCCTTGCACATGAGGGCATTTTTGTCAATGCATCTTTGAAGGGACTAATACCTAAATAACATAAATAACCAAACTTTTTTAAAAAATAAAAAAATACTTTAAAAAAAGGTTTTAGAAACTAAACCACTATCTCTCTCTCTTTCTCTAATTCTTTGTATCTATGTCTTTTAGATTTCTCACATTACTTTCTCCCCCACACCACCACCATTATCCACCCCACACCACCACCATATTGAGTACAACCACCACCCATTGCTCCCCACCTGCCAAACAACCTCCATCCACTACATCACTCCAGCCACCACCCAGTCGATGGTTTTGAGACGACCATTAAGGGTTTTTAGACCAAATCATCACAGCTGCTACAAGTAACAAGGGTGAAACGTTCAAACTTGAAGACGATTGTAGACGCATAACTAGCCAACAGTTAGTGTTTCAGGCAATGTAGGGTTTCGTCGTTCAATGTATCAAGCAATGGTGCATGACGGTTTAGGGTTTCACAACGATGTAGTGATGGTTGTGCTATAGGTGGTTGTGACTGCTGCAGGCGGATAAGGTTTCATGATGGTCTAATTTAGGATTTTTATGAATGTTGCTGCGGTTGAGGATGGTGGTTGTTGGTTGTGTAGGGGGGTCCAAGTTTCAGGATTTCACGGCGGTGTAGGGATGGTTATGCTACAGGTGGTTGTGGTTGTGCTAGAAAGAGAGAGGTGGTTGACGGTGGTGATTAGATAGAGGTTGTCACACCCCGACCCGCAGCGGAAAAGGTGATTGGGGCATGATTGGGTTATCATCAAAGCTCATGACATTTATTATACGTTTCATATTCATTAATACAAATTAAATGGAAAGTTACAATAAATGTTACAACATGTTCTAACTAACAATCTAAACTTCTTTGTTCTCTTCTAAGGCATATCCTATGTTTTCCTTGCTTCAACATGTTCACCTGTATCATGTGTAAAAGGGTTTTTGGATCAACATAATGTTGGCGAGTGAATCCTATTGAAAACATTTGAACAAATTTATTTAAATTGATTATGAAATATGTGCACAACCAAACATGAGTAAAAATAGATGTAAACTTAATCAACAATCATAAGATATTAAATGAAACACACATGAACAATAATGGAACAATTAGAGGCACGCGATGCTCAACTCGTCTCTCACGAGGAACTGAGGGGCCTAATGAATGAATTGCATAAACATGATAATATAAATGACACAACTACAAATAATATAAACTCAATGATACACACATGGACAAAATGGAACATTTAGAGGCACGCGATGCTCAACTCGTCTCTCACGAGGAACTGAGGGGCCTAATGATTGAGTTTCATATAATTTGACAAAAAGGAAATAGTAAAACACAACAATATAAACAATCTAAGTTTAGGTCATGATGTGGTATGGCACAAGTTTAAATAAATAAATTAATTATTTTCATAACACATGATACACCCCAAAACGTGTAATTTAAAAGGGGAAGTTGTAAGATTCACTCACAGTGGGTGCGTTCGGTTGATGATGTTGAATGCACGCGAAAGTGGTTTTAATCACGTGTGAGATTTAACCTAGATAAATCGCATTATGGTTTGGTGAGTAAACGGATTTTATTAATCTATTTTAGTAGGATTGTTGGGTGTATTTTTGTGAGTTTGAGGCTATTTTCTAACCTTAAAAATGTTATTTTTAAGTATTTTTAATTGATTTTTAATTAAAATAATTAAATAAAATAATAAAAAAATTTGATTTTTTTCTGACCGTTGACCGTTGACCTGACCGTTGACTGGTTCGATTCGGAATACAAGTGCGCTGAGTGAGGCTCGAACCCGAGACCTCCCGTACGCGTGCACGCAGCTCTACCAACTGAGGCTACGTGTCTAACCCGTTATATATCTGATTTTAATTATATATATATATATTAATTAGTTTAAACCGAAAATCATTTTATTTTAAAAACAGTTTAAATCAATTCGGACGTGCACTCCACAGGTCTCGAACCCGGGACCTGTGGCTTAAATTAACACACAGTCCACCGCTGGACTGTGTGTTTAACATGTTATATAACTCGATTTTTATTATACTTAAATACAAATTAGTTATTTCCTTTTCTGCCTTATTTAAAAAGAATAGATAATTGTCCGAGTCGGTGCAGAAGACCGGACTCGAACTCGTGACCTGTGATATAAACAAACACACAGTCCACCGCTGGACTGTGTGTCTAACTTGGTTATTATTCCGGTTATTAATATACTTAACATATACCAGTGGCGACTCCGGTTCAGTTAAACAAAAAAATTATTTTTATTAAGGCAGCGTGTGTGAAACGGGATTCGAACTCGAGACCTTTGCATGTTTAACGTGCACACAGTCCACCGCTGGACTGTGTGTCTAACCCGAGTAATTTCTTGATTTATATTATACTTATATGTTATAGCGGTCATCGTCTTCTTCATCAAGATATAACCAGAATTCAGAAATCGACTGGTTCAAAGTCTTAATCGTTTTCTTTAGTGTTTTAGGTTAATTATAGATGATATATGAGTGAAAAGATAAAGATATTAGGCGAAGAGGTATACCGACTGGACCCTCTGTTTTCCGGCAGAAACTCCGGTGACAGCAATCAACTCCGGCGTCAGGTGTCTTGCAGCAGCAAGTCTCCGGAAAGCTTGGAAAAAGTATGGGTATCTCCGGTATAAGCTTCAGAGGCTCAGTGAGGCTCGGAAATGAGGAAACCGGTTTTCCGGCGATGAACAGTTTAATTCCGGCGAGTGGAATTACGCCGAGAAAAAGTGTGGTTTTAAGCGAAAAAGTTTGCAGTGGGTTGTGGGTGAATTTATAGTGTAAATCGTTGATGTATTTGGCCCGATTTCTAACTGGATTCATTGATTTAAATTTCTCTGGCGGTTATAATTTTTGGTCGCGGACTCAGACGTCGGTTATAACCGAGGTCTTGTTAATGGTTTACGTTATAACGTAAATTGTCGTTAAAAGCTCGCGAGTTTACCGGGATTCCGACGACTGAACTATTGGGCGCCGGTTTTGAATTTGTAACGTTACTTTATGAATTAAATGATTCTAATATTCACCAAACAATACAAGTGGCGCAGTGGTTTGTGTGTGTGTGTTAAGACATGTTTCCGGACCGGTAGTGACCCGGGTTCGAAACCCGGCAGAGTACTTTTATTTTTATTTTGCGATTTTCAACAGTTTTTCAAAAACTAAATATATATTCCCGTATAATAATCGATTACGTATCGTTTAAAAATATTTTGGGCATTTAATTGGCAACGAAATTTTTTGACTGACTGTTCGGTTGATAAACGGAGCGGGTTTGGTAAATCCGTTTTTGACGGATGTTACAGTATCCCCTGCTTTTTAGAAATTTCGTCCCGAAATTTAAATAATGATATATTTTGACTAAAAGGATGATGATGTTTTGTTTGACAGTTGTATGCTTAGAAAAATAAGGGTTTAAGTTTTTTTGTTCGAGGCGGTAACGTTTCTTGTAAGGGTTAAGTACCCTATTCAGGAATCGCTTTTTGTTGCCTACTGTATAAGTATTGATAAGCAGAAATGATTTGCTAAAAATGATATCATGCATAAGAGTTTAGATACGTTTGGGAAAGTAGGGTTATATCCTAAGGCAAAACTTCTAACACTACAACCTATATGGAACATAAATAAAAACACAACAGCCGATATTTGAACATAAGTAAACACAACAGCTAATATTCGAACATGAATAAACACATCAGCAAATATTTGAATCCACATTCTGATAGCATATATGTTTGAATGGTGGAAGTTCCTCTCTCGTTTGTTATGATGGAGAGGTTAGTTTATGTAGAAATGGAACACAATCCAATCTCTTTAAATAACATGATGATATAAATGTAACACAAATTCCAACCAAGGCAATACCTATCCTACATGGAACTTCTCATAACCGCCTGATAATGCCTCTGATCCTTTGGCAAGAATACTTATATATAGGAAGTACCAGCGGCGTATCCACCATATTCTTGCCAAATTTTCATTAGTTTTATCCACAAGTTATGATTGGTTACCAAGAAACTAATAAATCCTACATAGAACTTCTCATAGCCGTCCGATAATGCCTCTGATCCTTTGACAAGAATACTTATATATAGGAAGTACCAGCGGCGTATCCACCATATTCTTGTCAAATTTTCATTGGTTTTATCAGTGAATTATGATTAGTCCTATAACTCTACAACCAATACAACAAACATAAAATACTGATATGAAATATATTTGTGCGATCAAGGCTCAATCGAACGGAGCCGATTGTATTGCATGTACTGAAAATGAATGGATGTGCGCTCAAGGCTCAATCAAACGGAGCCGAACGTATTGAATGTACTGAAATTGAAATTGTGTGCCCAAGGCTCAATCAAACGGAGCCGAGCGTATTGCATGTACTGAAAATGAATAACTTAACCACACAAACAGCCTATGCATGGAACCTCTCATAACCGCCTGATAATGCCTCCGATCATTTGACAAGAATACTTATATATAGGAAGTACCAGCGGCGTATCCACCATATCCTTGTCAAATTTTCATTGACTTTATCCGCAAGTTATGGTTAGTTCGATGCGACTCTACTACAAACACCACAACCACAAGATACTGATAATGAAATTGTCTGTGCGCTCAAGGCTCAATCAAACGGAGCCGAACGTATTTAATGTACTGAAATTGAACAACTTAATCTAAACAACCATCACACAATCAGCCTATGCATGGAACCTCTCATAACTGCCTGATAATGCCTCCGATCATTTGACAAGAATACTTATATATAGGAAGTACCAGCGGCGTATCCACCATATCCTTGTCAAATTTTCATTGACTTTATCCGCAAGTTATGGTTAGTTCGATGCGACTCTACTACAAACACCACAACCACAAGATACTGATAATGAAATTGTATGTGCGCTCAAGGCTCAATCAAACGGAGCCGAACGTATTGCATGAACTGGAAATGTAAATTGAAATGTGCGCTCAAGGCTCAATCAAACGGAGCCGAACGTATTGCATGTATTGAAATGTAAAATGAAATAACCGATCAAGGCTCAATCAAACGGAGCCGATCGTGCGGGCACGCCCTGATCAACCGCATAATAAAATGGGGATCAAACTCAACCTCGATGGATGGGGAGCTACGGCCTCGGCAATGCATATACTGAAAACAATATATAATATACAATAATTACTCTAACAGTTTACACATGGAGCCTCTCATAACCGCCAGATAATGCTTCTGATCCTTTGACAAGAATACTTATATATAGGAAGTACCATCGGCGTATCCACCGTATTCTCGTCAAAGTTTCATTGGCTTTATCCTTAAGTTATGTTTGGTTCTATGTGATAAAGAAAAAACTAAGACTAAACGATAGGAGTTGAATCTGGATCTTCGGCGAAAAGGACTAGTTGAGTATCTTCTTTTGGGCCGTCATTATCTTCGACAGGATTGGCATTGATATTGAAGACTCTTCCTCTTGCTGGTGGCCTAGCGGTTGGGTTTCCTTGGTTTACTTGGTTAACTGGGTTTGATTGGGCTTGAGTGTTGATGACGTTAACCAATTGAGGGCATGTGTTTCTAAAGTGGGTAGGGTCGCCACAATTGAAACAAGCTCGAGCATATGGGAACATGGGGTATTGGGGTTGGTGATAAGTTTGGGCCATGTTTTGAGTAGGGGAAAAGGTTTGGTTTTGAAAGGTGCGACAAACATTGCTCAAATGACCATAGCGTCCACAAGTTGCACATAGACGACAAGGTAGGGTATGGGGATGGTGATAAAAACAGTTGTTGCATCACGGGTGAGGTCCAAGATATGGTTTCTTATCTGGGTAAGCTGAGTTGGGTGCCACTTGGGTGATTGGGATAGCTCGGATGGGTATGGCGTGTAAAACTGGTGGATTTCGTTGGGTAGCAGCGAAAAGTCGCCCGACTCTTCTTCTTTTAGGATTGGGTTGAGAAGGGGATTCGGTTTGAATGGAGTCGGAGGTTTCAGTCGATTCTTTATCCTTCTTCTTCTCCTCCTTGAAGTCTTTGTTTCGGATTCGGTTCTCGGTGAGCTCTGTTGCTAGCTCCATTGCTGCTTGCAGGCTTGGCACTTATTACAGGGTCTTGAATCTTTGACGGAAGACCACGAATGTAGTGCTCGATCAAACGGTAGAGGGGAGTGAACATGTTGGGAACCATTTGATGTAACTCGAGGAATCTTTTTTTGTTGGTGATGTGGTCTCCTTCCATTTGCTTCAATGAGTAAAATTCATCTTCTAACTTCTTGATTTCCCTCCTTGGGCAAAATCGTCTGGTCATGATTTCCTTCAATTCGTTCCAAGTTAAGGACATAGCATCTTCCACACCTCGTTTGGCCTTCTCTGTGTTCCACCAAGTAAGTGCTATCCCATATAATCGACCGGTAGCATATCGCACTTTGCGATTGTCAGGGCAATCACAATTTAGAAATGTGTTCTCCATTTCTTCAAACCAATGGAGGAGAGCGGTGACGCCTTCAGTCCCTTTGTATTTCGGAGGGTCGCATGATTTGAAGTGCTTGTAGGTGCATTTAGTGGTATTTGGGGAAGAGTTGAAAATGTTTTGGTTTGCTTGATTGACAGGATTAACGGTAAATGCTTGTTGAACTTGGATTACAATGTTGGGTATTACGACAGCCATTTGTTGAGCGATTAAGGCAGTCATGCGTTCGCGGGCTTTACTTGCTCTCGTCTTCCTACGGGCGAGGTTAGAAGACATCTTCAAGGAATACATGACAAGAGTATGAGTTGGATGCTTTTGAGATCATGGGTCGCATTCAAGAATGGATATTCATAAAATAATTATAGATAAATAAATTACTACATCCATTGGATGTCTTGGGTTTTGCTCGCTGTTAGGCCCTACATGCCGCCATACTTTACCTGTGTAATCATGTGGGCCCCATGAATACCGGTTTTTCATATGGTTCGCACGGGTTTGCCAGGTTGCGTACACAAAAACCCAGAGAAAATCGAGAAATATGTATACAACGTGTGATATTCGGAATGTGTCCAGGTGTAGACACGGTGACAACTCAAAGTAGGGTTAGTTCGAACAACGTTTGGTGTGGCATGCTTTGGCCTAATAGGTCCTTCGTACTCTCATCGTTGGTCCCCAGGTAGGTAAACTGGTCCGTTATATTGGATTTATACGAATGCCAGCCTAGACAGGACGTTCCGACTACCGGTACCTGTACCCTTCCAGTTACTACATGCCCGTCGCAGAACTTACTTTGATGAGATTTGAAAATTGCACAAAATCTTTGGATAATGAGAGTATGAAAATAAATTGAATACATGAACATCGATATATGTATAATGAATATGTATATATGTATAATGAATATGTATATAAGCATGTATGTTTGACTGAAATGTAAACAAATATGAAACAAATAAATATCACAAGTTTGTATGTAACCACCTAATCAATTAAAATTTAAGCAGACTATAGTATAGGCTCTAAGGGTCTAATAAGCTATCCTATATCCCTATAGTCATGGCTCTGATACCAATCTGTCACACCCCGACCCGCAGCGGAAAAGGTGATCGGGGCATGATTGGGTTATCATCAAAGCTCATGACATTTATTATACGTTTCATATTCATTAATACAAATTAAATGGAAAGTTACAATAAATGTTACAACATGTTCTAACTAACAATCTAAACTTCTTTGTTCTCTTCTAAGGCATATCCTATGTTTTCCTTGCTTCAACCTGTTCACCTGTATCATGTGTAAAAGGGTTTTTGGATCAACATAATGTTGGCGAGTGAATCCTATGGAAAACATTTGAACAAATTTATTTAAATTGATTATGAAATATGTGCACAACCAAACATGAGTAAAAATAGATGTAAACTTAATCAACAATCATAAGATATTAAATGAAACACACATGAACAATAATGGAACAATTAGAGGCACGCGATGCTCAACTCGTCTCTCACGAGGAACTGAGGGGCCTAATGAATGAATTGCATAAACATGATAATATAAATGACACAACTACAAATAATATAAACTCAATGATACACACATGGACAAAATGGAACATTTAGAGGCACGCGATGCTCAACTCGTCTCTCACGAGGAACTGAGGGGCCTAATGATTGAGTTTCATATAATTTGACAAAAAGGAAATAAGGAAATAGTAAAACACAACAATATAAACAATCTAAGTTTAGGTCATGATGTGGTATGGCACAAGTTTAAATAAATAAATTAATTATTTTCATAACACATGACACACCCCAAAACGTGTAATTTAAAAGGGGAAGTTGTAAGATTCACTCATAGTGGGTGCGTTCGGTTGATGATGTTGAATGCACGCGAAAGTGGTTTTAATCACGAGTGAGATTTAACCTAGATAAATCGCATTATGGTTTGGTGAGTAAACGGATTTTATTAATCTATTTTAGTAGGATTGTTGGGTGTATTTTTGTGAGTTTGAGGCTATTTTCTAACCTTAAAAATGTTATTTTTAAGTATTTTTAATTGATTTTTAATTAAAATAATTAAATAAAATAATAAAAAAATTTGATTTTTTTCTGACCGTTGACCTGACCGTTGACCGGTTCGATTCGGATACATGCGCTGAGTGAGGCTCGAACGAACCTCCTCGCGTCACAGCTCTACCACTGAGCTGAGTGTCTAACCCGTTAATCCGTTCTTACATTATCAATATTAATTAGTTTAACCGTAAAATCTATTTATTTATATATTAATAAAACCGAACATTTATTAAAAACTTAATCAATTCGGACGTGCACTCCACAGGTCTCGAACCCGGGACCTGTGGCTTAAACTAACACACAGTCCACCGCTGGACTGTGTGTTTAACATGTTATATAACTCGATTTTTATTATACTTAAATACAAATTAGTTATTTCCTTTTCTGCCTTATTTAAAAAGAATAGATAATTGTCCGAGTCGGTGCAGAAGACCGGACTCGAACTCGTGACCTGTGATATAAACAAACACACAGTCCACCGTTGGACTGTGTGTCTAACTTGGTTATTATTCCGGTTATTAATATACTTAACATATACCAGTGGCGACTCCGGTTCAGTTAAACAAAAAAATTATTTTTATTAAGGCAGCGTGTGTGAAACGGGATTCGAACTCGAGACCTTTGCATGTTTAACGTGCACACAGTCCACCGCTGGACTGTGTGTCTAACCCGAGTAATTTCTTGATTTATATTATACTTATATGTTATAGCGGTCATCGTCTTCTTCATCAAGATATAACCAGAATTCAGAAATCGACTGGTTCAAAGTCTTAATCGTTTTCTTTAGTGTTTTAGGTTAATTATAGATGATATATGAGTGAAAAGATAAAGATATTAGGCGAAGAGGTATACCGACTGGACCCTCTGTTTTCCGGCAGAAACTCCGGTGACAGCAATCAACTCCGGCGTCAGGTGTCTTGCAGCAGCAAGTCTCCGGAAAGCTTGGAAAAAGTATGGGTATCTCCGGTATAAACTTCATAGGCTCAGTGAGGCTCGGAAATGAGGAAACCGGTTTTCCGGCGACGAACAGTTTAATTCCGGCGAGTGGAATTACGCCGAGAAAAAGTGTGGTTTTAAGCGAAAAAGTTTGCAGTGGGTTGTGGGTGAATTTGTAGTGTAAATCGTTGATGTATTTGGCCCGATTTCCAACTGGATTCATTGATTTAAATTTCTTCGGCGGTTATAATTTTTGGTCACGGACTCAGACGTCGGTTATAACCGATGTCTTGTTAATGGTTTACGTTATAACGTAAATTGTCGTTAAAAGCTCGCGAGTTTACCGGGATTCCGACGACTGAACTATTGGGCGCCGGTTTTGAATTTGTAACGTTACTTTATGAATTAAATGATTCTAATATTCACCAAACAATACAAGTGGCGCAGTGGTTTGTGTGTGTGTGTTAAGACATGTTTCCGGACCGGTAGTGACCCGGGTTCGAAACCCGGCAGAGTACTTTTATTTTTATTTTGCGATTTTCAACAGTTTTTCAAAAACTAAATTTATATTCCCGTATAATAATCGATTACGTATCGTTTAAAAATATTTTGGGCATTTAATTCGCAACGAAATTTTTGACTGACTGTTCGGTTGATAAACGGAGCGGGTTTGGTAAATCCGTTTTTGACGGATGTTACAGAGGTAGAGAGAGAGATAGATAGATAGAGAAGTGGTTGCCCTTAAGTGATCAGATTTAACCGAAAAAACTAACTATGTTAGGCCTGAAGGACATAACGTGCATGATTTGAAAACATAAATTACAAAACTCATCAATTTGAAAGACAAAGGACACCGCCTGAAAAACGGTATAAAGATAAAAGGACAAAATTTGAAATTAACTCCAAATATATATATATATATATATATATATATATGTATATATATATATCTCATATATTTAGTCCATACACCCATGTATGGGTAAGTATGTGTATTATTGTACTTAGTTATTTTCTAATGTATTTTTGGGTGTATTTTGTATATGTATTTCTTGTGAGTATTTAGTTAAATATACATCCCTACATTCACACTAAATATATAACACACATAGATATGCAAATAAGCACATAAGTTGTGTGACAACTAAATATAAAGACAACTAAATAGACACCCATTCGTAGGTGGAAGCACGAGGTGTGATCGTGATTCTCATTGCATACGGTATAAGTAAACATACTAAATGAAATAAATAACTCGAATGACTAATGTCATAGATCGTTTTCTAAATACCACGCAACATAATTGTATAGTTCACATCTTTTCCAAAAGATTACAAGTTTAGTAAAACATCATTCAACAAAATGAAAGTTCATGGATTAAGGTTTTGGCCATTATATCACCGCAAGGATGCAGTATATAATAGACAAATCCCTTAAAAATGGCTTTGATATCTGATTCTTGGTTTCTTGACTTGTTCTTGCACATAGTCTAATAATTTCCTGAAATACATGTAAGTTTAAAAAATGTCAACAAAGTTAGTGAAGTCATGTAGTTGTTTTTGTATCAAATAAATATTTGAACATTTTAAATAATTTTTATAAAATCCGGTATGTTAAAGCCTCAATAAAATCATTGATCATTCATGTTTTACAAGGACATTAATATATGTGACGACATAGGAAGCAATCTAACCCTTGACGAATTATGTGTCGAATACTCTTGACTGGGACACAAAAGAACTCTTTCAGTCTCATGGACCAAGAGAGGGGCTCGCCAAAACCCAATGAATCTACCCCTTCCGTTCCTCGGTCTAATGTGATTAATGGTGCTTAAGTACAACCCTATTCGCACATGATCTAAGTTGTTTTATTTCCTTTGGCTTATCATACCACTTGTACATGTATCTCCCTGGAATTTTAAAATACTAAAAAGCATTTAAAAGAGGGGATATGAACTCACTAAAATGCGTTCGTGTAAGCGTACTAGTAATCACGGGTGGTCCCCATGTCTCACAAAGTAACCTACAAGTGTCCTAATTTCATTACACTTAGGTCTATGTCTAATCTATGTACAAGCCTTCCATTTTGAATGTGTATTAGGACTTGTATTCAGTTGTATGGAAATCTTATTTATTATTCATGTTGTAGACGGATAATTCTTCTAAGTTGTTAGTATATATTTTATAAAATATATATTTGTATGTTTGTGAGTTGTATGAACGGGCTCAGCCCTCTTGTGACTTCGTGCCTCGCACAAGTGTTATGTACGTTTCCACGACATATGGAGGGCGGAGCCCCTTGTAGTCGGGTCTCACACGTTTGTCTCGTTGACTACATCAGTGAATATATTTTATGTTCTTAATATATAATTTCCTTGTTAAACGTGATCTTCGATCACCTTCTAAGTGTATGTGTATATATATTTTCAAACAAAATACATATAATCCAAGTTCGATGAGAGTTAAAATAATATATTTTTATCTCATTTCATGTATTAGTATAATTATACATCTCCTAAATTCTTCTATTGGTGCACCTTTGACAAGTCAAAGTAGAGGTATAATATGTTTATTTCACAAAATAAATATGTATCATTTTGTTAAATAATATTTCCAATATTATTTTAATATGAATATACTTATATGAATACTTGAATATCTTGTATTTAGGTATAAATATCCATGTGTCTGGTATTTAGTGACTAAAATCATTTCTTATGACTTTTATGGTTTTTTTTCCGGAAATTATATTTCTTATAAAATATATACTTTAACTTTTCTTCAAAATAGTATATTTTTAAGGTTTGGTTGTAATATATATATTTTTCACGCTTGTTAAGTATATATATTTTTGATCACTTTTTTAGCATATATTTATTTTCCTGATTTTATATAATTAATTCCGGACCTTGTTAATATATATATCTTGCTCTTATATATATATATATATATATATATATATATATATATATATATATATATATATATATATGTCCATACACCCATGTATGGGTAAGTATGTGCATTATTGTTTTTAGTTATTTTTCAATGTATTTTTTGGGTGTATTTTGAATATGTATTTCTAGTTAAATATAGATCCTCACATTCACACTAAATATATAGTACACAAAGATATACAAATAAGCACATAAGTTGTGTGTGACAACTATATATATATATATATATTTATATTCATAGTAATTTTTAAGAAAACTCTATTTATATTTTGTGTCAAAAACTTGGGAAAATTGTGGTAAATGTTTTCAAACATTTAACTTGTTAAAACTTTGTTAAAAAATATTTTTCTAACACTTTGATTCTTACCAAAAAAATGGCCATAGTTTTCACTAGATTTAAGAGTTTTCTTATGTTTTCCAACATGTGTTATTATGTTCTAACCTCAACAAAATCATCCATTTACAACTTCAACAGATAATAACCATTAACAACTAGAAATCTACATTTTTACCACAAGATGATGAACTCATTTTTGTATGAACATGTAGATCTTTTAGAACCATCACTTAACATAACCTTTTTTTTTTAAGATCTACAACTTTCCAACTTTTATAAGACTTGTAAAAATCATTTTTATATACTTATATTCTTACATCTTCAAAAATATCAAATATATATATATATATATATATATATATATATATATATTATATATATATATATTCTTTTACAACATTTTCAAGAACACATCTTGTGTTCATCATGTTCATCATACTTGTCCTAAATGTATTTAGAATGAGAGTTCTTGATGGTTCGATTTGTACATTTCTAATCTATAATAACAAGAACTAAAAATGGTGATTAAGAACACTCACTACTAGCACAAGGCTAGGGATGAACTCCAAGAATGGTCCTTGAACTTCTAATGCTTGCACCTTCCTTAGAATGCCTCAGAACACCTTTGAGTACACTTGGATTACTTGTAAAATGGCTTGAAATGAAGATGATGTTGATGATGGGGAGGCCGTAGATTGTTATGGAGGGAGGAGAGGTTTTTGTGTATTGATTTTTGAGTGAAAGTAAAGTGAGGATAAGGTTTAAGGCACAAAGGGTCATTTTATAATCATCTTTTCATCATCTAATACTCATTTGCCAAAGAAGTGACATCTTTGACCCATGTTGACTAGTTTAACTAGTCCATGGGGGGGGCACTTAAGGGTAAATGGTTTTGGGGACATGGGAAGGGTCGTGGTTAAGTGTTATTATGTTTAAGAAATGTTAGATTTAGTTGGGTTATATTTAGCTTTTAGCTGTTTTAATTGTTTTAAGATGTTTAGTGGTTTTAACTAACTTTTTAATGTCAAAACAATGCTAACTAGTTTGTATACTATGTCTAGTTGTAGTTGTGTTAATTTCGTTGACGGATCATAAAATGTTAAATTATGTAACTTGTATGGTGTGATGTGTTTATTTATGTAGATGATTTTCCCAATATCATTTATGTTGTTTAGGATGTTTAACATCATTTTTTGGACATTGCACTATTTACCAAAATGCTGAATTTTGCGAACAAGTTGTTATTTATGGTCCAAATCAGACAATTTTAGTGCTAGTATATTTTTTCGAAAGGTTTTAACATATCCCTTGTTTTCCTAATTGGTTTGATATAGTTTTAATGTTGGACCTAATTCTAAGTCCTAAATGTCGTTTAGCTGAGTAGCAGAACCATGCTAACCATGCTGACACAACTAGTCTAGCCGGTCAATCTACCAAAGGTCATGCATATTTAAAATGTATTCTTCAAGATTTCTAGATGTATGACATTTAATGTCGTATTTACGTCTGGTGCACATAAGTTGTATAATATATTTAGTTGTTAATATTGCAGAAATTACCAGAAATTTGGCGTTTGTCTTGAATAGATTTTTGTCCGAAATAGCTTATTATCCGGAATAAAACTCTAAACGTAGACGACCTTCTGCGAGATAAAATCGATGTTGTAGGTTAGAAGTTCATTTGGTTGTAGCCGGCGACGAATTCTGATTTGTGAGTGTGAGATATCGTTGTGTCCCACCACCATTCAACAATAAATATGTGCCTCTTCCAGAGAACAATAGTGAAGAGTTAACTAATTACGTTGCCAAAACACCAAGGGTTGTGAATCCAATATTTGTTAATGATACTCAGCAATCTAATAGTTTTAAGACTTGTGTAGTATCAAAACATTTAGATACGCGTAAAGGAAAAGAAGATAAGAAGAGAGATTGTGATGGAGTGATTTTTAAGGATGAAGTGTCAGAAAAGCCATGGGTTACTTTTGAATCATATATCATAACTAACGAGCACAATGAAGTTTTTGAAAACGAAAAAACGATTGCTGATGCTAATAAGGAGATTCGAAAGAGATTTTATAAAAACAATGAAAATCTTTCTACTTCGTATGCAAATTTTAAATCAAAACCAGATTAAGTTCGTTAAAAATAACTTCTTCCAGGTACATAATAACGTTTTAAATAAAGCACCCAACCAAAGCAACAATATCAAAAGAAATTTCAAAAGGATTCTTTTGTCAAAGGTGGTACGTTAAACAAGGAAAGTTCCAATATTGAAGAAGCAAATGAAAAGTTTTTTAACAATCCGCTAAAGAAAACGTTTCTTGTTGTAAGTCTGCTAAGCCTAGCTTCAAGCATAAAGTATGTCTTAGATCTGGAAACAAGGGGTATATAGCAAGAAAGTGCCATATGAAGAAAAAAATGTCCAATGGCACAAGAAGAAATCAAGTAAAAGTGACGATTCGAGAACGAATGATTGGATGAGGGAGATTCTACCTAAATCACAACATAGGAAGAATTTTCAGTGTCCTAGAAAATTTGCAAAACCTACAAAGAATAATCAAACAAAAAATACAGTCTTTTGCTTCTAGTTTTAAATAGAAAATTGTTTAAACACTCATGTCTTACGCTATGACATACGGTACCATACTAGTCATTCCCCAAACTTCTCCATACTTGGTGAACAAGGCTGCTTCCCACAAGTTTCTTCATACTAGGCATGACTTACGGCTCGTAAGGGCCTCTCGCGAGTTTTTTGGACAGTTTCAGCCCCTTGACTTGTATTATCATATTTTTTTTTCATTTTAACCCCTTTAACCTAATATTTAGTTTATATTAGGGTATTAGGGCATGTGTATCTTGGATTTTGTTTTGGAAATGTTTTGGATCTCATTTTGCTTGATGGCATGATCACGTATTTCATAATTAAAATATAGAATTTATAAAACACGAAAAAGGATCGAAAATGTACAACCTTTGAAATGTTGCTAACATTACAGTCTCCCCACCCTTTTTAAGGTAAACTTTGGGTCACGTTGGATTCCCAACAAACTTTAACAATTGGTATTCGACTTTGCTTGAGTTTCTTGACTTTGCGGTGCATATTTTCCACAGGTTTCTCGAGGAAATGCACAGTTTCATTAATATAGATTTCGTCAAAAGGGATGTGAAGGTTTTCATCGGCTAAATATTTTTCAAGTAGGACACATGGAAGGTTAGATGAACGTTCCCAAGTTCAGGAGGTAGTTCGAGTTTGTAGGCTATCTTTCCGATTCTTTCAACGATCTTAAAAGGTCCCACATAAAGAGGAGCTATTTTACCTTTATTTCCAAATCTAATCACACCCTTCCAAGGGGATATCTTGAAAAGAACGTGATCACCAACTTGGAATTCCAAAGGTTTGCATCTTTTGGCAACTTCTAGTTGCCAAAAGGTTCTCACAGATTTTCATGATTTTGTTCATTGTTTCTTGAATGAGTTCAGGTCCGGTGATTTGAGCTTCACTGACTTCATTCCAACAGATAGGTGAATGACATTTTGGACCATAAAGAGCCTCAAATGGAGCCATTTGATGCTGGAGTGATAACTGTTGTTGTAGGAGAATTCGGTTAAAGGTGGATGCGAATCCCAACTACCACCAAAGTCAATCCCAAAAGCTCTAAGCATATCCTCAAGCGTTTGGATTGTCCTTTTGGTTTGTTCATCATTTTAAAGAAGATAAGTAGTACTTAGATTCAATTTGGTTCCGATGGAAGATTGCATAGTTTTCCAAAAACAAGAAGAGAAACGAGCATCACGATCCGAGATAATGTTCAAAGGAACACCACGATAAGATACAATCTCATCAATATAGAACTTATCAAGTTTGCCAGTAGAGAAATCCTCACGAATTGGCAAAAAGTGTGCTGACTTAGTCAGATGATCGATGATTATCCAAATGACATCATGACCTCTAGAAGTGCGTGGTAATTTAGTGATGAGATCTATAGCGATGTTCTCCACATCCATACTAGAACTTCTGGTTGTTCAAGCAAACCGGAGGGATGTTGATGTTCTGCCGTGACTTTAAGGCAAGGCAAGTAAGGCATTTGGACATGTACAAGGCTATGTCTTTCTTCATACTCGGCCACCAATACTATATATGAGGATCCATGTACATTTCTTCCGTATCAGGATGGATATAGCAACGAGACTTGTGGGCCTCGTTCATTAACAACGTACGAAAATTATCACAGTTCGGTATCAACAAACTGTTAAAGAAATATAGCAACCCATTATCTTTAGTTTCGAGCTAAAGCTCAAGATTATGAGGCAGTTCATTACACATCAAGCCCTTGGGTCACACAAGTATGTTGGGATTGGAAAATATGTGTTAGGATATCAGATTGGACTCGAGCGCAATGTAGTTTGACACGTTCTTTACGACTAAGTGTGCCGGCTAAAACATTCACCTTACAAGGATGGTAAAGAATCTCACAGTCATAGTGGTTAAGAAGTTCAACCCAACGTTGTTGCCTCATGTTCAAATCCTTCTGATTGAACATATGTTGTAGACTTTTATGGTCTGTGAAAACCACACATTTGGTACCATAGAGCTAGTATGTCCAAATTTTGTGAGCGAAAATAACAGCACCTTACTCAAGATCATGAGTTCTGTAGTTCTTTTGGTGGATTTCCGATTGTCTCTATGCATAGGCTAGATTTGAGGCATCATAATACACAACAAAATCATCATTGCCATTAGGTAAGGATAGGATAGGAGCATCACAAAACTTTTATTTTAGTGTTTGGAAAGCTTCTTTTTGTTTGGGTCCCCACTTAAAAGGTTTATTCTTTTGAGTTAAAGAAGTGATGGAACCTCAATCTTGGAGAAGTTTGCGATGAAGCGGCGATAATAACTAGCAAGACCAAGAAAAGAGCGAACTTCAGTAGGAGTAGCGGGTGTACTCCATACCTTAATTGAAGTGATTTTGGAGGGGTCCACATTTATACCTTGTTCATTGATAATGTGTCCTAAGAATTGCACCTCTTTAAGCCAGAATCCACACTTGGAGAATTTGGCATAAGTTGTTCCTTCTTTAGGAGTTCCACTGTTAAACGAAGGTGATGTTCATGATCCGCTCGAGATTTTGAATGAATCGGGATGCCATTGATGAAAACAATGATGAACTTATCCAAATAATATTTACAAACCCTATTCATAAGTCCATGAAAACGGTAGGAGCACTAGTCAAGCAAAAGGCATGACAATGAACTCATAATGGCCGTATCGGTTACGAAAAACAGTTTTGGGAATATCTTCATTGAGTACACGAAGTTGATGATACTTAGAATGGAGTTTAATCTTGGAAAAACACATAACACCTTGTAGTTGACCAAAAAGATCATCCATACGAGGTAGGGCATATCAATTTTTATTTGTGAGTTTGATGAGCTCAAGATAATCGATACACATGCGAAAGGATCCATCCTTCTTTTTCACAAACAACATAGGATCACCCCAAGGTGAGAAGCTTGGACGGATAAATTCTTTGTCCGATAGCTCTTGGAGTTGTTTCGACAAGTCTTGCATTCCAGACAGTGCTAGGTGATATGGTGATTTAGCAATCGTGTTGGCACAAGGTAAAAGGTCGATACAAAATTCTACTAGGCATATCGGGCGTAAGCCCAATAATTCTTCCAAAAACACCTCAGGAAAATCCCGAACAATGCGGATGTCTTGAATGCTTTTACTCTTGTCTTTCTTCTCTAGGATATGTGCTAAGAAGGCTACATACTTCTTTCATAGGTATTTCTGGGCTTGGGTACCCATCATGAAATTGAGTTTACTAGATGGTTTTTTCTCCATGAACTTCTTAGACTTCGCCAGATGGAAGAGGTACGCTAACAATCTTATCGAAACAGATAACTTCAGCATGATATCTTTTTAACCAGCCTATGCCTATTATGACGTCGAAGCTCCCAAATTGCATTGGCTTGAGATTGATGAGAAAAAAAGATGGTCACTGAGATTTAGTTGACAATTACAAATGACAGAATCAAGTACAAGAGGTTCGCCACTAGCTATTTCTACTGTTAATTGTTTTCCTAGTTTATTCCGAGGCATCGAAAGAAAAGGTTCAAAAGCTAAGGATACAAAACTTCTATTGGCACCCGATCAAAAAGAATAGAAGCAGGCTGATTCTAAACAAGGAATGTACCGTTAACTACGTCATTGTTAGCACGAGCTTCATTAAGCTCAAGCAGTTTTCAAAGCAGACAAAGTACAAAAGCCAATTCAAACCAGAGGATTCTAGAATGTAACATTACCATGAATATAGAAAACGCACAAGATTTCAACGAGCACACTGCTAAGCAGCACATGAGGCTGCTTGCTTCCGTTCTTGAATCTTATGAAAGTCTGGTAGCCAGAAAGATTGGGAACCCAGATATGAAAAAAGAAGACTATGATCAAATCAATTTGGAAGAACTGGAATTGATAGATATAAAGTGGTGCATGGCGTCAATTGTTCAAGGGCACAACACTTTATGGAGATCACAGGGAGAAGCAGTTTGGGTGGACTCGATGACAAACTTGGTTTTGATAAATCAAAGGTTACTTGTTTCAAATGCCGGGAGAAGGGGCATTTCAAAAGGGAATGTCCTAACAGAGAAGTGAATGGTAATCAGAATCTGTTTGCAGATGATTACTATAAGAAGGCAATATATCATTGACCACAATCTCAAACAAATTTAATATTGATTCAAATTGAAGACGGTTCATCAGGTTCGAAAGATAAAGCCTTAGTGGTTGCTCAAGAAGAGGAGGGGTTCTATTGGAATAAACACATTTTGAAGAATAAAGTCTTGCATTGTTAGTAGAGATAATCGAAGGACCTGAACCTGAAGAAGAATGTTCTGAAACAATCTTTAATGAAGCTATTGAGGAAGCTATAATTGAAGAATACTATCAAGAACAATGTTCCAAAGAAGAAAATCTTCTACATAGTGCTTTTAGACATTAAATTCCACCTAATATGTTTCCAACTTTTGCAGGTTACTTCGATTCAAGCTACAAAGCACAATGTGAGGAAGAGACAAAACTGAAAGTTGTGGAACTAATACATATAGACAAAGAGATGAATGCCAAGAACCTAACTGAGATAGCGAATGAAGCTATGATGGCTAATCTGAAAGAGGTAGTTCTTGTCATACCCGTTCATAGGCGGAAGCGAGCGGTGTGATCTGATTGATTCTCATTGCATACAACATAAGTGAACATACTAAATGAATAAAACAAACTCCAAATGCCGTTACTGATATTGTTTCAAAGCACAATATAGGCTGAGTATATTGTTGACAAACCATGAAATGAGATTAAGTTGTCAAAGTGTTACATATCCAAAATGAAAGTTTTAAAATAACAAGGCTTTGACCCTTACATCACCGCAAGGAGGGGGTATATAAGGGGCAAACCTTTCAAAAGTTAGCAATGGAGACTTGATACTTGTTTTCTTGACTAAAATTCCCTGCATTGGTCCACTAATTACCTGAAATACATGTTAAGTTGAAAATCAACAAAAGTTGGCGAGTTCATGTGTTTTAACTGCATGAGATGGATCCATAAAATATATGAAGTATTTGCATCAAAAACCACCGGGTATGTAAAGCGTCAATGAAATCGTGATCATTAATTTTTTGCAAGGACATTAATATGTTTGACGACACAGGAAGCATCCAAACCTAGACGACGTCTGTCGATTAACCTTGCTTGGGACAACAAATGCACTCTTCCGTGGGGTCCATGACCAAGAGTGGGGCTCACCAACACCTGCTATATCTAACCTTTGTACCGTGGTCTTAAACGAGATTAATGGTGCTTACGTCCACCCTATTCGCACATGATCTAGTTATTTCATTCCCTAGCTTATCATACCATATACATGTATTTCCTCTGATAGTTGTAAAATAGTAAAACATTTAGGATGGAAAGGGGGACATGAACTCACTGAATTGCTTTCTGTGTACTCTGATTAACTCAAGTGCTTCCCTCGTTTCGTATCACAACCTACAAACGCGTTAGCTTTATTAGACACTTCGGTCTTTGTAACAATTCATGTTCATGTTTCTTGTCTTAAGTATTTGTTAAGACTAGTTTAGAGTTATGTTCTGTTTAGATGTATTTTCGATGTATGATGTCAATAGCTATACTTCATCAAGTATATATGTATCCTTGTATCTCATGTGTTGCATGTACGGGCCTAGCCCTTTAGACTCCATGCCTCGCACGAGTAAAATGTATATGTTTAATGACTTCTCATAGTCGGGTTCCACCCGTTTGCCTATATATAATTCTTCTTAATTATATATAATTCTTAGTTCGATGTATTAGTTAAAATATTATATTTTAACTTGTATTATTTGTTTGCACCATTTTATATATCATTTATAATTATGATGGGTTTGTTAAAAATAATCTATTTTTAACATGTCTTGATAATTATTCATGTGCATGGGTTTATGATGTTACACCCGCTCATAGGCGGAAGCGCGCAGTGTGATCTGATTGTTCTCATTGCATACAACATAAGTGAACATACTAAATGAATAAAACAACCTCCAAATGCCATTACTGATATAGTTTTCAAAACGCAATATAGGTTAAGTAAATTGTTTACAACCCATTAAATTGTCAAATTTCTAAATAACCAAAATGCAAGATTTTAAATACTAAGGTTATGACCCTTATATCGCTGCAAGTAGGCGGGATATACTAGGCAAATTCTTCAAAAGATGGCATTGGAGACTGGATACTTGTTTCTTGATTTGTAGCCTTCTGCATAGATCAACTAATTACCTCAAATACATGTTAAGTTGAAAATCAACAAAAGTTGGCGAGTTCTTGTGTTTTAACTATATGAGTTGAATCCATAAAATGTATAAAGTATTTGTATCAAAACCCGGTATGTAAAGCGTGAATGAAATCAAGATCATTAATGTTTTGCAAGGACATTAATATGTGTGACGACATAGGAAGCATCCAAACCTAGACGATTTCTGTCGATTAACCTCGACTGGGACGAAAAATGCACTCTTCCGTGTGGGTCCATGACCAAGAGTGGGGCTCGCCAACACCCGATAGATCTAACCTTTGTACCGTGGTCTTAAACAAGATTAATGGTGCTTAAGTTCACCCTATTCGCACATGATCTAGTTATTTCATTCCCTAACTTATCATACCATAGACATGTATTTCACCCCCGATAGTTGGAAAACTGTAAAACATTTAAGATGAAAAGGGGGAACATGAACTCACTATTTTGCTTTTTTCTTTCGCTGTTTAACTCAAATACCTTTCTTTGAATTCGTACCACAACCTACAAACGCGTTAGGTTTTGTTAGAAACTTCGGTCTTTGAATGTTTCATGTTCATGTTTCTGGTCTTAAATATTTGTTAAGACATGTTCAGTGTTTTGTTTTACTTGGATGTATTTTCAATGTACGATGCTCCACTGAGATGCGTTTTCGGTATATGATGTCAGATGAGGTAAAATTTGGTGCATGATGTCAGCTGCAATGTATTCTCGGTGCATGATGTTTATATATATATATGTATATATATATCCTTGCATCTCCAGTGTTGCATGTATGGGCCTAGCCCGTTAGCCTCCGTGCCACACACGAGTAAGATGTATATGTTTCATGTCTTCACATTGTTGGGTTTTACCCGTTTGCCTCGATGATACCATCGTCGGATATGTTCCTTATATAATTCTTCTTAATTATATAATATTCCAACATCGATGTGTTAGTTAAAATATTATATTTTAATTGTATTATTTGTATGCACTATTTTATATATCGTTATGATTATGATGGGTTTGTTAAAAATAATCTATTTTTAAAATGTCTTCATATATAATTATCCATGTGCATGTTCCATAGTATACATGACCAAATATTGAAATTATTAATTATTATACTTATGTATTCACCCAAGTTTAGGTATACTTGTATTGTGTGTATTTGTGTATTTACATTCGTATTCTCATGGTTAAGTATAATACTTGTATAATGGTATATTCACCAAATATTAATGCTATATATTGGCATGTATTTGTAAATATAGAATACGTATATTTCATGTATTTATTACCCCTATTTTGTGTATACTTAAAATATATAACTTTAAGATTTATCCAAATTAGTATATGTATTATTATGCTTGGTAAGTGTATGTCTTCCAAAAAAAAATATATATTTTTAAGATTAGTTCTAGAAAACTATATATTTTTAGTTTCCACCAAAACAATATATTTTTAGGAGGTTTATGAAATATATATTTTTATACACTTCAAAACGATATATTTTTAGTATCGCCAAGATATGGTATAATTTATATACTTGTAAAAAAATATATTTTGTCACTTGTTCGGTTTTGAAAATAATATTTACCAAGCTTCAATATATTATATATTTTTAGTCCGTCTTCCGTATATAGTCCGAATGTCCATTTTGTCCAAATTAGTCTCCATGTATGTATGGTTATGGATATATATATATATATATATATATATATATTGTAATTCTTTGTTGGCCACTTATTATGTGTTTGTTGGTGTGTATCATTTTCAAGTTCCAAACTTTATACATATTTAATACAAACAATAAACACATAACTTGTGATTCTTATGATCACTAAATATATATTTTTCCAAAAATATATATTTCTACCCATTTTTATCTTTAGAAAAACCATGACTTATTGGACTTATATTTTATACAAAAACATGGGAATTTTTATGTTTATGGATTATAAACAAGTTTACTTGTAAGGACTTGATAAACGTATATTTTTCTAAGTGTTTAATTTTTATAAAATTTCTCCATAGTCTCCCCTAGATTTAGGATGTTTCTCATGTTTTTAAAATATGTGTTAAGCTTCAAAACTCATCAATTTACCCATCACAACTTCAACAATTATTCTTTACACATATTTATGCATTCTTAGATCATGATGAACTTGAAACTTTACCAAAACATAAAGTCTTTTATTTTTGTGATTAAGATGTTCATACATCTTTAAAAATGGGTTTAGTTACTATTATTCACTAACTTTGTTAAAAATCATTTTTAACATCATCTGTGTATATATATATATATATATGTATATATATATATATTTTAGGAAACATCATAAGTTACTTTAATCACATTTTCAAGTTCATCCATTTTGTCAAAACATTTTTGTTAAGACTTTTTAGTAAACAATTTATGAACTTATGTTCATCCATCTTTCAAGAAGTTTATAATTTGCATGTAATAACTTATACACTTTAACAACTTCAACTTTTATGTTCATCCATTTTTATTAACATGTTCATCATGAATCTTTCAAGATCTTTGTGTTCACTTGTTAGATTATGTTTTAATCATCATCTAACAAGTCCACATATGATGAATATCACCACTAGCTCAAACTATCAACTAACAACTTCCATAACACAACATAAGCAACTTGTTTCTTATAATTTTTAGCTTAGTTTGAAGTGTTCTTTATCTTTGTTTTGTATGAACCTTTAGATGTTATCTTGTACATAAGTTATATATACTTTAACTAGATGAAAATAAATGTTCAAGGGAACTTACTACTAGCACAAGGCTAGGGAAGCAACACACAAGAACAAGAAGATGAAGATGAAGGTGGTTAATAGCTCCTTGAAGAGGTCCTTCCACTTCCAAGACTTGACACCTTCCTAGTTTGCCTTGAGACACCCTTGGATCACCTTGGATTGCCTTGAAAACAACTTGATGATGGAGGTGTAGTGGAGGTAGAAGTGGCCGTAGGTTGTGGCAAGATGAAGAAGAAGAAAGCGAAATGTGAAATTGATAAGATTTAGGTGCTAATCATGTCCCTTTATGCAAGATCTTCTAACATATTAACCCACATGTAAACACATCTTCCTTCCAACATGTTGTAGATTAGGGGATAGGAGTGTTGGTGGCTTGTGGGCCCCCATTTGACCGTCCATGTTGATGATGATGTTAGTTAACTAGGTTAGTTTCCTTAGTTAAGTAATTAGTTAGGAATTTAGGGGTTAGTTAGGGGGTTTTGGTGAATTAGGGGTTTTTGATGTATGTTGAGGTATAATATGCCATATACTAGTTTAATATTGTTAAATAATGTTAAGTAGTTTATATTTGGTGTCTAATTCGTGTTCGGTTGCTTAACGGGTGCTAGGTTTGTTAACGGGTCCTTAAACGGAGGTTTAAGCAACTTGTAGGAATTTTAGGGATTTTTAATCAAAAGAATGTGTTTAATAATTTCAACTAGTTATATGTTGTTAAAATATTGTTAACTAGTTCATATGATGTTTCAAATTGTGTCCGGGTGTTCGTTTCGTTGCCGGTTCGTTAAAACGTTAACTTTCAAGACTTATGTGATATGATATGTTTTGGTTCCAACTTGATGCTTTCAATGTCTTTTAAGCAGTGCATGATGTTTAACATTATTTCTGCATATTACATAAGCTTGTATTTGCTGAATTTTGCTGAATTGCTGTTTAGTGTATATTTTGGACAGTTTTCGGTGCACGTATAGTTTTCGGAAAGTGTTAGCATTAATCCTTGCTTTCCCACATGGGGTTTAATGTACAGTTTGCATTTGATTATTATCTAAGTCCTAAATCTGCAGTTTAACTGCGTAGTCTAATAGTTGTTTCTGGCGCACTGTTTCAAGCAATTTTTAAATGGTAACCACTAAACAAATAATATGCATCATGTAATATATTCAGTGAACTTTCTAGATTGATGCCATGCAATTCACGCAGTTTAGTTGTTCAAAACACATAATTATATCATATAATTCACTGGTTAATGTACAAAATTATCCCAAAGTGACAGTTGTCACATATGGTATACATGACCAAGTGTTATAATTGTTAAGTATTATACATATGCATCTTCCCAAGTATAGGTATACTTGTATTGAGAGTATTTGTGTATTTATGTTCGTATTCCCATGGTTGTGTATGATACTTGTATAATGGTATTTTCACTAAGTGTTAGTGGTATATGTTGACATGTATCTGTACGTATAGGAATACATATATTCTTGTATTTTTTTACCCATACCTTTGTGTATTCGTTAAATATATAACTTTTAAGATATATCCAAATTAGTATAAGTATATTATGCTTGGTAAGTGTATGTATCCCAAAATAATATAGACCTTTAAGATTAGTTCTAGAAAAATATATATATATATTTTTCGTTTCCACCAAAACAATATATTTTTAGGAGGTTTAAGAAATATATATTTTTATACATTTCAAAATAATACAATTTTAGTATCGGTGAAATATGATACATTTTATATACTTGTAAAATACATATTTTGTCGCTTGTTCGGTTTTGAAAGTAATATTTACCAAGCTTCAATATATTATATATTTTTAGTCCGTAATCCTTATATCGTACGATTGTCCAATATGTCCACATTTTTTTCTCCAAGGTATGGATATATATATATATATATATATATATATATATATATATATATATATATATTTGTAATTCTTTGTTTGTCAATGTTTATTGTATGTGTTTGTGTGTATTATTTTCAAGTCCCTAATTTATATATAACTAATACAAACAATATACAAATAACATGTGATCCTTATGATCACTAAATATATATCTTCCAAAATATATATTTGTATCCATTTTATTTTTAAAAAAACCATGACTTCTTAGACTTACATTTTATACAAAAACATGGGTATTTTTGTGTTTATGGCCTTTAAACAAGTTTACTTGTAAGAACTTTGTAAACATATATTTTTCTAAGTGTTTAAATTTTATAAAAAAATTTGCCATAGTTTCCCCTAGATTTGGGAGGTTTCCCAAGTTTTAAAACATGTGTTTAAGCTTTCAAAACTCATCATTTTAATCACAACAATTTCCACAAGTGTAATATATGCATTTAGATGCATTTTCATGTTATGATGAATTTGAAAGTTTACCCAATCATGTAGTATTTTAACCTTGTGTTTAATATGTTCATCCATCTTTAAAAATGGGTTTAGTTTCTAATATTTACTAACTTTGTTAAAAATCATTTTTAACAACTTGTCCACATGTTATTTTAAGAACATCACAAATCATTAACCACTTTATATAGTTCATTCATCATGATAAAACTTGTTCATCAACACATTTATCATTTTTAACAACTTGTTCATACAACATCTTAAGAGCATTATAAATCATTTTAACCACTTTAAATAGTCCATTTATCATGTATAACAAGTTCCTCAACACTTTGATCATGGATCTTGTAAGATCCATGTGTATACTTGTTAGATTTATACTTCTAGAAAGTATACATATGATGGATATCATCCATAGCATTAAATAAACAACTACATCTTCATTAGAACTTCAAGTTGTGTGTCATCTTCTCTATATCAAGTTACTAGTTCATGTGTTCATCTTTTAAAGGTGATGCTTTTAGATGATATAACTTATATATTAACAATATACTAGTAACAAGACATCAAATGAAAGATTAGGAGGATCACTACTAGCTCTTGTGGCTAGGGAAGTGGCAAGATGAACAAGATGATGGAGATGAAGCAAAGATGGTGGATAATAGCTCCCTAGAGCGGTCCTTGAACTTCTAATGCTTGAAACCTTCTTGATTAACCTTGAGACACCTTAGGATAACCTTGGATTGCTTGGAAATGGACACAAAATGGAAGTGATAGTGGTGGTGTTGTAGCCGTGGATATGGAAGGAGGAGAAGATGGTTTGGATCTTGAATTTTTAGGAAAGTGTTAAATGTAGACAATGTGAGGGATGTTGTCACCTTTATGCATGTTTCTTCCAACATATTAACCTCCATGCAAATAAAAATACCTTCCAACATTAGGTGACAAGGAGACAAGAATGTAGGTGGCTAGTGGGCCCCCACATGTGGGGCCGTCCAACGTGTGCTTGGTTGGAGGTTAACTTGATTAATTCTCTTAGTTAAGTATTTAGTTAAGTTTAGGTTAAGTTAAGTTAGGGTGTTTAGGATTTTAGGGGTTTTTTATGTATTTTGAGATATAAGGTGTCATACACTAGTTTAATCTTATTAAACAATGTTAACTAGTTCATATTTTATGCCTAGTTCGTATTCGATTGCTTAACGGGTGCTAGATTCATTAACAGGTCCTTAAACGGAGGTTTAAGCAACTTGTAGGGATTTTAGTGATTTTCAAGCAAAACAATGTGTTTAATGATTTTAACTAGTTGTATGATGTTAAAATATTGTTGACTAGTTCATATGATGTGTCTGGTGTTTGTTTCGTTGTCGGTTCGTTAAAACGTTAACTTTCAAGACTTGTATGATATGATATGTTTTTGTGCCAAATTGATACTTTCGATGTCTTTTAAGTAGTCTATGATGTTTAACAGTATTTCTGCATATTACATAATTTTGTGGATGCTGTATTTTGCTGAATTTTGCTGAATTGTTGTTTAGTTTATATTTCAGACAGTTTTTAGTGCATCTATAGTTTCCGGAAAGTGTTAGCATTAATCCTTGCTTTCCCACATGGGAATTAATATACAGTTTATGTTGGACTCTCATATAAGTCCTAAATCTGCTGTTTAGCTGCATACTAAAACTGTGTTGTCACAGCTAGTCTACTAGTTGTTCCAATGCATTGTTTTAAACTACTTTTGAATTGTAACCACTAAACAAATAATACGCATCATGTAATGTACTCAGTGAGTTTTCTAGGTGTATGCCATGCAATTCATGCAGTTTAGACGTTCAAAACACGTAATTGTATAGTATTATTCACTGTTTATATGTACGGAATTCACCCGAAAGAGACAGTTGTCACATACTCCCCCGTTAAAAAGAATTTCATCCCGAAATTCAAGTTGAGTCATCTGTTGCAGGAGTCTTCTCAAACAGGTGAGGGTATTCGGCCTTGATTTGATCTTCACGTTCCCAAGTGTACTCGGGTCCGTGTCTTGAGTTCCAACGAACTTTGACTAACTTGATACGACTTCTCCTAGTTTTCTGGACTTTCCAGTCCATAACCTCAACAGGTTCTTTAGTAAAGTGGATCTTATCGTCTATATGAATCTCTTCCGCAGGGATGATAACTGTTTCTTGCGTTGGGCTCTTCTTGAGATTTGTCACATGGAATGTGTCATGTACACTACTAAGTTCATCCGGTAATTTCAACTTGTAGGCAACGGTACCAACCTTTGCCAAAATTTCAAATGGTCTGATGTACCGTGGGTTAAGCTTCCCGCACTTACCAAATCTGGCTATGCCCTTCCAAAGCGAGACTTTCAACAAAACCTTGTCTCTGACCTTGAAGGATAATGGTTTATCTTCTCTTGTCCGTGTAGCTCTTTTGTCGATCACGAGCCGCCTTGATACGATCTCGGATTTGAAATATCTTATCGGTAGTCTCTTGGACTAATTTAGGACCAATTAATTGTATGTCGCCTGTCACAACCCTGGTCGTAGCGAAAGCGCAAGTGTATGACTATTAGGTAATCATTTCATCCAATTTAGTAAAAAGTATTAATAACAACGATGTCATGCCATTACTAAGTTTCATTAAACATTTACATCCTATAAAAGGGAAGCCACATTGTTATCAGTATCAAATTACCATTACAACCATAGTTTAAAACACATGTTTCAAAATAAGATATTGTTTTATCACAAAGTCATGCTGTGGCTTTGACCTCTATATACCCAAACGAGGTTGGGATATAAAAGACGAACCCTCCAAAAGGTAGTACATCGTTGTCTTGAAAATCCCATTCCCGGATCCCATCACCAGCTCAAGTCCTACGTCCTGAAACACATGTAATTTTAAAAAGTCAACATAAAGCTGGCGAGTTCATGTAGTTTAATGTTTTTGTATCATATGTCATCCTTGAAAACCTGTGTTGAAATCCAAGTATGCTATTAGCATCAATGAGTTAATTAAGGATCTATCAGTGTGTCGCGAGCACCCAGACATACTAGTACCATAAGTAAGTAACCAAACCGAGACTTCTTTGACATTTTGGGATCACAAAAGCACTCCAATGGGTATACCAACCAGGAGTGGAGCGGGTCTCCAACTCAATAGATCTACCTCTTTTGCACCTTGGTCACTAAGTGATTAATGATTACTATTGTTATTTCCTACTTACGCATAGTGATCTGTTATCTCCTAACTCATAGTTAACATACTGTTTTGACATGACATGTATTTCCCCCGATAGTTTAAAACAAAACTTAAAATAAGTGAAAGGAGGGACATGAACTCACAGTTTTTGCGTTCCGTATAAGTCGTACTGTTTATCGTTCGATGTCCGCAATGTATGTAACCTACATGCGTATTGGTTTCATTAGACACCTAGGTCTCAATGGACCTTGTACTTGTTGTTCATCTTGAATTCTTGTTATGTATTTATTTGTTATGATTGAACAACTTATAACGTGATCATAGTGTTGGTAGTTTGTTTGTTCGATTAATATCGTTATATATATTTCTTAAATATATATATATATATATATATATATATATATATATATATATATTGTTGGTTTCAAACCATGTGTGAACTGGGCCTTGCCCTTTACATGTCATTGGGCCTAGCCCATGTTTTGTTGTCACCGGGCCTAGCCCATGTAATTTTATGACTTTGGGCCTAGCCCATGCCTTTTTGTCTTTGGGCCTAGCCCATGTCTCTTTGTCTTTAGGCCTAGCCCATGTCTTTTTTTTGTCCTTGGGCCTAGCCCATGTATTTTCATATCCTTAGGCCTAGCCCATGTATTTTTATATCCTTGGGCCTAGCCCATGTATTTTTATATAATTTTGGGGTTTTATTAGTTTTTGGGCCACCTCCATAACATTATGGAATTTGCGCCTAATATATGGTTTTCACAATTTGGGCCTAGCCCAAATATTTATGTATAAAAGCCCATTTTTATTATAAGTATTTACTTATAATTTTTCTAACTTTTCATATACTTAAATTTCTGGATTTTTCATGATAACATATATATATTGAACGTCTAAATATATATTTAGACTCGTCGTCAGCGTCATCGTTATATGTTCATTTTCTTCGGGAATCGCCCATTGTCGTGATGACCTTTTGTGCCGGCAATTCACCCGTTGGTCGTCGACGCGACGGTGTAATCTTGAATGTTCGCCTATTGTTCGCATCGCTCTGATTGTCTGATTTATTGTTTCGACTCATTGTGAGAATGTATTTATTATATTACCAACACTTAGTGTATTGATTAAGTGTTTGTATTTGTATCAGATTGGGTATTTTTATTGTGAGTATCCTAAGTTTCTAATACATACACATACAATACATATATGTACACATACAATTTATTGGTGACAAATATGTATATAAATACTTGTATTATTTTTCAAGTAAAAATATATATTTGTAAAAGCATTTATTTTTACTTATAAATATATATTTGTAACTTTATTTAAATACTTGGTTATTTAGAGATAACCTTTGTCATTAGAGCCCACTTAATGTTGATTTAAGTTACTAATCGCGTTTAGTCCCACTAATCACCCCACTAATCATGTTTTAATCGCGATTAGGTTTTTAGAAAAATTCACCATAGTTTCCCATAAACTATGGCGTTTTCCACGTTTTAAAAACGTATTTAAAACCTGTTTAAACTCATAATCATCATCAACAATCATTTAATATTTATTTTACATAATCAAAATATCATCATCCATGACTTTTTATAGTTTAAAATCCTAGTAAATCAAGTGGGTTTTTAATATTTATTAGCCTTTTCAAATCAATACCTTAGCATGTTGTTTAAACAAGTTCATGCACTTAACCCCTTGATTAATACACATTTTTAAAGTGATTACAACTTAAATATAAGTGTTTACTTCTCATAAAAATCATTCATATGCATAAAAATTATTTTTAAGTTGTAGTATTTTTCATGGATGATGTAGTTGATGATCTTGTTTAGATTTAAACCTTAACATGTTTAAATCTTCACTTTTATACTAAATCACACAAGATCATGCAACTGTTATATCATATTTTTAACATAAACAACTTCAACATGCAATCTAACAATCATATAAGCATATAATCAACACAAAATAAACAATATTTAGTGTTATTATTATGTTGTGTTTTAGGGTTTTTGATATATCTTTTCTTGATTTACAAGATGAACAACTTGTACACTAATAATCTAAGCATAAAAATAAGCTAGATTATGGAGGAGTTTAGCTCACAATGGGTGCACAAGTTCCTTGAAAATTTAGAAGAAAAGAAAGCTCCTTAGGAAGCCCTAATGATCTCCATCCATGCAAGCTTCTTTAGTAGACTTGATTAGGATTCAAATTGTGTAAAAAGTGGTGATTGTGGTGGCATAATGGTGGTGCTATGGTGGTGGTGTTGAGCCGTGTAAAGGGGGAGAAGAAAGGAAAGTTTGCAACTTTTTTTTGAGAATGAAAAGAATTAGTTCATGATATAATACATATCTTCTTCATGATTTCAAGTTCCATCAACATCTAACTCCCATACTTAATATCACCATTTTCAACTAAAATCAAGTGGGGTGGGACCCACTTTGTGACCATCAAAATGGAGGGGGGGGGGTGAAGTGTAAATTTCATTTTTACCACATGTTATATTTTTAGATATTTTGGTAATTAAAATAAGTATAGTGATTAGGGTTAATCTTCTAGCATCTTAAGCATAAGACTTGTGTTTAGGGTGTATTTACATGGCATTTAATCCATATGATCCTCCAAAATAAGTTTCTGATGACGGATATGTCGCTAGATCGCTCATCGTCGAAATATTCGATAATAAACGGAACTATATATTTATTACCGGAAGCCTTTGTTTTCGACTACCACAACTAATATCGTGTCTAATTAGTGCATTTCCGATCCAAAAATATTCATGACTAGTTTGCTAGATGAATATATGATGAGTTAGGGTGGCCGATATGTCGTTCATTCGACCGTTTGATCGATATCGGCACTTTTATGATCCACCGTCGAACTTTTCTGAAACTTGTGTTTCCGTGACCTCATGTTAGTTGAATGGATTCCGAGTCCCAAATAATGCTTAACTAGTTCACTAGACGCCCAGATGAGGTTATCGGCTACTAAAATATTCGTCGTTTCGACGATCGGCCGCTTTCTGGTTAAGTTGTGCACTGTTTGCCGAATGACTGGAAACGATGCCTTTTGTGCATTCCTGCTATTCTCACATTATTTTAGGGTGTTTAACATTGTTTTATTCCTATCCTGACATCCGGAGTCCTCCGAATTAGTCTTGCGGACAAATCGCCATTTGTCGCCTTTTTGGTCGAAACAGACAATTTTACAATTTAGGCGTTATACCGGAAAGTTATGTATTTTTGTAATAGTTGTTCTCAAATATGTGTTTTTATTTGTATATGGACTCAAGAATGGCATTAACATGCCGTTATTTCGTGTCTTGATTCGTTTCCACGGGTTTTCCGACACAGTTAGTGTCACCGCAATTGGTGCGTCCAGCACTTTCTACCAACACTTTTAGGGCATTGTTTTGGTCTGTTTCTCATCGTAACGGAAACCAGTATATGTTATTATCAGGTTTACTTGCCCTAATGACGTACGACTCAGTGTTGTAATTAAATTTTGATAACTATGCATGAGATTATAACATGAAATTAGTGATTAAATTGTACGGAATTACTAGTTATTTGCCAGTTGTCACGTCGCCAACTTCCCCCAACATAGCGGAGAACGACACTTTTGACCATAAAGAGCTTCAAACTGTGCGGCTTGTATGCTTGTATGGTAACTATTGTTATAGGAGAACTCCACCAAGGGTAGGTGAGTATCCCAATTGCCGCCTATATCCATCACACATGCACGAAGCATGTCTTCAAGTGTTTGGATTATCCATTCACTCTGGTCTTTGGTTTGTGGATGGAAGGTCGTGCTTAGATCTAGCCGAGATCCAAAGGCCTTTTGAAAAGATTGCCAAATTCTTGACACAAAACGATCGTATCTTGGTCTGAGATGATAAATATAGGCACTCCATGTCGAGCCACTATTTCTCTAAGGTATAGTTCGACTAACATCTCTGTGCTATCCTTCTCGCGAATCAGCAGGAAATGTGCGAACTTTGTCAATCTATCCATTATTATCCAGATCATGTCGTGACCTCTCTAGGTCCTGGGTAACTTTGTAATAAAGTCCATGGATATTTGCTCCCATTTCCACACAGGGATCTCGAGTTGTTGTAACAATCCCGAAGGTTTCTGATACTCGGACATAACTTTCGCGTAGGTTAAACACTTACCGACATAAGTCGCGATGTCGCTTTTGAGGTAGGCCACCAATAATATTCCTTCAAATCTTGGTACATTTTATCCGATCCTAGATGGATTGAGTACTTAGACTTGTGTGCTTCGTCCAACACTGCATCCCGGAGTCCGCCAAAAAGTGGAACCCAAAGTCGACCCATAAGGTATAAAGTTCCATCTTCCTTTGGCATTAACTGTTTCTCCATGCCTCGGAGAAATTCCGCTTGAATGTGTTTTCCTTTAGTGCTTCTAGTTGCACGTCTGAACCTGAGTGGTAAGGTTCGTTTGAATTGTCATCTCTAGTGCTCGAACCCTTAAAGTTTTAACTCGCTCCTTGTGGCTCAAGGCATCTGCTACAACGTTTGCCTTGCCCGGATGGTATTTGATCTCGCAATCATAGTTGTTCAACAGCTCAATCCAACGTCGTTGACACATATTTAATTCTTTCTAATTAAATATATGTTGAAGACTTTTGTGATCCATGAATATAGTACACTGAGTACCATATAAGTAATGTCGCCATATATTTAAAGCAAATACCACTGCGCCTAACTCAAGGTCGTGCGTGGTGTAGTTCTTCTCATGCACCTTTAGTTGGCGTGACGCATACGAGATGACTTTTTCTCGTTGAATAAGCACGCAACCTAATCCTTGATGTGAAGCATCACAGTATACCATGAAGTCATCAGTAGCGTCAGGGAGTGAAAGAATCCGTGCAGCACATAACTTATCCTTTAGGAGTTAAAAAGCTTTTTCTTGTTTTTTCCCTAATCGAACTTCTTGTCTTTCTGCGTGAGTGTGGTTAGCGGTTGAACAACTTTGGAAAAGTTCTCAATAAATCTCCGATAATAACCTGCTAAACCCAAAAATTGTCGAACCTCGGTAGGTGTCTTGGGCGCTTCCCAATTCTTAATGGCTTCAATCTTCGATGGGTCTACATGAATACCTTTGCCATTTACTACATGCCTGAGAAATTGCACTTCCCGAATCCAAAACTCACATTTAGAAAACTTCGCGTAAAGCTTCTCTTTCTTCAATAGCTCCAAAATGATTCTCAAATGTTGCTCATGCTCGTCCTTCCACCGTGAATATATTAATATATCGTCAATAAATACTATCACAAATTTGTCGAGATACGGCTTGCACACACGATTCAATAAATCCATAAAAACTTCCGGTGTGTTTGTTAAGTCGAAAAGTATAACAAGAAACTCGTAATGCCTATAACGAGTCCTAAACGCAGTCTTTGGTATGCTTTCTTCTTGTATCTGCAACTGGTGATATCTAGAACTTAAGTCTATCTTGGAGTAGAAACTCAATCCTTGCAGTTGTTCGAACAAGTCATCAATTCTCGGTAGTGGGTACCGATTCTTGATAGTGAGCTTATACAACTCTCGGTAATCTATACACATTCTAAATGTTCCGTCCTTTTTCTTTACAAATAAAACTGGAGCTCCCTTAGGCGAAAAGCTTGGTCGAATGGACCCTTATCCAACAACTCTTGAAGTTGTGTGGATAACTCCTGCATCTCTGAAGGTGCTAGACGATATGGGGACTTGGCTGCGGGTGCAGCTCCCGACACCAAGTCGATGTGAAACTCGACTCGCCGTTGTGGTGGTAATCCCGGCAAGTCCTCAGGGAAGACTTCAGGGAATTCCTTCACCAGAGGAATATCTTCAAGCTTAGGCTCCTCGGCCTTCTTGTCAACCACGTGTGCTAGGAAGGCTAGCAACTATTTCGTTAGCACGCTCTAGCTTTCATACAATTAATAATCTGCAAGGGTGTGTCGTGCTTCTCTCCATGGATAACAATGCTCTCCTTATTCAGTAGCGGTATGCGGATAATCTTCTCATGGTACACAACTTCGGCTCGGTTATCGGACAACCAATCCATTCCGACTACTACGTCGAAGCTACCTAACTGAACATGTAAGAGATCGATGTTGAACTTTTGTTAGCCCAGCTCCAAAGGACATCCTTTAATGATTTCCTTCGACTAAACTAATTTACCGTTTGCCAACTCAAAAGAATAGGGAACATCTAGCATACTTGGTTCTACGCCAAGTATACTTTTAAATTCCATGGAAATAAAGCTAAAATCGGCACCGGTATCAAATAATATGGATGCGAAATGATTGTTGATAGGGAATATACTAGTGACCACGTTAGGGTCTTAGCGTGCATCCTTTGCCTCGATCACAAAAGCCCTCTCGCAAGCTTGATTTCCCTTGGGACAATCTTTCTTCCAATGATCCTTGCTTCCGCAACCATAACATCCAGTTTCACGCCCAACTCCATTCCTGTTTCCATTACCAACACCATTTCCATTTCCTCATCTACCCGCAGTCTTCCAACATGCCTCAGTACGATGGCCAAGTTTGCCACACTTATCACACTTGGGAGTCCGGCAAACACCGGTATGGTGGTACGTACATTTGGCACACTTGGGGTAGGGACCTTCATATTTCTTGGGACCGGTGTTGGTCGTAGCTACATAAGATCTTGTTTCCTTAGGCTGATTTGCCACTCTCCTCTTGTTACCATTGTTGTTGTTGAAATGGTTGGCGTGATTGTTGTTGTTGCTATAGTTGTTGACTTGCTTACCCTTCTTGAAGTGGGTGTATTTCCTCTTCCCATCATTTGCTGACTCGACGTGAGATTCTATCTTCTCCGTCCCTTTTACAAACAATTTCTGAATCCTCACTGCGTCTTCAGTGAGACTGACGGCCAGTGTTACAGCTGAAGTAATGGTAGCAGGGCTCGTCGCGGTAACCATACTATGGATTTTGGGTACTAATCCCCAGATGTAGCTCGACGTGCTTAAACTTTGGTGTTACAAGATAAGGTATCATGCGCGACAGATCGTGAAACCTCTGGGTATAACCCACAATGTCAGCTCCTATCATGGATAAGTTCCCGAATTTGGTCTCTAGCTTCTGAAGTTCAGCCCTGAATAGTATTTTTCTCTCATCCTTTCTTTCAAGCTCTCCGAACACATCCCGTATACAACATCATCACCTAGAGTTTGCATTTGTAGGTTCCACCATGTAAGTGCTTCATCAATAAACATACCAATAATAAAAGTAACTTGCTGGTCAGTGGAACATCTGCTCATTCGAAGTGTGGAGTCTATTTTCTCCGTCCAACGCACAAAGATTACAGCACCACCAGTGCCATCGTAGTTTAGTGGCCTGCAGTATAAGAACTGCTTGTAGGTGCGTCCTGAAATGTTTATAAACAAATTATGAATAGGCAAATAATGAAAAGCACGGATAGATTATAAAGAATTGTTTGAGTTGTAATAACAACTAAATATTACCATTGGCATGGTTCCCACCAGAGGAACCGCCTTGTCCTTGGCATCCAGACCCGCCATTTCCACTATTTCCGCAAGTCCCGCCGGTTCCGCCGTTGTTACTTTCGTTACAGGTCGCCTCATATTATGCCTGAGCCTTGGATATCCATTGCTCCAACAAGGCGTTTAGTTCGGCCTCATTTCTAGGCATCGGTTGGGGTTGGTTCACGTTTCGGGTGCGAGGAGCTCTCCTTCTTGGTGGCATGATCTTTCAAGATAATACGATAATAAAGATTAGACGTTTATTTAATTTATAAATATTCACACACACACATATATATACATATATATATATATATATATATATATATATATATATATATATATATATACAAGTAATCAAGTAAGCAAACAAATAAATAAACACAAAGTAATTTAAATCTATATATAAATGATCCATCGTATGAATAAGTCAGATCTGCGCAATACACCATGCATAGTAATCGATAAAATGCATCATAACGAAGACATCAAGTTTTTTATATATAATAAGACAGCTTGTTACATAATCATTTGCAAAGGAAACAACAGTGTACTTGGGTTACATCACCCGGTCATACAAGTTTAATACATATAAAAAGCAAAATCTTCCTTGACTTTAGCAATCTTCGTTCTTCAAGTTGCCTTGCAAAACTTGATGTATAACCTTCACAAAAACAGGTATCTAGCTCTCGTGTCCAAAAGGTACCTGCAAATAAAAGTCTAAGGTGCTGGAGGGGATGGTGGTGGGGTGTGGGTAACTAGACTACGGAGATGGGTAACCTCCTACTCGAGCTTATGGACTGGGCGGAGCAGGACACCTATCTGCTGCTAGAGTACCAGAATATGAGAAGCATGGTCAAATGATGGCATGGAAGGTGGTGGTGGTGGAGGCATGGCATTCGCCTGCCTTTCCATATCGCAGACCCTCTGACGGAGGATCTGTATCTGCTGCTCTAAAGAGCGAACCCAACTCTCTGTAGAGTACGAGATGAAGTGACAGGGATGGTAGGGCTTAGACGTAGGCATCATATGTGGTGGAGAGTATGGAGTAGGGTGAGACGGCTCATGAGAAGGGACTGCCTCGTGAAGTGGCAATGGTAGTAGCTATGATGGTCCAGTAGGGTGGGTGAGATGGGAACGAAACGTCTCATAGGTAATGGTTGGATCCAGGCTGAATCGCTTACAGGTCTCGGAAAGTGAGGGGTGTCCTCAGAAGATGGGGTAGAGATGCGAACAGACGTGTGAGTGGGGACAGGAGTGGGGGTCGGGGTAACAATGGGAACAATGTCAAAGCTGTTGTCGGTAGCATCCGCTCGAAGCCCAGCTCGGCGGATGGTAGAAGAAGAAGCACATTAGCTCTCATCAGATGACGAAATGGCTGTGACTGAAACCACGGGTGAGGATACCTCCAAGATAGCTATGTCGATCATCTCTCCATCGCCAAGGTCCTCATCCAGGTGGTCGACGTGAAATACAAGGACCTCGCCCTCGTCGTCGGATAGGTCGATGATAGGAGGCCACATGGTAAGTGGAATGGCGTCAATGGGTATAATCTCCACTAGGTGCTCACCCTCGGGGTGGCCAATAATGAGATTATTGTTTACAAACCATGAAAGGAGATTAAGTTGTCAAAGTGTTACATAACCAAAATGAAAGTTTTAAAATAACAAGGATTTAACCCTTATATCACCGCAAGGAGGCGGTATATAATGGGCAAGACCTGCAAAAGTTGGCGATGGAGACTTGATACTTGTTTTCTTGACTGAAATTCCCTGCGTTGGTCCACTAATTACCTGAAATACATGTTAAGTTGAAACCCAACAAAAGTTGGCGAGTTCATGGTTTTAACTGCATGAGATGGATCCATAAAATATATGATGTATTTGTATCAAAAACCCGGTATGTAAAGCGTTAATGAAATCGTGATCATTAATGTTTTGCAAGGACGTTAATATGTGTGACGACATAGGATGCATCCAAAACCTAGACAATTTCTGACGATTAACCTCGACTGGGACAACAAATGCACTCTTCCGTATGGGTCCATGACCAAGAGTGGGGCTCGCCAACACCCGCTAGATCTAACCTTTGTACCGTGGTCTTAAACAAGATTAATGGTGCTTACGTCCACCCTATTCGCACATGATCTAGTTATTTCATTCCCTAGCTTATCATACCATAGACATGTATTTCCCCCCGATAGTTGTAAAACAGTAAAACATTTAGGATGAAAGGGGGGCATGAACTCACTGAATTGCTTTCTGTGTACTCTGATTGACTCAAGTAATTACCTCAGTTCGTGTCACAACCTACAAACGCGTTAGGCTTAAAAGACATTTCTGTATTCGTAACGATTCATGTTCATGTTCTTGTCTGAAGTATTTGTTAAGACTGGTTCAAAGTTATGTTCCGTTTAGATGTATTTTCGATGTATGATGTCAACAGTTATACTTCATCAAGTATAAATGTATCCTTGCATCTCATGTGTTGCATGTACGGGCCTAGCCCTTTAGATTCCGTGCCTCGCACGAGTAAAATGTATATGTTTCATGACTTCTCATAGTCGGGTTCCACCCGATTGCCTCGATGAGGCCATCGTCGTATATGTTCCGTATATATAATTCTTCTTAATTATATATAATTCCTAGTTCGATGTATTAGTTAAAATATTATATTTTAACTTGTATTATTTGTATGCACCATTTTATATATCATTTATAATTACGATGGCTTTGTTAAAAATAATATATTTTTAACATGTCTTGATATATAATTATTCATGTGCATGGGTTTATGGTATGCCTGACCAAGTGTTATAATTGTTAACTATTATACATAAGCATCTTCCCAAGTATAGGTATACTTGTATTGAGAGTATTTGTGTATTTATGTTCGTATTCCCATGGTTGTGTATAATACTTGTATAATGGTATTTTCACCAAGTGTTAATGGTATATGTTGACATGTATCTGTACGTATAGGAATACGTATATTCTTGTATTTTTTACCCATACTTTGTGTATTCGTTAAATATATAACTTTTAAGATATATTCAAATTAGTATAAGTATATTATGCTTGGTAAGTGTATGTATCCCAAAATAATATATACTTTTAAGATTAGTTCTAGAAATGTATATGTATTTTTAGTTTCCACCAAAACAATATATTTTTAGGAGGTTTAAGAAATATATATTTTTATACACTTCAAAATAATACATTTTAGTATTGGCGAAATATGATACATTTTCTATACTTGTAAAATATATATCGCTTGTTCGGTTTTGAAAGTAATATTTACCAAGCCTCATATATATTATATAATTTTAGTCTGTAATCCTTATATGGTCCGATTGTCCAATATGTCCACATTTTTGTCTTCTATATATATATATATATATATATATATATATTTGTAATTCTTTGTTTGTCAATGTTTATTGTATGTGTTTGTGTGTATCATTTTCATGTCCCTAATTTATATATAACTAATACACACAATAGACACATAACATGTGATCCTTATGATCACTAAAGATATATCTTCAAAAATATATATTTGTATCCATTTTATTTTTAGAAAAACCTTGACTTCTTGGACTTACACTTTATACAAAAAATGGGGATTTTTATGTTTATGGCCTTTAAACAAGTTTACTTGTAAGAACTTTGTAAACATATATTTTTCTAAGTGTTTAAATTTTATAAAACTTTTTCCATAGTTTCCCATAGATTTAGGAGGTTTCCCGTGTTTTAAAACATGTGTTTAAGCTTTCAAAACTCATCATTTTAAACATAACAATTTCCATAAGTGTAATATATGCATTTATATGCATTTTCATGTTATGATGAACTTGAAAGTTTATGAAATCATGTAGTATTTTAACCTTGTGTTTAATATGTTCATCCATCTTTTAAAATGGGTTTAGTTTCTAATTTTACTAACTTTGTTAAAAATCATTTTTGACAACTTGTTCACATGTTATTTTAAGAACATCACAAATCATTTTAACCACTTTATATAGTTCATTCATCATGTTAAAACAAGTTCACAACACTTTTATCATTTTTAACAACTTGTTCATACAACATCTTAAGAGCATTATAAATCATTTTAATCACTTTAAATAGTCCATTTATCATGTATAACAAGTTCATCAACAATTTGATCATGGATCTTGTAAGATCCATGTGTACACTTGTTAGATTTATACTTCTAGCAAGTATACATATGATGGATATCATCCATAGCATTAAATTAACAACTACATCTTCATTACAACTTCAAGTTATGTGTTATTTTCTTTAGATCAAGTTACTAGTTCATGTGTTCATCTTTTAAAGGTGATGCTTTTAGATGATACAACTTATAAATTAACAATATACTAGTAACAAGACATCAAATGAAAGATTAGGAGGCTCACAACTAGCTCTTGTGGCTAGGGAAGTGGAAAGATGAACAAGATGATGAAGATGAAGCATAGATGGTGGATAATAGCTCCCTATAGTGGTCCTTGTACTTCTAATGCTTTACACCTTCTTGATTAACCTTGAGACACCTTAGGATAACCTTGGATTGCTTAGAAATGGAAGTGATAATGGTGGTGTTGTAGCCGTGGATATGGAAGGAGAAGCAGATGATTTGGATCTTGAATTTTTAGGAAAGTGTTAGGTGTAGACAATGTGAGGGATGTAGTCACCCTTATGCCTGTTTCTTCCAACATATTAACCTCCATGCAAATAAAAATACCTTCCAACATTAGGGGACAAGGATACAAGAATGTGGGTGGCTAGTGGGCCCCCACATGTGGCTATCCAAGGTGTACTTGGTTGGAGTTTAACTTGGTTAATTTTCTTAGTTAAGTATTCGGTTAAGTTTAGGTTAAGTTACGTTAGGGTCTTTTGGGTTTTAGGGGTTTTTGATGTATTTTGAGATATAAGGTGCCATACACTAGTTTAATATTGTTTAAACAATGTTAACTAGTTTATATTTTATGTCTAGTTCGTGTTCGGTTTCTTAACGGGTGCTAGATTCGTTAAAGGGTCCTTAAACGGTGGTTTAAGTAACTTGTAGGGATTTTAGGGATTTCAAGCAAAACCATGTGTTTAATGATTTTAACTAGTTGTATGATGTTAAAATATTGTTAACTAGTTCAGATGGTGTGTCAGATTGTGTATGGGTGTTCGTTTCGTGTCGGTTCGTTAAAACATTAACTTTCAAGACTTGTATGATATGATATGTTTTTGTGCCAAATTGATACTTTCAATATCTTTTAAGTAGTCTATGATTTTAACACTATTTTTGCATATTACATAAGCTTATGGATGCTGAATTGTTGGTTAGTATATATATCGGACAGTTTTTAGTGCATGTGTAATTTCCGGAAAGTGTTAGCATTAATCCTTGCTTTCCCAACATGAGAATTAATATACAGCTTATGTTGGACTCCCATTTAAGTCTTAAATCTGCCGTTTAGCTATGTACTGAAACTGTGTTGTCACAGCTAGTCTACTAGTTGTTTCGATGCATTGTTTTAAACTGTTTTTGAATTGTAACCACTACACAAATAATATGCATCATGTAATGTACTTAGTGAGTTTTCTAGGTGTACGCCATGCAATTCATGCAGTTTAGAAGTTCAAAACACGTAATTGTATAGTATAATTCACTGTTTAAATGTACGGAATTTTCCCGAAAGTGACAGTTGTCACAGTTCTTGAGGAAGTCCAGGAGGATAAGGTCGAGTCGGTGAAAGAATCTGTCAAAGAGTCGGTAAAAGAAGTGGTTAAAGTTCAAATTGTCAAAATTGAAAAACCTTGCAAGAAGTACGTTGAGACTTGCAATGAATGTTTTAAGAAAGATAAAAAATACGAAGAATTAAAAAAACTTTCTAACAATTTGTTAAGCGATTATAAAGAAACTAAAGAAGCATGTGACAAATCAAGCAAAACTATTAGACAATATGAAAAAGTTAATTGGGAAGATGGTGCCACACTTTTAATGCTCAATGCAACCGTTATGGACAAGCAAATGGCCATAAACATTCATCTAAATACGATTGTCGAGCTAAACAGTGAATTGGAGAAAATGAAAATTGAAACTAAAAGGGTTAACAAATTGTTAATCAATTATGCCATTAGTTCATATGTCATTGATCATATTCCTCCAAAAATCAAGAAGGAAGAAGATGATAAGAATGGTAAGAATAAAGGTGCATGTTACAGTCGAGTTCCACCACCCATGTGGGAAAGCTATGCTAGGAAGAAACTATTTGGGGTGTAAAAGGCGCTCAATTTAAAATTGAAAACTGGAAAGAACAACAAGCTGCCTGATAACATCGATGTAACATACACTAACTCAGAAAATGACTGTGAATATGATGTGGTGAAAAATGTGGTAGAAAAAGTTTTAGGAAGTGAGAGTGACAGTACAGAATTTGAGAGTGCTAAGTCGAACTTGGAAGAAACCAGTTCAAGTTCACATTCTGAAAATGAAGAAAGCTTTCATAAGAACTATCTTGGAAAATCGGAATTTAGTTTGGATGATGATCCTAATCTGGTTGCTTACAAAATGAAAGGATCGGACAAACCATATTCTGATCAATAATTGCTGATTCAAAATGTGAATCTTGAAAAGGTCGAACAAGTGTTTAAAATGATTGAAATAAGTCTTTCAGAGCTTGAAAATTTGAATGCAAATTAGTACTATAAACCCAACAGTTCTTATAACAATAATTACAAAGGTAAAATTTATCCTGAAATCAAGAGGAAACGGTTGGGGTATGTAAAGAAGCAAAATGATAAGTTTCGAAAACCAAATTTTAAAAGAAAAGTAAACTTTGTGATTCGAACAAGCTTGGAAAGTGAGAAAGAGAGTCTGGGAAAGGAACAATCAAATGATGAGTTCTACGCTGGGAAAAAGCATCATGAGCAGGTTCAGAAACCCTTTATTTGTAACAGTAGGACATGCTTTAAGTGTAACGATGTGACATCACATACCTTCAGGTTAATGTCGTTAACCTTCTCCGTTAAATCTATACGATTACACTCATAACGCAAGGGTATTTGGAATAAATTTCAGTACAAGGTAACTCATTTAACTTCCTATGCAAGCTTGAAGGTTTTACAACTTGAAGGACTAATCTTGTCATAAAACATAAAGTTAATGTATTAATTTTTCCAAGCAAGTTCAAAGTCTAGAGACTTGAGGGTCTTATGGGTGAATTAATAAACTTAGAAGTGTCATTTAGAACAATAAAACTTAAAAAATGTCCAAGTAACAAAAAGCCTAGGTCACCCCTCCACTCCCATTGATCATACGACTCTCATCTCTCCCTCTCTCTAGGCGTTTTCAAGAGGTCAAGAAACCTTAATCCTTCTTGCTTGATCTTCATCTCCATCTCTAGGTAATCCATTTAAGGTTTTAGTTATAGTTCTATTTGCATGTTGGTTGTGTTTCTTTGTTATACATGAGTTCTTGATGATTTTACTACAATTCTTGATGAGGAAACATGTGTTCTTGAGGTTATGATAACTAGTTATGAAGTTACATGAAGTCTAGGGTTTGGAATACATGCATGTACATTAGGGTTTGATGTTATAATATGTTTTTGATGAACTCTTAATGTTAAATGTGATATAAATGACTAATAACCAGCTGTGATTAATATCTATGTGTCGCGGGTTCGCTAGATAATCATTTGCGGGATCGGGTAACGAAAATAGTAAGCTGTCCAACAGTTACAGCCGACTTTAAGCGGCTGTAACCGACTCAAATTTGCCAAAAACTGATATTTCTTGAGTTTAAGAAGAACTTCCAGGAAAAACCTTTCAAACCCCACTAGAATTGCATTTTTTTGATGCAAATTGTATCTTTTATGAATTTTTTCCGTATCGAAAGTTCAGGCTGCGTTACTGGCAGAATTTGGAGCCATTATGAATGTCATAAATCAATGTAGGAATTGAGTTATGATCTCAAATTTTTACCGTTGGTACTTCCAGGAGGTCATGAAAGTCTCCAACTAGAATTATATCAATTGGATAACCGAGGAATTTTTAAGAAAATATTTAGTGGGCAGGGATCAGATTGGAACGAATTTAACCACTGTGTAGTGTTTGATTTTTCACGGAAAATCTATAAGGAATTAGGTTCTGAAAATTTTACATAAAATGAAATGGACCTGTTGGCACGTTTGATAACGTTCTGGGAATTTTTGTAGTTCCAAAACTATATTAGAAAATTTCCCGAAAACTACACAGAGTTAAGTGTAAATGCTGAATTTTGACAAATTAATTTAACGTGCTTGTTTCTTGCATGTGATATCATAAAATGTTGTATTGTGTTTGATGACTATATGATTGATACTAAGTATGGGTTATGCTACGGTGTTATGTATGTTTACATTTGACTAAATTGTCCATGTATAAACGTGTTACGTGGAAAACATTAGATTGCGTGTAGGACTATACGTGTTGCATGAACTCACACTAATGAACTACATAATAACCAGTTTAGGATGCGGCTAATCATCTTTGCTACTATTTGCACTTTATTTGTTACCAAGCAAAACAAATGTGAGTTCACACCTTTATTAAAAGCATGTACTGCCAGTGGTTGGGAACCTCACTTTCCCTAGTATTGGATTGCCTTAGTATTCCGGGTATGAAATACTATTAACTTCACTTTTCCTGGTTAGGGGATTGCCTAGTATTCCTGTGGACGAATATTGTTAAATGTTATTTATATTTCATGTCTTTAGCGGACTAAACAAACTCTACCTGAAAGTCCCCACACATTATACCGATTAATCGCCCGGGCCTGGTGAACGAGATATTAGTTGATAGCGCTATTAGGTTTGAACACCTCACACCGTACCTGGGAGGACGGACATGAACTTGTATGCCTTGGCAGTCAATGATGGTAGACATTTACCTGGTCAGTCGCACCCCTCACGGTAAAACTCCGCATGTCGATTTTTTGGGTGTGACATATTGGTATCAGATCCATTGATTATAGTGAACTAGGTTTAAAATGTAAAATATTTTTCTTTTTAAAACCAGACTATAACCGTTCTTCATTGGAAACCACAAAGAAACCGCACCCCAGATTACAAGGTTTTTCATACTTAGATGCATACATTGTAATTGTATTATTTGGCATTTACTTGTGCATTTTTACAACACTTTCGCTCATGTGTGAACTAAAATACGTAAACATGATATATCTTAGGTGAGAATGAATTCCCCTAACTCTAATTCGAAATCACAACATGCAAGTTGCAAGGAACCGGTCATTCCCGAACCACATACTCAATCAAAATACCCAACCCATTTACTCCAAATCATAAGGTTGTAAGCTCGGCTTAAAATCGTCCCAAAACATACAACCAACGCGTCCATTCGCGTACAATACGGTGATTTGACTTTATCGAAAAACGTTCCCAAAAGTCATCCTCGACATTTTTCTCACATCCCAAAATAACCCCTAACAAAGAATATAAGTTTCTTTGTAGTCATACCTTTGCATAAGTGTCATTCTTGGCGCGTCCACTATACTCTGATCTCTTGACACAAAATGCGAGTAGAATCTTGTTTCACCCATAACTTTACAATGCGAAATTCTTCTCGTATGTTCTACCTATCCACGCGATCATCTCGACATGTCCAACATCTAAAAATTATTGGCGTCATCCGATGACGCCGCCGCTACTGCCAGAACATAGATTTGACACTCTGTTCGTTTGGTTTTGCCCGTCAATATTCGAGTAGACCAGAACTGACCCAAACGAACTTAGATTTTGGTGAATAATATGTCCACGCGTTCGTGTCGACGAACCCCATCATCTCCACTAGTCGCCGTCATCGGAAACCACTAGTACAGTCACCAGAAAACGATATATTGGATGGAAGTCACAAGTTTTACGTGTTTGTCATCGCGCAGCTCGAAACCTTATCAACCGAACTCCGTTTTGGACAAATGATATATCCATGTGACCGTGACGCAACAAACTTTCATCCCATGCCTTTTCTGTTGCATAACCAACCTTCCGTTCCTTCCGTTTGCTACCATCAGTGACCGGAATAGTTGTCGGAATTCTTTGGTTATTTGTCGGATTCTTTGTTTTTTGCTTAATTCCTCGCCTGAGCATAAGCAACCTGCCGTTCCTTCACTCCACAACCGAAATAGCTACACGCTAATAACCATATGACAAACTCCATAATTACAAGGCTACCTCCTTTTCCCTATCATGTGGTTAGTTCTTAGCCTAACTTGAATTGCACCTTAGCATACACAACTCAGCATATGGATGTCTTCTAATGATTCGATGGTCTTAGGGACATTGAAAGACGGAGATACGAATTAGTCAACCCATAGATGAATGCAATGATTTAAACATTTACCATACCCCTTTATATTTAGTCATTATTCAATGAGAGTTTCTCTTTTTATACGAATCGTTTTACTCGCCTTTGCGCTGGCCCATGCTTACTGTTTAATGCGATATCTAGTTACTATTATCGACTTGGACAAATCTATCGTTACATTATCACGGTAACACTACATCTTTGCTTCTCGATGAAGAAACTCTAACAGGATTGCGTTCTAGCTTAGAGGATTTGTGATTTTCAATCCTTTGTGATCACTTCTTGAACCCTGAAGATGGTGATGTGTTGTAATATGTAACATTTGACAAAAACGGGTTTTCCAAACCCGCTCCGTTTGTAATCAAATATCAAGTTATAAATGTTTCGTTGCGTATTTATGTCCATTTTAATTTTTAATGATGCATAATTAATAAACAAACTAGAATATAAAAGTTATAATTGATAAAAAGTAAAAATAAAATAATTAAAAAGAAAATTTGGCTGCCGGGACTCGAACCCGGGTCAGCCGGGTTTAAACTCAAAGCTTTATCACACACACATATAACCACTTCGCCACTTGTTGTTTTCTGTAAATACTAGGAAACAATTGAATTTTATGGTCTATCATAAATTAATCCGGTTATGCCAACTGTAACCGAAATCGGTCACCAAACGTCCAAAGACGTTTGATTGATCGCGGTTTACTGAGTTTAACCGATACACCGACACCTCCAATCAATTTTGCTTTGAATGAACTTGAATTCCAGAGTGAATCGGTTTTAATAACCGAAAACTTTCAATTCCTGAATTACTTCAATCTTTGTCCTCTCTCGCGACTCAAACACACTCTGCCAACCTTCAATTGCATTTTCGCACAACTTTCAGTCCGCCGGAGAAGCTATTTGAACTCGCCGGACTTTCGCCGAAAAACCGTGTTTTCCATCAAATCAGTAAGTCTCTCAATTCTTTCGTTGTCTATCAATTGTTAAGCTATTTCTAACTCAAACCCTTCAATCGGAATCAATTTCAGACGTCGTTATCGGATAATTCCCGCTCGCAGGAAAACTTCTGAAAATCCTTATCTTCAGCTGTAAAACGGTATAGACATTCAAACCTTCTGATAACTCTTGTTTAATACTTCAATTCCTCGCTTAGCTAATCAAAACTGTTAATTTATTCGTTCAGTCGAAATCAGTAAAAACAGAGCCGTCGACTTGCCGGAATTCTGAGATAAATCGTTCTCTAGTATGTTTACTTCTAAAAATCGTCTCTGCCATTTAATATTAGTCTGTTGAATGTTGTCAATCGAATTAAACAAGAAACAATAGAGAAATCGTAAACTGTAATTCTGTAATGAAGAAGACGAAGATAGGTTGATTATAAGTTTAATAAAATCTGGATATTATCTCGGGTTAGACACACAGTCCAGCGGTGGACTGTGTGCACATACATATCACACGCCGCGAGTTCGATCCTTGACACACGTATGCTTTGTAATAAAAATGTTTTATTTTTCTAACTGAACCGGATCCTTTTCGCCGTTAGATGTTAAGTATAATAAAAATCTGTATATTAACCAAGTTGGACACACAGTCCAACGGTGGACTGTGTGTAACGTTAAAGCACAGGTCCCGGGTTCGAGACCTGTTGACAGCACCGGGTTGATAATTAAAATCCTTTTTTAAAAAAAATGAATTTTGAATAAACTGAATTAGTATATAAATATAATTAAAAACAGGATTATTTCGGGTTAGACACGTAGCTCAGTTGGTAGAGCTGCGTGCACGCGTACGGGAGGTCTCGGGTTCGAGTCCTGCCCGGCGCATACATTTACACAATAAAACCGGTCAAACAGTCAAACAGTCAAGGGTCAACGGTCAACGCAAAAGTCAACATATTTTTATATTTTTATTTATTTAATTTAATTTAAAAATCAATTAAAAATACTTAAAAATAATGTTTTTAAAGATAGGAAATAGCCTTAAACTCACAAAAATATATCTAAAAATCCTATTAAAATTATTAATAAAATCCACTCATTTACTATATCTTCTGTTATTATTTAGGTTAGTTAATACTCGTTGTTCAATCCTTCAAACTCGTGCGCACCTCATCATCTCCAACCAAACGCACCCAATGTGAGTGAACCTCTACAAAATTCCCCGTTTTTAATCACGTTTTTGAGGTGTATCATGTGTCTTACCAATTATTATATTTAAATCATTGTGCATACATCATATTATGAACAAATGTGTATTCAGCTTGTATCAACTGTTGTGTGGTTATTGTTTAGATTTAATTTATTATTTTCAGTACATGCAGTTTCATAGGCCGCCGCTCCCCATTACATTATGAGCGTTGAGCAGTTCCCCATTTCATTATGAGCGTGAACCTGGCGTTGCCAACATACGACCGGCTCCGTTTGATTGAGCCTTGATCGCACAGACATTCATCATAGGCCGTCCGTTCCCCATTACATTATGAGCGTGAACGTGACGTTGCCTACCTGGGGACTAACGATGAGAGTACGAAGTACCTATTAGGCCAAAGCATGCTATACCAAACGTCGTGTGAGCTAACCCCACTTTGAGTTGTCATTGTGTCTACACCTGGACACATTCCGACCATACATCTCGTAAACATATTTCGTGGTTTTCATTCGGGTGATGCGAGTGTTAAATCGCCAATACTAATGTGAATCCTACCAAGCCAATAGACATGGGGGCCCACATGACTATACATGTGAAGGTATGGGGGACATTTGAGGCCCAACATGAGCAAACCCAAGACATCCTATGGATGTAGTTGCATTATTGATATTTATGTTATTTTCATTTTCTTTAAGACACATGACACCTAAAAAGACTCCATAAACTCACAATCTTCTTATGTATGTTCCTGTAGATGTCGGCTAGACAACAACGAGGGGGTAAAAGATCAGGAAGGTCTCACGAATGCTTAGCCACTCAAATCGCAAAACAAATGGCCGCGATGCTTCCTGACATTGTGGTTCAAGTACAACAAGCTCTCACCACAAATCCCACTAATCCTCCTCAGCATGAAAACCAGGACATCGGCAACCCGCCTACCAAAAAGTGCTCATATAAACATTTCAAGTCTTGCGATCCTCCTAAATTTGAAGGGACCGAAGGTGTCACTGCTCTCCTCCACTGGTTTGAGGAAATGGAAAACACCTTCCTCAACTGCGATTGTCCCGATGATCGCAAGGTTCGATACGCGACCGGAAGACTATTTGGGGTAGCTCTTACCTGGTGGAATACTGAAAAGGGTAAGAGGGGAATCGAAGATGCTATGGCCTTAACGTGGGAGGAGTTAAGGGAAATCATGACTAGGCGGTTCTGTCCTAGGAGTGAGATTAAAAAGTTGGAGGACGAATTTCATTCTTTGAAGCAAAAGGAGGGAGATCATACTTCCTACAACAAGAGGTTCTTAGAGTTGAACCAAATGGTCCCTAACTTGTTCACCCCAGTTTATCGCTTAATCGAGCATTATATTCGAGGTCTTCCCTCAAAAATTCAAGATTCAGTTCTCAGCACTTCACCAGCAACACTTGAAGCTGCTATGGAACTAGCTACTGAAGTGACCGAGAATCGAATTCGCAACGGTAAGTTTAAAGAAGAGAAAAAGAAAGCCCCCGTTGAGGGCCAAACTTCAAACCATTCCACCTCCTCCTCTAAGTTTGCTAACAAGAGGAAGCGTAACACCAGAAACTTCGCTGTCACACAAACCAATTTCCCTATCCCTGCTGCACCCATTACCCAAGTTGCCCCTTCACCTGCACCATACAAAAGACAATACTCTGGCCCACTACCAAAATGCAACCGTTGCCAATACCACCATTTTCCTGATCATCCCTGCCAACATTGCACCGGCTGTGGTCGCGCAGGTCATACTGTTCAAACCTGTCGCATACCTCAGCGAACGAAGCGCCACCAGCCTTCAACCCAAAACAACCAACAAATAATGGGTCAAGCCCAACAACCCCTACTACTACCACCTACCCAACATTTAGCCCAATCATACTACCAACCCAACTATCCCATGGTACATCCTATGCGGGCTTGCTACAATTGTGGAGACCCAAGCCATTTTAGAAACACTTGTCCAAGGTTGGTGAACATTATTCATGCTCAAGCCCAAGCCAATCCGGTGAATCAAGCGAACCAAGCTCCTCCACCTGCAAGAGGAAGAGCTTTCAACATCAACTCTAATCAGGCTAGAGCTGACAGCAATGTGGTTAACGGTACGTTCCTTATCAATGGTAGTTATGCATCCATGTTGTTTGATACTGGCGCAGATAAAAGTTTTGTGTCCATAGAGTTTGAACCCATCCTAAACCAAAATCGTGATAAGCTCATGGAATCCATAACAGTAGAAGTTGCTGACGGGAAACCGGTCTCATTAAACTCGATTATACGCAACTGTACTCTCACCTTAAACGACCACGATTTTCCAGTTGACCTCATTCCTATGAAGTTGGGAAGCTTTGATATTATAATTGGTATGGACTAGCTCAGCCAACGTCAGGCTGAAGTTGTATGCCGCGAGAAGTTTATATGCATTCCTATTCCAAATGGTCAGACTCTACGAATCTTTGGAGAAACCCCATCGAAAGGGCTCAGATTAATGTCGTGTCTTCAAGCTCAAAAATATCTTTGCAAGAATTATGTCGCATTTTTAACCCATGTCGTCAAAAAGGGAACCATGGAGAAGAAACTCGAAGACATCCCAGTAGTAAAATATTTTCAGTAAGTTTTTCCTGACGACATTTCAGGACTTCCTCCCGTGAGAGAAGTCGAATTTCGCATCGATCTCGTACCTGGTGCTACACCAGTTGCAAAGTCTCCTTATAGGTTAGCCCCCTCTGAAATGCAAGAGCTAGCCAGTCAATTGCAAGAGTTGACTGACAAAGGATTCATACGTCCTAGCTCCTCGCCTTGGGGTGCACCTGTCCTTTTTATAAAGAAGAAAGATGGATCGTTTCGCATGTGCATCGACTACAGAGAACTCAACAAGTTAACAATCAAGAATCGCTATCCATTACCTCGCATTGATGATCTTTTTGACCAACTTCAAGGTGCCAGCTGCTTTTCAAAAATCAACCTTCGATCTGGTTATCATCAACTTAGAGTACATGAAGAAGACGTCCCAAAGACCGTTTTTCGAACTCGTTATGGTCATTATGAATTCATGGTCATGCCATTTGGTTTAACCAACGCTCCAGCTGTCTTCATGGATCTAATGAACAGAGTCTGCAAACCCTATCTCGATCATTTTGTTATAGTCTTCATCGACGACATCCTCATTTATTCAAAGTCTAAGTCTGATCATGAGCGACATCTTCGACTCATCCTTACACTCCTAGAGAATGAAAATCTTTACGCTAAATTCTCCAAATGCGAGTTCTGGTTAAAAGAGGTACAATTCCTTGGATATGTAGTCAATGACAAGGGAATACATGTCGACCCCTCAAAGATCAAAGCGGTACAAGAATGGCAAGCGCCACGTACACCAACTGAAGTAAGATCATTCCTTGGTTTGGCTGGTTATTATCACCGTTTCATTTCAAACTTCTCTCGCATTGCTGTACCACTCACGGCTTTAACTCATAAGGGAAAACCTTTCATATGGGGACCCAAACAAGAAGAAGCCTTCCAAACCCTTAAACAAAAACTCTGTGATGCACCAATCCTCACTCTTCCTGAAGGTTGTGATGACTTCGTGGTTTATTGCGACGCGTCAGGGCAAGGACTAATGCAAAGAGGAAAGGTTATAGCTTATGCTTCGAGACAACTCAAGATTCATGAGAAGAACTACACCACCCATGACCTAGAACTTGGAGCCGTTGTGTTCGCTCTTAAGATATGGAGACATTATCTCTACGGTACTAAGTGTGAAATATACACTAACCACAAGAGTCTTCAACATATCTTCAAACAAAAGGAGTTAAACATGAGGCAACAAAGATGGGTCGAGCTTCTAAATGACTACGACTGTGAAATTCGGTACCACCCTGGCAAAGCAAATGTGGTGGCTGATGCACTCAGTCGAAAGGGTTATGCGAACTCCATTCATCTTCTATGTTCGCAAATCATAACTGACATTAAAGATCAAATTCGAGAAGCCCAACATGTTTCAGTAACGGAAGATGACGTACGAAAGGAGTTGTCCTGTGGAGCTGAACTTAAAATTGAAACTAAATCTGACGGTATTCTGTACTATCTAGATCGCATATGGATTCCTGACCACAACAACCTTCGTGAATTTCTTATGAATGAGTCTCACAAAACACGATACTCTATACATTCAGGAGCCGATAAAATGTATCAAGACCTTCGATACACCTATTGGTGGCCTGGAATGAAAAAGGATATTGCTGTTTTTGTTTCCAAGTGCCTTACATGTTCCAAGGTGAAAGCTGAACACCAAAGACCCTCAGGACTTCTGGTCCAACCTGAAATACCTGTATGGAAATGGGAAAACATAACCATGGACTTCATTACCGGGTTACCTCGCACTTCTGGTGGGTATGACACTATATGGGTAATCATTGATCGACTTACAAAATCAGCCCACTTTATTCCTATCCGCGAAGATTTCAAGAACGAAAAGCTAGCTCGTATTTATATCAGCGAAATCGTAAGCCGACATGGTGTACCGTTAAGCATTATTTCAGATCGTGATGGTCGTTTCACTTCGCGAACATGGCAAGCTGTACAAGCCGCTTTGGGTACACGATTAGATCTCAGTACTGCTTATCATCCTCAAACTGATGGACAATCTGAACGCACCATTCAAACTCTTGAAGATATGCTTCGAGCATGTGTCATAGACTTCAAGGGACATTGGGACGCTCACCTACCATTAATTGAATTTTCATACAACAACAGCTATCATTCAAGCATCGGCATGGCACCTTTTGAAGCTATATGGTCGTAAGTGCCGATCTCCAGTATGTTGGCACGAAATTGGGGAAGCTCAAATCACTGGTCCAGAATTGATTCAAGAAACCACAGTCAAGATCCATCAAATTCGAAACAATCTTTTAGCGGCTCAAAGTCGTCAAAAGAGTTATGCAGATAAACGACGGAAGCCTTTGGAGTTTAACATTGGTGATCATGTACTTTTAAAAGTATCACCGTGGAAGGGAGTAGTTCGTTTTGGTCAAAAAGGCAAGCTAGCACCACGCTACGTAGGACCTTTCAAGATACTCGAAAGAGTAGGACCTGTAGCATACAAGCTTGATCTACCAGAAGAACTCAGCAGGATTCATCCCACATTCCACGTATCAAACTTGAAGAAGTGCCTTGCTGATGAGAACCTCCATATTCCTCTGGAAGATATTCAGATTGATGAATCTATGCATTTTGTTGAAAGACCAGTTGAGATCATGGACTTCGGAGAAAAACGTCTTCGACGAAGTCGCATTTCAATTGTTAGGGTATGCTGGGAGTCGAAACGAGGACCTGAGTTTACTTGGGAACGTGAAGACTCAATGCGCGAAAAATACCCGCATCTTTTTCCTACTACTACTACTTAAATTTCGGGACGAAATTCCTAAAAGTAGGGGATACTGTAACATTTGTCAAAAACGGGTTTTCCAAACCCGCTCCGTTTGTAATCGAATATCAAGTTATAAGTGTTTCGTTGCGTATTTATGTCCATTTTAATTTTTAATGATGCATAATTAATAAACAAACTAGAATATAAAAGTTATAATTGATAAAAAGTAAAAATAAAATAATTAAAAAGATAATTTGGCTGCCGGGACTCGAACCCGGGTCAGCCGGGTTTAAACTCAAAGCTTTATCACACACACATATAACCACTCCGCCACTTGTTGTTTTCTGTAAATACTAGGAAACAATTGAATTTTATGGTCTATCATAAATTAATCCGGTTACGCCAACTGTAACCGAAATCGGTCACCAAACGTCCAAAGACGTTTGATTGATCGCGGTTTACTGAGTTTAACCGATACACCGACACCTCCAATCAATTTTGCTTTGAATGAACTTGAATTCTAGAGTGAATCGGTTTTAATAACCGAAAACTTTCAATTCCTGAATTACTTCAATCTTTGTCCTCTCTCGCGACTCAAACACACTCTGCCAACCTTCAATTGCATTTTCGCACAACTTTCAGTCCGCCGGAGAAGCTATTTGAACTCGCCGGACTTTGGCCGGAAAACCGTGTTTTCCATCAAATCAGTAAGTCTCTCAATTCTTTCGTTGTCTATCAATTGTTAAGCTATTGCTAACTCAAACCCTTCAATCGGAATCAATTTCAGACGTCGTTATCGGATAATTCCCGCTCGCCGGAAAACTTCTGAAAATCCTTATCTTCAGCTGTAAAACGGTATAGACATTCAAACCTTCTGATAACTCTTGTTTAATACTTCAATTCCTCGCTTAGCTAATCAAAATGTTAATTTATTCGTTCAGTCGAAATTAGTAAAAACAGAGCCGACGACTTGCCGGAATTCTGAGATAAATTGTTCTCTGGTATGTTTACTTCTAAAAATCGTCTCTGCCATTTCATATTAGTCTGTTGAATGTTTGTCAATCGAATTAAATAAGAAACAATAGAGAAATCGTAAACTGTAATTCTGTAATGAAGAAGATGAAGATAGGTTGATTATAAGTTTAATAAAATCTGGATATTATCTCGGGTTAGACACACAGTCCAGCGGTGGAATGTGTGCACATACATATCACACGCCGCGAGTTCGATCCTTGACACACGTATGCTTTGTAATAAAAATGTTTTATTTTTCTAACTGAACCGGATCCTTTTCGCCGTTAGATGTTAAGTATAATAAAAATCTATATATTAACCAAGTTAGACACACAATGTCCAGCGGTGGACTGTGTGTAACGTTAAAGCACAGGTCCCGGGTTCGAGACCTGTTGACAGCACCGGGTTGATAATTAAAATCCTTTTTAAAAAAAATGAATTTTGAATAAACTGAATTAGTATATAAATATAATTAAAAACAGGATTATTTCGGGTTAGACATGTAGCTTAGTTGGTAGAGCTGCGTGCACGCGTACGGGAGGTCTCGGGTTCGAGTCCTGCCCGGCGCATACATTTACACAATAAAACCGGTCAAACAGTCAAACAGTCAAGGGTCAACGGTCAACGCAAAAGTCAACATATTTTTATATTTTTATTTATTTAATTTACTTTAAAAATTAATTAAAAATACTTAAAAATAATGTTTTTAAAGATAGGAAATAGCCTTAAACTCACAAAAATATATCTAAAAATCCTATTAAAATTATTAATAAAATCCACTCATTTACTATATCTTCTGTTATTATTTAGGTTAGTTAATACTCGTTGTTCAATCCTTCAAACTCGTGCGCACCTCATCATCTCCAACCAAACGCACCCAATGTGAGTGAACCTCTACAAAATTCCCCGTTTTTAATCACGATTTTGGGGTGTATCATGTGTCTTACCAATTATTATATTTAAATCATTGTGCATACATCATATCATGAACAAATGTGTATTCAGCTTGTATCAACTGTTGTGTGGTTATTGTTTAGATTTAATTTATTATTTTCAGTACATGCAATTTCATAGGCCGCCGCTCCCCATTACATTATGAGCGTTGAGCAGTTCCCCATTTCATTATGAGCGTGAACCTGGCGTTGCCAACATACGATCGGCTCCGTTTGATTGAGCCTTGATCGCACAGACATTCATCATAGGCCGTCCGTTCCGCATTACATTATGAGCGTGAACGTGACGTTGCCAACATATACAGTTTCATTCATGTTATACATTCATGCAAGTTCATATGTTATTGTATGTTATTGTATGTTATAGGTTGTGATTGTTATTGTTACTGTTTGATTATTTACATTTGCTCACATATGACTATTGCACAACTTTTCCTTGATAAAAATAACATGAAATCAATGATAAATGTTTATCTAACAAGGTTCACTCGCCAACTATGTTGACCCAAAAACCCCCATTTTTACACATGATACAGGTGAACCAGCTGCAGCAAGAAACCCATAGGATTGGCTTAGAAGAATAAACTGATTTAGAGCTTGGATTGTTTAGTTTGGTTATTTTCCTTGTATTCGTATAGACATGTTTGGATTATTGAGAATGTTTTTGACTTTAATAAATATGAAACATATTAGTAAATATCATGAGCTTTGGTGATAACCCAATTATGCCCCGACTCTTATTCCGCTGCGGGTCGGGGTGTGACATAATACCACCTTACCATTTTGAACATGCTTTCGCGCCCTCGCATTGATACCTCTTGATGACATATGTGATATTTTTACTTCATCCGCATGACTTAGTTCAACCCTTTCGAAGTTGGTTGCTTACCGACTTGACAAATGCAAACTCATTTAACTTCATGGATCAAGGTGAATTATTCCTCCTTCGTACACGGGCGAGCTCGAAAACTTTGACAGACGTTTCAGTGAACCTCAACACTACAAACTGGTGTGACAACCATTCTTCTCTTGTTAATTCTTGTTATGCCAACACCATCGACGTAACATTGTTATCGAAGAATAACGTTCTTTATTCCTATTTTATACCACTTGCGTACGGCCAACTACATCCTCAACATTGGATAAATCTTCACTAATGATTCTAAAACATCTATGTATTGCACCAAGTTGAACACAATGATTGCGGCTACACTTTGGTGTGTTTTCATGTCTTATCCTGTTGCGCTATAATGAATACCATAGTTCTTGTCTAACTCTGTTGTGCATGAATCCTCACTTTACTAAATGACTCTCTACGACTGTTACTAGAGGAGCAACGGGCCATACATTTGTTCATCAAGTGTAGTGTCACAAAGTAAATTTTCTACCTGTGTGAGATATGCCGAGGTCAACACCCTTTACCACGTGAAAGCACCATACTTACGTATACTTAATCATTCTCTTTGTTTCGTGTTTACTAACTCGTTGACCGAAAGATGGTTATTTACTATAACCAACTACAATCGAAATACCATCATTGATACCTAACAAAATCCCCCTATCCTCTGCATGAATGCGTCAAGACGCTATCCTTCCGAGATAAAATGGCATAATGCCTGACTGGAGCTGAACAAAGTGACCGTTAGAAACGTTATCCACTTTCGCGTATTGAAGACTTGTTTGACCAGCTACAAGGGTCCAGTTACTACTCCAAAATCGATCTGTGATCGGGCTATCATCAGTTGAGAGTCTGAGATGAAGATACTTCAAAGCCTGCCTTTATAACGCATCACAGCCATTACGAGTTCCTTGTCATGACGTTTGGGCTAACCAACGCACCTGCGGTTTTCATGGACCTTATGAACCGTATGTGCAAACCTTACCTCGACAAATTATTCATCGTCTTCATAGACCCTGATCTACTTTAAGAACAAGGCGGAGCACGTAGAGCATTTACGCCTTACCTTGGATCTTCTGAGGAACGATCAGCTTTATGCAAAACTATCAAAATGTGACTTCTAGATTCAGGAAGTGCATTTCCTTGGACATGTAGTAAATGAAGCTGTAATACATGTTGACCCAACCAAAATAGAATCCATCCACATTGGCATGCGCCTAAAACTCCGACTGAAATACGCTAATTCTTTGGTCTAGCAGGTTATTACCATAGATTCATTGAGGGATTCTCCTAGACTGCCCAACCTCTCACTACTCTGACACAGAAAGGTACCATGTACAAGTGGGGTGACACCTAGGAGTCTGCTTTCCAGTTGTTAAAACAAAAGCACTTCGGTGCACTTTTCTTATCCTTACTAGAAGGTACTGATGGTTTTGTTATGTATTATGATGCATATATCCAGGTCTCGGTTACGTTCTGATGCAACGCGAGAAAGTAATCGCCTACACATCTTGTCAGCTCAAGGTTGATGAAAAGAACTACACTATCCATGACTTGGAATTCGGAGTTGTAGTTTCTGCGCTCAAAATCTGGAGACACTACTTGTATGGTACTAAGTGTACGATCTACACCGACCACAAGAGTCTTTAGCATATTCTCAACTAAAAGGAGCTCAACATGCGGCAACATCGTTGGGTTGAACTCCTAAATGACTACGATTTTGCGATCAAGTACCATCCGGGTAAGGCTAATGTGGTAGCCGACGCCCTCAGTCGAAAAGAAACCCGACCCAAGCGAGTTCGAGCCTTGAACTCACCATTCATACTAACCTTCAAGCTGAGTCCATGCGGGACATGGAAAGGCAACTTGAAACCAAATAGGATGGTATTCGCTATTTCATGGAACGAATATGGGTTCCATTCTACGGAAACTTATGAGATCATGTGATGGATGAAGCATACAAGTCTCGGTAGCCAATACATCCTGGCTCTAATAAGATGTATCACGACCTAAAGACCCTATATTGGTGACCGAATATGAAAGCTAACATAACCACCTACGTGAGCAAGTGCTTGACCTGTGCTAGGGTTAAGATTGAATACCAAAAGCCATCAGGGTTACTGCAACGACCAGAGCTACTAATGTGGAAATGGGAGCAAATTTCCAAGGATTTCATTACCGGTTTACCCATAACTCAGAGCGGGAATGACACCATTTGGGTGATCGTGGACCGTCTAACCAAGTCATCTCACTTTCCTCTTGATCAAAGAAACCGATAAGTTTACCAAACTCGGCAGTGTATACTTGAAGGAAGTAGTCTCCAGGCACGGAGTGCCAACCTCCATCATCTCCGATCGTGACCCATGTTTCACATCTGAACTATGGCAAGCTATGCACAAATCATTCGGCTCACGTCTAGACATGAGAACAACCGATCACCCACAAACCGATGGTCAAACCGGGTGCACCATTCAAACTCTAAAAGACCGGCTGTGAGCAGGTGTCATTGATTTCCGTAATGGTTGGAAAGACACCTACCTCTGCATGCTTTGCAGGTCAGTAGATATAACTTCGGATGAGCGTTGCAATCGACTAGAGTGTGTGGTTTGTAAAGGCTTATGTTTCGTATATTTAGGAAACTTGTGGTTTTTAAGGTTTGATAAGTTTTACTTTATTTTTTTGTTGCAAGGTAAACTATGTTTTGGACTTTTAAACATCAATCACTAATCGTGTTGATTGTGATGATTTTACAACTTTAATAATTGGTTCAACATGATTAGGGGGTTGGATCCTAGTCAGTCACACCCTTCGCGGCAAAACTCCGCATCTGGATTTTGTGGGCGTGGCATATTGGTGTGAGAGCCATTGGTTATAGTGAACTAGGTTTAAAATGTAAAATATTATTCTTTTAAAACCAGACTATAACCGTTCTTCATTGGAAACCACAATGAAACCGTACTCCAGATTGCAAAGTTCGTCATACTTAGATGCATACAGTGTAATTGTATTATTTGGCATTTACACGTGCATTTTTTACAACAATCTGGCTCATGTGTGAACTAAAATACGTAAACATGATATACCTTAGGTGAGAATGAATTCCACTAACTCTAATTCGAAACCACAACATGCAAGTTGCAAGGAACCGGTTACTCCTGAACCACAAACTCAATCAAAATACCCAACCCATTTACTCTAAATCATAAGGTTGTAAGCTCAGCTTAAAACCATCCCAAAACATGCAACCAATGCGTTCATTCGCGTACAATACCCGTGATTTAACGTTATCGAAAAACGTTCCCAAAAGTCATCCTCAACATTTTTCTCACATCCCAAAATAATCCCTAACAAAGAATATAAGTTTCTATGGAGTCATATCTTTGCGTAACTGTCGTTCTTGGCGCGCTACTTTACTCTAAACTCTTGACACAAAATGCGAGTAGAATCTTGTTTCACCCAAACTTGACCATGCGAAATTCGTCTCATGTGTTCTACCTATCCACACGATCGTCTCGACATGCCCAACCTCCAAAAATTATTGGCATTATCTGTCTACATTGCCTCTACAGCAAGAACACAGATTTGACTCTCCATTCGTTCTGTTTTGCCTGTCAATATTCGAGTAGACTAGAACCGACCCAAATAAACTTGGATTTAGGCGAATAATATGTCAACGCGCTTGTGTCGATGAACCCCATCATCTCCACCTATCGTCGGCACCGGAAATCACTGGTACAGTCACCGGAAAACGAAATAGTGGCTGGGAGTCACATGTTTTGCGTGTTTGTCATCGCGCAGCTCGAAATCGTATCATCAGAACTTTGTTTTGGGCAAACGATATAGCCACGTGTCCGTGACGCAACGAACTTTTATCCCGTGCCATTTCTATTACAACCAAGTCACAGGTTGAACAAGTTGTTGAATTCAAAAGTGTTGATGTACCAAAGTTTGATATTCCGAACCCACCCAAGACCGAAAGGGCTTGGGTATCTCTGTTTAAAAATTTTTTAATTGCATATGCAGGGGCTCCCGAGGTCAATAATTTATAAGGGATAATGGAAAACGGAGCTTCTCCACACATGATAGGGAGGCTAGCCTTGTTATATGATGTTAAATAAATGAAAGGTGGCTATGTAGGGCTTGCGGGTACTCAAGGAGGAAGGATAATCGGAGAGGGAATACTAACATACGACGTGGTTTCTTTCGACAAAGTAAACTATATCGCCGAATTAGAGAATAACTTGCTAAGTATCTCCAGATCTGTGATAAAAAGTTTACAACTCATTTTACTGATAAAGAGTGCCTAATTGCGAAGTCGGGATTCAAAATTCCCTAGGAGTGGATCCTCATGTGCGCTCCACGAGAAATGATCTTTATGTCCTTGACATGAGTGTCGCATCCACTACTACGAAATCAATACAATGTTTTGTATCAAAGGCTAATGAAAAAGAATCTATTTTATGGCATCGAAAGATGGGACATATCCATTTACGAAAGATGAATTATTTTTGCACAACAGTCTGGTGGAGGGTGTGAATCTTAAGAGTTTCCACTTGAGTGATGATTGTATCAGCTATAAAAAGGGCAAGCAGCACAAGAAATCTCATCCAAGAAAACCCCTGAACTCTATCAAGCTGCCACTAGAGAGGTTACATATGGATCTATTTGGGCTAGTTAACTTCAAAAGTATATCCGGTGATCTATATTGCCTTGTTGTGACTGACGACTACTCAAGATTTTCATGGGTTCTATGTCTGGAAAACAAAAACGAGATGTTTGAAAATATGATGATTCCTTTTAGAAAGTTGGAGAATTTATACCATCTACCAATAAGAATGATTCTTAGCGACAATGGTACTGAATTCAAGAACGTAAGAATGGAAGAGTTTTTCAACGACAAAGGAATACTTCATGAATTCAGCAATCCCTATACTCTGCAACAGAATGGATTTGATGAACAAAAGAACCGAACACTTATTGAAACATCATGCACAATGCTCATAGATTCTAAATTGCCTGTCAGCTTTTGGAGCGTAGCGGTTGCCTCAGTTTGTTACACGCTTAATCGAGTATTAATAGTCAAGGCTTATAAGAAGACACGCTTTTTAGAGTTGCTTAATCAGCAAAAACCAAATTTGGAGTTTTTAGAACCGTTTGGATCTCCGTGCACAGTTATTGACCCGGATGGTAAATTCGGATCTAAGTCTCTTGAAGGGTTTTTCGTGGGATATACAAGTAACGATGCAGAGTAATCAGGAATCTACATAGCTGCAAGCAACAATTTGAAAAACTTGGAGTCTAGAAGCTTGTAGATCTACCTGATAATCACAAGTCAATCAGTACTAGGTGGGTCTTCAAGTGTAAAAAAGACGACAGAGGGGTCATCGCACGCAATAAAGCTCGACTAGTTGTCCAAGGTTTTCATCAGCAAGAGGGCATTGATTATATAGAGGTCTACGCTCCTTTCGCACGACTAGAAGCTATTCACATATTCCTGGCCTTTGCATCATGGAAAGGTTTTAAAGTGTACCAGATTGATGTTAAGTCCGCTTTCCTATACGAAAAGGTGATAGTGGAAATGTATCCAACATGCCTTTGTGCACGATATCAATCAAATCCATGAGTGTCTCACTGGGAGACCGTCAAGCGATTTTTCAGATATTTGAAGGGTTTCCTAAGCACCGGCTTGTGGTATCCATGAAACGATGATTTTAACCTCGCTAAATATTCTAACTCTCATTTCTGATGCTGCAAATTAAATGCTAAATCTACTACAGCTGGTTGCTAGTTCTTTGGTACACGATTAGTAACGTGGCAATACAAGAAGCAAACTACGGTCGCTCTCTCTAATTGCGAAGCAGAATACGTTTCAGCTTCCAGTTGATGTTCCTAAATCTTGTGGATACAACAATAGATGAGAGACTATGGATTGTAGTTTTTTTTTGTACGCCTATATATGTAGATAACAAGGCTGCCATTGATATAACTAAAAGCCCGGTTCAACGCTCTAAAACTAAACATATTGAAATTCGGCACCACTTTATCTGTGATTGCCACGAGAACAAAGTTTGTTCGAATTGAAAAGATCAAAAGGCAGATTTTTACACCAAATCTTTTAATAGAGCTAAATTCAGATATCTTTTGAAACTTAATGGGTTGAAAAATCAGACATTAGGGGGGTTTTTAGAGGATGTTGAATTCGAGGCAGACGACGAGTTGACGTTATATTCATCGGTTTGTCACATTTATAGTTTTTAGAATTTCTTTCTTTAAAAACAAAAATCCAAAAATATGTTTTTGACTGTAGGGGGAGAAATGTTGTGGAAAATACAAATACATATAAAAATTTGAAAAATGTACAAAAACATGAAAAAATACAAAAAGATTTTTGGTGTAAAAAAGAAAAAATCATGGTACATTAGTGGACTATCATAGTATGCTAAAACAATGTAGTCTCAAAATGTTTAAACAGGTCTCACTAATAATGTGCCAGTAGGCTTAGCATATTCAGTAGATTGTTTCTGAGATATAAACATAAAGAAAAACTTCTTAATAGTGTTTAACATATCTCGGAAATATGGTCTTAGTACACCAGAATTTCATTTGAGAGATTGTCGGATTCTAAGATACTAGCTCCTTATAGATAATGGATATCTTTGGTATTATACAAGTTCTTCTGATTTTGCGACACTAATGGCCTAGAACTTGTAGAATACTTTTGCTTATAAACCCGAAAACTGCATATAATTGGAAGTATGATCTAACAATTGTAGTACAAAAGATTCCAAATTTGGAACGCTGCTTTTAAGTCGAGCCTTCATCTCTTTGTCTTTATCGTGGTACTCCTCTCAAGGTCTCGCACAACCCAAATACAGATATCAGTTAGATATATTCACCTGTAAGATGAAATATAGGGAATCTTGATACGGGAGTATAGTCTGAAGTGGGAAAGATTGTTAACTCAAGTTCTAAAACATCTAATTAATGTATCTCGGATCTAACTGAGTTTGTTTAAAACATAAAGTTTTCAAGATCAACGGTACTAGTGATTTGTCTTAAAAACTGACATGATCCTCTAACATTAACTCATAAAAATATGTCGGTAAATATGTTTGTACATAGTTATTATATTTCATTTTAGAAAAAAAAACCAAAAAGATTTTCGGTGTATTTTAGCATAAACTTTGGAAAAATCATAAAGATTTTATATCTATCTTTAGTTTCGACTACCGATGATGAAAGCGGATTTTCAAAATCCAAAGATGCTGGTTGCTGAAGAAAATCTAAAGGACAACGGGTTGAGAGCTTATCAAAAATTAAAAACTGTTTTGAAAAGATCAAAAGTTCATTAATTTGAAACTTAACATAGCCTAAAAACATTAGTTTGTTCATAAAGTATTCAATCAGGGTCATTAACTTGGACTTGATAGACAAATTAGTTAAACATGGTTATTAACTTGGACTTGGTCAACTAAGTGGGTCGTCTAAACCGAAAAAGATTGGAAAAATGAAAAATTGAAAAATGTAATGTCCACCCCGCACGAAGTGGATACACTTTGCACAAAGTGAACCACTTCGTACGAAGTGAAATGTTGCACTATATAAGAGCTAGTTCGCACAAAGTCAGTCATTTCACTATTACTTATCCTTTGTGTGATCTGAGAGTGCTTTGTACGAACTGAGTATTTTTACAAGCTTTGAGTCATTATTCTGCCAAAATAGACATTAGGGAGATCGATTAGCACACCTCTTACAATGGGAAACGTATAGGAATCGAATTGGACTTGAATTGAACGATTTCGGACATACCATACCTTTAATGAAAGATCTACGAAATTCTAGCCGGACAAAATTAAATTTGAATGCATATTCATGTAAATCGACACTTTTAGAACATAATAGAATCTTCAATTTCATAAAATCATCAAGTTTTAAAAATCGTATTCATAACAGCTTGTTGGGATGAAGTGGAAGTCAATTCGTACGAAGTGGAATGTCCACTTCGTAGGAAGTGAATAATGGTAAAAATTTAAATACCACTCTGCAGGAAGTGTATTGGTCAAATGCTTATGTTTATTTTACCACTTCGTATGAAGTGAAAATGACCACTTCGTACAAATGCTACTTCGCTTGAATTTTGCTACTTTGCATGAATTTGGGTATTTGCTACAAGTGTTAAAATTCTAAGTGTTATTGTCATGTTTTACAGGAAAAGAAAACGTTGCTCGAGCCAATACACAACTCATGTTGTGTAGTTGATGATACTATACAAGAAATGGCTCCTTTCGAAGATATATTAGAGTTTATGGGATGCTTGCGGGTAATGAAAGCTTTAACTCATCAACATAAAGTCTACGGATCACATACATAACGTTTTTGGAATGTTGCAAGATATGTTCCTGATCCAAAAGCGATACATTCGGTTGTTGAGATCGAAAACAAATGGTTTGAAGTCAAAATCACTGAAGAGTTGATACAGAGGTTTCGGAATTAAAAGATAAAGATTGTGATCCCACGGGCTACCCAGAAAGAATGGTTAAAGGGTTTTTCTAAACGATGGGATACAAAGGGTTTGTGAATGCCCCGAACTTCAAGAAAGCTAATCTGGTAGGCTGTATAAATTTTTCATACACCCAATAGTACATGCGTTTAGTCACCGAAAGTGAGGTTTTGATGATATTCTTGACTATCAAATGTGCATGGTTGCAGCATTGACACTAAATCTGCCATACAACTTCACCAAGTTAATTTTTTATCAGATGGTGTCGAACATTACAAGAGAAAAGTTTCTTCAATATCCAAGATTCTTATAGATGATGTTGGATGATCTGTTTCCAAATTTAGAGAAGAACGACGATGATGAGTTGGTATTAAATCACATGAATAAAGAGACGTTGATTAGATTGAATCTATACCTAAAGCAAGATTCTGAGCTGGTTGCAAAGAAATTCTTTAGAGCAACACATGACAAGAAATATGTTGCTCCGCCAAAGGGCAAGTGGAGGAAAGATACGAGCGGCTCAAAGAATGATGAAGAATAAAGTTTAGATGGTTTTATTCCAAGGAGTATTTGGTTTGAGAAGGAGGATAAGAAAAAGAAACGTTTAAACTCCAAAGGCAAAGCCTACTCAAGCAAGGAAATATTCAACTATACAAACTATGCTTATAGATGAACAATCTGAAGAAGAAGTTCTAGTGAATGAACCAACATATAAGAATGTGAATGTACATGATGAAGTATTCTCTACAATGTCTGATAATGATCAATATGTGAATGTTACAAAGATTACTGCTGATGTTGAGAAAGAAGTAGTTGAAGGTGATAACTTAGAAAGTTCTGAAGAAAGTGTTGATCTAGAAGTAGAGGGAGCAGCTAGAAAAGCCGAACAATGTAAGAGAAAAGCTCTAGGTGATGATGATGAGACATATGTGCCTACTGATCTAGAAGAAGTGTCTGAAAGGCCAACTAAGAGAGTTAGAAGGGTTAAGAGTAAAGTCTACATGGTCTCTGCGACAAAGAAATCCTGTCAAAAGTTTTTAAAAGAAAGGAAGACACCTGAGGTGGAAGTTACTATTGAAAATGTTGAAACTATTATTCCACCATCACCACCACAACAACCACTTCCATCACGACACCATGTTACACCACCACAACAACCACCTCCCTCACCACCACATGTTACACCACCACCACATCTGAAACAAACACCACCACCTATACAATCACGTTCGACATCTGTAGCTAGAAGATAGTTGAATGAACGTCTTCTTGATGATTTTGGTGAAATTCCATTCATAGGTGGATTCGATGCAGATTTTTTTAATGACAACAAAGTTATTGAACTTGAGAGTAGAATTAAAGCACATGAATATAGAATTAAATAGCTTGAAACTGAGAATATGGAGTTAGTTTCGTTGCTCACAAGTGTTACTATCGAGAATGAAGGATTACACAGAGTTCTTAAAGATCTTGAAGTTAAGAAGATGGCGAATGCTGTGAAGTTTATATGTTATTCAAAGTGTTAGAGAAGAAATTCAGTATGAATTTCAACTCTGAATATGATGAAATAAGGATTGAAGAGGCAAGGGCGAAAACTGCTAAATGTGGGCGTAAAGCAGAAGCTAAACCTGTAGCTATGTGAAAAGGAAAGAACAAAACTGATGAAGTTCCTGTTATTATTGTCACACCCGTACATAGGCGGAAGCGTGCGGTGTGAACATGATTAGTTTTCATCGCATATGATATGAGTAAACAACCATATGAAATAAAAGAATGTATGATGTTCATCCATTCACCATATATAAACATTACAAGCCACAAGTTGTTTGGAGATAAAAGACATCATAGGTGATTCACAGTTTACCAAAGGCTTGTTCAAAATAACTTTTAAAACATTAAGACTTTGCATCCTATTTTCCGTTCGAAGACGGAATATATAGACCAAACCCTCCAAAATACGGATGACATCGAGTATAGTAACCTTGAAAACTTCTTAAACAACTGTGCCAAGATCCACTTAATTTCCTGAAATACATGTAAGTTTAAAACATCAACAAAAGTTGGCAAGTTCATGCTCTTTGTGCGCGCGCCAAATGAATCTTAAAAACATTTGAGAGTTCATATATTAAAATATGTGGTATGTAAAGCGTCAATGAACTTGATGATCATTAATGTTTTGTATTAATATGTGTGCCGACATAGGAAGTACTCAACACTAGACGATTTCTTCCGGTCCACCTGCTGGGACAACAAAAGCACTACATGCTGCCACACAAGGACCCATGAGTGGGGCTCGCTACACCCGATAGATCTACCACTCTTGTTCCTCGGTCTTATAAAAGATTAATGGCACTTAAGAGAGACCCTATTCGCACATGATCTAATATTTCATTCCATAGCTAAAATATACCATCGAAAAACATGTATTTCCCCCCGAGAGTTATAAACCGAAAACATTTAAGAGAAAAGAGGGACATGAACTCACTGATTTGCATCCGTGAATATATGCTAGCAATTCAGATATCCCAAAGAGCGTATCAACCTACAAGTGCTCCAACTCATTAGACACTTGACTTAATGTTAAATGTGTACACGCTGTTCATCTTGAACGTTATTGTTTAAGTTAAGTCTTTGGATCCCTTATGTATTTTAAATATGTTGGCATTTGTTTCATATTTTTGTTTTAGTATATATATATACACTTCTTATATATATATATTTCGTATCCATCAAGTGTACGAACAGGCCTTGCCCTTCGTGAGTCTTCATGCCTCGCACGAGTATAAGTGGGCCTAGCCCATAAGAGTCTTTGTGCCTCGCACAAGTGAGAATGGGCCTAGCCCATTTGAGTCTCCGTGATTCACACGGTATGAGTGGGCCTAGCCCATGAGAGTCTCCGTGATCCACACGGTATAGGTTCGTTACGTGTTTTGTATATCCTTCCAATACATATTTTAAGCATAGCGAACCTTGTTCACCTGTATAAGTATATGATCCTTTGTATATGCAAATTGATCTTTTGTTTGTCCTTGTTCCATGGTATATGCAAATATTGCATTGTATATGCAAATAGTTTTGTTGTATGCACTCGCACCATTATATATGCAACTGTTACTTTGTATATGCAAATTATTTTGTTGTTTGCATTTGTTCCATGGTATATGCAAATATTGCATTGTATATGCAAATTGTTTTATTGTATGCATTTGCACGTATATGTTGTGCATGTACGCTACTTGTAATTCTTGTGTGTTACTAAGTGTATTGGTATAAGTATTTAGACTTATTTTTATACCGTATTATTTGGTATTTATACGTATTGTATACGATATTATTTGGTATTTATACGTATTGATATACCGTATTATTTGGTATTTATACTGTATTTATACGTGTTTGTATACGGTATTATTTGGTATTTATATTGTATTTATACGTATTTATACTTTTACATGTGTATAATTTGGGACTCTTCGTTTTATACTTTCCGGAATTTTTAAGTGTTGGATTATATGTCGATTTTAACCAAAAGTATAATATGTTTGGAGTTCATCGTAGAACTTATTGTTATATATTTTCTTGTCAAAATACCCAAGCATCGCCCGTGATAGGTATCCTTCCCGTGTTGTAATGATGCGGCGACCGTTGCGCGTAGCTACGCATTTACTTCGTTGGGTCGTTTATTTGATAATTCATGTTGGCTTTTGGTTTTATGCATATATATATATATATATATATATATATTTTGTCCGTAATATAAGGTTATGTAACGATTTTCCCGATGTCCGGTTGTTCGTCATCCGTGTCTCATGCCACAGTGTAATATAACTTTGTTCATGTATTTAGCTAGTATTCTTCCTAACTTCTAATACATACACATAATTGTACACAAGTATTTATACACATAAGTTGGTGTATTTTAAACAAGTACATATTCTTATTCAAGAATATATTTATACTTATAACATTTCCATTTCACCTTTTTATAACTCTTTTAATCTTATAATTATATACAAGTGTTTATAAAAGTTCTTGTAAGATTAGGGCTTAACCCTTGTCATTAAACTTTCTTAATTACCGATTAAGGTCGCTAATCGCGTTTAGTCCCCTCAATCACCCCGTGATGTTAGAAAAATTTCGCCATAGTTTCCCCTATACTATGGCATTTTCAACATTTTTAAAACGTATTTTATGCATGTTTAAATTTCCTTAATCTCAATCAATTTCCAAAGAGTTTTAAAAACTGAATTTTTATATGCAACAATTCTCACATAATTATCCACATAATCCTTGAACTTTATGCAGATTTTTACCACATTTTTAATAATAACTTCATAACACTTTGAAATCTTTTGACACCATCATATTTAACACACTTTAAAGTCTTTATCTTTCATCTAAACAACATTGATTAACATACATTCGAAACCATCTTAGTGTAAATCATGATTTTTAGTTTGCATGTAAGTTATAAAATGTTAAAAGTCACATTTTTGTTTTTTAAGTAAAGTTCATGTATCATGTGGATGATGATCTTGTTAAGATTTAAACATCAAGTTGTTTAAATCACCATTTTAAATCAAGTTCGATACAAGATCATCAAGCTAAACAACTTACTTTAACATAATCATCAAGAATATATAAGCTAACTAGCACTAAGCAACATGATCAATAGAAAATACATCACATTAGTAGACTTTTTATGTTATGATTAGGGTTTTAAGCGTTGGTTTTCTTGGAGTTCAAGATGATCAAGTTGTACTTTGGTATTCTACATAACATATAAAGTTTGAAAATGGTGAGAAATGATCTTACAACTTTGCTATGGTTATGATGAAGATTAAGAAGAGATTAAGCTCCAAATGAAGCTCTAAAAGTCCTCCATGCGTGCACCTTTCTTGAGGGATCTTGAGATGGGTTATGTAAGCTTATTTTTGGTGAGTTTAATGGGTAAAAATGAAGGGTTTTGGGGTGCTATGGCTGCCGAAAATAAGAGGGAGGAAGGAGAGTGTTTAGGTGATTTTTTTTTGTTAAGTTAGTGAATGATAGGAAGTGGTCATATCTTTATAACCCATGATCATCATCAACCAAATCTAGTTCACCATACTTACTTTCTTGCAATCTTTCATTTTTTTCACCAAAGAAACAAGTGGGTGGGACCCACTTGTTGACCGATTTCTTGAGGGGGGGGGGTAATGTGTAAATTTTTTATTCGACATGTGGTAAAATGGTAGATATTTAGGTAATTTAGTTAAGTCTATTGATTAGTAATTGGTCTTGCACCATTATGGAGTAATTGGGGGTTTTAGATATTAATTAGTATAAATGAATTCCCTTGACTAGTTGGAATTAGTTTCGGGTGGTAAAAAAATTATTACATCTGTCGTCGGGTCACTTTCCGACAATATATGGAAAACATGCTTTAGTACCCAAAACGTCATCTCGGCTTATTATATGGCACCACCAATGTTGTTTCAGACATGAAATACTCTTAACTAGTTCACTGGGTGATCCATTTAGGTGTTATGATGATAAGGATGCTTCCTACTAGTTTATCGGATCGGTATCGGACAGGTTGTGCCCGCTATGGTGTATCGTCGGAAGCTTATGTTTATGATATTCCATTGATATCCCCAAGCTTATTTAGGGTGTATAGCATTATATACGAGCCCTTTGTCCCTTAAAGTGTCGAGTTTTGGCGTTTCAGACAATTTACTTTGTTATATTTTAATGTGATTCCGATAAATTTTATCGGACACGTGTTTTCCGGAAAGTTAAAGTGTCTTTGTATTTAATGTCCCTAATTAGGGATTTTTATTTAGATTTCCATCATAAAATGCTTTCGTGCCATTCGTTGCTTGTTCCAATAGTTTTCCTGGCATGAATAGTGTGTTTCGGTGAATAGTTTCAGCATTTAGCCAACATATTTGGACATAGTTTGTTGTTTTCTCGCAACGTGAAGAATGTAACACTGTTGTTTGGCATAATTAACCATGTCCTATGATTGCTAGACTGTACACAACCCTAATGATGCATTAATTAAGTTGTAACGAACGCCATAAATTGTATAATCAAGTTGTTAAGTTGTACGGAATTTACCATTATTTTGCCGGTTGTCACAATTATTCCTATTCAGCCTAAATCGAAGCTGAACTGTTAATTAACTATGTATTGGTTGGAGGACCTGTTGATGTCTCAGGGATTTCAAAGAGAGAAATACTTGGAAAAGAAAAAGCAAGATGCTGAAATAGATGAAGAGGTTGATGGTTATAATGAGGATGATGATGAAGATGTTGGTGGAGACAATAAGAAATACGATAATGATAAAGGTGATGACAATGATGACACACAGGGTGGTACAGGGGTAAAGGTTGTAGATGCGAAGCTGAATGAGTCATTTGATTATCATACTTGTTTGATGGATAATGTGAATGAAGAAGATAATTTTTAGAGATGAGGGGAGCAGAAAGATCCAGTAAACGATGCAAAGCAATCAGGAATCTTCATAGCTGCACCTATATTAGCTATTACTGATTTACCAAAGTCTAGAATTTTCTACTTGGAACATGGAGTTGAAGAAGGATAATTTGTTCATAATTACACCAAGGAGGAATTGCTGCAATGTTGGGTGTTGATGAGAATTCATTTGATTTTGATTTTGAAGAGGAGTTGAATAATATACTGAGCCTAAAGACTATGTATACAAGTATGTAGCTCATGCTGATAGTTACAATGAGGTTGTCGTGGAGGATGATTCCGATGATGAAACACTTAAATATTCTAGAGAGAATACGAATGACTTCCCAACCTTTGAGGAGATGTTTGCTGAAGCTTCTGATAATTTATTGAAGCGTAGGGTTGAGGAGACTGTCAAAGAAGGGAATGTTCCTAATTTATCAAAGGAAGAGATCAGGATAAATCGTTGGGTGATATTCTTAGCTGGGGTTGGATTAAAGAGTTGAATGTTTACGCTATTAAGAGGGAGTTTGGTGTGCAATACTTCAGATTTCTCTATGATATCCAAACTTTGCCCTGGTGGGATGTGGAAGAGTTGGTTCAAAAAAAGATGATCAATTACGAGATGAAGTATTATGACCAAAGACTATGGAAGCTGATAAAGTATGAAGCTGATCATGGTTTAAATCATTGGAAACCACATATTCTGAAAAAGAGAATCAAGATTCATCTAGTGACCAAAGAAAAGGATGTGACTTTGATTGTTAAACATCCACACACTATGAAGAACATTCCTTCAATGAAGATAGAATAAGATTTTCATTAATTCTTCAAGTGGTGGCAATGCGATGTTGAGACATGTGAAGCTGTAATTGTTCTTAAGAATGAAGATTTGTGGAGAACGATACGTATACTTAACCCGATATGGCTAGCGAATTGTTCATAGAAAGATGTGGAGTGTCTATTCTTTAACAAGATATGCCACAAGACACGAGAAAAGACTCAAGCAATGCAATACCAAGGTGTGATTAATGTATACTATGCACACTGTATTAACTCAGGGAAGATGTGGCGATCAAAAGGAGAGAGCTAGAGCGTAAAGAGTTCATGAAACAGTTGCGTAAAGAAGAAAGAATTGATGTTGTTACACAGAAAGTTCCTCTCAGAAGATTCCAGTTTTTGAACTGTCGACTAATCAAACGTGTATTCCAAGTGAAGAACGTCGGAAGCCTAGGATGAATTTCTTTGGTTGTTAAGTTATAATGTTACGAAGACTGACCAAGACTACGACAATATCCAAGGGGGAGTTTATTGATGGAGAATGTTTATAGCCTACGTCTTAGAGTCATATCGAGTCATTTTAATAGGGTTTTACATATTAGAATTGCATATTCGATGTTTGGTAAGTCACTTCGCACGAAGTGATGTTCAGTTCGTACGAAGTGAGTCCACTTTGTACGAAGTGGCAAGCCAACTCGTGCGAAGCTGTGATGTCTATATATAGCACAGTTGTGGTCTTGAGTCTGTAACAGTTTTGTAGAGTGTACGGTGAAGCCTTACACAGTATGTATCAGGATTGTGCACGTTATTCACATTAATGAAACAATAAACTTTAAACAGTATTCTTGATGTCGCTTGTTATAAAATGAATTCCGCATATGTTATAACTAGTTAATCAGTAGGTCCCATATTTATTTGGATAAGAAGATCCTATAGAAGCTTAGAACTTAGAGAAGGAGGCTTTAATACAGTTGCAAGCTACAAGAAGATAAGAATGAATAACTTCACACTTTGACTTTGAAGTGTTTTGGAATGGTGTGAAGAAAACTCAAAGATTTGGAGCCTATTTATACTAATTGAGGATCAAGAAGGTGATGACAAGTGTTACCAAGTGTTGATTAGTGTTCTAACATGTGTCTTAACGAGAATCATGGTGGCAAGAAAGGTGCAAGGTGTCCATACATGGTGAAAAAGGATACTGCCCGCAAGTTTCTACAAACTGGGCCTGCCTTACCGTAACCATGTCCTTACGGCCGGTAAGGGCCTCTAGTGGGCAGATTTTGCTTTTTGGACATTTTCAGCTCCCCTGGACTTGTATTATGACATTTTTACCAATTTTAACCCTGTAACTTAATATTTAGGTTATATTAGGGTATTAGGGCACGTGTATCTTGGATTTTTTTTCCGAAATGGACATGTTACCCATATGGTTTTGCTTGATCGTACGATCACGTATTTTATAATTAAAATATAGAATTATAAAACACGAAAAACCATCCAAAATGTACAATCCTTGAAATGTTGCTAATGTTACAGTTTCATCAAAGCCAATAAGTATTAATATGAGTACAGATGTTTGGAAGTTACACTGTAAATCTGAGATGGATAAGTCTAGATATGTGAAATTCATTTGATTATTTGATCTTTTGTTATGTCTCATCCTTACAATCAATATGCTTCAAAGCTAAAGTGATGATCAATTGATTAAAGTCGTATTCTTTTTAGAAATTATGTCTCCTAAATACATATGCGGTCCTAACAAAAATATAAAAAGAGGAAGAGTTAAGCAAGTCTCAAGTGGGGGACAAAACTGGATTTTGATTAGCGTTTAGTTATTAATTTTAGCTGTATTGTGTATTTGATTGTATATGGTAAATAGTTTTACATTGTATGACAGTACTTTAAAAAAAATGTGATACCCAAAATTTTTGTTCTAGGATGAGTCACATGTGCGAAACATACTTGATGCATAGTGTTTGATCTTTGCTTTTTTTGATTGTGTGTCTGCTCAGTATTTGCTAATTGCTACTTTACCAACATGTTATTTTAGCCCAAATTGTTGGTATTTAAAATTTCACTGTAAAATTTTTATGTTCTCATGCGTTTCATTTTGCAAAGAAATTTAATTTGTTTTATTCATTGTTTCTTTGCTTAAGCATTAGATCCCCTTTGCATATTGAAGGAAGGATCGACCTGGAGGTTATTGCTTAAGTATTCTGCTTCATTTTCTTGTTGTTTCATTCAAGCTTTGGATCACCTCTGCGTATATTCGTCACATATCGACATGGTGGTTATAACCTGAACAACTTCAACTTGTTTTGCATTTTTTTAATCAAAATCTTGGACTGTCTCTGCGTATACACACTTCAAGTATTGACCCAAGAGTTGAGATTTCAAGATTCTGATTTATTTTACATTTTTGTTATTTTTGCATGAGACATAGTTTATAAAAGGTGATAAAAGCAGTACTTGAGTTTGTGTATTGCATGATGAGTGGAGATGCCGATAGTATGGGGTCCGTAAGGTTTTGTGCTTTAATAATACTTAACCTATCAGTAAACATTGCAAACGTGGATTGCATGAGTTTAGGTAGACAAACAATACCTATGATCATTGTGGACTACTATCTAAAATTCTTAATAATTAAACAAAAGTGTATGTTAGTTCAATCCATATGTTGGTATGATCCTCTTGCACATATTATGGTGGAAACCGGAACACAGATCTTGTCCTTTAATATATTAGGTAGTGAAGCTAGCTTTGGTTATACGCAATCTTGAAAGATGTATGTCTAAATTAAAGCTTGTCAAGACAGATATACGCAATCGATTGGGCAAATTATTTGAACAATGCTTTAGTTTGTGCGGTCAAAAAACCTTTTGATAAAGTAAACATGGCAAAGTATGGAACAATGGCATGAAAACCGAAAAAACAAATGTATTAGGTATTTGTTTACCCTTATTTTTACACCTTGGTGTTTTTTTTATTATTGTATGATTCAACAATAATCTTTTTTGGATATCCCTGAATTTTTAAGTTAGATCCGTCACTCACTGTAAAAAAATATTCTAATTGCCAAATCTACACTTAACTTTGTCTTGAGCGAAAACTAGTGAAATATATTATTAAAAAATAAAGAAACAATTTAGTCATCACAAAACTTATTTTTCATTTGTACAATCTAATGCACCTCGTGGGACAAAAATATAATGAAATGTGATTAAGATGTGGTGAGAATTTGTTTTCTTTCTTTTTTTTTTTAAACACAAATGATCGTTAAGGTACACAAATAATAATCACATATGTTCCATACTAGTTTATCTTTTTCCTGGGCCAAAATACAATGAAATATATTGGTACCGGGTCATAAAAGTTCCATTCAGTATGTATAGTAGATACATTTTAAGTTATTTAATCTGGGAATAAAGCAAGAATCTTGATTTTAAAACAAGATACAAAATAGCACAAAGGACTAAGATCTTAGAGATCTTTTATTTACTGAACTGAAGGATAGTTTGATTTGTAACTTGAGTCTCAGACATACAACCAATATATATTGAAAGTACTACCAAGTTCATTAGGTTGAATACTGACTAGACATGAAACTTGATAGCTTGATGTTCATGCAAAAAGCGCATTTGTAACTTTGGTGTCACACTCTAAACATACAGACAAGTGTCTCACGGGTAGCACACCATGGTTGCAGGCAAGGTGTTTCAATTCAGGCATTTGGTAAGCTGTGGTTGCACCCTTGTGTGCGAAGATTTGCCTTGCCAGAAGCAACTTGGTGCAACCTCCTGTGCCTCTCAACTTCCGGATGTTGGAAACAACTCTTCAATCTGTCAATGCACTCGCGCATCTCTTTCACCTGCATCACAAGCAGCATGGTTGTGATTTCCAGGATGAGTTGCATGGTTGTCTACAAACATAATTTCTCAAACACGTTAGATTTTAAATAAATAGATATAAAAGAAGACACAATGTTAAAAGATATCTAATCAATACTTAGAACCTTCATCGTTGGTGGTTCCCTGTCTTCTCCTTATTGGTGCCATTAAACAAATACCAAAACAAAAATAGATACTGAGATGCTATATGCTTAGAATTTGGTGGTGGCGTAGAGAGATTATACAGGCAGTTGATATAGTTTTATGGCAAGCCAGATGATGTGTTGGTGAGATAATTGTGATTAACATGAAATGATGAAGAATGCAAGTTGGTTCTAGGGTGTCTATCTACAATAATCGTGATACCAGGACCTTTACATTAAACTCTGTAAAACAATTTTTTACTATAACGTATTATGAATTAACTGTAATGGTATATCTTAGATAAAGCCAAAAAAGATAGTGCAGTTTTCCTCCAAACCATGACACACTAAAAATGAAGACCACTAATTGGGATTTAAAAGCAGTGAAATTATATGTATGCTAACAATGTGAATAAGCACCAAAAGTAAGACTATATTTATGTTAATTACCCATGATATCAAAACATTTTGAACTCTTCTCAAATTATGTACTTTCAACTTTTTTAATGTGAAAATGCATACTGTTTAGATGCAATTGGAAAATAAATAAAATTAATACTGAAATAATACTAGATTCTATGATTCTATGGAGCAAAGGACTTGATCATTACGTAACGGTTATGAGTTCGCTTGTTTGGCACTAAAACTGTTTGATAAATATCTTGCAACAAACTCCCAAAACCGTCTATGTTATAGAATGGTCCTAAATGTCTAGTAGCACAGTGTCTAGAGTAAACATACAATATAAAAAAAAGCATAAAACATACATATAGTTAAGTTTATCTTCCAATATAGTGATCAACAAAATTTTATTATATTTATACAAATTAATGTGATGAGAATCTATTTTCTCAAGCAAGAACCTTTGTGAAGGTACATAAATGTAAAAGTTGCCTCACTGTCTATCGTTCCTGGCAAAAATGATAATAGAATATACTTATACTTGGCAAAAATGATAGTAAGTACATATATTTTAAGTTATTTAACAACAGAATTCAATGTGAATCTACATATTAAAACAAGAATTAAGGTAGAAAAAACTACCAAGAGTTCTTAGTGTGTTATTAACTCGAATCTCATACATAGAACTAATATATCATATTTCCTCTAAAAGAACATGCCAAATATATGCTGGAACTACTATGAAAAAATGCTATATATCGAAGTGATCTAACAATTGCTTAAAATATGGTTTACTCATTTCACATGTTTGTAATGTTCGTAGCACATTTTAAGATGGCCAACTTAAGAAAACGTGGGTGTGTGTATGTTATGTACATATTACGTACCACACCACACATGTAGTTCGCTAGACCCAGGTCTTAGAAAAACAAAAAAGGCCCTAAAGACCCACCCTTGTTTTTCCCACATATAAACACATCTGCTCCAATTGATTAACAAAGATAAGTTTATGATGACTTGGATCTAACACACACAACTCAGAGAATTTGACCCCAAGGTTTGGGAAAGTTATGAGGAAATGCAAATACTTGGGTTTATATAGTGATGGTTAAAAATGAGCTCAATCACTAAAGCCCTAACACAATTTTTTTCATCCCCAAACAATTGAGTCAATTATGTGCCCTCAATCACTAACATAACGTATTAATCAAAACCAAACTATTCTAGACTCGTTAAAACACCTAAGACCTAACGACCTACCAGCTATAGACATAATATGCATGTACAACATAAACAATGATCTACAAAAATATTTTGATTTGTACAAATTAATGCGCCTCATGTGATTAATATGTGCAAAGATTTTATTTCCATTATGAACCTTTGTTATGGTACATAAATAAAAAGTCACAAAACTTCCATATCATTTTATCTATTTACTGTGAAAAAAATTATAAAGAAAACTATTGCTACAGGGTCACAAAAGCTCCTCCTATCAATCTAGCATGCAAGTAAATACATACTAAGTTATTTATTTAACACCAGCATTAAAGGAGAATCTAGATTAATGAATGAAGAGTTAGTTAAGGATTGTATGTTATTTAACTCGTGTCTCTCGGTTATAGAAGTAATTTATCATACTTTCCACTATAAGAACACCACAAATATATGCCTTGAACTACAATGAAAGTAATGATACGTCTCGGTCTCGGTTCGGCTTAATGGTCGGATTTTAAGTGGTTTTGTCACTCCTGAATGTGACAGCTTTCATTTGAGTTTTGGGATTAATCTCGGTATTGCTTGGAAATCTTCCTAGTGGCCGTTCAGACATCAATGTTGAGAATAGCACTTCTTCGTTGCTTTAACTCATCTTTTGACCTTGCAAAGACAGTTATCATATAACTCACTTTACCTCTTCATAGGTTCAAGTTCGGATTTCCGTTCAGGAGCACTGGAGCTGGCACCTTGGTATTGTGGGCGTTGAAGAAATTCAGGTGGTATTGAATTGCTTGAATCCTTCCAACTGAACCTGCGAGGTTTCTCCACCCTAGGTTGTAAGTGTTGCTACATGGATTATTCCAATTGTTTTCTGATGAAATCCACCTCCTTGGAGAAAGTGTTCGATACACCCAAAGGACATGCATTAGAATAGAAAGAAGAACTAAGAATTCTTATAAGAAGAATTATAATAGAATAACCACGGGGTGTCAGCCCAGTGGCCAGTCTCACCAATTCCAAACGGGAGGACGCGGGTTCGAGTCCAGCTCGGCCCGAATAATCTTGCTGGGTAGTAACCGCCAGGCAGCTATGGGGCTAAGCTAGCTTGGGGAGGGAGAACCCTCCCATGGTCAGGGGTACCGTGCATTTACCCTTTTAAGAATTATAATAGAAATACAGTTTTAATTATTTAACAATATAGAATTCAACGTGAATCTACATTTTAAAAGAAGAATTAGAATAGAAAGAACAACCAAGAGTTCTTAAAGGTTATATTATGGAAGAGTTCTCAAGGATAGTGTGTTATTTAACTCGAGTCTCATACATAGGTCTAATATATCATAGTTTCCATTGTAAGAATATGAGAAATATATGCCTCGAACTACGACGAATGCAGTGCTATATATCAAAGTGAACTAACAATGGTTTAATTTAGAGTTTACTCATTTCACATGTTTTTAATGTCCATAGTAAATTTTGAGATGGCTAGACCTAAGAAAACACTAATGTGTTTATGTTGAAGTACTAATTATGTATGACACGTGTTGTCAGATTCATGTGTCAACTAATACAGACATCACTTGGCTGCAGGTCTTAGAAAGAAATAGAAGGCATTAATTAAACCCTTGTTTATCCCACCTTTGCTACAACGTCGCACTGCAAAACCCCAAGTCCTACTGGATATGAAAGATTTAAACTACGCCCTACTTTTAAGATACTTTGGACCAAAGGTTGGTATTTAATTTCATTTAGTGTTCAAATCTTGAAATAACTAGTCATATCTATACTTAACTTTGTCTTGAGCGAAAACTAGGCACATAAATTTATGAAAACTAATGAAATAATAATTAGTCACCACATGACATGTGCAGGTCTATGAATCGGATCAGATGTACAATATTATTACGTGTAACTATGTGCAGAAGAATGTGGAATCCAATTCAACACATACAACAATCACAAACACGTGTAAATAAACATTTCAGCTCCAATTGATTATTACAATGATTTGCATCTTACACACACAACTGAGAGAATTTGACTCCGGGGTTTAGAGAAGTTATGAGGAAAGGCAAACAATTGGGTTTAAATAGTGATGGTGTTGCCTAGAATGATCTTTGATCTCTAGAACATGAATTGATATAAACTGAATGTTTTGTATATTTGATTCTTGATTACAATGAGAAATTCAAACCCTTTATACTAATACAATAGTTGCGAGTGAAAAGACGTGTCTCTTCACGAAAGGATGCGTCCCTTGTTCTCTTAGATGAAGGCATCGATTCGAAGGGGCGTGTTTCCCTGGAGGCGCCTTTTTAGGTTATTATCTTTCATTGTGTCACATCTGGTCCTCGCACTTGTTTACTAACTTAATTATAATACAAACTAACTAATAAATATTTACTAAACAACCCTCTAACTTAGGATGTGAAGGGATTATTACTTCAATCACCCCCTAATCACCAACATCCTTGAGTTGTTGTAGGTCTTGAACTCCAAGCAGATTTATCTTCATGAATCTCCTCGGTATCCAACACTTCACATGGATCCTTTTACTCACGAACCTTGCTCCTCACGAACTTGCTTCACTAACCATGTTCCTCACGAACCTTGCTCCTCACGAACTTGCTCCTCACGAACTTGCTTCACACCAACATTTTGTTTCACACTGGTCTTGACCATAATTGATTTGTGTCACAGGAACCTCTTCTTGTGTAGTTGTCTCAACACGAACTCCACTGGTCTTGATTAACTTGCCCACCATCATATCACATGATTTGAATCCGTATCGCATAGATTTTAGACAATCACTCAGATCTCTAGGGGTTGTGTTACACAACAATTCTTTCTTCTGACCCATTCACAGGATTATTTGTAACCTTCATACATGTCTTTTCCTTCATCTGATCCACTCACTATATTGTTTTATTGCACCTTTCACAGGTTATCTTCTCAGCACACAGCACACGGTTCTTCCCTTCGGCCCCTCTCTTCCACATGGATTAGAATCACGAAAACCTTTTTTAATGTCTCAGCAATCGTATTCACTGTTTCAATAACTTCAATGTTTCCAACTTTGCATTCACTGCACACTTTTTTTTCTACACTCACTACAACAATTTCTCTTCTTGTTTCCTATATCACTGCATCACTTTTCCCTATTCTGCATTTGCTGCATCACCGTGTTTCTTTGCATAGCACTTTGTTTCTTCACAACCCTCTTATCGCTTCACTCGACTTTCTTTCGGTTCATCAAGGACAAAATCACACGTTTCTTTCTAAATAGCGATCATCGCTTTTTTTGAATCACTTGATCTTAACAACACACTTCTAATCACTTGAGCTATTCCTTCTTCACCGGCTTCTTCTTCCGGATAGACGTGCTTGATTTTTTTTAAACTGATCGCGAATAACCTGCGATTTGATGCCTTGCGATTCCCATGCCTAGAGCCTGATGATGATGATACCAATTGTTGTCTAGAATGATCTTTGATCTCTAGAACATGAATCAAACTTGCATATAAACTGAATGTTTTGTACATGCGATTCTTGATTAAAATGAGAAATTGAAACCCTATTTATACTAATCCAACAGTTGCGAGTGAAAATACGTGTCTCTTCGCGAAAGGATGCGTCCTTTGTTCTTTGAGATGAAGGCGTCGATTGGAAGGGGCTTGATTCCCTAGAGGCGCCTTTTCCTTTAGTTGTAGGTTATTATCTTTAATTGTGCGCATCTGGTCCTCACACTTATTTACTAACTTAATTATAATACAAACTAACTAATAACTATTTGCTAAACAGCCCTCTAACTTATGATGTGAAGGGATTATAACTTCAGATGGTTAAACAAACATCTCAATCACTAAAGCCCTGACTCAAATGTTTACATCCCCAAACAACTGAGTCAATTATTTGCCTCAATCACTAACTTAATATTAATCAAAACCAAACTATTCTAGACTCAATAACACCGAAGCACCTAAGACCTAACCACCTACCAGCTATAGACATAAAATGCATCTACAACATAAACAATGATCTATAAAAATTATTTTGATTTGTAAAAATTTAATGAGCCTCATGTGATTAATATGTGAAAAGATTTTTTGTCACAAAAGTTTCATATCAGTTTATCTAGTTCCTTGGGAAAAATATAAAGAAAATTATTGCTAGAGGGTCACATAAGATCCTCCGAACATGCAAGTTAATACATACTAAGTTATTTAATTAATACCAGAACTAAAGGAGAATCCATATATATACAAGAAGAATTAGATTACTACAACTGATCAAAAGTTATATTACTGAAGTTAAGGATTGTATGTCGTGTCTCAGTTATAGAAGAAATATATTAGACTTTCCACCATACGAACACGAAAATATATGCCTAACTACAATGAAAGTAATGATATATCTTGAATTCTTCTTTTCGGTATTCTCTTATGTGTTTGTCTCATCCTTCCACTTCTGATTCCCAGTGTTCTGTATCTCAACCATTGGCTCAGTGTTTGGATCTTAAGTGGTTCTGTCACTCCTTGTTCTGATAGCTTTCACTTGTGCTTTGTGATTAATATCAGTATTGCTTGGCATCATCCTAGTGGCCGTTCAGACATCTATTGGCCAACATTTTTCTCAATGTTGAGAATAGCACTTCTTGGTTGCTTCAACTCATCTTTTGTCCTTGCAAGACAGTTATCATTTAACTGACATTACCTCTCCATGAGTTCTTCATGTTCGTATTTCCTCTCATGAGCACTGGAGATGGCACCTTGGTTTTGTGGACGTTGAAGAAATTCGGGTGGTATTGAATTGCTTGAATCCTTCTAACTGAAGCTGCGATGGTTTCTCCGCCCAAGGTTTCCTTGTTTTTCGATGAAATTCACTTTCTAGGAGAACGTGTGTGATACACCAATAGGACATGTATTTGACTAGTGGGCTACACCACAGGATCCACAAGTTGCTTGCGCTGCAGGGAAACGATCAAGTCGACTGGCCATCGCTTCCATTTTAGCTTCCTTGGTCGTATTTGGGTCAGTTCCATGAATTATTGCTTTCTTCATGGTTGTGGACCAATTTCTCCAAAGCATTCACATGTGTTAAGCTGGTAAACACTCCACCAGCGGTAGTGTCGATTGTCTATTTTGCTTGAGTGAACAGAGCATCCCAGGGTGTGGACCTTTTCTCAGCAATTCGTTAAAAGGTTCCCATGCTTCCAAGAGACCTGTCTTATCTCTATAACAAATGAATCTCAGTTTGGTGGTTCTTGATGGTTGAAAGTTTTTAGTTAAGAACATTTTGACCCAATAGCCTAGGTGGTGACGGAACATGCTGGCAAGGAGTCCAGCCATGACCATGCTTTTGCATGTAAGAATTAAAGACACTTTAGACGAATAAATGGTATTTAGTTTGGTGATCAAATGTTAGTAGTAGATTTTGAGATGGCTAGACCTAAGAAAATAATAATGTGTTTATTTTGAAGTACTTATTACGTACGACACGTATTGTCAAATTCATGTGTCAACTAACACAGACATCACTAGGCTGCACGTCTTAGAAAAACAAAAAAAAAGGCATTAATTAAACCCTTGTTTATCCCACCTTTGCTACAACGTCGCAGCGCAAAACTCCAAGTCCTGTCCTCCTGGATATGAAAGATTTAAACTTTTCACACCTTGATTTTCCATGTAGCGGAAGAGTGCGCGAGGTGTGGCCAGAGCGGCAATCGTTGCATTCAACTAAGTAAACGACAATTGTAATACGTTACAATATTTTCATCCATACTTTTTATTTAACACAAAATTTACATACAAACTTTTGTTTTTAAAACCTACCACAAGTTTAACAACATTACTTAAAATTCAAACATAAGTTTATAAAACATCACAACAAAAGTCTGGATGAAACATAACGTCTTGACTTCACAACATACGGACATGTTTTCCCTGAAAGCCATCCACAAGTTTCCTGTAATACATGTCAGTTTTGAAAACGACGTCAACAAAAGCCGGTGAATTCATGTTATAAATTTTCGTATCAAATGAATCTTGAAAAACATTTGAAATAATAAATTTGTTTAATATAGCTTATTGAAACTTGTAATATCATTAGTGAGTTGCAAGGACACTAATCTGTTTCTCGAATAAGGAGGCAACCAACCCTTGACGATTTATTGTGTCTGAGACACTTCTTTTTGACACAAAAGCACTCTAATACGATCTGTTATTATTGTCGTAATAGAGTGGGGCTCGCCCAAACCCAATAGAGCTATCCCTTGTTCCTTGGTACTTGTTAGTCATTAAGGGTAATGCTTGAGCCTTATTCACATATGATCTAAATTATTTCATTTCCCCGCAATACACAATGTAACATGAATACATCCGCGCGCATTTAAAAAAACATAAAAACGTTAAAATAAAAGGGGAAACATGAACTCATTGATTTGTGTTCCGTGCAAATCTCTATTCGATTCTGGATACTTTGTTTGATGTTTCGTTTTTCGTACAAGTATTTTATCTTGAATTTCATACTTGTAATTGTTGGTTTTTCTTTGTTGGTATACACATATATATATACATATATTTCTTTCATATATATATTCTACATTGATTACATGTAAATGGACCTAGCCCATAATTTAATTGTAAAAATTCAATCTAAAAGTTCATTACATATGGCCAGCCCAATAGTTTTTTATATATGGGCCTAGCCCAACCTAATTTTTTTTAAAGTGGGTTAAGCCCAATTGGTTTGTAAAAGTGGGTCTAGCCAAGTTAAAATGAAAGATTGGGCTTAGTCCAAAATAGCTTATAAAAATGGATTAGCCCAATTTTACTTTTTACAAAAGTGGGCTTAGCCCAACGTTAGTTTTTATAGAAATGTATTATCTCAGTTTTTTATATAAGTGGCTCACTTATGTAAATATTAATTTTGGGCCAAGCCCACTTTTATAAAGAAACGTTGGACTAATCCATTTTTATAAAAGTGGGCCCAATAGTTTGATTTTATACAAGTGGGCCTAACCCAAACTAATTTATATAAATGGGCTTATCCATATATTTTTATAAAAATAGTTTAGCCCAATATAATTTTTATGAAAATGGGCTTAGTCCAAACAATTGTTTAGTTGGGCTTAATCTAAGTTTTTAAAATACTTACTAGTTAATGTTATAACTTATAAAATATATTTGTAAAAACTACTAGTTATAATTTAAAATTTTAAAATTCTGGTAAATATAAAGTATAATGGTTGATATGTTTGTTTTGACCGTTATGTTCGCGTGGATCATTTTATTCGTTTTGTCTTTGTCATTTGTTTGGTTTGTACGATATACTTCATTTTTTCCAAATTGTCCAAGTTGTCCAAATTGTCGATATATATTATTTTGTCAAAAGTTGAACACTTATACATATTTTTATACAAAATATACATGTACACATAATTGGTGATTTTAACATATATATTTTTATCAAAAATATTTTTATCTCCTTTTTAGTTTAAGAAAATTTAAGTAATTTATATCTTAAAGTTTATCACCCAAACTTTTGTTTAAACAAGATTAAAGTTCCTAATCACTTTTAATCACAAAATCTTTAGTTTAATCACATTTAAATCAAGATTAATTTTAATAAAAATTTTGCCATAGTTTCCTTTTAAATATAAGTTTTCCCATGTTAATAAAAACACATTTATGTAATTTTTCTAACTCAAGTCATCATCAAATCATATATATTATACAAAAGTATTAACAAAAATGTCACCAACTTCTTATAGTTTTAAACTTTCTTAAAATGGAAACTTTATTATCACATTTAAACAAAATTTCTAAATTATAACTTTTAATAATCTGTAACTTGTATAATCATCTTTAAAATATGAAATCATATTCATGACTGTTTTTGTTAATGAATCTTGCTAATCTAAAAATGCATATGTTTTAGGTCATCTTTCTATTCATAAATTTGTTTTAAGATAATCCTATGCATTTTTATGAAATATAAAGTATAAGATTAGGTTAAGGATCTTACTACTAGCACTTGGCCAGAGATGATCAAAATGATGTTAAAAGATGAAGAAAAAGTGTTGATCAAGAGTTCCAAGCTTTAAAGTGAGCCTCCTAATCTTTGCAAACTCCTTATATCATCGTTTGATCTTTGGGAGCATAATGGAAGCGTTCCTGAGTTTTTGTTGTTGTGAGAAATGAATGGATGAAGATGGTTTGGGTCTTTAGTGTGGTGATTATAATCTTACAACACATAAGACACTAAACATGTCCATAATTAGCCAACACATCAACAAGACTTAAGTGCATGGGGAATTAACCCATGTAGCCATGAGGGGTGTGTGTGTGGGGGGGGGGGGGTGGTCTGGTTATTTTTTTTTAATAATTTGTAATTTTTATAAACTTTTATAAATTTTAACGTTTTTATATATTAGTTTTTATAAAAACTAATGCCCCAACACTTTAAATTGATGTTATAATATGCCAAAATAACTCACTAGTCTTATTGTTTCGTTGTCTCCGGTCTTGTACAGGGTAAAATACTGACATATTGTGTAACTTAATACAATTTTATTTACATAGTAATTCTAGCATAATTTTATTTTCCTGTTTATTAATCTAGCTCTTCAGACTAATAAATTAGTTATTTTGAGTTCAGTTCAGGTACTGTCTTTGTTGTCAGGTTTTTACTAAACAAGCTGTATAGCTTTAAACAACAGGATTTATATACGGGTTTTATACTATTTCTAACAACCGTTATTATTCTTTAGCTAAATTTTTTTTTGGTTTTCGCACATTTGTTGTTTTGTACTGTGAAATTCTGTATTTTGTTGAAGATTTGGACAATTTGGTGTTTTAAATAAAATTTTTATGGTATAACAGTGCAGACATATCTTATGTCTTAATTCTGAAATATCAGACTGTATCGTAACCGGTACTGATATTTACTACGTGTTCGCGTCTATGTCATCCGTTTAGGATTTGGTTTTATATGTTCATGATTTTGACGAATTCATTATCATACCAAACTATGATTTTGTTGAATTCCCAGACTTTTAAGACCTAAAAACTATAATTTGAAGTCAAGTTGTGCGGTAAGTAGACAATGTAATAGTTGTTCAAGCTGTACAGAATTACCGGAATTTTGCCAATTGTCACGTTCTCCCCCTTTTTCAAGAAATTTTTGTCCCAAAATTGAAGTCGTGTCATCCTTGCATAGGATTTCTCGAATAGGTGGGGGTATTTTCTTTTGATTTCATCTTGCCGTTCCCAAGTGAACTCAAGTCCCCGCTTTGAGTTCTAATGGACTTCGACTAGTTTGATACCACTCCTCCTTATTTTCTAAACTTTTGAAACTAAAACTTCGACGGTTTCTTTGATGAAATGGAGTTTGTCGTCTATATGCATTTTGTCTATGGGAATAATAAGTGATTCGTCTGAAAGGTACTTTTTAAGATTTGACACATGAAAGTGTCGTGAACGTTAATAAGTGTTTGAGGCAATAGGATAATGGTTTGCGGCCTTTATCCGCATAACTTTTATGTCTATCCTGACCTGCTTTAATACGGTCTCTGATTTTAAATATTTTATCCGTAGTTTCTTGAATTAATTTCGGACCTATCATTTGTTTGTCGCCTATTTCCGCCCAACATAGCGTCGATCGATGCTTACGTCCGTATAATGCTTCAAATGGAGCGGCCTGACTACTCGTGTGATAAATAAACATATTGTTATATGAGAACTCCACTAAAGGCAAGTGAGTATCCCAATTTCCGCCTAAGTCAATTACCCAAGCACGAAGCATATCTTCTAAGGTTTGAATGGTGTGTTCACTTTGGCTATCTGTTTGGGGATGAAAGGCCGTACTTAGATCTAAGCGAGATCCAAAAGCCTTTTGAAATGATTGCCAAATTCTTGATATGAAACGACCATCTCGATCAGAGATTAGGGAAACATGCACTCATGTCTTGCCACAATCTCTTTAAGATAAAGTTCAGCTAACTTATCGGTTTTATCTTTCTCACGTACTAGCAAGAAGTGAGCTGATTTGGTTACTCAGTCGACAATTACCCAAATCATGTCGTGACCGCGAGAGGTTCTGGGTAATTTTGTTATGAAATCCATAGAAATTTGTTCCCCTTTCTAAGTGGGAATCTCAGGTTGTTGTAACAATCCTGAAGGTTTTTGGTATTTGGCCTTAATTTTTACACATGTTAGACATTTACCAACATAAGTTGCAATATCTCTTTTGAGATTAGGCCACTAATAGAATTCTTTAAGATCAAAATACATTTTATCCGCTCCGGGATGTATCGAATATTTGGACTTATGGGCTTCAATAGAATTATGTTCCGTAGATTACCGAAAAGAGGAACCCAAATTCTGTTTGTAAAATACAGAGCTCCATTCTGATTTGGTTCTAAATATTTTTCCATGCCTCTAAGCATCTATGCTTTAAAATTTCCACTCTTCAGAGCTTCCTGTTGAGCGTTGTGAATTCGAGAGGTAAGGTTATTGTGAATGGTGAGTCTTAAAGATTGTATACAAAGGGCTTCACTCGTTCCTTTCGACTTAGGGCGTCCGAGACAAAGTTCGCCTTGCCCGGATGGTATTTAATTTCACAATCATAGTCTTTCAACAATTCAAGCCAATGTCTTTGGCTCATATTTAACTCTTTCTGATTAATATATGTTGAAGACTTTTGTGATCGGTAAAGATTTTGCACTTGGTGCGGTAAAGATAATGACGCCAAATTTTTAACGCAAATACCACTGTACCTAGCTCTAGGTCATGTGTGGTATAGTTCGTTTCGTGAACTTTTAATTGGCGTGATGCGTATGCAATAACTTTCTCTCGTTGCATTAATACACATCCTAAACCTTGATGTGAAGCGTCACAGTAAACTACAAAGTCATCTATGCCGTCCGGAAGTGATAAAATCGGCGCATCACAAAGTTCATCTTTAAGTAATTGAAAAGCTTTTTCTTGCATTTCTCCCCAATTGAACTTCTTATCTTTCTGAGTTAGGGAGGTTAGTGGTTGAGCGATCTTTGAAAAATTTTCAATGAATCTTAGATAATAACCCACCAATCCCAAAAATTGGCGTACTTCAGTGGGTGTCTTAGGTGCGTTCCAATTCTTAATGGCTTCTATTTTGATAGATCGACATGTATGCCTTTCTCGTTGACTACATGTACGAGAAATTGGACTTCACGAAGCCAAAATTCGCACATAGAGAAATTTGTATACAGTTTCTCCTTCTTTAATAACTCAAGAATGGTCCTAAGATGATATTCGTGATCCTTCGTATTTCGTGAAAATATCAATATGTCATCAATGAATACTATCACGAATTTATCAAGGTAAAGTTTGCACACACGGTTCATTAAATCCATGAACACCGCCGGTGCATTTGTTAGACAAAAAGTAATAACAAGAAACTCGTAGTGACCGTAACGGGTTCGGAATGCTGTCTTTGGAATACTTTCTTCCTGCACTCTATGTTGATGGTATCCTGACCTTAAGTCAATCTTCGAGTAAAAACTTGATCCTTGAAGTTGATTGAACAGATAATCGATCCTCGGTAACGGATACCGATTCTTGATCGTGAGTTTGTTCAATTCTCGATAATCTATGCACATTCTAAAGCTTCCATCTTTCTTCTTTACGAATAGAACTGGAACTCCCCTAGGTGAGAAGCTTGGACTAATAAATCCTTTGTCCAACAACTCTTGAAGTTGTGTGGAAAACTCTTGCAATTCGGAAGGAAGTAATCGGTAAGGGGATTTCGCTATAGGTGCATCTCCTGGAATCAAGTCTATGCAAAATTCGACTTGTCGTTGTGGTGGTATTCCTACCAAGTCCTCTGGAAAGACTTCAGGGAATTCCTTCACAACAAGGATCTACTCAAGTTTTGGCTCCTTGGATTTCTTGTCGACAACGTCTGCTAAGAATGCTATACATCCTTTTCGCAAGCACTTTTGGGCTTTCATACAAGAAATAATTCGTAATGGTGTTTCACTCTACTCGCCATGTATAAGAATATTTCATTATTAGCAAGAGGAATGCGAATAATTTTGTCGCAACACACGACTTCGGCTTGGTTATTGGATAACCAATCCATACCGATTACAACATCAAAACTACCTAACTGGATGGGTAATAAATGGATGTTGAATTTTTGTCCACCTAACTCTAAAGAACGTCTTTTAATGATTTCATTGGATAACCAATCCATACCGATTACAACATCAAAACTACCTAACTGGATGGGTAATAAATGGATGTTGAATTTTTGTCCACCTAACTCTAAAGAACATCTTTTAATGATTTCATCAGTTTCAATTAACTTTCCATTCACTAGTTCGATAGTTAATAGAATATCTAATTTATTTGAATTTAGTTCAAGTATATCTTTAAACTCTAAAGATATAAACTAAAATATACTCTAGTATCAAATAAAATAGATGCAAAATAATTATTGACAAGGAACGTACCAGTGATCACATTTGGAGCTTTACGCGCCTCATGACTCCTATTACAAAGGTTCGCCCATGGCTTTTGTTCTCCTTTGGGCAATTCTTTCTAAAGTGGCCCAGTTCACCGCAACCATAGCAACCTTGGTTCCTTCCTCATTTGTTTCCGTTTCAATAGCCTCCTTCTTTCTTGTCTTCATTTCTATTTCCTTTATTATTACTCAAGGAATTTTCGGTGCGGTGTCCTAACTTCCCGCACTTATCACATTTGGTGGTTCGGCATCCACCATAATGATGATAGTTGCACCTGTTGCACTTAGGTGCATTTCCTGTATAACCTCTCGGTGCTGTCTCTATTTTCCCCACGAATGACTTGATCCTTTTTGCTGTGGGGGTTTCCATATTCTTGTTACTCGATCGAGAACCCTTCTTGAAGTGTGTAAGCTTTCTCATATTCCCGTGTGAGGTTGATTCTACATGTGTCTCCTTGGGCATCTCCGCACTCTTTCTTGAAAACTTATTCATTCTTACCGCTTCTTCAGTAAGGCTTACTGCAATCGTGATTGCCTCGATGATGGTTGCTAGAAGTGACGAAGTAACCATACTTCGGATTTCCGGAGCTAATCCCCAAATGTATCGTTCAATCGTTTGAATCTGGGGGTTATCATATACGGAACGACCCGTGAGAGATCGTGAAATTGCTGAGTATAGCCATAGATGTCGGATTCAACCATCACTAGATTCCAAAACTCTGTTTCCAAATTTTGTAGTGTGGCCCTTGTACAATACTTTTCACGCATCATTTCCTTCAATCTTTACCAAGTAATAGTGTATGCTGCTGCATCTCCTAACATTTGTACTTGCAGATTCCACCATGATAAAGCTTCGTCGATGAACAATCCCGAAACATACAATATAGTCTGCTTAGGGGAACAGTTACTCATGCGGATTACAGAATCCGTCTTTTCGGTCCATCGAACAAATGCTATAGCTCCATGTGTGCCATCAAAGTTCAATGGTTTGCAATCTAAAAATTGCTTATATATGCATCCTGAAATGTTGTTCTCGAAATTGTCAGAAATATTTATTTTGCAAAAAAAATATAAATGAAAATTTTCTAAGGCTATAAGTATCCAACCATTCGTAGAATTTGTTGTTATTGGTGGAGCTTGAGCCCTATCTTAATTTCTCAAGTTGGTGCGATTTGCTTCATGTTGAGCAATCGCATCCGCAATGCATTGATTCAACAAAGCATCAAGTTCAGGTTGAGAAGTGAATAGGGGAGTTTGGAGTTGATGTATGCTCCTACTTCTTGGTGGCATGATCTTCCAATGTAAAATCATACAGAAGAAATTAGACAAATATTTTAGATAAATATTGTCATTCATGGACCAAATAGAATAAAATGTATCATAATATAGTATATAAATATAGGTCAAATAAATCGAATCATCTCTCACGTGAGATATCCATACAAATATCGTCATGACACAAACATAATGAATAATCAACAATGCATGATAAAAGAAGGATAATCAACTTTCAAATATATATATTGTCAACTTGTTACATCATTTTGCAAAGTACAAAATAAAATTCGGAGTTTCATTCCTCCGACATACAAGTTATATACAATATATAAACAAAAGTAGATATTTTCTTCGCATCGTTTCTTCAGAGTCTTCAAGTTGAATTATATATATCTTCAAAATCCTTCAATTATCAACTATCCTGATATGGGTACTACCTCCAAAACCTAATTAAATACCAAACTAGACTGACGGTGGGGGTGGGGGTGCAGATGCGCGGATCACACCGTGGAAGTACGCCATCTCCTCCTCAATTGCGCTAATGTGCTTCTTAAGTGATGAAGAGGTGGCATGGGATGACGTAAGTGATAGTACTAATGGGGATGGTGGTGGTGGAGGTGATGATGTAGGTAGTGGTGGCTGGGATGATGAGGATGGAGCACTCTAAGATGCTCGAAATGCAGAAAGTTGAGCATTCAGCTCATGAAATCGTCGAAACAAAATATCGAGTTGTATCTCAGTGGATGTGAGTCTGTACTCGGTGGTGGTGAGTGGCAAATGGTTCGGGTGGTACGGATCGGATGGGCTCATGCCTAGAGGTGGCTTGTCATTTGAAACAACATAAGAAGGTTAGGGTATGCAACAATACTTTGTATATGTGGTTGGGGATGAGACAGATCCCCAGCAATGGGAATCGAAATAAAAAGAGGATACTCAGTCATAGAATGACTGTATGGAACATGTGATGGCCCTGCAGCAAATGGATCCTGATAAGAATTGAAAGTTGGTGTAACAGTTGTAGAAAAAGATCCAGCAAAAGGATAAGGAGGTACATGATCAGCAGGCTGAGAAGTACTACCAAGAGTATAATGAGATGGTCCAACATAAGGGTGAGGTATCGGGTGATCAGTGTGGTGTGTGATATCTCCCAAAGAATGCAATGGTGGTGCATACTTAGGTAAATGATCAGTGGGGAACGTGTCTAGTAAAACAGAATCAACATGTATAGGCAGAGTATCTGAAGATGGTGGTAAAACGGTATCGGGTGAAAGCATAGGTGATAGGGTCAGAGGTGTGGATGGTGCAGACGATGTGATGTCAACTACTGTGGCCTCTTGCTGGGCTACCTCTAACATAACAATGTCAAAGTCCTCACCAATACCGAGGTTGTTATCAACATGCTCGACATGTATGATTGTAATAACATCGTCCTCAACATCAACAATAGGAGGTACGGAGTGTCCGTCCTTATCGATAATATCATCAAATGGATCTACCATATTAAGTGGTATGGCGTTGTAAGCAACAACATGTTCACCCTTAGTGTGACTGAATATGACAATCTCATGAAAATGGGGAACAACCAGTACACCATCCTCTAAAGGAATGTCAGCATGATCAGGCTCAGGTAAGGCAAAAGGCTGGAAGTCAATATTCATCCATTCATCATCCGAAGGCTCGTCATCGGAGATGATGATGATGATAATGGGTAGGGCAGGATCATCTAGTGGTATGTAATCGGTGTTCGCGGCATATCCCGTAGGATCAGTGTCGAAATCGGAAGACATGGTCTTGGTAAAATAATCCGTACAACTCATATAGGTGAACAACTTATAATAAATTTTTGGGCAATTGTATTACAGTTTCATTGTAAGTCATGTATCATTTTGATTCATTTTACTGTTATCGTGTATGATCCTCAAAGACTATCTCGTATAATGTCCTTGTATTATTGTTTTGATTTATCGTTTAGTACTAATGGACCTTCTTATACATGTCGTGGGGAAAACTCTTGTTACAATTTCGCAAAAAAATTATAAAAAGACCATTTTGAAATTGTAGAACAGACTCAAAAGAATCTTAGTTCACTACAATTGATGCTCTGATACCAGGTTTGCCGCACCCCAATTTTCGATGTAGCAGAAGAATGCACGAGGTGTGTCCAGAGCGTCAACCGTTGCATTCGACCAAGTAAAAGACAATTGTGATACGTTACAAATTTTTCATCCATACTTTTTATTTAACACAAAATTTATATAGAAACTTTGGTTTTAAAACATACCACAAGTTTAACAACATTACCTAAAATTCAAACATATGTTTATAAAACATAACAACAAAAGTCTGGATGAAACATAACGTGTTGACTTCACAACATAGGAACATCTTTTCCCAGAAGGCCGTACACTAGTTTCCTGTAATACATGTTAGTTTTGAAAAAGACGTCACTAAAAGTGTGAATTCATGTTATAAATTTTTGTATCAAATGAATCTTGAAAAACATTTGAAATAATTAATTCATTTAATATAGCGTAATGAAACTTGTAAGATCATTAGTGTGTTGCAAGGACACTAATCCCTATCTCGAATTAGGTGGCAACCCACCCTTGACGATTTATTGTGTCTGAGACACTTCTTTTTGACACAAAAGCACTCTAATATGATCAGTTATTATTACCGTAATAGAGTGGGCCTCGCCCAAACCCAATAGAGCTATCCCCTTGTTTCTCGGTACTTGTTATTCATTAATGGTCCCAATGCTTGACACTTATTCACAGATATAAATATTTTCATTTTCCAGCTATACAAAATGTAACATGTATACATCCCGCACGTTTAAAAAACATAAAAACGTTAAAATAAAAGGGGAAACATGAACTCACTGATTTGCGTTTCGTGCAAATCTCTATTCGATTCTTGATACTTTGTTTGTTTCTCGACCTACAAGTGTTCTAATCTATTAAACACTTAGGCTGTCTTTCGTTTTCCGTACAAGTAATTTATCTTGAATTTGATACTTGTAATTGTTGGTTTTTCTTTGTTGGTATACATATATATATATATATATGTATATATATATACATATATATACTTCTTTCATATATATATTCTAGGTTGATTACATGTAAATGGACCTAGCCCTTAATTTAATTGTAAAAAATTCAATCTAAAAGTTAATTACATATTGGCCTAGCCAATTTGCTTAATATGTGTGGGCCTAGCCCAATATATTTCATGTATGTGGGCCTAGCCCAACCTAATTTTATTTAAAGTGGTTAAGCCCAATTGATTTGTAAAAGTTGGTCTAGCCCAAGTTAAAAATGAAAGATTGGGCTTAGTCCTAAATAGCTAATAAAAATGTATTAGCCCAATTTTAATTTTTATAAAAGTGGGCTTAGCCCAACCTTAGTTTTTATAGAAATGGATTAGCCCAATTTATTTCTTTATAAAAGTGGGCTTGGCCCAAAATTAATTTGTATATAAGTGAGCTTAGCCCATGTAATTTTTTTTTATAAAAGTGGGCTTAGCCCAATAGTTTGATTTTTATACAAGTGGGCCTAACCCAAACTAAATTATATAAATGGGCTTGTACATATAGTTTTATAAAAATAGTTTTAGCCCAATATTATTTTTATGAAAATGGGCTTAGTCCAAACGATTGTTTAGTTGGGCTTAATCCATGTTTTTAAAATACTTACTAGTAAATGTTATAACTTATAAAAATTTATTTCTAAAAACTACTAGTTATAATTTAGATTTTTATAAATTCTAGTAAATATAAAGTATAAAAATTGACTTGTTGGTTTTGACCGTTATGTTCGCATCGATTATTTTCGTTTCGTCTTTGTCGTTTTTACGTTTATACCATATACTTTATTTTGTCTGAATTGTCCAAGTTGTCCGAATTGTCCGGTATATATTATTTTGTCAAAGGTTGAACACTTATGCATATTTTTATACAAAATATACATGTACACATATCTGGTGATTTCACCATATATATTTTTATCAAAAATATATTTTATCTCCTTTTAGGTTTAAGAAAATTCAAGTAATTTATATCTTAAACTTTGTGACCCAAACTTATGTTTAAACAAGATTAAAGTTTCTAATCACTTTCAATCACAAAATCTTTAGTTTGATCACATCCTAATAATGATTAATTTTATAAAAGTTTTGCCATACTTTTCTTTAAAATATAAGTTTCCCATGTTATAAAAAACATGTTTTGTATAATTTTTCTATTTCAAATCATCATCAAATCACATGTATTATACAAAAGTATTAACAAACATGTAATGAACTTGTTATAGTTTTAAACTTTCTTAAAATGGAAACTTTATTATCACTTTTAAGCAAAATTTCTAACTTATAACTTTTAATAATCTGTAACTTGTATGATCATCTTTAAAATATGAAATCATGTTCATGACTATTTTTGTTAATGAATCTTGCAAATCTAAACATGCATGTATAAGATTAGGTTAACGATCTTACTACTAGCAATTGGCTAGACATGATCAAAATGATGTTAAAAGATGAAGAAAGAGTGTTGATCAAGAGTTTCAAGCTTCAAAGTGAGCCTCCTAATCTTTGTAAACTCCTTATATGATCGTTCGATCTTCACGCAAGCTTGAATTCTTTGTGTTTGGATTTTAAAAGTTGAAGGTGATAATGGTGGTGCTTAGGCCGATTTTTGGGAGCATAATCGAAGCGTTCTTGAGTTTTTGGTGTTGTGAGAAATGAATGGATGAAGATGGTTTGGGTCTTTAGTGTGGTGATTATAAACTTACAACACGTAAGACACTAAACATGTCCATAATTAGCCAACACATCAACAAGACTTAAGTGGCATGGGGAATTACCCCATGTAGCTGTGAGGTGTATGTGTGGGGGTGGTCTGGTTATTTTTTTAAATAATTTGTAATTTTTATAAACTTTATTAATTTTAACATTTTTATATATTAGTTTTTATAAAGACTAATGCCCCAACACGTTAAATTGATGTTATAATATGCCAAAATAACTCACTAGTCTTATTGTTTGGTTGTTTGATTGATAAATTTAGTTCGGGTCTTGTACCGGGTAAAATACTGACATATTGTGTAACTTATACATTTTTATTTACACAGTAATTCTAGCACAATTTTATTGTCCTGTTTATTAATCTAGCTCTTCAGACTAATAAATTAGTTATTTTGAGTTCAGTTCCGGTACTGTCTTTGTTGTCAGGTTTTTACTAAACAAGTTGTATAGCTTTAAACAGTAGGATTTATATACGGGTTTTATACTATTTCTAACAACCGTTATTATTCTTTAGCTAATTTTTTTTTTGTTTTCGGACATTTTTTGTTTTGTACTGGGGAATGCTATATTTTGTTGAAGATTTGGACAATTTGGCGTTTGAAATAAAATTTTTATGGTATAACAGTGCAGACATATCTTATGTCTTAATTCTGACATATCAGACTGTATGGTAACCAATACTGATATTTATTACGTTTTCGCGTCTATGTCACCCGTTTAGGATATGGTTTTATATGTTCATAATTGTACGAATTCATTATCATACCAAACTATGATTTTGTTTAATTCCCAGACTTTTAAGACCTAAAAACTATAATTTTAAGTCAAGTTGTGCGGTAAATAGACAATGTAATAGTTGTTCAAGCTGTACAGAATTACCCGAATTTTTTCCAATTGTCACATTCTCCCCTTGTTCAATAAATTTTTGTCCCAAAATTTAATTCGTGTTATCCCTTGCGTAGGATTTCTCGAATAGGTGGGGGTATTTTCTTTTGATTTCGTCTTGCCGTTCCCAAGTGAACTTAGGTCCGTGCTTTGAGTTCCAATGACTAGTTTGATACGACTCTTCCTTGTTTTCTGAACATTCGTATCTAAGATTTCGATAGGTTCTTCGATGAAATGGAGTTTGTCGTCTATATGAATTTCATCCGTGGGAATAGTAAGTGATTCGTCAGAAAGACACTTTAAGATTTGACACATAAAAAGTGTCATGAACATTATTAAGTGTTTCCGGCAATTTCAGCTTATATGCGAGTGTTTCACTCTTTACCAAGATTTCATATGGTCCTATGTACCTGGGGCTAAGTTTTCATTGCTTCCCGAATCTAACTACGCCTCTCTAACGCGAGACCTTTAATAGCATTATGTCTCCAATCTCAAAGGATAATGGTTTGTGGCGTTTATCGACAAAACTTTTCTGTCTATCCTGAGCTGCTTTAATACGGTCTCAGATTTTAAATATTTTATCCGTAGTTTCTTGAATTAATTCTGGACCTATCATTTGTTTATCGCCTATTTCCGCCCAACATAGCGGAGATCGACGCTTACGTCCGTATAATGCTTCAAATGGAGCGGCCTGAATACTCGTGTGATAACTATTGTTATATGAGAACTCCACTAAAGGCAAGTGAGTATCCCAATTTCCGCCTAAGTCAATTACACAAGCACCAAGCATATCTTCTAAGGTTTGAATGGTGCGTTCACTTTGGCCATCTGTTTGGGGATGAAAGGCCGTACTGAGATCTAAGCGAGATCCAAAAGCCTTTTGAAACGATTGCCAAATTCTTGATATGAAACGACCATCTCGATCAGAGATTATGGAAACAGGTACTCATGTCTTGCCACAATCTCTTTAAGATAAAGTTCAGCTAACTTCTCGGTTTTATCTTTCTCACGTACTAGCAAGAAGTGAGCTGATTTGGTTACTCAGTCGACAATTACCCAAATCATGTCGTGACCGCGAGAGGTTCTGGGTAATTTTGTTATGAAATCCATAGAAATTTGTTCACCTTTCTAAGTGGGAATCTCAGGTTGTTGTAACAATCCTGAAGGTTTTTGGTATTTGGCCTTAATTTTTGCACATGTTAGACATTTACCAACATAAGTTGCAATATCTCTTTTGAGATTAGGCCACTAATAGAATTCTTTAAGATCAAAATACATTTTATCCGCTCCGGGATGTATCGAATATTTGGACTTATGGACTTCAATAGAATTATGTTCGGTAGATTACTGAAAAGAGGAACCCAAATTCTGTTTGTAAAATACAGAGCTCCATTCTGATTTGGTTCTAAATATTTTTCCATGCCTCTAAGCATCTATGCTTTAAAATTTCCACTCTTCAGAGCTTCCTGTTGAGCGTTGTGAATTTAAGAGGTAAGGTTATTATGAATGGTGAGTCTTAATGATTGTATACAAAGGGGCTTCATTCGTTCCTTTCGACTTAGGGCGTCCGAGACAACGTTCGCCTTTCCCGGATGGTATTTAGTTTCACAATCATAGTCATTCAACAATTTAAGCCAACGTCTTTGGCATATATTTAACCCTTTCTGATTAAATATATGTTGAAAATTTTTCTGATCGGTAAAGATTTTGCACTTGGTGCGGTAAAGATAATGACGCCAAATTTTTAACGCAAATACCACTGCACCTAGCTCTAGGTCATGCGTGGTATTGTTTTTTTCGTGATCTTTTAATTGGCGTGATGCGTATGCAATAACTTTCTCTCGTTGCATTAATACGCATCCTAAACCTTGATGTGAAGCGTCACAGTAAACTACAAAGTCATCTATGTCGTCCGGAAGTGATAAAATCAGCGCATCACAAAGTTCACCTTTAAGTAATTGAAAAGCTTTTTCTTGCATTTCTCCCAATCGAACTTCTTATCTTTCTGAGTTAGGGAGGTTAGTGGTTGAGCAATCTTTGAAAAATTTTCAATGAATCTTCGATAATAACCAACCAATCCCAAAAATTGGCATACTTCAGTGGGTGTCTTAGGTGCATTCCAATTCTTAATGGCTTCTATTTTGATGGATCGACATGTATGCCTTTCTCGTTAACTACATGTCTGAGAAATTGGACTTCATGAAGCTAAAATTCGCACATAGAGAATTTTGCATACAGTTTCTTCTTCTTTAATTACTCAAGAATGGTCCTAAGATGATATTCGTGATCCTTCGTATTTCGTGGATATATCGATATGTCATCAATGAATACTATCAAGAATTTATCAAGGTAAGGTTTGCACACACCGTTAATTAAATCCATGAACACCGCCGGTGCATTTGTTAGACCAAAAGTCATAACAAGAAACTCGTAGTGACCGTAACGGGTTCGGAATGTTGTCTTTGGAATAGTTTCTTCCTGCACTCTAAGTTGATGGTATCCTGACCTTAAGTCAATCTTCGAGTAAAAACTTGATCCTTGAAGTTGATCGAACAGATCATCGATACTCGGTAACGGATACTGATTCTTGATCGTGAGTTTGTTCAATTCTCGATAATCTATGCACATTCTAAAGCTTCCATCTTTCTTCTTTACAAATAGAACTGGAACTCCCCAAGGTGAGAAGCTTGGTCTAATAAATCCTTTGTCCAACAACTCTTGAAGTTGTGTGGACAACTCTTGCAATTCGGAAGGAAGCAATTGGTAAGGGGATTTCGCTATAGGTGCAGCTCCTGGAATCAAGTCTATGCGAAATTCGACTTGTCGTTGTGGTGGTATTCCTGGAAAGTCCTCTGGAAAGACTTCAGGGAATTCCTTCACAACAAGGATCTCCTCAAGTTTTGGCTCCTTGGATTTCTTGTCGACAACGTCTGCTAAGAATGCTATACATCCTTTTCGCAAGCACTTTTGGGCTTTCATACAAGAAATAATTCGTAATGGTGTTTCACTCTTCTCGCCATGTATAAGAGTATTTCATTATTAGCAAGAGGAATGCGAATAATTTTGTCGCAACACACGACTTCGGCTTGGTTATTGGATAACCAATCCATACCGATTACAACATCAAAACTACCTAACTGGATGGGTAATAAATGGATGTTGAATTTTTGTCCACCTAACTCTAAAGAACATCCTTTAATGATTTCATCAGATTCAATTAACTTTCCATTCACTAGTTTGATAGTTAATAGAATCTCTAATTTATTTGAATTTAGTTCAAGTATATCTTTAAACTCTAAAGATATAAACTAAAATCTACTCTAGTATCAAATAAAATAGATGCAAAATGATTATTGACAGGGAACGTACCAGTGATCACATTTGGAGTTTACGTGCCTCATGAAGTCCTATTACAAAGGCTCGCCTGTGGCTTTTGTTCTCCTTTGGGCAATTCTTTCTAAAGTGGCCCAGTTCACCGCAACCATAGTAACCTTGGTTCCTTCCTCATTTGTTTCCATTTCCATAGCCTCCTTCTTTCTTGTCTTCATTTCTATTTCCTTTATTATTACTCCAGGAATTTTCGGTGTGGTTTCCCAACTTCCCGCACTTATCACATTTGGTGGTTCGGCATCCACCATAATGATGATAATTGCACCTGTTGCACTTAGGTGCATATCCTGTATAACCTCTCGGTTCTGTCTCTGTTGTCCCCACGAATGCTTTGTTCCTTTTTGCTGTGGGGGTTTCCTTATTCTTGTTACTCGGTCGGGAACCCTTCTTGAAGTGTGTAAGCTTTCTCTTATTCCCGTGTGAGGTTGATTCTACATGTGTCTCCTTGGGCATCTCCGCACTCTTTCTTGAAAACTGATTTATTCTTACCGCTTCTTCAGTAAGGCTTACTGCAATCGTGATTGCCTCGATGATGGTTGCTAGATGTGACCAAGTAACCATACTTCAGATTTCCGGAGCTAATCCCCAAATGTATCGTTCGATACGTTTGAAGTTGGGGGTTACCATATACGCAACGACCCGTGAGAGATCGTGAAATCACTGAGTATAGCCATAGATGTCGGATCCAACCATCGCTAGATTCCAAAACTCTGTTTCCAAATTTTGCCCTTGAGCAATATTTTTTCATGCATCATTTCCTTAAGTCTTTCCCAGGTGATAGCGTATGCTGCTGCATCTCCTAACATTTGTACTTGAAGAATCCACCATGATAAAGTTTCGTCGATGAACAATCCCAAAACATACAATATAGTCTGCTTAGGGGAACAATTACTCATGTGGATTACTGAATCCGTCTTTTCAGTCCATCGAATAAATCTACAGCTCCGTCTGTGCCATCAAAGTTCAATGGTTTGCAATCTAAAAATTGCTTATATATGCATCCTGAAATGTTGGTTCTCGAAATTGTCAGAAATATTTATTTTGCAAATAAAATATTAATGAAAATTTTTGTAAGGTTATGAGTAACCAACCATTCGTAGGATTTGTTGTTATTGGTGGGGCTTGAGCCCTATCTTCATTTCTCAAATTGGTGCGTTTTGATTCATGTTGACCAATCGCATCCGCAATGCGTTGATTCAACAAAGCATCAACTTCAGCTTGGGAAGTGAGTAGGGTTGTTTGGAGTTGATTTAGCTCCTTCTTCTTGTGGCATGATCTTCATATGTAAAATCATATAGAAGAAATTAGACAAATATTTTAGATAAATATTGTCATTCATGGACCAAATATGAATAAAATGTATGGTAATACAATATATATATATGATATATATATATATATATATATAGGTCAAAGAAATCGAATCATCTCTCACGTGAGATATCCATACAAATATCGTCATGACACAAACATAATGAATAATCAACAATACATGATAAAAGAAGGATAACCAACATGTATATATATATATATATATATATATATATATATATATATATATATATATATATTCAACTTGTTACATCATTTTTGCGAAGTAAAAAAATAAAATTCGGAGTTTCATTGCTTCGACATACAAGTTCTATACAATATATAAACAAAAGTAGATATTTTCTTCGCATCGTTTCTTCAGAGTCTTCAAGTTGACTTATATATATCTTCAAAATCCTTCAATTATAAACTATCCTGATACGGGTACTACCTCCAAAACCTAATTACATACCAAACTAGACTGACGGTGTGGGTGGGGGTGCAAATGCGTGGATCACACCGTGTAAGTACGCCATCTCCTCCTTAATGGTGCTAATGCGCCTCTCAAGTGATGAAGAGGTGGCATGGATGATGTAAGTGACAGTACGAATGGGGATGGTGGTGGTGGAGGTGATGATATGGGTAGTGGTGGCTGGGATGATGATGATGGAGCACTCTAAGATGCTCGAATAGCAGAAAGTTGAGCATTCAGCTCATGAAATCGTCGAAACAAAATACCGAGCTGTATCTCGGTGGATGTAAGTCTGTACTCGGTGGTGGTGAGTGGCAAATGGTTCGGGTGGTACGGATCGGATGGGCTCATGCCCAGAGGTGGCTTGTCATGTGAAACAACATAATAAGGTGATGGTATGCAACAACACTATGCATATACGATGGGGGATGAGACAGATCTACAGCAGTGGGGATCGGAATAAAAAGCGGATATTTAGTCATAGAATGACTGTATGGAACATGTGATGGCCCTGCAGCAAATGGGTCCTGATAAGAATTGAAAGTTGGTGTAACAGTAGTAGAAAAGATCCAGCAAAAGGATAAGGAGGTACATGATCAGCAGGCTGAGAAGTACTACCAAGATATGGTCCAACAAAAGGGTGATGTATCGGGTGATCAGTATGATGTGTGATATCTCCCAAAGAATGCAGTGGTGGTGCAGACTCAGATAAATGATCAGTGGGGAATGTGTCTGATAAAACGAAATCAACATGTATAGGTAGAGTATCTGAAGATGGTGGTAAAACGGTATGGGGTGAAAGCATAAGTGATATGGTCAGAGGTGTGGATGGTGCAGACGATGTGATGTCAACTACTGTGGCCTCTAGCTAGGCTACCTCTAACATAACAATGTCAACGTCCTCACCGATACCGAGGTCGTCATAAACATGCTCGACATGTATGATTGGAATAACATCGTCCTCAACATCAACAATAGGAGGTACGGAGTGTCCGTCCTCATCGATAATATCATCAAATGGATCTACCACATTAAGTGGTATGGCGATATAAGCAACAACATGTTCACCCTTAGGGTGACCGAATATGATAATCTCATAATGGGGTACAACCAGTACATCATCATCTAAAGGAATGTCAGCATGATCAGGCTCAGGTAAGGCAAAAGGCTGGAAGTCAATATTCATCCGTTCATCGTCTGAAGGCTCGTCATCGAAGATGATGATGATGATAATGGGTAGGGCAGGATTATCAAGTGGTATGTAATTTGTGTTCGAGGCATATCCCATAGAATCAGTGTCGGAATCGGAAGACATGGTCCTGGCAAAATAATCCGTACAACTAATATAGGTGAACAACTTATAATAAATTTTTGGGCAATTGTATTTTAGTTTCATTGTAAGTCATGTCATGTATCATTCTGATTCATCTTACTGTTATCGTGTCTAGTCCTCAAAGACTATCTGGTTTAATGTCCTTGCATTATTGTTTTGATTTATGGTTTAGTACTAGTGGACCTTCCTATACATGTCGTGGGGAAAACTCTTCTTACAATTTCACAAACAATTTATGACTTTTATAAAAAGACCATTTTGAAATTGTAGAACAGACTCAAAAGAATCTTAGTTCACTACAATTGATGATGTGATACCAGGTCTGCCACACCCCGATTTTCGATGTAGCGGAAGCATGCGTGAGGTGTGGCCAGAGCGGCAATCATTGCATTCAACCAAGTAAATGACAATTTGATAAGTTACGAAATTTTCATCCATACTTTTTATTGAACACAAAATTTACATACAAACTTTTGTTTTAAAACATACCACAAGTTTAACAACATTACTTAAAATTCAAACATAAGTTTTTAAAACATAACAACAAAAGTCTGGATGAAACATAACATCTTGACTTCACAAGATACGAACATCTTTTCCCAGAAGACCATCCACTAGTTTCCTGTAATACATGTTAGTTTTGAAAACGTCAACAAAAGTTGGTGCATTCATGTTATAAATTTTGTATCAAATAAATTATTGAAAACATTTGAAATAATAAATTCATTTAATATAGCTTAATGAAACTTGTAAGATCATTAGTGAGTTGCAAGGAAACTAATCTGTGTCTCAAATAAGGTGGCAACCAATCCTTGACCATCTATTGTGTTTGAGACACTTCTTTTGGACACAAAAGCACTCTAATACGATCAGTTATTATTGCCGTAATAGAGTGGGGCTCGCCAAACCCAATAGAGCTATCTCCTTGTTTCTCGGTACTTGTTATTCATTAATGGTCCCAATGCTTGACCCTTATTAACATATGATCTAACTATTTTCATTTTCCAGCTATACAAATTGTAACATGTATACATCCCCGCACGTTTAAACAAAAACATATAATCGTTAAAATAAAAGGAGAAACATGAACTCACTGATTTGCGTTCCATGCAAATCTCTATTCTTGATACTTTGTTCGTTTCTCGACCTACAAGTGTTCTAATCTATTAGACACTTAGGCTGTCTTTCGTTTTTCGTACAAGTATTTTATCTTGAATTTCATACTTGTAATTGTTGGTTTTTCATTGTTGGTATACATATATATATATATATATATTCTAGATTGATTACTTGTAAATTGACCTAGCCCATAATTTAATTGTAAAAATTCAATCTAAAAGTTTATTACATATGGTCCTAGCCCAATAGTTTTCTTACGTATGGGCCTAGCCCAATTTGCTTACTATGTGTGGGCCTAGCCCAATTCATTCATGTATGTGGGCCTAGCCCAACCTAATTGTATTTAAAGTGGGTTAAGCCCAATTTGTTTGTAAAAGTGGGTCTAGCCCAAGTTAAAAATGAAAGATTAGGCTTAGTCCAAACTAGCTTATAAAAATGGATTAGCCCTATTTTAGTTCTTATAAAAGTGGGCTTAGCCCAATGTTAGTTTTTATAGAAATGGATTAGCCCAATTTATTTATTTATAAAAGTGGGCTTGGCCCATTATTAATTTTTATATAAGTGAAGTTAGCCCATGTAATAGTTTTTTTATAAAAGTGGGCTTAGTCCAATAGTTTGATTTTTATACAAGTGGGCCTAACCCAAACTAAATTATATAAATGGGCTTGTACATATAGTTTTATAAAAATAGTTTTAGCCTAATATAATTTTTATGAAAATGGGCTTAGTCCAAACAATTGTTTAGTTGGGCTTAATCCAAGTTGTTAAAATACTTACTAGTAAATGTTATAACTTATAAAAATTTATTTCCAAAAACTTCCAATTATAATTTAGTTTTTTATAAATTCTAGTAAATATAAAGTAATAGTTGATTTGTTCGTTTTGACCGTTATGTTCACGTCGATTATTTTATTGGTTTCGTCTTTGTCGTTTTTTCGTTTGTACCATATATTTTATTTTGTCCGAATTGTCCAAGTTGACCGAATTACTTATACATATTTTTATACAAAATATACATGTACACATATTTGGTGATTTCAACATATATATTATTATCTCCTTTTTAGTTTAAGAAAATTCAAGTAATTTATATCTTAAACTTTGTCGCCCAAACATTGGTTTAAACAAGATTAAAGTTCCTAATCACTTTTAATCACAAAATCTTTAGTTTGATCACATCCTAATAAAGATTAATTTTATAAAAATTTTGCCATAGTTTTCTTTAAAATATAAGTTTTCCCATGTTTATAAAAACATGTTTTATATAACTTTTCTAACTCAATTCATCATCCAATCACATATATTATACAAAAGTGTTAACAAACATGTCATGAACTTATTATAGTTTTAAACTTTCATAAAATGGAAGTTTTATTATCACTTTTAAACAAAATTTCTAAATTATAACTTTTAATAATTTGTAACTTGTATGATCATCTTTAAAATATGAAATCATGTTCATGACTATTTTTGTTAATGAATCTTGCTAATCTAAACATGCATGTGTTTAGATCATCTTTCTATTCATAAAATTGCAAGATTTAAGTTTACTAGTTTATAACAAATTCAAGATCATCCATAATCATCAAGAAAACCACATATCATAGATTTATTAGTGTTTTTCAACTGGTTTTTTAAATATGTTTTAAGATGATCCTGTGTATTTTTATGAAATATAAAGTATAAGATTAGGTTAAGGATCTTACTACTAGCACTTGGCTAGAGATGATCAAAATGATGTTAAAAGATGAAGAAAAAGTGTTGATCAAGAGTTCCAAGCTTCAAAGTAAGCCTCCTAATCTTTGCAAACTCCTTAGATCATCGTTGGATCTTCATGCAAGCTTGAATTCTTTGTGTTCGGATTTTAAAAGTTGAAGGTTATAATGTGGTGCTTTGGTCGATTTTTAGGAGCATAAAGGAAGCGTTCTTGAGTTTTTGGTGTTGTGAGAAATGAATGGATGAAGATGGTTTGGGTTTTTAGTGTGGTGATTAATCTTACAACACATAATCCACTAGACATCTCTAGAGTTAGCCAACACATCAACAAGACTTAAGTGGTATGGGAAATTACACCCATGTAGCCATGAGGTGGGGGGGGGGGGGGGGGAGGGAGGTTTGGTTATTTTATTTAAATAATTTGTAATTTATAAACTTTTATAAACTTTAATATTTTTATATATAAGTTTTTATAAAAACTAATGCCCCAAAACTTTAAATTGATGTTATAATATGCTAAAATAACTCAACAGTCTTTTTGTTTTGTTGTTCGGTTGATAAATTTAGTTCGGGTCTTGTACCGGGTAAAACACTGACATACTGTGTTACGTATAGGATTTTATTTACACAATAATTCTAGCACAATTTTATGTCCTGTTTAGTAGTCTAGCTCTTCCGACTAATAAATTAGTCATTTTGAGTTCAGTTCCGGTAGCAGCTTTGTTGTCACCTTTGTTTTTACTGAACAAGATGTATAACTTTAACAACAGGATTTATATATGAGGTTTATACTATTTCTAACACCCGTTATTATTCTTTCGCTAAAATATTTATTTTTGGGTTTTCGGACATATGCTGTTTTGTGCTGCGAAATGTTGTATTTTGTAGCAAAATGCTGTATTTTGCTACAAACTTGGACAATTTGGTGTTTTTATATGTTTTTATAACAGTGCAGACATATCTTATGTTTTAAATAAAAGTTCTGTAACCAGTGCTGATATCTATTACGTGTTTACGTCTTTGTTATCCATTTAGGATATGGTTTTATATGTTCATGATTGTGACGAATTCATTATCATACCAGACTATGATTTTATTGAATTCCTAGACTTTTAATAATTAAAAAACTATAATTTAATTCAAGTTGTGCGGTAAATAGACAATGTAATACTTGTTCAAGTTGTACAGAATTACTAGAATTTTGCCAATTGTGTAACACCTCGACCGCGGAAAACGACCTGCGGCGGAAACGTCGGGGAGTCATGTCACAGAACTATTGTTTCACAACTCATGGAATTTACAATTATGTTTGATTAAGTTAAATGTTTACATTGTCTTGCGATAAATAGAAACAACACATAAATAAATTGTCTTTCATGTTTTAAGTCACTAAGGCCCACGTCCATTCTTACGTGAAGCATCAATCATATTATCAAGTATTGATTCCTGAAACATATGTGAAAAAAGAGTCAGCATAAAAATGCCGGCGAGTACATAGGTTTTGTGAGTGTGTCAAATTCGTGGCTTTGTATACATATTGCAACACCTCATCCGACTACAAGAGTCGTTTAGTGAAAATCTCGTATCAAAATTGTTTGATATTGCAATACAATGAACCAACTAAAACAAGTTGGTTAGAGTTGTGAAAACCTTGTAGCCATGAATCTTGTCAAAAACATTTCTTTTGTAAAAACCTTGTAATAGATTGATTCAAAAGAAAAATTCGTATGGTTTATATCTTTAAGTGAAAATCATTGCGTGACATTGTTCAAAACCATTTGTCTGTATTATAAACCATTTGTCCGTGCTATAAACCATTCGTTCGTGTTATAAATCAATCGTCCGTGTCATAAACTAATTGTCCATGTAATAAACAAATAGTCCGTGTTTTAATTGTGAAAACTTTTGATCGTTCTTTAATGAACACATTCAAACCCGTGTTGACTATACCACCAAAGGGTATCTTTAATAGACCACCAAAGGGTCTCTTTAACTAGACTAACAAATCAACAAATGATTTGTTAATCAGAAACAGCATCTGTAATTACCCAAACTTCCACCAAATCCAGTGAACAGTCCAATAATGGGATTGTTAGTCCTACGGTACCATAGCATATTACTGGTCGGGTCGGCCAAAGCTAATGAATGTTATTCGTGTTATGGATAACGCATCAACAAGTTGTTCACATTATTGAAATCATATTGTTTTATACATAAACCATAGACATTGTTTTTGAAAACTTGAAAATGATTTAGCACATATGAGTCACCCCAAAACATTTGCAAAACGTAAAAGAGGGGAACTATGTACTCACTTTGAAAATCATTTTGTATACATAAACCATGTATATTGTTTTGAAATTTTGAAAATAATTACAGGCACATATGAATCACCCCAAAACATTTGAAAACGTAAAAGAGGGGGGCTATGTACTCACTTGGGATTGCGAAAGTGTTCTTGATCAACGGAATAAACAAAGCTCAAACGTGTCCTAATGTGTCAGATAAATATGTTAGCGTGTCGGGACTACAAACGGGAGATCAGATAGAATGAAGTCTTATAAACCAAACGAGTGTTGGAACTCATGTGATATGGTTTACCAAACTTAACATTCTGATTTGGAAAGGATCCTAAGTGCTTTTGACCATTAAAACTCGTTAAGGTAGTTTACGCTACATTAACGGGTCATTAACGTAAACGCGTGATCGTCCTATGATAAGTCTTAAATTCCCCAAACATGTTTGAAAATGTTATAACATCAGTTTATATGATAAAAATTTGGTTACATGTGTTTAAAATGGATTTATGCGCAAAAGGGCATTTTGGTCATCATATTTTTAAGAACATAGAAGTAACTTATCATACAATAACCAAACAGTAAGTTATTCCCTATACAACTATGGTCACAAATATGTGTTTGGTCGGATCCTAAGATCGACCAAACTGGTCGGATTCAAAAGTCAAAGCGGTGGTCAAGAGCGCTCGACTTACGACCCTAAATAAGCACTAAACTAGAAGTGATGAGTTAGACATGTCAAAATATGTCTAACTAAGTTTATAAAACTGATTTGGTATCAAAACTTGGTATTTTGATACCCGAAATTAGTTTCGTCATAAAAATGCACATCATGCGCATTTTTGACCGAAACTTTGACTCGTCACTTCGACTACTAAACGTGGTAATCAGAAGGTAAAATCGTTAGGGATTATAACCTTCGTGATTATGATCATGTTTCAAAGTTCAATTGAACTTTGATTTGACCAAACGTGGTCAGAACCAAAAGTCAATCAGGAAGCCAAACTGTTCGACTTTTAGCTCAAAATAGCTAAAAAAATGAAAGAACTAGAAAGAGTACTTACTCGTGTTGAAGAACACTTTCGGAACTCAAGATAGGAGGCTTCCAAAGGCTGGAAACAAGCTCCAAGAAGGATAGAAAGAAGAACTTCACACTTTGCTTTGAAGTGTTTTGAAGTAGTGTGAAAAAATGTAAGAATCGTGGGGTATTTATAGTATTTTAGGATTAAGGAGGTGATGCAAGTGTCCTCAAGTGTGGATTAGTGTCCTAATATGTGTCAACACCATATTAAGTGTGGCAAAGTGAGTGCTAGGTGTCAAAAATTGGAGATATGTGGCAAACTTGATGAAGAAGCAAAAATATTTATTATTTTTTTGACATTTTTGGCCTTGGACTTGTATTTTCACTTGTTTGCCATTTTTAACCCTTTAACCTAATATTTAGGTTATATAAAGGTGTTAAGACATGTGTAACTTGGATTATGCCCTAAAATGTTGTGGATGTTGGTTCGTTTGGTTGTACGGTTACGCGTTTGGTAAAAATGCGTAAAAAGCTTTCACGAACACGAAAATGATAGAAATTGTGCAACGATTGACATTTTTGCATTCTTATCAATAAAATACAAGATTTTATTGAATACAAAAATATTTGAAAATAAGACACGGGTTTCCATTGAATACGAAATTGTTTGTAATTGTGCAATGATTGAAAACGTAAAAATGTCACAAATTGTCACAAAACTAAGCCCTACTTTTAAGATACTTTGGACCAATGGTTGGTATTTAATTTCATTTAGTGTCCAAATCTTGAAATAACTAGTCATATCTATACTTAACTTTGTCTTAAGTGGAAACTAGGCACATAAATTTATGAAAACTAATGAAACAATAATTAGTCACCGTGTGACATGTGTAGGTCTATGAATCGGATCAGATATACAATATTATTACGTGTAACTAAGATCTAATGACCTACCGGCTATAGACATAAAATGCATGTACAACATAAACAATGATCTGAAAAAATTATTTTGATTTGTACAAATTAATGAGCCTCATGTGATTAATATGTGGAAATATTTTTTGTCAGTTATGAACCTTTGTTAAGGTACATAACTAAAAAGCCACAAAAGTTCCATATCAGTTTATCTAGTTCCTGGGGAAAATATAAAAAAAAATTATTGCTAGAGGGTCACATAAGATCCTCCGAACATGCAAGTTAATACATACTAAGTTATTTAATTAATACCAGAACTAAAGGAGAATCCATATATATACAAGAAGAATTAGATTACTACAACTGATCAAAAGTTATATTACTGAAGTTAAGGATTGTATGTCGTGTCTCAGTTATAGAAGAAATATATTAGACTTTCCACCATACGAACACGACAAATATATGCCTAACTACAATGAAAGTAATGATATATCTTGAATTCTTCTTTTCCGTATTCTCTTATGTGTTTATCTCATCCTTCCACTTCTGATTCCCAGTGTTCTGTATCTCAACCATTGGCTCAGTGGTTGGATCTTAAGTAGTTCTGTCACTCCTTGTTCTGATAGCTTTCACTTGTGCTTTGTGATTAATATCAGTATTGCTTGGCAATGCTCCTAGTGGCCGTTCAGACATCTATTGGCCAACATTTTTCTCAATGTTGAGAATAGCACTTCTTTGTTGCTTCAACTCATCTTTTGTCCTTACAAGACAATTATCATTTAACTCACTTTACCTCTCCATCAGTTCATCATGTTTGTATTTCGTCTCAGGAGCACTGGAGCTGGCACCTTAGTTTTGTGGGCGTTGAAGAAATTCGGGTGGTATTGAATTGCTTGAATCCTTCCAACTGAAGCTACCATGGTTTCTCCGCCCAAGGTTTCCTGGTTTTTCGATGAAATCGACCTCCTTGTAGAAAGTGTGTGATACACCAACAGGACATTTATTTGACTAGTGGCCTACTCCACAGGATCTACAAGTTGCTTGCGCCGTAGGAAAACGATCAAGTCGACTGGCCATCGCTTCCATTTTAGCTTCCTTAGTCGTATCAGGGTCAGTTCCATGAATTATTGCTTTCTTCATGGTTGTGGACCAATTTCTCCAAAAGTGCATAAGCATGAAGATCAAAATAATCATCGCAATGGAAGATCGAAAAAAACGTTGTTTTAGTTTATTTTTTTAATTGGGTCGAACAAATACTTGTTATGTTTAATGGGTCAAAACACTAGAAGTCCATTAGGTTATGATGTTTGGGCCTAACTTGTGAAAAGGCATGTGTGTAAATAATCGTACATACGGTTATCATGGGATATGGCATATCCCTTGGTGATCAACATGCCTCTTCACAACACACTTGTTCTATAAATTAGGGTTTCAACATTCAGTTACATGTACACTGCAATTCAGATTTATGCAATTCAAATTTGAAGTTTGTCAAGTTTGTTTCTACAGATTTTTTGGTTAGTGTTTCATGGTTCAATTTACATTCACAGTTCAAGTTTCGATTTCAATCATGTATTGGTGTGAGTTGTGTTACGAGCATGTTGATAAGTGTAACCATCCTTCAAATCCAACATCTCGGTCTCGGCCCTGTGACTTCCATACCAACAGTGGAATCAAAGCCAAAGGTTCTGTTAAGATCAAGGAGGAGAAGGATAAGGGATTCGGAGATTGTTTAAGGGTGAACCAGTTGTTGAAATCGGTTGGCGCCGGTTTTTGCAACAAGGGTAAGAACCTAGGAAAGTGCGGCCAGGGCAATGGAATGTCGGTTAAGTATGCGCAGGGGAAGCCATCCTCACGTTCATGGAAGTCACCTATTGAAAAGTTCCCCAAGAAAATGATTACGAAAAACTATTTTAAAAAGGTCAGCATGAAACAATTCGCGCCTGTGGGAAGGCCAAGAAAGGTAGGGATCCGGTATTTCACGTGTAGGCAATTCTGTCATGTTGCTTCCATTTGCCCAAGTAAGTATGTCAATCTCAGTCCGTTACAAGAAGATAGTGATTATGTTGTGAAAGATACTTGCGGAGGGAAATGGGAATCAATATGGGTAGTGGATCTTACTTTCAAGACTCACATGAAGGGAAACTGAAACTTGTTCAAAGTGTTCAAAAGACACTTTGGGGTTTTGACTAACGAGAAACGTAGGGAATTCTCGTTCATACACGGCATCGGCGAAGTTTTTGTACCAGTTAATGGGAAGAACAAGAAAATTTCATGTGTGAATTACGTGCCAATGTTGAAGCGAAATGTTCTCAGTTTAGAACAATTGTTGTATCAAGGAATAGAAGTTGTTACCGCAGGTGACTCGTGTACGTTAAAGAAAATGTTCGGTGATAGAGCGAAATGTGTTGACATATTTGAAAACAAGTCCGAAGTTGATCTCAAAGAAGAGTATTTGGATAAGTTCTATGAGAACTTAGACGTTGAGAACGGATATCTCAACCAAAAGGAAAAACTACATGAATATGTTGAAGATTTTTATGGGAAGGAATTCGAAGAGGAGAGAAAGAAAAATAAAGAAAAACTAGGTGAAGGCACTTCAAGGTCAAAGATTGTTGAAGTTGAATATTCGAAGCGGGCGAAATTGGGTTTGGTAACCTACTTAGAGGGCATGGAAAAGAACCCGCAAGAATCAACGGAAGCGATGCAAAAGAAGGCGGTGTTGAAAGCGCAAGACGAGGAAGATGTTATAAAAAAAGATACCATAATTGAAAGTTGCCTAGACGTGCTCGATTTGATAATCCTACACGAAGAAGTGATGGAGCATAAAGGTTTCTACAAGGCTAGCATGGAGCATACCGTGTTACTTGGGAATTTGCAAGACAAACGAAATGCCACCAACTCTACTAAACGGTAAACCTGTTGATTTGCTTAGCCTTTACTAAAGTGTCAAAGTGCATGGTGGATTCAAGAAAGTGGTTCAAGAAGATGCATGGAACAAAGTTGCTTTATGTTGCGGATATGATTGTGATGATGACTACGAGTTGAAGGTTGCATATGTCCGCTACATCGAGTTGTTGGAATGATATTTTTTTTTAATGAAGGACAAGCACAAAGAAGATGAAAGTGACAAGCGCGAAGTGGGCTCAAGTGAAGCAAAAGACGATGAAGGTGTCAAGGTAATTGAAAGCGACGAGGCGTCCGACTTGGTGATCGTCCTCGAGGTCACCAACGCAAAAGACGATTAGCGAAGACGGACTACGGCTGCAATGATTAGGAGGGAAAATGAAGGTCAAAATAATCATCGCAACCAAAGATCGAAAAAAAACGTTGTTTTAGTTTATTATTTTAATTGGGTCGAACAATTACTTGTTATGTTTAATGGGTCAAAACACTAGAAGTCCATTAGGTTATGATGTTTGGGCCTAACTTGTGAAAAGGCATGTGTGTGTAAATAACCGTAATACGGTTATCATGGGATACGACATATCCCTTGGTGATCGACATGCCTCTTCACAACACATGTTCATCAAGTATAAATTAAGGTTTCAACATTCAGTTACATGTACACTGCAATTCAGATTTATGCAATTCAAATTTGAAGTTTGTCAAGTTTGTTTCTACAGATTTTTCGGTTAGTGTTTCATGGTTCAATTTACATTCACAGTTCAAGTTTCGATTTCAATCATGTATTGGTGTGAGTTGTGTTACGATCATGTTGATAAGTGTAACCATCCTTCAAATCCGACATCTCGGTCTCGGCCCTGTGACTTCGATACCAACAAAGCATTCACATGTGTTAAGCTGGTAAACACGCCACCAGCGGTAGTCGATTGTCTATTTTGCTTGAGTGAACAGAGCATCCCAGGGTGTGGACCTTTTCTCAGCAATTCTTTAAAAGGCTCCCATGCTTCCGAGAGACCTGTAGTACTTCTATAACAAATGATCTCAATTTTGTGGTCTTGATGGTTGAAAGTTTTTAGTTAAGAATATTTTGACACATAATAGCTTAGGTGGTAACGGAACCTGCTGGCAAGGAGCCCAGCCATGACCATGCTTTTCCATTTAAGAAATTAAAGACACTTTACAGCAATAAATGGTACTTAGTTTCGTGATCAAAATGTTAATAAGGTGAGCCTATCATATAAAAATATTATAATGACCAACTCTACACTTAACTTTGTCTTGAGTGAAAACCAATGAAAATAAATTATCAAAAATTAAAGAAACAATTTAATCATCACATGACTTGAAAGAGTGATCCACAAAACTAATTTTTATTTGTACAAATTTTTGCACAACTTATTTTCATTTGCACAACAATGCACCTGGGGGGCAAAAATGTAATGAAATGTGGTTAATACGTGGTGAGAATTTTTTTCTGTCACTAACCTACGTTAAGTTACACAAATAAAAAGCCACAAATGTTCCATATTTGTTTATCTATTTCCCGGGCTAAAAATGTAATGAAAGATGTTTCCGGATCACAAATGTTCCATTGAGCATGTGAGTAAATACATTTTAAGTTATTTAATCTGGGACAAAAGCGAGAATCTTGATTTCAAAGAAGAATTAGAATTGTACAAAGGACCAAGAGCTTAGAGGTTCTATTATCTTACTGAACTAAAGGATAGTTTTATATGTAACTCAAGTCCCATACATACAACTAATTTATATTAAAAGTACTAGCAAGTTCATTACCTAGGTTGATGACTGATAAGGCATGAAACTAGATATCTTGACTGGTAAGGCAAGCCATAGATGATTTGGTGGTGAGATAAATATGATTAACATGAAATGATGAAGAATGGCAGTTGGCTCAAGGGTGTATATCTACAATAATCGTGATACCTAGTAATCTTTACATTAAATTCTGTAAAACAATTCTTGACTGTATCTTATTATGAATTAGTTGTAATTGTATATCATAGAAAAAGCCAAAAAAAGATAGTGCAGTTTTCCTCCAAACCAGGACACATGCAAATTGAAAACCACATGGAATTGAAAGAAGTAGTGACCTGTCACACCCCGATTTTCAATGTAGCAGAAGCGTGTCGCCAGGTGTGGCTAGAGTGGCACTCGTTGCATTCAACCAAGTAAACAATAATTGTATTACAACACATTCATCGGTAGTTTTTATTTAATACATAATTTACATACCAACTATTGTTTTTTTTAAACCATACCACAAGTTTGAACACTATTACTTAAAATTCAACATAAGTTTATAAAACATAACAAAGAAAATTTGGATTAAACACGACATCTTGACTTCATAGCCATCGAACAAGATTTTCTCCAAAGGTCCACTAGTTTCCTGTAATACATGTTAGTTTTGAAAACAACGTCAACAAAAGCTGGTGAATTCATGTTATAAATTTTGTATCAAATAAATTATTGAAAACATTTGAAATAATAAATTCATTTAATATTGCTTAATGAAACTTGTAAGATCATTAGTGTGTTGCAAGGACACTAATCTGTATGCCGAATAAGGTGGCAACCAAACCTTAACGATTTATTATGTTTCTGAGACACTCGTTTTAGACACAAAAGCACTCTAATACGATCTATTATTATTGTCGTATTAGAGTGGGGCTCGCCCAAACCCAAAAGATCTATCCCCTTGTTCCTCGGTACTTGTTATTCATTAATGTAGGTCCACTTGTGGATGGTGTTAAACTAGTTCCTTGTTCATATGACACACACACAAGTGCGGAATCCAAGTGTGCATACAACCAAAGCAAAGTAAAGAACACGGGGTAACCAAAGATTCACTATCTTGATTAATGATTGAGAACAAATACAAACATATACACACAATGCTCGTAAAACAAACTTGTTGTGTTCTTGTGTCTTCGTTTACAAAGATAACAATCTCTCTGGTCAGTCTAGTGAGCTAGTCAACTTTCACGCGCAAGTCCACCATGACTGAGAAGTGCATGTCAGCTTATATAGTGTCCGTCTAGATTCGTACCAAACACGACTCTAGACATACATAACACACTAATTCACACGAGACACATTCCAGAGATTTGGCACGAGACACTATTTCGTACGAAATGCCTATTTCGTACGAAACAAGTAACACATTAGTTTCTCAAATATTTGGAAGAATCATGTGATTCGTACTAACTCGCATATAACCCATTTTTCTGGAGAACGTTTGTAGACATGTCGTTTCCAAGATTCATTAGTACGCACACATGCAACTGATTAATCACAGACAAGCTAAGATGTCATACTAGATCAAGATAGAAGGATATCTCGATCTATTCGACATGACCAACCTATACAGACACTTAAACAAAGACCGTACAATTACCACTGTAATTAAGAACAAGCGACAGACACAAAACTGTATCAACAATTAATGACCCCAATACTTGAGCTTATTCACATATGATCTAAATATTTTCATTTTCCAAGCTATATTAATTGTAACATGTATACATCCCGACACGTTTAAAAACCATAAAAACGTTAAAATAAAGGGGAAACATGAACTCACAGATTTGCACTCAAATCTCTATTCAATTTCCGATACTTCGTTCGTTTCTCCACCTACAAGTGTCACTTAGGCTTTTGTTCGTTTTCGTACAAGTATTTTATCTTGAATTTCATGCTTGTAATTGTTGGTTTCTCTTTGTTGATATATATATATATATATATATATATATATATATATATATATATATATATTTCATATATATATTTTAGATTGGTTATACGTAAATGGACCTAGTTGATAATTTAATTGTAAATAACTCAATCTAATAATTCATTACTTATGGGTCTAGCCCAAAAGCATTTTGTAAGTATGGGCCTAGCCCAGTTTTCTTACTTAGTGTCGGCTTAGCCCAATTTATTTCATGTATGTGGGCCTAGCCCAATCCTAATTTGCTTAAATTTAGTTAAGCCCAATGGGTTTGTAAAAGTGGGTCTAGCCCAAGTTAAAATGAAATATTGGGCCTAGCCTAATATAGTTTATAAATATTTGATTAGCCCAAGTTTAGTTTTATAAAAGTGGGCTTTAGCCTAATGTTTGTTTTTTTATAAAATGGATTAGCCCGATTTATTTCTTTATAACAGTGGGCTTGGCCCAAAGTTAACTTTTATTTAAATAGGTCTAGCCCATGTAAACTTTTATAAAAGTGAGCTTAGCCCAAGTAACTTTTATAAAAGTCTCACTTCTATAAAAGTGGGCCTTAGCCCAACTAATTTATATAAATGGACCAGTCCATATATTTTTATAATAATAGTTTTAGCCCAATATAGTTTTTATAAAAATGAGATTAGTCTAATAATTGTTTAGTAGGGCTTTATCCAAAAATATTTACTAGTATTTGTTATAACTTATTAAAATTTATTTATCAAAACTATTAGTTATAATTTATAGATTTAAAAATTCCAAAGTGTATCAGTTTACTTGTTCGTTTTGACCATAAGGTTCGCGTCGACTATTTTATTCGTTTCGTCTTTGTTGTTTGTTTCGTTTATACCATATACTTTATTTTGTCCGAATTGTCCAAGTTGTCCGAATTGTCCCATATATTATTTTATCAAAATTTGAACACTTATATATTTTTGTATTCAATTTAACATGATCAAAATATATATAGTTTTTATACAATAATACATGTACACATATAAGATGGTTTAAAAATATATATTTATCAAAAATATATATTTATCTCATTTTTAGTTTAAGAAAATATAAGTAACTAATTTCTTAATCTTTCATCCAAATCCTTTATTTAAACATGATTAAATTCCCTAATCACTTTTAACCACCAAATCTTTAGTTAAATCATATCTTAATCAAGATTAATTTTTATAAAAATTTTGCTATAGTTTCCTTTAAATATATAAGTTTCCCATGTTTTATAAACATGTTTTAAGTAATTAAACTAACTCAAATCATCATCAATTACAAATATTATATAAATGTATTAACAAAATGTCATGAACTTGTTATGATTTTAATCTTTCTTAAAATAGAAACTTTATTATCATTGTTAAACAAAAATTTTAAATCATAACTTTTATTTAATGATCTAATACATTTATGATCATCTTTAAAGTATGAGATTATGTTCATGACAAATTTTGTTAATATATCTTGCTAATCTAAACATACATGTGTTTAGATCATCTTTTTATTCATAATTTTGCAAGATTCAAGTTTACTAGTTTATAACAAGTTCAAGATCATCAAAAATTATCAAGAAAATCACATGGTTATGTTAGTGATCTTAGATTTATTAGTGTTTTTCAAGTCGGTTTTTATATAACTTTTATGAGGATCTTGTGAAATTTTATAAAATATGAAGTATAAGATTAGGTTTAAGGATCTTACTACTAGCACAATGGCTAGGGATGATCTAAAGGATGAAGAAGATAGGTTGATCAAGAGTTCTAAGCTTCCAAAATGAGCTTCTAATCCTTTCAAGCTCCTTAGATATTCCTTAGATCTTCATGCAAGCTAGAAATTCTAATGTTTGGTTTTTAAAAAGTGAAGGTGAAGATGATGAAGCTTGGCTGATTTTTTAGAGCAAAAGTGAGAGTGTTCTTGAGTTTTTTTTTTGTGAAAATTAAAGTGAGGTGAATGAGGTGTTGGTTTTAATTTTATGATTATAATTTTTCACCATTACACACTAAACTAACCTAAAATATGCCAACACACAATTGAAAGATTAGTGGCATTGGGGAAATACCCCATTTTGCAGTGAGGTGTTGGTTTGTATATATATATATATATATATTTTATAAATATACGTAATTTTTATAACGTTTATAAACTTTAATAAATTTATATATAAGTTTTTATAAAAAACTAATGTCCCAACACTTTAAAGTGATGTTATAATATGCCAAAATATGTCACTAGTCTTATTGTTTGGTTGTTCGGTTGATAAAGTTAATTTGGGTCTTGTACCGGGTGAAATACTCATATATAGTGTTACTTATAAAATTTTATGTTCATAATAATTCTAGTACAATTTCTTTGTCCGTTGATTAATCTAGCTCTTTAACTAAAAAATTGTCATTTTTAGTTTAGTTTCTGTACGGCTTTGTTGTCAGATTTTTACTAAACAAACCGTATAGCTTTAAATAATAAGATTTATATATGGGTTTTATACTATTTCTAACACCCATTATTATTCTTTAGCTAAAAATATTAATTATTGGGTTTTTTGACATTTGCTGAATTTTGCTACAGAATGCTGAATTTTTTGCTGTAGACTTGGACAATTTGGTGTTTCAAATTAAATCTTATGGTACACCAACACAGACATATTTTATACCTTAATTCTGAAATATCAAACTGTATGGTAACCGTCCGATATTTATTTCGTGTTTGCGTCTTTATCATTTGTCTAGGATATGGTTTTATATATTCGTGATTGTGACGAATCTATTATCATACCAAACTATAATTTGGTTAAATTCCTAGACTTTTATGACTTAAAATAAAAAATTATGTAGGTCCACCTGCGGATGGTGTTAAACTAGTTCCTTGTTCGTATGACACACACACAAGTGCGGAATCCAAGTGTGCATGCAACCAAAGCAAAGTAAAGAACACGGGGTAACCAAAGATTCACTATCTTGATTAATGATTGAGAACAAGTACAAACATATACACACAATGCTCATATGACTCAAACAAACTTGTTGTGTTCTTGTGTTTTCGTCTACAGACATAACCAACTCAAATGGTAACAATCTCTCTGGGCTGACCAACTAGCTCTCAGGCAACCCGCAACTAAGAGGTACATGTCTGCTTATATAGTGTCTGTCTAGTTTCGTACGAAATACGAGTCTAGACATACTGAACAGACTATTTCACACGAATCACAACTACAGGATTTTGTACGAGACACTGTTTCGTACGAAACAAGTAACACACTTGTTACTCATATTATTTCGTACGAATAATGTGATTTGTATGAGTTCTTTGACTCGCACAAAATCCATTTTTCTGGAGAACGTGTGTAGACATGTCATTTACAAGACTTATCAGTACGCACACATGCAACTGATTAACACAGACAAGCTAAGATGTCATACTAGATCAAGATAGAAGGATATCTCGATCTATTCGACACGACCAAACCTATACAGACACTTAAACAAAGACTGTACAATTACCGCTGTAATTAAGAACAAGCGACAGACACAAAACTTTATCAACAAACTCCCCCTTGAATGTTGCTTGGTCTTCGGTCTTCAGTCTTTGGTCTTCACATAGAAGGGTTTGGAGTATCAACAAACTCCCCCTGAAGATCTGCTATCCATTAATAGATCTGCTATCTAATGATTTGAGTATCAGGTCTTCAAACTTCTAAGAAACTTCAAATCTTTCTTGTTTTCTCATCTGACTTGTTAGATTTCTTCGTTGCTGGTCTTTGTTTATGTTCCTTTGTATCAATCTGTACTCAATAGACAAATATAATTAGAACACAACTTTCTCAGGAAATACACACGAAGAACTTATCATAATTTCTTCTTATAATTGTATTCCCTGAACGAGATACACACACTCGTATGAACTCCAGCAACAGATTTGAGAAAAACAAGTGACCAAGTCAAATCAAATGACTAGGTTCATTCGTATGAGATACACACACTCAAACGAGTTTCAGATTTTAGATTTCTTTGATAGATTACTTGTTGCAAGATATTACTTTATGAAGTTGCGATATCAAACAGATGGTTTTCTTGCGTATCTTGGTAGAAAATCTCGAGTATCAACTTTGGCTAACTTTCAAAAAGTAATTACATAGCAACTAAGTATACTAGGCATAAAATCAAAATATACAGATAAACTACAACCGTTTTCGAGTTTCAAGGTAAAGGAATTATGCCAGCGTTTTAATCTTTGTCAAAAACGATATTTGGTTTAAAACTTAAAAATTAAACAGATAAGTATTCAACTATGATCATCGGTATTGTTGTCCACGTAAGCTCAGACTTATCAGATGTAATCATGATTAGGAGATATGATTAAGGTATGGATTTTTACTTACTATCCGGTGTTCAACCACATCACGACACATTCCCGTATCAAGATATGCACGAGTGAAAATCTTGCCGGTGAGTATACTGCTTTATCATCTGTTTTGACGTATATGAATGATGTGATATACTCACTTATTTTTGATTGAAAACAAGCCCTTTGTGATTTACTCACTTATTGATGAGGAACTTGATTTTCATATGCATGAGGGCACAGGAGTAAGTCCGTGAACAGGTTAGTACCATCGTACCAACAAAGAGACGAACTTAGCTCCCGCAAAAAGCTGTGATATATTATCACTTATTTTGGGGATGTGATATTTGTATCACTTATTTGATGGTCGTATGCAGTATGTACACGTATGTATGATATCATGGAAGTTTTAGACTTGCGCCACCGTTATTTTTCGGCAAAAGATTCAACCATGATACCCAGATGATAAGCCAGCATAAAAACCGTATATCTCAGAACCTCGACACTCTATCAAACAAAATTTCAGTACCAAGACCATATGCCAATGAATGGTTCCCACCTGGCGTTCTGTCTGTTAAGTTTATATTAACCTGCACATTTTAATCTGATTGTGAGCCTACCGATACATCTTAAGTAAAGCTACTTATCAATCTTCTTTCTATGCTTTTAACCATTTTTGACAGATATACCGGTGAATTTCATCATCTTCAACTTATCCAAGAAACACATTTTCGATTTTTATAATGTTTTTGTATTTTTCTGATTTTTTCTCCCCTTAAACAAAGAAGGTAAATAAAAGATATATTTTTGTATTTTCTTGAAATTTACTCCCCCTAAGATGTAAAACTGAAAATCTTTTTGTAGTTTTAGATTTTTAGAAAAGTATATACAAAAATAGTTAGCCATGGTTGAGTTACTTTGGTCTCACCTTGATGCCATTGACCAAAAGTAGATAATCAAAACGTGATTTATCAAAGGCTTTGGTAAAATGGTCGGCACGTTGGTGATCAGTGTGCATTTTAACAACATCGATAAGTCTCTTTTCATAACAATCTCGTATGAAATGATACTTAATCTCAATGTGTTTTGTTTTTGAATGTTGTACAGGATTCCGAGTGATCTGCAAAGCAGCTTCATTATTAACAAAAATAGGAGTAGTATGAAATTCAAAACCGTAGTTGCGCATTTGCCGTTGAATCCATAGAACTTGATAGCAGCAACTAGAAGCTGAAATATACTCAGCCTCACATGTTGATGTAGCTACACAAGTCTGCTTTTTTGCATTGCCACGTGACTAGGCGATTTCCCAATCCTGTTGTTGTTGACTTTGCGTCGATCTTGCATCCGCCATGATCAGAATCACTAAATGATGTCAGATCAAAGCTATCATCCTTAGGGTACCATAGACTAGTGTCAGGGCGACCCTTTAGATAACGAAAGATCCTTTTCACAGCCATCAAATGAGACACCTTCGGACTAGACTGATAGCGTGCCAGAAGACCTGTTGGGTACATTATGTCGGGTCTTGAAGCAGTAAGATACATGAGAGATCCGATCATAGCACGATAGAGAGATGGTTCTACATATTCACCAATTCCGTCTGGAGTTATCCCATGATTTTGAGCTAATGGAGTTCCCAAAGGCTTTGGGTCATCCATCTGAAATCCCTTGAGAATATCTCCGACGTACTTGGTTTGATGGATAAAAATCCCATCCTTTGATTGCTGAACCTGCAAACCTAGAAAGAAAGTCATTTCTCCCATAGTGCTCATCTCGAACTTCTCCTGCATAACCTATTCGAATTCTTTGCACATTCAAGTGGTAGTAGACCCAAATATAATATCATCAACATAAACCTGTACGAGCAGCAAATCCTCGTCCCGTTCCTTGATGAAGAGAGTACAGTCAATCAGGCCTCATCGAAAACCATTCTTCAACAGATAGGTAGACAACATTTTATACCAAGCCCTCGGAGCTTGATGAAGACCATATAACGCCTTGTTGAGAAGCCAAACCTTGTCAGGATGGAGTGGATCTTCAAAACCTGGCGGTTGCTTAACATATACTTCCACTTCTACCACACCATGAAGAAATGCACTCTTCACATCCATCTGATAAACGATGAACTTCTTGAAGGACGCATAAGCCAAAAAGATTCTTATGGCCTCAAGTCGTGAAACCGGTGCATAAACTTCATTGTAATTGATCCCTTCGACCTGATTAAAACCTTGAACAACCAATCGCACTTTGTTTCTCACAACAACACCTCGGTCATCCTTCTTACACTTGTACACCCATCGTGTACCAATCTTCTTGTAGTTGTCAGGCCTGTCAACCAATTTCCAGACGCCTAACTTCTAAAACTGCTGAAGTTCTTCCTGCATGGCTTCAACCTAAGAGTCATCTTTAATTGCCTCCTTCCAAGATTTTGGTTCTACTTGGCACACATAGCAGGGAAAAGACCAATCATTCAGACCACCAGATTCCCTGATTTCAGAATACAATCCAGCATTCTAGTTGTTTCGAAGCTAATTACTAGTCTGCACACCACTCTGGACATCTCCAATAATATTCTGCTGAGGATGGATATTATGAATACGAGTTTCTGGCACATCAGGAACTCGAGAATTTATACCCAAAATGTTGATATTCAGATCAACCGTTACATCGAGAGCTGGATTTGATGACGTTGTAGATGCCTGTCCTTCAGTCGTTCCTTGAGGTTGAATATTTGACGTACCATCTGAAATTCCAGGAACCGCACCAGAGGCAGCTTCATTTGCATCATGAAACTCATCATCTTCTGATGAAACATTTAATCCGCAGCATCTTCGAATTCCTCGTTTTGAACAAGATTGTTAACGAAGTCAACACTTGAGGGTTAACAATAATTGGTCGAACTAATGACGAGTCCACTACTGTATCACTTTCCAATATTATCTGAGCAGCAACTGTTGCATCATCAAAAGTTGGCAGATTAAAGGAGTTAAATAGCCCATCGTAGTCGACATCCAAGGAGCACCCAGCTCTTACAGCTTCTGTATAACTCTGAACCTTGACTTCACCCCATTCTTCAATCTTCTTCGAAGACAAATTCCACACCCGGAAATTTGGAGTAGCATATCCAAGAAAGAAACCTTCAATAGCCTTGGGACCAAACTTTCCATGTGGGTCGATCATAGTGCATGGAGCTCCAAAAGGTTCTAAGAAAGAAACATCCGGTTTCCTTTTATGTAACAACTCAAAGCATGTCTCCATGTCTCTTCACCATCAGAACTCTATTCATTGTGTAGCACACTGTAGCAACAGCTTCTCCCCAAAATTGAACAGGAAATTCTGATTCTACTAGCATGGTTCTTGCAGTTTCAATAAGAGTTCTATTTTTCCTCTCAGCGACGCCATTTTGTTGTGGAGTGTATCGAGAACTGTACTCATGCAGAATACCCTTTGAGGAACAATACTCATCCATAACTTGATTCTTAAATTCCATGCCATTGTCGCTTCTAATTCTCCTTACCTTCAAATTGTATAAATTTTCCAGTAGAGTCAGGAGATTCTTGAGGATAGTAGGAACTTCACTCTTGTGTGCCAGCATGTTTACCCATGAGAATCTAGAATAGACATCAGTAATTACCAGATAACAAGAATCACCAAAGGTAGTCTTGTTTTTCATAGGTCCAACGAGGTCCATATGAAGACGTTCTAGTGGCATATTCACAGTGTTGATCTTCTTCACGGGATGGGACTTTCTTGCTTGCTTCCCTTTCTTGCATGATACACAAACATCTTGAAGATGAAAGTTCTTCACTGGCACACCATTCACTAGATTGTTCTTCACCAAATAGTTCATTTTCCTTAGGTGAATGTGTCCCATACGTCTATGCCAGGAGATTGATTCCTTCTCGGTGGCTTTGGAGACAAAACATGTGACTTGTGCAGATGTTGTAATAGCTTGGCTCATATCAAGAATGTACAAATCATTAATTGTTGGAGCCGACAGGAGAATCCATTCCTTGGGGATCTTGAATCCAAGCTTCAGCACATAACATCCGACATCATCAAAATGTACCGTGAACTTCTTGTCACAGATTTGAGAAACGCTAAGAAGATTGTGATCAATTTGCAGCATATAATTGATCTTGTCGAAGCTCACAACACCATTGGAGACCATTCCTTCTCCAGTTATGTATCCACCTTTGTCACCAGCAAAAGCAACATAACCAACCCTAATACTTTTCACATCATATAGGAGCCGCAAGTCGCCCGTCATGTGCCTTGATACTCCACTATCAACAATCCAATGACTGTTTACAGTTCCTCCTGGAACACCCTGCACATTGCACAAACAAGATTAGTTTGAGATGGGGACTCAAGCCTTAATGGTCTTGGGTCGTCTCTTATCATCGAGAAATGTAATCTCAATTTCTTGATTATTAACAAACTAAGAAACTCCTTTTGAACCATTGCCGGTCTTCTCTTACCAAGATCCTTGTTTATTACCAGATTTACTATGATTTACAGTTTTAACAGTTTCTAGTTTTATTGACTTTGAAGATCTTTGATTCTTTTTCGAAGAATCCGATTTTAAAGCTTTCTCAACTGCTTTTACTTGTTTACGTTTTTGTTTCTCTTTTTGATCATAATAATCCGTTTATCTTATGTCGGAGAAACAGATTTACGTTTGCAAGTTGGTTCATGAGGGGTTTTCTCTATACATCTTGATTTGGCTGGATTTTGACAATCCTTTATCATGTGGCCAAATTCTCCACATTTGAAACATGTTCTCCTTTCAACAAAACTAGGAGATCGTGTTTCTCGGCTTGATGTTGAATTCGTGGATCCTGAGGTACTGGGTTCATTTTCATTACATCCATCAGTGTGTTGGGTGTAATTGTTTTAACTATTTCTTTTCAAATCTTAACTTTCTTTACAAAATCAACATTAGATTTTCCTTGAAAAGTTTCGACTTTAACGGTACATTTAGAACCCACAAATTTAACAGTTTTAGCCTTTTTCTAGTAACGAGAGCCTTTTGCTTCAACCTTCGGTTGAGAAGTTATGGGCTTTTTAACTCGCTTCCATTCCTTTTCTTTTGAAGCGGATAATGGTCGTATTTTGGTGGGCTCTTTCTTCTCTAAAGGTTTGGTTTTTGACTTTTCAAACACCTGATCTATAGAGATTGGATTTACGTTTTTAATTGGAAAATCTTTGTTTGAATAGATTTTCTTGTCTCCAACCAAAGTATATAACACATTATCTACTTCTTGTGTAGACACACTTGTCTTCACAGATTTCTTAGGAACTGTCTCTTGATTGTCAACAGATTGAGTACTAGGAGTAGTAGAAGATTCTACTCTTTTCCTTTCATCAAGAGGCTGATCCTGATCATCATTTCTTGATTCATCATCTGATGTATCATCCTCTTCTTCATTAGACAATGAACTTTCTGGCATGCTTGGTTCTTGTGAGGAATTGCCTAGTTTGAACGCTAACCCTGCTGCGAATTCCTCAGGATTCAAAGGTACAGAGGGTTCAAAACGAGGCATCTCCTCTTCATCAGGAATTTTGGTATAGTTGTGTTTCATTGGGGGTGGACACGAATTATACCCTATGCATTGAGCATCTCCATTTAGTTTTTGAACTTCAATGATATGATCAAGCACATATTGGGAGTTAGAATAACTTTCCAATTTGCGTTTGATCGAATCATATTCGCATTTGGCGATGGCTAACTCTTTCTTTGTTTCTTCTAGGAGATTAATGTAATTATTAATTCCTGTCTGTTTATTCAAAACTGTTTTTGTCAATTCAGAAACACTTTTCTTAAGGGTTTCTATTACAGATTTGAATTCTTTTTCATTTCTAGTTAGTGCCAAATTCGCCTCTTTGCATTTTAATAGTTCAACAACTAAATTCTGATTATGACTGTTGACAGTTTCATATTTTATTTTCAACTCAACACAGTCATTGCAAACAGTTGGAGGGTCACAATTTACCTGTTTTGAAGAACCTTCAACATTTGCCATGAAGGCAGTGTGATGAGGAAAAGTTGCACCATCTGTAGAGAGTGCCTCTGTCTCTTTTTACGTGGCTTCTTCATTCCTCGTCATACTTACCTTTTCACTCTTTAACATCTCAGCTTCACTCAGCAACTCTTCAACCTCAGCTTCACTTCCTTTCTTAACATCAGAGTCAGACTGATAACCATCTGAACTTGAACATTCTTCATCAGAACTTCCAGCATCCCCATATGTATCATCATTATTTTGAGTGCTGATGCTGTGATCATGCTTGTTTTGATCCACGATCCTTGCATAGCATGCAGTTCTTCCGTTGTTCTCTGTTCCCAACTGTACTGACCAATCTCATCCTTCATCAGACTGAACTACCATAGCTTTGTGCGTGTTTGAAGGTCCTGATTGATTGGTGTTGTTAGAGTTGCCAACAGCTACTATTCTTCTTTCGTTGTTGTACTATACTGTGTTGGATGGTTGAGACTGATTTCAAAAGGGGTTGTGATTTCCTTCCTTGCTGGGTCTTGTGCATTCCCGCTTGAAGTGACCTCTTTCTCCACAGTTAAAGCAAGTAACGACGGTTTTGTCAAAGCCGTATTTAGTATCCTTCTTTCTTTCCAAACTGGTTCTATCCGTTCTTCTCATATATTCCTTCGCTCTTCTCATAGCGCTTGCAAATGCCCACTTGATGTCCATCAACTCCATTTCATCTCGGTCGATTTGTTCATAGTCTTCGTTTGTCAAATTGATGTTCCCTATTTGACCTGCAACTAAACCACAATACGCACTGACCATGGTATTTAGAAGTTCTGCATGTTCCTGTGCAACTTCTGCGTTATTTTGGAGAGATTTGGCGTGTCAAGTTTGACAGTGTTGGGATTTGAGATTGACTGTTGCTTCCATAGAAAGCTTGTTGAGGAGCTTGCTGTGGAGCTTTATCCGCTAAATGCCTTGGCTGTGGAAGGAAGGCTTTCGGATCAAAATTCTGTCCATAGGCTTGATTACTCGAACCTGTAGACTGACTTGATTAAACTGGTTGGGGTAGAAAAGGGTTCACGTTTGACACAAACGCGGTCTGCAGCTTCGGTTGCTGACTTGAGCTTGTACCTGTATTTATACCGCCAAAATACATTTGAGGGTTTTGTGGAGCAGAGACTCGTTGTGCCTTTCGGAGTTCTTCTTCATTCTTGTTCTCTAGTTTCTGCACAAATTCATAAATACTTATTGAGTCCAAAACACTTGTACGTTTTAAAAGATCAATAAATTGACCCCATTTTGGTGGTAAAGCATCCGCAAATCGCATCACAATTTCTTGTGGTGCTACTAACACTTTATATGAGTACATCTTGCTGAGAAGATGATAAAACCGAGTGGTCATATTATTCAAGGTTTCGTTCTCCATGAACATGAAACCTTCAAACTCTTTCTTGAGCAGATCATGCCGAATCTTCCTGGTAGCAGCGTTACCTTCACCTCTTGCTTCCAAAGTGTCCCACAAATTTTTCGTTGTAGTACAATACATAAACTGATGATAAATGTCTTTATGCAGAGCTTGTGTGAGGATAGAAAATGCCTTTTTCTCTAGATCGTAAGCTTTCTTGTCACTTCAAGTGCTTCATTTTAGGGGGTAGTGAAACACGTCCACAATTCCGTGTTTTGACCAAGAACATACGTATGAAAACGACTTTTCCATGAAGGATAATCGTTCATGTGATTTAATTTTGGCGGTTGGTTATTACTCCCTGTTTCACTTTCACTCATTAGCAGAGTTTGGATGCTTTGATTTTGATTCGCAACGCACGCCCATTGATTTGCAGAGATCATTGTTGTATGTTGTGGCATCAAAGATTTTACCCATGATGTTACGGAGCTTTGCGAAGACTCCTGATTTGAGCTTGAACAACTCCAATCCCACGGGTTAGAACTCATTATATTTTCTAGTTTTACGAAAATTTAAAGGTTATAAAATTTCAAAATTATAATTACCGTTTAAAAATTCACAGGTTCTGAAAATATGACAAATTCTTAAAATCACAAAGCTTTTGAAAAACGCGAAAAACAAACAATTATGTTTCATGCGAGACACCTGTTTCGTGCGAAACACTGATGTTTCGTGCGAAATGGTTGTTTCGTGCGTGTCAAGGTGATTCGCACGAAATAATTCAGTCGCACCAAATGTTTAGTTCAGTGTTTTTCAGAGAATCTTTTCAGAAATGGTTTGGTGAGGAATTTCCTTTCTTGTGTAGACCTGCTTTTTGGAAAATACCTGTTGTCTTACCCACTTTTAGTTAAAACACAGATTTTTTAACAGTTCACAGTCCAAGTCCAAATCCAAGTCAGAAAATGTCAACCCTACCAAACTAATCAGATTCAAATTTTTGCAGATTTCTTCTTCAAGGGTGTTCTTCAGAAAAATTTTACCATAGAATTTTCTGCATTCAACAGATTTTAACCAAGTTTTAAGTTTGTTAACTTTCCAAAACTTAAATTTTCTGCTGGAGGCTCAAGAACACTTCAGAAATCTTCAAACTAGCTCAGACACAACTAAGCCCGATTTTGAACAAGGAAAGAGTCAAAGCTGTGATACCACTTGTAGGTCCACCTGCGGATGGTGTAAACCAGTTCCTTGTTCATATGACACACACACAAGTGCGGAATCCAAGTGTGCATGCAACCAAAGCAAAGTAAAGAACACGGGGTAACCAAAGATTCACTATCTTGATTAATGATTGAGAACAAGTACAAACATATACACACAATGCTCGTATGACTCAAACAAACTTGCTGTGTTCTTGTGTCTTCGTCTACAGAAATAACCAACTCAAAGGGTAACAATCTCTCTGGGCTGACCAACTAGCTGTCAGGCAACCCACAACTAAGAGGTACATGTCTACTTATATAGTGTCTGTCTAGTTTCGTACAAAATACGAGTCTAGACATACTGAACACACTATTTCACACGAATCACAACTCCAGGAACACACTTGTTACTCATATTATTTTGCACGAATCATGTGATTCGTACGAATTCTTTGACTCGCATAGAATCCACTTTTCTGGAGAACGTGTGTAGACATGTCGGTTACAAGACTTATTAGTACGCACACATGCAACTGATTAACACAGACAAGCTAAGATGTCATACTAGATCAAGATAGAAGGATATCTCGATCTATTCGACATGACCAAACCTATACAGACACTTAAACAAAGACCCTACAATTACCACTGTAATTAAGAACAAGCGACAGACACAAAACTGTATTAACAAATTAAGACGATAAATAGACAATGTACTAGTTGTTCAAGTTGTACAGAATTATCGGAATTTTGCCCATTGTCACATGAACAGATGTTTATGTAAAGAATTTGAATAAGCATCAAAAGAATGACTATATTTATGTTAATTACCCATGATATTCAAATACTTTAACTTTTCTAGAATTATATACCTTTAACTTTTTTAATTTATGTGAAAATCACATACTGTTTAGATATAACTAGAAAATACATAAATTTATTGTTGAGATAATACAAAATTTTATGGAACAAAGGACTTGATCATTGTTTTGGTAGAAAGTTATCAAGAATAGCTTTGTGACCAAATTTGTAAGTAGGGTAGTGTGCTTATCAATTCGTGTAACAATGCAGTATTGAAAGCAATGTAATGACACAGTTTGTTTGTTACAAGGAAGATCCTTGGGGATCTCCAGCCAAACCTCGGGAGGTGACTAAATGTTACAATGCCTCTTCTTTTCTCTTATTACTTGTAGAATGAATTACAACTTAAGACCAATGGAGATCCATGTTAAGTGTTATAGAGCAAATGTACGGTTTGTTGGGTCATGTAGAAGTGAAGGTGTGTGTTAATCTGTGCTATTCAGTGACCTATTACAATCTCAATGCCACATTTATATAGCAAAAGTAAATAACAAATATCCTATATATCCGGGGAATATCCTCACTTCATTCTTGACCGTTGGAGCCATTTCCACATGTTTTCTTTGATTCATTCTCTGGCTCTTTAGGTTAGACTTAGTCGACTTGAACTACCACAAAGACAATTTAAAAACAAGAGAGCAAATATCGGTTAATTTTGTTAGTATTCAGGATACTGAACTTACTTGGGATCCAGATCATAAAATCGACCCCTAATAATCATCCCCAAAATTCGACAGTTGTTTATACCGTTACAGGTCTTGAGTTTTCAAAATTTCACCATAAAGACGCGATACGACATGGAGCGGTATTCATGGAGTAGAAAGTCAACGCATCATTATTCACCATCTTCTTCATCTCTCTTTTGCATATATTGAAAGTTGAGTACCATAAGCCTTTAAATCCCCGTTCTTCTTCAGCACTTCTTTAAATATTTTATCATGTGAATAAAGATGACTCACTCAGCTTTTTTCGGCTTCTAGAAGGTTTCTCTCCATGAACTTCCAAGACTTCGCCAGATGGAAGAGGTACGCTAACAATCTTATCGAAATAGATAACTTCAGCATGATGTCTCGTTAAGCAGTCCATGCCTATTATGATGTCGAAGCTCCCAAGTTGCATTGGCGTGAGCTTGATGGGAAAAAATGGTCATTGAGGTTTAGTTGACAATTACAAAAGACAAAATCAAGTACAAAAGGTTTGCCACTTGCTATTTCTACCATTAATGGTTTTCCTAGTTTAGTCTGAGGAATTGAAACAAACGGTTCAAAAGCTAAGGATAGAAAACTTTTATCGACACCCTAATCAAAAAGAATAGAAGCATGCTAATTTTTAACATGAAACATACTGTTAACTACGTCTTTGTTAGCATGAGCTTTATTAGCATTTATGTTAAATGCACTAACAAGCTTTGGGCAATTAATCTAGAAGTGGCCCATCTCACCATAATTTTAACAATATCCAGGTGAAAAATGAGGATGGGCAGATTTGCTTGCGGTTAAATAAGATTTGGTTCAACTTGGTTTGGAACAATTCGACAAGTGTTGGCCAAGTGACAAGTCCCCCACAGAGAGTACACTAACGACATGGTAAATGGTTTTAATGGTAACTGTTTCATCGGTTGTGCAAAGGTGTTGTACCAGCATACGGTTTCCTAGAAGGGGGTCAAGCTGGTTGGTTGGTAGCAACTTGATTGGTAGGGGCAACAACAGCAAAATTCTTGAAGCCTAACGCTTCTTAGAATTTCTAGAGGGTTCGGTTTTTGTTTGTTGTGGTTTCTCCTGGGTACTCTTAGTAGACTTCTTCTTTCCATTCTTGGGGAAAAATTTCCCCTTCTTTACTTGAGCGTCGATTAGGGTTGTGGCTAGTTCTATAGCCTCCCTAATGACTGTGTCTTGAGCTGGATTAGGTAGGCCATCAATATATTTCTCAATGGCCCGATCTAATGGTGTGACCATGGTAGGACATGACAAGCTCAACTCTTCATACTATCTGTGTAGGCACGATTTTCTCCACTATCTTGTTTCGGATCATGGAAATTCGTTCTCGAGTGCCCTCGTCTCATTGCGTGGGTAGAACTCTTTCATCATGAGGGCTCTTAGTCCCTCCCAAGTTAATGCCATAGCTACATGCGCACTTTGATCTCTCATTATTCCATTCCACCACGTGAGTGCTCTCTTTTGAAAACACTCGAGGCAAACTCTACCTTGCGCTCATTGGAACACTGACAATGATGGAAAGTGATCTCCATGCTTTCAAACCATTGTAGGAGCCTAGTAGCTCCTTCAGACCCATAGAACTTGAGTGGTTTAGCCGAGTTGAACGGTTTATAGTTACAAGGTGTTGGTACAATGTTGTTGTTATCGTTACTGTTGCCTTGATTGAGTTGGGTCACAAGGCTTGGAAGTATCGCAACCATTTGCGGGGCGATCAAGGCAGCCATTTCAGCATTTTGGGTAGTGTCACGACCAGGATACATTCTAAAAGAGAAAGGAATCATGAGGGAAAACAAGTGAGATCGATATTGGATAGTAAAAAAGAGAAACGTTAAGATATCGACGAAGCATAAGGAGTGTAATCATTTATTCGTTACTTAAAACGAATAAATGACACTATGACTAATCAAAGTAAATGGGTCTTTATAATGAATCATGAAAACATGCTTTAGCCTTTAAGTGGACACTCACCCCAAGAGTTCCCAAGTAAGAGTGATTGGTCCGATTATGTGGATTTGTACGAACACTCTAGCCATATTAAAGCCAAAACTTTGATGAGATTTTGAAAACTTCTAAGGCTAGCCTAAAATAAATCATCTAAGGATAGATGATGATTTCTTGTCAAAAGTTTTGGAAAATTTTTACTTTTAGGAATAATTAATGACTTTGTATTGTTTTGTAATCACCCAAGGATAGGGGATAGTTTTGCATTAAGAATCTAGACGCGAGTTACCTCACGTTTAGGTCTTAGGAAGGTTATAGTCTATGTTAAAAGCATTTCTAATAACCTAATTCTCTATAATCATCGCCTTGATACCAATTTGTAACACTTTGACCACGTATAACAACCCGCCGTGGAATCGTCGGGGAGTCATGTTATAAATTGTTTCAAACACATGGTACGTAAAGTTTTGTTTCATTGATTAGTTAAATTACATTGTCTTGTAACATAAACAATTATCTTCATATTTTAAGGTAAAACTAAGCCCGAGTCTTTCCTACCTGTAGCATGCTTTTATAATGATCACACAGATATGCCTCAAATATATGTGAAAATAATGTCAAGAATGAATGTTGGTGAGTAACATCGGTTTGGTGGTCAAGTTCATGGCTATAAATGTAACATTTTGCAATTATTGTATTAGTTGTTTCCATGCGTTTTTTTCGTATCCAACTATCGTAATCCGAGACTTATGATCATAATGGAATTCATTTTATTTTATTATCAATAATTGTTCAATCAAACATAGCTATTATTGATATAAATATCAAGAGACAATTAAATCATTCAAAATCGACTTATGTTGTGTAAATTTGATATTCGAGACCTAACCAATTAACTATTATGTAATACTATTTTCATAAATTATGTTTGAAACTCAAATTTATACAAACAACAAAAAAAAAAAGAAAAGAAATGCATAAAACAAATAAGCCCATGACAATAGGCGTAAAAATAAAAAAAATATATTAATGGGCTAATTTTCAACTTTCCATATATTTTTCACCACCTTAAACCCCAATCTCTTCCCTATAAATACCCACTCATTCCACCACTTTTCTTTGCCATTTCTCAAATATTTTCTCCCATCCTTAAAGTGAGTTCCATCTCCTTTCACCTTTTTCTCTTCTTCTTGTTTTTCTTTATTTTTTCATACTTCCCCGTCTTGGAGAAATCCTTATGGAATGTTACCAAATGTTTTCCATAGTAAACAATGATGGTGCATCACCAAAATAAGGACCAATCTTGGGTTATCTTTTACATGTTTTTTTTGACTTTTAATTATGTCATTTCCATCTTGCATTACTAACTATGATCAATTATTATAATGCCTAACTTAATATGTCTAACTCTTCATTATATTTTTAACATTACTAACCATGCTAACTTATTTAACCATGCTAATAACCACTAACATTTTATTGATGCTACTAACCACTAACCCCTTTAATTTTGTTTCTAACTCATTTATTCTTGTAATTTAATTTGGTAAATTTATTCATTTATTCATGCAATTAGTTATTATTATTATTACCAAAGTCATTATAGACTAAGGATATATATAAATATAAATATTAACCTAGCCATGACACCAAGTAATTTATGGTTGAAAGTTATGTGTAAAGGCAAACATTTATCTTAGACTGAATTTCTCACACTTGGACTTCTAGTGGGTGAGATAGTACCCACCAAATACACATAAATTAATAGTGTTCAAAGTAAGTGCTTAGTCAAGATAATATTTTTTTATGTGTTTTCATATATTATTATTATTATTATTGTTATTATTATTATTATTTATTTATTTATTTATTTTTTATTCAAATCTAATTTACATTCTAAGTTCTAAATCCTTGTACTTACCAACCTTGTTCATCCTTGTTAGGATAAATTGGTGCTTCAACCTCACAGGACAGTCATCCCACGTTTGTGGAAACCACTTGCAAACCGTGAGTATACTTGAACCCTTTTTCCTTTAAACACACTTTGGGTTGCAATATATGAAATTATAACAACTCAGCTACACATAATCAATCACATTATCAAACACTCAACTATGAATACATGCTATTTGTCATACATACATGTTAGAATTAAATTGTGTGTACTCAATCCACCAACCTTAACGCTTATAGCGCTATAGGAGTAGCACACCGCCCTTATGTGGTAATGTTAAGTATTCAATCTTATACGGTCTATTCCCTTATGTGGAAAGCATATGATAGTGGACACTTCATTTGATTGATAGTTTACACATGCTACTAGTATACAAATTGTGATGTTAGTCTCTACCCTTTTATTCTATATTATGTAGACCAAACTAGTATGCTCGCTAACTATTTTGTTGACCTTTATTATTCTATATTGTAGGAAATTGTTGATATTTAACAAATCTACTTAGGTGGAACTAAACGCATGAACAAATTAGTTTTCTTTTGTTTGAATATTTGACTTCATGTAATTTCCTTTCTTTTGACGAAATATGGATTTTTAAATGGTTTATTTAAATATTGTCATTTTCAATTGTTATAATGCTTTGAGCAATCATCCATTCGCTCATGCTCTGATGATTCCGCCATCGGTTGGGGTATGATAGATTGGTATTAGAGCCATAACGATAGTAAGTAAGGAAAGGCCATAAGTATAGTAAATTAGGAAAATTGTTATGATCGACCTAGTCTATAGTTAAGAACCTTATCTAACCATTCTTGCTGTTGATGTTAAAATTATCAATTTTTTTCTAAACTGCTTCTATCTCTTCTTTTGTCTCAAGTTACATACGTTTCCTAAGGTACTTTACACAATGACATGACTGCATGAAGATACTCTTATTCCACAATCGAAACGACTCACCAAAATAGGGGTGATTCTCACATTTGGTGACGACTTTTAATTCGACTTACATGTTATTTTCATGAAATTCTACCATCAAGGTAGGAATGATTTCCTTACCTTGATGGAAATTTCCCATTATCACTCTAGTGGACCTTGCTAGTGAGTCGAAATTCTCTATTCATTGGTAATAACTAACCACACTTTGGAACGACATCGTCAAGCTAGGGGTGAAATCCACATCTTGACGATTAGTTCCATTCCTCGATTTTCAATCTCACCAAAGTCTCAAATTTTCGATTGACTAGGGATACATAGTAACTGGAAGGGTGAATACCGTTAACCAAATTTTCGGCGAGACTATCCTACCTATTAGGCCAAAGCGTATTCCCGAACTCAAGAGAACTTCCGAATTCTTCGGCTTAGTCATAGTTTTTGTCCGACACTCTACATGTTTTACGAATCAAAATCTCTTTTATGTTACATCAATTTCAATATGTTTTACATTTGATTGCTATTCGTTTCAAATTCGATTACACGAATCACGTCTCCTGCAATCTAAACACGTAACAACAATCGAGAACAAACTAAATTTATATTCATTCATGTCTCATTATTTATGTCAGCATGACTATATGATTCATTATGTGAAACTATTTGAAAGCATACATGACTACATGCAATATTTGAACCACTACATGCTTATGTGAAACATGCAAACATTTATAGATAGGTTTATTTCACAAATTGAATAAATTTTAATAAAACCCATTTGATCAAAGTCTCATCACCCTCTTATGTCATATTGTAGATGTGTTCTAGCCTTCATTCCAACTCACAAAGAGGTTCCAACCAAAGCGCTAACAAGAAAATGTTAGCCTTCATGGCCAAGCAAATGGCCAAGGTCAAACCTGGCATTGTCAGCCAGATCCAAGGTAGCTCTAGCCCAAATGTTTAGGTTGATTCCAAAGTCACTACCCCTAAACCTACCACCTTTAACCATAAGCATTTTGCTGCTTGTCATCCCAAGTCTTTCACTGGTAACGAAGGTGCAACCATATGATAGAGTGGTTTGCTAGCATCGAGGTGACGTTCATTAACAACGAGCGTCCTAACCTTATCAAAACCCAAAGTGCCACGGGAGTCTTCGAGTCAAGAGCTCTCGACTGGTAGACGAACGAGCGTAACATCCATGGGAACGAAGAAGCCTACGCCTTATCCTTGCCCGAGGTTAAACAACTTATGCTATCCGAATTTTGCCTTCCTCGTGAGCAAGAAAAGCTCGAGGAAGAATTCTGGCACCTCAAGCAAGAGGGTAATAATAACCTTGCCTACACCACCCGTTTCAAACAATTAAGCATTATCGCCCCCCACTTGGTTAGTACACCCGAGCGAGCAATCGTGAAATTTCCCCCTGCAATTTACGACGCCATTCATGTCGCCAGACATGACACCATAGAACTTGTTCCTCCTCCACCCAAGCAACTACAAAAACTACTCACCAAGCCACGGTCGAACCTACCAAAGAAACCAAACCTCAAACCCCCAAAACCATCTCAAGTGGCAAGAAAAGAAAGTCTCGACACAACAACTATGTCCTGGTCACACCACCAAACCAATTCTCTGTCAACTCAAACCAAGCACCCAATACTCCAAACCTAGAACCCACCAAGAAAGCTTACACTGGGCCATTTCCCAAGTGTAACACATGTCACTACCTTCACCCCACTACTTCCACATGCCGCCATTGTACTACGTGCAATCGGTATGGGCATTTCACTCACTTATGCCGAAGTCGCTTAGTACCACAAGGCAACAAAGCCTAAGTTCAACCCCAAGCCCAAAACGAACATTCAACGTCTCTGCGTCTTCCTCTTAAATAAATTTTGGGACGAAATTTCCTAAAGTAGGGGAGACATAAACATTCGGCAATTATTGTATAATTCGTTTCCATGTTTTTTTGGTATTCAACTTTTGTAATCTAAGACTTATGATCATAATGGAATTAATTTTATTTTATTATCAATAATTGTTCAATCAAACATAGCTGTTATTCATATAAATATCAAGACACAATTAAATCATTCAAAACCGACTTATGTTATGTAAATTCGATATTCGAGACCCAACCAACAAACGATTGTGTCATACCATTTTTATAAAATATGTTAGAAACTCAAATTTATATAATTAACAAAAAAAATGAAATGCATAAAACAAATAAGCCCATGACTAATAAAAAAATATGTTAATGGGCTAATTTTCAACTTTGGATATATCTTTCACCACCTTAAATCATAATCTCTTCCCTATAAATACCCACTCATTCCACTACTTTTCTTTGTCATTTCTCAAATAATTTCTCCCATCCTTAAAGTGAGTTCCATCTCCTTTCACCTTCTTCTCTTCTTGTTGTTTGTCTTTATGTTTTCATACTTCCCCATCTTGGAGAAATCCTTATGGAATGTCACCAAATGTTTGCCATGGTAAACAAAGATGGTGCATCATCAAAATAAGGACCAATCTTGGGTTTTCTTTTACATGTTTTTTTAACTTTTAATTATGTCATTTACATCTTTCAATATTAACTATGATCAATTATTATAATGCCTAACTTTATATTGTCTAACTCTTTATTATATGTTTAACATTACTAACCATGCTAACTTCTTTAACCATGCTAATAATCACTAACATTTTATTGATGCTACTAACCACTAACCCCTTTAATTTTGTTTCTAACTCATTTATTCTTGTAATTTAATTTGGTAAATTTATTCATTTATTCTTGCAATTAGTTCTTATTATTATAACCAAAGTCACTATAGACTAAAGATATATATAAATATAAATATTAACCTAGCCATGACACCAACCAATTTATGGTGGAAAGTTATGTGTAAAGGCAAACATTTATCTTAGACTAAATTCCTCACACTTGAACGTCTAGTGGGTGAGATAGTACCCACCAAATACACATAAATTAATAGTGTCCAAAGTGAGTGTTTAGTCAATATAATTTTTTTATGTATTTTCATAAATTATTATTATTATTATTGTTATTATTATTATTATTATTATTATTATTATTATTATTATTATTATTTCTTATTCAAGTCTGATTTACATTCTTAGTTCTAAATCCTTGTACTTGCACACCTTGTTCATCCTTGTTAAGATAAATTGTGCTTCAACCTTACAAGACGATCATCTCATATTTGTGGAAACGACTTTCAAACAATGATTATACTCGAACCCTTTTCCCTTTAAACACACTTCGGGTTGCAATATATGAAAATATAAAAACTCATCTACACACAATTAATCACATTATTCAATCACTCAATCTATGAATACATGCTATTTGTCATACATACATGCTAGAATTCAATCTTGTGTACTCAATCCACCAACCTTAACGCTTATAGCGCTATAGGAGTAGCACACCGCCCTTATGTAGTATTGTTAAGTATTCAATCTTATATGACCTGTTCCCTTATGTGGAAAGGGTATGCTAGTGGACACTTGGTTTGATTGATATTTTACACATGCTAGTAGTATACAAGTTGTCATGTTAGATTGAGATCCTTTTATTCTATATTATGTAGACTAAACTTGTATACTCGCCAACTATTTTGTTGACCTTTATTATTCATATATTGCAGGAAATTGATGATGTTCAAGAAATCTACTTAGGTGGAATTAGAAACGCATGAATAAATTCGTTTTCTTTTGTTTGAATATTGGAATAGATGCAATTTCCTTTCTTTTGACAATGTATGAATTTGAGTTATGAAATAAAAATGGTTTAGTTAAATATTGTCATTTTCAATTTTTATGATGTTGTGAGCCATCCATTCACTCATGCCCTGATGATTCCGCCATTGGTTGGGGTGTGACAATAAATTCGTATTACAATACCTGGTCTGACCATGGGAGTCGATGAATGAAAACTTTGAAACAAAACTTGTATAAAATGTATTTGGTGTTGCAATATGTTTTACCAACTATGCAACTTAGTATATTTAAGAAACCTTGTAGCCATGAAACTGGACAAAAATATTTCTTTGTGAAATTGTGTAAGTAACCAAAATGTTCCTTTGTAAATTGTATGGTTTATATATATTTTGAAAACCCATGGTCATGTTTTGTAAAAACCAATCGTCATGTTTAAAACCAATCAACATGTTCAAACCATTCGTCATGTTTTAAAACCAATAGTTTCATTTTATGCAAACAAGTGTAGTCGTATGGTGAATACATTCAAGTCTATGTTGACTCGTCAGAAAAACCACCAAAGGGTTTGTCAAATTCATAGTTTCTGTGGTTCCGCAAACTTCTCCACAAATCCCCGGAAAAATTAAAAATGGGATTGTGAATCCTTTGGTACCATAACATACTACCGGTCGGCTTGGCCGAAGTTAATGAATGCATATCGTTATGAATGAAGCACCACCAAGTTTCACACAAAACATAAAAGTGTGGACTATGTACTCACAAGTTGCGCAGATGTCTTGCTCAATTGCGTATGCAAAGCTCAAGTATTTCCTAATTATGTGGTATTATTATAAAATTAGTGTACATCATGGCTTAAATAGAAGAACAAACAGAATGAGTTTTAAATTCAAACGAGTGAAGGATCTCATGTAATATGATTTATTAAACCTTACATTCTGATTTGAAAGTGTTTAGATACGCCACTTTAACGTGTAATATGCGTAATTATGGGTCCGAATGGTCGAATGAGTCCTATGAAGAGGCCGATATGTCAAAACATGTTTACTAATGTTGTATGATTAGTTTATATGTCATAACTATTGATCATGTAGGTTTAAAACTATTTTACGCGAAAAGGGTATAGTTGACATTTTTAAAGTATGCATAGTTGATTGGTCATTTAAACCCATCAAACGAAATGACCATAAGGTATAACCTCAGAGGGTTAGTCCCTATATTACTATGGTCATTTAAGCGGGCTTGGTCGGATCCTAAGGTTGACCTAACGGGTCAGATTCGGAAGTCAAAGGAGAATTCAAACTACTTAACTTTCGACTAAGGAATAGGCGCTAAACTAGAAATGATGAGTTAGACAAGCTAAGACATGTCTAATAATGTTGCATGAACTGATTTGGTGTCAAAACTTTAAGTTTTAATACTTGAAACTCATTCGTCGTAAAATTTACATTATTCGTTTTTGTCTTTTATTTCATAGTTTGACTCGTTGTTTCGCCTAATAAAAGTGATGATCAGAGGGTGTAATCGCAAAGTATTAACACCTTCATTATTATGATCATGTAACAAATTTCATTTTGAACTTAACTTGACCAAAATGGTCAGAACCGAAAGTCAAAGCAAAAGTCAATTTGCTTGACTTTTGGCTGATAACTAGCTATTTAATGAAATAGACTAGGAGTAACACTTAGAAGTGTTCAAGAAGGAAGCTTAGAACTTAGAGAAGGAGGCTTCAAAGTAGAAGCAAGCTCCAAGAAGATAAGAAAGAAGAAATTCGCACTTTGACTTTGAAGTGGTGGGAAGAAAACTCAAAGATTAGGAGCCTATACTAATTGAGGATCAAGGAGGTGATGACAAGTGTTACCAACTGTTTGATTAGTGTCATAACATGTGTCTTAACAAGAAATAAGGTGGCAAGAAGGGTGTAAGGTGTCCGTACTTGGTGAACAAGGCGGTTACGGTCCGTAAGGGCCTTGCCTCTGACCGACAGATTTTGGTTTTTGGACAGTTTTAGCCCCTGGCGGGCATATTTTGCTTTTCACATTTTTGCCATTTTTAACCCCTCTAACATAATATTTAGGTTATATTAGGGTGTTAGTGCCTGTGTATCTTATATTAGGTTATATTACAGTTTCATCAAAGCCAATAAGTACTAATATGATCGCATATCTAAGAAGTTAGACTATAATTATGAGAGTGTCCAAATGGATAGGTCTAGATATGTGAAATTCATTTGATTGTTTGATCTTTTATTATGTCTCATCCTTATAATCTATATCCTTTGAAGCTAAATGTGATGATTAATTGATTATAAGTCGTATTCTTTTTAGAAGTTATGTCTTCTAAATACATATTCAGTCCTGACAAAATATAAAAAGAGGAAGAGTTAAGGAAGTCTCAAGCGGGGGACAAACCTAGATTTTTTATTAGCGTTTAGTTGTTAATTTTAGTTGTATTGTGTATTTTATTGTGTTTTACGTTGTATGACGGTATGTTAAAAATTTGAGATACCCCTAAATTTATGTTCTAGGATGGTCACAGGTGGGAAACATATTTGTGCATAATGTTTGATCTTTGCCTTGCTTGATTACGTGCATGCTCAGTATTGCTACTTTAGCTACATGTTATTTTAACCAAAATTGTTGGTATTTGAAATTTCAATGTAAAATCTATATGTTCTCATGTGTTTCATTTTACAAAGAAATTCAATTTGTTTATTTATTTATTTTTCGCTTAAGCATTAGATCCCCTATGCGATAGACCTGGGGTTATTGCTTAAGTATTCTGATTTATTTTCTTGCTGTTTCATTCAAGCTTTGGATCACCATTGCGTATATTCGTCACATATCGACCTAGTGGTTATAGCCTTAACAATTTCAACATGTTTTAAATTTTTTATTTGCTCAAAATCTTGGAATGTCCCTGCATATACCTCTTCAAGTATGGACCCGAGAGATAAGATTTCAAGATTCTAATTTGTTTTACACTTTGTTATTTTTGCATGAGACATAGTTTATAAAAGGTGATTGTGCATTGTATGATGAATGGATATGTTCATAGTGTGGGGTCCATCAGGTTTTGTGCTTTAATAATATTTAACTTATCAGTATAAATTACAAACACGGATTGCATGAGTTTAGATGGATAAACAATACCTATGATCATTGTGGACTGCTATCTAAAATTCTAAATAATTAAACAAAAGTGTATGTTAGTCCAATCCATATGCTGGTATGATCCTCTTGCACATGTTATGTTATTGTGGAAACCGGAAAATAGATATTCTCCTTTAGTATATCATGTAGTGAAGCTAGCTTTGTTTTACGTTGCGATCACAACCGTTGAAATATGTATCTCAAAATTGAAGTTTGTCAAAACGGAGTTACGCAATCGATTGGGCTAAGATTATTTGAACAAATCTATTAGGTATTTGTTTACTTTTTTTATTGGTATTTTTTTATTATTGTATGATTGCACTGTAATTTATTTTTTTATTTTTGGGATACCCCAGAATTTTTTAGTTAAATCTGCCACTTTAAAAAAATCTTCTAATAGCCAAATCTACACTTAACTTTGTCTTGAACGAAAACTAGTGAAATAAATTTAAAAAAAATAAAGAAACAATTTAGTCATCAAAAAACTTATTTTCATTTGTACAATAAATGCACCTCGTGGGACAAAAATATAATGAAATGTGATTAAGATGTGGTGAGAATTTGTTTTCTTTTTTTTCTTCAAACACAAACCTTCCTTAAGGTACACAAATAAAAAGCCACGTATGTTCCATACTAGTTGATCTTTTTCCTGGGCCAAAATACAATGAAATATATTGGTACCAGGTCATAAAGGTTCCATTGAGCATGTATAGTAGATACATTTTAAGTTATTTAATCTGGGAACAAAGCAAGAATCTTAACTTTCAAACAAGCTACAGAATAGCACAAATGACTAAGATCTTAGAGATCATTTATTTTACTGAACTGAAGGATAGTTTGATATGTAACTTGAGTCTCAGACATACAACCAATATGTTTGAAAGTACTACCAAGTTCATTAGGTTGAATACTGATTAGATATGAAATTTGATAGCTTGATGTTCTTGCAGAAAGGGCATTTGGAAACTTTGGTGTCACACTCAACATACAGACAAGTGTCTGCACGGATAGCACACCATGGTTGCAGGCAAGGTGTTGCAGTTCAGGCATGTGGTAAGCTGTGGTTGCACCCTTGTGTGCGAAGAATGGCTGCTTCCCTCGCCATAGCAACATGGTGCAACCTCCTGTGCGTATCAACTTCCGGATGTTGGAAACAAATCTTCAATCTGTCAATGCACTCGCTTATCTCTTTTACCTGCATCACAAGCAGAAAACCTCTAGATAATACATTCTCAGAAACTAGCAATGCATTAACCAAAAAAGGATAGAAATTGTTACATGGATGTCCACAAGGATGTACAACTCTTCTATGTGAGATGGCACGCTATCATCTACTGACTGGACTGGCTGCGGATCAGCATGGTTGTGATTTCCAGGATGAGTAGCATGGTTGTCTGCAAATCTACTTTCTCAAACATGTTAGATTTTAAATAAATAGATATAAAAGAAGACACAATGTTAAAAGATATCTAATCAATACTTAAAACCTTCATCGTTGGTGGTTCCCTGTTTTCTCCTTATTGGTGCCATTACACAAATACCGAAACTAAAATAGATACGGAGATGCTATACTCTTAGAAATTGGTGGTGGCGTAGAGAGATTATATAGGATATTGATATAGTGTTATGGCAAGACACAGATGATGTGGTGGTGATATAATTGTGATTAACATGAAATGATGAAGAATGCCAGTTGGTACTAGGGTGTATATCTACCATAACCGTGATACCAGGACCTTTACATTATACTCCGTAAAACAGTTTTTGGCTATATCTTATTATGAGTTAGCTGCATGGTATATCTTAGATAAAGCCAAAAAAGATAGTGCAGTTTTCCTCCAAACCATGACACACTAAAAATGAAGATCACTAATTGGGATTTAAAAAAGTAGTGAACATATATTTATGTTAACAATGTGAATAAGCATCAAAAGTAAGACCATATTTATGTTAATTACCCGTGATATAAAAACATTTTTAACTCTTCTCAAATTGTATACTTTTCAACTTTTTTCTTAATGTGAAAATGCATACTGTTTAGATCTAATTGGAAAATAAATAACATTAATACTGAAAAATTAATACTGAAATAATACTAGATTCTATGATTCTATGGAGCAAAGGACTTGAGCATTGCGTAACGGTTATGAGTTCACTTGTTTGGCACCAAAACTGTTTGATAAATATCTTGCAAGAAACTCCCAAAACCGTCTATGTTACATATGGACTCGTCCTACATGTCTAGTAGTATAGTGTCTAGAATAAACATACAATAAAAAAAAAGCAACAAACATACATATAGTAAAGTTTATCTTCCAACATAGTGAATGATCACTTGTACAAACCATAGACATTAATTGTACAAATATAATAAAATTTTGTTGATCATTATGTTGGAAGATAAACTTAACTATATGTATGTTTTTGCTTTTTTTTATATTGATGTCTGTGTAGTATGTCTGTTAGCAGAGTTCCCCGAAGAATCACTTCTTCGTGCGAGTGAGTTGTGCTTCGTATGAGCCAACTGCTTGTTCGTACAAGTGATCATTTAGATGAACCTTTTGCTTGTCCGTACGAGCCATTTGCTTGTTTGTGCGAGGGATCATTCAGAAGAACCTTTTACTTGTTGGTACGAGCAAGTTGCTAGTTTATATGAGCCATTTGCTTGTTCATGCGAGTGATAAGTTGCATGCACCTATATAAACAGACATGCACCTCAAAGTTTTAGGGGAGCACAGAGAGAGTGAATAGAGAAATAAGAAGTTTATTCAAAAGTGTATGTACTAGGTCTCCCTACAAATCAATGTAGTGAATATTTGAAGATACATCTTTTGTTATATTGGTTATCCTCTTGCTTTGGTTTGCATATACACTTGGATTCCACACTCGTGTGTGTGTTAAACAACAAGGATGTAGATTATCTTGATCCTGCAAGTGGTATAAGAGTTTTGGCTCTCTTTCTTATTTAAAACCAAGCATAGTGTTGTGTTTGAGCAAGTTGTGAAGCTTCCTGGAAGTGTTCTTGAACTTCAAATAAGAAACTTAAGTTTTTACAAGAAAAGTGGTATAAAACTTAGGTAAAACTTGTTGTTTTCAGAAAATTTTTATAAATCCTTGTTAAAATACATGGAGACATGTTATCATACGGTTTTTCTTGAAATTTTCTATCAAAGTTTAGTTCGGCATATTTTCCTATGAAGCACTTGTTGGAAAACTCACCGGAATATTCCTTGACTGAATCTTAAGATTTGACTAAAAAACTGTTTTTGGAATGTTTGTCTTTTTAACCAAATCTATTTAAACAACTGTCAGCTTTCAAAAAAAACTCAGAAAGAAGATTTAAAAACAAAAGGAAACTCCTCACCAACCAACCTCCCTGTGAAAAACCATCTATGTGAAAAAACCTCTCTGCGAAAAACCGATCCTTATGAAGAACCATTAGTCGCATGAAGAACCACAAGTCGCACGAAGAACCTGTTGTTCGTGCAAAGAACTAGTTGCTCGCATGAAGAACCAGTGGTTCGCACAAAGCACCGGTGGTTCGTACGAACAAACACTCACTCGCAAGAATAACCACTGATTCGTACGAACAAACACTCATTCGCACGAATAAACATTGATTCGTACGAACAAACACTCATTCGCACGACTTCAGGTTCTTTTTTACCAAACTTCAATTCTTGGTGAACCCTAGGTATTTCGTGGACCTGGGTTTGTTCTAGTAGTAGTTTTTCATGACCAGTTTTTCGTGAGAACTGATGCTTGGTCGTTTTTGAAATTGTGAACTTTAACAAAAGACTTTTATTTCAAGTTAATCCTTGGAATTTTGAACTTTTAAGCTGATTTTCGCAAACAAACAAGTAAAATGGGTACAAATCCTTTGTATTGGGGCGTAGTTCAAGTACAAGTCAAGATTCACCACAATCTAGCTCCGCATCCTCATGGTTAAAATCTTTAATGCGACCACAAACCGCCATGATTACTACTAATCAATGGGCGTGTGTTACGAATCAAAATCAAAGCGTTCAAACTCTTCTCATACGTTCTTGGTCAGAATACCGAGTTGTGGACATGTTTTAGTACTCCATACAAAGAATCACTCGAAGAAGTTGTATCAAATTCAACTTCTTTAGCCGAATTGGACGAGAATGATAAGAAGGCTTATGATTCAGAAAAGAAGGCCTTTGCCATTCTTACACAAGCACTCCACAAGGATATTTATTATCAATTTACGTATAGTACCACTACCAAGACTTTGTGGGACTCTTTGAAATCAGGAGAAGGAAATGTGGAAACGAGAAACATTCGACATGATATTTTAAAGAAAGAGTTTGAAGGGTTTCTGTTTATGAAGAGTGAAACACTAAGTGATGTGACAACTCGTTTCTATCATTTGCTTAGTGAGATGTACTCATACAAGGTTAACGCATCACAACAGGAGATTGTCATGTGTTTTGCTGATGCTTTACTACCTAAGTGGAGTCAATTTATTCAATTGCTAAAACATACCGGTGTTTTGGATGTAATAAGCATTTACGAATTTGTTCAGGAACTTGAAAACAAAAATGAAGAAGAAATTCGTAAAGCAAAATGAATTCCACTTCCAGAGAACCCAGAGATGTATTTTGGAGGCATTAACACAGGTGTAGGTACAAATCAACAACTAAAGCTTCAAACAGAATTTGTGTCTAATGTAAATTTTTTTCTGCCGCAAGTTCAACAAAATCAGTCTGTTGGTTCAAGTGATCAAGTTTATGGACAAGCTTTTGATCCAAATTTTCTTTCTCAACCAAAAGATGTTACTGTGGATTAGTACCTGGACAAATTGGTAACATCAATCTAACCAGTGAAGATTATGAAGAAATTGATAAGGAGGAGATGGAGTTGATCGATATCAAAGGGGCGTTTGCAAGTGCAGTAAGAAGGGCAAAAGATTTTATGGAGAAAACAGGAACAACTAATCTGAAGAACAACAAGGATACTCCATACGGTTTTGACTAAAGGAAGGTTACTTGTTTCAACTGTAGAGAAAATGGGCATTTTAAAAGAGAATGCATGAAGCCTCCAAAGCAAGGGAATCAATATCCTTTCAACAGAAATCAAGTTACTAACAACGGAAGAACAATGGTTCCCGCAAACAATTTCAACCGAGCATACGTAGTTGAAGCAGATGAGCGTTGTGATTGGTCTGTTCAATTGGGAAACAGTGGTGGAGGAGGAACTGCATACTATTCTAAAATTGCTAAAAATGATAACGATGGAGAGTTGTCTAGAAATGATGACAGTTCATGGGATAGCAGTAGTTCAGATGCAGAATCGACTTCGAGTGAAGATCGATCCGAAGATGTTAATGCTGAAGTAGATGATGTGATTATTGAAACTGAATTGACGGATAGCGGCGAAGCAGATTTGGAACATGAAACTGAAGGGTCATATGATGAGTTTTCCAAGCATCTCTCATCAATCGGATCTTCCACTCTTCGTGCAGCATTCATGGCACGTTTACATTGCAAATCCAGTCAGGTAAGTTTTGATAAACCTATTGTGTCTAAGTGTTTTGAATGTATAGTTTTAAAAGGCAAATACTTAGAACTTGAAGGTAAATTTGATCACACAAAGAAACATCATCAGCGTTTGATTGTAGATCTGACAAAGTGCACTCAGGCAAACATAGCTTTTAAGAAAAACGAAAATTTAAAACAACAATTGAAACCTTAAAGAAAGATGTTTCTGAATTAACAAAGAATGTTTTGAGAAAACAAACGACCATTAACAATTATATTAACATGCTTGAAGAAATGAAAAAGGAGTTAGCCTTTGCAAAGTGTGAACATGATGCAATTAAACTTAAGTTGGACAGTTACTCCAACTCAAGATATGTTTTGGATCACATCATAAATGTTCAAAAGATATGTAATGTGAAATGCATTGGTTATCAGGCTTTTCCCCCTCCGGTTAGGCACAATTATACCAAAATGCCAAATGACGAAGATATGCCACAGTTTGAACCCACCGTTCCATTGGATCTAGCTGAATTTACAGCTGGTCTAGGGTTCACTAAGGGTACATCTTCAAGTCAAGATCAATCGGATGATATAAATGACTCAAAGTCTATGAATGATCAAATCCTCCCATTATTGATTATTTTGAAAGTTCGGATGAGAAGTCTGATAAAGACAAACCTAAGCAATCAGATATGGTAACAAAAGAGGAAAATACACCTCTCGAAAATCACATTCTCTGTGATCCTCCTGCAAAACCATGTGTGACTGCTCATGTCAAGATTACTGAAGCATATGCTGAAACCTGTGAAAGCGTGAACTTGCTTTATACATTTATTGGTTCTAACAAAGTTTACTCAAACAAGATTTTCCCATAAAAATGTTAATCAATCTTTGATTGATAAAGTTTTCGAGGATTCTACTAGTAACTTTTTAGGTAGTTCGAGCCCAAGAGTTGTAGTAACTCAGTGTGCTCCTCTCCTAAAATCCGAAGTTAAAAAGAAATACGGAAATAAAAAATTGAAACCTCAAAACAATCAACGAAAGCAAAATCATGCTAACCAAGGAAATGGAAAAAGCAAACAGAGCCAAAACAAGAAGAAAATTCAAAATGTGAACTTCGTGAAATCCCGAGGGACTGATAAAATTGAATCTTTTGAAAACAAATCCAACATGGATTTTGTTAAACAAAATAAAATTTTGAAGAGAAACAGTCAAAACACCTACACACAAGACATAAATTGTTGTGATGTGGGACCAAGTACCTCAAGATCACAAAGTTCATCATCAAGCTATCACATTTATAATACTATGAGGTTTGTTGAGCGGAGATCATGCTTTGAGTGTGGTAAGTATGGGCACATTGTCAAAAACTGTCCATATCTCACAAAGGGAAAAGCAAAAATTGACGTGCCCCGTGGTAAATGTAACCATGCTAAATCTGTTTTGCCAAAACAGGACCATCGTCTTGTTAAATAACAAGAAATGAAACAAAGAAACAACAAAAAGCTATTGAAAAGGCTTTAAAACTGGAGGTTGTCTAAACACAATCAGTAAAACCAAAGGTTAAAATTGAGAAACAAAACCAGATTTGGAAACCAAAACTAGTAATTGTTCCAGGGGGAGCACAATCCATTCTAAATAATTGGGAAAACAAAGTTCCAATTCTCGATGATGACCCAAGTCAATGAAGGCTTAGGTCCCCATCTCCAACTAATATTTAATGAGTATGCAGGATGTTCCAGGAGGAACTATTGACAATCATAGAAGTGTTGATAGTGGAGCATCCATGCACAAGATCGGCGACATGCGGCTCTAAAACATTGTTATATCTAGGAGTTGTTGCCTTTGTTGGAGAGAAAGAGAAGATAATGTCCGATGAGTGAAGAAAGTTTGGTGAATGAAGTTGATAACTTCGACAAGATGAAAAATGACCAATAATTTGTTTGTTTAAGGCTTGGATCGGATCCACAAGAAACGTTCAATTGAAATGTACGCGCCTGCAGCAAGTCAGAAGATTATCGAAGATTCATGTCTTATATCTTCCACAAGAAGTTCAAAGCTTACAAGATGATCGTGCAGTGTACATTTCTCCACGGGTGTGATTGAAGAAAATGTGTTTGGTTGAACAAACCTACCGGGTGTGCGGATGCCTTGGCGTGGTTTGAACAACCGCACACTACCTCTCAAGGAGAAAGGCGAAGACCTTTGCTGGTGCAAAAACATGTGGACAACATCATATATGGACCATCCAAAGATGATGTGTACAAGCATCCTCACATGCTACCTTGCTTCTTAAAAGTCGGACCCAGAGGTTTATGATCTTGTTCTTTGAAGAGATTTCTCAGTTATATGAAGTAGCTGCAAAATCGACCTTGAAATCTACACCGAATGGATATCCAATTGGGAGAGCACACAGTTTCCTGGCAATGCATGTAGCAATTGTAGGATTACGGTTTTAAATTTTCTAATCTCTCCTATCTCTATCGATATTTAAGCTGTCTTACAGATTAAATCTACCACACTCCAGACCAAACACATTGATCTCGAATATCACATTACACGTGATTGTTTCAATATGAAACTCATCAATGTTGTTTTGGTCCACACCGATTACCATCGTGCCAACTCATTTTTTTCCAAAATTTTGATATATCTTTTTTTATTAAATTAATTTTGGTGAATGACATCAAGGTAAAACATCAGTTAATCCACACCAGGAAATCATTTTTGTGAATATTTTTCTTGAAGAAAATTCAAAAAGATGTATTTAAAGGTTTAAATTTACTTTTTGCATTGTAGGGGGAGTAAATTCCAATCCAAAAAACAAAACCTCTTTGAACTTAAAATGAAAATGATAAGTAGCTCTATATTCAATGTATCGGTAGTCTCACAATCATTTTAAAGTGTGCACTGGGCGATATAAACATATCGGACTGAAAGTCATGTGGGAACCATTCATTAGCATATGGTCTTGGTACCGAAATCTTGTTTGACAGTATGCCGAGGTTCTGAGATATGTGGTCTTTATGCTTGTTTATCATCTGGGTATCATGGTTGAATCTTTTTACAAAAAATAACAGCGACGCAAATCTAGAACTTCCATGATACCATACAAACGTGTAAATATTGTATACCACCATCAATAAGTGATAAACATATCACATTCACCCTATCAATAAGTGATAATATATCACAACTTTCATGTGGCAGTTAAGTTAGTCTCTTTGTCGGTACGTTGGTACTAACCTGTTCACGAACTTACTCATGTGCCATGCATGCATATGAAAATCAAGTTTCTCATGAATAAGTGATATAATCACATAGGGCTTGTTTTCATGAAAAATAAGTGAGTATCTCATATTATATACGTCAAAACAGATGATAAACAGTGTTGTGAAGTGGATGAACGGTCGGTAAGTATAAATCATACATTAATCGTATCTCCTAAACGTGCATCTGATAAGTTGAGCTTATGACCACAACAATACTAATAATTGTTATAGGATACTTATCTAAATGCTAACTAATCGAACAACAAGTGTGTTTTGGCATGACCGTATACTAATATGACTCTCTTACCCTCGAATTTTGCAAAAAAAAAGTGTTTGTAAATATTTATTTATTGCTTTCCGTCCTTACATTTAAAAATTAAAAAATATCAAAAAGATTTTAGGTGAGTTTTAATATAAATTTATAAAAGCCAAAATGATTTTTCTTCTAGTTTATTTTTGATTGACTGATGTTGGAACTCGAGTCTATCCTACCGAAGTTGACTAGCTTTGAAAGTTAATGGATTAAAATTGAACAATCTTAAAACTCTTAAAGTATTGTCAGTTGGTAGTTAAATGAGAGTTGGTCTCATGTGTGTCATTTGCTAATCTTACTTAAAATCAATCTTTCTTGAAATTTTCAAATGAAAATTCTCTAAGGATGATTAAATCTCTAGCGGTTGTTCTCATTATGCATTTAACTTTATTGTGTGTGCAGATGTGGCATTCAAGCAAGCTAAAGGCAAAGAGAATGAGTTTGAAGGAAAGGTTATGGGAGAAAAGACACAACATGAATGCAAGCCATGAATCAAGAAGATCAATTCATAGCTGACTACTTAACAACACCACAAGATATATTAAAGGGGGAGTTTGTTGATGCACCTCCTGACTGTGACATGTGAAGACATCTGAATATCCGACACTGTGAAGAAAGAACCATCACGAGCAGCATCCAAGGGGGAGTTTGTTGATGCATATTTGTGTGGATGTAACTCAGTTCGGTTCAGTTCGACTCAATTTGGTATTCACACCGGAAGCTCATTGTCCGAAGCTGGCCATTAGAAATGAAGACCGAAGACCAAGGAACAGTCAAGAAGGAGTTTATTAATACACTTTTGTGTCTGTTGCTTGTTTTTAGTTATGTCAGTATTGTACGGTCTTTGTTTGTTGTGTCTGTAAAGTTTTGGTCGTGTCGACCAAATCAAGATATCCTACTATCTTGATTTAGGACGACGTTTAGTTTGTTTGTATTGTAAAACAGTTGCATGTGTGCATACTGTTATGTTTTGTGTTTCTAATCTTGCTGTCTGTGAAGTATGTCTGTTAGCAGAGTTCCCCGAAGAATCACTTCTTCATGTGAGTGAGTTGTGTTCGTATGAGTGAAGTGTCCTTCGTACGAGCCATCTACTTGTTCGTATAGTGATCATTCTGAAGAACCTTTTGCTTGTTTGTACGAGCAAGTTGCTTGTTCGTACGAGCCATTTGCATGTCCGTGCGAGTGATCATTCAGAAGAACCTTTTGCTTGTTCATATGAGCAAGTTGCTCGTTCGTACGAGCCATTTGCTTGTTCATGCGAGTGATAAGTTGCATGCACCTATATAAAAAGACATGCAGCTCACAGTTTCAGGGGAGCACAAAGAGAGTGAATAGAGAGATATGCAGTTTATTCAAGAGTGTATGTACTGGGTCTCTCTACAAATCAATATAGTGAATATCTGAAGATATATCTTTTGTTATATTGGTGTGCTCTTGCTTTAGTTTGCATATACACTTGGATTCCGCACTCGTATGTGTGTTAAACAACAAGGAAGTAGATTATCTTGATCCTCTCCAAGTGGATCTACAACCACACGTGTAGTTCGCTAGACCCAGGTCTTAGAAAAACAAAAAAGGCCCTAAAGACCCATCCTTGTTTTTCCCACGTATAAACATTTCCACTCCAATTGATTAACAAAGATAAGTTTATGATGACTTGGATCTAACACACACAACTCAGAGAATTTGACTCAAGGTTTGGAAAAGTTATGAGGAAATGCAAATACTTGGGTTTATATAGTGATGGTTAAACAATTCGCTCAATCACTAAAGCCCTGACACAACTATTTTCATCCCAAACAATTGAGTCAACAATGTGCCCTCAATCACTAAAATAACATATTAATCAAAACCAAACTATTCTAGACTCCTTAAAACACCTAAGACCTAACGACCTACCAGCTATAGACATAATATGCATGTACAACATAAACAATGATCTACAAAAAATATTTTGATTTGTAAAAATTAATGCGCCTCATGTGATTAATATGTGCAAGGATTATATGTCAATTATGAACCTTTGTTATGGTAAATAAATAAAAAGTCACAAAAGTTCCATATCATTTTATCTATTTATTGTGAAAAAAAAAGTATAAAGAAAACTATTGCTACAGGGTCACAAAAGCTCCTCCTAGCAATCTAGCATGCAAGTAAATACATACTAAGTTATTTATTTAATACCAGAATTAAAGGAGAATCTAGATTAATGAATGAAGAATTAGATTAGTACAAATGACCAAGATATTAGTGGAGTGGTTCTGCTATATTACTGAAGTTAAGGATTGCATGTTATTTAACTCGTGTCTTGGTAAGAAGATGCCAAATATATGCCTTGAACTACAATGAAAGTAATGATATGTCTCCATTCCGCTCAATGGTCGGATTTTAAGTGGTTTTGTCATTACAGAATGTGACAGCTTTCACTTGAGCTTTGGGATTAATCTCGGTATTGCTTGGCAATCCTCCTAGTGGCCGTTCAGACATCAATGTTGAGAATAGCACTTCTTTGTTTCATTAACTCTTCTTTTGTCCTTGAAAGACAGTTATCATATAACTCACTTTACCTCTTCATAGGTTCAAGTTCGGATTTCCGTTCAGGAGCACTGGAGCTGGCACCTTGGTATTGTGGGCGTTGAAGAAATTCAGGTGGTATTGAATTGCTTGAATCCTTCCAACCGAAGCTGCGATGGTTTCTCCACCCTAGGTTGTTTGTGTTGCTACATGATTATTCCGATTGGTTTCTGATGAAATCCACTTCCTTGGAGAAAGTGTGCGATACACCCAAAGGACATGTAGTAGAATAGAAAGAAGAACCAAGAGTTCTTAAAAGAAGAATTAGAATAGAAATACAGTTTTAGTTATTTAACAATATAGAATTCAACGTGAATCTACATTTTAAAAGAAGAATTCGAATAGAAAGAACAACCAAGAGTTCTTAAAGGTTCTATTATCGAACAGATCTTAAGGATAGTGTGTTATTTAACTCGAGTCTCATACATAGGGCTAATATATCATAGTTTCCACTGTAAGAATATGAGAAATATATGCCGTGAACTGTTCATGTTGATGCAATGCTATATATCAAAGTGAACTAACAATGGTTTAATTTAGGGTTTACTCATTTCACATGTTTTTAACGTTCATAGTAGATTTTGAGATGGCTAGACCTAAGAAAACACTAGAGTGTTTAAGTTGAAGTACTTAACGTACAACACATGTTGTCAGATTCATGTGTCAACTAACACAGACATCACTGGCTGCAGGTCTTAGAATAACAAAAAAAAGGCATTAATTAAACCCTTGTTTATCCCACCTTTGCTACAACGTCGCACCGCAAAACCCCAAGTCCTACTGGATACGAAAGACTTAAACTAAGCCCTACTTTTAAGATACTTTGGACCAATGGTTGGTATTTAATTTCATTTAGTATTCAAATCTTGAAATAACTAGTCATATCTATGCTTAACTTTGTCTTGAACTAGGCACATAAATTTATGAAAACTAATGAAACAATAACTAGTCACGCATGACATGTGTAGGTCTATGAATCGGATCAGATCTACAATAGTATTACGTGTAACTATGTGCAGAAGAATGTGGAATCCAATTCAACACATACGACAATCACAAACACGTGTAAATAAACATTTCAGCTCCAATTGATTATTACAGATTTGCATCTTACACACACAACTGAGAGATTGGGTTCATATAGTGATGGTTAGACTATCATCTCAATCACTAAAGCCCTAACTCAATTGTTTACATCCCCCAACAATTAGTCAATTATTTGCCTCAATCACTAACTTAACATATTAATCAAAACCAAACTGTTCAGACTCGAAACACCTAAGACCTAACCACCTACCAGCTATAGACATAAAATGCATGTGATTAATATTATTTTGATTTGTACAATGATCTGTAAAAATTATTTTGATTTGTACAAATTAATGAGCCTCATGTGATTAATATGTGGAAAGATTTTTTGTCAGTTATGAACCATTGTTAAGGTACATAAATAAAAAGCCACAAAAGTTCCATATCAGTTTATCTAGTTCCTGGGGAAAAATATAAAGAAAACTATTGCTACAGGGTCACAAAAGATCCTCCGAGCATGCAAGTAAATAAATACTAAGTTATTTAATTAATACCAGAATTAAAGGAGCATCTATATATATAAAAGAAGAATTAGATTACTACCATTGATCAAGAGTTATGTTACTGAAGTTAAGGATTGTATGTCATGTCTCAGTTATAGAAGTAATATATCGACTTTCCACCATACGAACACGCCAAATATATGCCGAACTACAATGAAAGTAATGATATATCTCGATTTCTTCTTTTCGGTATTCTCTTATGTGTTTGTCTCATCCTTCCACTTCTGATACCCAATGTTCTGTATCTCAACCATTGGCTCAGTGGTTGGATCTTAAGTGTTCTGTCACTCCTTGTTGTGATAGCTTTCACTTGAGCTTTGTGATTAATATGAGTCTTTCTTGGCAATCCTCCTAGTGGCCGTTCAGACATCTACTGGCCAACATTTTTCCCAATGTGACAATAGCACTTCTTTGTTGCTTCAACTCATCTTTTATCCTTGCAAGATAGTTATCATTTAACTCACATTACCTCTCCATAAGTTCTTCATGTTCGTATTTCCTCTCAGGAGCGGAGCACTGGAGCTGGCACCTTGGTTTTGTGGACGTTGAAGAAATTAGGGTGGTATTGAATTGCTTGAATCCTTCTACCTGAAAAAGCTGCGATGGTTTCTCCGCCCAAGGCTTCCTGGTTTTTCAATGAAATCCACTTCCTTGGAGAAAGTGTGTGATACACCAACAGGACATGTATTTGACTAGTGGGCTACTCCACAGGATCCACAAGTTGCTTGCGCTGCAGGGAAACGATCAAGTCGACTGGCCATCGCTTCCATTTTAGCTTCCTTGGTCGTATCTGGGTCAGTTCCATGATTTATTGCTTTCTTCATGGTTGTGGGCCAATTTCTCCAATAGTGCATAAGCATTCACATGTGGTAAGCTGGTAAACACTCCACCAGTGGTAGTGTCGATTGTCTATTTTGCTTGAGTGAACAGAGCATTCCAGGGTGTGGACCTTTTTCTCAGCAATTCTTTAAAAGGGTCCCATGCTTCCGAGAGACCTGTCATCTTTCTATAACATATTATGAATCTCAGTTTGGTGGTTCTTGATGGTTGAAAGTGTTTAGTTAAGAACAGTTTTGTTGTCCAAATGATTTTTGATCTCTAGAACATAAACCATAAACTAAACTTTATAGAACACTGAATTTTATAATCCATAAGTGATTTTACAAATGAAATCTGAACCTATTTATTGTTTCTAATGGTTGCGAGTGAATAGACACGTCCTTTCACGAATGGCTGCGTCCCTTGATCTTGTGGATGAGAATGATTGTTAAGAGGTGTGTCTTTTGAATCAAGAAGTCACGTTCCCTTGTTCTCCCGAAATCAAACAGGTGCGACCCAAGGGAGATGTTGATTCCCTTGGGGTGTTGGTTATCAAGTTTCATCTTGACACCTTCGCCCTTGAACTTCTAACTAACTTCAAACTATACTAATAAACCCTTGCACTTTGGATGCATAGAGATTAGTAATTTCATTCACCCCTAATCTCGAACATCCTTGAGTTGTTGTAGATCTTGAACTCCGAGCAGTTCTCGCATTGTAGCAAACTTGACCCTTGCTAGTGCCTTTGTTAGTATGTCTACACGTTGATATCCTCGTTCTCCACACATTCTCTTATGAAATGATAGCAAGTGTTATGAAAGACTGGATTCTTCATGAGTGCTATTGCATAAACATTATCCATTCTGAGTGTTATCTTCTCTTCCTTTGAAGCCTATAATTTCACTTAACAGTGTTTTAAGCCATAGTGCTTGGCATGCTACTGCAGTAGCTGCCATGAATTCTGATTCACATGATGATAATGCCACTGTCTGTTGCTTCTGTGTGCACCAGGTTATAGGTAATTATCCAAAGTAGAATACTAGACTAGTTGTACCTTTCTATTTGTCTGTATTAACTCCATAACTATTGTCACTATAACCTGTGATCTTACATCCTCTTTGCTTCTTGTACATGATTCCATGCTCTTTAGTTCCTTTGATATAACGTAGTACTTGCATCACTACTTTCAAGTGATGCTCTTTTGGTTCTTGCATAAATCTACTAAGCATACTGACTAGGTAACATAGATCTGGCCTTGTATGCAATAAGTATCTGAGAGAACCTATCAGGCTTCTGTAATGTGTTACATCTATTAGATCTCCTTCTTTAGTCTTTATTAACTGTGTTCCTGGATTCATAGTAATCTTTGTGTCGTTGCAGGTTAACGTATGTGACAACCGTGGCGAAACAGGTAAACCCTAATTTGTACATATGACTTACATGAGTAAGATATGAATAATAATAATAATAATACCGAACAGTGTGATATTGATGCCTCAGTGTGCTGAAAATAGGTTAAATGGAAGGTAGTCCGCAAACCGTATAATAGCGATTCACATGCAAAGGGAAGTACCGTAGACTACTCTAAGAGTACGAAATTACTTAGACAAAGTACTTAGAGAATAATGTAAGATTTGAGCCCTTAATATGTAGTTGGAACGTTAAACAAGGTGGTTCCGGTTAACAAAACACCTTTGATTTTAACGCACACGGAAACAAGCAAACATGCATTGTAAAGTCAGTCAAGCCTAAAACATTACTTATCGAACACTAATATAATGTATTTCAAGCAAATACGTGAATGCGTTAAGCTTTTCGTTAAAGATGGGTTAGTATTTTTTTAAACTGCGCATTGTGCGATCATTTAGCGAACTGACGGTGGAATGACAATTTGAACCATGAGATACCTTGACAGTAGTATAAGAGCCCATTTGATAATAATCATAAAATATATTATATTTATCCCTAGCCCATCAAAATGTAGAGAAAAATAAACTCGTAGCGATATATTCATAATTTTTTTTAAAACGCTATATTTTGTTAGTTACACGAGTAAAACGAGTGAAGCGGCTAAATTAATTATAAAGTTATAATAATATAATAATAATTATTATATCAACAATTGAAACCGCCTTTTGCAAATTTGGTCTGATCGAATGGCATGATATAATTATCTTTCATTATTGTTCTTTTTACTCATTTTCTCACAAGTTTTCACCTTAGAACACACACTTTGAAATATTGCTGGAACAACCAAGACAATTAGACTTCTAGAGGTATAAGCACTTTTAGGTATGGTTTTATTAGTTTTTCATGCCTAAAACATGGTTATAACAAAAAATGAGATTTTAATCCATGAAAACATGAGTTCTGGATCATTTAAGGGCTGTTCTAAACTGAGTTTAAGGTAACAAGATCATACATGGTTTTTGGTTGGTTAAAAACATGGTTTGTGATACCAAAATACGGATTATTCGACAAGAATCGAACCAAACAAACACTAATAAAAAAGTAAAGGTTCTAAGGCTTGATTAACTTGGGTTTTTACATATTTGTGTTGGATATGGTGTATAGGTACTGAACATAAGGATCTTTCACTTTTGGAAGCACAAGGGTTGCTTGAAGAGCAAGAACCGTTAGGTATAATTTGCGAAGACCGAATCTAGGATATACAGAATTATTAATATCATAACTTGGTCTGTGGGTATTCAATGAACTTCAAATTTGGCAGGCTTATCATACCTGGTGAAAATAAGCCTCTATTAAAATTTTAGATTTTTGGTGAATTTTTAATTATTTAAAAAGAATAAATTCGGAAAAAATACGAAACGAGCTCAATAAATCACCAAAATTTACAGGAATGTTTAGGTTAATATGGAAAACATTCTCAAAAGTTTTGGGGACCATTGACTGAGTTTTAGTTTGGTTTTAAAAATAACGTTGTCGTGAAGTCTCGGTAGCCAGAAACGCATTATAACGAATTCGGAAAAATCTCAAATTTTTCTAGAAAGTTCCTGGATATATTGGGACACTTCTGTGAATTTTTGGGAATTTTCAAAAGTCCAAAGATTTTGGGTGTAATTGTTTGGTTCAAATATTGTTTTTCATGAATTTATTAAAATAAATAAATTGGTTTTATAAACTCTGAAAATATTTTTCTAGAATTCTATACATTTTTAACCAACTATATTAAATTTTTCATAATTTAAACAAACATATATATTGAATAATAATTTCTAGAATTTAAATTTCATTAAATTAAATAAAATCGGCAATTTTAAACGTATAACATTAATTTAAATACAATCGACAATTTAAACGTATAACAAAACTGCTAGAACTGTGAACTGACCAACGACTAAATTGGCAATATATGGAGCACTAGAGTCATTCTAGACTTTTCGAAGGCAAAATGGCTGCTTAGGGTACATTACAAACGGATGGTCTATTGGACAACCCTCAAGTGCTTTAAAATGATAATATTCCGCACTTAATTGGGTTAATTATTAGGATTTGATAACTACCATGTGTATGGCTTTACAGGTACCGAAGAGCATAAATAAGCGATTTTAATGTGTTTTGATGGGGGCTTGTGCTTGGCCAAAAGAAGATGGAGACATGGAGAGTTGGTAAGAGAATAAGAGTGGAAAAGCTGATGACCACCATAGGGTACGGCAGGTGTCGTAGCTTACGATGATGTCTGAACCTTCTATGCACCGTAAGGCAGACACTTAATACCGTAAGGAGATTGCTGACCACCGTATGCTATGGTGGGCGCCGTAGCTTACGGTGGTGACCTGCCATAAAGTGTAACTACCCCTTTTTAATTCGGTTTTGAAGGTTCTTTTGGGTTATCAATCATTGGAGACGTTTTTTCAGAGTTCTAGGGGAGAATTTGAGTGTACTACTTGGTTCAAGAACAATTACTAACATTTGTTTGGTGTTCATGATTCTTATGAACATGGAATTTGATGGTGTGATGATTTGCAAGACCATGAGTGGCTAAACTCATTGTGGTCATTCTAGGTTGAAGGTTTGCTTGAAAGATTTGTGTTTTTATCCATAATTTCTAGAATAATAACTTGCAATGTTTGTAGTTTATTATGATGTTTGAATGTTCTTGGTGTCGTTGACAATGGAGATATCACGGGAGGGTTTAGGGTTGGATATTGGTTAGTTGGCCATCGGGTAACAACCTCGCATCTATATAATCCGAGTACTTAGTTCCCTTTCATCACGAACAAATAACCATGCATGAATCATGTCTGTGTGATTCTTTCTAGTTGGATTTAAACACGAATGTTAATTGAAACCGGAAACTTAGGATGATTACTTGCTACTAATCTATTTTTAACAACCAATATTTGAATTGCAATTTCTTTAGCTAATTCTAATTTTAAAACCAAAACACTAAAAAATCTTGAATTAATTTTCTTGCATTTTAGAATAATTAGTCATTTTAGCTTAAACTTTAGATAGCACATAGTCCACAAACTCCATGTGTTCGATACCCACTTCCCGCTAACTAATACTAGTATTTGGATTAAATTTACATGAGACTACGACTTCACGTCAAATTTTGACGCCATTGCCGGGGAGTAGTGCGCAACGTGTGTTATCTTTGATAGTTTAGTTTGTTATTTTCCGGGTTTACATTGGTTGTGCATGTATTTACAGGTGAATGCATACTAGATGCTCTCACAAGCTATCACCATTTGATTTGATCCGGAGATTAATAGGGTTTTATTACGAGAAAATAAAACCAGTGGTTCACCAACAATACCTACAACACCAATTTCAGCAGTTAACACAATGGATCCGTTACCTTCCACTACAGGTCAAACAACACCATCCACACCTCCACTGATTCCTACCCCCATCCTACTGCAACACATGAAGTCAACCCAACCAACACCACATCATCCGCAACTACCCAAACTAGACCTGTTCCCATTTTTAGCCCCACATCAATGGTTCCACCTTTTTCATCCTTTTTCCCAAATTCTGGTCAATCATCTTCCACCCAACAACCACTACCAAATCTATTTCCACCAATTTAACCATTTTTCATACCACTTCTACATTTCAACTACAAAACCAACCGGGTTCTCATTATCCATCTTCTCTGTTTGTGAAATCTTCAAGTGTAGGAGGAGATGGATTTGATGATGGGTATGAGGAAGAATTTGGGGGGTATGAAGAAGAAGGGTATTATTACGGTGGAGATGGAGGTAATTTGGGACCTCAAGGAGGAATGGTTTACCAACAGAGATAACAAGTGGAACAAATTCAACATGTGGGTAGGCAACCAACGGGGGTACAACAGATTCGTCCACAAGGGCTACAGTTTCAGCGGCCAACGTCTCTACAACATGTTCAACTTCAACATCAACAACCTCAAATTTCAAAGGCCGATGCAACAACCATAAATGCAACAACCTCATTACCAACAACAGTTTGCACCTCAAGGACCGAGGCAAGGCCAAGCGGGTCGACCGAGAGTACCATTGGGTGCTCCGTGAAGACATCACCGAGAGATGGTGAGGTGAATTGAAGCTCATTTTAGGCTCGTTATCACTAATAACCGTTCTGCGGTGGTGATACCTCATCACCCGGATGGAAGGACATTTGAGGTTAGAACAACCGCACTTCAAATTTTGCCGAAGTACAAGGGTCTAGCAACGGTGGAACGGTACTTTCACTTGGAGACATATGATTCTATTTGCAACACTATTGGAAGGCAAGATTATTCTTCAGATGATGTTAGGTTGGTACTCTTCCAATTTTCGTTGGAAGACAAGGCTAAAAGATAGTTTCATACTTTACCATCTGCATCAATATACACATGGGCCGACATGCAACAAAGGTTTTTAGAATAGTTTTTCACGGCCCAAAAGACTAATGATGCTAGGTGGAGCTTGGGAAGTTTTCAACAACAACCGGGTGAGATATTTCATGACGCATTCGAGAGGTTTAATATGATGTTGAAAAATTGTCCTCATCTTGGCATTGCACTTTGGGAGTTATTGAATGCTTTTCATTAGGGGTTGAGTTCGGAAGACGCTCGTGACTTAATGTTAATTACTAATGGTACATTTGGTACAAATTTTGAGCAAGATGATTGGGCATATTTGGAGCAAATGGCGGTCACGTCTAAGAGAAAAGCGCAATCTTCAAGAAGGGCAAGGCACGTTATTACAAGACCTCAAGTTTATGCGGTAGATGATAGAGGGGTACAAGCAACTAATCAGGTATATGACGTTTGTACAAATTGTCATGAATTGGGTCATTCGGCGGATGTGTGTTTAGTGGGTGGGGTTGAAGGTCAAGTAGAAGAGGTGAATGCTATTCAAGGGGGTGGTCGTAATTTTAACATGAACTCGAACACATACCACCCTGGGTTAAGGACCATCCCAATTTTAGTTATGGGAATCTGGCGAATCAAGCCAATCCAAATTTCCAAGGAGCTCAATGAAATCTCATTCCACACCAACAATATAATCAAGGTAATTTAGAGGTGGAAATAGTCAAGGCTACCAAAGGCAATTTCAACAATCGGTGACCAAAGTGGTACCGCGGGTCAAACTTCATCAGGTGGGAATGAAGTTGTCTATATGCTATAGATGATTCGACAAGATATGCAAAGAAGAAATCAACTTGATGAAGCTCAAATGTACAAGGATGAGGTCTGTGACAAGAGCATCCAAACATTAACCACTCAAATGGGTCAACTTGCAACCGAGGTGGCGGAGTTGAAAAAGGTAAAGGTCAACTTCCTAGCGACACTAAGGTAAATCCTTCTCATAGTTCTTCACGTAATATTCCTATTAACCATGTTAGTGTCTTAAGAAGTGGTAAAGAATTTAAGGGGCAAACTTGTCACCGGGTTTGGTTGATTTGGTGGTTGAAGATATTACGGGAAATGAAAGTGATGAGGATGATGTCTCACCATCAATTGTGTCTAAGGACCCTAATGTTGAAAAGGTAATTCAAAAACCAGAGTTGGGTGAAATTATATAAGGAATAAACGAGGAAGGGTGACCAAGTCAAGTCCCATTTCCATCAGCGTTAGTTGATCAGTGTAAGAAAATTTTCATTTCAAAAAGGGGTCCTCCAAAAGAGGAATTGTGGGATGTTTTCAAAAGTTAAAGTAAATCTTCCCTTACTCGATGCAATTAAACAAGTACCCGCTTATGCAAATTTTTTAAAAGAATTATGCACCCAAAAGAGGCAACAAAAGAAAAATTGCCTAAGCGGGTTTACTTGACCGGACAGATTAGTGCGGTGTTAAAAGGGGATCTTCCTCCCGAACTCCAAGATCCGGGAACGCCACTAATTAACATTCAAGTTGGAACTTTCCAATGTCAAATGCGTTATTATATCTTGGAGTCGGAGTAAGTATTTTACCAAGGGGTTTATATGATCAATATGACTTTGGTCCATTAGCTCGGTTTGAGATAATGGTGGTTCTTACTGATTTATCTCATAAGTTACCCCGAGGGATGGTTCAAGATGTCATAGTGAAGGTTGATGAGTTTTATTATCCGGTAGACTTTTTGTTCCTAGATTACTCATCTGCGGACCAAAACAACAACAAAATGTTTGGGTTGGCCATTTTTGAGCACCACTCATGCCGTGATTGATTGTCGGCTTGGTACGGTTGACATGACATTTGGCAATAAGAAAATGAGATTGAATGTTTTTACTAACACTTCTAACTTTAATGGTGTTGATGAGTGTTTTATGGCAGATCTGGTTGATGGTTGTGAACCGCATGAATATGAGGAAGACTGTAGATGTTTGTGTTTGTGATTTTTTTGAGCAGGTACACGCATGTCGGCGAAGGATGTAGGAAAAAAAGCAAGATGCTATGGCGGTTAAAGAGGGTCGACCGCCATGGACCCATCAGTTCGAGAGCCTACCGGTGGAGATTAGTTCGGGCACGAAGCCACCATTAGAGAAGCCACCAAAGTTGGAATTGAAAGATTTACCAGGCCATTTGAAGTATGCATTTTTAGGGGATAATGGCAATTTACCGGTTATTATTGCCTCTAACTTGGAGACAGCCCAAGAGAATGAATTGTTGAAGATGTTGAAAGCGAATAAGGCGGCTATTGGGTGGACGATTGCTGATTGAAAGGAATTAGCCCATCCATTGTCATGCACAAAATCATCACAACAGAAGATGCGAAGCCAACTAGAGAGGCTCAAAGAAGATTGAACCCGAACCTACGAGAAGTTATAAAAAAGGAGGTAATTAATGGTTAGACGCAGGTATAATCTATCCCACATCAGATAGTGCTTGGGTAAGTCCGACCCAAGTGGTGCCTAAAAAGGCCGGTATTCAAGTAAAAAGACGAAAATGGTGAACAAATCGCCACCCGACCGGTCACCGGGTGGCGATTTGTATCGATTACCAGAAATTGAATGTCGCGACTTCAAAGGACCATTTTCCATAACGTTTCATTGACCAAATTATTGAAAAATTATCCGGTCAAAAATATTATTGCTTTTTAGATGGGTATTCGGTGTATAATCAAATTGCCATTCACCCAGATGACCAACAGAAGACCACTTTCACGTGTCCGTATAGCACTTTTGCTTTTCGGCGAATGCCATTCGGTTTATGTAATGCCCGAAGACTTTCAATGATGTATGATAAGTATTTTTTAGGACATGGTTGGGGAGTCACTTGAGGTACTCATGGATGATTTCTCCATTTTTGGCACAAGTTTTGAGTCTTGTCTCGACGAGTTGGAAAAAGTTTTAAAAAGGTGTGTCGAGAAAGACTTGGTGCTTAGTTGGGAGAAAAGTCATTTCATGGTCCAAGAGGGCATTATGTTGGGTCTTGTTATTTCGGAAAGGGGGATGGAGGTGGATAAGGCAAAAATTCGGGTAATATCATCTTTGCCTTCACCTAAAAATGTTAAAAGGGTAAGGTAATTTTAGGGACATGCGGGATTTTACCGGTGTTTTATTAAAGGTTTTAGTGTTATTACTAAACCTTTATGTAATTTGTTACTAAAAGACGTACCTTTTGACTTTACTAATGAATGTTTGCAAGCTTTTACTGTGTTGAAGGAACAGTTGGTGAAAGCTCCCATTTTGCAACCGCCGGATTGGTCAAAGTCGTTTGAGATTATATGTGATGCTAGTGACACAACTATTGGAGCTGTCTTAGGTTAAAGAGTTGATAAGAAGCCGACGGTCATTTATTACGCAAGCAAGACATTGTCCAAGGCGCAACTGAATTACACCACAACTGAAAAAGGAATTATTATTAGTGGTGTATGCTTTGGACAAATTTTGGTCATACATATGGGGAAGCAAGGTGATTGTGTATTCGGACCATAGTGAGGTTCGTTACTTGATGGAGAAGAAAGATGCAAAGTCCCGGTTGATCCGTTGGGTGATTTTATTGCAAGAATTTGACATAGAAATTCGGGATAAGAAAGGAAGCGAAAATGTAGTGGCAGATCATTTATCCCGAATTCCGTTGGAAGAGGTCAATAATACTAGTGAAATTAATGAACGGTTTCCCGATGAACAACTGTTGGTTGTATCTACTGCTATTGCACCTTGGTATGCCCATTATGTGAATTGTTTGGCTACGGGTGTTATTCCTAATCATTGGACGAAGAAAAGGAGACAACAGTTTATGGTCCAAGTCAAACAATATATATGGGATGAACCGGACCTTTTCAAAATTGGGCCCGATCAAGTGATTCGGAGATGTGTGCCTGAAACGGAAGTGTCAGAAATCTTAACTCATGCTCATTCATCCGCTTGTGGGGGGCACTTTAGTGGTCACAAGACGAGATATCGGGTACATACGTGTGGGTTTTATCGGCCGACAATTTTCAAGGATGCGTGTGAATTTGCTCGTAATTGCCTTAATTGCCAAAAAATGGGAAGTATTTCGAAAAGGGACGAGATGCCAATGCAACCCATTTTGGTGGTTGAGATTTTTGATATATGGGGCTATAGTTTTTATGGGGCCTTTCCCGAGTTCTAATGGGTTCTTGTATATTTTGGTTGTGGTGGATTATGTCTCGAAATGGATTTAAGCCATACCAACAAGAACCAATGATCATTCGGTAGTATGTAAGTTTGTGCAGTCGAATATTTTCGCTCTATTTGGGATCCCGAGGGTTATAATTAGCGATGGTGGCTATCATTTTAAGAATTTCAACTTCGGGAAATTGTTGAAGAGGTACAATGTGAATCACCGAATTGCTACGCCATATCATCCGCAAACAAGTGGACAAGTTGAAGTGTCCAACCGTCCAATCAAAGAAATTCTAATGAAGACGGTGCGAATAGATAGAAAGGATTGGTCAAGCAAGCTGGATGATACGTTGTGGGCTACCGAACGGCTTATAAAACTCCCATTGGTACAACTCCTTACCGGTTAGTGTATGGGAAAGGATGTCATTTACCGATGGAGTTAGCACATAGGGCACATTGGGCGATTAAAACGGTTAACACGGATTATGATGAAGCGGGTAGAATTCGAAAGCTACAGTTGAGCGAGATAGAAGAAATCTGAGATGAAGCGTATGAGTGTGTGGCGACATATAAAGATAAGCTTAAAAAGGTCCATGATGCGAAGATTCGGAAACGAACTTTTGAAGTGGGTCAAAAGGTTTGGTTGTACAACTCAAGATTGAAGCTGTTTGCGAGAAAGTTGAAGAGCAAATGGATGGGTCCTTATGTAATCACAAGAGTGGGCAGGTTTGGAGATGTAGATATTATTGATGTTCATACTAACATGAAGCAAACGGTGAATGGGCGTCGGCTTAAACCGTACTTGGAAGGGAACGACATCAAACAGCTCGAGCTTAACAAGGTGGGCTACATTTTACGCCCGTTGGATGCGGATTAAGCATAAGAGGCCAAGGTTTGGTAGTGTAAATATTTAGTTTAGTAGTTTAATTATTTGTTTTCAAGCAATTGTCCATACTCGTTTTGACTTGTATTTGAAACAAGTGTGGGGAAGTTCTTATGAATTTCTCAAACATAGTGTTAAGGACAACACGAATCTTTCAGTGGGGGGAGGGTAGCATAATATTTATGTTTAAAAATTGATAAAAAAAATTTCAAATAAAAAATGCCCAGATACCAACGTATGTTACGGTCTCCATCGTAGATTACGATGGGCTTTAATCTCCTTACGGTGCTAAGTCTCTGTTTTACGGTCTCACTCTTAACTAGTGACCACCGTAAGCTACGGTGTGCACCGTAGCTTACGGTGCTTACTAGGCATGGGTCAACCGTAAAAGCAAGAAAAAAACGAATTTTAACCCTAGCCACATAATTTCAGCATATCTCTTAGCCACATATCTTTCTTCTTCTTCTCCTTCCTTAAACCCTTTCAAGAATACCACTTCACAACTTCACCATTTCTTCATATCTTCACCAAATCGAGTGAATTCTGAGTCAAACTTGACTAGAATTTCGCAAGGGTTACGAAATTGTGCTTGTATTTCCATGAATCCAACATTTGGGTGGTCGATTTTAGACATTTAGGTCTGAAAATTTTGGGGTTCTTGGTGGGTTTTGATTAATCTTGAGGTTCTTAGTATTGTTATCCTCTACAAAGCAAAGGTACGCATTTTCTTACATTATTGATGATGAATTGTAGAATTGTAAGTGTATGTTACCTTTGATTCCACATTGACTTGTAGTTGTTATGGTGAGATGAACTTGATGGGTTTGGAATGGTTGTGGTTATGGAAGCTAAGTTATTTGATAAAAATATGATTTTTGGGCAGAATTTTACTAACCTAGGGAAATATTGTTCAAATTTTTGCAAAATGATAAATAACATATTTAGCTTATATCCACAACCATAGCAACGAGAAGGAGAATGATTTATGCTGATTGTTGTCATGCATTGCAGAATTAACATGGGTCGTAAAGGCAAGGAGAAGGTTGGATCCTCAAGTAATCCAACTTAATGAAAAAGGAGGTTGGTTTTGCAAAGCGATGTAGAAGAAGTACCAGAAAGGGGGCCTAAACCAAAGGGGACATCCGGGCCCTTGCACGATCAGTCGTCTGATTGGCAAGCCGAGTTATTTAATGATCAAATAAACAAGTTAGCCAATGAAAGGAAAACTTTATATGCGAAAAAAGAGGTTAGAGAGGTAGACTTCGGTCCGTTTGGGATTACTAAGAAGTTCCGAGCTTTAGGTTGTGAGGCGACATTAAAATGCTATGATCATGAGGGAACAAATTTGTATAACGCAGAATTCAAGAGTGGATGGCCACTCTAAGATGTCCCTCATTCAAGGGTGCGTCAAAGATGAAGCTGGTTGGAACCGTCAATGGTAGTGATGTGAGATTTCGTTTGATTCATTGCGGAGGGTGGCCAAGTTTGATAGCAAACCGGTGAATCAATACATGATTCCTAGGTTGGAGGATTTGTACTTTGAGCCAGAAAAGCACCCAAGGTGGAACACAATGTTGGACTATTTGTTTTTACCTGGTACCACCCATAGGAAGCTTTAGCGTAAGAATCTGAGAATTGAAGGGAAATTGATGTTGGCAATATGTTTACAGAATGTCATTCCACGGCGGGGTGACAAAGCTGAGGTACGGCTTCCCGAAGTGCCGGTATTGTATACTTTGTGAGTGGGGCTCCGTTGTTTCCGTTCTGATTTCTAGTGCTGAATAATATTTGGATCAGTCGGAACGTTGACCAGCGAAAGATCATTCCGCACTGTAGACTCATCACAACGCTGTTGAAGATGTATGGGGCAATTGGTGTGGATGACAAGGGGTCTTACAAAAAGTTCAAACCGTTTGATGTGAAGCAGTTGGGGGCTGGGTGGAAGTATACCAAATCTGAAAGGTATCATAAGCTGAAAAGTGAGGGCCAAAGATGGAGAGTTTTGAAAGCCGATGAGCGGCCGTTAAGACCGACGGAAGATGACGAGCCTGAAAGTGAAGAGGAAGGTCCAAGTGGTGATAAAGATTATATGGATAATCCATATGTGGACCCCATGAATGTGGACCAGGGGGGGTTCGAGTAGTGGTCATGCTGGGGGTTTCTTCGACTTTTCAAGGTATCCTTATGAGCCAAATTGGACTCATCAAGGAGCTATGTAGGAGGTAATTGAAAGTCAACGTCCTCCTGTATTCGATAGTTAGAGCGGGTCCGAAAGGACATTTTTTTATCATCAAACATGGATGGGAGCAAGCATGATACGTGCTTTAAGGCACAATTTCAACCGTCAAGAATCATGGTATCGCACCCATGCATATGCTTTTGAACAGGAGATAAACAATCGATATCTTGATGATCAGAACCGGCGCATGCACGCTGATTGGCATGCGGGGTGACCGGTTGTTGTGGACCCACCACCGGTGGATTACTCGACATTGCCTCCTTATGATGGTAACGTTTCATACCTCATGCCACCGTTGCATCACTCACAGTTGGTGGATCCCCGATACGGTTAGCAGCAGGACGTCGCGCAGCAAGAAGGAGGTAAAGGTGGAAGTGGTAGTGGGAGCGGCGCGTTTACATTCGGAGAGTTTTTAGAGATGATGACATCTATCTTTGGACCTCCTCAGCCGCACTACTACTAGTCAGGTGGTGTTATTCTCTTGTATATATTATTGTAGACATTATTTTGTTTTATTTATGGTTGGGTGGAAGGGTGGTGTATTGTGATTGATATCCATGTTATGGGTTGTGGTACTATTGGTGGTGTTTATATGTTTTCATAAAAAAACCAAAAAGAAACTTGCGACTTGAGAGTTGAGCTTGAAGTGAGGTTGAGGTAGTTTTAGTGATCGTTTCCTTGAAAGCCACACATTGGTGTCAATGTATCACAAGGGTGGGGATGCAGGAAATTTTTGAGATTTTGAAAATTTGTAAACCATGCGAAACAATAGTAAAATTTGAAAATTTAACGTTACTCCACATGACACATCAGTATCCTTTTTTATCTTTTCATGGTGAGTTCTTGGGCCACATGGATGTTTACTAGAAGTTATTTCTTTGGTTTAAGTGGCAGTGTTTGATTTGTGTTAATAGAACTTGTGTAATATATGCTTGTCGAAATCTAGGTGTAACATGCTTGTGAAGATGATAAGGGCATTTAGGTACCCTCGTCTGGATGTGTGAAAGTGTGGGTTTGGGGGGTTGGACCTCATAGGATAAATATATGAGCTTGGTAGTGAGGGGAACGGGGGTTTGGTCATTAGTAGCCAAAGTTGAGCTTAATACCATTCATTTGTAACCCAAGCCTAAGTCCTATGAAAATTCTACCTATTGATCGACCCGGTTTAGCAACTTTAGTATATAGTGTTCGATGTTGCTGTGTATGTTGATTTAATTCAAGAGCATGTTAGGCATTTTGTAGGTGGAGATTTGATTATTACACAAGCTTATTGTCGGACAATCATGCACTTGCATTGAGTGATCTAGCATAATCTTGCTAGCACCTTTTTGTTACCGAGAGGAGAGTTATTGTGAGGGGCGTGTCATTTGGTATGATGGTAAATTAATAATTGGATGACATGATTATATTTAGTTACTCTCCGATCACTTGTAGGTTTGGAAATGTTTTTGATGTGTTGATTGGGGCAAGCAACGGTTAAGTGTGGGGATGTGAAAGGTGGTCTGTTGGACAACTCTTAAGTGCTTTAAAATGATCAATTTTCCGCACTTATTAGGGTTAATTATTAGGATTTGATAACTACGGTATGTATGGATTTGCAGGTACCGAAGAGCATAAATAAGCGATTTTAATGTGTTTTGATGGGAGCTTATGCTTGTCCAAAACTAGGTGGAGACATGGAGAGTTGATAAGAGAATAAGAGTGGAAAAGCTGATGACCACCGTAGGCTACGGCAGGCGCCGTAGCTTATGTCTAAACCTTTTATGCACCGTAAGCCAGACGCATAAGACCGTAAGGAGATTGTTGACCATGGTAAGCTATGATGGGCACCGTAGCTTACGGTGGTGACCCGCGAGAAAAGTGTAACTGACCTTTTTAATTCGGTTTTAAAGGGCCATTTAGGTTATCAATCATTTGAGACGTTTTTTTCAGAGTTCTAGGGGCGAATTTGAGCGTACTACTTGTTTAAGAACAATTTCTAACATTTGTTTGGTGTTTATGATTCCTATGAACATGGCATTTGATGGTGTGATAATTTGCAAGACCATGAGTTGCTAAACTCATTGTGATCATTCTAAGTTGAAGGTTTGCTTGAAACATTTGTGTTTTTATCCATAATTTCTTGAATAACAGACTTGCAATGTTTGTAGTTTATTATGATGTTTGAATGTTTGTTTGTAAGTTATTGATTGATGTTTTGATCTTAGCCTTAATCGTGCGTTCTTGGTGTCGTTGACGATGGAGATATCACGGAGGGTTTAGGGTTGGATATTGGTTAGTTGATCATCGGGTAACAACCTCGCATCTATATAATCCGAGTACTTAGTTCCCTTTAATCATGAACAAATAATCATACATGAATCATGTCTATGTGATCCTTTCTAGTTGGATTTAAACACGAATGTTAATTGAAACCGAACACTTAGGATGATTACTTGCTCCTATTCTGTTTTTAACAACCAATATTTGAATTGCAATTTGTTTAGCTAATTCTAATTTTAAAGCCAAAACACTCAAAAATCTTGAATAATTTTCTTTCATTTTAGAATAATTAGTCATTTTAGTTTAAACTTTAGTTAGCACATAGTCCACAAACTCCCTGTGTTTGATTCCCACTTACCGCTAACTAATAATAATATTTGGATTAAATTTACGTGAGACTACGACTTCACGTCAATTATACGCCAGTTCGGGAGATTACCCGATGGCGAAAACGGAAACTTAAAATCGGCAACCTTGGATACCCAAATGACCGAACTTCCTTAATATAAAGTTAATGATTTCTAATAGACAACTCATTAACATAGTCCATGTGAATAGTCACTTGCCCGAACGTCTAGAATAGCTAACCATGACCGACATACAGAACGGTTCATTGAAGCCAAACACAATTTTGACACCAAGACAATATCCACCGCCCTACTCTGGGATAAATATTCCCATCCAAACCCAAGTTATAACGATTCCCAACTTGAACCATGTTTTCTCTGATTAACCCAACACTAACTGATACCAGGACTGAACTGGTAGAGCACTGACACATATACCTCAAGTGATTATTGTGCTTACTTATTACGTGAGTTTTACTACCCCTGTTTTCAAACTATTTTCCTGTTTTACATGGGGTGGAATGCATGTTACATATGTTCATACATGCACATATATACATGACTTGACGTGAATTATCTGAGTAAACACTAGTACATGAAAAGTCCCCACAGACCCAAGTGATTAACCATAGGCCGATGAACGTGCAAATAGTACTATTGGTCCGACAACCCAATTGCGATGGCAAGGAATGCCATGAGATAAATACACAATTGTACATGTTCAAACATAGGCTATGGTTACTAGCCATATCTACACAAGGGCAGTGCCGTGGTGGTGGTCCACGGGTTGAGTTGACAGTCAAGGCTTCACTTTCTAGCTCAGTATATATTCAATCAAATATGGCAAACTTGAACTATATTTACATCTATGTAATACAAACTAAACAGTGAAATTCACCAACTATTTGTAGATGATTTATTCCAAATAGTGACATGTTTTTTAGGCAAAGCAAAAAAGGAATAAGCTTGTAGGAGTTCCATGTTTTGAGTGCGGATAGTACGTGAATAGAGGCATAACTACTAGTACCAGACTGCTTGTGGAAAAACTTAGTTGTAACATACGTGTTATTGTGTAAATAAATAATGTAAACGAAACACGTTAGTAATGTATAATATAACATCTTTATGAGAAATGTGTTTGTTCCAAGTGTTTGTTGCTCCCTGCGTGCGCTTCCACTTCGAGCCGGGGTGTGACAGAAGATGGTATCAGAGCTATTGGTTATAGAGATTTAGGTATCCCTAGTGAACCTAGACTATAATCATAAGCTCATTTTCCCATGAATCAAAACATGTAGTGATTGAAACATCATGGCTATTATCAGGATGGTCTTGTTGGGCCCATAACACAATAACATATTTGCTTGTACTTGGGATTTCGGTGAACGTCACTAAGAGAGGACAAGAAATGAACATATACACTAACAAAACAAAAATAAATACATATAGTTAACATTTTGTATCAGCGTGTACGTACGTGTATATATTATGTGTTTACAATATCCACACTATGTGGTAACTAGCATTTGTCTTCATAAATTGCTTCCTGGCAGGTAGGATGACGGTTGACCCCAGTCAGAGTTACGAGGAGGATCCATTGATGGATCCGAATGTTGAGTCTGAGGAGACAGAGTCGGAGCAAGAGGTCTCTATAGTTCCATATGAGCTACCTAGTGATGAGGCCGATCAGTCCGGATATGGCTATGACAATTACCCTTCGAGACCTCTGATGTGCACAAAATGCAACATATAAATGACATCAAATAACGCATAAAATAAACTCTTTTTCGGTAATAATGTTGGAGAAAGCATGTTTCTTTGTTCACTTTTAAATTACAGGATCAAAAGAGCTTAAACGAATAAAAGGAACAAATTAGTAGTAGAAACCAACACAAATACAAAGAAGGAGGATTGACACGACTTGCCGAACCCCCATCCACATCCAAACCACAAAAATAACAAGAACAGAAGCTGAGGTACGGGGCCGTGCCGAGTCAAGAATCTCTACAAAACAAGACAACAGCAAAAGACAAAAAAAAACACGTGGATGTGCCAAACCAACATGGGCCGTGGTGAACTCTAAGATTCGTAGAATCTGTGATAGTACAGCAAGTACACTGACCACAAGGTCGTATCCTGTCACCACCAGGCATGTTGGTACACAATCTGACATCTGTATTTAATGAAGGGAGAGAAAATCAAGCCAACGGGGTCAGGTGGGCACAGGGACGTGGTCTCCTTGTTTCCAGCTATAAATAGAGGTGCTTGGTTTATGAGAAAGGCATCCCTTGACAAACCACTTCTCTCACACTTGCTGTCAGTCTACCACCACTACAAAACAAACACCCATCATTATCATCCGTTTTTCATCTTTTAGAGTGTGTAGTAGTCTCGAGATCCAAGATTGATCGTAAGAGTTCTTGTCAAACACATGCCATGCTTGCATAAATCTCTTACATCACTTGGTGAAGACAAATCTTTTATGTATTACTTTTGATTTCTAGTCTTTGGAAACTTTTTATTTGGGTATGTATTAGTTACTTTAATAACTAGTTTTTATATTGAAACTGAACTTTATTTAAACACTTCTTCATGTTTTATTGATTCACTCATTCGTGTCTTTACGGTCTATATAAAGTGCGTTAACTACCTGGAAGGGGGTTAGAAGGGTGTTTGGGTAAAGTTCATGTCTCGTTCAGTGTATAGATTCTGTGAGAACTCGGTTCAAGCTTATTAGGACCTCCTTTGAGGCAGATAGTATCAAATAGAGAAAAGTAAGAATGGCTTGAACCCCCTATAAATAAACTACTATTAAAACTTTACCCAGCCTTGTGAGACTATATCCCTGCTGATTCAGACCAATATTATCGAGGGTAACGTCGCCTTCACAAGAGTGGCCTACTACCACTTTTCTCATTAATAATTTATTTAATTATCTTTTAATACTCCGACCTTGTGGGACTGTATCCCTACTAACTCACACCAATAGGTTGAGGGTAACGTCGCCTTCACAAGAGGGGCCTACTACTATGACTAGGATAATCTCTTAAAAAGCTTAAAGTGCAGAAATCATTAAAGGATACGTAAAAGAGGAGTCGGAGCCAAGTGATTCTTTCTTCTCTATTTTTTTTATTTCTTTATGTTCTTACATTTAGTTTTTATCTTTTAAAACTTTCCAAAATTTCATCAAAATTTGGTTAGATTAGAAGTTAACGATAAGCCGGTACTAAAAGATCTTACTATCACTATACTATGTCTGCGATGGGTGCACTTGCCCTAACGTGCGTAGAGTGATAGCATTGCGCCGTGTTTTATAAATTTAAAGCTTGATCCACCAGTAAAAAGTGCTTAAAATATAACAAAAATTATAACCACACTCGACCACGTCAAGTTTTTGGCGCCGTTGACGGGGATAAAAGGATTTTAAGAAAGATTAAAATTAGTGGCCTAATCAAATTCTGTACATTTTTCAATACTGCCCACCCGTTTTCAAAACTTTTTACTTTTTATAGTAGGTTTGCCATGGGGTCATGTTAGCTGCCCATGACCCCATGCTGTAGAAATTTAATCAAAACTTTTCAAACACCCAGATACAGGCTTGACCACGGGGCCTTATTTTTATGTTTACAATCCCGAGGCTCGTTAATCTTCTGAGTATCTTCCAATGGATTAGTACTTAGAAGATTACAACCACTACTACATTGAGGATGATTACAAGGAACCATATGGTACCATTTGTGAGGAATCTCATTCGGTACAACATTGTTACCTCTTTCAACCATCACCCTCAAACACCACATGTGTAGAACCTAGGCTTGAACTCCCAAAACCATGTTTTGATAGGGACACCAACCCGTTTGAAACAAACGACGCTCCACCAACATTTGTTCCCGAACGCGAAAGCCTTATACAAAGTCTCAAAAATCTAGAACTCCTACTCAGAAGATCTCGCGAGAAAGAAGGAATCGTTTGTACAAAAGAAGTATTAATTGAAGAGGTATAAATAGAGGAACATCAAAATGAAAAACTCACGCATGAACCAAACTACAAAGAAGGTAAGCCTAAAAATGATGATTTAAACACAAACAAAATTTTCAAGAAATTCATATTTTACAACTTTCTTTAGAAAATCATTTTTTGGTATCATCTGATGCCAAGTTTTTAAAAGAGTTAAACAGTACTACTAAAATAGGAGAATTAGTTAGCATTAGCTAAATGAATGATCAAACTTCACTAATACAAAATGAACACCATGAATTAATCATAAAAACTGTACCATGTTTTTTTCAAAACATCTTCGTTAGTAACGTGTTAATTGATAAAGATCTTTGTGTTAACATAATGCCAAACTACATATTCGAAAAATTGGGTACTAGTGATGTTTTTCCTCTCAAAATTCCTATTTTTCTCTTTAACCGAATAATAATAAAAGCCAAAGGAATGATTTAGGATGTCTTAATTCAAACCAATCAAACGGTAGTACCAACTGACTTTATCATCTTAGATGATGCTCCACTCGTGTTGGGACAACCATTCATAAAAACCAATCAAAACTAAGTCAAACGGAAGCAAGACAACATACCACTTCACTTTGGGACTGACAAAGGGTAAGTTACTCTTGACCAATCAATGAATAATCCAATTGGCAATGACGACCCCTAATTGAAGATGAAGCAGAGCCACCCGATACGGAAGAAACAAAAGAACAACTCATCGAAGAAGAGGACGCCGTCGAACAAACCTTTTCAGCCATCAACCTAATTAAAGAAGAAAATAAGCGGTCTCTTGTAGACTCACCGTCGTTCGAACTCAAGGAACTACCAAAAGGTCTAGAATACGCATTCTTATATGATCATGGTAAGCTTCCCATCATCATCTCTTCAAAACTAACACTTTTTGAAAATGAAAAATTAATAAAACTTTTGAAAAGAAACATAAAAACGCAATCGGATGGAAACTTATGGACATCAAAGGCATCAATCCGTCCATGTGCTCACACAAAATTTCAATGGAAGATGACTATAAAACCGTAATACAACCACAAACAAGAGTAAATCCAAATGTTCAAGAAGTGGTTAAAATTGAAGTCATCAAGCTACTAGACACCAGACTCATCTACCCTATCTTTGATAGCCCCTGGGTAAGTCCCGTCCAAGTAGTACAGAAAAAGGACGTTTGACGGTTGTAACAAATGAAAAAAATGAACTTATACCAATGGAGGGTTTGAATAGACTATCGCAAATTAAACGAGGCAACATGGAAAGACCACTTTCCTTTGCCATTTATCGACCAAATGCTAGAAAGACTATCCGGTCATAAATTCTATTGTTTTTTAGATGGTTTTCTCCGGATATTTTCTATGCAATACCCCTGCAACATTTCAATGTTGCATGATGGCCATCTTCCACGATATGATAAGAAAAACCATGGAAGTTTTCATGGACAATTTTTCTATCTTTGGAGACATTTGACCAAATTCTCGATAATCTTGAACGAACGCTATCCCGATGTGAAGAAACTAACTTCACCCTTAATTAGGAAAAATGTCATTTCATGGTAACTGTAGGAATAGTACTCGGTCATAAAATCTTAATAGAATGAATGGAAGTTGATTGGGTAAAAATAGACACTATTTCCTGATTACCTCCCCCATCCTCTATTCGAGCCATACGATGTTTACTAGGACATGCCGGATTTTATAAGCGATTTATTAAGGAATTTTCAAAAATCTCTAGACCTCTAACAAAATTATTTGAAAAAGATGCACCATTCTTCTTCAACAAGGATTGTGAAACAATTGTTCTTACATTAAAAGATGCTAGTCAATGCACCAATCATGAAATCATGTGCGATGCAAGTGACTTTGCGGTTGGAGCCGTCTTGGGACAACGAAAAGAATAACATTTTCACCAAATATACTGTTCAAGTAAAACTCTTAACGATGGTCAAGAAAATTATACAACAACAAAAAAAGAGTTACTAGCCGTAGTATTTGCTTTTGATAAATTTTCTTCATATCTTGTGCTTTCTAAAACAATAGTGTATATGGACCATGCCGCCATTCAATACCTTTTCAAAAAACAAGATGCCAAGCCACATGTGATTAGGTGGATTCTTCCCCTCTAAGAATTTGATATTGAAATAAAAGATAAACGAGGAGCAGAAAACACCACCGCTGATCACTTATCTCACTTAGAAGATCCCTCTTTGTAGCTAACTCGTGAAGAGCTCATAAATGAAAATTTTCCTACCGAATAATTAAAAATGGTCGAATATCAAGAAGAACCATGGTACGCCAACTATGTTAACTATCTTGCTAGTGGCATTTTAGTAAAAGGATGGTCACATCTGTAACATCCGTCAAAAACGGATTTTACCAAACCCGCTCCGTTTATTAACCGAACAGTCAGTTAAAAATTTCGTTGCGAATTAAATGCCTAAAATAATTTTAAACGATACATAATCAATTATTATACGGGAATATATAATTAGTTTTTGAAAAACTGTCAAAAATACGAAAATAAAAATACTTTGGTTCTGCCGGGTTTCGAACCCGGGTCAGTACCGGTCAGCAAAGTCTTAACACTCAACACATGAACCACTGCGCCACTGATGTTCTCTGTTAATTATTAAGATCATTAAATTCATATCATGACTTTCCGAATTCAAAACCGGCGCCCAAATGCAGTCGTCGGAAATCCCGGCGATCTCGCCAATAATTTAACGAATCCTTCCGTTATAACGTAAACTTTAAACCTATATCGGTTATAACTGACGTCTGAGTCCGCGACACCATCTATAACCGCCGGAGAAATTCAAACCAACGAATCAAGTTGAAAATCAGACCAAGTTCATCGATAACCTGCACTATTAATACCCCATCGAACCTCTGCAAACATTTTCGCTCAAACCGCACCCTTTCTCGGCGAAAAATCACTCGCCGGAATATTTCTGCTCATCACCGGAAAACCGGGTTCTTCACTTCTAAGCCTTACTGAACCCCCTAAGCTTATACCGAAGTCACCCACATCCTTTGTAAGCTTTCTGGAGACTCGCTGCTGCAAGACACCCGACGCCGGAGCCTGTTGCTGTCGCCGGAGTTTTGCCGGAAAAACAGAGGAAGCCAGTCGGTATATTTCATGCCTAATTTCCTTCATTTTTATTTATATCTCATCTGTAATTAATCATAAAACGCTAAAGAAACCTGAATAAACACTTCGAACCAGTCAGTCATCACTTCTGGTTATAACACAACGAAGAAGACGAAGTTACGGAACATATAAGTATAATTTAAATCAACAAATAACTCGGGTTAGACACACAGTCCAGCGGTGGACTGTGTGCACATTAAACACACTAACGTCTCGAGTTCGAATCTTGTTCCACACACGCTGCCTTAATAAAAACGTTTTTTTTTGTTGTTAACCGAACCGGAGTCATGCTGTTATATGTTAAGTATATTAATAATCCGAATAATAACCAAGTTAGACACACAGTCCAGTGGTGGACTGTGTGTATGTTTAATCACAGGACACGAGTTCGAGTCCGGTCTACTGCATCGACTCGGACAATTATCTAACTTTTTAAAATAAGACAGAAATGAAAATACTTAATTTGTATTTAAGTATAATAAAAATCAGATTAGTTAACAAGTTGGACACACAGTCCAGCAGTGGACTGTGTGTTTGCATAAGCCACACGTCCCGGGTTCGAGACCTATGGAGCGCACCGATTCTTTGATTTAAAATCGTTTTTAAAAATAAAGGATTTTCTGTTTAACCTAATTAATATATACATGTAATTAAAAACAGAAATATTTCGGGTTAGACACGTAGCTCAGTTGGTAGAGCTGCTTGCACGCGTACGGGAGGTCTCGGGTTCGAGCCTCACTCAGCGCACAATTATACAAGCGAACCGGTCAAAGTCAAAGTCAAAGTCAACGGTCAACGGTCAACTGTAGCAAAAAAAATCAATTTTTTTATTATTTTTATTTATTTATTTTAATTAAAAATCAATTAAAAATATTTAAAAACAATATTTTTAAGGTTAGAAAATAGCCTCAAACTCGCAAAAATACACCCAACAATCCTACTAAAATGGATTAATAAAATCTGTTTACTTACCGAACCATAATGCTATTTATCTAGGTTAATTTCACTCGTGGTTAAAACCACTTCGCGTGCATTCAACATCATCAACCGAACGCACCCACTGTGAGTGAATCTTACAACTTCCCCTTTTTAATTACACGTTTTGGGGTGTGTCATGTGTCACAAAATAATTAACTCGTTTATTTAAAATTGTGCCATACCATATCGTGACCTAAACTTAGATTGTTTATATTGTTGTGATTTCTTATTTCATTTTGTCAAATTATATGAAATTCATTCATTAAGCCCATCAGTTCCTTGTGGGAGACGAGTTGAACAACGCGTGCCTCAAAACCAATTCATCATTGTTCATGTGTATATCATTGAGTTTATATTGTTTGTAGTTTTTGTCTTTCATATTATCATGTTTATGCAATTCATTCATTAGGCCCATCAGTTCCTCGTGAGAGACGAGTAGAGCAACGCGTGCCTCTAAATGTTCCATTATTGTTCATGTGTGCTTTATTTAATATCTAATGATTGTTGAATAAGTTTACATCTATTTTTACTCATGTGTGGTTGTGCACTCATTTCATAATCAATTAAATAAACTTGTTCAAATGTTTTCCATAGGATTCACTCGCCAACTTTATATCGATCCAAAAACCTTTTTACACATGATACAGGTGAACAGGTTGAAGCAAGGAAAACATAGGAAATGCCTTAGAAGAGAATAAAGAAGCTTAGATTGATAGTTAGAACATGTTGTAATATTTATTGTAAATTTCCATTAAATTGTATTAAATGAATATGAAACGCATAATAAATGTCATGAGCTTTGATGATAACCCAATCATGCCCCGATCACCTTTTCCGCTGCGGGTCGGGGCGTGACAACATCATCCAAGAAAAAAAATTATTTGTCGATGTCAAGCACTATTTTTGGGAAGATACATATCTTTTTTAAAATTTATGCCGACCAACTTATACGAAGGTGCACCCATGGTCAAGAAGCAAGAAAGATTCTTTGCCATTGTCACCAAGGACCATACGGAGGATATCATGGAGCAACAAGCACCGCACGTAAGGTATTCTATTCAGGGTTTTAATTTCCAACCATCCATAAGGATGCATATAATTTAATAAAAACATGTGACGCATGCCAACGAACACGTAATATCTCATCAAGAACAGAAATGCCTCAAAATGGCATCATTATTTGTGAAATCTTTGATGTTTGGGGTTTAGATTTTATTGGACCTTTTCCACCATCAAGAGGGAACAAATATATTCTTGTGACAGTCGATTACATGTCCAAATGGACCAAAGCCGAAGCGTTTCCAACAAATGATGGAAGAGTTGTGGGAAAAATCCCTGAAACGACTATTCTCTAGTTTTGGTACTCCAAAAGCACTTATTAGTGATAGAGGCACCCATTTTTGTAATTACCAATTAAACAAAATTTTAACAAAATATAGGGTTTATCACCGTGTTTCAACCGCCTACCACCCTCAAACCAACGGTCAAGCTGAAGTAACCAATCGGGGTTTAAAAAGAATCTTAGAGAAAACTGTGCGTCAAAATAGAAATGATTGGACGGATAAATTAGACCATACTTTTGGGCCTTTCGAACAGCCTATAAAACACCAATAGGCACTACCCCATACAAGCTTGTCTATGGAAACATTCTCACCTCCCAATAGAAATTGCACATAAAGCATAGTACGCATTAAAAAGCGTAAACCTAGACCAAGAAACTTCCGGTGAAAATTGATTCTATCCGTTAAATGATTAAAAGAAATTAGAAATCAAGCATATTCCAACTCCGAAATATATAAGGAACGCATGAAATACATACACAAGAAAACCTAAAGAATTTGAGGAGGGGGATCAAGTGCTCCTGTTTAACTCAAGACTTCGGTTGTTTCTCGAAAAACTCAAGTCTAGATGGTCAGGACCTTTTTCCATTACCCAACTCTTTCCAAATGGCGCCATTGAAATTAAACCTCCAAACGGTGAACCTTTCAAGGTCAACGGACAAAGGCTTAAGCTCTATAGAGGTTTCCTTAAGGAAAAGGAAGTTGAAATTACACTCCGAGAAGCAGATAAATGATCGAGGAATAATCAAACGTTAACTGTAAATATGTATATTTTTCTTTTCATATCTTGTAGGTACATTTGGGAGGCGACACAAGAATAAAAGCGAAATAGGTAACTACCAAAAAGGGAACCCTTAGAGAAACTTCACATATAAAAATAATAATAATTTTTGCCACGGACCGTGCCCACAAGGCAAGGGGCCATGGCAAATCTGTAGACGGGTATATAACCCCTTCTTCTTCACTTTTTCAACACAAAACCACGACCTGTTTATCTAGAGTAGCCGCTTCCTGCCTTACTTCCGCCGATTTTTGACGATTTCCTACCCAAATCCATCAACAAGTTATGATTCTAATATCATGATTAGTAAGATTAACACTTTGAATGTAGTTTAACATCAAAAATTCGGGAAAATCTAGGGTTCTTGAATAGACCCGTGCCAATCCTAATTTTTTGTAAAGATCTTGCTGCTAGTAGTAAGTAGAAGTGTTTTGTGAAGTAAATAACCAAACATTGTCAGAAATATCAGATTGTTCAAAGAGTTTTCCACCAACCCTCGTTCATAATAAAAAAAGTTAAAATAGAAGGGGCAAACAAGTAGTTTGTGCAAAATTGGTACTTGGGGTTTGATTTTTGGGATAAACCGCACATGATGAACCAAAAATTTTTAAATTTTCGAAGCCGGCTCGAAAACCTTAATGTTGGATTAATAGAAGGTTCACCACAGGGTCGTGCTCACTGACCACGGGGGTGTGGGGATCCCCAGACTTCAGATACGAGGTCGTGTGTGTCTAGACCCCCATATTACATTTTTCGCATAATTTTTGACATGCCAATTGTCTTATTGGTTCTTTCTTGCAAGAATGGCACCTTATATGTTCCTGCAGTTCAAAATTTCTAAGCTTGAGTACAAAAACCGCTTTGAAGTACTACAAGCAAGGCACGAAGAACCGGGCAAAGGGAGAGATATAACGCTCTGATCATTGGTCCACTCTATACCTTTCTAGAGACCCTACTCAGATCTGTTCATGAATACAACATTGAGTTCTTAAGAACGCTTATCTTTGAAAAAAATGATCAAGATCTGTTGTTAAATGTTGTTAAGTTTAGGTGTGATGGGGAATGGTATAGCATTTATGTAGCTTAGTTTGGCGTGAATATTGGGTTGTACACTAAAGAAGACACATCCAAGCAAGACTTCACGGAAAGCATCCGGGAACTCCTAGATAACCTGAGACAAGCTGCATGGGCACAGATTGGGGATGGCCACTATGATCCAAGACGCACAAAGATAAGGGACCCTCTAATCTAATATGTATTCTTAGTAGTATTTGTACAAAAGGAAGGATAGTGATGGGGTGGTGAATCTTTGGGAGCTAACTTGCTTATATTTCATCCTGAATCGCCAACCTATCGATGTCGCCCATATGTTGTTGAGGAACATGGCCTCAAATGCCACCGCCAATACCCGGACACCGATATTCTTTAGAGGATGGATCGCCAAGCTATTCAAGAATTTCATTAGGCGCACTCCGAGTGGGTTCCACTAGGAAGTGGGTGTGGCAAGGGCCAATCTAGCCTTATGCTGAAGCTTGGGTCTTACCATCGATTGCAATAATGGTCTCATGCGCTTTAAGGATGCACGTCGCCGGGTGTGGAAATGACCCGGATGAGGTCCTTACAATCGAAGATAACCCTGATCGTCCTCGATATCCCAGATACGCCCCGAGATCCTCCTCTCAAGGGGGAGGGGATTTTCCTAACCTCCAAAATTTATACAATATTATGTAGGAAACAGTCCAAGTGTCTAGGAACGCCTATAGCTTGGGACAAAGCTCAAGCAGCCGGATTGGGAGCATGAGCGCAACACCATGCAAAATGACATTACATTCATCTGGGAGCATATAGCGTACCAAGACGAGGAGGAGGAGGAGGACGAGGACATGGATTCAGATTGGGCGATGGTGGTGGTGGGCGACAAATCTACCCTTCAGGTTACCTCTCTTTGGCCTTTGAATAATTCGGTACTTCCTGGGCCGTGTCCCGATGAACAATTTGCTTCTTTAAACAATTTACTTTCTTGCATTTTTATTTTTCTTTTCATGTGATGATAGGTGAACAAGTAAACTTTAGTAATCTAGGAACTTGTTATTTTGTGTTGGATTGTTGTATTGTGGTAGGATTCTAGCTTACTGGTACCTTGGGACGCTTAGACACACTAAGCATAGTGGTTCCCAAGCCTAGAAATCAGACGCCAAGCGACCAAACACAACTCCCAAACTGTTACAGACAATTGCCACAGGGTCGTGCCTATAGCTCACGCCCCCATTCCCAACCTTCTATAAGCCTCTCAAATTCTCGTTACTAGCACTTTGGCCACGGGGCCGTGTCCACCAGGCACACCCCCACGCCCCTGTGCCTAGTGCCCAGTAACTCTAAAAAAGTTGTTGTTTAACCCCACTTTTTGCACATTTAATCAAAACAAATCATATTTGGGACACATTAAGGACAATGTGTGATTCAAGTGTGGGGGATGTTAAAATCTTGAATCTTTCGTCCTAAAAACAAGCTTTACACAAAACTCGCCTTGGAAAACCTCCAATCACCCCAATTTTTTTCCAATTTTTTTTCGTTTTTTACTTATTTTGGTTTAGTTTGGGAAAAATAAGTTCTAAAAATTATGTTTTTACTAATTTACACCTGATAACATGGTGATAAAAATAACCAATAAAGAAGATTATAAAAACGAGCATAACAAATCTTTGTAAAATTTGATTATATATACACTTTTACACTATACCTTTTTTCCCACAAAAAAGTGAGTTTTGAGTCTTTACCGAGCATACAAATACATATCTATACTAATTGTTCAATTTTTCGTTTCTTGTGTGAATAGACCGTTTGGTTGTTACAAATCTAAAACTTGCCAAAGCTATTCGTTTCAAGTCGTTACCCACACTAATCCAAGTAAGTAAATGATGGAGGCACTAGGACTACAACCCATTTTTCATTTTAAAACTTTATTTTCCTTTTCATATCCCCCTAGTTAAACCCCTTTAAACCTTAACCCTTTCGTTTCTAAACCCGCAAAAACATAAACTTTTGCAAAAACAACCGCCCATATCCACAAAACTTCTATTTATGTACACCCATTATTTTAGTAAAAAGTTTGGTTATAAAATACAAGTATGGCTTAGTTTTAACTTTGGTTAAAAAACACTGGCTAAAGTTTTTTCTAAGCCACAAAAATTTCTCAAAAAACAGACACTTTTTACGCTTTTCATCATTTTACCCAAAAATACCTACCCCTAGTCAAAACCTACCCTTTAAAGCCCTCTTGATATTTATAAAGATTAAACGTCACAAAGGAGGAGGTTTGATTGTTTGTCAAGCCTATGGTAGGCGTAAGCTCTATACCGGGTATGAGCGCTTTCACTTAAACATCTTCGGTCGTGTGTTGAATGACCACTTTTGAGGTGTGTGAATTTGTATAAGACTAACGGCATGTTATGCCAAAAACAAATAAATTTTCTTAAAATATGTTCTAAATAAATCATGAAGAATAACATTGTAAATGTAAGTCCCAATAAATCCGGATATATCAACGATATCACACAATCACCAAGGATGGGCAGAATCCAAACTTGGTGATCTTCATGAAAATCGAAAAGATGAAGAACAAGACGAATCAACTTTAACACCTTGCACAAAATTTTATCACTTGAACAAGCAAAACCGTCTAGTACAAGATGGAGGCTCTCTCTAGGGAAATCCCAAACGTCTTAACCCTAGAAATGAATAAGCTTAACTTATATACCTAGGGTAAGGGCGTACCCCTCATGGGCTTGCCGATGGGCTTGTCTGGCCCACATGGCCTATGGTATGTCCAAATGACCTATAAAGGTCCAAACCTAATACAAACTAACCCGTTAACTATCGTAGATAGTTGCGTATATTTGTGCTTCAGTCTCACACTTCTAGGTCCTAACAATCTCCCCCTAGACTGATGCATCAAATTGTCTTGATAGCATAAATTCAGCAACGTCTTCAACAGAGACTATGGTTGTCGCTATGCTGTCAGTGTTGTGGAAGTCAGTCTCAAACTTCTATGACCTTATGCTTCAACAAACTCTCAGCACCGGGTATCTTTCTTCAGCTGTTGTGGTTAGCTTCATATTAGGATCTTGATCAGCTTTGCTTGAAACATCTATGTCAAAAGAAAATGTGAGAGGAGGAACCTCAGCAGCTCTTTTCTTCTTCAATCGTTCTCTTTCAAGCAAGCAGGTTCTCAGGTACTTCTTCAATGTACTATCATTGTCAGACGATGACTGGCAGCTGGTTCTTCTGGTACACTTTGCTATTGTGATGCTTCATGCTTTGTCGGTAACTAACATCATCTCAATTTTCAGCAATCCCTGTTTCTTGATCTAAATCAAGATCTACACAATTCTCAGAAATTTATAAGGAAACATCTTATGCAATAGGGAGAGTACTGCATGAACACTTGGTACATCCAAGTACTTGTACTCGGATCGAAATTCAAATTTCTTTCATCTTTTTATGATTAGTCAAATCTTCAAGAACGGTTAATAATTTTTAATGAAACAAATAAAACACTCTATTTTTGGATTTTTTACTTTCTAGTTTTAATTTAGAATATAAGAATATACACAAAAATGCAAATAAACAAAGAAACTAACTCAGTAGTTATAACTTTACAATTGCAATGGGATCAAAATCGTTTTCAGGCGGACCAAGAAACACTTTCTAGTGCAAACTTATTTAGACAAACTTATTTAGACTGGGCTAAGCGATTGCCAATATGTTTGTCCATTTAAACTTTAACGTCAACTTTCATTTTTCAACTTCGTGATATGCTTAAGGTAGTATTATACTATAATATCCGTGCGTCCCATACCATGACATACCCCCGCATCAAGGTAAGCGCAACAACTCATCGTAGCAGGTGAGTATACTAAGATCATAATTTATCTTTTACAACGTTAGACTATTGGTGAACAGGTCAGTACTTTCGTACAGCCGAGTGACCAATAGTGTCTGACGAGGGTTAGGCAAATACCTTAAGTGGTATGTTTGAATTCCTGGAATATTCTCAGTGTGAGAGTTCCTTCCTTTTAAGGTTTTGGCCCTACTATTTTGGCTCTTTTAAAGATATCCTGATTGTGCCTAGGCCTACATATAATCTGGAGGCAACAGAAGGGCAGCCAAGATATCCCCGGATGACTCAACAGCATAAAGACCCAAAACCTCAGGCGTTGGCTATCTATCAACGCAGGATTTAAGACCATAAAATAATACACCAATGGTATGTTACCCACAAGATACATAGTTCGTTATGTTTATATCACTTAGTATCTTATAATCACTTTGAGCGTTAAACCTACCGACATATCGCATTTGATCCTAGTCTTTTCATTTGATGCAAAAAGACCTTTTATATTTTTTTAGTTTTTCGAATGTTTTTGTATTATTCTGTTTTTCAATTTTTTTTTTGTATTTTTCGGATTTTCTCCCCCTAAAACAATACATATATACATATATCGCTCTCTTCCCCCTTAAATTTGTGCATCATACTTTATGCACAAATTTACCTATAAAGAAAACGTATTCATAAAGTTTTAAACGAAAGAAAAGGAAAATATTTTTGTTGCTTTTGCTTACCGTTCCGTCATCAGATTAAAGACTAATCAATTTGAAAATTAAAACATAAAATTTAAATTTGTACCTTTTCGCTGATCTTTTCTTACCTCATCTCCTCCAAAGGAAACATCACACTCATAATAAAATTTTGAACTTTTTGCAACAGTGAGATGTTATCCGATATGTTCCTGGAACAATCGCTATCAATATTCCAGAGATTGTCAACAGCTCCTCCTTGGCTATTCCTGAAAAATAAAAAGATTAGTAAGACATTGGGACCCAGGCCATCGTGGTCCTGGGTTTCCCTGAAGCATCAAAATAAGACACTTCTTTCAGACACAAATCCCCTTTTATTTTAAGGATTGGTGATGTTGCTACCGCCTTGGATTTGGGTTTCCAAATCTGTTTCATTTTAACAAACATGGTTGTTGCCTTTTATTGAGCAACTTTGGCTATTTAAGGTTTAGTCGTTTTAGAAAAAGATTTTTGTTTCTAAACAGCCTTGCGTTTTTATTGGCAACATTCCAATCCCCATCAGATGGTTTAACCTTGGGACTCACATTCTTCATTACCTTAGGTGATGATACCTTCATCGGCTTAGAATGATTGTTATCTTTAGGTGTAACCTTCTGATTTTAAATATGATATGGAACATGGGGACTATGTGTGCAATTTCGAGCGATGTGACCAGGAATGCCGCAATTGAAGCACGTTTGTCTCTTCACATGTAGAGCATTCTGATCAGCTTGATTTGCTCTTGCAGGCCCTAAAGGATGAACTGATCCCTTCTGTGCTTGATTTCCTTGCACGTTTCTTACAGACGAAGATGAATTTGGATGTTTGTACTTGTCGTTTACAAGGGCCTTCTTCTGTTGTGGAGATTTCTTTGGATTCTTCTTGTTTTGTTTAGACTGCAAGTCTTGTTCAGAAATCTCCCCAACCTTTCCAAAAGCTTTGCTAGCATGGTCAAAAACATATTTTTCACATTTTCCATTAAAGACCGGCTTAACAAAAGCAGTTTTCACAACACCACCCTTTTAAGGGCTATTGCTGCCCACTGATGATTTTGGAGAGCATGACTATCCTTGACGTTTGGACTTCTGCTTTCTTCGTTTCCGATTTGCTCGTTTCTGCTCTTTTAGCTTGCTCTGAACCTTTTCATCAGAAGCAGAAGGTTCAGATTGTTCAGTTTGTGCACTTGGAGCCTTGTTCACGTCAGCTCTCTCTTCATCAGCTGACTCATTAGAAATGTCACCAGCACCATATGGCTCCCGTGCGTCAGACGTATAATCACTGGGTTTGCCGTATACCATATTCTGTGCTCTCTCAATATCTTCGTCGGTTTCAGGCATTGTCGTGTAGTTGTGATTATACGGTGGGGCAACCTGATTGAATCCCAAACCCTTCCCCTTGTTCGCCTTATATGCCAACTGTACATTGCACACGTCTTGAACGAGCTTGCTGGATGTATCAAACTTCTTTATATTAGCTTCGTTTTGTTGATATTTTCCAGGAAGAAGTCCCAGCTCAACTCTTACCAAGTCGCATTCCATGGTTTTTTAATTGAATCTGGTTTTGTAATCATGAACCCAACATTTCTGTTGATTTACGTCCAGGTGGAGCTGTGCTATGTCTTTCTTTTGTGCTTCAACCTTTTACGTGAGTAACTTGTTACTTTCTCGAAGGCTGATTCACTAAGCCATTGCATTGTTGTAATCATCAGCCATTTCCATTTTGGAATTAAGTGCCCTGAGTTGAGCAACCCTATTCCTGCAAGGTTCAGTGCACAAAAGGTAATTGACTGTGTCAATGTGCGACCTTGGTTTATCAGCGTGAGTTTGGGCTTGAGGTATAGTTTGGGGTACTGGTCTACTGATTGTTGCTTGCTGGGCTTGAGGTTTCTGTTCGAACACTTCTTCAGGATGGGACTCTGTTGATTTAGCGTATAGATCTTGGTTTGATTGTAAATCATCCCACAACCAAGATACAAAACAATCTTTGTCGTCTCCCAAAACGCTATTCAACTCATCTCTTACTTCATGTTTTCGCCCCCACGTTCAAGCAAATGCATCACATAGTCAACAACCGGATCAACATTGTAGTTTCCGATAAACTCATTCAGCTTTTCCTTCACTTCATCCCGCAGGTTCTAGTTTTGATTTTCTGCTAGACTGAAAACTATGTTCGGGTGCTGAGCTTGGCCTATAAACATCTTCGGATAATCGAAACCGTACCGGTAAAAACGAAAAAAATGTCCCAAATCTGTTTTTACCAAACTGTTTTTTTTTTTTTTTGGGTACTAAAAATCACACAAGTCTAACAGTGCAACCGGTTTGTCCAGATCGTCTATGGATCAAGTTTTGTGTGCGAAACGTTTAACTTTGGTTATGTCAGCTGGTTAACTTTCCACCTTTAAGGGTGCAACTCGGAACAATCCCAAATTCGGAACAGTAACTTGGATTCTTAATCCGAGATGGAATCTCGAAACAGTGATCCGAGATGGTATCCGAGATGCACTGTTTCAATCCGAGATGCTTCCCAAATCTGAGATGAGAAATGATCCGGAATGAGAGTTTGATCCGGAATTAGAGTCTGATCCGGAATGAGAAACCTTATCCGAAATCAGCAGTATTCTGAAATTTCGATGAACAGTTGTCTGGAATCAATCCGAGATGGATGATCTTCTTCGTGTTCTTCGGGATCTTCAACAATTTCGAATTCGAAATTCAACAAATTAATCCGAAATCAATCTGAAATTCAAAGAATTTATCCGAAATCCTTGAATGTTGATCTGAAATGCTTGAATGTTGATCCGAAATGCTTGAATGTTGATCCGAAATGTTTGTTTTTAAGCACAAACTGGATAGAATCAGTGTGATATCAGATCTGAGCCTGGAAAATAGGTTCAACATGCTTTGATACCACTTGTAAGTCCCAATAAATCCGGATCTATCAAGATATCACACAATCACCAAGGATGGGCGGAATCCAAACTTGGTGATCTTCAAAAAAATCGAAAAGATGAAGAACAACATGAATCAACTTTAACACCTTGCACACGATTCTATTACTTGAACAAACAAAACCATCTGGTACAAGATGGAGGCTCTCTCTAGAGAAATCCTAAAAGTCTTAACCCTAGAAATGAATAAGCTTAGCTTATATACCTAGGGTAAGGGCATGCCCCTCATGGGCTTGCCTATGGGCTTGCCTGGCCCACATGGCCTATGGCATGCCCAAATGACCTATAAAGGTCCAAACCTAATACAAACTAACCTAGACAATCCGAGTAAACTACCATAGACCGTTTACGTATATTTGATGCTTCAGTCTCACACTTCTAGGACCTAACAGTAAATAAAATAAAAACGAAATAAATTTAGAACTTGGATTCCCGACACTCTAAAGATAAACCCAAAACTTCTCTTCTACCAATTCCATTTGGGTGTGTAAGCCACATTATAGAGTTTTTCTTGAGGACAAGCAAAGATTCAACTATGGGGGTATTTGATGTCGCAAGATGCAACATATAAATTACATCAAACAAAGTATAAAATCAACACCTTTTCAGTACTAATGTTGGAATAAACATGTTTCTTTGTTTACATCTAAATTACAGGATCAAAAGAGCTTAAACGAATAAAAGGAACAAACTAACAACAGAAACGAACACAAATACAAAGAAGGAGGATTGACATGACCTGCCGAACCCCCATGCACATCCAAAACAACAAAAATAACGAAATTAGAAGCTCAGGCACAGGGTCGTGCTCACCAGGCCTGGGGTCGTGCCCAGTCAAGATTCTTTTCAGAACAAGACAATAGCAAAAGATAAACCAACACAGGGCCGTCCCAAGCCAACATGGGCCATGGTCAACTCTAAGATTTGTAGAATCTATGATATTACAGCAAGTAGACAGACCACAGGGCCATGCCCTCTCACCACGTGGCATGTTGGTACATAATCTGACATTTGTAGTTAATGAAGGGAGAGAAAATGAAGCCCACGGGGTCAGGTGGGCACGAGGACGTGGTTGCCTTGTTTCCAGCTATAAATAGAGGTGCTTGGCTCATGAGAAAGGCATCCCTTGACAAACCACTTCACTCAAACTTGCCGTCAGTCAACCACCACTACAACACCAACACCGACCATTATCCTCCATTGTTCATCTTTTAGAGTATTAAGTAGTCTCGGGATCCAAGATTGATCATAAGAGTTCTTGTCAAACAAAGACCATGCTTGGATAAATCTCTTACATCACTTGGTGAGACAAATATTTTATGTATTACTTTTGATTTCCAATCTTTGGCAACTTTTTAATCGGGTATGTATTAATGACTTTAATAACTAATTTTTTATATTGAAACTGAACTTTATTTAAACACTTCTTCATGTTTTGTTGATTCACTCATTTGTGTCTTTATGGTCTATATAAAGCGCGTTAACTACCTTGAAGGGGGTTACAAGGGTGTTTGGGTAAAGTTCTTGTCTCGTTCAGATATAGATCCTACGAGGACTTGGTTCAAGGTTATTAGGACTTCCTTTGAGATAGATAACATTAAATCAGGGGAAGTAAGAACAACTTGAACCCCTTATAAATAAATTACTATTAAATCTTTGTCCGGCCTTGCGGGACTGTATCAATGCTGACTCAGATCAATATGGCCAAGGGAAACGTCGCCTTCACAAGAGGGGCCTTCCACTTTTCGCATTAATAACTTATTTAACTATCTTTCAATATGCAGACCTTGCGGACTGTATTCCTTCTGACTAAGACCAATAGGTTGAGGGTAACGTCGCCTTCACAAGTGGGGCCTACTACTATAACTATGATAATCTCTTAAAAATCCCAAGGTGCAGAAGTCATCAAGAATACGTAAAAGAGGACTAGGAACCAAGTCATTCTTTCTTATCTATTTGTTTTTATGTATTTATTTACGTTCCTACATTTAGTTTTTATCTTTTAAAACTTTTCAAAAATGTTATCAAAATTTGGTTAGATTAGACGTTAATGATATGCCGGTACTAAAAGCTCTTATGTCCTTGGACGACCTCAGTATCTTACCATCACTATACTACATCTACGATTCGTGCACTTGCCCTAACGTGTGTAGAGCGATAGTATTGTATCGTATTTTATAAATTTAAAGCCTGATCCACGAGTAAAAAGTGCTTAAAATATAACAAAAATTATAATCACACTCGACCACGTCACCCTCCTACCCGACAAACGATTGAGGTCACGAGTTCATATCATTCACCACCGCATGACCAGCCCGCTACAGAGGAATATAGTCATATCTTAGACCCTTATTACTACCTGGACATGGCAAGGAGGAGCCCTACCCATATTATCATTCCACGATCTCTCACACCCATTCCTAGGGTTAGCAGGTCCCCTACTCTCAATACCCCAACAACTCGTATCTCACCTGCCCTATCTGATACACCCACTCCCCCTGCCATTAGCCTTAGATAGACAACACGTAGGAGGATGCCCGTTCCAGTACCAGTTTTTACTCCCCCTACTTCACCACTTGCACCTCCCCCAGCAGGATTGTGACCGAGAGTGACCGCTAGGTTCATTGATCCGATGCACGAATCCACACTTTCTCATCCTACCATATATACGAGCCGGGTGGGCCTTCACATCCCGTAGAGGATTCCCCTCTACAATTTGGGGTATCCCATCACCTCAGGCAGAGCTCCCCGAGTCACTAGAGATTAGGAGTTGGCTTGAATATGTGAATGAGCAGGTGGTAGCACTCACCGTTACAGTGATAGAGGAAGCACATCATCGTAGCGCCATGTATGATTGCATTATAGTTACCTAGTAGACGATGATGATGGTCCAGTATAGACAAGCTTATGCTGAGTTCCGTCAGGGACGTACTCAGGCATTATTATGGTTTTACAGAGGAGCTATCACACTATTGGGGATAGGGTTTGTGTGGTTGGCTTTCTAGAGACAAATGTAGAGACACGGTTACTTTTGTACATATGTCTTTTGACATCACATCAAGCACTAGGCACTTGATGCGTATGTCGAGGTGTTGATGTGTTACTCTTCTATTTCAGTACTGAATGTCTTATCTTGCTTGTACGTCACTGTAGTGACATGTTTTGACTAGCACGTTATAAGCACTGATCCCTAGTGGATTAAGTCTACGTGCAAATATTGACATTGTACAACGACACTCATATGTTGTTAGATGTTTTTATATGTGTTTATGGATGCAATGTAATGACTGAAACATGTGATGTTATGAATTATATACTCGATCTGTGTGCCAACCTATGTGCATTCTATGCTAATAGAAATGGCACCAAAACGTGCAAACAACTTGACTGAGGCTAATATCACACAGTTGATAACCCACCAATTACATGCGGTTATCCCAACTATTGTAGCTCAAATTACTGCCGGTGTGACCACAAACTTGCCTAATCGCCAACCTAATCCTAATGTTGTTCCGGCCGCCCCGAAAAATGTGCGGTAGGGATGCATTTACAAACAATTCATGGAAGGTAAACCCATGGAATTTAATGGCATCAAAGGACCGACCAAAATTGTACATTGGATAGAGAAACACAAGTTGTCATCAATATTGTAATATTTTTTGGCAGACTCTATTGTTAAGTACGCGACATCCACCTTTGTGGATGAAGCTTTAAACTGGTGGAATACAATAGTCCAAACACGTGGACAAGAAGCCATTGATCACCTGACGTGGGACGAACTTAAGATGATGCTTATGGAACACCGTTGCCTGAAGAATGAAATCTAGAAGTTGGAACACGAATTCTGGAATTTAAAAATGCAAGGGGTAGACCACGTTGGTTACACCAACCATTTCAACACTCTCGCTCAATTACTACCTGATATGGTCCAACCTGAGTCAGAATGTATCGAGCAATACATATTAGGCTTAGCCCCAAAGGTCCGTAGTATTGTAAACTCCATGGAACATCTCTCAATGGAAAGTGTCGTGTCTAGGGCTGTCACAATCACGTTTAATATGGTTAGAAGGAATGTCCTGAAAATGCCTGGAGAAAAATTTGGTACAAAGAAAAACAACTATGATTGGAAACCACAAGGAACCCAACAAAATAAACACACCCGAGTGACACCCCAAACCATGCCATGACTACTAAAGATTGAAGAACAGATAATTATAAAGGGACATTTCCGAAGTGCAAGAAATGCGGATTTCACCATCCGGGTGAATGTTGAACCATGGTCTGTAACAAATGTCGAAAACGAGGCATAACACCCGAAGTTGTAGAGCCTTTACTGATAACACCCGAAGTGATACCCCAACTCGTTCTTACCAACCCACTCGTTTCCAACCACCAAGATCTCAACCAACCCAACAAAAATAACTACAACAACCCTAGAAGTCGTAATTGACCTACCCCCGTACTTGTTTCAAATGTGGTAACACAGAAAACTTTAAGATAAATTATCCTAAACTTAACCCAGGTCAGACGGGAAGAATGAACCAAGAACAAGCTTCTGCTTCAATCCAATCATGAGGGCGCTTTTGTGATCGGATCAAGTCACGTAAGCTAGGATCCGAATGTGGTGACATGTACCTTTCTCATTTCCGAGTAGTATGCTTTTGTGTTGTTCGATACGAGCACTGATAGGAGCTATGTTTCCATTAATTTCTTACCCCTATTAAATATGCCAGCTATTGAACTAACAAGTCCATATTTCATAGAACTTGCTAATGGTAAACCTATAACTAGTCACCAAATCATTCGCAATTGTCCTTTAATTATTAACGACCACCAATTCATTATTACCTACTACCGGTAGAGCTTGGAAGTTTCGACATAGTAGTGGGAATGGACTGGTTGTCCAAGTACAAGGCGGAGATTATTTGCGAGCAAGAGATTATCAGAATCCCTTTTCCTAACGATGAAGTTATTATGGTATAGAGAGAGAAGTCCGATACCATGTTAACCCTTATATCCCACCTTAAAGTGTTGAAATGTATACGTCAAGGATGTGATGTGTTCTTAACAGCTGTAGTTATGAACGAACCAGAAGAATGACGTATTGATGATATCCAAAAAGTACGCGATTACGTAGACGCGTTTCCCAATGAATTGCCAGGATTTCCACTCAATCGACAAGTCAAGTTCCGTATCAACTTAATACCGGGAGCAGCACCAATCGCAAAAGCACCTTATGGCTTAGCACCTTCTGAGATGCAAGAACTATTTGCTCAATTACAAGAACCGCTAGACCAAGGTTTTATCCTTCCCAGTTATTCACCTTGGGGAGCATCAGTGCTATTTGTGAAAAAAAGGATGGAAGCTTTCGGAGACTACCGGGATCTGAACAAAGTGACCATAAAGAATCCATACCCTCTACCTCAAATCGATGATCTGTTTGATCAGTTGCAAGGAGCCTGTTCCTTTTCCAAATTGATCTCAGATCCGGTTATCATCAAGTGAAAGTTCACAAGGAAGATATCCCTAAAACAGTCTTTCGAACTCGGTACAGTCACTATGAGTTCCAAGGTATGCCTTTTGGGTTAACCAACCCACCCGCAGTGTTTATGGATCTCATGAACTGAGTTTGTAAACCATATCTTGACAAATTTGGCATAGTCTTTATTGAAGATATTTTTATCTATTCCAAAAGTAAAGAGGAACATGAGCACCATCTACGAGCCATACAGGAGATATTGAGGAAAGAGAAGTTGTACGCCAAGCTATCAAAGTGCAACTTCTGGGTACAAGTGGTTTAGCTTTTAGGACATGTGGTAGATCAACAAGGGATTCATGTTGAGCTTAGTAAGATCGAAGCTATTAAGAATTGGCAAGTGCATAAGTCTCTGAAAGAGATACGCCAATTCTTGGGATTGGCTGGATATTACCGTCGCTTTATTGAGAACTTTTCCTGCATTTCCCAATCCTTAACTGCCTTGACACAGAAAGATCGAAAGTACGACTGGGACGAAGAACAGGAAACAGTTTTTTAGCTGTTAAAACCAAAGTTGTGTGAGGCGCCAATTTTCACATTAAAAGAGGGCAGTGATGACTTTGTAGTATATTGTGATGCATCTCGACGTGGTTTTGGAAGCTTATTGATGCAGAGAAACAAGGTTATCGCATATGCTTCCAGACAGTTGTAAGTACATGAAAAGAACCATACTACGCATGATTTAGAGTTGGGAGCAGTGATATTTCCACTTAAGATACGGAGGCATTACTTGTATGGTACGAAATGTACAATTTATATGGATCACAAGAGCCTCCAACATATATTCAATCAAAAGGAGCTTCATATGAGATAACACAAATGGGGAGTTATTAAACTATTATGACTGTGAAATAAAATACCACCTAGGTAAGAATAATGTAGTAGCTAATTCCTTGAGTAGAAAAGACCGAGTAAAGCCACTCAGAGTGCGAGCTCTTGGGATGATTGTTCAAACATGTCTCAAAGAGCAGATTCATAACACTCAGATGGAAGCCTTGGAGGAAGGTCAGCTAAATTGCGAGAACTAACACGGTAATGAAAGGAATTTTGTGAAGAAACCGGATGAAGTGTTGTATTTCAAGGATAGAATATGGATTCCTACTAGGCATGAACTACGACAATTGATATGGATTCAAAATATTCAATTCATCCCTGTACGGATAAGATGTACCATGACCTCAAGGACTTTTATTGGTGGCCCGGTATGAAAAAGGACGTGGCAGAGTACGTGAGTAAATGCTTGACTTGTGCCCGAGTCAAGGCGGAATGCTAAAACCCTAGGGAATGTTACAACAACCGAAATACCTTAATGGAAATGGGAGCAAATCACGATGGACTTCGTGACCCATCTTCAAAAAACACCCCAAGGTCATGATGTGATTTGGGTAGTAGTAGATAGACTAACCAAATCGGCACACTTTATCCCAATACGCACTACCTACAAAACCGATAAATTGACCGAAATCTACACCAATGAAATAATGGCTAGACACGACATCCCCGTTGCTATCATCTCAGACCGTGATAGTCATTTCACGACACATTATTTGCAGCAATTACAAGAAGCATTGGGGACCAGAATAGATTTAAGTACTGCTTCTCATCCCCAAACAGATGGCCAATCAGAGTGAACTATACAAATGTTGGAAGCTTTTCTCCGCGCGTGTGTACTAGAATTTGGAGGAAGTTGGGACAAACATCTTCTACTAATCAAATTCCCATATAATAACAGCTATCATAGTAGCATTCAAGCAACACCATATGCAGCACTTTGCTTTCGAAGTGGGGATCGCCACTTTGTTGGGCTGAAGTGGGCGATACACAACTTTCTGGAACTGAATTGATCCAAGAAACTATTGATAAGGTCCACAAGATTCGAGACAGACTAAAAGCCGTACAGGATCGACAGAAGAGATATGCCGATGTCCGTAGGAAACAATCACCATGGAAGGGAGTAAGAAGATTTGGAAAGGCGGATAAATTAGCTCCAAGTTACATTGGACCATATGAAATTGTTGATAAAGTTGGCCCCGTAGCTTTTCGATTAACGTTACCTGTCGAACTAAGTACCATTCATGATGTCTTCCACATATCAAACTTGAAAAAGTGCCTAACAGAGGAGGCAGCCATATAATAGCATTGGAAGATGTGCATATTAATGATAAACTTCAATTCGAAGAGAAGCCAGTGGAAATCATAGACAGGAAAGCCAAACAGTTACGCCACAACAAGATCTCACTGGTAAAAGTCTGGTAGAACTCCCAGCGAGGGCCCGAATACACCAGGGAGCGGAAGGATGAATTTCGCCGGAAATACCCGCACCTTTTCCGCAACACAAAAACTAATGATAGAGTGAATCGATGGGACGAAATTTCTTAACCGGGGGAGAATGTGACAACCGTGGCGAATCAGGTAAACCCTAATGTGTACGTACGACTTACATGAGTAACATATGTGTAATAATACCAAACAGTGCGATATTGATGCCTAATGTGCTAAAAGTAGGTTACACAGTTTGAAAACCGTATAAATATTAATTTAGATGCAAACGCCAGTACCATATACTATTCTAAGAGTACAAAATTACTTAGACATAGTACTTAGACAATAATGTAAGATTTGAGGCCGTAATAGGTGGCACGTAAAAGAGGCAGTTCTTGTTAACGAAAAGCCTTTGATTTTAACGCACGCAGAAACAACCAAACATGCATTGTACAGTCAGTCAAGCTTAAAACATTACTTATGGAACACTAATATAATGTATTTCAAGCAAATACGTGAATGCGTTCAGCTTTTCATTAAAGACGGGTTAGTATTTTTAAAATTACGCGTTGTGAGATCATTTACCAAACTGACGGGTCAAATGATAATTTGAGCCATGAGATACCTTGACAGAAATTTAGTAGTATAAGAGCTTGTTTGATAATAATCATAAAATATATTATATTTGGCCCTATTCTGTTTTTAACAAAACATAGGTCAAAATGTAGAGAAAAACAAACTCGTCTGAATGGTATATTCATAATTTTTTTAAAACCCTATATTTTGTTAGTTACATGAGTAAAACGAGTGAAGCAGGTGAAATAATTATAAAGTTATAATAATATAATAATAGTTATTATATCAACAATTGAAACCGCCTTTTGTAAATTTGGTCTTATCAAATGGCATGATATAATTAACTTTCCATCTCTTTTGTTTTTACTCATTTTCTCATAAATTTTCACCTTAGAACAGACAATTTGAAAGATTGCTGGAACACCAAGAACAATCAGAGTCTTAGAGGTATAAGCACTATTAGATATGGTTTTATTAGTTTTTCATGCCTAAAACATGATTATAACAAATAAATCAGATTTAATCCATGATAACATGAGTTCTTGATCATTTAAGAACTTTTCTAAACTAAGTTCAAGGTAACAAGATCATACATGGTGAAAATAAGCCTCGATTAAAATTTTAGATTTTTCTGAATTTTTGGTGAATTTTTAAATGTTTTAAATGAATAAATTCGAAAAAAATTACCAAACGAGCTCAATAAACCACCAAAAGTTTCAAGAATGTTTTGGTCAATATGGAAAACATTCTGGAAAATTTGGGGACCACTGACTGAACTTGAGTTTAGTTTTAGAATTAACGTTGTCACAAACAATTTAGGTTGCCAGAAACACATTGTAACTAATTCAGAAAAATCTTAATTTTTTCAAGGAAATTCCTGGATATATTTGACACTTCTGTGAATTTTTGAAAGTTGAATCATTTTGGGTGTAAATTGTTCGATTAAAATACTATTTTTTGCGTAATTATTAAAATTAATAAATTGGTTTCATAAATTCTGAAAATATTTTTCCTGAATTCTATATATTTTTAACCAACTATATAAAAATTTTCGGAATTCAAACAAATATATACATTGAATAATAGTTTTTAGAATTTGAATTTCATTAATTTAAATAAAATCGGCAATTTTAAACGTATGACGAACCTGCCATAACCATGAACTGACCAATGACTAAATTGGCAATAAATGGAGCACCAGATTTATTCGATTTATTCTGGGGTGTTTCAGGGCAAAATAGGTGCTTGGGGTACATTACACGCCAGTTCGGGAGATTCCCCGACCGCGATAACGGAAACTTAAAATCGGGCAACCTTGGATCCCCAAACGACCAAACTCCCTTAATATAAAGTTCATCATTTCTATTAGCCAACACATTAGTACAGTCCTTATGATTAGTCACTTGCCCGAACGCCTAAAACAGCTAACCATAACTGTCTCGCAAAACGGTTCACGAAAGCCAAACACAATTTTGACACTAAGACAATACCCACCGCCCTACTGTTATGCTATATGTCAACTTTTAGATGAATATTCCCATCCGAACCCAAGTTATAACAATTACCGACCCGAACCCTGTTTTTTGGTAAGTAACCCAACACTACCTGATACGAGGATTGAAGTGGTAGAGCACTTACACATATAACCCACATGGTTGATGTGCTTACTTATTATGTGAGTTTTACTACCCCATTTTCAAACTATTTTCCTATTTTAAATCGGGTGAAATGCATGTTACATATGTTCATACGTCATGACTTACGTGAATTATTTGAGTAAACACTAATACATGAAAAGTCACCACATACCCAAGTGATTAATCATAGGCTGGTGAATGTGTAAATAGTACTATTAGTCCGACAAATCCAATTGCGATGGCCTGGAACGCCATGAGATACATGTGCACTTGTACATGTTCAATTATAGGCTATGGGGTACTAGCCATATCTACAATGGGGTAGTGTGGTGGCGGTGGACCACAAGGTTGAGTTGACATTCAAGGCTTCACTTTCGGACTCGGTATATATTCAATCAAATGTGCCAAACGTGTACTATATTTACATCTATATAATACAAACTAAAATAGTGAAACTCACCAACTATTTGTAGCTGATTTTTTTCCAAAATGTAACATGTTTTTCAGGCAAAGCAAAAGAGGAATAAGCTGGTAGGAGTTCCAAGTTTTGAGTGCGGATAGTACGTGAATAGAGGTATAGCTACTAGTACAAGACTGCTTGTGGAAAAACTTAGTTGTAACATACATGTTATTGTGTAAATAAATAATCTAAATGAAACACGTTGGTAATGTATAATATAATATCTTTATGAGCAATGTGTCTGTTCCATACGCTGGTAATGTATAATATAATATCTTTATGAGCAATGTGTCTGTTCCATGTGTCTGTTGCTCCCCGCGAGCGCTTCTTTTGCGAGTCGGGGTGTGACAACGTATCAGCATCTTTGAGTATCTTGTTAATATAGCTTGTCTACTTGATGGCTATCTCACCCCTGCTTGAATAGCTTCTATTCCTAGATAATATGCTAGCAATCCTATATTGCTCATTTCAAACTTGTTCTCAGTCTAAGACTTGAAAATATCTATTTCCTTCCTTGATGTTCTAATGACTATCAAATCATCAATGTAGACTCCAACTATCAGTGTAGAAGTCTTCCTCGTCCCTATATAGATTGCTTGCTCTAAAGTGCACTTCTTGAAGTTAAGTGACTTTAGGGTTTGATCTAACTTCGTGTTCCAAGCACGTGGTGTTTGTCTCAATACATACAACGCTTTTGATAGTTTATATACTTTTCCTTCATCTCCTGGCTTTACAAATCCTTTCGATTGCGAGACATAGACCCCCTCCTTGAGATATATATGTATGATTGTAGACTTTATGTCTAAGTGATGTACCACCCATCCTTGATATGCTGCTAAAGCGAACATTAGTCGAACTCTCTCTATGCGTGCTACTAGTGCAAAGACTTCATCAATGTCTATCCCATGTTGCTGAACATATCCTTTTGCTACCAGCCTTGCTTTGTATCTTACAACTTCTCCATTTGCATCTTTCTTAGTCTTGAATAGCCACTTTAAACCTATTTCCTGTGATCTCTTGGCAACTCTGTCAATCTCCAAGTGTTATACTTGTTTATCGAGTCTAACGCAGCCTTCATTGTTTCAAACCATTTTTTGTCACTAGATGCTTCCTTGTAATTCCTTGGTTCTTCTTCAGCAAGTCGTAATTCTTGTGGATCTAGTTGAATTTCCTCCGTCTCCTCGTATAGTTCTTCGAGACTTCTCAGTTTTACTAGAATGTCATTAATACTCCCTATTATACTTTTGGATGTAGATGGACCTCTACTTGATAATCTGCTTGAAATTCCCGATGAGTTCTGATTGTACGAATGTGCTTGCGGGGTTACATAGGAGTCTGGTTCTTCTGGCTGATCTACTCCAGAATCTTCATGATGTTGCCCGCTATTATTAGGACTACTTGGTTCATTTTCTTCTAACTCTGGTGGGTTTTCATCTTCTTGAATGACAAAGTTTGTCCATTCACGATTTCCTAAATCTACCATTTCCATATAACTATTCCAGTTGTATAGTTGACCTTCCATGAACTTTACATCTCTACTGATACATATCTTGTTCTTCGTCGGATCATATAATCTGTATGCCTTTGATCCTTCTTCTATTCCAAGATAAACCATGGGTGTACTTCTATCATCTAACTTCTTTTCTTGAAGTGGCAATACCTTAGCGTATGTTGTGCAGCCAAAAACCTTTAGGTGTTCCAAATTCGTCTTTCTTCCCTTCAAAGCTTCATAGAGGGTCTTGTTCACCAAAGCCTTCGTTAGAATCCAGTTTAATACATATAATGTATGTCTTATTGCTTCACCACAAAAATTATGTGGCATGTTCGTTGCCTTTAACATACTCCGAGTAGTTAACAAGTTCGTCTTGTTTCTTCTCTCTACTACTACATTTTGTTGTGGGGAACACAGAGCTGTAAGCTGTCTTGCTGTGCCGTTGTTTGTAATACTTGTTGAAGTCAGTTGACGTGAATTCTACTCCTTTATCCATCCTTAGCATCTTTAACTTGGTTCGTGTTTCTGTTTCCACATTTTCCTTGAACTACTTGAAAGTTTTGAATGCTTGATCCTTGGAAGTTAGTAAATATGCCCACATATAGCGAGTGCAATCGTCTGCCGGTAGCAATATATACTTCTTCCCAGCATGTGTTGGTGGTGATATAGGATCACACAAATCTCCATAGACTAAATCCAGAGGCATTAAGGATCTGAATTGTGCCTGCTTTGGAAATGGTGTCCTACTATGTTTTCCTAATAAGCATGCGTCACACACTTGACTGGCATAACTTATTGAGGAACTCCATGTACCATGTTCTTTGGAGTCATTTCTTTGATAGCATCAAAGTGTAAATGGCCTAACCTCGTGTGTCATAACCATTCTATATCTTATGTGTTTGAGAGTAGGCAGATTGGCCTTCCAATCTTCAATTTTACTTTATACATCATGTTCTCATTCTCTAGACTCGCATCGGTAACTTTATATTTCTGTCATGGACTGTTAGTAAGTCTCCGTCCGTAACTACTTTGCAACCGCTTGTGTGAGTTGTCGAAGGTTCAATATGTTGCTTTTCAGACATGAAATGTAGTATACTTGAGAAACAACCTTATGTTCTTGGTTCAGACATTCCATTATTGAACCTATGCCTTTAATCTCTATGTGCGACCTGTCACCGAAACGTACTTGTCCCATCACCTTTTCATCTAATTCTTTGAAGTGACTTCGCGCTCCTGTCATGTGGTTGCTTGCCCCATTTTTTAAGTACCATAGACTTTCATCTTCTATGGTGTACCTTGCCGGTTCTATGCGTTCTTCGTCTAACAGAACCCTTTCTTGAACAACGTTTTCTTCGTGTATTGACATTAGTAATACAGGTGCTTCGTCTTCCTCGACGAGATTTGAGTGTTCTTGTACAACATCTTTCTCAGGACAGTCTTTCTTAAAGTGTCCAAACTTTTGACACTTGAAACACTGGATCTTACTTGTGTCTGTTTGAGCTCTTGCAAATTTCCTCCAATTTCTAGAGTTTCCGCCTTTAGGTCTGTATGAAGATCCTTCACTCTTAGTGCTTTTCTTGTCTTTATTATCTCACCAATTTACACGCGGTTGGTTGAACCTGCGACGTCTGCTTGAGTTGTTGTGGTAATGTGTAAACATGAATCAATCTTCGCTGTCTCCTAGGCTTCCTTTCTTTAACCTTAGCCTATACTCGTAAGTCTTTACCCTTTCGGCTGCTTTTTCTAACGTCATTGTGTCTAGATCGGAGTAGTGTTCCATGGAGGCGATGATCTTAGTAAACTTATCTGGCACGACATTTAGGAGTTCGCGTAAAAGAGTCGGTTGACTCGGTGTTGTCTCTAATTCACTTGCCGTGTAACAATATTGTTTATCTTTCCAGTGAAAGAGTCCATAGTGTCATCTTCTTTCATTTGCATTAACTCGAACTCTGATATTAGTGTATGCCAACGAGCCTTTTATACCTGATCAACACCAACGTGTCTTGTTTTCAAAATTTCCCAAATTTCTTTTGCAGTCTTGCAACTTGCAACTTGCAATACAACATCTTCTGATATTGCTTGGAACAGATAAGCAATTGCCACCTTATTTTTCTTAACATCCGTTTGTGTATTTTATGCCAATTCAATCGTTTCCCAAAGTCCATTCGCTTCTAAAACCATTTTGATGTGAACTGCCCAAACAATATAGTTTGTTGGTTTTAGGATTTCAAACTGAAATTGGAAAAGTGAACTTCCTTCCTTTTGAATTACAATTTGTGGAGATGGTCCGATTACCCCTGACATATCTTGGGCTTAACAGTCTTCACTTTTCAACGAACTTTATTTTTTTCTTGTTTTACCAAACCTCTAATCCTTAACCCATGATTTTCCCGAAGTGTGTAATAACCAAACAATCACCCTAGATTCCTAACCCCTGGTTCGACCTAGAACCAAAAATAGTAAAATGAATTGAACTTGCGAATTGAAAAAAAAAACTGATCGCAAATTCCATGTGATGCCTAGGGCCTCATGCTCTTATACCAATTGTTGTCCATAATGATCTTTGATCTATAGAACGTAAACGTTAAACTAAACTTTATAGAATACTGAATTTTATAATACATAAGTGATTTTACAAATGAATACTAAACCTATTTATAGTTTCTAATGGTTGCGAGTGAATAGACACGTCCTTTCACGAACGGGTGCGTCCCTTGATCCCGTGGATGAGAATGATTGTAAAGAGGTGTGTCTTTTGAATCAAGAAGTTGCGTCCCCTTGTTCTCCTTGCTGCCGAAATCAAACAGGTGCGACCCAAGTGAGATGTCGATTCCCTTGGGGTGTTGGTTATCAAGTTTCACCTTGACACCTTCAGCCCTTGAACTTTATAACCGCTATCTAACTAGCTTTAAACTATACTAATAAACCCTTGCATTTTGGATGGGTAGAGATTACTGATTTCAATTTTGATCCATAATAGCCTAGGTGGTAACGGAACCTGCTGGCAAGGAGCCCAGCCATGACCATGCTTTTCCATGTAAAACTTTAAAGACACTTTAGAGCAATAAATGGTATTTAGTTTGGTGATTAAAATGTTAATAAGGTGAGCATCTCATATAAAATATTCTAATGACATCTACACTTAACTTAGTAATGAAAATAAGTTATCCAAAATTAAAGAAACAATTTAATCATCACATGACTTGAAAGAGTGATCCAGAAAACTAATATTTATTCGTACAAATCCATGCACAACTTATTTTCATTTGCAAATTAATGCACCTCGGGGGCCAAAAATGTAATGAAATATGATGTATAAGTGGTCAGAATTTAGTTTTTTTTTTTTTTCAGTCATGAACCTACGTTAAGGTACACAAATAAAAAGCCACAAATGTTCCATATTAGTATATCTATTTCCCGGGCGAAAAACATAATGAAATATGTTGTTTCCGGATCACAAATGTTCCATTAAGTATGTAAGTAAATACATTTTAAGTTATTTAACCCGGGACAAAAGCGAGAATCTCGACTTTCAAAGAAGAATTAGAATTGTACAAAGGACCAAGAGCTTAGAGTTCTATCTTACTGAACTTAAGGATAGTTTTATATGTAACTCAAGTCCATACATACAACTAAGTTATATTAATTGTACTAGCAAGTTCATTAGCTACGTTGATGACTGATTAGGCATAAATCTTGATATCTTGATGTTCATGCACAAAGGGCATTCAGAAACTTTGGTGTCACACTCTAAACATACGGAAAAGTGTCACCAGGATAGCACACCATGGTTGCAGGCAAGGTGTTGCAGTTCAGGCATGTGGTAAATTGCGGTTGCACCCTTGTGGACAAAGATTGGCTACCTCCCTCGCCATTAGAAACTTGGTGTAACCTTAAGTGCCTATCAACTTCAGAATGTTGTAAACGAGTCTTCAATCTGTCAATGCACTGTCGCATCTCTTTCTCCTGCATCACAAGCAGAAAGCCTCTAGATTATAAGTTCTCAGAAACTAGCAATGCATTATCCAAAAAGGATAGAACTTGTGACATGGATGTCCACACGGATGTACAACTCTTCTATGTGATGCGACACACTATCATCTACTGACTGCACTGGTTGCTGATTGCCGGTTCCAGGGATGGTGTTAAGTGGATCAGGATGGTAGTGATTTCCAGAAAGAGTAGCGTCATTGTCTACAAATAAAATGCCTCAAACAGTTGAATTTTAAATACATAGATATAAATAAGACATGATGTTAAAAGATATCTAATCAACACTTAAGACCTTCATTGTTGGTGGTTCCCCGTCTTCTCCTTATTGGTGCCACTACACAAGTAGTGAAAGGAAAGGAGATATGAAGACGCTATAGGCTGAGAATTTGGTGGTGGTGTAGAGAAATTGTAAAGGCAGTTGATATAGTGGTAAGGCACGCCATAGATCATCTGGTGGTGAGATAAATGTGATTAACATGAAATGATGAAGAATCCCATTTGGTTCAAGGGTGTATATCTACAATAATCGTGATACCCAGTAATCTTTACTTTAAATTCTGTAAAACTATTCTTGACTGTATCTTATTATGAATTAGCTGTAATTGTATATCATAGAAAAAGCCAAACAAAGATAGTGCAGTTTTCCTCCAAACCAGGACACATGAAAAATGAAAACCACATGGAATTGAAAGAAGTAGTGAACAGATATTTATGTAAAGAATTTGAATAACCATCAAAAGGATGACTAGATTTAAGTTAATTACCCATGATATTAAAAAATTTTAACTCTTCTGGAATTATATACCTTTGACATTTTACTTTATGTGAAATCACATATTGTTTAGATATAACATGAAAATACATAAAGTTATTTTTGAGATAATACAAAATTTATGGAACAAAGGACTTGATCATTGTTTTGGTAAAAACTTATCAAGAAAAGAATAACTTTGTGATCAAATTTGTAATTGAGGTAGTGTGCTTAACAATTCGTGTAACAAATACAATATTGAAAGCAACGAAATGACACATTTTGTTTGTTACGAGGAAAGCTCTTGATCCTTAGGGATCTCCGACATAAAACCTCGGGACGTGACTAAATGTTAGGTAGTCTCTTGTTTCCGATATGTCAAAATATTTTTACTAATGTTGTATGATCAGTTTATATGTCATAACTATTGATCATGTAGGTTTAAAACTATTTTACGCAAAAAGGGTATATTTGACATTTTAAATGTATTCATCGTTGATTCATCATTTAACCCATCAAATGTAATGACCATGAGGTATAACCTTAGAGGGTTATTCCCTATATTACTATGGTCATATATTCGGGCGTGGTCGGATCCTAAGGTTGATCAAACGGGTCAGATTCGAAAGTCAAAGCAGAAGTCAAACTGCTTATCTTTCGACTAACGAGTAAGCGCTAAATGAGAAATAACAAGTTAGATATGCTAAGACATGTCTAATAATGTTGTATAAACTGATTTGGTATCAAAATTTTAAATTTTAATACTTGAAAACTCATTCTTCGTAAAATGCACTTTTATTCTCTTTTGTCTTTTTATTTCATAGTTTGACTCGTCATTTCGCGTATTAAACGTGATGATAAGAGGGTGTAATCGCAAATGATTAACACCTTTATTATTATAATCATGTAACAAAGTTCATTTTGAACTTTGACTTGACCAAAATGGTCAGAACCCGAAAGTCAAATCAAACGTCAATTTGCTTGACTTTTGGCCCATAACTAGCTATTTAATGAAATAGACTACGAAAAACACTTATAACTGGTCAAGAAGGAAGCTTAGAACTCAGAGATAGAGGCTTCAATTTAGAAGCAAGCTCCAAGAAGATAAGAAAGAAGAACTTCACACTTTGACTTTGAATTGTTTGAAGTGGTGCCAAGAAAACTGAAAGATTTGGAGCCTATGTATACTAATTGAGGATAAAGGAGGTAATGACAAGTGTTACCAATTGTTTGATTAGTGTTCTAACATGTGTCTTAACAAGAATTAAAGTGGCAAGAAGTGTGCAAGGTGTCCATACTTGGTGAACAAGGCTGTTGCCCACAAGTTTCTACATATTGGGCATGCCTCACCGTACCCTTGTCCTTAGGTCCGTAAGGGCCTATGGCGGGCCGATTTGCTTTTTGGACAGTTTCAGCTAGGAAGATTTTTCTTTTCACATTTTTGTCATTTTTATCCCCTCTAAGGTAATATTTAGGTTATATTAGGGTATTATCGCTTGTGTATCTTGGAATTTGTGACGGAAATGTTACGGATATCGTTTTGCTTGATCGTACGATCATGTATTTTGTATCTAAAATATAGAATTTATAAACACGAAAAATGATTGAAATTATACAACCTTTGAAATGTTGCTAATGTTACAGTTTCATCAAAGCCAATAGTATTAATATGATTAGATATCTAAGAAGTTACATTATAATTCGATATGGATAGGTCTAGATATGTGAAATTCATTTGATTGTTTGATCTTTTGTTTTGTCTCATCCTTATAATCTATCTGCTTCTAAATGTGATGATTAATTGATTATAAGTCGTATTCTTTTTATAAATTATGTCTCCTAAATACATATTCGGTCCTAACAAAATATAAAAGAGGAAATTGATTATAAGTGGTATTCTTTTTAGAAATTAAGAAAGTATCAAGCGGGGGACAAAACTAATTTTTTATTAGCGTTTAGTTATTAATTTTAGTTGTATTGTGTATTTTATTGTATACGGTATAATGTTTTAAGTTGCATGACGGTACGTTAAAAAATTGGGATACCCCTAAAAGTTTTTCTAGGATGAGTTATAGTTGGGAAAGATACTTATGCATAGTGACCAGTATTTGCTAATTGCTACTTTAGCTACATGTTATTTTAGCCCAAATTGTTGGTATTTGAAATTTCAATGTAAAATCTATATGTTCTCATGTGTTTCAGTTCGTAAAGAAATTCAATTTGTTTTATTTATTCTTTGCTTAAGCGTTAGATCCCCTATGTGGTCGACCAGGAGGTTATTGCTTAAGTATTCTACTTTATTTTCTTGATGTTTCATTCAAGCTTTAGATCACCTCTGCGTATATTCGTCACACATCACACATCGACGTAGTGGTTATAGCCTAAACAATTTCAACTGGGTTTACAATTTCTATTTGCTCAAAATCTTGGATTGTCTCTTCGTACACCTCTTCAAGTTCTCAAGATTCTGATTTGTTTTACACTTTGTTATTTTTGCATGAGACGTAGTTTATAAAAGGTGATAAAAGCAGCACTCGAGTTTGTGCATTGCATGATGAGTGGATAGGGTCCATGAGGCTTTGTGCTTTAATAATATTTAACTTATCAGTAAACATTGCCAACATGGATTGCATGAGTTTAGGTGGATAAACCATACCTATGATCATTGTGGACTGCTATTTAAAATTCTGAATAATTAAACAAAAGTGTATGTTAGTTCAATCCATATGCTGGTATGATCCTCTTGCAAATGTTATGTTATGGTGGAAACCGGAAAATAGATCTTGTTCTTTAGTATATCAGGTAGTGATGCTAGATTTGTTTTACCATTGCGATCACAACTGTTGAAAGATGTATTTCAAAACTGAAGCTCGTCAAGACAGATTTACACAATCGATTGGGCAAAGATTATTTGAACAATGCTTTTGTTTTTGCTGTCCAAAAAACTTTGGATAAAGTAAAAGATGACAAAGTATTTTTTTATTGTTTTTTTATTATTGTATTATTGCACTGTAATTTATTTTTTTGGGATACCACTGCATTTTTTAATTAGATCCGCCACTGTAAAAAAATCTTCTAATAGCAAAATCTACACTTAACTTTGTCTTGAGTGAAAACTAGTGAAATAAATTATTAAAAAATAAAGAAACAATTTAGTCATCACAAAACTTTTTTTCATTGTACAATTTAATGCACCTCGTGGGACAAAAATATAATGAAATGTGATTAAGATGTGGTGAGAATTTGTTTTCGTTTTTTTTTCAAACACCAACCTTCGTTAGGGTACACAAATAAAAAGCCACATATGTTCCTTACTAGTTTATCTTTTTCCAGGGCCATAATACAATGAAATATATTTGTACCAGGTCATAAAAGTTCCATTGAGCATGTATAGTAGATACATTTTAGGTTATTTATTCGGGGAACAAAGCAAGAATCTTGATTTTCAAACAAGATACAGAATAGCACAAAGGACTAAGATCTTAGAGATCTTTTATTTACTGAACTGGAGGATAGTTTGATGTGTAACTTGAGTCACAGAGATACAACCAATATATATTGAAAGTACTACCAAGTTCATTAGGTTGAATACTGATTAGACTTGAAACTTGATAGCTTGATGTTCTTGCAATAAGGGCATTTGGAAACTCTGTTGTCACACTCTAAACATACTGACAAGTGTCTGCAGGGGTAGCACACTATGGTTGCAGGCAAGGTGTTGCAGTTCAGGCATGTGGTAAGCTGTGGTTGCACCCTTGTGTGCAAAGATTGGCTGCTTCCCTCGCCAGAGGCAACCTGGTGCATATCAACTTCTGGATGTTGGAAACAAATCTTCAATCTGTCAATCTCTTTCACCTGCATCACAAGCAGAAAACCTCTAGATAATACATTCTCAGAAACTAGCAATGCATTAACCAAAAAAGGATAGAAGTTGTTACATGGATGTCCACAAGGATGTACAACTCTTCTATGTGAGGTGACACGCTATCATCTACTGACTGGACTGGTTGCGGATCAGCATGGTTGTGATTTCCAGGACGAGTAGCATGGTTGTATACAAAGGTAATTTCTCAAACACGTTAGATTTTAAATAAATAAATATAAAGAAGACACAATGCTAAAAGATATCTAATCAATACTTAAAACCTTCATCGTTGGTGGTTCCCTGTCTTCTCCTTATTGATGTCATTACACAAGTACCCAAACAAAAATAGATACATAGATGCTATACGCTTAGAAATTGGTGGTGGCATAGAGAGATTATATAGGCAATTGCTATAGTGTTATGGCAAGCCACAAATGATGCGGTGGTGAGATAATTTTGATTAACATGAAATGATGAAGAATGCCAGTTGGTTCTAGGGTGTATATCTTCAATAATCGTGATACCAAGACCTTTACATTAAACTCAGTAAAACAAATTTTAACTATATCTTGTTATGAATTAGCTGTAATGGTATATCTTAGATAAAGCCAAAAAAGATAGTAAGTTTTCCTCCAAACCATGACACACTAAAAATGAAGACCACTAATTGGGATTTAAAAAAGTAGTGAGCATATATTTATGTTAACAATGTGAATAAGCATCAAAAGGAAGACCATATTTATGTTAATTACCTATGATACTAAAACAATTTTAACTCTTCTCAAAATGTATACTTTCAACTTTTTTCTTTATGTGAAAATACATACTGTTTAGATCTAATTGGAAAATAACTAGATTCTATGATTCTATGGAGCAAAGGACTTGATCATTACGTGACAGTTATGAGTTTGGTTGGTTAGCATTAAACTGTTTGATTAATATCTTGCAACAAACTCCCAAAACCGTCTATGTTACATATGGAATCGTCCTAAATGTCTAGTAACATTGTGTCTAGAATAAACATACAATATAAAAAAAGCACAAAACATACATATAGTTAAGTTTATATTCCGGAATAGTGATCAACAAAATTTTATTATATTTGTACAAATTAATGTGGTGAGAATCTATTTTTCTCAATCAAGAACCTTTTTGAAGGTACATAAATGTAAAAGTTGCAACACCGTCTATCATTCCTGGCAAAAATGATAGTATATATATATGTATATAATATATATAGTTATTTAACAACAGAATTCAATTTGAATCTTCATTTTAAAACAAGAATTAAAGTAGAAAAAACTACCAAGATCGAGTTCTTAGTGTGTTATATAACTCGAATCTCATACATAGAATTAATATATCATATTTCCTCTAAAAGAACATGCCAAATATATGCTGGAACTTCCATGAAAAAATGCTATACATCGAAGTGATCTAACAATGGCTTAAAATATGGTTTCCTCATTTCACATGTTTGTAATATTCATAGCACATTTTAAGATGGCCAACTTATGAAACATGGGTGTGCGTATGTTGATGTACTTATTACGTACCACACCACACGTGTAGTTCGCTAGATCTAGGTCTTAGAATGATAAAAAAGGCCCTAAGGACCCACCCTTGTTCTTCCCACATATAACCATTTCCCCTCCAATTGATTAACAAAGATAAGTTTATGATGATTTGGATCTAACACACACAACTGAGAGAATTTGACTTGAGGGTTTGGAAAAGTTATGAGGAAATGCAAATGATTGGGTTTATATAGTGATGGTTAAACAATTAGCTCAATCACTAAAGCCCTGACTCAATTTTTTTCATCCCCAAACAATTGAGTCGATTATGTGCCCTCAATCACTAACATAACATATTAATTAAAACCAAACTATTCTAGACTCGTTAAAACACCTAAGACCTAACGACCTACCAGCTATAGACATAATATGCATGTACAACATAAACAGTGATCTACAAAAAAATATTTTGATTTGTACAAATTAATGCGCCTCATCTGATTAATATGTGGAAAGATTTTATGTCCGTTATGAACCTTTGTTATACTACATAAATAAAAAAGTCACAAAAGTACCATATCAGTTTATCTATTTACTCTGAAAAAATTATAAAGAAAACTATTGCTACAGGGTCACGAAAGCTCCTCCTAGCAATCTAGCATGCAAGTAAATACATACTAAGTTATTTATTAAACACCAGAATTTAAGAGAATCTAGATTAATAAATAAAGAATTAGATTAGTACAAATGACCAAGAGTTTAGTGGATCTGCTATATTACTGAAGTTAAGGATTTTATGTTATTTAACTCGTGTCTCAGTTATAGAAGTAATATATCATACTTTCCACTATAAGAAAACGCCAAATATATGCCTTGAAATACAATGAAAGTAAGGATATGTCTCCATTCGGCTCAATGGTCGGATTTTAAGTGGTTTTGTCACTCCTGATTGTGACAGGTTTCACTTGAGCTCTGGGATTAATCTCGGTATTGCTTGGCAATCCCCTAGTGGCCGTTCAGACATCAATGTTGAGAATAGCACTTCTTTATTGCTTCAACTTATCTTTTGTCCTTGCAAGACAGTATAGGTCTATGAATCGGATCAGATCTACAATATTATTACGTGTAACTATGTGCAGAAGAATGTGGAATCCAATTCAACACATACGACAATCACAAACACGTGTAAATAAACATTTCAGCTCCAATTGATTATTACAAGGATATGCATCTTACACACACAACTGAGAGAATTTGACTCTAGTGGTTTAGAAAAGTTAAAGGCAAACAATTGGTTAAACAGTCATCTCAATCACTAAAGCCCTGACTCAATTGTTTACATCCCCAAACAATTGAGTCACTAACTTAACATATTAATCAAAACCAAACTATTCTAGACTCGTAATAACACCGAAACACCTAAGACCTAACGACCTACCAGCTATACACATAAAATGCATCTACAACATAAACAATGATCTGTAAAAATTGTTTTGATTTGTACAAATTAATGAGCCTCATGTGATTGATATGTGGAAAGATTTTTTGTCAGTTATGAACCTTTGTTAAGGTACATAAATAAAAAGCCACAAAAGTTCCATATCAGTTTATCTAGTTCCTGGGGAAAAATATAAAGAAAACTATTGCTACAGGGTCACAAAAGATCCTCTGAACATGCAAGTTAATACATACTAAGTTATTTAATTACTACCAGAATTAAAGGAGAATCCATATATATAAAAGAAGAATTAGATTACTACAACTGATCAAGAGTTATATTACTGAAGTTAAGGATTGTAGGTCGTGTCTCAGTTATAGAAGTAATATATCAGACTTTTGACCATAAGAACACGCCAAATATATGCCGAACTACAATGAAAGTAATGATATATCTCGCTTTCTTCTTTTTGGTATTCTCTAATGTGTTTGTCTCATCCTTCCACTTCTGATCCCCAATGTTCTGTATCTCAACCACTGGTTCAGTGGTTGGATCTTAAGTGGTTCTGTCACTCCTTGTTGTGATAGCTTTCAGTTGAGCTTTGTGATTAATATCAATATTGCTTGGCAATCCTCCTTGTGGCTGTTCAGACATCTATTGGCCAACATTTTTCTCAATGTTGAGAATAGCACTTCTTTGTTGCTTCAACTCATCTTTTGTCCTTGCAAAACAGTTATCATTACTTTCCTTGGAGACGGTGTGTGATACACCAAAAGGACATGTATTTGACTAGTGGGCTACTCCACAGGATCCACAAGTTGCTTGCGCTGCAGGGAAACGATCAAGTCGGCTGGCCATCGCTTCCATTTTAGCTTCCTTGGTCGTATCTGGGTCAGTTCCATGAATTATTGCTTTCTTCATGGTTGTGGGCCAATTTCTCAAACAGTGCATAAGCATTCACATGTGTTAAGCTGGTAAACACTCCACCAGCGGTAGTGTCGATTGTCTATTTTGCTTGAGTGAACAGAACATTCCAGGGTGTGGAACTTTTCTCAGCAATTCTTTAAAAGGTTCCCATGCTTCCAAGAGACCTGTCGTATTTCTATAACAAATGAATCTCAGTTTGGTGATTCTTGATGGTTGAAAATTTTTAGTTAAGAACATTTTGACCCATAATAGCCTAGGTGGTAACGGAACCTGCTGGCAAGGAGCCCAGCCATGACCATGCTTTTCCATGTTAGAAATTAAAGACACTTTAGAGCAATAAATGGTATTTAGTTTCGTGATTAGAATGTTAATAAGGTGAGCATCACATATAAAAATATTCTAATGACCAAACTTAACTTTGTCTTGAGTGAAAACTAAGGAAAATAAATTATCAAAAATTAAAGAAACAATTTAATCATTTCATGACTTGAAAGAGTGATCCACAAAACTAATTTTTATTTGTACAAATTTCTGCACAACTTATTTTCATTTGCACAAAAATGCACCTGGTGGGCAAAGAAGTAATGAAATATGAGGTATATGTGGTAAGAATTTAGTTTTTTTTTTTCAATCATGAACCTACGCTAAGGTACACAAATAAAAAGCCACAAATGTTCCATATTAGGTTATCTATTTCCCGGGCTAAAAATATAATCAAATATGTTGCTTCCGGAGCACAAATGTTCCATTGAGCATGTAAGTAAATACATTTTAAGTTATTTAACCCGGGACAAAAGCGAGAATCTTGATTTTCAAAGAAGAATTAGAATTGTACAAAGGACTAAGAGCTTAGAGGTTCTATTATCTTACCGAACTTAAGGATAGTTTTATATGTAACTCAAGTCCCATACATACAACTAATTTATATTAAATGTACTAGCAAGTTCATTAGCTAGGTTGATGACTAATTAGGCATGAAACTTGATATCTTGATGTTCTTGAACAAAGGGCATTCAGAAACTTTGGTGTCACACTCTAAACATACCAAAAATGTCTGCACGGATAGCACACCATGGTTGCAGGCAAGGTGTTGCAGTTCAGGCATGTAGTAAGCTGCGGTTGCACCCTTGTGGCCAAAGATTGGCTACTTCCCTCGCCAGAAGAAACTTGGTGCAACATGGTGCATATCAACTTCCGGATGTTGTAAACGAGTCTTCAATCTGTCGATGCACTCTCGCATCTCTTTCTCCTGCATCACAAGCAGAAAGCCTCTAGATTATAAGTTCTCAGAAACTAGCAATGCATTACCCAAAAAGAATAGAACTTGTTACATGGATGTCCACACGGATGTACAACTCTTCTATGTGATGCGACACACTATCATCTACTGACTGCACTGGTTGCTGATTGCCGGTTCCAGGGATGGTGTTAAGTGGATCAGGATGGTAGTGATTTCCAGAAAGAGTAGCGTCATTGTCTACAAATAAAATGCCTCAAACATGTTGAATTTTAAATACATAGATATAAATAAGACATGATGTTAAAAGATATCTAATCAACACTTAAAACCTTCATTGTTGGTGGTTCCCCGTCTTCTCCTTATTGGTGCCACTACACAAGTAGTGAAAGGAAAGGAGATATGAAGACGCTATAGGCTGAGAATTTGGTGGTGGTGTAGAGAAATTGTAAAGGCAGTTGATATAGTGGTAAGGCACGCCATAGATGATCTGGTGGTGAGATAAATGTGATTAACATGAAATGATGAAGAATCCCAGTTGGTTCAAGGGTGTATATCTACAATAATCGTGATACCCAGTAATCTTTACTTTAAATTCTGTAAAACTATTCTTGACTGTATCTTATTATGAATTAGCTGTAATTGTATATCATAGAAAAAGCCAAACAAAGATAGTGCAGTTTTCCTCCAAACCAGGACACATGAAAAATGAAAACCACATGGAATTGAAAGAAGTAGTGAAAGATATTTATGTAAAGAATTTGAATAAGCATCAAGAGGATGACTATATTTATTTAATTACCCATGATATTCAAAAATTTTACCTTTTCTGGAATTATATACCTTTAACTTTTTACTTTATGTGAAAATAACATACTCTTTATATAACTGGAAAATACATAAAGGTATTCTTGAGATAATACGAAATTTTATGGAACGAATGACTTGATCTTTGTTTTGGTAAAACTTATCAAGAATAACTTTGGATCAAATTAGTAAGTGAGATAGCGTGCTTATCAATTCGTGTAACAAATACAGTATTGAAAGCAATGAAATAACACACTTTGTTCGTTATGAGGAAAGCTCTTGATCCTTAGAGATCTCGGGCATAAAAACTCCGAGGTGATTAAATGTTACGTAGCCTCTTGTTTCTCTTATTAGTTGTAGAATGAATTACAATTTAAGACCAATGGAGATCCATGTTAAGTGTTACAGAGCAAATGAACGGGTTATTGTGTTGTGTAGAAGTGAAGGTGTGTGTTAATCTGTGCTATTCGGTGGCCTATTATAATCTCAATGCCACATTTATATTGAAAAAGTAAATAACAAATATCCTATAAGTCCGGGGAATATCCTCACTTCATTCCTGACCGTTGGAGCCATTTCCACATGTTTTCTTTGATTCATTCTCTGGCTCTGTACGTTAGACTTAGTCGACTTTAACTACCACGGAAGACAATTTAAAAACAAGCGTGCAAATATCCGTTAATTTTGCTAGTATTTAGGATACCGAACTTACTCGGGATCCGGATAATAAAATCGACCCATAATACTTGTCCACAAAATTTTACAGTTGTTTGGTTACAGGTATGACACTCGGCAAAATGCTGGTAATTTCGTACAACTTAAACAATAATTACATTATTAATTTTGCATACATGTCTTAGTTTTATTTTATTAAATCTTAAAAGTTTAGGATTATACAAAATAATATCCTGAAAAGTGTGACAATTGGCAAGATTCCGGTAATTTTGTACAGCTTTAACAACTAGTACATGGTTTATTTATGGTATAACTTGACATAAATTATAATTTTAAGTCTTAAAAGTCTAGGAATTTAACCAAATCATAGTTTGGTATGATCTTAGATTCGTCACAATCACGAACATATAAAACCATATCTTAGACGGATAACAAAGACGCGAACACGTAATATATATATGAGAACTGGTTACGATAGAGTCTGATATTTTAGAATTAAGACATAAGATATGTCTGTATTGTTATACCATGAAAATTTATTTAAAACACCAAATTGTCCAAGTCTGCAACAAAATTCAACATTTCGCAGCAAAATTCAGCAATTCTAAAGTAAAAAATCAGCATTTTGCAGCAAAATTCAGCAAATGTCCAAAAACCTAAAAAATTACATATTTTTAGCTAAAGAATAATAATGGGTATTAGAAATAGTATAAAACCCATATATAAATCTTATTATTTAAAGCTATACGGGTTGTTCAGTAAAAACCTAAAACCTGACAACAAATCCGGTACCATAGTCCGAAGAGCTAGATTAAATAATCTCACAATAAAAATTGTACAAGAATTATTATTAACATAAATTTTATAAGTAACACTATATATCAGTATTTCACCCGGTACAAGACCCGAACTAACTTTATCAACCGAAAACAAAACAATAAGACTAGTGAGATATTTTGGCATATTAAAACATCACTTTAAAGTATTGGGCATTAGATTTTTTATAAAACTTATATATAGATTTATTAAAGTTTATAAAAGTTTATAAAAATTATATATATTTAAAAAATACCGAACACCCCCCCCCCCCATACACCTCACGGCCAACATGGGGCTATTCCGATGCCACTAATACTTTGTTTAATGTGTTGGCAAGTTTATGTGAATGGATAGTGGATTTATTGTTGTAAGAACATAATCACAAACCAAAACCGCTTCACACTTCCATTTCCTTTCATTTCATCACACCAAAACTCAAGAACACTTCTCCAATTTCTCGTTCCAAAATCGGCCAAGACACCATCATCATCACCTTCAATTTTTTTTTAAATCAAACACAAGAACCTCAAGCTTGCATGAAGATCTAAGGAGCTTACAAAGATTACGATCTCATTTTGGAAGCTTGAAACTCTTGATCAACCTATCTTCTTCATCCTTTAGATCATCCTAGCCATTGTGCTAGTAGTATGATCTTAAACCTTATGTTATACTTTTTATTTTATAAAATATCACAAGATCATCATAAAAGTTATATAAAACCCCACTTGAAAAACACTAATAATTCTAAGATCACTAACATAACCATGTGATTTTCTTGATAATTTTTGATGATCTTGAACTTGTTATAAACTAGTAGACTTGAATCTTGCAAAATTATGAATAAAAAGATGATCTACACACTTGCATGAGATTCATTAACAAAATATGTCATGAACATAATCTCATACTTTAAAGATGATCATACATGTATTAGATCATTAAATAAAAGTTATGATTGAAAGGTTTTGTATAAAAATGATAATAAAGTTTCCATTTTAAGAAAAATTAAAATTATAACAAGTTCATGACATTTTTTTAATGCATTTATATAATAATTGTGATTGATGATGATTTGAGTTGGTTTAATTATTTAAAACATGTTTATAAAAACATGGAAAACTTATATTTTTAAAGGAAATTATGGCAAAATTTTTATAAAAATTAATCTTGATTAAGATATCATTTAACTAAAGATTTGGTGATTAAAAGTGATTAGGAAATTTAATCATGTATAAATAAAGGATTTGGATGAAAAGGTTAAGAAATTAATTACTTATATTTTCTTAAACTAAAAATAAGATAAATATATATTTTTGATAAAAATATATATTTCTAAACCATCTTATATGTATACATGTATTATTGTATAAAAACTATATATTTTTTCATTATATTAAATTGAATACAAAATGTGTAATTGTTCAAATTTTGATAAAATAATATATCACAGACAAAATAAAATATATGGTATAAACAAAACAAACGACAAAGACGAATCAAATAAAATAGTCGACGCGAACCTAACTGTCAAAACGAACAAACAAACCCATACACTTTATATTTACTTGAATTTTTAAATCTATAACTTATAACTAATAGTTTTCATAAATAATATTTTTGTAAGTTATAACAAATACTAGTAAATATTTTTGGATAAGCCCATTTTTATAAAAACTATATTGGCTAAAACTATTTTTATAAAAATATATGGACTTGCCCATTTATATAAAATAGTTGAGCTAAGGCCCACTTGTATAAAAATCAAACTTGGGCTATTCCCACTTTTATAAAATCAAACTTTGGGCTAAGGCCCACTTATAGAAAAATTACATGGGCTAAGCCCATTTATATAAAAGATAATTTTGGGCCAAGCTCACTTTTACAAGGAAATAAATTGGGCTAATCCACTTTATAAAAACTAACATTGGGCTAAAACCCACTTTTATAAAATTAAACTTGGGCTAGGTTCAATCTTTCATTTTAACTTGGGCTAGACTCACTTTTACAAACCAACAGGGCTTAACTCACTATAAACAAAATTAGGATTGGGCTAGGCCCACATACTTGAAATAAATTGGGCTAGGCCCACACTTAGAAAGAAAATTGGGCTAGGCCCATACTTCCAAAAGCTTTTGGGCTAGACCTATAAATAATGAATTATTGGATTGAGTTATTTACAATTAAATTATGGACAAGGTCTATTTACATATAACCATTATAAAATATATATATATGAAAGAAATATATATATGTATATCAAACAAAGAAAAACCAACAATTACAAGTATGAAATTCGAGATAAAATACTTGTACCAAAAACGAACGGTCTAATAGAGTAGAACACTTGTCGGTCGAGAAACGAACTAAGTATCAGGAATCGATTAGAGATTTGCACGGAACGCAAATCAGTGAGTTCATGTTTCCCCTTTTATTTTAACGTTTTTATGGTTTTATACGTGCGGGGATGTATACATGTTACAATTAATATAGCTAGGAAAATGAAAATATTTAGATCACATGTGAATAAGGCTCAAGCATTGGGGCCATTAATGAATAACAAGTACCGAGTAACAAGGGGATAGATCTATTGGGTTTGGGCAAGCCCCACTCTAATACGACAATAATAACAGATCGTATTAGAGTGCTTTTGTGTCTAAAATGAGTGTCTCAGACACAAAATAAATTGTCAAGGTTTGGTTGCCACCTTATTCGGCATACAGATTAGTGTCCTTGCAACACAGTAATGATCTTACAAGTTTCATTAAGCTATATTAAACAACTTTATTTCAAATGTTTTTGATAATTCATTTGATACAAAATTTATAACACGAATTCACCAGCTTTTGTTGACATTGTTTTCAAAACTAACAGGAATTACAAGAAACTAGTGGATGGCCTTCAGGGAAAATCTTGTTCATTTGTTGTGAAGTCAAGATGTTATGTTTCATCCGGTCTTTGTTGTTATGTTTTATAAACTTATGTCTAAATTTTAAATAATGTTGTTAAACTTATGGTTTCTTCTAAAGACAAAAGTTTATATGTGAATTATGGTTAAATAAAAAGTTTGGATGAATGTATTGTAATGTAATACAATTGTGGTTTACTTGGTTGAATGCAACAATTACCGCTCTGTCCACACCTCGGGACACGCTAACGCTACATCGAAAATTGGGGTGTGACAGACCTGGTATCAGAGCTACAATTGTAGTGAACTAAGATTCTTTTGAGTCTCGTCTACAATTTCAAAATGGTCTTTTTATAAAAGTCATAAATTGTTTACGAAATTGTAACAAGAGTTTTTCCCACGGCATGTATACAAAGGTCCACTAGTACTAAACTATAAATCAAACAATAATGTAAGGACATTTTAAGAGATAGTCTTTGAGGATTAGACACGATAATAGTAAGATGAATCAGAATGATACATGATATGATGTGAAATGAAACTTAAATATAATTGCGCAAAATTTTATTATAAGTTGTTCACATATATGAGTTGTATGAATTATTTTGCCAGGACCATGTCTTCCGACTCCGACACCGATTCCACGGGTTATGCTTGAGACACTGATTACATACCGTTAGATGATTCTGTTCCACCCGTTATCATCATCTCCGATGACGAGATATTGGATCATGAGTGGATGAACATCGATTTCCAGCCATTTGCCTTACCTTAGCCTGACCAAGCCCATATTCCTTTAGAGGATGATGTATTGGCAGTACCCCATTTTCACGAGATGGTTATATTCGATCACCCTTAGGGTGAACATGTTGTTGATTACGTCGCCATACCACTAAATCTGGTAGATCCTTTTGATGATGTAGTTAATGAGGACGGACACCCCGTACCTCCTATTGATGATGTTGATGATGATGTTATTCCAGTTATACATGTTGAGCATGTTGACGATGATCTTGGCATTGGTGAGGATTTTGACATTGCCATGTTAGAGGTAGCCCAGCCAGAGGCTACAGTTATTGACATTACATGGTCTGCACCGTCCACACCTCTTACCCAATCACCTATATCTTCACCAGATACCACTTTACCACCATCTTCTGATATCTTACCTACACATGTTGATACTGTTTTACCTGACACATTATACACCGATCATTTATCTTAGTCAGCAGCACCATTGCATCCTTTAGGGGATATCACACACCACACTGATCATCTGATACATCACCCTTCTATTGGACCATTCAATTATACTCTTGGTAGTACTTCTCAGCTCAATAATCATGTATCTTCTTGTCCTTTTGCTGGATTTGTTTCTACTGCCGTTACACCGACATTCAGTTCTTACCCAGACCCATTCGCTGCAGGACCATCACATGTTTCATACACTCAGCCTATGACTGAGTATCCTCTTTTTACTCCGATCCCCACTGCTGGAGATCTGCCCCATCCCCTACCTCAGATGCATAGTACTATCACATATCCTTCACCTTACTTTACTGTTTCACATGACCAGCCACCATTGGGCATGAGCCCATCTAACCCTTATCACCCAATCCATTTGCCACTCACCACTACTGAGTACAGACTCACGGTCTTAAAGAATTCTATTGGTGGCCTAATCTTAAGAGAGATATTGCAACTTATGTTGCAAAATGTCTAACATGTGCAAAAATTAAGGTCGAATACCAAAAACCTTCAGGATTATTACGATAACCTGAAATTCCCACTTGGAAATGGGAACAAATTTCTATGGATTTCATAACAAAATTACCCAGGACCTCTCATGGTCACGACATGATTTGGGTAATTGTTGACCGACTAATCAAATCAGCTCACTTCTTGCTGGTACGAAAAAGACAAAAACGAGAAGTTAGGCGAACTTTATCTTAAAGAGATTGTGGCAAGACATGGAGTGCCTGTTTCAATAACCTCGGATCGAGATGGTCGTTACATATCAAGAATTTGGCAATCATTTCAAAAGGCTTATGGATCTCGCTTAGATCTAAGTACGACCTTTCATCCCCAAATAGATGGCCAAAGTGAACGCACCATTCAAACCGTAGAAGATATGCTTCGTGCTTGTGTGATTGACTTGGGTGGAAATTGGGATACTCACTTGCCTTTAGTGGAGTTCTCATATAACAACAGTTATCACACAAGTATCCAAGCTGCTCCATTTGAAGCGTTATACGGTCGTAAGTGTCGATCTCCGCTATGTTGGGCGAAAACAGGCGACAAACAAATGATAGGTCAAGAATAAATTCAAGAAACTATGGATAAAATACTTAAAATCAGAGACCGTATTAAAGCAGCTTAGGATAGACAGAAGAGTTATGCGGATAAACACGGTAAACTATTATCCTTTGAGATTGGAGACAAAGTACTATTAAAGGTCTCGCCTTGGAGAGGCGTTGTTAGATTCGGGAAGTAAGGAAAACTTAGCCCCATGTAGATAGGACCATATGAAATATTGGAGAAGATTGGAACAGTTGCATATAAGCTGAAATTGCCTGAAACACTTAAAAACTGTCTTTCAGACGAGTCACTTATTATTCCCACGGACGAAATTCATATAGACGACAGACTCCATTTCATCAAAGAATCTATCAAAATTTTAGATTCGAAAGTTCAGAAAACAAGGAAGAGTCGTATCAAACTAGTCAAAGTCCATTGGAACTCAAAGCGCGGACCTGAGTTCACTTGGGAACGGGAAGACAAAAAAAAAGAAAGGACCCCCATGTGTTTGAGAAATCCTACGCAAATGATGACACAACTTAAATTTCGGGACAAAATTTTCTTGAACAAGGGGAGAATGTGACAATTGGTAAAATTCTAGTAATTCTGTACAACTTGAACAACTAATACAATGTTTATTTATGGTATAACTTGACTTAAATTATAATTTGAAGTCTTAAAAGTCTAGGAATTTAACCAAATCATAGTTTGGTATCATAATAGATTCGTCACAATCACCAACATATAAAACCATATCCTAGAAGGATAACAAAGATGCGAACACGTCAGAACTAGTTACGGTACAGTCTAATATTTCAGAATCAAGACATAATATATGTATGTATTGTTATACCATGAAAATTTATTTAAAACACCAAATTGTCCAAGTCTGCAGTAAAATTCAGCATTCTGCAACAAAATTCAGCAATTCTGCAGTCAAATTCAGCATTTTACAACAAAATTCAGCAGCAGTACGAAAACCTAAAAAAATAAATATTTTTAGCTAAAGAATAATAATGGGTGTTAGAAATAGTATTAAAAACATATATAAATCTTATTGTTTAAAGCTATTCAGTTTATTTAGTAAAAACCTCACAACAAAGCCAGCACCAGAACTGAACTCAAAATGACAAATTTATTAGTCTGAAGAGCTAGATTAATTAACGGGACAATAAAAATTGTAAGCATTATTATTAACATAAAATTTTATAAGTAACACTATATATCAGTATTTCACCCGATACAAGATCCGAACTCACTTTATCAACCCAACAACGAAACAATAACACTAGTGAGATATTTTGGCATATTATAACATCACTTTAGTATTGGGTCATTAGTTTTTATAAAAACTTATATATAAATTTATAAAGTTTATAAAAAATTATATATATTTATAAAAAAATTACCAAACCAACCCCCCCCCCCATACACCTGTTGGCCAACTAGGGCTATTCCCATGCCACTAATCCTTTGTTTAATGTGTTGGCAAGTTTATGTGAATGGTTAGTGGATTTATTGGTGTAAGAACATAATCAAAAACCAATTGTTTAATGTGTTGGCAAGTTTATGTGAATAGTTAGTGGATTTATTGGCATAAGAACATAATCAAAAACCAAACTGTTTCACACTTCCATTTCCTTTCATTTCATCACACCAAAACTCACGAACACTTCTCCCATTTCTCCTTCCAAAATCGACCAAGACACCATCATCATCACCTTCAAGTTTAAAAAAAATCAAACACAAGAACCTCAAGCTTGCATGAAGATCTAAGGAGCTTAGAAAGATTAGGAGCTCTTTTTGGAAGCTTGAAACTCTTGATCAACTTATCTTCTTCATCCTTTAGACCATCCTAGCCATTGTGCTAGTAGTAAGATCTTAAACCTTATGTTATTTTTTTTATTATATAAAATTTCACAAGATCATCATAAAAGTTATATAAAACCCCACTTGAAAGCACTAATAAATCTAAGATCACTAACATAACCATGTGATTTTATTGATTATTTTTGATGATCTTGAACTTGTTATAAACTAGTAGACTTGAATCTTGCAAAATTATGAATAAAAAGATGATCTACACACTTTCATGTTTAGATTAGCAAGATTCATTAACAAAATATGTCATGAACATAATCTCATACTTTAAAGAGATCATACATGTATTAGATCATTAAATAAAAGTTATGATTTAAAAGTTTTGTTTAAAAATGATAATAAAGGTTCCATTTTAAGAAAAATTAAAATTATAACAAGTTCATGACATTTTGTTAATGCATTTATATAATAATTGTGATTGATGATGATTTGAGTTGGTTTAATTATTTAAACATGTTTATAGAAACATGGGAAACTTATATTTTTAAAGGAAACTATGGCAAAATTTTTATGAAAATTAGTCTTGATTAAGATATGATTTAACTAAAGATTTGGTGATTAAAAATTATTAGGAAATATAATCATGTATAAATAAAGAATTTGGATGAAAAGGTTAAGAAATTAATTACTTATGTTTTCTGAAACTAAAAATGAGATAAATGTTTACATTGTCTTGGGATAAACGAAAACAACACATAAATAAATTGTCTTTGATGTTTTATTAAGTTAAAGTCACAAAGGCCCCCATCCATTCCTACGTGAAGCATGCATCGTATTATCAAATATTGACTCCTCAAACATATGTGAAAAGAGTGTCAATATAAAAATGTGACAAATGGCAAATAACCGGTAATTCCGTACAATTTAATCACTAATTTCATATTATACTCTCATGCATATAATCGTAATTAAATTGCGTAGCTGAGTCGTACATCGTTAGGACAAGTAAATCTGATCATAACATATACCGGTTTCCGTTGCAACGTGAAACAAACCAAAACAATGTCCTAAATGTCTTGGTAGAAAGTGTTGGACGCACTAGATGCGGTGACACTATCTGTGTCGGTAAACACGCTAAAACGAATCAGGACAAGGAATAACGGCATGTTAATGCCATACCTGAGTCCATAAACAAATGAAAACCCATATTTGAGAAAAAATATTACAATAATACATAACTTTCCCGTACAACGCCCAAATTGCAAAATTGTTCGTTTGGACCAAAAAGGCGACAAATGTCAGTTTGTCCGCAACACAAATTCGGTGAATTCCGTATGTAAGAATAAGAATAAAACAATGCTAAACATCCTAAAATAATGTGAGAATAGAAAAAATGCACAAAAGACATCGTTTTTGGTCATTCGTCAAAAGTGCACAATTCAACGGAAAAGCGGTCGAGTGTCCAAACGACGAATATTATAGTGGCCGATAGCCTCATCCGGGCATCCAGTGAACTAGTTAAGCATTATTTGGAACTCGGAATCCATTCAACTAATATTAGGTCACCGAAACACAACTTTTGGAAAAGTTCGACGGCGGAACATAAAAGTGCCAATATGGATCGAATGGTCGAACGAAAGACAAATCGGCCATCCTAACTCATTGTATATACGTCTAGCGATCTAGTCATGCATATTTTTGGATCAGAAATGCACTAATAAGACACTATATTTGTTGTGGTAGTCGAAAACAAAGGCTTCCAGTACTAAATAAATAGTTCGGTTTATTACCGAATATTACGACGATAAGCGATCTAGCGACATATCCGTCATCCGAAACTTATTTTGGAGAATCATATGGATTAAATGCCATGTAAATACACACTAAACTCAAGTCTTATGCTTATGATACCAGATCAACCCCTAATCACCATACTTAAACTAATTACCTAAATATCTAATAAAAAACACATGTTATAATAAATATTTACACTTAACCCCCCCTCAAATGGGTCCCACCCCACTGGATTTTGTTGAAAATGGAGATCATAAGTATGTTGTTTAAGATCTTGATGGAAGACTTGAAAGATTGGAAATCTATATCATGATTTCACTTAATAAATATCATTTCATCATCCAACAATTTGCAACATTTTCTTTCCTTTTCTTCCCCTATCTCACGGCTCAAACACCTCCACCATATACCACCATTTAGCCACCACAATCCACCACTTTTTACACCACTTGAAGCTTAAACAAGACCCCTAAAGAAGCTAGCATGGATGGAGATCATTAGGGATTCTTAAGGAGCTTCATTTTCCTATAATTCTTCAAGATACTTGTGCACCCTTTGTAAGCTAAACTCCTCCATAATTTAGCTTATGTTTATGTTAAGATTATTAGTGTACAAGTTGATCATCTTGAAAATCAAAGAAAAGATAAATCATAAACCCCACCCAACTCACAACATAATAATAACAATAAATATTGTTTATTTTGTGTTGATTATATGTTTATATGATTGTTAGTTAGCATGTTGAAGTTATTTATGATAAAAGTATGATATAATAGTTGGATGATCTTGTGTGATTTAGTGTAAAAACAAAGATTTAAGCATGATAAGGTTTAAATCTAAACAAGATCATCAACTACATCATCCATGAAAAAATACTACAACTTAAAAATAATTTTTATATATATGGATGATTTTATGAGAAGTAAACATTTATATTTATGTTGTAATCACCTTAAAAATGTGTTGTAATCAAGGGGTTAAACGCATGAACTTGATTTAACAACATGCTAAAGTATTGTTTTGAAAAGGCTAATAAACATTAAAAAACCCTCTTGATTTACTAGGATTTTTAACAACAAAAGTCATGGATGATGATATGTAGATTATGTAAATAAATATTAGATGGTTTGTTGATGATGATTATGATTTTAAATAGGTTTTAAATACGTTTTTGAAACGTGGAGAACGCCATAGTTTATGGAAAACTATGGTGAACTTTTCTAAAAATCTAATCGCGATTAAAGCATGATTAGTGGGGTGATTAGTGGGACTAAACGTGATTAGTAACCTAAATCGTCATTAAGTGGACTCTAAGGACAAGGGTTATCCCTAAATAACCAAGTGTTTAAACAAAGTTGTAAATATATATTTATAAGTAAAAATAGATATTTTTACAAATATATATCTCTACTTGGAAAATAATACAAGTATATATATTTATACGATTGTTGCCAATAAAATTGTATGTGTACATATATGTATTGTATGTGTATGCATTAGAAACTTAGGGTATTCACAATAAAATACCCAATCTTATACCGCATACAAACACTTGAACAATACACAAAGTATTGGTAGCAAAATAAATATATTCTCACAATGCGTCGAAACAATAAAGCGGACAATTAAAGCAAGGCAGACCATAGGCGAACCTTCAAGATTTCACCGTCGTGTCGACGACCAATGGGTGAATCACCGGCACGAAAGGTCGTTTCAACAACGGGCGATTCTCGACAAAAACAAACACGTAATTAACGACACTGACGACGGGTCTAAAAATTTATTTAGACGTTCAACATATATATACATATATATATAATATATATATGTTATCGAAACCAAAAGTCCGGAAAGTTAAGTATATTATAAGTTAGAAAATTATAAGTAAATACTTATAAAAAAATGGGCCTTATGTTTATATACATTTGGGGTAGGCCCAAATTGTGAAAATCATATACTAGGCCCAAAGTCCATAATGTTTATGGATGAGGCCCAAAAACTAATAAAAGCCCAATGAAAAGAAAACATGGGCTAGGCCCAATGACAAGAAAACATGGGCTAGGCTCAATAACAAGAAAACATGGGCTAGTCCCAAAGGCATATATGACATTGGCTAGGCCCAATGACATGTGAAGGGCGAGGCCAAGTACACACATGGTTTGAAAACAATAATATATATATATATATATATATATATATATATATAAAAGAAATATATATAGCAATATTAATCACACAAACAAACTACCAACACTACGATAACATTTTAAGTTGTTCAATCATAAGAAAGAAACACATAACAAGAATTCAAGATGAACAACGAGTACAAGGTACATTGAGACCTAGGTGTCTAATGAAACCAATACGCATGTAGGTTACATACGTTGCGGACACCGATCGATAAATAGAAAGGCTTAACGGAACGCAAAACTGTGAGTTCATGTCCCTCCTTTCAGTTATTTCAAGTTTTGTTTTAAATTATCGAGGGGAAATACATGCCATGTCAAAACAGTATGTTAGCTATGGGTTAGCAGATAACAGATCACTGTGCGTAAGTAGGATGATAACAATAGTAACCATTAATCACTTAGTGACCAAGGTGCAAAAGAAGTAGATCTATTGAGTTTGAGACCCGCTCCACTCCTGGTATGATAACCGGTTAGGAGTGCTTTTGTGATCCCAATGATGTCAAAGTAGTCTCGGTTTGGTTACTTACTTATGGCACAAGTATGTCAGGGTGCTCGCGACACACTGATAGATCCTTAAATAACTCATTGATGCTAATAACATACTTGGATTTCAATAAAGGATTTCAAGGATGACATTTTGATACGAAAACACTAAACTGCATGAACTCCCAACTTTATGTTTACTTTTTAAAATTACATGTATTTCAGGATGCAAGGCATGAGCTGGTGATATGATTCGGGTTATGAGAATATGTTAAGACAACGATGTGCCATCTTTTGGAGGGTTTGCCTTTTTATATCCCAACTTTGTCTGGGTATATAGGGGTCAAAACCTCAATATGAATTTATGATGAAAACAATGTCTTATTTTGAAATAGATAACAGTGTGATATAACTTTTGATGGTTGTATATATGGAATGAAACTCATTAATGCATGGCATCGTTGTTAATTTATATTGTTTACAAGATTGGATGCAATGATTACCTAATAGTCACACACTTGCGCTTCCGCTACGACCAGGGTGTGACAGGTTGGTATCAGAGCTCCGATTGTAGTGAACCGGAGAAAAACTTTTTATTAATAGTTGGTCTACAATCACAAGGGGCTCACACATGAAAACAAAGTTCCAAACATAATAGAAAGTTTTGGGATTATAACAAGATAACAAAAAGGTTTTCATTGTGTCACGATAACACAAGGATCTATCGCACGAGCTCAACTATAAGTAATGAAAAGGAATCAATACATGATTAGTCTATGAGAAATAGACACATTACATTATAAGACTATGTGTCATGGACACATTACAAAAGATAGAAATCCTAGCTAGATAGGATTTTATGTGATTATATATATATATATTTTATCTATATATGTGTTGTACGGAATAGTTGCCAAGAACGAAATACCTTCGACTACGGATATTATTATTATCCTTGACTCGCACAATGGGAATATCACCTCGCGTTTATTGCGGAGCTTATGGCGAACGTGGTTCCTAAGTGAGACCTTAGGATCGATTCCACATAAGGTGGTTGCTTTTCCAGCAGATACGAAGATGCCTGGCTTCGGTAGTGACAAGGCGGAGGTGGTAGCCTTGGACGACAAATCTATTAGTGGGATGAGGTCCCAGTGACCCATATTAATCATTAATAACGACATTCTTATACAGACAAGGAAAGGTGAAGTACTCATCTTGAAGGTGCCCCTCCAGTTGTTATTGTTGCAAATTCTCTCCACTTCTAAATCTGTCTAACGACGTGCCTTTCGCACGTGGACCAACCATGAAGGTCCCTTATATGTTGAAGGTATGTAGACAATAGCGTCCCTTTTCTGACTGATCGTCGTCTTTGAACGGTAGAACACTAGGGTGACCATGCAAGGCATTTTATTATTACGGTGGCCCACGTAATAATAACTAGCAGTGGATGAGAATCCTGGTGGACTATGTGGTTCAAGTTAAAGATCATTACTCATTCGAAATTGTAAATTTGTTCGTGTTTCTATCTAGTGGGAAGCTAACCGAGGTGGTTGTTATAACACCCTACGATACAGAAGCAACACACGTATTTGTTCACATCTAACATTTTATCTATATCACGAGTCGATTGAGACTAGTCATCCAAACAGACAAAACTGGTTGACCACCCAAGGAGGATATTTCCTCAACGGCCTACGTGGGTTGGTTCCATGGTATCTATGGTACCTCATCTTATTTATTTTAAAGAGATTACACTAAACTTCGTCGTTTGACATTTATCTTACTCCAAGAGATAGTATGGCACGAGCCTTGCTTCAACACCCCTATTGCATTCTATTCGATATCTATGGAAATTATAACAATCTAGCTGGAGCTCATGGAGCTCAAGGGATATCAACGTATTCGTCACACGGGTTGGTGTGGCGAAGAATTTTTTCCTACTTTGGGCGATCGAAGTCCGCTAAGTATGGAGTACATGCTATAAGGTTGAAGATGACCATTTGGTTTCTTCTCCTTTACGAGTTATTTCCTTTCCAATTAGACATATGGCCGATATACGCAAGAGGTACTACGAATTTTGAATTGTTGTTATTCACGTTATCATTGTTTCAAACATGTATGAACAACGCAATCTTGAGGTTCTCATGACCGAGGGCATCCTTTATTCTTAGGCGGATGGTAGACTATATTTATTCAAATATATGTCTAGCTTCTTTTAATCTTTGGTATTAAGAAGAAACATGGCGCCAAAAGGAAGGCCTACACCCAAAAGGGGTTAGCTAATCCATGACTTACTAGGTAAGCCGAACTAGAGTTCTTATGGAAGGACACACGGTTGCGAAAATCGCATGACACGAGGGTAACTTAGTCGACACTAGTGACGAAACTTGTGGTAACGGTAGTTCAAATGGTTCGAATCCCAATAGATTGGGAACGACTGCAGCGCTACACCTAAAGATGCGATCATACAAGGTTTTAAATTATAAGGCGTTTCTCGACTGTAAGCCGCGAGACCTCACTGGTGCGAGAGGTGCGGTAGGTTATGTCCGCTAATAAAGACAACGAAGTCAGTTAGAAGTGCGAGTAAGTGCACTCCTTAGTAAACGATTAGGTAAACAAAGAGTCTTCTGCTGAATGCAACATTAACTTGGTAAAATCCTCAAGTAGAAACTTTAAGGAGTGATACTACAAAGAGGTCATCATGGGGAGGACTCAGATTCTTATGCTAGAAGAGTATTGATCGTTGATTGGAATTCCAAAGGTAGAAACGAGATCCTAGAACTCGATCATGATTGCAGCCAACATTGTTGGTTACACGCGACGCTTTCACGATCTCTCAAGGGTGGTTCCATATTGGGGAACACCTGATTTCAAACGCATTGAGCGCTACATTTGGGGTTTAGCCTCTAAGAACAAAAATATGACCACATCATCCCACCCTACCTTCATCACCCAAACAGTAACTCTTGCAGTTAGCCTCACCAAGGATGCGGTGAGAATGGGAAATTATCAAGGAAATGCATGTGAAATCTACTAGCAATGGGAAGCGAAAGGTAATTCCCATGATGAAAGAACGAAGGCAATGGCTGCCATAATTGATGCTAGCACCAAGAAATGTGCTAATAACTTGCTGAACTCCTAAAAGTGATAAGTGAAAACTTCCTCAAGAGGGCACTTGCAAAAGTGCCAAGAGTAGAAGTGTGGTAAATAAACACACGTAACAGAAATCAATAAGTTAGTAAGACTCAACCAAGAACAAGGATGTTAAGTGTGGCATGAAGGCCACTTCGAGCATGAACGTCTCAAGAATGAATCAGGCAAGTGAATTAAAGTGTGGATGAGTAGAAACTATGGATACCCCACAAGATCCTGATGTCGTCATGCGTACGTTCTACTCTACATTCATTACGTGTCAATTCTTTTGGTACCAACACCGAGCTTAGCTAGTGTCTTTAGATGTTGAGCTTATACACGAATTAGTGTCTTGTAAGTTAGACACGTTATCAAGTTAGCTAATGGATAATTAGCGTTAGACTCGTCTCGTCGATACGAATCCAATGATATATAATGTCAATTTTTTTTCTAAAAATCACACGATTCTAACCATGCAATCGGTTTGTTAAATTGTTTATGGATAACTTCCTACTTTTTTCAGGTTCAACTCGGAACAGTACCCAATTCCAAACAATACTCCAAGATGGTAATCCGAATCGCTATCCAAGAGGGTGATCCGAGATCGGAATCCGTCTGAAATGAGATATCCGAGACGTAATTCGGAAAAGTAATCCGAGATGGTCCGAAAGCAATACCAAAGATCCGAGATACACTGTTTTGATCCCTGGGGAATCATTAAAAGGTCACTGACACGTTACCATCAACCAACACCTCGCATCCATCTTGTTGGATACCTGTGCCAATTCTAGTTCATCTCCATAGAATTCAAAATATACTTGACCTAGATACAAGTAAGATAGACGTTCCCTCATTCTATAGGATTTGCCAATGGTAAATTAGTTAAAGTCAGGGGAAGTTATAAAAGGATGCACCTTGGAACTTGGAGAACGAGAATTTAACATCGATCTTTTACATGTTTACATGGGTTGTTACCACGTAGCTTTTGGCATAGACTTGTTGACGTATAACCGAGCGGAAGTAGGTTGTCCTGAGAAAACTATTTGCATTCCCGCCCTTACGAATCATTAAGTGCATGAAGGCCAGAAGTGCCTACAGAAGGTTGCATAGCCATTCTAACTTATCTAATCGACAAGGAAACTGAGGAGCCAAAATTGTAGGAAATAACCATTGTGAAGGAAGTCCCTCGAAGTCTTTCCATCAGACTTGTCTGGATTACCTCGCAACAACATGCCAATTTTCGCATTGATTTGGTGCCAGGAGCAGCACCAGTAGCGAAGCCTCCATACCGATTAGCTCCGTCATAAATGCAAAGACTATCTACACGACTTCAAAAGTTGTTAGTCAAAGGGCTCATTAGAATGAGTTCCTCGCCATGGGGAGCTCCGGTGCCTTTTGTCGAGAAGAAGGACGGAACCTTTCGCATGTGCATCGACTACCGAGAACTAAACAAGCTAACAATAAAAAATCGGTACCCATTACCACGGATCGATGATCTGTTCGATCAATTGCAAGGGTCGAGTTTTTACTCAAAAATTGATTTAAGATCCAGATATCATCAGTAGAAAATCCAAGAGGAAAGTATTCCTCAGACATCATTTAGGACTCATTACGGTCATTACGAGTTACTTGTTATGCCTTTTGGCCTAACGAACGCCCCTGCAGTATTCATGGATTTGATGAACTGGGTATGTAAGCTATACCTTGACAAGTTCGTGATCGTCTTCATAGATGAATTCTGATATACTCACGAACCAAGGAAGAACAAGAACAACACCTAAGAACTATTTTGGAGTTGCTGAAGAAGGAGCAATTATATGCCAAGTTCTCAAAATGCGAATTTTGGATTCGTGAAGTATAATTTCTCGGTCACGTGGTGAATGAGAGCGGAATACATGTTGACCCTTCAAAGATCGAGGCTATAAAGAACTGGATCACGCCAAGAACTCCCACGAAAATACGAAAATTCCTAGGATTAGCGGGATATTACAGGAGATTTATTGAGAATTTCTCCAAGGTTGCACAACCGCTAACCTCGCTTACCCAAAAGGATAGAAAGTTCGATAGGGGAGAAAAGCAAGAAACGACGTTCCAAGTATTGAAAGAAAAACTATGCAAAGCACTGATACTATCACTCCCGGACGGTACCGATGACTTTGTGGTGTACTGTGATGCATCGCATCAAGGCTTGGGTTGCGTGTTAACGCAATGAGAAAAGGTCGTCGCGTACGCGTCGCGACAGTTAAAAGTTCATGAAAGGAATTATACCACACATGACCTGGAATTAGGTGCAGTGGTATTTGCCTTAAAGATCTGGCGTCATTATTTATATGGCACTAAGTATACCATATTCACTAATCATAAAAGTCTTCAACATATATTCAACCAAAAGGAACTGAATATGCGCCAACGACGTTGGGTGGAACTGTTGAATGATTATGACTGTGAGATCAAGTACCACCCGGGCAAAGCAAATGTTGTAGCAGATGCTTTGAGTAAAAAGGAACGAGTCAAAACATTACGGGTGTGAGCTTTTGAAATGACGATCCAGACGAACTTCACAACTCGAGTGCGCGAAGCACAACAGGAAGCATTGAAACCAGAAAACATTCCAGTGGAATCCCTACGGGGAATGGAAAAACAGTTGGAACCAAACAAGGATGGAACTCTATATTTCAAGGGAAGGATCTGGGTTCCCTATTATAGTGAGTTGCGAGACTTAGTGCTGGATGAAGCAGGATCGGACAAAATGTACGAGGATCTGAGGGAATACTATTGGTGGCCTAATCTCAAGGGAAATATTGCGACCTATGTTGGGAAATGCCTAACTTGTGCAAAGGTCAAGGCCGAATACCAAAAACCATCTAGGTTATTACAACTACCTGAGATCCCGGTTTGTAAGTGGGAGCGTATATCAATGGATTTCATTACGAAATTGCCATAGACCTCTCGAGGTCATGACATGATCTGGGTTATCATTGATCGATTAACCAAATCAGCTCACTTCCTACCAATCCGTGAAAAAAGACAGCATGGAGAAACTAGCTGAACTATACCTGAAGGAAATAGTGGCACGTCATGGTGTGCCAATCTCGATAATCTCTGATAGAGATGGTCGCTTTGTGTCACGGATCTGGCGATCATTTCAAAACTCATTTGGTTCTCGCTTGGATTTAAGCAACCTTTCATCCGCAGACCGATGGTCAAAGCGAGTGAACCATCAAGACATTAGAAGATATGCTTTGGGCCTGTGTGATGGATTTAAGCGGAAATTGGGATACTCATTTACCGTTGGTAGAGTTTTCCTACAATAACAGTTATCACACCAGTATCAAGGCCGCGCCATTCGAAGCACTATATGGACAAAAGTGTCGATCGTCATTATGTTGGGCGGAAGTTGGTGACATACAACTCATTGGTCCCGAATTAGTACAAGAGACCACATACAACATATTTAAGATCCGTGAGCGTATCAAAGCGGCCCGAGATAGACAAAAGAGCTACGTGGATCGGAGACGCAAACCATTATCCTTCAAGGTGGGAGACAAAGTATTGTTAAAGGTCTCACCTTGGAAAGGCGTAGCTAGATTCGGGAAGCGCGGAAAGCTCAACCCGAGGTATATTGGACCTTTCGAAATTCTGGCAAAGATTGGTACAATGGCATACAAGTTAAAACTGCCAGAGGAACTCAATAATGTACATGACACATTTCATGTGTCCAATCTGAAGAAAAGTCCGACAAATGACATAGTTATCATTCTAGCGGATGAGATTCATGTTGATGACAAATTAAAATTCACCAAAGAACCAGTGGAAGTCATGGACTGGAAGGTCCAAAAGACAAGAAAAAGCCAACTCAAACTGGTGAAGGTTCGCTGGAATTCACATCACGATCCCAAGTATACGTGGGAGCGTGAAGACCAAATCAAGTCCAAATACTCGCACATGTTCGAGAAGACTCCTTCAGTGTATGCCTCAAGCTGAATTTCGGGACGAAATTCTTTTAACATGGGGAGTATGTGACAAATGGTAAATAACCGGTAATTCCGTACAACTTAATCACTAATTTCATATTATAATCTCATGCATATAATCGTAATCTAATTGCGTACTGAGTCGTACATCGTTAGGACAAGTAAATCTGATCATAACATATACTGGTTTCCGTTGCAACTTGAAACAAACCAAAACATTGTCCTAAAAGTCTTGGTAGAAAGTGCTGGACGCACTAGATGCGGTGACACTATCTGTGTCGGTAAACCCGCTAAAACGAATCAGGACAAGGAATAACGGCATGTTAATGCCATACCTGAGTCCATATACAAATGAAAACCCATATTTGAGAACAAATATTACAATAATACATAACTTTCCGGTACAACGCCGAAATTGCAAAATTGTCCGTTTCGACCAAAAAGGCAACAAATGTCAGTTTGTCCGCAACACAAATTCGGTGAATTCCGGATGTACGAATAAGAATAAAACAATGCTAAACATACTAAAAGAATGTGAGAATAGAAAAATGCAAAAAAGACATCATTTCCGGTCATTCGTCAAACAGTGCACAATTCGACCGAAAAGCGGTAGATTGTCGAAACAACGAATATTTTAGTGGCCAATAGCATCATCCGGGTATCCAGTGAACTAGTTAAGCATTATTTGAAACTCAGAATCCATTCAACTAACATTAGGTCACGGAAACACAACTTTCAAAAAAGTTCGACTACGGAACATAAAAGTGCCGATATGGATCGACCGGTCGAACGAAAGACAAATCGGCCATCCTAACTCATTGTATATACGTCTAGCAAACTAGTCATGCATATTTTGGATTAGAAATGCAATAATTAGACACCATATTAGTTGTGGTAGTCGAAAACAAAGGCTTCCGGTACTAAATAAATAGTTTGGTTTATTAGCGAATATTACGACGATAAGTGATCTAGCGACATATCCGTCATCCGAAACATATTTTGGAGAATCATATGGATTAAGTGCCATGTAAATACACACTAAACTCAAGTCTTATGCTTATGATACAAGATCAACCCCTAATCACCATACTTAAACTAATTACCTAAATATCTAATAAAAAACACATGTTATAATAAATATTTACACTTAACCCCCCTCAAGTGGGTCCCACCCCACTGGATTTTGTTGAAAAATGGAGATCATAAGTATGGTGTTTAGGATCTTGATGGAAGACTTGAAAGATTGGAAATATATATCACGATTTCACTTAATAAATATCATTTCTTCATCCAACAATTTGCAACATTTTCTTTCCTTTTCTTCCCCTACCTCACGGCTCAAACACCTCCACCATATACCACCATTTAGCCACCACAATCCACCACTTTTTACACCACTTGAAGCTTAAACAAGACCCCTAAAGAAGATAGCATGGATAGAGATCATTAGGGATTCTTAAGGAGCTTCATTTTCCTATAATTCTTCAAGATACTTGTGCACCCTTTGTAAGCTAAACTCCTCCATAATTTAGCTTATGTTTATGTTAAGATTATTAGTGTACAAGTTTATCATCTTGAAAATCAAGAAAAGATAAATCATAAACCCCACCCAACTCACAACATAATAATAACAATAAATATTGTTTATTTTGTGTTGATTATATGTTTATATGATTGTTAGTTAGCATGTTGAAGTTATTTATGATAAAAGTATGATATAAAAGTTGGATGATCTTGTGTGATTTAGTGTAAAAACGAAGATTTAAGCATGATAAGGTTTAAATCTAAACAAGATCATCAACTACATAATCCATGAAAAAATACTACAACTTAAAAATAATTTTTATATATATGGATGATTTTATGAGAAGTAAACATTTATATTTATGTTGTAATCACCTTAAAAATGTGTAGTAATCAAGGGGTTAAACGCATGAACTTGATTTAACAACATGCTAAAGTATTGTTTTGAAAAGGCTAATAGACATTAAAAAACCCTCTTGATTTACTAGGATTTTTAACAACAAAAGTCATGGATGATGATATGTAGATTATGTAAATAAATATTAGATGGTTTGTTGATGATGATTAGAAGTTTAAACAGGTTTTAAATACGTTTTTGAAAAGTGGAGAACGCCATAGTTTAGGGGAAACTATGGCGAAATTTTCTAAAAATCTAATCGCAATTTAAGCATGATTTGGGGTGATTAGTGGGACTAAACGTAATTAGTAACCTAAATCGTCATTAAGTGGACTCTAAGGACAAGGGTTATCCCTAAAAAACCAAGTGTTTAAACAAAGTTGTAAATATATATTTATAAGTAAAAATAGATATATTTACAAATATATATTTCTACTTGGAAAATAATACAAGTATATATATTTATACGATTGTTGCCAATAAAATTATATGTGTACATATATGTATTGTATGTGTATGTATTAGAAACTTAGGGTATTCATAATAAAATACCCAATCTTATACAACATACAAACACTTGAACAATACACAGAGTATTGGTAGCAAAATAAATATATTCTCACAATGCGTTGAAACAATAAATCGGACAATTAAAGCAAGGCGGACGATAGGCGAACCTTCAAGATTTCACCGTCGCGTCGACGACCAACAGGTGAATCACCGGCATGAAAGGTCGTTTCGACAACGGGCGATTATCAACGAAAACAAACGTGTAATAAACAACGCCGACGACGGGTCTAAATATATATATATATATATATATATATATATATATATATATATATATATATATATATATATATATAATATATATATCCAAACCAAAAATCCGGAAAGTTAAGTATATTAAAAGTTAGAAAATTATAAGTAAATACTTAAAATAAAAATGGGCTTATGTTTATATACATTTGGGCTAGGCCCAAATTGTGAAAATCATATACTAGGCCCAAAGTCCATAATGTTTGTGGATGAGGTCCAAAAACTAATAAAAGCCCAATGACAAGAAAACATGGGCTAGGCCCAATGACAAGAAAACACGGGCTAGGCCCAATGATAAGAAAACATGGGTTAGGCTCAATGACAAGAAAACATGGGCTAGGCCCAAAGGCATAGATGACATGGGCTAGGCCCATTGACAAGAAAACATGGGCTAGCCAAATGACATGTGAAGGAAAGGCCCAGTTCACACATGGTTTGAAAGCAAATATATATATATATATATATATATATATATTTTAAGAAATATATATAGCAATATTAATCGCACAAACAAACTACCAACACTATCATAACATTTTAAGTTGTTCAATCATAACAAAGAAACACATAACAAGAATTCAATATGAACAACGAGTACAAGGTCCATTGAGACCTAGTTGTCTAATGAAACCAATACGCATGTAGGTTGCATTACTTGCAGACACCGATTGATAAATAGTACGACTTAACGGAACGCAAAACTGTGAGTTCATGTCCCTCCTTTTAGTTATTTCAAGTTTTGTTTTAAATTATCGAGGGGAAATACATGTCATGTCAAAACAGTATGTTAGCTATGGGTTAGCAGATAACAGATCACTATGCGTTAGTAGGATGATAATAATAATAACCATTAATCACTTAGTGACCAAGGTGCAAAAGAAGTAGATCTATTGAGTTTGAGACCCGCTCCACTCCTGGTATGATAACCGGCTAAGAGTGCTTTTGTGATCCCAATGATGTCAAAGTAGTCTCGGTTTGGTTACTTGCATATGGCACAAGTATGTCAGGGTGCTCGCGACACACTGATAGATCCTTAAATAACTCATTGATGCTAATAACATACTTGAATTTCAATACAGGATTTCAAGGATGACATTTTGATACGAAAACACTGAACTGCATGAACTCGCCAACTTTATGTTGACTTTTTAAAATTACATGTATTTCAAGAGGCAAGGCATGAGCTGGTGATATGATTCGGGTTATGAGAATATGTCAAGACAACGATGTGCCATCTTTTGGAGGGTTTGCCTTTTTATATCCCAACTTTTTCTGGGTATATAGGGGTCAAAACCTTAATATGAATTTATGATGAAAACAATGACTTATTTTGAAACAGATAACAGTGTGATATCACTTTTGATGGTTGTATATATGGAATGAAACTCATTAATGGCATGGCATCGCTGTTAATTTATATTGTTTACAAGATTTGATGCAATGATTACCTAATAGTCACACACTTGCGATTCCGCTACGACCAGGGTGTGACAAAAAATGCCGGTGAGTACATAGGTTTTGTGAGTGTGTCAAATTTGTGGCTTTGTATACAGATTGCAACACCTCGTCTGACTACAAGAGTCATTAAGTGAAAACCTCGTATCAAAAGTATTTGATATTGCAATACAACTAACCAACTAAAACAAGTTGGTTAGAGTTGTAAAAACCTTATAGCCATGAATCTTGACCAAAACGTTTCTTTTATAAAAAAACCTTGTACTAGATTGATTCAAAAGAAAACTCCGTATGGTTTATATCTTAAAGTGAAAATCATTGCGTGACATTGTTCAAAACCATTTATCCGTGTTATAAACCATTTGTTCGTGTTATAGATCAATCGTCCGTGTCATAAACCAATTGTCCATGTCATAAACAAATCGTCCATGTTTTAATTGTGAAAGCTTTTGATCGTTCTTTAATTAACACATTCAAATCTGTGTTAACTATACCACCAAAAGGTATCTTTAATAGACCACCAAAGGGTCTCTTTAACTAGATTAACAAATCAATAAATGATTTGTTAATCAGAAACAAAATCTGTCATTACCCAAACTTCCGCCAAATCTAGTGAACATTCCGATAATGGGATTGTTAGTCCTATGGTACCATAACATTGCTGGTCGGCTCGCCCAAAGCTAATGAATGTCATTTGTGTTATGGATAACGCATCAACAAGCTGTTCACATTATTGAAATCGTATTATTTTATATATAAACCATAGACATTGTTTTTGAAAGCTGGAAAATGATTTAGCACATATGAGTCACCCCAAAACATTTGCAAAACGTAAAAGAGGGGAACTATGTACTCACTTTGAAAATCATTTGGTATATATAAACCATGTATATTGTTTTTAAATCTTGAAGATAATTATAGGCACATATGAAACACCCCAAAGCATTTAGAAAATGTAAAAGAGGGGAACTATGTACTAACTTTGAAAACCATTTTGTATATATAAACCATGTATATTGTTTTGAAATCTTGAAAATAATTATAGGCACATATGAATCACCCCAAAACATTTGAAAACGTAAAAGAGGGGGGGGGTCTATGTACTCAGTTAGGATTGCAAAAGTGTTCTTGATCAACAGAATAAACAAAGCTCAAACATGTCCTAATGTGTCAGATAAATATGTTAGCGTGTCGAGGCTACAAACGGGAGATCAGATAGAATGAAGTTTTATAAACCAAACGAGTGTTGGAACTCATGTGATATGGTTTAACAAACTTAACATTCAGATTTGGAAAGGATCCTAAGTGCTTTTTACCCATTATGACTCGTTAAGGTAGTTTATGCTACTTTAACTGGTCATTAGCGTAAACGCATGATGAGATAGTTAAACATGTCCTATGATAAGTCTTAAATGCCCAAACATGTTTGAAAATGTTATAACATCAGTTTATATGTGAAAAATTTGGATACATGTATTTAAATGTATTTATGCGCCAATAGGGCATTTTGATCATATTTTTTTAAGAACATAGAAGTAACTTGACATAAGACTAACCAAAAGACGTTACCATAAGGTATAACCTCACTAGGTTATTCCCTATACAACTATGGTCACAAATATGTGTTTGGTCGGATCCTAAGATCGACCAAACGGGTTGGATTCGAAAGTCAAACCGGTGGTCAAGAATGCTCGACTTACGACGCTAAATAAGCACTTAACTAGAAGTGACGAGTAAGACATGTCAAAATATATCAACTAAGTTTATAAAACTGATTTGGTATCAAAACTTGGTGTTTTGACACCAGAAAATAGTTTCGTCATAAAATGCATATCATGTGCATTTTTGACCGAAACTTTGACTCGTCACTTCGACTAGTAAACGTGGTAATCAGAAGGTGAAATCATTAGGGATTATAACCTTCGTAATTACGATCATGTTTCAAAGTTCAATTGAACTTTGACTTGACCAAATATGGTCAGAACCAAAAGTTAATCAAGAAGCCAAATTGTTCGACTTTTTGCTCAAAATAGCTTAAAAAATGAAAGAACTAGGAAGAGTACTTACTCGTGTGGAAGAATACTTTTGGAACTTAAGATAGGAGGCTTCTAAAGGCTGGAAACAAGCTCCAAGAAGGATAGAAAGAAGAACTTCACACTTTGCTTTGAAGTGTTTTGAAGTGGTGTGAAAAAATGGAAGAATCATGCGGTATTTATAGTATTTTAGGATTAAGGAGGTGATGACAAGTGTCCTCAAGTGTGGATTAGTGTCCTAACATGTGTCAACACCATATTAAGTGTGGCAAAGTGAGTGCTAGGTGTCAAAAATTGTAGATAGATGGCAAACTTTGTTAAGAAGCAAAAATATTTATTATTTTTTTGACATTTTTGGCCTTTTGACTTGTATTTTCACTTGTTTGCCATTTTTAACCCCTTTAACCTAATATTTACGTTATATAAAGGTGTTAAGATAAGTTAGCCATTTAGACACATATAAGGCAATGTCCTTCTTCATACCCGGCCACCAATACTGGGTATGAAGATCCTTATACATTTTGTCTACACAAGGATGGATTGAATAATGAGACTTATGAGCTTTGTTCATCAATAAGTTAAGGAGATTGTCTTGACTAGGAATCCACAAATGGTTCTTGTAGTAGAGTAATCCGTTGTCTTTTGTTTCGAGTTGAAGTTTGAGATTTTGTGGCAGCTCATTTTTCAACAAGCTTTGGGTCACACATGTATGTTGTGCTTGAAGGATATGTGTCTGGATATCAGATTGAACTCAAACACAATGAAGTTTGACACGTTCCTTACGACTAAGCGCATTAGCCACCACATTCGCCTTACCAGGATGGTAGCAAATCTCGCAGTCATAGTCGTTCAGAAGTTTGACCCAGCTTCTTGGTCTCATGTTTAGCTCCTTTTGATTGAATATGTTTTGGAGACTTTTGTGGTCAGTGAAAACCACACATTTCGTACCGTAAAGGTAGTGTCTCCAAATTTTGAGAGCAAAAACTACGGCTCCTAACTCAAGATCATGAGTTGTGTAGTTCTTCATATGGATTTTCAATTGTCTTGACGCATAGGCTATGAATTTATCTCTTTGCATGAGAACACAACCAAGGCCTAGGTTTGATACATCACAATAGATAACAAAATCGTCGTTGTCATCGGGTAAAGATAAAACATGAGCATTACAGAGTTTTTGTTTGAGTGTTTGAAAGGCTTCCTCTTGTTTGGGTCCCAACTCGAAAGGTTTATTCTTCTGAGTCAAAGTGGTGAGGGGAACCGCGATCATTGAAAAGTTTGCGATTAATAGTATCCAGTAAGACAAAGAAATGAACGAACTTCGGTAGGAGTAGTAGGTGTACTCCAATCCCTAATCACACTGATTTTGGTGGGATCTACATGTACAACTTGTTCGTTAACAATGTGTCCCAAAAATTCAACTTTTTTTAGCCAAAATTCACACTTGGAGAATTTGGCACAAAGTTGTTCCTTTTTCAGGAGTTCTATCGTTAGACGGAGATGTTGTTCATGATCGGCTCGAGACTTAGAATAAATGACGATGTCGTCGATGAAAACAATGATGAACTTGTCTAAATAAGGTTTACAAACCCTATTCATTAAGTCCATGAAGACGACAGGAACATTCGTCAAACCAAAAGGCATGACAGTGAACTCGTAATGGCCGTATCGAGTGCAAAAAGCGGTCTTGGGAATATCTTCTTCTCGTACCCGAAGTTGATGATACCCAGAACGCAGATCAATCTTTGAAAAGCAGGTCACACCTTGTAGCTGATCAAAGAGATCATCAATGCGGGGTAGGGGATATCGACTTTTGATTGTGAGTTTGTTGAGCTCACGGTTATCGATACACATACGGAAGGATCCATCCTTCTTTTTCATGAATAGGACGGGAGCGCCCCAAGGTGAAAAGCTCGGATGAATGAATCCCTTGTCTGAAAGTTCTTGGAGTTGCTTTGACAACTCTTGCATTTCAGACGGTGCAAGAAGGTAAGGAGATTTGGCAATTGGGTTGGCACCAGGTACAAGGTCAATACGAAACTCAACTTGATGAATTGGGGGTAAACCAGGTAGCTCTTCAGGAAACACCTCAGAATATTCTCGAACAACGGGGATGTCCTGAACAGTTTTGCCCTTGCCTTTTTCCTATACGATATGTGCCAAGAAGGCTACATAATTGTTTCGTAGGTATTTTTGGGCCTGGGTACTGGTCATGAGTTTTAGGCTACTAGAGGGTTTCTCTCCGTGAACTTCTAAGGTTTCGCCAGACGAAAGAGGCATATGAACAACCTTGTCGAAACATATCACCTCAGCATGGTGTTTGGTTAACCTATCCATTCCTATGATGATGTCAAAATTCCCGAGTTGCATTGGTGTGAGGTCAATGGGAAAAAGGTGGTTATCCAGGTTCAATTGGTAACTACGAATGACATAGTCGAGCACAAGGGGTTCACCACTAGCTATTTCCACCGCTAAGGATTTTCGTACTTTAGTTCTAGGCATCGAAAGCAAAGTTCAAAGGGTAGTGATACAAAGCTTCTATCGGCACATGAATCGAAAATAAAAGAAGCAGGATGATTGTTAACAAGGAAGGTACCATTAATAACTTCGTTATCAGCACGAGCCTCGTTGGCATTGATGTTGAATGTGCGTCCACGGGCTGGATTTGCAATCGCATTCACAAATTTTGGGCAGTTGTTTCTAAAGTGACAAATCTCGCCACAGTTGTCGCAGGAACCAGGTGGGAACGGAGGTCTAGTAAGGTTGGCTTGGGGTTGAACAGGGTCCTGAATAGCTTTTTTTTTTGGGGCCGCACGACAAACATTGGCTAATCAAGAGAGATGTTAAAAATACAGATGAAATATAAGGATGGTGGTCATTCGTTCGTTAGTTAAAAACAATCAAACTAAATGGGTCTTTATAATGTATCGCGACATGCTTTAGCCTATAAGTGGACACTCACCCCAAGAGTTCTCAGGTAAGAGTGACTGTCCGATAATGCGGATTTGTACGAAACTCTAGCCTTAGACAGAAAACTCATGGTACAGGCATCCACCCTTCCAGATTGCAAGTGTTCATATTGATAAAACCCAAACTTTGATGGGATTTTGAAAACATACAAGGCTTTAAGCCAAAACAATTCATGTAAGGATAGATGATTGATTTTCAAAACGAATTTGTAACATGTGTATTTGTTTTGGTAGTCACCTAAGGATAGGTGATGGTATTGTTTTAAGAATCTAAACGCCAGATAACTCGCATTAGGGTCCTAGGAAGGTTATAGTCTAGGTCAAAGCATTACTAATAACCTAATTCCCTATAACCATAAGCTCTAATACCAATCATTCTGTAACACCCCGACTGCGTAAAACAACGAACCGTGGCGGAAACGTCGGGGAGTCATATCACAGAACTATTGTTTCCCAATTCATGGAATTTAAAATTTTGTTTTATTAAGTTAAATGTTTACACTGTCTTAGGATAAACGAAAACAGCACATAAATAAATTGTCTTTCATGTTTTAGGTTACTAAGGCTCGCGTCCATTCCTACATGAAGCATGCATCATATTATCAAGCATTGACTCGTGAAACATATGTGAAAAGAGAGTCAGCATAAAAATATTGGCGAGTACATAGGTTTTGTGAGTGTGTCAAATTCGTGGCTTTGTATACATATTGCAACACCTCGTCCGACTATAAGGGTCATTAAGTGAAAACCTCGTATCAAAAGTGTTTGATATTGCAATACAATTAACCAACTAAAACAAGTTGGTTAGAGTTGTAAAAACCTTATAGCCATGAATCTTAACCAAAGCGTTTCTTTTGTAAAAAAAAACTGTGCAATAGATTGATTCAAAAGAAAACTCTGTATGGTTTATATCTTTAAATGAAAATCATTGCGTGACATTGTTCAACACCATTTGTCCGTGTTATAAACCATTTGTCCATGTTATAGATCAATCGTCCGTGTCATAAACCAATTGTCCATGTCATAAACAAATCGTCCGTGTTTTTAATTGTGAAAACTTTTGATCGTTCTTTAGTGAACACATTCAAACCTGTGTTCACTATACCACCAAAGGGTATCTTTAAAAGACCACCAAAGGGTTTCTTTAACTAGACTATAAAATCAACAAATGATTTGTTAATCAGAAACAATTTCTGTTATTACCCAAACTTCCACCAAATCCAGTGAACAGTCCGATAATGGGATTGTAAGTCCTATGGTACCATAACATACTACTGGTCGGCTCGGCCAAAGTTAATGAATGCCATTCATGTTATGGATAACACATCAACAAGTTGGTCACATTATTGAAATCCTATTGTTTTATATATATAAACCATAGACATTGTTTTTGAAAGCTTGAAAATGATTGAGCACATATGAGTCACCCAAAACATTTGCAAAACGTAAAAGAGGGGAACTATGTACTTACTTTGGAAATCATTTGGTATATATAAACCATGTATAGTGTTTTGAAATCTTTAAAATAATTATAGGTACATATGAATCACCCCAAAACATTTAGAAAATGTAAAAGAGGGGAACTATGTACTTACTTTGAAAATCTTTTTGTATAAACCATGTATATTGTTTTGCAATCTTGAAAATAATTTTAGGCACATATGAATCACCCCAAAACATTTGAAAACGTAAAAGAGGGGGCGGCTATGTACTCACTTGGGATTGCAAAAGTGTTCTTGATCAACGGAATAAACAAAGCTCAAACGTGTCCTAATGTGTGAGATAAACATGTTAGCATGTTGGTACTACCAATGGGAGATCGGATAGAATGAAGTCTTATAAACCAAACGAGTGTTGGAACTCATGTGATATGGTTTAACAAACCTAACATTCAGATTTGGAAAGGATCCTAAGTGCTTTTACCCATTATGACTCGTTAAGGTAGTTTATGCTACTTTAACTGGTCATTAACGTAAACGCGTGATCAGATGGTTAAACATGTCCTATGATAAGTCTTAAATGCCCAAACATGTTTAAGAATGTTATAACATCAATTTATATGTTAAAAATTTGATTACACGTGTTTAAAATGGATTTATGCGTAAAAAGGGAATTTTGATCATATTTGTTTTTAAGAACATAGAAGTAACTTATCATAACACTAACCAAACATCATGACCATAAGGTATAACCTCAGTAGGTTATTCCCTATACAACTATGGTCACAAATATGTGTTTGGTCGGATCCTAAGATCGACCAAACGGGTCGGATTTGAAAATCAAAGCGTGGTCAAGACCGCTCGACTTACGACCCTAAATAAGCACTAAACAAGAAGTCACGAGTTAGACATGTCAAAATATGTCGAACTAAGTTTATAAAACTGATTTGGTATCAAACTTGGTGTTTTGATACCCGAAAATAGTTTCGTCGTAAAATGCACATCATGTGCATTTTTGACTGAAACTTTGACTCGTCAGTTCGACTATTAAACGTGGTAATCAGAAGGTGAAATGGTTAGGTATTATAACCTTCATGATTACAATCACGTTTCAAAGTTCAATTGAACTTTGACTTGATCAAATATGGTCAGAACCAAAAGTTAATCAGGAAGCTAAACTGTTCGACTTTTAGCTCAAAATAGCTAAAAAATGAAAGAACTAGGAAGAGTACTTACTCGTGCTGAAGAACACTTTAGGAACTCAAGATAGGAGGCTTCCAAAGGCTGGAAACAAGCTCGAAGAAGGATAGAAAGAAGTACTTCATAGTTTGCTATAAAGTGTTTTGAAGTGGTGTGAAAAAAATAGAAGAATCATGGGGTATTTATAGTACTTTAGGATTAAGGAGGTGATGAAAAGTGTCCTCAAGTGTGGATTAGTGTCCTAACATGTGTCTACACCATACTAAGTGTGGCAAAGTGGGTGCTAGGTGTCAAAAATTGGAGATAGGTGGCAAACTTGGTGAATAAGCAAAAATATTTATTATTTTTTTGTCATTTTTGGCCCTTGGACTTGTATTTTCACTTGTTTGTCATTTTTAACCCCTTTAACCTAATATTTAGGTTATATAAAGGTGTTAAGACATGTGTAACTTGTATTATGCCCGGAAATGTCATGGATATCGGTTCGTTCGGTTGTACGGTTACGCGTTTCGCAAAAATGCGTAAACGCTTTAACGAACACGAAAATGATCGAAATTGTGCAACGATTGACATTTTTGCATTCTCGTCAATAAAATACAAGATTTTATTGAAGACAAAAATATTTTGAAATAAAACACAGGGTTTCATTGAATACGAAATTGTTTGTAATTGTGGAATGATTGAAAAGGCACAAATGTCACAGCTAATCCAGTTTTTATAAACTATATGGGCTAGGTCCACTCTTCATTTTAACTTGTGCTAGATCCACTTTTAAAAACCGATTGGACTTAACTCACTTTAAATAAAATTAGGATTGGGCTAGGCCCACATACATGAAACAAATTGGACGAGGCCCACACTTAGAAAAAAAATTGGGCTAGGCCCATACTTACAAAAGCTTTTGGGCTAGACCCATAAGTAATGAATTATTGGATTGAGTTATTTACAATTAAATTATGGAATATGTTCATTTACATATAACCAATCTAATATATATATATATATATATATATATATATCAAACAAAGGAAAACCAACAATTACAAGTATGAAATTCGAGATAAAATACTTGTACTTATGAAATTCGAGATAAAATACTTGTACGAAAAACGAACGAAAGCCTAAGTGTCTAATAGACTAGAACACTTGTAGGTCGAGAAACGAACAAAGTATCAGAAATTGATTAGAGATTTGCACGGAACGCAAATTAGTGAGTTCATGTTTCCCTTTTATTTTAACGTTTTTATGGTTTTAAACGTGCGGGGATGTATACATGTTACAATTAATATAGATGGGAAAATGAAAATATCTTGATCACATGTGAATAAGGCTCAAGCATTGGGGTCGTTAATGAATAACAAGTACCGAGGAACAAGAGGATATATCTATTAGGTTTGGGTGAGCCCCCTCTATTTCGAAAATAATAACAGATCGTATTAGAGTGCTTTTGTGTCTAAAACGAGTGTCTCAGACACAAAATAAATCGTCAAGGTTTGGTTGTCACCTTATTCGGCATACTGATTAGTGTCCTTGCAACACCCTAATGATCTTACAAGTTTCATTAAGTTATATTAAAACAAGTTTATTTCAAATGTTTTTCATAATTAATTTGATACAAAATTTACCGTCTGCATCTATCTATACTTGGGCCGACATGCAACAACGATTTCTCGAAGAATTCTTTTCGGCCCAAAAGACAAATGAAGCAACGCAGAGTGTAAGGTGTTTCCAACAACAATAAAGTGAATGTTTCATGAGACATTTGAAAGATTCAACATGATGTTGAAGAATTATCCTCATCATGGTATAGCGTTGTGGGAGTTATTGAATGCGTTTCATGAAGGTTTAAGCTCGGAGGATGCTCGCGATTTAATGTCTATCACAAATGGTACTTTTGGAACAAATTACGAGCAAGATGATTGGGTATTTCTAGAACAAATGGCGGTCACATCAAAAAGGAAAGCACAATCGTTAAGGCAAGCTAGACATGTAGTTACAAGGCCTCAAGTGTATGCGGTGGAGGATGGAGAAGCACAAGCATCAAACCAGGTATATAATGTTTGTACTAACTGTAATGAACTTGGTCATGCAGCGGAGGTATGTTTGGTGGGGGTGAATGCAAATCAAGTCGAGGAGGTGAATGCAATTGGTGGGGGTGGTCGAAACTTTAACATGAATTCAAACACGTACCACCACGGGTTACGGAATCATCCGGATTTGTGCTATGGGAACCCAGCTAATCAGGCTAACCCTATTTCCAAGGAGCTCAACGGAGTTTTGCTCCTCACCCATAATATAACCAAGGGAACTTTAGGGGCGGAAAAAACCAAGGGTATCAAGGTCAAAGTCAACAAGGGGGTGACCAAGGTGGAAATGTGGGTCAAATTCATTGAGCGGAAATGAAGTGATGGATATGCTCCGCATGATGCAACAAGACATGCAACGGAGAAATCAACTCGATGAAGCTCCTTTACAAAAGGATGAAGTCCGTGACAAAAGTATCCAAGCACTCACCACACCAATGAGTCAACTTGCATCGGAGGTAGCAGATCTTAAGAAAGGTAAGGGTCAACTTCCGAGTGACACAAAGGTAAATCCCTCTCATAATACTTCACGTAATATCAATATTAACCATGTAAGTGTCTTACGAATTGGTAAAGAATTTAAAGCAAATTTAGAACCGGTTTTAGTTGAAGGGGTGGTTGAGAATGTTACGGGTGATGAGAGTGATGAGGAGGATGTCCCATCACCAAAGGTGTCACGGGAACTTTTTGTTGAAAATGAAACTAATAAACCAGGTTTGGGTGAATTATTAAACGAACAAAAGGAGGTAGGGGGACCGAGTCAAGTCCCGTTTCCTTCCGCTTTAGGTCACCCCAGAAAGAAAATTTTTATTTAACCAAGGGATCCCCAAAGGAAGAACTCTTAGATGTGTTTAAACAAGTGAAAGTAAACCTTCCATTGCTTGATGCTATTAAGCAAGTTCCCGCTTACGCAAAAATTTTAAAAGAATTATGCACTCAAAAGAGACAACAAAAAAAGAAGTTGCCTAAGCGGGTAGATCTAACCGGACATGTTAGTGTGGTGCTTAAAGGAATTCTTCCTCCAATGCTCCAAGATCCGGGAACGCATTTAATCAATATTCAAGTTGGAAACTTCCCAATGTCTAAAGCGTTGCTAGATCTTGGAGCTGGGGTAAGTATACTACCGGGTGGGTTATATGACCGATATGATTTTGGTCCATTGGCTCGGGTTGAGACGACTGTGGTTTAGCCAATTTGTCTCAAAAACTACCCCGAGGGATGGTCGAAGATGTAACTGTAAAATTCGACGAGTTCTACTACCCGGTAGACTTTTTGGTACTTGACTACTCGTCTGCTGACCCAAAACAACCACATAATGTTATTTTGGGCCGGCCATTCTTAAGCACCGCTCATGCTGTAAATGATTGTCGACTTGGCATGGTTGATATGACATTCGGCAACAGAAAAATGCGTTTAAATGTTTTTAGTAACACATCTAATTCTGTTGGTGTTGAGAGTGTTTCATGGCAGATGTGGTGGATGGGTGCGACCCACATGAATATGCAGAAGAGGACACTTGTGTTTGTGTTTGTGATGTGTTTGAACAGGTACATGCTAATGACTTGCGGGTGGAGGAGGAGAAGCAAGATGTGATGGCCATGAAAAAAGGGCGACCACCGTGGACTCTTCAATTCGAGAGAGTCTACCGGCGGAAATTAATTCGGGAACAAAACCATCTTTGGATGAGGCCCCGATGTTGGAGTTGAAGGAGTTGCCGAGCCATTTGAAATACGCATTTCTAGGGGATAATGACACATTACCGGTCATTATTGCCTCTAATTTAGAGGTGGCTCAAGAGAAGGAATTGTTAAGAGTGGTCAAGGCGAATCGGGCGGCCATAGGATGGACAATTGCTAATTTGAAGGGAATCAGCTCATCTATTGTTATGCACAAGATAATTACAAATGATGAGGCCAAGCCGTCCAGGAAGCGCAAAGAAGGTTGAATCCGAATCTGTGCGAGGTAGTGAAAAAGGAGGTAATCAAATGGTTGGATGCAGGTATTATCTATCCTATATCCGATAGTGCTTGGGTAAGTCCTACCCAAGTGGTGCCTAAAAAGGCCGGTATTCAAGTTGTTAAAGATGAAAATGGTGAACAAATCGCCACCCGACAGGTCACCGGCGTGTTTGTATTGATTATAGAAAATTGAATACCGCAACCTCTAAGGACCATTTTCCATTACCTTTTATTGACCAAATAATTGAAAAACTTTCGGGTAAAAAATACTACTATTTTTTGGATGGGTATTCAGGATACAACCAAATTGCAATTCACCCTGATGACCAACACAAAATCATATTTACTTGTCCTTATGGTACTTTTGCCTTTAGGCGAATGCCATTTGGTTTGTGCAACGCTCCGGCAACCTTTCAATGATGTATGATGTGTATTTTCTCGGACATGGTTGGAGAGTCGCTTGAAGTGTTCATGGATGACTTTTCCATTTTTGGTACAAGTTCTGAATCATGTCTCGACGAATTAGAAAAAGTTTTAAAAAGATGTGTCGACAAAAATTTAGTGTTGAGTTGGGCCATGTTGTGTCCGAAAAAGGGATGGAGGTAGACAAAGCAAAAATTCGGGTAATATCATCGCTACCTCCTCCTAAAAATGTTAAAGGGGTAAGGTCATTCTTGGGACATGCTGGTTTTTATAGAAGATTCATTAAGGGATTTAGTGTAATTACTAAACCCTTATGTAATTTATTATTGAAAGATGTTGCATTTGATTTTACTGATGAATGTTTACAAGCCTTTAATGTTTTGAAGGAACAGTTGGTGAAGGCCCCTATCTTGCAGCCACCGGATTGGTCAAAACCCTTTGAAATCATGTGCGACGCCAGCGATACAACTATTGGTGCGGTTTTGGGGCAAAGGGTTGATAAGAAGCTGGTGGCGATCTATTATGCAAGTAAAACTCTGTCCGAGGCACAACTGAATTACACCACAACCGAGAAGGAATTATTAGCGGTGGTTTATGCCTTGGACAAGTTCGGGTCATATATTTGGGGGAGCAAAGTGGTGGTATATTATGATCATAGCGCGGTGCGGTATTTAATGGAAAAGAAGGATGCTAAACCTTGGTTGATTCGATGGGTACTTTTGTTGCAAGAATTCGACTTGGAAATTCAAGACAAAAAGGGAAGTGAAAATGTGGTGGCGGACCACTTGTCTCGGATTTTAGTTGAAGGGGCTGATGATCTAAGTGAGATTACTGAATGATTTCCGGATGAACAGGTGCTCGCTGTCTCAACTTCTACGGCTCCGTGGTATGAACATTACGTAAATTATTTGGCCACGGGTTGTATTCCCGGACATTGGACAATGAGAAGACGGCAACAGTTCATGGTACAAGTTAAACAGTATATTTGGGATGAACCAGACTTGTTCAAAATTGGGCCTGATCAGGTAATTAGAAGGTGTGTTCCGGAATCGGAAGTGGCTGAAATCTTAACCCATGCTCACTCCTCCGCTTGTGGGGGACAGTATAGCGGTCATAAGACGGGGTACCGGGTGCTCACGTGTGGGTTCTATTGGCCCACAATTTTTAAAGACGCATGTGAGTTTGCCCAGAATTGTCTGAATTGCCAGAAGTTGGGGAGTATTTCAAAGAGGAACGAAATGCCTATGCAACCTATCTTGGTAGTAGAAATCTTTGATGTGTGGGGAATAGACTTCATGGGGCCGTTTCCAAGTTCAAATGGGTTTTTATATATATATTGGTGGTCGTGGACTATGTTTCAAAGTGGATTGAAGCCATACCGACGCGGACTAACGATAATTCGGTTGTATGTAGGTTTGTGCAATCGAATATTTTTGCTCGTTTTGGAATTCCACGTGTGATAATCAGTGATGGCGGTTCGCATTTCAAGAACTTTAATTTTAGCAAATTATTGAAGAGATACAATGTGAACCACCGAGTTGCCACACCATATCATCCACAAACTAGTGGACAGGTCGAAGTGTCTAACCGTCAGATTAAAGAAATTTTAATGAAAACGGTGGCGACAGACAGAAAGGATTGGTCAGGTAAATTGGATGACAAATTGTGGGCATACCGCACGGCCTACAAGACTCTTATTGGTACAACCCCTTATCGGATGGTGTTTGGGAAGGGGTGCCATTTACCAATGGAGTTGGCGCATAGGGCGCTTGGGCCATTAAGACGGTAAACGCCGATTATGATGAAGCGGGGAGGATCCGGAAACTTCAATTGAGTGAGATCAAAGAGATTCGAGATGAAGCATATGTGTGTGCAGCTGCATACAAGGATAAACTCAAGAAGGTTCACGACGCAAAGATTCGGAAGCGAATTTTTGAAACGGGTCAAAAGGTTTGGTTATTCAATTCAAGGTTAATGATGTTCGCGGGCAAATTGAAAAGCAAGTGGATGGGCCCATATGTTATTACACGTGTGGGAAGGTTTGGAGATGTTGATATCTTGGATGAGCTGACCAACAAGAAGCAAACGGTGAATGGGCACCAGCTCAAACCGTACTTGGAGGGGAATGATATTAAGCATCTCGAACTTGATAAAGTGGGCTACATCTTACGGCCCTTGGATGAGAATTAATACAAGTGGCCCAGGTTTGGTATTGTAAAATACTTTGTTGTTATTTATGTATTTTGTTTGTTTCACGTCTTTATCCGTACTTGTGGATTTGTGTTTGAAACAAGTGTGGGGAAGTTTTTCAAAACTTCTCATACACAGTGTTGAGGACAAAACGGATTTTCCAAGGGGTGGTAGATTAGAATAGATAAATTGGGTTTTGTTCGTTTTATATAAAAAAAATTGAAACTTTTAGCCCAATTCCCACTGTAGCTTACGGTCCCCACCGTAAGTTACGGCGAGTCAATAAACCCTTACGGTCCTAATGAACTGTCTTACGGTGGCCGCTGGGCGTATTGGGACCGCGGAACAGTGTTTTAACACGAAAATAACCCAAAAACCAATCATTCTCTGCACATTTTTCAGCCACAACTTTCTTTTCTCTTCTCCTTCATTTACCCTCAAGAACACCCACTTTCATCCCCTAAATCTTTCAATTTCTAACCAAATCAAGCGATTTTTGGGTCTAATTTGGCAAAAATTTCGCAAGGATTTCGATTGTGTGCTTGCATTTGATTGAATCCATTGTTTGGGGGATCAAGTTAGGAACTTTTTGATCCGAAACTACTAGGGTTTTTGTGGGTTTCTGATAATATTGAAGTTTTAGGGTTCTTCATCTTTTACAAGGCCAAGGTATGTAATTTCTTACATTAGTATCATTGCATTGTAGGATTTGGAAATTTTGTGATGAACTAGATTATCATGAGCCCATAGTTGCTTATATTTGATAATTTTTAGATGAACTTGGTTAAGTTTTGAATGATTATGGTCATGGAAGTTAGCTAGGTGATAAAGATATGATTTTTGAGTAAAATCTCACTACTTTAGGGGAATTTGTTCAAATTTATGCATATGATGAACTTCAAGTTTTGTCTAGTTTTCATGACCATAGTAATAAGCAAGTGTGGGGATAATGTGGGTGTTTGAGAAGAATAATATGTGTTCTTCATGTTTATGTCTTGCAGGATTATAATGGGGCGCAAGGGTAAAGAAAGGTGGGTTCTTCTAGTAACCCGGCTCCACGGAAAAGACGGTTATGTAACACTCGTCGAAAAAAGGGTTTCCAAACCCACTTCGTTTATCAATCAAATATTCAGTTATAAGTTTCGTTGCGTATTTATGGTTCAAATTAATTTCAAACAATACATAACTAATAAACATTTTTAAAATTTTAAACCATAATTAATAAATAATAAAAATAAGTAAATAAAAAATAAAATAGGGCAGCCGGGTTTCGAACCCGGGTCACCCACAAAGACAAACACGCAACACACCACTCCGCCACGCACTACTTTTGTGATAAACACGGAAACAAATAACATTTATAATAAAACCGGAAGTCAAATCTGCAATCAGCGCGCCCAGAACTCGCACTCCCCGGAAAAACCGACATTCCGCGATTTTGGCTATATTTCTTTTGACTAAACCGCACAAATTGATTTCGAAGTCAGTTATAACCGTTGCCGGCAATCAATTTCAGTCAAAAACCGACGGAAATCTTTAATCGCGAATAAAGACTCAATTCAAACCCAAGTCAACTTGTTTCCACTATAAATACCCACTTGAACTCCCTGAAAATCCTTTCGCTCAGAACCACGTTCGTTTCCGAAGCTTTATTCCTTCCAAAACACGTCGCCGGAAATATTCGCATTCGCCGGAATTCCACCGGAAAACCGAAACTTTACTCCTAATCGGTATAATTCTCAACTCCTTTTTTTGTAATCCATTATTCGGCATGTATTAACCTTAATCATTCAACCAGAGTCTGTCTCAGACAACGTTGCCGGAAATCCCCGCACTCGCCGGAATATCACTGGAAAACCGAAGCCTCACTGTCGATCGGTATAATCATCTAAACCCTCTTGCTATCTCTTGCTTAGTGATCTAATTTCTCAACACAATAACCAAAACTGTTAAACAGTTCACTCAGCCAGAACTCACAAATCAGAGCCGACGACTCTTGCCGGAAATCTGAAGAAAACACTCTGTTTTGGTACATCTTATTCCGTAATCTTCTATTCCTATTTCATATCAATCAATTATAAGTTTTGTTGACCGATTAAACAGAACAGTCGGACTTCACTGTTCTGTGTTCTTGTAAACGAAGAAGATGAAGTCGAGTATATGTATTAATATAATTAAAACTGGATATTCAAACGGGTTAGACACACAGTCCAGCGGTGGACTGTGTGCAAATACAATATGCACGTCCCGAGTTCGAATCGCACACGTTACCGACTTTCAGAAATAAACCAACTTTTTTAGAATTTAATCAGATCAAGTCATATAATGTTTATAAGAGGAATATAATTCAGTAGTTAAGCAGATTAGACACACAGCCCAACTGGTTGGGCTGTGCGCACTTGAACCGAACGTCCCGAGTTCGACTCCGGGTCTCCGAAGCCGGTTCGGCCATATTAAATCATTTTTGATATAAACTAAATAAGTTAAAGTTAATTATTATATATATATAATTAAAACAGAGAATATTTCAGGTTAGACACGTAGCTCAGTTGGTAGAGCTGCGTGCACGTATACGAGAGGTCCCGAGTTCGAACCTCACTCAGCGCATAGAAAACACAGTCTGACCGGTCAAGACCCTGTCAACGGTCAACAGTCAACGGTAAAAAAAAGTCAACTTTTTTATTTCTTTTTATTTATTTATTTAATTGGAAAATTATTTAAAAATACTTAAAAATAAGATTATTAAAGTTAGAAAATTTTCTTAAACTCACAAAAATAAATCTAAAAATCCCATTAAGAGCACTAATTAAAAATATTAATCTCAAATAAAATTAATTTATTTATCGAATCATTTTGTTATTATCTATGCTAGTTTTTCCCTCGTCGATTGAATCCTAAATTCGTGCGCTTCCAACGTCATCAAAGAACGCACCCAATGTGAGTGAATCTCTACAAATTCCCCGTTTTAATCATGTTTTGGGGTGTATCATGTGTGGTATAATCCTTTTATTTTATTTAAATACTTGTGCATACATCATATCCGTGATCAAATGTGTATCAAATGTGTATCAATTGTTGTGTGAATTATATGTAGATTGGATTTATCATTTTCAGTGCACGCATTTCATTAGGCCCATCAGTTCCCCGTGAGAGACGGGTTGAGCATCAGGTGCCTCTTTAGATCGGCTCCGTTTGATTGAGCCTTGATCTCACATACATCATCATTCATATCATATACTCATCCAAAGTGGTTTGTGTTTGTTTATCTATATATGTTTGCTCACATGTGATTATTGCACAAATTTTCCTTATTAAATAAAACAAGAAATTAGTAACAATCTTTTATCAAGGTTCACTCACCAACTTTTGTTGACCCAAAACATCCCCCGTTTTACACATGATACAGGTGATCCAGCTGAGACAACAAACACGTAGGAAGGCCTAGAAGAATAAACAAGTTTAAGCTTTGGAATAATTATATAGTTTCATTTTCTTGTAATTGTATGAATTTATTTTGGATATTTAAGTTGTAATTTGAATTTAATAAATATGAAACATCTTAGTAAACATCATGAGCTTTGGTGATAACCCAATTATGCCCCGACTTTTATTCCGCTGCGGGTCGGGGTGTGATAGATTGGTATCAGAGCTTATGACTATAGGGATATAGGATAGGTTATTAGACCCTTAGAGCCTATACTATAGTTGATTAAAATTTTAAATTGTTTATGCGTTACATACAAAATTCATGATGTTTATATGCTTTATGTTTATTTTTACACTCAATGTTATGCAAGCATGCTCACAAATACATGTTATTATACAATGCTCATCATGAATTATATCCTCATAACATATCATATCTATGAGAGCACACACCTCACGATTACCATGATTTTTGCAATGATTTTTGTATTTTTCAAATCACATCAAAGTGAGTTCTCCTGACGTGCATGTAGTAACTGGAAGGGTACGAGTACCGGTAGTCGGAATGTCCTGTCTAGGCTTGGCATTCATATAAATCCAAAATAAAGGACCAGTTTGCCTACCTTGGGACTAACGATGAGAGTACGAAGGACCTATTAGGCCAAAGCATGCTATACCAAACGTCGTGTGAGCTAACCCCACTTTGAGTTGTCATTGTGTCTACACCTGGACACCCTCCTACCATACATCTCGCAATCATATTTTACGATTTTCATTCGGGTGGTGCGAGTGTTAATCCGCCAACACCAATGTGAATCCTACCAAGCCCAATAGTCATGGGGGCCCACATTACTACACAGGCGATGGTATGGGGGACATTGGAGGCCCAAACATGAGCAAACCCAAGACATCCTATGGATGTAGTTGAATTATTGTCAGTTATGTTATTTTTCATTCTTTTTATGACACATGACACCTAGAAACTTCTTAAACTCACAATCTTCCTATGTATGTTCCTGTAGATGTCGGCTAGGCAACTACATGGAGGTAGAAAGTCAGGAAGATCAAATGAACGCTTGGCCACACAAATTGCTAAACAAATGGCCGCAGTGCTTCCTGACATCGTAATTCAAGTTCAACAAGCTCTCACCGCAAACCCCATCAATCCTCCCAATCAAGAAGACCAGAGCGTCGCCAACCCTCCTTCCAAAAAGTGCTCCTACAAACACTTCAAATCTTGCGATCCCCCAAAATATGAAGGGACCGAAGGTGTTACCGCCCTCCTTCACTGGTTTGAAGAAATGGAAAACACTTTCCTCAATTGCGATTGTCCCGAGGATCGCAAGGTACGTTATGCAACTGGAAGACTGTTTGGGGTAGCCCTTACCTGGTGGAACACAGAAAAGGGTAAACGAGGAGTTGAAGATGCCATGGCCTTAACATGGGAAGAGTTAAGGGAACTCATGACAAGACGTTTCTGTCCAAGAAGCGAAATCAAAAAGTTGGAAGATGAATTCCACGCGCTGAAACAAAAGGAAGGAGATCACGCCTCCTATAATAAGCGATTTCTCGAGCTGAACCAAATGATCCCTAATTTGTTCACCCCTTGTACCGCTTAGTCGAACACTACATTCGAGGCCTCCCCTCGAAATCCAAGATTCGGTTTTAAGCACTTCGCCTGCAACACTTGAAGCCGCAATGGAATTAGCTACAGGACTCACTGAGAATCGCATCCGAAATGGAAAATTTAAGGATGAGAAGAAGAAAGCACCCATAGAGACCTCAACTACAAACCACTCAGTCTCCTCCTCAAAGTTTGCTGGTAAGAGGAAATGAAACAGCAAGAATTTTGCTGTCACTCAAACCAACCCTCCTATCACCGCTGCACCAATCACCCAAATTGCTCCCTCAGCTGCACCATTTAAAAAGCCATACACCGGCCCACACCCGAAATGCAACCGCTGTCAATTCCATCACCCTCTCGAAAATCCCTGCCAACAATGCACAAGCTGTGGCCGTGCAGGTCACACCATCCAAACCAGCCGTATCCTTCAACGAATGAACAGCAGTCAACCACAAACCCAAACCACCATCAGATAATGGGTCAAGCCCAACAACCCTTACTTCTACCACATGCACCACACGCAGCCCAAACTTACTACCAACCCAACTACCCCATGATGCAACCCATACGAGCTTGTTACAACTGTGGGGACCCAAACCACTTCAGGAACACTTGTCCATGCTTGGTGAACATCATCCATGCCCAAGCTCAAGCAAACCCGGTAAACCAAGCAAACCAAGCTCCTCCACCTGCCAGAGGAAGAGCTTTTAACATCAATGCCAACCAAGCTAGGGCTGACAACAACGTGGTCAACGGTACGTTTCTCATCAATGGTTTTATGCATCCATATTATTCGATACTGGTACGGATAAGAGCTTTGTGTCCTTAGAGTTCAAACCTATCCTCAACCAAACTCGTTTTAATCTCATGGAATCTCTAACGGTGGAAGTTGCTGACGGAAAACCCGTTTCATTAAATTCTATTATACGCAATTGTACCCTTACTCTAAACGATCACGATTTTCCTGTGGACCTCATTCCTATGAAGTTGGGAAGTTTCGATATTATAATCGGTATGGACTGGCTCAGCCAGCATCACGCTGAAGTAGTGTGCCGCGAAAAGTTCATTCGCATTCCTCTTGCAGACGGTCAGACCCTACGTATTTTTGGAGAAACCCCTTCGAAAGGACTCAAATTAATGTCCTGCCTTCAAGCCCGAAAATATCTCTGCAAGAACTATGTCGCATTCCTAACTCACGTCGTCAAAAAGGGAAACAAGGAGAAGAAACTCGAAGATATCCCAGTTGTGAAAGAATTCCCACAAGTCTTTCCCGACGACATTTCAGGACTCCCTCCTATGAGAGAAGTCGAATTCCGCATCGATCTTGTACCTGGCGCTACACCAGTCGCAAAATCTCCTTATAGGTTAGCCCCATCCGAAATGCAAGAGCTGGCCAGTCAACTGCAAGAGTTGACTGACAAAGGATTCATACGTCCTAGCTCATCGCCTTGGGGGCACCTGTTCTCTTTGTGAAGAAGAAAGATGGAACGTTTCGCATGTGCATTGATTATAGAGAACTCAACAAGTTGATGGTTAAAAATCGCTATCCACTACCTCGCATCGATGACCTCCTAGACCAACTTCAAGGCGCTCCCTGCTTTTCAAAAATCGACCTTCGTTCTGGTTATCATCAGCTCAGAGTACATGAAGAAGGTATCCCAAAGACCGCCTTCCGGACTTGTTATGGTCATTACGAATTCATGGTCATGCCATTCGGTTTAACCAACGCCCCCGCTGTCTTCATGGATCTAATGAATAGGGTATGCAAACCCTACCTCGACCGTTTCGTCATAGTCTTCATCGACGACATCCTTATCTACTCCAAGTCTAAATCCGATCATGAGCGACACCTTCGACTCATCCTTACACTTTTAAGGACTGAAAAGCTCTACGCTAAGTTCTCAAAATGCGAATTCTGGTTAGGAGAAGTACAATTCCTTGGACATGTCGTCAATGACAAGGGAATTCATGTTGATCCTTCAAAAATCAAAGCAGTGCAGGAATGGCAAACGCCACGTACCCCTACCGTGGTAAGGTCATTTCTTGGTTTGGCTGGTTACTATCGACGCTTCATTGCCAATTTTTCCCGTATTGCTGTACCACTCATGGCTTTGACTCAAAAAGGAAAACCCTTCATATGGGGACCTAAACAAGAAGAAGCCTTCCAAACTCTAAAGCAAAAACTTTGTGACACACCTATCCTCGCACTCCCTGAAGGTTGCGATGACTTTGTAGTATATTGCGACGCATCAGGGCAAGGGCTAGGCTGTGTATTAATGCAAAGAGGAAAAGTGATAGCCTATGCTTCTAGGCAACTCAAGGTTCACGAGAAGAATTACACCACCCACGACCTGGAACTTGGAGCCGTTGTGTTTACTCTCAAGATATGGAGACATTACCTCTATGGTACCAAGTGTGAAATATACACTGACCACAAAAGTCTCCAACATATCTTCAATCAGAAGGAGTTGAATATGAGGCAAACATAGTGGCCGATGCGCTTAGTCGAAAAGGTTATGCGAACTCCATTCGTCTTCTATGTTCGCAAATCATAACCGACATCAAAGATCGAATCCGGGCAGCTCAACATGTTTCTGTAACAGAAAATGACGTACGCGATGAGCTGTCATGTGGAGCTGAACTCAAAATTGAAACCAAATCCAACGGTATTCTATACTATTTAAACCGCATATGGATTCCTGATCGCGATAACCTTCGTGATTTCCTCATGAATGAGGCGCACAAAACACGATACTCTGTACACCCAGGAGCCGACAAGATGTATCAAGACCTACGATACACCTACTGTTGGCCTGGCATGAAAAAGCATATCGCTGTTTTTGTTTCCAAGTGCCTTACCTGTTCCAAAGTAAAAGCTGAACATCAAAGACCTTCAGGACTCCTAGTCCAACCCGAAATACCTGTATGGAAGTGGGAAAACATAACCATGGATTTCATTACCGGGTTACCTCACACCTCCAGTGGGTATGACACCATATGGGTAATAATCGATCGTCTTACAAAGTCATCTCACTTCATCCCGATTCGCGAGGACTTCAAGAACGAGAAGTTAGCTCGTATCTACATCAGCGAGATCGTAAGCCGTCATGGTGTACCATTAAGTATCATTTCTGACCGTGATGGTCGTTTCACTTCACGAACATGGCGAGCCGTACAAACCGCTTTAGGTACACGATTAGACCTTAGCACTGCCTTTCACCCTCAAACTGACGGTCAATCTGAACGTACCATCCAAACTCTTGAAGACATGCTTCGAGCATGTGTCATAGACTTCAAAGGGAATTGGGACACTCACCTACCATTAGTGGAATTTTCGTACAACAATAGCTATCATTCAAGTATCGGCATGGCTCCTTTCGAAGCTTTATATGGTCGTAAGTGCCGATCTCCAGTATGTTGGCACGAAATTAGGGAATCACAAATCACCGGTCCAGAAGTAATTCAAGAAACAACCGACAAGGTCATTCAAATTCGAAACAATCTTCTAGCAGCTCAAAGTCGTCAAAAGAGTTATGCAGACAAACGACGAAAGCCCTTGGAGTTTGGCATTGGTGATCAAGTACTTTTAAAAGTATCACCGTGGAAGGGAGTGGTTCGTTTTGGCCAAAAGGGAAAGCTAGCACCACGCTACATAGGACCTTTCAAGATACTCGAAAGAGTAGGTCCTGTAGCATACATGCTTGACCTACCAGAAGAGCTCAACATAATTCACCCCACATTCCACATATCAAACTTGAAGAAGTGCCTCGCCGATGAAAACCTCCATATTCCTCTAGAAGACATTCAAATCGATGAATCTATGCACTTCGTTGAAAGACCGGTAGAAATCATGGACTTCGGAGAGAAGCGTTTAAGACGAAGTCGTATTCCAATTGTCAGGGTACGTTGGGAGTCGAAACGAGGACCCGAGTTTACTTGGGAACGTGAAGACTCAATGCGCGAAAAATACCCGCATCTTTTTCCAGTTACCACTACTACTTAAATTTCAGGACGAAATTCCTAAAAGTAGGGGATACTGTAACATTCGTCGAAAAACGGGTTTCCAAACCCGCTTCGTTTATCAATCAAATATTCAGTTATAAGTTTCGTTGCGTATTTATGGTTCAAATTAATTTCAAACAATACATAACTAAACATTTTTAGAACTTTAAACCATAATTAATAAATAATAAAAATAAGTAAATAAAAAATAAAATAGGGCAGCCGGGTTTCGAACCCGGGTCACCCACAAAGACAAACACGCAACACACCACTCCGCCACGCACTACTTTTGTGATAAACACGGAAACAAATAACATTTATAATAAAACCGAAAGTCAAATCTGCAATCAGCGCGCCCAGAACTCGCACTCACCGGAAAAACCGACATTCCGCGATTTTGGCTATATTTCTTTTGACTGAACCGCACAAATGATTTCGACGTCGGTTATAACCGTTGCCGATAATCAATTTCAGTCAAAAACCGACGGAAATCTTTAATCGCGAATCAAGACTCAATTCAAACCCAATTCAACCTATTTCCACTATAAATACCCACTTGAACTCCCTGAAAATCCTTTCGCTCAGAACCACGTTCGTTTTCGAAGCTTTATTCCTTCCAAAACACGTCGCCGGAAATATTCGCATTCGCCGGAATTCCACCAGAAAACCGAGACTTTACTCCTAATCGGTATAATTCTCAACTCCTTTTTTTGTAATCCATTATTCGGCATGTATTAACCTTAATCATTCAACCAGAGTCTGTCTCAGACAACGTTGCCAGAAATCCCCGCACTCGCCGGAATATCACTGGAAAACCGAAGCCTCACTGTCGATCGGTATAATCATCTAAACCCTCTTGCTATCTCTTGCTTAGTGATCTAATTGCTCAACACGATAATCAAAACTGTTAAACAGTTCACTCAGCCAGAACTCACAAATCAGAGCCGACGACTCTTGCCGGAAATCGAAGAAAACACTCTGTTTTGGTGCATCTTATTCCGTAATCTTCTATTCCTATTTCATATCAATCAATTATAAGTTTTGTTGATCGATTAAACAAAACAGTCGGACTTCACTGTTCTGTGTTCTTGTAAACGAAGAAGATGAAGTCGAGTATATGTATTAATATAATTAAAACTGGATATTCAAACGGGTTAGACACACAGTCCAGCGGTGGACTGTGTGCAAATACAATATGCACGTCCCGAGTTCGAATCGCACACGTTACCGACTCTCAGAAATAAAACCAACATTTTTAGAACTTAATCAGATCAAGTCACAGAATGTTTATAAGAGGAATATAATTCAGTAGTTAAGCAGATTAGACACAAAGCCCAACTGGTTGGGCTGTGCGCACTCGAACCGAACGTCCCGAGTTCGACTCCGGGTCTCCGAAGCCAGTTCGGCCATATTAAATCATTTTTGATATAAACTAAATAAGGTTAAAGTTAATTATTATATATATATATAATTAAAACAGAGAATATTTCAGGTTAGACACGTAGCTCAGTTGGTAGAGCTGCGTGCACGTATACGAGAGGTCCCGAGTTCGAACCTCACTCAGCGCATAGAAAACACAGTCTGACCTGTCAAGACCCGGTCAACGGTCAACGGTCAAAAAAGTCAACTTTTTTATTTCTTTTTATTTATTTATTTAATTGGAAAATTATTTAAAAATACTTAAAAATAAGATTACTAAGTTAGAAAATTTCCTTAAACTCACAAAAATAAAACTAAAAATCCCATTAAGAGCACTAATTAAAAATATTAATCTCAAATAAAATTTATTTATTTATCGAATCATTTTGTTATTATCTAGGCTAGTTTTTCCCTCGTCAATTGAATCCTAAATTCGTGCGCATCCAACGTCATCAAAGAACGCACCCAATGTGAGTGAATCTCTACCAATTCCCTGTTTTAATCTTGTTTTGGGGTGTATCATGTGTCGGATAATCTTTTATTTTATTTAAATACTTGTGCATACATCATATCCGTGATCAAATGTGTATCAAATGTGTATCAATTGTTGTGTGAATTATATGTAGATTGGATTTATCATTTTCAGTGCACGCATTTCATTAGGCCCATCAATTCCCCGTGGGAGACGGGTTGAGCATCAGGTGCCTCATTAGATCGGCTCCGTTTGATTGAGCCTTGATCTCACATACATCATCATTCATATCATATACTCATCCAAAGTGGTTTGTGTTTGTTTATCTATATATGTTTGCTCACATGTGATTATTGCACAAATTTAACAATGTTTTATCAAGGTTCACTCGCCAACTTTTGTTGACCCAAAACATCCCCCGTTTTACACATGATACAGGTGATCCAGCTGAGACAAGAAACACGTAGGAAGGCCTAGAAGAATAAACAAGTTTAAGCTTTGGAATAATTATATAGTTTCATTTTCTTGTAATTGTATGAATTTTGCTTTGGATATTTAAGTTGTAATTTGAATTTAATAAATATGAAATATCTTAGTAAACATCATGAGCTTTGGTGATAACCCAATTATGCCCCGACTTTTATTCCGCTGCGGGTCGGGGTGTGACAGGTTAGTAGTGCAAGGTGATAGTGAAGAGGACATAGAGGAAGATGTGCCCAATCGAGGGCCAAAGCCACGATGGACATCCGGTCCATTACATGATCAACCGGAAGAGTGGCAGGCCAAACTATTTAATGATCAGATTAACCGATTGGCGCAAAGAAAGGAGTCGTTATTTGTGAGAAAGAGGTTAGGGAGGTTGATTTTGGTCCGTTTGGGATTACGGAAAAATTCCGGGCTTTAGGATGGGAGGCAGCCCTGAAGTGCTATGACTATGAGGGCACCAATCTATACGATACTGAAATTCAAGAGTGGATGGCCACTCTTAGGTGCCCTTCATACAGGGGTGGTGCGTCGAAGTTGAGATTAATCGGCACTGTGAATGGCATTAACGTAGAGATGTCCTTTGATTCTTTAAGGCGGGTGATAGTAAACCAGTTAATCAGTATATGCTTCCAAGAGTGGAAGACTATAGTTCGAGCCCGAAAAGCATCCGCGGTGGAATACCAAGTTGGATTACTTGTTCTTACCGGGTACTCCGCATGGGAAACTCTATAGGAAGAATCTAAGGATTGAGGGGAAGTTAATGTTAGCCATTTGCATGCAAAATGTTATCCCGAGGCGGGGTGATAAAGCAGAAGTTCAACGACCAGAAGTGCCGGTTCTTTATACTTTGTTGACTGGGGGTCCCATGTTTCCGTTCCGTTTTCAGGTTATGAATAATGTATGGATCAGTCGGAACAATGATTAGCGGAAAATCATTCCGCATTGCCACCTCATCACTACTTTATTGAAGATTTATAGGGTAATCGGTGCAGACGATAAGGGATCTTATAAGAAATTTAAGCCATTTGACATCCGACAGTTAGGAGCGGGGTGGAAATATACTGAGTCTGAGAGATATCATAAGCTGAAAAGTGAGGGTCAACGATGGAGAGTTCTAAAGGCTGACGTGCGGCCACTTCGACCTGGTGAAGAGGATGAGCCAGAAAGTGAGGAGGAAGGTCCAAGTGGGGATGAGGACTATATGGATGATCCACATGTGGCCCCAATGAATGTTGAGCAGGGGGGATCGAGTAGTATTCCATCAGGAGGGTTCTTTGACTTCTCAAAAATATCCATATCAGCCGAATTGGGCTCACGAAGGAACTATGCAAGAAGTAATTGAAAGGCAAATGCCTTCTGTGTTTGACAGCTGGAGTGGAGCCGAGCGGATGTTTTTTGATCATCAGACGTTCATGTGCGCAAGCATGGAACGTGCATTGAGGCACAATTTTGATAGACTAGAATCATGGAACCGTACTCATGCTTATGCCTTGGAGCAAGAAATCAATAATCGATATTTGGATGATCAGAACCGTAGGATGCATGATGATTGGCATGCAGGGCGTCCGGTGGTTGTAGACCCACCGCCAGTTGATTACTCGACCTTGCCACCTTATGACGGTAGTGTTTCTTACCCAACACCGCCGATGCATCATTCTCAGTGGGTGGACCCTCGGTATGGGCAGCAACAGCAACAGAGCTCTGGGCAACAACAAGGAGAAGGAGGAAGTGACGCGTTTGCATTCAACGAATTTTCGGAGATGATGACCTCCATCTTCGGACCTCTGCAGTCGCGTTACTACTGATCAGGTTATGTTCTTCCTTTGTACAGTAGTGTAGCTTTATTTTGTTGCTTTTTGTTTATGGTTGGGAAGGTCGGGGGTGTAGCATATTGATCGTTGTGTTGGGTTTGTGGTTTGTGGTTGAGTTTTGAGATATAAAAAAAAGAAATATTGGGATTTGAGTGTTGATCGAAAGGTAATTTTGGAGATAACTGGAGTGATCATTCCTCTAAAACCATACATTGGGAACAATGTTTCCCAAGTGTGGGGATGGGGGAAATTTTTGGGATTTTGAAAAATTTTTGTGAACCGAACTAAATAGTTGTCAAAGTTTGAAGGTACTAACATATTATGCATGACACATCGTTATCCCATTCTTATTTCTTTCTTGGTGAGGACTGAGCCACATATATGTAATTGAGAAATTTAAAGTCTTATTTGATTGAGTGGCGGGGTGTATATTGTGTTAATAGAACTTGGATAATACATGCTTGTCAAACCTGAGTTACATGCTTGTGAATATGATGAGGGCATTTAGGTAGCCTCGTCTGGATGCGTGTTGAGTGTGGGTTTGGGGGGTTGGACCTCATAAGTTATGAATATGAGCTTGGTAGTGAGCGGGGCGGGGGTTTGGACATTAGTAGCCAAATTTGAGCTTGTAGCCTTTCAATTGTTACCCGAACCTATGTCCTACAAAATTCTACCTTTTAATTGACCCGGTTTAGATAGCTTGTTCTTGTTCTTGTTCTTGTTATGTTTTTATTTTCTATTTCAATAGTTGTAATGTAATGGTTGTTATCTTGATGCAATATTGCTTGAAAAAAAGAGAAAAAGAAAAAGAAAAAAAGAGAAAAAAGAAGGAAGTTAGTTGTACAAACAGAGTTCGTTATTTATGTTGATGTAATAATGAATCGGGTCGATTAAGCAGCTACATGAATATTTCCCACCAATTCCCACCTATACACATAGCCTTGTTACAACCCGAAAGTCCTTCTAATTCATGAGCATGTTAGACAAATTTGTAGGTAAAGACTTGATTGTTATCCAAGCTTATTGTCGCACATGTGCATACTTGTATTGAGTGATCTAGCACAATCTTGCTAGTAATACTTTGTCGCCGAAGAGTTTAGTGAGGGGTGTGTTATGTATTATGAAGGTAAAGTTGATAACGGGGCAACTTGTTTGTGTTTGGTTTACGTGATGATCACTTGTTAGTTTAAAACTTTTGTGAAATGGTTGCTTGGGGCAAGCAACGTTTAAGTGTGGGGATGTGATGTGTGGTCCTTTGGACAACACGAAAGTGCGTTAAAATGATAAATATTCCACGCTTTAAACGTTTATTGGTTACGATTTGATGTCTACGGTGCATATGCCTTTACAGGTACTGAAGAGCGTAACGAGGGAACTTTAACGTGCTTTTTCGGGAAATTGCAAGTGGCTAATTGTGGCTTATTGGACTTAAGAGATTGAAGAAGGGCAAAAAAGGAAATTTATGCTGACCACCGGAGTCCATCTTTAAAAGGCCACCGTAAGACAGTAGCTGACTGCCGTAAGGAAAAATTTGCCCACCGTAAGCTACGGTGGGCACCTTAGCTTACGGTGGTGAGCTACGGGAAAGTTGTAACTGCCCAGTTTAAGTTGAGTTATGGAGTCTTTTCACATTATCAATCATTGGAGACGAACTGCAGAGCAAAAAGGGGCGATTTCTAGTAGTTTCGATTGACTCTAACAAGTTCTAAACATTATTTTGGTGTTATCGATTCGTATGAACAAGATACTTGAAGTATGTTTGATTGTGAGAACATGAGCGGCTAGACATTTATGTGATCATCTTGGGTGAAGGTTTGTCAAACAATTGTGTTTGAATTCTTGATTTCTAGAATAATTACTATGTTATAATTATTATGGTGTTGATTGATTGTTTGTAAATTGTTGGTTGATATCTTTGCTATTGCCTATTTCGTACGTTCTTGGTGTCGTTGACAATCAAGATATCATGGGAAGGTTTACGGGTTGGATATTAATCAATTGGTCATCGGGTAACGACCTTGCATTATAATCCAAGTAGCTTGTTTCCTTTTATCACAAATAGTTAATCAAGCACGAGTCATGTCTGTGTGACTCTTTCTAGTAGAATTGAACACATGCGTTTTGAACCGGAAGCCCAAGATGATCATCCTTTTACTAATCTGTTAAAAACCAGTTTTTGTATCGCTAGTAGTTAAATCTAAAATCCATCATTCGAAATCTGAAATTAAATTCTTGCAAATTAGGTAATTAGTTATAACAGTACAACTTTTTGATAACACTAGTTCCACAATTCCTTGTGTTCGATACCCACTTACCGCTAGCTAATAGCAGTTTTGGGATTAAATTTGCGTGTGACAACGACAACACGTCATTCATGTTTCCCCTTTTATTTAAATGTTGTATAGTTTTAACCTCTCGGGGAAGGATATATGTTACAATAGGTATGGTTAAGCTAGTTAATGAAACAAACTTAAGATCATGTGCGATAGGATTGTATCAAGGGGCCATTAATGTATATCCAAGTACGGAGGTAAGAAAGAGATAGATCTATTGGGTTTTGGCAAGCCCCACTCTTATCGGCACAACAGAGTTCATTAGAGTGTTTTTGTGTCCAAAACGAGTGTCACAAACAAATTTATCATCAAAGGTTGGTTGCCTCCTATGTCGGCACACATATTAGTGTCCTTGGAAAACATTAATGATCAACGATTTCAATAAGGCTTTACATACCGAGTTTTCAATACAATATTTCAAATGTTTTAAAGTTTCATTTGATACAAAACTAAACACATGAATTCACCAACTTTTTTTAACATTTTCAAAGTTAACATGTATTTCAGGTAACTAGTGGAAAGTTTTTGAAAAATAATTTTTATGGGATTAAGAAGTCAAGCGATAAGATGTCATCAACTTTTGGTAGACTTTGGTTCACATGTCGCATCCTCGTGCGAAACATGGAACGCAAAGTCTTAGTTAATTTTTACAAATTATGTTTTGTAAACTTGTGTTATGAATTTCTAACAATGTAAACAAAGTTGTAGTTTGTATTTCCTTTAAAACAATATGTAGTTGTGAACATATTTTAAATTAATTGGTTGGATGAACATCTTACTTCTATATGAGCTTTTTACTTGATTGAATGCAATGATTACCGCTCTGATTACACCTCATGCTTCTGCTACGATCGGGTGTGACAACAGGTCTTGAGTTTTCAAATTTCACCCTAAAGACGTGATGCGACATGGAGTGGTATTCAAGGAGTAGAAAGTCATCCTATATTCAAGGAGTGGAAAGTCATCCCATCATTATTCACGGTCTCCATCTCTCTTTTCATATTTTCAAAGTTGAGTACCTTAAGCCTTCAAATATTCGTTCTTCTTCTACACTTTTTTTATCATGGGAATAAAGATGACTCGCTCAGCTTCTTTTTGGCTTCTTATCCGGTGAGGATTTCATCAATCAAAACCTCTTGGAACATCCTAATCAGCAATGTTGCTCTTCTTTTATCATGAAGTTGACTTCTAAAAGCCAATGAGGCATTCCCTGAAAGTACCGTTTTAGGTCTTTTAACCCCAAAACGAAATCTGATTTGCTTAAAAAAATGGGTTTGTTTTCTTGCTTATCATTCCACATTGGGTTTAACCTATTTGATCCCTCATTTGAGTTGATCACTGACTTCTTTAAGTTTACCGGCCTAAGTATGTCGCCTCTTTGATAGCAGTGTCTCTGTCTCTCTGAACTCGAAAGTGTCTATAACCTCAGGAGGATCCATGGTTCTTCTCACTTTGCATTCCAACTTCATTCGGGCCAGGTACACTTGATCCCGAAGGCCACTAAGAATGATGATGATTGGAAGGGCGAGTTCATCTTTATGAAGCCTAACTCCAAGCCTGATCGGGATAAGTTTCCCGTTAAGTGGATTAAAGGGTAGGGTTTAATTGTAGGATCCTAAAATATCACACATTCTTGAAACTAATGCTAATCTTTCTTTGTCTTTGTGCAGCGCCCAAATTCTCTTTGTTGGCACCAGCTAAGGCTGATATGGTTGAGAAGCAGGTTGATTATCTTTTGAGGATACCGGCTGCGGATAGGACATTTTGTCTACAAGTCCCTGTTTATGATAAAGAAAGCTTCAACACCCAATTAAGTCTCCGAATCCGAGACGTTTGGTAAGAAAAACTTCATGTGAATCTGTTAGGTATACAAATGATTCTCATCCTTTGAACTTTTATAGGAAACCCAAAGTCCAGCTCCCGCTTTGCCCGATATTGATAACCTAATCTCTAGGGATACCATGATTAAGAAGGAGAAGCCTACTTTTGAGATCCCAAAGCCACATGTCCTATGTCTTGTTTAAAAGCGCCGGGTACCAAGAAAAGAAAGGCCTGCGATGTATCTGATGTTGACATCTATGGAGGCTTGGAAAATGCTAAAGCCAACTAGAAACTTCACACGCTTATGCATCTAGTAAGTTGATTCCTTTATCCCTTGTCATGTACCTATGTATCAAAATCTAAACATATTCGTTTGCTATAGGCTAAGAAAAAATGGGCAGGTGCTATGACGTTGCTTTGAAAGGGCTAAAGATGTTGAAAATTAAACATATTCGTTTGCATTAGATATGTGATGGTTTATGACTTTACATTATTTTGGATGGTTGATAATTTTGCTATATTCCTTTTGATGTTTGAAAAACAGGTTTTGGTATCCTATCAGGATACTTATCCTGGATCCTTTAGGGATTTTTGACTTAGATTTTTAATAAATCCCATTTTAGAAAACCATAAATTGAATAAATAGCTGATTTTGAAAAAAACAAATATAGGTTATAAAATACCATGTCCTAGTCATTAGATTTTGGGAGATACTAAAAATGTGAGACCCTATCCAGGATATAAGCATCTACCCCAAGAAGAGTTATTCTGAGCAGGTATACATGCCTAATAGTAGCAGAGAATTGAACTTAGCTTGAGTAGGTTTTTGATAACCTTTGTTTTATCATGTGTATTGCTGATAAGCAAATCAACAACGTATATATTGAGAATAATTCTTGAATAATTAGATCTCAGGATCCTTGCGGATGCCCGCACTGAGCCAAGTACGAGTGTAGATCTTTAGTTAGCACGTATATGCTAAATACTTGGTCCATGCCAAAATTTTAGATACGTGGGTTACACCTTATGTTAAATGCTTGGGTCATGGCAAAGATTTAAATACGTGGGTTTCACCCGATGTGACATGAATATGTCAATAACCTTAAATTAACATGTCAATGTTAAATGCTTGGAGTGTATAATAGGTCCATGTGATGCCATTGAAATTCATACCATACAATACATAGCAAAAAATAGTGAAATTGTTAGCTATTGTTACATAGACTAATCCCACTATATCAAACTATACTTGGACATGGTGCATTTAAGCAGGGTGTATAAACCCAAATTGGTAGAACGGTGAAAACCCTTAAACCTTAGAAGAATTTTGTAATACCTTTAACTTAGAGACATGGCCAGTCTCTACACTTTAGTCAGGATCCTTAGGAATCCAATCTGTAAAACATCAAACCTTGGTGATGGCAGGTGTTAGCTTGGCTAACACCGCTCCGATGCTTTAGCCAGTGATTTGATAAAGTAAGATATAAAATTTGAAATAGGTAGGAATAAGAAACCTACCGATCTGACCCTGGATTTTTATTCTAACATTGATAAAGTATGCCTTGAGATGAATGACATTTTGTGAGGATATCCCCTTCCATAGTGGCTAACCAGTATACACCATTGTCGGCCTGAGAGCCTATTAGATATGATCTTCGCATTTGGGTGATAGCTTTCCTTCATTAGGATTAATAGTGTTTTGGAATGTCTTTCTAAGCACAAGGTCACCCACTTGGAATGATATATGAAGATCCGAAGATATGAAAACCGAACAATCACAAGCTACATCCAAGGGGAATTTTGTAGACGCATTTGGTGTATGCAGCTAGTGATCGTTTGAGTGACTGAAGTCAAACAACATTCCTCTGTGGTTTACTTGAACAATACAATACAATGCAGTGCAGTGCAGTGCAGTGCAGTGTAGTGCAATGCAATACAGTACAGTACAGTACAGTACAGTACAGTACAGTACAGTACAGTGCAGTGCAGTGCAGTGCAGTGCAGTGCAGTGCAATGCAATACAATGCATTACAATACAATACAATACAATACAATACAATACAATACAATACAATACAATACAATACAATACAATACAATACAATGCAATGCAATGCAATGCAATGCAATGCAATACAACACAATACAAGACAATACAATACAATACAATACAATACAAAACAATACAATGCAATGCAATGCAATGCAATGCAATGCAATGCAACACAACACAACATAACACAACACAACACAGCACAACATAACACAACACAACACTACACAATACCATACGATACGATATGATACGATACAACACAATACAACAGAATACAATACAATACAATACATACGATATGGTTTTGACTAGGTCAAAACTATTTCAAACGAAATGTTATGTCACTTTACAAAGTGTGCAAATGATATGTATTGAAGTTTGAATATAAATCATTGTCATTTGTATTATTGCGTCTTGTTTAGGTTAGTGGTGTAGTTTGAAATCTTAAACTACACATGAAGTCACTTGAAGTATATCCAAACAACATCCTGATTTGCAAAAGACACCACTTCTCGTTTAAACATCAAGTCCAAACGACACCCTTGTCGTTTCGATATAAGACATGTCGTTGATTCTTGTTGATATGGTTTGGATGACCTGCTGTATCACTTTAAATAAAGAAGTGTCTTTTGAACAAAGTATCCAAAACAGAGAGTGTGGGGAGCATTTTTTGTATAATTTGTAACCAAACTCTGTCATAATCAATACGAGCAGTTATTGATATTATTTTATGTTTATTGATTCTTGTATCGCTCGGTTGTGGTGTAACCTGGATTCCACACTTGTTGCACCATCAGAAACAAGAAATCCTTGTGTTCAAGATCCGTTTCAAGACCTACAATTAATGCACCTCATGTGATAAATTTGTGGAAAGAACTTGATTTTTTGTCAATTATGAACCTTTGTTAAGGTACATAAATAAGAAGCCACAAAAGTTCCGTATCACACTATACTTTATACTCTTTCCAGGGAAAAATATAACAAAAAATGCTGCAGGGTCACAAAATATCCACCAATCATGTAAGTAAATACATACTAAGTTAATTTAACACTCGCATTAAAAGAGAATCTTGATTTAAAAGAAGAATTAGGTTAGTGGATCTGTTATTATACTGAAGTTAAGGACCGTTTGTTATTTAACTCGAATCTTAGTAACGAAACTAATATACTATACTTTCCACTATAATACATGCAAAATATATGCCTGGAACTACAATGAAAGTAATGATGTATCTTGATTTCATCTATTTAGTGTTCTCTTGTTTGTCTATCTCATCCCTTGACTTTGATTCCCCACGCCTCAACCATTGGCTCAATGGTTGGATCTTGAGTGGTTATGCCACTAATGAAAGTAATTATTTAGTGTTCTCTTGTGTGTCTATCTCATCCCTTAACTTTGATTCCCACACCTCAACCATTGACTCAGTGGTTGGATCTTGAGTGGTTCTGCCAGTCCTTGTGATAGCTTTCACTTGAGCTTTGGGAGATTAATTTTGGTATTGCTTGGCAATCCTCCTGATGCTCGTTCAGACATCTATTGGCCAACATTTTTCTCAATGTTTAAAATAGCACGTCTTAATTGTTTCAATTCAGCTTTTTTCCTTGCAATACATTTATCATTTAATGCACTTTACCTCTCCGTAAGTTCCTCAAGTTTGGATTTCATCCACCTTGGTTTTGTGGACATTGAGCAAATTTGGGTGGTATTGAATTGCTTGAATCTTTCCAACTAAAGTTGCGATGGTTTCTCCACCCTACGTTGTATGCGTTGCTATATGGATTATTCTAATATACCTTGGTTTAATCCACTTCCTTGGTGAAAGTGTGCGATACACCGAAAGGACATGTATTTGACTATTGGGTGTTGGATTTTCTTGACTCAAGTTTTGTTTTAATTGGTTTATACTAATTAGTAATTTAGTCTATTATTATTTTGTGGTCATGGAGAAGTGGTCTTGGTTTGACCGAAGTAGGTGTAATATGGACGTTGAGGGCATGCACATCTCGTACACTTCACTTTATATTTGAGAGTTAAAGCACAGATCATTCAAAAAAGTTGCAAGCAGTGCTCGTGAGTTTGGGGCCTCAAAGCTATCAGAGTACTCTCGGGTTAGGGCTTGAGAGGAAGCAGCAATTGCATGAGAATCGTAGTGAAAATTGAAGACCGAGATAGACTCTCATCACAGGAGAAGAAGAACCGATGATAAGATAACCACTGTCAGAAAGATTGTTCCGACGGGAGACAAGGAAGACCAAAGACCGTTACCGCCACTGGAAAGAAGATACCTGCGGGAAGAAGACCACTACTTGAAATTATTTTCTGGAGTGAGATCGATGAGCCGCAAAAGACCGACGGCATCTAGACCGAGATCAAAGGAGATTTTTGAATCAAAGGGCCAAAGATTCACAAATAGACGGAACAAAGTAAGAAAACAGAAAAGAAAGTGAAGAATGGTGATGGTACAAGCAACGAAGCAGGTATGATGTTTAACCAAGTTGCAACTTTGACCGCAACCAACTACTATGTTGTATGGTCTTTCAAAGTTAAGTCCATTTTAGATGCACCTGGCCTATTTGAGATGGTCAAGGTCTCTTGGGGAAGAACCGAGTTCTTTGAAGTCAAAACAAGCTCTAGCCTGTCTGTTCCAAGCAACAACGGAAGAGGTGGTTTTACAAATGTCAATTCACACGAAGCCGAAGAAAGTGTGGGGTGGCTTAAAAATACAATACTTGGGTGTAGATTGGGTGAGGACCGCTCGAATTTCAACATTCAAAAGAGAGCTTGAAGGTTAGTAGATAAAGGAATGAGAGCTCGTTGATGATTTTGCTACTACGTTGAGAGGATTGGTTTCAAAGTTGAGGAGTCTTTGGAATGAATATGAGGAAGAAGAATTGGTAAGGATACTTGATGCAACGCCATAGTCTTTTCTTCATGTTGTGGCTTCAATCAAATAGTGTTTAGAGTTGGATACCATGTTCTTTGATGAAGCGGTTGCAAGGCTTAAGGAGTATGAAGAAAGACTCAAAAGACATGGTGAGAAGGAAGGAGAACAAGGGCAACTCTTGATGGCTAGTGAGCAAAGGAATGGTACTCGTGATAGGCAATACGGTTGTGGAAGAGGTCATGGAAGAAGCCATAGTAGAAGTGAATGAGGTCAAGGAAAAGGATCGGGTCGAAGTGATAAAGTGGAATTCGGTGCTACGATTGTGGAGCTTTGGACACTTTTGCTATGAGTGAACAAAGTGGAAAGACGAAGTTAGCGAAGCGAACTTGATCCAATAGGAAGAGCCGACACTACTTTGATGAAGAAATTGGTCAAGATTACAGGAGAAAATGTTGGATTTAATCTTGACTTAAGTTTTGTTTAAATTGGTTTTTACTAATTAGTATTTTAGTTTATTATTATTTATTGGTCCTGGAGAAGTGGTCATGGTTTGACTCAAGTAGGTGTAATATAGGCGTTATTTTAGTTTATTATTATTTATTGGTCATGGTTTGACTCAAGTAGGTGTAATATAGGCGTTGAGGGCATGCACATGTTTAGAGTTTAGATTTGAATTAGTCTTCCACATTTTGTGTGGTTGTAGTTAGTTTACATTGAATGAATGGCTATATATAGCCTACTCCGTTGTTGAACAAAATAAGCCTTCTTATTATCTTCTTTCTACAACATCTCATACACTTCACTTTATATTTAAGAGTAAAGCACTGTTCATTCAGAAAAGTTGCCATAGTGTTGGTGAGTTTATGAGTGAGGTTGGGCCTAAAACCAATAGTGGGATCCCGTGACACCCGGCAATTAACTAGTATATCCGTACACTTTAACCGAACCAGATTACCTTAATTATGTGCATTAGACTTATCATGATTAAATTTAGTCTATATAAGTCTAGAAAAGTCCAATTAAATGTTTAGATTTGCAATGGATAAATAAATATATTTGTTAAATCGCGTAACAGTAACTTTGTCCGAAACGAATGTTGGTCATAACCCGATAAATTTTGAGCGACTTGAATTGTTCTAACATGCGTAGAACATTAAAATACTGGCATCATTATATGTATTGGTGCAATTTTGTGTGAAAGCCTATAAAATAATAATTTAACGTTTTTATCACCTGGTTTTCACGCTTTCTCGTTAAATGATTTAATATTTAACATTTTTGCACCGGATTAAATTTTAGGCTATGTATAAAATTTTATTAGCAATATCTAATAAGTAAATTCAGATTAGTGGCTTATTTTAACACTAAACATCCTAAATTAGGCCCTAAACTAATCCGAATCGACCCCTAACCACCCTAGAATCATTCCAAGACACTACAAGCCAAGAGACTTTACATAGCCTTACCTTCCCCTTCATTTCATCCGTGTACCACTTCGCAAGCCCCAAATAATTCATATTTTTAACCTGTAAAAAGGATTGCATGGCATGGGGAATATGTGTGATGATTACTACTATGCAGGACCATATCTTCTTACACCCACCATGTTGCATCGCATTTTAAAACAACAAAACATCTTTATCTCTCTCAAAAACCTGCATAAGCACTCCTCTCTCTTCAAGAAATTCGGAATTTTCACCCATTATCAAAAGATCATGAGTTTTCTTCCATTTTGATGTGTGTTCTTCATTCCCGATTTTGGGAGATTCGTATGCTCAACTTTGCAAGACCATATCTCACTCATTGTTTTGTCTTTTTGAGTGGTTTTTTTTTCTAGAGCAAACTTTTATCTAACCCAAACTATCCCCACTGATTTCACTCAATGCTACTAAGTAATCGACCTCCAAACGGCTCATAAGATACATCTACCCAGAAACAAAGTTGATGTGCTATCTATTTTAAATTACAATCTTTCAAGTGGCTACAGACTTCGGAATTCGACGATTCCTTTTACTATCTCCTTGGACTTCAATTTTCTTTACATTCATGAAAATTTTCAGAACCATTAGACCCTAATACCAAGCTATTTCTCCTCAAGAACTTACGACTCTAGACACCACAAACCCACTTCCATTTTGCTTCAAAAAAAACATCGAATACCAGAAGATTTTAGCAAGTTATGGAATTTTGAACTGATACTTGGAAGGCTTGGAGCTGAATTAGGAGCTATACATCACAAACCCAAAGCTCTCATCTTATTCTTCAACTTATTTTTCTTCCCTAGCCTAGTGGTAGTGGTAATCTCTACACCATTCTTTCGTTATTTCATGTATATGTGTTGTTAAAGTGCAAGATGCTTCACCTAATGAGATGTTTACAAATGGTGTTCTTAAACAAAACATATTATACATAAAATGGGTTTACAAAAATGATATGTATATGTATACAAACTGTGTATATCTAGGATGTTATATCTACAAGTATGATTCTTGAAAGTGTGTTAAAATGCATAGTTAGTGATGTCTTGGATGAAATGGTTATGCATTTTGAGTTGATAATCACATGCTAGATGATAATACTTGAAAAGTGAAAATGGATTTATGTACATATGGCCAAAAATATGTGTGATTATATGTGAAAATTGTTGAAGTTGGAAAGTTGATAGAATAGAGATCATGCATGGATGAATCTTGAAATTTATGATGTTGATTATAGTTTGCATGGAATTGATCTTAGCATGCACGAACATAAATGTGTTAGTTGATCATCTTGATGAAAATGTATGATGATGATGATCTTGGTGAAAAAGGATGTGTTAGGATGCTTAGATAGTTGAAATTTGCAAAGAATAGATTATGTTCTGATTGTGTGAGGAATTTAGTGCATTTTGAATAGATATTAAAAATGTGTTTAGAAAATACTGTGATGTGTATAAAATGTACAATTCATTTACCCACGTGATGCGACGGGAGTGGTGATTTACAATAAGATACTCGTTTACCATTAGTTTATCGGTCGTCTGGTGATATATTGTATAGTACTTAAGTTAGGTTTCTTATGTGTGATATGTTGGCACTTATTTTTCTGTTAACTTATCAATTCTTTTGTGATATACTTTTCCTAATTTTTTAGTTGTAGCTTCAGCGTGATCAATATACAAGAGAAGTACAAAACAAGGAAGTAGATGTAATTAAAAACAAGAAGAGTACAATACAAGAAAGTAGCTGGACAAAACACCAAAAACAAAATACGGGGGGTCTCTTGTATCTCTTCCTATTTTACCAATACATCCATTCGCTCGTGAATTTCTTCTATCCATTTGTTGAGTAGTATAACAGTGGTTAGTGAGTCTGTGGTTGAATAAGTGGTTTTGCTATACAACTAATGTTGGTGTGTTAGAAGTGGTTTATCATCAGTGGTTTCTGATCAGTTGGAGTTTGGAAGGAATAACATAAGATTTTAGGCAAACACAGATGATGTTAGACAAACACGATGATGTTGCTAACCTCTGATGGAGTAATAACATCGGATATTAGGCAAACACTTTTGGTGATAGCCGCTGAGTATAACATCAGTGGTTTTGCTATACAACTACTGTTGGTGTGCTAGAAGTGGTTTATTATCAGTGGTTTGCATCAGTGGATAGGATTACAAGTTGCAGATTTAACAGATAAAGCTGAACAAACAGTAACTTAATGATGGGACGTGCCATCTTTATTACTAAACAAGCAGTAACTTATAGAAAATTCGCGCCCAAACTACGTGCCAAAAACATCTTATATAAACAACCTTGGGCCCTTCCATTGATTACACAAAAAGTAAACGCCATAATTTACTAAATACCATATGGCAACCCTTGTTTCTTATAACATCAGTTTTATTCTCCATAAAGTTTCAGTGAATGAGGTGGACAACATTCTTAGGTCATTAGTAAGTGAGCATAACAATGTTGTGCATCTTTTTTAGCAAAATTTTATTGAGATAAACCTTACCTTGTTCAAATTAAAACGACAAAAGGTTCAAAATAACAGATGGCAAACCTGTAAGCTGTGTGTTCTAAAAGATTTTGCTGAATGAGATGGACAAATCCTCAAGATAAAGAGACTGATGATTGTGATATGTCATTTTGTCTGCTTTGTTCTTGAGGAAGGCTTGGACGAGAAGCAGAGACATATGCCAGTGTAAACGCTATTTTAGACTCCATTTGAAATGATGGAGGGTGGGATAAGCATGATGATGGCCAAATATCATCAAAGCAAAAAACCCACTCACAATAACACACAAAAGAATAGCGTCCACAAAAACGGCATCAAGTATGTCTCCACCATCCACAAAACCACTTCAGCAATCAACATCAAAAGATGGCACCAAAAACTAAAACGCCATATTTTTTGTTGATTGATCAGCTTCACCTAGAGCAGAGCGTTTCAGCTGTGTAGGGAAATCGGCACCAATCTAAGGAACTCAAAGGTTCAGGCGACAAAAAACTTCTGGCAGTGAAGATTTGGATGAGAAATTGGATTAGCATTTTTTATTTCTTGTCTTTTCTGTATCTTTTTTGGTGTCATTTTCTGTGGTTTGTTATGTAATTTTCAGCTAATCACGTATTATTATTAACTCCAAATAATTACTGAAATGTATAAAACAAGGTGCAATAGAATAACATCAGATGTTAGGCAAACACTAATAATGTTAGATAAACACTGATGATGTTGCTAACCTCTGATGGAGTAGTAACATCGAATGTTAGGCAAACACTGTTGGTGGTAGCCAACCACTGTTGGACAACCACTACTGAGTATAACATCAGTGGTTAGGCTATACAACTACAGTTGGTGTGATAGCTTTGTCTAACATCATCAGTGGTTTGCATCAGTGGTAGTTTGGAAGGAATAACATCAGATGCTATGTAAACACCGATGATGTTAGACAAACACTGATGATGTTGCTAACCCCTGATAGAGTAATAACATCAAATGTTAGGCAAACACTGTTGGTGGTAGCCAACTACTGCTCGACAACACATATTCCGCCCCAGGGTCAGTCTCTTACCCTTCAGCCCAACTCGTTAGTTCTTGTGTTTGATTGGGGTTTTCGACATCAAGGCGATTTGATAGTGGAGGATGTTGTGGCGGTACAGGAGTGTTTGCCATAGGAAGGTGATGCCCCTCCAAAATTCGTAGTCCACCAAATTGTAGATGAGCAAAGGTATAAACATACGCCCAATTCAACTCTTCATCCGTTAAAAACCATGGATCATCATGTTCACGGTTTAACATCGGAGAAGGGTTTGTCACCAGCGGAATTGTAGAAGGCGGAGGGTTTGTAATCGGCGGAATTGGATAAGTCGGAATTGGATAACCACCACCCATAGCTCTTAGTTGATATGTGTTCGGAGTGGATTGTGAACTCAAAAATCAATTTTAAAGCAATATAAAAATATCTTGGTTATATATAAAGAAAAATTTTAAGATTTATAAATTAACTTTACATATTTAAATTTATATTTAAATATTATTTCTATTTAAACCTGTATATAAAGATATTAATTACAAAACAATAAATAAACATTGTTATAGCTATGTTTATAGTAGTTTAAAGTTACAAAACAAACCAACAAAAGCGAGAAAGGTTACAACAATGCAAGACCCAGAACTAGAAAAGCTTACAACAATGCACTCTGGACTGTAATGTGGAGTGACGGTAGAGTATTAAAGATTTATAGAGCTCCAAGCATGCTTTACCACCCACCCAGTCACTGTTTGCTTTACTACTGTAAAAGCAAGACTGATACGTTAAGTAGTAAAAAATCTAAAGGACAACAATACAAAATGAGAAGATTCTTTGACTTAGGGAGTTCGTATATGAAAAGGTTAGTATTTCACAGCTGTTAAAGCAAACCTGGTACTCAAAAGAGTAACTGAGAATATGTCAGTTTAAGGTAGATTGTAACTAAAAGGTTTGTTATTGAAAAGGGATCTATTCATGACAGGTGTACGAAAAGTTGACTATAACATAAGTGGTTAGTCAGTCAGTGGTTGAATCAGTGGTTTCTGATCAGTGAGTCAGTTGTTTGCATCAATGGTTTGCATCAGTGGTTAGTGAGTCAGTGGTTGAATCAGTGGTTTCGCATCAGTGGTTTTTGATCAGTGAGTCAGTGGTTTGCATCATTGATTTACATCAGTGATTATTAACCATAACATCAGTGGTTAGTGAGTCAGTGGTTTGCATCAGTGGGCATTTATGTCAAGTTTGCTTAAATTCATAACAGTTGAGAGATTGTTTTCATTGTCATGCCTTCATAATTATAATTACTTGCATATGACTTACAATCTCCCCTCAGCCTAAGATCACTGATTTGTTTGTACAGAATGTAAGGAAGATAGCTTAGATTGATAATCGATGAAAGTGATCAAATAGAACAATACAGGCGCAGATGATGCCAAAACTAAACATTAAAAGAACTTTATTATGACTACTTGTTGTACGCTAAACATTACAAGAGCATATGATGATAAAAATAAACTTTATTACTGATCTTTATTTCTCATCAGTGATTCCCTTATTTGGCCTTTGAACTGAAGTTCAAAGTCCAGGGCAATCATGTCTTCTGCATCCCTTTCAAGCTGAAGATTCAGTAAGTCTTGGAGATCAGCTACATCCAGACCGTATGCATCCTCCATCTTTATCCTTTGAACTCTAGCATCTGACCTGAGCAATGTCAATTCATGGTTGTCTTTGTTAGACTTCCATTTTAGAATTTTTGAGTCAGATGATTTTCTTGGGAGTAGTGTTATTTTTGATGAGTTGGGTGAGGTTGGTCAACGTACAAGTGTGGATATTGAGGCTCTAAGCTTCTCACTTGCAGCATCTAAGCCAAACAAAATTTGGTTCTTTATTCCCTCTTTTCTCAATTCCTCATGCATCCTTTGATCTTCTTCTTCTTCTACCCGCTTTTGCCTCTTTGATTGATTCAAGGCAATGGTGGATAAGCTGGTGGTTGAAGTTAATCTTTGAGGACCAATGGTCAGTTTTAGAGTAGATGTTGTTTGCTCATAGATTGGCTTTCTTGGAATAGAAGTATCCTTTTTTCTTAATTCTTTCAACCTTCTGTAGGTATCTACCATTTTAGATTCTGTCCTTCTAGCAATCTGCCTTATTATTCCATATAAAGCATCAACAAGCTCGGCTTTCATTCTCTTAATCTTCAGAGCATGGTCTTGGCTTTCAGTTTTGGCCTTTTTTCCAAACTAGAGGAGTAGGCTTCTTTGAAGAGTCTCTAAGCATAGAATGAATGCTTTCAATTTCTTCTTTAAGCTCATTCCTCGACCAGCCTTTAAAATATGCCCTTGTTGCTTTGTAAGGCTTATGTTTCATGACATGATCAAGATAATCTTCAATCAGTTCTAGATCATCAGTGGTTGGCTGTTCAGACATAGACTAACTCAGCTCCTTAGAAAATTCTTCAATGCTTCTAACTTTGCTCAGTTGGTATTGCAAGGAGAGTTGTAAAGCCTTGTCATATTTATCTTTTGAATTTTCTTTTGCAATGTATCCAGCTTGTTTAGCCTTCAGCTTAAGATACTCATCCAAGTTCGTAGGCTTTCTATACCCCAGCAAGGAAGGAAATTCTCTTTTTGTTGGATCTGCTATTTTGTAGAAAGCTTCAATCTCACCTTCAACTGTTAAAATTTCCAATGCGTATATTGCACCCACTAGAACGAATGACGAGGGTTGGTGCATGGTTGGAACTGGAGGAAATGGAGTTTGAGAGTATGGAGGTGATGAGGATGGTTGTGATATGGATTGTGATGAGGTAGGAAGTGGTGATTGGTTGTCTTGATCATCATCAACAACAAAAGCTTTTCTTTTGCGTTGGAATTTAATTTTGGGAGAAGGTGGATGTGTGGGAATTTGGGATAGTGTGGGTAGTGGTTCAGTTGTGGTTGGAAAGGTGATCAATGTAGTGGTTTGAACAACATCTGTTGGAGCAGCTGTTGTTCTAGCATCTGCTGTCACAACATCTACCCAAACATCTATTGTGGGTCAAGTGACAGAGGATACATTTGTAGTAGCTGTAGTAGTGGTTGTAGGAGAGATGGGAGTTTTTTGTCTTGCTCTTCTAGCAGACCTTCTTTGCCTTGAAATTCCAACATCTTCCTTTTCCATTTGCTTAGCCTTTACTTCTTTTACGAGTCTCAAAGTTTTTTCTTCGAGTGTATCATGTCTTTCTTGCTTTTCATTTGCAATCCTTTCAGCTTCTTTTTTTAATGATTCATCAATTTCTTTACCCAAAGTTGCTTCAGATGCTTCAGCAATTGTTGTTGCTAGTTGTTGTTACACCTGAGGTTTGACTTTTGAGTCAGGAGGCAACTTTCGCATTGAATCTTTCTCCCCCTTTTGGCATCATCTTCATTGTCATCTTGAAGAATGATCACCGGGCAGAGCCAATAGTTTTGAGAAGATGGTCTTTAATGGCTTTGATGTTAGCTTGTGTATCTTTATAGCGAGCCTCGACCATATTTCGGATCAGTTTCATATGGGTTTCATGCTGAATATCGGCCAGTTGTCTCTGAGCAAGGATGATTGGTTGAACAACCTTCCATAGCTCATCAACATTTTGTGTGGGAGATGGTTGAGGTTGGGAGTTTTGTAGGACCTGCTTCATCATGGTTTTGAGGTCATCTATAGATGATTCCATGGAAGACATCCTCTCCGTCAATTCTTTATACCTTAAGTCATCAACTAATCTAATAGGATCATCTGAAGTCCTACCAGATGTAGTTGTATTTGGATCTTCTACTGGAGTAAACTCCATTGTATCAGACCCAAATGCCCCTTGTTCTTGGTTCTGGGGACTTCCAACTGGCTCAGAGAATACAATTATAGCCTCAACAGTTGTTGTCATAAAGGAAGTCTTAATTATGTAACCGTTGTCCAATTGAGCCACTATTGTAGCAATAGTTGTAGTAGTTGCTTCGCTTGACCTACCACCAAGAGTTACATGTAACTCTTAGGGTGTAACCTCCTCAATTGCGTGTGGGCTAGCAGATAGAGTTGTCTCGGACTCAGTCAAATGTGAAGGTTGACTCTCTTTAGTGGGTGAGTGAGAGGGACTGTTGAGTGACCGAGTTGTCTCTATTACCTCAAGCAAAGGTATAAATGTGGGTGGAATTGGAGTAGTGGGTACGGGAGTAGAAAGAGACATAGCCCTGGGAGAGGGGCTGGAGAACAAATGCTCAAGTGAAACATCTGCCTCATAATGTAATGTCCCTATGCTTACAACTTGTTCCTTGTGTGAGGAAACAAGAGGAGATTGTGATGGTGGAGATCTTTGAACCATCTGCTGTGAGGAAGTAGCAGCAGTGGTTGTAAGTGACTTTTGTGATGTCACAGGTAAGACATCTAGGATCTCATCTTCCAGAGCTAGCTTTTTGGGGTGTTTGGTGGGCTTGGTTGATTTGGTTGGTTTCTTTTTGGGTTTAACTGGTGGGGGTTGCACAACACTGGTTGTAGTGTTGTGGTCACCAGGAGTAGTGGGCTCAGCAACAGAGGAAGGAGCAGTGGTTGTAGAAGTTGTCAAAATCTACATTGTGTCTGTTGCTTTAGTTTTCAACACCTTAGGTTTTGAGTTGAGAGTCTAGTAAAAGTTTCATGTTTGAGGCTGCCAACTTCACAGGTGACACCTTGTTTAAAATCAGATTCAGAAACTTGTTTTTTGTAAATAGAAACTCAACAACCTAGTGTGTATCAAAAAAAGCTTTACCCTTTTTAAGATTGTTACAATTAGCAACCAGATCTAGAAAACAATACCTGAGAAATGTTAAATTTGATTTGGTTAAAATAGCATGACCCAGGCATTGAATATTAGGTATTTCATTGAAACCAGTTGTTTATGCTGGCAGGCATAGTAAAAGGGTGTGAAAAAGAATCTCATGTCAGCGGGAAATTCCGGTTTGAAAATCGTAATACCTGAAAGCTGACCTTGATATCCACGCTCTATGAATTCTGCGTGTAAAAATTTCTTTGAGAAAGATGTGGGGTCATCAAGGTCATTAAGACCAAAAGTGGTGGAGATAGTAGAAGGAGAGATTTGGGCAGTGACTGTCCAATATTTGATGTTATGGCAATGGCCTTTTTGTTCTGAATTTGGAGTTTAGTGTTTGCCCAGAACTTGCCGAGGGTGTCGATGTAGATGGGGGCTTTTGCAAGTAACACATCTTTGTATGATGATGTTTGTAGAACATCAATCATGGAGTAAAATGCAGTATTATTGTTGGTTTTCTTGAATATTGGAAGGTAGTTATGGGGTGTTTTGAGGATAAGATTCATGGTAAATTTAGGGTTTGAAAGAAGAAGAGAGTAATGGAGATTTTTATGGGAGATTTTTTGAAATTGAAACCGGCAAGTGAAAATTCTATTGGAATGAAACATGGTTTATAAAGGGAAGAGTGAATGTTGACGTGGCAGCGGTTTCCAAAACATCGATGGCTATCATTTGTGCATGTGTAAACCCTGCTGGAGACCAGCAGTGGTTCTAAACAGAGGGATGCTAAGAGGATTTGGAAAACAGTGGTTTCACCAACAGTGGAAGTAGGAACAAAGGATACACTTTCAACAACAGATAGATTTTCATGGAGTAATAACATCAGATGTTAGGCAAACACTGTTGGTGGTAGACAACCACTGCTGAGTATAACATCAGTGGTTAGTGAGTCAGTGGTTGAATTAGTGGTTTTGCTATACAACTACTATTGATGTGTTAGTAGTGGTTTGTCATTAGTGCTTTGCATCAGTGGTTTCTGATCAGTGGATAGGGTAAGTTCAGGGGCATTTATGTAAAGTTTACATTTATGTCAGTGGATAGGATTTACAAGAACTTATACTTATTGTCTTAAGTAATGAAGGTTGTTAAAGGAAGGTGTAAGAAAACTTTACTATATTGACAATGGTTCAAATGACAGGTGTAAGAAAAGTTGACTGTATTGAGAATGGTTCAAATAAAGTTATTTGTATATTGTTAGGATCTGAGTTTGAATCTATTTATGTAAGTTCTAAAAATGATAAATGAAAGAAGATAAATCAAATGAACTTGCATCATTGGTTTGCATCAGTGGTTAGTGACTACAACATCAGTTGTTAGTGAGTCAGTGGTTTACATCAGTGGGCATTTATGTCAAGTTTGCTTTAATTCATTATAGTTGAGAGATTGTTTTCATTGTCATGCTTTCGTAATTATGATTACTTGCATATGACTCACAATTTCCCCTCAGCCTAAGATCACTGATTTGTTCGTACACAATGTAAGGAAGATAGCTTAGATTGATAATCGATAAAAGTGATCAAATAGAACAACACATACACTGTTCTTTTATACTACAATCCTAACCACTGAGCATCTTATTATGATGTCAGCATGAAAGTGACATTTAACAAAAATAACAAACTAATAGCATCTTCTAAGCTAACCACTATATACACTAAACATTACAAGGACAATAGAAAACACTGATGATACATCATCTATTGGTCTTCAGCAGAGCTTTGCCTTGACATACCTTTAGCTTTGATCTTCAGCAGAGCTTTGTCTTGGCAGACCTTTTACCTTTAGTCTTTAACAGAGCTTTGCCTTGGCATACCTTTAACTTTAGTCTTTAGCAGAGCTTTGCCTTGGCAGACCATCAGCTTGAGACTTCAGCAGAGCTTTGTCTTCAACGGAGTTTAGCTACGGCAAACCTTGGACATTTAGTCTTCAGTAGACCTTGACTTGGGTAGATGTTACATTATTGTTTGTATCAGAGGTTGTAGTATATTTTGGCTTTCTATCTCTGTTCTTTTGTAGGGTTCAATTCCAACATATATTTTATATCCAACACATATTTTTACTGAATTTAGTGTAGTTTGGTAAATTACATATATATTTTCTTTGCCTTGTAAAGGGAGATGGTTGCTTCTCTCTACAGGGCTTACAAAACACAGGTTATGTGCATATAAAGTTTTTTTATATGTTAAATAAGGCGGGCTGCCGCCAATAATCTTGGTTTTGTATGCCCTAGGAGAGAACCACCTATCTTCCCACTAAAAAGCAAAGAAACATATCACACAATTTAAACCTTCTTTCAATTTCTCTTCATCATAATCAGACGTGCTACAGTCAGTTGCTGATCTAATCTGACAAACAATAACGATTAATATTATTGTTATTTCTTGAGATATAGTTTACGAAATCATTTTAGTGGAAGTGCACCTATCGCTTACCGTATAAACTTGTTGCGGCTGCGCTGGCTGTGACGTTGCATCTACATGTAAACAAAGAGGGGTCAAGATTTAGGTTTTGTTTTACCATAAAGTTCATAGTTCTAACTTGAATTAATAAATGGTGTTATTTAGCTTACCTTAATTTGCACCATTCAACTTCTAGGCGAGTGACCTAATCTTCAGATGAGCTATAAAGCATTATATTAAGAACATTTAAAATTTTATTTACAAATTGAAAAATAAACAATATAATTACCGTATGAGAGAGGAAATGTTGATACTCACCAAGATCCGGATCTTGAATGGATGAAGAAACAGAGAGAATGAGATGAAAATGAGAGCTCTGAACCTGAGATGAGATGAAAATGAGAGAGGGTCAATGAAGATCTCAAATAGTTTGGATTGGATCTATCAATTGGATCTTGTGAAACCTTGAACATATTGTGAAATCGCCATCTCTTGAATCGCTAGAGAGAGAAAGTGGCCAGGGGATTTTGAAAATGAAGAATGAATCTAGAAAAACCCTTTATATATATATATATATATCTGTGGTAGGGGTGTATGGGGAACTGAGATGAGCGGGAATTGAAAAAATAAATGCAAAATTTGGCCGCTCAAACATATTATGCTTAAAGATGTTGTACTTCATGCATTAAAGGAGTTTTAAGAGAAGTGGCAAATTACCATAAGTTACCCTCTAGATATGCTTATTAATATAGTATAGATATTTTAATGATATGAAGTGGTAGAAATAATCGACACGAATTAAGGCAAAATTGATACGGTATAGTACTTTAAATGCAGGAAATGTGGTTGATTTGGTATGTTGATTATATGTATTTGATGAATATGATAACACATGATAGAAGGCAAAGTTGATGAGTTTTAGTGTAAGAAAATGCATGCAATATACTTGTTTTGGTGAATTATCGCATGGTCTTAATTTGAGGTTTTAAAACAGATTATAGATAGCTTAGAATGAGTATTTTGGTCCCATGAATTGATGGATATGATAGCACATGTTTGATGATGAAATTGATATATTTAAGTAGGCGAAAATGCTTGAAATATGATCGGTTTGGTGAACTCTTGTGTGATACTATTTTTGGTTTCCAAAACAGATTATATACGGATCTAAACATGTATTTAACTATGAGGAATGATACGTTTGATAACAGCTTAAAACTGGCAAAGTTGATATGTTGGTAAATGTGAAATTGCCAAAAATGTGCTAGTTTAAGTGATTTTGTTATTTGGATATGTTATATGATGATTGTATGATAAATGGTTATATTTTGATATTAAAAACCATATATATTGATTTAGTGTCCAAAAACAATACTTTGGTAGACTAAAAACTCCAGACATATAAGTATAGTTGGTCGAAAAATCTATCATTTTTGTGAAAACCATATTTTTGTCAAAACCCAAGTCTATGAGGTTTTTGATATAATTACATACATTATTCTAGAGTTAGAATATAGTTTTGTTATAAAATATGTATTTCAAAGTCTTAGTGTATAAGTTATTGAATCACAAAACCCGAAAAGTCGAATAAACGGCTATGGGTAAGTTTACTTGAAAACGATAAAATTATGGATACTTATATAATTTTGATGCATTCTCGAATTAAGACATATTTTTAATAAAAAATATATATTTTACAGTCTTAGAATAAATATGGTTGAATAATAAGTCCCGGAAAGTCAAACTTACGACTATACGGTATGCGTGCTTGGAAATAATAGTTTGTAGGCTATTGTGTGATAATATACATATTTATGTGCCTAAGTTGGTAAAATATATTTATTTGATGAATGCGATTGCTTCCATATTGATTATTTAATTAAGGTGATGAACATGTTGTGATACTTGTGATTTAGACGAAATTGTGAACTTGTGATTTTATGTGAAAAATAGATTTTGTACATGATGATGAGTGTGTATATGGATTTCAAGAAAATGATATATATATATATATATGTCTGTGTGTGTTTGACATTCGGCAAAATACCGGTAATTCCGTACAACATAAACATGTATTATATGATTTATTTTCACAAAATTCGACTTGATTTTTATTTAATATGTTTTAGAAGTCTAGATATGAAAAATATCACAGCCTAGTATGATAACAGTTCCGCCAAAATTAGAAACAGTATAAAACTACTGCCAGCAGAAATGCGAACACACTATTCATGCAAGAACTAGTCGCCGTACAGCCCGACATGGCAAAAACCAGACATAAAAATATTCCCGCAACAACTAACTTAGAATCATAGTTGGAAACAACTAACAAATAATACTCTCTATAAAAATTATATAAACACTAAATTTTCTTGTCCGTAGACAAATTCAACAATTCTTCATAAATGTATAGCACTCAGCAGAACAAAACAGCAAATATCCGAAATCCAAAAGTAAATATTATTTATCATAAACAATATATAGGTATTAAAAACGACACAAAAATCCCTATATAAACATTATCGGTTAAAGCTACACAACTTATTCGATAGCTACCCGCTAGTACAAAAACTATGACCAAAATAGCAAATTTCATGGCCAACTAGTTAATGAATTTTGAACATCAAAAATATCTCCATGATAGATATACAAACAATTTCGCAAAAAGAATAAAAAATTGCCGGTATTTAACCCGATACCAATATGAGCCGAATCCGTTGTCCGAACAACAAAATGACTAGTCTAGTGAACTAGTTAAACAAATTTTAACATCACAATTAATGTGTTGGGTTGTTCATTTTTATAAAAACTAACCATTTAATTACCAAAGTTTATAAAAAGTTTGTAAAATATAAACTTATCTAACTAAACTTTATAAAAAATAATAATAACAAAATTTTAGTGGGCATCCCACTAACCATTTTTGTGATGTGTTGTAACAATTCTAAGGGTGTTAAGTGGCCGCTCAAACATATTATGCTTAAAGATGTTGTACTTCATGCATTAAAGGAGTTTTAAGAGAAGTGGCAAATTACCATAAGTTACCCTCTAGATATGCTTATTAATATAGTATAGATATTTTAATGATATGAAGTGGTAGAAATAATCGACACGAATTAAGGCAAAATTGATACGGTATAGTACTTTAAATGCAGGAAATGTGGTTGATTTGGTATGTTGATTACATGTATTTGATGAATATGATAACGCATGATAGAAGGCAAAGTTGATTAGTTTTAGTGTAAGAAAATGCATGCAATATACTTGTTTTGGTGAATTATCGCATGGTCTTAATTTGAGGTTTTAAAACAGATTATAGATAGCTTAGAATGAGTATTTTGGTCCCATGAATTGATGGATATGATAGCACATGTTTGATGATGAAATTGATATATTTAAGTAGGCGAAAATGCTTGAAATATGATCGGTTTGGTGAACTCTTGTGTGATACTATTTTTGGTTTTCAAAACAGATTATATTACGGATCTAAACATGTATTTAACTATGAGGAATGATACGTTTGATAACAGCTTAAAACTGGCAAAGTTGATATGTTGGTAAATGTGAAATTGCCAAAAATGTGCTAGTTTAAGTGATTTTGTGATTTGGATATGTTATATGATGATTGTATTATAAATGGTTATGTTTTGATATTAAAAACCATACATGTTGATTTAGTGTCCAAAAACATTACTTTGGTAGTCTAAAAACTCCAGACATATAAGTATAGTTGGTCGAAAAATCTATCATTTTTGTGAAAACCATATTTTTTTCAAAACCCAAGTCTATGAGGTTTTTGATATAATTACATACATTATTCTAGAGTTAGAATATAGTTTTGTTATAAAATATGTATTTCAAAGTCTTAGTGTATAAGTTATTGAATCACAAAACCCGAAAAGTCGTATAAACGGCTATGGGTAAGTTTACTTGAAAACGATAAAATTATGGATACTTATATAATTTTGATACATTCTCGAATTAAGACATATTTTTAAAGTCTTAGAATAAATATGGTTGAATAATAAGTCCCGGAAAGTCATACTTACGACTATACGGTACGCGTGCTTGAAAATAATAGTTTGTAGGCTATTGTGTGATAATATACATATTTATGTGCGTAAGTTGTAAAATATATTTATTTGATGAATGTGATTGTTTCCATATTGATTATTTAATTAAGGTGATGAACATGTTGTGATACTTGTGATTTAGACCAAATTGTGAACTTGTGATTTTATGTGAAAAATAGATTTTGTACATGATGATGAGTGTGATATATGGATTTCAAGAAAATGATATATATATATATATATGTCTGTGTGTGTTTGACATTCGGCAAAATACCGGTAATTCCGTACAACATAAACATGTATTATATGATTTATTTTCACAAAATTCGACTTGATTTTTATTTAATATGTCTTAGAAGTCTAGATATGAAAAATATCATAGCCTAGTATGATAACAGTTCCGCCAAAATTAGAAACAGTATAAAACTACTGCCAGCAGAAATGCGAACACACCATTCATGCAAGAACTAGTCGCCGTACAGCCGACATGGCAAAAACCAGACATAAAAATATTCCCGCAACAACTAACTTAGAATCATAGTTGGAAACGACTAACAAATAATACTCTCTATAAAAATTATATAAACACTAAATTTTCTTGTCCGTAGACAAATTCAACAATTCTTCATAAATGTATAGCACTCATGAGAACAAAACAGCAAATATCCGAAATCCAAAAATAAATATTATTTATCATAAACAATATATAGGTATTAAAAACGACACAAAAATCCCTATATAAACATTATCGGTTAAAGCTACACAACTTATTCGATAGCTACCCGCTAGTACAAAAACTATGACCAAAATAGCAAATTTAATGGCCAACTAGTTAATGAATTTTGAACATCAAAAATATCTCCATGATAGATATACAAACAATTTCGCAAAAAGAATAAAAAATTGCCGTATTTAACCCGATACCAATATGAGCCGAATTCGTTGTCCGAACAACAAAATGACTAGTCTAGTGAACTAGTTAAACAAATTTTAACATCACAAGTAATGTGTTGGGTTGTTAGTTTTTATAAAAACTAACCATTTAATTACCAAAGTTTATAAAAAGTTTGTAAAATATAAACTTATATAACTAAACTTTATAAAAAATAATAATAACAAAATTTTAGTGGGCATCCCACTAACCATTTTTGTGATGTGTTGTAACAATTCTAAGTGTGTTATGTGGCCGCTCAAACATATTATGCTTAAAGATGTTGTACTTCATGCATTAAAGGAGTTTTAAGAGAAGTGGCAAATTACCATAAGTTACCCTCTAGATATGCTTATTAATATAGTATAGATATTTTAATGACATGAAGTGGTAGAAATAATTGACACGAATTAAGGCAAAATTGATACGGTATAGTACTTTAAATGCAGGAAATGTGGTTGATTTGGTATGTTGATTATATGTATTTGATGAATATGATAACACATGATAGAAGGCAAAGTTGATGAGTTTTAGCGTAAGAAAATGCATGCAATATACTTGTTTTGGTGAATTATCGCATGGTCTTAATTTGAGGTTTTAAAACAGATTATAGATAGCTTAGAATGAGTATTTTGGTCCCATGAATTGATGGATATGATAGCACATGTTTGATGATGAAATTGATATATTTAAGTAGGCGAAAATGCTTGAAATATGATCGGTTTGGTGAACTCTTGTGTGATACTATTTTTGGTTTCCAAAACAGATTATATACGGATCTAAACATGTATTTAACTATGAGGAATGATACGTTTGATAACAGCTTAAAACTGGCAAAGTTGATATGTTGGTAAATGTGAAATTGCCAAAAATGTGCTAGTTTAAGTGATTTTGTGATTTGGATATGTTATATGATGATTGTATGATAAATGGTTATATTTTGATATTAAAAACCATACATGTTGATTTAGTGTCCAAAAACATTACTTTCGTAGACTAAAAACTCCAGACATATAAGTATAGTTGGTCGAAAAATCTATCATTTTTGTGAAAACCATATTTTTGTCAAAACCCAAGTCTATGAGGTTTTGATATAATTACATACATTATTCTTGAGTTAGAATATAGTTTTGTTATAAAATATGTATTTCAAAGTCTTAGTGTATAAGTTATTGAATCACAAAACCCGAAAAATCGAATAAACGGCTATGGGTAAGTTTACTTGAAAACGATAAAATTTGGATACTTATATAATTTTGATACATTCTCGAATTAAGACATATTTTTAATGAAAAATATATATTTTTAAAGTCTTAGAATAAATATGGTTGAATAATAAGTCCCGGAAAGTCAAGCTTATGACTATACGGTATGCGTGCTTGAAAATAATAGTTTGTAGGCTATTGTGTGATAATATACATATTTATGTGCCTAAGTTGGTATAATATATTTATTTGATGAATGTGATTGTTTCCATATTGATTATTTAATTAAGGTGATGAACATGTTGTGATACTTGTGATTTAGACGAAATTGTGAACTTGTGATTTTATGTGAAAAATAGATTTTGTACATGATGATGAGTGTGATATATGGATTTCAAGAAAATGATATATATATATATGTCTGTGTGTGTTTGACATTCAGCAAAATACCGGTAATTCCGTACAACATAAACATGTATTATATGATTTATTTTCACAAAATTCGACTTGATTTTTATTTAATATGTCTTAGAAGTCTAGATATGAAAAATAGCATAGCCTAGTATGATAACAGTTCCGCCAAAATTAGAAACAGTATAAAACTACTAACAGCAGAAATGCGAACACACTATTCATGCAAGAACTAGTCGCCGTACAGCCCGACATGGCAAAAACCAGACATAAAAATATTCCCGCAACAACTATTACTTAGAATCATAGTTGGAAATAACTAACAAATAATACTCTCTATAAAAATTATATAAACACTAAATTTTCTTGTCCGTAGACAAATTCAACAATTCTTCAGAAATGTATAGAACTCATGAGAACAAAACAGCAAATATCCGAAATCCAAAAATAAATATTATTTATCATAAACAATATATAGGTATTTAAAACGACACAAAAATCCCTATATAAACATTATCGGTTAAAGCTACACAACTTATTCGATAGCTACCCGCTAGTATAAAAACTATGACCAAAATAGCAAATTTAATGGCCAACTAGTTAATGAATTTTGAACATCAAAAATATCTCCATGATAGATATACAAACAATTTCGCAAAAAGAATAAAAAATTGCCGGTATTTAACCCGATACCAATATGAGCCGAATCCGGTGTCCGAACAACAAAATGACTAGTCTGGTGAACTAGTTAAACAAATTTTAACATCACAAGTAATGTGTTGGGTTGTTAGTTTTTATAAAAACTAACCATTTAATTACCAAAGTTTATAAAAAGTTTGTAAAATATAAACTTATATAACTAAACTTTATAAAAAATAATAATAACAAAATTTTGGTGGGCATCCCACTAACCATTTTTGTGATGTGTTGTAACAATTCTAAGTGTGTTAAGTGGCCGCTCAAACATAATATGCTTAAAGATGTTGTACTTCATTCATTAAAGGAGTTTTAAGAGAAGTGGCAAACTACCATAAGTTACCCTCTAGATATGCTTATTAATATAGTATAGATATTTTAATGATATGAAGTGGTAGAAATAATCTACACGAATTAAGGCAAAATTGATACGGTATAGTACTTTAAATGCAGGAAATGTGGTTGATTTGGTATGTTGATTATATGTATTTGATGAATATGATAACACATGATAGAAGGCAAAGTTGATGAGTTTTAGTGTAAGAAAATGCATGCAATATACTTGTTTTGGTGAATTATCGCATGGTCTTAATTTGAGGTTTTAAAACAGATTATAGATAGCTTAGAATGAGTATTTTGGTCCCATGAATTGATGGATATGATAGCACATATTTGATGATGAAATTGATATATTTAAGTAGGCGAAAATGCTTGAAATATGATCGGTTTGGCGAACTCTTGTGTGATACTATTTTTGGTTTCCAAAACAGATTATATACGGATCTAAACATGTATTTAACTATGAGGAATGATACGTTTGATAACAGCTTAAAACTGGCAAAGTTGATGTGAAATTGCCAAAAATGTGCTAGTTTAAGTGATTTTGTTATTTGGATATGTTATATGATGATTGTATGATAAATGGTTATATTTTGATATTAAAAACCATACATGTTGATTTAGTGACCAAAAACATTACTTTCGTAGACTAAAAACTCCAGACATATAAGTATAGTTGGTCGAAAAATCTATCATTTTTGTGAAAACAATATTTTTGTCAAAACCCAAGTCTATGAGGTTTTTGATATAATTACATACATTATTCTAGAGTTAGAATATAGTTTTGTTATAAAATATGTATTTCAAAGTCTTAGTGTATAAGTTATTGAATCACAAAACCCGAAAAGTCGAATAAACGGCTATGGGTAAGTTTACTTGAAAACGATAAATTATGGATACTTATATAATTTTGATACATTCTCGAATTAAGACATATTTTTAATGAAAAATATATATCTTTAAAGTCTTAGAATAAATATGGTTGAATAATAAGTCCCGGAAAGTCAAACTTACGACTATACGGTACGCGTGCTTGAAAATAATAGTTTGTAGGCTATTGTGTGATAATATACATATTTATGTTCCTAAGTTGGTAAAATATATTTATTTGATGAATGTGATTGTTTCCATATTGATTATTTAATTAAGGTGATGAACATTTTGTGATACTTGTGATTTAGACGAAATTGTGAACTTGTGATTTTATGTGAAAAATAGATTTTGTACATGATGATGAGTGTGATATATGGATTTCAAGAAAATGATATATATATATATATGTCTGTGTGTGTTTGACATTCGGCAAAATACCGGTAATTCCGTACAACATAAACATGTATTATATGATTTATTTTCACAAAATTCGACTTGATTTTTATTTAATATGTCTTAGAAGTCTAGATATGAAAAATATCATAGCCTAGTATGATAACAGTTCCGCCAAAATTAGAAACAGTATAAAACTACTGACAGCAGAAATGCGAACACACTATTCATGCAAGAACTAGTCGCCGTACAGCCCGACATAGCAAAAACCAGACATAAAAATATTCCCGCAACAACTATTACTTAGAATCATAGTTGGAAACAACTAACAAATAATACTCTCTATAAAAATTATATAAACACTAAATTTTCTTGTCCGTAGACAAATTCAACAATTCTTCAGAAATGTATAGCACTCAGCAGAACAAAACCGCAAATATCCGAAATCCAAAAATAAATATTATTTATCATAAACAATATATAGGTATTAAAAACGACACAAAAATCCCTATATAAACATTATCGGTTAAAGCTACACAACTTATTCGATAGCTACCCGCTAGTATAAAAACTATGACCAAAATAGCAAATTTAATGGCCAACTAGTTAATGAATTTTGAACATCAAAAATATCTCCATGATAGATATACAAACAATTTCGCAAAAAGAATAAAAAATTGCCGGTATTTAACTCGATACCAATATGAGCCGAATCCGTTGTCCGAACAACAAAATGACTAGTCTAGTAACATCACAATTAATGTGTTGGGTTGTTAGTTTTTATAAAAACTAACCATTTAATTATCAAAGTTTATAAACAGTTTGTAAAATATAAACTTATATAACTAAACTTTATAAAAAATAATAATAACAAAATTTTAGTGGGCATCCCACTAACCATTTTTGTGATGTGTTGTAACAATTCTAAGTGTGTTAAGTGTTGTACATGTATATAAGAAGAATTATAAGACCACTAACCATTACTCTTCGATTTTCATAACAAATCACCAACACTTCTCTCATCTTCATCTTCATCTTCATCTTCATCTTCATCTTCATCTTCATCTTCATCTTCATCTTCATCTTCATCAAGAACACCAACTTTTTTATCTTCATAAATCATCAATCTTATTACAAGCATGGCTCCTTCATGATGATCAAAGACATTTGAAAGTTGATGGAAGTTGTTTGAAGCATTTCTCAAGTCTTGGAGCTCTAGGACCTTCATCATATTCTCATCATCTTCATCTTAGTCATCTCAAGCTAGTAAGCTTCATATCTAGTAAGTACATTTCTCATGTTATTATTTAACATAAATGTACAAGCTCATCTTGAAACTTAATTAAAAATAACTTGAAAACATTAATAAGAACTAAATGAACTAGTATGATTACTTGGCTATTATGATGATCTTTAAAGTTGTCATAATGTAGTAAACTTGATTTTGCATTTTTGTGGTTAAAAAGATGATCTAAACACATGCATGTTTAGATCTAGCAAAATCCATTAACATGAAAATCATGAACTTATAATCTTGTCTAAAAACGTTTTTATAAAACATGTACTACATCGTCTAACATAAGAATCATATCACAAAAGTGTAGTCTTTAAAAATATGTAAACAAAGTTTACATAAAGCTTTTGTTCAACTAAAAAGTTTACATGAACATGTTAAAAGATAAAGATGAACACTTTAAAATATGATTTTTGCAGTAGACAAGGTTACTTACAAGTTCATGATGCTTCATATTAAGAGATTTTAGTTTGTATTATTGGAAGATTGGAAAATTGTTGATTTGAAAATGTATTCAAAATCATGTTTATAAAACATGGGAAAAGTCCATAGTTTAAGGGAAACTATGGCAAAAATTTTATAAATTTAATCATGATTAAAGTGTGTTTAAACTAAAGATTACTTTGTGTAAAAATTATTAGAGAGTTTAATCATGATTATACAAGTTTTGTGTAAAAAGGTTTAAAATTAAAATTACAAGACTTTTTTTAAACCAAATATGTGTTAAATACATATGTTTGGAATGAAAATATATATTTAAGTTACCAAAAATTATGTATATATAATGGTATGTATTTATGTGCATGTATTTAGAAAAGTTAGGAAATACATACTAGTTTGAACACTTACAAAAACGCAAACATAAACGTACTTAAAATTTTGACTAGTATAACACATACATATGTCCAAACTTGGACAAAACAAACAAATCGGACAAAATAGACAAACGACATAAACGAAACAAACGACACGGATGAAACAAACCACACGAACGAAACAAATAACGTGAAACAAACAGACGACACGAACGAAACGGTCGAAATAAACCTACGAACAGTCATACATGTTACTAAAGTTATGTATACTAGAACGTATATAAATAAGTTATATAAAATATATAGTAATTTTTATAAACTATTTTTTTTAAAGTACAAGTAAACTTTAATCATGGATCAAGCCCATTTACAAAATTATTAGGCTAAGCCCATTTATGTAATAAAAATTTTGGGCTAAGCCCACTTTCATAAACTAATTTGGGCTAAGCCCACTCTTATAAATTAATTTGGGATAAGCCTACTTTTATAAAATATTTTGGGCTAAGCCCACTCTTATAAATTAATTTGAGCTAGGCCCACTTTTATAAACCAACTTGGGCTAGGCCCACTTATGTAAAGTAATTTGGGCTAAGACCACTTTTATTAACCAAATTGGGCTAGGCCCACTCTTATGAATTAATTTGGGCTAGGCCCACCATTATAAACTAATTTGGGCTAGGCACACTCCTATAAATCAAATTGGGCTAGGCCCATACATACTAAGCATAAGAAATCGGGCTTTTACACTTAACATTTGGGCTAGACCCATTGTAACTAAAAAGATATAAAATATATGTATATGAAATACATATATACAAACAAAGAAAGCAAACAAATACAAGTATAATTATGAATTCAAAATGAAGTACTTGTACGGAAACAAACATAAACCTAAGTGTCTAATGAGATTAGAACACTTGTAGGTTGAGACACAAACGAAGGATCAGACATCGCATAAAGATTTGCACGGAACGCAAACATATGAGTTCATGTTTCCCCTTTTATTTAACCGTTTTATAGTTTTAAATTCTCATGGAAGTATACATGTTACAATTGGTATAATTAAACTAAAAAAATGAAAATATTTAGATCACATGCGGATAGGTTTATACGTATGGACCATTAATGAACATTCAAGTACTTAGGAAAAGGCAACAAAAACAGATCGTTAAGATTGCTTTTGTGTCTAAAACGAGTGTCTCAGACACAATTTATCGTCAAGATTTGGTTGTCTCTTATTCGGCATACATATTAGTGTCCTTGCAAAACATTAATGATCTTACAAGTTTCATTTATGCTATACATACCACATTTTAATACTTCAAATGTTTTAGAGATTCATTTGATATGCAAACTAAATACATGAATTCACCAGCTTTTGTTGACGTTTTTCAAAACTAACATGTATTACAGGTAACTAGTGGATGACTTTGGGAAAAACAAGTCCGTGTGGAAATTGTGGTGATTAAATTGGTGAAAAATGCATGAAAATGAAAAATGAAAAATGCACCTATATGCATATATTATACTTGTGGAAATTGTGGTGATTAAATTGGTGAGTTTTGAAAGCTTAAACACATGTTTCAAAACACAGGAAACCTCCTAAATCTAGGGGAAACTATGACAAAATTTATATAAAATTTAAACACTTAGAAAATATATTTTAACAAGTATTTACAAGTAAACTTGTTCAAAGGTATAAATATAAAAATCCCCATAATTTTGTATGAAATGTAAAACAAACAAGACATTGTTTTTCTAAAATAAAGACAGATATAAATATTATTTTGCAAAATATATATTTAAGGATCATAAAAATCATGTGAAATGTGTATATTATTTGTATTAGTTATGTATAAAATTAGGAACTTGAAAGTATACACACAAACAAATACAATAAAAATTGGCAAACAAAGAATAACAATATATATATATCTATATTCAAACTTTGGAGACAAAAAGGTGGACATATCGGACAATTGGACTATATAAGGATTTCCGACTAAAAATATATAATATATCGAAGCTTGGTAGATATTACATTCAAAATCGAACAAGTGACAATATATATATTTTTACAAGCATATAAAATATATCATATTTTGTTAATCCTAGAAATATATTATTTTTGAAGTCTCTAAAAATATATATTTCATAAACATCTTGAAAATATATTGTTTTTGTGGAAACTAAAAATCTATAAATATTTCTAGAACTAATCCTAAAAATATACTATTTTTAAGATACATACAGTTACCAAGCATAATATGTAGGATAAATTTTGAAATGTGTAGGGTATTTTTGAATGTGTGTAGGGTAAATTTCGACAAATATAAGATATATGTATGATAAATTTTAAAATGTGTAGGATATAATGTTTTTGTGTTTTATTAATGAGAGATAACAAAATTAATGAGAGGTGTTATAAACTATTTAATGTTTTACCATTATGTCCTTTCTTCTTTTTCTTCTCACGTTAAATTTCTTCTCAAATGAACCTTCCCCTATATATATATATGTATATGCATACTTTGGAGACGAAAGTGTGGACTTATCAGACAATTGACGATATAAGGATTTGGGACAAAAATATATAATATATCGAAACTTAGTAGATATTACTTTCAAAACCGAACAAGTGACAAAATATATATTTTTACAAGTATATAAAATATAACATATTTTGCAATCCTAAAAATATATTATTTTTGAAGTGTCTAAAAATATATATTTCATAAACATCTTGAAAATATATTGTTTTGGTGGAAACTATAAATATATATATTTTTCTAGAACTAATCCTAAAATATACTAGTTTTAAGAGACATACACTTACCAAGCATAACATATATCTACTAATTTGGACATATCTTAAAATTATATATTTTAAGAATATACAAAATTGTGAGTATGGAATACAACAATATACGTATCTCTATACGTACAAATAAATGCCAACATATACCACTAACATTTGGTGAAAATAACATTATACAAGTATTATACATAACCATGAGAATACGACTTTAAATACACAAATACTCACAATACAAGTATAACTATACTTAGGAAGATGCACATGTATAATACTTAACAATTATTACACTTGGTCATGTATATCATAAACCCATGCACATGGGTAATTATATATTAATACATGTTAAAAATAGATTATTTTTAACAAACCCATCGTAATTATAAATGATATATTATATAATGCATACAAATCATACAAGTTAAAATGTGATATTTTAACTAATGTATCGATCTTGGAATTATATATAATTAAAAAGAATTATATATGGAACATATCCGATGATGGTATCGTCCAGACAAACGGGTGGAACCCGACTATGAGAAGTCATGAGACACATACATCTTACTCGTGCGAGGTATGGAGACAAGCGGGCTAGGCCCGTACATGCAACACATGAGATGCAAGGATACATATATATTTGATGAAATATATCTATTGACATCATACATCGAAAATACATCTAAACGGAACATAACTCTGAACAAGTCTAAATAAATACTTAAGACAAGAAGCATGAACATGAATCATTACAAAGACCGAAGTGTCTAACAAAGCCTAAAAAGCTTGTACGTTTTGATACAAACCAAGGGAAAGTACATGAGATAAACCGAGTTCACAGAAATCAATCCAGTGAATACATGTCCCCCTTTTCATCTTAAATGTTTTACAGTTTTATAACTATGGGGGGAAATACATGTTCTATGGTATGATAAGCTAGGGAATGAAATAACTAGATCACGTGCGAATAGGGTGGATGTAAATACCATTAATCTTGTTTAATACCACGGTACAAAGGTTAGATCTAGCGGGTGTTGGCGAGCCCCACTCTTGGTGATGGACCCGCCAGGAAGAGTGCATTTGTTGTCCCAGTCGAGGTTAATCGACGAAAATCGTCTAGGTTTAAATGCTTCCTATGTCATCACACATATTAATGTCCTTGCAAAACATTAATGATCATGATTTCGTTGATGCTACGTACTGAGTTTTGATACAAATACTTCATATATTTTATGGATCCATCTCATACAGTTAAAACACATGAACTCGCCAACTTTTGTTTATTTTCAACTTAACATGTACTTCAGGGAATTGGTGGGCCAATGCAGGGAATTTCAGTCAAGGAAAACAAGTATCAAGTCTCCATGCCAACTTTTGAAGGGTTTGCCCATTATATACCGCCTCCTTGCGGTGATATAAGGGTCAAAGCCTTATCATTTTAAAACTTGCATTTTGGATATGTAAACTTTGACAACTTATTTCATTTCATGTTTTGTAAACAATGTACTCAACTTATGTTGCATTTTGAAACAATATCGTAATGGCATTTGGAGCTTGTTTTTATTCATTTGGTATGTGCACTAATGTTGTATATGAGAATCAATCAGATCCCACCTGAGCTTCCGCCTATGAACGGGTGTGACAGTATACTTGTTCAATCATCAAACATTCGCACCAGAAACATATGTGCACAATGTTGTCAACAATGAATGCTGGTGAGTAACATAGGTTTTGTGGTCAAGTTCATGGCTATAATTTGTATTGCAATCCCTCATCCGACTACGAGAGTTGACAACTGAAAACTTTGTAACCAAACTTGTATCAAATGTGTTTGGTATTGCGATATGTTTTACCAACTATGCAAGTTGGTATTTAAAGCAAACTTTGTTAGCCTTGAAACTCGGCAAAAATACTTCTTTAAGAAATCATATAAGTAACAAAAATGTTTCCTTGTAAATTGTATGGTTTATACACACACACACACACACATATATATATATAAAATTGAAAACCCATCGTCATGTTTAAACCAAACGTCATGTATGTGTAAACCAATCGTCATGTTTAAAACCAATAGTTTTGTTTTATGTAAACAAGTGTGGTCGTAGGGTGAATACATTCAAGCCTATGTTGACTCGTCGGACAAACCACCAAAGGGTTTGTTAAATGCATAGTTTCTGTTGTTCCCCAAACTTCCACACAAACCCAAAGAAATTTGGAAACGGGATTTTCAATCCTTTGGTACCATAATATACTACGGTCGGCTTGCCCAAAGTTAATGAATGTACCCTTGTTATAAATGACGCACCACCAATTTTCATATGAATTGAAAGCATATTGTATAGATATAAACCACATATAATTTTGAAAACTCGGAAAAACCTTAGGCGCATATGTATCATCCCAAAATATTTGGAAAACATAAAAGAAAGAACTATATATTCACTTGGATCGTGGATGACTTGCTTATTCATGTTTAGCAAAGCTCAAGTGGTTCAAGTATTTCCTAATAATTCAGATAATTATTAGTTTGTGTATATAGCGGCTTAAACGAAAGATCAGATAAAATGTGGTTTGTTAACCAAACAAGCAAAGGAACTCATATTATATGGTTAATAAAGCCTTACATTCTGATTGGAAAAGGTTTCTAGGTGTTTTGACCTGTTACGACTTATTAAAGTGGTTTGCGCCACTTTAACGGGTCGTATGCGTAAATACGGGTTCGGATGGTCGAATGAGTCCTATGACGTGTCCTATATGTCAAAACATGTTAGTAATGTTGTATGATCAGTTTAGATGTCAACAATATTGCTCATATAGGTTTAAAACTATTTTACGCAAAAAGTGTATTTTTGACCTTTAAAAAGTATTTAAAGTTGACTCGCCATTTGACTAACCAAACGACATGACCATAAGGTATAAACTCAGAGGGTTATTCCCTATATTACTATGGTCATATAGATGGCCTTGGTAGGATCCTAAGGTTGACCAAGCATGTTAGATTCGAAAGTCAAAGCAGAAGTCAACCCGCTAAACTTTCGACTAAGGAATAAACACTAAACTAGAAATAACAAGCTAGACATGTTAAAACATGTCTTGTTGATACATATGTTTGCTGCCTATGTCTACGAGTCCTGTCTAAGTCTTAATAGGTCAAAATGTTAGATTTCAGGATGTATGTTTATTACTTGGTACGAAGGTATATGTCTAGTTCGTACGAAAGTAGTTTATATTACTTCGTACAAAGGTAGTTTGGTTTAGTTCGTATGAAGGAGCCTAGACTTAGTCCGCACGAAGGTAATGTCCTAGAAATTGGTGTGTGTGGTCATTGAGTCTGTATTGGTTTTGCAAACGAGACTGCGAAGCCCTGTCCATTTGTTTCTAGAATTGTACACGTTTACAATTAAAGAAAAAGTGATTGAAAAGGAATCTGTTATACTTGTCACCTAATCTAAAATGGATTCCGCACGTTATGTACTAGGTTAAAAAGATTAGACCTAAGCTTACTGTTGGATTGCAGATTCTCACAAGTGGTATTGGGGGCATAATTTGAAGACAAACAACAAGATTCAACAATCTTACACTTCTCTTCTACTCATTTCTTCTCATTTTTATCATTTTTCACGAATTTGACGGTAGAAATGGACTGATTTTTTCAAGGAATACTTGAAATCTGTTTCTAACAAACCCTTGAAAAAATTGGACCTAAAATCAATGAGAATCATGATAAAATCAACTAAAAATCAGAAAACTAAAAAATTCATCTTCACACGAAGTAGCTCATTCATACGAACTAATACCTTGGTACGAACGTAATTCTTTCAAAATTAAAATTTCACCTTCATACGAAGATAGACTTTGAAATCTTGTTTTGTTACCCTCGTACGAACTTAACTATAAACTGTTGTTTTTGTGACTAGTTCGTACCTTCGCACAAAAGCATCTTCTCAAGAAACCTTCTTTGTTCAAATTTTTTTACAAAAATGAAGAACGAGTTCTACAATGCTTTCGCCACTCCAGCCACAACGTCGTTCGTTCAAAATTTAAATCTTGATAATGAAATGGGAACGATGATGAAGCCGCCAAAACTAATGAATCTAAAGATTATTGTAAGTGCAGTATCCATTGACTAAAGATTATCGATGCCACACAGGACTGATAGCAATAATTATGGGGGAGTCTGTAAGTGCATCTCTCACTGGGTAATTGTGCTTTATCAGTTATGGTCAACAAATTCAAGGTCAACAAAGTCAAGAGAAGTCAAAGATCCAAGTAATGAAGGCCTTGTCAAGTGACTAAAGATTATCAATGCCACACAGGACTAATATCAATTGTTAAAGGGGAGTCTGTAAGTGCATCTCTCACTGGGTAACTGTGCTTTAGTTAAACTCAGACTAGAAGTATATAATCGGGATTCTTTATTTTGCTGGTTGTCCGAATTTGATGTATATATTTGGATGGGTATGTTGTCAGGATTTATTGTATAAATTTCGAATATGTTAGTTATATTCGGACATGTTAGTATATGTTTGCGGTGTCCGAGTTTGTTGTCCTAGCCTATATATGTGTGTATAGGTCAAGTTAGGGCAATCAACTCTCACAAACTCCAGCAATCCTTCAACAATGTGTGCACATTCTTGAGAGGGTGACTATGTGTTAGTGAGAGAGAGCTAGGTTTGGATCCAGCTTGTAGAAGATGATGTATACCTTTTCGGTTTGTAAATCTGTGATCAATAGATTCAATAATAAAGGGTTTCATCTTCTACATCTTTCTATCTTTCATGTTTTTGTTGATTTCACGTCTTGTTTGATTTAACTGATAAATTCGGACAGGAATCTCACTTAGACATTTGACTTCCTTCACTTAGACCTTTGACTTTGTTGACCATAATTTATAAAGCAAAGTTACCCGGCAAGAGCAGCACTTACAGACTCCCCCTTAACTGTTGTTCTCAGTTCTATGTGGCGTTGATATCTTCAGTCACCGTCTGTAAGTGCAGCTCTTGCCGAGTAACTATGTTTTATCAATTCTGGTCAACAAAAGTTAGAGGTCCAAGTCAAAGAATTCAAAAGTCCAAATGAGATACCTGTCTGAATATATCAGTTAAATCGGACTAGTGTTGTCCGAGTTTGTATGTGTAGCATGTCCGAATTTACATGGTACATTCGGAATGTTCAGTTTAGTTGTTTTGTTGTCCGCATTTGCTAATATTGATATGTGTTGTCCGAATTTAGTTTAAATTCGGATAGAAGATTTCTTAGGACTTAGTGGTAAGAGTTTGTGTTATACCGGACAATATGTTTTGTCCGGTTTTAGTCCCTAGTCTATATATATGTGTTGATAGGTTAGATTAGGGCAACTCTCACAAACTCCTGTAATCCTTCAACAGTGTGTGCACATTCTAGAGAGGGTGGCTATGTGTTAGTGGGAGAGATCTAGGTTTAGATCTTAGTGATCTAAACCAGCTTGTAGAAGATGATGTATACTCGTTCAGTATGTAAATCGTGTTGATTGTAGTGAAATGAATGAGTTTCTTCTACATCTTCTTCTCTATCTTTTATGTTTTTTGAGGTTTCACATCTTGAATCGAGGGTGATGGATGCTATTCATCGATGATCTAGGGGGTCCTAGGGACTTTCAGGTGGTATCAGAGCACGGGTACCGATTCGGAATGGTCTAACTACCTTCTGAATCAGCATTCCTCTTGATTTGATGTTTGTTTCCACCAAACATCATGGAAACGTGAAGATTCTGCAAAAAAACTTGAAGAAATTGAAGTTGTTCGTCAATTGAGATGGTTTTCTTGTTTTCCAAGTTGCTTTAGATCTAAGGTTTGATCTGAAATTGCTCTGTCCGAGTTTATGAATCTTGTTAGAAGGTCCGAATATATTCTATCCGAATTTGTTATTGTTAGCCGAGCTTGTTCCTTCCATATTTATTAATGACCTAGTGTGAAGTCACGCTTGGAAATAAATTCGGAAAATGGTTACTGGGATATTAGTCCAAATTTGGACTTTTAATCTTGTCCGAATTTGGAATCCATTACTCTGTTCGAATTTGTTTCTAAATACTCTATCCGAATTTGCTCAAGTCTTTTATCCGAATTTGCTAAAGTCCTTTATTCGAATTTGCTAAAAGTCTCAATCCTAATTTGTGAGGTTTTGTGTTGGTCCAGACAAAAACTGCTTCTTTAATCTTAATACGGCAAGTGATTTCAACAATTGTAAAAATAATGTGCGAAAATAGAAATCAAACTTTCAAAAAAAACAACTTACAGAATTTTTGAGTTTATATCACTTTGAAACAAAAAAATGGTTTACAAGGTGATTATGTGGTTATTGACTATTACAAATGAATACTCCTAATAATTTTATGGTGAAGGGCAATGGAGTTTTGTTGTATGTATTAAATGCTTGGCTTAACTCATTATCCATCGATGGTTACTTCTCTATTTATAGAGAGTCTTCATCATGATAAACATTTGTTTATTCCTTCACTTTGCATAAAGTAACTTTTTAACATATTCATTGAATCTATCAAGGTCAATTTGCTACTTCCAAAATGTGTCAGAGCCTTATCTTCTAGAAAAGTTGGCTTATCAGAATTCTGATGATCAGAGTTTACCAGATTCTAATGATATTCATTAGAAATATCATCAGATCCATCATAATGGTCTTTTCTGATCGTCTTTTTATACTTGTGATTAATTTCTGATGAATGTTGAAAACATATTATCCTGTCTTCTTTTGTCCCGTTTATCTTATGTCTTCTTTTTGTTTGATCTTCTTGACTTTATCTTCATCACATGATTAGATTGATCATATGTTTCTTCGATACTTACATAAAATTTCCTAACAATTTCCTAACAATTTTCCAAACAACTGAAATTCAAATTTCAAACATAAATTTGTTCAAAAACAAAGAAATAATAAAGATAAAAGTTTGTTTCAAACATTCATCAAACTAACTTTGTAGAGATCTTCCTTTCACAGCTATTTCTTATGATAAAAGTTCTTGTAGCAGGCTTTAAACATCTCTTTGTACCATCCTCTTGGCATAATCCATTCATTGATGATTTTCTCTATTTCTTTCCTCAGGCACTTCCTTGTCATGTCCCTTTGCCTTGAGTTGTTCTTGTTTCTTGTTTATGCAGTCTTTAATATAGTTGAGAGTCTGATTGGTGTATTTGCATATGTCAACAACTCTGAAGAGAGGCTTCTGCTCATGGAGATCCCTTAAAAATAGACAATTCAGGTTTTTCGAAGATGACACTTGTTCTGGCTTCTACTTCAAGTTTGGCTGGGATGGATGTGTCTGGAGGATGTAGATGCACTTTCTTGTTGACCACATAATCAAAGTTGATACAAAGGTCAAAATCTGATGTAGCCGCTCTTTTGAACAATTTTACTCCAGCTTCTGAGATGCTATGAAGGTCTCTTCTAGTGAACTTTGTATTTCTCTTTTGTTCATCATAAATCCTTTTTAGCTTGATTATTTCCAAAGGATTAAGCTCATCGGCTAAATCACCATCAAGAATCGTCACTTTTATGCCGTCTTTTCTAAGCAAGGTGTACTTATTCTACTCATGAACTCCAACCACACTATCTAGTGTGGTTAGAGTATCTTCTTTTAGTACTCTTACCACTGGATTTTTAAGGTCTTTGTTGTAGCTGGCTTCTCCTCTTTTGAGTCTCTATTTTCTCCACATTCTGCTCAGGGGGCTGAGAGGTTTGTCTATCTTATCTTCATCAGTCTAGTAAAACTCTTGGACATGATATTCTGGGAACATCATAACATCTTGGTCAATTTCTTATATGAGAATATCTTTTCCTTTTGGGTCCTTTTTCTTTACAATTCTTGGTTTCTTTGAAGAAGTTGCTGAATCATACCACTTTCTCTTCTCTAACAGATTCAAGGATTTGCTGGAAGCTGTTTCTCCTGATGAGGTTCTTTTTGGTTGTTCCTGTTGTTTTCCTCTATCTACTTGAGAAGCACTACTTATGTTGGAGATAACAAGAAGGCTGGCTTCAAGTCTCTTTAACATTTCTCATTTTGACACTAGTGGTGGGTGGGCCCATTGGTGCAGGTCCTGATTGACTGAGTGGGTAGATGGTTTTGGTTGTGCTTGCTTGATGATTTCTGGTACTTTCTGTTGTGAGGCTTCTTTGGGAATCGGAGTTCTTAGCTCATGGCTATTAATGTTTGCTAGTCTGGCAACGTTGAACTATAACTACTTCACAAGTGATTATACATCACTCATAAGTTGAGCATTCTTCCTTTCTTCTTCATGCACCTTTTTAAATTCTTCTAAGTTCTGTTCTTTCTGTGCAACCCATTCTTTCACCAGTTTTTCAAGAGCATTTGTTAGACTATTGTTGCCGGCTCTTAAACTGTAGATTTCCTCTAGAATTTTACCGATGCGGAATCTTTTGCTTTAACAACTTCCTTCATCTTTGCTTTGATATCTTCTATTTCTTCAAACATCCTTTTGAAGTCTGCTGCAAGTCTGCTACTTTCTGATGCCCTTTCTGGTTGGTGCGTGGTCTTTAGAGTTTCAGTGTTCTTCTCTATTTGGCTTCTGATGGCTTCCACTGATTCTGACAGAACATTAATGTCTAATTTCTGACTCCTTATTTCTTCTAGCAGCATATTCAACTCTGCTTCAACATGAGACTCTGCTTACTTAGTTGATGTGTCAACATAGACTTTGATGGCACTATCTAGTACACTGTCAAGCTGTTGTTTTGAGATGAGTGGGGGTTCATTGGGTAAGGGTTGAACAATGGATGTTCCTACCACAGACCAGCAGAAGACACACTTGCTGCTATTGTTAAAGGGTTAAATTTGTCAAAAGACAAATCTTGTACACCTTCACCAAATTTGTTAAACTTATTAACATCAGGAATTTCCTCACTTCCTTGAATGATTCTAGAGAATGATCCTCTATGAGTTATTAAGAAAAGCATATTTTCCTCTCCCAGGTTTCCTTGATCAGAAAACTGATCTCCACCTGTTGCTATCTCTAACTCCTCCTCATCAATTGATTTGGAGTCAAGATTCAAAGAACTGGTTATTTCCTCATTTGTTGAAAATTTTGTCTGGATACAAACTTATAACTTCCTTAAATAGATTCTTCATAATCAGAATCTGTTGAATTCTTTGCATAAAGTAATGAGGGATTAACCTGAGCACCTAGCTCTACTATGTGTGACTCTGCTTCATGATTAATTCCTGTTTCTTGATCCTGCTCCGCTTGGTCATCAACTTACATTGGTTTTGGTGAGATTCTGTTGTTCTGGTGTTGAATTTCCTTTGTTTCACCAATTTCTAGTGCCATTGACCCCTGATCTTAATCATCTGGTGAGGAGCTGCTGTCAAATACTTCAACATATACCTCCCTCCTATTCAGAATTTCTTCACACAATATCCGGTATGGTGAGTCCTCTTCTATTAGACATAGCATACTGATGTTTGAAATATGTTATTAATTAAATTCAACAAGTTTTAAAAATTGAAAAAACTAGTAAACCACACACTACCGGTAAGTGTACCGATCGCAAGTAGTAATGCAAGTAAATCCGAGTATCAAACCGTTGCACAATCTAGCGACTCTTGATACTAAACCTCAATCGAGCCATAGCCTAATAATTTGTTTGTTTGGGAGATTAGTTTTAACTAAATACTAAATAAAGAAAATAAATAAACTTAGACAAAACAGAGCAGAAGACTCAGGAAACAGGAGAAAAACTCGATGCAGAGGAGAAAACAACTACCTAGGTCTAGAATCCTACTGTAACTCACAACTCTCGGAATTGGACAATGGAATTTTGTAGAATCCTACCATAACTCACAACTCTCAGAATTGGACAATGGAATGGCTACCGGGTTCCTAAAAATATGACTAACTCAAGATAACCATAAAGTGTGCTAGATCACCTCCCGGTCTCACTAATACCTCTTGGACAATCCTAAGATGGGCGTGTAAATCACCGGTTACTAGATCGAATCACCTCACTAGGAAATGCTAAGGTACCCAAATGACTCGCTCACCTCCCGGTCTCACTAATCACAATAACTCGAGTTTACTAGGAAAACTAAGGTACCTAAGTAAGGATCTACTCCCGATCTCACCTTTACCCAAAACCTAAGAACTAGATAAACAGACACTCTATCTCCTCACGGTCTCAAGAGTGGCTAAACACTAAATTCACTGACTCGCAAAGTTGCTTAAAGCGTTATCGAAGACAAGAAACCAGAAGATTAGCTCCTAACACAAAGTAGACAGAAAATCACATGGAACCCTAGATCTGAAACAACCAAAGAAACAATCTAGAGAACACGCAAAGCAACAATCATGTAGATCGATTACCAATAACATTCATACGCATTATCATCTACAACACATAGATATTTACCAAAACATTAAGCCAAAAATTGTATTATCCAAAAACCGAAAGTTATAAGTCGCAAAATATTCATCAATACGACCCAAGTAGCATAAATGTTTCGCTACTCATATTCATAAGCAAAGCACAAATAAATTTAGAGTCATAAAATTTAGCAAGCATATCATGTATATCGAGTTTAAACAACCTTGAAATAGTAAACAATGTCTAACGGAACATAAGCAATAAACTTAAAGCCAAGTTTCTTCAACACAAGCTTTTTATTGTACTCCAAGAATTCGTCCCTTTCTGATGTTTCTCTTCTGCCGTCGAATGATGTCCCTAGCCGTAGGGTTCTGTTTTTTGTATATCCCTCATCCAGCCCGTTTTATTTGATGTATAAAGAATACCATTCTTTTTCTTCATGATTCTGGGCTGCTAGAAAGTTACCAAGGGTGCCTGATTAACCATACATGAGGCCGCCCAATCCAAGAAAATATATGGTGGTGGTGGGTATTCTTTTGTGGCCATTCGTGAATTGTATTAGCATGTATAACCTCAATCGTAAATTGCCCAACCTCTTTTATATTTAAATCTTGTTTGTTTGACTAAATTGTAGTAGGCTTAGACAACTTTTAAATGCTCCTCATATTCTTTTCAACGATTCCCTTTTTCTGCATTGTGAATCCTCAAGCAATAAATGTTAAAATCAATTCAAGCATCAAAACTCATTTAGTTACATTCATGATTTCCTCATATCACCATACGTCACTTTCCCTCCTCCTCTTTAGACATTACTAACACCAATCAATTACTTTTATGAACAATTAATTACACATACACTTTTGGTTATGGTAACTAATTTAAATTTATTAATCACCTTTATAATTAACTTTTAGATAACCTCTTCTAAATAACTATCACTCTTCACTTGTTTTACTCGTTTTAGCTCATTTTCTCTTATGATCATCAAGCTCCAAATATAACCCAATTTGGAGTGTAATATAATAAAAAGAATCCTAAACCTACTCAAAAGTGTAGGAATATTTATATACAAATATGTATATTTTAGAGTATATCACATACTTTATGGTAGAATATGTACGTCTTTGTTGGATTTCCAGCCTTGTGTAGCAAAACAGGGCTACATTACAGGTGACTTCCATATGTTGTCTGATGCAGAAAGATCCACATTCCTTTCTTGGAATGTTTATGCGATGATGATTGCCCAAAACCTAGGGTAAGGGAGATGTGAATTGATTTTACTAGATTTGGTAAGAATAGATCTTTTCATCATATTAAAAAATTTTGTTTCATAATCAATGTTGAACCCAGTGAGAAGTCCATACATGATAGTGAGAACATTCTGGTTTATCTGATCTGTACCCCCTATTTTTGAGGTAAGACACTTGGATAGGGTTTCCGCCATAACTTGCAAGAAGGAAGGTAGCTAGTTTCTCTTGACTCTTCGATCTTTGTGATAGGGCTTTTGTGAGTTGTGAGGTTGTTGGTGAAAATCTTGTCCTTTTGAATTTGGTATTTATAGACTTTGTGGGGACAAAGATTATGGGGTTGGTTAGTGGTTATGTTGGTTAATGACAAGTTAATGGTGTTTTAACTTGATCTGAATTGTTTTTTGACTTTTGATATATCCCCAAATCCTTATGATGCATCTCCAAATATTTCGAAAATCTCTGGATTTTGATTGAACACTAATGGTCATTTTGTACCTTTTACCTCTTGTGGGACCCTTTTTCACATAGAAGATTCAGTAATATTCTTTTCTAGAACCTAACAATCTTCCCATTTTTTGAAGTTTAAAATTTCTTCTTGTGATGTCTTAAGAAAATATATCCAATTTTCCGATATTCTGATGAACAAAACCAATAAACAAAGATCATAAACCGTGTCAAGAACTTGTAACCACAGGGTCTAACCCATTAGGGTCCTTACGTGTAACTCTTGATTAATATTTGATTTACCTTTTATTAACCAATACCCATTTCTAGTTTCATGGTGTAAACATATTAACAAGTTAATAGCTTACTAATAAGTGCTTAATCAAGAGGTTTTTCAACATATCTCAACTAAACATTTGTTAATCATCCAAGATAACCAAATACAATCAAGAATCCAACATTAATGAAACATATTTGCCATATGATCATAAAGATTTAAACATGAAAAGTGCCAAAGTTTCATATAAACCAGATTAACATACTAATGTTTGTTCATAAGACAAGTAAACTAGTATTTTTTTCCCTAAGGCTACAATAATACATAAGACATCAAATTAATGCTTGAAATGTAACCAAAATCATGGAAAGAACAAGGATTCAAACCATAGGCAAGCAAGGATTTGATGGATTGGATGATGAATAAGCTTCTTTGCAACTAGGAGGCTTAGATCCGACCAAAGCAGGTTGTTTCAGGAGCCCCAAAATCGCCCAAAAGCTTGTAAAAATATCCAATAATTCATCAGAATGTGTCCGCTCTGTTTTATACAACTTTTCAAAAGTGCACGGTCGTGCGCTTAAACTGCATGCTCGTGCACTACAAGTCTAATCATGACGTCAGTTGCAGGGTATGGGTTAAGCAATTGGCTGATTTGGCGGCAAAGTGCGCGCATAGTCATGCACAAGAGGTGCACGGTCGTGCATTCCCGAGAAAATGGATGCACCGTTGGTAGCACGGGGTATGCTTCCGAGGATCAGAGGGCGCACAGGGGTGCAGCTGAGACGCACGTACGTGCGTTACTGAGAAACTTCTGGTGCTTCTGACTAAATGAACCTACACGACCGTGTAGTTGGAGTGCGCGGTCATGCATGACCTGTATCTTCAACAGATTATGCTATTTTAATCCAAAATGGCTGGAAACTCCTTGTTTTCTCCAAATTTCCCCGTGGAACGTCGTTTAAGACCTGAAACCCCAAAAGTACACGTACACGATTAACAACCTAAAACTCGAATTTATAATGAAAACGCATAAAATGGAAGTAAAATAAGGGACTAAACATGTACAATTTAGTGTATATCAAACCTCCCACACTTGAACTTTGCTTGTCCTCACGCAATCTCAAGTAACTAAATAAATGAATGATCCCAATGGCATCAATTATTAACAGCCCAAATCGCTAATATACATGTAGCAGTTAATTGGTTTTCCAAAAGTCATCATCAATGTTTTCAAACCAATCAAGCACATGATAATATGTCTAAAGATAACCAAAAAGCAATGATTCCACTTCCAATTGACTTAGCTCACAAATTTTTACACTACTCACTATGCTCTCACATACTCGGTTATATTTGTGAATCATACATATAATGTGTATGTGTAAAACACTAGACACCAAGGCAATGAATCATGCAATGTCATAAGCTTGTCAAAAGATCGAATCTCCATCAACTAACATGCTAAAAAGGCACAAATCAAGAGGTCTTTGAGGGTTATAATGATAGGCAATGGTTAAGGGTGTGGAATGGAGATTTAAAAGTGGCTAAATGGTTAAAACTCGGTGGTTATGTTTAACAATTATAAACAAACAAGAACTATAAATAACTAACGTGAACGAAGATTTTCATCTTCTCGAGCTAACAACAAGATTATAACCATTTAGCACTTAAAATTGCTCTAGTTTGGTCATCTTCACCCTGTCTTAAGGTGTTCTATTTTCTGGGTTTTTTTTCCTTTTTTTATTAATTGGTTTTTTTATTGTTTTTTTTTTTTTGAAGAACATATATAAACTATAAACAATAACTTTAATACTTTTACACCAAAGGAACTAAGTACAAAGAACCCAAGTCAAACGATAACTTTAACCGAATTTTAACACAAAGGTTTAAAATAAAAAAAAGGCTAAATTTGGTGAAGTGGGTGGAGTAGTTGGGTAAATAGGCTCAACAAGGTTAACTAATGGATAATGTTGGGTATGGGAAAAAAATAAAAGAAAAAGGCTAACACAAAACGGTATCCTATGTGCCTCTATCATATTCATGCAATTTCATACATTTATGATCTTGAAAAGTATGTCAATGACAAGTTCTAAATTGCAAAATAAAAAAAACATCTGGCTCACTCATATTCCGAAAAAGCAATAAGCATGTCAAGAAAGCAATAAAGGCTCAAAAATATGCTCACATAAACGGAAGGAATGGTTGCGAGTATTAAAAAAAAAGCATGCAAGTCATTCTTTTGTTTGTCACGCTTATAGTTATCTTTTTCAAAATTGATGTGACTTGTCAGTTTTGATGGTATTAGATGCTCTCTAAAAACAAATAAACATTTAGTTTTTTTTTGGCAAAATATAAATGCCACAAAAATTAAAGTTGGAGTTTTTGAAAAAACTTTAAGCACAAACAAAGTTAACAGCGTCAATACCCTTCCCCACATTGTTCCCAATGTGAAATGAAAAATAGTTAAGTAGTTATGAATAACTAAACTATAGTGTGAAAAAGGAGAATAACACTTCCCTGGATATTGAAGAAAACTGGAGAAGATCCATGACTTGACTTTACCGTCCCCACGCTCCCAACTGCATACTCGGTGTTTATCCCATTTTCCTACAAAATGTGACATACTAGACAAAATACAAAGTGTCACAACTGATCAAAGGATTCGGTAAATAACCATTCCATCCATTATTTACAAAGAAAATAAAATAAAACGTAGCAAATTTTTTAATAGGAAAAACATATCTGTTGGGTTTTAATAAAAGATACCCAAAATGAAAACCCCAAATAAAACATAACAAACCAAAAAAAATAAAAATAAAAGATAGACACAGACTGCAACGGCGAACGACATGCTCCCAACTCGATTAAATTACAAGATTTATACAAAAATATTAAGAATTAGGGTCTTCTTTTGATTTATTAAGAAATCCTAAAAATTCTTGAAGCAAAATACTAATATAAGACAAAAGACAAGACTAAACACGAAAAAGACGAAAAAATTCATACCTTTGGTGTGATTTGTAATGATTTCTTACAAAAAACGATGATTTGTTGCAGATGAGAAAAGAGAGAATGGTTGTGTACTGTATGGTTTTTAGTTTGAATATTTGTTTTTTGTTTTCTTTTTTGTTATGTTTTTTTTTTTTGAGAAAATTCTCTTAAATACCCTCAATTTTTACTGTTCCCGCACACGTGCATGACTACACACATGACATGTACGGTCGTGCAGATCAACAAATGCACTAATGTGCACAAAAGTTTTTCCGTGCACGGTCGTGCAGTACCTGTGTCTCTGTGTCTCTGAAGACAGAACCTGCACAATCCTCCAAAGTTGATTTTTTTCATAAAAAATCACCATTTTTACAAGAGTTTACCTGTTTGTTGACCATATCAACGACAAAACTCTACAAGGCATGAATCACAACTACAAAAACTTACAAAATACTAAAACAATTAGTAAAACAAAAGAAATAAAAAAATATATAATGTTAACAAATTTACCCCAATCAAGCTAAACATGCGTGCTAAGTTTTTTTTTTCCGAGTAGTTAGCTAGACCCTATTCCCCACACTTGTTACGCGTGCGGGGCATGTAGTTTGATTACCCCAACATTCTGAATAAATAAAATAAACAAATAAATAAACAATCAAACAAAAGTATATACAAACAAATGAACAAATAAACAAGTATTCACAAGTATGTATACCAGTAAAGTAGTGACTCGGATCGTTCTAAAAGCTCGCCACGTCCCATGCGACGTCACCAAAAACTTGATGTCTGCGTATATATACATAATTTTACAATGAATTTTACACACAAACTTGGTTTTAAATAAAAATGATTTATACCATGACAATAAAACACAAACAAAAGGACAAGTGTACCCTTCATATATGTAGTAAAGTATAGGTAAGAACCCAGAAGCCGATTCATGGACGCGGGCGGATGCATGAGTACTAAACCGTTGTCACTGTTTACTTGTATAAAGATAGGTGATTGTAGTTTTTAACTTAACTAATCTAAAACTATATTTAAAAGTTAAAAGACTCCAAATACAAAAATATATATTATCTTGTTTTACAAACAACCTAAGCATGTTAACTATGTCAGAAATGTCACAAAGGCACTTGACCAATCTTCCAATTATATAGACAATTAATATCCCTTTCGAGAATCCTCGCATGACAATCCTTAGAATAGCTAACGCGATAGACACATTTTAGCCACCTAAAATCATTCATTGGTGTACTATTGATATATTTCCATGTAAATATTCTAGAGATATGTTAGTCATCCGTTAATAGTTTCCAACCTCACTTAATCAAGAAAAGTAATACCAATAACACAATACAACCATCAAGACAAGCATAAAGTAGATCATATCACAAATTATTACATGTCTAATCATGACGTCTTCTCTATTTTATACAAATTTTCAAAAGTGCACGACCGTGCGCTTAAAGTGCATGCCCATGCACTGTACATGTCTAATCATGATGTCCGTTGAAGGGTATAGGTTAAGCAAGTGGTTGATTTAGCGGCAAAGTGCGTGCACGGGGTGCACATGACATGTACGGCCATGCATTTCCGAGAAAATGGATGCACGGTTGGTCGCACGGGGTGTGCTTCCGAGGATCAGAGGGCGCACGGGGGAGCAGTTAAGACGCACGGTCGTGCGATACCTAGAAATTTCTGGTGCTTCCGACTAAATGAACCAACACAGCCGTGCAGTTGGAGTGCACCATCGTGCATGACCTGTATCTTCAATAGATTATGTTGTTTTCATCCAAAATGGCCGAAAACTCCTCGTTTTGTTGCAAATTTTCCCGTTGAACGTCGTTTAAGACCTGAAAACCCAAAAGTACATGATTAAGAACCTAAACATCAATTTTGTAATAAAAACGCGTAAAACGTAAGTAAAATAAGGGACTAAAACAAGTACAATATAGTGTATATCAACACACAAAAAATAATGAAAAAATGTATTATAGTTGTGCTTATGATCTGTATGTATGGGGTTTATGAGAAATAAACAACAAAAAATTGAGTTGCATTAGATTTTTTGTTGACTTGGTCAAATCTGATAAATCACAAGAATTTCTAGTGAATTTATATAGTTTCTCTGATGTAATATCATAATCTTTTATAGAGTTCTGATTAGATTATGATAACTCAAAATTTCCTTGTTTTGTGATAGAGTGTTTTCTGAGTTTTCCTCACTTCTCATATTGACCATCCCTGGCTTGCTGACTAGAAAATTATGTGTCTTTTCGTCAAGAGGTTTTGTAAAAATGTTAGCAATTTGTCTTCTGTGGAACAAAATACATTTCAGTATTACCTTTCTCCACATGATCCTTTATGAAGTGGTATCTAACATCGTTGAGTGATGCACTGGATTTTCTTTTATAGCGATTGCACTGTTTGAATCACGCAACATTGGAATTTTTGTCAGGTTTACTCCATAATCCCTTAGCTGAGTTGGCATCCAAAGCACTTGAGAACAATAGCTTGCTATTGCCACATATTTTGATTCAGCTGTTGATGTGGATATACAGTTTTTTTTCTTGCTTGCCCAACACACCAATTTATCTTCATTTTATCTCCCATCATCTAACAGGCACTAGATGTGCTTTTTATGTCAATTTGAATCCTGCATGATCTGCATCTATGTATGCTATTAGTTCTAAACTTGTATCTTTAAGATACCACAAACCAAGATCTCAAGTACCTTTCAAATATTTAAAAACCAATTTTAACAACTTTTAAGTAAGACTTTTCGGATTACAATGGTATCTTGCTAGAAAACATGCTGAAAACATATATCTGGCCTACTGGTTATTAGGCATAATAGTGATCCTATCATTCCCCTATAGGATTTTATGTCAACATTTTTTTCATCAGGATCAGAATCTAGTTTGTTTCAAGTGGCCATGGGAGTTTTTGAGGTAGAGTAATTTTCAAGTGAATTTTCTTAAAATTGTTCTGACATATTTTGATTGACTCAAAAATATACCATCTCTTTGTTGTTTAACTTTCAAACCTAAGAAAAAAGTTAATTCACCCAACTGCTCATCTCGAAGGGGATGGCCATTAGCTTTTCAAACTTTTTGCAAAATTTCGGATTTGTTGATCGAAAGATGATGTCATCAACATAAATTTGGACCAACAAAGTGTGTCCCTTATGACTTTTAAGAAACAGAGTGGTGTCAATAATACCTTTTGTGAAGCAATAATTGATTAAGAAATTTGACAGAGTTTCATACTATGCTCTTGGAGCTTGCTTGAACCCATATAAGGCTTTGTTTAATTTGTAAACATGTTTTCGAAATTTGGGATCAACAAAGCCTTCTGGTTGTTGCACATATACTTCTCTTCAGTCTTACCATTTAAGAATGCTGATTTCATATCCATCTGATAAACTTTGAAATTTTTGGATGCAGCATAAGCAAGGAAGATTCTCACAGGTTCCAATCTGGCAACTTGTGCAAATGTTTCATCATAATCTATGCCCTCCTGTTGGTTGCAGCCTTTAACAACATGTCTTGCCTTGTTCCTTGTTATGATGCCTTGTTCATCAGACTTGTTTCTTAATACCCACTTTGATCCAGTAACAGATATGTTGGTTGGCCTAGGTACCAGATTCCTCACTTTACTTTTTTTCATATTGGTCAAGCTCTTCTTGCATTGCTTGAACCCAATTTGAGTCATTGAGTGCTTCTTTGACAGTTTTTGGTTCTATCATGCTTAAAATAACCAACATATAGACATTCATGAGTTGTAGCTGATCTTGTCTTGACACCTTCTTTTGGATTCTTAATTATGTCTGATTGAGAGTGTCTTTTGATCCATCTGATGTTGTTGTGTGTGTGAGAGGGGATCAGCTCTCCTCTATGAGCACTGGACCGACTTGACACAACTAACAGAGGCGGAATTCATTGCTACAGAATTTGACAAACGAACAATCAAGTATGCTGCTTAAACGCCATTACTTCTTCTATTAATAAACGTGGAAAGTTATAGACGCGTAAACAAACGGACAGGGCTTCGCCTCAGTCACACATGAATAGCTATATACAAAACACCCAAGCTCCACTATATATAGGCCAACATGGCTTGCACAAGGAGAGGGGTTGCTGACTTGTACGAATGGTGCTTCTTACGAGTGACAAAGTGTCACTCATACAAGTGACAAAGGCTAACTCGTATAAGTCATCTAACAAACATAACATTTGACAAATATAAGCCCTATTACACGATTGACATATCCTAGACGTAGGCAATAAACATTGTGCACCAACAAATGCCCCTTTGGATGTTGCCGCAGTCTTGGATAGTCTTCAAAATTCTTCAAAATGTTTAACGTTTAGCGTCCAAAGAAATATTTTGGCGGCTTACGATGCTCCTCGGTTGGTATCGCCATTTGATATGTAGGAGAAGGTCGATTGTAAGTGTTGCCAAAACGAAAATTCACCGGGATGCCATCCTTGATCTCTCAGGAATCCTTGATATGTTCTTCTCTTTTCTATGTTGCTCTTTTTCTTCAATGTTTCTCCAAAAAGTGTTCCATGCTTTACCTGAATGTATATCATTTGCAAAACAAACACTAACAATCTTCTGGAACTGCAACGCCTGCTCTTTATCTCTCTCTTCATAGCTGATCTTAATGAAGAATAGATATTCAATATCCTTCTTAAAGTAGTTTACTAGCCACATCGGGTCTAGTACTCCATAAACCATAAATCCGCTTGTGGGCAATCACAAATTCAGTTAATTTTTCTGTGATTTTCCAAGAGTCTTCATCTGGTTGGACACATATCACTGTTTTGCCTGTACTTGAGTCGTAGTGCCACCATTTAAAGATCCTATGAAAAAACTTGCTCCATTTGATCAAAGGCATGTTCTTAATCACCTGTGGCCTTTTCAAAATCAAAGTAATATCCTTTTCCTGAGTTACTGAATCGACCTTTGTAATTCTTTTAGGAATGTGCGGATTCCAGCGATTAAATCCATGTGTAGCTTTGAACTTTACCAACTTCCACAGCCGCTGGTCATGATATTTCATCTTTAGATTGATCATTTTTGTCTACACAAGCTCTTTGATATCCTAGAATGGAAAAGTCTTTAAGTCACTAGGTATCTAAAGTACTGGAGCCCATATTCCCTTTTAGTAGCATAAACATCCAATTCTTCAATCCAGCCCCAACTGAATGTCCCCCAAAGAAACATCAGCATCGCGTGTAAGGAATGCTAGGGGACGTTTGAATTTCCGTTCTTCGGCAACTCTTTGAACCATAATTTCACATCTCTTCAATCTCCTCTTTTGATAAATGTTTGGGCACACTTCCTTGTTTTACAGCCTCTTCCACTTTTCGTTTCAACAAATCATCGTTAGCGGCTGAAAACATTTCATCGAAGGTTGGGAAGTCATCCATATCATAACTGGCATATTTGGTAGTATCATCACCATCAGAATCATCCTCCAAGAGAACCCTATCATAATCATTGGCTTCAGTTTTATGTTCAAAGTGATAATCTTCAGGATGAGTAACGTTGATGTCGTTAAGCTCATCTTCGAAGTCAAAATCAAAAGATTCTTCATCCACTTCTAACATCTTAGCAACTTCTTCCTTTGAATAGTTGTGGACATATTCTCCTTCCTCAACATCATGTTCCAAGTAAAAATTCCTTGGCTTTGGCACAGCAGGAACAGTCCAGGTAGAAGTCACTATGAGGATTCTTGCTTGCTGAGTATCCTTCGAAGCATCATAAGACTCCCCCTGAACTTGTTTAGAATCAAGTTGGTTTGCCGAGTCATCCAAGTACACTGAAATATCGATATTATCATTAACTCCAGAATCTGTTACAAAGCTGATCCACCCTGATCACTATCATCATCCTTCCTACCACTAGCAGGTTTTTTTTCAGACGCATCACCAGCTTCGTCTTTATCTTCATCATCCTCTTCAAAATATTCATCAAAATAATCAATCACCTCATCAATTTCCTTTAACATCTTCCTTTTCTCTAGAAACTTCTTATGGTTCTTAGAAAGATTCGACATATCAATTTCCACATCTCTTGGTTGTCCTATCAAAACGAAGTTGATCGGCGGCACATACATAACCATATCAGTAGATACTGGCAAAGCCTCAACTTCTGGCGCAAACTTTTCTTTCAAAGGATTCGCTCCAACCTTTTCCTTTCCTTTTCCCTGAGCATCTGATAAAGCTTTAGCAATTCTTTCACGCTCAGCCACCCTTTCTCTCGCCTCCTCTTTTTCAATCTCATCTATCTCTGCTGCAATGTTAATACGAAGCTTTTTGATGAGAATCTTTTGAAATATATTCATCTGTCTCTGGTTTCTCAAGCGTTCTTTATCGTATTCCATCATACGCTTTCGAAGCCTTTCATTCTCCGTCACAAAACTTGCTAATACAGCCTCCAGATTCTTTCTATCATCTTTTAGATTCTTTATATGATCTTGTAGCTCAGAATTCTTTACATTGTTCAACATGATTTGGTTTTCTAATTTTGTCATCCTCGAATCGTTGAACATGTCAGTAGTAAACTCTTCTCCCCTTGGAATCTCTCTGAAGTCAAAATCAAACTGATCTTCCAACCTCGAGCCTTTTGAAAACTAGGGATGAGATTGAGTTGGATGAGATTGAGTTGGATGTGGTTGAGGAGTTAGTTGTGTAGGTGGTGATGGAGGTGGTTGTGGAGGTGGTGATGGAGGTGGTTGTGGAGTTGGCTCAAAAATAAGTGCAACATCTAATACTTTAGCAGTCTTCTTCTTTAGCTTGAGCTTTGAACAAGCTGTTGGAGAATCTGTTTTCCTGGTTGCTGGTCTCTTTAAGCGCTTGGCTGCTGGCCTCTTAACAGGCTTAATAACAGGAGTATCATTTTCAGAATCCGACGACACGTATGTCGTATCATCATCTCCTGTCTCTTTTCTCTTTTTCTCTTCAGCTCGATGACGTTCCTCTTCCAGACGCTCAATTTCCTTCTCTATTTCCCTCTCCCTTTGGTTTGCAATCCTATCCTTAGTATTTGTACTCGAGAAGGACGACCCTTCATCTCCACCAGCTTCTCCTTCAGTTCCTTCGAATGCCTGTTGCTCAATATCTACAGCAACCGTTCTTCTCCTTCAGTTCCTTCGAATGCCTGTTGCTCAATATTTACAACAACCGTTTCAACATTCTCTCCAGTCTGAACCTGTTCTTTAACCTGTATCTCTTCAATTTTTGGTTCATCAATCAGACTTGTTCTAACAGAAGCACACTTTCTTTGTTGAGGAGCAGAGGATGAGGATGCGGTAGCTTGTTTTCTCTTAGTACCCTTGCTCCTCTTTTTATCTTCTTTTGTAAACCAAGCGCTTCGCTTTGATACAAAACCATCTAACACTTCAAGTTCGTCATTCTCATAATCACTAACATCTTTTCACCATTAGCATTCGAAAAAGCTTTTAAATGTGGATTCATCTTCTTCAGTGTAGAAACATCCATTTGTTAAATCTTCAGAATATCCTCCTTCTTTTTCTTCAAATTCTATGAAGATGATCTAATAACATCTGAACAAACCTCGGGTACTGAAGAAATTTCTCTCTTTTTGTGTTCTGTACCATCTGAATGAAAATAAGCTTCAAGAAGTTATATGGCAGATTGAGGATCAGAGCTGCTATTTGTCACACCCTGGTCGTAGCGGAAGCGCAAGTGTGTGACTATTAGGTAATCATTGCATCCAATTTAGTAAACAATTATAATACAACAACAATGCAATACTAATAATAAGTTTCATTCCCATAGTTACAACCATTCAAAAGTAATTTCATAGTTTAACTATTTTCAACTGATCATCATAAACATAATTCAACATATATTACATCAAAATAAGATATTGTTTTCATCGTTACTGCGTAACGAGGTTTTGACTCCTAGATACCCATACGAAGTTGGGATATAAAAGGCAAAACCTCCAAAAGATGGCACATCGTTATCTTGAAATTTTCCCATAACCCGAATCATATCACCAGCTCATGTCTTGCGTCCTGAAATACATGTAATTTTAAAAGTCAACATAAAGTTGGCAAGTTCATGTAGTTAATGTTTTCATATAAAAATGTCATTCTTGAAATCCAGTAATGAAATCTGAGTAAGTTATTAGCATCATGGAGTTTTAAGGATCTATTAGTGTGTTGCGAGCACCCTGTGTAGGTCCCCTAGTCCTTATGAATCGTCTATCTAATCTAGAGTGCGGAATCCCCTAGATCAGATTTCACAGAAACAAGAACACGAACACGAACACAATCACCTTTAAACTGTCTTCTATTGATAGCAACCAATTCGCCTGCCATGTGTTATTTAGTGTCTAGTTCAGCCCAATTACTTCTAATTCACTATACAAAACTAAACCCACTAACCTTTTATCATTTTACTAATTACAAGATATCCAAAGACCAAATCTAAGCTGTTATCACAAATATGAACCAACAAACTCCCCCTTGACAATAGCTTCATAAAATAACTTAGTCTTCAGTCATCTTGCAATCTTCAGCCTCTTTGAAAAACGTTGGTCCTTGGATAGCTTCAGTTTTAATAGCTTCTGTCAGCAACAGACTCCCCCTAAGCTGATGTATCCAATAACCAAATCTTCTAAATCGTTAGCGTTTGAGTAAACACCAGTTTAGTACTTGCATAGCAATCTTCAAAACTCTTCAACTTTGTCTGCAATGTAGAAAGGAGGTTCTACCATGCATTCAGGCAAACTCCTCTTCACCAACATTCTCAGCAACACACTGCTACAATCTATATACTATAAACAAACATCTCGAGAAACATAAGAATTTTTCAACACAAGTTAAAAAAATTATTATTATTCAAGAGATATTAAAATTGTATCACAGATAAAGCACTTCTCTACTAAAACCACATACTCAAAATTTTTAAGCACACAGAACCTGGAAGATCGAAAAAATGTTGAACTCATCTTCTAACACTGTCTCCCCCTATCGGTAACAACTCCTCCATGAACAACCATATTCCATACATTAAGAATATACACGAAAATGAAATATTTTTTGATTTTATATTTTCTAAAAGCAAATAAATACCAAAATAATAACCACTCTGTTTTTGTGAGGACCACCGTTAAGAAGATCATATCAGCAACACCAAACTGTTTTCACACTATTTGATAATTCTATATGCAATATTCATGAAAAGCAATTCAAGACGATTACCAGTATTGTTTATCCACTTAAACGAAATACATGAACATTTCAAGTACCATTACCTAGTGATATGTTTAGATAATTTATACTGATATACTAGTGTGTCCCACATCAGGATATACCCCCACGATCAAGGTATGAACAAAAATTCATCAGTAGGTGAGTATACCGAAATTCATCCTTATTTAGTTTCAACGTTAGATAATTGGTGATCAGGTCAGTACTTCCATACAGCAAATAGACCAATATCGAACGAGGGTTAGGGCAAATACCAAATTTTGGTACGAATAATGCAATTTGAACATTTGAATGACTCTGTAGGAGCGCTTCTTCAATTTTTGGGATTTGGCATTTAGCTATTTTAAGATATCCTGATTGTGCCTAGGTCAACATATATCTGGATGCAGCAGAAGGACAACCTTGATACCCCGAATGAAATAACGATATAAAGACCTAAAACCTCATATTTTTGCAATCTATCAATGCAATAAGGATATAAAACCATACGCCACTGATATGTTACCCACTCATACACAGTTTATTATATGTGTATCACAAAGGTAAGTTGATTATTTCATGCCTTTTGCCTACTAGTACATCATATGATGAAGCTGCTATCACACTTAAGCAATTGTAGTTTTAATTTCAGTGTGACAGTCTAACTTGCTGATGTACTATCATTTCTTCTTGTTCACACGGTGAAAACTCAACTTTTTTTATTTTCTATTTTTTTATGTTTTTGATTTAGAAAAGTAGTAAATTATTTACAAACTACTTTTTTATGGAAAAATGGTTATTCAGGATTCCTCATCCCGTTGAGTTCGACTAAATGTTCAAAACGAGCCCTGTCAGATGCTTTTGTATAAAGATCTGCCAGGTTATCAAGTGTGTCGACTCAATGCAGTTCAATTAATTTCTTTTAAGCACATCCCGTATAAAATCATGACGAATGTCAATATGTTTTGTACGGCTGTGTTTTACGGGATTGTTGGTGATTGATATGGTGGCATTATTGTCTATCATAATAGGAATACGAGTGAAATTCAAACCATAATCACGCATCTGCTGTTGGATCTGGAGAACCTGAGAGCAACAGCTACCCGCAACAATATATTCAGCTTCACACGTCGAGGTAGACACACAAGACTGCTTCTTGCATTGCCATGACACTAGCCTCCCTCCTAAGAACTGACAACCACCTGTGGTAGACTTTCTTGTTGATTTGCACCCTCCAAAGTCCAAATCAGTGAAAGCAACAAACTTCAAATCACTAGCAGTTGGATACCATAACCCAAGTTGAGGTTTCCCCGTCAAGTAACGAAGAATCCGCTTCACCACTTTCATGTGGGACTCTTTTGGATTCGCTTGATATCTGGCACAAAGACATACTGCGAACATGATGTCGGGTCTTGAAGCAGTCAAGTACATCAGAGAACCAATCATTTCCCTATATTGAGTTGGATCAACATCCTCCACACTCTCATGATCTGGACCAAGATTGTGATTCTCACAGATAGGTGTATTGAAAGTAGCGCAATCCTCCATTTTGAAACGAGACAAAATGTCATACACATACTTCGTCTGATGTATAAACATCCCATCCTTCTTCTGTTCAACTTGTAAACCCAAAAAGTAGGATAATTCACCCATCTCACTCATCTCAAACTTGCTCTTCATTACCTCCTCGAAATCATGACACATGTTCTCATCAGATGACCCAAAAATGATATCATCTACATATACCTGTACCAACAGAAAGTCTTTCCTTTTGATGAAAAGTGTACTGTCAATCTGACCACTTTCAATACCAGTCTTTAACAAATGTGCTGACAGTGTCTCATTCCACGTCTAGGTGCCTGATGCAATCCATACAATGCCTTATCAAGTCGATAAACTCGATCTGGATAGTCTGGATCAGTAAACCCATCTGGATGTGAGACATACACCACTTCTTGGACTTTCACATAAAGTAATGCACTCTTCACGTCAAGTTGATAAACTTTGAAGCCCTTGAATGAAGCAAAAGCTAGGAACAACCAAATTGCTTCCAACCTTGCTACTGGTACAAACACTTCATTATAGTCAATCCCCTCTTGCTGATTGAACCCTTTCACCACCAACCAAGCCTTATTCCTTATCACGATCCCTCGGTCGTCTTTCTTGCACTTAAACACCCACTTGGTGCATATCTCCTTCTCTCCTTCAGGCAAGTTAACTAGCTCCCAAACTTTCAACTTCTTGAACTGAGCTAGTTCCTCTTGCATAGCTACTACCCAACAATTGTCTTTTAGAGCCATATGAACATTCTTCGGCTCCTCTTGGGCAATAAAGCAGCTATATAAACACTCATGAATCAACCTAGTCTTCTGAATCGAAGTAAACAAACAGGAACCTTCGATCACACCTCTTCTTGTCTAAACACCTACAGCAGCATCAACAATGATGTTTTCAACTGGATGATCTCTGTTTACACGTGTGGTAGCAATGGTGTCAACAACCAGATTATCTCCCAGATTAGATTCAACCAACCCTGAATGTTAGAATTAGCAAACGGATTAGTGAAGTCCTCCCCCGGAATAGGTTCAGCCTCACTATCACTGGAGTCTTGTGGAGCTGCACTGGAAGAAATTTCTGGAGCATCTATCATCGATATACTCGATCTAGGCATGAAGTCACACTTTCCATCTTCACTTATCACAGTATGGATCACTTGAGACTCATCTGCATTTGAAACATCAGGAATATTAAATGCTTTAAAGACACTATCATAATCATATAATATAGCAGGACCACTCGTTGATTGTTGAGATGAATAACTAGTGATTTCCATGTTAAACACAATCTCTATTTTACCAGTTTTTAGAGTACAAACCCTTTTATTCGGTGTTCAAGGCATATAGCCTAGAAAGTAACCCTCATCAGCTACCTCACCGAATTTTTGCTTAACTTTATTTCGCACACTGGTGCAAGGTAATCCAAATGGTTCAAAGCCTTTTAAGTTTAGTTTTCGGTTAAACAATAGTTCGTGACATGTTTTGTTAAACCGTTTAACTGTCAAAACTTTGTTCAGGACATAACAAGCTGTGTTCACAGCTTCTCCCCAGAAAAGAACGGGAAGCTTGGAATGAGATAGCATAGTCCTTGCGGCTTCAATCAACGTCCTGTTTTTCCTCTCAGCGACTCCTTTCTGTCGAGGTGTATAAGGAGCAGAAAATTGATGTTCAATTCCTTTATGAAGACAATAGAGATCCAGAATCTAATTCTTGAACTCCGTGCCATTATCACTCCTTATCCTCTTGATCCGTGCATCATGGACATTTTCCAATTTTGTAAAAAGATCTATCAGCATCTCCGTTGTCTCATCTTTTGTACCTAAAAAGAAAACCCATGAATATCGTGAGTAATCATTTGTGACAACTAAAAAATAGTACTTTACACCTATGCTCCTTACGTTCACCAGACCGAATAGATCCATATGAAATAATTCATAAGGGGCATCTATGGAATTTACTGTTTTAGACTTGTGAGGTTTCTTATGTTGTTTTCCCTTTTGACATGGAAGACATTTATCTTCCACGTGAAACCTCTGTACTGGCACCCCTTCCACTAAACCATTTTTAATAATATAGTTCATTTTTCAGTAGTGGATATGGGCCATGCATCTGTGCCACAGCAATGACTCAGCCTCAGATGCTTTTGATAGTAAACATGCCACCACAGTGGAAGACTCCTTAGCACCCATGTCCATGACATAAGTGTCATTTCTCCTTGACGCTCCCATCACTATCCAGTCATCCGGTATCAACAAACCAGGTTTCAGCACCAAAGCTTCAGACTTAGTAAAGTGGACCGAGTGACCCTTGTCGCAGACTAGAGACACGCTCATCATATTGTGCTTCAGCTGCTCAATATAGTTCACTTTGTCCAGTGTGATCTTCCCGTTGGTCACTTTTCCTTGACCTGTAATGTGCCCTCCTTTAGCACCTGCAAAATTCACATAACCACCATCTATATTCTCAAACTCAGTCAACAGCCTCGCATCCCCCGTCATGTGCCTGGAGCAGCCACTATCAACATACCACAAGTTGATAATCCTCCTTAGCAGCTCCTGCACCAACCAACAAAATTAGTTAGATTGGGAGACCCAAGCCTTAATGATCTTGGGTCATCCAGATTCATCAACCACAGGAACATCCATCCAATATCCATCACTCCTAATAGGTGTCTTGGATCTTAGACCTGTTGATGGAAATGCTTTTTTATTTCCACTAGGTCTTTGGTCCTGAGGTTTCCTAAACATGTTTGGACTTTGCGACCTTTGGAAATTATGATTTTGGTTCCATGAATTTTGATGATTATAATTTCTAAAGCCATTGTTATAAAAATTTTGACTACCAACATTCTGGTATCGAGTTTGATATTGACCTTGACTTCTGAAATTATTTGATTGACCATGAAAGTTATTCATTCTTGGTGAACTACTTCTAGGTCTATCATATCTACCTGATGTAGATGCAGGCTGAAATCTTTGTTGATTTCTTTGAAAGCGAGGAACTTGGTGAGTTCCTTTTTCAGCCTTATCTACACCAACAGCAACACTCTGTTGCTTGGTAGCAGACATCTTTGGTGAGTTAACCTTCTTCTCACCATCACCACTTTTTGTTGGTGATTTTTCTCTCTGCCTCTCACTTATCTGTGCTTCAACCTTTTTGTAGGACAGCAGCTAGCTACATGTCCTTTTTCGTGACATTTGAAGCACGATTTTCTAGCCGAAGACTTCTTAATTGAAGCCTCCTGCTTAGATTCATCAGGCGATGATTATGATGATGATGATGATGATGACGATGCCTTCGAAGGATCTTGTTTAGTTTGCTTAATTTCTGATTTTTCTTGGTTTTTATTTTTAGCAAACTGCACATTAGACTCTTTTGTAATAACAGTGACCTCTTCATTCATATCACTCCCTTTAATAAAATTAACCTTTTTAACAAAAACTTGCTTTCGATTCTTAGGGTGTATATTCTTTGTTTTCAAAACTGTGTCTCTGTTATTATCCTTCTTGGCATTCTCAAAACCATCAACATTTCCTGAGGTGGAACTACCAGGTGTAGTTGACCCAAAGTCTGTAAGCTCTTCTTCATCTGGCAAGAAAGAATAGTCATGACCAAGAGGTGGTGGAACTTCTTTTAAACCTTTGAAACCCACACATGTCTTGTCAGTACTCTTCTTCAAGCCATTCATCATGTGTTTCATGACAAAAGATGAATCTCTGAATTGATTTAATTTCTTTTCAAGTTCACAAATTTTAAGTTGTGCGTCCGACAACTCTTTGCATTTTTCAAAAACCTCTTTTGTTTTCTCACTCGTCGTATCATGAGCTAAATCAATAAATTGAAGTATTTCATTAAGCTTACAGGTTAGAATATTGATTTCTTCTTCATAACCTTTAATTTTCTTCAAGTATAATGACTCATTTCGTTTTACAAAAAAGTTTGATTCTTTTAGGTTTGAGAGCTGATTAGCCAGACTTTGGTTTTGTTTTGTTAATGTGTCAACCTCACTTTGCAGTTCACGACACTTCAAACAAACAGAACTACTAGAGTTAGAATGTACCTCTCCTGTTGATTTGCTTAGATCAGCCATAAAAGCAGCAAAATCAGCAGCATCTTCTTCTCTATAGCAGTCTGTTCTCCATCAGCTTTTTCAGCTATCGTCTCTCGCTCTGCCTCAGCATCAGCTTTCACTTCTTCATCAACAACTGGGGCTATCTCAACCATGAACGCCTGTGAGGCATTGTTATCACTCTCCAGATGAACACTCCAATCATAAGAACCCTCTCTAGCAGTAGAAATCAGGGCCTTTGATCCAGTGTTGTTTGATGCATTCCTGTTGCTTGAACCATGACCAGGAGAATCTTGAAAGGATGAGTTAGAACGAGATTCAGTTTTTGGTCATTGACATTCTCTAGCAAAATGTCCATAGTTTTGACAATTGTAACACTTCACTTTCAACTTGTCAAAACCCACACTTTTTCCAACGAATTTCATGCCCGTTCTGTTCATGAACCTCTTTACTCTTCTAGAGATCATGGCCATCTGCCATTGTAAATCCGTCTCCTCTAGGTCAACAGGGTCGATTTGATCATAATCTTCATCAAACGTAACAAGATCAAATATTTTTCCGTGAATGTAGTTCTCGTAGGAAGCAACGAAAGAAGCAAGCAATGCCAGATGATCTTCAGCACTTTTGACACTCAGAGGCATAGACCTAGTGTTGCTGTTACTATTACTTGATTGTTGTCTCTTTGCCCCTGACGAGCCTCCTGAAGCAGCAACAAAACATACTTCACCATCAGAATTTATCACGATCTGCTCATTTTCACATGAGAGAAACGTAGTTGCACTATCACTTGAAGCATTGTTGGTAGATGAAGGTGTAAGTCCTTTATAAATCCCCGGATCTTGAACCTGATCATAACCCATTTCCTTCTACTTCATATTGAGCTCATACGCTCTCAATTTCCCAACAACCTCTTCCAAGTCTTTTGTTTCATAATCAGCTTCACCCTTTATCATCAAAGTATAAATATCCCACTTTATAGGTAAAGCATCCAACAACTTGTCGTTTATCTCCACATCCGTGTATCCCTCTATGTCATAATTGTCCATTTCTGACATCAGATGATAATATCTCGTGATAATATCTTCAATGCACCCACTTCTCATGCCTTTAAACACAGCAACCTGTTTCTTCAGCAGATCAACCTTGTTCTTCTTCACATCAGGATTGCCCTCATACCTCTTCTCTAGGGCATCTCACATCTCCTTCGACGTAGTATAACGCTTGAATGTATGTTTGATGCCATCAGGTAACAACATCTTTATAGCAGCTAAGGCTTTCTTCTCAGACTCATGCATTCTTTTTTCAGCTTCAGACATATTCACATAAGCAGTAACACGTTGTCTGCCCTCAAAGTCATGCGTTGGGTTAGTGTATCCATCTTGAATATAGATCCACATCCGTGTGTCCTAGTATTCAATAAAGGATTGAAACATGTCCTTCCAAGTAGGATAATTTTCTAGTTTCAGCATTTTTGGAGGTTTATTAGTCGTGCTAGCCTCGTGCTCCATTCTTAATAGTTCATTTAGGTTAGACATATTTGACATTTTTACCGGCTCGTTAAAAACGTTAAAAATTGTCTGAAATGAGTGGTTACCAAATTATATTGTTAGACTCGTCTCGACGATATGATTCTAATGATGTATATTGTCAGATATGATTTTTTTCCTAAAAATCACGCGAGCCTAACCGTACAACCGGTTTGTCAAAATTGTTTATGGATCAAATTCTATGTCCGAAAACTTTTAACTCTGTTTACGTCAGCTGTTAACTTTCCACCTTTTTGTATACAACTCGGAACAGTACCAAATCCGGAACAGTAACTCGGATAGTGAATCCGAGATAGAAATCCCGAACAGTAATCCAAATTGCTAATCCGAGATGGTGATTTGGAATAGTGATCCGAGATGAAATTCGAAATGCACTGTTCTGATCTGAAATGGAATCTGGAATAGACTATTCTGATCCGAGATGGAATCCAGAATAGACTATTCTAATCCGATATGGAATCCGGAATACACTTCTGATCCGAAATTCAATCCGAAATGGAATCCGAGATGGGCTTTTCTGATCCAAATTGCACTTTTCTGATCCAAAATGCAAGTTTTCCAGATGCGAATTGCAAGTCTGATGATCCGAAATGCAGATTTCTGATCCGAAATTCAAGTCTGCAATCCGAAATGCTTCACTTTTGATCCGAGATGCCTTTCCTCAATCCGAAATGCCTGCTATTAATCCGAAATCGTTGCAAAACCCTAAAAACAACCGCCGAAACCCTAGAATAGTCGTCACAAACTTCAAAACAGCCTCCAAAACGTCCAAAAACTCAACTTTTTCTGCTGTTACAATTCTGAACCGAGCAAAAACAAGAGCCAAATGCTCCGATACCAATTGTAGGTCCCCTAGTCTTTATGGATCTTCACAGAATCGTCTATCTAATCTAGAGTACGGAATCCCCTAGATCAGATTTCACAGAAACAAGAACACTAACACAATCACCTTCAAATTGTCTTCTATTGATTATCTAACACAAGGTTTACAATCAATTCCAGACTCTCTTTGTAACTAAACCAGCAATATGATCAACAAAAGCAGCAACCAGCAACCTAAACCCTAATGTAAACCTCCCTTTATATAGAGATAGGTTATGGAACTAGGCTACGGTTTCCCTACATGGACTGCTAATGGGTTTAAAGCCCAATTCGCCTACCATGTGTTATTTAGTGTCTAGTTCAGCCCAATTACTTCTAATTCACTATTACAAAACTAAACCCGCTAACCGTTTATCATTTTACTAATTACAAGATATCCAAAGACCAAATCTAAGTTGTTGTCACAAATATGCTCCAACACCCTGACATATATGTGCCATAAGTAAGTAACCAAACCGAGATAACTTTGACATCATTGGGATCACAAAAGCACTCCGAAGAGTATACCAACCAGGAGTGGAGCGCGTCTCAAACTCAATAGATCTACTTCTTTTGCACCTAGGTCATTATGTGATTAATGGTTACTATTGTCATCATCCTACTTACGCACAAATGATCGTGTTATCAACTAAACTCATAGCTGACATACTATTTGTTATGACATGTATTTCCCCTCGATAGTTTTAAAACTAAACATTAAAATAATTTAAAGGAGGGAGATGAACTCATAGTTTTGCGTTTCGTACGTTGTGTTACTCACAGTTGGTGTCCATACACATGTGTAACCTACATGTGTACCGAGTTTATGTCACACCCCGGATTTCCAATCCAAATCCATACACTGGTGGCCCGGGTGGGGAGTGTCGTGACGTCAGTTGATAACATCATTGTCAATTAAACACGGCAGAGCGGAAGTCTTGGAATAAAATTACTATTACAAACCGAATGTTCAAAATATAAAATAATATACACGCTCGTAATAGAAGATCCACAGGCGGATCATAAAATGTACAAAGAAAGAATATAAAACAGACTTTAGGGCAGATCTAAGGATTTGCAAGATCCTCTTATTTCACTACCGAGCAGCTTCGAGCCTATTTCGTATTGTACCTGCAAGCTTAGTCTTTTGAAAATACGTCAGCTTTCGCTGGTAAATACACCAAACTGACTAATTTTGAAAACATTTTTAAATTAGATTTAAGTGCACAGGACACAAATCTTTTATAACTTGGGAAAGTTACTTTGTAACCTTGTTAACAGATTCACATGTTTGTCCATACATACAGGGCCCAGTACAAAGACCGAGACATGATTAAGTACACACCACTTAGAACTCACGGAGGAGTTATCTCCAATGTCTTGGGTAATTTGCATTTGAGCGTCTGTCAGGTGTATATCTACACCCTACGCTAAGGTCGTGGCCATTATCTAATGTAATGAGCCGAGGATATCCAGGACATGGTAATTAACCCCCGATGTTTAATTTATCAAACAAAACTAATTAAAACGGAATATGCAGATTTACTAGCCACAATTCGGCATTCGATTGATCCCATTTCCGACCAAGCGGTAATAGTTTACCGTATCCCAAGCCCGTATAGGGAAAATAAGTCAAGAGTACTTACATGAGCTAGTCTTGATTTAAAAATGCAAGATTTAATATCTCAGTCGTATCCAAAATGATCTAAGTGCAGATAGCATTTACTGGAAGGCTCTAGAATGGATTATGGCATAAGCTAACTAATTAAATACTAACGGTCTTATTTAAGTCATAGACTTAGACCGAGTAGTGTACAGGATCAACCGTATAACTCTTGATTAAACGATGATCAGATAGAATGTAGTTTAAACCCAACAAGTACTTTGACTTGTATAAAATGGGTAAAGAATTAACATTCTGGATTTTGAGTTTAAAATGATAAGGTTAAACCCGTTTTGGTTAATTTTCGTAAACTAGTTACATATACTTAACCGTACGCATATCAGTGATATCGGGTAACCGGATAAGTCATGGACAAGTTCTATAAGCCATTATACTTTAATTAAGTTTTAATATCAGTAAGATATCAACTTATATGCCTGTTAAGGTTTTAAAATGAAATTATGTCTCATAAGGGCATTTTGGTAATTTCATATCGTATAAAAGAAATTTGAATATATTTAAATGTTATAATTATAAATATTCTGGAAAAATATTTTATTTATGATATAATATCAGTAGGATATTATGTGTAATTTATGATTATGACCAAACTATGCACCGAATGAGCATTTTGGTCATTTTACACATAGTTTATAAATTATTTGGGATTCTGAGTTTATATCTTGTACCTACTGTAAAAATATTTTAAATGAGTTTTAAAATCAGTAGGTAACAACAAGTCTTGATTTAGAAATATGGTTTAAAGCCATACTATGCACCGAAACGAAGATTATGTCGTAAAATGACGATTTATGCGATGCTTAACGAAAACTGATGTTAGGGTCAGATTAAAATGTCTTAGATATGTTATTTAATATAACATATCAGTAGGTAAAAGATTTACCTTGAAAAGATATGATTAAAACTATTTTATAAGCCATAAGGGCTTTTATCGTCATTTACCGACATATTACAAGGACTTGTTCATAAACTCAGTTTATAATCTGATTAAACATACCAAATAATCCTACTTATAATATTACATCGGTAGGAAACTTATTTTCAAGTTCATTATCTTTTAAACCTTATTTTATGCAAAAAGGGCATTTTAGTCAAAATGGCACAATTACGGAACTTTGTGCATAAACTCAGATTCTGATTATGATCATGTAATATAACCTTAAAGGGTTATGCTACATTATATTACAATCATAATGCAACTTTAGATCAGTAGGTAACTAATCTAAATCGGGTCAGAATCAAAAGTCAAAGAAGAAGTCAAACTTTGCGACTTTCGGTTGCGAACCGATCCTAGAACTGAAATTAACTAGCCGAACATGTTCTCACATGTTTTAATAATTATTACCAACGTTTTTAAGTGTCAAAAGAGGTTTCATACATATATAAGATCATTTATATGATTTTTCCGAAAAATGGCCTGTTTGACTTTTTAATATTATAACTTTGACCCGTCAATTGGTCTAGCAAACGTGATCTTCAGGAGGTGCCCTTTATAGGGACTAACACCTACCTTATTACGATCACTTAGCCATGTTCATTATGAACAATGGCTGGACCATAATGGTCTTAACCGAAAGTCAAGGCGTTTTCAGAAAAACACTTGACTTTTGGCTATAAAACCTATAAACGAAAATGCAAGAGCAAGGAACACTTACAAGAGGTTCTTAGAATGTAGAGAACTAAGTTGGATGCTCCTTTCAGTTAGGAACTTCCAGAGGAGGGAGAAGAGTTGAAAATGAGAAAGGTGCAAGTTCAAAGGTTGAACCTTTGCACCTATTTATAGTTAGAGAGCTCAAAGGAGGTTATGCCAGGGGTTAAGGGGTGTAAGAGGGAGCTTACAAGTGTCCCAAAACGTGGCATAGCTGTTTGAAAGTCCTTGTTTCGATTTAATAGTTTTTGGCATTTTTGAGTGGTGGCCAAGTTAATTTTCTGCAGACACAGGCCTCTCACGCCGCGAGAGGACAGGCCTTAGCCTCTCGCGCCCTGCAAGCGCCTCATGTCAGATTTCAAAATTTTCCACATTTCGCCCCTCAACTTATTAAACCCCTTTAAACCTTTTAAAACAGCTTTTTAGTATATTTAGCCTTTCGTAGCCAATATTGGCGTACCTGGGGTTATGCCCAGACATTTTCGAGCTCTCGGTTCGTTAAAAGGTCACTCAAAGGTATTAACATGTTGACACTTTTAATTCCTCCAATGTCCAACTTTTATAAAATTACGGATTTAATCCCTCTCGTCTAACAAATGGGACATGTGAGAGTTAGGACTTCATAAAAGATTACTCAGAGGCTCATTATAAGCATGTTGACTCCAATGTCACTAAGAGGCTGGGCATGTTGACACAATGGTCATTAGGAGACCAAGTTTTAGCATGTTGACACTAATGGTCACTCAGAGGCTATGTTTTTAAGCATGTTGACACTAATGGTCACTCACAGGCTATGTTTTAAGCATGTTGACACTAATGGTCGCTGAGAGGCTTGGTTTATGCATGTTGACATCAGAAGATCACTCAGAGACTTAGTTTGATCATGTTGGCGCTTTTAGTCCCTGTTAGTCTTTAATAGACTTAAAAATAAAATACGACACGTGTCACTATACTACTGGACACAATTTTACAGGGTTTTACATCCTCACCCCCTTAAAAGAAATCTCGACCTGGAGATTTTATTCAAAAAGAAGGGGGTACTTTTGTCGCATAGTGGACTCAACCTCCCATGTATACTCAGGACCTCGAAGGGCATTCCATTTAACCTTTACTATAGGTATTAATTTCCTTCTGGGCTTCTTTACCTGCCGATCCTCGATCGAAATTGGTTTCTCAATAAACCTCAAGTTTTCATCTATTTGCACATCTTTATGTGAGATTGCAAGCGATTCATCAGCTAGACATTTCTTAAGATTACTAATGTGGAACACATCATGAATTCACTAAGCTCCTCTGGCAATCTGAGCTTATAAGCTACAGTGCCAACATATTCGACTATCTTGAATGTCTGATATATCTTGGGCTTAACTTGCGCTTCTTCCCAAAGTGCATCACACCTTTCCAGGGTGACACTTTTAACATGACTTTGTCCCCTACTTGAAACTTAAGAGGTTTACGCCTCTTGTCAGCATAGCTCCTCTGCCTATCCTTGGCAACTTTGAGACAATCACGGATTTGCACAATCTTTTCCATGGTCTCCAGGACAATTCCCAGTTCTGATAGTTGGGCTTCCCCAACTTCTGCCCAGCACACGAGCGTTCGGCATTTTCCCCATATAAGGCCTCATAAGAAGCAGCCTTGATGCTAGTATGATAACTATTATTGTAGGAGAATTCTACTAGGGGTAAGTGGTCATCCTAACTTCCACCTAAATCAATCATACATGCCCTAAGCATGTCTTCCAATGTTTGGACAGTACGCTCACTTTGACCATCAGTCTGTGGATGGTAAGCCGTACTAAAGTTTAATCGTGTGCCTAAAGATTCTTGAAAATTTTTCCAAAAGTGAGATGTATATCTAGTATCTCTATCAGATACAATAGATACCGGCGCACTGTGTAGGGACACAATTTTGTCCACATACAACTTAGCTAATTTGTCTGAATTATACGTTTCCTTAATTGACAAGAAATGCGCTGACTTGGTCAGCCTATCTACAATGACCCAAATCGTGCCATTACCAGTTTGGTCTTAGGTAACTTGGTAATCAAGTCCATTGTTACCATTTCCCATTTCCATGTGGGGATTTCCAATTGTTGTAGAAGTACTGACGGTTTCTGATGTTCGGCTTTAACTTGCGAACACATCAGACACTTAGCTACATAAGTGGCTATGGATTCCTTCAAACCCATCCACCAATAATTCCTTTTTAGATCCTCATACATTTTGTCACCTCCAGGGTGAACTGAGTATCTCGTATTGTGTGCTTCATGGAGGATTAGTTCTCTAAGTCCTCCAAAAATTGGAACCCAGATTCTATCATTGAACCTAAGGATTCCATCCTTTCCAGGCGCTAACTGATTAGTGCCGCCCAATCCTTCATTAGGAGTATTAGACTCTAATAGAGCTTGTCTTTGCGCATCTAATAGCTTCTCATTTAAGCTATTTCTGAGCTCAATGCTCTTGGCGTTAATCCTTATAGGCTTAATCCGTTCCTTGCGACTTAAGGCATCAGCAACTACATTTGCTTTGCCCGGATGGTAGTGAATTTTGCAATCATAATCATTAAGTGTTTCCATCCAACGACATTGTCGCATGTTCAATTCTTTCTGATTGAACAAATGCTATGCTGGAGACTCTTATGGTCAATGTATATAATACACTTTGTGCCACATAAATAATGTCTCCATAGCTTTAGTGAAAATACAACGGCACCTAATTCCAAATCATGGGTGGTGTAATTCCTTTCGTGCACCTTTAACTGTCGTGATGCATAAGCAATTACCTTGCCTTTTTGCATTAGCACACAACCCATGCCAGTGTGTGATGCATCACAGTAGACTACAAAATCCTCAATACCCTCAGGTAGAGATAACACAGGAGCATTGCTCAACTTGTGTTTTAGAATCTCAAAAGATTCTTGTTGTTTCGGACCCCAAACAAATTTGACATTCTTACGGGTTAAGGTAGTTAAAGGAGTGGCTATTCTTGAAAAGTTGTCAATGAACCTTCTATAGTAACCAGCCAATCCTAGGAAACTACGAATCTCCAATGGGGTTTTGGGCATTTCCCAATTCATTATAGCTTCTATTTTGGCGGGATCCAATTGGATACCACGCTCACTTACAATATGTCCAAGAAATTGGACTTCTCTAAGCCAAAATTCACACTTAGAAAATTTAGCATGTAGCTTTTCTTGCCTTAGTAATTCTAGAATGCACCGGAGGTGTTTCTCGTGATCAACTTGATTATGAGAATAGATAAGTATGTCGTCTATGAAGACAATGACAAACTTATCCAAATATGGTTTGCAGACTCTATTCATAAAATCCATGAATGCTGCTGGTGCGTTTGTGAGCCCAAAAGGCATCACCAAAAATTCAAAGTGATCATAACGGGTCCTGAAGGCTGTCTTAGGAACATCCTCACTCCTAACCTTCAGTTGGTGATATCCAGATCTTAGATCAATCTTGGAGAAATAACTAGCCCCTTGAAGTTGGTCGAATAAATCATCGATCCTGGGCAGAGGATGTCGATTCTTGATTGTTCATTTGTTTAGCTCACGGTAATCAATGCACATTCACATTGAACCGTCCTTCTTCTTTACGAATAAGATAGGATCTCCCCAAGGCAAGGAACTCGGCTGAATAAAGCCTTTCTCTAAGAGTTCATCTAATTTTAATCTTAATTCCTTCATTTCCGTTGGTGCTAATCGGTGTGGAGCCCTAGCTATGGATGCTGATCCAGGTAGGATGTCAATCCTAAACTCCACTTGCCTATCTAGGGGGTAGGCCAGGTAATTCTTCAGGGAAAACATCGGAATACTCTGAGATAACTAGCAGGTCTTCAATATTCGGCTTAGGCTCATTAATACTGACTTGTGCCATGTAAATGACACAACCTTTCCTCAAACACTTGGATGCCTTAAATAACGACACCTTGTCTGGCAATCCGTAGTGTGAGTCTCCATGGATGGTGATCATTTCACCAGATGGGGTTTTAATTTCGATGAGTTTCTTATCGCAGGCAATGCGGGCTTGGTTACAAGATAACCAATCCATGCCTAAAACTACATCGAACCCCGCCAATTTTATTGGCAAAAGAGAGATAGGAATTGAATAATTCTTAATGGATATGAAACCTCCATCAAGAATGGAAAATGTTGTTTCTAAACTTCCATCAGCAAGTTCTATCTCATAAGTTTTATCTAGAGTTCTTATGGGTAAGTTTAATAGTTTACTAAACTTATGATCAACCAAAGATTTATCTGCACCCGAATCGAAAAGTACTCTAGCATAAATATCATTAATGAGGAATGTACCTGTTATGACATTGTTATCATTAACAGCCTCTCTTGCAATCATCTGAAAGGCATGAGCATTCCCCTTCTTGGCCTCTCCAGGCTTCATATTATTACTCTTAAGATTCTTAGGGCAGTTAGTCTTAATATGCCTTTTTTCATTGAAGACGTAGCAAACAGCATCCTTAAGATCTTTGCATTCTAGGGTCTCATGCCCTATTCTCTTACAAATACCACAGGGTTTGGCTTGTGGAACGTAATTACACTGTCCCCGGTGCCTGCGGTTGCAAGTTTTGCATGTTGCAGCCGACTTGTCTTGGTTCCTTTTGAACCCAAATCTCCCTTTATTCTTCATATTAAACATTTGGGAGTTGTCATCTCCTCTCTTTCTTTTCCAGTCAGTTTCAGACTTAACTGACTTTTGCCTCACTAGATCAAGGGTAAGGGAGAGAGATAGGTCAACAGCGGACCTACAGGTACTAGGCTGAGCAGCCTTTAACATACCCTTAATTTCAGGTGCTAACCCATTGATAAAATGCGCGATGCATTTGGTTTCAGGGGTGATCAGATAGGAAACTAACCTAGATAGGGAGTTAAAGTCAGAAACATACTTCCGACAATCTAGGTTCTTCATTGAAAGAGACAAAAAGTCTGTCTCTAATTTCTCCACCTCATGAGGTGGGCAGTAAGTTTCCTTGACTAATTCGACAAACTTAGGCCATCCTAAGTTATACAGATGGACTTTACCCGTAGATTGGATCATAGCTTTCCACCAGATTAGGGCATCGCCCTTAAAGGACTGTGATACATATTTGACCACATCCTTATTAGCACAGCTGCTGATATCTACGATTGTCTCCATCTCATCCAGCCACTTTAGGGCTTCCACAGCTCCTTTCTCCCCATTAAAATATCAGGGCTTGTAGCAGACGAAATATTTATAGGTACATCCATCTTTAATAGAACGGGACCTATCAGAAAAATCCATTTTCTTTGGTTCACTCTTCGCATTCGAAGAGTGAACGGAGCTCTCCTTGTGAGCTGAGTATGGGGTAATCGATAATGGTCTAGAGCGAGTAGCACTCGACTCTTTAAACTTTTCTATGGCATTTCCCATGGCCTTTTCAACGGTTGTATCAATGCGAGCTTGGAAGTTGTCATTATTAATGGCTATATTTTCTGCGTTATTAGAGTTAACATCCTGGTGGCTACTTTGTGCCTCATCCGAGTTAGCCATTTCTTCAAAGCTTTGGTTCTAAATACCAAATAAAATTCTTTCTTAGCCATGGTATTAAAAACCATATTGGCTGTAAACATTGGATATGAAAATCCATTGCCTAATCAAGCTAGTGTGAATAACATCACAACTCTTAGGCTTATTATATCTATTTTTGGCCTAGGTCTCAAAAGGACCATCAAAGGGAAATTACAATTTGGACATAGTCCATATATTATTGGACAGTGGATCGTAATGTCACAACTATCATTGTCATATAAACAATTATAAATAGCCCATAGGCTCGTCATGAAGGACATTTAAAATATGGCTCATAGGCATGTCGCTAATGGATATGTGATTATGGTACATAGGCCTGTCACTAATGGACATACGATTATAACACATAGGTCTGTCACTAATGGACATAAAATATGACACGTTGGCCTGTCACTAATGAACATAAAATATGGATAGGGGGTCATATTAACCACAGCTGTCGTTGTCATTGTGACAATAATATTGCTCAAAGGCAAATCATCACTAAATGGATGTTAATCATAGCCCCAAGGGCAATATATCACTAATAGATGTTTAATCATAGCCCCAAGGGTAATACATCACTAATAGATGTTTAATCATAGCCCCAAGGGCAATACATTACTAATGGATGTTTAATCATAGCCCCAAGGGCAATCATCACTACTGGATGTTTAATCATAGCCCCAAGGGCAATACATCACTAATGGATGTTTTAATCATTGCACTGATGATATTAGCCGGGATCAAATTTGATCACATAGGCTATAAGGTTAGGACATAGTCCATTACCTTGAAGGCTAGTGTGGTTCCTCAAGTCACACTACGAGGAGTATGAACATTCCTGAATGTTATCATAAGAGTACCTTAATGGTTGATTAATAGTCCCGGTCGCATTGACCTTAACGACTTGGAGGCTTGAACATAAGTCCACCACCTCTGGATAGAAGGATAACTTCCCTTAACTATCATGATAGAAGGCTCTTTTTTTTCTTAACTATCATTTATAATGTTAGCCAATTATGTAGTCTGTGCCACTTGGCTATTCAAAACCATTAAGATCTTTTTGGAATTATATCGTGGAGAAAAATTTCGAGTAAAATCAAGACGCTCGTTTGAAGAGGATGAATACTTATATATAATTCCAAATTACTTCATTAAATTCCAACTAGAAATTACAATACTAGAAACAATGAAATAAACAGTCCATGCAAGGACTACAGAAACAAGATGTCCACGCAAGGACTAGAGAAATAACAATGTCCTCACAGGGACTAAAATATATTAGAAGAGACTTCACTCGTCCTTCTTTCCCTTACCCAGTTTAGAGAGTTTCTTGAAGAACTTGTTCGTCTTCTTCTCCGTTCTCCGCTTGTTGTTGCATTTCTTTCATTTGTTCTAAGCCTTCGTTAATGGCCTCAAGTGGTGGTGGAGGTTGTGGTTGTGGTTGTGGCATAACAGGATACTGGTACCCATAACTTGGATATCCAGTAGATGGATAAGCAGGTGGGAATGGAGACGGGTAAAGTGCGTTATGCATGACCGCTTGCATGTAAGGGTCATGTGACCATGCTTGATTGTCTACTGGTGTAGACGGGTTAAAAGGATCATATCCAGACATGTCTGGATATGTGGGGATTGGGTTACTATAACCCGGTGGTGGTGGTTGAATTGTAGGCGTTGGTGTTGCTTCCACCACAGGTGAGGTGCTAGAGGGTCCACCCATTTGTGGGTCATCGTGAATAGTTGGGTAAGGTTTGGGCAAAGGTGGCAGCGATCCCGACCGTTGGCCCGCACGCACTGACATACGCGCTCCTCTTTTCCTCCTTGCAGTTCTGGCGGCGATTGGGGTTGTTCCACCGGTTCCATGTGCATATCTTCTTGCACGGGAGGTGGTTGGGAGTGATGGGAAAGAATATTGGCCAAGGTAAATTGGTTCCAATATTTGTCCCATTAGTTAGGACCTTGGTATGGCGATCCGGCATAAGAGTTTGAATCGCTTGAGATTTCAATGGGATGCGCATTTGAACCTGACGGCGGCATCTCCAGGTCGAAGTCCTCCTCCATTGGGTTTGACTGATCCAGCTGATTCTGATCAGCTGGGGGTGTGTTAAAGTATTGATTGGAATTGAACTCATCATCGTAAGAATGATGAGAGTGGTGGGAGCGGTGTGAATGGTACGAGTGGTATGAACTTTGAGTGTGGGTAGGCGAATGTTGTGGTAATGGCCTTGAATCCCTCAAATCTTCATAAGGGTTTGGGTGATGTGGTTGTTTAGGGATATGTCCTGAAGGTCCTCCCCTCATTGGATCTTTTCCTCTTCCTCGTACACGTGGCGGCATTTTCCTGTTAAAAATTAATTAAAAAACAATACTAATAACTTATTAATGAAATGAGTAATCCTAGGTCAATGCCTAGACTCGGAAGTCTAAGGAATGTGCTCGTGTAAGTCTGAGATTAAACACAAGAAGGATAGTGTTTAATTCTCTCAAACGTTGGCTCTGCTACCAACCTATCACACCCCGGATTTCCAAATCCTAATCCATACTGGTGGGCCCGAGTGGGGAGTATCGTGACGTCAGTTGATAACATCATTGTCAATTAAACACGGCACAGCGGAAGTCTTGAAATGTAATTACTATTACAAACCGAATGTTCAAAATATAAAATAATATACAGGCTCGTAATAAAAGGTCCACAAGCGGATCATAAAATGTACAAAGAAAGAATATAAAACAGACTTTAGGGCAGATCTAAGGATTTGCAAGATCCTCTTATTTCACTACCGAGCAGCTTCCGGTCTATTTTGTATTGTACCTGCAAGCTTAGTCTTTTGAAAATACGTCAGCTTTCGCTTGTAAATACACCCGGCTGACTCATTTTGAAAACATTTTAAAATTAGATTTAAGTGCACAGGGCATAAATCTTTTATAACTTGGGAAAGTTACTATGTAACCTTGTTAACATATTCACATGTTTGTCCATACATACAGGGTCTAGTACAGAGAACAAGACATGATTAAGTACACACTACTTAGAACTCACGGAGAAGTTATCCCCAACGTCTTGGGTAATTTGCATTTGAAAGTCTGTCAGGTGTATGCCTACACCCCGCGCTAAGGTCGTGGCCATTATCTAATGTAATGAACCGAGAATATCCAGGACACGGTAATTAACCCCCGATGTTTATGTTATCAAACAAAACTGATTAAAACAGAATATGCAGATTTACTAGCCACAATCCGACATTCGATTGATCCCATTTCCGACCAAGCGGTAATAGTTTACCATATCCCAGGCCCGTATAGGGAAAATACGTCAAGAGTACTTACCTGAGCTAGTCTTGATTTAAAAATGCAAGATTTAATATCTCAGCCATATGCAAAATGATCTAAGTGCAGATAGCATTTACCGGAAGGCTCTAGTATGGATTATGCATAAGCTAACTAATTAAATACTAACGTTCTTATTTAAGTCATAGACTTAGACCGAGTAGTGTACAGGATCAAAACGTATAACGCTTGATTAAACGATGATCGGATTGAATGTAGTTTAAACCCAACAAGTACTTTGACTTGTATAAAATGGGTATAGAATTAACATTCTGGATTTTGAGTTTAAAATGATAAGGTTAAACCCGTTTTGGTTAATTTCGTAAACTAGTTACATATACTTAACCGTACGCATATCAGCGATATCGGGTAACCGGATAAGTCATGGACAAGTTCTATAATCCATTATACTTTAATTAAGTTGTAATATCAGTAGGATATCAACTTATATGCCTATTAAGGTTTTAAAATGAAATTATGCCTCATAAGGGCATTTTGGTAATTTCATATCGTATAAAAGGAACTTGAATATATTTAAATGTTATAATTATAAATATTCTGGAAAACCATTTTATTTATGATATAATATCAGTAGGATATTAATTATATGGGTAATTTATCATTTATGACCAACCTGTGCACCGAAGGGGCATTTTGGTCATTTTACACATAGTTTATAAATTATTTGGGATTCTAAGTTCATATCTTGTACCTACTGTAAAAATATTTTAAATGAGTTTTAAAATCAGTAGGTAACAACAAGTCTTGATTTAGAAATATGGTTTAAAGCCATACTATGCACCAAAACGAAGATTATGTCGTAAAATGACGATTTATGCGATGCTTAACGAAAACTGATGTTAGGGTCAGATTAAAATGTCTTAGATATGTTATTTAATATAACATATCAGTAGGTAAAAGATTTACCTTGAAAAGATATGATTAAAACTATTTTATAAGCCATAAGGGCTTTTATCGTCATTTCCCGACATATTACAAGGACTTGTTCATAAACTCAGTTTATAATCTGATTAAACATACCAAATAATCCTACTTATAATATTACATCGGTAGGAAACTTATTTTCAAGTTCATTATCTTTTAAACCTTATTTTATGCAAAAAGGGCATTTTAGTCAAAATGGCACAATTACGGAACTTTGTGCATAAACTCAGATTCTGATTATGATCATGTAATATAACCTTAAAGGGTTATGCTACATTATATTACAATCATAATGCAACTTTAGATCAGTAGGTAACTAATCTAAATCGGGTCAGAATCAAAAGTTAAAGAAGAAGTCAAACTTTGCGACTTTCGGTTGCGAACCGATCCTAGAACTGAAATTAACTAGCCGAACATGTTCTCACATGTTTTAATAATTATTACCAACGTGTTTAAGTGTCAAAAGAGGTTTCATACATATATAAGATCATTTATATGATTTTTCCGAAAAATGGCCTGTTTGACTTTTTAATATTATAACTTTGACCCGTCAATTGGTCTAGCAAACGTGATCTTCAGGAGGTGCCCTTTATAGGGACTAACACCTACCTTATTATGATCACTTAGTCATGTTCATTATGAACAATGGCTGGACCATAATGGTCTTAACCGAAAGTCAAGGCGTTTTCAGAAAAACACTTGACTTTTGGCTATAAAACCTATAAACGAAAATGCAAGAGCAAGGAACACTTACAAGAGGTTCTTAGAATGTAGAGAACTAAGTTGGATGCTCCTTTCAGTTAGGAACTTCCAAAGGAGGGAGAAGAGTTGAAAATGAGAAAGGTGCAAGTTCAAAGGTTGAACCTTTGCACCTATTTATAGGTTGAGAGCTCAAAGGAGATTATGCCAGGTGTTAAGGGGTGTAAGAGGGATTTAATCCCTCCAATGTCCAACTTTTATAAAATTACATATTTAATCCCTCTCGTCCAACAAATGGGACATGTGAGAGTTAAGACTTCATAAAAGATCACTCAGAGGCTCATTATAAGCATGTTGACTCTGATGTCACTCAGAGGCTGGGCATGTTGACACAACGGTCACTCAGAGTCCAAGTTTTAGCATGTTGACACTAATGGTCACTCAAAGGCTATGTTTTTAAGCATGTTTACACTAATGGTCACTCAGAGGCTATATTTTAAGCTTGTTGACACTAATGGTCACTCAGGGGCTTGGTTATGCATGTTGACATCAGAAGATCCTCAGAGACTTAGTTTGAGCATGTTGACGCTTTTAGTCCCTGTTGGTCTTTAATAGACTTAAAAATAAAATACGACACGTGTCACTATATTACTGGACATGATTTTACAGGGTATTACAGTTTATTAGACACCTAGGCCACAATGGACCTTGTACTCGTTGTTCATCTTGAATTCTTGTTATGTATTTATTTGTTATGATAGAACAACTTTTAATGTTATCATAGTGTTGGTAGTTTGTTTGTTCGATTAATATTGTTATATATATTTCTCAATATATATATATATATATATATATATATATATTGGTGTTCTTAGATCGTGTGTGAATTGGGCCTTGCCCTTCCCATGTCCTCGTACCTTGCACGTGTGTCATTGGGCCTTGCCCATGTCATCTATGTCATTGGGACTAGCCCATGTAATTCATTTCATTAGGCTTAGCCCATGTTTTCATGTCACTAGGCCTAGCCCATGTTTTCATTTCATTGGGCCTAGCCTATGTAATTTATGTCATTGGGCCTAGCCCATGTTTTCATGTCATTTGGCCTAGCCAATGTAATTTATGTCATTGGGCCTATCCCATTTAATTTATGTCATTGGGCCTAGCCCATGTAGTTAATGTTATTGGGCCTAGCCCATGTAATTAATGTCATTGGGCCTAGCCTATGTAATTTATGTCATTGGGTCTAGACCATGTTTTTATGACATTGGGCCTAGCCCGTGTTTATATGTCATTGGGCCTAGCCCATGTAATTTATATCTTTGGGCCTATGTAATTTATATGTTTTTGGGCTTTGTCCATATAGTTTATACAATTGGGCCTTGCCCATATATTTTATGCTATTGGGCCTTGCCCATGTCGTTTATAGATTGGGCCTAGCCTGAATTCATTTTTATAAGTCCATTATTTATAATTCTTATACTTCGAATTTTTACTAAGTATTAATTTATAAGTATATATGTCTTATACTTTTATATTTTTAACTTTCCGGATTTCGATTTCGATAACATATATATATGTTAAGTGTCTAAATATATACTTTAGACTTGTCGTCGACTTTGTTTATTACATGCTTTTTCTTTCGACAATCGCCCGTTGTCGTAATAACTTTTGTATCGGCGATTTATTCGATGGTCGTCGACGCGACTGTGTATTTGTGAACATTCGCCCATCGTCCGCATTGCTTCGTTTCTCCGATTATTGTTTCGAAGAATTGTAAAAATGCATTTGTTTGTGTCACCAACACTTGGTATTATTATGGTGAATACCCTAAGCTTCTAAATACTTACACATACAATACACATGTATCTATACGAAATTGTTGGTGACAAAATATGTATACATATTTTTATTTCCACAAGTAACTACATATATATTTATAAGGATTACTTATTTTTACTTGTAATATATATATATATATATATATATATAGGATTATATATTTTTACTTGTAAATATATATATATAATATACGTATATATATATATTTACAAGTAAAAATAAGTAATCCTAGACATTTTATATATCTATATATATATATATATATTTGTTGAACACTTGAGTGTTTAGGGTTTAACCCTTGTCATTAAAACGTACTTAATGAAGATTTAAGTTACTAATCGCATTTAGTCCAGCTAATCATCCCCTTAATCATAGCTTAATCGCGATTAGGTTTTTAGAAAATTTCGCCATAGTTTCCCCTAAACTATGGCGTATTCCACGTTTTCAAAACGTATTTAAACCCTGTTTAAACTCATAATCAAGATCAACAATTTATTTCAAGCTTGCATATTATTTATTCACAACTTTTGTGTATCATCATCCATGGCTTTGTGGTAGTAAAAATCTTATTAAAAACATGATGAGGCTTTAACATTTATTAGCATTTTTTAATCACCATTTTTTTATATCATTAAAGCATGTCCATTACTTTAAACCCCTTGATTACTACACTTTTTAAGATGATTACATCTTAAATCATAATGTTTATTCCTTATAAAAATCACCCATATGTAGTAAAATTATTTTTAGGTTGTAGTCATCTTCATGGATGATGTAGTTGATGATCTTGTTTAGATTTAAACATTAACATGTTTAAATCCTCATTTTCATACTTGGTCATACAAGATCATCTAACTTTTACACCTTACTTTAACATAAACAACACCATCATGCTAACTAGTTAACATATAAACACATGATCAACACAAAATAAACAATATTTAGTGTTATTATTAAGGTGTGAGTTAGGATTTTTAGGTTATCTTTTCTTTATTTTCAAGATGATCAACTTGTACTTTATGAAACTAGACATAAAAATAAGCTAGAACATGAAGGGATTTACCTTACAATGGGTGCACAAGTTAGTAATGATTTAAGAAGAAAAGGAAGCTCTAAGATGCCCTAATGGTCCTCCACCTTTGCTAGCTTCTTGAATGGTCTTGAAGATGCTTTAAACTGTGTGTAATGTGGTGGTTTATGGTGGCTAAATGGTGGCTTAAGGGTGGTGGTGGTAGCCGTGGGTTTGAGGGGAAATATGGAGGATGGTTGCAATTTTTTTTAATTAAGAATGATGGAGATCTCATGTAGGTTATGATATATTTTCAAACCTTCTTTCAAGTGTCAATACCAAATCCACACCATGCCTTAAATCTAATAATTTTCAACAAGCATCAAGTGGGTGTGGGACCCACTTGTGCCGGGAACATGAAGGGGGGTAAAGTGTAAATTTTATACCACATGTTTTATTTATTAGATATTTTGGTCATTAAGTTAAGTGTCGTGATTAAGGGGTTGATCTTTAATTCTTAGTAAAATATTTAATTAGAGTTAAGAGTGTTATTCTATGGTAATTTAATATAAGTTTCGGATGACGGAAACGTCGTTAGTTCGTTCATCGACACAATATTCGCTAATAAACAAACTTTATTATATAGCACCGGAAGCTTTTGTTTTCGACCTCCACAATTGTCATGGTTTCTATTTAGTGCACTTCCGCTCTAAAAATATGCATAACTAGTTCGCTAGACGAATATATGTTGAGTTAGGCTTAACTAGCTCGCTAGATGCATGAATGAGACTATCGGCCACTAAAATGTTCGTCGATTCGATAAACGGTCGCTTTCCGGTCGAATTGTGCACTGTTTGTCGAATGACCGAAAACGATGTATTTTATGCATTTTTGCCATTCTTATATTGTTCTTGGATGATTAACATTGTTTTATTATGATTCTGAATTTTTAATCCACCGAATTAGTTGTGCGGACAAACTGACATGTGTCGCCTTTTTAGTCCAAACGGACAATTTTGCAATTTAGGCGTTGTACCGGAAAGTTATGTATTTTTGCAATGGTTGTTCCCATATCAATGTTTTCATTTATATATGGACTTAAATAAGGCATTAGCATGCCGTTATTCGTTGTTCTGATTCGTTTTACCGCTTTTGCCAACACAAATAGTGCCACCGCAATAGTGCGCCCAACACTTTCTACCAACACTTTTAGGGCATTGTTTGGTTTGTTCCACGTCGTAATGGAAACCAGTATATGTTATGATCGGATTTAATTGCCCTAATCCTTAGAATATGACGTATGACTCAGTTACGCAATTAAATTACGATAATATGCATGAGATTATGAACTAAAAATAGTGATTAAATTGTACGGAATTACCAGTTATTTGCCATTTGTCACACTATTATGCACATTTGGTAGTCAACCATATCATCAAACCCTCCTATCCGGTGACTCTGTGCGTGAATGACGCAGTGTGCAATATATCTTAAGGGTGCACTCAGATTTCCCTTCTTGAACGGCACTGCGTTAACAAAACCCGCATATCCCATCCTGTAAAAGCACCCCTTGACCATATCTTCCGCTCGGTCTTTAAACTCTAACACTTTTCAGATCAAATCTTCAGTAATTTTAACATGAACATCTTCATTGTTGATCCATACATCAGAAAAGATAGCATTTTCTTCTTCATTGTACTCCGCTGCATCCCAGAAAAATTCAACATGCGATCTGTAGGCCGTATGTTTATATGTTAAGGCCTTGGTAATTGGTAGACGACCAAAAAAATTAAGAACTTCTCTGTATGCGTTAATCTGTGGAATATTCTTGTCTAACAAACAACAAATATTGTGGAACGGAGAAAACGAAGACTTCTTTACCTGCGCACACGAAAAAATTTCCAATACTTCGAAAATTTTTCGAACCTTTTTAAAAAATTTGACACTCGTACGAGTCATCATTGGTACGAGTCAAATTGACATTTAGGCAACTTAAGTTTGAACACACTCGCTCATACGAGTGACTCCTCGTATGAGTCAATAAATTAAATAACATAAAGGACTTATTCGTACGACCAACCACCCGTACAAGTGATGAGAATTAGTTTGACTTAAAAAAACTTACTCGTACGAGCGACTATTCGTACGAGTCATGAGTCGCACGAAATATTACCTTTTCAATCCGAACACAAAACGTCTAAATTTAAACAAATTGAAAAATGATTTAGGAGCTAACAGAGCCGATTTGTACGATTATGTGTTTAATTTTACATTTTACCCCAAATAGCCTAAATCTACGATTTAAGTCCTTAAGGTCCGATTTTGGCATTATAACGGCTCAAATCTTGGATTAGTACCTTTCCCATCGCAAGATGTGTGCTAATCAACCTCCCCGAATATTCAAAGATACGTGATAAGGTGTAGAAATGTGTTAAAAGAACTGGATCACACAAAGAGTTTCTTTAGTCGCACAGAGTCACTTATGTGACTCGTGCGAATGAGTGTCCCTTTTATACCCACCAAGTCACTCGTACGAGTCATCATTCGTACGAGTAAGGCTTTTTATCACTTTTACGAGTCACATTGTCACTCGTACGAGCCAGTTTTTTTCAGTTGGTTTCTTTTCGAACTCTTGTGAATTTATCTGTTTTAACAACCCACTCAATTGACCGGTCCAAGTCAATGACCTCGGTTAACCGATTTGCCTACCATGTCTAAGTTAATGATGTTGGTTGACCGCTGTTTGACCAAAACATATGTTTTTCAAAAAAAATAAAGTTTCAAGTTAATGAACTTTGTAGTGTTTCAGAATTTTCTCTTTTCAGATTAGCTCCCAGCCCGTAATCTTTCAGCTGTCCTTCAACAACTGTCTCTATGAACTTGGACAAACGATATTTCCGTCATCATTAGACGAAAAACTAAGAAAGAAATCAAATGTTTTTGTATTTTTATGTGTTTTGCAAAAGATAAATTGAAAATATTTTTGGGTTTTTCTGAAAAGAGAAATAACGTAAGTAAAGACGTATTTACAGACATATTTTTGTAAGTTTGTGTTGGAGGATCACATCAGTTTCTTAGACAAATCACCAGTACCGTTGATCTTGATAAAATTTTATGGTCCCAAACAAATTTACTTAGATTGCCTATATACTTTTTCACTTAAACCTCTACACATTTCTCAAATGTTTCAAGATATGTTAAGTAATTTTAAGGAACATGAAGGAACTATGTTTACCATCTCAGAATATATTCCCGCATCAAGATTCCCAGAATTTCATCTCACAGGTGAATATATCTAACTTATATCTGTAAATGGGGTGAATGCGAGGCCTTTAGAGCTCAGGTTAGTACTTTCGTACAGAGAAAGAGATGAAGGCTCGACTTTAGGTGGTGTTCGGTTTAGGAATCTTTTTGTACTGCAGATGTCGTATCTTTTTATGACATATACTCAATTTTTACACAGCTTTTGGGGTGAATAATGCGCACAGTATTATATAAGTTCTAGGTTATTGCCGACGCAAAATCAAAAGAACTCGGATAATACCCTAGATAAAGACCTAGTATCACAGAATCTGGCATTCTCTCAAACGAAATTTCGGAGTACTAAGTCCATATATCCAAGAGATGTCGACCCACAAATTACTCAGTTTTTCTTTTAAGCTTATATCTTGAAAAACAATTTACTGAACGTGTGAAGCCTAGTGGCACATCATTAGTAAGACCTATTTAATAACCTGTTTCAAATATTTCATTTCCTTAGCATACCGTGATAGTCCACTGCTGTACTATCATTACCTCTTTTTCACAGAACTCTTTTTGTCTTTTTTTAAATGTTTATGTATTTTTTACAACTTTTCTACCCCTAAAATCAAAAACATATTTTTGGATTTTTTTTGTTTTTCAGAAGGCAAGAAAAGTATTTACATAAAAACATGTGTCATACCGATGAGAATCACGTTAAGTCCTCGTAATCCTCGAATTCAACCTCACTTTCATCCCCTAATGTCATATTTCTTAAACCATTTAATTTCAAAAGATTTTTAAATCTTGATCTATCAAAAGCTTTGGTGTAAAAAAATCTTCTTTTTGGTCATCAGTGTGGATTTTCTCAATTCGAACCAACTTTATCTCGTAACAATCACGGATAAAGTGGTGTCGAATTTCAATGTATTTAGTGCGTGAGTGTTGAATTGGGTTTTTTAGTGATATCAATGGCCGCCTTGTTATCTACATATATGGGCGTGTCAAGAAATTGAAGTCTGAAGTCTCTCATCTGCTGGTGTATCCACAGTAGCTGGGAACAACAGCTGGATGCTAAAACGTATTCATCTTCTCAAGTAGAGAGCGACCACAGTCTGTTTCTTGCACTGCCACGTTCACAAATGGGTTTCGAAGAACTGGCAACCAGCCGTTGTAGATTTGGCATTGAGCTTGCAGCAACCGAAATCAGAAGCTTAATAACCCGCGATATTGAATTCGTCATGTCGTGGATACCACAAGCCGGTGCTTGGGCATCCTTTCAAGTAGCGCATGATCCTTTTGACGGCTAACAAGTGTGAATCTCTGGGATTTGACTAATAGCGGGCACAAAGGCTGTAGGGTACATGATATCGGGTCTTGAAGCTATGAGATACATCAAGGAACTGACCATGGAGCGATATAAAGTTTCATCAACTTTGACTCCATGAGCGTCTGGACAAATGCCGTGGTTGGTGGCTAATGGAGTTGATGTTGGCTTAGTTCCTTTATGTCAAATTTCTCTAACACATCATGAACATACTTCGTTGGTGAATGAAGATGCCATCAGGCAATTGTTCAACCTGAAGTCCTAAGAAAAAACTTCATCTCCCCCAACGCACACATTTCAAACTTCCTTTTCATGACTTCTTCAAAGTCCTTACACAGCTTTTCATTTGTCGATCCAAAGATGATATCGTCCACATATATTTGTACAATGATCAGATGTCCGTCTACTTCCTTGGTAAAGAGGGTACTGTCTACTATTCCTCTAGAGAAACCGTTTCCTAGAAGATGTTTGGAGAGCATTTCGTACCAGGCTCTCGGGCCTGGTGTAGTCCGTATAACACCTTATTTAAAAGATAAACCTTATCCTTGTAACCCTGATGGTTGGCTGACGTACACCTCCTCGTTTACATGATGCAAAGGCCAAGAAAATGTGGATAGCTTCAAGACGTGTGACAGGTGCATAGACTTTGTTGTAGTCTATCCCTTCTTGCTAATGGAAGCCTTGTACTACGAGCCAAGCTTCGTTGCGAACCACGATACTGCTATCGTCTCTTTTGCACTTGAATACCCCACGAGTATTAATCTTCTTGTGATTGTCTAGTAGGTCAACAAGTTTCCAAACACCAAGTTTTTTGAATTGCAACAATTCTTCTTGCATTTCATCCACCCAGCTTTCTTCCTTAATAGCGTCTTTCTAGGATCCTTGTTCTACCTGAGATACAAAACAACTGTAAGAAAATCTGGTTTGTAGTGGGGCAACTTTTGTATAAAAGCAACTAAGATCCTTATTGATATGATTTTGAGTTTTCCCTCTAGTTTGTATGCCAATAATGTTTTCTGACGGATGGTAAGAGAGTGTCTTTGTCATCACTTCGCTTGGAACGTCTACTTGACTTTGCAGATTTATGACAACTTCATCAGCAACCTGTTCTGAGGACGTAGCTTTATTTCTATTATTGGATTCTCCAGCTTGATTGTTTAGAAAGCTTTGAATTTGTTATGATCCATCATTGGAACTCGTTCCTCCATCATCAAAAGTAGGTTCTCGATCAGAGTCAGAATCAACTGGCTGATGGGAAGATGGTTCAACAGCATTCAAGTTTGGTTCATTTACTGATTCTTGCTGAGTGTTGCTCGAACTTGCTTCAGAAGAGTTGGAGACTGGTAGTGATGGGGAAATCACTAATGGTATTGAAGCTTGTTCGTGATTGGAGATTTGATGTTGTTGATATAGCATAACAAGTTCTTCCTCAGAAGGTACTTCTGGTAGGTCGAAAGAGTTCCACAACCCGTCGTAATTGAACCGCCAAGGATCACCGGTTTTTTTGTAGGCGTTGTATATCTCTGGCAATCAACATGTTATGCTACAATAACTTGGTTTAGGATCAGCAAGAAGACTCTCTTTTGCGGACTAGCATGACCTACGAAAAATCCTTCCAAGGATTTGGCCCCAAATTTATCATCCCGGTCTAGAACAGTACACGACGATCCAAATGATTCCAAAAACGCTAGATTCAGCTTTCGATGGTTCTGTAGTTCAAGACATGTCTTGTTGTGAGACTTAACTATTAAAACTTGGTTAAGGGTGTAACACGCAGATGCGCCAGCTTCGCTCCAGAAACTAATAGGAAGTTTTGAATTAGCGAGCATTGTTCTTGCTGTCTCAATTAGTGTGCGATTCTTACATTCAGCTACTCCATTTTGTTGAGGAGTATAGGGGGTGCTGAATTCGTTAAGAATACCCTTAATGTTGTAGAACTCGAGCATTTTCATGTTCTTAAACTCAGTACCATTATTGCTTCGGATTCTCTTGATTGGTAAGTGATATAGGTTTTCCAGCTTTCTAAAGAGAATCATAAGACTTTCAAATGTTTCATCCTTACTCTCTAGAGAGAAAACCCACAAGAATCTTGAGTAGTCATCTGTCACGACTAGGCAATATAGATCTCCAAAGATACTTATCACATTTATTTGTCCAAAGAGATCCATATGAAGCTTTCTAGTGGAAGCTTAATGGAGTTACGCAGCTTTCTCGGGTGTGATTTCTTGTTTTGCTTCCCTTTTTTGCAGCTAAGAAAACCATCTGATAAGTGAACTTCTTAAGACTAACACCCTCCACTAAGTCGTTGTGCACCAAATAGTTCATCTTTCTTAGGTGAATGTGCCCCATCTTACGATGCCATAGAATTGACTCTTTCTCGGTAGCTTTAGATACAAAGCATTGAACCTTCTTTAAAGTAGTGGATGTGACGCTCATGTCTAAGACATAGAGATCATTTTCTCGTGGAGAGCGCATGAGGATCCACTCCTAAGGAATTTTCAATCCCGTTTTGAAAATTAGGCATTCCTTGTTTTTGAAGTGGGTAGTGAGTTTCTTGTCAAAAATTTGTGAGATGCTAAGTAAGTTGTTCTCAAGCTCAACGATATAGTTTCCTTTGTCAAATGACACCACTCCGTTAGTGAGAATACCTTCACCCACGATCCTGCCTCCTTGTGTACCAGCAAACCCAACATATCTTCCACGGATAGCTTTTACGTCGTATAATAACGCAAGCATCCCTATCATGTGTCAAGAAGCTCCACTTTCCATAATCCACTTTGAAATAATTGACCTCAGGAGCCCCTACACACATGTGAAAAAAAGAAATTACTTAAATAAAGAAACCCAAACCATTTTGGTCTTGGACGGGTTTGGGATATCACATTTTAGCTCGACATTTTTCTTAACCTCTTTCTTTACCTCCACCCATTGTTCAACCTTTGATCCCTTTTCAATTTTAGGTTTAGCTGAAACAACGGTGGTGTTTATAGCAATAGAAGATGATTTGTTCTTAACAACCCAGGTTTGTGCTTTTGAGAAAGCTTTCTTTGAGTAGAACTTAGGATTCTTTGGTTTATTTTTCTTTGATGATTCACCAATTTCAAAATTTGAGAATTTTGCAATGATTGGATTTACATTTAAGTTGGACTCAGCATTCCGTTTCAAAATTCGTTTTGGCATAGACTCTGGACCTTTCTGTTTAACATCTTCTGTGCATTTCTAACTTCATGAGCAGGTTTTGTTTTGTTTGGTTTACATTGATGTGCAATGTGCCCAACTTTGTTACACTTCTAACATGTCCTACTGTCGTTTCCAACAGAGGCTTTCGAAACTTGCTCACGGAGTTTTCTTTCTTGCTCAAATTCTTTGTTTGATTGTTTACCAATGATTTCTTTTTCATTAAAGGTGTTAGTTTCGTAAACAAAGTCAATTTTCTTTGTAACAATTGGCTTTTCTAATTTGTTGTTTTTCTTCTTTTCAAACCCTATCCCAGCCCTTTTGTACTCAGGATAGTTTCTTCCCCTCGAATATATGTTTCTGTGAGACCCTTTTGGTTTTGAGTAAAGTGTGGCATCTTGCTTATCAAGATCGGAGGTGTTGACTTCAGACAGCTTAAAGAACTTGTCAACACGGTCTAAGTTTATATTTTGGATTGGAAATTCCTCAGCAGAGTATAGTTTATCTGATCCTTTCAGTTTGTAGACGACTATATTTGGATCATTATTTAAACCATTCTTTGATGCTGAAATGAAGTTGTCGTGAAAACTTTTCTCACTTCTAGAATGTGAACTTGAGTTAGACTTTTCATTGCCTCTGCACTTTCATAAACTGTATTGTCAGACTCATTTTTGAAAACATTTTCGACCACTTTGGTTACGACATCAGATTTGCAATCTTTTTCTGTTTTGGTATAGGTTACATCGATGTTTTCAGGCAACTCATTACCCATTTTAGTAAACAAATTTAAGTTTAGCGCCTTTTCCACCCCATCTAGCTTTTCCTTTGCATAGCCATTCCACATGGGTGGTGGAACATGATCATAACCTTTATCTTGGTTATTAACAACTTCCTTTTCTTGTTTAACCTTGATTTTTGGAAGAATGTGATCAATAACACATGAACTGGCAAAAAACTGATTAACAATTTGTTAACCTGTTCTGTTTCAATTTTCATTTTCTCTAGTTCACCTTTCAGCTCAGCAATCGATTTATATGTATGTTTATGGCCATTTGTTTGTCCATAACGGTTGGTTTTAGCATTGAAAGTGTATTGTCATCTTCTTTGATTGCTTTCTCATATTGTCGAATTGTTTTGCTTAATTTGTCATATGCTTCTTTTGTTGTGACATAATCATATGACAAATGATCAGCATGTATTTTGAGATCATTATACTTTTCGTCTTTTCAACACACTCCTTGAATGGCAATTTGTATGTTAAGCATGGAGTTTCCAATTCGACATTATGAGTATCCTCATTCTTTTGCCAGTTTCACTTACGACTCATTTACCAATTTAACACTTTCTACCTGGGCGTGCTCAATAACTACCTCGTTCAGATTTGGCATTAAAGCCTGGTCGGCAATACAATCAGAGCTTCGACGATCATCTCCTTGGTTATATCAATCAATTCGACAACTCTTGACTTTTGTTCTTCCTCGCATGTTGGTTGATGGCTGATATTGAAATATCATGCAAAATTTTTAAGAATATTAGTAGGCAAAAGATGTTTAAAAGCACTGCTTAGAAGTACTTTTTCCTTAGATGAAGTTCCATAAAACTTTTTCGGGTGCCTCATCAAAGGATGCCTCTGTATATTCTTCAGCACGCTCAGGTTCTTCTATAATCTAAGCTACTAATGCTAGACTTTCACTCTTTGTGATGTACTTGTTCCAGTTAAAACCTTCGTCTTCTTGAGTGACAACAAGTGCTTTATCTTTTGAGTTTGACGGACCGTCTTCAATCTGCACCATTCTAGTTTGGGGTTGAGATCGATGATATATGGCCTTTTTGTAGTAATCATCAGCAAAAGGGTTCTGATTGCCCTTGACCTCTCGATTTGGACATTCTCTTTTGAAATACCCCTTTTCTCGGCATTTGAAGCATGTAACCTTGGACTTATCAAAGCCTAGTTTGCTGTCAAGTCCTCCCAAATTATCTTTTCCAATAATTTCCATAAAGCGTTGAGCTCTTCAGACAATGGAAGCCATACACCACTTGATATCGATCAATTCCATTTCAACCGGATCAATCTGATCGTAATCTTCTTTTGTCATCTCTGGATTCCCAATTCTTCCAGTTACCAAACTTTCGTACGATTCCAGTACTGAGGCAAGTAGGGTCATGTGTTGCTTTGCAGTAGTTTCGTCAAAGTCTTGAGCATTCTGGCTGTTTACCACGATATTGCATTGTAGGATTCGTTGATTAGGATTAGATTGATTGTGCTGGCTGTTCTAAGGATTGCATGAGCTTTGGGATGATTGTGGTCCTTGAGGTGTATTTGGATTGAAGGAAGCATAAGATTTAAATCCACTGGTTTGGCTTGACTGTGGACTTGGTGTGTTGATGGCAATGAAGGCAGTTTGAATTTTGGGACTCTGTATATTTGCGGCAGGACTTCCCTTGTAGTATAGATTCACATCTTGTTGTATCTGTGCGCCTTTGCTATTTGCCATCTTCTACATCTCCAGCCCATGCCCTTCTAATCTTTAGATGAATCTAGGTAATGAGAAATTACCATACTCAGTGTTGTTCTTTAGAATAGTCAGATAAGTGGACCATTGTCCTTCAGGTAGAGAATCCGCAAGTTTATCGACCAATTCTGCGTTTGTTTTTACAATTCCCATACGCTTCATCTGTACCACCAGCTGACAGTACCTTTCAATCAACTGTTTCACGGTCTCACCCTTGATAAGAGTAAAAATATCAAATTCTTAACTCAGTAGTGCTCTCTTTCCCTTTTGCAGTTGCGAACTTCCTCTGAATTTTAAATGTAAGGCATTCCATAAAGACTGAGCATCGTCATCATGCTGTAATAGTGCCAAGATATCTTCCTTTATGGCTTGCTGCAAGATAGTCATCATCTTCTTTTCATTAATGAATTTTTCTCTTTCAAGCTCTGAGAGTTGTGCTAGCATTTTCTCAAGACCAGTTTCTCCAAAAGGAGCCTGATATTTAGACTCAATAGCAAACCAGCAAGTGAAGTGGTTAGCTTGAACCCAGTTCATGAATCTTTCACTCCAGCTATCGTAATCTTCTAGATTCATAAGCTTTGGAGGCTTTGTCATTGTTCCCATTCCATTCTTGAGATTCATATTTTATATTGCGGTAGTTGTAACAGCTGAGGCACCAAACGCGTTAAAAAATTCTTCTTCCATTATATCTGCAATTTTTCAGAAACACACACTTTCGACAACGCTGATTAGATATAATTTGACAAGAACACGACAGCTAAGAAAACTCCTTACAATGTCCTTTGTGCGAGTGAACAATACTCGTGCGAGTCAGGTGCCTCGTGCGAGTAAGGCCTCGTGCGAGAGAGAGTTACTCGTGCGAGTGACTCTTCGTGCAAATCACTACTCGTACGAATGATTGTTTTAGAAATAAAAAATTTAAGAAAAAATGTTTTCTTGTGAATGATAGGTCGTACGAGTGGCTATTCGTACGAGTTGTTCTTCTACTCTTACGAGTAGCTCAGGTCAACAAACAGATGTTTTCTTCAATTTTCGTCATGATTTTGTTTGATTTTAGATCTGTAAGTTTTAGGGACTTTTAATGTTGACTTTAACGTGTTATACTAAAAACCTAGTCTAATTCGTCCATGAAATTCTATAGATATGAAGATTGTATGAAGAAAGAGTAGATATAAAATCTTCAATGGTTGAATCTTGATTTTCAAATGCTGATACTTGTTGTTTGTCCACAAATCAGACCTCAAGGCTCTAATACCACTTGTGAGAGGGGATCAGCTCTCCTCCATGAGCACCGGACCGACTTGACTCCACTAACAGAGGCGGAATTCATTGCTAGAGTGTTTGACAAACGAACAATCAAGTACGCTGCTTAAACATCGTTACTTCTTCTATTAATAAACATGGAAAGTTACAGACGCGTAAATAAATGGACAAGGCTTTGCCTCAGTCACACATGAACAACTATATACACAACACCCAAGCTCAACTATATATAGGCCAACATGGCTTGCACAAGGAGAGGGGTTGCTGACTCGTACACAAAGTGTCACTCGTACGAGCCATCTAACAAACATAACACTTGCACAAGGAGAGGGGTTGATTGACGTATCCTAGACGTCGGCAATAGAAGTTGACCAGTTCAAATAGCCTAAATCTACGATTTTTGTAATTCTTTTACATTTTTACATGTCGATTTGTACTATTATGTGTTCCTTTTTATATTTTACCGGTTCAAATAGCCTAAATCTACAATTTAAGTCCTTAAGGTCCGATTTTGGCATTGATATGACTTAAATTTTGGATTAGTACATTTCCCATCGCAAGAGGTGTGCTAATCAACCTCCCCGAAGAATCAAAGTTACGTGATAAGGTCTAGAAATATGATGAAAGAACTGGATCGCACAAAGAGATTTTATTCAATCGCATAGAGTAACTTATGTGACTCGAAAGAGTCATTATTCGGACAAGCAAGGCTTTTTATCACTCGTACGAGTCTGATAGTAACTCGTATGAGCCAGTTCTTTTCAGTTGGTTTCTTTTCGAACTTTTATGAATTTATCTATTTTAACAACCGACTCAGTTGACCGAGTCCAAGTCAATAACCCCAGTTAACCGATTTGCCTACCAAGTCCAAGTTAATGACCTTGGTTAACCATTGTTTAACCAAAACAGATGTTTTTCCAAAAAAAATAGTTTCAGGTTAATGAACTTTGTAGTGTTTCAGAATTAACTCTTTTCAGATTAGCTCCCAGCCCATAATCTTTCAGCGTACGAGTGACAAAGTGTCACTCGTACGAGCCACAAAGGCTCACTCGTACGAGCCACAAAGGCTCACTCATATGAGCCATCTAACAAGCATAAAATTAGACAAATATAAGCCTTATTTACACGATTGACATATCCGAGACGTAGGCAATAGACATTGTGCACCAACAGTGCGAAGTTGTTTGTTCTGATAGTTCTAAAGCTTCCCCTGAATAGTAGCCAGTGTTGTTCTGACAGGGTTAGAATTCTGATGTCTTCTTGATTTTCTTGTAAATATTCAAGATTCTTATCATCTTGCATAAAATCTGATGAAGGCTTCAGATTTCCTGTAGGGTTAGTGTATGACTGATTTTTTAATAAATCTTTGTTTGTGTAGTCAATTTCAAGAAGTTCTTCAGTTAATTGATGTAGAAGATGTTTGGAATTTTATTGATGGTTTGGAGAGTTATTTTTTTCAGAATTTCATCAGAAATTTCAGTTTCTGGTGAATCATTAATTGATATATATAAAATTTCTCTTATTACTTGAGCTTATAATGAAAATTCTATAAGCTTTTGAGGACAATGAGTATCCAAGTAAATTCCTTTTTTAGCTTTTCTGTCAAATTTCTTTAGACTATCAAAATCATTAAACACAAAGAATCTACAACCGAAGGTGTGCAGAAATTTAATATTTGGAACCCTTCATTGATGATGTGATAAGGTGTTTTCTAGTGTCTTTTGTTTTTGAAAGTTTTGTTCCGAGTGAACAAGCATTGGCAATTGCTTATGCCCATAAGTAAGTGGGCAGTTTGGCATATGCTAGCATGGTTCTTGATACTTCTACGAAGTTCTATTCCTTCTTTCAACAACTCCATTTGGTTTTGGAGTTCTTGGAGTTGAAAAATCATGAGAAATTCCTTTGCTTACCAGGAAAGTCTCAACTTTTGAATTTTTAAATATCGTTCCAATGTTAGATCTGAACTTTCTTATAGGTAATTTCAACAGATTTTCAATTTTTCTAGATAAGATTCATGATCAGATCTGGTGTCTCACTTTTCTTTCTCAAAAACTCAACCCAAGTGTACCTGTAATAGTCATCTACATGACTAGATTGTATTGCTTACCAAAAAAAACTTCTAGTGCTTATAGGTCCACAAAGGTCCATGTGCAAAAGTTCCATGTTTTGTATAGTTGAGGATTCAGAAATAGTTTTATGTGAGCCTCTTTTTATTTTCCAAGTTCACATGCTTCACATATTTTATCCTTTTTGGAGGATATAAAAGATAGTCGTTTTACTAGACCTTTGCTTGTTAATTGGTTTAGGTTTTTAAAATTTAAATGAGCTAACCTTTTATGCCACAACCAACTGTTACCTTTGTTTTCTTTTGAAAATTAACATAATTGAGGGTGCTCAATTTCTTCCTTGAAATCAAAGTAATAGATGGATTTTCTTATTGTTTTTCCACTTAAGTAAATTTTGTTGTCGTCCAAACCAAGTAATTGACACTTTTCTAGTAATAGACTTACCTGAAAACATCTGTGAAAAAATTGACCACAGCTTAGTAGATTTTAATTTAAACCTTCTACATAAGCTACTTTCTTGATGGTCAAAGATCCATACTTGATGTAACCATAACCCATTGCTCTCCCCTTTACTCATTTCCAAAATTTACTAATTTACCCAGTTTTGAAACAAAATTACTGAGTAAGCTCCTGTCCCCAGTCAAGTGCTTGGAGCTTCCAAAGTCGTAGTACCAAATCTGCTACACATGATGGTTCTGAAATGGTAAGGTTAGAGATTTTCTGGCACCGAAACTTTTTTAGGTACTTTTTCTGATAAAAGTTTGTTTAATATTCTTCTTCAGATGAGCAATTTTCAACATAATTTCTGTTTAATGCTGAGCCATTAACAGAAGTTTTGTTCTTGGAGAGATGTTAAATTAGCTTCAGTATTCCAACAAACATGCAATCTGATTCGTCAGAAATTTTTGACAAATTTGATTGAGATGGAAGATTAGCAGATTTTTGGAATTTTGGATGAACCTTCTTTGAATTTTCAGAAAAATTTTGTCTTGATTCATGCCTTTTTCCTTTTGAGTTGTATTTTGAGGGCCAGGAAAAATTGTCAGAACTTAATGATTTGTAAGATTTAGCATCGGATTATGATGTTATTTTATCATAAATCTGATCTGATGCCTTGAAAAAGGTGCTGTGATTTCTAATGTTTGTCTTTACATATCCCTAACCTTCACCTCTGTTTTTTGGTGTTGTTTTAATAAAGTTTATAAAGTCTTTAGCTTGTTGAAAACCCTTTGCATTGATTTCACTGTCATGAAGCTTTTCGTGTAGATCTTTTCTCCCATTTTCATAAAATTCAATTTTTGCTTCTTTGGTTAAGTTCTCTTCGATTAGTAACTGATTTTCACGTATTACTTTATTTAACACTCTTTGCAAATCCTCGGATTTTTTGTTTTCTAATTTTTGTTTTTCTAGCAAGTTTTCAAAATCTGTCATAAGTTCATTTAACTGATGTTTTAAATCAAGGCTGTTTGAGCTTACCTTTTGTTCTTAGATTCAACATCAGAAAGTTTGGCCATTAGACAAAAATTTACCATTTCTTCTTCTTCTTCATCAGAAGAGTCATCTGTTAGCCAGTTGTCTATTCCTACAATTAGACTGACCTGTTGTTGCTTTTTGGCTTCTTCAAGCTTTTTCTCATAGTAGGCAACATCCTTTAGCCTCTTGGTTTTGCATTCTGATGCATAATGTCCCTTTTGCTTACATTTGTAGCATACAACCTCTTCTTTTTATTTATCTTTTGACTTCCTTTTCATCCTCCCTTTGTCACTTTTCTAATACTTGGAACTTCCATTTTTTAACCTTTGCTCAAATGTCTTGGTGAGTAATTCAATTGCATTAGCAAAAGCAGAGAAATCTGAGGAGGGATCAGAAATTTCTATATTTTGACATTGAGAAGTTTGTGGATCAGACTTGTTTGGTCTTTGTGAATTTGAAAGAAGAGCAATGGGTCCTCCTTTATGGTTTGAGTCTTCATATATCTCTTCTTCCCTAGGAACGAGAATGCTACAGAGACCATGTAATCTCATATTTCCTAGCTCTAGGGTGGAAGCCAAAGTCATGGTTAGGCTTCTCTACTCTGTTGGTAGAGCATCTAAAAATTTTACATTTCTCTCATCGTTGGATTTCTCAATACCAATTTTTTTATATCATTTAAAAGTTTAGCAAATCTATTTTATGTTTCAGAAAGACTCTCATTTGAAAGAATATTGAATATTTCATAAGAAGAGACACAGTTTGTACGTTTGTTTCTTTTAAATCTTTCTCCTCCTTCATAAAGATTGTCCAACTGATCCCATATTTCTTTAGCAGAAGCACTTACATCTACTTGAGAGAATATGTCATTTGGAAGTGCCATAATCAAAAGTGGTTTGGCCCTTTCATCGGCTTCCACCTTCAACTTGTCCTCATTGCTCCAATTTCTTTCTTTCTTTGGAGCCCAAGAGAGGTATTTTTGGTATAGTCTCACTAGTTGGAACACCAGGTATTTCAACCATGGGTATATGCGGGCCACTCAAAATAGATTGAAACGATGCTCAATCATGTCCATTTAGGAAATTTATCATCCTGATTTTCCATTAGGGGTACTCCTCTCTGACCAAGGTTGGAGGCTTTGACATAGACCCAATATTGAAAACATTGTTCCATGTTTGAAAGTTTGCCATATTTAGATAAAAGAAATGAGTAATTTACCGTTTGAAAATGATTTATTCAATCTGCTCTAATACCAGTTGTTGGTCCCAGACAAACAATGCTTCTTTAATCTTAATACGACAAGTTCAACAATTGTGAAAATAATGTGCGGAAATAGAAATCAAACTTTCAAGAAACACAACTTACAGATTTTCGAGTTTATTCCACTTTGAAACAAAAAATGGTTTACAAGCTGATTGTTTGGGTATTGACTATTACAAACGAACACTCTAACAATTTTGTGGTGAAAGGCAATGGAGTTTTGTTGTATGTATTAAATGCTTTGCTTAACTCATCATCCTTCAATGGTTACTTCTCTATTTATAGAGAGTCTTCTTCATTAATAAATATTTGTTTATTCCTGCACTTGCCCTGCACTTTCCAAATGTGGAAGAGCCTTATCTTCAAGACAAGTTGGCTTATCAAAATTCTGATAGTCAACCCATCACAAAATCTGTTGAAAAGATTATCAGAAATTGTGATAATCAGAGTTTACCAGATTCTAATGATATTCATCAGAAATATCATCGGATCCATCAGAATGGTCTTTTCTGATCGTCTTTTATACTTGTGATCAATTTCTGATTAATGTTGAAGATGTATTCTCTTGTCTTCTTTTGTCCTGTTAATCTTATGTCTTCTTTCGGTTTGATCTTCTTGACTTTATCTTCTTCACAAGATCAGATTGATCATATTTTTCTTCAATACTTATGTTAGGAACTGAGTTTGAAACTAGTTATGAAAGTTCTAAAAGTGGTAAATGAAAGGAGATAAATCAGATTAACTTGCAGCGGAATGGAAGAACTTTAATTCATACCAGTTTAAAAATTGTTTTCATCGTCATGCTTTCGTAATTATGATTACTTGCATATGAATCACAGTCTACCAGTCAGCCTAAGATCACTGATTTGTTTGTACACAATGTAAGAAAGATAGATTCGACTAATAATTGATGAAAGTGATCAAATAGAACAGTACATGCATTGTTCTATTTATACTACAATCCTAACCACTGAGCATCTTATTATGATGTCAGCATGAAAGTGACAACTTACAAAAATAACAAACTAATAACATCAACTAAGCTAACCACTGCTATACACTAAACATTACAAGGACTGATAGAAAGCACTGATGATACATCCTTTGTTGTCTTCAGCAGAGCTTTGCCTTAACAGACTTTTAGCTTTGATCTTCAGTAGTGCTTGTCTTGACAGACTTTCGCATTGATCTTCAGCAGAGCTTGTCTTGGCAGACCTTTTAGCTTTAGTCTTCAACAGAGTATAACCATGGCAGACCTTGAACATTTAGTCTTCAACAGAGCTAGAATTGGGCAGATGTTACATTTTTATTTGGATCAGAGGTTTGTAGTATATTTTGGCTTTCTATCATCTTTGTTCTTTTATAGAGTTAAATCCCAACAATCTCCCCCTAGAACAGATGATGCAAAAACTAAACTTTATTTCTAATCTTTATTTCTCATCAATGATTCCCTTATTTGGCCTTTGAATTGAAGTTCAAAATCCAGGGCAATCATGTGTTCTACATCCCTTTCAAGTTCAAGATTCAGCAAGTCTTGGATATCACCTGCATCCAGACCATATGCATCCTCCATTTTTATCTTTTGACATATACCATCTGACCTAAGCAACATCAATTCATGGTTTTCTTTGTTAGACTTCCATTTTAGAATATTTGAGTCAGATGGTTTTCTTGGGAGTAGGGTTATTTGTGATGAGTTTGGTGAAGTAGGTCTACGTACAAGTGCTGAGAGTGAGGCTCTAAGTTTGTCACTTGCAGCATCTGTGTGAAACAAAAGTTGATTCTTTATTCCTTTTTTTCTCAATTCTTCATGCATCCTTTACTCTTCTTCTTCTACCTGCTTTTGCCTCTTTGTTTGATTCAAGGCAATGGTGGACAAGATGGTGGTTGAAGTTAATCTTTTTGGAGCAAGGGTCTGTTTAAGAGCAGAGGTTGTTTGGTCATAGATTGGCTTTCTCAGAATAGAAGGATCCTTTTTTCTCAATTCTTCCAACCTTCTGTAGGTATCTACCATTTTAGATTCAGACCATCGAGCAATCTGCCTTGTTATTGCATATAACGCATCAATAATTTCGGATTTCATTCTTTTAATCTTTTGGAGCATGGTCTTGGCTTTCAGTTCTGAACCTTTTCCAAACAGGAGGAGTAGGCTTCTTTGAAGGATCTTTGAGCATAGAATGAATTCTTTCAATTTCTTCTTTAAGGTCATTAGCCGACCAGCCTTTAAATTGTGCCCTTGTTGCCTTAAGGCTTATGCTTCATGACATGATCAAGATAATCCTCTTTCAGTTCTGGATCATAAGTGGTTGGTTGTTCAGACATAGACTTACTTAGCTCCTTAGCAAATTCTTCAAGACTTCTGACTATGCTCAGTTGATATTGTAAAGAGACTTGTAAAGCCCTGTCATCTTTGTCTTTTGATTTGTCTTTTGCTATATGCTCAGCCTATCTAGCCTTTAGTTTAAGATACTCATCCAAGTTCCTAGGCTTTCGATACCCCAGCAAGGAAGGGAAGTCTCTTTTTGCTAGATCTTCTATTTTAAAGAAAGCTTCAATCTCACCTTTTACCGAAAAAAGTTCCAATGGGTATAATGCACCCATAAGAAGAAAAGAGGAGGATAATGCATCATTGGAAATGGGGGAAATGGAGTTTCAGAATGTGGAGGTGATGAGGATGGTTGTGAAGAAATAGGAAGTGGTGATTGGTAGTCTTCATCATCATCAACCACAAAAGTTTTTCTTTTTCGTTGGAATTTAAGTTTGGGTGAAGTTGGGTGTGTGGGAATTCGAGATGGTGCGGGCAATGGTTCAGCTGTAGTTGGAAAGGTAATCATGGTAGTGGTTTGGATAACATCTGCTGATCCAACAGCTGTTGTCCCAACATCTGTTGTTACAACATCTGCCTTCTCAGAAGTGGCACCAACCTCTGCTGGGATAGTTGTGACAGAGGATACATAAGCAGTGGCTGCAGCAGCTGTTGTAGAAGGAGTGGAAGTTGACTGTCTTATTTTTCTAGCAGATTTCCTTCTTTTTGAAGTGCCAAAATCTTCTTTTTCAAGCTTCTTAGCCCTTTCTTCTTCAATAAGCATAAGAGCATTTGATTCCAATGTATCTTGTCGCTTCTGCTTTTCAAATGAAATCCTTTCAGCCTCCAAATTTAGAGTCTCGTCAATCTCTTTTCCAGAAGAAGCTTTGGATGCCTCAGCAGGGCTTGCAGCATTACTTGGCTGTTGTTGCACCTTAGATTTGACAGCTGGATCAGGCTGCAACCTTCGCAATGAATCATTCTCCCCCTTTTTGGCATCATCTTCTTTGAGAATGACAATTGGGGCGGAGCCAGTAACCTGCACTAAATGGTCTTTGATAGCCCTAATATCAGCCTGTGTATCCATATAACGAGCATCGACCATATTTCTCATCAACTTCATGTTGTTCTCATGCTGTATATCACAAAGTTGTCTTTGAGCAATAAAAGTTGGTTGCATGACACTCCATAGCTTAGCAGTAGAGATAGATGAAGAAGGTTGACTTTGAGAATGTTGTAGCAGTTGAGTCATCATGGATTTGGTATCATCAATAGATGATTCATGGTAGAGATCCTCTCCGTCAATTCTTGATATTGTAATTTGTCACCTAAGTTAATAGGATCATCCAAATTCCTAGCAGAGGCAGTTGTAATTGGTGCATCATCCTGAGGAGTCTCAAGGAAATCAGCACCAAATGCCCCTTGTTCATGGTACTGGGGACTTCCAACTGGCTCAAAGGTTACGATTGTGGCCTCAGCAATTGTTGCCTTCAAAGAAGTCTTACTGATGTAACCACTGCCCAACTGAGCCAATATTGTGACTGCAGTTGTAGTAGCTGCTTCACTTGAATTACCACCAAGAGTTACAGGTAACTCCTAGGGTGTAACCTCCTCAATTGTTTGTGAGATAGTAGATAGAGTTATCGCAGACGCAGTCATTTGTGGAAGTTGACTCTCAGTAATGGGTGAGTGAGAGGGACTGCTCAGTTTCTGAGTTTTATCTATTGCTTCAAACAAGGGTATGAAATGGGGTGGTATTGGAGAAGTGGGTAAGGGAGTAGTAAAGACATAGCCCTGGGAGAGGGGCTGGAGAACAAATGTTCAATTGAAACAACTGCCTCATATTGTAGTGTCCCTGTGTATACAACTTGTTCCTTTTTATAACGAAACAAGAGGAGCTTGAGCTGGTGGAGATCTTTGAACCAACTGATGTGAGGAAGTAGCAGTAGTGATTGTTAGTGACTTTTGTGTTATCACAAGTAAGACATCTAGATCTCATCTTCTAGAGCTACCGTTTTGGGGCGTTTGGAGGGCATGGTGGGTTTCTAGAGCTACCAATGAAGGAGCAGTGGTTGTAAAAGATGTCAAAATGTGCTCAGTGACCGTTGCTTTTGTTTTCAAAACCTTTGGTTTTTGTGTTGAGAGTCTAGTAAAAGTTTCTTTTTTAAGGTAGCCAACATCACAGTTGAAGTGGAAACTTGTTTTTATAAGTAGAAACACAACAATCTAGGGTGTATCAAAAAAGCTTTTCCCTTTTTAAGATTATTAAAGTTTGCAACCAAATCTGAAAACAATACATGAGAGAGAGAAGTTAAATTCAGATTTGGTTAAAATAGCATAACCCAAGTATTGAATATTTAAAGGTATTTCATTGAAAGTAGTTGTTTTAGCTGACAAACAGAGTAAAAGGGTGTGGAAAAGGAATTTCATATTAGCGGGAAATTCAGGTTTGAAAATACTAATACCAGATAACTGACCTTCATATCCTCACTCAATGAATTTTGCATGTAAATCTTTCTTTAAGAAAGATGTGGGGGTATTAAGGTCATTAAGAATAAAAGTGGTGGAGATAGTGGAAGGAGAGATTTGGATAAGTGACTGTACAATCTTTGAGGTGATGGAAAAGGGCTTTTTTGTTCTATACTAGACGTTCAGTGTTTTCCCAAAACTGGCGGAGGGTTTAGATGTAGATAGGTGCTTTGGCAAGTAACACATCTTTGAACGATGATGTTTATAGAACATCAATCATGGAGTGAAACGCGGTATTATTATTGGTTTTTTTCAAAAATTAGAAGGTAGTTATGGGGAGTTTTGATGATGAGATTCATTGTGTAGGAGTGAGTGATTAGGGTTTTGAGAGAAAGAAGAGTAATGGGGTTTATGAGAGATTTTTTGTGTTTTGAAATTGAAACGTCAAGTGGAAACTCTGTTTGGATGAAACAGGGTTTATAAAGGGAAAACGTAAATGCTGACGTGGCAATGGTTTCCAAAAGATTTGATGGCTATCATCTATGCACATGTAAACGTTGTTGGATAATGGATTACCGTTGTTTGGTAACCGCTGCTGGAGGCCAGCAGTGGTTCTAAATAGTGGAATGAGCTATGGTTATTCTACACTATCAGATGATAGATTATCAGTGGATTGGGAAAAACAATTGTTTCACCAACAGTGGAAGAAGGAACAGAGGATACACTAGGACCAATGGATAGATTTTCATGCCAATCAGAGGTTTTGAGAAATAGTGGGTGTGAACCGACTTTAGAGATATATTGAAAAATTCAAATTTAGCTATTTTTAAGGATGAAAGATGATTTTTCTTAACACATTTTAACGCTTTTTACACATGGAACCCAAAAATTTATTTTTATTCCATGTTTAGCAAACCAAGCCTAGAGATCAAACTTTCAAAGGTAGATGTATCTAGTGCTTTTGTTAGAATATCTGCCAGTTGATCTTTAGTTGGAACATGATGAAGAGAAATCAAACTTTTTTCATAGCAATCTCTCACAAAGTGATGTTTGATATCAATGTGTTTGGTGGTAGAATGAGATACTGGATTTTTTATTATGTTTTCAGCTGCTTGACTATCTGACATAAGAGGAATCTTTAAAGCAGTTACACCAAAATCCAATAACTGATTCTGAAGCCACGAGAGTTGAGCAGTGCAGCTTGCAGCAGCAATATACTCAGCCTCTGCTGTGGATGTTGATACCGCAACCTGCTTTTTACTCTGCCAAGACACTAAGCAGTTGCCTAAGAATTGACAACCTCCTGCAGTGGACTTCCTAGTGGTTTTACATCCGGCAAAATCACTGTCTGAGAAACCTGAAAGCTCAATATTTCCATTAGCTGGATACTAGATACCAAGTGTGGGTGCACCTTTTATGTATCTGAATATCCTTTTTACAGCAATGAGATTGGACTTTCTATGTGCTGACTGGGATCTGGCACAAACACATGTTGCAAACATGATGTCTGGCTTTGATGCAGTTAGGTACAATAATGAACCTATCATGTTTCTATAAAGAGTTTGATCAACCAAGTCATCCTTTTCTTCAATAGTGACAAGCTTTGTGGTTGCCATGGGTGTGCTACATGGTTTGCAATCATTCATATCAATTTTTAAGCAGTTCTTTGATATACTTACTTTGATGAAAGAATGTACCATTTTCCAACTATTTTACTTAGAGACTAATAAAATATTAGAGCTCACCCATTGCACTCATTTCAAACTCTGTTGTCATAAGTTTTGTCAACTCCTCACACATGGTAGTGCATGTGGATCCAAAAATGATGTTATCCATATAAATTTGGACAAGCATCAAATTCTTCCTTTCCATTTTAAAAATAAGGTTTTGTCAATTTTACCCCTTGAAAAACCAATGGACAAGAGAATTCATCCAGGGTCTAGGTGCTTGTTTCAAGCCATACAAAGGTTTGTTAAGCTTGTAGACATGATCAGGATAAAATGCATCTTCAAAACCAGGAGGTTGACAGACATATACCTCTTCTTTAGTCTTGCCATACAAGAATGCACTTTTTATATCCATTTGAAACACCATGATGTTGTGGTTGGCAGCAAAGGCTAAGAACAATGTGATGGCTTCTAATCTTGCTACGGGAGCAAAGGTTTCATCATAATCAACGCCTTCTTAGTGTCTGTAGCCTTGAACCACTAGCCTAGCTTTATTCTTGACAACAATACCCCTCTCATCAGTTTTGTTTTTAAAGACCCATTTTGTACCAATTGGATATACATCCTTTGGCAATGGTACAAGTTCCCATACTTGTTGACTTTTAAACTGGAGGAGCTCTTCTTGCATGGCTTCTACCCAACTATTGTCTTTCAGTGCCTTTTGGTACTTGACAGGTTGTGTGAGAGATAGGAAACCAACAAAAAGACAAATGTTTTGGGATTGGCTTCTGGTGAGCACCCCTTCATTCAATGATAAGGTCTGATGAATGGTTTTTAAGGTAGACTAGATCTCCCTTGTATATAATGATGGCATTTTGAGGTGAGGGCTGCAGATGTGAATCATCTGAGCTAACATCTGTTGGGAATTTTGAAGAACCAACATCTGTTTGAAGTGGAGGAATTTGTGAGATAGGTGTGAAACCATGATGATTTTTGTCCATAGTGGTTGGACTTTTATCAACAGAGGTTATGGTTGATGAAATGGCAGAAGATTAAGGATCAACAGTGGTTGATCTAGCAGTGGCAAAGTTTTCACAGTTGTTGACAAGATATGTTCCTCTGATGGTGGACGTGGCTTTATACTATGGAATCACGGGCATCCATAATCATGATGTGGAGACTGTGGTGTACCTGCATGGTCAGTCTTAACAGACACATATTCAAAAGTGAATTTGTCTAAATCAAAAGGTTCAGCAGGATTTGCTGGGATTTTTAATGAAGAAAGTTCATTGAACTTTACATTCAAAGTCTCTTCCACACACCTAGTCCTTAAATTAAAAACTGTAGGCTTTAGCAGTGGTTAAGTATCCCAGAAAATAACCACAGTCTACTTTGGCTGCAAATTTTGATATTGAATCTTTTAAATTCAAAATAAAGCATGCGTAGCCAAAGATTTTAAAATAGGAGATCAGTGGTTTGATCTTGTACAAAGTTTCATAAGCAGTGGATTAATGTTTGGGGTTGATTAAAACTTTGTTTTGAACATAGCAAGCAGTGTTTACAACCTCTGCCCATAGGATAAGGGTAAACCAGAGTCTGGAAGCATAATTCTAGCAGCTTCAATTAAAGTCCTGTTTTTTCTTTCAACCACCCCATTTTGTTCTAGTGTTCTTGGAATGTTGTACTGCCTTACAATTCCTTTTGACACACAGAACTCATCCAGCTCCTTATTTCTAAACTTTGTGCCATTGTCACTCCTGAAGACTTTTACTGGTAGGTCAAATTTCTTTTTAACTTGTTTCACAATTCCTTGCAAAATGCCTAAAGTTTCATCCTTAGAGTGCAAAAAGTAAGTTCATGTAAACCTTGAAAAATCATCAACAATTACAAGACAATATCTCTTTTTACTAAGGCTCAAGATTTTTACAGGACCAAACAAGTCCATGTGTAGCAACTGTAGACATTGACTTGTTTTGGACTCACCAATTGGTTTGTAAGAACTTTTATGTTGTTTTCCTTTTAAACAGGAAGCACAATGTTCTTCTTTTGTGAAAAGTTTTTGTGGTAAGCCTCTTACAAGGCCTTTTTTAGAGAGTGTGGTGATAGTTGTCAGATTTATGTGTCCAAGTCTTTTGTGCCATAGTTATGTCTCTTTGTTAGAGGTAGCTAAGAACAGACAAGCATTAGTCATTGGATTATCTTTCAACATATCAACCACATACACATTGCCACTCCTATAAGCAACAAGTTGTGCTTTGCTCTCGGCTATGATTTGATCAATCTTTTATACCACTTCTGGCACAACAATCTGACAATTTTTCTTAGTAAAGAATGACCCATAGCCTCTATCACTCATTTGTGAAACACTAAGAAGATTAAATTTTAGATTGTCAGTAAGATTGACATTTTCAAATTTGAGCTTCCCAGCCTGAACTGTTCTAGACCCAAGTACCTTTCCTTTTGAATTATTACTAAAGGATATATCACCCCCTCCATGAGCCATAAAGTCTTTGAAAAGGGCTCTACATCCTATCATATGCCTGGAGCCTCCACTATCTACATACCATAAACTATCAAGGCAAGTAGAAGCTCCCAGCATAATGGTAAATAATTAGTTCAATTGGGTTTCCAAAGCCAAAATGGCTTTGGAAGGGGTCTCAAACATTTCAGCCTCCAATTTGGAAGAATGAGCAGAGGTTTGAACAGATCTTTGTAACATCTTGTTGAGGCCCATCTCCTGTTAGATGATAATATCCATGAGGATGCCTATTCACTCTTGGTTTAGAGAGCTTTTTGTAACTCTCATAACTAAGAGGTACCTTTTTGTAAATTGGTTGGCCATATCCTCTTGGGTACTGGTTAGTAGGTGGAGCATCTGTTACCTGTACCTCTCTGGGGGAGGTTTTATTCAGTGCTTTGATAACATATATTTCAACAGACACAAAAGTTTGTTTAGACTTTCCCTTTGTAGTACTTGTCTTTGAACTCTCCAATGTTTTGGATTTATACTCAGTCTTTTTCACATCAAAGTTTTTGAGATAAACAAACTCTTGAGTTTTATGATTTGTTTTATTACAGATTTAGCAATTTGGAGAATCAATGATCTCACCAGTTTTTTGATGTCATAAGCTTTTAGAAGAAGATAGTTTTTAGTAACATGATTCTACTTTTCACAAAAATCACAAAACAAGTTTTTGATCTTTTCTTTCTTCTTTCCCTTTTCAGACTTTTTGTCAGTAGATATTGCAATATCTGCTAGTAAGTCTGAAATGGGAATGATTCTAGCCTTTGGTGCTTTGACGCCTTCAGTTTTGTTGATGTCATAAGCTACTCCAATCAATAAAGCCCTGAGTAAAGAAGCTCTGTTGATTAACCTCTGCCTGAGCAGTGGTTTGAGCAACTTGTTGTGCAGATTGCATTTGAACCTGAGGAGTTGGTGCTTGAACATACAGAATTTAAGGAACAGTGGTTTGAACATATTACACTGGAAAAGTGGTAGCAGGGTGTGCAAAGGAGCAGTGTTTTACATGTGAGGAGCAGGGGTATATTGGGAATAATGGACAGTGTTTTGAGGTCTAGGGCTAGGTGTGGGATAATTGGTCCAGTTTATTGAGACCTACATTCTCTAGCAAAGTATCCTAGCATGTTACACTTATAACATTTAATTTTTGATTTATTCAACCCAACTTTTGTCCCCCCCCATGCAACCCTGGGAACTTCCTACCAGTTCTCTTGTAATACATATTAGTCCTGACACTTAACAGAGCCAACTGGTGCAAAATGTCCACCTCCTCCAAATCTGATGGATCAAAATGTTGAAGATCACTCATCTCAAAGCATAAGTTGTCAGAAGTTTGGCTTTCCCCATTAGCAGCAAATGCGTAATTGGGTGTGAAAGGGTCAGAAATGAAACCAGAAGTTATATCAATGAAATGATCATAACTCTGATCCTTACTACTACTAGTGACTTCTGCTTGGCCAAAGAGAGTTGTGCTACCAAATGTATAGTCGTCAGTCACTTTGCCAGACTCTTGTAGCTTCTTTTCTGGTTCAGCTCTCTCTCATTAGTGAGAAGCCTACCATGAAGCTGAGTAAGACTCATTTCTTTGAACCCAACTGAATTTCTAGTAACAAATGCTCTAGTGTCCCACTTTTCTGGTCATGATCTAAGAAAATGACTATTTAGAGTCGAATTTGCAATTGTAACATTCACCAGTTTGAGTTCACTAATGAAACAACTAAATCTTTCAAACTGTTGGGTTAGTGATTCTCCTATGACATGACAATGTTTCATATTGCTGATTTAGAACCTCTATGTTGTTTTCAGTCACTTCCTCAGTCCCACTGAATTGTTCTTTCAAATCATCCCATAATTCCTTTGCATTGTTGCAATGCAACAGGCCAACATAGATATCGTTTGGCAATGTAGAGGCCACAATGCTAAATGCCTTTGCATCTAGCTCGATTTTTTGGAAATCTTGCTCAGATTAATTTTTGGGATTCTTTAGTACTTGGACTTTACGGTCCTCTGTACTCGGTATCATTGGAAGATGAGGTCCAAAGATGACCAACTTCCAGCAACCGGTATTTTGCTGAGCAAGGACATGTCCGTCTTTGCTAGATACTATACTAAGGTCTGACAAGGATCGGTAGTTTAAACATGGTGCTGGTGTTATGAGGATCTTGTGAAGTGTGTGACATTTTGATTGTTTACAAAACATTTTTTGTTTAAATACTTTTTAGAATGTAATTAAACTATGTTTTTCAATAAAAACGAACAAATTGAATTAGAAGTAAGAGCTGATATATTTTAATCAAATTGATCGTTAAATCAAGTTTGATTGACCAGGCTCTGATACCAATTGTTAGGAACTGAGTTTAAAACTAGTTATGAAAGTTCTAAAAGTGGTAAATGAAAGGAGATAAAACAGATGAACTTGCAAGGGAATGGAAGAACTTTAACTCATAATAGTTGAGAAATTGTTTACATCGTCATGCTTTCGTAATTATGATTACTTGCGTATGACTCACAATCTCCCCCTCAGCTTAAGATAACTGATTTGTTCGTACAGAATGTAAGAAAGGTAGATTCGACTGATAATCAATGAAAGTGATCAAATAGAACAGTACAGGCACTATTTTATTATACTACAATCCTAACCACTAAGGATCTTATTATGATGTCAGCATGAAAGTGCACTTAACAAAAATAAAAAAACTAATAACATCTCCTAAGCTAACCACTGCTATACACTAAACATTACAAGGACTGATAGAAAGCACTGATGATACATCCTCTGTTGGTCTTCAGCAGAGCTTTGCCTTAACAGACTTTTAGCTTTGATCTTCAGTAGATCTTGTCTTGACAGACTTTCAGCTTTGATCTTCAGCAGAGCTTGTCTTGGTAGACCTTTTAGCTTTAGTCTTCAACAGACCTTTGTTTGCAACAAAGTATAGCTATAACAGACCTTGAACATTTGGTCTTCAGAAGAGTTTGAATTAGGCAGATGTTACATTATTATTTGGATCAGAGGTTTGTAGTATATTTTGGCTTTCTATCATCTGTTCTTTTGTAGAGTTCCTAACATTTTTAGGTTGTCCGAATTTGAGAAGATTATAATCCTATCCGAATCTCTGAGTTTCAATTGAGTCTGAATTTGTTGAGGTTCCTTGTCCGAATTTGTGTTTCCATCTCTGTTGAATTTGCGCATCTTGAGCCATAGTTTGTTTTGTCAATGTTTATTCTGTTAGAGTTTATTCTGTCAGAGTTTAATTTGGAACTTTTGAGTTAAATTCAGTTTCTAGATTCTCTGGTGTACGGATTTGGTCCGTACTAGAGTTTTCGGACAATTTGGGGATTTTATCAGGTTTTCGAAGAGAAATGAAGGTGAAGTGAATTGGACTTTAAAAGCCTACAAAGATAAACGGGGAGTAAAAATTTAAAATATCTTCTTTTCTTTGTAAATTTCTAAAAGCTCGTCGTGCGCCAGTGAACCTAGTTTGTATTTACAATAGTGAGATTAAATGAGGTTTAATCTCGCCGCTGTAGTAAAGTTAAAAACATGATACAGTTTAGAGCTAGTGTGTTTGATTGTGTTTCGTCAAGTTTGTTCGAGGTTTGATCAAGTGTTGACATGATGAAGCTGATTGTTCATTTGGCAACTACTTAAAGATTGAGCCTTTATCGTATGCCGGTTAGAGTAGGGAAGATTAGTCTTCTTGGTCCATCTTCCAAGTTGGTGACTGATGTGCGTGGATTGAATATATTTTTATAGTTTTAATTTTCCTTCACACAAATTTTGGTTTTAAAAATGGTTTTCACCAAACAAACTAACCCCACACACAAAAGGGCATGTGTACCCGTCAGGTGGTAATATAGTCGATTGGTAAGAACCGGATATCAATCCATGGACGCGGTGTCTTAGTACTAAACCTTTGTTACTTTTAAGCCTTTTCGATAAATGAGTTGATTTCTTTGTTTCTAAACTATCATGCACAAATAACAAATAGCTAACTAAACTAAGAAAGATTGCTTAAACTAAGTATCCAGTAATAAACATATGACAACAATAAAGCAAGACTAATGGTGATGCAAGTTCTAAATTCAACTAAGTCCCCAATCAAGGCTTCCTAGTTTTGTAAATCTTTGGAAAACTACAATGAGACAACATTCTAATCACCTAATATTTATTCTTTTAAGTTCACTTGCTAAATTGAGGTTATACTTTAATGATGAGTTATTTTGTTTGTCAAAACTCCTAACTCTACAAGTTAAGGAAAACTAATATGAACAACACACTAATCACCCTAACTTGGTTTCAAGTAAGTGACATCTTCATCATGTTCTTGATATGAATCATAAGCATGGTCATGCTAGATAACAATCTTGGCCTAAATCATCAAACCAACATAAGCACCAACTATAGAATTCATATAAACATTCATATGATCTTTCCAAACCTAAATGCAAGAATCTAAACACATGTTCAAATCACCATTCTAATCATGTTGGTAATTACCATTCCTAGTTTCATGCTATGAATCATATCAACAAGTTAACAAGATTCAACAATCATAATCTCTACATGGGCTTTCCAACACAACTGTAAGTACATATGACCAAACATTCAAGAACAATGACTTTAAACATGAACATGAACTCCAAGAACAAGATAAAATATCACCATGAAGATTAACAAACAACAATCACCACATCTATCTGCATGTTATCACATGCTCATTAGCTTCAACAATGTTTAGGCAACACAAATGTTTAGCCCATAAGGTTCATAACTACCAAATCAATTGCAAAATAACTTAGATTGTTCATAAGTAACAAGTGGCAAACCAATGTTTAAGACAAGATTAAATGGTAAAATGAGTAGATCTTCAAGTGATTCACTCTTCTTCAAGGCTCCTTCTTGGCTCTACAAGCTTCCAAGACTAGAATCTTGAGAGAAAAATTCACCAAAATGCTCCAACTCTCCTTCAAATGAGCTTAACACTCGTATTTATACTACTGGTGAGTTCGCACGACTGTGCCACCTTTTGGCATCGTCATGCTTGGCAAGTGTCAGAAGCGCTTTTTCGCCTGTCGATCATGTTTGCTACAATTTCTGGAAAGATCCCGCTTGAACTTCCCTGAGGTAGCATGACCATGCCAAAAGGTGGCACGGTCGTGATTATCGATGATGTATCCGGTGATGACTATTTCGACCTCGGGAATGAATTGATCAGAAACTAAGTTGGGTCGAGCACGGTAGTGCTTGGGTTTGGCATGATCGTGCCAGTCTTGGAGGTTTCTTGTTTACATTGATAGTTGATAGTGCTGATGAGAGTGCCAGTTGAAGGCTTGGCACGGTTGTGCTTGGGGTCGGCACGGTCGTGCACTATCTGGCAGTTTGCTGGAAAGTTCCGTTTTTGCTCCATTTTGCTCCAAAAGCCTCCGTTTCATCACTGGGCCGAAGCCCGGACCTGTATTTTCACAAACAACTCAAATGAGTATCAGAATTAATGAAAATACAACAAGTTCTCGCATAAACGGAGAATATTTGACGTTTAAAAGATGTATAAAATCTTATACATCAGTGACTGATCGGATTCTCAAAATAATTAGGAGGTTCTTACATTACGGGGGAGATCGGAGACGAAAGTTATCGGGTAATTGGTGGATTCGTGAAGATACGATATTGGATCTTGAAGATTCGAGATGAAATGATTTCAGACACTCAGTTGAAGACTTTGATCAAGATGGTGGATGTACATTTTCGGGGTTTGGTTTGTTATTAACTTATCGCACGAAACTTCATGTCTTTGCGGAATTTGAAGTGTTCGATGTTGGGCATTGGAAATCCGATGTTTTGTTCTTCTGTCAGTTAAGTTTGAAGATCAAGGATCGAGTAATGTTCTTACATTTAGTTGTAGGTTGGTTTGTGTTAACTTGATTTGGGAGACGTTTGAGGGGAAGGATCGAAAGTGCTTGATGTTAGATTCTTCGTGTTTCTCAAAGCGGCCATTTAAGTGGTAGTCAGCAAGTCTTTTATTAGAATGGTTTAATATTGTTGTGCTCTACCGGAAAGATCAAGTCTCAGCCATTGTAGAAAGCAAACATGACATCATCAGTCAAGGGGGAGTCTGTAAGTGAAGTATCCGGTGACTAAAGATTATCGGTGCCACACAAAACTGATAGCAATAGTTAAGGGGGAGTCCGTAAGTGCAGCTCTCGCTGGGTAACTGAGCTTTATCACTTCTAGCCAACAAAGTCATGGTCAACAAAGTCAATAGAAGTCAAAGATCCAGGTAATGAAGGCCTTGTCCGAATTTATTAGTTAAACTCGGACTAGAAGTATATTATCGGGATTCTTTATTTCTTTGGTTGTCCGAATTTGATGTATATATTCGAATGGGTATGTTGTCAAGATTTATTATGTAAGGTTTGAATACGTTAGTTATATTCGGACAGGTTAGTATATGTTTGTGGTGTCCGATATTGTTGCCCTAGCCTATATATATATGTGTGTGTGTGTGTATAGGTTAGATTAGGGCAATCAACTCTCATAAGCTCTAACAATCCTTCAATAGTGTGTGCACCTTCTAGAGAGGATGACTATGTGTTAGTGAAAAAGAGCTAGGTTTAGATCTTAGTGATCTAAACCAGCTTGTAGAAGATGATGTATACTCGTTCGGTATGTAATCTATGTTGATCGACAAGAAATGAATGAGTTTCTTCTACATCTTGTTCTCTATCCTTTACGTTTTTGAGGTTTCACGTCTTAAATCGAGGGCGATGGATGTTAAACATTTTTCAATATGCAATAAAAGAAGACATTTACACATTCTTACAACATCAAGGAGATGCGCAATCGATATGGAATGCGTTAAAAGTGAAATTCCAAGGCAATACACAAATGGTTAAAGGTAAAAGGGCCTTGATCAAGAAGGAATTTGACATTTTCACTGCATTAAAGGCGAATCGATGAAGCAGCTCATTGAAAGATATTGTCACTTGGTTGTGGAAATGCAAAGGTTTAGTATTACAAAAGATAATAAAGAATTAATTGACAAGTTAGCCGACGCATTAGTAGAGGGTGAATGATCGACTTACTTAATGATTTTGAAGAATAGTAATAATTATAGTAGATGGAGTCTGGCAAAGTTTATTAAGAAACTCGAAGGGCATGAGTTAGAGCTCCAGAAAATGGCTAAGATGAGAAATGCACATGCCCAACAAGATGTAAATCTATATTTCAAATGCAGTACTGCATCTAACAATCAGAGCCCGAAGATTCAGACTGCGTTCAGTGCTGATAATTCAATTGGATCTTTTTCAAACAAGTGAAACAATGGTACCAGGTTCTCGTTATTCTCAAGTTTCGATCCAAATACCCCAACACAGACGCCCCAATCATCCTAAAGCTTGAACAGTTATAATAACCAAAACAGCTAAACCAATCAAAACAACTCCAATCAACGAATCCTATAGTGCAACATAGTAGTGAACCTTGAAAATGCTCAAGACTTTATTGAGACTATGGCCAAACAACACATGGCATTACTTGCTTCAGTCTTGGAATCATACGAGAGCTTAGTTGCAGGAAAGATCAGTAATCCAAATATGACAAAAGAGGATTACGATCAGATTGATCCAGAAGAGTTAGAGCTTATTGATATTAAGTGGTCTATGGCTAGTATTGTTCGACGAGCTCAAAGATTTATGGAAACTACCGAGAGAAATAGGCTGGGTGGTCCGGAAATGAAACTTGGATTTGAAAAATCAAAGGTTACTTGTTTCAATTGAAGAGAGAAGGGTCATTTTAAAAAGAGTGTCCAAAGCGAGAAGTACATGGAAACCAGAATCCATTCGGTGACGATTATTATTAGAAGGCAATTTATCACCAAACTTATCAACAACCTCAGAGTACGACAAAGCTTATCCAAATTGAGGATGGTTTGGCGAAATCGAAAGACAAAGCTCTTGTGGTCACTCAAGAAGACGAGGGCTTCAATTGGAACAACTACATTCCAAAAACTGAAAGTCTTGCACTTCTAGCAGAAATCATTGAAGAACCTTAACCAGCAGTTGAAGAAACAGTCAAAGAAGTTACAAGTGAAGATTGTGCTGAAGTCGCTTTTGATGAAACTCCAGATAAAAATTCTGATGAATATTACTATGATCAGAGTGCTGAAGAAGATATTTTTCATAGTGCTTTTAAATCAGTCATACCACCTGACGTTTATAAATCTTTTGCAGGTTTCTTTGGAGAATCAAGGCATTATCAAAGCGCACAAATTGTTGAAGAAACAGAGTAGCCTGTAAAAGAAATTGTTAGGTCCTGCTAGGTTTATGCATTAGTTATTTTATTACTTTGGGCATAACTTATGTAAATGGGCTTGGGGTAGATTTTGAGCCTAAGGGCTTTAGGGAAATGGAGCATTAACCCTCTAGTATAAATAGATAATGATGTACTAGGGTTAGTAGCTCCTTGGTGGTTTTCTCTCAACTTGTATTAGACAAATCCAAGATTTATATGCAAGTCGAACTTTCTATTTCATCTTATTTCTTCTATTTCGATTCTTAGCTTGTTTGTGTGAGTGATTCCACCACCATTCAAGCTACGTGTGATATTATAAGATCCAGTTATCGGGACTTACAATTGGTATCAGAGCCTGTTTGAACCTGTTTCTAGGCTCAGATCTGATATCACACTGTTTCAGATTGCACCTGCTGCTGTTTCAGAGTGTCTTCTATTTTTCTGTTGCATTTCGGATCATCTCGGATAAACTCGGATCATCTGCTTGAATATCTTGGATACCATCTCGGATCAATGCCTGCATCTCGAATTCCATCTCGAATCATTACTTGCATCTCGGATTCCATCTTGAAACAATACTGTTGCATCTCTGATTATTATTGTTGCATCTCGGATCATTACGTTTGCATCTCGGATCATCATCTTCCAATTCAAATACCATCTTGGATAAAGTACTATTTCGAGTTCGAGATGTTGTTCGAAGTTACTATTCCAACACTAGTTGCTATTCAAATCGCTGTTCTGAATTGACTCATTTCGGATCCTGTTTCGAGTTGACTGTTTGACCATTTCAAATTAGACTTGTCACTTTCATTAAAAATTTAATTTAACTAATATTTGGTAAAAATTAAAAATGATGAACCCGAACGCTATTTGACTGCTGCAGATCTCACCAACACTACCTTGACAGCCATCCAGTCTCATACTCTAGAAATGCATCAAGAACTAGATCAGAGTATCAGAATGTCTACCAAGATTCCAAGGTTGCTATATGGAGATGACTACTTTGACTAGACCTGGCGCTTTGAGCAGTATTGCAAAGCCAAGGAACCCGGTATGTGGAGTTGTATTCGTGATAGTCCCCGCACTATCATGTGCGCAATTGCAGATGAGCTAGACAATCAGATTCCAACACTAGAAAGTTTATGGTCCGACGATGATCGAAAAATCAAGGACGAAGATGATAAGGCAATGGCAAATCTTCATATGGCTCTCGGTCCTGACATCTCGATTGTTGTCAAAAACTGCACAAATGCGAAAGAAATCTAGGATGTGCTCAAAACTTTGTACGAAGAAAACACTAACATGAAGGCTAGCAGGTTAAACATGTTGAACCAGAAGTTCAATTCATTTAATCACATCTACGGGGAGACTGTGGAGAACCAAATTAGGAGATTGGTCAAACCCATCTCATAGATGATCAGTGCTAGTTTCTGATCACTAACAGGGGGATGAATCGCCAACTGTTGAATTCACTGCCAAAGTCTTGGGGTGATGATGTTTGATGATCAAACGTACTACAAATCTGAATGAAGTTCCTCTTGGATGAACTTCAAGGCATCTCGGATAGATCATCATGGCATCTCGGATGGATCTCGGATAGTCATCCGAGATCTCACATCTTCATCGAGATGTCAGGGCATCTCGGATGACTGACAAAGGGTCATTCAAGTTGAACCCTTGACATTTAAGATGCCCTTGAACCGGTTCATCCAAATGAATCATGACTTAGTTCATCTGAAGCAGTTTGACCCGGTTCATCCGATTCATTTTGACAGGTTCAATATGGTTTGAACCTTTTAGTTCCCTGGCTGACCTCTTGACCCCCCCTCTACTTGAACTGTTGACTTGTTGACTATTCAAACCGTTTGATTTAGGATCAAACGGTAAAAGTTCAAGTGCAAAAAATGGCCAAAAGATGGTTGAAAAACACAAACTAGAAGTTGAAGCCTTCCCTAATCAAACCTTCTACCTATCCTATCCTCTGTCAGAGTACCGTGAAATGTTCAAATCCTTGATAGTCGGCCTGAGCAACTGCCGACTCACTCACATTTTGAAGACAAATCCAGTTATCGATGAAGAAATGATACAAGATTTCTGAATCAATGTTAAAGTCAAAAGAGGCGGTGCGGCTATCGAATCAAAGATTCAAGGAACAGATGTTATTGTTTCAGAGTCAGCTATAGGAGAGGCACTAAAATTTGAAGATCAAGATCGTCATCCAACAGCGTACGACAGAGACAATGTGATAAAGCACTTCGACTCATGAGTTATGAAGGCACTTGTCGAACAGTGTTGAAAAAGTTGTTTCCACCATACTGGAGGTGTTTGGCTCACATCCTCCTACATTGTATATCTGAAAACAAAGGTGGCCATGATCAGTTGAATGAGATGCATACAACCACACTCGTTTCCTTAGTCAACGACTGGGATTACAACTTTTCAGCCATCATCTTCGACAACATGAAGAATATGTTAGAGAATACAAAGAAGAAGGTGTTTCTGTTAGACCCAAGGTTTGTGCAAATGATCATAGATGAGAAGTATCCAGATCTGGTAAAGGGCACAAACCATCTAAATTTGAAGCTGCTAGGTCCTAGTTGTTTTGAAGGGGCCTACAAACAGCGTGAGTCAGCGAAATCAAGTATGTTGGAAGATATGATCTAGTGAAGCATGGGAATTTCAGGATGTTGTGTCGGCTCCTCAACATGTAAACACCATGATTGCTGAAGAACAGATATACAAATCATCGATGCGGCCAAGAAACCAGAACCTGAAGTCGAAGATCGGGTTACAAACGAAGAGAATGAAGAAGAGTTGGAACATGTTGAGACAGAGAAAGCTGAGGAAACCGTCAAAGAACTAAATTTGATGAGTGCTGAGGATCTTGCTGCTCTTCTTGCATCACTAGAAGGCGATTCTAGGGTCCCTCATCCCAAAATCGTTCCTACTGAAGAAACTCAAAAAGAAGACAATCCTATCACTAAGCAAAAGTCAAGAAAGAAATAGAGAACTGAAGCAGAAACCCCTGTTAACCCCAAGCCTACAAGCTCAAATGTCATTCCTGAACCAGTTACACAAGATGCCCAAATCACAGACACGCTAGAGAGTTCAAGTGGTTTTCGATTTAAAGGTGGAAGTTCGAGTGGTGGGTTTATAGAACAGGATGAAGAAGCATTGAGAATAGCTGCAAATAAGAAAAAATTTATTGAACAATCTGACAATGATGATGATGATGATGAAGTAGTAGATGTCGGTAAACTGCAACGAAGAGTGGTGTTGTTAGAACAAGACAATGAATTGAAGAGAGCTCAAATATATTCGCTGCAAGCAGATTCTATGCTAAAAGATGCCAAGATATCATCTCTACAAGATCAAGTAACCATTAGAGATAAAGCAACTGAGCAGCTGTAGGGTGATGTAAGTTTGTTAATGGCAGAGGTTTATGAGATGAAAGCCAAGCTGCAAAAGAAGTTCAATGGTGAATTTGCAGATAAAGATAACAATCCTTTGAATGTTGCACATCATGAACGTACTTCTGAAGAGAAAGCTTCAGCCGATGCTAAAAGAGAAGTTGGTTTGAATGCCTACCTAGCTGCAGAACAAACAAAGAAAAGAAAGCTATCTCAAAAGAAGCAAAGCAGCAAACCCATGTTAGTTATGAAAAATCAATACGTGAATCCTCTGGATGAAAGCTTCCAAGTAAAGGATCCAACCAAAACCTCTGATCACTACGTAATGGAGCTGGGATCAAGTCATTATGACAAAGTCGTAAACAAATCTAAGGTCAAGTGTTGGAAATATGATCATGATAGAAAGCTATGGCTGGTGACCAGAGAGAGCGGGCACAAAGAATACTACTGGAAAGAGTCACGGTTTGAGTCTTGGACCAAGCTCGACCTAAAAAGCCTATTACGAGCTCACTATTCTGATTCTGATCCAAATCAGCATGGCCCAGGCTGGGCATTTCACTCAAAACTCAAATAGAAGTAAAGCATGACTTCCCAAACATGAAGACTGCTGAGTCTTATCTTAAGAAGAATCCCAAAATCCATGACCCCCACACTCACAAGCGTATGAAATCAGTTATATAGCCACCAACAGACAAAGAAAAGGTCATTCCTGCTGCTCCAAAGTTTCAAAAAGGTGTGCTAAAGAACTTTTTCTACTAGGCAAATGATCCACGGATGGTAGAGGCTGTGATCGTGACAAAAGAGAAGGCTTTCAGATTGTCAGACGTATTGGAGCTGATCAGCTTTCATGAAGAAGATATCAGGGTTTTGGACCAACATCGGATTCACACAAATGACAAGTATGAAGCATGAGCGAAGTCCTGGACCAGTGGAGTGGCTACAGTGATCCAAAACAAGTTGTATGTGGATCCAACTCCACTATTTGGAAGCTACTGAACTAGTGGATCTTAAAGCGGAACGCTACACTAATGCAATATATAGGGGGAGATTGTTAGGTCATGTTGGGTTTATGCATTAGTTATTTTATTACTTTGGGCATATCTTATGTAAATGGGCTTGGGGGTAGCATTTGGGCCTAAGGGCTTTAGAGTAATGGAGCACTAACCCTCTAGTATAAATAGATAATGATGTATTAGGGTTAGTGGCTCCTTGGTGGCTTTTCTCTCAACTTTATTATACAAATTCAAGATTTGAATGCAAGTTGAACTTTCTGTTTCATCTTATTTCTTCTATTTTGATTCTTAGCTTGTTTGTATGATTCTACCACCATTCAAGCTATGTGTGATATCGTAAGATCCGGTTATCAGGACTTACAGAAATTATCGATGTCACCAAAGAAATGAATGCTGAAAACCTCAAAGAGATTGTTGATAAAGCTATGATGGCATAATTATAAGAGGTAGTCTCTGAGAAAGTTCAGGAGGTTGTGATTGAGTAAGTCAAAGATGAGGGTAAGAATGAGAAGACAGAAACAGAAAAACAATGCATAAAGTGCTTAAAGCCATGCAAAGAGGGGTTTGAGAAAGATGAAAAGTATAAAGAACTTAAAAACACATTAATAACCTATCCAATGATCTAAAAGATACTAAAGAAGCTTATGATAAACTGAGCAAAACTATTAACCAATACCGAGATACTAACAGAGAAGATAATGTTACGCTTTCTACGCTCAAAGTGACGGTCATGGACAACCAAATGGCAATAAACATTCACATTGACACGATCGCTAAATCAACAGGAGCTAGAAATCATCAGGATCGAATCGGAATGGGTTAATAAGAAACTGGTCAGTTATTCAACAGCTTCTTACATGTTGGATCACATCCTCCCTAAACTAGCGAGAAAAGATGAAACATGAGAGGATGTGTATGGTTATCAGAATAAACGTTTAGTTATCATCGAGTTCCACCCACGATGTGGAACAGTTATTCCAGGAAAAAGCCTGACGGGGTGGAAAAGGCGCTTAATTTAAAATTAAAAACTAAAAAGAAAGATGAGTTGCCTGAAAATCTCGATATAACCTATACCAAGTCAAAAAATGAGTGTGAGTCAGAGGTTGTTAAAAATGTCGTTGAAAAGGTTATGGAAAACGACAGTGAAAGTAAGGCATTTGAAAGTGCTCAATCTAACCTTGAGAAAACAAGTTCAAGCTCGCATTCTGAAAATGACCATAGTTTTCACAAGAATTATATTCCAAAATCAGAATATGGTTAGAATGAAGATCCAAATATTGTTATGTATAAAATGAACGAATCTCACAAGCTGCATTCTGATGATGAATTTCTGATATACAACGTGAACCTGGACAAAGTTGACAAAGTGTTCAAGTTGGTAGAAGTTGATATGTCTAAGATTGATAATCTTTATAAATCTTACTATACAAAATGCTCCGACTCTAACAATCAAAAGAAAAATAACTATTATGGGAGACAGGGTTTGTGGTATGGTAAGAGAAACAACAACAGGTTTGGAAATTCAAAGTTCACAAAGAAAATGGTTTTTGTTTCTAGCACAAGCTTAGAGAGTGAAAAAGAGAGTTTGTCAAGCAAACAATCAAACAAAGAATTTTTCACTTAAAAACAACACCGTGAACAGGTTAAGGGATCCTCTGCTGTCACAGACAGTAGGAAGTACTTTAAATGCAACCAGGTTGGACATATCACTAGACGGTGTCCACAAATACATCTAAACATGTTTACAATGTTAAGAAAACTTCAGAGGATGTAAAACAAAAATCCTCAATGTTTGTTCCTACTAAAATTTTAAAACGAAACAACGAATCTAAAAACGACGTGAATCCAGCAAATCTTAATGTTTCAACTGAAAAGCTGGTGAATCATCAATCAAAATGGAACAAAAAGATTCAAAATATTATCCCAAAAATGTAATTTCAAAAAATCAGACTTGGGTGATTAAATCAAAAGCATCTTCTAAAAATATTAAAACATCTGTTCCAACTATGATTGATAAGAAAGTTGAACAGATTGTTGAAACAAAGAATCAAAGTGTGTGTGATAAAACCTGTAAAACCCCATACAACACCGTTAAGGCTTGGGTCTCACTGTGACACCCGGCTATTTTGAGTCTATATCGTACTAGTGTGACACGTGTTATGAACAAATAAAGGCAATATTTTATTGAATTTGGTGTTATTTGATGGTATTTGATCTGTTGGTAAATCCAAACTTTATTAGAAATTATGTTGGCAGTAATAAGATAAACGCTTATCGCGTAACGAAAAAAATGTGAAACGAACGTTGATGACCGCCCGATTAATGTTAAAATCCAAAAAATATTTCGCTATGATTAAAATGCTATTTTTAATCATATTTGTGAGGAAAAATTAATTAAAACACTTAGAAACTCTATTTTCCGAGTTTAAGCGCATAATGTGCAACACCACGCATATACTTTAAAACATAGGCAACACAGTCAGTCTAGGCAAATAAAATATCGTTCAGCAATATTATGGCGAGTTTATTTTTATAGAGTGATAAAAATAATTTAAACGCCTTAAAACGCAAATAAACGTGAGATAAAATACCTGGTAGTTAGTTAAATACCTGTATTTATCCGAATATATAATATATATGCATATGTATATGTAAGAATGTGAGAGATGGACATAGGTGGCGGCCATAAAGGTGCCCACCTATTCTTGAAAGCTTCCAATTTGACAAGTGTTGGCTATTGAGAAAATACACAATGATTATAAAACTTCTCACACTCTATACATGCATTTTTCAAAGATTAAAAATCATCATCTCACTCTCTCTTTCCCTCTCTCTCTCTCTCTTATTAGGCCGAAACCACCCCCACACACTTTCATTTTTGAATTTCAAACACTTTTTTGAAGAATCAAGGCCATTTCAAGGTGTTTCCAAGTTGTTTTGAAGATCCAAGAGTGATTTCAAGGTGATTACCAAGAAGAACAAGCTCCATATCATCAAACTTTCTCAAAAAACCCACCAAAATCTTGAAGGTATAAAACTTACTTTTTAAATCATGGTCTTGATTCTTGGTGATCAAGATGATAGTGGAAGGTTTCTCTTAATCTTAGAGTTCTTCACAAACTTGAAACTAATAACAAATGGGTTTTTAAACAAAATAAAAATTGAAGTATATGTGTGTGTGTATATAGCCGTAGGTGTGTGTATATATGTGTTAGAGTTTGAGTTTTGATTTTTGTTGATTCTTGATTGACATGATTCTTGAAAAATGAATGCATGCCTGATCAAAAAGGATTTTTATAAAAGTCCATATAATTAAAGATGAACATGTAAAAGTGGGTTTTTGGATGTATATGTGCACATGTGTGTGTGTCTTGTCTATGTATATACGTATGCATGCATGTGGGTTTTTTGTTGGATGATCATAAATGTAATAATGTTACATGCATTTACGTCAAGATGATTGGGTGATGAGTGATAAAGATGTCTTGGACTAAATAAACATGGATTAGATGTATGATTGGATACATTTAAGTCCTGAATGGAAATAAAATAATAACCATGCATTAGATGCTTGTACATAAGCATGCATGATGATTAAATGATCACGAGATGATGAATTTATTATGGTATGATAAAAGTGAATGAAATTAAAATATAAACACACAAAAATGATGTTATATGATGTGTTATGATGATATGAAGTTTTGTCTAAGTTTGGTAGCTTTACATGTTGTACATGTAGCTTAAAAAGAAGTAAAATGGGTGAAATTGTATGATTTATGTGACTTACATGAAATTGAAATTAAAATTAGTATAAGTACCATTTTATTCATTAAATAACATGTGTTATGTTAAAATATCAAGCCGTTACGATTTGGGAAGATTATTGTTAAGTTCGGTACAAGACTATGCGTCAAAAGGTAAAAATCGGCTTTTAAGGTGATTTTTATAAAACTATTTTAGATCAGAATATAAACTGATATTTTTCATACAAATATAAGTATCTTAACTTATATTAAGTATCCTTGGCAATTGGCTAGTCATACGTGACTTCCGACGCCCAAAAACGTTACCGAAACGTCAAAATACGCATATTTCAATGTACACGAAAATGAGTTGTTCAAGAATTAACTTTGTGTGATAACATGTGATATGTGAATATACGTATGTGAAATGTGATATGTTAACTGATGATATGATAGTAGGATTTAAGACTATGCATGTACACTTGTTCGGTTGAAACGGTAATTCCGTTAAAAGTCGCGTTAAGTATGTAACTTATTTGTCGAACATGAAAACAGAACATATGTTAACTTGATGAGTTATTTCGTGTATAAATGCATTAAAAATGATAAAAATATATAAGTTGACAAAATACGTGTAATATGATATTCGATAATATGTTAACATTTATGTATATATATTACGAAGCGCAAATCATAGATATATTGCTTATAAAACCGGTATGATAACGGATATAATATAATGAGTGTCACCAATAAAATAGTTAAAATCGTAAACATCTTTATATATATATATATATATATATATATATATATATATATATATATATATATATTTATATATGCCAACATAATCAAAAATAAAGACTTTTTGAGAAAATCTCAAAGTTATGTGAAAAATTCTACGTATTGGAGAAACTTAGGTATTTGTGGAATATTGGTTATTAAATCGTTCTACTTAAATTAGGACGTGTATATCAATTTGTGAATTTGCCATAATATAAATATGCACCCAAAGTTGAGTGTCACTAACCCCTCTTTTTACTGTTTTATATACGTTTTGGGGGAAGAACACGCATTAAAAGGATAATTATACGTTTTTGTATAAAATATGCCTTTAAATAAATTATTTATATATTTTTGTGGAAAATATATGGTTTTGATTGATATAAATATATGTTTCAGGGAGAAACGGGTTTTGATGAATAAATATACGTTTTGGGGAGAAACGGGTTTTGATTGGTTATATATATGTTTCGGGGAGAAACGTTGATTATTACGGTGTTTTGGACAAAACAACCGCATAGATTTAAATATGTTTAAATCTAAGTTGTGACGAAATTGCTCGATCTCAAGAGAGTAAGTATCGGTATTGGCTTATGTTTCGGTGGGGACTTCAGAAATTCATACAACACAAAATATTAGATTTATCATTTAGTAGGATATATATATATATATGAGGTAGGCATTATAAGTTGCCCGTTGTGGGCACTTGCGCAAATTTTTCCGTTTAATCATTATTACTGTATGCGTGGAATTGTTGATAAATCTATCAGGTTGACCACCCTGTCGTGACGGTAGCTCCTTGTCAAGTCAAGCGACGAATTTATATTCTGTATTGTTTAACTTTGATTATACCCTTATTGTTAATATATAGCTCGTATAGTCTTGAAAACTTATGAATCTGAACATTTGATGCTAGAAATTTAATATCTAAACCTTGGGAAAATGTCTTAATCTCGAAGGTTTTCGGATAGTGCTTGCGATGACTTACCCTCGTATTTTTGTAAAGAAGTTTAGATTGGCTTTCTCAAATTATATGGATGTTTTATTATTAAACACGTAATAAGAAAGTTTTCCTTGGATCAAATTATTTATAATTTGAATATGTGAACTCACCCTCCTTTGTGTTGACACTTGATTTTAACGTGTTCTTCAGGTACATGAGTCTGGCTTCGGGATTTTAGCATATCTTGTGGTTGTTGATGCATGTTGTGTTAAATAATAATTTGGACAAGTTTTAAAACTATCTTGGGACCAAGTTTGTACTAAGATGCATAAGGATCAAAACAACTTAACTATGTTGTGGTTGTGGTTGTTTATAAACTCTACTTTGAATTATGTTTTAATTAAGTTGAATGTCCAAAAATAATAATGCATCATCCACAAAGATACTTATGGGCACCAACTTCTGTCACCACTATGTTTGTATTTCCGCTACGACGTTTTTGGGGTGTGACACTCACTATTCAAATAATTGTTGAAATGTATGTGCAGGAGCTCCCAAGATTCGTCATTTCCAAGTGGATCATGGATAGCGGAGCATACCGACACAAGACGGGGATGTTGGCTCTCTTATACGACGTAAAATCTATCCGATGGGGCTACGTAGGGTTTGCAGGAAACCAGGGAGGTGGAATTGTAGGTGAAGGGATTGTAAGTAATGGTGTGGGGTCGTTCGACAAGGTCAACTACATAGAAGAGTTAGAGAACCACTTACTGAGTATCTCTCATATCTATGATAAAAATTCACAACACACTTCACTGGTGAGAATGACTTATTCTGAAGCCAGGATTCCATATACCGGAGGTGCAGATTTTGATGTGCGCTCCCCGAGAAAATGATTTGTATGTCTAGACATGAGTGTTGCGACCACAACGACAAAATCTGCGCAATGTTTTGTGTCAAAAGCAACAGAGAAAGAATCAATCATGTAGCATAAGAAAATGGGACACATTCATCTCCGAAAAATGGATTTCTTGGTACACAACAATCTAGTAGAGGGGGTCAACTTAAAGAGTTTTCACTTGAATGACGACTGCATAAGTTGCAAGAAGGGAAAATAGCACAAAAAGTCGCATCCCGGGAAGCTTCTAAACTCAATAAAGTTTTCGCTAGAAAGACTACACATGGATCTCTTTAGACCAGTCAATGTTCGAAGTATTTCAGTAAATCTATATTGTCTTGTTGTTAATGATAACTACTCAAGGTTTTCGTGGGTGATGTTCTTGGAAAACAAGGATGAAACTTTTGAGAGTCTGATGATCTTGTTCCAAAAATTAGAGAATATGTAGCACTTATCAATTCGACGCATTAGAAGTGACAATGGTACAGAATTCAAGAACAACCGGATATTAGAGTTTTGCAATGCGAAGGGAATTCTGCATGAATTTATCGCACCATACACCCCACAACAAAATGGTGAATCTGAACGTATAAAGAGAACCTTATAGAGATAGCAAGAACCAAGTTTACCGATTCAAAACTGTTAGTTAGCTTTTGGAGTGAAGCCGTGGCCTCTACTTGTTATACATTGAATAGAGTATTGACAGTCAAGCTACACAAGATAACATGTTTCGAGCTACTAAACCAACAAAAGCCAAACCTGAAGTATTTAGAACCTTTTGGGTCACCATGCACGGTAATCAATGCAAATGGCAAATTTTGGGCTAAATCGATGGAAGGTTTCTTCGTGGGATATGCTAGTCCGCTAATGAGAGTTTATCTTTCTAGCATAAACCGGGTTATTGAAGATCAGAACATAGATTGTCAATGTTATACGTCTCCAACACAAAAACCAGGAGATTCTTGGTTGTTCAGTTACAAAAGTCTTTGGAATTCCTTCGAGCTGCCAGCTGAACCTACAGAAGAGGAACTTGTGATGCTTTATCAGCAACAACAATCTTTATCACGAGACCAAGTTCCTCGACCAATTGTGATAACTCAATCACCTATTGGTACTCATTATGCTAAAGCAGACCGTAGTTCTCAACATTCGGAATCACAGACTACTAGAACAAGTGATCTCACAGCCGAACAAGAAATTAATGATACAGCTCCCTCATTCGATCAATCTGATGATTGTGAATCTGATGTTGAACCGACATATGACGAGAATGAATCTACTTCCAATGATGGTGAAGATCAGATTGAAGGTTTACTCAACAATCAAGCTGAGGAAACGACAAATTGAATATCAGAATGAAGCATCTGCAGTTAATCAGAATGTTGATCAAAATATTACAAATCTCGAACACAAAGTGAGCGTTTCTAATGAAGTTATGTCGAGGACATTGTCATACCACCCACCAGAGTTCATTATTGGAGAGTTGCAGACTGTTGTTATAACGCGAAAGCAATCAATCAGGATCCTATCTGTTTTTATTCTAATATAGCACCTTTACAAAACACAGTCTCATATAGATGTTTTATTTCGCAGATCGAGCACAAAACATATAAGGAAGATCTCATAGAAGCCAGCTGGGTAAACGCCATGCAGGAGTGAGCTCTTGCAGTTTGAAAAACTCGGTGTGGGGAAACTCATTGATCTATCGGAAGACCTAAGAAGATAAACAAAAAATGGCTCTTCAAGTGCAAAAGAGATGACAGAGGAGTAATTGTCTGTAACAAAGCGCGAATCATTGTTCAGGGACTTCAACAGCAAGAGGGAATAGAGTACACTGAAGTTTATGCTCCTGTGGCCAGATTGAAGTAATCTGCATCTTCCTCGCTTTCGCCTCATGGAAGGGATTCAAAGTGTACCAATTGGATATGAAGTCCACGTTCCTATACGTAAAAGTGAAAGAGGAGGTGTACGCAACCACCAGGGTTCGTCGATCTGATACACAAAGACAAGGTTTATCTACTCGATAAGGCATTATACGGCTTACACCAGGCCCCGAGAACCTAGTATGAGACGCTTTCTCAGCACCTTCTGGACAACATTTTAATGTATCTAACAGCATCACGATTGGATATCATGTATCTGACATGCCTCTACGCACGCTATCAGTCAAGTCTAAGAGTGTTACATTTGTTTATCATCAAAAGGATCCTTTGTTACCTGAAAGGTTGCCCAAGCACCGGCTTATGGTATCCCCGTACCAACGACTTCAATCTCGTGGGATACTCCGACTCTAACTTTAGGTGTTGCAAATTAACTGCTAAATCTACAACTGCCGGTTGCTAGTTCTTTGGCATGCGCTTAGTAACGTGGCAATGCAATAAGTAAACCACAGTCGCTTTCTCTACTTGTGAATCAGAATACGTTTCAACTTCCAGTTGTTGTTCCCAAATCTTGTGGATACAACAACAAATGAGAGACTATGGATTGTAGTTTCTTGATACGCCTATATATGTAGATAATGAGGCTGCCATTAACATAACAAAAAGTCTGGTTCAACACTCTAAAACTAAACACATTGAAAATAGACATCACTTTATCTGTGACTACTACGAGAAAAGGTTGATTCGTATTGAAAAGATCCACACCGATGAACAGAAAGCAGACTTTATACAAAACCATTTGACAGAGCAAAATTTAAATATCTTTTGAAATTACACGAGATGAAATATCTGACATCAGGGGGACACAGAGGTTGAAGCCGAGATGGATGACGATTTGACTTAATCCTCATCCGTTTGTCAAGTTTTTAGTTTTCAAATTTCTTTTTTAAAACCATAAATACAAAAATGCGTTTTTGATTTTAGGGAGAGAATATGTTGTGAAAAATACAAAAACATATAAAAATTTAAAAATGTACAAAAACATGAAAAAGATAAAAAGAGTTTCAGTGTAAAAATGAGGAAATAATAATACATCAGTGAACTATCACAGTACGCTAAAGAAATGTAATGTCAAAAGTGTTTAAACAAGTCTCACTAATGATGTGCCAGTAGACTTTGCACATTCAGTAAATTATTTTCAAGATATAAACGTAAAGAAAAACTTATTACTTAGTGGCTTAACATCTCTCGATATATGGTCTTAGTACACCGAAATTTCGTTTAAGATATTGCTGGATTCTGAGATACAAGGTCTTTATAGATAATTGATATCTGAGGTATTATACAAGTTCTTATTTTGCGTAAGCAATGGCCTAGAACTTGTAGAATACTTTTGCTTTAGAACATTAATACTGCATTAAATTGAAAAGTATCGTAAGATCTGACAATTGCAGTAAAAAGATTCCACAATATGAAACACCACTTTTAAGTCGAGCATTCATCTCTTTGTCTATATGGTGGTACTAACTTGAGCTCTCAAGGTCTCACACAACCTAGATACAGATATAAGTTAGATATATTTACCTGTAAGATAAAATCTAGGGAATCTTGATAAGGGAGTATATTTTGAGGTAGGAAACACTATTAAGTCAAGTTCTAAGACATCTAATTATCGTATCTTGAAACAATTGAGAAATGTGTAGAAGTTTAAGTGGATTGGTATGCTGACAATCTAAGTGAATCTGTTTAGAACTTAAAGTTTAATCAAGATCAATGGTACTAGTGATAAGTCTCAAAAAATGATATAATCCTCTTACACAAACTTACAAAAATGTTTGTAAATATGTTTGTACATAGTTATTCATTTCAGAAAACCCAAAATATTTTCAGTGTGTTTTAGCATAAACTTCGGAAAAACCATAGTTTCGACTGCCGATGATGGAAAATTGATTTTCAAAATCCAAATCTGCTAAGTGCTGAATGAAATTTGGAGAACAACGGGTTGGGAGCTTATCTGAAATGAGAAAATGTTTTGAAATGATCAAAAGTTCATTAATTTGAAACTTAAAAATGACATAAAATATCAATATGTTCATAAAGTGTTCAACCAAAGTCAATAACTTGGACTTGGTAGACAAATCAGATAATCAGGGTCAGTACTTGGACTTGGTTAACTGAGTGGGTTGTTAAAACTGATAAAATGTTCGAGAAATTGAAAATTTTGAAAAATTTGGGATACCTTCGTACGAAGGAAGATATCTTATCTTCGCACGAATTAGATATCTTACCCTCGTACGAAGATGACAGGTCATGTCTATGATCCAAATGCTCAGGTCTAACTATGAATAACCTAGTCCAATCATGTGCTGAATCCATTTATTAAATTAGGTGACATGTAAAACATGATTACTTTTCAATTCACTGTTCTCATTCAATACTCAAACTTGTACATCCAGAAAACAACTCGACAGGGCTTCGCTGTATCGTTTACAAAACTATTACAGACTCAAGAACACACTAAACTATTTATAGACATTCATCTTCATGCGAACTTAGAATCTTACCTTCGTACGAACTTGAGTGTTCCACTTTCGTTAGAAGTTAACAGGCTAACTTCATATGAACGTGGCATATCCATCTTCGTACGAAGGTAACCAATACAATACACAAAATCTAACATTTAACTTATTACAGACACTGACACGACTCCTAGACACAGGCAGCAGACATATATATCAGCAAACTCCCCCTTGGATGTTGTCGCACTCTCGATCGGTCTTTAGTCTTCAAAAAAACCTTCATAATATTAAACTTTATCTTCCAAAGAAATTCTTTCTCTTCACTTGGAATAGGCATTTGGTCTATTCGCGGAGCCTACTTCATAAATTGAAATATTTTAATAGATGCTTTCTTTATCTTCTCGTCAATCCGTTCTTCCTTTCTCATTTCCTTCTTGAACTCCTTACCTTCTAACTCTCTCCACTTCGATTTCCACATTTTCCCATAATTAATACTGTGTGCATAACAAACATTGATTACACCTTGGTACTACATCGCTTGCACTTTCTCTTTTGCTTTATAACAAATCTTGTCATAGAATAAGCATTCAATATCCTTCTCTTAACAATTTACCAACCACATCAGATCTAGAATCCGTATTGTTCTCCATAATCCATATGTTTTCAATACAATCACGGCTTCACTAGTTTCAATGGCATACTGCCACCACTTGAAGAATTCACTGAAACCTTGTTCAATCTTCATTTAGGGCATATTCTTCATTGCACGTGGCCGTTTCACAATTAGCGTCACATCTTTCTCTTTTGTAACTGGATCAATCTTTATAATATTCCTAGGAATATGCGGCTTCCGGTTCAAAAAACCATCAATAGCTTCAAATCTGATCAGCTCCCATAACCTCTGATCATTCCATTTCATCTGATAATTAATGCACTTGGTTTGGCGTAACTCTTCAACATCCCACTATGGAAACGTTTCAATATCATGTAAATATCGGAAGTATTGAACCCCAAATTCTCTATCAACAGCTTACACGTTAAATTCAGGTAGCCAACCCTAACTTAGAATATCCCCTAACGACTTATCTTGATCTCGAGTGAAAACACTAACAGTCGTCGGAATGTCCTTTCCTTTGGCATCTCTTTAAACCACGTCTTCCTGGCTTCCAAAATTTCTTCTTTAGTCAATCACCTCGGAAGATTGCCATCCTTAACTGTCTCTTCCACTTTTCTTTTCAACAAATCATCTGTTTCTTAATTGAACATATCTTGAAATGTTGGGAAGTCATTTGTTCGTTCACCAGTATATTTCACCGTTTCGTCATCGGAATCATCCTCCACGACAACATTGTCATAGTTATCTGCATCCTCGACATACCGATAAACATAATCATCTGGCTTTACAATACTTATATTGCTCAGCTCTTCCTCGAAATCAAATTCAAATGAACTTTTATTAACACCCAACATCTGAGCAATCTCTTCTCTGGTGTAATTGTGGATAAACTCTCCCTCTTCCACACCATGCTCCAGATATATCATTCTATGTTGCATTTCAGGAACAGCCCTTAGTGGAACAACGTCTGTGAGAATTCCTGAATGCATTTCTTTGTTAACAGAATCTTTCTTGTCCCTCTCTTTCTTAGAATCATCTTCCTGATTAGCATCATCATTCAAGAAATCATCGTAGCTAAATGATTCAGAGATCTTAGCTTCATACACCACTAAACCAGTACCACCCTGAGTGTTATTATCATCGTCACCCTTATCATCGTCATCTTTTTTATCATCACTATCAACATCCAAGTTTTCATCATCCTCTTAATCCTCCTCCTCAGTTTCTTTCTCCTTTGCTCTCCGTTTCTCTAAAAATTTCTCTTTATATGATAAGCACGGAACATCAATCACATCACCAACAAGAACAAAATTATAGATATCTATTCCTGGCTCTAGCTTAGGGGTAATAATCGGAATATCATCTATATTCTTTTTGCCTTTGCCTGCAGATACAGCTTTTGCTTCAGCCTTTCTTGCCCTTTCGGCAACCCTTTCTCTGGCTTCTTCAATCTCAATCAAGTCAAATTCTACTTCAAAATCTATTCCCAACTTCTTTTGTATAACTTTCTAACACATGTCAAGCTTTGTATCCTTTATCAATTTGTCAGCTTCTAAGTTCTCTGTCAATCTTTGCAATCTTTCGTTATTAGAAATAAGACTTGTTATCACAGATTTCGTATGATTACGATCATTCTCCGGAAACTTGATTCTATTCTCCAATTCGTTAATCTTTTGATCATTGAAAAAATATGTATTCATTCCACCCATAGAGTCAAGATCTGGAAAATCCTTAAATATACGACTTGTATCTTCAAAATCAAGTCTAGTTTGATGAGATCGTCGTCTTGGGTAGATTGAGGAGTTGACTGTGGTTGTCTTTGTGATGATGGTTGTTTCGGTGTAGATTGTTTTTGAATCCGTGATGATGGTGGTTGTTGCACTTGAGGTGATGGTGGTCTTTGTGGTGATGTATGATGTGTTGATGTATGATGTGGTGGTGATGAGGAAGGATGGCGGGATTAGACGTAAGTTTGAACGAGATATCACTAATTTGGTAGAATGTTATTAAGAACGGAGTAGAAGCAGAAGTCGAATGATTTCATTCATACCGAAAGAGTATACATCTTTACAAGCTAGAGAAATTGGAAATTTCTTAAGCAATTCCCATCTAGGAACTCCAAAACTTAACAACTATGAACACACGATGATGTATGTAGACTTTCTAGCCTCGTGCAAACTAGATCCATTTACCTTCATACGAACTAATTACCTTCATACGAAGGTGCTTGTTTACCTTCGTGCAAAGGGGTTTACCTCCGTATGAAGTAGCTACCTTCGTACGGAGTGACTACTTCGTATGAAGTAACATATACGCACCTCTCTAGTTCGCTCTTAAGTCATGTGTTTGTATCTTATCTATTCAATATTTAACACACGCTCTATCTAGCCTATTCGCACAGTGGCGGACACATGGAACATGCACCAACAATTTCCCCCTTGTATGTCACTATCGAATCTTGATCTTGATCTTGAAATATAAGAGCCATATTTGAATATTCTACAACTTCAATTAGGCATCTTGATATCTTCAGATAATTCCCCATTGATTGATGGTTCAGGCTTGTATTATCTTCATTATGCACAAATTCCCCTTGGAATGAATCTTCATGTCTTTGTTTGCATGGTGACTAACCTACTCTGATTTGCTTAACTTCAATCTTCGTGAATAATCACCAACTTGAAACTAATTAATGCAGCTTCTCCGTTGCAACTTTAACCACATCTGTGTTCAGTTTTTGATTTAACATTGTAGCACGTGAGCTGATAACTTAATCTTCAAAAACCAAGCCGGCAATTGATAGAAACTTCGAATATCACACTGAAAAACTTCAACTGAGTAATTACCCGCAAAAATCTGAAATCCCATTTTCCGTAATCATGTTTAAGCACACTCCGGAATGATTGATCTTCAAAACGGTAATCTCTTCAATCCGCAAATCTTCAGCGGATAACAAATCATCTTGTAACACATTTAGATCTCAAAAACATTCTTTCATGATCAGAATCACATTCTTCCTCTTCAGTCACAATAACAGATGTTTAGTCTTCTCTGTTAGTCTCGGAAGCAACTTAATCAATAAACATCATCATTTCCCAAAGGTTAGTCCGAAAAACAATTCCTCTTTTCTAAGATTAATCATTCTAACACTTTAGACTATATCTTGCTAACCGGCTTGACGAAGACCTAGGACTCAAACCCTAAGACATCAATCTGGTTACGATCTTAAAATTCTAAACTTCCTATGATCAAAAACTAACGAATCTAGATCTTATGCATCCCTGGACAATCTGAAGTCGGAACCACCCAAAAACTGTTGCACGTCACGAATTTCAAAAATGTCGGGATTTCAATATATTCTTTGAAATTTTTATTCCCCTCATTTTTGCAAATTTGGACCTCTCTAAACCTTATCACTTAATTTCCCCTCAAATCTAGCAAATCCAGTCCTCTTTATTCTCTAAAAAGCTATAATAATGTGAAAAATATGTCAATTTGGTCCACAAAAGTCAGTTTTTCATCAATGCGGATTTTTCGTTTAGGCCTATTCATAGTCACTATACCATATGGTCACCATTTTCCATCTGTATCTGTGACTACCCCATTTTCTTCAACCCTCTATGATCGTGTAATCAAATCTGTTTTCTGAAGCCCTCAACGGTGTCCCCGAATAGCCCGTATTTGTCACTAAAATCTCGAAAAAAATTCAATCACGAAATTTTTTCTGTACACTCGTCTCGTCGCCACGATCAAAAAATGCCTTCCTCTTTTTAGGCATTTTAGTTACCTTCGTGCGAGGGTAACTTACCTTCGTGCAAAGATAACTACCTTCGTGCGAAGTAGTACTTCGTGCAGAGGTAATCTGATTCAGTTTTTTCAATCCAAAATCTTTATTTCTGCGAATTTCATGATGATTCTTCCACGGATATGGTCGAAATTCAATTCTAAACAATCCTATGGTTTAAATTTTATTTGTTGTCCATAGATTTTCCGTTTATTTGATGATTTACGTCTAAAAACCCTCAAAAGTTCATAATTCATGTGCGTGGGTGTTTTAATCAACTGTTAAATCAATTGATTCGGTATCGTAGCTCTGATACCACTTGATAGTCCAGAAAATGGCGGGATTAGACGGAAGTTCAGACGGGATATCACTAATTCAGTATAATGTGATTAAGAATTGAGTAGAAGCTGAAGTAGAATGATTTCAATCATACCGTAAGAATATACATCTTTACAAGCCAAAGAAATTCAGCATTTCCCCTCTAGGAACTCAAAAACTTAACAAAATATGAACACACGACGCTATATATAGACTTTCTACCCTTTTACGAACTAGAGCCGTTTACCTTCGTACGAACTAGTTACCTTCGTACGAAGGTGCTTACCTCCGTATGAAGTAACTACCTTCGTACGGAGTGACTATTTCGTACGAAGTAACATATACACGCCTCTCTAGTTTGCTCTTTAGTCATTTGTTCGTATCTTATCTATACAATTATGCATTTATTTCTATAAATTTACGTGTTTAATTATTATTTAAATAATAATCGACAACTTTAAACACGTAAAGAACCCGCCAAAGTTTTCCTATCACTCAGGTGTTATTTGGCATAATCGGAAGGTCAGGAATACATCCCGACCGTTCCAGATCAAATTGGGTTAAAACAGTATATTACACGCTTATCTGGTAATTACAGACTGTAAAATACGAAAACTCTTATTTGGGCGATCTAGACCCTCCAAACACCCGAACTCCCTTAATATAAAGCTAATCATTTTTCATATACTCCAATATGGTATACTTTGTTTAAACATATCATTTCCCGAACACCTCAAACAAACAACTTTGTCCGGCATGGTAAACAGTATCCGACATCCAAACATGATTTCAAAATGTCGATTATGTCCAACTCCTTATTCTAATTATCCTAGTTTGTTCCTAGACCTTTAAACCTAGTCTAAGCTAGCCTACAAACGTTAACCGTGTGATACTGGTATTTTGTGTGGATTAGCAGACTTTGATAGCCTAGTACCTGTGCAATCAGTGAGTTTCACTAAACCTCTCTTTCTAATACAAGTTTTATTGTTTTCATATAGGGTACATTTTATTGACATACGTGTGCACATGCAAACTATTTAAGGCTGTTTATCTAACTAGACACCTAACATGATTAAATCCCCACAAGCAAGTTATACAATACTGGTGTATACTGTGGATAGTACTATTTGGCCCGACAAGCCTAGACCGCACTGAATACACGGTTGTATGCCTACTACGCGAACACTGTCACACCCCGACCCGCAGCGGAATAAGAGTCGTGGCATAATTGGGTTATCACCAAAGCTCATGATATTTACTAATATGTTTCATATTTATTAAAGTCAAAATTACATTCTCAATAATCCAAACATGTCCATACAATACAAAGAAAATTAACCAACTAAACAATCCAAGCTCTAAACCAGTTTATTCTTCTAAGCCAATCCTATGTGTTTCTTGCTGCAGCTGGTTCACCTGTATCATGTGTAAAAATGGGGGTTTTTGGGTCAACATAAGTTGGCGAGTGAACCTTGTTAGATAAACATTTATTATGGATTCTCTTGTTATTTTATCAAGGAAAAATTGTGCAATGATCATAAGTGAGCAAATGTAAATAATCAAACAGTAGCAATAACAACCACAAACTGTAACATACAATAACATATAATATCATACAATAACATAAATGGGGAATGAACGGTCTATGATAAATGTATGTACTGAAAATGATAAATGTCTGTGCGATCAAGGCTCAATCAAACGGAGCCGATCGTATTGCATGTACTGAAAAATGATAAATGTCTGTGCGATCAAGGCTCAATCAAACAGAGCCGATCGTATGTTGGCACGCCAGGTTCACGCTCATAATGTAATGGGGAACATGCTCAACGCTCATAATGTAATGGGGAGCGGCGGCCTATGAAATTGCATGTACTGGAAATAATAAATAAATCTAAACAATAACCACACAACAGTTGAAACAAGCTGAATACACATTTGTTCATGATATGATGTATGCACAATAATTTAAATATAATAAATGACAAGACACATGATACACCCCAAAAACGTGATTAAAACGGGGAATTTGTAAAGATTCACTCACATTGGGTGCGTTTGGTTGGAGATGATGAGATGCGCATGAGTTGGAAGAATTGAACAATGAGGATAGACTAACCTAAACAATAACGGAAGATATAGTAAATGAGTGGATTTTATTAATAATTTTAATAGGATTTTTCGATATATTTTTGTGAGTTTAAGGCTATTTCCTATCTTTAAAAACATTATTTTTGAAGTATTTTTAATCGATTTATAAATTAAATTAAATAAATAAAAATATAAAAAATATGTTGACTTTTGCGTTGACCGTTGACTGTTTGACCGGTTGACTGTTTGACCGGTTCTATGGTGTGCATGAATGCGCTGGGTGAGGCTCGAACCCGAGACCTCCCGTACGCGTGCACGCAGCTCTGCCAACTGAGCTACGTGTCTAACCCGAAATAATTCTGTTTTTAATTATATTTATATACTAACTCAGTTTATTCAAAATTCTTTTATTTTCAAAAATGTTTTAAATCATCGAACCGGTGTCACCAACAGGTCTCGAACCCGGGACCTGTGCTTTAACGTTACACACAGTCCACCGCTGGACTGTGTGTCTAACTTGTTTAATATACAGATTATTATTATACTTAACATCAAATTGCGAAAAGGATCCGGTTCATTTAGAAAAAGAACATTTTAATTACAGATCATACGTGTGTTAAGGATCGAACTCGCGGCGTGTGTTTTGTATGTACACACAGTCCACCGCTGGACTGTGTGTCTAACCCGTTTATAATACCGATTTTAATAAATCTTATAATGTTAACACACTTCATCTTCTTCGCTAATTTTTACAGACAGCAATTTACTCAACTGTTTCTTGTTTTAAAACGATTAACAACATTCATAAGACTAAAATGAAATGACAGAGACGGTGTTGGAAGCAAACATACCGAAGGAATGATTTATCTCAAAATTCCGGCAAAGCGTCAGCTCTGTTTTTATGAACTTCAACTGAGTGAACAAATTAACCGTTTTGATTAGCTAATCGTGGAATTGAAGTGCTAAACAAGAGTTAACAGAAGGTTTGAATGTCCATACCGTTTTACAGCGGAAGATAAGAACTTTCAGAGGTTTTCCGGCGAGCAGGAATTATCCGATAACGACGTCTGAATTTGATTCCGATTGAAAGGTTTGGATTAGCAATAGCTTAACAATTGATAGACCACAAAAGAATTGAGAGACTCACTGATTCGGTGGAAAATACGGTTTTCCGGCGAAAGTCCGGCGAGTCCAAATAGCTTCTCCGGCGAACTGAAAGTTGTGCGAAAATGTAATTGGAGGTTTGCAGAGTGTTTTTGAGTCGCGAGAGAGGACAAAGATTGAAGTAATTCAAGAATTGAAAGTTTTCGGTTATTAAACCGATTCACTCCAGAATTCAAGTTTCATTCAAAGCAAAATTGATTGGAATTGTTGGTGTATCAGTTAAACTCAGTAAACCGCGAGTAATCAAACGTCTTTGGACGTTTGGTGACCGATTTCGGTTACAGTTGGCGTAACCGGTTGATTTATGGTTGTTTATAAGATTTATTTGTTTCCTAGAGTTGACAGAAAACAACAAGTGGCGGAGTGGTTATGTGTGTGTGATAAGTCTTTGGAGTTCTTTTCCGGCTGACCCGGGTTCGAATCCCGGCAGCCTCATTTTCTTTTTAATTATTTTATTTTTACTTTTTATCAATTATAACTTTTATAGTTTAGTTTGTTTATTAATTATGCATCATTAAAAAGTAAATTGGACATAAATACGCAACGAGACATTTATAACTTGATATTCGATTACAAACGGAGCGGGTTTGGAAAACCCTTTTTTGACAAATGTTACAAACACGAGGTCGCACATATTCATAACGAGCTATGATGTGTTAAGCATGGCACATGGGGTACTTGGTTATTAGTTGTGGTTGGTGTTGGCCACGGTGATTGGATACTAGTCTCGGCTTAACTTGTAACTCAGAGCGGTTTTATCACATGTGCAACATAACATTTTCAAATATATTTTGAAAACAAACAAACTTGTGGAACTCACCAACTTTATGTTGACTTTTCTTTTAAAAATTAACTTTTCAGGTAACCAGGACACTGCATGACGACCTCCTTTATGTTAGTTGCTTGTGAAGTTTATGTGCGATACTATGTGGATAGAGGCTTGCTACTTAGCTAAATAAAACGGTTCATGTAAACTCACGTAGTATCTAGTTAAAATATGTAACAGTGATGTTTAATAGTGACACGTAAAGCAACGATGTATCATACTGTTTAATTAATGGTAATAGAGTATCTTTATAACAATGACTCAACCCAGTAATGTCTGTTGCATCCCTTTTTATCGTTTCTGCTGCTAGTCGGGGTGTGACATCACGTGAAGCAATTCCAAACTATAGATTAAAATTGACGGCCAAGATTTTTAAATTCTCTATTAATTTCCATCATATTTTAATATATAGGTTCATTTCACATCCTCTTCCTCTGCCAAACTATCTTTCACGACCCTTACCATGGCTTTGATTACAACAAGCATTGATGCCCAAAACTTAGGATTATTTTTCCTACTGCTTCTTCAAATGGTCTTTTATCAGCCTCTGAATATTGCTCGATAGATGCCATAGAAACTTCTTTAGGATCAAATTGAGCAAATTCTTTACAAGTACGTTATCTTGAGAATAACACCAAGACTTTTAAATTTAGCTATGATGCTGCCTAACATTCCCAAAAAGTCACTTACTCTTCCGTTCTCTTTCATTTTTAAAGTCTCTAGTTCACAACTTAAGGTTTGTAGTCGTGCCTTCTAAACTAGATAGGGGCCAAGATATCATATTTTAATTTTAATTGAGTCCCATACTTCTTTTGCATTCTAACTTGTTCAATACTCATATAGTAAGACCTAGCACTAACCGTACATCTTTTGTCTCATTCTGTCTCTCAAAATTCATACTTTACAATATGTCAAAAACGAAATTTCATATAGTCAGACCTAGCACTAACCGTACTTCTTTTGTATCCTTTTTATCTCTTAAAATTGTGACATCCCGGTTTTTCAGGTATTTTAAACGCGCAACTTTATCGTTATTTACTCCTACGCTAATTAGATTCGGAGAATTAATTACGCGCACGCTATAATTACGCTAACTTTAGTATTTCGGGAATACACGATGTTTGGGAATTTTATCGGATCGTATCTGAATTACGTGCTACGTGTTATTAGACGTTTGGTTATTTATCGCGTCACGCTCCAATTACATGATTTCATATTTTATAAATTCCGTGTCGCGAATAAATTGTCGAGTTGTAATATACGTAGTTAATAAACGAATTAAAAATTAGCCAAACCGAGAACCGAACCAAGCTTGCGAAACCTTGCGACTTTGTGACCAAGCAAAACCCAACCCGCCAACCCACTCCCTTGCGGCCCAAGCAAGCCAAACCGCCCCCACCCTTCCTATTATTTATAAAAATGCATATATGTGTGTGCATGGAGTTTAAAAAAATAACCAAACCCTAATCCCCTCCCTTGGTGTGCGACGGCAGCCATACCCCCCCCCCCTCTCGGTCGCGCAAACAAACCCCACTCTCCTCTCCCTTGATCGATTGCAAGTTCCGGTTCGCTAGTTATAATCGTTTCAAGGTTAGGGTTTTAATCGTGTTATGATTTCACGTATTGATTTTATGTGATATCGATCATGATCATGTTATGTATGATAATATTATGAAAAGTGTTGTAATATATATTTTTTTCGGTGAAAATGCGGTTCTTAGGGTTTGTGATGATATGGTTGGGTATTAGAATCATAGGCTGTGTTTTTCTCTATAAAATCATGATATATGCTTAGGGTTTTGAAATTATGATGCATGATAAGTAAAGTATAACCTGCTGCAAATCGTTATAATAAGTCGTGGTGATCGTTAGGAGGGTTTCGGGTGGAGTTTTAGGGTTAAACAGGAAGCTGATGCGCGAAGACAGCCAGCTTCAGTTGTCTGTAAACGCACCGTTATAACTCGAAAAATTCATTTTCTGAATCTGAAAACATACTTTTTCGAAAAATGCTTCTAATGGCACCGGAATTACATTTTTCTGAAGTCGTTTGCTATTTTAAATTAGTGATTTCGTGCACCAGCTGAAGCTGCGTTTTTTCTGCAGAAAATTCATGTAATGTTTTCTGTAATAACCTGTAAACCGGAAAGAATTAAGTCACGAAATTTATACAGTAGATACTCCTATGTTTTCAGAGAAATCTCCAACTGGAATTTCATTAATCAGACAAACGAGTATTTTTAAATGATTTTTCTCATGGACTGCAGTAAGAAAGCGACGAATCTGACTGCAGCCTAGTAAATAAATTCTTATAAATAATTGGTAAGGAACCAAGTCCGAAAAGTTTATACAAAACTCTACAATCTAATTGACATCTTCTGTAAAAAGATTGGAATTTTTGGAACGTGGAAACTATTTTATAAAAATTTCCGAAAACAGCCCAGTTATGAATGTACAAGCTGAAACATGACAACTTACGTTTGTGTGTATCTAAGTGATGTATGTGCTATCCTATGTTTGTGACAAGTTGTTGGTCGTTATTTCGTATAGTGACACCTTGCATGCATGATTATGGTTTTGAAATTGTCATTACGTGTTTCGTACGGTGTGCTAGTTACGCGTAGGGTTTTGTGTCAGTGTGTGTTCACACACTAACCTTGAACCGGTTGACATGATAGGACGTGATTAGCGGTTCCATCCTTTACTTCTTTTGCATTTATCTAACCGAGCAACTTAAGGTGAGTTCACGGCCCCTATTTCTTTAAAAGTTTACTAAACACAGGGGGAGAAAACATGTACACGTTAAAGTGATATATGGGTTGATTATATTACGGTACAGTAACGTCTTTCTATTTAAAACATGTACACGTTACAGTGATGTATGGGTGGCATACATCACGGTACAGTAACGCCTTTCTTTATTTAGAGTTATGTTATACAGTTATGATCACAAGAGAGAATATATCACATGTCAGTCCCCTTAACACTTGCGATGCCGTTAGTATTGGGTTATAGCAAGGGAATTTTTAGTAGTACTACTGGGCCCGACAAGCCCCACTCGAACTGGTCGCGCCAGTTAGACCGAACGTTGATGGTCACGAGTGTAGAATTTGCCTAACTTTTTAGCCATGGTTGGTGATAGGCCTGGCACAACTGGGGCACCAACGTCAGCTTCGGATCGAACACTTTGTTGACATGACCTAGGCTAGCTACCTAAACATATAACATGAACTGCTAAACTACATAATATTAATCTGATTCGGGTTGGATCAGGGTAACTTATGAGACACTGGTTCAGGGTTGAACCAGTGGGGAAACACTTATGTTTAAACTTGTGAACTAAAACCTGTGAACTCACTCATCATTATTGTTGACACTTGATTTTACATGTTTTCTCAGGTTGCTAAGGTAGCACACATCAGGACTAGGATGCATTATGGTGTCGCATTGATTTCATCAAATATTTAGACACAACTTTAAAATTTCATTAGCTATTTTTGTTCTGTAATTGATTGCGCTTCCGCAACTCAATTGTATAAACAGTATTTTCTCATGAATGAGCAAACAGGAAAATTTTTAAACTCATATAGTGGTAATTCAATATGACTAATGACTGTGATCCTGGTTCGTCACGCACCTCGCGGTAAAACCCCGCAAGTGATTTTTGAAGGTGTGACAGATTGGTATCAGAGCCAATGGTTATAGTGAACTAGGTTTGCATTAGAGTGTAGACTTAGTCTATAGCCTTAGACGATGCATTAGTCACAAACCAACACAAACATTCATACCTGACATACAAGAACACTCATACATGATATGCCTACGGACAGGGCATCAAAACTTACAATGAAATTGTGGGGATGTCTACAGCATCCACTAAACCCCTTACTGACGAGGAACACACCAAACACTTTGTATATTCATCCCTAGTGGTGATGTCTGTGGAATCGCCAACAACGTGAATCAACTCCTATCTGAGGGCGACGGAGCCTCTAGAGGAGCGTTTCCCATCACAATCACTTGTACTTCTTCCTACACTACACAGATGAGCAAAAACACTAGCTTGAGCTTACCGATGGTACTATCGGGTATGGTGAGCTTTCTCAGGTCCATGATTGGGATGACATACAACATTGATGCATATCTCTTGAGAGTTGAGTTTATCGAAAACGAGTCCTTTCTCTACCTACCAACGACATTACCCCGGCCCCACTAGTTCCATTTTCTTTCAACCTGAGCATGTGGGCCTCTCATGAGGCACCCCGCGTTAGGGCAGTTCGTTGCACACGTTATTGCATAAACCATTGACATCGAGATGTCATCATTTTTCCCGAGCCACGTTCTACATCTTTGGGTGATATTCTTCGAGAGAATGGTTGACCATGAAGCTAATATTGCACACCTGAACTCTAACCTGACTCTGATGGTGGAGTGGTTGCTTTGCTTTTTCTGGTAACCTACGTTAATGAACTAGTTTCATCTCTCAAAGTCACATATCATGTGCATGTTTGTTCCATGCGCACTCTTACCTCTACGATCCGTTGGATTGGATTCTCATGGTGTGTTTCAACTTGAGTAGATCCTCAGATCAATTGATCCCACATTACTCTTTCTGATATACTATGAGTTTATCAACATTTGGATTATTGACTAAGCTTTTGATAACCCTAGCATTTTGACAACACTTTGTACTTGAAAAATTAAATTTGAGGGACATTTTGACACAAGATAGATGGAACTAGGGTGAACATGCAAACCAAATTATCATTACGGGTGCACAAGTAGTAGTAATTTGTTATGCATGTAAGTCCTTGTGAAACCCTGTGTTTGGATAAATTGTCCTAACCTGTGAATCTCATATTTAAAACTTCCACTGTCAATAGAATATCTCGCAACTCATTCAACGACTAACTGGTGTCGTTAAACTTGTCCAGCAGTTGATGGACGCAACAATTAGATTTAAGATCTTGTAGACACATTGAGCTATCGTCAATGGAATCCCTCGTTATTATTTATTTATTTATTTGTTTTTTTCTCATGTACGAGTCTTAGTGAAACTAAGATTCTCATCAGAACCTGTTATCTCGATTGAAACCCTATTAGAAATTGTAGGGTAAACCCATCAACATCAGCATATAAACGAATTATGAAGAATCTCTCGTACGCTCACACCTTATCCCTTGCCTTACCTATAAAATCTCCTTTGACCCCTTATACTCGGTCCTGTTGCTAATCTTAAGTCTAACCTGATGAACATTGCAACATATCCAACTCTACAAACGGATTTCCACAAAATGGTCCAATCATCTTATGGACATCAGAAGATAAGATGTAAGTTAGTCATCACCCAGATAAACACGATGACATAAACAATAATCTTACTCCTCCTATTGCTAGGATAGTTATTCCATAACAGTTTTCCCTTCTGAGCTAGTCTATCTCCTAGCCATTGCATTGATCGATGCTTACTGTTTAATGCGACAGTTAGTTACTGTTGACGATGTAGACAAATCTCTCACTCCATTGTCGTGGTCGCACTACATCTTCGAAACTTTACGCATAATCTCCCATCAAATCTGTGTTCAATTTTTTTTAAAGAACTCGGTGAACTCGTCTTTTTGATCCTTGGTGATCACTTCTTGAAACCTTGAGGATGGTGATGAGTTGTTGATACGATCATAGCCCCTTAAACATGTTTTCGCGTCCTTTCTTTGAAACCTCTTGACTCCACAGGCACATTTTAGATTCATTCACACGACCTAAGGAAACTCCTCCGAATTCGGTTTCTTACTGACATGATAAATCGCACACTCATCTAAGTTCATGGATCAAGGTGAATTATTCCTCCTTCGCGTGTGGACGAGCCCGACAACTTAGACGGAGGTTTCAGTGAATCTTAACACTACGAACTCGTGCGGCGACCATTCTTGGATGGTAAATTCTTGTTATGATTGATATATCCACGTGACACCCTTTTTTGACAAATGGCGTTCTTCAATTTTTTTTATGCAACTTGTATACGACCAGCTATACCCCTGACATCAAGTAAACCCCTGTTACAGATCCTTACACGCTTACGCATCGACTGCGACTACCCTTTTTGCATGTTTCCACATCCATTCGGGATATACTTCTCGGATTCTATGATCCTTATCCTAACCACATTCTTCGCAAACTCTCGCTTGGATGGGTTACTCTCTAAAACGTTACTCGAGGAGCAATGGGCCATGAATATCACAGATATGGAGGTACCACGAGATGTCACACCCCAACCGATGGCGGAAACATCGGGATGAGACAAAAACTAGATTGCAAGAGGCTTCATAACGCTAATTGTGTCAAGTGTTTAATAATTACCTTTTTACATAGTTTAAATCAAATAATACAAAATTTAGATCCTGACACGTAACAAATATAATTTCATTTCATTGATAACGATTTAATACAAGATATTGAAACGAATACATGTTTGAAACAAATAAAATACAATAAGTATTTAAAGTTTAAATGCGTTTTTAGGCAATCCTACTAGATTCCGTGTGTCATCAAAATTCCTGCAACATGTATTAAAAGCATAGATCAATACAAAAGTATTGGCGAGCATACAAGTTTGAAATGAGTTATAAGTATAAAAGTTGGTTTTGATTGTGACAAGTATATATTCAAGTCGAATTGCACGAATATGTAGACCACTTTTGCATAACAATAGCATATAATCGAATTCCTTAACTAGCATGCATAGTATTATAAGCATAACGATATCATGAGAATACAAGTCAAAACTAATAAGCATAAACAAACTCAAGCATAACAAGTAGCATGTATAGACGAGTTTAAACTAACTCATATAACTCACATAAGCGTAACTGATGGCACATTTGGTATTATGAACACATTTAATTTTGTTTAAAATAAATTTTGTAATTTATACATGTTGCAACCCAAAATGCATTAAAGTGTAAAAAGGGGGTAGAGTATGCTCACAGTTTTGCAAAGTTTCATTTGGTGATTCCGTGAAGAGTTGGAGGTTGGAGCTTCAAAGCTTCCATTAAAATACTTAGTGTTTTATTTTAGAACTCTTAGAGTTCTCTTCCTTGCTTGGAAGATTTGAGAGAAGTAGAGAGGTTGAGAGAAGAATGGTTTGAACACTTAGTATCCTTTTAGAATTCTTGATTTAGAGGTATTGAGAGAATTAGAGAGATGGAGAGAGAATGGTGTGAATAAAATGGTAGAATGAGGTTGATATTTATAGGTAGAGAAAGTGGAAAAGGGTGAAATATGATTGGTTAAAAAAGGTGGAAGAGGATTGAAAAGATGATTGGTGGAGAAAGGAGGTGGAAAATGGTGAAATATGATTGGTCAAAAAAGGTGGAAGAGGACTGAAAAGATGATTGCTGGAGAAAGGAGGTGGAAAAGGGTGAAATATGATTGGTTAAAAAAGTTGGAAGAGGATTGAAAAGATGATTGGTGGAGAAATGAGGTGGAAAAGGGTGAAATATGATTGGTTAAAGAAGGTGAAAGAGGATTGATGATGTGGAAAGATGATTGGTATATTTCTTTGTATTTCTTGAGTATATATTATGTAATTGACTATATATAAAAAAGTATAAAAGTATAATTCAAGCATTGAGGATGTGTGTATAAGTATTTATATGTATAATTGTGTCGGTTTGCGTATAAATACGTATTTAAATGATCGGTCCGTTGATTAATGAATATGTAATAAGATATATATATATATATATATATATATATATATATATATATATATATATATTATGATTAATGCCTCGAATTACGATATAAAAAAATAAGGATACTAAAATACGAGGCGTTACACGAGAACTGTCCTTAGAACTCGTTACGAACGAGGCAGGTTCCCAATCACGACATTCGAATTTAGCCTACCATGACGAATATGCCACTTGTTTTCTTTGACGACATCCGAATCTACTCCAGCTAATAAGCATAACAAGTAGCATGTATAGACGAGTTTAAACTAAACATATAACTCACATAAGCGTAACTGATGGCACATTTGGTATTGTGAACACATTAATTTTGTTTAAAATAAATTTTGTAATTTATACATGTTGCAACCCAAAATGCATAAAGTGTAAAAAGGGGGTCGAGTATGCTCACAGTTTTGCAAAGTTCATTTGGTGATTCCGTGAAGAGTTGGAGGTTGGAGCTTCAAGCTTCCTTTAAAACACTTAGTGTTTTTATTTTAGAACTCTTAGAGTTCTCTTCTTGCTTGGAAGATTTGAGAGAAGTAGAGAGGTTGAGATAAGAATGGTTGGAACACTTAGTATCCTTTTAGAATTCTTGATTTAGAGGTATTGAGAGAATTAGAGAGATGGAGAGAAGAATGGTGTGAATAAAATGGTAGAAGGAGGTTGATATTTATAGGTAGAGAAAGTGGAAAAGGGGAAATATGATTGGTTAAAAAAGTGGAAGAGGATTGAAAAGATGATGGTGGAGAAAGGAGGTGGAAAAGGGTGAAATATGATTGGTTAAAAAGGTGGAAGAGGATTGAAAAGATGATTGGTGGAGAAATGAGGTGGAAAAGGGTGAAATATGATTGGTGTATAAGAAGGTGAAAGAGGATTGATGAGGTGGAAAGATGATTCGTATATTTCTTGGTATTTCTTTAGTATATATTATGTAATTGAGTATATATAAAAAAAGTATTAAAGTATAATTCAAGTATTGAGGATGTGCGTATAAGTATTTATACGTATAATTGTGTCGGTTTGCGTATAAATACGTATTTAAATGATCGGTCGTGTGATTAATGAATATGTAATAAGAGATATATGCATATATATATATATATATATATATATATATTATGATTAACGCCTCGAATTACGATATACGAGGCATTACAGTCTCTCCTACTTTAGGAAATTTCGTCCTGAAATTTATTTAAGAGGAAGTCTTTAGAAAAAAAGAAGATGGTATTTCGTAGTATGTGTGGGTAGTAGACGAGTATTAGGTCTTGAGTGATCAAAGTTTGTATTGAATAGTAGAGAACCATCGAATTTCTCATGGCACGTTTTTACGAAAGTTCGGTAATATGGTAGGAACACTTATATATAGGAAGTACCAGCGATGTATCCAGCATGTTCATACCATATTACGTTCGTTTCGCTAATTGATGGCATGTTAAGTTTTGTGTCACGATCAGGGTTTATTAGCATATTACGAGTGAGAATGATAGCGTATATAGAGTCTCAAGTATATAAGTATAATTGCATTTAAGTATGAGAGAGGGTATAGTGTATAAGTATGAGTATAAGTGTAAGTGTACGTATATGCGCATTCGTGTACAATACAAGTGATATATTGTAGTTAACCAAGATTAACGGATTACTGGCATGTGAATAAATAGGTCAAACCATCGTGTACCACATTGTAGACTACCCATCATCGTTAAAACGAAGAGGGTGTAAAATAGTTTACTTAACATGACCTCAAGAATACGGGCGGGCGTCACTCCTATAGCGCTACACAAGCGCTATACATGTTAAAGTGTGGCTTGATCAAAGTTAATGACGAGTCTACCACATAAACATGTGAATAAACAAGTCAAACCATCGTGTACGCAATGTTGACTAGTCAATATTGTCGAAACATAGTGTAAAATAGTTTTCTTAGTATGAAATAGTTTACTTAACATGAACCCAAGTCTCAAGGGCGGTGCGCTACTCCTATAGCACTACGCATAGTGCTATACATGTTAAGGTGTGGTTTTATAACGAGTTTATCACATATAATATTCCAGTAATCCTAAATCAAGTATGATGTTTAGTATGCACCTATAGAATCGTTGTGTAATAGATTTAGTATAATGCGAAGTTTGTCGTGCATAAATCCGATTTTAGTATAGTGTGACATTGAAAAAAAATGAAGGAATAAGAATTATATAGCATAAAATGTAAGATAGCATAAAAGAGAGCCTTGTTAAAATGTTGGAGTGTATAAGTTTTAGAAACTTCGACTATTCCAAAGTGACTCGTAAGTCCTTTCGAATTAGGGAGACATGATTTGGCCTAATAGGTATAATACTCTCGTCGCCAAGAGATTAACCGTACTTTACCCTTCCAGTTAGTACATGTCCCTAATTTGATCGAAAAATACGAAACTTTGGCGAGATTGAAAATTGAGGAGCGGGACCAGTCATCAAGGTGTGGATGTCAATCCTGGCTTGACAATTTCGTCCCAAATTGTGGTTTATTGAACGTATCAAGATATAATCTCGAATCGTCAATAAAGAATCCACTAGATTATGAAATGAAACTCCCATCAAGTTATGGATATCACTCCTGACTTGATGGTGAATTTCGTGCGAAATAACATGTAAAACGGATTGAAACTCATCACTAATGGCGGGAATCACCCCTGTATTGATGAGTTATTTCGATTGTGGAACAAGAATATACTCAAAAGCGTGTATTGTGTTTCATGTCTTAGTAAAGACATATTGTAAGTTTTAGGATCAAAAGGGGGAGAAGCATGATAGAAAGAATAACATTTTAGACAAGTATCACAAATGGTCAAGAGTATGGTACTTAAACTATAGACTAGGTCGAACATGGCAATTCTACCTAATTCCCTATAGTTATGGCTCTGATACCAATCTGTCACACCCCAACCGATGGCGGAAACATCGGGATGAGACGAAAACAAGATTGCAAGAGGCTTCATAACGCTAATTGTGTCAAGTGTTTAATAATTACCTTTTTACATAGTTTAAATCAAATAATACAAAATTTAAATCCCGACACGTAACAAATATAATTTCATTTCATTGATAACAATTTAATACAAGATATTGAAACGAAATACATGTTTGAAACAAATACAATACAATAAGTATTTAAAGTTTAAATGCGTTTCTAGGCAATCCTACTAGATTCCATGTGTCATCAAAATTCCTACAACATGTATTAAATGCATAGATCAATACAAAAGTATTGGCGAGCATACAAGTTTGAAATTAGTTATAAGTATAAAAGTTGGTTTTGATTGTGACAAGTATATATGCAAGTCGAATCGCATGAATATGTAGACCACTTTCGCATAACAATAGCATAAAATCGAATTCCTTAACTAGCATGCATAGTATTCTAAGCATAACGATATCATGAAAATACAAGTCAAAACTAATAAGCATAACAAGTAGCATGTATAGACGAGTTTAAACTAACACATATAACTCACATAAGCGTAACTGATGGCACATTTGGTAGTGTGAACACATTTAATTTTGTTTAAAATAAATTTTGTAATTTATACATGTTGCAACCCAAAATGCATTAAAGTGTAAAAAGGGGGTCGAGTATGCTCACAGTTTTGCAAAGTTTCATTTGGTGATTCCGTGAAGAGTTGGAGGTTGGAGCTTCAAAGCTTCCTTTAAAACACTTAGTATTTTATTTTAGAACTCTTAGAGATCTCTTCCTTGTTTGGAAGATTTGAGAGAAGTAGAGAGGTTGAGAGAAGAATGGTTGGAACACTTAGTATCCTTTTAGAATTCTTAATTTAGAGGTATTGAGAGAATTAGAGAGATGGAGAGAAGAATCGTGTGAATAAAATGGTAGAAGGAGGTTGGTATTTATAGGTAAAGAAAGTGGAAAAGGGTGAAATATGATTGGTTAAAAAAGGTGGAAGATGATTGGTGGAGAAAGGAGGTGGAAAAGTGTGAAATATGATTGGTTAAAAAAGATGGAAGAGGATTGAAAAGATGATTGGTGAAGAAAGGAGGTGGAAAAGGGTGAAATATGATTGGTTAAAAAAGGTAGAAGAGGATTGAAAAGATGATTGGTGGAGAAATGAGGTGGAAAAGGGTGAAATATGATTGGTTAAAGAAGGTGAAATAGGATTGATGAGGTGGAAAGATGATTGGTATATTTCTTGGTATTTCTTGAGTATATATTATGTAATTGAGTATATATAAAAAGTATAAAAGTATAATTCAAGTATTGAGGATGTGCGTATAAGTATTTATACGTATAATTGTGTCGGTTTGCGTATAAATACGTATTTAAATGATCGGTCGTGTGATTATTGAATATGTAATAAGAGATATATATATATATATATATATATTACTAACGCCTCGAAGTACGATATAAAAAAATAAGGATACTAAAATACGAGGCGTTACAGTCTCCCCTACTTTAGGAAATTTCGTCCCGAAATTTATTCAAGAGGAAGTCTTTAGAAAAAAAGAAGATGGTATTTCGTAATATGTGTGGGTAGTAGACGAGTATAAGGTCTTGAGCAATCAAAGTTTGTATTCAATAGTTGAGAACCACCGAATTTATCATGGCACGTTTTTACGAAAGTTCGGTAATATGGTAGGAACACTTATATATAGGAAGTACCAGCGGCGTATCCACCATGTTCATACCATATTACGTTCGTTTCGCAAATCGATGCCATGTTACGTTTTGTGTCACGATCAGGGTTTATTAGCATATTACGAGTGAGAATGATAGCGTATATAGAGTCTCGAGTATATAAGTATAATTGCATTTAAGTATGAGAGAGGGTATAGTGTATAAGTAGAGTATAAGTGTAAGTGTACGTATATGCGCATTCGTGTACAATACAAATGATATATTTTAGTTAACCAAGATTTACGGATTACTGGCATGTGAATAAACAGGTCAAACCATCGTGTACCGCAATGTAGACTACCCATCATCGTTAAAACGAAGAGCGTGTAAAATAGTTTACTTAACATGACCTCAAGAATACGGGCGGGCGTCACTCCTATAGCGCTACACAAGCGCTATACATGTTAAAGTGTGGTTTGATTAAAGTTAATGACGAGTCTACCGGATAAACATGTGAATAAACAAGTCAAACCATCGTGTACGCAATGTTGACTAGTCAATATTGTCGAAACATAGTGTAAAATAGTTTACTTAGTATGAAATAGTTTACTTAACATGACCCCAAGTCTCAAGGGCGGTGCGCTACTCCTATAGCACTACGCATAGTGCTATACATGTTAAGGTGTGGTTTTATAACCAGTTTATCACATATAATGTTCCAGTAATCCCAAATCAAGTATGATGTTTAGTATGCACCTATAGAATCGTTGTGTAATAGATTTAGTATAATGCGAAGTTTGTTGTGCATAAATTCGATTATAGTATAGTGTGACATTGAAAAAAATGAAGGAATAAGAATTATATAGCATAAAATGTAAGATAGCATAAAAGAGAGGCTTGTTAAAATGTTGGAGTGTTTCAGTTTTAGAAACTTCGACTATTCCAAAGTGACTCGTAAGTCCTTTCGAATTAGGGAGACATGATTTGGCCTAATAGGTATAATACTCTCGTCGTCAAGCGATTAACGGTACTTTACCCTTCCAGTTAGTACATGTCCCTAATTTGATCGAAAAATACGAAACTTTGGCGAGATTGAAAATTGAGGAGCGGGACCAGTCATCAAGGTGTGGATGTCAATCCTGGCTTGACAATTTCGTCCCCAAATTGTGGTTTATTGAACGTATCAAGATATAATCTCGAATCGTCAATAAAGAATCCACTAGATAATGAAATGAAACTCCCATCAAGTTATGGATATCACTCCTGACTTGATGGTGAATTTCGTGCGAAATAACATGTAAAACGGATTGAAACTCGTCACTAATGGCGGTAATCACCCCTGTATTGATGAGTTATTTCGATTGTGGAACAATAATATACTTAAAAGCGTGTGTTGTGTTTCATGTCTTAGTAAAGACATATTGTAAGTTTTAGGATCAAATGGGGGAGAAGCATGATAGAAAGAATAACATTTTAGACAAGTATCACAAATGGTCAAGAGTATGGTACTTAAACTATAGACTAGGTCGAACATGGCAATTCTACCTAATTCCCTATAGTTATGGCTCTGATACCAATCTGTCACACCCCAACCGATGGCGGAAACATCGGGATGAGACGAAAACAAGATTGCAAGAGGCTTCATAACGCTAATTGTGTCAAGTGTTTAATAATTACCTTTTTACACAGTTTAAATCAAATAAAACAAAATTTAGATCCCGACACGTAACAAATATAATTTCATTTCATTGATAGCGATTTAATACAAGATATTGAAACGAAATACATGTTTGAAACAAATACAATACAATAAGTATTTAAAGTTTAAATGCGTTTCTAGGCAATCCTACTAGATTCCATGTGTCATCAAAATTCCTACAACATGTATTAAATGCATAGATCAATACAAAAGTATTGGCGAGCATACAAGTTTGAAATTAGTTATAAGTATAAAAGTTGGTTTTGATTGTGACAAGTATATATGCAAGTCGAATCGCACGAATATATAGACCACTTTCGCATAACAATAGCATAAAATCGAATTCCTTAACTAGCATGCATAGTATTCTAAGCATAACGATATCATGAGAATACAAGTCAAAACTAATAAGCATAAACAAACTCAAGCATAACAAGTAGCATGTATAGACGAGTTTAAACTAACTCATATAACTCACATAAGCGTAACTGATGGCACATTTGGTATTGTGAACACATTTAATTTTGTTTAAAATAAATTTTGTAATTTATACATGTTGCACCCCAAAATGCATTAAAGTGTAAAAGGGGGGTCGAGTATGCTCACAGTTTTGCAAAGTTTCATTTGGTGATTCCGTGAAGAGTTGGAGGTTGGAGCTTCAAAGCTTCCTTTAAAACACTTAGTGTTTTATTTTAGAACTCTTAGAGTTCTCTTCCTTGCTTGGAAGATTTGAGAGAAGTAGAGAGGTTGAGAGAAGAATGGTTTGAACACTTAGTATCCTTTTAGAATTCTTGATTTAGAGGTATTGAGAGAATTAGAGAGATGGAGAGAGAATGGTGTTAATAAAATGGTAGAATGAGGTTGGTATTTATAGGTAGAGAAAGTGGAAAAGGGTGAAATATGATTGGTTAAAAAAGGTGGAAGAGGATTGAAAAGATGATTGGTGGAGAAAGGAGGTGGAAAATGGTGAAATATGATTGGTCAAAAAAGGTGCAAGAGGACTGAAAAGATGATTGGTGGAGAAAGGAGGTGGAAAAGGGTGAAATATGATTGGTTAAAAAAGTTGGAAGAGGATTGAAAAGATGATTGGTGGAGAAATGAGGTGGAAAAGGGTGAAATATGATTGGTTAAAGAAGGTGAAAGAGGATTGATGATGTGGAAAGATGATTGGTATATTTCTTTGTATTTCTTGAGTATATATTATGTAATTGACTATATATAAAAAAGTATAAAAGTATAATTCAAGTATTGAGGATGTGCGTATAAGTATTTATACGTATAATTGTGTCGGTTTGCGTATAAATACGTATTTAAATGATCGGTCCACTGATTAATGAATATGTAATAAGAGATATATGCATATATATATATATATATATATATTTATATATATATATTATGATTAATGCCTCAAATTACGATATAAAAAAATAAGGATACTAAAATACGAGGCGTTACACGAGAACTGTCCTTAGAACTCGTTACGAACGAGGCAGGTTCCCAGTCACGACATTCGAATTTAGCCTACCATGACGAATATGCCACTTGTTTTCTTTGACGACATCCGAATCTACTCCAAGAACTAGTAGGAATCCAAACGATACCTACACCTTACCATGGAGCTCCTACCACACAAACAACCTTATGTTTAGCTTCTAACGAAGGACTTTTAACGTTGCGAAGCCCGCTTTTCTTGATCATAGGCACAAACCCTTCCAACTCTAACTCGAAAGACTACTCAGTAATCCGCGTTTCAACAGTTGAAGGTGAAACTCTGTAGTACACCCATTATTTCGCTACTAGAGGGCGCAAACGATTTCGTTGTTTACTATGACGCGTCTATCCAAGGACTAAGATACGTGTTGGTGCAACATGAGAAAGTCATCGCTTACGCAATCGCGCCAACTCAAGGTTCACGAAAAAGAACTACACTACCCACGGTTTGGGGTTGGAGAGTAGTAGCTTTTGCACTCAAGATAGAGAGACATTACATATACGGTACCAAGTGCACCGTCTACACCGATCACAAGAGTCTCTAGCATATCTTCGATCAGAAGGAGTTGAACACGCGACAGCATCGATGGGTCGAACTCCTCAACCACTATGAGTGCGTGATCTTATATCATCCAGGCAAGGCCAACGTGGTGGCCGATGCCCTCAGTCATAAGGATACCAAACCTAAGTATGTACGTGCGTTATAGCTTTCTATCCACTCCAGTCTTCCTACCCTGATTCGTGACGCTCAGATTCGCGAACCTCAAAGCAGAATCCCTGCTGGGCATGGAGAAGAAACTTGAACGCAAGGAAGACGACATTTATTATTTCATGGAACATGTATGGGCCCCATTCTATGTAAACTTACAAGAGCTTGTGATGGACGAAGCACGCAAGTCTCGTTACTCGGTTCATCCTGGTTCTGACAAAATGTATCAGGATCTCAAGGCTTTATACTGTGGCCCCACATGAAAGCTAACATAGCGACTTATGTTAGTAAATACTTGACCTGTGCTAGGGTTAAGGTTGAATACCAAAAGCCGTCAGGACTACTTCAACAACCAGAGATCCCAACATGGAAATGGGAGCAAATATCCAGGGATTTCGTCACTGGCTTACCTAGATCCCAGCGAGGAAACGACATCATCTGGGTGATTGTTGATCGACTGACAAAGTCTGCACACTTTCTAGCAATCAAGGAAACTGACAAGTCTCCTACACTCGTAGACATCAATTTGAAGGAAATAGTCGCTAGGCACGGAGTGCCAACTCCTATTGTTTCCAATCGTGACCCGCGCTTTGCATCTGATTTGTGGCAGGCGATGCACAAAATCCTTTGGCTCACGCCCAGACATGAGTACAGTTTATCACCCTCAGACGGATGGGCAGACTGAACGCACCATCCAGACTCTAGAAGACATGCTTTGAGCATGTGTTATCAACTTTGGTAACATCTGGGAAAGGCAACTACCTTTAGTGAAGTTTTTATACAACAATAGTTACCACGCCAACATCAAGGCTGCTCCGTTCGAGGCTTTGTACGGCCAAAAATACCGATCACCTCTATGCTGGACAGAAGTTGGCGACAGCCAAATCACTGGCCCAGAAACTCGTTATCGACACAACAGAAAAGATTTCCCAAATCCGACAACGAATGGCGGCAGCTTGTGACCGTCAGATATGCTACACTGATAAGCGTAGGAAACCTCTCGAGCTCCAGGTTAGGGATCGAGTTCTACTTAAAGTCTCACCTTGGAAAGGTGTGGTTCGCTTTGACAAACGAGGCAAGCTTAATCCGCGGTATATCAGACCTTTCGAAATCATTGAGAAAATCGGTCAGATAGCTTATGAGTTGAACCTTCCTGATGAACTCAGTGGAGTTCACAACGTTTTTTTTTCATGTCTCAAATCTAAAGAGGTGTCTATCAGATGAAACATTAGCCGTTCCATTGGATGAGATCTATGTGGACGAACAACTGCGGTTCATTGAAGAACCAATCGAAATTATGGACCGTGAGGTCAAAACACGAAGACATAGTAAAATACCGATTGTCAAGGTTCGTTGGAACTTTATGCGTGGACCGGAATACACTTGGGAAAGAGAGGATCAAATGAGAGACAAATATCCTCACCTCTTTACAACCGAATCACAAAATCCAAGTAGCGCAGCTAAATTTCGGGACGAAATTCTCTCAACATGGGGATGATGTGGCAGCCTGGGATCTCTTGTACCATTCTAACCAACTGAACTTTCGTGCGCTTGCATTCTTAACCGCGTTTACTCAATTTTCAGGACGAAAATTCTTTCAACATGGGGAGAATGTGACATCCCGGTTTTTCAGGTATTTTAAACGCGCAACTTTATCGTTATTTACTCCTACGCTAATTAGATTCGGAGAATTAATTACGTGCACGCTAAAATTACGCTAACTTTAGTATTTCAGGAATACACGATGTTTGGGAATTTTATCGGATCGTATCTGAATTACGTGCTACGTGTTATTAGACGTTTGGTTATTTATCGCGTCACGCTCCAATTACGTGATTTCATATTTTATAAATTCTGTGTCGCGAATAAATTGTCGGGTTGTAATATACGTAGTTAATAAACGAATTAAAAATTAGCCGAACCGAGAACCGAACCGAACCGAGCTTGTGAAACCTTGCGACTTCGTGACCAAGCAAAACCCAACCCGCCAACCCACTCCCTTGCGGCCCAAGCAAGCCCAAACCGCCCCCACCCTTCCTATTATTTATAAAACTGCATATATGTGTGTGCATGGAGTTTAAAAAAAATAACCAAACCCTAATCCCCTCCCTTGGTGTGCGACGGCAGCCATACCCCCCCCCCCCCCTCTCTCGGTCGCGCAAACAAACCCCACTCTCCTCTCCCTTGATCGATTGCAAGTTCCGGTTCGCTAGTTATCATCGTTTCAAGGTTAGGGTTTTAATCGTGTTATGAGTTCACGTATTGATTTTGTGTGATATCGATCATGATCATGTTATGTATGATAATATTATGAAAAGTGTTGTTATGTATGATTTTTTTCGGGTGAATATGCGGTTCTTAGGGTTTGTGATGATATGGTTGGGTATTAGAATCATAGGTTGCGTTTTTCTCTATAAAATCATGATATATGTTTTTGATATTCTGATTATAGATGCATGATAATTAAAGTATAACCTGCTGCAAATCGTTATAATAAGTCGCGGTGATCGTTAGGAGGGTTTCGGGTGGAGTTTTAGGGTTAAACAGGAAGCTGATGCGCGAAGACAGCCAACTTCAGTTGGCTGTAAATGAACCGTTATAACTTAAAAAATTGATTTTCTGAAGCCTAAAACATACTTTTTCGAAAAAACGCTTCTAATGGCACCAGAATCACATTTTTCTGAAGTCGTTTGCTATTTTAAATTAGTGATTTCGTGCAGCAGCTGAAGATGCGTTTTTTCTGCAGAAAATTCACGTAATGTTTTCTGTCATAACCTGTAAACCGAAAAGAATTAAGTCACAAAATTTATACAGTAGATACTGCTAGGTTTTCATAGAAATCTCCGACTAGTATTTCGTCAATCGCACAAACAAGTATTTTTAAATGATTTTTCTCGTGGACTGCAGTCAGAAAGCGACGAATCTGACTGCAGCCTAGTAAATAAATTCTTATATATAATTGGTAAGGAACCAAGACTTGAAAAGTTTATACAAAATTCTACAATCTAATTGACATCCTATGTAAAAAGATTGGAATTTTTGGAACGTGGAAACTATTTTATAAAAATTCCCGAAAACAGCCCAGTTATGAATGTACAAGCTGAAACATGACAACTTACGTTTGTGTGTATCTAAGTGATGTATGTGCTATCCTGTGTTTGTGACAAGTTGTTGGTCGTTATTTCGTATAGTGACACCTTGCATGCATGATTATGGTTTTGAACTTGTCATTACGTGTTTCGTACGGTGTGCTAGTTACGCGTAGGGTTTTGTGTCAGTGTGCGTTCACACACTAACCTTGAACCAGTTGACATGATAGGACGTGATTAGCGGTTCCATCTTTTACTTCTTTTGCATTTATCTAACCGAGCAACTTAAGGTGAGTTCACGGCCCCTATTTCTTTAAACGTTTACTAAACACAAGGGGAGAAAACATGTACACGTTACAGTGATATATGGGTTGATTATATTACGGTACAGTAACGTCTTTCTATTTAAAACATGTACATGTTACAGTGATGTATGGGTGGCATACATCACGGTACAGTAACGCCTTTCTATTTAGAGTTATGTTATACGGTTATGGTCACAAGAGAGCATATATCACATGTCAGTCCCTTTAACACTTACGATGCCGTTAGTATTGGGTTATAGAGAGGGAATTTTTAGTAGTACTACTGGGCCCGACAAGCCCCACTCGAACTGGTCGCGCCAGTTAGACCGAACGTTGATGGTCACGAGTGTAGAATTTGCCTAACTTTTTAGCCATGGTTGGTGATAGGCCTGGCACAACAGGGGCAGCAACGTAAGCTTCGGATCGAACACTTTGTTGACATGACCTAGGCTAGCTACCTAAACATATAACATGAACTGCTAAACTACATAATATTAATCTGATTCGGGTTGGATCAGGGTAACTTATGAGACACATGTTTGGGGTTGAACCAGTGGGGAAACACTTATGTTTAAACTTGTGAACTAAAACCTGTGAACTCACTCATCATTATTGTTGACACTTGATTTTACATGTTTTCTCAGGTTGCTAAGGTAGCACACATCAGGACTAGGATGCATTATGGTATTGCATTGATTTCATCAAATATTTAGACACAACTTTAAAATTTCATTAGCTATTTTTGTTCTGTCATTGATTGCGCTTCCGCAACTCAATTGTATAAACAGTATTTTCTCATGAATGAGCAAACAGGAAAATTTTTAAACTCATATAGTGGTCGTTCAATATGACTAATGACTGTGATCCTAGTTCGTCACGCGCCTCGCGGTAAAACCCCGCAAGTGGATTTTTGAGGGTGTGACAAATATTCATACTTTTCAATGTGTCAAAGAACTGAAGCTCGTCGTGGTCAAGTAAGAGTTGGTTAAGCTAGCACGCATGGTTAGGCTTTTGACACATCCCTCTTTAGGTGACTAATAACCCGTATATATAGACCGGTCCCTTTTAACTTTGGGTTAATTTTGAACACATACCTCTCAAAAAAAGATTCCACTTGATTTTGTTTGTTTTAATATTTTATAAAACCCTTCTTATATAATATTTGTGGTTGTATAATATATTTTAGCAAAAAGGGAAACTTTATTTTGTGTATTTATGGAAGATTGCCATATTCATTTTGGCTCGGGACGTAATTGATTTGTCATTGTTTGGGCATTTCATTGATCTTTGAATTTTGATCCCAGAGGTAACATGGTCGGGGTACGACCATGTGAGTGATCATGGATTTGCTTCTTTTTGTACGATTTGTTAATCTTGGCTAGAAGATTCGTCGTCCTTCCAGGCTGGCCAACAGGATGAGTTTGATGCTTGGTTTTTTTTATTCATGATCCTTTGTTTTCCATGTTATTATGCACGGCCAGGTTATGTTGACATAATTGAGTTGTGATGTTGCATATATAAATTCAACTAATATGAAGAACATTTTATAAACATATATTCTATATAATATAATAAATGAGATTAATTTAGGACATTTAGTATGTTGTGATAGAAGCTTAAGTTGATTTAGGAGGGAATGCATATGAGCAACTCTCTAGAAGGTTTATTTTTGGGAAATATTTATGTATTCGTTCCATCTCTTTCTCAATAACTAACAAACCTAATTTATTTTTCTTTAGTCGTTTCTCTTTGTAACTTCTAATGTTTCAAGATTGCAAACTGTACTTTTCATTCACAATTGCTCCTTACACATCGATATCCCCCCTGCTCTTCTTCTCTATGTGTTCAGATGTGAGTTTATGTATGCCTCATCATATCATTTTCAATTCAATGTTAGCCTAACCTTAATTTTTTTTCTGTTCTTTAAACCCTAAAATCGATTGTTCTTTGTTAAAGATTGGAGATTGGCGCTTTGTGTTCAATCGATTTCAACAGGTTTGTTTGGATTTTGTTTTATTTTGTTGATGTATGTGACATTTTTTTAATCGAAATTGCAATTAAGTTATGTTAGAAGAAGACGATTTCAATTTAGAGGCTGGTAAATTGAAGTAGTGAGTTCCTCGAACCAGAGCCGTGTATACGTTATTCAACCTTCATGTCTCTATGATTAAAGTACGAATTCAGTAGTATGAGTCTATTAGGAAATTATTTATTTTACTTTATTCTGGTGGTTATCAAAATTCAAAACAAGTAGATTTGTTTTTTTTAAGTGTTGATATTGGATCTTTGTGAGTTTCTCATGTAGTTTATAATTTAGGGCTAATGTTTTTTGCTATGTTGTTTAAAACTTCAAGGTTTAAAGACGCACACCAACTATTTGATGAAATGCTTCAACCAAAATTTCAAGTTGTAGATTACCGGCCTGTGAGTTTTTGCCATGGACATCATCTGGAAATAAAATGCCTATGAGTTCTTGCCTTCCAGTTGGACTTCTTTGTTTTTCAAATTGCATGCCTGTGATCTGTAACAAGGTTTCAATATTTTAATTTCGAAATCTATTCATGGTGTTGGTAGCTTCATATGAATTTGATATGCTCGTTGATGAATCTACATTTGTCATGATATTTTATAGATAATTAGTTTGTCATATATAATTACAAATCTATACTATTTAAATGATAATTTGTTTTTGTAATGAAACTGTTCGGAGGTTTATGCGTTAGTAATACACTTTGGCCTTCTTTCGAAATGTTTTCTGTTTATTTCACTTTTCTAACTTTACCATTTGCTTGTTGATCTATATTTGAACTACAATTGTGCTCTTAAAGCTCCTAATTCGTTTGAAGCTCCCAAACACCCTCAAAGATGTTGAAGGCTTGGTGTATCAGCTGCAAGAAATTGTATTCCCCAGGATAAAAAAAAATTGATCATTATGTTTCTATATAATACTAGCATTGAGGTATTCTCTTTTCTTTGATGCTTTCACTTTAATGAACAACAATTTTATATCTTTCAAAATGACAGATTTTGCTATTGATGATGAGTATTAGTTTGTTAAACAAGGTGAAAACTTCGTGTAATCACTAATTTCTTTATCGTTTTTGAAGCCTTATGCTTAGTAATTGTAAATTTAAATGCTTTCTAAAATCCTTTTTTGGCTGGCATGATGGCTTTATTGTCTTCTGATGAGTACCTTTACACTTAAAGTGAAAGCATATCCAAAACTGGTATGACTAGTTTGAAATATATTCTACAAATTGTTCAAAAATCTTAACACAACTATTTGTACCAACTTTCATAAACATCAGGTATGTAAAAAATCTTTTATATTATTTTATATGTAAAAATATGTTTATTTATTTCATTAATGCATTTTACATGTCTTTGATATTAGTGTGTATGAATTCAAAGTGATGGGAATTTGGGAAAGATGAATAGGATCTTTGATGATAGAATTTATTGTTTTAGGTATGTCCATGACCACTTGGTTATATATTTATGCCCATATTAATCATTTGATAGCTTTAAAAACTTGCAGAATTGAGATTGCACATTTTATTTACTCACTTTAATGTGTGTCATATTTGTGCTTCTCATATAGGATTCTACCATAAACATTCCACAATGGCTTTTTTTTTACTTTTTTTTAATTTGGCCTAATAATAAATTTATGTATTAGGGATGTGGCGGTCACTGAAGCTCACACGTATAAAGAAGCATTTGAATGCTATGTGGCTTTAATTTTAAGGAGGTTTCACGGACTCCATGCTCATGGTATGTGATTTATTGACTCTAATCGTATAAAAAGTCATTTAATCATATAAAGGTACTAATACCCATTGAAAAGTATTTATGGTCCATCCCAATACAAAATCAACCCATTTTGACCCAAACTAAAAATGAACCTGCTCATACTACACCTCTCTTATTCAACCCAATCTCATTTGATATCTTTTAGCATCAATCGTATATCTATTACTGATTAAAGAAATTGATATGATATGGAGCATAAATTGATCAGTCTGTTTTGATACATTGAGGTTGATTTACCTATAATATGTGTGATGAGATGATAATTTTACAGTTCAATAGTAGAGTGAATTTGACAAAATTATTTTTCATTCAAACGTATAAACTTCCAAAATTATGGAAGTTAAATGCATTAAAAAATATATTATGGGCTACTCTTAGTTGATTTGACCATTTGGATCAACTGATGCTTTCCATGGAAGGGTATACGTTCCAACTTTGCTCTTAATTTAAGCATTGGACTCAACAATATATAATCAGCTAATCATTTATTAGAGATTTTACCAGAGATTAGTGTAATCATAAAATAGGGAAATTGTGGACCGGATACTTAGTAGAACTATAGATAATGTGATCAAATTCCACTTTGACAAGTGAGATATAGAGCAATTAATAAAACAGTTAATTACACAGATGGACCATGTGGTTTATAGCTAGTTTCGTCTTTGTGTACTAACTTTTTTAACAGGTTCAGGTTTAATAGTCTCAATTTCTTAACACCTTTGGGTACTAACACCAAACTTAGTTATTTTTATGTTCAATTTCAATAAAATGACTAAAGTATCCTTCCATTTTAAAATGATTATTTGTGTCATTACTTATTTTTAATTACAAGGATCATTTGTGTCATTACTTTACTTTTAATTTTTATATAAAGAATTTTGGACTAAAGTGAAAAAAGTGATCAAATCTCATGAATCATTTTGACAGTTTACTCATTTTAAAATGTTTGATTTGAAAATTATACTCTTTATCTATAGAACATTAAATATATGAGGGGACGGTTTACTATATGTGACGACTTGCTTGATCTACAAGTATACTTATTTTCCTGCACATCATACATTTTAAATAAATTTTTACATTCGTTGTTCGCATCATTTAAATGGTCACCCTAAAATTCACGAGTGCTAACCTTTAATTAATATACCTTATTTGTCACGCATTAATGTATTATTCATTTTTAATACTATATATACAGACAGTTGTGTTTTAATAAAACTTAAATATCTGAACCAGTGGATATTTACTTTTTAAATATATATATATATATATATACACACACACACACGTATACGATTGTGTTTAATAAAATATAAATATCTAAACCTATAACCTATAGTTATCGTATAATAACATTTAATATGAAGTAAACGTGTATACGATAACAACCATACCAAGTAAACACACAAATAGAAAAGCTATTGCAAACAAATTTACCCTTCAAAGGGTTTAAAAGAGGCTCACAACGTTTCATTAAAGATGATTACACAAGGCTATAGTAACTACTAAATGAAAATGACCAGGATCGGTTTGCACAAGCAGTTCCATGTTTCTAAACCTGATCCAAACCGGCGATTTTTCAACCATGAAGCAAACTGTGTAGACCTCATGGCTCATACCAACCCAAACTGTATAGAACTCAAACCGGCCAGTTTGCTTGAAGGGGTTTACGAACCCTAATTTAACCAACTATTAATAAAATTCCGTGTTACTTCAGAAACATATACTTGTTATTCCTTATAATTATGAAAAAAAAACAAACTATTTCAGAAACATATCGGACAGAACACATCCATGAAATTAACAAAATGCACGGTTTCAGTCCCTCAACTTTTAACAACGTTTTATTTTGGTAGTCAAGATATGCTTCCACAAAAACTACTAATCATGGCATGGGTACCTCAAGCACTTTTTTCCGTAGTGAACTTAAATTATGGCTTAGAACAAAACATGTAACACTGGAAAATCACTGAATCAACAAAAAAAAAAAGATCAAAATCAAGACCAAGTTAAGATAATCTGAAAAAAACCCGCCACGAACAACTGTCTCTAACTCAATTGACGAAACCGGCTTTACGCAAGAACCAAGCAACTATAGGAAACTTGAGCTCATTCCCAAGAAGACTTGGGTGCTTTAGCAATATCATCCTTGATCCATTTTTGAACTCGTTTAACAAACAAGTACTGCAAAAAATGCCAAAGATGTGCGATAATCACACGAGATGAATCAAAACAAGTTGAAAATAAGTGTTTTGTCTCTAACCGGTAAAATCATTAAAAAATATTGCTATAAAAGGGTCAAACGGGCTGAACATGTAAACGGGTCAAATGGCACATAGAAACTCGTAAAACATATAATTTAATTTAGATTAATTTCATATATACCCTTACAACCTTGAAAATTTTCTTATATACCCAACAAAAACGGAAATTATCATATATGCCCTTATAACAACTAAAAATATCATATATGCCCTTACAAAATAGCTAAAAATCAAATATACCCAATTTATTAAAAACAATCTAATAAATAATCATTTTACACTTATTTTTTTAACTTCTAAGCTTTCATATATGCTTATCTTTTAACTTCATATTTTTATATAACACATTTTAGGCTTAAATTTATTTTTACTCATTTTCGTTTTTATTTTTTCCATAAACAATTGCATTATCCATATATAATATTTAAGCTAAATAAATTAAGCTAGAAAAGAGTAAATATAATATTTGAAGTCAAAGGTCATATATGAGATTTCAAAGTTATAGAAAAATAAGGGTAAAATTGGGTTTTATTAAATTGTTTTAATGAATTGGGTACATATGATATTTCAACTACTTTATAAGGGTATATATGATATTTATAATTTTGCAGGGGTACATATGATAATTTGCAAGTTTGTAGCGGTATATATGAAATTGCCCCTTTAAATTATTAGATTATAATTGACGTATTATAATTTTTGGATTATTTCATATATCCTCTTCTAAACTTGGAATAATATCAAATCAACCCAAATTAATCATACTATCATATATACCCATTTAAAGTTTACGACATTTATACCCTTTGTTAAAGTATACACATTAGGACATAAGAGTTGGGAGTGTAAGGATATAGAGTAGGGTATAACTGTCATATTATAAATTATATTTAATGAAATGGGTAAACATAAAACTTGAAGTATTTTGAACGGGTATATCTGATATTAATTTCTCAGGTTGGATAAACATGATATTATGTGAGTTTTCAAGGGTATATATGAAATTGCCCAATAACTTCTGTTATCATATCTGATACTCTAGTTATTAATAAAAACATTTAAAATTTTGTGAAGAAAAAGTTGTTTCAGGACAATCCAACATGAAAAATCACTCGTTTTCACCCAAACCATTTGTGACGTGTTACGTGAGCTGTCTATGTGTCACATCTGTATAAATATGTCAGAAAAAAAGTGAAGCAAGTTTGATAGCTTACTTGGAATACTAAGATGACAGGAATAAACACTTTCCCTCTTTCATTTGCATTTGGACCATCAATCAACTTCTGGTCAACCAGAATGCTTTGACTTTCATTTGTAGCAACTTTTGTGATGGTTTCCACTATGTTGGGAATCCAAGCAGTTCCATTTGGAAGAATCTAGTGCAACACAACAACACAAAAAATAAATAAAAAGATACAAATTAAAGAATTAAAAAACATAAAAAAAATTGTTTTATATAAGCAGGGTGAACGGTGATTGACTAATACTAACCTTTTCGTCACTGTCGTTTTTACTACACCTGCTGCTGTTCTCAACCAAGACAGCGGGAACTGCATGACCCTACATAAAGCAGATGCACAAAAGATCATGCTTTTTGTCTTGTATGTGCATCTTAATGAGAAAATTCGACTTGCTATAGTCAACGATATTCGCACAAAACTAAAAACGCCAGAGAAAAAAATTGATCCAAGGGTTGAAACATATGATCAAGCCTATCACTTTTGGATTGAAAAGTCGCGGAAAAAAATCGAACACCAAAATTTTTTAATCCTTGTTTACACAATAACTGATAAGATTCAATTCTGATTAATAGCAATATAAATTGGAATTGGAATTGATACGAAGAATATGATCCAATCGGATCTTACAGACTCAATAACTAACCCCGAAGTGTTCCCTGGGCTACGCCCTCTCTGTAAACAGAGACTATGAAACTTACGCCTTTTCTTATCCCCCTCCCCAAGGAATCATTGACACATACTTATACTACAGCATTTGCACTTTCCCCCCTCCTAAAATAGACAAATGACACTTAAAAACTAAACTAGAATATGATCTATCAATAACCTCATGTCATATCCACGATGATGGAAAGGAGACAATTCAAACCGGTCAACTCAGTCAAACAGGTCAAGAGTCGACAAAACTGTTTACAAATGCTTGAAACCTGAGAAATTGTTTTTTTTTTTTTTGAACAAAACTGGATTATCATTTTGACAAAACAGGTATTACAATCTAATGTCATGTCTTAATTTTTATAAAATTCTTAATCAAAATAGAGAAATCGCCGAATCATACATCTTTCGGATTTCAACAGAAATACACACAGACACAAAAATGATATATTTGACAGAATTCAGTAAGTATTATTACCGGAATTTCACGTTTACTGAACCGAGCTCCAGATTCTACAACTTTAAGGAGAGCCTCTGACCTTCTTGCGAAAAAGTCATCATAACTAAGAAAATCTGGTGGTGTGAGCTGAGCATGTGTTAGCACCAAAATTCCTTTACGCCATATTTCTTTACCAAAACTTTCTGTTATTGCCTTGACAATTTGCCGGTCCAAGTTATCAACTCTATAGGAATCCAGTCGGTCAACATATAACAAAACATCTATTGTTTTGTTCAAAAGAAACCTGCTTAGACAACCACAAAATCACGAATTGTTAACATAGCCCGTTGACATAAAGAAAGCTTAGGATAACAAAGATAAGAAAAATTAGAAAGCCTTATACATATGGGTTAAGTTTATCTCAAACAGGTAGGGCTGTAAACGAACCGAATGACATTAAGGAATGAGTATGTTCATGAACTTTTCACAAACGCTTACAGAACGAGATTTCTTGTTCGTGTTCGTTCATTAAGGAAATGAACGTGTTCATGAACTGTTCACGAACACTTATTAAACGCAAATGAACTCAAACAAATGTTCATAAACATAAATGAACACAAACAACGTTTATGAACACAAATGAATACACACGAACATATATTCATCTTATAAAATCTGCATTTTTCATCACTTAGATTATGAAGAATCCACCAAAAATAAATAAGCACTTAACATAATTATCCGAACACAGTTGGCATAGTTTAAGAAACATGATTAACACAAATTTAGAGGCTTGTCAAGTTTCAACACAAATTGAAATTGAAATCAAATGAGGGATGTTGGGGGAGGCATATAATATAACTAAGTTTTCAAATTTTTAAAAACTAAAATGATTGAACGTAAATGAATACATTATCAAGCGTTCACGAACATAAACGAACGAACACAACCTCTGTTCATGTTCGTTCATTTACCTTAACGAACGAAATTTCCTGTAGGTGTTCGTTCATTTATTAAACGAACGTACATAAACGAACTTCCCGCCAAATGGTTCACGAACTGTTCGCTGAACATTCAGTTCGTTTACAGCCCTACAAACGGGCTAAACTTCCAGTTAATAGGGTAAACGCTAATCAGGTTCAAAGGTTGAAAGTCCCCAAAATCCTAATATTGAAACATACAAATGCCTTGTTTTAGTAATCATAATTTACATTATCACATTAATTATTTGTAAATTAATGGAAGAAAAAAGTGTTTGTGGGTCAACCCGAAGCGTCCTGTCTGTTCCAACCGAATCGTTGATTCTTGTTTTGACCCGTTACTAAACATATACTGACAGGCTAACATGCATAGCTAATAACATGATATGCTACACTTATCTTACGTATACAAGTCCAAACTTCTCATTAACAGACCTTTTGATGAGTTCCAGGGCCTGATCATTGACATATCCACCTTCAACAATGCCGGGTGTGTCAATGATGTTCAATGTGAACCCTGACCGCTCACGGGAAACCATCATGGGTCGTGGAATATCTGACTGCATAATATGATAAATAAATTACAAAACGGAAACTCACTTGAATATCAACTATGATGTTGTAATAAATACCTGAAATGCACTGACTGAAACTGCTCGTTCCCCTAGAATGGAGTTCACAGTCGATGATTTCCCGACACCACCTTTTCCCATTACAAGAATTGTCAAACTTTTCCTCTCCTGTGATATTGCATAACCATATATTTAAACAGTTGTACGATATTGCTGCGTTTCAATGTCCAAATAACTTTAGTGGTTTTATTATCCACTGTTTTAAAATAACTTAAGTATCAACCCATAAAATCTTATTTATCTATTGCTTTGAAATTTATGACTGATTTAACGTATTAAGAAAACTAACTTGGTTTGATATAGTGATTTAGGAAGTTTTATGTATTTTAATACACTTTGCATGACTTTTGAAGCATCAATTGGATACACTTTAAATAAATTTAAACGTGTTTTACCCAAATCCTTTTTTTTTAATCTCAAGCTCAACTGCCTTGACCCATTAGAGTGAAATATAACCCAATTCAACTCATTTATAAGTAAACGGATTAAAACTGCCACCCAGGTGCTTCACATTTTGAGTAATAAAACCTTAAATTTTCACTTTTCACTTCAAACTGACTAGATTTCTTGAAAAGTATCAAAAAGCATTACAAGTTTGGAAAAACAAAAAGAACCGTCGACAGAAACCGAGAACTGGTTTAAATTATGACTTTAATAATGATAAAGTAGAACAATTAAGAATTGATTTTGACCTTCTCCTTTAGTGGTCCAAGTAATTCCAGCAACTTGCTCTGTGTGGCAAGAGGAAACTGCTGAATCCCACTCCATTCACGGGCCATTGAACCTGAAATAAGACGAACAAAATCAATCTATAATTTAACCGAATTTGTACTCATGGGAACCAAACTACAACTTCATATCTCACCAAATAACATCATATTAAACAAGTACTTAACCCAGTTTTTACTTATAAAAACACAACTATGACTTCAAATATAATCAAATTTCTCACCAAATAATACGTTAAACAAATAACTAACTAACCACATGCAAATTCCATCAAGAAGAAGCTATGAGACTGCAACTCAACCCAGTTTTTCCTCAAGGATATAGAGCTAAAATTCAAAATATAAATCAAATTTCTCACCAAATAGCTTGTTAGACAAGCAATCACACGCAAATTTCCTCAAACAGAAGAAACAAAACTATAATCCAACCCAATTTTTTACTCATGGAAACAGAACTAAATTCCAGGAGCATAATCAAATATCTCACAAATAACATATTAAACAAGTAATTACATGAAATTCAATCAAACATAAGTCACTAAACGAGAATTCAACCCAATTTTTACTCAGAAAACAGAACAAAAATCTAAATATAATCAAACTTCTCACCAAATAACATGTTAAACAAGTAACTACTTGCAAATTTCATTAAATAAATTCCTACACAAAAATACCCTTCATAAACAAGATCACAATTTAACCACAAATGTCAAACGGGTTACATTTTAACTTCAAATTTTACACAGAACTCAACTTGTATCATCATTGAAATTATATCTAAGGAAAGAAGAGAGTAAATACACACAATTTTCAACCCCATGAACCCAAAATTGAAAAGAACAAGAACATGGGTTTTGAATCTTACCTTATCTTTAAAGAAAATTTGATATTTGGGGATTCAATTTGTAAAGAAAACCCCTAAATTTTCTTTAACGGACACTGTAGATTGGAAGAGAAAAGGGTTAAGAATCTATGTCGATATGAGATTATCAACACCAGGGTTTTTGGAGTTTGAAGAATTTGCAGTAAGGGTCCCTTTAGTATCTATTAAATGATATGTTTGGTACGTAACTTTTATAAGGAGACAACTTTAGTCCTTGTACTCTTAAACTAACGAGTTTGGTATTTTTGTGAAGTTATAGACTGAAAAATTGTCTGTAGAACGTAGATACAAGACCCAAATTTGGCTGGACTTGGGATCAGTGGCGTATCTACTACCAAAGGAAGCGGGGGCAGCCACCCACCTAAAAAAATAGTGTTAAACCCTCTATTGTCTCCTTCCCTCGATTGCCCCCCAAGTGGCTTGGGTTGTTGACTTCCAATGTCCGCCAGCCATTCTTGAAAGATTAAATGGATCCAATCTTCAAAACAGATCATCATTAGCCTTGCTACAGGAATAGAATTTGCCATGTGGCTATCCTCCAGCCTGAGATTAAGTATTGGTTTATTGTCATGAAAACAGGTATGAGAGAGAGAGAGAGAGATTTGAAAGAGAATTCATCCCCATCCCCCTTAGGCCACAGGATATCATATGAAATCTGTAATTGAGGCCGAAAGGAATGCCTGTGTAGCAATGCGGTACCAACAATAACACCACCTAGAATGTTGTGGCACCGAAGGCTTTCAGGGAAGAGGAAGCCATCTGCACCGATGTTGTCAAATGGCTTTGTGTGCATGGAGTCATGGGTCAAAACCAACCTATCGAAATTTGTTTAAAAAATAATTATTTTATAAAAAAGTTGTGGGATGGATGGAAAAGTATTGTTTAAAAAATAAGGTTATACAGTTACAATTGTGACACTTAGATCATCACCAGTACAAGATGATAGATGCACTTATAAACACGCACAGTCAGCTGTCACATCAGATTGCTACAAATACACTAAAAACCTTTGTTTTCTCTCCAACCTTACAAACATCTTTACCATTACTTACATTTGTACTCACCATCAAATTTTAATTTCTTTGAATAATCAAATTCATTTACATTACTTTCAAAATTTTAAATAGATATAAAATAAATTTAAAAAGATATATTTGTACTCTAGCCGTTATATACATATACATATATAAACTTCATAAGTTAAAACTTTTTTTAAGTAGCACTAAATACTTGTACGTAGTTCATTACTGACTTGTACACCACTTAATTTGATTGCCCTATTATAATAAAATAACCTTATTGACAAATGAATTAATGTTGTTAAATGATTTAAATCTAATGTACAGGTTGTTAAAGGAAATGAGGTACAACTTGTTATTGCATTTGAAAAAGGTGAAAAAGAAAATAAATGCTTTTAGTCTACTAGGTCTTACAAGCTTGGCCAAAGTGTGCTTCTTCATATGTGAGGCTCCTCCAATGCAGCAAATCCTTTGCTCGTTGTCATGTCATCCAAATGCACTGTTAAATGTAATGTATTGGGTTTGGTCTTAGCAATAAAATAATCAAGCTCGTGCTAATAAAGGGTGTGTTGTTGAATCCTCCAATCAACAATCTAATGCTATAAGGGCGGTATCATTGGGATTAATCTATTTGCACACTTCACTTAACCAACATGGTAGATATGCAGTGTTGATTTGGTTCCTATCCTTAATAAAATCTCATCACACATACATAAGCTACTCACTTCTTTCACATGCATGATATTATAATTTCCAAAACTCTTTTACCCATTCAAATATTTTCCTTTTGCGTGTGAATTTGATTTTTGGTGATGGTGGTCTTGTTGGTATTCTTGGTGGTGCGGATAATGGTTGTGTTAAGGTGGGAAAAGTGATCATGATAGAGGTTTGGTTAACATCTGTTGGTATATTTGTTATACCAACATCTGTTGATTGATTTGATAGTGGTGATGAAACATCTGTTCGCACATTTGTTGTACCAACACCCGTGTGTGGTGATTTTGGTGAAGGTGATGGTTTCTTTTTGGGTGATGGTTTAGTTTTGATTGGAGCAGAGGATACACTTTTTGTGGGCATAGAAGTGGTTTTAGAAGAGCTGGAAATTGGTTGTCTAAGTTTTCTAACTGACTTTCTCCTTTTTGAGGTGCCAATATCTTCTTTTCTATCTGCTTAGCTTGTTCTTCTTCAATCAGTTTAGAAGCCTTGCTTTCTAGTGTATCTTGCCTTTCCACTTTTTAAGGCAAATTCATCTGCCTGTTTGTTTAGGGTCTCATCAATTCCTTTTTGAGCAGCAGCATCTGATGCCTTAACAGAAGTTTGATTTTGAGCAGACCCTGGCTTTTGTTGCACCTTTGAATCTGGCTACAACTTTTTCGGTTTATCACTCTCCCCCTTTTTGGCATCGTCCTCTACTTCTTCTTGAAGGACTGTTGTAGGGGCAGAGCTAGTAGCCTTTACCAAATGCTCTTTTATGGCCTTAATATCAGTTTGAGTGACTTTATATCTGGCCTCAACCATATTTCTGATAAGTTCCATATGAGTGTTGTGGTTAATATCATCCAAATTCCTTTGAGCTTGGATAATTGGTTGCACTAATTTCCACAACTCATTAGCAATTTGCTGAGGTGAAGGTTGACAAGTAGAGATTTGTAACAGTTGTTTCATCATTCCTTTAAGCTCATCTATGGAAGATTCCATAGAAGTCATCCTCTCCGTCAATTCCTTTAAGCTCATCTATGGAAGATTCCATAGAAGCTCATAGAGACTAAGCAATTGCCTAGAAACTAACAACCTGTTGATGTGGCCTTCCTTGTAAGCAAAGTCACTATCTGAATAACCTGAAAGGTCAATATTTTCATTAGCGGGATACTAAATACCATGTGTGGGAACACCTTTTATGTATCTGAATATCTTTTTCATAAGCTATAAGGTTGGACTTTCTAGGTGCTGACTGGCATCTGGCACAGACACATGTTGCAAACATGCATTCTGGCCTTGATGCAGTTAGGTATAATAAAGACCCAATCATGCTTCTTTAAAGTGTTTGACCAACCAAGTCATCTTCATCATCAATAGTGACCAGTTTTGAAGTGACCATTGGTGTACTACATGGTTTACAATCATTCATATCAAATTTTGTAAGTAGCTCTTTGACATACTTACTTTGATGAATGAATGTACCATTTTGCAATTGCTTAACTTGGAGATCAAGAAAGCATTGGAGTTCACCCATAGCACTCATTTCAAACTCTGATGTCATCAGTTCTCTAAACTCTTCACACATGGCATTGCATGTGGATCCAAAAATGATGTTATCCACATAAATTTGGACAAGTATTAAATCATTTCCTCTCCATTTTAAAAATAATGTTTTATCAGTTTTACCTCTTGTGAAGCCTATGGATAAGAGAAAGGTGGCTAGAGTTTTATACCAAGCTCTAGGTGCTTATTTCAAGCCATACAAAACTTTATTAAGCTTGTAGATGTGATCTGGATAAAAAGCATCTTCAAAACCAGGGGTTGGCATGCATATACCTCTTTCTTGATCTTACCATACAAAAATGCACATTTGATATCCATTTGATACACCTTAATGTTGTGGTTGGCAGCAAAGGCTAAGAACAATCCGATGGCCTCTAGTCTTGCAACAGGAGCAAAAGTTTCATCATAATCAATGCCTTCTTCTTGTCTATAGCCTTGAACCACAAGCCTAGCTTTATTTTTTTTACAATAATTCCCCTTTCATTTGTTTTGCTCTTGAAGACCCATTTTGTGCCAATTAGACATATATCCTGAGGTAATGGTACAAGTTCCCATACTTGTTGTCTTTTGAACTGTAGGAGCTCTTCCTGCATAACTTCTACCCAACTATTGTCTCTTAGTGCCTCTTGGTACTTGACAGTTTGTGTGAGAGATAGAAAACCAGCAAAAAGAAAAATGTTTTGGGATTAACTTCTTGTGAGCACCCCTTCATTGATGTTGCCAATAACTTGGTCTGGTGGATGATTTTTAAGGTTGATCAAATCTCCATTGTATGGAAAAATGGCATTTTGAGGTGATGGCTGCAGATGGGAATCATTTGAGCTAACACCTGTTGGCAATTTTGAAGAGCCAACATCTATTTGAAATGGAGGTGGAGGTATAGGTGGGATAGCTGTAAACATGGGTTGCCTTTTGTTCACAGAAAATGGACTTTTTTCAACAGAGGTTTGACTTGATGAGGCGACAGAGGTTTGAGGATTAACAACTGTTGATGCAGCAGTGGCAGAGTTTCGACAGCTGTTTTGAACATATGTTCCTCTAGAAGTGAAAGTGACTTTGTATTGTGGAACCACAATGACATATCCATAATCTTGATGGGAAGATTGTGGTGTACCTGCATGGTTGGTCTTGACAGACACATCTTCAAATGTAAATTTTTAACACCCAAAATCCTTATATATGTGATTATGTTAAAATAATAATGTAAATAAGATTTTAACTTAAAAAGAAAAGGTTTGAGCCAAGAAAAATATAAACACTATAATTGAGGGACAAATATGTATAAGTTGAAAGATTTGTGCATAAAACACAATTAAAACACAAACACACACACATCAGTGGTGTGTGTGTCAACCAAGCAAGAGAAGAAAAAGGGAAAAACCCTTGTTCATCACAAATTAGCAAAATTGATAAGGGAATTGAAGTTCTATTTGATGCATGAACCAAGATTTATGATCATCTAAGTATTCTTATCACCAAGTAAGTTAAATTTCATGATTTGGTGATTTTGATGAAGTGGATTATGTATAATCTGTGAGTGTTTAATGAATTTGAGCCTGAATGCTAGGTAATATCAACATGTAGAGTTTGTATTGTGCTTAATTTTGATCATATTGATGAATTGGGGTAAAACCCACTTGTATGTTGTAGAATGATGAACTTTGGAGAAGATTATGTGTAAATTAGTGTAGTGTTAATATTTGAAGTTACACATGATAGGTAATTTTGTTGGATATTTTGATGTAAAACAAAACTTACATGGTTATGATAATAATTGTGAAGATTGAATGATTATGTTAATCTATGCATGAACTAGGAAAAATGTGCTTAATTTGCTTGTACATTATGCTTTATTAATGGTACGCACACAACATGTTCGATGAAATGCCGTGATCGATTTAGTTGTGTTTTGAGATGAATCCTTGTGGATCTGATGTATTTGAATGAAAATGGGAGTAAATATAGTTATTAGCTCCATAATGAATAAAGGAGAATGCATATGTAATGAAATTGCATGAAAGCTAAAAGTGTGAAGTTGTAATATATAAGAGCGAAGAAGGAGGAAGGCACGAGCCATTCCAAGACGCAAGTAACGCTAGATCACCGTAAGTTCATACGAACTTCATTTTAGTTTAGCTTAATATAGAATAGGGTATTGGTTTCATTTCATTGTTATTGATTGTTAAGTACAGTTTAGAAGAACACGATATATGGAGTATGTCGTATAATAAGAATGACCGTATGATGATCCGATGTGAACGGATCGAAACGAAATGTAATAAGAATGACTGTATGATGATTCGATATGAACGGGTCAAAATAACATACAATAAGAATGGTAATATTGATCCGATGTGAACGGATCGAAAGGAATGTAACGAGAATGACTGTATGATGATTTTATATGAACGGGTCAAAAGTAACATACATTAAGAATGGTTATATGATGATCCAATGTGAACGGGTCGAAACAGAATGTAATGAGAATGACTGTATGATGATTCAATATGAACGGGTCAAAATAACATACAATAAGAATGGTTATATGATGATCCGATGCGAGCGGGTCGAAGTGGAATGTAATGAAAAAGGATATATAATGTGAATGGGTCAAAATAGGATGCAAAAGATATGGTCGAATGATGATTCGATGTGATCAATTTAAAATAGAAGGTAAAAGAAATAAGTAATGATAATGATAATTGGTTTATATTTGTTGAAAGTTAGAATTCAATGTTAGCAACCACGTAAGTGGGATTGCTAGATGAAAAGTTTAATTTGTAGAGGGTAATTTCTAATACGAACTCACTAACGTATCAAATAAGCAAATGGAATGTATGATGAAATTTTGATATTTAGAGAATCGTGCTAATGAAGTTTATGTTGAGTTTGATAGGTAAATCCCACCATGGATGATTGCGAGCTTGGAATAGGAACACACTATGCTGCCCTTTATGCGATTCTGGTTCACGCTCACTGTCATATGGGTCTTAATATTTTGGTTGTATATGTTAGATTAAACGTCATGTTTTATGCAAGCAAGAAAAAGTTGTAACTTATTTGATAATTCTGTTTATAACTTGTTATAAAAACTTTATGGCCGTGTTCGGTTGTAAATCAAATTTTAAGGGCATTTTCGAAACTCTGAATTTATATTAGGAAGGTTCTAAAAATTTGACGTTTACTACTTGTTGTTTTGATCATATGATAATGCGACCGTTTCAAAATTTATTTAGATCAAACAACTCAGCAGGATTTGTTGGGATTCTTAATGAAGAAAGTTCATTGAACTTTACATTCAAGGTCTCTTCCACACACCTAGTCCTTGTGTTAAACACTTTATAGGCCTTGGTAGTGGTTGAGTATCCTAGAAAATAACCATAATCTACTTTGGATGCAAATTTTGAAATGAAATCTTTTAAGTTTAAAATGAAACATGGGAAGCCAAAGATTTTGAAATAAGAGATCAAAGGTTTGATCTTGTACAGAGTTCATAAGCAGTCTTTTGAGGCTTGGGGTTAATTAAAACTCTGTTTTGCACATAGCAAGCAATATTTACAGCTTCTACCCAAAAAGACAGTGGTAAACCTGAGTCTACAAGCATAGTTCTAGCTACTTCAATTAGAGTTATGTTCTTTCTTTCAACCACCCCATTTTGTTGTGGTGTCCTTGGGATACTGTATTTCCGCACAATCCCTCTTGACACACAGAAATCATCTAACTCCTTATTTCTAAACTCTATTCCATTATCACTCCTAAAGATTTTTATTGGCAAGTCAAATTGCTTTTCAACTTTTCTTACAAAGTCCTCCAAAATACCTGCAGTCTCATCCTTGGAGTGCAAAAGTAAGTCCACGTAAACCTTGAAAAATCATCAATTGTAACAAGACAATACCTCTTATTTTAATACTCATGATTTTAACAGGGCCATACAAGTCCATGTGTAACAATTGTATACACTGACTTGTTTTGGACTCTTCAATTGATTTGTATGAACTTTTATGTTATTTACCTTTTAAACAGGAAAAACACAATGTTCATCACATGTAAACTGTTTTGATGGAAGACCTCTTACAAGGCCTTGTTTAGAGAGTGTGGTGATAGTTTTGAGATTTGTGTGACCAAGTCTTCTATGCCATAGTTATGTCTCTTTGTTAGAGGCAATTGAGAACAAACAGGCATTAGTCATTGGATTATCTTTCAACAAATCAACCACATACACATTGCCACTCCTGTGAGCAACAAGTTGTGCTTTGCTCTCAGCTATGATTGTTTCAATCTTTTTAACCACTTATGGCCCAACAATCTTACAAGTTTTCTTAGTGAAGAATGATTCATAGCCTTTGTCACTCATCTGAGACACACTAAGAAGGTTAAATTTAAGATTGTCAATAAGATTGACATTTTCAAACTTGAGTTTCCCTACTTAAACTGTCCATGACCCCAACACCTTACTTTTTGAGTTGTTACCAAAGGATATGTCACCCCCTCCATGTGCTAGAAAATCTTTGAGAATGGCTCTACATCTTGTCGTGTGCCTGGAGCCTCCACTATCTACATACCATAAACTATTAAGGCAAGTAGAAGCTCCCTGCACAAAAGTAACATGTTAGTTTTGGTGAGTGTCCAAAGCCAAAATGGCTTTGGATGGGGTCATAGATATTTTAGCCTCAAGTCCAGGAGAATGGTCAGAGTTTTAAACATATTTTTTATACATCTGTTGTGAACCATTTCCTGTCAAATGATTATAACCATGAGGATGCTTGTTTACCCTTGGATTTGAAGGTCTTTTACAGATCTCATAACCAAGTGGCATAGTCTTATAAACTGGTTGGCCATATCCTCTTGGAAATTTGTTTGTTGATGGCGCATCTGTTACATGAACCTCTCTGGGAACAAATGTTATATTCAATTGTTTGGTAACAGCTGTTTGGACTGGGGCAAAGGTCTGTTTGGATTTTTCTTTTCCAATTTTACCTTATGAACTCTCAAGTGTTTTTGTTTTATACTCATTTCTTTTTACATCAAAATTTTTGAGGTAAACACACTTTTGAGTTTTTTGACTGTTCTTGCCACAGATGTTACAGTGAGGTGCATTAACTATCACACTTGTCTTGTTTATGTCATATGTTTTTAAAAGAAAACAGTTTTTGGTAACATAATTCTTCTTTTCACAAAAGTCACAAAAAAGGTTTGATATTTTTTCTTTCTTCTTTCCCTTTTTCACCCGTTTTATCAACAGATGTTGTAACATCTGCTGGAAGGTCTTTCAAGGGAATGATCTTGACTTGAGGGCATCTGTTACCTGAACCTCTCTGGGAACAGAGGCTATATTCAATTGTTTGGTAACAGCTGTTTGGACTGGGCAATGGTCTGTTTGGATTTTTCTTTTCCAATTTTACCTTATGAACTCTAAGTGTTTTTGTTTTATACTCATTTCTTTTGACATCAAATTTTTTGAGGTAAACACACTCTTGAGTTTTATGACTGTTCTTGCCACAGATGATACAGTGAGGTGCATCAACTATCACACTTGTCTTGTTTATGTCATATGCTTTTAAAAGAAAACAGTTTTTGGTAACATAATTCTTCTTTTCACAAAAGTCACAAAACAGGTTTGATATTTTTTTCTTTCTTCTTCCCTTTTTCACCCGTTTTGTCAACAGATGTTGTAACATCTGCTGGAAGGTCTTTCAAGGGAATGATCTTGACTTGAGGTGCTTTTACACCTTCAATGGTTAAGAAATCCATTAGCTTAAAGTTTTCAAGAATGTCACACTCATCAGACCAGGTAGGTTTGAATTGATATTTTTTCAATCTCCTCAAAAGTTGAGGATCCTTCTGGTCTTTTTAAAACATTTTTCTTACCATTAGGTTCGGTGACTTTATTTCTTGACCAACCAAGTTTGTTGGAATAACTTCAACCAAATCAAAATCATTTACAGCAATGTTTTGTGAAACTTGGTCATTTTCGAAAACCTACACCAAATTTTACATTGCTTTTGATTCGTGATTCTAACATCAACTCATAACCTTTGTAGGATTCTATCCATTTCTCACATGTGATTTGGGTAGATTCAAACTCCTTTTTACAACTTTGATATTTTTCTACCATAGTTTGGAGTTGATCCTTAGTTATACTTGATTCATGTTTCGGACTGCTGATTTCACTTTCTTTTTCAAACAGTTTTGATTTTAACTCTTTTGCAAGTTTTTCAAACTGAATTTCATCATCTAAGATCTTGTTTCTAAGATTTTCATTAACCTCTTTAATGTTATAAAAAGCAATAATACATTTGTCTGAACAAAAATCTTTAAGGATTTAAGGAGATACCTTTGCAGCAGTCATCATGGCACAATCACACTCTCCTTCACACACACTAGATCCCATGGGTCTGACAAAGGATCTGTTTCTTCATCAACCTTTTCTTCATAAACTTGTTCTTCAACCTTTACTTCTGAAACATTTGTTGCAACATTTTCACAAACCTCATTAACTTTGGACACCACTTCCTTAGACTCAATCCCTTCCAAAATAGCGTCTAGTGCCATAAAACAAAAATCATCAGTTTTCTTTTTAAAATTATCAACTAGGGCAAAATTTCATCAGTTAGTTCCTCAGGCAAGCTACTCCAATCAACAAAGCCTTGTGTAAAGAAACTTTGTTGACTGTTCTCAGGAGCAGAGTTTTGTGTAGCTTGAGGTGCGGGTTGCACTTGGACCTGGAGAATTGGGGCTTGAACATATTGTATCTGAGGAACAGTGGTTTGGACATACTATACTTAACAGTGGTTGCAGGTGTGCAAAATGAGTAGTGTTTTGCATATCTGGAGCAGGGTATAGTGGGAATAATGGACAGTGTTTTGAGGTCTAGGACTTGGATGTGTCACAATAGGACCACTTGTTTGGCTCATGCACTCTCTGGAAAAATGACATAGCCTATTACACTTATAACACTTGATTTTTGATTTATCCAACCCAACTTTTAACCCCCTCATGCAACCTTGGGAATTTTCTGCCAGTCATCTTGTAAAATTTGCTAGTTCTGACACTTAGCAATGCAAGTTGATGTAAGATGTCCATTTCTTCCAAATCAGTGGGGTCGAATGTTGAAGATCATTTAACTCAAAATATAAGTTGTTAGAAACTTGGTTTTCACCATTTTCTGTGAAGCATAATTAGGTGAATAAGAATCAGAGTTGAAATTTTCACCAGATGTGATATCAATAAAATGATCAAAACTCTGATCCTTACTACCACCAGAGGTTTCCTCTTGACCAGAAAGTGTTGTACTACCAAATGCATAGTCATCAACAACTTTTCCTGACACTTGAAGCTTCTTCATCTGGTTAAGCTCTCTTTCATAAGTCAAGAGCCTACCATGAAGTTGAGTCAAACTCATTTTTTGAAACCAATAGAGTTTCTAGTTACAAAAGTAATAGTGTCCCATTTATTTGGTAATGATCTAAGAAATCGGCTATTCAAAGTTGAATTAGGATAATTACCATTTACCACTTTTAATTCACTTATTAGACAACTACCTTTCAAACTGATGAGTTAATGATTCTTCTTTAACATGACAAAATGTTTCATACTGTTGGTTTAAAACTTCACAATTGTTTTCAATAACCTTCTCTATCCCACCGAATTGCTCCTTCAAAGCATCCACAACTACTTTGCACTGTTGCAATGCAATAGGCCAGCATAGATATTATTTGGCAAAGCCGTAGCTACGATACTAAATGCCTTTGCATCTAGCTCGATTTTCTGAAAATCTTGCTCGGAGTAGTTTTCAGGATTCTTTGGAACTTAAACTTTTGGGTCTTCAATGCTCGGTACCATCGGAACATGAGGTTCGAAGATAATCGATTTCCAGCACCCATGTTCTGTTGTGCAAGTATGTGACCCATCCGTCTTTGTCAGATATTATATTCCGATCTGATAAGGATCGGAGGTTTATACAGGTACTAGTGTTGTGTGGATCTTGTGGATTTTGAGACATTTCTGATTGTTTACAAACAAGTTTTTGTTTAAAAATACTTTGAACGTAAATAAACTTATACTCTGTTTTCAATACAAAGAACAAACGAATCAGTAGTGAGAGCTGATCTGTTTATATCAAATTGATTGTAAGATAAAATTTGATTGATTAAAGCTCTGATACCAATTGTTAGGATCTGAGTTTGATAGTTGTGAAATTTTTAAGATGGAAATCAATGTAAGATGATAAAATAAAGATGATAAGTGCAGCGGAAATGTAAACCTGTAAATCACAACAATGAATAGAATGTTTTCATCAACATGCTTTTATAAACTTTGATTTACATATGCATGAAAGATATACAAACTCCCTCTCAGCCTGATCACTCTGATTTATTCGTACAAGAAATGTCAAGAAGAAGTGATGAATAGAACGGGTGATGCACTTTTCTATTTATAGTACAAAGCAAACCATTGTGGCATCTAAGCTACATCACCTTGACAATGACATCTAACGACCTAACAAACTCTAACATCTGCTACGCTAAAACACTGCTACATTAATACATAAACTCTGTTGATCCAACATCTGTTGATAGAAACTCTGTTGAGCTTCATCCTCTGTTGGTCCAGCAGATCTTTGTTTCAACAGTCTTTAGCTCTTCAATAACATATGTTCTCTTTAGCAGACTTTAGACTTTGAGCAGAGCTTGTCTTCAATAGTCTTTGTAAAACAGACTTTAGCTTAACAGAACTTTGAGAGCAGATGTTGATGTCTTTGCCTTTTGGAGGAGTTGAATCTTCAAAGCACTATTATTGTTGATCAGATGATATAGAACATTTTGGCTTTCTAATCATCTGTTCTTTTGTGGGGTGCACTAGATCCAACATGATTTTAAATTTATAATAATATATATAGCTTTTAAGTATTTTAATAATTTATTATTAGATTTACTTTAAGTTTTTCTTTTTCATTTTTTAAAACTAAATGTCCTTATTGTTTATTTATTGTTTTTTAATAGTTTTTTCTTTTTTCTTTTTGATATATTTTCTTTATCAATTAATTTGATATTTTTAAAAACTTATGTTACTTAATTTTTTTCTAAACACTTAAGCACATAGTTATGATACGAAGGGGCATGAAGAGTGATTTTAAATTTATAATAATGAATAGTTTTTAAGTATTTTAATATTATAATAGTTTATTACTATATTTACTTTTAAGTTTTTATAAATTTTCATTTTTTTCTATTTTAAAACCATATTTTCTTTATAATTTATTTTGTTTTTAACAAGTCTTTTTTCTTTTTTTACATATTTCCTTTATCAATTAATTTTATATTTCTTTAATAACTTGTGTTCATTAATTTTTTTCTAAACGCTTAAGCACATCGTTATGATTAATTTTCTTCTGTCGACATTCTGTTATAAGTTTTATTAAAAACAAAGTTGTATTCAAATTGAGCATTTATTTGATATCATAAAACGGTATGATGATAAACTTAAATGATTCTGATGGTTTATCTTTTTAAACAACATGTTTCATTATAAAATAACATTTGTTTCAAATTATTATTTGCTCCGTTTCGTCGCAACGTATAACGTTAACATACCTAGTTAAATGTATATTGTAAATGAAAACCGAAAAAAAGGAAAATAGTCTACTTAAACAAAGAAAAATTATTTGAAAGTAAAATAGTCTACTTAAGCTATAAATAAAATAAAAAAGGTGAACTTTCAAAATTGCACTTGTTAATTTTAACTTGGAAATAAGAATAAGTAAACCATTATATAAAAACTATTTAGGTTCTTACATTTTAAAAATTGATCTTAATTCTTTATAAACTATCATGAATAATTTTGTATACATGAAAATAATTAAAAAAGTTATTAAATATTATTGATATATGGTTAAAGGGTTGTGTTTAATATTTTTTTTAAAGAACCTGTTTCTGCTATTTATAAGTGCGTAAAAAATGGGTTTTTATCAAAAGTCTTATGTATATGGATATTCTTTTAAGAGTTAAGGGTTTGAAAACAAAATAAGTTTGGAGAAAACGAGCTTATACATGTGGGTTTAGAAAAATTATTTTTCAAAGACAACATTAATTTTTTGTGAAGAAACATAAAGCCTAAACTGACGGTTGTGGGAATGGTGTTGTCAAGAATGGTTAATCCGTAATCTTTCCTTGATAATCATCTGAGTATGATCTGCAAAACAAACACCGTGAGATTCGTTACAAGGAGGGAGGTGGGGGGTTCTCCTTGTAACCACCCTTTGGCGTGAGAATAAGTATCGTTTAAGAATAATAAACAAGTGTGTGTTAAGAGTAAGAGAGTGAGAGAGCCGATCCTTAAACGTGTAGTAGAAGGTTGGTATTTATAGCTGAATACTGTGGAGAAGGAGATAGGTTGACGAGCCTTGAGCCGGCCGTCGCCAACAAGGAACATCCTATTTGTCACCTCTGACACGACCATTAGTGTTTATAGAGGATTGAGACGTTAGAGCATCATGATTGGAGCCACGTGGCCTAGTGGTTGTCCTTCTTGTCGAGTCTATGCCCAGCTGTGAGTGGAGATCATGGAGCAGTGAACGGTGCAACCTGATTGGTTCCATGTCGCTGTCCTTTTGTACTTCCTATCTCCTACATGATTGGCCATCGTGGGAGTTGTCTAGTCAGGGTCTGGCACATGCTGATTGGCTACAGCCCCTGCCATCTATACTATTTGTACTACCCTTAGCTAGCATACTCTCGTTTGTGGCTATAAGGCTTGCGCGGAGTCTGCAGGCACGGCTAAGTGTTGTATTGATTTCGTTTAGATATGGTCCTTTATGTGCATGGTCTACCAGTGGTTCTGCATAGCAGGCGCAGGGTTTAGGACCATACCCCTTCAAGTCCCCCAGTCTAGTGTTTCTCCCATGCGTGAATGGCGAGTGGGTGAGCTCTTGACTAGATAAAAGTTGTTGTTTTTGCTTGGCTATTGGGTGCATGTTCTTGGCCTCGTGCCTCTTGAACTTAGATGATGTGTTAGAGAGAAGATTATTGCTCTTGCGCATGGCATTTACGTCTCTTTAAGGGAAATGAGTTACCTTGCGCATGTGTTGAACATTTGAATATTGAAAACAAGATCTTTTGAGGATAAGGTTTGGTGAGAAAGTACGGTAGTTGTGACTGCTAAAACTGTGCGAAAGATGTCGTCACAGTGTCAGCGGCTCCTTTTCGTCTCTGTGTCAGGCACGTGGTGGCCATGCACACGTGAAAACTAACACTCCATGTTTGGCGCTTGACATGTCGCCTCGTGATTGGACCTGCTTGCAAGTGGTGGGCACAGTTACCCATTGCATCAAACCCATCGTATTTTATGCGAAGGGTATAAATAGATCGATTAGGGTTTGAAAAGAAACACTTTCTCTTAGAATTTTCACCACTTTTCTCTCAAATCTTCGAGAATCTCCACAATGTTCATATATCTTCCTCCCATTCTTCATTTTTCCAAGAATTTTCTAGAGATGTCAACACCGTCGCAAACTGAAAACGTGAACCTGGAAGTTGAGGAGATTTCCGGTATTTTACCACTTTTAAAACGTAATGAAGTGGCTTTTGACCACAATGTGAATGGTTTGCATTTTTCGGATCTCTAGTGTGTCATGTATCCTTTGGCCGACCAAATCGTCGCTAATGCTCCAGCTTACTTCATCATTATGTTTTCTGACTTCTTTTGTGACAGGAATTTTCGTGTCTCGGTTACTTGATTCTTCGTTGGTATACTAAGCTTTTATCGCTTCCATATTTCTCAGTTGAGTCCTATGGGTATGGTGCGTATCCAACATTTCGAAATTTGCTAACGGTCGCAGGGCATAGAGCCGACTGTTGATAGATTCATGGTCTTCTACCAACTTCATTGTAACATGGGGTTTTAGTCCTTTGTTCAGTGTTCTAGCACAAAGAAAATACTCACGGTTCCGCCAAAGAGTTATCATGAGTAAAAGGGAAAGTTTTCCAACATTGAGGCATGAGTTATACCTGTTGTAACACCCTGACCGTGTATAACAACCCGCGGTGGAATCATCCGAGGGTCACGTTATAAATTGTTTACAACACATGATACTAAAGTTTATGTTTCATTGATTATTTAAATTACATTGTCTTTTAGAATATAAACAAAACACCAACAATTGTTCTTTATTTAAAGAAATACTAAGGCCCGAGTCCATCCTACGTGTAGTATGCTTTCATAATTATCACAAATTGGCACCTAAAACATATGAAAAAGAACGGTCAACAATGAATGTTGGTGAGTAACATAGGTTTTGTAGTCAAATTCATGGCTATGAATTTGTATTGCAATACCTCATCCGACTACGAAAGTCAATAACTGAAAACCTTGTAACCAATAGTGTACCAATCATGTATGGTATTGCAATATGTTTAACCAATTATGAAAGTTTGTATAATAAAGAAAAACCTTGTAGCCATGACTCTTGACAAGAGAGTGTTTCTTTTGTAAAACCGTATTAGTAATCGATTTTAAAAGAAAACATTGTATGGTTTATATATATTTAATTGAAAATCATTTATGACTTTGTCTAAACCAATCATCTTTGTTTTGTGTAAACCAACCGTCCTTGTTTTGTATAAACCAATCGTCCTTGCTTTTCTATAAACCAACCGTCTTTGTTTTGTATAAACCAATCATCCTTGTTTTGTATAAACCAATCGTCTTTGTGTAAACAAGTGTGGTCGTGTGGTGAATACATTCAAGCTCGTGTTGACTCTCGTCGGAGTGTACCACCAAATGGTTTATCAATTATGTTTCAAAGTTTCCGTTGTTCCCCAAACTTCCCCATAAACCCCGAGAAATTTGGAAACCGGATTATCAGTCCTATGGTACCATAACATACTACCAGTTGGCTTGGCCAAAGTTAATCAATGTACTCATATTATGGATAACGCACCACTAAGTTTCACATGTGTTGATAATCTTTTGAGCATATTTCTTTCGGTTAATATACCAAACCAAAATAAATATAATCTTACTAGTTTATAAAGTCACTACTTATCGCAACAATAATAGCAATCGTGGACTGTCCTCCCTTGTTCTATTACACCCCCGTCACGCATCGCCTCTGCTTCATCTTGATGTTGAGCATGGCGTATTTTTGCAGCTACTGTGAGCATGACGCATTTTATCATAAGCCCACTGTTAATCTTTCTTTTCATTAATATATACATACAATATAGAAAAGCATATATAGTTTTATATATAAAATATTTCGTAAGCTTAGGAAAAGTACTATTAGACACATATGAATCACCCCAGAACATTTGAAAAACGTAAAAGTGGAGACTATGTACTCACTTGAATTGTCAATGTCGTGCTTGATTGTGCTAGCAAAGCTTAAGTGTTTCCTAGAAATAAGGATTTGTTTGTCAATGGTTTTGTTGTGATAATGTTTGTGGAAGAATGAGGGTTACATCATAACTTTGAAGAAGTTTAGATGTTTTAGAAGATAGGAAATTTTGGCAGCTTTCTGTGTTGTTTTTGTAAAATAATTTTAAAATAGCAAACGTTGTCGAAAAAATACAACATTTTCCAAATCACTAGATCAAAGTGTGTTCTAAAACTTTCATTTAGAAAGTATTTCTATTTGGAGCCTAGAAAATGGTCCAAACTATTAATCTTTACAAACCGTCAAGTTTTGACCAGCTGTTTAGTTTAGACATTTGAGGGTCCAAACAGAGGTGTTTGTTGATGTATCATACATCGTTAAAACGGTATTTTAATGAAATTAATCAAAATGTAAGCTTTTACTTTGTTTGGTTAAGTATTAACCAAGTTATGCTTGGTTAAATTATCAACACAGAATCTGTCTAAATAGGAAGTTTGGATCGAAAGTTTATTAAATGCGCATAGTACGGATTTAATGAAAGAGTGAATAGAATGTGGTTTATAACCATATGAGTAAAGGATCTCATACAACATGGTTGGTTAAACCTAATATTTTGATTTGAAAGTATTTCGAAGTGTTTTAACCCGTTACGACTAGCTTATGCTAATTAACTAGTCGTATGCGTAAACACGAGTCCGGATGGTCGAATGGGTCTTATGACGAGTCTAACATGTCAAAACAAGTTTATTTATGTTATGATAAGTCTTGAAGCAAGAATATAGATTATATAAGTTTTAAAACCATTTATGCCAAAAGGGCATTTTTGGCATTTTTAAAGGATACTAGTTGACTCGTCATTTAACCTACCAAACATTATGACCATAATGTATAATCTTAGAGGATTATTCCCTAAATTACTATGGTCATATAACTGGGCTTGATTAGGTTCTAAGGTGACCAAACACTTGCGTTTGGAAGAAGGATTAGAACTAAGGAATAGAGGCCTCAAGTGTAGAAGCAAGCTCCAAGTGCCTATTTATAGTGATTCTAGCTCAAGCTGGTGTTGCCAAGTGTGTTATGATGATTCTTAGTGTCAAGTGTCCTAACAGGTTAGAGGTGGCAAAATTCATGCTAATTGTCAACATTTGAAGATAGGTGGCCTGTCACGCCCCAACCAATGGTGGAAACATCGGAGTGAAAATAAAATACAACAAAAGTTGGCGACTATACAAGTTTGAATACATAGTATAATCGGGTCTAAAAGTTGTCTCATATCCAACATGGTAAATTGCATACGTTGTTTATTATCATACTAGCATGTATTAACCAAACCAAAGTATATCGCAATCTTGCATATCCTTGTCACCAAAAAGACAAGGCCGTAAATAGTTTGCTTAACAATACCACAAGAATATGGGCGTTGCGTTAACCCTATACCGCTATAATTGTTACGGTAGGCTTGCAAAGTTAATGAGCATATTGAACACAAGTAAGACTATAACATTTAATAACAACAATATAACAAGTATCATGTTTTAACGGATAGAGTGTGTAAAATAGCAAGTTTAGTCGTGAATATATGTTTGTAGTATTGTGTATATGTTGGACCCAAAGTGTGTAAAACGATAAATGGGATCGAGTATACTCACAGTTTGCGGAGAAAGTCCACGAACGTGAGTTTGACAAGTCTTGAGTTTGGAACACCGAAGGTACCCTAAGATGGGAAACGTTGGTGTGTGAGTTACGGATTCGATTGTTGGATTGGATTTAGATTTTGGGGAAATAATTTATAAGTTAGAGTACATGTAAAGGAAAGGTTCCACGAGAATGGTCATGCAAGGAGGTAGGATGATTAGCATCCATTAAACTTCATTATATGATTCACCAAAGCATAAATCATCAACTTTGTTGATGATTTTGGTTGGTCATGAATGTGAAGATAAGAACATAATGTGACAACCGGCAAATTAAGGGTTTTAATTATGCGAATAACAAACATTAAGACAATAATACATAGCGTAGTTAGATGTAAATTAACTTAATTTGCCCGTTGGAATGCCTAGGAACATTTATTTGAATCGTACGCTACGCGAATGGTGATTTACGGAAAAATTGCCGAACATATAAACGGTAATGAACTGACACCGGAAGAAATACTGACAATTCCGAAAAATACAAGTTCTATACGTATATTTTATACACATGAATTTGTTTTGCTAAATTATCCTGCTTCCAAACGTCACAAAACGCATACGTGAACGAAAAACGCAACTATAGGAACACACCGACAACGAACCGGAAGCATCAGACTCGTGGATTATCTTAAAAACTGAAATACTATGAAAAATTTAGCTTTGTAATCAAATTTTAATATCCGCAGTCAAGATCGATTGAAAAACGGACAAGAAACGACAACAAAAGTATTTTACGCAATTTTAACGCACCCAGCGAACGTGCACGTCAAACGCAAACTTCTGACACCATTTACAAGTTTTTGAAGCTATACCATTGTTATACGATGTTTTATGAAGTTCAGGTCCAAAAACGGGCCTCGTAGACGTGATTGGGTCGCTCAAAATACTAGAAACGGGCTTTAGGGCCTTGGGCCCAAACCCACAAAAAAACCCACCTATATAAACCCTTTTACCCCATTTTTCTCTCATTTTTACCTATGACTTTCTCTCTCTAACTCTAAAGCTCTCTCTAGAAAACATTTCCGGCACCGAAGTCCGGCGACTAGCGGCGGCCGGCCACGGCAGCACAGTGGCGGCGCCATCGTCGACGGCGGCGATGGAGGTTTTCCGGCGACTATTTTTAGACCAAGAGTACACTTTTTCGACTATCTCCGACATTCCTGATCGCGTGGTGATGTTAGTTTTAGCAGATTCAAAGTTGTTTGAGCACAGGAGCAACTCCGGCGACATTCCGGCCAAACTCCGGTGAACCCATTTGGACTTTTCACTTCGTGCATGTTTAGATCGGGTGGTTAGAGACCTTTTTGCAAGTTTTTGTGAAATTTTATTCTCCGGCGATATTCCTACTTCTGGCATGGTTCCGGCAAGGTTCCCGACCCCCGTTTTCAACGAAAGATATATGTTGGGCTCCTAGTAACCCGTGGAGTCCATACGAAACAATTTCCTCTCGGGTGAAAATTAAAGTTCGGGACACTCTCGGGCTCGGTTCAACGTGGTCAACAAGTCAAACACGGGTCAAAACTGGTCAAGGGACAGTTTTGAGTCATTTTCGGTGCCTTAGTTCAATTTTGGGTTCGGGTCAAACCCGGTCAACACGGGTAAACTAAGTCAACGCGGTCAGATATCGGTTCGAGTCAAATTGTTGTCAACGCGGTCAAACTCGGGTTCGGTCAACTGTGGTCAAAGTTCGGTCAACATGGTCAACTGCCGGTCAACCATGGTCAAATAGTCAACTTTTGGTCAACGTAAGTCAATAGGCAACTGTCGGTCAACATGGTCAACACGAGATGCGGTAAAATTTAACGGACACATTAAATGCATTTATAGTTATATTAATGTTAGTTTTTTTTCACGTAACCGAGCTCAAACCGGACCGACATGTCATCGTAAAAGAAAATTTATATAAATATATCAGACTTGTAAATAAGAGAACAACAGAAGTATACGCTTTAGGTCAACATATATCTATGTCTGCTCACAAAGCGCGAAGAGTAATTGATCAAATTCGTGGGCGTTCCTACGAAGAAACACTTATGATATTAGAACTCATGCCTTATCGAGCATGTTATCCCATTTTTAAATTAGTTTATTCTGCAGCAGCAAATGCTAGTTCCAATATGGGTTTGAATGAAGCAAATTTAGTGATTAGTAAAGCCGAAGTAAATAAAGGTACTATCATGAAGAGATTAAAACCTCGAGCTCGAGGGCGTAGTTTTGCGATACAAAAACCTACCTGCCATATAACTATTGTAATGAAAGATATATCCTTAGATGAATATATAGATACCGACTCTATTACATGGTCACAAAAGAAAAAAAAGGATACAACTATGTCATATTATGATATGTATAGTAATGGGGGAACATGGGACAAAAAATAAATCCAATTGGTTTCAGACTTGGTACAACCCAAGGTCATCATTCCCTTTGATTCGCACAACCAAAAAATTATTCTGAGGGCCTGCAAGAAGATCAAAAAATAAGAAATTTTATAAAGAATTATGTACAAAAAAATATGAAAACATCTTCTGGCGTCGAGGGAATTGCACGTATAGAGATTCAAAAAAGAATCGACCTGATCCAAATCATAATCTATATGGGATTTCCAAAAATATTAATTGAAAGTCGACCCCGAGGAATCGAAGAATTACAGATGAATTTACAAAAAGAATTTAATTCTGTAAATCGGAAACTTAACATTGCTATCACACGAATTGAAAAGCCTTATGGAAACCCTAATATTCTTGCAGAATTTATAGCTGGACAATTAAAAAATAGAGTTTCTTTTCGCAAAGCAATGAAAAAGGCTATAGAATTAACTGAACAAGCAGATACAAAAGGAATTCAAGTGCAAATTGCAGGACGTATCGACGGAAAGAAATTGCGCGTGTTGAATGGATCAGAGAGGGTAGGGTTCCACTACAAACCATTCGCGCTAAAATTGATTATTGTTCCTATACAGTTCGAACAATCTATGGGGTATTAGGCATCAAAATTTGGATCTTTATAGAAGGGAAATAATAAACTTTATTTCCCTTTGCATTCTATCCAGCGATGTAACAAAAAATGATAAATTAGTTTCTTCTTTTTCTTTTCTGTTCAATAAAAAAAATGAACAATAATAATTCTATTATAATTCTATAGGGTTTAATAAAAATTAAATTCATCTTTTGATAAAATTGCTATGCTTAGTGTATGACTCGTTGGTTTTTTGAGGGTTAGTATAAAAAAACAGCCCCATAAATGTTTTATAGACCAAACCGACATGCGACACAAAAATATGTATTAGCGCTTAAATTGTTGAGTTTTGACAAATATATCGACAACTTGTATTGTCGGGATCGTACAAAAATAGAGGAAACTCTGCACGTTTTTCATAAAATCCGTAATACAAAATGTGTTATATTCTCAAAACTAAATCTATCGGGAATCAAAGAATTTTTATAAAATAGATATAAATATATATTTACTTTCGACGACTCCTTATAACTCGTCAAACACCTTTACAACATCTCAACGAACAAGGTTTACAAGTTGACCAAACTCGGGAATTTTTATAAAATAAATATAATTAGCTATATTTATTTCAAATGTCGGAATTTGGAAATTATATTTCAAATGTTTAACACTTGAAAATCATATAAAATGAATATAATTATTTATATTCAAACATCGAGAATCCGAATACTTTTATAAAATAAATAAATTGTTTATATTTATTTCAAGCGTCTTAAATTCGTATACTTTTATAAAATGAATATAATTGTTTATATTTACTTCAAACGTCTTTAATTCGGAGATTTTATAACAATAAATATAATTATTTATATTTATTTAAAATTTCTAAACGAAGTACGACACATTACCGAAAGATTATAAGAAGCATACAATTATATAATTATTTTATTAATATAAACCAGACGCAAGTCTATTATTTCGCATACTAACGTTTTCCACACACACACATATATGTATACGTGTATAGATATATATATATTTACATCTTACGATATCTTCAACTAGTCACCATTATCCATCTACGTACTTCTATTCAAGACGACTAACACGATTCTATAAATATATTTATATTTTTATATAAATATATATACATTTTGAATCTCTCAAACACTAAGTGCTTCCAAGACTTAGTATTTACCACCGACTATAAATGGGATTAAACGAGTATATTATTATCGTTTCCACCAAGTTAACATCTTCCCATCCAATCATCAATTGACGATTTGGTAGAGCTCGGTGACATGTACCTTAGCTAGGCTTTTAGTCGAGACTTATAAGCTTAATTCTTTGATAGGAATGTTATAGATTGCTTGCTAGTGAGTTTACATTTTGGAAATGGCATTTTGGATCATATTATGCTAGCTTTGGACAAGGATATCAGGTGAGTTCATAACCCCCACTTTTACGGTTTTACATTCTTATAAATGTTTTCGGGGGTGGAAAGACATGCAAGTTTTGAAAAAGTACACAATATTTCGATGAACGAAAACAACAGATTTCTAAACCATGTTGCAAATGAATTTCAACATAAACTCAAATGGTTTACGAAAGGTTTATGCTAAACAACCGGTTTTACAAAACACTCGCGTATTTTTGAAACGTGCATGAGTTGCATGACTAGTGACGGGAAGGTCCTAGTTACAACGGGATTGGTTTGTCCTGCATACAAGTAAGGGGACTGGTTGGTCCTACTTACAAACACAAGGACTGGTTTGTCCTACATACGAATAAGGGGACTGGTAGTCCTGCTCACAGACTCAAGGACTGGTTTGTCCTACATACAAATAAGGGGACTGGTTGGTCCTGCTTATAAACACAAGGACTGGATTGTCCTATACTCAACAATAAGGGCCGTAGGGTCGCTTAAAAATATACAGTGAAGTCTTCGCTACATATCAGAACTATAACCGCCTGCTATCGAAGTCTACAGTCTTGATTAAACGGTTTGGCGAGGCACTTAATAGCTTGGGGGTGGGTTATAGGCTCATGCGGGCATGTTGTCTTTGTTGTACGCGGACATCGACAATTATTCAAATATTACAAAACAAGGTTTTCAATTGACATGCCGAGAAAAATGGTTTTATTATGTTTTCTCAACAATGATTTAAACCGGTTACTAAAAAGATTTATTTAAAATCTTTTTCAAGCAAACTATGAACTTGCCAACTTTATGTTGATTTTTCGCATGTTTCTTTCTCAGGTTATATTTTTCAAATTATGGCACGGTTGGAATAGGAGAACCCATGGGGATTCGAGTACTTAGCGGGCGTTCACTCTCTAGAAGTCTTAACATTTCTTTTACACTTCCGCTGTGCAATGAAGATACCAGTCAGATCACGCCCAACTCTGATGATTTAGCGGGTGTGACACATAAAGCTGCTAGATCGAAAAAGAACCAAGTGAGCTAGCTAGATGCGTGCATCTCAAACATGGAAAGTGTTTGAGGAAGTGATGTAGCTTTGTCCCTTTGTTTGAAAGCTGCTTTGAGATTTATTGGTATGCAGATAAACTAACAAATCAAGCAACTAAGGTAATGGAACATAGTTGGATAGCCAAGGATCCCGTGGTTCACACTTTTACCAAAACATAAGTCCCACTATATTGAAGATGATGAACTTGGATGGTCTCAACACGTGTAGGTTGCTTAGAACCTTATCAAAATAGAAAGTTTGGGAGGTTCTTGGACCTCTAAACTTGTGGGAATCAATCCTATTCAAACCCCATAACTATAAGTTTGGTTAGAAGTAAGGTAGGTATAGGAATCTTACAAGAACAAGATGATCATGAACTTATTTTGAAAGATTTGTTCAAAACAGAAAGTTTTAACTACTTTAGACACCATTTCTAGAGTTGTACCACCTTATTACACCATGGTGAACCTTGGTAACAATCCTAGAGGTTATCTAAGTGGTTTGATACAAGAAAGCAAGAAGAAAAGTAGAAGTGAGTTAGAACTCACTTTGAACACTAGAGAGTCTTCTGCCTAAACTTGAGAATTTCTTAGTGTTTTTGGTGTGTTTGAGAGTAATTTGGAGTTGTGGAAAGTTAAAATGTATTAGAGGAGGCTTGGTTTTATAAGGGAAAATTACGGTTTTTGTTTTATAGAGGTTGGGAGGTGATTGGGAAGAATGGAGGTGGAAAAGCTTGAAACCCGATTGGGGAAATTTAGATACTTCGGTTCGACCTGGTCACGCCACGCGACCAGACAAACTTCCCCGTCGTGTGGCGCGACGGGTAGTGTCTTCCAACATTTTGTTTTTGTTCCACTTTGGTCCTTGCGCTTCATTTCTTGGTTATTTTATGATGTTTCTTTGTATTTTGGCTCATTTTCAAGCATAGAATGTGTTCGTAAATATGTGATAAGTATCGTGCTTGTATGATTGATATTCACGTGTATAATAAGTCTCGTTTTTGCACATAACATGTATATTTGCCAATTGGTTGCATAGAATATAAGTACATATATAAGTAAGTTTGATGTAAACATGAATTTCCATTATGATCAAAGTCTCAGATTACAAGATTAAAAATGAAATACGAATATAATACGAGTACAAGTTTCTAAAAATAGAAACACATATATAACTTTCTAAATAAGGAAAATAAAGAAATGCGAAGCGTTACAGTCTCCCCTACTTTAGGAAATTTCACTCCGAAACTTATTCAAGAGGAAGCCTTAACAAACAAGTGTGGATACTTTGTCTTCATATCGCTCTCGAGTTCCCAAGTGAATTCGGCGCCACGTTTTCCTTTCTATCGAATCTTGACTATGGGAATTCGACTGCGCCTTAGTTTCTTGGTTCCTCGGTCCATGATTTCGAGCGGCTTCTCGACGAAATGTAAGGACTCGTTGATTTGTATGTCGTCGAGTCAAACTTGAAGTCCTTCTTCGGCTAAGTACTTCTTGAGGTTTGAAACGTGGAATGTTGGATGAACGTTGTTAAATTTTTGAGGTAAGTCTAGATGATACGCCACCTTGCCAATCCTCTCGAGAATCTTAAAAGGACCTACACAACATCGAGCGAGATTGCCTTTCTTACCAAAGTGAATGACTCCCTTCCAAGGGGATACCTTGAGGAGTACATGGTCACCAACATTAAATTCCAAGGGTTTGCGACGTTTGTCGGCGTAGCTCTTTTGTTGGCTTCTAGCTTTGAGTAGATTGTCTTGGATTTGTGGGATCTTGTCCGTCTTTTCTCCTATAAGCTCTGGGCCAGTGACTTGTGCTTCTCCGATCTTGTGCTAACAAATAGGCAAATGACACTTTCAACCATACGTTGCTTCGAACGAAGCCATTTGAATACTAGAGTGATAACTGTTGTTGTACGAGAATCCACGAAAGGTAAATGTACATCCCAATTTCCACCAAAATCAATTACGCACGAATGGAGCATGTCCTTAAGAGTTTGGATAGTGCGTTCGGTTTGAATATCCGATTGAGGATGGAAAGCTGTACTAAGATTTAGTTGAGTACCCACGCGGTTTGAAACGTTTGCTAAAGGCGAGAAGTGAAACGACCATCGCGGTCCGAAATGATGTCGATGTGGATACCATGACAGCAAAAGATTTCTTCGGTGTAGATACGAGCCAATTTCTCGACTCGATAATCAACCTGAATGGGAGGAAGTGCGCGGATTTGGTTAAACGATCGATGATCACCCAAATACTATCATGACCGGAAGAGGTTCGAGGAAGTTTGGTTATGAAATCCATGGCTATACTATCCCATTTCCACATGGGAATCTTGGGTTGTTCGAGTAAGCTAGAAGAACGTTAATGTTCGGTCTTGACTTTGGAACACGTGAGACATTTGGATACGAACGCGGCGATGTCCTTCTTCATGCCAAGCCAACAATAGGGTTGACGAAAATCTAGGTACATTTTGTTGGCACTGGGGTGAATAGAGTATCGGGATTTGTGTGCCTCTTTCATCAAGAGGTTACGAAGGTTGTCGAGGTTAGGTCCCCAAATGCGATCGAGATAGTAAAGGCAACCGTTAGTTTGGTTACGAGTTGGCTTTCGACATCGCAATTCATCTCGTCATATAAGTTGTTTTCGTTGACGGATGAGTATTGTGCCTCACAAATATGATTTTGAATGTCATTTTGGAGGTGAAAGCAACGAATACCTTTCACATGAGTTTTTTACTAAAAACATCGACCACGACATTCGCTTTACCAGGGTGGTCGCGAATCTCGCAATCATAATCGTTGAGCAACTCCACCCATCGTCTTTGACGCATGTTGAGTTCCTTTTGGTTAAAGATATGTTAAAGGCTCTTATGGTCGGTGAAGACCACATACTTAGTACCATATAGGTAGTGTCGCAAAAATCTTTTACTAAAAAACAACCACACAAGTTTAAGATCATGGATGGTGTAGTTCTTCTCGTGCATCTTGAGTTGTCTAGATGTGTAGGCAATAACCTTTCTCATTGTCTAAGAACACAACCGAGACCTTGGTTAGAAGCATCACAATAGAGAACGAAGTCATCGTTACTATCGGGAAGAGCGAGAATTGGAGAGTTGCATAGCAAGTCCTTGAGATTTTGAAAAGACTCCTCTTGTTCAGAACTCCAAACAAAAGGTTTATCTTTTTAAGTTAACGAAGTAAGCGGGACGACGATTTTGGAAAAGTTGGAGATGAATCGGTGGTAGTAACCGACCAATCCAAGGAATGAACGGACTTCGGAAGGAGATTTTCATACGATCCAATTCTTGACAACTTTGATTTCAGCGGGATCAACTTTAATGCGTTTATCGTTCACACATGATCGAGAAATTGAACTTGTTTTAGCCAAAATTCACACTTGGAGAATTTGTCATATAGTTGTTCAGTTCGAAGGAGTTCTAGGATCAAACATAGATGTCGCTCGTGTTCGGTTTTGGTCTTGGAATAGATGAGGATGTCGTCTATGAATACGATCACAAAACGTTCCAAGTATAGTTTACACACACGGTTCAAAAATCTATGAAGACCGCGGGTGCGTTGGTCAAACCGAAGGGCATAACCACGAACTCGTAGTTACCGTATCTAGTACAAGAAGCAGTTTTAGGAATGTCCTCTTCAAGGACTCGAAGTTGATGATAACCGGAACGAAGATCAATTTTGTAAAAAACACGTTGCACCTTGGAGTTGATCAAAGAGGTCGTTGATGCGAGGAAGAGGATAATGATTTTCAATGGCGAGTTTGTTAAGCTCACGATAATCGATACACATGCGGAAAGATCCATCTTTCTTTTTGACGAAGAGAACCAGAGCACACCAAGGAGAAGTGCTAGGGCGTATGGATCCTTTATCAAAGTAATTCTTGAAATTGGCTCGATAGCTCTTGCATCTCCGAGAGTGTGAGATGCTAAGGAGATTTCGCGAGGGGTGTAGCATCAGGAATGAGGTCAATACGAAAATCGACTGAACGAGGAGGAGGACCTGGTGAATACGTCAGGAAAATCACACATCACTGCAAGATCACTTACGCCTTTCCGTTGCCATTCTCTTTCACAACATGGGCCAAAAAGGCAAGGTACTCTTTACGTAAGTACCCGTTCACTTGGGTGCACGACATGAGTTTAAGACCCTTTGAGGGTTCCTCGTCATAGACGTGCAAGGTGTTACTAGACGGAAGAGGAAGACAAACAAAATTTTCTTGGAAATTGATTTCAGTAGGGTTCTTACAAAGCCAATCCATGCCTACTATGATATCGAAGTTACCCAACTGCATGGGTATTAGTTTGATAGAAAATTCATGATCGTTAAGATTAAGAACGCAATTGTGGAGGATAGAGTCAACTGTGATTGATTTGCCATTGGCAGCTTCGTCGGTGATTGGTTTTGGTAGCTTAGAACAAGTATATTTAAGCATTAGTTCGAATTCCACGGATACAAAACTCTTATTCGCACCAGTATCAACTATTAAGGAAGTATATAAACCGTTTACAAGGAATGTACCATTTACGACTTCATTCTAATGTGGCTCTTGATTTGCATTGATGTTAAAGGAGTGTCCAGTAGGTTGTTGTAGCTATTGTTGCTTTTGGTTGTTTTGCGGACATTGAGGTCGAAAGTGTGTAGGGTGACCGCACTTGTAGCAAGCTCTACCATTGTTTGTTGGTGCTTAAGGGTTTTGGTTTTGTGGTGGTGCTTGGATTTGGTTGCCTTTTGGTGCGGGGCCACTTCAGCAGGTAGCGGCAAGATGCCCAAACCGATTGCAAGTTGTGAAATGGCGGCATGTGGTGACGAGTGGGTGATGGTAATGGCATGTGTTACATTTGGGATGAGTCCTAACGTAAGATTTCTTGCGGCGTCTTGTGCGGGATTAGGGTTGTTAACGGGTGTGATAGCGTTGCAACTTTGGATTTGAAACTTTTGTTTGTTTGGTGGGGATTTAGGGTGAGGAGTGCCTATCTCTCACTTTGTTTTTCATTGAGACTAGCAGCTAGGCGATAAACTAGCTCAATGGTGTCGGGTCTGGTAGCTTGAATGACCTCGTGAATTTAAGGAAGAAGGCCTTGAAGGTATTTCCTAAACGCACGTTCAAGCATGTTAACAAGGTGAGGGACGATGCTGCTTAGCTGCTTGAAGTAGGTGGTGTTACCGAGATTGTCATCACCCACTTGCTTGAGGTGCCAGAATTCTTCCTCGAGTTTTTTCTGCTCGTGCGGAGGATAGAATTCCGCAAGCATCAGCTTTTTAACCTTGGCCCAAAGTATGATTAATACTTAGCGAATGAGGTAAGGAACTAATTCCGACTCATCGGTAAGGGTCCACTAGAATATGAATGGGAAATTCCCCCATCAAGGTGTGGAAATCACTGCTAACTTGATGGTACAAATTCGTGAAAATCAATAGACACGGATTGAGGGATTTTACGAAAAGGGAGGGTTTTCACGCCTATTTTGGTGGGATCGTCTCGCTTGTGTAATAAGAGTGTCTTCACATATTCGAGTGTATATTATAATTCATCTTAGGAAAGACTTATATATTTAAGACAAAAGAAAAGATGAGAAGCAAAGTATGGAGAATTCAAGTATTTTAAGCATGATAATCAAGAAAGGTCAAGTAAGGTTCTTAAACAATAGACTAGGTCAAAAGCATGACAATTTTTTCCTAGTTCCCTATAGTTATGGCTCTAATACCAATGTGTCATACCCCAAGCGATAGCGAAAACATCAGAGTGAGACAAAAACAAGATTGCTCGAGACATCATAACTTGCTAATTTGTGACAATAATTTAATAATTCGAATTTCATTCATACTAAAAGGGAAATACATTGTTTTGGAAAGATAAGTACAACAAGTTTGTAATAACATAACAACAATAAAAAAACAAAACATAAATTAAAGTTTAGGTGTGTTTTTCGTCCACCCTAAATATCGTTCTACAATCGTCATCAACTATTTTCCCTGCAACATGTATTAAAATAAAATTCAACAAAAGTTGGCGAGTATACAAATTTGAATACACAGCATAATCATGTCTAAAAGTTGTCTCATACCCAACATGGTAAATTGCATACACTGTTTATTATCATACTAGCATGTGTTAACCATATGTCAAACCAAAGTATACCGCAATCGATCATATCCTTGTCGTTGAAACGATAAGGCCGTATATAGTTTGGTTAATAATACCACAAGAATACGGGCGGTGCGTATTTGTTAAGGTAGGCTTGCAAAGTTAATGAGGATATTGAATAGAAGTAAGATTTTAGCATGCAATAACAAGAATATAACAAGTATCATGTTTTAACGGATAGAGTGTGTATAATAACAAGTTTAGTCTTGAGTATATGTTTGTAGTATTGGGAAACGAAGGTGTGTGAGTTGCGGATTCGATTGTTGGATTGGATTTAGATTTTGGGGAAATAATTTATAAGTTAGAGTACATGTAAAGGAAAGGTACAACGAGAATGGCCATGCAAGGAGGTAGGGTGATTAGCATCCATTAAACTTCATTATATGATTCATCAAAGCACAAAATCATCAACTTTGTTGATAATTTAAGTTGGTCATGATGTGAAGATAAGAACATAAAGCTTCTAGATCTAAAAACAACCAAGTGAGCTAGCCAGATGCGTGCATCTCAAACATGGAAAGTGTTTGTGGACGTGATGTAGCTTTGTCCCTTTGTTTGAAAGTTGTTTTGAGATTTAGTGGTATGTAGATAAACAAATCAAGCAAGTGAGATGGTGGAACATAGTTGGATAGCCAAGGCTCCCATGGTTCAAACTTTTACCAAAACACAAGTCCCACCATATTGAAGATGATGAACTTGGATGGTCTCAACACGCATTCTATTACTAAGTGTAGGCATGATACTATATGGGTCATAGTAGATCGTTTAGCTAACTCTACGCATTTCTTGCCAATACGAAGAGATTATAAGATGGCAATAATTTATGTTTAGGAAATCGTTAGTCATCATGGGATACCCATTTCTATCATTTTAGACGGTGATAGCCGGTTAACATCTAGATTCTAGCAAAGTTTCTAGAAAGAGCTAGAAACCAAAGTAAATTTAAGTATAACTTATCTCCCGCGGACAGATGGCCAAAGTCAAAGGAGCATACACATACTAAAATACATGCTTATGGCATGTGTTATAGACTTTGGTGGTAGTTGGGATGAATAGTTGCCATTGATAGAATTTACGTATGACAATAGTTATCGTTCAAATATCAAGGCTGCCCTTTTTAAGGCATTATATGGTAGAAAATGCCAACCACCAGCATGTTGGTTAAAGATAGGTAGAACCCTTAGTAGGCGTTGAAATTATTGAGGAGACTGCAAATAAGATCATACAAATCCGAGAACTAATGAAGACTGCTAGAGATTGACATAAAAGTTACACCAACTAACGAAGGAGACCATTAGAGTTTAAGCTAGTAACAAGGTATTACTTAAGGTTTCGCCTTGGAGTTGCATCATTCGTTTTAGGAAGAAAGGAAAACTAAGTCCACGCTATATGAGACCGCTTGAGATAATTGGAAGAGTTGGTCTCGTAGCATATAAGTTAAACTACTAGAAGATTTACAAGTCCTCCATGACACGTTCCATGTGTCTAACTTAAGAAAATGTATGGCGAACGAGTCACTTAAGATGCCCTGGTAGGAAATCCAGATCAATGATAAGCTGAACTTCATAGAACATCCCATTTAAATCGTAGACCGACGAGTAAAGAAATTGAGGAACAGAGAGATCCCTGTAGTTCGAGTTAAGTGGGATGCAAGGAGAGGACCCGAAGAGAAATGGAAAAAAAGAAGATGAGACGAAACAAAAATATCCACACCTCCTTTCCTAAATTTCGCGGACGAAATTTTAAAAGGTGGGAAGAGTTGAAACATCCTGTTTTGAGAACCAATAAGATTATATTTAAAGTTTATATTTCATATATTATTGAATGAGTAAGTAATGAGTAAGATGGTTAGTTGAAATGTGAGATATTTATATGAATACTTAGTGTTATAAGATATCATTTGATTATAATAATAAAAGATATTATGTTTGACCCCACTCTGTGTTTAACGAAACTTAGGTTAAAACCTAGATAAAAATGAGCTCGTCCCAATGGCATGTTCGTCATTTTATAAAATGTTATATTCTACAAGTTATACGAGAAAAACGAGTGAAGCAGATGAATTAATTATGATAATAATAATATAATTTTTTCACGTTATGCATGAGGAACTAAGCAGCCAAACTGCAGAATTGATCCCACATCGACACATAGAAACTTTAAGGTGCTTGTTTTCTTTCTATAAATAAAATCACATGTGAAGAATTTAGAGTATAAGTTTCTTTTTGGAAACATTCTATTATAAGAGAAGCTCGAGCATATGACACCCTGTTGGGTATTGTTATTAATCATTTTTGGAGCGCAAGTAGGAGCTCGAGTAGGGAGACTCTATATCAAATTTCTGTAGATAGTTTTAAGGTATGCTTTTGTTTAAGTTTATGTTTAGTTATTTATTATATATTTTTAGTAGTTCATATTAGTATTATTATTAGTAATACTAGTAATATTATTTTTAGGTATTAGGGTTATTGTTATGGGTGGGTATTGGGTAGCGTAGCCATAGTTAGGCATGGACTGATCACACACGCTTAAGTAAGACAGCGTCAACCAATATCCAACCATGATAATAACTAGTTAGGTGTACCGTTACCTAACTTAGTATATATGTTTTGTGTCAGGACCTTAAGATAGTACGCGAACATACTAGTAACTGTAAACAACGGTTACGGAGCTAGCAAAAGGTGAGTTTTATGAATGCTTTCAATTTGTGAACATGCTTGTCCCAAACTGTAATATTAATGCATGACTGTCGTACGCATGTACATAACCTGTGCACGCATACACACGATATTTGTGGTCCCTTATACGAGCTGCTACGACGGGATTTGTTTGGTTTACACATGTGGTGTAAAGGGCATTGAATGTATGATGATGTGTCACATGTTGACGTTGGGTTATTATGATATGGGCGGGTACAAAGTCATGGTGATAAGGTGGTTTATAACTCGTGTATATTCATGAGCTCACCAATATAATTGGCATGTCTTTTTAAGCATGAGCTCACCAGGTAATAAGGCATGATCGATCCTCATAGTACTAGACTTGTGACAGTCTGGTAGATATGTATATCCCGGGTTGGTGTGACGTAACACCCTGTAAAATCGTATCCAATAGTATAGTGACATGTGATGTATTTTAAATATAGTCTATTAAAGACCAATAAGGAATACAGGCGTCAACATGCTCAAACAAAGCCTCTGAGTGACGGTCCGATGTCAACATGCATAAATAACAGCCTCTGAGTGACTGATATGTCAACATGCTTAAATCATTAGCCTCTGAGTGACTGATATGTCAACATGCTTGAAACTTGGCCTCTGAGTGACTGATATGTCAACATGCCCAGCCTCTGAGTGACATTGGAATCAACATGCTTATAATAAGCCTCTGAGTGATCCTTTGTGAAGTCCTAACTCTCATACGTGCCAATTGTTGGACAAGAGGGTGCAATTTCATAAATATATGAAAGTTGGATGATGGAGGGATTAAAAGTGTCAACATGTTAATTTATACCTCTGAGTGACCTTTTAACGAACCGAGAGCTTGACAATGTCCGTGCATAATCTCGGGTATGCCAAGTATTGGCTACGGAGGGCTAAAAGTGCCAAAAAGGTGTTTTAAAAGGTTTTTAGAATCTTTATAAAGTTAAGGGGGGTTAAGGTGTCAATTTTTGAAACGGGCCAAGGGCGGTCGCGGGCCGTGAGAGACCTTGCATGGGTCTCTCGCGGGGCACGAGAGAGGCTCTGCTGCAGAAAGTTTTCTTGGCTTCCAAACAAAAATGCCAAAAAACCATTAAATCGAAACCATGGCTTCCCAAACAGCCATGCCACGTTTTGGGACACTTGTAAGCTTCCTCTTACACCCCTAAACACCTGGCTTTACCTCCTTTGAGTTCTCCAACTATAAATAGGTGCTTAAGTTCATCATTTCAACTTGCACCTTTCTCATTCATTCACTCTTCTCCCTCCTCTGGAAGTTCCTAACTGAAAAGAGCACACAACTTAGTTCTCTTGCATTCTAGGAACCTCTTGTAAGTGTTCCTTGCTCTTGCATTTTTGTTTATAGGCTTTTATAGCCGAAGGTCAAGCATTTTGCGGAAAACGCTTTAACTTTCGGTTAAGACCATTATGGTCTAGCCATTGTTCGAAATGAACATGGCTAAGTGATCTTAATAAGGTAGGTGTTAGTCCCTATAAAGGGCACCTCCTGAAGATCACGTTTGCTAGACCAATTGATGGGTCAAAGTTATGATATTAAAAAGTCAAACAGGCCAATTTTCGGAAAAATCATAAATTGATCTTATATATGTTATGAAACCTGTTTTGACACTTAAACAAGTTGGTAGTAATTATTAGAACATGTAAGAACATGTTCGGCTCGTCAATTTCAATTCTAGGGTCGGTTCGAAACCGAAAGTCGCGAAGTTTGACTTCTGCTTTGACTTTCGATTCTGAACCGATTTAGATTAGTTACCTACTGATCTAAAGTTGCATTATGATCGTAATATAATGTAGCATAACCCTCTGAGGTTATATTACATGATCATAATCAGAATCCAAGTTTATGCGCAAGTTCCGTAATTATGCCATTCTTGACTAAAATGCCCATTTTGCATAAAACAAGGTTTTAAATGGTAGTGAACTTAAAAGTGAGTTTTCTGCTGATGTAATATTATAAGTAGGAATATTTGGGATAATAAACCAAGTTATAAACTGAGTTTTCAAACAGGTCCTTAAACTATGTCGATAAATGACGATTTTAGCCCTTGTGGCTTATAAAATAGTTTTAATCAAATCTTTTCAAGGTAAATTATTTACCTACTGATATGTTATATTAAATAATATATTTAAAACATTTTAATCTGATCTTAACATTAGTTTTCATAAACATCGCATAAAGACGTCATTTTACGACATAAGCGCCGTTTCGGCGCATAGTATGGTTTTAAACCATATTAATCAACCAAGACTTGTTACTACTGATTTTAAAACTTATTTTAAACATATTTACAGTAGGTACATGTTATAAACTTATAATCCCTAATTTATAAACTATGCGTAAAATGACCAAAATGCCATTTCGGTGAATAGTTTGGTCATAAAAGATAAAATACACATATAATTGATATCCTACTGATATTATATCATAAATAAACTATTTTTCCAAAATACTCGTGATTATAAATTTAAATTATATTCAAGTTCCTTTTATATGGTATGAAATTACCAAAATGCCCTTATAAGACATAGTTTCGTTTTAAAACCTAACGGGCATACAAGTTGATATCCTACTGATATCTTAACTTATTTAAAATATAATGGCACATAGAACTTTTCGTTGACTTATCCGGTTACCCATTATCTCTTATAAGCGTACGATTGATTATACGTAACTAGTTTACGGAATTTAACCGAAACGGGTTTAACCTTGTCATTTAAATTTCAAAATCCAGAATGTTAATTGTTTACCCATATTATGCAAGTCAAAGTACTTGTCGGGTTTAAACTACATTCTATCCGATCATCGTTTAATCAAGCGTTATACGTATTGATCATGTACACTACTCGGTATAAGTCTATGACTTAAATAAAGACCGTTAGTATTAATCGGTTAGCTTATGCCATAATCCAGACTAGAGCCTTGCCGGTAAATGCTCTCTGCAATTAAGTACTTTTGTATACGGCTGAGTTATTGAAATTAAAAGAAGACTAGCTCAGGTAAATACTCTCGACTTATTTTCTCTATACGGGCTTGGGATACGGTAAACAATTACCGTTTGGTCAGAAATGGGATCAATCGAATGCCGTATTGTGGCTAGTAAATCCGCATATTCTGTTTTAATCATTTTTGTTTGATAACTTAAACATCAGGGGTTAAATTACCATGTCCTGGATATCCTCGGCTCATTAAATTAATTAATGGCCATGACCTTAGCGCGGGGTGTAGCGTACACCTGACAGACGCTCAAATGCAAATTACCCAAGATGTTGGGGATAACTCCTTTGTGAGTTCTAAGTGGTGTGTATTTAATCATGTCTCGGTCTCTGTACTGGGCCATGTATGTATAGACAAACATGTAAATCTGTTAACAACGTTACAAAGTAACTTTCCCAAGTTATAAAAGATTTTGTGCCCTGTGCACTTAAAATCATTTTAAAATGTTTTCAAAATGAGTCAGTTGGGTGTATTTACCAGCGAAGCTGACGTATCGTCCAAAGGCTAAACTGTAGGTACAATACGAAATAGGCCGGAAGCTACTCGGTAGTGAATAAGAGGATCTTGCAAATCCTTAGATCTGCCCTAAAGTCTGTTTTATATTCTTTCTTGTACATTTTAATGATCCGCATGTGGATCTTCTATTACAAGCCTGTATATTATTTTGTATTTCCAAACATTTGGTTTGTAATAGTAATTTTACTCCAAGACTTCCGTTGTGCCGTGTTTAATTGACAATGATGTTATCAACTGACGTCACGATACTCCCCACCCGGGCCCACCGGTGTATGGATTTGGGTTGGAAATCCGGGGTGTGACAGGTTGGTATCAGAGCCAACGTTTGAGAGAATTAAACACTAGCCTTTTGTGTTAATCTCAAACTTACACGAGCACATTCCTTAGACTTCGAGTCTAGGCATTGACCTAGGATTGCTCATTTCATTATTAAGTTATTTATATTTTTTTAATTGATTTCTAAACAGGAAAATGCCGCCACGTGTACGAAGACAAAGTGGGAGAGGAAAAGGTCCAATGACCATCAGGGCGCATTCCCCCTCAACCTCACAACTCAGATGCTTACCAAGAATCAGGAGATTCATCTCCTTGGCAACCAGCAAGACGCCCTGTCTCTAATAGACACTCGCCCCCACATTCCCAAAATTTTACCACTCTCACCATTCCCATTCACACTCGTACCATGAAGAATTTAACCCTAACTTCTACTTTAACACACCTCCAGCCGATCAAAATCAGTTGGGTCAACCAAACCCTATGGACGAGGACTCCGACGCGGAGATGCCGCCGTCGGGATCGAATACGCATCCTATAGAAATTTCAAGCGATTCGAACTCTTTTGCCGGATCGCCTTACCAAGGTCCTAATGAGTGGGACCAATATTGGAATTAATTCACCTTCTCCCACACTCCTTCTCATCACTCTCAACCACCCCCAATACAAGAAGATGTCCACATGGAATAGGTGGACCAACCACAACCACCACCTGAACCACCAAGGAGGAAGCGTGGAGCACGTATGTTGGTACGTGCAGGACAAAGGTCGGGATCGCTGCCACCTTTGCCCAATTCCTACCCCACAATTCAAGTGGACCCACAAATGGGTGGACCCGCTAACACCTCACCTGTGGTGGAACCAACACCTGATGTTCAACCACCACCATCGGGTTATACTAACCCAATCCCCACATAGCCAGACACGTATGGATATGATCCTTTTAACCCATCTACACCAGTAGACTATCAAGCATGGTCACAAGACCCATATATGCAGGCAGTTATGCACAATGCACTTTACCCATCTCCTTTCCCACCGGCATATCCACCGACTGGATATCCAACTTATGGGTACCAGTATCCGGTCATGCCACAACCTCAACCTCAACCACAACCTCCGCCACCATTTGAGGCCATTAATGAGGCCTTAGAAAGAATGAAAGAAATGCAGCAACAAGTGGAGAAAACGGAGAAAAAGACAAACAAGTTCTTCAAGAAACTCTCCAAACTGGTTAAGGGAAGGGAGGACGAATGAAGTCTCTTCTAATAATATGTAGTCCCTGCGAGGACATTGTTATTTCTTTAGTCCCTGCGTGGACATTTTTATCTCTTTAAAATCCTTGCATGGACAGTTTATTTCATTTTCTAGTATTGTAATTTTTAATTTGGAATTTAATGAAGTAATTTTGGAATTATATACATATGTGTATTCATCCTCTTCAAACGAGCATCTCGATTTTACTCGAAATTTATGCTCTGTGATATAATTCCAAAAAGATCTTAATGATTTTGATTAGCCAAGTGGCACAGACCACACATTTGGCCAAATTATAAATGATAGTTAAGTACGACGAGGTCTTCTCTCATGATAGTTAAGGGAAGTTATCCTTCTATCCAGAGGTGGTGGACTTAAGTTCAAGCCTCCAAGTCGTTAAGGTCAATGCGGCCGGGACTATTAATCAACCATTAAGGTACTCTTATGTTAACATTTAAGAATGTTCATACTCTTGGTAGTGTGACTTGATGAATCACACTAGCCTTCAAGGTAAAGGACTATGTCCTGACCTTATATAGCCCATGTGATCAAATTTGATCCCGGCTAATATCATTGATGCGATGATAATAAACATCCATTAGTGATGTATTGCCCTTGGGCTATGATTAAGCATCCATTAGTGATGTATTGCCCTTGGGGCTATGATTAAACATCCATTAGTGATGTATTTCCCTTGGGGCTATGATTAAAACATCCATTAGTGACGTATTGCCCTTGGGGCTATGATTCAGATGTCCATTAGTGACAGGCCTATGTGCCATATTTTATGTCCATTAGTGACAGGCCTATGTGCCATATCTTATGTCCATTAGTGACAGGCCTATGTGCCATATTTATGTCCATTAGTGACAGGCCTATGTGCCATATTTTATGTCCTTCGAGACAAGCCTATGAGCTAAATAAAATTGTCAAATACGACAATGATAGTTGTGACAATGCAATCCACTGTCCAATAATATATGGATTATGTCCAAATTGTAATTTTCCTTTGATGGTCCTATTAAGACCTAGGCCAAATATAGTTATGTTAAGCCTAAGAGTTGTGATATTATTCACACTAGAATAGGCAATGGATTGTTATATCCAATGTTTAAAACCACTATGGTTGACATATCATGGCTAAGTAAAGCTTTATTGGTGTATAGAACCAAAGCTTAAAGATGGCTAACTCAAATGAAGCACAAAGTAGCCACCGGAATGTGGAATCCAACAAAGCCGAAAACAGAGATATCGATAATGATAATTTTCAAGCTCACATTGACGCGGCTGTAGAAAAAGCCATGGGAAAGGCCATATAAAGGCTTAAGAGTCGAGTGCCACTCGCTCTAGACCTTTATCTATTCCACCATCTTCAACTCATAAGGAGAGCTCCGTTCACTCTTCAAATGCGAAGAGTGAACCAAAGAAATTAGATTTTGCTGAAAGGTCACGGATGTACCTATAAGTATTTCGTCTCCTGTAAGCCCTGAGACTTTAACGGGGAGAAAGGAGCTGTGGAAGCCCTAAAGTGGCTAGACAAGATGGAAACGATTGTAGATATCAACAACTGTGCTGATAAGGATGTGGTCAAGTACGTATCACAGTCCTTTAAGGGCGATGCCTAATCTGGTGGAAGGCCATGATTCAGTCTACAGGTAAAGTACACCTGTATAATTTGGGATGGTCCAAATTTGTGGACCTTGTTAAGGAAACCTATTGCCTACCCCATGAGGTGGAGAAATTAGAGACAGACTTTTTGTCTCTTTCCATGAGAAACCTAGATTGTCGGAAATATGTTTCCGATTTCAATTCCCTATCTAGGTTAGTTTCCTATTTGATTACCTCGGAGCCCAAACACATTGCACGTTTTATTAATGGGTTAGCGCCCGAGATTAAGGGCATGGTAAAGGCTGCTCAGCCTACTACCTATAGGTCTGCTGTTGACCTATCTCTCTCCCTCACCTTAGATTTGGTGAGGTAAAAGTCAGTTAAGTCTGAAACTGACGGGAAAAGAAAGAGGGAAGATGACAACTCCCATAAGTTTAATAAGAAAGGGAAATTTGGGTTCAAAGGGAACCAAGGCAAGACGGCTGTGATGCCAACATGCAAAACTTGCAACCACAGACACTGGGGACAGTGTAATTTTGGTTCACAGGCCAAACCTTGTGGCATCTGTAAGAGAAAGGGGCATAAGACCCTAGAATGTAAGGATCTTGAGGATGTTGTCTACTACGTCTGCAATGAAAAAGGGCATATTAAGACTAACTATCCTAAGGTTCTTAAGAATAATAATGCAAAGCCTGGAGAGGCCAAGAAGGGGAATGCTCGTGCCTTTCAAATAACTGCAAGAGAGGCTGTTAATGACGACAATGTCATAACAGGTACATTCCTCATTAACAATATTTATGCTAGAGTTCTTTTTTATTCGGGTTCGGATAGATCTTTTGTTGATCATAAGTTTAGTAAACTATTAAACTTGCCCTTAAGAACTCTAGATAAAACTTATGAGATAGAACTTGCTGATAGAAGTTTAGAAACAACATCTTCCATTCTTGATGGATGCTCTATATCCATTAAAAATCATTCTATCCCTATCTCTCTTCTACCAATGAAATTGGTGGGGTTCGATGTTGTCTTAGGCATGGATTGGTTATCTCATAACCAAGCCCGCATTACATGCGATAAGAAGCTCATCGAGATTAAGACCCCATCTGGTGAAATTATCACCATCCTCAGAGACTCACACTATGGATTGCCAGACAAGGTGTCATTATTTAAGGCATCCAAGTGTTTGAGGAAAGGTTGTGTCATCTACATGGCAAAAGTTACTATTAATGAGCCTAAGCCAAACATGGGAAACCTACCAGTTATTTCTGAATATTCAGATGTCTTTCCTGAAGAATTACCTGGCTTACCTCCAGACAGGCAAGTGGAGTTTAGAATAGATATAATGCCAGGATCAGCACCTGTTGCCAGAGCTCCATATAGGCTAGCACCAACGGAAATGAAGGAATTGAGAACGCACCTAGATGAACTCTTGGAGAAAGGCTTTATTCAGCCTAGTTCCTTGCCTTGGGGAGCTCCTATCCTCTTTGTAAAGAAGAAAGACGGTTCAATGCGGATGTGCATTGATTACCGTGAGCTGAACAAGATAACAATCAAGAACCGTTATCCATTGCCCAGGATCGATGATTTGTTCGACCAACTTCAAGGGGCTAGTTATTTATCCAAGATTGATCTAAGATCTGGATATCATCAGCTGAAGATTAGGAGTGAGGATGTTCCTAAGACAGCCTTCAGGACCCGTTATGGTCATTTTGAATTCTTGGTGATGCCTTTTGGACTCACAAATGCACATGCGGCATTCATGGATCTCATGAATAGGGTCTGCAAGCCATATCTGGATAAGTTTATCGTTGTCTTTATAGATGACATACTTATCTACTCTCGTAATCAAGCTGATCACGAGAAACATCTTCGGTGCATCTTAGAACTGCTAAGGCAAGAAAAGCTTTATGCTAAATTCTCTAAGTGTGAGTTTTGGCTTAGAGAGGTCCAATTTCTCGGACACATGGTAAGTGAGCATGGTATCCAAGTTGATCCCCTCAAAAATGAGGCCATAATAAATTGGGAAGTGCCCAAGACCCCAACAGAAATTCGTAGTTTCCTAGGATTGGCTGGTTACTATAGGAGGTTCATTGAGAACTTTTCAAGAATAGCCACTCCTTTAACTACCTTGACACGTAAGAATGTTAAGTATAATTGGGGTCCAAAGCAACAAAAATCTTTTGAGATTCTTAAACATAAGTTGAGCAATACTCCTGTGTTATCCCTACCGGAGGGTGTTGAAGATTTTGTAGTCTACTGTGATGCATCGCACACTGGCATGGGTTGTGTGCTAATGCAAAAAGGCAAAGTGATTGCCTATGCATCATGACAACTAAAGGTGCACGAAAAGAATTACACCACCCACGATTTGGAATTGGGTGCCATTGTATTTGCACTAAACTGTGGAGACATTACTTGTATGGTACAAAGTGTATTATATACACAGACCATAAAAGTCTCCAGCATCTGTTCAATCAGAAAGAATTGAACATGCGACAATGCCAATGGATGGAAACGCTTAATGACTATGATTGCGAGATTCGCTACCATCCAGGCAAGGCAAATGTAGTTGCTGATGCCTTAAGTCGCAAGGAACGAGTTAAACCTATAAGGATTAGCGCCAAGAGCATTGAGCTTAGAAATAGCTTAAATGAGAAACTATTGGATGCGCAAAAGCAAGCCCTATTAGAGGCTAATGCTCCTAAGGAAGGATTAGGCGGAACTGTGGGTCAATTAGCGCCTGGAAAAGATGGAATCCTTAGATTCAATGGAAGGATCTGGGTTCTAGTCTTTGGAGGACTTAGAGATCTAATCCTCCAAGAAGTGCATAGTTCGAGATACTTAGTTCACCCGGGAGGTGACAAGATGTATCAAGATCTAAAGAAGAATTATTGGTGGATGGGTTTGAAGAAATCCATAGCCACTTATGTAGCTAAGTGTCTGACGTGTTCGCAAGTTAAGGCCGAACATCAGAAGCCATCAGGACTTCTACAACAGCTTGAAATTCCCACATGGAAATGGGAAATGGTAACTATGGACTTGATTACCAAGTTACCTAAGACCAAAAGTGGAAATGACACTATTTGGGTCATAGTGGATAGGATGACCAAGTCAGCACATTTCTTGCCAATAAAGGAAACGTATAATTCAGATAAATTGGCTAAATTGTATGTGGACAAGATTGTGTCCCTACACGGTGTGCCGGTATCTATTGTATCTGATAGAGATACTAGATACACATCTCACTTTTGGAAAAGTTTCCAACAATCTTTAGGCACACGATTGAACTTTAGTACGACTTACCATCCCCAGACTGATGGTTAAAGTGAGCGTACTATCCAGACACTGGAGGACATGCTTAGGGCATGTGTGATTGATTTAGGTGGAAGTTGGGACGACCACTTACCCCTAATAGAATTCTCCTATAATAACATCTATTATACTAGCATAAAAGCTGTTCCTTTTGAGGCCTTGTATGGGAGAAAGTGTAGAACGCCTGTGTGTTGGGTAGAAGTTGGGGAAGCCCAACTTTCAGGACCAGATTGTCCTGGAGACCACGGAAAAGATTATGCAAATCCGTGATCGTCTCAAAGCTGCCATGGATAGGCAGAAGAGCTATGCTGACAAGAGGCGTAAACCTCTTAAGTTCCAAATAGGGGACAAAGTCATGTTAAAAGTATCACACTGGAAAGGTGTGATACGCTTCGGAAATAAGGGCAAATTGAGCCCAAGGTATATTGGACCATTCGAGATAGTCGAATATGTCGGCACTGTAGCTTATAAGCTTAGATAGCCAGAGGAGCTTAGTGGAATTCATGATGTATTCCACATATCTAACCTTAAGAAATGTCTAGCCGATGAGTCGCTAGCAATGTCACACAAAGATGTGCAAATTGATGAGAACCTGAGGTTCGTTGAGAAACCAATTTCGATCGAGGATCGACAGGTTAAGAAGCTCCGAAGAAAAATGATACCTATAGTAAAAATTAAGTGGGACGCTTTTAAAGGTCCGGAGTACACATGGGAGGTTGAGTCCACTATGCGACAAAAGTACCCCCATCTTTTTGAATAAAATCTCGAGGTCGAGATTTCTTTTAAGGGGGTGAGGATGTAACACCCTGTAAAATCGTGTCCAATAGTATAGTAACACGTGTTGTATTTTAAATATAGTCTATTAAAGACCAATAAGGACTAAAGGCGTCAACATGCTCAAACTAAGCCTCTAAGTGACGGTCCGATATCAACATGCATAAATAACAGCCTCTGAGTGACTGATATGTCAACATGCTTAAATCATTAGCCTCTGAGTGACTGATATGTCAACATGCTTGAAACTTGGCCTCTGAGTGACTGATATGTCAACATGCCTAGCCTCTAAGTGACATCGGAATCAACATGCTTATAATAAGCCTCTGAGTGATCCTTTATGAAATCCTAACTCTCATACGTGCCAATTGTTGGACAAGAGGGTTCAATTTCGTAAATATATGAAAGTTGGATGATGGAGGGATTAAAAGTGTTAACATGTTAACTTATACCTCTGAGTGACCTTTTAACGAACCGAGAGCTCGACAATGTTCGGGCATAATCTCGGGCATGCCAAGTATTGGCTACGGAGGGCTAAAAGTGCCAAAAAGGTGTTTTAAAAGGTTTTTAGAAGCTTTATAAAGTTAAGGGGGTTAAAGTGTCAATTTTTGAAACTGGCCAAGGGCGGTCGCGGGCCGCGAGAGACCTGGAATGGGTCTCTCACAGGGCGTGAGAGAGGCTCTGCTGCAGAAAGTTTTCTTGGCTTCCAAACAAAAATGCCAAAAAACCATTAAATCGAAACCATGGCTTCCCAAACTGCCATGCCACGTTTTGGGACACTTGTAAGCTTCCTCTTACACACCTGAACACCTGGCTTCACCTCCTTTGAGTTCTCCAACTATAAATAGGTGCTTAAGTTCACCATTCCAACTTGTACCTTTCTCATTCATTCACTCTTCTCCCTCCTCTGGAAGTTCCTAACTAAAAGGAGCATCCAACTTAGTTCTCTTGCATTCTAGGAACCTCTTGTAAGTGTTCCCTGCTCTTGCATTTTCATTTATAGGCTTTTATTGCCGAAGGTCAAGCATTTTGCGGGAACGCTTTGACTTTCGGTTAAGACCATTATGGTCCAACCATTGTTTGAAATGAATATGGCTAAGTGATCGTAATAAGGTAGGTGTTAGTCCCTATAAAGGGTACCTCCGAAAGATCACGTTTGCTAGACCAATTGAGGTGTCAAAGTTATGATATTAAAAAGTCAAACAGGCCATTTTTCGGAAAAATAATAAATTGATCTTATATATGTTATGAAACCTTTTTTGACACTTAAACAAGTTGGTAATAATTATGTTCGGCTCGTCAATTTCAATTCTAGGGTCGGTTCGAAACCGAAAGTCGCGAAGTTTGACTTCTACTTTGACTTTCGATTCTGAACCGATTTAGATTAGTTACCTACTGATCTAAAGTTGCATTATGATCGTAATATAATGTAGCATAACCCTCTGAGGTTATATTACATGATCATAATCAAAATCCAAGTTTATGCGCAAGTTCCGTAATTATGCCATTCTTGACTAAAATGCCCATTTTGCATAAAACAAGGTTTTAAATGGTAATGAACTTAAAAGTGAGTTTTCTACTGATGTAATATTATAAGTAGGAATATTTGGGATAATAAACCAAGTTATAAACTGGGTTTTCAAACAGGTTCTTAAACTATGTCGATAAATGACAATTTTAGCCCTTGTGGCTTATAAAATAGTTTTAATCAAATCTTTTCAAGGTAAATTATTTACCTACTGATATGTTATATTAAATAATATATTTAAAACATTTTAATATGATCTTAACGTTAGTTTTCATAAACATCGCATAAAGACGTCATTTTACGACATAAGCGCCGTTTCGGCGCATAGTATGGTTATAAACCATATTAATCGACCAAGACTTGTTACTACTGATTTTAAAACTTATTTTAAACATATTTACAGTAAGTACATGTTATAAACTCAGAATCCCAAATTTATAAACTATGCGTAAACTGACCAAAATGCCCTTTCGGTGCATAGTTTGGTCATAAAAGATAAAATACATATATAATTGATATCCTACTGATATTATATCATAAATAAACTATTTTTCCAGAATACTCATGATTATAAATTTAAATTATATTCAAGTTCCTTTTATATGGTATGAAATTACCAAAATGCCCTTATAAGGCATAGTTTCGTTTTAAAACCTTCATGGGCATACAAGTTGAAATCCTACTGATATCTTAACTTATTTAAAATATAATGGCACATAGAACTTTTCGTTGACTTATCCGGTTACCCATTATCGCTTATAAGCGTACGATTGATTATACGTAACTAGTTTACGGAATTTAACCGAAACGGGTTTAACCTTGTCATTTAAATTTCAAAATCCAGAATGTTAATTGTTTACCCATATTATGCAAGTCAAAGTACTTGTCGGATTTAAACTACATTCTATCCGATCATCGTTTAATCAAGCGTTACACGTATTGATCATGTAAACTACTCCGTATATGTCTATGACTTAAATAAAGACCGCTAGTATTAATTGGTTAGCTTATGCCATAATCCAGACTAGAGCCTTGCAGGTAAATGCTATCTGCAAATAAGTACTTTTGTATACGGCTGAGTTATTGAAATTAAAAGAATACTAGCTTAGGTAAATACTCTTGACTTATTTTCTCTATACGGGCTTGGGATACGGTAAACTATTACTGCTTGGTCAGAAATGGGATCAATCGAATGCCGGATTGTGGCTAGTAAATCCGAATATTTTGTTTTAATCAGTTTTGTTTGATAACTTAAACATCGGGGGTTAAATTACCGTGTCCTAGATATCCTCGGCTCATTAGATTAGTTAATGGCCATGACCTTAGCGTGGGGTGTAGGCATACACCTGACAGACGCTCAAATGCAAATTACTCAAGACGTTGGGGATAACTCCTCTGTGAGTTCTAAGTGGTGTATATTTAATCATGTCTCAGTCTCTGTATTGGGCCCTGTATGTATGGACAAACATGTGAATCTGTTAACAAGGTTACAAAGTAACTTTCCCAAGTTATAAAAGATTTTGTGCCATGTGCACTTAAAATCATTTTAAAATGTTTTCAAAATGAGTCAGTTAGGTGTATTTACCATCGAAAGCTGACGTATCGTCCAAAGGCTAAACTGCAGGTTCAATACGAAATGGTCGGAAGCTACTCGGTAGTGAATAAGAGGATCTTGCAAATCCTTAGATCTGCCCTAAGGTCTGTTTTATATTCTTTCTTGTACATTTTAATGATCCGCATATGGATCTTCTATCACAAGCCTGTATATTATTTTGTATTTCCAAACATTTGGTTTGTAATAGTAATTTTACTCCAAGACTTCCGCTGTGTCGTGTTTAATTGACAATGATGTTATCAACTGACATCACGATACTCCCCACCCGAGCCAACCGGTGTATGGATTTGGGTTGGAAATCTGGAGTGTGACATGTGATCTTGTGGAAGTGTTGTTACATCAAGCTAGCCTTAGTCTGATTATATGTTGTAATTTGAGTTTTCAACATTAGTACAATGCGTTTACTATTAATAAGATAAACACTTTCTGTATCAACTATGTTATAAAGCATCCTTATTGGGTGGGATGTCACAAGTGAGGGTAAGGAGTTTGATCAAACACTCTTCATCTCTCTAAACGTGCATTCAACCTCAGGTGTCCACTGCAACTGATTTTTCTTCGCACCATTTTGGAGCGTGCTAATGAAAGGGAAAGACTTGACTGCGTGATTTGCTAAGAACTTGTTTAGTGTGGCTAAGTGTCCCGCGAGTGTTTGCATCTCGTTAATTGTAGGAGGTGAATGCATGCGTTCGATAGCTTGCAACTTCTCAGGATTGACCCGAAAACCATATTTCATGACAATGAACCCTAGAAAATTGCCTCCTTCCATTCCGAATGGATATTTTCTCGGGTTGAGCTTCATGTTGATGCTTCGCAGAGTGTTGAAGGTCTTTTCGATATCTTTTAACGTAAAGTCTTCTATCATGTTTGCCAATGTCGTCCCCAAAACTTTTATCCATGACCCTCTGGTAGGTAGCCCCTGCGTTGCGTAGACTAAAAGGCATTTTTGTGTAGCAAAAAGTTCTCATTTCTGTACGGAATGTTGTTTTGTCTTCATCTTCGCGCGCCATTTGCACTTGATGGTACCCCTTGCAGCAATCCAAAAGGCAATTCCATCTATAAGGCGCAAAGGAGTCACCTTTTTAGCAACCTTAGGTAATGAGTAGCAATCTTTTAGGCACACCTTGTTAAGATCTTTGTAATCGACGCACATGTGCCACCTCCATTCGCTTTTTCTACCATCATTGGGGACATGAAGGGGTATAGTCCTTCATCATTGTGTGTGATTTGCCTTATCTCTTGAGAGTCGAGGATCCGACGGTTCTATACGGAAGTTTTGGCTTTAAAGATTAGATATATTAATCCCTGCCTATTAAACTAGTGTGAACATAATCACAACTCTTAGGCTTAACATTTCTATAAATGTTATCTATATTTGGCCTAGGTCTCAAAATGACCATCAAAGGCAAATTAAAAATTTGGACATAGTCCATATATATATTTTGGACAGTGGATCTTAATGTCACAACTGCCATTGTCATAAGACAATTATAAATAGTTCATAGGCTTGTCACGAAGGACATATAAAAATTCGGCACATTGGCCTGTCACTAGTGGACATAAAAATACGGCACATTGGCATGTCACTAATGGACATAAAATACGGCACACAGGCCTGTCACTAATGGACATAAAATATGGCACATTGGCCTCTCACTAATGGACATAATTTTGGACAGAGGGTTATATAAACCACAACTGTCATTGTCATAATTGACAATATAATATTGATCAAAGGCAAATCATCACTAATGGATGTTTATTATGGTCCGTAGGCACTACATCACTAATGGATGTTAATTACGGCCCGTAGGCACTACATCACTAATGGATGTCCATTATTATCATCGCATTGATGATATTAGCCGGGATCATATTGATCACATAGGCTATATAATAGGTTTTAGGACGTAGTCCATCACCTAGACGGTTAGTGTGGTTCCTCAAGTGACACTACCAGGAGTATGAACATTACTTGAATGTTAACATAGGAGTATCTTAATGGTCGATTAATAGTCACGGTCGCATTGACCTTAACGACTTGGAGGCTTAAACATAGTCCACCACCTCTAGATAGAAGGATAGCTCTCCTTAACTATCATGATAGAAGACTATTCATCCTTAACTATCATTTAAAAGCTGGCCAATTAATGTGGTCTGTGCCACTTGGCTAATCAAAACTACTAAGACCTTTATGAAATTATATAGCAGAACATAAATTTCAAGTAAAATCGAGACGTTCGCTTGAAGAGGATGAATACATACATCCATACATATATATATATATATATATATAATTCCAAAATATTTCATTAAATGACAATAAGAAATTATAATACTAAAAATAAATAAAATAAATCGTCCATGCAAGGACTTAAAAGAAATAACAATGTCCACGCAGGAACTAAGGAAATAACAATGTCCTCGCAGGCACAAAATATAATAATAGAAGAGACTTCACTCATACTTCTTTCCCTTAACCAACTTGGAGAGCTTCTTGAAGAACTTATTCGTCTTCTTCTCCGTCTTCTCCGCTTGTTATTGCATCTCCTTCATTCGTTCCAAGGCCTCATTGATGGCCTCAAGTGGAGGCGGAGGTTGTGGTTGTGGCTGAGGTATAATAGGATACTGGTACCCATAACTTGGATATCCAGTTAGTGGATAAGCAGGTGGGAAAGGAGATGGGTAAAGTGCATTATGCATGACCGCTTGCATATAAGGGTCATGCGATAGTGCTTGATAATTTACTGGCGTAGATGGGTTAAAAGATCATATCCAGATGTATCCGGATATGTTGAGTTAGGGTTATTAAAACCCGATGGTGGTGGTTGAACCACAGGTGATGGTGTCGGTTCCACCACAGGTGAAGCATTAGAGGGTCCACCCGTTTGTGGGTCCTCGTGAATTGTATGGTAAGTTTTGGGCAATGGTGGCAGCGAACCCGACCGTTGACCCACACGTACTGACATACGTGCTCCACGTTTCCTCCTTGGTGGCTCAGGTGGTGGCTGAGGTTGTTCCACTGGTTCCATATGAACATCTTCTTGTACAGGAGGTGTTGGAGAGTGATGTGAAGGAGTGTTAGCAAAAGTGAATTGGTTCCAAATGATCCAACTTAAGAGTTTGAATCACTAGAGATTTCGATGGGATGTACGTGCGATCCCGATAGCGGCATCTCCGGGTCGGAGTCCTCGTCCATTGGGTTGGGTTGATCCAACTGATTTAATCAGCTGGGGGTGTCTTGAAGTAGTGGTTAGGGTTAAACTCATCATGAATGAGTGATGAGAGTGATGAGAGTGGTGTGATTGGTGAGAATGATATGAGTGGTATGAGTTTTGTGTGTGGTGAATGTTGCGCTAGTGGCCAGGAATTCCCCGAATCCTCATAAGGATTCGAGTGATGGGGTTGTGAAGGGATATGTCCAGATGGTCCTCCCCTCATAGGTCCTTTACCTCTTTCTCGTACTCTTGGCGGCATTTTTCAGTTAAAAATCAAATCAAAAACAATACTAACAACTTAATAATGAGATGATAATCCTAGGTCAAAGCCTAGACTCGGAAGTCTAAGGAATGTGCTTTTGTGTAAGCTTGAGATTAAACACAAGAAGGCTAGTGTTTAATTCTCTCAAACGTTGGCTCTGATACCAACCTGTCACACGCGGAAAATCTACAACCAAACACCGGTGGGCTCGAGTGGGGAATATCGTGACGTAAGTTGATATCATCATAGTCAATTAAACACAACACAGCGAAAGTCTTGGAGTTTAAATTACTATTACAAACCAAATGTTCAAAGTACGAAAAATAATATACAGACGGCTTATAATAGAAGATCCACAGGCGGATTGTAAAATGTACAAAAAGTGTATATCAGACTTTGGGCAGATCTAAGGATTTGCAAGATCCTCTTATATCACTACCGAGCAGCTTCCAGCCTATTTCGTATTGTACCTGCAAGCTTAGTCTTTTGAAAATACGTCAACTTTCGCTGGTAAATACACCCAACTGACTCATTTTGAAAACATTTTGAAAATGGTTTTAAGTGCAAAGGGCACGAAAAATCTTTTATAACTTGGGAAAGTCAGCCTTGTAACCTTGTTAACAGATTCACATGTTTGTCCATACAAACAGGGCCCATTACAGAGACCAAGACATGATTAACGTACACAGCACTTATGAACCCGCGAAGGAGTTGTCCCCAACTAGTGGGTAAAAATAATTTAGCATGAGCATCTGTCAGGTGTATGCCTACACCCTGCGCTTTGGTCGTGGCCATTAACTAATGTAATAAGCCGAGGATATCCAGGACACGGTCGTTAACCCCCGATGTTTAAGTTATCAAACAAAACTGATTAAAACGGAATATGCGGATTTACTAGCCACAGTCGGCATTCGACTGATCTCATTTCCGACCAAGCGGTAATAATTTACCGTAACCCAAGCCCGTATAGAGAAAATAAGTCGAGAGTATTTACCTGAGCTAGTCTTGATTTAAAAATGAAAGATTTAATATCTCAGCCGTATCCAAAATGAACTAAGTGCAGATAGCATTTACCGGAAGGCTCTAGTCTGGATTAAGGCATAAGCTAACCAATTAAAATGCTAACGATCTTAATTTAAGTCATAGACTTAGACCGACTAGCGTACAGGATCAAAACGTATATTACGCTAGATTAAGCGATGATCGGATAGAATGTAGTTTAAACCCAACAAGTACTATGACTTGTATAATATGGGTAAACCATAAGCATTCTGGATTTTGAGACTAAAATGATAAGGTTAAACCTGTTTCAGTTAATTTCCGTTTACTAGTTACATATACTTAACCATGCACATATAAGCGATATCGGGTAACCAGATAATTCATGGAAAATTTCTATATGCCATTATACTTTAAATAAGTTGTAATATCAGTAGGATATCAACTTATATGGCCGTTAAGGTTTTAAAATGAAATTATTCCTCATAAGGGCGTTTTGGTAATTATATACCATATAAAAGGAACTTGAATGTATTATAATGCTATAATCATAAATATTCTTGAAAAATATTTATTTTATGGCATAATATCAGTAAGATATTAATTATATATGTAATTTATCTTTTATGACCAAACTATGCACCGAATGGGCAATTTGGTCATTTTACACATAGTTTTGTAACTTATTTGGGATTCTGAATTTATATTATGTACCTAATGTAAAAATATTTTAAATAAGTTTTAAAATCAGTAGGTAACAAGTCTTGGTTGATAAATATGGTTTAAAACCATACTATGCGCAGAAACGGCGTTTATGTTGTAAAATGACGATTTTGTGCGAAGTTTAGTAAAAACTGATGTTAAGATCAAGTTTAATTGTTTTAGATATGTTATTTAATATAATATATTAGTAGGTAAAAGATTTGATATGAAAAGTATGATTAAAACCATTTTATGAGCCACGAGGGCTTTATCGTCATTTATCGACATAACACAAGAACTTGTACGTAAACTCAGTATACAATCTGACTTGACATCCCAAATAATCATACTTATGATATTATATTAGAGGGTAGTTCATTTTCAAGTTCGTTATCGTTTAAAACCTTCTTTTATGAAAAAAGGGGCATTTTAGTCAAAATGGCATAATAGTGGAACTTGTGCATAAACTCAGACTCTGATTATGATCATGTAATATAACCTCAGAGGGTTGTAATCATAATGCAACCTTAGATCAGTAGCTAATAATTGAAATTGACGACTCGAACATGTTTTTACATGTTCTAATAATTATTACCAACTTGCTTAAGTGTCAAAACATGACATGTTTGACTTTTTAATATTAACACTTTGACCCGTCAATTGGTCTAGCAAACGTGATCTTTAGGAGATGCCCTTTATAGGGATTAACACCTACCTTATTACGATCACTTATCCATGTTCGTTACGAACAATGGCTGGACCATAATGTCTTAACCGAAAGTCAAGGCATTTTTCGTAAAACGCTTGACTTTTGGCTATAAAAGCCTATAAACAAAAATGCAAGAGAAAGGAACACTTACAAGTGATTCCTATGATGAAATATAACTAAGTAGGATGCTCCTTTCAGTTAGGAACTTCCAGAGGAGGGAGATAGAGTGATAAATGAGAATCGTACAAGTTCAAGTGGGGAACCTTTGCACCTATTTATAGTTGGGGAGCTTGAAGGAGGTGATGCAAGGTGTTAGAGAGTGTTAGAGGGAGTTTACAAGTATCCTAAAACTTGGCATAGCAGTTTGGAAGTCCCTAGTTTCGAATCAAATGGTTTTTGGCAACATGTGTGGAGGCCAAGCAAATTTTCTACAGACGCAGTCCTCTCGCGCCCCGCGAGAGACCAGGCCCGTGTCTCTCGCGGCCCACGAGTGCCTCCAGGGAACTTTCAAAACTTGCCACATTTAGCCCCTCAACTTATTAAACCTCTAAAACACCTTTATAAGCATAATTAGCCCTCCGTAGCCAACATTTGGCGTACCCGAGAGTATGCCCGGACATTGTCAAGCTCTCGGTTCGTTAAAAGGTCACTCAGAGGTATAAATTAACATGTTGACACTTTTAACCCCTCCATTGTCCAACTTTATCATAATTACATAATTAATCCCTCTCGTCCAACCAGTGGCTCATATGAGAGTTAGGACTTCATAAAGGATCACTCAGAGGCTCAGTATAAGCATGTTGACTCTAATGGTCACTTAGAGGCTAAGCATGTGACACTAATGGTCACTCAAAGGCTAAGTTTAAGCATGTTGACACTAATAGTCACTCAGAGGTTTGGTTTAAGCATGTTGACACTAATGGTCACTCAGAGGCTCAATTTATGCATGTTGACACCAGAGGGTCACTCAGAGGCTTAGTTTGAGCATGTTGACACCTTTAGTCCTTATAGTCCTTAACGGACTTATACATAAAAAAATTATATGACACGTGTCACTATATTATTGGACACGATTGTACAAGGTGTTACATCCTCACCCCCTTAAAAGAAATCTCGACCTCGAGATTTTATTCAAAAAGATGGGGGTACTTTTGTCGTATAGTGGACTCAACCTCCAATGTATACTCGGGGCCTCGTATGGCATCCCACTTAACATTTACTATAGGTAGCTTTTCTTTCGGAGCTTCTTAACCTGTCGATCCTCGATCGAAATCGGTTTCTCAATGAACCTCAGGTTTTCATCAATTTGCACATCATGATGTGACATTGCTAGTGACTCATCGGCTAGACATTTCTTTAGATTACATATGTGGAATACATCATGAATTCCACTAAGCTCCTCTGGCAGCTTAAGCTTATAAGCCATAGTGCCAATACATTCGATTATCTCGAATGGTCATATATATCTTGGGCTTAATTTGCCCTTCCTTCCAAATCTCATTACACCTTTCTAAGGTGATACTTTTAGCATGACTTTGTCCCTATTTGGAATTTAAGAGGTTTACGCCTCTTGTCAGCATAGCTCTTCTGCCTATCTTGGGCATCTTTGAGTCTATCACGGATTTGCACAATCTTATCTGTGGTCTCCAAGACAATCTCTGGTCCTGATAGTTGGGCTTCCCCAACTTATGCCCAACACATGGGCATTCGACATATTCTCCCATACAAGGTCTCAAAAGGAGCAGCCTTGATGCTCGTATGATAACTATTATTATAGGAGAATTCTATTAGGGGTAAGTGGTCATCCCAACTTCTACCTAAATCAATCACATGTGCTCTAAGCATGTCTTCCAAAGTCTGGATAGTACGCTCACTTTGTCCATTCGTCTGCGGGTGGTAAGCCATACTAAAGTTTAATTTTGTGCCTAAAGATTGTTGGAAACTTTTCCAAAAGTGAGACGTTTATCTACTATCTCTATCAGATACAATAGATACCGGCACGCCGTGTAGGGACACAATCTTGTCCACATACAACTTAGCCAATTGTCAGAGTTATACGTTTCTTTAATTGGCAAGAAATGCGCTGACTTAGTCAGGCTATCTACAATGACCCAAATTGTGTCATTATGTAACACCTCGTAAAATTCGTGTTCGGTAATAAACCGACACGTGTATATACCCTTAAAAAATATAATAAATAAATACAAAATATAAATACCTCAAATAATTTAGCCACTCAACTCCTTAGACATATCCCAACATCTAAAAAAAATTTAAACCTGAGAAGTAGCTTACGGTCCGTGACCGTAGCTTACGGTCCAGACTTTCTTTTTGAAATTTAAACCTAACCGTAAGCTATGGTTTGGCAACAGTAGCTTACGGCGAAGCCTTAGAACTTCAGTTTTGAACCATATAAACTTTCAACTATTAACCCTAAGGCCCCTAGACTTTATTATTACTTTTTTCTTGTGTATTTAAGTCATTTTTCGACCTGAATGACTCCCGGTTAAGGTAATATCTTGTGATTCACCATTCTTGAGTATCACACATCTTCACCGAACCTTAAACCTTACTAGCTTGGGAGATTTAACCCATTAAACCATAAGTGTTCGTATCTTTCGCATTTAAGCTAGTAAACGCTTATAAGTCATAAGAACACCTAGTGTGACACCCGTTAACGTTCGGTTGTTCGTACTCTTCTTCAATACATCTCGTGTTGAACGAATAGACCAAGTTGTATCATTATGTCATTGGATATAAGTCAAGGGACAATTCATTACAATCCACAAAACTAAATTTGAGGGACCAAAAGTGTCAAAACCCCAAAATTCTGTCAAGATGCCACCTCTCCTGCAATTTGCCACACTTTTGCAGTTCTTGACACATTGCTAGACACTTGTGATGATCCTAGAACACCTCTAACACCTGGCTTCATCTTCACACACCCTCTTGCACTATAAATAGCAACTCAAGCTCACTCATTTCCTTGCTCATTCACTTCTTCTCCTCTCTATTGCACTCTTGGAAGTTCCTGACCATTTGGGAGCTTCCCTTTGAGTTCTAAGTTTCCCTTGGATCACTTTTAAGTGCTGCATCTCTGCTCTTTTCTTTTTATAGGCTTTTAGTAGCCAAAAGTCAAGTATTTTCCACAAATGCCTTGACTTTCGGTTAAGACCATTATGGTCCAGCCATTGTTCGAAATGAACATGGCTAAGTGATCGTAATTAGGAAGGTATTAACCTCTTAAAGGGGCACCTCCTAAAGATCACGTTTACTAGGCCAATTGACGGGTCAAAGTTATTGTTTTAAAAAGTCAAACGGGTCAGATTTCATAAAAATCATAATCTAAGTTTATACATGTTATAAATATATTTTTGACACTTAAACAAGTTGGTAATAATTATTAGAACATGTGGGAACATGTTCAATCCGTCAATTTCAGTCCTAGAGTTGGTTCACAACCGAAAGTTGTGAAGTTTGACTTCTGCTTTGACTTTCGATTCTGACCCGACTTAGATTAGTTAACTTCTGAATTAAGGTCACATTATGATCGTAATGTAATGTAGCATAACTCTCTGAGGTTATATTACTTGATCATAATCATAATCTGCATTTATGCACAAGTTCCGTAAAATGTCAAAATTTGACTAAAATGCCCTTTTTACATAAAACAAGGTTTTAATCAACAATGGACTTGCAAATAAATTACCTACTGATATGTTAACGTAATTAACATATTATGATGTTAATATTCTGATCATAAACTGCTTTTAGTATAATATCGTAAACTATACTTTTAAATGACCAAAATGCCTTTTCGGTGCATAGTTTGGTCTTAAACCATAAACAACACTTATGGGTGCTATCTTACTGATATTATATCACAAATTAAATATTTTTCCAGAATGTTTATGATCATAACATCAGAATACACGCAAGTTCCTTTTATACGACATATAATTACCAAAACGCCCTTATGAGGCATAATTTCGTTTCAAAACCTTTTCGGGCATATAAGTTGATATCCTACTGATATTACAACTTATTTAAAGTATAATGACATATAGAACTTGTTCGTGACTCATCCGGTTACCCGATATCGCTTATATGCATATGGTTAAATATATGTGACTAGTTTACGAAAATTAACCGAAAACGGGTTTAACCTTATCATTTTAATATCAAATTCCAGAATGTTAATTGTTTACCCATATTATACAAGTCTTAAGTACTTGTTGGGTTTAAACTACATTCTATCTGGTCATCGCTTAATCTAGCGTATCGTACCGATTTTGATCCTTAAAGCTAGTCGGTCTAAGTCTATGACTTAAATAAAGACAATTAGCATTCTAATTGGTTAGCTTATGCCATAATCCAGACTAGAGCCTTCCAGTAAATGCTATCTGCACTTATTTCATTTTGAGTACGGCTGAAATATTAAATCTTGCATTTTTAAATCAAGACTAGCTCATGTAAATACTCTTGACTTATTTTCCCTATACGGGCTTGGGTTATGGTAAGTTTAACCATGTTGACACTAATGGTCACTCAGAGGCTTGGTTTAAGCATGTTGACACTAATGGTCACTCAGAGTCTCAGTTTATGCATGTTGACACCAGAGGGTCACTTAGAGGCTTAGTTTGAGCATGTTGACACCTTTAGTCCTTATTAGTCCTTATTAGTCCTTAATGGACTTATATATAAAAAATATACGGCACGTGTCACTATATTATTGGACATGATTTTATGAGGTGCTACAAGTTTAGCTAGACTATGACTAATTCGGTATAATGTTATTAAGAAAAGAGTAGAAGCAACAAAAGTCATATGTTTCATTCGTACCAAAAGAGTATACATCTTGTCAAGCTGGCGAAATTTTGGAACTCCAAAACTTACGAAACAATGAACACACAACACTATATATAGAATTGACTCACCTTGTGCGAAATGAGGATTTGACTTCGTACGAAGTGAGTTACCTTCGTACGAAGTGACCACTTCATACAAAGTGACCCATATGCTCCTCTCATGTTCGCACTTGAGTCGTGTGTTTGTATCTAGTGTATAGAATATTCAATACACGCTCTATCTAGCCTATTCGTATAGTGACGGACATAAAATGCACCAAAAATTTCCCCTTTGGACGTCACTGTCGATGCTTGATCTTGATCTTGAAATATCAAAGCCGTGTTTGAATATTCTGCAACTTCAATTAGGTATCTGTCGATGTCGTAGAAAGCGCCAACAAATTCCCCTTGATTGATGATTTGGGTTTGCATTATCTTCATAAAGCACAAATTCTCCCTAAAAATAATTCCTCCAGAAATTAATCTTCAGGTCTTTGTTTGCACGGTTCCCGACCTCCTCTGATTTACTTGACTATAATCTTCACGAATAATCACCAACTCAAAACTAATCAATGCAGCATCTCTGTTTCAACTTTAACCACATCTGCATTCGGTTTTAGCGCACTTCTCCTATGCTCGATCCTCTGATCTTCAAAAACCCAACTGGCAATTGAAAGCAACTTCGAATTACCACACCAGTAAATTTCAAAGTCTGTGAATACATAGTCCCAATTTCCTTAATCACGTTTAAGCATACTCCTGAATGATTGATCAGCAAATCGGCAATCTCTTCAATTAGCAAACAAATATTCATCAGAATCAAATCATCTAGTAACACATACAAATCTAAGAAACATTCTTCCGAGATCAAAATCACATTCTTCCTCTTTAGTCACAATAACAGATATATAACTATCTCCGCCAGACAGGTGCAACTTAATCAACAAACATCGTCATTCAACGGCGGTTAGTCCAAGAAGAACAATTCATCTACTTGAAGACTAAAAATATTGGCACCTAAGACCATCATTGAGCATTCGTGTATGCAATATAACTTGAATGACATGAGATATCCTCGGTAATTTTTAAGACATCTAGCCTTGTTAACACCTAAGACCATCATCGAACATTCGTGTACGCAATATAAGTTGAACATCCTCAGATCTCCTAGATATCAACAAAACTGCTAATCCTGCTAACCCGTCGCACAACGAAGATCAGGACTCTTAACCTTTAAGCATCAATCTATATCACGAGCTGAAAATTTTGAACCTCTGGTGATCACAAACTAACGAAACTAGATTTTCTGCATCCCCGGATAATCTGAAGTCGGAACCACCACTATTGCATAGTCACGAATTTCAAAAATGCCGGACATAATTTCAATATATTCTATAAAATTTTTATTCCCCCTTATTTTTGCAAATTCTGACATCTCTAAACTCTTCACTGAAAAACTCCACTATGCGGAAAATATGTCACTTTGGTCCACAAAAGTGTGTTTTTCATCAATTCGGATTTTACGTTAAGGCCCATTGGTAGTCACTATACCAAAAAGATAATCTTTCTGCATCGGTATCAATGACTACCCCAATATCTTCAATCCTCTGTCGCTTCATCATATCTATTCTCTGAAGCCCTTGACGGTGTTCCCGAACATCCCGTATTTGTCGTTAAAATCTCAAAAAAAATTCAATCACCAAATTTTTTCTTGACAGTCGTCTCGTCACCGCGATCAAAAAATGCCTTTTTTAGGCATTTTGGTTTCACTTCATACGGAGTGAATTTCTCACTTCGTGCGAAGAGACTCCCTTCGTACGAACCAGCCTGATTACATTTTTCGATCCAAAATCTTTATTTCTTCGAATTTCATGATGATTCTGTCACAGACTTGGTCGAAAATCATTTTCTTACAATCCTATAGGTTCAATTTTACTTTTTATCCGTGGGTTGTCCGTTTTTTTGATGATTTACGTATAAAACCCCTCTAAAGTCCATAAATGTCCAAAATTCATGAGCATAGGTGATTCAATCGACGATTCGTCTGATTAAATTGGTACCGTAGCTCTGATACCAATTGAGAGTCCAACATCCGGCGGTTCCAGATGAAAGTTTGGATAGAATATGACAAATTCAGTAGAATGTTATTAAGAAAGAAGTAGAAGCAGCGGTTTTCATATGTTTCATTCATACCGAAAGAGTATACATCTTGTCAAGCTGGCAAAATTCTGGAGAAATTTCACCAGCATTTCCCCTCTAGGAACTCCAAAACTTACAAAACAATGAACACACAACACTATATATAGACCTGACTCACCTCGTGTGAAGTGAGAATTTGACTTCGTACGAAGTGATTTACCTTTGTACGAAGTGACCACTTCGTATGAAGTGACACATATGCTCCTCTGACGTTTGCACTTAAGTCGTGTGTTTATATCTATTCTATACAATATTCAACACACGCTCTATCTAGACTATTCGTACAATGACGGACATAAAATGCACCAACATCTCTTTCTGCACGTTTTGTACCATATGCATGAGTTTACCACTCTTCAGGGCTTTTTCAATTTCTATGCGCAGACTTATGCAATCGTCTATCTTGTGACCCGAATCTTTATGATAGGCACAATAAAGGTTGGGATCTTGACCTTTTTTGTTACGCATTGGTTGTGTTGGTTTGATTTGATGGTTCTCCGTACTCAGAATCTCGTGTGGATTTTTTGTGAGTGGAGTCCATTGCTTCTCTCAAATCATGCACGTGTAAATCTGTGAATGACTTAATCTTATCAGTTGGCAAGCTATCAAACCATGCACGTGCTGCGCCAGTGAGAGTTTGAATGAAATGATGGCACCACATAGGGTGTGTTCAGCAACCAATCATGCCTGAGCCAAGTGAATAGGTCTAGGTCTGATGAACCCCTAAATTTTCCAACATTTGGTGGGAGTTTCGCCTTCTCCGGCTAGGTTAGGGCGATATCAGGAATAAACTTGTATTCTTTTGTTACTTCAGCCAGTCTGTAGACCAAACTGTAGTCGTGTTCAACGGCTGGATTGTACACTGCGCGGGGGCTCGACTTGTACGATCAATTATTGGCATGTATTCGGCAGAACACACTTGACCTTCCTCCCTCCCGATATGTCAGATCAAATTCCCCCATGTACGTTTCCCACCCGTCGTGAGTAATTCGACAAGGACCAAGGCAGTCTTGGATGGAGTTCTTCTACGCAAGTGTTCGTACTATGTTTCATCGTGCCTTCACGTGTTAGTTTGTGTGTCACGCGTGGTACTAACGTTGTCGTAAGACTCACCATGTTGATGTTGGTTTCCCCCTGTTTGTGTGCGTAGTGAGGAAGAGAGGTGTAGTCAAGGATTCTTGGAGTTGGTTGCACAAACGGGGTTCATCATGTGGTAGTCAGAGCCTGCGCGCATAGCTCGGTGAAAACCACATTTAGTGCAGCTTGAGACTTCATGAACCAGGAAGCGGGGGTCTCCCCCTCTAGAAGTAGTGAAGCCAGTTGAGTGGAGGGGTCCACATGCAGTGTTGCTGGGGTATTATACTAGTTAGCTTACGCAGCACTACCATGAGCATGTGTTATCCCATTGTCACTGAAGTTTCCCTTGTGTACCATCAACATGTGGGGTTTGGACATGCGAGTTGTCCGCACCCGGGGCATCCTAAGAGCTTGAACCAAAATTTAAGAACGTGATACCCTGATCGGCCATATGGATGATAAGGGGGAAAAGAAAAGAATCATGAATAGTAGAAAAATTGGTGGGCACCAATGAAGAAACACCAAGTCTAAAATGATGGATATATCCTTGTGGGAATGGTCTCATCAAGAATGGTTAATCCGTAATCTTTCCTTGATAATGATCTGAGTATGATCTACAAAACAAACACCATGAGACTCGTTACAAGAAGGGGAGGTGGGGAGTTATCCTTGTAACCACCATCCAGCATGATAAATCGTTAAGAAGAGTAAACGAGTGTGTGTTAAGAGTAAGAGAGTCGATCCATAAAACTTTGGTAGAAGGTTGGTATTTATAGCCAAAGAGTGTGGATAAGGAGATGGGCCTTAGGCTGGACGTCGCCAACAAGATATATCCTATTTGTCTCCTTTGACACGACCGTTTATGTTTGTAGATGATTGAGACGTTGGCGCACGGTAATTGGAGCCACGTGACACAGGGGTTGTCCTTGTTGTCTAGTCTGTCCTCAGCTATGAGTGGAGATCATCGAGTAGTGAACGGCGCAACCTGATTGGTTCTACGTCACTGTCCTTTTGTACTTCTTATCTCCTGCACGATTGGCCATCGTGGGAATTGGCTAGTGCATGCTGATTGGCTACGACCCTTGCTATCTGTAATATTTGTACTACCCTTAGCTGGCGTACCTGCGCTTGCGCCTATAAGGCTTGCATGGATTCTGCGAACACGGCTAAGTGTTTGATTTCGTTTGGATCTGGTCCTCTGCGCGCATGATCTGCGGGTGGTTGCGCATAGTAGGCACAAGGTTTAGGACCATATCCCTTTCATATGGTTATTTAAAATACAGATGATCTGAAACAACAAAAAGAAAAAAAAAGAGTATGGTTATTTAAAATGTATTTATTTTATAAGTTGAACATGTACTTATATTGATAAATGAATATATATATAAAAGGAGCGTAAGAGAGAAATAGAGGAAGAAAATGGTGTGTTAGGGGTTAATTGTTTTTAGGTGAGTTTTCATGAACCCGTATTTTTATCGGGTTACATAAACGCATTCCGTTAAAACAAACAATAAGAATCACTTGTATATCCTTCATCAACTCCTCTATTGGTGTCTTTCGTGCATCATAATTGTTTTGGATTGTTGTGGAATACACGACTTTCATGCTGTTGTGATGTTTTTATAGGTTAAATGTGAAAACGAGCTAAAAGGAAGTAGTTATATCATACACAATACAAGATCCGATGAACGGGAGGGAAACCCTAATTCAAGATAATGTCATGTCGATTCTAACAATTGAAGAGCGCTCATATGTTGTGACTTCTACTTTTAGTGACGGAGTTCCATTTTAAAGGCATATGAACATAAGGAAATGCATGCATGCACAAAAAGGATATAAGGGGGAAGAAAGAGAAGTATATAACAGAAAGGAGTCAAGGACAAATCTATGAACATATATGTAAGAACCTACAGAGGTATGTTGTGAAATACATCATGTTATAAGACGAGAAAGGTTATTACGGAGTGTAAGAGAGGAGTTTGCCATTTGATTTGAAAGATTAATGGTTGAGATTAAGTGGTCCTCAACTTTAGAATTCACTAAACTAAAAACAAGGGAAACAAGTGGTGAAAATTGGCAAAACAAGAAAATCCAATATTGTTAACTCAAAAACCCATTTTCCCCTTTATTTCAAACGGCTATAACTTTTTTATACGTTAATATTTTTTTATAAAAATTACACCGTATTAACGAGCATTTCATTCTCTTTAATTCGAGCAACATATTGCTATAGTTTTCTGAAAAAAAATTGTAGGATTTTGAATACCGTTTACGTGATTTTGAATACCCAGTAAGTGACTACGTGATTTTGTATACCCATTTCGTGATCTCATTATAGTATTTTATGTGAAACCCACTAAGTGATTATGTAATTATGTAACAATAGTGGACTATGTATTATTGCATGACTACGTGATTTTGAATACCCATTTCATGATTACATGTTTTCATTATAGTATTTATGTAAAACTCTACTTAGTGATTGCGTAATTATGTAAAAACAAAACACATAAAACATAATATTTCATATGAACGACCTTTTCAGAGATCTCACATGTCTTCATTGTCTAGGGTTTATACCTGTTGATTTTCTGTTCTAATTTATCTCAGAAAAATCAAGTTGTGTTGGCATTGTTGTAATTGGTTTCTAAACATTTGATTTAAAATAAAACTTTGGTTTACCATTTGTGACAATATATGTATGTATATGTTAATACGTGGCATGTCAACAAGATTGGATACTCATATTTACAATATAGATATAAGAATTTAAAAAACATAACAATCAACCTCAAAATTTTAAATTTATTTGTTTTAATTACTTAATTTGCTTCAAAATGTAACATCTCATAAAATTCACGTCCGATAGGATACAGACACGTGTACATGCCCACGGATAATACCTCAAATAAGTTAGCCATTGAACTAACCTAAAACATGGCCAAAATTCACAGTTTTTTATATCTAACCGTAACCTACGGTCTAGAGCCGTAGGCTATGGTCTAATGCTGTTGTTTTGATTTTTAAGCTGACCGTAGGCTACGGCGAGACCCTGAAGCCTTAGCTTTTCACCATGTTAACTTTCAGTAAATGACCTAAAGGCCCCTAGACTTTGATATTTTCATATTACTTGTTTAATCAAGCCACTTTTGGACCCAAACGTCTCTCGGTTAAGACGATATCTTTTGATTTATCATCCTTGAGCATTCCACCTCTTCACCGAACATTTAACCTTACTAGTTTGGGTAATTTAACCCATGAAACCAAAAGTATTCGTATCTTTCACGTTTAAGCTAGTAAACACTTATAAGTTGTAAAAACACCTAGTGTAACACCCATTATCGTTCGGTTATTCGTACTCTTCTTCAATACATCTCGTGTTGAATGAAAAGAACTAGTTGCGTCATTATGTCATGGAATAAAAGTCAAGGGACAATTCATGACATTTCGTAAAACTATTTTTGAGGGACTAAATGTGTTAAAATCCCAAATTTTGTCAAGATGCCACCTAGCCTGCAAATTGCCACACTCTTCCAGCTTTTGACACCTTGCTAGACACTTGTAATGATCCTACAACACCTCTAACATTTGGCTTCATCCACATACACCTCCTTGCACTATAAATAGCCCACTAAGTTTACTTATTCCTTGCTTATTTCCTTCTCTCCTCTCTATTACACTCTTGGAAGTTCTAGACCATTTAGGAGCTTCCCTTTGAGTTCTAAGTTTCCCTTGGATCACTTGTAAGTGTTCCATCTCTGCTCTTTTCTTTTTATAGGCTTTTAATAGTCAAAAGTCAAGCATTTTCGACAAATGCCTTGACTTTCGGTTACGACCATTATGGTCTAGCCATTGTTCATGTTGAACATGGCTAAGTGATCATAATTAGGTAGGTATTAATCCATTAAAAGGGCACCTCCTAAGGATCACGTTTACTAGGTCAATTAACGGGTCAAAGTTTATGTTTTAAAAAGTCAAACGAATCAAATTTTATAAATATTATAATCTGAGTTTATATATATTAAAAATATGTTTTTGACACTTAAAAAAGTTGGTAATAATTATTAGAACATGTGAGAATATGTTCGGCTCGTCAATTTCAGTCCTAGGGTCGGTTCGTAACTGAAAGTCATGAAGTTTGACTTCTGCTTTGACCTTCGATTCTGAACCGACTTAGATTAATTTACTACTGATTTATGGTCGCATTATGATCGTAATACAATGTAGCATAACCCTCTAAGTTTATATTACATGATCATATTTATAATCTGAGTTTATGCACAAGTTCTGCTAAATGTCAATCTTTGACTAAAATGCCCTTTTTACATAAACAAAGTTTTAATCAACAACGGACTTGCAAATGGAATGCCTACTGATATGTTAATATAACTAACATATTATGATGTTAATATTTTGATCATAAACTAAGTTTTAATATAATGTCGTAAATTATATTTTAAAAGACCAAAATACCCTTTCGGTGCATAGTTTGGTCCTACACCATAAATCACACTTATGTGTGACTTCTTACTAATAATATATCACAAATTAAGTATTTTCCAGAATATTTATGATCATAACATCAGAATACATGCAAGTTCCTTTTATACGACATATAATGGTCAAAACGCCTGATAAGGCATAGTTTGGTTTTAAAACCTCAACGGGCATGTAAGTTGATATCCTACTGATATTACAACTTATTTAAAGTATAATGACATATAGAACTTGTTCATGACTCATCTGGTTACCCGATATCGCTTATAGACGTACGGTTAAGTATATGTAACTAGTTTACGAAAATTAGCCAAAATGGGCTTAACCTTATCATTTTAATCTCAAATTCCAGAATGTTAATTGTTTACCCATGACATACAAGTATTAAGTACTTGTTGGGTTTAAACTACATTCTATCTGGTCATCGCTTAATCTAGCGTATTGTACCGTTTTGATCCTTTAATCTAGTCGGTCTAAGTCTATGACTTAAATAGGACCGTTAGTATTCTAATTGGTTAGCTTATGCCATTATTCCAGACTAAAGCCATCCAGTAAATACTATCTACACTTATCTAACTGATTAAACGGCTGAGTTAATATAAACTTGCATTTAAATCAAGTGCTAGCTCAGGTAAATACTCTTAACTTATTTTCCCTATACGGGCTTGGGTCAAGGTAAATTATTACCGCTTGGTCATAAATGGGATCAATCGAATGTCGGATTGTGGCTAGTAAATCTGCATATTCCGTTTTGTTCAGTTTTGTTTGGTAACTTAAACATTAGGGGTTACCGACTGTGTCCTGGATATCCTCGGCTCATTTAAGTTACTATGGTCACGACCAAAGCACAGGGTGTAGGCATACATCTGACCGATGCGAATGATAAAATATTTTTACCCACAAGTTGGAGATAACTCCTTCGTGGGTTCATAAGTGGTGTGTCAGTTAATCATGTCTCGGTCTCTGAACTGGGCCTCATATGTATTGACAAACATGTGAACCTGTTAACAAGGTTATAAGTATAACTTTCCCAAGTTATAAAAGATTTTTTGTGCGCTGTGCACTTAAATCAATTTTTGAAATACTTTCAAAACGAGTTAGTTAATTGTATTACCAGCGAAAGCTGACGTACTTTCAAAAGACTAAGTTGCAGGTTCAATACGAAATAGGCTGGAAGCTGCTTGGTATTGATATAAGAGGATCTTGCAAATCCTTAGATCTTCCCTAAAGTCTACTAATCATCTTTTGTATATTTTACGATCCGCCTGTGGATCTTTAGTTACAAATCGTCTATATATTATTTTTGTACTTTGAACATTTGGTGTGTAATAGTAATTTAAACTCCAAGTCTTCTGTTGCGCTGTGTTAATTGACTATGATAATATCAACTTACGTCATGATATTCCCCAATCGGACCCACCAAGATTTGGTTGAAAATTCGGGATGTGACACTAAGGGTTTTTGGATCTGTGCTTTAATACAATTTATACCTCATATTATCCCAAAATATAACATTCAACAAATACTACAAAAAAAATGTTTCACAGATTCAAGAACTCAAGCAATATATTACTTCCATGTTTCAACCAAATTAATCTCATCATATGTTACAACCAAAGAACATTTGTAAGAGACCTAAAACTAAGAGAGGTTAGAATATAGTTTTAGAGACATGAAATATAATATGGAGTCCTAGTCTCTCTATCAAAGATTTTTGTTAAATATAAGTAGAGGTAGGTCCGTACTCAAGAATTCTTGAAAAACTTTGGGCCTGAAGTGAGTAGAAAAAAAGGGCTCCTTTAGGCATTTTTATATGGGGCTTAAACTTTACTAATTGGTATTAATGAGTAAAATAGTAATAGGCTTATTTAATTATGGGTATTAGTGTTTAATGGGCTTAAAACAAATAAAATGTTAATAGGATCAAGCCTTTAACAAAGTGTGTGTGCATACATATATATATATACACAATGAGAATGCTAAATGTCGCGAGAACCGCGAGAACCGTGAGAACAAATAAAAAAACCACTAGGACTTGGTCAAAAACAAGTGAAATGCAAAATTTCTTTTTAAACTCATCATTATTATTCGAATACAATTCTAAAAATTTAATTTACACATTTAAATTTACGCGAATTCGGAAATAAAGAAAATTTACACATGTGTAAGTTTGCCATTTACAAATGTGTAAATTTATTATATTTACACATGTGTAAAAAATCTAATAAGAGTGTAAGTTTGTCATTTACACATGTGTAAATTTGTTATATCTACACATGTGTAAAAAATCTAATAAGAGTGATTTTGAGAGAAGAAATGAATTATTTGATGTTGTAATTTCTTTTTTTATGTTGTATTTTAATTAAAATGATGATTATATTAAAAAATGGTTTTGATTGGTTTTCTCATTCGTTCTCGCAATATTTAGCGTTCTCAAGATAATCTTCCCCCGTATATATATATGTATATATATATATATATATATATATATATATAGAGAGAGAGAGAGAGAGAAACAAAAAATCGGGTCGTCAGGAAGACTAGGCCTTGGGTCATCACTTACCCGGCCCACCCCCAAGGCCTACACTGAGAAGAAGATCTTATTTTTTAATTTTAACACTTACAACAACACTCTAACCATCCACTACATACACCCTACGGGATTTAAACACACGACTTTTTAGTTGTATGATAAACCCATGAGTCCACCACTTAACAACCAAGATTGCCCCTTAAGGACAAAGACCCCTCAACTAACTTTAATCATAAGTTTGTTTTGGAAACCCCTTAAACACATACGGAATAAAAGAAGAGTAAAATGTCATTTTAGTTCATATGGTTTGGACCATTTTGCAACTTTAGTTCAAAGGTTTTATTTATTGTTTGTGGGTCCAAAAAGTTTTCAACATTATCCTTTTAGTTTAAATGACTTAACCCATCCACTGTTCTTAGTTAGTCAATGGGCATTTTTATCATTTCCACCTATTATTTTAATTAAATTTTTATTATACCCAACCTTTGGTTTGAGCTTGTACTTCTATAAATAACTCAAACCATGGTTGTTAAGAGTCTAAGGCTTTTGGAGCTTGATAGCTCGATTTCCTACACTCTGAACAGAAAGCAGAGCTTCATTTGGTACACAACTCGAACGGTATCTTTGAGTTAATGTTTTTTTCTCATACTTTTGAAATTTTGACCATTGAGGTCAAACATGTAATAGTGAAAAGTTAGATTAGAGGTGATTCTATTATAACATATAGAGTAAACTGTCAAAATTGTAATTTCTTTTTTTATGTTGTATTTTAATTAAAATGATAATTGTATTAAAAAATAGTTTTGATTGGTTTTCTCATTCGTTCTAGCAATATTTATCGTTCTCAAGATAATCTTACCCCATATATATATATATATATATATATATAGGGGCGAGAAACAAAAAATCGGGTCGTCGGGAAGACTAGGCCTTGGGTCATCGCCCACCCCCCAAGGCCGAAACTAAGTAGAAGATCTAATGTTTTACTTTTAACACTTACAACAACACTCTAACCATCCACTACATACACCCCGCGGGATTTAAACACATGACTTTTAGTTGTATGGTAAACTCATGAGTCCACCACTTAACAACCAAGATTGCCCCTTAAGGACAAAGACCCCTCAACTAACTTTAATCATAAGTTTGTTTTGGAAACCCCTTAAACACATACGGAATAAAAGAAGAGTAAAATGTCATTTTAGTTCATATGGTTTGGACCATTTTGCAACTTTAGTTCAAAGGTTTTATTTATTTTTTGTGGTTCCAAAAAGTTTTCAACATTATCTTTTTAGTTTAAATGACTTAACCCATCCACTGTTCTTAGTTAGTCAATGGGCATTTTTATCATTTCCACCTATTATTTTAATTAAATTTTTATTATACCCAACCTTTGGTTTGAGCTTGTACTTCTATGAATACCTCAAACCATGGTTGTTGAGAGTCTGAGGCTTTTGGAGCTTGATAGCGCGATTTCCTACACTCTGAACAGAAAGCAGAGCTTCATTTGGTACACAACTCGAACGTTATCTTTGAGGTAATGTTTTTTTCTCATACTTGAGAAGTTTTGACCATTGAGGTCAAACATGTAATAGTCAAAAGTTAGATTAGAGGTGATTCTATTATAACATATAGAGTAAACTGTCAAAATTGTAATTTCTTTTTTTGATGTTGTATTTTAATTAAAATGATGATTTTATTAAAAAATTTGTTTTGATTGGTTTTCTCATTCGTTCTCGCAATATTTAGCGTTCTCAAGATAATCTTCCCCCATATTATATATATATATATATAGAGAGAGAGAGAGAGAAAGAGAAAAAAAATCGGGTCGTCGGGAAGACTAGGCCTTAGGTCATCACTCACCCGGCCCACCCCCCAAGGCCGACACTGAGTAGAAGATCTTATGTTTTAATTTTAACACTTACAACAACACTCTAACCATCCACTACATACACCCTGCGGGATTTAAAACACACGACTTTTTAGTTGTATGGTAAACCCATGAGTCCACCACTTAACAACCAAGATTGCCCCTTAAGGACAAAGACCCCTCAACTAACTTTAATCATAAGTTTGTTTTGGAAACCCCTTAAAAACATACGGAATAAAACAAGAGTAAAATGTCATTTTAGTTCATATGGTTTGGACCATTTTGCAACTTTAGTTCAAAGGTTTTATTTATTTTTTGTGGGTCCAAAAAGTTTTCAACATTATCATTTTAGTTTAAATGACTTTAACCATCCACTGTTCTTAGTTAGTCAATGGGCATTTTTATCATTTCCACCTATTATTTTAATTAAATTTTTATTATACCCAACCTTTGGTTTGAGCTTGTACTTCTATGAATACCTCAAACCATGGTTGTTGAGAGTCTGAGGCTTTTGGAGCTTGATAGCTCGATTTCCTACACTCTGAAAAGAAAGAAGAGCTTCATTTGGTACACAACTCGAACATTATCTTTGAGGTAATTTTTTTTCTCATACTTAGAGAAGTTTTGACCATTGAGGTCAAACATGTAATAGTCAAAAGTTAGATTAGAGGTGATTCTATTATAACATATAGAGTAAACTGTTAAAATTGTAATTTATTTTTTTGATGTTGTATTTTAATTAAAATGATGATTGTATTAAAAAATTGTTTTGATTGGTTTTCTCATTCGTTCTCGCAATATTTAGCGTTCTCAAGATAATCATCCCTCATATATATATATATATATATAATCGGGTCATCGGGAAGACTAGGCCTTGGGTCATCACTCACCCGGCCCACCCCCCAAGGCCGACACTGAGTAGAAGATCTTATGTTTTAATTTTAACACTTACAACAACACTCTAACCATCCACTACATACACTCTGCAAGATTTAAAACACACGACTTTTTAGTTGTATGGTAAACCCATGAGTCCACCACTTAACAACCAAGATTGCCCCTTAAGGACAAAGACCCCTCAACTAACTTTAATCATAAGTTTGTTTTGGAAACCCCCTAAACACATACGGAATAAAACAAGAGTAAAATGTCATTTTAGTTCATATGGTTTGGACCATTTTGCAACTTTAGTCCAAAGGTTTTATTTATTGTTTGTGGGTCAAAAAAGTTTTCAACATTATCATTTTAGTTTAAATGACTTAACCCATCCATTGTTCTCAGTTAGTCAATGGGCATTTTTATCATTTCCACCTATTATTTTAATTAAATTTTTATTATACCCAATCTTTGGTTTGAGCTTGTACTTCTATGAATACCTCAAACCATGGTTGTTGAGAGTCTGAGGCTTTTGGAGCTTGATAGCTCGATTTCTTACACTCTGAACAGAAAGCAGAGCTTCATTTGGTACACAACTCGAACGGTATCTTTGAAGTAATGTTTTTTTTCTCATACTTGAGAAGTTTTGACCATTGAGGTCAAACATGTAATAATCAAAAGTTAGATTAGAGATGATTCTATTATAAGATATAAAGTAAACTGTCAAAATTGTAATTTCTTTTTTTAATGTTGTATTTTAATTAAAATAATGATTGTATTAAAAAAATGGTTTTGATTGGTTTTCTCATTCGTTCTTGCAATATTTAGTGTTCTCAAGATAATCTTCCCCATATATACATATATATAGAGAGAGGGGGGAGAAACAAAAAATCGGGTCGTCGGGAAGACTAGGCCTTGGGTCATCACTCACCCGGCCCACCCCCCAAAGCCGACACTAAGTAGAAGATCTTATGTTTTAATTTTAACAATTACAACAACACTCTAACCATCCACTACATACACCATGCGGGATTTAAAACACACGACTTTTTAGTTGTATGGTAAACCCATGAGTCCACCACTTAACAACCAAGATTTCCCCTTGAGGACAAAGACCCCTCAACTAACTTTAATCATAAGTTTGTTTTGGAAACCCCCTAAACACATACGGAATAAAACAAGAGTAAAATGTCATTTTAGTTCATATGGTTTGGACCATTTTGCAACTTTAGTTCAAAGGTTTTATTTATTGTTTGTGGGTCCAAAAAGTTTTCAACATTATCATTTTAGTTTAAATGACTTAACCCATCCATTGTTCTCAGTTAGTCAATGGCCATTTTTATCATTTCCACCTATTATTTTAATTAAATTTTTATTATACCCAATCTTTGGTTTGAGCTTGTACTTCTATGAATACCTCAAACCATGGTTGTTGAGAGTCTGAGGCTTTTGGAGCTTGATAGCTCGATTTCTTACACTCTGAACAGAAAGCAGAGCTTCATTTGGTACACAATTCGAACGGTATGTTTGAGGTAATGTTTTTTTCTCATACTTGAGAAGTTTTGACCATTGAGGTCAAACATGTAATTGTCAAAAGTTAGATTAGAGGTGATTCTATTATAACATATAGAGTAAACTTAAAATGGTCACATAGGTTTGGTCACTTTTGTCACTTTCCTTTAAAACTCAATCCTTTTGAATTCGATTCCCTGTGATTTCAGTTTAGTTGCCACTTTCATCCAAAATCAAAATCTGGTCAGATTTCTTAGTTAACATACAACTTTTTTGTCTTTTTCCTCTCTTTTAATGAAGGACAATGGTCTTTTAATATTTTATTATTATAAATTAAAAAATCTGATCATTTTGCTCTTCATTAAAAGGAAGGACAAAGACAAAAAAGTTGGATGTTAACCGAAAAAATCTGACCAGATTTTGCTTTTGGATAAAAATGGCAACAAAATTGAAACCAAATGGACTCAGAATTAAAAGGTTTGAGTTTTGGACTAAAATAGTAAAAGTGACCGAACCTCAGAAACCATTTTTGCAGTTGACTCTAACATATACAAAGAAGTTTCCTATATGTGGTATTTACTTCTTAGTTTTAGTTTAGGATCAAACTATTCTCAATTTTTATTTTTAAGTTGGAGCAGAACATTTTGACCGTCAAAGTCAAACTGATATACTCTAAATTATACATGTTTTTTATTAATGTTTTCTTATATTTTAGTGTAGCTTGTGGGTTACTTTTATTAAATTTTACTCGTATCTAGTTCATATTCAATGTTTAATTACTTTAAGAGAAAATGAGCTAAGTTATAATAATGAAAAGTTTAATGAGACAAATCTATAACTTAATTATGAAAATTCATTTCGAAGTTCTTAATTGGAGTTAATGTTTGAATGGGAAAGCAAAAGAAAATATATTACATTAGGGAGCTTTGAAATTGATATAATATAATATATAACTTGTTTCTAGTTCTAGTTTTATGTGGGAGAGAAAAGAAAAAGCAAATTAATGGAAGAGAGATAGTGTGAGTGGAGAGAAGTTATACAGGAGGAAAAACAACGGATGCCGGGGAGAAGAGATACCGGTTACGACATTCTATGTCTCTAACCTACCAGAAGGTGTGTCAAAAATTTTACTCTGCCCCACGGTAAGGTCAAAGACACCTATGTAGCAAGTAAGCGGGATGCTAGAGGTTTTGTAAGGTATGAAGGTGTCACAAACATGAAGTGCTGGCAGGAATGAACACAGTCAAGATCTTTGAAGCAAAACTCAATGTAACAGTCTCCTTCAGTAGGCTTTACCCAAGGCCCACCAACAAGAACTTATCAGCCTATCTTAACACTGGATGGGGAATCACTTGTTCTAAACTCTCCATGTCAGGGGAGAGATGGAAGACTGGATGTGATAATGTTCAAGTAGACGATGGTAATAATTGTGGGGAACCAATCATAGACACAGGTGACAAACTGAGCAAATTAGACCGTGTACTTGTGTGTAGGGGCTTTTTGGACTTATGGCCCGGGACATCGCTTCTATCATTGATTTGCTCAAAATGCAACATATAAATTACATCAAACTAGGCATAAAATCAACCTTTTTTCAATACTAATGTTGGAAAAAGCATGTTTCTTTGTTTACTTTTAAATTATAGGATCAAAAGAGCTTAAACGAATAAAAGAAACAAATTAACAGCAGAAACCAACACAAATACAAAGAAGAAGTATTAACACGACCTGTCGAACTCCCATCCACATCCAAGACAACAAAATAATGAAAACAGAACCTTAGACACGGGGCCGTGCCCACCAGGCATGGGCCCGTGCCCATTCAAAATTCTCTGCAAAAAAAAGACAACAGCAAAAGACAAACACGACCACTAAAACACCAACATCCACCACCATCATCCACATTCCATCCTTAGACAGTGTAGTAGTCTCGGGATCCAAGATTGATTATAAGAGTTATTGTCAAACAAATGTCATGTTTGGCTAAATCTCTTACATCACTTGGTGAAGACAAATCTTTTCAGTATTACTTTTTATTTTCAATTTTTGGCATCTTTTAAATTGGGTATGTATTAATGACGTTAATAACTAATTTTTTTATTGAAAGTGAACTTAGGTTAAACATTTATTCATGTTTCGTTGATTCACTCATTCGTGTCTTTACGGTCTATATAAAGCGCGTTAACTACGTGGAAGGGGGTTAGAAGGGTGTTTGGGTAAACTTCTTGCCTCGTTCAGTGTATAGATCATTCGAGTACTTGGTTCAAGCTTATTAGGATTTCCCTTGAGGCAGATAGCATCAAATCGGGGGAAGTAAGAACGGCTTGAACCCGTTATAAACTATTATTAAAACTTTATCTAGCCTTCCGGGACTGTATCCCTGCTGAATCAGACCAATATGGCCGAGTGTAATGTCGCCTTCACAAGAGGGGCCTACCACTATAACTAAGATCATCTCTTAAAAAGCACAAAGTGCGAGAATCATCAAAGGATACATAAAAGAAGAGTTGGAATCAAGTGATTCTTTCTTGTCTATTTGTTTTTATTTATTTTCTTTACGTTTGTACCTTTAGTTTTCATCTTTTAAAGCTTTCAAAACTTTTATCAAAATTTGGTGATAAGCCGGTATAAAAGCTCTTGTGTCCTTGGATGACCTCGTTATCTTACCATCACTGTACTATGTCTTTGATGGGTGCACTTGCCCTAACGTGTGTAAAGTGATAGTATTATATTGTATTTTATAAATTTAAAGCTTGATCCACGAGTAAAAAAATTTTAAAAATATAACAAAAATTATAACCACGTCATGCAACTTCAAGGAAATGTTCTGACCGACCACCGACCGTTATTGCTCAATACCGTGCCATCAAATTTTGGACATATCCCATTTAAAATTAAAATTTTCAGCTATTGGTTGGAAGTACCGGGTTTTACAGAATATGTTCTTAATTTTTGTCGATATTTCAGGTTCGTTGGCTACGAAGCTAAAGTGGCTCAAATACCGAATTAAGGATGGAATGTGGCTGTCAAACTGAGCTCAGAGGGGGTCTATGTGGATTCAAAGAATAAACTTGAAGCACTGTAGGATCTTGCTGAGAGTAGGGCTCTCAACGAATAAGAACTGGAACAAAGAGTAGAATGCAGACACAATATTTTTGAGATGGATAGAATGAAACAATTAGACATGCGGCAGAAATCGAGAGCTCGTTGGGCTCTAGATGGAGACAAGCATTCCAGCTTCTTCCACGGCATTCTAAACTCTAACCTCTGTAATAATCGTATCAATGGGCTGTCAATTGAAGGGGTTTGGGTGACCAACCCGACAGGTAAAAGAGAAGTTTTCTGACTTATTTTTAAATCTTTTTTCGGAGCCTATTCCGTCGAGACCTTCATTTGCCTGCCCAAATTTAGCAATATTGACGGGTCTGGATGCTGAAATTAAAAAAGCGGTTTGGGAATTTGATGGTGAACGTGCCCCGGGTCCGGACGGGTTTAACTTTAACTTTATTAAAAGGTGTTGGGAGGGATTAGAAGCTGATTTTGTGAAACTCTTTGCTGAAATTTATGAAAGAAGCTCCTTTAGCATGTCTTGCAACTCTTCTTTTATCGCGTTAATCCCTAAAGTAAAAGACCCCCTGACTACATCGGATTTTCAGCGCATTAGCTTAATTCAGATGCACAAATAAGGTGGTCTAGAAAGTCTTAGTTAACCGGTTAAAAAGGGTAATTGGGAAATTGGTGTCGGTGGAACAAACAGCCTTTTTATCGGGCATGCATATTACGGATGGGCCACTCATGCTAAATGAGGTGTTTGCTTGGATGTGAAGGGCAAAGAAGAAGGGTTTGTTTGTTTTTCAAAATAGACATTCATAAAGCTTATGACTCTTTACACTGGAAATTCCTGGATTCTATTATGGAACAAATACACCTTCCAACCTGGTGGCGAGGTTGGATTATGGCTATAATCTCATCCGCCTGAGCTTCGGCTTTAGTAAATGGATCCCCTACAGGCGAGTTTCAATGCAGGAGGGGCCTCAGGCAAGGTGACCCACTATCACCTTTCCTTTTCTTAATCGCTATGGAAGCTCTTTCGGGTTTCATGAAAAAGGCTTGCTCCTTGAACCTTTTTCGTGGTATCAAATGCACTGGGGGGGGGGGGGGGGGGGGGGGGACCAGTACTATCACATCTACTATATGCTGATGATGTAGTGTTTTTGGGTGAATGGTCAAGGGATAATGCCAAGTGTTTATGTAGGATGCTCCGGTGTTTCTACTTGATCTCGGGGCTGAAGGTGAACCTCACTTAAGTGTAGTGTTTCCGGGATAGGTGTAAAGATCACGAAAAGCAAAACATGGCGAACTATCTACATTGCAAAGTTGGCAAGTTTCCCTTTAAATACCTTGGGTTGTTTGTCGGTGCCAATATGAACCTTACAAAGAATTGGAAGCCGATAGTGGATTTGTTTTGATCCCGGTTGTCTATTTGGAAGGCAAAGAATTTATCATATGAGGGGAGGGTTACTATGATCAAATCAGTCCTTAATTCGTTGCCTACCTATTTTTTCTCATTATATAGAACTCCGGTGCAAATAATTTCACTTCTAGAGAAACTGAGAAGATCATTTTTTTTTTTGGGGGGGGGGGACAAAAGACAAATCGAAAACAAATGGGATGGCATGGGGTATGTCATCGCACTGGTTAAATTTGGAGGTTTGGAATTTGGGTCTTTAAGGGAGTCGAACCTTGCCATGCTCGCCAAGTAGTGGTGGAGATTCAAAAACAAGAGTCACGGTTTATGGAGGAATGTAATTTGGGCAATCCATAATAATGCGAGAGCGTGGAGCTTCATCCCGGCAAAAGTCACCATTTCCGATCCATGGAAACAAGTAAAAAGAGTTTCTATTAACCTTTCACATGTTGGTCTCGATTTGTCAAAATTCATCAGAAGGGTGGTGGGCAGGGGGAATACAGTTCTGTTATGGCTTGAAGTTTGGTTGGGCTCGATAACTCTTGCAACAAGATTCCCGACACTGTATGAGTTGGAAGCGAGTAAAACTTGTTTGGTGGCTGATAGGCTGGGCTTACATGGGGCTGGGGTTGTTCAAAGTTGCTGTTGGGACTGGAAAAGGCAGCCTGCAAGCTCCACAGAACTGAGCGAACTGGGGCAGCTTCACTCTCTGGTATCAGGGGTAATAGTGTCCTCCAATTTGGATCGATGGGCTTGGGATCTTGATGCATCATGAATGTTTTCTGTAAAGAGTCTAAAACAATATTTACATTCGCATTTACTCTCCTCCGGAGTATGAGTTCGAATTGAACAATTGGGTACCGAAAAAGGTGTCTATCCTGGCTTGGAGAGCGTCGAGAAATAGGCTGCCAACAAAAGACCAACTGCATCGCAGAAACATATATGTTAGATCAGATCGCTGCTTGAGCAGTGGAGGTTGTTTGCTATTTTCAACCAAGTAATGGTCCACTGGTTTGGGTGGTTATGTTGCCTCTGGTGTATGAACTGTTGTAATCTTTTGGGTTGTATTTGGTGACTGTATTTATATGTCTAGTGCCTTGTTACACATTGTGTTTGTTTGCCATTAAAAAAAAATAAGTTGGTTAATGGGCAAAGTCATGGGGGGATAAAAAAAGAGAAGTTATGGAGGACAATTGGTAATTCGTCAGGGCCTATATATTTGAAAGAATTGTGTTTTAACTTAACACAATACGTATAGCTGCATAGTATATTAAAATAAGGGGGTCTTGGAGAAACACGAGGAGAGAAATTAATTGGGTGGCTGGTGAGGTGAGAACGAGAAAAGAAAACAACCTTGGAGGCTGGATAAAGAAAAAAAATAAAACAAGCACACATCCTGGAAGGTTCTAGTAAAGAAAAAGATTCAAGGCAATCAAACAAGCTGCTGAATTAATTTAACTAGGTTACCAGGCTAGTAACTATTTTTTTTTTCTCTTCTGATGAATCGTGATTTTATTTGTGTTTTTGTTTCGTGCTTGATTATGAGTAGCTAAACTTTTTATCACCTAGGTTGCAGGGTCGGCTCAACCTATTTTAAAGCCTAAACCAAAATGAAAATCCGGGGCCTTTAATTGCCATCGAATAAACTTGTTATTTGGTTTTTGGATGCAATGTACTTAATGCGTTGATACCAAATTATAATATTAGAGTTGAATCTACAAATTTCATCGAAAGTGAATGTGCAAATCTTAATACCAAATAATAATTTGGTAAATGTTAATTTTTTTGTATGAAAACCTTCTAAATTAGACTTAAAACAATGTATAATTGAAAACCATTATGTTTATTCTGTAAGGTTGAGCACTTCTGAACACCATACCCTTTATTCTGCACCCCACGAACACACAAAAGAAATAAAGTTTTGTCAAGATTTTAGAATCACATGCGGTGTTATAAAGGATGATTGTTAGTTTAATAATATAAACCGAACCTTATGTAACATTAAGGACTCTGTGGCGCCATGGATTAGGCACTGATCTACGAAACAATAGAATCTGTGTTTAATCTCTAGCGAAGTTGTATGTTTTTAATTTATATATATAATAGTAATTAACTCCTCCCTATTGTTTGCCTGTTCCTATCCTTCCCTGGACGATGGATCCCTGCTAGTCTTGGACCTTACATATAACTTAAAAAATGGGGCCTTATTGAATTGGTGGCCCAAAGCGCTAGCTTCATTTGAATTGCGCTTTGGCCGGCCCTGCTAGGTCGTGATGAACTTGGAACTTGTGTTTTGACTATTGTTTTGACTTTTTCGACTATGATGCATCTTGATTTAAAATAACTTAAATTTGTTGTTGAATATGATCATCTGTGCTACTGTTTTGCCGTGATTATTTGATTACTTGTCATTATTGATGTATTTATAAAGAAGAGATTCACCATAGGCACATTATAATCAATTGTTAGTTCGTTAATTAGGCCAATTTTCGTGCTAACCCTATTATTAGAGATAATATAGGTTAACTAATCAACTAAGATTAGTAGATATTAGTGTGCATCTAATTCTAGATAGAGATATGATTTGGGATTGCTATGTCTGTTTTAGGCGTTGTCTGATAGTTTGAAACACTCGATAGCTCAAGGTTCTTCTGTTTATTCGTGTTTAGTTGTTGTTAGGTATTTGACGTATCAAGTTGGGGTTAGCTTCACAATTAGAAGATTGTTAGGGTGATATCCTATCAATTCTGATAGTTGTGGGATCCGTATCGATAAGACACGTTGGTCCATCTTAGCACTTCGTTACGTGTTTGATTGTCCTTCATAGTTCAGTTTCTAGGAACTGGAGAATGGGGGTCCCGCTCTGAGTTGACTAGTTACTATAGGACTTAATCATCCTTAATGGGAGGTTGGTCAGGTTAGATATCAGATGTTTAGTCGATTTTCAAACTTATAAGTCATTACATGTTCCAAGGATTCATTGCATGGGTGGTTCTCCTTCTGATAATTTCAACTTCGTGTTCGCAGTCGTTTAGTTCATCTTAGTTAATATTAGGATATTACTTACTTAGTTAATAAAAACCCTTAAAATCCAAATAAACTAGTTAAGTAAATAGTTGAATTAGAGTCTAGTTAGCAACGCTAGTGTCTCGTAGGTTCAATACTCAGACTTCATTAGGTTTTACTACATACCATAGGTACACTTGTCTGTCAGTGATCTAGATTTAGAAAGTTCTAGTTTACAAACTTAAAATTAGAGTGTCTAAATTGGGTTAGTTTTATAGACCATATTTAGCACAACAAGTTTTTGACGCCATTGCCGGGACACTTAGGCGATTGTGTTATTAGATTTGACAGATCTTACTTGTTTAATTGGTCTTATTTGTAATTTGAGTCTTAGAATTTGTGTCTAGTAGTAGTGTGTCTAGTCATTTTATGTATATATTTTTATTTCTATTATTTGTAAATATATTTATCACGTGCGAAAATCTGTGAATGTCACACCTCAACCGATGGCGGAATCATCGGGGCGGACGTAATTAGATTGCTCGAGTCATAACACTAAATGTAACAAGTATTTAATAAATAATATTTCATTTTATTGCTAAAGGTTCAAGTACATGAATTGGAAAACAAAAATACAACATGTATTGCATGATTAATCTATAAAAATGAATTTAAAGTTTGCTGCATTTCTAGTCCTTCATATCAAGTTCCATTTGTCGTCATCATCATAGAATTCCTGCAATACATATTAAAGTATAGTTCAATACAAAAGTATTGGCGAGCATACAAATTTGAGTACTAGCATATATGTAAAGAAGGTTTGAACAATCCACATGACAAAAATAGTTAACTAGATTAATGTACCAAGGCATGCAATTATACAAGTCAACCCAAAGTTTACCGCAAGCGTAATCTTATCGCTGCAACGATAAGACCCTAATGAATGAATGACTGAACATGACCTCAAGAATACTGGCGGTAAGTTACTCCTATAGCGCTATACATGTTAAGGGAGGCTTGAAACAAATTAAAGACAAGTAAATCACATAAGAATGTTCCAAGAATTCAAATCAAGTATCACATATTTAAGCATGTAAGATTGGATTGTTTGTGTTTGCATAAAGTATAAGTGATTGCGTGTGTTTAATAGTATAACGTATTGCACCCAAAAGTGTAAAAGTAAAAGGGGTCATGTATACTCACAATTTTGCAAAGCTTTCCGATTATCCGTGAGTGAGGAGTTGTTTGAGAATGGGGAATCGAGGGTATAAGGTCATTCGGGGTTTATGGAGTGGTTGAATTCGGAATCTAGAATTTAAGTACAAAAAGTATGTATACACAAAGTAATTATCTAGTCTTAAAACACTCGTTTTTGACACTATAAATCCCGTATGGGTTGATGTGATTTCATGGGTCAAGATACCCATTAGAATCGTTAACGAGAGGTTCAAGACTTAGATAATATAACCTATTACCATGACAAGTAACCATGTTGATCACCGTCAAGGATTCGGTTACGTATATATATTCATCATATAGTTTATATAAGAATTTAAGCTAAGTCTATCAAGGATATCATAGATTGTCATATAAGTCATGCATGGAGGTAGGAAGATAACCATCCTTTAACCTCATTGTAAGATTCACCAATACACAAATCATCACAAGGATGTTCGGATGGTCATGAATGAAAAGGAAATGTACAATAATTACTATAAACGAAAGCAGAATTTTTTAATCCTACTTTGGACCTCAAATGTGGTGAGGCAAGCTTGTGAAAACCTTCCTAGAGGTTATCCAACTAGAAAGAAAGACGAAAAATATAAAAAAATAAGAAGAAAAGTGAGCTAAATTCACTTAGAATTGTTGCAACTTTCTACCAAAGCTTGGAAATTAGAGAATAACCAAGAAGATCTGAGAGTAATTTGAGTGTTAGGAGTGTGTTTAGGAGTGTATGGGGCTTGTATTTGTAAGTGAGAATTAGGGTTTGGGAGTTAATGAAGGTGAAAGGTGATTGGAGGAGAAAGGAGGTGGAAAAGTGTGAAATATGATTGGCTTAAAAAAAGGTGAAAGGTATTGGAGGAGAAATGAGGTGGAAAATCTTTTGATTTTGTTTACTTTAAGTCCTTGCACTTTATAACTAGGTTATTTTATGTTGTTTTCTTCTATTTTAACTTGTTTTTAGGTATCCAAAGTGTATCTTAAGTCTCGGTTTTGCGTATAAACACGTATTTAAACATTTATTGCGTATATAACACAAATATGAAATGTAACACGTATATTTATAAAATGAATTTCCATTATGATTAACGCCTCAAATTGTGATAACGGAGATGGAGTATGATTGTAAGGTTTCTAAAACTAGAATGGGACTACGAATTTTCTAAAAATAGAAATACGGAAATACGAGGCGTTACAGTGAAGGACTCGATTTCACTGTACAATGTCCACATTCATTGAGTATTCCACATATTACTATGTAACTCGTATTCGCAGCCACAACCATATCTGAATTTGTATTCTCGACCATATCAAACATGCGACGAATTGCTTAAACATATTAGAGCTGATAAGGAAGAGAAAGATAGGGAAATTCAAGTTGTACTTGATAGAATAAGATTGGTAAAAGCAAATCTTCAAAAAAATCAAAGTACAATACAGTTTACATGGGATGATTATTATGATGATGATATTGGCTTTGAGAGATGGGAAGAAGAACTAGAGTTAGAAGAGGATGAAGAAGAGCTTCTCGGAGATCCAGAGTTGTCGGATAGAGAATTGGAGACGACAATGGACGAATCAGTCCCTCCGTCGGTTTAGCAAGACGTGAAGCCTAACTGGTATTCCATGTCACACCCCGACCCGCAGCGGAATAAGAGTCGGGGCATAATTGGGTTATCACCAAAACTCATGATGTTTACTAATATGTTTCATATTTATTAAATTCAAAATTACATCCTCAATATTTCAAACAAGTTCATACAATTACAAAGAAAAGTAACTAAATAAATAATCCAAAGTCTAAACCAATTTATTCTTCTAAGCCATCCTATATGTTTCTTGCTGCAACTGGATCACATGTATCATGTGTAAAATGGGGGGTTTTGGGTCAACATAAGTTGGCGAGTGAACCTTGTTAGAAAACATTTATTATTGATTTCTTGTTATATTCAATATGGAAAGATTGTGCAATAATCATATGTGAGCAAATGTAAATAAACATACAATAACAATAACAATAACAATAACAATAACAATAACAATAACAATAACAATAACAATAACAAACCACCTTGCATGAGTATATAACATGAATGATAATGTATATGTTGGCAACGTCACGTTCACGCTCATAGGTAATGGGGAACGGACGGCCTATGATGATGTATGTGCGATCAAGGCTCAATCAAAGGGAGCCGATCGTATGTTGGCAACGCCTCGTTCACGCTCATAGGTAATGGGGAACGGCTCACGCTCATAGGTAATGGGGAGCGGCGGCCTATGATAATGTATGTACTGAAAATGATAAATTTAATCTAAACATTAACCACACAAACAGTTGATACATATTGAATACACATTTGATCATTGATATGATGGATGCACAAGTGTTTAAATGTAATAAATAATATGACACATGATACACCCCAAAAACGTGATTAAAACGGGGAATTTGTAGAGATTCACTCACATTGGGTGCGTTCGTTTGATGATGTTGAATGCGCACGAGTTTAGAGGATTGATCGACGAGGAATAACTAACCTAAATAATAACGAAAAGGTACGGTAAATAAGTGGATTTTATTAACAATTTTAATAGGATTTTTGGATATATTTTTGTGAGTTTAAGGCTATTTTCTAACTTTAAAAACATTATTTTTAAGTATTTTTAATTGATTTTTAAATTAAATAAATAAATAAAAATATAAAAAATGTTGACTTTTTGGTTTGACCGTTGACTATTCACTTTGACTTGTTGACCGGTTCGGTCGTGTATTTGTTTGCACTGAGTGAGGTTCGAACTTGTGACCTCCCGTACGCGTGCACGCAGCTCTACCAACTGAGCTACGTGTCTAACCCGAAATATTTCTGTTTTTAATTATATTTATATACTATTTAATTTATTCAAAATTCATTTATTTTTAAAAAGGATTTTAATTACATCGAACCGGTGTGCATAACAGTTCTCGAACCCGGGACCTGTTGTTTAACGTTGCACACAGTCCACCGCTGGACTGTGTGTCTAACCTGGTTAAAACACTTGTTTTTATTTCTCTTATATACTAACTGGAAGTTTCCGTATTTGGGTTTTATAAAAAGTCTGAATATTGTGACGAATCGGAACAAGGACAGACTCGAACCCGGTATCCCTATGATTCAAATGCACACAGTCCAACGCTGGACTGTGTGTCTAACCCGAGATATAACCCGATTTATATTAAATATATACACAACCTAACTTCATCTTCTTCGCTAAAACAACTCAGATAACTGATATTCGACTGATCTTGTTCAATTCAATTAACGGACATATAAATGATTAAAACGTAACGGATAGGGAAGGTTTTGGAAATGAATGTACCGAAAAGATGACTTTTCTCAGAACTCCGGCAAAGTCGTCGGCTCTGATTTATGAACTCCGTCTGAGCGGACAAATTAACAGTTTTGATTAACAAATTGTGAAATTGAATGACTAAACAAGAGTTATCAGAAGGTTTAAATGATTATACCGTTTCACAGCGCAATTTAGGAATTTTCAGAAATCTTCCGGCGAGTGCTGATTATCCGATATCGTCGTTTGGGACTGATTCTGGTTGAAGGGTTTGAGTTAGTAAAAGTCTAACAATAGATAGAAGATGAAAGAATTGAGAAATTTACCGTTTTGATGAATGACACGGTTTTCCGGCGAAAGTCCGGTGATATCGATTAGCGATTCCGACAATCAGAAATTAGAGCAATAGTGAAATGGGAGGTTCTGTGAGTGTTTTTGAGTCGCGAGATGATGATTTTGATAGAGTAAATCAGGAAGTAAAGGATTTCGGTTTTTAACTCCCAAACTCATATGAATCGAAACAATTAAAGACTGAATTTGATTAAGAACGTGCGTCGTAATGCTTTCATCGGTTATTATCAGTAATTGCGATCACTCAATCGTCTAGAAAGTTGAAAGCCGATGAACGGTTTCAGTTTGGCGCAAACAGATGATTTCACAGGTGAACTTATGTTTTATTTGTTTCCTAGATTACACAAAGACATCAAGTGGCGGAGTGGTTAAGTGTTGGTTGGTTAGGTCTTCCGGCTGACCCAGGTTCGAAACCCGGCAGCCCATTGTTATTTTTAGTTACTTTATTTTTATTTTTTAACAATTTTAATTTCCATTTTCTAAAATGTTTATTAGTTATGTATTGTTTAAAATTAAAATAAGCATTAAATGAGCAACGAAAATTTGAAACTGATTATTCGATTAATAAACGAAGCGGGTTTTGAAAACCCGTTTTTCGACGGATGTTACAGTATCCCCTACTTTTAGAAATTTCGTTCCGAAATTTAAGTAGTAGTGGTAACAGGAAAAAGATGCGGGTATTTTTCGCGCATTGAGTCTTCACGTTCCCAAGTAAACTCAGGTCCTCGTTTCGACTCCCAGGGTACCCTTACAATTGGAATACGACTCCGTCTTAAACGTTTTTCTCCGAAGTCCATGATCTCTACTGGTCTTTCAATGAAATGCATAGATTCATCGATCTGAATATCTTCCGGGGGAATATGGAGGTTTTCATCGGCGAGGCACTTCTTTAAGTTTGATACGTTGAATGTGGGGTGAATTCTGTTGAGTTCTTCTGGTAGGTCAAGCTTGTATGCTACAGGTCCTACTCTTTCGAGTATCTTGAAAGGCCCTACGTAGCATGGTGCTAGCTTGCCCTTCTGGCCAAAACGAACTACTCCCTTCCACGGTGATACTTTTAAAAGTACATGATCACCAATGTTAAACTCCAAAGGCTTTCGTCGTTTATCTGCATAACTCTTTTGACGACTTTGTGCCGCTAGAAGATTGTTTCGAATTTGATGGATCTTGTCTGTGGTTTCTTGAATCAATTCTGGACCGGTGATTTGAGCTTCTCCAATTTCGTGCCAACATACTGGAGATCGGCACTTACGACCATATAAAGCTTCGAAAGGTGCCATGCCGATACTTGAATGATAGCTGTTGTTGTACGAAAATTCAACTAATGGTAGATGAGCGTCCCAATTTCCCTTGAAGTCTATGACACATGCTCGAAGCATATCTTCAAGAGTTTGGATGGTGCGTTCAGATTGTCCATCAGTTTGAGGATGATAAGCGGTACTGAGGTCTAATCGTGTACCCAAAGTGGCTTGTACGGCTTGCCATGTTCGTGAAGTGAAACGACCATCACGATCTGAAATAATGCTTAACGGTACACCATGACGGCTTACGATCTCGCTGATGTAGATACGAGCTAACTTCTCATTCTTGAAGTCCTCGCGAATCGGAATGAAGTGAGCTGATTTTGTAAGACGATCAATGATTACCCATATAGTGTCATACCCACCAGAAGTGCGAGGTAACCCGGTAATGAAGTCCATGGTTATGTTTTCCCACTTCCATACAGGTATTTCAGGTTGGACCAGAAGTCCTGAGGGTCTTTGATGTTCAGCTTTTACTTTGGAACATGTAAGGCACTTGGAAACAAAAACAGCAATATCCTTTTTCATTCCAGACCACCAGTAGGTGTATCGAAGGTCTTGATACATCTTGTCGGCTCCTGGGTGTATAGAGTATCGTATTTTTTGCCCCTCATTCATAAGGAAATCACGACGGTTATTGTAATCGGGAATCCATATGCGATCTAGATAGTACAGAATACCGTCGGATTTAGTTTCAATTTTAAGTTCAGCTCCACAAGACAGCTCCTTTCGTACTTCGATTTCCGTTACTGAAACATGTTGGGCTTCTCGAATTTGATCTTTGATGTCGGTTATGATTTGCGAACATAGAAGACGAATGGAGTTCGCATAACCCTTTCGACTGAGCGCATCGGCCACCACATTTGCCTTGCCAGGATGATACCGAATTTCATAGTCGTAGTCATTAAGAAGTTCGACCCATTTTCGTTGCCTCATGTTTAACTCCTTTTGGTTGAAGATATGTTTGAGGCTCTTATGGTCAGTGTATATTTCACACTTAGTACCGTAGAGGTAATGTCTCCATATCTTAAGAGCGAACACAACGGCTCCAAGTTCTAGGTCGTGGGTGGTGTAGTTCTTCTCATGAGTTTTGAGTTGTCTAGAAGCATAAGCTATCACCTTTCCTCTTTGCATTAGAACAAGTCTAGTCCTTGCCCTGACGCGTCGCAATAAACCACGAAGTCATCACAACCCTCAGGAAGAGTGAGAATAGGTGCGTCACAGAGTTTTTGTTTAAGGGTTTGGAAGGCTTCTTCTTGTTTGGGTCCCCATATGAAGGGTTTTCCTTTATGTGTTAAAGCCATGAGTGGTACAGCGATGCGAGAGAAATTTGCAATGAAACGGCGATAATAACCAGCCAAACCAAGGAATAATCTTACTTCGGTTGGTGTACGTGGCGCTTGCCATTCTTATACTGCTTTGATCTTTGAGGGGTCGACATGTATTCCCTTGTCATTGACGACATGTCCAAGGAATTGTACCTCTTTTAACCAGAATTCGCATTTGGAGAATTTGGCGTAGAGCTTTTCATTCCCTAAGAGTGTAAGGATGAGTCGAAGGTGTCGTTCATGATCAGACTTAGACTTTGAGTAAATGAGGATGTCGTCGATGAAGACTATAACAAAGCGATCGAGATAGGGTTTGCAGACTCTGTTCATTAGATCCATGAAGACAGCTGGAGCGTTGATTAGACCAAATGGCATGACCATGAATTCATAATGACCATAACGAGTTCGGAAGGCGGTCTTTGGGACGTCTTCTTCATGTACTCTGAGTTGATGATAACCAGAACGAAGGTCGATTTTTGAAAAACAGCTGGTGCCTTGAAGTTGGTCAAGAAGATCATCGATGCGAGGTAATTGTAACATCCGTCAAAAACCGGATTTACCAAACCTGCTCCGTTTATTAACCGAACAATCAGTTAAAAAATTCCGTTGCGTATTTAATGCCCAAATTAATTTTAAGCGATACATAATTAATAAGTATATTGGAATATATAATTTATATTTGAAAATTTATTAAAAATAATGAAATAAAAATAAAACCAGGCTGCCGGGATTCGAACCCGGGTCAGCCGGGTCAACCAAGCTTTAACTCACACGTGCTCAACCACTCCGCCACTTGTGTTTCTTGTTCATTATTGGAAACAATTAATACATAACATAAATCTCGAATTCAAACTGACGCGCCCAAATCGCAGTCGTCGGAAATCCCGACGATTTCGCCGAGATTGGACGGTTTCTTCTGATTTAACCAAAGCATTAACCTTAACATCGGTTATAACCGATGTCCAGTCCGCGACTTTGGTCATAACCGCCGGAAAAATTATTGACCGACGAATCAAGACTGAAATCAGACCACATGCATCTCGATTCTTTCCTATAAATGCACCCTCTAACCTCTGATAGCCTTTTCGCTCACAATCACACCCATTCTCGACGTAATTTCACTCGCCGGAAACTTTCTGCAACTCGCCGGAAAACCGAACCCCTTCACCTCTGTGTCTTACTCTAAAAACAGAACATCTCGATCTCATTCCGAAGCCACCCACACTCACCTCAAGCTTCCTGAAGACACTCTGCCGCAAGATACACGTCGCCGGAATAACCTGCTGTAATCGGAAACTCGCCGGCGAAACAGGGGATCTCTGTCGGTATAATCTCTCTCATTCTTTTTATTAATCTCATATGTAATTAATCACAACACACTAAAGAACTTGATTAAATCGTCGAACCAGTCGGACATTGGTTCTGGGTTAAGCTTAACGAAGAAGATGAAGTTTTCGGTATTATATATGTTTAATTTAAATCAAGTTATATCTCGGGTTAGACACACAGTCCAGCGGTGGACTGTGTGCAAATAACACGCATACGTCCCGAGTTCGATTCTTGTCACACGCACACTCGCCTTAATAAAAATGTTCCTTTTTAAAACTGAACCGGATTCACTCGCAAATAGATTTAAGTTTAATGAAAACCGGAATAATAACCAAGATAGACACACAGTCCAGTGGTGGACTGTGTGCGCGTGTAAATCATACGTCGCGGGTTCGAGTCCAGACTACCGCACCGGTTCTGGCAATTATCAAACTTTTTATATAAGGACAGAAATGAATTTATCTAGTGTGTATATAAGTATAATAAAAACCAGATTATTTACCAAGTTAGACACACAGTCCAGCGGTGGACTGTGTGTCAAACTAAACCACAGGTCCCGGGTTCGAGACCTGTGGCGAGCACCGAGTCATGCAATTAAATCGTTTTTAAATAAATGATTTTCGGATTAATCAAATTAGTATATAAATATAATTAAAAACAGAAATATTTCGGGTTAGACACGTAGCTCAGTTGGTAGAGCTGCGTGCACGCGTACGGGAGGTCACCGGTTCGAGTCTCACCCAGCGCATATCACATACACGACCGAACCGGTCAACAAGTCAACGGTCAAACAAGTCAATGGTCAACAGTCAAAAATAAACATTTTTTTATTACTTTTATTTATTTATTTAAATTAAAAATACTTAAAAATAACATTTTTAAAGTTAGAAAATAGCCTTAAACTCACAAAAATATATCCAATAATCCTACTAAAAATTGATTAATAAAATCCGCTTATTTACCGAACCATTATGTTATTATCTAGATTAGTTTCTCTCGTGGTTAAATCAAACTTCGTGCGCATTCAACATCATCAACCGAACGCACCCAATGTGAGTGAATCTTACAACTCCCCTTTTTAATTACACGTTTTGGGGTGTATCATGTGTCACTAAAATTAACTCGTTTATTTAAACTCGTGCTATATCATATTATGATCTGAACTTAGAATGTAATATTGTTTGTAGTTTATGTTTTACATATTGTCTAGTTGTATGCAAATCATTCATTAGGCCCATCAGTTCGTAGAACAACGCGTGCCTCAAAACTCATTCATTAGGCCCATCAGTTCCTCGTGAGAGACGAGTTGAGCAACGCGTGCCTCAAAACAATCTATTATTGTATGTGTGTGCATTATTTAATATTAAGTGATTTGTGAATAAGTTTACATCTATATTTACTCATATGTGGTTGTGCACTTTATTTTATAATCAATCCAATAAACTTGTTCAAATGTTTTTCATAGGATTCACTCGCCAACTTTTTGTTGATCCAAAAACCATTTTTACACATGATACAGGTGAACAGGATGAAGCAAGGAAAACATAGGAAATGCCTTAGAAGAAAATAATGAAGTCTAGAATGATGTGTAGGACATGATGTAATTATGATTGTATGTTTCCCTTTAAATTGTAATAATAAATATGAAACGTTATAATAAATGTCATGAGCTTTGATGATAACCCAATCATGCCCCGATCACCTTTTCCGCTGCGGGTCGGGGTGTGACAGTAATGGGTAGCGGTTCTTAACCGTTAACTTGTTGAGTTCTCTGTAGTCGATACACATGCAAAACGTTCCATCTTTCTTCTTCACAAAAAGGACAGGGGCACCCCAAGGCGATGAGCTAGGACGTATGAATCCTTTGTCAGTCAACTCTTGCAATTGACTGGCTAGCTCTTGCATTTCGGATGGGGCTAACCTATAAGGAGATTTTACAACTGGTGTAGCTCCAGGTATAAGATCAATGCGGAATTCGACTTCTCTCACGGGAGGAAGTCCTGAAATGTCGTCAGGAAAAACTTGGGGGGAAAATCTTTTACTACTGGGATGTCTTCGAGTTTCTTCTCCTTGATTCCCTTTTTGACGACATGAGTTAGGAATGCGACATAATTCTTGCGGAGATATTTTCGGGCTTGAAGACAAGACATTAATTTGAGTCCTTTCGAAGGGGTTTCTCCAAAGATTCGTAGAGTCTGACCGTTTATAAGAGGAATGCGAATAAACTTTTCGCGGCATACAACTTCAGCATGATGTTGGCTGAGCCAGTCCATACCAATTATAATGTCGAAACTTCCCAACTTCATAGGTATGAGGTCAACTGGAAAATCATGATCGTTTAGAGTGAGAGTACAATTGCGTATAATAGAGTTTAATGAGACCGGTTTTCCGTCAGCAACTTCTACCGTTATGGATTCCATGAGTTTATCTCGAGTTTGGTTGAGGATGGGTTCAAATTCTAAGGACACAAAACTCTTATCCGCGCCAGTATCAAATAACATGGATGCATAACTACCATTGATGAGAAACGTACCGTTAACCACATTGTTGTCAGCCCTAGCTTGATTGGCGTTGATGTTAAAAGCTCTTCCTCTTGCAGGTGGAGGAGCTTGGTTAGCCTGGTTTACTGGATTAGCTTGAGCTTGGGCATGGATGATATTCACCAGGCGTGGACAGGTGTTCCTGAAGTGGTTCGGGTCTCCACAGTTGTAACAAGCCCGCTTAGGTTGCACCATGGGATCGTTGGGTTGGTAGTAGGATTGGGCTACATGTTGGGTAGGTGGTAGTAGTAAAGGTTGTTGGGCTTGACCCACTATCTGATGGTGGGTTTGGGTTGAGGGCTGATGGCGGTTCGTTCGCTGAAGTACGCGACAGGTTTGAATGGTGTGACCTGCGCGACCACAGCCGGTGCAATGTTGGCAGGGATGATCAGGAAAGTGATGGTATTGGCAACGGTTGCATTTTGGGTATGGTCCGGAGTATGGCTTTTTATATGGTGCAGGTGAGGGGGCAACTTGAGTGATGGGTGCAGCAGGGATAGGGAAATTTGTTTGTGTGACAGCAAAGTTTCTGGTGTTTCGCTTCCTCTTATTAGCAAACTTTGAGGAGGAGGTGGAATGGTTTGAAGTTTGGCCCTCAATGAGGGCTTTCTTTTTCTCGTCCTTAAATTTGCCGTTACGAATACGATTCTCGGTAAGCTCGGTAGCTAGTTCCATAGCAGCTTCGAGTGTTGCAGGCGAAGTGCTTAGAACTGAGTCTTGAATTTTCGAGGGGAGGCCTCGAATATAGTGTTCGACTAGGCGGTAAACTGGGGTGAACAAGTTAGGGACCATTTTGTTCAACTCTAAAAACCGTTTGTTGTAGGAAGTATGATCTCCCTCCTTTTGCTTCAACGAATGAAATTCATCCTCTAACTTTTTGATCTAGCTTCTTGGACAGAAGCGTCTCGTCATGATTTCCCTTAACTCCTCCCACGTTAAGGCCATTGCATCTTCGATTCCTCTCTTACCCTTTTCAGTATTCCACCAGGTAAGAGCTACTCCAAATAGTCTCCCGGTTGCATAACGTACCTTGCGATCCTCGGGACAATCGCAATTGAGGAAGGTGTTTTCCATTTCCTCAAACCAGTGGAGGAGAGCAGTGACACCTTCGGTCCCTTCAAATTTCGGGGGATCGCAAGACTTGAAGTGTTTGTATGAGCACTTTTTGGAGGGAGGGTTGTCGACGTTCTGGTCTTCTTGATGGGGAGGATTGATGGGATTGGTGGCGAGAGATTGTTGGACTTGAATTACGATGTCAGGAAGCACCTCAGCCATTTGTTTTGCGATTTGGGTGGCCAAGCGCTCGTTTGACCTTCCTGACCTTCTACCCCCACGTTGCTGCCTAGCCGACATCTACAGGAACATACATAAGAAGATTGTGAGTTTAAGGAGACTTTTTAGGTGTCATGTGTCGTAAAAAAATAACATAAACATCAATAATGCAACTACATCCATAGGATGTCTTGGGTTTGCTCATGTTTGGGCCTCCAATGTCCCCCATACCATCACCTGTATAGTCATGTGGGCCCCCATGACTATTGGCTTAGTAGGATTCACATTGGTATTGGCGGTTTAACACTCGCATCACCCGAATGAAAACCATGAAATATGTTTGCGAGATGTATGGTCGGAGGGTGTCCAGGTGTAGACACAATGACAACTCAAAGTGGGGTTAGCTCACACGACGTTTGGTATAGCATGCTTTGGCCTAATAGGTCCTTAGTACTCTCATCGTTAGTCCCAGGTAGGCAAACTGGTCCTTTATTTTGGATTTATACGAATGCCAAGCCTAGACAGGACGTTCCGACTACCGGTACTTGTACCCTTCCAGTTACTACATGCCCGTCATGAGAACTCACTTTGATGTGATTAGAAAATACAAAACTCGTTGCAAAAATCATGAAAATGATGTGGTGTGTGCTCTCATGAATATGATATGTTACGAGGATATGATTCATGATAGGCATTGTAAAATAATATGTACTTATAAACATGCTTGCATAACATTGAATGTAACAATAAACATAAAGCATATAAACATCATGAATTTTGCATGTAACACACAAACAATTTAAAAATTCTAATCAACTATAGTATAGGCTCTAAGGGTCTAATAACCTATCCTATATCCCTATAGTCATGGCTCTGATACCAATATGTCACACCCCGACCCGCAGCGGAATAAGAGTCGGGGCATAATTGGGTTATCACCAAAGCTCATGATGTTTACTAATATGTTTCATATTTATTAAATTCAAAATTACATCCTCAATATTTCAAACAAGTTCATACAATTACAAAGAAAAGTAACTAAATAAACAATCCAAAGTCTAAACCAATTTATTCTTCTAAGCCATCCTATATGTTTCTTGCTGCAACTGGATCACCTGTATCATGTGTAAAATGGGGGTTTTTGGGTCAACATAAGTTGGCGAGTGAACCTTGTTAGAAAACATTTATTATTGATTTCTTGTTATATTCAATATGAAAAGATTGTGCAATAATCATATGTAAGCAAATGTAAATAAACATACAATAACAATAACAATAACAATAACAAACCACCTTGCATGAGTATATAACATGAATGATAATGTATATGTTGGCAACGTCACGTTCACGCTCATAGGTAATGGGGAATGGACGGCCTATGATGATGTATGTGCGATCAAGGCTCAATCAAACGGAGCCGATCGTATGTTGGCAACGCCTCGTTCACGCTCATAGGTAATGGGGAACGGCTCACGCTCATAGGTAATGGGAAGCGGCGGCCTATGATGATGTATGTACTGAAAATGATAAATTTAATCTAAACATTAACCACACAAACAGTTGATACATATTGAATACACATTTGATCATTGATATGATGGATGCACAAGTGTTTAAATGTAATAAATAATATGTCACATGATACACCCCAAAAACGTGATTAAAACGGGGAATTTGTAGAGATTCACTCACATTGGGTGCGTTCGTTTGATGATGTTGAATGCGCACGAGTTTAGAGGATTGATCGACGAGGAATAACTAACCTAAATAATAACGAAAAGGTACGGTAAATAAGTGGATTTTCTTAACAATTTTAATAGGATTTTTGGATATATTTTTGTGAGTTTAAGGCTATTTTCTAACTTTAAAAACATTATTTTTAAGTATTTTTAATTGATTTTTAAATTAAATAAATAAATAAAAATATAAAAAAAATGTTGACTTTTTGGTTTGACCGTTGACTATTCACTTTGACTTGTTGACCGGTTCGGTCGTGTATTTGTTTGCACTGAGTGAGGTTCGAACCGGTGACCTCCCGTACGCGTGCACGCAGCTCTACCAACTGAGCTACGTGTCTAACCCGAAATATTTCTGTTTTTAATTATATTTATATACTATTTAATTTATTCAAAATTCATTTATTTTTAAAAAGGATTTTAATTACATCGAACCGGTGTGCATAACAGGTCTCGAACCCGGGACCTGTTGTTTAACGTTGCACACAGTCCACCGCTGGACTGTGTGTCTAACCTGGTTAAAACACTTGTTTTTATTTCTCTTATATACTAACTGGAAGTTTTCGTATTTGGGTTTTATAAAAAGTCCGAATATTGTGACGAATCGGAACAAGGACAGACTCGAACCCGGTATCCCTATGATTCAAATGCACACAGTCCACCACTGGACTGTGTGTCTAAGCCGAGATATAACCCGATTTACATTAAATATATACACAACCTAACTTCATCTTCTTCGCTAAAACAACTCAGATAACTGATATTCGACTGATCTTGTTCAATTCAATTAACGGACATATAAATGATTAAAACGTAACGGATAGGGAAGGTTTTGGAAATGAATGTACCGGAAAGATGACTTTTCTCAGAACTCCGGCAAAGTCGTCGGCTCTGATTTATGAACTCCGTCTGAGCGGTCAAATTAACAGTTTTGATTAACAAATTGTGAAATTGAATGACTAAACAAGAGTTATCAGAAGGTTTAAATGATTATACCGTTTCACAACGCAATTTAGGAATTTTCAGAAATCTTCCGGCGAGTGCTGATTATCCGATATCGTCGTCTGGGACTGATTCTGGTTGAAGGGTTTGAGTTAGTAAAAGTCTAACAATAGATAGAAGATGAAAGAATTGAGAAATTTACCGTTTTGATGAATGACACGGTTTTTCGGCGAAAGTCCGGTGATATCAGATAGCGATTCCGACAATCAAAAATTAGAGCAAAAGTGAAATGGGAGGTTCTGTGAGTGTTTTTGAGTCGCGAGATGATGATTTTGATAGAGTAAATCAGGAAGTAAAGGATTTCGGTTTTTAACTCCCAAACTCATATGAATCGAAACAATTAAAGACTGAATTTGATTAAGAACGTGCGTCGTAATGCTTTCATCGGTTATTATCAGTAATTGCGATCACTCAATCGTCTAGAAAGTTGAAAGCCGATGAACGGTTTCAGTTTGGCGCAAACAGATGATTTCACAGGTGAACTTATGTTTTATTTGTTTCCTAGATTACACAAAGACATCAAGTGGCGGAGTGGTTAAGTGTTGGTTGGTTAGGTCTTCCGGCTGACCCGGGTTCGAAACCCGGCAGCCATTTTTATTTTTAGTTACTTTATTTTTATTTTTTAACAATTTTAATTTCCATTTTCTAAAATGTTTATTAGTTATGTATTGTTTAAAATTAAAATAAGCATTAAATGAGCAACGAAAATTTGAAATTGATTATTCGATTAATAAACGAAGCGGGTTTTGAAAACCCGTTTTTCGACGGATGTTACATTCCATACCAGAGTTGTCAGATAGAGAGTTGATGATGACTTCTGGAGTGAAGATGATGAGGGAGTGCTAGAAGAGATGGAATTAGAGATGCCCAACTACACCATGTCCCCTAGAGATAAAGAAGCTTGTGAGCCACTAGACAAAATGGAAAATGCAAAAATTGAGGAGCATGTACCATCTTGGGAAAAGGAGTTTGATAATGAGTTGGTAGGTTTTCCAACTCTTGCAGATGAAGAATTTGACCTGGTTGGTGATCTCGCATATCTAGAGACATTTCTTGTAGAGACACCGACCATGGAGATCAAACACATACCTAACATAGAAGAAGAAAAAGTGGCTGAAAAGTTGGATAGTTGGTCCGTGAAGGAATTAGAGATTGGATTGCCACACACATCAACAAGAACACGGGGAGAAGGCGCGGAGGAACTTGAATCGATAGAGTTTGAGGATACAAAGATAGTACAAAGATCTCGCATCAGGTTTGGTCCACGTAAATTTAAATTTTGGTGGTCTTACCCATTTAAATTCCTTAAAATTTCTAGTTTCATCGTTAGTTTTTTTAATAAATAAAGATGAACAATTAAAATTAAACAGGTTGAACCGGAGTTGGATAAAGGAGAAGCCTCCTCATTGAGGTTTTTGGATGTGATCCATTTGTAGAGTTTGTATTATGAGTCAATTTTACTTTTATTTTTTCAGTCGATATTATGCTTGGGTTTGTTTGTGTGTGTTGACTTGTGTAGGTTCGACTGACTCGCCCGTACTCAGTCTCCATTCGGGCGAGGATGTATAATTGTTAATCATTATGTAGATGCAACCCGAGTGTACCAGTTTGTCAGACTACTGCGAATGGAATGCTATACAGGTATGCTAGCTTAAATTGGAACCTAAAGATTTTTGCTATCAGGTAAGTTTGTTCTTTTTTGTACACTTTTTCGGATTATTTTATTTCTGCCTATTTTTAGTGGTTTTCCACTCACATTGAAGATAATGTGTAACTTAAGTATGGGGATGGGAGACTATGTGTTTTAGGTAGATTTGAGCTGAATATTTTTTAAATACCAAAATTTAAAAAATCTAAAAAATTGAATTTATTTTTTAAATGTTCCTGAATATTTTTGCAAATAAATAGAAAATGATAGAAAAACTGAAAATTTTGGTTTTCGAATATTATATATATATATATATATATATATATGAGATAAAAATAGACAAAAGACGTATTTTCTGAGATATAAATAATGAAAGTTGTTGGGGGGTGAAACGGGGAAAGGGGAAATAAGAGGTTAGGTATTATACATGTTAATTAAAATAATAAGGGGGAAATGAAAATAATCTCCTTGACTGACTAACTGAGGACAATAGATGAGGTTAAGTCAGTTGGATTAAAATGAAAATGTTGAAAATTTTTTGAACACACATGTGATAAATGAAACCTTTGGACTAAAGTTGTAAAATAACCCAAACCACACGACTAAAATGACATTTCACTTTAACACAACATTCTATTTTATATATACTTAAGATATTTCATATAATAACCCAAACCACACGACTAAAACTTTTTTGGACACACATGTACATTTGGTTCGCAAGAATTCAACGTAATTTAAGAGAATTGGAATCTAAATTTCATCTATTAATATATATGGTTCACAGAATTTATTGGAATCTGAATTCCAATCTTCATGTGTTTGGTTGACAAGGGAATTGGAATGAGCATGAATTCCTTCAAATTTTTTAACCGAAGGAATTAAAATCCTTCGTAAATGTGAAGGAATTAAAGCATTTCATTGGAATTTCGACTGTTTTGACCTGCATCGTTTCAACCGGAACGGCTTTGACCTGTACTGTTTCCACCCGGACCGTTTCGACCCATACCGTTTAGACTCGAACTGTTTTAATGCATTTCTTTTCCTCCCGAACCGTATCTAGCCGTATCGTTTCTACCCGAACTGTTTGGAACCGAACCGTTTTGACACGAACCATTTCGATGCGAACGTTTCGACCCGTATCATTTCGACTCGAACCGTTTTGACGCGAACCGTTTTGACCCCTACTGCTTTGACTCGAACCGTTTTGATTCGTGTCGTTTGGAACCGAACCGTTTTGACTCATACCCTTGTACCCCAACCGTTTCGACCAGAACCGTTTTGACGCGTACCGTTTGGAACCGAACTGTTTCGACGCGAATCATTTCGACCCGAACTATTCTGACGCGAACCGTTTTGACGCGAACCTTTTGGAACCGAACCATTTTGACCCGTACCATTTCGACTCGAATCGCTTGGAACTAAACTATTTTGACGCATACCGTTTCGACACCAATCATTTCGACCCGAACTGTTTCGACATGAACCGTTTCGACCTATATCGTTTCCACCCGTACCGTTTCTACCCGAACCAGGGGTGGTGGGTGCTGGGGTGATGGATTCCAGTTCAGTTGACAATCAAACACAACAAAAATGGAGTTGAGATTCCAAATCCAATTCTTTCAAATTCTAATTCCTATACAAGTTCGAATTTCAAAACATTCCACGAACCAAACGCACCCTAAGTTGTCATATCAAGACAACTATAGCCCTCAACTTTGATCAAGACAACTTTAGCCCTCAACTTTGATAATAACATGTTTAGTCGTTCAACTATAATAAGGTTTTCCTTTTTTTTACACTTTGGCCAGTCGATTCTATAATCACATGTTTAGCTCTTAACTTTAATAAGGTTTTTCTTTGCCTTACACTTTATTATAATTAGTATTTAAACACTCTAACTTTAGATTTTTCTTTTCTTTCCTTAACATTTTATGGTACGTAATATCTATTTTGACCCAAAACTTTTAGTTTTTTTTTCTTTTATTTATTTTTGTTCGTATTTTTAGTTTTTTCTTACCATAAAGTTTTCTAAACTTCGTATGTACCGTCATAAGTAGGTTATTTGAACCACGATCCGAACCCGCCCTAGTATCGTTTTTGCCGATATTGTAACGAACCGACCCGATAGCTTTTATATGACTTTTTGAATATATCGTTGTGACGTGGTTTTTTATTATCACGTAGATTGTCCCATCGCAATTTGTGTATTTGTTTTCCTAAGCTTCAAACCCGCAACGGAACGCGGATGATAATCCAGTAGTTACAAGTTAACATGATAACTTTTTAACACGTATACTTTCATAGTGTTGCAACTTATATTGATTTTTTTAACAAATGTGGTTTATACTTTAGAAACTACTCATCTTTTTTTTTTGAAAGATAAAAAGGTCAACCTCAAACCGAGGCACCCAACAACACAACACTACATAAATACAAATTTACACCAATTAGGTCAAGAATCTCTTTAAATTTCGACCTATTCTTAAGTCATAAAAAGTCCACCGTCTTTATTTCGCTAATAATCTCTTTGATCTTCACATCTTTGTTGTTGAATCTTACTCCTTCCTTACCATCCACAAACTCCAACACTCGATCCTAAGAATCCCTTTAAACACCTCCTTTTCGGCACCTTTTAGACCCACACACTCATGCGCCTCTAAAATATCCTTGAATGTGAAGAAAAACATATTAAGAACCTTTCACCAATTACTTATATGATTCCAAATCACAGAAGCAACAATACATGACGAGAATACATGCTCGACCAAATTTTCACTATCTCTACACAACGAACATGTAGAATCTTCGATATCAATATTCTTTTCTTTTTCAAAACGTTCATGGTTACAATCTTGTTCATTTCCGCCCTCCATACGAAAATATTACATTTTGCCGGAATCCATTTACATCTTTCTGGAACGAAAAAAATGCTTCGACACCTATCTTTATCTCCGTTTCCAGTTTAAATAGTTCCGGAAATTTATCTTTTTTTTTTTTAAAGTTTTAGATATAATTATATACCAAAGTAACAAATTACAAGAACAAGTGGCAGGTAAACGGGCAACAAGCTGCGCCTCAACCCCCTTTTGAATTGCAAAACCAATCCTACTAAAGACGAAACGGCCCTTAAAGGTTGAAAGATTACTATTCACAACCTGTTGGACCCTGTTTAGAAATTCCACAGCCTCTGGGGCTAGGGACCCAAATGTATCAAAAGCGAATGGGATAAACACGTGTTGATTCTCTAAACAAGCCTTCTCGTGTTTAGCGACCTTGCCTAATTCCGCCTTTAACGCAGCCTGGCCAGCAACAAACCCATTATCCCTGAGTCCAACAAGAGGGGACACTCCTGTAAGGTCCACACAAGCGTGTTTTCCCCTAGCCCACACAAGAATATCAGCTGGCCGAAAGGTAGACCTCCCGTCGAGCGGATCCGTCAGAAAGTTCACCGGAGCCTCCTTTTTCGCCGAAATCCTTGCCCGCGTTAGAACATCATAGAGAATATCCCTTACCAAATCATGTCGGTATTTAAAACCAGGTAACTCCTTACAATGGACCGCATGTTCGCCGAAAGTATCTAAACAAGCCTTGCGACAAACTGGGCAGGGCTCATCAACCGGAAACAGATGGATCATTAGCCGGTTCTTAAGAATTGCCCGGTATTCCACTGCTGACATGTGTTGGCCTAGTCCTTCAATGGGGATAACTGTCAGAAAATCCTGAGAATGAGGTGCCCGGAGACAATCAAACACAGCTTTCTGACGAGGGGATAGACTAAACTTCTCTCCCAAACACTGGACAGTTCTACTAAATGGGGCACTCGCCAAAGCTTATTTATTAATTTTAGTGGTTCGTTACAAAGAAACTTCTCATCTTTGTAATCTTGATTTATCAAAAATAAACCCCAGCTTATTTATTAATTTTCTTTTAAGGCTAACTGATACACCACTAAACGATCTACTAAATTTACACAACGCATTGATTTACGAGAGCTCTAGGGTTTCATAAACCCATATACGAACACTAACAATTCACAGGTAAACATCGATTTTGTACCATTGATTTTTGTTAAAGTAAGCACTAGTTTTTGTATCATTTTTGTTTGATTGGTTTAGAAATTGTTCAGAGGATCATAAAGTCTGTTAATATCATTCAGTTTCAATGCTTGTACAAGTCTTAGACACAATTTCTCATGTTCTTCAAGTTATATATACTGTTTGGCCAAAAAAGTCAAATTATATTTTCCTTATTTGGTACTGAGTTAGACAAATGGCATGTATATTTGATTCTGTTCATCCATATGAGGTTTGTGATAGATAGCTGATGGAAGCTTTATTTGGTTGCAGATTGCTTATTAATAAAGGCGTATATTCTCTATGTTCTAATTAGGGATGAACACAGTATCCATTTGATACCGAACCGGTACCGAAAAACAGGAAAGGTGGGTACCGGTACCGAATATACCGGTTCGGTACCGGTGTTTTACCCTTAAATACCGATACCGTACCTGTACTGAAAAACGGGGAAAGTGGTACTAGTATTGGTACCGAATATACCCGGTACGGTTCGATACCGGTACCAAAATGTTCATCCCTAGTTCTAATCAAGAAATATACATTACCTGTCTTGTTCTTGCAAATCACATTTCATGTCAATAACCTGGTCAAATTAATGTTAATTTCGAATTTTTTAAGTCGGCTGCTTTGAGATTTACGTGGTTCGATTCACAGTTCGGTTTTGGCGGCTTACCGGTCTGGTCGCCAGCTTGAAACTTTGAACCAACGGTTTAGCATCTTTTATACATTTTTGGAATATGTAGTTATTTTTATATTATCTTATAATTCTAATATATACTAATGATTTAGAAAAAAAAAATTATAAAAAATTGGGTCAAACTGTCAAAATGGAATCATCAAAGCGCTAAAACTAGCCGGTCCACCAACCTGTCCGGTTTGGTTTGTCGTTTACCAAACTGTGGCTAGCGGTTTGACCCAGAAATTTTGTATAAACCGGCGGAACTGGAGCATAAACACCTATGGGTAAATAGGTAGTATACCTCGAACGCTTGTACGCTGAAGTTATTGCTTTTTTTAGGAACAATCACAAAAATGAGAGCTGTTGAAGGTGATTATTTTTAAACTGATATTCTATTCATTCAATGATCTTAGAAATTGTACTGTGAACCTTTTGACTCTTGAACATAGTCTTTCTCCTGTAATGCATTGATGATGCTTTTTCTTGAACCCAACAAAAAGATTGATTGTTTAAACATCAACAAGACCTATGCCAAGACTTTCTTGACATTAAAGTAAAGCACCCTTATGAAATTATGCAAAGCTCCTTACTTTAATCCATCTTTTCTGCAAAAAAAAAAACAATCAAATTTCACATACCCATTTCTTGATCCATCTCAAAGACTCCAAAAATGGGCAAATTTTGGGTAGAAATTTGCTTGATTTCTGCTAGAGACTCACAAGAACTTCATCCCTATGGAAGCTTCAATGGTTCGCTGTTGGGTGGATTGATCCCAACAACAAGTATTGCACAAAAGTTGATGCTTCTGGGAATGCAAATCCAGTATGGAAAACCAAGTTTTCGGCTTTGGTTGATGATTCGGATTCAAGATTTGAAGATTTGGCACTCAGTGTTGAAGTTTATAGCAGAGATCCTGTGTTTTTGAAAGAGAAACTTCAAGGGACTGCAAGCGTTGGGTTGAAAGAATTTCTTGATAAGCAAAAGAACAATTCTGACGGTTTAAAGAATGTTGAAGAAGTTGGAAGTTTTCAGTTGAGGAAGAAGAATTCGAATAAACCTCAAGGATTTGTAGATGTTTCGATTCGGACATCGCAAGAGATGAACGAGGATAGTTCATATGAAGGTATGTTTGCAAGTTACAATATTTAAATTTGGGTTTGGATTGCCATGTCTAACCAGTTTAATTATATGTGTTTAACCAGTTTAATCTGACAAGTCGTGTTCGGGTTGACTTGTTTAAACAGGTTGACCCACTTAAACTTAGAACATAAGGCCAATCCGTTTAACCCATTTATTACCACACGTTTAGAATCCACCAACCCATTTAAAACTTGATTACATCACATTTACAACCTCCCAACCAGTTTAACTCGTTTAAATAAATGGTTACACGGGTTGTGTTTAGGTTTTACCATTTTAAGTGTGATGTCTTTGATACGAATACCTACATGGGTAGTGTTCGGGTTACAGGGTTTTAAGTGTGTCTGGGCTAGGGTTGATGTCTTTGATACGAATTGATACACGGCTCATGTCCGGGTTCATCAGTTCAATCTGCCATCCTGACACGATGTGTGCAAACGCTGAAACATTTTTTGGTACATAATGTAAATACATGTATTAATAATGGTAATACACATCTGAATACAAAGAAGCTAGTATAACTAATAGATGTAATAACAAGCCTATAAGAATTGTCTGCAGTTATGGCAGTGTATATCTGGTTAAACAACCATGGCCCTCAATCTGCAACACCAGATCTTGATTTATACCCTTGTGTTTGGATTGTATGGATGATGGCGTTGAGGGTATTTTGTTATTTTACTTATCCTCTTCGACTCGTGCAGGCAATGATGTTGGGATCAAGCTAAGGATTCGCGACCATGGTGTAAACTTGCCACCACGAGCCCCACATTCAGAATACCATTTGCAGGAAAATTATTCAACCCCGTTGCCACCAGGTCCAAGCTACCACCAACCTCGAGCTGCACCTCCACCAAGTTATGCTTTAACGGGCGGATCCAACCATCAACCGCCACATAATCCACTAGGACCAAGCTACCATCAACCGCTAACTCAACCACCACCACCTTATAATTTTGGCTATATGCCATCATCTTCAAAAGATAACTTACCACCAAGTTACATCAACATGCCACCTCCGTCGGGAGCAAGAACTGGACCAGGGGCTGGACCAGGTTTTGCAATGGGGTTGGGTGCTGGAGCATTGGCAGCTGGTGCAGCCATATTTGGAGATGATTTCATATCAGGGTTTGATCTTCCTACTAGTTTCACAATATCAACAGAGCCTCCATTCTGACGTTCAATACTTGTATCATGTTTTCTTGAATAACAAAATGACCTGTTTGACTTTGCTGCTTAACTTTAGTGGTAACAACTGCTGGCATGACCCGACAGGAAAATAAATTTTGGGTATGTTTATAAGGCTATTAGTTATGCATCGTGAATGTGAGAGGTGGAGTCACACTCACGCAAACACCATGTCGCCCCCACGGGAGTGGTCACTGAGCATCAAGGCCGTGAACACCATTGGGGTGTTGAGGCAAAAATCAATGAACCAATGAAATGCATATACGTAGCAGTGTGATTTTTCTTTTAGTTTATTATTGTAGTCTCATTTTTCATTCAATTTGATTTTCTTAAATAACTTTTACTCGTTAGCCTTTAAAATTACGAAATGCATAGTTTGTTTTGTTTTTTTATTCTGAACATTCTGCCATAAATTTTAGCTAAAAATACAAAATGCACAGTTTGTTTTATTTTTTCATTCCAAGCATTTCGTCATAAATTTTAATGAAAACTGAATTTTCTTCAAAATAAAGTATTTCAGGTTTCATAAACAGCTTCTTCATTATTATCAATGAGAGGTTTAGTTAGTACTATGATTATGTTAAATTTTTATTTAACATAATTATTAATATTAATTGTATAATATAATTTCTGGATTGTATTAAGGTTTAATAAAAAAAAACACCCTCACCAGGTAAGAATAAGTGAGTGTCTTTCCTACTTACTTGTCAGTGCTCACCCCTCACCACATATTAGGTATAACATAGGGTTTTAAGAGGATCGGGCGAAGTTAAATTGTTTGACTGGTGAATCTTTATAAAAATAGTATTAAGTTTATTTACAAATAATAATTTTTAAGTTCATCTCACAACATGTTTACGATATATTTATAACCCGCTAACCTATTTAACATGCTTAGCACTTGAATACAACCTATTGTTTGTGACCCGCAACCCGTTCTGATGCCTACCCATTGAGTAAGTCCGAAATTGAGTTAGTTGTTCCATTATTGTTCACAAGTGCGTCACAGAGGAGAGGCCGATTATTTAATCAAAAGATTCCAAAATCCCCCATAAAATAATGTACATGTATCATGTGAAATTAATTTAGTTGTTATTCTATGCATGTTTTAGAAACTTTTACATATAAAATAAAACTATATGTAATAAATAATGAAACACTTATATTTCAAAGTGGGAAAGAAATATTAATTCATTTGATTTGATATATCTATAATTTTACTTTCATTACATCATACATATACGTTTTATATACCATTATGTATGTATGTATGTATGTATAAACAGCTATGAATCGATTATTCTATCTCATATAGATAAACATATACAATAAAACAAACAAGCCATTTAAAATAAATAACCTCGATATGTATATCTGATATACATTATATCAAACAATAGAGGATTTCGAAAAGTCGGAATCCGCGCTAATAACCCCATCACCCCATTCCATTCACAAGTTTAACCCCTATCACCACGTGAATTGAGTCAATCAGGAACTGTGGCTAGTCAGAGTTGCACGTCCGTCATGAGTTTCGGGTAAATTCTCTGGTTCTTCGCTGGAAACGTGAAACAGGGAGACGATGCTTTAAAGGTGGGGTGTTTGGGTTGAATTTAAAACGTTTACACTATACCCCTTAAGCATAAATAAGTTGCAACAGGGGAATTGACAAAATTATAGGTTTAATTAAAATAATAGGGGAAATAACAAAATGCTTCTGAAGAAGCACCGGTTGAACCTAGGGATGTCCGGGGATATATAAGTTACAATCAGGGTGTCTCTGCATAGAAGGTTGTCCTTTTACTTCACTCTTCAGGTGTGAGCTTGCTTAAGCTGATCTGCAAAACTAGCAGTGGCGTTAGTCTCGTCACGGGGAAAATGGTGGTTTTCTCCGTAACCACACTCCAGCGTGAGAATAAGTATTTGAAGATGGTAAGTAAGTGAGTGCGTAGGAATGTATGTAAGCTTGTTCGCATGTCTTTTACCTGGAGATCCGATGCTTATTTATAGCCGAAAAGGTATGTTCAAGAGATGGGCTGGTGAGCCTTGGGCCCGACCCATACAGCCAGAGACATTCGTTTTGTCCCTCTACGTCAGACATTAAATGCTTCCTTCAGGAGAATTAACGTCCTCTGTCAGGAAGTGTGCTTTGTCGGATGTTGAGTGGTGCCACGTGTAAAGGCAGCCGTCTCTGGTGTCGGGCCTGCTGCCAGCCGAAAGTGAAGAAGGTGGAACAGTCACTAGCAGAGATGTTGTTGGTGTATGGTCTGACGTCTGCATCACTGGTAATGGACACTGTCACACGCAACCTACCGAGTAACCCTTGGTCACAGTTCTGCCACTTTATACCCTTGAGTATGGTCAACACCTCTTAGTGTTTACCCCTTCTGCGAGGCTGTCAAGGTTTTTCCCGCCAGCGCAGAGTGTCAGGGGTATATCCTTTTGTTCCAAGACTATGAGGCGCTTCTCATGTGTGTCTTGTCCTTGCAAGGTTTTGGGATTCGAAGCTTAGAGGAATGTTGTTCTGTGCAGGGTCTAGTATCCTGGCCGCGTGGAGTCTAACTCGCCGTTGTGCCAAGTACACAAGGCTCGTTGTGTGACTTGTGTTGTTTAGTCTAACTTGTCATTGCGCTGAGCGCGCAAGACTCGTTGTGTGACTTAATTATATTGGTCTAATTCACCGTTGCGCTGAGTGCGTAAGGCTCATTGCATGACCTATTGGTGTTGGTCTAATTCACCATTGCGCTGAGTGCGCAAGGCTCATTTTATGACCTGATGTTGTTTGGAAAACGCACCGTTGCATGTTTCATGCAAGGTTATCCTTGTCAAGTGTAGTCAAGGGTATGGTCATTTGGGTCCATACCTCCTCAAGTCCCCCAGTCCAGGGCTGCTCCTACGCGCATGTTGTAAAGTGGGAGCAGCGCTAGGCTAGAAGAATTGTTGCATGCGCCGTTAATGTAGTGGCGAAAAATTTTGACAAGGGTTGGAGAAAAATGTTTGTGTGAAGGAAACGTTTTGTCATCAAGCTCTTGGTATTCAGAACTCTGCTCTTCTGACGTTGCAGGTGAGTTGGTGAGAAAAAAATGGGATTTGAAAGGACATCTGACAGCTGTAGTGTGCGCTTAGCCATTTCGCCTGTCGTTCATTAATGAATTGGCAGGGAGAGTGGAGGCCACGCGCGCTTGTTAACCGTATTTTGCAACGTGTTTGCCACGCGTCTTTCTCTGGTTGGCTGTTATCGCCACGAGTGTGTCACGTTCTGCAACCGCATTAAATGCGAGATACTATAAATAGAGGCACTCCGCTTAGGGTTTTCCTCATTCCTTCACCTTCTATTTCATTCTCTTCTCTGCATTTTTTGAGTTCTTGTGTTCTTCAAAGTTGTCTTCAAAAACATTTTTCTTTGTCTTGATTTCTATGGCATCCATAGGGCCGGGTGTTGGGGTTCCGCCCCCTTTGTTGGCTTGTAAGCTGAGCCGGCAGACTCTTGATGACATTGTTTTTGGTTTCCGGTTTCCTCCCAACTGTGATGCCTGGTTGCCGGCTGAGGGTGAGACAGCCACCGATGCTCTGGCGGGCTATATCACCCTGTTTTATGATTTTTTCGGTAAGGGTAACTTCCGGTTCCCGTCACCAATTTTTTTCTTGAAGTCCTGCAGCACTATGGCTTCCACCTTTCCCAATTGAATCCGATGGGAATGGTGAGGATCAAGCACTTTGACTTTTTGTGCCGGTCGACGGGGTCTGTTCCCACCCGTCGACCGTTTCCGCATTTTTCCTGCTAGTGTAGGGTGTCAGGGGTATATGCTTTTGTTCCGAGAACGAATTTGCCAAAGTTGGGGACTATAGCTGTAATTTTGAAAATGTAGGGACTAAAGGTGAAATCGGAGCAAATCACAGGGACTATTGTAACACCCGTAAATTTTTGTCCAATTGTGCGACGACACGTGTCCCAAATTTCCAACTATCGTTCAACTATGTAACGATACATGTCCAATCCTTTGACTAATCTCGACTATATGGAGGAAGGAACTTTCGACTAATCCCAACTATGTGGGAGGAGGAAGGATCCATATTGTACGTTCATTGAAATGTGTCCCGTATCTCCGACTGATCCCGACTCTGGGAAGGAGAGGGACTATTTATGCCAAACGGTGAAAGTATCAAAGTCCAAGGACTAAAATGTAAAAATCTCAAATTATTGTTTCTAGAGGTCCCTTACGAACCGCAAGGCTTAGCCCTTACGGTCCGTAAGGTTGATTGATCAGCGCGTCTAAGGTCCTTACGGACCGTAAGGCATCACTCTTACACTCTGTAAGGGTGTGCCAGAGACAGCTTCTTGGCAGCTGGCTGCTAAGCTAGCTACCTTGCCACCTTGCTCCGTTTTGCCACCATTTTCTTTGGTTCTTACACCTCAATGGGCACTTGTACACATCTGAGAATCCTTCTTAACACTATGGATTGCCCGAGAAAAGCATCTATGCTTAAGCCATCCAAGTGCTTAAAAAGAGAATGTGTCATCTACATGGCACAAGTAATTGAAAAATTAAAGCCAAAAGATTGAAGATATTCCAAAGATCTCGGAATACCCTGATGGTTTTCCTAAATATTACCGGTGTGCCCCCGGAGAGGCAAGACGAGTTTAGAGTCGACATTTTACTTGAATTGACTCCTATAGCCAGAGCTCCGTACTTTTGGCACCTACTAAGGTGAAGGAAAAAAATATACAAATTGAAGAATTTTTGGCGGATGGACGTGAGAGGTCCACCTATGAAGCTATTCCTAACATGTTCACAAATAGGTCGAACATCATAGACTGTCTGGTCTGCATCTGGAAATTCCCACATAGAAATGGGAAATGGTAATAATAGGATCTGATTTCCAAGTTACCTAAGACCAATCATGGCAATGAGATGATGTGGGTCATAGTCGACATACTGACTAAGACGGCACAATTCTTTCCAATTAAAGAAAATTTATAAACCGATAAGCTAGCTAAGTTGTATCTTGAAAACATCGTGTCTTTTCATGGAGTACCATTGTCCATAGTATCGGATTGAGATACTAAATTTACTTCTTAATGCTAAAAAAGTTTCTAGCAAGCGTGAGATACACTCTTAAACTTTAGTACGACTTACTATCCCCAGACTGATGGGCAGAGTGAGCGTATAATCCAAACTCTGGAAGATATGCTACGTGCATGCACAATTAATTTGGGCGGTAGTTGGAACGAACATCTACCCCTAATTGAATTTCCTATGATAATGGATATTACACTAGTATAAAATCCGCGCCTATTAAGGCTTTATACACAAGAAAGTGTAGAACACCCGTCTGTTAGGCTAAAGTTGGTAGAAACCGACTCTTTGGACCTAAGATTGTCCTTGAAACAACTAAAAGAATCTTACAAACTTGAGATAGACTCAAGACTGCCCATGATTGGCAAAAGAGTTATGATGATAAAGGCATAAGCCTCTCAAGTTCCAAATCGGAATTAGTATACTACTGAAGGTCTTGCTCTAGAAAGATGAATTAAGGGCAAGCGGAGCCCTAGATATATTTGACCATTCGAGATAACAAATTATGTCGGTTCAGTAGCATATAGACTTAAGCTACTAATAGAGCTGAGTGGAATCAATGATGTATTCCATATCTCTAATTTGAAAAAGTGCTTAACTAGTAAAGCACTTTTCATATCTCATCATGACATTCAAATTTATGAGAGCTTAAGATTTATTGAAAAACCTTGTCCACTAAGGACCATGAATTTAAAAGTTCTGTAAGGAACAAGTTTCCCTCATCAAAGTGAAATGGGATTCCTAATGTGGCCCAGAATACACTTGAGAGGTTGAAATCTGAAATGAAACGGGAATAGCCGTACTAGTTTGAACAAATCTCAAGTACGAGATTTCCTTTAAGGGGGTGAGGATGTAACACTCATAAATTTTCATCCAATCGACACGTGTCCCGAATTTCCAACTAAGGAAATGGAAGTTATCATTCAACTATGTAACGATACATGTCCAATCCTTCAACTAATCCGACTATGTGGAGGAAGGAACTTCCAACTAATCCTGACTATGTGGGAGGAGGAAGGATCCATATTGTACGTTCATTGAAACGTGTCCTGTATCTTCGACTGATCCCGACTCTAAGAAGGACAGGGACTATTTATGCCAAATGGCGAAAGAATCAAAGTCTAAGGACTAAAATGTAAAAATATCACATTATTGTTTCTAGAGGTCCCTTACGGACCACAAGGCTTAGCCCTTATCGCAAGGTGATTGATTAAATCAGCGCGCCTAAGGTCCTTACGGACCGTAAGGCATCACTCTTACGGTCCGTAAGGGTGTGCTAAAGACAGCTTCTCGGCAGTGGCTGCCTTGGCTGCCAAGCTTGCCACCTTGCTCCACTTTGCCACCATTTTCTCTAGTTCTTTCACCTCAATGGGCACTTGTACACATCTGAGAATCCTTCTTAACACTTGGAATGATCTTGTAACTATAAATAGCTCCATAATTTCACCTTTCCAACTTGCTCATTCACATCTTTCTCTTTAATCTTTCTTGGAGCTTGTTTGCAATACTTGGAAGCCTTCTACTGAGTTCTGAAAGTGTTCTTCAATACCAGTAAGTGCTCTCTCTAGTTCTTTTCATTTCTAGGCTAGTTGTTAGCCAAAAGTCAAACAATTTGACTTTAGGTTTGTAACACCCCAAATTTTCGTAAGTCCTATTATGATATTATATGTATGAGGTCGTGAGAAAATAGAAGGTGATTTTAGACTAGTTTAATAATAGTTGGTTAATTATGCTAAAAAGTTTAATATATTAGAATGAATTAACGTTAAACAAGAGACAAGTAATCTAGAAGATAGTTAAGCAATCAAGTGACATGTTCTAAAAACATGAGGGCTGAATGTGACAACTTGGAAAGTGGGAGTTTAAGAAAGGGAAAATGCAGAAAATTAGGTTATGTATGTATGTGTCGACCAGAGGGAGAGAAAGAGGGCAAGAGAAACAAGACTAAAATCTGAGAAACTCAGCAAATTGAAGGAAGAAATCGATGCCAATCTTATGAATGTGCCCTAATAAGTAATCCTCTATGCTTATCTAACAAGTGGTAAGTCAAAATTCTTGATTTGATGATTTGTAGAAATTGGGTCTCAACCCATCTATGAGTTTATATAGAAATTTATGCAATAGTGAGTAAGAATCATACCATAAAACATGAATTATGCTTGAAATGAGGTAAATAGGTGATTAAATGTGAGAACCCAATTGAAAGAGGGATGCTGTGAATCGTAGTAATGAATTATGTACAAATTAAGGTAATGATTATGTAGGAGGTTACTTACAATGAGTATTTGATGGATGCAATTTGATTATGAAAGAATGTTAAATGAAATTAGTTGAATTTGATGATCTAGATATGAATAAATGGAGAAATGCTTAAGGTACTTGTACTCTATGCCTTGTTAGTGGTATGCAATCCAGGTGTTTGATGAAATGCTTGAATATTGGTTTTAAGTGGTAAAGACAATTTCATATGCATATGATGGTAACTGAGTTGGATTAATAAAATGATGAATTGTTAGCTCACTATGTTAATGTAAATGTGAGATAAAAGTATGATATTGAAAGAGTGTTAAATATGAAATTGTAGGTGTAAAGGAAGAAGGTACAAGTCAATCCGGTTTTCAAGGAACACAAAGCAAAGGTAAGTTCTTACAAACTTCGTCCTATACTATTATTAGCTCGTTGATTATTCTTCGTGGTTTGGAAATATGAAATGATGGATATAAAAAGAGAATTATTAAATAATGATATAGTAAAGTACGTGCTTTGCCCCATTTTAAACGGGTCAAAAAGAATGGCTAGTGAAATGGTAAAAAAAATTATGAACATGACGACTCGTTGTAAACGTGTCAATAAGGATGAAAGGTTTGTTGTATGAACTCGTATGCTCGAGTCAGATGTAGTGAACAGTTGGTGTTATAAGAATGAAAACTACGATTTCGTTGTAGGCGAAATGGTTATAAGTGAGGAATGTAAGTAGAAAGAATGTTACAACATCATGAGCATGTTTACGGTTCAGTTAAGGGAGTAAGGGAAGGGTGAGAATTTTGTGTAAATAAGTCATACTAACGAATGCATTTGTGTTGTGCATGATAGGGAAATTGCAATTTTGAAAACGATGTACTTGGAACGAACACACACCGCATCGCCTTTCTACACGTTTCCGTCTCAAGTCTTGATGTTAATGGGTCAAAGAAATACTTTTGAAATGTAAATGTTGTTCTAAACCTACTTATGTGTTCACGTGTAAACTTTAAGTTTGGATTTGATATAGTTGTTTTAGGCTAACGCCCCTTAAGTGTTTGATTATTTTGGTTGAATCGTACAAATGGGAAGGGCATTTGGTCAAAATTCTACACCACGTAGTTAAAGCTTCAAATATATATTATGTTTGACCTTACCAAGAAATGGGCGTTACACTGTTTGACTTTCGGTTATGACCATTATGGTCAAGCCAATGTTCGATTCGAACATGGTTACGTGATCGTAATAATAAGGGTAATAATCCCCTGGGATTTCACCTTCTAAAGATCACGTTAAGTAGGCGAAATGACAAGTCAACTTTATATTAAATAAAAGGTCAAAAATGTAAACTTTGCAAATTGCGCTAATTAAATTTCTAATTATTAAAACTTTAAGTTTTGACATCATATCAGTTTACAAAACATATTAGAACATGTCTAAACATGTCCAACTCGTCATTTCTTGTTTAGAGCTCAATTCCATATCGAAAGTCAAGCAGTTTGACTTTCTGCTTTGACTTTCGATTCTGACCCGTTTGGTCAACGTTAGGGCTTGTTAGAACTGATATTATGACCATATTAATATAAGGTATAACCTTTAGAAGTTATACCTCTTAGTCATGTTGTTTGGTAGGTTATATGACAAATCTAGAACTTATATTTTAAAAAGGACAATTATGCCCTTTTGTCCTAAAAACTAAAGAAATGGTTTTCAAACCAAGAATATTATTCTTCTGAATTTTAAGCAGAATACATAATGTTATGAAAAGTGTTTTGACACCTTAGACTTGTCATAAGACCTGTCTAACCTTCCAAACCCACTTATACGTGCATAACTAGTTATATGAACCCAGTTCGTATAATTTAGGCGTAACGGGTCTTGATACTTCAAAACCACTCCAAGTCAGAATGCTTGGTTAAATAACCTTTATCCAATGCGTCATTGCACTCGGATAAGTGTAAACCACATTCTACCTGATTTACGCTTAATCTAGCGAATCTATTCTTAAGTAACGGGTAAGGAACTAACCTTTGACCCGTATACATTCTAACTATTAAATAAATATGTTCATTCCAGACTATAGAACCCCCCAGATTGTAACATTTGTAAAAATCGGGTTTTCAAAACCCGCTCCGTTTTGTAATCGAATATCAAGTTATAAAAGTCACGTTGAATATTTATGATTATTTTGATTTAAAACGATACATAATTAATAAATAAACTAAACTATAAAAATTATATTTGATAAAAAGTTAAAACAAAATAAATAAAAAAAATATGTTGCTGCCGGGACTCGAACCCGGGTCAGCCAGAACAACTCCAACGACTTAACACACACTCACATCACCACTCCGCCACTTTGTGTTTTTTTGTTATCTCTAGGAAACAAGTGAGATTTATACACAAACTCGGTCAAACCGGTTGCGCCAACTGAGAAACGGAAAACGGCAACTCGATCGTCAAATCGCTTATTTACTCGCACATTCAGTTTATAACCGATGCACCGACGATTTTTAATCAAGTCGGAATTGATTGAGCATCAAGTCTCATCATTTTCGGTTTTTATAACCGAAAAGTAATCAAGTCCAGATTACTTCAACTCAAGACCACTCTCGCGACTCAGAAATATCATACCAGCATCCCATTTCACTTTCATCACATTTTCAGACCATCAGAACGCTTAAATCAGCTCGCCGGAATTTTCTGCAAATTTCGCCGGAAAACCGTATTCATCCTCAAACGGTAAACCTTTCAATATCATTGCAGTTCAACAATTGTTAGGCTATTTCTAACTTAAACCTCTCAATTGAAATCGAATTCAGGCGCTGTATTCAACTAATTCCAGTTCGCCGGAAATTTCCTGAAAGTCTTTATTTCCGTCTGTGAAACGGTAAGGACCTTCAATCCCGCTGTTAACGTTTGTTTATCACTTCAATTCCACGATTGACTAATCAAAACAGTTAATTGTCTTGTTCAGTTGAAGAGCATAAAAACAGAACCGACGCAATTGCCGAAATTCTGTGATATATCATTCCTACGGTATGTTACTTCCAACACCGTTTCTGTCATTTTATTTTAACCTTAAGAATGTTTGATAATCGTAAAAACAAGAAATGGATTAGTGATTCAGTCGACGGAAATATTGAATGAAGAAGACGATGTTAATTAAGTTATAAGTTTATTTAAAACCAGTAAAATGAACGGGTTAGACACACAGTCCAGCGGTGGACTGTGTGCAAAACATATACGCATGTCCCGAGTTCGATCCCTGCTACACGCACGCCTTATGTAATAAAATGCCTTTTTGTTTAAAAACTAAACCGGGTTAACTCAGTTAGTTGTTAAGTATAATAAAAACCGAGATAATAACCAGGTTAGACACACAGTCCAGCGGTGCACTGTATGCAACACTAAGTCACACGTCGCGAGTTCGAAACCCGTCACTGGCACCGGTTCATGGAATTTAAAATGTTTTTGAAATAAAAAGAATTTTGGTTAAACCGAATTAGTATATAAATATAATTAAAAACAAGATTATTTTGGGTTAGACACGTAGCTCAGTTGGTAGAGCTGCGTGCACGCGTACGGGAGGTCTCGGGTTCGAGCCTCACCCGGCGCAAACTATTTCACTGACCGAACCGGTCAACAAGTCAACAGGTCAACGGTCAACGGTCAACGCAAAATAAACAATTTTTTTTATATTTTTATTTATTTAATTTAATTTAAAAATCAATTAAAAATACTTAAAAATAACATTTTTAAAGATAGAAAATAGCCTTAAACTCACAAAAATATATCTAAAAATTTCATTAAAATCCTTAATAAAAATCCACTCATTTAATAAATTTTTCCGTTATTATTTAGGTTAGTATTTCTCGTTGTTCCGCTCATCTAATTCGTGCGCATCTCACCATCTCCAATCCAACGCACCCAATGTGAGTGAATCTTTACAAATTCCCCGTTTTAATCACATTTTGGGGTGTATCATGTGTCTTGTTATATATATTATAATTAAACCATTGTGCATACATCATATCATGAACATGTGTATTTAGTTTGTTTTTGTTGTGTAGTTATTGTTGGATGTAATTTATTATTTTCAGTACATGTAATTTCATAGGCCGCCGCTCCCCATTACATTATGAGCGTTGAGCATGTTCCCCATTTCATTATGAGGTTGAACCTGGCGTGCCCACATACGATCGGCTCCGTTTGATTGAGCCTTGATCGCACAGACATTTTCATTTTCAGTACATGCAATACGATCGGCTCCGTTTGATTGAGCCTTGATCGCACATTTCATTTATGTTATTTATCGTATGTTGTTGGTATGTTAATGTATGCTATCATATGTTATTGTATGTTATAGTTGTGATTGCTATTTGCCACCGCTTGATTATTTACATTTGCTCATTTATGATTATGCACAATTTTTCATTGATAAACTAACAAGTAATTCATTAATAAATGTTTATCTAATAAGGTTCACTCGCCAACTTATGTTGACCCAAAAACCCCCATTTTTACACATGATACAGGTGAACCAGCAGCAGCTAGGAACACGTAGGATTGGACTAGAAGAATAAAATGATTTAGAGTTGGGATTGTTATGTTTGGTTTATTTTCCTTGTATTGTATGAACATGTTTGGATATTTGGAAATGTAACTTTGACTTTATTAAATATGAAACATATTAGTACATGTCATGAGCTTTGGTGATAACCCAATTATGCCCCGACTCTTATTCCGCTGCGGGTCGGGGTGTGACAGATTAGTATCAGAGCCATGACTATAGGGATATAGGATAGGTTATTAGACCCTTAGAGCCTATACTATAGTTGATTAGAAATTATAATATTTTTGTGTGTTACATGCCAAATTTCATGATGTTTATATGTTTTATGTTAAATGTTACATTCAATATTATGCAAGCATGTTCATAAGTATGTATTATCATATAATGCCTATCATGAATCATATACTCATAACATATCACATCCATGAAAGCACACACCACATCATGATTGCTTTTACAATGATTTTTGTGTTTTCAAATCTCATCAAAGTGAGTTCTCATGACGGGCATGTAGTAACTGGAAGGGTACCAGTACCGGTAGTCGGAACGTCCTGTCTAGGCTGGCATTCGTATAAATCCAAAATAAAGGACCAGTTTGCCTACCTGGGGACTAACGATGAGAGTACGAAGTACCTATTAGGCCAAAGCATGCTATACCAAACGTCGTTTGAGCTAACCCCACTTTGAGTTGTCATTGTGTCTACACCTGGACACGTTCCGACCAAACATCTCATGAACATATTTTGTGGTTTGCATTCGGTTGATGCGAGTGTTAAATTGCCAATACTAATGTGAATCCTACCAAGCCAATAGCCATGGGGGCCCGTATGACTATATAGGTGAAGGTATGGAGACATTTGAGGCCCAACATGAGCAAACCCAAGACATCCTATGGATGTAGTTGCATTATTGATATTTATGTTATTTTCATTTTCTTAAAGACACATGACACCTAAAAAGACACCATAAACTCACAATCTTCTCATTGTATGATCCTGTAGATGTCGTCTAGACAGCAACGAAGGGGTAAAAGATCAGGAAGGTCTCAGGAACGCTTGGCCACACAGATCGCGAAACAAATGGCCACGATACTGCCTGACATTGTGGTCCAAGTACAACAAGCCCTCGCTACAAATCCTACTAACCCTCCCCAACAACATGACCAGAACATCGACAACCCTCCCACCAGCAAGTGCTCTTACAAACATTTCAAGTCTTGTGATCCTCCTAAATTTGAAGGGACCGAGGGTGTCACTGCTCTCCTACATTGGTTCGAGGAGATGGAAAACACCTTTCTCAACTGCGATTGTCCTGAGGATCGCAAGGTTCGATACGCCACCGGGAGACTATTTGGGGTAGCTCTCACTTGGTGGAATACTGAAAAAGGGAAGAGGGGAACTGAAGATGCAATGGCCTTAACTTGGGAGGAGTTAAGGGAAATCATGACTAGGCGTTTCTGTCCTAGGAGTGAAATTAAAAAGCTGGAGGACGAATTTCATTCTCTAAAGCAAAAGGAGGGTGATCACACCACCTATAACAAGAGGTTTTTGGAGTTGAACCAAATGGTTCCAAATTTGTTCACCCCAACCTATCGTCTGATCGAGCATTATATTCGAGGACTTCCCTCGAAAATCCAAGATTCAGTTCTCAGCGTTTCACCAGTAACACTTGAAGCTGCTATGGAGCTAGCAACTGAACTGACCGAGAATCGAATTCGCAACGGGAAGTTCAAAGAAGAGAAAAAGAAAGCCCCTGTTGAGGGTCAAACTTCAAACCATCCCATTTCTTCCTCTAAGTTTGCTAACAAGAGGAAGCGCAACACCAGAAATTTTGCAGTTACTCAAACCAACTCCCCTATTCCTGCTGCACCCATTACTCAAGTCACCCCTTCACCCGCACCATACAGAAGACCTTACACTGGCCCTTTACCAAAATGTAACCGTTGCCAATATCACCATTCCCCTGATCATCCTTGCCAATATTGCACCGGCTGCGGTCGCGCAGGTCATACTGTTCAAGCCTGCCGCATGCCTCAACGAACGAACCGCCACCAACCTTTAACCCAAACCCACCAACAATTAATGGGTCAAGCCCAACAACCCCTACTATTACCACCCACCCAACATTTAGCCCAAACATATTACCAGCCCAATTATCCTATGGGTCAACCAATGCGGGCTTGCTACAATTGCGGTGACCCGAGCCATTTCAGAAACACTTGTCCAAGGTTGGTCAATATTATTCATGCTCAGGCCCAAGCCAACCCGGTGAATCAAGCAAACTAAGCTCCTCCACCTGCAAGAGGGAGAGCTTTCAATATCAACGCTAACCAGGCCAGAGCTGACGGCAATGTGGTTAACAGTGCGTTCCTTATAAATGGTAGATATGCATCTATGTTATTTGATACTGGTGCGGATAGAAGTTTTGTGTCTTTAGAATTTGAACCTATCTTAAACAAAAATCGGGATAAGCTCACGGAATCCATAACGGTAGAAGTTGCGGACGGGAAACCAGTTTCATTAAACTCTATTATACGCAACTGTACACTCACCTTAAACGACCACGATTTCTCAGTCGACCTTATTCCTATGAAGCTGGGAAGTTTTGATATCATAATCGGTATGGATTGGCTCAGTCAACATCAGGCAGAAGTTGTATGTCGTGAAAAATTTATTCGTATTCCTCTTTCAAACAGTCAGACTCTTCGAATCATTGGAGAAACCTCGTCGAAAGGGCTCAGCTTAATGTCTTGTCTTCAAGCTCAAAAATATCTTCGCAAGAATTATGTCGCGTTTTTAGCTCATATCATCAAAAAGGGAACCATGGAGAGGAAACTTGAAGACATTCCTGTAGTAAAAGACTTCCCACAAGTTTTTCCTGACGACATTTCAGGACTTCCTCCAGTTAGAGACGTCGAATTCCGTATTGATCTTATACCTGGTGCTACACCAGTTGCAAAGTCTCCTTATAGGTTAGCCCCCTCTGAAATGCAAGAGCTAGCCAGTCAATTACAAGAGCTGACTGACAAGGGATTCATACGTCCTAGCTCGTCGCCTTGGGGTGCACCTGTCCTCTTTGTAAAGAAGAAAGATGGATCGTTTCATATGTGCATCGACTACAGAGAGCTCAACAAGTTAACAATCAAGAATCGCTATCCTTTACCTTGCATTGATGATCTTCTTGACCAACTACAAGGTGCCAGCTGCTTTTCAAAAATCGACCTTCGATCTGGCTATCATCAACTTAGAGTGCATGAAGAAGACGTCCCTAAGACTGTTTTTCGAACTCGTTATGGCCACTATGAATTCATGGTTATGCCATTTGGTTTAACCAACGCACCAGCTGTCTTCATGGACCTAATGAACAGAGTCTGCAAACCTTATCTTGATCGATTTGTTATAGTCTTCATCGACGATATTCTTATTTATTCAAAATCTAAATCTGATCATGAGCGTCATCTTCGCCTCATCCTTGCACTTCTAGAAAAGGAAAAGCTTTATGCCAAATTCTCCAAATGTGAATTCTGGTTAAAAGAGGTGCAATTCCTCGGGCATGTAGTCAATGAAAAGGGAATACATGTCGACCCTTCAAAGATCAAAGCGGTACAAGAATGGCAAGCTCCACGTACACCAACCGAAGTAAGATCTTTCCTTGGTCTAGCTGGCTATTATCGTCGGTTCATTTCAAACTTCTCTCGCATTGCTGTACCACTCACGGCTTTAACTCATAAGGGAAAACCTTTCATATGGGGACCCAAGCAAGAAGAAGCCTTTCAAACTCTTAAACAAAAACTTTGTGAAGCACCAATCCTCACTCTTCCTGAAGGTTGTGATGATTTTGTAGTCTATTGCGACGCATCAGGGCAGGGATTAGGCTGCGTTCTAATGCAAAGAGGAAAAGTCATAGCTTATGCTTCGAGACAACTCAAGACACATGAAAAGAACTACACCACTCATGACCTAGAACTTGGAGCCGTTGTGTTCGCTCTTAAGATATGGAGACATTATCTCTATGGTACAAAGTGTGAAATATACACTGACCACAAGAGTCTTCAACATATCTTCAATCAAAAGGAGTTAAACATGAGGCAACGAAGATGGGTCGAACTTCTAAATGACTACGACTGTGAAATTAGATACCACCCTGGTAAAGCAAATGTGGTGGCTGATGCACTTAGTCGAAAGGGTTATGCGAACTCCATTCGTCTTCTATGTTCGCAAATTATAACCGACATTAAAGATCAAATTCGAGAAGCCCAACACGTTTCAATAACGGAAGAAGATGTACGAAAGGAGATGTCCTGTGGAGCTGAGTTAAAAATTGAAACTAAACCTGACGGTATTCTGTACTACCTAGATCGTATCTGGATTCCTAACCACAACAATCTTCGTGAAATTCTTATGAATGAAGCTCACAAAACGCGATATTCTATACACCCAGGAGCCGATAAGATGTATCAAGACCTACGATACACCTATTGGTGGCCTGGAATGAAGAAGGATATTGCCGCTTTTTGTTTCCAAGTGCCTTACATGTTCCAAGGTGAAGGCTGAACACCAAAGACCCTCAGGACTTCTGGTCCAACCGGAAATACCTGTATGGAAGTGGGAAAACATAACCATGGATTTCATTACCGGGTTACCTCGCACTTCTGGTGGGTATGACACTATATGGGTGATTATAGACCGACTTACAAAATCAGCTCACTTTATTCCTATCCGCGAAGATTTCAAGAACGAAAAGCTTTCTCGTATTTATATCAACGAAATCGTAAGCCGACATGGGGTACCGTTAAGCATTATTTCTGATCGTGATGGCCGTTTCACTTCACGAACATGGCAAGCAGTACAATCCGCTATGGGCACGCGATAAGATCTCAGTACCGCCTATCATCCTCAAACTGATGGACAGTCTGAGCGCACCATTCAAACTCTTGAAGATATGCTTCGAGCATGTGTCATAGACTTCAAGGGAAATTGGGACGCCCACCTACCATTAGTTGAATTTTCGTACAACAACAGCTATCATTCAAGCATCGGCATGGAACCTTTTGAAGCCTTATATGGTCGTAAGTGCCGATCTCCTGTATGTTGGCACGAAATTGGGGAAGCTCAAATTACTGGTCCAGAATTGATCCAAGAAACCACAGACAAGATCCATCAAATTCGAAACAATCTTCTAGCGGCTCAAAGTCGTCAAAAGAGTTATGCAGATAAACGACGGAAGCCCTTAGAGTTTAACATTGGTGATCATGTACTTTTAAAAGTATCACCGTGGAAGGGAGTAGTTCGTTTTGGTCAAAAGGGCAAGCTAGCACCACGTTACGTAGGACCTTTCAAGATACTCGAAAGAGTAGGTCCTGTAGCATACAAGCTTGATCTACCAGAAGAACTCAACAGGATTCATCCCACATTCCACGTGTCGAACTTGAAGAAGTGCCTCGCTGATGAGAACCTCAACATTCCGCTGGAAGATATTCAGATTGATGAATCTATGCATTTTATTGAAAGACCTGTAGAGATCATGGACTTCGGAGAGAAACGTCTACGACGAAGTCGCATTCCAATTGTTAGGGTACGCTGGGAGTCGAAACGGGGACCTGAGTTTACTTGGGAACGTAAAGACTCAATGCGCGAAAAATACCCGCATCTTTTTCCTACTACTTCAACTACTTAAATTTCGGGACGAAATTCCTAAAAGTAGGGGATACTGTAACATTTGTAAAAATCGGGTTTTCAAAACCCGCTCCGTTTTGTAATCGAATATCAAGTTATAAAAGTCACGTTGAATATTTATAATTATTTTGCTTTAAAAACGATACATAATTAATAAATAAACTAAACTATAAAAATTATATTTGATAAAAAGTTAAAACAAAATAAATAAAAAAAATATGTTGCTGCCGGGACTCGAACCCGGGTCAGCCAGAACAACTCCAACGACTTAACACACACTCACATCACCACTCCGCCACTTTGTGTTTTCTGTTATCTCTAGGAAACAAATGAGATTTATACACAAACTCGGTTAAACCGGTTGTGCCAACTGAGAAACAGAAAACGGCAACTCAATCGTCAAATCGCCTATTTACTCGCACATTCAGTTTATAACCGATGCACCGACGATTTTTAATCAAGTCGGAATTGATTGAGCATCAAGTGTCATCATTTTCGGTTTTTATAACCGAAAAGTAATCAAGTCCAGATTACTTCAACTCAAGACCACTCTCGCGACTCAAAAATATCATACCAGCATCCCATTTCACTTTCATCACATTTTCAGACCATCAGAACGCTTAAATCAGCTCGCCGGAATTTTCTGCAAATTTCGCCGGAAAACCGTATTCATCCTCAAACGGTAAATCTTTCAATATCATTGCAGTTCAACAATTGTTAGGCTATTTCTAACTTAAACGTCTCAATTGAAATCGAATTCAGGCGCTGTATTCAACTAATTCCAGTTCGCCGGAAATTTCCTGAAAGTCTTTATTTCCGTCTATGAAACGGTAAGGACCTTCAATCCCGCTGTTAACGTTTGTTTATCACTTCAATTCCACGATTGACTAATCAAAACAGTTAATTGTCTTGTTCAGTTGAAGAGCATAAAAACAGAGCCGACGCAATTGCCGGAAATTCTGTGATATATCATTCCTACGGTATGTTACTTCCAACACCGTTTCTGTCATTTTATTTTAACCTTAAGAATGTTTGATAATCGTAAAAACAAGAAATGGATCAGTGATTCAGTCGACGGAAATATTGAATGAAGAAGACGATGTTAATTAAGTTATAAGTTTATTTAAAACCAGTAAAATGAACGGGTTAGACACACAGTCCAGCGGTGGACTGTGTGCAAAACATATACGCATGTCCCGAGTTTGATCCCTGCTACACGCACTCCTTATGTAATAAAATGCCTTTTTGTTTAAAAACTAAACCGGGTTAACTCAGTTAGTTGTTAAGTATAATAAAAACCGAGATAATAACCAGGTTAGACACACAGTCCAGCGGTGGACTGTGTGCAACACTAAGTCACACGTCGCGAGTTCGAAACCCGTCACTGGCACCGGTTCGTGGAATTTAAAATGTTTTTGAAATTAAAAGAATTTTGGTTAAACCGAATTAGTATATAAATATAATAAAAAACAAGATTATTTCGGGTTAGACACGTAGCTCAGTTGGTAGAGCTGCATGCACGCGTACGGGAGGTCTCGGGGTCGAGCCTCACCCGGCGCAAACTATTTCACTGACCGAACCGGTCAACAAGTCAACGGTCAACGGTCAACGCAAAATAAACAATTTTTTTTATATTTTTATTTATTTAATTTAATTTAAAAATCAATTAAAAATACTTAAAAATAACATTTTTAAAGATAGAAAATAGCCTTAAACTCACAAAAATATATCTAAAAATTTCATTAAAATCCTTAATAAAAATCCACTCATTTAATATATTTTTCCGTTATTATTTAGGTTAGTATTTCTCGTTGTTCCGCTCATCTAATTCGTGCGCATCTCACCATCTCCAATCCAACGCACCCAATGTGAGTGAATCTTTACAAATTCCCCGTTTTAATCACGTTTTGGGGTGTATCATGTGTCTTGTTATATATATTATAATTAAACTATTGTGCATACATCATATCATGAACATGTGTATTCAGTTTGTTTTTGTTGTGTAGTTATTGTTGGATGCAATTTATTATTTTCAGTACATGCAATTTCATAGGCCGCCGCTCCCCATTACATTATGAGCGTTGAGCATGTTTCCCATTTCATTATGAGGTTGAACCTGGCGTGCCCACATACGATCGGCTCCGTTTGATTGAGCCTTGATCGCACAGACATTTTCATTTTCAGTACATGCAATACGATCGGCTCCGTTTGATTGAGCCTTGATCGCACAGTTCATTTATGTTATTTATCGTATGTTGTTGGTATGTTAATGTATGCTATCATATGTTATTGTATGTTATAGTTGTGATTGCTATTTGCCACCGCTTGATTATTTACATTTGCTCATTTATGATTATGCACAATTTTTCATTGATAAACTAACAAGTAATTCATTAATAAATGTTTATCTAATAAGGTTCACTCGCCAACTTATGTTGACCCAAAAACCCCCCATTTTTACACATGATACAGGTGAACTAGCAGCAGCTAGGAACACGTAGGATTGAACTAGAAGAATAAAATGATTTAGAGTTGAGATTGTTATGTTTGGTTTATTTTCTTTGTATTGTATGAACATGTTTGGATATTTGGAAATGTAACTTTGACTTTATTAAATATGAAACATATTAGTACATGTCATGAGCTTTGGTGATAACCAATTATGCCCCGACTCTTATTCCGCTGCGGGTCGGGTGTGACACAGATAATCGGACTTGGGTCAATAATACTTTTACTTGCGGCTTTTGCTAAATTATAATCATATTTGATTGGAAGCTAGCAAAAGGTAAATACTCTTAACTTATTTTAGTTTTTAAACTTGGGGTATGGCGAATACGCCACTTGGAGCGGGCATTACATAAATGAGCCGTGTATGTTGCTCATAAATGTAAGAACTCGGTTTAATCTGTTTTACTTGATAACTGAAACAATTAGGGGTTATTGGTACCGTGTCCGGACGTCCCGACTCATGAACTATTATGGCCATATGGAATAGTGTGCTGCAGTAGGCATACCGACTGTAAGACACGTTTTATTCAACTTTGGCGTGTACCCTTAATCATTATAGCACTGAAAATGACCGGCTTTGATCTCTGGTTCCTATTGTATGAAAAGTATGTAAACTTGGTGAAAAGATAAAATCCCAACAAATATTAAATGATTACCTACGGGTTTTTCTCTATGTATAAAATCATTTTTGAGAACATATTTTCAAAATGACTCAGTTAATTGTATTTACCAGCGAAAGCTGACGTACTTTCAAAAGATTGAACTGCAGGTACCGAACCTTGATATTAGACTGGGAATCCGGGGCGGCTATGATAAAGGCTATGGAATTTGCAACTCCTAGATTAAGGCATACGATGTCTAAGCTTCTTTTTATTTCGATCCCGCCTGTAGGCTTGAACACTTATATACATTTTAATTATATTCAAACTTTTAATGTTATGATTACTTTTACTCTAATACTTCTGTTGCATTGTTATTTGTGATAATGTTATTCAATCGTCACGACCCATCCGAGCCCACCGGGAATCAGGGTGTGACAACTATCCGGGCACTTTTCTCTATTAAAAATACATTATGTATTAAAATCTTGTATTTTAAAAACCAAGAAATTTTATAGTTATGTTAAATGGCTCGTGACACAGACCCAAAAAATTATGTCACATACATGAATTTGATAACATCTTCGTTGGTTGACATGAACATGTAATTTGAAACTTTATTTTATTTCATCTTTTTATATATTAACGCTCTAAATTATAAACTTAACAATAAAAAAATACAAATGTACATTTATATTTAAATTATAAAAGCCCCTGTTAATTTGTTTTCTTCATTAAAGTTTTATTATAAAATACTAATACACTTCTTAAAAAGTTGTAAAAATAAACGAGTTAAACAAGTGAAACCGGTCACTTGATATAATTGGATATACCTACGATTTTAAGTTGGATGAGCAGTGGCAGGCAGCATGATAGCTTGCCATTGGTCAATTTTTTACTTTTTTTTACGTTTTTTTTTATTTTTACTTTTACCCTTCAACATTTAGTATTCACATTTACAATTATTCAACTTTCTAAAAACTATATACTCATTTTTTATGTTGCTTATATTTATGTATGTGCTGATATAAATTTATGTTGATTACGGTTTTTTTGTCTTTTAGTTAGTTTTTATTTATTTTAGACTTTACCCTTCAACATTTAGTATTGGTAGTTACAATCTTTCAACTGTATAAAAACTTTATAATCATTTTTACGTGTTTATATTTATAAACGTGTCGGTATAGATTCAAGTTGATTACGTTTCTTTGAAAATGGATAGACTCAGATATAATATGTTTTTTCACTTCTTTTGGTAAGTTTTCAGTTAATCTATATTTTGGCATAAATTTAATTTTAAAACAAGTCTGGTCAAATATAATATGTTTTCATTAGATTTTATAAATTCGGCTTACTTTACATTTTGGTCCCACTGCAACGCGCGATACCATTTTTAACTTAAAAACATATTTTATTTATTTATTTATTTATTTTTATTTATTCTTTCGTGTTTGTGCTTATTTATATGTATATTTCAGCTTATATACGTTTTGACGTAACTTTTATTTAAAAACGGTTCAAGTTATTACTACACAAATCCGAGTTTCTTTACATCTGGACCCGTCGCGAGAGGAGATTTACTAGTTATAAACATAACCTTCCTGTTTAGAAAACTAATTAATTTACACCACCTACCTACCTACCAATAGTTTGGCAGGCGCCTCTTTTTTGATTTTATAATCTTTAGGAGAAATCAATCAGTATTCTATTATTGGGTCGCGAATTACTAATAATTTGACAGAATGGAAGCTTTGGTGTGCAGGAAGCTTGGTGATCCAACAACACCACCGGATTCATCAGAAACCAGTGCTCTGAGTGTCTCAACATCTCACCCTATTCCCACACTCAATTCTCCGACTTCGATCAGAATTCGAATCAAATCCAACAGCATAAATTACCTCAACTACCTCCAGATACTCGGCAAATATCAGGAAAAAGTCGCTGTGCCTTTCGTTCCTGGATCCGATTACTCTGGCGTTGTGGAATCTGTTGGTCCGGAGGTCACTAAGTTCAGAGTTGGCGATCGTGTTTGTTCAGTTGCAGCTGTTGGTTCTTTTGCTCAATTTATAGTTGCTGAAGAGAAGGATCTGTAAGTAGTCTTTTCGGAAACACAAGCGGTATCACATGAAAACACAAACGACTCTTTTTAATTATTAATCGAATTAGAATGAATGAAAAACAATTAACCTTAAGCCACTTTATAAAATAAAACTAATTTAAACAAAATTTTAATTTTGGGCTGAGGTAAAATCGTAATTTGTCAAAAGCTAATGCGATGACAATACTATAATTTTTAACCATGGTCAAAACGGTAACCTTGAACATGGGGGAAATTCGTAATTTTAAACTGTGGGTAAAACTGTAATATACCTGTACCAACGGGGGTTACAACATCAAAGGGCGGCACGGTTAGTTGGTTGGTTTGAAAGAGATTTAAAGTCCGAGGATTAATAGTTAAAATACTTTGAGTGAACTGCCAAAATGGTTACTGAGATTTGGTCATTTTAGTTCAAAACTCAAAGCTTTTGAATCTGGGTCCCTGTGGTTTCAATTTGGTTGTCATTTTTATCTAAAATCAAAATCTTGTCATTTTTCAGTTAACGTCCAGCTTTTTCTCTTTCTCTCATTTTTAATGAAGGGCAAAATGGTCTTTTAACGTTTTATTATAACAAATTAAAAAAACTGACCATTTTGTCCTTTCTTAAAATGGAGGAAAAAAACAAAAAAAAGTTGAATGTTAACTGAAAAATCAGACTAAATTTTGCTTTTAAATGAAAATGACAACAAAACTAAAACCTCAAATTCACAAGGTTTGAATTTTAGACTAAAGTGACAAAAATATCAAACCACAGTAACTTTTTGGCAGTTTACTGTCATTAGTGTGTACTAGTTTGATTTGTAATTGTGAAATTGAAGGTATGGAGTTCCTGCGGGGTGTGATCTGGTGGCTGCGGCTGCACTTCCAATTGCCTATGGAACATCTTATATTGCATTGATACATAGAGCCAATCTCAAGTCTGGTCAGGTATAATATAATCTGATCTACAAAATAATTCTCAAGATGTATATATTATTGTACTGTTACAATATGCATTTTTAATCAGTATACCTTTTAACAACATAATTTCAGTAATAGGCAGAAGATAGCAAAATAATTCCTAGTATACCTCATTGTATGATGGTTTCTTTGAAACATAAGAGTGTAACCAACGGATCCCAAAGAATCCAAAACAAAAATTAAGTTTTAAGTTTTGTGACAAAATCCAAAAAATAAAAAAGGGAATAATATTTTGTTGCAATTCAGAAAGGATTGCAATTCAGAAAGGATTGGCGGCGCAGCTTGTTGCCCGGCTACCTTCTGTTTTGATGTAACTTGACAAGTTTTCTGAATTTAAAATAAATAATTAAAATTTAAACTTTAAAAAAAATACATAACCTACTAATGAGTTTCAGCAGTTTTTAGTTTCTGGATGATTTTAGTGATAATTTCGTGACGGAAAATTCGCCACTAACAAAATATTATATTTTTTAATTTTTTTGAATGCGCAGAAATCCATCGTTAAAATGAATATTTTTGTCCTTTTAAAACGCATAGGTAGATTTTTTTTCATTTTATCATTATCCATCAGTTATTATTATCACTCAATCTATCGCTAAAAAGTCCTTTGGTAACCTGTGGTAATTATCCGTTGGTAGTCAAATTACCCACAGACATATTCCCGACAGGAACTATCGTCACCATTGGACTTCAATAGAATAGTTTGTCAACGATAGTTATTAATTAGGAATAAATTACAAAAATCGTCCTTTATGATGACATAGATTGCAAACTATGTCCTTTGTTTTCAAAAAGTACAAAAAACGTACTCGATGTTTGCAAACCCTTACAAAACACGTCCTTTGCCCTAAACCTCGTTTATTTTTAACATTAAATTAGGTGATGTGGTCTCCACGTGAGGGCATATTCGTCCTTTTCATTCCCCTCTAATTAAATCACCTAAGCCAACAGCACGTCCACTGCGTCCTAGCCTAACCATCACCAACACCACTTCCTTTTCTTTTTTAACCAATAAGAAACCAACAAATCACCACCACTTTCTTTTTAAGTTTTTGAATTTATTTTATTTAAAGATTATTATAATAGGTGGGGATAGTGAAAGTGTGTGAAATCATTACAAACTAAAGTTGAAAAAAGTGAGTGAGAGTTCATGTCTACGTGGCTACGTGGCAGTGATGTGACTCACTTGTTGATGTGGCACCGAAAAAGGGTTGAAACATTACACATATAAATAGGGATAGAATCGACGCCCCCAGAAGTCGCACCCCTTCATGCGACGGTTGTGGTGAAGGCTGATGAGTATAAATAGGTTTCAAGTATCAAAGTTTGTATCACACAATTCTCAATATGAGTTTAGTGAAGTTTATGTTATTTCAATCTCTGTTCAGTCAATCTTGTTCTACAATTCAGGTTTCTGGGCTACATTGTTGGGATAAGGGGTATACATCATAATGATAATATACGAATCCATGTAAAGTAAACAAGTTGTTCTACTTCATGTGTCACCTAAAAGGTTTCTATGAAAGAAGTGATATTTATGTTTGATTATATAAGTTGCTACTACTGAATTCCAACTCATATGTTAAACTACAGGTGTTGTTAGTTCTTGGTGCAGCTGGAGGTGCTGGTCTTTCAGCTGTTCAAATTGGGATGATTTGTGGTGCCACAGTCATTGCTGTGGCTAGGTGAATGCTTCTTCTATGTGAATTTATTGTACAGCCCCTAATTTCAAACAACTGTGCATTGAATTTGTTTGATATCTCAGAGGAAATGAGAAAGTACAGCTTTTGAAGGCAATGGGTGTTGATCATGTTGTTGACTTAAGCAAAGACAATGTTATCGAAAGCGCGAAAGCATTTTGAAAACAAGAAAGCTGAAAGGGGTTGATGTTTTATATGATCCTGTTGGAGGCAAGCTTACGAAAGAAAGCATGAAGTTATTGAATTGTGCAGCACACATTTTGGTTATAGGGTTCGCGAGTGGTGAGGTCCCTGTTATTCCTGCTAATATTGCTCTTGTTAAGGTAAAGCAATTGCTTGACTCTTGTTTGTAGATCATGTATATGGGTTGATTGGATACTCATTTTGAATAGGATATGTTGTAATATACAAACGCACCCAGTAAAATCCATCCACAGCGGGGCAATTTGAAAGTGACTGATTTTAAATATTCAAAGTTAGATAACCATATGTAATAAAAACGGAGATACGTGGGAGACGAGAGTAAATGTCTTTTGAATTAGGTCAAAGTAAGAGGTAATAACCTTCAGCATGGCCGACCCTGATGGTGGGTGGGGAGGACCACGTGCCAGGGCCCGATATTTCTAAGGGCACGTTACTTTTTTTAAAAACTCCGATATGTATATGTAAAAATAAATAAATTAATAGGGTATACCCATACAAACACCAACATAGGCCCACTTACAAAACTATTTGTATGGTTTAGATTAGTTATCAGCCCATTGGCATTAGTTTTAGACCTTTAGTGAACCCAATACCCAATTTCGTTAAGGCCTAAGGGCACGTTTTTTCGAGTTTGAATAGGGTACATGAATTCTGGGGGCCGGCCCTGACCTTCAGGCGTGGTAGTAGTAAGCACCATAGGTGTTAGGTACGAATCCAGCTTCCACTGGAATTCTACCTTTAGCCGGCCACTTTCTTAGAACATGTTGCGTTCTACCTGATTCCATTGGTTAGAGGGTGGGGATCTGTGAGTTTAACGGTAAAACGTTGTCACAATCACCCAAAAAATTGGTAATTAGGTAATCTACTTTTTCCTTTGATGAACCATTATGTTGTTCCTAGTAGCCATGGATTATCTTTAGTTCCTTAAACAATCAGAAGGAAAATGGGATCTACAAAATTGTTAGAAAAGGCAATAGAACTGAAGTGTGTTTTTCCATTCAGAATTGGACAATTCATGGACTTTATTTTGGGAGCTATGGAGTGAATGATCCAGGTGTAATTAAAGACAGCGTAAAACAGTTGCTATCTTGGTTGGCAAGAGGCTTAATTACCGTTAACATTTCTCATTCATACAAACTCCAAGAGGTATCAACACTTCATTTTTTAGGTTAAGTAACGAGCCATGTTCATAAAAAATGTAAATTAAATTGTCTTATAGAAGTGTTTTGACCATTAGTTTGATGCAGGCTTGCCAATTTTGACCCTATTATAGACAATTGGGACATTTTCTATTATACATACATGTGTATGTATGTATGTATGTATCTAAACTGGAAGTAGTTGGAAAGTCACCAGAAGTGTATGGGTATTTGAAATACATAAAACCTCATAAATCACTTTATTTAAAAAAAAAAAAAAAATTCAGTTATTTTTCTAATACTATAGGTTTTCGTATCTAACATATTAGAAAAAAAAAAGACAAAAAAGGTCCTGGTCAATCAAAAAAACTGGTTTTCACTTTTAAATGTGATGTCTAACATGTAAATGTTGTTTGCAGGCCAATCTTGCATTCTTGGATATCAGGGACCGAAAAGTAATTGGGAAGGTGATGATTACTTTTGATGATCCGAAAACCATAACTTCTTCTAAGCTCTAGACTAGTACTCTTGGTATGTATGACTTACCAAGTATGAAGATGGGGTCGGTAAGGGCCACGGCGCATATTATTTCTAGTGGATCGCCGTTAGAAAGCTCTAATATCCGCAGTTTAATGAGTCGCCAATAATATTTCCCATTCATATCAAGTGTGTTGGTTTTGCTGTTTATATCTTGAATTTGGATGGAAATGCAATAGATGCTCAATGAACACCATTTTCTTCTCTTGTGTCCTTGATTTTTTTTTCTAATTATGGCATTTGAAATTTGATTGTACAATATTCAGATTTATTGATTTGTGAATGGCATACTACACTTTATAAAAGCAAATAAAGCCTGTCATTAGGGTTGTAAATGAATCGAACGGTCAACGAACAACGCGTGAACTATTTAGCGAAAAGTTCGTTTATGTTCATTCATTTAGTCATGAACAAACACGAAAAGAAATTTTGTTCAATTAGTTAAACGAACGAACATGAATAGAGGCTGTGTTCGTTCGTTTATGTTCCTGAATGTTCGGTAATGTGTTAATTTATGTTTGCTCGCTTATGGTTACATGTGTTCGTTCATTTAAAGATTCTTTTATGTTATATTTTATTTTATTGGATTTAGTTTTCTAAAATTTGAAACCATAGTTATACTATATACATCCACCAAGATCCCTCATTTGACCATTCAATTTCAGTTTGTGTTAAAGCTTGACAAACTGTCATTTTGGTGTTAATTATGAGAACTATGTCCAGATAGTTATGTTAAGTACACATTTATCTTTGGTGGATTCTTCATAGTCTTACTCTTTATGATGAAAAATGCTGATTATTTTAAAATGAATATACAACATTTGTTTGTGTTCATTTATGTTTATGAACATTTGTTTGTGTTCGTTTACATTCGATAAGTGTTTATGAACAGTTTATGAACATCTTCGTTTCCTTAATGAACGAACATAAACAAGAAATCTCGTTTGATAAACATTCCTAAACCATTATAAACATGTTCATTCCTTATCCTTAATGAATGAATTTGTTCCATTTATTTAGACCCCTAGCTATAATGTTATCATGCTAAATATAATAAAGGCTAAAGAGTAAATTGCGGTTCATAAAAATAAATATATGATAAAAAGGTTATTTATCAATTCTGGTCTGTTAGAAGAGGAAATTATCATCTTAGGTAAATTTTACACTTTTATCTCTTGAGATTTTTTATTTGAAATTATAAAGTTATTAAACATTGGTTTTTGATATAATTATGTTTGTTACGGGTAGTGGGTAGTGTAACGCTTCGCATTCTTATATTTTCCTTATTTAGAAAGTATAAACGTATTTCTATTTTTGGGAAACTCGTATCCGTGTCTTATTCGTGTTTTAATTCCAACTTTGTAATCCGAGGCATTGATCATAATGAAATACTTATTTGACCTATACTTGTTGTACATGCAATCAATTATACAAATAAATACTTACATGCAAATCATACTTGTTATACGTGCAATACTCATACGTTACAACCTTATGTTTGGAATACTCGAAAATCGGCTAAAATACGTGAAAACAACCTCAAACCAATACCCTCGTGCGAGTTGAAACCGCTTCGCACGAAGTGGAATTGGCAGCAACCTTTCCAATAAATATGTGCACTCTTCACCATTTCAACATCTCCGAATCTTCATACTTCCACTCTGAAACTCCCGAATTGTTGGTAGATTATTCTCAGATCTTCTAAGTGAGTTCAGCTCACTATTACCTTGTTATCTCTCTTATAATTCTTCTTCTTTTTTTTTCTTTTGTACTAACTGTAGAAGCTAACCAAGTTCATCATCCTCACTAGGATTGGACTTGTGTTCCAGCAAGTGTGAGAACGTTGAAAGCCTTGGCTACCCGAATTAAGTTCCATACCTCACTTGAACATTTTGTGTATTTAGTTTCTGTATATTCATGACCAACCGGGTTTATCAACTGTGTTAATAAACTTAGTGATTTGGTGAATCATATAACGAGGTTCCATACCTCCTTGCTTGACCTCTATGACAAACTTGACTAAAATGGACATAAATTATACTTAACTCTTGTATTTTCTTAATAAACTGGTCTGGGCATAATATTAATCTCATTCTGATTAAGTGTTATGGTCCTAGACTATTCTGTCTCGTTGACAAAATTCTCATTCATGAAAATCAATGTCGAAACGGATGCAAAACGAGCTAAATCATTCAAGAACTGTCACTTCGCACGAAGTGGACAGTCACTTCACACGAAGTGCAATTTTCTACGTTTTCTTTCCGTATTTTCTGATTCCAAATCTGAATCCTTCGCAAAACACAGTTTATTCACACACGTCTGTTTCCCTCATGTAGGGTAACTTCGGTGTTCATCACCTCAACTCACCGGATCCCAGATTCTAGGAAGCTTGAAAAACTGTGAGCATACTCGACTCCCCTCTTTATCTTTACACTTTTTAAGGTGCAGCTTATATGTTATATCAACCCACTGAACATAACTCTTTATGCTAAATCACAAACATTCAAACATGCATGCTTAAAACGAATACTTGCAACTTTTTCATGTTTGAATCGAATGCTTTATGCTACGTCTTTAATTGTGTACAAGCCTCCCTTAACATGTATAGTGCTATAGAATTAACTCACCGCCCGTATTCGTGAGGTCATGTTAAGTAACCAAACGGTCTAGTCATAGCTGTGATTAGATTACGCTAGCGGTAAACTTTGGGTTGGCATGTATAGTCGCATTACTAGCATTGTATGATAGTTTAAGTAACGTTTTTGCCATGTCGAATGCTTAAATCTTTTTACGTTATATAGTATTCAAACTTGTATGCTCGCCAATGCCTCGTGTATTGAACTATACTTTATATATGTTGCAGGATCAGGATGATGATAAAGGATGAATTAGAAACCCACTTTTAATTTAGACTTATGTTGTACCTTGTACCTTGATTTCATTGTTGTACTTTAAATTTTGATGTTGTATTTTGCTTCCAAACTATGTACTTGAAATTATAGAAATGAAATGAAAAATTGTTCTTTAAATTACTTGTCACAAATTAGCGTTATGAAGTCTCGAGCTATCTATTGCGTCTGCACCGATGATTCCCCAATCGGTTGGGGTGTGAGAGTTAGTATTGTGGTTTTATAAAGTGAAATATACTTGGTAACGCTATACTTTAACCATTAGTATTGGTGTTTTAGCATGATATATATATATATAGTGGAGAGTTCAAATGAGATGGAAATACAAATTAAGAATAAAAAGAATAAAGGATACAAATGTAATTTGAACAAATCATTTAATAACTCTATCATTTATTTTTAATATTTAGATTAATTAATCAACACTAATCATTTAATGAGTTCATCCTATTAAATAATTGTGTACCTTACACAATAAAAACAATCGCACATGATCCTACATATTCAATATTTCCTACACCATAAAAATAAAGTTTCCTACACCATAAATATAATGTTTTGGTGTAGGGTACAGAATGTGTAGGACCCCAACAATTTTAAATAATTTTGCGACTCCCATAATAGAATATGTGTAGGGTACAACACTTTTAAATAATTTTGTCTCCTAATAAAATTGGTGTAGGACACAATACATTAATAGTTATGAAGGAGGAAATTATGATGGCATTGATGAGATTTGAGTAACTCTTATTATATTTATTAGTATTCTATATCAAATTGTCTATTATACCCTTATTAATTAAAGCATTAATTAAAAGTGGATAAAAATCATATCTTGATCACATTCTTCTTAAATGAACCTCCCCATATATATATATATATAGAGGAGGGTTATCTTGAGAACACCCATTTTTGTGAGAACACTATGAACAATTTCCATCCATAGATCATCCTAAATTAAGGCTAAGATTAGAGGGGGTTCAAATGAGGAGAAAACTTAAATTAAAAGACAAAAGAGGCATTATTGTCAGAACATAAAACTCAAAAACCCATCAAAATTCTTCAATAGCATCTCTGTAAAAAAAACCCTCCAAATTTCTGAACCACGATGCTGGAGTATTCAACAATCAAAAGAGGAATACGAAGAATCAATCTCACCCAATTTGGATTCGCTTGAGATCATCTTCGATTTGACTGATTATGAACGGCTAGCTGATGTAATAAGCGAAAAACTTTACTCGTCTTCTTCATGTACTGGTTTTTGTTGTGATTTAGATCTGATTGATGGTTTGAAGTATGATTATTTCGTTGGCTAATGTTATAAGCGAAGAAACTTTGCTCGTCTTCTTTAGGTATGGATATTTGTTGTAATTTGGATTTGATTGATGGTTTGAAGTATGATTATTTGGTTTATGTTAGTTACGTATGAAATTGTTAGGTTTGTTTGGATGTTTATATGATTTTTAGTTATGTATATGGAGAATTGGTTAAATTAGGGTTTCTATAACTAAATTTGAGTATGAAATTGTTAGGTTTGTTTGGACATTGATGTAAATTTTAGTTATGTATATAGAATATTGGTGGAATTCGGGTTTCTATGACTGAATGTAAGTCTCGGGATTTCCATATGTTTTTACATATGAGTAAATCATATATATGAAGGTTCACGCATGTGTAAATCATAGTACTTTAAAAAATAAGCATAAATACGAAAGTTTACACATGTGTAAATCATATACGAAGGTTTACACATGTGTAAATCATTATACTTAAAAGAAATAAGCATAAATATGAAATTTTACACATGTGTAAATCATATCTACGAGGGATGAACATGGGTACCAGACCGGTACCAAAATACTGATACTAAAAAACGACAATAATGTGTACCGGTGTACAATACCAGTATTTATCGGTAAATCAATCAAAATAGCGGTACCGGTCCCAAAAAAGGGGAAAATGGGTACCGATACCGGTACCGAAAATGATCGGTACGGTACCAAAACCCAGTACTAAATGCTCATCCCTACTTTAAACATTTGTAAATCATAATACTTTGAAAAAATAAGCATAAATATGAATGTTTACACATGTGTAAATCATAATACTTTATAAAAATAAGCATATATATGAAGGTTTACACATGTGTAAATCATAATGCTTTAAAAAATAAGCTTAAATATGAAGGGTTACACATTTGTAAGTCATAATACTTTAAAAAAAATAAGCATAAATATGAAGGTTTACACAAGTGTAAATCTTAATAGTTAAAAACTTGAGGACAATGTAAACAAGTTTCGAACATCAAATAAAATCTTTAAGACATTAGACTTGAATGTATTCTCAATTGATAACAACCACCATTACTTTATCTCATTATTGCGTTTTTTTTTGCTTCAGATGCGCATATTTCTCTACTATTTGAGAAGTGTTAAAAATCCTAAGTACAAAGAAGTTACAACTACAACACCTGTAAAGGTAAAAATCCAAATTGTGAAGCTTTTATGTTGCTACGTATGGATATGTTCTTGAGGAGTTGCACAAGAAAACTTAGTTGTGGTTTTAGAGACTCTAAAGATAAAAAGCGACGATAATTAAATTCAAGTACAAAGAGATATGTTGCAAGAATATTTCTTCTTGGCATAAACAAGTTCAAAGAAAAAGTGTTTGTAGAAAGCTTGGGAACTTGATCGAATGAGCAACAACTAGACATGATCTTTTGTGTTTTTGGTACCTAGAACATCAATGTTTTTGAATATTATGAGTTACTAATGGCTGTAAGAAGACACAACATTGAATAATGCGTTTAAAATATGCTGATTTGCATCTTGTTTGACAATTTATTTCAGGTGTTTGAATTGTTCGGATTTACATGAATCTTGGCTTTGAAATTTACAGGCTTTTTATATTAGTTTTGCCTTTATAATGTCATATTGTATAGATGTGTAATATTATACATGTGTAATATGGCAAATTACATTTATGTAAAAGATACATAGATATGTGACACTGAACAATTACACATGTGTAAATCAAGTGCGCATGTATAAAACAAACACAATATGTAAAAATCAACACTTTAAACGTGTAAGTAAGTTGCACATATGTAAGATAAATACATATATGTATCAGAGCACAGATTACCCATATGTAATTCAGCTTCACATTTGTAAAGCATTATAGATATATGATACTAAACAGTTTACATATGTGTAAATCAGCTGCACAAATGTGAAAATAAATTGACACGATTTAAAACAAACTCCTACACATAAAAGATAAAAAGATGTGAAATTCACCAACATAGCAAACATAAGATGTAAGTGGTAATTACATCGAATTAGTAACGTGTACAAACAATTTTTCTACTATTATTCAAAGGACCACCAAGATTCAAATCGACTTCTATGTCACTACGTTTAGTTGCTTGACTGGTGGTATCTAGACTTCATCTTCATCCTTACCACCATCAGAACAATATCAATGAAGAGTTGACCCAGTGAAGTCACTATGCGACACTTGTTGCTAACGTTAATACTACAACCACTGGATTTTTTTCTTTTTTCCTTTCATTCCGTGATGTAAACAATGGGAACACCAATGGTATCTCAAAGTAGGTTCTGTTTTTTTCCCTTTTAATCGCGTCGCGACATCGTCATAAGCAAGTGTCACCTCCTCGTAGTATCATACGTCGCTAGCTAGTGCGTGCACTAGCCTATCCTGAACATTACACATGTGTACCACAAATGAACATAACAAACATAGTATGTTGGATGAACTTATTAGCACGATTTTATCTGGTTGTAACCTTGACTATCTCTGTCACTTCCTTTCCTCAAATCAAACTCTTTCCATTCCTCTCTAGTTATAAGCTTCACCAACCATTAATCCCTCACAATCTAATTGTATATTTTAGTAACTTCAGTCACATACTTTGCTAAATTAAAACACTTCATAGCACAAAGCATATTGAATAAAGTGTAAATGCCCAAACTATGAAGCAAGTGGTTTTAGAAATAAATTAAATTGAGCACAAGAAAACTTCAATAGATTAGCACCAGATAAGCCTTGCAACACAAGCGGGTCAAATAAGATAATGAGTCTAAACAGGTTCTAGACAAAACATGCCTAGGTTGAAACTTGTCATTTTATAAATATTGAAGACTGACAAAACAAGCAGGTCGGATATGATAACGATTCACAATGGGCCCTGGTTGAAACTTTTCATTTTATTTATAAATATTGAAATTTGAAACAAATTATAACTAGAAAAGAGTGACAAAACAAGCGGGTCAGATAGGATTAAAAGTTCAGAACTGGTCCTCAACAGTGTGGCTTGGATTGAAACTGAAACTAGTCAGTTTAGAAAAAAATATGAGAAGAAAACTTAATTTTATGAACAATAGGATTTTTTAAAGTACCTCAACTTCACTAAGAAAAATCATTTTCCTTCCATGAAGATGAGCTCTAACAACAATGTCCATGTCCTCAACGGTGGTCTTCTTCAACCAACTACCTGACCCCTTCAATGCCTTATTCCACTACACTCCCGTAGTTCCGTTGAACCCAAAACAGTTCAAGAAAATTCCATTCACCTGTTGTTCCTCTTCAAAATGGAATGCTAAGATAACTTGCTGCAATCATGTTAGTCGATTCTCATCCCTGTTTACATATGACCACTTTGCATGCACCAGTAACAATTCCTCGTTATCCTACAAAATGACAACTAAATTCACACTAAATTCTTTAAATAACCCAAACGAAAACAAGAAAAAAACAAATTAACTTAACATGGGGAACTGTTTTTCTGAGGAAATTAGGATTGGGTTGTAAATCAACATTAAAGATGGCAATATTGTTCCTTCACCTTCTATGTCACTTCCTTTCCCCAAAATCAAACTATTTTTGTTCCTCTTTGTTGTAACCTTGGCCAGCCATTAATCCCCCACAATGTAATTATATACGAAGCATAAAAAAATAGATGTAACATCCGTCAAAAAACCGGATTTACCAAACCCGCTCCGTTTATTAACCGAACAATCAGTTAAAAATTTCGTTGCGTATTTAATGCCCAAATTAATTTTAAGCGATACATAATTAATAAGTATATTGGAATATAAAAGTTATATTTGAAAAAGTATTAAAAATAGTGGTTTAAAAATAAAACAAGGCTGCCGGGTTTCGACCCGGGTCAACCTGGTCAACAACGCTTTAACTCTCATCCATCAAACCACTCCGCCACTTGTGTTCTTTAGTAACATATCAAAACAATTAATTCAAATATCAAACTCGAATTCAAAACTGACGCGCCCAATCGCAGTCGTCGGAAATCCCGACGATTTCGCCAAGATTGGACGGTTTCTTCTATCTTAACGTAAGCATTAACCTCAACATCGGTTATAACCGATGTCCAGTCCGCGACACAAGTCATAACCGCCGGAAAATTATTGACCGACGAATCAAGACGGAAAACGGACCAAATTCATCGATGTTCTGCCCTATAAATACACCCTTTAACTTCTGTTAGCCTTTTCGCTCACAATCACACCCTTTCTCGACGTAATTTCACTCGCCGGAAAACTTCTTCAACTCGCCGGAAAACCGAACCCTTTCACCTCTGTGCATCACTCTAAAAAACAGAACACCTAGAGCTCATACCGAAGCCACCCACACTCATCTCAAGCTCCCTGAAGACCCTCTGCCGCAAGACACACGTCGACGGAATAACTTGCTATCACCTGAATTTCGCCGGCGAAACAGAGGATCTCTGTTCGGTATATCTTGCACCTAATCTCTCTCGTTTTTATTAATCTCACATGTAGCTAATCACAACACACTAAAGAAACTGATTATTTTTGTCAAAACAGTCGGACACCGATTCTGGTTAAGCTTAACGAAGAAGATGAAGTTTTCAGTTGTATATATGTTTAATTTAAATCAAGATATATCTCGGGTTAGACACACAGTCCAGCGGTGAACTGTGTGCAAATAAAAACGCATACGTCCCGAGTTCGATTCTTGTCCCACGCACACTCGCCTTAATAAAAATGTTCCTTTTTAAAACTGAACCGGATTCACTTGCAAAAAGATGTTAAGTTTAATAAAAACCGGAATAATAACCAAGATAGACACACAGTCCAGTGGTGGACTGTGTGCGCGTTTAAACCATACGTCTCGGGTTCGAGTCCAGACTACCGCACCGGTTCTGGCAATTATCAAACTTTTTATATAAGGCAGAAATGAAATTATCTAGTTTGTATATAAGTATAATAAAAATCAGATTATTTACCAAGTTAGACACACAGTCCAACGGTGGACTGTGTGTCAACCTAAACCACAGGTCCCGGGTTCGAGACCTGTGGAGAGCACCGAGCGAGTCATTAAAATCGTTTTTAAAATAAATGATTTTCGGATTAATTCAATTAGTATATAAATATAATTAAAAATAGAAATATTTCAGGTTAGACACGTAGCTCAGTTGGTAGAGCTGCGTGCACGCGAACGGGAGGTCTCGGGTTCGAGCCTCACCCGACGCACACAATTACACAATAAAACTGGTCAACAAGTCAACGGTCAAAAAAGTCAACATTTTTTATTATTTTTATTTATTTATTTTATTTAAAAAATCAATTAAAAATAACATTTTTAAGGTTAGAAAATAGCCTTAAACTCACGAAAATATATCCAATAATCCTAAAAAAATTGATTAATAAAATCCACTTATTTACCGAACCATTATGTTATTATCTAGGTTAGTTTCACTCGTGGTTAAATCAAACTTCGTGCGCATTCAACATCATCAACCGAACGCACCCAATGTGAGTGAATCTTACAACTCCCCTTTTTAATTACACATTTTGGGGTGTTCATGTGTCACAAAAATTAACTCGTTTATTTAAACTTGTGCCATACCATATTGTGATCTAAACTTAGATTGTATATATTGTTTGTAGTTATGTATTTCATATTGTCAAGTTGTATGCAAACTTATTCATTAGGCCCATCAGTTCCTCGTGAGAGACGGGTTGAGCAACGCGTGCCTCAAAACAATTTATTATTGTATGTGTGTGCATTATCTGATATTAAGTGTTTTTATGAATATGTTTACATCTATATTTACTCATATGTGGTTGTGCACTTTATTTTATAATCAATTCAATAAACTTGTTCAAATGCTTTTCATAGGATTCACTCGCCAACTTTTTGTTGATCCAAAAACCATTTTTACACATGATACAGGTGAACAGGATGAAGCAAGGAAAACATAGGAAATGCCTTAGAAGAAAACAATGAAGTCTAGAATGATGTTTAGGACATGATGAAATTAAGATTGTATGTTTCCCTTTAAATTGTAATAATGAATATGAAACGTTATAATAAATGTCATGAGCTTTGATGATAACCCAATCATGCCCCGATCACCTTTTCCGCTGCTGGTCGGGGTGTGACAATAGATTCCACAACGTGAGCTTCCACAAATTTAACATATTTGAAGCAAAGACAAAACCCACTTTGGCATATTAACAAATAGGTTATGTGCATCGAGAAATAATACAACAGTTCATTTCCATGCCCATATTTTATCCCTAAATTCCACAAAATCAAGGAAATTACATGGAAAAGATGAAAGAATTAACCAATTGAACAAAAATTGAACCCTGTAGATTATAAAGAAAATTACCGCTCAAAAATTGAACAAAAATTGAAAGATACCTGCAGATTTAGGAAGGAAATCGATGAAGATAAGTGAGTGAATCCAAAACCAATTAAACAATAATCACCGAAGAATGGCACCAGAGATGGCATGCGTATGAAGGATTGACAAAATTGATTGAACGTGATGAAGATAGTGGGTAATACTGGAAACAAGAGAGAAATAATGAATTGTAAAATTACCAATTTTAATCTTTTAATTAAAATACCAAGAACAAAATTGATTGACTGAGATTTGTTATCACTGTTCTCATAAAAGATGAGTGTTCTCATTTAAACCCTCCCCTATATATATATATATATATATATATATATATAGGTATATAGTGGAGCGTTCAAATAAGAAGAAAAATTTTGTAAAAATAAAAAGAATAACTTTTAAACCAATAGAAATTCTCCATTTACTTCATTTAATGTGTGTATTTAATATTATGAAAAAGGGCATATAGGTAAATCTATAATTGTCATTAATTAGCTAATTAATTAAACTTGTAACTCATTTTTTTAATGTACTTTTTCAAGATAAAATAATTTATGGTGAAGGACAATTTTCGACATGTGTAGGATAAGTTTTAGTATGTGTAGAATAAATTTTGAAATGTGTAGGGTAAATTTTGAAATGTGTAGGGTAAATTTACATGCGTGTGGGGTAAATTCTGATAAGTATAACATATATGTAGGATAAATTTTGAAATGTATAGGATATAATATTTTTTTATTAATGAGATATAACATAATTAATGAGAGGAGTTATAAACTATTTAATGTTTACCATTATGTCCTTTCTTCTTTTTCTTCTCACATAAAATTTATTCTTAAATGAACCTTCTCCTATATATATATATATATATATATATATATATATGGTGAGGTTATTGTATAAAAATGTGTTTTTTGTAAGAAGAGTAAGAAAGAATCTAAACCATTAGATCATTAATTTAATTGTTGAGATCTTGATGACAATCTTGTAAATATTGTTACCATTAAAATAATTAATTTTCTAGATTAAGGGTATAAAGGTAAATTTAACATTTTTAATTTTAGAACTCACATGCAATGCACATGCAAGTTCCTCCTTTGTTTTTAAATGTCAATAACTTTTTATACGCAACTATCTTTATTTTTTTAAAAACAATTACACCATAATAACGAGTGTTTTTTATCTTTATTATGAGTACCATATTGTTATACTTATTTAGAGAAAAAATTACATCTCGATTGGATGTTTTAGTCCATGGTGTTTTTTCTATGTTCATACAATGGTGTTTTAATTGTATTGGGAGTTAGGGTGTCTTCAACAGAACTGTTGTGACTTCAGTTGTTTTATGGTGTCTTTAATATGTTTCAATAGGTTTCTGGTGTCTTCAAAGAGTTAGGGTGTTTTTTGGTGTCTTTACAGAAAATAACACCATATGTACAAATAAAACACCATATACGTATGCTACTATCATTATCAAACATAACATAACATAACAACACCATACTTTCTTTAACCCTCAATCCCAACATACCCAACACGATTGTTTGAAAACATAAAAATTGAACAATATAGATAATTAAAAAGAAACAATAACACACCAGAAAAAAACTGAAGTCACCATTCACGAGAACCCTATTAAAAAATACCATAACAATTATACCCTTAAACCATTAAAAAAACACCATAACACACCCTAACTCATTGAAGACACCTATTGAATTCACCATTCACCAGAAAACCTCTTAAAAAGACACCGTAACAACCAAGTGAAAGACACCCCTAAAACTCGCCTAACTCATAACACCATACGATAAAAACACCATATATATAAAAACGCCATGCACTCCCATATATAAGAATAAAACACCACATTGATAATATGAATACAACATAACATAACATAACAACACCATACTTTCTTTAACCCTCAATCCTGACATACCCAACACGATTGTTTGAAACAAAAAATTTGAACAACATAGATAATTAAGAAAAAAGGGAATTCGTTACCGATCAACAAAAAAAGTAGACATCGATCGAACAAAGAAACAAAAGTCACCCTAAATTTCATACCTAGTTCATCGTTATCCATCAACCGATATATTAATGTATATGGTGTCGAAGATGATCAGTTAATCTCATATACCGTGAATGAAAAAAATGCTCAAGAAGCTATAAATAAATTTTCGTTATAATATGGTGTCGAATATGATCAGTAAATTCAAAACCAAATTAAAATTCGAATTCTCTAAAATAACTGCCAAAAATCGGTTGCAAATATTCATTCCATAATTAGATTTTATTAGTTAAATTACAATTATACCCTTAAACTACCAAAATAAAAAGGGACATGTGTCACCACCAAAATCTTTCTTATCCTTCTCACACTTTTATATTTTTTTACAGGAACCTCTACATATATATATATATATATATGATTAGGATTACTTGTGAACAACTTCTTGAGAGTGAACTGAGTGAACTAATCTTGACCTTTGATCATTTTTTAGATTATAAGGGTAAGATTGATATTAGTAAAGTACTTTTAATTAAAATTTCTTAATTTTCTCATATCTTAACTCCCTCTCTCTCTCTCTCTCATTTTTAATTATTTCTCTATTATTTTAATTACAAGAGATTAAAGGACTAATGTTTATTTTTAAATAAACTCTTATGTTCTTTTTAAATTAAATATTAAACCTATTAAATTATGTTTTTTTACATATGTATACTATTCAGTATATACAAGACTTATACACTTGTATATAATTACATCTTGTTCCCACAGGTCAGTATAAACCAGATTTATACACATGTGTATTATTCAAGTACATATGTGTATAAACTAACAAATGTGTATCTTGTATAAATTGATAGTTAGCGAGACTATATACATGTGTATAAACTAACATCTGTGTATCTTGTATAAACTAATACTATCGAGATTGTACACATGTGTATACACTAACAACTGTGTATCTTGTACATACAGAAACTAACAAGATTTTAGGAATTTTGATTATATTGTTTAATAAATCCAATTTACAAAAGACGCAAATACCCTTCTATCAATTAATTTAAAGGAAAGTTATAACATTATAATTACAATCCTGTCATTGTTTAAAAATCTCTAGATGATATAATCCAATGGCTTAGATTAGTTCACACAGTTCACTCTCAACGCAGTGTTCACTTTAAAACCCTACCATATATATATATATATTAAATTAAGCAAAATGGTATCCATCTAAATAAATTTACTTAGCCTGTTTATAATTGAGTATCAAGTTTTTCGTGATTTTGTCTAAAAACTTATTTAATTTGTATATCTTATAAGTTATTTTTTAATAAATAATAACCTTTTTTTCCCATACAACAATTGTTTTAAATAACAATGGATGTCATTTTTTATATATACGTTATTCACTTTTATTAGTCAAATGAAACGTTACAAACCAAAACCCTAGTATTCCCAAATTAGTATAGAACTCCCTAGTTTCGTATAGATCTATCATATCTTAAACCCTTGCAATAGTTCGTATCAATTAAATATCCTTTACAGGATATTACAGGGTGATACTTATAGAATTCTCCCAACATCTTGCAAGTTTGTAAGTTGTTTAGTTTTGCTTGTACCCTAAAATGAGTAGATCTTATTTTTTCATTTTTTGTTACTTTAATTTTTTCGGGTGTATTATGTGTCTTAATTTCATAATGTTTACTTAGTTTCTTATAATTTCTAACATGCAAAATAAAGTGTCATATGTACTCATAAATTGTATCTTATGTTTCATTAATTTGTTTCTCATACATGTACTACTTGCTTACCGTCTTGTGTCATTGGTTTCATATGGATTCACTAGGTTGGCCGGTTCCCCAAGGGCATGGGTTGAACTCGAGACGCCACTATTGTTTCATAGATTCACTCTTTGGGGATTGAATCGCATCATTGTTTCATTATGTTTCGTTTCATTATTTGTGGTAGTTGTGTAGATTGTCGAATTAATGTTTGATGTCACTTATACACTTAAAGTTGCAAATTAATTATTTTTATATGATAACTTAGCTAAACTATAATTACATCACTTAAAAACTAAGGTCTATTCGTCAACTTATTGTTAACCCAAAAATATTTTACACATGATACAGGTACATAAGGTTGAGGATCAAAGTGAATACACATTGGATGTGCTTTAGAATAATGAAATGGAACTTATCATATGATTTTTTTTTGGATTATTGTATTTAAAATTGTGATGAATACTTATGTGATCATGTGTGACAATTTAATATTGATGATTTAAATATGCAAACTTATATTAGTGTTAAGAGCTATGAGCAATCCATCATGCCACGTGCCATTTTCAATGCGTGTCGGGGTGTGACATTGTAAAGTAATAATAGTAAAAGGAAATATGTCTGAAACGGGAGTGCCAAATTTCAAATGACACTTAGGACACGAAGTGGTAGCAACATAGGCTTCATGACGGGTGTGTAATACTTAAGAGCCCATCCTCACGGTAACCTTGAGCTAGGACCTGTTTTGTTCATCAGACTTGAATATAAAAGAATAGGTTAGAAAATAATGCATCAACATCATTGTCTTTCATTAACGTACTAACGAATATGATATTTTTGGTGATGTATGGAACCAACACATCACTTAAGTGGATAGATTTATCCATGGTAGATTTTCCTATATGAGTTACGGGAAGGGAAGTACTGTTCTCAAAAGTAACACGTTCATTACCTATAGGAGGAGTTGGGTTGGTGACGGTAGAAGGGGAAGATGACATGTGATCGGTAGCACATGAATCAGCATAACAGTCTGAAGAGGTCGTGGTAACATGGCATTGCGCATGAAATGCTTGAGCTAAGTGATCATCTGTTGGTGTGGCACTGGATACAAACGAAGCAACGGAGGGGCAGGTGATCATCTGACAGTGGTAACATGACAATGCACTTGAAACGCTTGAGCCAAGTGATTATCTGAAAATGTGGTGGTTACTGACCGTGACCACCAGTAGTGCCTGAGCCACAAGTAAAACGACCACCTTGACCACAAGCCAGAGCCGAAGGATGAAATGATTGGGCTGCATAGGCCACTGGTGGAGAAGAAGTCCCATGAAGAACATGAATGGAGAGTTCATGGCCTTTGGCTCGAGCAAGTAGATCGGCAAAAGATGGTGGTGGACAAGTGGATTGGATTGATGTGGAGAATTTTTCGATAGTGGGTCTGAGGTCACATAAGAACTAATTGACCTGATCATTAGGGTCAACGATGTGACCGATTGCATCCAATTGATCACACATCAGTTTAAAACTTCTACAGAATTAATTATTATATGGTATTGATTGCATCCAATTGATCCACACATCAGTTTAAAACTTCTACAGATTTAATTATTATATGGTATTTTGATCTGTTATAAATTTATTTTATTATAACTTAATTACCTTATGTGATTTTCTATAATTGTTTTGAACAATATAGATAACCGACATAACATTTTGACGTGAATATGAAATTGAACTACTACTATATAAAAATTATTGGTAAAAAATGCATTGGGTGAGAATATTAAAATTTTATTATGTATTTGTAATGAATTTTGACGTACTTTTGTTGATGATATAAATTTTATTTTGATTATTTTTTATATGACTCAACCCAACCTATCCAACCCGACCCGACTCAAGCAAGTCCGACCCGAACCATATCGAAATATAATATTATTTAGCGATAAACAAACAACCCTTAAAATTTCTGCCCCATGAAAAAAACTTCATGGGTCCGCCACTGTAAAAGATCATGCATGTGGCCAATTTAATTCGGATTCAAAATTCCAGTGAAAACTGACATGCATTGAAATACATCTAAAGATTATAATTCGGGTTCAAAAGTTTGTATTTCATATGACATGTGTTCACATGTAGAATTATTCATCCGTACCGTGCAGAAGAATGATTTAACATCGCATTTTAAATGCTACTTTCTAGGCACAGCTTCCAACAAACATTAAATTTAGGAAGAAGATTTCTAACGAAAATTGACTTGCATTGAAATACCATTTAAAGATTATAATTCTAAAACCATTTCAAGTACACTTGTAAAATGTGTATTTCATATAATATAATATGTGTTCACATGTAGAATTATCCATCCGCAAAGAAGAATGATCTAACATCATATTTTAAATGTTTTACTTGTTGTTGTTGTTGGGATTTTGTATTATTGTTAACAAAATTATTATTAATAAAAATGGACAGACATCCTTTTACCATTCAAGTTGGACAGAAGTCCAAAGAAGGTATTTTAAAATACAAATTTATTAAATAATTTTTATTAATTACTTTAAAACAGTCTATTTTAAGCTCCAAGACTCAAGAGCTCGTGTTTAGAAAAAAAAAATGCTTAAAACGATGATGTGAAGATCCAAAACTGGAAATTAAGGGAGTGGTATAACATGTGATGAAAAGCGTGAACATTTTTATACCATGTGAGACTAGGCATGGGCTTGGCAAAGTTCTCAAAACAAATTTATTGCTGCACTAGATATCTTCCATTCTGTTGTGTGATTGACAAGTGAAAAAATGCATCAGAATAGTGTTTGCCGACAGCTAGAAACTAGAAACATTTGACATGGTTGGCCCACTGCTTTTATATTTTCATTATTGTATTTTGTTTTTGAAGATTCATCTTAACTCAAAGCCAATAGATAAACAAAATGAAAGCTCAAACTCCTTATTTAGACAAATGCAAGTAAGTAATATTCACATTTTATGGAAATTAAAATTCAGAATTCTTGTTTTGCTTTATCCAGACTTTAGTTCAGTTTTCAGGTAACGAACATACTCATGTTGTATCATCTCTCCGCCGTTCACAGGATCAAATGCGCACCTGTAGAAACTGATTATTCACAGATTATTAGATAGATGGATATCGAACAGGTGTGTATACAAACTTTTTTCAAGTATTGATGATGTACCTTCCATTCATGCCCACAATAATCACTGTGTTCTGTGATCCAAATGCTGACATGTACTGGGTGGGTTCAGGCAAGTGAAACCGAGCAAATGACCATTCTGAGCTAAAGTATTTTGGCAACACACCTACAGAGATGATCCAGAAAACATCAGAATTTGTAAACCAGATTTTAAATTTAAACAATTAAAAAAAAGAATCTTCTGCTGCTCTAAAGATGGATAATACTAAAGGTGGGAAATGGGTGGGTTAGGCGGGTTGGGTAACGGGTCAAAACAGGTTGGGTTGACAAGGAACACATTTTGTCCAATAATTTATTAATAATTAGTTTGATTAGATAGATAAATTAATTCAATGAAAACGTAAATTTACAAAAATACATTTTTTTGCAACTTTCAATCCCTTGACCCATCCAACTAATTCTACACATTTCCTATTTAGCTAGCTAACCATTTTATTTTACCCGCTCGTCCCCATAAGAAATAAAATATCATCTATGCTGACCCACACATAAGTAAATGGGTCAAAATTTCCACTTCTAATATATGATACATTCTTCACATAAAAATCATAAAATTTCATTTTTTGGGGAAGTTTTCATTATAAAGTGACATGTCTGCTCATTATCATCATTACAATTTAATTGATGAGATTACTTGACCTTAGTAATTCATCTACTTTGCCTTTATTAAAGGACTCTATAGAAATTTGACGAGTAATAAACAACGTTCTTAAATTGCATGTCAAGTCAATCATTGCATTTCTCATGGGATGGGACATAAGTACATAACATCATCATCATCATCATCATACTCGGTAAATCCCACCAATAGCAAAGCTAAGGTAGTGTCTGAGGAGGATAAGATGCACACAACCTTACCTCTACTCCGTAGGAATAGAGAGGTTGCTTCCAGTGAGACCCCCGGCTCAATAGTAGTTTTGCATCAAGCCTTGGACATAAGGCACATGACACTCAGCAATTGTGCATGTACCCCGTTGTCTTTTGGCTATCAACGCCATCACATGATGCATAATTAACCGTCCCTCTCTTTTTAACGTTATTTTCACGAAATTGGTAAAAATCATGCACTTTCACTTTTGCCCCCGAGGGCCCACACATATATACATTATATGCGCATACCGCAAGTGGGGACATATTAGCTGTAATCAAAACTTCTAACGTATCCGTTCTTATTTACATTAAAACCAAGTAACTAATGACTTGATACTTCCGTTTATTAAACTAAGACCATTTACTATCATTTCACATTTTTTCACTCACATCACTGCGACATCATAAAGTACTTACCACCTCACCACACCACTTCCATTAACATTTTTTCATTAAACCCTCACTATGGTTTCACTGGTTTTTACTAACCACTACCCAATAAAATAGTACTATTTTTAAGTAAGTTAAACAAAGAAAATTATATGAGGTGGTTGATAGTTAATAACAGTCACGATTTGTGCAAGTGGTTTCCTTGATTGTCATTATAAGGAAAAGGAATAATGTATGAATAGGCCACCCAGATAGTAAAGCTAGCTTTATAGGTCACCCAAGTATAAATATGGTTTTATTGGTGCCGGTTCCAGCAATAAACATGCCAAAAACCTTAATTGACAAAATACCCATTAATTTAAAACGTCACTTCTAGAGTTGTAAAATGGAAAAAAAAAAACCCCTGAATCCACTCAATTATGTTTTGATAACCCACCTAAAGTTGATTCTTTTACGTAGGGTCAGGAGCATTTTTGTCATTTTCACAACTCCAGAAATTGGGAAGCTTATATTATGGCATTCTGTCCTTTAACTAATTTTTTTGCATAAATATGTTTTGTCCTTTTAACTTTTTACCCTGAATCAACATAGATGATGGCATAAATGAAATTAAAATTGATACCTCGATGACCTATTGACCTCTAAAACTGCTTCAATTATAGTTTCATGGGCATTATGGAAACTTTTGATTTCTTGGATGGCATATGTATATGTATATGTTATCTCTAAACACAAGTCACATACAATTTAAGGGATCTTTGTATTAGTATTACCTTTCATGAAAGATAGTGAAGAACCAGGATTCGCACCAGCAGCACTTGGTGAAATTAAGGCATCAAGAGAAGATGAAGAATTCTGGTGTGAAAATGGTGGAGAATGACCAGTGGTAGATTGAGTTGATGGATCCTCACTAACCACCCGCACTCTGAGACTAAATATATGCACAGTACCTTTATCACTTGACACTGCCAGCCACTGGACATTTGGAGAAAGGGCAATACCGTAAATATCAGCTCTATCCACTCCTCTGCGTACCTACCAAGACATATAGTTAGAAAGACGAATGAATTTGACGTAGATTTCTTTTACCTTCACTTGTTCAAAGTTGTTTATTATAATATATTTGTAATCAATTAGATGTAGCATCCACAGTCATTTTTTTCATTTCTGTTAACTTTTCTTTAAATACTGTGTGCTATCAATATGAATAGAAAGGACACTAGTATTAGAGTAATAATCCATTAATGCATTTAGAAGACTCATTCAACCCATTTTCTTCCTAGCTTATATATTTAATTTGACAAGTTTGAGATCAAGCATAACCCAAATTGACCCAATTATAAGTAAATTGGTGAAATTTTCCACCTCTACAGTTTACATATATTGGACCGAATATTACATGAACACTCACATAACAAACCATAATATACCTCCTGTAATCGAGTCCCGTCCATTGTGTTGAAGATTCTAATTAATGTGCCCTTTGTGCTGGCGGTGGCAAGAAGAAGCCCATCCATAGTCATGGTCAAACATGCAATCCTAGAATCATGAGCATTGATCAACTTTGTCATATTTAGTCCAAAATGTTCGACTCTAACTTGTCCTCTTCGCAGACCAGGGCAAGCCAATACAGACGTATTCACCTGGTGAGATAAACAACAAAGTCCTCTAGGGTTTGCCAGCGTTTCTATCTGATGTAGAAGCTTTAGATCCATAAAATTATAAACATATATTTTATGCTCGAGAACAACAACAATCTGGTCACGTCTTAATTTTACCGCCCTAACATCTGACCTAAACGAAAATTCACCAATGCAACGACTCTGATGATCGTCCCATATTATTACTTTATTTGGAGGATATTGTGTATTAGCTTTACCGCCAACAAGTGCTAGAATGTTGCTTCGGAAAAGCATTTCGATTATTCCGAATCCTCCACTTTTTAAATCACGCCTGAAGGTTTCTTTGAAAGGATCACAGTTGTATATACGAAAACCATGGTTTGTACCAGCAGCAAAACAGCCATAATCTTGGTTCCACGATACTGATAATAAATTCACTCCGCTCCCATCAATATCTGAATTTGAATTGCCAGAGGGATCAAAGATAGCATCCATTGGGGGCTCAAATGCTGCAAAATGCGGTTGTTGAGAGCCTCGTGATGTTGAAACAGTGAAATTCATAGGGAAGAAACATCAGTCATTAAAGCAACCTAAAGCTGTAAAATGTTCAAATATAAAGAATTCATTTTCATTACTCGGATGACATGGTAAATATAGACCCTTTACTTATTTATTAATCCAATAAAAATCATTTATTTCCTAATCAATTCCAACTTTTCAGAAATTAATTAAGTTGAAACAGCAATGGCATGCTGCAAAAACGCATCAGGTAAAAGCTAAAAGATTATGTGAAAAGCTTAAATAAAAAGATAAGACAGTTGAAATACATGCTACAATGAAATTGCTGTCAAGCGATGACTCTCAAGTTTCTACATTGATTTAGTGTCATGGATGAGTATTACACTTGCACACAGGAATAAATACATTCTACAAGGCGTGTATGATACTAAGAACTACGGAACATAATGTGACGATCCATCTAAATTCTTGCAACAATGAGCCTTGGTGGAAGGATCTATGTGGAAGTGTATGGTCAGTTCCTTAGTTAGGGATACTTCCTTGGAAGTCCCTGGAACATTGTAAATACTAAAGAGTTCCAGACTAGTAATTTAGACTGTCGATATAATAGATTATAGCCATATATTTTGGTAGGGAAGTGATATAAGGAGGTGCCTCATTTGGCACAAGCCACCTCATGAAGTTCCTCGAATACATTAATACAAGTTTTAAAAAACAATTCAAATTGTTCTCCCAAGCAATACAAAGTATTCTTATTTCCTACACTCCTGTGTCCTCTTTAAATTGTTGCAAGGAGTAAAGTTTGGCTTACTTAATTCGATTACTAAATACTGCACAGAAGCTCCTAAAGATAAGTATGTGAGTGACACAATAAGCATACATAATAAGAACTCTATGCATTTCTTGCTGTGTAAGATTCATTGTTGACTAATTACTATCAACCAGTCATATGAAGAAAATTGATGCTATCCAGGGTTATAAAAAAGCAACTGGATATACTTAACCAGATGGAACATTCATACTTATTAAATCCAGCATAGTTATTACATTGCACATGTCATGTCATTTACACATTCAATTGCATGATAATGACTGAACCTCTTTTTGTTATTTCACGAAATCTCAAGCAATAGCATTCACCTGAGACCATCCTCAACAAAGCATTCAATCAAAAGCTTACTTTTTTCCAAAGAAGACTTCGCTACTTATAATAATAATAATCATCATTCATCAATTCCTAATTATCATATCAAGAACTAAAATAGCAAGCAAACAATAAACACAAATTGCCACGATTAACTAGACCAATTTCTAAATTCTTATTCATCACATATACTGATTTCCAGAAACTAAAACAGCAAACAAGCGATAAATTATTATAATACACCAAGCTTCCACTCATAATTTTAAACTAACAAAAAAAAAATCAAACACACTCACCAAATCATTGCAGATTCACTCGATCGCACAATTCTGTTATTCAACATCATCTCCGGATTCCTGCAAATCACACATTCCGTGATCCGTAACGTGAAAGTCAAGCAAACCGTACGAACTAAACGTTATCAACAAATGAAAAACCCTAAGTAACCGTAATTGTGACCTAATTACCTTGAAGAGGAAGTTAATCGAGTTGGAATGACGATGAGCGATAAAAGTTTAGCGTGATTGTGGATTAGATTGCTTGAAGAAGGAGTGATTGATTGCGTGCACGAGTGAATGATAGATCGGATCCGATGAGATGAAATTGGGTGTAATGGAGTATACGTGCAGAGTATTGTTGCTGTGTAAGATGCGAGGAATTCGTGATGGGAGGATCAAGAAGACGAGGGTATCAGAAATTTGTCTTGCACTAATTCCAGAGGTCACAAATTCAGCTTTATAAAAAAAATATACAATAGATAAATTATACACTAAAATTATTATTATTATTATTATTATTATTATTATTATATATTTTAGAAATATATAATTGTTGTAATCATATATAATCTTCATTTAATTAATATTTTGGTAAAATATAGTAAATTTAATCGGTGGAGAGATATGGTGTGGGATCACATTTTTTGTGCTTGAATTTATAATAAAACGACATTAGATATTTGTGTGTCTGTACGGGTTTGATTTTCATAAAATTTAGTGTGTGGTGTAAGATCAGGCCAATCTTTGTGTTTTCGGTTAAATACATGGTCAAGTTACATAACTATTCAGGTATTGGAAGGTAGGAAAAGGTTGCTCTCAAAGGTATTGTCATGGTCTTTTGTTGGTGTCTATGGAAGACGAGGAACGAAAAAGAGATTTTCAAACATGGAGTCAAAGTGAAGAAGACTATTCGAAAGATTAAATCGATTAGGTACTTATGGTATAGGTATAGAACCAAGAATTGTATTGTAACTTGGGAGATGTGTAATTTCATTATGGTGTATGTGGTTTGTTTGTTTTGGTTGGCACCTATTTTTTGGGTGACGTTGTAAATAATACATATCTTTAAAAAAAAATCGAGTCAAGGGCTCACTAATTCGATTCAACATTCGAAAAAGACCAAGGACAATCAATATTTTGGTACCACACGATACATGAAAATTTCAAAAAAAAAAAAAAAATTGGCCAGAGTTTTGAAACGCTAGGGAAGGGATCTTATGCATAGATAGATGTAGTAAATGGGTAAGTATTCGTTTATTTAACTATTATTTTATAATAAATGTTTTTTTTGTAAAGTTTAACGTTTCTTATATTTTTTGTACTTCTATTTTTAGAAAGCTTGTATTCTTATTTCATTCCAATCCTTGTAATATCGAGACTTTGATCATAATAGAAATCATATTTTTATATCAACCTTGTTTAATCATACATGCATAATATTGTAATAAGTCTCAAAATAAACGTTTTAATTTAAAACCGTGACATATATCGAGATTATATTTTTTCGGAATCACATTCATACATGTTTCATACTTATAACATACTTGCATACACCTTTATAGCATAAAATAACCAAAAATACATGTGCAAGGTGAAAATTTACATCTACCAACCACTTTCTTTAATGTCCTAACTCCCAACCACCTACATTAACTCTTAAACCCTAATCCTCACTTATAAATACAAGTCTTCACCACCTCCTAAACACTTTCCACACCCTCTAATCACTCTGAAACTCTCTCAAATCATTAAGAAATCTTTTGCTTTTGGGTAGAAAATTCTAAGTCCAAAAAGTGAGTTTGAGCTTGTTTCTTCATCTTTTTCTTCTTGTTTCTTGCTTTCCTCCTACTTGGACAACCTCTAAAAGTGTTATCACATGTTTACCAAGGTAAAAAAAGTTGGTACATCACCATTTTGAGATCCAAAGTTGGGTTAAATTCTGTTTTTAACAAAGCTATTATACATTCATCTTGTGCAGATGTTTTCTTGAAGTGTATTGTAACAAATCAAGTTCCCAACTAATTTTCATGATGAGGGACTTACGTTGAGGTTTACTTCAGTAACTATGAGGTTCATATGCCTCCTTACTTTATGTTCAAAGACCTCAAGTGGTCTCTATGTGAGTAAAAACCAAATCAAGACTTCAACCTTCAATGTGGAAGGATTTGTGTTATGGTTAAGGTGTGAACAATGGAAGCTTTGGCTTCAAACTATGGTTTCACCTCCTTACTTAGTTAGTTAATCCATAACCTAAGCCACTTAGTAAACTTTCTACTAATAAAATGTCCAAACTGCACCAAGTCTCCAAACATTTTGCCATGATTGGAATGCACCAGTCTAGTTTGAGCTCTCTAGGTTAATTGGTGGATTAGAAATTTTATTCACTCATATTCATGACCAACCGAAACCATCAACTAAGTTAATGATTTTGTGCTTTGGTGAATCATATAATGAGGTTTAATGGATGAAAATCATCCTACCTCCTTAAATGACCATTACATAGTACCCTAAGATACTAAGACTATATGTATAAATATCCAAAACCGAATCTTAACACCAACCAAACTCATGGTTGAATATTATGTATTATGGTAGACATTATATTGGATTAAGATTCATCGTACGTGGACTTCCAATGGGCGAAATAATGCCTATGAAAATACATAAAAATGGTGACCAATATGAGTGTACATGGACTTCCAATGGGCGAAATAGTGCCTATGAAAATACATAAAAATGGTGTCCAATATGAGTGTTTTAACAAGATAACTTTTATGTAGTTTCGTTCTAAGTTATCATTCGCATACAAATTCCTAATCTAACCCATCGTACTTACATGCCTTGTTCATCCTTGTAGGATAAGTCTATGGCTTCCCAAACTCTCAAACGCATCAACTCACTTACGTGGAAACTTCTACGTAAACCGTGAGTTTACATGATCCCATTTTACCTTTTCACACTTTTGGGTGCAATATGTACAATATTATCAAACTTACAATCACATTATTCACATCAATCAATCCATTAATACATGCTTAAATGATATGCTAAGGATACATGCATGCTAGAAGCCTTGCCTGTACAAATATTTTTTATTAACGTCATGAGCCAACTTTAACATGTATAGCGTTATAGGAGTAGCATACCGCCCTTTTGAAGGGTCTATATTAAGTCAATCAATCACGGTTTTGTTCGCTTCGGTGACAAAATACGTAACCTTGTGTACACAATTGGTTTGACCCATATTTGTTGCATGCTAATTATGTTATGTTTTATGCATTAGTATATCTTATGTCATGTAGGATTGATGACAACTTTTCTATCTATGCTAGTAGCCAAAACTTGTATACTCACCAATGCTTTATGTGTTGACATTTATTATAATATATATTGCAGAAAATTGATGATGCGACGTTTCAAGAATCCAATAGAATGGATTTAGAAACAGATTTTAATTTTATGTACTTCTCTTTTTGTCGTATTTGAACTTCCATGTTGTATTTCTATTTCAAAACAATTTATCACTTAGTTTATTAATGAAATTTGAGTTAAATTAATTATTGTCACATTTAGCAAGTTCTGATATCTTGAGCAATCTATTTCGTCCCGTCACGATACTTTCGTCATCGGTTGAGGTGTGACATAAAAGCCCCTGTTATTGAAGGAAATTTTGATGAGCTTTGAAATCGGAGTTGAAGAATACATGTTTTGAAATAACCCTTTATACAATGTAAATGGAAAATTTTTGGGACCATCTATAGTTTTGTTATTATAATAAGGAAGTTATTATAAATATAAAGAGGTAATTTTATAGAAATGTAATCAAGTTTTATAATTGATTTAATTAAGTTACTGAAACTTTTTTTTATACTATAACTATGTAACTATCAGGTTACTAATAATGATATGTCAGGTTTTATTAATTTTTTTTAATTTTAATATGACGTGGAAAATAAAAAAAATGACATGGATTTTCCCTTGAAAAAATTAAAAAAAATCACATTTTGTTCTAAATCTAGTAAAATAATTCGTTTTGAGTTTGAAAAATATATTAATTTTGTTTAAATAGAAATTTTGTATTTTGAAATGAGTAAAATTAAAACAACCTGCAACCAACTGTGCAACTCGAAAGATAATTTGCATACTTCATCTAAAACTAAAATGAAACCATACAACGAAGGTGTAAAAACAATTTTAAAACTCTTAACTAGATAATTAAAGCATAAACGGAACTCTAGAGCATACGTACAAATATATTATATTCACACACATACAAAATCCCTACCCTAGTTAACCCTTACTGATGGACGTAGGGGATGAAATTTTGCAACCAACTTTAAATAGTGATGAACATAAACTGCATCTTAATCGAGTTTCATGGCTTTATCATACAATTTTCGGTTCAAAACCGAGCTCGACAATATTGGGTATCACAGAACCGAGAACCTTACACATTACACGGTTCGTGGTTCTCACGGGTTTAAACCACATCATGCTCAGCCCTAAGCCTGATAAAAAAAGAATCCCTACACATTGTCTTTGGGTCGTGTCAATGGTAGGGAGGATTGAAACATTCAAAGGTTTAAATATGTTTTTATTTTATAAAATCCACCTAATATAAATAATATTTGCATTAGCATAAAAACATAAATAAAAAATAAAAGAAAAAAATGGTGACATGAACAACTGAAACACTTAGCAAACTTGATTGAAACACTTAACTGAAACACTTAGCAAACTTGATTATATTTTACTAGCATTTTCCCACATTTTAGTAGCATTTTCCCTAAAAAATAGTTTAAAAAATTTTTGATGTTACAATTAAGGTCAAGTCGTCCATTAATCATGGTTTCTTCACCGATATAACATCCCATATCTCATTTTAGACCATCACCAATAAGGGTGGTATCAGCCCATCATCTTTCTCTCTCTCGCCCATTCACATTTCATTCTTTCTATAAAAACAACACCCATTTTCCTCTCTTCTCTCTCTATCCTATACTCACAACACTCATTTTTTTCTAGCTTTCCTCACATACAAAACCTAACCCTCTCTTCTTAAAAACAACTTCACCCGATAACAAGAACACTAAAGAATTGCCACATCACCTAAATACACACTAAAAAATTCTTATTGTGGATGCTATTGATATTATATTCTTATTGTTATTGATGATATAATAAAGGAAATTCTAATTCTTAATATGGGAATAAATTATGAGTGTTTAAAAACACATTAAAATAAAATAATCTCAAGATCAAAGTAAGAGCAGGCTATGCAAGCTAGACTACAATTGTACAACTTCTATCTTTACTAATTGTAAAGGTGATCACCTACTTAAAATTGAAAAACTCTTTCTTGTTATTACAGGAGAAATTATTGGTGATCTATCCAATTCATATGAGAAAAAAAGTTATGCTGATCCACTATTAGAAATTAAGGTGTTGTTTGTTTTTTAAAAGATAAAATGTCTATAGTTTGTGGACTACATCTGTAGACATCTGTAGAAGAAAATGTGGACCAAATCTCTGTAGTCTGCAAGAATAAGCTGTTTGTTTTTTTAATGTATGTAAGCTTCTAAAATAAACTGATGGTGGTGTACGGACGGTAGTGGTGGGTGGTTGTGGTGGACATGGATGTGGTGGTGGTGGGACGTGGTGGGTGATGGAGGTGTGGTGGTGGTGGTGATGGACGGTGGTGGGTGGTGGTGGTGATCGACGGTGGTTCATGGTGGGAACGGTGATGGTGGGTGATGGATTGGTGGACGATGGTGGTGGTGGACAGTGGTGGTAATAAAACGTTTTCAGAAAAACAGTCTGCAGATGGTAAAATCTGCGAGTGGTCTGCGCGACGTAGACAGAAGAGGCTGTACAGATCTTTTTTAGAAAAACAAACACTATCTAAATGTGCTTGAAATGTGTTTAAAATATGCGGGAATTGGTGTTCTCTGATTGCAGGCTAGGCTTATTACAAGAGATGGTTAAATAGCATTTCTTGTCCTAATCTCTAACATCTGAAAATGTAATTTATTACAATATATTTTTGATATTTGGAAATATAATGTAATACAAACATATTTGTGTTTTGTCTCTAGTATCTAGGAACTGAAGTACATAAAAATAGTTGTATTTTACCTGTAGTGTATGTTATTGATACCAAATATAACTTTTTATAAAGTAAAACAACAAATTTAACACATTACAATGTCCAGTTGATGGGTTTATTATCTAACATATGTCATTGGTGGACATATCATCTACATATGGTAATAATATAATGCGACTTGTTATCGGGTAAAAATATTTTTCATAACTAAAAATTTTGGGCCCTCGATTACAATTTGCCAGTAAATACATCATATTTAGTTATGGTGTCCAAAAACTTATCTAGCCAGGCCAAACCATCAGCCTGTTTACGAAGTCAAAGGTCTAATTTTCCGTCCATTGTAGAACCAACAAAAACGAGATCAAGCAGAAGGTCGATGCCCTTTTAATGAACGTCCCTTTATGACGACGTTTAAGGCGACATGCTGCAAGTTAAGCAATATAATGGTTTGGGCACACCTCCCTCGGAATCACATGCTACAATAAAATACGGTCACACTTCTGAACGTTTTGGTCTCGGTTCCAAAGTCAATATTTTTAACATTAACAAAAGGAATATTGTTTTGAGTTCATTTTTCCCTAAGAGAAACATAACATGAACATAATAAATACATCACATGTTTAGGAAAAAAGACCTATCCATTTAGCCCCTGCCAAATTATGACTAACATGACAAGGATTGCTCTTGTTTTTTTTTTTTTGTAAATTTTTTATTTATATACTACACAATATATATATGTGTGAGTGTGTATATATATATATATATATATAAGAGCTATCAATTTTGTCACATATTATATGATTCCAAGTTTCAAAATTGATTTTAACAATATTAACAAGATGCATAAAGCTAGTATTTATGTACAATATGTATCAATATAGGCTCATTAAAAGTTCAAGAACTAGTTAATGTGGTTAAGATGTTGGGTATTTGAGGAATGAAGTGAGAAATTACAAGTGGACCAAACAGAGATCCACAGCAAAATGGTGTCAAGAAAACACCGAGAAATCTCCAGTTTTAGAACCACTGGAAGAAGAGGCTTGTAGACCCATCCCCGAATGAGCGTATACCTGCTGGTTTCACCACAGATCTACATAAAGGGCATGTTCTCTCTCTTTCAAACCTGCAAAAAAAAAAAGATAATGTTGACTGGTCAAATGTCTAATCAGGTCATCAAAATTTGGTTATATGGCCTTTTAGCAGGCATTCAATAGTAAGACATCCTACATTAAATTAGTATATGCACATGCAACAAACTATCATCAAATTAAAAGAGTTTGGATTTGAAGGGGAGTCTAACCATTCTGAAACGCAATCTTCACAGAATATGTGTTTACAACGCAACAAAACTGGTACTTGCATCTTTTCCCGACAAATAGCACACATGTCTCCTGCTTCAATTACCTGCAATAAGGAAAAACAAGAATCTGTGAACGTTTTAGGCATTTAAAGAACCTAATTGCATCATTGTAGAATTATACCTGTTCCGGTGTTGCATATGATCCATAATGGACTTCCTTTTGTGATAACACCTTGAATGCAGCCCATAAAGATCGAACCTGTGAGCAAGGAGACATACATTACTAATTAACTCCCAATATATAAAACTTAAATAGATATATAAATACATTGATTTCAAACTACTGTCGCTTCATACCTTCTCAACTATTGACGTAAGCTTGAAGGTAAGATATAACCCCGTTATCAAAGACGAAAAGAGGCTCCCATATTCTTTGTTTAGGAAAAAACGGTACCAGACCGGAGCAGGTAAGAATGCACGGTATAACAGCAGTGCATACTCGACTAGTGTCAGCATTTGACCCTAACAATAATAAAACAACATGTCAGAATGTCCTTATGCGTGTGTGTTATTTTTTTTGACACTCAAACATCACAAAATATTGTTTTTTTGTCATTATGGTGATTAACCATATTTCAAATTATGTCGCATTACCTGTCTACGAAAAGCAGGACCCTTGCCCTTTCTATAATACATAAGCAATAACAGCTTAAAAGCCATTCCTGCCTGCCTCACCATTGTATCTGCACGAAATAAAACACATTTAAAATGATGAAATACTCACATATTTACATAGCATGTAATATTCAGTTTTGCCATTTTTTAAGTACAGATGGCTTAAAAAGTAATCCCAAAACAGTAATTTCATACCGTTCACAATGATCATGAATATAGCATGCCAGAATGGTGGTATTGCTCTTGGTGGAACCATGAATAAAGGATAACAAAGATCATCATTTTTGTCCCACCAATAAACTCCAATCACTTGAAGCGCAAAAACTACAAAATAACCACCAAGAACAGATAGTCTTCTCTCCCCCTGCAAAAAATGTCAAAGTTAAGCTCAAGAAAAGATGACTAACGGTGTTTGAATAAGTACAAGTGCCATCATTGATCATACCTTCAATGCCGTCTGCTTTTGAAGAATTTCATTAGACTTGAACAAAAAAGCAGTTACATAAATCGTGACGAAGAAACCTGCAAATGATGATGAAACAAAGCAATGAATCCAAATTCTACATGAAGAAAGACAAATTGAATTTTAATAATCCAAACTATGATCCATCCATTGGCTGATAATAATTCATACGGGCAATATCACCGGTGACAATTTTAAGTTTTAACTTTCATTTTCTTTGCCAATGTCACCCAGTCTAACAGTAAAGTAACTTCGTAAACCACAAATGAACATTACAACTGACTAGTTTTTATCTAAATCAAAATGTATATTGTTTGAAACTAAGGGGCAGATATAGTTACTTCTCCGCCCTACTGACAATGTGACCAGTGACACTTTTAACTTTTATGTTCTTTGTCAATGGCAATCCCAGTCTAACTAAAGAGTAAATTCATCATCTGCTAATGAACAACTAAAGTAAACTATTTTGAAACGACAAAACTGTTAACGAAAGTAAAACATTACCGATATGAATTATTACGCCGGTTACCTTGCAAATGCTGTCTGATAAACACAATCAACAACAACAAATAAAACGGAACAAACTGGGCCATCCACCTCGAAACTTGCTGCATATTATACCGCTGTCCTTGATACGAAAAATAGTTACGACTCCCATTCTCGGCAGAGATTCCAGTGTCTCCTCCTCCTCCACCACCATCTCCAGCATTCACTGGTTCTTCTTCTTCTTCACCAATTATCCTAATAGAAACCTCCTGATTACCAGCACTAACCGTATCCGAATTAGTCGCGTGAAGGTGATCACGAATCAAAGTCTCTGATTCATAGCTGTTTGACCTAGGTCTAAGAACACCAGAGTATTCTAAAACTGTAGTTACAGGTGATTGTAGAAATCGAATTACCGGAAACGAAGTCGTACTATTATTCGTAACCCTAACCCTAGATGAGTGAGCAGAATTATCGACGCTCACACCGATTCTTTCCATCAAGACGAATCGAAATCAGACAAGAAACGACATGAAATTGAGACAAGAATCCCTAGAAAGAAGGAGAAAGATAAGTGAAGTCAAAGAAGTGGGATGTAGTGATGTTTGTGTGTGTTGAATTACTGATCAGAAACTGGGGATGAATTACAGGGTTTATTGTGTTGAGTAATTCCACTGGATTTCAGGATTAGGAGATGAAAACAATTGTTATTTGGAAGGATAGAGAGTTTAATAATGATTAGCATAAAATGTGTTAAAAGAGACCAAACACATTCCTTGGTAGGGAAGACGTTGGTATACTGCTTGCATTTTTTATTTTTTTTTAATTTTTTTTACAGAGAGCTTTCTCCAAAAATATTACACCTAGCTAGAAATTCCTCTGGTCAAAACCAAAGTGGCAGAGTATCCATATTAGTACAGCTATTGATAATATCGGTGTCGAATCTGAATAAAATTAGGCGTCGAATATTGAATATTATGATACGGTACGGTATCAGTACCGGTATCTCGGTATAGTACCTGCTTTGATATCACTGTGTTTTTTTTAATCTTTTGAGCATTTGTACGGGTACCAAATAAGTAAAATCAGTACAAGTACAAATAAAGTACAAGTACCAAATAAGGTAAAATCGACCAATCAAGTCCCTGTAGTTGTCAATTAGAATCAATCAAGTCCCTGCTTACATTTTCTGTTGTTAACTGTTATTTCACCAGGGTATTGTTGTCTTTTTACTTAGAAATGGAAGGACGATTTCGTCTTCTATAACCCAATATAGCAAATTTCATCCCCCTCAAAACCCCAAATGGAACCATTCACTCCTCCCTTCTTTTCTAGCAAGCCTTGTTTGTGTTTAATCGATGTTCCAGTTTGTTGCCTAATAGTGAAAATTGCTAGGGGGTTTTGGAGGATACGAACCGATGATATCTACATTGATCTAGAAGATTATTATGGTTAGTACTTGTGTCTCTGTTTTGAAGTTTTATGTTGCAATGTCGTTGAAAATCAATTTGTAAAATCACAACTGAGAACAGAGTATCCTATGCAAGTACTAAATAATCGATTTTTTTTGGTGTTACAGATATGAACCTTCGAAATTAAGTCTTAAAGTCTTCCACAGTGGTGAGTTCACTAACAGCCCTTGTCGATTATATATAGGTGGTAAGTATAATTTTATAGATTGTGCTGATATTGATGATTTTGACATGGATGTATCGAAAGAAATAGTTAAGCAACTTGGTTATTCTGTTGACATGGTGTTTTATTTCCATTATAAAATTCCATATGTATGTTTGGATTTTGGTCTGAAGTCTTTGTCTAGTGATAGTGATTTACAAGCTTATTTGAGCATGTACGTGGTGGGGTTAAACTTACTGAAATTTAGGTTGAATATTAGACCTCTCGTGTATTGATGACATCTTGTGATGAAGAAGTCATTAAACAGAGTCCTCATGGTCCTCCACTCGAAATATAACATGTTGAAGTGCATGATGCTCCTTTTGTTGACCTGTTTCAATGTGATTGCAATGATACTGGAAATAGAGATGAAGAAGATGAGGACAATGATGTTCATGAGGAAAATGATGATGAGGGTAGTGATGATTAGGATTTTGATGAAGAGGGTGAGGAGGAAGTTGATGTAGAAGAAAACGAGGGACAAGGTGATGATGCAAAGGGTCAATGATGTTCTAAAAGTAGTTAATTAAATACAACTTAAATTACCCTAATCTAGACTCAAATTTAACGCTAGCCTCCTAAACTATACTAAACTACTAACCGGCAAGTGGACCGATCAGTTGTAGAATAGCATTAAGCATGTCCGGATTATCGAACCCACATGACTCTCTAATTACTATGACTACTAACTTAGACTCAATTACACACTTTGTATATTTTAACGGGGGGGGGGGGGGGGGGGGTTTGCTAATAAATCTAAATAATTAAACTAAATTACTAAATTGGAAGGACCAAACTATGAACTTTTAGGAAATTTGGAAATTTAATCAAGAAATATTGAACTAGTCACCTAGGTTGGATTTTTAGACTACTACTTTTTTAATTTAATAATAATTAATTAGGTTGAATATTTCCGGGATCTTAAAATATCTAATCCTAGGTTTACCAAACAGGACCCCCCTGACCCTTCTAAGGAAGACACCCATGATAACCTACAATTTTATTTGGTTACCGGTCCTAAAGATTTCTTTTCAGTTATCTTTTAAATTAACAAAGTGTCTAATTATTAATTACCTCTCAATAATTAACCTAGACCAACTACAATTTCTAGTTTAGATTAACTGATTCAATTATGACAAGGAAATCAGATTTGAGAATTTCTCAAAACCTAAACATAACAATTTATCAAATTAATTTAGCCAACTAATTGTTATTTCTCAATAAGCAATTTAGGTATAATGACAAGTTTGATTTTATAATTTATTCAATTGTTTTCCCGGTTTTATTGGCCCATTTTACCGACAACTTCTCGAATCCCTAAGAACATGAAAAGTAACATAAATTTATTCTATGGAAGACATCCACCTAAGTTCATGCAAAACAATCAAACAATCATAAAACAAGCAAAATCATGCAAATACTCTAAACTAGATAATTAAAGTTATGAACTTTACCAATTAAACATTCAAACCATAAATTAAATTAAATCAAATCAAAGTTTCATAAAATCCATAATCCAAAACCTAGGCAACTGAATTGAATCTAGCCAAATAACATGTTTGAAAAGCAAATTAAACAAGGTTTATAACAAGTAAGCATAATCAAGCAAAACAAGGAAAGCAAAGGTCAAGATTGGTATGACAAAACTGTGACAAGCTCCTGCCTTGAACTCCCTTGATCACCCGTATACCTCTTACAGCCTAGATCTCCTTCTCCTAGCTCCAAATCTCCAAAAAATGCTCCCAAAAGCCTCTAGTTCGTCCAAGTTTGTTCCAATCTGAGTTTGACTTCCATTATGATTGATTTTAACAACAAACAAGGCCAAAACAAACTGATTTCGAAACTTTTTGGATAAAAGACCCTCTCGCCGGCCGCGAGAGGGTTGGATGCATCCGGTCGTGCCCCGCGACCGAGTAGAAATCCGGTGATAAGTATGACTCTCTCGCGGGCCGCGAGAGAGATAAGATGTGCCGGCGACCGGGTTGTAAATCCTGATTTGCGTTTTGTTTTCTCGTTTCCGATCCAATCACGTCACGACTCGGTTCTTTTCACCATTTTCGCTCGTTTTTCCCATCCTTCCACCCATTTTCACGAACCAAGACCTACAATACGCCTTTGGATTAAAAGTAGATAAACTTGATAAACCGAAATGAAAACCCGTTAAAATTATACAAACTCTACATGATAAATGGACGTATTATTAAATACATCAAATATCCCAACACTTGCTCTTTTTTCGCCCTCGAAAAAGAATTGTGCATAAACGAAATCATAACCAAACAATTACTCGATTTAAAAAATTACGGTTATTTTCATTAGGGAACAAGATTTATGTTAACCGCGATTGCAAGTATTGGATCCACTTAAACTCAAAATTCGGTTCAAACCTCTTATCATGTGGATTTAGTTTAAGTGCGGTCAATCTACGTAGGGTCTCACACTCGAGTCCACAGTATCCCTAATCCCACCTCAAGCTTATGAAACAAAAGGAACGAATTATTTAAACCCCTTCCTAACCGTTTTATACCAAAATATAAAGAATTTAAAACCAAGTAATTTTCTTTTTCTTTTTTTTTTTCATTTGAGCATTTGATTTCTTTTTGCATATCTAACCTAGAGGCTGTCTCAACCAGAGTCACCATCCCCGAGAGTGACAACGTGGGCTTCGATACTTAAAATTTCAACTAATCCTAGAGGGATTCTCGATCAGAGTCACCATTCCCAAGGGAGATTCCATAGGCCTTGTCTACTTTTCAATCAAGTTCATTTTTTCTATTTTTTTTCTTTTTACATGATTAAAAATTCTAAATATTTTAGCTTATAACGGCATTCCTTATACTATTTTTGGCGGTTTCAGTTTCCCATTTTTCCTAGATGAGTACCCTCTAGTAGACCGACAATTAAGGTATATTAATCTCAAAGAAAATAAGAACCGAATCGAGCCTACTCACATATCCCAAGTTAGACACAAACTCACCCTTTTATTCTCATATTATTATTATTTGAAACCGAATAAAAGTTAAATTTTTCTATCATTTTCCGTTTGATTTCATGCAAACTTCTTTTCCAAAAGACATTTTCAGATTTTTTAATTTTTTTTTACATTCAAACTACTACACTACTCTAACTATCTCATCCCCACACTTAAATTTTTGCATTGTCCCCAATGCAAGGACGAAACAACCTACCACTCAAAATAAAACAAAACAAAATAAAGAAAGACAAACACAATACAAAAGGGAAGCGACTTAGCTGGTAGTGCAAGACTGTCGATGTGCCAGTCAAACCACTCGTGCTCTCCAAACCGAACGCGCTCAGTGTACCATTATCAAAGCTCTCATGCGAACGGAATAGCATACAACACCGACCTATCACCATGTACTTACAAAACATAAAAATGATAAAGCAAATAAAATATTGTTTTGCAAGATTGTTCATCAAAATACCCAAACCAGCCATCACCACCCCCAAAGTAAATTGTTTAAAATTACAGACCATCAACAAATTAAAACAGCAGAAAAGAAAAATCAAGATAAAGATGCTTAGCTGCTTCAATCGTCTTCTTCAGACTCTTCAGACGCCTCAAATACCTGATACGGTTGAACGTCCTCCATCCCCGCAAACTGACTTGACCCTGCCTGACCACCTGGATGCTGAAAGTAGGATGGGATCCCCATGTTCAGATTCTACATCATATGCCTCATCCCATCTTCTAGCCTCCTCTGGCTAGCCTCGTGCACGCGCCTACTTTCTAATATGGTCTGGCGAACTCCGCCAAACTGCTGGTCAACATAGCCTCGCAAGTCCCCGAACCCCGTCTCCATCCTGTCATAAAGAAAATCTAAAGTCAATGGGTACGGGCGAGGCTCCCGAAGAGGATACTGTCGTCCTGGTAGTTCCTGGCACGTAACCGGCCGTTGATATCGAGTGGGGATGCCCGCCTGCATAGAAGATGCAGCTTCGGATCCGGGAGGCGATTGCACCTGAGGTCCCTAGCGGACTGGTAGCCAGCTAACAGGCTCTTGGGTCATCAGAATTCCGGCAGCATGGAGGTCTCTAATGCTCAAGACACAGGGGGCGGGGCCTTCTCTCAATCTGTCTTGGGGGTATCTGTCGAAAACCCCTAAACTCTCGGCTAAGCACGTGATCAAGGGCCCGCAATAAACCCTTGCCCCGGGCCCCCCCTCTACAGTCGCTTCATCGGCCATGCAAATATCGTGGCCAGGTTTGCCGGCCGTCCCTCCACCATACACATCAGACAAAACAAACTCACCTGGTTGACCTTGTTGTCCCCCTGCCCTCTTCCAACCAGCGTAGCGGTGAGAATCTTATGGAGAAACCGGTGAATTGGATCAGTAATATCACTCGCCACCATGTTGTTTGAATATGGAGCAGAAGAGATGGTACCCCAAAATCTAGCGAGCTCGTACGTCTGAACACTATGGGGGTGCCTCCTCTTGAAGACCCCCTGAAGGCTAGTGGTGAAGTCTGGTGCCTGAACATCCTCTTCCGAGTATATTTGCGAGGCCACAACAAACTGTGGAATTTTCATCTCAAAAACTTGCCTCCCAAGGCAAACGAGACAACATCATTCTCGTTGAATTTACCCTACTGGTATTCGAATTTGGAGTGAAACTCATAGGTGATCTCCTTGTATTGTCTAGCTCCGCAGTCCAACTCCCTTCGGAACTTGTCCCCTAACAACTGTTCAATCCGACCCCTTTGACCCAAATTATCAATCAAATCCCAATAGATCATCCTATAGGGTAGCAACTCACAAGTGACCAGGTTAGAAAGCCTTTCCCACTCGTGGGAGTCTAAATCAAACTACAGAAGAGGACTGTCCACAATTATCGTACTCAGCCCGTGGGAAACACCGTCCCCCCGGTATCTGATTCTGCGTCGGCCAAAGTATGAAGGTTGTCGAACTACCCTCTCCTGACATCTTCATGAAGCACAAGTAAGACAAGCACGACATTAGAAAAAGGAAACCACATAAAATAAATGACCGTATAGCATTTCATTCGCGGTCATGGTCTGCAAAAGATAAACAATTTACCACATAATTTAAGATACATTTGAAAAGAGTGTAACATTATTAATTTAATAAAAACCAAATCTCGCCCGAATGGAGATTGAGTACGGGCGAGACCGAATCTTATATGCATGACCATCCAAATGTTACTAACCCCCCGAAAACATATCAAAAACCATACAACTACCCCCCTCTCGGCACTTTAATTGTCCTCAATTAAACCGAAGTGCCGAAACATGAGCCAACATTGAGTGTAAATCTAAAGATAAAACAGTTTGAACATGGCAGAAATAACGGTTGACGATCTTAAAAATCGGATTTTTAGTAACAATGTTAACCAACCCTCATCCCCACACTCAATGTTGTACCTCACCAAACCTGCTAAGAAAGACCCTGCAATTTAACCGAACATGCAACTGTCATAGTACCATCAAAACTCAAGTCAAACCCAGTTTATCCCCAACCCGCAATTTAACCGAACATGCAACTGTCATAGTACCAAACACCAAATAAACGCAACAACTAGATATATGAGGAAAATGTAAGCATAAAAGTTGCGAAAAACTGTACCTTGGTGCAGATCTGTAGGAACTAGTGCACAAAAATGAAAAGTTGAAACACCGGTAAAAAGCACGGTAGAAAGGGAAAAAAACGGTTGTTTTCACTTAAAGATGGGTGAGGATTGATGTAATGAAGAAAATGTGGAAGATTTTAGTGGATTTGGGCTAAAAATTGCGGTTTTTGGTGAAAAACGGGGGTGTAGCCGTAATGAAAGTGGTGAAGAAAGTGGGAAAATGGGCATAGAGTGGAGTCTAGGGTTTTTAAAGTGCAGATCGGGCCTCTCGCGGGCCGCGAGAGAGACATCTAAGTCTCTCACGCCCCGCGAGCTAGTGATGGTTCCGGTAATTGTTGGTATCTCGCGGGCCGCGACCGAGGAGGCATATGCCTCTCGCGCCCCGCGAGAGGCTTGTTTTCACAGAAAGTTTCAAAATTTTCCATGGTTTCATGCCTTAGAAAATATTTGAAACATTTACTTGGCTATCGTAGCTTAATTAACCAGCCTCGCTTGACCGTATTTAAACAAACGTACCTGCAATTTTCCGCTCTCCATCAATGATGCGTGATATGGCCTGCAAAAACCAACTAAACCGACCCACACACAAACACACAAAATACGAAACATGAATTAAACAAAAACACGAAATGCAATCAACTATCAAAACGTACATACTGTACACTTGAGCCGAAACCCAAGAGCCTACGCGGTGTGAGGTGGAACTTCAAGAGGAGTTTCCTCCGTCTTGGTGGGATCTAGCGGTCCTCCTAAATAGTGTTTAAGTGATGCCTGTTGACCTTCCATGTCCTTCCGTCAGCTTCATCTTTCAGTACGATAGTTCCATACAGGAATACCTCACTGACCACGTACGGGCCGAACCATTTTGAATTCAGTTTGCCCGCAAACGGTTTCAATCGCGAGTTGTATACGAGCACTCTGTCGCTAATTTGAAACTCTTTCACATTATTCAATCTCCTGTCGTGCAGTGCCTTGGTTTTCTCCTTTAAGCTCCATGACCGCTCATACCCCGCGTCCCGAAGTGCCTCCAACTCGTGAATTTGAAAGAATCGTCGCTTGGCTGCTTCGGGGAGGTACAGATTCACGGTCTTCAATGCCCACAGTGCCCTACCGGGAGATGGTAGGCTTTACCGTAAATGATCATGAAGGGTGTGGTGCCTAGTGGTGTCTTATAGGCGGTGCGAAACGCCCATAAAGCATCATCCAACTTGTCGGACCAGTCCTTCCGACTTTTGCCTACCGTCTTCTCAAGGATCCGTTTTACCCCCTGTTCGCATTCTCCACTTGGCCGCTCGTCTGAGGATGATAAGCGGTGGGGAGGCGGTGAGCGACACCGTAGCGCGCCAATGCCTTTTCCATGATGGCATTGCAGAAGTGTGTGCCACGGTCACTAATAATAGCTCGTGGGGTACCAAACGGGTGAACAACTTCTTCAAGAATCTCACCACCACTCGGGCATCATTTGTGGGTAAAGCTTGAGCTTCAACCCACTTGGAAATGTAGTCAATGGCCACAAGGATGTACCAGTTCCCGCTAGAGACGGGAAACGATCCCATGAAGTTAATCCCCCATACATCGTAAACTTCAAGAATTTGGATCGGATGTTGGGGCATCTTGTCCTTGGATGAGATGTTGCCGGTGCGCTAGCAACGATCACACATCTTCACAAACTCTAGAGCGTCTTTCACTACTGATGGCCAAAATAAAACCGCAATCGAAAACCTTCTGTGCGGTGACGTGCGGACTATGATGACCGCTGGTGAGTCCCTCGTGCACGTGCCTCAAAATCTCCACCCCCTCTTCTCTACTAACACAGCGCCTCAGAATTCTGTCTCCTCCTACCCGAAATAGAAACGGATCGTCCTAGATGTAACGCCTGGCATCGCGGAAGAATTTCTTCTTCTGCTGCGTGGTCATCCCCTTCAGTACCACTCCATTCGCGAGATAATTCGCAAAGTCGGAAAACGACGACATTCCCTTCTTCTCCGCTATCACAAACTCTACTGACTCGTGGGGAAATTTATCACCGATCTCTTCTTCCCTAATTTATTCTCTACTAGGATCCTCTAATCGGGATAGATGGTCAGCGGCCATATTCTCTGCTCCCTTCTTATCTCTAATCTCTATGTCGAACTCGGAAAGCAAGAGAATCCACCGAATGAGACGAGGCTTTGCGTCCTTCTTTTGGAAAAGGAAGCACAGAGCTGCATGGTCCGTAAAGACGATGGTCTTGGACAGGATAAGGTAGGAGCGGAATTTGTCAAACGCGAATACCACTGCTAAAAGCTCCTTCTCTGTAGTGGTGTAGTTCTCCTGTGCGTCATTGAGGGTTTTACTAACGTAGTAAATAGGGTGAAAATGTTTGTCACGTCCCTGACCCAAAACGACGCCTACAGCATAATCGCTCGCATCACACATGAGCTCGAAGGGCAAGCTCTAGTCGGGTGAGACGAGGATAAGAGCACTCACCAGTTTCTCCTTAAGGATCGTGAAAGCTTTCAAGCAGTCGTCATCAAAGACGAAGGGTACATCTTTCTCGAGAAGTCGAGTCATGGGGCGGGTAATCTTCGAGAAATCTATAATAAACCGTTTGTAGAAGCCCGCATGACCGAGAAAGCTGCGGATAGACTTGATGCTAGTCGGTGGAGGGAGTCTGCTGATAGTATCTATTTTCGCCCGATCGACCTCTATACCTGCTTGCGAGATCTTATGCCCTAACACTATGCCCTCTGTCACCATAAAGTGACATTTCTCCCAGTTGAGCATCAGTCTCATCTCGACACACCGTTTCATCATCGCATCTAAGTGAGTAAGACATTGATCGAAGGTGTTTCCATAGACAGAGAAATCATCCATGAAAACCTCCATCAAGGTCTCGATCATGTCCTGGAAGATAGCGACCCTGCATCGCTGGAAGGTAGCTGGAGCGTTACATAACCCAAACGGCATGCGGCGATACGCATAAGTACCATACGGGCATGTGAAGGTTGTCTTTTCTTGATCCTCGGGAGCAATCGGGATCTGAAAGTAGCCTGAGAATCCGTCAAGAAAGCAATAAAATTGCTGTCCTGCGAGTCGTTCCAACATCTGATTGATAAAAGTGGTCCTTAAGGGTGGTGTCATTTAATTTATGATAATCTATGCACACCCGCCAGCCCGTGACTGTTCGCGATGGAATAAGCTCCTTCTTTTCGTCCATGACCACTGTCATTCCCCTATTCTTGGGAATGACCTGAGTGGGGCTTACCGATGCGAAATCGGAGAACGGATAGATGAGACCAGCTTCCATCAGCTTAAGCACCTCTTTCTTTACAGCTTCTTGCATGTTCGGGTTCAAACGGCGCTGTGGCTGCACTACTGGCTTAAAGACGTCCTCCATGAGGATCTTATGTGTACAGAAGGTAGGGCTAATCCCCTTGATATCAGACAGTTTCCATGCGATGGCCTCCTTATTTGACTTTAGGACCTCGATTAAACGCTCCTTCTCCTCCGTTGACAATTTCGAAGAAATGATCACGGGGAAGCTCGAATTGTCACCTAAGAACGCGTATTCTAAGTGAGACGGGAGGACCTTAAGCTCTACGTATACTGGTGTCAATAATGGTGTACTCTCGGTAGCTGCACTCACCTCACAGAAGTCTAGGGTCTCGGGATTCTCTAAGAAATCGTCCCCTATATCCTCACTATCACTCTCCTCGGCTACTAAACTCTCGTTCACTAAGTCGGCTCTACTAATATAGTTCAGGAAGTATACAGAGTGATAAGGGCCACTATCGATGTCGCCACCACTCAGGTGTTGCATCAACCTTGGGATTCGAACGTGACGTTCTCGTCCCCGACTCGAAGAGTGATTTTCCCATCATGAACATCAATGAGTGCTTTCGCGGTGCACATAAATGGGCGACCTAAGATGATGGGTACCTTCTCGTCGGCCTCCATATCGAGGATGACGAAATCTACGGGAAAGAAAAATCTATCGACTTTAACCAATAAGTTCTCTACGATTCCCCTCAGGTACTTAACAGACCTATCAGCTAACGACAAAGACATACGAGTAGGGGTGAGCTCCCCTAAACCTAATCGCTCGTACAGTGAGAAAGGCATCAAATTTATGCTCGCCCCGAGATTGGCTAAAGCATGAGCTGGAGCAATGGATCCGCCGAATAGGCATGGAATCGTAAAGATACCCGGATCAGTCAGTTTCTCGAGCAACTTGTTTAAAACCACAACGGAACATCCTCCAGTCAATGGGACATTCGAAAGCTCCCCCAGCCTATCTTTGCGTTTTAGAAGATCCTTCAAAAACTTAGCATATTTAGGCACATGCTGGAGGGCCTCGATAAACGGGAGATTGATTTTTAACTGAGTAAACATGTCAAGGAAATTCCCGTATTACTTGGCATATTTTTGCTGTTTCAAACGTGCTGGGTAGGGTAGGTGTGATGTATCTATGATTGGTGATGGCCTAACCTCTACCAGTTTTCTCTCTCCCCTACTCTCAAGTGGAGGTCCACTGGCTGGTGCAGTAGTTGCTGGGTCTAGCCTGGTGTGCACCCTAGGTGGAGCCTCCATCTCTATTTCCTCATCTACCTCATCCTCACGCTCCTCTACCTCTACCTCTACCTCTACTCCCTCTCTACCCACTTCCTTCAGTCTCCTACCACTGCGCGTAGTAATCGCTTTCGCGTGTTGGTTTGCGGAGTTGGGTTGGGTATTACCCGCGAACTGGCCGTGTGGCTGCTTTTGCAGCTGCTTAGCGATACTACCGACCGACCTCTGCAAATCTAAGAGCGCGGACTGTTGATTTTTCAAGAGAAGATCATGTTCCGCGAGAGTTATCTGAGTAGCCTGATCTTTGACAACTAATTGAGATAACTCTTAGATCCTATCTAGACTACCTCCTGACCCTCCACTCCTAGTCTGACCCTCCTGATTCGAACCCTTTCCAATAAACTGACTAGTATGACCTGACCCTCCACTATTGTAGTGACCCTGCCCCCTGTTCTGATAAGAGCCTGATTGGAAACCAGGGGGGTTACCGGAAGATCGATTATTATTATTATTATTATTATTTCGCCAGTTTGGATTATAATTGGAAGTATTATTATTAAAGGGGGATTCATAGGACCTCGGCTCTGACCGGTGATGAACTCTACCTGCTCAACAGTGAGTGTGGGACACTCTAACGTGTCATCACCCCCTCTACACACCTCACACCTGTCTACCTTCTTCTTCAGTTCCTGTATCTCCTTCGTGACCTCTCTCTTAAAGCTATCTAGAGCAGCAGCTCACCGTAGTTTCCAAGCTAACTTGGTGTAGACCCCGATTAACCGGAGGTGTACGAGAAACATGAATAGAATTCCTGCTGGTAGTGCTGTAATCGACATCGGAATGGGCTTATGTTTCTATGGACTACGCAGGGTGATGGGGAACCGGGTGGTGAAGGTTTAGGTGTGAAATCAAAGTCGGGCGGTACAAAGGAATGGGATGAACTTGAGAAAGTTGAGGAAGAAGCACTTACCTTTGGTGCGGGAGAGAATGGCGTATCCGTCGGCGGCTTAGGCGGAGGTCCTTGCGAACGCGTGTGGGGCATCCACTAAACCGAAAACACGACAAACACGAGAAGTTAGCAAAACAATTAAAATATATATACAAAAGTAAATATTAAATTAATTAAAGAATTTAGACTCCTATGACACAAACGAATACAAAATAAACACAAGTGTAATAACAAAGCCTAAATCGAGTAATCAACGCAATTGCCAATGAGAGAGTCCCCAGTAACGGCGCCAAAAACTTGATGTTCTAAAAGTAGTTACAACTCAAATTACCCTAATTCTAGATTCAAATTTAACTCTAGACTCCTAAACTATACTAAACTACTAACCGGCAAGTGGACCGATCAGTTGTAGAATAGCATTAAGCATGTCCGGATTATCGAACCCACATGACTCTCTAATTACTATGACTACTAACTTAGACTCAATTACACACTTTGTATATTTTAACGGGGGGGGGGGGGGGTTGCTAATAAATCTAAATAATTAAACTAAATTACTAAATTGGAAGGACCAAACTATGAACTTTTAGGAAATTTGGAAATTTAATCAAGAAATATTGAACTAGTCACCTAGGTTGGATTTTTAGACTACTACTCCTTTAATTTAATAATAATTAATTAGGTTGAATATTTCCGGGATCTTAAAATATCAAATCCTAGGTTTACCAAACAGGACCCCCCGACCCTTCTCAGGAAGACACACATGATAACCTACAATTTTATTTGGTTACCGGTCCTAAAGATTTCTTTTCAGTTATCTTTTAAATTAGCAAAGTGTCTAATTATTAATTACCTCTCAACAATTAACCTAGACCAACTACAATTTCTAGTTTAGATTAACTGATTCAATTATGACAAGGAAATCAAATTTGGGAATTTCTCAAAATCTAAACCTAACAATTTATCAAATTAATTCATCCAACTAATTGTTATTTCTCAATAAGCAATTTAGGTATAATGACAAGTTTGATTTATAATTTATTCAATTGTTTTCCCGGTTTTATTAGCCCATTTTACCGACAACTTCTCAAATCCCTAAGAACACGAAAAGTAACATAAATTTGTTCTATGGAAGACATCCACCTAAGTTCATGGAAAACAATCAAACGATCATAAAACAAGAATAATCATGCAAATACTCTAAACTAGATAATTAAAGTTATGAACTTTACCAATTAAACATTCAAACCATAAATTAAAGTAAATCAAATCAAAGTTTTATAAAATTCATAATCCAAAATCTATGCAACTGAATTGAATCTAGCCAAATAACATGTTTGAAAAGCAAATTAAACAAGGTTTATAACAAGTAAGCATAATCAAGCAAAACAAGGAAAGCAAGGTCAAGATTGGTATGATAAAACTGTGATAAGCTCCTGCCTTGAACTCCCTTGATCACCCGTATACCTCTTGCAGCCTAGATCTCCTTCTCCTAGCTCCAAATCTCCAGAAAACTGCTCCCAAAAGCCTCTAGTTCATCCAAGTTTGTTCCAATCTGAGTTTGACTTCCATTATGATTGATTTTAACAACAAACAAGGCCAAAACAAACCGATTTAGAAACTTTCTGGATAAAAGACCCTCTCGCCGGCCGCGAGAGGGTTGGATGCATCCGGTCGCGCCCCGCGACCGAGTAGAAATCCGGTGATAAGTATGACTCCCTCGCGGGCCGCGAGAGAGATAAGATGTGTCGGTCGCGCCCCGCGACCAAGTTGTAAATCATAATTTGCGTTTCGTTTTCTCGTTTCGATCCAATCACGTCACGGCTTGGTTCTTTTTACCATTTTCGCTTGTTTTTCCCATCCTTCCAATCGTTTTCTTGAACCAAGACCTGCAAAATGCCTTTCGATTAAAAGTAGATAAATTCTTGATAAACCGAAACGAAAACGCGCTAAAATTATACAAACTCTACATGATAAATGGATATATTATTCAATACATCAGTCAAGATGATCCTAATTACTGGGTGGAAGAGGATAATCCGTTGTATGAGGTAGATGTTGACTTGTAGCAATTCAAAGGCAATGTTAACTCTGATGTAGAGGAAAATGGGAGTGAAGAAGTTGTGTTTGAGGATGACCTCAATGTGGAACGTGGATCTGGATGACTTTGACGCTGATAACGAAGATGAAGATCAAATAGTATTAGATAAGATTATGAAAAGAATGAGGAAGATTAGGAGATCAACATTGACCTCTACAGGCCCTGATGCAGCATGTAATCCCTTTTTCATCAGCCAGTTGATTCCTGATAAGGCGAAGCTTACTAACATGGTCAAAATATTTGCTCTTAAATGCAGGCGACAATTGTATATAAACAAAAATGATAGGTTGAGGTATAAAGTGGCGTGCATGGGGAAAACCCAAGTTTGACAAGTCCTGAAGACCAGGTAGGGCAATAAAAGTATTGATGAAGCAACCCACAATAAATAGGGAAGATGCCAAGTAAATATATATAGAACCGACCGAAAATAAGTTATATTAAAATACTAATAGTTTTTATAAACTTAGCTTTTATATACAAATTAATTAGTCTTAAAAATATAAACTATTTTTAAGAACTTAATATAATCCAGAAAGTAAAATGAATTACTAAGTAAAATATACAAGTATACGAATATACTTACACGTACAAAACGTACATTCCGAACACTTAGTAAAAATACAAAGTTATAAATAAATAAGTAAACTTTAATTTGGGCTAGACCCGTCCATTTTGAATTGGGCTAGGCCCATTACATAATTCAATTGGGCTAAGTCCACTTATACAATTTAACTGATTCAAACTAAAAGAATACAAAATATATATGAAATATGTATTAACAAACAAAGATTCAAAACGAATACAAGTCTAACTAAAATTCAAGATGAATGACTTGTACAAAAACAAACGTAGGCCTAAGTGTCTAACCAGATTAGAACACTTGTAGTTTACATCATGAACGCAAAACCAAACATTATCTAGAGATTTGCACGGAGCGCAAATATGTGAGTTCATGTTTCACCTTTTCTTTAAACGTTTTATAGTTTTAAACTCTCGGGGAAGGATACATGTTACAATTGATATGTTTAAGATAGAAAATGAAAATATTATAGATCAAATGATATGTTTAATAAAATTCCCCTTTTATTACACGCTTTTGGGGTGTATCTTGTGTTGCATTCTTCGCTATTTTATTGTACAAAAATTTCATACGTGCAATAACTATTATGTGTTATGTGATAAACGTTGTTTGTCGTTTGGTGTTTTACATTCATTGCAGTCATTACCTCATCAAAGGCCACCTATTTCCCCGTTACCTACGAGCAGAACTCGACGTTGCCATTTATACGAGATCAGCTCCGTTTGATTGAGCTTAGATCTTGCAGCACACCATAATACGTGCACACTTGTATACTATTAATTTGTTTATTTTATGAGTTGATTGTGGGAGTTAACATTGACATACACGATATTCACTTACATTGCTAAATGCACATTTTCCACAATAAAATGTTTGAACATATTATTTTTACTAATAACAAAGGGATTCACTCGCCAACTTTTGTTGACCCAAATTTTTCTTTTACACATGATACAGGTGAACAGGTTTGAAGCATGGATCATATAAGATTTGGCCTTAGAAGAATAAAAATGTTATTTGCATTTGACTGGAACTATGTTGTGATTTGTTTGAATATTGTGTTATTGGGATTTCCTTTAATTAAATTGAATTAATAAATATTGAAACTTATAAATAGTCATGTCATAAGCTTTGATGAAAACCCAATCATGCCCCGTTTACCTTATCTGCTATGGGTCGGGGTGTGACAACTATGAAGCGGGTTTTGATGATATGATTAAGTTGATTAAATACTCATGTTATTAGATGCTAGAAATCATCATGTTTATGAGAATGTTTAAAGTCTATGGCAAAAATTGATGTTTGGATAGATTTCATACATACGATGAAATGAGTTATTTTGTGATAATGAAACAATTCCAAGGTCTTGTATGATTATCGATAGATTAGCATATGATAGTAGAAACTATGTTAATTTGATATTAGCAATTGCGTGAACTTGGTTGGGGAACGTAACTATAATGGTGGCCTAGAAATAACGCCTACCGAGTAATTGATGAAATGCCTAAATAAGTTTGTTGAACTTAAATGTACAATCCATATGTAAATAGGCAGTTGACTTTTAAAAAGTCAAACTGACCTATAATAAGATTGAATAATAAATTTGATGTAAAATCCGTAAGGTGGGATAGTCGTGTAAATGATGACTAACCTAACCATCTTACAAATGATAAATGATAGTTTGACGCTTGATAAGCTAGGTTGAGGCTTGGGAAGAAGCAGGTCAAACGGATCAAGTACGCAGAAAAGCATAATAGGATTTCAATGTAAGTAAAATTACATATTTTAAGTATAACACATACTTGTAGTATTGGTTAAGAAAAAGATAGAATAGTATTGAAATATGATGTTCCGATGCGAAGTGATTCAAGTCGGAACAAGTGAAAATGGTATGAAATCATGATTTATGGTAAAAAGGGTAAAACGGTAAATTAGTCATGTGATGACGAAAAATAAAGAGTTTTGAAACATTACCTTATGGTGTAAACCATAATGGGTAATAAGGGGTAAAATAGTAATCCGGTCACGAGTTGATGGATAAATATAGAGTTTTGAAAAAGACACCATATGGCGTAAGTCATAATGGGTTAAGTGAATTAAGAAATGATTATTAAGTAATATGATCACACAGTGTAAAAAAATGGGCTAAATGGGTGAGATGGCAAATAAGTGGCATCTCATAGCGATAAATGGTCATTTAGGCCGAACGGGTCAAATGGTGATATTATCACCATTTGACAATGATGACTAATGGTCGTTTGTTGAGTTTTTTTAATCATAGGGAGAATAGAGTATGATTTGCATCGCTATTATATAGCAACTAATTGAGCAAGATATTAAAATGGATCAATGCTATAAGCCAAGCCAGGTACGTGTAATGGGTCAAAGTCTCAAAGAGGACTTACGGTCCGTTAAGAGTTAAACGAGTCATGAATGAACATTTGATTACCTAAGGTAAGATAAATCTAATGATCTAAAATGTAGAAATTATGCTCTTAGGAACATAATGTTCTAAAATAGATTATGGTTAAATGTTCATATTTGGTCAAAACATGATATTGAAAGTCCTTCGTTGTAAAGAAGGGCCTAAGTTGACCAAAATGCCCTCGTGTGGTAAAACAAGTAAACGACCCTAAGGGTAGTTTAAAAATGAGTTTTATAATTTAATATACCCTTGTGGCAGTGTAAAAGTTAATGGCAGAAGCCGTTATAGTTTAATGCCTTTTAACGGGTCTTTTACGTAATTTGTCAAACCAAGGGTAGAAATTGGATTAAATGAATTAACGATTACAAATTCACCATAAGTATAGTTGTGGTGGAAAAAAATGGATATCTTGTGTGAAAATGATAAAATAAATAAAGATTTGGTTGAAATAAGCGTTGGATTTCTCTAAGACAACCAAACTGGTCAAAATGATAAGATAAAGGTTTGTTTGAATAGAGCGATGGTTTTCGCTAAGGCAACCGAACAGGTAAAAATGTAGTTTTAATGCATACCGAATGAATGCGTAAATACTTATTTTGGTTTAAATGTGGTTAAAGGGTAAAATTGGAAAATATATGAGCATAAACCGGAAATAAATACGTAACTCATAAGAAATAAGAATTCGGGTTAAATAAGTAAGAAAACATTTTACGGACATTTAGAAACAAGTTTCATGGGAAACGAATAAAAATTTAATAACTTACGAACTTTTCGTAACAAAGACGACAAGATGGAAAATACTTGTAGTAGACCACTTTAAGCTACAGTGGCCAACCGTAGCTTATGGTAGACAACTACTGAATGAAAGTAGAAAATAGTATTACTCAGATACATTTCTGTTAGTCTCGGGATGAGTATAAATGTGCGGGACTTGAAATGGGTCGAACGGACGACCAAACAACACAGCAGCAAAACTGCTGCAGAAGAAAGCATCGCCGACGCCATGTGTGGCTGTCACCGACGCAACGTTGAATGTCCGATGACTTAAGCTACTGGCTACACTGGTAAAGCTCCTACGTAAGTTTTAAAGAGGCGTCACCGACGTGGCTAGGTGCCGTCGCCGACGCCACCTCAGAAGTTGAGTTTCTGTTTTAATTTATTTTGACGAGTCGGTTATGTCGTGCTTTTTGGAAATTTGCTATAATACTAATATTTTGTAAATTTCCAGTTTAAGGTAATCGCAAGCACTTCCAGATGACGATCAAGCTCAATGAAGAACCGAACACCATCAAAGACCAAGCTTCCGCATTTGGTTTCATTGTTATGGAACTAATCGGTAACGACATGTCAAAATATTTAATGTTGGTAAAGTTTTAATAAATTCGAAAATTTGTAATGACGTGTATTTGTATTTACTCGTTTAAATGCGAAAATTTTATTCTAAATTTAAATATTTAAGATAGGTTCTTACAAGCAGCAGTTCAGATGAAGCAGAATGGACTTCAAGTGAAGATCGATCTGAAGATGTTAACGCGGAAGTAGGTAATGTGATTACTGAAACTGAATCGACGGATAGTGGCGAAGCAGATTTGGAGCATGAAACTAAAGGGTCATCTGATGAGTTTTCCAAGCATCTCTCACCAATCGGATCTTCCACTCTTCGTGCAACATTCATGGCTCGTTTAGATTGCCAATCCAGTCAGGTAAGTTTCAATAAACCTATTGTGTCTAAGTGTTTTGAATGTATAGTTTTAAAAGTAAATACTTAGAACTTGAAGGTAAATTTGATCACACGAAGAAGCATCATCAGAGTATGATTGTAGATATGACAAAGTGCACTGAGACAAACACAACTCTTAAGAAAAACGAAAAGGAATTTAAAACAACAATTGAAACCTTAAAGAAAGATGTTTCTGAATTAACAAAGAATGTTTTGAGAAAACAAACATCCATTAACAATTATATTAACATGCTTGAAGAAACAGTAAAGGAGTTAGCCTGTGCAAAGTGTGAACATGATGCAGTCAAACTCAAGTTGGACAGTTACTCCAACTCAAGATATGTTTTGGATCACATCATCAATGTTCAAAAGAAGAAAGGTGATGTGAAATGCATTATTTATCAGGCTTGTCCTCCTCTGGTTAGGCACAATTACACCAAAATGCCAGATGACGAAGATATGCCACATTTGAACCCACCGTTTCATTGGATCTAGCTGAATTTACAGCTGGTCTAGGGTTCACTAAGGGCACATCTTCAAGTCAAGGTCAATTGGATGACATCAATGACTCAAAGTATATGAATGATCAAAATCCCCCATTATTGAGGATTATGATAGTTCAGATGAGGAGTGGGATGAGGACAAACCTAAGCAGTCAGATACGGTAACAAAAGAGGAAAATATACCTCTCGAAAATGACATTGTTTGTGATCCTCCAGCGAAACCGTGTGTAACTGCCCATCTCAAGATTAGTGAAGCTCATATTGAAACCTGTGAAAGCGTGAACTTGCTTTATACGTTGATTGGTTCCGACAAAGTTTACTCAAACGAAAATTTTCCCATAAAAAATGTCAATCAATCTTTGATTAATAAAGTTTTTGAGGGTTCTACTAGTAAGTTTTTGGGTAATTCGAGCCCAAGAGTTGTAGTAACTCAGTGTGCTCCTCTCCTAAAATCCGAAGTTAGAAAGAAATATGGAAATAAAAAACTGAAACCTCAAAACAATCAATGAAAGCAAAATCACGCTAACCAAGGAAATGGAAAAAGCAAACAAAGACAAAACAAGAAGAAAATTTAAAATGTGAACTTCGTGAAATCATGAGGGACTGATAAAATTGAATCTTTTGAAAACAAATCCAACATAGATTTTGTTAAACAAATTAAAATTTTGAAGAGAAACAGTCAGAACAACTACATACAAGACACAAATTGTTGTGTTGTAGGACCTATACCTCAAGATCACGAAGTTCATCATCACGCTATCACATTTATAATACTCCGAGGTTTGTTGAGCGGAGATCAGGCTTTGAGTGTCGTAAGTCTGGCACATTGTCAAAAACTGTCCATATCTCACAAATGGAAAAGCGAAAATTGATGCGCCCCATGGTAAATGTTACCATACCAAATCTCTTTCGCCAAAACAGGACCCTCATCTTGTTAAATAACGAGAAATGAAAGAGAGAAAGAAACAACAAAAAGCTATTGAAAAGGATTTAAAATTGGAGATTGTCGAAACACAATCGGTAAAACCAAATGTTAAAATTGAGAAACAAAAACCGATTTGGAAACCAAAACCGGTAATTGTTTCTGGGGAGCACAATCCATTCCGAATAATCGGGAAAACGAAGTTCCAATTCTCGATGAAGTCGGATGACCCAAGTCAATGAAGGCTTGGGTCCCCATCTCTAACTAATCTTTAATGAGTGTGCAGGATGTTCCAGGAGGAACTATTGATAATCATAGAATTGTTGATAGTGGAGCATACAGGCACAAGATCAGCGACATGCGGCTCCAAAAATCATTATATCCAGGAGTTGTTGCCTTTGTTGGAGATAAAAAGAAGATAATGTCCTATGAGTGAAGAAAGTTTGGTGAATGAAGCTGACGGCAAGATGAAAAACGACCAACAATTTGTTTGTTTAAGGCTTGGATCGGATCCACATGATAGGTTCAATCGAAATGTACGCGCCTGCAGCACGTCAGAAGATTATCAAAGATTCATGTCTTATATCTTCCACAAGAAGTTCAAAGCCTACAAGATGATCGTGCAATGTACATTTCTCCACGGGTGTGATTGAAGAAAATGTGTTTGGTTGAACAAACCTACCGGGTGTGCGGATGCCTTGGCGTGGTTTGAACAACCGCACACTACTTCTCAAGGATAAAAGACGAAGACCTTTGCTGGTGCAAAAACATGTGGACAACATCATGTATGGACCGTCCAAAGATGATGTGTACAAGCTTCTCTACATGCTCTCTTGCTTCTTACCAGTCGGACCCGGAGGTTTATGATCTTGATTGCTGTGAAGAGATTTCTCAGTTATATGAAGTAGCTGCCAAACCAACTTTAAATCCACACCGGGTGAATATCCAGTTGGGAGAGCATACAGATTCTTGGCAATGCACGTAGCAATTGCAGGATTACGGTTTTAAATTTTTTAATCTCTCCTATCTCTGTCGATATTTAAGCTACTTTACAGATTTCTAAAATCTCGTATAGTACTCCAGTCCAAACACATTGATCTCGAATATCACCTTACACATGATTGTTTCAATGAAACTCATCAATGTTGTTTTGGTCCACACCGATTACCAACGTGCCAATTCATTTTTCCAAAATTTTGATAAACCATTTTTTTATTAAATCAATTTTGGTAAATGGCATCAAGGTAAAACATGAGTTAATCCATATCGGGTAATCATTTTTGTGAATATTTTTCTTGAAGACAATCCAAAAAGATGTATTTAAAGGATTAAATTTACTTTTTGCATTGTAGGGGAGTAAATTCAAATTCGAAAAATAAAACGTCACAAAGGACAAAAACAAGAGAAAAACAAAAATGAATTTCCTGGCAAGAAAAAGAGAAAATGATAGTAAATTAGTGGTCTGTCAAAACCTCTTTGAACTTAAAATGAAAAATGATAAGTAGCTCTATATTCAATGTATCGCTAGGCTCACAATCATTTTAAAGTGTGCACAGGACGATATAAACATAATCGACTGAAGACCAGGTGGGAACCATTCATTGGCATATGGTCTTGGTACCGAAATTTCGTTTGATAGTATACCGAGGTTCTGAGATATGCGGTCTTTATGCGTGTTTATCATCTGGGTATCATGGTTGAATCTTTTACCAAAAAATAACGGGGATGCAAGTCTAGAACTTCCATGATACCATACATACGTGTAAATACTGCATACGACCATCAATAAGTGATAAACATATCACATCCACCCAATCAATAAGTAATAATATATCACAGTTTTATGCGGGAGTTAAGTTCGTCTCTTTATCGGTACGTTGGTACTAACCTATTCACGGACTTACTCCTGTGCCCTGCATGCATATGAAAATCAAGTTCCTCATTAATAAGTGATTTAACCACATAGGGCTTGTTTTTCATGAAAATAAGTGAGTATCTCACATCATATACGTCGAAACAGATGATAAACAGTATACTCACCGGTAAGATTTTTTCTCATGCATGTCTTGATATGGGAATGTGTCATGAAGTGGATGAACACCGGTCGGTAAGTATAAATCATACATTAATCGTATTCCCTAACCGCAAGTACATCTGATAAGTTAAGCTCATGTGGACAACAATACCAATAATTGTTATAGGATACTTATCTAAATGTTAATTAATCGAACAATAAAGTGTGTTTTGGCATGACCGTATACTAATATGATTCTCTTACCATCGAAATTCGCAAAAAGAATGTCTGCAAATATTTATTTGTTGCTTTCCATCTTTACATTTAAAAATCAAAAAAATATCAAAAAAGATTTTAGGTGAGTTTTAATATAAATTTATAAAAGCCAAAATGATTTTGCTTCTAGTTTATTTTTGATTGACCGGTGTTGAACTCGAATCTATCCTACCTAAAATCCTGATTATAAGCCGGAAAACAATTGTATCTTCATAAATGGTCGAAGTTGACGAACTTTTAATGTTAATGGATTAAAATTGAATAATCTAAAAAACTCTCAAAGTTTTGTTAGTTGGTAGTTGAATGAGAGTTGGTCTCATGTGTGTCATTTGCTAATTTTGCTTAAAATCAATACTTTGTGAAACTTTCAAATGAAAATTCTCTAAGGTTGATTAAATCCCTAGTAGTTGTTCTCATTGCATATTTAGCTTTGTTGTGTGTGCAGATATGGCATCCAAGCAAGCTAAAGACAAAAAGAACGAGTTTGAAGAAAAAGTTATGGGAGTAAAGACACAACATGAATGCAAGCCGTGGATCAAGAAGATCAATTCATAGATGACCACTTATCAATACCACAAGATATATTCAAGGGGGGAGTTTGCTGATGCACCTCCTGACTGTGACGCGTGAAGACATCTCAAGACCCGACAGTGTGAAGAGCGAACCATCATGAGTAGCATCCAAGGGGGAGTTTGTTGATGCATATTTGTGTGGATGCGACTCTGTTTGGTTCGGTTCAACTCAGTTCGGTATTCACGTCGAAGCTCATGGTCCGAAGCAGGGCATTAGAAATGAAGACCGAAGACCAAGAAACATCCAAGGGGGAGTTTGTTGATACATTTTTGTGTCTGTCGCTTGTTCTTAGTTACGTCAGTAATTGTACGGTCTTTGTTTGTTGCGTCTGTAAAGTTTTGGTCGTATCGACCAAATCAAGATATCCTCATATCTTGATTTAGTACAACCTTTAGCTTGTTTGTGTTTAAAAACAGTTGCATGTGTGCAAACTGTTAAGATTTATCCGAAGAACCACTTCTTCGTGCGAGTGAAGTTGTCCTTCGTACAAGTGAATTGTCATTCGTACGAGCCATTTGCTCTCTCGTACGAGTGACCTTTCAAGAAGAACAGTGCTTCGTACTAACAAGCACTGTGACTTTCTTTGTGAATGCTATGGGTGTTAGACCTATATAAACAGACATGCACTTCACAGTTTAGAAGGAGAGCACATAGAGAGAACACTGAGAGAGTGTATAGAGAGATAAGCAGTTTATTCAAGAGTGTATGTACTGGTCTCTCTACAAATCAATATAGTGAACATTTGAAGATATATCTTTTGTTATATTGGTTGTTCTCTTGCTTTGGTTTGCATATATACTTGGATTCCGCACTCGTGTGTGTGTTAAACAACAAGGAAGTAGGTTATCTTGATCCTCCAAGTGGACCTACAGTTTGTTTGGCGGCTAGTCTATATGGATCGTATAGACCTATACGACCCATATAGAGGACCTGAATTTTTTGAAGTTGAATTTTGGTGTTTTGGGTGTGGTCATTGGTGTTTTATAAATCAATAAAGTTGAATTTTTTTGTGAATTGTCATATTATATATTTTGTATTATAAATCAATAAACATTATACGTAACCAACCAAACATATAAAATCATTGTAAATAAAACATCGCAAAACATAACTAAACTTAAACGAAAATTCAAATATATATGAAGTTTGTATATACAAGACATAATACAAAAAAGAGTAACAACTATCCCAAGTGGTGCCGATGGCCCCGGATCCTTACCGGTGTCAGACGGCTGTGGATCATGTCCCGAGCGTGGCGACAAGTCCGGAATAACCATAGCCGCCTGTATAGCGCTTTATATGGCCCGAATCAAAAGGATCTCAGTCCGGGCATGGTGGGTGTCCATGCGCGCCTGTAGCTAGTGCTCCATCTGCTGTAACGCTAGTGCCACAACTAGTGGCAACTGGTCATACAAGACGTGCTGGGGATACTGAGGCACCCCTGCGGTTGTTGTGGCGGTGGCTATGGACCGAGCTCTCGGTCGACCTGCACATTATACAAAATAAGTAAATAAACACAATTGTTAGAACATGACGATAAATTTAATGCATTATACATAATAAGTGAATAAGTGCTTACCTCGGCGTGAATGCCATCCCTGCCATCGTCATCACCATTACCATTAGCTGCTGCCAGCGCAAGATCATCCTTTAGTAACTCAACAGGCAGGGGGAAGGGACATAAATATCACCCTCGCGATTGCGAAAGTGCAGACTGATACCCACGCCGTAATCGTGCGTGACATGACTACCAATCAATGTCGAGCGCGTTAAACATGATGGCTTGACCACGCCCCCTCCGTGACCAGTGGGTCCTCACTCGGAATAAGGCCAAGTGAAACGGCAATCTGCTATGCCCCCTAGTACACAAAACCCCACTCCTACCTGTGAAACGCCGCTGCAAACCACTCTACAAGGCAGCTAACGAGGGCATACGACTGCCACCATATAAGGCAGCACATGTAAAACAGATCCCCCAGATTGCACCACTCGCAACTCTGCTCGCGTGGTGTAATACATGGGAAATAAGCCTATGTAGGTAACAGTACAGGGGATCCGTAATGTGGGACACCCTGGACTTTGACCTGCCAAAGCGACCCTGGCCGATCACTCTCTAGAATTCGACGAGTTTTCATCAGGGTTCAATGTGCAAGCCATTGGTGTATAGTGGGGTGTCCGTCTCCAGCAATGTATAGAAGGTGGTGTGCATGGCAACTCATGCATGGACATATCAAACCACACCCTACCCAATCTAAAACTGACCTCAACCCATTGGTGTCAAAGCGAACATGAACGAGGTTAAAAACTTGATAACGAGCACCTGTTACAACGACAAAAACGCCAACTGGAACATCCATCATAGGATAGGGTTAGTGTTTCAAAAACAAAATAATAAATAGTATACCTGTCCCACGGAGTGTCGTAGACGATAAAGTCTCGGGCTCTTGCCGCTTCCTACATCTCCTCCAATGCTGACCAATCGATGGCCGGATGGCCGCCAATCTCCATGCAGCAAAACTTCTCGCACCGCTGCTCCTCCTCTGTCCCCTCGTCGAACGCCAGATATGGGTGTTCTCGCCCCTCCCTCCACGTCCACGACCCCGTCCCCCACTGACCCTCCTGGCGCCTCTACAACCACCAACACCTCGTCCTCCACTACCACCCCTATTGTTAAAAACAGAATTGTTTGCTGCAGAAAACTAAAGATTGTGGCTGTTTGGAGGCTGAAAACAGGAAGCAGAAAGGGATATTTAGAGTTTATGCATTTTTAATACTGATGTTGCGTTTTTGTTTTGGTTGTTTTTGCATAATTTGGACGAATTTAGCTAGAAAAACTTGAAGATTCGAAGATTTGTTCTTCGTGTTGTTCATTGTGTTCTTTAGATTTTTCTCAAAATTTTGCTGATTTGATTGTTTGATCTTGAAGGTTTTTGTTGGAGAAGAGAAAATCTTTTCAAATGCTGAAAAGATTTGATCAAATCTCTGAAAATTAGAGTTGCTGGTAAACTAGTTTGCTGAACAATTTAGTGTAGAATTCATAGACTAGAACCAACGTTTTTAGCTGCATTGGGTATTTAACAATTACACAGTCTGGACCTGCGTAATTAAATCAAAAGGTAACTTTGGTAATTGTGATGATTGTCTTCTGCGAATTATTATGGTGATTTGTGACTTTGCTAGTCGTCGTCACTGAACTGATCAGCTAGAGGGTGCGGGTGGGGGGGTTGACATTTAGGGTTTAGTTTTAGTTTTTTTTGGGAGTGGGGGTGGGGGGTTTAAGTTTTTTGGGGGTATGGGGTTTAGGCTTTTGGTGGGAGGGTGGATTTAGGTTTTTTTTGGGGGGGTGAGGGGGTGGGGGTGGGTTAGGTGGTTTAGGCATGCACATGTGTAGTACAACTTTTTTTTTGAAAAAAAGTGTTTTTTATATATTATATATAGCGATTTTTATTTAAAAATTTAAAAAAAATATTTTTTGATATGTTTTTTTTTGCTTTTTTAGTTAGTTTTTTAGTTTTTTCATTTAAACTAATTTTCTCATGATTCATCCCATATATATATATATATATATATATATATTCATACATTATATATCATTGGATTCGTATTGATCTAACAGTACGATTTGGTAAAAAACAATTTTCAGTCAGTGATCGATAAAAATGTCGAGTATGTCGAAGTTGAATAAGCTGTTGAAAACGGAACCTGAGGTTGGTACTACCAACAAACCACCAAAGCTGATGAAGGTAGAACAATACCTTACATGGAAAGACTGGTTTCAGTCCTTTATTAAAAATCAGGACACGTGGATGTGGATCTGTATTGAAGATGGGTACGTACATCCAACTCATGAGTTTTTAAACTTTTTTAGCGAGCCAGATTGGTAAAAATGTCAAGTATGTTGAACTTGAATGGGATGTTGAAATTTGAACATGAAGTTGGTACTACCAATAAACCACCAAATCTGATGAAGGTAGAACAATACCTTACGTGGAAAGACAGGTTTCAGTCCTTTATTGAATATCAAGACACACGGTTGTGGATCTGTATTAAAGATGGGTATGTGCATCCAACTCACGAGTTTGAAGGTAGACAATGGGTCACTACTTATGTCAATATGGAAGAAGCTGGGAAGAAAATGTATGAAGCTGAGAAGAGAGCCCTAGCTGCTATAAAGATATATTTACCTGATGGCATTAAACACATATTTAAGAGGTACACTACCTAAAAAGAGATGTGGGATGCATTAGAGAAGCGGTAGGAGGGAAATGTTGATGTGAAGAAGAACAAGATTGATATGCTGAAGAAACAATTTGTTGTTTCTAAGTGCATGAGAAATGAGTCCCTTGAAGATATCATCACAAGGTTCTATCATCTGATGACAGAGATAGAGAACTATGACATAGAGGTATACACTGATACTGAGATTAATGACAAGTTGCTAGATGATTTACCTGCTAAGTGGGATTTTATACTCTCATGATAAAGGGTGAAGCTGATTATAAAACTCAAGACTTGGAAGAGGTTGTTGGGGAGTTAAGAGCTTACGAGCTCAACATGAAGAAAAAGGAAACAGGTTATGATGAGGTTCAAGATCCGGAATTCTACAAAGTCATTCCATCTTCATCTTCTCACAACACTTCTAGTGATTTAGTAGCTGCATTTCTTTCAAGTGAATGTCAAAATGTTTTTGATGCTAATGGTGAATTGTGCTTTGTTGCCTCATCAGGAGGTTCAAATGCAGGTAAGAGACAACAGGAACAACAGACTGGATCAAATAATGAAATTCCCAAGTCCATGCCTATGAGTGTGAAATCAGCTGAGAATCAATTGTATCTCCTTGCCTCATTTGTTGCTTCTTATCAGAATTATATACAAGGCAATATAACACATCCAGCAACGCTAGATGAAGATTATGAGTAAATTGATCTAGACGACTTGGATGAGATGGATATTCAATGGCAGATGGCTATGATATCTATGAGGGCTAGACGGTTCATGAACAGAATTGGTAGGAAGTTCATTGGGAAGAAGGTTGGATTCGATAAATCCAAGGTTTGATGCTTCAAATGTCAAAATCTTGGACATATTCACTAGAGAATGTCAAAGACAAACAGGAGAATCACAACAACCTTCCACAGTTCATAATTCATCTAGTCAAAGTTCATCCAATAGTGTCTCACGGGCACTTGTTTCCACTACTTCTCCTGATGGTTCATATGATTGGAGTCTTCACCTGGAAGATGATGGAATCATAACACAAGCTCTAATGGTAGAGATCATTACAGTGATCGAAGAAGGTCAAGTTGAGGGAGAAGCTAGTGATGATGTTAAAGAAGAGTGTTCTGAAAAGAAGATTGTAGCTGAATAGGTAGCAAGTGAAGAAATTAAAGCTGCCAAAGAACAGAATGTTGCTAAATATGTCAAGCCTAAAGAAAAACCAGCTGAAGAGGCAAAGACCGATGATGTATAGGTGCAATCTGATGAAGAAGAGAGGGCCAAAACTGATTTTGCTGCATTTATGGCCGATTTGAGCCAAGCTACTGGTGATGTAAGTTTAAAACCAGTAAGTTTTATCTACATGAGTTGCAGTGAACTAAAAGGTACGGTGACAGGTTGTCCACATACAACCAACGTCTGATAAATGAACTAAATGGTCTAAAAGAGTCAACTTTTTCGTAAAGAAAAAAGAGTCTTAGTACCTAAAGAAAATAAAATCATGTGAAGCAAAAGTAAAAACTTTTACTGAAAAATTGAATAAAGAGCTTCAAGTGATAGATTTAGCATATGAGACTCTGAGAGATAAAACATAAGAACTTTCTGACAAGTGAAAAGAGTTATCTGATGCACAAGTTAAGATTGTTGAACTGCAAAGAAAAATAGACCAATTTAGAACCACTTCATTTGTAATGAATCACATGATAGGAAACTTAAAAAAGAGTATTGATCAAACAACGATGGGATTTAATAAAGTTCCTCCACCTGTTCATCGCGACTATAGATTTTTACCACATGAAGATGATTTAACAGATTTTGTGTATGGTGCAGCTATCGTCGAGCCGATGACTATCGAAGTACCTGATAGTTCCCGTCTGAGAATGATGGTGTATCTGAGAATGAAGTGGCTGATGTCAAGAAGGAAGCCAAAAGAGACAATGTTTTGAAAAATAAAAATACATCTTCACAATCTAAAAAACAACATTATGTTAAAAAGATGATTTTTTTGTGAAAGGGGATGACATGAAAAATTAACGCAATGGTAACTTAAACAAAGTCAAATGAAAAGTTTGTTAAAGAGAAAATGAACAAAGGCGAATTACAAGCAACAAACTTTGGTCCTTATAAAACGTCGCCCACGTCATCAGAACCATCAAGTCCAAAGGCTTCACAAAATAAATCTTTTTCAAAAAGATCGTGCTTTAATTGTCATATAAAAGGACATATAGTCAGTTGTTGTCCTTACAAAAAGGGTGAAGCACCTTTGAAAAAAACAAAGAAAGACAAATCGCCTGAAAAGAGGGGTGATTGTGAGTTGAACAAAGCAAACTCACTGAAGAAATCTAGTGTTGAAGACAAGGCTGAAACGAGAAATCAACAATTTCCTCGTTTTCAAAGAACTCAACCAAGGTTTCATCCTACGTTTACATCTGGAAGATCGACAGACCTAGAAGTAGTTCATGTAAAATGAATAACTTTAGTGGTCAGTCAAATAACTTCAGAAGTCAAAGTTCACAACAAAACCGATATCACACTGGTGGTAGTCTAAATTTTTATAATAATGACTTTAGAAATTATTATAATCAAAATTTTGGAACTCAATCGAGAGTTCATCAGAACTCAGGATTTGTGAATTAAAATAAAGGTTTTCAAAATCAAAATTTTCATAGTTACAGAATCCAAACACATATAGGAACCCTCAGGACTAGAGACCTAGTGGAAATAAAAAACCATTTCTATCAACAGGTCTGAGATCCAAGACTCCTATTAGGAGTGATGGATATTGATGGATGTTCTGGTAGTTGGTGAACCTGGAAAACCCAAGACCATTAAGGCTTGGGTCTCCCTATCTAACTAAATCTGTTTTGGTTTGTGTAAGAGCTACTAAGGAGGTTGATCAATTTGTGGTATGTTGACAATGGCTGCTCAAGGCACATGACGGGGGATAAGAGGTTGCTTAAAGAATTCGAAGAAATAAATGGAGGTTACGTGAACTTTCTAGGAGCAAAGGTGGAAAAATAATAGGTCAAGGGAAAGTGACCAATGGGAAGATAACGTTGAACAAAGTTAACTATGTCGAGCAGCTCAAACACAACTTAATGAGCGTATCGAACGTCTATGACCAGGGTTACTCTGTCCACTTTACCAAGTCTGAGCCATTGGTGCTAAAACCTGGTTTGATCATTCCTGATGATTGGGTAGTTATGAGGGCACCAAGGAAGAATGAAACATATCTCATGGCCATGAGTGTAAATGATTCTTCGATGGTGCCTACATGTTTATTGTCGAAAGCATCTAAGGCTGAGTCGATGTTATGGCATAGACGAATGGCAGATATATCCACTTCTGAAAAATGATTTATATAATTAATAATGGTTTAGTGGAAGGGAAAGCAACACAGAAAACCTCACAAGTCTAAAACCGTGAATTCCATTGCTTCCCTACTCGAATTACTTCACATGGATATGTTCGATCTAAAAGTCCAGGAAACGATGGTTCTAGACGGAAGTTTTTGTAGAAAAGAACTAATTTGGTAGAATATTATTAAGAACGGAGTAGAAGAAGAATAATAGTCATAAGTCATAAGATTCCATTCATACCGAAAGAGTATACATTTTGACAAGCTGGCGAAATTTTCGAAACTTTCACTGGCATTTCCCCTCTGTGTATAGACAGTCTACCTCGTGCGAACTGAGAGATTTAACTTCGTACAAACTAAGCTAACTTCATACAAGGTGACACTTGTTAACTTCGTACGAACTGACCATATTACCTTTGTACGAAGTAACTACCTTCGTACGGAGTGGCCTACTTCGTACGAAGTGACTTTTAAACACCTTTCTCGTCCGCACTTAAGTCATGTGTTCGTATCTAATCTATACAATATTCAACACACGCTCTACCTAGCCTATTCGCACAGTGACAGACATAATATGCACCAACAATTTACCCCTTGGACGTCACTGTCGAAGCTTGATCTTGAAATATGAGAGCCGTGTTTGAATATTCTGCAAACTTCAATCAGGCATTTGTTGATTTTGAAGAACGTGTCAACAAATTCCCCTTTGATTGATGATTCGGTTTGCAATTTCTTCAATTAATTCCCCCTGGAATAAATCTTCAGGTCTTTGTTTGCACGGTTCCCAACTCCTCTAATTTGCTTAGTTTGTAATCTTCACGAATAATATCCAACTCGAAACTAATCAATGCAGCATGTCTGTTTCTACGTTAACCACATCCGCATTCAGTTTTAGCGCACTCCACTACTCGATCCTCTGATCTTCAAAAACCCAACCAACAATTGAAAGAAACTTCGAATCACCACATCGGTAAACTTCAAGTCTATGAATACCCACGAAAATCTTAAATCCCGTTTTCTGTAATCACGTTTAAGCACACTCCTGAATAATTGATAGGCAAAATGGTAATCTCTTCAATCAGCAAATCTTCATCGGATAACAAATCATCTTGTAGAACATTCATATCTCAGATTTACGATCAGAATCACATTTTTCATCTTCAGTCACAATAACAGAAGTTTAGTTTTCTTCGTTAGTCCCGATAACAACTTAATCAACAAACATCATCATTCCCCGGCAGTTAGTCCGAAAAACAATTCCTCTGCTTGAAGATTAACCATTCTAACACTTTAGACTATTACAAAGCTGTGATATCTTTTAAGTATCGACTATACTGATGCATCTCCTAACGTTAATCCAACTAATCGGCTTGACAAAGACCCGTGACTCAAACACTAAGACATCAATCTGTATCATGATCTGAAGACTCTGAACTTCCTATGATCACTAACTAACTAACGAACCACACGAATATTGTTGCACGTCACAAATTTAAAAAATGCTGGAATTTCAAGATATTCTATGAAATTTTTGTTCCCCCTAATTTTTGCAAATTATGACCTCTCTAAACTAATCACTGAATTTCCCCCTCAAATTTGGCAAATTCAATCTTCTCTATTCTCAGAAAAACTCAACTATGCGGAAAATGTGTCATTTTGGTCTACAAAAGTCAGTTTTTCATCAATGCGGATTTTTCGTTAAGGCCCATTCATAGTCACTATACCAAATGGTAATCTTTCTGCACAGGTATCCGTGACTATCCCATTATCTACAACCCTTTGTGATCGTGTCATCTGATTTTTCTCTGAATCCCTCGACGGTGTCCCCGAACATCCCGTTTTGTCGTTAAAATCTCGAAAAAATTTCAATCACCAAATTTTTTGGACACTCGTCTCGTCGCCACGACCAAATTTTTTATTTTTTGTTACCTTCGAACGGGGGTAATCTACCTTCATGCGAAGTGTCTATCTTCGTGCGAAGATAATTCCATGTTGATCATAATTTTCGATCCAAAATCTTTATTTTTTGAATTTGATGATGATTCTTCCACAGATATGGTCAAAATTCATTTATAAACAATCCTATGGTTTCAATTTTTATTTTTCCATGTCCGTTTATTTGATGATTTACATCTAAAACCCCTCAAAAGTCCATAATTCACGAGCGTAGGTGATTCAATCAACTATTAGATCAATTGAATCGGTACCGTAATTCTGATACCAATTGAAAGTCTAGGAAACAACGGTTCTAGATGGAAGTTTGGGTAGAAAAGAGCTACTTTGGTAGAATATTATTTATAACAGAGTAGAAGCAGAATAATAGTCATAAGTCATAAGCTTCCATTCATACCGAAAGAGTATACATCTTGACAAGCTGGAATTTTGCCAGCATTTCCCCTCTAGGAACTCCAAAACTTAACAAAATATGAACACACGACACTATATATAGATAGTTTACCTCGTGCGAATTGAGAGATTTAACTTCGTATGAACTAAGCTAACTTCGTATGAAGTAACACTATTTAACTTCGTACGAACTAACCATGTTACCTTCGTACGAAGTAACTACCTTCGTATGGAGTGGCCTACTTCGTACGAAGTGACTTTTAAACACCTTTCTCGTCCGCACGTAAGTCATGTGTCCGTACTAATCTATACAATACTCAACACACACTCTATCTAGCCCATTCGCACAGTGACGGACATAATAGGCACCAAGACGGTCAAGTGAATGTAAGGAGTATTGGGGGAAATATTATTGTTTAGTTGTTACTAATGAATTTTCTTGAGTTTCCTTTCTAGTGTCAAAGGATGAAACAACAGAAATGTTGATCAATCATTTTACAAAGTTGGAGAATCTTCTTGAGACACAAATCAAGCGCATTAGAAGCGACAATGGCATGGAGTTCAAGAATCATTTGCTGGATATCTAATGTCTTCGCAAGGGAATAGAACATCAATTTAGTGCTCCATACACACTACAACAGAATCGAGTCGCAGAAAGGAAAAACATGACTTACTTGAAGCTGCTAGGACCATGCTTTTGGATTCTTAGCTTCCTGTCCTCTGTTGGGCAGAGGCAATGAATACAACTTGCTAGGTTTTGAATAGGGTTTTGACGGTTAAACGACAAAACAAAACGTGTTATGAACTTTTGAGAAACCGTATACCAAATTTAGAAGGGTTTGAACCATTTGGGCTACCATGCACAATAATTAGAAATAAAAACCAACCAAAATTTGTGAAGTTGTCGAGAACGATGTTCCTAGGTTATGTAGACGGTTCACCAAACAATAGAGTTTTTAATAAAACTAATGGTAAAATTGAGACAATTTTTAATATCGAATCTATAACGTATTCGCCTAAACAGTCCATCTTAGGTCCAGCAAAGCTATGTGATTATGATCTATACTTTGAGTCTTTTAAAATTCCTGAGTTTTTCGATAAAAAACATGACGTGTGCGTATATATATATATATTTTTATAATGAATTTTACACACGAACTCGGTTCTAAATTTATAAAAATGATTTATACCTTAACATTAAAACACACACAAAAGAACAAGCGTACCCTATAGATATGTAGTAAAGTATGAGAAAGAACCAGATATCGATCCATGGACGCGGGCAGGCGCCTATGTACTAAACCGTTGTCATTTGTCTACCGGTGAAAAGATATGTGAAAGAGTTTTTGACTAAAATTACCTAAAAAGGTATTCTAAAACATAAAAGACTCCAAATACAAAAATATAATTTTTCTTTTGTCTTGTTTTATAAACAACCTAAGCATGTTAACTAAGTCAGAGATGTCACAAAGGCACTTGATCAATCTTCCAAATATAAAGACCATTAGTATCCCTTTCGGGAATCCTAACATGATAATTCTTCGGGAAGTTAACGTGATAAACACAATTTAACCACCTAAGATTATTCATTAACGAGCTATTGATACATTTTCATGCGAGTCTTTTAAAAATAAGTTAGTCATCCGTTAAGAGTTTTCTAACCTCACTTTATCAAGGAAAGTAATACCGATAACACAATACAACCACCGAGACAAGCATAACGTAGATCATATCACAAAGCTATCCATTTTGCAAGTCTTGAACACAAATCTACTAAGTTAGCCATTTTAACCAAAAATACTAAACAAAGATTACGAATCATGTCAAGAACTCGGAATAACACCATTTAACCCGCTAGAGCCATTACGTGTAATAAAGCATTCTTTATCACAATCAGATTTATCTTTCATTAAACCAATACCTATTTCTAGTTTCATGGTGTAAACACATTAACAAGTTAACAATTTACTAACAAATGATTAATTAAGGGTATTTTTTTAACATATCCTAACTAACCATTTATTAATCATCCAAGATAAACAACCACAATCAAGAATCCAACACCAATGGACCAAGTTTGCCATATGATCATCAAGATTCAAACATGAAAAACTTGCCAGAGCTTCATTCAAACAAGATTACAAACTAAAGATTGTTCATAAAACAAGTATTCTTAATACCATTACAATAATACATAAACATCCGATCAGTGCTTGCAACTGTGCTTAAAATGTATGTTAAGAACAAGAAATCAAACCATAAACAACAATGTATTGGGATGGATGAGCTTCTTGCAACTTTGAGGCTTGAAATCGTCCCAACAAGGAAGCTCTCGGACCCCATAAATCGTCCAGAAGTTTGGAAAATTACCCAATAATTTAATCAGTAGCATCTGCCCTATTTTATAGAGAAATTCATATCCGCACGGCCGTGCACGCCCATGCAATCATCAGCGTGATGTCAGCTGCAGGGTATGGGCCAGACAAGTGGACGTTTGGGCGACAAAATCTTTAGATGTGCACGGTCGTGCACAGGGGTCGCACGGTCGTGCATGGCCTTCAGACATCCTTTTGATCAGTGTTCAGCTAGTGCACGGGAGTGCACACGGGTCGCACGGTCGTGCATGCCGAGAAATCAGCTGCACTGCCTTGTGCACTGCCAGTGCTCCCGAGGTCGTGAGTCGCGCACGGTTGTGCCGATGGTTTGCATGGCCGTGCATGAGCTGTAACTTCAACAGTTTCTATAGAATTCATGCGGAATGTTCGTCAATCCCACTTTTTCTCCAACTTTGTCTGTGGCACGCCGTTTAGGACCTGAAAATATAAAAGTGCCTGATTAAGTACCTAAACGACGAAGTTTTAGCCAAAAAATGCATAAAACCGGAGTAAAATAGGGGACTTTAATATGTATATCTTAACGTATATCAAACCTCCCAACACTTGATCTTTTGCTTGTCCTTAAGCAAACTAAAAGCAAAATAACGCGGGCCTACGAAGGACCCAGACGTCTAATATTTTACAACGCTACATAAATATTCGGCGGTCAATTGGTTCTTCAAAAAGTCAACATTAAAGATTTCAAACCAAACAAGCATTTGCAAATATAAGCAAAGATAACCAAAAAGCAATGATTCCACTTCTGATCGACTTAACATGCAAATCCTCACATTTCTCACCATGTTCACACACACTCGGTTATATTTATGAGTCATACATGTAATATGTATGTTGTTAGTCCCGTAAACGGATCAAACAGGTATCACTAACCTAATCAATAGCGAAAGTTATGATTAGGAAGAAGAACAACTTGAATAACTTCAATGATTATAACTTGAATACACCAAAGATGTCAGATACAAGTTTTTGCTTTCAACTCTCTAACCTTTTCTCTATGACCTAGCCCTTCTATTTATAAGCATCACTAAACCCATAATTACAACCCTAGGCCCATTAGGCACTAGGAAGCCCACATTAACCCCAAAAGCCCAAATACATCCCTAATGAATAAATCTTTAATGCTCCAAGCCCAACATTCTCCCCCTAGGTTTACTTCATTGGTCTTTCGGTTGAGTATCCACACCTAGTCGTCAAGTGATAATACCAGCAACCGCAGTAGTCCAATCCTTAGCACAAACCTCGTACAGCTCAGTAGTTCTAATTTGATGCGACGCAAGAACCTACAAATCTTCGTCGTGAAAGCTAACCAGATCCACCACATCATTCACCCTGAACGCCTTCTCTTTGGTCATAATAGCAACACTTCCGAATTTAGGATCGTATAACCAAAAGTTGAAGTTCTTCAGAATTCCCCTCGGAAAGGTAGGAGCAACCAGGATAACTAATTCTTTGGCTGTTGGCGGCCACATCACCGATTTGAACCTCTTGCTCGTGTGCGCATCGCGAACTCCCTTAGCCGCTCTCAAATACGGTTCAACAGTCTTCATATTCTTAAATCTGCTCCTAACCTCACGTTCAAGCTTCTTAAATAATCTCCACCCCGGTCCACGCTCTGTAGTGTCATCATTAGTGTATGGAGCTCTCAAAAGATCAGTCAATGCAACTTTAGTCCATGTCTCGAATTGCGACTCTTTTGAATAGTATTCACGGATTCCATCCTGGCGCACGATGATCCACATATTTTTAACATGATCGTACATCCAACTGAGCACCTTCGACTTGTTTCCCACCTTACTATAATAACTTGATCCCAACTCCATCACATATCTCTCGGACTGATTGGTTGGATCCTTCAGCTGAAAATTCTCGTCCAGTGGATTTACGTTAACATTCTTCATTAAGACCATTTGCTTCTTCTTCTTCTGATCAGCAGCACGTTTCTGACTAGCGGTAAACTTTCTGCGTGGATCACTCATATAATCATCTAGACCAGCTTGACGTTCGGCTGCCAACTGCGCAGCTTCCAATCTCTGTTCTTAAGTTTCTTCAGCCATTCGATGTTGTGCCGCATGATGTCTAGTTTCAACGTTCATCGGATCATCAGTAGGATCACTAAACTCCCTTCCAAACTAATTTTCTAGCTTGCCCCTAAAATCAAACACAAGAGTCATAAGCATCATGACATCTCCCTGCAGCTGATCAATAGTTTGATCTCGAACGTCTAACCGATTCTGCAGAGAGGCAATCTGAGCATCCTTTAAAATAACCTCTTATTCCAACACAACCACCCATTTCTTCAAATCAACTACATCCACCTCTGTATCATCGTCATCACTGTCCAATCCGCTGAACTCGAATGCCCTTTTTTCAGATCTTTGCACATAATCGTCAGCAACATCATCAGTATAACCAACTCCATTACCACCTGTTTTCGAACCACCAGCACCTGACGAACTGCCTCCAAACTCCAACATTTGTAGAACCGTGCCAGCCAGAATCGACACAATGGTAGACTGAGTAATAATTGGAGCAGTTTGCTGTGCAGATGAAATAGGCGTGTCAACCATCGATGTATGAACAACATATTCAGCAACGGTAACCTCAGCAATAGTAGATGTGATCAAATCAGAATCAGCACAAGTGAAAACCACGGGAGCTTCAGGTGTACTAGATGAAATGCTCGGCCCAGTTCTTCGCCTCTTGATCAATGGTACCTCATCTTCTTCGTTTTCGTCATCTTCTTCAATCTAAGCGATTGGTGCAGCAATAGATAGAATGTTGAGTGGAGGATCACCCTGTTTCTCTTGGATATCTTTCAAGTGAGCGATCAAGGCTTCTAAGTTCTCAGACGACAACTCTGGTAAAGCGGGAGTCAAAGTGGCATTGAACTCATCAAGATCATCAAGAAAAGCTTGGCCAACATCATCTTCATCATCAGTGACTAAATCCTCTACCTCTATCTCCTTTTCTTTTGCAGGTATGTCGTGTTCTTCAGCCACTATTGCATTTACTGGAGGTGGAGGAGGTGGTGGAACATTCAAACCAACAACTTCAGAAAACTTCGCAAATTTCTTCAAAGCAAAACGACCTACAAACACTGTCTTCAACGTAGAGCGGTTCTTCTTCATTGTGGCAAAAATAGTAGGCCCTATCAGCTTCATATTAAGCAGGTTAGCATCTGTAGCATCCTTCGCCAAATCAGGATAATGGGCATCAAGTATGAGCTTGACAAAACGTGGGTATAATAGGAACATCCGCTTCTTGGACTGCCCTAAGATTTTCTTCATGTTATCGAATATATAACTAGAATAGTTATACTTCCAGTCCATGACTGACGAAACTGTCGCAGATGTCTGGGGTTGATTTGGCTGATCCAGACCGCCCTTGTTTTCCGACACACACCGCATGAACATGTGAACGAGCAATCTCCAGTATGCCGGAAACATTTTCTTCAACAATGGCTGATAAGAACCCTCATATCCCATCTCCATAAGCACAGGCAGCACCTTTTCTTTGGCGTAAGTGGTTGGATCACTGAAAGTATCTGTAAGCTGCAACACCTCTCTCACACAAGCTTCGTTCACCACAATCTCTTTCCCTTGAATATGCGAACGGATAAATGGTCTACCATCTTCACCCCTCGGCTGAATACGTGCTCTTTTCCAAAACGAATGGACTAGATCTCTATATATCACAGGGTTAGCACGGAGGGCATATGCAATCTTGCAAGCGTTGAGCCCCACTATCATCACTTGAAATTCCTGAAAGAACTCTGTTGGCGGGTCTGAGAGATACCCGGCCTGGTTCTAGAATTGCTCCTCAACCAGCATCACCGCGTCAAATGCTTCTTCCACCATATCTGTAAAAAATCAACCAAGTTAAATCCAACTAACGGAAGTTAACGGAGTTTAACAATATAGCAGTTAAAAACTAACTGGATAGGGCAAACAGAAGTCAAGGTACAAATTAATACGAGTTCAAATTAATTACAGGGTTCAACAATTGAAAAGGTTCAAAACTTCACATCCGGATTACTGAAAGTCCAAAATGAATCCGGATGAACCCTTTCATCAATCCGGATTGAAGGAGGTCAAACAACATGGTCAAAGATGCAATCCGGATTATGTATTGTATCTCGGATGGATAGGCATTCCGGATGAAGAGCCAATCCGAAATGATATCCGAGTTCATCATTTTGGATGAATACCAATCCGGAATGTAATCCGAAATGCTTAAAACTTGAAGATCAATCCAGAATACGATCTGAAATGCATTAAATATTCATTAATTTCATCCGGAATACATATGTTTAATGCAGTTATACCTAATCCAGAATGAGCGGTCCGAAATGCACAATTCGCAAGAGAGAGGATCAGAGAAGACAATACTAATTCGGATTTTGGATAATCCGAAATGAAATCAGAGATGCCAATATATATTTCCGAAATGGGCTTGGGCCTAGGATTTTGAATCCGGATTGGGCTTGTGACAGGCCCAATCTGGAACAGTAACACAGTGGGCCTGTCCGGAAAAGTCCAAATGGGCCTTTCCGAAAAAGCCTAATCCGGAACAATAACCCTTTTGGCCCAAAGAAGCCCAATTCGGAACAGTAACATGAGTTTCCAGTTTTCAGACTTTAAATCAATTTCATTAGGCTGGCCCAAATCCCAAAGCACATGGGCCAGTCCAATATCTCTTGACAGAAAACATCCCACCAAAATTCATCAAGTAAACTAACCAAGCATCCAACCATCTTTTAACATTTCATACGGATGAACTATTTAAGACAGATGTAAATATTTGACACAGCCTTGCTAAGGGATCAAATCGTTTCAAAAGCTAACTAAGGAACATTCTTCAGTATGAGCAGGTTCAGTTGGTCTAAGCGATTGTCAATATACTTGTCCATTTAAATCTAAAACTCAACCCTTGTAGTTCAGGCATTATGATACGCTTAAGGTAATATTATACTAAGATACTCGTGTGTCCCATACCATGACATACCCCCGCGATCAAGGTAAGCACAACAGTTCATTGTAGCAGGTGAGTATACCGTGGTCATCCTTTATTTTACAACATCAGGCTATTGGTGAACATGTCAGTATTTTTGTATAACAGAGAGACCAATAGTAACTGACAAGGGCTAGGCAAATACCTTATGAGGTACGTAAAAACTTATGAAGAAACTTCTGTTCTCTTAGGTTTTGGCCTTTCTATTTTGGCTCTTTTACAAAGATATCCTGACTGTGCCTAGGTCTGCATATAATCTGGATGCAATAGAAGGGCAGTCAAGATATCCCCGGATGACTCAACAGCATAAAGACCCGAAACCTCAGATGTTGGCTATCTATCAACACAAGATTTAAGACCATAAAATCATACGCATACAGTAAGTGACCCACTGAGTACATAGTTCGTTATGTTTATATCATTTGACTTTCCCCATCCAATTGAGTTTTAGACCTACCGACACATCACTTTCGATCCAAATCTTTTCTGCTTCTACACCTTACATGTGTTAGTCAAACATTTTATCACAAATTTTCATTTCATTTCCCTATCCTTGCAAAACCTTTTTTTAGATTTCTCCCCCTAAATTTGTGCATATATATATGAACAAATTTATGAAGCAATGAAAAGAAAAGAAGAACAACAAACAAACACGAAGACAGCAGATGCCTAGGTAGAAAACCAAATCATTTTGAGAAGATCCACAAGCACTTGAAACGCGCGTTGCTAACGAGTTTCGTGAACAAATCCGCCACATTTGCATCAGAGTGGATTTGCTCAAGCTTTACGGGAACCTTTTTATAGCAATCATAGATAAAATGAACTTTAATGTTTATGTGATTGGTTTTGGAGTGGAAAACAGGGTTTTTAACTATTTGATTGCGGCATCATTATCACAATAACTTGTTGTGTTTAGATAAGTCAAACCGTAATCCGCAAGCTGATGTTGCATCCATAAAACCTAACAGCAACAAGCAGAGGCTGCAACATATTCTACTTCTGCAGTGGAAAGCGAAACCGTCTGTTGCTTCTTGCATTGCCACGAAATTAAGCGATCTCCCAGAAATTGGCAACCAGCCGAAGTTGAGCGCATGTCCCTATCTATACCTCCAAGATTGCTGTTAGAGAAAGCAAACAGTTCAAATTCAGAATTTTTAGGATACCAGAGGCCCAGTGATGGAGCCCCTTTGAGGTACCTAAAAATTATTTTAACAGCATGTAAATGAGAAAGTTTAGGAGTAGCCTAATAACGAGCACACTGGCAGACGACAAACATGATATCTGGCCGACTAGCAGTGAGATACATGAGTGATCCAATCATTGAGCGATACATAGTAGGATTAACAAGAGTTCCTTCAGCATCTTCATTTAGCAGAGGCCGTTTTGCAATAGGGGAAGCCATAGGCTTGGAATCTGTAAGCTTGAATTTGGCAAGAATGTCGTGGACATATTTTCCTTGATGAATGAGTATACCCTGTGGGCTCTGACGAACTTGAAGTCCTAAAAACATGGTCATCTCCCCCAATGAGCTCATCTCAAATTTCTTCTTCATGATTTATTCGAATTCGCGGCACAAACCATCATTGGTGGAACCAAAAATAATATCATCAACGTAGATTTGGACGAGAATAATGTCCTTATCAACGCGTTTGATAAACAGAGTTTGGTCAATGGTTCCCCGTGTGTTGTTATGAGCAAGCAGATGCTCTGTAAGAGTAGCGTACCATGCGTGAGGCGCTTGATGCAACCCATACAAAGCCTTGTCTAGTTTGTAAGCATAATCTGGCTTGTCAGGAACAGTAAAGCCCGGTGGTTGTGCCACGTAGATTTCCTCTTTCACCTTGCCATATAGAAACGCAGTCTTGACATCCATTTGATAGACAGTAAAATCCATGTAAGATGCGTATGCTAAGAAGATGTGTATAGCCTCCAAACGCGCGACAAATACATAGACCTCATCATAATCTAAACCTTCAATCTGTCGAAACCCCTGAACCACCAGTCTAGCTTTATTCCGAACGATAACTCCAGTGTCATCCTGCTTGTTGCGAAAAACCCAGCGAGTTCCAAGAGCACGCTTGCCCTGAGGCAGCTTCACCAATTGCCAAACACCAAGCTTTTCAAATTGATTGAGTTCCTCGTGAATGGCATCAACCCAGCCTGGTTCCTGCAAGGCAACATCAATACTTTTAGGTTCAATTTGGTAAATAAAGCAAGAATAGAGACATGTATTGATATTCCCAGATTGGCTGCGTGTGCGAACATCAGTGTTGACAGGACCAATAATATTCTCAACGGGGTGATCACGTTGTAAACGTTGCGGTATTGGTGTAGCGGGAACCAGAACATCTGTTTGCAAGTTGGTGACACTAGCTGAAGCGACTCCAGATGTCTCCCCCTCAACAGAGGCACCAATAGAAGTATGTGGTGAGGAATCCACCGCACAATCGAGGGGAGTAGGCTCGGGAAACAAAGAGGAACCCAAAACATCAGGAAGAAGGCCTTCATTTGTCGTAAGAGGCTCTGGATCAGAAACCACATCTCAGGAAGATCCGTCTGAGCAGGAGAAGAGATAGTTGGTTTGTGAGAATGTGAAACTGTGGAGGAAGGCGAGACAACGTCATTGAATCCAGGAGGATCCACACTTAGGTGCTTTAAAGTCTCATTTAGCGCGGCAGCGTCAACATCATCTTCAGAAGTAATGGGCACCATGGGAAGGATAGAATTCGAACTATTACCTGCATGCACATTAGAAGACACATCAAAATGATTAAATAAAGTGGAGTAGTCATACAACCAGTCAGGACCAATGCGTTTGTCCTTGGGATTTTCTTCTGGCCAACCCACATTGTAGGTTTCAACTACCATCTTCTTGATCTTGTTATAAACGCGATATGACGTATTTTTAGAATAACCAACGAAAATACAAGAATCCCCGCGTGCTTCAAACTTTCCTTTAGCGTCCATGAGCAGGAGAACACAAGGACATCCGAATTTGCGAAAATGCTTGACCGAAGGTTTGTGACCTTCAACCACTTCGTATGGAGTCTTCATGTGGCATTTATTGATCAGGGCATGATTCTGAATATAGCATGCAGTGTTAATTGCTTCTGCCCAGAAGATGAGAGGTAACTCGGATTCAACCAGCATAGTGCGTGCAGCTTCAATAAGTATGCGATTTTTGCCTTCTGCGACCCCATTTTGTTGTGGGGTTCTGGCTGCACTGAACTATCGGTCAATCCCCTTAGAGGAGCAGAAAGAGTTTAAGGTAAGATTCTTAAACTCTGTCCCATTATCACACAGATTAGCCTTCACCGTAGAATCTATCTGGTTTTCCAAAAGCGTGACAAATTGTTTGACTAGCTCAGCAGTTTCACTTTTATGTGTGAGAAAGAAAACCCAGGTGAATCGAGAGTAAGCCTTCCCTCCAATGTTGACTAGCTCAGCGGTTTCACTTTCATCAATAATAACTAGACAGTAAGCCTTCCCTCCAAAGTTGCGGATGCATGTTGGACCGAAGAGATCCATATGAAGCAGTTCTAAGACCTGAGAAGTGGAGGGTACGACTTTGGTTTTGTACGGCTGTCGATGTTGTTTCTCACGCGCGCATGATTCACATTTTTCGATCTGCATGAAGTCACGAACTGGTAGATCTCTGACTAAACCACCTTTTGCAAGACGATTTAAATTCTTCATGTTGATGTGACCCAGCTGCAATGCCATAGCATGGTGCAATGCCATAGCATGGCGTCATGTTCGGCTGTCGAAGAGAAAAGGCAAGTGAGCTTGTCAGAAGGAGCCTGGTTCATATCAATTACATACGCGTTTCCTTTACGTGCAGCTTTCAGAAGAATCATCATCTGGAATGATTAAACCCGGTTTTAGCACATAACATCCTTTCTTTGTGAAGAGAACATCCTGATGATAGTCGCAGAGTTGAGACACACTCAACAGACTGTGCTTCAATTCTGGTACATAATTGACATTCTTAAAGCTCAGGGCTCCATTGCAAACAGTTCATCTCATTGTGATTTTCCCTATTTCTCCACCTGCGAAGGAAACAAACCCGCCATCAAAAAACTGAATGTCATTCAACTGCGAGATATCTCCTGTCATGTGCCTGGAATAACCGCTATCAATGTACCATAATCGAACAAGAGCACGCCAGAGTTGTTCCCGTACATTTCAACAGGTTCTAGTTAGAAACGGGAACCCAGGCCATAGAAGATCTGGGCTTTCCATTAGCATCAACATAAATAACCTCATGAAAGATCAGATTAGTTGAGGATGAGGTTGATGATGCTTTTGAATTATTAGTCAGTGGGGTAGTAGACTGATTCTTGGCCACTGACTTAGGCCTCCAGGTTACCGAATCAGACCTCTGCACAATCCTTGGAGTGCTAGAGGGATTCGGGGAAGCTGAAGGTCTTAAAGGTTTAACATAATTTTTCTTGGCCAAGTTCCAGTCTTGATCAGAAGACTTAGCCACAAATCGAGCCTCAGGTGGGCGATTACGCATAGCCTTCTGATGTCTGGAATACAAAGTTTTGAAAGAGGTAAAGGTCTTTTGACAATTTCGAGCAATGTACCCAGGAGATCCACAATTGAAACAGGTCTGCCTCTTCTGGAAGAAAACAGTCCGTTCAGCTTGGGAAATTCTGGGCAATTTGTCTGTCAGTTTCTTGTTGGTAGGTACTGACGGGTGATGCACGGTCTTGGTCTTGACGGTGTCCTACATACAACCATCAGCACACTTGTTAGTTTTGTGATTAGAATTGAAGGATTTTGAACATGGAGCTTTTGGCAAAATTTTAACTGATATCTGTTCAGCTGGTTGCTTAACAGATTCAGTGTGCGACTGCTGAGTTAATTCCTTAGTTTGATGAGAAGACTCAGCAGTTGCCGTTTCAGTTTTTGTAGACGCTTGTTTGGTTTTCTTCTTTTTAGATCGACGTGTTCTCCTCTTTTTAGTCTTACTCTTCAAATCACACTTCATGACAGATTATGTAGAGGACACGAGTGGCTCTACAGGGACATCCTGTTCTGAAATTTTAACAGATGACTGTGGAACCTCGCAATTTTGAGAAGTTTGAGGTTCCGATTCAAGATCAGGTTTAATATTTTCATTTGAATCATCAGGAAAAGTGTGTTCATCTTCTGTCGTTTCAGAATCAGTCCCTTGTGTTGAGTCGCCTGAGTCTTCTAGAATCATGTCACCATCAACATTTACAGAAACGGTTGGTTGGTCGACTTTCACACTGTCAACCCTAGGAGATGCATCAACAGACGCAGCCTCTGAAGATGAACATTCGGTATCCTCAGCTGAAGATGAACATTCGGTATCCTCAGCTGAAGCTGATGAAGCCGAATCATCTGTTGATACAGAACCTGCAGCTAAATTAATTTTCTCATCACACAAGTTATCACAGTTATTAGCATCATTCAAAACATTAGTATTTGATGAAAAACCAGAACTAAAACTGTCTAAATTCTCAACACAACCAACACTGTTTGAGCATTTAATTGTTCAGCAAGAAATTGATTTAAAATGTCAAAGGCAGGTTTATAAAAAGCATAATCATCAGCTGAATTGTCTGAATGTGTATTCAGACATTCCTCTTCATCACCCTGTATGATATCCTCAACTAAAATTTCTTCTGCACATGAATTAGACACATTAGTATCGTTCACAAATTTAGTTTGAGTATAAGAAGATTCTTTTTCGTTAGATTTTGTGGAGGATGTTTCTCCCTCAGGCACTTCTTTCTCCAATCCATCTGTACTTTCAGAGGGACAGTTACCAGTTTCACAAGGAAGTGACGTAGAGCCACAAAGACATCATCCCTCTTGAGTTCAGTGGGTTTGGAGAACTTTGGGTAATAGGGCGTCCATGGTTTGGATAAATAATCTAACGGTTTACCATACATCATTTTTTTAGCATTTTCTACCTCTTTCTCAGATTCAGGCATTCTAGTGTAGTTATGATTATATGGTGGAGGCGCCCTATTGTACCCAAGGCCTTTAGTAAAATTCTTTTGATAATTAAGCTGGAGGTCACATAAGTCCTTGACTAGTTTACTAGAAGTTTCAAATTTCTTAATGTTTATTTCATTTTCGTGAAGCTTCCCTGTCAAAGAATTCAGCTTAGCTAAGGCTGCTTGAAGTTCTACGTCCTTTTCAGCTAGTTTTAGCTTGTAGTCGTAGACCCAACATTGCTGTTGGTTCAAGTCTAGCTTTAGCTGAGCCACGTCCTATTTCTGAGCTTCGACCTTCTCCATAAGAAGCTTGTTCTTATGTTTAAGGGCGATGTTCTGTGATGCAGCTTGTTGATATTCAGCCACTAGAGTTGAATTGTGGGCATGCATTTGTGATAATTTAAAATGACAACTATCAGAACAAAGTATTAGATTTACCGTTTTCGAAGGATCGGGCGTCTCAGTTGCCTGCGCCATCATGCAGTGGTTGCTGTTCTTGGATAGATTCAAGGTTTCCATTTGAGTTGCAGCATTTGCCCAGTTGAAACCCTCATGCTGTTGGGCCACCAGTGCTGTGGACTTCCTGCCTGAGCTACTTGATGGACTCATAGTTGACTTGGAAGGAGAGACGGGAACCAGTTGTCTGTCACTGCTCTGTATATCAACGACCGTGGATGATACATACACTGACGGTGGCTTCTTGCATTCCCTAGCGAAGTGTCCTGCTTCGTGACATCGGTAACATCTAAGTTTGTCCTTTGTGAGACCAGTCTTCAAGTTTGACAAGGGTTGCCTTCCATACTTTTTCTGAAACTTGTTAACCCGAAAAGCAGCCATTGCTAAATTCCAAGAGACATCGATCTCGTTGAGGTCCTCCTCCATGATCTGATCAACTTCTGTTGGAATAATAGATGGAGGAGTTAGATCACCTGCCAGGAAGGCATTTAAGCTTTTGATCGTTGATGCCGCAATAGCCAGTTTCTCTTCGTTTTCCTTAGTGAGAAACACAGAGTTGGGCGCGGGTTGAGCAGGTCCAGGGACTGGTGCAGCAGTTTGAGGAATGACGCCTTGTTGCACTGTTTGAGGAGTTGCAGGACTGAAAACCATGTTAGGATACTGAGCATGGTACTGTGAACTTGAGCAGCTGAAACCGTTGTAGGATTTGGAGACTGAAAACCATACACATACTGACTGTTCTGAGGCGTGGCAATAGGACTGTAAACCACATTTGATCCACTTGGTGCTTGTGCATTTCCTTGCAGAGGACTATAGATGATTCTGTGACAATAAAGCCGCGTTCTGCCCTGTCATCCCTGCGGCCATCAAACTGCTTTGATGGTTGATTTCCCTCTGCTTGTTGTCAATCGCATAAGATTTGATAGTAGCCATCACCTCAGTAAGAGTGACGTCATTCAAGTTCTTTGTCTTTTTGACCATGGCCACGTAACTCTTTGGCAGTGAATTCAATAACTGTCTGTTCATGGCAGTGTTGGTGAGGGTGATCTCAGCTGAAATCATCTGGGAAACCAGCTTGAGATAGCGACGTATCTGGTTTTCGATGGTTTCCCCATGTATGTGATTGAACGACCTGAATTTCTGATTCAGCTGATTCACCCTACTTGCTTTCATGTCGGCATTTCCCTTGTAGAGATTTTGCAACTCACTCCAAACCTCCTTTGCGGTTTTACAGTTTCTGACCGCGATAGAGATATCAGGTCCTAGAGCCATGGTTAGAGTTGCCGAAGCTTTCTCATCTTCCTCTATGATCTTGATGTCCTCTAGAGTCCATAGGTGCATGGGCTTTGGAATTTTCGTTTCAGGATCTTGCTCTGTGCTGTACCCTATGGTTCTTAGACCATTCATGATGCATCTCCACACGTTGGGTTCTTTGGCCTTGCAGTACTGTTCGAAGCGGAATTTCGTATTCATCCCTGTACAATAAACGTGGCACTTTGGTGGAAGTGCCAATTACCTGATCCAGCTCTTGGTGGAGGGCTAAAGTCTGTGATTGCAGGGCAGCCAGAGTGGCATTTGTCAGGTCTTGTGCGGTCATGAATCCAGCCATTGTAATTTAAATTGATTAAAAATTTACCAAATCGATCTAAAATTGATTAATTTAAGTGTGTCTGATGAACAGTGCTAAATCCGAATTGGTCAACCTGTAGTCAATGACGGTCAAACCCGGAATCTAATCCGAAATGGTAAAAAATAGTCAATCCGGAAAGACTATCCGAAATGAGCAATCCGGATTGCTGAATCCTACTTGAAAAATCCGACTTTGAAAGATCCGAAATGGAAAACCCGAAATGAGAAGAATCCAAAATGAGAAGACCTAATTGTAGATCCGAAATCCAAATCCGAAATGGAGAATCGAGATGTATGATCCGGAATAACCAAATCTGAATATAAATCCGGAATAAAGAATCCGGAATGGAGAATCCGAAATGCCTGTCTTATCTGCTGAAAATTCGGAACAGTAATCCTTATCCGTAACAGTGACCCGCCTTTTCTGCAACTGAATTCCGATATTCAAGGAATTCAAAAACCGCAACAGTAACTCGAACTACAATCCGGAACAAGCAACAATCTGGGATCAATCCGAGATGGATGATCTCCTCCGTGTTCTTCGGAATCCGGAACAGTGGTTAATCCGAATTGTGAGAACCTTCTCGTGTTCTTCGGAATCTGGAACAGTACCAGATCCAAATTCTTTACAAGTTCTTCGGAACAGTAGCCTCTGACTATGAACAGTGATCCGGAACACCAAAACGACGATCCAAACAGCAGCAACACACTTCAAAACTTCTTCAATCAGCAATACCCAGAGCCTGTATTAGAACAGCAGGCTCTGACACCAATTGTTAGTCCCGTAAACGGATCAAACAGGTATCACTAACCTAATCAATAGTGGAAATTATGATTAGGAAGAAGAACAACTTGAATAACTTCAATGATTATAACTTGCATACACCAAAGATGTCAGATACAAGTTTTTGCTTTCAACTCTTTAACCTTTTCTCTATGACCTAGCCCTTCTATTTATAAGCATCACAAAACCCATAATTACAACCCTAGGCCCATTAGGCACTAGGAAGCCCACATTAACCCCAAAAGCCCAAATACATCCCTAATGAATAAACCTTTAATGCTCCAAGCCCAACATATGTGTAAAACACTCGGTGCCAAGGAAATGAATCATGCAATGTAATAAGCTTGTCAAAAGATCTAATTTCCACCAATTAGCATGCGAAAAAGCATAAATCAAGAGGTATTTAAGGGTTGTAATGATAGGCAATGGTTTCGGGTAAGGAATGGACATTTAAGTGGTTAAATGGTTAAAACTCGGTGGTTATTTCTAACAAGCGTAAATGAATCACAACTATACATAAGTAACGCATAAACGGACGATTTTAACCATATTGAGCTAGTCAACGAGATTGTATTATTCAGCACTAAAATTGTTCCGATTTGATTTTCTTTCTTCTATTTTTGGTTGTTATTTTATGTGTTTTTTTTTGAAAAAATTACAAACATTCGTAAGTTAGATAGTAACCATAACCGAGTTTTAACACAAAGGTTCAACAATAAAAAGGCTAAATTTGGCTAAGTGGGTTAAATGGATATAATCGGAAAAACACGGAAAATAGGCTCAACATGGTTAACTAATGGAATGATGGTAGGTACGGAAAGTACACAAAGAAAAAGGCTAACACAAGAGGGTATCCTAAGTGCCTGTATCACATTCATGCCATTTTCACATATTCATAATCTTGAAAAATATACTAATGACAAGTTCTAAATCACATGAAACATCCGGCTCACTCGTATTCCGAACAAAAACAAGCATGTTAAGAATTGAAAGGCTCAAATATGCTCACGTAATTGAAGCAATGGGTATGAATGTATGGATAAACATGAAAGTCTTTCTTTTTGTTTGTCACGCTTTTAGTTATCATTTTTTTAAATCAATTTGGCTTGCTGGTTTTGATCGTATCCGATGCTCTCTAAAAACACAATTGATCGTTTTTGTATAAAGATTATATATATATATATATATATATATATATATATATATATATACGAGGACAAACAAAGTTACGCAATTAACTGCTCCCCACACTTGAATTTCACATTGTCCCCAATGTGAACCAAAAATTAGTTACGCAGCTATCAATAGCGAACTGAAGTGTGAAAAAGGCGAATAATACTCCCCTAGAGTTGAAGAAGACTTGGAGATATTTGACTTGAGCGTCTTTCTTCTCAACTCTGGGTGCGTCTCCATATACCTGTAAAGCTCGTCAAACCAACCAAAACGCAGGCAACACAAATGATCAAGAGATTAGATAAATAAAGGTTCATCCATTAGTTAGAAACTAAATAAAACAAGAAATAATAAAGTGTTTCGAAAAACAATACATATCCGCGGGGTTTTTAAAGAAAGTGCGGTCAAAATGAAAACCCCCCAAAAGAAACAAAGGAAACTATGAAATAAACAATGACACCAGCAGCTTTAGACGCTACACTCCTTCCTCCTACTAATCCTCCTCATCGTCTTGGCGCGCACCATATGGACCCGCCTCGTCATGTCCTGGGTTCCTAAATGGGAACTGCAGAGGATCGCCAAAGTAGTTTAGGAAGGCGTTGTGTAGCCCTTCGAAGATGTACGAGAATCCGACGTGACCAAGAAAACTCTTGATTGCTCTAACTGAGGTCGGGGTGGAAGTTTAGAAATGACGTCCATTTTGGCTGGATCAACCTCTAACCCTGCTTGCGAGATTTTGTGCCCGAGAACTACCCCTTCTTTCACCATGAAGTGGCATTTCTCCCAGTTGAGCACAAGATTGGTCTCTTCACACCTCATTAACATCTTTTTCAGATTTTTAAGACAATGATCAAAGGAACTCCCAAACAGAAAAGTCATCCATGAACACCACCATGGAGTCCTCAATAATGTCATGAAAAATAGCAACCATGCAGCACTGAAATGTCGCCGGTGCATTGCACAACCCGAAGGGCATACGCCGGTAGGCGAATGTGCCGAAGAGGGAGGTAAAAGTAGTCTTCTCCTGATCCTCAAGAGCAATCGGAATTTGAAAGTAACCTGAGAACCCATCCACAAAACAATAAAACAACTTCCCTGACAGACGTTCCAACATCTGATCGATGAATGGAAGCGGGAAGTGGTCCTTGCGTGTGGCGTCATTAACTTTGCGGTAGTCAATGCGAACTCGCCATCCGGTGACGGTACGGGTCGGAATAAGCTCATTCCAATCGCTTGAGACTACAGTTACGCCTTCTTTCTTGGGTACCACTTGCACAGGGCTCACCCAAACCGAATCAGAGATAGGATATATTAACCCTGCATCTAGCAACTTAATCACCTCTTTCTTCATGACTTCTTGCATATGCGGGTTCAACCGCCTCTGAGGCTGCGCACACGGCTTGTAGTCATCCTCCATCAGAATTTTGTGAGTGTAAAAGGAAGGATTGATGCCCTTGATATCCATAATCTTCCACGCCATGGCTTTCTTATGAAGTTTTAGAACCTCGAGAAGTTTTCTCTTTTCCTCTTCCTCCAAAGATGATGAATGATTACCGGAAGGCGACACTCTTCATCCAGGCATGCATACTCGAGATGCGGTGGGAGCTCTTTCAACTCCAATGACGGTGGATCCTCAACTGAAGGCTTCGACTTTTCTTCAACCTCATGATCAATCTCTACAAATCTATTCGGACTCTAGGAACCATCGTCACCGATTTGATAAACCGGTTGCTCAACTCTGTGGCCCTCCTGCCTAATGCCATCTAGGTTCCCACACAATACGCGTGTGTCCGAATCGATCTCCTTAATCGTGCCTTGGAAATGAGAGCTCACAAAAGTATCAACAATGTCAACATAATAGAGCGATCGTCCTGACTTTGCAGGTGCTGCATCGACCGTTTAATGTCGAATGTCACATGCTCGTCATTAACCCAGAGCGTGATCTGGCCAGCGCCCGCATCAACAATCGTCCTTGCGGTGTTGAGAAACGGGTGTCCAAGTATCAAAGGCACTTTTGAGTCTTCATCCATATCCAGAATAACAAAATCCACAGGAAACATGAATTTATCGATCTTAACCAGCATATTTTCAACGAACCCGCGCGGATATTTGATTGAACGATCAGCAAGTCGAATGCTCATCCTCGTAGGTGACGGCTCACCTAGATCCAGTTTAGCAAAAACCTTATAAGGCATAAGGTTTATGCTTGCTCCCAAATCAGCTAATGCGTGGCTGACATACATGCTGCCAATAAGACAAGGAAGGGTAAAACTGCCTGGATCTCGTATCTTTTCAGGCAAGGGGTTTTGGAGAAT